>LR990132.1:62500-10062500 GCA_905147285.1 Hypena proboscidalis
ATCTTAAAATTCAGCCAACTTGAAGCAAACGCGTAGTATTCACCAAAGGCTTATGTCCCGCCAACTATCCGGCGGCAATATTCGGTTTTCCGGCCCAGGTGTCGGCCGGATTATGCTGTATCCGGCCAAATTACTATCCGTTGTATCTCTAATTAATTTCAGTTTATGACCATTAAAACTGGTGTTGCGCGAATTTCTCCTTAAAAACATGATATTATAGTAGTTGTTTATTAATAAATATCTGTACATTATAACATAATTTAGATAGTTTTATAACATAGTAACGTTATGACTAGTGTGTCGTCGCTCCGCCTCGCTTGCTCTCGATGACGTCACGTGATGAAGAGTACGAGCAGCACGATGGCCACACCCACCCCGAGGCACAGCACCAGACCCATCTTTTTCTGAAACACAATGACCAATCATTATTTTCATTTCCAGAAAATATAATTGACTACTTTACAGTCGGCGGTGACTGATTTAGGATAGATACTTAAAGGGTGATTAAACCCTTTCCTGTCCACCATAAAGAAATTTTACATTAAAATAAAATGGACGTATTTTTTTTACCCTTCAGTTTTTATTGCTTTCTTTATTTTTTAATTTATAAAAATTTACTTCGTAAATAATAAGTATTCCTATGAATAGATTAGTTCGGTATTAATGTGTAGATTATTTATATATTTTTTTTAAGATTCATTAAAAAGGAACTTATTATTTTCAGTTTATAAGCACTTTTTATAGTTTTGCCGGATGCTTGACGATAAAAAGCTTGTTGATAAGTGCTATATGTCACTGTGATCGGAATGGGTGGTCACCTTTCTAGCCTTGTTCTTGCTGACGGTGCCCTTCAGCAGGTGTCCGCCGCCCGTGCCGACGTGGTCGGTGGCCTGCAGCGCGTAGTACTCGACGCTGTCGACGGCGTCCTGCTGCGTCGCCACGAGATGTGCCAGCTGCGAGAAGAGGTCGCGCACCTCCACGAGCGCCGCTTCCACGCGCGCCAGCTCGGCGTGCCGCGCCTCCACGTCGCGCAGCATGCGACGCGCCTCTGCCGTCTCCGCCTTCACCTGTAACGCACATTACACAACGCGCAACGTTCGATTCAAATCATAACTCGCAAGACAATAGTTTACTTAGCGGTACCCTTTAAAAACTGATGATGAGGGATTCGTATCATGGTTTCTAAGAACAGATTCGTATATGTCTAATAATTACAGACTTCCCATACTGACCAATATTAATGAGCCACCCGGTAAATTTTTGTAGTTGACTGTAACCACTTTTCCCGATAAACATTAAATCATTTCTGCTGTGAATTTGTAGTTTTACGATTCCTGATTTATTCTTCGAGGGTGGTGAAGTGTAAAAACACTTAAAATGTATTGCGGTTTTAGATCTCTTTCTCTCACTCAATGTTTGGACAATGACCCGTCGAAATAATGATGATGATGATTATTTATTTAAAATGAAGGATACTCACATTGTCGACAAAGAGCGAGATGTTGTTGGAGTCCAGTAGGCTCTGGCACTCCTCGTCCGATATCGTGAGGTTCGCTGAAACACACGAGCAGAGGCGTTACATTGTTGTCTAGCACTCGCGTCGCGTGACTCAGTGTGTAGACGTGTCAGTGGAGCGTCGTCGGCATCATTACGATCATTAGCGGAATTAAAGTGATGCAGGCGTTCAACTCATCGCCGCGGCCACCGCTCACCGGCTCGGCGGCGGCGCAAACATCGGCGATGTGCGATGACGCACACGGCTCCGATACTGCTGACACACTGACATGCGCATTTCCTAATTAAACCGATTCTGATTACTGCTCCACTTATTACCAAATAACGGCCTGTGCTCATTTATTGCTATTGTTATAATAATATGTACTTGTATTTTATGTCTGTAAATAATTGGTATAAAATTACTTTTTAATGGTCTGAGACTGTCATCTAAGTTTTTGAACTTATTACGCCACTACGCGCTATATAGCCCAGTGCCGTTAATTTTTAAGACCAAAGAAATTAATAGTAGGATGAAACCCATTAGAAAAGAAGGAGAATATTATAAAAAATTAAGGAAAAATAATTTACGGGCGATCTGAGGTCGGGAAGAGGGGGAGGGGGGGGTTTTAAGGGTAAAAAACGGATTTTCTCGATTTCCGGCAAAACTAAAAGTCCTATGGAAAAAAGTTGAATGGCAAAGTTGTTGGTAATAAAAAGATCTAAAACTTTGTATTTACACTTTTTTCATATAACCTCAAAATTTATGTAAAAAATTCAAAAAACCAAGTTTTTGGTTTTTTATTTTTATCTTTTACAAACAATATTTTTTTTTCACGAAATTTGGTGAAAACTTACCTTTTTATGTCCCAAATACGCTGTAATTTATTTGATTAGAAATATTTATGTTTTCACCTTTTTTAGGGTTCCGTACCTCAAAAGGTAAAAACGGAACCCTTATAGGATCACTTTGTTGTCCGTCTGTCTGTCTGTCTGTCTGTCTGTCTGTCTGTCTGTCTGTCTGTCTGTCTGTCAAGACCTTTTTTCTCAGGAACGCGTGGAGGTATCAAGCTGAAATTCATATCAAATACTCAAGTCTATGGTCTCTTGGAGCTGTGAAAAAATCAAACTTCTAAGTCAACGCGATCAAAAGATACTCCCGTTTATGCCGCAAATTTTCGACACTCGCAAGGGAATCAAAACCTACAGGGTACTTCCCGTGAACTCAGAATCTTGAAATTTGGTACGAAGCAACGTCTTATAACACAGATAAAGGAAAAATTGCGAAAAGCATAAATTTTTAGTTACATCATATAGTAAAAATATTTTTAATAATTTTAAACTTATTACCCCTTTACTCATGAACGCGTAGTGGTATTATATTGAAATTCTTAACAAATACTCAAGTCTATAATATCTTTAAGCTGTAACAAAATCAAACTTCTACGTCAACGCAATCAAAAGATACAGCAATTAAAGCCGCATATTTTGAAACTCGCAACTACTCGCAAGGGAATCAAAACCTAAAGGATACTTCCAGACGACCTGGAATCTTGAAATTTGGCATGAAGCAACGTTATAAAGTACACATATAGGAAAAATTCCGAAAATTTTAAATTTTTAGTTACATCACATAGTATATTTTTTTAATAATCATAAACTTACTAGCTGACCCAGCAAACGTTGTTCAGCGATTAAAAAAAAAAAACAGATGTTGGCCGATTCTCAGACCTACCCGATATGCACACAAAATTTCATGCAAATCGGTTCAGCCGTTTCGGAGGAGTTTGGAAACAAACACCGCAACACGAGAATTTTATATATTAGACTTGCTGACCCAGCAAACGTTGTTATGCGATTAACAAAAAAAAATAAAAAAATAGATTTTGGCCGATTCTCAGACCTACCCGATATGCACACAAAATTTCATGCAAATTGGTTCAGCCATTTCGAAGGAGTTTGGAAACAAACACCGCGACACGAGAATTTTGATAATGTTTTCATATATATATTGACAAGGTACCGTCAGCTTTCCACATTGTTATGTTATGGATTTCATTTAGCAATAAAAATACCATAACTTTTACTTATATACCTACAGGTTTGTACGGAACCCTCGGTGCGCGAGTCTGACTCGCACTTGGCCGGTTTTTTTTTATTTAATATCGATTTTTTACCCGTATTTTCGATCGAAAAATCACCTGTCAAAATATCAGCTTTTTTCAAAAAGTTGGTATGTATTTTGTTCGTTGAAATGTCTTCTTTCTGATGGTGAAAAAATATATATATATGTTACTATAGTAAATCTTCACAGAAAATGCAAAACAAAGATCGAAAAATACTATTATTATATAATTAACATATACAATTTTGAGTTATTTATTAAAATTTACACTTCAATTACTCGAAAAACGTAAGATTACATGTTACATTGATAAAATATTAATTTTATTAACTTATTTGTTTGTAAATAGCTCAAAATTGTATATAGTGTATATATTAATTATATATTAATAGTTTTTTACGATCTTTGTTTTGCATTTTCTGTGAAGATTAACTATAGTAACATATATATATTTTTTCACCATCAGAAAGAAGACATTTCAACGAACAAAATACATACCAACTTTTTGAAAAAAGCTGATATTTTGACAGGTGATTTTTCGATCGAAAATACGGGTAAAAAATCGATATTAATAAAAAAAAAGGTGAAAACATATATATTTCTAATCAAATAAATTACAGCGTATTTGGGACATAAAAAGGTAAGTTTTCACCAAATTTCGTGAAAAAAAATTATTGTTTGTAAAAGATAAAAATAAAAAACCAAAAACTTGGTTTTTTGAATTTTTTACATAAATTTTGAGGTTATATGAAAAAAGTGTAAATACAAAAGTTTTAGATCTTTTCATTACCAACAACTTTGCCATTCGACTTTTTTCCATAGGACTTTTAGTTTTGCCGGAAATCGAGAAAATCCTTTTTTTACCCTTAAAACCCCCCCCTCCCCCTCTTCCCGACCTCAGATCGTCCGTAAATTATTTTTCCTTAAATTTTTATAATATTCTCCTCCTTTTCTAATGGGTTTCATCCTACTATTATTTTTTTGACTTTTTATCATTTTTTAAGGGATCTACCCTGGGCTAATAGTGAATCACGTCTATGAAGAGTTAAAATGAAAAACATTGACCTTGGTTAAATGCAAATCATTTTTAGGGTTCCGTAGTACCTACAAGGAACCCTTATAGTTTCGCCATGTCTGTCTGTCTGTCCACGGCATAGCGACAAAACCGTTGGTGCTAGAAAACTGAAATTTTGCATAAACATGTATGTTAACTAAACAAAGAAAGTCGTAGAGTAAAATTTGGAAAAATATTTTTTTTTCAGGTAGCTCCCCTACATGTAAAGTAGGGATGTTTTTTTTTTTGTCGCCTACCCCATAGTGTGGGATATTGTTAGATAGGACTTTTAAAAACGTTTAGGGGTTGCTAAGACAGTTTTTTGATTTAGGGATCCTTTTGCGAGATAATTAACTTTAAAGAGCAAATTTTTGTTCGAGTAGGGCGTCCCCCCCCTCTAAAAGCTAAACTACTGGATCCTAAAATCTGAAAAAAATTGTGTCGGTAGTACATATAATGAACTTTAAAGGAAAACTATAGCGGATAAGTTCACTTCATTAGTTCAAGAGGAATAGGGGTCCGAAATGTCAGATGCAGTTACTCAGAATATTTCGTTCAAAATTCTTGAAACATAAATAAACATACATAATACATATATAAAATCACTCCTTTATCCCACGGGGGTAGGCAGAGACGATGGAACGCCATGTGCTTCGCTCCTTACATACTTCTTTCGCTTCCTTAACATTCATACATCTCGTCATACGTGCTAGTTGGTTTCGTGTACTACAAACATTTCCTATCTGAAGGACGCTATTTATCTGGTTACTTTAACTTAATTAGTTCTAGAGTAATTGGGGTCCAAAGTGTAAAATGCAGTTACTTAGAATAATTCGTGCAAATTACAAAAACCTTTGAAAGTAATGACTTGTATGAAGATGTTACTTGTTTAATACAGATAGTAAATCCCTTTTAAGTCGAAATATGTTGTTACGACTAGCTACGGAAGCCTACTGCGCGTGGCCCGACACGCACTTGGCCGGTTTTACATTTTCGTTTGCCCGTGTAATTATTTTATTACAAAACCAAACACAAATGGTCTGATCGGCTCTTTAAATGTACAGCAAAACACCCAAATACTTACTCCGTTTCATAACACCTAAAAATTATAAGGTATTTATAAATTAATAATTTTTATATTACCAATTATTATATTAATAATTACCATGAAACTTATTATACAAAAATGTGATATATTGATGTCGTAAATGTGATTTGTTTGTTTTCCAAATGTCATTTGTTCGAAGAATCAAATGCCCGATGGGCTCTCGGTCTAAAAACGACTGCTTCTGATTAAATTGATATGATTTTCAATTACGTATATGGTATTCAAAATCGTTTGCCTGCGGCACGCTTGCTGCATGGTACATTTTCAAGGTGTTTTTAAATTTGAGGTTTAGGAACCGGAATTCGTATTATTGATATTTCGGATTTAACAAATCAAATCAAATCAAATCAAATCATTTATTTGCTTAAATGTGGTCACAATGTTCTTAAATTTAAAGTAAGATCAGCACATTTACCAACTAAATTATGGCATGCAAATATTATACATAAGAATTAAATTGCATTAACAAACATGTCAACCAAAAAAAAATAAGATTTAATAATATCAATATGTATTGTCTTGTATAAGTAAATGTCTAATGATCAAATAATTATATTATATTATGAAAGAATTAGATTATATTATACATAAAAATATCAGAGTTCACCAATCACAATATTATTATATCTACTACCTTTCCCTACCTTATTTTATCATATTTATCAATTTATTATACAATATAATTTATATTCATGTCAATATGAAATAAGATTTAGGTACTAAATTTATAATTTAAAAATTCTTTAACAGAGTAAAAACACTTTTCTGTCAAAAATCTCAATAGCTGTTTTTTAAACTTATTAGCTGGTAAAACCCTGACCCCTTGTGGTAGATGATTATATATTCTTATTGACATGACGTAGCTATTACATATATCTGTCCTTATACCTGGCAATACTAATTTATCGGGATATCTTGTATTGAATTTACATACATCTTTTTTGCATGCATACAAGTCCAAGTTATCCTTTACAAACAAACAGGTTTCAAATATGTATAGACATGGAAGAGTCATAATTGATAACTTGCGAAACAGAGGCCTGCAGCTATCCCATGGAGCAGCATTGCAGAGGGCCCTGATGCACTGTTTTTGTGTTATAAATAGGGTGTTTACCTCCACGGAATTACCCCACAATGCAATGCCGTATCTGAGATTAGATCCCACAAAAGCATGGTATGCCTTAAGGGCTGTCTGTTTACTTGATATTCTAGTCAATCTCCACAAAGCGTAAACAAACCTGTTTATTTTTTTACACACCTTTTCTATATGTGGCTTCCATGTGCAATGGACGTCTAGTGTTATACCTAGGAAACATGTTTCATCTACTTCAGTAAATTTTTCATTACCATATCTTAGATCTATTTCCTGTTTTTTTGCGCCCTTGTTACGAAATTGGATGAATTTGGTCTTAGATATATTAACTTTAAGATTATTGGATTCCAACCACTTCACAATATCACTGATAGTGCTGTTTAGTTCGCCATTGTAGTCTACATTAGGTACCTTTGGAACGACAATAGAGAAATCATCCGCGTAAAGAATACATTGATGTTTAGTGACAGAAGGCAGATCATTAATGTAGAGTAAAAATAATAGAGGCCCTAAAATGCTGCCTTGTGGTACTCCTACTTTGTTCGGTTTGACTCGTGACCGGACGGTTATTTCTTCTCGGTGTTCATTGAGACTAGTTATTTCTACGTATTGTGTTCTGTCGCTTAGATAACTGCGAAGCCAATCATTTGCACATCCGCGCAAACCATACATTTCACATTTCCGTAGTAGTAATTCATGAGTGACACTATCAAAAGCGCGGCTCATATCGAAAAATATGGCCGTTAGCGGTTGTCTTTTATTGATGCTTGCCACTATGCTATCGGTTAACTTGAAAGCCGCCAAAGACGTCGATTTCCCCCTTTGAAATCCATGCTGTTCTGTACACAGTATATTAAATTTTGTAATAAAGGACATAAGTCGTTTATGCATTATTTTCTCAAATAACTTTGACAGAATAGGTATTAGAGAAATAGGTCGATAGTTGAAAACATCGCTTTTGGCCCCTTTATTGTAAATGGGCCTAACCACAGTTGTTTTAAGTCTACTTGGAAATTTTCCCTGCAAAAAAGATGTATTTATTATGTGGGATAAAACAGGAGATATATATTGACTGCAGACTTTAAGAAGACTAGTTGGCAACTGATCGTATCCCACCGAGGTTGTGTTTTTTAATGATTTTAGAGTGTTATCGACTTCTTTTTCATCCGTTGGAAATAAAAATATGCTGACATTATTAATATGAGATTTGTCTGTTAACTTTCTCGTATTGTCTCCCACAATTATACAATCATTATTATCACCATTACATAAATTAATAAAGTAATCATTGAATATATTTGAAATTTCATTAGAATTATTAGTTGTAGTATTGTTATAAGTTAATTGTTTAATACCACCCGTAGAAGATTCCGGATTTATATTACTATTATGACCTGCCAAGATGCTTTACAAATATTATTAGCATTGCATATAAAAGATTCATTACTTAGTTTTTGTGATAACATAACACATTTTTTAAAAAGTTTATTGTATTTTTTATACTTTTTTTTATTTTCCACTGATTTAACTTTATAATAATTAAATTGCAATCGGCGCTTGCTTTCAGCTGCCTTTCGTAAGCCTCGTGTAAGCCAAGAAACCTTTTTTACTGTACAACGTATTTTTCGTTTTCTGATCGGAAAGCATTAATTAAAAAATAATGTGATGATGTCGTGAAATATGTTGAAAGCTGAGTTTGTATCATTAAGTCAGACTTTTCATTAATCGATCTTTTAAAACTCTATGTTATGGGAATAGATAAATATTAGTAATGGTGAAATTTCGGCCTTATGAAAATAGTATGAATGATTAATTGGAGTTTTTATATTAGGAACCTTGATCCATTCGGAATGATGGAAATCTGTATTTTTAAATGCGTGTTTGTGACTATCGGAATAAAGTGTGTAAAGGTGTATTACAAACAACGCTAAGTGTGTTATAAAGCAATTGCTGGTCGGCGAGCTTGGAACGTAATACCTTTACAGAGATTTCAATTACCAGTGCTTTCTATATAATATGTATAGTAGAGATATTCAAATTATGAAATACGGGTGTTACTCACGTAATCACTAAATGCAAGACTGGCTGCGACTCAGGTGCGACGTGTCGCACTAATGAAGTAACAGGAAGCAAAGTATTAATAAAAAAATACTTTATTAGACTTACAGCGATACAATGTTAATACTAAAACAATAATCAACTTAATTCTAAAACTATTGGCTATTTATTATACTTAATTGCTCAATTGACAATTTCAATTAGTACCTAACAGATTGTTCGATGCAATATTTACGATCGAACACCTTATTGCTGATCAAGCTATATAATACGGCCGCCTCAAGTGCGCGGCGACCTCAGTGCATATTCGGACAGCAACCGGGTGCATTCGTTCGTATTAGCTAAGCAAATATCGTCATCATTAGCATAAATTAGCTCTTAAACACTTTTATAGTAATAAACGGATTTACCGGGTTATCGAAGTGTTTGATTTAGCATCTACAGCATCTACTTAGCAGCGTAGGTAACGTACCCTACACAGATGTTGGTGGGAGTGGCAGTGCTGACAAAGCTGATGTTAGTCGAGTCAGCAGACTTAACTATTCTACTCTTGAAAATGCTTAAAAGTATAGGCGAAACCGCGGTCGACTAAATAGATCAACATTACGTGAGTTACACCCGTATTCCATAATTTGAATAATGTTACAAACTCACGTCATTTTTAATAAAAATATTTAGTAGAGTTGTTGAATGGTATTGAGAGCTTGGAACGTGAGTAATACAGACTCACGTTCCAAGCTCTTTGTCGGCAGCGGTGTGCAGTGTGCGTCGGTTACTGCAGCAAATAGGTCAGGAGCCAATTGACGCACTCAAAGAAGAGGAAGTGCTCTGTGGGAGTACAACAATGCATTCACCTGGATGCCTAATTATTGCCTCAACAAACATGTTAAGACTTAAACGATCTAAGCATACCCATTACACCAACAAAGATAATATATTAAATACTAGCTCTCGCAAGAGTGACAAACATTCACACACACATTCGCACATCTTCACAATCTTTCGCATTTATAATATTAGTAAGAAGTGGGATAGGATGAATAGGATAAGATTTGTTTGCATGCATTAAGACTAATAGCTCATTTGTTCAAATATTAAAATTTAGTTCTTAAGGTAGATCATAGGTTATCTAGCGTCCGGACTATTTGGAGAGCTGCAATTACTGAAATGCCGGGATCTAGGTTGCCATAACAAATATTCCGTAAACCGTGTATTACTTTACTACTCGCTAATTCTCATTATCTCGTTATGAGTAACGATTATGCACACATTGAGTATAAGCTCTGACCTGAATTGTGCTACATTTGAGAACGCTGTATCTATCTAAGTATCTATCACAAATTATACTCGTAGTGAAGTATACGCTTGGAGCGGAATCATGTCAGGTTGTTTGTTTAACGAGTTATCACGAGGTGAGGCCGCTTTGGTGCTCCACACATTTGACGCAACAATATTTGATTGAGCGCGTTCGCAATATTGTCACTATATGTTATCATTTATAACCTACTACTTTAAATATTGTATATGTTATTCCTTTTTGGTCATTTTAAATTAAATAATTACATAATGTCACTCTAACATAGAAACATTAATAGAACCTCATGATCAATGATATTAAGCTCCTACCCAGACTAACGAGGCCGGTATCGATATGTAGCTTAGGTATTTGATTTCTGGTCTAGGACAAATTACAGAATATCATACCTGTACCATTTAATGAGTTAGCTGATCACGACGCGACGGAGAGGGATGCATTGTTCCGCGTCAAAGAAAACAATATGACTTACTGAGTTTGATCTGTTCGTGTAGGAGATGCAGCTGCGAGTCGCGCACGGTGTCGAGCGCGGCGTGGTGGCGGTCGAGCGCGTCGGCGTAGAGGCGGCGCGTGGCGGCGTACTGCAGCCGCGCGATGCGCGCAGCCGCGTCGTTGCGCGTCGCCTTCGCCGATACGCGGGCCTCCAGCTGGCGTAGCGCGCCGCACACTTTCAGCCCCGTCGCGTTCGATGACGTCACTGCACTCTCAAGCTGATCCTGTAATTCTACAAAATAAACAACAATTTACTTTTCAAAATTCCAAAATAAAAACGCCTCGTAAAATTTACCACGCAGGAAGCATGCAGATAGCAGCCTGCAAGCATGCAGCAAACAAGCATGCAAGGTATGGTTTCTATCACGGCACCGGCGGCTCACGCATGCCTACTGTCGCAGATGATTCTAACGTACACTTAACGGGTTTAAATTACACTCTTGGGTACGACAGAGAGGACCGCGTAGAGTTGGTTATGTAGCGAGTTGTTTATGTCACTTATTTTTGTAGCACATTATGCTAACCTTTTAAAGACTATATTCAATTATGTTTATGCTATACCTAAATTTTTTTATTATTCATAAAACTACAAAATATAAATAACTTTACGTATAAAGTATTTTGAAAGTTATTTATAGATTTTGAATACATATGCGTGATTGAATTTTGAAACAATTTAATCAGAAACCAGGCACTTAAAAATAAATAATTCGGAATGTCGTTTTCGGACCGAGAACCTATCAGGCATTTGATTCTTCGGACGTATGAAAATCGGAAAACAAACTGCTCGCTTTTACGATTTTATTTAAAACTAGCTTTTGGCCGCGACTTCGTCCGCGTGGAATTCGTTGAATTAAGTAGTAGCTGCTCCCGCGCTTTGACCCGCGTTCAAACTTACTACTCCGCTCCCGTAGAGTTTAGCGTCATGTATAATATCTTAAGTCCTTTATTGAGACTTAACATTTCAAAATCAAAAGTAGTTATCAAAATTCGTCCAGTAGTTATTGAGCTTAGCGTTTTCAATCAAACAAACAAACAAACAAAACTTATATCTATACGAATGTCTAATCCTGTCACTACGTACAATATCAAATATACTACATATCGCTCCTTCAGTAATATAAGGGCATAATTAAAAATAGTAGATTTTTGGGAAATCGCATTTACAAATTCTGACTTCTGCCATTCCGAATTAAATTGGGAGTAGTATGCTACTATACTGATAATGCACTATAATATTCACTATAAAATTCAGTGACTTAAATAAGGAAAAGAAAAGAAAGTCTTCAAATTATAAGTATTTAAAAAAACGTCTTCTACTTAATGCCCTTATAGTACAAAATTACAAAAAATAAAAGTTGAACTATTCAAGTTTGATCCGGTCTTTTATTAAATATCAATAAAAATTTCATATTATTTTCTATACAGGGTGTATTTTTGAAACGGGGCAGTAAGGGCAAGTACCTTAACCGTTGCAGTTACAGCAAAACGTTCTTAAAAGACCTTCCCTAACTTTTTGGGACATTTTGAACTGCATTCACAGATTTTGTAAAAAACTTACAGTTAGCAAAAAAAATGCAAAAAGTTCAAAATTTTTTTTAATGCCATTCGATTCTATTTCATGTGGGGATCAAAAAACTCTATGGACCATTTTAGCTTTCAGTACTAGAAAAGACAGGAATCGCCAAAAACGTTTCCCATACATTTCGGCAACAGAAACGAATTTCTACGATGGTCTAACTTTTTGTTATGGCCTGGAAGTGGGTAGAATTGACTGTAAAGTAAATAAAAAGAATTTTTACCCTCAAATTTCGAATTTGATTCGAAAATCTGTGTGTTATACTTAGTTTCAGCTGAGAAACTTCATATGAGTTATTAATTAAGGATTTTCGCTAAAATGTCTTCTAATCGTGAAAAAATTGACTTATTAGAAGCGTATTTTGTCCATAATCGAAATGCGGGAGCTGCATTAGTGTGGTACCGCAATAAGTATCCGTTGCGGCATGTGCCAACAAGAAAGGTTATTACAAATCTTTTGAAAAACCTGGAATTGCAGGGTTCTTTCAAAATACGCTTCTAATAAGTAAATTTTTTCACGATTAGAAGACATTTTAGCGAAAATCCTTAATTAATAACTCATACGAAGTTTCTCAGCTGAAACTAAGTATAACACACAGATTTTCGAATCAAATTCGAAATTTGAGGGTAAAAATTCTTTTTATTTACTTTACAGTCAATTCTACCCACTTCCAGGCCATAACAAAAAGTTAGACCATCGTAGAAATTCGTTTCTGTTGCCGAAATGTATGGGAAACGTTTTTGGCGATTTCTGTCTTTTCTAGTACTGAAAGCTAAAATGGTCCCATAGAGTTTTTTGATCCCCACATGAAATAGAATCGATTGGCATAAAAAAAAAAATTTTGAACTTTTTGCATTTTTGTAATATTTTAAAGCAAATTTTAGCTTTGCTATGCATTTATTTTATGTAATATTAAAGTTGAAAAATTAAGAATCCAGCAGGACTCGAACCTGCACCTCTTGGGTATACGCCCCAAGTGCTTTGCCAATTCAGCTATGGATTCGTATGCTGCCGGACTCGAAATTTCTCAACTCTTTTTGTGCCAGCTTTTAGCTAGACGAACCTTATTTGGTTTTAGCGCCATCTATGTGATGTAATAAGTACTATTCACATACTGTAAGTTTGAATTAAGATCAATACTGTTACAGTCAAGAGATGACGCATTTTTATCAAATACTTGTAATATTTTAAAGCAAATTTTAGCTTTGCTATGCATTTATTTTATGTAATATTAAAGTTGAAAAATTAAGAATCCAGCAGGACTCGAACCTGCACCTCTTGGGTATACGCCCCAAGTGCTTTGCCAATTCAGCTATGGATTCGTATGCTGCCGGACTCGAAATTTCTCAACTCTTTTTGTGCCAGCTTTTAGCTAGACGAACCTTATTTGGTTTTAGCGCCATCTATGTGATGTAATAAGTACTATTCACATACTGTAAGTTTGAATTAAGATCAATACTGTTACAGTCAAGAGATGACGCATTTTTATCAAATACTTGTAATATTTTAAAGCAAATTTTAGCTTTGCTATGCATTTATTTTATGTAATATTAAAGTTGAAAAATTAAGAATCCAGCAGGACTCGAACCTGCACCTCTTGGGTATACGCCCCAAGTGCTTTGCCAATTCAGCTATGGATTCGTATGCTGCCGGACTCGAAATTTCTCAACTCTTTTTGTGCCAGCTTTTAGCTAGACGAACCTTATTTGGTTTTAGCGCCATCTATGTGATGTAATAAGTACTATTCACATACTGTAAGTTTGAATTAAGATCAATACTGTTACAGTCAAGAGATGACGCATTTTTATCAAATACTTGTAATATTTTAAAGCAAATTTTAGCTTTGCTATGCATTTATTTTATGTAATATTAAAGTTGAAAAATTAAGAATCCAGCAGGACTCGAACCTGCACCTCTTGGGTATACGCCCCAAGTGCTTTGCCAATTCAGCTATGGATTCGTATGCTGCCGGACTCGAAATTTCTCAACTCTTTTTGTGCCAGCTTTTAGCTAGACGAACCTTATTTGGTTTTAGCGCCATCTATGTGATGTAATAAGTACTATTCACATACTGTAAGTTTGAATTAAGATCAATACTGTTACAGTCAAGAGATGACGCATTTTTATCAAATACTTGTAATATTTTAAAGCAAATTTTAGCTTTGCTATGCATTTATTTTATGTAATATTAAAGTTGAAAAATTAAGAATCCAGCAGGACTCGAACCTGCACCTCTTGGGTATACGCCCCAAGTGCTTTGCCAATTCAGCTATGGATTCGTATGCTGCCGGACTCGAAATTTCTCAACTCTTTTTGTGCCAGCTTTTAGCTAGACGAACCTTATTTGGTTTTAGCGCCATCTATGTGATGTAATAAGTACTATTCACATACTGTAAGTTTGAATTAAGATCAATACTGTTACAGTCAAGAGATGACGCATTTTTATCAAATACTTGTAATATTTTAAAGCAAATTTTAGCTTTGCTATGCATTTATTTTATGTAATATTAAAGTTGAAAAATTAAGAATCCAGCAGGACTCGAACCTGCACCTCTTGGGTATACGCCCCAAGTGCTTTGCCAATTCAGCTATGGATTCGTATGCTGCCGGACTCGAAATTTCTCAACTCTTTTTGTGCCAGCTTTTAGCTAGACGAACCTTATTTGGTTTTAGCGCCATCTATGTGATGTAATAAGTACTATTCACATACTGTAAGTTTGAATTAAGATCAATACTGTTACAGTCAAGAGATGACGCATTTTTATCAAATACTTGTAATATTTTAAAGCAAATTTTAGCTTTGCTATGCATTTATTTTATGTAATATTAAAGTTGAAAAATTAAGAATCCAGCAGGACTCGAACCTGCACCTCCTGGGTATACGCCCCAAGTACATCACATAGATGGCGCTAAAACCAAATAAGGTTCGTCTAGCTAAAAGCTGGCACAAAAAGAGTTGAGAAATTTCGAGTCCGGCAGCATACGAATCCATAGCTGAATTGGCAAAGCACTTGGGGCGTATACCCAAGAGGTGCAGGTTCGAGTCCTGCTGGATTCCTAATTTTTCAACTTTAATATTACATAAAATAAATGCATAGCAAAGCTAAAATTTGCTTTAAAATATTACAAGTATTTGATAAAAATGCGTCATCTCTTGACTGTAACAGTATTGATCTTAATTCAAACTTACAGTATGTGAATAGTACTTATTACATCACATAGATGGCGCTAAAACCAAATAAGGTTCGTCTAGCTAAAAGCTGGCACAAAAAGAGTTGAGAAATTTCGAGTCCGGCAGCATACGAATCCATAGCTGAATTGGCAAAGCACTTGGGGCGTATACCCAAGAGGTGCAGGTTCGAGTCCTGCTGGATTCTTAATTTTTCAACTTTAATATTACATAAAATAAATGCATAGCAAAGCTAAAATTTGCTTTAAAATATTACAAGTATTTGATAAAAATGCGTCATCTCTTGACTGTAACAGTATTGATCTTAATTCAAACTTACAGTATGTGAATAGTACTTATTACATCACATAGATGGCGCTAAAACCAAATAAGGTTCGTCTAGCTAAAAGCTGGCACAAAAAGAGTTGAGAAATTTCGAGTCCGGCAGCATACGAATCCATAGCTGAATTGGCAAAGCACTTGGGGCGTATACCCAAGAGGTGCAGGTTCGAGTCCTGCTGGATTCTTAATTTTTCAACTTTAATATTACATTTTTGCATTTTTTTTGCTAACTGTAAGTTTTTTACAAAATCTGTGAATGCAGTTCAAAATGTCCCAAAAAGTTAGGGAAGGTCTTTTAAGAACGTTTTGCTGTAACTGCAACGGTTAAGGTACTTGCCCTTACGGCCCCGTTTCAAAAATACACCCTGTATAAATAAGTAAGAAGTTCCTTACCCTATTATAAATAAGACCCAATAATTTACTATATTTTATGTAATACAAAGGCTCAACTATAAACTGTTCCGTATAATACAAAATAGATCAAACAAACTTACCTGTATTTTTTGTCATAGAAGGGCACAAAGACGAATTGCACAACGTAATAATGATCCACTTACGACAAGTACAGACGTGTTACTGATTTTGACTTTATAACAGTAAAAGCGGGGGACGGACGGGCCGAGTGTGAGAGAGATACAAATATTATTCGCGTGTTCTAATTGTGTTTTTTCGCTCTCTGTCAGAGCCAACCGGATAAATTAGCTTTGCGCCTATTCTATAAAATAATTTTACAAAAATTTTGAATTGTGCCTTTATATTACTAAGGGTGCGATATATGTACTTTAAAATTAAAATCTATGCAGTACGACTTATAAAAATAAACCTAAATAACCTACGACAATCTTATTATTTGCGGTTCGATCCCGAACTGCAAAATTAAGTTTGTTATTTATTGTATACTTTTCCGGGATAAAAAGTAACCAGTGTGGTGCCCAGGATATTAAAGAATAATTATACCAAGTTTCATCGTAATCGAACCGGTAGTTTTTGCGTGATGCCGCTTTTAGATAGCAATAAAATCTAAAGTAATAGTTGTTCAATTATAACTTTGTATATTTGATAAGTTCGGAACTATGTATCCCGAAAATTTCGTTTATCTGGTATAATCCAAATTATGAGTGCTCAAAAAATCGACAATACATTTCGACAACTTCTGCACTCACTTATCCCTGACGATCGACCGGAAACTGACACCGAATATCATCAACAGATTAGACAATGGGCCACTGAACTGCCACACTCGCCAATGTCAGACCTACCATCCACTGACGAATTTATTTACATTGTCCAATCCATACCTGTCAATAAAGATTCGTCGAAGATCTAGGTTTCGATGAATTCCTTACCTTGCCACTGCCATCGGGCTGCTCGCTGACGGGATATATGCCGATGACGGCCTTTTACTGTTACAATCTAACACTAGAGTAGGACTTGAACGTTTAGCTAACACTTGTCCAAATTTAATTTTGAAATGGGGGGAAAGAAATCGCTTATGCTTTGCGCCACAGAAAACTTTTCAACTACTTTTAAAAGGTAATCTTAAAACACCTTCTCGTGTTAAATTTGATAACGTAACTATTAAAAATAAAGATTCTGTTTGTTACTTAGGCATAGTTCTTGAAAGAAACTTTTCGTTTGTCGAACATTTTAGAGCTGTAGGGGAAAAGTCTGAGAGTAGTTTTTACGCCTTAACAAGGATATCGACTGCGACATGGGGACTTTCTTTTAAAACCTTAAGCATCATTTACAGTGCTACTTATCTTGGTTCTATGTGTTATGGTGCGCCCGTATGGGCTGACAGGGCCACTGTCACTGCTGTACGCCGCAAAATGCTTTAAAGTCAACGTCTCGCGTTGATATTCTTGTGCAAGGCTTATATGACATCGACCGGAAGTACACCTGTACTTCCGGTCGATCTCGAGGTCCAGAGACGCGAGCAATGTTTGCGCGATGATCTCAATAACAGCTTTCTAGGACCTCGTGACCGCACAAAGATCACAAGACTATTTAACAATCCAACGGATATCAATAACTACGTCATAGACGAATGGCAGCAACGCTGGGACACATCACCTAAGGGCCGCCACCTCTATCTTTCTTTCTTTCCACCCATAGGCGACAGACTTGCGAAACCCTGGCTAGAGGTGAATCACTGCATGGCTCAATTCCTGACGGGTCATGGCAATTTTAAGAGCAAACTATTTTCGTTTAAGCTAGTCGTTTCTCCATTCTGTACATGTTCTACATCTGAGCACGAACAAACCGCGCACCATATCATCTGGGAGTGTAGTCTTTGGCACAACGAACGTAATGTTATGTTAAATAGCTTACAATTGACATCTGGAGTGGTATGGTCTATGAGGATCTTGTATCGAACAGAACAAATTTCCGTGCATTTAGCCGTTTCTGCCATACCTATTATAGCAATCAAATTTAGGCCCCATAGTTTTGTCACTGTCCGTGGTGTCTACACTCTTTCCATATAGACAGTTTGTTTATATTTGGCATTACTCAGTCTCCCGCTTTGCTTTGGAGGGAAGTAAAGATACATACTTTCCAACTCCAACTACATATTATTATATACTTCTGATTAAATTCGTTGCGGGTTCCAAGATAATTTTAACTCTCCCTGGATTTGCCCGTGTGTCATGCATGGTGCCTTTCAGTAGGTTACCGCTGTAGATCCTGACGTCACAGGAGTCACAGTGGTGGGCGTGTGGGTGGGATTATATCCCGTAATACATTTTAAGAAAAGGCAGGAAGTGCCCTTCGCTTCGCTGGCTCGTCTTGGCTCTAATACTCGTAGATGTGGCATATTATTTTAAGGAGCACCACAGTCGCACTGGATATAATCTCTTACGATACCCCATTTTTCTAGGTTGTATCTACAACGGCTTACTTGGGATTTTAAGCAATTTAACGATTGCCTGATCCAGAGGGTAACTGCTTCTGAATTTTAACGAAGTCATGGAAGGCGCACAATAAAAAAACGTAAATGGAACAAGGGGTATGGAACATAATTATGTATTCACACATACGTTTGTTGGTGTGGAAGGTGGGATCGGCGTGCAGGCGTCGCATGAGCTGCGTGTTGTTGTCCATCTGGTGAATCCACCCACGCATGAGCTCCACCTACAACAAGCAAATACACACACTTTACACACAACTCTTTACTTAATTAGAACAAAAATGTCCATTTTGGTGCCCAACAATAATGAACAATCAGTATTTAATTAGGTGCCTACATAAAAGTAAGATTATATTTTTAGGGTTTCGTACCCAAAGGATAAGACGGAACCTTATTACTAAGACTACACTGTCCATCCCACTGTATTTTTTTATATTAAAACAGCTAGCTTGTTCTAGTAACAAATACAGTACAAGACAAAATTCATTGTTGATTACCCGTGTCTAATTCTTTGAATTGAATTGCTCTTATGTCAACTAACTATTAAGATAATGAGGGCCGTAGAAAAAGAAAGGGTTAAAAAGTTACTTATTCATTGCATTTTGGCGGTTATCGAAGTAACATCATATGTCACTGTTATTTTTTAAGAGTTACTGATGGATTTTTAAGTTAATGGTATGTACTATTTATTTCTTATAAGAAAATGGATATTCTTTAACCGCACTTTACAAGTAAAAGTTTTTTTTATTACGATTTTCTGAACTTATAAGACTAGAAAGAACAACTAACTGGATCACACTGGGCTAGACATTATAATTATTATATCATAGCCATACCTATTATTTTAATTTAAGCCTTTTTAAATGTTTAAAGAACCGAAAACTTTACTTTTTTTGTTAGATTGCCAATCCTCAGCCTCGAAAATTGAGTTCTTTGATGACTGGCACAAACATCCAGCAGGGAACCGTTATGGCATACGACTATATCGAAAATAAAATTAAAACATCATTATCTTTAAAAACGGCAAATAAAACATGTCTGCTGTATGGGAGCTCCCCTAAATATTTATTTTATTTTCATTGAATTATTTGTTTTTAAAGTAAATATATTACTTAATATTTTGTAAGTTTTTTCAAGCGTCTAACTGTTACCGTTATCAATAGCTAGACAGTACAGTCAATAACTTGATATTTTCACAGATGATGTATAATTTAATTAAAGTAATATAAATATAACACAGAATATATAATATAAAACAGATATGATTTTTTTTTAGCCGGTTTTATCAATAATGGTACGAGGCAGTTTATTTTTAGTTTAAGTGTTATGCACTTTATATATTAAGGGATCTACAAGCTATTTATTTACTTAAAATATTAAAAAAATGATTCAATTGAGCACCTTGTATTGTAGAATATCTTAAATGCGCGATGGGTTTACGTTCATGCGACACGCGTGATGTAAACATTGACGTTTGGGTGACCTTGATTGCAGTGAGATGGTTGCACGCTGCAATCAGCTGTGCAATGCAAGCTATCGTACTTAGTACGTTACAGTCACCGGCGAGCGGACGGCGGGTCAAGGATGATTGCCCTGATAAGTCTATGGAACGTAAACAATAAAGCTAATAATGCGTTACACCTACACTACACCTCATGCTCATGCGTCTATATCTACAGCTATAATATCTATACTAATATTATGAAGCTGCAGAGTTTGTTTGGTTGAACGCGCTTATCTCAGGAACTATTAGTCCGATTTGAATGATTATTTTTTTGTTCGATAGCCCATTTAATGTGGCAGATCGGAGCAGAAACTAATATGAATCGAAAATCGTCAACGAAAGGCCACAGGAACGTAGAACTAAGGTATAACGCGAGTGAAACAATTAGTTAATATAACCAATTCCACAGGGACAAAGTCACGAGCAACAGCTAGTCATGTAATATTATGATTAGTTTGTGTGTAGTGGGTGTCAAATGGCGGCCGTCACAGCTACGCTAATTGAGTGTACGACTGTTCTGTCCGGCTTCTTGTGTAATATTGCGTAATTATGCTACTCTATCAGAGAAACTTTAAAATTAACTATGATTGGCCCACTGCAATAAGAGTACCATTCTATTAAGCGTACTCATATTATAGTTGGAAAGTATATATAAAACCAAAGAACTAGGCGGTAGTGAGACCAATCGACGAGTGTGGCCAATACCGGCCCGTGACATTTCATTATCGGCTAACTTTCATTGCATTTATTACTCTGTCTGTCTGTCTGTTAAGCTTTCACGGCTTTTTATATAATACAGGGTGTAAAGTTTAAAGTTTTAAGCATGCGTATTCCCTAAATGGAGTCACACGAAATTTAAATTTCTGTCAAATTAATATTGACGTATTTATATGGCAATAAGGATGCGCTAAATGTCACACAGTTTCACCTACAGAATCACACCACGGGTGTGGAAAAAGGTGTTATTTGGTACATAACCATCAGGAAATTCTCGGTTGCAACACGGACTTGTAAATACTCGTAGTTGTGCCCGTTGAATGGCGATGGGCTCACCCCAGTCACACGGGATCTATAATAACAGGGTAAATGTGGGTGTAATACACCGCTGCCACAGCCTTCTGGGTAATGTAGGCGTGATGTTATGTTATGATTGCCTTTTGCTCCCACGATTATGTTGAGATTTTTAAGAGATTTTTCTGTTACTATTTTTGTGGCCGCGCCGTGCCTGCATCCTAGTTCTGCTAATGACAATGTGCACAGCGCGTCGCGTGCGCTATTTGATATCCACGGACACGGTGATCGCAATGCTGTCCTCTAATTACTGGCGCTAATGGCTGCAATGAGTGTCTTGTTAACTAGCACATATATAATAATTAAATGCTTCGTGTCACCGTGCGTGTGTGCAAACACACACACACACACACACACACACACACACAAAGACATCACTGTTTTGTGTTAGACGAAACAAGGTGAACACTGAAAAAGTGAGAGTTCAGAACAATATAAGTGTTACGCTAATTTGTTTGCTCTTTGGCTGGTCTCGTGCACCACGGATGAGTGCGATTAGGTACCTCTTTGAAGATGTCATCGATCTCTGCGTTGTGGTCCTTCGCCAGCAGCGTCACGGTGTCGTGGTACACGCCCGTCGTCACCGTCGCGCCGTTCGTCAGCTGAAACATTACACCATACACAATCATATTTCAAACGCCCGTGCACTAATATACAATTATTCTATTTAAGTACTTATTGTTTTAGTCAGTAACGATAGACCGGCGATCTTAGTTAGTATTAAAAATAGACTCGCGGCTTGAATGTTATTTGTTAACCAGGGAAGTCTTCGTTAACCCACTTTATGATTGTGTGTTATGCGATTTATGGTTGCGATTTAAAACGGCTAAAAGAATTTCTTAGCAACAAAAAAAACTGCAGTCGCAGTCAAAATGACCTCAGCATTAAATATAATTGTACTTCACTTATAAGGAGCATCATTACAGAACGCAAGGCTTTGTTCATAAAACTGTGAAAGAAAGGATTGTCTCTGTGAGCGTTTGTGAGTAATGTTGTCCGATTTCCGTGGAGTCGGTGGTCGCCACACTTGACTAAACAAGCACGCGGCGGCGCCCGCACAGTATCTTACTCTACTATCACTTCACATTGTAAATATATCGCATATCACCGCATTGCCACCAGAGCCGGCGAGTTTGTTTACCGACGTGTGATGTCACCGCGTCTCGTACAACACATGACACAGATACGGATAAGCCGTGCCAAGCCGCAGGAAGTGCTCCTGGCGGTTCATTTCGGAGATGCGCGAGACGACAGCAGAGGTGACGTACTTACGTGCCGCAGCTCGGCCAGCCGGTCCTTGCTCCTCATGGCGATGGCCAACACAATGCTCAGGTGTCGAGAGCGGTGAGCGGGTGAGCGCCGAGGTGCGCTCGTCGCGGTATCTAATCGCGCACTGATAACGCTGATATCACGCGCGCATTCGCCGGCCACTTAAGGTCACTACACTCGCTGCTACCGTCTATGCGATGCCGAGCACTATTATGTCAGGATGTCTTTTATTTATGTTTTTATGACACGACCGAATGGTTTATAGATTTGACACGGAGCTTCCTTCATCTATGTAATTACGAGGGCCGACCGCGACGTTCACGTACTGACGGTGCGGA
Organism: Hypena proboscidalis; assembly: GCA_905147285.1. Classification (NCBI taxonomy): domain Eukaryota; kingdom Metazoa; phylum Arthropoda; class Insecta; order Lepidoptera; family Erebidae; genus Hypena; species Hypena proboscidalis. The sequence goes on from LR990132.1 coordinate 85,420, forward strand.
GTGCGGCCACGGTGGCCGGCGCGGCGGCGGGCGGCGCGGTGAATGAACAATTGTTGGCGCTGCACATTTAGCACATTGGCGCACACGTGGATTGCACACTTCACGCCACAGGTGAGCGTACGGCGCGGCGGTTCAAGCCATACGTCACTTCGACAATGAAAAAAAAATGACTTACTGACCTCTTCAACATTTAATGTTTGGGCTTTGATACTATTGCCATGCAGGGTTGAGATGAAAAACCCTTCATGTATTGGGTAATCTCAGTATCTAAGACTAAGACATGGTAGAGTATTTGTGCAAGTGTTCAACAATCTACGTATACATCACCTCCAAAATCTTTTTTTTTTTTTTTTTATTCCACTGAGGTGGCAAACTGGCAAACAAGCATACGGCCCGCCTGATGGTAAGCAGTTACCGTAGCCTATAGACACTTGCAACGCCAGGGGCATCACTCTACTGGGAAGGAGACGTGATTTTGTAAGGCCGGGCGACCGTATTATATTTTTTAAAACATGCTGGGATCCCTTTTTTTCGTATAATATTATTTTGCATAGTTTAGTTTGGCATAACACGTCACGCATTTTTTATCGTATAGTTATAATTTTGCATATTTGTCTTTTGCCACACTACTTCACTTGGCATTACTATGAAATATGTAGGGACACAGGGCAACCGGCGCATATGTATTTAAGTGGATACACTGGATATTTAAGTTTAGTCGCCCGGTTCGCCAGTCGCCTTCCCGTATCGCTAGAGATAGGTCGTAGTTAAGATAGAATAATGTAGTTAATAAGTTTAATATACATTATGTATCCTGGTACCAGTAAATATAAAACATTTAGAATAGTGACCTATCGTTTCTCTCATCTTTCAATCATCATTATATACAACCATGAAGAACCCCCACATTGGTGACCCTCGACAAAGAACACGCAACTTTCTACACCGTGGCGTTCCTGCTTAATCAAGTGACATCATGGGAGACGACTCGCCCTTCTCGACGCGCGCATCTAGAAGGACTCCTACGACGACCTAGCCAAACTACACTGGAACGCACGGAAAATACAATGAAGATATCATATATATAATCAAAGGAAGATCTACTGCTAAGCGATTTCTCCGACGTGGTCAAGTAAGTGAAGACACGTGGCTGCTATGTATAGCTAAATCAAGTAGCGACCACGGCAGGCCACACAATTTTGGGTGATGACCTTTTGGATTTCCGGACGACGAGCACGACGGTTTATTCTAATACGTGGTACATTCGTCGCGTATTTAGACGTATTATATACCCTGCGGTTGCGTTGGCACCAGGATGAGAATGCTTACTACAGGATTTCCGGACTATACGGCATCGTAACAATATATTTAGAGGCGAGTAGGTACAAATACCGCTTCAAGAAGATTAATTGTCAATTACGTCATCAATCAGAGACGTGGACTACTACAACAGGAGCAAATACATCGCTAGCAGACTAGGAGCAACATACGGAATTTGCATCTTCGTACGTATCGCCGACTCATGAAGCGCCTTACGAAGAGCAACGTCAAGAAAACGTATCAAGTGTTTGTGATAAATAACGGTATTTTGTTTTACAAGTTAAAGTTTTAAATTCCATGGCTATTTTTAGATGCAAAGTCTCAAATCACGTCGATAACTCATGTGATAATTTTTTTGTGAACAACGCTTTCGTTGAGTAGCAGTTTGTTTGGCTCTCACAAAGCACTTGAGATTGTGACCTTTTTTTATAAGCATCAGTACTAGGAACCACTTGTAATGTATCCCTTAGTTTATTGGAATCGTAGAATGATTATTGTTTGTGTTAACGTTATAAAATTTTTGTTTCAAAGTTTTTTTTTGATTATCATTTTGCAAATTATTTTTGTAAAGGGGGAAATGGTGTAGGGACACAGGGCAACCGGCGCATATGTATTTAAGTGGATACACTGGATACTTAAGTTTAGTCGCCCGGTTCGCCAGTCGCCTTCCCGTATCGCTAGAGATAGGTCGTAGTTAAGATAGAATAATGTAGTTAATAAGTTTAATATACATTATGTATCCTAGTACCAGTAAATATAAAACATTTAGAATAGTGACCTATCGTTTCTCTCATCTTTCAATCATCATTATATACAACCATGAAGAACCCCCACAAATATAATAATATAATAAATAGTTTATTCTCTCTTCACAAAAGGTGTTATAATGAGGGTGGTTTGTAGACATCTGTTTATTTTTACCGTGAGAGGTTGGTGCCTGATGTAGGTTTTGAGTAAAAACCTGTGTTACAGGTCACCAGTGCCCACTCTCAGCTATAAATTAAGCAGTTTTCTGTTGAAAGCAAAAAGAAACTATAACTTAAAATCTGGTATTAAAGGTACCTTATAATAATAATAATAATAAAGCCTTTTATTTCCCAATTAACAGTTATTTACTTACATAAATTGTTTTCTAAACTAACTTAATTACTTCACTTTAATATATTATTTACAGTTTATTATTTTAATTTTATTGGGGAATCCAACTTCGGACAAAGGCCTCCTCCAACTCATGCCATTTAGTTCTATCGGAAGCTAGTCAAAGGTACCTTAGGTTAAACAAATAATAATAAAAACGAAAAACTAGTTGCATTTCTATATAATAATGAAAAGTTAAACGTTAAGCGCAGAATTACTGTGATTGTGATGTGATGTGTGTGTGTCTCGGAAGAGGTATATGAGTGTATTGTTGTTTGTATAAGAGTGATAGTAAAGTGTAATGTGTAATGATGGCTGCGAGTATTGTGCAATGAGATGGCTAAAGGGACATATTGAGTTTACGATAGAATAGCCAAAAGATTTTCTGTTTGATCGTAGTCTACTGTTTTTAAATAAGTTTGTACTATTTTACTACAATTAAATTTTGTTTTTGGGAATATATTCAAAATAATATTTATTTTATTATACAAATAGCTTCCAAGGAAAGTGAACAATTTTTGAGAGAACGAAGTTTTGACCAATATATTAGGACATACTTTGCTTCTGCTGCTCTACGTTGCTTCAACAAGTTTGCATCAAAATGCATTTGCCAGTGTTTTTTGATCACGATACGCAGAACAAAGTCTGTCGAATCGTCAGGACGTCCCAGTCTCTGTACAGATCAACAGTCGGGTATCGGAAAGGGAGACCTGCATTTCGCATAATGCTTTTGGCACACCTAATGTGTTTTATGGCATTATGTTTTTTTCTTATAATACTTATTAGGCATAATGGTTTTTCGCCTAATAAAAATTAAAGGAAATTTAAAATTGATATCATAGTGTAAACATAGATACGGCAAAAGAGGCCAAGCAATAGTGAATGTGCCTTTCGGACTTTCCGAATAATACCTAATTGTGTACCGGATGTCATAATGGTCCTTTCTCATTGTTAACTCCGCGCACACCGTCTCAATCACATGATTGTGCGGTACAATGGGAGCTTCAAGCTGCGGCTCCAATCCAATGATGTAATAAATATGGTCCAAGTGGTTAAACATTTCCAAAGACACTATGAATATTCTAGTGATTTAAAAACAAAACCAGATCCTGCATGCAGGAGGCGCTGTGGGAGAAAGCGAGTGGTGGCACACAATAAGTAACAATAGTGGAGATTAGGTGCAGCAAGAGAGAGTCACTTGTTTTCCGTGGGAGCTCCATTAGACCAAATTCATTACGATAACGCGTGATCACAATGACTGTGAGCTAATGGAGCGCCCACGGAAGACCTAAAACCAGTTAATGTGATATATAATATGAATAATGTTAGTAAAATTACAAGAACATTTAGCAAGTGGAGCCTATATGGTTCATAAATAAAGTTCGGTGGATATCTAATGGGTTCCAATAAGTAAATATTTACGAGTGGAAGACATGAGCGAGACAATGGCACATTTCGACATATCGATGTCGATGACGATACAATAACATTAGTAGTCAGTCTAGTCACTAGTTTAAATAAACCGCCAGTATAACCAGTAACTTAAAAACCTCCATATTTTAATTCATTACTTTCAATCAATAACAAAAAAATAATTTATTATTATGACTTCATTTTCTTCTCTAATCCAATTTTTAAACTTAATACAAAAATCAACGTATATCAATGATTTGTAAAAATAAAAATACCCCCAAAAATACTCAACGTTTGTTTTAGATTTACCTACTGTTTAAGAAAAGGGATAAATAAAAAAAATATACACGCGTTGACTTGAGAACTTCCTCCGGATTTATTCGTCGAGAAAAAAAAGGGTAATGACTAAGTACTGAATACACAAATAAAATAATTTATTTTGGTTTTGATTCGTTCGAAAAAACACTATTTTTTTCGTAAAAGTGTAATCGGAGGCAATGAATACTGAACACGTCTAGAATCAGTGGAATGGTATCAATGTCGCCATGTCGCATCCGCCCCGTATTATGCATAAGCACGATCGGATACTTAAATGAGCAACGAAAAAAATATAAATAATAGTGTATAAGTCAATAACTTAGGCTGGAAAACTGAATTCATAAACTATTTTTAACAGCGCCATCTATGAACGAGCGGCTGAACTAAAACCAACCCGGTGCATCGAGCGCTAATCTTTAACAACGAAAAGTCTGTCTATATTCACTGAGGTATTTTAACATTTTATAGATAGGTGGCGTTAAACAAGTCAAAAGGATCAGTTTATATACAGGGTGTCTAACGGCCAAGCCACATGAAGGGAAAGTATAAATTTATAAGACTTTATTTCATTATAAAAATCAAATATGATGCGATATTATGTACAAGTTAAATGGGAAAATTTCATTTGCACCGCTAAAGACAAAGCCCTTTCTAAATCCGTTTCCACCTTAAAATAAAATAAATTGCAACCTCAAGTCTACTTAAACTCAAGAATGCTCATGATCCACGTAAGTCCAGTCTTAAAGGTAGGGTATATTTCGTCAATCCTAAAAGGAACCGCCGTTTAGGTTTTTTTCGTTGAATGCAAATTTAAATTTTACTCGCCATAACGTATCTATTGACTTCAAAAAAAGCCTTAAAAGTCATATCAATTCGCAGGCAATTAAGATTTTAAAAAGACGTAACTTCTATCACCGAATTCGTACGACTAAATGGTCATTCGCCGTTACGTCATTTTCACGCGAGAATTAAATAATTTGCTTTTTTCCGTGGAATAAGCACCCTCGTTATTTTTCTTTCTTAGTAAATTTCTAGCGACACGTTAATATTATATATTTATGATTTGGCACTTGAAAGTCTAAATGAAGTTCACATAGATATAATCTCCCTGCATCTTTACGAGACTGAATAAAATATTATGTTCATCACATTTGATCGATAGTAATTCCAATCAACATTATACATTACTTTATATTATTATTTTAAAACAACACGTCACCTGTCGAATGTTCACACGTTCATAAAATATCTGTAGTTAGATATTTCATCACTAGTTGTAGGTTTATTACGAAATATCCGGAGCTACCTGATGGGAAATGGTTCATCTTCATAGTCTAGGTTTAGCCCCTACACTTAGAACCTATATTGCCCACCGGTCAGTTACATAGATGTGTTTGATGCTAATATAAGGTTTTGCGCAGCGTGTGAAGCAACTATCGCCTATGAAAATAAGAGTATTCACCAATCTGGTGGTAGATTACTTCGAGAAAGAAGGGGTGCATGAAAGGAGCCTCCCCGAGTGACGTACACAACGATTCCCTACGTCCGGCGCACCCTGGGCAGTTCGCGACTTCTTCAAAGCGAATTGGCTAATCCTTTCACCACGATGGCAAGTCAAAACCTTGACCAAGGCGCTCATGAACGCCGATGAGAGCGCCATGACAGTGACCACTTATTGGGCCAATTAAATTTGACTCAGCCATCGACACGACGAAGAAGAAGACTTCGAGAAAGCGTCACTTATAATGAGTAAACTATGTTAGCGGAATAGCAGTAGGTATATACATGATGTGCAAAAGATGCAGGTTTTGGAACAATCTGAATTGTGTGTGGGCTCGCCGGATACAGTTATTGTTTTACGTACTTAAATTATCATAGTCGTTCGATAAAACAAGCAAATTGAATCCATCCGGTCTGCGAATAATTCATCTTCATTTCAAAACTGGCGATTTCCTCGGATCGCACGCGCGGATTGTAGTTGATAGAAAATTATATAACAAAAGTTAAATTTACCATTTTAAAACTTATGGAATAGAAATCTAAAAAAATATATGGATAATAAAGAGTTCACAACAATTCACAAAATTAACATTATATTTATTATTGTTAGGTATAAAAATAATATAATGTTTTACTCGAAGTTTTTTAAACCTCTATTCTATATTTCTTCAATCTATTATTTTACTTAAACTGAGACGTAATGAACTTGTTGCAACCTTAAACCTCTCGAAGTAAAACACATAAGCTTAACCCCTTACATTTAGCCGCATAGTTCAAATTCAAATTCAAATTCATTTATTCGTGGATCATAGGTAACATAAAGGTTTTATAAAATAATACATTGGAGTGCGCTATGTCCTACCATAGTGGTGTACAACATTATTTTGGAGTCTATTGAACATGCAGAATGTTAAACAGGCAAAAGTAATATAAAATAAAAATGTCAAAGAATTAAATAACTAAATTAATAAACGATCAAAATTAAAAAAGTAAAAATAATAATAATAATTAATAAATGTCAATAATATAATTACATAGGGCAATCGGCTATTAAATTCAATAATTGTAATAACAATAGGCAATAATAATTATTATTATAATTTGTCGGCAAAAAATTCACATAGATTATAATAACACTTTTCACGCAGTAGCTTTTTGAGATGAGTCTTAAACATATTTAAATTCAAATCCTTTATTATCTTTGGCAATTTATTGAAAATCACAGGTGCCATGTGAAAAATACTTTTGTGCATCCAGTGTCGTGTTAGTTTTAACCATACAGAGCCTATTTCTATCTCGCTGAGATCGATTGGATGCTTCTGTTGCTAGAGTAAACAGATTAGGATTTGTTTTTACAAATATTGCTACTTCATAAATATATAGTGACGACAATGTGAGAATATTATATTTTTTAAAGAAAGGTACACAACTTTCGACAGTCTTTAAACCAAACATCGCTCGCAGGCAGCGTTTCTGAGCCTTGAAGACCATCTCTTTATCGGTCGAATTTCTCCAGAAAATTACACCATATCTGATGACCGACGCCACCAAGCCATGGTATGCAGTTATAAGAGTGCTAGTATTCACTATTTGGGCAAGTTCATGTAACGCATAAACGGACTTACTTATTCTTTTACATAATTGTTTTACATGCTGTTTCCAGGTTAGTTTTTTGTCAATAATGAGGCCAAGAAATTTTGAGGTATCAACTGCCTTTATCGCTATCAAAAAGAACGTTTAGTTGTTTTATATTTGATGTCCGCTGGCTAAAATGCATAAGCTTAGTTTTTTTCAAGTTAGCCCGTAAATTATTTCTGTCTAACCATTTCATGACGGTACTCAGTGAGTTATTAATGTCCATTTCATAGGTTTTTATATCTTTGCACTTTATGGTTATAGTACTATCGTCCGCAAATAAAGCTATAGGATTATTAGTCGCACTGGGTAGGTCATTTATGTATAAAATGAAGAAAAGAGGTCCTAATACGCTACCCTGCGGTACACCGTAGCAAGCTATTCTTTGTGTAGAGTGGTAAACTTCTTCAATTGTAGTGAGGTTATTGATTCGCCTAATTTCAGTATATTGCATGCGATTTTTTATATAAGATTCAAGTAGTTTTAACACGTTTCCTCTATCTATAGTGTTATTACAAAGGCGAATAAGGAATGAAGGGACAACATACATTTAAATTAATGATTATCTTCATGAAAACAATGTTCTTGCATTGTTTCCATGAAGATGAGCGCATAAAGTACAGTCAACTATGAAAATATATAAACATGTTGACTGGAAGAATATAATAATATGTACTCATATAGAGTCCCTCAAAATTGTACATTTCTTCTAAACGCACACAAATATGTTTACAGTATTTGAATCATTAATTTGTATACGAGTACGTTGAAAGAATTGATGTACTCATATAGAGTTCTACAAAATTGTACAAATACAAATGTAAAAAATATAATATGTTGACAGCATTGGAAAAAATAATATGTAATCCAAAGGCATTATTACTGTGTTTAAATAGAAACAACAAACAAAATTATATGTATTCTTTAAAGGTCACAAAGATATCGGTACGATTAAAGTGCCATAAATATGTATTCGTACGCCCATGCACATCTCACACGTGTACACACTGAATCGTTATAATATTATATGTCCAGTCTGTTATTCTGTAACCCTATTAAGTTATGTAATTTAAAGTAAGATTTTTTTCCATACTTTAATGAAAAAAAATGGCGTTTCCATTTTTTGTACCATTAATTAGAATATTATCTATTTATATTTTAATTATTTTTAGATAGCTCGCACTGTTTCTGAGATACAGGCGATTGTAGAACGAAAAATATGTTTAAAGCTCTTCTAGAATTTAGATTAGTTTTTGTAATAAATAACTAATCGTTATACGATTAGTTATTTATTTAGAGGTTTTTATAGCGAGGTACAATTTTCATATTTTTTGTGATAGCATCGTTTCCGTGACACAAATGATTTTATTTGTGTCACACAAATGATTTTAGAACGAAAAATATAATTTGAAGTTCTTTTTTGGATTTAGATTCATTTTGTTGGATTTTTCAATCCTAATCGCGTGGGAAGTTAAATAAAATTAGTTTTTAAAAAAATTTTTTTTTTTTTATTTGTAATATTTTTATCTATTACTAGTAGACACAAGTGATATAAGTTAAAGATTGTATTTTTTCTCTTCAAAAATTTAATTTCCGTTTTTTTACTTTTATGAGGATAATGTTTATCATAAGAGTGCTATGGAGGTGGTAAATATTACATTATTTTTGCGATAGCTCGCACTGTTTCTGAGATACAGGTGATTGGAGAACGAAACATATGTTTAAAGCTCTTCTAGAATTTAGATTAGTTTTTGTACGATATTGCAACCTTTATCACGCGATTTTTAAATAAAAAACCGGCCAAGTGCGTGTCGGGCCACGCGCAGTAGGGTTCCGTAGCTAGTCGTAACAACATATTTCGACTTAAAAGGGATTTACTATCTGTATTAAATAAGTAGCATCTTCATACAAGTCATTACTTTCAAAGGTTTTTGTAATTTGCACGAATTATTCTAAGTAACTGCATTTTACACTTTTGACCCCAATTACTCTAGAACTAATTAAGTTAAAGTAACCGCTATAGTTTTCATGAAAAGTTTATTACATATACTACCACCGTGATTTTTTTCAGATTTTTTAAGCTATCGGTTTAGCTTTTAGAGGGGGGTGGGACGCCCTACTCGTACAAAAATTTGCTCTTCAAAGTTAATTATCTCGCAAACGGATCCCTAAATCAAAAAACTGTCTTAGCAACCCCTAAACGTTTTTAAAAGTCCTATCTAACAATACCCCACACTATGGGATAGGCGACAAAAAAATAACCATCCCTACTTTACATGTAGGGGAGCTACCCGAAAAAAAAATATTTTTCCACATTTTATTCTACGACTTTCTTTGTATAGTTAACATACATGTTTATGCAAAATTTCAGTTTTCTAGCACCAACGGTTTCGTCGCTATGCCTCGGACAGACGGACGGACAGACGGACATGGCGAAACTATAAGGGTTCCTTGTAGGTACTACGGAACCCTAAAAATGACACTCCATTCTTTTTTTATATTTTACTTGTGCATACATATTTATTACCAATATATTGTTTACTTATTCTTGTAGTTCTTCACGTTTCCATATTTATGACAATTTGAAAGGTTACATTTTGTGGCAACTTGTGGAGTTTACATATATTAATTACCAACATTTTGTTAACTTATTGTTGTGGTTTTAAACGTTTCCCTGTTTATAGCAATCAAGGAGGCTACGTTTTGTGGCGTACACTGTTCATAAGCACATTATTCAAAATCAATATTATCAATATTACAGAATATAAAATAACATCACATATCACCCAGGCTGTGGCAGAGGTGTACAACACCCACACCATGGGATCAGTGGTGATTCTGTCGCCATCCAGCGGGCACCATTCTAACTCCGTGAATATATATTGTGAATTCCCGATGAAAAGTTCACAAATACGCTAACCACTAGACCATCGAGGCAGTTTATCAATATATATTAATAATCTTTAAATACATAACAAAAACGCGTCTCCTGTAAAATTGCGATTTGTTGGTTACGTGCTCCTTGTTAGGATAGGGTGATTTGAGTAAGGGGTAACTTTACACATCAATTGTTGTAAATGAAACACAATGCAATTAATTTCTATCATGTTTTATTGTAACATATAGATAGTTTTCTACACATCCACCTTACATACGCGTCGCGTGGTGCGCTAACTGATATGAGCTCTGTACAGCGAAGGCGCAGGGCACCTCGCTCGCCGGACATAAATAAAATTCACATAATAGTATATAAACTTAGACTAAGACGGGCGCACGCGCTCGCACGCACATACATCTATTTACACGCTAACCAACTAGTCTGTACAGTACTGTCACTATTTACAACGAGAGGATATGTGTGAGCAGCGGGAGCGCGCGCCCCCCGCGTCAGTCGCGCGGCGGCGCGCGCGCCAGCAGCGCCAGCGGCTGCAGCGCGGCGGCGTGCAGCGCGTGGGCGTGCGCGTGCGCGTGCGGCGGCAGCGCATGCAGCGGGTGCGGCTGCAGCGGCCCGACGCCCGGGGACTCGCCGGCCGGCGGGTTGATGCGCTTCTCCTTCTGGCGGCGGTTGCAGAACCACACGCGCACCACCTCCTTCTCCATGCACAGCGCGTCGGCCAGCGCCGCGATCTCCTCGGAGGTGGGCTTGGGGTTGTGCAGGAAGGCCTTCTCGAGAGCCACGCGCACGCCCGACTCGATGGACGTGCGCTTCTTGCGGCGGCGCCCCACTGCCTCGGCCAGCCCCGCGCCCAGCGACCCTGGACCGCCCGCCGCGCCGCCGCCGCCCCCCGCCATCGAGGAGTCTGCGTCCTCCAACCACTTCTGTAGCAGGGGCTTCAGCTTGCACATGTTCTTGAAGCTCAGGTTGAGCGCCTCGAACCGCGATATCGTCGTCTGTGAGAAGTCGTTGCCGTATAGTTTGCCCATCGCCAGACCGACATCGCCTTGTGTGAAACCTGCGACGAATAAAGTTATGTAAGTAAATGTCAATGAGCAAGAAGTAGATGATAAAATGGCATATAAGTCTCAAAAGTAATGAGGCTCACCAAGTTTGATGCGGCGTTGTTTGAAGGTTTTGGCGAAGTGCTCGAGCTCTTCAAGGTCGGCGGTGTCGTCGGCGGTGGGCTCGAGCGCGCGCGGCTTGTGCGCGTGTGCATGCAGCGGTGTGTGCGCGTGCGTGTGCAGCGGAGAGCGCGCGCGCCCAGAGCCCGGCGTCAGCGGCGTCAGGAACGCACCCGCACCGGGGGGTGTCCGCCGCGGGGACGGCGAGCGACCATCTGTGGTGGGGGGAGGGACTGCTATAGCTCGGGCCTGAAGTTGCTGTAGCTGCTGAGCGGCTGCTTGTGCCACTGCCTGCTGTACCTGGAACATGCAACATTTAAATATGAATATACGTGCCAACCCGCACTTGGCCAGCTTGGTGGACGGGGCCAAACGCTTTTCATCCTCAGGAGATCCCCATACCCAGCATAAAGCCTTTTTTATAAAACGTACCTTTGCCATAAACGAGACAATAATATGATCAAAGGAGTCTATTTGCGAACTGTTGAGAGATAGGTAATAACGTGTAGGTGTGCAGGACACATACCTGCGTGTGTAGCAGTAGCGAGTGCGCGCCGTGCTGTGTGAGCAGGAGATGCTGCAGCTGTGCCAGCGCGTTGCCGGCGCCTGCCGCGTTCTGTAATCACAAAATCAACCAGGAGTTTATTAGCAGCATATAACAGATATGGCAGAAACACCAACATATCAACATTTGTGTTAAGATTCCAATTTGGTAGCGGGTTAGCCTATCTTCATCTAAAGGGCACAATTCCAGACTCTGTACTGCTATTGGGAACTACCTAATGGCAAAACCCAAATAACACTTATTCCCGACCTGGGGATCGAACCCCAGATCTCGTGATCAGCGGCCGCATTCACTTCCCACACTATAGACTAACAAAGCCAGCATGACAGCAGACGAGACTGTAATGAAAAGAGGCAAATAATGGATATTTATACTGGAATGGAAGGAACGCGAAGCAATACTCACGAAGACGGCGGCAGTGGCGGCAGCAGCACTGGCTGCGGGGTGTGACGGGTGCGCGGGGTGCGCGGGGTGTGCCGGGTGTGCGGGGTGCGGCAGGGGCACGGAGGGCGCACGGGGGGGGGGACGGTTGTCGCTCGTCACCGCTGATCTCGCCCTCGCCGCTCGCTGACCCATCTGTACATAAAAAATCATAAAAATTGTTTCCTTAGTATGTATCAATCCATTTTACAAATTGACATGACGCAAAACATAAAATGTTTGACTAATTTTCATATAAACCTAATAATAAATGACTTTTAAGCGATCGAGATCTTATCTCGCGCATTAGGAAACTGTAATTACAGTGAGCAGTTGAAAGTAAAATAAATAAATAAATAAATTTCCCGGTTCACAATCGTTGGGCATTTTCGTCCACAATTTCGAACCAAGAGATCCGGATAAGTTGATCGTTAAGGATATTTAATCGTGAATAGATATCAAAGCCTTAGTAGCCGCAAGATGAATGGAAAACGACTAATCTACGAACTATCTTTGCTTTCAACACATAGATAATATAATTTACTAGTGACAATTTTATTATATTTTTCTTTCACGTATTCTTTCAATAATAAATAAATTAGGTATACTGCCACTAAAATGTTTTGGCACTTTGCGAGGAAGAGATTTGTGATTCTCTTGCAAGATGATGGCAAAGGCATGATTCCCACTGCTTATTTTTGTAGTAATAGTAGTTCCTACGTACAATTTATTTATTTTTCATTAAAATCCGTTGTATGGTTCTTACAGGTATGTCACAAACTACCACATTTTGTATTACTTATAGTAAGAATCCATCGCATTCGCAGTATTACTTCATTTTGCACAAATATCGATACTAATATTATTAAGAGACAAGATGTTCGATTGTGTTTGTTTATTTTGTTGTTTGTACCCAATTATCTCCGAATCTACTGGACCCCACTTAATGAAAATTGCTGTAGTGATAGTTCCAGGAATAATATGTTTTATATGTATGACGCGGGAGGAGCCACGTACGGCAGCTAGTTTTAAATAAAAGTGTTGAGTGTTTGGTTTAACATCAAATTATGTAATTCTGATAAAAGCAAAAGCTTTGCGTCTAATAGACATAATTGTTGCATCATTGATTACTCGTGCCGGTGACTTATACGCAGGTGCGCATCGCACTTGAAACGTTTAATTCGTGAAGTGTCACGTTCTGCCGTTACACCATTGAAATCTGGAGTCGCTCGGTCGGTGGACACGGTGTTATGTCAGCGCATGACGTATAGCGGCGCACGGTGCACGGCTGCGGCTCGGGGGCGGATATTGCATGTAAATGTGTGCCATACATTATACGTCATACATCACCGCGACAGCCGCGTCGCCACCCATCTCATTTACATACTAATACAAATCTCGTTGGATGTACCAACCGCGTGTAATACACGATGACTTATAAGCAATTTTGTGTTGTATTAAAATATAATATAATCGTGATTAAACAAGAAATGGTTCATTATCATCTGGAGACTGAGCAGATCAAGGGATACGATGGAGAGTTTCAGCTTTGAGTAATAGCAGCAGCAAATCGTACGTTATCTAATTAACTTAGCTTGAGACAAGATTTCATGCACCATCGTTTGTTACGACATGATTTAAGCAATAAAATATTAAGAAACTTCAAAATACAGATCTCTTTATTAACTCACTAAATTTGATTTGTATAACATCATTTCATGTTATTTCAAATATTGTTAAGTAAAGGCAATCTGTGTGTACATTTTTAAATTTTTTAAATTTTATACTTTTGTAGTATAAATAGTTTTTGTTATTAGTATATAAATATTTGTTCTGTTCTGAAACCTTTATATATACAGTAGTATACACACATTGTTTTTACTCCTTTATTTTCTGCTTGAAGTGTAAGATATTGCAACCTTATATACTATGGATTTATTTATAATAATTTAATTGCATTTCTATATTTAAGTTCATTTTCTCTTTATAACCATATTTAGCTATAATGTTGTTTTGGTTGCTATAACTTACACATAGAATTATTGTCAAAAAACAAACAAATATTGTATGAATTATTTGAAAAGATGGTGCACATGAGTTTCTCACCAGCTCTTCTCATGATGCAATACCCATCGGAGCTGGTACTTGGATTGATTTTAATTCAATTCTCTAAGTTGAATTTATTAAAGTCAATCTAAGCTCCGGTGAAAAATCATTTTATTACAATAAGTATTATAATTTAGTTAGCTAAGTTTGATTTTAATTTTATATTTTTTGTGTTTTGATGTTTGTTTGACGTGTTCAAGCGGAAATAAATGATTTGATTTGATTTGATTCAGATATCCTATTTTTTAGGCAAAATGTATAAAAGACTTCATGTTTATGTAATAATTGCTGACTCTCGACATATTTCTCACTGTTATACTATGGATTTTTAATCTGAAATAAACGTATTATTATTATTATTATTATAAATCGAATTCTCAAATCTCAAATCAATTAATTATGTAGGCAAAATAAAGTATATAGGCAAAAAATTTTGTCAAGTTATTAGGGTTATTACGTTGCATTGTAGCGGCGATATTATACAAATAAAAAAAACTGCAATCTTGATGTTATTGTTCTGTTAAAAATAATTTATTTTCGTGTGTAACAAATAAATAAGGGATCGTGAACTATTGTGCTAATCTGGTACAGATGTATATTGTATTGTACATAGGAAAGGTGAGCACAATGTAACGTCGTCGGAGCCGCGCGAGGGGATGCCAAAGGGGTGAGCGCGTGTGCGGAGTGGTTGGGACGCCGCGGCGGCGCGCGCGCAGCTTCTTAAAGGGTGAAGGGAATGTGCGCGTGCGCGTGCCAAGCACGGGTTTCACATCTATCTTTCTTACACAAAACGAGTCGGCAGGTGGGTGTGGGGTGCACCATGCAATACTTTCTTTAAAGGCAGTCCTATGGTAGAAAGTGAATTGAATGTTTGAAGGGCGAGTAATCTTGATGAATGGTTTGATCTCTGTTATACGTGGCGGGCTCGCAGTAGCACTGTGCGCAATATGTTAGATTAATGCTAATCACGTAATTAGAATAACGTAATTAAGTACAGAGTGCGATAAGATCTGGCGTCCACGGCGGCGGCGCGGCGCGGCGGCGGCGCGGAGGCTAGAGTTGTAGTATTACTGCTATATGAGCGCTGCGAGACGAATGCGAACCAAGTAAACCTACCTCCTAATATTTCATAAACAGTCGAAATGTAAATATACTGCAATCGACCTTCTATGGTTCTTTGGGTCACACGTAAAAGAGTAATTCTTTTGGAGATATAATAAGAATGTCACGTTTCATACAGGGTGTAATCGTCAAGTGTGTCCAGACAATAATTCCGTATTTATATGAGATATAATCAAACTATAAACTGATATAATTAGCTCTTTACCTAAAGATTAAGACTGCACTAATAACTTTTCAAAATAAAACGAAAGATGGCAAATTAAACTTAAATCACTCCTATACATTTATTTTTAATGATTAAGTGTATCCCGGCTATAATTGCATAAACATCAAAGATATCAAAACATTTGATATCAAAAGTACGGTAGTTAGTAAGTTAAACTGTGTCAATAAATTTTAAAAGATAAAATTAAAAATACCAAAATGTTGACTACAAATACTCTCATTATAATCTAATATTTGTCGAATGGCTTATTCTACATAAAAATATAAATAATTGTATATTTTTTTTTATTTTCAAGATAGGTTTATTTCTTTGTTAGTTTAAAAACAGTTTCCTTAAAACTCTTAACTTAA
This sequence comes from Hypena proboscidalis, assembly GCA_905147285.1. Classification (NCBI taxonomy): domain Eukaryota; kingdom Metazoa; phylum Arthropoda; class Insecta; order Lepidoptera; family Erebidae; genus Hypena; species Hypena proboscidalis. The sequence continues at coordinate 101,591 of LR990132.1, forward strand.
AATATCCTTTTGCAGTACGACACTCAAGCCTTTCGACTAATAACATATCAAATGTATCAGAGAGTATAAAATCAGTATTTCGATAGATAGCTTTAATTTTTTAATTTATTGATGTTCTTTAACTCATTAGAAACATACTTTTGATATAAATTTAAAAAGTTTTGTTATCTGAAAAAGTTACGGAATAATCACCAAAGCAAACTTAACGATAAAATGGATGTGACTGATTCAAGTTAATAAATTAGCTATTTTTCGTTTTATATTTAAGTATGCATTATATCAGAATATGTATGATATCCTTTATAGTTTCGGCATAATCACCTGGACACACATGACTATTACACTCTGTATAAAATCCAGAGTAATGTGTATGTATGTAGTACTCACCGTGGCTGGGCGGCGGCGACGGCGATTTGATGAGCTCGCCGGACTCCTCTGAAACAATCAAACATACACGTTAATATAAACGCCATCGTATACTTCACTGACTATTTTATATATATAGTATATATAGTAACTAGTGTACTTTTTATAACGATTTATAGGACTTGCGACCTCGCGCCTTGCCTACTTCTGTCAGTCTTGCCTAAGACCTTTTATTTGTCAACTGTACTATACGTCATTACGTTGAGAAGAGCTCAACATACAGTTATGATGGGTTCCAAGGGCCATGCAGAAGATGAGGTTTCTACGAGGCAATGCCAGAACTGAAACATTTCTGAATGAGAAATAGGAGTCTAAACTTATACAATAGCTCTGTGTCAATATCGTTTAGTGTGTGTATTTAAATAGTTTGAGTACGCGAACTTTGTTTTATACATTTCTTTTAATTGTGTTCCAGTAATGATTGGTATTAGTACTGTGTTGCGAGTGTCTCAACCGCACAGTGCGCCAGATGTTACTCGTAATGAGGACTCATTAGCATTTAATTATAACTATTGTTACACCATTAATTACATTCTGGGATGCTAATTGATAACGAGAATTATAATAAGAACAAGACGAGAGATAACAGTTGTGCTCACTGCTAATACACTAAATTAAACTGTAATTTGAATAAATAATGCATAATCTTCCTTATGTCTGTGTTTGTAAGATAATTAGATCTCGTTCGCTCGTTTTGAGCACGCAACACGATCGAATTATAATTCAGTGTTCCTCGCGCGAGAAAAAAATATGTTAGTGATTTTAATTTAAAGATCTATAGCTCGATAGTTATGACAATGTTACAATGGGTTCCTTGCGTTGCGTAACTTTGTAACTTAAATTACATCGTAATAAAGCAAGCGAGAAAAAACTCGCATCACTCATTCCATGCTCGGCCATCCTGCTTCTGGTCTGTCCCCAGACATCACAAGCAAACTCACAAATACGAATTGCACAAACTCAATACTAGTTAACAAATCATACAATTAAGTACGATCTGTTAACATCTTAGTCTAAAGTAGACTTACAAAGTGTAGTGCAGCGTCACTTTACCAACATTCAATATCAACAGTCGCAATGGTATGTAACACACAAATATTTTTAACAAATGAAAAACCAAACTTGACAACTCTGTTCTAACTAATTTAAACTCAAAACCACTTTATCATAAGCGATTACTAAATATTAAGTAAAGTTTAAGTAGAGATGGCCGGTGAAACAACTGATTGCTGTTAATGTGCAATTCATTTAAATTGTATTTCTAAGTTTTAAGTATCGTGTTAACTCTGGACATAAAGATTTAATTAATTGAGTACTGTTCTTGAATTATATTCATTTATATTCACAATGTTGCGATGTCCAGGAAATATAAACTTACATCAATGTCAACAAAATGAATAAATCCAGCCAAAGCGCGTTGTAAACGGATTATCTCATTAGCGGACTTGGTATTAATTCGAATTAATAGGATAACGCTACCGCCGTCACCTTTACTGCCTACCGCCATGCAACGTGGGACATTATACTGAAGCCATGGACGATTCCACGATTCGGCCTACATCATCAAATTACAAACACTGCTCATTAACCAAGGATTAGAAGCTACACCGTGTCATCCCGGCTTTGCCTGCCTTATGCCATCCAAGCACTGAGTAAGAAGGACCTCACCAATAATAAAACAATCATTTAATATCAATATCGAACTTAATTAACGCTACAACTATCGTAGCATTGTCTACGCCAAAGCTACACATTTGCTACGACGCGTTAAAACTTAATACATAAATGCAAGTTTAAAATCTAGCCTTCATCCTAAGGTGATTTTTTGAAAGCACATGTCATGCGTATTGTCATACATCGCGGCAGTAGTGAGAACATGAAGAGTAGTGTCGAAGGCTTATTGCGTGGGAACGGCGCTACCTGCCGCCGACGCCACGGCCGGCGGATAATCCGCGCAATCTCACCCGCGGAGATCAAAAAGGATTTACGTCGACACAAACTACATTTATTTAAATGTACGCGAATTTATAAAGATGTCAGATAAAAAGTGATCGAAGTAAAAAACTAGACGAATGCATTGAGACGTCGTCGCCAGTTTTTTGTCGTTGAAAAGGGTGCAGTCGCAGAAACGCGGAGGTGTATCGGATTCAAATATTCCCCAAATGTAAAAAACGCCAGTTGTGTGTTTTTTGCGATTATTTTAAATAATAGTGGATGCCGGCGGCGATGATGTCGACGCGGGCGTGGGTTGAGCTACATGCAGCACTGATGATTAACATTATACACTTTACAAACATTAATAATATAGGCTTCATTTATATAATAAATCAAGATTTTATGAAATTAAAAGAGCGCATAACAAACAGGTAGAATAGGAGAAAAAGGTTAACAAGAACGATTAAACGGAGATTTCAGAATACAAAGTGACGACTTTACACGTGATCGCATCTATCAGCATTCAAATGCGAATTTACCGCATAATCTTGATTTTTCGGAGGAAAGTAGGCTTTTCCTTGATGCAATTTAAATTGAACATTCATAAGATTACAATACTCTTTTAATTTGAACAGAAAACGCTTCGCCTACTAATTATTATTATATTGTTTTTAATCATTCACAGAAAAATGCGTTACATTTTAAATTTAAATTGTAATTGGCCAAATGGTAATGGTAACTAAAATTGTTTTCTTTGAAATAATTTGTGATTTTATCGTTTAACCTAGGGTTTGAAATAGCAAAATATTCAAGTTTTTGTTGATTCAAACTATTTAAATAGCGACCGAGCGAGCTAATTAGAGTTCTTTGGTTAGTAAGAATCCTTTCTATTTGTAATAAAATTTATTGGCGTAAATTAGCTCCTGGTTAAGTATTCACTCTTTTGATAATTTGTTCTAATTTGAATGATAATAAAGGGTAATACTCCTAATATTATATTACTGGGAAAAGCACTTAAATGCATGCTTTAAATACAGACTTCGAAATATTACTAATTAATTGTTTAATTAAAATTGACTTAACGGAGAACAATCGAAATTGGTAACCTCCTAGTAAATGGTATCGATTATTGATTTCAAAATAAACGCTCATTAGATTAATTTGAAAATAATTAACACAATTAAATAGATGGAACCAAAATACATACTCAGAAACAACGTAAATAATAAATACATTTGTTTGCATAACTCCGCGTAGCGGTGTGCCGACTCCATGTTATTTGAGAAAATGTTTAATTACTTTATTATTATGTTATTCTCTTTTAAAAATAAATTGTAAACGGTAATTGCATCCACAAATAAAATTACTGAAAACACGTTAAATATCTCAATACAGAAGACAAATTGAAAACATATAATACTGGATAACCAAGTGACTAGCGCCTCTTTTGTTATTTTAATTATTTTTGTAACTAATAACATCAATAATAATCTTTCCTTGACTGTCGAAAAAAAGTGACTGATAATTGTTAAAAAAAGTGATTGCAGGTTAAGTAAATTTGTAAGCGTTTTTTGACTATGAGTAGATAGTAGAGTGCTTAGTAATCAATAAAATATATGTACACATTTATAGAAAATTTAAAAAAGTACTTAAATGCCTAACCAATCGATAAAGTAGCATCATGATTAAAGCACGTAAATCCAGGCACAATCACATGAGTTCACTATTACATGTTTCAGGTTTTCAGTCACTGTAGTGTGCAGTACTCACGATAGGGGGCGGTGCAGTAGGAGCGCGTGCCTGCGCGGACGCACGCCGACAGGACCATGGCTGTGTGTGTGTGTGACGAAGCGGACGGGTTGTGTGTGTGAGTGCGTAGAGCGCTGAGTCTGCGAGCGCGGCGACGCGCGCGAGCACACTGCGAGTACTGGTTCGGGAGCGCGGCGCGGCGGCGAAGCCTGCCACCCCTGCCCCGCCCCGCGCACACCGCGCATGTCCCGCACGCTGCCCGCTCAACCCTCAACCGTCGAATTAAAAATTTTAATTTTTTTGTACGAATCCGTTTCTTTTTCCGCCCTTAGTGAATTTTTTTCGCGCGACCTCGCCATTATTTCTATTACCTGAGATGATTTTTTTTACGCTTTCGCCGAACGGATCGAGCAATGCGCGTTTAAAAGCTGTTTAATTTTTTAGGAAAGGGGAGCGACGGGTTCGGCTAACCGATGCGATGAGCAAATTCCGATATCGGGTTCGATTAAAAAAGAAAAAAAAACAGGCTCCGATGAAGCGAGCGTGTGCCACGAGTCGTTACTGACTTATTATCAAACAAATAATAGATCTGTGGTATCTCTGCATCGCTCCGCTACGCCTTCACTGCTGCGGCGAGGCGGCGACACACTCATCGGCGGAGATGATCGCGCTCATTGTTTGCGTCAATTACATTTGTACTGTTGTATTATTTGTATTATTTGAACAGTTAGACGACGATTTACCGGAGTAATAAAGAGCGGCCCATGAAAGAAGCAATCATGGTAAAGCATCGGCATCGGGCGGCTATCGGCGATGGGCGATGGCAGATGAAAGGGCTGTTTCCTGTTTGATGTGAATCTGATAGAATCGTAAGTGAGGCGAGTGACCGCCCGTCCCGGCCACAGAGCCACCAACGCGCACACCCGGCAACCAAAACCTCTGCAATATTGTTATCCCAATAGTATGTCGTTCTAAACACCTATCCCTCGATTCCATACACCAATTATTCAACTTATTCAACGTCACTGCTACATAGAAATGAAAATATTATAACTAAATGTCAGGTAATAGGCAAGGAGAAGACGCCATGAACGTTCGTTTTTCAGATTACATAGCTAGAAGTAAAACATCATCATTACAATACGAGACGTATAGTGATGATAATGTTCTGTCTCGAGCTAATAAATCTGAACAAATGAAACCTGAAAAAGCAATCGTACTAATGACCATTGAATTGAACTGCAATTCTATTTGCCACGTTGTAGTTTAAGCGTGGGATTACATTTCCAAACATTAACACAAGTTACAATACATGAACAGCTTTGAGATGTGTCTGTATGCACTATAGATAGTGTTTAAGTAGCAAACGATTTCGGAGAGAGTGGACGCAGCCTCGAGTGGCGGCTCTGTCGGTTGGTGAGTGCCGCGCTTTGTGATGGAAATGCTCCACTCCTCCACTCCGCTCTCATGCATCTCCATCGCGGAATGCATTTACGTAATGCGGGTGCTGTTTGCTTAGGCGCCGGCCGCGGCATATTGCTACTTTGAATAAGAGATTCAGCTCCTTTGTGCCTGCCTTTAAAACTGAATAAATGTGTTTGCTTTACTCCTCGTAACGTGTACCGAGACGATGTTATTTTTGGAGCTGTTTGTTTGGATAGTTTGCACAGAGGACTCGAGAGCTCCCGTATAAGTGTTACAAAACGTTATTAAACGTGAATTGTATAAAAGTGTGGTATCCTCATTTTATAAAGGAATTAACATTATAATAGGCAATTCTCTACAAATACCTTAATCATATTTGAACGGTGAGCGTACAATATTATATGTTGGGATTATATTATGCAAAAACTCATACTTTAAATAATTAAAGTTCAAAAGCGATACATTAGCGGAGAGCACGTGTCAGTAATATTTACATTCATTAGGTGGACAATTTCCGCGTAGGCGCTGTGTTATATGTTGTGACAGGCGGTCAGTGTGTCGTAGTGGCGCTACGGCGTAGCAGTTCGTAGCGGGTGGCGTGGAAGCAACCCTTGCGTGTTTTACTATTTTTATAGGCTTTTTATGATCTGTGATTTCTATATTTGTGCACTTTTATGATGAGTCGTGAGTGGCGCCCCTCGCCCCTCGCCCGCGCCACCTTCTGATATTTAATTAAAGATTGCGTAAGGTTGAAGGGTTGCGAGGGGCGGCAAGGGGCGCTGCTTCACCGGACGGGGTCCACTACTTATTGGACAACATATTTATTTAGTAAAACATGTTCCGTATAAAGCACTTCACACACAAGGAATGTGTTGACATTATGAGTGTTCCCTCTTTTATGGGCTTTCAAATTGCGATGCTTTTATTATCATAAGAGTGTTTATACGGAAATAGATGCCCTGTGTGAGTCGTAATTTGTTATGTTTTAAATACGTTTTGGTAATTTTTGAATAAATCAATAATAAGTTAATCAAATGGAGTTTGGCAGTGCTGCAGCAAATACCTAAATAGTGAAATTATGACTAGAGACAATTCTGCAAGTACCATGAATGAAAAAGATTTTATTATCAACACGAAAATATCATAAATGTATACATCACGCTGCGCTGGTGCAAGCTCTGCTACCCTCGAGCTTGCACAGAACTGTTAGGTTATGAAATTACATTTATAAATTAAAATAGCAAACAATATTTGGTGCACCTAATATCCTGCCTAATCAATATGTATGAAAACAATGAGTAGGTGAAGGGTGAAGGCGGCACCGCGTTGCGTTAGGGCAGTATTTGCATTTACAATTGCGCTGGGGCAAGGGTCACAGCAGAGCCGGGGGTCGCGCCAGACTTTACATATTAATGCTATTACACATCTCCGCGGAGCAAACTGCGGTGCGAATGCAGTCGTGGGACAACTGCTCTCAAACCGATCGATACCCGATGCCATTCTAAACAAACAGTTTAGTTATTAATCTATTTTCTCCTAATAATGTGTCGGTTGAGTATTCTGTTTGCATGTTAAACTATGTAGGAGTGGCTAAATAATTGTATTTATATTCAAAAAGGATTGCGAAAATTATGAAGTTTCTCTATAATTAAAAAAATAATCAAGTGATTTGATTTGAAAAAAATCATTCAGTGACACCACAAAAAAAAATATCGCGTCATAAACATGTTAATTGACTTTATTTATGATTTTTTTCTAAAAGTAGAATAATTAGTCTAAAAAATAATAAAAATTTACATAATTATATAATATTTCACCTGTTACTTCATGCCACATTCAAAACAGTGATGACACAATTGATAAAAAACGTCCTCATTCATAAGTTATTTACATAATATGTAAATAATGGCACGTGTCGGCCGGTATGTAGTCGAAGGGTGAAGGTAAAGGGTGCAGTGGCGTCGAGATTTACATGTATGTAAATGCGTCGTATGTAGATGTGGGCACGCCGCGCCGCCATTGGTGCAACCCCTTCGCACGGCGCCGTATGGAAATAACGCGACGCTAAAAAACCTACTGATTTGTGTACGAGCGGCGAGGGGGGCGCATCTGCGGAAGGGTTGAAGAGCTGCGGCACATGCGACATGCGGCATGCGGCGCAAGCATCGTTTGATGTACGACATTTAGAAAATTATTCGCATCGTGACGGCTTTAATTTAGACGCATGATATATGATGATGCGAGCACGCGTTATTGCGATACGCACCCGTCGCGCTACTTTAATCTTAATGTTTAATGTACGTATGTAATATGACCTTATTATGTACTGCGACATTTTAAATTCGATTAAAATTTTTACTGATCAGAGTTGGCTTATTTTTGGTTACATTTAGCTCACTCTGCCGGCGTCATCATATTGATGCTTTAGACAGCTTCAGTTGTTACACTGGTGCAATTTATATATAATATTATTTTTGTTTTAGTTTGTCTAAGACGGAATATATTTTGGGCTACTGTGACTTACCTAACTAACTAACGTTATCATTGTGAATAAAACTACACTGAAAAGACACTTACTATAAAAACATTTAGCAATACTAAAAAGCCATTTTTTTAAAGGCATATAAAGATTTTGTTTTTAAAGTTATATAAGTATTTCAGAAGGGAGAAAATGTCTCAAGCTTTACTGAACAGATGTACCGCGACGCGAGACGTTATGTTGTGCTCCCTCAAACAATATCGTTCTTTTTCCATAGTTCGTTCGTGCATCACTCAGCTGTAGTTTTCGATAAGATAAACTTGTCTTCGGCAGCTGCATCACACTTAATGCCTAAAAATGGTCAATGCCAATACAAAACGTTAAATGACACATTAATAAAACTGAAATGAAGCCATTGGGATATCAGCTGTGTAATCTGATACATCGCATTTGCAATTTTATTTTCGTTGGTTTTTTGCGCCGGTTGTAAGAAAGAGTTTACCTACAACACAATGGTTATTGAAATCGAAATCTGTGCAGTGTGCAGAATGCACCCCGGGCCGGCGCACGCGCAGCCTGCGGGGGTGTAGCGGGGCCGGCGGGCGGGGGTGATCCGCCACGCGCCGCAACCCTTTAGCGGCTGTTAACTCTTTTAATTCAGCAATCACGGAATCGCGGGGTGGAGGGAGCGGGGGGACGGAGAGTCGCGTGCCGCCGATATCAGTCGCAAGTGCAGGCGATGCGGGTTTTGCTCCGTGATCGTTTGTATCACACACGAATAAACATTATAAATTGCTTTAATCACGTTTAATGGTCGCCTCGATCCTCCTATGACATATCAATGGTAATGTAACGAGCTGGCAGCACTCCGCCTCGTGTGGGGCCTCATTGCGTTCAAAACGTAATAACTTATACTTTATCAGTTCTAAAATGGTGGATTATTAAAACTCATTTGGTATGATTTAAACTTACAATTTAATAACTCAAACCAATTTACTTTATTAGAGCATTTGATTGGAGCTTTGCAGAAATTTTGCTGTCAACATAATTGTATATGTGAACATCCTTTTTCCTTAGTTTTGGTGATGCGCCGTATGTTATCTAGGATTTGCTGGATTATGTTCTCTCTGTGTAGTATTTTGTGACTTCTATTACAAGCTTACTTATTGACGACCAGTTGCAGTGGTATTTTACTGAACTAGACTCGTAAGCAAAACTAATATGTGCTGATAAATCTGTTATTTCGCTGAGAAAAAAATGTGGTCAAATTTGTTTAAATTGCTGATAGTGTAAATAGCAGCCACATTGAAATGGGGATATATAATATATATTATATTAAAGATCTTGAACATAAATCTACAAATATAACTTTGAAATGAAAAAAAATATTATTTAAATCATTAATTTCATACGCAATAATAATGGCACAAAGCCCACTCTCGTGAGATTATAATATCATATTTATGAATAAAAAAAAAGCATATATTGACTCCAATTAATCACAACGATGTTTGCGTAGGGAATATTTATTATTTTAAAATTGCTTTATTTACTATAGTATTTTTGGCAAATAAATACAAATTAAGTGATCGACTGATCAGTGGTTTTAGCGATTAGGGCATATCTTCTCTAGTTTAGAAGCACGAGTGTTGAGTTCGAATTCCTAAGATTATTATTATCTGTCTGAGGCGTTTCTTTATAAAACATCAAGAACAAAAACTGTATTTTTATTAAAACTGACGTGAGTTTGTAACATTATTCAAATTATAAAATACGGGTTTCGCCTATACTATAACCGTGAGTAACACCCGTATTTCATAATTTGAATAACAAAAACAGTGTTTGGTATACTCATGACAATTTAATACTTCGTTGTCAATATGGTTTAAAATCATCTTGCATTGCTGAGTAAGTAGTTTACATTTTAGTGTACTATATTGCCATTTAAAACCACACTTACGGCGAGATATAAAATTTTCATCACTAGCACCATAAATCTAGACGCGCAACAGGGTGTCCAGACAAATTAAACAAAAAAAAAACGAATTCGGCTGGCGACGCAGGAGTGTGTATATTTAAACAAACCATCTCGCCGTACTTTTGACACCTTTACAACTCGAAACCTATATATATTACAACTTTGAAATTTTACATATTTATCGAAATATATTACCTTACTAAGGATGCAATATTTAAAAAATGTAGCTCTTACAGTTTTTGAGATAATAACGTTCAAAAACATTCTGTTTATTCTGTAGGGTACTGTAGGTACAAAATTTTAATACCCATGTTACTTTCTAAAAATTTTTTTGTTAATAAAAACTAGCCAAGTAAAATTTTCAGCTCGGGTATTTATTTACACATTCAACTTGGCGCTCATATAGATATGATTTATTTTGTTCTTTTTGTTCACATTTTGTTATGTTTTTGTTGGTATTCATAATTTAATTTAAGTAAGTTGATAGTTACGCACGTTTGTACGCATCATGTTCCAAAGTGAAGCAGTATTTGGATGCAGTGAGGTGTGCACTCTCGTACGCGATCGTCAGATGTTTGCGAGTGACATGTCTGGAGTTCGGAGTCGGAGGGATGCGACATCAAAGCGAGCGACCTTTGCCGGAGGGCAGCGACGTCACTGGTAATATACCGCGGGAGTGCTTCAAGCGGGCCCGGAGGCACAAACATTCAAAATAGCTAATGCTCACTGAAACGTTAACTTACCGCTAATCGGCAGAGCGGCTTGTCTGTTTGCTAGTATGTACTAACCACTTTAAACAAACTTTTTTATTTTATAAGTATGTATGGCTATTTACATAGATCTCCTGTAATGCACAGTGCCCAAGTAGCATTACGAGCTGTATAAAAGCTGTACTTGCGCGTAATTTTATACTTAAAGCTGTATATTAGCTGTATAAAGGCTGCTTAAGCGCTTATACAGCCCTTATAAGTGTAAAATGGGCACAAATTATACAGCTTTTGGTGTTATAAGAGCAAGCAAGTAGCTGTATAAAAGCTGTATTAGAGCTGTTATTTGGTGTAAAAAGAAATTACAACTCTCCAGATGATATCTTATACGTAGCTTGTAAGAATAAAAGTTCTACAATAGTGTTATAAAAGAATTACAAAAGTATAGATATTTTAATGTACATAATATTTTATAACTACATTATGCATATTATTATAATGGCAAAATTACCTGTTAAGAAAGACATATAAATGATCTTCAACTTCTTAGTTTGGTGAAAATAACGTGCAAACCAATATTCATTGTGAACCTGTATATGGTTTTCGGTAAAATATTCGCGCGTCAGCATAAAAATCAAGAAAAACAAAAGAAATACTGAATATTGGTAAGTAAGTTTTTGTTTTTAAGGTAAGAAAAACAACATAATAATTTTAAATAATAAGGAGAGGGCCAAGTTAACGTTATATAAGCTAGGCTAAAGATAATGCAAAATAATGTCAATTCTTTTTGTTTTTAAAATCATCTAATATGTTTTTGTTTATTAGAAAATGGCGTCAATTTTAAACAGCCCTAACACTATTTGTAGAGCAATATAGCGCCAGTAGCTGTACTATGTAATAAATAAAGTGTATTGTACAGCTTTTAACTTCTAATTAGGGTAATTATAGAATATTTTTATTCAATAGGCTGTATTGTGCTCTTCATATAAATAATAACTTATAACCTCTTTAGAGATACGTATAAAGAATTAAAATCTCTAAAACCATTTTGACGATTATTTATTAAGGTATTTTCTTTATTTTTCAGAATAATATGTCGTTCAAGATAATAGAAACTGAAGAAAAATGTCAAAAAAACTTTGCATAGTGCCAAGTTCCGGGGAATCAAAAGGGGTGTTATGATGGCGAAGGAAGCAATTAGATGTAAATAAATTAATCAAAGATGAATGCTCTAAGCCTTTGGATAATTGGTCTGTCTACCTCAACCTGCAATGTGAAAAGGCTGTCTAAATAAAACATCTTATTTCAATAGATACTTTATTTTTTGTTGTGTCAATACCTTTATACCATTTTCAATTAAATATTCAATTTCTCTTACGAAATCATCTAAATATTGGTCAATTCGCGATGGTTTTCCAACAACAAACGGTGCAATATCAGGTTTTTCAAATTTAGTACACAAAATTGGCCAAAATTCTTTGTTAGAGCTTTTAAATATTGGCAAATCGTCAAAATTAAAATTTAAAGCAATTTTAGTCGGCACATTAATCCATTTCTCCAATGTCTTCTTCAGAGAATTAGTGAGGCCATTATGCCAGTATTCACCTTGTTCTATCGTTTTGATGTGAATTTCTTTTACGGTACTTAAAATTGTTCTAGCGTCGCGTGGTAATATTCCAGAAAATCTGCTATTTATAATTGCACTTGAATCATTTAAAACGCTTCTTGAGATATATTTATTTCTATAGCCCATTCTTTTATACGTTGACAAAACAATAGATTTTTTTTAAATTCGGCGTCCTCATCATTAGAGCTACTTACGGTGCTGCATGAAGAAATATTGTCAACAGACCCCAAAGTTTTAACTGAATCCACACTATTCTGTACGTTAATATCTGTATTTAAAATTTTTGGTACGGAACCCTCATTGGAGCTATGGATTGTCGGTGTGGTTGAATGGTTTTTTCTTTCAGTCAATATTGGTTCACTATCATTACTGTTATTTAAGTTGTAATTCCTTATATTTAAATATTCCTTCTCAATCCATCTCCTGACTGCGCCATATCTTTTTCTTTTTTTCCACATTATCACGTAGCCTTCCAACACGAAATTTTTTAAGCAATTGATTTGACTACCTATGCTTATCTCTGCACCACCCTAGGTTGACTGTTAGAGAATGCCATAAGGCATTAAGTCCGCCTATATACTATTTTTATGTGCAAAAAGTTAAATAAATAAATAAATAAATTTGACGTCTCCGTCAATAATACAGACTAAAGCTGTACTATAGCTGCCATTTATCTTTTTAGTTCTATAATACTCTCTTAGAAGTAACTATTACAGCTATAATACTTATAAGAGTGTTAAATTACGCCATAAAAACTAGTTTTATAATGAAGTTAGCATATGCCTTTGTACAGCAACAAGTGTCAAAAGTAATACTATAATACAGCTTAAAGCTGTAATAAGCGAGTGAATAGTATTATAATACAGCCTTTATACAGTTTTAGCCGTAGAAATAGCTTGGAGTGTTACAAAATTATTAAAGCTGTATAGTAGAGTTGTAATATTCCGATAAAAAACCTTAAGTGTACGCAGATTCCATAATAAAGACTATATACAGCCCTGAGCTGTATAATAACGGATAAATCACTCTTATAACGCTTATAACTTTTCCTGACTCTCTTATACGTCTATTACCACTTTAAGTTCTATATTGGCTGTTTTATTGATGCTGACGATACTTACGTGCTACTTGGGTGTGTATGCTATACATACAAAAGATGACATATGTTGTTGTGTGATATTAAAAAAATATTGTGAAAAATGACATTTAAATCGTTTCCAGAACATTAATAACAAAGGAGTTTTATTTGAACTTATATTAGAATACTTAGTAAATAGTGTGCCGCGTCGGTTGGTACTTTGTTTGTTCTGTGTGAGTAGTCGTTTGGCTACCAGTTCATAATGCTATTAACTTTTTGTACGCGGCGCGCTCGTTAAAAGTGAAATGTTATCCTTTCGACAAAGCGTATGTACACGTCGCTACATACACGCGCGCACGTGTGCACGGCGCGGGGTGTGCGGCGCGCGGGGAGGGAGGGGTGCGCGCGCGCATTGTGCCGGCGAAGGGTTGCATTGTTGTCACCCTTCACCGTTTCACTTTTCACGTCGCGTGGAACAGATTGCGGCACTTTTTTATTAATTTCCGTTGCAGGTATGACGATAGAGGGGTACGCGCGGATCGCGGGACGGGCGTCTCGGGGCGTTTTTTAGCACGGCCCGCCTCCCGCCGCCTCGTTTGCATACGCTCCCTCCGCGCCCCTCTGCACTCCGCACTCACGACGATCGCCCTCGGCGCTCTCGCCCACACACCACACATTCGCTCACATCACACGGCGGCACATCGCATAGCACACTCGTACTCTTACACTGCACTGCACACTTTAAACCACGATAATACTAACGTATCAGGGATAACTCACTGTTTCCTATATAATGAATTTATCTAATGTTATTTACGTTGGTATCACAACGAGAAGTGTCGAACCGCGCTGCCTCATAAGCTGAGTCACAAAATAGGAACCGAATCCAATTCACTTGGATCGCACAATAGTTGGATTACTTCCAGCGAGTGCTCACTCCGTTCTTGCACTCTTTAACACACGAGTATTGAATAACTGCTATGAGTAATTAATGCGCCTACTTTGAACAGTAGACCATACCGGTTCTATTGACATTCATACTTTCATGTATAAAGAATCACCAAATTTTATTATTACCATTACAATTGAACAAATTATATTATTGAAATAAAATAATAAAAATAATATTTCAGAAACTTTAAAATAGGATGGAGAATGATACTTTTCTACCCAATGTCATCCAAATTTGGCTTTACGTATACGAGGCGTGATGATTTTATAGCCTTAGTCAAAAATAAACTATTTTTTTTAGATAAGAATAAAACAGAAAAAGGAAAAATTAATTTCTTTGAGGCACACCAATAACAAAAAAGCGAAAACACTTCCATCTTAATTTTTTGCAATCCCTACACTTATTTTGTCGTACAACTTCTCTTTTTACAACAAAATTATATTTTTATATCGTCGCACCGACATCGGGCACAAAGACGTGGACGTGGACAAGCTGCGGTGGTTAGGGCTCTTAAGGTTTCAACAGCAACGTACGACTTTATTACTTTACATTATGTTTCATTTATAAGTAATTACAAAAAATATAAAACGTTAATATCATAGAATAATAAAAATTAGCACAATAATTTGACTAATAAATAGAGATATTTAAAATTTACATACATATTTGCAAAGCACCTAATTAAAGAGGTTACTCGAGTTAACTAAAATAATTAATTAGAAATATAAGTTTTAACGCTCGTGTAACGATCATACAATTAATTAAAATCGTCTAATTGTATGACACACTCTTTTATGAGCTCATTACTTATTTTCGAAACATAATCCATAATTATCATTATTCACATTTTTACTTAATTGCGAAAGAACCTCTTCTGATAGATAGTAGCGAATTGAGAATATCATTACAATACGACGAGATCCATTACTAATCTATTTCTATTGGTGACGGGTTTCTAATTCATATTTATTAGTGAAAAACTGTATGCCCAGCTAATGTGAGGAGAGCCTACAGTTTTTATAATTATGATGTGTTCCGATGTGGTGTAACATTTCAAAATATTTTTTTTAATCTGTCACATTAATTTTGAGAACAAGTTATACTCAGCGAGAACCACGTGAAAAAATGTACAAAGGGTTAAAGTTAATGATGTCAGATGTTTCAGCGGATGATGTGGTGACGAATGACGCGGATGCATGCGGATGCGCGTGCGCCGACCGCCGACGGACCAACGCTATTGTAACAACTATTTTATTGTTTATTCGACGTCTTGCACTTTTTCTACCAGACAGGTATCACTTGTCATCAGGTGGACTGTCAACTTTTTGTTATATGTCTTTGTTATATTGTATTTTGTTATATTGTAAAAATGTCTAAATATTTTCTCTCTCTCTGAAGACGGGATAACAGGAATTTATTATTTTTTATTATTCAGAAGTAGTAATATATTATGTATTTCAAATGTTTCACCACAACATTTTTCACCACGATGCATAATGTGACTAACTATATATGTAGTTAATAATTTTATTATATTATTTCTTTAATTATTAGCCCTGATAAATCAAGTGAGAATTATTGTTTAAAAATATTTATTTCTGACAACACAATCCTTTTGGCAATCGAATAAAACCGGCGACAGAAATCAAAATTTAAAAAATAATATTATGAGTAAAATTAATTGCGAAATATGAAAGCAAGTTAATTATAAGTAGCAAGATATTTCTTTTTTTTTTGTATTGTAAGATATCTTATTAAACACTATCTTATTTTATTACAATCTAGCCCATAAAGGCTAATGAGTAATTCTATTTTAACCTAAATTAATATGTAAACATGAATCTAAGAGGCGTCCAATAACACTTTACTTAGTTTTTTTTTAAGGCGAAGACACTTTGTTCATGTTGTCTTTTGAACTATCACTGTTTTTGTATTTTATAAGTAGCAAGATATGAACAACATAAATTATGATTGTAGCACTCGGTGAACCACAATAACCCGCTAATATTTAGCGGCATGGATTTTAGCTCGTTTCATTCAATCATCACCGCGTTCTTATCGTTCGGCTCATATCATTCATTTCGTATTATTAAATTTCTGTCAAATAAATCAGTTTATCATCATATCAGTTATTCTCTTCATACTTACTACTCTTCTAAAGTTGTGCAAACCGCACACGAAGACTTTGGCGAGACTTCAGAACAAACTGGTAAAGTTGTGCATTACTTTTTACGATTTAAACTTTTACATTATTTTAAAATTGACCCTTAAATGAACATCATTTTAAAGTTATTTTAGGAAAGTCAAATGCGATAAATAGGGTACACCTATTATAGTAGAACTTTTTAAGTAATAATTTTATATTGCATTACAACTAATAGCATAAACCTCTTTTCGCAGAATATCGTTTGTCATAAACTCATTTAGCATACATTGGAACCCATAATTCTGTAAGTCAGAATCATCTGTACGCATAATTTTGATATCCATAATAATCACAATGTATAATCATCACATCGCAGAAAGTTCAAAACCAGATTCATCTTTTGGCATATATTTCTTATCCATAACTATTTAAAAGTAGAACCATCATTTCGCATATTGCTTTTATAATATATCAAATCAACTGATCAAAGAAATAAAATATTCAACTATAGAAATAGATAAATTAAGTTTCGGCGCGCCACCACCAGCCAAAAAAAGGAAAACATTAAATAAAACAAATCGTCTTCAAAAAATTATAAATAATCAGTCGGACTACACAGAAGTTGGGTACCTTAAAGCAATAGGAGCTAATATAAGATTAGTTTAATTTTGTTTTCTGATTAATTTAATTGTTTTTTTTTTTTAGTAATTGTAATAAATAAAAGGATAATTATTTGGTTTTTATATCCTTGCCCATGAGAGCATGTTCATTTCTGGCACTCGCCGGCCGCTGCCGCGGCACGCTCGCTTCGCTCGCTCGGCTCGTATTTGGTTTTTATATCCTTGCCCATGAGAGCATGTTCATTTCTGGCCTTTCATAAGAGGTCACAGTTCTAACCTAACCTAACCTACGCATTTTTAAAGAAGAAAGTAACCCAATCTATATTATTCTAATTGAAATTCTATGATCTTCATAGTATGCCTAGTCAAATTATGCCAAATAATCTGTACTCTAAATGAACGTTATGCTAAATGAAATTATACAAAATTTTACCTATGCCAAAGGTAAATATGCCAATAAAAATTCTACTATCTTAAATGTATGCCATTCTAAATTCGGTCATAAGCACATTATGCCTAAAAATATTTATGTCAAATATTTTTTATGCCTAATAAATGATCGACTAAAGAAGTTTCTGCGAAGTCAGTTATCCCAAATAGGTTTCGGAGTATCAAGTTTCTACCAAATAGACCGCACCCCGATAAATATAGTTTAGTAATAAAATGCTTTCATTAGTTTAAAAAATAAGCGTTTTTAGTAAACCGAAGCCAGGGCTATGCAGTTACTGAAATATTCCGTACGAGATCAGATGTACACTTATTTTTGTATTTCTTAACGAAAAATAAAACCGGCCAAGTGCGTGTCGGGCCACGCGCCGTAGGGTTCCGTAGCTAGTCGTAACAACATTAAACGTACCGATTACCGACAAATAGCCAAAATGCCAACATTTTTTCGTCAGCAAAAATAACTTTGTTTTTCATAGTGTTTTATGCAATTTGTATCAATAACAAAGTTATAATTTGCGGTTGCTGAAAAAGTGTTATATCTAAAAAACTGCCCACTGTATCTCATTCAAAACAATTTTGGTTGAAAGTTTTTATTAAGATCTATAATATATATTTTTTTTAGATTTTTCACTCCTGTGGTTTAAAAGTTAGAGGGGGGGGACACTCATTTTAGCACTTTGAAAGCGTCTATCTTTGGAACGATTGACATTGAAAAAAAATGGTTCTAGAAACCTCAATGTAATTTTTAAAGACCTATCTATAGACACCCCACACGTATAGGTAGAATGAAAAAAAATAAAATTGTTTCAGTTCAATGTATGGGGAGCCCCCCTCTAATATTAATATTATTATTTTTTTGTGTAAAAATAGTAAAGCGGTTAACAGAATACATCTACCTACTTAGTTTCAATTGTGTAGTCCTAATAGTTTCGGAATAAAGTGGCTGTGACATACGGACGGACGGACAGACAGACAGACAGACATGACGAATTTATAAGGGTTCCGTTTTTTGCCATTCGGCTACGGAACCCTCAAAAGTGTGCCCTTGTTTGGCTGTTTTCTATACACAAGTAACAAGGGTTTAATTTAATAATATTAGGGTTTTATAAATTTGAATTGACCAATCATAAAACACTAAAATGCATGTTTGTTGGCGCCCATATTTTCAAAATCATTATTTGAATTTTTCAGTTTGTGTGTAACTCAATTAATGGTAAATCAATTTTGATACAACGGCTACAAGCAAACATGCATTTTTGTGTTTTAGATATAATTTGTTTAAAAGAAAAGATAAAAACTTAATAATGTTAAAGTTAGACCCGTGTAACGTTAGTATGAAAACACGGCGCTCGGGAGTTTACTCTTAACGTTATCAAATTTATGACAATTTAGGAGGCTATGTGTTGTGGAAGCTTGTGGTGTATACATATTGATGACCTGTCCTTTGCGATAAGAGGAGTGAAGACCCTCAGCTTAAAGCTTCAGAGTCCTCACTGAGTAATAATGCTAACAATATAAGCTATAAAAAAGATTTCATAACAAATTGATGTGAGAGCAGAGGAGTGAGACATCCGTAATTTGGGAATGATGGTATTAGCGAAGTGAATGCGAGAGCGTTCTGGAATGGCAATGGCAGTGTGTCAGTGTGCAACGCCTAACGAGCTTTTTGTGCAACTCGCCGTAATGCAGCTGATTCCACGTTTTTTACTTAAAAACCGTTATTTTCCACATAAATCTCACCCTTCCGAGTTTGAAATTTCAATATCCGCCGAACAATGGCTGCGTTAGCATCGCGCTTTTTTTGTAATCGTGGATTTTTTAAAATGTGGGGTAATGCATTTTTTATTACAAAAACGTCGTATCGCGGAGACGTTATTCCTTCCCACGGCCGGGAAATGGGTCAGGCATTGTTCCGCCGAGCGTTTTTGCGCTAAAAAACAGATTCGCGTCTGAGCGGGGACCTGTCGCCTCCCGCCGCGCCTCGCCCCGCACCCCTCTGACACACATTTTTAGGGTAAAAAATGTAAAAATTACGACGCAGCTTGCGATCGAGTTTTCTCAGGAGGAGGTGATTTTTTTATTCGCGATAAATGTAACAGCGGCTTGTAGTACAGCAGGCGGGAAGCTGAAGGGTTGTCGCGGGGCGCGGGACATCTGTCGCGGCCCGATTACAACATTTCTAATAAATTCAACGTCGCCCTAGGGCTCCGCGGCGGGGCGACAGGGGTGTGGGGGGCGACGCGGCGGGGGCAATAAAATGATTAGGCAAACAAAACGAAGGCTGCGGGCTGTGTACACTGTACCGTGCAGGGCGCCGAGGGTCGCGGGGGTCAGAGGCCGAGGGCCGAGATTACCTCCGTTTTAACGCGCGAAAGATTTCAAAGGCGGGCGGCCACTTCACAAATAATCCATCAACATCTCGTCGCTCGGCCCTTTAAAAGGCCACTCGGCCGGGCGAGGGCGCAAATTCGATTCCCGCGGAGATTGGAGTGCATATTCAGCTAACGAGGTTTGCTGCCCCTCCGACCGTCCCCGCGTATACACAATACTGTCCAGCTCCGGCCTGAATGAGCCACACCTCAGGCACCTGTGCCTCCACTCCACTCACTCCTCTCACCGCGGTCGTCCTCCGCACTCACAACTTATGTTACATTTACGGCAGTAAACTGTTAAGAAATACGTTTCAAATGTACGAAAGTCTGCCGCATTTTGAGCAGCAGTACCGGCGCGGCGGCGTCTCGTCGTTGTCTCCGATTACAAAATAATATCCAAGGCCGTGAGGAAGTGACAATAGCATGACTGTTAGCTATAATTATTCAACATCATTTAAAAGGTAGACTAATCAGTTAAACTTATATTGATACAAAAACTACGTATTTTTGTAATGATATGAGATATAATTTGACATTTTATTTTAAATATGTACAAGGAGATTAGAAGAATATAATAATATAGATAGATAGATAGAGATAGAGTAATCTTTATTGTACACCAATATTAACAAAGAAATTTATGCTGTAAATAAATGCACTTAAAAATTATGTTGCACAATGGGCGGCCTTATCGCTATAAGCAATTTCTTACAGGCAACCTTAGGATGGACAAGTAAGTAATGAGCAAAGTTATGGGCAGTCGTTGGTGCGTTAATTAAAGAAAAAAGAAAAGAAAAATACAGTAAAAAGAAACGTCATGATAATGACAATGGAGATTTTAAATATAAATAATACAGAATTTAAACTACGTATAGTGTCTTAAACCTAAAATTATATATAATATACTAATATACCTTATTAAATATATTATCTACTTATATATACCTAAATATATAAAATATATACTACATATATACATAATAATATAAATATTATCTAATATTCAGGACACAATATTACTAAATATCAACAATAATTTCCTAAAGTGACATGAAATGCTCATTGACCATTTTTTTAAATATAGGCAAAGATTGAGCTTGTCTAATGCATACGGGCAAAGCATTCCACAATCGTGTTGCCTGAACTACGAATGACTTGTCATAAAATCTAGTGGAATGCATTGGCATCTCCAGTCTCAAGTCCTCCGATGATCTCAAGGACCTTGAATGCATATCGTTTAGGAACTTAAAACGTTCCTTTAAATAAGAGGGAGTGGAAGGATTAAATAAGATTTTGTATAATAGAAAAAGAATATGAGTATCCCTTCGAAGGCGAATTGGGAGCCACTTGAGCCTAGTACGGTATTCAGAGACATGATCATATTTGCGTAGGCCAAATATAAATCTTATACAAAAGTTTTGAAGTCGCTCAAGCTTATCTAATTGCTCCTCAGTGAGATCAAGATAGCTGACATCGGCATAGTCGAGTAAAGGTAAGAGAAGAGATTGAGCAAGCGCAATCTTGGTGTTCGTTGGCAAGAAGTTTTTTAGTCTTCGCAAGGATCCAGCGGAAGCAAAAACTTTCCGACTAATTTCACGCATTTATTTTTCAATATGTACTCATAGTCCCACAAATTTGTACACTTCTAACTGCAAACAAATTTATTTACAGTATTCATGTCATTAATATGTATACAAGTAGTTTTAAACAATATATGTACAAATGCTGTTTGCAAAGTCCCACAAATTATATACTAGAAGTATATAATTTGAGTACATATATTCTTTATATCTACTTGTATATACATCTTTGTAGCGGACTGTTCCACCTAATAAAATATGTATTCAAGTAACAATATATGCTTATAACAATTAGTATTTAAATCATAATCTCTCTTTCTTGATCCGTGCAAGCAGAAGCTTCAATAATATGTGTAAACAGCATGATATTGATCCTTTCAATAGTAGTGTGTCAAAAGTGCGAAGGTGTTTGAGCCTTGACTTTTTAAGGGTGCAGTGGAGGAGTGATTGGTCGGTATATGGTAACATTAGTGTGTGGTAAGTGTTTATATAGGTACTTACAAATTTAGCTTTAGATTTATTTTGTTCTGATTGTTTTACTTTTTACGTTTGTTTCTATATAAATGTTTTATATAAGTGAAGACTTGTAATTGGCTGCCAGATTTCTTTACTACTACATACAATACTGTAAATTTAGCTGTAAGTCTTCCATATATCTTAAATAAATAAATAAATAATCATAAAGCACGATAGAAACGCGAGTGAAATTACCAAATGTGAATACCACGCTTCCAAAAACGATCACAATGAAATTAATGAAGAACTCGTGAATAGAAATTGTCGATTTGTATTAATAAGTAGAGAGTAGAACAATCAGCAGAATGGCGGTATAGCGTGCCTGCCACCATTCCTTCACAATGTACTTCCTTCGAGGCATCACACCGCACACCTGCACCTTCAATAATACATCGCTCATTACCCGTCATACAAATTATGAAACTCCATGCATATCGTATTACGTTCGGTAACGGTGCCTTACCCCCTCCCTCCCACACCGCACACCACGATGCGCTGCCATCAATGAAAGCACGGCGCATTGTCACACATGATGACATATCATATAATTATAATTGTTGATGCAAAATGCAAGCGACACTAAGTGATTGCGACGGATATACCAGGCCTGTAGTACGGTCAGCAAACAAACGTTTCAATAAAACAACTAAATAAATGCCAAAAGATTTAAAAAGTTGAATCCTTTTGCTGTTAAAATGCCACGCCTCCACGTGAATGTTATACAATATAAAAAAAATCCTTAAATCCGCTGGGTAAAGTATTAGTAAGTGTATTGATTGGAGTTGTAATTTATTAAATAGGTTATATTTTTTTCTTTCTTGTACAGTGAGCATAAGTTGTTACATAAAGTTTTTTTTTCTTTTGTTATTGGTTGACACAACTGACATTACATTCTGTCCTTTGAAAGTGAATCGCTTAGTTACAATCTATAACATTTATGTCCTAAAATAGTGAACGCAGCATCCCTATCTGTATAATATGCTTACTATAATTTAAAGAAACCCCATTACGGTGAGCACATTAAGTATCCAGTAAGGTTAACCAGGTAGTTAACCTTAAAGCAGAATTAAATTAAAATTGAAATAAAAAAATTAAATTAAAAAAAATTACAAGTAGAACTATCCAATGTGTAAATATAAAATATGGTGTATTAAATTCCCAATGACTTTTCTAATAATTGTTTCGGCTACACATAAAATATCAGAGGAGATGTCAAGTTATTGTCTAATGCCATTGTTGCCCGAGAACATGCGATATAAAGGAGAATGCTGGTCATTATTGGTTCTGCAAAGCGGGTTCGCGAAAGTACGTCCATTACAAAATGGACTGTTTTGTCGCGGGACCACAATTTGCATCCTCTTCAGCAACTCTGTGCTATGAACCAGACCATGTAAATACCACCATGTATGACCAAATAACTCCAATACCCAAAAAGCGTAATCCCTCGTCCTTCTCTGAATATCGTCCCATCTCAATTCTGCCTTTCTTTTCCAAAGTACTTGAACGACTCATTCATACACAACTCAGCCGATTTCTCTCCCAAAACCAACTCCTAAATCCTCTCCAATCTGGTTTCCGTCCCGGTCATAGTACTACCACAACCCTGATCCATATTACGGACGACATCAGGTTCGGCATGGAAGAGGGCAAGCTGACAGTGCTTGCTCTGCTTGATTTTAGTAACGCCTTCTGTACGGTAGATTTCGATATCTTACTGGCCGTTTTGCGCTCTCTTAACATATCTCCAGCAGCTATTGATTGGTTTCATAGTTACCTGTTTGGTCGCCGCCAACGTATCTGCATAGAAGATAATGTTTCTACTTGGTGCAATACTACGGCTGGCGTGCCACAGGGCGGCGTTTTATCTCCACTTCTTTTCAGTATTTTTATTAACTCAATCACGAACCAACTTCTCTCTTCCTACCACTTGTATACCGATGATCTCCAGATTTATTTCCAAGCTCCAATCGAACGGCTAAGCGACAGAAGCCATCAGCAATATTAATACTGATTTAAATAGGATATGCGAGTGGAGTAAGGCCTATGGTATAACAATCAATCCTTTAAAAGCGCAAGTCACCATAGTTGGCAGTCCGAGGATGATAGCAAAATTAAATTGTCATCAACTTCCTCCTGTGACTTGTAATGGGGTAGCCATCCCTTACAGCGACACAGTAAAAGATCTCGGCATCTTCATCGACAAGACTCTCACCTGGGGCCCGCTACTAAAACAGTTGAGTCGTAAACTCTTTGCCGCCGCTGGATCGTTGCGAAGACTGCGTAATCTTCTACCTACTACTACGAAAACTGCACTTGCACAATCCTTTCTTCTCCCAATCCTTGATTATGCAGACACCAGCTATACAGATCTCACTGAGGACCAACTGAATAAACCTGAGCGCCTTCAAAATGTCTGCATAAGGTTTATAATTGGACTGCGCAAATATGACCACGTTTTTCTGAATTTCGCACTAAACTCAATACTCAATTCTTTATTGCATTCCACAATGTTTTGTTAGGTGGTAAACATATTAAATTGTATTAATTATGGACCCTGTCGGGCACAGCAAAAGTGTAGGAGAGAAAATGAAGGGCGCTTATTTTATTTTTAAATCTAATAAGTTAAAATAAATTTGTTTAAACTAAAATGGGTGGTAACATTTTTATACTTTCAAAAACTTACTTGATTGTGTAGGTGTAATGTGTTATGTTAATTTATTATAATATTTATTTGTATATACTGGTCTCTTGAAACTATAATTAATAGGATAGAACTTAAATATTATATATTATATTAATTTATCATTGAAATATTCGTTTATATTGTAATAGGATTTGCTTATTAATAATTGTTTTAATTTATTATAGAATATATTTGGTTTGTTTTCATTTTTAAGAGTCTCTGGTAGTTTATTATAAATTTTTATTGACATGACCAAGGTACTGGAAGAGTGTACTGTAAGTCGTGAAGTTGGTAGGTTAAGTCTGTTTTTATGCCTTAATGTTATTTTTGTTTGGATTTCTTCCCTCTTTGTGTATAATTCAGGATGTTCGCGTACAAATTTACACATTTCTAATATATATAGACTAGGAAATGTCATAATTTTAAGTTCCTGAAAGTGGGGCTTACAGCTTACTTCTTGTTTTATATTTGTTAATATTCTTATTAATTTCTTTTGTATAATAAGTAATGTAGGTGCGTCGGTGCTATTACCCTATAATATTATTCTATATTTAAGCCACGCATAAGCATAAGCGTAATATGTGGCCATTGCTGTTTTCAGGTCTGTTGTTTTTTTTATTTCACGTAAGGCGTATGAAAATTTTGATAATTTGGCTTTTACTTTATCAATGTGCGGTTTCCAATTTATGTGTGAGTCAATTTCAACTCCTAATAATGCAGCTTTATTTAAGAGTTCTATTTTGTTATTTTTATATGTAAAATTGTTTTTTTGAGGTGGTTTTTGTCGAGGGTGAAAATATATTAATTTAGTTTTGCTGTAGTTAATCTCTAAATTATGTTCTGTCATCCAATCAGTTATGTTATTTAGCAGAGAGTTTAGTTGGTCAACAAGGTTGCTATTACTGTCAATGAAGTCAAAATAGATACGTCATCTGCAAATAAGACGCATGGTTCTGTGATATTACTAGGGAGGTCATTAATATAGACTAAAAATAGGAAACATCCCAAAACGCTGCCCTGTGGTATCGAGGCATTAATAACTCTGGTGTCTGATCTTACTTAAACTTAAACTCAAGTGGTTACCCATTCGGCGTCGCCGGAATGCACACATTCTCTCTCTTCTCTACAACATTCTTTTCAATCCTTTAACTCCCTCTTATCTAAAGATCTTAGGAAATTAAATCTTTAATTTCCTACATGATACGCACACGACATATCTGAGATCGTCAGGGAATCTGAGACTAAAAATGCCGGAACACAATTTCGCCGGCAAAACAATTAGGTACTGTTCAAGCAGTACGGCTCTGGAATGCGCTGCCAGTATCGATTAGGAGCGCCAAATCTTTAACTTCCTTTAAAAACCTAGTCAAGGAACATTATCTCTGTTTATAACATCAGAACCATTACGTTCAGTCTATAACTATTATATTTTTTTTGTATGTATTTGTGTTTATTATATATATATATATATATATATATATATATATATATATATATATATATATATATATATATATATATATATATATATATATATATATATATATATATATATATATTATACTTCTATATTATTTTATGTATCGATTTGTAGTCTATGTAATTCTAATGTAAATCTTATAACGTACCTATGTTTAGGTATTCACGATACTTATATTTATAAAATCTGTTCTACTTTCTCGCTAGTACACCTTTAACTTCCCATTCATCTCTCTGTCTAAATTTCCATCCAATGGTTGTCTGTAAGAGATTGCCTTGATTGCGATAAGACCGCCATTTGTACTAAGCTTATTTTCTTGTCTCATTTTGAATATTTCCTGGTGTACAATTAAGTTTTTTTATTATTTATTATTATTATTATTACGTATAGTAACGCTTTTACAATCATTTACAGAATTTCATGGACTTTGCCTCGTAAGTTACCAGTTAGGATTAGGCTAAGTACATGTTTCGGTTAAAATTGAAAAAAAGTCATCATGCAAATAGTGTCGCGTCAATTGCGGACGGTACCTGATGAATGTAACAGTGTAATGCACAGCATTTAAGTAGTGTTGTGTGCCGGCACACGCACAGGTGACATCGGCCAGGGCGGCCAGGGGTCACACGCGCTTGCACCGGTCCTGTTACGGCGCGGCGACGACGCCACATCGCGATGTCGCGCTATCGTCACGCAGGATGACTTTTGCGACACGCGGACAGTGCCGCAGGAACGGATGCGATATCTAAACGTAACTGTATATGGTGTGCTTGCTGCATTATATCTTAGGGCCTATTGCAGGCGGACCAACTTAGTTGCGGCCACTAACAATTTTTTTTAATGGAAGCTTTAATTTGCTACTGTTAGCTTATGCACCACAGCTTTGCAGCTTTGCTGGCAACTGTTAAAGTTTTCTTTGAAATTTAAGGTTTGTCCACATGATCAATTTTACCTAAGCAAACTGTTTTTTTATAGATAAGTACTGTCATAGCTATTATGCATACATAATATAAATATGTGTGACAGAGATAGACAATTCCTTAAAAAAAAAGAAATATATCAAACAAATAAAGCTTTAAAATCACCGCTTGAGTGCAGGAAGAATTTCAGAAGTTGATCCGACAAGCAAAGCGGATAAAGTCGCGTTAGTGAACAAACAGAGAAACGATTGCCAGAGGCAGTTCATGCGACCCGTGGCTCGTGGCGATAACAACGACAAGTTACATACAGCTTATGTTATTATGGCATTATTCATGACCAATGATTTTACGTTTGAATTCATTATTGTATGGGTCTACTTTTTCTACTCTACGGCTACTTTGTTTCAGAGTTGATTCGATATGAATAAAACATAAGTTTTAACGAATCGAAGAAACAGATCCAAGTAAATGTGTCCCTACTTATTGCGTGTAGCACCTAGATGGCAGAGATATCATTAAAACATCACTAAGTATCTGCTACCTGCGACTTCGTTCGCGTCAAAATCGATATTTTCAACCAAATTTCTTTCCTCTTTCACTTTCAACACCAAATAATCCCCTGTGGAGTGGAATTTCATAAAAATCTATCTAATTGTTAATCTATGTCGTGCAAGGAGCCTATGTGCAGAATTTCATGCAATTTCTTTCAAAATGGAGTCTTTGTCCATGTAAACTTAAAACCCCTAATGCAGCCCCCTGCGAGTGATAACATATGACATTACATAACATTACGCCTATATTACTCAGAAGAGTATGGCAGAGGTGTCCAGAATCCACATTCACCTGTTATGTTTAAAGTCTCATAATAATATAGGGAGTGAGCCATTGCCATCCACCAGACACAAAAAAAGTTCACAAATAACACTTTGCCCGATCCGGGCATCGAACTCAAGGCCTAGCAGTGAGAGGCGCATACGCTAACCACTAGACCATTGAGGCAGTTGTATTTCCAAAACATCTATCTTACAGTTTATATACATCATGTATATTTTCCATTTTTCATGTCATTTTCTAAATTGACGAACCACCCATATACACTTACATACCCCTAATTAACACCCCTACGGACCAAATACAATGATTAAACGTTTTTTAGTCAGATCTCCAGCTAAACAATTGTCAAGACTGCATCCAATTCCATGCAGTAGTTTTAACGTGATGCCCGTAAGAATATACAGACAGACAGACAATTAAAAAAAAAAAATGTTTTGGCTTCTACTGCTATTATAAAGACCCCTCGTATTAATTTTTGGCAAATTAACAATTTTATTATATAATAAAATTGTTAATTGGTCATGTCTGTACATATGAACAGATAATCGACATACTTGATGTTTTACTTCCTGAATTGGATGTTTCATGTGATGGTACCAAACTATGACTAGATAAGTATTCATACTTAGAATGACAGTGTGAGACCGTTGGAAGCGGGGATGAGGGGCGCGGGCGGTTGCTGACAATGCACCGGAGAACAGTAATCGAATCATAATCGTTAATCGCACGAGCTCCAATAATCGGGCCGCGGCCGTCGACCGCGATTATTAATCGAGAGACGATGCGCGGGGTGTGCGGCGGCGGGGCGGGGGGTGGCGCGGTCACGAGCGGCGCACGAATACCCAACATCCGAGATTTGAATACTAGATAATTAATATCGCTTTATTAGCGGTGGAAATATCGATTT
This sequence comes from Hypena proboscidalis, assembly GCA_905147285.1. Taxonomy (NCBI): domain Eukaryota; kingdom Metazoa; phylum Arthropoda; class Insecta; order Lepidoptera; family Erebidae; genus Hypena; species Hypena proboscidalis. Next base: position 130,449 of record LR990132.1, read on the forward strand.
ATGAAGATATTATCCGCTTTGTGCGCGCCGCGGCCCATGCCGACTCAATCAATTACTGTCGAGCGCCTAGAGCCTCCGCTACTCCATTGTATGTACATACCACCCGCACCCGCACCCGCTGCCATCCACCACCGAAGACTGGCATGTGTGTCACAGCAGCGACTCGCTGACACTCGACACGTAATGGAGATATTGTGACGAATTACAATATCATTAGTAGGGAGCCTTGGTGCCGTGGTATCTGATGACGAAGGAGTTTTATTTAACGCTAATGTAAAGAAGCGATAGGATCGCTCCTCTGTTAGCATAACAATAGCGAGCTTTGTGCGGTGCCGGGCTGACGATGGAGCGATACGACGCGACGGACGATCGGATACTGCGGTAGTTAACAAGTCACTAGTCACAGGTAAACGTTCTACTCCACTAAATACGTATTCGGATCGTATCTTGGATATGGTAGAACTCTTGTCAGTGGACTCGAAGAAAGCTTATCAATTTGTCAATGGCATTTACATTAACTATTGTTTTAAAATCACATGATAGTCTTTCAGGCGTCAACACAAGATCTCTGTACACGCATAGAACCCATGGGATTACGTTTTATGGTTTAATATCAGGTACTTGATTACGTGATTTGCGGTTTCCTGGATAACAAAGGTGAGGCGAAAAGAGTAAACGCATCTCATAGTGATTATGTTTTACATAAAGAGTCAGAGAAAAATATTTTATGAAATATACTATGTTGTAGGTCTGGAAAATAAGGTATAAAGTAGCAAAGTCGCAAGTTCTACAACAATCATCCTTCTACCTCAACCATCTGGTTCTTGCTAGCTATCGCTTTCAAGCAACTCTTTGATTGCATTATGGAGGTTGGTATCTGCCGATGCCGCGATGCTTCAATGGTGCGATGGTGCGATGGCGTTAGACAAAAGCTCGCATTGTCTGCGGCTCGCTTTAATTTGTTATCTTAATTTATTAATCGGCTCGGGTCGATGCTCCCTTCAAAGCTCGTTTTGTATTTTAACCTGGGAGGCTTTGCTCTGTAGGCTTCTGCAGTAAGTTTCGTTATTGCGCTGCGCATTGCTAGCGTGAGGCTGCGGCTACAACCAACCATGTTCTGTCTCTATTACCTACGATCGGTGTACTTTGAACTACACACTAACTCATAAACACATAAAACATACATGTTAATAAAATTTAATAAAAAAGTTTGGGTGCGACTCATTTGCAAAACTGTTTGAGATTTAGTCGTTAATGCTCATACCCGATACATGGCACCTAAACATAGCAGGTTGCTATACTCCTTCGCCACACCCTCCTGGGTAATATAGGCGTGATGTTATGTTGCGAGTGAATACCAATAAGAAAGAGCAGAGTTATAGTTTCGAATAAGATCAGTGTTGATGATTTCTATTTGGAGTAATTGGCGAGTCGCACGGCCCCGGGCCCCGGCCGGCATGTCACACAATGGCGTGCTTGTATGTATGTGCGTCTACGACCTTATTTGAATGGAAGTGATGTTGAATGTCACAACGCGCCGTTAATTTAGATTAACTAGCTTCCAACCACGACTCCGCCTGCGTGGTACGTCGATAACAAGCACCCTATATGTCAATCCAGACTATTAGCTACATTGTGCAAAATTTCAATAAAATCTACCCGATAATTTAAGCGTAAAGGAGTAACAAACATCCGTACTTACAAAGTTAAGGATGAAGTTTAGTTGAGACACAGGAGTATGGCACTGCTCGTAGCGTTTCGTAGCGCACGTTGATGTCTTTTGTAAGACAGCGCTGACGCAACCCCAATGTATACACAACATTAATATTTCTATTATATCATGAAGAGTTCAAGATACAAGCTGTTTATAATTATATATTTTTATATCATTTGTTTGTTATATTTTGACGTGTTCAAGCGCCTCCTGGGGCCTATGAAAATAAATGATTTGAATTTGAAATTTATGTACTAACTGCAATTTAATGCGATTGAACTAATTTTTTTCAGCATTTTTTCAATTGAACGTTTTAGAAACTTCGAGTTGAAAATTCCCATTGAAATGAGATCCAACCAAGAATAGATTAACAAACGCATTTGTCACCCAGACTGTCATCTTTTACTTAAAACGATACATCATTATTCTAATAAACGTAATTTCTCATATATTCGAAGACTTGTTTAACATCCTTACAAGAAAAAATATCAATTAAAGCAAAATAGAATTTCATGATTGAATCCTTATAAATGTATGTTTAATGGTAAATGTGAGTTAGTGCAGGGTGAAATGGACTCTTATTATTCAGATGAATATCGGGCGCGCCACGTGCCGGCAAATTGAAATCATGTCCCTGCCTGCTGCCTAGCCCCCTGTAAGTGAACTGTGTGCTAATCATATAATGTAGCACTCGTTATTATTGCATATCAGAATGTATAAATGCAAAGAAATTGCAGGTATCTTCCTGAATTTTTTGTTTCTATCCGCATGTAATACTGACCCCACATTAAGGTGTAAGAGCTTTTGTAAATGAGCACGTGAGAGTAAATCTCGGCAATGTACGTAGATACACAAGTCATAACACAATAATCAGTTACAGAGCCTTTAAAGTGTTATATTGTACTTTATAATAACATCGAAGCATAAGTCGTAATAATGTTATAAATGTAATAATGGTTATAATGAGCGATGTAGAAACGAGTGCTTTTCTAAGTAGAATTAAGTGCAATTCTAATAAGTGTATCCGGTGACCGGCGCAGGCGCAGGCGGTGTGGTATGAAACATTGTACAACACACATGACACACGACGTAATTGTTTTACATGAGTGCTAACTTAATTTCTATACACGCACGTTTTTATACAGAGTTGCCCATAATATTTCAGTTTTATATAGAGGATAACGATTTAGAAGCAGAAACATGACCGCTTCAAATATAACCGAGTCGTAGTTTCATCGCACATGTTATATTTATTTGTTTATGGACTAAGCTATATTTATCCGCCTTATTTAATTGTCTTATAAGGAGATATATATGTATTGATTCATATACCTATATACCAACTCATAGCATAAATTATTCAAATGAATTGCAACGCTGCTCTAATTAATGAGCGCGGTTGTTTTTTTTTTAATGTTGTACAGTTACATATTATAAACTGTAAATAAATAAATGCAATGTTTGCCCCGGGTGGCGGTGCACGAAGGCGCCGGTGACAATAGCGGTGTCAGTGTCACCAGCCGCCATTAACGCGCGCGCCAGACTGACACATCGTGATAAGCGTTTCATTTTAATACTGTATTATGCATATATACAGAATAATATGCACTATTTTATTTATATTGAAATTATTAAAATTAACAGTATACCATTTCATAAAATATATAATGTATATCTACGAAATAATTAAGTTCACGAAAGTGGTGTCAAAACGCCCGCAATTGTGGGCCTTATTTGTTTAAAAGTATCAACATTTTTAAGTACATCAGTGATATAGGCGATGGCAGATAAAAGAGTAAGATGATCAAGATCTCCCATCTCTTGTGGTGATTGCGTCGCGATAGTATGTCAAACAGATGCGTATAGATCTCATACACAAATACAGAAAAAAGATCTAAAAAACGATAAAAAATTAACACTGACTCATGATATAGAGTTTAAAATCATATAAACTTTACCAAACGCAGGTAAATTCACCAAGTAGTAAGGTATTCATCAGGATGCAAATTCCACAAAGAGTAAGATCAAAAGATAATAATTTGGGTTAGAAAAAAATAGCGAATAGTGACCGCACACGCACGCAAGTAACGCTGTTCTTTGAAAGGTAAAGCCATTAGACTCTATGATTTAAATAAATTGGTTTGAGAATTCTGATGACGTGAAACTTTTGTGTGTTTGTGGGCATAATTACCGTGACATGCAATGTAAGTAACATGTCCCATGTAAGATAGAAACAGATTTCAATGTTCTTTTCTCAAATTAGACGTTGAAGTTGTTTGGTTTCCTTTCCCCAGAAAAGACAATGGCAACCATGACTAACCACATCGGTGTTAATACTACTGCTTATTCTCAAAGAGCAGAGCATTATGTATTGGAATGTGACGCCGCACAAAGGAGCGATGCCTCGGCTGGAGCTGCTTAATTAGTGCCGACACGTGTAAGTGCAGCTATTCAAATGAGAAGCAGGCACGCGTGATGATCGCCATGACGGCCGTCAATGCTGGGCGTCTGCGGCGAGATGGCGGGGCGGGGGCCGAACAAAGGCGTTGTTTGTTTGTTTATCACACCGTCATTACGTTTAATTAGCGGTCTGCTCCGCTCCGCTCTAATCATCGCTACACACCCGCACACCCGCGCACAACAGGGAAAAAACCACAAGAGCCCGTGTGTCCGATCACCCGCCGCGACCGGAAAACAACCTTGCTCCGTGACCGCATGGCACATAGTGGCTCGCTGAACTGTCGAGTCGATGGAAAGCGATTGTTTACGTGAAACAATGGCGCGGATTACAGCTCTCAGAGCGATTTGAATGCGAATTGCCAGCGAGTAATTAGCTCGCATCGTTCTACTTGACACGTGTCAAAATATCAACACTCAAGCGTCCCGCGGCGCCGTCTGTTGTATGTACCGCCGCCGCACCGGTCAGGCCGCCCTGACCTTTGACATCCAAATATTGTGAGTGCCCCTGTCTGTTTGGTGCTCGTTCATTTATACCTAATGACGTTGTACACTGTCTAAATGTCATAGATCAATAAACAAATAGGACTTAACGAGTGGCTGATTATTTTTAACGAGGTTCGGCAGAGGAAGGAATTATTGTCCGCTTGTTATTGTACTGTGAAAGGTCGCTCGTTGGGTTTTGCTGGCTGGTCTATGCACTTATTGAAAACTTGAAAGATCTGTGGGACCAACGGGGGGCGCGTCGTAGGCGATCCGGCGCGCGTGCAGTTACAACAGTCCGCGTAATAGCCGCGCATCGCCGCATATCGCCACCGCGCCGCGCCGCGGGGCTCCTCATGCAAATCGCGCGCATACTTCATGCTGTCAGCGCACCGAGGAGCGCCCGCGCCGCCGCCGCACCGCGTCTGCCCAACGCGCACTCGTACTGCAGAGGTTCTACTCGTGTGTGAAGTATAAACGACCGGATTATGCTTGATCATGACTCTGAAATGGCGCGCTCAGACCAGTATTGTTTCGTGGTTTCGCAGTAGACCTTCTGCGGCTGCGTGTGTAGTGAGGCGGCGCCACGTGAAGCGCATGCGCGGGATTGCTCCACAAACGACTTTATTTGAATGCCATAAATCAAAAGCTTTAATTACTCGCCGCTCATATCGCGCATGCGCACGGAATCCGCGTCACTACACGTGTTCTACAAATATAGCCACAACACAGTGCACTGCGCTTGGAAGCTTATACTTTGTCCATTCCTTTATTTTCTTTTTGACAGATCACGCCTATGAATTACCGTTTATTTTGTCAGATTAATGTACTACAATAATAATGTACTTTATTGACAAGTGACACTTTTTAGGGAAGTTCACTGTTTGTAACAAACAACCACAGACTATAAATCAAATCGTGAAATGAAATAAATCGATCATTATGAAAAAGAATAATTTGACTTTTTTTTGTGTATTGTCTGTATTTTTTATAAAAAAAGCTAATAAAAATAGTATCATGATTCCATGAATAATTATTTGCAAGAAATTAAGTCGAAATCTTGGAATGACATATCAAAATGTAAACAAAGGTAACTCGGAAACCGTCATAGACTAAGTATGTGACATTATTATTATATTATTATTTTGTATATTTATTTCATCTAATAAAAACTACTAATAAAGGAATAATTAATAATGAACTAAAACCATTTCGATGTAATAAATCGATTGAAAGTTCTTCCTAGACAACATCGATTATGATTTCAAATCGAATCAGTAACGTGTGAAGGCATCCCTAAATGTAATCTGTCAAAAAGAAAATAAAGGAATGGACAGAGTATAATAATCACATCGATACAAAAAAGTTCGGTGGGACTTTTATTTAAATATTTTGAAATCTACCTAATGGTAAGTAAATATCAATAACAACCAATGGATAGTATGTATTTTTTTTTTTGTTTTAAATCATTTATTCTCAAAAAGACAAAGTCACTTACATGAGAATATAATATAACATAATGTACAGTACATATTATGTACAGTCACTGAAAACAAAATTATATCTAAACTTATAATTATACATATATATATATATATATACGTTTTAATTGCAATAATAGGTTATACCTAGTTCTTATTTTTGGCAAAACAAGTAAACTAGGACGACGAAGACTGCGGTTGGATATTTGGGATTTTTTAATGAATGATATATTAGTATGGATAGTTCTATTCAAATACAGGTATTATATATATATAAAGTTGATAAAAATTCATTAATTTGGATAGCAAAATAGTACTTTTATTATTCTATTAGAGTTCTTTGCAATTCTTGTATTTTTTTGCCGGCACTTCCCCAGACTTCTATTACCTAGGTATAATGGAAAATATTATATATCTTTTAACTACTGATGACATCTTAATTACAGTTTTTAATTCAATACATGTCATTGTATTGAATTAAAAACTGTCTTATCTTAGTAATGGGTAAATATACACGATATTCATAAAAAGCACATACAGGTAACACAACACTGGTAAATCTTTTGCAGTCAAACTCAAATCGAAAGCTCTGCTATGTTAAATCAGCAATTGTCACTCGATTCATCAGACGTCGGTTTGTGTTTTGTTGCTTGGTGAATAGTATTTATAGTTTTATGTTAATATGTTCAATTTGTAAAAACAAAAATACCAGCAAATAGCAAGAGCGGCAATAAAATTCTAAAATAATTGATAGACGTATCATGATAATTTGATTAGAGTTTCATCACTAAATATGGAAATATCATTCATTTATTTATCGCATTTGAGAGAGATCTGTCTTTTTTGTGCTAAGATTACGGTCTAATTGGAAATGGAAGAAATCTCTCAAATGTCAGGCAGATAATGAATGTTAGTTAGGCATGGCTGTACACTACTGCACAGTGCACAGCAGCGACACGGCACCGCGCAGTCACCGCGCTCGCTCTGCTCTGCGGAGACAGTAAGGAAATAAATCACGATGCGTTGATGTTGAGATCGTCGCGTGCTGATGTTACTGAACTGTCGCGTAATTATGTTGCTCTTTATTTTTCTTGAATAAAACCACTAGTACAATACATCATAAGTTCTCAAGATAAAAAAAAACACATTATTTGGTGGAAGCTCTTTAGACCTCTCGTTTTCATCAATATAATATCAAGATCATAACCATTTTTAGATTCTTATCCTAAGTAAAGAATTTTTTTTTTTAATGGTGGTGGTCACAATTGACATATGGGTGTGCAGTGCAGCGTGGTGGGTGACCTCTCACCTTACACGAAACACATAAAATTTTGTCGAATTACCCAACACGCACTCTGTAACTGAATGTGCGGTCAAACGAGTGGAGCAACTGTTCACGCAACCACGTGGTATACCCGCCGCCGCCGCGCCTCTGCCGGTCGGGCACTTCCGAAAATAAAAGCACAATTAATTTTGACTAATTCTATAAGGAGTGAATACAAGCTCCACTATGGTTAGCAGAACTAATCGTAAAAGCCATTTAGTAATCGCAGTATTCTTGTTTTATTATGACAATTACAGACTACTAATTAGGTAATCAAAGCACGGTGTAAGTTGACTTAATTAGTGCACGGTCCGAGATAAAACGAGTGCAGTAAGTAAAAAGCGGTGTAAGGTGGAGATAATGAGTGCGTGGTCGCCAGTACGGATCCCGGCGAGTTCCCACGACGGAGAGACGGCGGCGCTCCACATTAAATCAAATGACCAACAAATTGGTCGCGTTCCGGGAAGCCGCCGCCGCCGTCACGTGACCGCACGCCGCCGCCGCGACAACCACCGCTGATGTGCCGCACATCACATCACTTCACGCTAAGGCAGTAACTGATCCAGTGCGAGGTAGCTGCATCGCTGGTGCAAACGAGGCACGTCAGTAAAGCGCAGCAGCACAGCTGATTGCTGAAACGCGCACGTTTTATGGCCGCCATGTACGCCCTACAAACTATTGTAGTGTGTGTAAATATTATGATGTATGTACCCATGTGTGTCATTAGATCTAAGCTATATATTTGTAGACAGTTCAATAAATCAGCAGTACTATACCTGCACTCTTGTGTTTAATTCCACACATCCCTACATGGCGACACTACATATTTATGGTGATAATTGTGTAGCAGCGCAGAGCTCGGCTTAGACTACGCTGGCCTGGCTTAGCCACAAAAAGTTAATTCACTACGATTTATGCAGGTAGAATCGGCCGCTGAATAAAACGGTCGTGAGTTTTTGCGCGTGCGCGGGTCGAAAGTGAAATCGTGTGTCAAACAGCGGCGCATCACAAAATGTCGGTTGATTGGGTTTTTACGGACGGACGGACAGACGAACGGACGGACGGTCGGCCAGACCGCTAGGAATCCGGCGGGGGACGAACAATTTAAAATTCAGATAAGCGGAATGAACACTCGCCCCCGGAATGTGCGCCACTCACTGTGCAATGCCACACTACAAATGCACACAGATGGTTCACTTTCTACGAACTTTACATTGTGTAAATAGCAAGCAACTATATATTGCCTTATCTAAAATAATTAAACTTGAACAAAAAACATAATTTCATTACCATAAATATTATAGGCAAGTTTTACAATAAACTACACTGAGTACTCTCATTTATGTATATTGTGTGTCCTTTATATACATAGTGTTACAATGATATAAGCCAGTAATCCTTCTGTAGCTGTAGGATATCATACCGCCCCGTTCTCGTGTCGTTCCCGTCACCGCACCGTGTCGTCAGGTCCGTGCACTCCCTGATAGTGCACATGACTGTGTTCAAATTGTGTCCAATGAGCGTGAGCTCAACTCTGTACAAATACCAACCAACGTCACTACATCGAATTTATATTCTTATCAGAAACTTTGTACAATACAATGTACCTGTGTACCAATGTATGTGTTATAAGAATGGCAATTCTACAAGTCAACGATTAAGTCCTATAAAAGTTAATCAGATTATGATTCAGATTCGTAGTGTATTAGATTACAATCTAATACAACGTACACGTAAGTTATAACAATACAATAGGTACGTACTGCTAACGAGCATTCGAGGTCGTTCACTTATTATAATGCAACTATTATTTTAATAATAGATATTGGAAATATTCTTGGCAAATTAAGATTTTTCGAACGAGATTAACTCAAGATAGAATATAGTAGAGAAGAGATACAGTAAGTTAAGTAAACGTATATGACAGTCAAGAGAGGGCGCTGGTGTTACTGCCGTGCTTCAAGCGAATAGTGCTGAACGGCTCTAGAGCACAGGAACTGACCGTAGGTTAATGCAATTATGCTACGTATGTAATAAACTATAGATAAGTAACGGTTAGAGTGCAAAGTTGTAGAATTGCTGGATGTCCCGGCAATTTGCGTACTTAAATGTATCATAGCAGTACGATTTCTGTGATACGTTTATGGATAACACCGGTCGAAATTAGCTATGTAACAAGGAAAAGACTGGAAGTGTCCATCTATTTAAATAATAACTTTGTAATTAATGCATAAGCACCTAATTACTCCTAATTTCAGTAGCACGTCATTAGTGTGCTACAATAAACAAATGTAATTAACGACGTGCTCGCGATACATTAAAATATTAATTAATATGATAATTGAGTGCACTGGAATAACCCGCAATAAATTTGTTTAGAGATTAGAAGAAATCTAAAACAAAATTCATATTATGGGTTGAGGTCTAGTCTATAAGACTTTGCTGGTTACGATATTTGTAATGGAGATTTATTGTACGCTGCCCTCTGGCCTATAGCCTGTCTGTCACAAATTGATTTGTACTCCGTTTAGTAGTTTTGGCGTGAAAGAGAAATAAACATTCACACATACACACCCATATGTATCCTCACTAACTTCAGCATTTATAGTATTATTATTATAGTGAGATACTTTTGAATGTATGATGTTTGGAATGTCACTGAAATATAAACATTACGAACCGAATATTAATGCATTTTTACTTTCTTATCCGTTGAATGCTAGAACTGGTTTGTATAATTATGGTATAATAGCAAGCAGACATTTATTTTAACTAACTTACTAGGAAAATAAACCTTTCAGTTAAATAATGATGTAATTATCGCTTAATTTTAATAGAGAGTAAGAGAGATTTTTATCACAAAGTACATGATTATCGAAATAATATTTTTATTTCCTACGGTATTATTTATGTTCGTCTGCATAGAATATAGAGCGTAGAGTGGGGCGTAGAGCGTAGAGCGCGGCATTCGGAGCGGAACCGTCCACAAGTCCATAGAGAGCTCATTACGGCGCGATAATTGAAAATGGCGAGCTCATTATAATATTCGGACAATTATTCACATTACTTGTAAATTCCCAGCGTATTCCCTCCCCCCCTAGCAACTAGCAATGCGACGCGAGGTGTGACTACTGTGACTGCTTCATTCATGATACGATTCAAGTCTTTGAGTTATCGAATGCCATCATTACTGGAGACTTATATAAGTCGGTCTGTTTTTATTTAATCAGATTCAGACATTATAAGAATTAGTTGGCTTTCAAATAAAGACTTATTTTTGATTATGAAGTACTACGAATACGTGACGTAGGGTTTACTTAGGTACTTTTGATGCTTTATGCGGTGTCATGACGTCACACTTTTCGTCGCCGGCATGCGGCAGGGGCAAGGTTTAGGGCGAGCGTTTAGTGCAGATTTAGCACGTTAGCATACGATATTCATGGGGACCACATTAGCATATTACACATCAATGGTTTAGCATGCATTATGCATATGCGCCATGCCCGGCTTCGCTATAGTGTTTCGAGTAATCCCACGATTAGAGGATGTGAAACTCTTTATGAATTATTTTACAAATTACTCAGATAATTATAAGCATGCATTACATAATTATAAGTAATTAATTCTTATATATATTAGCTGGTAGAAGCGACCATGTAAAATGCTGATGTAACAAATCTTTGGTTATTAAGACAGCACTTTTTTAGCTTATAATTCAACTAAACTAAATATTTTATGAAAGATATTACACAGTGAATGCGAACCCTAGGGCACATATTCGACTCGCATTTAATTGAGCAGTTTAAAGTTGAGTTTTATATCAGTTTTTATCGTTTTCGAGGTAAGCAGTGCATTTGGCAGCGGGGCCGGTGTTTGGTGGCCGTACACGCGTTCATTAGCATATTAGCGCGTCTCGTAAACGTCTGTGCGGAGCGGTGACTGACAGCCGCTCTAATTAGCTGCTTATCGCAATACATATTATAATGCGGCTATCGCTATATCTACACAACGTGAAATTTCAATAATTAGGCGAGTGGCCGACGGCAGTGGCTTTTCTGTAATTAATTATAATATGCACATCTCAGGCCTCTGTCAAAACGACACGTCATGAATAATAATGCCACGTGAATGTGTTCATGAATACAAGACAGGTGCTTTATGGAGTGAGGAGCAAGGAACTTTAATCCGTAATAACATTCCACATTTTTTAATACATTTATCTAGAAAAGCATTCCAATGTTTTAAGGTTTAGTAGGCTAATACAATACTGCCTAGATTAATTACTTAAAAAATGCAGTAGCTCATTTTATATTTATCTAAACATTTTTCAATCACTCGATTAAGTTGTACCGGCCACAAGTCCTGTCTACGGATCGCCACTACTACTCAAGAGTAGTGCGCGAAGCGATTCAAATTAGGAAACATAACATTTCAATCGTGAAGACGGCTTCAAATTGCCAAACCTGGGATTTGTAATCCGGTGATCGCGATGTTGTGTGTAAGGGCTTCACAAAAATCAAACAGTGAGGATGGATGAACGCTCATTGATATCAACGGCGCAGGCGGGGAGTTGCTGATTCAGTATGCTATAGAAAACGACCAGTGTAACCCGTTACTAGAACGTATAGCCAGAAGGTAAATAATATGCATGATTCGCGTTAACTCCCGTTCAAAATTACCATAGTAAATTTATGAAGTACCATGATTATGTATGTCCTATTGCGACACGTGCGATAACCTGAGCAATAAGCAGGGCGTTTATGGTTCAGATAAATTTATTACTTTAAGTCGAATTTAGTCCACGAGCGACACTTGTAATAATAAATAGAGAGAGACACGTCATAAATACTTGTAAAACATTGACTAGTGAGTTACAAACTGTGACGGCTCAGAGCAGGCCGCCGGTTCGGGCACGGATGTGACAAGTCCCGGGGGCGAAGGCCCAACGAATTCGCTATATTTACGAGTTTGCGACAGCCCAGTGCCGGGCGCCAGTCACTGGAGCGAAGGGTCGAGGATCGATTCTTCAACGGGACATTAAAGTACCTGACCTATTAATGCTACCCCTCCAACAAATACACTGAATTTGCAATTCACTCTGATGGCTTTCATTACTTTGAACTTACTCGTTAAAATAATTACCTTAAATTTATTAAAAAAATAAAATTTAAGCTAATGATATCGTTTGTCTTTACATAATATGATAAGTCTCTAATAAATATAAACCAAACGTAAAAATAAACAATGTTTACCAAAGTGACGACCCACCGAGGAAAACTTAGATTTCCATTAAAGTATTGTTTAGTCGAAGTGTCATTGCTTAGTGTACAACTCTACCCTTGAATAACTATTGTCAGTGCGTACAGTCTCCAGAGAAGTATGATAGTACGTGAAACGTGGTAAATGCAGGAGCTCGGAGCCCACGTCGAGAGGAGACACCGAGCTGTTGCCCACGCAGTGACCGGCCGGCCATTGCGCCCCCGAGCATTCCAGCTTGATGAGCTGCCCGGCTATGCAGCGCTGCCAATCGAGGACTTCCTCCTCCCGACGCTATTCCTGCGGCGCGGTGGCGCCGGCGCCCTTCACTGCAGCGCTGTCACCGCACGCGAGCGCGAGCGCCCCGAAGCGACCGACACGCACCGCTCTACTCGCTGCTATCTCTCTGATGAACTTTGTTGTATACTCATAATAGTCATAACGCAACACAATCCGAAACGTTATGCATAACCTAATTTAAGCATTATTTGCACTTAACCGTAGATGGAGGGAGCTTATTCCCTGCGTGCGATTTAACCAAGACGCGTACGTGTCTGTGCCACGGATTATATTGATCGCGAATAAAAATGCACAGCCGACTGATCGGATCACGTCCAGCCTCTCGTTAGGCAGCCTCCGGGGTGAGACGGTGCGGGGCGGGGTGCACAAAGTGCGTGATAGTGCGCGACCTTGACCTCCAAGCGGAGCGAAACAGCGGCGGCAGGTGCAGCGCACGCGCCTCAAATATCAACACCATGTCGCTCACCCCGCGCCGCCGCCTCGCCTCGCCGGTGACAGCACCGTTACATCTTGACTGCTATTATGTCACAAGCTTGTCTCACTGCCCTGGTGATGACGCGTAACACTTGTGAGATGAAGCCTCTTGTCACCGCGAGATGACGTCATAACTAATCACGATAGACTAGGCATCGTCACAACCATTCCGATCTTTACTTGATTACACACTGCAGTAAATAATTCATGATGTCATTTTGTGCAATAAACATGGCGGGGCAATTTTTGCACCTTACTGAAATTCACAGGTGCCAATTACCTGTAAGTAAGGTATTACCACAGAGGTATTACGGAGTATTTGTCTCAGGGAAAAATCTATTGAAATGACATTGAATACCGCGGTGGAGGTGTTACTTATATCTATTATTTGGAGTCGACCAGAGAATGTGTGATAAGCAAGCGTTGCGGGTGGGATATGGTGTCGGCTCGTCATTTGAATGTAAGAGTTATTCCGATGGAGCGCATTACCGCGCGATTGATTCCCGCACGAAACTGATTGGTTCGCAACCGACACTTACCGATCATTGACTCATAATCACATTGTGATACCGTTGCGTTACCGCGCCGTACCGCACCGCAAAGCGTCGCGACCGCGCGTCCGTCGCGGCGCGGTAACCATCATCAAAAACTGATCATTGCTGCGAGCAACAGTACCCATTATATTTTTTTTCGTTGTATCGGCGCTCGTTCATTTATCACTGAGTAACGGCAGATATAATCTGCCGACTGATCCGGATCGAACTCACGCACTACTTTTCAATTTAGTTACAAATGATAACAAGAGCCTGCTGCTTCATTATTACATTGTTACGTCACAAAAAGACTTCGTTGACAAACTTCGATAAGTTACGTGATAATGAATGGGAACTGAAGTGTATCATAACGGAAATGGAGAGCCGAATAGACGAATAGTTATGAAACAGTACAAATACCTATCTAGATGTCACGTAACGTGGTAGAAGGCTTCGGTGCTGGCTGAGGAGTCCGCTAGCCGTGACAGTTAATGACGGCGAGTAGCGGGACCCTAACGTCCTGCAGGTGCCTGTAACGGGACCTGCAAAGGTCACACCACCCCCGCCCCTCGCGCCTCGCCCCGCATATAATTGTATGTGGATCAGCTCAATGGCGCGACCCCGCCGCGGTGGGCACGACTCGCACTCGACGACTCTCATGCATTTTTAAAGGACTCGCGTGAAAGTTCTTCGTTTATTGCGCTCTAAACCGGACCCTTGTTTTTTGTCGCAGATTGTATAATGAGGGATTATTAAATGCGCAGGCATTCTCTGCCCGTCATTGTGTGTGACGTCGCGCTCGCCTAACGGACCGGGGCCAGACATCACAACACCGAACACAGAACGATTGCGATTTTACTTTTTATTGTTTTTCTGTTTTTAACGCTTCCTTTGCTCGGCAATAAATTAGAAAGTCACAGCGACGTCTTTTTGTTACAAACACAATATTTTTTTACTAAAATCGCGTTCTCCGACATGATATCAATAGTAATTGCTTTTAAACTATTCCTAATTTAAGAAAAAATAACAATGCCTAGTAAAAAAATTGAAAACTAAAAATGTTTATGAATATACGGCTGACGCAGCGCCGTCGTCACGCAGAGCGAACCAAATTGCTATCAAAATTTACAACTTATTATATTGATGGAAGATATGCGTAATGGATTTCCCTCGCACCGCAGTGCGAGCGGAAGTGTAGCGGTGCGAGATGTGCATGCGGTGCTGGTGAAAGCGAAGCTCTCGCTCCAGGGATGCTGCGCTCAGCCCCGCTAGAGAGCAGAGCAGTATGAAATGAGGACGGACTTACCGGGCTCCATGGCGTGCTTGCGGCCGCGCGATGAATGAAACGGCGGCCTGAGCTCACCCCACCCCCACCCCCGGCTAGACCAGTCTAGGCCATACATTATTCACCCCGCGATTAGCGCAAAAACTCAAATGTCAGGTGATTTCCCCCTTGCCCCGCAGGCCGAGGGGGCGAGGGTCAGCAGTAACGGTGCTTGGAGGGTGGCGCGACCTTTAGCTCTGCACGCGTGTGTGCGTGCGCGCAGCCCCAAGCTAACGGGGATGACGCGCACGCACACAGCGCCGGCGCCGCTCGAATGATCCGCGCGTAGCACATTTACCTACTTCTAATCGTAGCACTATTTGCGTTTAATATCATACTCTTGTACTCTGAATATTTGAAGTATCAGAAATGCTCCGAAAATGACGTTTATAACATAATTGAGACGTCACGCGTCGCTCTGCTCATACCTCGCTCAGCTCTGGATTGTTTACAGAGCTAATAATATGCTAATGCGATAATTAGTTTGCGAATGTAAGAGTAATTAACATAGCTCGATAATATAATGAGCGGAGCCTCCGACGCATGCGCATGTAACTACAATGTCATGTTCAATGTCAGTGCTCACCGGCTAAGTCTTGTATTTCCACCATAGCGAGGATCAACGCCGAGGGCTTGGGATTAGGAATTAACCTTCTGAAGTCTAAGCCTAGTAAGTGTTCGTTGTTCACTTTAGCAAACATCTTCTGTGATTGAATTGACTCGTGTCGTTAGTTTTCATAGGTCATCAAACTACGTCGGGAACTTGGCACTCAAGCTCTCCATCCCCCGTCGAAGTTCCAGGGGCTAACCAAAGATGGCGCGGAGGATAGAACAAAAGGAGTTACAAGAGTGCATGTTGAGTGAAGTCGATGTCAAAGATAGAGTGAAGTGGTGGCAAACAAACACGAAACACTAACCTTACCGCCGAGTGGGATATACAGTCAGGACATATATCTTATTTTAAGTTGTAATAATAATTACTTCCTATCAACTTTACCTAATAAGAAAAGAAAAATATGTTTATTTATACAATAACATACAAATCCACAAAAAAAAAAAATTAAATGCCTCACTACATTTCCAATAAAATATGTATCGGGCCTCTGCGCTGTTTGGCCCCACGCATGCCTTCCAAAAGTCCGGGACACTATTGGCCCGAGATGTGGAAACTAAACGACAAATAATAATATTCTCATTTTGTTATGTATTAGGTTTGATGTTTGCATCATCTATCAAGAACAAGCGTTAACATCAGGTTGAGTTAGCGCTCGCTGTGTACTCCAGCGCTAGTCACTGTGGACAATGCATCACAGAAACTGACCATATTTCACAAAATCAATTCATTAGGAAACTAACGAGCATGTTATAATGGCTGCCCGATGGTAATTGCTTCGTACTCATAATGCAAATGTGTCGAATTGTAGCGCTTCTTGTATTCATATTGTGCTTTCGCGTCTCGTACAGTGTGATCCATCGATCATGAGATCCTTCCCTGGATCTTTGGGATTCTCAGAAGTACAAATGCGGGAATATTCTGAATATCGAATTTAGAATTTACGGCACGCACATCGTAGATCACCGCGTTTTAGAGGAGACCGCACACGGAAAAAAATATTGCGTGAGAGCATCACTACGGCTGCTGATTATAAACTAAACCTTAACCAGAAAAACTTATGGCATAGAGTCCAATGTTCAGTGTAAGGGATTTGCATACGCTCTTGTACGTTTTTTGCCAGGAAGCTTTTTGTCCGAAGTGCCAGCGAGAATCAATCACTGCAGGGCGCATACAATGAGGAGCGACTACCTGTTGGGAATGGGCGCTGTGCGATGTGGATGCGGAATGAAAGCCAACCGGAGGGAGATAATACAATAATAGCACATTAATATATTGGCGATCGTTATCGACGGACTCGTAGATAACAATATGTAAGCAAAGCAAACTTGTCTCACCATGTGCAGAATTACTTTTGTACAAAATATCAACTAAACAAATATAATTATATAAGAACTACGGAAAAAAATACATATTCAAAGAAAACTTGTTGGGATAACTTTGACACTAGACTAGATAAATTTGAGCGGCAACGATTCTGAGACGATGAAAATTTTTAAATGATTTAATGATATTCTAGATAATGTATAATGTCAGTTTAATGAGACCTGTCAATTGACACATGAATTGAGTGTAGCTGTAGAGCAGTGAGTGCATGTGTGTTGTGTGCTTGTGTGAGCGTGTATGTGTTGTGAGCGTGCATGGGTTGTGTGCGTGTGTGTTTGAATGCGCGCGCGCACGTCTTAGCGCCGCCGCGTTACGTATATTTATAGCCGGAGCCGTTTATTCCACATTTAAGGAGTTTCAACATGATCGCGATGTACGCCGTCTTTTGTGATATCTATTGTCTTGTTAATAATACCACAATAATCTTAAACTATATAATAAAAGTAAACACACCAAGTAATTTGATAATAACTTTAAAAAAAAATCAAGTATTTGAAAGTGAGTTAGGATTTTTTAATTAAACTCGAACTTGTAAAAAGTCGCTTGACGACAACAAGTGTGTCTAGTTTTTGCAAATGTTTATAGATCTGAAATAACACTGCGCACGTCTCTACGAAATTGGGTGTCAATCAAGAGACGCGCAAGCAAATTAAATATAGTAATGAAATGACACACAAAAAGTAAAGGTAGTTATTACAATTACAGCTAATGTCCAGATCCGGCAGTCGAAGGTATGGCGCGGTGACTCACCGCAACAACGGGCTTGGGAGAGATTTTGGCAGAGAGCGCCGAGCCGCGGCCGGTGCGCATGCGCAGGAGAGTTCTCACGCGGACTGGTTATGGATGCCATTAATTAAATACAGGTTATATCGAAATTATTGTTTTTGTTTAATCTCAACTGACGGAGTTCAAAACAAAATCGCAATACGTACTTTTAAGTTCAAGTTTTGGTAACATCAACTTAACGGAATGATTGGACCAACGTGCGAAATCTTGCTGAAGAAATTTCAAAGTAACTGTTAGGAATGATTTTGTACGTTGGTACATTTTTAGGGGATGACATTAACTTTTTGTTGGTTGGATAACAGCCAACAAAACGTGGAATTACTCTCACTTATGTACATTTTTTATCGTCCTGCTAAGCATAAATTTACAAAATTGTAGATATATAACAGCAACTGAACTTACGTTGCTGCTAAAATGCATTAATTTCTTTTAGTCTTCACAAAAAAGTTCCATATCGAAGAGTTCCATTAAATTTTTGCAGCCTGGTGGACGATTGTGAGGAGAAGCACGTACAGACTTTCTTACGACTTGCTCAATACCAGCGTCGCGACCAAATTCATCAATAATTGCCATGCTAATGTATACAGCGATCGTTTTGCTCATCTCCTGTATGTTAATAAATATCTGTAATTATAACATAAATATATGCGCACCGCACTACTCATCTTAGCCCCTTTCTGACATTATAAATAATGCGGTGTCTAGGCAGATAGGGAGCTCGGCAGGTGATCCGATATTTACATAAAGTACAGTTGCCGGGATCAATTAACAGAAATGCCACTCACGGGACACGCCGCGTCAATGCATTCTATAATGAAATATTTTTCATTTTATGTCGTTAGTTTATCAGCTACATTAGTTTATATTACATAACACAAACATACGTAGGTATCTAAGTATACAAGTACAGACCAAAGGTCATTCCTCTTTACATGTAATGTAAGGAATAAATCTGTGATATACGAATTGTAATAAGCAAGATCGTAAAATACATAACAATTGAGTTTTGGGGAACAACACAAAATGGAGCAGAGCCCGCAGTGGAATAACACTGCGTCATAAAGTAAAGTATCACGTGTTCCTTGGTCTCGCATTCGTAGCATTATCCATCAGCGAGGAGCATTGTAATCCCGGCACTGCGCTCGTTTGCAATAAATCTTACAGAAAAAACTTATTCACGACTCACCGGCGACAAAAACTAATAGAAATAGAAAGAAATATGCAAGCACGGTTGCTGAGGAACGAGAAAAAAATGCAAGCAGATGCGCGCGCGCAGGTAAGGGAACGCATGCAAATACAGACACGGAGAGATGTCCGAATATAATGTCATAAAACTAAATGCAAAAAGTTGGAACGTTTTAGAATAGCTTTTTTTTAATAAATGGTGTTGCATCAGGATTTGTTTTATACAATGAATTGGACATTGCGAATTATTAGTCCTTAAATGCATGCAAATGGTCAGCTGAGAAACAGGCACATGAGGCGATAGGCATGTTTCTCACCAAGCAAATACACGGCGCGCCCATAACTAGAGAGGTGGTAGTTTTTTGGGTGCTCGGATGACAGGCACAGCACGGGCCGCGGGCGACGCTAATGAGATGCGCCGAGTGGCGAGGCGCGGCGGACGACCCGCGGCGCCACGCGTTACTTAATGCCTCATTTACATCCTCACTAATTCTAACGTTGTGTCACTTCTACGAACACAATGAACCACTCCTTAGAACACATACGCTAATTGCGGGCGCAGGACGTTTAAGGACATATCAGTGCCCGTCTATCTGTATTCACTGGCGCGATGGCGTCGCGTTCACCACGGTTCTACTTTGTGAATGAGTAAGTAACACTGAAAAAGGAAACAGGAATGTAGTTAAAACGTTGTAAAGTCGATACTTTAATTACGTTTCTTTTGAGATGGATATCTTCAAAAAAACTCTATGAAAGAAAACCTATCTAAATGTTATAAATAAAAACGAATGTGTACATTTGCAAATGTAGAGATTGAGAGAGATCTGTTGAGTGCAGCGTAGAGCTATAGAGCAAACAATGTACTTTATTTGTGGATCGTCGAGTTTATTTCGAGAATTCCTTTTGTGCTTCAGTTATCACTTGTTTTCTCAGCACTAATATGAAAATAGATGCCTGATCTGTTTGATAGCATGTGCTTAGTTATGTTTTTAAGGTGTTACAAATGTTGCTAATGAACTTGGCGTAGGTAGTCTAGCCGTTTATTGATTTCGTGCTACCAGTTATATAATAGATATATTCCCATTTAAATAGTGTTATAGATTCAGTTTATTAAATCTTCTATCTTTATAACTTAAAAAGCAGACGCTTGTGCCAGCTAAGCGCATGAATATGTAAAATAAATGCTAGATATAGGTATAAGTATTTTTATATTTGAATTGAATCCCAACAGTTGCATGAAATAACATGCATCGTCGCGATGGCATAATATCACAATTATTATACACATGCGCAGTTTTCGCGCAACATTGCCAAAACGTTATGATGAGTGACACGAGCAACGACGAGCATGCGCCAAGAGCACCGCACACTTCATGACAACGAGTGCACTGTGCCGAAATTCAAAAGTCATCATTATTTATAAAGTGCTTCTACGTGTCAAGGCTGTTAAAAAAATATATGCGTTTATTAATTATAATTCTGTTATAAATACATCAACGAGAAAGGTTGATTTTAATTATACCCGCATGGCTATTCCGTAAAGGTGACTAATTTCCAGTCGATTTCGAAAGCAATTATTAATTTCGTTTGAAACCGGTTCATCTCGGATTTAGTGCATCCTTATTTCCATACATATACGGTTGATAACTGCTTGGCAAAAAATTTGACAGCTTGCCAGTTACTATCCTCTTGCAGATTTGACAGCTTTACAGGCAAGTAACGCAATTTCTTATGTCAAAATCGGAAACTGGTCATGGAGCAGTTTCTTAGTAATTTCTTGTACTTTGGCGAGATAAAATAATGTTATTTAAAAGGTTTTTGCACGTCAGATTAACGTTATACAACAAATTAATAACTGTTTAATACTATGCATGTCATAAAATACTTATTAAATACGTAATGCAATAGAATTTAGGTCATATTATTTTCAGTCATAGATCTCGAGTTTTTTCATACGAAAACTTAATTTATAACGACTTGTTGTTACTTAATGCAGATATGGTATTATATATTATAGTACCATAATTTTATGTGTAGAGTTCTCTATTTATTCATAGGTCAATAAAATGAGTACATACCTTCTATATAGGTATGTATTATTTAATTAAACTTGTTTTATAACTTATCAATCCTAAATACGTAGGTTTTACCTTACTTTAATACCTACTAAAGTTTCTTTAAGTTTTATTTAGGCAAAATTACAATAAAACAGAAAACCAGTAATTTCAATTAATTTACTATTTTTATCATTACATGATGAGCCAATAATTCAATCATTATTAATATTATGATAGGTCAATCGATTTGTTCTTTATCCTATCCTCTATTGTTTTGTTGACTTGAAAACATAAAGTTCTGATGGCCCTCAAATTAACATATTTCTTGATTATATTCTGTTGCGATCTGAAACAGAAAAAATGCGCATATATTTACCTACAACAGCAAATTGGTGTGAAATAAAATAACATACCTACATGTGGTCAACGATACACTTTTACACCAAATTTGTATTTAATAAGGTTATTAAGTCGCCCGAATTCACAATTCAATAGATCAGCAAATCTCACTAAGCTTCAAAGGCCCAGGACACGTTTATATATAAGTGGAATTTATAATTTAGTCCGACAACAAAGTCATTCAAACTTTTATTATTTGGCGTAGATCAGCGCTTACACACACTACCATAAGTAGTACGTTATAGACACATACAGTTTTTTTTTTACTAAACAATGTATTGTAGTTTATGGTTAGTGGTGAAACTGAGAAAACACGTTCAATCTTAATAGCATGCAATTTGGGCTGGCAGCTGGCAGTTTGTGTAGAAAATGTTCTTTCTCTGGAAAACTACAAACTCCTTCAAAATGGCTTGATCAGTTTTACATGAGCTAGAATATTCATAATCCTGTTCCATAATATTTTTTAATCAGCATCATGCAATCAATATTATCTTGTTTTCATAAAGAATGAAAGAAACATATTTATTCTGACAAAAAAGCAAATAATAAAACTTAAAATACTAAACAATAAATTTGCCAGAAAATTTCAGATTTATACCATCGATATAAATCTGAAATAAATCTTAAAAACAAGAAATTAAAATGTTAGATCCAAAATTTGAGTATAAATATCAACTATAAAAAACAAATGAAACAGAAATAATTTCACAATTGAATAAAAATAAAAAACGGAACGCAACCATGACGCTTGGACTTTGGACCATAGCGCGAAACGAACGGCTAATGGTGGCGTCCGTACAACAAACAAAAGTGTAATCGCCAATCATAGCGCTTCAATTATTGTTTAGACTTACGCGCGAATGAAAAAGAGCGCTACGATTGGCGGCATTGGCGGTCACGTCGGTTTACGCAGCAGTGCAGTGCATACGTAGTAGACATGGGAAAAACGGCTCACCAAAAAGAAAAGAGTGATACGGTTCTTTTCGGTCAAAGAACCGTATCACTCTTTTGGCTCTTTGGTTCATTTGGTTCTTTGAGTAGCTCATGTTAGTGGTTCTTTTATTCTCTCAGTCAGATCAGAGGTGTGCGTACGCCCAGCGAAATGTTGTTGAATTTAAAGATTTTAAGTATGCAGATATTTAGTGTATGACGTCGTGTAATTGTGTATGGTAAAAAAAAATTTGTGCATGCAGCCATTGTGGAGAAATTCACCAAAAACTGATTCCGCTGGGCGAACGTTGTCCTGGCGGAACTTTTTTTAATCCATCGACTTTATAAGCAAAGAATTGTGTCCAAAAATTAGTGTGTATTTGTGTGTAATTGTGTATGTATAAATAAAATTAGTGCATGCATAAACTTCGGAGAAATTCAAGTTTCCGCTGCGCGAACGTTTGGCCATTAGCTAGTTTTCATATAAAGCGCTTACATAGAGAGCTGTAGATTTTTACATACGTTGTTTTGAATTTGTTTATATTTGTTTAAAAAACAGATTTAGAAAAAAATTAATGGTTTTAAAGATAAAAATATAAACGTAAAATACTCTTATTAGGTCTTAGTTCTTAAAGTATGCACTTTGGGGTCTAGATTTTCACGTTTATACAAAGCTTGTAAGTGTCTGCAACATGTTGCCAAGTATCATTGATGTGCCGTTAGTAATTAAAGAGTTGTAGGGCAATTTACCATGAATAGTTGTGGTTTTTGTTGTGTTTACAAAGCAGTCAAATATCACGACGTTCTAAAGGAATTGCATGGTAAAATGTATGCCAATAATTAGTGTATTCATTCAACTATGCACATGCAAAATTTCATGTCATTAAATTCAGTAATTAAAGAAAAACAATTAAAATACTGACGAAGCATCGAAAACCTACATAACCCGACCAAGTACGGATGGCTACAAAAAAGCGGCCGTGCAGTATATTTAGGTAACATCCCAAAATTTACAGTATAATACTGGTATTGAACCCGGTATAGGTGATAACACAATTGTTTCGATATAGTTTATAGGTCATTTATTTGTGTATACCTAAATCTATTTGACTATGACAGAAAGTAGGTACTATTTACGTAGGTACTTTATTTAAGTATGCGCTTGACACTTGAGATATAATCTAAATATTATTATATTATTTAAGACAAATAAAATTCATACAGTTAATTTCTATTGAAGATTTCACGGATCAGGATTCTAACTATAGACCCCATAGGAAAATTAAATAATTACCACATGTACCTAAGTACTACTGTTTAGGTAAATATTTATCATATTGTAGCTTATTACACGATTTAACCAATGGACTAGGCATGCACGAGCGTTCCCCTTTGCAACTTTAGTGGATCAAACAATCTTATAACATAAAAAAAATACTTCTAGACTCGATTTTTAATTGATGTTTACCGTTGTACTGGTAGTAACTTATGTATGTGAGCGTGTTCCACCGCACCCCACCAAAATATGCAGAATTATTTTGTTTGAACGCTTAAGGTTAGTCCTCTGGTTAAATAGTCTAAGTATTGTAGTTATAAAATGATCAAAAATATTCTAGTGTGAAAAAATGGACATAAAATAGATACGATTCCTAACGCTTGTGTACGCAACTGTACCATATTAATAAATACTATATTGGAAGATTAAGAACGTTTCTTATATATATGGTACGGCCGCTTTTTTGTAGCCATCCGTACTTGGTCGGGTTATGTAGGTTTTCGATGCTTCGTCAGTATTTTAATTGTTTTTCTTTAATTACTGAATTTAATGACATGAAATTTTGCATGTGCATAGTTGAATGAATACACTAATTATTGGCATACATTTTACCATGCAATTCCTTTAGAACGTCGTGATATTTGACTGCTTTGTAAACACAACAAAAACCACAACTATTCATGGTAAATTGCCCTACAACTCTTTAATTACTAACGGCACATCAATGATACTTGGCAACATGTTGCAGACACTTACAAGCTTTGTATAAACGTGAAAATCTAGACCCCAAAGTGCATACTTTAAGAACTAAGACCTAATAAGAGTATTTTACGTTTATATTTTTATCTTTAAAACCATTAATTTTTTTCTAAATCTGTTTTTTAAACAAATATAAACAAATTCAAAACAACGTATGTAAAAATCTACAGCTCTCTATGTAAGCGCTTTATATGAAAACTAGCTAATGGCCAAACGTTCGCGCAGCGGAAACTTGAATTTCTCCGAAGTTTATGCATGCACTAATTTTATTTATACATACACAATTACACACAAATACACACTAATTTTTGGACACAATTCTTTGCTTATAAAGTCGATGGATTAAAAAAAGTTCCGCCAGGACAACGTTCGCCCAGCGGAATCAGTTTTTGGTGAATTTCTCCACAATGGCTGCATGCACAAATTTTTTTTTACCATACACAATTACACGACGTCATACACTAAATATCTGCATACTTAAAATCTTTAAATTCAACAACATTTCGCTGGGCGTACGCACACGATCAGAGCCGATGCAACGCTTCATTCATGAGTGAGTTGGTATCGAGCGATCTAGTTCAATGGTACATGTCTTGAACTAAATCAATTTTTGTTGTAAAATATAAATTAGAAAGAAAGAAAAGAAAGAAAGAAAGAAAAATCATTTATTCTGGCATAATAAAAAAAAATAATGCATTAATAATAATAATTACATGTAACATTTTTTGTCTCACAAAAAAAATACAATAATATGTAGGTAATTATGTATAAGATATTACTACCGAAAGATATTACTAGTTCTGCTTTTCCCCGCTGGATATAACTCATAAGCGCTAGGGGTGTGTCTATTTACTATATATTATCTGTGGCCATACTGGCCATTACATCATCTTCATTCACAAATAATTATAAAGTTTCGGTTTTTGGACACTATGTGGCGTTAGGGTTATAACAAGCTTAGTTTTATCTATTGAACACTGTGGCGCTACTTGTTACAATATTATTATTTACATTTAATGTTAATATGACCGCCACAAACTATACCTAACACGAAATAGCAGCACAGCTGTTTCTATAATAAAACATCTAGGTAACAAAGAATAGAAACTTAACAGACTTTAAACTGTTTTGTTTACGGAGCTAATGTATGTTTGTCAAAACGTCAACACGAGAAAAGAATTCCCGCCTAAATGATGGGTGCCACGGAATATTCTGCTTTATTCCTACCATACGCTAGACTTATTTTACAATAAACGTATTTGACCGTTCGTCGGGATTTGGAATGATCGGAAACATTCGGCGAAGATCGGACACCCCGAATCGCGGCCGGTCTGCGTCACTCACTGGCTCTCGCCCAGTGATTCAGTCCTGAACGATATGACACGGAGCCAAATGAAGAGCCGAAGAGCCATTTAATATCACACTGAGCCGATTGAGATACGATTCATTTGAAAAGAGCCGGTTCTTTTGTGTCATTCATTCATTCACTACCCATGTCTAATACGTAGTATTACATTATCTTTGGCAGTGCACACAGCAAAACACAGTCGTCAGTGCGTGCAGTATTATAGTGCTTGGCATAAACAGACAAAGTAATGAAAAAGTAAATAAACAAATTAACTGAACAGGAAAACAAAAGGAGAATACGCTAAATTATTACAATAGTGATTGGTGCAATGCTGACACTATACATTGAACTTGCGCACAGGCTGCGACTTATCAATATTTTACATGGAATGAAATCCATTTTGAAAACTTCATATAGGACAGATAAGGTTAGTTGAAAAGTTTTATGGCTGCTATTTTTGCTTGAGTTTTATGTTTATAGACTGCCAATTTAGCGACTTTGTCGCCAGATCTGTCGACTTTTGAGTATGCTCTAATAACAAAAAAATCGTTTTAGCGTTCAAAGAAATCTAGCCAATTTTCTGACGATTTTTGAGGTGCACCATAGCACAACATTATTTACTTAAAAATTAAGCTATAATTAACTCTTTATTATTGAACAGACTGCAGTTTTTGTCATTGTTGTGATTGAAACGAGAAAAAAGTAATGTAAATGGTAAAGAATGATAAAAATGAGAAATAAACACGTGAGAATTAAAAATATACATGTTGATTGCCTAAAAAAAGCTCATAGGGTGCAGGGTAATGGTATCTAGCGACTTTTGGCACTGAAAAACACTGCACATACTCTTGTCTAGTCTTATGTCATTCTATTAGGAAGCAAACAATAACAAAATTAGCTAACTTTAAACTAAGTACTTCTAAGAAGAAATAATGTATTCATTTCAGGATACTAAGGAATTCAATTAAAGTGTTGGCTTGGACAATATAATCTGCAATAGACAAGTAGCAATATTTGTCAATGAATTCTACAAAGAAGTCACCTATATTACCTACTGCTATAATCTAATACAGTAAGTTTCAATTCCAATAATGTATAAATATGTCAATATTTTCTTTATATCTTTTAAAAAGTTTTGTAAGTACATCATTATAATAAAACAACCAAAAACATATTTAAATATTGATTTATTTCTTACAGAGAATATGAAAATGCATGGATTGCAAACAGCTAAAGAGCATAGGAGGAAGCTTCAGTCTAACCATACGCTGTGATGAAACTTAGAAAATAGCTCAGCGTTGAACTCCACGGATGAATGTTGTCCTTTAATTATTATGATAAGAAATTTAGAACAGTAGTAACTAATGTACTTGACTGGCTAATGGTTCATTTAAAAAACAATGTAGATCTAGCAAATATTTATAAACTTTTTACTAATAATGAAATAAATTAATATAACACTTTTTAAACTAAATTAGACAAATACCTACATAGGTACAAATAGAAAAGGAAAATGTAAAAAATTAAGGCATCAAAAGATACCTCCACATTTGACAGTCACGGGGAACTTGCTCAAAAGCCAAAGATCTTAAATTATTAATTCATTGTTAAATTCATATGATTCAACTTTTTTTATTATAAACATAAAACAATAAAATAAGATACATTTATTTATTTATTAAAAACTAACTATTTCTATTTAAAATGATAACATACCTTATAGGATTTCACTTCATATAGACCATAAAATGGAATAAAGTTAACACCTTATGGCTGAATAACAAATCAAAAAATAAATTATCATAGGTAACAACATTTTGTACCAATAATTTAATTAATTATTACGACTAAGTAATTTATTTTATTTTATTTCTTCAATAATGGCTAGACACCACACACTAAAGTTGTTTGACACAATATTGTTAAGTATGCATTTTTATATCATGTTCATATAAACGATTGAAAGAACCTATTTTAATTAACACATTTTCAATAACCTAACTAACCCAGTAACTATTTGCATTCTTTCATGTCTAGTTCTTCTCTTTCTTCCTTCATTTTCTGAGAGAGTGAGTGAGAGTCTTTTCACACATTTAACCTAAGTCCTGGTAATCTACATAATTTTAAACATTTATTAACATTATTTCAATTTTATATATATTTAATTAGACAATAGACAGTATATTTATTTTCTCACCAATACATTATTATTATTATCATACTTTGTTGGTTTATATATCAGCATAGCTGGTTTTTTGTATGTATCTATATTGTATCTCTAAATATTTTATATTCTTAGCTCATAAGCTAGTTTAAGTTAGGCACAATACTTATTGGCTTGCCTTTTTTTATCAAATTCGTATGTTACTTTTTTTTTTGTTTTTTGCCTTATGATGTCTACCGAGCACTTGTAAAAATCTTCTGATGTAATTGTAATAGGCACCCACAGGACAGGCTTGTCTAGTGTGGGGCCAATGGACAATCTAAAACTGTACTTTTCGTTGGTAATAAATGCTTTTTTATTTATTTTTTCTTTTTTATTAGTTTCCGGGAAGCATACAAATTGTCGGAATACCTCGACTTCATTTAATGCATCTGTCACTGCCCGTATCGATCTTGATACTGCCGGCTGGCTCTGCCCATGCATGAAACTCATGACAATAGGTTTTTGGTATGAGCCAGTGGCATAATTTTTTTGATGCTGAAATTATAATGCTGCTAGTATCTGAAATATGAATACAATTTAGTAAGCTAATTACGTAGGTAGGTATTAATTTTATAACTAGGTATAGTAGCCATTATTGTCAATTGCAATGACAGTTTGTTAACTGCAATATAAATAAGTAGTATTTCATACCTTGCACTCTGAGGTTTTGTAGAGCTTCGTTGTTGTGCAGGCAGGAACGGGCGAAGCTCATGACACAGCTCCCAAAACAATGGCTTTGTTAAGCAATAGTGTGCCCTGAAGGCAACGTGAGAGATGGCTTGAATGGATTGGTGGATGCTTAATCTTAGCATTCTTACTCGGCGAGACCACTCCCTGACATTGTCCCTACGCTCCTGCTCCGCTAAAGCTTCTAACATCATAAGTATATTTGCCACTGAAAGATAAGGTCAACTACATGATATAAAATTCTAGAATAATGGATAAGTATGATATAATTTCACAAGGGTAAGACCCTAAAATAAAATGAAATTGGTACTTACTGATAAAATATGAATAATTGCACGAACAACAAAACTGAACTAGCTAATTACACATTAAGTCACCTTAATTAATATTTAACAATTATTTTTTATTTGTTTTTTGGACCTAAATAAATATTTTTATTTTCAATTTATTAATGCAGCAAAAAGGGAAACAATTTTTTACGTACTTTATTATGTAAAAAATTGGCCGCCCGTTTTGACGTTCAATTTATTTTTCTTTTGCTCATGCACGCTTTTTTAATTAATTTTTTGTCTCAATTCAAGATAGACAATAAAATAATAGACAAATTTAGTGTTTTTGTTTTATTTTATTACGTGTGAACGAAGCATACATTTGAGGAGAGTAATTTGATTGCGTTATGTCAAAAATGCGTGTTTTGACAGTAACTATTACTATTTGACAGTAACTATTACTTAAGAAACCAGAAATTATATCTGTTTGACAGGAATAATTACTTTTTGACAGAAACTATTGCAAAAGAAATCACAGTCATCTTTAGGGAATAAGACCCCGGATAACACGTGTTATTTGTTGAGAAACAGAATAGAATAGCATAAAGTGAATATATTTGGAGACAAACGAGTCACGTCAACAGATGAAATGCGAGTATTTTCTCCTGTCTAATATTTCTTTGAGGAACTAATGTAATATTGTTCTGAACCGGTCGAATACCTTATCATTTATAACAAAATTAACAAAGTTATTAATATTTATCCACTTAGTTCCCGAGAGTGTAAATCCGTAACTGATAAATGGCTTTCCACTCAAACTTACGATGGTATTGAAATTCTTCGTCAAAATTTAAAAATATTTCTGTATTTTAGTGCAGATAAAAATATAAGAAACACACCCTCATCACTTACACACACACACACACTCACACACCCAACACACACACACACAACACACACATACATACAACACACGCTCGCTTACATATACACACGCATATCCACACATATGTACACTCAATACACCTATACTCACTGACTAACCTAGCCACTAGTGTGAGAAAGTTCTATTATAAAAAAAAGCATGTTACAAATAAAATAATATGTAACAGGACCACTGATGTACTCAACTCCTTGAGGTGAGCGTTAATAGCTGCAACACAGTTTATTTCTAACTATCGTAGCTATTACCGTAACCATTAAATATGTAAAAAATGTATTTTGGTTCCAATAAACATTATTATTATCACTCATTTAATCTTTTTTCTCATTTTTTATATGTTTAAATATAAATTATAAAAGTAAAGTACATTTAAAAATATAAAAGTATAAAATTCTACATTTTTAAATGTAAGTACTAAAAAATATTTAAAAATATAAAAAACCGGCCAAGTGCGTGTCGGGCCACGCGCAGTAGGGTTCCGTAGAAAAATATTTTTAATTTTACTTTTTAACTAAATGGCGTCCTTCAGAAAGGAAATGTTTGTAGTACACGAAACCAGCTAGCACGTATGACGAGATGTATGAATGTTGAGGAAGCGAAAGAAGTATGTAAGGAGCGAAGTACATGGCGTTCCATTGTCTCTGCCTACCCCCGTGGGATAAAGACGTGATTTTATATATGTATTATGTATGTTTATTTATGTTTCAAGAATTTTGAACGAAATATTCTGAGTAACTGCATCTGACATTTCGGACCCCTATTCCTCTTGAACTAATGAAGTGAACTTATCCGCTATAGTTTCCCTTTAAAGTTCATTACATTTACTACCGACACAATTTTTTTCAGATTTTGGGATCCAGTAGTTTAGCTTTTAGAGGGGGGGGGGACGCCCTACTCGAACAAAAATGTGCTCTTTAAAGTTAATTATCTCGCAAACAAATCTCTAAATCAAAAAACTGTCTTAACAACCCCTAAACGTTTTTAAAAGTCCTATCTAACAATACCCCACACTATGGGGTAGGCAACAAAAAAAAAAAACATCCCTACTTTACATGTAGGGGAGCTACCTGAAAAAAAAATATTTTTCCAAATTTTATTCTACGACTTTCTTTGTTTAGTTAACATACATGTTCATGCAAAATTTCAGTTTTCTAGCACCAACGGTTTCGTCGCTATGCCTCGGACAGACGGACAGACGGACATGGCGAAACTATAAGGGTTCCTTGTAGGTACTACGGAACCCTAAAAATAGTACCCCACCGGCATCGGATACAGGGACCAAACTACCGATGGTTAGGGCTCCAGAGATAGGAACCTCCTCACAATGCGTGCCGTGTCCAGTAGTACCGCCTTCTGCATCAGACCCTTGATCCAGCCATTATTATTATTATTATTATTTTTCTAAAACAGAAGGTGTTAAGCGCCTAATAAGCAACTAAACATTTAATTGAATCAAAAGTAGCAATTATTTACTATGAAACCAGAGATCTAGATAAAGTGCAGTGGAGCCAAGCGTGGCGGAGCCGCGGCTCGTTTGGGAAGACCTTTCGCTATTGAAAACCTTACATTATAAAGTTAATGAACAAAGCATAATCTGAGAATATTTTAAAAATTTAAATGAGTAACGGGCAGCAATGCTCATTCAAAGCGTCATTATAATTAGGCACATTTGAAAGAGGCCCAAATAATAGAGTATGTTGATGAGAGCGCTGAGATGACAAGTCACGTGTTACGTGTTAGCAATACATACCGTGTTACTACGTGCTACTCTACTCATGTAACGCAATATTCATTCAATTTTTTTATAAATTCAACAAGCTAAATACGCGAATGTCTACCAAGAGAATACTAAATATTTGAAGCATAAACTAACGGATCTAGAGCGCTCTTAAAGATGTGTCATATAAATGTTAGACATTTATATTTGCTTATTTATTTACAAACATAGGATGAAAAAAAGAATTATATTCTTATTCTGACTAAAGTTACAGAAAAGTTCCAAGGGAAACCAAGATTTCCAATATTAACACATCCATAAATACAAATACTGTAACAATATATTATTATCATATTATTATGTTCACAAAATATCCGAATAAAGGCGGACACTATTTCAGGCAAATCTAATCATTAGCTACTTTTAATTAGATCTAAAACTAAGCTGTGAAGAGTGATGTTAACTAGTCATAGTGTGTACAGTGGCAATGGTTCGGGCGTCGTCGTCGCGTCGGAGCAGTAATATTATGCTAATTATAATTATTAATATGTGCAATTAAGGAGCGCGTTAACCTCTTTTGGCTCGAGCTCCATTCAACGCACGAGCTCAATGGCGCAGCTGCTGCTGTGGCGTACAACCGCACTCCTGAATGACGAAATAACGCTGTTACCCATCGTGTGTGTAGCAATTCACTTCTATTAGTGTTTTACAACATGATATTAGGATATTACTGCAAAACATAAAACATTGTAAGTTGGTTATTTGCACGATACCTATTCCTAAAATCCAGTTTTATAATTGTTGTCTGTCTGTCTGCTTGTGTCGGATAATTTTCTAAACGGCTAAACCGATTTGGTTACAATTTTATGTGCTGGTAACTGACTACAAGGCGGTTGCGCAGTTTTATTTGCGTGGTATGTACCAGGCAAATAAAACTGCGCGAGAAAAATAGTTTGTTTGTTTGATAACGTTAATCTCAGAAACTACTGATTAGATTTTAATAATTATGTTTGTGCTTGATAGTCCAACTCTTAAAAAAGTTTTAAAATACTTTGCATTACGCTAAACTCCACAGGAGCGGAGCAGTAAGGTACATCGCTGAGCAAAGCTTGGGAGCAGCTACTACTTAATACAACTTCCACGAGGGCGAAGCAGTCATATTAGTATGATGATACGAGCCACAAGTGAACCACTGGACTAGGTCTGTTTATCTCGTATCAGGGGCTATTTAAATATGAAACAAACTGCCATTCAAAATTGGCATTTAATCCATTACAATAATAGTAAGTTTAAGTAAACGCATAACAATGAGCAATAACAATGTGTTCACCGGCCATTTAACAGATAACCCCACGTTTCATTCAGCACAGCTCGTCCACGCGCGAGGAGATACCATCGAGAGTATGCAAACTAACTCATTATATCATAACGCAATCGAGATACCGCAGAGCTAATTATGGCAGCGCCGAACTTCAGAAACTCCCGTAATCTCATGTCAAAATATAATAGCTTCGTATCATAATATTCATAATTAAAATGATGATGTACACACGTTCGGCGTAAGCACACGGTATAATATGCAAAACTTCATTCATTTAGATATGTAAATTTGTACACCTTTTTTTAAATAATTAAAAATTCTAATTTTGTAACAAAAACGCGTCTGGACTTCATCCGTTTAATTTAAATAATTCCACGTAATGTTGGTCTATTTTAACAACGTTTGAGTGTTTTGTATTTCGATAAATATTTCGAAATTTTTGTGTCAGCAGGCATTATAATTATAATAAATCCGTGTATTCGCATGTAGTTTGATAGTTGGTAGGACCTGCTGTAATAATGTTACTAAAAACCACGAATGCTAGATTTAAGGGTTTAAGGGTCACCTAGTTAGTAGTATTGCGCGGTGACATCGCGAATCGCGACACTTAGCCGTTGCTGAAACACGGTTGCTTAATTAATTTCATTTAATTAACTATTACCAACCGACAGATGTCGCAACTTGTCGTCGTTCTCAACTGTCTCGACCGCACGCACATTACTCTATATGATAACTTTTAATTGGCAGTTATTAAATTCCTTGTCACATTAAGTCACATGAGATTTGCCAAATAAATAATGTACAAATCACAGCTCAACCTACGCTTAAGCTCAACAAAACAATTGTGGATGAGCTCAAAAACATTTTATTAAATACAAAAATGGTTTTGTTAAGTTAATTAAGCAAAGTATATAGGTACACATTTCGGCTAAGTGAGTTTTTGGTGGCAACTTTAGATGTCTGCAAAAGTGGCGCTATCAAGTGCACGCGTGCGTGACGATGCCGCCAAGCCTTTGCCAACTAACAAACGTCACTCCTCGTCGTATGTCAACGTAGAAGAATGTATTGATTCTCTTCCAGAAATTCACTTAGTTAGCCCTAATTTTTGCTAAAATTATTGCTGCAAAATTCTGCTGTTTTCTAAACACTTTAAGCGACAGCTATCGCCTTAAACTTGTATAGTAATGAGGCGTGTAATGCACGCACAGTGCGCCCGTAAAAAGTTTTTGTTGCGACACCAATCCGGCCCAATAACTTTATTAAAGTAACAAAAATAATATTTAAGCGATGCTTTTCTCTAGACTCAATAAAACAACTACAAAAAGTAATTTTGGTCAAACCTCGGACATGTTTTCACCGTCACGGATGAATTGCAACTCAAAATGTAATTACTTTCAATAAATTCGTGAAATAAATTTTATGACTATTTTTAAATGAATGTAATTGCAATGACATCACAGTTTTAATTATCACAAAGAGTGAGGTAAAGTAGTATTATAAGAAATTTAATATATAGACACAAGACACAATAAATTTAATGAAATTGAATGTGTCACATCACAGCTATTTATAATCCTCCGTAGTAATATTCATATGAGTGCATGCGTTATAATTCTGTAGCTTCTTAGTCTTCTGCTTGAGGTACATACATTGGGACCAATGGTATTAATCAGCATTGACTTCTAACAAAAAACTTAAGAAATGTTTGAAAATAAAATGATGAACATGCTATCTAGCTAGCTGACCTCAAAGATCTGTACGACAATCAGCGCAGCGTTTATCCCATCGTTTCTCCCAATAGTGATCGGTGACAAGAGAACAATGTGGTTGCATTCGTACATGCATCGTGTATGGAGATGTACCGCTTTCCAGTGATTACATTTACATAGCAAATTGCCCTACGCTATGTGAATGTCGGACGCAGCGACGCCGCACCGACGGCGACGCGACGCACCGCCTCGCCGTGCGCCGATGCGATATGCGAACGAGCTGACAAGTGCAATTGCGCGAGCCACGGAATTTGGATATTATTGCCCACAAGTACCGCTGTATTTCAATCTTTTTCATCCACCACTTAAAATAGCTTTGATTTAATCTTAATCGAATTATAAACAAACGTTCTCAAAGAAATTATTTAAATAATTTTGTGTATTATGTTAATTAAAAATAAAAATTAAAGAAATCTTACTTTTTGAAGTTTTTTTTACCATGTGTGTTTTACCATTAAAACTGAAAAATTATGCAAAGTTTGGTATATGTGCTTTTAAGTGTTGAGAATTTCCCTCGCAAAAATACACTCCTAACCCTAATACAAAGTGAGTATGTAAGCAAAATAAAAGCTTTTAAAATACCTATATTGTGAATATATTCTAGTAAATATCCGGTACATTTTTAGGGTTCCGTAGTACCTACAAGGAACCCTTATAGTTTCGCCATGTCCGTCTGTCCGTCCGTCTGTCCGAGGCATAGCGACGAAACCGTTGGTGCTAGAAAACTGAAATTTTGCATAACATTTACATGTATGTTAACTATACAAAGAAAGTCGTAGAATAAAATTTGGAAAAATATTTTTTTTTCAGGTAGCTCCCCTACATGTAAAGTAGGGATGTTTTTTTTTTTTGTCGCCTACCCCATAGTGTGGGGTATTGTTAGATAGGACTTTTAAAAACGTTTAGGGGTTGCTAATACAGTTTTTTGATTTAGAGATCCGTTTGCGAGATAATTAACTTTAAAGAGCAAATTTTTGTTCGAGTAGAGCGTCCCCCCCCCTCTAAAAGCTAAACTACTGGATCCCAAAATCTGAAAAAAATTGTGTCTGTAGTACATGCAATAAACTTTAAAGGAAAACTATAGCGGATAAGTTCACTTCATTAGTTCAAGAGGAATAGGGGTCCGAAATGTCAGATGCAGTTACTTATAATAATTCGTGCAAATTACAAAAACCTTTGAAAGTAATGACTTGTATGAAGATGTTACTTGTTTAATACAGATAGTAAATCCCTTTTAAGTCGAAATATGTTGTTACGACTAGCTACGGAACCCTACTGCGCGTGGCCCGACACGCACTTGGCCGGTTTTTACAATCATAGATTTGCCAAAGTATTCACTTCGGGAATCTTAAAAATGTCGCTAATTTTGCATTTATATGAACTTCTTCTTCTTCGTCGCGTCGATGGCTGAGTCAAATTTTATTTTGACTTGCCATCGTGGTGAAAGGATTAGCCAATATATGAACTGCTATTAGCATGGCACATCGATGTACGGAAAACATCAACATACATGCTTATAGAAATGCTTGGGCAGGTACGACTGAAAATCATTGATCCTAGTTGTAGGTTGTAATAAGTGAACATACTTCGCTGAGATTTGTGAACAAGTTTTAGTAGCGCAGCGACCTGCTCCGTTCAACTAAAGTAGCCCTGGGAGGGTATCGGCCATGACACGCAATTATTTAATACTAGCTTCCGCCCGCGGCTCCGCCCGCGTGGTATGTCAATTAAAAGTAGCCTATATGTTAATCCAGACTATAAGCTACATGCGTGCAAAATTTCATCGAAATCGACCCGGTAGTTTTGGCGTGAAAGAGTAACAAACATCCATACATACATCCATACTTACAAACTTTCGCCTTTATAATATTAGTAAGGACTAGTAACAAACAGAGTTTCAAAGTAATGACTTGGGGTCTACCAAATTACAAGATATTTCTGAAATGATTGGTTCAACAAGCTATATTTCAGGAACTAGGCAGGTAAGTCACTTTAAAGTAGTCATATTATTATCCTTGATCGACTATGAAAGAAACGTGCTTGACCACGCGGCGGACGTACGCGGCGCCGCACGTGCGTGACGTCACGTGACGCACACCACGCTCACACACAATGTACCTGTGACACACGACACTCACACCTGACACTACCACTGCCGAGGGGAGACGCACTTTAAACTTGCGACAAGTAATATGAACTTTTAAAGGGTAAGTAACTTTATTGAACTGATTTTATCTTAAGGAGCATTTGTCATCTACGAGTATAATGTTTTGCTGTAGTAAATTGTAAGAGTTATTTAATGAAGTAAACCGAGATTTACAGATAATATTATATTCTTCTAATCTAAGTGTATAGTTTAATTTCCTAAAATATTTTAAGTACCTACTAAAAATTCAATACTGATTTTTTTTTGTTCAAAGTAATATTATGCTTTCCTTAATAAATACAATTTATATTCTATAAAAGTAACTGAACTGAATCCATGGTTTCTAATCTCAATAATAATATAATTTGTTTACATTATAGAAAAACGTTAATCAACAGCAGTTTATCATGTAACCTGTTCCATCCATCCATGTGTGTAATGCCTGTGTGTGTAACAACACGCATGACCCACACATGTAGAGTGCGTAATTCGGTAGCGGCGATAGTTTAGACAACAGCGTAATTTGGAGATAATTCTGTGTCTCTAGGTAGAGGCTCCATGCGCCGCCATCGCGCCAGTGAGGCGTGGAAGCTGCTGAGTCACGCGACTCTACCGCCACCCGCCGGCGTGGGACCACGGCTGTCCCCACCGATCGACACACACTATTATGGTGCATATGATTATACAACGTATCGGTCATAGTAGCTAGTAGCTAAATTATACCATACAGATATCGATGGGAGAGCACTCATATCCAAAATAGTTCAAAATTGACCACGCAATGATCATCTCTCCAATGGTGAAAGTAGCCTCAGAACTATCTTTTCTGTAAGGTTAGATACTTACAATGTACGTTTAAATGAATTACGAGCAAGGCCTCAATGACGTGAGTCACCAAACTTAACAAAAACACCGAATTGATTCTGATACGACTGATGTGGAACTTTGCTTATCGATAAAAACTGTACATTTTGTATTGGTGGACATACAAAATGTACAGTGGGCCAAGCAATTAGGTATGCAGGGCAAAAACTTCTATGCCATAGTGAAGACTGACTGCAATAGTTATGCATGTGTGAACTACATATTTAATAAGTGCAGTATACCTACTATTTAGATATGTAACTCACTTATCCATGACTGGTGTAGTAAGTCTTTACTATGACTTAGAAGTATTTGTCCTGCATAGCTAGCTCGTTGGTCCACTGTACATGTACCAACAATGAATGAAAGTCACCATGCACGGTTTGTTGGTGATGATACTGGATCGTTTCCAAGTACCCACTACCGAAACTACCAAATACTAGTGGTGCGATCGCAATGGTACACAAAAAGTGAGTTAGTAGCGCGGAGTGTGACAGATGGAAAATGTCGGTGTGAACGGTTTTTGCGGCGGCCATTTGAATAGCGGCACAAAGCTGCGCTGAGTGGCGTGACGCACGCGCGACAAACGCCGCGCCGCTCCGCTCCGCTCCTCTCCGCAGCCATTCATCTCGTAATTAACGCGAATAAAAAACGCTCAGCTCGAAATTAGAAATGTTTCGGTGTGTTGGCGCGCGGTGGCGGGCGACGGTAAAAAGGCCGAGCTGTGAATCTATAATAATTTAATTATGTCGTCGTTTTGTCTCACCATGACGATGACGGTGTGACGATCGCTCTGGCTGTGACCAATCGCGAGGAAGCGCGCTCAGCGTCGCCCGCGCAGTGACATCGCCATCGCCGCGGGACGTCATTGCAGCTTTTATTTTATTGATCAAAATTAAAAATCTTTCATGGATCAACCTAAAAATTTACCTGCACATTTGAATACGTACGGCGCGGTATTGTCGCATAGAACGGTAGTAAATCGAGTATTACAATGTCCTTGCAGAGGAAGCAGTAAATCATGCGTTCATTGAACAGAAGCCGCCACAAATACAGTATTCCACCGCCGCGCCGTGCCATACCGCCGGTGCAGCGGTCATATTCTAATGAGCACGGGTTTGACTGCGGCACTACTGACAAGCTTATTTAAGGACACGATAAGGTGAGCCTGATTAAGACAATACACTAGGAGACGCCGTGACATGAATGTGGTGCAACGGTGCGAATCTTGGCCATTACACCACGGACGTAAGCTTCTTTCTAACACAAGCAAATTAAGTTTTGCTGGAGGGGTTAACAAGAATACTAATAATTTGTATTTGCAAATTACAATAAACGTTTTATAAAGAAAATAGAAGAAATAACATTTTGGCAATAACATTTAGGAAAACCCGCCGCACAGAAATCCATTTATTTTTATTGAACTTTAAGTATACGAAATTTCGTGCTTTCAACGTTAAAAATGACAGACTTCCTTATAAGCGTTTAACCCTTATTAGACCCCCTACGGGGTGGAACTGCCAAAAATCCCCTCTTAGTCTGCCCCTACG
This sequence comes from Hypena proboscidalis, assembly GCA_905147285.1. Lineage (NCBI taxonomy): Eukaryota > Metazoa > Arthropoda > Insecta > Lepidoptera > Erebidae > Hypena > Hypena proboscidalis. The sequence continues at coordinate 170,006 of LR990132.1, forward strand.
CCATGTTAAATAACCTTCATGATAAATTTTAAGTTATTAGCTCTAGCGGTTTAAGTTCTGATTTGATGAATTAGTCAGTTGGGCGAAGAATACATAAATAAGTTTTAATATGTATTAGGTATTTGGCATAAAAGTATGGCTCTGATATTAAAAAGTTAATTCTACAAGATACTTTCATAGTTTCAGTGGTAGTTTGTCTGCAGTAATGTTATGTTTAAGGACGCAGTGTAATGTACCTACGGTTCAACTAGAGGCAAAGGTAAGTACTTACCGTTGAGGTCGAGCACCATCTGTGTGTTGAAGAAGCTGTTGACGTCACCGCGCCCCGACACTGCAACAACAACACATCATCAGTCAATTCACATCTATAAAAAAACAATGACGAAGTTCCGTTAAAAATATCGTATTCCGTAACACTTAAAATTAATCTTCCTTAAAACATAATGCTAATAAGAGGTCCCAGGGCCCTTCCCCAATTTCGGCTTTGTCAAAATAGCTGCTAGTTTAGGCTAGTAATTTCCATGTTCAAAAACTTATGTTGAGCATTTTTCATCAAGTTATGACGAATATCGTGGCATTTAAAGCACATGTCACGAGCAGCAACGTAACAGACGTAGTTTGTCGCGAGCAATACGTCACTCTGACGTGTCACACCTTCCTTTGGCACCGGCACCATGTCCAGCGAGAGCATTGTCACCGCGCAGCTGCCCCATTGTGCAGAGTGACCGTTGCGAACGATCGCCATCACCCACCGTGATTGTCTGCCGGACACGTGGGCGGCACCGCTCCACCGCGCGGTAGCGACGTTACCGGCACGTACGGCATACCCAATACTCACAGATAATAGAGTACACCCACCGCCAAATGATAGTAAAATATCACCAAATTGCAGGTCAACACGTCTTGGTACCGGTAGTCGAACGACTGCTACTTTACAATAACTATTACAAAAATGATCGAGTGCTGACCCCGAATCGATGCTGTTTTGTATTAGAAACAAATCTCGCACGTACGTTCTTTGTGAAAGCTAATTTAAATTCACAAAATTAAAGGTAAACGTGAATGCACGTTGACAAGTGTTTAAAGCTGTAGTTAATATCGCAAAATGTGCTAAATCAAAATCGGCTAAAATGCAAATTTCGTGTTTATCGCTCTCACTGTTAGATGTGTTTTAATATCATGTATCGTAAAACAATAGAAATAAACAGTTTTAATAACATTAACATAGTAAAAATGTGCACGTAAATGTTCGTGCAATACAAAAGTTGCAAATTACAAACATCATAAGGTATAAAATTAACACATGACGTGCGCTTATAATTTAAAGTCGAACTTCAATGACTACTACAAGAGTCATAGTACAGCTACTAAAATCGATCAGTGAGTAGTGGACAGACAGAACAGTAGCTATCTCCACATGTACAGTACGGGCAGTCTGGGGACGTCGCGCGTCGCCCTTGTGCGAACTTTCGTAAAAGCTCTACTGCTGCATAGCTACGTACAAGATTAATAGGTAGAGAAAGCTCTATGTTTGTTTGAAAAACGATCGCCCCACCCTCGGGACGATAGAGCCGTCACTGCTATTTCATTACACAATTGTACAGCTTCTATTAAGCCTATTTTGACTTAAATGTAGCTGTAGAATAAAAGACTTTACGAGACATCGTTTAGACAACTTTATTAAACATGGAAGCATTTTATTTGAATTGTTAATGGTAACCGTCACGGTAGATGTCTAGACACCAGACTTATTGCTATAGAAATAGCATTTAATTCGTGACACGTGACTCGTGAGGTATAACGTGATCTGATGATGTGCATTTGTTCATAGCCCATAGTTGTCAATGCCATCAACAACGTACTTCTACTACGTACGATACGTTTTCGATTAAAAATAATGTCTTTTTAGCTTGTTCACAATAGCTCTACCACCTGTAGCTCTCGCTCAGTGCCACCAGCAGACGAGTTACGAGTCCCCTGCGACCACGCGTGATCTATTGGACAACCCACGTCTGTTTATTCATTCCAATGCTACGAATACTAGCAGACGATAAATATCTAAAGAATACAGTTAAATGATACAATCATTTCTGTTGGGTAGTTTTTGTACTCAGGACATACCTAGCGTACTTACAAGTATATGCCAGTTTGATAATAATGACCACCATTATTATCATTTCAGCAGAGGAGGATTGAAATTAAATTATTCTATTTTTTATAGATCATGAAATTGTTACCTGATTATTTATCGGACAACGTTGCCTTTTTTATATGACTACACAAGTTACTTAAGTATTAGTCGTGAGAGTTCGATATCTTTGTAAGTTTATATAATTTTATGAGTTCCACTTACTTACTTAGTCGCAAAATAAGCTACAAAAAAGAAATAAGCGATCATGAATACTTCAATACTTTCGTAAATAAGTTTTAGATATACGATAAAGGTTGCGTTGCATGGGTGGTGTGGTGTGGGCACAAAGAGGGAATATTAATAAAGTTGTACTGGAATGTGTTCCTCACATAAAGGGTGAATGGCGTAATTGATTGCAATACCTAATTGTTATAAAACAAGGGACATAAACTGGTATGAAGAAATAAATAATGTGTGCACATGCGCAGTGTGCAGTGCACAGTGCGTCCATCGGCTCATCTCGGGGACATAATTACGTGGTAATTGCGTTGCGTGTGCGCGGGGACGGGCGATAGCGATCGGTGCGCATCGCCGTGATACCTGCACATACACCATCTTGTGCTTAATACTGTGTATAAAAATATCTTATACTTTGTTACCCGATCAAAATGTAAGAGATTAAATAACATTGATCCTGGATTTCAATCCTGTAACCAATTTTCGGGATGAACAATCAGACAATTTGTCAATCAGAAAGTATTGCGGTTACCAACATTGAATGAATTTAAATCAGTAATTTAAATACTTCAGAAGCTAATTCAAAATAAAATTTACAAGTACAGTTTTATTACTCAACTTATAAATGTGATTTTTGGATATTAGTGAGCAAAAAGCAAAGGTAGTAGGTACCCATTGACCCGCCGTGACTCATGCTTTCGAGTATAAAGAGTGAATTGAAGTGAATCGAATCGAGAGCATTCGTGGACGTGGTACAGTCCCCCCCTCCCCCCGCATGCGATTTGTACCGAATATTAGCGAGCTAATGCTGGGACATGCGAGGGGTGTGGCGGGGTGGAGACGGGGGCGGTCGTGCGCGTCACACACCCGCTGCATACAGACGACAGTCAAAGGACACCGTCACACGAACACTTTATAACAACTGTAAACCTAATCAAACGCACCGTTCATCTAAACGTCTGTAACCTCAAATTGTTTCAATTGGAAAGTACCGCCTATGCGAGCATTAACTACCTCGATCGATACCGTATCGTGCATGCCGGGCAATAGCAACGGGCAGTGGGCAATAGGCACCGGGCAGCTTTCGTGGGGTTTTGTGCGTCGACACGAAACACACCGTTTCCCTCTTCGGGAGATTTAAAAGATAGGATCGCATTAACGCGGAGCGGGTGTAACCGGCCGAAAGACACATTCACTATACATACAGTAAGCTCACTCGTATTCATCGATGTCTGTACTTTAGATATGCAATTAAATACAAGAAAACCAAATTGGTATGAGAATATACATAGTGCTGGACAAATTGATTAGCAATAAAAAGATTATAAGTCAGTGTCATTCGAAACATTCGAAAATTAATTGTTTACCAGTAACTAAAAGTGCTAACTAATTAGTTTGTTGCTGATAATATATAAGTTGTAAATGACCGCATGTTTATGAATGGCTTCGTATGTGTTTACAATACGATTTTCAAATAAATGAAGGATGGTCGCAGAGTGGGTTTTCTGTATTGTTTGGTGGTGGTCACTTTGAATATAAACGACGGACGGCTTCTATTTAAAGCGGGTAAGTAGGTACCTCCACCGCGCCGCGCCGCAGTAAATCGCGCGCGTGAATTACCGCGCCGCGCCGAGCCTCCCCCGGGAACCGACCCCGGACTCCATAAATCGTCCCCATTTGGCTAACCCGCGAATCAAAGAAAGGTAATTCACAATGTTTAAATCCAATTTGAAGGGGGCGAGGGCCGCGGCCTTTCAATATTATTGTAATGTAACGGCCCGTTAATATACCACAAGTGAAATATTCAAAGAAATGACTTCACTTCACCCTATCGTTGGGGTAATTCTGAAGGTGCTGTTTACAATATCATTACTAAACAATTTGAAGTTGCTTTTGACACGGTTGTTTGTCGATTACATTTTTGTATAGTCTGGGAGTTATTTTTATAGTATGATGTGGTTTTATTACTTTTGTATTCTTCTATCTTTCAAAGTTAAGCCAAATATGGTTATGTTTTTATATAATATAGCCCGCGTGGGCGCCGTAGTGGACTAAACCAGTCTTCTTTACGGTAAATGGCCGCCGGAGTCTATTACGTACACGTCTCGGTACCAACACAAGATGTATAAACAATACTATTTGGTGTCAATATATTTATAGACATATCAATGACGTTGCCTTTCTACATTCCATTTAATTTTGCATATTATTTGCCAATTTGATTGATTGATGTGTACATTAAAGTTACAGCAGCGGCTATTGATTATAATTTTATATCTCAATTTACAATTCAGAAACGGCTTGACTAATGTGTTTAGTAAATTGACAGTGTCGATGACTGCAACCGGAACTCATGCGAATATTCATGCATCCATTGATGAGCTATAACCAATATGAATAGTTTATGATTTAGTTAATAGCGTGTTTTCATGTTTAGTTTCATTTAGTTAAGTTCAGATATTCAAACAATAGGCAATCTAATTATAAAATGGAACATGAAATAATAAGTATGTACCTAACTGTTGCTGTCAAAAATGTGTTCCCAGAAGAGCGCCATTATGAATGTAAATAAAGTTAATGAGAAGTAACGAGTGCGAATATCGCAACGCATCCACCGCGATGCACGCGCTAGGCAATGGCGGCGGCTTCACTCGACGAGCGATGTCTGACACACCACTGCCACCGCCACTTACAGCGGAATAAAACGCATTGCTATAACCTTTTACATCGGTCAGAGGAAGCTCCGATCGTGTGAGTGTCAATATCATAAACGGTTCGTTGCCGAAACGTTGCTAAACGGTCTAATTAAGGATATTTAAATTAGGTAGAATTTATAATTTGTTAATGAATGCCGTTTTTGCATTATTTTTAAAGGCAGTATAAATATTTGGATTTTTTCGACATCACTCACACAGCTGCATTATTTGATGTTTCCCAAACACGAATACGTTTTCTATTCTTGCTTATTTGTGTAACATGAATTTATAAACTTTCAAGTCTAGAGAATGAAAAAGTAAAGAGTTTAATGACAAGAATCTCCTGACAGCTTTGCTCATAGTTGCAGAAGTTCTCATCGAATGATTTAATAAAGATGTGGCGTGACATTCGGTACATCATGCATATGCACAATATGCGCATACGCATTGAACATTTATATTTTCATCAGTAAAAAAAAACATATTAATATGGTAAGAATGGTGCTAAAAAACTAAATATTTGCACGCTATTATCTAAATCAATCATTCAGACGTTATTTCTTAATAAAGATGCAGTTAATAACACGATTTTCTTAATTCTATTGTTATAATTAGGACACTGTAACAACACAAAACATGTCTTAACTATAATAATAATATAATTTAGCTTAAGAATGTCTTACGTAGGTTGTGTTCTTATTCCAAGAGGTATTTTAAAAAAAAATAAACATATTAAACCCAAAAACCGGGGGCAGTCTTCTTTACAATATTGAACAGCTACTTATCCGTTAAAGCCCCTCGCCGCTGGGCAGTGAGTGGCCCAGTGCCGGCGCGGCGGCGGGCATCTCAAATGAGTTTAAATTCCTGAAGAGGCATGCACATGTGTTGATAAGCAATTTTCCGTGCGACCAGCTCGTTCCCCCTCCTGCCGTACTGCCACAACACACACAAGTGCCGATGGACCTTTTACTTCAGCTCATATGCTCTCCGATTGCCGCACAAACCTTGTTTATTTTCTTTCTAATGCTCCGAGGGTAACCGGACGCTTTGGGCGCAAATAAAATATTTTGTATTTTAAAGATTTGTTTAGGATCGGGCACACTGAATAATATTGAATTCGAAGGAAAAGTCAAGTTGTTTGACAGTAAAAATCCCTTGCATTTATCTTTATAAGGTTCATTAGATGACAACTTATCTAAGATATTTCGGTAACTAAAATTAAATGATGAACACATAATAATTAATGTCTCAGTGAGAAAGATGACTTATTGGCAAGCCAGGCACAAAATGTGAAAATGAGTGTGTGGCGAGGAGCAGAGGGAGTCATGAATGGAGTCTGTGACGTCACGCATCGATCTGTCAACAATAACACGCATCTGTATCGGGTCGATGGCCGGCCGTGGTTAATTGCGTACCCCCTCCTACCCCTTACCCTTCCCGGTGACGTCGCTCGTGTGGCGTGGCGGTGGCGGTGGCGCTCGCCCTACATTTGGCAATCGATCGCAGGCACAAGTTCACGCACGTGGTGTGTGAGTGTGTGTATATCACATTGTCATGTACATATACACACACTCCTGTTGTAACACTCAGCTGTGACACGATCTACTATGTTGTATGTTGATTTTCGTACTTGTGGATGAAACAATGACATACATCAATTCATACACAAAGCGGAAGATCTAGATAATATATTATAAGAAATTACAATCACTTGTTATAAAGCCAGGATGCTGTTTCAGTTTTAAACATCTAATATATTAACTTTGATATAACCAAACAATTTCAGCAATAATAAAAACTTTGACTTAGTTTTTGTGACAAAGCAAAGACAATTTATCAATCTGCATATCTGTGTTCTGCCTAAATGAAAAGTGCAAGCCACCTTCATTGTAACTTAGGAACAGGTCAGGCTACTTAGCGTCTACCTATGCTTGAAGCAACCGACCATTTATTAGTTTACAATGAAAATGATATCCGTTATCATAAATTTAGTTGTTATTTCCCGGCGTATTCAAATTACCTTAACAGTCCTAAAGATTGCCGCGTTCCCATTAACATGTAAAGTGTTAGTTTATGGACGGAAACCGAACGTTACTGCTTGTGATTCTAACAACACCTCATCTCTACAGTCTCTACGTAGAGTTACGAGAGTCGGAAGAGCTATCACTGAGGTATAATTAGTGCAATTGTATTATAATGTAATAAAACATGAATTAGGAAGTGACACGCAATGATTTGAATGTGTGGTGTTGATATGTGTGAGTTGTGTGCGAGCGCCGTGACGTCAAGCTCCGCCGCGCACACTTAACGAACGACAACTCTGCTAATTACAGCCGATGCTGATGCGATGCAGATGCAATGCTCATGCCAATGCCGACAATACGGGACTCTATCGACTGATACACGACTCTGTTACCGATCGTACAGACCTATCACCGAATGATTGACACCAATAATTTTGAACATAAATTGTGCTTAGACTAGTTTGCATGACATATTTAATGGCGTATATTAACTTGTAAAGTAATCGAATGTTGTAATGAAATAACTTTAAATAATTAAATTTAAATAATTTACTCAAAACCCGCTTGCCCGAACTAAAGACATCAACGCGTTCGTTTAAAATTTAAAAATATTCTAATAATAAGTAAGGGCAGTTTTTATTGTTCAATTCTTGGATCGTTAAACCTTTAAAGGTATCTTTAATAAACAAAGATGCCTTCTCTAACAAAATTTTGATCTAACTACTTTTACAGGCGCAGAATGTAAATGCAAAATATCAATACTTTTTTTTCTCATTGCCATTCATATTGCTTGAACGGTAACAAGACATTGAAAACCAAAGTTCAGCAGAAACATTAGTTTAACCCGTTGGTGAAATTAAGGCTTAGTTCTATGCAGGATCGAGTCAATGACAAAAAGTACAAACAATTTTCAAGCCCAAGTTACTATCAAAGCTTGGCCATGATAAACGTATGTACTTAAACCGCCGCACAAACTGCTCATGACATTGAATCGCCGTTTTGTGACCATGAAATGCTCCACACCACCGGATTGTTGCTGCTAGCGAGACTACAGTGCATCCTGCCTATTTCTGCCGAAAACTTTAAAAATCTATGATTTTGAGGATTATTTACTAATTTAATTTGAGTACCTAGACGTAAGTGGGAACATGTACATAATTTGTTTTTAAATGTTGCCATAAGCTGTCGACCGTCGTCGCCTATTAATACATTTATAGTAGTACAACTTCTTACTTAGTATAACTTCTTCTTTATGTTACTGTATCAGAGACATAGAGATACACAATTATCTAGACTTAAACAATTTCATAAAATTTACTTGTAGCACGACCGAACCCTATACAAAAGTGAGTTAGGTGTAGCTGCTATTTCAACCTTCCTTACATTAATTACTTGAAATCATGTAACATTTTTGGCTAATGCTTAATTTATGAGAACTTGGTGACAATAAAAAAAGGGATTAAAATGATATGTATGAGATAGTGCGGTGGCATTTGCGGCGTGTGTGCATGTAATTATGCAAAACGGGGGATAGGCGCTGTTACCGCGCGGGGGCACTGCTAATATATAAGTATATGCACCGTTTAAATAGTTACGACAAGTACAACTTCATTATAATTGTTTATAATAATTACATAACATAATAAAAAACTAACTATCTACTATCTACTTGTTTGTCTGTCTGTCCCGATAAGTCAATAAAAACCACCGGACCGATTTATACGCTTCTTTTTAGTTTATAGCTATCTCATGTACCTAGATTATGAAACTGTATTATGGTTTATGCTAAATTGAGTAAAAACCAGCAGTGATGATTTAATTGCGTTTCCTAAATTATTCTTATAAATATTATTCGAGTAAAACCGTTTGTTTGTATTTAAAACTAACAATAACCGGATTTAAGATCAATATTTCTTTTAGATTCAATATTCATGTCAATAAAAGTGTACAATATTAAAATTAATGTTTTAGTCTAAGAGCATATGTTTGAAATTCATCAACGGTATATTTTATTAATTTGAAGGCTATTTCACCGAATCTTCATATTTAAGTAAGGCTTAATAATTTTGATTAATCGATAAATGTTGGTTTTGCTAAAGAGCTGTATTTTTTGCGGAACTATCTTTACCTATATAAAAAGTTGTTAGTTTTGTAAACACTTAAGACCTTAGAAATTTGTTATTCTCGGAATAATCTCTATAATATACGTAAGTATAACTGTGATTATTCAGATACATGCGTTTACATTTAACTCGCATGCTTCAGATAAGAATAGATTTAATAAACTCAATTTAATAATAATAGAGATTATGGTTAGAATATAAATTATAAATAGTTTCAGTCCGGTCATTGACTTTACTTGCATGCGAATTCAAACGATATAGCGGAAAGCAAACGAGAATGTTTTATTAAATCCTGTATATCTACGGCTATGAATCATAAATGCAAATGTTTATGCACAATTATGATGCATGTTGTTATAATTGGAAGATATATTTCCACAAAAGAAACACAAGGTTAAAAAGATAATGCTGTAGATATAAAATATAACTAAACTCAAACAAAGCACAAACATAAAAACTATAGCGCAATTTGAATTTGTATAATTTAACAAAGAATATCTCTAGAAGTAAACGGCAGCTCTATTATGCCAGAGTTTTAAGTAGAGTCGCGAATAAGCAAGTTCTGTCCGTAGGCGATTAAATTACCTTCGTAATAAGAAATATATGCAGACGTTGAACTTTCTCTAGGTTTTTTATTGGCTTCGTGCAAACGGCGTGGAGTCGAAAGGTTACAGTTCGCGGACAGCACTACGAGTATTAATAAACTCGCGTAGTGTCGCGGCGAAGGCGGTGACACGTCACGCACCTGACTCCAGCTCTGCCGACTCTACAGGAGGGCAGAGCTGTAATGACATCGCGACTCAAACGTATCCGGTGCTCGCACTTAACTGTAAATAATGCTAACAGGGCTAACTTATTTGTAATTTGTAGTACTGAACAATTATTTATATGTTTATAACCAAATTAGGTGAAAATTGTATACAATCAATTTTTAGTAGCATGATAGACAATGATGAATCTCTTAAATTATAGGAATAATGTTTCAATATATTATGTATTATTGAAAGAGCTCGTGGCTAAGTTGAGGCGCGCGGACAGATCTGTCTGGTGGATGAAGCAATGCTATCCGCGATCAGCCGTAGATGGGTGAAAGAGTATCGTTTTACCTCGCACTGGGTCGTGGCAGTCTAATGGCAGTACTGATATTCAGCCTAATCCGTTACACTAGAAGCTGACCCAATGTGATTGGCGAGAGACTCGGCAGATTTATATGTGTTATATTCCTCCAAGGCATGATATAAAGAAAATTTAAACTGAAGAATAAATAATAAAGTGTAGAAAAAGGTAAAAACGTGTACAATTGTTCATTAAAATAATTTAAATAATAAAACAAATAAAGTGAAAGCATTGTCTCACGGTGTGTGGTATGGAAGGCGCGGCGGTGGTAAGTGGCAATGGAATGGTAACTCTACTGTTGGTTTAATGGCAGGATGCGATAGAGCACGCACATGTTATTTGTGCGTACCCTCTAATCAAACGTTACTACAGTATTACCTAATGCAGTCATGTATGTAACGAGGTAAAGCTCAACGGTTGGTTGGCGGAGATGCAGCAGTGCTACTATTCGCTGATTAAGTTGCTGCAATCGTAACATAACATATCGCCTATATTATTTAAAAGGGTTGGCAGAGGTGGATAATGCCCACATTTCACGAGTTATGTTTTAGATCCCATGTGATAGGGGATGAGCCTATCGCCATCCACCGGATAAAATTCCAACTCCTTGCTGCTATTGAGAATTGCCCGACGGGAATATCTTGAATAGCACTTTTGCCCGACCCGGGAATTGAACCCGAGACTTTACGGAAATATTTTTTTGGTATCACTTATATTCTGGCACCATACACGAATTTTTTCATCAGCTACGTATGAATGAGAGTTCACAGTCCAAAAGCCGTATGAAGTGATATTTGAGTGTAAATATTAATACTTTTTTGCAGTTCAATAAAGTTTAAGAAAGCAACAATACATCCACGTGTGTTATTAACTAAACTAAACAGATTTTTTTCTTACATCACTACATAGTATAAAACAAAGTCGCCTTTTCTGTCCCTATGTGCGCTTAAATCTTTAAAACTACGCAACGGATTTTGATGCGGTTTTTCCAATAGATAGAGTGATACAAGAGGAAAGTTTTTATGTATAATACATGCATAGAAAGGGGGAATTGTTTTACTCCAAATTTAACGCGTGCGGGCCACGGGCAGTAATGAATAAATCAAACTACTGGATCGATTTTAATCATTTTTTCAGTGAGTGACATAGGCTATATATTATATACCCGTGCGAATCCGGAGCGGGCCGCTGTGTTTTTATATACAACGTTCACAGTTTTTCTGTAGTGTATTTAGTATTAGCATTGTACCCGTGCGAAGCCGGGGCGGGTCGCTAGTGTTATATAAAGGAGATGTTGTGTCAAAAGTGACATTTAAAATCATATTGTCATTACAACCAAATTTTACTGTTTTATACAATAGCACAAAATTTTATTATTTAGTAATTATATCAAAAGCCTAAGTTCGTTAAGGAACTTTTTGTAAAGAATCATTATTATTATAGATTAAATTTAATTAAATTGATGAACAAATCAGCTTATAATTAAAAAAATGACGTGTAGTCAAATAGCTCTTCAATAATATTTGAAATAATTTATTGTCACGTCAATTAACTTTAAAATCAGATAAACTTATAAATAATATTAAATGTAGTGTAACATCATTGGTATAACGAGTAAACGACGAATCCTCAATTAGTAATTGAAAAGTTATTTCCATCAATGAGTTATTAATTATATTGAAATTCTATTCAGAAATTTTATTATCGCTTTATTGAATTTAAAATGTAATAAGTTTGCACCTTACTCTACTTATTCCGTTTAGTGTTTACAGATAATAGAGCTCTCATTACTGCCCATTACGAGTAACGGGACTGTCGCTACTAAATGTAGAGTCCTGCCATTTCACCGCTCTACACTTTTTTATGAGCAGTGGCAGTGAGCTCTACCCTATCATGTAAGTAATTAATTGTGCATCGACAACGCTCATGTAGAGTCGACTCTACTTGCAGTACTCTTCTGGGAATTCCCTTTGGGGGATGTTTGTAGAGTCCAAAATGCACAACATAATAATTTATAATTGAAGAGTATTGATTGTCGAATGGCCGATATTCGGGTGAATCAGACACAAGCAGAGCTTACAATAAGTGAAAGGGTTGGTGGGGAGACATGACATGTGTGAGGGCGCATGAAATATGTGAAGATACGTTTTGTCGTGACCTTCATAAATAAATTACTAGCTGTTTCTGGTGGAGTCACCTTTGATGGCTATTTGTAAAATATAGCTTGAGATCATTTGAAAATTAGTTTTGATGTTGCCATAATCATCAAATAAATCATTAACGTTGAGCTTTAGCTTTAACTTGTCAAATTATGTTATTAACACATTGAAATGGCCAGGCGTCTCATATCTATTAGTTTATAATTTAATTATGACCGATGATATCATTCCAACAAAATCACGTTTACTATTATTTTTATTCATTTCTATAAAGACATAATTTATTATGAGGAATTACTTCATAAAATCATTATTATTTTTAAATGAAATATATATAAACAATCACAAATGATTCAAAAGAAAGTATTTTTTAAAATACCCATTGCTTGTTAAAAGGTAATAAACTAACATGGAATCGCGCAGGGTACAATGCAGTTATCTTTTCTTTCATACTTCTTTATTTTTTAATATGTCTATTATCTTAATAGATACCACAGTTTGATCTAGACATTAAAAGGTTGCTGTACACATTTATAACAATAAATGAACTTGCAAAATAAATGGACAGAAAATGTAACAGGTTGTTTATAATGTCAGTTTTAGTTATTATGACATTATCGCGTCAGTTCTAATCGAAGTTATAACATTATTGTGTCTAATGTTGTTTCTATTCCATTTTAATTTTATGGGATTATATTATGCTTCGTGTGTTTTTATCTAATGTAAATTAATTGGAATGTTTGTATTTTGTTAGACAATTCATTTTCATGTTTTCAACCAACATTTACAATGATAATGATAGCTTTGGTAATGATATCTAACTGTTAATGATAAAAATAATCACGAATTACAGAATTCAAATCGCAATTCAATTTATTGATTATAACCATTATTATTTTATTTGTGATTGAATAAATTAATTATCTTAATCTTAACCAATCCAATTTTATAAATAATATTATTATTATGTTATATAATTATAGTAAACATAACTATAATCATTTTTAAAACCAATGTAGCTCTCCTCGTGCATTTGTCTAATACCGTCGGCTGTTGCATTCGATGTGTTTTTAATTTGAATGCCATATCTGTAATATGTCACAATTATCACAGATTAATTATTTTTTGCTACAACAATGACGATATCACCAAATATAGATGAAAAACATAAAAGTTTTATCATGATTGATCATTTTAATCATAGCTTCTGAAGGAAAACTATTTGTAATAAGACTTTATTTTAAAAATAACTGTGTATAAAATTAAAAATTGCATAGCATTAACAATTTTATACGGCTAAAAGTAGTTGTTGATAAAAATAATAAAAATTACTTACCAATTATTATTTTATGATAATCCTGAAAATAATGTAATATAATAAACTTCCATGAGGCCTCTGCATCCCATGGCAATGATGTGCCTTTGCGTTTCGATCAAAAAAAGCTTGTTGTATTGTATACTTAACATAGATCAAATATACAATAAAGAATAAATGTCAATACAATAGTGATAAACATCGTTGCAGAATTGGAGAACCAGTTCATAGACCTTTGACGTTTTCAACAACGTAGCTATTTGCGTCAGTTACAAATACAAGAAATACAAGGCGTGTAAGGCTTCAACAAACGCAGGCTCTTAAACACATCAATATAGTTTTTCACGAGCTAATTCCACAAAAATGTTAGAAATGTGCCAACCGGCGGAATTAATTACGATTTACGGCGATTGCGCCTTTGATGTCGCCGCCTCCGCTACCTACTGCCGAGCTACCATTCTACCATTACCTACTGCCATTACTGGGAACGAGCGATTGTTTAAGGGAGACACGTGAATGTTGCCAGCGCTCGCCACCTACCGGAACGGTTTTTAGGGTCGGTTTTTGTGTCCTGCCGTTCTGTGAGGCAACACCACTCCAAATACTAGCTAGTACTTTTACAAGCACTATTTATTAGTAAGCAGAGGTCTGTATAAATATCGTTGCCTTACCAGTGGTATGGTATCTTTCATTGAACTACGGCCAATTTGTATATTTATTATTTTCCCAGCTAAAATTATCTAGATATTCTAGATTCGAATCCATACACCTATCTCTTTAAACTAGTGAGGACACAATCGATAGCGTTTTTTTAGAACTTTGTAACTTAAATATTATTAAGAATTTATCTATTTTTATGTACATATCATATCTAATGTGTGTTTGAGCGTACCCATTTAGTCGATCACGGAAGTACTGAAAATATGCTATTGTTTGCTACCTTTTAAGTGCTAAGTATGTTTTTATTAATAAATTGGCAGTTACCACCAAGTGACCAGTAGAATTGCGTACAATATCAAGTCTATTGCACCCAGACTATTATAATACCTAGTTTCTTTTAAGCTCGTAGAGATGAATGAGTTCTTATTTTTTTCGTTTCATTTAAAATGCTTTCATTTTAGTAAGTTGCTTCTGAGTAGGGCTACTTTGATCTTTAAATATTATACACTAGCTTCCGCCCGCGGCTCCGCCCGCGTGGTATGTCAATTAAAAGTAGCCTATATGTTAATCCAGACTATAAGCTACATGTGTGCAAAATTTCATCGAAATCGACCCGGTAGTTTTGGCGTGAAAGAGTAACAAACATCCATCCATACATCCATACTTACAAACTTTCGCCTTTATAATATTAGTAAGGATTTTTGAATTATCTTAGCCACAACCTAAACTAAATTAGCTATGTTAATAAAACTCATTTACAAATAAGACATAGTGCTTGGTCTGAAGGCATTATATTTTATTATTTATGTCAAAGTCATGTTTCACGACAGTTAAAACGGGAACGTACTCGAACGATTTACGCGGCACGTTACGTTACCTTACTTTAGTGGTATCGACGGTCAAATGTCATCACAAGCATTATCAATTTGTTTAATGATCATTGGTATATATTTCTCGAATACTTATGATATCAAAATACCCAAAGTGAATCTAATTGTTTTAGATTAGTTATTTGGATGCGAAATTTTCAAGAATTAATGTAATTTGTACCAGCATTGCCATCTTTCACAAAGTTTAAAATTACATATACGAGTATAATAAGCAACATGACGGGCATATCAAAAGTTATTGTTTATTTATTGAAATAATAAAATTAAATTTAATGTCTCAATAATTTAGAGATAGTTATAGATTGTGTTAAAAAAAATTATATCAAGGAATATTGCTTATATATTTTAAAACTAATCGTACTCAAATTGTCGTTACACCGAAACGAAAATAAATGTAGGAATGAAGAGAAATAATAATGTGCGAAGGGAATACATTATAGTGCGTATCCTGCACTCGGTCATAGATTATTACAGGTAGATAGCCCGTCGGTGCCTTGTTTTTTATGAAATTATGATTCAAATCGGTGGATCGGATACATCGATCATTGCCGTGATCGATAAGGATTAAGCAATCGTTTACAAAAAAACGATAATTTATGAAATACCTCAATGAAAACTGTTTTATTTGCATAATTCGATAATAATTGAGGCCAAGCTTACATAATTATTAATTGAAGTAGGAGTGATTGACACTTTTATTGTATCAAATTAATGTGATGTTCTGGTGAAGCATCGTTCTTGGGAACGTTTTCTTTATTTACAAACTGCAGCAAAGTAACTATTACTGAATGTTAAACGCGCTTGTCACTGTAACTTGTTCATAATAATACCTAATTACTATGTACTTGTTTTTGCTAAAAAGAAAACAATGGTATGTATTTAAATGTGAATAAAGATCAAAAAGTTTCTTCAAAGGTTTGGCGTGGCCGAAACTTGAATCCCTCTATCCATGTCCTACCTTTTGAAAGATTTTTTTGATTAGGTTGGTTTTAGCAATCTATTTGAATCGAACATCTGCCAAATTTAATAACACGATTATTACAAAGGAGCAGCGATATAAACAATATAAATAATTTTCACATCCGTATTCAAAATAATAGCTGTATCGGCGGGGGCGGATCGACCGCGCCGCGTGCGCCGATCAAACGCAAATAAAAAATCCAATCAAAGAACGATTGTTAGAGTGGGTCGTTGGTCAGGAGTAATTTGGGCGCGGGACAGGTGCGTAGCTTTGCGTGCCGCGCCGTGCCGTGCTGTGCCGTGCCGTGCCGACACACAGACACCGCGTCGTGCCAAAGTTCAGCGCGCTCCCATGCGCGGACGCACGCTCGCGGGTTCCGTCCCCATGACACCGACACGTATTATTAGGCTCGTAAACAACGCGTGACTCCATCACCCGCTAATTCACTTACCCAAGATGACATTATTACAACCGAATTACACCTCCGCGCACTTTACATCGATTACGCGCCACCGGTGATTTGATGCCGTTCCGATCGTAATTTTAATATAATTCGTGGGGAATAAAAACGCCATTAGTGTATTGTCTAGAGTCCGAGATGAAGAAATTTGTGATGATTGCGTCGTCGATCACCGCCATTACGGTCTTCTCGTTAATCGCGAGAAATTCATCAAATTCGATCGCATCGACACGAGCGGCGCATCTCTACCTTGTAAACAACGGAACAAGAGATGCTGCTCTGATATAAACATCGATATGTCAACACGAGGGAAGGGTTCATATTAAAGGCATTATGTGGAGTCATCGTCAATAAGCCGTCCCTTCCAAGGTATTGACACGAGACGGGTTATAAGAACAAATCTGCGTTATGTGCAGGTACAAGTGCTCGAGTCGGTGTGGGTTAGCGCGTGCCAGGGTGCGTCCCACACGGTGCGGGACGGTAAGGTACGGTACGGCACGGCACGGTACGACGCGGCTGAGAGGTGACAAAAGGCACGCATAAAGAGAGTTAATATAATTTGCGGAGGGAGCAGCCTCGGCCCAAGGGAGCTCAACCCTTGCCTGACCGGCACCCGCCAGCGACCCGCGCTAAATCACAATACGCCACCTGACCCCACGGCTCTGCGATAAGGGATTATTGGTGAATTACTTGCGAGCAGTTATTTATGCGAGCCGTGCATCTCTGCGCCAAGCTTTGTCACTTGATGCCAAACACATTTGCTGGCCAAAGGGACAAGATGCAATACAATACACACCCTTCAATCTCGACTTATGTTCACAATACTTTCATAATGTTAAGGAAATGTCTGTATCTGTTTTGTTCTCATTTTTTGTTATTTTTTTGCGCTGAAAGTAGGCCTGGTGACTGATACATAGATAGTAAAATATAGAAAACCTTATCAAAATGTAGGTAAACATAAACCAAATTCAAAAAGTTTTTGTGTCTAACTCATTTTATGATCATTCAAAGTTACCTTAGCAAGTCCATTTTCAAAGTTAAAAATTAAAAAAATAATTTTATCATTAAATTATCCACACAATTTATAGGTTGGTCTATTAATAATGTAAATTTAAACAAAGATATTCTTTTAATAATGTTTCTAATATCGAAAGATTTTTCAATTACACACTTACAATTACAATTTAAAATAATAAATAAATAAAAACAAAAGTAAAAAAAAAATAAAAAATTACACAAAAATAAAAATTATTTATCATGCCCAATTTATTTATAAGCGCTTTCCATGGGTAGTAGATATGACACACAGGCAGGTCTACAGCGCAAAAGCCACTTATTTATAATAATAGGATTCTTATCTCACTGGTATCAATAAGTTAGCTACAGAAGAGTAATGGTGATACAATTTATTGCGGCTAAAGATTTAATCAGTGATTTCGAGGTTGTAATTAAATAGCAAATTGCAAGCATTAAATATGAACAGTTAATGATATCACAAATAGTTCAAATAATCACGTCGGGTATAATAATTTAAATGTACCTTTAGCTCTTACAATTTGTCTTTTCATGGATCTGAATTATTGATAAGAAATGATCAATTAAATGTGAGCTATGACAGGTCGTCATCAGCTGATATGAATTGTCCTTTAAGACAGTCTGTGTCAAATCAATCAATATTGTAAACATTTTTGGTTTTGTTTTAACAAAGTTCTCGCTATTGTAAATATAATTTTGAAGTTGTACAATTAAGGTTTATACAAACACTCGTCAGTGGAGTTAAATTGATCAAAGCGTCCAAAAAGAATATGTGACAGCTGTCATTACTGAATGTAAACATTGTGTTTGCCAAAGATGTGATGTGATGTGAAAAAGAATCAGTCAGCTTACCCGTCAGATGTAACTTGTAGTCATTTTCCGTTCATACGTTACGATTGCTATTTATTAACAACACTCATCACAATATTATACCGACGACTTCGCGCGAGATTTGTTTCAGAATACTAAATGAGTTACCAAAATAGTATGTTGGTACGTTTGTGCCAACAAACACCAGATCCGTGCGATCAACACTGAGACAACATCTTGGACAAACTATAATTGGTGAAAAACGCACTCGCAATCTGCGTACGCGCATTCCAAATGCGCCTACACTTGATAGGCGCAAAGTAAACAAAGTAGAATTAACGTAAAGACGATAACGCGCGACCCCTCGGATCCTGACACTTAGCGTGTTCGAGGCTGACGCGAGCTGCGAGGTGGAGGAGCAGCAGGTTCACTGTCTGTCAGCTGCAGACTTCGGGGCAGCGATCGATGGCCTGGTACTGACCGTGGTGACGGGGCTGGTCGCGCGGTGGCGGCCAAGCGGGCAGGTCGCGCAGGCGCATGGAGCAGTCGAGCGGCTGGTCGCGCAGAGCCAGCGCGGGCATGGCGCGGCCGCGGCCGCCGGTCGTGGGTCGCGCCGTGTCGATGCGAGCGTCCGCCCACCGAGCGCGTCCGTGAGACACTGCCGTGCCACCGACGCTTTTTCCAGAGGTTTTTTTTAGGCGCGGGCGGGGGCGGGGCGCGATGCCGACCAATCGCAGTGGGGCGCCCGCGCGCTCCGCGACTCCCCCGCTCCCGCCCGTCGTCTCTACTCTACTCTATTTACGTGCCGTATATTAAAAGGGTTTTCCGCGTGCCGTTATGGATTTTCCTTCGCGGCCGCTTTACATACGCGCGGCAGGGCGACGGCGGCCAGCGGCAGGAATGTCGTCCTCCGAGATCACAAAAACTCGCCCGGGGCTCCATTCATTCCTCGCTGGCTCCAGTTTTTGTGCTGAGCTCAGAGTTTGGGCAGTTTCTCAAGGTTTAACGATTTAAATTAGGAGTTACGATCTGAAGAGTCCATACAGAACATGTCTCGATACAGGTGCAGAAGTGGAGTGTTTAGAGGGTATCGGCGGGTGTAGCGAGGGGTGGCGGGGGTGCGGCGTGTAGAAGTAATGAGTAGTTGGGCGTTACGTCACGGGGTCGCTGACCTCGGCTCGCAGACGACTTGTCTGAACTTGAACTCTCCTGTACTTACACAAATTAACATGTCACATCACATGACAAAGCCTCCGCGCCACAGCCTCACTCACATAACACACCGCACTCATTTTGTACTCATCGAATTGACTTTTAGGTGTTTATGAAAGCCTATATATAGCATTTCCAGCCAACATATCTTATTAGGTTTTGCAATAATACCTAAATGTCCCATAATTTCTACAAAGAAATACTAAACAATAAAAAATCTCTTGTAATTTTGAAAAATGTACAAATAGTTTGAAAGACAGCAAATAGTATTATTAAGTACCTATATTTGTGAGTCACCGGTAAGTCAGGGATAGTTTACGGTAATCTTTTATAGATTACGATAAACTATCGTTGTTTACCCGTGTTCTCGGTGAACTTAGGTAATTTAGCAACCCCAGTAAATGATCAAAGATATCTTTGTTCTTTACACCTAATCGACTTTTAACATAAAAGTATTTTATGCATTGAATGAAACATAATACATATACATGTTTGAAGTCGATTACAATTCCCGCAAATTGGTAAAGGGATTAAACTGACGTTTGTGACTCTTTATGAGCCAATAAGCTACAGCACGAAGCACGAAATTTTGTCTGGAAATTCCCAAATTGACGTAACGCTTTCGTGATTAGTCTGAAAACATCGCGAATAGCTAAAATTTTCCTCAAAATATATGAATGCGGCGAAAAAAATTGCAGGCTCTCAGAATGATAATATAAATCACTCTGGTTAACGGCATTGTCACGATGTCATTTAGATGTGTGCCTGTAGAACTAATCTTATATATTTAATGCCTAATTTGGAGCAATTAGGTTGTGATTTAATAGGTTTCGGTAAAGTTTTGAAAGCTATGAAAATACGTGGCCATATTCTAATGTCCAGTAAATAAATTAATTAAAAGCTCACAATCGCTTGCTCCATCGCAGCTAGAACCCTGTGTAATTACAATTATGTACTACATTCATACACAATTATGTCAGCGCACGATCTAACGATGACAATTCATTAT
Organism: Hypena proboscidalis; assembly: GCA_905147285.1. Classification (NCBI taxonomy): domain Eukaryota; kingdom Metazoa; phylum Arthropoda; class Insecta; order Lepidoptera; family Erebidae; genus Hypena; species Hypena proboscidalis. The sequence goes on from LR990132.1 coordinate 190,844, forward strand.
ACATGCCCTTGTTAACATATACCTACTCAATGAAAACATGCGCGTTGCATAAAAAACCTCGATAAACCTTGCGTTTACTTACATGGACTTCATCTCTGCATGTTATTTCTTGTTAATTATACACAGATATAACATACTATATTCTATTAACATTTCTTAGCTAAAGGCTAATTACTTACTTAAAAAACCATTGACCTTTAGCTAAGAAGAAAGAAAAATCTTTCATCTATAACGTGGCATCTTTAATTTTGATAAAACTACTATAGTACAAAACGTATTCAACAGTGATTCTCTGCCAATAGCAAATCAAACTATCATTGTACGTATAGTATTGAACACTACGTTATCTTATAACGCCATTTTAAATTTACATTAAAAGCTGAATTCTTTATTGTATTGCAGGTAACCTACCTAATTATTATTATAGTCATCAAATGTAATTTATTGATATGTTTACAAATAATTAAATAAATTAAAATAACATTCTTTAAACTCAATTAGAGAAATACCTACCTATGTACAACAAAGAAAAGAAAATGTAAAAAAAATATTATAATTTAGGCGTCAAAATTTCTTAGGTGTACCGACCTGACCTGGCTAATTAATATTAGGTCAATAGAGTCAAAGTTCCTAATAATTATTCCTAATAATTAGGTATATTTAATATACCTAATTATTAGGAAGCTATTTCATTATTTAGTTCTTTTTTTTATTAACAAAAAGTTGTGTTATTATTCCGTTGACTCCATTGACCTAATATTTATTAGCCAGGTCAGGTCGGTACACCTAAGAAATTTATCAAAATATATAATGTAAATAAAATATTCAATAACCTGGGTTTTTAAAATGTAATAATCACATTTGTATTCATCATTGTTTAAACAAATATAAAAAATCCTAATATGTAATATATATTGGTAGTAAATAGACTGAATCTATTAAAATTGATCGTGTTGTTTTAGTCGACCCCGACAAGTTATCACCTCATATATTTGATCAGATTCTAAAATTATCAACAAACTGAAAATAAAAAATCTTTTAAACGTCGGTAATAGTCTGTAGGGCAAAATACCCCCTACCATCAAAGTTGATTTATATAGCTGTCACATAATGTCATTGTTAAAGTTTTAGTTTCTTTCTTCAAGAAGCAGCACTTCACGACCCCAAGCCAAAGTCAGTTGTGTTTTTCATAGGTACAGTGTGTACAGATCCAGTATGGTTGTGTGTAACAAGTGTGCACAGGTGTTGAAAAGAATCCAGCACCTCGCATTTTACACATTGCAGAAGGAACAAAGAATTCCTTTTCATGAACAATTACTAATTAGCCCTGCAGTTAATTGTTTGATTATATATCATTACATGTAAATAAATTCGTTGTATAATTTTATTCAGGAATCTTTGTTTTGTATTGAATAAATTTTATTTGTGCCAATAGCTTTTGTTGTGAAGGGTTGCTGTTACAGGTAAGTTTACTTTAATCATTTTATTTGCCTCAAAGTATGATAGTAATAATATGCAGCGATAACCAAGTAAGAGGCCGTTGGACTGCGAAGTCTAAGGTCTCCGGTTCGAACCCACGCGTACACCTCTGTCAATAGATCGCTAAGATTCGGCTTTTTAAAGATTTGTGTGTATTTATCAGCGTACACAACAATATTTTCATTTCATTTCATTTCATATAAGCAGCATAAGAGCAAGCCTAGGAACTGCGGTCACGGGCTCTACACGAAATACTCTAATAATAGATCTGACAACTGTGTATTATTTTCATGAGAACCCCTGAATTTTCACACCAGCTCCAAGGCGATTAGGTACTCCTTAAATCAAATAATTTATCAACCCCAGTGATGATTGCTATTTATAGTATTTATGGAAGATTTATTTAAGAATTTAGTACCGTTTTGTTAGACAAAAAATTAAAAAGCGTTTATTAACATACCTGTTTTGAAATTCTTTAAATAAAAAAAAAAACAATTAATATTAATGTGTTAACAAATTGTCTTTCTTGTCTCTAAAACACTTCATCAAAATTTACTAAAGAGCAATGTAAGTAATGAATCAAAATTAAATTCTACTATGGTTATTAATTCCAAAAGGACCATAACTGTTTTTTTATGTTAGCTACATTTAATAAAAGACAATTGTGGGTAATGCATAATTTTAGAAATCTGCCTTTCATACCGATCTACAATAACTTGTTCTTTACCGGTATATTGAACTAAGAGCTAGTGCGATACATCCACCTACTGATCTTTATCTATCTTCAAATAGTAATAAGTTCGTTGCAAGTGCCTTCGACCCCATACACTCACAACAAAAGATGCGAAGGTAACACAATGTTCCTTACAGAATAAAGCTGAGATTAGCTAGTGGCAGTGTGCGCCTCTACCGCCACCGCCCCGCTATCAATTCATGGTTTAAAGTTCATCTGTGTTACGGTTACCGGCGCATTGTCTCCACCACAATGGCTCACTGGACGGGGTCGTATCGTGCTCGTCACGGACACACGTATTAACCGCTATTATTTACCTCCACCACCGTGTTGCCACGAATCTTTTGACAATGTCACCCGTAATGGCCCACGATATAAACCATGTTCCATGTAAATCTTATCTATTTGACCTTTAAATTATTAAGTTCTGAAAGTCTACTTATTAGTTACGGAATATTCGCGAGCACTTGATAAATATTTAAGTCAGGGTGATACACTTTATCTACACCTTCCAGACGTTAAAAATAGTGTCTGAAAGTCAAATTAATTAATTGTATCGCGAGTAAATTGAACCGTAGAATGAAATGCTACATTACACTTCATGTAGAGACACCACGTAAATTGAAACGTGTGTATTGAATATTTTTATTAAATTATAATAGTAATACGAGTTTGTCATCACACAGAATTCAGTGGAAGTGTTATTCTATGTATCGTGTGACCGAGTATTGTTTGACCCCTTAGCGCGTGCTAAATGCTATCCCATAGCCTCCATACACTATGGCACCCCTGGCAAAGGGAGCAAGGCAGCCAGCCTGTTGTCACAACACTGGGATGTGGGTCAAAGCGCGTGACGTCACGTGACATCTGCCGCCCCCACACCTGGACCACTCCACACTCCCGCGCACCCCGGACACCCCCGCACACACCCGCACGCATGCAGATTTATGGTTTGAACAATCTGCGATGACACAGATGTAGTATAAACACTACAAACGGTACCCGACATCTCAAAACGTTCCCAAATAGCGGAGAAAGTACCGGAGATAGTATAATTACATTATTGTTGAAGGCACCCAAATACTGCAAAACATTTGCTAACAAAAATGCGCAACAAAAAGTTCCGTTTTTTATTAGATAACAAAAGCCTTCCGTTACGGTACATCCGACTTAAGTAGTTGTAACACTCAATAATTGGCCGCTATAAAACCTTTTGTCAAAACAGACGCAACTTTTTTTGTTGCTTTATTTAAGGATGTTTTTTAAAATTTATAATATCAAAATGTTGCTTCCTTTTCAAATAGAAAGCTATTGAACATGAATTTTGTTTTGTTAAAAACTATGGCTCGTTATTCCTTCGCCCGTCTTTCTTTCTAGTCATATTTTTTACTGAACTTGTTTTTTGTCAAACAATAGGTAAACTTTTATCTACCTTTAATTGACGTTTTCAAGTATTAGAAATTATAAGTTTAAAATAAACAAAGTGACATAACATCTGTTTTCATTTTACTTCCAAATCCCATCTAGAAGATTGTATTCTTTGTAGTGTTAGACTTGGATTGAGAAGTGAGATTACAATCTGGGTAAAGGGGAGCAGCATTACCTCACACAGTCTGAGCCGCGGGGGGCTGCGGTGGCGTCATGGCGTCATGGCGTCCCCGCCTGATAGCTTCATCCCCGGCAAGGCAAGGTGCGCTCAATTACTCTTACACAAAAACTGGCCGCCACAGCCTTGAATCCTCCGCTATCCTAGCCCAGCCACACGTGTCTGTATTTCTGTCTATAACGGGATGTAATTTGAAGACAGACCTGTTTTTGAAAACAGTTCACCGTGCGCTGGCATTTGAGAATTGTAAACAAACTATTAAAGGTCAGCTATTTTTACTCATTCTGCTCTTCCACGGATGAGCGAACAGTTTTAACAGTGCCCGTCCACGTCAGTCTTTTCCCGTCCTATTATTCTTTGTAGGACAAATATAAAACGTTTCAAAATATTTTCGCTAATACACACATTCTGCAAAAAGTAGGTACAGAAATATCGGTTCATGTCTTCATAAACGTGACATTTCTTTATATTCAATTCAATACATGGCTCTTATATATTACACATGTAAAAGATAAAGATAAAAGATAAAAGATATTTATTTTGTAAAAACATGTGTGTACAATACAAGTTATAAGCTTGCAAGCTTATAGGTGCAATAAGTTTATAAGTAAGTATTGGCAGGTCTGGTCTGGTGTCTGGTGAATTAAGATGCAGCGAGGGTAGTGTCCGTCCATTGAGCGGGTTCGCTTCCCGCGCGACGCACTGCGAAACTTTGAAATCACCTTTTTGTCTAATCGACACAATACATACGAGAGCGATACATTGTTGTGAGAAAAACCTGACCTATCGACTGCCAGAGATTATAACGCACTTCTTGTACTAATTTAAAGTGAATGATCTATGTACAGACTAACATGTTTTGGACTCTAGGTAAAATATATTTTTTACTTACAAGTTCTTTGCACAAATGACACGACACGTTGATTGATATTCTACGACTATCGTATTAACTAAATTAATTGAAAAAAATAAAAATTCTTGCACTTAACTAAAACTTTATTTATATCAATCAAAGCCTTTTCATGAAGGAGAGGTGCGAACTGAAATCCATTTTAAATAACAAATGCGTCAAATGGTACAAAGTTATTAAACAATTTAAAAAATATAACGTGAAATTAAAACACTGTGCCGAAATACATTAGGCCTAATAATGAAGTCATAAAAAGAAATAGAATCACCCCTATAATATCAGTCAAATCAGTAGGTTGTTTTTTGCCGGCCTCCAGCCCCTGATCTCCGGCTGATAGCGGATCCCTAAGTCTTTTCTTATTATTCGAAGGGCTGCGTCACTCCTTTTGTGTATTATCACATCTCCGCACATGGTGGTCATGATGTGATACTTACAGATATCGCACTTTTCAGATAGGTGTTAACTAAAGTCGCTCCTTGTGCCGTACCCACTCATGGTGTTAGAATTAAATACATACTTTAATGCAATACACTTTTGGGTTTTATAAGCATTGTTCTCTATGGAAAGTTACTTGTATATTAGGTTATTCATTCACAGAGAAAAGTTTGATATTTCTTTGAGTGTGGTTTTTAATCCGGCGGCCGGAGCTTTCGAAGTTGTCTGAGAGTAGAGATGAAATTTTCATATACTGGTCTTCACCTCACCGAGTAAGAAAGTATTTAAATTATATTAGGAAACTCAGACACTACTGACACTTCTTCTATTCCCGAGATGTCTTAATCACCAAAATCACTTATTCATATTAATTTGCTAAATAAATTGTAGAAAACACTATTTAAAACACGTAATGAAATAAATAGTTCCCAGTAGTTAATCAGTAGCAGTCACCGTAGCCCAAATCGGCTGCGAAGTATATATATTTGTTTGTTTGTGGTAATATTTTTTTTTTTTCTTTGTCACTTTCTATCAAAATTAGTAATTCAGATATTTTCGTATAATAAAATTAACCTGATAATATTTTAATAAATAAATAATAAAAATATTTATTTTCTCTTTCACAAATTGGTAAAAAATACATTGCAATGTACAAACAGAGACTGGTGTCTGATTTAGGATAGAACTGTGGTTCAGATCACCAGGAGTATTACTACCAGATTTGTCTTAATGCTAGTTTTACAGTAATTACTGAAGACCAAAAGTAAATAAAACATATAATAAAAATTTATTCGAATATTTAATTACTGTTATTGAGTTATAAAACAAAAAAGAGTTTTTTGATAATAATACAAAATTCAATATAATATAGATATATTTGTTTTTTTTTTTGTAGATTTAGATAAAAGATGTTATATTTATAAAACCTCATTTGATAAAAAATATATTTTGTCGACGTTTGTTTTAGAACTGGATAGTTGCTCGTTTATTTTTATTTTCAGTCTTTTTAGTTAGAAGGTGGATGTGGGAGTCTTTAATAGCATTCTAGCGTCGCCCCTTTCGGAAAGCGCTAGAATGCTATGTGAATTGTTATTTGTTTTAAGTAGAGAAATTTGATTAAGTATTATTTATGTTATTTTTAGTCCAAACGAGAGTGTCATTGTCACCAAGTGACAAAACTCTTTCTTTCCGTCAATAAAGATTTAAAAAAAAAAGAGTCTTTTTATTGGAAGGATATATTTTGTTTCGGAATTTGAAAAATGTTTCTCATTAGTGAGTAAAAACGACTTTAACTCACTGATATCGGGCATGCAAACAAGTTTTTTCGTGCTGGAGAGGTGAAAATAAATGATACTGCGGTTAATAGAAACAGCTTTAATACTAACAAATAAAAATTTCATTGGGTATAAGTTTTAATTTAGTTTAAATTATTCGAAACGTTTAAGAACGCGATGTCATATCATGCCTTTGCACCGTCGATTAACTCAAATTAACTGTCAAATAAATGTGCCCATGAATAACTTGACATATTCATAGTAGTTTATTGTTTGACTGACATTTACGAAAGTCACGCGAAGTCTGGACATCTTCCAGTTAAGTGGTGATTAAGTCCTGTGAAAGTTTATAATATGTTATGATTACAAACCACTTTTAACAAGGTTTTCAAGAAATTGAACTAATATCGTAGTAAAGTGGTGTTTTCAGTTGGTCGAGCAATCCCCTAATTTTATGGGTGACATGGCGGGGTAATGAAATCAATTGTGCCTCCCTTTCGTCCATCGAATATTTGTACTATAACGTCACCCACAGGTTCCTCAATAACACGCAGACACACGCATCTCTATCAAAATATTTTGTAATAAAGAATATCTTCAGGCAGCGAAATCTTTGCGATAAAATGACGCTGAATAGTTTGCAATTTCATTTAACTGTCAAAGAGTGCTATAACGGTGTAATTGACACTTGGTGTTAAAAATCCAGCTAGCTAAAGATAAGCTGGATAAGGTTTGAAGTAGTTCGTCTATGTCATTTCTGTTAGAAACGTATGTAAGTTAATAACAATAAAAATAAATGTACTTAACAACCTTAATTAGGATATTTTTTAACGTCTAATGCATAAATACTGTAAAGCTTCGTAGGCCGCATTCGTTTTGCGTAGCGATGGACGGGAAGGAAAGAATTTTATTTTCATAGATTTAAATCTACATTTTCATTTATAACAACACTTTATAATAGATGAGCAAAGTTTGAAATCGTTATGTTTAGGAGTTAATAAGATTATTAGCTTACAATACAACTTAACTTTTACCTGCTTCTTCAGTGTTTTACTAAATTAATTAATAAAAGATGTTATCACACACAATAGAGAGATATGAGCAGCTATAAATAGTCAGACGCAAGCACAAACGGTGTGTTCATTATAAATACGACGTTAGCCATAGCTTTGGTTAAACGTTCGGGTTAAAGTTTAAGAGCGTGTTATCTCCAAATATAAAATAGTGCAGAAGTGGGCAGCTTGGCGCCGCTCCAACGATCCAACGCTTCGAACGCTCCAAGCTAGTGTAGTAGCTTCTCAGATCTCTGCTTACCATTGCTAGGATGTGTCAGTAAACTGTCAAATGACGTCCTGTCAACTTTGTACATAGTAGAATTTAAATCATTTTTATTTTATGTACTACAGTTATACCGATTATAACCCTACATGAAACTAACATCAAATTGCTCAAAAAAGCGCAGAGGCGTCTTTTAACTTTTCCTATCATAAAACAAAAGTTCACGTTTTCGATTTTTTTTTTTTTTTTTTATACTACGCTGTAGGCGAACGAACGTGTAGTCCACCTGATGGTAAGTGGAGTACAGCCCATGAACATCAACAATCCACAAAAGCAGAGTATAGATGCGTCGCTGCAGCTGAGGACTACGGTGTTATGCCTCATGTGCCAGTAATATCAGGGCCTGATCTCACCACCATACCGGAACACAGTAATGGAAGCACTACTATTTGGCGGCAAGTTAAAGGTGAGACGGTGGTGCTGCCGCCCTCGAGCTCATTCACAAGAGCTCTACCACCAGTAATTAGGCATATCTAACCTAAACTAAGCTAGTATTGACCGCTGTTGAAACGTAGCGCTAGTGGTAGCGCTACGTTTCAACAGTGTTTGCATTAGCGTAGGCCCATGTAATGTAACGCCAAGTCGTGGTCTCGTAGAGTTTTTATTTACGTGAATTCTGTAATATTTTTGTTCGATCCTTATTCCAGCAAAAATGCCTATACTCATAGCGCTTCACTCTTGCAGTTATTAGTTTTAGTAATTTTAAGCACCAAAATTGCATTATGTGATTTCAATTTTGTACCATGTATTAGTAATCTAACGAACGAATCTACGAAATAATTCTTAAAATTATTTCGTATTACAAATTTAAAAAATGGATACCACATGTATTCGGTCTCCACCTGAGTGGAGCGAGTTTCTCTACACCTGATCTAAAAAACCATTAGCTCAATTTTATAAGAAATTTGTCTATCTGAACACAATATGTTAAGGGATGATATCAAATCGTTATACGTAGAAAATTACACTCTTGCGGTTTCCTTCAGTCGTGCAAGTCGTCATGGCGGTGCCTGTATTTTGGTTCTTAACAATCTTTTTTTTTTTTCTTTTTTTTTAAAAAACGACGCCCGCACTAGGAATAGCTCCTGTCAATAGTAGTCATAAGTTCAAAGCAGTTAATTCCGTGGAAAAATGTGGAGTTTCAGGTATCATTGAGTGCTGTGGCATAGAGCTTCCAGAACATAATTTAATAATACTTTGTGTTTACAGACCACCCCGTTGTACCAAATACCATTACAATTTATTTTTTTCGATATTTGATTCACTTCTTAAAACAATATGTTTATCAAAAAAGAAAGTTATCATATGCGGGGATTTTAATATTAATACACTGATAAAAAATAAGGTGTCAAATGATTTGTTGGATATTATTCGTGCACATAACCTCAAGTTAGCTTTTAATGAACCGTCACGTCCCGCAAGTGGATCTTGTTTGGATAACTTTATGTATAATATAAGGGGATGCAAATGCAAGACTTTCGACTTTGCTGTATCCGATCACACATGTCAGTTCTTATCCTGTCCAGTAAAAGAAACATATTCTCTCACTCATTGGTTCATCGAGAGAAGGGATTACTGTAAAGAAAATATAGAGAAGTTTAGGGAATGCATGCAGTCGCTTACTTTTAATGATATATTTAATATGGACGACCCAAATGATGCATTTAATATTTTTCATGATCTGTTTCTCCTATTTTATAATCTTTGTTTTCCGAAAATATTAATAAGAAAAACTCCTCGCCAAAAACCTTCGTGGCTATCAAAAGGAATTCGGCGCTGTGCGAAAAAGAAAACAAAATTATTATGGGTGTATAGAAAAAATAAAAATAGCCATAATAGAAATAAATTCAAAACTTATTCAAAACGTTTAAGTAAAATAATAAAACTTACTCGAAAATCCCAAAATGATTACAAAATTAAAACAGCGCCTAATAAATCTAAAGCAACCTGGTCAGTTATTAATAATAATAAAATACATTTAATAAAGGAGGAAATAAGACAGTTGAATATCAATGGCAATACTGTCAATAATCCTACAGAAATTGCTGAAATATTTAATAATTATTTTATAAGAGGAAATGAGAGTAAATTAGCTGCTAAAAATGAAAACTTTAAACTAAAGAATAACAATAATCCTAACTCTTTATTTATGAATCCCACAACTTCTTTTGAAATTGATAAAATTATTATGTCATTGAAAAATACCAACAGTACCGGTTTTGACGATGTAAGTATAAATATTTAAAAAAATGTTAGTTCTATTATTTCACCTGTCTTGACATACATAATTAATATAAGTATATTTTCTGGCATATTTCCTACAAAATTAAAATTAACTATAATTAAACCTCTCTTTAAAAAAGATAATAAAGAGAACTTTGAAAATTATAGACCTATAGCGCTCATTCCTGTATTTTCTAAAGTTTTTGAGAAGGTAATAGCAAATAACCTTAACGCTTATTTTGAAAATAACAACATTTATACTGAAAAACAAATCGGTTTTAGAAAACATAAAAGCATAAATTTAGCGATATTTCATTTTTTTAAAAATGTGATGATAGGTTTAGATAAAAAGCATTTTGTCTCTGCTCTTTATATGGATTTGACAAAGGCTTTTGATTTTGTTGATCACAGAATTCTGTTAAATAAATTAGAGGCTTACGGTGTTAGAGGTAACGTACTAAATTTGCTTAAAACTTACCTCGAGAATAGACTCCAATGCACGCAAATTTCTCGCATATGCACAAAAACTGGCACAGAAATTGTTTACTCATCACCATATCGTGAAGTTAAACAAGGAGTTCCCCAAGGGAGTATTCTTGGCCCTGTACTATTTTTAATTTATATAAATGATCTACCCAATTTTATAAACCATGACATGATATTATATGCCGATGACAGTACAGTGATGTTCAAAAACTCTAGTACAGATCTATTAGTTTCAGATATTAATAAGACACTTGACATCATAATTCAATGGCTATCATTCAATAATCTATTAATTAATTTGAATAAGACTAATATAATGACATTTAGAAATAGGAAAAATAGCGTACTAAACCTTGACATAAAATTCAATGGACAAAAAATTAATGATATTACAGACGCAAAATTTCTAGGCATTTATATAGATTTTAATTTGAATTGGCATTTGGAAGTGGAAACAATTTGTACCAAGCTTAGTCAATTCTCGTTTGCACTTTACAGTCTTGCAAAAGTTGTGAATCAATCTGCAGTGATCACTGCATACCGCGGACATGTGGAATCAGTTCTAAGATATGGTATCATCTTTTGGGGTAATTCTGTAGACAAAGAAAGGGTCTTTCAAAGCCCAGAAGAGATGTCTGAGGGCAATTTGTGGGTTGGATTGTACAGAAAGTTGTAAACCATTTTTTATTAGCCTAAAATTATTGACTCTTCCTTGCATATACATCTATGAAGTAGTTTTATTTGTAACCAAGCATCTATCGATGTTTGAGCGTCTTAAGGGAAAGCGAAATAATTACAAAGTGTCTTTCCCAGCAAATAGGACAGCACAATTAAATAATAGTATATTTTGCATGATACCGCGTATTTATAATCATCTTCCATTATATATATTAAAGTGCTCTACCATCAATATGTTTAAAATTGAGTTGTATAAATTTCTTTCTAATAAAGCATACTATACAGTGAAAGATTATCTTAATGACAAATTTATTTATGATTAATTGAAATACTGACATTCTTATTTGTAATAATTTTTAAATAATTAATTAATATTTTTGCAAATTGTTTAATAACTTTTTTTGACATGTATAATTGTAGCGATAATTCTAATAACTCTAACATTGCATGCTGAATAGCAAAGTATAGTTGTGTTCAATATTTGTGTAAAAACAAATCAATGTAACATCTTTTTTGACCTGTATTTGCAATAAATGATATGAATGAATGAATGAATGAAATAAATAAAAAAAGTTTTTTTTAATAAAAATATGAATTTATGCGCATACTATAATAATAGAGAATTTTCTTTAAATATTGAATGGTGCTTGCTAACACTTCAATGAGTTCTGCTCTGTCCAAGCCGTAGCTATACCTACAACATACAACAAACAACTGACAGCATGCCCGTTGGCAGTTGTTAGTGATTTCGCCACCACACCGTCATATTCGCTCGCTGAATTATTAATGACACAACCAGTTATTGACCGGATGCTCTCCGCTCAGACAAATATTTGACTAAAGTACTGCCACTGAATTAAATTTACATTATTTAGGGTGATTGTGAAAAATATATGAACATACCAGGTACTTACATACAAAAACAATCATTTCATTATTATTTAAAAAATACGATATTGAAAAATGTTAAATCAATTTCTTGCGGATATGCCCACACCTAATAGTATCTGAACAAAAACATGTCTAATCTGGCTCCAGCATTATATAAAACTAGTTTGTAAGTATGCTGGGCAAAAACTTCTACGCCATATTGAAAACTAAATGCAATAAATATACAAGTGGGAATAACATATTTAAAAAGTGTAATATACCCACTATTTAGATATGTAAATCGTTTATCGATAACTGGCGTAATTAGTATTTACGATTACTTTAAAGTTTTTGCCCTTCATACCTAATTCGTTGGCCCACTGTTCATACAAACTTGTGTGATTTAAAAAGACTATTTAAAACGTGAAAAGTCCTGGCAGAGCCTATTCTACTCAAAACACTCTATTTGAAGCTGCCGCTGGTGAACAGTTCTGGACAACTACAAAATACTGTACATACATTTCAACGCTGAAAAGTTCCCGTGTATCCCTAGCTATGGGTGATTTTAATGCTATGGGTTTCATTCTTACTAAAATGTATCAACTAAATTTCTCTCTTTGCCTCTGTACGGTACTAATAAAATGGCAAATACAAATAATACAATAATATCTAGAGTACGCGTATTACGGCCTAGGTAAAATCACAGTGCAAAGTACTTGATAATGATGATAGCTCCTGTCACGTATAATTATACTTTTTTAGCGTCTATTATTTGTGCACGTGAATAATTATACAACTGAGTGCGTAGTAGAGTGACGTCTTTACGTCTCAAACTGTTGTGAATAACAAGCTTGTTTTGATTCAAGCACGACGTACTCGTTCGGTGTTCTCGTTTAAACTTACCTAGTCTGAATTGTGCATGGCATGAAAACGCACATATTTATACATAAATAATATTTGACGGCTCTATATGAAAAAATACAAGTTGCATGTTTATTACTTTTGAATAGACTATTTCCACACGCTAAGCTTTAAATAATTTCAGTACATCTCACATTTGTTAAGCTCGTTACATCTTTCAGAACCACAACCTGACGCATTTGTAATAAATACTTGTAATGAAAAATGTAACCTGATGGCTTATGTGGAGCTTTCAGCAGCAATAATGCATGTGTGTGCCATTACCACAATATATTTTATGAAATATAAAAAAACTGGTAGTTAAGCAAAGACAAGTCTCAAGCTTATTCTCATTCGCCACCACGCCTAACATTAATATGTAAAACTGTATCATAAACATTTTATATTATTGTGTGCACGTTATTTATGGCAGCTCTCTTTGAGTAAGTGGATAGTTTCATTGCCCGGGTGGTGCCTTTAGCGGAGCCTGCACTTTTTGCCGCTGCGCCAACATCACCTTGTAATATGTTTATTTTAATAGCTACATTACCATTAATTTTGTTTTTAACTTGCCTTGTTGAGAAATACTCGTAATTTAAAGTATAATATTGACTAAGTTTCATTCTAACACCGATTAATGTATAAATTAATCAGGTTAACGCATAATTTAGCGATAATTTGCTGAATTTCATTGATCACGATTGAAGAATTAAGCACAATGTTACTCATTAAATGCATTAATAGATATTTAATCTAGCGGTTGCAATAATGTTGTGGTAGTTATTAATAAAGTTTTTAAAAAAGCTTCATCCTGTTTACAGACAGAGTGGCCTCCCGAGCGTTGTGTTTTCATACTAACGTATTACATATCATATCTAAAACACTAAAATCCATGTTTGTTGGCGCTCACTTTCCAGAATTATAATGTTTATTTTTCTGTTTGTATTCAACTCAATTAATGATTAAAACAATTCTGCCAAAATGGCCTCAAACAAACATGCATTTTAGTGTTTTGCTGGAAATCAGCCAACCAATTGTTATTCCTTAATTGCTACATTTAGTAATTTTAATAAAAGCTTCATTCTGTCCTTTTGTGTGACTATTAGAATGATTTTTGTGGCTTAGTTCCCCATATTTTATATTGACAATTATGTAAATATGGATAAAAGCAATGATCAAAAAGTAATTAGTGTAAGTTGCTTTAGGACAAAAGAAGAACGTGTACAATGTTATTCTGTAAAGTTAGTTTTGTTATCATTACCTGTGATGACGGAAGGCCGATGGTGGATGACATTGCGACGGGAGGGCGTCGGGCAGGCAGACTGCAGCAGACGCTGCAGGCGTGACTCCGGGTACACCAGCCACGATGTCGGCTCGCGACGTCTCTGTGGGCAACAGCAGAAGAATTTCATGAAATTGTTAGTTAAAGTAAGTTGTGAGTTAAAGTGGTGTTGACATTCATAAGCTGGTATCTTTAATCAAATGAACTCACGGGTCATTTCACAGTTTTATATAGTTACTGATATAAACGACAGTTACAAGGATTGCATTATTAATTTAACACGATTTCGCTTTATCTTATCACATTCATATTGTTGATCAGGTAGAAAAATTAATATATATTTTTTGATGTATACTTAAACCAGGCACTAAAAACACTAAGGTTTGCCTATATGTAAGAGTCAAGAAGTATATCCAAAAATTAAAAGACATTTCCCATCTACCAGGAGTTTGAACCGTGTATCAGATCAGATCAATAGCAAATAACTGAATAGATAAATAAAAAGAAACCAAAAACCTTTCTCTATACCTACATTGACGATTAACCCTAATCGTCGTGGAGTCATGGGAGCGTCTTTAACAACGTGTTTATTGTTGCACCCCTTTATTCCACCTGACGTGTTGTGTGTCACGTGACGCGCGCGCACCCTTCGCGCACAGGTGTGTGCTGTGTGCGGCGTTAGAACCGAGGCAAAAACCAAAAGAAAAAGGCAAGGCCGCGCGTGCCACACAAAAAACTCCTCAACCCTTTTGTCGCCGCGCGTCTATTGCGCGTTTTTTACCCGCGCGCCAATTACCGTCCGCTATCTAACGCCGACCCTTCTGCCGGAACTAATTAGCTGTTAGATTCTCACGCTCCTTTATTTTATTTTACAAGCGCTCGTCTAATTTTTATAACTATCCGTCAAGAGTCACCCTTTTCGATTTAAAGAGGATTTATAGCGCGGTGCGGGGCGAGGGGGCTGCCCCGGGCTCACCTAGATACATAATTTAACAGCTTAAAGCGCACCGTACATAACGCGAGCCTCCGTCCCTTTTTTCAGACGGAATCAAAATATAAAGCGGTGTAAAATACATAGTGAAGGAGGCGCTGGGCGTCGCGGTGGCAAGGAGCGGAGCGGAGCGGGGCGGAGCGACTCCGTCTCGCTCACTAATGTATTCACGTTTCCCGAGCCGCTCATTTTTTATCGCAGTCGCGCGGCGCATTAGAATTTCCAGGCGAGAAAATCTCACGCACACCGCGAGTTGAGATCGACACGCGGGACTTTCCACTCTATGTCACGACTTTCAGGGTGTAAACTTGTACAGTGGAATAGGCTTGTGTGCGGGGGGAGGCGGGCGTTAGAGGGGTAGGGGGCGAGGAGTCGCTACATTGTAAATTCGCGCGGGGAAATGCCGGCGGGAGGCGTCGCGGGTGTGCGGCGGACGCGGCGGGGTGGCGGGGAGCGTGTGCGGCTCGATAAGGCTCCTCCGGGTCTTCCGCTCGATGGCGCAGCAACCAGCGACCACCGACCATCGACCATGCGACAGCAATGCCTTCAGGCGGACAGTCACCACTTTGCATACCTTCCTTTGAAAAACTTCAATGAATTTTCCATTACGTAGCTATAGCTACACCGTAGCCAATTCCTACCCCGTTGCAGAAGGTCAAATATAATCATAATAAGTAGATTTATTTGCGCCTAATATAGGGTGTAGTAGTGCATAGTGTATAATGTGTTGTTTTCACGGGTGTATGCCCCGGTGCTCCCGGTGCGGTGGCCGGTCCGGCGTGAGGCGCTCCGATACACAATCTCTGCCGGACACTCCACGGTTAGTAGCGAGTGGTTAATCTATGGACCGTTCACACTGGACGTGTAGTTTATAAGTCCGTATACTTGCTTTATCTAAATATACTTCATGTTTGTGAAAACAAGGTGAATGAAAATATTAACGAGAAAAAAATAGTGTTTGTTTTTGCGCAGTTTACTAAAGCTTTTTGTGATAAGTTGTTTAATATTTGCAGTTGAATGTTTAGTCAGTGAGTAAATGCAGCATCTCATAGATATAATGCTGAACATATTAAATGGGTACTTACTACCTATGCCATAAGTTCTACTACAAATGAGCTTAAAGAAAGGTCCTTTATTAAATACCTCATCCCCTAGCGCGGTGCTTTGTAGGTCTGTTTAAAAGAAATCTGTTTGATCCTCTACAACTGTGTAACGAGTGGGCAAATATAAAAGGTTCCTGCGAGGAGGGGACCAAACGAAATACTTTTAGTAAACACTTGCAACACAAACAAAATACAATACAATTAGACACAAGGAGTTTGTTCAAACTTTGAAAAAGTGAAACACGGTCGGCAATAAAATGGTTGCTGTTTTATATTATTTACGTCTGTAATTTGACGGTTTTCAGATCCGATTGCCTGATTTATCAAAATATGTATTATTTTTTATTTTTCTATTTATAATAATGCTAAGTAAGTAACATTGGTACCTTTCTTATTTATGTAATAAACCATAATAAAATTATATAAGCTGCTATGTTACAGGTCTTCTATATAAATACCCCAGCGCCACCCGTCCCCGACGCACACACACAAATATCTCATGACTTCACATATCGCATTTTAAAACACCTTTACCTACCACTTTACCTTTCGTTCGCCCAATATATCTGTCAATGATTGCCTCACATACGCGTGTATATGTGCGAATGTAGGTAGTTATACGAACGAGGCTTTCACGGGGCTCTTTAAAACACATTCAGGCGATCCCCTAAGATCGGAGACATTCGGAATACCAAACAGTTTTCACGTTCAATTTCAGGACTGCGTTTTTTCAGGTGAATTCACGCACAAAATTAAAGCAATTTTAATGGAAATGAAATGAAAGTTGCACTATATTAAGGTTTACTATCTTGTACATTGGTAAATCGAAGTTTCAGTTTTGACTTCCTAGTTGAAAAGTGATAGTGTTTCATTAGGGTCTTTGTTTCGTCATAGTCGGCATTAAACAATCTAATTTACTATTTCACTTTCCTATTATAACTTGTCGTCATAGTCGCAACACATGTTTTGCGAATATCCACATGGCTGAATGAATATTTATTACATTGCGAATATATTTAATGACTACAACTCCAAGAAACAATCAGCTAGTCAATTCGTGCCAGTATACAACGATCAATCTTTATTTCATAATAGAAATACGAGACGTTGAACTGCGCTATAACTTTTTAAACTCAATAAAAGTCGAAATAACGCAGGCAAAGCACAGCCCCGCGCCCGTCGGCAGTAGTCGCTATGATATTAAACAAAGAGCAGCGGCAGTCCAACTTGAGGCATTCACCCCCTGCCCTCCCCCAGCACGTCTCCCCGCAGCGAGCTTTGAGGAGTCCTCCCACCCCCTTATGTTTTGAGATGTTATTTAACGGGACATTTTGTTTGTCGTACAAGTATGATTTAGATAGTTTGATAGGTATCTGGTTAGACGTCAATGTTATGCTTGCCTTCTATCATGATCTACAAACTTTCTGAGAATAAGCACATGTAAACATTATTGTATTTTAACACGAAGTTGGTATCGCTATGTCGCATCCACCCTGTATAAAACCCTTACCCACGTTTTCGTCTATTGCTGTAGTGTCGAGTCATTTTGATGTTATCTGTAGGTACATACAAGTTGATACACCAGCACTAAGTGATTTAAATAATAGCACTTTCGTTGAGATAAGATAATACGTGTTTATTGCACAGGACTGGTTTATGAGCACTTACTCGATGAGCCTTTATGCTAAACATTACAAAAACATTTAATCTATTCTCTATCTTCATGCTATTAAATAACGGCAATGTTTTAGTATAGTCACAAAAGATAACACTGCGTTTCTTATGGTTGTCATTAAAATACTATTTTTGTAGTTTATTTTTAATTCTGTAACGAGTAAATTGTTTGGCAAAAGGGCTGATTTCATTAGTTCTAATAACGGCGGTGACAAACGAAGTTATACTTCACGACTTATTTCGACGCGACTTTTAAAACATTTTGTAGCTATGTCCCCAAGCTACAGCCTTTACACGGGTTTAAAAGCATTAAAAAAAAAAATATATATATTTTTATCCGCTTACCACACCGGCGCTCACCTGTCATTCTGTGTTTCCGTGCGAAAAGCCTTTGCACGCGGCGCTCCAATATCAAATAAATTTATTAGTTTTTAGTTCAATTTATTGTTACAATAGTTTTAGAAAGTTTTAAGTAATGAGTAAAAGAAAAAGTTCAAAGATTATGAGGTTAGAAGAGGATCTCTTAAGGCGTACCCGGCGCCGACGCCGACGCGTTTGTTTCACCGATTCGGATCCCGAAGAAGAAAATATTGGTTAGTAATCCAAATTAACTTTGATAGAATATGGTTATTAACGTACACATTTTATAAAATTTACAATTTACAATTGTTATCGTGGGTAGATTTTTTTCTCAATCGCAATGCGAAACGAGTTAACAACAGGTTTAGTCCACCTATTGGTATTTCACAATTACCTACCTACCTAATTAATTTTTCTGCAAAAAGCCTTGTGCTTTACGCAAATCAAGCGATGCGAGTTTACCACCAGGGTTCTCTCTGTCGCGATTTTAACCTTACATGGTGATGCGAACTGAGCAACAGGCTCTTTTCTGTCACGTCAAAGGATAGAACTCCTTAGTTCTATTCCTGTACATACAAGTGATGCGAAATGTATGAAATATGATCATGTCTTCACTCATACAATTATGTATGCATATCTACTACAGATTTCGGATCCACACGTGATGCGAGTGCACATCCCATGTACGAAGAGTACAATGATGAAGGCGCAAGTTCATCTGAGATGCCGTCCAAAACCCAATCCTCGACCGAGCCTACACCCACACCTGCAGCGGACACGTCATTGATCCATGTCACAACACCGCCTCAAACGGACACTGAGCCACAAGAATTACCCGAGGACCCGACATTAGATGAAGATATCCTTCAAATGTTAGGTGATGCTCCAAAGATAGACATCGAATTGGGACCTAATATTCATAAAGATATTGCTTCTCGCTGGCAGGATATATTATCCATAGGCCTATCTAAAGAAATAAAAGAAAAACTATTTAAAGATTACACAATTCCTGGTAACTGCAGCCTTCTTTTACCGCCTGTATTAAATGCGGAAGTTAAAGCGGCCATTCCTGACTCAATGGTAAAACGGGATGGAAAAATGTGTGAAAAACAAAAACAACTAGGTATAGCACTTGCTGCCTTGGGCCGAGCAGTAGACAAACTTGTATCCATGAGCTCATGCGCACCTATATTACAAAATATTAGTGACGCTAGCCGCCTCTTGGCAGATATACACCATAGTGAGACCACTATGAGGCGCAATTTTGCTATTTCTACCACTAATAACATTTTAAAAGAGACTTTACTAGAAACTAAACGAGATAACCATCTCTTTGGTTGTGATTTAACTGAAAAACTAAGATTAGCAAAAAGTATTCTAAAGTCAGGGGCAGAATTAAAGCAACAACGATCAAACAATAACAAATTTCATAAAAATAATTTTTATAAGAATAAGCAGTCTTTAAACATGAGGGCCCAGCACCGGATACAGAGCCAGAGGACGGTTGCAACCAGGGCGCGACATACTCCGGCAACAACAGCCCACAGGCGTGGCGCCTCACGGTCCCACCACGCAACGACGGCTCCGCGGCGTTCGTCACCTACGCAGCGCCTCCGTCAGTCAGCGAGGATTTAGATAAGGTATATGCTGGTCGATTAAGTCACTTTACTTCTGCTTGGAAACAAATAAGCGACAACAGCATTATTCACTCTTGGATAGTTGGGTATAAGATACCTTTAATATCTGTACCTATACGTCAAGGTTGTCCTAATACAATACCAAAATCAAAATTAGAACTAAAACATTTCCAAAGATGTATTAAAAATCTGTTGAATATTGGTGCTATTTCCATAAGTCAACATGAGCCCAATGAATTTATATCTAATGTGTTTTTAGCAAAAAAGCCAAACGGGGAGTACAGGTTTATATTAAACTTAAAATGTTTAAATAGGTTTGTTCGTACGTTTCATTTTAAAATGGAAGATTTCCGTACAGCAGCTAAACTAATAACAAAATATTGTTATATGGGCACTATCGACTTGAAAGATGCCTATTATTCCATTCCAATTCACGAGGAACATAAAAAATACCTAAAATTTATGTTCAATGGTATTTTGTACAAATTCAATTGTTTGCCCTTTGGGTTATCAACAGCACCCTTTGTGTTTACTAAATTAATAAGACCTGTAATGGAACATCTTCGGTCCCGTAATATGATTTTAGTTTCATATTTAGATGTTTTCTTTTGTCTAGGAAGAAATTTTAATGAATGTCAAACAAACATTTCATATACTAAATACATGTTGAACAAATTAGGATTTATTATTAATTACAATAAAAGTCAAATGACTCCTACAATGGAATGCAAGTTCTTGGGATTCATGTTTAACTCAAACAGCATGCAATTAACATTACCAAATGAAAAAAGATTAAAAATTAAAATAGCTTTACAAAATTTTATGAAGTTAAAACAATGCAAACTGCGAGACTTTGCTAAGTTTTTAGGACTTTTATCATCAGCATGTCCTGCTATTGAATATGCAAGGCTGTATACAAAGTCATTTGAACGATTTAAATACTTATCATTACTTCAAAATAGTTCTTACGAACAGAATGTCCAATTATCATATAGTTTTAGAGAGGATTTGGCATGGTGGATAAATCACATTGAGAATGGCTATTCTAAATTCAAGTTCACAGATTATAAAATAGTTTTATTTTCTGATGCTTCATGTTCAGGCTGGGGTGGGTTTTGTGACGGCCTCGAGGCGAATGGATTTTGGACTAAAGAGGAACAAAATATGCATATAAACACTTTAGAATTATTAGCAGCATTTTTTGTTTTAAAAATATTTTGCAAACGTTTACACAATTGTAATGTTCTACTTAGGATGGATAACGTTACAGCAATCGCAAGTATTAATAAGATGGGGAGTGTTCAATATCCACACTTAAATGACATTGCTAGATCCATATGGCAGTGGTGTGAAAACAGAAATATTATACTTCATGCCTCCTACATTAACACAGTTGATAACATTGAGGCTGATAGGCTATCACGAATCACTAACATAGACACTGAATGGGAGTTGAATAATGTAGCCTTCCAACAAATTGTTTTTATGTTTGGTTTACCCGAAATCGATTTATTTGCTAGTCGTGTTAATAAGAAATGTACAGACTACATTTCCTGGAAACCAGATCCAAATGCAATAGCAATTGATGCATTCACAATTTGTTGGTCGAAATATAAATTCTATGCTTTTACTCCGTTCGCTATCATATTAAAAACTCTTCAAAAAATCATATATGACAAAGCAGAGGGCTTATTAGTAGTGCCACAGTGGCCAGCCCAAACCTGGTATCCCATATTTCAAAGACTCCTGGTCGATGATCCCATTTATTTCAACCCAAGTACCAATCTCTTAATTTCTCCTTTCAGGATACCTCACAGTCAACACAAGAATCTTACCCTGGTTGCAGGGAGGTTGTCCGGCAGGCTTTATTGAAGAAGGTATCTTCAAAAAACGCCATCGAAATAATTTTATCTTCATTATCCGATAACACATATAAGCAGTATGAAAGCTCTTATAAGCAGTGGTTTGAATATTGTAAAAAATTCCATTATGATTATTTATGCCCTGAAATACCTTTAGTGGTAGATTTTTTAACGGATATGTTTGAGAAGGGTGTGAAATATGGTACAATTAACTCCCACAAATCAGCACTTATGTTAATTATGGAACCAAAAACTGATTCTGATATTATAAAAAGATTTATGAGGGGAGTGTTTCGGTTGAGACCGACACTTCCGAAATATAACTATACATGGAATCCAAATCAAGTATTAGACTTTTTATCTCAATTGGGTCCTAATGAAAGTCTTAGTGTAGAAATACTTACCAAGAAAACACTCACATTGCTGGCATTAGTAACGGCACACCGTGTGCAAACATTTGCATCTATTGAAATAGATAATATAAAACTCCGGGAACCTGCTGAAATATTAATAGAGATCCCCTGTCTCATTAAAACATCAAAACCAAACTCGGTTCAGCCACTCTTAAGATTACCTTTTTATGATACCAGGCCAGAGATATGTCCTGCTCGTTCCTTATCATGCTACTTAGAAAGGACTCGACAGCATAGATCCTATTCAAAAAACTTATTTATTAGTTATAGAAAACCCTTTGGGGTAGTTACAAGCCAAACACTTAGTAACTGGATCAGAGATATCTTGCAGAAGAGCGGCGTAGACGTGTCCGTGTTTAGTGCACATAGCACGCGCCATGCCGCTACATCGGCTGCCAGCAGAGCCGGGGTTAGCTTAGAGGTAATTAGAAAGACTGCCGGCTGGGCAGAATCTTCCATGTCGTTTGCTAGATTCTACAATAGAGAAATAATTGATGATTGTAATACATTTGCACAGACCATGTTGTCTAGGTCAGGGCAATAAATTTAATAATACTCACCATCGGTGTGTAAGGGTAATAATTTAGGTACCTAGTAAATTATTAAACTATAATATAAATGTGATTATACCATCAACTGTTTTATTTATTTATATGGCTAAATATATTTCTCTAAACATCCTACAAAATGTTTTAAAAGTCGCGTCGAAATAAGTCGTGAAGTATAATTGATGATCAAACGAACTTACCTGTACGTGAAGTTCGATCATAATTATACGAACGACTTATTTCGACGCGACTTACTCATCACCCTCCCAGACAAACCTATCAATTGAAGGTACATTAAGTATAGTAAGTATATATACCTATGGATACCCAACCCCAAAAATAAATAGAGGGGTACAATCACATCAGTAACATAAATACTCTACTTTAAACAGAATGACAGGTGAGCGCCGGTGTGGTAAGCGGATAAAAATATATATATTTTTTTTTTTAATGCTTTTAAACCCGTGTAAAGGCTGTAGCTTGGGGACATAGCTACAAAATGTTTTAAAAGTCGCGTCGAAATAAGTCGTTCGTATAATTATGATCGAACTTCACGTACAGGTAAGTTCGTTTGATCATCAATTATATAGTAGTAACAAAGTATTGTTTGTCCCCGCCTGCAACATCATCAAGAATTTAGTTTGACATATTTCATTTGTTGTTAATGAATTTAATGTAGATAATGCTATACTTGTTTTATCTTTTCAGTTCTTTTTTTAAGCAGTCGGGTTTTTTGTTTTTTTAATAATTAATTTTTATTTCACTCTTTTTAGTTCTTTTAACCGACATGTTTTTTTATATCTATTAATTTGTAGAAATCAAATCTCTTTGAGATCAATGAGCCTTAATCGTGAGTTGAACTATCAAATGCAAAAACAATTATTCAAATACGACCGGCAGTTTCTAAGATTAGCGTGAGCGAACATACAAACTAACTTCCACCCACTTCGGGCGCGCGAGCGTGCCGATATATAAATTGGTAAATTGTGTTTAATCAGTAATATAAATGTGATAAGAAGTATATATTTTTGAAATGGTTTTTTCATGGCCTTTTATTTGATACCCATATTACTATGATGAAAAGAAAATCCATACCTCCCCCCCCCTTTTTTTTTTTCTTTTGCCGGCGCCATTTTGAAAATTTATATAGCTTATGTCACTATCACTGTTTCGACGAATTCAACGACACCTCATATGTCAAAATCCGTCTAGCCGTTTGGGCTGTAGGGTGGTACAAAGAAATAGACATACATACATACATACATACATACATACATACGCTCGAAAAACATAACCCTCCTTCTGACGCAGTCGGGTAACAAGATTAAAATAAAAAGAAATATTAACCTAGTTTGGTCTGAAATGCCACATAATTGAACAATGCAGCCACTGAAACCAAATATGAAAATGAATCCATTAAAACAAATTCCGCCGGCTCTGCAATACTACTTCCTCTCTCCGAGTTCTCGACTTCTGAAGTCAGCTTAGATTGACTTAAATTCAACTTAGAAATTTGAATTAAAATCAATCCAAGTAACAGCTCTACCTACTAACATTCGTTATAGTCGTCTACATAAAACTTTATATATACACATATCAAAAACCCTTAAGATACTTATTAGCTGCCGTTCGCGTGGCGTGTCGACCTTCACCTAGCTATTTTTAAGTGGCCTTCAACCTATTCTCAGATCTAAATATACACAAATAATTTCCTTTCAGAGCCGTTACGGAGGAGTTCAACGTCTAACACTGTGGAAAGACATATTCATTTAATTACAATATATGTATACGTTTAATTTGGGACATCAGTCACTAAATAGGCTATCCTTATATCGTACGAATCTTTGTGCCATACGGGGAGACTTCGACGTGAGTGATACAACGAACTGATAGCAATATTATTGCAGCCATTATGTCTGTTAGTATAGGCGTATTGTCGATGCCCATATTATTTGTGTATCAAGTGCTGTCCAATAAGTGAGGACAATCAGAATTTAGCCGGAAGCGATCGCCTATTGTTTAATTTAATAGACACAGGTGTGCACTATAGACTCTCGCATAAAAACACTTAATTATAAATCAGTAATTAATAAGCATGAAGGGTTTCAGTCTGAGTATATCGATGGGCTCAGAGCCATGGGAAAATTCGTCGACCAATTCTAAAATATAAAATATTAATTATGTTTTTTAATTTATAAGGTTGACCTACGGTTGTCTGCATCAATTAGTATATTTCTCTTTGATGAGTGAGTAGCAAAACCTGTCTATACTGCACCACTTAACCAGTGCGAGCGCCAATAGAGCTGAACTTGCTGAACCTTAAGTGCAAGAGAATAATCTTTGTTACTGAATCCCGTATCGTTGTTAGGCTGATCCCATAATATTCTACAGGGACTCATGCAATGA
Source organism: Hypena proboscidalis (assembly GCA_905147285.1). NCBI lineage: Eukaryota > Metazoa > Arthropoda > Insecta > Lepidoptera > Erebidae > Hypena > Hypena proboscidalis. The sequence continues at coordinate 216,052 of LR990132.1, forward strand.
TAAAAATTGTAGATTTTAGTACAAACTTATCTTATTGGCAGATTTCTATAGTAATAGCCACTACTTATCATCTAGTAACTCTTACAAATTAGAAATGTGTAACAAACAACAGTATTGAATAGAAGAGCACTAGTTATCAAGTGCAGTGCATCCTTTTAAGGAGTAATGTGTGTAGGTAATTGTGCGGCGCGGCGTGGCCACTGCGCCTGCGCGGCGGCGCAAGTGCCCGGGGTCAAGGGCAGCGCTCCGGCGCACCGGCGCGGACGCAAAGGTCGCGACTAACGGGACTCGCCGCCACCGCTCACCCCGCCTCGCTCATGCACACTACTCGCGCGTGACAGTTATGCACACCAACTGCCCTTAACACTAGTTTTCATTGTTGCATTCACATTTAGCTTTAATGGATGCTCTATTGAAGTATAAATTGCTTACGTAAAGGCTCTATCGTTACTCTCTTTGTAAAAAAGGTACCTACTGGTCTAGTCCAAGTAAGATGGCAAACACTTTTCCATATTTTCTTCTAATGAATGCGTTGAATGTAAAGTTACAAAACACGAATAAGTTTGAGTGCAATTAAATGTAGTGAGAGGACGACACCACGTCCGAATGGCCGCCATACAAGGAGCTGCCCGACCGGTGCGTGGGCCGCTTTTTGTCCGACGAGGAACATCACCGTGAGAACCCACTCCTTACACGAGGCTCCGAGCACCAGCTTTGTATGCAACACTTGTATGACTGACTTGATTTTTGAATTTATATGTGCAATTAATGGAGCAGTTATTGAAGACGATAAAGCTGTTGTGAACTTCTGATGAAGGTGGTGACGCTATTCCTAATGCTCATGTTTTCAAAAGAATTGCGAAAACTAGACAAACAAAAGAAATCAATACAAATTATAAAATTGTAAATTCGCTATGTCTGTCCATTGCAGATATTTCAGAAATTTAATCAAATCAAATCAAATCATTTATTTCCATGGGCCCCAAGGGGCGCTTGAACACGTCAAAACAAACATCAACATACAAAAAATATAAAATTAAACTTAGCTAACTAAATTATAATACTTATTGTAATAAAATGATTTGACACCGGAGCTTAGATTGACTTTAATTCAACTTAGAGATATGAATTAAAATCAATCCAAGTACCAGCTCCGATGGGTATTGCATCATGAGAAGAGCTGGTGAGAAACTCATGTGCACCATCTAATACGAGGATACTTTGTAGAAGCTATAGAAGACAAATCCTTACCTTACAAGTGCCTTACATGACGTAAATGCACGATTAGGTAGATATTATGTAAATTTTACACCCAAAAGGTATCAATTTGGGGTTGAAAATTAATGAGTTGAGTTTTGAGTTTTAAAATTTCTTTATTGGCATAAATAACATTGAGTTAGTAATAACTATTGTTACACTAAGTACATACAATTATACCCTGTGTTTTTACCAGGCTAAAAAAACGCCTCTCAAAAACTTGGCACAGATTAATAAAATAAAAATAAAGTAATTCGTTAATACATACGGTAGTAAGTAGGATAAAATTGTAAAATAAAATAATTTTTAACAAACGATTTTAAGTGATGGGTAGACCGAGCAAGAATGTTTCTCGAATGAGGAGACGACGGTTACTTAAGACGGAAAACTTATTAATAATAATCCCCGTACTCCTAACCGTTGAGGAGTTGTACCTTCCAGCATCAGCTCTGCAACTTAAAATGCAAATATCCAAGTAGTTTTAGGTAATATACGAAACACAATATAGAAGCTTGACTGACCCATGATTTCTCTAGGATCCCATCATTAAATCATGACCTCATATTATGAATATACATAAGTAATATTCAACGTCTCGCCTCATCTGTGTTTAACTTGAAAGAATACAGTAAACGGCCTCAAGGAGCCTATATTTAAAGAATTATCCCCGTACTCCTAACCGTTGAGGAGTTGTACCTTCCAGCATCAGCTCTGCAACTTAAAATGCAAATATCCAAGTAGTTTTAGGTAATATACGAAACACAATATAGAAGCTTGACTGACCCATGATTTCTCTAGGATCCCATCATTAAATCATGACCTCATATTATGAATATACATAAGTAATATTCAACGTCTCGCCTCATCTGTGTTTAACTTGAAAGAATACAGTAAACGGCCTCAAGGAGCCTATATTTAAAGAATTATCCCCGTACTCCTAACCGTTGAGGAGTTGTACCTTCCAGCATCAGCTCAGCAACATAAAATGCTGGCTACTAGATGCAAATATCCAAGTAGCTTTAGATAATATACAAAAAACAATATAGAAGCCTTTTAAATTTGAGGGTTGCCCTCGATTTCTCTAGGATCCCATCATCAGAACGTGACTAAAAAAAAATTTGACCACATGACAAGTATATCCTATCAAACAAAAAAAGAATTTCTCAAATCGGTCCAGGCGTCTTTGAGTGATCGGTGAACAAACAAAAAAAAAAAAAAAATACAACCGAATTGAGAACCTCCTCCTTTTTTTGAAGTCGGTTAAAAATTACATGCACTATTGTTTATAGATAGCATTTGGTACACTTATAGCTTCACAAGAAAACTTTGGCGTTGATAAAAGCAACTTAAGAAAATTAATGAAGGAAGTGCCTTAATTATGTAGAAAACAGCATGGAAATATCGAAATCTACGCAGACAAAGCCAACGGTTAATCCAGGTAGTGTCCGACCAAAACCGAATTTTTGGTCGTAACCGAATATTTGGCCCCGACCTCAGTCTGGGCCGCAAACGAAACCGAAACCAAAACTTTTCAATATGAATAACTGAACTAATCGACTATGAAAAGTAGAGTTAGCAAAGTTTTGAATATTTTGTACGGTAATCTTATAATGTGAAAAAAGGTACTTATAAGCTTCGGCAATGCCGGAAGGTTCAACCGATTTTTGGCCAAAACCAAAACTATGGCCGAACCCGGGGTTTTTTGGCCGAAACTGGCCGAAACCGTTACCGTTACCTTAGTTTTGTCAACCAATATTGTTCCACTGGTAGACCAAGGTCTGCCCCAAGGATTTCTACTACCCCTATTCAAAGTACAGTATATGGGTATTTCTCATCGGCGCCCGAATTTGATGGTCACACGGGTTTATTTTCTAAACGGTATAAGTTAGAAACATAAAATGTATATTAGAGGATACAACAATTAATAAGCTACTAAATAAATAACGCTTGTCATAACTAAAGTATAAATATGTATAAAAAATCGACATAGACTGTCTAAAACGGGGCCATTTTCAGCATTCTCATCGTGTCACACTTCCCGCTGCAGTTAAATATTTTGTTATGGCTTCTCCAAATTTCAGTACATTTGTTTGTAACATATACTAAACCCATCGTAATTGATTACACTTTACGCACAATAGTCTAAAAAAAATGTGTTTGGCGTTATTTTCAAGTAAAACCACAATATACGTCGGTCACACGATTTTAGTTACTTGAGATTTGTGTTGTAAAAATGGCTTTCTGTGAAACACGACAGTACTAACCAATAACAGAGCTCGGTATGGTCGAGTGCTAGTCTTGCTCTATCGTCACTGCAGGTAGACGTGTGGCTAGTGTTACGAATGAAAAAAATATTGGCTAGTTTTAATTTCCTCATAAGATTAGCGATCATATTCGTGGACAAGATTTTTATGCATTGTATTTGAGCAATCAGAATTAAAGTTAGCTTATTGGAACCTTAAAATGATGGGTATATGCATGAGGTATTTGATTTTAAACGTTACACCTTAGCTTTGGAGAAATATAGAAAAAGGAACATTTTCGTCACTTTTGTGGCGTCATTTTCGTGGCGATTTGTCCACGAATGTGATTTTAGCCCACGAATATGATTTTTATCAACCACTATCAAGGAGTGGTTATGTTTTTCGCGCTTATATTTAATGTAGGTTGTATGTAGTACGTAAGTTTGTAAATTTCTTTCTTACTTCATCTCTTTGAAACGGCTGGATGGACTGTGACAGTAAAGATATTGTTATTGTTCAATTATTTTAAATATTTAAATTTTAACATGACAAGCATATTCTCATTGAAGAAGTAAGTGAAGGAGCCATCATCCACAATGTTAATACAGTCGAATCTGCCTTATTTCAAAGGGACGATGAAAGTACATCAAGTGATTTGGGATCATAGAAGACCTAATTTATTAGCCATGCGGAAACTGGGCTGCGGAGTTAACGATTGCGCTCTTTCTTCAATCAAATGTCAACACGGGAATCATTCATCATCATCATTGGCTTTTATAATCCGAGCCCCAATGATAACAAAACTAATCAGGCATCAAAATCTTCTATAACCATATTGTCCAACGAAATTATTAAGGCGCCATATGCCACTAAAAAAACGACAAAAAACCATCCATAAAATTCGAAAACGAATGTTTTATGCAAGAATCTGATGCCGTAAATACAAAAGACCTTAAAAACTAAACTGACAATATTGATGAAGAATTGAATTTACCACCAGATGACAGTTTTTGGATCCATCTCTCTCCTATAAGCAGTGAATACCAGAGACCCTCTGTGTCTAATGTCGTCCTGTCCTGCATTAGACAAACACATTTCTGATTCAAAGCAGAAAAAGCAACGTAGCTTCTGGTCTGCTGACGATTGGGATTAATATACCAAAAGGTTTTTAATCAGACATTCTTCTTTATTTACGAAAAAGCTTCGCATGTTTTAATTTTATATTATTATCACAAAATATATCATGATGTTATCAACGATATATTTCACATATACAGATTTTAAAGGTTTGTTATTTTGTCAATCAACGCTTCAAACATTACGTTTTAAACTTTTGAGAGACTAAGACTTAAAAAGTAGCAACTTTAGCTCAAATTAGTTAGGCTAAGTTTTTGATTCTTTTTTTATACCAAAACCTGGTTTTTGTGAATTTAAAAAAAATGTGATATTACAATTAAAATATCTTAATTACACATTATTATGAGAGATTTTTACAGTTATTGAAGTCTGTTTATTTTTGTATTTAAAAATAACTTGCGATATTATTATAAGTAGTGAACTAGAATTAAAGTACATACTAAATTACAAAAAAAAAAAAATATTATTATAAGAAATAGACCAATATATACAATAAATTGAAACTACAGTTTTAACAAAGACAGTGTTCATTTCCACTAGTTATTTTTGTTCTAAAAAAATAATTAGAATTTACCAAACAATTTGCATATCGAGATTACTCAGTTGGTTTGGAAAACAAGACCTTCTTTTTGTAAAAGAAATAACTGCTAGAAATTAACATTAACCAAGTCAAAAATCTGTAGTTTCAATAAATTTCGCTATGTCATAACACCGTGTTTATGTATATTTATAGATACTTAGGCCCATCTTCACCAGTTCTTGATAAAGTTTCAATTTCAAAAATATCTATAATTAATTTTAAAAGTGTGCAATAGGCTCTTAATTAGAACTGGGCCTATGTATTTTTATTTACTTTGCATCACCAAAGGTTGATTGTTTGTAAAACAATAACTTGTAATATTTCTATTCAAGTACCTAAAATACACACAATTATTATACTTAATACATAGTTGTAGTTTGATCTAACTATAGGTACTTAATTATTACGATTAAAAATCACATAAAAGTTCCTGTTTTTTATGTTTCATGATTATGTTTTCTTAACATAATTATAATTATAATTTTATTCGAAGGATGATTTATTTATTTTATTTTATTTATTAAAGATTGTCAAAGTTACTTACATCCTAATCTAATATAAGTATTCATTACATTTTTGTCATGATTTTATTATTTTGGACTAAATAATAATATGTAATTGTCTCTTTTAATTATTAATGATGAAAATAAGCTGAAATTATGATTACAAGAATATTTTATATTATAATAATAGAGAATTTGATAAATTATTGAATGTAAAGTTACTGCGTCATTTTCGTGGACTATCGCGTCATTTTCGTGGGATCTTAAATTTCAAAACATTATACCTGCCGAACTAGACCTCAGATTAGATTGATTTATACATAATTTAATTCATCTTTTTAATCGCTTTATGTTGCATTACAAATATAGTTCAAAAATGCATTTTTAAAATTTCCCACGAAAGTGACGATGAGAATCGTGAAAATGAGAAATACCCATATATTTATTATTTGTCATTCCGATTGTTTGTCTCCTACCATTACAGATCACATTCATTGTTTTTTTGACTACACATGTTTTGCAAAAATGAGGCAAAGATTAAGGATTTTAAGAGACTACTTGATCTTGATCAATTTACTTTGCGGTAGGAATAACTTCATATCGCAATCGTATTTATATACCAACAATTTTACGCGTTTTATTCCCACGCAATATTTTTGAGTCTAAAGTCTTCATGAGTCATATTACTCTGTATGGTAAATGGTAACCGTCTGAACTCGCAACGAAGCCACATTTAGTGAGTATATCAAATCATTTCGATGCGAGCGTTTAATCACCATTGCAGTAAAACATTTCGTTTTATCGCGCGATATCGCCGGCGCGGTCATCAAGGGCTCGTCTGCGGTGCGATGCGGCACGGTGCGGCACGGTACGGTACGGTACAATAGTAATCGCCTTTAATTGCACTCGTTCCATGTGCATACGTGCATAAGTAACCCACCAGAAATACAGCTTAGAACAGTCTCGGGTAGACTCGAATAATGTCGGCCAAATTCAAATTCAAATTCATTTATTCGTGGATCATAGGTAACATAAAGGTCTTATAAAATAATAAATTGGAGTGCGCTATGTCCTACCATAGTGGTGTAAAACATTATATTGGAGTCTTATTAAACATGCAGAATGTCAAACAGGCAAAAGTAATATAAAAATAAAAATGTCAAAGAATTAAATAACTAAATTAATAAATGATCAAAATTAAAAAAATAAAAAATAACAATAATAATTAATAATATAATTACATAGGGCAATCGGCGATTAAATTGAATAATAGTAATAACAATAGGCAATAATAATTATTATTATAATTTGTCGGCCAAAAATTCAGATATATTATTTATTTATTTTTTTATTTTATTTATTTATCATATGGAAAACTTACAGCTAGTATAACTTAAATAACAATAAGTTTAGGAACCATAAAGCCAATAACAAGTTTTCGCTTCTAGTGACTGTATAAAAATTTGGTGCGAACAAAACTAATGCAAACATCGCTTGCTCATAACCTTATAATTAGGGCGCGATTTAAATGAAGAAACTAAAATAAAAATAAAATAGAAATATAACACAACATAATAAAATAAGAAATATGATACTCCGCTCATTTAAAGAATTCGAGACTCAACCGTCTTCTTGCCGCAGACAAACTTATTGTAAATGGATCGATATCGAACTGCTTACTCACTTTATTAAAGTATCTGCTCGCACGCACAACGCAACTATTCTGCCTGTAATTAGTTGAAGCATCTGGAATCCGCAATGAAATATAAGAACGTGTTGATTTGTTTGGTACATTTAAGAAAAAATTGGACAATAACTCAGGACTGTCAATATTACAGTTTAAGATTTTTAAAATTAACGTTTAATCTGATATCTGACGACGATTTTGAAGTGGTAATAAATGAAATTTTTTACATAATAATAAGTAGTGACCAGAATGATACGGGATCTTTAAGTGGAAACATAGATATTTAATGAAGCGCTTTTGGACATTCTCTATTCTGTCTATGTATTATAATAACACTTTTCACGCAGTAGCTTTTTGAGATGAGTCTTAAACATATTTAAATTCAAATCCTATATTATCTTTGGCAATTTATTGAAAAAAAGGTGCCATGTGAAAAATACTTTTGTGCATCAGTGTCGTGTTAGTTTTAACCATACAGAGCCTATTTCTATCTCGCTGAGATCAATTGGATGCTTCTGTTGCTAGAGTAAACAGATTAGGATTTGTTTTTACAAATATTGCTACTTCATAGATATATAGTGACGACAATGTGAGAATATTATATTTCTTAAAGAAAGGTACACAACTTTCGACAGTCTTTAAGCCAAACATCGCTCGCAGGCAACGTTTCTGAGCCTTGAAGACCATCTCTTTCCAATCCACCGATGTTTCAACTGCGTGTGTTTTTATTTGCTACCGAGGACCAAACAGGTTGTGTTAATCATTCAGTCAGTCAATTCAGTCACTGAAAATGGAAATTATAAACGTCAGGAACTCTTAAGTAATTTTGGAGACTGGGTCCCACGGAATAGTATGCTGTATACCTTAACATTTTAATATTTAGCTTCAAGCTACCTGAGAACGAGAGAATTTACGCTCTGCTGCGTTTCTTGCTTTGCGCTGCGGTTGCGCGCGCGCCGCCGCGCCGGTCGCCATAAACCGCGCTCGTTAAACGCGCACCAACAAACAATCACTTGTTTCGCGTTTTGGCTCTAAAATCTCTGATGTGAAAAATTAAGCAATTCTACACGGATTCCCATTGATATCAAGCTACTCTTGAAGTAACAAACAGTAAAAACAACACAGAAAAGTAAATATTGAAAATACTAAAATGATAAGGGAACACATTCATTGCAATAATACACACAAAAAGAACATTTATAAAGAATGGAAGTGGTTTCAAAAGCATCCACACTCTGATACTGTAACACCTTCTTGTGCTCAGACAGATTCAGATCTAGAATCTGGCAGCAAAGCGTCGACCGCAACGTCCCAAGCAATGAATAACAACGAGCAACGCCAGCACCTGTCAAACATCCTTCTTTAGTCATTCATTAAACCACCGATGCTATCGATGCTCGCTCCCACACTAAAGACATGCGTCTGACACATACTAATGTGTCTGACGTACTCTAGCCTGCAGTCCCTCTGTCTACTAGTGCAGTAGTCTGCGACGACAGCAATGTATCTTTGAGATATCAGCGTGTGACTGTGTGCGCAAACCCAATGATTGTTGCTTTTATGTATAGCTTATATATATACGTTACTTTAGGTTTTTGTATTTTAGATATTAGACTCCTATAAAAAAATATAATTTGATTCTTGGCAAATTGCAGACGTTCGATCAGCAACAATATTAACGCAACTCTTACATTAATTCCTGAGTATGCAATCTTCATGACTAGTAATTTCTGAAAATAGGTAGTATTTTACTGAAAAGGTGACCAAAATGATACATATAGAGTTGGGCACTTCTGCTACTATTTATTGACCAGTAGCACAATACATCTGTGTAATAGGTATGTGCGTCGCGTGCGTGTATTACAATGGATCGGGTTCGGGGAAGGAAGCGCTCTCGGAACTGCCGGACACCTGCGCGCGCGCCGCGTTCGACACAACATGGTGACGCACTCCCGGAACCATGACATAGGGCAGCAGAAGGTCCACGTCACTTGTGGGCTATGATCGACTACCTGATGCCTGGTCATACTAATACATTTGCTAACCACCCATAACGCAAAATGAACATCGTGGCAATATAGATCACAAAACATGATCCAAAATCATACGATCACAAATGAGATTTAAAACATCGGTTCTTCATCTAGCTATTTGACTCCTTATTTTTGAGCTTCCGAGTATTTGTTGTATTGTTATCCTTCTGTATCAGTGCGTCTGGTGCACCAGTTACGCATGCGCGACACCCGCACGAGGCCGATTCGCTGTAGCGATGCTAATCATCACTTCACATACATAATATTTCTAATAACTATCAATGATTATTTGATACACGTCTATATCTGGACATTAGCGGTCACCGGGGTTGATTCTATACATACTAAGTTAGTTGTATGTACAACTAACTCATTAATAAATCAGGAGACGAGTTAATACCGTATTCAAATATTTGAATTTTATCTAAACTTGAAACAAAAGAAAATAAGATCTGGCCGACATGTAATTCATTTAAAAAAGTAAATTTTCTGTTTTTGTATTGTTATTTATCTTATTAATTTCATGATATCTACTAGTTACCGATAGCTCCCTACATCTTTCACTAAGAGGTAGGTAAGGTAATGTAGGAGATGAACTGCAGCCACCCGGTACTAAGAGTCTTAGTACTGGATGTTTGAAAGTTCTTCTCCAACGTTTGTCCAACAAACATGATATAAGTTAATCTCCAAGTCACATATGAAATATTCCCAGTATTTCTCATAAGGTACGAGAGTACAGGACGCGGTCGGTATTGTTCGTGCTGGTCGCTGATTGGCCGAGCTTGCAATTACCTACATTTGAATAATGGCATGCGACATTGCACTCGCGGTGATTGGCGACGCCTATGGTGTGTCTGTACGTCCATGGTTTAGCATGGGAATACTAATGAGAACGCATATGAACAATCAACATTACTATTTGATAATCATTTATTTAGACTTACTACCTCCACCTCATCTTGGTTCCGCTTTTAGATCTTCAGCCAGGACTAGAGAGCTGTAGAGCCAAGTTCGCAACGTAGTCTGGTGGCCTTTATTTCACGAGACCATAAGATGGCAGCCTTCTCTATTGCAACTTTAAGTCAACGGAACCATCATGTTTCGAGCCTTGGCCCAATTACATTGAGTAGTAGTCGGCTTCTAGTACATTTTTTTGTTAGACTAGTTGTCAGACTTTCTGGCATCTGACTACCCGTAACGACTGCCATATGTTCGAATGGCAACCGCAACCGACGGTTTAACGTGCTCTCCTAGGCACGAAGGAAATCGCGTTATGTTAAAGATGGTCCATAGCCTACCGCGGTTAGAATTGCTTAACCTGCAAAATGATGGGCCGCGCGGTTGTAACTTAGCCACGAGCTCCTCCTTCAGGTCAACAGAACCATTGTCATTGAATTATACTAATTTGTCATTCTGTATATGAGTTTAAGGTGTAACGTAACATCCATACAGACAGTATTAATTTTAGAGCTCATTGTATTATATTGTTCAGAGGTGGGTAATAAAGAATTTGGTCCACTTCCTGCAGATGACATTTATCATGATGATCGCATTAATGGCGGAGTGTTTAGTGAATCAGAGCCTCGGAGGCTTCGCATGCGCGGCACGACGCGCGCACCTGTGCCGCGCGCGCGCTGCATACACAACCATAACACTACCACACTAATACCAATCAAACCTGCACCCACGACCAATGGTACACAACCTTATAGTTATGTCAATAAGAATGTTTTAAACAGCATAAAATGAGATATTGTTTGGTGTTCGCATGGATAATGTCAACAGTAAGGTACATAGAACATTTTGGTATCGTCAGGTGTCGACGGTCGCGATGGTCGCGATCGTCGCGGGCGCAGATTAAATGCAAACGCGAGACATGAATATGAAGCGATTCGCAATTGTTTTTACAAACGATTTCATTTGAAATCGATTTGCAATTTTATAATAGCGTCATTGTAAAGTAAGGTTGGCAGTTTTTCATAAATATTCGCCGGAGGCTGATGTTATCACGTTCGATTCGTTTTTGCGTCTAAGTAACGAGCAGAGAAGATTCATCGAACCCTCTCAATGAACATTCTTGAAATATCGAGCAATTAAAATCTTCAGAGACAATGCACCAAATCAAATTGAATGCTGAATTAATTTTGAGCGTTGGAAGCGGGCGAAATTATTGAGACAGGTCTGCGAAAGTTTATCAATAAAATAATTGGTGTACTTTTGCATACCAATATCGCTTGAATCTCTCGACGATGGAAATGAGAATATGTGCTTATTATAAAATAGATGCTAGACAGCCCTACAATGGCAACAATGCTAAACTAAATCTATAACAACATGTGGACGATACTCAGAACAGGCCATCAAGAGTCGAATATGTATGAAGTGTCAATATTAAATCAATCGCGCATTTGTTAGCATTTGGATACGACAGCGCACGATTCGGAGCGAGGCCCATCGCGACATCGCCAGCGCCATCGCCACTGCCATCGCTGGCAAATCGCCAACTCAGTGATTGGCAATCGAGCGTTAAACTTATTAGAGCACCGATAAACGGCGTGGTTCAACCGAATCCGTGTAAATTGCACCCAGACCACCGCACACCGCCGCAGGATTTCATTGGGTAAAGACTTAAAACTGTGATAACTCAATCTGCGGTCATGGATGATAGAATCTGATCTGTATTTTATGCGGAAATCACCATAAATCAAACACACAATACTTATTACGACACTATCAACGCGCACATCTACTGCTTTGTATGGGTTAGCGAACACAAAAATAAAATTACTTAAAACCAAATAACGTCACTTTTAACGAGTATCTCAGCCTCGAACCACTTGCACCGAGCGAATCGTTATAAAATATTGGAAAATTAAACAAGGCTGGATTAAATATTACTTGTAATTTCGGTAATATTGCAAGAGCGCATGCGCACACGATCGGTGGGTGCGACGTCGGCCGATGCGCGCGCGCCGATACCGCCGCTGTATGGTAATATTTCGCGCGCTCGTGCTCCGCCGAGCGTTTTAATTATATCATATCGAGCCCCAAGGATCTCTCCACACACAGCCGAGACATTATCCATGACAAACAGAAGTCTAACACTGTAAAATGCTAAATGCTATGCACGGTAAATAAAAGCTTGTTATAAGAAGATGGCATTTTTAATAGTGTTGAGTACATACCCAATCAAGCTACCTTTGAGTATTATTAACGCTTCATCATACATCAACACGTTCACACCCACGCCGAGCAACGCGTTCATATCTTTTCATAAGCGAGTAAAAAAACTGTCTCTATCGAGTACATTGCCGTTTTTCGGTCCTTATGTCTTTTCCATAGGTGTACTGCCTTTGAGAGTTCAAATACCAGTAAAGTATTTTTTACGTTTGGAACACGTGAAGTAGTAGTATTTCTGCACGATGTGCACTGTACATAGCGTGGTCCGGTGTATCGGCGCACAGGCAGATAAATCACGCGCCTCATAATTTAGTGCACTCCCGAAACTCAGGCATGCGCTAGATAACATTATCAAATATTGTATGAACAACTATACAGCCTACAATGGCCATAGGAAATTCACAAACCTATTTTATATAAATATTATGCATTGGTAACATAGTCCAAAATTGTGATATTGTAAAATATCATTTTACGATCTGATACTGATCTGATTTAATAAAAATTGTATCCACCTTTTTATATTTGAGCTCTGTCCGAAAATTTTTAAAGTCTTACCTGGCTATCGTCGCACTCATACTTTTGAAAAGCTCTGGTAAGGTCCTGATGGATGACTTTCTTAATCAAGCCCAACCATGGCCAATGCTCAACGACGTGTTAACAACTAAGCTATGATACGAACGTGTGAAACTCTGCATATGCCTTACAAACGCGTAGACAGATCACTGTGTCGTGTTATAGACGTGCGTCTCACAATCGCTGCACAATCGCATCCACGACGCCGCCGACTGTCAGACGCGACACGTTTGGTAGCTGTGATGCAGATATTTAAACAGCGATAGAGATAATCTCACGTGACGGACCAATTCTGCCTTCCGGATTTCTAATTCTGGATTCCTTTAAACTGCATTCTCAATTCGTTTTATGGTAAACTATCTGTTAAATTATGTGTGTGTATTACTAACATTGTATTATCTGTACTGTGGTGAACTTTATGGTACCTTGTATTTGACAGGTTGTTCACTTCCCTTCCTCTCTCTCTGCTCAAAATTGTGTTACGTGGAATGTGTTAATTTTTGTCCGTCTCCTTGGGACTCGGATATGTGCAAATAAAGCTGATCTCTCATGTAAATAGTGATGATTGTAATCGTAAATAATCCATGGTGTAATTAACACATAAGAAGCATTTGTGTGCCATATTATGACAATATAGTGTCTCAAATCGATTGCCGCCTATATTTATTTCATCCCACTGCGATTAGAACCCAGTAGACTTTGCAACAGGTTCTGGGTCCAGTGATTTAAACGAGTTTACACAAACGATTTAACAAGGCAAAGGGGCATTCGATTACCTTTTGAAATTTTGAAAATCAAAGGTAACCTAAAAGGGCACGATGCCGGGTGGTCATACGGCGCCGTCTACGGCGGGCACTGCGTCTGCATTGCCGGGCGGATTGCCGGCTCCAGCATCAGCATACGCGATACATGGATTCGATAAACTGGAAGGTGTCTCCAATTTCCAAACGTGGAAATTTGCTATGAAGAGCTATTTGGTGCTAGAAAATTTATGGAGCTCTGTCACCGGGGATGACACCGATTCTGCGAAGTCACAGCGGGCATTGGCTCGAATATCTTTGTGCATAAAACCGGCTTTGTTCCAATTGCTGTACGGAATTGAGACGGCTAAGGAAGCATGGCAGAAACTTGCAACCGTTTATGAAGATAAAGGCTTGTTTAGGCGAGTGGGTCTACTGCGCCGGCTGCATCGGGTTGAATTCGCGACGTTCGTGAATATGACGGCATACATTGATTATGTGTTTACCCTTGTTCAGCAGTTAGCCGATATCGGTAAGGTTGTAGAAGATGCTGAGATTGCGGAAATACTGTTGAGCGGTCTGCCTCAGGAATTTGATACGCTGGTATCAGCGTTGGAAACCGCATCAATTACCAGTGGGCTGACATCAGAACTAGTTCGTGCGAGGCTTCTGCAGGAAGAGTACCGGAGGATAAATTCAGAGAATGGTACTGGAAGCAGCTCCAACAATGCTTTTGCAGCTAACAGTTTTAGTAAGAAGAAAGTATTCAAATGTCACTTTTGCAAAAAGCCTGGTCACATAAAGGCAAAGTGCTATAAATGGAGGCAACAACAGCAGAAAGAAGATTCTAAACAAGAGCAAACAATGTCTGCTTCAACTTTTTATGCCTCAGCCAAGAAGACAGACTTTATTGTGGATAGTGGGTCTACATCACACATGTGTAATAATAAGAATTTATATGTAGATTTTAGAGATGATAAAACTATGGTAAGCTGTGCTGACAAAAGGGCTAAATTAGTGAGTTCTGGTATAGGGTCAGTGAATGTTAGCATTGATGGTATGAGTAACATTTTGAAAGATGTATTGTATATTCCGCAATTATCAGAAAATTTAATGTCGGTGAGCAAGATATGTGAGAGAGGCTTTATGGTTGTATTTAATAGGGATGGCTGTGTTATATACGATGATCAATGTACTATTGATGGTAAGCACATTATGTCTGGGGAGTTTCACAAGGGTGTATATAGGGTGAAAGGTACTTGCATGCAGGAGCAGTCAATGGCTACTCTTCATGAAGTGAAGGGATCACAGACTGCAAAGTTGGCTGTATCAAAGTTGAGTGCTGAGTTATGGCATAGACGGTTAGGACATCTGAGTGTGAATGGAATGGATGCTTTAAGGAACAATGCTGCACGTAATGTTTGTTTTCAGGCTGACAAAGGAGATCTACAGCAGTGCTCCGCTTGTCTTGAGGGGAAGCCTGTGGCCAAGGCTTATCCCAAGGGTCAGGCTAGACGTGCTGGTCAGCTACTTGAGCTCATCCATTCTGATGTCCTTGGTCCGATCAGTGATGACAGCTGGGGTGGTGCAAGGTACCTATTAACCTTGACTGATGACTTTTCGAGGAAGACCTTTGGATACTTATTGAAGAGGAAGTCTGAGGTATTTTCCTATTTTGTCATTTTTAAGACCTTGGTAGAGACACAGACTGGGTTGCGTATGAAATGCCTGCGTTCAGACAATGGTGGTGAGTATTGTAGTAAGGAATTTAAAACTTACTTACACAAGGAAGGTATACTTCACCAGTTAACGGTACCGTATTGTGCTCCGCAAAATGGCGTGGCTGAACGTCTGAATAGAGTTATTATGGAGAAGGCTAGGTGTATGCTTTTACAGGCAGGTCTTTGCAAGCGTTTTTGGGGAGAGGCAGTTATGACTGCTATCTATTTAAAGAATCGCAGCCCCACAACAGCTTTAGCAGGACAGGTGCCTGAGGAGATGTGGTCTGGTCACCATGTGAGCCTGGACCATCTCCGTGTTTTTGGCTGCATCGCCTATTCTCTGGTGGCGGAGCCGACGCGTACAAGTAAGTTGAACGCTAGGGCTAAAATGTGTATATTCGTCGGTTATTCGGAGAGTACTAAAGGATACCGCGTTGTAGAGCCATCCAGCCCAAGGAGAGTAATTTTGTCGAGGGACGTGAATTTTATTGAAAATAAGTTTTATAAAGATTTTAAATGCAATGACATGAAGAATAATCTTATAAATGAGGAATTAATTGTTTGTCCTGAATATTATAATGAATTGAATTCTGATAATTTTGTTTCTGAAAGTCCTAGTTGTGAAACTGAAGCAAATTGTAATGATAAATCCCTAAGTGATGGTAATAATTCAATTCAAAATGAAACAATTAATTGTAATGAAAATGATAATAATAATTCAGTGAATGAAATGAATCATACTTATGATTTTTCTTATGAATTTACAGATGCGGAATCTGGCAGCAGTGAGTCAGACAGAGAACGCTCTGTAGAGGAGCTGGAGACACAGCCAGCATCCTCAGGAGAGGCGTTGGCTCTCGGAGATGGCGCGACCAGTACGGGAGTGGCTCCTGTGACTGTCGGCGGCCGGTCTTTGCGTAATAATCGTGGTAAACCCCCTATAAGGTATGGCGATTATGAAATGAGTATGTATGCCAGCACATTGTTTGATGAACCGCAATCTTATGAACAGGCTATGTCATCTTCTAGTAGCAATGAATGGATGAATGCTATGAGGAAAGAATATGAATCACTATTGAAAAACAATGTATGGAAGATGGTAGAAAGGCCTAAGAATACCAATGTTGTGAAATGCAAATGGGTATACAAGGTGAAACATGATACGTCAGGAAATTTTGATAGATATAAAGCGCGCTTAGTTGCTCGCGGCTTTAGTCAGAAAGAAGGTGTAGATTTTTCTGAAACTTTTTCTCCTGTCGTACGTCATTCGACGATGCGTATTTTGTTTTCCCTTGCTCACCATTATGATATGTCTATAGAACATATTGACGTCACTACGGCGTTTTTGCATGGCGATTTAAATGAAATAATATACATGGAGCAACCTCCTGGTTTTGGTTCTGACGATAATAGGGTGTGTCTTTTGTCAAAGTGTATATATGGTTTAAAGCAAGCAAGTAGAATGTGGAATTTGAAAGTACACCAACTATTGACTGAGAATGGATATGTACAAAATAAGTGTGAACCATGTGTGTATGTCAATAGAAATAATAAGGATCTGACTATAATTGCTTTATATGTAGATGATTTTTACATTTTGAGTACATGTGATACTAAAGGCTTATGTAAATTGTTAGAAAGTAATTTTTCAGTTAAGCATTTAGGTCCACTTAAGAGTTGTTTAGGAATGAGGCTTTCTAGAGATAAGAATGTTTTGAAATTGGACCAAACAGAATATGTAAAAAGATTACTTAAACGATTTAATATGCAAGAATGTAAATATGTTACCACACCTATGATTGTTAATAATAAATTGTTAAAATCAGAATCAGAACCATTGGATGATAACATTTATCAATATAGACAGTTAGTCGGGTGTTTGATGTATCTTTCAGTATGTACAAGGCCTGACATAACATTCAGCTGCAGTCAGTTGAGTCAATACTTGACTCATTTTGATAATAGTCATTGGGTAGCTGCCAAACGCGTTTTACGGTATTTGGCGGGAACTATTAATCGCGGTCTTTGTTTTTACAAAAGTACAAGCTTGAACATTGAAGCTTATGCTGATGCTGACTGGGCAAATGATATGGCAGATAGGAAATCTTACACAGGTTTTGTTGTAAAGTTGGGCAAGGATATTGTAAGCTGGGAATCTAGGAAACAGCGTTGCATTGCCTTGTCGAGTACAGAGGCAGAATATGTAGCCATCTGTGATGTAGCGAAAGAGTTGTGTTTTATTAGGAATTTCATGTATGAAATTATTGATAAACGCCTTAGTATAGTTATCTTTAATGATAATCAAAGCGCTCAAAAATTGTTGTTGGCTAAAGAATATTCTCATAGACGTACTAAACACATAGACCTTAGATATCATTTTGTAAAAGATCTAATACAAAAGTATAATTTTGCTGTAAGATATGTTCCTACAAATAATATGACAGCTGATATATTCACAAAAGCACTTTGTTCTGTAAAGCATAATAAGTTTGTGAATGATTTAAATTTGAATTGATAATTGTTACAATGATATTAAAATAATGTTTTTATGTATTGACATTATTGATTATGTATGTTATTGGATATTATATAGAGTCAACTTGGATTAAGCATGTAGAGACAGCATGTAGAGTCACTGGTTTTATGTAGAGTACTGTCATGAAGTCTGCATGTAGAGGCACTGTTTATGTATAACTCTAGCTATGTATTGTAGAATAGCAATGTTATGAATAAGGGGAAGTGTTAAATTATGTGTGTGTATTACTAACATTGTATTATCTGTACTGTGGTGAACTTTATGGTACCTTGTATTTGACAGGTTGTTCACTTCCCTTCCTCTCTCTCTGCTCAAAATTGTGTTACGTGGAATGTGTTAATTTTTGTCCGTCTCCTTGGGACTCGGATATGTGCAAATAAAGCTGATCTCTCATGTAAATAGTGATGATTGTAATCGTAAATAATCCATGGTGTAATTAACACATAAGAAGCATTTGTGTGCCATATTATGACAATATAGTGTCTCAAATCGATTGCCGCCTATATTTATTTCATCCCACTGCGATTAGAACCCAGTAGACTTTGCAACACTATCAATAATAATTTGGTGAAAGATCAATTTAAGCTCCAATATGATCTTCTGCCAAGAGGATGTACTTTATTGTATGCCTACCATATGGTAGTAATTCACAGGACAGAGTGTAAGGCCACCAATGGAGATGATGTGAAGAGTGATATGTTTATAGTAGAGAGGGTGGACGTTTAGCATCTTATTAAGTTAGATGTGAAATAAGGTAAGATTTCAATGATCACATTCAAATTCAGTTTAAAACCTTTTAACGTTATATCTAGAATACCTTCATATTCTACATTATTATGTGTGTTCTCTCAGAATCAGGACACGGCTCTTGCAGACGTCGTCTCGTCATACCGCTATGACAATGTGTCAGAGACGGCATGCGGTAGAGGGTTGACTCGCAAGAGGCCGTGAGAATGAATATTCATGTCTGATAGGAGATTTGATATCTGCCACAGTCATGTAGGGCAAGCCATGCAGATTGCCACAGAGTTACGTGCTTCAACACTTGTTCACAAAATACGTTTATGTCATTATTCTTAGGCTGCAGATAAGCATCATGACAATTTCAAACCGTTCATACCCCATATTTTTCATTTCACTAGCAAACCAAAATATTGGTAATCACAAGACATACACAATACATGCATGTAAAAGTTTGCAAAAAAATGTATTACAATACCGCTGGACAGCCGCTAAACTTGTATACTGTGAAGTAAAGTGATGGCAAAACATTGTACCCCTCGAAGACATGTCACTGGCAAGAACGGAGCTATGCCAAAGAAAATGTAATCTTTCAGGATTCTCCACTCATGTAGAATATTGTGTTGGTTTACTCGTAGTTATAGATTTTATTCAATAACTAATCTTATAAAAAGTGAACCTAACAGGAAAACATTTTGGACCGTGAGAATTATTGAATTAAATAACCTGAGCTCTAAACAACAACTCTAAAAAGAGGTTTTAAATAAACAGTATAAAAAGAATTACTTGTTTCTGTGAACCTTTTAAAGTTAGGTATGCAATACAATTACATACAGACTAAATTAAAACAAGTTAAAGTTTCCTAAAAGGCGTCGTAGCATTGTCAAAAAGTGTTCACACGATTCCAAATGTTGTGGTGGTTGCAGACCGCGGTAATTCGACAAAAAGTGTGGATATCGCACGTCGCAAACCAATTAAACGGTGTCGTGGTGTGTGTTTAGTGATTTGACAACTACGTGCCGATGCCGAGATGTGTGTCGTGTGTGTCATGTGTGCGAGTGTGTGCGGCGACGAAACAGGAGCGTTTGCATTAACCATTGGTAATTTCCGTGAACATTTAGGTTTTTGTCATCGCCAGGCCTGCAAGCGAGTAGGGTTGCTTTGACATGAAAGTGCTTTGGTGGGGAGGGGAGGCGGTGCGTGATTAAAGGTGTTTTGATGTTGATTTGCATTTTATCACGTCGTTAACATACGGTTTCCCTCACTGTTCACTCACCAGTCACTGTTATGCAAACACAGCGGCAGTAATTTCCGACTCACGAATTTCATTTGCCTTAAAATTTTACTTTTTAATGCGCTTAATTTCCTTGGATGGGAATTAATGATCGAGACGAAGGCACCTGCGCCAGGATGCCAATTACTCCCCTCCTCCCCCCCCCCACCCGCGTCCCCGCGTGCATTACCCCGCAGGTGAGGCGGTATTCAAATCTGCGAGATATTACACTCATAAACGTTTACGCGCAGAATGCACGCACTGAGAGCTAAAAACGTTTTTTACAAAAACTCAAGCACCCCATAATACTGCACTTAATATTTTACGACAAACTAATAACTAAAAAGTATTGTATAAAACAATAGGCACCTGTAAAGTATAATGCAGTGAAGCAGAATTTTTCTCATTCCAAAAATACGTTTAACTAAATAATCAATAAATTTTATGTCAAGACGTATAAATGGGCATCTGTTGTGCCCTAAGGCCACGCGCATTATTTCATGCACTAGTCAAAAATCTCCATTTAGGCGAAACATCTTTGTACTTCGGAGGAATCCCATCATCTGAACTGTTGCTTTGTTACGAGCTATTTAGGACAAAAACAATATAGACTCAGTTATAGCACCCACAAGAACTGTACGAGCTGCATCTCACACCTACACACATGTATTCCATACACACAAGCAAACGGCACAGCTGCAGCGTTAAGTGGACGGATTATGCAGACTTGTAATGAGTAACGCATGTCTTCATAATATGCATAAGTGCATTATCTACCCGTATCGAGCACAGATTTCACTTTATTCTTTCACGGCATTAATGCATTATCTCTGTATGCTTACTAATGCTGCGGTAGATCATAAAATAAACTTAATATTTCAACATCAATTTGGCGAATAGTAATGAGTTGGAAAGTGAGAAGTAATTTAATGCGGTGCTAAATGTGTGCGCGCGAGCGCAGACAGTTGCCCTTTCGCATTATTGACGTTATTGTGTGTTTAAGGAAAGTTCGTAGACATACACACACTCACATGCACACACACTCTAGTAGGCTGGGCAGACGTTACGCTGTTAGTTTTGGTTAAATGTTGAATTCGTTATTGCATTTCATGGAGGAGGCACGTGCGCGAGCGAAGTCGAACGAAGCCTTCAATAATTGACATCGTCACACCGTCGACACCGAGTACCGACCTCACCATTCACCGCTGATATTTGAGTAAAATTAACTTAATATCGAGCTTCCAAATAAGTAGAAACATCATTGATATCAAAATTACACATGGTCACTGAATCTAAACGAAGCCAAAAAGTTAAGTTTCGTGGACAGTTCAGGGTAAAAATGTCACTAGGTCGGACCAAGAATGATGATAAATTGAAGACGATGCTTTTCCAACTACATTAAATGTAGTCAGTTGGGGACTGCTTTGTGGTTACGTGTTATGTTATGTATGAATAGGACCAAGGCATGTCTTCGATTCCTGTCAATGATGAATCTTTCAAGTCTGCGTGTATATCTGTGTGTGTGTTCGTAAAGCCAGGCGTTCTTTTGATCTAATCTACTTCCATCCAGACCGGATACGTGACTGAAAACTAGCACATATTACAAAAGCCATTATCATTTGACCCATGCACCCAGCAAGTGATACCAATAACCTAACGCTAGAGCAGGCGGCGGCTTCTTTCATGCTTCATCTATGCCTGACTGCCTGACTGCCTAGGTATCACCAATTGATGAAAATTTATACGACACTTCAAAATTGTGTATATTCTATCTGCTACCTACATGACATGTAGTTTTGGCTATACAATTGGATCCATGGATTGTTCAATTTATAAACAGATCGTAAATTGGAACAATATACTTCAGGCTCAATTGTGCAGGTCATCTCATTGGTGAAGCGTATGACTGTTAGCAGAATTGATCAGCAGCGATAGGCGAGTAGGCCCAGTAGGAGACCGTAGGACTGCAAATCGAAAGTCTCAGATTCGAATATACGGCGTACACCTTTGTCAATAAATCGTTAACATTAGTCTTATCAAGATTAGATATTCAGCTTTAGAGGCTGTTTTTTCGAAAGCTAAAACTCGTTAATAATATTTTTTAACTTGGATGTACGATTTCATGTTATTCAGAGGCGAATATTTCATTTTGAAAAATCTTATATTTAGTGTGTTGAGCAATGTGGGAGTCGCGCGGTAGCAGCGCGGTGTGGTCGCGGCGCGGCCTGCGGCTTGCCGGCGGCACTGCGCAGTGCGTTGCGATATCTTAATAAATATTCGATAAAATCATTGTTTAAACATACTTCAGGTAAACTACTTTTAACACTTAATTTCTTCATGAGTCATCCAGTAACGTTGAATGGTTAGTATAGTAATGATATTTCACAATGGACCTTAAAGATTGCCCGTTGCTTTTTCATTATATATTTAAACCGTTTACCAAAATAATTCGTGTACAACTGGCAACGAAAAAAACTAACGTTTATTCCAAGTTTGTCTGATTTCATGTGATGATGTAAGGGTTTACGACTTTAACATTCTAATTTATAGTTGACATTAAACTAATTGAATGATAAGCGCTAATGGCGGACAGATTAGCCGACCGTTAATGGCGGGCAGCAGATGTGGCGAGCAGTGGTGCTGGTGAGCGAGGCTATTACCGGCGATTTCACGCGCATCTGTCACCGTGCAAAGGTCGCCACTCACCAATCACGCGCCAACTGATTTGGGTTTGGTTTTCAATGACAATAATGTATATGAGCTTGTATTACACTTGGCTGATAAGAAAGCCTCAGTGCCAAAACAAAACAACATTTAATATTGGTTTTGTCACATTTTCGAGCAACTATCAATTCTGGGGGTCTATATAATCATATGATAATCTACCTCGTGTCGTAGCGAGCATTGTCTCATCTCCGTGATATTATCCAAGAGATATTGTCCGAGCACTCATTACACTCATTACAGTGTGCAACAATGTTGCTGTACAGGGTAGAGCCTTCTGCGACTCGGAGCGCTACCGTATCGTCGTCGATCAAATATGGCGAAGATCCACACAGTCTAACTATTTATTTCATCCTATCTATATAATATCTTAGAGTGTTTGCAGTAAATAATATGATATAGGTGAATAGCTTTTTTGGGGTACATGATTAGTGCTTAAATCTTAACATTCAATGAACCTGATATTTTAACAAAAAAAAAAACGATTGATTCATGCAATGGCACGAGGATAGTAAGAATTGACAACATTTCAAAATTTGAAAGTGTCTAAAACAAAAATACCGTTTCTTTATTATCCTATCCGGAGTACAAAAACATTTTTTTTAATTTTTTTGGATCAGTAGTTTTGGAGAAAAAAAATAAAAACGAAAAAATGCGTCGTGACGTCACATATACGGCTTAATAAAGTATTACCTTTGCCCATTGTACGACAGAATGAAGAGTAATCGAAAATGACAGTTGTAATGTCAGTATTGTCAGTTGCCTGTCAACTAACGATAAACACATATTTTACAATAATGAAAATATAAGCAATATTTATTGATTGCAACTATTATTCTTCCTAAATCGAACTGAATCCAAGTGAGGAATATACACCTACGATGGATTTAAAATATTGTTTTGTACGAACATGTAAAAACAAATCTAAAGACGCCAACTCAAACACGAAAGAATAGTGTAATGCACTGGATGTAGTTTGTTCGAAACGAGTTCTATATGTGTGTGAAGAAGCTATAGACTACATAACATTACACTTCAACTTAAAGGAACGCAGCAGTATTGAAAAAAGTAGCAAAAACTGGGAACATTTTAGAAACGGGACTGGAAAAGTAAAACCGTGATCATCATATTCATCATCATTTAGTTTAATGATATAATGTTATTAAAAAATTTAATTTACTTTTATGTTCTCATCAGTAATGTTTAGATGTGGACAAGACCTGGGCCATGTGAAAATAAATTATTTAAAATATTGTGCAAGTATCTTTTTATTTATGATTGCTGTTTCATATTTTGTTTATAAAAACTAACACACATGTAATATAACATAACATCAACCCCATATCACCCAAAAATAAGTATTAATAAAAGTATTTATTAGTTTTTAACATGAGAGAAAACGTTATGACATGTGTGAGCGAAGCAGTTACATAGCTAAACATACACTTGTAGGGGGTCTTCAATGTTGTTAATTGATAGAGGTTGCGTGCTAATTAAATACTTTATTCACTGGTACCAGTTATATATACTTATGTTATAAACTAATCCTAATGACCTAACGGCGTGAATGTGGAGAGACGACTGCCGAGCCGAGCAACTGCGCATTTGCGCCTAAGTACCATTTGTAGCGTCAGCAGTCGTACGCTACAATACTCCCCCCCTTATTTTCGAATTTTTTATTACAAAAAAAATTACTATCTAATTTTACAATAATAATTATAACAAAATTCTAATGTGTCACGGACCTAATGTTCCTTCAAGTATTTATCGATAACAATTCTACTACACTTTTGCTTACACATCAAAATGATCAAATGACTTACACAATAACAACTTCGTAACTTAACACCGTGCAGGTGTGCCTGACGCAATTTATAAGCACAAACTATAATGAGGGTTTTAACTTTTATCATCACGCTATACAATATAAAGGGTACAAAAATGTGACAAATATGATTATAATCTTACAAAACAACTGATATATTTTACTTGCCGTATGACGCGTATGTATAAAGCTATTCGTACGGAAAACACAATTATACGCAAAATCACAAGTTTCATAAATCTACCAGTACACTACACACGAGAAATAGGCCGATATCTGAAGAATGACAGGTTGCGCCATCCAACACCGATGCGGAATCTGCCTCGCCCCTGGTGTGATACGCGATTACGACGCGCGCACTGTACTTGCAGAGTGCCGCCGCCGTGTCCCTTGCCATCTTGATCCTCAGGGTATGCTGCGACCTTCAGACTAATGCGGTTTGTCTCCTCGCACTCAGCTCCAGTCGCCTTACGCCTCCGTCCCTGGTTGCCTCCATGTCGATCATATACTCCGAACTACGCAGTGGACTGCTTTGGTTGCTTCTTCATCGTAAGCTTAACAATGCAGCCACAAATATTCGAGTCATTCACCGCTGGTAGTGTCTGTCCAGATGCTTCTATTACGTTTTGTTTGCCGAGGTCAGTAGCCCTGTTGGTCCAAGCAAACAGGGCGAGTCGTCTCCCATTGAAATATGTGCAGGTTACCTCCATACTACTCCGTATCTTCTATCCGGAAGCTGCTCAGCCGCCGCACATGCGCTGTCCAAATCGCTGACCATGTGCGCGTGCCACGATATCCGTTCTTTCGGTATGCACGCTCCGATCCACTCCGAAAACACGATATTCTGTATCTTTTGCGAAGGTTACATCACGTCGGGGTCACCAATGTAGGGGGTCTTCAATGTTGTTAATTGATAGAGGTTGCGTGCTAATTAAATACTTTATTCACTGGTACCAGTTATATATACTTATGTTATAAACTAATCCTAATGACCTAACGGCGTGAATGTGGAGAGACGACTGCCGAGCCGAGCAACTGCGCATTTGCGCCTAAGTACCATTTGTAGCGTCAGCAGTCGTACGCTACACACTGTATAACTAAAATACAATTGTATACATTGAAGAACACAAAAATAAACATAAATAAATAATCAAAATTTATTTAGCACTTTCTAAAATATTTTCAAATATAAATTGCTTCCAAATATGTTCAGCTTCTTGCACAATCTTTGCTGTATAATCTTGATCATACTCAACCTTGTATTTGTGGATTAGCTTGTTCTTCTCATAATCTGGATCAGCAATACAAAATAAGACCATAGGTTTGTTTGCAGCATGCATTTGTACAATTATTTAAGCTTTACATTTTTCTTTAAGTTTGCTATCCTTGATGTAATTTTTGATTGTGTTTTTGCTAATAGGGTATTATATTTCTATAACAAAGTCTGCACAAAGCCCATCTGTTGAAACACCAATAATAGGGGGTATAAGAATTAGACCTGTGCTTTCAATAACTCCAAAATCTTTTTCTAAAATATTAATGATGAGTTTTTTTAAAGTTTTACCCCGTGTTATGGCTTTTGTTTAAGGCACCTTGTAACCACCTAAAATGCTTTGCACTAATACACCTTGTTCTGTTTCGCAAGGGACAGCTTCATGAATTCTAGACCCTGTCACTCAACCTTGACGCATTGAATGTAGTTTGTAATCCACTTGATTTGTTGTAGCTTTAGCAACACTGTTAAATACTTCTTCACTGAGCTTTTCCTGGCAGAATCATATAAAATTATGTACCTAAGTATTGTCTTGTTGGATGTGTACAAACTGCAGCATTAAGTTCAAAGTAGGTTGACGGTTACCACAGTACTTCATTTCCTGTCCTCATCTTCTGCCTGTTGCACTCTTCAGTAAACATGTCATTATATTAACATTTACATTGTCAGGGGTAATTTTCCTTTTGCCTATATTTTTTTGCTAAAATAAACTTCTGATCACCAGCACTAGCTTGTCTTGGTTTACCCCAATAACACGCAGTAGATGTGACAGAAGGTTCATCTGACAGTTTTATCAGCCACATGGCAAAGCAGATAGCGTGTTTGCACCCTCCTGAAGACGCAGTATAATCATGACACTGAACAGAAATGATATTTTCCTTAGACTCGTCAATTTCAGCAGTTACCATGTACAACTTGGCTCTTACTTTAAGTTCAGGTGTCACCCTACATTTAATGGTGCACGAGTTGGTATCACGCTTTACTTCCACACATATCCTACAGCTGTGTCTACGTAAACATCCCTGGAAGCTAATAATGCTTTGGCACTACGCGTTTCGGCGGCATTGTAGCAGTCGTTTTTCTACCATATAATGCCAAAAGCATAACGTAGTTAACTTTTGGCAAATTCTTGCTATCAGCAGCTTGAAATCCATCTGATACCTTCATGGTTGATGAATGAACAGCAGAATAGAGATAATAATACGATTTTTATGCAAAAAAATAAAGGTAAACAAACAAAGGTGTAAACAAGTATGACAATTATGACATTTATGTCACTTCAAAAAAAAAAAAAAAGCAAAGGCATATCATTATTCCACCGTATATGTGACGTCATTTGGCGCTTACGTCTATTTAGAATGCACTAACTTTCAAAAAGGAAATAATTAATGAAAATAATAAAATTTCGCAAAAAGAAAAAATATGGGTCCGTTTATTTTACATCTAGTTTCAATTAAAATAATAATTTATATATGTTAAAAAATGAAATGTTGTCAATTAAACTACAGATAGAGATGATTTTTATCAACGTAATTCTTGAAAATTAAGATGCGTATCCGTCCGTATCCATCGTCCTTATACTACATATTAGCTTTACCGGTGATAGTAAGATAATTTAAAACAAATACATTTACTATATCCTATAAATTTACTTTAAGACTTTATTTTACTGTGTGTCTACGGAAATATTCCGTTACGTAATTAAAGTAGGTTCATATATTCAAATGGAAACAGAATGACGTTATGAATTATCCTCTACAGAAGGACCAACGACTCCACGACGAAGTCAAGTTCATGCATTTGGCAATCTCCTAACGACATCTCCTCATGATTGCCGTCAAGCAATGCGACACACACACTTACACACACACGCTACGGTTCACCATGTGTGTGACACTGAACTTGACACATTAATTAACATTAACTTCAATGAGTGTACAGTGATGATTCCATTTTTCTGTGTTGTTCATTTAAGTGACGGAAAAACTCAGAGACAATAAATACGCTTGTGATTTCTTTTGATTGAAACAATATAGCGAAATCTAAAAAGAATATACATTTAATCAGGAGACAATAAGTTTCACTGTCCAGACTCCGAGCACTAACAATGTAGGCTAATGAGCTAATAGCTAAATGTTTTGTTGTAATCAATCTCACAAATAATGGACATCACAATAGCGGTAATTGCGAGATCGAGCACCGCCATTGTTTTTAAATATTAATTAATTATTAATTATCGATAATGCTAAGCGCGATATGCAAGGCTTCATGCTTTGCTTCACGTACCTGTAGATTTAAATTTGTAAAAACCAGACAATGCAATTAGGTACATAACATAATTTTTCAATGGCAATATGGGCAATTAAAAAAAGAAAATAATTATTTAGTGAACAAAATATGATCACTTTTTCATTACGCTCGAGCTAGGAGTGAACCTGTATATGAGGAGGTTGCGCCTAACCTTATAAACTAAATTACATTTAATTTAAGGGTATCTCGTCTCCAAACCGGAACACAGTACCTATACAAGCTATAGAAGATCGTTTTGAAATTGAGATTTCATAATCATGTGCATGTATTCTGCTAGAACATTAAAATAAAAATTAACATATCGTATCGCCTACACAACAATCTTATGAAAAAACATGAAGGTTATGCCTAAAACCTAAACTTTTTCTGACGCACATTAATTCAAAATTCCGTGTAACTAGCAGCAGAGCACTAGTTGGAGGTTGCCAAAGATCCTGTCCATCTTCATTACCTGACTTCCTCTTGGAATGAACAGTATGATGGTGTGATGGTGTGGTAATTACCATGTGTAAGTGCAGCGTCGCCGGCGCCAATTGTCGGCGTCTTTCTCAATTGGCGGCCGTCGCATCAATGCCACCGACGACACCCGCGCTTTTTTCATCTGTACGAATTCATTCAGATTAGTAGTCATCCCAGCCACACTGCTAACTACTATTAGTACAAAAAAGTCACTAGCGTGTTTATTTGTAAATGTCGTCAGTGAGCCATCTGCTCTGCGTTAACTTGTTAGCTAAAGTAGGAAGTAACTTGCAACATTAAAGAAAAATACAAAATGAACCACCTATTTAACCTCTCAGAAAGTCAGTGCTGCTACTGAGAAATTTTTACCGAGCACTCATCACTCTTGCTCGACCCGGGCATTAAACCCATACTTAACCCGTTGGGCAATCGCATACACTATTATAGACATTTCATAAAGGGAATCTTCTAAAAGTTTCCATCTATGCATGTAGCGAGTTGCAACAACTCTCTGTGGTGAGATGTGATCTCATCGGCTGTAGTGTGGCGAAGAGCGATGTGCGCGCGAGTGCTCACACAATATTTTGACAAGTCATTTCGTTGTTTGCGGTAGTTTAGCTGATGTGTTTCAGCAACACGCTACTTATCTTTTTAAGAGTAATGGTGTCTTCTTTGTTGTATATCTCAAATGTTTTGTCTTCGTTGTCGTGAGTTGTGAATCTTTACGATATACTTAAACATCCTCAAAAGCTATACGAATCTAAATCTACTTTCATAAAAATACTTTAATTTTTTTTTCTTTTGCGTTAATCTGCGATCAGTCATAGACTATAACTAGACTATAAGCAACTCCGTTGAGCGTGCTATGTCGTGTCGAGCTTGTTTCCCACTAGAAGCAGCTACTCTTTATTGCTTATATGCTGATTTATCCACTTGGAGAATAAAGCGTCTCTTTAATCGTGTTTCTTTGTTTCCTTGTATTAGTTGGACTGCTAGGTTATTAGGATGGTTTGCAAGTCTCCTTTTGTACCTTTCTGTGGTATATCGGATCTCTTCCTTTACCGTGTTCATTTTTATAAAGCTATGTATTTCTGTATTGGTGGTAAACCATGAAGTGTTTGATATGTTTCTCAATATAATGTTTTGAAGACGTTGTAGGATGATAATGTTTGAGTCACTGGCGCTGCCCCATAACTCAAGTCCATACATCCACACTGGTTTGAGTATGCTTTTGTTGATCAAAGTTTGTTATCCACCGATTGTATATGGAGTTACGTCCCATCAACCAGTACAAGTTTTTGTAGCGGATATTTAGCTCATCTCTTTTACATTTTATGTGCGTTTTCCAGGTCAATCGGCAGTCCAGATGCGTCCCGAGATATCGAACACAATTATTGTGGGGAAGAGGGTCATAGTCATAGTCATAGTCATTTATTCATAAACAATTAAAATTGTGTTTGAAACATTACATAATTAAAAGATATTAACAATTAAATTAAAATAGAAATCAGAATAAAATTTAAAAATAATTAAACAATAGATTCATAAAAAATACATGCACATTGAGATTTAAAAATTAATAAAAATAATACAGCCAAACAAAGAGATGATAATGATAATAGTAATAATATTTATAACATTTCACATTAGGTACACATTACAATTCGTCAAAGGAGTAAAGACACCTGTCCAAAAGGAAAGCTTTCAATTTCGTCTTAAAGGCCCCCGTGTATAATACGCTCTTTATGTCCTCAGGTAACTTATTAAATAGTTGTACAGCTTGATACTTAGAGTTATGTTTGACTATATTTAATTGCGGATCAATTTTCGACTTCATATCTTTTCTGCGACTCTTTTCCCTTGTCTCTCTTTCTTCACTATTTTCGAAACATTCTATATATTTTTTTAAGTGGCATAATACAACTAGAATGTAAAGGCTTGGGACGGTTAGAATACCTAATGTTTTAAAATGAGATCGACAACTTTCAGTTTGCGGTATACGAACCATAGTACGAATTGCCCGTTTTTGTATTATAAAGGCACTTTGTGTATTATAACAATAGCTATAGCCCCAACATTGAATACTATACCTCAATTTAGATTCTACGAGCGCATAGTATACCATTTTCAATCTTTCTACATCTAATTCGTCTCTGAGAGATCTTAATGCATAACAAGCTGATGATATAGCTGCAGTTATGGCATTTAACTCTGGTTTCCAGTTTAACATTTCATCAATATAAATCCCTAGAAATTTAACTTCTTTTGCCAGGGTAATGGTTTCATTGTTTATTGTAATTTGCATATTATCAGTATTACGAGATGTAGTTCTAAATAGCATGGTGTGTGTTTTAGTAGCATTTAATTTTAATTTATTGACCATGAACCACTTCGAAAAAGCGTCCATCAAATTGATTACTCTACTAGTTAATTCTTCGATATTCTTTCCATTTACGACAGCGTTAGTGTCATCCGCAAATACCACCAGTTTAACATTTGGCATAATTGTATTAATAAAATTAAGCATGTCATTTGTAAAAATAATAAATAAAATTGGACCTAGAATAGAACCCTGTGGTACTCCTGTCTTGGTGTATGTTAGGGCAGACTTGTGTGATTGCACATACCCTTTTTCATCCTTTCTGCTTATTTCAACATACATTTTCCTGTTATTTAAATATGAAGAAAAGAGTTTTAATGCTTTACCCCTCACGCCATAAAAATTTAGCTTAGCAATAAGAAGCTCATGGTCCACGGTATCAAAGGCGGAACTGAGATCCAGAAATACCCCAGCAACCCTCAACCTATTGTTAACCCTTTCCGTGATATCGTCTAAAAGAGTGTAAATGGCATCTGTTGTACCGATGCCTTTTTGATATCCAAATTGCCTTCTATTTAATACCCTATTAAGATTGAGATGGGATATCAACCTAGTCTTTAAAAGTTTTTCAAATATTTTTGAAAGGGTGGGCAACAAGGATATGGGCCTATAATTTTTTGCGTCTATCTTGCAACCTTTTTTATAAACCGGAACAATTTTTGCTAATTTAAGTTGATCAGGAAATACCGATTCGTCTATGCATTTATTGTAAAAACAGG
Source organism: Hypena proboscidalis (assembly GCA_905147285.1). NCBI lineage: Eukaryota > Metazoa > Arthropoda > Insecta > Lepidoptera > Erebidae > Hypena > Hypena proboscidalis. Next base: position 247,949 of record LR990132.1, read on the forward strand.
AAAGCGGCACAGCTAGTAATTCTGCATGTTGCTTTATTACACCTATTGGTATTTCATCAAAACCACACGAACGCTTGGTTTTCATAAAACTGATCATCTTTAAAACTTCACAAGGTGTAACAGGATCAATTTCCATTTCTTTAGTGACTCTATTTGTACTTAGCTGCAAAATTTCAATTGCATCTTCTTTGTAATTTCCAGTTACAACTCCAGCATAGTCAAACTGTTGAACTAGATGATTGCATATTACTTCTGAACTATCAGTAATTTTTCCGTTTATCTTTAGCCTAAAATTTTCAGTCACTATACCTTTAACTTTATTTGTCTTTTTATTTACTAAATTCCAAATCTCTTTATTAAGGTTACTTGAATTGTCAATGTGTGCAGCTATTGTCTGTTTTTTTGCCTTTACTATAATACGTCGATAGATGCGTAAATAGTTATTTTTATACTTTAGGATACTAGAATCAATGTTTTTACCGTTATTAGCACATAAAACCCTTTTACTTACTCGGTTACGGGTTACTCCGAGCTTGACTGGTGGGCAATTGTCATGTCTTAGAGTGAACGTCACGTGCACAGACTTATTGCCACTAGCTTTAATACGCCATTTAATCAAAATAAAAATACTTGAGTAAATAAAATGTAAATATATGAATGGAAAGAAAATACCCTAACAATTGAATTACCATTATTATGAATCTGTAAGCCAGTGTTGGTAAAAGGAACTAATAAATCAATAGTGTGCTCAGCGGTGTATAATCATAGTGTAGCAGGCAGAGCAACGCAATTACGAGGACGCGGCAATATCGCGATATCGCGGCATTGTATGCAAATCCCGCGACACCTTGCCAAACCGCGCGGGGGCAGACAAATCGCCGACTGCCAGCGACCACGGCCGCGTGTGCGCCGGCCTTTACTGAAGCGATCGACAACCATAAATGCAAACACAGTCTGCCCTCGCTACCTGTCTAGCAGATACGCCGGCGTCCCCGTGTCTCGCGGCTATCGCAGCGCCCATTATGACGCTTTTAGTGAATAAATATTGATAAAACGCTTTTAAAATTCATTTTGTATAAGTGCGGTGTGCGCACGCTTGCTCGGTGCCAATTACAGCCGCGGCCATCAGATAGCGCTAACAAGACGATGCGTATCTGTCGCCCCCGCGCGCCGCGCACCCGCGCGTGTGCGCCGCCGCCCGCGCAGACACCGGCCACACCAAGCAAAATTCAAATTCCGCTAAACTCCCCCGCGACATAAATCTCTCAGCCACTAACTCAATTTGAACCCTACCATCCGGTAGCAGAGTCGGTTACCGCTTGCAGAACCACACGCAGCCACTTTGCATGATGAACGCGGTGGCGTGAATTACGCGGCCGCAGGTCGTTATTGCACTACCGCGATACATATTCAGGTGAAACAATACCTGATGCACTTTCCACTGGGGACAATAAGAGTGAGTATTGTAGCAAAGTGAAGTTTGTCTCCAGGGGAGAGCATTGTGGCGACGGTGGAATATTTCACGCAGATGGCACGATAGAGCGCGATTGTGCGCGCGCGTCGATAGCGCTATCACTGACACAGCAGGAAGGACAAACGAACGCTATGAATCAAGTGCGACAGCGCCGCAAATAACTAGAGCTTTGTTCTCGAATTGCGTAACAATGGGGTGCGATATCTTCTCAGCGCTAGAGACGTGGAGCGGCTAGTTAGTGCCTCAGTACGGCCGACGCCGGGCGCCGAGCATAGTGCATCGTACCGCACCATGGCGCGGGCGGCTCCTTTGAATAATTCGCAGATGATGCCGCTAGATTTATGGCATATAACCATAGAGCGGCGGCGGCAATTAAATAATTTGCGTATGCGCACACGCACACATCCGCACCCCGTGCGATACACGCACACAAGCACGGCTCACAGGCGCCGCTCGCTCTCATTGTGATTTGTGGCTCTAAGCCGTCGTTTATTAATCACCGGCAACTAACAATAACAATACCAGTGCACGGAACCCGCAATTTTGTACTACAGTCCGTGGCGCCGACGTTTTTGTGCGACCAAATTTATTGATACGATTAGAAGAAAATTGGCCATAAGTATGCACTGCGGCCTCGCCGATCACTTACATATTTATTATTGCTTAGAACTATGCTGAATAACAACACAGTTTGTCGGTAGATTTCGAAGGCTCGGCATTTAGAAAGTTATGCCCAATCGCATTCACTAACATCTCGCAACAAGAAGCTGCTAAATTGGCGTTTTGATCAGCGATTAAGATAATAGGCATTGTGCGAGAGTCGCATCGGTTCATAAGTGGTTTTGTGACGCGTAAAGTGGGAACGGCGGACGGACAAAAACCCACAGCAATTAGCAGTGGAAGGAGTGCGGCTTCCCATGCGCCCGCACCGCCATCAGCCGCCGACGACGCCATGCCGGCAGCGGTGACGCGGCTGGTCGCTGACTGGTGGCTGCTGGAGCAACACCCATCAATTGTGTAATTGGTCTGTGATCAATTGTCGGTGGAGCGACGCGCCGTGAGAACCAGCGACAGTATCGACACCACGCCTTAATACGTCCTCACGCTGCACCACAGTATAAGAACATAAATAGTGCGCTAAATTTACCGCGAGGCTTGCATTTAATTGCTCAAAAAATGCAATGTAGCTCCCTGTTCTTTTGGTGGTATGAGACAAATGAAACTGCTGATTGAAGATGTTGTGATGCATTGTAAGTTAAAAACTATTTGTTTAGTTTAGAAGTATAGGCCTCAGTGCCTGCTAAGGCACCACGCGTAAGTACGATGCGATATGGGATCGCACAGCTCCGGTAGGCGGGGACCCGTAATAATCGTCCGTCATCGGAATTACTCGCTCATCTCGAACCACAACACTTTAGTTAAATCTCTACAACGAAGATACAGGAAAATTTGTAGAGGATTTGCATCAGATGTACAAAGGATGAATTTAACAGAGACTCGTTTTTCTCAAAACGCTTGTCTTCACATTTGATTTTTTTTTATCAAAGAGATAAAAGAGTCCAAAGCAGAACAAAACAACATTTAATGTCGCGTCCGGTTAGGTACGTTATTTTTAGTAGCTACGTGTTTGTTGGGGATGCGAGCTTTGGATTTCCATGTATAAAAGAGATTAGAAGATGTATAAAAGGGTTAGAAGAGATTTTATAGATAACCTACTTGAATTTTTCACTCCCATGTGATAAGGCGTAATTGACTTTGAATTTCGCAGAATTCTGACAGCCTCATTGTCTAGAAATTATAGATTGATAATGGTTGTATAATTCGCAAATACAAATATTACAATCCTGGTTGTTATCAGTTGCGAAAGCACGGTGATATCTCCAATGACAGACACTTTATGATCTAGTATTTCAATAATATTATTTGAAACAAATGATAGTCAGGTAGGACAACATTTTAAACTGTTTGGATCTGCCCTGCCGCGGGGGTGGCCTGCTCGCTAGCGATGGTGGATACCGTTGCTCTTGTTTAATAAAATGGCAATCAAACATTGTAGTGTATTGTTAGACACGGGTGGTTTCCGTGGCGTACCGTCGCGGAGGCGGCGCGGTGAACGGCCGTCGTCGCCGTTACCGGTATTATTTAAAGCGCTCCAATCTCGCTGCCTATTACCGCGATGCGCTATCGATAATCGCGTCCCCGCGCGGTGGCGCGGCGGCGGACGCGGCTCCGCGCGGCCCGGCCGGGGCCCCGCACAGCTTATCGCAGATGAGTTACGATTAGTAAATTGGCTAGCGGAGATGGGCGCGATCGCTTTCTAATAAATTTAGTTTGAATTACCCGCGCATCTCCTCAGTGCGCCTGCGCCGTCCACGATATTCCTTGAAAATGGTTATTCCAATAGGAGCGCATTTACTATTTACTTAATTGGAAAATTCATAAGTACAGCAAAGACGAGCTCTCCGCATGTAACTAAGAGCTTGCATTATACGTCCGTTGAATAAAGATCGTGCCGAGATAGTAATATGGCGCAGGCAAAATATTCTGATTAGAAAATTATCGATCTAGTCTTGATAACGATGTGTCATCATGACGTACATTCATCTAAAAATAACTATAACCACTTAATCTTTATGGGAGCTTGCTCCTCTATACTCCTAGGTTATTTCAGTGGGACCAGCCACATTATTGAATGTTGTGTGAAGTCATGGCAACAACAATTAGCGAGTTTGGCCCTATCTTGTTTCATAATCTCATCTCATCTCATCGATTGATTGTCAAATAAGGGAGTGAATGAGATCCTCATACTCACAACTATTGACTGGTGTTTACATCGCGAGTGTTACAGCAGTAGCTGGTAGCAGTAACAAAACGTTAAACGGTTGATTTTCTGAGCCATTGAGCAATCTGCGCCATGAATATTAACGCGCACTTCCCCGTACTTCTTGTTTAACAACTGAACACTGTCGGTACAGACGCACGCTCATTGAATTATACATAGATAAGTGATAAACTATAATATTATTTTGGACATTATAATCAGACTCGAACAATTTACTCTAACTAGAATGAACTTTAAAAAATCTGACTATATATTTTTGCCCATAAGTTCTGACTCCAATAAGATGTGACCGTGAGCAGTAACCATTCTTCACCAATAAACATGACTACAGCTGTAGGACGAAGCAGCTCTAAAACAAAATTCCAACTGGAGTTACAGCCTGCTTCTAAATCTATCGGACAAAATGAGCCACGTCGTACAAGCCATGGTTGATGCGATTAGCAAGTTAGTCAAGTTTCCCATAACCGCGTTACAAAAACACAAACTTTATCATTTACGGCAGTGCCCCTTGCCTCCCCCCTCCCCCCTCTCCCGCCCCTCGCGCCGATCATAATTAATATTGATTGCTCCAAACTATTGTTTTAACTATCTTCGAAGAGACCTCTCTTATTGCAAGTTGGTCGTGGCTCGTGGGGAAAATGTGGAGCAATATATGACCGCTTATTGTCTGTCAGACGATTACTTTGTTGGGAACCTATAAAGAAGGAAGGATATTTGAATTTAGTAGATATTTTATGTCAATGATTATTTTTTTACACATAGCTTCTGATCGAAATTATTAAGTAGATCTGATGTGTATGTGTTTGCCAATGTTTTGATGGTTATTACGAGGTTTACGTAACCCTCTTCTTCAATGAGGATATTGTAAGTAAAGGAGCGCATTAGTGTGAGGTATTGGGAATGGTAGGATAATTTATTTATTTATTTATTAGGCGCACAAAACACATTACAATCATGAAAACTTTAAAAATAGATAATGTACAGTTCAGGTCTGGATCGTAACATAATACATATTATGTGCACACAGCAAAATCAGTATTGAAAACTCAAAAAGCTCTAACTACTAAAAATAATAAGGAAACGGTTACAATAGATAATTTAACAATTAAACATGATTATTATTTTGTTTGGATGCCTCAGATGCTTCTACAGGAGGGACTGACGCACCCAAACCAATACTTACATGGAGGATGTCTTTTAAATTATGTATAGGTACACTTATTAAAGTGTTGTTCGAAAATATCAAGGCTTTTGTTAATTTTTACTAAATCATTATACTGCCGAGCCATTCTTGTAAGGGGATTATAATACGAAATATTATTTTTATATATTTGTAACGCAAAGAGGTTAGTGTCGTTGGACCTGCGGGGACTGAATTTAATATTAAAACGAATTTGAGACAGCAATTCTGGTGAGTTAATAATGTTGTGAATGATTTTATATAAATAAACTAAATCAAAATATATGCGTCTGGTTTCAAGTTTCTGGACGCTATACTTGCCAAGTCTGCCTTGATATCCAATTGTGACCGACCTGGGCTTAGACGATAATTGAGGATTCTGAGAAATTTTCTCTGAACGCGCTCAATTTCGTCAATGTGTATTTTATAGTTAGGTGACCATATGGGACTACCATATTCTAATGTACTTCTAACTAGGGAATAGAAAAGATACAAGCTGCTTTGAGGTTTTCTGAATGGCTTTGTAGATAATATGCGATCAGACTTGTGACTTCCATCTCGCTAATGGCAGCTTATAAGGAAATGAGTGTTAATAAACGCGTGCGTGCAGATAATTCCGTCGCCTGCGCATCGCTCCGCCGACATCGCCGGATTGACTCAAGTGATTCCCGGCGGTCGGGTCCATCCATCTACATTATTCAAATGCAAAAATGGGCCGTAAACAATTGTCTCTGGTATTGCTGTGGCCATTCCAGGCTTGCTAATGTCCTTTTAATACCTTGGTCAGTGTGAGGTGAGCGCGTGGCCACAGATTTCCAATTTGACACGACAGCGCATGGGCGAGACGGCGCGCGCGCATATCACCGCGATCGCGCTATTCAGATAACTGGCAAATTGAAACGAATCGGAAATTAATACGAAGTAATTCTTCATTTCAATGTGACTTCACGCTTTGGTTCATCACTTCTTACCAATGCCTATTGGAGGCGTTTTTTTCTCCGAATTGATGTAGAACAAGCTTAACTTAGTATTTATTAGCAACAAAGAAGGGTCCATTAAAAACTTTCAAATTTACTACAATTATAACATTTCTTAGGAACCGAACGGAATTTGTGAAAGAAGAGAATTTATAGTTGTGAGAATAAAATCTGATCGGACTGGAAATATAATAAGAAAAATGATATTGATTAATGACGTCTAGGAATTGTGGATTGAGCTTGAATGCTTCAATCGATAAGCATCCGCCGTGACGGCTCGTAAACGTCCGCGAATGCGCCACGGCTCGGCCGTCCACGGCACACGGCGCTCGCACACGTCGCCTAACGAATGCGGTGCGCGGAACGAATGCGGATATCTGCGCGCGCATTATACCGCATTTACACTTTATTACGGGCAGGCCACTTTATTTAATTTTAATTTTTACGTCCAGTGTCCGCGGGCCGTGGGACCACGCTAATGACACATAAACGTCATGTTCACACGCCGCGAACAGCTCGTCTCACGTGTAATCACGCCCACGTCTACGGAGGCTCTTCTATAAAGTTGTAGTTGTAATTAGAGTAGAGCCATGGTTTTGGGTTCTCACCGACATATGACGAGCACTTTTTATTGGTGTTTCTGTAAGTGCTCACGTTTAGCGCTCTCTCCCAATAAAATAAATATTACATTATTGTACTCAGACAGAATCATCGTTAATTACTTGCCTGCCTGTTTATTACCGAATTCTTAAGTATGACAATGGAACACAAAATAAAAAAAAACATGTGGTAAATATTTTCTTTAATTATACTCAACACCAGTCAATCAAAACAGAATCGCTTATGTTGTTCGTGCAAAGTGGCTGCATTTATTCATCAATGAGAAATTTGTTCAAAAAAAATCGGTACAGAGCCAAAAATAATCGTATACTACTCGTGCCATTCCAAATGTAAGCATATACAAAAGAAACCTTATCATCGTCTCAGCTGAGAATTTAAAACACTTAAATACTAATTAAGACAGCGGGGGTCCAACACCGAGGTGTATTACCTACACTCCTTCACTCACAGCATTTGCTATTGAAATTATACTAATCACGCAGTTTGCCTTCTTTAATACTTATAGGGTTATACGTACCAATTTATTCGTGTTGTTTACAATTTATTTTATTGAATCGAACGCTAACTTTGATAAAGTAGAATGAAAAAAACTTTAATCTGAAACTGGATGCATACCTGTAACAAAAAAAACAATATAAAAGATACAATCAAAGAAAGTACAACAATAAGCCACGTGTCGGCATACCCTAGCACTCGATTAAAAGTCACGTGTCTCATCCCTTGACTAGTGTTGTATCGTTTAGCACTAGAGCGCCCCTGTCGACTCACCCCTTTCTCAACGTTTTATTATTTTTACGGCAATATGTAGTGCGTCGCATGTCATGAAGTCATGATGGATGACCCGCGGTTCACTCACGTCTACATTTGACAAGATCATGTTCTGATCGATGAGGGGTTTACACACTGTCTCGCATGGTTAGCAATCTGTTTTATTTTAGTCATGTAATCATTCATGTTTCAGGTAGTGTGGAAGCTAATCTGTGCGGCTAAAAAAATAAAGCTAAAAAATACATTTTAGTAATTAGAAATTCTCCGAAAAAGCTCTAATTTTGAAGTTTTTTTTTCTTCATAGTCTGAAACATTTTGAAGAGTATTTATTTGAAAGGGAAGACATTATTAAGAAGAGTTGGGTCCTCTGCAGACGCTTATGGATTGACCACAGTTGGATCGAGTCTGTGGTCTTGTCTAGTGCTTGTTTGCGAAGGATATTATATATATTTATTGATTCTTAGTGATTCGATACCGTAGCTTATTTTTCTTTTGCATCCTAATTATGTCTAATACTTGCATCTTTGTTTACGAAAATCTCACTTGAATTAAAATTTTCTTATAAAGAAGGATATTCACACAATAGTTACGAAGCATTTTTTTGATTATCTTGTGTTACGTATGATATGACATTGTATGCCAAAAGAACCAAAACAAGCAGTGGGAAAATGATGATAATTGTACCGAAAATTAATTAGAAGGTCTGTCCGCGTGTAGGTAATTGTGATCATCGTGGGCGGCGCTTGTGCAAAAACGACCGGACTGCTCTTATTATGAATGAAATGCCGGTGCAGAGGGACGGCAGACGTGGACACTTTACTAAACGAACACGCTAAAAAAATATACTTAAGGATTCTAATTTCAATTCTTTCTTGGAAACATGGAATGACATCCGATTTTATATTTTGACAGCCAAAAGTAGTCTAAGAGGTGGCGAACCATCTGACTAACCTGCTTCCCCCAAGGATGAAATTTTGTAAAATGATGATTTATCATCAGTCTGATAACAAAATACCGCTCTGGTAGGCATCTCGTGGTTGCGTTACATATTTTTTTTTAAAGTGTTAATGTTTTTGATTGCCTTCTGCTACTTGTACGGGGAATAGTGCGAATTCAACTTATGACAATAACCTACTTTTGTGATGGAATTTATTATTATAAAACTAAGTACGTGTTATAAAAATACAAAAATGATAATACTTGCATGACTTCATTCGCAAAAGCCAGCATTTACTTTTTACAACCTTGACAGCTAAATAAAATAAATAAAAATAACACAACATTAACACACAGAACGCCGTCAAGTCCTGTCCTATACCTAGACTATCTACGGATACTTGAATATCTGATACCAATACATAGATAACTTTCTTCTGTTAATACATACTTATTATAGATAGAAACACCCAGACCAAGACAAATCTCCATGTTCATGCACACAAAGATTTGTCTTAAACGGGTATCGAACCCACGACTTTTGCATAGCAGGTAGTTGCACTGCCGACTCCGCTATCTGGTCGTCAATGATTATTCAATTGAAAAATGATCGTAATCCCGTGACAGCTCCATGTAATCTATGACCTATTGCTTTTAAATCAAAGTAAATCTAAAACAATCTAAATAATTAGTTTACATTTAAAATACCTATAAGTTCAACACTACGGTACTGGCGTACCTACAAACTATTGTAAGAATACGCGAATAATTAATTAATTAATAATTTAATAAGATTAAGTGGTCCTTATTTTTATTGATAAGCTATATGTATTGTCGACAAAGCTTTAAAGTGTCATACATTTATACCTATATTATAGTGAAGACTGATTATTTTTTATTGTAATTTTGTGCACATTGTTTGAATATGTAGATCACACATGCATAACTAGTGTAGTCAAAAAAATAAATAAAAAAAACAAATAAAAAAAAAATAAATAAAAAAAACAAATAAAAAATAAAAAAAAACTAATTAAAAAAAAGAATATTCTTAACTCGAGCGTATTCTAAATATTATAATTATGTACTAATTTTTTTCAAAGAAAAAGGAACCGCCTTCAAAAACTCAAAAGTAAAAAATAAAATATTCGCTAAACTTTGCTTACCTTTATATTAATTTGTTTAAAACAATAAACCTAAATAATTATGTAATACCAATTAATTATATTTTTTTGAAGTCGGCGCCAAATTACAAAATCAAATACCAATTAAAACCGTATTTACCGAATTAATTGTTGAAAAAATCACAAAATCAAATACCAATTAAAACCGTATTTACCGAAATAATTGTTGAAAAATCATAAAATCAAATAACAATTAAAACCGTATTTACCGAAATAATTGTTGAAAAAATCACAAAATCAAATACCAATTGAATTGGTATTTGATTTTGTAATTTGGCGCCGACTTCAAAAAAATATAATTAATTGGTATTACATAATTATTTGGGTTTATTGTTTTAAACAAATTAATATAAAGGTAAGCAAAGTTTAGCGAATATTTTATTTTTTACTTTTGAGTTTTTGAAGGCGGTTCCTTTTTCTTTGAAAAAAATTAGTACATAATTATAATATTTAGAATACGCTCGAGTTAAGAATATTCTTTTTTTTAATTAGTTTTTTTTTATTTTTTATTTGTTTTTTTTTATTTTATTTTTTTTTTATTTGTTTTTTTTTATTTTATTTTTTTATTTCAAGCTTTTTAGTGTCTTAGTTTTTTAGATTTAACGATGGGGTTAGGAAGAAATACTAAGGCATCATTACGCATGAAACACAATAGAAACAATCAAAATAATCAAAAAAATATTTCTGAGATCTTCATGATCATAAGTTATCACTACGATAATAACAAATGTGCTGAAACGTAAGCCCCGTCCAAACCTAAGCAGAGCTTTCGGTACTTTAAGGGTAGGTAAGTAGGCTGTCTCTGCTTACCCTTCAAAGCATACACAGGCATGATGTTATGTTATGCAGTGGTGAAAACAATACATAGATACACGATTGCACAAAACGTGGTTCATTAGCTATTCGTTTTTGAAGAGTTCCGTTGCCTGTCTCCAAAGATCTTCATCAGATTCTGATAAATTATATACTAAAACCTTCCTTGAAACACAAGGATTAAAATACCGAAAACTGCATTCAAATCGGATCAGTAGTTTCCGAGAAAATCGCGAACATAAAAAGGTGACATACATACATACATACATACATACATACATACATACATACATACATACATACATACATACATACGGATCGAATACAGAACCTCTTTTTTTTTTTGAAGTCGGTTAAAAATATGAATAAATCCTTTGCTCCTTGCAACTACATTATAATGAATCCTTGCATACCATTGACCGTAGTGTTGAAGGTACGGCGATGCTGAATCTACCAACTAAATTACAATGTGAGTGGTTTAATTGCGAGTGCGATTACCCGCGGCACGAGATACACATTTATGTGATGAGTTACTTCATACTTGTGATGAGCTGGCCGATGGCTGATGGCCGCTTATCGTAATGGCGGCGGAGAGCGACCTGTGACCTGCGCACGCGCCGCTCCGCCGTGCGCAAGATGCTATCATGACGACTCTATGATGCGGTGCACTGCGGATCTACGCATACTACTGATAACAAGCAGCTACGAACTCTTAATCATATTGTGTATTCACTTTTATATCTACCACTAAAGCCTCGGTGATCTAAGCTTAAGAAGTACGTTTTACAACTTAAAATACTTTGAATAAAGGACTCCTTACTTGCACATTTATAAAATCATTTTCATACATTCAGATTGCAAAAACTAAGAAAAAATATGAAGCCACTAAATACAACTGTAAATATTTGTACAACAGGCTCCAAGCTTAGTTATTTAAATACACATGCTAGAAACTACCAACCTAGCTAGATAAGCATCTACTGTCATAATAGTTTAAGGTGACAGTTTCTTTGCCACGAGAAAGGACATAATTAATTTAACAGAAGTAATGATGCTACTTTAGACCAGATACTACTTCGCTTGCGGTAGATTAGTTTATTTTATTTAATGTAGTAGCTATTCATATAACAAATTAAGAGCACGAGTCTCCCTTAGAGACCAATTCAAAGAAGTAGAGATCGCAATATATTATGAACTCATTATTTTAGGCAGAATATTCATAACACCTAAATCTCTGAAGGTCATACCCACAACACTCGCAATAGTCTCTTGGCAGGCTCGCATCATTTACTAATTGACTGATTTACTAATTACCGTAGCTTAAAGAAAACTATATTGTAACTTTGTATTGTAATTACAAAAGAGTCGGCTTTGAGTTCCTTGCCAGTTCTTCTCGAGAAGTGTCTTGTTCTTGTTGTTGTACGGAATTGCCACTTCAATTCACTTTAACGTTCAAAATTATGATGAAAGTGAGTGTAAGTGCCGCGAAGTTAGAGCGGACTAATTTTTGTATAACGATTTTAAGTGCTTTGTGAAGCTTAAAGAAAGCTATTTTATTTTAATTGGTCACAATCTAGGCTCCATCTGGATTCATAGCGTTACTTCGCTAATTACAAAGACGTATGTGCGACCTATGAGGAGAACCTTATCACTTTCATAACTATCTGATCAATTATGTTCCGTACACATTTATTTACAAATGCACAATTATTTATTGACATAAAAACTGGTGTAGTTAGTGGAACACTAAGTATTAATTAATTAAATACGAGGAACATAGGTGAGGTAGTCATAAGTCAATATAAATTGCCTGTACCGTTAGATATGCTGCTTTAAAAAACAAACAGTCATGTCTCTGGGATCGGCTTTAATCAGGCTATTACGTTAATTACCGACCAGACGGCATAAATATTAAAAAGTTTGATTTCAACATTGATTATATTTAACGGGGAAAAGCTTGAGCGCCAGGAAAATCTACCACTTACATTGATTAATTAAAATATTGATTAAATACAATTAGCAAAAATCTAAAGTACCTCGAATTTCGAAGAACTTAGAAGATGTGATATGATTATTTGAATGTGACAAATATTTAGGTATATGAGATTTAACATAATATTAGTTCAAAAGTATACTTAAGCTCTATGAAACAAATAATTTAAAAAAAGGTTAATGCACTGTATGTTATGTGGGGAGGATCAAAAAAAATTCAGTTGTTTTCCTTTTCTTTAGAAAATGTGCTTAGAAAACTGAATGTCAGGCAATAATATGACCTGTGCTCGAGAGGCAAAATTTTCGCAACTGAACTAAGATTATAGCTTGAGCTCCATTAGATCTTAAATTCTTGATCTGATTTTAAATTTTAAATCTTTATCGACTTTTGATGTTTTTCTCAGTATAGGTTAGTTACTTCCAGTATAAATACCTCTAAGCACACAACATAAATTCGCGTCGAGTAAAGTTTTTATGCCATCAAGGTGTTAAGTGATACGCATTATGCCAATTGCTGATATTGAAGTATGGGCCGGTAACACACCTGGCGTGTGTAAGACCTCATTCAGACCGATACTTGCGGTTCTTATACCGTCCATTAGGTGGGCTTGTGCACCTTTGCTTACACGTACAATAATGGTACACAATTCAATGTTGAATCTTTAGCAGAAGAGTTAATTTATTTATAGCTTGTGAAAATAGTTTAGAAAGGGAAACTATTTTTTGTTTGCTTACAATATTGTGAAAGTAATACGTGCGAATCTTAACGAAATTGCATAAAATACTACGTTCATCGGCTGTGTGCTTGTATTGTATTTGAGGGTAACGATTTTTTTACTACTGCAATCACTACCCTGAATCCTGCTCTACTTAAATATCGCATATCTGCTAAGACCAAGTATTTATCCTGTTTTCTTATGATATAATACAAATATAAAATTTGCTGTAAGAAACGTCACGATCCCGAATTTAGTTTTTTTGTCAATTCGATGTATTGACCTACACAGTGGCACCCACGGTTAATATAATAAATAATAACATTTTCTTCTTTTTTACCGGTATTGCAATAAATACCGCACAAAGGATCGATGCTTTGTCCAATATCCACTTACACCTTTAGCTAGTGAATAATTGCCTGAAATGTGTCGTATTCATCACTATGCTATAACAAACGCATAAACAACAAATTCCGGCAGCTCAGATGTATATCTCATAAATAGATACGGTTTATTACGCCATGCCCTCACTCGACCAGGCTCTCCTTGCAGCGGCAAACTTGTGTCCGGAGGCGGTTAAGAGACTTCCAAATTGGCCACCGTAGTCCGCTACCAGGTGGTAGATGCTCGACTGGTTCAAGAAAGTCTGGTGGAGTTAGAAGTTTTGCCTTCCATGCTTCAAAAAGTATGTACCCACGATCAGTTGTTAATTTAACTATATTCTATACTATTATTATAATTACACTTAATTATCTATCTTTTTGTGCACGTGTTGTGTGACTCTTTGCTATTATCTGTTTATGCGACTCTGTACTTTTATCGATAAAGTATGTCGGTAGGTATATTTTTTGGATATTGAAGGTTAACGAGTGATGTTTTGACAATTTATTATTGCAACAAGAAAATCTCATCCTTTCCGATTTCATGTTATTAGCTATTGTCAGATATTCCCCTGTGCCTTACCTTTTACGTAATGCTGATTTTACTTAGGAACACTGTATTGATTTAGTTCGTGGCTAAGTAAAGCCACGCGGACCGACCGATATTGCAGGCTAAGCAATGCTAAATGCGGTCGGCCGCGGATGGGTGACCATATTCACATAAAGAGATTTCCTCCGTGCCTCAGAGAGACGTTAAGTCGTCGGTCCTGGTTACCATTTGAAGATCTATAGCAATTGTTACGGAAAGTCAGCGGGAGGAAGTCTGACAACTATTCGAACAAAAAGTACCGTATCATCTTGTAGTATCGGCTTGTGGAGGTCTGATGGCACGCTTTACGTAAAATACTGATATTCAGTAACATCTGTAAAAATACTAGCTGCCCCCAAAGGACTTGGGAAAACGCTCGAAAGATTGATTGATTGTCATTGTATTGATTTCTAACTACGAATATAAATTCTTGACCTTTCAAATATTAATTTGGTACTTAACACACTGTTATTCATTGCTTACTCATTAAATCAGTTGTAAATTAATGTATCAAGTAATTATCCGTGTACACGAAGCATGACGCATTTGCTATCGATCAAGTGTCAAACATGCATCAGTAGATGGTGGTTGTCGATGAGCGTTTGATTGCCACACTCTTTACTAATTAGTAGGTAATCAGGCATCACGGCTTGCACAAGCCGTGCCGATGGCATCCTCGTGTTTGTTCATCGAGTGATGCGTCGTCGTGCAATACTTGCGCTGCATCATTAGCATGCGTCGCGCATTGCGCAATGCCTCGCCAATCGCGAGACGCTGTGTATCAGACGTGTCATTTGATATGCACCGGTAGTGTACTGTTTTGTAAGTGGACATTTGCATGCACACACATGCCTACTCACTTGTGACGAAATTCTGTGATACAATGACTGACACACGCTTCCAAAAGTGTAAAGTGATAATATTGATAGAGGTATAAAAAATTGAGTTAGGAAAAGCAAAAATAACAGTTTATTAGCATAGTATATATATCAGCAAATAACCAATATTGTTATAGATATTGATATAAACTTTGTATGAGTGCTAGACTACTTGCCCATGGTAGTAAGTCACCATTTAGATAGGTATTTGTCCTGATTGTCTGACTTATAGTTTTCCTTCAAAGTTCCAAACCTTATTGCCCTCTCGTGATGAGTTTCCCAAAATGTATTTTTCTTAGTTTCTGATGCGTCACATCAGTCAATTACAGGTTCTGACTGACCAACCTAATAAAATAGTCAGTTCTCTATCACCAGGTGTCTGAGGAGCCAGGGCCATTGATTTTATACATTTAGATTTTGTGTGTATTTGAATTAGTATCTATTTAGAATTTCAGAGGATTTAGAATATACTTATTTGGTTAATCATACTTTACACTGAGTGAGCATTCTTATAGAAGGTAAGTAGTAGCAATGAATATGAGCGATTGGTGCGATATTAACTACATTGGGTATGAAAACTATTTGGTGGCTTGTGCACATGCGATCACAACCTGTAAGGATTGAGCCGTTGACAGCGTGCCACTATGTACAGTGAGATTGATGTTGTTGGAGCAAGTGTAAGTGCGAGGAGGCGTGAGTTGTTGTGAGTGAAGGTACCACAATGGTGCGATGATGGCGAGGTGTGCCTCATTAGTGCGAGGAGAGCTCTTACGTGCGCATGCGCAATGCCACGCAAACGCATTAGCATTAGATAGCTAGAGCAAGGCGTGCGCGGGCGCTGCGGGCGGGGCGGGGGCTGGGCGTGGCCACGCCTCGCGATTGGCCGCCGCATGCAAATCGCCACCGCCCGCACCCCGCAATCACTGCCTGCCTTGGACCCACCATTGTCTCAGCGCAAAAACGGCGAAGCTCCGAGCTCGTTTGTCGGGAACATGCGCGCGCAAAAACTGCGGAATGCGCATAACAAGAAACTGCAAAAAAGGCCGGACGACGACGCGGCGCTTTTTACTCGCGATTTATGTCCCCGCGAGTCCGCCCCCCCTCCTCCCTGGACTCTCGCACGCGCAGGCTCCTGCGTTGCGACATCCTAGCACGGCTGTCTCTGGTCGTCGCACAAAAACGCCTCGGCCGGCTACTGAACCCCGGGCCGCGGTTTAAATTGCTCGCTCTAAGAGGTTGCGAGCACGGGCAATTGGCAACAGGGCCATTACTTTTGAATCACATTTACATTGAATGCTGCCGCCGCCGGGCCGCGACGCTCAATTAAAATACGGTAGTAAATTAACAGAGTCAGCTTGGCCGCCATTTGTACGATTATCGCACGACGCGCACGCATGACGGACGACATGGCGACACACCATAACAAACAAACCACCAACATTACCTCATGTCATGTCGGCATTACTGCATCTTTATAATAAGGGGCATGACAGGCCTGTTGTAAACCAACTCGAGGCCAAAGAAGTCACAATTGTCACCGGTATTTCGGTTCTACAACCTATAATTATAATTATTAACATAGTATGCACTACTGTGTACTACTGTCATAAGTGTACACATACCTAATATAAGAGGACATACACTTAGGTACCTATATGTTGTTAATAAAATTTCAAGTAGGTACGTACAGTCGGCAAACGAGTTCGGTTTGCAGGGCACTCTACTTAATAAGCTTGTGTGAGTAACGTATAACTAGTGTATTATTGCTTACCTACACGCATACATACTTCACCTATTTTCTCTACACTCACACAATTGCATACTATTTCAAAACATGCATTATTAGAACAGTAATTGAAAAAGTAAGTATATTTTGCAAGATTTGCTGTAAGCATAATTAGCGGAGTCGTTAAAGGTGTTAACTACAAAACTTGAATGTGTTGAAGCGAGTTCTAAGCCAAGTGGGAATAATTCTTTTTGTTACTTTTATTTTTTTGTACCAGAGCTATTTTACTTGTAGATTATTTTGAGGCAAATGTTCTAAGGATATAACATGTTGTAGTAACAATATACCATAACGTACCCACCCCATTAAACGTAAAAACATTTAATTTTACTAAACATAAATACATTGTTATATCTTATTCTAGGTTTGCCTGTTAATTTATCAAAACATCTTATCCATTACAGGTAAAACCGGTAGTAAAGACTTGATTCACTACCACGGCAACTTAGCACGGAGCACAGCTTAAAAATACGTA
Organism: Hypena proboscidalis; assembly: GCA_905147285.1. NCBI lineage: Eukaryota > Metazoa > Arthropoda > Insecta > Lepidoptera > Erebidae > Hypena > Hypena proboscidalis. Next base: position 265,557 of record LR990132.1, read on the forward strand.
CAGAAGGTAGATTGACATAGGAGGTACTAACAAAGCTCGTTAGCCGGCGCTGGAATGCAGCGATTAGCTTTGTTTAGTGCAGTTCCGAAGTAACCAAATGGCCGGGACCGCCACAACTGGACGGTACCTACCACTCATGTTGGCTGCACGCCAACGAATAGAAAACACCTACCTGCTACACATCATACACATTTATTCGCTTCAGTATTCATTAGGTGTTGTTCCAACAAGGCAAATAGTTCGTGCTTCTCTGAATGGGCACCTAATACATTTTGCTAATAAACTTTCAATCCAACTAACAGGTCTACAAGTCAAACCCTCTTTACATTCTGCCAATAAATGTAATAAAAACGAATGTTTCATTATATTTATGTTAACAAGATTGATATTGCCTGGTTTATACCAGGCACAGTCATACCTGCTTTCAGTATTGGTTACGCTGTTATTTTGCACATAGCTCACAGTTTGCCACAAACTATAAGCTTAATCCGGCCCCGTCCTACTATTATTATTTATTCACATTGCTTACGAAGTAAAGTTTAGCGCTGCTCCCACGGGCCGCTCGCGCCGCCGGGCCCCCGCGCCCCTGCGCCCCCTGGCGTAATATCACTGAACAAACTTTGTTATTTCCAATAGGCTATGATTGTATTTGCGTAGGATGAATATACTCCAAATTATAGCCATATTTGTTTGTAGAAAATACTTGTAAATGTTAATAAATCTATTGGTAGACTTGTGCCATTTCTTTTTGGAATACTGCAAGGCATTGATCTACAAATGATGAACAATTGTCGATATAGTGCGTTAGAAAAGATTCTACTCGTAAGTACCTACAGTACAAATGTCTGATGACTATTTGTTGCAGATGCAACCGTTGGAATAAATTCGGTGGATAAAATTGAATTAATTACAACCAAAGACATTGCAGATAAGACTTCTTTATTTTCCTCTTTTCGCTGAATTACAAATAGTGAAGCATATCTATAGGTGAGATGTGAAAGAGGCATTAATATACTACTTTATGATGAAGCCGGTATTTTCATACTTTTAATAATTTACTGTGCAGTTGTTAAGAGATCAACCACACTATATATATATATAAATATATTTGCTGTAATTTAAAAAAATGTAAAAGACCTAGCTGTCATTAATGTGATATCAATAATAGCAGGCACATTGTAAAGTCTCATGTACAGTCAGCAACAGAAGTAGCTTCACACAAACACATTTTCAAAGCCACTTATTTCTTAAAATCGTAATTCTTTAATGATTTGATGAAGTAAAACTTATAGTAATCGATCGACGAAATCGATGAAAAGTGCATTTATTTTATATTAGGGATATATTTATTGTGCAAAATATGATTTGTATTGTAGTTTTCAAGTTTTCAAGTGTTCAGCCACTTTTGTTGCTCACTGTTCTAGTGTGACTTGTGTGGATATCACAAAAAGTGCGTTATGGAGCTCCGCGCCGGCGCCGGGTAAGGGAGTCAATCTCACTGGCCCTTACATATCACGGGGGCGCTACGATCAGGCAAATGCCGTAATGTGCACTGAGCTAATTACTCCTTATATCGTATGCACATAAAGTCAGATTATGTGACCACTGCGAAGATCTGCGCGCACACTTCGGTATTGGAGCCTGATTCTGTAAAAATGGCTAACGTAACACGCCTTGTTTAGATAGCGGGATATGGGCAACAATGAACTAGTTCAACTCAACGTCTGGCTATCGCATTGCTTCCATTGCAGCATTATGTCCACCGTCATTATTCATTTTAATAAATACAAAACAATATAACTGATAAAATCAAAGAGATTAGGGATACGGTTCCTGATAAATAAACTTCTAATTGGCGTCGCGGTTTGTGTGCCAATTAAATATTTTTTTACTTAATCATGTGTGCAATCTAGAATACTTCTTTGAGATGCCTGGTCGTTATAACACAACACGACAATCTACGTTAATCATTACCATAATCAGTGTGGGTTATCGTTTGGAGGCGACGCGCTTGTATAAGCGAGGCTCGTTACTCGATTCGCGCATTAGATCCGTTCCGAGTACGATTCGTATTCAATTATGCGCCAACACAAAAACTAGTCTTGCATTTGAATGACGGCCTCGTTACCGCTCCACTCCGCTCCCGCCCAGCTCCGCTCGCGCCGCTCCGCGCTCTGTCCAGTGTCGCAGTGCCCAATTTACAAATAAACCGCGCGGAACGTCCGGCCGCGCAAAAACTGCCCGCACTCCTTCCCGTGCATATGAATGAATGGACGCGCTTTTTGCGCCTCCAGCGACGATAGAATGCCGCATGCAATCACTGCAGTGAACTGACGCTTAGCTATGATTGCATCTTATTAAATAATATGAAATTACATAATTTGTAAGTTACGTCAAATCCTACCTGCCTTCCATACGATACTTAGTACTTACACTATAAATCTACTAATGTTGAGGATGTTCAAATATTCACTGCCCATGCTAACAGCGTGTCAAACTAACATTTACTATGCTGCCTAAAGCAATAATTCTGCCACATGCAAAATATATATCTAGCTCAAACCTATTACACTTTTTTGCTTACATTTGCTCTAACTTATTACACCCTTCCTGTACAAGCTGTCTCATAGACCATAGGCACCGATGCGTGCTTAGTTTTAAGAAAAACAATGATACTAGCAGTAATAACTATGTTCTACCATAAGTTATGGTATTTAGTGTCATGGTTTGTCAGCGAGAGGATCTCTGTCTATGTACCCTGAATACTAATACTTTGACATTATAATCTTAAAAGTATTTTTCGATACGATGTTTGTCGTTCACATTTAATAAATATGTTTGCATTTACATTAAAATATATGTAAATATAAAAAATAGCCCTTTAAAATGCAAATGCTGTCTGTATTGTTGAAAATAGCAGCACAGCAGTTGCATAGTAAACTGGCTGGATATGGCGCTATCACAACATTTTACAATAATATCTATACACAAAAAGTACCAGCTATTTTATTTTATCCAGGGCTGAATTCTAAGCAGGTTCTCAGAAAAGGACCCATTTGTTTTAGCATTTATTAGGCATCCTATAGATCATCATCTTCCACCTGCCCTTATTCGAATTACTTGGGGTCGGTGTATATAGTAGTGAAGGTTTTGGAAGGATAAAATATATAATTAAGTAAATAAATATATCCTATCCTTCATATGCAATGAAAAAATATGAAACGCCTTGCCCGAGTGTGTTGGCGCATAAGTACATTCTGGATATCTTCAAAGCAAGAGTTACTATTTACCTCATAAGTAAGCGTGCTACTCCGTAGACCGCATCATCACTTACCATCAGGTGAGATCGTGGTCAAACGCGTGCCTATCCATAAAAATTAAAAAAAAAACTACTGAGGTGTCAAGGGACACCCGGATGGAACGAAGTTCGGTAATTCCAAATAACAACAAATCAGGATTCGCACCCGAGATTGCAGTAAAAGGTATGCGACCTAAACCACTAAACAAATAAAACAGTCTATTAATAAACTAAATATAAGGTAACAAAAATTTAAACCAAATTAAAAAAAAACAAACATTAAGACAATTAAATTATCAAGCGTAGCAAGCGTACACACGAACATTCAGAATCACTTACTCATTCTCTTAAAATAATCGAATGATACTTTTAAAATCATTGTGGAGATATTATCACAATACTCCTATAGGCTGAATGACTACATAACAATATTTCCTGTGCCTTACACACTCAATTTCAAAATAATTCTTATCTTCGAACTTTCGCGCTATTCGAATTTCAAAATATCAAAAGCGAGGTTCATTCAAACACACGCATAGACTTATAACGCCTAGATCAATAAACTGCTTGTATGAATTTAAGTATAAAGTTAGGCTAAAAACAGATTGATTGAAAATTATAATGCGCCGCTTGGCGGACAGACAAACTAAATGAAAATCTGATAAATACCAGAAAGTTACACTGAACTGAAACAGCACAATTAAAGTGGCTTCATATTTCATGCGTGTACTCGGTTTCTAGGAGTAATAGTTTTATGATCACACATAACAAACCTTATCTTTAACATTATTTTTCTGCGATTACCTTACCTTGCTTTCTTTTAAATTGTATTCGCAAGTTTACTCGCGATATAATAATATCAGATCTCATTATCAATAATCTCATCACCAATCCCAATGACATAATTAGATGTGTTCTAATCGAATATTCCATGAAATGTACATAACAAAATTAGTAAACATTCTGTGGTAATAATAAAAATAATTTGCTTTTGAATTTAATATACTTATGACGCGTACACTTGCTAAACACACAATAATGGAGAGATTATAACTCGTATGACTTGGTTAGCACAATAGTAAAGAAAGGTTATAATGCGTACTTGCTATAATACAAAAGCATTTATTATTGTCTGTATAAAATCTCTACTTACCTAAATCCATCAGCAATATCCGGAACTTGTACAGAAACACTGTCAGGATTCATTATTGTTACTATTTTTAATTATTTATTATGTACAAAACACCTGTATACACTCAACAAAAGGCAGGAATTGTATTTTTTTTTAAGTTATGATAATATTTTTTTTTAGTTACTTTATTATTCATAGAGAGACAAAACGAAAATATCTCGCTTGCTTTCTCTATGCGAGAGAGATATTTAGTACTGTAGCACCAATCAGTTCCGAAGCCGCTCGATAGATGGCGTTGGGATCGAATTAGATCGCGATATGGTTTCGTTACAAAGTCCTATATATAAGGTCCACCGATTTATAGATTAAGTATGTTCTGCAGATCCAATTGAGGAATAATATGCACAATATCGAGCTATTAATTCACTGTTATCTGACTAGAACAGCGATCGTGTACGCCTGCGCGGACCTTTCGCAGCGCGCCAGCGCCCCTATTTTTTTAGAAACTCAACTCTAGTAATTTTTTTTATCTTTTTAGTTTTTTTTTTAAATTTAAGAAGACGGTCACTGAAAAATGCGCATTTTTCTCTGGGTGTCTGGTGATGTAGCACCGTAGCTGTAACGTAGCATGTAATTACTACGCCACTACGAGAATTGCTACGAAAAGTGTCGTTACAACTTTTCGTTCCATTTTTTTCCGTCTAGCTCCCTTTCGCAACACGCGATAAGGAACTTCGTCCCAAAAATGTCCATCCATTTTAGTATTTGCTTTTGCTTGGATATTAATTTTAAAGTTTCTCCGACATGGATCCAAGAAACCAGGCCTAATTTTGACCCTGTCAAAATATCAGCTAGCTCTAGTTGATAATTTCAGATTTATTTATGTACATAAATACAGAGCCATCATTACAGGTAAATACAACCTAATGCAATGGGTGTATAACAACAATATGCTTTATGATCTAGTTTACTAATCTAAGATTTAACTTAAGAGTAACACAGTACAAAAAAACAAAAACCTTAACTGAATAACTTATAAGTGGCCTCTATGAACGAACTCAGTAAACACGAGAATATGTTAACCCGGTCAGACACCGCGCAGGGCACACGCAGCGTAGGTGCGCGTCAGTGGCGCGAATTGCATAAAGATCATTCTACAAAAAAATAATAAAATTTATAATTTTTAATTATGTGATTGTGTTGAAATTTACCATACGTGAACTTGAATTTTCACTGTATCATTTTTCTTTACCACCACCAACAAGTACATGTTGTATTGAAAATCCTGAAAATGATGGTCACGTGACCGATGACGCTGTGGAGCGTCATCTTATCGGCTCGAGGTTCGCGACGACCTCAGATCGTCTGATTATGTAACGAGCGCGGATCGCGGATCACCGACCACCGCTTCTTTATGCGCTCCCCGGCTCCCCGACGCACGACGCGCATGGAAAATTCAACAGATTATCTACCGACTGCTCTTCACAACTTCATATGAATTTATAATACAGCATTGTTTAATGTCATCTCGTACGGACGTTTTTGCGCTCTAATCGTACCTACCATCTATTCAATTAGCTAAATGAATTCAGCGCCTGGAGCGAACTCGTATGACTTTCGCCGCTGCTCTAAGGCGATGAGAAAAAGGCGCGTTTATTAATGTGCAAAAATAAACAGTTCAATGAATTGTCGGTTCGGCAGGTTTCGTTATTCCTCGTAGCAACGCTTGCGGTAATTGACTCTATCGTTTTTCACGTAGCATACATTACCTTTGAGTTGTGGCGTAAGCTGTCATGCGAAACTTTATATTCAGCAAATGGTTGAGTTGCATTACATTTATGACTGCCAAATTATTGTTTACAGTGGCGTACAACTTTTGAGTACAAAATATATAAGTTATTTGATTTCCTACCATGACAAAGTCTGCCTGGTACAATATATACTTATATATACACTTTGAAAAATGTAGACTTATTCTGTAAAACTTTGTTATTTGATGTGTTAGATTTTCTACTATTTACGAAACTTGAGACCTAAGTATATCAGACTTACAATATTTGTATTGTTATACCCTGGACCGAGGACCCTGTATTGTAACTAGTGTTTAATATAATAGCAATATAAAGTTTCACTCAGTTGGGCACAAAATAATATTTCCTTGTGTCCCGTGGGAGCACCTTCCAATCAGGATAAAAAGACGGGGCTCCGGCCGAAGCCTCCCGGAATGCTTCTTATATAACAATACAGTACTTTAGTATTATCTATTAAAAGAAAATTTGACACAGTTCGAATATACAGCTTAAAATACTCTAAACCATGACATGTATTCTCTCTGAACCTCTTCTCGACTTTCCATGCAAATCTGTCCTGAATGCACGATCGTACAATTATAAAAACATTCATATGCTATAAATTAGTTATGAATTCGCCATTTGCGTAAGGGTGTCCAGCTATAACAGTTGCATGTATCAGTTACCGTTTCAGCGATGTCTGTCGATCGCCACCCTGTATATCGTGCGTGGTGCGATACGCGTGCGCAGCCTTGCCTCTGCACTCGTGATCGTGATAGATATCGATCTAGATGTGAAGCTGCGTATATTGATACGATAGCGGTTCATGTCATAATTAATTAATTTGAGCAAGCATGCAACCGAATACCTCAACAATATGCACGGATCTAGTCGTTGATATCTTTAGAAAGGACGAATTGTAATAACAATTAAACTAAGACCAAAAGCCCTAGCGTGACGTCTTTTAGCTCTGAAATTCTGTCCAGTTTAGATAGTTCTATAGAAAAGTATAATTATGACGAACAAACATTTTTATATGCAGAGGAATCGCTGTTGTGTGCAAAAAGGAGATAAAAAGGACAAAAACTCATTATACTTAATTTTTAAATGAATACTCAGACAGAAAAGCTATGTTGCAAAATTAAATAAAAAGTCTCCTTGTGACCTGTATAAGATATAACATTAGAAATAAATAAAACGACTTGCTATTATAAATCTAATTAAAAAACATACGTTCTAGGCAGTGGCATGCAGCGAGCTGTTTACGCAAATGCTATTTATTACTCTAAACACTTTAATTACACTTATGTCTCGTAAATAGAGTTTAGTATTTATCGCCGGCATACGGTCATGTATAGCCGCGAGTCGAGACATGTAAATGCGGCAAATACCTACACCGTTCTCACGTTTTTATATGTATGCAAAACTATACGTCAACTACAAAGTATGCGATACTGACACAATTGTAGGGTCATTTTATTATAATAGTTACCTCTTTAGAACAGCTTCCATTCATCATACTCATCATTTAGTTAACCATTCTCTTGAAATTTTGAATATTTGGTACGGAATTATTATTTTTAGCTTTAATTAAAAAAATTACCAAACTTTCAAAAATGTAGGTACTAAGAAACATTTAAAAGAATTATGGGACCGGCAGGATTTGAACCTGCGACCTTTTGCTCACCGGGCAGCCGCTTTAACCAACCAGCTTCGGTCGCCTCTTGCCAGTATCCTAAATTTCTTAACTGTATGTTACGTCATTTCGTGACGTCAAGTTCATCCATCTGTTCTTATTTCAAGTAGGATACAAATAAGCATAGCTAAATGCTATAAAAATAAACAATAAGAAGTTTCAAAAAATGTAGTTCATGAGTTTTTTTAAATAGATTATCGCGCTTTGCAAACGTAGCACTATCAACTTTATAACTTTGACAGTTACCAGTTGCAGCACCTTTCTTTTTAAAAGTTGATAGTTGCCGCAATCTAGTTGCTACGTCTATGATAGTAGATTATTAACCAAGGGGATAAAGCAGTGTCTTCTTTCGCGGGTGACGATTTAAATCGCGAGCGTAACGAAGGACTCGAGGTTTACTCCCGAGCGTAGCGAGGTTGTTAAAAACTTAAATCACGAGTGAAGCGAGGGATTTAAGATGAGTCCTGACGGATTTAAATTCACCCAAGACTAAGACAGCTTTATCACCGAAGAAAATACTATACTTTTCGTAACATTTGCAAAAAAATAAACAATAATAATATGAGATAAGCATTTATTAAAATAATGACAATTAAAAGAAAAAGTTTACATTGGAAACATTGGTTCAATTATTGATAGAGAGAGTTATATTTTTGTTTGGTATCTGCTCCTGAATCCGCCAAGAAAGTCGCCGAAGTTCTTCTAAAGCAGTGACCGGTGCAGAGTTCAACATCTTTAAGTTTTAAATATTTAGCAATTTCCTTTGGCATATTGCTAGTTTTATTTTTGCCGATGGCTTGTCGAGTACATTTCCCATTCCGATAGTTTATAAAAAATCTATTGTTTTCCATGTTGGTAGTGGGACGTAATGCTTGGTATTTATGAACGATTTTAGTATATTGTCCTTGTACAATGAATAACCGATTTTTCTTTGTCTTAGTTTCCTTTACATTAATCAGCAGCAACTCATTGGAATGATTTTCAACGTCCTCCACCTTTAAGTTTACAAGTTCACATCCGCGGCAAGCACCGTTGAGTCCAAAAATTAAGGCCACCTATAAGAAAGATAAAAACCGGCCAAGTGCGTGTCGGGCCACGCGCAGTAGAGTTCCGTAGCTAGTCGTAACAACATATTTCGACTTAAAAGGTATTTACTATCTGTATTAAACAAGTAACATCTTCATACAAGTCATTACTTTCAAAGGTTTTTGTAATTTGCACGAATTATTCTAAGTAACTGCATTTTACACTTTGGACCCCAATTACTCTAGAACTAATTAAGTTAAAGTAACCGCTACAGTTTTCATGAAAAGTTTATTACATATACTACCACCGTGATTTTTTTCAGATTTTTTAAGCTATCGGTTTAGCTTTTAGAGGGGGGTGGGACGCCCTACTCGTACAAAAATTTGCTCTTCAAAGTTAATTATCTCGCAAACGGATCCCTAAATCAAAAAACTGTATTAGCAACCCCATTATGTTTTTAAAGACCTATCTAACGATACCCCACACTAAGACATATAGGGACCAGATAAATGGCGTCCTTCAGAAAGGAAATGTTTGTAGTACACGAAACCAGCTAGCACGTATGACGAGATGTATGAATGTTGAGGAAGCGAAAGAAGTATGTAAGGAGAGAAGCATATGGCGTTCCATCGTCTCTGCCTACCCCCGTGGGATAAAGGCGTGATTTTATATGTATTATGTATGTTTATTTATGTTTCAAGAATTTTGAACGAAATATTCTGAGTAACTGCATCTGACATTTCTTACCCCTATTCCTCTTGAACTAATGAAGTGAACTTATCCGCTATAGTTTTCCTTTAAAGTTCATTACATGTACTACCGACACAATTTTTTTCAGATTTTGGGATCCAGTAGTTTAGCTTTTAGAGGGGGGGGGACGCTCTACTCGAACAAAAATTTGCTCTTTAAAGTTAATTATCTCGCAAACGGATCTCTAAATCAAAAAACTGTCTTAGCAACCCCTAAACGTTTTTAAAATTCCTATCTAACAATATCCCGCACTATGGGGTAGGCGACAAAAAAAAAACATCCCTACTTTACATGTAGGGGAGCTACCCGAAAAAAAAATATTTTTCCAAATTTTATTCTACGACTTTCGTTGTATAGTTAAAATAATGTTTATGCAAAATTTCAGTTTTCTAGCACCAACGGTTTCGTCGCTATGCCGTGGACAGACGGACGGACAGACGGACATGGCGAAACTATAAGGGTTCCTTGTAGGTACTACGGAACCCTAAAAACAGGTAAATATATAGAATAATTACTATTACTAAGATACGAAATATTCATAGTTAAATCATGTAAACTTACTTTTGTGGCCAGAAAAAATTCGTCCGGAGCTTCATTGAGAAATTTTTCCACATGTTGAGTCGTAAAATTTTTAGACTTCTTTGCGCAATGCCCTTCTGATTTTCTTTGAAAAGAAAAATGCTGATTAAATATAATTATAATTTTCCTTTGATTTTAGAAGAAAATTATTTATAATTGCGGCAGTATTTGCACTGATGGAATCCGACAATTCACCGTCACTGTCGCTTTGATTTAACATCGTAACGTATTTTCAGATCATTAACTTTATTTTAACTTATTTATACAAATAAATTAAAATAAACTTAACGTTGTATTTGAAGAAAACCAAAACGCGGCAAATTCCTAGACTAATATTTTTTTGTCGGTAAAGCAAAGGCATCACGCTCATACGGCCTCGTCAGTTTTTAAAATGACCCTGTGTCCTCGGCTCACAAATAGAACATAATTGTTAACTCCAGTTTCCCTAGTATGGGATATTTCCAGTCATTTCCATATAAGAAGTGTTGGCGCTGACATCGGCGACGTATTGTTGCAAGTCAATTTCATATTTGAATTTTAAATGACTTGGTTTTGCTATTTGTACAGTTATTTGCTGTGGCGTTTCACATTTTCGAGAAAAGTTAATAACCTCTAGTGAAGGTTATTGAATGAAGTTAAGTTGTTGTTAGCTAGAATTAAATTTATATTTCAGGACCGTGACGCGTCACAACACAATTTTTTGTGAATGTTTGTAAACCAAATTAAGAATCTACTCTTAGCTAACTACGATAACACCTGGCTATCTTAAAGCAGATTGTTTCTTCTTACAACTATGATATTGATATGAACAGTTAAAAGAAACTCGCTGTTTTTCACAAGTGGTTAATTTGTTTAAAAAATGGAATACTTAATGGACATGAATAGTTTGGAATCGAGTACGCATAGAAAGTAGATGAAAGTGCAGGGTTCCTCGTAACGGTTCACACGTCACAGCTCGGCGGTCCCTCGATTATTAAATACAGGTACGAGGTTTTTTGTCGCAGGACCACAGCTCTGCAAGCCTTCCCACGGTGATACGAGCCAATCCTTTATCACTTTATACTAGTGATATTTCATAGCGTTAAACAGTCTCAGAAATCTTGATAAATATGTGTGCATTTTCATAATTTTCAGCTGTGGCGTCGCGGCGTGCTGCCTGTGCCGCGCGGCGTCGTGACCGGCGGTATCGCGCATCGGCGCGGCGCGGCGCGGCATAACTCGCGATCGTTATTGGCGATACCGCGCGACTGACTTATTGATTCCACCTTCAATTAGAGCCCCGGTGCGCGGGAGGCCGCTCTATCTACCGAGTACCGAGGGCTCCCTAATAAATTGCAATAAAGAAAATTAACTATTTATTAAAAATAAACTATTGCCCATCGGCGCACGCGCGTGCCCCACCAACGCTGATAAGATTTTGATATTAACAAATTCTTTAACTGATGAGGGCGATCGATGTAAAGTTTACATTGCTCTTTTACTTTGCAAGGACCGAGGAACAAAGGGTGATGTAGCATTTAATGTAATGAAGATATCGCGAGACATTTGGCCGCAGCTCGGAACTACAAGAGCTATAAGTCAGCGGCGATCGCTATCGGCGTGGCGCATAAAAACGTCCTATATTTTATAAAAAAGCGTTAAATAATAGTAAATATTCTGGCGAGCGACGCATTTAATAGTTCATTAGACTTATCGTGCGCGCGGCGTTTATCGCGATGCCATGCGCCATGCGCCGAAACTGCGCATGCGCAGGTGTGGCGGCGATGGCATGGCAGGGCGCGCAAATGTCAGCGCAGCGCGTACAGCGCTAACGGTACCCGCTTGATTCCCGGCTGCTACACATTATTTACAGTATTCCTACTTGAAATTGAACTATGCAGTGCAATTGGAAGAAAGTAGTCGCTGGTAATTTGCTGTTACTATTAAATATATCAGCACAATTTAATAAGGCTTTGTTCGTCATAGATGCACCTTGTCAAGAGACAGCTACTTATCTCCTTATATATATTATAAAAATAAAATTGACTTAATATTTTTATATATTTTGTCAAATGTCGCATGAAAGGTCAACAGAGTTATTTTAATAGACAAGACAAGTATAGTGGAGTGATTACAACGGAGCGCCTTACGTGATTGCGATCTATCATCGTGATATAGATTATCTAGGTATAGATGACACAGTACTGCACAATATGTACTAACAAAGCACTTATGAATGTGATGTTTAACAGCTGTCTACAGTTATTTGAGGATGAACATTTCGTATCTGTTGTTATCAATAGCATTACAAAAATATACATAAAGGTAGTAACTTCGCTAGGAAATTAAGTGTTATAATTAAAAACATACAGGTAGTAAAGGACACCGTGACTAAACCACCAGCTTACCTGTGTTGTGTGATTCTAAGACTCTGGATGCAAACATTTTTCACTACAATACATTTGCAATTTTTCGGTCAACTTTTGGCTTTAACACCTTCAAACTTCAATATTCTTAATCACTAAGAAGTGTTTTTACAAGCTTATTCTCATACTTTTCCGATTTTATTATGACGACGGGTATTTTTTTCCAAGACCGTTAATCCGATGTGTGGAAATTTCTAATAAAATTGTTTTTTGCACCTAGCAGTAATTTTTACCCTGTAGGTACCATTAGTGGACCCAATCATGACGACCGCGAAGCCTGAAAAGACAAAATAACAAAATAGTTTGTGAATCTTACCATAATATAATACGTTTTCTTATTAATCATAAAAAACCACAATTGTTGAAAATGCTTCCACGCTAAAGCCTAAAACGTCATGGAATTCGTAACGCGGCGGGAAAACTGCGCGGGCGCATAAAGGTGCGCTTACACCGTAGCTACACACTGTACTACTACGTTGTTATCATTAGAAGAATGAATGATACGGGCTATCAGTGAGCAAACTCTTATCTTTTTAATTTACGGCGATTGGCGGTGCCCGTGGGATTAGAGCACACCCAGGTTTAGTCACGGTGTTTGGGTGACACGCAGATAACTTATTTGTTTTACTTTTTACTATCAATATAAATACTTAACATTCTTGTAACCCGTCACCAGTTTCCAGTGTATAACACCTACGACCCAAATTTCACCTGTCATGTAAAGGTCCTGTAAGGTACCGACTACAAGTTCTATCGTATTTACACATGAGCATTTATTTTGCAAAATTTACTGTGTAGCCGGCAAAACGACTTGTTTGCACAAACTTTTACTGCAAGTGAGATGAAGCATGTAGCTCCCTAACAGACGGTGACCGGTACACCTACGGAGTAGAGTCCCGAGTTCTGACTTAAAGTTGCCATCAAGAATTCCCTCTCCTCATTTTCTGCTTTAAGTAGACATGACAAGAAACTTTCTAAATGCTGGTCACAAATAAATATTTCCTCTTCGATAGTTAACATACTAGCTTAACCTCCATTATGTGACATATTCCACAGCCAGCTGACAAATTGAGTCAATATACAAACAAATTAAAACATTGATATTAATTGAGTGTCGCGTCGTTCCCCTGCCATCCTGCCTCAGCCCGCGATCGTCTGAGCTCGATCGGACGTTAATTAGATAATGGCACCAGTATGAGGTAAATGGACCCCGCCGAGCGAAGCCGCGACACAAACAACTTATCACCAACAAAAAACTAAGTGGGGCAGACAGGGCAGAAATAATTATTGCAAACAGGCATTTATTAATAAAATTATCACTGGAGTTAACTGTGAAGAAAGGTAACTGTTCATGCTTTTGAGCTTTCCGCAAAGTGGATGCTTAATTACATACCTTATACCTACTTAGAAACGTTTTAAATTTACGGAAGCTTCAGGGTTTAATATAAATACAGGGTGTTTCACAGGTTTTCAGGATGTTAATGAACAAAACAAACTCGCTGTGCTCACTAGACTCAATAAGGCTCCATAAAATTCATAAGATGCGGTAAAATTACCGATAGGTAAATTTAAGAAATATATTGAGATCAGATTATGACAAAAAGCTTACTTCAGTATTTTAGACTACATAAATTATTATAGTATTTGGAAATAAATTGTCCTCTTAGACTTTTAAAATGGATAATACTTATTGTTATTTTTTAATTTGAAAAGTTAGTGCACATGATTTTCTCTCCAGCACTTCTTATGATGCAATACCCATTATGGCTTGTAGGTACTTACATTTTTATCTGATTCTAAACAGTTAAAAATAATCTAAGCCCCGGTATTCAAATCATTATAATTAGCATAATTTATTTTTATATTATTATTTGTAATGTTTTGACGTGTTCAAGCGTCCCCTAGGGCCTATGAAAATAAATTATTTGAATCTGAATCAATGTCTAAATCACACTCCGTAATTTGTTGCAGGGTAGGCTCTGATTCGACTTAGTGTTTGTATTGCTGTCTGTCGTTTTGCCACCAAATAACCGACTGATGCCGACCGGATTGGATTTTTACGTTTCACATACATTTCTATTTAGTATATTTATATTTTCTTGTCTATAGATAAAATAGGTTTTTGCAAATAACATGAATAATAATAATTAATTATAATATGTATTTCCATTTAACTTTCGTGTAAGAAATAATTAGAAATTGCGTCATCGTCGCAACGACATGCTTTTTACATATCATACACATAACAATGGCGCGATGAGCTATGTCGATAGTGTCGATAACAATTAACTACATGTTTCTGTTTTACATAAAACTAATAGCATCGCCTCATTACCGATAACAGCAAAGATACATGTTCTTATCTGATCATTCAGTGTTACACTAATAGAAAACTTATCTGATACAAAAATATCTAGATCTGTATCACTGCGACTGCGACCTTCGACAGCGACAGCGTCCGGCTTTACTGATGTTAATTCCTCAAGTAATATGAGTTATTGTAACAACACAGTGCTTGTAAACAATGGCCGGGTAGAGCGTGCGTGAGCGCATGACTGGGCTCGCTGGGGGAGCTGCGGGGCGGTGCGCGGGACGGGAGCAGCGGCAAAAACTATCAAACTACCGCCAATTACAGTAGCAACTAGTTTTTAAGTCGCGAGAACTTTCTTCCATTTCCATATTCATTACAAAGAAAGGGTGAAATTATACTCGCTCACCATGAATATGCTAACGGCTGCGTGCTAAATGTTAAAGTTGAATAACACTGCGTGGAGACCGGCGCCGGGCCCCGGGCGCACCGGGCCGGCCTTGCGTGCCGCTGACGGACACCGGATTAACTATTCGCCACTACTTATAGAAAGTAATTTACATATTAATTATACCGACGACCGCAACAAAAACCGTGCAAAAATATTATTAACTGAGGTTGTGCGTGTTTGCATAATCGTTACGTTACATTTTATGCGGTCGCTTCACAGAGCAAGCATTAGAGCACACATAAAAACATCCGCTTGCTTCAGACGTTCAGTTCGTTCCTGCTGGAGTATAACTTTCCCCGAATAACATTTCATATCTGGTGATGCAGTTCACAAACAAGGAGCAAACAAATAAGGCTGTCGCGAGCGTCGCCTCCTCGCTGCCGCGACGCGACCTGCGACTCGGCGACGACGCTACGTGCTGTAGCGATACGTATTGCACCTTTAACAAACTTCTATTGTATTTGCGCCGAGCGGGGACGTTGGGGGTGCCTCGGCAAGGGAGGGGAGGGGTGTAGCAGGTCAAGTAATGATACATTCGCACGCCGAAGTGAGGCGCGAGGTAATAATGAGTTATGTACGTGATCCAATTATTTGGGCGCGCGCTCATTACGCGCTAAGTGTGAAATATGGCCGGCTTTATTACTAACATCGCTGACTCGCCACCCCAAGGGGCGCCACCTAGCCAGTGGGAGGGGGTAGGGGGTGTCTGCAGCGCTGCAACTGTGCTCCACTAAATCATAATAATGTAAGGTGCGGAGCGAATACGGGTCGTGAAAGGAGTTGCGACTATTTTTACGTGATGTAGAGGAGAAGGACCCCCTCCCCCAAGCCACCCCCCGCGGCATATAACTACTGGCGTTAAGGAAATTTTCCTTGTTCAATCTACGAAGCATAACTGTATGATTGTGACCATGTCACTTGTGAGTCTTTAAAGCCCACTGTTTTCCTGAAACGGATGATTCAATTAATTATAAATCGTGATAGTAATAGTAATAGTGACTGTCTTTTAACTTTTAGCGTACTTATACGCTAAAAGTTACAAGATAGTCACTATTTTTAAGAACAAAAAAACATCAACGTGCAAAGCAATAGAATAGAATTTAGCAATTGCTACAGGCGAGTCCTTGGAGACATTAAAAAGCGATGCTCGAAGCTCGATGAGCTTTTGATGAAGTGCGAGCGAGGGGGGTGTGGATCAAAAGAGCCCGAGTTTGATGTGATAAATAGTGGCGATGGTCATTCCCTGCCATCGGCTACCACTACCATCGGAGGAACAGTCGTGCGTCCATAAATCGAGCAAACACGTTAGTAGAGGCGATACTTTAAAGATTTGTGTCGGCGGTGTGTGGGGGCCGAACGGCGGAGTTATTCCATTAATTAAAGCCGGCGCGGGGCCCCGCGACCCCCGCCGGGCCCCCGCCACCCCCGGGCCCCGCGCAAAAACAAAGCAAGCAATAACGAGCGCAGGGCTGCAACAATGCGGATTTATGACGGGTGCTCAAAGACTGACCGAAGACATCCAAAGCATTCCTTACCTATTGCTTAAGTTAGATCGTAACATTCACAACTATTTGGTAACTATGGAAGTTCTGAATGTATGGAATTGTGGCAGATGGCAGGTAAACGGTATTACTGTGGCAATTGTACATGTTTGGTGATATCTGATACTGAGCAAGTTGGCCAAATGGGTGAAGAGAATTGTTTACTAACATTGTATGTACGACCACCAAGCACCAAATTACAGATCATATTATTTATCATCTGCATAGTGAATGAGATTTCATTCACTACAAATCAGTACATAATTAGTTAGTTCATTTTAAAATCTTAATAGCCTATCTTGTGTATATAGTCTGACACTAAATTTCTCCCTAATAAAATCCAAAAAAAAATATTAAGAATCATTAATTTGTTTAATATTCAAATTGAAATGATAATAACAACAATGAATTGCACATCAGGCCAGCCCTGACTGTGTCGGAGTTCCGAGGGGGTGAGGTGAAGCGGCGCGGGGGGTCGCACGCTGTTAGAATAAAACATTATTCATAAATAGGATATTACGGCAGGTGGCGCGACCGCCGCCCGCCCAGTGCAAACCCGCCCGCCCCGCCCGCCCTGCCGCCCTCGCACGACCACACTCACGGCATAACTACTTACATAGGATTTAACTAGTGAATATCTCGTATGTTTAAAATTTTCTATGTTCGGTTTTCAGTTTTGGAAAAAGGTTAAATTTTTCCAAAACTGAAAACTGAACATAGAAAATTAAACTGAAAATAGGTACAAAAAACCAAGATTTTAGCATTACACAATTTTATATAAATAAAAGTAATTAAAAACCTTATAATTTTTGTATTAATGAGAGCGGATCTTATATCTCTCAGTTCTCATTGTTTGTAAAATGTTCTAATGAATCTTATACTTCGGTACCTATATTGTGTCAACCATTCAATCCTGACCTTTACTTCGCTAAACAGAAATGGGACGTTTCACACTATATTGCAAATTGTTCAATTTACAAGTCGGAAGGCTTTTATTTGTTTTTGTTTGAACTTTTAAGTTAAGACACGTACATTTTTAACATAACATAATTTATGTATTAATTTTGAACCCAAGAACACCGGTAAGGTCTTTTTGCTCGTTGACCTAAAACTGAATTTAACAAGTGTATCATTTAGCACAAATACGTAACCTCAATGGGCAATCGCAGCGCAACCATTAATTAAAGCTTTGCCAATAAATAAAGGCATTAATTGCTAATCTAATAAAGAATTCGTCCCACAGAAGATGTGTAATTAACTCAGTATATACTAATATATATGTATTTTCCATTGTAATACTATAAATGTGAAGGGAACTCTGTTGTTCTGTCTGTAACGCTTCAGACTACAGAACCAATCTTGATGAAAATGGGAATGGAGTAAGTTCAACATCTAAGCTTTTATCGACGTACCACGGGGGTAGCGCAGCACAAAGAAGCTCGTAAATTGTAAATATATGTTGTATATTATAAATAAATGATAAAGCTGAGAAGTTTGTTTGTTCGAATGCGCTAATCTCTAGGACAGCGGCTCGGAGTTAAATAATTAATATTACATTAGAATGTCCAGTCCTTGCAGAAGACAAGGGTTTTTAACATTACACTGTAACTTCCCGCTTAGCGACGTAACGTTTAAGTATAAAGTAACCGCGGGCACAGCTAGTCTGGTAAATGCCAGCTACTAAATATGTGCAATTAACCGGTGACGTAACACTGAGAAAAATGCCCATAATTATCTTTCGATATGGAAATTCTATTAACTGTGCTCGTACAAGTCACGTGTATTCATTTTTATTTACTTTGAAATTTATTTCGTCTAAAAATAGTTACTTTGGAAGTCTGTAGAGTTTTTGTGAACAAGACCGGCATCGCTACCACCGCTCACCATTAACCAGCCGTCAAATAGTAGGTAGTGTTTGCATTAATGTGTTTCGTAGTAAGATGTGACACAATAAGAAATTAATTATATTTTCAGATATAGCATAGTTTATACAATTACCAAATTGACGACCGGATGGCGGAGTGGGTAGTGTACCTGCCTGCGACGCCGAGGTCGTGGGTTCGATTCCCACTTAAGACAAATCTTTGTGTGCAAGAACATGGGCGTTTGTCTTAGTCTGGGTGTTTCTATGTATAATAAGTATGTATTTACAAAAGAAAAGTATATATGTATTAGAATCAGTTATTCTCATAGAAATCTTAATAATAAGGCAATAGAAATGTCAAAGACGCGTGACCTTGTCGCCGCGCATCTGTCAAGTCAAACACAAGTGCGAGTTGAGGAATTGTCGTCTTAATGTCATCGCAAAAAGAATAATTTTGTTTGCAGGAATACAAAAAGTGGTATTTGAAAACCGGCGACATGCGTCCCAGTGTTAAAAGATAGTCGATAGCATTTCTATTGACTAGTTATTAAGATTTCTATGGTTATTCTAGTACCCATAGTACAAGCTCTGCTTAGTTTGGGAACTAGATGGCGTTGTGTGTAAGTTGTGAAATATTTATTTAATTTTTGTGTATTAAGGATGTTGGACTGTTGTTGCCACTTATCATCAAGTGAACTACACGCCAGTGCCTCCGTCGAGCGTTCGCAGTGGCTCTGCCTCAATTAAAAAGTTACAGTACTTACGGAAACACTAAGGTCATCATCACATAAGTATTTCCCTACCCTACAAGGTATTGTTGTGTTGTACCGACACAGATTTAATTAAGTTTTTGCTCATTGATCGTCCAACTATGACGATAAATAATCCGATAATGTTCACTATTTATAGAATGAAGAGATTTTCTTATACAGGTTAGTTTAGTAACTTATAACGTTATACAATTTATTATTGATTTATGTACGAAAAGAACATGTTTTCGTGATAGGTATTAACTTTAAAACAAGTTAATACTGTCTAAGGCTTCCGCATGCAGAGAACATTGAGGGGCTTTAAGGGGTGAGGCATGGAGAAGCGGGACAGGAAAATTGGTAAACTGCAGAGAGCGCATCGCGTTAATTGGAACGGATTATTTAACTCATGGACCTATGTTTTGTTCTACTATTTAGTTCTAATTAACATAATTAAAAACTCTTGTCTGATATCTTAATTTAGTTAACAACTAATATCATCTATGTACGCACATGTGCCCAGAGACCACTGTGACCAGCGGCCGGTGGCCGCATGCGCATAAGGGCATGTGTGCCGTGGGAACCGTCGCCGGTCATACTCGCACATACCGCCATCGCCAGCACACACCCCGCCACTCGCGCCCGAGCCTTTAACACAACTTGACACTTATACATCGCTGGTTAACTGAGGAAATATATTTGATACAATTGAAGCTTATCGGCAATGGACAACGAACAGAGGCGATGTGTACGCTCCATGCTCAAAAGTAATTAGCAGAATGTCATTGCAAATTTTTAGCATTCACGTTGCGCGATGCCGTGATACGAATCGTGGGGCATTAATATTGATACTTATACAAATATACCTTATGCGATAGTTAGACTAATAGCCGCATTTACATGCGTGCTTTTTACTGCGGCGAAGAATTGCGCCGAGGTGATGCTTTATGCCAGCGAATTGAATGCGCATAAGTGACTGCTAATGCCGCCCAGTACCAAGGATTATCCAGATGTTTTTGTGATGGATGAATACGAATGAACTATTATTGCAATTAATAGTCGTAGAATGCAAAATAAGTGTTTTTTTTTATGCTGGAAAGGCACGCGTTTAACCACGACCTCATCTGATGGTAAGTGATGATGCGGTCCACTCCGAATGTTCATTTACAAATGTCCCTTCATCATAAATATGCAATCCTAAAACCATTTAAAAGTGAAGAATATCGCAAATAATGCAACACGTACGCACAACGCACGATGCACGAAGACAGAGATTACAAATAGACAAGATTTGAATGTTTTTTCAATAGTCACAATATAGGTATAGTCAAAACTCAAAGTTGATGTATGTATTGTATGTATTTACTAATGAAGTCGGTAAAAACCTTTAATAACCAAGTTTCCTGTTCGTGAAGAAATCTCAGATTGTACATCATTGCAATGTATTGCATCGATTACATCATTGCAGACCTACCGTTGATAATTTCAGCCTTCAATCCCGGAAGCCTTGTAGAGCAAACTCTAATAGATACACTGAACTTACACTTAAGTTGCTTATAAATCACTCCATCTCGAAACAAGATCTCTCGAAACGGACAACTTGACATATTCGCTACTCAGACATTGAAGAAAAACCTTAATCATTGACTTTTGCTGATAGCACTATTGGAGAAAAACTAATGGACAATAACGACAATATTACATTATTCTTAAAACTGGTCTAGTCTTCTCACATACAAACCCTGCTCATATTGTTTTCCAACAAGTATCACTGTGTTGCTCTGTGTCAGAGCAGGAATAAGCTGGGCTGTGATTGATGGTGCAACACTGTAACACAGGTGTCCACTGTGTTGCACACGTGTAGCCGTCACAATTCATGAGAAACGATTAAGCTCTAAAACCTGTAACAATTTGATAGACTTTGTGGGTATCACTACCAATGTTGACTAATATTTTTAATGTTATATATCATACATAACATTACATTAAGCATATTTTATTTAGAAGCGTGTAGCAGAGGTTTATAACAGGTGAATTGAGAGTATATTTCACCTTCGCCAATACTTTAATTACTTCCTATCGACATCTACAGAGGACAATTCCAGAATCTCAGCCGCTACTCTCCCGGCGATCAATAAATAACACTGCTAGTCCGACAAGGCAGGCTGTATTTGAAGGGGTGTCCTCTGGAATAGTGTATGTGACAATCACAGAGCACCGTGTGAATGTCGCATGTGTATGTGTGCTGGCGCCGTCCGCTTCCCCGTACCCGTTAACAGATATGATTGACAGACGGAGAAAAACTATTCATTAGCAAGTGTAGTGCAGTCCACGCGGAATGTCGCCGAGACTAGAAATGAGATCGTTTGTCGCTCCGCAAAAACCTAGCATGCCGCATGCCCCATGCAACACTCATAGAATATAATTATCTAATCTATTAATATTTATGCTGCACTGTTAGCGTCCACTCTAATAATTGTTAGATGACGGAGAATCCACCAACTCATGTTATATCATTGACAGATCGTGTGACCAACGTATCATATCAACTGTATTAACCCATTAATACCTCCATTAAATTCTATTCGCTCTTAGACTCTTACAGAATCTAATGAACATGTGATAAGTTTTTCCAGCTCCCAGGAATAATATTAACATAAAATGATATTCCTGATATTGTTAAGTGAAAACCTTACAAAAACTATGTCATCGTCGGTCATTTCATTACTTTGCACGCAGGAAGTCTAAGGGCATCAGGTAGAGCCGAGCGTAAACATGTGGAAAGCTTTTGGGGAAGTTCAGTTCTTCAGTAGAAAATGCAATATTTGATGTTTGACGTGCTTCGAGATATTTTAAAGTGTCTCGTGTCAGTATACCTGGTGGTTTTATCTCACAATCTCAACAAAAGGTATTGTTTCTTGGTATTAGGTTACAAACAAACAAGTAACAAAAAAAGCATATAATCATCAAATGTAATCACAGATCATACATACTTGGTATCAAACCAATTCGTGGATTATTGCATGGGAACCTTCATACATTCACGTACAAGCCATACAACTATTAGACGGTGTGACGGCGCGGTGTCTGATTGATGTTTGAGTTACGATGAGACATAACCACGGCTGCCGATCAACCTATACATTGCCGGTATGAGATGGTCTTGCGTCGCATGGACGGCCCGTGCAATGCGCACCAGCTTATACTGGAAATGTATCGGTGGATCAGTAGCCGCGTGTTGGCGCATGTACACGTTTGTACGAGTATGTGTCAGGAGGAATGCCGAGTGAGTGGCGTTCGGCGGCTTCCACTGTCTCATTGTTTAATCGATAAGATAATAAATAATGCTAATTATATATTCGAGGTGTGTTGTGATAACTTATTGCGTGTTTACAAAGTGTTTTGATATGTTTTCTATTATATTTTTATTAAAATTGACGTGACAAATTATTACCAACATTACGTGAGTAACACCCATATTTCATAATTTGAATAATATCTTCTACTTTTACGTTGGAAAATTATAAGGGACCTTTTACACTACCTTTCAATTTGCTTTGGTGACGATTTCAGTTAAAGCAAAAGAACTTTAGGGTGCAAGATCTCATGAGAAAGTACCCTGCCTCTCTTGCTAAAAGGAGTGATTGAACTCCTGAGTTTCGGTTTAGTGATGGGTTCTACTGAAAAATAAATTACTATACGCAGTTGTTATGGCGACATAACAACGAACGAGCGAATAGAATAGTATTCACAGGCTGCAGATAACAAGATCGAATATCAATAAAAATCATTAAACAAACAACAGTCTAGGCTACATTTCAATTACAGATAAGAGCTTTTAGTCAGACGTGTATATTTTCTATCAATTAATTTATTTAAAATCCAAGTCCAGCCACACGCATGGCATGTAATAGAAAGTAATTTGAGATGGGAGAGGCACTTGCCTAGTGGTCCATTCCGGGCAGGTGCGTGGCGTCCTCCCCCAGGCCCACGAATGCCTCCACTTGAAGGTATGCCATTGAAGTGGTTCAGGGAACACGCCAGCGCTGGGACCCAGCACAATTACCGCGCCGATCCCGCACCGCCCCGCACCGCACCACGGAGTGTTTTTACTTACCACATGTGTATGTATGTATGAGCGACATTTGTCACGACCGCGTTTCCTAGTACGTCATAATGTTATATTTTATTTATTTATTAGCTCGACCAGTTATAATGATTGCTCGGCTTTCTAAGCAATTATAATTGTAGACGACCGCATCGCATTACTGATCGCGGAGGTTTTATCTCATGAAAGCAAAGTATCATAAAGATTTTTTAGCAGGAAATATATTGATGAGAGGTTTAAATAACGTCAACGTCGATGTTCAAAGATCTTAAAAAATAGATGAAATTGTTGTATATCACAGAAAATGATGTTTGTCGTAATTATTAACCAAAATACAGGTTAATTCATGCAGATTCATTCACCTTAATTATGTCTTTTCCTTAAAAGCTTAGCTTGACTTTCATGTAAGTTTTGGAAATAGCCGACTATTAACTGTTCCTAAAACATCATCTTCTTATCCATATCATTCGGCCCTATGATTTGTGCCCAATTTACCAAATTGCCGCTGCTCTGCCGTCTACAGTTCGCAGACGTGAGATAGTGGCGGCTCTGGGAGCGGCTCATTAATCAACAGTATTCAAATGAATGTAATTTGCGCGATTGGCGATGCGATGGCGATAGCATTTCTAAACGCTGCAGTTTAGCTATTCGTGCGATTAGCATAACTCCACTGTCCGCTTGTTTCAAAGATTTGGTTAACGTTAGACGCTTAAGGCTTCATTCTGACTAGATAAATTAGGTTTAAGAATAAATTTGATTTTTATAATCTAGGTATGAAACATACTTCATAAGATTATCAACTTAAATGCCAAGAATACGGTCTGCCAGTCCTGAACTCGAACTATGCAGCTATGTTAAAAGCTGCTGCAAAGACGATGTTCAAATCTAAGATAAGGCTAAGATGTACAGGACAATGAAAATTAACATACTGAATTATAGTTGGTCTGGTGCTAAAAACTCTGCCCTTGTACATACACAATAACATTGCAAAAAGTAAACATTGTAAAGTAAATGCTACAAAATATTTAAACCAGTAATAATATTACAATACAGAGAATAAAAGTTAACTGTATTGTCTGCAGTTTCAAAATGAAAAGTCAGAGGTCAAAACGAAAAAATGAATAATTGGTATACACAATGTTGGTAGATAGTTACCACTTTATTAGCCCCTGAGTTGAAATGGATTATTGTTATCGCTAGAAATTCAAATCTAATCATCGTAGTCCGCCTTGTCAGAACTCATCCTAATCTTCGAACATAATGATTCCATGCCTTCGTTGAACATATCCAGATTGCTCAAAAGCTGAATACTAATCGTCAGTAATCGGATGGACGCTTCATCCGACGTGTTCTCAAATTGGATAATGTTATAATTGCTCGTCGGGTAGCGAAGGTAGGTATCAGCTACATGCAAATCGGTTATTAGGCGGCGGAGATTCATTATTGTTATAATTGCCTAAGAGCAACAGATTATAGACCTCCCGTATACTTGTATAATTATTAACTCATAGTTAATTGTTTGCTTCACAACGGTTACCATCCTACCTACGCCTGGAGCTCATTGATTTTATAGTTCAACTAGCTTTTGCCCGCGGCTTTGCTCGCGTTTAAAAGTTGTCGTAAGTTGAGTTATCATTATAAATAAATACCCAATTAAAGTATTTCTTTGTAAACAATATTCGAAGTCTTCCCTTCAGGTGCCAACAAAACCAAATCTCGAGGCAAACTTACTCTCTACTAAAACTTTGGTCGAGCAGAAAAATGCGTCGGTCAATTCCAAAACAATCAGGCATCCTTAGGGTCGGACCAAACGGCACATTATAAATATTATGAAAATCTTCAAAAAATACATAAAAAACGTGAAATTGAATTTAACATTAAATTTAAAAAAAAGTTACTGTATAAAATCAAAATCATGTTTAACATAATAAAACACATGCATAAAGAAACAAAAATGTCCAACTAAAAAGAAATCGTAAAAAATTAAGAACATAAATAATATCAGAAAAAATCAAATAATGCAAAACGTACATAAATATTTTTATTACATAAATAATAAAAAAGTAAATAAAAAAAAACCTATTGCTAAAAATTAAAGCTAACATTAAAAAGGTAATAAATACAATAATATCTATCACTGAACGAATAAATTCTAAGTAAAAATATCACGACGGTTCATCCATTCGCGAGTTACGATGCCACAGACAGACACACACACATACAGACACGTCTAACTAATAACACCTAGTCGTTTTTAAGTAGGGGGTTAAACTGAATGTCGGTAAGAATGTCTAAATGTTTTGGACTTGACCGTGGCAAAAAGTCACTCGTGTAAAGAGGCCCTTATGCCACGGATTTGAATTTATTGTATTTTTTTTATACGGGTGGATGCGACATAGCGACATTTATTGAAACCACAGCTTCTATACATGGTAAGTATCAATTTCCACCGGATAAAAATTCTCTGGCGAAAAAAAAAAATCACGTTCTCCGAACAATTTGAACATTGCGATCGTGCAATTTGTTCGGAAGACGTGGATTTTTTTTTTCGCCAGAGAATCTTTTATCCGGTGGAAATGCATACTGGCTATGTATAGAAGCTGTGGTTTCAATAAATGTCGCTATGTCGCATCCACCCTGTATATATGACCTTTTTTTTCATAATTTGGAACGTATTCGTCGGGCACTCAAGGAGACCGAATGACTACCAAAAAGTTTATACTCACACAATAAATAACATGACATGAATGTGACGTCTCCTTTTTAGAATGATTATAATTAAAGTATTTAATAATTTAATAATAATTGAAGTAATTTCGAACTCTGTCCGAATCTCATGTGAATTCACATGAGATTCGGACAGAGTTCGGTCGAAGATGTCATTGAATTCTGTCCGAATCTCATGTCCATTGTCTTGACGGATAAAAAATGGATATAATGCGTCTTGCAGCTTGGCGCTTATTTGTAATGGGGTCTCCATCTTTTGCGAATGAATAATATGGTTTAAACCGCTGCCGGACTCCCTGCCTCTGCGATCTCATTGAATGACCATTTTTTTATGTGAGTGAACGCACGTTCTGTCGGAGTTATATATGTAATCTGAACGCTGACCGCCACACCGCCGCCGGCAGTGAGGCTGGAGCGGCGCGGTGCCTTTTTTGTTTCCCAAAAAACGCATCTTATAATGTTAACACTGCACTATTTTAATGGAGAATACCGATGATTCAGGCCTAGTAAGACCTTCGGCATCGTCAAACTTAAATAAACGCACGTGTCGGGCTTTACTGTAGATTATATTTGATATTAATTAGTCCATCCGTCATAAGTGTATGTTGTATAATTTGCGCAGTTGATGCCCTAACTTACCATCAGCTAAACCATGTTTGCCACCTGACTAAAGCACATCAAAATGATAGTTTTAACCACATTTAAATATTTTTTATATAATTTACATCACACATCTACCATTACATTAAAGTTGGTTTCTACTAAACAAAACAATTACTTTTTAGATATCTAAAGAGGCCGAAATGACAATTAAAAAGTTTACACTGACATAAAATCCTTTTTTTATGAAACTTCATGTCAACATCTCATTGTCACACGATTGCTCAACACAGTTCCATTTTTGAAATTGATCGAGCCTCATAATTACTACAAACGCTTTTCCATACAAACTTTCGTCCCACTTTTCACCCTGTTAGAGGCCGAATTTTCAAAAATCCTTTCTTATTGCACGATAAAATCTTGTAAAGAATACACCCTCCAAATTTCAAGTCGCTACGACCTATGGTTTAGGCTGTGCGTTGATACTAAGTCAGTCAGGACAAAGCCTTTTATATATATAGATAACAACGGAAATCAATTAGCTAAAGGTAGCGATATCAGGAGGCAGTTTTGCCATTATAGCGATACCTACCAAAGAAATTTCTATGCACATGATTTGGTAATTTTGTAAGTGAATGACTAGCTTGAGTGTTAATTACTCTCAATTTAATTTTAAATAGGTTTAATCAAAATAAAGTGTAAATATTGCCGCTGCTATGTCTGGCTAGTTTATTCATCTTCTATATGTATTATGAAACCCGTATCGTATCTAATACAATATCACAAGAATGTGTAACACAGTGAAACATCTCATGAAAGCATTAGACACACGTTGCGTAGCCATCAGCTAATGCCTTTTTAATAATACGACCTCCGCACAGCACAAAATGGTTTCTATTTCATTCAAAATTAGGTTTGGAATAGTCTGGCAAGATGGCTGGGTCAAAAGAATTACTCTATTAATGAAGGTGTTACCGAATTTAACTATTGTGTTTATGCTCCGCGATAATTGTTACGAATTAGGCTTAATCGATGCGCGCGCGCCGCGGGCCGCACCGACACTGCAGCGGGCCGAGCGCGGGCCGCATGCGTGGCCCATTAGAATAAAATGATAGTATTAGACGTAGGCAAGGCTGACGTCTTACATTTAATTATACGGATACGTTTGTCCAAATGTGATTGATGTTCTTCGTTGAGAGTTTTTGTCGATAGACTTGTATTCGGGCGTTGGAATGTCTTTATAATGTGTAGTAACAAATCTAGGAGCACGTTATGTATGTAGTCTGTCTGAGATGAAAGAGCTTTTACAATATTCAAAGTAGTAAGTAGTAGTAAGTTTTTGTACTACGGAGTGGACTTCTTAATAAACCTACGTCCATCGGGAACGCGTAAACTTACAATAGAAAATAACTGACTGTTCAAAACGAGTAGACACCTAATAATCTTGAACACCAGCAACCTAACGGATCAGGGAATGAATTATATTTCAATGCGTCAGTGTTGACAGAAACCCATCATCAATACACTTGCGAGTATTTATCTTGTGTTTATTAAAGTGACGCACGACATCTTCTTCGGTCCATTTGTCATCTCACTCCCCAACACACATATATTTATCATGGTGGTATGTTAAACGCGCGACGTCACCAGGCGGGGAGGCAGTGATTGATGGCGAAAGTGTTTAGGCGCCTGCTCGAATTACACCATCACCAGAGCACCACCGTGTGCGCCCCGGGCGCGGGCGTGGAACCGCCTCCACAGATATGCTGCTCTGGTACTTTTGTTTGTACACTGATATTATGGGATAATGGTATGTATTTTGCCGCTAAATGAAGCTTTTACACAACGCTTAGTAAAATTCTCGATTATTTAGAGTATTTTGACTTTTTGCCCCATACAAGCAAATACAAAACTAAACTAAAGTCTAATAAAGGGCTAAATGATTAACTCAAAGTTTCCTGTTTACTTTTCTAGAAAACTTTAACTATCTTATGACTAAGCTACTAGCTTATAAATAAGTCTATTCATGACCGATGACATAATATCGCTGCGGCATAATATATCTGAATGAATCATGCATACATTATATTTTATAATGTATATCTATTGTCGGTTGAAGTTCATTATATTTTGCATTAAGTCCATCATTATTATTTTTTTTTTTTTTTTTTTTTTAAAAAAACGACGCCCGCACAAGGAATAACTCCTGTGTCGCGGGGGTGTTCACAAACATACATTTCACACACACAAAGCACACCCAGAGTCAGAACAAATCTTTGCGAATCACACAAAGATTTGTCCCATGTGGGGATCGAACCCACAACACCAGCGTAGTTGAAAGCGGCGAGGCGACCGCTTTAACCGCTACGCCAACCGTGCACTCAACCTCGGCACCGGGTGACTGTAAAAAGAATACTATTCCATCGAATCAAAACTTTTAGGTCAAACCTGTCCACACCGTCTCGTCTTTGGCCACCGAAATCTTAGAATAAACAAACGAGCTAAACACAAAAGCTCAAAAGTGGACAGTTTGGAGCGTCCCGTCGCGTCGCAAGGTCAAAATTAATAGCTGCGACAAAAAATGGAGCAATTTTTGTCGCTTAATCGAGTCGCGGCAAGCGGCGGAGCGCGGGCATCCCAAATATGAGTAGCGATGATATTTAAATGACCGGCGGCGGCTGCGCGCGCGCACTCTTTGACACGCCGCGCGCGCATTCCGGCCCGGCCGGCCCCGAGCGGCCCGCACCGGCCTGCGACCGCACTGACCTCAGCTGTCACCACGAGACTGACACTAGAGTTGACATTTATGAATAAATACGAGGGTAGAAATTGAATTACATAGTTGCAAGTTGCGAAAGTTCACATGTTTAAAAGTGTTATTATGTTTCACTGTCATACATGTTGACTATTTATTTTAATCCTATTATATCCTGTTATATTAAACGAGCCACTCTTGTATTACATCGTGGTGGTTCATTTATATCGGTCAGTATGAGGATGTCTGCAATTACAAGACAATGCATTTTATTCATTTTAGATATAATGTTTATCAGTAGAATAATTGCTTATGATCCACATAATCGATATCCAAGAAGAAATAATGCAAATTTTATTTTTTATTTTAAACGGGTCCGATACCGAGCTGAGTACAAGTTTTTCCTCAAATCTAAGTATGGACTTTTTGATTTTACTGAATTCGGTGTCATGGTTCCTAAGAATAGCTTTGTGTTTGTCTTAAAATAACAGACTTACCCATACTGACAGATTTAAATGAGCCATCCAGTATATATATGCCCGGACGATCTCGAAAATTGTTCTAACGATTTTGTTCATGAAAATAGTTTCAGAAAAGTAAGATTCTGGGCCAAAAAAAGTTCAAGATGTGTCTCAAATTCGAGATAATTCAAATTTATATTTAATGATTCCGGAAGGTATCCAGGGGTTCTCCAATACTGGTTCACCTAGACCCATTATGTTTGGGCTCATTAGATTTGTCTCTATAAACACTTTTATGGAAATTATATTCAGGGTCAAACTTAGATTCAAAGTGTACCTTTTCAAAATTACCTATGTTTTGTTAGACATGAAACCGAGCCTTGCTCGGTCTCCAGGTACTTATATACTATGGATTTATTTATAACTATTAATTTAATTCCATTGCTATAATTTAAGTTTATTTTCTCTTTATAACCATCTTTAGCCATAATGTTGT
The DNA here is from genome assembly GCA_905147285.1 of Hypena proboscidalis. Lineage (NCBI taxonomy): Eukaryota > Metazoa > Arthropoda > Insecta > Lepidoptera > Erebidae > Hypena > Hypena proboscidalis. Next base: position 296,293 of record LR990132.1, read on the forward strand.
TTTGGTTGCTATAACTTACACATAGAATTATTGTCAAAAAAACAAACAAATGTTGTATGAATTATTTGAAAAGATGGTGCACATGAGTTTCTCACCAGCTCTTCTCATGATGCAATACAGCAATACCCATCGGAGCTGGTACTTGGATTGATTTTAATTCAAATCTCTAAGTTGAATTAAAGTCAATCTAAGCTCCGGTGTCAAATCATTTTATTACAATAAGTATTATAATTTAGTTAGCTAAGTTTTATTTTAAATGTTTGTTTTGACGTGTTCAAGCGCCCTTTGGGGCCCATGGAAATGAATGATTTGATTTGATATAATACACTATGGCCAGCAGCCCAAAAGCAATGTTTTAGAAAAAATATCCATTCATGATTATATTAAACCACGGCTTAAACAGAAAGTGTCTTTAAGTTTGACTGTCTGTGTGTGCGTATGCCTGTCTGTCTGTGACATCGTAGGTCTTAGACGAGAAAACCGACTTACCCACCATCGAAATTATATCATATCACACACATTATATCTAAAGACCATTATAATTAAGTAAAATCTAACGGGAATTAACGCGATCATGCATTATTTACCTTTTAGGCTTTACGTTTCGGCAGACAGATTACACTGGCCGTGGTCGCAAGCAGACTGGTTCTAGCAAAGCAAATAGCAAAAGGTAAATGCATGATCAAATCAAATCAAATAATTTATTCATAAAATTATGGGTTTACAAGATGTCACTTAAAAATATTGGTCCACCAAAATTTGCCCATTCAGGCGTATGAAATGTAATACATGCATAACAAAAAAACTACTCTTATTCTAATTATTACATTCTGTCTTAAAATTATTATTTTTTTATAAAATTAAATAGGCATTTATATTTCAATAATACAATAATTATATTATAATGTCAAAAATTAAAATTAAGTTAAAAGTCTTTACTTAATCATGCAACGCGTAAGTTTAAAAGTTAATCTGGTCTATATAATGTTTATTTATAGCCGGTTATCCGTTTACAAAATACGGAGGGTGAAAGTATACCTTCTCAAGTCAGGTAGTAACCAAATGAATATAAGAGAAATGGGAACTACATTTAATCAAAACATGCTTAGGAGTTTTTTTTAGAAAAACTTGGTTTTCTGTTAAAATAGTTTGAATAAATGATATCGTTTTCTACCATTAGAAATACATGAAGTGATTTGCCTGCGTCATGCGCCGTCATCTCTCGTCCGTGTGTGAATGGAGCGTTGGCTGAACAAGGCCACATCTGGAAGCGACACTTTTTGTCCTTCGCAAACGGGCCCGAATATTTGAAGGCGCACTTTTTTCCCGCTTTGAATAAATGAAATATTCATAGTATGCAAGTTATCTGCCTGCATATATTCATACCAACGATGCTAAGGTATGAAGTTCTTGGCTCAAATAATTCATTAATATTTCATGGTCAAGTTTACAATTTGGGAAAATGTATGATCGGATGTTTTAATTTCATATTATATCTTGATTTTCAAACCTCTTGTTTTTCAAATCAATCCGCATAAGATGATGACAAAATTATCTATATGTACACTAATATAAAGAGAAAATATTTTTTAGTTTGTTTGTTTGTACCTAAAAATCTTCACATGATAATTATGATCATCAAAATTGGTGTTGATATAGATCAAGACCCAAAAAATAACAATAATAGTATTTTCACCACACAAGCACGAAAAAGATCGTTTGCTTGCCAGAATTCAGTGAGTAAAAACCGTTTTTACTCTCTAGTGAGGCAAAGTGATTCAAATTTTGAAACACAAAATCCTTCCAATGAATAGATGCTGAAAAAAAAAACAAAGCAGCCACCATGTAGGTTAGTAATAAACATTGACATCAATTTTATTAAATAACTACCAACGATACGTTTTAATTATTTTAAATTATATAAATACTCGCTTATTTAGTATTTTAATGTTTTTATATTTGAAATTGACCATTAAATTAATTAAAATCAGGTATTTAATATTAGACTCTATAAACAAATGTTACGGAACGAATTTCCAAACGCATTCTTAAAAAAAAAGTCTGTGTTTGCGTTAGTCATTGCGGGCAACTATGCATTCTTTTCAGTTAATTTTTAATTGTTTACTGGAACTTTTAACAAAAAAATAGTGAATCCAGTGATGTAGAACTTTGTGAGTTGCGACAACTTGCTTCTAACACAGAAGTTTGCTTTTTACCAGAAAAATCACGTGAAAAGTATTTGAAAGCGTACGACATATTTAATTAGTGGCGACTTACAAAAGACCCTAAAACGCATTCTGAATCGGTATTAATGTCGTATTTCATGGAATTATTCCAGGTTAAGCAATCGAGTACGAGTTTATTTAAATCTTAATACTTTCTCACTGGAAGAGGTGAAAATTTTTATATGTAACACGTGAGAAAAAATTAATTTCCAGTTCGTGACCTCTTAAATCTCGTTTGCCAAGTAGTCTTTATTACTTCGCAAGCTCAAGTTTTAAAATTGACACTCACAACAGAAATATAAACTTTTTCTCGCTTGTACCATAAATAACTATTATCCACGTACCACGCGGGCGGAGCTGCGTGCAGAATGCATTAGTAATAAATAAAATGATTAATGCATTCTTTTATAAATTGATTCACAGTGTTCTTAAGAAGAAAGTGTGTACTACTGCACTGCACCTATCTCATCAATATCACATAAATAAGCTGGTAAATACTGCTAAACATTCATGAGTAAAAACGTTGTGTCCGGAGAGGAGCAATGAGATTGCAGTTAGCTCTGACCTTTCTACTAGTGGCTAGTGCAAGACCATTTTGACACTTGATTATAATCATGGAAGCAATGTTTGGCTGGTCTTCGCTATCATGTTCTACAAATAAGTGGGATACGATCTAAGTAATAGATGAATGATTCTGTAACATGATTTTTTTTTCATTAAATGATCATTCATTTGATATAATTCGTTATTTTTTTATGTAATGAGATCCTCCTCCGTTTTTATTCGTCGGCTAAAAATAAGAAGACATCGCATGATAGTAATGTCCTGCTGTATCTAGTCGTGGTTAGTATAGTTATACCATAGTTTTTTGGAAATAATATTCATTGAATCTTTGTATCAAAGGTAGTCCGGCAGTAATCTGCATCGCCGCGTACGGTGCCGGCGCTTTCATGTCGAGTAGTAATTCTCTCTAATCTATGAGCAATTAGCATGCCGCCAGTAAAGTGCCACAATTAAAGTCATTTGAATGTGTCATGTGCCATACAAGTCCTGTGATGGTCGTCCGCGGAGAAATGTTAATTCAACATCAAATCATAATGCGTGGTGTAGCGGGGGCAGGGGTGAGCGCGCCGGCCGCAGCTCCCACGCCAGGGGCACGCAGCCAATACGCAAAAACTGCGTCTGCGCGCTCGCGTTGTACGGGGAAACGACAGAAGTACAACCAGGGGAAACAAAAGTTTAATATCCGGCCCAAGCAATAAGTGCCATCCAACGAATTATATCCGGCGTGAATACCAAACGAAACGAGCCATTAATCAAACACTCGTAGCACTTTCATAGCGTACTTTTGAGTATAAATTACTTTTTAAAAGACATAATTTGTTATTATTTTATAGTAGATAATTATCATTTTATAATAAAATGAGATTGTTTATTAATTTTTTTCCCACTTCTACTTTAATTGGTAAGTTAACTGAGCTCATTCATTGGACAATAATGAACATTTCGCATCTAGGTTGGGTGAATCGAATCACACAGATAGATAATGATAGGATATAATCTGGATTATAATCTGAACTTCTTCGATGTTGACGAAACAAAAGTCAATCGTGACTTATATTTCTGTCGTATACCCGTATTGTGGCACAGTTGCGACAGCGACGCGGGGCGGGGCGGGATTATTCGCGCGTCTGCCGCGTGCATACTGATGTGGCGTAATTGTCGCGTGCAAAAACCGCGCCATAGAGGAAATGCCACCTGAGTGCGCCACGCCACGGCCACGCCACGGCTACGCTGATTGCAGGACAACACCCCCACAGGAATCTCTAATGTCATATTGTTGGGGCTCATCTTATAACTTGTTTTATAACAAGAAATTGTACTGAGAAGATGTGGGCATAATGCACATTAATGCTTAAATAGTTGAGACGATCTTAACTTGTTATATTAATTCATCTTCTTTATCCATTTCTGGAAGATATTTTAAAAATGTCTGGAGGCCTATTCTCGGCACTCAAATATTGAATTCGAATTCGAATAAAAGCTCGAATCCGAACTTTTTACGAGTGGTAAACTGTGAATGGTATTCTGGGCATCTCGAGGCCAACATTTCTCGAAGGAAAACCGCTCGAATTGCACGATGACATCTTGACTGGTCCCGACTAGACGAGTTGGATTCGAAATGACGCCATATGTCAACGTCAGTCAAGCTATCTTGTAATTCCTGTATTATTTATTTCGGTTACAAAATAATATTTGATACAAAAACAAATAGACGAGCTTGTAGTTAATTTATTAAACAATATAATTCTCGAAATCGAAAATGTACAAATGGAGCCACCACGTAATGAAGCGGACCCGTTTGAAATGCGGGATGTCGAATTTAAGAAACATTTTCGGCTTAATAAAGCCCAAGCCGCGATTTAATAAATATTATAGAGCCTGTAATAGTACCTAGAACCAATCTAGATTCAAGTACAAAGGTTAGTACCAACATTAATTAAGTTATTGCAATCGTAAATTATGTGTTTACAACATTTGCATTGAGATACTAATATTATGAACTTTCTGAATGGCCTACAGTGCCCATATTTTACATACTTACTTTAACAAAACATTATATTTTTAGGTGTTGTGCGCACTGCATTTTTTTGGAACTGGGAGCTACCAAACTGCTTAAAAACAACGCGTGCAACTATTGAACGTTACAACGGCGTAATAAAAGGCAGATTTAGGTGCTTACAAAAGAAAGAGTGATGCATTTCACACCAAATAAAGCAACAAAAATAATTAATGCCTGTTGTGTGCTGCACAATCTATGTGTAACCCATAATTATGATGATGCTGTTGAACCTGTGGAAGATATTTAGTTATTAGGGTTCATAAATGATGCTGTTGCACCACAACATCCAGCGGGCAGAGAAAATGATTTGTTACGAGGAAGACAGAAACAAATGCAAATCATAAATACTTATTTTAATAACTTTCGTTGATTTGTATTTGTTGAATGTTGACCTTTGATAAACCACCACCACTTGATTGGTATGTTGTAACTACAGTCCATGAACATTAACAATCCAGAAAATCAAATTACAGATTGCTTTATCTGAGGACTATATTGTTATGCCTCATGTTACAGTAATTTAAGGATTGATCTCCTCATGCATTACTATGTATTGGTAAAATCCGCATGATTATCTGATCTTTTTTTTCGTTAAACGCAATCAGACAGTGCACCCCTTCTTTACCTTAAATCTATCTTAGTGTTCAATCATGTAATCTAAAAAAATATATGCCGATTTATTTAAAGTTTTTCATAGCATACATATTGATTTTTAATGCTACTTGAGGTGGAATTTTTAATAATTTCTTCTGAATTGTTTTTCTTCAATATTTTCATTCAATGTAATAGTCATGGCTAATTTACAATTTTATTATTAAGTATGTATGTATAGATAAATGTTAGGATTTTTAAGGATAAAAAAAAGTAATATTGATATGCACATTCAACTAATTAAATAAAACTATGTATCTGTACAAGCTTTACACTTTAACATTTATATCACAATCACATATTTAACTTGTTTATTTATATAACTTAACAGTCGTTAAGTTATATTCAGTTCAGTCATTTATAACACTAATCAACATTTTTATATGTGTTGTTGTCTATATAATAACTAAACAGTCTTATTTATATAGCAATCACCTATTTCACTTGTTTATCTATATAACTTAACAGTCGTATTTATAACACTAATAAACATTTTTATATTTGTTTATCTATATATCAGTATACATTACAGTATACATACATTATACAGTCTTATATATATCACAATCAACGTTTTTATACTTGCTTATTTTTAACTAAACAGTCTTATTTATATCAAAATCAACATCTTTGTACTTGTTTATCTATAATTAAACAGTATTATTAATATCACAATCAACATTTTTATCCTTGTTTATCTATAATTATAATTAAACCATCAACAATTATACTTAACAATTTAGTGATTTTTTTGCCTCAACTGCATGAGCAATTATATTCAAAGCTGCACATTGAAGTTTTATCACCTCTATGAACTCTGCATATTTTTTTTCTTCATTTAATTTTTTTCTTTTAATAATTCATGCTTGTTGCATGTTTCTGCCGTTTTTAGCGTTTCTGTCAATCTTTTTTGTTTGGTGATAACCCTCACCCGTCTGTGGCTCCTCTCTATAATAAAAAGAAAAACAAGGTTCAATTATTTAATAAAAAATATAAATTTTCTTTGCTTTTAAGTTTATTTTTTGATCCTTGTAATATGATGCATCAGTCAAAATTTATAATGACGGTTCTTTTTTTTATATTATCAAGAAATATGCAATGTAATGTAAGAAACATCAAGCATTACACAATTTTAAACAGTTAGACATGTAAATGAATAACTTATTATATTTTCAAAGAAATATCCCTAAAAGTGTACCTCGGTTTAGCTGAGTTTCTGGTTCTATGAGTATGTGCACTGTATTTTCTGTTTTATTTACTTTTTGGACGGAATCAGCACCTGAAAGAATAAAAAATAGATAAGCCAGATAAGGCAATATTTTTGCTACTCAAGTTTGCAGTATGTGTCCATGGTCCTACTGGTAGTAGACCATAGTGATGTCACCTTGGTACTTTTAATTCATCCTGCAGAGTTCAGGATGAGGTAAACTCCAGTGTGTTATCAAGCATAACACAATTTCAAACAGTTCAACATGTAATTGAATTACTACTTCCAATTATTGATTGTGACATTTATGTTGATACACAAGTATTTAACTACTAACTACAACAAAAAAATGTACCTTGGGTTTCTTGGACAGTAATTTGTCCCTCAATGTTATCTTGGACTCTTGCAAATATTTTTTTGCATTGGATTTTCGATCATTTAAGAATAGACGATAATAATATTATACAATGTAGCAGACCAACAATATTGATATTTTACTTACTTTTCGCCAACCTTTCCATGATTTGTTAGCCCCATTTAGGGCATTTAGCTGGTTCCTTATATCTCGCCACCTATCTACACTCTCTGTTTTGTGAACTGCGAAGAAAATTTACCGCTTCGCAGTTCTGGATCCGTTTCCACCAGTTGAACTAACATTTGCCGTTGTTGCGGCGAGGGATATTTTTTCGGCGCATTCATTTTAAATATAAGAAAACTTTTCACATTTTCCAAACAAATTAATAACAAACGGTCTTTCTGGAAAATTTGTTCTAAATGACAATCTTGACAAGACAACTGTCAGTCATAAGATTAGAATCGTTATATTTTATCGTTAAACACGTAAAACGAAACGCATTGACATTCATTCATTCAATCTTTTAGTGAAGTAATGGCAACATTTTCTAGATTCAAGTGGAGATGAAAGTCTATTGGTGCCGAGAATACACGATTCGAGATTATGCATTCAAGCTTCGTATTTTTGTAATAGAAATCGAAATGAATCAAACATTCGGATTCGAATAAAAACTTCCAGTGAGCGAGAATAGGTCCTAATTTGAACCGAGTGATTTTCAAAACTCGCTTCTTATGTCTCGACTCATGCATTTTTTGTTGGTTGAACAACTTTGGCATTTACGTAGGCTACTAAAAGTAGCTGAAAGCAGACTAGTTTTCTCAAAAATATTTAGGTCATGGTTTCTGTTGGATCTCACATTAAGAATTTCTGATCCTGGTATTGGTAAAACATCAAAAACTGCATACTAAAGTGATGTGTTTCTTTGATGCTCTCATGGCTGTCATTCAAAGTAAGGAGCAATATCTACAGTGATTTAACTATTATTTTTTAGGTATATAAACATATTACTAATATAATGCAACCCGAAATAGGTTGTCTACACAATACATTTTTATGCAATATTTAGATACTCAATTAAGGCGATACTTTTGTTTATGAAGAAGACCTATACCATCTATTCGAACAAAATCAAAGAACTGATACGGTATAAACAGACTTCCTGAAAACACTTGCTGAGTCTGTAAATGTATTCACATTCCAGCGATAACATCAAGCATCAATCAGCAAATAGATAAGTAAATTTAGCTTCTAGTTGAGAGAGTGCCCATATTCATTACGTTGGATTGACGTGGTTTTTGCTCCCTCCCCGTCCCCCTCGGTCTCGGAGGTACCACCAGCGGCCGGCGTTTTAATTGCCGTAATCACCTCTTGTCATTTGCCTCCGAGTGATTTAAACTGGTGAGTTTTTGCGGTGAGTGATGCCGCTGCCGTCGGATCATCAATGGCTTCGTCGGAATCGCTCCTGTCTTGAATAAATTAACCATTCACATTCATTCAAACGTGAGATTTCGTCGAAGATAAAGTACCGCCGATTATATCTGACCGGCGTTTGAGTAAAAAGCGTGTTTCATTGTGGCCATCCGCTAATTTCAAATATTCAAAGCAAAACAAGCATTGTTATTGTATTGAATTGGATAAGAACAGGAGTCTGTGAGGAGAGATGTTTGGTAGTGCGCCGGAGCACGCCGCGACCGCGCCGGGAACGAGCGCTAGATCGTGGATCTACATTTATAAGTAATAATATTTGTGTAAACTTTGATCAATTTAGTACTGCTATAACAACACTACCAATGCTTATTATACCTTATTATTTATACAGCATCAGAGTTGCAATTTGCTAGCGCCGATAGCAAAGAGTTTGCAACGGAGTGGAGCATTAAAGGAAGGATCTTCTCACGCGCGGCGGGGCTGCGGCGCGGCTGCGTGGCGGGCGCGGGGCGTCGGAGGCGCAGACTATTGTAATTGCCTGTGGTCCAACGACCATAAAGCATGTGTTTTGAGACTGAATATTGCTGTTGCGTGCTCGTTGCTCCAACGCTGTATGGTAAGTAGTTGTCTTATCATTTATGTTACTGAAATTAGCCAGAAGATTTTGCCAACCGACCCATCAGGTCGCGACATTGACTGTCTTGAAAAGTGAATTAAATTTTAAATATAATAATGGTTATTAATAATGAATCCTTTAATTTAATATTACTTATTAAATCTTAGATGATACGAGGAGACCAAAATGAGGATGGTTATTCTTATGTAGCATTTTTTAATTTGTTTTAAAGTATTATCCAGGCAGTGACTTACACCAGCGCGCCTGCGCAGGCGGTCGCTCGCTGATAATCTAGTTAAATTTATTTATTGGGGCCCGCTGCATCCTCGCGGCCCCACGCCGTTCATTACAAACGCTTACAAATAAAAACAAAAAACGCAAAGTGCAGCGGAATAAAGCCAGTGCAGGTCAGCTCTGCCACGTCACGTCACGTCACGTCACGTCACGAAGAGACCGAACCACGATACTTACAAGTATCTATCACTGGTTTCGGTAATTAACATAGGTAATGAGATATAATATTCGTGCTCTATCACAGTTTAGATTCGATTAAACATTTGTTGGCGCCATCGCAAGATAAGCAATCACTAACAAACAATCGCGCGATGGTATCGAGCAATCACCGATACGGCGCCGGTCGATCTGCGGCGAGCACAAATCTATTAAATTTATAAAATATTATGTAAAATTATGTATCGTTGTTATCGTACATGTGGTGCATCCCCCGCACGCGCCCCGCCCGCGCGCTGTGACGTCATTATTAGAGCGATTACAGACTATCATGTTCTCGGCGCGGTTATGCTCCTGTTTTATGCACTTTTATATGTACTATTTATTAAACATCTGATAGTAATTCACAAAAAGTTATATTAGATAATCTCAGATTACAGGCTCGACCGAGATTTTTTTACATCAAGCTCAATCTCTTGATCTACCTCTTCATTAATTGGCACGTTAAATAAAAGTAATAGATACAACACAAAAAATACAAAAATCGTCCTTTTCAATTGCGATAAGTTGGTAATTTTGTGAATTTCATTTAAAATGCAAGAAGCCGCCAATGAAGAATAGGGATGTAAACTCAAAAACATAACCCTTCTTCTTGCGCAGTCAGGTAAAATCAGACCTAATTTGTGCTCCGATTTTCGATCCAAACTCAGTTTTATTTTTGCTTCATCTTACATAATTATATGCTATGGTACTGGTCGTAAGATGCGAAGGTCTGTCGGTTCGTCCTCGCCGCGGGCTGTGTGTCAGCGCGCATCGCGATGCCGCGCGCACGCCGCGCTCGTACCGCGCCCGCGCCGCGCTGCATTCCTGTCATTGCTCTTACTTACTGTAATTTCAGGTGCTACTATCCTAATGTAAACTAGTAAAATGACTACATTTTACTAGTTTACATTAGGATAGTAGCAATTCCGAGGCATTTACCCACTAGGGTAAATGCCTCGGAATTGCTTTGCTAGTTCGTTTTTCTTAAGATTTTAGAAAAATTATTTATTCATCATTTTATCTATTCTACTCATTAAATTATGTAATTTATTTATTTATTTATAGAATCTCTAACAAGAAATACACTAGACATTAAAAAGTAATATCTCACGCTCATCACATCAGTCGGTGAAACTGTTCCACGCTAAAATGGCACTTTTGAATGTGCTCGAGGAAGAACTGACCACTGTCTCACCTTTAACCTGCCACCAAATAGCAAAGGTTACACCTGAATTCAAGCTTGGTGGAGAGATTATACCTGAACCTGGACTACATGTCCGTTCGGTACAGACCTCGTAGTTTTAACGATCCTTTGAATGTATGACGTAATAAACCATCCTCGACACATTTGTACTTCTCAGAACTGATCGAACACTTCACAAGCCAATTATAGGAATAGCTGAATAATGCCACATTCATATCACATATTTGCGTATGGAAATGAGGCTAAGCAGGAAAATAACAACCATTTGCGTTTGACATGTTAAGTACATCGAGGAATCGCACGGGGACTTTACTTCAGAAAAGTATGCAAATGCCTACGGAACTTGTTGTGTGAGTTATCCTCATCTTAGATAATCATTATTTATTTATTTAAGATACATGGAAGACTTACAGCTGGTCTATCAGAATTGTATGTGGCAGTTTTGGGACCTGGCAGCCGTGCAGCCGTCTTTAAATATAATTTAACATTATCTCTATAATAAAATATATGAATAAAAGGAAATAATTACTGTGATTTCTTTATCTGACTCCAGTTTGATCCGATTGTAAAAAACTCTTATTTTCAATTTCTTCTAAAACTCTTATTTTCAATCTAGTCTTAGTATTAGATTGTTAAGTATGGCTAAATGCTATATAAAAACCAATTAGAAATTGAAAAAACCGTTCATGTTTATTGATACAACATTTGTATTGATTGTAACATCAATCATGTTGGTTGCTACCTTCTTATATGTAGGTACAATCGATGACACTAGACGTCCGGCAAGACGTGCATCATACATTCGAAAGATTCGTATGTTTGGAATGTGTCTTAGATAGCTCAGATGGGAGAGCGATAGAACGGAATCCTAAGGTTGCGGGTTTAAGCGCCGCTAGAACCGTATTAACTTTATTTTCGGTTACTTAAAAACAATAAGTTTATAGAATAAGTCATTTCTGCTCTAGAGTACAGAACCTTTCACCACTTGCCTCGTAGAGTTTCCGCTGTTTTGTTATGGTTATTGGTTATCAATCGAATGGCTAGGAGTCGTTAAGAATATTGTAGTCCTTCAGATCTCAAAAGACCTATGGTCTTTTATACATGAGTAATAATGGTCAGGTGAATCTATACGATAACCAGAGAAATGATTAGGAAAGTGTAACGTTACGTGACTTATCTGTTCCAGCCATAACTCGAAGTAAACGTTGACTCAAAAATCATGTAAATCGTGGTCGGGTAATGCAACACGCATGTTTTACCATCACGTCGGTCGCCACACATGTACTTGTTATTCTATTACTAGTACTATCAGTACATCGCACTTTATCAGTTCTGTGAATGTTAAGGAGTGCCAGCTAATAGCCGACGAAACGGTTTTTCCGAAATGTATACCATCTGTTAAGTTTAAGAGAACTGAGAACTATTGATTTCAGATTTGCCATGTATTTATATGTGTATATCTTGTATTTAACTTTTCCCAAGTGATTTTCAATTATCTCTTATATTTTGATACACATATTAAATTTAATCATATTTACTGCCCAAAAGCAGAGGTATTAATATACCACTCTTACAAAAATATATCCATTTATAGAATTAATATCATAACATTTGCTAATTACGCATTAATCACGTGAAATAAGACTTCTTATCAGACAAATCTATATAAAATATTTAATGTCAGATATCTTTGATTGAATGTACTCGCCGAGTATTACTACCATTTCGAAATGCATGTTAATCTAAGAAGTTAATATAAAAAGTTCTCCTGGTTAACGAATGTGGAATATAATCACAATAAACATGGAGTAACTACACGCTTGCCTTTTACAGCGAGTGGCTGGACAGCGTGGCTGATATACTGTGTTATCGATAACAGGGCACTGAGCATACATACACTGCACACTCAGTCTGGTCCAAGAATACTAAACGACTCGTGCGATTACTTTCTATTCCACGGGCAAAAACTTAGCTGGGAAATATTGCGAGAATGGCAATTAGCAATTAATTAAATACTCCTTGAGTCAGATTCACTTAGCAGTTTTAACTGAAACTTTCATAGAGAAAATCATCATCAATACTCTAGAGTTACTAGCTATTACCACCGCGCCATCCTGTTCTCAGACCTACTATTATACACAAAAAAAAAAGAAATCAGTCAAGCCGATTTGGCGGCGTTCAATAACGATCACTATGTCAGTTGATTTATAAACATTAGATAGAACCTGTCTGTATCTGTCTTTAAATGTATTAAATATAATATTAAAATGGCTATGTTACACACACTAAATAGAGCGACTTTCGAAATAAAGCCTGCATTTGTGCCACAGACATAATGTAGAGAACAACTGCCTAATCATATTTGATTACTCATACCATTATTTTTTTTCAAATTATATGCTAACGTATAAGAAAACATTGTCATATATGGCAAACAGTCGGTCGCAAATTGTTCGTCAGCTTTTGACGGTGAAACTTGTGGTGAGTCATCTTTGACGGTTATTTTTTTGAGCATACCTTAGTCTAAACCAGTGGTTCTTAACCGGTGGTCCGCGGACCACTAGTGGTCCCTGGAGGCATTCCAAGTGGTCCGCGAAGCCATCCTAATAATATGTGGCGTGACGTAATGAGTCGAGTCGAAACAACGCGAGCCACGAGCGCAAAGCGCGCGCGGCACGAGTCCGAAGGCGAATTTTTAAAGTTCGATAGCAAAAAGCAAATATCCTTAGTCTTCGAAGGTAGTTATAGTAAATAACTACTCCAGATATAAATACTACTGCTAGGTTTCTTATTAGGTACTGTGTACAAAGTTTTTAATATTTTATTTTCATCGACGTATCTATGCGAGCAGGGGTTTTCGACGCTTCTGATGATTAAAAACAAGCATCGAAATCGGTTGGATGCCACTGCCGACATGCGTTTAGCTTTGAGTAGCACTGAACCAAGAATTCAGAAGTTAGTAAAGAGTATGCAGTCACAAAAATCACATTAAATTAAAATCTGTAACTACATTTTTGCTGCAATAAATAAATGAGTCCCAATTATAAAATTGTGCTTGTTTTCTTTATCAAACAATCCTTAATTTAGGAAAACCAACTGGGTGGTCCCCGGCAAGACAAACATTTTGGTAAAATGGTCCCTCATGACTAAAAGGTTTAGAACCACTGGTCTAAACGAACATGACATCTACAAGCTCTTATTTATTTGATTACAAGCAAACAATCAATCACAAATAATTTGCCAAACTCGCAATACCCTTATTCAGATTACATGTTACAGATACCTCTGTCTAATCCGTGCATGCGCATGCGCAGCTCGGCAATATCGCACGGTCGCTGCTCGTCGGTCGTCGGCCGTCGGCGGCGCGGCGTCAGTCGTGTCGTCCATAAAGCCTATCATTTCTTCCAACCGCGCATTACTATTGCGCAACCGATGCTAAAGAATATTCTGCATCGCTTATATTTATCCCGAGCCTTGGATGTGAAAGCATTGATTAATATTGTAATGAGCACGACGAATAACTTCCTCGGTACCACAAAACGATACAGAAACCCCAACAGTAGATATTACCGAGAATATTCGGAGCTCAGTTACGCTTCTAGATACAAAAGCGTCGATGGATATCATGTAAGTTTAAACGGTAGTGTGTATGGGCTGTGGAAGGTGTTATCGATGTAGCCGCAGCGGTCAGTAATTGTGTATAGTTAGAGATAATAGCGGCGGTCGCAGGTGCAATTATTCTGATCCTCGCTGGAGCCCCGCGCGGTGGAGCGCCGTGATTTGCGTACGCGCATTATGCGATGCTCCGGCCATCCGCCTAATAACACGGTACGCCCGAGCTTGCCCTGTCCTCTAAATTACGCTATTGTTGATATCACATGCACGTAACCCCTTATTACATTATAGGACATCAGCATAATGGCTCTGTAATGGCAGGTACACACGATAGAGTGATTTCGTTAACAAATACGCAGTCACGCCATGCGATGTAATGACATATGTAAATGATATCCGTTCGAGTCAGTGCTCTACATTCAATATTACCAGATAGAGATCTGCATGTCGTTATCGCTTTACTTTACAATTTTAAAAGTAATAATTTATGTTTGTTTGTTAGATAAATTGTAATAGAATTTTTCAATCACATTTTTGAATCAAGTTCACTACATTAAGTTATCGTGCTATCGGCAAAATTGATACAAAAAAATATGTAGATAAAATTATTACTAACAAAAAAATGAATTACACATTGCTTCCAGCACAGTACTTACTGTAAAGTGGCTTTTGTAAATTAAAGAGGGGCGCAAAGGGTTGCCGGGTGCAGCTCAAAACAAAGTATCAGATTTCAAAACGGACATCACAATTGATTTATATTTATACGGGCACCCACAGCACGTTTATAGATAGTTGTTTTTATACGTCAAAGTAAATGTATTTTAGCCAGTGTAGTTCATAATAGTAGTTTATAATCTTAGGAACGTCTACCTCATTGGAGCAAGAGAACATAAGCTAATTGTCTACAACTTTCATCAGCAATGTTAGTATAATATACCCGCAATCTTCAGATCAAAGTTCTCGCCTCAAAATAACAACCTTAAGCCTGATCGCTCCACATCTAATGAACAACATGATTGTTCCTCCAACGTTGCTTACAACGAGCGTTATCCCGTCGTTCCCTCACCTGCAGCACTCATTACCTCACCGGAAGAGAGCCCAGGCCCTCGATAGCATAGCTCTAATTTGTATAATCTGGCAAAAGCGTCGGTTGATTGGGATTAGTTTAATAAGCATAAAGCACAGAGCGGCGCGGGCGCCGTATTGCGCGTACGGCCGGTAATGGCGATGCGCGGTAATACGCCCGCACTGCCTTAATGCCTGCTATTGTTTCGATCCAATTGGAGCTATACAAATGAAAGGCCATTAATGCAGCAGGTGTAACGCAAAGGATATATTACAATAATCGAATCGGGCTCTTATTGTTATTGCGCGAGCTTTGATCTCTATGTTTGGAATTATGGTAATTGGTAATTGCAGATCATGAACTTAACAAATAATTGTAGATGCAATTCTATATGGAATGTTTTACCAATTGTAAGACTCGCATGTGACCTGCATCCACATATATTGGACACAAAGCCTCTAAATTGCTACAAAACTAAAAAGCCTTGAAAATTAATAACTAAATAAAAACTTTATATAAAATTCATAAAATGATAATTCCAATGTTCAAACTGCAGTACCTACTTATATTTACGTAAAAGACCAATGAATTATGTTTTTAATGGGTGTGTAGTTGTATCCGTGTCTGTTCGCCATTGCGGCAGAGCAGTATGATTAATATGATTATTTGATTGTTTAATCGCGGATCGCGGGCGCATGCCTTTCTATGGCATATCGGGGGAGCTCACCGACTTCACCACTCAACTGCAGTAAATGATTGCACACTCATCCATTGAGATTCTACTTAAGAAAATGAAATAAAGAATATTTTATTTCATAAAAGCTTCATTTGGCAATTTTGTTTAAAAATGCTCGAAAACTTAAAGTGTGCATAACAATTGATAGGAAAAAAGTGACAAATATGAGAAAGTTGATACAGAGGACTTAATCGTTTCACAGTCGGAATCGTACAACAAATATTGACTTGAACATTTGAACTTACCCCATTTGAAAGCAGGCGTAATGTCGCAGATATCGTTTGTCTCCAAAAAATAATAAATGGACAAACAGACTGCCCCTCTTTACTTGCGAAACTTAAATTCATTGTTGCACGCTCAAGTAGTCGCATTCAAAACATGAAGACGTTTGGACTACCTTTTCGCCGCACAAATTACGGCCAACACTCGCCGATTTATCGTATGTGCTACTCTTACAATAATATTTGCAATCGCATTGACATATTTAGTGCATCTATTCCGTCTATGCAGAATTACTTTCATATTGTATAATTTCACCAAAATTAGTGAAAGAGGTTACGGAAACTTTATAGCTGACCTACCTACTTATTATGTACATTACTAAATTAAGCATGCTGTGTTCATTTCGAGAAGTGAACACAGCTAGTGACTAAGTGTTTAGTTTTATCACAATTAATTATTAATTTGAATCCTGTGTTATGGCCAGTTTAGTGAACCAAATAATAATAATAAAAAAAAACAAATTCAATGTGGCTATTAGGTATCTAATAACTCGTATGACATAAGAGTGTAAATGAATAATTCACTATGCTAAGATAAGCATCCGAGTGATATACCTAGAAATGTCTAAATACCCCGCCAGCGCGGCGCTGGCGCATGTGCCACAAAAACCAGCATAGTTAAGTAATTCCAATCAATTAATAGTACGTAGAGATGGGCAAAAAGTTCCGGGACGGACGGGAACACGGGACATGCCCGGCGCGGCACGCGGCGCGGAATCCGGGACTCGGCCGCTTCCCGGTACTGCAAGCCTCGACGCAGGTATTATGCACAGGAAACATTATGAAATACATTATGGTAAACCTGATTCAGGTATTTTTATATTATACATTCTTTTTCTTTGTGAACACAATTCAATATTATCAATAGAAATTGTAGTTCAATGATAGCCATAAATCATGCAGAAGTAAACCTGCTAATATTCTCGTAATAAAAATGCATTCTTTCTTTTGTGTTTTAAAATTACCCTGAAAAAAAATCTTCTCAATCTAACGAAATTAGAAAGAAGATGAAAAAAAATCGCACAAGTCAGAAAACATGCATTTCAAAAATAGTAATGACATTCATGGAATCAAAGTGATTCCATGCTTTTTCTTCGCAAAGTATGTAAATAGTGGACAGTAGCAGCCTGATGACCACACACTGCCACGCTGTAAGGTATTTGTGCACATTTTTTGGGCGCGGCGATCACTGAGGGGCATTACGCGGGTGGCCTGTCACTGTTTAACATGCGCCCGCGCCACTGCGACGCCGCGCTCCGGCCTTAGTCGTATGCTCTTTCGTAGACTCACTCGAGGAGAGAGCTGGCACTCAACATATACAATATATTATAAGCTTTATAGACTCTAGGCTCACAATTCGCAACTGCTCATCGTAAGGGCGTCATTTATTAAGAAATGGTGAGCTTTCAAAAAAGTAATTAATTAATACACCTTGTACAATTAGATAAAATGAGATGAAGTGT
Source organism: Hypena proboscidalis (assembly GCA_905147285.1). Classification (NCBI taxonomy): domain Eukaryota; kingdom Metazoa; phylum Arthropoda; class Insecta; order Lepidoptera; family Erebidae; genus Hypena; species Hypena proboscidalis. The sequence goes on from LR990132.1 coordinate 314,255, forward strand.
ATTATAAACCGTTAGGTATACATATTTAAATATCAACAACACAGCGGTGTTCCTTTGACCGACCCAAGAAGGTGATAATTAGAATATTATTGAGCACTTGCAGACATGATATAATTTCATATTAATTAAGAGCGTCCTTTATTGGTCGCAGAATTAACAATTACCAGGACAAACCCGCGCCGCCGCCACCGCGCCGGCAAGCCTTTGCGTCTGCCTCCAAAAAAAACTCAACATCGTCGTAACAATGAATAAGAATAAAAATGTAACGCGTTGTATCCATTTCTAGAGGCGGTTAATCGCTTTGAGCCAATAAAAATATAAGTTAATTGATAATAGTGGGGCGCCACGTCATGCGCGCGCTCGGCCGCCGCGCGTTCTCGCTGCGCGTACGCAGCGCACCGCACGTAATGCGCACTCCGTGATCAACGATCGCTGGTCGATAAACGCCCGGAGGGTGGCATTACTTAATACCATTTGTTTGTTATTAATAAATTGATAGGCATTAGTGTCATACCCGGTTATAGAAGAGTTATACGATTTTAATTCATTGCGTTACTTACAAAAACTGTACATGTAACGCATGTTGCGATACGTTATGTGACGCAATTATTGAGGAGACATTTATTGCAATAAATGAATGACTGAGTCGCTATATCTCAGTAAAACTTCTAACTCAGGCAGAACGTGATATTTATAAGAAGTAGGTATCGCAGTACGTAAGTTTTGTCATCCAGCCAGCCATGATGACTAAGTTAGTCCAGTTTTAGCCATACACTTGTTGTATCCCGCTTGTCATATCTTCTGAGCCTTTTCTCAATTACATTGGCTCGGCTTGTAGTCTAACGAATTTAACTGAATATCAGTATTTTACTGATATTCAGTTAAATTCGTTAGTGAGTGACATAGATGTTAAAATGACAACCGGGACCGACCGCGGCTAGCATTGCTTACCCTGCAAGATCGACGGTCCGCGCGGCTTCGGCTTAGCCACGAACTCCTCTTGTTGCCAGTTTGTTATTAAATTATATTTGCAATTGTTCAATTCTATTTCCTTAAATCATTTCAAAGCCTGCCCATATATAACTACAGAGCAAGAAAAGGCATTTCCCGAACTTTCAATGAATGGTGGCATACCACGCTCGTGTGGGTGGCACTGACCACAGCGACCACTGTAACCACCGCCCTCCGCGAACTGCCACGCAAAAACCACCACAACAAGAACCGCGACTCCGGTGTGCGGCCATTGATGAAATACCTTAAAAGCGGGCTTATGCGCTTTTGCCATCGTGCTCATGCCACCAAGGACCACCATTAAAGGTTATTAATATTCGCGAATTGCTAATTGTCGATGAAAAAGAGCTTCAATACTCGATAAATGTTGATGCGTTACTGTCTGTAATGTCCAATTGAATGTTACTATTGTAAAAAATACTCGTAATGACGAACAAATGTTAATATTTGTACAACATTAGTTACAGTTGTGTGGTATAATTGTCGCGTTCAACAATTATGTTTTCAGCTCAGCAGCTCGAAACGTCGTACTTTGTTGTATGGAAACTGTGAGCCACACTCAATTTCTTCGAGTTATCTCAGAAAGCCAAACTTGATTTTGCTTCGAGTTCTACTACAGAATCTTTCGCTTATTCGGGACTCAAAATTAGCACTCGAAGAAAATACGAGCTTTGCTCTCTTGTTTCACAAACTACTATTTTCTCTACTAATATAACTGTATTATGTAAATTATTTAGCTTTAATTATCAAAAATGCTGAGTGGCAATATTGCTGTTGAAGAATACTAAGAAGTTTAATTACGCTTACCGAATAAAATACCTATAAAGTTAAAATTATTATATGGTTACAATCGATATCGTATAACGGTATGCACACGAAACACACACTCATACAATATCATTTCATGATTACAAAGCATACAAAATGCTAAACAAAACAATGGTTTATTGAATACAAAAGTAAGGCAATTATGACTTCGTGACGTCACACACCCCATGCCATAAAAAACATGATCTGATAAATAAATTAGCAGTTGTCGATCAGCGGGACATTAATGGTATAATTGAAAATATAAACAAGGAACATTTTTATGCCACCATACGTCCACCGTGGCCACGAGCGTTTTCATGGAACCCCATAGGGGTCGCGGTGACCACTTGATACAATTAAAAAGCCATAATGTGCCTCCGTCATCAGGTGGTTCCATCAATGGGTTGGTGGCGGCGATGGGGGACGTAATTATTTAAACGGTGGTTAATTTGGAAGTCGTCAAGTATTCAATAAGTTGAATTTATTTGACTTAAGTGGGTATAATAGCCGTCGCTTCTGTGTTGAATATAAATCGAGTCATAGATTTATGGCGAGCAGGATTTGTTGTTATAATTATTAAAGGCGTAATATTAATGTGGGCCGTTACATTCATGTGAACTAATGAAACTATCACAAGATTGCTACTAAACCAAACAGAAACACTTTCTTTATTAATTATATAATTTGAAGATCACAAAAAAACTAAAATGGAAGTACATTAATATATTTACGTAATCTATATTATTAATTCTAATTCTTCATGTAATGAAACATATTGATAGATAAAAAGTATTTCTTAGTTGTATAATTTTGGTAATAAATCTATAAAATTGTTTTTTATTGCACTTACCTATGTTAGGTTTAGTACCCAAATTGATTTGGGTACTGAACCTAACATACTCATTTCATATCAATTTGCAGTTGCACTGCAAAATTATATTTTTGTCATTTAAAGGATAAACGAAAAAACATTCATACAGCTTTGGTGTCATTAATATCAATTGCATCGATTACCGATCGGTATGTCTGCATCGTTGATGCAATTGAGCATCAGATAAGCATCGCCGGCATCATCACTGTCCCCCCAATGGATACGAATGACGATCATTGACGAAAGTGATCACATCTGTTAACGAATTAGCGTAATTTATTTACTTTTATTTGGTTTGGCTTAACGAAGCGTGAATCATTCATTAACAAAATTGAACGATTTAGATTAATTGGTCATTTGTGAACGATAGTCATTGAATGATGGCGATAAATCTTAGAAACGATGTGATCATCAACTTGAAGAATTCAACATTATTTACAAGGACCATTGAATTCTTAACAGGACCAATTTAAAAATGTTCTAATAATAAGTATCAATAATACCGCACTGGATTGTAGTCCGCCTCATGTTAGCGGTATAGTCTTGATAGGCTAGATTGTAATGTAAATAAGATATCATAATTTTAATAATTGATTTCTTATGATAGAAAAAAAAAAGGAAAGTGGCAACTAAGGCATATACCTATAAGCATTTGCGAACTGAAATTGTAAGCATTATGTGCGAGAATTCCAGGATTTAATCTTACGACTAAGCTAGCAAGCAGTAGCCTGCCAATATTTATTAGTCCTTTGGGTAAGTAAGTACTACTAGAGGTTACCTTAGATATCATAGGTATACATTTTTTTTGTCAATCTGAGGATAATGCAGTGGGCTGCAATATTGTCAACATCTTATACCTACCACGACACATTGTTTTAAATATGTATTGTAGCTATTTATTATCCCACAATAAATAAATAAAATATGTGGCGGCAGGTTAAAAGTTAGACGGACTCGTCTGAACCTATCTTCCTCGAGCTCATTCATAAAAGCTCTACTGTTTATGTCCTCGAAATACAACACCGTGAACCAGAAAACAAAAGATCTCTATCCCATAAATAAATATAGTTTAAAAAAACTAAAAAAACACGCTTTTATTATAACCTGAAAATAATAATAAACGAAAAATACTAGTAGGTACTATTGTGAAAAAAAGCGTGGGTCGCTCGATAGACGAAAAATATGGCACAGAGCGCCCCACGCTTTTTTTCACAATAGTACTAGTATTTTTCGTTTATTATTATTTTCAGGTTATAATAAGAATTATTTTTCACTTTTTAGTTTGATGTGCTTTAAAAGCGTGTTTTTTTAGTTTTTTTAAACTATATTTATTTTTCACTTTTTAGTTTAGTTTTTTTTTAATCCTGGCGATCCTAATCAGGATAATGAGATAAATTTATGAAATTATTATATTGTCGCTGATTCTTTACAAGTGTAGAAAGTTTGAATTAAATCTGTCCGTTTAAAGTGGGTCAAAATCGAGTCCAAAGGAGTCGGTTACATACAAACAAACAAACAAACAAACATACAGGTGAAGCTAATATAAGCGTGTTAATGAGGTTTAAAAACCTGTTGTATCACACTCCATGTATAGAGCAAATATAACTACCGTAGATGTTATCGTTAAACATTATCACATTAAATATGCAGGTTCCATCAGTCCTCGCATTAGCATCACGCATCTCCATTAACGAGCTGTTGCAACAGCATAAATAGCATCCGATCCGCAATCGCTGATTATACTAATTACAGCATAACAATGGAGCCTGCAATCCTGCGCAATTTACATTCAATCAACTTAGCTATCAGTGTTCCAACGTCTAGCATTATGCATCAACCAATACCAAGCGAGGATTTTGAACTACGAACGTGGTATTGACCAATAGCAGCGCAGATAGATGCGCACGCGCCGCCCCGCCACGCCTTTTCCCACCCCCTAGACAGGCCACGCCAGATGTACTAGTTCTAGACTAGATTTAGTAAATGTTGACTATTTACTCACAACTCTTATGGAAGGACGCTGCACCTAAATAGGGTTAATTCTCCCCTACATGCTGCATTCATAACGCATTAAACACTTAAAGATAATGTTTCATATTTTATTTTTCCATACTAGAGTATTTTAGCACAAGGATTGAACAAACCTCAGAAAATAATTACTTCAAATTCGGTGTGAGTAGAGTGGAACCCAAAGATTAGAGTTAACTGTCAAGCTTGCAGATCGCTGCCATGAGCTAGTAATGTAAACCTAGATTGATTGCTCACTTGTCAAACAAATCAATAACGACTTCATCAAGGTATCATATTAGTATGAACTTATAATATGTCAATCTACCGGATGTTAGTTTAGTAGCGACTCGAGAAATGCACAAAAAAGTATTGCCAGTGATTTGAGAGTCAAATTTTACCACCAAAATGAAACACAGTAATGCAAACACGAACTTAAACAGTTTGCTACAAAATTATGCGAGAACAGCACGTAATTCATGAGTGCATAATCTCAAGTCTCATACATACCGACTAAAGCTTGCATAAAAGCTACCGGCCATCATACTAGCCCAGCATTTGCGCGAAATATGTTCAGACATAGAATAAGGACAAACAACAGTCTAATATTACTAAACATGGCATCACAATAATAAACCGTCACGATAAGGATCAAGCAATGCCAAACAAATTAGCTCCAACTCACTCTTTAAATTAATTCAATCAGATATAATTGTACGCGCATTTAAATAATTTATTTCATATCTCATCTGATAGCGCGTTCATTTGCAAGAACAAAAACATAATTCATACGAATGTAATTAAAGTCAGAATTTAACAAGAATTTTAATGTTATTACAAGAGTATTTTATCTTATATTCCGTATGTGTAATTGTAATTAGCATTACAGAGGTACTTTTGAATATGCGCGTGATCAATCACTTCAGAATTGCGGAGTAATTGCGAGATGGCGCGATACCGCGGTGCTAATTGTTCCACCGGTGATGGGCGATTGTTACCGTCACCTGCCACTTGCCATATGCTAATGTGACACGTGCCCGATGGCAGATACCATTCACGAACGTTTACCATTATTCCTTCGCCATCAGATTTGAATGAGTGAGCAGTTTTCCTTATCTTTTCACACTTCCAGATCTTTGTTAAGAAGATTGATGAGGTGCCGAAGTTTACGAGCTGCTGATAGGTTTATTACATCGTTAATAAAGACTAAAGTTTAATCAATTTGTAATTTATTACTAGTCAATTACATAATGTTATGTTCTGAAAGACCTTTTGTTATCGCATGAAAATTTACTAAAACCATGAAACTGAATTCAACAGATTTAAAATAATAAGAATGAAAAAATAACAATAAAACTGCATTTGTTATTTGAATTATTTCAGACAACCTCCCTCAGCAAGTCATCAACGAATGAAATCAGTGGCACATATAGATAACTAGTTAAAAAAAATCTAATAATATATTTAGCTTGCTCTGCTACATTTAGGGATTACGATTTTGTCTCTTGTTCTAAATCATTTCGGGATCTATTTTAACTAGCAAACATCGTCTAGTAGGTAAGTAAGTTAATTGTACAAGAATTTTCAACCATCACTAAAGTTTAATAGATAGGTAGCAGTAATGTTGCTTCAGAAATAAATCTCAAACGGTAATAAATAGTGCCTTCGGGGAGTGCATCCCGATGGCACCGGCAATTCACGTGCTATCCGGTGCCACCCGCGGGTGCCATTACTGCACAAGTGCCATAACCGTGAGCTATGGCACCCCGTGACGAATGGCACCGAGCTGGCACTCCGCCTAATGATGCGATTCTACTGTTTAAACTGTGAAATATTGTCATTATAGCGTATCACCTAAAATATAAGGTGCGACCCGCGCGACTCACTCTTGTTCCTTTACTAGCTTCCACCCACGGCTTTGCCCGCGTGGTATGTCGATAAATAGTAGCCTATAAGTTAATCCAAGCTATAAGCTACATGTGTGCAAAATTTCATTAAAATTGTTTCGGTAGTTTTTACGTGAAAGTATAAGAAACATACATACATCCAAACATACATACCCACAAACTTTCTCTTTTATAATATTAGTAAGGATGTTAGTCGAAATATGGGTCATCAATTTTAACAAGACCTCGCAAGACCAAGCCCGGTCAAACGTCTGGTGGTTTCAATTTTTGTTGTTAAACTGCCCTTTTTATTTTGGATTCGTAGTGTCTTAGTTAAAACTTAATCAAATGTTAAACTCTTTAATCACCACTCACTGGGGATTGTTCCAAATCAGTGTTAGTAACTTTGATCTTAATGCCATTAGGTAAGAACTTAAAACAAAAATATACGCTACAAGTTGGAGCAGGTTTGTAGATATATAAAATAAATAAATATCTCACTACATACACACTACGCCATCTAGTCCCAAAATAAGCAGAGCTTGTACTATGGGTACTAGAATATCTGATACTAATACATATATACTTATCTTTTGCAAATAAATTCTTATTATACATATTTACACACCAAGACAAACCTCCATGTTCATGCACACAAAGATTTTTGTTGAGCGGGAATCGAACCCGCGACCTCGGCGTTGAATGACCCTTCGATGAATTGGTTTGAACGATTAACATGCAACTAACAACAATCAATAAACACAATATTTGATACAAAAAGTACCTAACCGTCAGCGTTAGCGAATTGTATGTTAAAATATTTGAAGTACCTCATATCACACTGGTTCTAGCTGTACATTTAAATCGAGTGCAGGCATACATTAGTCAGATACCCATCAGTCCTAAATATGACAAGTATGAAACAAAACACCATTTCTACATATAATTACTAACTATCTTTCTAGGAAGTACATTTAAATTCATATGTGAACAATTTGACTCGGTAATAACCTAATACAATAGACTAGTTAAAAGCTTTGTGTTGGACAATTAGTTTAATGTGCTGATAACATCGACACACATACTAATAGTAGTATAGGTAATATTCAATAAGTTATAGGTTAATTGTTTGTGTTCGCGTATCGGTCAAGGCGCAAGTCAATATGGGAAAGGCGCATAACGTGTGACGATACGATTCCGATATCAAATGTTGTTGGTACAATTAATCTTTTATCATATCCATAGATGATAGATTATTGATAAAAGATGAAAATATCTGCTGTGAAATATCCTTTAAATTGCTGAAAATTAATTCATAAAACTTATGCATTTCTATTGTCCATTCTGACTGAGGTCTGATTAATTTATTCAGTTATCAATTCTTTCCATTATGTACATCACAATGAATGTAATAATATCAGAGAACACATCATAACATCCCTCCTATATCAAAAGGGTGGGCAGAGGTGTATACCACACACATTTAACCTGATTTGTTTAGGGCCCAAGTGTTGGTTGACCTTATCGCCATTTACCGGGTACAAATTTATCTCCTTGTTGAGAATTTTCTGACGGATAAAGCCCGAATAACACATTGCTTTAACACTTTTTTGTTTATACTGAAATTAAAGCTTTCGATGTCATGACAATGCTCTTAAATCGTATCGTGTCGTGTCGTGTAAAGCGGCGCTCATTTCTTAGTAAATGTAATGAGCAAGTCCCACTCACCGGCACCACTCAACGCGATCTAATGCCACTTGAGTGTATTGTTACTAATCACATTACTATTGAATTCATTATGGCAAGAGGCGACCGTAGCTGGTTGGTAAAGCGACTGCCCAGAGTGCAGAAGGTCGCAGGTCAAAATCCTGCCAATCCTCCCATATCTTTTTAACTGTTTCTCAGTACAGATATAGATATCTCAGACTTGACTAATAAGATGAACGTGTCGCTGTAACGATTACACGTAATGATCTCCAATCTATATATTAAACTAAATTACACACAACTACTTCTATTTAATAATTTTTTTTATTGTTTTCTCTTCTTTTTTTTTTATTGCCTTTGCGCAGACAATTATTAATAGTTGTAATATTTTAAAGCAAATTTTAGCTTTGCTATGCCTTTTTGTAATTTATAAAATGTTAAAGTTGAAAAATTAAGAATCCAGCAGGACTCGAACCTGCACCCCCTGGGTATACGCCCCAAGTGCTTTGCCAATTCAGCTATGGATTCGTATGCTGCCGGACTCGAAATTTCTCAACTATTTTTGTGCCAGCTTTTAGCTAGACGAACCTTATTTGGTTTTAGCGCCATCTATGTGATGTAATAAGTCACTATTCACATACTGTAAGTTTGAATTAAGATCAACACTGTTACAGTCAAGAGATGACGCATTTTTATCAAATACTTGTAATATTTTAAAGCAAATTTTAGCTTTGCTATGCCTTTTTGTAATTTATAAAATGTTAAAGTTGAAAAATTAAGAATCCAGCAGGACTCGAACCTGCACCCCCTGGGTATACGCCCCAAGTGCTTTGCCAATTCAGCTATGGATTCGTATGCTGCCGGACTCGAAATTTCTCAACTCTTTTTGTGCCAGCTTTTAGCTAGACGAACCTTATTTGGTTTTAGCGCCATCTATGTGATGTAATAAGTCACTATTCACATACTGTAAGTTTGAATTAAGATCAACACTGTTACAGTCAAGAGATGACGCATTTTTATCAAATACTTGTAATATTTTAAATAAGGTTTGTCTAGCTAAAAGCTGGCACAAAAAGAGTTGAGAAATTTCGAGTCCGGCAGCATACGAATCCATAGCTGAATTGGCAAAGCACTTGGGGCGTATACCCAGGGGGTGCAGGTTCGAGTCCTGCTGGATTCTTAATTTTTCAACTTTAACATTTTATAAATTACAAAAAGGCATAGCAAAGCTAAAATTTGCTTTAAAATATTACAAGTATTTGATAAAAATGCGTCATCTCTTGACTGTAACAGTGTTGATCTTAATTCAAACTTACAGTATGTGAATAGTGACTTATTACATCACATAGATGGCGCTAAAACCAAATAAGGTTCGTCTAGCTAAAAGCTGGCACAAAAAGAGTTGAGAAATTTCGAGTCCGGCAGCATACGAATCCATAGCTGAATTGGCAAAGCACTTGGGGCGTATACCCAGGGGGTGCAGGTTCGAGTCCTGCTGGATTCTTAATTTTTCAACTTTAACATTTTATAAATTATTAATAGGTTTCTCGTGGATTTAATCAATTAAATTTTCTCATTATATAGTATTTTGAAATGATATAGGTACTTAATTGTTGTAATATAAAAGCGAAGACGCGCACAGACTTATAATTACCAGTATCGATAAATGGGCATTATTATTTTAGTTTTTAACATTTAATAACCATTATTAATTTAGGTAGAGTTTCTGATGAAATATGAAAGAAAACTAATTCCTACTGCCTTAAATTTGTAAACCTATATAAATTATAGAAATGAACATAACTTCCTTAGACATTACAATAGCGACCAGCAGCATAATCAATTTAGTTAAAGCCGAGCTCTGAATCGCCTCAACTAAAATATATGTATATGGAGGCAACAGGCGTATTTCTGAGTACAAAAATATGTCTTATAAGTATTGCATTTGCTGTACATATTTTATAAGCCTCGTACTCCAACAATTTTAAATATGCCAATAACAAATCGACCTACATTTGGCAAGTGTCGGCAAGAGGCGCTATCGCTAAACAAACAGAGACTTTCATAAGAATTCGCGAATCAATATGCACGATATTAAGTTATCGCTGAATAAACACGATAACGTCAGGTGCTTGTTTGTGCTTTGGGAAATCATGTGAAATGTGGGCCACTCGCACACCTGTACACTGTACACCGCACGCGGTCGTCCATCACATTATATATGTCATCTATATTGTATGGAAATCATTTTATTTTACTATATTATAATATGACTATGTTTTTATTTGCATTTCTTTAATATTATCCGGAGATTATTCTGAAATCTTGAAGCAACCACGTTGATAAATAGTATATTTTATTGACATTTGTCTTTTAAACTGAAATTCAACAAAAAATTATGCGATGATGTCTTATTTATCTGTTAGCTCGCGATCACGGTCAGTGTAATCTGTCTGCCGAAATGTAAAGCCTAAAAGGTAAATAATAAATGTCTACGAATTCATCTTTGAGTTTTTAATATCTTGTACTTTAAAAATGATAGATATTAATTTATCTAAATAGGTTCCCGTTTTCACTATTATATAATAAATTAACTATCACATAGGAAAATATTATTTTCAAACACATTATTATGATTATTTTATAGACTTAATCATGCAAATATGCATATTACATTCATAGGCTAGTTTACACTTCACACATATAATATATTATTCCCGTAGGTAATTCTAATACAAGGCACAAAAACAAATGATCTAATACTTCCTGCCTTCACCCACAAACATAAAAAGCATGTTGTTATGTCATAAGTTATCGGCTCCTGTAATAATTATAATAATTATGTCATTTTAATCATTAGTCTATTACACGGTTCTTTGCTAACGCTACACTAACGCGTGCCGTCAGCAATGCTAATAGCATTCACCAGGTGCTCAATAGTCAATAGGCTCTGTGGGTTCTATTATTATTAACTTAAGTTCTAATGAAGATGTTTATTAATGTCTAGCGCACTCAATGGCTTCATTGAAATGTTATCTAAGAATTGTCAGTTGGTATTAGATGGTAAATAAACAACACTATCTAGTGTAAAATTTTACGTCGTTACATTTTCCAAATAAGTGAAAAATCAACGTCTCAAGGTAAACCGTCAGTATACATAAATTTGCCAAATACTACTAGTGCGTTATCTAAAAGGTAATCAGGTCAAACTGAAAATACCGGCACAATAATATCGTATCCCTTCGATTGACCGACGCATTAGCCACGCTGTGTAAATGTCTGGATCAAAGGCTGTAGTCACCACTGACTATCAATTGGAGTGCTAACTACACCCCTTCATTTTTCTTACACAAACAGTTTGTGCAACCGGTTTGTGCAAATTTCCGATGTATGATGAATGCATGTAAATTTCCATTTGCACCAAAAGAATAGATAATTCACGCGCCATCTACAAACAATTGGTGCAAGTACGATGTAGCCTGTACTTAATTATTATCACCAAGTTTTCAATTAGTATGATTATAGTAGTAACAATATTGAAAGACGTTTGTCATAGATAAAGGTACATACGTATATAGTATATATATCTGTTAGATGTTATCGTTCGTTGAATGTTTGCGAACTATCGATAGTGAATGTTTAACTTTTCACATTTATATAATGACTGTAAAGGCTATTCACATCAATATTGTAAACAATCATTTCAATTCTTTATATTATATCTAATTATTACATTTACTAATGACAGGAACATCTGCTTAACTAAAAAAATCTTTTTCTTTATTAATGTAATTCAAAGGCATGTCTGCATTAATGAAATACCTTCCCTACTTATAATACCATTTTATATTAAACTGATAATTGAAATCGGCTTTAAATAAATAGGCGATAAAATTTATTTTCAGTTTTCTTCGGTATGAAGGTCAAGGTATGAGCCTTCTAATTTACTAAGCCATATATGCTAGCCGAATATCTAATTCATTAACCTACCGTAGTTAGGTATCGTTTGCTCTCCTGAATATTCAAAAACTCTGTAATTGTACCGAATTACTATGTAGATAGCAATCGACAATCGCTTGCATTATTTGACGACCTCACCCTAAACCGCCGTGCCATGCCAGACAGTAGCTTGATACAAATGATACAATGCATACAAAGCGATTAACAGTTGATATTATCTATAGATATGCCGGCGCCCGCGCCGCTCCCAGTGTATTAATATGTGATATCTTGTCTTCAAAACAATACTAAAATTATAAATAACACAAAAAGGATTTAGTGTCATTAGAAAATATTTAAAACTGGAACAGCAAACATAGTAAATAGATTGCGATAGAAGATGTTTTTTATTTCTATCGTATTAGCAAACAATTTAGGAATGGTACAGTATACAGTAAATGCAGTTTATGAATAAGAAACACAATATATCGAAAGACCACGAGATAATGCAGCCTGCACCGATAATTTCACTGGCTTACCAAACTGAACAACTGCTAACAATGTTATCTGGAGGCACAATTAATCTCCTACATTAATTGAACGAGTATTCAAATTGTGTTGTTGTTATAATGACTATTGTAATCATTAAATTATAACACTCATATCCAAAAAATCTGCTGCCATAAATTAATTAGAAATGATCATCATAATACAATTATAATAGTTGCAGTTACGTGGCGAAGATAGAGAGGATTACAATAATGGTATGAATTTGGGTGTGCCCACGAGTGGCTGATAGGAGATAGCGTTTCCGTCCTGCTCGACGTTATCAGTAATTTATTCAAGTCGCAGACTCGTCACAAGTGGGTCACGTGAGGTGCCCGGTTGATGGCTCACCAACAAATATCATGAGCAGGGAACTTATAATGAAAATAAACTTTGTGAAAAACTACCCAATACCGCATCTGAAACCTATATAGAAGGTTGTGTATGATTAATTGTTTTTTCATAAAAAAACACAAACCAGAAACAATAATAATAAAACTGCCCGTAAGGACAATTTCATAGCCTTAATATTTAAATGATATTTAAACTAAGTTAAGTTAAATTTAACAGTAAATAGATTTGTATAACTTACCCTTCACAAATACACATATAAAATATCGAGTGCAATTTATGATGAGTAAGTTTATGAATAATCAGCAGAACTTGATGAATTCCTGTCTGTTATCTATTACTTGCATAAATATATTCATAAATGCGAGGACTCACCTGCCAAATACAGTCATGCTAGATTTCTAGGAACGTGTTCGTTTGTATACTTGTTTCAAGAGGAATTTGAAATATCTAATACGAATTACAATGTGTAGCTGTGCCTGATGGTAAGTGATCACCGAATCATTTAAGTTGTGCTACACAGAAGGGCTATGGTATTGCATCTTCTGTACCAGTTTATTTTTAGTTTAATGTTACTCAGTACGAAGGCATTCAGTATGATGTACATTCAGGATCAGATTATAAAGGTAAGCTAGTGATGCTTCCTCTCTACTCGTACTGCTTTTGCTCTTTCGCGATACTTTCAGACTACAAACACTGCTATTTACTGTCTTGTAAAAAAATACAACACTAAAATGTGGAAAACACCAATGTTTATTTTGACCGCTTTCCAGTTACGTATATGTTTTCGGGTAATTAAGTGCTGGTTAATTCTATATAGCTATTTCTATACAACTTTGACAATCCATCAGTCAAAAAGTTCCGAATAGGCTACCAGGGACTTATCGAGAAATGGAGAAACAGGCCCTAAATGCCATTTATCGCCCTGACCTTTATTTGGTAACTTTCTCCTTTCTTTGTAATTAAATTGTATGTGACTTTTAATCGGGATCCACCTGTGTCGTGCCAAATTATTAAATAATGCGAGGAATGTACCTGGTGACATCAAGCAACCTTCATTTAAAAAGCTAACAAATGAATTACTAATACTTATTTATCTAATGTTAAATTACGATTTCAAATCAATAAAATTGACTCCCGTTCTGAAACCAGTAACTCCACCTGCATTAAATAGAAGTTCAGGAAATAAGTTTAATTCAATTAAAATGACCATGACAAAATAAGAATAAAACTAACAAGTTTCTACACTAATATCTGTTAATTAGCTTCGAATCTACTGAATCGATTGACTTGATACAAAATGGTGTAGAGATAGTTCTAGGCACCAGAAATACCATAGGCTACTTGTTATCGAAATACCACGCGGGCGGAGCCGCGGGCGGCGGTTAATCTTCAATCAGAACAAAAGTTAGGTTGTATCTACACGTAAGAAGTATTGAAGAATCGTGAAAGGTATTTAGGTATGAGTAATTTCATTCAAAATGACAATCTTATTCACCGCATACATTTAGATATGATCTGTTCAGGTGTGACTCATTCTAAGGATAATACTAATAGCTGTAATTACATATTGACATCAACCACCACCCAATCAATGAAAACGAATTCGTAATCTGCTAAATCCTACCTGACTCAAATCCATGGGCACAGCCAGAGCTCCAAGATCTCCTCCAGCAAGAGAACCACACAGAAGATAACAAGAGTCCTTGGTCACAGAGTAAGAGAAGCACAAGAGAGTCGGTAGGAGTTGAGTGACTCCGCGCAGGTGCGGCCGCGGTCAAACTATGGCAGTGCGTGTGATCGACGCGCGCATCCGAACCGGGATCTATGACATAGCACGTAAACTGTCACGCTTCGCACCGACGATTCGCGAAAATAATTTATGAAATACTCGAAATAACTGCAAGTTTACTCAATATAATTACACGCAAAAATGTACTCGTATAATTATCCTCGATTTAGCATAAACTAACGGTTCCGGTATTTTAAGCGATTACCGCTATATCATTTGGTAAGCCAACAAAAATTAAAATGTATGAAGTGTTAAACACGCTTTCAAGTAAATTATTCCATTTATTCAGTAGATAATTGCATTAACTCGCAATACTATGAGCGAAATGTTGGGAATCCAGCGCCGGGATTTCTTTACTCTGTTATCCGGCGATTTCAAATGGATATTTTTTTTACATTTCGCGTGCACGTTACGTTCTATGTTATGGCGAAGATAGGCGATATTTGCTTGGCGATCGATAAGCAGATATCGAGAAAGTTATCGTAAGCAAACAGCTTGAAAGCGGCGCGGGCGCACACATACACGCACACATACTTAAATAATCACACATATTCAGAATTGTGCCACTCATTATCATACAGGAGGACACTAACTCCAGGTATAATATAGGTCGCCATTTTCTCTGATCAACAACTCATTACATCCAAGTCTTTGAGATTATTGTAATAACTGTTTAATGTCCTTACAAATGATTAACGTCGACGAATCTTTGTAACCGTACATTCAAGAAGATAAAAATAAGAGAAATTATTACAGGATAATAAAATATCTATCGGGTTGTCTCCAATGTAATTCTGGTGTCAATGCAATTATTATGGTAGATACTGAAATGTTTTGGTCAACCCAGTATCGTCTCCACATGAACAAATTTTCTAAATCGTTCTGTTCTAAGTTTTCATAACAATAAACTTATGCATCTATCGTAAGTACCATGAAAATTAAGCAATAATACCTTGTAATTACAATGTCCTAACAAATATGCAGTTACATATAAGTGTGTATAATAGTGGAGTCACTGACCTGCGCAATCGTGCATTGGAGCGGTCTGCGAGGATGTGCCGCTAATCACCAACCACTCATTACTCAATATTAGCTATATCTATCCCGACACACGTTGTCTTAACTATGAATACATCCTCTTTGACTTCGTTAGAAAAATGTTATATGAATGTATGTTCCACCGCGCTTAAACGACTGAACGGATTTTAATGAACGAGGTGTCATTAGATTCATAAGAATAGGCCGGGTGGTATAGGCTACATCAATTTTATTAAAAATTGATACAACTATAAAATAAATAAATATAAAAAACGTATACAATCAAATTAAAGAATCATGACGTGTTTGGTATCAAATGAAAGGTCTTAACGAGCACGTAACAAATAAATATATCCTAACATATTTTTTAAGATAAAATGTATAGTTGAAATGCGTCCGTACAGTTCTCGCGGTCCTCTCTGTGCAGCAATCCAACATTAAGTACTATATTACAACGTAGCGGGTTAGAGTTTTAACTTAATGATTGTTGCATCTCAATTAATCAAAACAGACCTACATCAATGTTACTTACAATAAGTCTAGTATTAATAATATTAATATTGACTACCAAGTATTTGTGTGTTGGTGTGTGCGGCAACAGCCGATAGCGCAAGCAAATATTAACTCAACATTATTAATGTTATTATCTCTGTATTCCTATTATAATCGAGTGTTTGACAACACAAATGTGCGACGGTTTTTCCCGATGACAAATAGCAGATAACCTCGTTGGTCTAGTAGTTAACCTACAGTCCCCTCACTGCAAGGTCTCGGGTTCGATAACTGGGTTAAGCCAAAGTTTAATTTTACCGTTGCGACCTCTCAACACACTCTATTGGATGAGACCTAAACACAACAGGTGAAGTGTGGGTGTGATACGCCTCTTCCACAGCCTTCTAGGTAGTAC
Organism: Hypena proboscidalis; assembly: GCA_905147285.1. Classification (NCBI taxonomy): domain Eukaryota; kingdom Metazoa; phylum Arthropoda; class Insecta; order Lepidoptera; family Erebidae; genus Hypena; species Hypena proboscidalis. The sequence goes on from LR990132.1 coordinate 331,120, forward strand.
AAGTTTAATGTTATGTTATGATAAATAGCATAACACTATAATTTCTGTAACTGTTTGAACTATAGAGATAAACCATTTAAAATTCATATTTTTATTGCCTATTTACACGTATATTTATGTAAAATTATTTCAGGCCGTTAGGTATTTCATGTCATATTCGCGGCAAGGGTAACCAAATAGTATTAACCTTTAAGATATACTATGTTGAGTAGGCTCGATATGGCGGTCGTTACTAAGGCTCATCATCATCGTCCTGACGGCCGCCGCAGCAAGCCTCGAGGATGCAACACTCGCGAACGAGCGTGTGCTCCGGACGGTGCTTCACGTGGTGGCGGATCATGGCGTAGACGCTGGAACAACGAACAACACTTCAATCAAATAATGCAGGTATCTTACGAGCTCGAGGGAAAGGCGCCATTGCTTCACCTTTAACCTGTTACCAAAAAGCAATGCTTGCATTACTGGGTTCCGGTTCAGTGAGGTCAAGCCCTGAAGTGACTGGCTCATGAGGCATTAAACCGAGGTCCTCAGCAGGAGCGACGCTTCTACAACCTGCTTTTGTGGACTGTTGACGTTCGGGGTCTGCTGTTAGGTACCACTTACCAATTAATATAAGTGTTAGTCATCGACATTCTATGGTGTTAGTGTATGTTGCATATTGAAAAATAAGTAAGTCTCGAGTTCAAGACAATTTATTATTTATGTTATTGAACGGGAACAATATAATGTAAACAATTATGTATTATCTAAAACACTATAGAATAGATCGTAATAGCCAGCCAACTTTAAAACTATAAGGTTCATTTTTATCTATAGATCTGAAATAATTTAAATCTCATGCAAATTCTTAATTTTACTCACATTTTGGTAACTTGCCGGCAATACTATAACATTATCTCGAAAGACTCAATGAAATGGAAATCAGTGAAGGGCAAGAGCAATGTTATTGAACAACAATCATATCACCTAAATTTAAATATATTTTACGCAAAAACGTAAAACATATTCATAATATGGCAGCCGGTAGAAAAGCCAAAAAATGGCAATAAATGACAAGTTGCCATAGACTGCCATTTTAGAGTATTCACGTAGGTTTCATTATTAAGGTTTTAATCCTTATCTTAACTACTCAAATTTCAACTCCTTATCTTCCTAATCCTAAAATAAATGAGAAACTAACTCTATCTTTCTGTCTGTATGTCTGTCTCTCTTTAACGCTTCCAAGACTAAACGAACTAAAGATCGGTTCAGTAGGTAACTGAACCGTTCTTGATGTAAATCGGTATGGATATAGGTCAAGACACGAAAGAGAACTAAGGCTTATTGATAGGCGAAACCGTGAGCAGAATCAGCGACTATACAGGGTGACGAAGCTGCTTACTAGTGATTCAGTACATTATTCCGAAACCCTGTGTGCAAGAAAATGTAGCGCAAAATTAATGGGTTTTCCCAGGAAAATTTTAGTTATTCGCCATTTGACGCTTTAACACCAAAATGGCTAGACCGCTTTAAATTAAATGTGGTATAGATGAAGATCTGGACTACAGGAAGGACATTGGCTTTTTGGTTCGCCCGATGATGACTACAGATACAGATGCATTGCTTGATTTGAGGAGTAGCATACCTCGCAATGCTCGCATGTCTGTAACGTCAGGGATTCATCTCACTACTAAACCACATCACAGTAGTGCAACCACTATTTGGCAGCAACATTTTAATAAGATGAGAGTTCTTTGTCTGTTGCACTCGTTAAACAAGCTCGTCTACTGGTCTACATAGGAATCAGCTTTAAAGAAATACATTAATTTTACTCCTCATTTTAGGTGCCATATCGTGACCGAACCCATGATAGTTAGGTGTCTCACTGCAATCTTTTATAAGGTAGTTGTCGCTTATTGGTAAGACAATAGACACGACAGTCGACAGGTAATCTAGATCTATCGGCATTTCGTCAAGCGTGAGTCGTGTGGCGGGGCAGGCCTGCAACAAGTGTGTCGTGTGAATTGCCGCGTCATTCGATGCCATACGCGCGCTGCACAGAGCACCGAGCACCGCACTATATTTAGTAGTGTGTGGGAACTGGACGTAGGGCTGGCACAACAGGGAAATTGTGTCATACATTGTAAGATTAATATGGTGGCTTTAGCTTTCGCACAAGATTGGGTCTGGTTTAGAGGCTAAGACAATCTACAAAATACTACATCGTTGGTAAATTGAAATTGAAACAAAGATGCGAGATAATAATACAGAAACTAAAAAAATCGATGAGTTGATCATTGGATAAAAGTGAAAAAATAGTGAGAGAGAGAAGCCTAGCAATAGCCTTAGTTGACACCATACATGCGTGGTACCAAGGAAGATGAAATCATGATTGGCTGTTTAGGACCAAACCTATAGCTCGAGGCACATCTTACTAATAGCTAGTACCAAGCTCGAGAGATTACTACTCTAGAGACATAACATCTTTCTTGATAATTGGACAGCCCTAATATAACGAGGCATATTACGCGTGTACAGCTTTTTGTGCAGGAATGGGCGCGTGGTCGTGCACTCCAACCTCTGCAGCAGGCGGAGCCACGGCAAGGAGTTTACTTGCTCCTTGTGGGGACTACACGCCTATTTATTACAGCATGGATCTGCTTGCTATAGAATAGGACGACCAAACGGTATGTTAGGTGACTAATTACTTGGACTTAACCTTTTGGTATGTACAAAAGTAGTCAAGTTCTTAAATAAAACTGAGGCGACGGGAAATGTAATAAGATCTATTCTCTTGTGGAATGCGACACCTCTGGCAATCAGGATGGCATCCAGTCGTGATGTTTTTAAATTTAAAGTAAAGCAGTTATTTTGGAGCTATTTGGCGGCATCTTCTCAGTAGTGTCCTAAGTTATTATGGTTTGTTTGTATGTATGTTATTCTACGTGTAGAGCCGAACGATAAGGTCCACAAATGAAACACGATAATTTGTACTTAAACGTGTAATAATCTACAAAAGAAAGCTACGCGCGCGGTTTGGTGGAGCCGTGTCTTTAGCCGATGCGGAAAGATCGCGAACTGACGTAAATGCTTAGGTAAAGACACATGCCCACTGCCCGCGCGCATGTAAATGCTGACATTCCTTATGGTGTACGGTTTCTCCGTACACTACGTTTAATATTTTATGTTATAGGTTATGCTTTGTAGTGTATGTTATTGGGTAGTATTTAAACGCAAATCATAAAATATCCTTTTTTTATGCAATTAAATACCGAATTCCCATCAAAATTACTGATTGCACAACAAAATATTCAACTCAAAATATCACTAAACACACTACAATTTATTTTCACAGCGCACAGCATTTTTTCCTAAAGCAAAAGCTTTTTTATCAATGCACAGCTAATAATCTTAATGCACATTAAACATGTTAACTCTTTTTCTTTTAAATATAGCTTCTATTTTTATAATATTTACAGCAGTTTTTCTAAATCAAACAACATTTTATCAGTCACAGTCATCTTATTATTTATGAATTATCACATAATGAGATCAGCAAAAAAAATATAAAATTAGATACAAAATTGTAATTTATTGAATTAATAAAGCGGGTCTTGCTTTCGCGGGGCGTCCACGCTTCCTTTTTTGCCCAATAGGCACATTTTTAGCTTCTGCAGGTGGCGCCACGTACTGTCGTCTGTTACGATCTATGATAATAAGAAATTGGTAGGTAGTATAATATTATTTTATTTAGTGGGTGGATTCAAAAAGGGGTCGGAGTATCACACAGATTGATTCTAGCATGTTTGTTGCATTGTCTATATGTTATGGTCGCAGTTCTAACCTAACCTAACCTACTACTTTACCCATAATTGACCTATGCCATAACTATAGCTTTTATTTTTACATATATTATTTACAGCAGTTTTTCACGTTTTCAGTTTTGCACTCCAGTGACGAAAAAAAAAAACGCGGAAGTTTTTCAGTTAAGTGGTTCTGCTTTTAGAAATAATGCAATGTAAAAGGATTTTTTTGTTATAATAATCATTAAATTTGCCGAGCATGGCTTCTTGAAAATTAAGACAAATATGATGAACAGATTTTGTTGTACTTACTGGTTAATATGCGACTGGGATAGTTATTTTGCTATGAAATATGGTAAATTTGATGTGCAGTCAGTATTTATGCTATGCATGTAGTATTTTTGTACAAACATAAATTTAACTGTATTGCATTATGAGGAAAAAAGGAATGTCATATTGATGTGTAATTTCGAATTATCTGCAGTTTGAGTTTTGTTAAACATTTAGTTTATCTGTAGTGAAGTAAGTTATTTGATGTAAAAAAGAATATAAATGATGAGTATGTATTGATAGGCGATTATTTATTTGATATGCAATATAAAATATCCCTATGTTATTGTATTTATGTATTATTTAAATAGTATTTAAGTATTAGTCTAGTATGTATAATGTTATAATTCATTATACACTATCTCCACCTACTAATTAATTATCTCTGCACCATCATCATCGGCATTAAGATTGTGCAAGAAAGTTTTAAATAAATAAATGTAACAAATAACTGAGGAATTCTACATTTTGGAATTCATATCTGGCAATAAAACATAGCAGTCCGCGGTCTCCGCGCATCACCCGTGTCGCCCGCGTCGCCCGCGTCGTCCGCCGATGCAGAGCCGCGATGGACGCGATGACAAATTTATCGCGCGCGACGACAATAAAAACCACTCGTAAAAATATTACTACATAGTACGTATTCCCCCTCCCCTACACTGAAGGTGGTCTCGCAGGGGGGCGGCTCCCGCGAGAAATAACACACTTTGTCTTAGAGAGAATCGCGTTCAATCGACACTTGAAGGTCTGAAATTGTGAAAGTGGTGATGCGGTATGCAGCTGTTTGTAAATGAATTTAATAAGCTATGAGGTTTGATTTATTTACTTTTTCTTTTAAATTAGTGAACTGAAAAGTCTTTAATACTTGATCTATAAATCACACCTTTCTTACACACGCAAAAATTACACGTATAAGAGGCATTTACACATATCTTAGTTGTTTGATGTCTCAGCGTATTTTCATTTATTGTTCATGGGGTGCTACAAAACTTTTATAAAAAAACATAGACAACCTTTAACATAGATTCATATCAATTACAAATTCAAAAATATGCTTGCTACGTATTAAATAATAATTCTAACGGGAATAATAGTAACATAGGCTATATCTCAGTATACCGCATCGCCATTTTCTGCTTATCTCAATCATGTAACGCGGAGTTTAGTTTGTAGTGACGATATCCGGCGCTCTCGCGATGCCCGCGGTTATGTCCGGCCTGATTGAACCGCGGCCATCGCGCCAACGCCTCATCTCGCACAAACAACTAAACGATATCAAGCTATTGAGTGTTTGTTTACTTAAATGGCTTCCATTTTATTTCGACTCTTCAATCTGGCTTGTTTCTTTGCGATCAGTGTCGATGGGGAGCAGGACGCCATCTGTGAATGCATAAAAAAGTAACGTTAGTTTCAACTTTTATAAGTAATTAGTATTTAATCAATATTTAAGTGTGAATTTGGGCATGTAACATTTATTGGCAATTATAGCTAATTCATATCATAATTATCATATCCTTGAAAGTGTGTTGGAATGAGTAGCTATAACAATTTTATCTTATAATTTTCAGTCCTTAGCTTCCGCGTCACACAATGGTGCCGTCCGTCTGGAGCGCTGCGATCACTATAATTATACATTTATGCAATAAGAGCGTCAGACTATTGTGAGGCTACATTAGTCTACATTGAAATGGATCAAAATATTAACAGTCTTGTTTAGTAATTATACATGTTGTCGAAAATAATAAAGTTATTGCCTGACAAGTTATTGCTCACATACTATAATATTTTGGGTAGTAGATATAAAACTGTGGCAATAACTTTATTTCACAACAACTCTAAAATACGGTCATTCAGGCGTAAATGAATTCATAAGTTTAAGGAAGAGGGCCCTTACGCATAAATGTTATAATTTGTGTTTGTGTGTGGGGCCGGGCCGCACAGCAGCGTTGGGGCCCGCCCGCGCCGGTGCGTTACTTCTGCTAGCGCAATGGGGCCGGTCATTTTACGAGCATATTTATGGCTCACTCGGCGGACACTCGCGTTTTTTACGATATACATAAAAGCTGCCGTGAAAGATTTACGCGAAATATATTCCAGCTAATGCTGATTGCGCGCCGCCGCCCTTTCTACTAATGTTATTATACGCACTTTTATCTATCTATACCTATTCACTGTTTTGATTCCGAGATATACAATCATTTTATGCGTTTTTCAGTCAATTAAACTAATAAAAACATTGGTACAGCTTAGAGCTACATGAATGAAAATAATCATCTCAGCTTAACCTAAACATAGAAATTGGCAAGAACTTTATACTTTACTAAACACGTCATGACGTAAGTTTTAATTAAATAATACAAATTCAGAAAAATTAACTAAATTAATAGACCTGCGTTGAAGTACATTTAAATCTTATGGCAGTTCCTGATTATTCCTTTCAACTTATTATTTATACTCTTGTAGCATTTAGTCATGCCTTTAGACTTTATTAATAATCGTATCGCCGCAAGCTCCAGTAGTCTATTATCTGATTTGATGGTAGGTTGAGAGTAAAGTAGTAAAGTGAGTGATAAGAGATCGTTGTGCTCTGAAAGATGATTAGTGACTAGGATTGAGATGGCATGCTTAGATGGTCATGTTAAAATAATGGATCAAGGTAGATTAGTGAAAAAGATATACAACGAAGATGTGACTGGAAGTACTGTAAAGACATATAGGGACCAGATAAATGGCAACCTTCAGAACGGACAAGTACGTAGTAGGTGAACGAAACCGCTGAACATGTAAGTCGAGATGTATGAATGTTAAGGATCGGTCTGGTTATACTCTATGGGTCGGATAAGATGTATCCGGAACCTCAGAAACTGGCCATAAATGAGTGTATATATGCTTTATTTATTGTAATAGTATAGAGGCAGTGGCATAGAGAGAGATAGGTATAAGTAGTCGATAGTGGTTGTAAGCCGACGGTCGATCAATTTTTTGATAGTGTCAGTCGCGGCGACAAGTCATTTCTTACGACAACATTTGATTTGAGTCCCCGCAAATTCAATTTGTGGCACAATGCCGCAAAAGTGAGCGAAGCGCCGACTCGCCACACATCCATACACACACACATACATATATACACACAAAGATACGGCGCAAATGGAAAGCAAACGCGAGCCCAAATAAATATTCGCTTTAGCAACAATCGAGCTCGCAACTCACACAATTACGACGGAATGGAAAACCTTAGATAAATAAAATCGGAAGCGCCGGCGGGGGTGGGTAGGGGAGCGGGAGGTTTTTTCGCAAGAACAGAAAAAGCGAAGGCAGCAAACACAAACACGGGAATGTAGCGAATTTCCAAAGTCCATTCGGTTTATTGACAGAGCAAGGGGCGCATTCAAATCCCCCCAATGCCGATGCCGCGATTTACAATAAATTTCAAACGGAGAATATGTTTGCGATATGTCGTGGGGCCCTAGCCGGTCCCTCGCTGGGGCGCTGCGGGGCCCTCCACACCAATTACTTTGCCCTTTTGCCCTCGGTTTGAACACCGCATTTTGAATTTGTGTACAATTTTAAACACTTGGCAGGAATGTCGCGACTTGTTTACAAGGTAATCTCCGAGGCCGCGGGGTACAGGGCCCCGTTGTGGGAGGGGCGGTTCAAATTTTCATTCAATATTTTGAATAGGGTTTATCTTATGTGAATATCCAATTTTCTCGGTGCGTGATTTCTATGGAAAAATATTTAGCGTTTAGTTTCGAGCGGATTAAAGGTATTATCGTATTATTATTAGGTTTTAGTTTTGCTTAAAGTAAGAAATTTTATATAAATAATATGAATGTTTTCATACTATTTGTAAGCTATAATATAAACATGGTAAAAACTTGTAACAAACTAAATTGATTGAATTAACTTATATTTGCTCATTCAAATCATTCAAATGTTAAACATTAAAGTTCCACTTCTGCTATCTTTATTTCAAGACAATTAAGGTTAAGTTTGCTAAAATATTAATAAGTTCATAATTTCACCAACTCCAAAATAAGTTACCGTCTTAGATTTTACAACATATTGCTTTGTCCCCGTAAACAGCCATTTCTATAATGAGATAATTTGTATTTACATGAATGTTTGTATGGACTTGTCATATAAAGCGCCCCTCAAAAATAGTAAAAGGTGCAATAATATAGTGTCATAAAAATGACAATGTTATTACACGGCGTAGCAGCGGCGTAGCAAACGTAGCGGCTCGTAGCGCCGTAGCAGATGTATTCAAGGGCGGCGCGGCGTAGTGCTACGCGGAAGGCACCTCCCAGGGGATATACAAGAATATGTTTGTCAATAATGGTTTTATATTTATAATAAAATAAAATTACGCCTACACTACCCAGAAGAGTGCGTCAGAGTTGTATAACGCCCACACTTCACCTGTTATGTTTAGGTTAAATGTGATAAGGGGTGAGCCTATCGCCATCCGCCGGGGATATTCCAACGCCGTGCTGCTATTGAGAATTTCCTGATACAAAAATGCCAAACAACACTCTTGTTCGACCCGGGAATCATACTAGAGACATTGCGGTACGAGGTCGCTTACGCTAACGACGAGGGGCAGTATTCAATTGAATTGAGTATATCATTACTCTTCACTGCTATACGTATAATCCCTATATTTTTATGTAATAATATTCATATGAGTTAGAACTAAAATTATCATATTCATAGTGCCTGTAATAAGTACGCTGGCAGTTAAGCAATACGCAATAAACATTGATACGCACCGGAAAACCATTTCTATGTTAATAACAAGCCTAATATTTATGTCATGGCGAACATTTCATCTTTATGGGAGGTACCGATTTGGCTGGACTCAATAAAAAGAGTACATGTGTATATCCTAGAATATGGAAAAGAACACACAAGATGTGGCCTTATCTCTTTTGTAACACGAGATAAATTATGACAAATACATTTTACTTCCGTCTTCTTCTTCTTAAAGTGGTTATAAATTTTTATTCATTTAACAATTCGAAATTTAGTGATAAAAATAATAATATTACACCGAATGCTCGTCAGTTAATGAGGCAGTATTGTAATGTAATGCTCAAATCGAATCTGCAACTCTGGAAGCTCCTTCAGACAGACGTTACATACTTTAAATAATAGTTAAATCATCAATCATCGATGTCTAAATCGAGAGTTACAAATACATACATAACGTCGAATCATTATTAACTTCACAATCCCACAACACATCACAGCTAAAGGGACACAAGGCCCTCATTACGTCTAGCGGCATGCCTCCCTTTATTTATGAAATAAAAATGAAAACATTCTCTGTAGCGCTGACGAATGGCCCCCTCCCTCCCCCCGAGCTGACACTGCCCAAAGGGTGGGAGACATAACTTCCATCCACCTCGGGAACACCTACAGTGTCGCACTGTAGTTTTGAATCTACGTTTGTTATTTTGTACATTGGGTAAACAAAGCAATTGAAATGGTGTTCAAACCATCCTGCGCCTGTGTTTACATCCAAAGAGGTCGTAAATAACTCTTTAACATCTACAGAGGTACACATTTCAAGAAAGCGTATTCAAGTTTTTGCACCTATGAATGTCAAAATTCACCTATTCATGTCAAAATGTACCTATTAAAATCAAAAATGCATATATAATTTCTGTAATTTATATGTATTTACAGTAACTAATAAAGAAATGACAAAATTTCACTAATGTAGAAAAGACTGCGCTGGTGCGTGGTACGTATCACAAAGTAAACAATGATCATTAAACGTTGAAGAGCTTACACAAATCGTAAGAATAATTATTGATTATGTCAGGTACCGCTTTAATGAAGAGTCAGCGCAAAATTATGTAATTAACATGAAAGATAGATCGTTTGAAAATATCAACAATTAATATACTCAAATACGGGCAAAATTTTACATAAGACATTAAAAAGGTCAATTAACTGAAAATAATTATTTCGCTTAGAGAGAAAAGCGTAGGCAACAACCAAGCTAATAACCAATCCTAATCTAAGTAAACCATAAAGTGAAGACGAACTCAGACATCTGCCTTCCTACCTACCTAGCAAGCAGGTGTATACGATGAGACACAGACACACAGTCCTCTGGTACACACAGTTAGCTCCGCGTACAAAGTAGAGTAACAACCACCGTACAAACATAAGCTTTACGTGAAACGTCTCTATGGGCCTCCATTTTGCAATTAAAATAACACATGTAATTACAGTTTGAGTTTAATTCCTCGCGCGCCTCGCAGGCCACGCCGGGAGGGGGGGTGAGCCATGATGGAGGGGTGCACGGGGGTGAAGGAGGGGGCATGGCAGGGTAACGGGGACCGGAAAGATTTTTCAATTACCAACTTTGTGCCGTTCGCTCCAATCTCAGATTGCAGAGTAGTTTAAGCAGACAGAGGGTTGTTCATTACGAAGACAATAGGTGATTAGACGTAGGAAAAGATGGATTGAATGAAATATAATAGGGCTGCAAAGGATGTAAGATGCTGTGATGACGTCTGATAGGAAAGAATGAAAGATAAAAACATACTGCGCCGTCAATTAATGGTATATAAGGGCAGGCAGATGAAGGTGTAATTAGACCTCTGCTCCAAATTATAATAATCACCTCATCTATATTTATGCATTATCAAACACTTATTATTATTGTTTTCTATATTACACTTATATATATAACAATATATTTTACTTTACGGACGGAATAATTTTTAAATTATAATATAATCGGGAGGATCTTATTTCTGGACACGAACCCACTACCGAGTTAAAAATTGCTGATATTGCAATAACTCCTGAATAGCTCAACCCCTTAAATCTGTAACCCATTTCTTATTTATTTATTTAAAAAACCTCTGTCACTAAGCTACCCTGTGCACTGTGGAATTCTTAATATCAGTGCGCGCTAACTACGGGCGTATAATATTGGCTGGAGGCGGATGCCACCCCGCCACCCCCGCCACCCCCGCACACTCGCCCTGCACTAAGGCAACGTGCAGCCGTGCAACTTGCATACTGCATAGTGCCACAGCTTAAATACATTCTTACATTATAATAGTACCATTAGAAAAAGGCTAGTAATCATTTTACTGGCTCAGAAGAGAGGATGCAATCTGACCTAACCAGCTAGGTGTATAAAAAGCAAAAAAGTTTAAAACGGTCATAATTAACATTCAAAATAAGTACTACAATAGACCAAAGTGTTCAACAATTCTTCCACAGGTATCGCCTTGTCTGTTCTTTTTACTTGTATACCCAAGTTTTACATTTAATTTAGATATTCGAAGATACTCCGCGCTCACCGGCTGCAAACATATCTGTGCCGCTCGCTGCACAAAACTCTATACGAAAATAAGACTTCTCCTCTCACTTTCACAATTCGAGGTGAATTGTGAAAGTGAGAGGAGAAGACCAAACCGAAACCGGGTCTAAGTCCTACTACTACGTCACTAGAAAGATTTAGAGTTCTTATCATAACACAATTTTCGACAAAAAAGTATTTCAGAAAGATTTTCTGTAAAACACAAGTGTGAAGTAATTGTACAAGCATTTTCATCAAATACCAATACCTCGTTAATCGTTTGATGTATCCCCATACCCGCGAATCGCCCGCGTGCCGCCTGCCTAACGTCCTCTAACGATTACACGGCGAACTAAACGCTACTTTTAAATTGGATTCCGGCGACCAGCCTTTGTCCCACACGCACACACACGCAGCGCCATTGCCGAACGTCCGTCCAACGCTCCACTACATGCACTAATCATTTCTCTAAAGGAGATCTTGTTTCGGTTTGACTCGTGAGCTTTAAAACGACCCTTATTTATCATTTTTTATCAGTTACAGAAAAAATATGAATCGCTCACCGTATTCATCCTAATTGCTGCCCAGATAATAAAATCATCATAATCTACTTGTAAGGAAGCCTACAAAATTGATATTCAGAAATATAAACATAATGTTGGTTTTGTCCCCTATGTGAAAACAATTACTACCAAATTGTTCCATATTTTTGAGTGATCGTTCATAAATTAATCTCTTGATGTTTGATTTTGTTTAAATGTGTTGTTGAAACCAAAGCAAAATTAATTTTGATATAAATGATACAAGGATAACTGTAGATTGCTGGTCAACATCTTTGTAGGATTTAATTACGCAGTATTAGGAATGAACTGTTTACCGCGCAGTAAACGGTCTATAAACTGTGATCCAATATCGGAACGGTGTTAAACACTAATCAAGTGCATTTAATAAAGATCGGAGCGGAGCGGAGCGAGGCGAGGCGGCGATGGGAAATGCACTCAATTTATTATTACACCTCTTTATGAAACATTGAAACGGTCGAGGCCGGCCGTATACTCGGCGGTTAAAGGATTAGGTTATAATCACTTTAATGTAGCTCTAGCTGCATAACACTATCAAGCCATTTTAAACAAAATTGAAGTCTTGGTATGTAATTTATAGTGAGTAAAATGGTTTTTATAAAACTGATATATTTTGCCTTAATTTTTTTCCAGAACGAGCTATTTTTGTGCATGTGAAATGTCAATACAATGAAATGATCCAGTTTTGTGATCCAATTATATTCAAATGGCACTGAGTCGTCATGGTCCGGCCCATGGTCTCTGGCTTTATACTTTATATATAATTATGATAATTTATTTTCCTAAATGTTTATTTTTTTATGTTAGTGCAATCACATTAACATAACAATTACTGCATCTGACATTTAAAACATTACTTTTATTATTTATGATATTTCTCATCACCAGCCGTACAAACTACACTAACTCCTAAATCCCTCATCTGCATATTTTACCATTCACAGAAACACCGAATTTGGATTGATATTCTTTGAGTACATTATGCATGCACTCCGGGGTGTTGCATACATTATGCATGTTGCATCGCATCGATCGCCTCGGCCCCCCTCCCCCCGGGGAGCAGCGAGCGTTGCTGCAAGGGTGTGTGTATTTGCATAAGCTGATGAGAACGCCTCGTAATGAAGGGAGATATCATTTGTGTAAAGGAGGGTGTACAGACGTGGCAGTTTGTACGTGATTTTAATATTCAACGTGATAAAAACAATTGTCTATTTATTTATTTTTCAATGATAAATGCTGCCGCTACCAATTTTATAGCGTTTGAAAATTAAGAAGTTAAAAAATCTCTATTTTGCTTTGCATCTTTACTGGTTATATTACTCTTTATATTTATCGTAACTGCAATTGTCTACGACCCTCTAGTATCATCATTACATAGATTTACATGGACTATTAAGGACCCTTTTTAAGCAACCCCTTTTAAATTCAAATAAAAAATTTGAATACAAGGATCAACCCCTTTTGCACATAAGAAAGGGGTGTCGTGCTTATGTAAATTTATTTAAAAAAGGGTTGATAAAATACACTTGTTGGAATATATTTTATATATGTAATTGAACTGTTAACATGATCAGGTGACTTAAGATATTAATCAGTATTTTTGTGAAATTGTTTATTGTTTCGTTAAATACATTTTACTATTCGATTAAAAATGACTGTTGTTGTGACTGAATGTATCAAAAAGCTACCTTAAATAAATCAATGTCAAATCAGTGATGAAATATCACTTACAATTATGTTATTTCTACGCATAAATGTGTTGATTTCACGCGCCAGATACTCTGCGTGCGTAAAAAGCGCTCCTAGTTCCAAGTAAAGGTGAAGTGATTGACACAACACTGTGTTGTTTCTTCAACATTGTATGTAACAGCTATTAAGGAGATATGAGGTGTGACGGACGGACGAAATATCATCCATTATATTTGTAGTGGATCGCTTTTTTAAAGGGTTAACGGCATTAAACAGGGGCGTTTTCGATAAGTCAACTTTAAGTCAGGTGTACGTTGTTCCTGCTCAATCATTCATTCACACGGTCTATCTTTTTATAAAAGAAATGATGCTCTTTAACATTTAAGCAAGCATAGACTAAATATAAATACATATATATACCTTTTAATTAATAAAGGGAATACCGTCTCGATTCCTTGCATACGTGCAAAACAAACATGTATGAACCCAAACACTATGCAAGATCCCTCTCAGACGACCCCTCATTCCTTCTCCCCCTCCCTCCTTCCACCCCTGAGAGGGTTGCCTCACCCCCGCGACGCCCGGGCGTAATTAAGCCTCTCGCGACACTGGCCGGCTCGTTACGGTAGGTCCGGCCTAAGAGCCTGTACTGCCACCAAATGGTATCGATAAACGATGTGTGACTATTCGATTGGTACTTACTTTCAACGACTCCGGTTTGATTCCTTGTTTCAAGATTAGGAATCTTGTTTTTTAATTTAAAAGTAAAAACACTTTACGGATCTTGTGATTATACATCAGAGGTTAATTTTAGTACCGCAAGCAAACACAACTTCTAAATGTAAAGAAACCAAAAAGCACTTAATTAATTAGGAGAGGATATGAAAGCATATATCTATGCAAAAAAGTCTGCCAATACTCGCGGCGACACGGGGAGAAGGTGAAAATTGACAACTAGTTTTATATGACGTGTATGACCGGCGGTCTTTCAACTCTGGCAGCAAGGGAACGCCTGACAATAACCAATCCTTCTGGTTTTAATTGTCCAAGAAAGTAACACATAAAATACTAATTTAATAGTGAACAATACCATATCATATACCGAAATGCATATCTAAGTAAGAAAATGATTCCCACATTAATTTATCTACCACATTAGTCAGTCTGATGAGCAAGCGTGTCTGAGATCTCGTATCTAACAATAGAATCATATTTTGGGTCGATTTTCCTCTCACTGTATGTCTGTCTATTTTCTCAATATACTGAATACTGTAAAGATAATATCTTTATCATCGTGTTTAAATTACTGTAGCTGTCTTTCTTGTAACTTAATCATCAACATACTACAACATTACTCTAGTCCATGGGTTAACTGATTGAAATTACAGACTTTATCGGTTACATAAGCTTTTTCTACATAACACTTCATCATTGCTAGGTTATCAAAAATAAATATATTCCGATTAAACATCATAATGATTAAGAATTTCAAATACTTGTTCATTTAAAATGTCTGTAGTGAAAATTTTAATCTGAACTCGAATGTTCACCGTTAACGCCTCGATATGTTACCATTGCATACATCTAAACTATCGCAGTCATGGCAGCCTGCAGCCACGTACTTCTCAAACTAAGGATCATCGAATCATTTGATCTGGCGGCAGGTGGAGCGGGGTGCCCCTACCCCCCTCTCTGCCCCTCGGGGTGAGGGGTGCAATAATTAGGCGCGGGATTAGCCTCCAGCAGCAAATTAACTTGAATCCGGATGGCTTCTGCCGCCCTATTTTAGAGACAGACGGTATGGCGGCAATTACGGCCGGCAATTAAAGCAGGTATCCGATTGGCTCCGGACCGCGCTGATTGAAAATACTTCGCGTACTTTTATTGCATTCTTGGAGATTTGCAGTTGGGGAGCTTTCCGACCATGTTTGTTTACAAGTGTCTTGGTTCTATTGCTCTAATGATATCCGTTTCCTATAGTTACGATTGGTTAAAGAAGGAATTCGAAGACAAACTTATAACCTTTAATAAATGACATAGTCTATGCTTTTCATATTTCTAATACTTCCAAATATTTGTAGAAATACAAACTACAACTCAAGCGATATTAACTCTTTACCTATAATTGCTAATCAATCATGATCAATACAAAACGTGATAAGGCTGTCTCGACATTGAATATGATAAAGGCAATTGTTTATTGAATGGCAATATTATACGAAACGCCCACTAGTGATTAACAGCCACCTGATCGTTCGTTTATGAATCAATTAAAGGATTTGAATAGCAAGGCTGTTTCTTTAGTCCATTGTGATTTGTAACCATGAGAAAAATAAAATAAACAGACAATAATCATTTCAATTTATACCACAGTTAAATCAAAGACTAAAGTGGACTGCGTTGGCAGGTATACTGTTTTCTATAATATTTAATTTCATAGTTAGCTCATTAATATTCTGTAATATTACTATTGTGTCACTCTTTAATATTTAAAAAGATTTTTAATGTAATTAAATATTACAACAAAATTGCTTTAAGCTACATTATAAATAATTTGATCTTACAATTTGAAAAAATCATCGTTCTATCTACGGTACAGTGACGATAAATAAATATAACCAACGAGAGGATAAATTAGGCATTTATAAACAAACAAATATATTATAAATATCCCGACATATTTAAGTCAGACAAGTATGAGATACACACGAGATTCACTATAACATGTGACATATTTTCATAATATTTGTCTAAAAGCTATGTCCCAGTGTAACGTAACGTCAATGTAACACCCTGCTGGACGCTCTGATTGGTAACACCCTGGCACTTCAGCGGGCACGGTTCCAAATTCAGTTGTAAATGTTTTTTGCTTTTGCTAGCTATATATTACTTTCTCAAAATAAATATTCTAGGAATTTAGCTCAATTTCAGAATATTTTTGATACTACTTACTGGAATCATCCTTAGTATAGAACTGTTTTGAATATTTTGTAGGTCTGCTTTATGATAAATTAAAGAAATACATTAATATCTCACAACTTACACACAACGTCATCTAGTCCCAAACTAAGCAGTCCTAAAATACCTAATACTAAGAATAATATATATATACTTTTCTTTTGTAAATACATATTATATACTTAATATACATAGAAACACCCAGAGTAAGACTAACCCTTATGTTCATGCACACAAAGATTTGTCTTAAGCGGGAATCAAACCTGCGACCTCGGCGTCGTAGGCAGGTGCACCACCCACCTCGCCATCCGGGCGTCAAAATAGATAGATAGTAAATGAATCGCTTCCCATTGATTTGAGCATAATGCAGGAAAAGGCTGACTGTCGGGTACTTCTGCCTCACTTAGGGTCTGTTTTAAAAAGTCTGAGTAAGAGATAACGTCATATAAATTATAACTTGACTGAATAAAAGTGACTCATTTCAAACATAAAATGGAACACAAGTGTCATTTCATTTTGGTTTCGTTATCTTTGAATAACGTTTACTAGATTGGGAAGCAGTGGCTTAACAATAAAGCAGCTTATGTTATGCTTAATCAATTATTTATCGAAACACTATTGGCTATGATTATAGAAGACTAAGGGCTACTTTCTGAGGTGCCGGATAGATCTAATCCGACCCTTAATATATAACCTGACCGAATTTGAAAGTGGCACAAGTTACACTTCATAAAAGAACACCGCTGTCACTTTCATGTACCTTAGTGTGTTATAGGCTTATCCTGTCTATAAGATTTATCTAACACCTGTGAAATTAGGGCTAAGTGTGAACTTAATGCGTATTTATTGTTTTCTCTACATTCAGACTTTTACATTGAAATTACAGACAAGTAGTTAAATGGTTTTAAGATGTACCCTGATTATATTACGTTATGGAAATTTTTCATGATCATGAACTTTGTTTTTTTATTTTAATGGAAAACATTCATCCAAAGCAAATTTCTTTCACGTGGTAGGCTCGTAAAGACCATTATAAACGGCCCAAACTCGACGGGGTTAAAAATAGCTCGTAAGGAAGACCGTGATCTCAGCAAAAAAACTCAGTGGGACATGGGAAGCTTACACATTGTGCACAATCAGCAAACTTTTGACTATTACCTTTTAGAAATATGACGGTAGCGAGATTATCCTGCTCAAGAGGAGAGTAAAAATAAAATCTGAACGAAATTCATGTCTATACTAATTTAAGTTTATAAAAATGATAAGGAATCCTATTGCATGAGTACGAAGAGGACATTCGTCCATTGCAAGCCCGAGACGATGTCTCGAACTTTTGTAATGTCGGTACTTCATAATATTCCAAGTTGTAAAGTAATGTGCCAATGCGAACATAACTCATTCTGTACAATGAGTAGTGTCGCGGGGGTAGCGGGGAGACGCAGGGGGTGACGCGGCGGATCGGGGGGAGGGAGAGTGCAGCCCGTCGCCATGGCAACCGCCCCCGCCTAATCAATTGCAGAAATATGTACGATCCATTACCATTACAAGTAGAGCTCCCGCACCCCGCGATGCACATTGTAACTATTTTATATCGGAGGCTTCGGGTGAGTTGTGAGGGGTCTCGGCGGGCTGGTCGTTTTATACAGGAGAAGCTAGGCGACATTACACACACTTGGACGCGAGGAAAAGACGTATAGACGTATTCGACGGCATTAACTCGACATGTACTTGTTGCTAAGCGTCGGACGTAGTGACTCTATTGTAGTCATATCTTATGTTCTGATACGATTTATTGGGCGATGAGTGAAGGGATTCATTTGATTGCAGACACTCTTGCCACAAGTTTGTGAGAGTATGCAAGACCAGATTATCAATAGTAGTATTAACTAATATTCAATTTTCGAATTTAGAGATAATTACTTAATTTTAGCGTTAAATGATTTCTAAAACTGATATTCTCGAAATATTTTTTTTGTATTTAAGGAAGTGAGACAATCCTTGGTTGAGGGAGAGTTGATTGTCACATCAAATCATTGGATTTTGTGAACATGCACATATTGCATTATTAGAATAAATGTATATCACAATCATACACCCAACTATCTAGTCTCAAACTAAGCAGAGCTTTTATTATGGGTACTAGAATAACTAATACTAATACATATATATACTTTTCTTTTGTAAATACATACTTATGATATATTTAAAAACACCCAGAGCAAGACAAACATCCATGTTAGAATAACGAAACATCCTTCTGTTTAACGCTTCAGGCAAACAAACGTAGAAGTAGAAAATCAATATAATTTTGTTCAAAATATAAATGTTACATCCACATTGTTACACGACACTAAATCCATGGTCCCGTGTACAAGTGGTAAATGAACGTAACATAACGTCACGCACATATCACTCAGACGGGTGTGGCAGGGTAAACAATACCCACACTTCACCTGTTATGTTAAGGTCGCATGGGATAGGGTGAGCCTATCGCCAACCACCGAGCACTATCCCAACACTGTGAAATTTCCTGACGGAAAGTTTACAAAAAGCCGTTGCCCGACCCAAAAACCGAAACCTCGCCCTCGCAGTGAGAGGCGCCTACGCTGACCACTAGACCGTCGAACAGTAGAAATTAAATGAACATGTAATAAGTTCATCTATTTGAAGTTACAGATACCACTCAAAACCTCATAAAACTACTAACCTCGTTGTAAGATCCGAGCCCGTAGCAGCACGTAGCCGTAGCCGTAGCCCGTAGCGCCCACCAGCTGTGCTACGCCGTAGCACGTTCCACCCTGAAACATTTACAGGATACGTACTTTATTACCCGCACTATTTTTAGTGCCCAATACTTCGGCACATCGAACAATTAATGAACCTCATGGTTCATATTTCATATTTCAAGGCTCCTTATATCCTAATTATTATATCGAATTAAAACTTTTAAGTTCATAGGGGCCGTTCAAATATTACGTAAGCAGATTTATTACAATTATTTACCCCCCCAAAAGTAAGCAAAGCTTTTACCCCCTTCCCCCATGCTTACGTAAACATTTTTCGGATTTCTAATCAACGGTAACACAAATGTTAAGTTGCTTTGCTATGCTAACAAAACAATACACTGACGAGAAGAAATTTAGACAAGTGAACAGCGCGCGGTAATTCCATATTCGTATATTTGTCATAATTGTTATGTGTCTTTCGGGATAGCAATCGACTCTTACACGTTGGCTCTTAAACCTGATTTTACCAACTTCTTGCTGAAACTAATACTACTACTAATTAGCTCCTAAATCCCTTCACTTCTGTTATTATGTACAGGGAAAATGATATCAATCCCATATTTCATACAATTTCCAAACGTATGTCCCTATCAAACAAACAAAAATTGCACCCCTAATAACAACTGAAAATCCTATATACTAAACAGACATCATTAATTATATTTTAATTAATTATTTAAGAAAAATACTTACACATTATCGTTTTGATATTTCAAGGGATAGCAGGCTAAAAGAAAACTTTCAATAAATATTAGCAACAATTTATTACCAAGTCCATGTTATACCGTGTAACGATTCATTCACTTTAATTTCCGAAGTACGTTGTGTAGCAGCTTTGACTAACTCCTCATCTGAAAATAAAATATTTGATTTTAGGCCCAGTTTCAAAAGTTCATGATAAAGTTTCAGATAAAATGTCGGTTAATTCTATAAGTTTCGACATTTGATACAAATTTGATATCAAATAAGTTCCGAATATGTTATCAGGGATTCATCCAGAACTGGAGAAACTGGTCCTTTATTAAATAAAAATATATAATTATAAGAAGAGTACACGCTTTGCTCTATATTTTCTAAGATGTTGCTGTTTTTAAACCATATTTTATAAAACTTAATATACTATCATTACCATCACTATACATCTATCACAGTGCAATACTAGCTAGAATAGTCTTGATAATTATGTTAAAATGAGATCCAAACGTAATAACGGTAGATTAGGAGAAATAAATCGAAACACTATATTATTCAGCAAAAGTATATTCTGCATGGCTCCGACAATTTACAACGCCATTCCGCAATGTATCAAAAGTGAATTTAATCTATTTAAGCATAAATTAAAGGCGTTTCTTACGAAAAATCTTATTATAATGTTCAAGATTTTATATTCGTCGTTTTCGATTTTATTTTAGTCATTTTGAACAATGGCTGATTAAATTATTTTATTTACTTTAATATAGTTTGTAAGGTTAATTTAGTTCTTAGTCGTAGTTTCCATATTATTATTAGTTTTACTTTTAACCAATCTTTGTACTTTTGACTTTTAATGGGTCTCGAAAATTTTGCATGCCTTTAAAAGGCAAGATATGGATTTGTAACTATGTAATATTAACCTTTATACTACCAACTTTGGTACCTATATTTTACAAATAAGTAATTTTGAATTTGAATTTAAATAATTCCTATCTGAAATGAATCTTAAATGAAAGAAGTAATATTTTTGAAGTAATACAAAGTTTCTCTTTGTATGAGATATGTTGACCTGTTGTCTGTCAGAACGCAGCGTAGTCCTTGAACTTGACGAAGTCATATATTGCCGATACTTACGTCGTAGTGACTACCATTGCCGAAGCGCCGGCAGCTCATTCCCTCATCTGCGGACAAAGGATGCACAGTTGTTATTCTACCAATCGAACTTCAATTTACGACAGAATATTTCTATTTGAGGACGAATGTACAGTTTTTGTGTGTATTATAATTACTATTTTATACTTGATACTATCGACTTTATAGATCATTTCCTCAATAATGTTCATTTGATTAGGTGCTTACTTTTATAGGTGTATTGCCCAGTATTCTGGCCACAAGAAGAAATATGAGTAATATTACACATCCATACACACAACACCTACAATTAACATAAATATGAGTGCATATGACAGCTGGAGCAAAGGAGGCTGCCACCCCTACACCCCTCCTCCCCGACGTGTATAATTACACCCCCTTGCACTCGGCACATTTCTCATATTAGCCGGCCATTATTGACAATGCGCACCAGCGCCACCTGCCGGTGAAAGCTAAGATTAACATCGTTTATGGCCGCACTATTAATCGTTTGTTTAATCTGTGGTCGGCGGGCCGTGAAATTAATTATAGTAATTATATTTGTGCCTCCGTGCCGCCAACAACTAGCCAAAACAGACCCCAACTAACAAAGATTTTCTAATTGAGAAATTGGTACAGTCATTTCGGTGCTTTCTTTAATTAATTTTGAAAGTTACCAAAGTTCAGTGATCCATAAAAAGCTCGTATTCCGTGTTCCCATAAAGTGATGACACAAATATTCATAGATCACGAGTCACGACGCTCCCCTTCCCTTAAAAATAACTCTAAAAGGCTCGCACACTCCATTATGTGATTTAAAAATGATATTCAAAATCGGTATTAGGAGCAAAACGAGCGTGCCCGCTATTCTATTACCGACCCTTGGCGGAATAAATTCCATCGAAGCGCAATAATAATAAAAAAATGTCGAGAGCTTGTCGCGTGCAAAAGACGTGCGGTCACGCGGACCTCCCGCCCTCCCCCGCGGTGCCCCGCGCCTCACCTCCACTGCTCCCTCTCCCCGCGAACCTCACCGCTGCGCACCCTCGCAGCCACCCCCGCACGAATATAATATGCATTATGCGAAATCCGTAACTCTTATGTCGGGCCCGGAGAATACCTTAAACAGACAGTCAAGCACTGAACTTTCATCTCTTCCCCTCACAATACAGGGTTGAAATTTTGCATGGCAGCTGCGGTGGTTGAGTCGTTCGGTGTACGGAGGCTGGCACGGTTTCCTTAGGGCGTGCGAGGCCTGCACTCTCAAGATAACGCCGGGTATTAATCATAGTATTATCGGCGGCGGTCGCGTCTTTGTTATGACACCGCGTTATTGCAGTTTTTTCTCTATCTACCCTCGAGAGCCGATAAACGCTTCGAGAGTGAATTTTCCGGGACAGATGTTTTAGTAATCCAGGGAGATACGCATAACGTCGCAATAAAACATTGACTATTATGACAATGACGTCACATCATGGGCCCCATCGCTCGTGCGATCGCATCTATTGAGCCATAAAATCTAAAACCTAATAAACTGCACCATGAATGTTATGGCTAATGTTGGAGAGCTATTTCACAGATAGTATAAGCACACCATGTTTACAACCATGACCAAATCATGACATAAAAATATCGAATGCTTTTTAGGACGATATTTCTCATAGGTTCTCGTGCTAAGCACACAATAACACTGAGATGAATGTGTACAACCATAATATAACCCACTATAATAATTAGGTATATATAATTAGTATGCGAACAAAATTCAGTGCAGAATTAGCCTTGTCTTAGTGCACAAAATCGTTAACAGTTTATTGGAGAATTGCCTGTAATTTATTTATGTACAATAAATAATTAAGAAATATTAATTAATGTCGTTCAAAGCATAAATGTTCGCTTGTTATAACATTAGAACGCCAGACTGACTCGCAATTTTCTCGTGTTTTATATTTTCATATAAGCTACTTCACAATGACATGAAAAATCACAATTTAAGCTACAACCATCGCTCACTCCATTGGCTTCGTCACTGGCTTCTCCAGATAGCAAAGGTTTGAGAATTCTCAATAAGAAGGCAGTGACTGGCTCAATTCAAGCTTACATATCACAGGCATTGACGGGAAGCGCAACAATTTGTGTATGATTAATGGATTGGAGGCAGGACACGGATCTGCAGCCAGGCCCAGGGGACCGATCCTGGAGAAAAGTTTTTACGCACACAGCTGAAGGGAGACTTTCGTAGGGTAAGAAATAGGAACTTAAAAGGCTTTATAAACCGCTTATCTTTTGTGGACATACAACTGTGTATGTTACGTGTGTGAGCTTATAAAATATGAGATAATCATATTTGTTATAACCGTTTCATATTATCATAATATGCGAAAAAGATCAAAATGGCCTCTAGAAAATGTTCAACAACTCAACAGTATCCGCAGCGAGACGTGTTCCTCGTTGCAGTTGTGTATGAAGTGTTCGCATGGTGGTGGAAATGAATATTTATTGGCTACCTATACATATCCACTTCCACCACCATGTGTTCATTGAAATACACACATATACACAGTTTATAGGCACTTCAATTCATCGAATTCCAAGCATTGTATTAGTGTTATTATAAAAAGATGTGCTCCCGTCATGACAAAAGCTCTAAACATGTTTCAATATTTTCTTACATCTTAAACGTTAGCAGTAACAACCCCATTCACCCACACATTGATCCAGCTAGTTAACTTTTCATGTAACAGTACATTTTGTATGTGTGAGTGCGCTGTGGGATCATTTTTCACGTTTCATGAAGCGGCGCGGGCACTGGATTAAAATACATTTCGCTATCGTCGGTGATGGATCGCTGGGAGGGAAAGGGTTGCTTCTCCCCCTCTCCTCACCCGCCTCAGCTCCCGAAGGAGGGTAGGAGTATATGAATGGGTAATTTTATTGATCGTTTGCAGGCAAATGAGGGTCTGGGTAATGGCGCTGCGAATACGTATCTTTGAACAAATTGTAGATGAGATAGCGAGGTTGGTCTGCAATATATCAGCGAACCTTATAATTAAATTGGTATAAAAATTATTTGAAAGGTGGTAAAATATTTTTACTTTGTTCGATTTATATTGATTTTCTTAATAGTAATTCGTAAAACAGTTTTTGACCCCATTTGCATCAAAAAAAATTTTACAATAAAAACAATTTTACGATTTTCATACAAATCAAAATGGTAAACTTGAACTTTTTTTCGTTAAAACCAATTAAAACGTTAAAACCAATGAAATGGACTTGGTTACTTATTCTTGGAAACGGTTTTTAAGTTGATGGATAAGTTAAACCAAGGTTGTATAAATTACTAATAAATATTAGTGCTTTTATTTGAAATATGATGAAATGGGCACAAAAACTACAGCTCACTCATTTCTCGTGTTTGATTACCAGGGAGCGGAGAGTAAATCCAACGTGTAATATTTAACAAGAATAAGTGTCAACATAAAACATACATTGTCTTCACAAGGAGCCACGAATTAAAGGATTTCTCCTGAAGTGTTAATAGAAGCGTCGTAAATAAAACGGTATTGTATTGTGAGCATTTGAGACGTTTCAGCGGCGCGGCGGTTACAGCCACCCAATAAGGAAAAAGTCGTAAGTTAAATCCATGGTCGCAACAAAACGATACCAGTTACGTTTACTGCCATTCCTTTGCTGAGCAATCGACACTCGTAACAAGAAACTAAAATAATTGGAGACAAATATCGCAAAGTGAAGGCAAATAGGAGAAAACGAATATTTGCAATGTATCGTGTTTACGCAAAAAACGGCGGCTGACGTTTCCGATGTTTGTCAAACGCACAAGAGAAGTGTACGCACTGGGAGACATGCACGCTTCTAATCACCTGAACATTTTATTAGAATATAGTTTGAAATTTCTCATCTAACAACAGCATAATTAATGCTAGTGACTAGACTAACGATACTCTTATAGTTCCGCCATGTCGGTCTGTACTATTTCAATAGTTTCTAGTTAGTTTTATTACGAACTATACTATTACGAACTTATACTTTATTTTATTTGTCACAAACATCAATTGCTGCGTTTCGCCAAGCCAGTGCGTACAGCCTCGGCGAGACGTCGATTGCCGGATATTTCATTTCCGACATTAACCGCCGACGCGGCCATATTGCTGATATGAACGCTAATGGTCGCAATTATCCAATGTGTAATGATACACGCACAAATATTTAGCCTGGCTGCCTGACGCACCCAAAACATAAACCTTTTTGTTATATTTACGCGCTGTTTGCCTTGTGTTTTGTATTGTGTTTGTGATCATCTATATATCTACGGCAAGAAAGGCAAATGTGTATCGATATATCTAGCATGACAAAAAACAAACTATCTTATCGAATTCGTGCTAGTATACAAACACGTCGAAAGTAAATCTGTGTACCCTAATCTGCCCAGAACAATCACGTCACTCTACAGTTTATGTCGTTTTGTAAAACACTAGTTTAACGATAAGCCAGGTTGACTGAAAGAATAGATCTAATCACGATTGTACCACATTTTCAACTAAACCTACAAAAGCAGAGGCACTGAATTGTAGTATGCATTGTTAAAAATAATGTTTTCACGATTAAATTTCGATAAAATTAATATCGCGACGGTTCACCGTGGAAACATCAAATTTTATAAATTTATTATGCCTCTGCTTTCGTAATGTTAATTGGGCTTAACGTTGGTTAATCTTGTGAAATGAAATGAAATGAAATGAAATGAAATGAAATGAAATGAAATATTTATTTGCCAAGAATATGGTACATTAAGATGGTACAATAGTATAGACTCTAGCATATTCAGCCATTAAATAGCATGCAAATATAATGGTAATAATAAAAGTAACAAACTGTAATCTTCTGTAACTGTAATTACTTATATCTATAACACAACAAAATAAACATGGACAAATACAATTAATAAAATGAAAATAAAAAAAAAATTAATAACCAACCATAACCAATATAAACCATAAAATAAAATGAATCTTAGAGATCATTTCTAAATTTGTAAGATCGACAGGCATTTTTCTTTACAAACTCATCGAGCGAATAATAACATTGTTCAATAAGCCATTTCCTGAGCTCATTACAGAATTTTAGATAGGGAAGGTCAATAAGACTTTTTGGAATCGAGTTATAAATTAGTGGAGCCATATAAAGGCAACTCCGTCGGATTATCTCAAGCCGTGGAACAGGCATTTTTAGAGGCATCTGATTGACCTGCCGCTTGTTTGTATTGTCATTTTTTTCAAATAATTCTGGATTACACCTTACCAATTTGGCTATTTCGTATATGTAGATGGCAGGCACAGTAAATATCTTGTTTACTTAATTCCCACAGAAACCGGTAGAAAAGTATCACCCTAGTAGACATAAAACGACGCGTGCTAGCAACTCGACACCTCTTGCCACCATTAGCTGATGATGCGTCATATCACTCATATCAGCTCGCGTGCTGTTTGTAAAGCATATACACGCCCTCCAGTACTGCCGGCTGTTACAGCTGTACTGTCGCTTTGCACGATTAGTTTTCTTCTATAGGAAGCTTTGACTTTACATTTGTATTGGAATTCTATTCAGATTGACTTTGACTTGATAATGACTTCAAAAGTCTACCACTTCTATCGCAAGAATATCACGACGTAATTTTAAATATTTTTATTGTTATGTTAAATACGTTACGAAATTGCTAGCAAAGCACGTTAAAACGAAAACTTACAATGCAAGTTTTTCACTTGGTCATGATCGATCATAAAGGTCATCTTATCCCATTTAGACTATTACTAGATTTTGAAAATTCGTTAAACTTATTGTAGTCTCATCGAAAGTGCTCAAAAACCCTAAGTGTTTAGGTAAGTTACCCTTTTTCCAAAGGGTAACTTACCTAAACACTTTCAAACTAATTGGCGAATATGACAATACTAAATTAATGCAAGAGTCTTCCACCTTTTGATTTCGCCGAATTGTTGTCAAATCAAGCTTTGAATTCACTCATAACAATGCACACGCGCGCAAAATAAATCACTGGAGACAAAACAGCACCAGGTGTGCCATCATTTTAAAACTGCAGTTACGACACTTCAAAGTATTCGGAGCAAAAAACGTGTTAAATCCTTCCATCGCGTGACACAACTAAACATGATGCTAAAAAACAGCTGCATTAAAAAGGATTGCGGAAGGGTTACAACCCTAAATTCAACCCTTATTTTTTAGCCCCGCGTGTGTCAAATCGCGCCGTCAAAGGAACCCTTTTATATGCAAAGCGCCAATAAAAAGCCATGGCACGTGCATGCGCGGTTTGATTTTAAAATGATTTGAATATATCGCATTTACATAGAGGCCCGCAGGCCTGCCATTGGCCGGAGCCGTGGCTGCGCACGCAATACCTTCATGCCTTCACATTGTCATGTTTATGAGCGAGGCGTTTGATTCGCGGATGTGATACGGCCTACTATTTGCATGTATGTAGATTAGGTCGCGGTCGTATGGATTTGCGGTTTAAAGTCGTGCTATATGGCAGTGGGGTGACTAAATGCTTTGCATATATAGCGACGCCACTTGGCTGATATTTAATGGGATTTGTGAATTCTGGATAATAAATGAATGAATCTATGTATTAATTGACTTCGACAAATCCTTTAGAGTTATTACAGGGAAAAAATAATGTTATTGATGCCATTACAACACCATTGAAGAAACGAAACAGAAAAAGAAAAGATTAAGAATGATGACACTTTAGTTAGGGCAAATGAATTGAAGATAAGTGTAATATACAAACTATTATTAGAGCTGATCAAGTATAATAATTATGTAGCAAACATAAGTAAAAAAGTAAAGTATATCATGTTAAACAATATCTGAGCATAGGCAGTCGAGATGTAGAGTGTATAGAGCGTCTAAATGACAAGCAGTAGGATTGTTTCAGTTGGGTTTCGTCCTAACTTTCCTTCAAAAATTTACAAATTTTCTTCACTAGGCGATGGAGGAATAATGCACATACAACGAACTGAAGAATTTTCATTTGAAGTACTAATAGGTACGTGGTGTATTTTAGTTTGCCCGGGGCGTACAACCGGTCGTGGAGCATGGCTCATTAGGGGTGCCCTTTGTGCGCCACAATCACGCTGCCAGGGGGAGCCATTATCGAATTGTTTAAAATAACGAGGGACCGTGCGTTTGTGTTAGTTGATCTGTGCCCTCGTGTACTTGTTAGACCTTGATCCGATAGCTTTTCTTTCTCTAATGACAATTATTTATGATTGTTTCAGTCCATTACAATAGCGTAAAGTAAAGCGAGTAAATCAACAATTTGTTTATGCTACAGACAAGAAATCCTAAGCAAACAATATTATTTTCAGTATTTACAATTGTGTGTTTCTTGTGCTTCAAGGTTAATTGGATCTCATTTGGAGCATACAAGTAAGAAGTCCTTGTTTTATATTCATACCTATATACAATACATTCTCAAAATCCCAATCCAACAATCGAATTAAAGGCAATCGAAATCGAATATTATCTGCCAGAGGTTCACAAAGAGCCGTGAGCCGTGATTGACAAAACACACAATAGCAATTAAACAATCGGGTCAAGTTGTAAGAAGCACCTGTTCTCGAGGAAATGGCAGCATTCACCGTCACAAAGGAGCAGCTAAGGACGGCTCGTTACCGCCGGCCTGTTTACACTCGGACGATCACAAAAAACCTTCCATTTGGTAATTAAATTGCGCCCCGAGGCAGTACTGCAAACTTAAAGAGCAAACATCCAGCTCCTCGTATTAAATGTCGCTAGTTTGCTACTCCACCAAATTGGCCGTCAGTTTGGTCGATCTGTTGATATAACGTTGTCTTGTTACACTAATGTACTGGGTAATGATATTGTTGTATGTTGTGTACCTTTGACATGGATCGCCATTATTGGATTAGAAATACTTTTAATGGTTTGATTAGTTTACAATGTTTTATCAAATATGTTCGTTTCTGTAATGATGTTCGTTATATCATGATTACCTGACCTGACCTGAAGCTATTGTGTACATAGTACCCAATCTAATCCGCCTCTCTCTGAGCTGTCCTACTTTTGTTTCTTGATCTCCACTCTACTACTAGGATCGCATCGTAGCACTACTACGTGTAGAACGTATTAAATTTATCCATTTATTGAAAAAATACGAGTATATAATAATAACCGCCTAATTAAGGTTTTCTGTTTTTCTTTGTTCTTGTTTTAAAAAAAAACTTACTAGTGATTTGCTATCTCCCTCTAGCTAAGCTTAATTTGCTTGTCTTAGGAAGAAGTTCACGTCCGTGGTGTGGCCAGGATTCGAACCCACGACCTCTCGATCGTACGACCGATGCCTTATCCATTGCGCCACGGCCGCTTCATGGCTGTTTGAAATCAATATATTATTTTTATAGCAAAGGAGGTAAATAAGTTTCTGAAATAAAGTAATTGGCTCAAAGCGTTAAAAAAAAACTTACAATTACATCCTGACAGTTTCCATAATTTAATTTAACAACTACAAATATTATTACAAAACTCGGGAAGGAAAACAGAAAAGCCATGAATGGAACGTTAGAACTTCGCAGCTAAAAGTTAACAGCAGAAATTATTAAAGTCAAACTCATAACGGAAGCTAAACAGCTACGTAAAGTCGCTTCTAATATAAATGGCGACTTGAATTTTATTCTTGCAGCGAGCTCTGGTTATTATGAGACGGGGAAGTACAATAGCGACGGCGCGGCGGGGACGGGCAGAGCGATTCGCTGTCACAATACAAACATAGCAAATGTACAGGTTTGCTATTCATGCAATACCAAACAGATATTACGTTTTAATTTTGTTGGATAGGTTTGAAACTTTCTATTTGCTACTGGACAGAAGGGGGAGACCGAGAGATTTGACCGGGTGGGATAGTGTACGTTACGCCAGCAAGAAAGTTTCACCTAGAGTGATATGAGTAGAACGTATAATTAGTGCGCAATCTGCTGTAAATGTGCGCCGCATAAAAAATTTGTGCGTCTTGTAGTTTTGAAAAAAAAAACGTAAAAACGATTCCTGCTGGAGTAACGTTGTTCTAGCAAGAAAATTCTAGACGAATCATCGGAGATATAAAATACATACATGGGCAGAGAGCTTATATTTGTGCAAATTTGTGCGCCATAAATATAATTTGTGCGTCTTCAGGTTTTCGAGATATTGCGTTTCCCGCTGGAGTAACGTTTTGCGAATTCGTGTATCTCAAAGACCATTATATGTGCGCCTGTAGAATGAACATACACGAATAGCTCTTAATTTGTGCATATTTGTGACATAATTAGATGCCAGATAATATTTATAATTTTCAAGTAATCGCGCTTTATTGAAAACTTAAAAAAATATTGTAGCGCCTAAATGAGAAGACGTATAAACTCGCTAAAAACTGTATTCGTTCCATCTTGACGTTTATAATTACCATAAAAAGTTTCAAAACAGAACCTACAAGCGCTAATGAATAATATTACTAAAAGTCAAAACGACGGCATCATAACTTTGACGCCATCAAACAAGAAACTGGCTCAACCTAAGATGTGTAAATGTAAACCAAAAATTAGTGCATTTATCAAATAATATATAGTAAAAATATCCAGCTTCAACTGTTTCGTATTAAGTAAATATTAAGACTAAACCAAAACAGTTATTCGGCGCAGGTTATCCGACCAAATTCGAATGACTACAAAAAAGCGACGGATTCATACGTATCGATGACCACCTTTATTAAACGTATTACACCTAAACTGTGTTCGTACAGTCACGCTCAAGTGTTCGTTGGGAATTATTATTACAATGACCTAATAAAAATATAATATAATAATATATTAAATGTACTTTCTGATCATATGAAATCAAAGAGCTTGTTGGTTTAAAAAAATATTATTTTTATTATCATAATCATGATTATTAAAGTAATTATGGCATCAAATCACAGATCAAATTTCCTACCTATAAATATTAAAACAAACATTGTTCAATTAAACTATTTGTACCTTGTATAGGCATTTGGTATTATTTAAAATCACAGATCAGTTTTTCATTTACTTAAATACACAAACAATAAAATCACTTAAAGTGGCTCAGTACCATCATGGCGTGAAATTTAAATATTAAGTAGTTGTTGTTTTGGCCGAGATATAATTAAGTTTTGGGTATGATTGTATAGTACGCGAACGTAATAAATACCTATAGAGCGTTATATTTTGTTATGAGTTTATGTTTTTTAAAAAATAGCCGGATTTGAAAACTTCAACCCAAGTTTCACATATCGGGCTGCTTAGGTTTGGGTTTTCAAATTAGGCTTATTTTTAAGAAACATAAGCTGATAATAATTTTAACTGGTCTATACTACGTTCGCGTATCATACTATCATATCCAAAACTAAATTATATCTCGGCCAACAAATAGGTAATAACTACTTTATACTTGAATTTCCCGTTATGATGGTACTGAACCTTTATCACAGAAAATCACAGTTTTTTCGTTTTTCTACTGATATAATAAATGCAAATGGCTAAATTTATTTATGTCTAATCAAAAAAAAAATCTGAATTTATTTTAATAACTATTTCTACTGCACTGTACTCGGGCACAATACGTTTCAACCAGTTAGCGAGTAAAGTTAAGAAGGTCATCGATACGTATGAATCCGTCGCTTTTTTGTAGTCATTCGAATTTGGTCGGATAACCTGCGCCGAATAACTGTTTTGGTTTAGTCTTAATATTTACTTAATACGAAACAGTTGAAGCTGGATATTTTTACTATATATTATTTGATAAATGCACTAATTTTTGGTTTACATTTACACATCTTAGGTTGAGCCAGTTTCTTGTTTGATGGCGTCAAAGTTATGATGCCGTCGTTTTGACTTTTAGTAATATTATTCATTAGCGCTTGTAGGTTCTGTTTTGAAACTTTTTATGGTAATTATAAACGTCAAGATGGAACGAATACAGTTTTTAGCGAGTTTATACGTCTTCTCATTTAGGCGCTACAATATTTTTTTAAGTTTTCAATAAAGCGCGATTACTTGAAAATTATAAATATTATCTGGCATCTAATTATGTCACAAATATGCACAAATTAAGAGCTATTCGGTATGTTCATTCTACAGGCGCACATATAATGGTCTTTGAGATACACGAATTCGCAAAACGTTACTCCAGCGGGAAACGCAATATCTCGAAAACCTGAAGACGCACAAATTATATTTATGGCGCACAAATTTGCACAAATATAAGCTCTCTGCCCATGTATGTATTTTATATCTCCGATGATTCGTCTAGAATTTTCTTGCTAGAACAACGTTACTCCAGCAGGAATCGTTTTTACGTTTTTTTTTCAAAACTACAAGACGCACAAATTTTTTATGCGGCGCACATTTACAGCAGATTGCGCACTAATTATACGATCTACTCATATCACTCTAGGTGACACTTTCTTGCTGGCGTAACGTACACGGTGGGATACATGAACCATCGTCTAAAATTGTATTTAAATGCCAATTCGGATAATGGTCACATGCAAGTGGCCAATCACCTTATATTTTGCATCTTAGTTTTGGTTCCTGCGGATTGTTTCTTTTTCACTTCATTACTTATATATTTGTGATTGTTGTCCACTGCGCAAGAACAAAAACACATATTGTTATGTTGTTATAGTTGAAGGAAAATGGATAATGTCTCAGAGGAAATAATGTTTAACTATTATTATGCTACCACTTAAATGTAAATTGATGTATGTGCTAAATGATTTTTCTCTACGATCAGAGGTTTTTATACGGCATGAGCAAAATATAGAATTTATGTGAGCCAGATTAGGGACGAAACCTTGACTATGCTTTTTTTGTGCATGAAAGGAGCCTCCCCGAGTGACGTACACAACGATTCCCTACGTCCGGCGCACCCTGGCCAATTCGCGAGTTCTTCAAAGCGAATTGGCTGATCCTTTCACCACGATGGCAAGTCAAAATTAAATTTGACTCAGCCATCGACACGACAAAGAAGAAGAAGTACATTTTTTTTATAATAGTAAGTAGCCACATACTTACAGGATGTCAAATCAATAATTCCATCATCAGATCCTGACATAGTGGCCATGGGATTATTTCGGTAGTATGTAGGTACATTTTATCAAAAAAAAAATATATTTTAAAATAGGTTTAGGTATGACAAAGAAATCGCTGGACAAACATTGAAATAATATACCGTCAAACATAACACCTCTACCTTTTTATTCCTTTTTAGGAGTCTGTTAAAAATACTATAAAAGTGAAACACAAACTGTCCATCAATAAAGATACCAATTACAAAGGTCATTCAGTCAGCAACAAGCAATATAATCCCTTCACATATTACAACAGATGATCAAACAAAACAATTCTAATCGCAATAAGTAATAAAACCGGTCAAGTGCGAGTCGGACTCACGCACGTAGGGTTCCGTACCCCAATACATCTAAATAAATGTTTTTCTGAATTCTTTATTATATTGGACTTGATTGAATGAAAAGTAAAATGCGGTTTACGATTTATAACATATTAAATAAAACTAATTATTAGATCTCGTTCAAACCAATTTTCGGTGAAGTTTGCATGGTAAATGGTAATGTACCATCGTATATTATTTTTACCTTTATCATTCCCTTATTTAAGAAGTTACGGGGGGGGGGAAACATTTTTCCACTTTGGAAGCGTCTCTCGCGCAAACTATTCAGTTTAGAAAAAAAGATATTAGAATCCTCAATATTATTTTAAGACCTACCCATAGATACCCACACGTATGGGTTTCATGAAAAAAAATTGAGTTTCTGTTCTAAGTATGGGAAACCCCAAAAATAAATTGTTTTTTTTTCTATTTTTGTATGAAAATCTTAATGCGGTTCACCAATACATCTACTTACCAAGTTTCCACAGTATAGCTCTTATAGTTACGGAAAAAAGTGGCTGTAACATACGAACGGATAGACATGACGAATCCATAAGGGGTTCCGTTTTTTGCCATTCGGCTACGGAACCCTAAAAATAAAAAAGTGTCGTGTAATAGCGATAGTTTTTTTTTATATCTTTATAGAAGTCCTTAACTAATAATATTACACGGGGTAAATGTTACTCACGTCGTATATTGAAGTTCAGACAGTAACAATTTCTTTTTAACAGCTAACTAGTTATTACAAAGCATAATGAATTGATGGATACGCTGCGCCGAGGGAGAAATGGTGCATCCTTTCCTTATCCTTGACCGCGAAAGGTTGCAGTTCAAACGCTGCTCGCATTACTTTCCCAGCTCTAAGGTCCATTATCGCCGGTATACATTGTACAGTTAAGTGAGTGAAATTATCATTAATTAGGAGAAAGTAGTAGGCGATGCGACCCACGCAAAAAATGTGTAGAAGTACACCGTGGCCATTGTTAGCACGTAAAGGGCACGGCAGCGAGGGCACTGCGCGCTGTCGCTGAATTCATTTCGACGTTCCACTGTATAGTTTTATAGCATATTTTGGATGCAATAATCATAGATAATCCTGTCTGATTCTGGTTGATTTTAAAACCAGATTCGCTGGAGTAATAAAAGGTGATTAAATTGTAAATGAGTTGAGCATTCCGATGCGAATTGTCGGTTAGATAGATAGATAGATAGAAAATTCTTTATTGTACACACAGATTAAATACAAATTATAGAAGAGTCTTATATAAGTATGCACAATGGGCGGCCTTATCACTATTAAGTGATCTCTTCCAGGCAACCTTTGGATGGACAGGATTGAGTTAATCGACATAATATTATTTAGTGGTGTAGTTAAAAAAAAAAAAATAATAGAAAGTACTTAAAACTAAAATAAATGATGTATACATACATGTATACACAACTTTAAATATAAACAATCTTAATATAAATACATACATACACTTAAATAAAATATCCATACATAAACTAAATATATATGTTTATAACGTATACACATAATAAATATAATTATAATATATATATATATATATAAACATAATTTAAAAGACATTATAAAACGATGACTTAAGTTTTGCTAACTTTAGTAAGATAGTGCTCCTTAATTCTTTTCTTAAAAGCAGCTAATGACTGTGACCGTCGAATTTCTACTGGGAGATCATTCCACAGGCGCACAGCTTTAACACAAAATGATTTGTCGAAGAAGTTTGTTGAATGCTCAGGTATCTTCAGCCTCAGATCTTCAGATGACCTCAAGGACCTCGCATGTGTGTCATGAAGGAACGTAAAACGATCTTTGAGGTAAATGGGGCTAGTGGGATTGAATAGGATATAGTATAACATTGATAGAATGTGAGTATCCCTGCGAAGAGGAATTGGAAGCCACTTGAGTTTGTTTCTGAAATCAGAGACGTGATCATATTTGCGTAAGCTAAATATAAATCTTATGCAGAAATTTTGGAGACGCTCAAGCTTATTAAGTTGCTCCTCAGTGAGGTCCAGATAGCTGACATCGGCATAGTCTAGGGTGGGAAGAAGGATAGATTGAGCAAGCGTAACTTTAGTAGCTATGGGCAAGAAGTTCCTTAATCTTCTTAAGGAGCCAGCCGAAGCAAAGAGCCTGCGACTGGTTTCCTGCAATTGGCGTTCCCAAGAAAGAGTGCTGTCAATGTAAACCCCCAAGTTCTTTACACTTTTGTTAAAAGGCAAGATGGTACCATCGAATAAAACTGCCGGAAGATGTGACCAGTCAATTTTACTAACCATTCTAGAGCTGCCAACGATCATGACTTGAGTTTTTGCAGGGTTTACCAAAAGGCCAAAAGTTTTGCTCCATTCGCAAATTTTCGAAAGATCCGTGTTTATTTTTATCAACGCTTCCGACAGTTTTTCCAGGGGTGCTTGAGTATAAATTTGGAGGTCATCTGCGTAAAGGTGGTAGGATGAAAGCAATTGATTGGAAATAGAATTGATAAATATTGAGAAAAGTAAAGGAGAAAGCACGCCACCCTGTGGTACGCCGGCAGATGTATTACACCAAGAAGAATAGGATTCTTCTATACGAATACGTTGTCGGCGACCAAACAGGTAACTATGAAACCAGTCAATTGCCGTTGGAGATATGTTAATAGACTGAAGTATGCCCAGTAGGATATGAAAATCAACAGTGTTGAACGCACTGCTAAAATCAAGGAGAGTTAATATTGTTAGATTTCCATTATCCATACCTAGCCTAATATCGTCAGTGATGTGAACCAATGCAGTGGTTGTACTGTGTCCAGGCCGAAATCCAGATTGGAAGGGATTGAAAAGAGAGTTTTTGTTTAGGAAGGAACTGAGCTGGGAATGGACAAGTCGTTCTAGGACTTTGGAAAGGAAAGGTAGTATGGATATAGGACGATATTCAGAAAATGAACAGGGCTTTGAAGTTTTAGGTAGTGGGATAATTTGAGCATCTTTCCATGAGGATGGAAAAACGCTGCTAGTTAGAGAATGATTAAGGATATTACACAGAATGAGTAGGATTTCATCTAGGATTGGGAGGATCATGTTTCGGCTGACACAGTCATTGCCAACTGCATTTGACGATATTACAAGAATGGCCTTTTTAACATCACAAGCGGACAATTGTGTGAAAATAAATGGAGAGAAATTAGGAGTTGGTAGTGTAGAAAGATATTGTAAGGTCTGTGATTTAGTTGGCCCATCTAAATTTGAGGAAGAAGAGAAATATACATTAAGAGCATCGATATTTAGATTTTTAGATACAGCTTCTTGTCGCGGCTTTCCAACTCCTAATGTATTAAGAAACTTCCAGACTTTGGCTGGATCTTTGTTTTCAACCGAGGAATGAATATGTTGGCGTATAGCTTTCCTACACACCTTGTTGCAGTAGTTCCTAGCTGCCACATATCTTTCAAAGTTAAGCTGTGTTGGTCGACATTTATACCTAGCTTTCGCTGTGGCTTTTCTGCACATAATTTTTTTTATTTCGTCGGTTAGCCAGGGAGCTGGTAAGTGTTTCAGCTTAATAGCACGGATAGGCGCATGTATATCATTCAGCTGTATTATGTTGTTAACGAAATGTGCTATCTTAGTATCGACACAATCTGATGACATGAGAGTTGTCCAATCCATTTTAGCCGCATCCCGGCATAGTTTAAGATGGTCCATGCCACTAAAGTTACGTTGCATTATGACTTTGGGTTTAATTTTAGGTGGACGGATTTTGTAGGAGAGATAGATAAGGTCGTGATAGGAGAAAGCGTCGGCTGAGCATTGCCCATGCTTAGCAACAAGATGAGGTGCAGAAACGAAGATCAAGTCAAGGAGTGAGGGAACAGAGTTAGGGAAGTGATGTGTGGCTTGAAGAGGAAGAATAGTAAGGTCACATGATTCGAGAATACAGCGGAGAGAAGAAGAGCGCGAATCCTGTTTCACCAAGCAAGTATTAAAATCTCCCATGAGAATAGTGCGACTGTCGGTTGTCGGTGAGTAATCGTGAGCAATCGTGGCTCGCGTGCTCACTCCTCTATTATATTGGCAGCTTTCTACGAGTAGCTTGGCCCCGCCTGCTCGACGCCTTTAACTATTTTACACCAATAACTAAGTAACATTTAGAATCTCAATAGCACGCATCTTCCTCGCTATTTAACTTGCGGCATAATCAGGTGGAACAATGCTATAACTTTATACAGCTCTTGTTTAACGTCTTTATTATTATGGTTTACACAGTTATCTGTTTACTTACACCTATTTCATATCTAGGAGATTAGTTTGAAAATAATGTGCTTATTGCAGTGGTAATAATATTTTTTTTTTATTACCTCCCTATATATTTATTTAGTAATGTATTGATCGAGCAGCTCCGATATAGGTGTCAGGGCCGCGTTGTATTTATAATTAAAGGCAGTTATCCATAATTAAGAGAGCATCACAATCGGACGTTTAATTAGATAAAGCTGGCGTTTTTCTGTCGGAGGCCGCATCAATTCCAACTGACGTTTTAATTAAACTCCTTATTCACGGATATTTGGTTTTTCTACAAATTGTTGGCAGTCTTGATGTCGTTAACATTCCTTGTGATACACTAGACATGTTTAATGATACACTAATGAGAAGGTGAAGAAAGAATAAACATTTCGTAATTAGTATTTTGCATCCTGCATAGCGAAAACTTGCTACAAAT
This sequence comes from Hypena proboscidalis, assembly GCA_905147285.1. NCBI lineage: Eukaryota > Metazoa > Arthropoda > Insecta > Lepidoptera > Erebidae > Hypena > Hypena proboscidalis. Next base: position 369,627 of record LR990132.1, read on the forward strand.
TACCTTCCGAGTAGAGGCGAACCGACTAACCATCACCTACATCTGAGGAAATAAGGATATTTAGATACTTTTGACAAGGTCACGTACTTGAATGAGTATTATTGGATCCAGAAATCAGCTTCATTATGTTTTAATTAGATATATATTGTAGTGCTACTCAATTTATTAGAACACTATTAAGAAAAATCTAAAAGCTAAAAAACACGCAGAATCCAATCTGAATATTTCATTTTACAAGTAACAAAACAACGTTCATCCACTTGCGGCACATCTTTACAAGTGCCGCATAATCAGTAGGAAAATTTGCCTCCGCGATCAATTTGCGTCCATTACCCACGGGTCAGAGTTCGACGCCTGACGATACTAATGTGGATTCTTGTAATCTGTTCTGTTCATACCAAAACCGTTCTTTAATAACGGTCAATAAGATTCAAATTGGAGTTTATTATTCAGAAGACGAGCCAATAAAAGTCATTTCAGCGTTGAAAAGATTTGGCTTTTATTGCGAGGGTGTTTAGGTGGATTATTGCATGATGTCGGTGTTTTCTTTGATAGTGGAAGATACAAGGCGAATTCGGCAGCGCCTCGGCATAAGTATGCTAATTCAGACAATTGGGATCGCATGCGGCAGGCGGCATACTGATGCGGAGTGGAGAGCCCAGCCTCGACCTTCGAGGTCACACGTCACACGCGATGCCAGGCCTGGCTCAATGCCGGCATTCAATTGTGTCACCATACACTAGATTAACAACACGTATTAGTAACAATCCTAATTCGTACATGACCTATTAATATGCTTGTTGATATTGCTTCGTTACACAATGGCAGCATCGTAGAAATTACAGATATCGTATATACATAGATTATATCAGATCGTTCTGAATTCAGTTGCATATTTTTACTCATCTTTTTCGTTTCCTTTTAGGTAGGCATAGGAATTTGCCCAATTTTACACACTTAACTATGTATACAGTAACTACTGACTATAAGTAATGACAATGCGAAAATAAGTAACAAGTTGCTGCCTAGTATCAATCCTGCCAGATGTGATTGAATTTAAGGTATTCAGAAAAACTTTAAGTCTTTTAAGCAGGATAAAGTGAAATGTTTTCCATAGCCTGCATTACTTATGCCCTCTCAAAAGGAAGGAAGTCTTTATCTCATTATTACAGGTTAGATCTTTCTTGCTGTCTCCGAAGAAGAAAGACGATCATCTGTAAATAGCTTTAATTGCTTCATCGCCAGCCGATTCGCTTTATTGACGACCAAATAAGGGCCAGGACCTCGCGACACCACGGCTACTTAACCCAAGTTTAATTCAGCGATAGGTGCTAACTTAACTTTTTACATGAACTTTCTTAAACGGCACTCGACGTTTAATATTATAGCCAATAAAATTCAAACGGTCTCGGCTACTAACGAGCCTACATATTTGTATGCTAAAAATTACCCTAAGCATGCGACCTGACCATGATAAATAGAATTCCAAAGTGGTGCATCCCTTTTTTGTCACGGCATCATCAGAACTAGTCTAACTCGCTCCAGATCGGAATGCGGCCTGTTACTGTTTTGTTGCGTTCCTCCGCCTTTGTACCGTTAAATTTGAATCTGCGATGAGAGGCGGTGCGCGGGCGCGGGGCCATCCTGGCCGGTATGCGCATGCGCGTTGTCGCCGACTGATGGATGACAGGTGACGGCGGCGCCGCAAAGCCCAGGGCCACCGCGCACCTAAATAAATATAACCTAGAACTGACCGGGAATGTTACATGACTTTAGTAATTAACACGTTCGCTGCCCATTGAAATATGATTGTTTACTTGTGTGCCCATAAATCACTTAGCAATAAACATAAGAACCCGACAGTCGGGTCCATCGGCACGACGACTAAGTAACGGGAACCCTATGCCCAAGAACCCGGATCCGAGTTCACTTAGGACACGCCCCCTGGTTAGGGCTGTCTCAAATAGGTACAAATGTCGTATTCTGATACTTTGATTGATCCTAATAAAATGAGCTTAGCTGTGCTGGTTTGAGTTTTATTTATAAATTCAATTATTAATATGTATACTACGTATTTTAAATTATAGTTGTTTGCTTATTTATGCGCTCAGTTTTTGGTACGTACTTAGTTTACTTAAAAGAAAGACCGGCGTACACAAAGTTTTAAACAAAGAAACTAGTTGGCTATTGTTTCTTATCGTAAGAAGATTAACAAAACACGCCGACGCACTTTTGCCGACAAGGGATTCAAATCTTAAAACATGCCATTTATGGTAAAAATCCAATGACGATAATTGCCATCAAAGCGCATCGGCATGTTTTATGGGTCGTTTTACTTCTTAGAATTATAGGCTGATTGTTATCACCTTTTTAAACCCTGTCGGAAAGGGATTAAAATTATTTATGGCATCCCATTGTATATAAAAGCTTTGTTCTACTGAGGTTATTATGAAATAGGATTTTGGGTTATATAGTTTTGCATCCAAAAAAATGTTTTAAGCTCATTCGGTATCTGTCTGCGCTTTCGGCCTGACCTATATCGAATACTCTCTCCCCTGCTCTGTGTTACGTTTGTGTGTGATTGACGACTATTGGCTTTCCTACTGGACTCTGATTGTCTTACGTTTGGAACCGTGTTGTTTTCTCTATACATTGTGACCTGTGCATTTTCAACTGGACTTGATTGTTGCCACTGCTTTAACGAACATTGTTGTGCTAGTCTCCAAAATGGGTGAGTGTGTTAATTTTCTCTATATTATATTAAAAAATATTGTGGGGGTCATTCATTTTGTGTTGAATTGGTATTTTGATTTGATTGAAACGATAGGTCACTATACTAAATGTTTATATTTACTGGTACCAGAATACATAATGTATATTAAACTTATTGACTACATAATTCTAACTTAACTACGACCTATCTCTAGCGATACGGGAAGGCGACTGGCGAACCGGGCGACTAAACTTAAGGATCCACTTAAATACATATGCGCCGGTTGCACTGTGTCCCTACAAATATCAATTTTATTTGCTTTATGCCAACTAAACATAGATACAATGTTGTGTTTAACGTCTAAAAATAATAATTCTCATTATTTTTTGCAGGTTCTAAGCGTTCGAGATTGGAATTAAACGACGATGAAAATACCCAGGATCTGTTTGAAAAACAGTTCCATGCAGAGTCGAAAACCAGTGACATTCGTGCACCGAACGCAAGGCCACAATGTGAGAACTGCACAACGTTTGGTGCCGACCAAAGAAACGAGCATTTCACTAATCTAATTCTTGAAGAGCTAAAGTATATAGCTCCGTGTTTGCGTAGCCGGGCTTATGTAAAAATATTAAACTTTTTAAACACACTGAAAAATTGTCACACTCAAGACATTGATTTAACGGAAACTGAAAAAAATTAACTTAATTGTACAGGTAAAAATAAATAAACATAATATTTTATTAATAAAACACTTTAATTGTTAAATCATGCGTTTTCTTTTACATTCTTCCACCACTAGGCTTTCTGTGAAACCACGTAAAAAGTTCTCAGTTGTATGACGTTTATAGATACTTACCAATTTGAATACTTACTGGAATTAAAACATTTTATAAAAATGCAATTATCATATATTTTCGACAACCCTAAGGCGTAATTGGATTTAGAACTCGCTAGTCGGGTTCTGGGCATGATAACAAGTCAACTATAACTATGTATAGCGACGACTCGGGAGCCGGGTTGTCGGCACACGAACGAAATATTGTACGACCCATACGGTGGGTTCTAGGCATTGAAAGTGTTAAACTCATCTCTCATTCCTGCTTTACCCACTAGCACTACTTATTAGCTCCACTTCAAAGATTGCGACCACTAATGACTACTCTAAATGAGCTATAGAATTTTATGGAGTTGTGTCCACTGTGAATGGTGTGACTTTTCATTGGCCATGAAGCGCCTAATGATTGTAATAACCAATAGGTAAGGTATGTTGACTGCTAAATTAGAGGTTTCTTTATGCGATGAATGTCGCAAATGAGCTAGCAGCCCATGAACATTCACAAATGATTGCAAATAGGTACATCGTTACAGCGAAGAACTACGATATTTACCTGTTTGCCAATAAATTGCAGTGCCTTATAAAAGAGAATTGTCATTACTAGGCAGGCAAGCAAGGCAAGTTAAAAGCGAGACATCTGACAACTGGTGCTTTATCCTCGGACGTTCTTCCCAAAAACCTTCTACCACCTCAAAAGATCTAGGGAATTATTCCTTTCCACTAATTTTAAACAGATTTAGAACGCCATTGGATAAATTCCGTAAAAAATGTCGGTTCCTAGATTGTTGAGGCATCCCTGGTAGCTTTAGCCCAGCTCATTAGGCATTCGCTCGCGTTCGGCGGGTCGCCTTGCAGAGCTGCGGTGCGGCGTGCGGCCTGCGGTGGCTCAAAGCGCGCCGCCCGCATCAGACGCACCGGCGCACTTAGCGTAATTCCTCCACACTTGCCGAATGATCATCATCACTCATTAGTATGGTAAGCATTACAAGACCAAATTATTTATTAATATTAGTGATTTAAACGCTGGCTCTACTACGTGGAAATCGGCATTTTGGTTGCAGAGTTGGCTCTACTGAGTCAACGTTTTCCGAGGATAACGTCGGCATATTCTGTTATGACAGAAACTGTTCTAGCGGAGAAAAACAATGCAAAGTAAGTCATAAATTATTAAGTGTTAAACAGATTTCGCAAGGAGTTAAGAGAGCGGTTACAAAAATTAAAAAGAGAAAAGTCGCACATCAATCTAAAAATTTACTAACTTTCAGAAAATAAAATTAAACTTAAAATTATATTATACGTTAAAAATATACTGAATAAAATGTGTTCACAGACTAGTATATTACTCGATTAATCGATTGAGCAGGGATTTCATCGGCGTCAAACCATAACTTAATGCTATAATTAAAAGTAAGAACAAAACGCATAAGGTCATGAAATAAACCAGCGTAGCTGCGGCGGGCACAGAGCGAATCGCGGGGAGAGATGCGGGACGCGGGGATTCCGAGAAACTGCGCGTGTGCATCTCAACTAACATAAATCGCTGAGAGGAATTTGGATATAGATGGAATAAGAACGTAACGCTACATTGGTTCAATCAGAAATGCATAATAATGATTCAAGATTCAAATCATTTATATTCATATTCAAAAAAAAAAATATTTATATATTTGTGTATATATTTATATATATTAAAAATTAATTATAAAACTAAATTATACTAATTACAATGATTTAAATACCGGAGATTAGATTAATTTAAATCCTACTGTTTAGAAACAGATTAAAATCAATCTTAGTACCAGCTCCGGTGGGTATTGCAATGATTTGGAAAAACTCTAGTTCATGAAAAAGGTTTGATTATATAGCCCTATAAACCTTGGCCTTCATCTGATTAAAACGATAACTAGAATGTAAGAAAAGAGAGCGCGGGTATTTGGCAAAGGTCTTATTGCATCAATTTGGTTTACTGAGTTCTGACTGGGCTTGGGTGCAAGCCCAGTCTTCTATCTATATATATCCTATCTATATTCTATCTATTTATATATAATCTTTATCTAAACTCATTTCATTTCATTTCATTTCATTTATTTATTCAGAACAAAAATACATTTGTGTTGACTCGGCATGGATTCATTTTATAAATAAAATGAGTCGAAACGTGTCGGTTACGTCCTAAATCCGTAGCGAGTCATGCGCACGTTTAATTGTGTTTAATAGTAATTGAGGCTATAGCTTATCCTCCCCGCCCCCCGCACGCTGCACGGTGCGATCACGCACGTAAACTATTATATGGATTTACACATATACATACCATAAAAATATACACGAATCATTCAAGAATAATTTTCAAATACCTACAATGAAATAAATACAAAGATTAAACTTCATATATTTAGACGCTAAATTGTGAAACATAGATGTGTTAAGTAAATTATTTATTCAGCTGTACGAGCATTTTTATTTCAATTTGCGAAGAAATATTGTCGACCAAGTAACATTTTACGATTGGGTTTATGTAATTTCTACTTAATCGTGCATTGAATATTTTACATTGAAGTATGGCAAGTCCATAGTCTAGGTAGTTATTTTATGAGAACCAGCAATTTGCTGGCACATAGTTATATTAGAATTCTGCTTTCACTACTAGGCGGCGGGTTACAGGTGAGGCGGTGGTGCTTCCTTCCTCAAGTTTGATCACATAAACTACTACCATGATTCATGATGGCTACTGCCTACCAGATTGCAAGCATACGATCTACCTTCATGCGATTAGAAAAAAATCGAGGTTAATAAATGCGAATCAGCGTTTGTTAATTAGTCTTTACGATCATCTAAAAGCTTTTGCCGCAACAGCTAAGTAGACAAGTACAAATGATTGTACCTCACACTACATACATTGGTAGTTACAAAAACAAAATCAATATGAGTGCAGGCAGGCCGCGGCGCACATTCGGAAGCACGACGTGTTTATCTATGAGCGCAGCGGGGCCGCCGGACCGCCCGCGCGCCGCCGCCGCCCGGACCCCCGCCGGCACACAATATGCTAATAATTACCTCGTAAAAACTGCTGATATTTCACTCCAAACACATTACACAAATATGGCAAAGGTAAGACTCATCCTTATCATTCGTGATTGTGCCTTCAACTACATCATCGAATACAAAGTAAAAAAGCCTCCAGCTCGAGGATGTCGCAAAAACTGATTGAGATTAAACAGAACGTGATTGTAATAGCTAAGCCGGAGCATGTGATGTGGGGACGCTCGTCATTAACGATTAATTTGAAGAACGTAGCACGTGCAAAGAAATTTCAATTAGCTATCGACATATCCTTATACATAAAGTTTTGTTAAATTGAACGAACTACTCGTAGTTAGCATGTCTTAAGTGTGGTCGAATGGTATATTACAAAAGTTTTAAGTTTTCTGCGTAAAGGTTAAGAGTAGGTACTTGATTTGGACTCCGTTAACGATACATGCTAATGCTTTATTTTTAAGAGAAACTTGACGAGAGCTACTGTAGGATCTGGTAATGGAATATTAATAAAACCGGCCAAGTGCGAGTCGGACACATCTAAATAAATGTTTTCTTTATTCTTTATTATATTGGACTTGATTGAATGAAAGGTAAAATGCGGTTTACGATTTATAACGTATTAAAAAAAACTAATTATTAGATCTCGTTCAAACCAATTTTCGGTGGCAGTTTGCATGGTAATGTACATCATATATTATTTATACATTTATCGTTCCCTTATTTTAGAAGTTACGGGGAAGGACACACATTTTTCCACTTTGGAAGCGTCTCTCGCGCAAACTATTCAGTTTAGAAAAAAAATATTAGAAACCTCAATATCATTTTTGAAGACCTATCCATAAATACCCCACACGTATGGGTTATCTGAAAAAAAATTTGCTAGTTCTAAGTATGGGGAACCCCAAAAAAATATTGTTTTTTTTCTATTTTTGTATGAAAATCATAATGCGGTTCACTTGTATATTATATACATAAGGACTGTAGATTTGTTTGTAGTTTTTGCCAATTGTATGAGTATCGACAATACGAGTACAACATTGTTATGTGCATTGTACAATCTTAGCTCTTAATTACATTTGAACTATAATAGGTACTAAATAACTTGTAAACAGAAGAGAACTCTTTGCCGACAAACTGCTAAGCAGTTTGGCAGAAAAATTATATACCTACAAAATGTAACCCTTTTTGTTAATAAATAAATACAATACCTACAATACCAAGTTTCCACAGTATAGCTCTTATAGTTACGGAAAAAAGTGGCTGTGACATACGGACGGACAAACGGATGGACAGACATGACGAATCTATAAGGGTTCCGTTTTTTGCCATTCGGCTACGGAACCCTAAAAACAACATTGAAGATACCATTTTATTATCCTCTATGCAAAGATTGCAAAGCTAATGTCAGCCACTACGTAGAAAGGTCATTGCTATTCAATATTTCTAAAATTATGACGTCTCTTCTAAACATTCGAACATTTAAAATAGTTTTAATCTTATATTTATTATTGATATTCTAAGAATATTCATAAATATTACTATTTCGTAAGTAAATTGATACGAAGTAGTCGTCTGTCATCAATGGTCCCCTTCAAAACAGTGGCTTGAGGGACGCGCAATAAAAGAACAATGCCGTGAATGTTAAGTTACTACCCCCGACGTGAGGTCAAGCGGAGACAAGGGTGCACTCCTCATGATGACCCTCCTTCAACTCAACGCTCACCGTATGCTGATGGACCACTAAATTGTAAAATAGAAAACATTTATTTCTATAATGCGAAAAGATGTGCAAAAAACTACATGATTGAGATTTGTGAGGACAACAAATTTCTTCATGTTGTTTAAACACATACCGACCTGATATTTTGATTAAAATTAGGTACCAAATAAATAAAGCTCTTTTTTAAAAAAGCGGTATAAATAGAGTACATTAACAGTCCCACCTAGAGAAGCCAAAGCGTCCAACATTTTTTTATGAAATACCTCCATGTTTTGATCCCATTTCTGCGCACATAGTCGATAGCAGAGAACTTAAAGCTGTATACATAAAACATGTCAAACGCTTATCTCCGACGCGGTGTGGAGGACGTCAGGCGTGGTTGGTTGGTGAATGAAACACGCGCGGGTGAGATAAGTCGCATCAATTTTTTCGACCGCTCAAAATCCCTCGACGACGGCCGCTTTCGTTAAAATATTCTCGAGTTTATGCGCTGAATAATAAGGCCTTTACTAAGGGAGCTGACCAGAGGAATAAAATAAAAATAAATAGCTGTAACGTTCGCGGCTCCCAAAGCACTTGAGGAAATTTTATAAATAGAGGCAATTTTCTGCGACAAATTAATGCTTATTATGTACTCAGCATTAAAATATAGTACTTGATATTTTCACATACAGTGTAAGAAAGTTTAAATCCAGATTTTTTTTAAAAGCTATTACTTTCTGTACCTTAATTTCATTAAATCTAAGGTAATCTTTGTGAACAAACCTGTGACGAATCACCTGCGTCATTAACAGAACTTGCCACCAAGTGATAATACTTACTATACAATATAGTCATTGTTTGATTCGATTGTGTGATGAGTTTAAAATGCGCGATCGACCTAATCTAAAAATGAGTGAATGTCAGTTTGCAACGTTGTAAGTAATATATACACAACACACAATAATGTATTGAAATTTTCATTACCATACATACGAGTACAGACACAAAAAAAAATACAATTAGGTACGTCAATTGAAAAGAAGCGTTTGTTATCGCAATCGGCTCCCGTTCGCGGACAAAAACTGATCACAAGAAGCCTTGGCAAAAAACCGCGGCCATGTCCCGCCGCAAAAACTCGGCCGCGACTCGCACCATGTTTATTGTATGAGTCGCTGAATTTCTAGTGTTTTTTCAGCTTTAATGGATTGCGTGCCGCCTCCACCCTTAGCTGGACCACATAAAAAATGATGCCTAAAATAACTCACGCTTAAGGGACTCCCAACTCCGGAGTAAAACAGAAGCTAACACACATTAAATCAGTTTGAATAACACGTCGCCATGACTTGCGGAAAGTTAATGCGATTACCACACTTAACATGGTAAAAACGTGGCAAATCAACTATATAAAAAGTAAATCAAATCACATTAGCCATACAAGTTACTCGTGACTAAGATTTCTCGCTGCCAAAACATAACGGACTCGCCGGCGGAATGTCGTTCTGTATGCCAATATTTTCCATTAATCAGTGCTCAAAAATATTTTATGTATGTAGGGCATCGTGAGCAAACATACAAAATGGCGTATACATACACATAGGTATATTAGATAAGCGATATATTCCGGTCGGTTAAGCGCGGCCAGTCACGGTTCAAATATTAATCATGGCCGTCGTTTCAGGCCCCGGGCAGGCGGGAAATTTCATAAAGAAACTATATGTTAATGGAATAAATTGATTGCCCTCAGTGCACAGTCATGTCGAGTCGGAAAGTCGAATAGTCGGAGGCTCCACGTCAAACCACGGATAAAAAATGTATCTGGTTGGGTAGCAATAACCGAATTTGTTGCTAAAATATACATGATATAAATCAAGAATAAGATTAACGAGTTCTACTTTGTTTTCTTTATTATTTGCAATGTTTTGGATTTGGAAGATTTTATTATAGAGTGGTCTACAGAAATCCACGTTATCAGGGTACAACAGTTTGCTGTCATTTAACTAAACGATTAACTATTAAGTTAATCGTAGCAGCAGCAGTAGAATTGTCTACTGCTGCTATTATTAGATTTGTTGAAAACAGTGACCAAAGTAGGTATTAATCAATACATCGTTAGAGTGCTAATGGCAATATCGAGTCTTGGACACAAAGCGAGCCATCCATCACTTACGGCTAATGCGCCGAAGCCGAGGACTTCACAACCCTTTTACTGGATCACCGCCACCGCTGCCGATGCCTCAATCAATCATTCATTATTATCTGAATCTTAGCTAGGAAAACCCCTTCATCGTTGTAAACTGATGCACATGGCTGAAATATCACAGAGAAACGGTAAATGCCATTCAGCTATTTAAAGAAAGACAATCAATATAATAATTTGAATAGTCTACAAAAAAACAGAAGTGTCGGCATCAAAATACTTTGAATATGATATCGACGTTCAGGGTCCAACCCCAACAACAAAAAGGAAAACAGTATTGAAATCCTAAATACCGCGGCTAAAAGTAAAACAATATAGATTGGTGATTCTTAAACTCACTAACAAGTTCTCTATCACCAAAAAAGTAACAACTGAATAACAGATTACTGGGTAAGGGCAGCCGCCCACGATATAAGTCCAAGAGGAATGTTGAAATATAAAACTCTATTCCACAACTACATAAAGGTTCTCATATAGCTAATCTTTTTATAGGCAAGTATAAAGAGTATTATAAACGTTTTACGAAGCCTAATTTCCGTGAACACGGTCGGACATAACACGTTTATGTCTCCGCCTTATTGTGTACTAAGCAAAATATTATAACGCAGTACTAATGGTATACGCCGCCGTGAAAAAACAATAAAACATTTAAGTACAAGACCGTGACTATAACTGCGATGGACAATATCCCATACGATTTATAATGTATCTCCTTTTATTACCATAGGGCGGCGATGCCGCGGTGATCGAACCAGTCGAAAATGTTTTATTATTTCAAAGACTATGATTTTGTTTTGCTTGCATTTTATGTATTTTATTGTTATTGTTTGCAGAAATGGATGAAGAGGCAATTGTTTTTATTCTCTTATATGGATGTGGATAGATACGCAGTTTTTGGTTATTGGCTAAATTCAAATTCAAATTCAAATCATTTATTTTCATAGGCCCCAGGAGGCGCTTGAACACGTCAAACATTACAAAAAAATGATATAATAATAAATCATAAATAATACTAAAAAATAATGATCCTTATTTAACCAGAGCAAAATAAAATAACCTTTCTTTGGCTGTTAGATAAAAATATAACATGATTAGCAGTACGTATACAAGGTGTCCAAAACGTTGATATTATTATTATATGAATAGAAGATAGAGCTATCGTAAAATAACTCGCGTAAACTCACCAAGGAAAAACGAAAGATAGTTTTTACGATGTTTCAATGATTTGCGCGTCCTCATAGGCGTTTCACGTGTCGCAATAATATTTCTCTGTTTGCGGACATTTCGCGTAATCACCGGTGAATAACTGCCGGTTTATGTGCGCACAACATGTAGCCGTAATAGTAAAATGATCTTAATACAGAATAAACCACACATTACGGGTCCGTAATGTCCGCTCGCGATAATTCGACATGATATTGCTCTTAATAAACATTTTAATTGCAATTATTTTCTAATCTACTTTGGTTATGTGTGTGACGATATTTAAAAGCAATTTTGGACATAAATAGCATTTTACAATTGCTATAAGTAAATCTGCAATTCTTGTTCGTAATATTTGATATTTTTTTCCCTAGTCTATTCTTTACCTATTTAAAAACTATAAAAAGAATGACAAAAAACAAAAAAGAGGTCGCATCACCTACAAATTTAATATTTTTCTTGTGTAATTGAAATACGATTACCTAATAATGATAAGCCTACTAGTTTCCGTATTTTGACGGACATTTCCGTAAGCGGAGCCACCGCCTGTCGAAATGTGACCACCTGTCATGTATGGTCACAATAGCCATTGTACAATGCCCATGGTCGTGGGTACAAAACTCAATTATTGGAGGCGGTCGCAGTTTAAAGCGTGCAATCCCCTTATTGTTACAAAAATGTTTTTATTCCTCACTCCTTACGCCGCTTCGATCATCCACCACGCACCCTCGCGTGAGACTCTATTTGGAATTTGTATGTTGAAGCTTAAAAATGGACCAAATTGGAGCCCTCATTACTGCTTTTGTATGTTATTATAAGCCTGGATTTCGAAACAAGGGGTGGTGTTTAGCGTTTACAAATGGTTTGCACCTTTAGTATAGACTAAGATCGCAAATCGTTAATATAGAGATATACCTGAAAGCAGAGTATAGACTCTGCTTTCAGGTATATATAATATAGTGTATAACAAGTAAAAATAAACTTTAATTACTTTTTACTCCTAGTCTAAGCACTTAATACATAAAATATTAACTTACATTTTAATAGTCATTTTGTATGCCCATCAAATTCAAGATTCAACAAAATTGCATTACACAACAAAAAAGTAATAAAAAGTTTTATTACATTGATGTAAATTGGTCAATAAATATTATTACTCGTCGTAGTTTTTTTGCTCACAACAAAAGCTTTATAAATTGTGCAAACTATAAGCAACAAGGGCGGGGGCGATGTGAAAATTTAAACTGAATCCCCATTCCTAATGGTGCAACTGCACAGGATAATCGCACGGCGCCCAGCGCTCATGCAGTGTCTATGCCATTCTAGTCTTTATCACTGTAACAACAAAGATTGCTCAAACAGCACAATTCTACTCCCATAGAAAAAATATTCCTTATTCGGCAATCGTAGGCAGCTTTGTGCTTACATCAACTTCACACAAGTAATGGTCACTTGGAATATCGGCCCCATTGTTACTTTAACTTACACGATATTTTTTTACTAACGTGGGATTTTGTTGAGTAGGCTTACAGAAAGTGCCTACAGGACGAGGCGTGACAATTTCGATAAAAAAAATTAAAAGGAAACACATTTAAAGCATTACGATTAGGTTAAGAGGACTATAATATGAAGTCTCACAAATGCGTTTAATAAAATAGAATGTGTTTGAATCGCAACGCTAATCCCACTTGATGCGTACACATAATGGGGAAAAATTTGAAGAATGTTAAACACAAAACAGTAACACGATCCCTTATTCCCTTTGGCCGACATCGGCGCACACCTCCGCAAATCGTAATCCTCTTAGAAAACATTTCCAATTTAAAAAGAATTCCTCTTATCCCTCTGAGGAGGGCACGCGTAAAAAATAAAAGGAAAAGCTGTGTGACACGCACTACACACAACGGTAGATATATAACACGATTTCACTGGCCCCTCGATTCCTTACAGGTCGCTTCTTCCGTCGAGAAAGCATCTATTGAAACTCCACTCAGGCCGTGTTAGCTATCTATTTAGTATAAAAAGGGTCGAGAATTTTTGGAGATCCTTTTTTATCCGGAGGTGGGCCCCCATCCTCCCCGTCGACCCGCTGGTCGCTCGTTCAACCTAACTACCGAGAATATACCTACTTCTATATTATGTATGCAGTGATGTTCACTCGATTCCTGCTACTGGTTCCGGAGCGAGGCTATATAATATTTAAAATATAAAAGTAGCTTTGAATAAATTCCGTGCAATGTTTGCTGAGAGCTTGCGACGATAACAAATTCAGCAAGCAATTTGTGATTTGTGTAGCCCCCGACGTCCCACCCTCGCTCGCCTCCAGCATCAGTTCAAATATTTAAAGGGCGGCTGAATTTGATTCTATCCGTTTGGATCGGCTGTAGAACGGTCCGCAATTGGATCACACAAGCGGTTACTGCGTCCCGGATTCCGGCTCCCTGGGCGAAGAGTTATTTTACTAAAATCAACTTATCCAAGCAAATTTGATTTCAATAGCCCTAAGTAAACTTAAATTTGTATCGGTTGGCCGTGAGTGGTGGCTCTTTACAAATGTATCCTGAGTAATGCTCAATCGATTGACTCAAGTGGCCGTGTATCCTTCTGTAATAAAATAAGGTACTTATCTACTTTACTATAATACCTTTCTACAAACCTATATTTTTATACATATATTATTCAATTGTGCCTGTTATTTACTACAGACTACTTCTACATTACCTTACTACATGAACGATAGCTATTTGTTTTGTGCTGCAAATATAGTTTATTTGTATAGAGTAAAGAAATACATATTATTATATTATCATGTTTTTCTCTATTAATTAAAAAAAATATATATCAGAATATTAACTTAAAAATAAATCAATTACTTGTATGGATGATTTACAGCTATAATAATGTATTTTTCAACATGGAATACATTTATTATGTTACTAGCTGACCCGGCGAACTTCGTACCGCCTTAGAGTAAATTTGATGCACTACTTTATTTTGTATAGCTGACCTATCGTATGCGTACCTATTCAATTTTAACTGGAATCTATAATATCCTCCATATAAAAATGAATACCTATTTCCCTGGTTTCGTCATACCTGAGAAGGACTTTACTAATTTTATTAAATAAAAAACAAAATATATATTTTCACAGCTCGCGGTTATGTCTGTGGTGGCATAGATCACCACAGAGTTTTTTGTTTTAAATTGAATGACGTTGACATTCCTAACGCGCTTTTTTTAAAATATGCAAAATAAAATGTATATTTTTCCATCTTTCTGAGAGATTTTCTTATTATTTTTTTCCGTAAGAACCTTGTACAGAGTATTAGAAAACTACAAAAAAAAATCAGCCAAATCGGTCAAGCCTTTTTCATGCTATGTCGTGACAACGGAAAACGGGTTTCATTTTGGAACGAAGTTCCTTAACGCGCGTTGCGAAAGGGGGCTAGACGGAAAAAAATTGGGACGAAAAGTTGTAACGACACATTTCGTAGCAATTCTCGTAGCGGCGTAGTATTTACATGCTACGTAACAGCTACGGTGCTACATTATCAGACACACAGAGAAAAAACCAAATGCGCATTAAGTTTATATTACATTATAATTGTTAATAATAAAAAGAATATTATTATAACTTAAAAAAAGATTTTTTTTATAACTTAGAAAAATAAAATTTCTTTACTAATTAATCGAAAGGAACTTCGTTCCATCCGGGTGTCCCTTGACACTTCAGTAGTTTTTTTTATATATCTTTTTTCCGTAAGAACCTTGTACAGAGTATTAGAAAACTACAAAAAAAATCAGCCAAATCGGTCAAGCCGTTTTTATGCTATGTCGTGACAACGGAAAACGGGTTTCATTTTTATATATATAGATGATACAATTAAACATTTAAAATTACACTATATTATTAAAAACGTGAAAACTAAATATATACCTAACTATATATACATCAAATAAAAAATAATACAAACTTATTAAATAAAATATATCTAATAATAATCTTTTACAATTGTCTGGACCAACTAAATAATTATTATTTTTAGGGTTCCGTACCTCAAGAGGAAAAATCAGAACCCTTATAGGATCACTCGTTTGTCCGTCTGTCACAACCCTTTTACTCTGAAACGCGAAAAGCTACAGTGCTGAAATTAATATCATCGGTTCCTTTATGCTGTTTAGAATATAAGTTTCAAAGTTTACATATTCAAAAGATAATTGCAATAAACCCTGACTAATGTATGGAAGAGCAAAAATCCAAAAACCTATAGGTTATTTCCCGTCTATCTAGAATCTTGAAATTTATCATGAGTATAGGTCTTAAAGCACAACTATAGGAAAAAATCTGAAAATCCTAAATTTACGTCGGCAACTTGGTGAAATGAGGGACCAAAGTTAGTATGACGAAGACCTGTTTACTTGGTTTCATTTCAAAGGTAGAACATTCTTTCTTGAGTTAAGACAATATGTCATGGTGTAGAGGGCGCTGTGATAAACGTCACTCAGTTGGTATTTGGTAAACAAAGTTCATTATTAAATTGAAAGAAAAGTATTTTAATTATTATAAATGAGTGCTTGTTTAGTATACCAATGCAAAGAAAAGGACACGCATACATCACCCAAATATCGTGCATTAAGTATGAAATGGGAAACCGCTCTACGGATTAAAAGAAAATAAGATAAATGGCTACTCATGGCTAGTTGTAAACATTTAAATATCTTAAACTTTTCTATATCCATTCGCGGCTTTCCTATGGCCTAGAAAGATGCTCAAATTATTCCTTTGCCAAAAAAAAAGGCTAATCCCACGTCTTTTTCCGTCCCATTTCAATCCTACTATTCCTCTCTAAAGTCCTGGAACGCCTCTCCCATGACCAACTAAATTCATTCATATTAAAAAACAATCTCCTGAATCCTTTTCAATTCGGTTGCTGTCCTGGTCATGGCACCGTCACTTCCTTGGTAAATAATACGGATGATATCAGGCTGGGCATGGAAAATGGTCAACTTACTGCTCTATGTTTACTTGACTTCAGCAATGCTTTTAACTCTGTAGATTTTGATATTTTGCTAGACATACTCAGTTCCCTTAAACATATCTCCTACGGTAACTGAGTTGTTTCAAAGATAGCCACCAATAGCGTAGAAAGAGAAAGGTCTATACACAGCAATGGGATATAGAAGGCTGTGGATGATGAATAACGAAGTTTCAGAACTGTGTTCATTTTTTTGTATTTTTATTTTATGTTAACAAAACTATCTTTTTAGGGTCGGTAAGCTTTGAAATAGGTACATTTGGTACGGAACCCTGAGATTATGCAAGTGCCGACACGCACTTGTCCGATTTTTTTCATATATTTTACTTTTTAAATTTCTTCATTATCAAGTAAAAGATATTATCAAGGCTACTTTGAAAAATTCAAAAGCACTATCAAGTTAAATGTCCACTACAAAACAATACCTATACTTGGATCGTTTAATGTGACTAAAAAATAGAATCGGTATTACGTCAATCCCACAATAAGAAATACGAAATATACGTGTAGTACATAGGATCCACATAAGTCGGGCTGCGGTCGCCTGGGGATCGGTTAACCCACGTTACGCGACGCTCCGCGCTCGTCCCCGGCGGAGGATTCCGACTTTCCACAAAGAAAATAGCAATCAAAATTTGATTTACCGCCACCCGCGGCCATTCATCAAACCGCTCTAATCCGCGGAAAGAGAGAAAGCCTAAAATCTAAGGGGATTCGACGTCGCTGTCGAATTGAAAATCCTGGTGGCACGAGCCGCCTTCAATATTTATGACCAAGTAAAAAATACGCACAGGCCTATGAATAAATATGCGAGATGTGAGGGGGCGCGGGGGCGCGGGGGCGAGGGGCGTAAATAACTCAGGAAGTAATACCGATTTGCGCATATACCGAATACCGAACATACATATAAATTGAACTTTTTCTACTTCATTTGTGTTTAATGCATAATTTTGAATAAACGAAATATTTTCTGTTCAGAAAGAAACGCTCTTTTATTAAGTGGTTATTTGGCGACCATGTAGTCTAC
Organism: Hypena proboscidalis; assembly: GCA_905147285.1. Taxonomy (NCBI): domain Eukaryota; kingdom Metazoa; phylum Arthropoda; class Insecta; order Lepidoptera; family Erebidae; genus Hypena; species Hypena proboscidalis. The sequence goes on from LR990132.1 coordinate 387,377, forward strand.
TCAATTCAACTTTAGATATATACAGTAACTACCACTACTTAGTAAGTACTACAGAGTACCTTCTATAATTAACAAACTATGTAAATTAGGAGTACATCACTTCACAACAATTTTATTATAATTATTATATGCATTGAAATTGAACGAAAGAGACACATTCGAATAATTATTCAAAGCCAATTAACACCATATTAATATCGTCGTGGCATTTTCTTAAGTGTTTAGCGAACTTACAGTAGATCACAAAGAAACATAAATGTTAAGATCTTTTGTAGCACACCAAGACCCTTATCATAAGTTGCATGTTTCATAATAACGTAAGTAGTATTTCATAAAAATTAAATGCGGTATAATATGAATGGGTAATGGAGGTTTATCGTGATGCTATCAAACGCGCGCGAATTATTCATTTGGTGTGCCACCCACCCTCCTCCTCGTACCCTATCCCGATCCCACCGCTGTTGCCACGAAAACATCGCGTGTATTTCATTGCAAAATATGTATATAGCTCTCCTTCGCTCAATATTCAGTGGCATATAAAATCTTATCGGACTTTATGAGCAACCTCTAAATTGCCCAAACACGAATATATGACGTGTGTTCTACTTCACTCATATTTATGTACCCATTAGATAAACAAAGAACAAATTATGAGTGAATCAAGAAACGAGACCTTAATAAAATTTAGTTACATTTACAAAATTGCCTACTTCACACAATGATTTTGGCAAATAAATAAAAACAGTTAGCTAATAAAACCCTGATAAAGTCGGCCAAAGGTGTACAACCTTTGCCCGACTTTATCAGGGTTTTATTACAGTATATTAATTGATTCATCATTGAATTTATAGCATTGGAGTAAAAACGTAGTTTTAATTTAAAAAATAATATCTCGCTAGTTTCTAGTTGATAAATATATAATAATGATGTTAACAGAAAATAATTCTAGTTCTCCCTATTTCTTCTAATTGAGATGATTTTTAAAATGTTTTCTTCGAAATAAGTCAAGCTAAGTCATGTTTAAAATCCCCGACAAGGAAATCCCCATCGCCAGGCCACCTGCTGTTCTCGTAACTAGTAAGATAGTATCGAGATATCGCAATAAAAACATTACGCACAAGAAACAAAACTAGCATCCCCTATCGGCAATTTTGCATCGAGATCGATCGCCGGAGGGCTGAGCGGGTGGGCCGGTGAGCGATGTCGCATTAGGGAGTTTGCATGGGGTCACCGTAAGCCGTTTCCGATAAGGCCCCCCGGCGACCGAGTGCTTCGGACTTTGGGCACTTTGGGCATTTCGGCTCAATACTCGCTTATCAGCGTGCCACACTCGCCTGCAACGTACGTGCGCTGAATAATGCATTCCTCTGTCCACCACTCACACACCAAATTGAAATTATTTTCCTATAATACATTATTGATTGCAACGTCTACAGACTATGTTCATATTTATGGAGCGATGTCGCAGCTTTGACGATGGCTCGATATTTTAAAATTATGACTCAATAAAAAATTATTCTATTCTAACGCAAATAAGTTCCTGGCTGATTTACGACGAATATCACAAAGCGAAAAACTAAATGATAAGGTAATTAAGGATAATAGACCATATGATAAGCGCTGGATAATTCTATAGAATTACACAGTACTTAACTATCCGCAACCTTTATACAGGGTGTATTTTTGAAACGGGGCAGTAAGGGCAAGTACCTTAACCGTTGCAGTTACAGCAAAACGTTCTTAAAAGACCTTCCCTAACTTTTTGGGACATTTTGAACTGCATTCACAGATTTTGTAAAAAACTTACAGTTAGCAAAAAAAATGCAAAAAGTTCAAAAATTTTTTTTTTATGCCAATCGATTCTATTTCATGTGGGGATCAAAAAACTCTATGGGACCATTTTAGCTTTCAGTACTAGAAAAGACAGAAATCGCCAAAAACGTTTCCCATACATTTCGGCAACAGAAACGAATTTCTACGTTAGTCTAACTTTTTGTTATGGCCTGGAAGTGGGTAGAATTGACTGTAAAGTAAATAAAAAGAATTTTTACCCTCAAATTTCGAATTTGATTCGAAAATCTGTGTGTTATACTTAGTTTCAGCTGAGAAACTTCGTATGAGTTATTAATTAAGGATTTTCGCTAAAATGTCTTCTAATCGTGAAAAAATTGACTTATTAGAAGCGTATTTTGAAAGAACCCTGCAATTCCAGGTTTTTCAAAAGATTTGTAATAACCTTTCTTGTTGGCACATGCCGCAACGGATACTTATTGCGGTACCACACTAATGCAGCTCCCGCATTTCGATTATTGACAAAATACGCTTCTAATAAGTCAATTTTTTCACGATTAGAAGACATTTTAGCGAAAATCCTTATTTAATAACTCATACGAAGTTTCTCAGCTGAAACTAAGTATAACACACAGATTTTCGAATCAAATTCGAAATTTGAGGGTAAAAATTATTTTTATTTACTTTACAGTCAATTCTACCCACTTCCAGGCCATAACAAAAAGTTAGACCATCGTAGAAATTCGTTTCTGTTGCCGAAATGTATGGGAAACGTTTTTGGCGATTTCTGTCTTTTCTAGTACTGAAAGCTAAAATGGTCCCATAGAGGTTTTGATCCCCACATGAAATAGAATCGATTGGCATAAAAAAAAATTTTTGAACTTTTTGCATTTTTTTTGCTAACTGTAAGTTTTTTACAAAATCTGTGAATGCAGTTCAAAATGTCCCAAAAAGTTAGGGAAGGTCTTTTAAGAACGTTTTGCTGTAACTGCAACGGTTAAGGTACTTGCCCTTACTGCCCCGTTTCAAAAATACACCCTGTATATGTTTAATATTTTTTAAAACTGGTGAAACTCTGTAACAAATTCCGGAAAAACAACCCTTCAGACATGGCATAGATTTAAGATCATAATAATATACCTAACGCACAAATGCACGGTTAATGAATTAAATCTCTTTATATCCCGATGTAATAAACATCTAAGATTTAGAAATCGTGAACTAAGCACAATCAATGACAACATTTTCAATATAGTAATAAACAAGCAGAGATAACTTTACAAAATAGCTTATAGCAGCAATATTCACTAAAATTAGAAAATCGCAATTCCAAATGCAGCAACAACTCAAGTTGATGTTTTTTATCTTAAACGTCTAAAACACAAAAACGCGGTACCTGAGTCACCCCAGTCGATTAAGGTGGACAAAAACTTCCTTCAACAAGATTGAGATCTCGCGGGAGCCGCTATTACTACTCTCTTCCACATGACAAATGTCCTCTTCCCCACTTTTTACGCGGTGAGGGTGTCACGCAAAAAAATGTATGAGGAAATTTACCTAATGGCTGCGATTCTTTATACTCCAGCGCCATTGTCGTGAGGACAATGCTGTAATGGACGGATGACGTGAGAGGACTCCTCACGACACCACCGCCCTATTCTTTTTTCATTTTATTTCAAATGTTCGTGCGCTACTTGTGAATATGGGGCATTACCGAATTCTAACAAAATCTAAATTCTAAGCCTTATGGACGTTGGTGGTGTTTTTATAGCTGGCTTTATATCATTAGAGAGTCGTGTCCACAGTAAAATAAAATAAATAAAATAAAATATTTATTCAGTACCATTTAAATTAACACATTTTTTTTACATTTGGAACTTATGTTAATTTAACCAATTAATTTTTTTACAGAAATAAAATAAAAAATGTAAAGGCAATGGGCAAAAATCTCCTGCACTAGGCTAGGCCTGTCCTGCAGGAGGTTTTTAAATAACAGAATTACATTTTTTTTTTTTTTTTGATATGGCGGAGTTGTTACTTATTTAATATTTGTAGTAAGTTACAAGATTTGCAGTGTCACATACTTATCATAGAAATTAAATAATTATTATGAAAAACTAAAATAATAAATTCTTACAATAATGAGATCAGTAGGGTGTTCACTTAAAAAATAAAACAAATTATATAAACTATAACTATCTAGAAAGAAAAAAAAAATCAAAATTAAAATTAAAATAAAAAATAAGCAAAATTAAACATTTAATTCGATTCGCTTTACAAATTCCTCCGTGTAATCGTAGTTCCAGGTTAATAACAACTTAAGTACTTTTAACTTGCATTCGCGAAAAGATAAATTGGTGAGATTACATTAATTTTATTATAAATAAATGATTTCATATATAAAATGAAACGTTTCGCAAATACTGTTTTGAAGAATGTTTTTGGATTATTGATAATAATTTAACCAACGTCTATCTAGGACCTTAAATTCAAAGAAGCATAGTCGTAGTAAGGTGCTATGCTATTTGATATTGTAAAGTACCTATGCTACCCCACGCTACTACGCTTTAGAGCGCGGTGTAGTGACATAATATTCACTTTCAGTAGAGCAACATAGTTCTTTAAAATATACATTACGAATTTAAGATGCTTAGAAAGGAACAAGGTGCAAAAATCCGAACTAATTGAAAAAAATGGATATTAAGAGATGAGATTTAAGCCAGTTTAAAAATAATTTTGTAATATTTTATTTTATTGAAATTTTCTACTTTATTCGACTCTACAACATTATTATATTTATAAAATGAAAGAAATAAATTTAATAACCTATCTTTAATATTTTATTTTATTGAAATTTTCTACTTTATTCGACACTACAACAGTATTATATTAATAAAATGAAAGAAATAAATTTAATAACCTATCTTTAATATTTTATTTTATTGAAATTTTCTACTTTATTCGACACTACAACATTATTATATTTATAAAATGAAAGAAATAAATTTAATAACCTATCTTTAATATTTTATTTTACTGAAATTTTCTACTTTATTCGACACTACAACATTATTATATTTATAAAATGAAAGAAATAAATTTAATAACCTATCTTTAATATTTTATTTTATTGAAATTTTCTACTTTATTCGACACTACAACATTATTATATTTATAAAATGAAAGAAATAAATTTAATAACCTATCTTTAATATTTTATTTTATTGAAATTTTCTACTTTATTCGACACTACAACATTATTATATTTATAAAATGAAAGAAATAAATTTAATAACCTATCTTTAATATTTTATTTTACTGAAATTTTCTACTTTATTCGACACTACAACATTATTATATTTATAAAATGAAAGAAATAAATTTAATAACCTATCTTCTTCTATTTCATTGGGTGAAAACTAAATATACTAATACAACAAAATTTAAAATAGAAAAAACATAAAATTACACTTTTATAAAAAAAATATATAAAAGTCAATCTATTTCACAAACAGAATGAATTGTGTTCTGGAAGAAAAAAAATACTAAGACCTTTTATGATAGATGATATTAGACCCTTTATCTATTTAGCCCAACCTTTTTATTTATAGAACTTCTTACTTAAATTATAAATAATATCTTTTTTTATCTGCTGTAGCATTATTATCATGTAAACTTAATAATTAGATTAATCAAAATTCAATTCAAGTCTTTAACAGAATAAGGTATCCTAGTTAAGTCTATAAATTAAGTTATTTTATTTACCTGGTGCTAGGTGTCAAGTAAATCCATTGATATCTATCCAACATGAATGAGAAACAAATCCATATGAAGAATTGCACTAAACAAGCTTAAAAAAACATTATCACTGAACAACTTCATAAAAAACATGTTATATTCAAATTCACTTATAAAGTAACCATTGAATAAGTAACAAGGGTGCAATATTCCCCTGATTTAAATAAACAGGTTGTTGGAAGCACTCTTCACAGGAGACTGCCCTGAGATGTTACCCGGAGCACCCACCGAGCCTGGCCCGGACAACGCTCCGGCCAAATAAAACTCAAAATTCAAGCAATGCTGCTCTGCCATTGGATAACATACCCCTTACCCTTTTGCGCCTGTGCTAAAAAACGGAAGGGTTAAAAAGCAACCCTTTTTTTAACTGTTCCCCTTATTTTGCATCTCTTTCTACCATCACCCCATTTCAAGATGGGATAAAAATTCAGATTTAAAAGTAAACTATGTTAAATATTTACATACCTGAACAAATTATTGAGATGTCCATTTAATTTATGCTTGTGTGCCATTTCGAGTGAAACAATTTATCTTCTTTTATTTTTCTAAGAAATGTTTTATCTGTAAACAATAGATAACTAGCATTTCTAATTTTATGCCATAACGCGACAGTTATTGTTAGTAGTCATTTAATAGAAACCTTTTTATATTGCAGAAATTATATTTATGATAGATTTACTATTTTCTGGAAAAGTTAAGATTTGAAACATCTGTCATACTTTCTTGCAGTTGGCGCGCTTTTTACATTACATTCTACACAGAAACGTGTACACGTTTTTGACCATTTAAAGTCAGAATAACAACATCGAAGCACGTTTAGTTACTTTATTGAACCCAAAATGTATTTTCTATTAATCATTTTGGCCAAATACGGCGAAAAATTGATTGTATTAAATATTCTCTCAGATCAATACAAATCTATGAAACAACTTTGACGTAATTCTCTACACGGTAATTAAATTTAGTAAACGTTATTTTGCTTAATTGGATAGAGGATCATGTCTCCAAAATGGTTAAATAGATTATAAGATCATCAAGATGAACGCACGCATTATTTTCATCGCTTGGATTTTTTTTAAAAAGATCATTTACTCCATTTCACGGACGGAACATGTCTGACGTTGCACGCATGACACTCACTGACAGATTTTTGACAGTTCCGCGTTCCAATCCAATTCAATTCATACAGCGAAAGCATAATTAATGCTAGACTGAGAAAAAGCTTGATTTAACATGTTATGTTAGAAAAAGATAAGTATAAATGATATGCTTAAAACTACAAAAAATATTTGTCAACAAGAGAAATAAACGTCTAGTTAACTATTGCACAGACTTTGTGAGAAAGAGTTCGATGTCCCATAAAAAACTGAAATCTAATTTAAATAGACTGATTTAGTTTTAATTTAATTAGGATAATAAATCTTGAATCAAGATGACCCTTTATCATTTCGGCAATTGTCTCGCGCTTGTGTATGCGCCATATCATATGGCGTACAAGTTTTCGGGAATGTAAGGAACACTTTCCTTGTAAAGTTGGAGGTTATCAGTTCAGAATGAGATTGTGCTTTAATTTTGTGCATGTTTTAGATCGGAGTACGCCACGTTCTCAAAATGTGTCTATGCCGGTGGACTGTACATCTTCACGCAACTGTGTAAGATGCTTCTGCTAGCGACTTTCTTCCCAGACACGGATAGTAGCCATTTACCAGGCGAATACAATATATTCTTGGTAAGTGTATATAAAAGCAGCTACTCATCCTCTCTCAAAAGATCTTGAAAATGCTTTAACAGAGCAGAATCATGTGAAACAGATAAAGTCTTATTTATAATAAATGGTGTTAATCATGTTTACTCTGCTAACAGTTTGTTCCATATGAGCTATAGATACTCTGACTAAATCAGGTAGGTATTGCTCTTATCTTGAGTAGTGCTTAAACTCCCTTCACCTGTTAATAGACCATGAGCTGATTGAGATTTTTTAATACCCTAGTTTAAAAAATATTGTTACTATGTAGGAACTAAACACACTAAATGCACAATATGAAACCCTACCAAGAGAGACCTACAATAAGGATCCAAAACTAACAAAGAGTGCATAATACCTTAATGAATTATTTAAAGGAATAACTAAGTTTGATAATGATGATTCCAGGAAATCCTGAAAGCGACTGTGGACTTTGCTGACTTGCTTGGAATCTACTTTGCCCTGAACTCTGTGCCTGGCAAGGGCCACGCCAAGATCCTCACATCTGCCATCGGCTGGGCCAGTGCTGAGGTAACACAACATTTTTGATAGTATTGTATGATAAACACACTTTTATGTTCTGCAGCATTAGGTGAACAATATAGAATTCTAGATATTAGAGATGGGCCGACTATGGGTTGCAACAACTAGTTGGCAACAGCTAATGTGGCCGACTTGCGAGCATTACCAACTAGTTGGCAAGGCTGATCATTAGATTTGGTTTAATTTGAATGCATTTGAAATGGTTATATTTTATGTTGTTTGTTCAACATCACATGCAGTATATTTCAAAGTGGCACAAGTTATATAGCACTTCTTATACTACATTATTGGCTTTTATAGCAAGGCCACAGAGTCGGCACATCAGCCTGTTGTTTAAAAAGAAATCAAGTAATTTATTTATCTGCATGTGGGGTGTAGAGGTTTAAGTGGTTGCCTCGCCACTCTCGCCTTCACTGGTGTTGCGGGTTCGATCCTCACATGGGACAAATCTTTGTGTGATTCACAAAGATTTGTTCTGAGACTGCTTGTGTGAGTGAAAGTGTGTATTTGTCATTGCAACCATTGGATAGTGTTATTGCTTCTGGTGTTCTATATAATTAATCTAATTGTTATTATTACTATTTGCATTTAGCTTATTATGTCCCAGATGTAGCTAAGAATCTGATACCAACTAGTGGACTTCAAGTTTGTTACTGTGTATGTTAAATTACTCAATCATGAAATCAAAGCCTTTAGATTGGTTTATTTTATAAAGAGGGCTCCAGATGCTTGGCAAACAATTGCAAACAGCGAGCACTAAACAGCAAATGGCAACATTTGGACGGGTGTTTGTTGATGTTTGCATGTTTTTGTTTGGGTTAGGTGTCGGTTTTTCTTCACATATCAAAGGATTGTTCATTAAACAGTTTGTAATGTCTCCACAGGTTAGATAGCAATCAATTTTGCGCGCGAGCTTGTAGGTGGTGAACCTAGTTTTATATCCAAACTCTTTTCAAATATACCTACCTCGCCAATTGAACAGTATACACAGGCTCTTATCGCAAGATCTTTGGTTCGATTCCTGGGTTGGACAACCATGTTATTTTGGATTTTTTTCGTTAGGAAATTCCCAACAACAACACGGAGTTGAAATTGTGAATAATTAAATGGCGATATTTATCTTTTCGAATAGGTTTGATGCAAAAGGTAAACAAAAAAGCTTTTAGAATATTTTTAAAATTACATGTTTGCTTGAATTTAAAATAAATTTAAGTCAATGCAAAACTAATAGCAAGCACAAGCTCAACGTCCGTCATGTTTGCCGATCCTAAATATACTGACAAGTTTGCCAAACATGAGGACGCCTGTTTGTGTTGGGTGTTTAGGGTTTGCTGTTCGCTGATTGCTGTTTGCGACACACAGCGTCTGGAGCCTGTATAAAATATTGTTTCTGTAAGTTCAGGTTTATCTCTGAAAACTACATTAATCCCACTGATAATGCATGTGTAATGCAATTGAATTGGATTTTTTTTATACATATAAGCATATAAAAAAAATCTCAGTCAGTATTTCCCACTAGCAAGCTAGTAGTACTTATGCGTATTTAAGATTTTTGCATTTCATAAGTTTTCTTGCATTCCTAATGCAACATTTTTCTTATAAGATATTGTAATATTTTTTCTGATATTTGCATCCTAATATGATATATTCATAGTCATCCATTATAAATGCATGTGCCATGGTGTTGCAGGTTGTGGTGACTCGCAGTGTGTTGCTGTGGGTGGGGGCGCGGGGCTCGGAGTTCGACTGGCGATACGTGCGCTCCTGCGCCGACGCCAACGTGGCGCTGCTGCACGCCGCCGCCACCGCCGCGCTAGTGTGGCTGGCGGCGCGCTCGGACCTGCCGCGCCGCCACGCGCCCGCCGTGCTAGCGCTGCTGGCGCTCACGCCCTACCGCGGCCTCATCGACGAGGCCATCGCCAGCCTGCTGTCGCTCACGCCCTGGGCGCTCGTGGCTCTGCGCGCGCTGCACGCCTCGGCCGTGGGGCTCACGGCGCTGGGCATGTACGCCGTCCTAGCGCAGCAGATCGGAATATGATTGTGTCGATTACAATTTAAGTTATTCAATTATAATTATTATAATAATTTAAGTGTTAATTTTGGAGTTTGATTGTGGTGTCAATGAAATAAAGATGTGTGAATATAAAATTGAAGCATAATTATGCATATTTCGCATTTAGAAGTATAAGATAAGTGATAAAAAGGCACGAATATAATGGGACATCCAGTATATTTTTAATAAAATTTAAAACGAAAAGACATGTATGACTTAATGCTGCTCCTGCTCATTCAAAATGTCTGTCAGCATAATATGACAGTGGTTGATGAGATAGACACCGCATCATCTTAATGCATGAATGAATTATTGATGAATATGAATACTAATCACATAACATACTTGGCTGGCACCATTAGTTACCTGAATCAAAATTTTGTATTTTGCTATATAATACATAGACTGAATTATTTGCTTTGCTTGGCCAGGTCAGGCCATTCAAATTTCAACGTTTGTTTTTGGATTAATTACCGATGGAAGGAGATTGTGTAGCATTTGCACGTCTGCTATAATTCCGGCATATTTTTATAGCACAATACGACATTGTAACTCACAAAATGAATTTTTGTAATTCACTCAAATGACCTTATTGTTTGAGGATTCGTTCTTCTGAGGGTTTGAGGTGATAATTGACACTGACAGCGGTTTTTGTCGGATCAGGTACTTTACGGACTAAATTTTTGGACAATTTAGCGTTGATGAGGCGGTATCTATAGGTATTATAATTATAATCAAAGGTACTAACATTGCTGATACCTAATTGAAAAGGTTATAGTACCGTATATATAAAAATAGTTCATCACATTAGCGTGTCCACCACCTGGCGATTTCAAACACGTCTTCATGTTGAATTAGGTTTTGAATAACGGATAACGGTCAAGTATATTTAATTAAACATTTTTTATTTCAGGTGAAATGTTGCTTTTTAGATGCTTTTAAACTATCAAAATAAACGATTCTCTTTCACCTTTTCTAAAACTGGTGCAACTTTCAGGTTACCTTGAGGGTTACCCTATGGGTTATGATTCGTTGTTCTGAGGGGTTACCTTTATCAAACTTTTTTTATTATATCCCGAATTGTTGCTCCACACATAGAGTACATAAAAAAAGCAGGAGAGAATGTCACATAGAAAATGATGGAAGCACCAAAATGGCGGCGGTCTGTTTATGTGTTTTTTTTTTTTTTATTAATATTTTTTGTCATGGCTACAAAGGCCTTTGTGACATTTCTTATTTTTATTTTAATATTCATTTTCAACAGTCTTTATATGGTCTTCATTAATTTTATTTAAATCTTTCCAATTGTGTTTTTAATATATATATAGAGTGGCATATAAAATTCTTTATTTTGTAGTATAATATTTAGGCGGCGGGATTCTTCCTTTGACAAGTCAATCTTTTCATTTAATTCGCTGGCAAGGATTAAGCGATGTAATCTGTGCACGGGGCAGTCAAATATTATGTGTTCTATTGTTCCTGTGGTTTCATTGCAATCTAAGCACATCTTATTCTCTACAATACCAAGTCTATGTAAATGTGCTGGGGTGGCAGAATGACCAAACCGTAGTCTATTAATTGTGGTGATAAAATCACGACTAGCCATGCTCAAATTGTAGTACCAGGGCTTAGTGGGTAAGGTTGTTTGTATGCTTCCATACCATTTTCCTTTTTCTTCTAAATCTTTTTTCCAAAAACTCTTCCAAATATTCCTAAGTTCCATGTTAATATCTTGATAACAGTCAGTGAATGGTATATTGACATTACTGCTTACATCTAGGGTATTGATTCCTTCATATGCAGCTTTATCAGCAATTTCATTACCTTTTATACCTCTATGAGAAGGTATCCACATAAAGAAGACTTCTAAATCTTTTTTGTTGATATTATACAATAATTCTTTAATTTTGAATAACAAATAATTTGTTTTAAAATGTGTGTTATAACTTTTTAGATTATTTACAAAACTAAGTGAATCAGTTAGTATTAACACCTTTTTACAGGTTTGAAGGCAACACACATGCCTTAATGCTTCAAAAATTGCATATGCCTCTGCTGTGAATATACTACATCTATTATCTAATAAGAAACTCTGTACAAAATTAATTTGGGAATCATATATAGCACTACGCACATGAGAAGTACCTTTACTTCCATCTGTGAAGATCTTATAATATTCCTTATTGTGATCAAGAAACTGGAGCAGATCTTGATTACTACAGATTGAGGCATTTATGACTTTAGGTTGAAGATATAACTGTTTATATGGAATACTAAGATATGGCCATAATGAATTTGAATAGATGTTACTTAAGTCTTGCTTAATTTGATGTAATACTTGAGATAACTCTGGGAATCTGCAGTTAAGAAGATCTTCACCATTTATTTTACAAAGATGGTTTTGTATTGCAAAAGGCATTATTTTATTTATTATAATCTGATTATTATTAGTAATTAATTTTATACAAAATCGTCTAGCAAGAAGAAGTCTACGGATTGCTAGTGGCATAACAGCTGTTTCTACTTCCATGGCTCTTATAGGAGTAGAGCATATTGCACCTGATATTATTCTCAGGGCCTTGTTTTGTATAATATCTAACCTATTTGTACAATTACAATTAAAATATGCTAAAGTGCTATAATCAAAATGGCTTCTAACTATAGATTTATATAACATAGTAAGTGTTTTAGGATCTGCACCCCAAGACACTCCTGCTAAACAGCGAAGAATATTTAAGCTTTTCAAAGCATTCTGAGATACATGTTTAATATGTTCTTTAAAATTTAGTTTGTTATCAATAACTATACCTAAAAATTTGTGTTGGTCTGTTTGTATTATATCTTGATCTTTAAATTTAATCTCTATAGGTAATGTGTTCTCACCAAAAGAAACTGTACTACTTTTATTTGTGTTAATATCAAGATGTAGTCTAGTATTATAATATAACTGCAATTGTTTCAGTGCATCATTTAACATGTATTCAGCGCGGTTCAAGTTATTATCAATAGCATATAATACAAGATCATCAGCATATTGAAGAATATTTACAAGGTTAGTATTTACATATTTACAAATTTCACTAGTATATAAATTGTACAACAATGGAGATAAAATTGCTCCTTGCATTGTGCCTTTAGTTGCTGTTCTGGGTCCATGCAAAATATTATTGTGCTTAACATAAATTATTCTATTGTTTAAAAAATTATATATCCATCTACACAATAGACCTGGAATGCCCATTTGCGAAAGGATTTGAACTAAAATACCTGGTTGAACATTATCAAATGCTCCTTGAACATCAAGAAATGCGCATATTACATTTGCTTTATTATTTTTTGCATATTTCAGATCAGAAACAAGAGAGACAAAGCTGTCTGCGCAACTTCGCCCACGTCTGAAACCAAATTGGACATGTGGTATAATGCATTTTGACTCTACAAACCAGTCAAGTCGAGTTTTTATCATGTTTTCAAATATTTTCCCCAGACAAGAGGATAGCGAAATAGGACGATAAGAATTTGGATTATTTGGAGGTTTATCAGGTTTTAATAAAGGGATAATACATTGAGTTTTCCATGCTAACGGAATAATTTGTTTACTCCAAAGACAATTTAGAATATTAAGGTATTTTAGTTGTACTGATGAATGTAATTTTTTAATTAAGATATAAGGGAGATCATCCAATCCAGGTGAAGTATTTTTCCGTGACTGTAAAGAAGCCATAAATTCCTGAAATGTAAACTTTTCTAATAGAAATTTTGTATTCTCGTTTTCATTATTAATATCAAAGAATGTTTCTATGTTGGGGATATCTAAACCTTTATCTGAAAGTTTGTCTAAAAAAGGATCAATAAATTCGTCTGAATAAAATCGAATAAGTGTTTTTCTTTTATTCTTAAACATTCTTATACTGTTCCATATTTTGCTAATAGGAGTAGTACGGTTAAAACTGTTACATAAATTATGCCAGCCGTTTCTTCTTTCCTCAGCAAGTACTCTTTTCTTAAGGGCATCTAGTTTTTTGTAATTAATATAATTTTCGATATTAGGATTATTTCTATATTACTTTAAGGCTTCATAGGAATTGATGACACTCTGTTTACACTGCTCATTCCACCAAGGAACTGGAGGTTTGGTTTTGTGTTCTGTGGTTCTGACGAACTTAGGTACACATTCATTTTTAAGTTTGTTGAGATGATTACAGAATAAATCATATGTTAATATAGGATCCTCATCATCTATAGTAATATTTTTAAATTTGACTTTAGAAAGTTCACAATAATTTTCCCAATTAGTTTTATTGTAAAGGTACTTTTCCACTGGAGGGTTTATTCTATATTGATCCACATTTAATGATAAAGTAGTAATTGTTGGAAAATGATAGCTACCCATATTGTTGTCACATACTGACCACTCACAAAGTGGAGCAATACAAGGACTAACAAATGTTATATCTATAGCAGAAGGATTACGATTTGGATTATTAAGAGTTGTGAAATTGCCATTATTAATTATACACAAATTAGAGTCATCGATAATGTCATAAACTGGTTGTCCACGTCCTTTTGTAGTTATACATCCAAATGCAATGTGGTGTGCATTAAAATCCCCACTGATAAAAACTGGTGAGGGTAAATTACTTATCAAACTTCTTAATTTGTTTGTTTTGAAGCGTCCACTAGAAGAAGGGGGGCAATAAACACATAGAACAGAAAGTGTACCATATTGAGTAGATAAAGATATAGCAATGTTTTGTATGTCTTCATAGAAAGTGGTATGTAATTGAGAGTATTTTAGATATGACCTAATTAGTATAGCTACTCCTCCATGCTTATTTTTTGCATTACGAAAATGTAAATTATATCCAAATATACTAAATGGTGTATCATGTTTAAACCATGTTTCATTTAACAGACAGATATCTATATTTTTTTGAGCTAAAAATTGAATTAGTAATGGTTTTTTATTGTTTGCACTTTGTATATTATATTGTGCTATTCGTAAACTATCCATAGAATTAGGGAAGATATTTATTTAACATTTCTTTTACGCTTTTATTATTAATTGGAGCTCCATCAGCTGAATTACTCAAGTCTAAAATTATTCGTATAATTGCTGTGGTAAAATCTGCGTTATTTAATAATTGTTCTTTAAAAGTTAAATCTTTTTTTGTTGGTTGCACAGAAACAGGCACCTTCTTAACTTTATTAGAAATTTCAGTTTTATTTACAGGGCTATTTTTAATATTATTATTTACAGCTCTTACATATTTGTTAGTAGTTTCCGAGATAGTAGGAAAATCTTGGACTTTTTTCGTATCAATTACGCTTGCATAAGTGACTTTATTTCGTTTTTCTAAGATTTTTTTTATTTTCATTGGGCATGACTTTGAAACTGCCACGTGAGATCCACCGCAGTTCGCACAACATAGTTGATCAGGTTTATCACATTCAGTATATAAATGGTCCCCAGCACAGCAACTGCAGCGTTGCTTGCCATTGCACACTTTAGCGGAATGGTTAAATTTAAAACAGCGATAGCACTGTTGCAGAGGTTGGATATATTCAAATTCTCTATATGAGAACAAGTCATATTGTACATTGTCCGGTAAATAATTTGTTAAAAATGTAAGGCTGACTGTTTGTAGTGGGACTCTTTCCTGTCCTACTTTCTTCGTGAAACGTCTCACCGCAATAATTTCACTAATAGATGAAAGCTTGGAATATAATTCTTTACATGAAATGTTGTTAGGAACAAACCTTATGACCCCAATTCTTTCTATTTGAGCCGCTGGTATGTAGGCTCTTAAATGATATTTTTTAAGAAAAGCCGTGTTCGATAGAAAATTATTAGCCGTATTGGCTAATTTGAAAATCACAACTATTTTGTTGGCGTTCACTCTTTGAACTGCTGCTACACCCTTGATCTCCGTGGAGAAAATATGGTTCAAGTATATAGGACTTTTATTGCCTATTCTGTCTGTTTTATTGTCAGAGAATACATATACTTTATATTCTGTTATATTAGTATTTTCAGGATATAGTCTGATATGGTTGGGTTTAATGTAAGAGAGGGCATGGTTACTTTCCTGAACCGCTGCCGCCGGGTCCCTTTCGCCTTCTATAAATTGTCTTTTAGCCACTTTTTTTGGCCCGCCTGGCGCCTCGTCTTCGTCTCCATCCATTTCACAGCATTTAATATTCAAATATTTTGTTCTATCAATACTATTATTTACAATATATCTACAATAATTAATTATTTTCTCAGAGAAAATTTTTAAATTCCGCCTTTTTCAAACTCCCGCCAAAAAGTCCTCTGTTTATGTGTGCGTGTGTTAGGGGTTACCAGCCATGAGAAATATTACCCACATTTTTACAATAATTTAAATAAATATTTTAGAGGTTTAGTTCTTATATTTGCTGGTTTTTACCATCAAACATGATATAGGTAGTTTTATACTACCGTGGCCAAAAACCAAACAATATAAAACAACTTTATGTTTGAATTTCGAAACAAAGTTTATTTTATATTTCTAGCAGTCGATGCGGGCCTGCAGGTGGAAGTTGTTTGTTTTTATTAAGGGAATATGTACAAAATTCGTTGCTCTGGGCACTTCTGACGCAAGGCAGCGAAGATGCTTTAGTGCAGCTACCCAGTTTTTGGAAACTATTTTAAAATTACGACTCCTACGGCGCTTCTTGATTCTTAGATGGTGAAGATGCTTTAGTGATATACAGGGTGTCCCAGTTTAGGACCTGGAGCCGAAATCGGATAGTAGGATAAGTTATGGCAGTAAAAAACAATTCAAAATCAAAAATGGGTGACAACATTAGTCGTCACATGGTCACTACTCTCCTTGACCTACTCCTACCAGCCATATCCCACATCCTAAATTTCTCCCTTGCATCTGGACAATTTCCCTCCCTGTGGCGTAAAGCCTATATTCGTCCACTGCCAAAAATTCCTAATCCTTCTCTTCCCAATCATTTCCGTCCCATATCAATTCTTCCCTTCATGTCGAAAGTGCTCGAGTCATGTGCTCATAAGCAGTTATCCTGTTTTGTCCGAAAGAACAACATACTCTCCCCTCTCCAATCAGGATTTCGGCCTGGGCACAGCACTGTCTCGGCACTACTAAAAGTGACTGGGGACATAAGGGCCGGAATGGAAGATACTAAATTGACTGTGTTAGTGTTAGTAGATTTTTCAAACGCATTTAACACAGTCAGCCACGATATCCTTTTATCCATCCTCTCCCATCTTATGATCTCACCCGAGGCCCAGGAATGGTTTTCCTCATATCTTAATGGACGCCAACAGTCGGTGCGCATTGATGAGATCACATCAAGTTGGTGTAATCTTGGCTGTGGTGTTCCTCAAGGCGGAATTCTTTCTCCTCTTTTATTTTCTATATTCATCAATCTCATCACTCTTAACCTTCGCTGTACGTATCACTTGTACGCCGATGACCTGCAATTGTACTCACAAATAGGAATCGATTGCTTAGATGCAGCGATCGATGACATTAATAGGGACCTTGAAACCATACAAAATTGGTCTGCTCGGTTTGGCTTGTCAGTTAACCCTAATAAATGCCAGGCAATCATAGTAGGTAGTAGACGCACCATGGCTAAAGTCGATCAAGAGAACATCAGCCCAATTCTTTTTAACGGTGCTGTCATTCCTATTACCCCTAATGTGAAAGATCTGGGAATTCACATCGATGCGAATCTTGATTGGTGTACTCAGGTTGCGAATATCAGTCGAAAAGTGACTGGTAGTCTGCGGGTTCTCTATTGCCTGAAGAATTTCCTTCCATCCAAAACTAAAACGATGCTTGTGCAGACTTTGATATTTCCCATCATCGACTATGGTGATATATGCTATCTCGACCTGAATGCAGATCTTCTCAATAAACTTGATCGACTTCTCAATAATTGCATTCGGTTCGTATTCAATCTTCGCAAGTATGACCATATATCGTCTTACCGTGCTCAATTGAGATGGCTGCCTATCCGGCAGCGTCGCAGTCTGCGTACTCTGACCACACTGTATACTATCCTAACATCACCACACTCTCCTACTTATTTAAAATCTCACTTTCAGTATCTTTGCTCCAGTCACGAAAGAAACCTCCGTTCTACTAACAACCTTCTTCTCTTTTGTCCTTCTCATACCTCTTCTTTAGTTCATTCTTCATTCTACATTCAATCCATTCTTCTTTGGAATGCACTCCCTCTTGAGATCAGGATGTGCACCACCCGGGACACTTTTAAAATTAAAGTACGTCATCTTCTTCAATGTGAAACGACAGCAGAGTCATTAAAAGCCTAATATCTTCTGTGTAAATATTATAATATATATTATTTTAATGTATGTATTAGTATATTTGTTACCATATTTATGTATTTGAATTGTTGATATAACATTATTCTATGTATGTATTCACATTTTCAGCACATTATTTTAATTTATTTATGCACCTACCTTTGTTCTCTCTGCATCACCTTAAGGTTGACTGGTAGAAAATGCCTAAGGCATTAAGTCCGCCGTTGTACTAATTTTTAAGTGCAAAAAGTTGTAAAATAAATAAATAAATAAAAATTCTTTATTACATAAACTATCAGAAAGTGCTTGAAAACGTCAACAAAATGTACAAACCAAATAAAATATCTAAGTTAAAATA
The DNA here is from genome assembly GCA_905147285.1 of Hypena proboscidalis. Classification (NCBI taxonomy): domain Eukaryota; kingdom Metazoa; phylum Arthropoda; class Insecta; order Lepidoptera; family Erebidae; genus Hypena; species Hypena proboscidalis. The sequence goes on from LR990132.1 coordinate 405,993, forward strand.
AACAAAAAATTGCGCAGCTTATTTCCACTTACATGTGATTTTTCAATATTTAAAGAAATATTGGCAATTAAAATAATCGAGAAAATTTACACCCTGTGACGGACTTCCCGCTTCGTTTCACCTAAATTCTTTTATCGTTTCGTTTTAATATGGCTGCCACGAAATCTCAAACTCGTATGACATTCTGCGGGCCCTTGATTTGAAGGTCAACATTCGTATTCGCGAATGTGAGAAATCGTACATTTGTTACATCACATCGTACATGTGTTTTACACAATAATCAACGAAATATTCATTTTACAAACATTAGCACAGTAAAATTAATTGTGTCGTTCCATTTTTTTTACAGTAAATAATAATGTTCAGTGGTGTGCTTTTCAATTACTTACAATAACTTATGCTGATTTAATTTTACCAACTGTTATAATTTCTGCAGTTTCTAATTATTTCTACCCAAAAATTGTTCCATGCGTCGTCGTTTGCAGCAGGAAATCTATAAAACATAGAATAATAATTTATACTAAATGTATTATACTACTAAAAAATATTTACCCAAATTCAGGGTAAATGAAAATATTTATTGGCTGTCAACACTGATAGTTTTGGTATATTTTTTTACGAAAACAATATAATTTCGGCAATAAGCTGAATATATTACTTGCTTACCTATGAAAAGTGATCCCCTGTTTTTTTTTTGTCGAGGCGCTATGGTTTCGGCAGCTTTAAACAACACAAGACGGCATTTTTAATTATTTTTCTTGAAGATCCGAGCATCAGCACAGTCCAAAGCGTAATGGCGGGCGATTGACTTACTATTGTGTCAATGTGTGTGTTCTGTGTGTACGTGTGACTTACTATGGGTGCTTCAGTAAGTGTTTCAAGAGACTACGTCCTGCTTTTTTTATGTAGTCTATGGCTCCACACATTTATCTTACATTCTCATCTTCACTACGTGTAATTTCCTTATATCCGTCTTCTTCAGAGCCTAACATACTGATGCATACAGTACGACAGAGACCCTGTAAACATTAGGGTGGATTATTTTGGGCGTTTGTTCCTAATTTTAAATGGAGCTAGCTTATAGACTTTTTTTACATTTGATATATTTATCAGCCCTCTACTAGTGTTTTAAGTTTTCGTAAATTAGATGAAAGCGTTGTTTTTTAATATATAGTAATATATTTAATAAAACGCACTTCTAGAGAAGTTATTAAATGAATTATAATCCTTAAAATTGTATTTAAGGATTAGTTGATTTTATTCTACGTACGCATAGGTATAATCACAACTGCAATATATTATTGTCACTAAAATCTACAAAACTTTGTGCTATTACTAGTATTATATTATCTGTGGTGCTATGCAATTTTATTTACGATAAAATTGTTTTTATAAGACTTATATTTATTTTATAGGTAATAAAAGGTAGGTAATAAAAACACATTTGAAAGTGATTTAAAATGTTTGATAATTTTAATTATTTGGTCGTCAGTAGAGGGCTAATAAATATAACAAACTTTTTATTTAAAAATCTTTATTTACAAGTTAAGACTCTATCAAGACCTACAATTAAATTAAAAATTAAAATATTTATATAGGTAGATCCGCCCTGCCGCTCACATTGTTATCACGGATTTGTAGAATTTCTCTTCTAACTTGGGGTTATATCGGAGATAATAAATATCAAGATGTAACCAAAGATAATGTAATACTACGTAGAGATGTAACATGAAGAAAATTGACGGATATACTTTTGCAACCATAGAGTACATAAAAAAAGCAGGAGAGAATGCTCAGATGAAGGACCTAAAGATAGAACCATAAAATTACATGAGCGAGATGGAGATGGAACTCGATGGAACAATTACTAAGGAAGAAAAAGGAAAAAATATACTTTTTTTGTCTTTGTCACCGTGGCCGATATTTTTCTTTGTCATCAGCCACTTGATGACAAGCAACGTCTGACAACTTGATATTTTTTCATTTTTCTGGTGTAAACAGGTGTAAATAAACTGATTTAGTGTAATTTATAGAATAAACAACTGTAAACTAAGATAAAGAAAATAAAGAAATGGTGAGATGTGCTATTTTAAGTTACAAAAGCCGCAGCGAGAGCCAAATTGAAGGAATATCATTTCACAGGTAAGTAGATGAAAAAGACATATATTTCATTTTGGTGACCTGATGGTACGACGAAAATTGTTGTTTACAAGTGGAATTCATTATGTTTGCTACTATATTTAAGACGTAGTAATACATTTTACTATTAAACATATCGAACCTTTTGATTTATGTGTTGCCATCACGGGACTTTAATTTACCCCACGGTTAGTCCCCAGTCATATGTCATCAATACAATAATAATAAGACTATGATTTTATAATAACGTTTTAAATTACTGCAAACGATTATATTGGTTATTTTTTTAAATCAAATTATTTTTTTTTTTTTTTTTCAATTCATTTTGGCAAACGATGTACCCAACACCCTTTATATGTCGATAAAAAGTAGCTATATTATTTCTGGAGCCTTGAACTATCCCCACACCAATTTTCATTAAGGTCGGTCCAGTAGATTCGACAACTATTGGGTACAAACAAACAAACAAAAAAATCTTTTCTCTTTATAATTAGTAGAAATAGATATATACTCTACTCTCCTATTTTCCCAACTAATATTGTGTATTTTTATACTAATTATAAATACATATTTTAAAATATTAATTGAGTATTTTATTTTCATTAAAAGTCACTCCTCATCTGTTCACTCACACTCACACCTAGCGTCTTGCGTGCATAAGTGGGGTTGATACACTTGATACCCTCATACATATCCTATTAAATATAACCGAGAAGTTTATCTTCATAGAAACAGTCGGAACGTGTCACATGCCTACGTCTATGTGCGTCACGTGCCTACGACGGAGATGTGCCGAACGATTCCAAAAAATAATTATAGAAGTTCAAGTCAGGTACATTAAATCAAAATACAGTTGGGGGCAGCCCTTATTTTTTCTCTTTTTAAAAAAAAAAACGACGCCCGCTATCGGAATAACTTCTGTGTCGCGGGGGTGTTCACAAACATACATTTTACACACACAAAGCACACCCAGAGTCAGAACAAATCTTTGCGGATCACACAAAGATCTGTGTCCCGTTTGTGGGGTCGAACCCACAACACCAGCGCAGTTGAAAGTGGCGAGGCGACCGATTTTAACAACTATGGCAACCGTGGACTCAAATCAACCCTATCGTGTATCGCGTCATTGTGTTTTGTTATTTCAAGGTAAGGGATGGAGTTAGAATACTGGTGATAGGTTGGGCTAAGTCTATTCGTGAAGTTGAACCAAAAATGGGAAAAAATTGCTAAAATGGCAACACAAATGAAATTTGTTGCCGTCGCATGTGCAGTTGCGGCGTGGTGACATCTATAGGTCCTTCATCTGAGAGAGAATGTCACTTATAAAATGATGGAAGCACCAAAATGGCGGCGGTCTGTTTATATGTGCGTGTGTTAGGGGTTACCAGCCATGAGAAATATTACCCACATTTTTACAATAATTTAAATAAATATTTTAGAGGTTTAGTTCTTATATTTTTTTATTTGCTGCTTTTTACCATCAAACATGATATAGGTAGTTTTATACTACCGTGGCCAAAAACCAAACAATATAAAACAACTTTATGTTTGAATTTCGAAACAAAGTTGATTTTATATTTCTAGCAGTCGATGCGGGCCTGCAGGTGGAAGTTGTTTAAAAGGGAATATGTACAAAATTCGTTGCTCTGGGCACTCCTGACGCAAGGCAGCGAAGATGCTTTAGTGCAGCTACCCAGTTTTTGGAAAATATTCTAAAATTACGACTCCTACGGCGCTTCCTGATTCTTAGATGGTGAAGATGCTTTAGTGATATACAGGGTGTCCCAGTTTAGGACCTGGAGCCGAAATCGGATAGTAGGATAAGTTATGGCAGTTAGCAAAAAAATAAAAAACAATTCAAAATCAAAAATTCTTCATTACATTAACTATTAGAAAGTGCTTGAAAACGTCAACAAAATGTACAAACCAAATAAAATATCTAAGTTAAAATAAACAAAAAATTGCGGAGCTTATATTCACTTACATAGAAAGAAAGAAAGAAAGAAAGAAAATTTTTTATTGGCACAAAACATAAAATAAACAATACAGGAAATACGATCAAATACCGTCTGTACCAAAAGGCCAGCAGGCCCAGCAGTTCAGCATAATGCTAAGCGACTGCAATGAAATACAGTCACCTAACGCTGATTTTCAGCTGCAGCCCACTGCTACATGTCATGTGATTTTTCAATATTTAAAGAAATATTGGCAATTAAAATAATCGAGAAAATTTACACCCTGTAACGGACTTCCCGCTTTATTTCACCTAAATTATTTTATCGTTTCGTTTTAACATGGCTGCCACGAAATCTCAAACTCGTATGACATTCTGCAGGCCCTTGATTTGAAGGTCAACATTCGTATTCGCGAATGTGAGAAATCGTACATTTGTTACATCACATCGTACCTGTGTTTTACACAATAATCAACGAAATATTCATTTTTATTAACACTTTTTTTGACTATTTCAAAATTCAAAATCTTTATTGACATAAACTAGCATCCTTAAGTCAAACTTAATCCTAGCACAAGTAATAACTGGGTTGCAGGAGATAGCGTCTTCCCGGTACAGCAGACACAGACATTTAATCTTATGAATAGGACAATTTAAATCAAATTTGACAAAAAAAAATTCTTCGTAAAATTGTTTTTTTATAAATTAACTTCTTTTGTAATTATTACTAACATTTATTTTTTATTTTATTGTGCAAATGTTCAAGCAATAAATGCTTTAACATTAGCTCAGTAAAATTAATTGTGTCGTTCCATTTTTTTTACAGTAAATAATAATGTTCAGTGGTGTGCTTTTCAATTACTTACAATCCCTTATGCTGATTTAATTTTACCAACTGTTAGAATTTCTGCAGTTTCTAATTATTTCTACCCAAAAATTTTTCCATGCGTCGTTTGCAGCAGGAAATCTATAAAACATAGAATAATAAAAATATTTACCTAAATTCAGGGTAAATGAAAATATTTATTGACTGTCAACACTAATAGTTTTGGTATATTTTTTTACGAAAACAATATAATTTCGGCAATAAGCTGAATATATTACTTGCTTACCTATGAAAAGTGATCCCCTGGTTTTTTTTTGTCGAGGCGCTATGGTTTCGGCAGCTTTACACAACACAAGACGGCATTTTTAATTATTTTTCTTGAAGATCCGAGCATCAGCACAGTCCAAAGCGTAATGGCGGGCGATTGACTTACTATTGTGTCAATGTGTGTGTTCTGTGTGTACGTGTGACTTACTATGGGTGCTTCAGTAAGTGTTTCAAGAGACTATGTCCTGCTTTTTTTTATGTAGTCTATGTTTGCAACAATTAGACTATCAAATTTCATAAAAAAAATCCATAGGCTTGGATGAAGGATAGTACTGGATAAGGGAATGGCGTGGTCAACAGCGAGACAGAGAATCTCGGCACAGTGTGGCGACAGTGAAAATTAAATTACCCTAGTTTTTGGATAAATTTGCCAAAATATTAAGATATATTATTTACTAATTCCAAAATGAAAAATGTATTTATTTTATGAAAATAAAACAGATATAAAGAACAATTGTTCGGTTTATTGAACATATTGCGTGATGTACTGTTATGTTAATACTGCATAGGTAATGACTGAATTTAAGTCGATCAACCAATGTTGGAAGTTTCACATCTGGCGTTTCAGCTGCGTGTTTTTGAACAGTCACTGCTGGCATCATAGTATTGAGTTTAGTAGACACATACTCTTGGCTACTCGTTGACGGCATTACTATGCTAGCTCATCCACTGCTTCTATTGCCTGAAACTGTAAAATTTTTAATAGTTACTTTACGCAAAAGTTTAAATAGATGGCGTTTAACATACTTTCTAACTCACGCACGGGGACGGGCAGTTACGGCTGCCACAGGTAAAAACGTGAGGATCAACGAATCCCACAGAGCAAAAGTCACGGACCATAGCTAGTTTTATTAAAACGAAATCAAATATTCAAGTCTATATTGCACGTAAAATCCTTAGGACCGTAAAAAACGTAGATTTCCTTTCAGTGTTGCGCATCAATTCAAAGTATCTCAACTTGACTATACCCAAATATTGTAATATATATAAATAAATAGCCCCCTATAATACTCAACTGAAAATACTTAAATAAAAATGTACAATATATATACACGCTGTATATAATGTATCCTACAGATTAAATATTAATTTACCTGTGTGGCACAGCATTCATTAACAAAAGAGTTACTCTCTTTTTTTAATAATTCATGTCGTCCAAAATGTCTGCTACAAACTTAAGAGAATTTACTCGGAGCCCAATTTGTTCGTCCTGTAGCTTCAATCCACTTCGGATTTAAATCAATATTTGCCGGGAAACTGTTATGCAATTAAGATATTGAAACTGACTAAAATACTACATGATATATTTATCATAAGAAATGCAACATAAAATTTTACCCACAATTGTGGGGTAAAAAATATGGAAGTCTTGACAACATATAACAATATTTTATAGTAGGTTATGAATACTAAAATTTCATATTTAGGATGATATTGTCGATCAAATTATAAACAAACATAGTTCACACAAGATAAAATCATTGAAAATACAACCTGGCATATGATTCAAAGGCCAAAATGTGTTATACTTACGAGTGGAACGATAATTCAGGCAGTTTTCTTCTACTATCACTTTTACATCCTAAAACACTACACCGCACCATATTTCCTACAATAATGCTTAATAAAGACACTATTGTTAAAAAATTGCTAATATTTTTCAGGTTTCACGTAACTTTTATAGCTTTAAACTAACTAAAATTTAAAAATACCAAATTATTTTGCCAGCGTTGTCAAATATGTCAAGTTTGATTGATAAAGTTTTGAGCAAACCTCAAGGTTTGCTCAAAAACCCGACACGCATGGCGAAACAAAAAATCTTATCACCTGTCTTGTTTTTTTACACAAAATTGGCGTAAGTTTATCTTTGTCTTGTGTGAGGGAGATCGAAGCTATCAGTCGTCTATACTATTCTCTGTCTACGTCCATAGGCCACTGCAACACTGTCAAAACCCATACATTTAGAAACTTTGACGTGAATTTTATCTGGAATGCGCAGCTTTGCTGGCGCAGTTTGGCTCACGCAGCGGGAAAAATGTAATTTAAAAGTTATAGCTCCCTCTAGTTAAATGCAAAGTCACTGTTTAGATAGTGTTGTATCACTAAGGCTGCGGTTTAAATTGTACGATGTGCGCTATTGGTACTGTGTTCGTGCAAAAAATCGGTTTATTTTGTACAAACGTGAGCTCTCGTGAGCAGTGTGACGTCATGAGTGACGTCATCGATCGCTACCAACGGTGCTCACAAAAATTTGGTAGTGCAGTGTGTGCGGAGACGTCAAATTCGAATTTGACAAGTGACTAGCAAAACAATACTGTCTTGTTTTTATTTTGTTGTTGCACGTTTTAGATAATATTCAATGAAAAATGTCGCTTATACCAACGAAAGTATATTGTGAGGATAGTGACAGAACCCTGACTCTCATGCTAACGGCAGAGGATCATGAAAGAGCCTGTAAAGTTTTTGATAATTTGGAAGTGTACTAAATTCCTACTATTTTAATGTTGGTTGGAAATTTAGGCAAAGATAATGTAATTGTAGTAGGTAGAGGCACCACAACACGTCAGTAGAGGTTATAATTTTTGACAGAAGTGACATTACAGGGCTATTGACTGGTTTAAATTGAAATGTGTAATAATATGTGTACCGATGGTAAACATTCAATTTAAACAGCCAGTTTGTAGCGTTGGCACGTTTGTAAAGGATCGTACAATTTAAACCGCAGCCTAAGTATCGACACAATGCACATCTCTAGCTGTCAATGTCATGCATGTGTCAAATTTTTCTGTCATTTAAATACACGGTAGCCTTGAGCGCGTCACGGGAAAATGGCGATGTAGTACAAATAAATATATTATTATAATTAATAAATACGTTCTTAAGTTCGAATAAGTGAATTTAATTTGGGCATGCAATTAAAACAACCTCAAATATTAAATAAAATAAGTGCAAGTGGTTTTCGGTATCAAATAAATAAGTGTTTCTATTGTGTATCACTTAAAAGTGTATTCTTTGGCAACAAAATGAAATCATGAATTTATTTAGATAATTTGGCCAGGGGCATTCGCAATGCTTGCGGTGGTAGTGTTGTTGGTGTTATGTTGTGTGGCAGGAGGTGGTACAGTGCGGTACAGTTGTAGCGAGAGCAGTAATGAGACGTTGATGCTGACACCCGCCGAGGACGGCGTCGACGGCCGCTACACTATGAAGTCCTGCATCCTCAACAACCCCAATATAACTGATTGGAATGTACATCTCGACTACTTCCTCAATACGACCACCTGTTCTAGAAGTAGAAATGATAAAGGAAGACATGAAAGAAAGCTACACTCTACAATAAAATACGAGTCTCTTATGGATCGCCCCAATTGTACTCATGTATGTATTACTAGGTAAATGGTTTCATGTGTATGACTGAACCTGTATAAACCATGACCCTCTTAATATGTATTAATACTTATGTCATTGATGCATTCATCTTAAATAATATGGTATTTATTATAAAATACGACCTTTTCGTCTGGTCCAAACCTTGTGGTCTATCATTATGGTTAAAGTTTAGTATATGGACCGTTGAATTGGAGGGTGCGGAGGGGTGGAGGGGGGGAGGGGAGGGGTAGGTAATCTCCCCCCAAAAGGGGGGGGTGCGGAGCCCCCCCATTTTTGAGAAAAATGAAAAAATATGTTTGGAGGTTAGGCTAACTTAAAATATATGACAGTCCTTATACTAAACTTTAACCATAATATCATTTTTCATGCTAAAACTATAGTATGTATTTTTTTTATAAAATTAAATGATGCTCAAATGAATTAAAGTCGATTCAGAAAGGGGTCAGAGTATCACACAGATTGATTCTAGCACTCGCCGACCGCTGCCGCGGCACGCTCGCTTCGCTCGCTCGGCTCGTGCTTTGTTATGGTCGCAGTTCTAACCTAACCTAACCTACTAATTTAAAAAATGAATTTTTGATAAAATTAAATGATGCTTAAATTAATAAAAGTCGATTCACAAACGAAACGATGACTGAAGTTGACATTTGACAATACTGACAAAACAATATGGCGTCGCGATTTGCGCGTTTCGTTACTTCACAATTTCACTTTTTTATTTATTTAAAACACATGAATATACTTTTTATTGTTATAAACTCGCATTATTTCATATTAACACCAATTTGTGTATTTATTAAACAGGAATATACAATAAAAATAAACATTATTAAATAAATTTATTGTTCTTAGTATGAAAGTTATGAAACTAAACGTAGGAAAGTCAAACGTCACCGCGAATGACATTTTAGTAGTGAAAATTTCGGATATTTGATTATTTTTTAAAAAAAAACTAAGAATCTCCGCAGCCTGAAACTTTGCAGAAAGACTCCATAGGCCTAGGCCTTTCTGCAAAAAAATTTTGGTTGCCCAACTCGACGGTCCATATACTAAACTTTAGCCATCATTATGTTATGTATGGATAAAATAAATAAACTGGTCAAATGCATGTCTTTGGTTCTGTACCATTATCTATTTAAAACGGCAAAATAATCAAGTATGTAAGCCCCTCTTAAATATTTATTAAATTTTAATAAATATTTTTTTGTATAAATTCAACATCTAGTTATTACAGGTCATGAGTTACAGCCAGGTGACAGACTGACAGCAAAGTCTCAGAAATAGGATTCTGTTTTTACCCTTTAGGCACGGATCCTTAAAACCTGCGTTCTCTCATCTACAATAAACATGAAATTAGGAGTGCATTTCTTGTATATTGAGGGATAAGGAAATAACCTTGTTGATTTAAATCATTGATGTATTACATAAACTGCTGTAACCCTGTGCAAGTGGCAATAGGTTTAACCTTTTACATTTCATCAAAACCTGATGTCCTCACAAGCTTGATTGGTCAAATCATCTATTTTACACAACATTATTTGAGGAGCTGGAAAACAGAACTGGACCAGTTGCCTACTATTTTAAACACTATCTTAATTTAAGATGTCTTGACCTAAGGTGTTTAAACCAGTTCCAAGTGTTGAAAAATGTCTATGAAAAGTACATTTTCAAGCAAAATACAATATTATATCCCGTTGGCAGTCCATTTTGTTTCACCAGCACCTCATTTGTTTATTATCAAAAGGTAAACATTGTAACAGTTAGGTATTTCCAGGTTTGCTTCTCCATGGATTTTGATCTGATGTTCACTAGCTGCTATGTTGTTCAAATTGAGTACTCAAGGAAGAAGGGACCACCCATTGATAAGAAGTTTGGAATCAAAAACAATCTCACCAAAGAATTATATGATAATAACACAGCCCTTGTCAATTTGGTCAATCATGAGTAAGTTTTGTTAATATTTATTAATGTTAGTCATTTGCAGAGTAAACCCTTCAGTGAAGCTTGATTAATGCTTGTGATAGGAGGAGCTTCATGTTCATGTTGTAATGGCCAGGATTTGAACCCACAACCTTTTGATTACTATTGTGAAGCCACATTGATTGCGGCAATATTAAATATATTATTATGATAATAATAATGATATGAATATGGGTTCTGCTTCACAACTGTTATAAAACAACCTTGTACTTATATTCTTATTTGAGAACCTATTTAAAATAAATAATCTTTCAAAGTTATCTTTGGATACAACTTTTCACAGTCTTAATTTTGTTTGCAGGGATCAGGTTTCTTTGGAATGGATCCTAGGTTTTCCTGTGTCAGCACATTTTAATGTATTTATAAGTGGGACAAAAGAAAATGCTACCGAGGTAAGGAAGGGTTGTTGTACACAAATTTATCTACAACTATGAATGTGTTGACTGCAATAATAAGTGGTTTAATGCAGTGATTTGTTTTATCTGCCCTTGTGAATCATAAGTTTTCCATTCATAATTACATATTGATGACAAATACTGTGACTTCTTTTGAATAACTGTAAAGGGAACCTTAATTTTATGAAATTTGAAGCACAAAATATCTTTAAAACATGAACATCAGTTTTCCCTGTAAATTAACCATAAATTTTCTTTTTTGCCAATTAATACTAATTCAATTAGATTATGTTTTCCCTGATGTGGGCAATTTTTTTTGTTTTACTAATTTAGATAAAAAACCCTTCACTGTTACAACAGTTTCGGTTCAGTAGTTTAGCTGTGAAAGCGTAACAGACAGACTGACAGATAGATGGTCAGACACAGTTACTTACACATTTATAATATTAGTAGGAAAATAATTTTCAACTTCAAACCTTAAGTTATTAAAGTTAACAGCATTGTCAATTTCACAACTTCACAGTTTATTCTCAGCCTTGCACCAATCAAACTTGAAAAACGGGTATGATGAGGTCTCCACTCACATCTTAAAGTCTTGCGCTGAAATTATAGTACCAGTCCTAGCACATTGTATAAATTTGTCAATGCTTGATGGAGTGTTTCCAGATAAATTAAAATTATCAGTAGTTAAACCGCTCTTTAAGAATAAAAGTTCACTGGAAGTAACTAACTATAGACCAATCACACTAATTCCAATTTTTGCGAAAGTCTATGAAAAAATCATGCATTGTCGTTTATCACAATTTATAAGTAAATACAATATAATTAATAATGAACAGAATGGCTTTCAAAAGGGCAAGTCTACCACATTAGCTGCATATTCTCTCTTTAGGTCTATAACCGAAAACATTGATAAAAAACGTCCTGTAACAGCCATTTTTCTAGATATGAGCAAAGCTTTCGATCTAGTTGATCATAAAATCCTTGTGAATAAATGTGAAAGATATGGCATTCGAGGTCCTGGATTAAAGTGGCTTGAGAGCTATCTTGACAATAGAGAACAATACGTCGAAATTTTTCGCATAAACGAAAGCTTGACGTCAATACCACATAGATCGTTGACTCTGCCTAACACATCAGGCGTCCCACAAGGGAGTATTCTCGGTCCTCTTTTGTTCCTCATATACATCAATGATTTACCTAGTATAACAGATCACAAGTGTATACTTTTTGCTGACGACGTTTCCATTCTTGTACCAGAAACTGATAAAAATAAACACAATGAGGAAGTCAGCAAAACTATAAATAATGTTATTAATTGGTTAACCGAAAATCAGCTTAAAATTAATATATCTAAAACTAAATATGTACAATTTGCAAACTATAAACAAAAACCTCAACATATTGAACTTAAGTATGATGGCGAAAAAATTGGTAAAGAAAATAATATCAAATTCCTAGGACTTACATTAGACAACAATTGCAACTGGGGCTCACACATAAACACAATATGTAATAAATTAAACAGGTTTGTATATGCCTTAAAACAGTTAAGTAAATCAGCTACGCAAGAAACAGCTCTCGGCGCGTATCACGGTTACGTAGGTTCGGTTTTAAGATACGGTATCATTTTATGGGGTAATTCTACACACATGAACAGGGCTTTCATTGTACAAAAAAAATGTCTTAGGGCAATAGCTGGTGTATCCCCACTAACTAGCTGTAGACCCATATTTAAAAAATTAAGAATATTGACTTTGGTATCTCTATATATTCTTGAAATTGGCATATTTGTAAAAAGTAATTCACAATTCTTTACGAAGGTTAGTGAAGATAGCAGATTCCAAAAAAGGGATCCTAGTAAATTAAGAAATGAAATATGTAAAAGCACTCTTCACTACAAAAACAGTTACAGCATGTCAATAAAATTTTTTAACCACATTCCACAAACTTTAAGAGAATTACCTTTACATATTTTTAAAAGAAAACTTAAGTCTTGGTTACTTGAAAAGTGCTTTTATACGCTTAATGAATTCTATTCCTGTAAAAAATAAGTTATCCTGTTTGTTAGTGCTACTTTATTGTCCATGTTTACTTCTTTAAACAAAAATTCGCATGCCTATTAAAGGTGAATATGTCGGGCTGCTAAAACATGTATACCATCTACTGTACCATATTCCTGCGAATAAATGAATCTTTAATCTTTAATCTAAATGGATTATATTTATTACAAAAACAGTTTTATCAGATATAGCAATGAATCAACAGGAATCCCTCCGCGTGGAGCACAAGAACATCACGGACAGCTGCGACGTGACGGGAGTGGACAAGGTGAGCTGCGACGTGGCCGTGCCACTGGGCTGCTACCACGCTATCCTCAACCACCACCCCATCTGGTACCCAGCCTTCAACAGCCAGTCCGAGGTCAGCCACTACTTCTGTGAGTATTTCGTTCCGTGCGATGTCGACAAGCATGCGAGAGAAGCGCTGTAACGCCAGCGGTTGCAGGTCGCAGCGCGCTGCAGACGCCGGTGCTGGCGGCGCGCGGCGCGGCGGGCGCGGCGGCGTGGTGGCTGTGCGGCGGCGCGCTGCTGGCCGCGGCCGCGCTGGGCGCCGCGCTGCTCGCGCGCCACGCGCTGAAGACCCGCAACTACCACAAGGCGGTGCTGGAGTCCTGGAAGAGAGCGCGGTGAGTGCCTACGTCTTACTTCTAGAGAAGCGGCACGACCCTGAATGCAAAGGGTCATACTTCACTTACTACACTACACGACGGCTATGCTAGCGAGGATCTTCAGGAGGGAGGAGTGTTAATAATTGTTTTTTTCGAGGTTGAACAACCAATAAGAGCACACCACTGAGCTGTTCGACGATCGGTCGACATCGATCGACGTCAACTGATTTTCGTGTAATAAAACCCTAAGATAGCAATGAAGCTAGACTAGGCGATCGATTCATGAGATGGCAAAAGTGCTTGGCGCGGTTACGAAGCATATAAACCAAAGAATCTAAAACTCAGAAGTAGGTTATTGAAAACAAACTATATTTCGACAGACCAAGACGTAAAATCTTGTTTTTTACATATTTCACATTGTAAAGCCAAAATGACCTTCAAGTTTTTGATAAATCGAGTTACAAACGATAACGACCTTTATGTTAAGAACGTTGCGGATTATAAATATATAGTACACAAAGGCTCGGGGGACCATCGGAATGTTTGTCATAGAAGTAATCTCGTCAATAATAGCGGTTATCGGGGTGTCAATGAAAACAATTAATGAGTGAGTGACGCAAGTGATCGACTCGTGAGTCGTGACATTATTATCTTAGAGCCGGCGCCTCTCTCAACCACGGGTAGACAAAGTACCACATTGTTATGCTATCTGCAAGTTTTAATAGACTTGTCGTTGGTCGAACTCTGCTTGCGTGAATTTACTCAATAATGATTAACCAATTATTCAATAATAATATAATCTAGATTTACTTAATATATTTCTATTGTGTAACTATAATTAAATTCGTATTGTGTAACTTATACCAATGTGCTTGCTTTGGCCTTCTGTAAGTGAAGGTACACATACAACAATGTGTAAGCCTAGATCAATACCACAAACTGTATGACACCTGTGTATCTTTGTTGATGATCCCAAATAAATAAATCTGCCTTGCATAAAACCGGTTCTAGTTCACGTGCAGATCAAATAGTCAAGAGGCAGAAAGACAATATTATACGTAAATCTAACCTATTTGGTTTATCCCGCCTCCAAGTTGTTACTACCCATGAGTTTTGTTACACAAGTTCTAAACGAAAACATAGATTTATTTATTTATTTATTTCATAGAGGCACTTCACAGCTTACAGGCAGTAGGTAAATAATTTATATTGGAACAGTACGCCAATTACGAAGTACACAAAGAATAATTTAACAATGTAATCCGAGAGTGAAAGGATACACATGCAAAAACTATATAATACAAAAAATGTAGATGTTTAATGATGTATAAATGTCAGTGTAGTTTAATGTTAGTGTAGATTTCCTTAAAAGCGGGTCAACCCACCAAAGGCACCGTAAATACTTCAGTGTCATATTGTTAATTATCACATTATTACAAGTTGAAACAATAACCCCCGTTTAGTCATAATTCACACGCTTAATGCAGGACGACTTCATTAACAGGGCCTCTCTAATTGTATTATATTATGTTCAATATAATTGATTTTCTTGACGGCGATAACCTCCCTAACCTTTTTGAGGAAAATGCGTCGTTTTACTGTGAAATTGTATTATCTGAATAAATGTTTTTTAATCGAATCGTCTGCTGAATAATGTGGACCATGGCCGGGTAGGGTAAAGGGTTATTAAGACTAAAACTATCAAGTTTCATTTACGTGTCGTGGCGAGTTTTGCAATTATAGGTTTAGGTTAAATAATCCCTCAAATAATCCGCGTATCCCACGTCGTGCTGTTCTTATTATTACAGCAATTGTTTGGTAAGTATCTAATTAATTGAGCTTTTTGTAATTTTGGTTAAGCAGGCTTACAGGGTCAAGTCCCTGTTCTGAAAATTGTGTCACATTTTGCTAAATATGTCGTGATGTGGTTAATGGTGCAATTATCCACACGCAGATGTATTATAGAAATGATAGAACTGGTCAAAAGTAAAACTAAATGTATACGCTGTGACGTCACAAACGAGTCAGACTCGTTGCAGCTTCTATGCGTGACCGAACGATTTTTGAAAACTATTACAATGACAGTTTGTAGGTATTTATTCTGCAAATAAGCATTAACCTGCTTAGAATTCCTGACGGAAAGTACTAGACATCCTCTTCGTAGTTCTATCTACATATTAATTATAATGATAAGAAGGCTGTTTGCGTACTTTTGTTTATTAGCAGCCTCAGTCTTTTCTCTAGGCCTGCGCATAGTATACGTGTGTGACAGAATAAAATCTAGGAAGGACAGGAACAGAACATTAACCGTATAGGTACCTAATCTGTGTTAAAATATACTATGGATTTCCTTTTGCCGTTGTATCACGTCACGTATGAAAACCACGATGTATATAAGAACATGTTACGAAGAAGAACATGTTAAGATTTGCTACAAGTAATTATTATATTTAAATTTTCACTTTTACCGGTGGTTTCTTTTGTCAATCTAGTCCTTGCCAAGCATTTCGATTCTAGCACTTGCCGAGCATTGCCGCGACACGCTCGCTCAACCCGTGCGCGGATGTTCACAATCACAATAATAACCTAACCAAACAAACTTATTGGCCCAAAATTCAAAAACCTTTCTTCTCCTCTAATGCTCGCTTGATCAAAAAGACGCTTAGCTTACGTTATTTTTCAGAATGTATTACATCTATCAGTACCAAGGTAAAAATTATAATAATCACCAATAAAGTCGAAGTAAAAGTAATAAATTAATCACTTTTACCTCGCTTTTTGGTAATTATTAATATTTACCAGTAAATATGTATAATTGATGATCAAACGAACTTACCTGTACGTGAAGTTCGATCATAATTATACGAACGACTTATTTCGACGCGACTTTTAAAACATTTTGTAGCTATGTCCCCAAGCTACAGCCTTTACACGGGTTGAAAAGCATTAAAAAAAAATATATATTTTTATCCGCTTACCACACCGGCGCTCACCTGTCATTCTGTTTAAAGTAGAGTATTTATGTTACTGATGTGATTGTACCCCTCTATTTATTTTTGGGGTTGGGTATCCATAGGTATATATACTTACTATACTTAATGTACCTTCAATTGATAGGTTTGTCTGGGAGGGTGATGAGTAAGTCGCGTCGAAATAAGTCGTTCGTATAATTATGATCGAACTTCACGTACAGGTAAGTTCGTTTGATCATCAATTATACTTCACGACTTATTTCGACGCGACTTTTAAAACATTTTGTAGAATGTTTAGAGAAATGTATTTAGCCATATAAATAAATAAAACAGTTGATGGTATAATCACATTTATATTATAGTTTAATAATTTACTACTTATATTATTACCCTTACACACCGATGGTGAGTATTATTAAATTTATTGCCCTGACCTAGACAACATGGTCTGTGCAAATGTATTACAATCATCAATTATTTCTCTATTGTAGAATCTAGCAAACGACATGGAAGATTCTGCCCAGCCGGCAGTCTTTCTAATTACCTCTAAGCTAACCCCGGCTCTGCTGGCAGCCGATGTAGCGGCATGGCGCGTGCTATGTGCACTAAACACGGACACGTCTAAGCCGCTCTTCTGCAAGATATCTCTGATCCAGTTACTAAGTGTTTGGCTTGTAACTACCCCAAAGGGTTTCCTATAACTAATAAATAAGTTTTTTGAATAGGATCTATGCTGTCGAGTCCTTTCTAAGTAGCATGATAAGGAACGAGCAGGACATATCTCTGGCCTGGTATCATAAAAAGGTAATCTTAAGAGTGGCTGAACCGAGTTTGGTTTTGATGTTTTAATGAGACAGGGGATCTCTATTAATATTTCAGCAGGTTCCCGGAGTTTTATATTAAACATGAATCCCAAGAACTTGCATTCCATTGTAGGAGTCATTTGACTTTTATTGTAATTAATAATAAATCCTAATTTGTTCAACATGTATTTAGTATGAAATGTTTGTTTGACATTCATTAAAATTTCTTCCTAGACAAAAGAAATCATCTAAATATGAAACTAAAATCATATTACGGGACCGAAGATGTTCCATTACAGGTCTTATTAATTTAGTAAACACAAAGGGTGCTGTTGATAACCCAAAGGGCAAACAATTGAATTTGTACAAAATACCATTGAACATAAATTTTAGGTATTTTTTATGTTCCTCGTGAATTGGAATGGAATAATAGGCATCTTTCAAGTCGATAGTGCCCATATAACAATATTTTGTTATTAGTTTAGCTGCTGTACGGAAATCTTCCATTTTAAAATGAAACGTACGAACAAACCTATTTAAACATTTTAAGTTTAATATAAACCTGTACTCCCCGTTTGGCTTTTTTGCTAAAAACACATTAGATATAAATTCATTGGGCTCATGTTGACTAATGGAAATAGCACCAATATTCAACAGATTTTTAATACATCTTTGGAAATGTTTTAGTTCTAATTTTGATTTTGGTATTGTATTAGGACAACCTTGACGTATAGGTACAGATATTAAAGGTATCTTATACCCAACTATCCAAGAGTGAATAATGCTGCTGTCGCTTATTTGTTTCCAAGCAGAAGTAAAGTGACTTAATCGACCAGCATATACCTTATCTAAATCCTCGCTGACTGACGGAGGCGCTGCGTAGGTGACGAGCGCCGCGGAGCCGTCGTTGCGTGGTGGGACCGTGAGGCGCCACGCCTGTGGGCTGTTGTTGCCGGAGTATGTCGCGCCCTGGTTGCAACCGTCCTCTGGCTCTGTATCCGGTGCTGGGCCCTCATGTTTAAAGACTGCTTATTCTTATAAAAATTATTTTTATGAAATTTGTTATTGTTTGATCGTTGTTGCTTTAATTCTGCCCCTGACTTTAGAATACTTTTTGCTAATCTTAGTTTTTCAGTTAAATCACAACCAAAGAGATGGTTATCTCGTTTAGTTTCTAGTAAAGTCTCTTTTAAAATGTTATTAGTGGTAGAAATAGCAAAATTGCGCCTCATAGTGGTCTCACTATGGTGTATATCTGCCAAGAGGCGGCTAGCGTCACTAATATTTTGTAATATAGGTGCGCATGAGCTCATGGATACAAGTTTGTCTACTGCTCGGCCCAGGGCAGCAAGTGCTATACCTAGTTGTTTTTGTTTTTCACACATTTTTCCATCCCGTTTTACCATTGAGTCAGGAATGGCTTTAACTTCCGCATTTAATACAGGCGGTAAAAGAAGGCTGCAGTTACCAGGAATTGTGTAATCTTTAAATAGTTTTTCTTTTATTTCTTTAGATAGGCCTATGGATAATACTGGGTGGCGCAAAAGTAAAGACCCTATTTGGTTCAGCTATAACATTTTTTCTAAATTAGAAAACTAGATTTAGATTTTTTTAAATGTATATTTGTGCCATTAAATTTCGTACCATTAGGATTTAAAGATGATGTCTTTTAAATGGTGACCTCCAGAGTTGATACACCTTGAAGAGGATGATTTTCCTTCAAAATTGGTTATGAGTGACGAAGCGCATTTCCATCTCTCAGGGCATGTCAATAAGCAGAATACTCGGTTCTGGGGCACTGATAATCCGCGCATTATTCAAGAAACACCTCTACACCCACTAAAAGTTACTGTATGGTGTGGCATCTGTGTTGACAGAGTGATCGGACCCTATTTTTTCGAAGACGCTGGAGGCAATGCGATAACTGTCACTGGAGAACGCTACAGAACCATGTTACGTGAGTTTTTGATACCCAGTTTGGACGAATTGGGGCTGGAGCACATCTGGTTTCAACAAGACGGCGCTACGGCACACACAGCGCGCGACACTATGGACTTAGTGAGGGACGCTTTTCCAGACCGAGTTATCTCTCGTTTTGGCGATTTGCCTTGGCCTGCAAGATCACCCGATCTGACCAGTCCAGACTTCTTTCTTTGGGGTTTTTTGAAATCTCGGGTGTATGTGAACAAGCCACAGACTCTCGCAGCTCTAAAAGAAAACATTCGTCAAGAAATAACGAACATATCGCAGGAAGTGTTACGGCAAGTTATGCAAAATGTCATAAATAGGGCTCAAATGTGTATCAACTCTGGAGGTCACCATTTAAAAGACATCATCTTTAAATCCTAATGGTACGAAATTTAATGGCACAAATATACATTTAAAAAAATCTAAATCTAGTTTTCTAATTTAGAAAAAATGTTATAGCTGAACCAAATAGGGTCTTTACTTTTGCGCCACCCGTTATATCCTGCCAGCGAAAAGCAATATCTTTATGAATATTAGGTCCCAATTCGATGTCTATCTTTGGAGCATCACCTAACATTTGAAGGATATCTTCATCTAATGTCGGGTCCTCGGGTAATTCTTGTGGCTCAGTGTCCGTTTGAGGCGGTGTTGTGACATGGATCAATGACGTGTCCGCTGCAGGTGTGGGTGTAGGCTCGGTCGAGGATTGGGTTTTGGACGGCATCTCAGATGAACTTGCGCCTTCATCATTGTACTCTTCGTACATGGGATGTGCACTCGCATCACGTGTGGATCCGAAATCTGTAGTAGATATGCATACATAATTGTATGAGTGAAGACATGATCATATTTCATACATTTCGCATCACTTGTATGTACAGGAATAGAACTAAGGAGTTCTATCCTTTGACGTGACAGAAAAGAGCCTGTTGCTCAGTTCGCATCACCATGTAAGGTTAAAATCGCGACAGAGAGAACCCTGGTGGTAAACTCGCATCGCTTGATTTGCGTAAAGAGCAAGGCTTTTTGCAGAAAAATTAATTAGGTAGGTAGGTAATTGTGAAATACCAATAGGTGGACTAAACCTGTTGTTAACTCGTTTCGCATTGCGATTGAGAAAAAAATCTACCCACGATAACAATTGTAAATTGTAAATTTTATAAAATGTGTACGTTAATAACCATATTCTATCAAAGTTAATTTGGATTACTAACCAATATTTTCTTCTTCGGGATCCGAATCGGTGAAACAAACGCGTCGGCGTCGGCGCCGGTTACGCCTTAAGAGATCCTCTTCTAACCTCATAATCTTTTCGCGAATAGCATCTTCTTTCGTTGAACTTTTTCTTTTACTCATTACTTAAAACTTTCTAAAACTATTGTAACAATAAATTGAACTAAAAACTAATAAATTTATTTGATATTGGAGCGCCGCGTGCAAAGGCTTTTCGCACGGAAACACAGTAAAAATATATATTTTTTTTTAATGCTTTTAAACCCGTGTAAAGGCTGTAGCTTGGGGACATAGCTACAAAATGTTTTAAAAGTCGCGTCGAAATAAGTCGTGAAGTATAATTTTTAATTTTCAATTAATCGTAACATACATATTATTTTGTCCTTACTCCATGATGTAGTCTGATTGGTGATATTCTGAATATTTGATTTGTGATTTTTTTATGACGTTTTATTTTTTATTTGTTTCAAGCTGATCTATCTGAAGGACACCAGGTAATGTTATTGCAGTGTAATCATTTATTGTTGCGTGAAATACAACATTAATTTTAATTAACCATAATCCTAAAGATTTCACGTGAAAAAATAATTACACATTTTCTGAAAATAAAAACCTGTTTTACAAGCAAAAGAAAATATAATGTAACTCTCACTGATTCAGAACAAACATACTTTCAGGATGGCGGTAAAATAAAAATAATGTGGTATTTAATTAGAGTTATGGTTTCTCCTGAGCGTAGTGCGTAAAGTTCGTAACACGTGTCGATTAGTTGTAGCTCAGTAATGCGAGATTATTATTTTCCCTATTCATTAGTTAGTATGTATTTTACAATGATTAATGCTTTATTTTTTTCTGAATATATTTTTTCTAATCCTTAAGTTTAAAATCATATTTTCTCTTTTGATTTACAAAAGCTAAGACAGTTAAGATAATTATATATTATAACGACTCTGATATTTTTCAAACTAGCGTAACACGTGGTTGTTTAGCTTATCATTAAATAAAAAATAACTTTATAGGCGTGTTTTTTAATTGACTGATGTCTCAATGACGATTCTCATTTCGACAGTTTTCTTTTTATTTCAAGGTTAGAAGTATCTTTGAGCTATGATAAGCAGTTTATAATATGTATTAGAAAAGGCATCTAATTTGATCTTTTTCTATACATATTATAAAAGTGGAGTTGTAGTTAATGACTCCTTTAAAGAATGAAGGAAAATATAGATTACTTTTCCTTCGTATTACTCGATCAGATTATAATTTAAATGCAAGAAAACCTTGCGTAATGTGCCACATTCTCCAAGATAGGTCGAGTTCTATGACCTAAAGACACTTGCAGATAAAGCATGGATTAAGAAACATAGAAGAAACTTTACAGAGATAAACAAGTAACTAAAAAAACTCGACAGTCTCGAATACGAAACAAAATAATCATGCCGGGTTTTAATCCCAGTTCAGTCAATAACAGTAGCATTGTTTTAGCAGCGCGTGTTGCATTCCTGTACGCATTACGACAGTGAGTTATAAATAGGTTCCTTAATCTTCTTCCTGAGACCCGTCCCGTACTTTCCTTATAAATAGATGTGATGTCAGATTACATTGCAATTTTCAAACAAACACGAGATATATAAAGTAACAAATGATAAAATTGTGCAATTATACCACTTACGGAACGCCACCGAACGTAGATCTCAATTGATAATCGTGCTCAGTCTGTTATTGAAATGGTCTAATGCATTTATCGCACGGTAACGTGTCTTACTTCTTACAGATAATACTATAATATCAATTGGAATTAATATTAATATATTAATTTGTGTGATTGTGTGATAATGCGTTAGATTTGTGTATAATCGTTGTGAGCTTTAAAACATGCAAGGTTGCTTTTTTTACAAAAAAACGGGTTAAGCCGGTTCTAAATCCATACCCAACCATAAGCAAATATAATAACAGAAACTTGATTGCGTTTCCACCAGAGCTGTGGTGCTATATATTTGTTCAAAAAATCCAGCTCTGCGCGTGCATAGCTAGGTTTATGACAAACAAAGTTATTAATAGTTAGCTCTGGTAAATACTCACTATACTCAGCTTAAGCCATATCTAAAATCAGAGCTTTGCTTGTACTTACAGCATATCGTTTTGTTTCTGTGTTCGTACAGCATCAGTAAATCTCATTATACATTGTATGTGTTAAGGTTTTTTTGGCCTGATGCCTGCACCCACGCCACTGTCACGTCCCGCCGCGCCGTATAATTTGCATCCGCCTTGATTTGTACCTTCATACTAGTTCATATCGCAGTAGCTTTAGCAACCTGTTCTTGCATGTACGCTTTGCTGCGAAGTTATGGGTTCGATCAGGTAACGTTCTTAAGCAATATTTTAGTTGGCCAAGCAAACAAGCAAATGGTGTATTTTAAGGCTGCTTACAGATCAACAAATAGAATACAACAAAAAAACTGGATATGATAAAAAAACAAAGGATACATTGGTGTTTTGAAACCAGATTATTAAATAGATCATTTTATATAATTTAATTGACGATCATTGATCTAGTCTCAATAGGTATATGCATAGGAGTAAAGATATGATGTGTGCATTACATGTTGATGTCAAACGTGTTTGCGAGCACTCTTTATAAAGTAACCTGTCTAGCCTCACAAGTACGCGTGAATCGCATAAATTATATTAATATTAGACATGGCAATACTGGTTACCAAACCGCGCAGCTTCCCACGTGGTCACTGCTTTACTTTATTCCTTAAAAATAACGGTGATATCCATACCTATTGCTTTTTTACTAATATGGCATACCTGCTGTCTGAATAGATGTATGTATGTGTTTGAGTAAATCATACCTTGAAGTTCTATCTAAACGATGCATGTTATAGAAGGCAAGCTGAGACAACTTGTAATATTACTACTTTTCGGATCGGTCACTCAAGTAGTTTCTACATGTTCTTGTATTAGTCACTATTGCCCTGATAGCTACTCGTTGGATGACCTAAACAAGGCTGCAGAGAACGCTATTACCGTGGCCACGTATTGGGCTGGGGTTATATAAAACTTTGTCCATTGAAACGAACAGAAGAAGAAGAAGTCACTATTTCTTTCAATCATTCTATAAATTGCTATTTATTTACTAGAATCCTTAACACCGCTTCGATTGAGCATCGCTGTAGCTTTTGCAGCCATTGAACAATGAAGGCAGTCATAAAGGTTGCAATTTCATATCAATTTGTGAATAGTCGTTCATTTTAAATGTTACACGCGCAGGCCTCACTATCTACGATTCAATAACCACTTGAAGTTGAAAAGATTAAGTTAGCGGCGCAACACGTATATGAGCAGTGTTAGGAGCAGAGATTTAATATTATTTCTTTATTTTCATTGAGGTATGCTAAGTGAAACTTGGGCAATGTGTCTTATAGATATGACAAAAGTCGTCCGGTCAGGCGCATCAAACAGTTGAGAATTGACGGGAGATACATTGGTGGGTTCAATGCCCAGTTAAACTTCCATTTTATCAACTGCTCTTAGTATTTATTGAAGAATTGTTAAACTTCTATAGATTTTACGTAATAAGAAGGAATTAACCTACTTTACACGTGTTAGCAAGTTTCTTATCTTTAGAGACAAGGACATTCTACAAAAGTGCACAAAAACTTTAGCAATTGAATTATCTCATTTGGGAGCACAATGGCTGTTTGTTGAGCACTCGTATGGAAATGAAGGCGTGTGATTGACATGAGTAGATTAGTCGTGCTGCTGGTGCCGCCATTGTGCGCTAGCCTTGGAGACTATATCAACGGTGCCTGCACTTATTGTCAAATGGAGCAGACGGAATTGTACGCCACTTGAGCTTCAAACTACAACTATTGTAGATTACATCGGAGATGGTGCCGCTGTGCAAAATTTGTCACAGTTCTTTTTAAAACCGGCACCTACTATCTATTTCTAAATGTTTCTCTACTATTTTTTGTATCATAATAAAATGTGCATAATTATTGATTAGGGCTAATCCGTTACGATGTTACGATTATATTTATTGAAATCAACTATAAAAGGAGGGTGGGTGTTCGCAACAGAAGCAAAATCACAGAATATGCAGGGGTCCTGGCAAATATACATCAGGCAAAGCTGTTCCAATTAAATGTCAAATGTACATTTATCTACTAATACACATCGGTCTAATTCATTTTATCAAAACAGGAAACGCGATCCATTGTGTTAATAAATACTGCGGCTTTTGAAGAGGAAATAATATCACCCATATCTCACGACACCCGCCTAGCAATGAGAATAAATTGCCGTGTTTAAAACTATATAAAACGAAATTCTTATAAAATATACGAGCGGGCATTATTAAAATTCTGGTGTCAAATATAAGTATTTGAGTAATAAATAAAATAAATGTTTTTAATACTGTGTTTTTTTCAAAAATACTTGCTACGTAGAGTTGCCAGCATATAACTTGAACAATGATTCGATACCTAGACATTAGATGTTCAGTAGTCAAATTTAATGTATTTCAAGCTGTGTGAACTTTTATTTAGTATTATAGTTATTGGCCGATCCGATAGAGACGGCGATCTCTACTTATTATTTCGTCTGAATTGAAACTTGCTACTTTAAATGTATTGGTGTCTTTACTCATCGCTCCATATATTTGTGTACAATGGCATTTGAATAACGCATATCATTATTACCAACCACTTCCTTAAACATAAGTAATGTGCAATTTCGATGCAATACATATGCTTCTTAAATAGACTGTCTCAATGAACCAGCGGTCATTCTTTGTTAGGACCTGGGGTTCGATTTCCTGGGATAGTTAAATTTGTAGTTTTCCTTTAGGAAAACAAAGTAAAAAAAATTGTGACTAAGATGAAAGAATGAATGAGTATGTATTGCTGTGATTCCAGTGATAACGAAGCGCCTCATACCCTGCCGTCGCAGCCTCGCAAGGTGCTGCTGCTGTACGCGCGCGACGGCCCGCGCGGGGACCATGCCGTGGAGAAGCTCAAGGAGATCATCATGGAAGTCACTGGCGAACAGGTAAATTTATTTACTTGTATGGGGATTTACTATACAAAATAGAAGTGTAACCAAAGCGCTTGGCGATGTCGACGACCATTCAGAACTGTGCAAATGCCGCATATAAAGTAGCGAGAATCTAGTTGAAGGAAACTAAGGTTGACAAAATCCTAGACAAAGAGGGTTCTACTATAAAACAATATGAAAACTTTTTGAGTTATTTATTACCTTCATTATTTATAGCAATTTTTTCTAGTTATGGTTCTTATTTTAGGAGCTTTATCTCAATTTGTCACGTGTTTCTACTTCTAATCATTTTAATATCATATCGACATGACGCGCACTTTATCACACGATGTTATATTACTAGCTTCTTCTATAACGATATTGTATATACTTGTACTTGTAGTACTTTGAAAAATACATTTTCAGATTATTTGATAACCGACAAATAAATCATCTATGGTTTTGTTTAATAATGTAAATCATGAATGAAATAAATCATAAAGAGTAAAGATCAACTAAAGGCTTATCTTATCCGTTAGTCCGTTTGTTTGTCGATACGTTAGTCCGTTTGTTTGTCGATATAATTCCTTCATTCAATGTTATGTAGTATCAAAATTAATATTCCCTGTTCAGATCAAGTGACATATTGGATAAGATAAATGACATTGTCATTGAAATACCGCGGCAACGAACCAGCCCTCTTAGCATGCTTGCTACTCTTGACATTGAGATTAGATTATGACGTAGTAATCTACAGAGAAACGTCAATTTATTTTGTCTTTTGACGTTTCTATGTCGATAACTACGTCATAGTCGAATAGAAATGTCATCAGTGGCATGTCATGCTAAAGGGGCAGGACACACAGGTTACGCCGCTACCAAGTTCTATGTACCGTAGTTTTCTCTATATTTCATCTTTAATAAGTGCAAGTATCATTCCAAACAAGCAAAAAGAGCAGAAACACATTGCGAAGAAAAAAAACAAGCAGAAAGACATACGCTAGTGAACACGTAGGCCGATTACGATAAAGAAGTGATTCTTCACAATTACTTTTCATTGTTTTAATCTTTACGTAAATATTGTTGTTGTTAACATAAATTAAAGTGCTTTTGTATGGATTACATTATCTCAAAATGTACCTACTTTATTGTAATCTCCTTACTAATATTCTATCCGAGCTAAACCACGACGGCCGATCGTGATATAATTTGTATGGACCTAGGTAAAAGCCTGGGCAAGGTAAAAGGTTGCTTGATATTTTGCATTTAGTATACAAAGTTGAATACTAAATGCAAAATATCCAAAATTGTCCACGTTGATTTAATAACAAATTCATGCAACGAAAGACTATGGCAGTTATTGATCCAATAACTCTTTAAAATTCTTTATATTATCTATCACTACATTTAAAAGGTCAAAGCGCTAATAAAAAAACAAGATTTTCTTGACACTTGTGCTTGTCAATAAAACTATTAGCTGTAACTGTAGGCTGTACCGTAAGTGGTGAAAGCGTACAACATCGGCCGCCACGCATATCTGTTAGACATCCAGTCTGACAAGTCACGCGGAGTGCGCATGCGCATACGGGTGTATTACCCGCGTGCCCGCATATTGATATACAGTAGGAACTAGGACCTTTTACTACCTATTATTACTTTTTGTATAGGCTTTTATTTCGTAAGATTGTACAATATCTATTCGATTTACAAAATTACCTTAAGATGAGAGACGATTCAATGTCTGATGGCATATTGTGTATTCTTCTATCATGTACTAGTAGTTTACTAATATTACAAAGAGGTGAAAATTCTATGGTTAAAAGAGATAATCTCCGTAAAACTACTCATTCAATTTAGAAAATCCGACCACGACAGCGGAGCAGTAATTATTAACGCGGGCAACAGCTAGTTATCTATAAATCGACGCTGTCAAATTAGTTGTGGTATCTCAACAATTCGTTTCACGTGATCGTGTCCAAAAAGTAAATGAACGATCAAAGAAATATGTCACAAGTGGGGGAGTGAAGTGAGTTGGAAAAAATGGTGACGCCTAAGTATGGTAACCGCCAGAAGCCAGGGGCCTCATTTAGTTGAAGAATCATATTATGCATGGTAACTACCGGTCCAAACCTAAAGCCTCAATGCAATTTAATAATACGTCGTTAACAAAATGATTATCCCGGACCGATTTGGCCAAGCAAAATACTAAAACAAATATATATTCTCACAAACTTTCAAAACATAATTAAATTCGGAGATTCATTACAGACTGAATCAACGTTTAGTGGCACGATGGGCCTACGATATTACGCGTCATTTCAGACTTATAAACCAATATTATAGATATGAAATGAACATGTAGATTGTGCCGCGCATAGGTGCACGAAACAATTTTCATGTTTATTTCGATTGAAGACCTAGTTTTGTATGACGTGGAAGATCGGCGCTCTTCCACATTTAGCAGCGAGGGACGGGGGATGAAACCTACGGATGGTATATTGGTACCAATTGATATGTTGGCTGAATTCACATGACAGCGGGTGAATCCGTCCCTTGAATGATGCTGCTACGGATACTCATACTTTGTGACCGTTCAAGTATTACGTAACGTTTTTTTGCAATTTCACACTCCTCCTTGTCAGAAAATCTGATTTAGTTGCCATCCACCATTTCTTACACATGTGCGTATATTCCACAAAATTTTATAATTACTGGGTTTTTTTCGGCTTCAACTATACTTCAGTATTTCACATTAATTTAAAGTTTTCCTTAGTATTTGTAAAACACAGATAAACTTAATCAATCAATTATTATGAGCCAATTAAATTGCGTTCATTACAAAACATGAGGTATTTCTGTTTTGAGTCTGATAACGCCAATAATTTGTAGAAACTTTTAATTATTATTGACTTAAAATTTTTATAGCAAAATTAAAAATATGTATATTGTATAAGTAGCTAAACCTCCATTGACTTGTGGGCTGCTGTTAAAACACTTGTAAGAGCAACGTTAGATAAATGCCATGGGGTATAATCTCTATGTTGTATGGTTTTAATTAATTTTCAACGGGGACCATAACTGTCACATGTTAACAGACAACATGCTTAAACCTGTTACATACCTATTTACATAGACAAAATGCTTAAACTTACGCAATTTATTTTTAACACGTTACATCGCTGGTCGTATGACGGCGCGGTGTAAAAGGTTTAACGTGATTTCAATTCACGCTGTCTCCACCCACGCTTTATATAAAACCACCTTAAGGGTCGCAGTTAACCGGGAGCGAAGTGTACCGGAGCGTAGCTTGACGGCATATTTTCAAACGAAACAGATGGGCGCGCAATCGTAACGACTGCGCGCGCATACGTTGGACGCTGACGCTCGCTTCCAAGCTTACTCTCTGATAAAACTGAAATGTTTGTGATTGCAGGTGCTAGACCTGTACTCCAGTGAGGTGACGTCGCTGTCGGCGGCTGCGCCGTGCTCGTGGCTGCGAGGGGTCATGGAGTCCGGCACCAAAGTGCTACTGCTGCAGACGCCTGCCACTGCTGCATTGTACACCACGCAAGTCCATCAGAGTAATCTCAACTGTGAGTACAAGTGTTCTATCTTTCTCCAAGTTTTTTTAAAGATTTATTTCAAGCGTTTGTAGCTTCGTTCAAAACGACCATGTGCAAGAGTTAGCCGCGCAACTGACGCTGCTACTGCAACGCTAGTATAAACTTGTCCCCAAAGCGGGTTTCAAGCGTCTAGTGGTTAGTACCGCAAAGGCGAGCATTAAAAGATCTTCTCGATCAAAATTAGGCTCTCATATCAAGTTTGTGGTCGATAAAATTCGTTTATGAATCGCGCCATCGCCGGGTCTATGCACGTCTTGTTTCGCCACGCACACGTTGCTGACTCGCATCCCGCGTCACGAGTCCAGCAACCGATGGTCAGATTTAGCTGGTTTATAGTCTTAATCGCAGTTTTGCATTCTTTATGTTGTATTCCAGTAGTAGAGATAAAAGTTATGCTTTTATGTTGTGTTATTTAATTATAAAACATGGCTCAGTGCAAGAGCCGCTGCTGGGCAGCCGCTGCGTGTACCGCGCCCCGCACTGCGGCGACGCGCTGCTGGCGCTGGCGCTGCGCCTCGTCACGGAGTCGGCCGGCCGCCCGCACGACTACAACAAGTACTACGTCGCTACGTGAGTACCGCCTTTCTTTATTTTATTTACTTCTTCACATATACTATTTCGTTAAATTAATATTGTGATTCTAATAAAGACTACTTCGCAAGCGAACAAATCTTGAGCCTGGACTTCTGAGTCTCTGTTAATGACCATGTTTAGGCTCCGTATGTTAGGATAGGCAGGATACACATGTCAATGAGCTTACGCTTAAGACACAATGGAAGTCTCCCTTCATTAGCGTTTTCATGGACCAGTAGCTCTTCCAGGCATTTTAGATGCGACGATCGATCTCTTTGTCTTGCCTGTTGTCGAAGGATGGTAACTGGCCCAAATATATGTACTCATTAACATATTGTATTACCTGCCCATCACCGATTGCCTTATGCTTTATGCCGTTGGTCATAACTTTGGTCTTTGACTGGTTCATCACAAGTCCAACCTCAGTGAGTGCGACAATATTGCTGTTTAATTTTTTTTTCAGCACACCAGCACGAAAAAGATCGTTTGCTTGCTAGAATTCAGTGAGTAAAGTGATTCAAATTTCGAAACACAATCCTTCCAATGAATAGGCGCTGAAAAAAAATCAAAGCAGCCACCATGTAGGTTAGTAATAAACATTGACATACATTTTATTAAATAACTACAAACGATACGTTTTAATTATTTAGAATTATATTTAATTAAATAAATACAAAAACATTTAAATACTAAATGTAAGCAATATTTAGTATTTAAATGTTTTTATATTCGTGATTGATCATTAAATTAATTAAAATCAGGTACTTAATACAAGACTATAAATAAATGTTACGGAACGAATTCGGTATGTTAAGTAAAAATCAACCTATGCCAATTCCAAAACCATTTCGAGATTTCAGGTTCCCGAGTCGTATTTTCGTAATTTTAGCTCCTAAAATTGTAAGATTGCGTTTATTTTACCAAAAATTTTTAAAATCAGATGACTTTCATTTGACCTCTAAATGACGTCACAAAGTAGGC
The DNA here is from genome assembly GCA_905147285.1 of Hypena proboscidalis. NCBI lineage: Eukaryota > Metazoa > Arthropoda > Insecta > Lepidoptera > Erebidae > Hypena > Hypena proboscidalis. The sequence continues at coordinate 436,868 of LR990132.1, forward strand.
TGAATTGACGAATTGTCAGTGCATTACAAAAAATATTCAACTGTCAGTGAACTGTTAACTGTCAATGATTGTTATTTTCGTAGCTTTTCTGGTTTGTTTTTCGTTGCTCTAATCGTGCTTGTTCCTTGTGTTTTTCTCTCGACCACCCCTGCTCTCTTTTGGACTTTGATATCGCCTACTACATTGACCACTGCTCGATTGATGGAACTGCTTGCCCACCGTTTGGATTTTGTTTGAAATATGGACCAGTTTGTACGCGCCAACTCTACCAACTTGCCCAAATTGGACAATGTTATGATTCTGGAGTTCATGAATAATAATGATAACCATAACATTGCTGAAATCCGCGGGGCCAAGGCTTTGATGTAAGTAATAATATTGATACACAAATTATCGTAATAAAGTTTCAAATTGCTTATATCACCATTATAGCGATAATAACCGACTTCTTATAATTATTGTTACAGGTCATTTTGTGAATCTTACGTTGACACCGCTGTCGGGTATGTGTATGTGGAGGTTAAAAGAAACAAAGTCGAATGCATTGTAAGAGCTAAAGTTGTACCAGAGCATCGAGTGTCGGCTACAAAGGATACAAAGTGCCAGAAACTTAATTTATAAAGAGAGGAAAAAAACAGAACAAAGTATTATTGTAGAAGCAGAAAAGATACTTAAAAAAACAAATAAGAAAATAAGGCTTTATTCTCATTAATGGAATAATGAGTGCTTCACCTGATGGAGTTGCAGAAGATTTTATTATAGAAGTTAAATGCTCAGCTTCAAATAAAACATTATGTAGCTATGTTAATAATGGTATTGTGCAAGACAGATATGTTGCTCAAATGCATGCTGCAAATAAAAGTAAAGCTGTATTTTGCATTGCTGATCCTAAATTTGAACAAAATAAACAGATAACCTTGCATTGGTTAAATTATGATGCTCAAATACACCAGGGATTTAATAAAACAAGCTGTTTTTTTTTGGAAATCATATTTAAAGAAAAATTATTAATAGTTCAAAAACATTAAATATAAAAAATATTTAAACCACACTTGTTTATTTATTTACATTTATACATTTGCTGCCTCGTTGGTCGAGTGGTCGGAAAAGTGTGATTGCATAAAAAGGGATTCTGGTTTCGATTACTGGGTTTACATGATCTTCACAACAATACAAACGCCGCCCAGGCACGTATTCCACATTCACTTCCTCGCACCACTTCTTTTTCAGAGTTTCTTTTACCAACACAAAAACTTTGTGCCGGCTATTAGTAGTAGTGTTTTTACAAGACAGGATGAAGCATTTCGCACTAAGAGTCTTTGCTCGATTCATTATAAATGGTTATTATCTTTTTATATCACTTATAACAGCGAAAATCACGGCAAAACAAGTAATTAGCCAAAGTCAAAGCAAGAATGAAGAAAAAATAGTGAGCTTGAGCATCATTCATCCGTGTCATATGTCAAGTGTCACTGTCAAATTTGAAGTCCCGGTGAAGTTCCTTATTTTTTTTAAATATACTGCAATGTGTCAAGGATCTAAATTATTCAGGCTACTTTGTGACGTCATCAGAACAAAAACTTTAAAAAATCATAAAAAAATAACCAATGCATAAAAAAATTAAATATTCAAATTAGTTGTTTAAAATAACTGTATCTACAAATTAAAAATAAAAAAAAAAATCACAAAAAAAAAACTTAACATACCGAATTAGAGTCTAATATTAAGTACCTGATTTTAATTAATTTAATGGTCAATCACGAATATAAAACCATTAAAATACTAAATAAGCGCGTATTTATATAATTCAAAATAATTAAAACGTATCGTATGTAGTTATTTAATAAAATTGATGTCAATGTTTATTACTAACCTACATGGTGGCTGCTTTGTTTTTTTTCAGTGCCTATTCATTGGAAGGATTTTGTGTTTCGAAATTTGAATCACTTTGCCTCACTAGTGAGTAAAAACGGTTTTTACTCACTGAATTCTGGCAAGCAAACGATCTTTTTCGTGCTGGTGTGGTGAAAATAACTATTATTTTGAAGACTTAACTACGTGTGTAAAAGCAACAACATAAACCTAAAATACGCAGTGAAAAGCAGGCAATCTACTTTTCTTCTTGCTGTCCTAATCCAATTTTATTTGGAATCGGTCCAATTGGCCCTTTTCACACTTGAACTTGAGTAACGCGTTGATGTCCTTTGTACTATCATTCAAGTGACGAAAGATTGTTGACCAAAGTAAACGTTCAAATGTTATTTAAGCATTTATTTTTCAATTTAGACACTAGCCCCTCCCTACCCTTTGTCAGTTTATTATGTTCAGTACTAGTGTCCATTCCTTATTTTTCAAGAACAAGTAAAAAGTAAAGACCTTCCGGTCCCCTACAGTATTTACGTAAAACTTGACTTATTATGTAGACTATAGGCTGACCGTTTAACTCGCGTATCGCCCGCGCGGTGACAAGGGGACGGGGCGCGATGTTACCGGGTGGGTGAGAGGGGTGCGCGGTGCAAAGAGCTCACGTCAAACTCGGCAGTGCGCTGGCAGTGCTCGCAGCGCACGGTTGGTATTTTTGTTACGGACGCTTAGACATTAACGCACAAGGTAAACGGATTGCCAAGATTAATCCCAAGATGAATCGCTCTTCCTGTTTTGCAAAAAAAATCAACAAGCAAGCTAAACAAATAGCATATAATATGTATTCCTTTTTTAAAGCCAGAAAATAAGATCATAGTTCAAACAAGAATATAATAATAATTGTAAAATTTTGATAATGTTATTTTTTCTTTAATAAGTTATTTTTATCTTAAAATGTTCATTTTTTCTTTAAAAATACAGATACTACAATTATATTTTTTACTTTGCCTACAATGTCTATCTCGAGATAAATCTTTGTATCAATGACTCCGTGTGTAGCCGTAGTAGTCCGTTACCTACCCCCGCTCACTTCTTACGTCGCAGGCGATACGCGCGTTAAATGGTCGGTCTATAGGAAACGCCACTACAATACCAATTTAGTTCGTCAATATCTTTTGCATTCTTCTGAACCAGAGTAGCAGTTAGCGAAGACAAAGCTAACTAACTGGTGAGTGTCTACCGTCAATGCAGGTAAAGGGTGTTATAGGTCCAACAACAGGCCAGACTTAGTAGCATTCGTAATCTACAGAAACTACCATTGGGATCCTTTGCTTGAAAGATGATATGAGAGCCATATTGACTGCGTCATCGAAGCCTCGTTTGACTGCTTTCATATTAGTGTCTCAGGCACAGCTTTCACCAAAGCAGGGTGGAGCAGAGAAGTGCGCTGAAACTAACAGATAATTTCCACCAGAGGCCGCGCGCCGCTACGCATTTCCTCTGCTCCCCGCACCGCGTTGCTGCCGTGCGGCCCACTCACACCTCTCTTCTCCTCTCCGCTTGATCCATTCCATCCAGCGAAGAGGAGCAGAGTCTTGATAACCAATTAGATTCGCATTATTTTGAAGTGCAAGTTTTTCATAATATATTTTTTATTTTGGTTAGGTCCAGATCTTCACGTATTTCGACACAAAACTATTAGTATTTTTGACGGATAAAGTATTTTTTGTATCATACTAAATGTATAACTATAAAATTTGCAGGTACAGCTCTCTGGAGACGGACATAATCCAGCAAGTGGTACCGTTCAAGCGGTACCTGCTGCCCGGCGCCGTGACGTCGCTGGTGCGAGACCTGGCGGGCACGCCGGACGCGGCGCCCGACGCCGCCGCGCTGGAGCTGTTCCACAACGCCGTGGAGGAGTTCGTGGCGCACGTCAACGACAACCCCAACTATCTCATCGACGAACTAATCATCATGTGAATGTCGGATTGGTATGGACTTACACTTCTCTCAGTGCGGCTGGATAGTCGTCCAACCGAGTCTATGACGTTATAAGCCTGTGACAGATACGCGCAGATCCGCCATATTAATTGTAATGGTTGTACCTCGTACCAGTGAGCGTAAACGCTGCGGTCTCGAGTTCGATACTCGCGTGGACAACGGTTGTTTATGTAAAAGTCCCGGAAAATTGGTTCAATATTTGCGTTAAGTTGTACCTAGATGGTTTGTTTGATCCGCCTGGATTAAGATTTGCGTATAAAGAGCGCATGGAATCATCTGTACAAACTTATGAATGAGCCAATAATCATAGAAGCATAAGTGCCACTTCAATAGATAAGTTACTAGTTATCATTAACATTATCTGACTTATAATAAGCCTTATTTGATTCGACTAACTCGCAAATTCAAGGGCTATGAATTTTAAAACATTTTTTCATACATAGAGAAAAACAACAATATGCATACATGCATTCAGTACGGTGAAACAAAATATTACTGAACAACTGTTTGCAGTTACTCAGATGTTAACATAATGAAATTCGAACTGGTTGTTTCTTCGTTGAAAATTATTTACGTGTAGGATTATATTCATCGAATATACATTTATTTATAGAAAATAAAAAAAAAAAAATTATCTAACAAACAAATATTATAATGATCATTAGTATCATTTCTCATTACTAACCGATTGTGTGTTATGTTTCGAGTAAATCAATATATTCGTTAAGTGGACGAATTTAAGGTAAATACAATCCATGACAAAATTACTTTTTGAAATATGTTATTCTAAAGATAATAGACAGGTTTCGAAATTATTAAGATAATTATGGTCTATGATAATAATCATTTATTTGCTAAATATCCATTGTCATTCATTATGTAGTTTGCCCGTAAGCCGCTGTTTGATGTTTTCGTCCACAAATTCAGTTCAAATACATATTTTCTTTATTTCTCAGCATATTTAATGAATTTATACAAGACAATTACGGCTATTGTCGAAAAATCTAAACAGAGAACGAAATTTTACACGAATTTCATTGGGATACCCGCAAGAGCGTCAAATTGCATTGGGATACACGTGTAAGGTTGCATTAGAGTTCTTAATGATAATTTTATAAGTATCAATAATAATTATCAAGGTGTATTTACAAGAAAATTATCATTTCGAACCCTGGTAATAGATAATAAACGCTTTTATACAATCAGACTGGATTGAAGGCATGGAATCTCTTAGAATAATAAGCATAAAGGCTTTTAGTAAGTTTTGAGTTTAGTGCCGATAGAATATCAAGATATACTATACTGAACTTTGTGTATAGGGTTAATAAGGATACTAATCGATCAAATCTAATAAGATGTAGGTACTTACAATTAATTGCTAAAATCATTAAAAGTAAGCGAGTGGATTGACGCGCGATATACGATGCAATATGTATGAGAGTTTCTTTTTTTTTAAATATGTAAATGTACAGTGAAACCTGGTTAAGTGAGACATCAAGGGACCTGAAATGTCGTTTGACTTACCCAGCGTCGCAGATATCCAGGTATAAATAAATATCTGTCTCATTTATAGGGATCAGCATACAGTACAGTCATTGACGCTCAAAATTACTTACGTACTTAAGTGTGGCATTTGTGGGTAGAATAAGAATTTGTAAACAAACGAAACAATGTTATCTCAGTTACAGATGTTTATGCATATAAAATTTACTCGCTGTCTTAGTTATAGAGTTAACTATCTATAGAACAAATCCCAGATATAGAGGCTTAGCTAGCCATCCCACTACCAGGGGTAATTCAGTGCCAAAGTGTTGGGACCTCAGCATGAGTTCCAGTTATGGAGATTTCTCACTTTTCCAAGTCCCACTTAACCAAGTTTCACTGTATTTCCAGGTGGCCTTCAGAAGCTCACTTTTTAACAGATATTTCAATGTTTACCAACCCTTGATATTAAAAAAGTATGACTGTCGCCGTTTCCAGGAAGAATCAAAATAATGCACACAAATCGCATCGCAATCGCAGCATATCGTTACGGATCATTTATGATATTATGTACCTTTACTTGTAAAACTGTTACATGATTATACTGCTGTAAAAATCTAAAGTGACGTTCAATCTTAAGTCTGGTTTCCTGCGACCAAAAATCATCTAATATTGAAAATATCAATCGATTCTGAGGGAAGGCAGCAGGAATTAAGCGATTATATTGTTTGTCAGAAGTCAGCTGGTCTTTTGGTCGCAAGAGACACTGCTAAAGTAATAAATAACATTAGAATGCAGGATTAGATCAATACGAATGATGACTAATAGAATCGTGTTCACGATACAAAACAAATACAATGTAGGTGTAGTGTGTGCTCTTGTAAATATGTACATAAATAAATGTAAGCTACTTATTACTCGCGCTACTAGGCCGCTATTCGCTAGGTTTTATTTAACTTTTTAAAATGTTCTAGAATATAGATTATTTTACGATAATGTTTTTAAGGATGAGATGGCTCATCGTAGGAAAACATTATCGTACCAATTACAATCACAATATGGTTTTGACCTAAAACTAATAGTAGGATGTTTTGCCAAAATTATCATAACTCATTAATAACGAGAATAATCTTATCTGCTTTATAATTACTTATTATTTTTCATTTATTTATTTTAATGTTATTCACAACATTAGTCAGAAATAATACGTTGTGAGTTTACCAAAAAAAAATAATTGTCGCATAAAAATATAAGTTGACGCATTTAATAATGAATATTTTAATATATATAATATCTCCGAGGGTTTCAATTCTTAAAGGAATAGAGTTGCAATAACAAGCTTATCCGATTTTACACTCCACCTTATCAAACAGCTCATTTCGTCCGCTAAAACATAAACTAGGTAAGATGGAGCGTGCAGTCGGTATCTTAAATACAAGCGCTTTAAAATAAAAAGGTACTTGACGCAAGTTCCTTTCAAAATATGTCAAATTACTATCCCAAGTGAAGAAAATATTTATTTTGTGGTGTATAAGAAAGAAAAACGGCAAAACCATATTTGAAATGTTTGTTAATAAATAAATATCAACTTTATTATTATTCTAAAGTTTCGAAGATATTCTCTGCTCGAGATGAAAACAACTATCTAAAGATGTAATTATTATGTTTAAGTATCGATCTTGCCTTTTTGTAAATATTTAGAAATCGTGTAGTGTTTTGTATAGATAAATCTGAGATATATGTTTTGTTGGTACGTAAGATAGTGCACATACAAAGTAAATCTAGTATTGCGTCGACAACCAAAACTCATTAAGTACATTATTTGTCAACGAAGAATGGACTAAATGAGTTTTGATTGTAACCGACGATTTATAAAATAAACGAGTTGCATAAAAATGTAAGTGAACTGGCAGACAAACTAGTCACCATAGTGCATACAAATACGTAGAAATGGATTCAAACTGTAAAGAGAAGAACATGAATTCCATAATTATGTTGTTGGTCTCCTCAATTGCTTATCGTCTATTCTTTGTCTCCTTAGCTCCTGTAAAAAATTAAAAGTCGCTTTACAAGAATATTATAAATCATATCTGGTCAAAACAACTGTTTCAAATAATTCATAAAATATAAATATACATTTTTTTTTTGATAAAATATTCTATTCATATTTTTACTCCTCAGTCAGATTATTAATTACATAATTACTAGATGCCGCGTGGTATCTTAGAGCATAATAGTTAAGTACATATTTCCATACCTACCAAATATACACAAAAATCACAGGAATTGGTCAAGTCGTTTCGGAGGAAAATAACACAGACACAATATTTTTACACATTATTATTAGATACAACATTTATATAGTGTAGTTTGTGTATTAGTTTAATGAAAGTTTGAACCGTGCATCCGCGCATACAAACGTGCACATTCATCAAAACTTGGTGAAGTAATACTTTTAAAATATTGGAAATTGTCTGATTGCATGTACCTCCAAAATTAAATATTGCATAGTTTATAATATAAATAGTAAGTATGTAATATAATTAGTTGGTAGTTTAATATAGTATCTAGTTAGTTATGTGTAGTCATTGTTAGATTGTTAATTTGTTGTGTTTGTTCTGTTGTATAATATTGTTATTATATATTTTCACTAGTTATGTATATTGTATATTGATATTAGTTACAAGTTTCAGGATTAAAATCAAATTGATTGGACCATTTACACATACTTCAAAAGTTTCCCTGTATCGTTGATAATTCTAGCTGCGAAAACTATATGATCAACCTTTTTGAGTATTTGTCGATGGTTAAAATATGAAATAATAGAAGAAACAAATTCAGTTCTTGTGACTAACTGTTTTTAAGAATGTATCCGTATTTATTTTGACTAGACATAGCAATTTGATACAATTTCTATCAAATTGTGTCTAATATCTATTTTTGGTAAAATAAACCATACTTTATTCAACTTGCGTAAATCTTTATCCTATCATAAGTTGTCTCTCTCTTTACTTAAGTTAAGCTTATAAAAATAATTAAAATTAAGGAGTGTACATTTTATTTTTATATTTTCAAATGATCATTAATTATTATAAATTTTATTGATTTCGGTGTATATTATTTGACTGATCCCCTTAAATATAATAAATTATCTCTTCACTATGGAGCATTAATATTGGATAATATGGATATTAATATTGATTTCAATATCAATTCGATAATATCCTTTTGTTGGCCCTTAAAGCATGATTCGCGTAAAATTTAATTCATGGTATTTGTGATTAGTGACATTTAATAAATGTATTCATAGCAGTTTACTGTAACACTTCCCGTTGAAACCTTATATTGTCATGTTTTCAATAATATACTAACAAGTATATCTATTGAATATTCTATTTAAAAAAAATACATTATTATTTAGGCTTTTATAAAACGACTCAAAATAAATAAGAAATCGCTCTAATCATCAACAAATATTCACTTGTAGCGATCACTAGAAATTTAAATATTGGCGGGCGGTGCGAGCGAGAGCGCATGCGTACTCCGTCACTTGCGTCGGGTAACAGACATGGCGGCTATTCATTATGGCCGACGATCGAATAGCGAGGATGAGACTTACAGCCGGTAGGCTACATCAAGTATTTTATGATATTATCTATGTATGTATGCATCAGGTATCTTCAGTAAGTCTTTGGTAAATATGATGGAGTTGGAATATAAACATACGATACTAGCGTACTGTTAATACTTCTGGATGATTTATGTCATTACATTTTCAAAAGGTGAGACAAAGGCTAGACAAGGGAAATATTTTGAAGTCGTAAGTTATTAGTCAAAGCTTTCTTGAAGAGAGTAAAGAAGCATGCTTTAGATTTATATCGTAGCAAAATTAAATATCTTGGGCAAGTCATAATTCTCCAATGGCTTGATTTCGTTTTGTAATTTTGTTTTCATACAGCTAATAGAAATGAGATTGGGTAAATTCTTATCTTAATCCTGTTCGCATTACACTATCATTAGCATAGTAAATATTTTGCCGGCGCTCATTATGTGATCGGAATGTCCACACTGAGCTGACATGCGCAACTTTTTTTATCAGCGATTTATTATCAGCCCAGTGTTATATAACTGTCGGTGTGTGTGTGCTTCGTCCTCCTCGAACTCGGGGTCGGGTCGATCCCCGCCGCCTGCGTTAGAGCGAGACGCAGCATGTTGCATTAAATTTCGATCCTATTCTGTAATGTTTTGTCCAATCGCGTACGATCTCTGCGTGTTCCGGTTCTTTGTCATCAATGGGTTGCCGGGCGAGTCCATTTTGAGTGCCAATCGAACATGTTTTACGCTATATTTAATCGAGTTTTTGAGCTATGAAAGGTTTTACAATCCGTGCGGTGCGCGTATCTGTCGTTCCGGCGTGAGTTTGGGTGCCGGGGTGCGGTAGTTAGTGCGATCGCTCTTACGCCCTTTCAGCATTAATGAGCCGAGCCCACTTCAGCTGACTGCGTCGTACGCAAGGCTACGACAACTAGACTAGTAGTAGTCCGGCGTCGGAGGGAGACGGTCGGTGTGGACGCGCCCCACAGATATGCGGATATGTTATTGAGGTTTAAAATGTTTTTGGAACGTTTCCCATAGGCGTTAGCGTTAGGCGGCGGCTCGTGCCGAATCCTCGCAGTGATCGGAGTGAGTGCGCGGCGGACGATCGAGCGACCACGCTCAATAATGCTCAAATTCCTGACTCACAAGCTGCGGACGCATTCGTTGAATGAGGAGAGCGTTTCCGAGAAGGTGGGTGCGAGCCGAACGGCCGGCGGAGCGAAGGTCACACGCCGCCACCAGAAAATGGCCGCCGCCGGAGAACAAAGGAGCGGAACGATCGCCGGCTCGGCCCGGAGCCGGCGATCGTACGCCCGGTGACTGACGGTTGTCTGTTGCAGGTGGAGGAGCGCGACTCCGGCACCGAGTCCGACGACGAGGCAGAGCGCGCCGAGCCCGGTGAGTCCTCACTCCAACACCAACACTCCTCGCTCCGACACTCTTCACGCCAACACTCCATACTACATCAACTACACGAAGTAGATCAGTGGGCGCTGCAGCCGGCCGGCTCTCGTTTTCACATTTCTCTATAATAACAGCCAGTTTACGACGAGAAACTGTGGCCGGCGCTCTACTCCACTAATAATTGAAAATCGATTTTGCAATCCGTCACACGGGACGCAGGCATCCGTGTGATAACGCTCAGGTGATAGTGTCATATAATAAAAACAATACGCATCGTAGGTACCCGGTTACCTTGTGTGTATGTTAATCGCTAGTATTATTAGAATCTTATTAGCATACTGACCCACCCAGGTGCGGTGCGAGTTGTGTTTATTTTCCATTGAAATATCCAGAAACGGCTATTAGTTTCCGTCACTTCCTGCCGTAACCTGCGCCCTCCGCCCTCGGGCGCCGGGCTGTATGGTGTGATTCGGAGACTCCTCGCTGTGATAGAGGCCCATTTCTTTGTTAATCTATATTATGACCTTGGAGTGCGACCTTGAACTTTTGTCGACATTATCCAACACAAAATGAAATATGCTGATGTTATCTATGAAAGGTGGTTAAGGAACATATAGATCCTTTTTGAAGCTGACTGGCCATTACATATGACAGCTGCAAGACGTTACGAATTTGACTCCATTAGGCATCCACCTACATGAACATGATATGAATCTGGTTGTAGACTGTGTAATAGGAGCTCGCCTGTTATTACTGACGTCAAATAGAGTTACCATTTTGGTATCAATAGTAGTTTTTGTCACATTAGATGTCATGCCATACGCCGATTACCGCATGATGAGCTAGATAATATCGCGCACAAGGACGATTATTTACTTAATTTATTTGTTATAGCACTGATAATATTGTTTAACGTTCTGGTTCTCGAGCAGTCCATCATTCAATATTTTTGATTGGACTCGGTTAGTGCCTGAAAGTTGATCACTCCTTTTAGTGAGGAGTGTTGGCTAAATAAAACCACTTATGACTGCTTTTTGTTTTCCAAATTAATGGCAATTTATCAAAAAAAGGAGACAATCTTTACGGAATACGATATTGCTAAAACGCCTGCGCCAAATGGTGGCGCCCTTGAACAGGCGCTACCTTTAATACCTACCTTGTTTATGATTGCCATTACTTATCTACTGACTGACCAATGAATAAAGACCAAGTCTGGATTGCCCAGTGTTTCCTGGACGGCGTTCCTTTATATCCTTAAACCTTGATGCCTTAATCTATCAATGTGGCGAACAATGCCGTCTATGTTACATATTCCGTTGATTACTTATATCATTTATCATTATCTTGAATAGGTACGTTATTCGTACTGCTTTAAACAAACGGTCAAGCTTTAGTTATGCTTCAAGATGGATAGAAGCAGAAGCTGTTCATCAGATTCGTGACATCTTTTCTGCCTTTGAATCCCAGGACCCATCAAGTTAGAACCTGCTCGTGTATTTTTACGTTAATCTCATTGTTTTCGAAATAGAGAACAGCAAATCCTTAATACAACTGATTGAAAGATAAATTGATAATTTTTTCTTTATTTAGTTTTGAGAATCGTTTAAAGACTAACGGGAAAAATAATGTCTAATTATCAAGTAATCAAAGTTTCTTTCTTTAAATGAATTGAGAAGCTTTGTGAGGATTGTTTGACCGCTTAGTGTTACCGGGAAAGAGTAGCGACATGATTGACGTTTGAAGATCAGAATCGCATCTGATCTCAAATGACTATACGCGTCTTATCCCTATTAGAAAGTAAGGAAACTGGCTGAAGCAGCAGCAAATTTCTTATTAAATAAGTTCCTTGACTATAACAAACAATAATTACCGTCAGTAAAGCAATAACTGAGGGACACTAAATGTGAATTAAATCATAATTATTGACAATTTACTAAGAATTTTATAACGTTTATAAATAGTGGGATAACTGCATTGGATTTGCACCTGTTCCATTGGAAAGTCTGGTAATAAGATTTATTACATCCTTTTAGATTTACTATGTCTTGCGACGGTTGTAACACATTCCTAGGCTACTATGTCCTATGTGGCAATACATTTTACTTGCCATACACAGCCTTCTATGAGTACAAACTAGTGGCTATTAAACGCTATTACTATTACATACAATACTGTAAATTTAGCTGTAAGTCTTCCATATATCTTGAAGAAAACGAACGAAGAAATTTATTGAAATAGAGAACTGAGGATTGGGACAGTCTAACGATCATAAACGATTGCAACAGGTTGATTGGCGTTGTTCGATACTCTATCAGTTATATTACCAAATAGCGTTCTATAATAAACGCTAGCATCTACCTACAAACCTCTACTCTCTACCTCTGATTTCCTAAACCCAAAAATAATTTAAAAATAAAAATATCTTTCTAAACATATTTGCTGAGGACTTCATCGGAAAGTAGAAAAAACCGACCAAGTGCGTGTCGGTCCTCGCGTAATGTAGGGTTCTGTTGGCAACCGTTGCAGCATACGGACTCAAAAGGGGTCTGCTATTGTATTATTGGGTTATTAAATACGTAACAACATCATACACGTCACTATTTTCATTAAATTGTGGTATATTGTACGAAATATTCAAGTAAGTCTAAATCTTACATTGGGACCTCTATTACTACTTGAATTTGAACAAACTGAACACTAAGGTGTAGAATTTGATATATTTTGACCTTAGTCAAAATATATCAAATTTGGCCGTTACCTACGTTACAGTTACATGGGTGTAATTTAGGTGAAAAAATAATTACAATAGTTTTTGTAGTAGCTAAACGGTCAGGCCACATAATTTGATTAAGGCGTAGAGTGTGTGAAGAAAACTTGTAAAGACAGGGCATGTAGAGATGTTAGAACTTCGGCTCAACATGAGATCTGATAACATTTTCACACTGCAGCTCATATTATGGCCTCGTCTGGGCAAAATTTTACATCAAAATGTTTTTGGTGGGATCTCGTTTTCACCTTCAAGCAAATATTTCTTATTATTTCTTCGGTATGCAAATATGCTATTACTTTCACATTGCCTTGTTCATACTTACCGTACTTCTTCTATATTTTATTTGAAGAGCTGATCAAAAAAAAAAAAAAACAAATAAATAACAACGTGATTTTCTAATGCTTATCACTGAAATACCGTGTACTCTAGAAAAAATATGTTTCATTTTCGTCTCTCATCACTGGTCATTTATCAACCAGTCTGTGCAATTAATTATGCGCTCATCACATTGTATTAAATACTCTGAGATCCACTTAATTTGTAGAACTGTCCGAAGCATTTGACACGATTGAAACGGTCATCCCAGTTTGATATGTCTTTCCGCGTTCAATGCATACTTGGTGACATTCAGCTCGATGACAAGCGCTACGATTTGCAACACATCTTGACTCAGTGATGTACCTGTATGTGATTGATTGACAGGGCTTACATAAGAGATGCTATCCATTACATATTCAATAGCCATCCATCACTCTTCGCCATTCAATCTACTATCTATTGACCAAAGTCTACTTATTTACACTCACCGATATGAAAATCAGCAGAATTCTTGTTTCAAATTTCCACTGTCTGACGGAATCAGATATTGTTGTGTATAAAATAATATTATAGTTTTATTCGTGTTTTGTATTTGTAGATTTTTGTATCAGCGATATACGAACTTAAGTAAAGTCATCGGTCCCTAGGTAAAACATTACGTAAGCTGAATTGACAATTAACTGGCCATATTTTTGTTTGAAAATACCGCTACATAAAAAGAAATTACGAGAAGTCTAAACTGTCCAAAGTTGCAGAGTAATAAAATTGATAAAAACATAATTGATTAAGCAGGTGTTAGCACAAACAAATAAATATTATTTTATTTATTGTTTATCCAAATAAATATTAAGTAAGTACCTATAAATAACATCTGATCATATCTCCGTCTAATGCTATAAGCTCTCAAACTCCTTATGCCTTATGCATATCAGTGTGCGATATACTATCATTCTAAATATAACTAGTGATATGTTGTGTTCACATTACGCAAGCACAATCAGTGTGATAGCTGTGTGTTTGTATTGTATATAATACATGTACCTCCAAATACAAGAGATAGTGTTATTTATTATGAAAGTTGGTAGGTGATGACGAGACCTGTGATGACTGATGGACGTGTTATCAGCTCGCGTGCAGGTACACGTGGTCGAGAGTCGTGCCCGAATCGAGAGATTTACTTAACATAATAATATAATGATTAATATATTTTGCTAATATTTAACCTATGTGGTAAAGCATACTTTGGTATTTGAGACGTGTTAATCGTGATAAGCCAAACTGCTGTTTTCTGCTACCATGTCAAACAATTACTAGATATTACCAGTTTCGTAGCTTTCCACTTCTACGTAAAACAGGGTTGTTCTGAAATATCCAATAGGTAACTGTGCTGTTCTGAAGAAATATAAACTTATACATGGTCACGCTGTTTTCACTTTTGTTGAGCCAAGAAGAGTCAATAAAACAATAGCTCCTATCGAAATATTCTTCCCTAGAATTTTCCATTATACATTTTTGTAGAAAGTACTGATAATAATCGATTGTTAGTTTTGCTTATAAAGTACTTTAAGATATTTTTCTCTGCTGACTAGTTCTAAAAGCCCCTCAGTAACGCCAGAATAAGTCAGATTAAAGTACTATTTTAGGAATGAATGATTAAACTCTCTTTATGTTGCCCGGCTCTTTGCAGACAATTCAAGTTAATTTGCAGACCACACTCGAAATTCCTACATGTAGTGCAATCGATAGATAGTAAAATAAGTGGCACTCATTATCTGTCAGCCACGCTGACTGTAAGCGCCAAGTGACAAGTCTTTAGAATGGGCTATGGTATCACCTGCAACTTTGGAAGGACTTCGTCAAGCAGCATGCATAAAGCCACCGACTAGATGCTCTACATACGCATAGCTTCGGATTTGGAAATTCAATATTCTCATATTCGTCTAAACCTGTCTCCCTTATCTTCAAGTTAACAATGAAGCCACGTTGAGCATCTTTTACAAGTGCTCCAAATAGCCTGCGAGTATTATCTACAGAAATAGCATTCGTAAATAAATAGGTAGTTCGGGCGGGCGGTGTGCAATCCTGCATGCACTTGATACACACGCAACTCAGTAATAACATCATTAGAACCGCTGCTATCACTTATTAAAGTTTTCCACGTTGATAACGCCTCTTTATTAGGGTTTAAACTGTTTAAAGTGCTCTACAAACAGGTACGATATCGCACGACTAGGCCCAAATACGAGCTGGAAATTTCCGTAAGTCAAGTAGTTGTGATTCTAGTTGTACTATTCATATTTGTACTATTAGTATTTGCAAATGCAAACTGCATCTACTTGCTTAGCTGATCCAATTTGAATTAAAACCGGAGACCTAAACATAATATTTTTAATAGTTTACTACAACAGCAAAATTACTGCTATTGGCAATACCACCTTTATCCATATTGTTTTGTAAAACTATATTCGTATTAAAATTTACATTTTGTGTATCAATGATACAAGAATATTTGGTAGTTGTTTGGCAAAAATCACAACACTTGTAAAATAAACTTCTCTCCCAATTTTTTATCGGCCGTTGCGTCAGCCCCTTTTTGTCGCTGTTTTTGTATTCGCATTTTCAATGTACAGACGAAGTATGATAACAAAGCCGGTTTTAAATAGTCAAGTTCACTAGAGTTGCCCCGTGACTGTGAACCCTTTACTTCACACAATGCGTGTTACAATAGCGAGTCCATTGTCGATGACCGAACGCGCCTATGACCGGTCTTCGCTACTGGATTACGACAGCATTG
Source organism: Hypena proboscidalis (assembly GCA_905147285.1). NCBI lineage: Eukaryota > Metazoa > Arthropoda > Insecta > Lepidoptera > Erebidae > Hypena > Hypena proboscidalis. The sequence goes on from LR990132.1 coordinate 453,100, forward strand.
TGTAATGGCCTTGGTGACGTGATGGCTGAGGGGACCACCTGTCAACTATTCCACTTTAAATAAATATATGAATTAGGATTAGGTACCAATGCGTGATAAAAAGTACACTTTTCCGTATCTTGCTTCAAAAATATATCAGGTAGTAGAGATATATTAGTTTTCCTCTCACTTCTGTCCCTTTTCTTCATACTATCGGATCATGGCTACTCGAACCTTTTCTCCATTTTACAGTTAGTTATTAATAGAAGTAATTAGAAACATATTTAATAATAATATAAATTGTGCCTCTGTAGGTTATTTTTTTACACAAACTATAACTCAACTAAGATCATATTCCAAGAACTAATTTCTCCTTAAGATTAATAATCACTAAGAATTCCGATAAACTTGGTTTTCCTATCTGCAAGGACATTTAAGTCTGATTTATCCCCAATTTCACAGGTGTTAGATAAACCTTATTGGCAGGATAAACATATAAGTCGTATAACACACATAAAAACGTTTTTTGTTTATTTATTTCTATAAATGAAAGTGACAGCTGTGTTCTTGTGTCACTTTTAAATTCGGTCAGGTTGTGTATGTGTCTGGATAAGAGATAAGATCTATCCGGCAGAACCTCTGGAACTGGCCCTAAAACTTGTATTTTTTTCGGAATTACCGTTTCAGTAACCTCCATTTTATTCCTTAACTTTGCTTTTAAAAGTATTGCAAAAACTTCGCACATATTTGAAGAGGTGGGTGGTTGTTTGCTGTAATTATACTTGAATAGTTATTTGTCGGCAAAATCATTTCTCAGGTAAGCCTTCCCAGTATTTTTCTTTTTCAATCATGTTGGTATGCCTATAATCAAAACTAATTTCGTTGGGGCAGAAAACTATTGCATTGCAACATTTGGAACCCCTTTTTGCTCTTATAACCTTATATTACTGGCCTTTGATGACTCGGTGAATAAAGACTTCAAACTGATGAAACATTTAGATGATTTGTATTCATTCCGTGGCCAAAATAAGTCTTACAAATAAAGAATGCTGGATGAAGTCACCTAAAGCGTCTGCGTTACAAATATACCTAGGTATATGAGTGTGATTGATGGTCTGATAGTCTTTATCAGGCGTACTCTATCAGATATGGCATCACTCGTTGTTCTTCATGAACTTGAACCACTAAAGTCACCTGGGAGGGGTCACCTTCAAGGCGAATTTAATAATGTCAGCATTATGTGGACTTATCGATGCGCAATCAGGGAAAGCCGTAAAGTTGTAGTAAAGATAAGATTTTTGTTCACACTGCTACTTCATCATGCATATTGAATCTCTTCTGATGTCTTCTTCTGTTATCTATTACAAAGAATTTTAAAATGCTAAATACTGACTTGACCAACATGATAAATCATAGGTTTGATTGGAAAGTAAACCATAAAAAATCGTCAGTGAGAAAAGTAGATGAGGAGTAGTCATTGGGTCTCGAAATGTTGTTGTTTAAATTGTTATATGTATTATGAGGATCAAGTGTGACTTTGTAAGCTTATTAGTTATGAGTGGATATCAATTTCTCTGTAGAGGTGTCTCTATACTATATCACCTTAATATGACATATTATGTGCCTGTTTATGAGAATATTTTCAGAGACTGCAATGTTTTCAGATTTGAGGATGGATAGGAATTATGGGAATTTTTATTCGTTATATCCTCAAACACCATCATTATAATATGTTCGCAAATTCTGTAGTACACTAATCATTATTGGCATTTTTACCTTTGTATTGACATAATAATACGTAGACATAACTTGTAGGATATACAATGTGCCTTTTCCATGTTGATTGTTGTTATTTCATTGTTTTATTCTGAAGCGCGTGATTAGTGTATGAATACAATAATATTTTGTTGCCACTATCCTTATTATGCTAAGCTTATCACAGGAAATAGTGTGTAAATATAGTATTTATAAAAAAAACAATGTAACATTAAAATAAGTAGCTAATTGTTGAGTGTGACACGCATGACCTACAAATTAATCGATAGATTTTAAAAAGTTGTGTTAATTTTTATGACGCTAGTTTAGTGGATCTTGTATAGATATAGCCTATATAGAAAAGTATCTAGGCTCTATACAAGGTCCTCTGAATATTAAGGTGATAGATTACCTTTTAATTAATAACAAGCTTCCAGCAAATGAAATGGTCATGTCAGGAGAGCCCCACAACATATGGTATCCTAGTGTGAGGGTCATTGTAACCGTTACTTAATCAAATAAAAGTTTCGATATATTTTTACCATGTTACAAGACTGTACAGTTGATGATTGACAGAGTTTACCAGTCGTTTCTAGGATCGACAAGGCAAAACCCGAAATAGTTTTTTTGACTAAAAATTTGGGAGTTTCTAGGTTTGACTAAAAATTATTTAGTCAAAGGCCTAAATTTGAATCCATTTTGGGGTTTGCCCGAAGGCTTAGGTCAAACTAAGGATAAAACAGTCAATCAATACAAAATACCATCATGAGATTTGAGGTTAATTGTTGTTTACAAAGTAGTAGTTAACATAGATTACACATCCAGCTGTAACTAACTCTATCTGGATCTATCTCACAACTGGTATCTCCTCGTAAATAATGTCTTCTGACGCGAAGGGAAGCTTGTTATTAAATGCCTTCTGATGTAATAAAATACATTAAATATAAGTTTTACCTAACTACTTAACGATCTTAGAAAAACCGACTCTAAATTCGCAAAAGATTGATTTTGAATAACTTCCTGTCTGGCAACTGTCTGTCTGTTTAGCTGTGACAGACACTTGCAAATTACATGAAATTAGTTAGGATAGTTAAGATCTGCCCGACTAAACTAATAGCTATTACTTGCTCATTGATGATAGAACTCTTTAAAAATAAGCAAAAGAAGCACTTATAACGTTGTGGTCTATAGAGTAGCCAATTGTGGTGAGGCTGGTGGACAGAGGTAAACTACCGTGGGCTGTATTAAACATACTTTATACAACAAAGGTTGAAATATCACAGCTAGTGTTTAACTTAGATTGTTTATATTTCTGTTTTACATGTTAATAACATGCAGAGTTGAAACAAGCGTTATCACATGTTTTGATAGGAATTCGCTATCGTCGCGCGATAACCTCGCCTCTGCTTATCTCCTCACACTCAGTAGCCGCTGCGTCGCGACACAGACGGTAATGTACACTACATTACGAATTAATACATTTTACATTCGATAATTATAAGCGAGGATTTTAATCATAGGTAAGATTCTTTCGTTTTGAACCAATTAGATATTGTTAGAAACCTTGACTTGGTCGGTAATTTATATTTTAGAGAAATTCACGCTTAACTAGTAGTGGCTGTCATTTTAAATGACATCCAAACCGTGATAAGTTTATTAAAAATAGGCTAAATGAGGAAAACTACAGGTTAGCAAGATTTTACTGAAACCTTTTTTTTTGTAAAGAAATTATTACCGCTACTTAAATTACTACCGGTTTTGCTTTACAATTTTAACTCTACATGCCGGTTTGGTGCATTATGTAGTAACATAATGGTTTGAGAACGTAAAGATGACTTCAGTTTGATCTAAAATTTTGAATTGATTCGAGGAAAAGGAATTTGCCTCATCTTTTTATATGTTGCTTCTATGAAAGATTTGATAGGTTATAAACGGGTGAAGATTGTAAGCTTGTGTCGATCACGCATCAACCACATCACGAGTCTTCGACTTGCTAGAACAATCGTGAGAGAACGGCGACCCGCGGCTTGGTTTGTGCTTATACTGCTTATTATTTGTTATTAAACATAGGTACTATGCAAGCGTCAGTGCTATACTACAACATTGTATTTTATGATGTAGCCTGATACTGTTGTCTATTCTAATAATGGTTTCGATCCAAATCAATGAGAACAATCATGACGACAGTCGATATGTGTTCGTTCATTCATAATAATAAATTATTTTAAAATCTACGTAAGGTAAAATCAAGTTCTTCACAAAAAACTCTTTTTGTAATGTCATTTTGAACTACTTTTATAATTTAATGGCAAACAATCTATAAGGAAAGTCGTAATGACCAACTATACATGGTTAAGTCTCGATATCTTAAATAAATAAGAATTTTCTACAGGGTAAATCCAGCAAGCTAATTTGTCTGAAGTGCTGTAGACAGTTTGCAAATGAAGGTAAATTTCCGAAGCCGGCATGTTTTTCAATTACATTATTAAGTTGATGCGGCACAGCCATTAGAAAATCAATAGCATTTAATATTCATGAGCAATTTGCAAGCCTTTTGTCCGACTGCCACATACGAGACTTACGTAAAACATAAAACGGAATTAAGCAAGTGAACAAAATGGCGTGTCCTTGGCAGTGTACTGTGTACAGGGTGTGTTTGTTTGCGTCTAGTGTTTGTTCAGGTGGATGCGCGTACGCCGCCGCGCCGCCACGCCGCGCCCACGTATTCATGCGCGAACGCACGCCTTCCAAATGTTGTCTTATATTGTGTGGTGTGACATCATCGCACGAATAGTCTCATTATTGTAATTATGTGCCGTATTGTACTCCGTACGCGTAGTCGTAGGCCATTTGGAGAACTCTTTCATGGAATAAAATGCGACGCATTAATGCCCGGACTTCTTTCAAACACTTTTTATCTGGGAGATTTATCGCTCAAACACTTACATTATTTACCTTCGGTAGGTAAGACGATTCGTGCATGGAATAGCACATTATATCAATCTTTGCTTGTTGCCTTTTAACACGACTATAACGTCTATTACAGTTTTAATGCCAAAATATGCATTCGTAAAGTCTTCTCTTTCAATTCTTAATTTTTTTCGCTGGCAGCAGCAGGGTCGCTTGAAAGAAGTTTCATATTTATCTATATAAAGTTCAATCTTATCTTATCTTCACTTCATGGTTTTTTTCTTTGCACCTGGGAAGATAGTGACTTGCAACTCTGCATTAGCCTCAATGCATGCTCATGCTAAGAATACAGTGAACCCTTAAAACCTGAGCTGCCAAAAATACTGCAAGCAAATATCTGAACATCACTAATAACGAGAACTGGATCCCAAAAGGGCTGATAAGCGATCCTAAAATTCCTGATTCACTGAGTCGTGTGTGCGGAGCGTTGATAATATTATGAATAAAACATTATTATGTCCAAAAGTGGATAAATTAATTGGTGGGCATTTCTCCGAAGCCTCGCTCCGAGGAGATGGCTGCCGGATGCGCTGCACACAGGGCTGTCACTGACGCTAGATATTAACAATCTGGACATCCCAGTTCCGTATTATTTGGAGAATATGTTATACAACCGGCAGAAATACTAATCTGTATATACTCGTATTATTTGTGAAATATACAGACTTGAACTCCGTCAAAATTTCCTCTTAGTTAAGTTTCTTGATTTCACGATACAGCACTAGTATTCAGATAGTTTATCTTAGGAGGATTCTTGTAACCAATATTTATGAAAAAAAAAAATACTTTGATTCGATTGTCATGGCGTTTATTTGTATATTGTACTCTTTTAGTTTCGATTCGTTCACAAAGTTTTCTTGTTTCCCTAAATCAAAAGTAATTGATTTGCTAGTAGCCCTAGAGGTCGTGAATCGTGTTTCGCTCCATCAATTGACAATTGCGCGGTGAATGGTCCCCCTGCGCGCTCGCATGTTCCCAAGATGGCAGCGTCGCGTCGTGGCGCACAAAAAGCACGCTACTCCGCTCTCCGCGTACACTTGCCTCCTGCCACGGCTGTCACAGAAAAACCTACCCGTGTAACTGTATCTCGTACGTCCACGGAAAATCATGGTGGTCATTATTTAGACCCCTGTCAATGGAGCCGGATACTTCTCTCGATGCATCTTTTTTTCTAGCCATAATTTCTTGAAGGCAGAACGTATATCGCTTTAGTAATTGCCCAGTCGATGGAGCTACAGAATCATGATTACGCAGTATGTACCGTGTTATCTGTGATTTCGGTACCTATACCTGTACAAAATGTTTCTATTTATGAAAATTATATGACCAGCTATATGATTACTAAAATTGCATTGTAAATTCATCAAGCTGGCTATTAGTGCGGGTAATTTGGCGAATGTCCGTCGACGGTGATTGCTGCGGCATTAGAAACAGTGCGTAATGTTTAGCTTATAATTGGCAACATTCCATAAGATCAGCATTCGTTGGTTTAGCGAAGTTTGCGGGTGTTTCACAAGTTGTGCATGCTGCTCGCATACAGCTCCAGCGAATCGGCGCGGCGCGGCGTCGACGGCTGTATCGCTGTATCATTAGCATGCCGATGATTCCTGGGTTCGCGGCACACAATAGCGGCGATAACTAATTCTGACAAACAATGCAGTGACCCAACCGCCTCGCTTATGTTTTGCTCTATTGTAACTCGCAAATGTATTACAAAATATTTATATAAACTTGTTTAGACGTTTGGGCGATCGGTGAGCGCACATTGACCTTACGAGCGACTCTCTGCCTCGTTTACAACGTTATTATTAAAAGTGCGGATATTTGGTTTCGACGACATTTAGGCACTCATGTGAATTTTGTTTATAGTTCTTTGCTCTGATTTTTATAACTTTGAATATCAAGTATCCTACACATTACACTAAGTTTAAGATGACCGTATCGGCATGGAGTTAGCAAAGTTGTAAATAATGTGCAGCAGGTCTAAAACACGTTTCCAAAGTTAAGGCTTGTTAAAGTAAGCTATGCTAAAACGCCTAATACATATAACTAAGATTAGTTAAAAAATAAACATATTAATGTCATCAATCAGAGTTACCGTGTGTTTAGAATACAAAACCTGCATTTTTGCTCATTTTGCTGTTCGTCATCATCGTCCCAAACTCGGCTAACTCTTGTAAGATCACGGTTTTATTGACACGCATAATTGGGTCCAAGCGGTTATTTTAAATCCTCACCCCTTGCCATCCTCTCCCACCCCTGGGTAGTTCAGCATGACCTCGACCGATCTCTATCAACAGTTAGGTTAGTTATTTGAATTTACCATTTTTTTTTAGGTATGGCAAGGTAGTTAATGGTCGGTACTTTAAAGTTTCTTGGCTCTTTGAGTTGACACTGGCTGGATCTTTAAATACACGACTCGATTGCAGACCGTATATGGTAATCGGTTCTTATAATTCATGTGGCATTATAACCAGATTTGTAATCCAGATGCAAATGTGCAGCGATCGGCAGAAACCCGTACGGTTTATAGGGTATCCGGTGGTATTAAGCTAGCAGGCGCATTACGCGTCTCGGGCACTGACAAACCGACGCATAAAATGGACATTTCAAGTCCCAAGAAGCAAATAGTACGAGGAATAATAAGAGTCGCGTGCGCAGTGGGCAGCCCATTCGCACAAGATTATGAGCTGGCGGACCAATAGCGCGCTGGTAGCCGCGCCCTCCCCGCACCCGCACCCGCACCCGTCTGCGCCCGCGCACCGAATCAGCTGGGTCCGTAATCGACGCATAATCAAAATTTATACGTGTGATAACCATACTGCCTGCTGATGACTGCTGCTGACCCACGAACTGGTGAGATTATTTCTTGAATTTCAACCAATGATCGATCTATTCTTGGGAAAAGTTATTTTATTCGTTTTACTCCGCGGCATTTACATAAATCATTTGTTCCACTAAAGCAATAGCCCAGTGCTAAATATAGCATCTTATCGCGAGCCTAGATAGGTATTGCCTGTACTTACCGACGGAGTTTTAATTCATTCAACGTCTATTGGGTCTGTGTCAATTTTCTATGAATTTGGTGAATCTGGATTTTCAAATGTTACAACCATATTATTTTGCTTCTGGTCAGATATAAGGATGACCTCGACAGGAGTCAATTTGGGCAAAGTTTATTTGAGCCATATTGTGGAACCTTCTGAATAAGCTCTATTACCAGGGGCATGCAATGGTATTGAGGTTAAATGTTTTACCCCCACGAGATTAAAGACTTACAGACTGGTGTTTTGTTTCCTTCAGTTTACTTTATAATATTGTCTAAATTATTCAGGCAGTCAACTTTCCTTCGCTAAACGTCGCAATAGTTAATACAATGGCAACTGACTGATTGTATTCACTGTAAATAGTATGTGAAGTTCTTCAGTAACCTCGATAATTGTCACAGGTTTATAGAGTTTTTAATATTAGCTAACTTCCTTGGTAGTGATGAGTGCTGTTACACAACAGTTTTTGCGCGTCGTTATATCATTCAACTTGTTATAGCGTTGTGTTATTGTTGGTTATTCTTTTTTTGTGCCGTCGGCCATTATTGACCATCAGAAAAGGTTTTATACCTGTCTTTTGTTCGATTCCACGGCGATGCCATGGTGTTACGTAATAGATAATATTAAAATGTAACTATGGGATCATATACCCTAATCCTGAATCTCCAGATTTCAGGATTAGGGAATAAGCAAATAAGTTTCAAGCGTGACAGAGACAGATTTCTTAGAATCTATTATATTTTAAGATATGTTATCTTAAAATATTAAGTAGACAAATTAAGTATTTGATAACACACGTATTCTGGACGTTTTTCCAGCCAAGGACCTATATTTCAATTAAAGAAGATGACATCAAAGATCGTTAAGCAGAATGTTTCTCCAAGCATCTTAATCTGAGTTGTACTGTATAATAACCGCCCGAGACAAAGTTTTACAAGTCAAATACTCGGGCCGAAGCGTAGCTCTAAACTAAATAAACCAAAACTACGTCTTATTTTTTATTAACTGTTTTTTGTACACCTAAGCACGAGCCGTAACTTTAACATCGCTTTTTACGTTTTTCGACGAAGCCTAACACACTTTGTTGGAAAACTTAATATTATTAATGATAGCGGTCGTGTCCTTAAGATAGCCGCCGGCATCGGTCGGCGAGCCCTTAGGGTAACGGATGTCGTGCACTTAGAGGAGCGCCGACGCCGCGCCTCGAGAGATGGATAGTACACAATATTGCTTATATTGCGCAACTTTACATCCCTATTTGCTCGCTCCTCGCTTGATATGTGGCCGTAATAACCACCAACGACTTCCAAGATTACACCACGACGAGATGGCTAATTTAATATAATTTCTCTGATATTTTCGTGTGCGAAATCGTGTAGTGCCAGAAGTTGTAGGCCCTAACAAATCGATTTCCTCGCGTGGATGCGAATTCGCGAGTCAATAAGAAACGGCGTTGTTGTCCACCGGTGATACGTGATTTCCGTCAATAAATCTGTGCGAGTTGTAATTAATTTTAGTTATGTGCCGGTTCTCTCTCGAATATCGTTTTTTACGAGAAAAAACTCGCGCCCCGTGCCGTGCCGTAACGAGCAACCCTACGCCAGACGAACCCGGAGGTTTCAATCGTTACTTTAAAGTGGCGCAACCATAAAATTTTAAAACCTGTACAAATTGATGGACGCAAATCACGCTTAATTATCGCTATCCGCTAGCGCTCTGAGTGGTGCAACTTGGCTATCGAGAAAACATGATAATGTGCAAGCAGAACTTGTATATGCGCGATAACAATCTTGTGTTAGATGTATGAAACCTGCTCAGTCACATGTGTGAGGTGTGATGGAAGCGTGATATTTCGCAGTTTTATCACAATGGCGCTGGTAGTGATTGCGCCGTGGTCGCAGAGTGTCACCCCATGCGTCGCGTGTGCGGCAATTAATGAGCACTCAATTACATCACCATGTCTATTCCATAAGTGTTTGTCGTAGGTCGCGATCCTGCACTATCAACAATAAATGGGCGAGCACACGCGCGCATACGTCGCTGTCATTACTCGCGGTGACATACCACGTATTGTGCATGCAGCCTGGCATGTACCACCACCAGCCATACATTACCTGTAATTACACGTTAGGTTTTTGCTCAAAGCCGCCGCTCTAGGCACTATATTAAATCTAAATTGACTTGCATTTGAAAACATTTGCTGAAGTGAATGAACTATCACGTTCTTACAATTGACGTTGAGTTTGTGATGTAGTAAGTGTATATTATTTACTTGATAACATCTTGCCATACAAGTTACAGCTTTGTTGCCGAAGGATTGATGTCTTCAAGGAGTTGCTTGATGAGGTGCTTGTTATCACTGGATTTTTATCGTATTTTATGAGTTGCTATTACTGAGCCTTCGGCTCATTTCATTCATTTTAAAAGCAGTTGGCATCAACTTCTTTGATATAAACCAGAAGTCTATTTTTATATGTACTCTAGCAACCACCTGTGGTTTTTTTCTCTTTCTCGGTTGACTTGTTTCACACTGAGCGTCATAAGTTCGTCAACTAATGATCTTTCTAGGATTCAAGAAATGTCCAGTTTGTTATTAGTTAATAGTTTCGTAGGAGAGCACAATGTTTGGCTTGGTCTGCCAGCTGTTATAATCGGTGATGCGGTGGGGTAGGAGGGGAGAGGATCAGTAACCTACATTCTCTATCTGTAGCCTAGATACGAATCATAATAAAGGTCGTTTCCAAATCAAATGCGGATATTTTGTGAGGGTAATGCATCATAAAACGTTATATGACCTGTTCGAATTATAAAATAAAATTGAATTTCTCCATCATGACCAGAATGACATTTTTGCACACCCCTTGAAAAATGCACGTAATGGGAAAGCCTTGTAACTCTGTCAATAATTTCTCCTGACTTGAGAGAGGGAGAGGGAGAGAGAGAGAGAGAGAGAGCATTATGCAACAGTTACTTTGCTATTTAAGATAATTTCATAATTTGCAGATAAATAGGTACATTAAAACTGCTATCTATTTAGTTATTCACTATACATAGACAGCTTGTATGTAATCATTATTCAACGTTTAAATTATCGTTTCTTTAATTTCCTCAAGAACTATCTCGAATATTTGTTCTCGAAATTGTCGAGTGAAATGTAATGTGCATTTTGGACCGGATTCCTATTGAGAACATTTTTGTGAGCATGCCAAAACTTCCACACTCGTAGTTTGTAGTACAATGAGATAAATTTATTGAGTTTCATCACGCGTTATATCAACAGCATTATATTATATTATATTATTGTGGGTTCGATCCCCACATGGGACAAATCTTTGTGTAATTCGCAAAGATTTGTTCTGAGACTGGGTGTGCTTGAGTGAGTGTATTTGGCCGTGTCATTGAGACCATTGGATAGTGTAATTGCTTCTGGCGTTCTATCTAATGCAAAAAATTCAAATTTATCTTTTATTTTTTTTTTTATTTAACAGCAGAACTTAATACACATTTTATTTGTGCTGTTTGTTTTATAAATATCCCGACATTTGTTTAGCTATTGATACTTTTCTATGATACGAGAGATTTGGTAACATATGACATAAATTATATCTGTAACAGTGTCTGCAACAGTTGGAATTGTGCCTGGTGGAAGGCAATAGGCTCATCCCATATCCCATGTGATCTCAACATAACAGGTGAAATGTGGGTGTTGTACACCTCTTCCACACTTTTCTGGGTATTATAGGTGTGAGTTATGTTATGTTATGTAATATCTGTAGCTTAAGCAACATTTAAAATGTTGCAATAGTGATCAGAAATAACCTCTCATCTAATATGAAGATGACATTACAGATAATGTAGGCAGAGCAAAGATAACACATTTTCGTTCTAAACTCCATTCCTTAGTATATATTATATTTTCTTCTTATCAATTTAAAAGTAATTCCTAGCTGCCGCTTAGTATCACATCAATTGCATTCTCGGTAGCAATTGTCAAGTCTGTCAAGATACAGATGCTCGGATGTTCAGGGCACGTAAAAGTTTAAGATATATTCCTCTGCGCTGTGCTCTATCTATCAATCGCATTTATAGGAATACCTATAAATGTACATGTCATATAAAGCAGCAGCTGTTAAGTCAGCATCTATTAAAATGTCTCAAATTTCTACAGTCTCCGTGAAGCGATAATCTGCGTTGTACCTAAGGCAGGCGATAGTCTCGCGAGCCGCGATGGCGGGCGATGCGATGGCGGATGGCGGGAGGTGCAAACGTGCAGCAGTAGGTACGCGCGGCCGTTCAACTCTGAACCGAAACCGGGTCGAGGAGGTTACCGTCAAGCGCCAAATGCCACGCAGAAACGCCACTCGCATCAAACATTCAAATTTAACCATTCATTCATTCAACTTTTTTTGCTTGAATAGTCTGAAAACTTGATTTTCATTCCCTTCCATTTACCTACTCAAATTTACCAGATTTTGTAATGTCCTCTTGCATATGCAATAATGTGAGTGATGTATTTCTTGAACTCAACTGGGTAAATATACAACACGTAAACATTTTTAAAAGAAATGGATGTTCTCGTTCAAAAACTGACCGTTGACATTTTTAAACGATTCTTCGACGATTGCCCAGACATCTTCCATCGTTCATATCCACTGTAGTCGGTCTAGCTACTTCGAGCCTTTTCCCAATTACGTGGGGATCAGCGTCCATCAGATTTAGGTGAATATCAGCATTTTACGTGGAGCGACTTCCATCAGACCTCTACAACCCAGTACGACGCAATACGATATACTTTTTGTAAGGGTGTTATGCATCGACGCATCGTTGCAAAACAACGCGCTGCGCATGCGTGGTGAGCTCTTATTGCCTCTTTAAAAGTCAAATGCATCGATCGACTGTCGATCGATGTAGATGTGAAAACACCCTTAGACTAGTCGTCAGACTTTCTGGACTTAGACCACCCGTTACGACTGCCATGGATGTCAACATTGGCAACCAGGACCGACGGCTTAACGTGCTCTCCAAGGCACGGAGGAGAACTCGTTATGTTACTCAAGGTAGTCACCCATCCACGGCCGACCGTGGTTAGCATTGCTTAACCTGCAAGATCCATCGGTCCGCGCGGCATTGACTTAGCCACGAGCTCTTCAAATCTCGCCTGACTAGTTTAAATGACTCTAAAATGTTCTATGTATTAATGCAACTGTACAAACTTCATAGTTTAACGTTTGAGTAGGCACTTTATCTTTGCTATAGGTTTGAAAAGCCTGAAAAGTGACACTATTTGACCTTACACTGACGCATACCGTTACTCGCGCCAGTTCGGTTGCATCTACATAGTGGTGACGTTTAGTTTCTGAATACATTTGTGTACCTCGTGGTACTGAACTTTGTTTGCCTATAAAATAGTATAATAGTATATATTTTTTTTTTATGGTGGATAGGCACGCGTTTGACCACGATCTCACCTGATGGTAAGTGATGATGCGGTCTACGGTGTAGCACGCTTACCTATGAGATACCTATTAACTCTTGCTATGAAGAGATCCAGATTGTACTCATGCGGAAACACAGACTCGGGCAAGGCGATGGAACGCCTTGCCCGAGTCTGTGTCTTTGGCAGTTCGCATAAGAAATGTAGAGGCGAAACGCTTAGTGCGTATTAGTGGAATATCTATCGTGAAGCGGTGCCTGAGTGCCGTTTGTCTGGTAGTCCGATGGTGAAACGGGGACGGAGGGATAAGGTTGTGTAGTTCTTCGGCACACTCTTTGAAATGTATCCTATAAAAACCGATGGGCTGGCAACCTTGCGACGGTGCTCTAGACTTTGTAGTCGAGCATCCGTCAGATGGTTGTCGCAGATTGCTCTCTTGGCCCTCCTCTCGACTGACTCGAGTGCCTCAAGCTGGTATTTGGCTGAACCATCCCACAGATGAGAACAGTACTCCACACACGACCGCACTTGCGCTTGATAGAGGTCGAGCAACTGCCTTGGTGTAAAATATTGTCTCACCTTGTTGAGGATGCCCAGCTTTTTGGCGGCTAGCTGAGCTTTCGACTCAATGTGTGAGCCGAAATTAAGCTTCGAAGTCAGCGCGATACCGAGGAGCTCAAGACGATCGGTTATTGGAAGGGAAGTCTGATACCCAATCACAGAGACTAGTGGGTAGACCGAAGGACGGTAGCTTGCTAATAAGGGCCTCGTGCCAAACCCTGTCAAAAGCCTTCGAGAGAGACTGCCAAAGCCTCTCCATTATTCTCGACGACTTCACTTCAGACGTGCGTGGCATACGCTAGAAGGTCACTGAGGAGATCGTTCGCTTCTAGGTATGCCACGAGTCTGTTGTTAAGTACACGTTCCATACTCTTACAGAGTATGAAAGTGACCGAAATCGGTCTATAGTTGGCAGGGTCGACACGGCTACCCTTTTCGGCACTGGCACATTAGCATAGATTAGTATAGATTTTCATTATTAAGAGCGTATTTTTGGGCGAAGATCTATCGAATTCATTTTGTTACTAGCGTAAGTCTTCAAATCTTTACTTGGTTTTAAACGTTAAGATATCTATCGGAATATACAATGCTTTGTGATAAGACTTCATTAGATTAGGCTGTTCTTTGACTAGTGGATTCTCTGGTTGGCCTGGGCAGTGGCATGGCAGGCCTCGCTCAAACCGATACACGTTGCCACATGTCGCACTAATTATTGGATAAGAAAAAAAAATACAGTTATAAATTACATAGCACTAAGATTATATCGCGTGTTTGTAAGGATATAAGTAAAATATTGAGGCTCTACTCTCTACAGTCTACATACAAGGGCTATTTTATAATAAGATTTTGTTTAGTAATCTCATCGGTGAAATACGAGTTGGCGCACAAAAACTTTTTCTATGTTTCTCTCAACTCTTTTTAAATGAAGTAAATCTGATATATTACGTAGATATACGTCGGGTTCTCGTATTAGTTTTTCTAAGCTTGTTCAAGTTGTTTTTCCCGGCTGTTCACGATTAAGAAAACAGGTTCGTAGTTAGTTTAGCTAGCCAGTTCTCGGCAGTTCTAGGTAAAGTGAATGTCTACTTAAAAACGAACAAGTTGTTTTTGAGTGATGTTCGTGCAAATAGAAAGCTAAAACGAGGTGGTGTACGTAAACTAGATGTCTTTTAGCACTCTTACACGCCTCAAAAGGTCCAATAATGCTTATAGCCCGATAAATTATGTTACGGGCATATTGCAAGAATATATAAAATGCCCTTCAGAAAAGTCTTTTAGCCACTTGAGACATCGTAGGCTGACAAGAATATTATAAAGTTATTTTAAAGAATGTGACCTGAATAACATTGAAAAATATCTATCTCAAATATGCTAAGAGATTTCCTCTCTCAGAAATATCGGTCAATGTGTAAGAATTTAAAACATAAATATATGCCAACAGAATCCTAAATAGTGGTTCAATTCAAACAGCTTTATGTAAACAGACATTCTAGAGAATAGATCGCACACGTAATGTCGTAACATAAAGTTGCGAAATAAAGGATCCTGGCAAGAGGCGACCGTAGCGTAGTGGTTACAGCGGCTGTCCGGTATGCAGAGGTCGCAGGTTTAAATCCTGCCGGTCCTATATTTTTTCAACTGTTTCTAAGTATAGATAACATATTTTTCATGGCTATTGTATCTTGGATTAATAAATTTGTAATTGTACGTTTATCAACGGTAACGAATATGTGCAGTAACTTGACAGTAATTTTGAGGGATAATCTGACAACTGTTTAGCTTCAAGTTATATTTAAGGCGATTGTAGCCTCTCGTTCAGTCCCTGATACACTGCAGTTTAGGTACTCTTTTAAAACTTTTCTGTATAGCTAGTACCCTTAAAGAAGAGAATCGCAAAAACATGTCGGCCGTTCTTAACCGTAAGATTGTTTGCGTTGTCGTAGGAACTCATCAACGCGAGTAGTAGGTACTTCAATGTAATTATATAACAATTAGTAATACAGTATTTTTCCTTAGAACCGAGACCTTGGAGCTAGTTGGAAATCGCGTTGAATACAAGTGCTTAATTAAGTTGGATGTACTCTCTCCGTTTATTATTCATGGCGGTGCCTTACCACTACCAGTAGCTAGTAGTGAGTGTTGATTAACGCTGGTGAATGAGCCAGACTGCGAAGTGCGTGAGTTCGATGCCCGGATGGCGATTCGTGCAAGTGGGTCGTAGGTCGCAGCGGTCGTAAACTGACTGTGCGTCTGACGATCATTACAACGACTGTACTGTACTACTCAGAGCCCTGATGTCCGATATTGTTCAGCGAATCAATTAGGTCAATTACCAGAGGTAATGGGCAGCTAAGATTTTTTTTTAATTTTATTTCATTAAGAAAAAGTTTCCAGTACAAAAGACATCAACGCGTTAGGGCTGAGGGCTGAGCGCGTTGAGGTCTTTTAAGGGACAATATTTTCTCTACATTTCGTTTGTTATTTTTCTCGTCATTTTTCTATGTTAGAAATGGGTCGCTTGTTACTCACACGCCTCTCTATTTATTTTGTCGGTTTATTCAAATCACTAAAGTCGAAAATGCATCTTAGCACATTTGTTTTTTTTCCTACTGCATTAATCACTTACATCAAGTGATCTGCAAGCGTGTTTACTACATCTGTTGTATACAAAGGTTGTCGCAAAAACCGCCTGAAATACGTGTTAAGTTTCTACGGAGCATTTGCGTGGGTAAATAAATGCGTGTAGTTAAAATTTCAGCATTGACAGTTAATTATTGTAAGCATTTAAAGTTGCCTATATTTTGTCATTACATATTAAAATCTCGAGCCCTTTTATTAACTATCCGACACTTCAAAAGTGTTCAATAATGGTTAACAATTGTAGGTACTTACTGAAAATTTTAACAAATAATAAAAAAAAAAACCGACTTCAAAAAGTAGGTAAACTAAAAAGCAAAAAATAAATTTACTTCGCACAAAATAATACGTTTTTTCATTTAGTAAAATAGAAATTATTAAATAATTATTTTATAATTCTGAAGTCGGTGCCAAGTAAATCGGATAATTAAGAACTAATATTCAGTCAGAAAATAGTTGTTAGAAAGATTAGTCTATACAGAGTTATTGTTTACTTTGCACCGACTTCAGAATTATAAAATAATTATTTAATAATTTCTATTTTACTAAATGAAAAAACGTATTATTTTGTGCGAAGTAAATTTATTTTTTGCTTTTTAGTTTACCTACTTTTTGAAGTCGGTTTTTTTTTTATTAAAAATTATTTTATTTTACGATTTTAAGTGATGGGTAGACCAGAATGTTTCTCAAATGAGGAGACGGCGGTTACTTGAGACGGAAAACTTATTAATAATAATCCCCGTACTCCTAACCGTTGAGGAGTTGTACCTTCCAGCATCAGCTCAGCAACTTAAAATGCAAATATCCAAGAAGTTTTAGGTAATATACGAAAAACAATATAGAAGCCTTTGAAATTTGAGGGTTACCCATGATTTCTCTAGGATCCCATCATCAAATCATGACCTCATATTATGAATGTACATAAGTAATATTCAACGTCTCGCCTCATCTGTGTATAACTTGAAAGAATACAGTAAACGGCCTCAAGGAGCATATATTTAAAGAATTATCCCCGTACTCCTAACCGTTGAGGAGTTGTACCTTCCAGCATCAGCTCAGCAACATAAAATGCTGACTACTAGATGCAGATATCCGAGTAGCTTTAGATAATATATAAAAAACAATATAGAAGCCTTTTAAATTTGAGGGTTGCCCTCGATTTCTCTAGGATCCCATCATCAGAACGTGACTTGAAAAAAATGGGACCACATGACAAGTATATCCTATCAAACAAAACAAAAAAAGAATTTCTCAAATCGGTCCAGGCGTCTTCGAGTAATCGGCGAACAAACATAAAAAAAAAAAAAAAAAAAAAAAAAAAAAACATACAACCGAATTGAGAACCTCCTCCTTTTTTTGAAGTCGGTTAAAAAGACAGAGACATTACCTTTATAGAAACTATTTGTACTCGTAAAATAAATAACCTATGTCAAGCAAATATTTAGCAAGTATTTCTAATCATAGACAAACAGGTTGTATTTCTAGAAAGTGCCACATCATATCTCTTCCATAAGAGTTATTAAATCTTAAAATTTGGACGCGCGGGCGCAGGATATTAGATAACGTGATACAATCTGTAACGGTGTAATTAATGCGTTTTAAATGTTATCTTTGCCGAGCTGTATGTGTACTTCGTATTATTATTCACTTACCTACGTTAATAATAGTAATATGGATGTTATTTGTATTAATGATAATGTATTTTATATTAAGTTAACCTAGTTGACATTATAATGTACCAACAGATACGGACGAAGACGCTGGCCCCTGAAATACAGTAAGCACTAGTTCAGGGGTCAGAGGACTCATACTCAATTGTGTAATTTTAATTTATTATTATTATTTTTTTTTTTTATGGATTTTTATCTTCCTTTTTAAGAAAATATTATATATATTATAAATTACATGCTATGCGGGCCTCGACCAAGCATAACACGCTATATAGAGTAGGTTGATGAAATTGATGATGATGTGAGGAATTTGCGAGTGATCCGACAAGTGTTTAATATGGTGGCTTTTTGCATAAGATGCAGTGAGTGTTTTGGCATATGTATGGTTCTTAGGCTCTGGGTGAGAGATTTTGGTATCACACCAGTTGATGATAGAACAATTGGCACTATGTGGACTATATTTGCCTTCCATTGCGTTTTCAGTTCTATTGCTAAATCTTGGTATTTTGCCAGTTTATCGGAGATGGTAGTTTGGACATTGTGCGTATTGGGTATGGCTATATCGATAATGTAGACACTGTTGTCAATTTTATTGTGAAGTGTTATATCTGGTCTATTGAAATGAATAGTCTTGTCGGTAATAATAGTTCGGTCCCAATATATTTTAGATGTTCTATTGTCAAGAATGGTCTCCGGCTTGTGTTTATAGTAAGGAACCTTTCTGTCTATAAATTTGTAATAATGAGCAAGATGTTGATGAACAATTGCAGCTACCTGGTCGTGACGGTGCTTGTAATCGGTCTGTACGAGAGATTTACAAGCGCCCGTTATATGCTGAATAGTTTCGGAGCCAGATAGACAGTGTCTACATAAATCTGATTGCTGGTTTGGATCTTTAATAATAAACTTCCTGTAATTTCGTGTAGGGATGACTTGATCTTGTATCGCACAAATAAATCCCTCGGTCTCCGGAAACAGTTCCCCTTTCTTAAGCCACTCGTTTGACTTTTCTTTGTCGACGTTATTTTGGGCTAAATCGGTTCGGTGTCTTCCGTGCAGAGCTTTTTCACCCCATCTAATAAACTTCTGTTCATTGGTAACAAGACCTTCACTTGCTTGAGTTTGACTATCACGGAGGTTAAGTGGTGTAAGTTTATTGTCAATGTATGTAATATGTCTGTGAAGAGATGAATAAAGGGCTTTAGTGTGAAAGTAGTGTCTGAGAGATGTGATCTGTTTGTTATGTAGGTTATTGATATCAATGAGTCCTCTTCCTCCTTTGCGTGGTATTGTGAGTCTTTCTATGGATGATTTTGGGTGATGTTTTCGGTGTTTTGTCATGTATGTGTTAATTGTACGCTGCAAACTTTTTAAATCTGACTTTGACCAACAAATGATTCCAAATGAGTATGTTAATATTGGAATAGCAAATGTGTTAATAGCCTTTATTATATTTCTAGAAGTTAAATATGTTTTTAATATTGAATTGAGACGATACTTGAATTTCATAATTAGTTCTTGCTTAGTTTCTTTTTGTTGGATTCGTCGTGATTGCTTAAAGCCTAAATATTTGTACGTGCTCAAGTCATCCATCGGTTCAATAGTCTCACCAGTTTCGAGGCTGTATGAGTTATCTTCTAGTTTGCCGTTATTAATAGAAAGTATTTTACATTTTTCAACTCCAAACTCCATACAAATATCATTAGAAAACCGTTGAGATACATCTGCTAGAAGAAAGAGATCGTGTTTATTGCTGGCAAATAGTTTAATGTCATCCATATAGAAAAGGTGTGACAAAAGAAATCGGGAGTCAGTAGATTTTAAATCAAAGCCAGTATTACTATTATTTAGAAGAGTTGAAAGTGGATTAAGTGCTAAGCAGAACCAGAGTGGGCTCAGTGCGTCTCCTTGATAGATCCCACGACATATACGAATCGGTTCAGTAGTTATTGAAGCGTTTTGTCTTAATTTTAGTACGGTTTGCCAGTTTTGCATGGATGATTGTAAAAAAGTTATAATAGTAGGGTTGATCTTATATATGTGGAGTGTCTCTAAGAGCCAACTGTGTGGTACTGAGTCAAAAGCCTTTCGATAGTCTATGAACATGCTGTGTATATTCTTTTTATTACTATACGCTTCATTGATTACGATCGAGTCAATAGTTAGCTGTTCTTTACACCCTTGGCTATGCTTTCTGCATCCCTTTTGCTGTTCAGCGAGAATCTCATATGCTTCTAAATGTTGGTGTATTAATTCACTTATACAAGCTGATAAAATTTTGTAAATAGTCTGTAGGCAAGTAATGGGTCTATATTTTGATGGGTCTTGTGTGTCCTGTTCTTTGGGCAGCATGTAAGTTACTCCATGTGTGATGTATTCAGGCATTATATGAGGTGATTGAATGAATGTGTTAAGGTGGTTGTGTAAGTGTGGATGAAAACATGTAAATTTCTTGTACCAATAGTTATGGATATTATCAGTTCCAGGTGATTTCCAATTATGTGTACGTTTGATGACTTGTATAAATGTGTCTATTGGGATATGCTCGAATTCCATTTCTGAGATGCTATTGGTATTATCTTTAATAGTATTTATCCATTCCGTTTCTGTATTTATTGTGGTTTATGTTACCATATCTCGGGACTACAGAGTCCCGGAACTTTGGTAGGCATGTGTGGGGCCGAAGCCAACAGCACAGAGGCCCGATAAACACTTTACTCTAAATGTAATGAGGCACAAACCGGCGATTATCCCTGTTCACATTATAAAAATGCACCCAAGGACAATCCCCGGTATGAGCAGACCTATTGCAGAAAATGGAGACTGAATGATAAGAGCTATTGTGTTGAGGTGCTAATGGACTGGGTATTCTGGTTTATGGTAGGTAAAACTGACGCCTGCCCTGAAACACATGTTGTACACGGAAAAAGGGGCAGACGGTGACTCGCCAACTCACTATATGGGCCCCCTGAGCGGTCACCTAAGGCAAAGCCATACGGGCGACAGGGAGCAACATTGCCGTGAGCGGCTTGGGGTGTCGAGCGGTGCGGCGCCGATTTCACCCTCGGTGGAACACCTTAGGTTTCCTCGTAGTTATGCCCTTGAAATTGACACTTCCACCCCCGAGCATCTCTGCTCTGGCGACCCCTCTCTGACCGGCCGGTTAAGGCAAGAACAGAGCTGAGAGTCCTGCGGGCGCTCTTGGGTTTCCACTCCGACCAGCCAATGAAGGCAAGCCGGAGACGAGTCCCTGACCGACTCTCTGGGGAATCAGGACCGCAGTGTCGCCACTCACATTCAGCTCGCCACAAGCTGCCCTGCGGTTTGTGTGCTCTTTATCGATCTTTAGATATATTTTTTGTTTATATCAAAAGGAAATTAAAAAGCATCCTAATATGCCTCCGGGTGTTGCGTTATACTCATGGTGAGGTAACGACTGTCCCAGAGGGGTTTATTATTATTATTATTATTATTGTAGTGTTAGCTAACGTTTTATTAATATTGGAAACATCATGATAGTGGCAGCAGCATCATCGCCTAACTATCGTTCTTTGTAGAAGAGTTTTCATCACTGTTTTCCAAAAGTACCGAAAGTTAAACCCTAAAATTTCCGATTCAGGAGGTATAACATCGCTATCAATTGGTTTTCTTCCTATCGCATGTTTCGTCGTTTTGGGATTGGATGTTTAAAGGCTGTTATCATTTGCAATCAGGCGAAGATAATAAGTACAATGGAACATTTCCTGGAGATAAGGATATCAGCAATTGATGGCAACTACTACGTTCATTTATAAACGTCAAGTGGTATTTCATTCATAGAATTTCAATTTCAGTGTGGTTGAGTTTAGTGAGTTTACCAAATTATACAAAACTTCGTTTGAACCACAAAGCTAGCAATCACGATTTGCAATTTATTATTTCAGACAGGTGTTCTCTTCTTAATAAGAAGGCCGTTTCTGATATAATAGCTACTCGAAGTTCAATTACCTGCTTATCGTATTATCGCAAGAGATTAGAACTGATAAGAATAGAAAATGGCCGATTAGATAGTGTAGCATCGGTTGTTTCGTGCCTAAGCCGCTTGGCAGGTTTGTAAGCTGTGCTCGAGAGCGAGCTGGTTGGATTGCAAATTGTTCAAATAGCATGGTAGAGGTCGTGGAGAGCATGTCGTGAACTCGATGAGGACGGCGCACACGAGCTGGAAACGACTATCGCACTTTTATAACTTGATTTAATATTCCTATCTTATTTTTTTCTCGATTTGATTGTGTTTGATATAATTGGGCTTTCCCTCCTTGTCATAATATTAATAGAATAAGTAGCAGAAATTAAAATTTACTCATCCATCGTAACATTCTCTTACCATCAACCGATTTGCTGTCATATCAATTGGTTGTTTGAACTGGGAACTGGGTACGTATGTAGAGATCTAAGTTTAGTATCCGTCGTTGATTGAACTTTCGAACTCAGAAAAGTCAGGCTATAATTTTCTAATTAGTCAGTTTGTTTATAGGTAGGAACAGATTACGATGTCCCGTAGACTAAAAAGATAAAACCTAATTAGAACTAGGCATCATAATTTTGTAATAAAAGACTGATGCATCTGAAAACTATATCAGATTTATAACAATCGCAAAATCGCATTTTCAATTGGACATATCCAGTTTAGGTTGAATCGATTTCATCATTATAATAGCGTGATGGCAGAGACACTCGATGCGAAAACGTAGGGCTACTTATTACGGATACGGCTGCAAATATCAATTATTGTTATTGTCTTAAGTGATTCATGAAATAAATAGTAGAAGTCATGTTTTATGACGCAGTATACATTAGGCCTTGTAATATGTTGTAAACTTCAGCAAGGATTTAGATAGAAGGTATCTAGTTCATGGAATAATCTGTTTCAGTAACCTGCTTATGTTATTTTTTTGAGTCCTTAAATATATATTTTGTTCATGGATAATTCTGCGAATGAATTCTACCTGGTAATATAATTGTCCAGGTTACTTTCAAGCTACTTTCTAAACCTTTTTTAAGAATTTAATTCGATGCCGACATTACAAGTTATTATAGGCAAAAAAGTATCTTGTACTGTTTCAGTAAATTTAACCTGGCAGATGTAATCATCAGATTGTTGTGAAACATGCCTCCATTAAGAAATCACTCATCATATTTCATTCTCAGATGTGCTATCGCAATAGAATGGAATATACATACATACTCGTAATTGCTATGAGAAATATACTTAATTTTGCGTCTCTTTTGGTCGGGGTATTGGCCAATCGTAGAAATACTTAGTCTGTAAATATATTGATGTCGCTAGAAATAATATCTGAATATTTCTTAGACCATCACTTGCACAATATCAGAAGGCTAACGTTGTTCTTGGAGACAGAAGAATCTAAGAATGTATTATGTGCTTCATGCTACATCTGGCTTTAATGTTTAAATACTATACTATTTGATATTATTTTTAATACTCGGATCAAATATTATTAAATATCATAATGGGGTTATTCCCTGAAACGTGACCGTGACGATTCCTGCATTGCTCGTTTCAATAGCAATAAGCATTGAACGCCTCGGCGACGTGCGCGGCCATTTAATGGAAACACGCCGCATTATGTGACTTTGCACAGCTGCAGCGGTGATAATAAACGTTTGACGATCAGCAACAGTGTGCAGCTCTCACCTAATGCCAGGGAAATGGCTGCGGCCACGGCCGTGCGAAGACAGTTATTTGTTATGAGCGTCTCCGCCCCGGCCGCGGATCCGTGTGTCCCCGCCGCTATGCGTCTCGTCGCGTGTGTACACACAGTTAAACGCCACCGACCACCACTATTGTATGCAATATAACACATTTTTTCAACCAATTCTGCTATTATGTTTCATTTTAATTAAAGGAGCGCTCATTGTGAATATTTCCACTCTCACAGATAAAAAATAACATTATATGGTAATTTAGGTAGACTAGATTCAATTGCAAGAGATAGTTTAACGGTATTTGTTTATTTGTATGACTTTCTCAACTTGATGCATATATCATTCAGACGTTATACAAACTGTTCTGTAGTTATATTGCTCTTAAGTCTTGCGGTTATCTTTATTTCTTGTGACCACTATCTGCCTTTTAAGGGGATCGACTTTTCAACTAACGATAACATTTGATATTTAATTTTCTTTAACCCAAGTGTAATCGGGTTGTAGTACTAATTTTCGTACTACCAAATGATATCTATTCAGTCGAATATCACGTTTCAGGCATGCCTGCCTGACACACTTCCAGAAGCAGTAAACGCGGTATTGTCTTAAGATTTGGCCGAACGAGACGCGCTTGATGGAGTGTGACAGGGGCTTGGCAGAACAGATGTATTCTTCAGTCTATCTATTCACGGAATGACAATATGAGATTAAGGAATCCGTGCCAAGCTAGCTGCTCCGTGGCGTGTAATCTTGAAAACTGTCGTTCTATCAATCGTACCGATTTTGCAGACTGCAACGCTTCTAACTTCATCCTGGCCGTGTCAATTGCTGTTTTTTACTGTTATGCATTTGTCCCCATTGAGTTGGCATTTATTTATCCTTCCGCAATGTAAATTAATAACAAGGAAACCATCATCTGAGAGATCTCAACAAATATTAATCATTTATTTGATTAAATGTGGTTACAAATTTGTTCTTAATATAAAAGTGAGATCAGCACATACCAACTCACTCGGCATGCAAATATTATTATATTTTAGTAATATAAAATGAAATAGATACAATTAATTCAACTGTCTAGTTGAATGAATTGTACCATTTTACTTACCATTAACCAACATTGAAAATTAAATTAAATTAAGTAAAATATTTAAATTTAATTATTATAATTATTACACATTACACACTTGTCTTACACAAATAATTAAATAATAACAATTTTTTTTTACTCAAAAATTATTATCTACTAGACAAAATTATTTATAATCAATAAATAATGTCGATATGAAACGAAATTTAAATAACTTATAATTTTCAACTTAAAAATTCTTTGACAGTGTAAGCAGATTTCTGGCAAAAACGTCAGTAGCTGACTTTTAAATTTGTTAGTGGGGTTAAGGGTATACAACCGCACACATACAAAGGTATTGTTGTCTCTATCGGCCTATGATATAAATGTGTGTGTGAGAATATGTGTTGATGTTCATTTGTTACTGAACGGGGCAATAACTCGAATCTGTTGTTTGACAAGTCGGACGATTTTCAACAAAACTTCGTTGCTATGGTAACAATGACGAGATTTGTATGGGGAACAGGGATGTTTACTGTTCCGCAGTCAGCTGCATTATGTACAAGTCGACCGACAAGTTGACTGACAAGTCGACCGACAAGTTGACTGACAAGTCGACTAAAATGACTAAATATAGATATTCTACATCTTAAGGCTTAATGCAGGCTAAGAACTTACGACGCTGTTTTTACAAGCGTGCAGACAACTTAAATAGATTACAGATTTCACGAATAATATTATTCATATTTATACATATTATGTGCATTTTGTGGGCCTGCTGGATAATTAAAGCGTTGCAACGGTAGGGCGTCTTGATTTTCGCCTATTTGCAGATTCATCTCTATTTTCGAGCTCACGCGGTTCAATGAGCGTCAGTTTTTCCATAAAATAAAGATTGTATTTGCCTGGTGCCGCGAGTGCATGAACAACGAGACGAGGCACAAGTTAATCCGCAAGCTACTATATATTTACATTTGCGCCTCATGGCCCGTGTGGAAATATTATAAATCAGTTATCAAATTAACCAATATTATTAAATATTCAAATTAACCTAAAAAGCTGATTTTGGATATGTTGTAACTTTTTATCTATCTGCATATATCCATGCAATTTGCCCACATTTAAATAGGTCGTGAAAATCTCCGGTGATTACTGATAAATATGTAGCAAGCTAGCCGATGTGAGTTGAGCCTTAGAAAATAGCTCGTCTATATAATAGACACAAGCGAATTGCAATGTCAGTTTCAGTGTCAGCAGTCAAGTTGGATAGCCGAAGAGCTGTGTTATGAATGAATATTATATCCGCACTATCATTATTATGTATGAAGAAGGTCTCGGGTTAAAAAGCATTTAACGATTATTTTTGTCACCCAACAGTTACACTTTGTAACAATAGTACATTTTGATTCTAGCTCCTTTTTAAAATTTATCTAAATAACTTATTATTGCATAAAACAATCATTCTTTCAAATAATCTTATTTTGGCTGTATGAGTTATCTTCTAGTTTGCCGTTATTAATAGAAAGTATTTTACATTTTTCAACTCCAAACTCCATACAAATATCATTAGAAAACCGTTGAGATACATCTGCTAGAAGAAAGAGATCGTGTTTATTGCTGGCAAATAGTTTAATGTCATCCATATAGAAAAGGTGTGACAAAAGAAATCGGGAGTCAGTAGATTTTAAATCAAAGCCAGTATTACTATTATTTAGAAGAGTTGAAAGTGGATTAAGTGCTAAGCAGAACCAGAGTGGGCTCAGTGCGTCTCCTTGATAGATCCCACGACATATACGAATCGGTTCAGTAGTTATTGAAGCGTTTTGTCTTAATTTTAGTACGGTTTGCCAGTTTTGCATGGATGATTGTAAAAAAGTTATAATAGTAGGGTTGATCTTATATATGTGGAGTGTCTCTAAGAGCCAACTGTGTGGTACTGAGTCAAAAGCCTTTCGATAGTCTATGAACATGCTGTGTATATTCTTTTTATTACTATACGCTTCATTGATTACGATCGAGTCAATAGTTAGCTGTTCTTTACACCCTTGGCTATGCTTTCTGCATCCCTTTTGCTGTTCAGCGAGAATCTCATATGCTTCTAAATGTTGGTGTATTAATTCACTTATACAAGCTGATAAAATTTTGTAAATAGTCTGTAGGCAAGTAATGGGTCTATATTTTGATGGGTCTTGTGTGTCCTGTTCTTTGGGCAGCATGTAAGTTACTCCATGTGTGATGTATTCAGGCATTATATGAGGTGATTGAATGAATGTGTTAAGGTGGTTGTGTAAGTGTGGATGAAAACATGTAAATTTCTTGTACCAATAGTTATGGATATTATCAGTTCCAGGTGATTTCCAATTATGTGTACGTTTGATGACTTGTATAAATGTGTCTATTGGGATATGCTCGAATTCCATTTCTGAGATGCTATTGGTATTATCTTTAATAGTATTTATCCATTCCGTTTCTGTATTTATTGTGGTTTATGTTACCATATCTCGGGACTACAGAGTCCCGGAACTTTGGTAGGCATGTGTGGGGCCGAAGCCAACAGCACAGAGGCCCGATAAACACTTTACTCTAAATGTAATGAGGCACAAACCGGCGATTATCCCTGTTCACATTATAAAAATGCACCCAAGGACAATCCCCGGTATGAGCAGACCTATTGCAGAAAATGGAGACTGAATGATAAGAGCTATTGTGTTGAGGTGCTAATGGACTGGGTATTCTGGTTTATGGTAGGTAAAACTGACGCCTGCCCTGAAACACATGTTGTACACGGAAAAAGGGGCAGACGGTGACTCGCCAACTCACTATATGGGCCCCCTGAGCGGTCACCTAAGGCAAAGCCATACGGGCGACAGGGAGCAACATTGCCGTGAGCGGCTTGGGGTGTCGAGCGGTGCGGCGCCGATTTCACCCTCGGTGGAACACCTTAGGTTTCCTCGTAGTTATGCCCTTGAAATTGACACTTCCACCCCCGAGCATCTCTGCTCTGGCGACCCCTCTCTGACCGGCCGGTTAAGGCAAGAACAGAGCTGAGAGTCCTGCGGGCGCTCTTGGGTTTCCACTCCGACCAGCCAATGAAGGCAAGCCGGAGACGAGTCCCTGACCGACTCTCTGGGGAATCAGGACCGCAGTGTCGCCACTCACATTCAGCTCGCCACAAGCTGCCCTGCGGTTTGTGTGCTCTTTATCGATCTTTAGATATATTTTTTGTTTATATCAAAAGGAAATTAAAAAGCATCCTAATATGCCTCCGGGTGTTGCGTTATACTCATGGTGAGGTA
This sequence comes from Hypena proboscidalis, assembly GCA_905147285.1. Classification (NCBI taxonomy): domain Eukaryota; kingdom Metazoa; phylum Arthropoda; class Insecta; order Lepidoptera; family Erebidae; genus Hypena; species Hypena proboscidalis. The sequence goes on from LR990132.1 coordinate 481,224, forward strand.
ACGACTGTCCCAGAGGGGTTTATTATTATTATTATTATTATTGTAGTGTTAGCTAACGTTTTATTAATATTGGAAACATCATGATAGTGGCAGCAGCATCATCGCCTAACTATCGTTCTTTGTAGAAGAGTTTTCATCACTGTTTTCCAAAAGTACCGAAAGTTAAACCCTAAAATTTCCGATTCAGGAGGTATAACATCGCTATCAATTGGTTTTCTTCCTATCGCATGTTTCGTCGTTTTGGGATTGGATGTTTAAAGGCTGTTATCATTTGCAATCAGGCGAAGATAATAAGTACAATGGAACATTTCCTGGAGATAAGGATATCAGCAATTGATGGCAACTACTACGTTCATTTATAAACGTCAAGTGGTATTTCATTCATAGAATTTCAATTTCAGTGTGGTTGAGTTTAGTGAGTTTACCAAATTATACAAAACTTCGTTTGAACCACAAAGCTAGCAATCACGATTTGCAATTTATTATTTCAGACAGGTGTTCTCTTCTTAATAAGAAGGCCGTTTCTGATATAATAGCTACTCGAAGTTCAATTACCTGCTTATCGTATTATCGCAAGAGATTAGAACTGATAAGAATAGAAAATGGCCGATTAGATAGTGTAGCATCGGTTGTTTCGTGCCTAAGCCGCTTGGCAGGTTTGTAAGCTGTGCTCGAGAGCGAGCTGGTTGGATTGCAAATTGTTCAAATAGCATGGTAGAGGTCGTGGAGAGCATGTCGTGAACTCGATGAGGACGGCGCACACGAGCTGGAAACGACTATCGCACTTTTATAACTTGATTTAATATTCCTATCTTATTTTTTTCTCGATTTGATTGTGTTTGATATAATTGGGCTTTCCCTCCTTGTCATAATATTAATAGAATAAGTAGCAGAAATTAAAATTTACTCATCCATCGTAACATTCTCTTACCATCAACCGATTTGCTGTCATATCAATTGGTTGTTTGAACTGGGAACTGGGTACGTATGTAGAGATCTAAGTTTAGTATCCGTCGTTGATTGAACTTTCGAACTCAGAAAAGTCAGGCTATAATTTTCTAATTAGTCAGTTTGTTTATAGGTAGGAACAGATTACGATGTCCCGTAGACTAAAAAGATAAAACCTAATTAGAACTAGGCATCATAATTTTGTAATAAAAGACTGATGCATCTGAAAACTATATCAGATTTATAACAATCGCAAAATCGCATTTTCAATTGGACATATCCAGTTTAGGTTGAATCGATTTCATCATTATAATAGCGTGATGGCAGAGACACTCGATGCGAAAACGTAGGGCTACTTATTACGGATACGGCTGCAAATATCAATTATTGTTATTGTCTTAAGTGATTCATGAAATAAATAGTAGAAGTCATGTTTTATGACGCAGTATACATTAGGCCTTGTAATATGTTGTAAACTTCAGCAAGGATTTAGATAGAAGGTATCTAGTTCATGGAATAATCTGTTTCAGTAACCTGCTTATGTTATTTTTTTGAGTCCTTAAATATATATTTTGTTCATGGATAATTCTGCGAATGAATTCTACCTGGTAATATAATTGTCCAGGTTACTTTCAAGCTACTTTCTAAACCTTTTTTAAGAATTTAATTCGATGCCGACATTACAAGTTATTATAGGCAAAAAAGTATCTTGTACTGTTTCAGTAAATTTAACCTGGCAGATGTAATCATCAGATTGTTGTGAAACATGCCTCCATTAAGAAATCACTCATCATATTTCATTCTCAGATGTGCTATCGCAATAGAATGGAATATACATAAATACTCGTAATTGCTATGAGAAATATACTTAATTTTGCGTCTCTTTTGGTCGGGGTATTGGCCAATCGTAGAAATACTTAGTCTGTAAATATATTGATGTCGCTAGAAATAATATCTGAATATTTCTTAGACCATCACTTGCACAATATCAGAAGGCTAACGTTGTTCTTGGAGACAGAAGAATCTAAGAATGTATTATGTGCTTCATGCTACATCTGGCTTTAATGTTTAAATACTATACTATTTGATATTATTTTTAATACTCGGATCAAATATTATTAAATATCATAATGGGGTTATTCCCTGAAACGTGACCGTGACGATTCCTGCATTGCTCGTTTCAATAGCAATAAGCATTGAACGCCTCGGCGACGTGCGCGGCCATTTAATGGAAACACGCCGCATTATGTGACTTTGCACAGCTGCAGCGGTGATAATAAACGTTTGACGATCAGCAACAGTGTGCAGCTCTCACCTAATGCCAGGGAAATGGCTGCGGCCACGGCCGTGCGAAGACAGTTATTTGTTATGAGCGTCTCCGCCCCGGCCGCGGATCCGTGTGTCCCCGCCGCTATGCGTCTCGTCGCGTGTGTACACACAGTTAAACGCCACCGACCACCACTATTGTATGCAATATAACACATTTTTTCAACCAATTCTGCTATTATGTTTCATTTTAATTAAAGGAGCGCTCATTGTGAATATTTCCACTCTCACAGATAAAAAATAACATTATATGGTAATTTAGGTAGACTAGATTCAATTGCAAGAGATAGTTTAACGGTATTTGTTTATTTGTATGACTTTCTCAACTTGATGCATATATCATTCAGACGTTATACAAACTGTTCTGTAGTTATATTGCTCTTAAGTCTTGCGGTTATCTTTATTTCTTGTGACCACTATCTGCCTTTTAAGGGGATCGACTTTTCAACTAACGATAACATTTGATATTTAATTTTCTTTAACCCAAGTGTAATCGGGTTGTAGTACTAATTTTCGTACTACCAAATGATATCTATTCAGTCGAATATCACGTTTCAGGCATGCCTGCCTGACACACTTCCAGAAGCAGTAAACGCGGTATTGTCTTAAGATTTGGCCGAACGAGACGCGCTTGATGGAGTGTGACAGGGGCTTGGCAGAACAGATGTATTCTTCAGTCTATCTATTCACGGAATGACAATATGAGATTAAGGAATCCGTGCCAAGCTAGCTGCTCCGTGGCGTGTAATCTTGAAAACTGTCGTTCTATCAATCGTACCGATTTGGCAGACTGCAACGCTTCTAACTTCATCCTGGCCGTGTCAATTGCTGTTTTTTACTGTTATGCATTTGTCCCCATTGAGTTGGCATTTATTTATCCTTCCGCAATGTAAATTAATAACAAGGAAACCATCATCTGAGAGATCTCAACAAATATTAATCATTTATTTGATTAAATGTGGTTACAAATTTGTTCTTAATATAAAAGTGAGATCAGCACATACCAACTCACTCGGCATGCAAATATTATTATATTTTAGTAATATAAAATGAAATAGATACAATTAATTCAACTGTCTAGTTGAATGAATTGTACCATTTTACTTACCATTAACCAACATTGAAAATTAAATTAAATTAAGTAAAATATTTAAATTTAATTATTATAATTATTACACATTACACACTTGTCTTACACAAATAATTAAATAATAACAATTTTTTTTTACTCAAAAATTATTATCTACTAGACAAAATTATTTATAATCAATAAATAATGTCGATATGAAACGAAATTTAAATAACTTATAATTTTCAACTTAAAAATTCTTTGACAGTGTAAGCAGATTTCTGGCAAAAACGTCAGTAGCTGACTTTTAAATTTGTTAGTGGGGTTAAGGGTATACAACCGCACACATACAAAGGTATTGTTGTCTCTATCGGCCTATGATATAAATGTGTGTGTGAGAATATGTGTTGATGTTCATTTGTTACTGAACGGGGCAATAACTCGAATCAGGAGGCCTATTCTCGCCACTCAAATGTTGAATTCGAATTCGTTAAAAACTCGAATCCGAACTTTTTACGAGTGGTAAACGGTGAATGGTATTCTGGGCATCTCGAGGCCAACATTTCTCGAAGGAAAACCGCTCGAACTGCACGATGACATCTCGACTGGTCGGGACCAGTCGAGATGTCATTTTGGATTCGAAATGACGCCATATTTCAACGTCAGTCAAGCTATCTTATTTATTTCGTTTTACAAAATAATATTTGATACAAAAACAAATGGACGAGCTTGTAGTTAATTTATTAAACAATATAATTTTCGAAATCGAAAATGTACAAATGGAGCCACCACGTAATGAAGCGGACCCGTTTAAAATGCGGGATGTCGAATTTAAGAAACATTTTCGGCTTAATAAAGCCCAAGCATCGATTTAATAAATATAATAGAGCCTGTAATAGTACCTAGAACCAATCTAGATTCAAGTACAAAGGTTAGTACCAACATTAATTGAGTATTGCAATCGTAAATTATGTGTTTACAACATTTGCATTGAGATACTATTATTATGAACTTTCTGAATGGCCTACAGTGCCCATATTTTACATTATTACTTTAACAAAACATTATATTTTTAGGTGTTGTGCGCACTGCTTTTATTTGGAACTGGGAGATACCAAACTGTCTAAAAACAACCCGTGCAACTATTGAACGTTGCAACGGCGTATTAAAAGGCAGATTTAGGTGCTTAGAAAAGAAAGAGTGATGCATTACACACCAAATAAAGCAACAAAAATAATTAATGCCTGTTGTGTGCTGCACAATATATGTGTAACCCATAATTATGATGATGCTGTTGAACCTGTGGAAGATTTAAAGTTATTAGGGTTCAAAAATGATCCTGTTGCACCACAACATCCAGCGGGCAGAGAAAATGATTTGTTACGAGGAAGACAGAAACAAATGCAAATCATAAATACTTCTTTTAATAACTATCGTTGATTTGTATTTATTGATAACATTAATAAACCACCATCACTTGATTGGTATGTTGTAACTACAGTCCATGAACATTAACAATCCAGAAAATCAAATTACAGATGCATTGCTTCATCTGAGGTCTATAATGTTATGCCTCATGTTACAGTAATTTAAGGATTGATCTCCTCATGCATTACTATCTATTGGTAAAATCCGCATGATAATCTGATATTTTTTTTTGTTAAACTCAATCAGACAGTGCACACCTTCTTTACCTTAAATCTATTTAAGTGTTCAATCATGTAATGTAACAAAATATATGCCGATTATATAACAATATGTATGTTTTTTCATAGCATACATATTGATTTTTAATGCTACTTGAGGTGGAATTTTCAATAATTTCTTCTGAATTGTTTTTATTCAATATTTTCATTCTATGTAATAGTCATGGCTAATTTACAATTTTATTATTAAGTTTGTATGTATAGATAAATGTTAGGATTTGTAAGGATAAAAAAAAAGTAATATTTTAACATTGTTTTATTTCTGTTTCTTCTATTATAATTAGGATATGCACATTCAACTAATTAAATAAAACTATGTATGTGTACAAGCACTCTTTAACATTTATATCACAATCACATATTTAACTTATTTATCTATATAACTTAACACTTGTATTTATAACACTAATCAAATTCAAATTCAAATTCATTTATTCGTGGATCATAGGTAACATAAAGGTCTTATAAAATAATACATTTGAGTGCGCTATGTCCTACCATAGTGGTATACAACATTATATTGGAGTATTATTGAACATGCAGAATGTCAAACAGGCAAAAGTAATATAAAAATAAAAATGTCAAAGAAATATATAACTAAATTAATAAATGATCAAAATTAAAAAAAATATCAATAATATAATTACATAGGGCAATTGGCAATTAAATTCAATAATAGTAATAACAATAGGCAATAATAATTATTATTATAATTTGTCGGACAAAAATTCATATAAATTATCAACATTTTTATAATTGTTTGTCTATATATCAGTATACATTACAGTAAACATACATGTACAGTCTTATTTATATCACAATCAATGTATTTGTATTTGTTCATTTTTAACAAAACAGTCTTATTTATATCAATCAACATATTTGTACTTGTTTATCTATAATTAAACAGTATTATTAATATCACAATCAACCTTTTTTTTCTTGTTTATCTATAATAAAATTATAATTAAACAATCAACAATTATACTTAACAATTTAGTGATTTTTTTTGCCTAAATTGCATCTGCAATTTTATTCAAAGCTGCACATTGTAGTTTTATCAGCTCTATGAACTCTGCATAATATTTTCTTCATTTCATTTTTTTCTTTTAATAATTCATACTTTTGCATGTTTCTGCCATTTTTAGCGTTTCTGTCAATCTTTTTTGTCCCCTCACCTGTCGGTGACTCCTCTCTATAACAAAAAGAAAAACAATGTTCAATTATTTAATAAAAAATATAAATTTTCTTTGTTTTAAGTTTATTTTTTGATCCGTGTAATATGATGCATCAGTCAAGTGATGAAAATTTATAATGACGGTTCTTTTTTTTATTATCAAGAAAAATGCAATGTAACATCAAGCATTACACAATTTTAAACAGTTCATCATGTAATTTGAATTACTACTTCCAATTGACTGTGACATTTATGTTGATACACAAGTATTTACAACTAAACTACTAACTACCACAAAAAAATGTACCTTGGGTTTCTTGGACAGTTATTTGTCCCTCAATGTTATCTTGTACTTTGGCAAATATTTTTTTACAATGGATTTTCGATCATTTAAGAATAGACGATAATAATATGTATACGATGTAGCAAACCCACAATATTGATATTTTACTTACTTTTCGACAATCTTTCCATGATTTGTTAGCCCCATTTAAGGCATTTAGCTGGTTCCTTATATCTCGCCACCTATCTACACTCTCTGTTTTGTGAATGGCGAAGAACATTTACCGCTTCGCAGTTATGGATCCGTTTCCACCAGTTGAACTAACAACTGCCGTTGTTGCGGCGAGGGATATATTTTCGGCGCATTCATTTTAAATATAAGAAAACTTTTCATAATTTCCAAACAAATTAATAACAAACGGTCTTTCTTGAAAATTTATTGTAAATGACAATCTTGACAAGACAACTGTCACTCATAGGAAAGAATTACGTTTCATTTCAAGTAGTAATTATTTTTTATGAAATAATCGATTAGAATCGTTATATTTATCGTTAAACACGTAAAACGAAACGCATTGACATTCATTCATTCAATCTTTTAGTGAAGTAATGGCAACATTTTCTAGGTTCGAGTGGTGATGAAAGTCTATTGGTGCCGAGAATACACAATTCGAGATTATGCATTCGTGCTTCGTATTTTTGTAATAGAAATCGAAATGAATCAAACATTCGGATCCGAATAAAAACTTCGAGTGCGCGAGAATTGGCCTCCTGTTGTTTGACAAGTCGGACGATTTTCAACAAAACTTCGTTGCTATGGTAACAATGACGAGATTTGTATGGGGAACAGGGATGTTTACTGTTCCGCAGTCAGCTGCATTATGTACAAGTCGACCGACAAGTTGACTGACAAGTCGACCGACAAGTTGACTGACAAGTCGACTAAAATGACTAAATATAGATATTCTACATCTTAAGGCTTAATGCAGGCTAAGAACTTACGACGCTGTTTTTACAAGCGTGCAGACAACTTAAATAGATTACAGATTTCACGAATAATATTATTCATATTTATACATAAATTATGTGCATTTTGTGGGCCTGCTGGATAATTAAAGCGTTGCAACGGTAGGGCGTCTTGATTTTCGCCTATTTGCAGATTCATCTCTATTTTCGAGCTCACGCGGTTCAATGAGCGTCAGTTTTTCCATAAAATAAAGATTGTATTTGCCTGGTGCCGCGAGTGCATGAACAACGAGACGAGGCACAAGTTAATCCGCAAGCTACTATATATTTACATTTGCGCCTCATGGCCCGTGTGGAAATATTATAAATCAGTTATCAAATTAACCAATATTATTAAATATTCAAATTAACCTAAAAAGCTGATTTTGGATATGTTGTAACTTTTTATCTATCTGCATATATCCATGCAATTTGCCCACATTTAAATAGGTCGTGAAAATCTCCGGTGATTACTGATAAATATGTAGCAAGCTAGCCGATGTGAGTTGAGCCTTAGAAAATAGCTCGTCTATATAATAGACACAAGCGAATTGCAATGTCAGTTTCAGTGTCAGCAGTCAAGTTGGATAGCCGAAGAGCTGTGTTATGAATGAATATTATATCCGCACTATCATTATTATGTATGAAGAAGGTCTCGGGTTAAAAAGCATTTAACGATTATTTTTGTCACCCAACAGTTACACTTTGTAACAATAGTACATTTTGATTCTAGCTCCTTTTTAAAATTTATCTAAATAACTTATTATTGCATAAAACAATCATTCTTTCAAATAATCTTATTTTATTTCTGTTATAAATTTTGACTCTGGTATTTTTAACACGCTTATATTAGTTTCACCTGTATGTTTGTTTGTTTGTTTGTTTGTATGTAACCGACTCCTTTGGACTCGATTTTGACCCACTTTAAACGGACAGATTTCATTCAAATTTTGCACACCTGTCAAAGATCGATGACAATGCAATAATTCGATAAAAAAAATTAAAAATATATAAAAAAAAAAAAATAAAAAAAAAAAAAAAAAAAAACTTATAAATAAACCAAACTAAAAAGTAGAAAATAAATAATAGTTTAAAAAAACTAAAAAACACGCTTTTAAAGTACTTCTAACTAAAAAGTGAAAAATAATTCCTAATATAAGCTGAAAAAGCGTGGGGCGCTCTGTGCCATATTTTTCGTCTATCGAGCAACCCACGCTTTTTTCAGCTTATATTAGGAATTATTTTTCACTTTTTAGTTAGAAGTACTTTAAAAGCGTGTTTTTTAGTTTTTTTAAACTATTATTTTTTACTCATAGGCAATCGTACCATTTGGACATTCTGCCATGTGTACAGCTTTGCCTCTAAACGATAATTTACATATAAAATATAATTAATATTAAGGATCAGCACTGCCATACAACGTGGCAATGCCGCCAGCCTTCTGGGCACGTTACCTGCGGTCGACATCGATGCGGACGTATTTTTTGACAACTGAATTTTATACGAGTTTTAGTTTATTTAATAATTTTATATTTTTCTTTTATTTGATGTATATATAGTTAGGTATTTATGTAATTAGTTTTAAAATTACATTGTAGTTAGGTTAGTAATGTAAATATTTAAATAAATTAACAAAACTAGTAGATGCTTATTGCACAATTAATATTTATTAAGAATGAAAGATTCTGCAGCTAGATTTCGGACTATAACTTGTTGCAGCCGTGAATGTCCAAAAAGGTTCGATGTAGTTCAATGCATACTCTCTGGTCGGTAAACTATGGTATGTCATAACTCGGCTTGGTTCGGTGCCACCCCTCCCGCACTTCCGAGTAGCTAACGAATGGCTGCCTCACCCCCCGTCAATGAGTTGAGATAGATATTGTAATTTCCTTTAAATTGTAATATGGTAATTGATAAATGATAATGAGGTACTTTGATGAAAATTATTGATAAAATAGAAAGTTCATTATATTTACGAGGTTCCTTCGTTTCAAAAACTTGTAATAATCTGTTGTGTAATACTGAAAAAGTCGCATTTGTCTGGCAGTTCAAAACTACGGATGTTTGGATGCCTATAATTTTTAAAATAGACAGACTAAAGATAATTTGAAATCGAAGGAACATAGATAATCATGTTTTAAATTGGCTGTGCAAAAATTATAACATTGTGATGAAAAATGTAGATACAACCATACTCATTTTGTATGAGAATTCCATACCGGTTGTTCCCCCTTAATCCCTTAGTTAGGGTAAATCCCTGATACCTTGTGGCAGATGATTATAAATTCTTATTGCCATGACGTTGCTATTTCTATTACATTTCTGTCCTTATACGTAGTAAAACTAATTTATCGGGATATCTTGCATTAAATGCATAAACCTTCTCTTTAACCGACTTACTAAAAAAAGGACAAGGGTCTCAATTTGATAAAAAAAAATTTGTTCGCCGATTACATGAAGACGTCTGGACCGATTAGAGAATTTTCTTTTTGTCTGTTTAAGTGTACTTGTCACGATCCTTCAGATCATGATCTGATGATGGGATCCTTAGTAAGGCAAGATAAGTTACACAAGATTTGAATACAAATCTGGTAAAAGATTAATTAAATAAACAAATAACATTTGAAAAGGCAAAGCCAAGGTCGTGCAGAGCCACCGGTGGAGAGATGACGTTCGCGCTCTTGCCAACTCTCATAAAACAGTTTTTAATTTAACTATATTTTGCAGAATATTTAAGGTTTGCCGTTCTTTTGTATTTGCCTACATTTTGGATTCTGTGCAACAACCGTGGACGCGGGTAAACGGTGGGAAATAAAAATTGAGTGAAATTATGTATAACATTCGAGGAAACAAGAAGATTACCTATTATACAGTTTTTTATGTTGAAGATTTGCAATAACAAAGATCTGTTGTTTCAGGGGACTTCTGCTCGGACGTCGTCATGAAGTGGAACGACGTCACCGATATCAGTGAGTACTATTAAATGCTTATGATTGGCAACGTGCTGGGTATGTTTTAATAAAAAATTGGCAGAAGTGCCCAGGCTCAAAGATCTTTGTATATATCATAATATCCTGACTTTATTTTTTGAACATAAAAACACAATCACGAATGGCTCGCGTTTATATTTTTTTTACAAACCAGTTATGGCGTAGGCCGATTCGATTTTTTATCATATGTACCTTATATTTTTATTACTGAATTATTTAATATATGTATTTGCATTTTTCTGTGGGGTTTACCTTCAGTGTCATTGTTTACCATTAGTAGGGTAAACACGCCCCTCTATTTACTCATTCATATTTATAAATGATTATATCACTAATTACGGATATTGTGTCTGAGTTCTGGGTAACTATCTGGATCTCTTATACCTAACTAATAAAATTAATGTTTTTTTGTGAAGATCTACCGTATTAAATCTCAAACATTAATTACATGTAAAATGTTGTGTTCATATTTTTTTCCGACTTCGAATAGGTAAGTAAAAATAAGCTTCATAGGCTTGACGTCTTTAATCAGTAGGTAAACTGGTTTTTTACTCTTATTTCAATATTTTTTTCGCAAAGATAGCTAGAACAGCCTACGGAATTTTTAAGCCATTTCTGTAGACATTCTATTGCACAGAAAAACAAAACACTGTTTCTAAAGATTGCATACGCACAGTATGTGACTGTTTTGGCGTTTACCGTTCCACAACCAAAATAATAAGTAAAAACCCTACGTTTTTTATTTATCATCGTATAAAGTACTAAAGCACACATGAAAAAAAAATAGTTTAAGGTAATTTTTGATGCAAACAAGACGATAGTCATTAAATAACAAAAAAAAATAAAGTCCCAATTTTTCGAGAGAAGTGAATTATCTAACGTTACATATTCTTATCTAAGTCTGAAAGGCTGTCTAAAGTCATGATTTGCACTAACAAATCCAATGTAGTCATAATATGACGATATTTACATTAGCTGATAAACTCAAGTAAACATCTTAAACATAGTAATGAAGAGATAACCTGTCTATACACAATCCACACAGTTGAGTAAATCAGCAGCCGCCATTTACAAGTACTTAAACAGTCTTTAAATTGAAAAAGGTAGTGTTTCCTGCCTGCATCGAACCTTGCGGTGATCTAACAGCGAACGAATAAAAAGTATAGAAGTCATTGTATGCGTGGGCGCATCGGTTCGCCCACGCGTCGTGTATAGAGTATCGTACGTACGCGCGGCGTCGTCGTAGTAGCGTGTAAGCGTACCTACTGCGACTGCCGGCGCGCAGGGCTGCCAACACAAACATCAATAAACTCACACCTAATCCACCAAAATTACAACACACAATTACACTAGGTACTTAATAAAATTATCCTATAAATAAGACGACACATTAAATAAGAAGAGACAAATTGACCAATCGCCATCGGTACGAAATCCTCGCCATGTACAAATCATAATGACGCAAATATAGTAATTAATAGGTTAGTAAGAATGTGTCGTCCGTAGATGATCCTGCATATTTGGCGAATCGCCCATTCTCAGAGTGCTGAGGAAGTGGAACTTTGGCTAACGTTAAGATGACCATTTGCAACTGCACCAAAGAATACAGAATGAAATGTAAGAAAACGCTAACAGCCCTGGCAGCACTACAGATACGTTATTTATGTAACGTTCCGTCACTTGGGTCACACAATTTGTGATTGTTTTCGAGTGTCAGTCTCCGTATTATGCTGTCAGATACAATATAGCGATTTGACCCAGGGCTTTGATGCCCCGGCATTCAAATGAAATGATCGCTTCGATCGACGTTATGTTGTTATGTTACAAGTTATTATCGGTAGTTATGTTATGACTGTGAGGCTATTATTGTGCAGTAATCATTGCAGAGGTTAAGGCCACCTTGTTAGCTAAATTCGGATCTATGTATTTCCATGAAAAAAGGTTGAACTGGCAAAAATCACTCAGTAACAAGATATTTTTCTCATGGGATTGTTGTAATTAAAAATTAGAAATATAATATTCGGTTATTGATTTCCGTTTTGATGATTCTATGAGAACTACTACCTAGCTACATCGCATGTTATTTTTTTTATTAGTGTGGTTATTAATATGGCATCGTATGGCATAAGCATCTTTTCAGAGTTTAAGGTTACTGTCTGCCACGCTGGCCAAAAACAGATTGGCAACTTTGCTTGTTTATGATCTTGCTCCATATTAATTTACTTTCAATAGTTTCCTCCTCTGTTGATATTAATGTTTGTGTAGTCAATGTATTTGATCCCAGATATTCTGCGTTGACCCGAATAAACTGTAGTTCAGCACGCGGAAGCGTGTGTCAATACATTGAATATCGAAGTGCGTTCTAATGCCAAGCGGCAATTACAGGCACTCAAACCTACACAATTAAACGTTGAGGAAAATGTCAATGATGCCCACTTTGCTTGAAGTTTGATTTCCTGGTAGTCTTCGCATTGTGCCAAGCATTAGACATTCGACGGACTACAAATTAGTTTATTCTATTTCTGTATTCAAATCAAATCCTCATTCAATAATTTGATCCTGGAAAACTTTTGCCAAAAAGCTTAATAAGAATTTATGTTTGTCAGACCGATACTGTAATATTACGTATGAATTAAGCTGGATGCATATTTATCTCACAAAATAATTAGGGATTAATTACACTATGATTTGCAGAACACAAAACTGCAATAGGTACAAATACACAATTTTCATAGGAACCCTTTCATAGGCACTATTGGATGTGCAAGAGCCACTACTGGCGATAATCCCATTTGTAGTCCCCGATGTGCCTGGGTAATGCGGTGACAGCGGCTACCTGTTTTCGACTCCAATCCAATACTCCACGCTGAAGCCCGGCTTACCGGACTCCCCTCCTGCAGTATTACCATCGCCGGCACATTACCTCCTGTCACTCATCATCAGACTTCGTGTCTGATACACACGATATTAGGTCAGCTGATAAAACTGAAAAAGGTTTATGGCGATGCAATTTTGCTTAATATTGGGATTGTCATCGGTACGGACGTAATGCAGTAACAGGGGCTGCTAGTTTTCGAGTCCAATCAAATACTCCACGGCTAAGCCCCGCTTACCAGGAAATTTCGGGCTCTCCGTCTGCACTATTACCATCGACAGCACATTACCTCCTGTCACTCACTATCAGACTTCTTGTTGCTACACACGATTGGTCAACTGACAAAACAGAAAATGGTTTATGGCGTTGCAATTTTGCTTAGGCCTTCGGGATAATAATATGTCATGGATTATGGCTATTAAAAAAATATAGATAATACCCCTTTTCAGTACCTACATATATTGCGGAACCCTATTGCGCGTGGCCTATCACGCACTTGGCCGGTTTTTAAGTGTCGCTTTTTATAGCTCCTTGTCTTTTAATTATTCAAAATCTTAAGCGTATCAGCAGCGGCGCAAGCCAGCGGTGAAATTCAACACCTCAAATAGATACATATTATATTTCTATCTAAGATTACATTCACTGCGTAAGCAGTTTCTAAAAGACTGCATCCAATGCGTATGAGGTCAAGAAGCTCTGGATGAAGCACATTATTTTTCTCATCACACTGGATAAAGGCCCGACGTTAAAACCTTTCTCCTACGCAGCAAACGTGGTCGACATTTTAAGACATACCTGCTTTTCTCGGATATACCATCGTAAAACGAATTGCTCCGCTCCCGTGGGTTAATGCGTACTGTTTTAGAGCTAATAGCCTTACCTAGAAATTTCGGCAATTAACGCGCTCAAACAAACAATTCTTTAGCTTTATTATATTAATAAAATACAGAATTATTTTGTATCATGTATTAGTGGAGCATAAATAAATGCGTCCCCCTCCTGCCGATGGAATAATCTCGTCTGTAGATGAGATTGGATTGGAGTGAGTGTCACAAGCGATGAGTGCAAGGGCGTGTGTGTGATTGCTGCCCCGTTATCGATGTGACTATAGCTGATCGACTCATTTGCATTGATATAGAGACCGCTCCCTCTCACGGACTTAAGTGTTATCGATTTTGGAGAATTTTGGGTGGATTAGACTAGACAACTACACTTTCTTACACATTTAGTTACACGTGGCGTAGGCACATATTAATATTATAATCATTTTCTTGGTTGACATCAGATATCAGAATCATCAGAATTTTCCTACCTGTTTACTTAGTAATAACTAATAATCTATAGTCATCATTTCGTGGTCTACAGTAAAAACATTGTTTAAATCATGTTCGCAAAATAGTAGAAGTGTTCAAAATACTTAAAAGGGCTTTTCACTAAAATATTAAATTTTTGGTAGTTGTATTTGTGTTTTAGTTTTGTTAAGTGTTGGTGTAGAAAAGTTATCACATATTATCCACCTAATAAATAACCTCTCTGTATTTTAATCTTCATTCTTTAGACTAGTATTTAAGAAAGTTGTGGGCATACTATACTGAATGTTAGTAGTGAGGTTTGATATTAACAGAATTTGGCAGTGTAGAAGATGCGTCAGCAGCTTAGCTTGGCCATCCACTCGGAAATAACGTGGGGAGACGCGTGAGGGCACACGTGTGCGTGCATCAACTCAATACCATAACCTCCCTACCACAGAATATCTACACGATCTATTTATTAAGGAAAAAGTACAAATTACAGGCTAATATATCTAAAATGCAGATCTAAACATTTCTAACCACAAATTATTTTAATAAGAAAGCTTAATGTTTGTAGAACCAGCCAGTTAGCACTAGACAAAATTAAAAAATGCAAATTTTATGAAATGCTCAGAAGCTGCTTAGCTTGGATACTTCAAATAGATATATTTATAAAATAAGCCTTTTTAAGCGTAAGCTGTTTGTAATTAAAGTTGGGTTTATTGTTAGTTACGTCTTTTCTTTTTCTTTACGCTTTTAGTTCATGTTAGTTCAATGTTACTCCGTACAAGATGTGTAGAGTAAGTCAATATAAGTCATTACTTTGGCACAATCCCTTCTTCTCCCACTTTTAGACTTTGCTGATGTCTTTTTTCTTGATGCAAAGGAAGAACTCCTCAATAAACATAACTGCACAACTTGGGTATCCGGTTTATTTACGATCTCCGAAAATACGGCCATGTCTCTGAGTACAGAAAATAATTGAAGTGGTTACCCATTCGGCAGCGTCGAGATTCCCATGTCCTCTCTCTCCTATTTTCCGTTCTTCATAATGCCAAGTCACCTTCGCACTTCCGTTAACGCTTTGAGTATTTGGTGCCGAGGGGTACAATCTGTCGAACTTCCTCTTCTATCTTAGTACTCCGCTCCATTGCTATATTTAATAAGTAATTTTACAAAAAAAACCGACTTCAATTATAAAAAAAAACCGGCCAAGTGCGTGTCGGGCCACGCGCAGTAGGGTTCCGTAGAAAAATATTTTTAATTTTACTTTTTAACTAAATGGCGTCCTTCAGAAAGGAAATGTTTGTAGTACACGAAACCAGCTAGCACGTATGACGAGATGTATGAATGTTGAGGAAGCGAAAGAAGTATGTAAGGAGCGAAGCACATGGCGTTCCATCGTCTCTGCCTACCCCCGTGGGATAAAGACGTGATTTTATATATGTATTATGTATGTTTATTTATGTTTCAAGAATTTTGAACGAAATATTCTGAGTAACTGCATCTGACATTTCGGACCCCTATTCCTCTTGAACTAATGAAGTGAACTTATCCGCTATAGTTTTCCTTTAAAGTTCATTACATGTACTACCGACACAATTTTTTTCAGATTTTGGGATCCAGTAGTTTAGCTTTTAGAGGGGGGGGACGCCCTACTCGAACAAAAATTTGCTCTTTAAAGTTAATTATCTCGCAAACAAATCTCTAAATCAAAAAACTGTCTTAGCAACCCCTAAACGTTTTTAAAAGGCCTATCTAACAATACCCCACACTATGGGGTAGGCGACAAAAAAAAAAAACATCCCTACTTTACATGTAGGGGAGCTACCTGAAAAAAATATATTTTTCCAAATTTTATTCTACGACTTTCTTTGTTTAGTTAACATACATGTTCATGCAAAATTTCTAGCACCAACGGTTTCGTCGCTATGCCGTGGACAGACAGACGGACATGGCGAAACTATAAGGGTTCCTTGTAGGTACTACGGAACCCTACAAATGCACTTAAAAGTAAGAAATACTAAATCAGTATTCAAATTTAAAGCTTCGCCTCATTTGTGTGTAACTTGAAAGAATACAGTAAACAGCCTAAAGGTGCCTATATTTAAAGAATAATCCCCGTATTCCTAACCGTTGAGAAGTTGTTCCTGCATCAGCTCAGCTGACTGCTAGATGCAAATATCCGAGTAGCTTTAAGTAATATACAAAAACAATATAGAAGGCTTCAAAATTTGAGGGCTGCTCTCGATTTTTATAGGATCCCATCTTCAGATCGTGACCTGATAAAAATGAGACCACATGACTATACTTAATCAGATAACAAAAGAATTTCTCAAATCGGTCCAGGTGTCCTCAAATAACCGGCGAACAAACAATAAATAATAGAAAAAAAAATCGAATTGAGAACCTCCTCCTTTTTTTTGAAGTCGGTTTAAAATATTAAATAAATCAGTCCTGACACTTCTATGAACCAAATGAATATAATGATGAATTGGGTACATCCGAAGTCACCGTGATACCAGAAAAGACCTTCGCCAGTTGAAATCAATTGGATTGAGATCAGCTGAATCATCTGTCTCGGGTTTTGTGCACTTCGCTCCAACTGTGTTCGTATCTGTGGCTTCTGTTTCAGTTCTAAGAATCCTATCACGAACATCTAGCTTTTTCATGTGTCTATTTGTATTATTATTAGAGCATTAATAATGCAAATTGGAGGGGCATTTAATTACTTTTGCCCTTATTTACTACGTCAAGTCTTATCAATACTGCAGCAAAAAAAGGATCGATCTTTGCTACACAATATTTTAAATATTTTCTTGAATGAGACATCTTCAGACTTGCCGAGTGGATCAGACGATATGATGATAACAAAGAATAAGTAACACACAGACAATGACGTCAGGCGAGTTTTGTATGACGTTGACGGTGACGAGATGACGTCTGACATAACTGGAAATGCTGGTGACCATTCAGCATTACGTGGCCGCTTGCGTCTCTTTTAGAACTGGTCTTGAAGAAGACCAGTTCCAGTGAGAGTCGCAATGCAAGTCAGACAACAGGATAGTCAATTCTACTTTGATGTTAATATAATGTAAGCTACCTGCATATAATTATGAAAATAAACGTTTCATTGTTGGTATGAAGTAAGATCAAATTACTAGTAGATTAAATAATTTTACCTACAAAGGTTATATTCATAGGAGCTGAACCTGATATTCCAGATCAAATAATCCGGCAATGAACACACCTGTGTGAAAAATGTGTGTGATGAAATATCAATAATATTTACGTGCAAAGTACTGTCTCTAGCAGAGACGCTACATTCCGGTGTAATTGTTCGTGTAATGTACACTTAGGCGTGTGGTTGCGCCCGCGGCCTGCGGTTCGATCGCAAAGCGCATGCGCTGTGAGCATGCAAGACTATCAACCAACTTATAGAGCTACCTTGCTACAAGAATAGGTAGTAAACACCTAAGGCAAATTTCACTGAACATGGAAAACTATCTATTATTATCTTGGAAAAGATGCAGTCTTTTGTCCGTCAGGGATCCAAAGGGGTATGACCAATTGACTATGGGATTGTTTATCGCTGCTGTGCTATATATTCCGTGGCTTTGTCAAGATAAAAACTGCTGTATTGTATGTAGAATAATATGAAAGTTTAATTTTAAGCCGGATATTTTCATAGTAAGCTGGGAATGGCTGGGATGTCATGAAAAAAGTTAGTAAACACGTGCAAAAATAGTTCATCCTTCATGTTTAAATAGAAAATCTCTTTTGTTTATTAAATCCCGCATAAGTTATGTCTCTTATAACTAGATAATCGTCATACACAAAACTAGAAATTATTTAGTATCTTATATTTGTGACACAAGGGTTTTGGCGATACAGTTTTTGGGCATTGCCTTTAGTATTTCGTTTAAATACTATAACTTAGCTAGATACGCTGTCGCTTGTCTAGATTATGCTTTTTCATCTCAGCAGCTCGAAAAACTCGCTTTTTATTTCACACATTTCACACCACGTCGTCTAGTTCCAAACTCATCAGAACTTGTACTATGGGTACTATTTCGAGCTGAACGAGAGCCCAATGCCATTGCCTTAAAAGCAATATCTATTAATTTACAATCGATCAATCAATTTTATCTTTATTTCTATCCGTCGCTGGAGGCCTTCTCTGCCAGGCATGTCAGAAAAAAACCTGGTACAGCGAAGCCGAACGCTAGTAAAAAATGGTTGAAATTAGCTGTCGTAAAATGGAAGTAATATAGCGCTGTTTTTAGAAGCATCCAAAATTAAAGCCAGAAAGTTATGTGAACTATCTTGTGTCGATGTAAATAATTGTCTTACGAACGAAAAATTTTTTCAGTTGAGAAGCATAAATAATTTCGCCACTTCTCTGAAAAATAATGGTTTGAACGAGTACTATTTCATTTCCCATTCAAATTACGTACAGATGCATCAATGAAACTAGAAATATTTCCAGACAAGCGTCTTATTTAAACAAATAGGTACTGCAAATTTATTTAGCGTCTGTGTTCTAGCAACTCGTGCTAAATGATAGAAACGTTTCACTAGTTTCATTAAGCAGATACACGGCACTATCGCTCGGTAATTTAGGTGCACCCATGTTTCTCCGGTTCTGCTACACTTAAACTAACTGGGTTATGTTATCGTTTCAAACTCAAATATTTGTGAAACCATTTTAACTACAGTTTGTGTATAAATAACTGAATTGGGTGTTTTAAAGTTAGTAAAGAAATGTTTATCTGAGCGTGACGGGCGGCCATGTTGCGCGCGCGCCGAATTGCAGATTACATCACTGCGCAAAAAAAAAATCGAGTGCGCGTGCAATGCGCGGAGGAGCGCGCACGATGTGAGAGGGTGAGGGGGAGGTGGAGAGCGGTGAGGTGAGGCTTGGTGGGAGGTGCGGTACGCTTTAACGACCTTGGCCTTGCTCGGGCTGCGGCCAAGGTAAGCGTTCAACTTTATACCGTAATTATACATGCGCCCACCAGTCTGCCGGCACACACACTTATTATTGAGTTACAAATGTTACAATACGATGCTGACCATAAGGAACCACACAAATACTCACATATATAATTGTGGTGCACGCACCAAAACGGACAGTCTATGATCAACAAAACTTACTGCGCTTTTCATTGCGCGCTAACTTTTAGAATATCGTTGAAACTAGTCTATAAACGCTGCAAAGTACACTAAGTTATAATTATAATAATTATTTATTATAATATTATATTTTTTTATAATAATTTATTTCCAAAAAGTAGATTGTACATGGCATACAGAGTTGTCTTATTATAATTATAGTTATAAAGAAAACCAGTACAGCTTTAATAAAAGGAATCATAGGACTCCCTTTCCTAAACTAGGCAGGAAACCTGTCTGTATCTTAGGAAAGAGTATCCATTTTTGATGTCTTAATACGGTTATAACAATATTGGTACGTGTAGTGGGCGAACAATTACTACTTGTATTTTCTTAATACATATTTTATACTTTAATGGTAAAAATTAAAAGTATGAATGTGTGTTTGTGGGTTTATGTTTGTGCGTCTGTGAGTAATTATGTGTGTGTGTGTGTGTGTGTGTGTGTGCGCGTGCGTGTATGTGTGTGTGTGTGTATGTAGTATGTGGGAGCCTATGTCATTCTACTGTGCAGTGCTTAGAATGTCCTCGGTGTCACCATACGTTAATGTGAGCAGCCAGGAATTCAGTTTACGTTTTACTTCACATTTAGTCAGGGAGTAGATGTTTAACTTTTTGTGGGCTTTATTATAAAGTCTAGCACTTAAGCCATTATACTGTCGCTTGGCGAAAGCAGTCCTGCAAGGGGCAGATGGACATACAAGAAAGCCACGTCGCCGCTGACTGGCAAGCTGTTTATTGAATGAGATCGTAGAATGCTTGCGAAGAATGGATTTCAAGATGTACAATTTTCGAACAGTTAAGACATTGCTTTCTGAATAAAGTTTATGTGTAGGGTAGTCGCGTGGTTTAAATTTTATCAATTTCAGCACAGCCCTTTGAGCTCTTTCTAGCTTTAGTAGCTCAGTTTTATGAGTTCCTCCCCATGCAGGAATACAATATGTCAGGACTGATTCACACAGAGCCAATTATACCATTCGGAGTGTATCTTTATTAGCTGAAAATCTTAGGTGTTTGAATAGATATATGAGTCTTCTGGTGCGAGATGTTAGTGATTCTAACTGAGTGGTCCAGTCCAGTTTCTCGTCGACGAGTACTCCGAAATATTTTATAGAGGCCACCATCGTCAGCGACAGACAGGTGCTACTAGGTGTTACTCTTTGGAAACGTTGGCACTTTGGCTTCATGCTCTCTCGACAAGAGTGGATAAGCAAACAACAAGGATCGACACGAGTCGGTACACTAGTTGAGTAAATACAAACTAGTTCCATAATGAAGCTCTAAGTTACATTTTATAGCGGATACTTGTTTGAGCTTTTGTTCTTTGACCAGTTTTGGGACATGCTGAGTGTCAAACACGATGCAAAGAGGTCCGCTAATGGATCCCTGTTCGATCCGAAGTGAGAATTGAATAAACATAAACAACAAAATAAATACTGTTATCTTGTCATGTAAATTTTTACCAAAATAATAAGCTGAGAAGTGTGCCACACATATTGTGCACCTACACTGTTTGGATCACAATAACGAATGAAGTAGGTACCTATATACTAAGAAACAGTTGAAAAAGATATGGGACCGGCAGGCTTTGAACCTGCGACCTTACTGCACACCGGGCAGTCGCTCTTAGCCATCCAGCTACGGTCGCCTCTTACCGGCACCCTAAATTTCTCAACTGTATGATACGTCATTTCGTGACGTCACGTTCATCCATTTGTTCCTATCTTAGGTAGGATACGAACCAACATGGCACAGTTACATTCAGCACAAATGTTGTAACGAATGAACGTGGACGATATTTTAACTTTGATTATTTTTATAGCATTTAGCTATGCTTAGCAAATTATACTAAGAAACAGTTGAAAAAGATATGGGACCGGCAGGATTTGAACCTGCGACCTTACTGCACACCGGGCAGTCGCTCTTAGCCATCCAGCTACGGTCGCCTCTTACCGGCACCCTAAATTTCTCAACTGTATGATACGTCATTTCTTACCTATATGTCTTGATAACGTCTAGGTAAATATAGAAAGTTCACAACATTATCATAATTCATTTCCAAATGTAATCAACACATTAGATAACAAACAATTGCCAGAGGTAGGTATTATTTATTCTTTCACAGTGACACATAACATCGCGATTGTATTGTTCAGGAGTGTGTGTAGTATTGGCGATGGTCCAACATTGGGCTCTGGGCTTCGGGTATTGGGCACTGGGCGCTTGGCCAGTATTGGCCACTACTCCATTGAATGGCAAACAAGTCGAATGCTTCCGACACAGCATCAACACGCCAGAAATCACGATGAGTAACGATTTATTGAGTTTTGCTCCATTTAGTGTGAGAGAGATGCTCGTCACGTCTATCAAATGAATAACTCTGAAAAAGTTGAAAAGTAGGTATTAAGTGTGTTTTCTATCTATATTGAATGTATTAGTATTATAAATGTAATACGTATATTACAAAGAAAGTTGTTGTAATGAAGTAAACGGAGACAAAGACCCTCAAAGCCAACGCCAACATTCATCATCTTCATCAACTGCCGTCTAGTCTAACAGATTCAGCTGAATATCAGTATTTTGCGTGAAGCGACTGCCATCAGACCTACACAACCCAGTACGAGGTAATACGATTCTCTTTGTTAGACTAGTTGTCAGACTTTCTGGCCACTGACTACCCGTAACGTTCCCTGCCGTAGATGTTCAAATGGCAATCGGGACCGAAAGATTAACGTGCTCACTGCTCACCGTGGCACGGACGAAAACTCTTCAAGAAACTTGTCAAAATTATATTAAATTGGCGACAACAATAATATTACTAATCCCCATGTTGAACCTACAAATAGGACATCGTCTAGATAAAAATGTGCGGTAAGATGCCGGTCACGTTTGTCCCATTGTGGCGGCACCACCAAGACATTAGAATATATAACTGGTACGTTACGATAGAGTCTATAGACATACTGAAGTCACGTCATCTTTATAGTACGAGAGCCCACGACCACAACCATGTCTCATAGCAATACGGCAAAAACCCTATAAAATCGTTAGATTGTATGATTCTGTACCCGACTAGGTGTGTAGTAACGGTCAAAAGTGTAGCAACTGCGTGGGAGGCCATTTCTGCTGTGTCAAAAAAAAAGACAGTCGGTATTATAGCAATACGTCTGATAGTGAAAATGTACATAGATTTTATAATTGTATTACGAAAAAGTTTGTTTTCAGACATTTTGCGTGTAGCATATAGCCTGAGCGCATTTTTGAAAATGTCAAAAAATTTAGCCGACCTGTATCATAGCAATACGGATAATTTTTTTTTTCAACTTTTCGTATTGCTGCCATGATTACCAAAAACCTGTTTTCAGACACTTTAAGTGTAGCATATACTCCCAAAAACGAAAATAACGTTTCGGAGTCGCCTGGCCGACGCCTCTGTTAAATGTTTTTTTAAATTTACAGCCTTCATAGATATTCAAGAATCTCCCTTGTCTATTATATGTACTTTGACAGATGACAGATGTCATTACTTATTTCTTTTGTAAAAGTTACTCAAGTGTGCTTTAAATAAAACCAAAACTATCAAATCAATCAGTATTTAATTTCAACAGCCTCAGCGCTTGTTACGCTCCTGCCCCTTTCTTACTATTATACAGCTCACTCGCCAGCTTCCTTTTGTGCGATTTATTTCAGTCCTTCAACTTCAATGTTACGGTTTCGGGTAAATTCTTTGTTAATTATCATCTAATAAATTCAGGGTCGCAACGTATTCATTGGTTTGTAACAGAAAATTCAAGATGCCTCAATACGATTATTAAATGATATCTGAGTATCGAAAAGTTGTCTGATAGAGAAGGTGCTACACTTAATTTGTCTGATATAAATGTTTTGCACATGTGGACAACTTATTTTATCATGTCCAACAATTTTCAGACATATTGCTACGATACCGATCGGTAAAATTTGTTAACGTTTTCAAAACGGTCTCAAAATTTAATTCGTTCACATTTCCGTCTGAAAATTGTTTTGTTCGCATTAAATAACCAAAAT
Source organism: Hypena proboscidalis (assembly GCA_905147285.1). NCBI lineage: Eukaryota > Metazoa > Arthropoda > Insecta > Lepidoptera > Erebidae > Hypena > Hypena proboscidalis. The sequence continues at coordinate 505,115 of LR990132.1, forward strand.
TTACTAATAAAAAAGATTTTCAGACGTATTCCTATGAGACATTTTTTTTGTCTCATTTTTAATTTTTTTAAGTGATTTTACGGGTTTGCGCTACACCACTAACGTCTGAAAAATATGTTTCCGGTATCTCAGAACTATCATTCAACTACAGTCTGCAAATCAGACATATTGCTATGATGCAGTTCGGTAAAATTCTTTGACAATTTTGAAAATTCGGTCAGATCAAACGCTACGCGGAAAATGTCTGATATTGGTATTTTCGAGTTCAGGATAATCGTATCTATTGATTTGATGCGGTTTTGGCCGTATTGCTATGAGACAAAAATTTTGGTCGTGGGCTCTCGTACTATTACGAAGTATTTATTGATGTCATTATGCGGCGTAAAATGTGGCCAATTTTAATATGGTATAAACCGCACATGGAATCCAATTTTCATCCTTAACTTAAATGAAGCCGTAGACAATATTACTTACACTATAAAAGATAACGTTGAAAGCACCTCGATGACTTGTCTCTTTAGCTGAGCCGCCGAGAGCTGAACTCATAAGAAGTAGGTAATTATGAATCTTGTAACTGAATATTTGTAATCTCAACGCTAAACTTGATTTTGTTGCGGAAGCAAATAACATTGAAATTCTATACACCTACCTTCTTTCGGGCAGCCGAAAGCCCTCCTCCACCCAAAGTGTTACTGGCCTACTGGCCATTAACACCCAAACGCGGGGACGTGTGCGGGTTTATCAATCTCCGTTGTCGATCTGTCCTGTCTGTGTGTTGTTTATTTAGGTGTTCTATACACCTAAATAAAAAAACTTTATTTAATCTTCATGACCTTTCATTTACATTTCTAATGGCCGCTTTAATGATTCCGGTGATGATTAATCGCCGCCATTTTGTTTTGCTAATAGCTGACGACTATTGTCGGCTATATTGTTTTATTTGTACCTTGAACTTGACCGATGAGCTATGTAAACAATTCTTATTAAATATACATACAAGCGATTTAATTATCACGTATTCACGTTTAACACTTAAAAATAAACACGTCAGATGACCGTGTCGTACCTCGTCTCTCTCTTGTTGCATTTCAACTATACTATATGATGTACATTGTACGGTACTTCCGCCCGATTTTGATCAGTTTGCCAATGTATATGAAGTCGGCGTTGACATTAATTAGTGTCTGTGCTTCAGACTAATTGTTTTTTCATTAATTAAATTTGATCGATTACAAAGTTTGAAAATAAATCTGACTGATTGAATGAAACGAACCCTTTCTCGATGAATGATCTTCTAGTCGCTATTGTTAATTTATTTACTTGGAGTAATTGAAATGTCTAAAATAGGGAGTAATAAGCATATACATTGTATTGTTGATAGTTGTCGCTGCAAAGAGATCCGACACAACGGTAGAGCGTTTAAGTGCGGTTAGCTGATGATGCTGTTTTATTATATAGTGATGTGTTTGATGGTGTACGTACACAGTGCACATGCGCCCGCACACGAGTGTCGCACGACGCGGCCACATGAGTTTTGAAACGCTAGCACGCGGGACCATAGTAACGCATCATACATGTGCAGTATTGTGCATCTTATGCCGGGTACAGACCTGGCAAACGAAAGCCAACGAACGCGTTCGTTCGTTCCTGTTTGGTGTCTAGGACGGCTAAGCGAACGCCTTTGATCATTCGTAGGCATTAGCTGGCAATCCAAAGCGCGGCGGTAACATTAAAGGATTCGTTCGCGTTCGCTAAGCCGTCCAAAACAGGACCAACAAATCCGTTCGTTTGCCTTCGTTCGCTAGGTGTGCACCCAGCATTATTCAATATCCATAAGAGATAAAACACGATGTCAGCTTTGTGAATTAATATTGTCTCTTTGTCTGGAAAGTTTTTAATACTCAATAGTATTTCTATAATATGTTTTGTGAAAATAAATTAATCTCACCCATAATAATTTTACAAAAGATCCGTATTCAATTACAAAAGATGCACAAAAAATTAAGAAATACTTAAGTATACAACGTCTCGCCTCATAGGTGTATTACTTCAAAGAATACAATAAACGCCCTTAAGGTGCCTATAATGAAGAAGAATTATCACCGTACCCCTAACCGTTGAGGAGCTGTACCTTCCGGCATCAGCTCAGCAACATGAAATGCTGACTGCTAGATGCTAATATCCGAGTAGCTTTAGGTAATATACGAAAAACAATATAAGTTGAGGGTTGCCCTCGATTTCTCTAAGATCTCATCATCAGATCGTGACCTGATGAGCATGGGACCACATGACAAGTATACTCTTTCAGACGAAAAAATGATTGATTCCTCCTTTTTTTTTGAAGTCGGTTATAAAATAGTGTCATAGTTTATTTTAATAAAAATCATACTTCTATCATGTTGAAGGTTATAGATGTATCAAAAAACCGGCTAAGTGCGAGTCGGACAAGCGCACGAAGGGTTCCGTACCATTTATCCATAAAAACCGCAATAAAATCATCTCTGTTGTATGCGTATCGTATAAATATTTAGTTATATATTTATTTAAATATATAACTAAATATTTAGTGGATATTTCAAGCGTCTACTTGTTACCGTTATCAATATCGTGCTGAAACAAGCAAAATAATCATGTTTGTTAGGTATAATATGTGAGCCCGTCGCCTAAACGTTTATTTTATTCAGTTTTTAGTATTTGTTGTTCTAGTGGCAACAGTTTTACATCATCTGTGAACATTTCAACTTCCGACGGACCGCGAAGTCTCAGTAATAGGGTTCCGTTTCTACCCTTCCGGTACGGCACTCTATACAGTAGGTGTCAAACCATGACCGATAACAAGGCTAACTGTTTAACTTTGACATTGCCTTCACACCGTAGTTCAAGATCAACGTTAGCTATCGCGACTCTTGACGGTACTCTTGACGTTATTATTGACCAATTATTTTGTATCTCCACAAGCAAAAGTTTGAATCGTCTCGGATTTTTTTTCGATGTTCTTTTTATTGTAGTTTTACTTTACATAATAATAAATAACATATTGCAATGTAACATTATAACTCGTCCATAAATGTTAGTGATATTTATTGACATAACTTTACACAACCTTCTTTTTTCTTATCGCTACTATTTCGTACGAGGCGAGGCACTTTCCTGTACCGATCGACACAAAACACGTTTGGTGAATTTATTCGAAGGTTGAACAATAAAGCAATCAAATTGATGACCGCGTCTAATAAGATCCGTGCGTGTGAGCGGAATGCGCGATCGTGGACACAGACACAGAAACAGGCGAAGCAGTGAATAAACTAAGTCCGTATAACAAACGTATGGGCCCATGACATGACTGTGACGTTTCGTGACTTGGTCCAACTCGACTGCCTCAGGCCTGCTCAGGGTTGCCTGCAGACTTCCAAGAAAGATCGCGATGTTAAGCCTCATCTTGGTATCACTCACGCACAGTGAATGTCTGCGAAAAATGAAATATTAAACGTCTTCTCAAAAACACTAAGCATGACGATAAATGAAGATATACTACAAGTGTTATCTTCATGTCCAAATATGTGCATTGTACCATCATTCCGCATGTTCATTTTTTTAAATATTCCCGTGAGGCGTATCTGTGCAACAAGGAACAGGCAACGCAATTATCACCTTAAGGTGGGCATGCGTAAACTTTCCTGCTAGCACATCGCGCAGAACGTTACTCCTAGTCGTACAGAATCCAAACAAACAACACTGAAGCTTGTAAGCTGACATAAGCACAACGTTTTAATTATTGGTCGGTACTCGTCACTCATGTGTAGAAGAACTTAGCGCTTTCATTAAGATAAGAGCCAAGTCGTTTGAATTCCTGGCAGCCCTGCCGGCATTGAATGTTCCACACCGCGATAAGTTTGCCTCTCCATTCCCTACTTTGAACCGTAAGGAGCGGGACATTTGGCACAGTGATGGATGCGGATAAGATGACATCGGTGCGTCGCCGTCGGGCCCTTTCAATTATTCACGGTAGTATTGTGTATGCTGCCCTCCGATGCGAATTCACTTTATATGCTCCGCTGACGGACGTTGACTCGCGACGTGGCTTTTAGAAACTTACAATTCAAATAGTCTATTTATATTCTACCTAAATATTCGCTGTTACTGTAAAACTGTTGCATATGCAGTCTGGCACTCCCTAAACTACATCGATTCAAATGCTGGTTTTGTAGTGACGCAAAACATTTCGTTCTAGATCTCTTAAAAGTACCTACCCGTAAAAATAAGTATGTCTTACTATGAGTAAGACAAATCAAACTACATTTATCTGGTAGCATTATAATAGAAAACATAATCCATTTCTCAAATATATAGTGCAGTTGTGAAGTGAAAACAAATCACTCCACAACTGCACATTGATTTTTCTCATTACCCAACAAAACAACCAAGGTGTAAAATGGAAGCATGATAGTGTTTGCATGTGACCTTTGATTGCATTGGCGTTTCTTTTGCGCTAATTATAAACTCAATTTTGGACGATGGTTCAACTCGCCCACCTGGTCAAGTCGTCCGGACTCCCCCTACTTTTTGTGTAACTGCATAACATCAAAAAGACCAAACTTAGCAGGGTAAAGCAGAGGTTTTTCAGCAATTTCTCGATCCATTTATTATACTTTTTGCAGTTCATTAGCCAGATTAGACCAAACAAACCCTCGGTATGTTCCCCCGGCTCGTCTAATTTAGCCCCAGCCCCTGGTTCCGCCGTCTATTTTAATTTGTTCCACTGCGCTGGAAATAATTCCTTTGTAACGATTTTTATCGTTATTTTTAACTGGTCGGTCGCCATTGCATGTTTCTAACCACTTCTCTCTCTTATTAGATTAGACATAAGTTATTTATATGCACATGCTATGGTGATCAATACTTGATTAGGTGTTATACATAGGGAATGTATCACACTCAAATTATTCATAGAAGTAATTGATTGATTTTCAATATAGAACAATAGATATTAATCTACTTTAGTTCACACTCGACTACCTATTATTATCACTATCACCAATCATAATGTAAAATTATATTTAGTATTTTTCTATAAATTTACTTAAATACACGTATTATCATCCAGCAACATTTTTCTAACATTACCAACTTCTCCTCACTTTTGTACAACCTGTATTTAGATGTACTCTTGTAACAAGTTCGCTATATCTGAAAGTATCTATCGGCACTAGCCGCGGGTCCATAAGCTGTTTATTGACTGTAGCAAGCCGTCGGACGGGTCCGCGGTCGGAGCACAATTTGGCGTTTAATTCCAAACCCATAATATTTGTTACGTGGACGTGCTTCGGTTCGTAATGGTTGTAACTTGACTACTGCGATTATACGATTGTCATTTTGTTATTGTCTGATTGTTTTCTACTAATAAAAGCTGTATTTTGGGACAGTGTTCTGGATAGTAGAATATGAACAAAATACTAAAACTATTTACTCGAAGATTTATTGTGCAAGACGTCACTATAATGTAAGTTTTAGTATTTAGCTGGCGATACTTTTTGACCGGATTGTTTAGTGACGTATTTGTTGTAAAATTTTTATATTTTTTTAATTATTTTAATTAGTTCTTATAATAATAATGGCTTGCCATGTTAAATGCTATTTATATAAGCTTAGGGAATGCCATATCTTCAGCTTTTGAATGACAATAGACAGTTTATAAAATGAGTTGATCATCGAAAGCAAACCGCAAAGCGATACGATTCGAGTGATTGAAAGTTGCGAGTTTGAAACCGGCCAAACCAGTTACCAATAAGGCTAACAACAACAACTTTACTATTGTTACCACTTGGTTCAAATAACAAAAAATACTCGTTCATGCTGTGCAGTTTGGACATGTTTTGATTGTATCTGTGCATTTAGATGACGGAAACCAACTTGCTCTTTTTGGGACAACTCTATACTTGGATGATGTGGTTGTGACTTCACGCAGCTTACAAAACCGGGGAATCACATGCAAAATTTTCCACCTCCAATTAAACCTATTTACTGAGGAAAAGTACCAGATAGATAAGGTTTTCATTCATATCTTAAAGATATAATTATGTTGTTAGCATCCATATTTTTTACAGCTGTTATCGTAAAACTTATCTGAAATGTTACTTAATCTATTAAAGCTAAATTATCGTCACGAGATAGCGATGACCTAGTGAGATATAATTAAAAGAATAACATCGTTTAGCTATCAATGATATTCTTTATTTTAAACTGCACGAAATATAAAAGTATTTTTTACCACACCAGCACGAAAAAGATCGTTTGCTTGCCAGAATTCAGTGAGTAAAAACCGTTTTTACTCACTAGTGAGGCGAAGTGATTCAAATATCGAAACACAAAATCCTTTCAATGAATAGGCGCTGAAAAAAAAACAAAGCAACCACCATGTTGGTTAGTAATAAACATTGACATCAATTTTATTAAATAACTACAAACGATACGTTTTAATTATTTTAAATTATATAAATACACGCTTATTAGTATTTTAATGTTTTTATATTCCTGATTGACCATTAAATTAATTAAAATCAGGTACTTAATATTAGACTCTATAAATAAATGTTACGGAACGAATTGCCGAACGCATTTTTTTTAAAAAGTCTGTGTCTGTGTCAGTCATCGCGGGCAACTATAAATTCTTTTCAGTTTATGTTTAATTGTTTACTGACACTTTTTAACAAAAAAATAGTGAATCCAGTGATGAAGAACTTTCTGAAACTCCAAAAGAGTTGCGACAACTTGCTTCTAACACAGAAGTTTGCTATAGAAAGATCACGTGAAAAGTATTTGAAAGCGTACATAATTAATTAGTGGCGACTTACAAAAAGCCCTTAAACGCATTCTGAATCGGTATACCTGTCGTATTTCATTGAATTATCCCAAGTTAAGCAATCGAGTATGAGTTTATTTAAATCTTAATATTTTCTGACTGGAAGAGGTGAAAAGTTTTGTATGTAACACGTGAGAAAAATTTAATTTCGAGTTCGTGACCTCTTAAAATCTTTCGCTTGCAAAGTATTCTTTATTAGAATCACTTGCTACGCTCGTGATTTAATTCAAGACTACTTCGCAAGCTCAAGATTTAAAATTGGCACTCACAACAGAAATATAAACATTTTCTCACTTGTACCATAAATAACTATTGCCTGATTTTAGAACAAAAATCAACAGACCAAGATTAAATTCACGTGTATTAAGTACTTTTTTTTTCTCATCTCGTCCTTTTAATAAAGCCGAAATAATCAATTAATACACTTTTCGCAGTTCGCTGAAGATTAGCCTACTAGATGGTCCGTAGCTGGAATGGTACTTCATTTCATTTTACACTTCACATTTTTTCAATATAATTATGAGCCACAAACTCGCTTGCATTCTGTAGGGAAGAGCCAACTACTGCACCGATTCCTAGCTATAAATATTCAGGTTTCTTAGCTCCAGGTCCTAGTCTATCTAATCTAGGTATATCTGATGTCTAGCATTTGGACGTTGCTCTGTGTAACCTCAACTGTCATGGCTGATTCCTGACTGCCTGTAGCAGTCACGTCTTACAACTGTTCGGGATGTAAAGCTAACATTGTTGTATTAACTACAATAGCTATGTTTAAATGTCTTGGGCTGGAAGCAGCGAGATTGTGTCTATAGCCACAGGCTTCAGTAACATTAAATCATTAGTCTCTTGAATTGCAACAGCAGCGCTTTTATAAGGGATTTCTCTAAAACGTAAACTAAAGTCTTTCACGTCGGTAGTAAAAAGAAAGAGTTAGAAAATTATTTTATCATTATATTCGAGTTTCGTAGTAGATCCCATTCTCTTTGGTAGACCCTGATCCCTATGGAGGATAGGTTTTTTGTCTATAGAACACAGAGTCAAAAGAACGTTCAGAAACTCGTATAATATCGACGTATGTATCTTATGTTTATTTATTTATTTAACTTTAGCACAACAAAATGTACAAGGCGGACTTAATGCCAAAGGCATTGTCTAACAGTCAACCTAGGGTGATGCAGAGTTAAAAAGTGGTAGGTGCATATTTGGTTTAATTATTAGATTAGGACTTTATCTTTATAGGAAACTATGGCAAGATTTATAATGAATTAATAACATTACTATATACATAGACTTATAATACATAAATTGTATATTTAGAATTAAATAAATGTATTACATATTTGTATTAAATACATTTGCATATAATATTACAAATACTATAATATAATATACATAAACTACTACTACTATATAATAACATAACTTATTGATGAGTTATTCTGCTAATTTGCTCAATAAGAGCTCACGAACTTTGATTTTGAGAGTGAATCGGTTGTTGCACATCCTGATTTCAAGAGGGAGCGCATTCCAGAGGATAACAGACTGCACGAAAAAGGAAGAGTTCACTATACCAGAAGTATGGGCGGGACATAAGAGTAAGCGATTATTAGCGGAGCGGAGATTTCTATCATGGTTAGAGCATAAGTATTGAAGGTAAGGAGATAGATAGACAGGAGGCGTAGGAGAATTAAGGAAGGAAAAAAGAGTGGTGAGAGCACGCAAACTGCGGCGTTGGCGAAAAGCAGACACGTGGTCATACTTTCGAAGATTATAAACAAATCGAATGCAGTTATTCAGAAGACGGTCTAGTTTATTCAGGAGGTCTGCATTCAGATCAAAGTAACACACATCACCATAATCAATGATAGGAAATATTAAGGATTGCACAAGCATTACTTTCTTTTATTATGTTCTTTCATGGCTCATGCTCACAAAGATTTGTCTTGACCGACAATATAACCCCCGACCTCTGCATTGGAAGCAGTTGCAATACCGACTCCGCTATCCAGTCGTCAACGTTAGTTTGCGACATCAAAAGTTTCATCTTTATCAATATGTGTGTAAGATTCAAGACATTATTGTTCCTTTTATCAACTTTCTCTATCTGGTGACCATCCCGACCGCTATCAACATCTCAGATGACTCAGATAGTGAACACTGACTCTAATGACAACGTGAACAAAATGGTGAACTGATGTGTAGCCTAACACAAACACACAAGTTTACGCGCGAACAATGTGATGTATGTGTAACGTAATACAAACACACACGATTGCGTTCACAAACACACAGGATCAAACACGGCTTATCGACATCCTGGCCCTTTGTTTCTTCCGCTCGCATTAGTTTTAGGGGTATCATTTTGTACCGGCAGACCGACTTGGCTTAATTACCTTGTTGGGTCAGCCTTTAAACATATGTTACCTGTGTATGACTTAGCTGTTCTTTTGATTCATTCGACAGAAACTTCTGGTAAATTCATTTCCTTCGTTACTTGTTACTACAATACATAGAAGTTTTATAATAAACTAAATAAGTATTTAGTTGCAATATAAATAAGTAATCCAAAACAAGCAACAGTTTACATACACCGTCCTCGGCGCCGCGCAGCCTGCTCGCTGCAAGTTCAAGAACATCCCCGCCCCGCCCGTGCTCCCCTCCAGTGGTGCATCAACCCTCCCCCCCTTCACCCCCTTCCTGTGTCTGCACATCCAGCTTCCGTCCTCTCGTACAGTCACGTAATAAGCACTTAGTTACAAGCACTTACAGCTACGGCTATTTATTCGTATCCTGAGCTTGCCAATTAAATGACATAAATATTTGTGATTGAATGATTGAAGATCCCAATGGCTTCTGTATCTTTAGCAATAAGTTTATGGATTGATAGATACAGTTGTTTATTATAGAAATGCCAAAGATTTAGGCAACAAACTCTACCTACTTATAAATTACCGCCAGACAATACTTTGTTTCTTTCCCAATCACAATCAAGTTGCATGAAAGACGCTCTGATACTACTGGCACATAAGCCATTATTATTGTGTTCTAGGTATTTCACTCATTCACTTTCTTCCGACAACACTGCCTGCTACGCAGAAGTCGCTGGTTCGATTCCCGCTCAAGACAATTCTTTGTGTGCATGGAGGTTTGTATATTGGTCTTGGTGTTTCTATGTATGTAGTTACAAAAGAAAAAGTAAATAATTATTAGTATTACTCATAGTACTAGTTTTGCTTAGTTTGGGACTAGTTGACCTTGTATTAAAGTTGTGTGTGTATGATATTCTTGTAAAATTCCTGTACTGCATTTACGTCTCAACCATCACGACGCGGCGACGGTTTACATTCAACGTAGTATAAAGCCTCTCAGAAAAGACATACTATTAGACGATAAGTTAATATTGGCAGGTAGTAAGATGTACTTGAAAATCGGTCGATACAAAGTCGGCATAATTGTGTGCTTACAGATAAAGAGATCAGATCGACAAAACTTTGCAGATAGTAGTCTGTATCACAGATACAGTATGTAGTCTATAGGAGCTCTTACGTGAGATTCGCGGTTCGTTAATCACAAATGTACAGTACCATATCCATTACCCACAATCACGAACATTACATAACTACAGTAGGCATGTATCTACTTCTGTGTTAATTCAAGGCCATGGTTTTCGGTCTCTATTCTCTGTAGATATTAGATACCTATAAGCATGATAATAGATTTTTTACACAGGTGGCAAGTGGTAGGTACTCGTGGCCCGGTGTTTTTTTGCTATCGTTTGAACAAGCTCTTACATAACGCTATAGAAGAACAGGTATTCTCGTGTGCCTTCATAAATAAAAAGCATCTTATTTTTTTGACTGTCATAGGCATATGGATACATCATCTTTTTTCTAAAACTATCTTGCTTTATAGACTGTCTGAATTCATCTGGTTTGATTGATGTACCCATAATGAAATGTCAGAGTCATCACGAAATCTTTCGTACAGGAAATTCTACAGACTTGTCATAGAATAGACACTGGATAGTTTCGACAACGATACGACGTTACGATTACGATCAACTGCAAGTGCCTATTCCTACTACTTAAAGAAAAAAACCGGCCAAGTGCGTGTCGGGCCACAGGGTTCCTACAGTTCTAGTCGTAACAACATATTTCGACTTAAAAGGGATTTACTATCTGTATTATACAAGTAACATCTTCATACAAGTCATTACTTTCAAAGGTTTTTGTAATTTGCACGAATTATTCTAAGTAACTGCATTTTACACTTTGGACCCCAATTACTCTAGAACTAATTAAGTTAAAGTAACCGTTATAGTTTTCATGAAAAGTTGATTACATATACTACCATCGTGATTTTTTTCAGATTTTTTAAGCTATCGGTTTAGCTTTTAGAGGGGGGTGGGACGCCCTACTCGTACAAAAATTTGCTCTTCAAAGTTAATTATCTCGCAAACGGATCCCTAAATAAAAAAAACTGTATTAGCAACCCCTGAACGTTTTTAAAGACCTATCTAACGATACCCCACACTATGGGGTAGGCGACAGAAAAAATATCACGAGTACAACGCCATCTATCGAGTCCTTTTGTAAAATAATTTATATTTTTCACTCAACCTGTTCTAGTAGTTCGTCTTGAGATAAAAATCGTGATCTTATGTATGACCTAGATATGTAATGATTATTTTTAATTTATTTTATTTATTTTATTCTCGAAATTATTTATTTTATTAATTTTATCCCCGAAAGACATATAGGGACCAGATAAATGGCGTCCTTCAGAAAGGAAATGTTTGTAGTACACGAAACCAGCTAGCACGTATGACGAGATGTATGAATGTTGAGGAAGCGAAAGAAGTATGTAAGGAGTCTCTGCCTACCCCCGTGGGATAAAGGCGTGATTTTATATTATGTATTATGTATGTTTATTTATGTTTCAAGAATTTTGAACGAATTATTCTGAGTAACTGCATCTGACATTTCGGACCCCTATTCCTCTTGAACTAATGAAGTGAACTTATCCGCTATAGTTTTCCTTTAAAGTTCATTACATGTACTACCGACACAATTTTTTTCAGATTTTGGGATCCAGTAGTTTAGCTTTTAGAGGGGGGGGGACGCTCTACTCGAACAAAAATTTGCTCTTTAAAGTTAATTATCTCGCAAACGGATCTCTAAATCAAAAAACTGTCTTAGCAACCCCTAAACGTTTTTAAAAGTCCTATCTAACAATACCCCACACTATGGGGTAGGCGACGAAAAAAAAAACATCCCTACTTTACATGTAGGGGAGCTACCCGAAAAAAAAATATTTTTCCAAATTTTATTCTACGACTTTCTTTGTATAGTTAACATACATGTTTATGCAAAATTTCAGTTTTCTAGCACCAACGGTTTCGTCGCTATGCCGTGGACAGACGGACGGACAGACGGACATGGCGAAACTATAAGGGTTCCTTGTAGGTACTACGGAACCCTAAAAAGGATATATTTGCTCTAATCGAACGATACTTTCTGGATGTCCCTAGACACCGGCTATTCATCGTCATAAAATAGGCGTTATGGATTAGGGCATGTAACTCCGGAATTCTGGATAAATTTTACTGATTTCTCAGTTCCGGAATTAACACGGAATGCCGATATTCATAAATTTTCTATATATTGAGTGTTGGAAAAATCAACTAATAATTTTTATTCGATTGATTAACAAATCAACTAACTATTGACCAATCTTTACTAGATTACTCATGACTAACGTTGGTCATGATTAAATCGTTGGTCTTACTCATGACTAGTTCAATCATTCGATCATCAGTAGTAAGTTTCAATCATGAAATTATGATTGATAGAATGGCCAAGCAGCAGTAGCCGAGTGGGAGGCTGACTGCTAAGCAGAAGCTCTCGGGTTCGAACCCACGGCACACACCTCTGTCAATAAATCGTTCAGATTCCTCTTTTCGAAGATATGTGTGTATTAATCATGAATATTATCGCTCGCTAGCGGTGAAGGAAAACATCATGATAAAACTTGCATACCTGAGAGCGTCTAAAAGTACTCAAGGGTAGGTCGAATGGACCACACGCGCAAAAAGGATGACCAAATATGATTAATTTGATCTCAAAATTTATAAAAAACTGATTTATTTTACGTTTTGTTAGTTTATTTCAATTTCCTAGATAGAGAAAGGGTAATAATAATAAATACTCTTTATTGTACACCAAAAAAACAAAAGAAAGGTACAAAAGAAAACAAGTACTTAAAACTAGTTGCACAAACGGCGGTGTTATTGCTTATAGCAATTTTTCCACTCAACCTGGCATGGAGAAGAATCATAGGAAAACAATATAGCTATGGTATACGTAAAAATAAAAAAAGATAGGATAATATTCTTAAGTCTATGTACCACTTGGTACGATTATATACATATTAATGAATACATAATATAAAAAATAGGCATATATACAATATATACATATATAAATACATATATCATATAAGCAAATGAGAGATTTCAAAAGATTATAGCAATCGACAAACTAAGGAAATTTTTGTGACTGCAATAAGTAGTGTTCTCTGATGTGTTTTTTAAAAATAGGTAATGGGTAAATGGGTACTTAAACAATAAGAAAGAACGGGAAAGAAAAATCGATAAAACAGCTAAGTTATCAATCCCGGAACCAGTTCCGGAATTCCAGAATTACTGTTCATTATCGGTTCTTAGTTCCGAAATTAAGAACTTTCCGATATTGCATGCCCTACTCGGGATGACATAAATAAAACCAAGTATAGAAAGAAAAAATAATACATCTTAACACTGATCAATAGACAAGCAACTCTTTTCTTTTAAGTGAAGGTATTGGACCCAAATGTATTTTACGTTTGAGTTACTTTAAAACATGAAAATCTACAAAGTAAGGAAGCAGTAGGTAGACCCTAATAACACAAGTTATTATTACACATAACGTGTCGAGTCCATATGAGTCACTTGCAGAAATACTCCAAGGTTGAGCATGGCATGGCATGGCATAGCACGCATGCAGTGACAGGTGGGGACCGGTCACGACATGTCGGTACAAGCGCGCCGCCCGGCGCTGCTCATCATAACGGCACAACAGCCGGATGTCTCGGCTCGGCACCAATGGAATATATCTCAAACGATGTTATTACCCAGCTATTGTATGGCTCAGCTAACGTGTTAAGAAGGCTATACTTGCGATTCTCAAACTTGTCGACATAAGTATATATTTGCTCTCTTGAAAAGGCTTTTCGGAATTTAAGTACAGTGTAATGTTCATAAAATATAAATTAAAATTGGATTTACAAAGCAGTTGCAATAGACTGCTTTTAAAAAACTACCCTTAGCCTTAAATATTCTTTTTATTGTTACAACATTATACTATACCTTGTCCTATCGTTTATTTTATTTTTGAAAGCTCACGCCGATGAATTACAGGTTTTCTTTTCGGAATAATATTCTACAGTAATGCAGTACTTTTTTGACGGGCAACACTTTTTAGTGAAGACCGAGTGACATAGCAAAAAAACCACAAACTATAAATCAGGCCTTGATATAAGATAAATAAATCATATTATTTTGAAAACATAAATAACAATTTGTCCTTATTTATGTATTAGGTCTGAAAATTTAATAAAAAAAGGGAATAAAAATAGTATCATGAATCCATAATTAATTACTTGCGAGAAATTAAATCGAAATCTTGTAAATTTTAAGTTTAAAGATTTCGTCATTGAGGACGCCTGGCAAAGTTTTAGAACCATGCCAAGTTGCAGTCAATTGTAGGGAATGATTTCTACCATCACCATGAACAAAATATCCAAAAATTATCATACCTATTTTAGAGGCACACACAGGGCAAGTCTCAGCTTTTATGACGTAAGTCGGGCGGCCACCGGCTCATAGGCTATATCGTTTGATGTTTGGTTGTCTCCGTAATGAAGAGCAAACATTAGCTCGATTCCAGCCAATCATATTACGGAAGTTTGTTCAGTTCTAACAAACGTTATCATTTTGCAAACCAAACAGCTCACGAAAATTCTAGCAACCGTTGGCATTTAATAATTTAGTTATCTTTATTGTTATTCTATTATGAGCAAGATCTTTTCTTTTGTCTATGATTACTGTTGCACGATTGCTGCTGTCGTGCAACACTCGTTGACAATCGTCTGACGCATGCATTGAATCATTTAGAGGTAAAAACTGTGTTTTATTGCCTCCAAAGACCTCACAACTGTTGTATAAAATAGAAAACTGGAATCCTAACTGGCTATATCGTCGGCTTATTGTGAGAAGTAACCTACTACGTTTCGACATTGTGCTACTATCCCTATTCTGAAAAGTAAGTTTTTGAAATATTCACGAAAGCATTATGAGCACCGACTTGAAGAACTATTTAATCGACTTTTAGCGTTGTCTTATCATTATGCTTTTTTAAGGTATTTTGGAGTAGTTTTGAGGGTTCCGTAGCCGAATGGCAAAAAACGGAACCCTTATGGATTCGTCATGTCTGTCCGTCCGTATGTCACAGCCACTATTTTCCGTAACTATAAGAGCTATACTGTGGAAACTTGGTAAGTAGATGTATTCGGTGAACCGCATTATGATTTTCATACAAAATTAGAATAAGAAACAATAAATTTTTGGGGTTCCCCATACTTAAAACTGAAACTCATTTTTTTTATCAAACCCATACGTGGGGGGGTACGTATCTATGGATAGGTGTTAAAAAATGATATTGAGGTTTCTAAAATATTTTTTTTCTAAACTGAATAGTTTGCGCGAGAGACGCTTCCAAAGTGGAAAAATGTTGCCCTCCCCCCCCGTAACTTACATAAGGAAAGGATAAATGTAAAAATAATATATTATGATGTACATTAACCATGCAAACTTCCACCGAACATTGGTTTGAACGAGATCTAATAATTAGTTTTTTTTTTAACACGTTATATATCGTAAACCGCATTTTACCTTTAATTCTATCAACTCAAATATAATAAAGAATAAAGAAAACATTTATTTAGATGTATAGTGGTACGGAACCCTAAGTGCGCGAGTCCGACTCGCACTTGGCCGGTTTTTTTCCTTTTTATTATGTATCTCTTTTTAGGGAAGTATCTTTACCATGAGTCACTCTCGTTGAAAACGGGTACGAAAAACGTCTTTTCCTATTTAGATATTTTTTTAATCTTAACTTTTTATATGGATATTATTATATAACTACTAAAGTAATATTTAACATTTCGCCTCATCTGTGTATAACTTTAAAGAATACAGGAAACTGTCCTAAAGTGCCTATTGTAAAGGAATTATCACCTATTAAATTTGAGGGATGCCTCGATTTATTTGGGATCCCATCATTAGATCCTGACTTGGTGGATATGGGACCAGTCCCGATGTACACTTTCTCATTTTTTTTAAAAATCAGTTTACAAATGAAGCACAAATCGACGGACAAATTTAAAAAAATGCGTCGAATATAGAACCTCCTCCTCCTCCTTTTTCGAAAATAAATATAGTAGTGATCTTTATCATATTTACTTGCTACCAGTATGTGGGTAAACCACGAGTGTTATCAATCAGCCTGCATGAAACGTTTATTATTTGCTTCATACAAAATGTATAGTATTAGCGGAATACGTTGTAAATTTGTTTGTATTGTAATTGGTCAGGTAACATGGCGCTAATTGTGGCCCAGAAGAGGAAAACTAAAACACCGTCGTGATTGAATCAGATTCATATTATGTCAAAATTAGTACCTGAAATTGACATTATGTATCTGATTAATTCACTTCGTATTAGGGAGTAGAATCCTGAAAAATGTCTTGCCGTCCCTCTAACATCTCAGAAGATGTAAATGTGTCATGGCGTCGCGTTGACTAGTTTATATCGCCAGTTTATATCAAACATTTTACAACTCAACTTCTACAATACTTATTTTCTAGTAAGTAAGATAATTGTGTTAAAGTTAGACATAACAGGCATTTTTTTAATTGCGCAGGTATGGGCGGTGAAGCATGCGCGTGCGCACCGACGCCTCCGCGTTTGCTCCCGGAGCCTGAGCCCGATCACCTCTACGACCACCACTCCTCGGAAGAAGAACTAGAGGTAATACCGTTGGTTGCTACCATCACTTGTGCCATTTACCACCACCGCTAGTGTTACATGCCCACCATTGTGTTATGGCCCGTTGTAGCACGTCAATCTAATCGTCAAACGCACTGATTATACCTTCGTAATAATAACTTAACCTAATAATTGATTTTGGCCAAAATTTAACCATTTATAATTATCTTCATTCAATGTTAATAGGTCCAGTCCACCAAACTTATTCATACTGATTGAGATTTTTAAGCTTTGGTGGATGTTTTTGGCGTAGGCGTGTCTATACATTCATAACTTAAATAAAATTCGTCGTTTACAAAAAAATATTAAACAAACGCAAAAGGCTCTTTATTTAAACTTATAAACTCTATAATTATGTAAAGACTAAGAAGTAGTACTCACGCAGAAACTAGACTCTCAGACAAGGCAATACATTCCGCCTTTATTATATCGGCATCGGCCAGTAGCAAGCCTTCATTATAATATCGTGGATATTGCTTAAATACATCGTCCACAACCTACTTGCGTCAGTGCCCCATTAAGTGGTCACATTTCACGAGATTACCGGCTCTACTGTACGAGGCAATATGACTACGAGTAACGCGGGAATGCAGAAACCGCTTTCAAAGCAAATGTAAACGATAACTAGTAGACAATGTCTCATGTTTCGCAAAATTTAAGAAGTCTACAATAATATGTCTTGCTCTAGCGATATAACTGTTCTTGACACAAATGTTTTATATATAACCTACCTCCTTCTGCATTTACCGGCAATGTAATTAAAATATTGTATTCAATATTCATGCTTAGGAAAATTCGTCAATAATATGTTTTTCCAAGATCAAGCAAAATCTCTAAAAACGATTTATACTCCTTTTCTATAAAGAGCGGCCTTGTCTCACATTCTCGTATACACACAGGCGATAAACCTTATCAATGTACTATTTGTGGCAAGTGCTTTTCTCAAAAGGGTAATTTAGCCGTTCATCTTAGAACAAAATGTAATTACAATGAATAATTTTATTGTTTCTTACGAAACTTGCAGTACAAGTTGAAAATCGAGTTAATTCTTCAAGCAACAAGTCTGGCTAAAATTAACAATGTTTCACCTTATTTTATGTGGGCAGGGAATAGCTAGTGACGCAGTCCAATGATAGTTCCTATCTAGGGTAATCAATATCAATTCGCTCTCAATATTAAGGTGCAATTTCACCAGCCTCAAGTGCATGGTAATTTTATAATTTTCTATACAAATGTGATATTTCATCTGTCAAAAAAGTTTCGAATAGGCTATCAGGGTATTATGTTTTTTAAGAAACTGTTTTTTTAAAGAAAACGACTTCGATACAGCCAACTTGGGTAACTTTGAACATTTTGTACAGTGTATTTGTTATTATATTTTTATGTATAAACGGGCGACAAAGCGTCATTGATTGAAATCGTATTTTTATTTTCTCTTTTTTTTTGTACTTTTTATTTTCTTATTAAAAAGGATTAAGAAATCTAAGATAAAATTGTGCTTCTAATAAAGTAACAATGCCTCAAATAAAACTTCCACACCCATAGCACATTACAAATTCTGTTTATTTCTATTTCTGGTCCACAATTCGCTAAGCTCAATACATTTTAATTTAGCCGCTCGACGTAATAATTGACTAGATCTGGGCCTCACGCACTACGCGAATGTAATCTAGTCTAGGGTTTATCTCCGCCACGACCTACCAATCGTCAGGTCCCTCTGGTACAGCCAATCTTGTTTTTGTCTGAGATAATGTTTAATTTATAATGTACTCTGCAAAGTAATAATTACTAAATGCGCCAAAATGTGTGCATCTGCCATTCTTGTTAGTTTTCTTGAGTGAATAGTATTATTTGATATAATAACTTAACTAGTATCTCAGAGATTAGTTTATGTTGGTTTTCTTAACCCATATTTCTTATGTTTTTGATATCTTGTTACAATGACTGTTCCCGTTTTTGTCAGTACGATACAATATTATGTTAGAAAATCATTTCTTGTTACTTCTACTTAGCCTGTTATACATACATTTATATATGTCCCACTGTTAGGCATGGGTCTCTTCTCTTCTCATGATGAGCCATAGTCTATCTCATATACTTATTTCTTCTATACATTGTGATTTAAAAAAATCTCTGACAGGACAGAAAGTAAATTAATTTGATGGCACATCAACTAGTACACCTTATTTACTTTCATCGTATTAGAAAATAGTTTACTTTAATAATTTGAAGCTGTAAGGAAACGGTCTCAAACAAAAGTTCCGGGACAATGTAATCAAGTCTATCCGCCGTGTATAGGGTTGCCAGATAAGTCGCGAAAAAATACCGGACAACCCCAAAAAGTGGGGGAGGGTATGCTACGTCGCTAAAAAATACGTTTTTTTATATACTATGTATGGGTGCTCATAGGTATGTTTAACAAAAATATAAATAAAATCTGTATGAATAGAGGGATTTCATATGCCTACTTTTGTAGGCGCTTGTGACCAATAGTACCGAATTTCTTCATAAAATAATTTTTAATAAAAAAAAAACCGACTTCAAAAAGTAGGTAAACTAAAAAGCAAAAAATAAATTTACTTCGCACAAAATAATACGTTTTTGCATTTAGTTAAATAGACATTATTAAATGATTATTTTATAATTCTGAA
Organism: Hypena proboscidalis; assembly: GCA_905147285.1. Classification (NCBI taxonomy): domain Eukaryota; kingdom Metazoa; phylum Arthropoda; class Insecta; order Lepidoptera; family Erebidae; genus Hypena; species Hypena proboscidalis. Next base: position 524,769 of record LR990132.1, read on the forward strand.
GTCGGTGCCAAGTAAATCGGATAATTAAGAACTATATTCAGTCAGAAAATAGTTGTTAGAAAGATTGATATTATCTATACAGAGTTATTGTTTACTTGACACCGACTTCAGAATTATAAAATAATCATTTAATAATGTCTATTTAACTAAATGCAAAAACGTATTATTTTGTGCGAAGTAAATTTATTTTTTGCTTTTTAGTTTACCTACTTTTTGAAGTTGGTTTTTTTTTTTATTAAAAATTATTTTATTTTACGATTTTAAGTGATGGGTAGACCGAGCAAGAATGTTTCTCGAATGAGGAGACGAGACGGTTACTTGAGCCGTTGAGGAGTTGTACCTTCCAGCATCAGCTCAGCAACTTAAAACGCAAATATCCAAGTAGTTTTAGGTAATATACGAATAAAAATATAGAAGCCTTTGAAATTTAAGGGGTTACCCATGATTTCTCTAGGATCCCATCATCAAATCTCCTCATATTATAAATATACATAAGTAATATTAAACGTCTCGCCTCATCTGTGTATAACTTGAAAGAATACAGTAAACGGCCTCAAGGAGCCTATATTTAAAGAATTATCCCCGTACTCCTAACCGTTGAGGAGTTGTACCTTCCAGCATCAGCTCAGCAACATAAAATGCTGATTACTAGATGCAAATATCCGAGTAGCTTTAGATAATATTCAAAAAACAATATAGAAGCCTTTTAAATTTGAGGGTTGCCCTCGATTTCTCTAGGATCCCATCATCAGAACGTGACTGGAAAAAAATGGGACCACATGAGAAGTATATCCTTTCAAACAAAAAAAGAATTTCTCAAATCGATCCAGACGTCTTCGAGTAATCGGCGAACAAACATAAAAAAAAAAAAAAAAAAAACATACAACCGAATTGAGAACCTCCTCCTTTTTTTGAAGTCGGTTAAAAATATCGGACATTGTTCTGTCCGGTATGACCATTTATTTTTTACCGGACAGGCCTCGAAAATAACGGATTGTACGCTTAAATACCGGACATCTGGCAAACCTAGCCGTGTAGTTGGAGTTATTAAAATCTAAATAAAACTATCTCAAAGAATATCATCAAAGCGCTTTCACAAAGGAGTGCTCAAGACCTGGCCGACGTTATTATATACCTATTTCATTTATTGTCTTTGATGTTGGAGCACTCGAATCGAATAAATTTTTACGTTTTTACATAAAAATACCAGTTTATTTACCTTCTGATAGACTTTATCATACGATAACTACGATTTGCGCTTTTAATTCTATATTCTAGAAATTGCACGAAAAATGGTTCAAGTTATTATACATACGAAAAAGGGCTATTAAATGGCTTGTGAAACATTTAAATTGGGAAAAAACAAAAGGATTTTCCCACAAAGAAATCAAGGTATAATTTCGTCTGCAACAAAATAACGGTTATATACGAAAAGAACATTATTACGATACTTAAACCAAATAAAAAGAAACTACACTACTAAGTTCCGTGGAAGCACAGGAAGCGTCACCTTCCAGAACGTTTCAGACGATTGCCTTAACATTTGAACGTAGCATTATTTTCGACGTTACATAATAACAACACGGACGTGCAGGATATTGCACTTGATTGCACTTATCACGGCACACGGCGGGAGGTGACGGGAAGCAGAAGCACCTGTGTTGTGTTGTCAATAACCACGTTTAGTGAGCCCACCTCGTTTCCCCCTTTGTGTAGCGTCTATTTGAGACCTGATGTCATCATGTGTCAAATTATAGTAGTTGTACAGTCACGACCAAAAGTCCATAGGCAATCTCAAAAGACAATAGTTTGAAGTGTAGTTTGACTTACGACCTTCTATTTCCAAGAAATAGACACATGTTGGTAACAAATAATTGTAGTTCATAATTTCACTTACTTTAAATGAGTCAAGGTGGCCGAGCGGTTAAGGCGTGCAGTTCAATGCGTTTAGCAATGAGCCGTGAGATCTAATCTCGCTAAGTCCTTTCTATACTTTTTGAAGTTTAGGGTATCAATAATTATATTTTTGTTATTAGAACATCCTTTCCGTCCTTGTTGTCATGATGAATCATTTTAGTAACATTTATATTATTGGTGGGTTACAATAAAAAATCTTATGAAAGGTTACAAGGGCACTTAATTATATTATTAATTTAGGTAGGAATGTGACGTCACAATTATCTTAAAAGATAAATATAACGAATAAACATTTTTTTCATCATTCAGCATGACTTTTTTATTTCTACCTTACAACAATGACAATAAAAATAAAAATATACGTAAATTGTTAAATAATAATAACATAATTATTTAACTTATTAGTTATTATATTAATCAAAAATCTAACGGTTACAAGGAAACTTTTTTTTATTTAGGTAGGAATGTGACGTCACAATGCTCTTAAAAGTTTATTAATTGTATAAATAAATAAAACGAATAAACATTTTTATCATCATTCAGCGTGACTTTTTTTATTTCTACCTTACAACAATGAAAAAAACAAAAAATACTTAAATAGTTAAATAATAATAACATATTTAACTTATTAGTCATATTAATATGTAACTATTTATATATTTTAAGTAACTATTTAAGCATGAATATCTAACAAGTTTCTGATTAAAATATTACAAATATTATTATGATTTCGTAAAAACAAAATACAACCACAAATCAACTAAGCTTCAAACTCAAATTTAGTTGATCGTGATCCCAATGCTTACCCGATAGCCCGATACAACTACCTGCTCATGATAGATCAGATGCGAATTGTAAGAACAAGTCGCCACTGTGACGCGTTTAGTTCGAATGCGACAACATTTCATTAGTGTGTGTTATCTTATAAACTGCTATACACGCACGCGACTTCGTTAGTGTGTGTACTGGCTGTATCGGGCCCGTACAGTTCAAAGCAATGTAATCCTTAGCGTGGCTATGGACTTCTGAGCGTTTACTGTACATTCACTCTGGCTCTTTCTTGATAAATATCTACATTATCTGGGTATTTTCAGTTCGTTGAGTCTTGTCGCTCTAAAAGTATCAAACATATTTTATCAATCAAATTGATTACTATATAGTAGTTAATTTGTAACTTTTTTCCCCGCATTTAATTCATTAACTTTGACCTCCTAAACACAACTATTATTCTTATTTTTTTCAATTTGCGACCCAAACTTCATTACCTAAACAGGGCATAAAACCATCCTGGCTAATGTAGCAGAAACGTTGAGTGCTGTAAAACCGGAGGGTAGTTGAAGACTTTTCTATCTCGTGACGTAATTGGTCTAGCTAAACGACAGGACTTTTTGCTTATGGCCTCTTTCTAGCTATTGTTCGGTCTGTACTTGCGATTCTGCATGTCCTTAGGTTGTTTTGTTCTAAGAAAATGGCCGTGTTTTAAAAGAAAATCACTCATCTGCTTCCTTAAAATGCATCGGCACAGCTATGATGTTTTGTCAGATAAGAATTCAGTCGAGTGATATTTTTGCACTCATCAGAGTACCCACAATATTTTTGGTTGCTCGGTTTGTATTTTTACTTCCAAAACTGGCTTGCGTGGCCGTAACATTTTATTACGTAATTGGCAACAAATTCTTTTTAATTAATATCCTATTCCCCATGCAATTGGCGTATAAAGATCGCACACTACATCCTCGCTCCAGCCGTATCTCGCGGCAGTGTCCAGCTCGGCATGCCGCATTAATTCGCCACGACACACCGCAACTAAATTACGGCCGTAGACAACCCCCGCCCCCTTCACCTCTTGTCACCCCTCCATCTCTCCTCCTCCCGACCCTCCAAACCACCCTTCAACCCCTTAGTGGCCGTCACGGGGGCTATTAGGCAGACACTTGACGTATACCTCAATATTTTCAGGCACCCTATTAAGAACCAGTGTCGGCAAAAATAATGCTCGTCTTAAGGCGAGTTGGGACATGACATTTGATAATATCGACATATTTTAACGCAAAATTTACCCAAGCTTTGTTAAGTTACGAAGTAGAATAAAATACAAGATATAGTACACAATCCTTCTTCCTAAGCCGTAAACTTAATTACAAAAACGTATATTTTCGGTATAATTAATTCAAAAAGTGACCTTTAAAAATCTTATAACTTCTAAAACTTAAATTTTTCAACGACAACATATTAATTTCTTAATTAAATATTAAATGTGCATGCCGTATTAATGGAAAAACTATCCAATCTTTCAATATATCCTTATTTTAGTCGTAAGCCGTAACATTCTAAAAAAATGCAGTTTTGCTGCAGTATACCTTGATCTACCCTGCTCTCCAACCCGTTTCAATCGGCCACGGCCGTGCGGACGGGCAATATATATGTTTATTTGTTTATTTATTTATTTATTTATTTATAGGAAGATCAACAGCATGTAACAATTTGAATAGCTTAACGTAAATAAGTGACAGAGAGCCAATAACAGATCTTCACGAATAAACTTTTGAATATAAATCGAAATTTTGTGAACATCCAAAAACAAAAGTACAAAAGTAAGCGCTTAAATTATTTATGCATTTATGCATTAGTTTCAAAAAAATAAATGGTGATGGGCTAATTAACCCGGCTGATTAAAATGTTCGACACTCCCGCCATTAATGAAATAAGAAGTACCATTATTTTAAGTCCTAAATAACGCACAGAAAATGTAAATGAAAATTATTTTGTCTGTTAAAAATTTACGTGATGAAATATTACTTTTTTATAGATAAAATAGATAAGCCATGATATTTTTGAACTGACAGGTAGCGTTGATCAAACAAATTGTAATTAAGAAGTTATTACAATACCTATACAATAGCCTACAAGAATTACTGCCACGTCTGCCACTTGCTTAGATAACATATTTACAGACATTATATTAAATAAAAACAATAAAAAACTCATCAATCAATTGGATTCAGATCATTGCGGTCAACAAATATCTCTGCATTGTAGAAATAAAAATGTGGCTACAAGAAACTTTACATTTATTCCAAAAACCAAAAATCGTTTTGAGAGGTTTAACAATAAACTATTGTCCTATAGTCCACCTTTGATAAGTATGGACAGTGACCCTAATACCTTATATAATGATTTTTTTAGTAAATTTTGTAATATATTTAATTCAATATTTACTCCCAAAACGATTTCGCTTAAAAATAATGCTACTTTTAGTGAATGCGCTACTCCTGGGTTACACAAAAGTAGAAAGAGACTATATGAACTTTATGATGAAAAAATTTTAAACAATAGTCAACAATTTCATAATTATTTAAGAAAATATTCTAAAATATTTAGAAAAGCATGTCAAACTGCTAAGTCTTGTTATTTAAGCTCTAAGATAAAAAATAGTGATGATAAGATTAAGATGACCTGGAATATTATTAAAAGTGAAACAGGAAAAATTATGAATTATGACAATGAGTTTAAACTTAACATTGGCAGCAAGACTCTTACATCCGACTTAGATATTGCCAATGCTTTTGAAGACTTTTTTACTAATATTCCAGTGTCTACCACAAAAGCTTTGAATTCTTCGCTCACATTAGCTGAGTCTATCTTAAAAGATAGTGTGAAAGAATGTATCGAAGACTTTACATTTAGCCATGTAACACCTATGAATATAATTAAAATATCAATACTCTCAATGTAAAGAAAACTGCAGACCTCTGGGGCAATTCCATTGTAGTTACCAAGTCTATCATTGTTTCAGTGGCACATAACTTAGCTTCAATATTTAATAGATGTGTAGATTGCGGTATATTTCCAGATTTAATGAAGGATAGTAAAATCATTCCATTATTTAAACCGGGCAAATTATTAATTTACATCAGACCCAACAAATTTCAGACCTATCTCAGTGCTGCCTACGTTTAGCAAAATTTTTGAAAAACTTGTTTATAGTCAATTGTTAAGGTTCTTTAATAAAAATGAGTTAATGCATAGAAAACAATTTGGTTTTACAAAGGGTCGCTCTACAACCGATGCAGGTGTTGAGCTTTTAAAACATATATTTGATGCTTGGGAAGATTCTTTGGACGCTTTAGGTATTTTTTGCGATCTGTCCAAAGCTTTCGATTGTGTTCCTCATAAAACTTTGGTGAAAAACTGAAACATTATGGAATAAGACACTCTGCGCTGGATCTTCTTACCTCATATTTAAGTAATAGGATTCGAAAAGTAGAGGTTAATGGAAAGCGATCTCAGGGTTCTGATGTAAAAATGGGGGTTCCGCAAAGCTCGATTCTCGGTCCGTTTTTATTTTTAATTTATATTAATGATTTACCACATTTTGTTAAGAATAACCACGAGATAGTATTGTTTGCTGATGATACATCACTTTCATTTAAATTAAAACGACAACAAAATTCAGACGATGTAAACAATGCTATCTCAAAGGTGGTGCACTGGTTTGATGTCAACAACTTGCTATTGAATGGGACTAAAACTAAATGTATAAAATTTGTAATGCCTTACGTCAGACAAGTGAACACCACAATTAAGATAAAGGAGGATGAGTTGGGGCTTGTAGATACCACCAAGTTTTTAGGTATCACATCTTCAGTGGGGCCCTCATATTGATAAATTGTCGAATAGACTCAGCTCTGCAGCATTTGCAGTAAAGAAAATTCGCCTATTAACAGATGTTAACACAGCTAAAATAGTTTATCATAGCTACTTCCAGTGTCATGTCGTATGGTATTCTTCTTTGGGGTTGTGCCGCAGATATTCAAACTATCTTTGTACTGCAGAAGAGGGCTATTCGAGCAATTTATAATCTACCCTCTAGATATTCACTAAAGGATTTTTTTTAAGAAATCGGTATCTTGACAGTGGCGAGTCAATATGTTTATGAAAACCTTATTTATGTACATAAGAATATTTTAGAATTTAAAAAAAAAGTGATATACATAATTTAAATACAAGGAACAAGCATAAACTAGTTTTACCTGCCACTAGGCTCCAGAAAATAAAAAAATCATTTAGAGGTCAATGTGTGCGATTTTATAATAAAATCCCAAGCAAAATTCAGGCAATTCAAAGTTTCAATAAATTTAAATCTATAATAAGACGAAAACTGTGTTCGAAGGGCTATTATTCCATTAAAGATTATATGGAAGATAATAATGCTTGGGATTAGATTAGATTATTGTTTCTCAGCTTCATGGATTTAGTTAAGTTTTGTTTGTACTTTTTGATTGACAATTTTAAATACTATGTTATAATAGTTTACGAAATAAATGGATATGAATTTGAATTTGAATTTATACCTTATAGATTCGTCATGTCTGTCCGTCTGTATATCACAGCCACTTTTTTTCCGTAACTATAAGAGCTATACTGTGGAAACTTGGTAAGTAGATGTATTCGGTGAACCGCATTATGATTTTCATACAAAATTAGAATAAGAAACAATAAATTTTTGGGGTTCCCCATACTTAAAACTGAAACTCAATTTTTTTTTATCAAACCCATACGTGGGGGGGTACGTATCTATGGATAGGTGTTAAAAAATGATAATGAGGTTTCTAAAATATTTTTTTACGCACACTTAGAACTGAAACTCTTTTCATAAAACCCATACGTGTGGGGTATTTATGGATAGGTCTTCAAAAATGATATTGTTAAATCAGACACCGAACACCGATTCCAACTCACCGTTAAAAATACGTTTGGGAAAAGGTATCGCGTGTGCGAACGATGTTAGTTAATATACGACAGAGCTGCGATGCAGTTATACGGCGAGCAGATTAAAAAGTGACGATATGAGAGAGCAAGCCCGGCTGGCAGGTGAACGGCCGCGCAGGCGAAAATTCACGAGAAAAAACCGACCTCGCGCTCCTACTCATTTGGACGTTTTTGCTGCACTTTTTCTATACCCACCAATTATGTAATGCTACTGCGAAGGGCTGCATTCGCTGTTTTCATGCTTAATTATGGTGTTTTTTGTTCAGAACAATAAACTTCTTAAGTTATTTGCTGTTGTCGGACAAATATTGGCCAATTGGAGCCACTACAAAAGATGCCATTCTCTCACGAACTATGCATTCATACAACAATTCAACATCTCTAAATGAAAAATGACAATTCGAATAAAATTAAAGCGACTTAAAGTTTAATGGACGTTTTAAAGATTTAATTATATTAGCAGGCACGAAATGCCGTTGTCGTGTCTAAATTTTATTTCTTTACATAATGTCATCTTGTAGTTAGCAGTAGGGTTGTACTCATAAGTACGCTGGAGTACATAAATGTGCGTGTTGGCTGTCGTCTTCCATTGTGGGTGAAGAGGCGGCGGCGGCTGTGTCTGCAGCGCAGTGCGCCGTTTATCTGCCGCGAGTATAATGGACCCATCAACTTGTCGACAACTTCTTCATCGCATTTCTATACCCCGTCTGTTACCCGCAGACCTCGCAGGCCTAAACGCCGCCCCGCATTCTATGTCGTTGGGTAATAACCTATTGTTACTATTTCAGTGTAAACAAATGTAAGCGTACTTAGTCCGCGTGAACTATTACCGAGCGCCGAGGCAACCGGCCTCTAATTAGATTGCGAACCAGATTTACTGCTCCGGTGGTTTGTAAACAAATTAGGTTATCAAATTAATATAATTATTTTCACGAGTATGTGGAGCGCAAATAGTGTATCGATAGAGCGTCGTGTTGTCTGTCCGTCCGATCGTTCGTTCGTTTGGTTTGGGTTGGGTTACGCGTCCCGTCTTCTGTTGACGTTTGCTTTTTCACCAACAACACAAAACAATCCAAGAGGTTTTATTCATTTTTTCCCGTCTGCCGGCTGCATAACATTTGTTTATCTTGCGCTTTGCTTGAAATTAGAAATTCTTTTGTCTCCGCACTTTTTTTAATTGCAAAAAGGAAACGGAAATGGCTTTCTAAAGAAAGAAAAACGTCGTGCGATAATATTAAATGCGTATCGCTACTCCTGCATTGTTAGGTTTGCGTCTGGTAGACGCATCGTCGCGGTGTGCGCCTGCTTATTAGCGCTTCTCCGCGCTGCACACTCCGACTACGTTGTTAAAGTTATTGTGCAAGTTGAGTTAGTTGCAGCAACTCGCTGACACACACAATTGTTCTAAGTTCCAATGTTGTTAGGAACTGCTGTGAGTGCTGAGCCATCACGGCAAGGCGTGTGGCTTATGGCGCCGTGCTCTCACACGGTTGTAAGTTTAGGCAACAATAAATTATCGTAGTCGAACGCGCTCTTTGTGGTGAGGCGAGGTGTGAACGAGAGCCGTGCGATCCGGAGACGAGACGCCGTCTCATGTCCTGTGCGCTTTCACGCCTTTTGCACACTCATCTCATCATGCCAGATCTTCAAATTTTGGTCGTAATAATATTTCGAGACTTGATTTCGACTGGACTTGTCGAAAACCGTCTTTTCAAGAATCTTGTCACCTCTATTTTTTTCTTTTTGTATAATAAATATAGGAATTGATTATGTGATCAAACGTACAACTGGAACAGTATTGAATTAAAACCCTTGCACTTTTTGCTCAGTACGCGTTGTTGCACAAAACGCAAAAAATAGTAGGTCATTCAGTAATCCGAGAAAGGGTGATCCATTAAAGTGTGAAGCCACCAGCGGTGAGTCCGGAACTCCCGACCACAAGCCGCGGTCATAATCACGGCCATTGCGTCCCGCTAGCCGACCCTCGACTCCGGCTCCGGTGCACCTCACTAACGCGCTTTTTGTCGCAGCAGGAATGGATAAGCCTTTACAAATGATGAAGCCGTATACGTAAGGAGCTACTCCTTATCATATTATTATTAAATTGCATACAAAACGCTCAAAAAACTTCGTCGTAAGCGTATGAGCTGTTAGGTAATGACCAGCTGCTGCGTTCCGATGTAATTTAGTCATGACACCTCCATGCAGCCTAATGAGTCCTTTCAACCGTCCCCTTCGCTGTAACATCACTGCACGAGGCTGATGGAGTGGCATGTCTGACGTGTGCCCGCGGCAGGTCATCAACGGAGCGCCCGTGGGCAGCGCAGGCGCGGGCGCCACGGCGGCGGCGGCGGCGGAGTCCCGGCGGCGCGGTGCGTCGTCCCCTCCTCCCGCTGCGCCAGAAAAGCGCAAGTGGCCGGCGCAGCCCTACCTAGACGCCGACCACGACGACCTAGCGGCGCGCGCGCCCTCCTCCGACGATGATGACACAAAGGTACCCCATATTAACCTTCATCTACATTAGTAGCATCTCTGGTGTGCGTCGCTAACATTTCACAAACTTTTGTGTTATCTTCTTACTTAAATTACTCTGACTCCTCCTCGATTCAATATCGTGGCACTCTTCACTTACTATCTTTTTCCTTTTGTAATAGATATTGAATACCCGTTTTATTTTTTTTGTTGCCAGATGTAGTGTGGACATTTCAATCAATATTTTGGTGTTGACATTCCAGGTTGAGACACCGGTGCGGTTCCGTACATCGCCGCCGCTGGAGGCGCTGAAGCCGCGGCGCGCGGGCGCGTGCGCGTGCTCGGGGACGAGCGCGGGGGTGGCGGGGGTTGCGGGGGCGGGCACGCTGGAACGAGCACCATCGTCTCCGCGGCGCCGGCGCCTGCCGCTGCCTCCTCCGCGGCGGCACCGACCCGCACTTGACTTTGATAAGATGCAGCAGGTATGAACGATTATGCTCTCTTACCTGTTGAATGTACTACTTACTTACTTATTTAACGTTCCATTTTCATACGTATGCAATCCTATCGCCAGCAATGAGTTCTGAGGCCCTTTATGGGATGCCGTCTCCTCGTCTTTCTTCTTATCAAAAGGGTTCTGACAATAATACGTAATAATATTTGAAAACCTGGTCTGCGTACAAAATTTAAACAAAAAAATCAACAACAATGCTTTCTTAATCTGCAACACTAATTTTAAGCTGAGACCTTCGGCTAACACTTCTCGTGGTATAGATAAATATTGTTCTAAAAGTTGCAATATATCAAAAACTCTTATTTATACTGGGTGGCGCAAAAGTACTGGCACTAAAGAAAATACTTTTTTTTTTTTTATATGACATTTTCTGTCATTCTGTTGTTGAAAATTGTGTAGTGAACAAATGTAAAATACACTGAAAATAAACATGGACCGTTTTACTCCCCAAGAACGTGGAATAATTGTGTCAATGTTCTTACGGAATAATTCATCAGTGATAAGAACACAACGTGAATTTCGTCGACGATTTCCCCACCGTCCGGCACCGATTGGTCGCACAATTCGACGCTTTGCCACACGCCTTGAAGCAACTGGCTCAACATTGGATAGACCTAAGTCTGGGAGACCAAGAACAGGCCGTTCAGCTGAAAATATCGATGCTGTGCGCGAAGATGTGGAAGAGTGTCCAGAAACATCAACGAGGCGACGTGCCACGCAATTGGGCATTTCCAGACGGACCCTGCAGCGTATTTTGGTGAAAGACTTAAAGATGTTCCCGTATAAAACTCAAATGACTCATCAGCTGCTGCCTGCTGACCACCGAGCTCGTCTAGATTACTGCCAGCGCGTCATAAACCTCAACCTTGAAGAGGATGATTTTCCTTCAAAATTGGTTATGAGTGACGAAGCGCATTTCCATCTCTCAGGGCATGTCAATAAGCAGAATACTCGGTTCTGGGGCACTGATAATCCGCGCATTATTCAAGAAACACCTCTACACCCACTAAAAGTTACTGTATGGTGTGGCATCTGTGTTGACAGAGTGATCGGACCCTATTTTTTCGAAGACGCTGGAGGCAATGCGATAACTGTCACTGGAGAACGCTACAGAACCATGTTACGTGAGTTTTTGATACCCAGTTTGGACGAATTGGGGCTGGAGCACATCTGGTTTCAACAAGACGGCGCTACGGCACACACAGCGCGCGACACTATGGACTTAGTGAGGGACGCTTTTCCAGACCGAGTTATCTCTCGTTTTGGCGATTTGCCTTGGCCTGCAAGATCACCCGATCTGACCAGTCCAGACTTCTTTCTTTGGGGTTTTTTGAAATCTCGGGTGTATGTGAACAAGCCACAGACTCTCGCAGCTCTAAAAGAAAACATTCGTCAAAAAATAACGAACATATCGCAGGAAGTGTTACGGCAAGTTATGCAAAATGTCATAAATAGGGCTCAAATGTGTATCAACTCTGGAGGTCACCATTTAAAAGACATCATCTTTAAATCCTAATGGTACGAAATTTAATGGCACAAATATACATTTAAAAAAATCTAAATCTAGTTTTCTAATTTAGAAAAAATGTTATAGCTGAACCAAATAGGGTCTTTACTTTTGCGCCACCCAGTATATTTCGGAATTCAGTAGGCAATCGGAAGCCAAACAACTTCTTTCATCCCGAACTGACATGACACTTAAAAACCAAAACAACATAGTACTGATAGTAAGAAACATTCGGCATATTCGGGGGTTGGACGTGAACGAAGCGGGTCACGGACTGACGCGACGCTCCACGCATTCTAATGAGCGACCTCTCGCGGCGGTCACACTAAACCGACACTTCTTGTTCTTTACCTATTTCTAATATTCAAGGACAATAGAAAATACAGAGCCTTTTTCTACGTGCCAATGCTTTTCCTCGCTAACAATATTCAGAATTCAGAGATTTTAGGATTATTTACATTCTCCACTACACACGGCTAGCTAATCCGATTTTTTCGCCGTATTTCCTGAAATGGAATAGTTTCCTGAATGTAATTGATTAGTTTTGTAGCGAGTGCAAATCTAATTCACGTCCAACTCCCAGCGGATGCGGCAATACATATTCATAACCAGCTTTATATTTACGTGTTTCTGGATTTGTTGTAGACTAATTTGTCATGAATATATTATATTATGCATAGTAAACGCATATTATATTTTCATGACAAATATACAAAAACACCTACTACATCCTTAAGCGCGAATAAATAAATCAAAGATGACAGGAATTCAAGCTAAAAATCAGATACGAGAAATTGTACAACTGAAAAAACATAACCCTCCTTTTGACGCAGTCGGGTAAAAACACGTGTTACTCATGTAACTAGCCGACCGCTTTCAACTTTTTAGAAAAACATCATAAGAGCGAGTGTCTCCTCTAAATTTTACGGTAAAATGATGTTTGTCTCACTCAGTTTACTAAAACTAATCTCGGTCTGCAATAAATTGTAAGTTACATCTTACATACCTAAAGATTCACCCTGCCAATTCGCAATCAAGTTAAGGCACAACCGCGTGATGGTGATAAAGACGGTAGTTACCGATAGTTACCGTTTGGTCACACTCGGACTGTTTGGTTCTGCCATTCTACCATCCGCCAAACTGTTAGTGGCTAACAGTAGTTGCAGATTGTTATTTATCATGGTTGCTGCGTGATTTGCCAATGTAAGCGAACCGCGCGGTGGCCAGCGGAAAAGACCATCTCAAGAAATCGGATGATGCATTTCAAAACTTGGTTTCGTTATCTTTAACTAATTCACTATTTTACTTGATACGTGGTTATTTCTTACATGTCTCAGATTTAGACAACTAAAGATTTATTCTATTCAGTCTGCTTATCAAACTTTTGATACATTTTCTATCTTTATACGCCTATCTTTTTATATGTTTGATTGCAATGCCGTTATGAACTGAGAACGACTGCCCAATAAAATGAACAAATAGATATGGTAATTTTCCTTGACAAGCAAAGCAGAAGTATGCAATAGTACAACAACAGTGTAGTACACACGATAATTGCTTGCGATGTAACTGTACAGGATGTGCTCACTTCATATTAGCTATACCACATCAATTAAAGCAGCTGTAATTAGACCCACATATTACGCTAGCTTATTTGTAAGTCAGTGTCCTATAGTATATTATGGTCTAAATTTAAAATTACTGACATAAAACGTTGGTTTTTACAAATTTGAGCTAACCCAGATACAAAATCTCAGCTTTCTAAGACGCTTTCATGAAGTACTTACCAGAGTTTTCTAAAAAAATTAAGTAGTATCATATCCTGTGAATTTCGTTCATCTGGTATCCAAACCCAAATTTTAAAGTGCTCAAAAAATCGACGAAGCTACCGTGGCCCCAGATCATAAATTGGTTGAAAGAAAATCACAACCTTTATTATTTGTACATATTATTATAATATTTTATGAATCAGAAATGTAGGTAGCAAATGTTCAAGTTTTCGTAATATGATACCAATCAAGTTGTTATTTTTGTAACAAAAAGAAAACAGAATGTGCCAACGCTTTATTGGAAATAATACGTTTAGCGTAATACCTTGTTTACAAGAAAATAATGTGTACTTATAAAATAATTCTGTGAAATAATATTGAGCACTAATTACTAATTTAAACATTTATTCTTCACTTAAGTTGCAGATATTTGGGTGATTCTTAGATAAAGTATTTTAATTTGGTTATTTGTCGTTATTTGTTTGGTTGGTTTCGACCCCAAGTATACACAAAAGTGTAATAACGATTTTACAGTTTTCATTCTCAGAGAACTCAATGTTCATACCATCGCATCGACCTGAATTTCAGGTCCGTAACTTCGAGTCATATGTTTGATTTGACGAAAGTTGACGGAACGATTGATCGAATGGAAGTTATTGCAAAACAACCTTTTATCGCCAAACGCTACTTCGACTGAACGATTCATCGATTTTTTTTAATCATTGGACTGCTCTTTCGCATAAGCTCACTACTCACACTTCCACAGCTACGTAAAATAAACCGGCAAAACAAAGCTCGTTCGTCGATAGCGATCTAGCCATCGAGAGTAGAAAAACAACACAATCTAGCATTTGAGTCACGTCCGGAGATAATTCACCGCTCGCTCACTTGTTTTAGACAAGGAAAAACCTACGATGGATCAGCTTTCTGTATCGGTCCATCAGCTGTTTATCAACGTGGGAATTCTGAGCATAATTCTGACCGATAGGCATAGTAGTATTATAATACATAATATATAATGTAGATTAGAATTTGATAGATATAACACGAATGCAAGTCGAATTCGCGTTTAAAATATCTGAACAATTAAAATTACACTTGCCAAAAACAGTGAACATACATGCAAACATGAAATCACGCCATTATCCCACGGGGGTAGACAGAGACGAAACATAGTTACTTATTTCGCTTCCTCAGCATTTATACATCTCGTCATACATGATCGGCGGTTTCGTGTAACTACTACGGACTTGTCCTTTCTGAAGAACGCCTTTTATCTGGTCTCTATGTCCTTAAGGATGACCTCTTCCAGGACTTCCAGCCACATCTACGTTATATATCTCTTTCACTAATCTACCTTAATCCAGTTTTTTAATGACCAAACTATTGAATCATACCTTTCTCAATCTTAGTCACTATATCATCTGTACGACTGTACCAAACAGTGTATTCATTGCTATATCGTTTTTATAGTAAAATTAGACCCTAAAGTTAATGATTCGAGAAAAAAGACTGCGTAGTTTTCTTAATTCTATCATTGTTTCTTCTTTCAAATTGTTATCAGTGAAGTGTATTTTGTTAGTGTTCGATAGTTGACCCTAATGATCGAATAAAAAAATAAAGGAACTTCCACTCAATAATCGTTGAGTCGAATGCAAGCGCACACGTTTGAAGCCGTGCAAACGTCTGGCAGGTCGCGTTCAGCAGCACATGGGCGCGCATAATCACCAGCGCACATGGCCATGTTCCCACGATACGCACATCGCATGAGACCGACATTATTACTGCGTACCCCTAGCTGACGTGAGGAGCTGTTAACGGGATATTAGTGTTAAATTATAGGTATACAAATTGGGAAAAAGTAACAACACGAGAATCACGGCTCAAAGCACGGCCGTCGAGTAATAAATAAAAGGTGAATTAATAGATGAGATGTGTTTGCGATATTGTATCCTGTTTTCATAATAACAGATAACGTAACATCTCGCCTCGATTCAGGAAAGTAGTTGGTAGTGCTAGATATACCTAAAACTGCTATCCTATGACTCATGTCACTCATAAATACCTATTTATTGTAAGTGACATGTACCTACACTTTTATTATTATCATATCCTACTGTTTTTGACATCAATCATTATTTATCAGCTTAATGTTTTAATTGAAAATTCATTTTAATTTGTTATCTGTTTCGTAATATTTTCCACAACGGTGTAATATCAACGTTGTAGACTTATTTCATAAATTAGTACGAAAAGTAAATATTTTCATTAAATTCCACGAATTTTCCTTTTAGGTTTCGTTGATCGGCGCACATTCGTGGCAATCCCATACTTGACATACGATTCGCTAATAATACCTACTCATTACCTTGCATAGGGCATGGGCAACGTTTTTATACCACGCATCCAACATTTGTCCAAATATTTGTTCTTTAATCGCTTATCTTGTTTATATATACCTTAGATATTATGTTAACTCTTTTCTATATGCTGATTTATCATAAGTATATAAGTTGCGTTGGAGGCGCACCTTTGGTGGTAAGCTATCAGCCCTTATCGGGCACGGGTCGTCAACCCCGGCATGCGGGCGATGCATCAGGCGTAGTGTCTACTACAACGCATGTGATCATATCGCACAGATGCCTTTTGTTATTGTGCACTAGGTAGATAATGGTGGTGGTTAAAAAGTAGGCAGATGGTAATTTTATGAAGAATTGGTAACTTGGCTTATGACCACAAATAATAATAAGATTGTACTTACAGCCAGCACAAGTATCACAATACCGTGACTGCCTTAGGCTTATTCTCAAAGAGATCCGTCAGAAGGCGTATCATACTAGTATTATCTAATTCAAGTAGCTGTTGTTCTTACATCCTCTGGAATGCACTGCCTATTACCTAGCCTACTATGTATGCATGCAAGATCCTAACATCATCATACAATTCATAATTCATACGAGAGCATAATGCAAGACGTGCACGTCATACTCATACACACGCACTGTTATACTATTAGTTGGCAGCAGTAGTAGTTCCTTTTGGCCGGCACTTGGATTCGGCGATCAAAACAAACGTAATGAATATGTCGTATAAATAATAAGCATAATTAATAGTAATGTCGGACCGTCCTCGACCGTGAATCGTCCGCCAGAGGGCACTGCATCCGGTCGTAATTACTTATAGAATAAAGGCCAGTGCCAGCTCCAAATTAATAGCGATAATGTTGATAAGATATTTGAAAAATTCGTCAAAATTAAGTGGGTGATACGTGTTTCCTATTTTTACGATTTATCGATTATTAGTAGAGAAGTCTCTAGTATTCTTTAATTGGTTAAAAAAACTAAGAATGAAGGCTCCATCCCATCTATTTACTATAACCAATTCTAGCCCTAAATATCACTAATTAGATGAGATTATCTCCTAAGTCCCTTAGCATACTCTGCAGATTAGCCTGGTTAGTACAGCTATGGGTTAAAGCATTTAGCTCAGCATGAATATGTACAGCGTGGTGAATGGTGGCTCGTCTCATTGAGTGGCCGCTGGCATGAATGGCGCATTCCTGGCGCGCGCAGACCCGCCGGCAGCGCCCCCTATAAGGCCAGGAACCAAAACTCGACGCGTTTATGCTTTTTGCAACACCAACGAGTAGTGTTACCATGTACAATGACCATGTACGGACTAAATGTCTGGCTTTATTGAGAGAAATCTTTAGTGGCTTCATCGCACATCGGTTGGATCGGTGTTTCTTAAACGGGTTGGATATCGCTGCATAACATCTAAATTTCCAGAGTTGTTTAGATTGTAATTTAGGTACTATAGGCTGACCGCTTAACTGAGACTTCGCCTACGGGGTACAGGGGCGCGGGGGTATGGCGACAACGGGGACTGAAACAGCTGCGGGCGGTGGGGGCACTTATTGAAACATACAGGAGATGAAATGTACCAAGATATTTCCTAAGATATGTGACATCATAGGAAAAAAGAAATAGTGATTTATCAAATGAAAAATAGTTAAGAAGATACAAAATTTTAATAAACTTATGTACGTAAATAAAATAATTGAGAATAAACTATTATACTATTTGTTAACTAAACATATAATTAAATCGTAAGAAAGTCAAAACTTTTTTTGGGTCCAGTTTCTTTTTTCTAAAATTTATGTATACGTTAAAAGCCATTTGCTTGCACTGACTGTTTACTTTATGTCTGAAGATTTTTCGATTCATCTTGAGATTATCATTACATGTGTACCTCTCACAAGGTGTCTGCAACAGTTAACACATGCGATCGCTACCCATGTAGCGAACGGAATGAACAATCACAAAAATTTGCCCACCGCCCGCAGCTGTTTCATTCCCCTTTGTCGCCATACCCCCGCGCCCCTGTACCCCGCAGGCGAAGTCTCAGTTAAGCGGTCAACCTATAGGACAGTTCTACACTTCGTGCAACTATAAGCGAGACTCAGCAACACTTGCTTTATTATACCTGGTCATGTACCCCTGGATGTATTTATTTATCAAAGTAATCAATTGAATCGATTTACGTTCCGAGAATAATATCTAGTCAACAATTGCCGTATTGCGTCTGCTTCACTTCAATAACATAGTTAATTACAAAAAATGTCAACTGATCAGTCTCACGACAAGCCACGTACGTCGCTTGGTCACCCTATTGTCAACTAAGCACTAATGTCCGCGGTCTGCAATACACGCGCAGTTTTTGTGCATCGTACCTCGTAATGCCTCGTATGAGATCGTTCATCCACGATGACTATATAGGGGCACAGCGAATGCTTTCGCGGCGAGACTCGTTTGCCGCGAAAACCGACTTTTTGTTCTACAATGACAAAATTAGGCTAACCACTGACATCATCAAAATATCAACTGCTGCTCTTGAATTCAACTTATATTGAAGGAATTATGCAAAAAATCTTAAAGAATCAGTAGAATGGATAAGAAAGTTACTATGGTATAGGTGATATAACCCCATTATCCAATTAATGGCGTTGTGGCCACAATAATTACTTTCATTGTTAGTCAATCAAGAGCTTAGCCTGGTGTTGAAGTGTAATCCACATTCTAGTTTCTTTTTTATCTCGGCACACTTAATATGACAGAAGTCCACTGAAAGAATTCTTGTGAATCTACTACGTTAATATTGCTCGTGACAGACGTTGAAGTTAGGTAGCTGGTCTCCTATATTTTCATCAGATGCCGTGATCCCAATCCAGGACAGTATTGCCAAATTTTCTATATCGCTCATTATTTAGGCTTGAGTGTATGTCGATCTATTCAGTTACCCTAAAGCCTTATCCTTGCGTTTGCAGCTGAAGGTGGGCGGCGGCGGCGTGCGGTCGTGGCGCGCGGTGGGCGGCGCGCACGGCGGGGAGCTGTCCGTGTTCTGCTGGTGATGCCGGACCACTCACCGCACTATCAGGTATATTATTACTTCATTCAATGACTCAACCCACTTAAATTTGCAGACCTAGTATTTGTACAGTCGGCCAATGAGTTGGGTATGCAGGGCAAAAACTTCTAAGTCATAGTAAAGACTTACGACACCAGTTATGGATAAGTGAGTTATATATCTAAATAGTGGGTATATTACACTTATTAAATATGAAATACAAACTTGCATATCTATTGCAGTTAGTTTTTACTATGGCGTAGAAGTTTTTGCCCTGCATACCCAACTCATTGGCCGACTGTACGTGATGTGATTGTGATATCTATAAAGTGGAGTTCCATTTTTGTTTAATATTCTTTCCTCTTAATAGTCGTGGTCTTGATTCTATTCGCGAACTTGCCTCATCTATGGTAGATTGATGTCCACTTGTCAGTAAAGCAGTCCCTCCAAACACTCCTTGGCACTCCATGCGCTCGCAGCTGGATGATGGTGGACAATGTGATGACCACTGCTGCCTTTTTTTGGGGACACTGTTGCATGCATGTATTAATAATTAGAGAGAGAATGCCATTGTATTTACTGTAGAATCCCATTGTATTTACTGTAGAATCCATCCATCTTGACAATTAGTTTCCTGTTCCTGCACGATGCATCCATAAAATCCAGCTGGAAGGTAATCTGAATCCGTACCACGTATCGTTGGATACGTGGTACGGATTCAGCCATCAGACAAGCCATGCCCTGGCCATGCATGCCATACTCTTGAATAAAAAGACATCACACAGTATCTCCTCGAATATCTAATAGAGATCTGAGAAGTTTTATGTCACATACTTTTAGGTGTTTTTTTATGTTTTATTAATACCTATGTTTCTTTTTTCCAGATTGCCGGCGGGTCGTCGCTCGGTCCGTCGGCGTCGCTGACGAGTACTCAGTACTTACGTCCTGGCACGCCCCTCATCCCCCCGCCCCCTCCCTCTCTCCCTCCCTCCCCCACAGTGTTAGTGTTACTGTCTGTAATGGTTCCCGTTAGTGCAATAAGAACATTCATCCCTGTATCCGTATCCGCATGTTAGGTCCGTACGTCAGGGGGCGTGCCGCGATGCGATGACGTCATTGCGATGACGTCACTCGTTGAAGAGTCCACCACGCTGTCAGCGGGCGTGGCGTGGCGCCATGTTTGTTCTAGTGACGTTCCTGCTCCTAATACCGACTCGTATCAAACACTATCGCGGCCGCCATGCCACGTCACATATGCCACGGGAATCGCTGCGACAAGTCTCTAGTACAGCCAGGGATGTTAGGGAGCTCCGTAACCGTAACCATATCCGTAACCGAATCCGAAATAAAAGTTTCGGATAATATCGGATAGGGGCGGAGCCTAATTGAGACACGTTATTACAAGTTGTTTTGATCGGCCGGGCGCAGCCGACACACAAGCCGCACGCATTGTTTGTTTTCTTCTGTTGTCGTCTTATCATACTCGTAACTAACTGACTTGTAAGCAATTTTACATTCATATGTATTTCACTTTTGAAATTCCTTGAAAATCTTACATCCGTAACCGAAATTATCCGAAACTTACGGATAATCCGATATAATTTAATATCCGAATCCGTATCCGAAATTTCATATCCATAACATCCCTGGTACAGACGCCAGCTACCCGCAATTAAACTTGGCTTTCCTTGGCTACGGTACCGCTACATTACGGCCGTAATTGTAAGAATTCGAATAGCGTTCGTTGACTTGCGTCCGCCGACGGCGTCGCTGGTGAATTAAACCATGATGATGAAACATAAACATATTGAAATATGTTTTGTATTAATAAATAGATGTTAGAATAAAATTCAATTGCTAGTTTCGTTTCCTGTTGAACATCCATCTGATTGGACTAAATATATTTGTTTTTGATTTAAAATGTCCCATAAAATATATCAAGTATTGTGACGCATTACAAAATTTAAAGATAGTCGAAAACGGGCGACTATCAATTAATATTAATTTGTCTTGTAAATGATAATTAGGATAACTTAGATTTTTTAAATTATTGTGTGGGTGTTTTTGACTGCAAGATTGAATCGCGTTGGATGTTCTATGGCAAGTGGCACGTGGCATGAATGGCAGTTACCGTCAGTGGTGACATTGGCGAGTGTTGGCATGGCCGCCGCGTCTCCAGTTCCTTTGTAATGCACTCTAATAATGATCAAAGTACAAACTTACTTAACTATGTAGTAATGCCTGGAATCGACCGCGACCGACGGTCGATGGTCGGCTCCACGCGACACTAACGTTTTTCGAAGAATTTACTCATTTTGAATACTGTGTTTTTATCCATCAGTTCGACTGTTTGATACTTGGTAACTAGAATATCAGGATGCGGGATTTTTAATGAACACTTTAGTTAACGATGTCAACGAAACTACAAGTTTATACGAGGCCATCGCGAGGGCCGCGCTGTGCCCAAATTACTTTAATTTGTCTATTGTGATAGAATGGTATTGTAATGATATTCAATGGACTGAAGCGAGCCGCGCCGCCGTCGCCTGCGCCCGCGGCGCGCGGCCGGCGGCGCGAGCGAGTGTTCGAGGCGTGACTCGGCATCGCCTCGAGTTTTGATCTCGAATCGCGCCGGAGCGGCGCCGACGCCCGGCTTGCCCGGACGCTCGGCGGCGCCACGACACGCGATTCCTTCGTAGATTAACGTTTATATTGTACCATTTGTAATGTCAATTGTCGAGCGATGGCGCCCGCGGTTGCAATGGCGGCGCGCTCGTACAAGTTTCGTCGGTTGTACTCTAGTTGTAACTTATGTTAGTAGTTTTTAGCGGGGCTAAAACATTCTGTTACTTGTATTGTGTTATAAAACGAAAAGGAAAAAAAAAGAAACATAATAATGTTATGTGGTGCGAGTGGATTCAGTGAATTTAACGATAAAGACATTTAACAAATTTTCAAATTAATATGATAAAAAGTACTAAGACTTTTTTAAAAATCGCTTGGATAAAGATATTGTATGTACATAGAGATAAGCGTAGATTAAGTGCAGACTTAGATGTAGTAGGTATAACAAATTGTATGGCGGAGGCGATCTATCGTTAACGATGCGTCTTTTTAATTGTGTTATTTTTTATTTCTGCTATAGTTTCGTTACTGACATTTTCATTGTTATCGATCCCAGCCTGTGAGCCGCCGCGAGCTCTGCCTACCCTCCATCCCCGGCCGCTGCGTGATGATACGAATGTGGATCTCCCGTTCGGCGACGCTTGAGTCGCCGGATGTCGATAATATTTTATGCATTCGTACGCCAGCGGCCAAAATGGAATATTTTTACATGATTATTGTCACTATTCGTTTGTAGGGTATTGAATTAAATGGTCTGTCCGTGTCACGGCGGTCGCCGCGCTCATATCGAATGCCTAATTTAGTAGTACGATATCTGATTCTGGGAGCGATCGTGTGTTTCTGACTGGTGGTAATGAGCAATTGTGAATAGTGGACATTTTTGTATGGGGTTTTGTAGGGGTAAAGAGTATGACTAGTCAGGCACACCGAGGTTAGCTCTACATTATTCCAATTCAATGTTAACATGAGTTCACAGATTTTTTCAAGTACTTTTTCTTTTATAAGTCTCACTAAATTAAATCACTAGACGCAGAATATTGTAGTCCACTAAGTGACGCAGTTTCCAACCGCCATAGTGGACTGAACCTCTTATAACATAAAAAATCTGGGAATTTCGTGTAGGTATTTTTTAATATAATGTAGGTATTATGTAAATGTTCGTTAAAAATGAATCAGGTACCGTCGCGGGTGCCGCCGTGACACCCGGAGCTCGCGGTGCCGTTGTTTGCAACAATCAGTGGTGATATTTTACAAAATAATTTATATTATGTTTTTATATATTAACAAGCGTAATAAAGAGTGAGCAAAAGCACATCTTACATCAATGTTTCATTACTATCCTGTGTTTGTGGCGTCTCCCTCTAACAGCCGGGTACTTACCGGCGAGCTGGCACCGTAACCTAAACGATACTGTAACCAAAACAACATGGTATTTACGTGGTTAGCCGCTCGCGAAACACAAACACACTGTTTTTTTTTTGGTTACAGTATCCGCAACAGTTATGGCTTCAGCGAGTAAACGTCGGTCTCGATGCTAGCCGTACACCAAAAGGTCGATTAATATACAGCTTGACAAAATAGTCTAGAAACGAAAACTATTTTTTGTTTGGTGACAACATTAGCAATGCATTGACGTTTCATCTAAATACAGTTCTAAGATTCATTTACGATTTCGATGGTTTAAAATTGGGTAGCGTTAAATGGTTGATTCGTAATTTTATTGCCATACGAACAGCACAGTGTCGCCTCCATTATTTTCTACTCTTTTTGTCAAGCTGTATATAAGTGGAAAACAAATTATTTAAGGGGCACTGTCGATTGACAGTAGGTAAAGTATCTTTGAAAATGTTGAATTAGGTGCTGGAAGCATGCGTAATAAGCAGCTCTGCGGGTTTGTTTATCGCAACCATCTGTTAAGCCCTTTACAATCCGGCTTTAGGCCCGGGCATAGTACCGTTACCGCGCTTCTTAAAGTGACTGGCGACATTAGGGCGGGCATGGAGGAAACCAAAGTTACAGTGTTAGCTTTGGTGGACTTTTCGAACGCCTTTAATGACGTCAGTCATGACCTCCTTCTGTCCATCCTATCCTACCTAATGGTCTCGCCAGAAGCGCTGGAATGGCTTTCATCCTATCTTCAGGGCCGCCAGCAATCTGTTCGGGTCAACGAAGCTAACTCAAGCTGGGTTGATCTAGAGGACGGCGTCCCTCAAGGCGGTATTTTATCTCCATTATTATTTTCTTTGTTTATTAATCTCATTACCTTAGACCTTCAATGTTCGTACCATCTGTATGCCGATGACTTGCAACTGTATTCACAAGCAAATGTGGATAATATATCAACTGCCATAGATAGCATTAATAAAAACCTTGAAACTATAAGGAACTGGTCTGGCAGGTTTGGTCTTTCTGTCAACCCTGCAAAATGCCAAGCCATTATTGTCGGTAGTAGTCGTATGATGAGTAGAATAAACACTTCAGTTCTTCCACCAGTTGTATTTAACGGAACGATTATACCGGTGAGTGCCTCAGTTAAAGATCTTGGACTTCATATAGTCTTCACTCTTTAACTGGCAAAAACAAACTGCTCACATCAGTCAAAAAGTTACTGGTACTCTTCGTGCTTTATATAGGTTAAAGAACTTTCTACCTTCTAGAACAAAGATAATGCTTGTGCAGACCTTGGTGTTCCCCATGATCGACTATGGTGATGTATGCTATTTCGACCTGAATGCAGATCTTCTCAATAAGATAGACCGTCTTCTCAATAACTGCATTCGATTTATATTTAATCTTCGAAAGTATGACCACGTGTCTACTTACCGTTCTCAATTAACTTGGTTGCCCATCCGTCAGCGTCGGAATTTACGTGCTCTCACCACTCTGTACACTTTCCTTAATTCTCCATCTCCTCCTAGTTACTTAGCTCCTTATTTCCAATTTCTATGCTCCAATCACGAGCGTAATCTTCGCTCGTCGAATAATTTACTCCTTTTATGTCCATCTCACACTTCTGGGTTTCTAAATTCTTCCTTTTTCGTTCAATCTGTTCTTTTGTGGAATGCGCTCCCTCTCGAAATCAGGATGTCCACTAACCGTTTTACATTCAAAATAAAAGTTCGGAATCTCCTCCGTGATAAGTTGTTGGAATCGTCACATCATTAGGTTACCACGCTGTGTATGATTTTATATTTATCATCCAATATTTCTATTATATATTATGTATATATGTTATATGTATTTATATATGTATATTTAATAGTTAAGTATGTTTATATAGTATTTGATTTATACTTTAGAAAGTATATTATCATTTTATATTATTTATTTTTATTTGTAAGTTTTGTTAGTTTGGTTTTTTTTTACTATCTTTACAAGTGCACCTACCATGTTAAAGCTCTGCACCACTCTTGGTTGACTGGTAGAGAATGCCTTTGGCATTAAGTCCGCCTCTGTACAAATTGTGCATAAAGTTTTAAATAAATAAAATAAATAAATTAGACATTGATGAATTAGAATTCTACGCAAGATATTTTTCATAAAATAAGTTTTGCATATATAATATGCACACTGACATTTGCATTGACACCGAGAAACATGTTTATCCCTTTCTCTACAAAGTAGTAAGACCGGGCGGCGAAATAACATACAAAATAATGGTTATTGCATTGACGTATAAAGTAAGGACACGGCTTACGCGCGATAAATGAACTGAACCTTTTTGGAGTCAATCAGACTACAAAAAGCGCGTAGTGAAATTGACTGTGGTTGGCTGCCTCCGTGAGCGGTCAAACACGACAAAATGCCTAATTGTGCACTGAAAAGTTGTACAAACTATCAAATTAGACACAACAAAAAAGATTATGGTATTACATATCACCGGTAAGTCACAAATATCATATTATATCCACCTCTTTACATTATTTTATCAATTTTATTTGCTAAAATTTTTCGTTCCGACGCCATATTCCTTAATCGTGAATATACGCGTGACATGACTTTGGAACTGCGCAACTGCGCTTAGTTGAACTATACCGCGGGCGTTCAAGAGAATATTTTTGGTAATTTAAAAAAGTATTTGTTATGAATTGTCATATCATTGTGCAATGTACTGTTATTGCGTAAACTTGTTATAACGCTAGAGATAATATATGTACAGTCAGCAACAAAAGTAGCTAAACACTTAATTTTTTTAAGTAAGTACCTAATATTAATAGTCAAGAATAGTCTATAATTTTGTTAAAGTTGATGAATTGAAATTAAATTAAATAAAAGCTTGTAACAAAAGTTCAATGATCTTTTGGCCTTTCACGGATTATAGAAAATGTTCACCAAATGATTTAAGTACAAATTACATTTAGTAGTTTGTACTTAAATCATTTATAAACATACCACGTGGGCGGAGCTACGACCAGAAGCTAGTAAAAAAATATTTCTCGAAACAAACATTTTATTTTATTCCTTAAACAAAATATGACCTACTTTTAGAATTCCCGTGATGTACTGTTCTTTTAATAATATAACTATAGTAGGAGTATTTTTAATTTTGTAATAATAAATATTTTACACTATTGAAAGAATCACAATTTTATTGTACCTTCGGCAAAAAAAATGCTAACGAAATTTCATCACGCCCTTACAAGGTTCACATCGTGTGAATGCAAAGTCATTTACATGGTAGTTCAATGCAGATGGCGTTACTGATCCTGCTATTCATAATGTCAAATTTGAAGGGCAATGTGTTCGGACAAGCCATTTCTATAGTATATATTTCTATGGGTTATTGTCATGTTTCATCTAGGTAAGGTCCTATAACTGAGCTATGAAGCCTAAGAATGACTTAAGCTGTCAACACTACAACAAAGTGCTTCAACCAAAACATTTTTTAATATGTGTGAAAAACACTAATCGTACCAAATTGAAATATTTGAAATGGACACCCTAATGGTCCTCAGGAAACCTTTGCGAAGATCTCAGGACGCACTTGCGCAACAAAGACATACCGACAAGAAACGTCCCAACGTGTCCGCCGAGCGTTTACCTATTCTATCAGAAATATCTCCTGATGCAGACGAAGAAATCCATTCGCAAAAGAGTCGTAAGTCGAGGGTAGTGTCCCCTACCACGCAACACACTAAACATACAGAAAAAGAACAGATCAGTTTCGTCAAATTATACGATTGTGTTAGCAATGCTATAGATATTGATCGGAATAATGATCTGTATGACGCCTCGACTACTAAACACTGCAACTCTCCAAACCTGTCCGTAGATTCGGTATTCGAGGGATATGAAAAAATAAATAAGCAGCACGTGGTGTACCCTTCAGCTTCGCACAGAACGCCCACAGTCAAACTGCTATTTGAATTGGATTACGCTGATAAAATAAAAATTAAAAATAAGGAGTAAAATTGCTGTGAATTCCAAATTCATAAATTGGGTACATATTTGATATTTTTTCCTATTTTTGTTATTAGATTACCTACTTATAAAAAGAACCGCTTTTTCACTCGCTCTTTTTAATATACTTCTTTCTTACATAAGACAAAATCCGAATGGAAGTCGGTTAATAAAAGATAACATTATGATTTATATTGATTTATTTGGAAATGAATTCAGTAAGACTATAAATGCAATAAATTATATTAAAAAGTAGCACAATGAGTTGTACCTAGCTTAACACAAAGTCAGATCGGTGAGATATAAACTATTCACTGAGGAAAACACAAAACAACATATTATTTTTATGGCTTAAGTTCAAGATTGGATCAAGGACTAAAATAAAAAGCTGCATGCAAATGCTAAGATATGTTGGGTTCAATAATAAAACATTACTTTGTACTATTTTCTCAAAATATCATCCGAAAATAAAATCTTGTACTAAGGGTGATATTACATTGAAATCGATAGATCGTGGAACAGCGCAACGGTGCGCTCGTATTGCCTCTATAAACGACGAATGCATCGATCTGCGTCAAAGATCAATATGAAGAGGAAATTAAATCAAATATCTATGCAAATAAGTCTGCCAAAACTCGAGAGGGACCAAGGAGGGGGTAGATAGGGGTTAAACGCATCTATGATTTGACAACTAGTTATATATGCGGGGACGCTTCAAAATGTCTAATCGTTTTGGTTTCATTGTAACAGATCTGCGTCGATCGACTTCGGTGTCATAATACTCTTACTCCTCCATGCAAGTGCAATATTATTGTTTTCTTCACTTGTATCATCATAAAAAAGCCTATGGTGTATAACATCCCAGGTTAAATATAAAAATAAACCGTTTGCATTTGGTATCTACCTTTAAAAATGATTTTAGTTAAAAAATACCCAAAAGCAATACATCTGATAAGTTACTCTCTTGAAAGTTTGCATTTGGCACAGGTTATAAATAAGCATGATGAAACCTTTCTACAAGTTCCTCAATATTTTGACTAATGCTTGTTTCTGTTTTATTTATCTCAACAATTGTACGTGAGACAGCCAGGCTATGCAACTGTGGCTATGCAACAAAGTAAAGCAGTCATATCGCACTTGTGCAGTCGAGACCTTATTGCTTAAACGACAACTGACAACTTTTCTGATTTGGCTTTTGTCTTTTTCTATCCTAACTATTTAGGAACATGATAACTTAACTTCATGTAACATGACTTATGGAGAAGTACAGTAACCATTACCATTTCTAAGTCAGTTCATTAAAATCTATCTCACAAAAACATCGAACGTAACATGCGTAATATCACTTTCACTTAAAACTATTAATTCAGTACATTTTTCCTTTACATAAGCAACTATTTTTCTTTGATGGCAACACTAAAATATTTTAATAATGTTCGACCTTTCTTGCTAGCTTTTGGAGTTTTCTCGGAAGTAGAGTTCCTACGAGCAGGCATGTTCTCCTTTGGGCTGAGAGGCGCTGGAAAAGTACATTTGTCCACCGTGTCAGTACTTTTACCCTTTCTTTCGCGCACCATAAGCGTCAACCAATCCATAGGAGGGTCTTTTTTCTTGACTGGTGACATCAGTTTATGGTGGGGTGCCTCGCCATGTAATACAAAGTCGGGCAGGTTTTTAGTTGGTGTTGTGAAAGATATTATTCTTACTTTAGTTGGTGAGACTTGTACTGGGGACCGATTGTGTACTGTACTTGGTGACAGGGGTTTCATGCCTTTGGGTGATATATTCTTACAGTTTTTAAGCTCGTAGTTCTTGGTGGGAGTCATGAAGGACGAGCCCGCCTTTGGCATGTAACCCCAGTCATTTGTGTTCTCAATGTGGCATTTCTTGACAGGGTTGTCTTCTAATACATCTCCATGACGTTTTATGCCTGATGGCAGTAATTTGGTCTCCTCCTCGACTGTCTCCAACTTCAGCCTCTTGATGGACGCTTCTGTCTCCTCGGCGTCTTTGGAAGCGTTCATGAGATCTGTGAGGCATCGTTTAGTTTTACGAATGGCAGTGCTGCCTTGGCGCATGCGCTTGGAACTGTAGGAACTTGGAGTTGTTATTCGTTTCCGTTTTAGAGAGTTGGGCGTTTTTTCGAGTGCGCCCCACTGCGGTAAGCTCGTGATTTCTGTGCGAGGTACCACTTCGGCTTTTCCTTTGCACTCCACGTCAGAGTCGGGGAACTCCTTGCCAACCCTCCAAATCTTATGACGAGCGTCGTCGCTGCACGTGACGACTTTCATGTCGCCCTTTTGGCACCACGCAGCACATGTCACCTCGGCCCAGTGCCCCGTTAATTTCACGACAGGTTCCGAGTATTTAACGTTCCAGATATACGCATTTTTATCACTGCTGCCACTCACTAAGTACATGCTGTCTGGACTAAGACACGTTTTGATATAGAAAGTGCTGTTTTCGTGACCGATATACCTCTGCTCTGGTAGTGCGTTGTACGTTGATATATTAAAGCAATAAATAACGTTATCCATGCAGCTAGCATACAGTCTCACTCGGGCATCATCAATGATCAGATTCGTATAACCATTCTTGGTGGAGCTGCCACAGTAAGGAATCGAGTGTTTCGGCAGTGGTTCCCGTTTGTAAATGTTGTAATTCTTGCGGAGGTCCCACACCTTGATGTTTCCATCACACTCGCCACACGAAATGAGGGTCATGTCATCCTGGAACACTAATCCTGTAATACTGATAGCTCGATGGTTATCTATCCGTGCTCTCTTACCGTGCGAGCCTGGTGTTTTGGGATTGAAGCTGGAGTGGCAATTCATGAGGCAGTTGTCAGGTTTGAGTATGACAGACGGTTGGTTGTTAGCTCGTATGTCCCACACGAGGATGTGTCCGTCGCGGGCGCCCGTGGCGAAAACGGAGGGCTCGGCGGGGCGGAACACCGCCGTCTTGACGGAGCGCGTGTGGCTGGAGAACACGAGCACGCGCTTGGGCGTGCCTTCAGCTACGTCCCAGAGACAAGCTGTGTGATCACCTGCAAATAGTAAAAAGTAAATAACAATCTAAATATACAGTATTTTGTTAAGGGGTCATTCATATCACAAATCATTGTTAAACTACATAATAAAAAAATTACATAAAAGAAAATAGGGATGACCCATAATAAAGAAAATAAAACTTATCAAGTCAGGCAACTGTGGGCACTATTCCAGTTTCTATGAACCTATATCATTGAGATATAGCTTAATTTTTCTGAGTCGAGAACTGTATATTTTACTTTAAACTTCTTGATTTTTTTTGCTTTGTGCTTGGTGGATGGAGATAACCTCACCCCCTATTCCATTGGACCTTAACATAACGGGTGAAATGAAGGTGTTGTACCCCTCTGACACAACCTTAAAATAACAAAAAAACCAATAAAGAAAAAAGAAATGTAGAGACCTTGTGTGAGTGTGCCCATGGCGGCAAAAATACGCCAGTTTTATTGTCATTCCAAAATGGTAATGGTAATATATTGTTTGAACCAAGACCAGATTGAAGAAAACAGATTAAAGTGGAAAAGCGATTAATGGATGGATAAAAGGATGCCTGTAATTAAATAAAACAGAAAAATATTTTCAAGAGTTAAAATCAAAAACAGAGTTAAAATCAAAAACAGAGTTAAAAAATTCAAGATTTATGATTATAAAGCAAATTATAGCAACAACTTTATCTACAGAATTTTATATTACGGGTTCCTTATATAATCAACTTTTATTTCATTAAAAGTTTTCAATTATTAAGAGAACCAGTAATTAGAATCCTAACGAAATTTCTAAAATACCGTTTTCCTAACAAAAAAAGAACAGTTTTCGACCACCTAGTGTCCAGTTTACGACAGCTATAAAATAAAAAAAATGCATTAAAATATTCTTAATTTCACTGCAGGAAACATGTAACAAGTGTTTAATTAACAATATTAATGTTTTAATGCAAAACATTAAACTAAAATATTTATTATATAATAAATTTGTAAACATTGCATTGATAAATTTGTAAACATTGCATTGATAAATTTGTAAACATCTTGGGAGAGTTACTCCGTAACAGGCGTTTTCAAGTTCATCTCAGTGGAACCAAAAGCCGTTGGCGGCGCCAGAAAAATGGTTTACCCCAAGGCAGTATCTTGGCGCCAATTCTGTTCAATATATATACAAATGACCAACCGTACAGCCCTAACACACAAAAACATATTTACGCTGACGACCTAGCACTGACATCTCAATCTACATCTTTTGAGGAGGTAGAAAAAAACCTTATGGCAGCCCTGGGAACATGGAAAATATACTATGAGGATAACGCCCTGAAGCTCAATCCTGCTAAAACTATATCTTGCGTATTTCATCTCCGCAATAGGCAAGCTGGACGTAAGCTCAACATTTCGTGACAGGGAGTCCCTATAGCTCACAGTGATACACCAAAGTATCTTGGACCGAACATTGACGTTTCGGCAAAATTGCGTAAACGTCAGGCATAAGGTAGCCACCCGAAATAACCTACTCAAAAAGCTAGTAAACACCAAGTGGGGAGCTACTCCTCACGTTTTAAGATCAACTGGATTGAGCTTGTGTTTTTCTGCTGGAGAATTTATTTATTTATTTCCATCCTTACATCTATTTTTACAGGAAGACCCAATACAATAGAGTAGCACACGTAATATACAACTTAATCATTATTTTTACAATTTCTAATCTAAAAACCTAAAATATAAAAGAAAAAACCTAATACTAAACCTCTTACTCTTATAACCTTTAGCTTATAACATGTAATGTTATCCTTGTGAATTCACTCAGAGTAACAATGAATAAATCAATTTCCTCTGCGACCAGATTGAGAAAATGAAGTGCGCGCGTCAGGGGCGCTCGCTGTTGTAAGTTGGTCCGCGCGCGCGGCCATCGCACTAGTTGTGGCCGTCGGCGCCGGTGCACGTATCCATCTGGTGCACTAAAGTTTATTTGCTCGAGTATATGCGCGTTATGTATTTTACCTCTAAGCACTTTAAATAAATACAATACCAGTGCGAACTCCTTTCTAACCACCAGTTTATTGTATCCAACCATACCTAATATAAATAAAGTTGGATACATTAAAGGGTAAAAAGGATACACTCCATAATATCATAAATACAAATATCTTATAAATTTATTTTGTACTCGCTCCAACATGAGATCATATTTAATTTCATGCGGGCTCGAGATGACCGCGTTGCTTTCTAACTGGCTCCTGACTAACGAGTTGTATAATATTACTATAGCATTAATATTTGTGAAATTCCTGACGGTGCGAAGTAAAAAACCTAGATTTCTGAACGATTTCTTGCAGATCTTTATTATGTGGTCCCTAAAGTTTAATTCAGTATTAAAACACACTCCTAGATCTTTTATTTCTGTTACTCGGACTAAAGGAGTATCGGCTATCTTGTACTCATGCAAGATTGGTGTACAGGCGCGGGAGAATGTGATCGTGGCGCATTTTGTGATATTAAACTGGAGGAGGTTGTGGTTACTCCAGGCTACCACTCTGTTTATATCATTTTGTAACCTCTGACAGTCATCTGCGCTTTTAATAGGTAGGTACAACTTTAAATCGTCTGCAAACAACAAGCATTTAGCATCTTGGACCACTTTAGGCAAATCATTTATCATGATTATAAATTCCAAGGGCCCAAGGTTGCTCCCCTGACTTACACCAGATCCTGTAATATACGGTTCTTATTTGCATCCTGCGTATTCAACATATTGCATTCTGTCCCTCATGTAGCTCGCAAAAAACCTAAGTAAATGTGGAGTAAAACCGACGCTCGCCAGCTTTTGAAGCAACACGTCATTATCGACCAGATCGAAGACTTTTTTAAAATCAAAGTAGGCGGCATCAGTTTGCACTCCACTGTCTACTGCTGGTACTAAATCGGTCATGTAATTCAAAAGATTACTGGTAGTGCTTCTAGCCGGCCGAAATCCGTGTTGAGCTTCCGTGAGTTGGGCGTTAACCTGCATCAGTAAACACCTTTGGATCGCGGATTCAAACACCTTCGCAGGAGTTGAGAGCACTGCTACCGGTCTGTAATCCTCTACTCTCCGCCGTGTTCCTCCCTTAGGCACAGGAACAACCCGTGTCATTTTCCACCTTGCCGGAAATACTGCTGTTTTTAAACACAAGTTATAGATGTAGTGTAATGGCTCTGCTAGTACAAAGCGGCAGTCTTTAAAGATGTATGGTGGTATACCATCAGGCCCTGTGGATTTTTTTGGCTTTAATTTCTCGAGCGCGCTTTGCACCTCTTTCAGCTGAAGTTGATTTACGTAAATATAATACGCCTGCCCGGTATGGAGCCGTTGCAACCACACCAAACTAGTGGATACGGCACTGAACGAAACATGCCGAATTATTACTGGTTGCCTTAAACCGTCCCCGGTTGAGATGCTGTATCCACTAGCTGGAATTGCCCCTCCGGCTATTCACAGAACCATAGCAAGCTCTATAGAACGATCAAAACTGGATGAGGATACTAAACACCCAATGCACAACAATACCACAGTGTCTCAACGGTTAAAAAGTCGTAAAAGCTACCTTAACAGTGTTGAACCTCTCTCTGGTGATGCCGCACAAGCACAATGCCAACTTTAGCAACAAAAAGCCACTCTGCCTACCCCCTTTGTTCTAATTGAGGAGAACCTTCCACCTGACCATAAACTGCCTAAGCCAATTTGGAAGTCTCTAAACAGTCTTCGAACTCAAGTTGACCGAAGCAAAGACAATATGATACAGTGGGGTTTTGCAGATAAAACAAACATAAATTGTGAATGTGGGGCCACACAAAACATGGCCCATATTTTAACTTGTCCTGCGTGCCCTACTACCTGCACGAAGTATGCGCTTATGAACGCGGATGAAAGTGCTGTTCAGGTAGCCACATATTGGGCTAATAAAATTTGACTTTGACATCGACTCGAATGAAGAAGAAGAATGCATAACATTGAAAATAGTACCATTTTTAACAATGTTGCCAATATTTGAGCAAAGTCAAGGTGCCAAGTTTTGTGTAAATAATTCCAAGTTGAACATTTGACTTAGTTTCTATCAAAAAAAAATTAGTAAGGAACGTGGGCATTATATCAATCTTTAAATATGCATGTGACTTAATTTCGTAACAAAAACTAATATTTTGAATTTATTCATATTAATAAGTTTAGTTGGTAACCAAACCATTGCGCGATTCAAGAAATAGAAACAATGCCATCTCAAGAGTAAATAAAATACATTGATTTTCAGTTTTCATATTTCTTCCTTTGTATTTGGAGCTTGTGACTAAGTCAAAGCCGTGCGGATCTCCGGATCATTGATAATTATCACAATGATTATCTTGATAAATATACTTTAATTATATTTATAAAAAATTAACTCTAATGTCATGATTGACCCTGCACACAGAGCATAAAGCCTAACACAATTTGCCAATTTTGCACATAAATATACAAATGCATTGTGTTAGATTTTTTTTTTGTTGGTGTCTGTCAATAGTTTTCTTTAAATTAATAAATTTAGCAAGGAATAATGACAAACAGTGTGCACAATAAACAAAAAACAGTGATTCGCAGACCAAGGTAGGAAAATGAGGATACCAAGTAATAACATAATGGATAATTATTGTGATTACATTCTTCTCATATCTTCTGCTGTCAAGTAACAGGCAACATATTTTTAAATGTTATTTTTCTTTGTTAAATTCATATATTTCAAGATTTATAATTTTTTGTTTTCTTCTAAGTAAAGGAAAAGCTTGTAATAACATAACATCTAGATTGTTCTAGATAAACTATTATTTTACAGTATTTACTCACCTGACACAGTAACAAAGTTCATATTCTGGGGCATCCAAGCCAGGTCAAAGACAGCATTGTTGTGACACTGGAATCCTTCTAATGTGCTAGCAGTAGTAACATTGCTTGTGTCCTAGAACAAATTACACAGATCATGATCCATTGCATCATGATGAGACACCAAACCGAACAAACTACATAGTCAATACGTTTAATAGTAATTTCTATACCTGTATAGCGACTCTACCATCCTCATTCGCAAGAGCAAGGATGTGTTCATAGCCGGGAGCCTCCGAGAATCGGCACGCAAATATCGGCGGATCCTGGTCAAAACTGGCCGCGATGTTTGCATTCTGTAGCCCATAAAAGGATTCCTCGCTGTCTACCACCAGCCGCTTCAAAATATTATCGTAGTTTAGCCGACAATCTGCAATGGTTCATCGTTGAGTTAGTCCATGCTTTGTAAGACGCAATCAACAATAAATAAAAATCTTTAGTACTTACATATGCCAAGCTGCCGATCGATTAAGCACTGTATGTCATTCATTTTCAAATATTACTAATGTCACGATATCAAAATCACATTATATTTTTCGTCAGAAACTAATGAAATTTAATGGAAAACAAACAACCATGATCAAATTCATGTCACATTTCTGGGCGCGAAAAGCGAACTGCCAGATCGTTAAACTAAACGTAATAGACAGAAAAACTGTATATTTTAATTTAAAAACAAGTATTAAAGCGTTTAGTTGTCATTACAACAAAGTACATAGTGTTGAAACATGGTTGAAACTAACTGTACTGTACGGGGTGGTTCATTTATATCGGTCAGTATGGGAAAGTCTGTAATTATAAGTCACGCAAATCTGTTCTTAAGAACCATGACATTGATTACAGTAAAAAAAAAACTGCATACTAAGCTTTACGAAAAATTTTGAACTTAGCTCGGGAATCAAACCCGGTTGAATAGAAAAAGAAAACCTTCATTATTTATAAATATTATTATTAGGGTATCGATTGTGTATAGTCTATTCATATAGACTTGGCAAAAAAGATAAACAATAATGGCTGACGAAAATAAATAGTGATGTGAATCATTTAATGAACTGTTGTGAACTACTCAAAATGGCGCTTCAACATTCATTCAGTGAATGATATTAATTAATTAAAAGTCGCTAAAGTCGGTTAAAAATGGACTTTGATTTAGTTATGTGTCGTTCGCGATTGAACGAATCTAAAGAACCGAGTCGCGCGAACCGCACAGTCAAATGGGCCACTTTAGCTGTAGAAAAGGATTAATTCGTTACGATTTGATATTTACGATAAATAGATTAAATAAAATTTAATTTAATGTAAGTACAGCTTTCAATAAATTTAAGAATGTTTTGAACAATTTAATTCATCATCACTGACAAAAACGTAAATCAATCCCAATCGTTCTTTCGTGCACTTGTTCCCATCCCTAAATCAAATGTCAAACTTCCATGTCGTTTTTTTAATCTGTGGTTTGAAGTCTCCTTGGAATAACGAAATTTGCAAAAAGAATACATTTGCACAGTGAATTTACAATGAATATATGTGAATATTAGTGTGTTGGTGTGTGAACTAGTTTATACAACTCAATCTGGTAACGTACAGTGTGTTATTCTTTCGCAATATCGTAATTTGTAATTGGGGGGGGTTTGTTTACTGTTTTTGCCAAGTCTAAATGAACCGACTTATAAGTCAAGTCCTACTATTTTATTTATAGGAAATATTTCCTATAGGTGGCGCCTGCGGCGCTTTCATTGACTTGGCAACCAAAGCACTCATGTGCCACCCAAAGAGAATATAATCACTACGTGCCACCTTTGAGTTCTTATCGAAGAAAATATTTCAAAAAGTCAGTGCTTGCGGCGCGGCGATATCTTGAAATGAAATTTCTCAGAGTTCGATTACATAATATGGCCAAAAAAGAATCTTTACTCATTTCTACCCGTCATAAGTTGAATACTAATTATATTCAAAGGGACATAATTATTTTCTAGGCTATTTTATTGAATAAAAAGTAAACATATAAACAAGCTTATTTATTTTCAAATCCCCATCCACGCAATTCCTGCCGCCCCTTATTGCA
The DNA here is from genome assembly GCA_905147285.1 of Hypena proboscidalis. Lineage (NCBI taxonomy): Eukaryota > Metazoa > Arthropoda > Insecta > Lepidoptera > Erebidae > Hypena > Hypena proboscidalis. Next base: position 562,141 of record LR990132.1, read on the forward strand.
TAACACACTATCAATATTGAAGTAATATACTTCTACACCAATAAGACTGTGATCCATTGCTTCACATGTTCGAAAAAATTAGTTGCTCTACAATGTAAAAAGCGCAATGAATGTTGTTGCTGTAGCTGGTCTGACATTGGCGCTACCAATCACTATTATTCGTGGGTAAAAAGCCTTAAGTGGGTTAAAATACTTCTGAATTTTAGATGCTTACGATACAATACTACACATATAAAGAAACATTTTAATTAAAAAACCACTAAAATCTCAATCTTATTCAAGAATGGTTTAGTTAAATTACAACTAATTAATTCAAATAATATTAGTAGTGCAAAAATACAATATTTTTTTTATGACATCCGTTCATACTTATTGCATAACATCGTCCACGCATCTCGGACTGCAGCAGGCACGCGAACCAATGACTATTATCTGTCATGCCGAGAACCAATAATCGCGCTTGCCGGAATACAATGCGTTACGCGAGCGCAGCTCATTGGCTTCTTTGCATGTGTGTTCGTTCGTTTGAATACTATGTCTATGTAGTAGTGTGTGGAGCAGAATTTCTTGTTGATTTTGTTCACAATTACGCTTCCTTAGTTTTATTATTCGTAGAGTATACCCCTATTATTGTTTCTCTTCTTCCCTTGGTCAAAAGCTGCGTAAGAAACTTTTCAGTAGAACACGAAAAGTAGGTATGCGGTATTGCCTCTACAATTGTCAAGTCCTAGATTATTTTGCTAATGGGAATCAAAAAGATTTCTGCATTACTTGTCAAGTCCTAGATTAAATAATCTAGGACTTGACAATTAGAGGCAAGGGCGGCAAAAACTTCCCAGCCTTTGCCTTAAAAAATCGTAAATCCGCCACTGGCCCTAAGCCTGTATTCCGCAGACTTACGATCCAGAAACGTGAGTAATGCAGAAATCTTTTTGATTCCCATTAGCAAATTCTAGGTAGCAAAAATAAAAAAAACATTCCCCAAATTTGCCGCCCCAAAAATCTGCCGCCCTAGGCTCCAGCCTACTCAGCCTGCTGGTAAATCCACCACTGCTTAAGGGCATGAAGTAGTCACATAAGGCTTTAAAAATCTTTTAATGTTACATGTAATAAGAATAAAAATAAAACTATGATTTGTTAAACAAAGCAGTGTGAAAAGTTTTGCTCCCGCAACTGATCAATTACTGACTTGCCTCCCCGCCCCTAGACCGAAAACTGACGCTCATGGCCCAGATAAATGTAAATGAAAATCATACTTAATTCATTAATGATCCCATTTTAGTCTACACAACAGAGTAAGATATTTTTTTATCACATTACATTTTATATGCGAATCTGCTTTCTAGATCCTTTTTAACTCAGATAAAGGATTTTCATCTGGTATTGTTTATGGTTCGCAACAGTGGCAGCTGGGCACAGCATGGCTTTTCAGCCAATCGTGTGATATGAATGGGTAATGGTTATTTATTTGCGCATTTCTGATTGGTCGTTATCTTTTCAAAGATACAGTCAGTGACGTTAACTGAGTTCAATTCTATATTGACTCGTTCGTTTTGTCTATGACAATTACTTCTCAACTCAACTCAAAGCTGAAAGCAATGCATTTGCTTAGCTTTTTATATTTTGTTATGGTGATATGAGAATCTAATCGAAAATTCAAGTTTTTCATTTTGCCTGAGAGTTTATTTTATTAATTTTTATCTTTTCTTTATTTACCGATGGTTAATATTACCTCCTAGAAGTCGTATGTCATATTGAATACCATACGGGTGTTTTCGTCGACTTAGATGATTAATACTGTTGATTTCGAGCACATATCGAACAATCCTTCAACACAGAGAGAAAACTGCCAAGTAAGGATATTATAAAGATCTATACCATACCGAGGGGATTCGTTAAAGTCACATGAATATAAGTGTATTGTGTTGAACTTTCAGGTGCATGGAATGTGACATTTTGGTGAAAGATGGACTCTGTAGCTCCGGGGTGGCAGTTCAGAAAGGCTGATTTAGCTGCAATAGGCTCGGACTCTACGCTGGTGGCGGGACTGCGGTGTGGCTGTACGTCGCCGCTCGACTGCCTGGCGCGACTGCTGGCGGCGCGCGTCTCCTCGCTATGGTGCCCGGCCACTCGCCGTTGCTCGCGCTCCGCTCTGCGCCCGCTGACCTTCCCTTTATGAGCACCATGGACGAAATAGCTTATTGGATTTACACCAAACGGGCACCTTGCCTCATGAACTTTGATAATGTTATTAAAAAGCAAAGTGAGGAAGCCCACTGTTCTAAAACTAAACCGAAAAGTGTTCCTAGTGTTGCCGAGGTGCCTTCACCCAAAAAGAGAAAGAAGAGAAAACTTTCATTGCTTGATGAAGATTCTGGCTCTGCAGAAAAGCAGAATGTTTATTTTGACACTTCACAAATCAAGAAACAGACCATCAAAAGTAGCTGTAAATCTGACACCCTCGGCTCTGACATTGACTTCAATATAAAAAATGCCTCAGTACAGGAGAAATCAAAACGATCAAAACTACAAAGGAGTAGTAGAACTAATTTGCACAAAAAGAATAAGCTGGTGACTTCAACACCCAAGGTTTCACAGCTAAGAAGAAGCTTACGGCAAGCCCAGCAGAGTCTCAACAACCACAGCCAACTCAATAGTTCCTATGAAATATTTAATGATAGTGTTAATAATGGTCACAAAAATCGTATTGAGCAGAAATCTCCCAACAAGACTAAAAAGAACTCAGAGTTACTCATGGGCCATGGTACTGACATCAAGAACACTGTTGAGAAATACACAAAGTCTAAAAATGAAGTACTTAATGGACAGTTTGAAGATATGAGTGATGTGTCTGGGTTCACAGCAAATTACATTAGGTCTACCAAATTGCAGTCTACCAAAACACCAAGGAGACTGAGATGTAAGAACAGCAGAAACTTAGTCAAGGAATCACAACAAAATGCACAGAATGATAAGGCAATGGTTGCATGTCTGAACAAAGCCATGAACACTACGCCAGCCTCTGTTGCTCTGGAGGACAGTACAGAATCTGAAAAAATAATGAATTTAGTGACTTCCAAGAGTATTGAAAAGAAAGCTGTGAGCAAGGGTACTTCTTTATTAAAGTTAACGGATTCTAGGCCCAGGAAAGAGAGTGCCACCAACAGTAAACTAGATAGCAACAGAACAAGAGCAAAAGTCAATGTCAATGTTTCATTTCAGTCAAGGGGCAGCACATCTCGTTACCCTAAGAGGAATAGAAATAATTCAACACAGGAGGCAGAAGCACCCACAGATTCAGTGAACCAAGCAGATAAGAAAGGGAAAAAGAATTCTTGTGAATTCAACAACTCTGATAGAAAAGAGAATCCTGAAGCCACAACAGAATCCAGGACCCGGAGTGGCAGGAGCATTGGTTTGACATTGCGTCAGCCAGAGAACTCAGTACTTGTGCTAAGCAATTCTACTGAGCAGGTCAGTTCCATGGTCAGCTTGAATGTGGCCACACCAGCGGGAGAACCAAGGGAACGAAAAAAGAAGCGCATCATTCGACATTTACGGTCTAAGAAGGTGAATGACAAACATGCAAGTGTACAACAAAGGGACTCATTGAGGGACAAGAGTGGTTTTACTGCTTGCTTCTCTGACAGTGATGATGACAGTGAACCATTAAAGCAGAGAAAGTTCTTCTGCACCTAAGACAAAAGACTTAATACTTCTGTTGAAGTTGATATTACTATAATTGTTAGATGTTTATGTAGACATGGAGCTCAGAAGCAGGGGTACAGCAGGATGCAAATGTATAAAGTATTCACAGGTATACACTTACTGATTAAATTAGATGAGGAACTTAGATGAATTGTATGTGAAAATAATATACATTTTGTAAATTATGTGATCTTAAATATATGTTTAGATTTTAAAGTATGTTACTATTTCATAAATCAAATATTACTCATGATTATAAAAATAAGCTGTTAGTAAAATTGATTGCCCTGGGGGCATCTGCCTTCTTATTCTAATTTAATCATTAAATCCGATTTTGTTCCTCTGTCTCTGCCAATTCCATTGCTTGGGAAAACTAGAGTTTGTATAAATTTGCTCAGTGCCTGTATCAGATCCTTGCACACTGTATTATATCAGCATTATTGGATGTCCATGATAGTAAATAGATTACTGTATTAAACTTATAAAGCAGTAGTTGTAACACAATGATACTCGTGACAAGATGAGACTATTCATGGTAGACTGCAAAACTCAACTCAACAAATAATTTTTCTTGGGTATATTTTAAAATATTTATAGGCTAGTAATATGAGCATACACTTAAAGCTGAACCTAGGAATGAGAGATAATAAGCCGAATTTTGATTATTATCTTGCCATTCTTAATGTGATCTTAAAACTCACATATTTATAATCTCTTTTCAGCAGTAGAAAATATGAGTTTATCGCATGATTTCTATTTTTCCAATGATGTTTTTAGATAATATGAAATCTAATTATGTTATTAATAACGCATTTCATTTTATAATAACAATAATAATTGGGGCAATAAAACCTGAGATAATTGGGGAATTATCTCAGGTTTTATTGCTCCAATTATTATTAAACCATCCAATTATTACAAAAAGTGATTTACTTGAAATTTGTTTTAAATGTTCTATATAGGTATGATCTACGTAAAATACTGATATTCAGCTAAATCTATTGGACCTGAAGCAGACCCAATGTAATTGGGAAAAGGCTCGGCAGATATATATAACTACTACCATCAGACTCTACAACCCAGTATGAGGTTATACAATACATTTGTTGGACTAGTTCTTAGACTTTCTGTCCTCTGACTGACCGTAACGACTGCCATCAAATGGCAACCGGGACCGACGGCCTAACGCGCTGTCCGAGAAACGGAGGAAAACTCAACATGTTGAAGATGGGGATCGCTCCGCGCGGCTTTGACTTAGCCACGCCTCTCAACGCAACAATTATCTCTCATTGCTAAGTGCAATGCTTATATTCTTACTCTATTATTGGATATGATATGAAAATATGACAATTCTGTGAGTTATTTTATTATAAGACAGGCATATTTTTAAAGTCATTAATTAGCCACTGATAAGCATAATAAAATTATAATCCAGCTGGTTTTGCATTACACTGAGAATAGTCTTGTTTGTTGTTAATACTGGTTATTATTATGCCTAACTTTTGCGATAACTTTTATTATTATGAATGTTTAAAGATAAAAATCTATGTGGCAGTGAGGACTGTTCAGTGGTTATCGCGGCAAAAAACGCAGGCAAACCATTTAAAAAATGGCGCCCAAAAACCGCGCCGAGTGCCCGGATTGATTTCATATAACAGACAAAGATGAGTGTGTTAATTAATGCGGAATCTTTGTTTTGTAAAGTGCCATTGTATATTGTATGTTAAACTCCTAAGTTCTATCATGACCGGCGTTGGGGATAGTTCACAAACTTGATGATATTGTTAGCAAACATGTTTTACACAGTTTGTAAATTTTCAATAATAATTGTAAACTTGATAATAACTATGCACGTTTTACACAGTTGATTATTTCTTTAGGTAAAATTAATTTGATGTTTTATAAAATAATAGTAATAATGTGTATTTATAAATGTAATTAATTATTTAAAATAAAGTATATACTTGCCATAGAATATTAGCGTATTTAATATTTTGATTTGCATTGTATATGGAAATGGTCTCTATTTAAACCAATTTGCATTTAAGGAACGCCTTTTAAAAAGGACTGAACTATCTCTGGCATAATATGTATCGAATTTTTGAATTTAGGGTTCTTTTTATTTAGTTTTTATCAAATTTCTGTGTATTATATTTTGTAGCTTTTATGTATTTAAAATTACATAGTAAAGTTAATCATAACTATAACAACTTTGTTATTTTCCAAAAGTCAAGTAGTGCATGTGACAAACTGTTTGAAGTCGAACACAGACGCCGTTGTTGGTGACCATATTACAGCAAAGCCGGCAACGCGCTGCTGCTAGACCTGCTTGCGCCATTTGCAAGGTGAATTTTCATAAATCCTAACCACATTATTAACAACAAGTTGGATTCGGAACATTTTTTTAGAAGAACATCAAACATCACTGAAACACTAAGCAAACAATCCAAACAACATTCAAATATCTTCTTAATAACATACTAATTATTACACAAACATTAAATCCGTATCACATTTTGTTACTGGAACTACAAAAGCAGTTTACTATTTCAAGAAATACGGCGTGGTTTTCGTAGTCGACAGAATAAAATAAAAGGATCTGATAAAATGTATTTAATTAAAACTAATATTTCCCTCACTTACTAAAAGACGTAGATGATACTTTTCACATGATCTACGTCAGACTATATACGCGTTCATTTGATCTGTTCCTTGAGGATTTCACTGTTGCCAGAGCCAGCGAATTGCAGGGCTCCGTCAATAGGCACTACAGCTCCTGTCACCACCCGGCTGAATGTATTGCAGGCTAGCTGAACGATCATGTGAGCACAGTCCTCACCCGTAGTGGCAGTTCCAAATGGGATCGTGGCTTCAGCTGTCTTTAACCACGCGCGGTATTCCTCGTCGGTATACCCAGTCAGACGCTGCACGAAGGTGCTCACCTAAAAAAACAAATGAGTGATCAATATTCATGACTGATGGTAGTAAAATGTAAACCAGTTTATTGGCATTTTGATTTGAGATAATAGAAAACTGGATCCATTAAAATAAAGCTAATAAGCCATATTATTATCATCTGTCCATTTGCTAAAGCCGGTTCAACTCGTTAAGGGTTAATTTGCATTCTCCTGTGGATAGTTCGTATGAGAGTGAATTCGATGGATTAAGGGTCGACACACACCAAAAGCGCGTCGAAGCGCAGCGAATCGAAGCGCAGTTTCAGTGTCATATGAATTCCAACTCTATTCTCACAACCATAATACTCATTATCGCATGAGAAACTACGCTACTACTACTATGGAATTCGCCGGAATGCCCGCGGCGCCGCGGGCATCCGCGCGACTTGTTTGAGTTTCTCATGCGATAATGAGTATTATGGTTGTGAGAATAGAGTTGGAATTCATATGACACTGAAACTGCGCTTCGACGCGCTTTTGGTGTGTGTCGACCCTAACTCACATCTCGCTTTTCCTTTAACTTTTTCGTTATCCTACCGAGATCATGCCATCAATTATTTATTTATTTATATTATTGTATCGTCATCGGTACTATTGAATTTGTGGCTTTGCGTAGAGTCCACCCCTAAGGTCAGCCTAGGCTTAAGGGGGCGAATGGCATCCTACAATATGCCCAGGATTCAGTGCTGGCAGGGTTATGACATTAAATAAAGAATCAATGTCGAAATACTCACAGTTATACCGGGACTGACGACGTTAACTCGCACTCCTTTTGGGGCAAGCTCGTACGCGATGAGCCGACTGAAGTGGTCCAGGGCAGCCTGAAAAATACAATTGAAATGCTTACTTAGGATACCGGACATTTTAGGAAACTCAACCCAAAGAAATATGTCATAAAACAGTGATAACAACGAAAGTCATAATCGAAAAAATAATATTGGAATGGTTCATTTCTCAGAAACAGAAGGCGGGAAATAATTTTCTGTCTCATTACCATTATACAGTGACAGTTGATGGTCCTCACAGATGTTAGGGCACATCTTCTTATTATTTCATAACTCCATAATTCCATTTTATTATAGTTATAGGTCGGCGTAAATTGTCTTTTTCTTCAATATTTATTTAGCGAGAGAGTAGAGTTTGAGCGAAAGAGTTAGCAAGAAGCCTAGATCTAGCTATGAAAAATCCAGTGCACGTTTTGTTCATCTACATACACCATAATTCCTCGTTACATACCTTGGAAAGACTGTATGGAAGGTTCCCAGTGGTAACCATGGTAGCCATGATGCTGGACACGTTGACGATGTTCCCCTTGGAGTTGATGAGTGCGGGCACTAGCAGCCGCGTGAGGTTGTAGACCCCTCGGATGTTCACGTTGAACACATGGTCGAAGGTCTCCATGTTCGCGAGCTGGATGGTGGTGCGCGCACCTACTGCTGCGTTGTTTACTAGGACATCGAGTCTGGGAAATAATCAGTATTAAATCAGTCCTCAGGCTACTTCATATGAGAATTTCAGAAATCTGATATAACCCTTATAGCCTTCGCATCTAACATCTTCTGCATTTCTAAGGCGATAAGTACATCAGTATTCAGTACTTACCGTCCGAAATGATCCAGGGTATTCTTAGCAGTCTTCTCAACTCCCTCATCAGTTCCAAGATCAGCCACTATAGGCAGGGGCTTCACTCCTTTGATCTTCTCGCACCGGTCCGCCACATCTTGGAGATTCTTCTCGTTCCTTCCCACCAGTGCCAGCTTGGCTCCGTACTTGGCGAAGAGCAAGGCTGTGTGCTCCCCCACCCCCGCACTAGCCCCGGTGATCAGCACTACCTTGCCGGTGAAGTCCATCTTGTGGTCTAGTGCAAACCTTCACACCAACTCTCAGACTGCCTTATATACCTCGCGTGACGAGCATAAAATAACTATTTTAATTTATTCAAATTATTCGAATAACTGGTACCGATTTGTTTTATCTTAACAACATAATATTAGGAAGAGACGGTACTGCGTAGTCACACGGCCTGTTAAATCTTTATTATAATAATTATAATATCTTAAACTCCTCAATGTGGCGTCTCCTATCTGTGGAGATAATTATCTACTGGAATGACAAAATAAATATTGAACCATATGACCACAATGTATTTAGGTAGGCTATGATAAGACGCACCAAAGCACCAATTTAAAAATGAATTTTAGATTTTAGTAATAGACAGGTAGACTTCTCAGATATCTGTTGTCTTAGATACCTTTTATAAATTAATAGCCATACACTCTAAAACTAAGTACCTACTCGTATTATACAGCTTTGATCATCCAATATTTATAAATACAATCATTAAAATGGAAATTGAATATTATACGTTTGATATATTATTTATTAGTAATTATAGTAGATGCACGCTTTGCAACCTAAGCCTCTTTTTCGTGCAATGAATAATGAGTAGAGACCCACATAAACATTATAGAGGAACCGATATTTTAAAAACATTTTCAAGATCACAAAGTCAGAGCGCTGCAGGTGGCGAGTTTATATATAAAAAAAAATGTTAGGTACAGCCAGAGAGCGCCGCGGGTGCCTATTTTTTATAGATATTTAATACTTAATATATTTATTGCATTTCACAATATTGCACAGGTCTTACAATATAATAAATACAGATCATCGTGGCTAGATTCAGACAGCCCTGCAGGCGCCGACATTTTCAAATATTTTCTTCAGAAACTAAGCGACACTGCATAGCTAAGCGACACTGCATTACAGGAGGACAGATTGCAAACCTAACCGCAAACGCCTCCTTGGCCGTCACAACGCCTCCCAATTTTGCTTGGACCCGCTGCCGCCCCCGGAACCTTTGGGGTAGAGGAATGGTATCGGGTGGTTGAGGATTAATGCAAACAACGAAAAATTATTAAAAATCTTACTTATCTAAACTTATCCTTCCACCATTACAAACTCCAAACATTCACTTCATTTGCTGAGATACCAAGTTGCCTGGGTTCCCGAACTGGAGTCCTCCATCGACCTGCACGATGGTGCCGGTGACCAGGCGGCTGTGGTCGCTGGCTAGGTGCGCGATCATCTTGGCAATGTCTAGCCCCACGCAAGGCTCCCTCATGGGGATCACTGTAGCCCCCCTCTTCAGCCACTCTTGGTATTGCTCTTCAGTGTATCCTGTCATGCGTTTTACTATTGATGATTCCTGTGGAAGTTAGAGTTGCGTTTATATCATGGGCTGGATCAGGGTTTGCGATTGGTTCTTCGGTGATTTAATGGCGAATACCGTTTTCTTGGATTTCATTACTATTTTTTTTTATGATTCCGTGCAACCATTTCCATGTATAGGTTTATCTTTGGTTATTTTGTAGAGAAAAGGTAATTGGAATATAAATAATAGATGATACGTGTTCACGCAAACTGTACACCATGTATTCTTCTTTCGAGCATCCTAAGTCTCTACATAGGGTTAAAAAAAAGAAAATCAAAAAAATATAGTGATAGATTCTTACCGTAAGGCCTGGGCTGACTGTATTAACTCTTACTCCTTTAGGTGCCAGCTCCAGGGCAATGAGCCGTGTGAAGTGATCCAGCGCTGCCTGAAATTTGAAATAAGTTATAAGTAATATTTTGTAGCACTGTAGGTACTCTCCATGCTAAGATTTCTCAAGATAAGATCCATCCATTCATCCATAGATGAACTGTGCTCTATTTGCTTCCTTTCATTGACAGACCACCTTATGTGACTTACTATTTTGAAGTTTTTATTAAAATAATTATCTATTTTATCACAATAGAATACATTAACAATTTTCCATGTTCCAGACAGCTGTGTCAAAAACCAGATTTAAGAGTAACATAGTAGTAGTAGTATGTAAATTTCAGGGCCCGATCTCACCCCCAAACCGGAAAACAGTAATACCTACAAGCAAAAGATAAATTTATTATTATAATTTATTAAGCACTACCATTTGGCAGCAGGTTAAAGGTGATGATGGTGGTGTTGCCGCCCTCGAGCTCTGTCGCAAGAGCTACCATCAGTAAAATAAAGTAAAAATATCATTAGCGAGAACAATTTGGTCAGTAATCCTCTTGGTCTCTTCTTTAAAGCAATTGTAAGTTTCGCATACGATCCTTACCTTAGCCATACCATAAGGCAGACTTCCAACCACTACAACGGTCCCGGAAATGCTGGACACGTTCACGATGTTTCCCTTGGTCTCTATCAAGTGTGGTACCAGCAGCCTGGTGAGGTTGTAGACGGCGCGGACGTCCGTGTTGAACACGGAGTCGAAGGTCTCCATATCCGCTTTCAAGAGGCAGGTGCGCGCGCTGATGCCGGCATTGTTTACCAACACATCTAGTCTGAAATGATGAGGAGTTTGGGCTGTAGTGGACGAATGGCTGGATATAAAGACTCAGTAGCAGATAACTTTAAGAACGAATTTTTTTCGTTATTTTTATGTGATCTTCACTGGAATCTCTCTAGATTACAACACGTGAATAGACTGAATAGGTATATAATTTATAACTTTTGCATACTGCATAATTTTTTAACCCCTCAAAGATAAGATTATATTATTATAGGTACCCAAGGGCGTCGCCAAGGGGGGGCAGGGAGGGGCAGCTGCCCCCCCCTAGAGATTCTAAAAAAGTTGCCAAATTTAATGCAACCAAAGTCCTAAGTCTTTGAGTTGATTTGCTTGAAGTTCAAGCCTTAAACAATCATTCCCGTACGTCGAAACTCGAATGAATTCGGCAATTCCACTCCTAATTTTCCTTACTCTCAACTACGCTCTGCTCTACTCTATCGTTGAAGCGGGAGAGGGGGAGTGGTGAAGCAGCAGGCAAACTTCGAAACACCATTGGAACTGGTGAAGATAAGATAAATAAGAAGTATCTTAACTTAAACTTAGGTACTTATTTGTTTGTAAATAGCTCAAAATTGTATATATTAATAGTTTTTTTCGATCTTTGTTTTGCATTTTCTGTGAAGATTTACTATAGTAACATATATATATATATATTTCACCATCGGAAAGTAGAGATTTTAACGAACAGAAAACATACCAACTTTTTGAAAAAAGCTGATATTTTGAAATTAGGGTGCTTTTTCGATATTAATTCAAAATAGGGTAAAAAAAATCAATATTTCTAATCAAATAAATTACAGCGTATTTGGAGCAAAAAAGGTAAGTTTTCACCAAATTTCGTGAAAAAAATTATTGTTTGTAAAAGATAAAACTAAAAAACCAAAAACTTGTTTTTTTGAATTTTTACATAAATTTTGAGGTTATATGAAAAAAGAAATACGAAAGTTTTAGATCTTTTTATTACCAACAACTTTGCTATTCGATTTTTTTCCATAGGACTTTTAGTTTTGCCGGAAATGGAGAAAACCGTTTTTTTACCCTTAACCCCCCCCCCCTCTACCCCTTCCCGACCTCAGATCGCCCGTAAATTATTTTTCCTTTAATTTTTATAATATTCTCCTCCTTTTCTAATGGGTTTCATCCTACTATTATCTTTTTTGGTTTTTAAAATTATCGACACTGGTCTATAAGTTACTGTTGTTATAACAATCGCTGTAGATGTAAGGCTCGTAGTACAAGTGAAAAGCTTCATGTACTGTCGACTTTACCTACAATTCATACCTACTTTTCTCATTCATAGAGAATGAGAAAAGTATGAATTGTAGTAGGTAAAGTCAACTTGCCCCCCCCTGCGCCATCGGCTGGCAACGCCCTTGGGTACCTAAGACCTATTTCTACTTCTTAAGTACCTAGAATTGATACTTCCGACGATTGCAGAGTGATATCAATAGCTTTGTTTTGATTTATACCTCTGTAACAACATGCTAACATTGTAATCAAACCAAAACAATGGCGAACACTTAGCATGTCCTGTTCTTATCTATGTTGGTAAGTATCTCAATTACTTTTAACAAGGTATTCAGTACTTAACTGGTATTCAGTAGCCACAGGCCACAGCTACCTGTCATTTAATTATGTATCTACCTACCTATTACCTTTTTACACTTGCCCAGAAAAACACTATTTGTACCCTTTTAAATTCAAATGTCTATCTATTATTTACGATGATCAAAGCATGAAATATACAAGTTTTTCTTTTCCGTAATAATGCCGAATGGCAAAAACGGAACCGTCGTCGGAGTCGTCATGTCTGTCTGTCCGTCCGTATGTCTCAGCCACTGTTTTCCGTAACTATAAGAGCAATACTATGGAAACTTGGTAAGTAGATGGGTGAATTGAACAATCATAAAAGATACACGGCAAACCTGAGAATGGTAGTGCAATGTGCTGATTTTTTATTTTATATATTTTTTCATGGATTTGACAGGCAGTCAACTTTTGTCTGGAAAAAAGTTATTATTTCAGAGGACAGTAAGTTTTAGTAGAATAGCCACGTCAACATTGCGTTGTTATGCCCTTCTCACCTTTCCTCACTTCGGATCAGGCCGGCTCAAGCTGTAGGCGCGAACGCACCAGTCCCAACGCACCAATCGCAAAAGTTTCCCGCCACAAAAGTAAGTCTATCATTTCAGTGATATGGGGACAAAAGTAGGATCATTTCGGTGGCTGTTATAACTCGAGCTAGATTCCTTTGATTTGTTTTAAAATTGTGTATTTAATTTCGCTGTAAGTACTGATTTGCTTGAGTAGTGTTCATATTGTTTTAAAATTTTTATCACACAGGAAGAAACGGTGCACAATTTATCATTTCAGTGGTAATTTTTTATCATTTCGGTAAACACTTTTTATTTCAGTGGACTCTAAAAAATTCATCCTTAAATATTAATGTAAGTTTTGATGATATTTGATGTCCACTCACGCACAATGTTATAAAATAGGCTAAAGTTTCATTTTTCACTTAAAATATATAGATAGCATTGAAATTAAAAAAGTCCACCGAAATGGCAAAAAAAAATCGCTTATTGAAATTCACCCAGATGTATTCTGTGACCGCATTCAGATTTTTATACAAAAATAGAAAAAAAAATAACTACGTAACTTCTAAAATAAGGGTAATAAATGTAAAAATAATATATGATGTAGGTACATTACCATGCAAACTTGCACTTTAAATTGGTTTTAACGAGATCTAACAATTTTTTTTTTTTAATACGTAATAAATCATAAACCGCATTTTACCTTTCATTCCATCAACTATAATAAAGAATAAAGAAAAACATTTATTTAGATGTATAGTGGTACGGAACCCTACGTGCGCGAGTCCGACTCGCACTTGGCCGGTTTTTTGAACGTTTGAATACTGGCGTCCAAGAGTTGCAAGTGCAGGTTTATACGTTACTACAGTCACAGTATAAATATGTAACAGTATGGAAACTAAGCCTATTTCATAAAATAATTACCTACGCTCTATTGAAGCTATAGGGTTGACACTTTCAAACTTTTTGATATTGACTTTTTATTAAAAAAAAAAGTGTTTTTTAGTAATCATTCAATCGTATTGGAATAACTAGTTAAGAAATAAAATTTAAATAGGTAATCTCAGAGCATCGGTTAATCTCAACAAAATACGATACACAGTTTAATATTGACACATAACAACTTGTAGATCTTTGTTTTTGATTTGTAGATATTTATCTAAATATTACAGCACGCGGAGTACAAAATGTAATTTAACCTAACATTACAAATTAAAATAAAAGAGAGGGCTAAAAGGGTAAAAGTTACAAATTATTTACTCAATTAAGTTAGGTACGAAATTCTTTAATATAAAATTTAATTGTGTAAAAAATTCTCATTCTTATAAACAGCTTTTTTAAATAAACAAGGACAGGGTACTATAAAAGTGATTTTGTCTAATTCTTTGTAAATGAATTCAGCTACTTTGCAGTTTATATGTTGTTTTTTAAAGCAATAACGAAAAATTTCATCCATTTTCTCGATATATTGAACAAAATCATCTGGTGGTCGGCGAAATTTTAAACGCTTCCACGCGGCACTCGCTACTGAGAGCACCGCGACAATCGCTTAGGGGTCTTGTCGGTGTGCATGTTTATGTGTGCGTGCCGTTTCGAACGTTTGTAGGCAGTTTCCGTACTGTTTGTACATATTTAATTTTATACTGTGCTACAGTCCAATAAGAAATGCACGAATACTACTAAAGATGCATATATTTTTAACTGATAACATTACGCCTATATGACCTAGAAGGGTGTGGCAGTGGTGTACATCAGCGACATTTATTAGGATAGGGGTTGAGCCAGTTGCCATTCATGACGAAAAGATTACAAATAACACTTCGCCCGACCCGGGAATCAAACCCGAGACCTTGTTATAGTGCAATTGCAAAAAGTGTATCATTTGGGTATAGGTATAATGGTATAGGTATATAATATTACTAGTACTATATTATCTGTGATAATATTCACAACATCGTACGATGCTGGAAGATTGTCGTCTCGCGTGTGGTCCATCAGTCTATCCGTGATTATGATCATCACAATAGAGCTGACATGTTTGTGCTCCCGCCGATTGCCCGGTTTACTGTCATCAGTAACTTCCGACTGCCGCAGTGAAAGTCATTTTAGGCTTAATGGCAGGCTTATTTATAAAGTAGTGAAGAAGGTGCGGTGTTGCACATACCAACGCGATCACAAAAGCTTAACGATGTAAGAAATTTAAATAATATACAGGGTGGATGCGACATAGCGACATTTATTGAAACCACAGCTTCTATACATGGCCAGTATGCATTTCCACCGGATAAAAAATTCTCTGGCGAAAAAAAAAATCCACGTCTTCCGAACAAATTGCACGATCGCAATGTTCAAAATGTACGGAGAACGTGATTTTTTTTTTTCGTCAGAGAATTTTTATCCGGTGGAAATTGATACTTACCATGTATAGAAGCTGTGGTTTCAATAAATGTCGCTATGTCGCATCCACCCCGTATACATTTTTGTAGGGTAAACTCACCAAATATCGGTCGCCATGTTAACATTTTTCAAATTTCACTAATTCATAATTTGTTTATTTGAGTCTAAATTATGCAAATTTGGGTTGCCAGTTGAATTCGTTTGATATATTATATTATAAGATAAGTAATGGTGGCCAACTTTAGGCAAATGTTTTAGGTACTTTTCGTAGCTGGATAACATGAAATGAGGCGGCCGAAGTTAGGCAAAGTTACTAACCCAAATATCAGCCGCTATATTTATAATTAGTTAGTTAGGATAGGTCAAAATAAAAAATCTAGTGATTTTAGATAAAGTTGACAGCTGCACTGTCGCATTAGGTTTAAGACCTGTAATGATAGTTGTAAGGTTGTAATAAATAAATAAATAATTATTAAAAAAAAAAATACTAGTGTTCGATAATCGGCAAGGGCCGATATTAGGCGGGTTTACTGTAGGTACATACTTATTACTTTTTACCCGACTGCGTCAGAAGGAGGGTTATGTTTTTCGAGCGTATGTATGTTTGTATGTATGTATGTATGTATGTATGTATGTATGTATGTATGTCTATTTCTTTGGCACGCCCTACAGCCCAAACGGCTAGACGGATTTTGACAAATGAGGTGTCGTTGAATTCGTCGAAACAGTGATAGTGACATAGGCTATATAAATTTTCAAAATGGCGCCGGCAAATGAAAAAAAAGGGGGGGGGAGGTATGGCAAAACACCGGCTGAGATTAAATACTAAATAAAAGCATAAGGCTATACCTCCCAAAATGGTCAATGGTTTCCTTAGCAGTCTTTTCAACGCCTTCATCCGTCGCAAGATCGGCCACAATCGCGAGCGCCTTCAGTCCCTTCTCGTTCTCACACCGGATCGCCACATTCCGCAAATTGCTCTCATTTCGTCCCACTATCGATAGTTTTGCCCCAAGCTTGGCAAATAGCAAAGCTGTGGCCTCTCCGATTCCCGCACTGGCGCCAGTAACTAGCACCACTTTATCCTTAAAATTAATTTCCATGATTGTCAACAAAAAACGGTGTTATCTTCACGTGTTGACCGCCCGGCCACTCGCTGTTTACTGACGCGGGAGCAAACGGTAAACTCCGTATAATGATAAATACATTGTACCTATAATATCGTAAGTACACCTATAGCATGCTATACTTATTTATAACTCAGTGGCTATACTTAGTTCAAAGTTTGTTGACTCATGATTACGCCGACTGCAGACAATTTGCGGCCGAGCGCCTAGTAGTCATACTGTATATAGTTAGTCCGAGAGACTACGTCAGCACAGAATAATAGGTATGGGATTTTACAAATATATTTCATCATTGTAAATACCAACTGGTAATGACTTTATAAAATTAAAGCGAGATACCGTCGCGTACAAACATGAAAAGAGAAACGGAGAGATGAAAATACACGTTTGAAAAACTCGTAGATTAGGATGTTTGGTGAAATCGGTACTAATACAAAAACTGTAACCAGAACCAGAGATTATAATAGCAAACACTGAAAGGGGTAACGCTGGCTGATAGTTTAAAATTAACTATTCGTAGCTTTTGTATAAAGTTATGCTGTTTTAATTGCTTCTTAATAATTTGGGGGTTTTGAATAGAGTTTTTAACTTTTTTCGTTTGAAAGGGACAACGGGACATGAGCCGTCCCGTTCAGGACATTTTAATGTATGCCAAAAATAAATGTCCCAGGAAATACGGCGGTTGCCAACCCCAGTTATTAATTTGTTTTCGAAATAAACATAATTTTATCAGCGCTATCTATTGTATATTATAAAAACTAACATGACATGTGTTTATCTTACTGTCAAACATTTCTGCTACTCGACACTAGATGTCACTAAACCAATTTTTCAGTTTTGCTATTTTGTAATATATTATAAATTACAAACGATCGAATAGCATTATGAGGATATAAATATCCTTGATCTTAAACTTTAAAAAAATATACTTTATTAGAATAACTAGCTGTTGCTTGCGACTGCGTGCGCGTGGAAGTTGATATTGCCATTCTATTACCTACAAACTTGAGAAACCTTAGCTTTATTATTTTTTTGGATTTGAATTTTTGAACCGAGGGGTAAGTCGTAGCCGCGCGGACCGATCGGTCTTGCAGGTTAAGTAATGCTTACCGCAGTCAGCGCGGGCGGTGGGTGAGTGACTATCTCAACATAACGAGATGCCGCTGCCGCCGCGCCGTGCCCCGAAGGGTACATTTTTAAGGCTTCTTTACAGTTTTTCGCATGTTACCTGAAGCTATTCGGATATTTGCATCTAGCAGTCAGAATTTCATGTTGCTGCTGATGCTGGAAGGTTTATGAGTACTTCATACTTCAAACTTCATTTACTAATAGAGTACGAGGATAATTCTTTAAATATAAACACAATAAGGTCGTTTAGTGTATTATTTCAAGTTATACACAGATGAGGCGATATTACTTAAGTATTTATTTCTTATTAGTGCATTTGTTGTAATTAAAGTCGTTTTTTTTTGAAATTATGTTATTTTAAGAAATATGAATTTTGTGCGTACCTACCACATACTAAACTCGCTACTCTGTAACCAAATGTGTTCTGTGTACTCCATTCTACAATATATCTAAGTACCTACATACACATAATGATTCTATCATGGTAAGCTGACTTAACGCACCTTACACTCTATCCGCTTAAACATATTAACGATTATAAGCTTTATACAAGTTACATTCTTAAAAGTAAGTTTAGTATAAAACTTACAAAACAACATGTCACTTACAAAAACACAAAGCAACATGTCAACAAGTCACTCAGATTATTCCACGTCAGCGCATTTCCGAATAAAAATCAGTTTCTCAGGCGTGGGAATACTATTGTCAACAAGTTAACATTCTAAATGGATATGTCAAGTGTCTCGAAAGGTGTCGAAGATATTTGCTCCGATGGTTTCAGAGAGTAATGTACAATATTAGGATTGGATTTAATCACGGATTCAAGAACCGGTAACAAGTTAAAATACAATGCCGAACTCAAGTGCATGTCATATTATTTATTTAAAATAAAAACAGTTAAATATTTTGTATTTGTTTACATTTATGTCTGAATTTATAAATACCTACAGTATCTATAATAATAAATTAATAAGACACAACTGTATATAATAAGTAACTTAGCAATAATAAATAAGTTTAAATTAAAATAAATTATTTTATCTACTCGCTCCTAGATGGCGCTACAAGTATTGAAAACAAAGTTCTATGAAATTAATATTTTTATTTTTTTCCAAGCGAATGTTATTTTTTAAGTTCTTAAATAAACTGAAACAACACTTGAGTTGTGTGCCACGTCACCGCTGACAGTGATCAGTGTGAGGATGTGTGAGGTAACACGATATTGCTACAAAAGTGGCCTACTGTTGTTGAAGTTGTTTTGTGTTGGTATTGTAACAACTCGTATTACTGCACAAACATTGCCTTGTATCTGTTACATTTGTAAAAAGTTACTGAAAAGCTACAACCGAATTTTGTTTACGTTTGCTGAGTAAACAAGGTGTTAAAATAAGTGTTTTCGGAAAAGATGGTAAAGCCCTTAAAAATAATTTGTTTGATAAATGTTATAAACGACATCGAGGGCGGAGGCATCACCGGCTCACCTTTAAGCAACCTGTCTTAGTGGTTGCTCTGCTGTGTTCTAGTTTGATGGTGGAAATTATTGGCACATGGGTGAGGCACAGCATCGTACTCATAAGATGTAATGTTTTTATTTTTATTTTTCTATTTTTCCTTCTATGTAATATTCAAACACAATGTAAAACTTGTTTAATGAATAAATAAATTGAATTGAATTGAATGTCGACGAATGTACCGATTGCTTTTATGGATTTGTTGTCTGTAATCAAACTCATACGTTAAACAAAAATATATTTTTATAAACATTTACAAACTACATTTCATCCTTAACGTCTCAGGTACCTTCGGCGGAAGGTGAATATCACCAATTATGGCAAGGGGAGGTTCGATGGGGGTGAATCCATTATTTAAGACGTCGTTGAGCTCCCTTCCTGGGTACGGTTACGGTCGACGATTATATTCATTATCGGTTGTGGTCAACCAAACTAATTCTATCGTTTTATTAAATAAAAATTGTATGTGATGTGACTAATTATTAAAAGCTTTTATCGTTACTTAAAAAGCTTGTATTAACCTTGCAGTGTGGCTATGTATATATAATGTAATATGTATATGAAACTTGGCTTAGTTATCCAGTTTTGGTGGTAATTCACTATTATGTTAAGAACGGTCTCATGCTGCAACCCGAAGTGTCTCTTCATGAGGGAACCCGTTGGCGCTTAGGAGCATACTATACGTATTTAATTTATAAATAGTATTCAGTTGCTATACGAAATATCGCACACAAACGCATGAAGGTATACACACATGAAGAAGCGGGAGGGATGGAAAACATACCATCAACAGTTTGTAATAAAATTTTACCTTCCAGCCTTCCTTACAACTGCATTCACCTACAGCTTTATAAATTTCGAGGCACCACTTGCTTATTTATCGACATTAGCAACCTCGTCGTCCAAATCCTCGAGTAAATTACAATCTCAATTACTAGATTCGTAAAAAAAGTATTAGAAAACACGAGTATTTTTGTAAAACAGATTGTACCATGGGAACAGTTACTACGCTACACCCCATTCGTCACGTAACGCGATATCCGTATTTGTGCAAACACGACACAGCTTGTTACTACTTAACAAGCTCCTATAAATAACTGCACGTCTCCGGGATATAATATTTATACTATTTTGCTTAGGAAAAGGGCGACTTGTGATGCCGGATGCAATTAGATAAATAATTCAAATTTGTAATCATTTCTAGTTTCGATTCAGAGTGACAACATAGAGAGAATGGAGCTTTTTTGTGAAATCCCTTTGACTGAAAAGTAGCTTGATCAGTTCCTGTGTCAAAAACAGAGTTTTTTTTTAAATAACAATGATTCATTAGTAGTGAAGGTTGATGATCGAGTCTGACTGTAGTGACTGTATCGGCATTGATACATTTAATTATATTCTTCTTTTAAAAAAATAAATAAATGTACTAGGAGTACATACTCGTATTTACTGGCTTTAAAACTTGCACTTTTTGAAAACAATCTATTTTGTTGGTGCTCTAACATTAAGGGTTATAACATAAACATAACATAAGATATTACCCAGAAGGGGTGGCAGAGGTGTACAACACCCTCATTTCACCTGTTATGTTTAGGTCCCGAAGAATAGGGGTTGAGCCTATCGCCATCTATCCACAATTCCAACTCCGTGCATCTATTCCCGACAGAAATTTCACAAACAACGCTTTACCCGACCCGGCAATCGGACCCGAGACCTCGCAGCGAGAGGCGCATACGCTCATCGCTAGTCCATCGAGGCCTCAATCATAATAACACCTCCACAACAGCACACACCCTCACAATCACTACTCTAGCGCACACCTCCACAATCACACAATCACGGGTGCAGTACACAACACTAATAGTAATCGATCTACCGAAGGACACTTGGCTTAGACCCGTGCCACCAGTTTTACCGGCTTGCCGAGAAATACAAACGATAATAATAATAAATTTCTTTATTTCGAAATATCGTCCATATTAAAATAGCTTATTGTGTATCCTTAACTATTTTTTATACTAACTATGTTTATTTATTTTAACATTGTGCACCAGTGGTTAAACAATCCAAACAGTTAAAATCATTTGGTTCTTACATTGAAACAAACTAACTCTAAATTTTGCTGCACGATGGCGGATCAATGCATAAAGGGTTATCTCTGTTACATATCTTAATGAGTCATTAGAATATGTTCATACACAGCATTATGATGCTTAAACACTACCTACTATCTGTTTATGAATAGTAAACAACAATGGCGATGAAATCCTACACCGTACGAAGAGTACTACGGACCATACTGTGGCTGGGGGGAGAGCGGTCTTCTGAAAAACTGACGTGTCAATGGCATCCTTATCTTCTTGTTTCCGGAGTCAATTTACCCACCCATATTATGATTAAAGGGGTAAAAAGTAAAATTATGATAAAACCCAATATTTTTGTCAATGTATATTTAAAAGCTATTCAAAGAGATATAGTGGCATAGTAATCGTAGGCGTTGGTAATGTTGGCGTGAAGGCCTATTGTGTATAAACCGTATGACTATCTAGACTGCTAGACAATGTTTAGACTGCAGCTTTTGTACAAGGTTGACATTATAATAAAGGGTTCTGTAGATATCTGTTTTTAATAATTAGTTAAAGGCGATATAATATCGATAAAACACCACGACTGTCTCGTTAGTTTAGTGTGCGCGGGCGCTCGCGTGGTCTCGGGTATGATTCCCGGGTGGGTCACGAGTTGTTTCATATTTCTCAAAGTTCTCAAGGCTCACCCTCTATGGAACCTAAACATAAGAGGTGAAGTGTGGGTGTTATACGTCTCTGTCACACCTTTCTGAGCTACAAAGGCGTGATGTTATAATGTTAAAGCACTATTCGCGGCAGATGCAAAGTACAAGTGTTCTTGCTAACTAAACATAATTGGAGGGGTTGAAAGTTTATATAGCTGGATTATTTATAGGATAGGATTCAACAACCTTTCAATCACGAGTCCGACGCGTCATCCATTGCAGAATAGTTATGGCGAAACGTACGCTTTACAGAGCACGTCCATTAAAGCTCTACTACTCGAAACAAAAGTGTTCCCACCTGTTTACATCTTCAACGAGCCTTTCCACAAAACAAATACCATTCTCAAAGACATTCCTTATAATTAAGGCTGCGATGGCAAGTCGGATGGCATTGATGGTAAACTCGTTCTAAAGGAAATGGTAACCCGACGCGTTTCCGATGGTGGGAGGGACAAGATCAAACGCGCCGCCGACAGGCCACGCCCACAGCACACACACAACCCTTTGCCTGTATAACAAATACTGTGTTTTTCGTTTGCTTTTGATTTAGGTTACATTGTGTTTTTTAGTTGGTACACTGTTTCCACGTTTTCAGCCATGTTTTAAAAATATCTAACACGCCTCGGTTTAATTAAACGACTATATTAATTGACTATCACCCAAATATCTATGAATTTAGTCCATTACATTAAGGGAGTGGACCTGAATTTAATGCAAATATTATTTATCTACTGCTTTGGCTGATCACCGGTGAGATTGTCCATCATCATGCCACCACATCATTGTCATGGAGGTAAGTACTACGCCAACCGGCCCTCCAAATTCCATCAACATCGGTTCATTCATTTGGGCGTGTAGCAGTAACAGGCAAACAAACTTAAACCAATAGAATATTATTACGATAACTTTTAGCTATTTACCAGTCAAGATTTATACTGTAAGTTACGGTGTAAAATACCGTAATTGAATTCCACGAGGGTAACCTACACATAGGAATCGTAACATTGAATGAGCCCTACTACATCTACATATGTGTTTTCTTGCGTGTATCAAATGACAGCCGAGCATAACAAGTGGGAGGATGTTTAAAAGTCAACGAAGTGACCCGACAATACAGAAATTGATTATAACACAATTACAGCATTTATTGACCTCAGCAATTGACGAGACGAGCTCAGGCCGTGTCCTTTATAGCACAAGACTGTTATGAAATAATAGCATCCTACATAATAACAAGTTGTACCTACATACGCCCGCACTAGGAATAATTCCTGTGTCGCGGGGGTTTTCACAAACATATTGTTATTTTGTGTATATTTGTATTTTTTTGCGGCTCACTTAAAGATTTGTACTATGTGCGGATCAAACCCAACGCCAGCGCAGTGGAGAGCGGAAGCGACACCGTTTAAACCACTATGGCATAGTACATTCGTTCACTAATGTAATGTGTGTTGTGGATTCATCACGGAAATATTATTAACAGACATTGATTATAAGCTTATAACTCAATTACTGAACTAAACGAATATTTTATTGACCCCAACAATTGACGCGTCCACAAGGTGAAGGTACTGTTTTTAGTGCGAGACTATTCGGTAACTAGTTACTATCAGACAGGACGTAGGATTGTTTGGAATTTGAAATAACGGGACAACTATAATAAATCAGGAAGCGGTGTCTTAAATTCACAAACACAGCTTATAAACTATATAATAAATATTTTTACATAATTGTGTTTTCATTGAAAAGTGAATGATTCCACCGGTGTGTTACCACGCGCCGAAACGAGTTAATAATCACATACCTACAGTTGTACAACAATCTTACAAATATAATGAGAGCCGCCATTTCCTTGCATTACAATTTTAATAACTTATCCGTGTTTAAAAATAAACACATTTATTATGTGACAAGTAATATGCGTTTTCCAACGCGAATAAAATTATTTATTCGCTTCGCAATCATCTTGACACAGCAAGGAGCCTATACGATGAACGGGAAGCCTTTGAAAACATTCACATTCGAAAATAAACCTTAACTTATTCAGAAAAGTTTGAAAATCCCTTGGGAAAATTCTCTGTAGTAGCTGTGAAATATCTATCAGATGAACTTCGACTTTATTTTTGGAAATCTAAGGTTGGGATTGGTTTGCTAGTGACTTTGTAAGGAAGCAAGTGTTCCCTCTAAATAAATTGTCCGATACATCGGTGTATATCACGCTGCTTACACCTCTGAAGGGTCGGCGGATACGGGATGAAGGTGTTTTATTAGCAAAGGGTAGCTCAAGTGGTATTGTATCCGTTTTTACTTAAGATTGGCCTTTGTAGTCACTAAATAATTATGGTACCTTAGAGACATTACAGTTTTGATTTAGATACAGCTTTCTAGGTGGAAGAGCGCTTTTTCGAAGGAAGAATCTCTGCCATGATATTATCTGATATCAATAAACTGTGTTCACGTTTTCCTGTTCTGGTACAGGTAATTCGTTTATTCTCATAACATCCAAGATACATTGATTCTATACATTATAGTTATATCTTTTATTAATGTTTGGATTTTTCTTTGTAAGTACAACAGTTTGATAGTAACATTGGACCCGAAATTACACAGAGAAAGTTACGCCTTAGCAAAAAGAGGTATACCTAATTTGATATTTTTTTGGTCTTCATTGGTTACCATCAGTTAGGCTGTTGATCCCTAAACCTACTCTAGAGAGATGATAAAGCTGTTGTGAACAAATCAAAATAACCTGTCGTTCTATATATCAGAGCAATCTTTATTTAGCGAATAGTTAAGCTTGGAAAATAAATACATTTCAATGCCTAACGCAGTCCACATCTCCATATATTTATATTTGATCTCACTACACGCCGCGCCTAACCTCATAAGCGGCGTATCAAACGGATTACTACGCCCATAAATATGGCGCGAGATTATAATAATTTGTATAATAATATATAATAACATCAAATAATAATAACGGCGGCACATAATAGATTATCTGGACCGAGGTGTTGAAATGTGAAACGATTTGGATAGCTTCATTTCGATCGTAGGACGTCTATGTCTAAATTATTGAGATTGGAAGAATTCATATATTATATATGTATATATATATTATGGATGTTTTTTTTTATGTATGTTGTAGGAGGATAGTTGTTATTTTGATTGGAATGGTAGAGCTATAGATAGACTAATTTAAGACACATAAATGAAAGTGACAGCTGTGCTGTGTTATTTTTTTCAAGTGTAACTGTGTCACTTTTATATTCGGTCAGGTTATATTTTATCGGGCAAATAAGAGCTATCCGGGACCTTTGAAAGTGGGCCTTAGATTCTGACTTAATTGTGGTGACAATTTTTCAGATATTAGGTGCAGTCGAGTTTATTATTATGCAAGCAGTTTTGATCTTTATTGTAGTGAAAACGAAGTTGAAAATTGACAACATATTAATGAACTCGGCTATTTTAAGTAGGTTCTTCTTGTGAATATTGGAAACCCAATGAGAACCGCAATATGAATGCTACCCTATACAGGGTGTAAATTACATCGCCACGAAGCGGCTTACCGGTGATTTGGTACATGATTCTGAGACATGAAACTCATTGAAAATTTTCACACATCGGAAAATCCTTTGAAAAATTTTAAACGTCAAAAGAAATTTGGATATGTAAGGGAATAATAAGCTTGCAGAAAAACTTTTCAGTGATTAAGCACATAATTAAAAATTTAGGCGCAAACAATTTTGATCAGAAATCTACAAAATTAAATGGAAAATAATCCATAGGAAAATTCGAGAGTTGATCGTGAAAAATTATCAATCACTGGCTTCGTCACGGTGTCATTATAGATTGGATTTCTGTATATATTAGGCTTAAAGTGTAGGTACTTACTATTTAAGTCAAAACGTTCGACTAAATGTAGTCCTTCCAAGTTAAATGTTTTTAAATTATTTGCTGATAAAACCGTTTATTTCAGTCCCAGATCCAAATACAATAGTTAAACCTCAGTTCAGATTGCATAATTCTGTCGTATACTAAAATTAATCTATTAAAAATAAATAACTAATAATATAAAAATTAATTAGTATGACAATTGGATTGACATTAATTTAAATGATATTTTGTAATGTTGTCTCAGCGAACGTGTGCGATTGAGAAATCCAGCGAGATGACTATCGATTCATTAGTCACAAAAGTAGATTCTAATGGATGCCGCTTCATAAATAGTGGATATCTCGTGTCGGTGTAGCTAATGCTAATGTTGATCGATATTGTAACCGTTTAGTAATTTTAGCCACTTTTTTGATATTGTGATCTAAAGTTTTAATCTGTCACAAATATTATAACAAGATTAACATTTGCTTGGCTAGCATTTGGCTAGATAGAATGAGGCATTTCATAATCTCATTTTTGGAAGAACCAAACACATTTGTAAATCTGTAAAATTCATCACAGGATGGCATCTCCTGTAAAACAGGATTTTAATTGGATTTCAAGCGGATACAACTTATACACACAAACACAAAGCTGACTTATACAAGCACATGATATGTAAATTACATTTTAACGGCAAAGCAGGATACATAATTAGATGCAATATTTACCGACTTTAATTAAAGTTTGTTTTCAATCATAAATCTAGTTTTGGCTGACGTCGTCGTATCAACGTTCTTCTGAGTCATAATAAAATTGTTGGTCTAACCTATGCAATCAATTTTATTGTCATTGGACAAAAAATAAGCCCGCAGTCGACTTCTTAGTTTAAAAAAAACATGTTTACTACTATATACGTCAGAATTGGCGCGTTTTTCAGCTCGCGCCATTTTGAGATTTGTTTGACAGCTGACAATGGGCGCGTTCCGTTGCACGCTGCGCGCGTTTTAAACCCCCACTATGAGTTCAGTGGGTGGTTTATTGTTTTATGAGCAGTATTACACGCTTCTTTCCACTTTGTCTAAAGTTTTACAAGGGACAATGACGAGACAAATCGGGAATTCAACTCTGTTGTCAGATCGTTGATAGAGTGCCGTAATCTTTCTTCCTGTCACATATTTGTATCTTTGTTTGGTGCACGATAGCCATATCACTAATAAACGTGTTGTTTGGTTATAAAAGGGTTCGATTGGTTACATCGAGACAATCAAAGAGTGATTCTATAAATTCAACATAAACTAAGAAGAAAGAAAAAGCTTGTGCCATCGAATTTTTATTTTAGTGGTAAAATATGGTGGAATTTACTACTTTTTAACATATATTATCTTTTCCCATATTTGCAATAAAAATATTGAAGTTGTTTCGCTTGAGCACCGATTAAATAATGAAATTATGACGTGCCTATAACGAAATCTCTTTAGCACTATGGTTAATCAAACACATATGACACGTGATATAGATATATACCAAAATTTTACCTTTTGTTTTTTTAACTATAATTGCATTTCTTGAGGCAATTATTAACATTGTCACGACTACCTTATTAATTATGCTGACCATTTAACCATTAGTAACAAAGAGTCATACAGTAATTAATGAAATTAACTCATTGTAAACTATTAAAGGTATTTTAATAAAATAATGCTTAGGAAACAGTTGCGTGATCTAATATTTAATCATTTATGTCTCAATAGATACAAGTCGGAACACAATTCCGCATCATTTATCAAATATTTGTACCAAATTCAATGCTGCAAATTAAAAGAATATAATTTTATAAAATGAACGGATTATGCAAATCAAGACATTTAATATACAGAGAATGTCATAAATCACACGGTTTTAATATAAGTTTTGGCTATTAAAAATCATTAATAGATAATCAAGAGCTTTTGTTGCTTATTGAGACGTTCCGTATAACCTACGGCCTGAATATAATTAATGGAATGGTCCGTTTTCAAAATATTAACAAGTTTTTGTTGCGTGGGAGTGACAAATTGCTGCCGACTATGTTGGCAACACCACCGCCGCAATTTAAATCGATATTGGTCATTGGTATTGTTGTTAATGTTTATGAGATTTGAGCAATTCAAGTTGTAAGTTGGTGCGATTGTAAAATACTGTGTCGCATAAGACGCTGAGACGGAAACCATTAATTTAATACTTCACAATAATGTCAAAGTTACGGTTTTTTGGTTGAACTGTATGATTTGATGTGATTCGATATGTACAATGACTGAGAAATTCCTTTGTCAAATATATTTTTCACGAATCATGCTAATTTGTTTATGAATTAATCTTTTTAGTACTTTTTTTCTTTTCGGCTTTAACCGCTATGGCAATGGGTAGAGGTAGAACTTTAGAATGATAGTCAAGTAGATATATCACATTTGACACAACAAACCAAATAACTTTATATATTTTTTTGTATTAAAATAAAGGAAGTTCTGTATCCATCGATCACCTCATTAAATCAATATCTAATGATTTCCAATCCAAACAAAGCGTATTGCGCAGTTCCATAAATAACATTTCTTAGCTCGTCAGTTCCGTGAATTTTGACACAACACGTCTCCCTGGTGCGTTTTGTGACTGCTATTGTCTTTGCCCCCGCTGCTCGCCATTGTGGTACGCTATTTGTTTAAGTAGGAGAACGGTGGAGCTATCCATCACTCTGGTGGGTGCTACTGCGCGGTCGTAGGACTTCGGCCTTCGGAACAGTTATTCGGTTGTAAGGCTAAGGGTGCTGTAAAATGTGGCGTTGAACAACTCACTGTGCGGATTTTTAGAGGGATCCTATTGTTCAACTTTTTGAGCCTGCTTTTCTTAATGTGATTTCTTTGTGTTAACTTTTTCGCAAATGAATGACACCGAGTCTCATCATTTAGATCTATGTTAAATTTAGTTGTAATGCCAATAAACTGCAGATAGCTTTAAAATGCCTTCAAGACATACTATTTTAGTGATTTAATTAAAGAAAATATAATTGTTCATTGTACAATGTACATATCTACCTTCCTACTGTAGGCAAAAGGACACTAAGTCGTTTAACTTCGATTAAATAAAAGTTATAATATAGATCAGATAATTAACGAAGATACATTTTATCTTTACCTAATTCGCATCTAATAAAATCATATTGAGTAGATGTGATACATCAAAAAAAGTGCACGTCCGTTTTTCACCTTGTATACAAAATGTCGTCATTATTTGTTTTGAATAGTGACGTGGCCGCATTGTCCGCACAGTGGCTGTCAATGGCTCCTAATGCTTGTTTATCATTGTTTAGCGCTAGAACAAAACGCCAACTGTGCGGACTAGGCTCAATGGGGATGTCTTTGCGCGTTCCACGAACGAAAGTTGACGGATTGGTTTTGGAACGGAGATGGTGAGCGATTGATGACTGTGCAAAAAAATTAGAAAAATTCTTGATTTGCTACTTTTGTGAAAAAATATAACAGATTGTTGCTAAGAGTTTTCAAGAACTTCATAAAGTATTTAAACTAAATTGTTTTATGGTGATATTGAAGTAAGAAGACGTAGGGTACCTAAGTTGTTGATTGTATTATTGTTTGACATACCCATTTCGTTCTTGCCTGGCTGGATTTGCATGCATAACCTTTCATTGCGGCCAATAGTTTTTGCTTAAACTAATTATTTAAATGATGTAAGTGTAAACAAGTTATACAGTACATTATTATATGTTTATTAATCTTACGGGACCATTATTTATAAACATAATTTAAACTAGTTTCCGATTTCGATTAAACGAGCTGATATTCAATATGTTTTATTTCCACATCTAACAACATTAAAACCTCCACGAAAAAACTTTATTTACTCATAAAAACAAAGTTTTGTCCCCTTCTGATTTATTTGCCTGTAAAAGTCCGGTTTTACGGTTACCTTTTATGATTTTATTCAGGAACTTTACGGTTTTAAAACGCGTTAACTAAAAGTGTCGACGTGAGAAGGCTCTAGAAAAGTGTATTGATTTGTTTAATGTGTTATTTATCACAGAAATCTATTATACGAAGGTACTAAAAAGTTTATTGACAAAACGTTCAGATGAGAACTTAAGATGCTTGACGTTCACAACCTGCAGCGATTTCTAGTGCCGGAGCAGAAGGTAGCTCTGTAGTTATGTACCTAGTCTATGCATATTTAAGTATAATAGATATCTAGGCAGTACATTATTATAAGGCCCAAGTAGTAAAAGCTCTTATAAAAAATATCTACAAACATTCTCTTTGTTTTTTTTTGTCTGTCTTAGGTCACCAATTTGATACATGATTATTGATTGGTACACGATCAACTTATTTTCGTATTCTCCCACATTGCACCATTTTGTAAAAAAATATATCAATTTTTTTTTCAAAATACTATTCAAACGAATATTTAAAACAATATTTTTCTGACAAATCCCCCGCAGATTTGAACAAAAAAGCTTCAAATCAAAGCAACAAATCACAAAAACAATGAGATTTTACTTCACAACCAAAACAAATTAGGCAAGTCATTGTCACCAGTAATTTACCATAAAGTATTATAGAGGAGCAAAGAAAATTGTAAATCGTAGACCATTCAGGGGCACCATAAAGCTGCAGGGTGGAAACAAGAGTAATATACGAGCGCTGTAAAATATACACAAACAATGTTTCTCTTTTCTAATGTTAGTTTATTGTTCCTTGTTTCGACGATTTTGTGCTTGAACGTGTTGGTAGAAAGCTAGAGGAAATGACAATGTTGGAGTTGTTTATACGTGGTATCGTTAAAGGTATGCTTTTGCGATGATCTTCCTTACGAGTCAATTCTTCCTTCTTCAATGGAAATCATAACGGTTATAAAATTTTGTTTGCAAGAATAGCGTTTTTGG
This sequence comes from Hypena proboscidalis, assembly GCA_905147285.1. NCBI lineage: Eukaryota > Metazoa > Arthropoda > Insecta > Lepidoptera > Erebidae > Hypena > Hypena proboscidalis. The sequence continues at coordinate 593,038 of LR990132.1, forward strand.
TGGCGGTCCGCAGATCATCTATCGTGCAGGTGGTGGGCCATAAAGGGCATGAAAGAAGGTGAGTCTTCGTTTCAGGCAGGCACCGCATCCGCAGATTCCGCAGTCAGTCGGCATGTAGGCCGTAGCCCCACCTTTTTGTTTTCCTGGCAACGGCTTACGTGACTTCGGAGCCTGTTCTGATACAGCAGGGCCTTAGTAACGTAGTATTAATACGTAATTAATATTATCAATAAGGCCTTTGAATTTTCTCATTAATATAACAATGCTACGTTAGGTACGTTTATATATTTCTTACTAGTTCTTATTTTCAGATGTTAAAGTTTATTCTTCTTAGTTACGTCAAACCAATAAATTGCAGTAAATTTTTAACCAAATCCTGCAATAAAAGTTCATAGAAAATAAAAACAAAAGGATCTTTAACTTTTTTATAGAAGAAGTGGCACTGCGTGGCCTAGTTTGGGCCCAAAATGTAGTAAAATTTACAAATGGCCTTTGTGGGGCCCAAACAATACGGGCCTTGTTCTTCACAAACTGTAATGTAAACAATTATAAAATATAATTTATTAGTGTTTCTCAATATTTATGGCCTCTAAACGTTAAAGAGTTGAATATTAATGTTTGTAAATATTTTGTAAAATAAAACTTGCGATGGAAATATATTGCGTTAATTTTTTGTTGGAATAATTAAGTCGCGTGCTGTACTGAACTTTAAGAGGTGAAAATTCTTTGTTTTACATATTAATTGTTATTACTGAATTGTAGTTGTGGACGCTGAATATTTTTATAAGGGTAAACAAAAAGTCAAAGCCCACGCACTAATAAGGAGTCGATACTCTATTTATATTCATTTTAAAAATATATTTTACTGGGACCTTCATATTATTTATTTCCACAGGATTTTTTATTACAATCGATCCAGTGGGTTCGAAAAGGTTTATAACAGATATCTAAGCGTATTTTTTAGGTATCATTATAATAGGATAAAAATACCCATCCTTATTTATGATGATAAAAAGAAAAAGAAATGTAATCAAAAGTTAGAAGTTGCCCAGCACAACATTACAAAGGTGTTACGTCACACTGCCATCACAGATTATAATAATAATTTCATATAAAAGAGTATGACACAGTAATAAATAGCTTTATAGTATAATGTATAATACAGTGTATAATGTACGGTATAACACTGGGATATAAATCAATAACGGAGTAAGTTATATCCGATACCGGCTAATGATGTCCGGATAAATAATTTCAGACGTCTCAATTTGTTATTGCTCGTAGGGCTGCCTGTTTTGTGTATTTGAAGGTGGTAGAGCTTTTGTGATGAGCTTAAGCGGGCTTTAGGACAGCTTAATGTTAATGGGTTGTAGTGTTTTTACCACTGGATATTTTAGTAGTACTCTGGTATAGTTCGATTTCTTCAGTTATTTCAGACATGGCTAGCTGCCACCCGTAATTCTACTCACTTGGTTCTTCGATGAAAAGTAGCCTATTTTTAATCTGGTCAATAAGCTACATGTGGGCTCAAGCATCCAGTAGTTTTTGCGTGAAAGAGTAACGATATCCTCAGAAACTTTTGTATTTATACTATGATTTAATTTTAACGCAAAAAAAATACTTCATATTGATTGTTTTTATAGCATTAACCTACGTTTAGCAAGTTATACTAAGCCCTTATCCTTAAGACTTATCAATCTTATTACTTTTTTACTTGTACTAATATTTTTATTTTCTTTAGTTTATATTATAGAAAATATATTTAAACTAATTACTTTTTTTGCATGATATGTAAGTTAAGCACCCCCTACAATATTAGTTAGGATGCTGAAATTTCACATAGTTGATAGTAAAAATATAATATGTAACAAGTCAGGAGGGTGAGAGAACTCTATCTTGATATTTTTTATGTCCATACAAGCTTGTTATTAGCTGTGTGGAACACTCTAATTCAAAAGCTAATAACAAGCTTTTTAGCAAAATAACCATTATTCTTGGCGTATGTGCCAAGAATAATGGTTATTTTGCTAAAAAGCTTGTATTATGAAAAGAGAATAATTTGTGACCATAAACTTATTCAAAACAGTAAGTAAGGCCGTATCGCACGCAACAACATAATTAAACCTTTAGCAGTGTTATTGTGCATAATAATTTAAATAACCTTATTTATTTTGCATTGTTTATGAACAATAAAACGAGTGTAATATATAATAAGTTGAATTTCATTGCGACGCGTCGGTACTTTCACAAATGTCTTGATATTGTTACTTTCGACTCACGAGTGTCTCCTGAGACCTGATTCACCGATATTTGACTCACACTTTATTATCATTGTTGTAGTCGATGATTAAACTGATGTGCCGCATTCATTTATAGAGTCGGAATCATCAATTATTTGTTTCCATGTAGGAAGGAAGTAGACATTCTATGTCATTGTTCTGGAATTGTTTCATAATTAAATCATCTATTCAGACTCTTGCGTTCAGCAATTCGACGACCTTATTAGCTTATGTGATGGGTTTCTTTATTTTATAAGGAATAAAAATCAATTATATAATGCCGGTTTTTTATTTGTTCTTTTAGTGTACCAATACCTGTATACAACGTATTGAGGAGGAGGACAGAAAAGGCCAGGAAAAGGTCGACGACTAGAAGATGACATATGCAGTGGTATGTAAAATTATTTATTTATTTAAAAATGATTTCAAGCAACTCATCTTAAGCAACCCTATGGTGTCGGTATGTGTTCAAGCTGCGCGCGCGCCTAATCACGATCTATTGCCGCGACGGATCGCCGATCGGGACTTTTGGGTCGCCGCGGACTCCAGTCCCATAAATCACATCGCGAATGCAATGAATGCAATGATTGGATAAATAAAATAATGGTATCGCGGTTTTTATGGACAACCAAATTAGGACAACCTGTCGTTTTAGTTATGAGTCGTGTTTATGATGCTCCTGGCCATAAAAAATGAAGACGACTGTAAAAGTCTTCAGGGAGACATCGACCGAGTAGTTGAGTGGAGTCGGAACAACAAGTTACAGTTCAATGTGGCTAAATGCGCAGTTATGACATTTAGTCGAGCAAAAACACCTCTCCACTACAATTACGTAGTGGATGGCTCACTGATGAAGAGGGAAACTGAGTCAGTTCGGGATCTCGGAGTACGTATAGATAGCAAACTAACATTCCGTGAACACATCATCAATGTTTGTAAAAAGGCATATAAACGACTGGGCTTTGTGCTACGAAGATCAGTAGCATTTACAAATATTAACGCTGTTGCAGCATTGTATGACGCACTGATAAGGAGTCAGTTGGAGTTTAATGCTGTAATATGGGCCCCACACGAATGTAAATACAATCTTATGTTAGAGCGCATCCAAAATAAATACTTACGATTTGTTTACTTTAAACGATATGGAGTATACCCCTTCTATCCCCTGATGTATCCTACTTTGTTTGTATTGGGCATGGTTGGATACGACAAGTTGGAGACAAGGAGGAATCTAGCACTTGCAACCTACGTACTTGAAGTATTGAGAGGCATTACAAGTAACCCGGCGGTGCTGCAGGAGATATGCCTGTCAGTACCAGATAGATTTATAGAGCGGCGAAAACGACCGAGTTTACTAGCGGTACCTCGTGGCAGAACTAAATTATTAGACAACACACCTATCACGAGGTCTTTCAAATTATTAAACTTAGTAAATCAGAAAATCGATATTTTTGTGTGTTCCCAGAGCGAATTCGCAAAAACCACATTACATATAATATGCTACGGTTGTGATTAATTTATAGGTAGTAAAATAGTGTTGCATTGTTACCACACTTCACACATAATATATAGTAAGGTAAGACAGTAAGCGGCCAACTTGATGCTAAGGGGTAGTATCCACAATAATTCTGTGCGCATATTTTGACGTTATTAAAATAAAATTAAAAAAATATTTTTTTATTTGTGTTTAAGATTGTAAATATTTCTTGAGTGTATATTATATTTCTATTATATTTTTTTTTTGAAATTGTTGAATGTAAGATGTATCTTTTTGTATATTTTTAAATGTGTCCTTATTAATGTTAAGATTTCGTAAATTGTGTTATGTTAATTTAATCTAATTTCATTGATGTTGTTACTTATATTTTGTCATAAACTATCGCATTGGGAATTTCCTGTCATGGTAGTTGAGTGTACGATAAATAAATAAATAAATGATATTTTGCAATAATTGCTAGACTTTACTTTTCTTACCCAAAATATTTTAGGATCTGACCTTGTCCATTAATAGATCTGTCAAAATTAAATTAAGTTTTCTCAGTAAATTAACCTTTAGATATTTTCTGCGTTCAAGATATTGTGTGTACTGTGTATGTAACCACTAAGCTTAACGATCGCATTCCTACATACATATTTCTTTGTCATGTTTCTGCGATTTTTCTGATATGAGCAAAGCTCGAGGTTTATGAATATTTTCAGGTCTTAGAACTGTAACTAGTGAGAAGATACAATTTTTTTTTATTTGATGTCGATTACTTTGTACAAAATACCAACATTTTAAGTCCTTAATCCTCCAACGGGCAGAGCACACAGCCCGGGGCCCCGCTACTGTGAATATTTGGGTAAATTGAGTTACCTCGCCTGGGCACCTGTTGACGCATCCTACGGCGGGGCCCCTCTTGCGATAATTGATGAGCGCGGCCCTTTCGGACCCCCGCCGGCAGCAGAGGCGGTCACGCTTCGGGAGACGTGGAAGATGTAAGAATACAGCGGTTTTATACTGACCTTGTCAGCAACTGATGATTCTATCGCGTACGAAAGATATAGAGCTTATCTCACATTAAAAAAATATATTGATCGTATAATTTTTGTAAAAGAGACCTCACGGAACAATCACTACCAATTTAGCTTGAAAACATTTATTCTTTCTTTGAAGATACATTTATAACTGAAATTTTATAGAAATATTGTAAGGGGTACAAGCACCATGAGGGCCATTTTGTAACCATAATTTAAAATAGGACAAAAATATAGCAAATAATTATGTAACTAAATACAATTACAAAAAATGTAAACTCGAATCGCTTCTAATTTAACCCACACCATTAGAACCACATACCGCAGGGTGCGTCTTCGCTTGCCAAAATAAAACATTAATATTACAACATACTAATACACAAGTTACACCTGCCCTTCAAACAAAAAACATTTATAATTAAAATACTACAAAAAAAGCTCTGACGAGTGTATCTTAGCCGTGTCGTTGCGGACAGTTACGATTACCATGTCTAATATAATAATATTTATTGTAATGCGTATTGCATGGAAATCGAGACTCAAATTATAAATTAAACACTTTATGAAGTGTGTTTGACATTTCGCTGATTTTATCGGCCCATTACATTCGAGTGATTACGACCAATAATTTTAAGGCTGATTGACTAATTTCTTGTGACCGGTATGTGCTTTTTCTCGTCATTAAACTAAGACTAAATTACTGGTAGTGTTTATGGGCCTGACTTAATATGAGTGTATTATGTGTTAGAACTGCGTCAGCATGAAAACTAAATTTATTGGATCATCAAGTAAAATTGGCGATAAACACCAAAAATAAGATACTACGATTCAAAAATACACACAAATGATACACTTAGTTTTTAACTTGGCCAAAAAAATTAAGAATCGGTCGTTAGACTAGAATTAGGTCGGTAACATTTTAATGCAAAGCATGAAGCTCCATACAAATATGTACTTCTTAATGATGCAAACAAAAGTGGCACCTTTCTTCTAATGAGATAACCCCAGGAGGGCTTTTAATTGCAAGCTATGTAATTATATGACTGCAACGGATATCCTAATGATAAATTGTGAGTTCGGTTCGCATCCCTGTCTTTTCCAATGTGAACGTTTACGTATTAGCACTAATACTCTAAAAAGTGTGCATAATCGCGCGAATGCGTAATGAAGGGCGATCCTATATAAATAGTTTCGCAAACATTGTTGATGTCGCTAATTCCAAATGTCAACCGTTTCTTACGAAATTTGCCTTGTCATGCAAAAAAGCCGGCAACAAAATATGCTTCTTTATGCTTCGATGACGTCACTCCTTTATTAACAGCCTATGGTTGTTTCATTTTATTGTTATTGATGTAAACACCTCGGTTAACTGCCACGAGGCAAGTTGTTTACGATTATGACTCAATCAACCGGCTTTGCCAATATTTCATGGAAAATATCAACGGTCTATTTGACCCAAAGCTGCAGCCGCAGGGTTATGTTTTCGGTAATTTATTAGCTTATAGATGACTCCAAATGAAATTATTAATATTATGTTGTTAATAGTTTATCATATTTATGATTTGAAGGCGTGTTTTGTTTTGATTTCGAATCTGGTATAGCAAGTTTAGAACGGTTAAAGAATATTAAGAACAATATTATAAAAAAATACTTTATTTTTGATAAAAGTGTGCGTTTGTCAACTAATCGTTCGATTGCTAACAGACGTTTTTCATCCTCACATGGTTTTAAAAGCCTCAAGTAAACGTATACAAATTTCAGCTCGATTACCTTACCTTCAAGACATTGAGCAAATATACAAAAAAAAAATACAAACCAATTATCGTGATCCGAACTAACGAGTACAATGCCTAATGACTTACTAGGCATAGAGGGTCGGGAATTACCGGTACAAAAGACTCTGGCCCGCGCCACGGGGCGCCTGTTATCAACACAAGTCGCAAGAACCTCTAAAATGAACCATTTTGAATCTTATTTTAAGAGCTTTAAGGGGTTTATAGACTGCATTAAATATGTGTGTGTAAAGAATGAAGTCTTTATTACAAAAATATACATTCGTTAACAATTGTAACGCGTTTGTTAGTGCTCAGATGTTATCGTCACTCTGGGCCCCTTGTCGCAGTTATCGGCTCGCGCAGGGGCCCAGGTCACTTGTGGGTTTGTTTCGATCGTCAACCAAATTATGTTTTTGGTGCAGATTTGTCTCGGGTTAACTTTGATTGTGATGGATTAGGTGTTTATGGCTGTTTGGCCAGGGTCGTTACAAGGTATAGAGTGAATTGTGAATTGAGAGTCGGCACGCCATACGACATACGCATACTCATATTTACTTGAGCCCTTTATGTTCAGATGTAAAACATTGTTTTACAGATGCCAGCAAAAGTCAGTCTTTAATCAACTTAAAAACATTGCTACATAATATTATGTCTCTTAGAACTGCAATTCCAGTATCTACTTAACGAATTCTACTTTTGGTAATTGTTCATGTAAGCTCTTGTACCGTAAGTAGCCCGTAAGGCTTCAAAAAGTGGACCTTCTATTTAATTAGTCATATATCATGTTATATGTGCATTTTACTGTTTTGTTATCGGTCTGTTTTACGCGTAATATAGTAGTGTGGTGTGCGTCGTTGCAGGATGCTACGTTATGGTGCTAGTTTGGTGGTATGGACAATGAGGTAGCAGTGTACTACACTAGCACGTAGTGTTGAGAGCAGGGCAGGTCCTAGGGCGGCACGAGGGATGCGTCCGCACCCAGCGCCGTCAGCAATCGTGCTAGGACCGCCGGACCACCACTGAGTGAGAATGGAAAAGGTGCCACTAGGGGTTTAAGACATGAACTGAAAAGCATTGACATGTATATTAATTTTTTTTAAAGTGAACGTACCTAGCGCACAAAAATGTTTGCTAACTACTAAAGATATCGTAAAGTGTGTCAGTTTTCAATTTATTGATTTTTGCATCCTGAACATATGTTAAGGAGTAAGTCTCTCATTTTAAATTAACCAATAACTGCCATGTCGCAAATTTATTTAGACAGCTAATTATACAGAATTTCACTATAATAAATCATTAAAATATCCTAATGATGTACAGATTTTATATATATTAAGACAGCTATTGATCGTGGCAGTGAAATTTTTTTGGTTCTACTACTCCAAGCAGATACACTTCTTAGTTGAATCCAACAGCATTGTCAAAAGACAGTCAAATTCGTAACAAAATTGACATTAAACAAACATAGTCTCTCTCCCAACGCCTTAGGGTCCACAGCACTTAAAACAAACATAGTCTCTCTCCCAACGCCTTAGGGTCCACAGCACTTAAAACAAACATAGTCTCTCTCCCAACGCCTTAGGGTCCACAGCACTTAAAACAAACATAGTCTCTCTCCCAACGCCTTAGGGTCCACAGCACTTAAAACCTTAACCCATAAATGTCAAAAATTAAAACCTTGTACTAAAACTATGGAGACAGTCAAAAATTAACGAGCACCATAACATTTTTAATGGCAATACACTAGTTTTAAAACCATTCCGTTCCCACTGTTTTCAAAAGTTTATTTACACTAGAAATCTTTGTTTGGTCAATGTTTTTATTGTGTTTTTAAAAGTAATAAAAAGTTTTTAATGTGACTTATCAGAGGTGAGTGATGTGACCATAAATTGTGTTGCAATTTTGTGTTTATTTCATTTCTTGAAGCCATTGGTCGTGTCGAAATGTGATGTTGTCGTAAATTACAAGTGCATTAATTAATTTTGTTTTATGTGACGGACGCGTTGAATTAAATTTTATTTAATAATCAAAGTAGGAAAGTACTTATTTATAGTTAACGGTATATAGTGATAACATCTGAAAATCTTTTAATTAATAATAGTAGGTATATTCGATGTCAAACCTTGGCCAAATACGAAAATTTAGGCGTGACAAAGTAACCTGCCATACCAAGTCCTGCAAATTCTCTTACACCGAGTTACATTTAGCTATTTCCAAGAACGTATCATCATCATATTTATATTTAAATGAATGCCCATAAGTATTGTGATAAAATCATTTAAAAAGTCGTGCTGTTTATCTTATAACTCTAAATTCAAATCAGTGCTAGTACCGAAACAGTAAATCTAGTATTTAGGTGTAGCTATCTCCAGACAGAAAGTTGACGATAGGAGCAAAAGCGTTTGCCTATACAGCACATTATAGATCTTCTGCATTTAATTCCTCTTGTAAAATGGCCCACTTATATCAATATCACTTCAAACATAAACCTAATTGTTTTAGAAGCTGTCCAACTATCTGGAATGGACACATAACATTATTTTATGGTTAATAAAACTTTATATGGCTATATGTTTATCGCGGAGTAATTTTAATTGTAGCCCACCGTGCCTTTTATAACGATTTTATTACTTTCTATAGTTTTTTGTCACTGTATTTTTGTTTTATTGACTCTTGTGGAGAGGTGTGTCTGAAACGGAGACCGAATAAGCCCAGATCTGTACCTCCTTGAAGTATTAGATTTTCTTGATCACAAAAAAGACGAAAGAATGTATCCCTAACCTTTTATTGTATTATGAGATTCATAAAATTAGCTTATTGTTGTATGTCTTCAAGGAAAATTACGAGTCCAGCGCATTATGATAACATTTATTAATGTTGAAGATGCAAGAGTGTGAAAGGTACCTAGCATAACTCGTGACAGTTAATACAGCTATGCATGTTTGATATTATAAGAGATCCGATACTTCGTATAAGTAACAGATCACTTTACATGGAACCGAATTAAACTTAATATCAGCAGAGATTCAGCTCAATTTGTAGAATTTAACTTTTTTGGTATTTCTTACCGTCTATCCGTTTCGTTTTCCTTTTATTCATCATTTCTTCCAATTATCATGATCTCATCTGGCGACGCAACGTGACAAATACCAAATAATTAAGGAAGACGTCGCAGCACGCGAGTTCGCAGCTGCACGGCGCGGCGCGTGCTGCGAGTACCAGCCACTTCCTCTGATCTTTGACTCGGACAATTGCACGCATCTGCCTCCTTAACTCCTCGCCCCTCTATGATATAAGATCTTTAAATTAGACCGATATCTCCCCTGCACGACCGGCGACCGAGAGACGCAAGGCGGACGAGAAAGATCAATTTATCCTGGCCTGGTTACTCAATTATTCCTAGCATACCACTGCCGACAATTTCAGTATCTTCACTCTTAGTGTTGATACATACGGCTCAAAGTTGAGCAGGTGAAATGCAAACGTAAGTTTGTAAGGAAATATGTTACTCAATCCTTTATTGTCACAAGGATATGAATTGAAGTGGTTCGCGATCAACTAGGTGTTTCCGCCTCAGCTGTTCTTAAAGTGTTTTAAAACAACATTCTGTTTGGACATCTACTGCGGCTTTAGGTGAGCAAACTTTTTGTTGTGTCAACTCTTCTCAAGTCTGTCATGAGCGTCATCATTGACATCCTTCAAAATGGTCACGTAGGAAAATTTGAAAGATTGAAATACTACTATTATTGTACCACCGAAATAAATACTAATATCGTTTTAAAATAATGAAGATTCATTAAAGTTGTGTTTATTTACCTAAATTACCTAAAATGAGCAATCAGCAAGTGTTTGTGAAAAAAAGAAGACCCCGAAATGTGTCAGTGTTTCATGATGAGAGTGCACTGCCAGCATTCGACCCGAGGAGCATTCGTTATACAACGGACTTAAATGCAATAGAGAGCTCCAGAACGAAATTGATTCAGCAAATAGTAGGTGGCATTGATGACATCCCTCAAAATGAATTATGTTCGTACCACCGTGGAGCTTCCAATTGCGTCGATCCTTATTCCATCATGTCGCATGCTGATAGAAGCCGTGTATCTAAAAGACCCTCACCAGTGCTGACGTTCCCGTACCTAGCCCTGCCGGCTACCGATAGTTCACAAACAGATGATAAGGAGACATCAAAATGTAAATGTCATAATTGTACACACCCCAATTGTCGCGCTAAAAGAAATTATAAAAGAACTACCTTCAAAGACAGTGTCATGACATTCAACGATCATTCCACAGTGACGCCCCGGCTCACACACGCCTACTGCAGTAGTTCTCCGAGACACTCCAGTGAAGAATGCAACACCAACAGTTCTCTAACGTCTGTTAGAGACAGAGATGCACAGACACTAGAGAGAAGGCCCAGTAGATTCGCTGCACCAATTTTGAAGAAGTCTCACCATCATTTTACTTATGATCCTACAAACCTTGACCACAGAAGTATAGCATTTAAGAAACGCAATCTAGAGGTTTATGAAGATAGTGATTCCGGCGTTTCTAATAAATTTTATTTTGATAGTCACAAGTGTTGTCCAGTTCCGCAGCCGTCGTATTCAAAAAGGAATATTTACAATGAAGGAATAAGTGACTCGATCGTGAAGAACCTTCCTTTGGGTTCTCGGAGTAATGCGCGGGTGCAGCCTCGAGAACCTGTATTGTCTCAAATTATGAGACCTCCATCCCCATATTACAGCAAGTATAAAACAAAATACCATTCTCATTGTAAAATACATGACAATATGGAAAATCATAAAGAAACTAAGTATGACGGATGTGCAAGAACTGTACCGACTCATCACCATAACCTTGTAAGTGGACTCAGTGGCAAGAGACCGCCAGAAGTGGACTCTCTTTACGAACCAAAGACTATTCGTTTTCCTAAGAAGGTCCTCACTTCAGCAAGAATATCTAAAGAGACAAGGAAAAGTAAATATTTGATGGGGTAATCCTTTCTTGTCGTTCGTTTAATCTAGCCACATAATTATAATCTGGTGGTGAAACTTTTAAGTGCGTCTTGAAAGAATAAAATAAATCGAATCCATATTATTCAAACTATGAAAGCCTTGTTTTTTTAGGGTTCCGTAGTACCTACAAGGAACCCTTATAGTTTCGCCATGTCCGTCTGTCTGTCCACGGCATAGCGACGAAACCGTTGGTGCTAGAAATTTTGCATGAACATGTATGTTAACTAAACAAAGAAAGTCGTAGAATAAAATTTGGAAAAATATATTTTTTTCAGGTAGCTCCCCTACATGTAAAGTAGGGATGTTTTTTTTTTGTCGCCTACCCCATAGTGTGGGGTATTGTTAGATAGGACTTTTAAAAACGTTCAGGGGTTGCTAAGACAGTTTTTTGATTTAGAGATCCGTTTGCGAGATAATTAACTTTATAGAGCAAATTTTTGTTCGAGTAGAGCGTCCCCCCCCCTCTAAAAGCTAAACTACTGGATCCCAAAATCTGAAAAAAATTGTGTCGGTAGTACATGTAATGAACTTTAAAGGAAAACTATAGCGGATAAGTTCACTTCATTAGTTCAAGAGGAACAGGGGTCCGAAATGTCAGATTCCCACCCCCCTCTAAAAGCTAAACCGATAGCTTAAAATCTGAAAAAAATCACGGTGGTAGTATATGTAATAAACTTTTCATGAAAACTATAGTGGTTACTTTAACTTAATTAGTTCTAGAGTAATTGGGGTCCAAAGTGTAAAATGCAGTTACTTAGAATAATTCGTGCAAATTACAAAAACCTTTGAAAGTAATACCTTGTATGTAGATGTTACTCGTTTAATACAGATAGTAAATCCCTTTTAAGTCGAAATATGTTGTTACGACTAGCTACGGAACCCTACTGCGCGTGGCCCGACACGCACTTGGCCGGTTTTTTCCAAATAAGTTTGGGGTTGAAAAGAATACCACTTTATTTTATCTTATACATACAGTCTGCACCATTGTCAGCAATCACTTAATAATCGTTAATTGGTTTTTCAGTCTCCCTGCAGCAAGATACGTCATAGATTGTTGGTGCTGAGGTACTTCGATACTTTTATAATGGCTCCATATCCAGCTATACTTATAATCAAGATATTTTCGATCCTTTAGCATACTTAGCATACTTAGCATACAAAGTATAGTAACAAAGGCATACAGCTGTTTGATTAAGGGTCCACGCGGGGTCCGGGGTCAGCGTCAGCAGCTGTAGAAAGCTCTTGATTGAATAATCTGGATCAATTGCTGCGCGGACGCCGATACGGATGAGAGGCCCACAACATTTTGTGAATGTAAGTTAACTTTAACAACTTGAAATCTTAAAAGCAGTCTTTTAATTTTACGCTTCCACTATAAAACCGTCTGCAGCAATACGTGTGACAGTATTTGCTATGCTAGCATATGCGAACGGTTGGACTTGATCTGAAAAGCAGAGAATATGTTTATGATCAATGTATTGACAATTTAGTCATTATGCCTTTTACCTTATACTTCGATTGTACATAACATTAATGTTAGCGATATTATATTCATTTGCTAAGCAAATTATGTGTGAGGTTCCAACAGGATTCTCTATCTAAATGGCTGCTTAATTTTCGGAATAATGGACCAAGTAGACATTGAAGTCACTGCTTCTGATTTTTTAAAGTAATAACTTGTTCCTCCAGTTGCGGATCCCTGTTTGGCGGGGGCCGGCACGCGTCGCCTGCGCATCGCAATATTCGCAATCTGCAGTACTTTGTTTATTTGATACTTTGTTTATTTGGCTCATCTCCCTCGCGCCAGCCACCGGACTATGTTTGCCTTGTTGTTGCTTTATTTGCTTGGAGTGTTTGTATAAAGTTTTATTTATCCACTTATCGTTTTTTAAGGACTTTTAAGTAGTTTTCTTGTGTACTGTGAACTCTTCGGTAGATTGGTTTGTCGTGTCTATTCCTTTCTGGGATCGAGAACTCAAACTATAACTCAAATAATTTAACACGAATATTGCCATCTACAAATCATTGAGCTTAGGTTTAGTAGCTAGAGCTTATTAAGTATAACTTATGGCAAACGATACGGGAAAATATAACACAAAAATAATATTAAAGACAAACCCATTTTTGTTCACGATATTGCATATAGGTGATTCAACTCTGTCTAAGCTTCTTTTTATCACAGGTGTCATACCTGTAATCATTTTCCATTAATAAGAAAACTAAGATATTTTTATTTAAAGCTTAAGATTAACCAAAATGGAATATCTGACGGTTTTTTTTATCTTTCAGAATTTATACTATAAATATTTAATGACCAAAAGTTTTGTTTCTACCATTTTAGAGGGTAATAAAATTATTTAAAGGTCTTTGGCGTAACAGTCGTAACATTCTGGGTAAGATAATTACAGGTGAAGTGAGTCGCTACCCTTAGATATCTTGCTTTATCGCAGTGTTTATCGGTTTTCATATTTATTATAATTTTATTGTTTTGGGGTGTTTAAATAAAGTTTTAAAGTTTCTTGATGTAATTACTTAAATTATATTAAAATTGTCTGGATTGTTTATTAGTAGCTGTTAAAACAAGCGCCTTATTTAAAAAAAATAAGGTTAGAGAAATAAATATACAGACATAAATCTGTATTTTATTTCAAATTACAGGTACGTCTGTGATAACCTGAAAACGTTTGGTTTTGAATGATATTTATGAAACTATTTTGTTTAAGAGCTGGGTACAAAAAACAGGAATATGAGATGTTTACAAACGCCCTGTGGAGTGCTATGACATCATTGACATTCCCGTGGTAACCTCTATCAATCATTGGAACCGGAACAGGCACAAGTTTATACCTTAATTAAGTTCATAAACATAACTTTATTGTAACGGTAGGGTCATAATTACATTAAAAAGTCGTAATGTTGAGCTTTTACTTCGGTTAATTTTATCGTCTTATAACGTCACATTTAAATTACCCACAAGAGTGTGGTAGAGGTGAATAGCACCCACACTACACTTGTTATGTTTTAGTCCCATATGTAGGGTTTAGCCTATTGCCGTCTAACAGATTAATTCAAGACCGAGAGTCAAGAATTTTCTGGCGGCATGAAATCCGGGGATTGAATCTGAGACTTGTCCAACGCACAACAAACGATGGAGTGAATATCTACTATCGAGCAATATTTAAACCAAAAGAAGTAAGCAGAGCTATCCTAATTGGAGCACGTTCGTATAACGGTGGGGTATGCGGTTCAGTTCCCGCGTCGTGCGTCGGAAACAAACGTCTGTCAAACGTTTCTGGACGTGAACATCTGTGGTATTCGCTTCGTCATAACTTTTGTCTGTTACTGAGTTATATAGTTTGTGTCGGAGGCTTCTTTGATAATACCGATAGATAGTCAGGATGGCTTGGAAAGTGTTGTTGAATTTCCAAGTGAACCTATTTTTCATCGATCGAGCATCAGGTTAAACAATGCTTACTGCGGTCGGCCATTGGATGGGGGACCATTGTAACAAAAAGTTTTCCTTCATGCCTTGGAGAGCATGTTAAGCCGCCAGTCTCGGTTGTCGTTTGAAGTCCTATGACAGTCGTTAAGGGTAGTCAGAGGCAAAAAAGAGTATCGTTTCGGTCGTACTGGGCTGTGGAGGTCTGATGCCAGTTGCTCCACGTAAAATACTGAACATCAGTCAAATCCATTAGACTAACAGCCAACCTTAATAAAAAAAGGCTCGAAGAATGAAGGATTTGTAATATTAGCCACTACTAGACTATGCTACGCTAACTCCACTTAAAAGTTAATGAAGCAGGTTGACAATGAGATTAATGAAACGATAAACAAATTATAATTAGTGAGCACGAGACAATTGCCGAGCCCATTAGTGCGCAGGCGTGAACATTGTGAACATTGTCTTATCTCATAAAATCAAATGATGATTATGAGGGGAGAATTTTGGGGGATTCATTTAAAATTCCGGGTCAATATGCAGCTGTAAATAAATTTTCCTTTTTATTCATACCATTTATGAGGCGAACGGACGTGTAGTCCATCTGATGGTAGTGTCAGCTACAGCCCATTAAGATCTACGAAGTATTGCTAAGGTGTCTCTTTATCTGAAGACTAATGTGCCTCATGTGCCAGTAATATTACTGTACCGGAATACAGTATTTGTTGCAAGCACTGGGTACTACATATTTGCCACTACTTTCTTTTGTCTTTCTTTTACCTTTTTGCCTAAAGGCTTTATTAGCAGTAAGTAGGCAATCACATTACCTTTACATTAAAAATTTAAAAGGAAAGAGAAGTAGAGGCAAAGCCCCTTCACGATGGACAGATACCATACGAGATACCACGGGTGCCAACATCCAGAGAGCAATACAGCTAGCCCGAAACAGAGGAACTTGGAAAGATATGGTTAAGAGCAGCGCTCCACGTGATCACGACCCTCAGCCATGAGGAACCGACCAAAAAGAAGAAGAAGAAGGCTAACACAGTATATATATACTTACTTAATTCTTCAAAATAAATCAATCGTATTTCTAAATCCTTATCAGTTGGTGTTTATTAAGGAGCGTGCACACTGCGGCGGCCAGCTGCGGGCCGCACTTAAATAATTATTGTTATAATTGCGTTAGGACACGCCCCTGCCCACCACGCTAATTTGAATAAATTGCTTATTTTCATAAACGAGAGTTATGGACGCTAAATTAAAATTAATCAGGGCTTATGACCACAATTGTTTTTATTTTTATAAGTAGGTGACACGAATGTAAGAAACTAACTCAATCCACGCAAACGTCTTAACTTATATCTGTTCATGTATAGTAGTAGTTGCGCTTTGGCTCAACTTAATAATATTGGTCAACCGTATTTGAGTAATTCTTCAGAGCTAAATTTATCCAATGACCGAAATGGCTTGTAATCTTTACACAATTTAGCTTTATCCCTAACTGCGACAAATTATTTATGATTTTAATAAAACAAGAAATTGCAGTCTACATTTAAGATAAAAATATTTAAAATGTGTTCTTCTGATTAAAATAGAGATTGCCATATTCCGCTATAAAATTGTCGATGTCACAAGTTTCTTTTAATAAATCAGTATAAGTTGTATCAAAAAGAAATTAGTTGCCCGCTTACCAACGAGTCTATTTTCATATAAACATGTTTGACAGAGCATAAGTGAAATTAAATTTTGTCCACATGAATCAGTCAGTTAGAAAAACTACCCATTTACAGAAAGTGATCATTTAAGGTCAAGCAATAGTGAATACTAATAATTTTTTTTTTGCTTGATACAATATTTGCCGAACTACCTCGATGGTCCAGTGGTTAGCGTATGCTTCACTCATGGCGTTCGATTCCCGGGTCGGGCGGTGTTATTTGTGAACTTGCCGTCAAAAAATTCACATGTAGCAGCATGGAGTTGAAATTGTGCCCGGTGGATGGCGATAGGCTCTACCCCATGAGACCTATCCCATGGTACCTAAAAACATAAGAGATGAAGTGAGGGTGTTGTACACACCCATCTGGGTAATAAAAAACCGTTAAATGTTATGTTTTTTTTTATGTAAATTCTATCTACATAAAAAAAACATAACATTTGGTTACCATCCTCTGTGACTATTTTCAAAACCTCGTTGCCTTGCTGATGCAAGTTTATCGACGTTAAATAAAAGCTCGTAATTTTACGCCACGTTTTGAGAGATAGTTGTCAACAGGGTGGTAAGTGGTAATTGCAGTCCATTGACACATGTACACATTTACCAGATCCATTTAAAAGTTATGACTTCACAATCTTACTGCCGTTCGGACTAACAACTGTATCGTTCCCTGACCTCTCATCACGGGAGGTGAGACTCGGCTAAAGTATCTGTGTCTATCTGTAAATCAATGTAATGACCCACGAGCCAGTAGGTCGCTGATTCGATGCTCTGGCCAGTCTACCCACAGATTGACTATTATGACTCATGTACTGTTTCTCTATTTATTGAGAATTTTAGGCTCTTTCTTTAGTATAGCTTGTGTGTTACGCATGCATGCTTAATATCGTCACAATGCTTCTGCAGCGCACTTTAAGAGTATTCTAAAATGGATAGAGTCTTCGATAATGGTTAACTTAAAGATTATTCGCGGACCTCTTCTTATACTGGGCGTTCTTAGGCATAAGCTTTAGGAGGTTGATCTTGAACCAGAAGTTTTCCATTTTTGACCCTTTTGACTGCACTGATGACGTTATGGTTTATGGGGCAACCTCTTCCTCAAGACCTCCAATAATATTGCCAGATCACACAGCTTTGTGTGATCTGGCAATACTATTTCGGAGTGAAACCGCCGCGATTCAAGGGTTATAGTATGGGCATCGTTTAAAAGAAACAAAATGAGAGCCTGCTCAATCTAGGCTAGACTTATGTCAGAAAGCTCGTCTCGTCTCTATGGTTGTTCGTTAGACTTATGTCAGAAAGCTCGTCTCGTCTCTATGGTTGTTCGTTAGACTTGCTGCCTGTTATCAGACTTATGTCAGAAAGCTCGTCTCGTCTCTATGGTTGTTCGTTAGACTTGCTGCCTGTTATCAGACTTATGTCAGAAAGCTCGTCTCGTCTCTATGGTTGTTCGTTAGACTTGCTGCCTGTTATCAGACTTATGTCAGAAAGCTCGTCTCGTCTCTATGGTTGTTCGTTAGACTTGCTGCCTGTTATCAGACTTATGTCAGAAAGCTCGTCTCGTCTCTATGGTTGTTCGTTAGACTTGCTGCCTGTTATCAGACTTATGTCAGAAAGCTCGTCTCGTCTCTATGGTTGTTCGTTAGACTTGCTGCCTGTTATCAGGACTCGGACATAAAAACGAAGATAAAAACCAGCGAATACCAGCCACAATAATTACGAAAGAGGCTCTGTCAACAAAAACATGGACAAATTTGGAGGCACATGAATCAAACGGGTCGATCGTTTCAATTCGTCCTATTAACAGATATCACCGTAACGTTGTACGAGCGACGAGCGGTATTATAACTAGTGTATAATAATTCTGTTATTATTTGTCGGTACTTTTCAAACGATGTCAGAACCTGACGGATGGGAGCGCGTTTGTACTCGCCGCGGCAGGGGCGCGCAACATTTACATTTAAATAAACTTTATTATATTCTAGACATGTTAATTGTCATATGCTCACGCCGTGACCGCAGGTAGCCGGCAGTTACATGCTTATATGGATTTATTCAACATATGAGTTAATTATTGAACTAGTCTGCTTTGTTAATTAGTTGTTGTTTATTTGTTGGTGTTACGGTTATTCGGGTTCTGTTTTTGTTTTACCCAACTGCATTAATTTTAACATTTTATTACAAATAGACATGTTATTTATAACTTACTTTAATAAATTTCAATGATTTCAGGAGCCCGTTTCATTCGATACAGACTGATACCTGCCTTTTTACCCTCGTTTACCTTATTCAATCTTTGTATTATTATTGCGGATATATAAAAAAACAAAACTTTTTACGTTATTGCCTGATAATTAATATCTAACTGAATTTTCCATACAGAGAGGTAAGTAATTTTGGGAAGCAGTTACAGAACAGGCTATGATAAAAATGACGATAGACAATTCTTTGTATCTAATAAAATTAATAAAATATAATAAATTAAAGTGAAAGTTTCATCCCAAAAGTTGTTGCCCCCTTACCTTACGTCCAATCAATCACGCGCGTCGTCAGCTCGTTACTCGTTATACCAAGCCTTCGACTAATAACTGCACTCGATAAACAAACAAGTCGATCGCGATCGATTGCAGTCGATCCAGCAAAAAGGAGCTTTAATGATCTCTATTTCAATCATTGTTTTGTTTAAGTTTTTTATGATTTTATTTAAGTTACATATAAATCTTAAGACATGTGGTTCTAACATGTCTAAAAGGCCAAGTATGACGACTGCATTAATAAAGTGTATAATATTGAAGTGTTGTACAGACGGCTACACATCGAGCTGTACAGTGGGCCAACGAGTTAGCTATGCAGGGCAAAAACTTACACGCCATACTGAAAACTGACTGCAATAGATATATGCATGTGTGAAATTCATATTTAATAAGTGTAATATACCCACTATTTAGACATGTATCTCACATATCCATAACTGGTGTAGTAAGTCTTTATTATGACATAGAAGTTTTTGCCCTGCATAGCTAACTCATTGGCCCACTGTACATGTCTAGAATAAAATGGTCTCGCGTTGTTTCGGCTGCCCGTGCAATGCTAGACCCGCTTATACTGGAAAGTATGGTTGTGTGTACAGGTAGGGATAAATAAAAATGCAAAATGATTTTACTATAACAACAATAGGTATAACATATCACACCTATATCATTACCTGTTATGGTTTTAGGTCCTAGAAATATTTGGTAAATATACGAATATTTACTCAATATTTCTCTTTTCCTTCCTTACCTGCCTGTTTGCAGCAGCTTTTCCAGTAGAAACAGATACTATAGTATGTAATGCTAATAGATAGAATACAATAGATTAAATTATGTAGTACAATTGACCCACGGAGGTCGACGTGAACACCCAAAGCCTCATCTCAACAATAATAACGAGCAGAATAAATACACAAAGAAGACGAATTGCCATCGATTTGCATTCGATTGCTGCAAAAAGTACGACAACCTAATGATCTGTGTATTTCAATAATTGTTTTGTAACATTTATTGTATTTTATGATTGAATGTCTCTTTGAACATATGGTTGTAACGGTTTTATGTTAATCGGTTTTATGAAGGCTCTTTTTTCGAAGTAATTATGTGCGATAAGCTTGAGATAGCAGTTGTATGATTTCACCACTGAAAAAGTACTCCGAGGTACGGGTAGCAAATTATTCAAGATATGAATAATTTGGCTACAACCGTTTTACAGAATATCAAATCACAAGTAATACAAAGGGTTTTTTTATGATACCGTTGGTTTGTTTGTAATGAAATGGAAAATAAAAAATAAATTGGTAGTTTTCCTATCTTTTAGAGTTTCTCCGTTAACTGTCCTTGTCTTTATATCCAACCACAGTATTTTTTTCATTTTGGATATTAAGGCAACAACCAAACCAATGTCTAAATTCTTTGATAAGCATTATACTAAACTCTTCATTATTGCCTTGTATGTCTAGCCCCAATCATCTATCTCATCATAGCGTTCAACAACATTACAATTAATCACACAATAAGTTCATTAATTCTCTAATACCAAACATAAAAGAGTAATCAGGCGAATAAAGAAGACTATTAAAACATTAGTAACAGTTTGTGTTTACTGACGTTAAAATCTACGGGGCAATTAACATCTTTTCAACTTCTAATAAGATATGCCAAAGTTTTATACTATGAGACCGAGAGAAGGAGATACGTCTCAATTTTAACTTACCGTTTATTTGAATTGTACATCCCTTTATGAGAGAAATAAATAAATGTTTATGTTTATGTTAACACAATACGTATGAAAATAAACAACATATCCGAAGGGCGGCAATGGAAAATAATATTCTTAGAACAAATGACGTCAACGCGCTATGGTTTTACAACGAAGCAGCGCGTTGATGTCTTTCGTTCGCTAGCAAATTACATTACACACGGATTAATTTTTACAATGAAAAAAAAAACGCTAACGTTTCGCCTTTAACCGTAATGCTTGAATGACTATTCCGGTTTATGCATCAAATTAAAATTGTATGCATAGGAGATTCAATATTATAGGTCTACATACACCCTTCTGGGTGTTAGCAGAGATGTTATGTCATTATATGTAATATAATCAATAATCAAACGATACGCCACACTCGCCTATTTAAAAGACTACATGTTTGCCCTTTCTTAACTTTTGTGAAGTTCAGAAAGAGCAAACATGAATCAGTGAGTCATCAACTAATGATGATATAAAATCCGCGACACACCGCCGCGGTCGTCCTCCGTGGTCGCGCGTCCATATACCCACTTGTCTATTTTTATCTGTGGTCGAATAAAAAACAAAATAAGAAGGTAGTCAAACAATATTTTTTAGTCTGTGCCGTTGTCGCTGTCACTTGATTGGTTTTGCCCGTGCCAGAGACAGATGCCGTTTGGCTTTGAACTTACCGCCTTTTCCATAAATTGCTGAGTTAATATGTATTATAATGTCAAGGTGATAAGGTGTATGTTTAGTTGTTGGTGCATCGAAGAAGGCATTTAATATCTTTATTAATGTGGTTTAGCTCCGATGATCAATGATAACTAATTATTAGAAACATTTCGTGGACCGTGCGACATGCACTTCTTGTTTGCAATATATTTCCAACCGTATTTCAATAATTTAAGGTTGAATTTTGTGGGTATCATATTAGCAAGAGATTATCGCCAGTTATTGTATTTAGTTATCGATGAAATGCTTACCTGTCGCAGAGCTAAGAACGGATTAGACGCGTATTGTTGTTATTTTTTAATATTTTTAACAATGCATTAAAAATTACAATAACGATGTTTATACTTTCAAAAATATTGATGTAATCTTTGAAAGTGGCTATTGAAATGTTATTTTGTAATTTAAATTGTTAAGCTTTATCTTTTTAATGCTAAAAAAATATTATTTTTCGACGCTTTTCTAGTCAGTTACAAGAAATAATAATAATCTTAGATACAGTTTTTACAGATTACTGTTTGGTGTTAAATCGGGTTGTTCCGTATTCATCCTATGACGTCTCATCCTACTCATTATTTTTTCCTTACTCAACCTATTTATGTTCCTTACTCAACCCAGAACAATAATATTATTAAAAATTCTTTATTTATCCCATCCGTATTCCTTGCTCAACCTATTGTAAAACTACCTAATAAAACGTTAGATTTGTGTGTACGGTCTGAACAAAAATATATTTCTTGGAAATATTTTAAAAGGTAAGCTTTTGCTTTTATGTTGTTCTATTAAATAAAACTGCAGGAAATTTGATAGAATCATATATTTAAAAAAATATCATCACTCCTATCTTCTGTTCTCTGTTCTCACATACATAATTATAGCTTTTCAAATAACTAAAAAATGTTTTTTTTTATAAAATAAACTATAATGAACAAAAATATTTTAAGCAAACATTTCACAATCAACAATGTTAAATCTTCTTTCATTATTATGTTATTACTGGGTTGTCTGATCAAAAGCGTTTTGTACACATTTGGATATAAATTTGTTTAGAATTAACTTAAAATAAATAAAGCTATGTGTAATATCTTTATAAAATCAACAAATTAATACTTTTTAACTTTTGCTATCAACTACATAAAAAAGTATATAAAAATCACAGATTCAAGAAGGACCATTAACTTAAGACTAGTACAATATTGATTTAAAATAGGTATCAACTTTAGGCACTATGAACTAGGTAAAATAAAAAATAGATAGAAATCACAGATTACAGAGGGACCATTAACTTAAGACTAGTACAATATCGATTTAAAATAGGTATCAACTTTAGGCACTATGAACTAGGTAAAATAAAAAATAGATAGAAATCACAGATTACAGAGGGACCATTAACTTAAGACTAGTACAATATCGATTTAAAATAGGTATCAACTTTAGGCACTATGAACTAGGTAAAATAAAAAATAGATAGAAATCACAGATTACAGATGGACCATTAACTTAAGACTAGTACAATATCGTTTTGAGATAGGTATCAACTTTAGGTACGTCTTCAAATCATAAAAAAATATAAATTATTACTTCCATTTCTAGATTAATCATAGGAATATCTTTTTAAAACCAAGACTTATGTATTCGAACGATACATTTACACTTTAAAATAAATAAATGGAGCTAGTTTTTCTAGGCAGTGACCCAGCACTATTTTTTGATCAACTAATTCTTGAATAGCCCTGTTGATTCGGTCTTCATTTTCCTTTTCTTTAGCTGACGAAGAGGTCGATGCACCATTTTGTCGTTGTAACATTCTCGCGTTTTGTAGAAGGGCATCTCTTTTTAAAACATGTAGCAATTTCAGCATATTTATCTTTTTGTTTGGAATAAATCTATTTATTGTCGCATGCCAACTTTCGAGAGCGTTGGTCGTTCTATTTTTTTGCCCGCATACATTCCAAATATGTGTTGGAAATTTGCCCCCCTCTAGCCATGTCTTCACCAAATAGTCATTAAATTTAGTAATATTGTTTTCTCTTGGACAGTCCTCCATAATGTATAGATAAGCGTCGTCAATCAAATGTTCTGGTAACAATGGCAAAGCCAAACATAGGGCAAGATGTTTGAGCTGATTTCTGTTTTTTGTAACTTTTAGTTGTTTTGCTCGTTTAACAAGAGCTTGACAAAAGTGGAAATAACAACCTTTGATCTCTGTATTCGGTAGTACCGTTTGAATTGAATTCATCACAGCCTTTTCAAAATCAATTACAATTTTCTTCGGATTCCAATTTGGTATTTGAGCTTTAATCAAACGGAACATTGTAGTGTAAGTTTTTTCCTTTTTTGACATAAGTAGGACATATACTAACGGGATAATATAGGAATTTTCGCTGTCATTGCTCAAATCTCCATGTATAACATAAAGTTGGTAAAATGGTTTAATACAGCATTTAAACGTACCATCAGCATAGAAGTCTCGAATCGTTGCCATTCTTTGCCGCCCTTCCTGTGATGCGAATCCTATAATGCGTGTTTCATTTTCTTGATAGTCGAAAAGTAAAAAATCCTGATATGTACCGGGAATTTCTACTTCAGCGCTATTTTTAAAAGTTGTTTTTTTTTACTCCATGGCTCTTATTGCGAGCGTTGTAGAGACCAGTCTTGATGTTTTTAAATTCTGGGAGGTTTGTTACTAAATTGAGCCCCCGTTCATGTAGTGACAATAAAGTTTCTTGATACACTGTCGATATTGGTTCACCTTGTAATGACTTCACTCTATCCTTGAGATTGTGCAAAGCTTCTTTCACAACATTTGTTATTTCACTACGATCACAACTATGAGGATTTTCTTTTTTAACGGCTTCGTTTAACACTCTCACACTACCAAAGCAAGCTGGTGCTTTTGTGCAACGCCACATTACGCTTCCATCCTTATTGTCGTATTTTTTATGAAATTGAAAACCGTTATATAACAACAATTTACGGCCTCGTTGCGATTCTACATAACGTAAGTCATTATCACGGTTCTGGTGCATTTTTAACACGCGTTGACACACAGTATGCCAGTTAGTGGTAAACTGATAAGAACCGATCCACAACATCGTTAAAACGATTAAAACCGGTTAAGGGTCAAGACAGTAGCTATTGCTATCTCTTTCACTTTTTTACGTAAAAGCCATTAAAGTTATTTAAACTAAACGCACAGACGGACGGCCGAACGGTGCAATAAAGTGTGCAAATGAAACAGCGCACATCATGTTCTCTCTCGCACTCGCACTGTTTATGAGTGACGTCACATAGACAAAGGTATGTGCGTCGACTTGTTTACTAAAAATTCAAAAATGTACATTACCATTTTTTATTTTTTTAATCCTAGAAAGTCGTTCTATCGAAGGCATAGATACATATTAATTTTCTGCAAGAAAATAAGTATTCGTTTGCTATCCATACCTTTTTGGTATTATTTGCTTCGAGACGAGTACGGAATGCATTTGGGTTGAATTAAGGAAATATATTAAAATAATTTAATGGGTTTAGTAAGGAATATTAGTTTGGGATGAGTAAAGAAATGGGATGAGACGTCATAGGATGAATACGGAACAACCCGTTAAATCTCCTTCTGAGTTCAGAATATTCTGAGAAAATGAAACAGTTAAAGCACTTGTAATAGAATAACAAAGTCACTAAGTTATTATCTCAAGCCTGTACACGTTGGTACGTCGATCGATATTAGAATTATATCTTGCGATTTCTGTGGACTACGACGTTATTGCGTTTATCCCATAATTTGCTGGGCCTAATTTTACCAGCCATTCAGAACACAGTAGGTACAGTTGCGCTAAAACTATACTGGTTAAAGGTGACAGGTTGGTGCTTAGTGCTTCTTCGAACTTTTTAGCTAAAGCTCCATTCGCCCGAAAATATTTTTTTTTAAATATAAACTACATTCTCTTATATTTTCCTAGCTCTACATAACTTTACTGATGCCAGAGTCGCGACGCGACGTACAATACCAATAGAGCGAGCTCTATCGGTGACGCTAATGGAATTAGCTTTGTTAGCTATCCGATCATCTCTCCATTATCACTACATCATCTCTATCAGAGATATCTAGTGATGATATCGCACTATTTTTGTTTGTTTCCACGGCTTTCCTTATGAAAAAATACACTTAAGTACTTCAACTTAGATTAGCGGCAAGATCGCTTACAGCGGGCTGTTTGCAATGCTTGTTGCCTGTATTGAAATTAACATTAATTAGCGGTTGGGGTTCGGTGTTACCCTATATGGTACCCTATTGCAAATGTTTAGAGATATTTATTTTATTTATTTATTTAACCTCTCGCACAGATACATGTGTCGAAGGCGGACTTAATGCCAAAGGCATTTTCTACCAGTCAACCTTAAGGTGGTGCAGAGATATGTTCGGGTATACCACTCGTTTTTTTTGTTCTGATTTAGCAACAATATCAATCGCCAGTATGATTAAAGGACTTTATTTAATTTGATCAAATTTAGGCAGATTTATATCTGGTTGAAGAATCAACTAATCGGCCAATGATGGAATGAAATGACTTGTAATGCTTAGGTCCTATGATCTAGCTAGGTGTGATAAGAGTCGTAAATACCGACTACAATTCCAGACTTTGTACTGCAACTAAGAATTCCGTGACGGAAAGATCCAACGTAAACTGTTGCCTGAACGTGGCATAGAACCCGACTTCCGCTATCAGCAGTGGCATATACTATCGACTAGACCAATAAGCCAGTAAAATTATAAGTAAAATAGAACTAGAAGGTATGTATTTACAGGTTTATGTGACAATGCTCGGCAATCGGCAAGATCAGGGAGGGTCAATTTTAATCAAATTTAGACTGATTAGAACCTTTTTTTTATAAATCTGTATGAAGATGCACAGGTCTAATCGGCCTGTGATGGACCCAGCGAAGTGTGAGAGATTATGCGACGGCGGCTCCCTCTAAACGTAAAACAGTTTTCATGTAGCACTCACGCGCTACAACACTATTATGATTTATTAATGCCTCTGCGGATGATTGAGGTGCAACGATTTCATTCAATTGATTTATTAACTTGAGTGGCGCTAAAATTTTGAAGGTAGGGTAAGTAGGAAGAATTATTGTTGTCTTAGACGGATAGAAAATTCTTTAGCGAGGTCTAAATTAAGCATGTTTTTGTAATGTATTTAAGTAGGCACTAATGTTTTCGATCAGACGGTTAATAAAGGTAAAACCTGAAATAATTGGCACAGGAATAATTAGATAGTCTTTTGGGACAATTTACCTATTTTTATGTAATACCAAAATTTGTATGTAATAAACCTGTGTGGCTCTTGAGGTCTGTTGTTAGGAACATTGTTACTACTCTGCTATATATCAGTCCGAACTTGTATATTTATATGATGTGTAATTTCATGAAATCATTTTCACATTACTAAATAAAATATTTTAATAAATAGATCACACTGTAATCGCGTGATCGTAACACAGCTGTCACGTCGATAAAAGGCTGCGTCCGCGCATCGGCGCGCGATCCTCGCTGTGACTTCTCGAAGATGTCCTGTGATGCTCCGATCTGTGTGACGCATTGCTTGGACATGTCATATCCTTTAGAATTAATATATAGAAATGGTATAAGATCTGATACGGGTCAGCTAAAGATTCATTAAAAAGTAGCTGTTTATTTATTACAGCTGTTTATATATTACAATTACCTTTATCAAAAAAACACCAAGATCAGTTAACCCTTGAATACATGTAGAAAGGTGTAGAAGTAAAGAAGTGCACGGTCGGCGTTGTGGTTTAAGCGGTAACCTCGCCCCCCTCAACTGCGCTGTGGATTTTGATCACCACACGGAACACATCTTTCTTAGATACGTAAAGATTTGTTCTGACTCTGGGTGTGCTTTGTATGTAGATATATGTTTGTTAAAACCTTCACGATACAGGAATTATTCTAAGTGCGGGATTATATTAAAAAATAAAATAGAAATAAAGCATCTACCGATAATTAAAAAGACTCATCACTCAATAACCACCGTAGCAATCGCAAAACGCAACACTTAACCTCATATGTCTTCAATTGATCTCACAGAGCCTGCCCTCTTAAAAACGTTCAGACATTAGCTTCAATCCAGCTTGACCCTGTATGTTCGCCGACGCAAATAACCCCGTATAGGGTTACCGCAGTTAACACCTCCTGCTATATTTAATCCCTTCATCGCGAAACTGTAGACGGAGGAAACCCGACCCTTGGCTGCCACACAAAGCCTCCTTTAAGGGCCGCAAGACTTCGCATTAGCTTTCGGCTTGTACGCCTTTTGTACGCCACAAAGGATCGAGAATAAAACCAATTGTTTAACCCCGTTTAATTGCAGGTAGTTCACAGTTCGCCTTTTTGGTTCACCACTTTATTTTGTATCACACTTTAATGTCCTCCAAATGGTTAATGAACTTGAGGGTAATTATCGATATGAGTTTGGGTGCGCCGTTAATTATTGGCTAAATTATGGTTAGGATTAAAGTGCGACTATATATTAAGTCGTTAAATGTTGCAAAAATGTTAATTAGATTAAAATGCTTTGATCTCAAAATTGCAATGTTTTGATGAGTAAAGATTAAATCCACTAATAATTAAATACAAACTGGTTATTTGATGTTAAACGATGGACGATGTTCAAAGTTGTTCATAAAACTACAGGAAGAATATAATAAATTCCTTCCTTCGTTACTATGTAGCTACTATGATTGAAAAAAATAAATGTGCTGAAAAAGGCCAAGTGACAATTTTAATAATCTTATGAGGTTAGTGATATTCTGCATTTTATTAGCCATTCTTTAACATTCCTACAAAGTACTGATCTATATTTGTTGTTTTCAAATTCTTCTTCTATTGTTATTTTTTGAATGTTACAATGCATTCACCTGTACCCGCTCTTTCATTGTTTCTATTACATGCGGGTTTTCCAGTTCCCATACCCCGATGTAAAACGAAACAAAATACATTTTAAAACTAGTAACAAAATCTATTCGCGAATTTAAGGCTTTATTCGTGGTTACCGTCCTATTGTGTGTGTAATATATCGCGTTTCGGAGGTAAGATGTCAAAAACGCCGAACGTAGGCGTTCCTGTGAGAACACTGAACAGGTGGGAAGGGGGTTAATTCTGCACGTTACAATGTGGCGGGACCTTTACGACAGAATAGTGTAGGGTTACTAGAGTAGTTGTATCGATTCAGAGAGCTAATCGATATGATGCCGATGCTTTTTGGCTCTCTTGTTAGATAAACCTTTTGAATTATGGCTTGTTGCTGCGAAATTTTATATTTTGCATTTTTTATGTAACTTTTGGCCTTAATAATTTTGCTTCCTATTGATTTAAATAAAGGTGTTAATATAAACGAAGATTTCACAGACAACCTTTCAAGCTATCTGTGAAATCTTTGGTTATAAATGTACTTCGTCGGTATACGATCGGAATATAAAAGGTTTATTAAAAAGTATGCTTCTATAACTTCCTTGTTAAGTATTTAAATATAATCTACATTATTTAGATATCTTCCTCTAGCTCAACCATTCTAAATGCGTAAATTACTAACATTTAAGAGAAAAAGGTCAAAATGCATCAATCACAAACGATCAATACACGATAATGCAATTTACTAATACTGCATTCATTTAATATTCCTCCCACACCAGCTGAAGTTTTTAAACCGCATTTTAATTCTCGCAAAAACTCCACACAACACAATCCATCAACGATAATGTTTTTCAACAACGTAATCTAGTTCAGCGGCCATAAATCAAAAACGTATCGTTTCCCATACACTATCGACGTTTTTTCATAATTTGACAGCTAAATGCTCGGCATTTAGTCAACCATTTTTACTATTTTTAATAAATTGACATCACTATTTTACAACCATCGACACTCAATACCAACTTTATTACAATCCAATAAAGTTTAATTTAAAATGGATGGCTGCGTTCGATTTTCGAAATTAAGTTGGTAATATTTTATTATCTCTTGTGCCGGCTTGACTCAATTAGAGGCGGCGTGTATCGATGCATCTCAGATCTCGATTCGGTATTCGATTTATTAATTAATCGATATACAAACACGGGCCCGTCATCGGTCGATGTAATATTTTAGATAGATCACTTTAAGTCGTTCCGATACGGCGCGGCTACAATTTAACTAATAATACTTTATGAGTTATTGTTTCTCGGATTTTTTAGATTGAGGACAACTTTCTTCTGTGATTTAAAGATATAGTGTTTGAGTTTTTGTAATTTTATTGACCTTTCCAGTTATATGGATTAGCAGCAGACGTAATATGCTCAGATATTTTACTACTGTACTGTATTTATTCACTGTTTATTTTACTTTTAGGAATGTTTAGTAGCTCAGCACAGTTTAGGTGGTAATTGGCTTATTCCTTTCATATTGATACATTTTTTGGACTACCCTTATTCTAAGATAGAAATATGTATGTTATTAAGGATAGGTAGATAAAATAAAGTAATAAGTAAAAGATCCAACGGTGATACATTGTTCATAATGCTGTCAGCCGATTATTGCTGAAAGAACCGTTACAAAAAGCTTCTAGATCCTCTTCCACGTAACATCTACTCAAGATCTTCGCTATGAAATATAACACAATAATGTAATTCTATCTTATCTTTTACATTCAATTTTTACAAAAGCAAAGGTTACTTAAACCACCAAACCTTTGCTCAAAAAGTGGCACTTCAAAAAATCCGATTACCCAAAACATTTATTTTTACCAAAGCTAATGTAGCGAAAACATCCCTTTTTTACCCCTTTTGTTAAAATATAATATTTGAAACTAACAATGTAATATTTAATCCTAATATTCATAGTACATAGAGCTGTGTTTTTGTATTTTTTATTAGTTTTTGTTAAAAGAGGTTTAGTTTAATAGGCCGTGGTAGAAAAGAGCGTGTTCTCATCTCAGTTACATGTAACGTCTTAGGACCGCGTTGTTGCAATAGTTGTAGAGTAACGTGGCTGCTTGTTTTTGTTAGGATTTTGCAATGTAGGAGCTTCATGTTTATATTAAATTTTAAGTGACATTTAACCGAACCCTTATTCCTAGTTAGATATGGATAGCCATCTAATCTCACGAAAAACTAAATATCGGTATTTTATGTGAAGCTGCTGTTTCTAATCAACGGGTAGGTGTACACCTACACAACTAACGAATACAGAAAGAGGACATCAACGACCGTTGCTCGGTTTTATTGTCCTATTTTATCAAGAATGCTTTACGAATTCTTTATTCGAATTAAAGCAATTGAAACGTTATCCCTCATGAAATTATGGCAAATACAAGTATGGCACATGAAAAAGTTGCATCTTAAATTATGAGGAACATTAGTGAACCCACATTTATATAATTAATTCCCTTTTGTCATTACATTTATTTTCAATCCATACTTACTATCTTTCAGCCAATTTAGGGCCAAAGCACGGCATTTCT
This sequence comes from Hypena proboscidalis, assembly GCA_905147285.1. Classification (NCBI taxonomy): domain Eukaryota; kingdom Metazoa; phylum Arthropoda; class Insecta; order Lepidoptera; family Erebidae; genus Hypena; species Hypena proboscidalis. Next base: position 624,293 of record LR990132.1, read on the forward strand.
TTAGCCGGTTAATATTTCCTTATTAATTAGCATTTATGGTCGCCCTACGAAACTCAAGCAGGATTTGTGCGCACCGTTGCATCTTTTTGCACTTATTAAACATATCTGATATCAATAATAAATCCTTTTACATTCCTCTCTTATTACAACAAAATAAAGCTGAAAATCGCTTGGCAAAAATCTGCTTTTCTTGAGGAATTTTGCTCATATTTTAATAATAATAATAGGATCGTATGTTATTGGGTTAAGGTTGATATTTCAGTGAGAAATAGAATAAATCTTGAAGAATCGACATGGTCTTTGCGAGCGCAGATGTGTTAGGTCTTTGTTGTATAATTTGCGTTTTCCGGTTTAGTGATCGCGTCGAGTGGTATTACTGTAGGGTTAAATGTTACTTATAATGCGTCAGGTACTGAAAGGGTTAAGTGCGGTATCTTGGGCACATAAGTGGTATTATATACCCCTCAACTTGGAAGTTTAACGAAAGATGATGTTGGTAATAAAGAGGATATGAATTGAGAATATGAGATAGAATGATCCTTGATTTCCGGTTCCTTGAGTGGGTATTCGTACTGACGGTAGCAGTACTACCACGTAAAACTACAATATATTTTAAAATATTAGTGCTGGTTATTGTATGTATTTATTGAGTTTAAATCATATTAATTAATATGCAACGCGAAAGTAAAAAATATTACTGCTTATTGTATTTGTCTATTTTTTTTTAATTTCTTAAGTTTGTATGCACATAGAGTTTTACTCGAGATCGTCTATATTTTCTTTCAAACCTCGCGTTCTATACGTTAAGTTTTACTCGCATTGGAGTGAAACCACTTGTGCCTTAAGACTAAAATGCTCAAAAACAGAACTTTTTGCATCTTCTTTTGTACGTTATCTCTGAAAAGATGATCTAATAAAGATAAAACTCTACTCTATAAAATAGTATTTCTGCAGATCTTCAAACCTTTTAAAATAAAATAAAATGCATCTTTATTGTCATTTTAGTATTATGTCAAAGGGAGGCAACAAATTAATTGAGGAAAAGGAAATGTATTTGATTTTTATTAAAAACCGGCTATGTTGGTTTGAAGCTCTATAAACCCAGTCATTTACTTAAATGCATATTATGATATTACCTACAATAAAACTATATGTATGTATTTACTGTGATGCATTCATCCAAATAGCTTAGAGGTTAAATAACAAAAACAAAACGTGTCACTATTTCACATTAAGAGTTTTCCATGGAATAAAGACACCAATTTTTAGTTGTGTTGTTTTCGTCCTACGGCGACAACAAACACCTCCAAATACATTATTTAAGGCACAGCCATACAGGCCATACAATGAGGCCTCGTACATATTAGGACGCAATAAAAAAGGCATCCGCGTTAAGGGAACAATATACAAATTTTTCATACGGAACCATTACGACCTACATCTCAAAGAAAATGCAACCAAAAATCAACCTTTTTTTTGTTAAACTACAGTTGAGATTTGTATAAAGAAAATGCTTAGGGTAAGGGGTACAATAATTGTCGTCGCGGCATTAACCCTGTCAACGCTCATCCCTGATTTATCGCAAGTAATTATTCTTCAGGGATATTTAAAGAGCCGGCTCTAACATGTGTTATGTTTATACAAACATGGTTTACAGGTAGAGGTGTTATTCTGGACGGTTGAGCTTACGCTTACTACTTACTTGCAAAGAAAACAAGGAAGAAATAGACCGAAGAAAAGTGATAGCAAGATGGCTGACTGAGGAGAACGGAGGAAAAATATGTTTTGCGCCGATCCCAAATAAGGTGGTTTAAGGGCAGGAAGAAGAAGCAAACATACTACGACTAGGAGTACTCACTAGGAGTACTCACTAGGAGTACTCACTAGGAGTACTCACTAGGAGTATTCATATTAAAATATCATATTTCGTTAACATTGAAGGAAGCTTAGCATTAAAATCTCTAATTTGCTTTAAAATCTTGTGTGAACTTAAACCTCTCATATTTTTTCAAACTGGGCTTTCAATTGACTCGTTTAGAACGATTAAATTACATGTTAAAACATCCTTTTATTAATGAAATTCCACCAGTAAAACACAACAAATCACAACACTAAACAAAGGCTGTTACAGAATAGGTCCGCGGCGGCGCGGGCGCAGCAAAGCCTTCGATTGAGTCATCCGACACAGCATCAAACGAACCGCCTTTCTATAGCCGTTCTGCTATCGACAACTGGCGTTTACACCCTATGATACTCGTCACACCTTTACCTGTAATCCTTATAGTAACGGAAATAAGGTTAATTTTTGAATGAGGTATACTTTTCGATGATGATTAGAGTGTAGGTTAAATTTGTCAGTCTTTATCCATTTAACCCTTATATCATTCATTGTTGTCTGAAATTTGTCAGTTGTGTGATGCGTACGACATCTTTAGACGGTTTTTTCTCTCATTGTTGGTACATTAAGGTGATACCCGATCTCTGGTGCTAATGTGGTGACTGGATACACCATTATATGATAACTATTGTACCCAAACTGTTTTTTAGATGATTGTCGTTTGAATACAGTGTTTATCTCGCATCTTAGAAGGAAGATAAACCCTTTTTAGGCCAGAATGTTTCTGAATGTAAATTAGCTATTAGGAAGAAGGTATTACATCGTTTTGAGAGGCTCTCAAGAAGTTCTTAGATTTGTAAACGGATACAGTAGCAAAGGAAAGTGTTTGTCGGCTTCGTGTTCTATAAATACCGTATTGCAGTTTTGTTATTTAAGGCAAAATAAGACGGATGATGCAAAAGAGCTATATCATTTAATTGTGTTATCATGTGATTATGGCTCGTTTATAAACGTATCATTACAGATGCTTATTAACATCAAATTTCTACGACATCTTTCATCTGTGCAAATTTAAACTGAAATTTTAGGTACGAAATTCAGATAAAATTTCATTACCGAGTGTAAAAGCGGTAGTCTAAATTACCTACATTATGTTTTAAATGATTCGATGTTATGTGCTCATCCAAGTTCACTCCAGTTGACTGTTTTTTACTTGAATATTTAAAAGACTTTTCTTTAATAAAGTGCCACGCATTCAACATGCATGATCCTTTGTGCATAAATGGTGTTTATAACTCGTGATCAGGGCGCTACCGGGTAATTACTGGGTGTACTGGGTGCTGTTGGTAAATGTTTTCACCAGGTGGCGCCTCTCCCACGCGTATTACCTCAATTATATGCCGCACTTCCGCTTTATTGGTAATTGCTAGTGTCCACTACCAAATTCTAAAATTCACCCTTTCAATTCAATGTATGGGGTGATTTATTGAATATTTTTAGTATTTTGAATGATATCTTTTCATTTTGATTAATTTGCCGATTATCCTTTATTATTGTCAGTTATTTCATTACCCTCACTATACAGGGTGTCTGAGTTTAGGACGTCAAGCCTAATTAGGCTAGTAGGGTAAGTTATGACAGTTATTACAAAAATGTTTAAAAAAATCCAAGTTCCATACTTGAAAAATTATAGACATACGTATACACTCTGTGACGGACTTGTCACTCCGATTACAAGAGATATTATAATATATATTATTTTGAATATAAATTCAAATGTATAGAACTCTTACTCTACTTATCTCTCTTAACTACTACTCACTTATCTATCTTTCTGTCTTCTTATTATTGATTTACGGCTAAACCACTCAGTTGGTCTGGGTAAAATTGTGTACGTAGATACACCAAGACCCCGGCAAGTACATAGGCTGTTTAGATGCGTAAGGTTTTCGTACTTAGGTTAGGCTTTCCTTCCTTCTACTAACACAGTCTTCAGTCGCCATCTTTGTAACGATGAAAGCTCATACAATAAGTCTTTTACGTTACAATAACTTGATTTCAAATAGCAAGCTATTGATTGCAATGATACATTGGATGTATTCATGTGTAGGTGTGTGTATGTGCGTGTGTGTATGCGAGATTACTCACTTTGTTAAGCCAGGACTTGTTGAAGCTCAATCTGAAACTAGTGATGTGGACCCATTTGAATAACATTGTCGATAAATACTTGAAAGAAGAAATATGCAAATGTTGTACCTCTAAAAATTCATAAAAGAAATACAACCAAATTACAGTTACGTTTGTAAAAAGCGACCGAGGGACATAAAATACGAATATTTGTGAATTTGTGATTGTCTTAATATATTGCAGTAACCCCCTGCTTCCTCGGGTAATTGGCAATTTTTTTTCGCTCTACAATATTGAACGTTAGGCTTTTGGGTTATACATATTATTAATCGGCAATCTGATGGTTAGTGGTCTCTACAGACCACGAACATCTACAAAATCGTATGAGCAGATGCGTATTACTTTGAAGACCTGTGACAATGTGTGTACTGTAACATTACATCACGCCTCAGTCACCGCCAAGAGGGGTGGCACCTGAGATGTTTAGGTCCGATGTGATGATAGGAGGTGTGCCAATCGTCATTCATCGGACTAAATTCTAACTCCGAGAGAATGTATGACTATTGCTACAAATTGTATGTAACTATCGATAACCGCTCATCACTATTCCTCAGCTCGGCGCGTTAATCAACTCGTTGCGCGCTTGGCAGCGGTAATTAGATTGGGCGGCGCGTGCGCATGCAAGCTACATGCTAGGTAAGTACTACCAAATAATAATGTACGAACAACCACGATAATTCGTAACCAGCGATCACAATGTTACATTAGGCACGTTTACATCAAGAAATGCGCAAAAATGCATTTTATTATTCAATCTTTAAACATCTACAGCAGCGGGGTTTCTACTGGGATGCGCGCCAGAAACTTCCCCGCGTGCCCTTTGACAATTGTTTCTGCAATTAAGTAAGAGCGTGAACCTGGTACCTAAAGAAGATTAGTTCCTACAACAACTTTCCAACTGGTATGTTCAGGTTTTAGTACTACAACTAGGAAATATCATGATAATGATGAAGTATATTTTGATTACTTGCTTGTTTTTTCGCGTTGTGTATGGCCTCACCCTCAAATGTAAGTTAATAAGAAACGCACAATTCAAATACAAATACAAGTTCGTTAACGAGAACCCGACCTTCACATTGTTAAAATAATTGATTGACCTTGGGTCATATTATAACGTAGCTGTGATTTACCTTTCAAGGTACGGCAAAAAGAGATTGATTGAGGAATTTCAAATATTTTCTCTTTTACTGTATGACATGAAAAATATATTTAACTTTATGCATTGGAATTATTGTTACCAAAATTGGTGTATTTACTAGTCAAAAACTATTAAGTAGAGAATTGATGTGATGTATAGCTATTGTTCGAAAAGCTCTAAGATAGTATCTATAATATTTGTTTTCAGTTTAGAATTTTAGACTACGTTTGTTGACATAATCCTTATTTATTTATTGCGTATTGTTGAGGAACATCAGTGGTACATTGATAGCAGTTGCTACTTTGTGGCGTTTGGTACTGGATTGGAAATACTTTCAGATTTCTGAGGAAAGATCAACTGGAAGTTTTTGGATAAAGGTTTACACATAAATGTTTATAGAATAACTCCACAGTTTCTTCTACCATTTCAACAATAAATTAGATTAAACGAATATGACAAGTTACACAGTGTGGTATAAATAAGCGTAGGAGTAGTGTGGGTCGTTTGTGTGCGCTGGCCAATTGTATGAGTTGGACAATATTGTGCTCCACGACGCACAATACAGCTGATGTAACGTTATGGACTGAACACACTTGTCCAAGACTACTAGAATGATCTTCATATAGTCTGAGACTAGATAAAGACACTTATCCAAACTCTGCAAACTTCTCTTTGCAAATGAACCTGTGGTCTCACTAAGTGTGGCAACTATAGGTAGGATCATCATATAGTATACGGCAAACATTATTACATATCAAAAAAATTCTTACTACCTTCTGTGATTCCTCTAACGTAGTAGTAATTGCAGAACTTGAACTTCCATAAGCCTTTCAGAATAATACACTTCTGCAGAGAAAGACGTTCAAGTAGAAAATATATATAATAATAATAATAATATTATTATTATTAAACATTTACTTCAGATACAAATCCATACAAAAATATTGTTAGTGAGTGAAACTTAGTATCTATGTTAGTCAAAATGAAATTATTAATTTACATTAAGATTTACAGATACAGAAAACAGATTAAACAGAAAAGCATTGTAAATACAATTAACATTCATACATAATAATATAATAAAGATTATAGCATTACATATATTTTCACATTTATCAATATAGTCAGAATTCATAATCTATACTAATATTATAAAGAGGTAAAGTTTGTGTGTTTGTTAAATTGTCAGGGGTAATCTCGGAATCTACTGCACCGATTTTAAAAATTCTTTCACTAATAGAAAGCCACATTGTCGCTGAGTGTCATAGGCTATATAAAAAACCGAAAAATTAAAAGGTTTTTACGTGGTAGTCCGTTTTGTAAAGAGAATCGGAGAAAAACTCATCGTTATACGTGAAGGCCACAGCAGCGCGGCAGCGGCGCGCGATGGTTTCGGCTTATTTCGGTTCGCGTTCGTGCTCACTTCGGAAGAAGGAGGCGTGACCTTCCTTTTACATCTGAGAGGTAGGTACCCGCGCGGCTCATTCGCGCGGTCGGCTCTTTACGCAGCATACATTATCTTTGTTACGCAGCGGACGTCCCCAAAATTGAATTTTTCGTAACACACTTTCGACATTCATTAATTTTATTTTCGGTTTTGCAAAGTGAATCGGCGAAAAAACATTCGAATGAAAACGTTTCTTACGAACGCTGCCTTAACTATGAAAGATAATATATTTTTGAACATTATGCCCAACGAAGTGGGCACGGGTCAGCTAGTTTACAATAAAATAATAAATACACCGAATAAATCCATTATGTCAAATTAAAATAATTACAATGTCACTCTTACAAATAATTAAATGTCATTTTCCCATCAAGATCAGCATCCATCTGTGCTGGATTGGGCAATCTAGGCGAATATATATATATATAATTTTTGATATTGACATATCAAAATCAAAAGTAATATCTCGATTTAGACAATTACCTTGTCCTTTGTTGGAAATGGTCTTCTTTGATTCACCTTCAAAGTAGAGCCACAATAGTCTTGGATTTTTGAACCAAACCCCCTAAGATAACCTACCGTTTATAAGCCTAAATTGATTATATTGCTGGGTACGGAACCCTCAGAGCAGCCACTTAACTCCCCTCCGAGGTTTGTATTGAGGCAAGAGTCCGTCCAAATGTGCGTAGTCCTTAAGTCGGTGGATGCGGCGCGGGCGCACGGCGACCAACGCTATTGTTGTTACATACCTTCGTGTTTATCGTACAATGATTCTCAAAGTTTGCCGTACTACACATGATTTTGATGACGCTTTAATTTATTACTCAACGCCAAATTGGCTTCAGGCTCACATACCAACCGTTACATAACATCACGCCTAAATGACCCAGAAGGGTGTGTCAGAGGTGTACAACATTTCACCTGTTATGTATAGGTACCATGGGATAGGGGGTGAGCCTATCGCCATCCACTGGACACAATCCGACCGTTCCGTTACATAACCGTTGTATTTTTATTTAATCTAAAGCTAAATACGTTTTCCGAATGAAGAATGATGTAAATCGTTTCAGCAACAAGAACGTATACTATACACGTGTAAAACAAAGCTGATAAGTACTACTACGTTTTTCATAAGAATTTGTATGTATCGGGCATAGTTTATAATTACAATTAAAGTTTTATTGTAAAAAGTGCGCTTGGGTGTTTTTTCCTCAATCTTGTTGACATTTAAGCAATTACAAGCCAGAAGTTATGGGGAAAAGACAACGTAGTTTTTTTTTTTATTTGAATAGTAGTGTATTTTTTAATAGTAAATACAAACCGCCAGACGGTCCTGATAACAATACCTGTTTGTAGAAGTGCAGACTTTCAGATGAATATTTTTCACTACTTAGTCCTATACCTACTGCGTAGTTTTGGAGAAAATCGAACGTAAAGTCGTTGGTTGAAACCATAGAAATCTTAATAACTAGTCAATAGAAATGCTATCGACTATCTTTTAACACTGGGACGCATGTCGCCGGTTTTCAAATACCACTTTTTGTATTCCTGCAAACAAAATTATTCTTTTTGGCGATGACATTAAGACGACAATTCCTCAACTCGCACTGTTGTTCGATTAGACAAATGCGCTTGTATTCCTGCAAACAAAATTATTCTTTTTGCGATGACATTAAGACGACAATTCCTCAACTCGCACTTGTGTTTGACTTGACAGATGCGCGGCGACAAGGTCACGCGTCTTTGACATTTCTATTGCCTTATTATTAAGATTTCTATGGTTGAAACAGTACCTAGTACTTGAAACTATGGCAGCCTAAAGTATTATTTTTTCAAAATCTTTGTGATTTGCAAACATTTTGTTTTAAGTGGATGTCTTTTTTATGTGAAGATGTACGTTTGTGAAGCCTGTAATTATTTAGAATTAAATAAATAGTAGCTTTAAAATATTTGTTACCTTAACGCTAAGAAATTGAACGGAAAGTAATTAAAAATGAAATAATGTAATAAAGTAAGTTTAAAACTCAGGCCTATGTCATTTGAATTTCAATTTGATTGTTTATTTTCTTCTTTATGCGGATGACTCAAGTGTTATTTTCTTAAACAGCTTTTGGCAACAATATCTAAGTAATTAAAATGATTATTGACACAGTCGAGGTTGTATCAATATTCGCATTTGACGTCTTTTGTTTTACTAAATATTTTGACTACACTTGTGTCGTTTAGCCTTCGGGGATAACAATGGCCGAGTCCTTATACTTAGTAATACGGTTTACGGCCTTCAATAAGTACTAGCTTTTGCCCGCGACTTCGTCTTCGTGGAGTTTGTTATATTAAGTAGTAGCTGCTCCCGCCGCCCACCCGCTATAAACCTTACGGCCCCGCTCCCGGGGAGTTTATCGTTATGTCAAATATTAAAAATCTTTTATTGATAGTTAGACTATCAAACACAATAAAAAATCGGATTAAAAGTTTTCGAGATTAGAGCTAACAAACAAACGAACTAATTTTCGCCTACGGTTTCGTCTAGATGGTAGGCACATCAATCAAAAGAAGCCTATTACGCGCCTTGTAGTCAGTTACCTGCATCTAAAATTATATCAAAATCGGTCCTGCCGTTTAGAAGATTAGCCGATTACAAACTACACTAAAAAACTAAACTAAAATTAAATGCAATTTTAGCCATTTGTTTCGTGCAAATAACTATATCAACTGAAAAAAACATAGTTATTTTGACATTAAAAACAGACATTTCAATTTAATAAAAACAGCCTGTGCCCGTCTCCTGGTTCTAAGCTACCTTCTCACAAATTTTCAGCCAAATTGGATCTGCCGTTCTTGGGTTATAAATAGTGTAATTAACACGAAGTGTATAAAACACAGGGTTATTGGCAATTCGACGTATTCCTTGCAGGATATTATAATAGGGCTTAAATGCAATATTCTGACCCCCTCTAAATACCTACCACTAAGAGCAAATTTCATTAGTGCCTGATAAGGTGCCAGATACTCAAGTGATGATTATAATTCTATAAATTTCTATACAAATTTGACATTTCATCCCACAAAAAGTATTTTTTTGTAAAAGAGTAACTCGTGAAGATTAACACTTACCAACGTGTGAATACGTGGTTTCAATAGATGTCGCATGTTGCATCCACCATTACAATATAATGTATCATTGTATGCGATATTCGAAAGGTTCATGACTAAAAGCACTATATGTTTAAAAAAAGTAATCTTCCGACCAAGATGTAGTCTATGTCCCAAAGTTTGAGCTCCTCAATCTCAGCTAGCGCTCGGGATGTCGTAGAAGGAGTGCCAGCCAACAATTGGAGCACAAGTGAACACATCCTCATCAGCGACCCGGCGCTCACGCGATGGAATACACGCTTCCTATCATATAATATTGTTTGTTTGTCAGACGAATTTATAACGCTTTTGTTAAATTAGGTATATTATGATCATTTTGTTTGTACGACTTAGTATTGGAGATATTTTATTTAATTTTAAAAATAAATAGACAGTTCGTACTATGACGTGTTATTGCCACTCAATCGTTACCCAGCCCCCGTAGCACACCTTCCCACTCATGACATTTAGATTCGACTTGGCGTAAGTACAACATAGAAACGTCAATTTATTTTGTCTTTGACATTTCTATATTGATAACTACGTCATAGTCGAATATGAATGTCAAGAGGAGCAAATCGTGCTTAATGGCAAGAACGGTGACTTTTCTGTCAAAAATGGTGAATAAACTGGATAGTAATTCATTTTCACTTCACAATTTGTTATACAAAAACGATTCAATTTTCAAAGTCACAATTTGTCCCTAGTCTGGTATATGTGGTAAATCTTAGTGCAGCAGTTATTTTAAGAAAACAACGGCAGCCGGGTGCCCTTCCAACCACGTGCAGTGTAGGATGCCGCGGTAGTCACCCGTTACCGCAAGGGGTTACTTACTACCCGTTTGAAACACGTGACAACTTCATATAGTAATTTTCTCTAAGGAGTTATTTACTTTGTATTTTGTTTTTTTTTTCGAGTGGAAGAATTTTTTAAATACTTGTTATATTTAACGCAAATATTGCATTGCTTTGCACTCAAACAATTCATATTCAACGCTTCAATGTCGATGAATTTTGTAAATTGACTAGCGAAAGAGCTGTCACCACTTTTAGCGTAGTAAATCGCTTTATATACTCAATTACGTATGTAAAAGTACAAATTCGTACACGGCGAAACTATAAGAGTTCCTTGTTCCTTCCTACGAAACCCTAAAATGTTAAAATGAATAATTAGCGTGCAAAATAATTCTCAATAATAACTTATTTTTCATTGTCTTACTATTGAGCTGCTGTGCAAATTTTCCTCCATATTTGTATTTACCTATAATAATACATATGTAGTGACTTGTACTTTTTGTTTTGGAATATTAATTAGTTTATAGTATTTTATTCAGGGCAAATATGGAATTATGCCGTTTCGTTGTCAGGGTTTCAACACTTTCAATATGTTTTATGCTCTCTTTTGTGTTTATGTTGTGTCGTACATTAGTAAATAAAACAAATTAACAAGCTCGGGGACATGATTCATATATTTAGCTACGTATAATTTTAGCGAGATCCTAAAAATACGTCAAAATATAGTACAGTCAACACAAATTCATTTAGTTTGTTCTTTTACAGAAAGAACATTTAAAAATTTTACACAACTCTAGATTTTATTTCATTATATTAAAACATTACAACTCCCTCCATATGTACATTTTGTTATGAAAACCTGGAAGAGCCGAATTGCCTAATTTGCAAATTCTTGATTGCCACTTAGTTTGAGAAGCTATCGCTCCGCAATTGTGCAAATACATACAGTAGAATTAATGTAAACGTGTTTTAAGTGAAACACATTTACATCAAATATTTTTCGTAACAAAGTTATAAAATCAAAAAAGTATGTAGCCAAGTGCGTCTTGGAACTCATACATTTAGAGATCCGTAATAAATGTAGGACCTATTGTTTATTTTTTTTTCTGCCTAACATAAAGAATGACGAAAATCTATATTTTTTTACATAACTTTGTCAGGGCAATATTTCAAGAACCGTTTACTGTAGGAATTAGAAAAACTGCATATAAACTACTCGTTATGTACATTGTTCCGACAAAAATTTTTTGGTTAAACTTTTTAGTACCGAGAAACTTAGCTGTGGCCGAATAAAAATAATATCGGTACTACATTTGATACGGAACCCTAAATCTATGGGTGCTGCGACGCACTTGGCTGGGTATATACTTGTTTTATTTTTGTAATAAAAAATATTTGATGATAATGTTCACATGTTCACATAAATTCACTCATTACTGTAATACACGTGCATACCTGTCCTGTGGATGCGTTCTGTAAGGATAAATGTATTTTCTTTTTATCGTTGGAAATGAACACTGACCACGTCTAGAATCTATGGTTTCAATAAATGTTGCTATTTCACATCCACCATTAACTACGTTAGTGTTGACTGTGGTTCTAAAACATTGTCTTGGATTTTCATTACGTCATTGTCGTGATGTCTGGGTAAATTGTCTCTTAATTATTATTAGTCTTGACCAAAAATAGAGTGACCACAAATGATGTACCAAATAATAGCAGAGTCGTGTATTTTCCTCCTGCGACGATGTCAACAGATAACTCATTAAGAAATCGTTAATTATAGATTATAACTATGGTAATTAAAAGTGTCAATGCTAAAAAGAAAGGTGAGAAGTATAAGTTCATGAGATGGACATAGTGGATTCAGTACTGGAAAAATCGTGGGGAAATCTCAAAAGAAATAATGTTTTCAAGATCTTGGTATCTCGAAATAGCAGCAAATTACCACGGCTTAGATAATAATTTAAGTAATTTAAACATTACATTACGCTTACCCTAAGGGTGTTGCACAGGGGTGTGCCACCACAGTTCCACTGTTATGTTGAGGTCCCATAGGATAGGGGCGAGCCTATCGTCATCCACCGAGCACAATTCCAACTCTGTGCTACTAATGTGAATTTCCTGATGGAAAGTTCACAAATAACACTTAGCCCGACCCAGGAATCGAACCCGAGACGTCGCGGTGAGAGGAGAATAACCACGAGACCATCAAGGCAGTAAAATCCAAGTAATTTATAGATTTAGAATGTCATGACAACGTTGGGGGCATTCATGCTATGGCATTCTCTCCTAGCAAAACTCTAGTACCTACAGTTTTGTTTGTCTAGTTAATGCAAGAATAAAATGGTAGCTTAGTCTTATAATAACAACCGGATCCATTAGATTCAATTATAACAGGGATGAGGGCGGTGTCCTTTATTAATACGCGGCGAGCCTATTTAGACTAATGCCGGTATTTTGCATGCCAAATTTTACTGACAATAAGACGCCATATTACGGCTGTCATGAATTCGAGATACGGCTCCAAGACATGCCTTTTTCACCGAGTCTTTTTTAGTCTTCTGTAGCCCGTAGTACTACTGCCCTTCACTTATATAGTACACCAGGTGTCCAAGCGTACGTGACTCCCATCACATCGGCCAGCTCGATCAAAACAAACGATTTGTTCATAGAAATAGCTATTAATTACCCATTAGCGCGCGTTCGTAATCGATTGGAAATCGATCGTGCGTTTGTAGGTGAACGAGGATAACTCAGGTGGGGATTTTTTCGAAACATCATACCTTTGGGTAAAAGTGAGCCGGGGTACTGATTGCACCGAGCGTACTGCATTCACTAAAAATATTTCCTTAATGAAATAAAGAAACCGGTCGGCAATATTCCGACAATAATACGTGAGTAACCCGTTTATTATCTAGAAGTAAACTTTATGATCTTCAAGAGATCTGCAGCTCAAGGAGCCAAACTAGTTTTTTTTATGTTGGATAGGCACACGTTTGACCACGATCTCACCTGATGGTAAGTAATGATGCGGTCCACGGTGGAGCACGCTTTGATGGCATCCAGATTGTACTCATGCGGAAAGACAGGCTCGGGTAGGGCGTTCCATTCCTTGGCAGTTCGCAAAAAAAAAACTCTTCGTGCGTATTATTTGAGGAATATCTACCATGAAGCGATGCCGGATTGCCGCTTGTCTGGTAGTCCGATGGTGAAATGGGGACGGAGGAATAAGGTTGTGCTATTCCTCGGTACACTCTAAAGCTAACTAATTACAAAATAATGTTCCCATGTTTAGTAGTCGCAATTGATCTATGTGCTAGTCGGCTTTTTAAAATAGGGAATCAATCTTGTGTGAAAGAGTATTTAAAAGTGTCCATAAAGAAAAAGGATTTTTAAACTTGGTAATAAATGAATTAAATTAATTTATTTTATTTATTAACATTTATTCATACAATAGAAAAATATGATACAGGTATGCAACTAATGACCATCAAGCCTCACTGCTATAACGAGAACGAATACCAACAATAATTACTAAATGAGTGGTAATAGCACAAAACCGCACTCCAAACACATCGTTACGGGGAGTCACGTACACAATATTGGACAACAATACCATTTGCTATCATTACACAATTCATTAAACAAGTAGATGTAATTAAAAAACTAATTAGCTAAAGAAACAAGCATTTTTGGTAACTATTTCTTCGTAAAGTGATAGCGTTTTTTGATCCGGCACAAAAAAAGTACTTGTGCAAAGGAATTAAAAAAACTCGTCATCTATTTAAATTGATGACAATAGAAGTATTTCAGTACTGTTTGTCGGTGAGTGAGATCAGTCCATGAAATTACTGGCATAAGAGGCATAACACCGTTGTCCTGTAAAGCGACTTATCTACAATATGTTGCCGTGGCTTGTCAATGTTAGTCATGTCAGTCAGTCATAGTTATGTCAGCCTATAGCTGGCCACCATCAGGTGTACTATTGAAACTACTATTTGAAATAAAAAATAACTGATCGATTTAAAAAAAAATAAGTCAATACGTGCACTATCGCTGCAACAAAATCTGCTTTCTTTGATTGATTGCTATTTCTCACCATCGACCACCATAACCGAATCTCTCACAAACCTGAATGAACGATTGACATTTGTCCCTAGAGGCCGATCGGTTCATCTTCACGGCATTTCCTACTCCAGGGTGGGCAGGAAAGAACAATATCTTTAGTGAAGCACAAATACTTACCTCCTTCTGTGATTAGTCACGCCTGTCTTGACGAAACCATCCAAAGATTAATATTTTATTCATAGGACTTCTGGAATGATTCTCGTTCGACAAGACTCTCTCTCGCATCTGAACGATCGCCAATCGTCCCAAAGACCGATCGACCTATCTTCTCGACGACTTCACTACAAGATGGGTACGATTTGACAACACATGTTTTCAAATTAGTTACGTCTGTCTTGAAGACATCCAATGATTAATGTTTTTTTGATAAGACTACTGAGATGCAGTCAAAAGTATTTGGTGAATGAATAAGAAAACATTACCAGATTAAAAAACTATAATACGAATCCCTTAATTTCCTTCAAACAGAAGTAAATATTTCATAGAGCTCGTTAAGTGAGTGTCCTGTCATTAATGGACAATCGCACCTTCAGGATGAGGGCATCACACCTGTCTGGAAAATGCATGGTGTTTAAATATAGAAAATTTTTCGTCACCTTCGTCCACTATTTTCAATGCCATGTTCATAAATCTTGGAATTAATTAAGTCGGTTTTTGGCATTCAACTCTTGAATAAATATCAAATATTCTAAATCATTATTGTTCAATAATTTAATAACAAAAAAACAAATATGCTTTTTCCTATCAGGCTCGTGCCCTCAACCTGCAGGAAATGGATTATCCATCAATGATGGGATACTCTGTGTAATCTTCAGTTTTTAAAATGTGTTAATTCATTATTACAATGCCTATATCATTACGTATTTCGATATATTTGACTTGCATTACTGGACTTTTGTATTGTTTGTTAAATAATTTCACAAATCCACGTTGTTTTGTAAACACCAGGAAGTCACAACAGTATTGAATACAATGCTTGATTACTTAGCCAAAATTTTTTATACTACGACAAATAAATACTCTATTTGCTAAAACAATGGGCCGAGTGCAAATGCTGATTGTTTGTTGATTTTAATCTAATTTTATACAGTTGGATTTAAATTAATCTAAGCCCCGGATATTCAAATCATTGAAATTCGTATAATTTAGTTTTACTAATTATTTAATTTTTATTTGTAATTCAATTCATACAATTCATTCATTAAATTCATTTATTTATATTTTTGTTGCTAAAACCAGCGCTATGGAGCTCGTGTAGCAATGTAAGACTCCACAGCATGCAAGCCGAGCAACCATCACTGTTTTCCTTACACCTATATTTTATTATTTGTTGTACTGTTTTGAAGATGTAAGGAAAATAAAAATCAATTTTCTTTCTTCTTCTTTCTTTCAAACTTGTATGCTGAAATAACCCACGCGGGTGGAACCGCGGGTGAAAGTTAGTTTGTTTCATTGAATACGCTCATCTCGGGCACTGGGCAGCATTGGTCGGATTTGCATAATTCTTTTTTGTTGAATATATCTATTATTGTGTATTAAATGGTTAAAAGCTATAAAACATTACGCTACCATCGATAGCAGCGGAGCAGCAGTGCAATGACGCGGGTAAATACGTGGAGAGCAACTAACATAAAAGAACATAACATCACGCTAATATTATCCAGAAGGGTGCGGCAGAGTATAAAGAATTTTGATATAAATTGCACGAAATTGTGCACACAGGTTTTATATAAGGCGTAAATGAGCTGTGAGAGTGGATTATTTGGCAATTCAACTCCCTAAGGGCGTAAGTTAGGGGTTGCAAGGGTATGAGAAAAGTTCCTCAATTTTGTAGGAAATAGCATGGAAATATCGAATTTCACGCGGACGAATTCGTGGCCAAAAGCTAGTAGAAATAAAAACAGGAGTGTACTGTTAGATTCACAATTTGGAAAATAAAAAAAGTTTGGGAGAATGGCTTATTTGTACGCAATGCCGTGATTCGGTATTGAGTTAAAATTGAATTCAATTATGAATTAAAATCTGAATTTCTGTCCGTGTCCGTGTGAACCCGCTCTAAGTGTAATTGTTGACACATGAAGCATAATTTCATGTTCTATGACGAAGCGAAGCATCTTTATTGTTGCAGCATTTCCTCGGATTAAAAATAAACAAAAATATAGAGATTTCTGTGCAAATCTTCAAGGAAATTACTCAAGAGTAATTTCCTTGAAGATTTGCACAGAAATCTCTATATTTTTGTGTTCACAGAAATCTCTGAAAACTTGTATTCAGAGTCTTGGATTGCCAGAAACCGTTTCAATAGAACAAACATAATTATTGCATAATTAATTTATGCACTGCTTTGCATAGATTAGCGAATTCATTAACGGTATTTTGCTTGTCATTAATTACTACATAATCTTACATTATATAGTATATAGGTACTAAACATTGGTTAGTTTACAAAACCATATCTTCGGTAAATGACACGATGGCATTACAGGATGATCTTCGTAGACTGGAAGAATACTGCCAAACATATAAGCTCTATCTCAACCCTTCAAAATGTTCAGTTGTATCGTACACCAGAAAGCGAATCGCTTTAACAGATAATTATACTTTAGGAGGAGTAACACTACCTAGAAACACATTTGTTCGTGACCTAGGTGTTTATCACGATTGTAAGCTTGCCTTTGACACACATGTTGACAGCATAGTTAACAGGGCTTCCAAGGCTCTGGGATTTATCATGCGCATTTCCAAGTGCTTTACTGAAGCCAAAACCCTTAAAATTTTATATTGCACGTTTGTGAGAAGCCATTTGGAGTACGCGTCTCAAATTTGGAATCCCTGTTACTCCAAGTACATAGACAGAATAGAGAATGTCCAAAAGCGCTTCATTAAATATCTATGTTTCCACTTAAAGATCCCGTATCATTCTGGTCACTACTTATTATTATGTAAAAAATTTCATTTATTACCACTTCAAAATCGTCGTCAGATATCAGATTATACGTTAATTTTAAAAATCTTAAACTGTAATATTGACAGTCCTGAGTTATTGTCCAATTTTTTCATAAATGTACCAAACAAATCAACACGTTCATATATTCCATTGCGGATTCCAGATGCTTCAACTAATTACAGGCAGAATAGTTGCGTTGTGCGTGCGAGCAGATACTTTAATAAAGTGAGTAAGCAGTTCGATATCGATCCATTTACAATAAGTTTGTCTGCGGCAAGAAGACGGTTGAGTCTCGAATTCTTTAAATAAGCGGAGTATCATATTTCTTTTTTTTTATGTTGTGTTATATTTCTTTTTTATTTTTATTTTATTTTCTTCATTTAAATCGCGCCCTAATTATAAGGTAATTATAAGCGCAATGTTTACATTAGTTTTGTTCGCACCAAATTGTTATACAGTCACTAGAAGCGAAAACTTGTTATTGGCTTTATGGTTCCTAACTTATTGTTATATAAGTTATACTAGCTGTAAGTTTTCCATATGATAAATAAATAAATAAATAAATAGTGTAATTATATAATTCGTTGTTTAATCTGCCTCGATGGTCTAGTGGTTAGCGTGTGCGCCTCTCACCGTGAAGTTTCGGGTTCGATGCCCGGGTCGGGCAAAATGTTTTTTGTGAACTTTCCGTCAGGAAATTCACAATAGCAGCTCGGTGGATATGTATATTATTGTGTATAGAATATTAAGTTATAATTTACCAGACGGTTATCTCCAACTGTGAGTGCTAAAGATAGTCAAAAGATTATTTCTAAAATAAATATTACTAAATTGCACGGACCACATTATACCTGTCACTCGCGATTCACTAGAAGTAGGCAGAGATATAACAAACACTATTTAAACTTTATACACTGTTATATTTTGCTTCATTAAAATTTCAATAAATAGAGTAGTCACGCAAAAAACTCTGTAATATGCAAAACTTGTGATATAAGTGGCAAGTGGCAGTATTGTGTGGCAACAAAGGCATCCGTCGTCGGCAGCGGCACGGCAACAGCAACAAGCTACAACGGCAATAGACGACAATAGGAATTTGCAATGTGCTAACGTTACGTGTCCGGACATCTATCATACAGTGGATCGTGGGACAAGTCATAAAAGGAGGTGGCTCATCTATACTTATAATAAATCTGTACAAGTAAAATTTCTGTACATTGAAAATATCAAAAAAATAATTGGCATACTAAACCGACACCAAACCCAAAAATATGATTAAAACATTTTTTGTCTGTCTGTCTATCTATTTGTTCAGGCATCGCGAAAACTACCGGTTCGATTACGATGAAACTTGGTATAATTATTCTTTAATATCGGCAACAGTATCGGCATAGTACTTGAAAAGAAAGAAAAAGCCAAGCGTATTGATTGTGCGTAGGTTAAGCAATGTTTACGGTGTTATTTTACCAAAAGATCGATATCAATCGATTGGTGTGATAACACCCGTACTGCCGTTGGCTGTTGGATAGTGACCAACTTAACATAATGACATTTACTCGATGCCTCGAATAGCAAGTAAAGTTATTGGTACCGGCTGCCATTTAAAAATCTATGTCAGTTATTAGGTACGGGAAGACAGAGTCCAGAAAGAGTAACAACTATTCTTTCTTTCCATTCTTAGTCTAGATAAGGGAATCTTCGCATATTAATGAAAATGAAACGATTTCGATCTAAATCTGGATAACTTTAAATAAAATAATTAACAAATCTAATCGCTTACCGCTTGTATGTTGCACCCCACACATTATACAGTGTACCTGTGCCGGCCTGACAAACAGACAAACAGACACGTTGTCAGCAGGAAGCGTCGTCCATCATCCATCATGTCAAGACACCCGACTTCACCCGCTACCAAAGAACTAGGTACTCCACTTTTTGCCTCAAGAGTTTGTTATTCTGCTTTAATAGCTGGTAATGTAGTCCATTGTGGCAGCAATAGCTTTTTTGCGTACTTACTAGTAAAATATTTACTAAAGAGACAAGTTAATTAACGGTTAAGGAAAACATCACAAATTCATGAATATCTGAAAGTTCTTCATAGGTAATACTTTTATAAAACTACTTTTCTTTATAATGTTTATGGTTATCTGTCAAGCCAATTAACTTGGGTTGAATGATGGATTTATGTTCTTCAGCTAAACGACCTTTTGCGCAATAGTAACGCTTCAAATAGAAATACTTACAGGGAATTCTTACTCAAAATATAATTAACATACTACACTGCGTCCGCGATAAGATTTTTTTTTAATTTTTTTACAGAATTCAGATGTCATATTTAACAAAATATCCAGCAATCTGGGATATTTTATTCTTCAAAATATTCTATTTAATACCTTACCTGTTCTTTTAGTCCTCTTCACGTAACTAAACCACATTTGAATACAATACATTTTACAAAACCGCATGTTAGCAAATACCTAGTATTATTGACTAGCCATTTGTTTAAATGCCTATAATTTGTACAACGGCATAATATTTTGCTCCTTTATTGTAATAGGTCTGAGATAAACGCGTAAATATTTTACTAAAATGAAAACGTAGCTAACTTAGCACGAGGAACGTTAATGTGAGGCTAAAGTCATATTTCGCAAGTTGCTCGTTTATGTTCAAAAATATACTTTGTTTGGTAAAACGAAAAACTATTTCAAATGAACACAGAATCTTTACAATTAGATATACATTCATCGAGTGTTAAATAAGAAGCTTGTTAAAATTAGTGTAAATTTAAATATGAATATTTTTTTAATATGACGACTCTACCGACCGGGCTAAAGGTCCACCTAATGGTAAGATTAAAAACAATATCATCAAATATCGCTGAAAGGTAGTAGATGCGCTACAGCTGAAGATTGCCATGTCATGTTAGAAAGCCCAGGAGGCAAACCGGAACACCGTAAAGTGAGCAACTATTATTAGAAGACGTGTCAGAAGTTAAAATGGTGTTACCGGCAATTCTGACAATGTTAAATTCATCAGTAAATTTTCATTTTCAAATCTGAAAATGACCAACAAGTCATCAGAAGGTCGTTTGCCAGACAGTAAACAGTAAACACATCTGTTTCAACATTTGACGATGGTGTTTACATATTTACCGAAAACATTGTATCTCCCTCCACACATCTTATTATCTTTACACGTGGCTTAGAGTTGAACCAACTGAGTATACCAACTTACCACCTGTGGTTCAACTGCATTCAACCAGATTTAACCAGAATTCAGAAAATTATGTCGTATTAAAACGCATAGCATCTTGCTGAATAATTATTCAGCAAATAGTCATTCGTTTTTTAGATCCAACCACTGAATTACAAACATAGCCTAGATTCTTTCACGAAGATTCTGGGCTATGTTTTTAGATTCTTGCAAGAGTTTAGTAAACGAAAGCTACGTAGTAAAGATAACCACAATGTTGTACCGACATCGACAGTTTCAAATTTTATCTGAATGTCCAAACGAGATTAATTTCTACCGGAAAGGAAAGTAAGTAAGTACAAAAAAATACTAATTGCAAAAAGCATATAGAATGTTATGAACATCCGTCTAACAGCAGATAATTTCTGCAATAACAAAAATAATCATTTATCATTACTCATTACTCACTAAACATAAAACCAATTTTGGAGAAAAGCATTATTGTATCTGTTTAGCAAAAAAACATTCTTATTTCGACATCGACATCATGGTAACAGCTCAAACCATAGCAGAGACTAGTTAATCTATGGACAAAACCTCGTTGATTGGCACTGACAAGCCGCCGCTGGTAGTAGTAATCCTATTGTATGGTAATTTGTTTACTTGTGTACAACACTACTGTCCAATAGTGTTGTAATCGATGTTTATTTTCACTTTTGTAAATAACTTTTTTAAAAAGATTTGAGATTGACATTATAATTATTGACCTTCGTTAGTGTACAATGTCGGTGGCGGAACGCAATTTGCAACGCAATAGGTTGAATAAAAATGTTTGGATATAGCTAACAAGTTTGCAATCTACGTAATAAAAGTTGTTATTGCATCCCATTAATATCTACTTACAACAGGAGTAGATAAATTGTTGCACTTTACTAGAATGGAATTCCAATCTTTTCTAGTTCCACCATAAGACCAAAATCTTGTACTACGAAGTAGGTAAAGAAATGCAGTAATACTTTCTTTTCGACTTCGGTTATAAAGATATTTGCTGAACTCAATACTAATATTGTAAATAATTAATAAACAATAAATCGTATTTTTGTTACTAATAGGCTCAATAACTACTGAAACGATTTTAAAACCAAAAAATAACGACTAGTATTTTTTTCTCAAGACCTTTATTTTTAGGCATATATATATATATCTAGACATACCTACTTGGCCTTAGGCCTAAACACAAATTAATAAAATACCTCTATAAAATAGTCCTCTTTGTTGACACATATCTGTTACCTAAGCGGACAAAATGGGACTGAAAATTGATTGATTTGAGTAGCAGTCTATCACAACACTATCAAAATAGATATAAATCAATTAAAAAATATTATCGTTTAAAGAATTGGCTGCAACTGTTTATTTTCAAAACCTATGTTCAGGCTTCAGGCTATTAGCAAAATTTTATTATAATCGATCCACTAGTACTTTCGTAATAGAGTAACAAACACTCATACCTACATTCAATTACATCCTCACAAAGTTTCACATTTATATTTTAAGAAGGATTGATAATGATGAATGATGCAAAATATTAGGTGACTATAAATATAATTAATAAAAATTCTGTGTGGTACATGTATGAATGCGCAAAATTATTATCTCTATTTATTTAGTATGACATAATGATCGAAAAGTCACAAAAAACATTAAG
This sequence comes from Hypena proboscidalis, assembly GCA_905147285.1. Taxonomy (NCBI): domain Eukaryota; kingdom Metazoa; phylum Arthropoda; class Insecta; order Lepidoptera; family Erebidae; genus Hypena; species Hypena proboscidalis. Next base: position 646,806 of record LR990132.1, read on the forward strand.
TTAACACGGAAGCTACATGTGATTAATAATATAATCGCGATTTAGCTAAGATTGTTTCATTTGATACTTTGTAGGTACTGTTCACCTAATCTCTTAACGTGTATCTTTATCTATTACTGTACTTACATCAAATTTATTTCACAATATTGATACACCTATTTGTTTTGATAATTATTTTTATAAGAACGTAAATTAACTTTATCTTACAATGAAATATATAGTCAAGAGTCTCATCAAGCCTTGCCACGGAACAGCCATTTATACCTATTGCCTTACTTTTTGAACCCGTACGTATGTGAATCCATGTCTTGCAGACTTAGTCACAAATTTTATTGTATTTTCATTATTTAATGGGTTTGTGCAAAGTCAAAGGATCAGTTTTAACTTCTCTGTTATTAAATACGGTTGGTATATTACGACAAGTTGCAATGTTTTTTTGCTTGTGAAGAAGAAAAGTGAATTGCTACGCTTTTGCTCGTAAAAAAATATCTAACTGCCTTAAAAATTTTAATACAAATTTCCCTTACTCCTAATTTACTCCATTGCTGATGTTTAATCAGCCAGCTAGCCTTTTCAATCCACTGCTGGACATGTCTTTCCCAATTCGCGCCACAAAACCACAAGCTTACCTATGTCATACATTTATATCAAATCTTTTAGCTTTCTCTTCTAATTGTGTCACTTTAGAGAAATAGAAGTGTAGATTTCATGACGTGTGTTATTTTGTTTTATTTCAATTTTCTTACTAATGACAGTCTTGTGTTGTCCAATAATATCGTAACGAGTAACCATCAACGTGGGTGCCGTAATGTATATTTTTCATTTGCAAAAACAACTCCTAAATTATATTCAGGGCTTTAATTCTTCTTCTACTATTTGGTATTCACTATTTGGATTAAATATTTTGTGCTTCATTAATCTCATTATTTTTGTTGCTATAGCACTAAATTATTCTATCTAAAACGGTGTCCCTATTTTAAGCGACCCGTTTGCAGTTATCCCTATTATAAGAAAGAAGTATTTCTTCGAAGCGGCATTGTTTACAGTCCGCCGCCGCGCCACCATCCGTCGCTCACGAACACAAATCAATCTTGCTTAAACAGCTTCTTAATCTCAAAACTTTTACCCGTAAACAAATACTAACTAAATTAGTCAGGATTAAAAACTAAACATTATTTAAACTAAGCATCCCTTAAAAAGTGTTAGCGAAAGTCTCGCCATGAAAGATTAATTTTAATCCCAGACCAGATTATTGTTCAGAAATAGTGTCTCTTTAATCCGAGACCATTCGGATCATCCAATTTCTCAGTAAGGAGGTGAAATAAAATCAAGTTTTAAATGTGAACAATATTTTAGTTTATTATAATAACTCTTTATCTTAATCCTATTATCTAGTTAATAAATATACAACTTTGGAACTATTTACACATAACGACATTGCGGAATGCATCTCAGAGGTTACACGGCTAATATTGCGATTGCAAGCTACAGAGATTACCTCTCTCCTCCACTGGTCCATTTGCTACACTAAAACTAAATCACAGATAAATAAAACTTCGAAAGTCTTTCTTTGAGGTTCACTGCCGCGTTAGTACCGTCACAGGCTTGTAGATGTGTGGCGTAAGAGGGTGATGCGACGGTGAAGGTAACTCGGGGCTGGACGCTCCCGAATTCGTAGGTGAGTGCATCATTGGAGGTGAGGGCGGCAGCAGAGGAGATGTTTGCGCCAGGGAAGAGTTCTGAAGCAGTGGCGCCTGTCCCATGAAATGACCCGACGGCAAACGCTCGTACAGAGCCGGAGAATAATGCAAACTGCCGTATCCCATGGATTCTGCGCCACGGAAAGCTGGATGTACTGCACTAGGTGCTACTGGAGGTGTCTTCATTTGTATGGGAGCGTATCTTTGGTACAATAGTTGAGAGTATAGGCCAACTAGTTGTGAGTATGTGGCAGGAGGATACGCTCCGGGCATAGGTCCTCCAGGGAACAGCGGCCTCTTGAAGCAGGCTAGTCTTGAGCGGCCGTTGAGTGCCGACCGCCGACGGAGCTTGCCTGTGGTGCCTCCGATGAACACGTCCTCGGCTGAAGCATCCAGCATCCAGTAGTTGCCTTTGCCGGGGTCGTCGTAGTGACGCGGCACTTTCACGAAGCACTTGTTGAGGCTCAGGTTGTGGCGGATGGAGTTCTGCCAGCCCTGACGGTTCTCCCGATAGTAAGGGAAGTTGGTCATGATGTACTCGTAGATGCCGTTCAGCGTTAGTCTTTTCTCGGGGCTGTTGCGGATCGCCATCATGATGAGTGCGTTGTAGCTGTACGCTGGCTTTTCATGTTTCTTGTCCTTTTTGTCGTCATCGTCCTTTGGCTTGGTGCAATCAACGGGTTCGGTTCCCGTAACGTCAAGTTCCGAATCACTGAGATCCGCCTCGGAGTGCGAAGCGCCCGTCGACGAGGCGGTAGGCGAGGGTGGAGGCGCCGGCTTGTTCATCAGTATCGAGTTAATACTGAAATCTCCTTCGAACTTCACCATTTTGTAACACTTGTATGACACTTTGTTAGACGCGATGTGTGCGCACTGCGAGCGAGGAGTGAACTGGCGGGCGCGGAGGCGGGCGGCCGTTTTTATACCGCGTCTGGGAGGCACCGCCCCGGCAGCTTTGTTTCAGCGCCGCAACCAATAAGACGGGTAGCTTTTTGTTACATAGCGCCACGCCCCTCGTGTCATAAGCTCCCCTCGCCTCGCCTCTCCTCACCCCGCTGCCCCCCTCCAAGCTCTATACATCGTGTAGTTGTATGAGTTGTATGAGCGCAGCGCGCGCGCATCGTCCACGACCGCTTTATTTATGATGTGCCGTTGTATTGTTGAAGCGACGATTATAAATCGATTGTGGTCTCTCCTGTGATTAATGGCTGTTGTAAAAATTTAAGTGTAGTACTGTTTTAAATCATTCAATTTGGTTGATTGATTCTTGATAGGGCCGGTATCGTGTACTTTGATTATGTTATAAAGGTACGGGATAAACTTTTGTTATGATGGAAGTACGAGCCTTTCTTGTGGTTATTGATGATCTGCTTCACTAATCACCGGTTAATAATGTTATTCGTGATCAGGAAGTCATGATTGTACTGCAAGATATATTGTTGATAAGGTACTTGAGTTGTGCAAACAAAGGGATTACACTGATAGCCGCAGATATAAGATAATAATATATCTACGATTAGAACAGAGCAGTCACTGCTTATCGTCAATTACGCACATACAAGATTTAGAATTTAGTTTATTGTTGATAAGAAGATAAGCACCGAAATGTTACCTACCCTTGAAATAACTCTGCACAGAGCAGTCTAACATTTATAATTTAAAGAAATATTATTGATAGAGCTACTTTCTGCAATATTCCACATAAGTGATAGGTCAGTATTCATATTAACAGAACATGAGCTATTTAAGGAGGCTAATAGCGGAAAAATATTTGTATAAAATGGTTCGCAGATAACAGAGCACAGTTTTCATAGTTTAACTACGATAGGTACCTAATAATAAATTAATTTATATTTGGTGCGTTTTTCTTATATTGGTTATATTATTATACCTACTTTTATTGATATTTGTAAACATACCTTCTTCGAAATTGATAAAGTAGAGACAAGTAGAGACACTCTTATTGTATAATTTTTATTAGGAAAACACAATAACAGTATCTTATAAATCTATTTAAACTATGATTTGAAATTACAGAAAACCATTTAGCTACGAGTTTCTGCATAAAATTATCGTCTTATTCAACTTCATTTGTAAAGTAATTTTTGTTAAAATTTGATTAATATATATATAGCAATCAAACTAACATTAAACGCACTGCTCAAAGTATTAAATTAAATGGCATTTGAAAGCAGACTGAAAATCATTCAAAGATTATTTTTTAATATTTCGAATACCAACTTATAATATTGTCTGCTATACATATTAGATGCCTGCGGATACGTCCTAACGTTAACTATGTATAAAGCATTACAATAAACTGGTTACAAATAATACCTATGGTTTCCGGGAAAGTGAATGATACATACAAACGGTGATTTTACTAATCTCAGTGATTAAAGAATTATGCTTCAATCACCTTATCATATTAACGGTTTTTAAGACTTCGTTTCAGGAACAGAGTACCATATAGTTTGTTTTATTATTTTGTGAGTATGAGATTAAGCCCCAATTTCAAAGGAGTTAGATAAACCCTATTGGTGTAAGTGGATACTGGCCCTAAGTATATCTGAAGCGACGATCTAATTATGTTTTATGAACGATGAAATAAACTTCTTTAATACAAATATTATACGTAAATGTATCAAATTTTATGTGAAAAAACTATTCATACTTGAAATTATGAAATTATTAGCAATTTAAACTAATATTACCAAGAGATGATAAAAAAAATCATCACAGAGATTTCTACAACAGTACTTATGATCTAATCAGTCTCAGACAATATCATTATTAAAATGTAATGTTATATCAACATAAATATATGTTTATCTGAACATAAAATTACAACTTTAGAAAATAAAACCTAACATTCACCTACGATAAGAAATCTGTTTTGCGTGCGTGTTTTATTTACGTGATATTATTAAAATAATATTTAGGTACGTGTATATCAAGAATTATCTACATACCTCTAACTAATATATGCAATACTCTACTATCTGCAAAGTCGATAAGAAGTAGATATCGCAGACTATCACGTAAACACCAATCGGAATTATCTCCTTATCAGATCGATTATTATCGATATGTTATCGCTTTATTATTTGTTTGTGTTATAAACATGTCATAAATATTATTAAAATTTCGGTAATGCAGGGTGAATTTTCAATATTTGTAGGTGGCATATTAAAATGAGATCTATGTTAATAAACCCCAAATTACATTAGGCAATTGTTGATGAAACGAATGCCGCGGTTTTAATTTCATGAACAATTTCTTGGGTAAAACAAATTGGACTTTATTGATATTTTATAAACAATTTCACGTATAAACATCAATGTTAACAATGCATTAATTTATTTTATACAGAAAAACTCAGTAATATTGTTAAGTTAAATAGGCTTAAAACTTTGAGTTATTATTACTTACAAAAAAAAAAAAAATTACGACTTAACGGTACTCTGAATCAACGAAGACGGCTTAGCCTACGGACTATTCCAGTCATTTCAACATTAAGTATTATAATCCGGTATACAGTAGCAAAAATGTTCGAGTTAATGCTGAGATCTATAGTGCGTACACCCTGAATGCACTATAGATCTTAGCCTAAGGCCATTTTATATTGTAACATCTTTTTTGAATAACTTCTATACGAAATGATAACTTATGAATATTTTCCTTTAATATAAATGTATTTCCCTGTACAAAAATTTTAATATTTTAATATTTTAATCCCTTTTCATTACGTTTTATTAGCATACTTTAAGTTGTATCACCAATGAAAAAAAAATAACCGACTTCAAAATACCTTGACAAATCATTTAATAACGCAAAAAGCCGATAAAATAGTTCTTGAAGTCTATGCAAAAGCTCAAACTCACTTTTTCATCAAAAGATTAATATTAATTTAAAATATGTTCTACGATTAAAAAGTGGTACATAGCAAATTTGTCGAATCTTTTTAAATTATAATCAAATAAAAAAATAAATATGGCGCCAAAAAAATACTTTACCATTATGAAAACAAAAGATAATTAGTCAGTGTTTTGTTCTTGGTAAGTCTGAGCTTATTCCAAACTGAGTCTGTGTACAGAGTATATCGCTCTATCTTAATGTTCATCAATTTATATTCCAAACTGATTCATTTCCTCAAACTTTGAATGGCAAAATATCAGTATTAATAATGATAGAGAGAAATAAGACATCACGGAACAGCCTGTGAACTTTTACAAAAGTTCTCTATATTCTTTAACATTTAAACAACATAATTATCAAACTGAAGAGCGTCGTTAAAGACTAAGGGGCCATTGTGTATTGCAGTTAGAGGTAGTCTTGCAACCAAAGGTACCTTATTATCATTGATTGTGTAACAAAAACTTGGAACTCTACAATGAACCCGTGTTCTTTGTTGACACGAAACAGCTGATTTCTTGACTTTTTAAATGAGCACCTGTATATGTTCCATTCCCGTGGTGCTATTATGTAAATGAAACGGTCGATTCCCAACTTGTAGTCCATTCCTACCCTATTTAAATACGGTCGATAATATTGCTTCTCAAAAAATTACGCATGCATTTGCGTTCACGAAATCCAAAAACTATTAAAAAAATAATATGTAGGTTTTTTCTTCAGGAATTCTAACCCGCATTATAATGTGATAAATAATATAATCGATTGACGTATTCATATCAAACGAGATATTCATATGAATGAACGGTCATATTCATCTCGATCGACATATCGATGCATCGGTATTTCTGTGTGATCGAATTAAGAGTTGCATACAATAGCGCACCTGTACCTACCCATGGACTGTACAGATGGCTACCATATCAATCTTATACCTTCATTTCCCGTAGCTATTAGATGGTCTCGAGTTGTACAGGCTGCCCGTGCAACGCGAGACCAGCTTACACAGGAAATGTATAGGTTGATGATTAGATGTGTGTGACTAGTGCAGTCTTGTTTGTCACGGATTTTTTATACAAGAAGCTACGAATATATTATAACTGCCGCGTTGATCTCGTGGTTAGCGTAAGCGGCCTCGTAGCACGATTGCCGAGTCGGGCAATAGTGTTTTTTTGGGCTTTTCCGTTAGGCAATTCCCAATAGCACGGAGTAGGAGCTATGTCCGGTGGGGGGCGATGTAATCTTATCACATAAGACCTAAACATAATAGGTGAGGGTATTATATGTACGCCTTTGTCACACCCTTCTGTATACGTGTGATGTTTTCAAAATTTAAAAAATTAAAATTTGTTTGTGGTACGAATCTTACACCCGACACACACCTCCAATTGAATCGTTCATACGTCGTGTACATTCAGGAATAACGTCATTGTAAAAACCAGTCATTTAATAATAACGTGATTTTTAGATTACTACGTTATAGAAATTTAACATTAAGTACCGGAAGTGATAAAATAATGAATGTGTGTTCTTAATATTTTAATCGGTTTAATTGATAAGCAGAAAGTTGAAACATATGGCATTATGGCTAATGTTAAGATCCCCTATATACCTATTACCTACATTTCAAAACGCTTTTTTTCTAAAATTGATGTCGTATCCATTGCTACAGCCTCCTAGTTCCATCCAAACTGCGGCACTTCACACAATAGTGTCAGATTAGTGTCGGTACCGTACGTGTTCGTCACGATGCTCACACTGATCAACTGATCAGCATGATCAGAACGATCAGAACGATCAGATCACGGTCAGCACTACCATTCGAACAGGATTATATTGTCGGTTAGGTATTTTGGAATGAGTAATAGTAAAATGACACATGTTTGTGTGATAAATGGATAAAAAGTATAATATATCCAAAATACCAGTGCTTTGTTAAAATAGCCTACTATGGGAATTATGATAATATAGTAGGTAATGAATGACCAATTCTGTTCGCAGATAGTAGATGCGTTGCCGCATATTTTGGGATTCGATATTTTTTCATTTTTTTTTATTTATATCGATCGGTAAACTGTCATTATTATTCTACATAAATTAGTTAATTTTACTTCGATTATTTTTAACATGACTGAAATTGATAATATTTTATTTAATGTTTTATATTGAATTTAATTTTTGACATGGATTAAGATAATTTGTATCATATTTTCAACACAACGTAATATTGTTTATGAAATAAATGAAATTAAATGAAAAATATATATGTATATAATTTGTGTATCTGATAAAGACAGACAGTTGAAAATGATGATGAATATCTGACGAGGATAATACTGACATTATACAGAATGGTTCATTCATTTCGGTAAGTATGGGAAAATCTGTAATTATAAGACATACACCAATCTGTTCTTAAAAACCATGATATCGATTTTAGTACAAACAAAATCTTCATATTTAGATTTAAAAATAAACTTATTCTCTGCTCGGGAATCGAACCAAGTCGAATTGAAAATTGCATTTTACTATTTGGATTATGATCTTCTTCTTCGTCGTGTCGATGGCTAAGTCAAATTTTATTTTGACTTGCCATCGTGGTGAAAGGATTAGCCAATTCACTTTGGAGAACTTGCGAATTGCCCAGGGTGCGCCGGACGTAGGGAATCGTTGTGTACGTCACTCGGGGAGGCTCCTTTCATGCACACCCTGGATTATGATTGTGAGGTCTGGATCTGGATTATGATGATGTATAAAATGAATAAAATGCATTGCAATGCATTCTTCAGGATCTGTGGCCGCTGGATGGCGATAGGCTCATCCGCTACCACATTGTACCTTAACATAGCAGGTGAAGTGTGGGTGTTATACCCCTCTGCCACACCCATCAATAGATCTGATAAATGACACAATATGTATTAAGTTGTCTGTATGTTTGCCAGAGTTCTCTTTGATTTTTTTTTGTTATTATAGATTAGCTGCATGCACATATATTTGCGTTATGATCCAGATTTAAATATTGTATTTTGTTATGTATTCTTTTTTATTGATTGTAATGTGTTTTGTGCAATAAATAAATAAATAAATCGCCGTGATGTTATGTTATGTAGATAATAAAAATGGCTTTTCTGGTCCTTGTCGTCACACAATATGTAGTCCAATGCCATTCACAAGTAATTAAAAATACAATACTAAAACTAACAATATATACTTACTAGTATCCATCCTTTGACATTTTAACCCTATCAATCCAATCTGTAGATTTTTAAGCAACATAACAAATGCCTTTCACCCAGAATCACTTACTCCTCCGCCTCCGTTATCTCGTGATAGTGACGTAAGCAGTGACGCGTGTGACGTCACTCGACAGCGGCGAGCCTTTGATCGAGCCTGTTCTCTTTTTAATAAATCCCGCGCTGTGGAGATATTAAAGACAAGATTCGTATTTTAGTGGTGGATTTGTGTTGTTTTTGGTAAATTTTGACGAGGATGAAATCTTTTAAAGGATAAGAAATATTATATTGGCTGCCTCGTTGTTTTAGAGCAAGAGGAGAGATTGTGTGTTTTCGTCTTTCCGCTCACCGTCACAGTAAAAAAAAACTATTTTGTTAGAATTATCATAATGCAGTTGTGATTTGATGAACCAAATTATACATACATAATATTAGTAGTTTTTATATAACATCAAACACATTTCAATTTAATTCTGTTGTATAAAAAACACTGGAAATGATTACAATGCAAAACCCGTCATTAATCATGATTATAATTTGAAAATTAATCTATGTGATAATCAGAAACACATTTTTACCTATTTGTTTTTGTTAATTTTAGTTTATTTTATAGTTATTAACGGTAAAACCTTATCAATCAGGTGTGTGGTTGACAACTATCATCTGGTGGCTTTTCAGTAAACTTACCCATTACACACGGACATCCAGAATCCACAGACCTCAATAAAAGATGCGTGGTGCGCTACGTCTGAGACATACTATGTTGTGTCTGTCTAGTGCGTAAGTAATCTCAGGCCCTAATCGAGCCCTATTAGGCAGCAGTTTTAAGCGGGCTACGCACTTGCTGCAGAACAGAACCAATCTAGAAGACGAGTTGAGTTGAGCCATGAAAAAACACTGGACTTGGCCTTTAGATTTATTAGATTGGTTCTAGGGCAGGATGTGTGTATCTTTAGGTGCTTAAGGTAAGATGATTTTCTTTCTTTGGCTTGTTCGCAATAGCTCTGACAGCAGCAAAAAAGATGTACCTATGTGAAAAGTGTTAGTAAACATTGGCGATAAACAACTCTGGAACATCATCTCATACCACGTAAATAAGGTACGGTGCATCCTGACTCATAATGAGATCACGACATTTAGCTCTCTGCCATCATGGAGGGTTCACGACATCAGCTCTCCGCTCAATTGCCTGCTCTGTTTGTGACCCGCACCTTAAGTAAGGTTAAATAATTGTGCCGACACTCACTTCACCAGAGTGGACATAGGGATGGGATAATCAGCTATTCGAATACCAGATACTCATCATTATAAGCAAATGATCTATGCAGCGTCATTATGGTAGTTTTTACTAGATACTACTAAATCTAGATACCGATAGTTGTTATAAATGAGATGGAAATTAAATAGAAATAAGATTTTTATAAATGTTTAGAGAAAGATTACCTTAATCTCAGTACCAATTTAGTGCGATTTACACGTGACGTGGCCAATAAAAAGATGCTGCTAGTGGGCCTGATGCGATAACAATTTGTAATCAACGCCTTCAAAAAGAATTAAAAGGCGACACTATACCATAAGGCAACCGACGTATCTTCTGCCCCAGTCTTTAAGGAGGGCGACCTTATTGGTAAACATGATACCTACATATTACTACAATGTAAATTATATGTCGTATTATTCAGGAACTCTAATACGAGAACAATGCCTTCGCGATTTTTCTTGCCTGATCGGATCGAGGCGAATTCTTTCCCAAAGTGTTCGGATACTTTCTGCGTATCATTTAAGTATATTTATTCAATATGGTGATGATTTATTCATTGAGGTTTTAGTAAAAAGTTGCATTTTAGACATTAATACTTTTCGGGTATGAAAGTGAGAACTGTCACATCTCTATAACGATGAGTTATGTGTATGTATGAGTGGCTCAAATTAAATTATAAGTGCGGGTCGCGCGTGGGCGACACGGCGCATACTGACTGTCGTTAAGATAGCTACTACCATGAAAATGGATCAAAGCTGTAGCTTTATAACTAAAAATATATGAAAAAATAATATACTTTTTGTTTTTACAAGCTATTAGAGGTACCAGAGATTTAATTTTAACTCGTTATCCAGCACGGGAGATCTCTGTTTATGGATACTTATTTTAGTCTGCAGAGTAAACCGTAAATTAATTAATTAGCACAGGCGTTTTTGTACATAGAAAGAAGAGAAAAAAGTTCTGAAGATTGCAATTTCAAAAACGGAACACAAAGTCGAATCAATCTCACTTCTTCCTCCCCGTTGACACTCATTCTAGTTCTCGTAGTTCGGTGTTATTAATTAGATCATGGCATCGCACGGCCGCGGCATTAAGAAGTTGTGGACATTATTCATTTCCTTATCCCGGACATAATTGTCTGTTTCAACAACAATTCCGAGAAAATCTTCACAAAACGTCAAACCAACTCACTTTTTATGAAATAAACGACTAAAATGTAATATTTTTAAGAAAAATTACTATTTTCTGGAAATGATTACGCAAAACTCATATTTTTGTGTAAATATTGGAAAATTTAGACGTAAAAGAAAAGTTTTCCGTTAAATTAAAATATTGACATTATTGAGCGGAAATGAATTTACGAAAACTGTGAATAAATATATTATGTAATATTCAAGAAAAAGATAGGTCTTTATTTTTATCAGTAACGAGAATTTTTGTGTGAAGTTACAAAACACAGGGTCAGTTATTTATATATTACATAAATCATGAAAATCGGTCAAGCCGTTTCGGAGGTGATCGACAACGATACAAACACAAATTCTTTCATTTAATGCAAAGTTCAATTTAATTCACATGTTTTTAAAATTAAATTACCTATGTTGCTAATAAAACAGTAAACTCACGTATTATATCAAGTGCTTTTGACAATTTTAATTTCTACCCTCGCAAGTAAAAATTAAATGTCACACTTATGTAAAACATTGCACCGTGCTTATAGGGCGGTCGCACACTGCGCTACGTATGAAAACTTACTTATAGAATTAACAACTTGGACAACCTTAATAAAGATTATTTTAGACACATTAGCTTAAGCCATCACGGAAAAAACTCTTTTAGAAAAATGGATTACCTATATTCATTGTATCGAGAGATGGCAAAGTTAAAGTCATATTTTCTTTGCAATAGCACACACACCAATGGTTTCACACTTTCATTGAATATCTGCATTTATACACCTACACTTCCCATTGGATGTTAAATACGCTTAAAGTTCAAATGCCTGTTTAAAGTAATGTAGAGTGAAGTATAAAGAAGAAAGAACGATTGTTTTTTTATTTAAATATGAACAATAGAAAAAATTACATCTTTGACACTAATTTTCTGCTTTAGTTATATGTAAGTTGCTTTCAACAACTTTATGGCTTCATGTCCAGCCTGCCTTCTACACAAATAGCCTTCAGGCACTTGGTGTCTGCTGCAATCTTCACACCTCTTTACGATATAAAGTTAATAACCTCACAGCCATATATCGTGAGACGCGACAGATCTGCGCGCGCGCAATTCTCATGCATAATATTATTTTAGTCAGAAATCATTATGGAATCGACCACTTTATTATTGTGTGCAATCAGATTGTATTAATATTTTATGTAATAAAATAGTGAAAATGAAAATATATAAGTATTATTTTATCTAATACTACTGGGGTTTGGAACCATCTCCACACCAATTTTTATTAAGTTTGGTCCAGTAGGTTTCAAGATTTTTGGGTACGAACAGACAAAACAATCTTTCTTCTTTATATATATAGATAATTTCACTAATATGAGTTTCCTGATACTCACACAATCCTGATACTCATTGATTAATTTGGTAAATCGTCTTTTGATTTTCTACTTAACTTTAGGACATTTGGTTCAGATCTTTTCTCACTGTACTCTACATCTCATACAAATATAAACCCTCTTTTATTTGATTTAAAGTACAGATTCCACTACCTCATTACCCATAACTAAATTGCCAGTATCAGACAGGCTTCTCTACAGGGAGCCTTGTTGATTACAGCTCGCGGTATGCATCGGTAGCAATTATCTTGTAACGCGATGGGTGTGCAATGCTCACTGCATGTGCAATAAAGCGGTCTAAGGAAAAGTATGGCTACGGCTGGTATAATGAGGTAGCTACTATAGTAGGTATGCTGAGATATAGATACAGTACAGGCAGGTATTGTACAGGCAGGTATTGTGATTACGTATATTTTTGTTGGTAGTAGATACAAACATATATAGGTATTTGAGAATAAAGTTTTGTTTTTTCTACGTTGTAGTCTATCTAAATTAGCATCTAAATATTACAAGAATAGAAGTCACAGCCTCACCACAATATTTACTAAAGTGAGGTAGTCATCAGTATATCCCATAGAAATCTTAATATTGTTATTAAGATTTCTATGGTATATCCAATTTTGAAGTTTAATCTAAAGAGTTGTCAGCGCGTCTAAGGCGTTGTGAGGCAAATGATGTAAACCCTTAGTGGTTTTTGACCGAGGCAAATGATGTCAAAAATAGTTTTAAGTACTTTGGTTATAATAAATAAATAATAATAAAAAAAATAATAATAAAAGCGCAACTCGTTCTCGACTAGTTTAATTTAAGATCCAATAATAATATGCATTTTTTTCTGTAAACAATGTCTTTTTTTATCTAATGGTAATTTATTAAATCTTTTTATTCTACATACCATGGACTGATCTTATTTCTTTAATAGATAAACCGCAAAGTCGTACACGTCCCCGTGGACCAACACGGATATATCTTATTACAATACAATTACAATACGGCTAATCTGGAGTGACCATCACGTGACTTATCCATCTGTCTGTCCGTTTGTGACGCCTATCTCATCAAATTATACCACGATACGAAGGATCCGTAAAAAAATACATTAGACTCTTACTGCACGGATTCAAAGTTGGTTTTTGAGTACTGAAGTGTTGGGCTATGTGAATTGAGATATTGGTAACAGAATGTCCAGTGCTAGTTTAGTTTTTTAGAGTTATTTGTGATAGTTTGGTAAACATGTTTGATGTTTGATTAGAGCAATCGTGACTAAAGATTTAATATGGTCGCCTTTGATTCTGTGACATCTTCGCCGACTCACTTACAGAATTCGTTTTATTTCGCTTTTGAGAGAACTTTGTCACATTTGCACGATACCTCTATCGGCATAAGAACACACCATTACCATCGTAAGATCTTGGATTGCATTCTTGGATCAGAAAAAGTATATGTTGCCCGCCGGAAAACCTTAGTTCTATCCAAGAGACTTTGAAGTTCTCCTGTCAAGATAAAATGCTCACCTGCTATTATATAAGTCCTACACATTACCAGTAAGTTTTTAATACAGGAATCCATAAGAAATTTACAGCTAACAACACATATTTTATCGTTATTTCATAATTTTATTTATTATCAAATACCTATATATGTTTGTATCTACTACCAACAAAAATATACGTAAACGAATGTGCAAAATTTGCATTAAAACATCAACATAATCACAAAATTTTATTAGTACTCAATCGATAGTTACGTGTCTATGTGATTTTCATTCCCAAGTCAAACTCAATTCTGTGAAGTAGACCTTTAAGATCCAGTTAATTTGTAGTTAGCCACTTCTTTAACTGATCTGGTCCAAATTGGATGCCATAATAGTTTATTTAATGTGCAGATACTGTACTTAACACCTACACATGAAATGAGGACATGTGGCACATAATATTAAATGGCGATTGAAATGACATCGTGTGGGAAAACATGCCACGACAGAAATATGGTGAGAAATATGCATTTTATATACAAGCTAATGATACAACTTTGCTATAATAATTTAATGGCAAATCGAACGTTATATCTATAAAATATAGTTTATTTTCAATGTTACCTATCGCTAATATTGTGTATAATGTGTTGTGTATGTGTATAATTGTAACATATTTTTTATTTAGAACAGAGATAAAGGATGTTCTCAATTGCTTAATAGTGAGTGGAAAAATACGGAAGCATTGCTATCATCATCATTATTTCAGCCTATAACATACCGTCCACAGTTGGACATTGGTTTCTACAAGAATTTTCCCCAGTGTGCGGTTCTGTGACTGCCCGCAATCTTTACGAGACAGTCCATATCTGGCAAGGGGGTCTCCCACACATACTGCGCTTTTTGTTACGTGGTTCCCTTCAGGACTTGCCCCCTCCGACGGCCATCGCTCCTACGAGATTTATGACCAGCGCATTGCCACTTTAACTGTGCCATTTGTAACATCCTCATTTTTGAGTCGATCTCATAGGGAAACACCTGAGATTGAAGACAGGCTTTTATTTGGTAGTATCTGACCCGACAGACATTGTCTTGTCTTAACTATGAATATTAAATTTGAATTTAATTAATAAGAAAATATGTCGAATGTTATGTCAAAATCGCTAATGTTACATTAGTAAATCATTAGAAATTTTAATATGCTGGTTAAGTATTCCTTAATTTTCTAATATTCCGCAGCAATGTTTTTTTTTATTTTCCATGTACATTGTCCTGACAATTACAAACACACAACTAAAACGAATTAGCGAAATCGGTCCAGCCGATCACGCGTGTTGCCGTGATCAATTTTCTGATTCTGAGACCATGATTCATTTTTAAATATCGATAGATTAGACCTCTTTATATCACAGCACTTAAACATTATTGCTTTCCCTGGTATATTGATGTTTAGTCATTATCCAAATCAACCACTTTTCCTATTCCGCACCCTTTTATTCATTTCCTAGTCGTTACCTTATAAAACATTCAGCTTCAAAGAAACCTAATTATAGTAGGTAGAAGTGAAGTGTACAAATGTAACAATATTTTGCAATTTTCCTTTCCTTCAATACCCTTCTATTGGCGATCAAAAGACCTGGTGGTCAGCTGCGGCGTCCCACGATCGCTCGTCAATAATTCAGAGCGATTCACCGCGGTACGCTGGGGGGTAGCAGAAGTACATTACACAATTATAATGAACTATTATGAATAGGTAATTACGGCTCCTCGATCGAGCTTTGATTTGTTTTGGAATAAACGTAAGGTTTGTAAATATAGGAAGGAATAAAATAATGTATGGTTTATTTTATCAAAGAATATTGTTTTTGTCTGTAAATAGAAACCGATTTCTAAATCATGAATCTATGAAATTCTATGAAGAAGTTCTATGACCACAGCATGAGCACCAATTTCATTATATCAGCAATCAAATTATAATAATATAATAACAATAATAGATCGTAAAATATGAATGTACTAAGTAACAATCTGAATTCTTTTACTTCTTGAGTTTATCAACGGTCCCGAATAGTACTCTCTTCTAAGCAAAAGAAATCAATTTCATTATTAAGACCCTCAATTAATATCAAGTAACACTTACTGCTATTTCTTTTCCCAAAATGTATCAAGATCACAGTATGTTGAGCACTCAACAAGGTGAGCACGCGTCGCGGGGGGCGCGGGGCGGTGGGAACTTGCAGGTCTCAGGACACTCGACACGCGTGGGCACACCTGTAAGTGGCGCCTGGGGATTTATATAGTATTGTATTATAACAAACAAATTGCAAGTTTTATGAAGAGGCTGGATAATTTCGTGAGAATTCGTTTAAAGAAAAGTTACATGCTTGTTATTTTTTAAAATAGACTTTATTTATTGAATTTTGAAAAAGTCAAGCAATTGGAATTAATTTTATTCTAATAATGATAATAAATATATTTTATGATTTAGAATTGTAGATTAGGTTGTAAGCAACTTACCCAGAAGGTTCAAACCTAATAATCACAAAAAGAAGTTAAGGTGAAAAAATGATTCCTCTGTAAAAAACTATGCGTGGACTAACATAAAAAGAAATATTTATCTGTATACACGTTGACTTCAGAAACTCCTCCGTTTTAATTGTTTGTTAAGAAAAAGATAAGAATCGGTTTACAGAAATAGCAAAAATTCTTTAGCGACGAAATAAAGAATTAAAGTCTTCAAACCAATCACAAGTAATCCTCAAATACCTAAACTATACCTAACAATTTAAAAACAATTTCCCCCAACACGACTGCTTTAAATATTAAATAGTAAAGTTTCGGAGCTAAATAACAGTTTTGTACAGTCGCGTACAGAATTAGTGCACTAAACGAGGAACAGTTTAATCGCCTGCATATTGTATCCGATCATTTTCTTATGGAAACCAGTGGGGAAAGGATAGGGCTGTGTATACATTGCGTGTTAGGATAGAGAAAATTGTTATAGAAATTTTATGAAATACATATGAAATTTCTTCAAAAGAAGCAGATTCTTCAAGATACAGCAGTTTGTAAACGCTGTATGATATACTTAGTCCTTCACAGGTATTTGTTGAATAATTACTTACGAGAACTAAAAAAGGGCCGGATAATTGACAAAAGTATTATGAAATGTATATAAAATAGTGAAATATAATCATTCAAGTAAGATAACAATAATTTGAAATAAACAGAATCTATATAAAATATGTTGAATGCACCTGGCTTCGAAAAAATTATTCTAGTTAATCATATTATGATCTCGGCTCCAACTTGAAGTTACTAAGAGAGAATTCCTTAGCATATTTTACAAGGTTAAGTCGTAAGAAAAATAAATTTAAATTGTCAGTTTACCAGTCAATGTACAGCAACCACTAAGTACCCTCACGGCCACCCTATGAGAAAACCGTCACCTGCAAGACGTCGCGGTAAAAAAGCGGTGTTTTGTCCCGATCATAGCTTTCCTCATTATATTACTTAGTCATGTGCGCTGACCGCAATTAAGCACAATTACAGCTAACAAGCGGCTGGGGCACACATTTCTGTGGCCGACTGTACTTTGTGACGACTAAATAGTAGTTAGTTTTGTAATGAATTTAATAGATGTTCTTTGGGTATTTATTAATGTTAGAGGTATATTTTGAGTAGTGGTAAAACAATTACGGTGATAGTGAAAGTTTTAGTTTTCAGTTTTTAATATTTTTTATTGATAGTAGTTCGTTAAAAAAGGTTGATCGATCAGTACAGTACACAGTGGGTGCTTTTAGGGTTTCGTTGTACATATATGAAACTTGTAGTTTCGCCATGTCCGTTGGTCCTCCGTCGGAGGCATAACGTCGAAACCGGATATACTATGGAAGCATACTAAAAATAATCAATTAGAAACCTAAAGATAAGGTCTAAGAAAACCCGTTTTTATAACTTTTCTTTTCCCAATTATGAAAATGATTAATAAATAATCTCTTCAATATGCAGTAACTATCTTATTCTAGTACTTTTTGTATTATTTTTTACCTACAAGAAGTTTTGTAGCAAATGGTTAATAAACAAAATCCTTCCAAAATCGATACCGTTTCTGGTATTGTCCCGCAAGTAGCAATTACGTGTCTTCCACGACAAACCGTAATGGTTCAGCGCCATGTTTATGTCGTATACTCCGTAACCAACCCCTTCACGGGATCTTCAAATATTCATGGAGGATTAAGGAGAGGATACACTCAGATAAATTAATTTATCGAAGATATTTGGTTCATTCCTTATTGTTCAGTTTTAAACGCCAGAAACCAATCTTCTGCTATGATATGGCTAATACAGAAGCTTTGATTATGTATTTCTCAAACCCAAGAATGTTACTATTACTGAAGAATAGAATAGTATAATATAATAATATAATTACTTCCATAGTCGTAGTAGGTATTTGCAGCTTCAACACATAAGATGCAAAAGGCGGCATTTTGACGTAACGTGATATTTTCAGGGCAGTATTGCTTATTAGTAAATTAAGAAGATTTAGTACAAATTACTTGCAACTTAATTTGTTATCACAGTAGTTACTTAAGCTTACTTACTTTGTAAGCTTAACGGGCGACCTCTCGACCATCGATTTTCATAGAGCGCATATTTTAATATTTAATAAGGCATGATTTTGTCAATCAAAAAAGCAAAGATCATAAAGACAATTAACTCTACACCTCTTGGGTATACGCCCCAAGTGCTTTGCCAATTCAGCTATGGATTCGCATGCTGCCGGACTCGAAATTTCTCAACTCTTTTGTGCCAGCCGAAGCTAGACGAACCATTACTTGGTTTTAGCGCCATCTATGCGTTACTTATTCACATAATCGCATACAGTACGTTTGAATTAAGATCAACTCATTACTGTCGAGAGATGACGCATTTTTATCAATACTTGTAATATTTAAAGCAAATGCGTCATCTCTCGACAGTAATGAGTTGATCTTAATTCAAACGTACTGTATGCGATTATGTGAATAAGTAACGCATAGATGGCGCTAAAACCAAGTAATGGTTCGTCTAGCTTCGGCTGGCACAAAAGAGTTGAGAAATTTCGAGTCCGGCAGCATGCGAATCCATAGCTGAATTGGCAAAGCACTTGGGGCGTATACCCAAGAGGTGCAGGTTCGAGTCCTGCTGGATTCTTAATTTTTCAACTTTAATATTACATAAAAATAAATGCATAGCAAAGCTAAAATTTGCTTTAAATATTACAAGTATTGATAAAAATGCGTCATCTCTCGACAGTAATGAGTTGATCTTAATTCAAACGTACTGTATGCGATTATGTGAATAAGTAACGCATAGATGGCGCTAAAACCAAGTAATGGTTCGTCTAGCTTCGGCTGGCACAAAAGAGTTGAGAAATTTCGAGTCCGGCAGCATGCGAATCCATAGCTGAATTGGCAAAGCACTTGGGGCGTATACCCAAGAGGTGCAGGTTCGAGTCCTGCTGGATTCTTAATTTTTCAACTTTAATATTACATAAAAATAAATGCATAGCAAAGCTAAAATTTGCTTTAAATATTACAATTAACTCTGTCTATCTTCATAACATTCTTCTCCACCAGTTATGAAAAAGGCGAGGATCATGTTAACATGCTTATCCTAAAAAAATCATATGTACTCATCATAGATCGTCAATATTATGTGTATGACATCCTTCGCCTTAACGCCATACCTACAGAAATTGTTTGAAATGAAACAAATCCACGTCGGTGGAAATATTATGATGTATTTCATATGTAACAGCGCGTGGTGGCCACTCCTGTAATATTCAGACGGTAATGACGGCTAATGGCAGGTTGCGTGGTAAATGGTAAATGCTGCCATATTCCAAAACCCTTGTTTTACCACCTTTTATGTCGCTGCTTTGTTGTCTCATATCGTTTCTATTGGATTATGAAAATTTATTGTGTTGGTTTTTTACGTCGACCATTTTATTGGAAATTGGTATTTGTATTTTTTTGTTTTATTTATTATATTGTACAAACGATATGTGCCAGTGTGTGGCGTGTATGTTACTGTGAGTGGCCTAAGTTTATAACTCATGTAATATTAAACCCCGATGCAAAAAGAGGGTTATTATAAGTGATATGATTGTCTGTGGCATCGTATCTTTAAAACTGGTGACCCTATTTGTAAGCGGTTTTTAAAATTCACCATGCCAGAATGACAGTTTTAAAATATGTTCACGCCTATTTCAGTAATTCAATGGTAAAACTTAACATTCACCTAAGAGACTATGTGAATGTTTGTTTTGAAATATTTTCAATCCATTAAGGTTTCCAACATTAACACTTTAATTTTTAACCCAAAGTCGGATTCGGATAGGTAAGGATAGAAAATTATTGGTAAGGTTTAGTGGGAATGAAGCGCAGTGGAGTGCCTGCCTTAAACTTCTCGCTACCCTCATATTTTATGAACAGATTCAATGACTTTTCTTTTTCGCCTTAATTAACATATTTGGCCTAAATCAACATTATAATTAATTTATTTGAGACTAGTTGCCGCCCGCGGCTCCGCCCGCGTGGTATGTCAATTAAAAGTAGCCTATATGATAATCCAGACTATAAGCTACATGTGTGCAAAATTTCATCGAAATCGACCCGGTAGTTTTGGCGTGAAAGAGTAACAAACATATTAGTAAGGATGTGCCTGTAATCTGATTAGTCGGCCACTTTTGTAGTAATAAGCGGTTTTACTATAAATCCCAATAATCTAGTATAAGAAATGCTACATATCTTGTGCCGCTTTGAAATATACTGCATGTGGTAGAGCAACGAACAAAATAAAGCAGTTTTAAATTTAAATAATTATGGGCCTCGCCGAGTAGTCGCTGATGCCGACTAGTCGTCCAAACCCATAGTCTCTAATAGTTAACTTATATTTTAAAATCCAACAATAGTATTATTTAATGGTGGATTGGTACGATCTGACGGTAAGAGATGATGCGGTATACGGCGGAGCACGTTTCCCTATAAGACACGAGTAGGTACCAATCGACTCGTGCTTGAAGAGACTGAGATTACATCTGAGTGTTTGCGCACGGTAATGCCTCGTTACCTAATGTTTTGGTGCCGCATGTCACATAATCCGAATAGCGGTGGAGTGATTGTTTAGTCAGTGTTATCTCTTATCACTTATCTCCCGGTACATTTAATTGTACAGTTTTCCTCAAAGCATTGTTGATATACTCGACTTTATCTTAATCTGAAGATAGCACTTTATTGTGTATTGTGTTGTCTTTTTGATGTCATGAATTTTTACAAGGTTTCTTCGTGGCTTTTCTTGTGAAATAATAGTCTTTTTTAATATTTAGTTAAATTTGAAGCTACTCGTTTCTCTACAAGTTTATTATAAATCGTTCAAATTGTAAAAAATATGTATGGTGATATATATTTTCTACGAAACTATCGATTTTATTGATCAATTTAATCGTATCTTTACTAAGAATACTAAATCTGATGTGCTACTAGTAATTTACATTTTCCAATAACTAAGCTGCTTGAGTCTGTGTTTTCGCATGAGAACGTACAATTTGGGTCTCTTCAAAGCAAGAGCAAATAGGTATAATGATCAAGCGTGCTTCACCGTAGACCACATCATCACTTACCATCAGGTGAGATCGTGGTCAAACGCATGCCTTCCCCCGAAAAATAATAAAGAACAAAACATAATTGCCATAAGCCCTATCACATAATGAAAATTTATAAGCCATCAAGAAATGTTGTAGGTATGCCATATTTCCTCGCATTCTCACATACAGACATACAAACCTTACATTACCTAAAAAGTCCAACATGCACAGTAAGCATGACTACTCCAATCCCTATCAGAGCTAAGCCGTGTTTTGAAAACGTTGGAGATAACAAAGACATAACCTTATCTTTATACCAATAATACTGCAGTCTATAATCTAATTAGTGCTTTGCAGTATTTTGGTAACTACTTGATAGAAGTAGTGCGAACAGGCGAAATGTGGATGTTCTGCACCTATTTCTGGATATTATAGGCGTGATGTTATGCTATGTCTTAGCTCGAAGCGGCATCACCGTCTCAATTTTAACTTAATATTAGTGCTGGTAACATGCTTTTCTGGATCGTTGATGTTCATGGCATATCTGTTAGTGCTACTTACCATTCAGTTGAGTGCTTGCCCGTTCGGTACATACCACAAATGAAAAAAGAGTATCTTTTAAAGGTACAGTGTCTTATAGTCTTTAATATACGACTGCTATACCTACAATTTAGAGAAGTTTCCGTTTTTTTTTTCGTCGTGTCGATGGCTGAGTTAAATTTTATTTTGACTTGCCATCGTGGTGAAAGGATTAGCCAATTCGATATGGAGATCTCGCGAATTGCCCAGGGTGCGCCGGACGCAGGGAATCGTTATGTGTGTACGTCACTCGGGGAGGCTCCTTTCATGCTTTCATGAAGTTTCCGTGTAATATGTATTAAAAATTACCTATGAGTTAACAAATACTTGATTTAACCGTTCGCTGAAGAAAATATATCGTGAAGAAATGAACAGTTATTAATTGTATATTTTATATTTTTTATCGTAGCACTCGTAAAGGGCAGCGGTCTCGTAGCACGCGCGTCGTAGATATTATGATGTTAGGCACAAGTCAAGCAACTGACTTTTGACCTACGTTGACCATCATTTTAGTTTTGAAGATATTTTACGTGTTATATAACATAATATCACGTCTATAAAAGGGTGTAGCAGATCTGTTTAACACCCACACTTCAACCGTCATATTTAGGTCCCATGTGATATGCTATAAGGAAAAAAATTTGCTCCACCCAGAAATCGAACTTGAGATCTCACGATGAAAGGTCGTATACGCTAACCACTAGACCAATGAGACAGTTAGGTGACAGAGTATGAGAGTAAAACAGTGGTTTATCTCACGAATTCCACGTGGAAGAAGTCGCGGGTAACAGTTAGTTGACATAATTATAACAAACGGGCGTGTGATTCCCCGGTCTGTCTGTTCTTACAGTCGATTAAAATATCCTGAATCCTATAATTTATCGATCTTCCTATCATCCCTCGGTGATAACAGCACGAAAACACAGATTGTAATGCGGTTTTTAGTATTATCATGCTATTTAGTTATTTATTTTGTAGTGTCAATATAATACAATAATATACATATAAATATTTTATGCGTCAATCATGAGATAATATGCTATCTAGATTTGCTAATGTGTTAAAAAATGCGAATCAGTCGTAAAGTACACATGGCTACCGATTATCCAATAAGTTGCCAGCATAAGACGGTCTTATACTAGAAATGTGTAAGTTGATTGGTAGACTTAGAAATAATTTTACTATGAACTAGAATGATTTCTAACTATTATAGTTGATCCTTTCTTATAAATGTCTTTAAAGTCAGCTTTTACTTTGTGTTTTGCCTGTTGTACCTATGTCATTTTTATAGTTGTACTTAATGTATGTATGTTTTAGGCGTGCTTGATCGTCGGACGTGTGCGTGCGCTGGCTGCACACACGTCATACGGCAGCAACGCGTGACGCTGTGCGACGTGAGTGCGGCCAGCGCGCCCACACGCTCGACGATCACGCACGCCTAATGTGGGAGTAGGCTTATTTGATGAAACTAAATAAATATGTTTTCTTTCTTAATTATTTCTAATTTAACGACCGTCTTTGAATTCCCTCTAAGAACCTTAATGTATCTTACTACGATGTAGAATATTATGATACTACTGAACTAGCGTATATTCAATGCAGGTGAAACGAAACAAAACTGAAAGGTAAACAAAACTGCATGACCGCGATAATTTCTGTCAAAATTATAATAAGATATCATGTAGTGCTTAAAGCTGCTAAGTTAGTTTTTTAGACATTTTCAATAATGACGCATCAATATATAAAATTTGTTTATAAAGGCTCATTTCAAGATGTACATTTTGATCATAACTATAATATTTTGCTCCTAAATCAGAGTAACCCTACACTTGACCTCCTACCGCTTCGGCGTATCAAAGTAACCTAACGCGTCGTCTTAAGTCTCCAGCATTCAAATCTAGTCCTATCATTGTATAAAAAACCTAACACCTTAAGATTGAAATTCCTATCACACATTATAAAATAGCTTATGTCAAGTGTCAAAACTGAACGTACAACTATACATTAAGATTGCAATCTTAATTTTAACTAATATAAGGTCCATTTTTAATTGTGTAGATCCCAATGTCAAATGTCAAGTTGAGTAGATGATTTTGACAGTTGTTTCTTGCTACCGCGATGGTAGCTGCCAATCATGGTAGATGGTATGTGGTCGTTTGTTTGTTGCCTGCCTTGACACCTTCTAGTCGAGATCGTGCGCCGATTGTGCTGGTGCGTGTCATGTGGAAATAAATATATTATACTAGCTTCTGCGCGCGGCTGCACCCGCGAGGTAGGTATGTCGACAAAAACTAGTCTTGAACTATCTCCATACCAATCTTTATCAAGATCGGTTCAGTTGTTTAGTCGTTCAAACTGCCAACATATTTTTAACAAAATGAAAACCTAAAAGAGGAAAATTGCTTCCAAATCTTACTATAAGTACAGATATAATTATTTTTCTAGGTGGAATTATGCGCAGTCTCAGTCGCTCTCATTCGCTTTACGAACTGCAAGTGACTGAGACAGCAGCGCATCGATTATCTAAATACCTACAATAAAAATAAATAGTATTATAGTTGATAGTGGAGATTACAAATAATCTGAGTCCAATCCACTACCACAGACAAACCTATCATTCGGTTTTGTGAAGCCTGTCTTCAAATGTATGTGTACTTATTTATGAATAAAGTATTTTATCTATCTATTTATCTATTCCAGCCGTCTAGAAAAAAATATTTTAAATATATTATCAACACTAGTATTATAAAGCAGAAAGATATTTTTGTTTGTTTGTAGCCAATAAGCGCCAAACCTACTCGACCGATCTTTATGAAAATTACTGTGAATGTAGTTGAAGATCCCAGAAATAATACTTTTGTCGACGTACCACGCAGGCAGAGCCGAGGACGAAAACAAGAATTAAATATACTAAGTAAGAATGTTCAATGCCCGTAGCCATGAACTGTAAAACAATTTTGCACGTTTTCCAAACAATTTAAACATACATTATTTGTTACGAATTCGATTAATGATGAAGATTACATATTTGCAAAAGGATTTCCCCAGAAAAGTCTTTAAATGATAAATAGATAGCCACCTGCTAAAGTTATCAGTCTTAACTATGATAAATTGGGTATGATGTCTCTTTAATCTATACATAATACTATATACAAATATAGTATTATTGTAAATTAAGCCTGTCTGTGCTTTGAAGCTATATAATATTAAATTATACTAGGGGATTTAGAATTTTTGTCTGTCTGTGTGTACGTTCGTACGCGCATCACGCAAAAACTTCAGCATGGAATTGGATGCGGTTTTCACAGTTGTTTAGCTAGAGATCTAATTTATAAACCGCTATATGTTTTACTGTAGTATTTTATCTCCAAAAGAGTAAATTAGGGGATTAAAAAAGGGAAATGCATTACCTCTACTCTTTCTGTGCCCCTCTATCGCTTGAAGTGTAAGATCTTGCAGCCCGTACTAAGTTAGTTATTTAATATTATTTATATATATTTAATTTGACAAAAAATGTTTATTATTTCGCAATATGTAATATAATTTATTTCCTTTATATAAAGATTTGGTGTTCCAATATTACACTTAGCTTTAACTTAAACAGTTCGAATAAAATTGATCTTCGGTATTTCAAATCATAATATTCTTTTGAAAAGTATAATTTTAGCTGATTGCTCTGTATTTATAATTAGTTGACGTGTTCCTCCTTTGGAGTTTATGAAAATAAATTATTTGACTTTGACTTTGACATGAAATTCTGCGCAGAGGTTCCTTACATGACGTAAATTATATCGAAATCAACGCGGACGCAGTCGCGGGCAAAAGAAAGTCGTTACTAATTTTATAAATCTGTAACATTTGTTTGTTTGTTTAACTAATATCTAGACATTTAACAAAACATGATGATTGGATTATCGCTTCAACTCATTACTACGGTGTTATGCCTAATGTTCTAGTTATTTCAAGGCCAACAACCGGAGCACAGCTGTGCAAGCAATACCCTGTGGCGGCAGGTTCATAGTAAGACACTGGTGATTCCATCTTCTAAATGGCTAACGAGAGCTCTTCCACCATCATACATAAAATAGTTCACGGGATACTTAAAAAACTATTTCGCCACAAGAACATGAAATATTTATATCTTGTAAATATGAAATATAGTTATTTTATAATTATGTTTACCGATAATTTATTAATTTTGTTATTTATATAATTATTATAGTATTAGCATTGTAGTTTTGGGTAAAATTGTTTTAAAAAAATGAATTTTCCATACTTTATGCACCTACCCGAACATATCTCTGCACCACCTTAAAGTTGCCTGGTAGATAATGCCTTTGCGAGAAGATAAATAAATAAAAATAAATGAAATATGTCAAAAAAATAATAACATAATCATAATAAATCATCCGTAATGATCAATATCAACAAGGACATCTAGTATTTAAATAAACAGCTTTTAGAAAGTCACATTCTAAAGATGTTATATTTACAACAATACGCAATTATTTCTTTGAATATAAGCACATTAATTATACATTATACGTACGCACAAACATACCTGTTTATTTGCTTGTTATTGATAATTCATTAAATACAAAGATATACAGGTGTGAAATACAAACAAACACGTATTGTTATGTATATTTGATGTTTATATATTCAATGCAATAACAAGTTTAGATGAGTATAAAAGTAATAATTTGGAAGATGTTGATCCTACTAATATTATGAATGCGAAATTTTGTGAGCACGTATGCATGTATGGTATGTAAGTATTTTTTTCATCCTAAAACTACCGGTTTGGTTTTGTTGACAATTTTAAACACATGTATACTTATTAAAAGTTCTTTTGCAAAATTGTGTTTATACTATTTTTTACCTACGCAGAAAGTACCTCATTGCAGTATCCCATACGGAGAAAATCTATAAAAGAAAGATATACTAGATAGATAGGACTTTTTCTACTTTTCCTCCCGCTGCGCTCTGCAGAGGGACGAAAAGTAGAAAAAACACCCTCTGCCACGAAGGGGAAGTCTTTTTCTCTCATTTTATGATTATTTGTTTATTTGTTGTTTATTATGGTTGTTTTTGGTAATTTATGTAATAATAGTTTTTGGTAAATTTTGGTAGTTTCAGTTATTTTTGGTAGATTTTGTTGTATTTGGTAGCTTTTATTTCTTTGTAAGTGTTGTATAAAACACTATGTATCACCCGGGAGAAAGTTCTTTCGGGTGTATTAAGGCTCACCTTCGCTTCGGGCCTTAAACTACACGCTCAATGATATCGACTACTTTCATCCCTTGGTGTACAATGTACTATTTTGCACTTGCTCTAGAATACGTCTATACTTTTTGTAAACAAACATTATAATAAAAGGACTATGACGATCGTATGGCCTACGTACGGTGTTGTTATGTTTTGTCATTGAAGTAACCATGACTTAGACAGACATTACTGGGAAAGAGGAGAAGGTCCCGAAAATAATTCTCTATTTATTAATGAAAAATAAATCAACTTAAAATACTTGTCAATTAATATCATGTCTTGTATAGTTTTAGTAATAGTAAGTTAAAATATTAAAAAAACTACTTAGCTAAATAAACTCAGTCACCAAATCACTCAACCATGACAGTTCATTGATGCCAAAAAAGGTCACCCCACTAACTTTTTTCAGTTTAATCATACAGCCAACGTTATTTTTTACACTGATTTCATATATGTATTCGATTAATTATAAGTATGATAATTATGTATTTAAACCATAAAAATAAATAAAATTAATTGTACAACTTCAAATTGTGCCCGTCAGAGTCCATGGTGTAAAACATGGTCACGGCAACCTGTTGTACAACGGTGTACCTACCTATTTAAAAGACCATTTTAACATTGTGGAGTGCTTAAAGACTTAAATACTTGAATACTGGGTCTTCTAATGAAAATAATCATCACTATAATTCAATAGTTAAATATCAAAGCGAAAAATTCAACTTGCGATGAATTTAATAAAGTAATAATACTACTTTATTAAATTCATCGCAAGTTGAATAACAAAGTGCACTTAATATAAAATGACATACAATTCATTTCATGGATATAATAGGGTATTAACATCGTCACAAACAGCTATTAGCGTAATTCGACACTAGTACAGTAGCTACAAGAGATTTCGATCTAAAAACATATTACTTTTCACTCAACTAAGCAAAGCCCTGCGCGGCGCATTGTGCTTTCATGAACTTTGATTTTATCTACGTTTTGTGCAACTTATTGACGTGAGATTGTGCATTATGAGATATTATTAATGGCTCTGTTGATATTATTATTTGTACATTCAAATGGAAGAACCGGCCAAGTCCATGTCGGGCCCCGAGCCATTACGCAGTCACGGGTTCCGCAGTCAGCCGTTACAACATATTTATACACTAAAAAGAGGTTTATAATTTTGAGACTAGTACGAATCAGTCAAACATTTACACATAAAAACTTAATAATTTAATGCTGAATTAGATGACAGAATAAAATCAGGTAAAAATGTAAGATAAATAACTATTTGAAATCAATACATTCAACCTCTATAAAATATTTTACTTAAATATTAATTAACAATTTTATGTTGTGCTAACCAATACTCGTACTGTAACATCGAACCTATTAGGTATGCATATAAACAAATCCGAGATTGAAGTTTTATCTTTATTTTTATATCTTAAGTAGCAAAAGTAATAAACATCACATATTTTATCTTTTGTCATAATGTTAATATGTAATTTAAATACATCTGCTTGCAAATTATACGCTAATTAACGACTCACCGACTTAATCTAATGTAATTATGTTATACTAATAAATATAAATATTCATTTTATTTTAGAATAAACACATAATAGCCAAATTAGTATGTTAACGTGCTACTCATTTGAATATAATTAAAATTCTATTCCTATTTTATATCAATTCCATCGATATTCTTTCAATTCATAACGACAATGAGAAATACAAAATCTCAGATTTCGACCAAAACAGAATACCAGTTCGCATTATTTATAACCAACGGTGTCATATTTTTGAATAAGCTTATTTAAGTTCACCCAAAAATACAATCTCCTTATTATTTGTCGCCATAATCTTACAATATTGCGTAATTTTCTACAAAATCACAAGTTTCCAATTTCAACCGCACACAATCGGCTAAGACTGTTCAAAACCGGACATAACCAGTAATAGGAAGACGAGACGTCATCAAACGTCCCAAATTTAAAAAAAATACCATTGTCGTTTTCCCAAACATAGAATGAGATTATCAATTATTTGGTCACCCTAGATAGATTGTATCTGTATTCAAGGAAATATGATCAGCTTATTATAACTATATTTGCTAGTTTTGGGTCTTTGTTGGTACAAAACAGTAGATGGGGGCGATAAGGCAGCCATTGTTGCTCCCAATATTGAGTTTCGGCCACTCTGTTTTCGATGGCAGATATGTAACTGTCATTTTATTCAAATTTTATTGGTTGGTTTGGGACTGGTTTTGTTATCGCATTACTATTATTATGTTATAAAATTTGATGGTAAAACCATCGGTAAAAGTACTATTAGTAAAACGAAATGAAGGCGAAAGATCGAGTATATTAGTCGCACAAATGATTTAGTTTAGTTAGGATAGAAGCAAAAAAATCCTGCTTATTATTATAATACATCTTTTTTTTTAAGTTCAAAAGATAAATAGGTACTGAGTTTTTAGAACTATCACACTGTGTGGTTACCACCCAATACCTTAAATTCACTATACGATAGTTGTCTAATCAGTAGAAACAAATGTGATGAGCTCAAACACGATGGGCCTATGTGTATTGGAGAGCTTCTGGCTACCTGCCGGAATCCATCAAACCCTGAACATTATTTATCCCATCAAAAACATAAATGTGACATAAGAGCCTAGGTCAATATTACGCCTACAAAAGAATTGATATCTTTATGGTTATCGAGTAATTCGAAGATAAATCTAGCTAAACATTTGAGTTGCCTAGTTTCTATCAACAAGTAAAATTTTGGAAATGAACATGGGCATTATATAAACTATTTGTTCTGGAAGAGTTCATTGAAATCTTAAGACGTCAAGCACGATGGGTTTACGTGAACCAATAATGAAAACCTGAAGTAAATCCCTGGATAGTCAATTGTCTGCACGTGTGGTGTAGTGGTTTAAGCGGTCGCCTCGCCGCTCTCCACTGCACTGGTGTTGTGGGTTCAATCCCCACATGGGACAAATCTTTGTGTGATTCGCAAACATTTGTTCTGAGATTGGGTGTGCTTGTGTGAGTGAATGTGTGTATTTGGCCTTGTCATCGGGACCATTGGATAGTGCATTGCTTCTGGCGTTCTATCTAATGTAAAAAAAAAACTTGTACACTAAAAGACCTTATGCAAGCCAACATAAAGGCGTCTTAGTCGCATCCTATTGGTCGAAAACTATATAGATATACATAATTTGACAGAATTCTAACGAACGAACTCTCTACACGACAAGAAAAAGACTGATGTGAAAAGTACTAACTACCCTTTTTTTCTTTTTAAGATGGGATTTCCACCTTAAATCAGTTACGTAATTTATGCGACATATTATGTTGTGATCAATTATGATAAAACCTAAATATCTATACAGTATATCTTATTAATTCCAATGATTATATTTAATTATAATTATAACGAATTACTATGATGCGTATAAAGAAATGATAACTATGATTATCACTTTTACTTCGCACTCCTCTTCACTTTTCCAGTTGTTATGATGGTTCTTTTACCATAAATGTTCTTTTTTATTTTTTATTTTGTTTTTTTTTCTTTGATTGTTTGTTTGTTTTTGTTTTCAACTGTGTTGTCCAGAGTGTGTCTGTGAAATAAATGTTTTTTCTTTCTTTTTTCTTTCTTTCTTTAATAAACGCTGTTCGATTGTGGAATCACCTGCCTCACTCCATTCGAGATAGTCCTTCATTAGACATCTTCAAAGAGCACTTTTACTCTCAATTGTAACAATAAATACATAAACATACATATATAATATATATATATGCTTATGTATTTATCTATATCTATATAAATAAAAATGAATTGTTGTTCGTTAGTCTGATTAAAACTCGAGAACGGCTGGGCCGATTGAGCTGATTTTAGTTTTAAAATGTTTGTCGTAGTCCAGGGTAGGTCTAAACGGTGAGCAAATAAGGAAAAATTGCGAGTAAGATAGAGTAAGACGACAATTCCATTTTCCCATATAAAAGTTGACCACTAACTTTCTGTCAAACATTTGACGGTATTTGTACTCTCAGTTCCACTCGAATTGAAGAACGCATTAAAACAAGACATTTGAATCGACAACATAATATCAACTTTGCTCATAACATCGTGTATTTAAATTTCAAAATATAAAAATAATTAATGTGTTGACATGTTTGATGGGTGCCAACCTTACAGTGTTACCAACTCTCAAAAATATTTTTATTATAATAATAAGTGTATCCGAACGTTCCATTGTTTTGTCATCTCATGTAGAAAAAACCCATATATCCGAACGTTCCATTGTTTTGTCCATAGATTTAGAGACTTTTTGCTGCGCTCCTACTTTAAAAAAAAGAAACATTTAATTGGAGAAATACTGAAATACTGCTAAAAGTGATTTTCTTCTCGCTGCTTACAATGCCGAGGAAAAGAAAACGACCTGACATAGGTCGTCGAAGTCGTGTAAATGTGCAACGAGCTACTTTACGCTCCAACCGCACTAATGACCAGCGAGAGGCTGATAATGATAACAGTCGTACAAGTATGGGAGAATTACGATAAACACTATTATGAAAATATATATTTTGTTTTTTATTTAATAAAATTAGTAAAGTCCTTCTCAGGTATGACGAGACCAGGGAAATAGGTATTCATTTTTATATGGAGGATATTATAGATTCCAGTTCAAATTGAATAGGTACGCATACATAAGATAGGTCAGCTATACAAAATAAAGTAGTGCATCAAATTTACGCTAAGGCAGGCGGTACGAAGTTCGCCGGGTCAGCTAGTTATATATATATATTATGTTTATTCTATTAAATATCTATGTATGATATTCTATTTAATAGTATGTAACGTCTATGTAGGTGTGTATTACTGTATACATATTAGTATATACACTCAGTTTAGAATAGGCATATATGTATGTAGTCATAGGTACTTTATGTTCTTCTTTATAATTTTCACTTTATTGTACATTTCCCATTACCCTCCAGTATCTCTTTCCTCTATCATTTTAAGGTTTGCTGGAAGGAAACCCATTTTAGTGGTTAAGCTCGCCTTTGTATATTGATTTAAAATTGTACCAAATGTTTTTGTATATTGTGTGTCTTTTATTTTGTACAATAAAGAATTAAGAATTATCTTAATTTATCATGTTATCTAGAACGCGACTACAATTAAATTGTTTGGATATTATTAGATATTATGATTATATACGCCTGTCCTTATATCTATTTATGTAATATTAGATTTGAAAAATTAAGAAACCAGTTGGATTTGAACGCACACCTCTAGGATCTCCGTCCCCAGTGCTTTATCCATATTAAGTATTAAGCAACGTGGTAATTGAGTCCACAGCTTGATAGCTGTGGACTCAATTACCACGTTGCTAACACAATTTTTAGGCTAGCCTTTGCGGCTACAACTGTAACAGTACTAGGAAAAGTGATCTTAATAATTTCAACCTTAACTGTATCACTAAAAAAATATTTTTTCAATACAAAGACGAGAATTAATTGCAATTGAAAGTAAACTTCAATTTATTTCTATTAGAGTTTCTTATCACAAAACAATAAAATGAGGACCCTCCGTATATAAATTTTCTTTAAATATCTTCAATATACAGACATGGCAAATTTACAACTACAATTATATTATATTATATGTATAGATAAAGATGTAGTGAAACTGATATAATAAAATACCAACTTTTTAAGGATTGGTTCCTACTTAGAAAAATATTTGTTCAATAACCACTGTTGCGATTTGGCGCTGAGATATGCGATGGCCTTGGAATAACTAGCGCTGAAGAAGAATGATCTTTGTGCGTGAGTCAATCGGATATGCTGTTGATATTCAAGGGTTGTCTGTCTATCAACACAAATCCACGTTATATTATATACTAGCTGTTGCCCGCGACTTTACTCGCGTGGGATTCGTTAAAGAAAGATTCGTTTCGTGGAAATAACTTTTAGGAAAAACTTGTTTTAGAAGTTCATTTATTTTTATTGACGATTAAGAATATGAAATTATTAATTTATGCCTCCTTAATTACGCTGCTTAATGCATTTAATGTGTATAATTCGCTTTCTCTCTTATTAAAAATAGTAGACTATAAATATTTTATTTTATTAATTATACCAAACACCAAAAACATTCCCATTATTATATTAACTGGATAATAACCAATAATTAATTAATTAATTAATATTATTTATTTATTTATTTTTTTGTCTTATTGTACTGCAACAGCTTGACATCCGGCCGTGCGTCACTTAGTCAGGCCACCAACTGAAAATCAGTGCTGTGTGGTGTTGCACCATTACAGCTAAAACTGAGTTGGGGACCTTTCCGATTCCAGCATAGAGGCAGCATGCTACATTTATTAGCTTTAAGTATCTATCTTGTACGTCGCTTAATAAGTATTCTAGCATTGTGTACTTCTCTCTCTGTTTTTATTTTTTTTTTGTTGTCCTGTGCTTGTGATCGGAATAAATGCTTTCTATTTCTATTTCTATAAATTACATGCTTCAAACTTCAAAAATTTCGGAGTTCCATACAACCGACCAACCCCGTTAGAGGTGGAACTCCTAAAAATCCCTTCCTAGTGCGCGCCTACGTCATGCGGCGGAGGCCCAGCGATGATATATAACAGACAGTCAGTCAGGCGAAGAATTTGAAGGGTGTTTGGTACATCGTTTTCCAAATTAAACTGGCTAAAAGGCCTTCAGCTATAGTTTAAGCACCCTTAACTCACTTCAGTTTTGTTATTCCGATTTTTTAATTTTTCAGTATAAAATACCACAGCGTTAGATATTAAACTTCTCCGAAACGGCTTTCCGATTTTCATATGAGTATAATAGGTTAGGTGGGAGAATAGGTCGTAGGCTACTTTTTATCAAAGTACCTACCACGTGAGGGAAAGCTAGTTAGTCGTATGAAAATAGGCAGGGCATTCTTTTTCATAAAATGTTATCTAAGCCGGTACTAGCCACAGTTTTATTAGTAATACGATTATCCAATTATCACTTTAATCTATCACATTGTCAATTCACGTGATAAATCTGCTGTTGCGGCATAACATGCGCATTGAAGAGACAATGGACTATCTCGAGATAATGCTGCTGAAGGTATTTTTCGTGTGAAAAGTATCATATTTTATCTGATGATTTGTGGCGATTATAAAAAATATTATTGTGTTTTCTTTGATAAATATATAAATAGGAGACTCGAGATAAGCATTCATATTTATATTATGTTAGATAGTAGTTTTTTTAGTCAACTTAATCTAACAATATATCATCTAAAAAAATATTGTAAAATCAAGTGATATTTTTTTCCACTTATTAAAATATAATTAGTACTAGAAGTTTAGTATGTAATTCAACTTAAAAAGAGTGGGTATCACAAAAACTTGTAGTTACAGTATAATTTTAATAAAAGAAAAAAAAAAACCGACTTCAAAAAGTAGGTAAACTAAAAAGAAAAAAATAAATTTACTTCGCACAAAATAATACGTTTTTCCATTTAGTTAAATAGACATTATTAAATGATTATTTTATAATTCTGAAGTCGGTGCCAAGTAAATCGGATAATTAAGAACTAATATTCAGTCAGAAAATAGTTGTTAGAAAGATTGATATTATCTATACAGAGTTATTGTTTACTTGACACCGACTTCAGAATTATAAAATAATCATTTAATAATGTCTATTTAACTAAATGGAAAAACGTATTATTTTGTGCGAAGTAAATTTATTTTTTGCTTTTTAGTTTACCTACTTTTTGAAGTCGGTTTTTTTTTATTAAAAATTATTTTATTTTACGATTTTAAGTGATGGGTAGACCGAGCAAGAATGTTTCTCGAATGAGGAGACGAGACGGTTACTTGAGCCGTTGAGGAGTTGTACCTTCCAGCATCAGCTCAGCAACTTAAAACGCAAATATCCAAGTAGTTTTAGGTTATATACGATAAAAAATATAGAAGCCTTTGAAATTTAAGGGGTTACCCAAGATTTCTCTAGGATCCCATCATCAAATCATAACCTCATATTATAAATATACATAAGTAATATTAAACGTCTCGCCTCATCTGTGTATAACTTGAAAGAATACAGTAAACGGCCTCAAGGAGCCTATATTTAAAGAATTATCCCCGTACTCCTAACCGTTGAGGAGTTGTACCTTCCAGCATCAGCTCAGCAACATAAAATAATAAGAATAATAAGAATAAGAATACGTTTATTTGTCTTTAAAATACATAACGATTTTTAGTTGTACATAACGATCCTTATACAATAGGGTAACCTAACTTAAATGAGATAGTTGTAGTACATATACGTCATTAGTAGGTACACATTGCAAGAAAGAGAACAACTACCAACAATTATATTAATAGTTGTTCTCTTATCTCCTCCATAATGATAAAAAAAGAAAAGAAAAGATTGACCTTAACTAAATTACTATAAAGTTTATATTTAAATAACAGCCACGATTCAAAGCGTCGCTTATTTGCAACCAATGTTAATATGAAGTTATCATTGTTCCATTTCTGTTATGGTTTTTTATAGCAATATAAGAATGATTTTATTACCAAGAAATGTTTGAAAAATGCTGATTACTAGATGCAAATATCCGAGTAGCTTTAGATAATATACAAAAAACAATATAGAAGCCTTTTAAATTTGAGGGTTGCCCTCGATTTCTCTAGGATCCCATCATCAGAACGTGACTGGAAAAAAATGGGACCACATGAGAAGTATATCCTTTCAAACAAAAAAAGAATTTCTCAAATCGGTCCAGACGTCTTCGAGTAATCGGCGAACAAACATATAAAAAAAAAAAAAAAAAAAAAAAACATACAACCGAATTGAGAACCTCCTCCTTTTTTTGAAGTCGGTTAAAAATATAGCAATGACTAGCAGAACATATAGATATTGCGAATACAAAAGTATTGTGTGTATGCAAATATGGCACCTTTTATGAGGATAGGTGCCTGTCACCGTTACGTAATCGCTAAAGGACTAGACATTTACTTTGCGATTTTAGGTAGTCTAAAAAAATATTTTAATGTGTGCTTTTTCTACAAACGAGATTAAAATCTTGAGTATTTATTTGAGGGTGGCGTATTTCTGAAGAAATGTTCCTCCCTTATATCATATTCAATAGATACCTTGTCCACTTGCCTACGCTCTCTACTACCCACTATGCGGTAGAAAAGTTACTACACCAAACAGCCGAGCCTTATAAACAAAGGTATCGTTTCGTATAAAGAATGAGTTTTTTTAGGCGAACAAACCAAATTAAATCAATAATTACAACAGAAACAAAATTATCATAAGCGATATTTTCGTTTACACGAATATCAGAATGGTGAACAGACCTTTACAAGTCCAAACTTCTTATGAGTCAGTAGTTTCGGTAGCAATTATTTTAATTATATTTGTTCTAGCGTTTCGCTGTTTATTCAGTACGAATCTATTGTTGGTCGAGTGCCGGTGTGAGCCAGATGTTCTAATGGATAACTGTAATTAAAGTTATTATGTTCTGCTTCCTGCTGTATGGTAAAGTATTGTGCAAGAAGGTTCGATGCTGATGTAAAGAGTTTTCCTTGAATAAGTTATTTGATTTGTTGCTATTCGGGCTTAAATATTCTACTCATATTCATGGACTGTACAGAGACATTTCTAGATAGTAAACTACCATCAAAATCCGTTCAGTAGTTTTTGCGTTAAAGATTTACAAACATCCATTCCACACACATATTTATTCATTATCAAACATCATCATTCATCTTTGCGAACCGTTTTATCGATGAGTAATATTAGTAGGATTCAGGCGGAGATTTTTCAGGCGCATAGAAAAATGCAACTTGGGCACAAACCCGAAGTTCTTACACTGAGAAATCTTCCTTTTTCCCGTCACCCTTACATAAATAAGTATAACAAACCTCCAATATTCATCACGCACCTGTGTCCATAATTGGGGCGTGCTAATACCCGCCACGGCCGCGACCGGCGTGACTTGCGCCTGCGCAGCTTTCTTCAACTCGCGCCCTGTCATTAAACACCTCCGTTGTAAGCTGTGAGCGCACAGTTAGCCGCAATGAGACGGCTATTTTGGGGTTACGTGCCAAAATCCAAGCTTAGTATACAGTGGCAGTTGGAATAAGTATGGTAATTATTTTTGTTCCTTAGTGTTCTTTTCAATATGTATGATAAAATTATTTTTTTAAATTAGATCTGTCAGTCCTGATCAGCCTTGTGTATTGAACTTAGTTACATATAATATTTTATGCTTTAACTTGCACAAAATGCATTAATCTCTACCATAATTTCTCGGTCATTAACAACTTACCGAGCAAACTTACATTTAATGTTATTCGAAATTTACAAATCTGCCATTAAACCTTATTCCGTAAAAGTAAAAGATAACGTTCTTTGAACACAATCTTCAATAAATGAACCAGAATTCAGAACGTAGTTTGCTTACAAAATTTCAAATAAAGATAGTTTTAAAAATGTAATTTAGATTGACAGGTCTTGAATAAAATTAGTTCTTAAAATCTTAAAAAAATTAACCAAACCAAATCAGGATTCAGCCACGCATCCCTATTTGATATTTCACGCTATTGTTTGTATAATTAGCATTTTCTGTTGAAATGATTTGCTACAAATTACGGGCGGTGTTATGTTATAGATTACAGGCCTCTACTTGTTAAGGGGTGGGAAGCGAGTGGTGGCGGCGGCAGGCAAAGAAGCGGTATTTGGTTGCGTTATTCGATCGCTTGTACAATCACAATACAGTTTTTTGTACATGACATGTGTTAAAGCCTTCCGCGCCTTCTGTGTTAGTTTTTGTTATAGACAGGCCTTTATTATGTTTTAGTACTCACGGTGAACTTAAATTTTTATTTTATTGATAGTCACTTAGTCATGCATATTGAAAACTTGTGAACTAGACTTTCCTAGCTTTAATTAAATTTTCTGCTTTTGCATAAGAATTTTGATTAAATAAAACGCACAATGCGAGACGTCGCGCGACGGTGACGAAACGCGATTAAATGCCCAGATGGGTTACGTATTATAATATCTAAAAGTATTCTAACTATTATTGAAATGACTACGATCATAAGACCTACTGTTTAAAAAACCTAAAGGTCATTTCACAGATTTTTATGATAACTAATGGATGAAATCCATAATGGACGATTCACCTACGGTTTATTTAACTATAATTAATTAAGTTAAGGTTGAATTAATTAATGGACTATTCACCTACTGTTGATATATCTGTGGTTAATATTTATATAGGAAATCACAAAAAAACGTTGAATCATAGTTATATATAATTAGATACAAATGAACAACGAACAAATTTAAAGATTTGAAGCAATAGCTTGCAATAATTCCACATGTGAGTATTCCGGGATTTCTTTTAGAATACATTCAATTTTTTGTAACTTATGCTCATTCTTGGATTTCCTTTTCTTGTTTGTAAAATAGGTTCAAATAATTATAAAAATTAATAGGAAGGTTAGGTTAGAAACATGAAAGACAACGCACGAGCCGAGCGAGCGAAGCGAGCGTGCCGCGGCAGCGGCCGGCGAAGTGCCTGTCTAATCATTGTAAGCTGTAACTATCAAATGCCATAACATCATTTAGGAACAATTTTGAATGTCCCGTCCATGATCCAATATTCACTTTTTGCTAAGTAGGTCATTAAGGCTTTAGTGCTAAACAGCATTACTCTTTTATTTCCGAAAACTTTGCTTTTAATTAAAAATAATTCCCCGTCTCCAGTTGTAACTGCTTCTTCGTTAACTACAAAATCAAATTTTGTTGGTTCTTTAATAGTCAACATAGCTTTCTTTTTTTCACGATTAACTATTTGTCTCAGGGCGTCTTTTGATGGTAAATTAATTGAAATGTCAGCACTAGTAGATGCCAAATGATGTTGAATTAATTGACAAGTCTTAGTTATTGGAGAAGCCTTAATTTTAGTAGGCGAGTCGTCCATTAGATATTTCATGTGTAGTGGAAATATCCAATATTTTAAAAAATCATTAGGTTAATCGTTCGTTAGAGAGATTAATTTTAGTTTAATCGACATTATGTAAATAAAACAGTACTTGAGTTCACCAATATGTGTTATAAACATATATAAATCAACCGTAGTTATTTCAAAAATAGATAGAATACTTTTAGATATTATAATACGTAACCGCCCAGATGATGAATCTACGCAATAGATTCGAAACTAGTCGGCATATCTCCGGCTAAAATGCGTGAGTAACCCGTATTCTCAATAATAAATAAAACTTCATTCAATTAAATCGTATCTCTGCAACGCAACGACTACTGGTAACAATTACAATGCTAATTATTATGTAAAAAGTAAAAAAAAACTGGTACCATAAGAGGCTCTTATCATCTTTCTCAATTATAAACATTTCATTGAAAGCTTTACAGTAAATTAGTACGTACTTTAATTTTCTCCTTAATTGAGCACCAAATGCAGGTGCTTTCTGAAGTATAAAATAAAATCACTACCTTATTGACCGAGAATGACATCCGCAACGATCCCAAAAAGTGCCTTACGGAAAAAAAACTCATATCATCACATTATCGAACACTTAAAGACGATTTGTACACAAACAAGCGGTGACCTAATAAAAATATTTGTGTCTCAATCGGTGGCACTTATTGGTGGTACTTTTGGTGGCAGTGTGGCACCATTAGTGGTAATGAAGCGGTCGGTGGCACTACCAAATGTGTATCGTACATTACAGGTTAGATATCAACGTTACCATTGTTATACGGGAATTTTGTCGGAAGCAGACACATCTGTGATATTTATACTGCACAGTTGGAAAACAATGATTTCTGGTTTATTATCTAAGTTTATTTTCTAAATTTCTGACTTGTAACTTTATAATAGCGACTAACAATTTTCAATACAGGACTATAAAGTTTATTTTACTTGGTCTACATTACAGAATGTTTAAATAGATCACAGATTTGTTTTTTAATATTTTGACCTAACTCAAAAATATTATATGGTATATTGGAAACCCTCTTTGAGAGGTGAACAACGTCTGCCGCCGCCGACCGATCGACAAGACAATTAATATTCAAATTAATATGTATTTGAGGTGATACACTAATACTGGTGCTTTCCACTGGACTCCGTTGTCGGCTGTTGACACTGTCGACACATGTTGATCTTGTGAACAGAAATGGCAGAGATTTTTTGACTCTATTTTAGTAATTAAACGAAATTTGACTAACCAACTTTTAGTCTTCAATGACCATATTGAATAATGAATGGGTTAAGTTAAATAATAAATACACGCCAAACACAACAAATTAAACAATATTTTTAAGATTAAAAAATTAATAACGATTTTTAAAGTGTAGTATAAATGGCAAGCAATCGCAAACAAAAACATAAAACACAAAGTGGTACCTTCATTTCCTATCGATTTTGAAAAAAGCTTAAGTAATATTTTTTTTCTGTGTTATACCATTGGACAACTACAAAACGTCACAAGATTAGGAGAATTGCCCAACAGCCCAATATTTACGACGAGTGAGCTAACGAACTGTTAGCGGCTATCGGTAATTCCTGATTCATGCAAATCACCGCGTTTGTTTTCAAATAGAAACCATAGATAAGGGAACTTATGCCCAATGTGTGGTACAAGAGAATTTCTTAAAGGTTTTTTAAGCTACTGCTACGGTATATGCCATATTTTAGATTGATAAAAACCTTGTGTTTTTAGTACACATGTTTGAATATTATGAAATAATAACGTCTACCCGCGGTTTTGATCGTTTGGTACGACGCGATTGTAAGAAGTGGTCCATATCTTAATCAAAGCGAATGCTTCTTGTCTGCCTTATTTCATCAACATTAATTGAAAAGAGTTTTCGTGAAAGACTAACAAACACCCAGACATCCTCACAAATGTTTGCATTTATTATAATGTTAGTATGGTATTTGGAACATACCATAATTGCCTATACCATGATTACTTGCTGTTAAAATTTTATTTTACGTACCATTTTAATATATTAACTAATTAATTCTTTAAAAAAAA
Source organism: Hypena proboscidalis (assembly GCA_905147285.1). NCBI lineage: Eukaryota > Metazoa > Arthropoda > Insecta > Lepidoptera > Erebidae > Hypena > Hypena proboscidalis. The sequence continues at coordinate 688,546 of LR990132.1, forward strand.
TTATTTCAATCATTGTCGTTTCCTTATTTTATAATCAGCATACGTCAGTGTATCAAATCGCTACCGCTTCTTCCTTACTTTACAGTCAGCCAACCATCGTACTCATAACTCTGATATGCTCCTCGATTAAGATACAAGCTGTTTGGATGTTCAGCTACTTCTCATCGCCATCTCCGCCGTGTCATTACCGTGGCGTCATTACCATAGTGTCATTACCATGGAAATTTAATTGCTGCCGGAATTTTGGAGTCGATGAGCGGTTAATTGTGGGTAAACAGAAGGTGGTTGAAGATACGGTAACTATTGGACTTAAGTGATGAAATCCAATAGTGCATTGGAGATACCACCGACTTACCGTTAACATGCCGCCCATTTAGTGTCTGCACTAGGTACTGTGTTACACTTTGGTGGTGACCATCAAATGGTTGGCATAGGTAAGAAAGGTAATTTATCGTATAAATACGGATATTTAAGTAATTCTACGAAAATTTCACGCTAACCTACAAATAGTTTTGGAATACTTTATAACATTTTATAATTTTTTATTCAGATGCAGAGGGAGTCCCAGTTAGACCTTCTTTTACAAATATTTACAACAACTAGACTACATTAATACATAAATAAATCACATAAGCCCCCACAACAAAACGTTGATAAAACTCACAATAAATCGTTCCTCATTACTATCTATTGTAATGTAATGTATTTGAGGGTAGTTGCACATTAAATCCGCCATCTTTGCCCGCCATGACACTTCCGACTGCAATAATAATGTTACATATCGATGATGTTGCTTTATATCGTGTGACGACATTTTCCGTGGGAGAGCGGTGACAAAATGTTGGATGTCTGGATGTTAATGTCTCAATATACAAGTATACCTACGGTTCTAGATTTGCTAACTGCTTATGTATTACATATAAAGTCTTATGTAACGTACATTGTATACATCTTATTTAAAGGAGGCTAAGTCGAAGCCGCCGGGGACAGATCGATTTTTGCTATTTAAGATCTAAGCACGGTACGCATAGTCAGAGGCCAGAAATTCTGACAACTAGTCTAACAAAGAGTATTGTTTCACCTCGTACTGGATTAAGAAGGTCCGATGGCAGTCGCTCCACGTAAAATACTATACGATATTCAAATTAATCCGTTAGGCTTAAAGCCGACCCAGATGTAATTGTGAAAAGGCTCGTAGGATTGACTCGTCGATTAATTGGCTCGTGTTTGCAGTTTGAAGGCGACGGTATGGTTTTGTCATTTCACAAATGTATATGTATGGTAAGATCACGACTTTATATCGCTAAAGCCTTGGTGCAAGTCGACTTTGAAATGCCGACTTTAAGAATAATCTTAAAATAAATGAAAGCATTACCGCCACCACCACTGCGCCGGCTGCAGCACCCAATGAAGAAGAACAAGCGTGAACACATAAATAAATCCATTAATTCTACCATACAGGAAGCCGACAGACACGCAGACACACAGGCCCTTTGTGCCACACAATGACGCCAAATTGAGACCTCACATTCGCCACGCTAGTCCGCTCCGATCTGCCGCGAACGCGACCGGCGACAAAGCCCATCATAATAGATAAATAAAGTCAAATACCACTAACAAAAATAAACTATCAAACGCGTAGAAGAACTTCAAACCTTACCACGTTTGCATAGAAGTCACCAGCATGCTACTCGCCGTAAGGGTCGAGTTTGTTTCACGCGTCGTAAATCATTCGCGCTTTTCGTTAAGGGTTGCCGACAATACCTGACCGCGTATAATAAATTAAGTTTTATGTTTTATAAAAACATGAAAATATATATTAGAGGTTTTTATTTGTTTGTCGTATATGCCGCTTCGCTCGGACAAAGAAGGTTGTTGGTTTCACGACTTTATTTCGCATGATAGAATGCTATTTTTATGTATTTTTGATAACCGTGACATGGGGTCCGTACCTTTCTCTGTCAGTTACATCTCAATCTTTTGATTTGTCAAAGATTTATTATGCTTATTAAAATCGTACCGCAATAAACATTTAATATAGGTAGGTACAGGTCTACATTCCTTTGAGCAAAAAAACAAAACAACTTCTTAGTTAATATTGAAATGAAGAAGAATATAATCTGCACCTCAAAAAACTGATTTGCCTCACTAAGCTCATCTCACAAAAGTTTTGTATCATCCTAACAGCTAATAAAACTCAAAGGACAAAATGCTACAATCTTGTTGAATTTTACTTAGAATTCTCTGCTACTCAACTGTTTTAAAACCAGTAAACTCATCTCTTTATAATAGGTATTACTTTATCCAGTTTTACAGTAGTTTGATTACCGACGCCTGTAATCTTCGTTAATCTGGGTAAGCCGCGGCTTTGGCCACAAGTTTGTTGTAAATAGACAAAATTAACAAACTGGCAACACCAAGGATTAACACCAAGAATGCTTTGGTTGGCTATTTAAGGAAACTAGAGATTTAATTACTCGACAAATATTTTTAGTGGTTTTGGAGCGGGGCTGATATTTGCTTAGTCGACTGGTTTGATTTTGGAACTTAGTTTTATATGTACCTTAGAAAAAATATAGTCAGCAGGTTGAATTAACAAATGAGATTTTTGGAGAACATGAATATTTAAATCTGGAAGGTAGAGTCATTGACAGCTTATGAGGTTAATAAAACAAATCATTTCCCTTCTCAACTTTTCATCCTATTTTATTTCTTAGTCAGAAAGTATACCTGAAATGCCTACGATCTGGGTAGCAATGATTTCAAATAAAGCCTCCGTACCTATATTAAAATCATTGTTCAGCCGTTGCTAATGAATAATAAAAGTATTTCACAAAATATATATTCAAATGTAATTAGAACGTAAAAACTTGTGTCAATAATAACCACCTTGCAACCTAAAATTAACATACCAACAAAGCATAATTTCTATAAATTCAGCTTAAATATTGACTACCATACCTCCATACGTTCGTCACGCTGGCAATGTTACCCAACATGGCAACTTTAGCCAAGGGACCCACCCCTAGTTACAATTTGAATTATTTTTATTTCATTAATAACAAAAGATTTCACCCGTTTTGAAATATGAATTCCAAACCGCCATCTTAGTTCTGTTCACGTTTTTGACACACACATTTGACATTCCATTTTTAAATTTGTACACACACACATAGATCGGTTTTTTTTTTTATTTTTTTTTTAACAATAACCATAGCTAATATTACGAATATGGTGGACTATGGATGGTGCGGTGGTTAGGTTAGATTTTATTGAGTCGGAGCTATGCGTGTCTAATGAGAGTAGCACGGGTTTTTAAAATATGTTATGACATGTTTTAATGTGAATGAATTTAGTTTATTGGGTTGAAGATAAAAGCACACAACAGGAAATGAAAATAATGTAGAGTTCGGTTAAGAACGCTTAATTTTTATTTTTTTTTAATTAATACAGCTTAATCGTTCTAGAGTTGTGATAATTAGAATAACTTCTAGGTTCTAGTTCATCAGAAATCATTTTCAACTTGACTAAAAAAAATGATTTTCAATATTTAGCTCATCAGATATGTCAGTCTCGGACGCAGAAATCGAAGTGAATTAATTAAATTTTTATAAAATGTTTTAAGGAATTTAAAAACCAAAATTCCAGGCGTATTACCATGATAGAGACCACTAATTATGATTTTGGAGAGTTATTCAAGTAGCTATCACCTATTAAAGCCATGGCTCGAATCATCGGCTAACTATCTGTAACTAACTTCGCCTCGTTAATTTAATCAATTCAATTAAAATGTGAGATAAAAGCTGTGATATTCGATAGCTACAACATTAAAACGAGAAATGCCATAGATTCCGTGGTTAGATGATTGCTTTCATCACTAATTTTGTTCAAAACAATTTTAACGTGATGACACCTGCCGTCTGCTAGATACAGGTGCTAACTTTTATTAATCGATACAATAAATTAATTAATTTTGATTTTTTAAGTGTAATTCACCTCAGCTTGGACTCAAGACATCGAATAATGAGGAGTCAAGGTTTGAAACACAATTCCCCTTATAAACACCTCCCAATTTGAGTAGCTTGGTTATTACTAAGTGTTAAAATTAACTATAAAAGTTGATGAGAGTCTCTCAAGTCGATACTCGTATAAAGGATGGAATATTTTGTTATTGTTAAAAATAAATAATAAGATTTGTATTTTTTTTTTTGATTATTTTTTGTCAAGTTTGGTTTTAAATAAATTCGATCTAACTCTTGAATAGTTGGCGTATAAAGGTAAATATTTATTTTGTCTAGGTAATCAATGCCTTACAGTTTAAATTAAATATAATATAAAAGCAACCACAAAAAAATAATAAAATCAATCGACCAAAAATTTTGTTACTCGACAAACAATACCAATATTTTTTCATACCTACCATAAAAAATCACAGCATCAATATTTTTTCCAAACCACATTCATTGTATTGTAAAAGTTATAATAGTAAAAATTATATCAAAGTAAAGGGGGACATAAATGAGGGTATTAGAGGGGGTGTGCACGGTTCGGGGGGTGAGGGTGCGCGTACGCACTCCCTGCTTACTGAGATGTTACATGTCAGGCCGCGAATAATAACCAGCCAAATATTTATAAATGTTTTATTTGAGCGCTATGGGAGCATGTAGCAGGATTTTTTTGTGTGGTCTGAGTGTAAGAAAATAGCGGATAGCGAAGATCAAATTCAGTAATAGCACAGCACTATAGACAACCATGTGGTTTGTGTGTCTAAGCACGTCTTCGTACAGATGCTGCAGCATTCATTATTTATGCTGAGATCCAAGGAAGCTACAGCTTCAAATTCATATTTTTGCCAGAGTTAAAAATAATCCTCAAAATTACTGTTGTATTTAATTTTGTATCTATTTCGGCAACAGAAATATCTATAACAAAAAAAATATGGTTATTATTCCGCTACTGCTTACATCTCGTTCTCCACCAAATTGGCCCTATTGTCCTCGCCCTACACGGAGCAACGCCACGCTACACTACTAGTTTGTCACAGAATGTACATTGAATTATGTTTGCACACATGCTTACATAATAATATACACGAGGTTCCCGAGATAGAGGGCATTAAACGGATTTAATGTCGCGGAACACATTCTGCAAACGTTTTTAATTCATTGACATAATTATGTAACTGTCAGACTACGTGTTATCAGCAGAAACTAACTCTTATTGACAAAAAACTCTAAATCATTATTATGGAAAATTGATTTTATTAACAACTTGCAGCGAATATATCATGAAGAAAATCCCAGCAGCCTTCTGCCACGTCAGATATATTCGGCAGATAAGAATAAATTCATAAGTTAATAATTAATTTGAGGACGAATTGTTCAAACGTAAACTGTTAGCTGTACTAGTAAATCAATAGCAAACAAAAAGTCTCGCCGAAGTATTAAATGACCCAGTAAATTAATTATCAAAAATAAATAACTAAATGCTAAATAAGATTGAGTATATTCCTCGATCTAATATATGGACATTGTATAAGTTTTATTTGAAATACATCAGATTGGCTATAGTAATGACTGCCTTGAACTATAGCCTGAATAATAGCAAAATATTGCAGCAAATTACATATCTCTCTTTAGCACTTAAAATTACCAATGAAATTAAATTGAGAAAATTCTATGATCCGTTCTACCAAAGCACAAAAGGCGTCTGCAATAATATTTTATTTAACCTTGCCGACCATAGAAATCTTAATAACTAGTCAATAGAAATGCTATCGACTATCTTTTAACACTGGGACGCATGTCGCCGTTTTTCAAATACCACTTTTTGTATTCCTGCAAACAAAATTATTCTTTTTGGCGATGACATTAAGACGACAATTCCTCAACTCGCACTTGTGTTCGATTAGACTGATGCGCTTGTATTCCTGCAAACAAAATTATTCTTTTTGCGATGACATTAAGACGACAATTCCTCAACTCGCACTTGTGTTTGACTAGACAGATGCGCGGCGACAAGGTCACGCGTCTTTGACATTTCTATTGCCTTATTATTAAGATTTCTATGTTGCCGACAAACTGCTCAATTAACGTTCATAAATCAATCCAACTTATCTACTAACGCATTACAAAACGAATAAAATGCTAATACATTGTCTTCTCGAAGCATCAACACCCACACTACCATCCGACTTAATACAATTTAATTCCTGACAGAAATGATCGCTGAGAATCAAGTCGACCCTTATCAAACCGGCTATAACTCCAGCATAATGTACTTAAACTCATTCAAAATATTCGCCACACCACTAATGTGTGGCGAAATCAGTCCGTGCGGAAGTCAAAATTATTGTCACCCTGATATAACAGCCGAAACTTAAAGTCCAACTTTAATCGTGATAATCATAAAGTTCAAATTTGTTTGTAGATAAATATTATGAAACAGGGTGATATAGTTTTTTCAAGTTGTCCTATTGAATAAACGCGATGCTCCGTAAGGAATTAGCCGGCATTGATGCGTTCCCATTGTCCGTGACGTGTCATGACGTCATGACGTGTCACTGCGTATGCGCATCGTGGCGTTTTTGTGAACGTGTCACGATGGTAAAAAGTGTGAGAGTCGGGTAATTGGGGAAATTGTTATGGCAATGTTTTGTGAATGCTACTGAAGTTTGTCATTCATGTCAAATAGCGGCAGAGATAATGTTACGTATGTTAAGTTGGTGTAAACGGGTTCAGAGCAAATTTGGGAATGAAGTTTTGAAAATATTTAAATAACAATCGAACCTTTACATTGTAGAATGGCGAATTGTCTTTTTTATTTGTCTCTTTAAAATGAAAGTTGACATAAAGTCTGATAAAGTAAAACCATGTTCATGAAAATGTAACTGACAGACAAATGAAAGAATCGAAAACAACTTCTTCTTTTTTGGTTTAAAAGTTAAAATAACTTAAATTGACACATGACAGTATGACCCCTTCCTGCCTCACCACCTTTTAGCACTCAAAATGGCTGACCATCCCTGCTCCAGGGGTTAAAATAGTTAATCAAACGATACCGTTAAAGTATAGTATAGTTATTACCTCTCTGAAATGTTTTCTATCATCCACATTCAAAGAAAGATATGGGTAGTCAAAATATGATTTCACCCATTTTCACACACTCCAAATGCCAACCTACACATCACACAACCTCATAAACTTAATTGTATCTGACATCGACATCAATTTGATTGTCTATTTAATAAGTTTCTAGCAATATATCAGAGAAAATATATAAATGCGATCAATAGCTGCTGTCTCATGTGTAGCAGATAACGCTGGCCACTGACTTGTATACAGAATATGCACGCCACGAACTCGGAGGCATAGTTCTTCAACTCAACTTGGTAAGCATTGTATATAATTTAGTTCAGATAAAAGAAAGTATTTTCGCGGTAGGAACAAAAAGCGCAGGACATATAGTATGAATGATGAAGAGATATGAGATATGATTGTATGGAGATAGCCCAAAACAGAAAATTGTGGTCGTGTTTTAAGGAGACCTATCCCCAGCTGTGGGACAATATACATTAGAGAAGAAGAGAGAAGAAAATAAATAACGTACAGTTTTTACTAAAAAAAGGGTATTTTATAACAGTCTTGAAATTGTTGAAATATAACACACACGCTCTCGCTGTAACTGTACAAGTAAGAGACCGTCCTTCGCGCACGATGGAACAGGCATTAACGCAGTACTAATCCGATGGCGGCGTCGCACATTAGAACATCTTAATTTCAATCTCGATAAAACGCATAAAGAACACTTTTATAAAAGCGTCCACGGAGCCCTAAGGCTGACTGCACACTCGCGACATGTCGTGACACTTTTTTGTCATGGTCATGTGGTACCTAATGCTACTTATATTCTACCCAAAATATTAAAACGGTATTTGCAACAAAATATGACTAAACACCGAATGACCAAAAAACTAAATAAGAGATAAAGTTATTTTAATCTCCAAGCTGACAGTTGGGTTGAGAGTAGACAGCCAAATTCTGATATCAATTTTATATAATTTTAAGGTTATAAGTTATAGCAGTAGTAATGCCTTCCTGATACTTGAAAATAACGTTCTACCATCTTCAAATGCTTCTTTATTACGACCAAGCAAGTTAAAAGCGTGGTCAGTAAGTGAGCAAGCATCCTAACCTGAAGGTAGAGTCACAGTTGTGGACAAGCGGTTATCGTAATCATGTTGTGTCGCCGCGACAGCGCAGCGGCCGGCCTTTCATGTGCCGACCGCGGTGACCACGCTATAGCTTTTATTCGTCCTGCAATTTATCAAACCAAAGTTAAAGTCCCCTACAAAAAAATAGTAGAAAACATTATTGCAATTTACTTATTAATATTTTTTTTTAGTAAAAGTTATAAAAGTTTGTTTTACTTCAAATAGCGTCAGGCTATTCAACTTCTTAAGCTTTACTTAAAAAGTGCCACTAAACTAGGAATTAAAAACTTATCTCAACTTGAGATAATTTTAAGTGTCCTGTTATGGATTTAGTATGCTTAATACTCCTTCAATATTTTCCTAGAACACAAATAGCTCATCAAATAATAATATGCTTTATTTTAAGTCCCTTACAAAGTTAAATAATTTGTATGGGTGAAAATAACGGAATAATGAAAGTAACCTAAATGCTTTACTGCAGTAGAACTTTTTTTAAATAGAATATTTAATAATTTATTTGTTTATTATCAAAACAAATAAATTTAAACAATCTTCTGGAAGAAGATTAATCCTACATTCTAATCCCTAATCTGTCAGGTATTTAGAGTAAAATCTTCTTCCGATGAAATGGCTTCTTAGGAGCAAATAATCTTATTTACATACCGGTAAAAATGAAATTGCTATAAAGAAATATTAATAAGATTAGTTAAATGTAGGGACTTTGTTTTCTGTTCTAGAGATACCTTAAAACCATCAAATTTCGTAAAAAAAAAAAGAAAGATAGCGTAAAGATTGCCGATCGTGAGAGAAATTATAATACCAAGATTACCCATACTAGTTTATAGAACACCACATTATACTAAGACAGAACTATACGAATTGTCTTTAAGAAACTAAATCAAAACAAAAACATTCCTACATAAGCCCAGAATTATGGTTCCCAGAGTCCACCCACGACCGACATTATCATCGCCTTGCATTTGACAACAGAAATTAATATGTTATTGTACATAGTATTCAAATTAAATGGACAACCCCACCGTCTCCAATTACATCTAACATTTTAAACTTATTTATATCGTTTCGAAACTGTACTGTTCTTCTTATATGGTAGCATTTTAATTTTTATGTCGAATTAAGGCCCAAGCTGTCATAATGGTAGCCAGTATCTAATAATATTAAAAGTTATACTTAAAAACATAAGTTAGAAACTGAGATAGATTAAGATATGTTCGGGATACCGCGACTAAGTAGAAATTATAGAAATGGATCTTGTTATTATTATGGTTATAATAAAGGTAGCAAGTTATACTGTTGTCTAAATTAAAGCGGCATGCTCATTAAAGCGGTCGTGCATAGTAAAAGGTTAGACCAACTATTTATGGCGGTTGACCTGTAAGTCAACTTTTAACTATCGATGCATATAGTTTATTTAATAACTGACTTTAGATGTAACAAAATTATTTAATACGTTTTCAGTGATGTCAAGATTAGACAACGAGTAATGAACGTTGACAAACCAATAGGTATAACTTGCGAACTTATTATATCCATCAAAATAATGTCTTGAAAACTATATAAACGATCCTTAACCAAAGTGTTCATAGGTATATGTTCACTGAGGCTGCGATAATTGACTTTCGCTTAACTGACAAAGAAAGCACTTTCTTCTATCTGGTAGACATCTAATTCCTTGTACTAATCCTTTTCTGTCATCAAACCTTTCTAAACATATCTCTGTTTACGTGTTAAAGGATTAACGAAAGTGAAAACAGCGATGACAATACAAACAATGGTCGGACAATAGCAACAATGGTTGCTTATTATTGGCCATAATGGTTGATTCAGTTGCGAAGACCACAGCGACGGGCCACCCGCGCGATCTCTCATTAACAACCATCTGTCTAAAAGTGAACGCGCTGAAAAAACTCTCCTTGAAAACATCAAAACTAATCGCCGACGGATTAGAGGACACGGATTTGCTTAACGACATGAATCAAGTGAATTTGAAACCTCTATTGTGGACAACAAAGTCGCATTTTCAATTCTTTTTGTTGAAATCTCTGCAACATTGATTTGCGCGCTTTAAAAGTTTTACGACCATGTCTTGGTCAAATTAAAGCTTAATTTCGTTTGACGCAGAAGTTAGATCAATGATACTTGTCAATATACGTCACAGATGACAAAACTGGCAGATATATTCATAGCAGATTATTCGGCGAGGATTACTCGGGCTTGGAAAGGACAAAGTCGGCAAACACCATCTCTAAGACGTTATTTTGGGTCCGTTTTGGACTCGGGATGATCTCGTTTCGATAAACTTCAATGTAAATGGTTCATGGTGATTGAGTGATGATGAATAGATTTGTAAATACTACTTGAGATTCGAGACCACCATGAAAATTGTTTGCTTTATGGAAATGGGAAGTATTGAGCTTTCAGCTGTCGTGACAATGGCATGAATCGATTTAATGTATGAAATGGGACGTGGCTGGGAGTAATGGACTGTACGTCGTTAGGATTAAGTTTCTGCAAGATGTCCTTTCATACACATCTGCCGTAACTTGCTTACCAAACTTAAAGCAATTTTTAAAATACTAATGGTTACATTGAGAAAAATCTTGTGAACAAGCTTGAGGAGAGGGCATCTCTTCTCTACCTTAATCTGGTCCTACATAATAAGTCGCACACTTCAATCATTTAATCTTTTGATAAACCTCGATCCTGAAAGTTTAACTCCGATGCGACGCACGCACGGTATACAGTATAAGTTTTGTAGTTTTTGTGTTAAATCTTAATAATCAAAGAACAATAGTTATTTGTGCAACAAGAGTGAGAGAGACTTATTCGAGATTCAAAAGCACGAGATGTTCGATTTCGTGTCGCACATACAACTTTTCACCTCAGCAGTTCAAAAGTACCCATAGTACAATTACTGCATAGTATGGGAAAAGGTAACGTCGTGTGAAAGATGTGTGGAAAAAAAGGCGAGCAGTAAAACTCGAAGCAAAATGGAGTTCTGCACACTGAAATGACTCCAAGCAAAATTGAGTTTTGCTTACTTTTTTCATGCAACAAAGAACGACTTTTCGGGCTGCTAAGGTTTTTTCTTCTTTAAAAAAATTATTTAGATAGGTATAGATAGACAATGCCTGAAGACGAAAGTCTACAACCAGTGCGTCCTACCTGTTATGACCTACGGTGCCGAGACGTGGACATTAACGGTTGCACTAGTCCACAAATTTAAAGTCGCGCAGCGGGCTATGGAGCGAGCTATGCTCGGAGTTTCTTTGAATGATAAAATTCGTAATGAGGTCATCCGACAAAGAACTAAAGTAACCGACATAGCTCGCAAAATAAGCTTGCTGAAGTGGCAATGGGCTAGTCACGTTTGCCGAAGGACCGACAGCCGTTGCAGCAAACGAGTCCTGGAATGGAGACCGCGACTCGGCAACCGTAAGGTAGGACGCTCCCCTGCCAGGTGGACTGACGACCTGAAGAAGGTCGCTGGAGGGGACTGGATGCAGAAGGCGCAGGACCGGGTGTTGTGGCGCAAATTGAGAGAGGCATATGTCCAGCAGTGGACTACGAGAGGCTAATTGATGATGATGATGATAGATAGATATATCTTGCAGAGGCCTTGCCATTTCCACCCAGCAGTACACCATCATAATTATTTGTGAAATTCGTAATTTCTTTCTAGAACCATCAATTATCTAAATGAAACACTCCGTTACTTTTTACCTTTCTTCCAAAACTGTACCGTCACTATACATTAGAATAAAGCGTGTAATATACGGCGGCATTGTTTTGTAGGGGACGCGTGAAGTTGATATGTGTATTGTATTGTATTTTATTGTATTGTATGAAAGGGAGGGGAGGGCGGGGCGGAGTGACAGCCTGAGAGGTTTGACTGGTGCAGACGCGGCAGAGGTAGATGATAGACCGTGCCTATTCACAGATTTACTTGTGGAGGAATACTTCAGACTAATTTTCTTCGATTCAATAGTAAAAATCCCTCCTTCCTACTTTATGACATACTTAATGAAAACCGAAAATATGAAGATGATCAAATAAGGGTGGGTTGTTGGTATTCATGTTATTTAATTAAGATTTAAAATAGAAATACACAAATAGATATTATTAGAGTAATGATTGTTGCAACACTATATACGTCTTTCTCAATGTTTACAATAGTTCTAAAATCAAACGTTATTACTATGTAAGTATATTTCTAGTAAACAGATAGCTTTTGCTGGATTAGTGCCTGGAAAGCCCATCCGGAACTTTATTGACATCAAATGTCTTATTTGAATGGAGTTATCAGGCGATTAACTATCTAAAACTTTATCAGGAACTGTCGATATCGAGGCTTATAATATTTGCTACCTCAAGTTGTACCTTATCAGAGCATTCACTAGCACCAATCCGAGAGTTTTCTATTTCACGAAAATCATAAATACTTACATGAATTAACAAAAAGTACCCTCTATCATTTACATAATCTTGAGTGTGCCGACGTCATCGGGCGTAATAAGCCGGTAGCGGCCTCACCTGTGATCTGCCAGTAATTGCGCCGCGTCCGCCCACCGTCCTACTACACTCTACCATTTGATACTAGCACGCTACTCTACCGCGGACTCTACCGCTTCACACTTCTGCTGATTCGTGCTATTACTGCGCCTGCGCACCTGTAACTTCATCAGGTATCATGAAATAGAAAAGTGGATCTCTAATATTTTCTTTTACAGATTTAGTTTAATATGAGTAACTTATAAGTGTGTATATTGGTTTGCTAAGCTTTGACTTTATGATTCATCATGGTAGTGAAATTTTGTACCTATTATAATATCCTGGGTCATTAATTTAATGACTTTTCCTACTTGATTGACTCAATTATAATCATACAGTCACAAGAAGTGTTATTGGTACAATCGCAAATATCAGCTTTTAGCTGGTGGGCGCCTAGAGAAGCGTCTATATTTGAAATAGAAAACGTTAATATGTCCTCCATACTGTCTCCATTCAAGTTTTTCATAAATCTTCACCAATGGTAACTTGAAAAAAAATCATGTCTGCTATCATTTTTGTACTCGACTGTACTACATAGAGTAAATAATTTGGAAACATTGATACAGTAAAATCCATTGTTAGAATTAATAAGCAAAGTACACGGTTTTGGACAAGATAATGGTCGTAGGCGTTCCTACGATTGTGTTATAATAATGTATATTACTGTACAACAGTGTATAATAATTTACACTCTTTGTTATGCCGCTTTGTATCAAATTTTGGGTGTTATAGGCAGTTTTTGTTTTCCTTTGATAAAGAAATGCCGGTAGGAAAGTGACATGACATTTTTTCTTTTCCTACAATGATGAATTAATGTTGGCAAAATGATGAACTGATTTTAGGTGGTATTTATAATAGTTCTGTGTTTTGAGATAATTTAGTGCGCTAAAATTTGTAAACCTACATTTCAGCACTCAAGTTCCATATTAGAATTTCGTTCATCTTAATAATGCGTCCTTTTTTTTTTAAACACAGTATTAAACCGACTTCTGCAGTTCTTCTCTAAATCGCCGATCTGACGAAACCAACAAAATATATCTCTACCACCACCATTATTTCTAAACACAAACAAATAAACCCATCAAAAACAACATTTATCGCATTAAATAAAATAAATAAAAATAAAACATGGGCATCGCGATATGTTAATTAAGGCGCGTCCACACCGGCGGATTACCGCAGCGCGATTGGCGTATCCAATCGCTGCGATAGTTTATTTGTGCACCGGCCTTTATGAAGTCATCGAGATAAAATATTTAATTTAAGATGAGACCGAGGTTGAGCGAGGAAAGTGCCCGTTTATGTGGTTTAGAGGGTTTAATGTTATACGTCAAATATATTACGGTTTCTTTTAAGTATCGCTTCGCTGACTTGTCGCAGTAACTGTCAAAATAATGTGTAGTGAAGTACGGGTATTAAATTAAACTTAGATTACAGTGAAATTATCACGAGAAAATGACGATGGTATAGTGGAGAATCAACATTTGGATATTTTCGGTTTTCTGTCTGACTGTCGAAGCATCGAAGGGCTACGCCGAAGTTATGCAGTCTTTCAGTTTTGTGTCAACAATTTCAGAGTCTAATGAAAATTTCTTCAGTAATGTTTAGATCCCATTTGATATGTGATAACGGGCGTAATTTCAGGCTCCGTGACGAAAAAAGCCAAACAATCCTTTTACTCGACTACGCAGCGATCTAACCCAAGGCAACGAAGTAGAATCAGAGCCACCAGTAAAAATAATAGACCACTTTCTACCCCCCAACACCGTCACGGCTATCACCATCACGTCACAGTCATCCAAACGTCACAATAACACATCACACATGCTGTCGCAGTATCGCACATGACATGTGGTAACACTTCGCTATCATGGCGGAACAGTTTTGTACCGAAAATATTGGCTTAAACACGTCTTTTGTGGATTATATGTCAAATGTGTCGGTTTTCTTTTATGGCGTCTTTACGGGTCGGCTTGTTAGCTACGGTGATCAATCAATATGGCGCTTAAAAGTTTTAAAAGGTAATGAAAATCTTTATCTTTTCTAACTTGTTAACCAAATTTTATATTGAGAGAACTCATAGTACCTATATTATGAATGTGATCCCGTATTATGAGACTTCGACTGTAATTTCTTACTCCTTTTTTAGTGGTATAGTGGTGGTATTAAAAGGTACATATAAATTATTTTGCAAAGAATAATTCTAGTTATAATAAACGATAAATAATTATTTTGATGAACAAAACTAAACTCATAGAAAAATATCACACATAGACAACAATATAACAAACATTAAATCAAAGGACGCTACTAAAAATATTGTATTATCATGTCAGCAAGACCCAATCACCGTTTATCTCGTCATCCTTCCCATCAATTAGGTACAACAAGATCCTCCAAGTATTCGTAAATTGGCTCAATACTCCAAGATTGTGAATACAAATAATCTGAGCCAGCACCTGAGCCCTCAAACACAAGTGAATGAATACAAGGGCGGCAATTACGTCATCCCTCTGCTATTGAGAGGGCGGCAGATTTACTCCCTGACACCGTGAGGATAACGCGGTAAGGAATAAGACGATTTATTAATAGCACAAGTGTGTTTATTGCGTCTTGGCTTTTTAAAATTCATAAAACTATCAGAGGTGGTGTTTATGCATTATACATTTTAAGGTCTGTTGGCAGTCGCTCTACGTAAAATACAAATTTTCTGCAAAATCTGTTAGACTAGAAACTAACTCCAATGTAATTGGAAAAAAGTCTTGGCAGAGAAGGAGATTTTACAACATTGTTACCTGTAAGCTAACATGAAAATTTCATGCACAATTGACTGAAAGCAGTTTTCTCTACAAGGATTTTAAAATATCGCATTACATTTGATAAAAAAAAACGTTATTTAAAAAGCTTTTATATCTAAATACAGCACTTAAAAAACCGAATCTGTGTCATTCAAAGCAACGCAATTATCATACTCGATTACATTTGGACGAAAAAAGACAGATTTTGTAAAAAAGATATGAAAATAAACAAAAATGTTTAATGTACTGTGAGGTCCACTATTAGGGGCTTTGTGTACCTTTGTGTATGTCCGTGTATGGAGAGGGAAAGTGTCCGTTTTCACCCCTGACTGAACCCCAAAGGATGTTATCTAAGATGTAGCTTTATTATCTCAAAAATGCGAGATAACCGCGATAGTACAACTCCAGTATTTTTCTATAAAAGATATTGAAAAGTATCAGTTTACAAAGTAAGGCAATTAAATATTTCCTTGCACCTTGCACCACACCGGCACCTTAGACATTTCTCATATTTTTTAAATTTTAGGATTCTTATACAATTCAATAACACTAAATAGTGAACCTTTGGTCTAAATACCGTAGTTAGTAAATAATATTCGGTAAGAATAGTGAGTTAAACTAACAGATTACAAAGTTTTTTTTTGCTAACAGATGAAAAAGATATGACACTTTCAAAGTTGTATTAATAAACTGGACTGACATATATTGGTCCCAGATCAAAGCTTCATCAATGAACTACGACCTCAAGTCATATTTCACAATAATGAACATTTTTAAGATAATCTCTAAACGTTGCAATCTTTCGCCACTTGTGCCATCTTTGCTTATTAGCACCACCCACGACGATATAATGTCGTCACCCTGGCCCGCCTGTCATCGGCTATGAGTATTAAGCAATAAACATATCCCTGGGAAAACTTAAAAGTATAAGGGCAGCCAAGTTCGTTAATAAAAATGGTCTTCTACGCTCTTAAATCTTAAAAGGTGTCCAATAAAAAATTAAAAAGTTATTGAAAAAACAGTTATCATTTAATATTTTTACTAAAAATAGAAAGCAGTGGAAACATTATTTCAATAAGTATACTTATTTATTTAGTAAAATATACCAATAAAATTGGCATGTCGTAGAAACTTCAATCACATCTTTTACAAAATGCATTACAATTATCAACTTCTTATTTAATTAAAAAAAATGCGATCTGATCAAAAAATACTTACATCCAGTAATCGTAGATAAATTGCCTTAAACAATAAAAGCTTTCTGAACTTGGCTGTACACTCCATGCACGTTTCATATCTCGTCCCATTGAGATATCTTTGTCGGGACTCGGGGGCGATTGAAGCACTTTCCATTTCATTTTAAAGATGTCTTGTTCAGTTTTTTGCAGGTGTTTTATGTCTCCATATTTTTGCTCGTAAAATGTGATTAATGTTAGTTAAAATTGGCTTGTTTTTGTTTTGGGGTTTTTGTTAAAGAACTGTTTTTTTATTTTTAACTTATTAATGTTAACTTTTTTCATGCTTTTGAGGTGACGCAGGATTGCTTTCAGTACTTTCTGCCATTAACTTCACAGTATTGGTAAACAAAATCTGGACAATTGTATAAAATATTTATTCAATATTTAATGACATAACATTGCCAAAATGGGCCTAAAAGCAAGCGGCATACCAGCGCAAAAAGTATGAACATATTTAACGACTCTATAAGCCACACTTCAGTTATAATGACACATTTTATTAACACCAGCCGGTAGTTCCTCACGAATTATTCCAAACAGAAGTCATTAGTACAAATTAAAACAAAAACCTCCTTAAAAGTGCCGACATAGTGCCGGTATGGTGTGAAATGCATTCTTGCGTCCTCCCCTAAGGGCGGCTCCTCACATGTGTAATATTTATTAATCGCAGCTACCACAGGAATGTCAGGAATGCGACAGAACCACCCAGGGACTGACACTAACCCGGAAGAAGATCATAGAATTGGTGGTGGCAAGAGGTTGGCGGTAGTTAATGATACGAGAAAATGGCAATTCTGTATAAACCTCACACCAATCAGACATAGTAAAAGATAATCGAAGTAACAAACACGGAAGCAGGAGAAAATTCAATTAGCTGTCGAGATAGTTTTGAATACCTAAATTGTATCCTAAACGTCATAATATAGTCCAGTTTTTAGCATGACACCTTGCATGAAAGTGGAATCAATGCTGTAGAAATGTTATGTGCTCATTACGAAGTATAAATGATGAACCTTGTGATAAAGACCGTTGTGGTTTGAAAGATGACATATTGGCTGGGATTGAGAAAGGTATGCTTAGGTGGTTTGTCCATTTAAAAATAATGGATTAAGGTAGGTATTTAAGAGAGATATGCAACGCAGATGTGGCTGGAAGTACCTACTGCAAGAGGTGATCCTCGAAAGACACTATATGTCTTAATTTCTATCGACCAGATAAATGGCGTCTTTTAGAAAGGATAAATACGCAGTACACGAACTGGCAAGTATGTATGACGAGATTTATGAATGTTTAGTAAGCGAAAGAAGTATGTAAGGAGCGAAACAAATGGCACATGGGATAAAGGCGTGATTTTATGAGTGTATATATGTACCTTGCATGACTCCTGAAAGTGGAGATGCCAAGTATCATACCAACGAAACTTTACCCAACATCACGCCTATATTACCCATAAGGATGGGGCAGGGGTGTATTACTCCCACATTCTACCTGTAATGTGTAGATCCCATTTGATAGAGGGTGAGCTACCGGGCACAAATCCAACTCCGTCCGTACTGCTATTGAGAATTTAATTTTCCGACGGAAAATGCCTAATAACACTTTGGCGGACCCAGAAATCAAACCTGAGACCCTGCGGTAAGACTTGAGAGGCCCATACGCTAAGCACTAGATTTCACTAAACCAACGAGAGCGCACACCAAGTGACGTGAGACATATTTGTTAATTAAAACTGATCTTAGCATAGTAATACCGTTCTAAAGGGTGACAATAATTGCGATTTAATTATGTAAAACTGGACAAGAGCTTCTTGTTGTTAAATAAGCATTTACAGGCTGCCTACAAATTATTTTTCTGGTGGCAGGATATGCGTTTCTACCACCTTAGGCCGGTATCTTTCTATAATTAATTAAAAATATATAAGTATATCTTACCTTCACAGGATACAACTATCTTGTTCATTAAAAGCACAACTTATCTAATTATCACTTGCGCATTCCTTGCCATCTGGTCGGACGCCCGTACCGTCGCGTCACGTCGGGACGGTGGTATCTGCCACATTCCTGCCATTCCTACCATCGTTACCACCACTAATGAGTCGGGTGCCGCTCTGCTGCGTAAGAGGCATGGCAGACTATTTGTAATGGTTTAAATAGGACCACCTGATTTGATTCTTTAAATATCACAAGTCTATTTTTATTTTAGAGACTTCCAATTTTTCTGGATCAATTATAATGTACCGCCAAATAACAGTCCACAAATTTAGTAAGTTTGGTTAAAGCTTTTCATTACCAGATTGTTTTTAATTTTTCAAAAATTAGACAACGGGTCTGAATCGCGTAATTATTATAAAGGTAAATAAATACCTATGCTCGACGTTTCGAATGACTTGCATCATTCTTGGTCACGAGCTGAAAGGTATTTATTTACCTTTATAATAATTACGCGATTCAGACCCGTTGTCTAATTTTTGAAAAATGTTTTTATTTTTACTAGCGGTTTGCGTTAAGATGAGTATTTTTGCCGCCACTTTACATTATAGTCGTCTTTTGGTCTGCGAATTCAACTAAATATCAGTATTTCACGTGGAGCAACTGCCATCAGACCGCCACAAACCAGTACGAGGTGAAATATTACTTTTTGTAAGACTAGCTGTCAGACCTTCTGTGCTCTGACTACCGTTAGGACTGTCATAGATCTTCAAATGGCCTAAGTTTCCTACCATTGAGAAAAATCAATGCATATACATATTTTTTATATAACCCCCAAAAATGCAGAAAGTATCGCTGAAACAATCAACATTCCTTAGTTATAATTGTTCACGGCAAAGTAACCAGCTCCTTCGTTCCTCGCGCATGCGTAGAAAGAGGGGCGCGTGCGCATACCAATTAGTAACTTACTGCTGATTTATGAGGATGTGAGACATAGTTGATATTATTTATGGCATAAATCTTGATAGGTATAGGTAACTAATGGCTGTAGAGCTCTTGTGAACGAGCTGGAGGGCGGAAGCACAAACGACTCACCTATAACTGGCCGCCAAATAGCAGTACTTGCACTATCCATAGACAGCTCTGTACGCAAAGCTTCCTAGGGATGGCACCAACAAAATTTTAACAAACTACCTAAGTTTATTAAAGACGCAAATAATCTAAATTTATTTATGCTCAAAGAATAATTAGTAAAAAATGCAAACTATTCCATCAATGAATTTCTCAGGAATGATAATAATTATTCAATCTTGTCTTAGATCCGATTATTTTATCTTAGCCATATTGACGATATACTTCAATTGAATTTGTTATGATTATTAATAAATATTTTTTTTAAATATAAATTGAATACTAGATAATTATTGCTATAAACTTATCAATTTACCTACACTATTTTATTATCTATCTGATACAGTAGAATATTATATATAATTCAGAATGTTAGTAATAAGTCAAAAATAACAAACTAACAAAAACTATTTGTATGTCTACCGAGGCAAAATATAGTGAAACAATGCCTATGTTACAAATAAACTATGTTAAATTATCCACTGTGTTCTGTTTTGGTGATCCTGAGTTACTGGCACATGTCCCATAACACAGTAATCATCAGATAAAGCGACGCATCTGCAATCAGCTTTTGTGAATTGTGGACTTGATGTCCTCTCTAAAAACGACGTATGAAGAACAAAAATAGGAGCTACCCTTCCAATACCCTAAAATTGTGTATACTGGCGCTGCGTGTAATGGAAACTAAATCTCATGAAAATGTACAAAAGCAGATAGTAGATGCGTCGCTATTTCTTAAGAGGACTATAATATTTCGCTTTACTTTCCACAGTAGTGCAAGTAATATCTACTATTTGGATAAAGGTGAAACAGTGCTCCCTGGAGCTTATTTACAAAACTCTAAGTAGCATAATGCATCTACTTTTACAGGCTATATTTACCAAAATCCTTCAAATCCTTGTATAGTTTTTATCCGGCAATTATCAATACTGCGGTTGACGTTGATACATTTATAGTATGAAAACTGTTTATCTATTGTAGCTATCAATTCTGCAACAGGTTACACATAAACCTACAATTTATTAATCTACCAATATCAGTCGTTACTAATTGCCATTAACTCCTAAATTCCAAACAAGAAATTAACTACATAAACCCATAATTCAAACGCGACACAGAGAAACGTGTTAATATTTTCCCGTCATTAATATTTCTTCCTCTTTGAAGTAAGACCTCCCACCACATCCTCGGTGGTACACCCGCCCTTGATCTCCAATGTACGCTGACAATCATGCAAGCATCGCCGCTGATATTTGTAGTATATCATCTTAATTATAGCACGGGGTGACATAGTGTGAAGTTGTTACTAATTGTTGAAATGTTAATTAGATGAATAGCTTTTTTTATTAACAAGCTAAATGCGTTTAGAATTGATTACTTGATTTGTAATGTTCCTTTTTTGGCAATAATAGAATTCGTTTAAGCGTACATCTTTCTACTTGTTGTTGTTGAGCTTTTGTAGATATGCGCGAGGGGTGAACACGAAGTCAGTTTTGTCCTGCTACCATA
Source organism: Hypena proboscidalis (assembly GCA_905147285.1). Classification (NCBI taxonomy): domain Eukaryota; kingdom Metazoa; phylum Arthropoda; class Insecta; order Lepidoptera; family Erebidae; genus Hypena; species Hypena proboscidalis. The sequence continues at coordinate 709,934 of LR990132.1, forward strand.
TAAATGACTTTTTCACCACACCAGCACGAAAAAGATCGTTTGCTTGCGAGAATTCAGTGAGTAATAACGCTTATTACTCACTAGTGAGGCAAAGTGATTCAAATTTCGAAACACTAAATCCTTTCAATGAATAGGCACAAAAAAAAACAAAACAGTCACCATGTAGGTTAGTAATAAACATTGACATCAATTTTATTTAAACACTACAAACGATACGTTTTAATTATTTTAAATTATATAAATACACGCTTATTTAGTATTTTCATGGTTTTATATTTGTGATTAACCATTAAATTAATTAAAATCGGGTACTTAATATTAGACTATAAATAGGTGTTACGGAACGAATTTCCGAACGCACGATTTAAAAAAAGAAAGTCTGTGTCTGTGTCAGTCATTGCGGGCAACTATAAATTCTTTTCAGTTTATGTTTAATTGTTTACTGGAACTTTTTAACAAAAAAATAGTGAATCCAGTGATGAAGAACTTTGTGGAACTCCAAAAGAGTTGCGGTAACTTGCTTCTAACACAGAAGTTTGCTTTTTTACCAGAAAATTCACGTGAAAAGTATTTGAAAGCGTACGAGATATTTAATTAGTGGCGACTTTCTAAAGGCCCTAAAACGCATTATGAATCGGTATTACTGTCGTATTTCATGTAATTATTTCAGGTTAAGCAATCGAGTACGAGTTTATTTAAATCTTAATATTTTCTCACTGGAAGAGGTGAAAAGTTTTGTATTGTAACGCGTGAGAAAAATTTAATTTCCAGTTCGTGACCTCTTAAAATCTTTCGCTTGCGAAGTAGTCTTTATTAGAATCACTCGCTATGCTCGTGATTCAATTTAAGACTACTTCGCAAGCTCAAGATTTAAAATTGGCACTCACAACAGAAACATAAACTTTTTCTCACTTGTACCATAAATAACTATTGTAAGATGTGTTTTCTTAATTGGTAATGTAATTCACCTGAAATTGTTGTCACTATCTTTCGACTTGAGGTACAGATTGTGCTTAATCTAAACATGTAAAACGTACACTTTGGAATCAGTAATACAGATTTGAAATAAAGATTGTATATATATAATAGAAGACCTATTGATAAAAAAATAAATCTCTGTGGTTTCATCTTAAATGTAAATAAAACCTTTCACCAATCCTTCAGCCAATTAAAATGGCATATTTTTAGGATAAGATTTACGAGAGCTATGGGTGCACTTGAGGCGCATCACTTTGGATAGCGCCACCCAAGTCGAGCGGGTTGCTGATAAGAAGACTCGTTTTGCTAAGGGTGCCGGGTTATGGTAGGTTGACCTTTAGAGATCAGTGGTTTAGCAGTCGAGGAACCCAAATTCTAGATGAGGATTTGTCAAGAAGTATGCATTCACTGCTGAAACCAATCTGCCCAGAAATATTAAAGCATTTGCTACTAGAATGTTCATATTATTATCTACCTTCAAAGTAAAAACTGTATTTTTAGACCCTGTAGTTGGGTAAAGACGTGTTATCAGGTAAAAAGTTTGAAGATTTAACATCAGGGACTTTAATGTTGTCACGAAACCTAGTGCCGTAAACAATAATTAAGTTACCGTAGGAAATAAATAACTCCAACAAAAAACATTTCCCATAATCCACAAGAAACAAAATCATAACAATTTTGTAAATTATACGGAACCAGACCACAACATCAAAAAGCAATTTTTTACCCATGGGTGTCGTGGGTGGTTGCCTTTTTTAGCGATCCGTTTAGAAAACAAGGCGCCGATCACCATCGTGTTTACCATCACCACCCTTATCTTTTGGTTAATTGGTGTTTTTTACTCACCTTGATGGGTTTTTAAGGTCGGAGATTTGCGTAAGATGGTAGCCAAGGATAAAAAACTTGCAGCTTAGAGATTTTTTGCGCTTGGACAATTTTTCTTGGTCCACTTATAAAGGGATCACAGTAATGTGATATCTTTTAGATGAATCATCCGGACACCGAAGTCACTGAAATCGTGTCCTGAACATGAAATCTCAGTTGTAATATTTATCATTCAATTAATACAATTTATTACTTAAGTGGAATTGGTTTTTATAAATTTACACAAAAGCAACGATTGTTTGCCATTGCCACTTTCTCTGTTATGGTCGTTTGTACATTGTATCAAATTACAAAAAGTACATATTTTACTTAGATTCATATCTTTTAGCAATTTATTCAAAATACTCAACCAACCAAGATTTGAACTAACTGTAAAATGGTAAATACACTTGGTTGCATGTACAAAACAAGTTATACAAAAAAATATATTTTATAAACAAATCGCCATTTTTTGCGGCGGTGCGTTTATGCGCCTTTGATGCGCGGGCGCCGATAGAGTGCCGAGTGTTTCAGCTTGAGTGGAGCTGAACAAAATGCCATGTTTTAAGCAAAGATTGTATTATCTTATACTCTCTGGGGTGGGCTGAGACAACATGGCCGAAACTCTGTATTGTAATAATGATTGCTTGATTAGATGCGGTATTTGCAAATAGTATAGCGGTGTTGTGTTTACTTTTCAATACAACGTTTTTTTCTAGTTTAAACAGCTATATGTCGAACAAAATATTTCGTGTCTTGCGACACATATCTGATTTTTTCAAAGGATTATGTATTTTATGTTACTATATCTTATTTCTTCAAGGCATTATTATAGGTAAATTATTGGCACTTTCTCTTAAGATAATAAATCTTTTGAATAAAATGTAACCCTAGAATATGATGCCTCCTTCATATAGAATTCCCCCGATCAGTTTGCGGATACAAATTCAATAATGTCAGACCAAATGCGCATAATGTGCAGATGTTTATTGACACCGCCCTATATAAAATGAGCAGAACCTACCCTTAGTAACAATATTATCTACAAATATTAGGCACGATTGTGTTCAATAAGGGTGCTTTGTTCGACACACTGTGCGGTTCAAATACCAACATAACTTAACCGTATGTCATTTGATTTTGAATTCTATGCCATAGTCGTAAGTTGGTGGTTCTTTGTCATTTTTTTTTGTTATTTTGGCCGTGGATGCGTTGACGTATAAAACAGCGTGATCATGTTTACAATTCACAGGACATGTGGGAACAGGGCTTTACAATTCAATCGAGATTTATGTTGTTAAATGTGAGATTTCGCATTTATGGTACAGATTTTTCAATGTTTGGGGCAACCCGTATTTAGAGATAACGTCGTAATTTAAACACAGAATCAGCAAGAACCTAATAAAGTATTTATTGATGTTTGTGTAGAATGTTACATTTTATATTACCCTTGTAGATGCCGAAGTACCTTTAATATTTTATTTTATAAATATAAATGGGAGTATCTCCTCCTGCTAATCATTACTTGTATACAATGCCAGTACTTGAAACATTGAAGCTATTCTCTCCGGCAAAAAAAAAAAAAGTTAATTGTAGGACTGAATAATCCCGAAGAGTTATTTTACTAACTAAAATAATATTTTAAATTATACTGAACACGGCTTGGTTCATATATAATATACTATTATACTTTTTATTGTTTCACCTATAAAATTTTATCTTTTATTAAAAACGTTCAGGTAAAACTGCGGCTTCTTTATAAATTAGTTTTTTATCCAAAATATTTCAATACACAGAAATAAATTCCCATATTAAATACCAACAATATCTAATCTATTCTTTACACAAACCGACGGAGTGCTCACTCGAGTGAGTTTTGTAAAAGCACGTAAATGTGCGTACGCGCAGGCCGCACAGTGCGCCGAATAGAGCCAAGCTCGGACAAAAACGCGCCGCTAATGACTCAAGCGAATATCGACAATTTGCTACGTGCGATTGAACAACATCAATGCGATTTGTACCCTCGAGATCTGGTTCTAACTATTACATAACAATATAGAAATTCCAACCTTGCTGAGATGAAATTGAGTTCAATATTAAATGTGATCAAAAATGATTCGATAAAATAAAGACATAAGAGTCACATCAAGGGCGATTGCCATAAAATATAATCATTTATCACATATATGTGTTTGTTATTGCAATAGCGGTTATTGTGGTAAACGTCGGCGTTACCATTATTAATAATGTATGGAGACATCTGCTGCACTTATTGTTTGCATGCATCATAAATCTTTTAGGAAAAAAAGCGGAGCATGTGCGTGAAATACGTCGTACAAGAAAGTATGTATGTAAAATGTAAGTATGGTTTGAACAGTCACGTACTGTTACTTTAAAATGAGAAGTTTATAAAAGATTTATATCACATTTTGAAAACATTTGTTCGACCACCTCAATTTATTTATTATTTTGATGATTGCTCACAACCTAAATATATATTGCTATATAAATCTAAAATATGTAGTAAAGTTGAAATTTAATCCCGTCGAAAAACAATATTTACCGATAAATCGACACAAATTGTTACAGAACATGTGAATTAATAACGGCAAACATGGTAGTTTCATTATAAGCTCCGATCATATAACATTCTTTAAAATAAATATATTACTTACGTTAAGATTAATAATTTAACGCATTAAAAGCCAGCCAATCTATCAAAGTCAACAATGGTTAGACAAACACGTTTAATCCCAATGTTTGTACAATCAATTGCGTGTGCGCAGCTTTTGCGAAATGGCCGCTAATGTTGCGAAACATTTATTTAAACAGGGGACTCGTGTTTATCGTTATTATTAAGTTGTAAGGGATTTAGATGTGACTTCCGCACATTCATCACGCGAAAGCCGATTGAATCGAGCTTCGCTTCGAGCGTGCCAAATCTATTCAAAACGCACATTGCGTTTTTTGTCGACATCTCGAGGCAGGCCGCGCACTGTCCATGATGGTTTTATTGCGGGTGCATTTCACAAATTATTGGCCCTCATTGTTCGGTGACGAAGTTATATGGCTGCCGTAAAACAATAAATAAGTCGATTGTTTACAGTTTTCGTGGTTTTCGAGCTTTGTTCGGACCCCATGTGAAGCGTTTAGTTACACTTCGACAGTGCGGTTGTAAACCCATGATGGTGTATTAAATGTCATTGAAATTTGGTTTGGATGCGATCACGAGCTTTTAGCCAATTCGTTATAATAATGAGTTTCTTTTTAAACAAATGAATGGTGGTCGCCGTGCTCCAAGTAGGACTTTGTGGCGCACAGTGGGGCGTTTGTGGTGTGATCAGTGGCTAAAGAAATTGGTAAAAGCTCGTTATTGGCGTAACTGGCGGCTGTAATCGCATTTCGTATTTTTTGTGGCCGTGGAACAAAAGATGTGACCACTAATGTCCGTATATTGTCAAACAGTAAAACTATAATTTTGAGGTTTTCGAGGCGTTATGGCTCATATATCAAATTAATTGTGAATCTGTTTTTCTAAAGAAGAAACGTTACACTTTCTTCTACAATTAAACTTCTTTTGTATTTATCTTCCTACTGAGGTGACGTCTTATCACAGGCCTCTAAATAGAATATTATTAACTCAATCATTTCTTAACAACCATCGTCGGTGGCAATTTGAACTATGAAATTATCAAAACATAATAATATGTTGTTTATTAAATCATTAAAGAAACAAATAACTTAAACATTTGTAAAGTGGTAGAGTTGTTTACTCTAGAGAACTTGATAATAAGAAGAGTAAAAAAAAATTAAGCAAATCATTTATTTATAAATTGATCTGTTTCGAGCACACAGATCAATTTATAAAATAAGTTAAGAACAACTTGGAAATATTATAAACGACTTCATAGGTATATATCGCTATAATAAACAACAAAATTTGTAGCTGTTACATGGTATCAATTAAATACAATCACTTCTTATTTTAGATTAAGAGGTAGGTACAGAGATACACACAAATGCAAATCCGTCTATCAACGTTATTGGATTTCAAATACCACGGCATTTAAAGTTGCAAATAATGTAGGTATATTTTCATCTCCATAACCTGTGCAAAATTTTAGATTAGCATCTTCCAAAACAAATCTACTCCCCAGCGTCACGAGCACCAAAATATCTGGACAAAAAATCTTGTTTACTGTCATCGCTACTTTAAAACAAAATGATTTGCAAATTTTGCGTCCAACATGTTGACAAATGGCAAACTCTCTGGAGGACATTTTACCATCTTTGTTCTGACCGAATGGTAATCCCACGGGAAGGTAACTATTTTAGTTTGGTTTAGTTAATGTTTAGTTCATTAGTTTGCATTTTATTATCGGCTTCTGTTCAGCTTTGGCGGTAAGCTTTTTACGACAAACTTTTGTTAGGACTTCGCTGTCTGATGCACCCTGGAGAATTATGTGACAAAAGCTATGTTAGAAGAAATAAATAACAATAAATAGATATGTATTAAATGTTTGTTTTCTTTGAGATATCTTTATTGCAAGATAACACACAAACCTAACTTTGTTTGGAACGGACAAGTTATATGTAAAGGTACAGACCTATTTCTTTGACATAAAATATGTCAAAGAAATGTTTTTAAATAACGCCAACGTCAACCATCCTTCAAAAGTAATTTCTATTTCAAAACATAATATCTTAATCCAAAAATTAGTATGACCATACCGAACGAACATAAAAACAGCATATTTAATTCATCAACAATGATAATCTATTCAAAGTCCGAAGATTTATTTAAGTCAAATCATTAGAGTCAACAGGCGACGGCGGCTTGCACAAAACCGATGGATCACTTACAACACTCTAATGCCTTTGTCGTCAACACGCATCAACAGAACACGTCAACTGCCCGCCAAACAAAAAGAAACAAGTCTAAAAATTCTTAAACTCAAAAATAATCTCCACCCACCACTAATAAGATCGATTTCGTGATACGAAATCCCAAAAAGTCGGTCTCCTTTTTCCTTAAGGGATAAATGAGATGTCGGTACCACACTGAGCAAAGCGGCCGACGCAAAAAATATCACAAAAGCACAAAGTTTTGGACACAAAGCGACATAGGGAAATAAATTATTTCATCTGTTCAGACCTTTCACGATAATATTGGCAAATGTTTCCATTCGGGACGGACCACGCCCTTTCTCGAATCCAAGGAGATACAAAAAATAACGTCCGCCGCTGCCTAAAAAATATCAACCTTAACACTGACCAATAAAGTTGTTATTAAGCTTTGAGGCAGTGGACAGTGGTTCGCGGTGTGTTACAAAGTAGACAAAGTCAACATCTCTTTTATTTTTTTTTGTATAACACCAACATATATTTTGACTGTGATGTTTTTATTATTTTTGTCCGTGATTCCGTTCACCGTGTATGGCTAACTATCGGCTATTTTTTTGTGAAAGGCGGCGTCTGCGCATGTCTAATTTATAGCGTCGCAGGAGTCGGTGCATGTGATATGTTTCCTAGAAAAGCCGACAAAGTGTTGGAGTAATTATATAATGGTCGCAATGTTGACTTTTTCGAGTATTTTGGCTTCCGTTCATGGGGTTAGCCATTAATCAATGATAAACGGGACATCTCAATGTGTAGACAATGGTGTGTAAGCGGTCGCCATGTGCATTTATACTGTTAAGATAAAATGTCTTTATCCTTTTTCATCAGCTTCAAAGGTAAATTTTTGTGCATTTTGGTCCACTTAAGCATAGCTAACAAGGCTAGCTTATTTTCCGTTTATTCAATTAAATACACTGTGAGGCATCAAATTTATCAACAGTTTCATCTACACTTTATAAAATCTTTAAAATCATTAACAGACAATTTTATATTGGCGTCAGTTAAAATCTATGGAATGCTAAAAGCAGTGGCATCAATTGGAACTACTGCTAACCAATTGCGTCTACTTCCTTTCACAAAGCACCTTTTGCACCAAAACTATTAAAACTAGCAACCAAACAAAAACAGACTCCTGTTGCTCCATAGTCCATGGTCCTTCACCCATCAATCACGGACACCATACATTTCTAGAAACATCACAAAGGCGACAGGAAACAGTAGGAAATCTCCCGAACGCACTTACTGTAATGTTCTTTACTTAAAAACACTTAAATAGTAAAGTAAAAATATAATAAGTAAACGTTGACAAACTTAACTTTGCTGATGGTGAAACTTAGAAACGAATAACGCGGTATATTTTGATATCGCCAGACCTCTATAATTAATTGAAATGATGTGATTTATTAACAGCACAACATTTAAATAATATTTTACTAACTATAAAAAAGAGACTGCGATCGCTAGTGTATATGCGATATAAACTCCTTTAAATTCTATAGGTATACTTCCAGCAATCATTAAGTGCCCATCGCATACTTTGATCTTATAGCATTGACTACTTTTTACCCAATGACATAATAATTAAAATATAGTGAAGCAAATAAGTACTAACTTTTTGCCTCGATTCTGCCAAAGTATTACCAGTGGCGCCACCACCGCAAATATAACTTTGCCACAGCTTGCACAACTCCATGTGATTATCGCACGCGCAGGGGGGCGGCGTAAATCAGCGGAATGGTCCCAGGGCCGTTTGCATACGCAAATTGGAAATTATACTGTTGTATTTAATAAAAAGTGTGAGGAATCGTTGTAATTATTGCTCTTGGCGGGATGTTGTGCAACCTAAATAATGATCAGAGAAAGATAATTACTAATCTAAAGTTTCCAAAATGAACCCACACCATGCCCTAAGATCACCGCATTTTACAACTTTTACGATAATTAGACCAAAATATCCAAAAGATGAATGTGTGATGTGAACCTTTAAACAGTCAAAGAATAAATAATAATAAATAAATATCTCACAACTTACACAACGCCATCTAGTCCCATAGTAAGCAGAGCTTGTACTATGGGTACTAGAATAACTGATACTAATACATATATACTTTTCTTTTATAAATACATACTTATTATACAAAGAAGAATGGAAGGAGCGTAGTAGCACAAGGCGTTCCATCATTTCTGCTCTCCCTATGGGCTAAAGGCGTGCTTATACGTATATGCACTTATGTATGTAAGTAATAACGATTAGAGATCGTATACACGACACGACTGCTGAACCAACGCGGCAGTCGATATCAACATACTTAACGCATTTACAAGATTTACCGGAATCGTTCCTTTCAACCACCGCACCGGGACAACCTCAGGGTCAACATACCAGCTCTATAAATAATAATATATGATGTGAGGACCATGTTACTCGTGGAGGACGGTAGCAAAGCCCGAGGGTCTGGAGCCCTCGGGCTTTGCTACCGTTGGGAAACACGCATACAAGTAATGGTATCTACCGCTTGTTATAAATTACTACTGTTGATTTACTAAGTTAACGGTCGCTTGGAGTAAACTTGATATTGACGTGGCAGTAACTGTAGTCGAGGGCATGCGTGACTAGCATATTGCAAGCGTTGTGTGCATTTGCTTATAAACGCGTCTTTGTTTAAGAACGCCTTTAGCAGTTATAAAATAATACTTAGAGACATTGTAATCAATCAGAAAATTTAACTTGCAAAATGTATCTTCCTTAGAATTTAAAAGTTAATATTTTTTTTATTTGAGACTAGCTAAAATTGATAAAGTCATGATTATTTAGAGCGTGTGCTATGAAAAATGTTTTTGTACTTTTTTATCGTCATAATGTGGAGTTTTTTCTAATCTTGGTACAGAAGTGCACATTGCTCTAAAAAAACAATAGCACGAAACAAAAGAAAAACGGCAGTCACATTTCAAACTTGGAATTGTCAATTACCACCCACTGGTTCCATCAGCTACCATACAAGTGGACAAAGGCTACTGATCATTCTGCCTGATGCACACTGCAACGCCAATTATTCAGCCTAGTCAAAGAAAATGTCGTATAATCGCACAATGGTCCGTAACGCTAGTAGGACAAAAATGCACAGAAAGAAAAATGTACGAGTATTAACGCGTGAAATTCATTAAGCTAGACACCCAAGTAGCGGTAGCGAAACTAATTGAGAATGCGTTTCTGAACGGCGCGAGAATGATGAACGAATGTGTTGAAAACTACGCGAAAAAAGGTTGCATACATAATATTGTTTTTTTTTTTTAAATAAGAAACAGTCAATAAAATTATCTTTTCTGACTTAAAATTATATTATCTAAAATTTTAAAATCGACAAAAGCATTTAATCAAATAGTAATTTAAATAAAATTAGAATGTCTTGTGGATTTTATGTACATCATAAGTAAATATCTATTCGAGTCTAGTAGCATACGAATCCATAGCTGAATTGGCAAAGCACTTGGGGCGTATATCTATGCTATTCTTGTTTTTATCTTTTCAGTTCTTTTTTAAGCAGTCGGGTTTTTTTCAACTTTAATATTATATAAAATATCTATTGTTAAATTGGTAGAGATATTTGAGCTGCCAGCAAAGAACTGAATATCAGAGAACAGGTGAAGGACAATTCCGGATTTTCTAAGTAACTTCTTGCACATAAGTTAAACAAAGCTCTATATGTTATGTAACGCAATATTTTTATCAAAATTGAGAGAAAATATTTATGGCCTATGGGATTTACTAAACCCGAGTTATGTTACAATAGTAGCCAAGATTACTACGGCTACTGCTTCGGTAGCAGTAGCGGTAGTAACCTTGGCTTAACTAAGTTGGCTTGGCTGACTTAACTAAGGCCCTGTTTCCACCAAACAATAGAGGAGAGGAGATGTGTTAGAATAACCAAATGGAAACTGGGATAAAACGTATTGATCACTGCACTTCTTTCAAACACATCAATGTCACATTAAACAAAGCGTCACAAATTACGCGATCCTAAAAAATGAGTTCATTCGCAATGCGCCATTTACTGGAGCGGTGAGCTTCTGTCTGCAAATGTATAGAGCAGGCATTATATCTGATGCACTGCGGGCGGTCGACCCTCAATGCAGACGTATAATTGACTTCAATGTGTTTTAGATACGCAGTTCCTCTTTAGAGGACAATTGAATATAAAAAGATGCAGTATGAAGAACTAGGATAGGTAGTTGCATCGCTAATCATTGTAAAAGCTCCATTGGTTCTGAGTCATTTGAAAATATTGTGACGTCGCAACCGCACGGCCACCGCAACCTCAAGATGCGCCCCCCACTGCAGACCCCTGTGGGGTATATAAAGGACCTGCGTGCGCGTCGCGCCCTTCTTGCCTGCGGTCACCAGCGCCGAGTTAAGTGTTCCTCACTTCGCTGCACCAGGACTTACCAAACCACTTACCTACCTACCAACCTACGCCTTGAGACTACCTTGTATTTAATAGATATAAATAAATAGAAACAATCGATACATTAACGATTGAGGAAAGTTGATATGAATTGAAAAATTTAGATACATAATTTAGCCAATTATGCCATTCATTTTTACATGTTTTCACAATTACTTTTGATTTTCCCCAACCGTATTTTTTACGTTTTTTGAATTTTTATTAGTTTTATTGTTACAACTAGGACAGTCTAAAACTCGATAGCCAGGTAATCCGCATTTAAAACAAACCAAAAAACGAGGTTGACGACAATATTTTAAAGAATGTGAATCTGTTCTGCATCTCGGACAGTATAATTTAGGTATAGCAGTACTAGTGACAGAAACAGCATTGACGCTCGGTTCAGCAGAATTACTATTTTCTGTCGAACATTGATCTGTATTTAAAACATTGTAAGTAGGTTTAAAGTACTTATGTTTTTTGTAAGAATTATTGCTATAAGAAGTTTTTTTCGAATTCGTATCATTGGGATATCTATAAGCAAAATCTGGCGCTAGAGTATTGGCAGTAATTTTAGGTGGTTCCGAAAATTCCTTGCTACGACTGTCATACTTCTCAAAATTTCTACAAACACTAATTAAAGAAGGAATATCCACAATATTGCCAGTTAAGAGTGAATTTGTATAACACGGCCTGATATTATTTAATAGTATTTCTAATTTAATAGACTCGCTGATGGGTACGTCCAGACAGGAAAATAACCCTTGCATTTTAGATACATAGATGGTTATGTTCTCTTTTTCACCTTGAGTACGAGCCCTAATTTCCGACATTAATTTAAAGTCATAGTTATGAGGACTGAAATCGCGTTTTAACAAAATACACAAATCCTTCCAGGAACGAACACTATCTTTAATTGAACGAAACCAATGCAAAGCATCATCACAAAATACCTCAAAAGCAAAAGAAAATATTCTATCTTCGGGTATACCTCGACACGACATGAACTCGTCAACCTTCTGAATAAACGCCCTCACACAGGTTCGACCGCTATATTTAAACTTGCAGATTTCAGAAAACATTTTGCGTTCATTTATAAAATCCACGTGTTGAACTTCACGTGGTAATGAACACGTTGGCTCGACCACATGACACGGTACATTGGTATTGTATTGAATGCGTTTGGCTCGATCACTCCGGTTCTTTTCAATTTTATTTAGGTATCGTAACTTCATATTTTTTCTAGTTATTTTTTTTATATACACTTATTGTTCTGATTTCAGTAAAGCCGGATCGAGCTGCCGGTGCTGCTTAAGAACTGCTTCCTGAGGTCTTCCATGTCAGCCAGGAGCCGAATTTTTTAAGAAAAATTCTGCCCTAACGGAGGGGGTGTGTGACGTCGCAACCGCACGGCCACCGCAACCTCAAGATGCGCCCCCCACTGCAGACCCCTGTGGGGTATATAAAGGACCTGCGTGCGCGTCGCGCCCTTCTTGCCTGCGGTCACCAGCGCCGAGTTAAGTGTTCCTCACTTCGCTGCACCAGGACTTACCAAACCACTTACCTACCTACCAACCTACGCCTTGAGACTACCTTGTATTTAATAGATATAAATATATAGAATAATAATACCTTTGTTAATCTATCGATTGTTTCTATTTATTCTGCCTACCTAACTAGTCATTAGTAGACTACGTTACAATATATTTTGTAAAAACAATCAGTCGTTAGTCTACCAATGCAAGCGTGCAAAATATATGAATTTAAGATTGTTCCATTTCTGTTCGTATTTTAATTTCTAACAAGACGTGGTATTCTAACTAGATTTTGGTGCAACTACTTGGTTAAGTGATTATCTATATCCAGGTAATTTCTAGGATATTTGTAATCCTACAAATTTGACTTGAACTTTTTGCACTGTCTTTAAATCATTATTGTTGAGCAAAATGTCAATGTTTTCCTGTTTTAACCAATTCCAAATACTCGACCTACATAATAAATCATTCTCATTTCGAGTATCAAGAATAAAAAGACCCAATTAAGTTTGTAAACGCAAGACACCTTTAATTAACTGCTTACGAAGAAAACAACGAAGCAAAACATTTGTTACCAAAAACATCTCGCCGATTACAAGTTATTCGCGAACCGCTCGATATAAATCAAAGAGGTAATGAGCGTCGCCGCGTGCGCTCGCGCGGTTATTTGTCGCGCGATTTGTTGCACGCAGGCACGACACTGCACAAGTGTGAAGTCACCTTTATCTCGCTTACCGACCATATACAACTATTGTCGAAATTTAAACTTTTACACGTTCGAAATAAGGTTGCAAGTTATAAGGTTGTACGAAAATAAAGTTGGAAAAATTAACAGCCTTCAAGTTGACTTGTCTCTGAATTGATTACTTTAATGTTTTATTAAAATGCATGTGATGTTTATATTTTTGTGTTGTAAATTGATGTTGCAATTTCGATTGGAAAATTATATTTGTTTGATTTAAGGATGTCTGATCTGAGAACACTGAGAAGTCCTCGTACTGAACACAAAATTAAAGTTGACAATTTGTGCTGTTGTAATTCTCAAGGCTGAAATAATTTGTATTCGTTGTTTATTGCTTTTAGCTCAATTAAATAAATTTAGCTTTTATCACAAACGAATTTAGATCGAATATCCAATACAAAATCATATTTGCCCAGTTTCAAAGCCTTCAATGTTATAAAAAAAACATCTCACAAGTCATTTAAAATAACAATAAAATCATAACACAATAATAATTGTGTAAGTAGCTTCACAACAATAGACCGTGAACTAAATTTATGCGGATGCGTTAAAATAAATTAAAGCACATTATTATTTAAATTACATACAAATAAAAAGGTCATAAAACAGACAAAACCTTGTGTAACACATCGTCATGAATCATCACGTTGACTGTAATATGTATGCGTCGAGGTACAAAGCGTGAAACGAAACGTTTCTTGCTGCTCTCAGCTCTTTCTACCACATATTTGGTCAGAAACAAAAACACCTAACCGTATTAACTCAGTATTGACATTCAAATCAGTAGCTCAGCTCATTTATTTTGAATTCCAAACGTGTTAAAGACAAAAGTAGAACAATATGGGTTGGAGCAACAGTAAATCTAGCCAACAGTGGCGCCGTAGAAGCGCGCGCGTATCTGTCAAAATTAGTCGCCATATTTATTAGGCAGAGACAATGAGTGGCGCGTCACTTTGAATATGGAATAAGAGTATTTTTATTCTCGAGAAAGTATTTGTTCTTAGCTGGCTGTTAGCTATTGAATTGCGTTTTGAAACATACGTAATAGGAAATAAGTTGTCAGACATAATGTCGAAATTGTTCAGGTTGCCCCGCGGAATTGCAGAAGAAGTAATAATATTATTTGTTTCTCAAACATTACAAAATTGTATATTGATATTCTGAGACAGGTAAGAAACGAATTCAGCGCTTGAGAGGACCAGCCTTTAGTGTTTTGACTCTACTTAGGTAATTGTAACAACATGTATTAAACTCTATGGTTATTGGTTTCTTAAATAGAACATTATCAATTTAAGATTCATCAAAGATGATCAATTATATAACCAGTTACTTGTAAGATTCAAATTAGTCCATAAAAATGTAATTACATAAGTACATAAAATCACGCCTTTATCCCACAAGGGGGAAGGCAAAGAAGATGAAACGCCGTGTGCTACGCACCTTACATACTTTTTTCGCTTCCTAAACATTCATACACATCTCGTCACACATGCTCGAAAGTTTCGTGTACTTTTACGTATTTTCTTTTCTGAAGAACTATATAATATACATCTCTTTCACGAATCTACTATACTCTATTTTTCAACATGACCAAACCACATGAGCATCCTTTGCCCAATACTAGTCACTATATCGTCCTTCAAACCACAACGATCTGAATGAAAGTGTATATTGAACAAATTACGATAAATCAAACCATATTATTTTGATTAGTATAATTTTAAATTTTATTAATTACCTTGATTCTTTTTGTTTGCTCTGTAATTATAATGTTTGTTGACGTGTTCAAGTGCCTATTGTGGTTTATGAAAATAAATAATTTAAGTTTGAGTTTTATTTCAAATAAATTTACGTTCAAATTCATGACACTTGAGAAATCAAAGACAGAAGCTATTGTCTATTGATAACATGATTACTGACATGACACATACCTACATGGCATACGTACAGCTACAAAGATGTGTTAATTAAACTGGTAGAATATTTCGTAATAGATCAACTAGGAAACGAATAACAAATAACGCACTGGTTCTCCCGATGAGCGTAAAATCGACCTACATTATGCCAAACTGAAAAGCCTAACAACAAAAGGACACACTAACAAAATAACATGAAATATTTAACAAAATACATCAACCTTAACATGCTCAAATAAGTTTATTTTTCACAATCGTCTTTGTTCTAGAAACAAAATTTAAATTAAAAACAATAACATGGTGTGCTCCCGACTCGGACATCGGACAGTTTTTTCACTGCCTGCCGGGCTGAAGCAGACAACAGGAGGTAATATTTAAAAGTCGTAGAGAACAAAGGAGGATGTAGTATGTCCTTTATTTGAAACAATTGGCACGTTTTGTTAAATGTAAAAATCTTTGAAACACAATAATGTACTCACATATTTTAACGCAAACAAGCACTTGTGGGTACAATTTATTGTGTAAAGCTAAGTTAGCTCCTGAAAATTGCATAACAACTTAGACTTAACTAAGAAACGTCGATGATACTGCTTAGTACCAGCCATCGGCTAGGGAAGTTGAGTGCTGAAACTGATGAATCTTTCTGAAATTTACTATAAAGAAATTTATCTCAGTAAAAGAAATGGCCACTTTATATGATTCTATATACTACTATTACAATACTTAAGGTTTGAAACTAAATTTGGTTATTTTCTTACGAAATATTAGATATCACGGGCTATTTATCATGTATTTTGTTGAAGCGAGTTTTCCATATTTCACAGCTTGTTGCAAGCCGCTGAAACTGAACAGAAAACGGTATTACATATTTATAAAAGCTTATAAAATTTATAAAAGCCATATAGCCAACAGTTTCTGACATGACAACCAACTGCAACCATCAGTCTGCAACCATCAGTCTGTATTACCCATAAGAGCACGTCCCCGTCGCTAGCGACATCTATCTGTCATGCCGATAACCATCTCCATCCACCACGTCGATTCATCATAAAACTAACGTTTTCGGGAACCACCTTTATTCTACGTCTCAGAAGCATAAGTTCAAAGAACTTTGAACCTTACTTTTAGTATGATAGGGTGGTTGTGGTTTGAAAGTGAGTGCATAAGAAAAATTTTATCAGAGTTGTGAAAATTGACAAGCGTATAAATTAGTTTGTAACTTGTCTGTTTTAATTTAACTTCGTTAAATATTAAAGTTAACAGAAATAGGCACTAATGTATCAATGTTCGTTCTTGTGCAGGTTGTTGCATCGAATATAAATAATGATAAATCATTAATATTGTTTTTATTTGAATTACATTTGGATCAGCTGCCCAGCTGGAGATGCATTGGTACCAATCCTATGATATAACGCCTCATATGTCAAAAAATTCTGGGCGTAACGTCACCACCGAACCGGAACACAGTAATGCAAACACTACTGGATATTGGTGGCAGATTGGAGGTGAAGCTATGGTGTTGCCGCCCTCAAGCTTGTTTACGTAAGTTCTACCAACATCGAAGTTACAACAGTTGCATTGAAAACGGAAAACAACAAACCCGAATTCATGAAATCTTTGTTAAAAGTTTTGTTTGCTTACGATAAATCCAAATATATTCAATGAAAAATTTTGGCAGTTACCTCTAGTCTCCACAAAACATAAAAATGGCACTCTGAAAAGATGTTTAAATACGTAAGTTCTACTCAAGACCGTGTGGCCTAATGGATAAGGCGTCGGACTTCGGATCCGAAGATTGCAGGTTCAAGTCCTGTCACGGTCGATCCATACAATGCTATGTGGCTTCTTTTTGAAAAGTTTTTATTATTTCATTTTAATTTTGTGTACGATAAAGTGTGTATAGAAAAAGGTACATTCACAACCATGTATTTAAAAAATTAAATTAAAAAATTTACTTGTTTTTTGAAATCAGAGCAGATTTAGTTTTACTAATTTATTGTAATTTACAGCGTTTTTAAGATGTTTCATCAAGTCAATATTTTTATGTCGAATCATTAGATATATTGCAAAAGACTTCGTTTCAATCTTTTAAAGCAAAATAGGTAACACTTTTTTTAAAACTCTTAATTAGAATTTAGTACTAAGAAGTAATTACCAATTAAAGGCTTTTAGATTTGATTTGTTCACGTCAAATTAATTAACAATAACTCTGGTCAAAAATATAGCCTATTTACGATACAAAATTGACCACAATTTCAAAAAGACTGCATTATCATAATACCAAAAACCGGCCAAGTGCGTGTCGGGCCACGCGCAGTAGGGTTCCGTAGAAAAATATTTTTAATTTTACTTTTTAACTAAATGGCGTCCTTCAGAAAGGAAATGTTTGTAGTACACGAAACCAGCTAGCACGTATGACGAGATGTATGAATGTTGAGGAAGCGAAAGAAGTATGTAAGGAGCGAAGCACATGGCGTTCCATCGTCTCTGCCTACCCCCGTGGGATAAAGACGTGATTTTATATATGTATTATGTATGTTTATTTATGTTTCAAGTATTTTGAACGAAATATTCTGAGTAACTACATCTGACATTTCGGACCCCTATTCCTCTTGAACTAATGAAGTGAACTTATCCGCTATAGTTTTCCTTTAAAGTTCATTACATGTACTACCGACACAATTTTTTTCAGATTTTGGGATCCAGTAGTTTAGCTTTTAGGGGGGGGGGGGGTACGTCCTACTCGAACAAAAATTTGCTCTTTAGAGTTAATTATCTCGCAAACAAATCTCTAAATCAAAAAACTGTCTTAGCAACCCCTAAACATTTTTAAAAGGCCTATCTAACAATACCCCACACTATGGGGTAGGCGACAAAAAAAAAACATCCCTACTTTACATGTAGGGGAGCTACCTGAAAAAAAAATATTTTTCCAAATTTTATTCTACGACTTTCTTTGTTTAGTTAACATACATGTTCATGCAAAATTTCAGTTTTCTAGCACCAACGGTTTCGTCGCTATGCCGTGGACAGACGGACAGACGGACATGGCGAAACTATAAGGGTTCCTTGTAGGTACTACGGAACCCTAAAAATACATAGTATAAAAAACACAATAATATTGATAAACAGGGAGATTAGCTACCCGGGAACCGAACCGAAGACCGATCCATCAAGCCGCCACGAAAATATTTGTGTAGCGAAATAACAGACGGGCCTTCCGTTCGTTTTTATCGTTACATCTACTAAAAAGCTACTAAATACTACTCTCATGACACGCTATTGTACCAAGAATTTAGGCTACATTCCTGACTGATATTGGAATGCAAGATATACGCAGCACTTCGTCATTGTCGACTATTTTCTTGGCTAAATATTAACTTAGATTTGGTAACAAAGCAGTTAAAAGAACCTTCATAATCAGCTAGCGGCTTTTCTTTGCCGATTTGAAGATTAAGCAACTGCTTAAAGGCTCTCTTAAATTGAGACATGGTTAGAAAAGGCTGTGTTTCATTGTAGTATTTCTTGCCTCTTTTATCGCAGGCTAATTGGATCTCTTGGAAAAATTACTTAAAATCTTACTGTCTAATATTTTGTCAAACCTCAACAAACTAAATTTTTGAAAGGAAAACGAAGGATTTGATACGACTATAAGAGACTGGGAATAGGAACTACTGATGCTTGCGTGAACCTGAACTGACATGCCTCTGTTCTAGGTTGAAGTTGAAGCCATTTACCAAAAAGGACTGTAAGATAAGTAAAAAAGCCACAATTCATCATCCAACAGAAGGTACAAAAGTACAAGAATTCATCAATTTTCTTCAACAATCTGCCTTGCACCTTAATACTGACCGGTAGTTTTTATACATCATATCAAGCTAAGAATCATCCACGTGTTATAACTTCATAAGTAGTAGATAGCTCTGCCTACCCTCGTCAGTGTGACATGCGTCGACGCAGCCGCGCGGAAATGTGATGGATACCCATTGGAGCCGTCATTCCCAAGCTTTCGACTTGTTTATTTATTTATAGTTTTTTGTGGCGATCACTGCCTGATGGTCAAGCGAGCAGAAGCGCGACTAGATTGAGTCTTGCTCTCGAAAGCGGTATGATCAAAGTTCTATTGCGTATATCTTTTTTATGGATATCTCGTAGTGGCAGCTGAGACGTCCTATGAACTTACGTTAACTGATAGTATGGGGTTCATAGAATTATAATTGTTCCGATGCTGTTTAATTCTTGCAATAAACAGACGTGACTACGTGAAGTTGTATATAATTATATCCAAGAACAAGGTAGAGCTGTTGTGAAAGAGATCAAGCAACTTATTGTATGTACCATACCTTTTAGTAATAGTTTCATTCCCTCTGAAAGATTTATCATATTTAATATACGGTGAATTGTTGACTCGGTACTCGGCTAACTTATCATGACCCAAGCTATAGAAACGAAACCCCAAACACGAGCCATAATAACCCGAGTCCTGTAACCGCTGTAGGTAAAGCACCATAAAACTAGCAAGTACCCCGTGCGATCAAACGCGCGTGCGTCAAAGGCACAAACGCGTAAACATGCGCACGCGCACAGAACACTTCCTGTAATGATTTCATTACTCTCTACGTAAACAATCACTTCCGCTGTAACGCACATTATTTTTATATCAAAATGTTTTTAATTGCGTTTTTAAAGATTAACACAATAATGTGGACGATTGATCTTGGTGTTTTACCAAATGTTTTAAGGTAGGACTCAAGATGAAAAACATCTGCACTAATAAAATTCACATTCTGTTGCTGTTAATATTGGTATTGATATGAGGTAATATTGCAGAGTTGGAACTTTTTGTAATGAATCTCATTTAATACAAAAGCGTTAATAATACTTTATACATATAATTTTATATATAAACGTTCATTTCGGCGAATTAGGGCAATTTTCAAATACCACGTCAGATCAAAATTATTAATCGTAGATAGGCAAAGCATCAATCTGGCCGAGTTACAAAATGTGCTGATTCACATAGGAAATAACATGATGTTTGCACGCGAATGTGACCGCAAATCAGAGGTGGTGAAGTAAACATCAGCTTATGCCACGCCATCATTAAATGTTGCGGTTGAGAGGGTGAATATACACCCAATATTTTACTTGACCATGTTTTCATACGGAATGATAAAATATTTTTTGTATCTGATTACTTTAATTCGAATTAGTGCTTAGGTTAATAGTAAAAACTAAGCCTACTTTTGTTGACATGTCATAACAACTCAATTGCGGCCGGGTGCAAGCTTAAAGAATCTTCTACCACTAGACCTAGAATTAAAATAAGTATAACGTAACCTAACATTATACGTGATAATTAGATCGGCGATCTCGCGGTGCGCATCCGGCCGTACCCTTTGAAGCTGTGGAAACATTCATCATAACCCGTGCCGGCCGAAATCACTCCTGTATTGACAGATTTACGACGAGAATCGCGTGCTGCACAAAAATATTCATTAAACACAACATTATTATGTTTAACATTTTTTGTTTATGATTTATTCGAAATCAAAAGGTTTTCTTTGATGGTGTGCGGTTCTGGCACACATTCGAGTTCCCACATCGCGTAAATATTGGCCGCTCTGGTGCGTGTCAATTTTCCATCGATATAGGATGTTGGGTAATACTTATGAGTCTTGTGACGTAAGGTACACTTGTTTTTGCCGTTTGTCGGTGTTGTTTCAGAATATAAATTAGAATTATTTCATTTTTATGCTTTCATACATTCGCCGGAAATCTTCTTATTTTCTAGCTGTTACGATATTAAATACAAGAATGAGCTGTTCTTTGCTGAGCAGATAGATCTCATGACGTTATGTTTCGATTCATTAAAATTCAACATAGCCATGGGGTAGGTTCCTAAAAAGGCACCAAATGTTACTCAGATGTGTCGAAATGAGTACGTTTTTCTATGTACCCATTCGCCAGTAATCTTGTCTATTCCGATTGATTTCGTGTGGCGTGATATTACAGTCATACAAGTGCCATAAATGAATAATCTATTGAAGCGCGTTAATCCCATTAGATTGGCGAGTATGGCTTTAAAAAAAGTTAAAGAAAAGATATTAATTCAATATTGTTAGTACGCAGCACTGCAGCGGTATCTGAAACCTTGTCAAATTCATTATCATAATCCGGATCGGTTGCATTTGTGGTACTTTACTTAGTATTGAGGGTGACGCGATATTATTGAACTTAGCAGGGGGGAAGCAGCTACCACCACCTTTGGATAACTAATACTTATATAATAATATGTATCTATTGTATATAGTATGTATTTATGTATTGTATGTATTTTTTTTATTGTATAGTGTGTATTTTAAATTTGACAAGCCTTGAGCAAAATAAAAAAGAAAAAGTGACAACAAATCCAATGCAATAAATTACCGCAAATCTCCATTCTATTATGTCCATCCTAAGGTTGCCTGGAAGAGATCGCGTCAAGCGATAAGGCCGCCCTTTGTACATTATAGTTTTATGTACCTATTTCTCTGTATGTTTGTTACAAATTTGATGTGCAAATAAAGTTTTCTCTATCTATCTATCTACTTCGGAAAATATATTTTGAATGTCTCACCTACCCTCTACCACATAGGACTTAAACATTACAGGACAAATGTCGGTGTTTATACACCTCTGGCACACCCATCTGGGTAGTATAGGCGTGACGTTATGTTGTGTTTTTACCGGTATAAGAATACATCCAGCTGGCAAGTAGTGCTCACTGTACTGTGTTCCGGTTGGTGGTAAAAAATGATTTGAATTTGAAATTTGAATTTGATCCCTAAAATTACTGGCACATGAGCCTATAGTCATCTACCGTGCACAATACCAACAACGTGCTGCTATTAAAATTTATCTGAATAAAGCCAAATAACACTTTTACCCGTCTCGGAAATCAAACCCGAGACTTCGCGGTGGGAGGTCCCACACGCTAACCACTAGACGCAAAAGGCAGTTATCATACATCGACATACATTCATCAAAAAAAAGTGTAGTAGTGTTAAATCATTGATGTTATTATAATGGAGTAGTAATGACGAATGTTGTGCAACAGGCGAGTCCATGGAGTGGATGATCTAATGATCTGGCCGCACATCAAAATATACAACAGTACGTAAATAACGCCGGCCACTTCAAACGAAGTGCGCTGTGCCGACAACGGACACGGGAAAGGAGGTAGCGATAGCGATTTCACAGCTCGCCTATTTATTGAACACCGTACAAAAAAACTGTTTGAAAATGTCAGTTTCCGTCTTCGTATCTAGAGTATCTGATAGGGCAGATTACAACTAAACTTATTTTAAAATCTGATTTACTGCACTGAGATACCAGATTGCGTAGGTGCTTACTGCTTGATTCCGATTAGAGACCAGTTTTATTATATTGACGACAATATAAAAAGGTCTAACCCTCTATAGATACCCAAAAATTTGTATATGACCGATCTGGGTAGCTAACTGACTTGTTGTCTGGTAACTAACCTGGTGGTGGTAGGTAATTCACCAAAGTTGAATCCCCTGGTCCTACTTTGCACACCCGGCAGACGTCATTGATAAAAAAGAATCATGCTTCATACACTAGCTAATACATTTCGCAATCGCCTATACCTTGCACCATCACTAACATGGAAGCAGAACGGTGTTGTTTACATACAATATCGCTCATTGGCCCAAGCAACGAATGCTGTAATAAACACAGCTGTATAGCCAACTCCAGCGCCTGCAGCCAATGTTGGGCATGACTAATAATGCCGCTAGTCAAGGATTCAGTGTTTTATCTCATTTTTATGGGTTTGCTTGATTGAAATGCGTAATTTGGGCAACATAGGGAATAAATTAACTGGTAGCTTCTAAGACCTGGTTAGTAAAAGTATTACTGATTTACTAACAATGTTGACGTTTACGTACAGACATGACGATACAGTTGATAAAAAAACTGCTGGATGTCTGTATCACACCTCCTACTAATGAGTTATTTATTACGAATTCTAAAGATCTATGAATATGGAAAGAATGAATGAATCTCTTTCGCTAACAGTAAGATTCAATGCTGATGTGACTGGCCGGTAGTACTGAAGAAGACCGCTCCGGGATCGGAAAAATCGAATCGATGAAAATAACGATATATTTGATTGTAGAGGAAGCAACAAAATATGTAAACATCGTAGCATATGGCGTTGAATTGTCTCTGCCTAGTCTATCTACCTCAATGAGATATAATCGTTACTTCAGGTTAATACAATATTTAACATTTTCTTTATAAAGTATGTAAACATCGTAGCATATGGCGTTGAATTGTCTCTGCCTAGTCTATCTACCTCAATGAGATATAATCGTTACTTCAGGTTAATACAATATTTAATAAACAACAAAGTATGTAAACATCGTAGCATATGGCGTTGAATTGTCTCTGCCTAGTCTATCTACCTCAATGAGATATAATCGTTACTTCAGGTTAATACAATATTTAACATTTTCTTTATAAAGTATGTAAACATCGTAGCATATGGCGTTGAATTGTCTCTGCCTAGTCTATCTACCTCAATGAGATATAATCGTTACTTCAGGTTAATACAATATTTAACATTTTCTTTATAAAGTATGTAAACATCGTAGCATATGGCGTTGAATTGTCTCTGCCTAGTCTATCTACCTCAATGAGATATAATCGTTACTTCAGGTTAATACAATATTTAACATTTTCTTTATAAAGTATGTAAACATCGTAGCATATGGCGTTGAATTGTCTCTGCCTAGTCTATCTACCTCAATGAGATATAATCGTTACTTCAGGTTAATACAATATTTAACATTTTCTTTATAAAGTATGTAAACATCGTAGCATATGGCGTTGAATTGTCTCTGCCTAGTCTATCTACCTCAATGAGATATAATCGTTACTTCAGGTTAATACAATATTTAATAAACAACAAAGTATGTAAACATCGTAGCATATGGCGTTGAATTGTCTCTGCCTAGTCTATCTACCTCAATGAGATATAATCGTTACTTCAGGTTAATACAATATTTAACATTTTCTTTATAAAGTATGTAAACATCGTAGCATATGGCGTTGAATTGTCTCTGCCTAGTCTATCTACCTCAATGAGATATAATCGTTACTTCAGGTTAATACAATATTTAATAAACAACAAAGTATGTAAACATCGTAGCATATGGCGTTGAATTGTCTCTGCCTAGTCTATCTACCTCAATGAGATATAATCGTTACTTCAGGTTAATACAATATTTAACATTTTCTTTATAAAGTATGTAAACATCGTAGCATATGGCGTTGAATTGTCTCTGCCTAGTCTATCTACCTCAATGAGATATAATCGTTACTTCAGGTTAATACAATATTTAACATTTTCTTTATAAAGTATGTAAACATCGTAGCATATGGCGTTGAATTGTCTCTGCCTAGTCTATCTACCTCAATGAGATATAATCGTTACTTCAGGTTAATACAATATTTAACATTTTCTTTATAAAGTATGTAAACATCGTAGCATATGGCGTTGAATTGTCTCTGCCTAGTCTATCTACCTCAATGAGATATAATCGTTACTTCAGGTTAATACAATATTTAACATTTTCTTTATAAAGTATGTAAACATCGTAGCATATGGCGTTGAATTGTCTCTGCCTAGTCTATCTACCTCAATGAGATATAATCGTTACTTCAGGTTAATACAATATTTAATAAACAACAAAGTATGTAAACATCGTAGCATATGGCGTTGAATTGTCTCTGCCTAGTCTATCTACCTCAATGAGATATAATCGTTACTTCAGGTTAATACAATATTTAACATTTTCTTTATAAAGTATGTAAACATCGTAGCATATGGCGTTGAATTGTCTCTGCCTAGTCTATCTACCTCAATGAGATATAATCGTTACTTCAGGTTAATACAATATTTAACATTTTCTTTATAAAGTATGTAAACATCGTAGCATATGGCGTTGAATTGTCTCTGCCTAGTCTATCTACCTCAATGAGATATAATCGTTACTTCAGGTTAATACAATATTTAACATTTTCTTTATAAAGTATGTAAACATCGTAGCATATGGCGTTGAATTGTCTCTGCCTAGTCTATCTACCTCAATGAGATATAATCGTTACTTCAGGTTAATACAATATTTAATAAACAACAAAGTATGTAAACATCGTAGCATATGGCGTTGAATTGTCTCTGCCTAGTCTATCTACCTCAATGAGATATAATCGTTACTTCAGGTTAATACAATATTTAATAAACAACAAAGTATGTAAACATCGTAGCATATGGCGTTGAATTGTCTCTGCCTAGTCTATCTACCTCAATGAGATATAATCGTTACTTCAGGTTAATACAATATTTAACATTTTCTTTATAAAGTATGTAAACATCGTAGCATATGGCGTTGAATTGTCTCTGCCTAGTCTATCTACCTCAATGAGATATAATCGTTACTTCAGGTTAATACAATATTTAACATTTTCTTTATAAAGTATGTAAACATCGTAGCATATGGCGTTGAATTGTCTCTGCCTAGTCTATCTACCTCAATGAGATATAATCGTTACTTCAGGTTAATACAATATTTAACATTTTCTTTATAAAGTATGTAAACATCGTAGCATATGGCGTTGAATTGTCTCTGCCTAGTCTATCTACCTCAATGAGATATAATCGTTACTTCAGGTTAATACAATATTTAACATTTTCTTTATAAAGTATGTAAACATCGTAGCATATGGCGTTGAATTGTCTCTGCCTAGTCTATCTACCTCAATGAGATATAATCGTTACTTCAGGTTAATACAATATTTAACATTTTCTTTATAAAGTATGTAAACATCGTAGCATATGGCGTTGAATTGTCTCTGCCTAGTCTATCTACCTCAATGAGATATAATCGTTACTTCAGGTTAATACAATATTTAATAAACAACAAAGTATGTAAACATCGTAGCATATGGCGTTGAATTGTCTCTGCCTAGTCTATCTACCTCAATGAGATATAATCGTTACTTCAGGTTAATACAATATTTAACATTTTCTTTATAAAGTATGTAAACATCGTAGCATATGGCGTTGAATTGTCTCTGCCTAGTCTATCTACCTCAATGAGATATAATCGTTACTTCAGGTTAATACAATATTTAACATTTTCTTTATAAAGTATGTAAACATCGTAGCATATGGCGTTGAATTGTCTCTGCCTAGTCTATCTACCTCAATGAGATATAATCGTTACTTCAGGTTAATACAATATTTAACATTTTCTTTATAAAGTATGTAAACATCGTAGCATATGGCGTTGAATTGTCTCTGCCTAGTCTATCTACCTCAATGAGATATAATCGTTACTTCAGGTTAATACAATATTTAACATTTTCTTTATAAAGTATGTAAACATCGTAGCATATGGCGTTGAATTGTCTCTGCCTAGTCTATCTACCTCAATGAGATATAATCGTTACTTCAGGTTAATACAATATTTAACATTTTCTTTATAAAGTATGTAAACATCGTAGCATATGGCGTTGAATTGTCTCTGCCTAGTCTATCTACCTCAATGAGATATAATCGTTACTTCAGGTTAATACAATATTTAACATTTTCTTTATAAAGTATGTAAACATCGTAGCATATGGCGTTGAATTGTCTCTGCCTAGTCTATCTACCTCAATGAGATATAATCGTTACTTCAGGTTAATACAATATTTAACATTTTCTTTATAAAGTATGTAAACATCGTAGCATATGGCGTTGAATTGTCTCTGCCTAGTCTATCTACCTCAATGAGATATAATCGTTACTTCAGGTTAATACAATATTTAACATTTTCTTTATAAAGTATGTAAACATCGTAGCATATGGCGTTGAATTGTCTCTGCCTAGTCTATCTACCTCAATGAGATATAATCGTTACTTCAGGTTAATACAATATTTAACATTTTCTTTATAAAGTATGTAAACATCGTAGCATATGGCGTTGAATTGTCTCTGCCTAGTCTATCTACCTCAATGAGATATAATCGTTACTTCAGGTTAATACAATATTTAACATTTTCTTTATAAAGTATGTAAACATCGTAGCATATGGCGTTGAATTGTCTCTGCCTAGTCTATCTACCTCAATGAGATATAATCGTTACTTCAGGTTAATACAATATTTAACATTTTCTTTATAAAGTATGTAAACATCGTAGCATATGGCGTTGAATTGTCTCTGCCTAGTCTATCTACCTCAATGAGATATAATCGTTACTTCAGGTTAATACAATATTTAACATTTTCTTTATAAAGTATGTAAACATCGTAGCATATGGCGTTGAATTGTCTCTGCCTAGTCTATCTACCTCAATGAGATATAATCGTTACTTCAGGTTAATACAATATTTAACATTTTCTTTATAAAGTATGTAAACATCGTAGCATATGGCGTTGAATTGTCTCTGCCTAGTCTATCTACCTCAATGAGATATAATCGTTACTTCAGGTTAATACAATATTTAATAAACAACAAAGTATGTAAACATCGTAGCATATGGCGTTGAATTGTCTCTGCCTAGTCTATCTACCTCAATGAGATATAATCGTTACTTCAGGTTAATACAATATTTAACATTTTCTTTATAAAGTATGTAAACATCGTAGCATATGGCGTTGAATTGTCTCTGCCTAGTCTATCTACCTCAATGAGATATAATCGTTACTTCAGGTTAATACAATATTTAACATTTTCTTTATAAAGTATGTAAACATCGTAGCATATGGCGTTGAATTGTCTCTGCCTAGTCTATCTACCTCAATGAGATATAATCGTTACTTCAGGTTAATACAATATTTAATAAACAACAAAGTATGTAAACATCGTAGCATATGGCGTTGAATTGTCTCTGCCTAGTCTATCTACCTCAATGAGATATAATCGTTACTTCAGGTTAATACAATATTTAACATTTTCTTTATAAAGTATGTAAACATCGTAGCATATGGCGTTGAATTGTCTCTGCCTAGTCTATCTACCTCAATGAGATATAATCGTTACTTCAGGTTAATACAATATTTAACATTTTCTTTATAAAGTATGTAAACATCGTAGCATATGGCGTTGAATTGTCTCTGCCTAGTCTATCTACCTCAATGAGATATAATCGTTACTTCAGGTTAATACAATATTTAACATTTTCTTTATAAAGTATGTAAACATCGTAGCATATGGCGTTGAATTGTCTCTGCCTAGTCTATCTACCTCAATGAGATATAATCGTTACTTCAGGTTAATACAATATTTAATAAACAACAAAGTATGTAAACATCGTAGCATATGGCGTTGAATTGTCTCTGCCTAGTCTATCTACCTCAATGAGATATAATCGTTACTTCAGGTTAATACAATATTTAATAAACAACAAAGTATGTAAACATCGTAGCATATGGCGTTGAATTGTCTCTGCCTAGTCTATCTACCTCAATGAGATATAATCGTTACTTCAGGTTAATACAATATTTAACATTTTCTTTATAAAGTATGTAAACATCGTAGCATATGGCGTTGAATTGTCTCTGCCTAGTCTATCTACCTCAATGAGATATAATCGTTACTTCAGGTTAATACAATATTTAACATTTTCTTTATAAAGTATGTAAACATCGTAGCATATGGCGTTGAATTGTCTCTGCCTAGTCTATCTACCTCAATGAGATATAATCGTTACTTCAGGTTAATACAATATTTAACATTTTCTTTATAAAGTATGTAAACATCGTAGCATATGGCGTTGAA
This sequence comes from Hypena proboscidalis, assembly GCA_905147285.1. Classification (NCBI taxonomy): domain Eukaryota; kingdom Metazoa; phylum Arthropoda; class Insecta; order Lepidoptera; family Erebidae; genus Hypena; species Hypena proboscidalis. Next base: position 739,142 of record LR990132.1, read on the forward strand.
TTGTCTCTGCCTAGTCTATCTACCTCAATGAGATATAATCGTTACTTCAGGTTAATACAATATTTAATAAACAACAAAGTATGTAAACATCGTAGCATATGGCGTTGAATTGTCTCTGCCTAGTCTATCTACCTCAATGAGATATAATCGTTACTTCAGGTTAATACAATATTTAACATTTTCTTTATAAAGTATGTAAACATCGTAGCATATGGCGTTGAATTGTCTCTGCCTAGTCTATCTACCTCAATGAGATATAATCGTTACTTCAGGTTAATACAATATTTAACATTTTCTTTATAAAGTATGTAAACATCGTAGCATATGGCGTTGAATTGTCTCTGCCTAGTCTATCTACCTCAATGAGATATAATCGTTACTTCAGGTTAATACAATATTTAACATTTTCTTTATAAAGTATGTAAACATCGTAGCATATGGCGTTGAATTGTCTCTGCCTAGTCTATCTACCTCAATGAGATATAATCGTTACTTCAGGTTAATACAATATTTAACATTTTCTTTATAAAGTATGTAAACATCGTAGCATATGGCGTTGAATTGTCTCTGCCTAGTCTATCTACCTCAATGAGATATAATCGTTACTTCAGGTTAATACAATATTTAACATTTTCTTTATAAAGTATGTAAACATCGTAGCATATGGCGTTGAATTGTCTCTGCCTAGTCTATCTACCTCAATGAGATATAATCGTTACTTCAGGTTAATACAATATTTAACATTTTCTTTATAAAGTATGTAAACATCGTAGCATATGGCGTTGAATTGTCTCTGCCTAGTCTATCTACCTCAATGAGATATAATCGTTACTTCAGGTTAATACAATATTTAACATTTTCTTTATAAAGTATGTAAACATCGTAGCATATGGCGTTGAATTGTCTCTGCCTAGTCTATCTACCTCAATGAGATATAATCGTTACTTCAGGTTAATACAATATTTAACATTTTCTTTATAAAGTATGTAAACATCGTAGCATATGGCGTTGAATTGTCTCTGCCTAGTCTATCTACCTCAATGAGATATAATCGTTACTTCAGGTTAATACAATATTTAACATTTTCTTTATAAAGTATGTAAACATCGTAGCATATGGCGTTGAATTGTCTCTGCCTAGTCTATCTACCTCAATGAGATATAATCGTTACTTCAGGTTAATACAATATTTAATAAACAACAAAGTATGTAAACATCGTAGCATATGGCGTTGAATTGTCTCTGCCTAGTCTATCTACCTCAATGAGATATAATCGTTACTTCAGGTTAATACAATATTTAACATTTTCTTTATAAAGTATGTAAACATCGTAGCATATGGCGTTGAATTGTCTCTGCCTAGTCTATCTACCTCAATGAGATATAATCGTTACTTCAGGTTAATACAATATTTAACATTTTCTTTATAAAGTATGTAAACATCGTAGCATATGGCGTTGAATTGTCTCTGCCTAGTCTATCTACCTCAATGAGATATAATCGTTACTTCAGGTTAATACAATATTTAACATTTTCTTTATAAAGTATGTAAACATCGTAGCATATGGCGTTGAATTGTCTCTGCCTAGTCTATCTACCTCAATGAGATATAATCGTTACTTCAGGTTAATACAATATTTAACATTTTCTTTATAAAGTATGTAAACATCGTAGCATATGGCGTTGAATTGTCTCTGCCTAGTCTATCTACCTCAATGAGATATAATCGTTACTTCAGGTTAATACAATATTTAACATTTTCTTTATAAAGTATGTAAACATCGTAGCATATGGCGTTGAATTGTCTCTGCCTAGTCTATCTACCTCAATGAGATATAATCGTTACTTCAGGTTAATACAATATTTAATAAACAACAAAGTATGTAAACATCGTAGCATATGGCGTTGAATTGTCTCTGCCTAGTCTATCTACCTCAATGAGATATAATCGTTACTTCAGGTTAATACAATATTTAACATTTTCTTTATAAAGTATGTAAACATCGTAGCATATGGCGTTGAATTGTCTCTGCCTAGTCTATCTACCTCAATGAGATATAATCGTTACTTCAGGTTAATACAATATTTAACATTTTCTTTATAAAGTATGTAAACATCGTAGCATATGGCGTTGAATTGTCTCTGCCTAGTCTATCTACCTCAATGAGATATAATCGTTACTTCAGGTTAATACAATATTTAACATTTTCTTTATAAAGTATGTAAACATCGTAGCATATGGCGTTGAATTGTCTCTGCCTAGTCTATCTACCTCAATGAGATATAATCGTTACTTCAGGTTAATACAATATTTAACATTTTCTTTATAAAGTATGTAAACATCGTAGCATATGGCGTTGAATTGTCTCTGCCTAGTCTATCTACCTCAATGAGATATAATCGTTACTTCAGGTTAATACAATATTTAATAAACAACAAAGTATGTAAACATCGTAGCATATGGCGTTGAATTGTCTCTGCCTAGTCTATCTACCTCAATGAGATATAATCGTTACTTCAGGTTAATACAATATTTAACATTTTCTTTATAAAGTATGTAAACATCGTAGCATATGGCGTTGAATTGTCTCTGCCTAGTCTATCTACCTCAATGAGATATAATCGTTACTTCAGGTTAATACAATATTTAACATTTTCTTTATAAAGTATGTAAACATCGTAGCATATGGCGTTGAATTGTCTCTGCCTAGTCTATCTACCTCAATGAGATATAATCGTTACTTCAGGTTAATACAATATTTAACATTTTCTTTATAAAGTATGTAAACATCGTAGCATATGGCGTTGAATTGTCTCTGCCTAGTCTATCTACCTCAATGAGATATAATCGTTACTTCAGGTTAATACAATATTTAACATTTTCTTTATAAAGTATGTAAACATCGTAGCATATGGCGTTGAATTGTCTCTGCCTAGTCTATCTACCTCAATGAGATATAATCGTTACTTCAGGTTAATACAATATTTAACATTTTCTTTATAAAGTATGTAAACATCGTAGCATATGGCGTTGAATTGTCTCTGCCTAGTCTATCTACCTCAATGAGATATAATCGTTACTTCAGGTTAATACAATATTTAATAAACAACAAAGTATGTAAACATCGTAGCATATGGCGTTGAATTGTCTCTGCCTAGTCTATCTACCTCAATGAGATATAATCGTTACTTCAGGTTAATACAATATTTAACATTTTCTTTATAAAGTATGTAAACATCGTAGCATATGGCGTTGAATTGTCTCTGCCTAGTCTATCTACCTCAATGAGATATAATCGTTACTTCAGGTTAATACAATATTTAACATTTTCTTTATAAAGTATGTAAACATCGTAGCATATGGCGTTGAATTGTCTCTGCCTAGTCTATCTACCTCAATGAGATATAATCGTTACTTCAGGTTAATACAATATTTAATAAACAACAAAGTATGTAAACATCGTAGCATATGGCGTTGAATTGTCTCTGCCTAGTCTATCTACCTCAATGAGATATAATCGTTACTTCAGGTTAATACAATATTTAACATTTTCTTTATAAAGTATGTAAACATCGTAGCATATGGCGTTGAATTGTCTCTGCCTAGTCTATCTACCTCAATGAGATATAATCGTTACTTCAGGTTAATACAATATTTAATAAACAACAAAGTATGTAAACATCGTAGCATATGGCGTTGAATTGTCTCTGCCTAGTCTATCTACCTCAATGAGATATAATCGTTACTTCAGGTTAATACAATATTTAACATTTTCTTTATAAAGTATGTAAACATCGTAGCATATGGCGTTGAATTGTCTCTGCCTAGTCTATCTACCTCAATGAGATATAATCGTTACTTCAGGTTAATACAATATTTAACATTTTCTTTATAAAGTATGTAAACATCGTAGCATATGGCGTTGAATTGTCTCTGCCTAGTCTATCTACCTCAATGAGATATAATCGTTACTTCAGGTTAATACAATATTTAACATTTTCTTTATAAAGTATGTAAACATCGTAGCATATGGCGTTGAATTGTCTCTGCCTAGTCTATCTACCTCAATGAGATATAATCGTTACTTCAGGTTAATACAATATTTAACATTTTCTTTATAAAGTATGTAAACATCGTAGCATATGGCGTTGAATTGTCTCTGCCTAGTCTATCTACCTCAATGAGATATAATCGTTACTTCAGGTTAATACAATATTTAACATTTTCTTTATAAAGTATGTAAACATCGTAGCATATGGCGTTGAATTGTCTCTGCCTAGTCTATCTACCTCAATGAGATATAATCGTTACTTCAGGTTAATACAATATTTAATAAACAACAAAGTATGTAAACATCGTAGCATATGGCGTTGAATTGTCTCTGCCTAGTCTATCTACCTCAATGAGATATAATCGTTACTTCAGGTTAATACAATATTTAACATTTTCTTTATAAAGTATGTAAACATCGTAGCATATGGCGTTGAATTGTCTCTGCCTAGTCTATCTACCTCAATGAGATATAATCGTTACTTCAGGTTAATACAATATTTAACATTTTCTTTATAAAGTATGTAAACATCGTAGCATATGGCGTTGAATTGTCTCTGCCTAGTCTATCTACCTCAATGAGATATAATCGTTACTTCAGGTTAATACAATATTTAATAAACAACAAAGTATGTAAACATCGTAGCATATGGCGTTGAATTGTCTCTGCCTAGTCTATCTACCTCAATGAGATATAATCGTTACTTCAGGTTAATACAATATTTAACATTTTCTTTATAAAGTATGTAAACATCGTAGCATATGGCGTTGAATTGTCTCTGCCTAGTCTATCTACCTCAATGAGATATAATCGTTACTTCAGGTTAATACAATATTTAACATTTTCTTTATAAAGTATGTAAACATCGTAGCATATGGCGTTGAATTGTCTCTGCCTAGTCTATCTACCTCAATGAGATATAATCGTTACTTCAGGTTAATACAATATTTAATAAACAACAAAGTATGTAAACATCGTAGCATATGGCGTTGAATTGTCTCTGCCTAGTCTATCTACCTCAATGAGATATAATCGTTACTTCAGGTTAATACAATATTTAACATTTTCTTTATAAAGTATGTAAACATCGTAGCATATGGCGTTGAATTGTCTCTGCCTAGTCTATCTACCTCAATGAGATATAATCGTTACTTCAGGTTAATACAATATTTAACATTTTCTTTATAAAGTATGTAAACATCGTAGCATATGGCGTTGAATTGTCTCTGCCTAGTCTATCTACCTCAATGAGATATAATCGTTACTTCAGGTTAATACAATATTTAACATTTTCTTTATAAAGTATGTAAACATCGTAGCATATGGCGTTGAATTGTCTCTGCCTAGTCTATCTACCTCAATGAGATATAATCGTTACTTCAGGTTAATACAATATTTAACATTTTCTTTATAAAGTATGTAAACATCGTAGCATATGGCGTTGAATTGTCTCTGCCTAGTCTATCTACCTCAATGAGATATAATCGTTACTTCAGGTTAATACAATATTTAACATTTTCTTTATAAAGTATGTAAACATCGTAGCATATGGCGTTGAATTGTCTCTGCCTAGTCTATCTACCTCAATGAGATATAATCGTTACTTCAGGTTAATACAATATTTAACATTTTCTTTATAAAGTATGTAAACATCGTAGCATATGGCGTTGAATTGTCTCTGCCTAGTCTATCTACCTCAATGAGATATAATCGTTACTTCAGGTTAATACAATATTTAACATTTTCTTTATAAAGTATGTAAACATCGTAGCATATGGCGTTGAATTGTCTCTGCCTAGTCTATCTACCTCAATGAGATATAATCGTTACTTCAGGTTAATACAATATTTAACATTTTCTTTATAAAGTATGTAAACATCGTAGCATATGGCGTTGAATTGTCTCTGCCTAGTCTATCTACCTCAATGAGATATAATCGTTACTTCAGGTTAATACAATATTTAACATTTTCTTTATAAAGTATGTAAACATCGTAGCATATGGCGTTGAATTGTCTCTGCCTAGTCTATCTACCTCAATGAGATATAATCGTTACTTCAGGTTAATACAATATTTAACATTTTCTTTATAAAGTATGTAAACATCGTAGCATATGGCGTTGAATTGTCTCTGCCTAGTCTATCTACCTCAATGAGATATAATCGTTACTTCAGGTTAATACAATATTTAATAAACAACAAAGTATGTAAACATCGTAGCATATGGCGTTGAATTGTCTCTGCCTAGTCTATCTACCTCAATGAGATATAATCGTTACTTCAGGTTAATACAATATTTAATAAACAACAAAGTATGTAAACATCGTAGCATATGGCGTTGAATTGTCTCTGCCTAGTCTATCTACCTCAATGAGATATAATCGTTACTTCAGGTTAATACAATATTTAACATTTTCTTTATAAAGTATGTAAACATCGTAGCATATGGCGTTGAATTGTCTCTGCCTAGTCTATCTACCTCAATGAGATATAATCGTTACTTCAGGTTAATACAATATTTAACATTTTCTTTATAAAGTATGTAAACATCGTAGCATATGGCGTTGAATTGTCTCTGCCTAGTCTATCTACCTCAATGAGATATAATCGTTACTTCAGGTTAATACAATATTTAATAAACAACAAAGTATGTAAACATCGTAGCATATGGCGTTGAATTGTCTCTGCCTAGTCTATCTACCTCAATGAGATATAATCGTTACTTCAGGTTAATACAATATTTAACATTTTCTTTATAAAGTATGTAAACATCGTAGCATATGGCGTTGAATTGTCTCTGCCTAGTCTATCTACCTCAATGAGATATAATCGTTACTTCAGGTTAATACAATATTTAATAAACAACAAAGTATGTAAACATCGTAGCATATGGCGTTGAATTGTCTCTGCCTAGTCTATCTACCTCAATGAGATATAATCGTTACTTCAGGTTAATACAATATTTAACATTTTCTTTATAAAGTATGTAAACATCGTAGCATATGGCGTTGAATTGTCTCTGCCTAGTCTATCTACCTCAATGAGATATAATCGTTACTTCAGGTTAATACAATATTTAACAAACAACAAAGTATGTAAACATCGTAGCATATGGCGTTGAATTGTCTCTGCCTAGTCTATCTACCTCAATGAGATATAATCGTTACTTCAGGTTAATACAATATTTAACATTTTCTTTATAAAGTATGTAAACATCGTAGCATATGGCGTTGAATTGTCTCTGCCTAGTCTATCTACCTCAATGAGATATAATCGTTACTTCAGGTTAATACAATATTTAACATTTTCTTTATAAAGTATGTAAACATCGTAGCATATGGCGTTGAATTGTCTCTGCCTAGTCTATCTACCTCAATGAGATATAATCGTTACTTCAGGTTAATACAATATTTAACATTTTCTTTATAAAGTATGTAAACATCGTAGCATATGGCGTTGAATTGTCTCTGCCTAGTCTATCTACCTCAATGAGATATAATCGTTACTTCAGGTTAATACAATATTTAATAAACAACAAAGTATGTAAACATCGTAGCATATGGCGTTGAATTGTCTCTGCCTAGTCTATCTACCTCAATGAGATATAATCGTTACTTCAGGTTAATACAATATTTAACATTTTCTTTATAAAGTATGTAAACATCGTAGCATATGGCGTTGAATTGTCTCTGCCTAGTCTATCTACCTCAATGAGATATAATCGTTACTTCAGGTTAATACAATATTTAACATTTTCTTTATAAAGTATGTAAACATCGTAGCATATGGCGTTGAATTGTCTCTGCCTAGTCTATCTACCTCAATGAGATATAATCGTTACTTCAGGTTAATACAATATTTAACATTTTCTTTATAAAGTATGTAAACATCGTAGCATATGGCGTTGAATTGTCTCTGCCTAGTCTATCTACCTCAATGAGATATAATCGTTACTTCAGGTTAATACAATATTTAACATTTTCTTTATAAAGTATGTAAACATCGTAGCATATGGCGTTGAATTGTCTCTGCCTAGTCTATCTACCTCAATGAGATATAATCGTTACTTCAGGTTAATACAATATTTAATAAACAACAAAGTATGTAAACATCGTAGCATATGGCGTTGAATTGTCTCTGCCTAGTCTATCTACCTCAATGAGATATAATCGTTACTTCAGGTTAATACAATATTTAACATTTTCTTTATAAAGTATGTAAACATCGTAGCATATGGCGTTGAATTGTCTCTGCCTAGTCTATCTACCTCAATGAGATATAATCGTTACTTCAGGTTAATACAATATTTAACATTTTCTTTATAAAGTATGTAAACATCGTAGCATATGGCGTTGAATTGTCTCTGCCTAGTCTATCTACCTCAATGAGATATAATCGTTACTTCAGGTTAATACAATATTTAACATTTTCTTTATAAAGTATGTAAACATCGTAGCATATGGCGTTGAATTGTCTCTGCCTAGTCTATCTACCTCAATGAGATATAATCGTTACTTCAGGTTAATACAATATTTAACATTTTCTTTATAAAGTATGTAAACATCGTAGCATATGGCGTTGAATTGTCTCTGCCTAGTCTATCTACCTCAATGAGATATAATCGTTACTTCAGGTTAATACAATATTTAACATTTTCTTTATAAAGTATGTAAACATCGTAGCATATGGCGTTGAATTGTCTCTGCCTAGTCTATCTACCTCAATGAGATATAATCGTTACTTCAGGTTAATACAATATTTAACATTTTCTTTATAAAGTATGTAAACATCGTAGCATATGGCGTTGAATTGTCTCTGCCTAGTCTATCTACCTCAATGAGATATAATCGTTACTTCAGGTTAATACAATATTTAATAAACAACAAAGTATGTAAACATCGTAGCATATGGCGTTGAATTGTCTCTGCCTAGTCTATCTACCTCAATGAGATATAATCGTTACTTCAGGTTAATACAATATTTAACATTTTCTTTATAAAGTATGTAAACATCGTAGCATATGGCGTTGAATTGTCTCTGCCTAGTCTATCTACCTCAATGAGATATAATCGTTACTTCAGGTTAATACAATATTTAACATTTTCTTTATAAAGTATGTAAACATCGTAGCATATGGCGTTGAATTGTCTCTGCCTAGTCTATCTACCTCAATGAGATATAATCGTTACTTCAGGTTAATACAATATTTAATAAACAACAAAGTATGTAAACATCGTAGCATATGGCGTTGAATTGTCTCTGCCTAGTCTATCTACCTCAATGAGATATAATCGTTACTTCAGGTTAATACAATATTTAACATTTTCTTTATAAAGTATGTAAACATCGTAGCATATGGCGTTGAATTGTCTCTGCCTAGTCTATCTACCTCAATGAGATATAATCGTTACTTCAGGTTAATACAATATTTAACATTTTCTTTATAAAGTATGTAAACATCGTAGCATATGGCGTTGAATTGTCTCTGCCTAGTCTATCTACCTCAATGAGATATAATCGTTACTTCAGGTTAATACAATATTTAACATTTTCTTTATAAAGTATGTAAACATCGTAGCATATGGCGTTGAATTGTCTCTGCCTAGTCTATCTACCTCAATGAGATATAATCGTTACTTCAGGTTAATACAATATTTAACATTTTCTTTATAAAGTATGTAAACATCGTAGCATATGGCGTTGAATTGTCTCTGCCTAGTCTATCTACCTCAATGAGATATAATCGTTACTTCAGGTTAATACAATATTTAATAAACAACAAAGTATGTAAACATCGTAGCATATGGCGTTGAATTGTCTCTGCCTAGTCTATCTACCTCAATGAGATATAATCGTTACTTCAGGTTAATACAATATTTAACATTTTCTTTATAAAGTATGTAAACATCGTAGCATATGGCGTTGAATTGTCTCTGCCTAGTCTATCTACCTCAATGAGATATAATCGTTACTTCAGGTTAATACAATATTTAACATTTTCTTTATAAAGTATGTAAACATCGTAGCATATGGCGTTGAATTGTCTCTGCCTAGTCTATCTACCTCAATGAGATATAATCGTTACTTCAGGTTAATACAATATTTAACATTTTCTTTATAAAGTATGTAAACATCGTAGCATATGGCGTTGAATTGTCTCTGCCTAGTCTATCTACCTCAATGAGATATAATCGTTACTTCAGGTTAATACAATATTTAATAAACAACAAAGTATGTAAACATCGTAGCATATGGCGTTGAATTGTCTCTGCCTAGTCTATCTACCTCAATGAGATATAATCGTTACTTCAGGTTAATACAATATTTAATAAACAACAAAGTATGTAAACATCGTAGCATATGGCGTTGAATTGTCTCTGCCTAGTCTATCTACCTCAATGAGATATAATCGTTACTTCAGGTTAATACAATATTTAACATTTTCTTTATAAAGTATGTAAACATCGTAGCATATGGCGTTGAATTGTCTCTGCCTAGTCTATCTACCTCAATGAGATATAATCGTTACTTCAGGTTAATACAATATTTAACATTTTCTTTATAAAGTATGTAAACATCGTAGCATATGGCGTTGAATTGTCTCTGCCTAGTCTATCTACCTCAATGAGATATAATCGTTACTTCAGGTTAATACAATATTTAACATTTTCTTTATAAAGTATGTAAACATCGTAGCATATGGCGTTGAATTGTCTCTGCCTAGTCTATCTACCTCAATGAGATATAATCGTTACTTCAGGTTAATACAATATTTAACATTTTCTTTATAAAGTATGTAAACATCGTAGCATATGGCGTTGAATTGTCTCTGCCTAGTCTATCTACCTCAATGAGATATAATCGTTACTTCAGGTTAATACAATATTTAACATTTTCTTTATAAAGTATGTAAACATCGTAGCATATGGCGTTGAATTGTCTCTGCCTAGTCTATCTACCTCAATGAGATATAATCGTTACTTCAGGTTAATACAATATTTAACATTTTCTTTATAAAGTATGTAAACATCGTAGCATATGGCGTTGAATTGTCTCTGCCTAGTCTATCTACCTCAATGAGATATAATCGTTACTTCAGGTTAATACAATATTTAACATTTTCTTTATAAAGCGACGCGTTTATTTTACTTCAAATGGAAAGTGAAATATCCAGTTTCTTCTATCCCCAAAGATTCGCCAACATTTCCTAGAATCAGCATTCACAGCATTGGCCCAACGTTGGCCGTTGGTGAACACGAGTGGGTTTGTTTAATAGCAAACAGAGGCGGCCATCGTGTAAACAGCGGCCACATCAAAGAAAACCGCCAAGCGCATGCGGTTGGTCTTGATACTTTCGATCTAGATTTTTTAATATTAATGATAGTGAAACAAAATGAGTGGCCATGGGCTGGCCACGTCTGCCAAGGTCCGACGGGTGGAATGACGACCTGAAGAGGGTGAAGAGGACTGGATAGGGAAGGCGGAGGACCGAGTGTTGTCGCGCAAATTGGTAGAGGCCTTTGTCCAGCACTGTACTGTACGAGCGTCAGATTGATGATGATGATGACGATATATTATAGTGTGTGTTCTATTTCTTCGCCGCACAGGAAACCATTGTACGCAACATGATTGTAATGATAACAGCTAGGTATAATAATATAGCTGTATATATAGTTAGGTATGATATTGTTTTTAATTATTTAATTTTTAAGATTTTTTATACTAGAAAAATAAATTTTGTTGTTAAATGATAACTGAATCTCCTAAACACTAACGGTAGAGCGGTTAGTGCGTATATTTTCACACTGGAAGAGGCGATAAGCAGTGAATATTACTCGTGGCGAGGCTTGGATATTTCATTTTACCTTCGATTTGCTCAGATAGCTATTTTACTTAGAATCACTCGTGATTTTTTTCTACACATCTTCGCAAACTCAGGATTTAAAACTACATTTACTACAAATATCAAACTTTCCTCACTAGCACCGGTATACGGAATTGTGTTTTCCGAATGATTTTAACCTTTGTGGTTCCCCAAAATCCTGAATGTTTATACTGTACATAATCGAAAATCGCTTCGAGATTCACTTCTTAAAACTTATTATTGTCTTCACAGCTATTTATTACTTAAAACAGCGAAACGACCAAGACTATTCAATAGATCTCCGGCGCACATCGGCGGATTGATCAAAACCTCTTTGATCTTTGGGATCACGCGCCCTTTACTTGTATTACTTATATTTTTAACCAATACCCACTCGTAAGAAAACAATCTGTACTAGTCAAAAACTTACCTAATTTACATTCAAACAAGATCGAAAATTGATTTACATAAATTGGAATTTACTTCATTTGAATATATAACTATTTATAACGAACTTATTTTGAATACGTAACACGTCTCTCATTATGTCCATAGCAATCCCAACTGTATACTAGTAGTAAATAAGGCTGAATTTCATGTGACTACGTTTTATCACTTAAGCCCATAGCGAGCCGATAAGATGCTGTGTGATCTGTCAAAACGGTGATGAGTAGCAGGCGCTGGATGTAAACACTTACACGTGGTGGTCCTCGCGCATTACCTAGAAGTATCTGACCTGATAAACTATTTAGAGGCGATCGATTGCTGAATCGGTAGTACGTTTTAGGATCTAATTAACATATGTGTCTAATCGGATGTGCGGAAAAATCCCTCGGATTTATGTAGCATTCGCTGTAGTTTTTTTTAAATGTATATTTGTAATATTTTTATAAATAAATTAAATATAAGGGAGGGTAATTATAATAATAAATTACACATTAATATCGCCGACTTATAAAGATATGTTTTCAGAGAGTTTAATCAATAATAATATCTCGTGGTATGTCTGTTACAATAGCTTTCTTTAACATCTAACTGCAGAGGACGACTTAAAGTAGCTCTACCCAAAACATCAAAGGGCGACCAAACAAATCACGTGAAAGGGCAAAGATCGATGCCTTTGAGATGTGGTGCTGGAGGAGAATGTTGCGAATACCATGGACTGCACACCGGACCAACGTGTCCATTCTTGAGGAGCTCGGCATCACCACAAGGTTGTCTGCTATCTGTTTCCAGCGCATCCTCAAATACTTCGGACACATCGCTCGTAGGAACCCTGACAGCCTAGAGAAGCTTATGGTAGTTGGCCAGGTCGACGGCAGAAGATCACGCGGTCGCTCACCTACCCGCTGGTCAGACCTAATCAAGTCACTCACTGGCCTATCAATATCCAAGGCTTTAAAGACCGCCGAGGACAGAAATACGTGGAGAAGCATGGTGCATCAAGTGACCAACACTTCTTGCTAGACACGACCTTCAGCAATGAAGATAACGACTGAGAAGAGACCCAAAACATCAATAAGCTTATGCCCAAACTGATCAAATTACTGGACATCTGATCCTAAGTAGAGTTCAAAAACCTCTAATTACCCATCCGGGAGTCGAACCACCGCCCACCGCCACGACTTGTGGCCAAACGACCCATTAGAAGTAATTACCGCAATTATAGCTACTAAATACTACTAATTTCCTTGTTACAGCTGAGGAAATGCTGTTGCTACACTTGACATTAGGCGACCACCGAGGTACTTCCTGTTTGTAATTCGTAAAGTCCTGTAGTGCCCGGGCTACAATTCTAACTTATTTAATTAATTCTAAAACAGACCTCTTGATTTGCTTTGAGATCATAACTTAAAATTAAGGTAGAATCTTTAAAATACAGTAAATCTTATATAAGTGCGTCATACTTTTATATTCAATATGTTTTTTTTTATTTGATAAAAACATCAGTATCGAACCAGTAGTTCCTGAAATTTGGACCTCACGTAATCATAATCATTATTGGTCACCACTTAGGCAAAAAAAAAATCTTCACTGACTGACGGACATGTCAGATCTGAACATATTCTATTCTTTACTTTTCTTGAAAGCCCACAGTGCTTTGCACACAATATTTCATTATTTTCTATCAATAAACCAGTATCACCCCAGAATCCGTCGTTTAACAAAATGAGACAGAATGAAGTAAATCGTGCACAAACATCCCGCATAATAAAATAAAAGCACCCACACAGTAATCGTTTACAAATGTTACAAACCGAGAATCGCCGCCTCCATTTGTGACAATTCTTACAATTTTCTCGAATTAATATTTTGTATCAATAGAATTTATTATATTAGGGATGGTTCACACTGATATATGTCTGTCCTCCGCCATATTTCACACATATTGTCATATTGATCTTGCATACTGGAAGATTATTGATTTTGATTTTTCATGAAAATTGGAAAATCTCATAATAGTGTCAAAGAAAGATGCAAAGAGGGAACAAAATATGTAAATTATTATTATTTAAGTTAAATTGTGCTCGTCTGTTCTGTTCTGTCATACAAATGTAATATAGGTTTAACTTTAATATTATTAAGTTTTTATTTTTGATTATAAACAAATCGTATCTAAAACACAAAAATGCATGATTGTTTGTGCCCAATTTTTCAAAATAGTTATTTTTATTTTTCAGTTTTATTGAATTTTAGTGTTTTGTTATTTGTTTATAAAATAAATTAAAACTTAATAATATTTAAGTTAGCTCGGAAGTCTAAACTACTTTGAGAAGGCAAATGTTGTGTATGTAAACTCAGACTAAAAAAACAATTTTGACACGAAATATACGCAAAAAAGTGTGCAAAAACTTGCGAGTGAGCAAGGGGAGTATATCGTGCCGCGCTAGTGACAAATCATAGGATTTTACAACCAGTTTTATACAACGTGCAAGAGCGATGCTCTTCCACATTTTTCAGCGGAGAACACCAGGCAATGACGCCTCTGGTCGGTTTATTTTCCAAGATTGTAATCAACAATTTAAAGTTGCAATTTATTCGTTGGGCACTAAGATTCACTATTACAGGCAAAATGTAAAATCTGAGTTTACGGTCTTCTTTTACTTTTTTCCACTACTTATCCCGTAATTCGGATAACAGGCGTGTGTCCTCAGCTTAACAAAATGAAACAATAACTCGTAGTAATAAAATGTTAGGATTCCGGTAAAGACGAGAAGTGGCGAGCATGCGGGAGGGCAGAGGCTGGCGGCCGGAGGACATTAATACTAACAATTAAATTATTGTATTGTGAGGAACTTGAGTGTCATGCTAATTGTTGTGGGTACAAAGATAGTGAGGTGCTCTTGCGTTTACGCATCATTTAATAATACATTTTGTTTTTTTTCGCCACATGCATTTTTCCTTCTACTTTCCTTAAAGGTTTAATTCGACAATTGCCGCTCAGTTTGGCAATAAGAAAGTCTAGCTAGAATTATTTCTGCATAATTTAAAGTTTAGTCAAAGTTCTGTCTTTAATTTCTACCTTAGATATTTACAACAATTTTTTTTTGATGTTGCTACTCCTAGATTTGAAATTGAGGATATTTAAAAAATAAATAATGTAAGACTTCTTTATCATTAATCTAAATTAAATTAAACCACAAATTGTCAAACAAATCACATAGAGACATACAATCAAAATCTTAAAAAAATGAGTACTCCAAGACGTCTCCAATTCTCAGTCACATACGGGTACATTGGCGTCCAATTGCTGGACAAAACGAATCACATCACAATACTCTTCAACAATAGAATAAACTGATTAGTCTATTGAGGCAGATTGTATGTATTCATATTTGTACTAACATCCCGTTCAGACTTGTTATTTTGCGGTCAATGGATTGTCTGCTTTGTTGGCATATCAGATGGAATTATGACTGGTACTCTGATGTATGCCTAACAGTTCTCGACTGCCTAAACGGAAATCATTTCACAACACTAATGTTGCTTTGGACTTCGTCAGTAACCTCCTCTAACTAAGACACTTATATCAGCAAACAACTCAGTTTCACCACTTTTAAAACGAAGATTTTTTTAAGGAGTTTGAGAGAAGCATCAGACGTATCCATCAAAGATGTGTAAATAAGTGCTTACTACTACTTTTTCCAGTTGGCTGTTGCGATTAGAGTACTGAAATCACTGGGGCCTAAGGCATAAATAACACTGTAGTCTTCAGAACTAGCGACGCTAATTCGGCAGTTTATCTTTAACGAAAATACATGAGAATTTGGTTTGGTTGGGCTGAGATTTCAGATTCTAAAATCACAAACACAGGCATAATGACGCAGTTACTGGATCCAAAAATGTTTGGTGAAAATGACTGCTTATTATATAAGTGTCAGGTGGATTCCAGCTACTTTTGCTACGTTGTATAAAAATCCACACTAAAACATCGATAAATTGTATGTTATTATTAAACCATAGATCACAAATATTGAGCTAATTAATTTAATGTTGATTTATGTGTTATACGAGATTGTTATTAATTGTGCAGACGTATGACCCGTCG
The DNA here is from genome assembly GCA_905147285.1 of Hypena proboscidalis. Classification (NCBI taxonomy): domain Eukaryota; kingdom Metazoa; phylum Arthropoda; class Insecta; order Lepidoptera; family Erebidae; genus Hypena; species Hypena proboscidalis. The sequence continues at coordinate 755,605 of LR990132.1, forward strand.
CTATAAACTATTTAACTGAAGATTCTGTGACCGGTGACCCGGCGGTGAGGGGGTAGCGATCCTGAGTGGTATGAGGTAGGAGAAAAAGCGGGCATTTTATTTTATATCCCTTAGAAAGCAAACAACTACGCCTGATGGTAACCAATTAATTACCTAAGGGCTTGTAGAGACACTATACACTATACACATTCTCAACCTTTCAGGAAACATTTACTAATTTTCAGGTGTCTCAGGGAGTTAAACAAATCTTACATAGGACAACTATGTAATTTAATAATACAGATCGAAATAAGTAATAATGCAAGTAAGTAAACCGTTTTTGCCAAGAACAAGAACTACGTTATTCGTGTTATGTAGAAAAGTTATGCTACGCTTTTTTATCATCCATTCACTGCTCCTTTTTACGGCTGTTTTTTACACGCTGACATCTCTTAATTTGCGGCACACACTCCACTATTCAGTGGTTAGTTAAGCAGCAAAGCGCTCAAACCGATCCGTTCCGGAGACGGTGACCACCATGACCACACCGTGACTTCACTCATATAGTGATAGGGTTAGTCGAGTAGACCGTGACTACTGCTCTAATTGTGTTTATCACCCTTTAACTTGTTTAAATAGAGGACTTTTTAAGTGGTATAATATGCCAATATCATTTTCTCGTCGGGTAAAAGTGATTTTTGGGATATTCCGTGGCGAAAATCTCATTCACAGAATATCTCAGCACGAAGTTGCAATTGTGCTCAGTGGATGGCGATAGGTTCACCCCCTGTGACTTAAACACAACAGGTGATGGGTAGTTTATGCGTGAAATGACATGACATGATTCTCCAACTTTGACTGAATACTTATTTTTACTTTCTATTTTTTTCCAACCACCTATCATTTTTTCTTATTTTTAATGATACCTGCACTAACATCCGTAAGGATATTTTTACCGGACAGGTGTCGTACCAGTCCGGTAGTCCAGTTAATGACGTAGTTCTCCCGTGTACCTGTCGAGGTACGTCAACGCTCATGATTCTGTATTGGGTCAGACCTATCCCCCAAACTCGATTGGCATGCTTATTCCCTAAATGGAATCACACGAAATTTGAATTTCTGACTATCAAATATCGACCGAAATGTATATGGTGCGGATACGGATGCACTAAACTTTCGATACCGGCAATTTCCCTACAGAATCACGCCATTGGTAATCCTAACTTCCAGTTTAATTGTGTCGTTATTTTTCTTCCAGAAACTTCATTATCTTAATTGATTTGCATGCCAGTGATTGTTTAAACATATTAGTATACCAGCACGTTGTCCATTAGTGGGGTGGTAATGGTAAGGAAGTGATGACGGTGCGAGTGCGGACAGCGATGGCAAACGGATGGCGTGGCGATTCGAGTTATTATAATTGTCGTGGTAGTGGAGAATATGCGGGCGACTGTCGGTCAGTGTTGAGGTACACAACATTTTGGATATTTATGGTCTTCAACAAATAATTTATATTGGATACTTCATATAACGAGTATTCAATGATAAATTATCCGTTATAAAAGCTTAACTTATACCAAATTGAGTAGCCAATTTGTAAAGCCACGTTGCTTATTAACATGCATTCTTAAATTTCCTAATTGGCAACATTTCAATATTCGTACATAAAATTATCATAGTAATTCTCTAAAATCTAGAATCTTCTAATTATTTTTCGTCCGTTTGGACGTCGGATAAACATAATTAATATATTTTAGTAAAAAATACTGAGATCTAAAAATATGTAAAAACATATAAAAATTTAATTCCAACTTCCTAACTTTTATCCTTTATTCAATTTTGGTGAAATTAGGTGAGGAGGTAGATGGGACCTTAGGGCAGTACATAGACTACTGATGATCGACGTACCAAGTGGGCGGTGCCGCGGGTACCAGCTAGTTATTCATAATATTTAAACAAAACAAAAAAAAAGTGAAGCCTAATTTTTTTAGTTGAAATTCTATAGAAGTAAATTAGTTTGAAAACATTGTTCTAATTCAGTCACAAAGTAAAGGACCCACAGTTTCCCACCCCTGCTGTCGCCAAGTTTCTGCATGAAGGGCGACAATGACGATAATCGCTGCGAGTGCTTTTTGAAACCATTCAATTATGAATATTGACCAACAAAGAATTTTTTGTTTAGTCGTTGTTTAGTAAGGGGGTACTTTATGGGAGATGACATGTGGGATTGTGCAAGCGATTCGTTTTAAAAGTTTAGAGTCATTAATGGCAAAATAGTTGATATTTATTTGGATAGAAGTACCCAGTGCCCAACTGCAGTGTATTCTTGAGTCGAAAAATGAAGATTTGTGTGAAAACCATAACCAAGTATCATAATTGAGGTAGACTGTAAAGTACCTGGCCACCCGGCTGCCAACTGAACGATACCAAACTCTAATTATAAGAATTTAGTGTCTGAAGATGTCGAGCTCTTGAAGTTTGCTATACTAACAGGCAATGGCACAGAATTATTTAAGTTCTTTACTTAACGACCTATCCAGATTCCAAATTCTTTCTCGTCTTTTCACTGTCCCTGAAAACCAGAAAGACTGTAGTCTTAAGTTATCCGAGTGGTTTATCGATAAAAAGAGACTTAATTCACCAGCAAGGCAATTGGTCTCATAGTAAATCTCAAGAATGTCATCAAACATCAGTACAATAGCATAGCACCAACGGCACCAGGCAATAACAATCAGGCGGAGAGCACCAATTACGCGAGTTAACCTTCGAGGGGTCACATTATAATTTAATAACGCTGTGTGGGATGTGTGTCTAGTCTGGATGGCATGAGTGTGGTGTACAGACGGAGATAAATGTTAGATGATATGATTTCTGTGATTAGCTATTTCATTAGTCCGGCAAATTGCTGGTATTCTTCTTAATTTATCTAGCTTATTGAACAGAATGCCTGTTATCAGTCAAACTCAAATAAGCCTGAATGCCGTTATGAGATTTTAATCGATACTTTTATATGCACGTTTAGGAATAAGGGCAGGTAGATGATGATAGTTCGGCATGCGTATTCAATTATAACAATTATAGATTGTTCATACATTTGGATAATAATAATAGCAGCCCTGTATCTAAAATCCCACTGCTGGGCTCGGGCCTCTTCACATGGTGCGAAGGATTAGGCCGTGGTCCACCAAGCTAGCCAAGTGCGGATTGGTAGACGTCACACTAACCTCGAACGCTTTTTAGGCACTCTCAGGCATGCAGGTTTCCTTACAATGTTTTCTTCACCGTAAGCAAGCGATAATTTATATTACAAATACACACATATCTTAGAAAAGACGAATCTTAACGATTTATTAATTTATTTATTATTATTTATTATTTATTGTGAGTGCCGTGGGTTCAAACTCGAGACCTTTAACTTAGCAGTCATACGGTCTCCTACTTGGATATCGCTTCTTATACATACATACATGGGGGTAAGAATGCACTAAAATGTCGAAATCGACCGTTTCCTTTACAGAATCGACCCACGGATTAATTATTCCCTCTCAACATAAAAAATAACATTTTGTTCTGTATTATATCCGAAAGATTACTTTCAATTTCTATATTTTTTGTCGTCACCAAACTTTCCCTTTCTATACAAACAACCTTACTATCAAAAATACTAAATTACCTGCAGCACCCCGCCGACAGTAATTACTAGTAAAGTATCGTATTACTGCATTTGTTGTACCAATATTTGAGTAGTATTTACTGCCATTACTAGTAATGCGACACCAAAACACAGCGATACGATAATTACACCAAACAATGACATTATCTCTACGTCTGATCGCATATTCATTCGAAAAAGTTTGGTTATTAACGGTCTAGCAGTTCCGGAGGTAAGAGCGATTGGCGCTGTGTGTTTACGCTGAATATCTTCGTAATTTGAAGGAGGTTTTTTTTTTTTTATTTTTATTATAATTCACAAAACTGGTGTACAATCTGACTTATTAATTAACATGTTAAAATGAATGCACCTGACTGACACCTACTAGATGTGAATCCAACATGCAAGATCAAGGACACACTCAAATAATTATTAAATTAAACTAAAATTAGTTCTATGACTGAATATAAATAAATATCTAGTAACTAATTATTACTAATGAATTAAAGTTGCAAGTTTAGACCTAACTGAAGCTACAGAACCGTTGTACAGGATTGTATTTTAACCACACGAACTAACGGGCATGATAAAATCTATAAACATTCTTACTCCATTACAGTTTTGGAAATCAGCAACAAGTGTTTATAATCTGATTTGTTTAAATTAGTACAAAATTCGCCAGTCCACGTGTATACATTTCAAATAATTTTTAACAAAAAAAAAACCGACTTCAAAAAGTAGGTAAACTAAAAAGCAAAAAATAAATTTACTTCGCACAAAATAATACGTTTTTTTCATTTAGTAAAATAGAAATTATTAAATAATTATTTTACAATTCTGAAGTCGGTGCCAAGTAAATCGGATAATTAAGAACTAATATTCAGTCAGAAAATAGTTGTTAGAAAAATTAGTCTAGGGTAAAGGCGGGATACATGCCCCAGTGGGATTGATGCCTCATTTTCAAAAAACCTAACTTCCCAAAGTCGCCACTAAAAAAAAATATTATAACTAAGAGCCGCAGTCACCCCGCACCTCGGGTAGCCATTGGCCGTCGTGCTGTGAATACGTGTTAAGCTTTTGTGTGCATTCATCTCCGCGGCGAAGTTTACAAAGACGTCAAAGTTTTAAAGGTAAGTTTTAGCCGTTGTGTAACTTTTAAAGTAGTCGGGTCGATTTCCCAAACGACTTTTTTTTCTGTCCTCGTTGAAATTCGTATTTGAAAAGAAGAATATTGTATTAAATTGATTTTTATAGTATTATATATGTAGATATAGGGTGGGGGCAAAAATATTAATGGGCTAGGATGAAATTTAAGGGTAGAAAAAAAATCCTAAAGTCAAAATTTTCGCTTGTCGGTGCTGTCCCAGTACTTTTTTTACAAACAAAATGGCTTATAAGTTAATGAATATTAGTAAATTAAGGTTACAACCTACCCTATTTCGTAGGATATTAGTTTCATCATTGATAAATAGCATATTCTATTATTTAACTAACCATATTTATTAATGAGAGGCACAAACGTACTTGTCCCAGAAATTCTTGGCTTTTCGGTGCCAAAAAGTAATTTAGACATAACTTTACATAGGCAAGTCCGACAGTGTCCCCTCCCTGATTATTATTTCATGTTAGTACTGCCCTAATGCGCAATGAAGACGGACGCTTTCTACATCGCTGCATTTGCCCGCAAAAAACGTAAGTACACCATGAAAATTGCTAGGCGACAAATATTTTATCTTATCGGAGAATGATTTTTTATATTGTAATATGTTGTTATTTTATATTTGTTTGATCCATACAGAGAAAGTAACTGAATTAGCTTTATTGGCTGTAGTTCAATTTGTCCTAGTTATTATAGTTCATTAGAAATTTAAAAAAAAGTGTGCAATTTATCTCGTCGCTGTACCGTTATCGGTGGAATCGGTGGTCATTTTACCAACCGATACGACAATTTTCCACCTGATCGGTGAAAAAACATTATCGGTGTATAATTTATCTGCTCAGTGTATTATTTTTTTGTGTATTAACAGTTTTAAGACATCGGTGGATTTCTTAATCGTATCGGTGGATCATTTTATCGAGTCGGTGGGTCGGTTCATCACATCGGTGGACCCTGTGTCATTTATTTTGCTTCTAAAACATTTTATTGATGTAAAGAAAACTCTTTTAGCTTTATTATGATACTCTATGATTTTCTTTAATATTTGTTTGTGGTGTTTTTTCTTTTATATGACATGTCTGTCTAGAAATTCATCTTGATTATTTATAAAATGTTTTCTAATAATAATTGGCATTAAATGTTGTTCCTGTTATTTATTTACAGGTAAGCGCTTTGGTTGAATTGATATGTAATTTTGATATATTAGATAACTTGTAAGATAGAACATAATTGTTAATAAATCTGTTATTTATTTACAGAAACACATAACTGCCTTTTATTTAAAAGAATATAAAGATAGATTATTATAGAACAACATTTACTTCGATTATTGAAAAGAACAAAGAAATATGGAGAAGTTAAGATTTGATTTTGAAGTAAAAGCAACTGCAGACGGAAAATCAAACGTAATTTGTATTTGTTCGATTGCTACGCCGAAAGGAGAGATTTATGAAGTACCAACAGAGTTTCAACCTGCTATCATGCATCAAGAGATTGTCAATACACATAACTATGTGAAAATAAAAAAATCTCTAAATAAAAGACATCAAACCAGGAAAATATGGATAACTTTGACAGAAGATATGTCAAAAGTATATTTGGATAAAGAAGAAAATTTACAATTCAATGATTTTTACCTGGAAGAAATTTTGGAAAAAACGACTAATGACGAGTCACTTCCAAGCACCAGTGCAACGTTGGAAAAACTGTTAGAGAAGCTGCTTGATAAAAAAGAAATAAAATCCGAAATCCAAAATTTATCTAAAATTGCAAAAGATTTTGTGATAGAGAAGTTTTCTGGTAGAAATTCAAACGCTTATCAGTGGATACAAATTTTTAACAAAGAATGTGAACGTTTCGAAATTATTGAAGATAGACGAAAAATAGAAATTTTAAAGAATTTTCTGGAACACTCCAGTGTCGATTGGTATAGCTGTATGATAATAAAACTTACTGTTAAATCAGAATGGAACGAGTGGGAAAAAAAATTCTGCGAGACATTTGGGAACAAAGGATGGTCACCAATTAGGTACGCCATGGCTTTTAAATATCAAGCAGGTTCGTTAATTGAATATGCATTAAAAAAAGAAAAACTGTTACTGGAATTGAGAAAATCAATTGACACTGGGACACTTATAGACCTCATAGCATTTGGTTTACCCAGTTATGTGGCTGATATAATTGATAGAGAAAAGTTACAAGGAACAGAAGATCTCTACAATGAAATAGGCAAACTCGAATATCTTGTAGCAAAGAAAAAATATGATAAAAAAGTAATTATAAATTCTGTTACTAACCCGAAAAAATTTGAAGATAAGAAACCATGTCGAATTTGTGTCAGTGAAGGAAAAGGTCAACGTTACCATCCGGAAGAAAAATGCTGGTTCAAAGAAAAAAAGCAAATTGTTAAAACTGTTAATAATTCAGAATTAGAAATTGAATTGAATGAGGAGAATCCAAAAAACTAGAGGTGCCACCATTAATAGAAGTAGAGTTACTCTTAAATGATATTTTGAAGGTATCTGGCATTTATGATTCAGGTTCAAACGTGTCATTAATAAATGCAAGATTATTGAATATAAGGTCACAACAAAACAAAAATAATATAAGAAGAGTAAACTTGAAAACTATTAATGGTGTGAAAAAAACGAACGGTATGGTAACCCTATCAATAAAAATTTATAATATTGAAAAAGAAATGAATGTTTTCATTATAGATAACGAGAATTTTAAATACGATTTTCTTATTGGTCTGGATTGCATAAAGAAATTTAAATTATTGCAAAATGAAGACTTAAAGATAATACAATGTAATAATCTAAAAGAAAATGAATTGTCTTCTACTAATAGAGACAATAAAGGAGAAACATATGGAAATAACAAAACAAAAAATGACAAAATTCCTGATATACTAGGTGACAGAAAAGAAGAAAGTTTTGTTATAAACTCTGATGTATTAAAACATAAAAATGAACTTACAGACAAATGTGTGATTAATTTCAATGAAAATATTGATTTGGATGGATTCAAAATGTTAATTAACCATTTAGATACAAATCAACAATCAGAAATAAAAAACTTAATAGGAAAATATAAATCAGTTTTTGCTAAAGATAAATATGACATCGGCACTGTGCGAGAATATGAGGCTCATATTGACTTAATTGTAGACAAATATTGTTACAAACGGCCGTACAGATGCACGTTTGAAGATAGAAAAGAAATAGAAAATCAAATATCTAAACTATTAGAGAAAAATTTGATTGAAAATTCATATAGCCCATTTGCTGCTCCAGTTACATTGGCGTTCAAAAAAGAAGATGGAAGAAAAACAAGATTATGTATAGATTTTAGAGAACTAAACAAAATTGTTGTTCCTCAAGCACAGCCATTTCCGTTGATTGAAGATTTAATGATTAAAACTGTTAATTGCAAATATTTTTCTACTTTAGACATAAATTCAGCATTCTGGTCTATCCCATTAAAAATACAAGATCGATACAAAACTGCTTTTGTTACTCAAGAAGGGCATTTTCAATGGAAATGTCTTCCATTTGGATTAAAGACTGCTCCAGCAATTTTTCAAAGAATATTGGGAAATATCATAAGAAAACACAAACTTTCGGATTTTGCAGTAAATTTCATAGATGATATATGTATATTCTCAAAGACTTTTGATGAGCATTTATTACATTTATCGAGACTTATGGAAGCAATACTAACAGAAGGCTTTAGACTAAAATTTTCAAAGTGTTTTTTTGCAAATAATAATGCAAAATATCTGGGCCATATTATAGAAAACAATTCTATCAGACCATTGAAGGATTATTTGGCAGCTGTAAAAAACTTTCCCATTCCAAAAAATAGAAAAAATATACGACAATTTTTGGGTAAAGTAAATTTTCATCATAAATTTATTCCACATAGTGCAATTATCTTGAATCCATTGCACAATTTGTTACGGAAAGACGTAAAATTTATATGGTCCGAAGAATGTCAAGAATCATTTGATAAAATGAAGAAATTGCTATGCTCAGAACCAATTCTGAAAATTTTTGATCCTAAGTTGCCAATAAAGATATACACAGATGCTAGTATTGAAGGAGTAGGTGCGGTTTTAAAACAAGAAGATGAAAATGGGGACTGTAAACCAGTTGCTTATTTTTCTAAAAAGTTAACTGAAACTCAAAAGAAAAAGAAAGCTATTTATCTGGAATGTTTGGCAGTAAAAGAAGCTGTAAAATATTGGCAGCACTGGCTTATGGGCAAAGAATTTATAGTATTCTCAGATCATAAACCATTAGAAAGTATGAACATCAGAGCTAGAACTGATGAAGAATTAGGGGATTTAATGTATTATTTATCGCAATATAATTTTACAATTAAATACAATCCAGGTAAATCTAACCAAGAAGCAGATTGTTTGAGTAGAAATCCAGTTCTAGAAGCTCATGATAACAATGAAGACGTTTTAAAAATAGTAAATTTAATAAATCTAGAAGACATAAAAAATGATCAAAACAATAATGTTGATCTGGAAAAACAAAAATTAATATTAGAAAATAAAATATACTACAAAAACTATAGAGGAAAGAAAAAGATCGTGCTATCAGAAGGATTCAGTAAGACACTGATAAGGAATATCCACAATGCTTACTGTCACCTCGGGAGAACTCAGATGATGAGTAAAATAACTCCATTCTACACATCAAAGAATATTATCGCAAATATCAAACAAATCTGCGATGAATGTGAAATTTGTATAAAGAATAAATCAAGAAAGAAACCAACATATGGATTATTATCACATTTAGGCCCTGCGACAAGGCCGTTTGAAATTGTATCTATTGATACCATTGGAGGATTCGGAGGATCGCGATCAACTAAGAAGTACTTACATCTTCTAGTTGATCATTTTACAAGATATGCTTATATAGTCACCTCAAGAAATCAAACCTCTAGTGATTTTATTAAACTAATAAGAAATGTGACAAAAAACTATTCCATTGATTTAGTGTTAACGGATCAATATCCTGGTATAAACTCTAAGGAATTTAAAGACTACCTAAGGAAGGAAAATATAAAGATAGTTTTCACTGCCGTAGATTCACCATTTTCAAATGGTCTCAATGAAAGATTAAATCAAACTTTGGTCAATAAGATTAGGTGTAAAATAAATGAAAGAGAAACAAAAACAGCTTGGACTACTATTGCACAGAAATGTGTAGAAAAATATAATGAAACTGAACACACAGTTACAAAATTTGCTCCCAAATACCTATTAGAAGGTGAGAATGTAAATATTCTACCATTTGAATTGAAGTCAGAATATACAGAAGAGGATCTAAAAAGAGATCGAATAATAGCCCTGGAGAATACAAAAAAATCTCACAACTATAATAAAAAACTATTTGATTTAAATAGAAAAGACTATAACTTAGAAGTGGGAGATAGAATATACGTAGAAAATGGAAATATACTTAATAGGAAGAAATTAGATGAGTTGAGGATTGGTCCATACAAGATTCTAAGAAAGATCTCCAACTCAATTTATGAGGTCGATACTGGATGTAAAAAAGCAGAATCAAATTACTATCATATAACTAAGCTAACTCCAGTGTTTGATGAGTGAAGAGTTGAAATAACAATTTTTATTAAAATTGTTATTTTATTTAGGGGGGGAGATGTAAAGAAAACTCTTTTAGCTTTATTATGATACTCTATGATTTTCTTTAATATTTGTTTGTGGTGTTTTTTCTTTTATATGACATGTCTGTCTAGAAATTCATCTTGATTATTTATAAAATGTTTTCTAATAATAATTGGCATTATGTTCCTGTTATTTATTTACAGGTAAGCGCTTTGGTTGAATTGATATGTAATTTTGATATATTAGATAACTTGTAAGATAGAACATAATTGTTAATAAATCTGTTATTTATTTACAGAAACACATAACTGCCTTTTATTTAAAAGAATATAAAGATAGATTATTATATTGATATCAGTAATTTCGTTAGGTATAGAAAATATGAGTTTTCGAAAGTTGCGATTTTTACAATACCGAACGCACTGTGTCGATAGTGAAATTGTACGATGTTAAATACCTTTGTTTGTTTGTACCCAGAAAAATTCAAATTTTCTAGACCGATCGTGGTGTGGGCATAGTTAAAGTAGATTGCGTAATTTTCATAGCCAGAACGCCTGTCGCAAAAATATACGCAAATTTAAAATAGATGCAAAATATTGTCTACATTAAACATAGTATTAAAAAAAAAGACATTTTATAATCGAATTAGGGACAAACAGTAAATTTTGAAGACCGATATACTATTGCATCTATAAAGCATCGATGGTAAAAGCATCGCACAATTGAACTTTTGACACATTGTGTTCGGTACTCTCGATCTTAAATATTTATTTTATTTAGCTTTAAGTATTTGTTGTTATAGTGGCAATCATTATACATCATCTGTGAAAATTTCAACGTCCTCGCTATCACGGTTCTTGAGATACATCCTGGAGACAGACGGACGTTCGGACGGACGGACGGACAGCGAAGTCTCCGTAAAAGGGTTCCATTTCCTTTGGGTAAGGAACCCTAAAAACATAAAAATTTTCATAAGCTTTCAAATAAGGTATAAAACTCTGATGTAACTGGAATATAACAAAGTTATTGACGAAACAATGGTGCAAAGGTGGTCAGATTTACCATATTGGTGGATAAGCACACCTTTTCGGTGTTCAAGCATTTCATATCGGTGTACAGAAAACTAATCGGTGGTCAGATTATCGTATCGGTGACAACCCAAATTCAAACTCAAATTTCTCTTCAGTCTTAAATGATACGATCATGTGCGTAAAATTGGGGACATTTAGTATCATATAGATTACAATAAATCTAAAAAATATCCAAAAAAGCTATAAATAAAAAAGTTCACCGATAAGGTACAAAAAACACCACTTGTTGAAATTGACCCAGTCATTCATTCCATTATATTTTTAATTACGTCGATGTACTGATTCATCAATTATGCATCTTGATGCAAATAATTCGTCATTTGTTTTTAATAAGTTTAAAAAATACTTGGGGCATCTATCCCTATCAAAAAGGATAGTTGCCCTGATTTTTCGAAGGATAGGTGCCCCTAGGGGCATCTATCCCTCCATACAAAATGTTTTAAATTTCAGGCGATTTTTGTGCTTTTGGTAGTTTTTGGTACAATTCGTCGTTTTTTGGAGTATAGTTATATTGGTAGAAATTTGTAGTTTTTGATAATTGCTGGTAGTTTTAAGTAGAGTTTGGTGATTCCACTGGTTAATTTTGATAGAATTTGATAGGTTTTGGTGTATTTGGTAGCATTTGGTAGTTTTTGTTGTTTTTTATTAGTTTTTGGTGGCTTTTGATACAGTTTTGTTGTTTTTGGTAGAATATTTTTTGTGTTTGGTATATTTTGGTTGTAGTTTTTGTTGGTTTAGATGGATTTTGTTATATATGGGATAAACGAAATATCCCGACAGTTTGGGATTCCATCAAGAACATTGCGAAGACGTTATGCTGCTAAGAATACATTTTATTGTTTTAATTAGAATATATTTTATGATTATGCATGTTAAAACTTAATAATTAATATTTAATACTAAAAATTTAATATTCCTATTTATGTTGAAATTGCTTATAAAACTTTATTAATGTCATTTTATTTGATCTCATAATAGAATTATATTCTAAGACAATTAAAAGACTTTAAAAACTGCAAAATACTTTTCATTATTAGGGCCATGTTTTTTGGAAACAATCTCTGTTTTAGGGGTAGCCTTCTACTTCTAAAACACTAATTGTCCTCTAAACCTTATAAAAGTTTGGTTGAGTTTTTCGTTAATACATTATAAAGTGCATCTATCCCGCACCGCAGGCATCTATCCCTCTTAGTATTTTCATGGTGGGGCATCTATCCATACGTGTAGGCATCTATCCCCAAAAAAGGAGTTCCACAAAAAGCTAAATTCTGCAAAATCTGTAATTAATAGGTCTAAAAACCCAAATCACAGTTAAACATAAAGGACTAAACTAGCTGAATTCATACTCATTATTTATATACAATGAATATTTTCAAAATTAGGAGGTAATTTCAAAAAGTGGGGCATCTATCCCGCCTTTACCCTATACAGAGTTATTGTTAACTTGGCACCGACTTCAGAATTATAAAATAATTATTTAATAATTTCTATTTTACTAAATGAAAAAACGTATTATTTTGTGCGAAGTAAATTTATTTTTTGCTTTTTAGTTTACACCTACTTTTTGAAGTCGGTTTTTTTTTTGTTAAAAATTATTTTATTTTACGATTTTAAGTGATGGGTAGACCAGAACGTTTCTCGAATGAGGAGACGACGGTTACTTGAGACGGAAAACTTATTAATAATAATCCCCGTACTCCTAACCGTTGAGGAGTTATACCTTCCAGCGTCAGCTCAGCAACATAAAATGCTGACTACTAGATGCAAATATCCGAGTAGCTTTAGATAATATATAAAAAACAATATAGAAGCCTTTTAAATTTGAGGGTTGCCCTCGATTTATCTAGGATCCCATCATCAGAATGTGACTTGAAAAAAAAGGGACCACATGACAAGTATATCCTATCAAACAAAAAAATAATTTCTCAAATCAGTCCAGGCGTCTTCGAGTAATCGGTGAACAAACATAAAAAAAAATACAACCGAATTGAGAACCGCCTCCTTTTTTTGAAGTCGGTTAAAAATATTGCAAGATATGTATGTTGCAATATTAAAAGACTTCAGCTGTAATATCATGGCTCAGCGCTTTCAGAACATTCAACAATACCCAACAACTCACACATTACATACCTTAGAGTTATACATTTAATGACAAAGATGTGTTATAATTATAAGATATTGTTTTACACTGTCGTCGTCTTTTCTCTTCAACCCGGAACAAATAGTGTTTCCTCAATCGACTTCGTTCGCAAAAGCTTTATCGTCTTCATTAATACACCCGGAACTGCAGCATAATCAAATAACAACATAGACGATCACTCGATTCTCATCTTATCTTATATCTACTCGATGAGAAATCGATTTAATTACATTAGGTCATACAATAATTGCATTGTCGCCAGTCATTAAGATTCGTCGGTTTGCACGATGACAACATTCACTATATAGTTATTTATTTATCATTAAACAGTACCATGACCGCATTTCATATATGCAAATATACATAACATACCATCACGCCTTATTACCCATAAGGGTGTGTGCAACACATTTTAATACTCACATTTCACCTGTTATGTTTAAGTCGTATGTGATAGGGATAAGCCTCCTTCCTGACGGAAAAATCCCAATCAAATTTTGATTTGATTTGATTTGAACCCAAGACATCGCGGTGAGGAGCCTTAAACGCTAACCACTAGTCCAACGAGGCAGTCTAAATAGATTGGAAGTAATCCTTTTCTTCTTATCTCTGGTTCGATCGACGTGAAATATCCAGCCGCCAAATAGTACCTAGATCTTAGCTACACCTACTATTTCTCTCACCTGTCTTATTACTCTGTTTATCTCCGCCGCGGCACACCAGTACAGGGAAGCATTAAACTAGCTCGTTGTTCGGGAGACGACTTCATCTGCCTCTCCCTCCCACCCATTAGGATAGGTGCACACCAGACGATCCTGATTACTCTTACGCTATAGTAGAGCAAGACTTAAGAGCTACAAAAACAATGGAGGTTCTATCTCGTATTGCCTCGTTTTGAATTATTGTGTGTCTCTCCGCTCCAATCCTAGAAATTGTTCATAAAAGCTCTACCAACAACGTCTTAATAAAAGATCAAACGTTCCGTATTATCGTCACAGCAATAGAATGACAAAAGTCACCCCTCTCCCCACCGCAAATAACCGTAAACGATCTATTAGGTTATCTACATTTACACTCCTATCTCCAACAACCAATAAATCCTATCTCCAAATTGATCATTTCCATCGAGCACAATACAAATCGGTACAGTGGCAGCCCACCTTTACGGCGGCGCGTTTGATCTCGCCGATTGTTCCTTTGATGTACCGCCGTCGCTGGTTCGTGTTAGTTACAATGTTACAAATATTGCTGTAAACTGCTGAAGCTTGCTGGAATCGCTGAAAACTGTGAATCTCACAAATATTTGTGTTACACTTACGTGTTCTGTGAAAAGTCGGAAAACTTTGGCAACGTGCGTGTAAATATCTGCAACTTTATCGTAAAGAATATTAAGCATTTACTGGCGTTTCGTACGTCTTTCAAATATCTGGGATGCAGCTTAGATTACAATACTTTGAAGAGCTTAATAGAAGAACTATATTCTCTCGCCTATTAAATTACGTAGAGCTCGTACACAAAATGTACATATATTTTTAAGTACCTTTAAGTTTGTTTATTTTTAAGTACCTTTAAGTTTGTTTATTTTCGTAGGTAGTGCGTTAAAAACTAGCTTACACGATGCGACACCACATTTTCATAATATGCCTCACCGCCTTATGCTGAGCCATTTCAGTGATAGTAACGGGTGGCGCAAAAGTAAAGACCCTATTTGGTTCAGCTATAACATTTTTTCTAAATTAGAAAACTAGATTTAGATTTTTTTAAATGTATATTTGTGCCATTAAATTTCGTATCATTAGGATTTAAAGATGATGTCTTTTAAATGGTGACCTCCAGAGTTGATACACATTTGAGCCCTATTTATGACATTTTGCATAACTTGCCGTAACACTTCCTGCGATATGTTCGTTATTTCTTGACGAATGTTTTCTTTTAGAGCTGCGAGAGTCTGTGGCTTGTTCACATACACCCGAGATTTCAAAAAACCCCAAAGAAAGAAGTCTGGACTGGTCAGATCGGGTGATCTTGCAGGCCAAGGCAAATCGCCAAAACGAGAGATAACTCGGTCTGGAAAAGCGTCCCTCACTAAGTCCATAGTGTCGCGCGCTGTGTGTGCCGTAGCGCCGTCTTGTTGAAACCAGATGTGCTCCAGCCCCAATTCGTCCAAACTGGGTATCAAAAACTCACGTAACATGGTTCTGTAGCGTTCTCCAGTGACAGTTATCGCATTGCCTCCAGCGTCTTCGAAAAAATAGGGTCCGATCACTCTGTCAACACAGATGCCACACCATACAGTAACTTTTAGTGGGTGTAGAGGTGTTTCTTGAATAATGCGCGGATTATCAGTGCCCCAGAACCGAGTATTCTGCTTATTGACATGCCCTGAGAGATGGAAATGCGCTTCGTCACTCATAACCAATTTTGAAGGAAAATCATCCTCTTCAAGGTGTATCAACTCTGGAGGTCACCATTTAAAAGACATCATCTTTAAATCCTAATGGTACGAAATTTAATGGCACAAATATACATTTAAAAAAATCTAAATCTAGTTTTCTAATTTAGAAAAAATGTTATAGCTGAACCAAATAGGGTCTTTACTTTTGCGCCACCCGTTATTTGGTAAGTTACTGAAATTACCAGACATTGCAGATGTGTTTTTTTTCAAGAATCACCGACATGGGCAATATGGTACAAATAGTAATGGGTTGTTTTTCCACCGTCAATTTAATTGTAATTAAAGTACAGTACGTGTTCAACGAAAAACATTTTCAATTACCTAGCAGTCATAATTCTACGAATCTTATTCCACAAATATAATGACTTGGCGATTGGAGGAACTCAACAAATATGAGTAATGGTGCTATAGAAGTCGGATTGAATTTACAAACACTAACGAAAACATTTAAAATCTTCTAAGAACGTAAAAACTCGTGTAAACTGTTATGAAACGGCGGAAAGAGTTCATAACTTAAGGAATTGTTTTATAAACAACTGTGTACAGTCAGCAACAAAAGTTGATTAACCCTTTTTATTTTTTTAAAGTAGTCTTGCACCATTATTGCTATTCCTTACTTATATTCAATTCAAAATTATTATTATTTTTTGTCTTTTAAGTGCCACCTCTTAACGTCCAAACAACTGAACTGTCAACATCAAGGTTGATGAAAATTGGCACGGAGGTAGTTAAAGAATCTGAGTAGAACATAGGATTAATTTTATTGACGCACCACGGGGATGGAGCTCTAGACAGAAGATAGACAAATATTATATTAGTAGATATTATACGTATCTACTCTACTAAACTATTCATTTTAATTCTTCGGACAAAGAATCTATTGCAATGTTGAGGTTATTTGCATTTGTACAAAGATTTATGTTGCTGACTGTACATGCATTAGATAAATGTTTGATGAAAGCTCTTGATGTACAATCAAAGGGTGGCTTTAGAAGTTTGGTTCAAAGGTGGAAGTGTCGAAACGGTATACAATGGCAATGGTGAACTGTAATTAGTGGAGAGCTTCTAAACCAGTTTTTGTTTTATTTATTTAAATATCCGACAAGGAAAATGCGCGATAAATATGTCGTTTTTTATTTAAGTATATAATCGTTCATCTACAATAAATAGTTAAAAAATATTATTGTTCAAAAATTTACTTCTAGTGAAGAAGAATGAATACATATTATTCACAAGAAAATAAAATTAAAATATTCTTCCGATAAAAGTAGTAGAATAGGTAAGTATCACACAATATCGTCTTTCAAACAGGAACAAACATCACCAAAATAGATTTAATTTTGCAAATTGTCAACATCCTTTCAATAATGAGACGTTTACAAAATGGACAAAATAAATATTAGGGCAGTTTATTTCATTCATCTATTTTTGAGCCGAAAATACAGAAAAGATTATTACGAATTGAAAAGAGCAGCCGATCAAAAGAATCGATTCACATCCCAAAATATACCAACATATGAATGGAACCAGCGACAATTTCAATAATTATAACTTTTTTTTAAATTCATAATGCCTAAATCCTATTTTGGGGACACAATTTGGAAGAAAAACATCCGCTTGAAAGGGTAAAGCGGATTTGAAAACAGCAATGTGTGCAAATATTCATAGTTATGAATAAATATAATGTGTATAAACAATTTACAAAGGAATATGAAAATATCCGGACTGTGTGCGCGATTGTCCGAATAAACCCTTTCTAAGATTAGCCGGTGACAATACCTCAAAAGATTGGATGCACCAATTTTAGATTGAAATATGTATCTAACGATTCTGTCTTGACGATTTCGTCATTTTTACTTTAAATAGCGTAAGTTATTTGCGAATTGCTTTCACACAAAGTTAAGAGTTACAACGACAGGTGTATCGACATGTCTCAATGCCTCTTGCTAAATGATTGCGACATTTTTCGCATTTACAGGCTTAATTTAATTTTAAACTGCACATATTTCATTCTGATAATTATTAAACTTTGTTTACTTAATTGGTAGGATGCCATAAGATGTTTAAATTGTCACTGAAACGTCGATATTGTGTTGTTGACGTCGTAATCACGGACATATTTTTTCAAACCTATCTTCAAAATTAGCCTGCAATGTGGCAATTGTCACCTCAGGTTGGAAATGTCATCTTTTTTGGTGTTTACAAAAACAATCCGTATTTAAAGCTCGCTTCCAGAAACGGTTCTGCAGGGCGATACCATATTTAACTAGAGATTAACACTACCATTTTGGCGGGAAGTCGTCAGTTACTGAAGGCGGCCGAACCGAACGCGACGCATAAAACAGCGTAAAACGGGTTAATCTCCGCCCAGTAATCCTCTAACATATGTATCTGTCGTTGCGTTTTGACGTAGATTTACAATTATTTACAAGAAATGCTCACTGCACGCCGGTTGTGTGCGCTCACGATAATCCGCGGATTAACTCGCGTCTTGTTTATGGTGCGCTGTCACCCGCCTAATGGGGATTGTTCATTTTTTTTTAATCGTGCTAATTCGAAAACCATTTCGAGATATAAGGTCCCCAATCGAGCTCCTGTAGTTAAAATGAAAAAAGACCCCATAAGTGCATATATTTTTGAAGAAATATGATTGACCTTTATTTGACCTTCCATGACGTCATCATCGGAGGAATATCGCGCAATACGCCTTGGCCTTCCTTTTAAAAAACAAAACTGTCATTTTAGCTGTCTGTCCAGTCTGTCATTAATGTCACTCGTGCTAATTGTAAACCTTCGTTGTTCTGAGTTGTAAACATAAACAAGATTGTTTTCGTTCGCGCTCGTTACAAATTTAAAGTTTTTGATAAATTAATCATGGAATATAGAAAATGTTTTGTACCTAACTGTAGTAATGACTCTGCAAACAGCTCGGGCATGATTTTTGTTAAAATTAGAGAAGATTTGAGGAAACAGTGGTGCTCTGAAGCACATGTTGATTATTCATTTTTAAGTCCTCTCGGTATAAAGCTACTTAGGCCTCCAAGTGTATATTCTGGGGTATAGCAATCGGTAACTGAAGCCATTCAGAGCAAAGTTATCGCAAGTTTGAGGGTTCACATAGAGAGGGTAATCAGACGTGTAAGAGAATTTGCCACACTCAAACCACACTCTGTAGTTCATTACAAACATGTACCCTATTTAGATGAAATTGTTATAATAGCATGTTGGACTTATTTATTTGCAAGATGAAATAATAAAGAGTTTGTAGTATTAAAAGGTATATTTTTATTTTGCACTTTCTAATAACTAAGGAAATATAAAATCTTTCAAATAATGTTCTGCATTGTTGATGATGGCAGAATAGCATTACCCCACTAAATAGCTTTGGTTTCTGGTACTTTGTATCCTCCCAATATTTGTTCAACCAAAGACCCATCTGTCCGACAATGTGCAGCTTCATACAATTTGGAAGCTGTTAATCTTCCCTGTCTTATGTTATGCCAGTATTTACTATCTGCTTGATTTTCAATCTTTTTATTAATTTCATTTATATCTTCCTGTGTTAAATTTTGTTCTAAATAAAGTTTGAATTGATAGTAATCACTTGCAGTATTTTTTTCTGTAAAGGCTACCACCATATCAAATATATTCTTTGAATTAGTGGCATGTGTGTCACTAAACAGCACTATCAAGGAATTTTTTATATAATATCTTCTTGCACACTCATCTTGAAACTCCTTCAATATTGAAAGATTCTTGGCAGCCAGCCTCGGAATCTTTTCTTTTGGAAATATGACTTTACTAGACACATGTTGTGTTCTAGCACTTGATAAAGATGGCTTATTCCAGTAACATTGAACTTCTGTGGGTGATGGTTCTGAGGATTTTTTTCAAGCCAAAATAGGATTAGTAGAGAATGTTTGCAGACACCTTTAACAATAAGTAGTTCAAATGTTAAATATACATCATTAATATATTTCATAAGGGATATTATGAGAGTGAATGAATGTATTCAAAATATAATTTACCTGCGGAAGCTGGGCAATCTTGACACAATGATTCTACTATAACATCATGCTGTTCATCAATTTGACAAACAACTGTGTACATTTTATCGCCCACTCTATGCTCAGGCACAACTCTTGCTTTGACAGTGCAATAAGTTGCAGTCCTGCTGACCTGAAGCCCACCAATGTATTCAAATATGAATCACGAGATGACCTGAAATCATACATTAATTTTGAAGTTAGAAATTCAAGAGAACCTAATCTCTAAACCTAAATCTATTATTACTTTTCTCCTTCTGTAGATCTCAATGGCTTTTGTTACTTTGTAAAAGGTTATTGCGTAAATTTTAAATCAATATTTTATTTACATTATGTAATGTAGTAAATTTATTATGAATAAGTTCGGTACTTACATCAACATCTTTGCTCCTCTTATTTCAGCCAAATTATGCATATTGTTTGCAGCTATATATTCAATCAACATTGTTTGTTGTCATGTTTTAAACTTTAAGCAAGTTTCTCGAATCCGCTTTAACAAAGTTGTCAGTACTCATATTTGATGAACCGGCCATCGTTGTTATTAATACTATTTTTTTTTATAATTATGATTAGAAACAAACTTAAGTTTTGTCTAAACAGTCCACCAAAGTTTGGTTTTTGGTTACGTTGAGAGGTTATAAATTAAGATAATAGATAGAAATGCATTCATTAAATGTCAAACAAACTGACATTAGTGACGTTTTTTTTTTTTTCAACATCTTCGACCATAGTGCGGCGAGTAGTGTATTCCGATGATGACGTCATCAGACGAAAATCTTTAAAACCAAATATAAAATAAACTAGCCATTAAATTACCAAATCATTCAAATTAGTTTCTTAAAATGCTCTATTTTGATGAACAAAAATATAAAACAACCGGGTTAGATTTTGTGAACAATGCCCATTGTCTGTGGTCGGGAAAAAGCGCGGGAACTATGGGACAAAATGGCGATCGTGATTTATGCGGGGTTGGTGGTTTTCACAATATTTCTAGCGCAAGATGTTTTGTGTCGAATGAGAGATGGTCCGTGCGGTCGGATTATATCTGTATCGAGTTACTTGTTTTTGTTGGCAGCGGCTCGCGAGCGTGCCTTCGGGTTTAGCATCGCAAACATTCGATTCGCCAGCGTAGACGACACACGCTTCCCGTCACTGTCACCGCGCAGACTCGCCACCACAATATATTAGTCATTGTCTTGCCTGTCGCTGCGTAAATCGTACATTACTCCACTCCAGATCACACGAGCCAAACAGAATTTGCACAAAAATAAAAATGACAACAACGTATTACGTTGTAAAGTAAAAGTGAAATACAATCGCCATTTGCTGTGTTTACCTCGCAAATGATACTTTTTAAGATATACGCTGTGGTGCTAATGATTTAGTAATGTTCTTTAACATCCATGAGAATGTATTGTACAGACTAATAAACTCTGAAATTGAATACAGCTGCTTAGGCTAGTCGTAAAGTGGAGAGTTATCTCACGTATAAAACTAAATGTTTCATGTTTTAGCCGCCAATGATCACTGCACAGGACGCGTTTTACATCTTGATTCCGTCTCTATTATATTTATAAACTTCAAATAATATAATTGTAATAAATAATAAGTTAGCTTCATAAGATGCATATTTTTTGTCAACATATCACAATTCCTAGTAAAAATGAAGTTATCCGGCGTTTAATAACTTGATCACATCAAAGGTTAACGATTTCAACATGGCGGATTTAGCGCCATTGAACTGTGTCGGACGGAACTGGAAATGACGTCATTAAACTATGTTTTCTGTGACGAACGGAACTGAAAAGTCGTTAGTTGTCTCAATTTGGCGAATGGTGTAATTTTTATGAGGCATACTCACTTTTGTCGGCGGAATCTGATGAGTTAAGTGGAATGTGGATGATTAAAAATATAAGGCTAGAAGGCTAAATATTATACATAATTGAGTTTAAACACATCATTAGGTGACGAGAGATAAACGAGATAATTTATTTAAACAGGAATTGCCTTACAGAATTTAAAAAAAAAACCATGTAAATACATTTTAATTAGCCCCCATTAGTTATTGTGAACGGACTTGATGGACAAAGCTTCCCATCCCTGAAAAGTAAATCTGGAAATTAAGCACTTATTCCATGAACTTTAATCTAATTTGTCCAATTCACGTTTTTTAGAAATAAAATTTTGCCAATTATTTCTTGTAACAAGACCACAAAAACGAAGCGAAAAGGAATTTGACGCATCAACGCATATACAACCAAAATAATTTTGAAAAGTCAAAATAACTGGCCAATTATCAAGTACCATCTCTAAAATTTCAGGGGATAACCGTTTTAGATACAATCACATATTATAGCCGCACTTACCAGAAGGCTAATTTTGCCAATGAATAAGAATTGCCATCCCGTGGCAATGCTGCCGGTTACTGGGCCACATGGTCATCCTACGATATCGATGCGGAGGAAAAAAATAATTAAGTAGCGTCATATAATTATACGACGCTACTTATTTTTTTTATTTTTCATTTTCTGTATATTTATGTTTTCTATTAATTGTTTGTTAGAAGGTATGTTAACAGTATGTTTTATAATAATTTGAGTCTGAATTATGTATTTTTAAATGATTTATAAATCTATAAGTGTGTAAATATAAAAATAATTGTGTATTCTTATATTTATTTTTCTTGGTGCTTGGCTCTCGACTTGGTGTGCTTCTTACATATTTATTAAATGTCTTTATTTTTTTACTAACTTTTGCCCGCGACTTTATCCGCGTGGAATTTGATATTTTTTATAATAATTGCTTTGACTTACCTCATACACTTGCAACCTAATTTACAGGTCTTGAAAGTTTTCAAGAATATTTTTTTAAAATTAAATTATTTACGCCTTGAGAACTTTTGTGCACAACTTCGTGCGATTTTCTTTCAAATCTATCTCAACCAGCAGCCTAATTGACCCACTTGGGAAGTGATATTTCTAAAACATCTATTTTATAGTTCATGCACGTCATAGAACGAAACTATATGCAGAATTGCATGCAATTTACTTCAAAATTTACGAAACTTCCATATAAGCTGACACCCCCAAATTTACTTTTTTGGGATATTACATTATACAAAGATAAAAAAGAAGCAAAAAGATAAAACATATTAATACCAGTTTTAAGTTATACCTACCTAGCTACACAATTGTGAACACCGCATCCAAATGCGCGTATAAACAGACAGACAAAAATTGTAAAAAAAAATGTTTTGGTTTCTACTGCTGCTATAAAGTCCGCTCGTATTATTTTTTTCTTAAATATCTTCAATGTGCAGACATGGCATATTAACAATTTTATTATATGTAGAGTAGAGTGTATAGATATTAAATAGACGTGAAATTCTCAAACAAACACAAATATTTGGTATTTACTGCATAGTTTGGTATCGTCTCGTTTTTGTTTTTATAGCCAAGCATGTTTGGACGGCAAGACACTATCACTAGGGATGTCAATATATATATATTTTAATGTTCCCACCCTTGCATTTAATTATTATTATAAATTTAATTTAATTTAATATCAGAACTTGTTTACTTATACGTTAACATAATTATATGTAACCCAAACCCAAGGTACGAACTGTATTATTTTTGTCAAGATCTTTTCTTTCATAATTCGTTACTAATTATAGAGGGAAACTACATAAGGAACTAAAAATATTTAAAAAATATCTGTTCTCTATTGCATACTGATAATGACGTAATTTTTCAACTCTCTCACTTTTTGGAGAGCGTTGAAAAGCGTTGGAGTATCGTCTACAAAAGCTCCTTAAAAATAAATGAATCAATGTTTTTCCTTTATTTCAATATTGTGCCAACCCTTACACTCATTAGTGGAACGATTAAATATTTAACATGTCTCCGCCAAATCGTATCACTATAAATAAATGCTGAAAAAAACAAGCCACAAGATTATTTAATTGTGCAATATTTCAGTGACGGCCGCCATTACTCCGATTCTACTCTCTAAATAATTACTAATGTTTGTTTTAATTCGAGAAAAGGTGGTTAGAATTAATTTTATTTCGTTAATTACTATTTCTCTGCGGTTTCGTTCAGTGCCGGTTATTTGACGTTTTATATTTGTTTCGTAGACATGTACAATTTATTACAAGTTGTCAGCTGTTGCTGAGGGATTTTTCCGTTTCGACGTTTGTGGTTCTATCAAGTTCTTTTTTATCACTAAAGTAATAAGATACAATCTTCCATAGTGAATAACGTAAGAGTACATATTCTATTAATTTATGCCGTTCTCTCTACAGTTGTAAAAGTTTTTTCTTATTTTTAATTGTACACCGTACTTTTAATAACAATGTATTCTTATTTCTCTATTTATAGCTATTTTTCAACGAAATCACACACACAAAAATTTAGATTCTTATTTTTTTAGATCGATCTAAAAATAGCCGCCAAAACTCACAAACCAGAATTTAGAATAATAATTAAGAATAAGAATTCACGTTTGTGTGAGCCCGCTCTTAGTGTCCTTCTTCATCATCATCTACCTGACCTTATATCAATTGTATGGGCATTTAATTTCTCCATTTTGGAATTATACTGGAATTACGCTCAAAAGTAATAAAACATCCCTAAAACTGTTAAAAGAGCCGTCAAATTGTCAACATGTCACATTACGTTCTCTGTTCATCCCTTCATTCGTAAGGGGCGTGGTAGTAATGCGTGTGAAGCGTCGAGTCTGTCAAAGAACATGGTTACATCGGAGACTAAGCAAAGGACGCCATACTGTTTTTATAGTAAGGATAAAGAAAATGAGGTTGTTGTCGTTTGGTGATAAGACTCATTATTAAATTGACTACTATTTAGACATACACGGCAAATTGCAGATACAGATAATACGTATATAAGATAAGAAATACTACAGTTGTAAATTTATTGTCGGTGTAAATATGTAATTATGTAAATGCAGAATTCACCAACATGTTGAACTCTCATAACGATATACTACAGCTTTCGATGTCTAGATCTAGTATACACATCTTTTTTGTTGAACCGATGGCACATACGGTTTCATTAACCGTATAGTGACATCGCACCTTAAACGTTCATAAATAATATAAAATGTGAATTTCTGAATTACGAAAACCATTGTACTGCTGTAAAAATATTACCTACCACGCTTTATATTCCAAAGAGAGTTGGCAAAACCCGTAGCTGTAGCTACCGCTACGGGCTACGGTTTTATACATAACCAATTTTTTTATTGCATCATTTTCTTCTCTGGCCTGCAAGCCATGAAGGCTGTGGAGTTTTCTATTGTTCATTTTTTTTATCTTTCTCTTTGATTCTGTATAAATAATAACCTCGTTTCGTTAGGGTCGTAAATTCCCGTTTGACTGAAGTGAAAAACAACACAAAATTGTACTGTTACAGCGGTGAATACTAATGCCATGCCGCTTGTTAACTAGCACTTATTATATTACAGGATCTTATATCGATGACTTTTTCTAAAAAAGCAATAACATTCACTATCTTATTAAATCTCTACCGCCATTAAATTAAAATCGTTAAATTTTAATCATATTGTTTTGCAGGCCCAAACAAACTTACTAAAATTCTATAATCAATTAATAAGTAGATTTGCATTGATATTGATATAAAGGGTTATTTACCATGTATATTTGTTGTAGCAAGTTATTTCAATAACTCAGAGATGTTGCAATCTCCTAGTGCAAGATAAAACTTGAACAAAGAACAACATCACTGAAATATCGAAATAACTCGCTACAACAAATATTCCTTACTAAAGTAGTCAGATATAATCCACTAGTAACATTATGTAGGTCCTTTATTCGAAAATACACTCAAAAACTAACCCCGTACTTGATTGAAAGAGGTAATGTTAATTCTCTTAATTATCAAATTCATATATAAAATAAAAAGGAGGTTACATACAAAAAAATTAACAATTGCAATATATTATTATGTATCCACATAATAAACACAGTAGCTTATTGCCATCTACCGGGCGCGGTGACAAACTTCATTGTGCTACCGGAACTTTCCCAACGCAAAAACACAACAACACCTTTTTAGGGTTCCGTAGTACCTACAAGGAACCCTTACAGTTTCGCCATGTCCGTCTGTCCGCCTGTCCGAGGCATAGCGTCGAAACCGTGAGAGCTAGAAATGTATGGATGTAGAATAACATTTTGTAAAATTGTTCCGTAGTACCTACCCTAATATGTAAATTGGGGATGTTAATTTTTTTCGCCTATCGCATATTGTCGGGCATTGTTAGATAGGTCTTAGAAGAATACTGAGGGGTTGTTAAGACAATGCTTTGATTTAGAAATTAATTTGCAAGATAATCTACTTTGAAGAACAAATTATCGTTTGAGAAGCACGTTTCCCATCTCCCCTTTAAAAGCTAAACCGCTGGCTCGAACAGTCTGAAAAAAAATCGTGTAAGTAGTGTAATTAATGACATTTAAAGGAACACCATAGTGGCTCAGTTACCCTTATTAGTTCAAGAGTTATAGGGGCCCAAATTATAAAATGAAGTTACTTGGAGTAGTTCGTTTATAATACAAAAATCTTTGAAAATAATGACTTGTATGAAGCTGTAACTCGTTTAATACAGATAGTAAATACTTATACCTCCGAATATGTTATAACAACTAAATACGGTGCCCTATTGCGCGTGGCCCGACACGCACTTGGCCAGTTTTTTTGACCCAGACCAAATGCTCTCAATTTACAATCAACATAAAAAAACAAGAATTATTCAATCAAAAATGAGAAGTTGTTGGTCTTCTTAACATCGATGTAGAGCCGGTGGGTCAACGATATTTTCATACCACTGACTCAAATGAATCATTCATTTAAAAGATTACAAGTATCAAATCAGACACAGTTACCATTGGTGTCCACGACAGATTTAATTACAGCCGACACTAATCAGAAACGACTAATTAACTCACTAAATACTATCATTATTCTAATTAGAATAAACGGTCGCTTAGCAAGGCAACCAATATGTTTGTAAAGAAGCTTATGTTTACTGAAGTAAACAAAAATATATTTTATGTATTTCTGGACTTCCATAACATTATTAAAATTTATAGACTAGACTTATAAAATATAATTTGCCTAGTCAAATATGAATAGATATTAGTTCAATATGAATTAACAAAAAAACAATATAATATGCAGTTGTAGGCCTAAAACTCACTACTTCAATAACACACCAAACTCGTTTCGGAAACATCGTTTATTGCTTCGTAACTTAAATTAAGCCTCATTAAGTTATTTAAATATAAATCTTACATTAATAATAAATAGGGTAGCACTTTACAACTGTACACTACATCCAACTACACCATATCACAGTCCTTCTCCTCCATACTAATATACGCATTATACTTTATGAAGGGCTTTTCATACCACTTTATCAACTGTGCTTTACATACTGAGGATCATCAGGGGAAGGCGGGCTGCCTGGAGGATCTATGCCATGGATTCTTCTATATAACTGGTGGTAAGGGCTCGGCGGCGGCGGCGGGAGCCTTAGCAAAGGACTAGGTAAGGCATACCTTCCATAAACTGACAGCAGAGGAGGATACAGTCCCACTAGCGACGCATAAGGATTCCCGAACATCGGATGCAGCAACGCACCACGCTTGAACGCCGCCAACCTTGACCGTGATGCAGCAGTAGACCGCCTTCTCAATTTGCCTGTAGTTCCTCCAATAAACACGTCGTCCGACGAAGGATCCAGCATCCAGTAGTTCCCTTTCCCCGGATCGTCGTAATGCCTCGGCACTTTCACAAAACATTTGTTCAGGCTTAAATTATGTCGAATAGAATTCTGCCACCCTTGTTTGTTCTCCTTATAGTAAGGGAAATTCTTCATTATATACTCGTAAATCCCGTTGAGAGTCAGCCTTTTCTCAGGACTGCTTCGAATCGCCATCATGATGAGAGCATTGTAGCTATATGCGGGTTTCTCATTTTTCTTTTCTTCAATAGTTGTCGAGGATCCTGGGGGCGGTGTTTCAGTTCCTGTGACGTCGAGCTCAGTGTCTGAAGGTGAAGGGGAGCGAGAGGTGGCTTCGGGCAGCAGGTTTCTGATGGCGAAGCTGTGCGGAGGTGTCATTGTGGTGCGGCATGGCGCAACGCTCGCACGAGACTGCCGAACTGGCTGGAGCACAAGCCCCGCCTTCCAACACCTACTGTAGTATGGGACCTCCTACCTTCGTATGTGGGGTGCCTAATATAACCGCTCATTGAAAGTTAGACTTTGTTGCTATGGAAATATGGTTGTCTTTGGTGTGCAGAGGTTTTCACCAAGGGAATGTGTGATAGGGTTGTTAAACATTAAAATTAAAATGATCCGTCATGGTTGGTAAACAGTTTTTTATAATTTCACGCGTTGTTTAGAAGTTTATTTAGTGCGTTATTTGTAATTGTTAATGTCGAGGCAGATGTTCATTTTTTGTGTTTTTATCGTTTAGTGCAGTTGACAAATTAGTTGATACGTCACAGTAATATGTCTTGTGACAATCACTTTATTAATCTTATTTATTGTTGAA
Organism: Hypena proboscidalis; assembly: GCA_905147285.1. NCBI lineage: Eukaryota > Metazoa > Arthropoda > Insecta > Lepidoptera > Erebidae > Hypena > Hypena proboscidalis. The sequence continues at coordinate 784,370 of LR990132.1, forward strand.
AGCTGGTTAGACAATTAATTATGGTTTATTGTTAGTTAAACAATGTCTTCAACGGGTCTAGAACCCCTTTTATTAAGCAACTATGTATATTATTTACACTACAGTAAAATTACTATTATTTTGCCTGTTTCTGTCCTGATAATATAATGCATATTTCACTATTTCAGCAACGGTGCAGAATTTTAGAAAGCTTTAATTTTTGAATATTCTATTTATAATTTAAAGAAATTGTTTGTGGCATATTCTTTACTTCGCATAGGTAAAGTTTCAAGAGTTCAAGTTGAAAGTAGACCCTTATATAATAAAACTGAGATAAAGGGGTTGAATATTCACTATTGGTCCATTTCAATATGCTTCTTTATCACGATTTAGCTAGTATATGCCAGGCATTTGTCGATAAACCATAGACAAGAAGGAGGTGTTTTCTTGTAAGCTTGTGTGCATAAAACGTCTACTATAAGATTTTCTTATTAGGTTTTCTTTTAAGGTTTTACATACCTAATAATAAATGAAACTTTAAAGAACGCGTTATAAATGCTTTTAACGCAAAATCTTCTATGTGTCCATTATATCTATCGCAGCTAACCTTTATAATTGCAATGGGCTTTCGAAATATTTGAAATATTTTCTACTACCCGGTTTCAATAAACCTAATTCGCTATTTGTGGCCATACACTACTATGATATATCAAGTTTCAAGCACAGTATTTATACACGTATATTTCCAAACCCATAACCCCCAACGTACACAAGTCTGCTCTCTATCCAGAGTTTTCCCATTTCCCGGAACGTAGAGATTCGTAGCTCTCTCGTAGCCTCGGCGCCCCGCCCCCGCGCCACGCCCACTATCTGTGTGTTTGTTTTACCTTGTTTTCTGAACACTAGCACATGTGGCTATGTAGAGCTTTTACTATATAGCTATGTTTAGGTTTAGGTAAACTGTGAAGCCGAGAAGTTATGTATTTGTATACATTGTTAGGATGGGGATGTTGCAAACGAACGTGCAGTTAACGTATTGCTACAGTGAAATATTACGATATACTATTATATTAGTGTCTCTACGTCTGATCTTATTTGAAACAGACATATAATAACATAGCCCTTAAGCTTGTTTGTGTAGGTACCACTGGTTCTTCTACCTATATATTACATTCTTCTTCTTCGTCGTGTCGATGGCTGAGTCAAATTTTATTTTGACTTGCCATCGTGGTGAAAGGATTAGCCAATTCGCTTTGGAGAACTCGCGAATTGCCCAGGGTGCGCCGGACGCAGGGAATCGTTGTGTACGTCACTCGGGGAGGCTCCTTTCATGCACCCCTATGTTACATTTAAAGCATTACATAACATCAAATATATATTACCTAGACGGGACTGGTAGAGGTGCATAACATCCACATTTCACGATTAGCTCTCATGTGATGGGGGTGAGCCTATCGCCATTCACCGGCCACCATTTAGCAATCATACATAACAATACTGATGATTGATTCTTATCAAACTATCACATAATTTTCATAAATGTGCTAATCGCGCAACGAAATGAGTGTTCATTGCCGTATCGAGCAAAAAGTTATAATGGCAAGAAATACTCAACGTGCATCGTAATCTTAAATGAGTGCACAGTTGACGTAGCGGTTAAAGCAGTCGCCTCGCCGCTTTCAACTACGCTGGTGTTGTGGGTTCGATGCCCACATGGGACAAATCTTTGTGTGATTCGCAAAGATTTGTTCTGACTCGGGGTGTGCTTTGCGTGTGTGTGAAATGTATGTTTGTAAACACCCCCGCGATACAGGAGTTATTCCTAATGCGGGCGTCATTTTTCCTAAAGCGGGCGTCGTTTTAAAAAAAAAAAAAAAAATTAATTGATATGTGTTTGTGTGTGTGAATGTGTGTATTTGACCTTGTCTGTTTCTGGCGTCCTATCTTATGAAAAAATCTATTTAGTTTGAATATTTTGACGACCAGATAGCGGAGTCAGTAGTGTGCGACGCTGAGGTCGTGAGATCAATGCCCGCGCAACACAAATATTTGTGTGCATGAACATGGAAGTTTGTAATGGTCTAGGTGTTGCTATGTATAATAAGTATGTAGGTATTTACAAAAGAAAAGTATATGTGTATTAGTATCAGTTATTCTTGTACCCATAGTACAAGCTCGGCCTAGATTGTGCCTAGGTGACGTTGTGATATTTATTTATTTATTTGAATTTATGACTAAATTCTAAAAGTACTTAATAATTTAATAAAACAGACAATTGAAAGGTAGGTACTCAGTAATCATAGGTTACCAGCCTACGCAGTAATCACAACCATGGATGCTATCAACACAAAAATAACAAGCACAAAAACAAAAAGTCCTCAATCAAATATCAGCGCGTTCCCGCGTTAAGCCGAGCACAAAATGCTCAAAACATTTTATTTGCGCTTGCTCGTGCTCTGCTCGTTGCTCGCCTGAGTGATACGGCTGACGGGCGAGACCGCGGCGCGTGTTTATAGCACGATTGAGCCAATTGATAGGAAACGACTAGGGGCACCACGCTGTCTGGGAAATGTGCGACTTATTTACATTTGTTTATGGTAGCAAACGATAGATAGAAGTTACAAACAAAATGAAAGCTGACATAGTTGAACATGATTGAAAGTAGTATAGCTTTACAATATTACGGTTAAAAAATCATGATTCACGTGAGGCTCAAACTCACACCGCTGGGTTCTACGTACCCAGCGCCATATTCACTTTGGCCATGGAATCGAGTACCCGGGAGAATCGATTTTTTTCAACTTATAGCCTACATAAATGCTCAACAAAGCTGAAATCTGCTTCAGTATTACAAGTAATATAGCTTTATTTAATAAGCTTGGTATTAATAAGTATAATTATCATATAACATAATTTGTAACAAAATAACAGTATTCCCTTTACTGCGCTACCGTTTTGTGATGAGGTTAGATAGATAGATAGAGTAATCTTTATTGTACACCAATATTAACAATGAAAAATTTTGTAAACAATTGCTCTTAAAAATTATGTTGTACTTACAATGGGCGGCCTCATCGCTATAAGCAATTTCTTACAGATTACTAACGGGATAACTGGCACAGTAGACATAATTTTAGTAACCGCTATGTAACTTCTTCAAACATTCCATTAAATTCATACCGAAATGTTTAAGAGAGACAGAATTAGCTTTTTACCTCACTCTCTTCTATTAAGATTGTGCCTTCATCACAATCTTTAGCAGATATTCGTGAGCTTTAGCTATCATTTAGTTTCAGGTAACAATTAAAAAACAAGCTCAATCTCTCCTTACCCCTTGCCCAATAATATAATATACAATATTATATATCTATATATTCTTGCACATGGTAAGAATCAAGAATGTATCCTCCTCAAATAAAGCATAGCCCCCCTACACCCTGAACACTTTGTCCGCGTCGTGTTTAGTACCGACTGACAAATATTTAACAACGACCCTCCCGAACATAACACTACACACGTTTATATTATTTACTAGCAAAATCTATTTATTTTGTAACTGACAAAAAAAATATATAAACTCAGATAAGAATAAATATGAACTAGTCTTAACCAAGCCTTTACTTTTAGAAAGTAATAATTTTGAATTGACAGACTTCTCATTACCTAACATCACGCCTATTTGCCTAGATGGGAATGGCAGAAGCACACACTTTTCTCCTAGGTCCCATGAGCCCATCACCATTCACCGGGCACAATTCCAACTCCGTGCTGTTATTGAGAATTTCCTGACAGAAAAAATCCTAATAACATTTTTGCCCAACCCAGGAAATAAACCCGAGACCCCGCGGTAAGAGTCCGCATACACTATAACCAGTTGACCCAGACCAACTAGGCAATTCAGACTTTTCAATTCCTCAAAAAAGCGCCAGGTAAGTCTGACAAAAGTATCAGTGCGCTTTGTCAACAAAAAGTTAAACTCGTTTTCAGATATTATAATATCTTATTACTACTACTACTTATCTATATTAGGACATGACTTAAATATGCTACTGTACTATAACTTGGTTGTAGTGTAAATGACACACCTGAAAAGTTATTTTATGGGATTTAAAGATCCAGACAAGAGATTACGATCCTCAGAACTGAGTTAATCGACGCAAGGTGTAATCACAAAACCAGTTTGGAATGTCTCTAAATTGACGAATCGATGAAAATCTAGAACGACTGTGTTATAAATGTGTAAGAGACATTTAAATAACATCTCGTAAAGTTTATTAAAATTCTACAAAGTACAAGTTATTAAAAGTATTTCCCTCCAAAATCACGAAGTCATTACAAAATACAGCACAGTGGTACGAAACCGACAGACGCTGCCAAAAAACTGTTTCACAGTGTTCCAAGCCTCGGGCATCGGCACTCGTTACTGTAAATACTAAGTAAATAAATAAATACGAACGCGGCGCGTGTTTTTGTCCAGATTGGAGCAATTACCGACCCACTGTGCGACGGCAACGTGCGAAACATTGTTTCAGAGTGTTGGTCGCCGAGTCAAAATCGAAGCCGAGTGTTTTAAGAGAAATACTTTTGAAATATGATTTTTTTGAAGTAAAGGGTGAAGTCTTGTTAAATCACGTACTGGTTAGTGGTGGCGGGATCTAGGTGATATTTACCTGATCCAACAATTTAAAATGGTCCTACTGAAAAATACCGCTATAAAAGCTCCGACCGCACAAGTTCTTAATTTTTATTTCTGACTACAGTAAAATTATAATTAGTGAACCACTAACAATTACCAATTTTGTTGGACTCTAGAGCTTGTATGTAAGTAGGGGTACCTGCTACGACGAACCGTTACCCCTAGGGGGTAGCCTTACCTCTCACATATCTAACACACATCCAAAAAATCGATGAATCTTATTCCCTCTTAGTTCAACTTTACATACAAAGGACACGTACAAATAAATCAAAGTTTAAATCCACCATAATGAAGACTTACCGACCAAAGAGCAACAGACTGACTATTTAAATGAAAGGATTCCCCTCCCTCAGCGCGTTACACAAATACATTGTTTTTACAGGGTTCAATGTTTATTTGTTATTTGTACAGCTTCCATTGATTAGGAGCAGTGGGCCCGTGGCTTCTCGTGTGATGACAATGTTGATATTGATGAGATGTGAGGCTTCATAGCATATATATTAAAATCTTTTCACAGACTTGAAAACAGCTAGACTAGAAATATAACTAGATATACAATCACACTTACGCCCAATTTCACCAGTTGCATAAGGTTTCGGATAGGTTAGTTAAATGCTGGATGATTCTAGATTCTATACGAATTTGACATTTCATCGGTTAAAAAAGTTCTGAATAGGCTTCCATGGGCTTAACCAGAAGTGGTGAAACTGGCTCTTAGAACGGCATAACAATTAGGAAATGCAAATAAAATTGCGTATAGTTATATCAGCATCAGCAAGTCAATTTATTATTTGGTCTTGCAATGTTCGAGTGCTACGTAAGAGTATTATTGCTAACAATTTGTCGTTGAATTAACTTCTGCAAGGTGTTAGAAGACTTACGATGGCGGATGTCAGAAGACAAGCTTTTTTTTCTCAAAGAATAAGGTTAAAGAAAGATAGGTACTGCAAGGTAACGACCAGTGCGAGCCTACAATGCACAAAATAGCACGACATTAATTTCAATATAAATTCTGTCAGATTTCGAGGAATTTTAGAGTTTTTCGAACATGAGTTTAAAAACACGTTTGATAATTAAATGAAAGCTTTTAAAAAGAGGCAAAACATATGGCATCACCTCTGTCTCTACCTATTAGACACCATCATTTAAACCAAATTGTGCTCACCATACCCCGCGGTTCACCCTGGGTTCACCCTTAGGATCCCATTATTAACCGCAGGCATCCCAGGGTTGTCCCGGAGGCCCGGCAGAGGGCAGGCACGTCGCACCCGCCCTGTGGCGCCCTCTAGCGACGCCGCGGGTGCGTGTGCGCATTCGAAACCAATTTAACCCACCGTTTGTTTAAAAATCTATTGTTGTGTTGTTTTTTTTATTTAAAGTAAATATACCGGAATAAAGTCAGCTTTTGGAGTTCAAGTGATCGTAGGATCGTGGATCAAAGGATTCGATTTAATGCAATTTTATTGTTACTTCAAGTATGGTTTTGGATTGAAAAAAGAAATTACATTTATTTATTTGTTATCCCGCAGATGTAGAAAATGTGCTTCAAAGTTATGAAATATTATGAGTTTACGAATAAAGTTTAACTTTGAAAATCAAGGCAAACATTAAAATAAAGTGATTTTTACTTACAGCATTATTAACTCAAGCTTACGTGAACATTATAATCAAGGTGAACTTATCCACTACTAATACAAGTCGAGAAATTATCAATGATTTAAAATGTTGTTTTTGCTTACAAACGTTTCATAAAGATATTACGTTTTCTGCCTTATTTCACCCATATTTCCCTCCAACCTAAACACAGATTGAATCTCAAAATATACCTACTTAAATATCTTGAGACACGAAATGAAACTCAGCAAAGTAGGTGTTTCATCTTGAGAGGCGCTCTCAAGTCGCGGGTAATGTTGTTGAAATATTGATTAATATTGTCGCCATGTTGGCTTGGCACTCGAGCGCGCGGAAACGCCGAGAGAGGCGACCGGAAGCCCTCCCAATAACGTTCCGGTCTACGGTAGATACTCGCCCTCCTTTGTTAACATAAGCACTCTTGTAAAATACTTTTTGTTGCTTTATTTTTTAAATTGTTCTATTTTTAAATTTCAATTGAGCAATATTCAAACAATGGTGTGAAATGAAAAGTTTTTAAACGATTGTCATTGTAGTTCGTTTTTTAAATGTGTAAATTATTGTTTTGGCTTGGCGATTAATAAAAGTGCAACGTTATTTTCTTTTCAATTAAATACATGAAACTTCTGCAATCGATTTAAGTCTCTAACAGATTCGATTAATGCTTGTTATGGCATGTTGGTAACGATTCTCCACTGGCATTTACTGAATCGATTTCCACATAAAAGGTTGAAACTGGAGTGGTTGTACTGTACACCTGGTCTATTGCCTACTATTAATGAATGTGCTCTTAAAATAAACAATTTAAAACGTAACTTAAGGAGACTTATTTTAAATACATACATTTGACAAATATATATTATTTTCTAGTTATATTGTGTAATTTTCTTTGTCTTTTTATCTTTAGAAATAAGTTGTTAGAATACTTTTTTATGTATAAAAATGTTGTTTTGATCACCCGCGATTCTGGCTAAGCTTAGAGCGAAGTGTTTTTTGGTACTATTTTTTTTTTAGATTTCGAATTTTAAAGTATAGTCTATAGGTTTAAGAAGTAGGCAAACTATTTATGTACTTTATTTACCTATGTTTTACTTTCTTGTTCACTTTATCACTGTATCACTTTATACCCGGTGGATGCGTTGTAGTATCTCTGAGTCTCTATAAATGTAGTTTTTATAAACAAATGTCCTTTTATGGCAAAAGGTATGGTAGGTAGGTAGCATCTTCCTTTCTGAAACCTCTATTGATGTATTCTACATCACGCCCTTTTTAATATGTAGCACGTGCACAGGTGTTCGAGATGTCGGTGACATATTGACCACAAGGCGCCAATGGCAATAGATAAAAAAAACTATTATTGGCTGAGCAGCTGATGGTAGCGATATTTCTTTATTAAATGCTCTTTAACGTGTCAACGTTTGTAAAAGCCCACAGATTACTGCTACAATGAGGTGTAACTGCGAACTCTATGTGAAAGTTTTCTTAGAAACATTAAAAGCGAAAAAAAATGGTTGACTCTATGACAAGGTGTTAAACTGCTCCATTGGTTTAAAAATTGTATCAATTTTGTATCTTCCTTTGTATTATGACATCTTCTATTTTTATTAATTGATAGGTAGTTGTAGCATTGGCTGAAAAATCACATTTCGTCATATTTCATCATATTTTGCTATCAATTCAGGATAATGTCGTGCGTATAATCTATCACTAGTAGGTAAACATTAATAAAAATAATAATATGTATTGGCCTCTTGTCTACGATTGCGACTATTTATTTCTCCTCAATATTTAATTTTCAGCAGAGCTAGACAAGTTTTCTATACTAGCTTGTACATTTCAGCATTTTCGTTATAAAGAAATAAATTTAAAACAATGCGCAACGGTTTTTACATCGTTATGTTGGTCAACATGCTGTCGACTTGTAATTGCATTCGTTTGTTCGAAACACGAACCGACAACAGTTTTAACGATACTTTTGCTTACCAATCCTTAAGGGTGATACGCTGAATAATCGTTCGCGTATTAAATAAAATATATAACACTAGCTTTTGCCCGCGGCTTTGCTCGCGATTGTAAGTTGTCGTAAGTTGAGTTATCATTATAAATAAATACCCAATTAAATTATTTCTTTGTAAACAATATTCGAAGTCTTCCCTTCAGGTGCCAACAAAACCAGATCTCGAGGCGAACTTTACTCTCTACTAAAACTTTGGTCGAGCAGAAAAATGCGCCGGTCAATTCCAAAACAATCAGGCATCCTTAGGGTCAGACCACACGGCACATTATAAATATTATGAAAATCTTCAAAAAATACATGAAAACGTGAAATTGAATTTAACATTAAATTTAAAAAAAGTTACTGTATAAAATCAAAATCATGTTTAACATAATAAAAGATAAAACACATGCATAAAGAAACAAAAATGTCCAACTAAAAAGAAATCGTAAAAAATTAAGAACATAAATAATATCAGAAAAAGATCAAATAATGCAAAACGTACATAAATATTTTTATTACATAAATAATAAAAAAATTAATAAAAAAAATCTATTGCTAAAAATTAAAGCGAACATTAAAAAAGTAATAAATACAATAATAGATATCTATCACTGAACGAATAAATTCTAAGTAAAAATATCACGACGGTTCATCCATTCGCGAGTTACGATGCCACAGACAGACTCACACACATACAGACACGTCTAACTAATAACACCTAGTCGTTTTTATGTAGGGGGTTAAATTGAATGTCGGTAAGAATGTCTAAATGTTTTGGAATTGACCGTGGCAAAAAGTCACTCGTGTAGAGAGGCCCTTATACCACGGATTTGAATTTATTCTATTTTTTTTATATATGACCTTTTTTTTTCATAATTTGGAACGTATTCGTCGGGCACTCAAGGAGACCGAATGACTACCAAAAAGTTTATACTCACACAATAAATAACATGACATGACTGCGACGTTCTCCTTTTTACAATGATTATAATTAAAGTATTTAATAATTTAATAATAATTGAGGCAATTGACATGAGATTCGGACAGAGTTCGGTTGAAGATGTCATTGAATTCTGTCCGAATCTCATGTCAATTGTCTTGACGGATAAAAAATGGATATAATGCGTCTTGCAGCTTCGCGCTTATTTGTGATGGGGTCTCCATCTTTTACTAATGAATAATATGGTTAAAGCCGCTGCCGGACTCCCTGCCTCTGCGATCTCATTGACTGACCATTTTGTTATGTGAGTGAACGCACGTTCTGTCGGAATTATATAATCTGAACGCCACACCGCCGCCGGCCAGTGAGGCTGGGGCGGCGCGGTGCCTTTTTTGTTTCCCAAAAAACGCATCTTATTATGTTAACACTGCACTATTTTAATGGAGAATACCGATGATTCAGGCCTAGTAAGACCTTCGGCATCGTCTAACTTAAATAAACGCACGTGTCGGGCTTTATTGTAGATCATATTTAATATTAATTAGTCCATCCGTCAAAAGTGTATGTTGTATAATTTGCGCAGTTGATGCCCTAACTTACCATCAGCTAAACCTTGGGCATGTTTGCCACCTGACTAAAGCACATCAAAATGATAGTTTTAACCCTATTTAAATTATTTTTTTTATAATTTACATTACACATCTTCCATTACATTAAAGTTGGTTTCTACTAAACAAAACAATTACTTTTTTAAGAGGCCGAAATGACAATTAAAAATTTTACACTGACATAAAATCCTTTTTTTATGAAACTTCATGTCAACATCTCATTGTCACACGATTGCTCAACACAGTTCCATTTTTGAAATTGATCGAGCCTCATAATTACTACAAACGCTTTTCTATACAAACTTTCGTCCCACTTTTCACCCTGTTAGAGGCCGAATTTCCAAAAATCCTTTCTTATTGCACGATAAAATCTTGTAAAGAATACACCCTCCAAATTTCAAGTCGCTACGACCTATGGTTCAGGCTGTGCGTTGATACTAAGTCAGTCAGGACAAAGCCTTTTATATATATAGATTATTTGAACATCATATACCGCTCACTCGATTCATTTTAGATATTTTCACATGTTACCAGAATCCATATCAATTGATGTTCATTCAACTTTATAGCCGAACTTAACATTTAAGCAGATTTAGGTGCTTCAATAAAAGAAATAAATCCGATATTAAGCTTCTATTTGCAATTAACACTGCAAATTTTCTAAGCGAGCAAATCATCCGAACTCAACACCACACTAATAGGGACAACCTGTAACCCTCTTAAGTACACTTAATGACAATAAATTCCACCCCTTCGCTCGATTTCTCCCAATTTGCAAAACAAACCCTCACTCTACCATAAACAAGATTTCTACATACCAACCTTTTTTAACATCTGTCGCGGTCTCGTGTCCATTCTGCCTATTTTTTTCCCTTTTTTTGAGCGCTCCTTTTGCAGTTTCGATCGGATTTGTCTCCGGGGGGTCGGATTGTAGCGGCCAACGATTGCTTACGAGTCCTGTTGAGGTTGTCGCACGTTTTCGCTCTTTGATTGTCCGAATGTGACGGATTTGCGATTTTAACGCTATTCAGGAAATGCCATTTGAGCAAAGAGGATTAGAAAGGACGGCCGGCAATGGCGGTGTGGATTACAAACTTGTGAACAAATATTATTAGGATGTTATGGGCGTTCGTTATGCTTAAAATAAATCTTTAGAAACCTTTGACAGTTTTGGAATTAGAATGTCATATTAGTTTTTCCGTTCGGTTTTTTCCTCTTTGATACTTGCTGAAATATAACTGATCAAATATCCAACACGTACAATTTAAAGCTTGATGTTTCATTAAGATACATACAATCATTCACAATGGTCAATTGATCATTTTATTAGGTCATCAATTAAATCTACTGCTCGTAAGTTATTAGATTAATGTTATTGTTGTTCACATAGGTGAAATTAAGACTTTGTCTGCCTACTGCTTATATGATAAGTTAAAACCTTCTTATTAATTGTAAAGCAAAACCTATTGTGAAGAGAAAATAAACGTTTTATTTATTATTTACAAGCTTCCGCCCGCGGCTCCGCCCGCGTGGTATGTCAATTAAAAGTAGCCTATATGTTAATCCAGACTATAAGCTACATGTGTGCAAAATTTCATCGAAATCGACCCGGTAGTTTTGGCGTGAAAGAGTAACAAACATCCATCCATACATCCATACATACAAACTTTCGCCTTTATAATATTAGTAAGGATTATAATTTATATCAATAGGTTTCTAATAACATTGCTTTGCAAAAGTGAGCTCGTGAGAATAGCAATCGAAAGCTTTCTCAAGACCAAAACAAGCCTCTAGAGAGCATAACATCGATTGTTATATAAATCATCTGCCCACATTTCTTGTATCCGATTTAATTAAGTCGTTTGCAACACGTGAGGCTGAATGGAAGCGCGCCTTTGCTTTGTCAACGACTAGTGTCGCATTGTCGGCAAGCAGTGGGAGGTTGGCCCGGTTTCCGAACGCACCTGTCAATGTCAAAAGGAATTCGAAATTCAATTTTAAAACTGGAACGTTAAAGTTGGAATTTGATTTGCTGTTACATTTGACGTGGGACTTGGAAAAGAAAATGATGAAACATATTTAGCTTACACTTCGGCGCAGTATCGATGTTGAAGTGGGTAAGTGCCTTACTGAAATACGAAATTATTGTAATATAATGCAACTTTTAAACTAATTTGGACTGTTAACCACAAACTTTAAATTTATGCGCAAATTAAACTAAACCACAAGTAAAATAATACACTGGCGTATCTATCAGTCAATCTTTCAAATTCAAAATGTTATTCAAAATTCATTAGTACATACATACAAATAAGATCAGCAACGGCTTCTGCACTTAGCTCGGGGCTTGTGATGCAGAAAACCAGAAATGTTACAAAATTAGGAGTAGGTAAGCATTCATTAAACTATAATTTAAAAAAAAAATATTTAAAATATGGAAATTAGCAAATATGTTGCAATTATTGGTGCTTCTTTGTGAAGTCTAAAGAATAAAAATATTTTTATTTTATTTTATAACAGTCAAGCCCAGCTTCGTCAAGTTAAAACAGCAAACCCAACCTTCGTCACAAAGCGTGACGTATGCTAACATTAACTCTACATCTCAATATGGCGCGTCGACGTGTTAACCTTATTGTAGCGTTGTAACAATGGCGATAATTGATCGAGTCGTCTCATGCAGATGTCGGCGCACCCTTTATTTGTTACACATAAGACAATTTTATTATCTTGTGTTATGTATAACAGAAAAACCAAAGAGAATGAACAGTCAATCTTTTGGCATTTTGTGGGTCCCTCAGAAATGTTTTGTGATTTCTTACAAGGATATGAGGTTGTAATTAAGTTTATATTGAAGCAGATGCAAAAATATCGTCTGTAAGGAATCGAAAATGAACTAATTGTTGGCTGTTTGTATGAATGCCACGAATAATCAGCGTACTTTACTTTAGGTAATGTTTCTGAAATTAACGTTGCTTATGCAGATTTGGAAAGTGTAGGTACTTTGTATCTTACTTAAATATTTTATTTTTTGAACTTGTTGTAGTCGTGTTGGGTAGTAGTTGTTGTTCAGAAATCAAATAATTTTAAAAATACAAAAAAATAATAAATTAAAATAAAACTTTTTAATTTCTGACAACTAATTGAGTTACATACAAACTGAAAAATATATGTATATCTTAAATATTTACAACTATACACTAAGAATTTGAAAAAAAATAATAATATTTATATACAATAATATAGGTAGGTACATACATTTATTCATTTTCAAACATATAAAACTTAACTTAATGTGTGAGGTCAAAAGATATCTACTTTTTCAATGTAAATACCAAAACAAACATGGCATTTGGTTTGACTGCGATCATTAGTTTTGAATAACCCACCATTTAGCAACCATTTTTAACACTGTCGACATTCCATTCTATAACGAACTTTCATCCAAACAAACCTAAAAAGGAGACCTAACAAACGCATGCCTTACCAAAACGTAACATTATTTACATGTAAATAAAATCCAAGTAAGGTTGTCTATGCGTTCATTGTGCAGTACATGCTACTTCGTGAACATGGGCCTTTAAACCATCCATCAAAGTGTTCGTTTGTCTGCCACTCGCTCTGTAGGAAAGCTACCGTTACCTTTTTGTGTAAAGTACACTATTGTGAGTGTATTTGGGTATTTTGCAAGGTATCCAAGATACACATTTTAGTCAATATTTTCGATCTGTATTGGATTGACGTGTCGTACAAGTAGAAATAATAAGATAAGGATCTATTGAGATTGATCGAGGATGTTGTAATGAATTGGTATCTAACATTCGGTGAAGGCCATTGAATATCGAAAGAATTTTGTATCTCATACATCATGTGCTTAAGCTTAACAATAGTCTAGTAGATGGGTCGTAAAGTGCTTATTATAAAAAATACAAAAACTTTTAATATGGAATCTTGTCTACATTACGAAATATTTCAAAAACAAGGTTCAATTAACCTCCTCTAACCACTATAACAACATTCAAACTGTTTATTTGTTATACTCTCTATAAAAGCGGACGTCGTTCGAAAAATATACAAATCGGAAAACAATAACATAATCCGCACTCGGACAATAGCACTCATCATTACGAAAACATTAACGCATGTCTGCCAGCGGGACGCCAATTATTTTAGTTGCAACCCCATCACGCGTGATTATGTTGGTAACACTTGCACTCGTTCATCATCGGGTCAGTCGCGTGCGGACCGCGGGGAGGCACGCGGCGGCCTGGGAGCTCAGATTTTTTAAAGTATTGCATATTTTTTTTATTTGTTTTGTTAGGAATCCAGTAGGCGGGATAACGACTTCGTCGTTGTTATTCATATCTCCCATGTTTGCATAAATATAACAATAGTGGTTAATTTAATGAAAATCCTGTCAAAATACATTTCTAATATCCATAAGGCAATAATGGTTAAGCTAGACCTGATATGCAGAACACTACTGAAGTAGTACATCTATATAATATAAAAAATGAAACCCGTTTTCCGTTGTCACGACATAGCATGAAAACGGCTTGACCGATTTGGCTGATTTTTTTTTGTAGTTGTATAATACTCTGTACAAGGTTCTTACGGAAAAAATATTAAGAAAATCTTTTAGAAAGATTGAAAAATATACATATTTAATTTTGCATATTTTAAAAAAAGCGCGTTACGAATGTCAACGTCATTCAATTTAAAACAAAAAACTCTGTGGTGATCTATGACACCACAGACATAACCGCGGGCTGTGAAAGTATATATTTTGTTTTTTATTAAAATTTTTCACTGGTGGTAGAGCCCTTGTGAACCGTCTCACCTTTAACCTACCGCCAAATAGTAGTGCTTCCATTACTGTGTTCCGGTTTGGTGGTGAGATCAGGCCCTGAAATTACAGGCACATGAGGCATAAAACCGTAGTCCTCAGCTGCAGCGACGCATCTATAATCTTCTTTTGTGGATTGTTGATGTCCATGGGCTGTACTCCACTTACCATCAGGTGGACTACACTTTGGTTCGCTGTAGGCGTAGTATAAAAAAAAATAGTTAATAGTTTAGGTCAGCTATACAAAATAAAGTAGTGCATCAAATTTACGCTAAGGCGGTACGAAGTTCGCCGGGTCAGCTAGTAAATAATAAAAATATTTTTTGGAAACTTAAACATTTTTGAAGAAACACACTTCACACTCACGCTCATCTAGATTGGAAAGAGCTCTCTACATTTTTATTGTTACAGTTCATCGATAAAGAGCTCTTCAATGGCAGAAATAATAAAAAGTCCGGTGCATAAATCTCACATCTCACTTAAGACCAAAAGCATACGTCCAAGAAACACAATTCCCAGTCCATTTTAAATATTTTTTCTCATACTTATTAGCATTGCTCTCTAAAATCAGTGAACTTACAAAAACTTGAGCAATTAATTCGCAGCGAGCAGTGGAGCGCGCGAACACGCACAAAGGCGCCATGTTTAACAAATAACCTTTAATCTGAGATTCGCGCCAATCGCCATTGTCGCGCTGTTTACGCGGGCCGGCCGATTAAGCACCTAATAGTCAATACCCACCATTGTGCCCAAGATTCGACACTCGATCACAATAAAATGGTGGGAATTATCCGATTTCTGTACTTTTTTAATTGTGAGAACTTATTTATTACCCGTAATTGGTTTTCGACAGATTGAATTTAATTCTTGTGATAATTGATATTATATTCCATTCGAACCATTGTTCTGTTCTGGTTTCGTTTCCAATTATTTATGAGGAAACTTTCGCCGGAATAAGAGACGGCGGCTATTTTTAAAGTTAGTTGCTTGTCTTTAAACTGGCTAATAGGGAAAAAATCGCACATATCCAATGAAAGTAAAATGGCAATTTATAAGTCAATACTTAAACCTGTATGGACATATGGTATTGAACTTTGGGGCACTGCCTCCAACAGCAACATTGAGATCCTGGAAAGATTTCAAACAAAAACCATGAGATCCATGTTCAATATCCCGAAATGTATAAGCAACAAATTCATCCTGCTAGATCTAAACCTAACATCCATAAAGGAAGAAATATCAATCAGAAGTCACAAGTACCAAGACAAGCTGTCAGAACACATCAATGCCTTAGCAGCAACCCTCACAGGCACCGAAAGTGTTGTTCACTCAAGACTGAGAAGGAACAGTGTTCCAACGCTCAAGAATCGATTTAATATCCAACAGTGAGAGAGATCAGTGGACTCTCCTCACAGCTACAGGACACGACCGGACATTGATCAGAAAGATTAGCAGCTAAATGTGGATTACTGTGCTAAGCACGATAAAGAAAAAAAAAAGTTGCTTGTCTGTATAGTTAAAACAGTTATGAATTGCACATGCTGTGAAAACTATCTTTACTATCTAAGAGAAAAACTAACAGAATTTTTAGCATGTGCATAAGAATGTGACGCATGCACGGAAGTAGGTAGTTACTTTGTCCCTGGGTAGCTAACTGCTCCAATTTGTTTTTACTTTGCTGTACTGTATGGTCACCTGGTCGTGGCACTTTCCTTTCAAATTGAACTCTGTATTGATTGCCAATTTGTTTCACTTCTATTGCCGCTACAGCTTCAAACAACACCGCCCGCCGTTATAAAGTCAATAGCGTACTACAAACATTTACATCAAAATCCTAAACAAACCATCTATTGTTCCGAAAATCACTAATCCCTGTATTTATAATACAAAAATAAACTACGGCAAAATATAAAAACATTGCGTTCGAATACATTCGAATTAACGTTGTTTGTGCAACGGTATCAGTTACTGAACGAACGCCCGGGGGCAGTGCTGCCAACCTCTCGCCGAAAACAATTAAAAAGTTTGAAAGAAAAATGGCGGGTCGTGCCCGGGGCGCGGTTGTGGGAACACTCGCATTGTTTCTGATATTATTGATGTTCACACGGCTGTAGACAGCCGGTGTCGATCGAAAACAATGCCAAGTTAATTCGCGATTCAATCGGACCGCACATACGGCGGTTTTGTTCGATCCTTCATACAAGTTCAGTGATCTGAACATTTTTCACCTCAACGCAACTGTGCTTGTGATTCTGAGCGAAAAGTCATAAAACAAATACTTCGCAAATGCCGTTTATTTGTGGGTATTCATTGTATTCGTACCTACTCATGGTCATGACCAATTAATTAATATAACCATATCTAATTGGCAAAGCATCACCCACGCATTGGTCCTCTACGAAATTATTTACATTAAAACCTTTTCTCATACATAAAAACCCAATATCATAAGACGTTTTGTCTATTTATACATAAGTATGTAATAAACGCTTGATAGTGTATTGCACCTCTCACCGTGAAGTCTCGGGTTCGATTCCCGGGTCGGACAAAATGTTATTTGTGAACTTTCTGTCAGGAAATTCACAATAGCACTTGTATGGCGATAGGCTCACCCCGTATCCCATGAGACCTAAAAACATAACAGGTGAAGTGTGGGTGTTATACACTAATACCTCCTTGGTAATAAAGGTGTGATGTTATGTTATGTGAACGAACTTAATATAATATTGTCTCTACAAGAACGTATTGTAATTATTAAACGTCTCTAATAAAGACTTAATCTGAACATTTGATTAAAACAAGCAAATACAACTTATAATGAATTACTCTCCAAACTAGAAGCCCATCACTAGAGAATTTCATTCCTCGGGTTTGAAATCCCGGGATTATATCCGTAAAATCCCAGTTTCGGGATCAGAAATAATCCAAAGTAGGACTACTATTCCAGGTTAGAAACCAATTAAAATGGGTTATTGTAAAAAATATGCGATATGGTAACTGAAAAGGGTTGTTTGTTTATCTACCTACCTAATTTTAACTATTATATTATTAGTAAATATGACGAAAATACCAAGTCGCTGCCTGTAAGGAAAAAAAATATAACAAGACGGCCAGACTTTGTTAACAAATAAAAAATGCA
Source organism: Hypena proboscidalis (assembly GCA_905147285.1). NCBI lineage: Eukaryota > Metazoa > Arthropoda > Insecta > Lepidoptera > Erebidae > Hypena > Hypena proboscidalis. The sequence continues at coordinate 802,206 of LR990132.1, forward strand.
AATGTGCATTTTTATATTTCAGCTGCCAACAGATTTGATTCAAGTGGATTCCTCTATTATGACGAGTATATTTATTTATTATATAGCTGCGTGCATCAAGTATGTAAATGAGGTTTAGGCTTTATCGTCAAAACAATATGACTCCTGGTTTGTACAGATAACTAGAATTATACATGATTGACCATCGATATCAAATCAATTTCTTCGAATATACAGCTAAAACCAGTATCATTATCGTCTTTTTTGGTATGAAATAACATTTTAACAAGTAACGGGTTGGGACGGGTTAATATTTCTTTTTTTCAAAAGTTATCGTACGTAATTAACGATAGTCTGTTAATTACGTACGAATATTACTGCCGCAAGAATGGTCTTGTACATTCAGAGTAATATTATAATATTTACTAATAGTATCTTCACTTCTTTTCAACATTAACTAAACAGCATTTTTGTGAATCAGGGAACACACGTGTAAATGTAGCAATAGCATTAACTTTTACTCATTCTTAAATATATTGATGTTTATACATTTTATGGTACTACAAGGTGATAAACAATATAATGCAACTATGTTATGGTAAAAATAAACTATTCTGTTCTATTCTAGCATTAAATCTGCTACTTTTTGAAATAGTCAAAATTTTCGACGAGATTTTCATTTTTGTTTTATAGAGTACCATCTTGTGCTCTAAATTTAAAAATATAGCGCTTTCGGAAATGTTTATCCAACGCAAGAATTAGAAAACTTATCTATTTTTAATTTGGAAAATAAAAGTTGTTTAAGTAAATTTATGACATTTAAGCTAAAACATGATGATTTCAATTGCTACTGTCTAAAGAAAACTATTTTTACGGACTTTTTACAATTTTTTGTAACATCTCGTCAATTCATTCCGAATTGCCGTAATCCCGGCATTGGAAAAAGCCGCGGGATCGAATTCTGTACTCATCACCCTCATATTATCAGCCACAAGAAAAGACACCCCATCTCAATTAGAACCACTAAAACATTATCAACTTACGGCAACAACCCTCAACTATGAGCCGATTTACAAGTTACCACTGCAGCGATCGCGCGTATCGCACGTTCAGAGGCCTCTAGAGGGCGCGCGCGTGCCGAATCGCGCCCGCGCCGAACTCGACGATTTCTGAACGACTCGAGAGGGTAATTGACGCACGTGTTGGCAACCCTATTGTTTCACAGATAACGTAAAATAGTTAAATAATGATGCTTCAATCGAATGACAGTGAATGAAAGGGCTTGGTGTCAAAGTCTTTTCTAGTTTTTTATCGAGACATCACTCCCGTCCCGACACCGTGATTTTCGATGAAGATAAAGCGGTTTTTTTAGTGTAATTTGTTTTGTAAATGCGTAGTCATAATTCTTAATATTAAGTTTATACTTTGCATGGTTGTTGCCTTGTTGGGCAAGTAGCGATTTTGTTCAACACTCCTTTTAAACAATCGTATAGCTCATGTAATGGTGCAGTGGCAACAACAGCCCATGCACATTAGAAAATGTTACAACAACTTGTAGCATTGGAAGAGCCTCTAGTCACAGAATAATCATTATTTTGTGCTCCAAATGCTCCAAATGCTCCAATGCCGACAGTCGACAGTCGCACTGTCTGCGACACAGGATTACAGGATGCGTTATCGTGGGCCTGTGGAAACAGGACGACATATTCAAATTCAAATCATTTATTTTCATAGGCCCCAGGAGGCGCCAAACATTACAATAAATTATAATAAATAAATAATACTAAATTATACTAATTACAATGATTTGAATAACCGGGGCTTAGATTAATTTTAATCAAACTGTTAAGAATCAAATTAAAATCAATCCAAGTAACAGCTCCGATGGGTATTGCATTATGAGAAGAGCTGGTGAGAAACTCATGTGCACCATCTTTTAAAATGAAACATTAAATTATACATATAAAATAAATAACATCGTGTGACTTGTGTAGTGACTTTTATATGTATACTTAATACATATAAAAGTCACATAAGAAGAGCAATTTTTCTTTTCCAAATACTATTATCATTTATATAGTCCGAAATACTGTAGTAAGCTTTTTGACATAATCTAATTTTAACATATTTTTTAAATTTACCTACCTATCGATAATTCTATTGCGCCTAAAGGAAGTTTATTGTAAAAGCGTATACATTGACCTGGAAACGAGTTAGAGATTTTATGGAGCCTAGTAGTGGGCACAGCTAGTTTGTTTAAAATGACAGATGTAGTCATAAACAAATAGTATCTACAATTTTCCTTAAACTTATGTCAGTTTTAGTGATTTACCAAAATGTAATTAATAAGACAATTAGTCAAAAATAATTTGATATAGGTAGGAAACTATATAAAAACATTTGACGTCGTTTAGTTGCTTCTAAAAAAAAAACATAAAATAAAAGTAGGTAATGATCATAGCATCCATTCCTTCTATACTGTCCTGTCCACTGTCCCCTGTTAGTAAACATTTCCATCGACCCATACTCATATTCATACAGATATCATTGTAAAATATTATGTTTTATCCTTATGTATTTAATCAAAATATTTTTTGCTAATTTCATACTGGTAGCGCCATCTAGCATTGAGTAGCGATATAACTGTAATTTGTAACATTAATTAAGTTGTACAAATCTGTACATTTTTTACTTAACCACGTGTTATTTGAAATACTTTTTAGTAAATAATTATTTTTAGAAGATATTAATGAGCAATTATTGTTAATTTTCTTACTAGATGATTAACGCCATCTATTATCACAATTAAAACTTAAGTCGAGGTTATGTTTTTTTACAATATTAGCTACCGGCCGCGACTTCACTCGCGCACTATTTTTTTTTTTTTGGTGATAAAAAGTTTCTGACCGCATAAGGCCCTTGTGCTTATATGAAGCCTGCACTCACTTAAACAACCCCGTATACCTACTGTCGCCTTATGTACGGGCCACTTGGAACTATAACATACAGCAGTGAGTCGCCCAGGGTAAAGAATACTCTAAACAGTCTAAACCTTCCTCTATTACTACTATTACTATCTTTTGATGAAAACAGCACGATTAGCCGCTCAGTAATTTATAAGTAGGAACATCGCAAACAGCATAATTAGCGCCTACTTAAAAGCCAACTAAAAACCTCGAGGATAGCCAATAAATCACTAGAATATATTATGATACTTATTAGCTCTGATCGTATTTTCTTGGAAATGTCACCCGCGAGTCTGCAAACAAGCAACACGATCACCCATAATCCGGGCAAATAAGAAAATTGCGACCCAAAATGTATCTTGACCCGTCACGCCCTACGAAAATAAGAAAATTACAGGTCTCTCGATATTGGCACAACCTGCGGTCGAGTTACGTATTACGACCGACAGAGGGCCAGCAAATATTTGATGTTGGGTAATTGTCATACGAGAAGAAAATATCCTTTTACTGCGTCCCTCGCGCTCGCGGGTAAACTTTACTAGCGATGAAAAAAGATAGCTTTTTCATGCCATTTTTATGTGTATTTGTGGTATTTGTGGACTTATAAAGCTTACTTTCATAAACCGCTGTTTTGAAATCGCAACTAAAATGAATATACTATTTTCAATAAGTGTTACGTTTTAGAAATATGATTTTGCTTCTCCTGATTTTTTATTGTTTTTTTTTTTGTTTAAATAGAAAATTAAAAAATGTATGCAGAAAAAAATATTCTTGTTCAGCATTTGTTCATTCAGGTACGGTATAGCCAGGCAAACACCGAGGGAAAAAGTAGGTCGGTTGATTGCAAAACATAACTATCCGTTCAGCCTCAAAAAAGGGTTTAACACATTCTCTCTGATCTCACCACATTGGATATATAAAAACAATCTTGATTTGTTGGTCTGTCAGTTCTGTCACCATGATGTGTTGTAAATTTGTATTTTGACGAGACTTGATCTCGGGAAAATAACGAAATATTAACTTAGAATATAGATAGCTGTGTTACAACTGCCAAATATGAACATCCACAAACTATGGGAATACAAGGAGTACATAAACGTGAACGGCGTAATGCTGACCAGCGAGCTGATATCCTTGCTCCAGAACTCATTGACATTACTGCAAGTCGAGAATCACTTCAAGCACATTCAGTACTGGGGACAAATCTACGCTGTAGATGCTGATTACCACATAGCAGTCGGCATCAATGAGGATGCCATACTCGATAGAAAATACTTCTATACAACAGACTTCAAGTTTTGGGGCCTACTACCGAAAGCAAAACATAAGTATAAACAACTGTCTCTTTTAGCGATGTTTCCTTTTAGAGGAGAACCAGCATTGAAAAGCAAAGTCTTAGACGAGTCACTGGAAGAAAATAATCCTGAGAGATGCAAGATTATGAAAGAGGAGAGTCGCCTCGCTGCTACTATCAGCAACATTTGTGATGAGGCAGAAATATGCGCGCGCGGACAGCTACTAAAGCAACCTTGCGGGACTGTTGTTATAAATCCAAATTTCTACGGCTTGGCGGGCTCAGAAGCTAAGCAACTTAAGTCTTACATGCATATTAGGACTGCCCAGCATCGCTGGAATACCAACTTGCTGAGCCGACCTGATTATAACTACAGTATGGATTTTCTTGATTCTATTGACCAAGACATTCCTTGCGGCTCGTGGAACCTGTCTCTCGAGCAAGGGGGCGCAGTGGCGTATCTAAGAAGTCTCTACTGGCCAGGAATGACATATTTTCATAAGATCCGATCCCCGGACGCTGGTTTCCTCTACGTTGGCAACGGTCGTAAGAATTTAGATGTGCCTTTTGTACTTTAATTTATTTTATTACTTAGTGTTTATTTCGTTATACTTGTGCACGTTACCTGCATCAAACGATTACATTTACTTTTGGTTCTATTGAGTTCATAAATTCATTTTGTATTACTAAGGCACTTGTCTCACCGGCAACGATTAACGAGTAACGAGTAGAGCTAGAACTAGAAACGAGTTAGCGAGACACGGGGAGCGAGTGCGTAGTTCCGATGTTTTGTGTAGCTCGGCTATAAGCGAGTGTGCGAGTGAGGCGGATACAGATACGCACTGTAGAGAAATGACCACTGGATGCTCTCTCGGCGTGAGTTCTAATCGCTTGGCGAGTATCACCGAGCGAGTGTTATCCCTAATAGCTCTTGTCGCTCAGCGACAAACTAGTGAAGCGAGTGCTCGCCGGCAGTGTGAACAGTCAGCGATCAACTGTTTGTATATGCATCTCTTTTGTTCACACGGAAAGTATATCTATTGTACGTTTCTTGAGCGAGAAAATAGCCGATAGTTAGTCGTTTTATCGTCGTTGGTGGGACAACTGCCTTAGTCATTAACTCTCGTTATCCTTACGCCCACGCTAATCCTCACGAATCGACATTACTTATCTTATACCATGGCCCGGGAATCACACCGCGCCGCACCTACGAAATTTAAAAAGGTCCGAGTGCCGATAAAAAAAAAACATCTTGCTTAACTTATGTTGAACATAAGAGTACGTATCGTAGTAATATTAATTATTGTATAAATAAAATTAAATATCTTGGCAGTTTTAAAGTTAGCCGCAAATAAAATGTTACAGGTCGGTACACGATCGAGTAACTTACTACTCGATTGGTCGAACAGCCATCTGCAGCTAACTTCAAATCCACCAAGATCTTTGATATACCTCATTGATATATTATATAAAATGTCATTGATATACCTACTCAATTCATCTCATAGCTTAAAATTTAATCTATTCCACTCGATTATTTGTGTAAAACTAATAAATTTTAACGTGTAGCAAATATTACTTACTAAATCTTTGGTAGTGTTGTGAAGTGTCAGCTAGTATTACATTATCTTTGGTGTCAGCTATTGGCAAGGCAACACCTAATTTTAAAAAAAACTTTCTTCGCCGTTCGCGCTCGCGCTCTTTATAACCGGCATTTCTTTAATTTTCCGTTTATGTCTTTCTAAAACTTATTAATAAATTGTGACAATTTGAATAATAAACTTTTTTGTGTACTGAAATGGCTACTGACGGCGCAAATAACACAGAAGATACCGAAATGACTGAATGCGATGGCGATAAAGTTGTGACAATGATGGATGTTTTACAAGAGCAGCAAGAATTCGAAGACGATGCTAATGCTGTTCTAGGAGCTTCTGATGACAAGAACTGCACTTATGCGAAGGTAACAGCCTGCCCTTTGTACCACTAAACTGTAATTTCGAACAAACATGGCGATCGTTATTTGACGTCGCAATGGATCTTTGTTACGGCACTCATTTCCCCGTGTAAAGTACTACTTTCAAAATAACATACTGTTTTTCGTGTCTAATGTAAACGAATTTTGAACACGTATACAAGGTTTCATTACGCTTTGCTAGAGAGTTATGTACAAAAGAATTTCATGACATAATTTTCACATGGAACTTGCCCAGTTTTTGTCACAGTTGAACACTATACACTGATACTCGATAATTATATAGATATAACTTATTATAAGAGTATCCAATAATTATTGGTTATAGCAAACCATAACTGCTGCCATGATCTTAAGGCATAGCAATATTGAATTTTCTTGAGCTGTCTTTTATGCAATTATACTTGCACAAAGTTTAAAATGTCTATTTACAGCTTTAAATCTGATGCATACTTTGAAATGTTAAAATTCTTAATGTATCAACTCTTTCCACAACACATTATTGATCCTTTATTTACATACCAAACAACCATCTGCCCCACAAACCTAATCCAATAGTTGATAACCTAACATGAAAGTAATTTGCAGTGATACTTTCTCCCATTAAAGTTGGTATGCTGTAAGCTTATATAGCTTACAGCATACCAACCTAAATAAAGTTACATTTGTAACTAAATATTAGATCCATGTGCCTTATTGCTTTTCATATTGAATGTCTGATATTGCTGTATCATATGAAATACTTACCAATTATGTAATTTTGTTACAGGGTTACATCAAGAGGCAAGCTCTGTATGCTTGTGTAACATGCTGCCCGGATGCCAAAACAGACGCCACCAAGAGAGCTGGAGTGTGCCTCGCCTGCAGTCTGAATTGCCACGAAAACCATGAGCTTGTTGAACTCTACACCAAAAGAAACTTCCGTTGCGATTGTGGCAATCCTAATTTCAGTTCCCATCCTTGTCAATTCACCCCCAGCAAACCTGATTTAAATGTAGATAATATTTACAACCAAAACTTTAGTGGTCTCTATTGCGTTTGTCAGAGACCTTACCCTGACCCTGAGGCAACCTTTGAGGATGACATGATCCAGTGCATTGTCTGCGAGGACTGGCTTCATGCAGGCCATTTAGATGCTGTTTTACCTGGCAGTGATCAGTATTCAGAAATGATTTGCAAGGGTTGTATGGAAAAGAATGAGTTTTTACATGATTATGGTAGCATTGCTGTCAATGTAGAATCACCTGATGTTGATATTTTAACTGTTAATGGTGATGCAAAAGAGATCTTAACTAATGGGAACACTGATAAAAGCACTGATGTGACAAATGAAATTAAAGCTGAAAAAATTTATATTGAAGATAATGCCATAACTAGTAATGATATTGGACAAAATGAAGAAACTAAATTAGAAGAAAATTCTGAAGAGATGGATTTGAATACTGAGAGTCAAAAGAAACAAGTTACAGATGCTGGAGATGATGAAGCTCTATTAACTGAGAAAGAATCAACTGAGAAAACAGAAATTAATAAAGCATCCAGAGAGCTGGCCTCTGAAACACATGAAGATAACACTAAACCATTAACAGATGATTCCAATAATGGTGACAGAAATAAAACTGATGCTCCACAAGGTGCAGAAGATAAACCAGTAGACAGTTCAGAAAAACAAGAAGATGGTAAAGTTAACTCTGATAATACAGAACCTAAACCCAGCTCAGAAGAAGAAACCAGCAACATTGAAGTACCGGACACATCTCAAAAAGAAAATGACAAAACTGATGCTGTGATGGATGCTATTGATGAATTGTTGAAAGATCCCTCTGAAGTAAAAGATACTAAATCTCAAGATGAACAACCCTGTGAACCTTTACCAGATAATAATAAAAAAACAGAGAATATGGAGACACCCAAAACAAATGATACAGAAATGGCAGAAACAGAAAAAAAACAATCCGATGAAAACTCTGAAAAAACCAAACAATCTGATGAAGATGCAGAAAAAACAAGCAAAAATGACACCATAGCTGATTCTGACGAAACAAAATCTGCTGAAGTAGAGGCAGCTGATGAAAATAAGACTAAAAATAAATCGGAAACAGGCACTGAACGAAAGTCAATTGAAGTTTCTGATAAAGAATTAAATGGAGAAATCAGTAATATGAGTGAAACAAACAATACATCTAAATTAGAGGATATACCTAATGATGAAAATGTGTCTGCCATAGCCGAAAGTATTAATGAAAATAAACGAAAACTTAGTGTAGAAGTTACTGAAGAAAATTCTCCAAAGAAAGTTAAGCTAGAAAGCAAGTGTACCAGGCCTAAAGGCGTCAAAAAGGTCTACAAGGGTGCAACCTTCTGGCCATCCAACTTTCGCCAGAAACTTTGCACTTGTGGCGAATGCATTTCTATGTATAAAGACATGCATGTGCTATTCTTAACTGATGTTGAGGACACTGTGTCAGCTTACGAAAGCTTGGGCAAGGACAAGGTAGATGGAGGCGTATCTCAATATGAGAAAGGACTGCAGGCTCTTTCATCTTTAGACAGGATACAACAAATCAATGCTCTAACAGAGTACAACAATATGAGGGATAAGTTGTTAGATTTCCTAAAAAGTTTTAAAGATAGGAAGGAAGTAGTCAAGGAGGAGGACATTAAAGCTTTCTTCGCCGGCATGAAGGCGAAGCGAGAGCCCGATGGCGTATATTTTTGCAGATAAGCGCCAAACTAGACTTAAGGACCACTTTCTTACCTTTTTATTTAATTTGTGATTTTATGACCACATTCCGAGTGATACCTAAGCTGAGGATGGTTATTATCTCAATATATATTCAATTTTCTCATATTAATGTGTTTTATTTTCCGCGCCGGCGACTGGTCACTTACCAAGTGTAAACACAGCTCTGCACAATGGAGCTCTCGCATGAGACAACCTTCGCTGTGAATGTGATGCACTGGTTGCTAGGAGAATGAGTCTGCTATGGATGGCCTACTGCAAACCGGAAGTTTACAGATAAAGTTTAAAATTTAATGACACTACAACGGTAGGCAGTTTTCCTGATGTTCCAGTGTGAAGTAAGCCTTAGGGAAGGTACTAGTTTGCATTTGCAAGTGATAGATAAAGATGTGCATGAAGACCAAACAAACAAGGTTAGCACAAAGGATCCAATAGGGTTGAAGGGCTCCATCTAGGAGGGCCCCTAACAAAGATAAGATGAAAATTCTAAGAATAACTAAAAGACAGTGTTACGTAAGATAATTATCGTTTATTATGGTAAGAGGTTAGGTAATGCGATCACGCGTACAAGATGTCGTAGTGGCCGGGCCGGTACAGCAGGTGCACGAGCGGCGACGATCCTTCGGGGAAGTCGTGCGGTATCACCTGAAATACACAAATATTACTGTAAGCACTATTTAATACAACATTAAACAGTATATTGGAGAAAACTAATTCATGACTTTTATATTTTTTAAAAACAAAACATTTTCTATCAGCAGAAATTTAAATTCAACTATAGTATAGCCAACGAGACGGGTCCGTGGGTTACGCCCCCAGTGTGTTTTGCCCCCGTGGTGGAAGCCCCCGATTTTAAATTAAGTTATTATAGTTGATTTCGCCGAAATAAAAATATTTTTTACTAGATACAGACGATGAAAAAAGTGTTTCGGAACCAAATACGTAGACAAACTTACTAAATAAGTATTCTAACTAACACAATATTGGATACTATAAACATGCTACAAGGATATTCACTATATTACTATATTACAATTATTTACTTTAGATGCATTACTTTGTACTTTGTCTAAACGAGGCGCCCGTGCCCGGCCAAACTGGTTTTACACAATAGCCAGATCGAATTCTAAAAGAAAGAGATAGGTAGTCAAAGAAAGGGAAAGATAGGGTTGAAAACAATAGAGTCCAGGGTGACGGACAGTGAAAATAGCAAACATAGCGATGGGCACTATTTCTATCCCTTTCCCACATAGTTGCAATATGTTACTGATAAGAAAGTTTAGTCGGTCATGTTAACTCAAAATGGCAAGTCCAGGTCCTTCACGGGGTTTAGCACAAACCAATTACAAAATAATTTCAAATAAACTAGGTGGAAGAACGTTACTACATGTCGGATTTGCTTATAATCTTCATAGGAAAAATAATAAATCGAGTGTGTGGACATGCGTAAATAAAAGACATGGCAAGTGTAGTGGTTCTATAAAATTAAGTGAGGAAAGTGACAATGTACAAATCCAAAAGTGTCATAATGCTGAGTGTCAACCTAACTTAATGAACAATGAAGTTAGAGTTGTTATGGAAAAATTAAAAAAGGAAGTGAAAACGAGTTTCTCGAGCTCTATACAACAAAAATTTGAAACAAAATTTGCCGAGTTAAAAAACACAGACACAGCCTTCGATGAATACATACCCAAATTCAATAATATCAAGCAACAGTTATACAACTCTCGAAAGAAAGCCTTAAATGTAGAAAAGACACAGTTTCGTAATCCAGCTGAAGTCATTATACCTGAGATTTTTCAAAAATATCTATTAGTTGATTACTGTGAGAACGACAACAGAATTATAGTATTCGTATCAGCACAGGCTTTAAAACACATCAAAAATATACAACACTACTTCGGGGATGGTACATTTGATTGTTGTCCAGGTCCATTTTACCAAATATTTACCATTCATGGAGATATGGGAAGTGATGCACAAGCAACCAATATTGTGCCTATATTTTATGTGCTACTAGTTAATAAAGAAAAAAGTACATATGAAGTCATGTTTAAAAAAATTAAAGAAGCTGTGCCGGACTTCAGCCCCATGAAATTCACTGTAGATTTTGAATTAGCTACAATGCTGGCAATAAAAGAGGTATTGCCAGCGGTCACAATACATGGCTGTAATGTTCACTTCCAAAGAGCCATTTACAGAAAAGCGAAGTCTTTAGGTTTATTGGCACACGAAGAAACAACATTGTATGTGAAACTGTGCACCTGTCTAGCATTTCTTCCTAAAGAAGATATAGAAGATGGTTGGCTTTCCGTAATGGAAAACAGGTAATTTTAATTTTCATTTTATTTTAAAGTTTTAACAGCTCATAGATTGTTTTTATAAGTACGCAAAAATAAAAATAATGCTTAGGTATATACGACATGTCATATATGGGCGTTTTTCAAAAAAGATGTACACGTGACGAACCGGAACAGGTTTTTGTGTTATTTAAATTTTATTGTAAATTCTTATCTCATTTGATTAAATATACTCTTAAAAAGGAAAAAAATAAAAAAATACATCAGTATTACGCAAAACAACGTGGCACTATTTATTTTTATGCAAGGGTTCACAGGAAGGTGCTCCGGTTCGTCACAAAGGAAAAGTGTAAATAAAATGAAAAATATGAGTTGTTATGATAATTTGTTTTAATATTTATTTAATAAACCTTCAAATCTTTGGACTAAAACATCTAAACATAGATAAATCACTATTATAATCGCTTAGCAATCATTTTAATTTCGAGATCGTAACAGACGGAACTTTTGACTATTAAAACTTTACATTTCTACCTACTACTTAAAATGAAATTAAACGAGATTACAAATAATATAAACAACAAATTCAGGGTCAACTACAACTATATAAATATTCTGAAAAAACTAAATATTTCTTAAATAGGATAAGTTTATTGTCTCGGTAAAATATGGGACAGTGACTATCTGGAATTCTATGTAACTAACTGGAAAAAATTAAGCTAAGTTTACACGGAGTAATATTTGGTCGAACATTTTTATTTTAAGTCTATTAATAATCTAAAGTAAAAACAGGTTATTGCTAAAATCTTAAGATACCTACACAGTTTATTTATTTTGAACATTATTTGAACTTTTATATTTTATTAATTTTTACTCATTTTTAAATACTTATTTCCATTCCAAATAGTAATTGCCCGCACGAGTCACGACCAAGCAATCAAAATTAAATTAATGCAAAGAAAATTATTCAGTTGTTATTCTAATTGTAAGAAAAAAATAAAGAAACATTATTTATAATTATAATTTTATTGTCAAATGTAACCCCAGCCTAATGGTTCCGGTGCGTCACAAAATGTTTCCGGCTATACAATACGTGACAATCCCGATGTGACGAATTCATACCTACAAAACTTCTAACCATAATTCAAGCTGTTGTATTCACTTTATGACTTCTTCTGACTTGTTTTACAATAAGTTATAAATAGAAATGTCATTGTGTTATGGCAGATGACTTGAAAATTTGCTACATACCTCATAAAATCCTGTAACTATCTGGAACTCCAATTCAGCACCACCGCAACGCGCCCACTTTAGTCACAGATTTGTTGACACTGGGGTATGTTTCAAAATGGCGGTTGACACCACAGACAAGATCAATGTTGCCAGAAATGAAAAATAACAATATTTTAGGGTAATATTGCGTTGAAGTATTGAAAAAATTATCGTGACGTATTCCGGAATTCCGGTTTTGTCATATTCCTGGGACAACAATATTTACAGTATTTTGAAATATTAAAACCCAAATTCGAAATAGAAAGCTCGAAATTGTATTTATGAGTTCAACATACGTCTACTGAGCCTAAAACAGTGACTCCATTTAATTTATCTAATCTTACCTGAGACTTGAAAGTTCCAAACATGCAGGTGGGACACGAATATTTTACACATTTTTTAATGTTAATTTTATGATATTTTAATAACAGTGATAATTGGGTTGCATATTTTAGCCAATTTTATAACTTAAACATGTAACTATTAAATAAATATGCAGTTTATTTGATTATGGTGCATACAAAAATTATAAAAAATAGCTAAAGTGAGGGGACACCCCAAATTTGCTATGTACACCTTTTTTGAAAAACGCTCATATATCATAATTTTTGTTTTCAGTATTCCCGATGAAAAAGTCACCCAATTCAACGATTATTTCGTTGAACAATGGCTTGAGCCTCCGGGGATGATCTCAAAGTGGTGTTGCTATAAAGAACGACATAGAACCACAAATTTAGTGGAGGCCTGGAATCAACGGCTTCAGTGCTATCTGGGCCGAAAACCATCATTATTATCGTTTTTGGAAGTTATAACAACTGATATTTCTACGTATAGCACAGGTCAAGTGAGGTAAAATGCTGATTACTTACATAACGCTTAATATATCAGTAATTCATTTATTTTACTCTTAGTAAATAATCTTTATCTTATACTTTCAGATTACGAAGAAATGACAGTCCTATATGTAAAAGGAAAAAATCTTCAATAATCAATGACAAACTCATTGCTAAGCTGACAGACAAATATGAAAAGAAACAAATTACAATTATGGAGTTTTTGGAACAAATCCGTCCGTATGTGCAAGTCAAGCAAAAATAATCACCTACTTACTTAGCTTAAAAATAATGATTTTGCATGTTTATTGTTACATAATTACTACATTTTAATTTTATATCTATATCAATGTTGTAACCTCCATAGTCACTGCATATAAATGACTTAAATTACATAATTTAATTACAAAGTTCAAATCATCCTAATATTTTTACTATGTTTTTCTTCTTTTGTTACTTTTGTTATCTGTGATTTTAAATGTTAATTGTTTTTATTATATTTTAGTGTTTGAACATTCTGTTACCAATCTTCTAAATATTTAAGTAGATGCCTACCTATATACTTAGTACGTAAATAGTATATAAGTACTTAAAATAATCCTAATTTTAAACTGTGATTTTTAATTTCGTATCTGTGATTTTGCATGTTATTGTTGCTTTATTTTAATGTTTGGTTTTATTTGTTATCAAAGTTGTATTTACGTAGATACCTATTATTATTTATTAGACATTTAATTTAATTTTTATTACATATTAAGTACCTACGTATTACCTATTATTACCCATCATTAGTACCTATTATTAGATAAGCAAACGTTTGTTACACCGACATTGTTAATAAAGATTTATAATAATAAACTATGATTTTGATTTTAATAATGAACCATGACTTGGACATTTTTTATAATAGGTTACACTTTGCTATCTGACTGTACTTTTGATAAAAATATTTAACTAATAAATATTATAGTACTAAAACGAAATCGGGGGCTTCCACCACGGGGGCAAAACACACTGGGGGCGTAACCCACGGACCCAACGAGACGAGATAAAGAATGTAAACAAACGGACCGTTACTGAGTCACATTGCGATAGCGAGGGATTATTATCTCTGTCCTTATCATTCGTACGCGCAGTTGACGTCAATTGATCGACAACAGCTGTCGTTGTGTGTTTCGTGGTACAGGAAAGCAGTCAGTACCGCAGTTGTCAACATTTGGTCTGCCATTTTGTGATCAAGTTCATTCCTGTTTGGATTGCGTTGGAAGTGATACATTTTTTCGTCTCCGTATTTGCTTGGTTTTTTGTTGTTATTATTCCGTTTCTGTTAGTTTTATTTTTGATTTTTGCTGTTATTACTTAGTTTTAATATATTTATGTTATATTTTTTATGTTTTTGACAATATAAGTTCCTTGTCAGTCTTTTAGTTATCTAGTGTTTCTTTAGTTTATTTCCTATTTTCATAATATAATTTATTTCCTTTTCGCCTGGTTTCTTTACTTCAACCCAATCCACAACAATAATAATTTATTCAAATAAAAATGTTTTGAACCCCTGAACATTTATTTACATTTTTTATCTCGTCTGGTTGGCCTTACTATAGTAGAATATTTCACTGGTTTACAGAACTGACTGACAGTCAGTTATTATCTTGTTTATTTCAAGAGAAGCTATAAAAAGTGGGCAGGTATCAGTTAGCTAAATACCTAGTGCAATTTCACTGCAGTATTGAAGAGTTTTGTGGAAATCTAACCATTGAATTTGCAGGTTTGATTCCAGAACTCGAAAAATTTTCGTTTTCTTTAGAGCAGCTCATGCATATTTGAAGTGGTTCGACATTTGAGCTGACCAACTATGTAAAAATAAGTGAAAAAAAAAATAAACGAGGCATTTATTTACATTATCAAGAAATAAAAAATGTTTATTTTGAACTCTACAGACACTGAAGCTATTTGTTAAGGCCAGTCCTGAAACATTTCACAGCATTAGTTGTTTGTATGAGAGTAATTGTAAATACTGTTTAGTAGTGACTTTTACTAAACATATATGCATAAATGCCACTTGTACCTGTAATAGCACCATAACCATCAACAACAGTTACATTTGCTGATGAATGAGTAATAAATTGAGGTTTTTGAAAGATTTGATTATTAAGTTACTGTCAGTAAGTAGTATTTACCTGGCTGCCCTCCCCGCGGTCCATATATCTGACTCTGACGCCTACCTTCAGGGCGTTGCTCAAAGCGATAATGTGAATGTGGTCAGACTCCTTGTACATGGGCTCCACTTCCTGAAATATTCAACAGCATGTATCTCAAAATGTTTTAATAAACAAATATTTTGATAATTAAGGATCAAAGTGACCCAAGTGATATTTTGATAATTAAGGACCAGTGACCCAAGTGATATTTTGAAAAAACCTTGGTGTCAATTATCAAAATTATTATTATCAAAATTTTATTTTTTAACAGTCTTATTATTTTTCATTTAATATATTTATAATACCAACAATACAGGGAATGACGTTGATAAACTACCTGTCTACAAAACTCAGTAACAGAGCGAGTGCCCTCAATAAAGTTCTGGTAAAAGTCCTGCTCCGTCTGCAACTGGCCCGATGTCACGAGACGGAGGTACACTACTATGTAGTCCGAGTAGCCTTGCTTGTTAAACTTGTCGTGAAGCTCGGCTCTCACAGTCTCTAGGGACTCTTGTGAACCGCCAGCTTGCTCGCCAACCCGTTGCACCACTTCCATGAACTAGAAAACAAAAGATACAAAGACCTGTTTATTTTTACTATAGAGATTTGCAGAAAATGTGTTTTTTAGATTTTCTCATAGGTATAAAAGTAGGAAGGACAAAATCAGGTCTATAAATGAAGATGCAAAATATATGGATATGTTACTTTTTATTGTATTTGATGTTTCCATTAAAGTGCCATATTTGACTAGAAGCTTGTCAGTCTACATTGCTTTTGTTGCCCTTTACATCTTAATGAAATGATCTAGACAATGAAAATGCAACAAATTGTCTCAAAATCATAAAGAATTAAAAATGAAGGTAGTACAACATCCCTGTGGGTTCGATCCCCGCATGGGACAAATCTTTGTGTAATTCGCAAATATTTGTTCTGAGACTGGGTGTGCTTGAGTGAGTGAATGTGTGTATTTGGCCTTGTCATTGGGACCATTGGATAGTGTAATTGCTTCTGGCGTTCTATCTAATGTAAAAAATCCAAATTTATCTTTATCTTTATCTTTATCCCTAACTTCTATTCTTTAGCCTGCAAACATAATCACTATATAGTGCCAATCTAGTATCTGCTAACAAATATTTGCTAATAACTAATGTAACAAAACCATCAAATAATTACTTTCAAGTAATAATTTATAATTATGATAACATGGATATTTTCACATATCTGCTATCCTGCAGATTTGTATAATATGTGGTATTTTCTGTCCATAAATTAATACTATCCACTATACTTTTCTGTTCAGTAGTTTTTACAACCTTTTCACACAAAGTTATTATGACTGCACAAATAGTGTAAAAATTATTCTAAATAAATAGTAATTGTATGTATAAAACATAATGTAGTTAAATACTTATACATTGTAGTATCGTTTGATACTACAAACTTCTGAATATCATGGTATAAACTACGATCACATAATAATTATCATTCATTATTATTACGCACAAAATAATGCCTCTGAAAAACAACAACAAAAACAAAATCTAACCTCAAATTAACACAAAAACTTACTGTCTCATAGAAGTCTTCCACTGTGAACTGTGAGAATCCTAGGGCGACCAGAATGTCCTTGGAATTCTTCGCTATTTCATAAAACTTGTCGTATTCACTTTTATCGGTCAATAGATGCTCTAAATAAGCATAGGAGAACGCTCGGAAGAAACAGTTCCCGTCCGGACGAGTTCGTCTAACAAACTTATACTTAGAGGACAAGTCTTTCACTTTCAACAGGTACACGGGATCCCCATTATATTCTTTTTCTAATGACGACAATGCCTCGAGATCACCCACGAGCGGTATCGCATCAGATATCTGCAAAACAAACACAACTCAATGTCAAAAGTTGCGGAATTATTTAACGCGAGATAAAAAATATCTCGCCATCGGTATCCACTGTTTAAGATAGTTCACCTCTTTCTCGATCTCCCGCTGTTGTTTCATAATTAACTCATCTTGATTTATTGAGTTATCTATTAAATTGCCGGTGCAAGCGCTACTGCTCGACGCATCGTCCGCCATTTTCAAATAAAATAAAAACTAAAATTTGACAGTCGACAGATGACGACAAAATATTATGACAAACGCAAAAAATTACTGCGTTCAGAGATTGTTAAAATTAAATAAAATAAAAGCAAAAATTGTATACAATATTATTATACTCTTACTGTTATTATGTTTATTTATTTGTGATATTTTGTGTACAATAAAGTATTAAATGAATAAATAAAAATAACATATGATCAATAAACAATAAGGCCCGAAACTGAGTTAAGCGGACGCCCGCGCGGTTTCATACAAAAGTGATGCGTCACGGGGAACTGCGCGGGCGTCTGTCACGGGGAAGCGCGCCCCGCACCCGCGCAACGGGGCTCGCCTCCGGACGAAGGGAGCCGTCGCGGGGCCACGCGCGGGCCCGCACCACAACCTAGATTAAATAAACGGGCTTACTGGCTATTGTTTCTTGTTCCTTGCTATGTAATAATACATCTCCATCGACACGACTATACATGCACACCGTTAAAATTGAACTAGCGACACTGCGTCCATAAAATAATCCGGCCTCCGCGACGGGCCCCGTCTTGTTCTAACGGAGCCCGCCCTCGTATCCACGCGCGTTGACACGCGACGGTTGTCCGTGGCGGGCGCCCGCTTAACTCAGTTTCAGGCCTAAGACTAATAAGAGTGTAAATACTTGTTTTACACAATATTTCTTCAGCATTTATTCCTCACTCAATGTCATTAAGATTTGATCAGCCAGTTTGGACGACAACAGTACCATAATTTATTTGAGTAACAAAATGCACGGTTTCATTTAATAATTATTTATTTAAAATAGATATTCAGTAGATTATTATGACTATTAACCTAAATCTAATCAGCAAACATGTCTTCAATCTTCTTTTGTACTTCTTTCTCAGTCTCAGAGTTGAGTTTGTCAGGTAAATTCTTAACAGATTCCAAATCAGCTGGCTCGCTGTCATCCAAAGGTGCCTCTCCTTGAACCTGTGAATAGATATACCTTTTTGAAAAGAGTTTCATTTTTGCCAATTTTACTAAAATCAAATCATTCTTCTTTCTTTAGTCATAGCTTATGGGTAAAATTAGCTGGTATAGTCAATAGGCGAAGGAGATATCTAACAATAAGGGGAACAAGCTTAGCATCAATGTTCATACAGAGTGTGTGTTGTTTCAATATTTTTTACCTTTAGCATTTGAATCTCGAGCTGCATGATAGCTCGTTCTAGCCTGTAGTTGTCAGACACAAGCTGTGCCCACCGCCGCCGCAGCGCTCGGAGCCGCGCGCCGCTCGCCGTCTGTGAACGTTTGCGCTCCCAATTCACTGATGCAATTTGTTTCCTGAAAAAAATAAAGTCAATAATAAGTTTATTGATGATTATAATTAGAGATGACACGGTTCTCCAGCAACTATCCGGTATTCGGCATATGCAGCCTCCTAAACACAACCACTTTTTAGGGTTCCGTAGTACCTACAAGGAACCCTTATAGTTTCGCCATGTCCGTCTGTCTGTCCACGGCATAGCGACGAAACCGTTGGTGCTAGAAAACTGAAATTTTGCATAAACATGTATGTTAACTAAACAAAGAAAGTCGTAGAGAAAAATTTGGAAAAATATTTTTTTTTCAGGTAGCTCCCCTACATGTAAAGTAGGGATGTTTTTTTTTTGTCGCCTACCCCATAGTGTGGGGTATTGTTAGATAGGACTTTTAAAAACGTTTAGGGGTTGCTAAGACAGTTTTTTGATTTAGGGATCCGCTTGCGAGATAATTAACTTTAAAGAGCAAATTTTTGTTCGAGTAGGGCTCCCCCCCCCCTCTAAAAGCTAAACTACTGGATCCTAAAATCTGAAAAAAATTGTGTCGGTAGTACATGTAATGAACTTTAAAGGAAAACTATAGCGGATAAGTTCACTTATTAGTTCAAGAGGAATAGGGGTCCGAAATGTCAGATGCAGTTACTCAGAATATTTCGTTCAAAATTCTTGAAACATAAATAAACATACATAATACATATATAAAATCACGCCTTTATGCCAAGGAGGTAGGCAGAGACGATGGAACGCCATGTGCTTCGCTCCTTACATACTTCTTTCGCTTCCTCAACATTCATACATCTCGTCATACGTGCTAGCTGGTTTCGTGTACTACAAACATTTCCTTTCTGAAGGACGCCATTTAGTTAAAAAGTATTTTTCTATGGAACCCTACTGCGCGTGGCCCGACACGCACTTGGCCGGTTTTTTTCATAAATTTCCAATAGATATAATTTTAATCTATGTCTGCACAAATTCACGCGAGCGAAACTTAAGCTCTGTTTGTAGTGTGTTGATGGCAAAAATCTAGTGTTAACTCAAGCTCTGTTTGTAGTGTGTTGATGGCAAAAATCTAGTATTAACTCAAGCTCTGTTTGTTGTGTGTTGATGGCAAAAATCTAGTATTAACTCAAGCTCTGTTTGTAGTGTGTTGATGGCAAAAATCTAGTATTAACTCAAAAACTTATTGACACTTAAATATTAATTTTATTATTTCTCTGAGTCATGTATGAGTATTAGTTAAGGACATGTAAGATAGGTAGAGGTTGGCCGGATTACCCAGTATCTGATATCTTGACTATGACTATGCTTTTCATCTTTAATTTTAATAAAATTTATAAGGAGGTCAGTCATTTTATAATTTTGAAAGTAACTCTTGGCTGCTATGCTTTGCTATGCACAGCTAAAACTGAACTACAAAAAATAAATAGAAATGTTATAATGGAAAATATAGTTACAGAGGTATAAAAATTGCTTTGACTAAATGAACATCATTCCTTTTCCTTACCTTAACTGTCCATGAACATTCTGACTTCTTGTGACCAAAGACTGCAAAGTATTGAGGTATGATCTCCATGCTTCAGAACCATACTGCAACTGTAGTTCAAGATTTAGCACTCTTATAGCCTGGTGTGACAGCTGTGCAAGTGAGTTGTCTACTGACTCTACCCAGGCTGTAGGCTCTCCGAGACGACCGGCCGGAGGGGGAGGGAGCTCATAACTGTAGAATAGAAATATTATATTTTATTTTCTTGCAGGCAAAGGTCTGTCTAAGTACATATTTAATCTTTATTTCTTGGCATATTTATTCATTTAAACACAACACAGTAGAAAAACACAAACAGGAAACAATATTTGGCACAATATGCATTTGGATTCAAGCAAAAGGTGGCGGCAGTGTAAAATTTTTATTTATTTACATTTATTAAGATAAGTACCACTTCAAAACCCTGGTTAGAACTCCAGTATTAATGGTTTATGTAAGTGGTATTTTCTGAACATAGGGATATGACTATTTTCACTATTCACTTCAAAGAAAATTAAACACTAAATTAGGTCCTTTACTCACCGTTTCATAGACAAAGGCTCCATTGGCAATCTCTGTTGCACTCTTTCCATTTCTCTCTGTAATGCAGGAGTCTCAAATGCTGTGCTAGGTTCAGGGCCTGCATTCTCTAGGTAATTCTTAGTCGGTCGGTATCGCCTGCATTCTTCCTCTACCATAGCCAAGGCCTAAGAACATATTATAATGTAGTTTTGAGAAACTAAAGGAACATGTTGCCGCTTATTGTTACACACACAACAAAAACTATTTGTTTTAATTTGAAAAAATATACGAAATGAACTATGGTAGTTAAAAAAAACCCTGTAAGTACATTAAACAGCAAGAAAACATTAAAATCTTATAAGCATTTAAGGTTAGGATCTTCAGAATAGGTTCACTTACAGCCTCTCGGACTCCTGGGTCATCATAACCCTGGTCAATATACGGTAAAGCATCTACCACTACTTCGCCAGCCATTTTTCTTTAAATTAATAAACCAATTTAAATTCAAAATGTTATTTCAATTTCGTGTTGTTGACACAAAGACTAGGACTATACATTATCTTTGGACTACTGTTGTGTTGACACACTTGACACCAAACATAATGTAATACTACGTAGACGTCGTAGACTTGACACAAAACATTTCTTTTTTAATTGATGTACCGTAAACTTTTAGGGTCGCAGTTGAGAGGGAGTGGAGCGTAGTGGAGCGCAGCGTCAAGACAATAGTTTGTGCGCGCATCTTTAATGTATTAAAATATATTAACATATGCCGGGCGTTGACGCTGAAACTTGCTTCGAAATGCAAGCATAAATTAACTTCAAATCAATTATAGAAGGGTTTCAATTTTTTTAATTATTTTTTAATTAGTCCTAAATCTGAAATAGCCTAACCTGATGTAGTTATTTCTCAATAATTATTATTAGAGAGATTTCAAAGACAATGTTTTTCATTAATTTTTATTGGAATGCTTTAGATATTTCAATCGATAAACTTAATTTATTTTCCATCGATTTTTGAACGCAATGCCACATCACTTTTACGTATTTTTGTCACTTTTGACTTATAAGTCAAAAGTGACAAAACTGCGCTTACTGCCGAGGTTGCTAGTTAAGATTTTTTTCCTTATTTTAAGATCAAATTTAGTTTAATACTTTATTGTATACACATAAAATACAGTTAAAAAAATAACAAAAATATGGTGATGACAAAAAGTGAACTTAACTCAAAAAAACAAGAAAATTTATTTTATAGACATTAAGAATTAAATAATAAAAGAACAAAATCATACCTAACTATGTACAGCTGAAAGAAAAATAGAACTAATAAATTTTAAAAGTTATGCGTCAAAAAATACTTCCGCATCAATGTCAAATGAGGGTGACGTGCCCAGAAGGCTGGCGGCATTGCCGCGTTGAATTGCAATGCTCAACCTTTGAGCAAAGTAAAAACCAGCCTTCTGATCACTTGAAGTGTCGATCAGTCGTTTTGATATCTCTTTAATAAGAGAATGGGCACTCGGGCCCCATGACCCTAGCGTTTCGACCCCAAACAGCTCAAATATGTAATCTCCAACAAGATTACTATACTTGCACCGCTTGAGGGTTTCTGCAGAGGCAGCAGCAGTGCCGGCGCAAATCAAATTAAATTGAGTCTGTGGTTATTTTAGTCAATTAAAGTATGCAGGGTGCAGAAGCCGGCATTAAAATGAAACTGCAAAAATATTTCTAAATAAATGCCATATAAATAATTGTGTGAAATATAAAATAATATGTGAAATATATAAATAATAAATATGTTAGTGAAATAATTAAAATTATATTTAAAAACATGGTATCAATAATATAGGGGTAACCAAGAAGAACGACCTAGCAACCCAGCAACTGACAGATTAGGTAGGCAGAACGCCTGTTTATTTACAATTTTCTGTTTAAAGTATTTTATTTTTCACGGATATACTTTTGTACTATATAATTAAGTAGCAACGACGGTTTTAAATAAATACCATTGTTTTCTAGCTAATCATCATGACTTTGGAAGAAACCTTGTTAAATCAGGAACTTAGAAATGTGGACTTATCGAAAGTAAGCTTTTCATATAAAAATACAAAAATTTGGCTCCGTTTATCCTTCTTAATGTCCCAAGGGCAGAAAGTAACCGATAAGTTCTTGATTAATGACATAGTAACTGATATTTCAGATCAATGCATTACAACAAAAACGGACAATAGCGTTTGTAAATCACTTTGTGCTAACTAATGTCCAGTTTCTGAACAACTTCATGAAGAAATGTGAACAAAGGCTAATGGACTTTGAGAGGAAAATGGAAAAACTCAATGCTGCTATGGTTTTATTAGAAGCTAGAGTAAGTTTTAGTATGGCATACATGTATATTATTCTCGAAGTAATGTTATATGTCTTGGTACACAGAGCCAACTGTTTAATTCTGACATAACATTCAAGTCGTTAAGACAATAATTTTATTTTCTGTCAATTTCTTTCAGTTATCATCTATTCCTGAGTTGAACACACCTACTACCACAACAATAGATGTAGTTGACTCAAACCCCACAGAGGTAGCTCAAAAACCACCTCTTGAGATTGACTTACCCCAAAAAACACCTCCTAAGGTTGACTCAATCCAAGAAACTGAGGACATCTCTAAACAGAATACAGAAGTCGTAGAAACTAAACTAGCTAGGCCGGAGTATGATAGGTTTGTGAAAATGGTGCAAGTTGGTGTGCCTTTACAGGCCGTGAAACTGAAAGTGTCTTTAGAAGGATTAGACCCTAATGTTTTGGAAGGAATACTGGGTAAATAAGAACATTGTAGAGAGTATTTTTGTAGAACTCTTGGTTTTGCCATAAAGAGTAAAAATCAAAATAGATATCCATCTATTTATTCTGATTTCTTAATTTAAATTATCTTATTTGCGGTTATGTAAGTTATGTATAACTTACTTATTTTGCTATGTATTCTGTAAACACTACAATAACTACATTTATTTAAAGAGAAGAATTTATTATTATTATTATAAAATAATAAAGATTTATAAGCCTTAGATGTGACCTAGTTTTTGTTTCTCCTTGAATAGCAGTTTCTTTACTTGCAATGAAGGGTTATTTTCAATAGCAGATGGATATTTTTACTAGAGTTCAGATCTTGATCCTTGGGAACATATCAGTGGAGTTGGAGGGTCAGCACGTAGCACCACGCTGACGCCCGCAGCGCGCACTCCGTGCTATCCGGGACATACTAGCTCTTGGTTTATATATCCATTTTATGGATGATTGCATTTTTTTTACGTTGTTTTACGTTTTTTACGTTTTATAAAGCTCAGGCGATTTAAAAAGCAAATAGTCTAAGAGTGAATAAATATTTCGAGTTGCATATCTTAGTGCATTATAAAACATTGCAATTTTAATTGATGTACAGTAGTTCGTATAAGAGGTGGGAGCCTGGTTATTTGTGACACAGGTCTAATTACTGCACAAACCAGTCTCTCCCAAAGGAGTTTTTTAACTATATAAACT
Organism: Hypena proboscidalis; assembly: GCA_905147285.1. Taxonomy (NCBI): domain Eukaryota; kingdom Metazoa; phylum Arthropoda; class Insecta; order Lepidoptera; family Erebidae; genus Hypena; species Hypena proboscidalis. Next base: position 826,739 of record LR990132.1, read on the forward strand.
GTATTTTTTACTTATGTTGTTATTATACCTACTACCCTGAATATTATTGATTTCAATATCCACCTAATAATAACTTAGGTTCAATAGATTTCTAAAATAAAACTCAAGCAAGTAGTTTTCCTTATTTATTATCCAGCCTAGAACTGAATCATCTGTCCCTTCCTCTTCTTGTCTCCTCCAAGCTCGAAGTGCTTGCAGCGCTTGAGCGCTACCTGTGACCTCACTTTGCAGTCTGCACACTCAAGACGGAGTACAATTTTCTTTGTAGTTTTAGCCTGGAAAAAACAAATTAATAATTAAATATCCGTTTTTTTTCTTGAAATAAACATACAATGGCTGGTAACTTAAATAAAATTGTCCTATTGATTTCCAGACCATAAATTAATTTCTTTATTTATCAGACAAGAACAAGTTGAAATACATAATTTTACAACCAAAGCTATGCTAATCGGCAATATAACAAACTATGGGATTGATTGGATAGTATTTTTTTTATCTTAAAGATGAGAAATGTTTTCTTAATTGTATTTGCTTCAGCTTTTTTTCAAACTGCTTCTATGATTTATTTTCATCATTAGCTGTGCAATAGCTCTTTAATCACGAGGGTATAGCTTTCAATAAATTTTATAATTACCAAAATTCAAAACAGCATTGATTTAGTCAATGTTATACTAATATTTATGTTCAGAATTCAAACACCAAGTATGTGGAAAAATTTAATTTTTGAAAACTGATTGAATAATATGACATGATTATTCATCCGTAAAGAAATATCATACATACAGACGTTCATAAATCGAATTATTATCGAATCGAATAATTATATTACGATAACACCAGCTATTTAGTAAATTACGGGGGTGGATTTCAAATTTGGGGCCAAAAGCATATATTTTCATTTATTTCTCATGATGTAGAATTTATCGTAACTAAAATTATTTTAAATAATGTAGTATTATGAGACGCCCAAACGTCAGTTAGAACGAATCTTTTATGATTGTTCATTAAAAAGATAGATCTAAATCTTATACCTATTTCTCATTAGTGTCAATGCTCCAAAGTCGTATTTTTTTTTCATTTGTCTATAAAACGGAAACGCGTCGAGGAAATTCAAATTTTAACGTATTACTGTTTTGTATACACTTTAAAGATGAATAATTAGACATTAAAACCAATGCTAAGTAATAAAAAATAAGTTTTTTTAGCTTTCTAAAAATGATTGTTTTTAAAGTATCATTTGTGTGACCGTTTTCAAATGCACCAGTAAACCGAATTTGTCCCTGATTTACCCTGCCCTTTGCCCCGCGCGCATCCCGTGTGCTCAGTCGTCGCCGAACGCGCGTAGTCAACAGGTGTGTGTGTCGATATTTTAAGAGAAATTCCAAATTTCAGGTAAGATTTTGACTTTGGTAACAAATTTGTATCATTAGTGTTTTGTCACATATCGTGTTTAGTTAAATGTATTTTTTATTTTTGATTTGGCTGGCTAATAGACCATTGAGAGCATATTTAGTTTCTAATGTACGGTATATTCTCGAACGTTCCATTTAAGAAATAAATTCGAATTACTACCAAAAATCTCATTCGTGGCACTCTCATTTGTGTCGATTCACGAGTCACACGAATTATATTGAAGTCACACTAATGATATTTTTTTTATTTTTAGATTATTAAGTATTTAATAATGGCGAAACCCAAAAAACGGAGAAGTGAGGAAGAATTAGAGAGACGTAGAATAGCTAGAAGACAAAAATATCAAGCTATTAAAAAAAATCCTAAGTTATATGCTGCTGAGCAAGAAAAAAAAAGACAATATTACTTAAAAGCTAAGGAAAATAAAAAAATTAAAAGTATTAACGCAATGAGTCCACGCGAACAAAGAATTCAAAGACGAAAATGGAAAGAGAGTGCCAAAAAGTTTTATAGAAAGAAAGTTAGTCAAAGAATGATAGAAAACGTTGCAGTAACTGAAGAAAGTTGTGATATTGAAAATGTTGATTCGAATAGAGATCCCTTAAACATAGAAAAACTAGAAATAAAATCAAAACTAAGTATGCGTGAACAAAAACTAATTAAAAAAATCAAAACAATGAAAATGCAGCACGAGAAAGAGAAACGAAATTATATATTATTATTAAACAGATACAGATTCAGAATAAATTATTTAAAAAGAAAAATATCTTCACTAACAAGCAAAATAAGTAATGATTCAGGAAATACGAAAGATGAAGATAAGAAACAATTATTTGATAGACTTTTAAGTGCTGAAATAACACGGAAATTTGCAACAACTACAAAAAGGAAAGACAAACGCGTTATCACTAACTTAATTGATAAAGAGAAGTTTAAAAAATTTAAGGTTGCTACTGACCTTCGCAAAGTTCATCTTCGAGAACGATTTAAGAAAAATGCACGAAATAACCCCAACGCTCAACAATTAGTGGAAAAGTTTTACGAAGACGACATTAACAGTCGCATTACTCCAGGCAAGAAACAATATAAGAAGAAACATGGAACCGTTAAACAAGTCAGATATCTTTTAGATTCTATGAAAAACTTACACAATAAATTTTTGGCTGAAAATACTAACATCAAAATTAGTTACACGACTTTTACAAGACTCCGACCATTTTGGGTCTTTCTTCCAACTGACGACCGTGATACGTGTGCCTGCTTGTTACACACAAATTTTAACTTATTAATAGCGGCTCTTAACAAAAATGATATTCTTTGTGTAAAAGATAGTCAGAATTTGACAAAGGAAATATGTTGTGATAAATATAGCCTAGATTGTCTTAATCGCAAATGTGCTTCATGTAAGGATAAAATAGTACCATACAAAGAATTCCGAAATGATAAAGAAATACAATACATGGTGTGGGAAAGAGATATAAAAAGAGTAGATACTAAAGAAATAAAAATAATCAAGAAGAAAGCAAAGAGGTCTGATCCACGTAACCTGATATTTAAATTGGAAAATATGTTACCAACATTTTTATCACACACGAGTAACATTGTCAACCAGTATGCTACTATTAAATGTTTGAAAGAAGCTCTAACTATCAATGAAGCCTTAATTCATATGGATTTTTCTGAAAATTATTCTTATAAATATGCGGAAGAAGTACAAAGCATGCACTTTGGTGGCAGCCGTGGTCAAGTCACACTTCATACAGCAGTGATTTATTTAAAAAATGATTCCAATGCTACTCAAGCCTACTCTATTTGTACAGTCAGTGAATGCACCCGTCATGATGCAGCGGCAGTGTGGGCTCATGTAAATTATTTAATTAAATTTGTGTTTAACAAATCATCGCGAATTAATCGCATTCACATTTTAACTGATAGTCCCTCTAGCCAGTATAGAAATAAGTATATATTTTATATTTTAACCCAATTAAGGATTGACTTCCCAGAATTAAATCTTGTCACATGGAATTACCAAGAAGCTGGGCACGGCAAGGGTGCCCCTGATGGCATTGGAGCAGTGATCAAAAGGACTGCGGATTATGAATTAAGGTGTCATCAGGATGTCGGCGATTTTGATGCCTTTGTTAACATCATACGAAAAAATATAAAAAATGTAGAAATTGGTATTATTCAGGAGCACGAAATCAAATTAAAGGAATTAATGTTACCTAAAGATATCGCTACTTTCAAGGGGACTATGATAGTTCATCAGGTATATGTTTATATAAATAAAAATATTATAATTAAATATACTGACGTTACCATACAAAATGTAATAATAATACATATTGTTTTTCTTCAGGTCGTTTGGTCTGCCGATTCTGCCTATCTAGAATTCAGAAAACAAAGCTGTTTCGAATGTTTAAATGTTGCTTGTAAACATGGCAAACATATGAGATTTTTTAAATTATATAATATTCCCATTGAACCTACAATGGAAAATATAAAGGTCATCCCAGAACACAAAAGAATTAAGGTACTTAGTGATGTTACCATTCACTATGCCAATACCGATCCAATGTTATATGACAACGAGCCATCAACTTCAAGTCTACGCAGTGTTCGACACTCCTGGACCAACAAATCTTTTATAAAGAATCAAACAAAAGCGATAGGTCATGAAAAAGAATTCCTTGAATTTTTAAAGAAATGTGAAGATGATGATGAAGATCCCTTATCAGATTGATTAATTAAGTAGGTATTAATAATATGGATATTGTTATTGTATCCGCAATGAAAAACGATTAGCGTTAACGAATTATATTTTGAAGACTGAAATCAGAAATGTATACCATTGATTAGCTAAGTTGATTAAGTTCTTGTTATGTTTTGGAATTAAGTTTAAAATAATTAATATCTGTATTACGGTGGTCAGCACATCAACCTAATCCAATCTGTCAAAGTTGTTGCAGTAAATTGAAAATCATTCAAAGTAATTTGACAGTAGGTTGAGGGTTAGGTTGATGCGCTGGCCACTGCACCTACAAATAATGCTAATGACAAATATTTTATATTATGTTGATTGTTTAGTAACATAGAAAAATAAAAAATATTTACTTTCATTAGTGTAACCAGAGATCTCATTAGTAAATCACAAAATATCATTAGAGAAATTATGTTGCTCATTCGTGTCACTCAAAAATTTGTATTTTCCCTATTAATGGAAGAAATTAAAGGTTTGTTTGATTAGCGTGTGTTTTTTTATTTAATTAATGCACCTAGATATTTAAACATATTTTTTTTTTACATTTTTCTAATATCATGCAATTCACACTTTTTTGGCCCCAAATTTGAAATCGACCCACGGATCAAAGGCATAATGCACAGTATTTATTATTCACAAATAACATGCTGACCGAGTAGCCTGGGCGCCGATAACAACCCGGTTGAGAGGTTATGACAACTTACCTTCTTTTTGAAGATGGGCTTGGACTGACCACCATAACCCTGCTGTTTACGGTCGTAACGCCTTCTGCCCTGGGCAGCGTGCCTTTCCTTGGACTTTTTGTACTGTGACACCTTGTGAGTCTTGTGGCACTTGCATTTTTTGCAGTATGTCCTACGCTGTTTGGGTACATTCACCTGAAATTTTCAAAGTTGGACATGAAATATAATCCCCGTTGAGTACGCCGACACATTTTATAACGATTTCACTTTAATTTGTTTAATTATCTTGCACATTTTAAACGATTTAATCAGATTTATTTCGATAAAAACACAAACCATTTTGGCGTTCGCTATTCACGGTTCTATCAAACGTCAAAGAAAGAAAATTTGTCAAATTTTGAGGATGACAGTTTGGCAAAGAGTTGCCATGTCAGTTTAATAAATTTATTAGTATTGCCATCCTAAAACATAATGGTAGATAATATATTTCTAACCGGTTAGAGCTATTTTCATTTCAATACATTTGCCCCGCACCAAAACTTCGCACTTTGTTGAGTTTGCTGATCTACACCCGCCATTTTTTTTTTTTTATAAAATGATTTTCACACTGACATGTCACTTATTATGCCACCACCGCGCCGCGCCGTATGTTACCATTTATGATAAAACGGGGGTTAATAAAATGTTCATGTAGGTGGAATCTATAAAATCTATATAAAACACAATCCTGAATCTGGTTTTATATCGTGGACGTGCTTCAGGGCCGACCCGTCCATTCAGCGGATGGAGTGGCCGTTCCAGGCGCCAATGGTCAGGAAGCGAAGGCGTCCCCTTACTTTTTCTGGCGAAGATATCTTTTAGCGTTACCTTAAAATGTGCAAAAAACCTTGAGCACTCTTAAAAAAGTAAAGTTTTCAGAGACATATTATTATAAAGTGCTCCTTTAATTTTTAACGGCAAAGACGCTTTGGATCCACTAAAAGTTCATTCTTTATAAAAAAGTTGGAAGTATGGGGCAGGGGGGCCAAAAATTTGATCTCGCTCCAACCAAAATTTGGCCAGGGACAGGTCCTAACCTACTTCACCAGCTTACTCGATTTGGATTTTTCTTGATGAGCCAGCTTTCCAGTATCTAATGCTTAAAAGCCTGGTACCCGAAGATTTTAGTAGAAGTTATGAGATCTGTGAAGAGTTGAAAAAATAAACAAAGTTGTTTTGGCGCCAAGAAGTGACGGATTCTTAGTTAGGTGAAATTGTTTTGTCTGGTTAAAGTTTTACAGCATTAACTATGAAATTTGCCATCCCAGAAATATCCTGGCACAATCGGGATCCTGTTCTGAGTGTCGATTTTCAACCGAAAGTGGAGACAAGTGAACCATTACGACTTGCGACTGGTGGGACTGATTCACATGTTTTGGTAAGAAGATGAATAAAAATGGAACAAATATCTCTCACACTTCTACTAAAATCATCTGTTGTCTATTTATTTAACTATTACAATCTATTCGAATGCAATTTTAACCACTTAAAATCATTTAATCAAGAAGGTCAACTTGTTGGATATTTTACAAATAAAACACCCCAGTACAAATTTGACTGCTCGGTAATTTTTTGTAAGCAATATGTAATATTTATAATAATTGGTAATGCTTGTGCTATTAATTGTTCATATCATGACAAAGATATTGTTCATTTTCATAATATCCTTTTTCAGATTTGGTATGTATCCACAACAGACACAGGTTCCGTAAATCTCGAAGTAGCTGCAGACCTGGCGCGTCATCAGAAAGCCGTCAACGTGGTGCGGTGGTCGCCTAACGGACATTTCTTAGCTTCAGGAGATGATGAGTCTATTATATTTATTTGGAAGAAGACCGATAAGGAGCCCACTCCTGCAATGGAGCAGAGTGAGGAACAGTATAAGGAATCTTGGGTTATTCATAAGGTAAGGATTCCTTCTTTTCTATTATCTTATTTATCTATTTTATTTAAGCAACAAGGAGTTGACAAAATTGAAACTTATTTGAACTGAATGTGCCTAGTGCTTTTGTTCTTTCTATTTTTCTGTATAGTTAATAAATTATTATTAAATGAAATTATAATAAATCATAAAATATTGTTTTTTGTCATGTCAAAGAAACCATTGTTTAAAATGAAAATACAGATGAATGTCAAATTACACCAATCATTTTGATTTGATTTGGACTAATAGCCTATTTTGATTTTTTACTTTATTATTTTCCTTATGCAAACTATTATTTCTTTAGACCCTTCGTGGCCACATGGAAGATGTTCTGGACATATCCTGGAGTGCCAACTCCCTGCACCTGGCATCAGGTTCTGTGGACAACAAGTTGCTGGTTTGGGATGTCTCCCGTGGGAAGTACAGCTGTATCCTCACTGATCATAAGGGATTTGTGCAGGGAGTCTCCTGGGATCCCAAAGGGCAGCTTATAGCATCTGCTAGCACTGACAGGTATGTTGATTTAAAAAGAAGTTATGATTAGACTTTATTATCAGGAAAACCAACCCTGACAAATTCAGGCATCTCCTTGGGGATGTTCCAATAATATCCCAGAATGTATTGAAAAAAAATATGGGAATATGTCTTTTCCAGTGCAGTCTTTACCTTGAAACTTACTTATTTACATTATAAAGTATAGTTCTAATTTTAACTATTCATCTTGTTTTATCTTACATCTTAAACTACTAATTTCTTCCAGAGTATTTCGAACATTTGACGTTGCCACAAAGAAGGTGACATCCCGTAGCAGCAAGGCCATCCTCCCCTTCCCCTCAGAGCACCCACTCCATGACATCAAAGTGCGTCTTTACCATGATGACACTCTGCAGACATACTACAGAAGATTACATTTCAGTCCTGATGGGTTACTGCTGGCAGTACCAGCAGGAAAGATTGAACCAGAACAGGGGAAGGTTGACTTAAAGCCAATCAATGCTGTTTATATCTATACAAGATATTCTTTAAAAGTGTTAGTATAAAAATATTATAATATTTTTATTCAGTTTTAAACCAGATAAAGGATAATAAATACTTTTACATGCTTTACTTTTCCAAGTGATCATTAATTGATCCATAATGTTGAGTAGTAGTTGCATAGGCACAGATGATAGAACTTGCAATAAATTTCTATCTTTATTCTTCCAGTCCAGCATGCATCCTGCCATGTGGAGAGGCAGCATTGGTGACGCGTTGGTCGCCGCGCGTGTACTCCGCTCGCGTGAGAGGCCCCGACCCCGCCTTCCCTGTCAAACATCGCATGATACTTGCTGTGGGAACCAAGAGATCTGTGTTGGTGTACGACACACAGCAGAAGACACCAATAGCGCTAATTTCTAATATACATTATACCAGGCAAGCAAACCCTTTTCTATTCCTCAATGATGTTATTCAATTTCTTGGTATGGTATCAGCGAGTTTGCTCTGTATAGACTTTAAACCTATAACATTTCCTTGTGCAGACTAACTGACCTGACTTGGTCTCCGGATGGTCTGACCCTGGTGGCATCAAGCACTGACGGCTACTGCTCTGTTATCACGTTCGCGGACGGAGAGCTCGGCGAAGTCCTGCCGCATGATGTATTGTTAGAGGCACCTGCGCCGGGTAAGCATTTTTGTCATATTTTACTTATTTATAACTCAATATAAACAAAACAGAGGTAAAATCTCTCTTTCTAGACATGCGCCAGCGTGTCCAGCCTCATTGTACTTTACGTAGCTGTCCATTCTCATTGCTAAATTTCAATATTCCTTTGCAGAACCAATGGATGTGGAAGGAGTAGAAACACTTAAAGAGGTAAAGAAACCAGACGACCCAAAACCTGAAGTAAAAGAATCCAAATCAAATGCAAAAGAACAAAAGGAGAAACCTGTGAACAGAATAGATTCATTCATAACATTCAAAGCACCCGAGAAATCTCCTAAAAAACAAAAAATAGAAACAAAAATCAAAACACCGGTAAAATTTTTAGAAGAAGTGGCCATGCCTTCATGGTCGGATAACAGTAGCAACGAAATTATTAAACCTCGGGAAACTATTAAAGAGTCTGAAGTTATGATAATAGATGATAGTGAAGATATAAAGCTTATCTATGAGGAAACTCAGGGTACGAAATCTGCCAGCCAATCACCTGACTCACCCAAAAAATCAAAGGAACAAGATACTCCCAAAAGTAGCCCTAAAGACAAACCTGCATTACAGTTGGGTACTCCAAAAGGTTCTCAGAAACAAACTAAGCCAAGTACTCCAAAAAGCAGTCAGGATTCTGAGAAGGCGAAGCCGAAAACTCCAAGCAAAAGTACTCAAAGTACATTAGACAGCAATTTCTTAAAACAAGCGAAGGTGACGGATGTGAAGGAGCAAGTCGCTGTCAAATCGGCGCCGAGTCCCAAAGCCCCGAGGCGAGTCAGCTTCGTCACTCTGTCGAGTCCTAAGAACGCGAAAAAGAAGTAGACTAAAGATATTTATTTTTGTGAATGTGTAAGATATTTTAATACAATGTTTATGGTAAGAGTGTATATTGAATAAACAATTTTAGACAATTTTATTTTTTCCTTTTCATTAAAATAATAAAAAATCTGATGTCCCACTGTTAGGTACGGGCCTATTCTCATAATGAGAGTTTAAGGGCCATAGTCAACCACACCAGCCTAGTGCAAAGGTAGACTTCACGAACACTCAAGAACTTTGTAGGTGCTTTCAGGCATATAGGTTTCCTCACGATAATTGTCTTCACATTCAGTAAGTGATAATTTATATGATAAATACACACATCTCCGAAAAGACGAATCTTAACGATTTATATGTTATGTTATGTTAGCTATGTGTGCCATGTGCCCATCCAAGATCTTTGACTTCGCAGTCCTACAGTCTCCCACTGGGCTATCACTACATATTTATAATTTATTATTTTTCATTACTTAGGATTTGCCTCTGTAGGATTTCGTGTTTCCTTTCTGATTATTTATTGCCCCAAGGAATTTTAAACTTTTTACTTAATTTTAAAACAAGGCAAGGAAAATAAAAGTCTCATATAAAAGTAAACATTTATAATAAATATTTACAATTCAATGCGTACTTTATCACATTTTAAATAAGGGTGAGTATATAACAAAATATATTTCCGTCAATCGAAAGTATAACTACTTAACTCAAACTGTGATATGTCGTTTGATCAGACATAATACCACTCACTTTACACTTTCTTGTAGTTACAATGATATTTCTAAATTTATTTATTTAGAGGGGACTGCCCTAATCAAAAAACAAGACACACAACACTTCAATAAAAAAACACATGTTAGAAGTTATTGTTCAATTCAATCTTAAATGCAATCACGGAAATAACATCTAAAAATATTGAAGGATCAAAGCGGATCTGGCAAAATTTAATAAATATTTCTCTTTACCTATCTAAAACTCCATAATAAGAGCTGTATGTAATTTCAACACAAAATTGGCACATTTTTATTGGAACTAATCTAAAACTGTTTTAATTCAATGCCAACTGACTATAATTTGGTATTCAGCCAGATCAGCATTTATCCTACAATGTAAAAATAATAACCTACCTATAAAAAATACAAATGTTTATACTTACTCTGCTCACAACTACAAGAAAACACAAAGCGTCGTAAAGACAAATCAGTTGGAACAAATAAAAGAGTAGACAGATCTACCAATACAAATGTATGAATTTCATCTAGATACAGAAACCCCATGGAACGTATTGTAACAATCATTAGCATTTATTTATTTAAGTACTTTGGGTAAGCTCGAATTCTGCTGATAGTAATAGTATGCAGATTGCAATAAATAATTGACAAGCAATTGAAAGACAAATATAATTCATACCAGAAATATGATATATTATTAGGCCATTTTTTGGATAGTATATATATGTAGACAAACTCGTAAATGGTAAAGATGCAAATAGATAAACAAATAGTGGCTTAAAGAACTTTCAAGGCTATTTTAAAATTATCCTTTCTCGTAAAAACTAACCAAATTATACTAAGAAACAGTTGAAAAAGATATGGGACAGGCAGGATTTGAACCTGCGACCTTACTGCACACCGGGCAGTCGCTCTTAGCCATCCAGCTACGGTCGCCTCTTACCGGCACCTTAAATTTCTCAACTGTATAATACGTAATTTCGTGAAGTAACCCCATATCTTTTTCAACTGTTTCTTAGTATAATTTGCTAAGCATAGCTAAATGCTATAAAAATATTCAGAAGTTAAACTAACCAAATGTTTTAAATGTTCCGAGGTTCTGTATAATTCTAGCTTATTGCTCATAATAGTTTTCACTAACTACATTGGATATTGCAATGATGATTGTCCTCAGCTGTGGGCAAAGGAAAATTAATGACTTTGTTTAATCTTGCAAACATACATTCAGTATGTGTAGACGAAGTTCACTTATAGGCATTATTACATTACATGACAACATTCATAAATTTCCCTGTCACCAATAGTTGAGAGCATTCACAAATTGCTAAAGATACTATAGTTTACATATACCTTCGTTTATTCATCAATTGATTAGAATTCACACTGTCCTTACACATTTGATCAAAATCATAATAAACCCTTATCAACCTTAACGTCACCACTTTAAGGTCAGTAGTTGATCGGAAGCGTCGTCGTCTTCGTCTTGGAGCGTGATAAAGGTGTTGTATTATAATTTAGTTTATTTCATATAATTTGTGTTTTATCGGTACAATCTCGCGAAGTCGCGTAGTAGTCTAGACATTTCCTTGTGTTTCTCTGCCCTGAAAAAAATAGAAATGCTATTATTTACAGAGATAGTCCCTCATTATAACTCTGAATGAACACGGTAGTCATGTAATTTCAGTCTTATTTAGCGCACATGTTTCGAAGGTCACTAACGGGGCATGTACACGTGGCACGTGAAAATCTTCGCGTGATATTTAGTTTATATGATACTATCTAGTTATGCTTATCACTATCTATCACCCTCTTGAAGAACCTACCTCATAGCATACTGATGGAATTGCCAGCACTGTTGCTCCGTGGCGGAGGCCGTCCGATCCCTGGGCAGTCTCTGCAGAGCAGGGTGCAGCCAATCCACGCTGGCAGACTTCTGCCACTGCAGCAGTTCCATGAGCACTTCTGCCACTTCCGCCAGCATGTAGGAGTGCAGATGTACCACGCTGGCTGACATCAACGCGAACGTGAGCTCGGAGCCGTGCGAGTGGAGCACTTGGTCTGATAATGCTGGAACAATTTTTTATAAAATCCAAAATGTTTGTACGTACAAATAATGGCATTAATAAGTAAGATACTAATGTAATAAAACTAAATAAGTAAGTTTGTATCATACACAATTAGCAAGTTTTCATCACAGACCTTTATATGATTTAGATTAGATATGTAAAATCTGTCAATATGTATGGAAAACAAGCGTGCCATATTTTTACAACAAACAAATTTCAGAGATGGGAACTTTACGTTGTCCACACCAAACCGATAACAATTATATTTTAGATGTATCAATTTTTAATCGATTTGGGTTCATAGACAGAAAAAAACAATTGATGATAGACTAATGATTGTATTATCTGATCAATAAATAAAGGTTTACTACAGCATATTGCAATATTAAAATTCTACGTTTTTTTAAATAATTTATTATCACCACACTAGCACGAAAAAGATCGTTTGCTTGCCAGAATTCAGTGAGTAAAAACCGTATTTACTCACTAGTGAGGCAAAGTGATTCAAATTTCGAAACACAAAATCCTTCTAATGAAAAGACGCTGAAAAAAAAAACAAAGCAGCCACCATGTAGGTTAGTAATAAACATTGACATCAATTTTTATTAAATAACTACAAACGATACGTTTTGATTATTTTAATAGTTATATATGGAACAAGTGAGAAAAAGTTAATATTTCTGTTGAGTGCCAATTTTAAATCTTGAGCTTGCGAAGTAGTATTAGTAGTAAGTGATAAATTGAATCACGAGAGTAGCGAGGCGAGTTGTAAGTCGCCACTGATTAAATATGTCGTACGCTTTCAAATACTTTTCACGTGATTTTTCTAGTAAAAAAGCAAACTTCTGTGTTAGAAGCGAGTTGTCGCAACTCTTTTGGAGTTCCACAAAGTTCTTCATCACTGGATTCACTATTTTTTTGTTAAAAAGTTCCAGTAAACAATTAAACATAAACTGAAAAGAATTTATAGTTACCCGCGATGACTGACACAGACACATACTTTTTTTTTTTAAATCGTGCGTTCGGAAATTCGAACACCGTAACAATTTTTTATTTATAGTCTAATATTAAGTACCTGATTATAATTAATTTAATGGTCAATCACGAATATAAAACCATTTTTTTTTTTTTTTTTTTATTGTTTGGTCCACTAAACTGGACAATACATAGCAAAATTCAAAATTCAAAATTCAAATAATCTTTATTCATATAGACACAATTCAAAACTCTTAAATTATGTGCTTATGATGCGTCCATATTTTTTCTTGATGTTGTGATCCAGAGCAACTCACTCCCACGCTGTCTTGTCATTTAAATAGTCCGAGATTGTATAGTAAGCTTTCTTACATAGTTTAACTTTAACAGCTGTCTTAAACTTATTTATAGACAGTACTCGAATACTATTAGGAAGTTTGTTGTAGAATCGTATACATTGGCCCATAAAAGAATTTTTAATTTTGTGGAGACGAGTCGTATGAAGTACAAGATTATCCTTATGTCTAGTATTAACATTATGCGTGTCACTTTTCTTTTTAAAATTGTCAATATTTTTCTGTACATATAAAAGATTTTCGTATACATACTGTGATGTCACAGTCAAGATATTTATTTCCCTGAATTTTTCTCTGAGGGAAACACGCGGACCTAGTTTATATATAGCCCTTACAGCTCGTTTCTGCAGTAGAAAAATGGTGTTAATGTCCGCACAGCTTCCCCAGAGTAGAATTCCATAGGACATTATACTATGAAAGTAACTAAAGTAAACCATTCTTGCTGTATCTACATCAGTTAATCTTCTAATTGTTTTTACTGCATATACTGCAGAGCTAAGTTTGGCTGACATTTTTTCAATTTGTGGGCTCCATTGTAATTTAGAATCTATAGTAATTCCCAGAAAAGTAGTCGATTCCACCGGTTTCAACCTGGTTTCATTTATGATTACATTAGTTTCTACCTGTCTGACATTAGGCATTGAAAACTTTATTATTTTGGTTTTGTTTTCATTTAACAATAAGTTGTTTACATTAAACCATTGGACTACCTTAGAGATTGCATTGTTCACTTCGTCATAATTATGTAATTGTCTACTAATTTTAAAGGTCAATGAAGTGTCATCAGCAAACAATACAATCTCATGATTAGCAAAAGAATAAACTCAAAAGTTTATGCAAAGTATCTGAATTTTACACCTTAAAAATAATTAGAATATTAAGTGTACAGCCGTATAGCAAGCTTTTTAATGGACATGACCGATGCGTCAAAAATGTCGAAAAGATTACGATTGTCGTTACACAATGCGCACATGCGATACATGGGTGAATGTTGACCGTAGTTTGTGCGTTGCAAGGGGAGATGAAAAGTTCTTCTATTTGCGATACGACTACAGGGACGCGGGACCATCAATTGGAGTTTGTGAAGTATATCTGAGCAATCAACAAATCCCCTCACAACCTTCGATAACAATATCATGTCAGCAGCTTTACGTCTATGATCCAAAGATAATATTTCAAAATGGGTGAGTCTTGAATTGTAGGAGATTATCTTTTTACAAAGTTTGTTCGCGTAGGTAAGATGATATAAGAATCGTTTTTGGAGACATTCAATTCTATTTATGTGAACGGCGTACGAGGGACTCCAGACAGGACTGCAATATTCTAACAGGCTTCGCACGTAACAGTTATACAGGAGAGTAGGAATTTCTGGTTCCTTGAAAAGTTTCGTTTGTCGCAGTACAAAACCTGCAAGACGGGCTCCATTAAAATACTAAATAAGCGCATATTTATATAATTTAAAATAATTAAAACGTATCATATGTAGTTATTTAATAAAATTGATGTCGATGTTTATTACTAACCTACATGGTGGCTGCTTTGTTTTTTACCCGTCTGCTGCGTCAGAAGGAGGGTTATGTTTTTCGAGCGTATGTATGTATGTATGTATGTATGTCTATTTCTTTGGCACGCCCTACAGCCCAAACGGCTAGACGGATTTTGACAAATGAGGTGTCGTTGAATTCGTCGAAATAGTGATAGTGACATAGGCTATATAAATTTTCAAAATGGTGCCGGCAAATGAAAAATAAGGTCGGGGAGGTATGGATTTTCTTTTCATCATAGTAATATGGGTATCAAATAAAAGGCCATGAAAAGACCATTTCAAAAATATATACCTACTTATTATCACATTTATATTACTGATTAAACACAATTTACCAATTTATATATCGGCACGCTCGCGCGCCCGAAGTGGGTGGAAGTTAGTTTGTATGTTCGCTCACGCTAATCTTGGAAACTGCCGGTCGAATTTGAATAATTGTTTTTGCATTTGATAGTTCAACTCACGATTAAGGCTCATTGATCTCAAAGAGATTTGATTTCTACAAATTAATAGATATAAAAAAACATGTCGGTTAAAAGAACTAAAAAGAGTGAAATAAAAAATAATTATTAAAAAAAAAACCCGACTGCTTAAAAAAAAACTGAAAAGATAAAAACAAGTATAGCATTATCTACATTAAATTCATTAACAACAAATGAAATATGTCAAACTAAATTCTTTATGATGTTGCAGGCGGTGACAAACGAAGTTATATAGTAGTAACAAAGTATTGTTTGTCCCCGCCTTCATTTGTTGTTAATGAATTTAATGTAGATAATGCTATACTTGTTTTTATCTTTTCAGTTCTTTTTTTTAAGCAGTCGGGTTTTTTTTTTAATAATTATTTTTTATTTTTCAGCGCCTATTCATTGGAAGGATTTTGTGTTTCGAAATTTGAATCACTTTGCCTCACTAGTGAGTAAAAACGGTTTTTACTCACTGAATTCTGGCAAGCAAACAATCTTTTTCGTGCTGGTGTGGTGAAAATAACAATTATTGATCCGTTTAGTGAAATATAACCACTTACTATAGAAACGACGCAAACAGTTATATAGAAGAGACGACTTTGTTTTGTTTTATTTTTTGACGAGTTGTTATTACAAATTGGTTGGTCACATCTGAATTTTAAAATGTTTTTATACATTGGAAGAGAAAAGAAATTTTTTTTTCATTGAGACATTCTAATAAAAAATCTCTATTTCTTAAGGAATGTCTCAATGTAAAAATATCACATCACAAATTAATCAAGCGAATTAAGCTTAGCTGGAGGATGTAACAAGAATACTAGTAATTTGTATTTGCAAATTACTAGTAAGCTTTTTGAGAAAGAAAACAAAAAAGGATTTGGAGTGATGTTTTATAATAAAATCCCAAAAAATACCACTATACTAATTTTTGAATATTATATTGTGAAAAGGTTCGCATGATTTAACTTCGCATTCCTTCATTTGGTATAATAATGCGGAAAAATGGCATAAAACATTATGCGTAATGATAGTTATGTCTAGTTAAGTTTAATGTCGAAGGACTATTAAGTGAAAATGTGTTATGCGTAATGTGTTATGCGAAAAAAAGGAAACCCTGTGAATGTATAGGCTCCAACTAGATCTTTGAAGTAATGTTGCTCTGAAAATTTGAGTCACATCACATACCAAAGGTTTTAACTTAATATTTTTTTCCTATAAAATTTTTAATTGCACATAAATTTATAAATTATTATCTTTTATTTGTAACTCACCTTTCACCTGTTGTTTATCAACGGCCCGTGGTTTGTTGGCCATCTTACAGAAATCGTACAAAAACTTCATGACGGAGGAGTTTGCCTCTCGGTGATCCAGACTGCAGGCTAAAGTAGCGCATTGCAGGACTGTGGATATCGCGCCGGACGACAGGAATTCCAGGGGAATGCGCTGTAGAAACCTGGAAACGCAACAAATATCTCAGAAGGGTTGGATAGTGGTTAGCGGTGAACTACACACACAGTTTACTTGCTGAGATGTTGAATTCGGATTTGTGATAAAAGTTATATGCGTAAGAGAGGTATAATCCTTTTTATGTAGTGTATTTGCATCGTTTTGTACAAGCCAGAAATTCTGAGAGAGATTGAGAAGTTCTATGGACAGTTATACACGTCTACATCAACGCCAGACTGACTCGACACTATACCGAAGATATCCCGGACGTCAGCTTAGACAAGATAAGTATGGCTCTTAAGCAGCTTAAAAACAACAAGGCACCGGGTGATGATGCAATCACGGCTGAGTTTCTGAAAGCGGGTCGATTCGGTGGAAACATGGGCAATGCTACAGGCTCTCCAGAGGTGCTGAATTAACCATCGGTATATCGATGTGTTAAGGGTTTTTTTATATCAAAACGGTACTATAATGTTAGGATTGCATTTGGAATGAAACACCAAGCAGTACGAAATGATACTAACTTTTATTAAGAATAACATAGGTTTATATATGGTTACATCAGTCACATGACAACTACATATAATGGGTACATACTTATACACTACATCTTCCTACATAAGGAAAAATAAAATAAAACTTATGGCTTTATTTTATTTTAATACTTAAAAATACAACGATTACAAACAGTAACATAAAAATACATTGTTTCATTCACCAATCATTTATTTATAACATTTTCATCAAAAATTTTTTTTTTGCCATAAACGTCTTAAGTACGTTTTCTAATACATTTATTAGTCATTTTCTGGAATATATAATTTTGTACGATTTTTGTGAACAGTATCAAGCTTACCATCTTTTAATATTTCCACATTCGGTGATATGTCTTTTAATACAATATATGGACCTAAATAAATATTCGATAACTTATTACCAGTTTCGTTTCGAATTAAGATTAAGTCATCCTTTTTATATTTAATTGGGTTGGATTTTTGATCATATTTTTCTTTACGTAATAATTTAGACTTAATTAAGTTTTCTCTAGCTTCGTTCAAGGAAACTTGTAATCGATATTTTAGTTCTAAAGGATAGCTATCGTGATTATATAGAGGATCGATGGACTTATACACTACAGTACTATGTCGGTTCGTCTCCATGACCAAAGCTCGGCATCCATCCAAGTGACACAGGGTAATGGTATAGCCCCGAAACTATTCACTCCTGCATTGGAGGATCTTTTTAAGCTACCGGAATGGGATGGACTCGGCATCAATCTCAATGGCGAGTATATCACCCACCTTCGGTTTTCTGACGATATAGTGGTCATGGTGGTGTCCCCGGAGGACCTAGGCACAATACTCGGTTATTTTAGTAGCGTTTCAAGGAGTGGGCTTAAACATAAACATGGACAAGACGAAAATTATATCAAATGTCCATGTAGTACCCACCCCAATTGTTGTTGGGAACTCTACACTCGAAGTTGCGGACGAATATGTGTACCTGGGCCAAATTATCCGATAAGGTATTATCCAACTCGGCTGGGCGGCGTTCGGCTAACTACGTAGTGTCTTTTTAACCGACTTCAAAAAAAGGAGGAGGTTCTCAATTCGGTTGTATGGTTTTTTTTTTTTTTTTTTTTTTTTTTTTATGTTTGTTCGCCGATTACTCTAAGACGCCTGGACCGATTTGAGAAATTCTTTTTTTGTTTGATAGGATATACTTGTCATGTGGTCCCATTTTTTTCAAGTCACGTTCTGATGATGGGATCCTAGAGAAATCGAGGGCAACCCTCAAATTTAAAAGGCTTCTATATTGTTTTTTATATATTATCTAAAGCTACTCGGATATCTGCATCTAGTAGTCAGCATTTTATGTTGCTGAGCTGATGCTGGAAGGTACAACTCCTCAACGGTTAGGAGTACGGGGATAATTCTTTAAATATAGGCTCCTTGAGGCCGTTTACTGTATTCTTTCAAGTTATACGCAGATGAGGCGAGACGTTGAATATTACTTATGTACATTCATAATATGAGGTCATGATTTGATGATGGGATCCTAGAGAAATCATGGGTAGGTAACCCTCAAATTTCAAAGGCTTCTATATTGTTTTTCGTATATTACCTAAAACTTCTTGGATACTTGCATTTTAAGTTGCTGAGCTGATGCTGGAAGGTACAACTCCTCAACGGTTAGGAGTACGGGGATTATTATTAATAAGCTTTCCGTCTTAAGTAACCGTCGTCTCCTCATTTGAGAAACATTCTGGTCTACCCATCACTTAAAATCGTAAAATAAAATAATTTTTAATAAAAAAAAACCGACTTCAAAAAGTAGGTAAACTAAAAAGCAAAAAATAAATTTACTTCGTGTACGGGAAAGGTACATTAAAATGATAAGTCAAGATAAAAGTTAAAAGAAATGTATTTAAAGTCAGATAGAAAACACTTAAAACTAATGCTAATTGATAAACACGCGGCGAAAGGAACGTTGGCTGTTGCCCGAACCGATTGATTGCAACTACTGATTATTGTGTTGAATGTATGTATTTTGTTCACTTCGCTGCGTGTTGATGTCAGCATAAAACTAAAACTATTGCGTTGTACGGGTTTGCTCGTACACTTCGCACAAAATAATACGTTTTTTCATTTAGTAAAATAGAAATTATTAAAGAAATTATACTTCTGAAGTCGGTGCAAAGTAAACAATAACTCTGTATAGACTAATCTTTCTAACATCTATTTTCTGACTGAATATTAGTTCTTAATTATCCGATTTACTTGGCACCGACTAATTATTTAATAATTTCTATTTTACTAAATGAAAAAACGTATTATTTTGTGCGAAGTAAATTTATTTTTTGCTTTTTAGTTTACCTACTTTTTGAAGTCGGTTTTTTTTTTTATTAAAAATTATTTTATCGTCCAGTATACCCCAGAAGAGAAAAATCTTTAACCACCGTGTGTTGCCAGTGATGACTTATGGAACGGAGACATGGCCGCTCACTATAGGTGTGATTAAAAGGCTCAAGGTCGCTCAGCGAGTGATTTTTTGTTTTTTATTTATGGCTCACAAACTGAATGCACACCTTAAATCTTATTCTTGTAATATACAATACAAAATTACTTATAGTATGTTTTCTAAAATAGTGAGCACAGCATGCACATATACATTTTAGCAGTGGCGGTCTAGACTAAATTTATATAAAAGAAAAATAACCATAAATTTATAATTAACTAAAATTTTACAATTTTACCTAAAAAGTTATGTACCGAAAGAACGAGTACATTAAGAATTTTTAATTATTTTGCGTAATTCTCTCTTTGCTGTGGCAACGAACTTGTAAAAATATCAAACATGGGGCGAATACCATTATAGAATGTGCCCATTCTGTAGATAGGACTGTGAATACCGACATTAGTGCGAACCCTTGGCAGTGATATTGTTCTCCGATTAACAACACGGCTACCCAGCCGAGGAACAACCAAATGGACGTTTTCCGGAATTCCCTCGCAATCTATGTACCCATTAATTATTATATATAGAAACATTACATCAGATGTCTTACGTCTTGAGCATATGGATGAAATTTTGTAATATTCGAGTCTAGATTGATAAGAGACTAACATTCTACACATATTATTTGTATATGCAAGGTGATACAAAAACTTTTTTAACTAAGGCGAGCATCCAATATTACTACCAGGTCGCGTATAGTCGATACCTAGCTAAGCATCAAGCCATTAATGCAGTAAGTAGCATTGTGAGGTTTCCTCTTTTTCGAAAATTTCATGATGTAGCATTTACCATGATTTAATACCATGCGATTGTTATTGTTACTGCACCCGACATTTATTTTTTAATTTTATTAATTAATTTCGGTTTGCAATTTTCCACATCTGACTCAGTTTTTATAGCCGTATATAGTTTCAAATCATCAGCGTATAACTGAAAGTTACATTCTAACGTCTTTGCTAGATCGTCTATATATATATTAAAAAAAAACAACGGACCAAGATGCGAGCCCTGCGGGACGCCTGTACACCATTGTAGTGTAATGACTCAAAACCACTTACAGCAACGAATTGTGACCTATTTTGCAGATAGGACTCACACCAGCAAAGTAACGATCCATGGATACCCATGTGCTGGATCTTATCGACCAAAATACAATGATCTATAATATCAAAAGCCTTGCTGAAATCTGTGTAAGCCGCATGCTACGCCTTCATCCAAAGCCGCTGCCACATCACTGATAAAGCTTATTAATTTGAGGTTGTTGACTTCTTTGGTAGAAATGCGTGTTGTGAAGGATGTAATAATTGCTTGACTTTCCAAAATATCTTTTTATGCACCAGTGACTCTAAAACTTTTCCAAACGCTGGAGGAATTGAGACCGGTCGGTGATGGAGCTAGCTCGGGGTTTCACTACGCGATCAAATCAGAAATGACAAGATCCGTAGGCAAACTAAGGTCACCGACTAAACTCAGCGAGTCGCTAAATTGAAATACACATAGCTCAAAGGACAGATGGCTGTTGGGAAAAAATGTCCTTGAGTTGCGTAGCCCCCACGCACTGGCAAACGCAGTGTGGGACCCCCCGCTAGATGGACAAACGAACTCGTGTCCTGCAGTGGACGTCACTAGGCTGATGATGATTTAGGATAAATGGTAGAGTATACTAATTACTATTGTTATTATATTTGTTTATTATTTTGGAGAAACTTTAATTTGTGGGTACTATAACAAAAGATGCTCAATTATTAACTTAATGATACTCACCGAATGCAAAGTCTGAACAGATCATCCACAGTGTCAGGATTTTCCCTGAGTCCGTCCGGCTGCTGCAGCAGCTGGAAGGCTCTCGGCATGATGTCCTGCAGCAGCCCCACGAGCGGCGCCACGGCGGCGGGCGCGGTGTGCAGCTCGTCCAGCAGCACCGACGCCAGGTACAGCACGCACGAGTGCGGCGCCGCGCCGTACACGCGCTGCAGGCACCGCGCCAGCGCCGGGGCCAGCGCCGCCGAGCGCCGCCCGCCGCAGCGCACGCCGAAGCGCACCGCGCGGCACCAGCGCTCCATCACGCGCCCGTCGCACGCGTATCTGACACACAATACAATAACTATCTAATCGACACCGCGCCAGCGCCGGGGCCAGCGCCGCCGAGCGCCGCCCGCCGCAGCGCACGCCGAAGCGCACCGCGCGGCACCAGCGCTCCATCACGCGCCCGTCGCACGCGTATCTGACACACAATACAATAACTATCTAATCGACACCGCGCCAGCGCCGGGGCCAGCGCCGCCGAGCGCCGCCCGCCGCAGCGCACGCCGAAGCGCACCGCGCGGCACCAGCGCTCCATCACGCGCCCGTCGCACGCGTATCTGACACACAATACAATAACTATCTAATCGACACCGCGCCAGCGCCGGGGCCAGCGCCGCCGAGCGCCGCCCGCCGCAGCGCACGCCGAAGCGCACCGCGCGGCACCAGCGCTCCATCACGCGCCCGTCGCACGCGTATCTGACACACAATACAATAACTATCTAATCGACACCGCGCCAGCGCCGGGGCCAGCGCCGCCGAGCGCCGCCCGCCGCAGCGCACGCCGAAGCGCACCGCGCGGCACCAGCGCTCCATCACGCGCCCGTCGCACGCGTATCTGACACACAATACAATAACTATCTAATCGACACCGCGCCAGCGCCGGGGCCAGCGCCGCCGAGCGCCGCCCGCCGCAGCGCACGCCGAAGCGCACCGCGCGGCACCAGCGCTCCATCACGCGCCCGTCGCACGCGTATCTGACACACAATACAATAACTATCTAATCGACACCGCGCCAGCGCCGGGGCCAGCGCCGCCGAGCGCCGCCCGCCGCAGCGCACGCCGAAGCGCACCGCGCGGCACCAGCGCTCCATCACGCGCCCGTCGCACGCGTATCTGACACACAATACAATAACTATCTAATCGACACCGCGCCAGCGCCGGGGCCAGCGCCGCCGAGCGCCGCCCGCCGCAGCGCACGCCGAAGCGCACCGCGCGGCACCAGCGCTCCATCACGCGCCCGTCGCACGCGTATCTGACACACAATACAATAACTATCTAATCGACACCGCGCCAGCGCCGGGGCCAGCGCCGCCGAGCGCCGCCCGCCGCAGCGCACGCCGAAGCGCACCGCGCGGCACCAGCGCTCCATCACGCGCCCGTCGCACGCGTATCTGACACACAATACAATAACTATCTAATCGACACCGCGCCAGCGCCGGGGCCAGCGCCGCCGAGCGCCGCCCGCCGCAGCGCACGCCGAAGCGCACCGCGCGGCACCAGCGCTCCATCACGCGCCCGTCGCACGCGTATCTGACACACAATACAATAACTATCTAATCGACACCGCGCCAGCGCCGGGGCCAGCGCCGCCGAGCGCCGCCCGCCGCAGCGCACGCCGAAGCGCACCGCGCGGCACCAGCGCTCCATCACGCGCCCGTCGCACGCGTATCTGACACACAATACAATAACTATCTAATCGACACCGCGCCAGCGCCGGGGCCAGCGCCGCCGAGCGCCGCCCGCCGCAGCGCACGCCGAAGCGCACCGCGCGGCACCAGCGCTCCATCACGCGCCCGTCGCACGCGTATCTGACACACAATACAATAACTATCTAATCGACACCGCGCCAGCGCCGGGGCCAGCGCCGCCGAGCGCCGCCCGCCGCAGCGCACGCCGAAGCGCACCGCGCGGCACCAGCGCTCCATCACGCGCCCGTCGCACGCGTATCTGACACACAATACAATAACTATCTAATCGACACCGCGCCAGCGCCGGGGCCAGCGCCGCCGAGCGCCGCCCGCCGCAGCGCACGCCGAAGCGCACCGCGCGGCACCAGCGCTCCATCACGCGCCCGTCGCACGCGTATCTGACACACAATACAATAACTATCTAATCGACACCGCGCCAGCGCCGGGGCCAGCGCCGCCGAGCGCCGCCCGCCGCAGCGCACGCCGAAGCGCACCGCGCGGCACCAGCGCTCCATCACGCGCCCGTCGCACGCGTATCTGACACACAATACAATAACTATCTAATCGACACCGCGCCAGCGCCGGGGCCAGCGCCGCCGAGCGCCGCCCGCCGCAGCGCACGCCGAAGCGCACCGCGCGGCACCAGCGCTCCATCACGCGCCCGTCGCACGCGTATCTGACACACAATACAATAACTATCTAATCGACACCGCGCCAGCGCCGGGGCCAGCGCCGCCGAGCGCCGCCCGCCGCAGCGCACGCCGAAGCGCACCGCGCGGCACCAGCGCTCCATCACGCGCCCGTCGCACGCGTATCTGACACACAATACAATAACTATCTAATCGACACCGCGCCAGCGCCGGGGCCAGCGCCGCCGAGCGCCGCCCGCCGCAGCGCACGCCGAAGCGCACCGCGCGGCACCAGCGCTCCATCACGCGCCCGTCGCACGCGTATCTGACACACAATACAATAACTACACTCACTTGTCTAGCACCACCTGCAGCACCGGCCAGGCATCAGCTAATGCTGGTACACACGGATGATCGTCCTGAGTCACGAGGATCGTCACGTCCACGTCACGGAACAACGCCGCCACGCGGTCCAGCCACACGCAAGGGTCCGATGATGTGCCTTTACGGACCTCTGCGTCCGATTTCACCACTTCGGAGAGTCCCGCAATTTGTAAGGCTACTGCTCCACGCATTGCTACTGCCAGCTGGGGAATCAAACATAAATTATTTAGAAAAGAATAATATAAAAGAGATAACAACCCAGAAAAGAGGAAAAGAGAAGAGTCAGGCTCGCCAAATGCTTCAAACCAAAAGAAAACTACATCCACCACTATAAAGAGACAAACCAATATAGCGACGAAAACTTTAGGAAAGGACGCTATAAAACCTAATATCCTCAATTATGTTCAACGGGAAAGACCTGCTTCACAACCAGAAATCCAAAAAAACGCCTAAATGGCATCGATATCCGGAACCAAAGCAACATAACTATAAACGAACCAACTTTTTACAAAGGCACCCCAATCCGGCCAGTCACCGTGGGGAAAGTAGACTACTACACTCCAACTACCTTGTCACAAAACCAACCACACATTCCTTCTAAGAAATATCGAAAAATGGAAGATATAATACACATTGCAACATATAACACGCTATCCTTAAGAACTCATGAAAACCTTACGGAACTAATGCTAGCTCTAGAAAATGTAAATTGGTCGATACTGGGTTTGAGCGAAGTCCGACGTCTAGGAGAGAGTATAGAAGACTATGGTGATTTTATATTTTATTACAAAGGAGAAACACCAGGCTTATATGGAACAGGATTCTTAATAAAAAATGCATTAAAACCGTATATCGACGAGTTTATTGGCATTTCAGAACGAATTGTAATATCTATATAAATAAAAATGAATTGTTGTTCGTTAGTCTGATTAAAACTCGAGAACGGCTGGGCCGATTGAGCTGATTTTGGTTTTAAAATATTTGTCGTAGTCCAGGGTAGGTCTAAACGGTGAGCAAATAAGGAAAAATTGCGATTAAGATAGAGTAAGACGACAATTCCATTTTCCCATATAAAAGTTGACCACTTACTTTCTGTCAAACATTTGACGGTATTTGTACTCTCAGTTCCACTCGAATTGAAAAACAAGACTTTTGAATCGACAACATAATATCAACTTTGCTCATAACATCGTGTATTTAAAGTTCAAAATATAAAAATAATTAATGTGTTGACATGTTTGATGGGTGCCAACCTTACAGTGTTACCAACTCTCAAAAATATTTTTATTATAATAATAAGTTTATCCGAACGTTCCATTGTTTTGTCATCTCATGTAAAAAAAACCCGTGTATCCGAACGTTCCATTGTTTTGTCCATAGATTTAAAGACTTTTTACTGCGTTCCTAATTTAACATCCTTGGTTTTGTCATCTCATGTTAAAAAAAAGAAACATTTAATTGGAGAAATACTGAAATTAATTAATAATTTAATACAACCTGGACAGTTATTATTTTTGTTCTGCCGTTCCATCCACTTTTTACAAAAGGGACAATGCATTTTAAGGAGTTGAGGGATAAATAGCTTCACTATAACTTCTGGAAAATAGTTTTAAAATATCAACAATTCAAATATTATAGTTGTTTGAATTCTTTATTTTCTCGATAGCAGATGTAGTTCTTCTTCTTTTCTTAACCATGGCCACCGTCAAAAAAAAAAGGACAGATGTAGTTTGATAGTTATAGTGTAAATATTTGTCAGTATTCACTCAAAAAAAAATTGTCTATGGTAAAATGACACTTGAAATGTAAACGTCTCTTTGCTGTGCATCTATACTATAATTCTTTAATATTCCTAAAAATCTAAAAGCAACAAATTTCAATAAAATTAAAAAAGTATTGTGTCGTGTGTTTGTGACTTACTAAATATGCCTCCAATAATTAGGCGGTACGAAGTTTGCCGGGTCAGCTAGTTGAATATAAAACTACCCCCGAAAAACGAAAATTGGTCAATCGTTCAAGTCTATTCTCCAACTGAACGTTCCAGTAAAACAGAAATCGACTCCTTTTACTTCATGTTATCGGAGGCAATAAATAACTACTCGCACAGCAACTTGATAGTAATGGGCGACTTTAACGCAAGAACGGGAACAAGACGTAACGGAGAAGAAATGATATTGGGCCCACACTGTTCAGGGAAAAGAACAAGAAATGGAGAGAAACTCGTGCAACTGGCATACGAAAACAACTTGAAAATTCTAAACAGTCTATACAAAAAACGTGAGAACAACAGATGGACATGGATATCTCCTGATGGTCACCACAAAAATGAAATTGATTTCATATTAACCAACAAAAGTAAAGATTGTCAAGACTGCCGAGTTGTAAACAATATCAATTTCAACAGCAACCACAGAATGGTAAGAGCTAAATTACAACTAAATACATTTAAGAAAAATAGACCCTTTAAAGCAAAGCAAACCAATAACACAACACTAGAAAGTACCGAATCATTAAGAGAAAAGCTAGAACATTTCATAGACCAAACAAAGGATTTTGACGCACAAAGTAAATACAACAAGTTCCAAGAACTTCTATTTACACATAAAAAAGTCAAACTAGAGAGAGCAAAACTGACAGGA
This sequence comes from Hypena proboscidalis, assembly GCA_905147285.1. NCBI lineage: Eukaryota > Metazoa > Arthropoda > Insecta > Lepidoptera > Erebidae > Hypena > Hypena proboscidalis. Next base: position 853,813 of record LR990132.1, read on the forward strand.
CAAAATGGATAACAAATGAAACTAAAGAACTGATAAAAAATAAAGCAGAACTTATATCAAACCCTGAAAAAACAAAAAGTACAAGAAAGGAAATAGCCAATATAAGTAACAAAATCAAAACATATATGAGAAAAGACCGCCAGAGATACAGACTAGAACAACTGGAAAAATCCATACAAAGAACTGGAGGTACCAAAAAAGCAGTTAAACAACTATTGGAGAAACAAGACTGGATACCAAATCTAATAAATAAAAATAAAAAATGCGAAAAGCGGCGTCCAGAAATCATATCTATAGCTACTAAATTCTTCAAAGAACTGTATTCTAGGGCAAACACTGTAGAAGCAACAATGCTCACAGAAGAAAGCAAAGTACCGGATATTATACAAGAAGAAATAGAAAAAGCAATAAAAACTCAAAACAAAGACAAAGCCCCAGAATCAGATGGCATAAGTAACGAGTTCCTAATCCTAAACAAAAACCACCTAATGCCCATCCTCAAATATCTTTTCAATGAAGTCTTACAAAGCGAGATAATACCTTACCAATGGACAACATCATCTATAATACTTCTACATAAAAAAGGAGATAAAAATAACATCAATAATTATAGACCCATAAGTCTCTTGTCGAATATCTACAAAATCTTCGCTAAAGTAATACTCTACAGAATAACTAGGACGCTGGATGAACACCAACCGAGAGAACAGGCAGGTTTCCGAAGTGGGTATTCGACCTTAGACCACATCTATGTCATCAAACAATTGTTCGAAAAAGGCAAAGAATATAACTTAACTTTTTATTGCTGCTTCGTGAAAGCAGTAAAGCATTCGATACAATAGAACACGAAAAAATCTGGCAGGCCATCAAAAACCAAGGTATTGAAACTAAATATATTAGAATACTAAAAAACATCTACGATAACGGCAAGGCTAAAATAAAGCTAGAGAAGGAAGGTGAAGAGATCAAAATAGAAAGAGGCGTTCGCCAGGGTGACCCACTGTCACCAAAACTCTTCACAGCCGTCTTGGAAGAGATATTTCGGAAATTAGATTGGGAGAATTGTGGACTGTCCATTAACGGTGAAAATCTATCTCACCTAAGATTTGCGGATGATTTAATAATCTTCTCGCCATCGAGTGAGGGACTACAGGTAATGGTGAACGACCTAGCTAGAGAGAGTTTTAACGTAGGATTGGCCATGAATACACTTAAGACCAAAGTTATGACCAATGGCACGCAAGAGCCTATTCTGATAAATAACAATCCTATCGACTATGTCGATGAATACATCTATTTAGGCCAGATAATCTCACCTGCAGATCTTACCTCAAAAGAAATTGATAGACGCATTGGAAATGCTTGGAAACAATTTTAAAAGAGATAGTGAAAAATAAAGAAAGTAGCATTAAGATCAAACGGAAGCTCTTTGACACTAGCATACTACCTATACTCACCTATGGTTGCCAAACCTGGGCTCTCCTCTCACTAAGACACACATCAAAAAACTAGAGACTTGCCAAAACTCTATGGAAAGGAGTATGTTAGGGATAAGACTATCGGACAAAATAAGCACTGTGACCATAAAAAAACATACAAAAACTAAAAATGTTACAAAAACAATAAAAACTTTAAAATGGAAATGGTCAGGACATACAATCAGAGGGAGGGAAAAATGGTCAAAATCCATAATGAACTGGTTCACAAGCCACAAGAAAAGGAAACGAGGCAGACCATTTAGGAGATGGGCTGATGATATAAAAGCCCTGGCAGGTATCACATGGACAAGAGCTGCACATGACAGACAAAAATGGAGAAAGTTGGAGGAGGCCTTTGCCCATTGTGGCATACAGACAGAGATGTCGATGTCGATGCATAATAATTAAGTGTTAGAGTGTAAGAAAATAAATGTTATCATTAAGTACAAATTAGTAATATTTAACTGTAACTGTAATACTGTCTGAATAAAAGGCTATTATTATTATTATTATTAATATAAATATGTAGGGTCATTAAAAGGCTAATATGTAATGATATAGCGATAATTTAAACCCTCAGTGTGTTTACCTGATCATGTGGTAGTTTCCCGATGGCAGAAGCGAGCGCCCTCATGAGCGCGGCGGCGGCGGGCGGCGCCAGGCACAGCTCGTCGCTGGCGGCGGCGCAGCGCATCAGCGTGCTCACGTGCGACGACGCCTGCGCGCGGCACGCCTTGCAGATGCTCTGGGATAATACCATACATTACTATAGTGTCGACCTACAATTGTATAACTTCACTATCTTCACAGAGAAACCGAATGGGTACGGGATAAAGTTACCTGTAACGCAGTGGCAGCTGCATACGCCAGCTGTTTGTCTTGCAGTGCTCTGATGAGGAACTGCAGGCAGGGCTCCAGGCACTCCCCGTGCTGTTCTATCCACTCACACAGCTCGCCCAAGAGAGAGATGCAGGTCTTGCGAACAGCCAGGTGGGTGGTCTCCGGCATAGATAGGATGGCTTCTACCACCATTGGCACGTACGTGTATTCGTCGCTATGGGAAGAATATTACGGCGACTATTTTAATAAATTAAAAGACTTCCTCTAGGTCTATACTCTGTCCATTCCTTTATTTTCTTTTTGACAGATTACATTTAGGGATGCCTTCACACGTTACTGATTCGATTTGAAATCATAATCGATATTGTCTAAGAAGAACTTTCAATCGATTAATTACATCAAAATGGTTTTAGTTCAGTATTAATTATTCGTTTATTAGTAGTTTTTATTGGATGAAATAAATATACAAAATAATAATATAATAATAATGTCACATACTTAGTCTATGACGGTTTCCTAGTTACCTTTGTTTACATTTTGATATGTCATTCCAAGATTTCGACTTAATTTCTTGCAAATAATTATTCATGGAATCTTGATACTATTATTATATTCTTTTTTTATAAAAAATACAGACAATACACAAAAAAAGTCAAATTATTATTTTTCATAATGATCGATTTATTTCATTTCACGATTTGATTTATAGTCTGTGGTTGTTTGTTACAAACAGTGAACTTCCCTAAAAATTGTCGCTTGTCAATAAAGTACATTATTATTGTAGTACATTAATCTGACAAAAAAAAACGGTAATTCATAGGCGTGATCTGTCAAAAAGAAAATAAAGGAATGGACAAAGTATAGTCATCTAATGGCTAACTTTAGGTTGGCAAAAATGGCAATCGGTCTTACCCGGTATTCATTTTCACAAAATGGTATTGCTATTGCGTATGCAGAGAGTAAAGATAAAAAAAACTGAATAGAGAACTTTGATGACGTAATTATTTCCTTAAACCTAGCTAGCCACTAGGTTAACGAGATGTGGAGATATTAAATAGAATAATAATCCTTATTAATATTATAAATGAGAAATCAATAAATACAGAAACCGATCTTGATGCAAATTGGTATAGAAATAGTTTTTATCGACATACCTACCACGCGAGCGAAGCGGCACGAAAATGCTCGTGATATACAATTTTCTCTTGCTAAGTTGCTATCCTCAAACATACTCACGGCAATATATTCTTGCCGACGGACTGCATGATGAAGAGCGCGGCCTCCGTCTGCTCCCACGAAATGTCGGCCTGCAGCGCCGCGAACATCTGCCGGAAGACGGAAGAACTGCCCACGATGAACACTACGTCCTTGATCAGACCCATCACCTTGCTGCGGAACTCCTGGTGGACAAAACATTTCAACATGACGTGTTACGGTGTTAATATAGTTACTTACTAGTTTCTGCCAGTCTCCACCGCGATGGTTTTGTATGCTCAACTGGCACCTTTGTGAGTCAGTGGGATTTATTTCTTTAGATATTGGATACGTACATTATATTTTTGAATATTATATTATTATCGTTAGACCCTGAAATTATCCTGTTTCAGGGCTAAGTCTAGCCTAATAGGTTCATAAGCCAAAATGCAATAAAATTAGTTTTCGCGCATCTTTTTATTTTAAGTCAAGGCAATAATAACATTATATACTACTACTTGAATTTCATAATATCTTGCGCCTCACATCATTACGCACGGTCGTCGTATTGCCACTTTTTATGTAAAAGCAAGCTTCCACCTTTCGTAAACGACAGGTGTTTCCTACATGTTTCTTTGTCCTTTCTAAAATACTCAGGAAGTTGCGCACACAAAGGTTTTGACCGCCACAAAAAGGTAGTTCTTAAAGAACGAGAGTCGAGTATTTAAAGAACTACTTTGTTCAAGAAAAATCTATTGTGCGGCGATTTGGAAACAATACGAGCATTACCATATTAATAAGACATATATTTCTCGCGCATATTTTATACACTATAAGCGAAGAGAAAAAGCGAGCATGAATGTAGATTTGAAACTTCGCTGAACACTTACTAAACAAAGCGAATTCCATGACTTGAAAATAAGATGTAGTGTAATACATATAACAAAAATAAATATATAAAAAAAAAAGAAATTGTACACTTATTTCTAGATCCTATAATCAGTATGAATAATTGCTAGTTGCAATTCGAAAATCTGCATTAATCATGGCATTTTGCGACTTTTAGTAACAGTTGAATATAAATGCATTGTGAGATCCTGCTCAAAGAATTACTATTTAAATCTGAGGATCCACATTATACTTACGTAGAATTCATCACCTTCTTCAGGCAGCTTAGTATGATCGGGTTCACATTGACAATGCCTGGCCAGCGCTTCAATGAGCCTTTCGATATGAGGTTTGAAGGCGTCCGTCAAGGGCTGGTAGTCCCTCTGATACACCTCTTCTGACAGGCGGTACCAAAGATTGAAGGTGATTTCTGCGACCTGTCAACAAACAAAATAATTAGGAGCAAAAATCTGGCGGCCGGTAGACGCTCAATTTCACGCGTATTTATCATCGCAATCAATGATTGTGTACTAGATAGATTGGTGCATTATTTAGTCATAAACTTGCAAAACTCGCAAAGTGCATTCTAGGCAAAATTTCCTAAGATTACTTAATTCTGTTGTGAATGGTGCCTAAGTTTATTGATTAAGATAACAAATCGCGATTATATTCTTAGGATTGAGCGTCTAGTGGCCGCCTCTGAAAACATTAATGAGTGTCCAAGTAACAAGAGCAAAAATGTCATGAGTGTGGTAGTAACAGTCTGAATGTGGCAGTAATAGTCATTTGTCAATAGTCAATCTTTAAATATTACTCAACCTCAATATTAGTTAGTCTTAGTTTTTAAAAAATAATATGGGCATTTAATATTTAAGTAATAATGCTATTTACTTTATGAACTAAATATAAGACAGCTTAACTCTTGTTAGATGAACAGCTACTTATTATACACCCATAAAAAACTAATTACTCAACATGTGAGAGTATCTCTCGATTTGGATGAACTGAGGCTCAGCACAGACTCCTTGCTTCAAGAGGTAAGACAGCAATACTATGCCACTGGGTTGGGTCGGTTAGCGGCTTGCTTTGGGGTGAGAGAGCATCGATGCAGATGAGGTGAAATCCCGGATGAGTGCCGAGTAGGCTGATTGTAATGTGACGGAAAACGCGGCGAGAAGACGTGTAAAGCGAAGTAGGATATACTGCCACTCTTGGAAATGAGGGGAACCTGTTAAGAAATGGATAATATTTATTCATTCCTCGACAGGATAGCGATAATTAAATTATTTGTCCATCTAATTTGAAAACAGGATCTGAGATGTTTGACGGTAATCAAGTTCGTTATTTTAATACTAATGCTACAACTACTTAATTATTAGAGCAATGCAAATTATATTTAATTGTAGGTGCTGAAAAATAAAGACTAAACTTTCTATTAAACAAATAATCCACATGGGATAGTTGGTCAAGTTAGAAGTACATATTAAAAATATCTAAAACTTAATTATATTAATCACATACTCTGGCATAGTTTTATAGCAGTAAATGTTTCAATTTGATATGGCAAGTAGACTTTTGCGTTGCTGATCAGTGATAGTACTTAGCCATGGTATTGAGTCACTATTTAATTATTTCACTCCATTTTGCTATGGTGTACTGATAAAAAGCTATTTATCTAAGGATTAATATATTTTGATTCTTTAATATCTTTGAGGACATTGTGCCTTTGTTCTTTCCTATATCATGTATTCTTAAATAATAAATTTATTGTCTACTAGTTATCAAATTTGAACAATTTGTGTAGGTATAATACCCATGACTAGCATACTTATAAGCTATATTTTGTTGAACATTTAGTAGACAGTGTAATAACGGTTAGAGTATTCTTGTATAAAATCTGCTTACCTCATAGTCATGATGTCCAACACACACCAGGGCCAGTTCCAATGATCTCAAAGCAAAGTGTGAATTGCCACCTGACATATTTATTACTATCTTCTCCAAAAAGGTCTCCGCTAACTCAGTAAACACTCTTGCATAGTTAGTTGCCTTCTCATCTTCCTCATGAGCTACTGCCATATGGTAGCTCTCCTCCAGAGCTGATACACTCTCAAACAGAAGTCTCTCTATATTATCATTATTTATATCATTATTGTTATTCTCCTCTAAGCAGTGCAACAATGCACATATACAATCTGAGGAAGCATCATGCAAAGTATTGATAGAATTGTGATCCCGCAGAACCTGTAAACAAAACCCTATGACTGCATTCTGTGGCACCTCCTGTATGTTAATAGCTTTTACTTGTATCCAGGATGTCATACATTTTATTATTTTTAATGCAACATGAGAGTTCTGTGAATTTGTGATACTTTCCTTTAGGAATAATGTAACTATGTGAGCATTGGACCGTAATTCAGCTTTTATGTCTTCCCTTCTATTCTCACCAAGTTTTAAGCTAGAGGAGTCAATTTCTTGAGGTAGCACTGTTAGTATTTCTAGCAGAGCAAAATCATTCTTGTTTGAGAATGACTTTATTAGATCACCAATGCAGTTTTGCCAGGATTGCATTTGTAAAGCTAAGTCTGCAAGTGCCAGGGACAGCTGCGTGAGGACTGATGCACTGGCCTCAGGCGACGTGTGCTCCAAATGTGACACCAGAGAGTCCCTCAGGGATACAAGGGCTTCGGGCGGCAGCTCCGACAGATTGTGCTGAACCTTCGATCTCATTGTCTGAGCGGCGAAGTAGCACGAGTTTAAGTCTTTCTTCTGCTGCAATAGTTCGTCAGCAATCTTCCACGAGTGTATCTAAAAAACCAGTCATCGTAGTGTCAGATACAAAATATTTTCACAAAATACACATCAATCTTTTCATATTAGTAGAGAATACTCACAGATTTCTGTACATCAGCAAGCCATCGCGAGGCTTTTTCTTTTTCGCTGGCATTGGGGTTATCATACAAGGCGCTTATGGCCTGGTAAATAGTGTCCATTGTTGGGGTATCCATATTGATAGACCGGGATTTCACTTACAAATATTAGCGCCACAATACCACAACACTTAAACCATACACTATCATATCTAAAAACGTGGAAAATGACCTAAAAACTCAAATAATTAACAAATAAGCAAAAGTCGAAGAAATGCTTGACTGAAAGCGAACCATAAGCAATTAATGTTGCCATGCTTACTAAATTAATGTACAGCACTGCCACTATTTGATGCGTGGTATTTTTAGTTAGCGCTGTCTTTAACCGTTTTAGTCTAAATATAGTGCAATAATACAGAATTAATATAGTTTTTCGTAAAATTTGTGTAGTTATTTTTGTTTGAGTTTTAACAGGGGCACAGTTATTTTTCCCTTTCTCTGTGGAATCTATTTTGTAACTTACAACACTTAATTTAATGTCTACGTCAAATGCGACACGTCGGTGCTCAAATACTTCAATAAATTATTCACCACTACGGAAAATCATAACGGTTTTAGTAAATATAAACAAAGAATAGATAATTTTTAAAATAAAATAAATAGAACATAATGAGAATAATAATAAAGTTAAACAAAATGTTGTGAACAAATTATTTAATAGCATGCTTTTCAGATGTATTGAACCAATTTAGAACTGTCAAATTGAACTATGATTGAACGGGTCCTGAAGTTTTATTATCTGTTGACTGGAGGTGGATCGATTAAACAAAGATACTAAAAAATACATAGCCGAGTCAAATGTTTCTCACGGGGCAGTGTATTATTCGCGGTATAACTGCGTTGACTAGGCAAGCGACCGGTCGAGCATTACACACTTCACAAGTTGCCATGGCTCCCATACAGGTAAATACTTTGGAACAGTAGTTTTGTAATTATTACATAATAGCCGGCGTAATACTATAATATGATATGTTTGTAGGTTGGTGATAACATCCCGGTAGCGGATCTGTTCGAGGATTCGCCAGCAAACAAAGTGAATGTTTGCGAACTGACGGGCGGCAAGAAGGTGATATTGTTCGCCGTCCCTGGGGCCTTCACTCCTGGTTGTTCGAAGACCCATCTGCCGGGATACGTGGAGAATGCTGACAAGCTGAAGTCTGAGGGTGTTGACGAGATCGTGTGCGTGTCCGTGAATGACCCCTATGTAATGGCAGCGTGGGGAGCACAACACAACACCAAGGGAAAGGTTAGTTTCTTACTCTTATTTATTTATCTCATGTTTGAACTCTAGGGTTAGTCATATCTCGTATAATGTTTTTATCTTTAAAAACAAATAGTTTCTGTCTCAATATAAATATATTTTATACTTACAATAGGTCCATATTATTGTAACAGACTCAGTTTCAATTTATTTTTATAATGGTAATCATTTTAGAAAGATTGCTCGAACTTTAAGAAAAGTAGGTATATTTATGAGCATTTTTTATCATGCAAAAGTGTGGCATGCATGTTTAAAAGAATCAACTTATTAATTAACAGCTTTAAAACATATGTTGTAATTTAGATCTAACTGGATTATAAAGTAGAACTTCTAGAACATGTAGATAGGTCACTTTGTTATTCTATGAACAACTTGGTTTATTATTTATGTAGGTATGTGATAATTGCGCACAAATGGCAAAGTTCATACAGTTGCTAACATAACAACCAAGTAGAATAGATAATTTAATTATATTATTAAGAATTAGATAATACCTTAATTCATTGACTATAAATGAATTATTCAAATACTTGAATGATAAAACTGCATGGCTATTGTTCAAGAATGGAAATTTAACTATGTTTCTCATTCAATTATATGCCTGCAGAATTTTTTATTTATGGTACTCATTTCTATTGATTTACCTTTATATGATGTATTATCTGTCCCAAAAGTACACCTAAAATTATAGTAAAATTGCCAAATGCTCTCCTGTAATTCACATTTTTTTACTTAATAATTGCTTTATACTATGCAGAACAGATTTTTTGGCCCTATTGAAAGTGTTTCATTTGCCCTATTCTGTTAAGGAAACAGGAATTTTAATAAAATTGTGTTCGAAAATCAGTTATTATATGATTTGCATAGTATTTAGGGACTATCAATCTTAAGATTATAATCAGAACTCTTTGCTTTGCACTGAATTAGTTAATCTATGTGAATTAGTTGTATCCATAGATGTTAATATGCATATTGGTAAAAATATAATACTAATTACAAAACATAGTCAATTTTATAAAACCAAATATATTATATATATATTCATTTCATCATATTATATATATATAATTATATTCATTCAATAAATAATTGTTTTAAGACCAAAGTAAAAATAATCATATCTGTTGGTAACTTTTCTGTATAAAATATTACTCACAGCTACCTTCCATCTTTAATGAAAAATCTAACGATGGTAATGAAAGGGCCGCGGCCCCGTTCATAGTCATAGCCCATCAGCGTGGTAAAAACGCGCCTAACGCAATAAAACTTGGTGCTAAGTCAAACAAACACCTTTACTATCTATATTATTCTTTATTAGTTTTTATCCAATTCAGTCCAGTACACCAGCATTGCCATGAGGGGCTAACATACAGAGACATTGCTACTTTCGCGATTATAATGTTAGCAAGAATTTATTAAAGATAACTTATAAAGAAGATAGAATTATGATGTGAAAAAACGAATAAGTCGAACTACGATAACTTTTTAAAACTTTCCTGTATAAAATATTTCCTAGCTAGATTTTTTATTAAGTTGCTTGCTTTAATGAAAAATCTAACGACGGTACGAAAATGGCGCGCCTCGGCTCAAAACCCATCAGCGTGGTTAATGATGCGCCTAACTCAATTAAAACTTGGTGCCAAGTCAAACACCTTTGCATAATGGCCTCAATAAATTAATTAAGTTTGACCTAAATAATAACTGAATAAAACAGTTGCGGTTAATCGATTCGTGGTCCCATGATTCGTGATCTCAATCCAGATATGCAGATTACGGCACTGATTTGGGATGCTTCGGTGGACACAATATTAATTTGTCCGTTTAGCGATTATAAGCTATGCGATATTAACGTAGATTTATCATTTAATCATTAATCTCTCTCATGCCTTTAATTTTTATTCATCCTTTTAATAATCATCACTTACCATCAGATGAGATCGTGGTCAAACGGGTGCCTATCCGTCATAAAAAAGACAGGTGTTGAAACTTTCAGTAACTCGAAAGTACACGACCATTTTTCGCTAAATTTAAATCTATAACCGAATAGATTAAAAAAACCAATAATATACCAATAATTTTGTAAACTGTTACTTGTATGAAAAACTGTGTATCAAATAGCAGAGCACAATAAACTGCTCCTCGGGGTGGTTTTACCCTCGGGGAGACAATATAAAAAAAGTATAGGAGGGAGAAATTGAGTTTCCTCATGAAATATCCTACATAAGTGTCGAGTCGCGGTCGGTACTTGAGTATCACGGCAATGGGCTCTTGTTTTATTTTATTGAAATAAAACGCAAATCTGAAATACTTCAAAGGTAACTTTTTGCCTCAAAGGTTGCTTTAATTACAGATAATCCGTAGTGAGATCATGTACGTAATAGTACATTGTACACCAAGGTATGAAAGTAGTCGATTTAATTGAGGGTTTCATTGTAGATCGTAGCTGAGGGCCAGATTTCTTTCGGGTGTTTAATACAAAAGAGAAATCAAACTTTCTCTCGAGTGGCACATGCTTGCAAAATAACAAACTACCAAAAATTACAGAAACCCAAAATTTACCAAAAATTACCAAAAACAATCATAATTTACCAAAAACAACAAATCATATAATGAAAAAAAAGACTTCGGCTTCGTAGCAGAGGGAGTTTTTCTACAATTGTTTTCCAGAAATAGCAATCTAAAAACGGTTTTAGTGACAGCCATTGCCACGTCATGCTTTGTGTTTAACCAACCATTTAGGTGACGCTACCTAGTGATCTGGAAAGTACTGAAGATCTAAATAAAACCTCACCGTCTTTGCTTTATTTAACTACATTATAAAATCAATACGCTCCACAGCGGCGACCTGCGACCTTACTTCACTGAATTATTCACAGCGACCAAACGTTTTATAGTTACGGTATTGGTAAATGGTAGATAGGAACTGAGTTCAAGAACGAGTAGTGACGTAACGATGTAGTTTCTTCCAAGTGTTAGAAATATGACTACGGATCGATTTAATAGGCCACACTTCAAGGACTGCTGTAGCAATTTTGTTCCAATTTAAAATGATTAAAGATCAATAAAATAGCCAAGGACGTAGTTTCTTTTTTCAAGGCACTGTCCTAGCTGAGCGATTTAACGCGATGAGTGCTAATCGCGTAGCGTAGCAATTGTCGCGTTAGATCGATTAGCTAGGACAACGGGTTAGGCTTTAGATATAGTGACTCGCTTGCATGAATCAAAATCAAAATGAAAATTTATTCTTTATTTGCAAAATATGGGTATCAAAGGTGGTATATAAGTAAATATTACATGGTTTCTATCCATATCTTGGCATGCAAAATTTTCGTGTCATTTTTTAAAAGTCAAATGTACATACAAAAACTTGGTTAAAAGTAAAACTAATAATAATAATAATAAAGAGGAATAATAATACAAATAAAAATAAATAAATTTAATTGTTCAATACTTTTGATACATTGCGGTATGGCGTTGTAAATCTTCGGAGCCATGCAGAATATACTTTTGCTGTATAATGTAATATTTCGAGTTATTTCTACAAGTCTACCGTTATTACGTTTGGATCTCATTTTAACATAATTATCAAGATTAATCCTTGCTAGTATTGCATACTAGTATTGATAGATATAAAGGCATGGTAATGTTAATATCTTAAGTTTTATAAAATATGGCTTACATGACTCGGTGTGTCGATTGCTCTTTGCTTTGCATTGCTCTAATGCATTTTTACTGAGCTATAAACGCATCGTCTTTATTCGTTGAGTTGCCCCAGAAAAGGTTGCCGTAATTAAGTGTAGATCCTACATAAGCGTGATATGCACACAAAAGAGCCGGTAAGTTTGCTGTTTTACTGAGCATGTAAAGTGCGTAAGAAAATTTATTCAATTTGGTGCATATCTGTTCAATCTGCGTTTTCCAGGAGAGATCAGAATCAATGTGTACACCTAAAAATCAAGTTATCTATACAACATTAAAGGTATACGCAAAAATCCTTTATACTTCTTCTCTTTTCGAGCTCTCGAAAGAGCAATTAATAGTTTGATAAAATAAGGATAAAAACTAATAATATTCTAGTTTGAAGTTTTACATGAATATGCTGTAAGCGTACATCATAAGTTAAAATACGGAAAATTGCAAACAACAGCTGTGGGATAAGGTAAATCAAACCCACTCAACCACACGTAACATCCTGAAAGCTTTAAATTGAATATCCGTCTACGTCCATTGAGCATTCTGTTCAGAGACCCGTTGATGTGCCAAGATTTGAATCAGCAATGCAGATGCATATTGTCCTCGTGTCACAATTGCCGACACCAGCTAGATCGTTCTGGCATTTTAGTGTTATCTTTAATTCCAGCCCATATTCCAACTTATCTTGTGTCACCGTCATGCGTCAACACAAGTCGAGTATTAATATCGACATTTTAACTGCCAAAAAATACACGAACATTCACTTTTTTGGCTCAAGTAGGAAACTGCCAATTCCATTGTCATTGAGCACTTTATTTCCTTTACAAAACATGCTTTTTATGTTTTCTGAAAGTTAGATTGTAAAAGTATGTTCTCATTTGCTTGTTTTCAATAGCGTTTATTATAAAACTAGCGACCCGCCCCGGCTTCGCACGGGTACAATGCTGATACTAAATACACTACAGAAAAACTGTGAACGTTGTATATAAAAACACAGCGGCCCGCTCCGGATTCGCACGGGTATATAATATATAGCCTATGTCACTCACTGAAAAAATGATTAAAATCGATCCAGTAGTTTGATTTATTCATTACTGCCCGTGGCCCGCACGCGTTAAATTTGCAGTAAAACAATTCCCCCTTTCTATGCATGTATTATACATAAAAACCTTCCTCTTGAATCACTCTATCTATTTGAAAAAACCGCATCAAAATCCGTTGCGTAGTTTTAAAGATTTAAGCGCACATAGGGACAGAAAAGGCGACTTTGTTTTATACTATGTAGTGATGATGATGATTACTATCGATCGTTATCAAGTTCAAGGTAATCTGTAATCTTATCTAACTAATATTTATTACAATTGCCGATTTGATCCAATGCAGTAGTATCAAAATATCAACAATCAACAATATAATCATGAATCAATTGGATACTTAGTCATAAAAAATAGTACCACCGTTCTACCGGTATTGTTTAGTTTAGTTTATAGTTATTACTTGTTTAGTTTGCCCCATTTTTAAAGCTTTTACTAAATTCCTCTTACTGTCTACCCTACTAAAATGTTGAAGTAAAATATTTGCCCTCTCGCCACCATTCAAATGCCGACGTTGTACTTCAGGTCCGCCATGTTTCACATCCTAAACATATTGTTCCTAAAGTATGGCGTAGTGTAGGATACAAAAGGTTTAAAAGTCAAGGCTACATGCTACATTCCGTGTGCTTGTCCCATATTGTAACAAAAATACGTATGTTATAGTGTGTAGGTACAGTTACTATACGGTAATATCACGATATCGTTTAATACATGACTATGCTTGCTAAATTCGTGACAAGTAGGAACTATTATAACTGCGTCATTATAGAGATATTAATTGTTACAAAATATTGAAGTAAATAAAACACGAGTTATATTTACTCCATCTTTTATCAATCGAAATGATACATTAATTAATTTTAATCCTTATATCAAACCAACATTGAAACGTTAAGGTTTCAGCGTTCATTAAGTAAAACAACCTTTTACTGAATACGATTTTTATCATGCGGCCAAAAGTGTAAAATCAGATTACATTGGCTCAAAAAGTGCCCGGCGAGCACACAGCCTTCGTTGTAAAGCCTTTCATATATTTGAAAGGTATTCAAGCGGAAACAGCTTATAAAAAGCTTGCCGGTAGAATTTCAATGTCACGATTGTGGAACCGTTTTGGAAAATAATTAGCAACAACGTCGGGTTTCATTTCGCTCCTTAATTAGTACCGCAAACATTGGGGGTGAAATGTTATTATCACATCTCCATCCATATTCATTTCACTCATACTATCTTGTATTACGCATCTACTCAATTTCAATGCAGTCCCTATCAAATTTGTGTCATGTATTAATTTTAAAAAACAAAAATGGATAGCACTTCAAAACTTTTTGCGGAAATTGATTCGATTTCTGTTGCTCATTCAATTGAATGTGACCCTTTTGAGCTTAAAAAACATATTGTTGTACAGAAAAATGATTTAACAATTATATGCAAAAATATAAGAAGTATCTATTGTAATTTTGATGATTTTGAGCTTATGCTATCAACTTTTAACTTTGAGGTTGATATACTTATACTAACGGAATGTAGACTAAACAGTAATAAACCCATTCCACAAATAGAAAATTATGTCTCCTATTTGACACGACGGCAGCTGAACCAAAATGATGGAGTAGTTGTTTATGTAAAGAGTAAGCTGTTCGCTAAAGTCAAAGAAATTAATTTATCGCAGGCGTCGTGCCTTCAAGTAGAAGTACTTAATAATTTAATCTTATGTATCTATAGGTCACCATCGAATACAAATACAGATATCTTCACTGACTCCCTAAATTCACACCTAGAAAAAATTACAGCACAAAACAACATAATTATAGCCGGTGATATAAACATCAACATCAATCCAAGAGAGAATGAAAAGTCACATGAATACAACAATAGAGTAAATTATCTAAACATGCTGTCGTTGCATGGTATTCTACCAGGACACACACTACTTACAAGAGAAGAGAGCTGCCTTGACCATTTTATGCTCAAAATTAATAGGAATAGGGTAAATGCAACCATAGCTGTTATGAAAACAACAATCACTGATCACTATACCATATTTTTGACTTTATCAAAGTCCAAAAGTATTCAAGCCATTAAAAAAACTACTTCTGTTGTGGACTTCGAAAAAGCCTTAAAATACTTGCAGGAAAACAAAGTAAAAGATTTACTATTCTGTGATGATCCTAATAAACTTACAAATCTTTTTACAAACCTGCTAATAGAATCAGTAAAAAGTAGTACTTCTTATAAAAATATACCTCATAGCAAACGTATTATTAAACCCTGGATTACACCGGGGATATTGAGATGCATAAAAAATCGTAATAAGCTCCAAAAGAACTTACGTCGTGACCCAAATAATAAAATCTTGCAAATTACATACACACGTTACAGGAATTACTGTAATTATCTCATCAAAAAACTTAAACGAAAATACCAAAGATCATTACTTGCAAATTCTATCAATGACAATAAGAGACTCTGGAAGAATATAAAATCAATAACTTACACAAGTAAAAATAAAAATGATAATACAGAACTTCTAAACATTAAAACCTCACCTACTGAATCAGTAAGTTTTATTAATAATTATTTTGCAAATATCGGTAAACAGCTGGCTCAGCAATTTGAAGATCCCTCTCAAAAAAATCCTGATCTATTTAAAAATTTACCCACAGTACTTAACTCGTTTGGCCTGCTCGACACTGACCCTGAAGAGGTGTACAGAGTTTTGATGACATTAAAATCTGATGCGGCTCCTGGTTGTGATAATATACCTACTAATTATTTAAAATATGTTTATTCCGAAGCAGTTCCTATTTTAACGCATCTAGCAAATCTCTGCTTCAGAAATGGCATATTCCCGGACGCACTAAAACGATCAATAATCACGCCAGTGCATAAAACTGGAGATAAAGATGACATCAATAATTACAGACCCATCTCCGTTTTGCCTGCTATTTCTAAGATACTAGAAAAACTGATAAATACTAGACTACACAATTACCTAAGTAAATTTAGTATCTTATCTAACTCGCAATATGGATTTAGGAGAGGCAGATCCACTGAAGATGCAGTAATTGCACTAAGCTCCATAGTCACTGAACATCTGGACAAAGGAAACAAATGCATAGCAGTGTTCCTAGACTTAAAAAAAGCATTCGATACAGTGTCTGTCCCAATACTAATGAAGAAACTCGAAAAAGTAGGAATCAGAGATACCGCGTTTAACCTTCTAAAAAGTTATCTCTCTAATAGGACACAAAAAGTTAAAATAGGTAACTACGTTAGTGATGACGTGGCTGTGAGTGTTGGTGTACCCCAGGGAAGCGTGTTGGGACCGACCTTATTTCTGACATATATTAACGATCTATGCGAGTTGAAAATCAAAAATGCTGAAATTTTCTCCTACGCTGATGATACGGCTGTTATTTTTCATGGTAACTCTTGGGCAGATGTAAAAACTAGGGCTGAAATAGGCATGGCTCAGATTGCTCAGTGGCTAAATGATAATATACTCACACTTAACACAGCAAAAACAAATTACATATGCTTTAGTATTAATAGCTGTACTCAGCCTAGGGGTGAATTTAGTATTAAGATACATAACTGTGGTGATGCGTTGACAAGTGATTGCAACTGTCCAGGTATACATAAATTGACTCACGCAAAATATCTGGGTGTAATTATTGACCAGAGATTATCCTGGTTTCCGCACCTGGAACATGTTACCAACAGGATCAGAAAATTAACTTGGGTGTTTAGAGTGTTGAGATATGTTGTGCCTACCGATACAACTAAAGGTAATCTTCTGAATGAAATATACATGGCACTCGTGCAGTCTGTAATTACATACTGTATAACTGTATGGGGAGGTGCGGCTAAAACGAGATTTATTGCCGTAGAACGAGCGCATCGAGCCCTTATAAAATGCATGTATTTTAAAAGGAAGCGTTTCCCCACATCAAGTCTGTATCAGATATCAGATTTACTCTCAGTGAGAAAACTTTATATCACATTAATTGTATTAAGGATGCACCGCTTCTTACCCTACGAGAAAACAAAAAATTCGAGAAGGAGAAATGATATTGTGGCCAGAGTTCCTTTAACAAGAACAAGATTTGCTTCCATACAATACGTTAAACGCTCAGCTCAATTATACAACAAAATAAACAAAAATATCTGTATTTATCCGCAGCTTTTCTATGAAGTTAAACAAAAAATTATTGAGTGGATAAAAAGTCTGACATACGAGGATACAGAAGCACTCCTATAGCAACACACAAGGACACACCCAACCACACACACACGCATACACACTCACACACATACACACACACACATATACACTAACACAAACACACGCATTTGTTATACTGTTCAAACAGCCAAATTCAAACAAACAATTAATTATCTGTCGCAATGTTTATATTATTTGAATTTGAATTTAATTTAATTTAATTTAATTTAATTTTAACTACATTATTTGATTTATTTGTATTGGATTTGAATTAATTTTAATTAATTTTAATTCTATTGTTTGATTTATTTGTATAGGATTTTATTTAATTTATTAATGATTTTATTGTAAGTTATATATTATATTGTACAATAACATCGATTGAATTCTAAATTGAATTTAGATTTTATTCTCTGTTGTGATTTCTTTGTTCATTTGAACATGGTTTTGTAATTCAAATTTTATATGTATAGATTTTTAATTTAAATTTTATATTGTTTTTAATTTTATTTTGTTTTTAATTTTGATATTTAGTTTGAATTTAATATGTGATTTTAATTTATGATTTTAATTTGAGATTTTAATTTTACTTAATTTTGTATAATTTTAATTTTTAATTTGTAATGCACGGAGGTATAGACTTTTCCTTATACAGGCATACTCATTGCTTAAAAGGAGATTTCTATCCCCATGCATATATGTAATTTATGATTAATAATTTATTTAATTAAAATTTAATGATACTATATTATATAACGTCGTTGCAAATTTAAAACCTTCTATGTGTAAAATTCAGTTTTTGGAGAAAAACGATAAAAACTGCATGCTGAAAAAAAATCTTAGAAAACATTTTTAATCCTTTATATATAATAAAATATAAAGGAATTGTAATGTATTGGCATAGAATTTGTATTATCTCAATGTCTCAATTAGAAAATATATATAAATTTAATTATTTTTCTGCACATAGGAGATTTTCATTGCAACTTTTTGACACATAAGAGTTTTAAATGTTATAAGCACAAATAAAAAATATAGTATTTTTCTTTCATATTCATTCAAAAATTTACAATAAGACATTTTTTTTTGTTATTATTCAATTATTAATATTATTATTAAAATATTGGAAACTGAAACAAACAAATAAGTAAAATATTAAATATTTTAAGTGCCAGGATTAAATGTGATGTAATCAAAAAATGGATGATAATCTTTATCAATTACGCTTTTCAACTCTTGCAAATGTTTATATTTATTTTCTGTGATTTTAAGCAGTGTTTGATACAGTGGTCTTGGTTGTAAACGTTCACGACTAGTTCTTCGCTGAGGTAATATGGACAAATTGTCATTATGACGCAATCTATATGACACCGTTCCATTTGGCAAATATTTAAGCCCTCGTATGTCAACTACAACTGGATCCCCTTTTTCTTACCAGGTCTTACGGACTTAAAGTTCGACTCAAGTTCTTCATAATTAACACTTTCAATGCCTAGAACCCACCGTATGGGTCGTACAATATTTCGTTCGTGTGCCGACAACCCGGCTCCCGAGTCGTCGCTATACATAGTTATAGTTGACTTGTTATCATGCCCAGAACCCGACTAGCGAGTTCTAAATCCAATTACGCCTTAGGGTTGTCGAAAATATATGATAATTGCATTTTTATAAAATGTTTTAATTCCAGTAAGTATTCAAATTGGTAAGTATCTATAAACGTCATACAACTGAGAACTTTTTACGTGGTTTCACAGAAAGCCTAGTGGTGGAAGAATGTAAAAGAAAACGCATGATTTAACAATTAAAGTGTTTTATTAATAAAATATTATGTTTATTTATTTTTACCTGTACAATTAAGTTAATTTTTTTCAGTTTCCGTTAAATCAATGTCTTGAGTGTGACAATTTTTCAGTGTGTTTAAAAAGTTTAATATTTTTACATAAGCCCGGCTACGCAAACACGGAGCTATATACTTTAGCTCTTCAAGAATTAGATTAGTGAAATGCTCGTTTCTTTGGTCGGCACCAAACGTTGTGCAGTTCTCACATTGTGGCCTTGCGTTCGGTGCACGAATGTCACTGGTTTTCGACTCTGCATGGAACTGTTTTTCAAACAGATCCTGGGTATTTTCATCGTCGTTTAATTCCAATCTCGAACGCTTAGAACCTGCAAAAAATAATGAGAATTATTATTTTTAGACGTTAAACACAACATTGTATCTATGTTTAGTTGGCATAAAGCAAATAAAATTGATATTTGTAGGGACACAGTGCAACCGGCGCATATGTATTTAAGTGGATCCTTAAGTTTAGTCGCCCGGTTCGCCAGTCGCCTTCCCGTATCGCTAGAGATAGGTCGTAGTTAAGTTAGAATTATGTAGTCAATAAGTTTAATATACATTATGTATTCTGGTACCAGTAAATATAAACATTTAGTATAGTGACCTATCGTTTCAATCAAATCAAAATACCAATTCAACACAAAATGAATGACCCCCACAATATTTTTTAATATAATATAGAGAAAATTAACACACTCACCCATTTTGGAGACTAGCACAACAATGTTCGTTAAAGCAGTGGCAACAATCAAGTCCAGTTGAAAATGCACAGGTCACAATGTATAGAGAAAACAACACGGTTCCAAACGTAAGACAATCAGAGTCCAGTAGGAAAGCCAATAGTCGTCAATCACACACAAACGTAACACAGAGCAGGGGAGAGAGTATTCGATATAGGTCAGGCCGAAAGCGCAGACAGATACCGAATGAGCTTAAAACATTTTTTTGGATGCAAAACTATATAACCCAAAATCCTATTTCATAATAACCTCAGTAGAACAAAGCTTTTATATACAATGGGATGCCATAAATAATTTTAATCCCTTTCCGACAGGGTTTAAAAAGGTGATAACAATCAGCCTATAATTCTAAGAAGTAAAACGACCCATAAAACATGCCGATGCGCTTTGATGGCAATTATCGTCATTGGATTTTTACCATAAATGGCATGTTTTAAGATTTGAATCCCTTGTCGGCAAAAGTGCGTCGGCGTGTTTTGTTAATCTTCTTACGATAAGAAACAATAGCCAACTAGTTTCTTTGTTTAAAACTTTGTGTACGCCGGTCTTTCTTTTAAGTAAACTAAGTACGTACCAAAAACTGAGCGCATAAATAAGCAAACAACTATAATTTAAAATACGTAGTATACATATTAATAATTGAATTTATAAATAAAACTCAAACCAGCACAGCTAAGCTCATTTTATTAGGATCAATCAAAGTATCAGAATACGACATTTGTACCTATTTGAGACAGCCCTAACCAGGGGGCGTGTCCTAAGTGAACTCGGATCCGGGTTCTTGGGCATAGGGTTCCCGTTACTTAGTCGTCGTGCCGATGGACCCGACTGTCGGGTTCTTATGTTTATTGCTAAGTGATTTATGGGCACACAAGTAAACAATCATATTTCAATGGGCAGCGAACGTGTTAAGAAAGAAGTCGTTGTGTATAGACTTAACATTTCTTGACTTGACTTGGATTTCTAGGCCGAGCTTGCTGCATACTTGCAACTTAGTCAATGCGTGCATAAATTAGAGGCTTAATGTATTGTTCAATTGTTGAGTGGACACTGTCCACTTCCATCATGGTATGGCCTTTTTCTAAGTACAAATGCTTGATATGAAGAGACTTGCTTCATCAGAAATTATGATTACTCGTTTGGTATCCGCCATCATGTTTGATAAGTAATCGATTAAGCAAGAGTTAAATTCATTAGCAGATACGCTACCATCAACTTCATGCCAAAAATAAATGGTTACTTTCTTCGTCCTGCAGTCAAAAACTGTAATATTGTGACACTGTAACTTAAGTTTATAATATAAAGAACTGGCCAAAAGCTTAGGTGCAAGTAATACGCCCTGAACATCAACTGTAATCCCTACAACCTTCTCGTTTGCCGATTCTATGGCATCTTTTTTAGCTTGACGAGCTTCATTCTTCTTAAGTATTTGATGATCATTTTATTCTTTTTGTGTAATATTACCAGCTTGATAACTGCAACCAGTATCCAGATAAAACCTGATCATTATGGTGACGTCTTTGAATACCTCTATGAACAGCAGCAGCTTTTACAAACGCTTTCTTTTCAGCCCACGTATTAAGACTCCAGAAATAACGATGGATGGCTTCACGATCTTCTTCGGTAATGCATGCACACAAGTAAGAGTTTTTATGTTTTGAGTCTGGGTTTACTTTTGAATGAGAGCAACGTGATTTTATTTCTCTTTTAAGCTTATGAACAGAAGGCTTATCTTTGTCATCATCGATTCTCTTAAATCCCAGACAAGACTTGCCAAAAATTCTAGCCTATTTATTTAATTGGACAACATTTTCTTTCGGATACAGTTAAAGGTAATAGATGTTTAATATCCTCATTTGTAGGTAGCATATTTTCCAAAGAGCTGGGCTCATTAGTCTGTAATGACAGCAAGGGAACATCATCTTCACTGTCAGATGGCAACTGCGGTCTTTTTTTAGTGGGTGGAGTCCAGGGTAGGTCTTGCACAAATATCATCAGCATTCATATCTCAGAATTGCATCTAAGTCTGAACACGGTAGTCTTGCAGGTTTTTATTGTGATGCAACGACGACATGGCTCAAATCATGGTGGCCTGCGCTATGGGTTAGTTCACTAGCTTCCAAATTGCAATGTATGATAGCCTGAGTAGATATCACTGAAGGCGGCGGCGACTCTTCATCGTCACTATCGAACAAGACTGGCTCAATATTTGCAGGGATTGACGGTAGGAGCAACGAAAAAGGTGGTTTCAATATCCTGGTTTTAAGTTCCGCATTGAATCCTAAATCTTCTGGCATAATTAATGAATTGACGGTATCTGCAGGTTCCATCGATGCGGCGACAGAGGCACGAGTAATATCGGTGGAATTTTCATCGATATGGTCGTCAATAATCGCCGATTGGAGTACTAAACTTATTATACGATGACCCCGAGTATTGTTTTATAATTTTTAGACATAATTACTAGTAACACAAGCCCAAATAACAAGAATTAACTGTATATAATTGACTTCTGTTTACGCGTGCTTACGCGCGACAAGTTGCATCCTGCACTAAAACACTGGTCTAGACCTAGTCACTAGCCACGTAATATAATTATATTTCACTCCAATGCATTTGTTCCGTAATATTGCGGTCACTTTCTAGCAAAAATTAGGCGCGAAACTATCCGCCGTACACAATTAGTGACACATAGGATATTTTAATTTTCAAATATTTTGTAATGTAATTAATACTAAAATCTCTTATGTGACACATCGGGCACATAGGAGATTTTGATGGGCAATAAAATGTACAGAGTCACTTAGGATTTTTTAAATTTTGCGAATATCTCAACGGAATATTATGATTTCCACATAAGAGATTTTGCAATGTATAGGTATTGAAAATCGCTTTAAAAATATATGCATAACTCATTTTTGACAAAATTGTCACATAGGAGATTTTAAATTTGCAACGACGATAATATATTGTCATGCAATTTTGTAATTTACATTTGAGATGAATTCTAATTTTTTAATTTAAATCGCTTTCGCTTGTGGCATGTTATGCAGTACCTGTTGGAGAAGACACTGGCACCCGCAACACGGTAAATACTATCGCGGTGGCCAGCGCTTGTATATTTTTGTAAAATACCCTCATTTTGTACCAATAAAGATTTATTTATTATTATTATATTATTACATCTGAAAACTATCTTCTGAGTCACGTCATAAAAATCAGAAGATATAAGGTTTACATACAGGCAGTTATAATATACCCGTGAGAAAAAATATCTCTATAAGTCCTTCTAGACTTGCATAAAATGTCTCTCAAATTATTATATATAATAATGAAGGTAGTAGGAATTGCCAGTAATAATCTGTTTATT
This sequence comes from Hypena proboscidalis, assembly GCA_905147285.1. Taxonomy (NCBI): domain Eukaryota; kingdom Metazoa; phylum Arthropoda; class Insecta; order Lepidoptera; family Erebidae; genus Hypena; species Hypena proboscidalis. The sequence continues at coordinate 877,366 of LR990132.1, forward strand.
TTTTAATTATCTTGTGTGTCAAACAGGATTAATATCGGGTTTACCACCTCACAAATCTTACCAATATACAAAACCAGCCTACATCGTGGATCACATAGTCCATAGTCCAAGTAATCTTCAATATCCTATTAGTAGTAAATATTGGTACTTGTTTGATCGTAATCTGCTCGGGTCGTGTGGATCGTGTGATTAATATCACATTATTATCTATATACGGCTAATCGCTGGTGTTTGATTGATTAGCTTTAGCCTTCAGGCAATATTGGGAATTTGTTGATGTATGTCAGTGCTCCCAGCCATAAATTTCGTGCTTATAAGAGTATAGGGTACTATAAAGGAATTTTGTTTTCAAATTTGCCTAGACCTTCACAAGCACAAAATAAAAGGTTTAAAAAAATAGTGTGTAAAAATCAGTCAAGGAATTTCATCCTCAACAAATTGACTTCGAGGAAAAACCAAAACTAGCAGCAAAGCCATCTTCTCTGCCACACTCCAATATTTATTTTATGAGTCATGTCATAATACTCATACATAATTGTCATAGGATGATACAGCAAATAAAGTTAGTTACTTCTATAAGTTCTAAATATTAATGTGCGCAAAACATCCTTGAAAATTTTAACTAAAGATTTAAAATTTTCTGGATTCAATATTCGATTGAAACCTCGAAGTGAAACAAATTATTATTATAAATTGCTGAGGTAACACCCCTTGCTTTTTAATCAGAATCGATTTATATGTCCAAACGTAAATATCAAGATTAATAAATTGCAATAAAGGTAGGCAAACATGAAACAACTTTGGCAAACTCAAATTAATAAACAAACTTCTAGGGTAAATAAAAAACTGCCTGTCATTCTGAAAATATGAAGTTACCTAGCAAATTCCATTAAAGTTGGAAGCAAAATAAAACAACGGAGCACGTTGAACGTCGAATGAAACGTTTACTTTTTCTTTTTCCGTACCAGGCATATGGTCGCACTCTATTTAGCAGATAACTCATTCAAAGGCAGCTGAAATCTATATAAAACAGTTATTGAGGATCAATATCTGCCTCCAGTTTTGTGGCAGTTTGTTGTGGCTATAGATCGGTACAAACTTAATTAGAACCGCTGAGACTCTAGGGAGTTTGGAATTGGGATAACCCCGGATTAAAGGCTTCGAAGCTGTTTTAGAGCACGATTCGGATGTATTAAATAATTTAGGTAGATTTGTTTGATAGGACATGTACACGTGTAGGTGTAAGCTTCAATTACATATTACTAAGGCAAATTAGATTAAACCACATTATGTTAACGAATAGCTACCTAATACCCTTTCATCTTAAGAATATTCGGGTTTGTTGGTGAATTGTAAATAATAAATGAACAATACTGAAGATGCCTCCACCTGAGTGTATAGGCTGATAAATTCCATTGATATTATATTTTACGGTAGGTTAGGTTCAGCAAAATTCAATACATTAAAATTTAATAAAATTTAAGGTTACTTGTAAAAGTAGAATGGCCATCAACACGTAAATATAATGGCTTGTTATCGATACGTGTTCAGGAAATAAACTCCAATGATACATTAAAAGCTTTAAAAAGGTGGATTTCAATGTAATAACAATGTAATATGATTTTAGATGACATTGCAGTAAAAAAAACTAATATTGTACCTAAATCTACATCATGCAACGTTAACTGTTTTCATACTAGGCCGTAGATAATATTATAAAGTGGTTAATCTTATTATTGGATGGCCGTTATGCTCTCTCACTTAACATAACGTATTTATATGATTACTTTGGAAAATTAAATCAGTTGGAGGGTTATCTGATTAACGTCCGTTAATCAGATAACCCTCCAACTGATTTAATTTGAAAAATATTTTTGATACACCTAAAGCGTCAAAAGTAAATGATGTTGGCTTGCGTATTTTTATCAAAAAGAGCATAATTATTCCAAAGATTTCCTCAAATACATAGATATAGAGTTCATTTTTATTTATTGCTCCATATTTTTGAATACTTTGGATGCTTAGAAACCATTGGCGATATGTTTGTTACTATGATTTTGACACTTTGAATGTACTCATATATTCGACGGTGTCAATGTTCCGATATATTTGAGCACGATGGGTGCTTTAAATTATTAGAAGACTTTGGTTGTACTGAAAACGTCAATTCATCTTTGCAAATAGAAAATTAAATTTTAATTATTTAAACCTATATTTATACAAGTAAAAGTGTTTTTGCAGTGTAATTATTCATAAATAATTAGTACTTACATTAGCAGTATAGTTGATGTAGGATATCACTTAAATTAAAACACCACCCATTAGCGCTTCATATTCACTATATTTTGCAAAGCAAAAAACTATCACCATGTCTCAGCTTGCTGCCAACATCAAAGTAGCTCAAGATACCTTGGAGGAGAAGTTTGACAAGAGGATGACTGAACTGGAGACACAATTAAACTCTGGATTGCCTGCCAAGGATACAGTTGCAAAAGTCGCTGAGGAGTTCAGAGCATTTAGGGAGATTATGTTCTCAATGTTGAAGTTGCTTAGGCAGCAGGTAAATGAGTGCTCCCACATGCTTGACTCCATGGAAACTCGGCACCGTCGGAAGGCTGTCCTACTCTTGGGAATTCCAGAAGCTGAGAAGGAAGACTGTGTTGCTACGGTGTTGAGTACATTGCATAAAATGGACCTGAAGAACATCACAGGCACCGATATCACCATCTGTCACAGGCTTGGGGTTGCTGGCAAGGAGCACCATCGTCCTATCCTGGTGCGGTTCGCTCGTGTTGACACCAAATCCACGGTGTGGCGGGCTAAATCACGCTTGAAGGGCACCTCTGTCTCTATGCGTGAACACTTAACAAAACAGCGTCAGGCGGTTTTCGCTAAGGCTCGCTCGTTTTATGGAATGCGTTCTAGTTGGTCCCAGGATGGCATCATAGTGGTAAAAACTACTGATGGAAGCCGTCACAAGCTCACTACCTTGGAGGAATTGAACAAGCTGACCCGCAAACACCCTCAGTCAGCATCTGACAAGAGTGAATCCACTGGCACGTCGGTCGCGACCTCTAAACATCGCAAGTAAATACAGTTGGTTAATTTCGTTTATCTATTCTATTCTGTCTCACTGTTTTTAACTACTTTGCTCTTTGTTTACTTCTTGTTTTGATTTCACCCTCTTCAGCTTTTACTTTTTGTTTTTATTATTTTCTCATGTGCGATAGAAATGTCAGATTGACGGGAATATCCAACTGTCAAATGGTTGACATTGACAAATTGTTGCCATAGACAACTATGGTTATTGCTAGTGTGCGTTCCAGTTTGGTCGTATTAACGTCTTTTTAGTTTTTAGTTTTATTTATTTTCTAGTCTAATTTTGTTTTGCTATAATTTAAATTTGTTATGTCAAAATTAATTTCTTTTAATGTTTAATTTGCTCATTTCAGAAATATGTTGAGTTTTCTTTTTTGACAGCTTGTTTTTCTCCACAAGTTAGCTAGTGGGTGGTGCAGTACAATAACAACTGCGCCAAACGTTGCATTTATTATTATTTTATACATTATACGTACTATTTTTTTTTTCATATTTTGTTTATATTTATTATACTACTGATGATCTCAGATAATGAATCATTTCATTCTGCTCTCGATTCTGCTAGCTCAGATGACGATAGTTTTTGCTCTGTTGGTGGCACACTGGGCAGTTTTGTGCAACAAACATTCGATCATTGTTCTCGTTGCTCTTTTAACGTGTGTCATATTAATGCACAAAGCGTGCCCAGCCACCATGCGGATTTAATAGAGGCTTTTTCTGATGCTGATGTTCATGCTGTTCTGGTCTCAGAGAGTTGGTTCAAACCTAACCTTCTTTCTACCACTTACTCTCTCCCTGGCTTCATTCTTCTACGCAACGATAGAGTTGAAAAGAGAGGGGGAGGGGTTGCTGTGTACTTGCGCAGTAACCTCTCGTACAAAATTCTTGCTTCTTCCACTCCCAGCAATTTAGGTTCAGCAGAGTTTCTATTTCTTGAGGTATGCGTAAAAGGGACAAAAGTTGTCCTTGGTGTAATTTACTGTCCACCTTCTATTGATTACTTCTCCAGTATCGAGCCGATACTGGAATCTTTAGGGTCAGAATACTCTCATCACATCATCATGGGCGACTTTAATACCGACCTCCTTGCTCCTCATTCTCCTCGAACCAGTAAACTGCTCCAAATTATCGAGTCAACAAGCCTCTACGTCTTGCCTCTTCAGGCTACTCACCACAATACTTACGGGGAGGATACTTGGCTCGATCTCATCCTCACCTCTGCTCCGTCCCTTATATCCTCACATGGTCAACACCCAGCTCCTGGCTTTTCTCATCACGACCTAATTTTCCTCTCCTATATTCTTAAACCACCCAAATCCCCTCCTAAAGTTTTGCACACTCGGTGTTTTGGTCGCATGGATACCAATAAGCTTTGTAAAGATGCTGCAAAGTTGAATTGGGAGGACATGTTTGAGGCCTCAACCTTGGATGACAAAGTAAATGCTTTTAATACCACAGTACTAAACCTCTACGACGTCCATGCTCCCATTAAAAAGGTAAGGTTAAAGCGTCCGCCGGCTCCCTGGCTGACGGAAGGTGTCCGAATCGCAATGCGGCGTAGAGACCGAGCTTTTAGGAAATTTAAACGCGACCGCTGCGATGAACACTGGGTTCTTTTTAAAGCTGCAAGGAATCGGTGTAATCAGATCATACGTAACGCTAAACGCCGACATATTCTTAGTAACATCAATTCCACTTCCTCTGCCGACATCTGGAAGTTTCTTAGAACTCTGGGTATTGGTAAAGAGCGTCAGGTAATCAGTTTTCAGGGGACACTTGATTTGGATGAAATCAATCGTCATTTCACCACTAGCTCATCACTGAATCACCAAACCAAGTGCCTCACTGTTAATTACTTAACAAACCTTCCCCATCCTAATATTGACAGCTTTGAATTTTCTCCTGTTGCGCCTGAAGAGATCAAAAAGATTATCATTTCCATCAAATCGAATGCTGTGGGTTGTGATAAAATCAGCCGCAAAATGATTATCTTTATCATAGATCAGCTGTTACCGGCGATCACCCACATCATTAATTCCTCCCTCGACTCTAATACCTTTCCATCGTTGTGGCGTAAAGCTCGCGTAATCCCTCTACCTAAAACCACGAATCCTTCAGTTCCATCTGATTTCCGTCCGATATCCATCCTCCCTTTCTTATCCAAGGTACTGGAGGCCTGTGTACATAAGCAGCTGACCAGATTTGTCCAGCAGAACAATATTTTAAGCCCACTTCAGTCTGGCTTCAGACCAGGTCACAGTACCACTTCCGCGCTTCTCAAGGTGACTGGCGATATAAGGGCGGGTATGGAGGACACTAAGGTCACTGTACTGGCCTTGGTGGACTTCTCGAACGCCTTCAATACCGTCAGTCACGACATCCTCCTTTCCATCCTCTCCCATCTTATGGTCTCTTCAGATTCACTGGAATGGTTCTCAAGTTATCTTCGAGGGCGTCAGCAGTCAGTTTGCATCAATGAGACTTCGTCAAGTTGGAGTAGTCTGGATGCTGGCGTTCCCCAAGGCGGTATACTCTCTCCGTTATTATTTTCTTTATTTATTAACCTCATTACTCATGAACTTCAGTGTTCGTATCATCTTTATGCTGATGACTTGCAGCTGTACTATCAGGCTCATGTTGACAGTATTTCTTCGGCTGTAGATAAGGTTAATGGTGACTTGGAGCGAATTAATCTTTGGTCTGGCAGATTTGGTTTGGTTGTTAACCCAAATAAATGCCAAGCCATCATCGTGGGCAGCCAGAGAATGATGAGCCGACTAGAATCAATATTGGTACCTCCGGTGGTCTTTAATAACTCGGTCATACCCTTAGCTTCTAAGGTGAAGGATCTTGGCCTCTTCATAGACTCCACTCTAAACTGGCGTGCCCAAGTAACAAACATGAGCCAAAAGATTACAGGTACCCTTCGCGCCCTATATCGACTTAAAAACTTTCTTCCATCCAACACCAAGACAACGATTGTGCAAACTTTAATTTTTCCTATTGTCGACTATGGAGATGTGTGTTATTTTGACCTGAATGCAGATCTCTTATACAAAATTGATCGTCTTCTTAATAACTGCATTCGATTCATTTACAATCTTCGAAAATATGACCATGTGTCTTCATGTCGTGCACAACTGAACTGGCTACCGATCCGCCAGCGTCGAAACTTGCGTGCCCTTACCACTTTATATTCTATCCTGACTTCCCCTACTTCACCTTCTTATTTAATTCCTTACTTTCAATATCTCAGTTCTAATCACAATAGAGATCTTCGTTCTTCTAATAATCTTCTCCTTCTAGTTCCCTCTCATACTTCTGGATTTGTAAATTCATCTTTTCCCGTTCAATCAGTCCTTCTCTGGAATGCCCTCCCTCTTGAGATCAGGACGGCTACGAGCCGTTATGCGTTTAAACTGAAAGTTCGCGAACTTTTAATTAAGAATAAGGCAGAATAATTACCACATACTGTGATATAATTTGTATTTATGTATCGTTTCAAGTATATTATATATATATATATATATATTTATATTTTTATGTATGTATATTGTAACTTGCATCTATTCATATTTTAATGTATTTATATTTTTTGTTTTTAAATTAATTTATTGTTCTACTCTCTCTGCACTATGTCATGACTTCGCCTACCTTGTTATCTCTGCACCACCTGAAGGTAGACTGGTAGAGAATGCCCTAGGCATTAAGTCCGCCAATATACACGTGTGTATGAAGTTTTATAAATAAATAAATAAATATCATTGGTCACTTTAGGCGCTCCTATATATCTGGATATTTTGTCTGTGACTATATATAAGGAGCCGACTGTACATAAGAACTGTATACTTAACACCTGTAACAAACAATTAATAAATAATAATAATAATTAATTTATTCAAATATTTCTACAAAGTAACTAGTACAAATTAATGTTTGTGCCATGTAATCATGTTGGCGAAGGACATACAGAAAAGACGTGGGACTAGCACTCACTCTTTACAAAAGAGAGTGTCATTCCTCTGTCTTGGCATAAAATACAGATTTGTAAGCTATGCTGTGCTGTGAATGACGACTATAACTTAAACTGAAATTGTTGAATCAAACAATTCAGCCACTATTCAACCTTATCTTTATCATTCCAGGTCCGCATGCTAGCTGACCCGACCGGCGCCTTCATCAAAGCTCTCGACCTCGGAATCAACCTGCCCCCACTCGGCGGCTACCGCTCCAAGCGATTCTCCATGGTCATCGAAGACAGCAAGGTGGAACAGCTGAACGTGGAACCTGACGGCACTGGTCTTTCGTGCTCCCTAGCAGACAAAATGAAAGTCAAGAAGTAAAAAATATCATTGAGGCATTCCGTACTAGGTATAGTTTAATGGCGTTGAACGCCCTTAACCAGACGTGGGCAAATGCAATCTTGTATACTCAATAACTGTAACAATATAACTGTGTAACCAGGTACTTAATTATCTAGTAATATGAGAACCGAGGGTAACTCGTTATTACAATAACTAATAGTTTGATATAGCTTTTCTTTTTTATAGTAATTATTGTTTATTAATATTTTTAAGCACCTCTTTGTTTCTTGAATAAATAGTTATTGTAATAGAAATATCTAGATATTAGAGTAACTGATTACAGTTTTAAAGTTACAGATCACAATAATAAAAATTATATTATCTATAATCTCTGTGAAAAAATATTAACTTGTGCGTGAATATTCGTTTGACGTGACTTCTAGTACGATACGTTTGCATTGGTATCTTCTGCATTTTAGACGTTAAGTCCCCTTTCAAAATTGTGATGTTTCACCTAGCTTTATAGCTCAGACTTGTACGAGCACTCCTTGTGATATTGAAAACAAATCAATTTATAAATAGCATTTAATCATCGTTGTGTTTTATTTTATTCACCAAGTTTCTCGTTGTTCTTGTTAACCATATTATATTACTCTGTGGGTATGTGACCTCAACACAATATACATATTGTGTTAGGTCACATGCACTGACCCTAATACACATACACTAATCCTGATTGGAGTATAGTTTAAGGAACAGAGTAAAAAATTATGGGACCGCCACTGTGCTCTTCGTATGTAGGCTAGACGTACGTAGACTACCGACAGACTAACGAGCCTTTTGGTAGTCTACGATAGTTTTTCATTAAGATGGGGCACTTCTGCATGAGACATAAGTGAGCAGCTAGGAACCGAGGCAATACCACAGAGTAGGAGGATTATGATCGTATTATCCCGTAGTGCGGTAGTATGGTAGACCGGCAGTCTAAGTGACGGTAGTTTATACTGATTAGGTTTTTAAGACCCTGCAATATTGCGACGAGTGTTAGTTTAATAAATAAAATAATTTTCAAGTTTCGATTGAGTTTGATATTTTAGTATGACTTATCTATTATAAGTATTTGGGTTGCATGGCAACCCATCAAAAAATATTCCACACAATACAAGGGTACAGTACCCGGCCTGTACCAGTAAGTCTCTTTGGAAAGAGACTTCGGCTTCGTAAAGCATTATCTAGTGACGGGCCACAGCAATATTTATCAAATATATAATAATGTAATACTCGTGTACGTTACGCCAGCAAGAAAGTGTCACCTAGAGTGATATGAGTAGAACGTATAATTAGTGCGCAATCTGCTGTAAATGTGCGCCGCATAAAAAATTTGTGCGTCTTGTAGTTTTGAAAAAAAAACGTAAAAACGATTCCTGCTGGAGTAACGTTGTTCTAGCAAGAAAATTCTAGACCAATCATCGGAGATATAAAATACATACATGGGCAGAGAGCTTATATTTGTGCAAATTTGTGCGCCATAAATATAATTTGTGCGTCTTCAGGTTTTCGAGATATTGCGTTTCCCGCTGGAGTAACGTTTTGCGAATTCGTGTATCTCAAAGACCATTATATGTGCGCCTGTAGAATGAACATACACGAATAGCTCTTAATTTGTGCATATTTGTGACATAATTAGATGCCAGATAATATTTATAGTTTTCAAGTAATCGCGCTTTATTGAAAACTTAAAAAAATATTGTAGCGCCTAAATGAGAAGACGTATAAACTCGCTAAAAACTGTATTCGTTCCATCTTGACGTTTATAATTACCATAAAAAGTTTCAAAACAGAACCTACAAGCGATAATGAATAATATTACTAAAAGTCAAAACGACGGCATCATAACTTTGACGCCATCAAACAAGAAACTGGCTCAACCTAAGATGTGTAAATGTAAACCAAAAATTAGTGCATTTATCAAATAATATAAAGTAAAAATATCCAGCTTCAACTGTTTCGTATTAAGTAAATATTAAGACTAAACCAAAACAGTTATTCGGCGCAGGTTATCCGACCAAATTCGAATGACTACAAAAAAGCGACGGATTCATACGTATCGATGACCACCTTTATTAAACGTATTACACCTAAACTGTGTTCGTACAGTCACGCTCAAATAATCGTTGGGAATTATTATTACAATGACTTAATAAAAATATAATATATATTAAATGTACTTTCTGATCATATGAAATCAAAGAGCTTGTTGGTTTAAAAAAATATTATTTTTATTATCATAATCATGATTCTTAAAGTAATTATGGCATCAAATCACAGATCAAATTTCCTACCTATAAATATTAAAACAAACATTGTTCAATTAAACTATTTGTACCTTGTATAGTCATTTGGTATTATTTAAAATCACAGATCAGTTTTTCATTTACTTAAATACACAAACAATAAAATCACTTAAAGTGGCTCAGTACCATCATGGCGTGAAATTTAAATATTAAGTAGTTGTTGTTTTAGATATAATTAAGTTTTGGGTATGATTGTATAGTACGCGAACGTAATAAATACCTATAGGTAGAGCGTTATATTTTGTTATGAGTTTATGTTTCTTAAAAAATAGCCGGATTTGAAAACTTCAACCCAAGTTTCACATATCGGGCTGCTTAGGTTTGGGTTTTCAAATTAGGCTAATTTTTAAGAAACATAAGCTGATAATAATTTTAACCGGTCTATACTACGTTCGCGTATCATACTATCATATCCAAAACTAAATTATATCTCGGCCAACAAATAGGTATATGGCTATGATGGTACTGAACCTTTATCACAGAAAATCACAGTTTTTTCGTTTTTCTACTGATATAATAAATGCAAATGGCTAAATTTATTTATGTCTAATCAAAAAAAAAATCTGAATTTATTTTAATAACTATTTCTACTGCACTGTACTCGGGCACAATACGTTTCAACCAGTTAGCGAGTAAAGTTAAGAAGGTCATCGATACGTATGAATCCGTCGCTTTTTTGTAGTCATCCGAATTTGGTCGGATAACCTGCGCCGAATAACTGTTTTGGTTTAGTCTTAATATTTACTTAATACGAAACAGTTGAAGCTGGATATTTTTACTTTATATTATTTGATAAATGCACTAATTTTTGGTTTACATTTACACATCTTAGGTTGAGCCAGTTTCTTGTTTGATGGCGTCAAAGTTATGATGCCGTCGTTTTGACTTTTAGTAATATTATTCATTATCGCTTGTAGGTTCTGTTTTGAAACTTTTTATGGTAATTATAAACGTCAAGATGGAACGAATACAGTTTTTAGCGAGTTTATACGTCTTCTCATTTAGGCGCTACAATATTTTTTTAAGTTTTCAATAAAGCGCGATTACTTGAAAATTATAAATATTATCTGGCATCTAATTATGTCACAAATATGCACAAATTAAGAGCTATTCGTGTATGTTCATTTTACAGGCGCACATATAATGGTCTTTGAGATACACGAATTCGCAAAACGTTACTCCAGCGGGAAACGCAATATCTCGAAAACCTGAAGACGCACAAATTATATTTATGGCGCACAAATTTGCACAAATATAAGCTCTCTGCCCATGTATGTATTTTATATCTCCGATGATTGGTCTAGAATTTTCTTGCTAGAACAACGTTACTCCAGCAGGAATCGTTTTTACGTTTTTTTTTCAAAACTACAAGACGCACAAATTTTTTATGCGGCGCACATTTACAGCAGATTGCGCACTAATTATACGTTCTACTCATATCACTCTAGGTGACACTTTCTTGCTGGCGTAACGTACACGTAATACTCTGCGAAATTACAAATTAAAAGTAGAGCTTTTTGAACGACCCTGAGGCAGCGGACCCCTGATCAATTTTATTTGTAAATAGCTAGCCCTGACCGCAATCAAATGACACAATTACACATTGTATCTCATCACCAAACAGTAACGTAGTCTATATTCCAATTTAGTTATAAAATATTGATCTAGATCTAGAAATTACTGGAGGTACCTAAATGAATGTATATACTTGAAAGTCTGTAACACTTTTATGCCTCAACAGCTGAATTGATTTTGATGAAATTTTGAAGGCAGGAAGATGAGATCTTAGGGAAGGATCATAGACATAATATGTTAATATTATCTTGAAGGTAGTTTAGGGCTGTGCATTAATTTACCATTCTGTTATCCGTTAAGATGTGTAGAAAACTCACGGCAGAAAATCAATAAAGCCTACGTTCCGGGTATATATAAGTTCTAAAGCATAACATTCCAAGAGTTCCAAGTAATGGAGAAAATTAAATTAAGTATTGTCGTGGTCAAGAGACAATATATTAACTATTTTTGTGATACATAAATTAATTAATTTAAACATTACTTCGCTCATTAGTGCTGCAGTGTTGTCCTTGTTGTGTAAACTTCCTCATTTATGATGAGGAAGTTTACTGAAATCTCTACTACCAGATGTCGCTGAAAAGATGAGTCAAAATGTATGAAAATGAGCAGCGCATGTTTGTCTGTGGAACTATTTGGCAGTCTTGTGGTGTCCAATCAAAGAAATTTGACATACAGACAACCAAATCATATCAGTCAGATTCATGAGTCAAAATGTACTGATTCCGTAACGTACAAGTATTTTTCGTAAAAATGCAGTCACTGACATTTTTAGTGCCTTAACATACTAGCGGATTGCGAGCGGCTACGGGGCGGGGGGCGGGCACGCAGCGGATGCGTCGCGAACACGCAGCGGCTGCGCAGCGGGGACGTCGCGGACGCGTGGCGAATACGCTACGTTTTCATCGCGTGTTTGTAGCGAATTAACGACGTAGAATACACTCAGTAACAAAATGGATTCCGACGAGGAAACACTGCTGTTGGCTTTGTTACTTCGGAGACGCCGGCGACGAAAACGAAAGCATCGACTAATTTGGGAATATCCATTATCAATTAATCGAATGGAAGAGAGCGACTACTTTGTGTTGTTTTGCAAACGATTAAAAAATAATCCTAAATAATTTCGTTCCTACCTACCATAAAACAAACATAAAATATTTAAGCAAGATAAAATCCCGCAAGAATCCGTTATGATGCAAAATAATTTGACATTTGAAAAAAAATATTTTATTAAGTTGGTTGGCTGGCGTTTGTACGAGACAGTACAAAATGGCGTCCACGCCGCGCGTCCGCAACGAATTCGCTGCGAATGTGCGGCGTGTTCGTTGCGCGCCCGTAACGAATCCGTTGCGCGCCCGCTCCGCTTTGAGAACGCTCGCAATCCGCTAGTATGATAAGGCCCTTACATTGACACCGAGATATAACTATGGTTATTATTATGTTCCATCTAGGTAATATCCTTCATCTGGGTATTCAACTTTCTTTAGTTCAAGAACCTGGGATGGGTGTCTGAAATAGTCTCGATGTCTTTTATTTTATCTATAATACGTTAGAAGATGTATAAAGTGCGGCGAGGCTCTTTAGTCACTTTGCAATGAGAAGTCTAATATGGGGAAACGTCATGCAATAATTGAAATCAGGATGTCCACCAACCGTTACGTGTTTAAAGATAAAGTCCGTGCTCTCCGCTTCGATGAATCTGCGGGATTATCTCAATCATTAAAAATTTTGTATATTATATTTATATATTTTTTGTATGTCTTTATAATGCATTTATATTAATACTCATATATTTGTTAAATACTTAACGTATATAATATTATATTATTAGATATATGTACAACGTATGTATGAAAGTATAAATAACATTTTTAAATAATTAATAAATTATTACATCAAAGTAAATTCTTCAAATGCACCTACCATTGTTATTTCTGCATCACCCTAACTAAGGTTGGCTGGTATAGATTGCTTCAGACACTAAGCCCGCCTATGTACATTTAAGTGCATGAAGTTGAAAAATAATATAATAAAATAACATAAACTGTTCTTGTTTATTTATATATAAAAAAACACAATTTTAGGTACATTTTCGGTAGCATGATTGAAAAATATTAAGGGCTTGATTAGAAACTTATAGATAGCTGCCGTTTACCACAATTTAATTTGGACCAGAAATGTATGAAACTTGGCGGATATCCTTTATGAGTTCTGTCTTGTTAGACTTGTAAGTCTTGTCGCACTCACTAAAAAAACAATTATCTTACGACAAGATCTTATTCGTCTATGCTAGCGAGGTAGGCGGGGCAGCTTATAATAAGGTCCAAATCTAACTCTTAGTCATTCGGACCGGCTTTTTATTGGGTTAAAATCGTTATCAGTGTAAATTAAATCTGAAAATGCGCGTTTCGTTCATAAACTTGTTATTGATCTTACTGTAATGTCAATGTCAGATAATTGTCAAAATGTCAAAATGTCAAAACAAACATCAAAACAAAATTGTGAGGCCGTCCTCATTTTATATTTATTTTAAATTAAAATAAATGAGAATGTCATTATGTCATTATGACTAAGGACTGTAAAAATGTATAAACGGGTGCACTATTTTGGCACAATACTGTTTCTGTGTTCTCTTATATATTTAGTTAGAGTTGTATTTACCGAAATATTCGAAGATGAAACTGCCTTGGTGGACGAATGGCTGGACCAAAACGATCTTGGTGAATACAAAAAGCTGTTCAGGGAATATGGTAAGTATAATAAATTGCTTTTATCTTTTAAAACTTGAATAAATAGTCAAAATCAATCATAATTTATGCTATTGATAAAATCGCCCGGGCGCGTTCCAGGTGTAAATAACGTTCGTATGTTTACATAACGCTCTCTTTCGCGGGAATGATTTAAACTGATTTATGTGAAATCGTGCTATTATATGCGTATTTCATTATAGACCAGTGCATTAACAGAATGATAAAAAATGACTCTTTATTTAAGTAAGTAATTAATCATTAAAAACATTCACAAAGAACTAATCTGTTGAATGCTTCCATTCAATTGGAATATTTTGGTATGCAATAGTTGTTTGGATTTGAACCTGAAAAACCAGCAGAAAGCATATATCTTATATTACTTCTGAAGCCTTTTGTGGATGTTCTAGACAGAAGTAAAACTCCAGACATGAACTTGGTGGGTCTCGTGACATCTAGCAAATACATAGTAGGCTACCTACATCTAGTGGGCCATGCTTAGTTAGCATGATGTTTGCTACTAACCATCTATATCCATCAATACTACTAAATATTATTACTATTTAACTACAGTAAAGTAAATGATTTTGTCTGCCGCATGTATTTATGACAAAATATTGTTGTTTTTAGTATTGAAACTTGACTACTACTACTACATCCATACTCTGGCCCTCCCTATAGAATAAAGGCGGGCTTTTATATTATGTCGAAATCCTGTAAGGAGTAGCTACAATAAAGATAGAGTACTCTTTCTTTCAGGATGTCAGGGTCAGTGTGTGCCAGCAGGGGCTATATTAATTGCTATCATCAACATTGACTAATTATCTCTATATTGCCCGCATTACAATTGTGAACTGACAGAGATGTATCATGCTGCCCAAGTCATATGTGCAAGTGAGAGCTCCCATAAAATTGACATTCATAATGTGCAGCAAATAGTATTGCATCTCCTTAGAAGGATACCCATGATTTAAATTTCACTCAGTAAATTATACTGATCATAAAATACCAACTTTCACTGGTGATTTTGCTTTCCTATTAACTAAACTATAAGCAGCCTGTACTAAAGCCAGCTTTTTGCTGCATGTTGCTGTGCTATCTTCACAGAATAATTATTAATAATAAAAGTAAAACCATTTATTGGTTTTATATTTCCCAAATGAAACATTCTGCAAGTAAGATATGGCTCCAGTCTAGATTAGAAATACTATTAAACTAGGTTTACTCCTTAATTTTGGTGGCTGATCTGATTTTAGGGTGTTTTCATTACTTGATTACCATGCGGTGCCTGCATGTTTTTTTTTATAACAATTGGCAAACTTAATAAGGTACATACCCAAATTGGGCCAAACAATAGGACCCGAAAATCATATTGGGACATTATGCCTTACATGACCTTGAGCAACTTGTCCCATTTACATGGTTTTTTTTTTACAATTTGTAACCAGCTGTCAAAAACCTGTTTGAGTAAAATGAAGTGCACTATTAATGTAAGACAGAAGAATTTTTGAGCAACTATATTTGTTGTCCCAAAAATAATGGATTGGTCAACAAAATAATAGATCTGTCTGCAAAATAATAGATTTGTCAGCAAATAATAGATTCTTCAGCAGAATAGTGATAGATTTGATAGAGCTGATATCGCTGACAAATCTATCATTTTGCTGATGAATTTATTATTTTCATTATGAATCTAATATTCTGCTGACAAATTAATTAATTTTGCAGACAAGTCTACTATTCTGCTGAAGAATCTATTATTTGCAGACAAATCTATTATTTTGCAGACAGATCTATTATTTTGTTGACCAATCTATTATTTTGCTAACAATAAATATAGATCGACATAATGTATTATTTTGATGACATATCTATTATTTTGCTGACAGATCTATTATTTTGCTGACTGCAATTTTTGGACCAATTCTGTCAAATTGCTTATAGATAAAATAACACCCTTATTTAATTCAAATAGTAGAAATAGTAAGTACCTAAATTAAAGTATATTTTTAAATACATGCTACCACAATTGAGCTTATATAGGGTTATCTTATTAGCATAGCACAACCCATTTTCCAAATTCTCTAAAGACTTGACGCTGATCTTGTAGACGTTTAATAATATGCACTATGTACAAACTTAAAACCAAATGACAACATAGCAAAAGACAGCTCGCACTTAAAAAAAACCTTGCGCATCACCAGTTCATTGACCTTTGTACTAAAAACAGCCTCTGCTCTCGATCGCAATATTGTTTGAAAATAATTACATGAAAAAAATAATTATCCCTCGTGGGTAGTGAGATTCTAATCATAATCCAATTAACATGATGAAAGCAAGAATGCGGCGGCAGAAAAATGATATCAGTATCTGTTGTAGCGCGATCCCGCGGGCCCAGGCTGCGGGCGGTCGTGACGTAGTGCCACCCCCACCCGACCGCCCACTCCCTCTCCACCGCCAAACAAATACAAAGAGCGCGCTCAGTCGCGTCGCACCCACCGCGCCGTGCGGACGTCGCTGTACCCATGCATATCACCACTCAGCACCTGAATATGATCGTTTTAACCCAAATCTGTATAAAATACTCGGTGAATATAAATTAAAATGATTTTTTTCATTCAATTTCAATGATTTGAACATAATTTTGAGTCATAGTGAGTTTCCATTGTTCGAAGTTGGACTAGTTGTGGTGGAAGCGGTTTCAGTTTAGATAATTAATGTCACTTGGATTTGAAAGTTAAGCACTAAGTTTACCATGTGGCAGTTCGAGGACTCTGAAATATATTCCATAGGGATGATACACCCCTCACACAGCCGGCACTCAGGGCTGTCAATGCTGTCTGGAGTATCGCAGTTCTCAGGTAGGAGTTGGAGCACTTTGTTTACTAAAACTCTAAATTCAAAAATATGTTATATATTTTCATTAGCCGATATAAAAAAACAAAAAAAATGCATTGTGCATAAATTTATTAATTTTCGCTTCCTGTATAGGTGTAATATTTCCACGAAGTTTTAGTGGCACTAACGCATGTAGAATTGGCTTTACCGCTTAGCGTCTGAATGATAATCCCTTGGAAAGCATACCGCCTGTTTATTATTGCTGATAAATCGCGAACTTATTCTTTTCGCGACGATATTCTGTGCTCCAATACTAATAACGAGGTGCACAGCAGTAACATTAA
Source organism: Hypena proboscidalis (assembly GCA_905147285.1). Taxonomy (NCBI): domain Eukaryota; kingdom Metazoa; phylum Arthropoda; class Insecta; order Lepidoptera; family Erebidae; genus Hypena; species Hypena proboscidalis. The sequence continues at coordinate 894,624 of LR990132.1, forward strand.
TCGCTAGTAGCAAACAACTCGAATTGCACGGTGATTTGGACTTTGTCACGAGGCATTAGGGACCATGATGGGGTGCAGAGTGAGGGAAACAAGGATTCGCAGTCCCATTGTCTGGCTAATCCCTTCGACAGTACTTGTAGTGTGCACTGCGTTATCGCTGGGTTGAAACTCAGAACACGTATCGTACTCTGGAGATTGATATGGACTGAATGATGATGATTGAATTCTTAAAGAATACGTAGTTTGGATTACAGGCTATCGTCATTTTCTATTATAACTTTCAATGTAATTAACATTTTTGGAGTTCCGTTTATAGCCAAATAAAATGTATCCTAACCATCTACTTTGAACTGAGTTCAGTGATACACGAACCTGCGTTCAGTGATACGCAGAACTGCGTTCAGTGATACGCAAAACTGCGTTCAGTGATACGAAACGCTGAGATCATTAATACACGAAGCTGAGTTCAGTCATACACAAACCTGCGTTCAGTGATACATGAACCTAAGTTTATTGATACCCGAACCTACTGCAAAGGCACCCATACTATGGTGACTCTTCTTATTCTTTAAAGAATTTTAAAAAGAAGATACTGGCATTTTCTCACCATTTAATGAAAGTCGCGTACATAGCTTAGGGGCCACCCCAGGCGTGGATTGCTTAGTGCATCAAATGGTCTTAATTCGGAACTGCCCGTGGATACTGCACCTTAAATAGTAAAGTGCTAACTCCCAGGTTGAACTATAATTATATTAATTTTTCATGGGATTTAACCTAACCCTGCTTTGATCCTGAATTTTCTCAATTCTTGGAAAAAGAGAACATAAGATTTGGAAAACGCATTCCGAAACGATCAATCAATGGTCATATCCATGGTACAATACAAGAAAACTATCTTCTTTAGCCATGGTATCTACCACTCACTCTCTGAAAGTCTGCGGCCTGGCTTAGCCCCAGGTGGTTTGCAAGTTTATTTGCTGCGTCCTTCCTGTTAAAAGATGCAGAGATTCGAAAATGCAGAACTTGTTTTTATTGAACAAAGAATTGTTTGCGACTGTTATCGGTTGCAGATTTAATAAGTTTTGAAGTCGATTTCAAATACCGACCAGCTGCTACCAGTTTCAAGAGAACGAGCAGCTGTTTGGCAATAATTTTATATTACATTTTAAAATCTTTTGGTAAAGTTAGTCTAGTATATTATGTTAGAAGTTAGATTTGGTACATACTAAATCTAACTTCTAACATATACTAGTCTATACGCATATTATTTCTTTAAACTGTATGTATATACGAGCATCCTTATACCATAGCATAGTATTAACATTGTGTTTATACCTTGTCCCTCAAGCCAGTCGTTAATTCATCAAGCATGATAAATTAATTATTTGTTGACGAAGTCTATGCTGATTGCCGACCCCTTTTAGCGCTGTAGTTGCTCTATAGTTCTATAACGGTCTAAAAACTTCGACATAATAATATAATTTTGTCGTAGGACTTTTTAAAGTCATCCAGCTCACAAAAGACACGCCTGTACGCACGCCCAGAAAAAGCCTGATGCCAGTGTAACTACGCTTAATTTGTTAGTCAGTACAAACAACAAGCAATTTGTTTTATAAATAGGACGGAAATGTCAACAACACTCCATTTGGAAAATGGATGGCGTGGGATTTTTTCGGAGCTTTTTTAGAGCGCGAAAAGGAAATTTTGGACATTTATGATTATTGTATTTAAAGAGGTCAACTTTATAAGCAGTGCTAATTAATATTTATTTGCCAAATGATTTCGGATGAATAAATTATTTGCTGACGTTGATTTTTTTCATACTTTGGTTAAACATAACATCACGCCTACATTACCCAGAAGGGAATAGCAGAGGTGTACAACACCTTTTGGCTAATGGGAGGCAAAAGTAATATAATAATATAACATTTTTTAAATAACCATATTTTTGACATTACCCGTTATACCCACAATAACACACCTTTCTGTTACAAGTTACGAAAATAATAGAAAAAAACCACAAAAGATAGACAAGAAATTAATAAAACAAGTAGGTACAATAATGATGCTCGCTGTAATTAAAAGCCACAACGAGGAGGAGTCTGCGACTGCAACTCATTGCCGACTGCACTTGTTGTGAGCACCCTAATGACGGGGACCAAGTCAAAAGCGTATGCTTATACGTTGGACCTAGCTAATTGCAACCAACAAGGAATACCAGCTTAACTTATTTGGTATCAAAATAAAAGTTTTCATCAAATAAAAGGAGCACATCATAAAAGTTTCAGATCAGTTATTCTCTGGATCGCAACAGGCGCTTAAATTAATAGGAGGTACTAGGATTCTAGGCATGGTAAAGCTGATTCCGCTTCTACCAATGTATACCACACTGGTTGTAGCAAGACAGTGCCTTCTCGTACTCTTCGCGGCGAAAGGCCTTGGTAGCCCGAGTCTTCAGCGTATCCACTTCCTCGCGACGATCTTTCGGTCCTGAAAGCGTTTAGCCGCATTTTTGCTCATCTCTGCCATCCATATCAATTTTTACATTTTACTTAGCTGATGTCAAGTGAACTCTAGCGACTTGCATGTTCCAGTGCGGGTTCAATTGTCCGGAAAATCTTGTTTGTTTTTAACCGAGACTGTTCATCATTAATAATAATAATAATTCAATGAACAAACACTTCTACGTCACAGTGATGTTCTTATACATATTTTATCAATTTGTCCGATTAACATTACGTTAATTCAAAGTTCGTTTACTACATTTAAAATGCTTGTGGTTGATGCAGCATACTAGCGACTAGCCACTAGATCATGACTAGTTAATTCGATTGCGGTAGGAAGCTAGTCCTTGTTTAAAGTTAGTTCGGCAGTGGCGCAACTTAAGTAATTTAATGTAACAGCTTGTGGCTTGGACGCAAATGCACTACTCCAGCGAGCACCACTTGGAACTAATTCAAAAAACCGGCCAAGTGCGAGTCGAACTCGCGCACGTAAGTTTCCGTACCACTATGCATCTAAATAAATATTTTTCTTAATTCTTTATTATATTGGAGTTGATTGAATGAAAGGTAAAATGAGGTTTACGATTTATTATGTATTAAAAAAAAAATCTAATTATTAGATCGTTCAAACCAATTTTAAGTGGAAGTTTGCATGGTAATGTACATCATTATATTATTTTTACATTTATCATTCCCTTATTAGACAAAATTTTTCCACTTTGGAAGCGTCCCTCGCGCAAACTATTCAGTTTAGAAAAAAAATGTATTAGAAACATCAATATCATTTTTGAAGACCTATCCATAGATACCCCACCCCACACGTATGGGTTTGATGAAAAAAAATATATAGTTACGGAAAAAAGTGGCTGTGATATGCGGATGGACAGATGGACAGACATGACGACTCATTAAGGGTTCCGTTTTTTGCCATTCGGCAACGGAACCCTAGAAAGGCCTTTGCTCGCCGGACCACGGCTGGTAACCTTGCCGCTTTATAGCTTGTTTTTGTTTGGTGACAATTAATTTAGCATCTATCTGCTGCGGCTTTATGACTGCTGCCATTGGAACTTTTAGAACAAGTTGAAAAATGAACATTTTTGTAACAATAAAACCAGGATGGCCAGTTTTTGCGTCGTGTGTCCTTAATTTCTGTATGACCTATATTGAATAAAAAACCGGAACACGGAAAAGTCGTGATTTTTGTTTCATAAATATTTCTTTCTTAATGCAACGTTCTCTACTCTGTTTAAGCAAAAGACAGGTATCTTCTGGACTCTTGTTTTTCACAGAAAATCGGGTGTTTTTGTGGCGAATGTTAAAAAGTCTTAGTGGGGTTAAATTGGACTAAGTTTAGTCGTCCCCATCAGATACCCTGGTTAGAGTACTCTCGATTTCAGACACAAGTTTTTCTCGACTAACCCCAACAGTAGACCGATTCGTATGACCCGTATAATATGTGTCCTCAGTACTGTCGTCCGTAAAACAATAAATGTTGTCAATGGACATTATATCTTTGATATGCAGCAGAAACAGGGTTGGGGACAATACGGACCCTTGTGGGACGCCATGTATGTGAATTCAGTAGACCTGCCGCTAAAGTGTTGCTTATTTACACTGTTGTGTTTTGTTCTTGACGTTACTGATGTCACCTTTAGTCCTACTTACTCCTCCCATGAAGCGACTCATCCGCGGAAACAGTTCTAAGTATTTTTTTATTACTTACCATCAAATGGATTACAGGCCAGTTCGCTACTAGTTTCATAGGTTTTATAAAAAAAATTACCCGTAGCCTTTGTCTAACACTACCGATAAAGATGCCTGCGAATCCAGAATCCATATATATTGGCACACTACAGGAATTTACTTCACTTTTACACATAGTAACACTGATATTAATTGCTTTTTACTATTATGTATCACATAGCCATTCATAGTAACATAAACAATGGAAGGTTATTTACTCACCGAAGCGCAGTAACAATTTTTAATTTTTAGGCGAACAAGGGAATGAACCAAATTTATGTATTCCCGATACATAAATTGTTTTATATGCGGTGATAAAAGCTGCGCCGCTGCCTCTGAAATCAATTAAAATATGTCATTCAAGTTAAAATTTCATGTCTGTTAACTTACTGATACGGAGCGTAGCGTCGAATTCAAATTGCTCGTTGACTATTAATCAATAAGAATTAATAATTAAATATCATCCAGAGCCGTCGACCCCGTTGTCATAGATTTGAAGCAGAATTTAGGGGTAGTCAGAAGTATTTTTCCTACAAATCAAATCAAATTAAATCATTTCTTTTTATGGGCCCCAAGAGGCGCTTGAACACGTCAAAACAAACTTCAAAATTATAAAATTAAAATAAAACTTAACTAAATAATAATAATACGTATTGCAATAAAATGATTTGACACCGAACTTTTAAATTTGAATTAAAATCAATCCAAGTACCAGCTCCGATAGGTATTGCATCATGAGAAGAGCTGGTGAGCAACTCATGTGCACCATCTTATCAAATAATTCATACAATATTTGTTTGTTTTTTGACAATAATTCTATGTTTAAGTTATAGCAACCAAAACAACACAACATCCTTGTTGTAAGTTGTCACAATTTTAAGTGCAACATAATAATATAACAGATTTTACCGGCGCTGACATAGAGATTGAATTTAAACTCTAATTTCCCCATTGTGTTATGTCTAAATAAAGGCACCTTTCCTGACTAATCTGTCGGCAGAAAAACAGCTAAGAAAGAAAAATTCATTTTTCACAACCATTATCTAATCCTCCGTAACATTATTTTGTGCTGATATCCGATCAAAGCGAGTGTATCCAGTTGTAGAAACTTTTCAATCTCTGCCGATATGAAACTGCTAGTATTTCGGGTCGAGTTTAAACTTTGAACTCGGTTACGTAAATTAATTATCTTTAGTTATATCAGTGAAGGATCTAATACGGATTAATCCTACATTAAATTAAAGTACTATCCTACTTAAGATAGGAATAAATGGATGAACGTGACGTCACGAAATGATGTAACATACAGTTGATTAATTTAGGGTTCTGGCAAGAGGCGACCGTAGCTGGTAAGTTAAAGCGACTGCCCGGTATGCAGAAGAACGCGCAGGTTCAAATCCTGCCGGTCCCATATTTTTTCAACTGTTTAGTAGTATCATTTGCTAAGCATAGCTAATTTCTGTAAAATAATCAATAAGAATTCGAAATAAACTTCATTAAAATCTACTTCCAGTAATTGCTAAATACTTATCGCAGTAATCATAACACAGCGTAATTTAGCTACTACTCTACTGTTACTATTATTGGCGATCTCCTAAAAGTGATCAAATTACTAATTTACAATATATAAAAAAAATAAAAGAAATATAAAATAAAATTGAACCTTGTTTTATATAAAAGATATAAGGTTAAACTTTACTGACACGGTATTATAGTAATCCATCAAGTTGTCAAGACTATGCCACTATCGCCCCAGGCGATTCATTTTGTAAAATTTATGACGGGAACTAATATCTTGCTGGTGTTGGTCAAGTTGGCTGGGTATATTTGAAGACTTTTAACGTGTCACTACCTGCAATAACTAGTCTATAAAACATTATTATTTTTAAATAAATATTTATAAATATCCGTAACTAAATGGCTAAATTTCATTACTGTGGAAATTAATCATTTTGAAAGACTCCAAGTTTTTTAATAATGTAACTTTATCGCACCTCGGCGTCCCTTAAAGCCCAAAGTAAATCTTTACTTTATATTTGTGTTAAAAGAGAATTAACATCCTGGGCCGAAACGTAAAAGGTTTAGTTGTGGCTCGACGAAATGTATTTTATTTTATTTTATTTGTTAAGGATTGTATTTTATTTTAATAAATCTAATATTTCAAGTTAATTAAAAACCGAGTTTTGACTGATCCAACTGGAAAAAAAGTACTAGTTGAGCTAGGCAAGTAGTATTAAACGTTGGCACATCTAAGAAGGATTCCACAATGGTATTGAAAAGAGCGAAAAGTCCATGCAAGGGTGTATGTAGAGGAACAGGGTTCGTCCATCACAAAGGGAGGATCCCAAGACCAGGCTCGGTGGTATTGCCTGGCGGACAGCTGTCCAACGGTAGCGTATTGGAAGTGGTATATATAGTCTCTTGCTGTGATCATTTTGTTATCGCGATTCAGCGCTCTTTGACAGTTGTCACGTGTGTGTCACTTCTTGTGTGTCTTCGTAAAAACAAATTCAAATTTATTTATCACAAAAAAAGATAATTATACATTTAAAACTCGGTACCCCGATAGTCTAGTCTTTCCTACAATCAGGACCGAACAACGTAGACGTAACGTAACGCATACGTTATGGCAGTCCGTATTTATAATCACCTACCTCAAGATGTCCGTGATTTAGCAACACATAAATTTAGAAACCAATTATTTAGATTTTTAAATTAAAAATGTTTTTATACTGTAAATGAATATTTAAGCTGTAAAATATAATGTTGTATGCTGTAAAATATTGTGTTGTGTAAAGAATTAATAGCAAATGATTTAAGAATTATATGTTTAAATTTTTAATTATTATTCTTAGTTTATAAGTTAATTTTATATTTTATATTTGTATGCTATACAAGTAAGATAGCAAATGTGCAGTGCTAAATTTAATGTTAACCTAACACCTGTGAAAACCACATTTTAACAAATAAAATTTTATATTTTTACATTCAGCTTAAAGGTTTAAGTATAATAAAATAACAAGGACGTTATTTTATTATACTTACGTTTTTAGCAATTATAATTTTTGGTAGATACATTGTATGTACCAAAGTTATAATTATAATCTCTTAAACTCTGATCTTAGATTGCCGAGGCCCTCAAAACTAATATCAGGGATGAAATTATACCTATCTAATTTTATAAAATTCACCTTTTTAATTTTTATTAGACCTAAAAATTGTATGAAAGCGAAACAGTTTCCTTTGATTCAAACCTCGTACACATTAGGCATCTATGGTTAGATCGCTGACGTTTAGTAATCTGAAGTGAAGCCTGTCACGTCTGTATCAAGAACAATAGCAATTAGCATTAATTTTGTATTCAAGTTAATTCACGAGCACGACATAACGATGTAATTATTCAACACAAACACTCTCCCGGTCTAATTAACGTTCCCGGCTTTGGGTGGTGCAAGCTTACTTAAAACGTCCATCTGCAATAGCGCGTTGGACACGCGCCAAACGCGTCCTGTCGTTCAACAATATGTAGCTATTTTTTTTTCCGACTCCTATAAAATATAATAATTATGGCCTACATTAAATAAAAAGCTGAATCTTCAAGCTAATAATTCCAGAGAAATTATGGTTATTAATCTATACGTGCACCGCCCTGTCTAATCACTCTTCTCAATCTGTTTTAATTAGAGAGGTAATCTCATTTCGTTTGCTTAGATAAATATTATTGCATTACGTAAATGGCAAAAGCGAGGCTCTTTGTTGTACTTTGTGCCGGATCCAAAGCCGCATTACTTTCCATTCAAAGTAAAATCGCATTAAGATTTCAGAGAACACATTTGTATGATTGCTTGTATTTTAATGTGTTTCAAAGGTTTTAAGAGAGTAACATTTATGTTTCAGTATACTCAATAAATACGCTTTTCGAAAATAAATTTTACCAAGATATTAGAAATGTCGCGTGTACATACATATCCTGTGGCTTACTTACTATTTATTATCCTGTTGCATATTCTACTATATGTGTCATAAAAATAAAAGATTTGACAACACACAAACTGTTCGTTACCCCAAATGCAAACAGATTTTAGTCTTGTAAGGATTTCTGAGCAAGCATGGACTGTGTTGTAACTTTTCACCAAATACAAATACGAATATATGTCGTGTATTGGGGATGCATCAGTATTATTTTACAAGTCCACCTGTAGCCCTGGATTGGCCGGGTCACAGGTCGCCAGCCCAGTTCCGCGTCCTATTTCCCCGGCCGCGAGCAACAAGTGACGTGTCATTATGTAATATTGATGCTGTTATATTTAGATGACGTTATTACTGCATTGATTGACGTGTAAGCGCATTAGCTCGATCAATAATATAATAATATGTAATAGTATTATATAAAAATATTATATTCTTCTGGGATGGGTTTATTATATTCTAGTCCGTATTCTCAATAATAATGTCTTCACCTCACGTCGGTTTTAATAATATTCCTATGACTTTGCAGTTAGGTTCAGTACCTAAGTATATATGCTGTAGGAAATTAGAGTAGTTATTTATTAGAGTAATTGTCACACTGAGAGCAAAATATAACGTAACTGAGAATACGTTTTCACTACTATTGTCATATAATAAAATGTTGAGGATGACCAAGGATTATTTAATTTTATATATTTTTTTTGCTCAATTCCGTAAAGAGCGTTTATTTTCACACCCTCGTGACTCTTAGCAAAGTGACATGGGTCACGACGCGGTTATTCCAAGATAATTAGCATTACAAATGCTGAGTGGTGGGGTTTGTGTAATTTATTTATTTACCTAATGTGTTCTTGGAGTAATGTGTGTGTGTGTATTTGTATCTCGGTAGCCTAATGTTTGGGAATCCGTAGTACCTACAAGGAACCTTCATAGTTTCGCCAGTTCGTCCGTCTGTCTGAGGCATAGCGTCAAAACCGTTAGTGCTAGAAAGCTGAAATTATGCATGGATATGCATGTTTACAATGTCAAGAAATAAAATAATTTTACCTACTCTACATGTAAAGTGGAGATGATTTTTTTTCAGTCGCGTTCTTCTTAGTGTGGGCTATCGTTAAGTTAGTCTTTTAAAAAAACTGAGGAGTTGAAAAGACGTTTTTTTTTATACAGAGACCCGTTGGCGACAGATATAATTTTAGAAAGTGAATTTCTGCTCATGTGGAGCATCTCCCTCCCTCTAAAAACAAAACCGTTGGGTCGTAAATTTTTAATAGCTGAATCTGCGAAATTTCAGCAAAAACTTAATATCTCAAAAACTTCTCAATATCGGCAGAACATTTTTGGGCTCAAATTAAATCATTTAGGGCCTATTATATCATCCTGCAAGGAATACGTCGAATTTCCAAGAACCCTGTATTAAAACGTTGACTTTGGATTACTTGAGATCTTCCTCCGTTTTTTTCGTCGGTTAAAAAATTTACAAATATGATAAATGCTTTATGCTGTACTAGATTCTGCCTAAAAAGTACCCTATGTCCTTCTCAGGGCTTTGAACCATCATCTCGATACCTATTTATATCAGGTTCAATATTTCAAGAACAGACAGACGAATAGTTTTTCTTCAATTCAATTCAATTCATTTATTTCGTAAAACATAGGTTACAAGGATGTTACAGTGTTACAAAAAGTTCTTCTATGATTCGCCGAATGGCATACGAAAATTTAAACAATAATATAGTTCGACAGGCATTCACATCAGTTAAGCTAACAATGTTATATTTTAAAAAGAGCCTAACAAATAAATTAATTGTATTAGATGCATGTCATAAAATGTCGATGATAAAATGTCAGTGATTACAATAATAAAATTAATTAATACAATAATACAAAAATCTACTGATAAATTAGGATTTCACAACAATGTTAATTACCAATGTCATCTAAAAATTCATTTATGGAGTAATATACCTTATCCGCCAAAAAATTAAAAAGTTTGTGTTTCTTCTCATTATTAAATGTCAGACATATTGTAAAAGTGGACTTTAGCTCCCCTGAATACTCTTTAAAATATTAAAATAAAGTACAACTCGATATCCATTACCTCTTTGATCGAAGCAATGATTCTGCACCTGAGTCAGCACATTGTACTAATGACCAAAAGGTTCAAGGGCGAATTGTTTAGTCACGATATCGGACGCTATAAAAGCTACCCTACTTAGTGCTGATTTCATCAAAGCTCTTAATCTACGGTTTTGTTAAACCTTTCGCTTCTCTTTCTCTCTCGCCGATTAAATATTTGTACGGGACAGAAAAGTCGATGGCTGTAGCGAAGTGTTAAACTTGAGTTTAACACCATGGTGAAATCGGCACGTGGAGAGATGCGATCAGCCAGGGCGGACCTGAAGCAATTTGAAAAAGCGACGGACCGCATGATATTAACTTGAATTAAAATTGGTGTGAACTCGTCCGGTTCAGTCGTTTGTACTGATATTGCTTATTGAATTTTTATTATTTTACCTTGCATAGTTTTATGTTTACCGGTTAGTGTATAAGGTTTGATTATATTTTTTAATACAATAATCTGGTCATCGCCGGTCGACACCAATGACTTAATTTGTAAAAGTTAGTCTGAATTTTGAAATGTTTAATATTATGGTCCTCTGATTTTAATTTTTTTTTATATTATAGTCCTCTTATATGTGAAAATACAAGTTTAATAGTAGGTTATAAAATATTTGCTTAATCGGAGATAACGCATTCATATTTTAGTTTGCCAAGTAATTAAAAGTAAAGACTATTCTTTACACGATAAGGTTTGAGAAAACAGAGTTCACACCAAGTTGCTGACTTAGCACTGATAATCTCTGATTAATGAGCACATCATTGAAAGTTGTTTGTGGAGGTTTTACGCCCTTTCATAAACAAGGAAAACCTCCCCAAATCTCAGCCTACGTTCAAAACAAAACCGTAGCATTTTGTTTTTTGTTCCACTAGCGTAATTTCTGTGACCTTCGCCTCCCAAGTTCAGAAAGTGGGCAATAAACGTGCGGTCGTAAAAAAAACTTTGTCATCGTAAATTAAAAGGAGGTCGATTTTATTGAAGAGTTTGTGGCTTAGCCTCAGATCGAATATGTGTCCTGGGTTTAAGATACGTTGAAGTTGAAGTAGTACACAAATCTTTTTCGAAAGCTGAAAACGGTAGATATGGATGGATCCTAGGTAGAAGTGCAATATACAATTTAAGGTAGAATAATTTACTTTACTACTATATTAGCTCTGCTTAGTTTGGGACTAGATGGCGTTGTGTGTGAGTTGTGAAATATTTATTTATTTTATTTTATTTATTATATGTCTAGTCTCATAACTTAGAATTTAACTTCTAACTTCAACCACCCTTAAATTCTAACTTCTCTAATATTTTACCTTACACTACACTATTTGTTATCTGTAATGCAATTTAATCACAAACCAATTAACTAAAATGGTAATTGGGTAGACATTCCGAAATTTCGCCATTAAAGTTTTGGCAACTGCTATGTTTGTTCACCTTGACCCACGATGCGGCATCACCCCGTAGAGTTTACTTAAAAAAAACATCATAGGTTGTTTCCTCGACACCTTTAAAGGAATGGAGAGATAAGCTTTCCGGTTAAGTTCAAAATAACTTTTACGAAGTTCGGGTAGAACGGACTTTAATACTTTATTAGTAATCCACGTGTAAAAGTATTGATTTCAATTTAACTAAGTGACTGATTTATAAGAAGTAGGAACTCAGAAATAACTGAGTCTCAAATAGTCCCGATCAGACGAAACAATCACAAACAAACTTTTACGTCTTTGTTACAAATTCAAGCTCTGAATATTTAAAGCTTCGAGCTCTCTCTACCCACATCTTATTCGGAGTTTGAATAATATTATTCATTGTTGGTACAAATAATTTGGATGTTTTTGTTTTGGTTTGTTTTTGATATCTTTAAACAATTGTTGTTCATCTTTTCATAAAGCCTTTATATTCTAATTCTTTTTTTAGTTTAGCAACCTAATGGAAACAAAAAATTTTCCGCATTGTTTTTGAAATACCTGGCTCATAAAATAGTTTGTTTTTGATACCTAAGTTTATATATGTCTTGTTCATCCACCGTAAAGGCTGTTTGCTTTGAGAATCGTACTTTACTGCTGTAGCGTGGTAATAATTTATTGCTTTTAAGAATTCTGCTCCGTCTTCCATAAAATACAGTATGTTTATGTTCGCCTTTACAGCTTGCAGTAACGAGTGCATGCAGCACTTTATAGTGCACAGCTGAACTACATTCAAGCTCATGTTTAAATAAGTAGACATCAGCCGTTTCGTGGCTATTATGAAAGCATTACTAAAAGTACTTGCAATCATTGAATTTTAGTAAAGTTATTTAGCATTTATTTATATAGTACAGTTAAGAGCATCTTCTTTTTTTTAAAGTCGGTTAAAAAAAATTGACTACTTGAAACTAACTTTAAATCCTTGTATTTTGACTTATATTTTAAAATTATTAATTATACATATATATTATATATATATATATATATATATATATATATATTTGCGTTTTTATACGTTTACAAATCAATAGTATAAAAATGTATATGTTTCAAAAACAAAAGTATTTTTGATTTTTCCTTTTTATGAGTGAGCAATTTTTTTTTTTGCTGCAGAGCAAGTCCTATAATCAAGATCCGAAGTAGCTTTAGTCATATAGATCAAAATCTTAGTACTTCTAGTCATGCTAGCCGCGTCATTATACCTTATTATACAAAACACGCTAGACACGCTTTCAGATAACAGCTAAGCCGACAATCCAGAACTGAAACTATTGCGGCTAAACGCAACTACCACTTTCACAAATGCGGCATTGCGGATACTTCGGCCACAGTGCCGCTCCTCTACTACAACCCATTTAATGGTATATAACGTGTTATGTTACAGTAACCATGCACACTCGTATTTATAGGGTATAATAACGTCATTAGCTTACACCGCTTTTATGTTGTATTACATGTGACCTGTCGCAGAAGATTTCCGCAGATTTAGAACTTCAGTAGTTAAAGATTAATAGACAAAAAAGTTCAGTAACATACCGAATAGCAAAATTCGTCACAAATATAGACTAAGACTACCACAAATAAATTTAGAATTATTTAAAAGAAATTCATATTGCATGTGTATAAAAGCTTTCAATAATCTACCATATAATATCAGAAATTTATCATTCAAAAATACACTTATAAAATAAAATTCTATTAAATAAGACATACTATAATATTAAGGAATACTTTGAAGATAAGGACATATTAATTTAGTTCTGTATATATATAATAAACCATGCTGTAATTTAATTTTGTTAATGTTTATCTTGTACCATAACTTATAATTTAAATCTATGTAAATATTTGCACGCCATTATTTGGTAGAATATGAGGACAAACCGCATTGTAACACCAATTTATGTACCATATTTTAGCAAATAAACTATTGATTGATTGACATTCATCTTGTAGAAATGAAACTGGACAACCAGAAGTCCAACTATTCCAAACTACAGAAACATCTTTTGAATATAAATAACATCTCTCTATCTGCTATCACTCTAAAAGAGCAATTTTCTGCTATCGTAAATCTGAAGCAGCGTTACTAGCGTGTTACCTGTTCGTGTTCAATCTGTAAATGCTATTCAGCGAAGTTTCTGCTATATAACTTAGATTAAAACATCGCGTGTTACGTGTTACGGCGCAATTCTCAACTTTGCTACCCTTAATCAAGTTTTTGAATGGCGTTGTCCAAAAATAGAAATAATGGCTAGAATAGAGGGATCGTCACTCGAATGTTGTTAACGTTCGTCGTGTGGGTGTCCCAGACTTGTAAGGACATCAGCAGCTGCTTTGTTCACTCGCTCTGACGTCACTGGAACGTTCATTACAACTTTTATGTTTATGCCTCTGACAAGTTGTAAACTAATCCGTTGTTAATGGACTTAGTTTTCCCGCTTTCATTACTTAGAGTTCCTATTGCTTTTGCTTAAGCGTTAAATGGATTTGTAATATTTTTGTTTATGCTGTTCATGTTCATGTTCATAATAATTTTAATTAGACACTGTGATGTTATTTAGCATCGTTTCCGGTAAAGGTCTGCCATCCAAAAAGTTGAAAGCAATTTTCGTGCGAAAGTCCCCAAATGGTATCGACTTAAATCTTTTTTTTAGTTTGGTAAACGTAAACTACATTGGTAATTGGCATTAAAAAAATGAGATGGCAATATCCTATAAATTCAATATCTTTATATATAGGATAATCCTAGCAGCTGTAGTTGAGTGGGCAACTATCGGGCAGCTAAGTCGAAGATCTTGTTCTAACCCACGCACTAAGATTTACTTATCAAGTTATATAAGTGCGTTCTAGTAAATTGGATTGTAGACGTCATTTATCTTAATCCTCACCTATAATAATTTTACAAAATTAAACCGACTTCTATTTATTACAAAAAATGCACTAAAAAGTAAGAAATACTCAAGTAATATTTAACGTCCTGATCTCTGTATAACATGAAATAATACTAAAGAAGCCTTCAAAATTCGAGGGTTGCCATCGATTTCTCTAGGATCCCATCATCTGATCGTGACATAATGAGAATGGGACCACATGAGCAGTATACTCTTTTAGGCAAAATAAAGAACAAACATTAAAAAATAAAACCGTCAAGTTGAGAACCTGCTCCTTTTGTTTGAAGTCGGTTAAAAATTATATTTACTTACTGTGCCTTAGGACTGAGGTTTTTCACTATGTTCTAAGAAGGAGGTATTTGTTTAAGTAGGGCGTTTCTTAAAAAAAATTATTAGCTAAAAAGCACGTTCCATATTATTATGATCTTACGATCTTACTTAAAAAAACCCGACTGCTTAAAAAAAAGAACTAAAAAGATAAAAACAAGTATAGCATTATCTACATTAAATTCATTAACAACAAATGAAATATGTCAAACTAAATTCTTTATGATGTTGCAGGCGGTGACAAACGAAGTTATATAGTAGTAACAAAGTATTGTTTGTCCCCGCCTGCAACATCATAAAGAATTTAGTTTGACATATTTCATTTGTTGTTAATGAATTTAATGTAGATAATGCTATACTTGTTTTTATCTTTTTAGTTCTTTTTTTTAAGCAGTCGGGTTTTTTGTTTTTTTAATAATTATTTTTTATTTCACTCTTTTTAGTTCTTTTAACCGACATGTTTTTTTTATATCTATTAATTTGTAGAAATCAAATCTCTTTGAGATCAATGAGCCTTAATCGTGAGTTAAACTATCAAATTCAAAAACAATTATTAAAATTCGACCGGCAGTTTCCAAGATTAGCGTGAGCGAACATACAAACTAACTTCCACCCACTTCGGACGCGCGAGCGTGCCGATATATAAATTGGTAAATTGTGTTTAATCAGTAATATAAATGTGATAAGAAGTATATATTTTTGAAATGGTCTTTTCATGGCCTTTTATTTGATACCCATATTACTATGATGAAAAGAAAATCCATACCTCCCCCCCCTTTTTTTTTTAATTTGCCGGCGCCATTTTGAAAATTTATATAGCCTATGTCACTATCACTGTTTCGACGAATTCAACGACACCTCATTTGTCAAAATCCGTCTAGCCGTTTGGGCTGTAGGGCGTGCCAAAGAAATAGACATACATACATACATACGCTCGAAAAACATAACCCTCCTTCTGACGCAGTCGGGTAAAAAATGACATTGTACAGCCTTAGTAATAATTCTGTGACCAAATATTAGTATTATTTAGTATGCCAATGTTGGGTTACTCTTCATGACAGGTGGCGTGTGGCACGCAAAGGTCATGGCAGGGATATAATCCCACCCACACGCCCACCACTGTGACTCCTGTGTCGCCAGGATCAACAGTAAGACTCCGTGCATGACACACGGGCAATCCCAGAAAGAGATAATGTCTTGGAACCCGCCACGAAATTAATCAGAAGTATATTGTTGTAGTTGGGAAGTATGTATCTTTACTTCCCTCCAAAGCAAAGCGAGAGACTGAAAAATGCCAAATATAGACAAAGTTTCTATACAGAAAAAGTGTAAGCACCACGGACAGTTACAAAATGATAGGACCTAAACTTGATTGCTGTTATGACAGAAACGGGTAAATGCACGACAATTTAATCCGTTCGACACAAAATCCTCATAGTGCAGACCCCTGATGTCCATTTTAAGCTATTTAACATAACATTACAATCGATGTGCCAAAGACTACATTCCCAGATGATATGGTGGGCGGTTTTCTCCTTCTCAGATGTAGAACATGTACAGAATGGTGAATCGACTAGCTTAAACAAAAATAGTTTACTGCTGAAATTGTTATGACCCGTCGTGAACTGAGCCACGCCGAGATTAACATTTAGCCATGGTTTCGCAAGTCAAAAGATGGAAAGAATTTATTGAGGTGTCGGCACTTAGATTGATGTTATAGACCATCCGTTGGGTTGTTAAATAGTCTTGTGATCTTAGTGATGTCACGTGCTCCTAGAAAGATGCCTAGCCTATCATCGCGCGTAGGGTAGGTCATGGCAGCCATCATTATCCAAATAAGATAGGCACTGTCGACCTAATAAATATTCCCTAAATTTCATTTCATGGGATGCAATTTCAATATAAGTTTTCATTATATTTTAAAACTTTATTGTATTTTGATTTCAAAGATTTATTAAAACTTTTCTATTTTTAGTTTCCTTTCAAAGCTCAACTGAGAAACAAGTTTTATTTCATTTATTGAATACTGTTATCGTTGACACAATCAAACAATAATAATTCATTATAATTTAACACATGGCGTTTAGAAAGTCTAAGTCTATTACACTACGACCCTTACGTGATAAGCAATCACTCAAACAGGGCTGATGTCGCAGCACACAGCTTAGGTAGCTTATAATAATGTTATATATCTATGCTATTAAATTGATCCCTTCATTTTCAGTTCGTGGGAGGTTTATTACGTGGGTGTTTTTGAAGGCAGTGGAAGGAAGGAATTTCTTTTGACGTAGGCAGCGGTACAGTCACTGGATGAATTTCTCTTAGAATATAATACTCATACCTGTGAGTCTGTGCCAAAGATCACGTTCCTGTAGATCTTCATATTCTTTTCATATCGCGTCTTGCCGTCTCGATTGATTTCATTTTATGAGAACTTCTTTTCTCTATTCTTCAACATTCCACGTGATGCTCAACACGAGGCAGCTTCTCATTTATACGTGCCGAAAATATATTTTATATTAAACACAGTTTTTGGTACAGCAAATTGAGGGTATCCAATATCAGCAAAAAATATGACGCGAATGATATTGACGTAACAACTACCAAGAAATTTGTTGTCGTTACACTGGGCACCATTAGTCTCAAGGTCGCCAACGAACTGTTTCTAAGCAACTGCCTGACAACAAACCTTTTCTAATTCTAATTTAATATTAATAATGGTCGTTAAGCATGGATTTTGCATGAAAATGTTATTAGCTTTGTAATAATTTGTTTAATGTGGACAAATAAACATTAAAGTGGGTGTTAGTAAAGGTCTCATGCTGGGCGCCATTAAGCTTTCGTGAATGATTAATGTTGCTGAATATAAAATTTAACTTTTGAAAGTGAAGAGCTTCCGCTCCTCTCGTGATAAACGACTGTTATAAGTGTAATATTTTGGTGTGATGTAATTTTTTGTACCCTGTCGTGCGCGTTGTTAAGAGTCCAACGGTGGGTGCCATTAAGCTTTTAAGTGTTTGTTGTTTCTGGTAATGCTGGTTTGAATTATTCAGCGACCTTGCATAGATTTAGGCTCGTTTTTACCTTTGTACAATATTCTTGTCCTCTGTATAATCTCAAGTAACCCGAAGGTTATGGAGCTAATGAGAAACTGATTTTATATTTGTTTATTTCAGGAATTTCCACATTATCCGGATGCGGTTCCCCGGACCAGCTGGACCGGCTGCCGGAGCTGCCGGCGGCGGAAGAGAAGCGGCTCCGACGAGCGGCGCAAGTCCTGCAACAACGCCTCGTGCTCCGTCAATGGCTCTCCACACATAGACTGCAGCACACTTATACCAAGTAAGAAATAACATGGTGCTTAATGTAGAGAGGAAAGGATTTAATTATATAAAACACAATATTATTATTTCACACAATCAGATTATTGATTTTGGTCACATTTTGAATTGTATCGAGGTCAATTCTGATACGTAATTGCTGTAAAAGCTTGTTATAACTAAAGCACGTTTAAAACACTATAAAATAATGCCTGCAATTGTTATCAAACTAAAATCACCTTAGTTCGTAACAATTGCAACTAAATTAAACTAGTTTGGTCTATAATAGTGCAGCTAATTGCCATAGAGGCACTTTAAGTGCTCCTCTATTAAGCTTGGATCAAGTCTGATAAATGTAATGACCCAGATATTATTATAAGCCTTCATATTATAAGTAGCCTTATGGCTGTAAGACGATACGCGTTTAGGCGTCTTATCATCAATTTTACTTAGACGGATATTTTTAACCGACTTCAAAAAAAGGAGGAGGTTCTCAATTCGGTTGTATGTTTTTTTTTTTTTTTTTTTTTTTATGTTTGTTCGCCGATTACTCGAAGACCCCTGGACCGATTTGAGAAATTCTTTTTTTGTTTGATAGGATATACTTCTCACGTGGTCCCATTTTTTTTTAGTCACGTTCTGATGATGGGATCCTAGAGAAATCGAGGGCAACCCTCAAATTTAAAAGGCTTCTATATTGTTTTTTGTATATTATCTAAAGCTACTCAGATATTTACATCTAGTAGTCAGCATTTTATGTTGCTGAGCTGATGCTGGAAGGTACAACTCCTCAACAGTTAGGAGTACGGGGATAATTCTTTAAATATAGGCTCTTTGAGGCCGTTTACTGTATTCTTTCAAGTTATACACAGATAAGGTGAGACGTTGAATATTACTTATGTATATTCATAATATGAGGTCATGATTTGATGATGGGATCCTAGAAAAATCATAAGTAACCCTCAAATTTCAAAGGCTTCTATATTGTTTTTTATTACCTAAAACTACTTGGATATTTGCATTTTAAGTTGCTGAGCTGATGCTGGAAGGTACAACTCCTCAACGGATAGGAGTATGGGGATTATTATTAATAAGTTTTTCGTCTCAAGTAGCCGTCGTCTCCTCATTCGAGAAACATTTCTGCTCGGTGTACCCATCACTTAAAATCGTAAAATAAAATAATTTTTAAGAAAAAAAAAACCGACTTCAAAAAGTAGGTAAACAAAAAGCAAAAAATAAATTTACTTCGCACAAAATAATACGTTTTTTCATTTAGTTAAATAGAAATGATTAAATTATTATTTTATAATTCTGAAGTCGGTGCCAAGTAAACAATAACTCTGTATAGATAATATCAATCTTTGTAACAACTATTTTCTGACTGAATATTAGTTCTTAATTATCCGATTTACTTGGCACCGACTTCAGAATTATAAAATAATTATTTAATAATTTCTATTTAACTAAATGAAAAAACGTATTATTTTGTGCGAAGTAAATTTATTTTTTGCTTTTTAGTTTACCTACTTTTTGAAGTCGGTTTTTTTTAAGATCCATTATGTTATAAAAGCTGCCGTGACTGGACTGTACAGTATTGTATTTAATAAAAAGCGAAATATTATTTTCATTGCCATCTCTATCTGGATGATGCAATAGGTACCACTTTTACGGATACGTAACATACATATTTAACTGGTCGACGAATACTAACACCAACACGAATAGTTTAACATTTATTAAGTTTAAATTGCTAAAAATACGATTCGGTATAAACAAGTGTTTTGCCACGAATGCTCACTAAGATTCCATCATCAGGTACGATGCGAAATATTTTTCAGTGATTTACTGGATGGGAAATATCATGAAAATTCAAATATCTTAAATCAACGCTACACCTTATTTGCAACTTTCGGTGCATTGTACTGAAACAGTGTTAAACGGATATTATGCCATTTCGGTGAATACGAATAGTCTGTTTCAAATTGTTTATTTTCTTTAACAAGTTTACACCAATTAGTTTGTGATTGGAGCCTTCTTTTAAGCAAATAATGCCTGTATTAGTAGACTCCGCTCTTCCATAACAAAACTAAAAAAATAAAATAAAAAGAAAAATATTAATAATTTAGACATAGGTAAGTAGATTACAAAAACAGACAGGATTGACATAAATACAGTTTGTGTGTGGGTGTGTGTGTGTGTGTATGTGTGCGTGTGTATATGTGTATGCTTGTGTGTGATGTGTGTTTGAGTGCCTGTGTATGAGAGTTTAGGAAGTCGTATTTGTATTAGTTGTATCACTTATATAATCCTATCATTCTAAAAATTAACCTCGATTGAAGAGGGTCCTGTGGTCCTTATAAATGTATGGTGTCGTGCCAATTGGAACAAGTTAGATACCCTGACCGTGACCTTGGGTTGATGTTATTTAAGAGGGAAGGAAAGTTTATCGCGTTGCGTGTCTCTACAAACCCTTTTCGTGACTCATTTGATACAATAATATTGAACAAACACTTGGAAGTTATATCCTTGACATTTTCAAGTGTGGAAGAGTGATTCAACGTGACCGCTGCGAACATAACATGTTTGGAGTAAACATTTTATATTTAAACTTTGTTCCAAATAGGATACGAATAATCAATACAAAGATGCATTAGGTTTAAGTTCCTGTAAATATAAGGTGTCGTAAATAAATAAATCATGTACGGATCATCGATATGCAGATCTCATGAAATATGAACATACATAACCCACAAATGCGAATCAAGATACACCTATGCGCTTACTAAAGATGCTTCACCTAAAGACTACGGTATTATGCCTCATGTGCTAGTAATTCAGGGGGTTCTACGTAACTCCTGTTGGCATTATTGACGTCATCGGATTCATTTTATGGGTTTCTTTTGAAACGAAGCCTCGACCTTGTGTTATTAGACAGCTCATTTTTCCCCCCTACTTCGGATAACTGCTGTCACAAGCTTTTAGCCGGTGACTGTAATGATTGATGTCGTTTGTCGGGATTTAAAAATTTAGTTCTATTTTTATATTCTGTATTATTTCGCTAATTATGAGTTAGCTGTGTGATTTATAAAGGTTAGATCATTATACAGTTATTATTAAATACAAATTCAGACGATACAAATTTTACTGGATTTTCTTCGTTTAGTTAAATGACGAATGTTTTATTTGAATTGACTCGCTACAGTGTACATTGGATTTTAAAGTCCTTATGTAAAATGTTATTTGTGAATTTTCCTTTGTGAGGAGTTTTAAAATAGCAGCACTGAGTTGAAATTATGCCCCGTGAATGGCGATAGACTCACCCCCTATCCCATGGGACCTAAACATAGCAAGTGAAATATGGGTGTAACACCCTTCTGGGTAATATAGCTGTGAATTATGTTATGCTTATGTAACTTAACTTTGCTCATTCGTTAACAAGCTTCGTTATATTTTTATTCTGCTATAATAAGTTATGTATACCACAGAGTGGAAGTTCACCTTTTGTTATAAAGTGTGTCAATTCACCCAGCGTTGGGCTTTGTTCGCGGCGGTTTCGGTGTCGGTGCCACTTTAAATACTCCGGATTCTGAATTGATGTCGCTCAAAGCTATTTTTATTAAGGGTAAAATAAAAAAACTTCCGTCGAAGGTTTCAGTCTAATGCCTCAAAAGGAATAATTGGAAACGTTTTGTTGTTTGAATGTTGTTTACTTTGTGTGAATTTGTGTAGGTAAATATTTTTGTTGTTTTATGATTGTCTCGTTGGTCTAGTAGTAAAGTAAAGTAAAGTAAAGTAAAAATTATTTATAAGATCACCATCAAAATTAAAATTAAAATAATAAAACAAATTTAGAAACTTGCAAATAAAAATATACAGAACAATTATAAATATTAAAAAAAAGTACTGGTTAGTGTATGCGCCTCTCACCGAGAGGTCTCTGGTTTGATGCCCGGGTCGCGTTCCCGTTAGCAAAGTTCGCGGCTAAAGCGTTATTTGCGATTTTTCAGTCAATAGTAGCACTGAGTTGCGATTATGCCCGGTGGATGGCAATAGGCTTATAGGACCTAAACATAACAAATGAAATTTGAGTGCTGTATACCTCTGCCACACCCTTCTGATTATTGTAGACGTGATGTTATGATATGTTATATTTTATGAAAATCGATACCTAAAGTTTTAAATAACAACCTCAGCAATATAATCTGCTTCCTTTTTGTTTTTAATAAAAAGAAACAGATTTCCACAAGCTTCGAGAAAACAACATCTGATTAAAACCACGAGACGAAACAGTAAATGGAAATCGAAACTAGACAAAGTCCCGACCACAGCACAATACTCGAAAGACATAAAAATGATAATCTAGACGACTTTGCATTACCCGCCCAAATTCCACGCGGCTAAGCCGCTGCTCTCAACCAAATTTATATATTTGAGGAAAGCTCTAAGAATTTTGCTCAAATTTGAATACGTTCTATATTCAGCTGCGGGCTTGCGCTGTGTGGAAATTCCAATCGGTGTTCTTCAACGACTTATTGTTTTGCATCTGTGTATCGATCTCACGGGGAGTGCGCCCATTCTGCTAGTTTCACTGTTGAGTTTTAATTAAACGTTTTGTCGGCAAAAATACAAAATGTTGTCTATTGTCCGACCTCTGTCAAATTGTGTAGAGACCCTCTCTGACTTCAGTCCGCCTATAAAATGCGCGTCACTGAGCCATGGATCATGACTGCTTTATTTAGACGTAGTATTATCCTTATAAAGCGCACTGGAGCTGGAAAAAGGACGTTTTTATGGAAATAATCATGGCAATCGTCCAAACTCCTGATTGGCGTTTCGGATTATTACATTTAAAATTTACAGCAAAAACACAATCCCGGCCCGATGCTCTTTAACGATCCAACGCGTTTTCGTATTCATTGCTCGCCAGCCCCTACCGAACCAACTCCAGAAGGGTATTGAAATTTTTATCTCTGGGATGGGATGAAAATTTCACTCACCTTATATAGCAGACAAATTCTAAAATTCTATCATGCTATCGTGGCTTATGTTTGAAGTATTGTGTCATATTAAATTGTGTGTATACTACACATCCAGATGAATAATGGTAGGCTTCGAATTCGCATGTCAGCGAAAATTGGACGCGATGGTAACTATCAATAAATTCTCACCTACATCTGACCGAGCATTGTTCGCTGCAACTAGGTCAACAGCTACCTTTATAAGACTACTTATAATTTTTTTGCTGTATAGCCTAACCAGGCTGTGTGTGATATTTGTGAGTGGAACAAAACGCTCTCATCAGAGCTGCACTAATTTTTCGTTTCATGAATAGAACTCGTTTGCGGACCTACATTAGAGTTTACCTCTTTGAAGTTTTGTAGTTCTTACGAGTTAATCTTAAGTCCTTTCATAAACTTTCCAAAAATAATTATGTTTATAATTTTAACTCTTCAGTACATTTTAACAAACTTCATATTTGAATAGAATATAAGGGATTACATTTTACAGTAAAATACTTTAGAACCGACTATTGTATAATAACAACAAATAATGTGGCACCACATTTTCAGTATAAACCATGATACTGAAAAATATACGGCTGATTAATTTATTTTTCGGTACAATACCTCCACGAAGTGAAATTTAGTAGAAAGCTAATCCCAAAATTAGAATAACGAAATTACCGCCCGGCGACGCCGTTGTTCTGAAATATTCAACTTCATGGCGTGATTTCCATGGAAGTACGTCACGTGGCTCAGTAATAACCCGCGAGTTCGTTCCACGATATTATTTATGTTATTGTACTCTACAACAGCCAATAAGGAAACCAAAAAAAGAAAACGTGTTCCTCCTAATAGAAAAGTTTACAACATTTCTGCCTGCTTGCCACCAACTACTTAGTCAACCCTCAGAAGTTTGTCAGAAAACAAGATAATCTCTGTATCAGATCCTTGTCATTCATGATGGGTTTTGACATTTCTCATTTGTCAATCGTTTTCTTACGGAAATACAAGTGTTCCTTTAGCGGGAACTATGATAGTCCAGTAAAACGTCTTGTCAGCTTTACAAACTATTTTTAATCTTCGATGTACAGTTACAATTAGGAAGTTCGGTTACGAGATGTTACAACGTCCGTGAGGTAGATATGATTGAATGACATTTTGTATTAAATAAAAATAGTAAGCACTAAGGAAACGCCTGCAGATTTTTTAATACAACACAACATGATGATGGTTCTTCGCAGTTTTCAGGCAGGCGTTGACATAAGCTCCCCGGGGTTGAAGAGCTTCTTCAACTTCTTTAATCCTCGTCTGGCAGAAGAGGGCAAAGTCGAACAAGTGAACGCCGATAGACGCCCTTTGTTGTAGTTACTTCGGCCACTCGAACTATGTTGTCTGGTCCAGGGAAGAGTTTTGTAACGCGTCCAACGCGCCAACATAATGGAGGTAGAAAATCTTCTCCGAGAAGAACCAGGTCGCCGACCTTCAATCCGGCAGTGTTTTGCTTCCATTTTGTCCGCAATTGTAATTCGGATATATACTCCTTCTGCCACCTCTGCCAAAAATGCTGTCGGATTTTCTCGAGACGGGCATAGCGGTTCAAATTTGTGTCATTTTTCGATTCGAGTGAAGGTGTAGGCAAAGCATTCAGCGGTCTTCCAATTAAGAAGTGCCCTGGGGATAGGTAGTGGAAGTCATCGGGGGATGAGGATAAAGGACACATGGGACGACTGTTGAGGATTGATTCCACTTGTGCAAATAATGTAGATAACTCCTCAAAAGTTAAATGAGAGCTACCCATAACGCGTTTTACGTGGTATTTGGCCGATTTCACGCCGGCCTCCCAAATACCGCCGAAGTGAGGAGAATATGAAGGCGTGAAAATAAACTTAAAGCCTTCATGAGTTGCAAACTCAGAAAGAGATTTTTGATGGATTTTAAGAAAATGAGTTAGTTCCTTTGCAGCAGCTACGAAATTGCGACCATTGTCGGAAAACAATTCAACTGGTCTACCGCGGCGGGAAATGAATCGGCGCAATGTCATGATGAATGCGTCTTTGGAAAGGTCACTGACCGCTTCTAAGTGTAAACATTTATAGCGTAAACATACAAAAATACATAAGTAACATTTGGTTACCTTAGCACCGCGACCCTTTCTACTCAAAATAAAAAATGGTCCAGCATAATCCATGCCAACGGAAGCGAATGGAAAATCTGGATTTGTACGTTGAACAGGGAGGTCTCCCATTTTAGGATTTAATGTCTTACCCTGAACACGACGACAACGCACACAGTTATTAACTACGCGTCTAGCTAAACGTCTGCCATTCAATGGCCAAATGGTATCTCTGACGCAAGCCAACAATAATTGAGGACCTGCGTGCATGTTACGAATGTGTTCGTTTACAAAAATTAATTTACATAAATGATGAGATGAGTCTAAAAGTATAGGATGTCGTTTTTCGTACGGATAGCAAGAAGAATCGATTCTGCCACCGACTCTAATTAAATTATCTTGGTCAACAAAAGGTGACAATGACAAAATTTTACTTTTAGAGCTTAAAGTTTGCTTATTGAACAATATTTTATATTCATTTGAAAATGATTGCTTTTGAGACATACTGCAAAGACTGTTAAAGGAATTGTTCAGCTCTTCAGTAGAAAATGTAGAAGTTAATTTATTTTTAGGGTTATTTATATTGTATATAAACCTTTTAACATAACAGAACGCTCGGATTATTCGATTTAGTTTAGAAAACCGCTCGAACTCAATTATAGGTTCATAAATAGATGTAGACAATGATGTTATACTGTTTTTAGTTTCGGGTAAATTATCTAATAGTTGCTTTGGAGCAGGCCAATGAGTTTCATCTTTAAGTAAAAAATTTGGGCCATGCCACCACAGAGTATTGTTAATTAATTGGCTAGGGTTGAGGCCTCTAGAAATGCAATCAGCTGGATTATCATCAGTTGGTATATATCGCCATGAAGATTTATTAGTTGTTTCTTGGATTTCACTAGTTCTATTGGCTACGAAAGTTTTAAGTTTAGAAGGATCACCTGAAAGCCAGCTCAACACAACAGTTGAGTCACACCAATATAGTATACGATCTGGAACATATCGAATAGATTCCAGAACTGTACTACACAGACGGGCAGAAAGATGTGCTGCGCTGAGTTCCAGCCTTGGAATTGTTGTTACAGGCCTTAAGGGTGCTACTTTAGACTTTGAGCACAATAGATTTACAGAAATGTCGCCATTGGCATCAATGGTGCGCACATAAATACATGCACCATAACCAACTTGTGAGGCATCACTAAACGAGTGAATTTCAATAGATATAGGTGAATTACACATAACAAATCTAGGAATATTTAAGTTAGAAAGTTGAGATAAATTATTAGCAAAATTGTCCCATAGCACTTTAATATTATCAGGGACTGGTGTGTCGTAATCAATTTTTTGTTGCCATAGACTCTGTATCATTAATTTAGGTTGCATAATACAGGGACTAAGCAATCCCAAAGGATCAAAAATTTTAGAAGAATTTGACAAAATAAATCTTTTAGTTATGGTTTCAGGAAGTGGGGGCACTTTAATTGGGAAATGCAACGTGTCATTATTTGGATCCCAACCAAGTCCCAGAGTACTAGATGACTCACTTATAGTTAGATTGTCTTGAGTTTTAGAAATAGAGGTATCTAAAATAGTAGATAAATTTGTTTTGTATTTGCGTAAATTAAAACAACCCTTGCTTAGTTCAGAACTTACGCGATTTTGAATAAAATGCAATTCCTTTTCGTCGTTTGACCCTTTATTTAGGTCATCAACATAATAATCCTTTTGAATAATAGTTTTGATCAAATTGTCATCACACTCCTCTCCAATTTGCCAAAGACATCTTGTGCTTAAATAGCTGGCACTTGCAGTACCGTAAGTAACAGTATTTAGCTGGAAAGTCTGAATAGGTAAGGACTCTTCTTCTCTCCATAAAATCAGCTGCAAGTTTCTATCACTAGTATGCACGTCCACCTGACGGTACATTTTTTCAATGTCCGCGGTAAGTAAAAACTTGTATTGCCTGGCTCGTACAAGAATGGAAAAAAGAGTATCCTGAACATTTGGACCTATCATTTGCAAATCGTTAATGGAATAGCTTGAAGAAGAGGGGGCGGATCCATCAAACACGACACGAATTTTGGTGGATTCACTGGACTCCCTAAAAACAGCATGGTGACATAAAAAATATGATGGATATGGTAAATGAACATTAGATTTAGAAAGATGGCCTAGCGCTTCATATTCTTTCATAAACTGCACGTATTGCAATTTGAGATCATTATTTTTACGAAAGCGCCGTTCTAAACTAAGAAAGCGTTTTTTAGCAAGTGTGTAGGAATCACCCAAACAATCAGGTGAGTCACGTAGTGGTAGTTTCACGCAAAACCTACCTGTATTTAATCTAATGGTATTCGTTTTGAAATGTAGATCACAAAACTTTTCAGTTTCGCTTAAAATAGGTTTTTTGGGTAACTCTTCGAGTTCCCAGAATTTAGGCAGAAATTCGTCAATCGGTGACAATTCTGTAAGATTAGAGTAGGTATTACATAATGAATTTTGCTTATCATGTAGTAATGAAATTAGATTTCTAGGATTAGAAAATGATTTTATTGTATTCAATTGGCCTACAATTAGCCAGCCAAATTGAGAACTATGTAGCTTAGGATAACCAATACCTAATGATTTTTGTTTAGTTCCTATGATGTCCCAAAACGAATCGGCTCCAATTAAAATGTCAATAGAAGCGGGACGATCAAAGTGAGGATCGGCTAAAGTTATAGTTTTAGGTATATTTATATTGAGCTCAGAAATGTTGATTGTAGATTTAGGTATTTTTCCCGTTAGCTCATTCATGACAAAACACGAAGATGATATTTTGAAATTATTGTTATTAGAATTACGGGATTGTAATTGTACGACACATCTTTCGCTGATTGTGTTTGCATTACAATTACCAATGCCGATAACGTTGATAGCAGTAGGAAAACTCTTTAGGGATAATCTCTGCTGCAAAGATTTAGTAATGAATGATGACTGACTGCCTGAATCCAGTAAGGCACGTGCTGATAGTACCTCTTTAGTCACCGGATTCATGATTTGAATTAGGGCAGTAGACAATAGAACCGTACTAGTAATTTGTTTAGAAAAGTTAACAGATGACTCGCATAGTTGAGTATCGGTAACATTGGAGTTAGTTGACTCATCGTGTAGTAAAGTATTGTGGCGCTTTTTACAAAGCCTGCAAGAACCCATACGACAATCGCTAACAGTATGCCCCTGTCTCAAACAGTTAGAACATAACTTATGTTTGTTTACTTCAAGCAATTTATCCTTTACATTTTTTGATTTGAATAAAAGACAGTCGTATATTCTGTGATTTTGATTACAAATAATGCAAGTAAATGTTGTATTGTTGTTAGCATTAGTTGTAGTAAATGATTTTGTATTAACAGTTTGTTTATTAAGGTTATTTTGTTGTAATTTTAAATTATTGTCTTTTGCGCGATGTACGGCTTCAAGAACATGGGCACGATCAAGTAAAAATGTTTTA
The DNA here is from genome assembly GCA_905147285.1 of Hypena proboscidalis. Taxonomy (NCBI): domain Eukaryota; kingdom Metazoa; phylum Arthropoda; class Insecta; order Lepidoptera; family Erebidae; genus Hypena; species Hypena proboscidalis. The sequence goes on from LR990132.1 coordinate 923,569, forward strand.
AATTGTTCCAAAGTAGGCATATCGTCAAATTTATTACGCTGCTCTTCCCACTTCACCAAGGTATTGTTGTCAAGCTTGGATGTTAGCATGAAGATAATTAAAGTATCCCACTTATCAGTAGGCTGGTCTAAGTTGGCCAATGCACGTAGATTTTTAGTTATATGGTCAACAAAGAACCTCAATGAACTTTCCGATTCACGAGCGTTTTGTTGTATGTTAAAAAGTGATTTTAAATAGTAATTAGTTAGCAGCCTTTTGTCATTGTAACGCTTACAAAGTAGTTGCCACGCATTCGCGTAATTAGCTGACGATACTTCGATATTAGAAACAACACGCTTTGCCTCACCGTCAAGATAAGACAACAAATAATGAAACTTTTGTATTGTATGTAGACGCTGATTGTTATGAATTAAGTTCAAAAACGTATCGTGAAATTGAAGCCATTTAAAGAAGGATCCATCAAACCTTTCTATGTTGAGCTGCGGCAATTTAACACCAGTATTGAAATGATCGAGAGTGCACTGACCTTCATGTAGAATAGACTCACGTCGTAATCTATCTTGTTCTAAAGATTTCAACTCATTTTGTTTTTCAAGTAAGGTTTTACCTATAGACATTGATAAAATTATATCTTGTTCAATACATTCTCGCTCATCAATCTCACTATCCAAAATATCGGAATTTAAAAGTTCAATCTGTGTTTGCAACTCATCAAACCTGGCAGATAAACCCTCAAGCCTGCTCAATTTTAAAGATAATTCAGCAAACTCGACAGTTGAAAGTGTAGCTAGCTTTGTAATTTTATCTAAGTAATTTTTAAATTTAGTAATTTGCCCCTTAATCGAACTACGCTTTATTAATAATTCTCTAATTGTAGGGCTGCTGTCACTATCTCTGATGCTAGTTGGTGTTTTATAAACAGAACTATCTTTGCTTGCCATTTTATAGCAAAACAATTGATTGAATGAAAATTAATGACAACGTTAAGATTAAAACACAAAGCTAAACCTGCACTTGTTTTGTTTATGCAAATAGTAGACAAATAGATAATAATTGAATAAATATTGTTATTGGCTCACGTTCCTTCTCACTTCAGCAGCAGCTGGCAGTCGGCAGGGCTCCGGTAGGTAGGAGCGATCAGCTGTTGTACCGTTATACAACTTCCGATTACCGGCCGGGCGGCCGCCGGTTCACAAGCCTGGAAACGGTCGGCAAAAACACATAAATATTGGCAAAAACCTGATGCGAATCACATAAACCGCTTTGTTTTTATATTTTTTTATGATATTTAGTAGTTTTCTATGGTTTAAATGGCTAAAATGGACAAAATTAAGAAATTGATATTTTTATTGTCGGTACATCGAAAATCAGTGTAAATTATTGCACAAGTGAAATTCGGATAGAATAGGCTGTATTATGGAAGAAATATTGTTTTGAATGGTTTAGGAAGAATAAGGATGGATATCCAGGGCACTTAACTTATATGAAATACGCTGCGAGGTGATGCTTTTGATGCGTCACTGGCCCGGCGATGTTCGTCCGTGCGGTCCCGTGTATCCTTGACTCCAAGTTCTCCAGGAAATCACGTCGGGGTCACCAATATGTTCCTTTAGCGGGAACTATGATAGTCCAGTAAAACGTCTTGTCAGCTTTACAAACTATTTTTAATCTTCGATGTACAGTTACAATTAGGAAGTTCGGTTACGAGATGTTACAACGTCCGTGAGGTAGATATGATTGAATGACATTTTGTATTAAATAAAAATAGTAAGCACTAAGGAAACGCCTGCAGATTTTTTAATACAACACAACATGATGATGGTTCTTCGCAGTTTTCAGGCAGGCGTTGACACAAGAAATTTGGTTTATTTTCACTTCGTTTCAGATTGTATTATCTGCCTTAGTTTTAATATTTTTCCTATTCTGTGGTTTTGATTGAATGTCGAGTGTATGCAGTCACTCCGTGCGGAATATGAACAGTATTGATTGTCTATTTTGAGTCGGTAGAGAATGGTACCTGTGCAATCAAACAGTGTCAAATATGCAAATAGTGTTGTCTACATATATTTCAAACAGCTTTGTTAAACCACTACAGTAAAGTAAAGCACCACCAAAAAATTGTTTCACCACAATTTGCTAACTACAAAACTACTGAAATTTAACCTTTATTACTCGTGCGTGCCAACCCTGCTGATCGTCCCAACTTTAAAAGCAAAGTCGGGGCGTGGGGTTTTTAGCTATTACCTCACGTACAACCCTGCGCGGGTTCCGCATGATGTATGGCGATCTTTTACGCTCCATTGAATATCTGGCAACTGCAAACGTTTCCACATGCGAGGGTAGTTTGATTTACTTACTGATAGTAGCGAGGCCCTTCGTTATATTACCAGTTTGCCGAAAAAGGGGTATTTCAATGTCAAGGTTTAGTGCTAATGGCTTTTTGTGCCATGGAGGGTGAAAACGAAATGGTGATCCAATAAATTGATATTAGGAGGTAAATATTATTTTCAAACAAATGTTTTGAAGCCACTTCGCGAGTAATTTTCATCGAAATAAGTATTAAAAGTTAAGATCAGACAGCAAATCTTGCAATGAAAGTTCTTGTTCTGCTGATGTCATAAATTAAAAATATACAACGATTAAGATCATCCTTCTCAGCGATTTTAAGGACAGAATGCTTAAATCTGCAATTTCTTTTATCTTAATTCTCTTCTCAATGAGATCTGATATTGAACTTTAGCTGTCGAGAGTGGGGCCTTCAGATAGACTTGGACTAGTCCCAAGAATAATACTTTCAAGTATGACATAACACTTATGTAATGTTTACATCGCCAAGTATTTGTGTGTCTAGATATGGGTGATGTTGTCTTGACTAATAAGCTTATGTTATGACTGAAAGTTTTGGCTACTAATAATATTAATCACTCTAAGCCTCAATTTTACAGGTTTTAGGAAAACCTTATTGACAAGATAAGCATATTATAACACACCCAAGTGACAGCTGTGTTCTTTTTTCAAGTGTAACTTGTGGCACTTTTAAATTTGGTATGGTTGTGTCGGATAAGATCTATTGGAGGCTCTGAAAATGTATTATCATTACTACAGGGCTACACATAGTAGCTGCTGCCCAATACTGTGCGTCCACGCATCCATTTCTTTGATTGCTCATCAGGAAATTACATTAAACACTTGACAATTAAAATAAGCCTTTCGATAATAAGTTTAAACTAATTTTACTGTGTTAAAGATCACAAACGTTTAAAACTTATCAGAAACTTGGACAGGTTGACCTGGAAACCTACGAGATATGTCGGCTATCTAGGTTATTCCATTTTGTCATAACGCAATGGACGTTTTCAATTTCTGAGACCGTTCCACGTTATTCTCGGGTGGAGTTTATTTCAGAATCCGTTTTTCCACTAATAGGAATGGTGCAATATGACAGATTCTTTTACTGAATATCTTTCTTCAATCTGTGCGCATGCAGCCGTAACTAGAACAGTCAGTCAAAGCTGTGTTTGCTCCGCATTGCATGCAAAAGTTTTGTATGTAACTAGTGTGCGTTGTAGAAATTGTATTTGTAGTCTGTTTAATTTAAACGTTGTGATGTTCCGAGTTCTGTGCTGGAGCTTTATTCTGCTAGAACTGGCATGGGAAGCTTACAATTGTAGATACTATAATTTTCGGCAGTGTGTAAGACTAATACATTTAATCATAGCTAAATTGAAACCTTGCGATAAATAACTGCATTCTTATCGATACTTAGATGGAGTGAAAGCTACTTAAATAAAGATTCAGTATTATTTCAGTTATATAATCGAACAATGAACAATGCAGCAGTGTAGTAGCATCGCATAGCACACAAAACGGACCGACGGACGTGCCGAGGCTACGTTAATTAATATTTCGTGCAGCTGTCTGCCGTGCTGCCGGGCACAGACAACGATGTTAACACTATATGGGGTACGGGAATAAGGACAACGGTTACCAAAAACATTGTCATGTAAAATGATGCCAAGACGAGACGATATGGCTCGCAGTAGTCGCAATGTTAAAAATCTATCACAATGCACAAACCCTAAATTCACTAACTCTACACCTTAGCACAGAATAGATAGGACCTCAATCAAAGTATGTCTTAGTCGTTTTATTATAACAAGAACTATTGTGTAATAGAAAAGTAATGAAAAGCGAATACATTTCACGGTAGAGTAGCATAAATCATAGTAATAAAGTGACCTAAAGGAATACTATTGCCACTTATCGTCAAAAAAAAAATGCAGTTAAAAATATTCTTCTTCTGATTGCGTTGCGATATTTTCATACTATGCAAAGGAAATGGCATTCATCATTTACCAAATTGTCTCGTTCAATGTTATGGTTGTGACGATGGGGTCGTTTGTACTGCATTCTATGGTGCGGCGCGTGTTCGGCAGATCGTAAACTATGATGGTTATGGTGTGTATGCCGTTCTTGACGCCTTTAACTAATTAAATTCTGCGGTATGTGGGTTATGCGTTACCCTTTAATTTGCATAGCGTTATGGATCGTGAGCAACCTCTTACTAAAACATTAAATGAAGCCGATTAAGAACCTAAATGGAGTTCCTCAGTCCACATTGTCACATAATGTGACAATTTCCACCATATTATTATCATCCGTTTTAGTAGCAATGATATGAATATTTAATCCTTTCTGTAACAGCATTAATCTGACAAAATTCAACGATATCACCGCACTCCTAAGCCGTCAATAAATAAAGATTTTATACAATATAAATGGCGCCGGATCATCCCTTTACGTCCCTCGGTAAAGTCCGGCGGAACTGGAGAGTTATGCCCCTTCATTACTTATTTTTTCCGATCCTTTATCCTGCTGATAGAGCTCTTGTAAACGTGTTGCAAAGAGTATAGGTTACGTCCGCGCCTATTTACTGACCTGGTTTAATGGTAGAGACAAAGTATAAATCCTTTTTAATTACAGGCACGAGTTCAGCTACATCACGGCATTTGGCATGTATAGCACCAAAAATTCATACAAACTATGTATGTATGAATCTGCTCTTTTATACTCTACAAATATTTACATTATATCAAAATATTGAAGCGGATTACGGTCAAATCTGTCTGAATACCTTTAGTACTCATAAATATTGTATTATCATGTTATATAAGTTGTAAAGCATTTAATTATGGGTAGTAATACTAATGTTCATATTTGTTTATGATACAGATAAGTCCTTGTTGTATCTTGTCATGGGGATACGCTGGTCCTAAAGTTGGTTAGTTTTCAAAAGCTGTACGGATGAAAATAACCCAACAAGCCTTCATCAATCTGAAAGCTGATATTTTATATTTGGCAGTAAAAGCAAGCGGATTTCGGTATTTACGGCCGCATAACCGTATAAATGCACCATTCGTGATCTAAGCCAAGTTTATAGCGAGAACCGGCACACGAGGTTCGTGGCTTTTGCTAGCAATCATGTCTTGGTTCTTTTAATATTTTGATTGAACAGAAGAGAAGGATGCAAAAGCTATTTTAAATATTTGGGGTTTTTATTTGATGCGTCAATTCAACTGTAAAAAACTTTTGCTAGCTATTTACTAAAACACAATTTAGAATAAAGCATGGGTGTTGTAAGAAACATTAAAATATTTAGATAATTTTGAATTAAAACTAGTTTGAAGCTATCTGGCATACTTTTACGAGAATGCATTCAAAATTTTATACTGCAGTAAAAATGTTTCAAAAGAGTCATATTTAAGTCATAGACGAGATACTGTCCGGCCTCCCGCTGTCACTCCGACCCGACTACAGCCGGAAGGCGTAACGGCATGAGTTATACTCCCACCCGCCAGTAATGCAGCTAACAGCAGCATTGTAGCGATGCAGCATAATCAAACAGGAACTACCCAGATCACAGAATAATACACCCATATTCGAGATCGGTAACATTGTGAAAGGTATTTTACCTTTACATGCTTTAGTTAATGATACATGACAATACGGGTTTTGCACTAACTTGCATTTACCTATTATAGTGCGAGGAAGTGAAATAATAAGTTTAGTGGTATTTATCAACCTCGAAAACAAGCTTTCTAGTATTAAAATAACTAAATATTATCGCACTAAAAATGTTCCAAAATAGCGTTATAAATCATAGATTATACGACCGCAGCCGGAAGGCGTTGCTGCATGAATTATTCTCTCGACTCGCATGGTTCGCTCTTATCCGCCTGTTATACAGTAATCAGCGAGATAATAACGATGCAGCATAATCCAACAGGAAACTATCGGTATCCGAGCTCGGTAACGTTGTGCAAGGTTCACCTGCTGTTAAATTCATATTCGCTGCATAATAGTGTAAAGATGCAAGCTAATGGAACACGCTTAACGCGAAAAGAATGCATGTGTTCTTCGTGTAATGGGTGTTTCAGTAGCTTGCATTTGTACATTATCACAATAATGTGAGCGTAATTATTGATATTACGAGGTCGGGGATTTTCGGGGAAAAAAAAGCGACCAAGTGCGTGTCGGGCCACGCACAATAGGGTTCCGTGGTCAGCCGTTACAGCATAATTTTGTACTCTTATACTTACATCACATACATTATTTTCAAAGGTTTTTGTATTTTCTACGATATTTTCTATGTAGCTGCATTTTACACTTTGGACCCCAATTACTCTTGAACTAATTAAGTTATACGTGTGTATACTAATTAAGTGTACTAATTAAGGTATAGGATCACTGCATAGTATAAATCAATGCATACCTAAAAACGTTCGCTACACTATTTATAATTCACTTATTAAGTCGCACCTATTATATCTTATAGAAATTTGGGGTAGCGCGGGCAAAACGAAATTACAGGGATTGCAAAGAATGCAAAATAAGGTCATTAAAATACTGTTTCGCTATCCATACTTGACACCATAGATATGTTTTTAGATTTCTATGCTTGACACCAACTCGTAATATATTTGAGGAAACAAAACTAATGACTATAAAACAACTTTATACATTTAACACTTGTGTTCTTATTAGGAAAATTATAGATATGTCCATCCATACTAATTTAAAATTTACAAAAATGTCTCAAATTTCTAAACGTAGTCTTCGTCGACCAAGCTTACTTGTTTTGCCAAAAATACGCACTAACTACGCTAAAAAGAGTATCACCTATGAAGGAGCACAACTTTTTAACAATTTACCTGCTGATATAAAGCATGTTAGCTCACTCGGTACTTTTAAGTCTCGACTATCTAAACATTTAACTGAAAACTACATTGAGTAAATTTTTCAAAATCATCAAAATAGCTGGGAATTTAACTGTCGAATGGGCGCTACTGATACACTTATAATATTATAATATAATAATTATTATTTTTTTCTTTGGTGGCGGGCGGTTATATTTATAAGTTTACAAAATGATATTTTTATATTCTCATGTAAGTGGCTTTTGTGTCTTTAATGAGAATAAATGATTTTAAACCTAAGTTAACGTAACCGCTATAGTTTTGCATGAAAGTTCATTACATATAGCATGTTATTCTGATTTAGCGAACAAGTGATTTAGCTTTTACAGGGGGAAGGGGAAGACGCTCTACACGAACAAAACTTTGCTCTCTAAAATTAATTATCTTGCAAACAGATCATCCAAATCAAAAATCTGTTCTAACAACTTCTTTATGTTTTACAAAGACCTATTTAACGATACCGACGATACTATGAGGTACGCGACAAAGAAAAAAAGATCAGTAAGACGGACATGGCGAAATTGTATGGGTTCCTTGTAGGTACTACAGAACCCTAAAACCAGCAAAAAATCTGGTCTGTTGTATGGGAGCCCTCTCTCCTAAATGTTTTTTTTTTTTGTTTTTAGTATTTGTTGCTATAGCGGTAGCAATTATTAGATTATCTGTAGAATTTCAACTGCCTAGCTATCTCCGATCATGAGATACATTATGAGGTCAGCTTGATGACAGACGGACAGCGAAGTCTCAGGAATAGGGTTTCGTTTTTACTTGTTGGGTACGGAACTCTAAAAAGGTCGCACGGCAAATTATCTGGAACTTAGCCAGAATTTTAAGATTTGAAAGTGCACACCAGCAGTAAAGCTGCCAGCAGTTTTATAAAAATTCTAAAAAAATGGCGTAATAGTCAGTAGTAAAGACCCCAAACATTGTTTTACTGGTGCTGTCCGACTGTAATTTTCATTTACTAGTTAAGTTAAAAGCTGGTATATCTCTTCTATCATCGTCGCTACATTTTAGCTCCAATCTCCCTTTGATCAATCTTCACTCTTTTGAAATTCAGTTTGATACGATATCGAGTTTCTCATTTACGCCTTTAAAAGCACGTAGTCTGCGAAGGGTCGCATCAGAAAGTAGAAGAGCACTGATGGCTGATATCACGTAGATTTTATGTCTTTGCTGCTTCAGTGAAACATGATGTAAGGCCATTGAAAACGATAAAGTTTGGTGAATGTTCACTGATGTCTTTCTGATATATTCTTCATCAATTTTAGAACTCTTTACCGAAACATTTTACTACAAACTCTCAAACTCAATCATTTGTTTCCATAAACACTAAGGAGCCACTGAACACGTCAACAATCATTATACCTGTAAGTATAATGATTGTTGACGTGTTCAATGGCTCTTCCTCCTCCTCCAGCAAATGAAAATAATCTAGAGAATTAAATTACTTATACTTTGGAAAGTACTTTTATTATTCACACGAAAAGCTAGGCTAAGTTCTGAATACTTATTAATCTAGTGTGTTTTCATAGGATGCCCTGAACCCTTTCTGGCCTTTGGAAAACCATATTTTCAAACTTGCTTTGGGAAAATAGGTTTCATTTAATTTTGTAAACATATTAGCGTTGTTGGTTTAGCATGATGGTAAACACTATTCACCTGATAAAACAGAAAATAATAAGACGATAAACAAGGCAGTAGTTAAGAAAATATACCTGTTTTCTCAAGGCGAAGAATTAGGTTGTTGGTATTTCGGTTGCCCAGCAACGGCCATTAATGCATTGTTGCATGAATATTGCAAAGCGTGCGAACTGCCTCATTGTAGTGTTGGGTATGCAAATTACAAACCCTGTTTATGGGCTTTTGATTATATGGTATCTACTACCTAAAATTACCTAAATTATCAGGCTTAGGTTATGGTAAATAATCGAGCACGTGCTGAAAATTAATGTTTCAGTTTCAAATACATTGTTTCAAATCAAGTCATACCTATAGCAGGTTCATTATCTCAGTGTTTTCTTCTTGTGAATCTTTTATTGAGCTCGTCCCACCTCCAGCCAAAATAAAAGCTGTTCACAAAATTGGCACGTGTGAAAGCGGCCATCGAAAACACGTTCTCGCCATAATGGTACTTTGCATCTTAAACCCAGTGAATTGAGCTAACGAAATCGGGTGGGACATGCACGACCTGATTGAATTAAAGCTGCCATTCACACTCCGATAATCCGCTAATATCATCTGTCTCTTGAATGGTATTGGATTGTCCAAATACTTGACTATGTATAGAATCTACAGTAATTAAGATAATGCTAATATGTGGCGGTAATAGGCGTTATTATCATGTCATTAAAGTAATTAGATCTCAATCACGATACGGCACAGTTAAGCTTGAGTAATTGACTCGTTAAGTTACCGTATTGAATAGGACTGACTTGTAGAACGTTGTTTAATAGAAGAATAATAAAGGATACTGTCTGAATAAATAAAAAAACCAGCCAAGTGCGAGTCGGACTCGCGCACGTAGGGTTCCGTACCACTATACATCTAAATAAATGTTTTTCTTTATTCTTTATTATATTGGAGTTGATTGAATGAAAGGTAAAATGCGGTTTACGATTTATAACGTATTTAAAAAAAAACTTATTATTAGATATCGTTCAAGATATCGTACATCATATATTATTTTTACACTTATCATTCCCTTATTTTAGAAGTTACGGGAATTACACACATTTTTCCACTTTCGCGTCCCTCGCGAAACTGAAAGGTTTGCCCTTTCAGTTTAGAAAAAAAATATATTAGAAACCTCAATATCATTTTCTAAGACCTATCCATAAATACACCTCACGTATGGGTTTGATGAAAAAAAAACATTTGAGTTTCAGTTCTAAGTATGGGGAACTCCAAAAATTTATTGTTTTTTTCCTATTTTTGTATGAAAATCTTAATGCGGTTCACTGAATACATCTACTTACCAAGTTTCCACAGTACAGCTCTTATAGTTACGGAAAAAAGTGGCTGTGACATACGGACGGACAGACATGACGAATCCATAAGGGTTCCGTTTTTTACCATTCGGCTACGGAACCCTAAAAATAAGATGCAAATAACACATTCAGAGCATCAAATATTTGAGGACTTCCAAGACTTAAATATTTGACCAGTTTACGATGGGAAGCCATCGTAAACTTTTAAGGTGGGCCTTCATTTTAAGAGTATGTATTTTTTGTGCTTGCTTGCTGATTACGTTCGCAAAATTATTTGCCACGTTAACTTTTCCGGAGAATCTTTCAAGGAAAAAGTAATTATTGGCCAGTTAACCTACATTCGCTCTGAACATATTTCTCCTTACTTGGCCAAAGACCAGTTGAAGAATTAGGACATCAGTTACACGACTACACTATAGCTAAATACATGCTGCTTTTGCTTGCACCATTAAATTCGAGATCCCTTGGGGTCCTGTCTCGTTTATCAAACCGCTGGTGGCCTCCTCTGCCAGAATCGTAGCCCTGCGACGTGTACCCGAACCGGGTCCGGGTATAGCTCCGGGTCATCTAATGGACCGTACAACGTTTAAGGGTCATTCGACAATTCATTACAATTTTCCGGAAGCTTAGGTGACGTATAATAGAATGTTTTGCGCTTGCTTTACCCTAAATAAAATAGAAGCGTAAGGTTTGTTTTTCTTTAAAACAACGCCATTCTATTACGCCAGTGTTTCTGATCAAAATATTGACATTCATGTTGTTACTCTCTGGCAAATATTTTTTCTTTGATTAACAAATCGTTTGCTGACGTTGTGACGTTGTTACGTTTCTGTGTCAATAGTAGAACCATTACTTGTGTAAATGTTTACGTAGGCACATGGTTGTAGTGAAGCCTGTATCTACGCTTAGTTGAACAACACCACTTAAGAAATCTGTAAAATTTTCGCCAATGTGTAAAGTTATTCTATGATCTACATATTATCTTATTTCGGTAGTAAATGAAATGGTATTTATTTCATACGCTGCCTGAGAACTTAACGAACTGTCGATCCACTTTCTGACTGAAAATACTATCAATATCAAAGATAGTAAGCAGCGATAGCCGAGTGAGACCGCAGGACTGCGAAGTCAATGGTCTTGGGTTCGAATCCACGGCACACGCCTCTGTCAATAAATCGTTCAGATTCATCTTTTCGAAGATATATTATGTGTATTTATCATGTAAATAATCGCTCGCTAACGGTGAAGGAAAATATCGTCAGGAAACCTTCATGCCTAAGAGGGCCTAAAAAGTCCTCGAGGGTGTGGGAAGTCTACCAATCCGCACTTGGCCAGCGTGGTAGACTATGGCCTAACCCTAACCCTTCTCATTATGAGAAGAGGTCTGAGCCCAACAGTGGAATGTATTAGATGTATTAGATGCAGGGCTGTTATTATTATTTTTTCATTATTATCATGGATAGAATTATTGTGGCCAACGATATCGGTAATTCTTCCATTATTATAGTCCGATCGTAGATCAACCTCTTTCTGAGGTAAAAACAAGCTGGATCAAGCTGTTTTGTTTGTTTGCAGACTCCTCAGCCTCGATGTGTCATCGCTGGAGGACGTATACTGGCTGGAGGACACGACGGCGCGCCACGTGCTGGACCCCAAGGACTTCGGCCACTGGTCGGCGGCGCGCCAGAGCTTGCCCACGGGCAAAGAGGCGCTGCAGACGCTCAAGGCCGACCTGTGGAGCGCCGTCGTAAAGAACAGCAAGCACCAGGATGCATGGACCTGGGGTAAGCATACTAAGCAGCATCATCTCGAATGTAAAATAGAATGTACGTATTCCAATAAGCCTGATTTGTGATTTCAGGTTGAACAAGCATTGTTTCATTTAATTTTCATTTATATTCTTTATTTTTTATATAACATAGAATAAGAACCATGTAATAAGATTAGCAACTCTGGTACACCAAATACAGGTTTTGCTTAGACCTATATTAAATACTGTATTTTTTGCATAATAAATGTTTTATTTTTACACAAGGTTTTATAATACTTGCACTGTTTTTCTACAAAATAAGCAAACAATACATTATCGACCTCTTAGTCTTCTAGGTACCTAGTTGAGCTGACAATTGGTTCACTGTATGTATCCTACTTAACATAGGTACAAATTGATAAACGTGACGTCACTTAATGACGTAACATTGATTGTTTTTAAATTTAGGGTCCTGGCAAGAGGCGATCGTAATTAAACAGTGCCCAGTATACAGTGCAGTTGCAGGTTTAAATCCTGCCGGTCCCATAATTTCAACTGTTTCTTAGTATAATTGGTTATGTAAATGTGACAAAATAATACGGTAGTAAAAAACAAGTGGTCCAGTCTATTTTTTAACGGTTTGATCTGATGAAGCAGCACACTCCGCTATGTATTTGTGTGTATAGAAAGTTTGTTAAAAAACAAGTGTTGCATCTCGTATTGGGTTGTGGAGGGTCAAATGGTAGTCGCTCCACGTAAAATATGCCGAACCCAATGTTGGCTCGACAGATGATGGAAAGATGTGTTAACATTTATTACTGGAAACTGGAAAAGCGCATATTGCTATGCATGAAACATTGTTGCGGTTCACTGTCACTCAATACAAGTGAATTGTGATCAAGGAAGCAATTTTCCGAACACTATAGCCAGTTACAGTCTATCCTACAAGTGACCATTCTTGTGATTTAGGTGGCATGCTGGTGGTATCGGTGTCGGTGTGCGGGCTGGTGACGCTGGCGGCCATGACGCAGCCGTCGCTGGCGCCCGAGGCTAAGCACTCCTTGCTGCAGTACGTCACCGGGAAGTACCTGCATCCATCTAGTTGTAGGGTGAGTTCATAGGTACCTACTACGCTGCCGCTTAAAGTTGGGCAAAATTTCCCATCCCGCTTCTTCATAGCTCACCTCTTATAAACCCCTTTTAACATTTAAACTTTCGCGTTGAATAGTTAATAAGTAATTTCTTTATTTATGTGAACTGAATCGAATATTGCAAATTTTGTCGAAATACAATCGATACATTTGCGGTCCAGTTTCTCGACCTAGTATATAATCATTATTTCAGTTTGCTGTGAATTTGTGCTATGTAAACGTTATTTAATAGAAATTGTTTTATATTTTTGTCGACAATATTACATCGCGCATCGGTTCAATTCCAGTAATTCTGCCTTATAGTTTCTGACAGCCTTTAGCCGACTGTCATTACTATTAAATTTCAAATTCAATATATGCTTAGGTGGAATGGGGCTGGACTGAGCCGCAGGCGGTGGGTGAGACCATGTGCTTCACCGTGCACTGCTTCCAGAGAAACGGCCAGCCTTACCCGATATGTGACACTGATGATCTCAGCGTGTCCATATCACATGGCACCAGGAAGGTGAGTCACCATAACCAACATTTTAATCTTAACTAAACGAAAACGGTAAAATAATTTAAGTAAGTACCAATTTTTCCAAACTTCTTATTTCGATCTCTCTCTCTCATTCAATGTTTGAATGAGACAGAGATACCAAAATCTGTAGCTCAATGTTAAATGTCGGTTTCCCATGTTTCCATTTGTGAGATTGAGGCTAACACGTCATAACTCTGAATAAGTAGTAATGATAAGATCTTATTTATTATGTTTCGTTTAAAGTTTGTTACCGGCGTTTCGTTTAAAGATTATAGCACTCGTGATGGGGAATATCGGTTATCTCGAGTGTACCATCACGAAAGCTCCCTAAATAAGTTCATTGATTTGTAAGAACACAGTCCTCTCTTCTACTTCAAGGGTTAATTTTGCAACAAAAGATTCCTAAAATAAATACAAAGCACGACACGCGGCTTTGTGTAAAAGCTTTGGCTTGTGATCAAGAGAGGGTCACGGGTATCAAGCCTCTCGTGAGGGCCCTTGAGCTCATGAGGATAGCTTTTACTGTGCCGACTAAAACCAACCCACACACAAAAAAAAGGGGATTGGGTTGTTAAGAGAACACTTGGCTCGCATTCATCAGTAGAATTATCGTTTATTTATTTTCTTATACTTAAAATTTGGTTTAGGTATGTGATAAATATTTCATAATGTGTTGTGTTTTTAGTATATATCTTGCAGCTAAGAAGCTTATACTATAATTTATGCTTCTTGTTTGCTACAAAATTTTATTTAAAATATAATGCCGTGAATTTATTAGTTTTTTTGTGTGACCGATTTGGTTTTAGCCGTTCTCGTCGTATATTCTGATTTTGCTCCGATTTCACCAAACTTTTTATTGAATTTCTCATGCAGAAAATGTTTGTGTTTACTTTACATTTTTATGTACATTCAGGTAACAGCAGTGTTAGAGCTGGGATCTGGAGACCCGGCGCAAGCGAACACTGCTAGAGTCAAGTTCACCGTGAGGACGGCTGGAGTTTATATAGTTTCTGTTATGATTGGTGAGATCTTATCTCTTTTTTAATTGATTCATTACTAAGAATGCTTCGTTGTTGATTTAGTGCGTATGCGACCGTCGAATGTGAGTTCTCAGGTTCAATCCTCAGTCAGTCGAAATTGGTCGGTATTTGTCTTTTTGCTGTCACGAATGGAGAAGTTTTCGTCAAATAGGTCCTATATGAACATGCTTACTGCTGTACATTTTGACTCATCATCGAGCGACATTTAGCGGTTGAGTTTAATTTGCGACCAATTAGAGCTGCTCATTTCGACTCATCAGTTAGGCGACATCTGTCCGCTTAGTTTGCAATGATTTTGTCCTTTCTCTATATACGTGCAGAGTCTGACATCGCGTTGGGTAGACGGCGACAGGCTTCTCTCATCTATGGATGGATCCTAATTATATTAGGTGAAACGATGCGTGTCACAACCTTTCGATAATACAGCGGTATGTGATGTAATGCGTCGGACATTGCAGGCAGCGTGTCGATAAGCGGCTCCCCGTTCCGGCGCTGGTTCGTGGCGGGGCGCGTGGAGGCGCGGCGCTCGCGGGTGGCGCGCGCGCACCACGCGCTGGTGTGGGCTTTGGGCCACGCGCGCCAGCTGCACGTGCACCCGCGCGACCAGTACGACAATCCCGCGCCGCTCGCGCACGCCGAGCAGGAGCCGCCCCGGGTTCGTACACTCGTCCAGCAAATGTGACATAGTGTTCTTGCGCCAGACTGCACCCCTACCGTTAGCGATAGACAACTACTTAATATATCTAACAATAATAATAAAACTCTTTGTAGTTATTCAGAACACATATAGAACCATACAGCGACTAAAAAACCTAGAGTGTTTTAACTATAACAGTTATTAATGGTACAAGTGAGAAAAAGTTTATATTTCTGTTGTGAGTGCCAATTTTAAATCTTGAGCTTGCGAAGTAGTCTTAAACTACTACTTCCTAACTACTACTACTACCTCGCAAGCGAAAGATTTTAAGAGGTCACGAACTGGAAATTATTTTTTTCTTACGCGTTACATACAAAACTTTTCACCTCTTCCAGTAAAAAAATATTAAGATTTAAATAAACTCGTTACTTGATTGCTTAACCTGGAATAATGCCATGAAATACGACAGTAATACCAATTCAGAATACGTTTTAGGGCCTTTTGTAAGTCGCCACTAATTAAATATGTCGTACGCTTTCAAATACTTTCCACGTGATTTTTCTGGTAAAAAAGCAAACTTCTGTGTTAGAAGCAAGTTGTCGCAACTCTTTTGGAGTTCCACAAAGTTCTTCATCACTGGATTCACTATTTTTTGTTAAAAAGTTCCAGTAAACAATTAAACATAAACTGAAAAGAATTTATAGTTGCCCGCGATGACTGACACAGACACAGACTTTTTTTTTTTTAATCGTGCGTTCGGAAATTCGTTCTGTAACATTTATTTATAGTCTAATATTAATTTTAATTAATTTAATGGTCAATCACCAATATAAAACCATAAAAATACTAAATAAGCGCGTATTTATATAATTTAAATTAATTAAAACGTATCGTATGTAGTTATTTAATAACATTGATGACAATGTTTATTACTAACCTACATGGTGGCTGCTTTGTTTTTTTTCAGCGCCTATTCATTGGAAGGATTTTGGGTTTCGAAATTTAAATAACTTTGCCTCACTAGTGAGTAAAAAAGGTTTTTACTCACTGAATTCTGGCAAGCAAACGATCTTTTTCGTGCTGGTGTGGTGAAAAAAATATTATGACAAGAATACAAATTAACGACTCGAACTGTTGTGTGTGCGAGCTGCGCTCTATATGCTAAGTTCACGCAATATATCATGAGTAATCTAACTTTGATCATATCAGACTTAGATTTTAATATCAATTTAATTTTCTTTCCTCAGGGCTTCTCCATAAAGATAAACCCGCTAGGAGGCGAGGTGGACGAGGCTCTGTCGTCATCGGCCACGTTTTCATACGACACCGTGAACCAACGCGTCATTTTAGCGATGTGCTTCGAAAAGGCAGGCGTGTACAGAGCGACTGTGCTTTATGATGATGTGCTGTTGCATAACGGGGAATTCGACTGCATTGTACTTACAGGTAGGCTTATCTGGATTCTTCTTCTGCCAGTCCCTATAGTTTTTTTATGGGGTTGTGCAAAATGACTCAACATTCTTTGTCAGCCGTCTCACTATAATTCACTCTCATGATTTATTTGGATTATTTAAGAAAAACTGTTTCTTGTCTTTTTTTTATAATACATTTAAAGGAGGAAATAATTGGCACTTCAACTGATGTTTTACACTAGCTGGACCTATCCAGGCTCTGCAAAAGACGAAGTCATAATAAATCTTTCCAACTAATCGTCACGTTTTAAACGTTTATTTAAAACTAGCTGTTACCCGCGACTTCGTCCGCGTGGATGTCGTTTTATGAATAAAAAATGCTTAAGGTAACAATGTCAAAATAACAATAGTAGGTACAACTCATGTACTTACTTACCTATATTACCAAACCAACCAAAACAAATGTACGACAAAAACTCAAGGAAAATAATATTCATACAAATTATAAACAGACAAATAGGTACAACCACAGATATAGATCTACATAGATAACGCAGATGCATGTACTTCGCGTGTCTCAACCCCGACCAAGCGTCGAGGTTGGTCGCCTCTAACTTCAGTCCACGCGCGTCTTTTGTCAGAGAAAATCATAGCGGACGGCTCCAGTTGAACGTACTGGGCGGATTGGCATCGACGGCATCGGTGTCTTTGAATCGGTTTGGATTTCCCGTCACTAAATTTCGGCTGTGACGTCACAAAAGGTATTAAAAAGTCGGCACGCTTGGTTTCAATACAAATCGTGATACTTGCGTTATCTATGTAGATCTATATCTGTGGGTACAACTCATGTACCTACTTCGAAACTACTTGACATTTCGAATTAATAGAAATTACGACACGTGCGTCCGTGACAGCCCGTAGAGCTGTAGCGTAATGTCAAATATCTTAAGACCTTTATTGAGACTTAGACTATCAAACTCAAAGGTAATTATCAAAATTGGCCCAGTAGTTTTTTTTTATGGTGGATAGGCACGCGTTTGACCACGATCTCACCTGATGGTAAGTGATGATGCGGTCTACGGTGGAACACGTAAAAAAAAAACTAAACTTATTAATTTATTAATTTTACTTAAATTAAACTTAGCGCTTTCAAACAAACAATTATCTGGTGCGATTTCATCTGCGTGGTAGGTACATCAATAAAAAAACTCAATAACAGAAAATAAAATACTTACCTACCTAAATAAACCTATTCCTGATGATAACTAATCTAAACTCAATAAATAAGCAAAATCCCTATAAGCTAATGTCTAATCCTACCTAACAGTATTATAAATTAACCTACGGTCACTACGTACAATATCAAATATACCTATACTACCTATACTTTAAAATTAAAATCTATACAGAACCGCAAATAATAAGTTTGTCGTAGTTTATAAATAACCTACGACAAACTTATTATTTGCGGTTCGATCACAACGATATACTGGGTATTTTGCCGGGATAAAAAGTACCCAGTGTGGTGCCCAGGATATTAAAGAATAATTATACCAAGTTTTATCGTAATCGAACCGGTAGTTTTTGCGTGATGCCTGAACAAACAGACAGACAGACAGACATAAATTTTTTTAATCACATTTTTGGGTTCGGTGTCGGTCCAGTAACACCCCCTGCTATTTACTTTTTTGATATTTTCAATGTACAGAAATTTTATTTCTACAGATTTATTATAAGTATAGAATAGATATCTAATGATACGATTGTTTGTAAATTACATATAATAGTAAACAAAACTCGCTACTAAAATAATTTTGTGTGATTTGCTATTTCCAGCCAGCGACACAGCAACAGTGCAACGCAACATATCCTCGAAGCGGCACAACATCAGCTATGAAGCTCGTCTTCTCTCCGGCAAACCACGACGAGTGCTCTGCTGCATCAGTCCTAAGCAGCTTACCCTCAAAGACTACATCTTCAAGTTCATCCCCAAGAGGATCACTAGCTTCAGACTATGTCCCTCCACCAAGGTATAACCATCAGATGTTCACTGAGTAACACTTGGCCCCAAATGTGTTCCCTGTGAGACTGCAATTTTAAATTCCTGACAAATGCTTGTATCTAAATGAACGAAGTTGGATCCTGTTTGTAAATAATTACTAAGCAGCGTAAGCGCTATGCATTCAACTTCACAACAATGTTTAACTTTGTCACTTGATTGAGGTGAAACAGAATCAAAGGGCTGAGACAGCTGAGATTAGCTTAACAATTTCAACAATATAATATACAATATTGTTAAATGAAATAAAATAATATTTTTTTAAATCTTAATATTAATTGTATTTCTCTGTCCATCCAGTTAATCCTAAAGCCCACGGCCTCAGGCTCCGGTCCCGGTGGTGAGTTCACGCTGGAGGATGGAGTGCAGCCACAGCTGGAACTGGTGTCAGCAGAGAGAGATCTCATTGCAGCCACATTCACGCAACTGCTCATTGCTAACTGCGGCGGCGAAGATACTTTTAAGGTGATTACAAAATTCCGTGAACACTTTGTTGACTTTGCAAGATTCCCCCAAAGCGTTTGATACCGTCGTCGTTAGACAAGACATCAAACTATATCTCAAATCCCGTGTGTCTTCAATGATAAATTGTCATCGATAGCAGTGCATTGGATAACGCACTGCTATCGTTGACAATTTATCATTGAAGACATCACAGGTCCAGTACCTATCAGTGAAACTCGATCCATGCCAGTGTTTTGTTCTAAGGCGTTCCACTAGGCCGGACACTGGTGCCCCTATTATTTCCAATTTGTATAACACGTCATACATAATATCGACACTTATTTATATGTAATATATGTTTTCCAGAACAAGCAAGATTTCTTCTACAGCGAGATCCGCAAGGCGCACTCCCGCCACCCGCACGAGAAGCTGGCCATCCGCGTGCTGCGCTCGGAGCTCGTGCGCTCGTCCCTCAAGGCTACCCGCCACTTCACCGTGGCTGACTGGTGCAAGAACTTCGATGTCACCTTCCAGGGAGAACAGGGTATTTATTCATTTTAAATTATTATTATTTTTTTTGTTATTTTTGTTATATAATTATTAATTCGCAAGACAGCTAATAGTCAGTTAACAGCAACGTGAATTAGTCTAGTATTGATTCAAATTGTTAAGCCATTGGATTTGTTTGTCTTACATTTAAGCAATAGTTTGTATAGTTCGGCAGTCAAATTGTGTAACATTTTGTAATTATTATTTCAGGAGTGGACTGGGGTGGTGTCCGTCGCGAATGGTTCTCGTTACTGTGCGGTCAGCTGTTCGATGCCAAGTTCGGGCTGTTCGTCTCCTTCCACGATTCGCCGACAGGACTGGTACATCCTAACCCCGATCGACCGCCACATTTGAAGGTAAGAGTGTCGTATACATCGAAAAGTGAACATTTCTTAAAAATCATAATCGCCGAAAAAAAAGGAAATAAGCGGTGAACGGCATTAATACCTACTATATGTTTTTAAACTTTCGCGATTTGAGAAAATTTTTCAAAAGGTAAATAAATACCTATGCTCGACGAAATCATTCGAAACGTCGAGCATAGGTATTATTTACCTTTATAATAATTACGCGATTCAGACCCGTTGTCTAATTTTTGAAAAAAAGGCATTAATACTCATTAGGGCAACCTTTACAGACTAATTTAAAAACCGTGTATATAACCCGTATCTTATTCTTATTCAATGTTTGTAGCTGAAAGCTGTAACTTAGTGATAATGTTGAGTGTGACACGTTAGAAAACTCGCCTCTAACATTTCGGCTTTACCTTTACACTATACAATTAGATTTTAACAAAACATCACGTCTATATTATCCAGAAGGGTAGGGCAGAAGTGTACAACACCTACATTTCACCTACTGTCTTTAGGTCCCATGGGATAGGGAGTTAGCTATCGCCATCCATCGGTCATAATTCCAACTCCCTCTTGCTATTGTGAATTTCCTTACGGCATGTTCACAAATAACCCTTTGTCCGACCTGGATATCGAACCCGAGACTTTGCGGTGAGAGCAAACCACTACACCATCGAGACAGTCTGGCAATGAGATCGAATATTGTCTCCCTCCGTTCGTTCAGCTGAAGCACTTCGAGCTGGCCGGCAAGCTGGTGGGCAAGTGCCTGTACGAGAGCGCGCTCGGCGGCTCCTACCGCCAGCTCGTGCGTGCCCGCCTCACGCGCTCCTTCCTGGCGCAGATCATCGGCCTGCGGGTGCACTACAAGGTATATGTCATTTATTATTATCAAATACTACAAAATATTGTGAACAATTAGTCATTTTATATAATATAAAAAAAAAAAATACGGGATATAATCCCACCCACACGCTAGGATCTACAGCGGTAACCAACTGAAAGGCACCGTGCATGACACACGGGCAATCCCAGAGAGAGTTAAAATTGTCTTGGAACCCGCAACGAATTTAATCAGAAGTATATAGTTGGAGTTGGAAAGTATGTATATAATATTAAAGTTGAAAAATAAGAATCAAGCAGGATTAAACCCCGCACCTCCTGAGTAAACGTCCCAGGTGCTTTGCCAATTCAGCCATGGATTCGTAAGCTGCTAGATTCGAAATTTCTCTATCTATCTATATATTATATACCTTAGCTAGACGAACCTTAGTTATTTGCAATATAAGGCCCGTTTCAGTGACCGACCTCGGTATTTTGTAATCACACGCGTACGCATGTATATTCTCATCGGTGGATAGTCAACACTGAACTAATGACACGCGTGACTGATGTACGTACCGACGGTCGGTCGAGCACTAAAACTGGCAAATTAGTTGTGTATGTAAGGATCATAATCTTCACAGCTTATGTACATTTTTATTCAATGCCCCAAATAATACGTATCTTTTGTGTACGTTTCCAGTACTTCGAGCAAGATGACCCCGAGCTGTACCTGTCGAAGATCAAATACGTGTTGGAGACAGACCTGGACTCCGGTGAAGGAGTGCCGGAGCTCTACTTCTCTGAAGATGTGTACGACGCTGGAGGCCGGCTCAAGGAGACCCACGATCTCATTCCTAATGGCAACAGTATTCGGGTAGGTCACAGTAAAAACACAACATAAAACACGACAATATTATCCAGAAGGGTGTGGCAGAAGGTATAACATCCACATTTCACCATTTATGTTTAAGTTCCATGTCATAGAGAAAGAGCCTATCGCTATCTACCGGGTGAATTTATTTTATTTATTTATTTATTTACACAACTGTTTAATGCACTCACAGTTTCCCAACACGTGCAATAAACTAATTCAAATAGAAGACTTAATACGACTTACAAGTACTTAAGAAAGAGATACATGATTTTAGTAATTGTTCATATTTGGAGTAAAATATATCAATATCTGGATACTGAGCAATAAGGGCGTTGATCAGAGTCAAAGCCTGATTTGTTGGAGCAAATTGGGCGACGCGAGCGCAGCCGCGTGTACTGATTTGGTGTCGATAACGAACAATTTGATAACGTAATCGGATCATCAATTTTATTATTTAGCAGTAAATAATAATTAATCATAATCGTACATTTGCGACGCAAACTCAATGTGTCTTAACTTATAGTCATACTTATAGTCATAATATCTGTAGCAGCACGGAGATCGGCATTGACTAATCTCCTTGTCTATTGAGATTTGCCTAAGTCACAGTATAGGCAAAATCAAGGAACTCGGTGGGTTTGAAGTTAGCTCCAGATGGGTGCTTGACCAATCGACAAGCACCGCACTCGAGAATGGCCAATACCGACCCGTGACATTTAATTTGCCGCTTACTTCTAAACCGCCGAGATCCCTGATTTTGCCCATAATACAATATAATTCAAGACGTAAACAAACAGAGGTCCAAGAGTCGAGCCTTGTGGCACACCCATCGATATACATATCGTGAAATCTTAATTCAAACTTATTTGCATTGATACCCACTCAATTAACTTTGACTTCAGAAAAGGAAGCTACTACTTCAAAAATAGTTCACCTAACACCACAGTGGTTGAGTTTTTAAAAGTGTTTGATGTTTAACGCAATCAAATGGATCGGAAACGTCTCAAAACAGCCAATGGTATCATGTACGATGTTTTAGATACCTATTGCATTTATGTTTAAAAGTGAGTGCATATTCAAATTGTTATAAGAATTGATGGTCTAGTGGTTAGCGTATGTGGCCTCGCACCGCGTGGTCTCGGGGTTCGATGCCCGGGTCGGTCTGAAGTTGTATTTGGGATTTCTCTGTTAGGACATTCTAAATAGCAGCACGGAGTTCGTATTGTGTCCGGTGGATAACGATAAACATAATAGGTGAAGCGTAGGTGTTATTCACCTCTGCCGCACAATTCTGGGAAATGCAGGCATGATCATATCATCTGCAGAATTTTGTTACATGTTTTGAATCTGTTGTATTATAGGTCCGTAATAGTAGTAAGATCGTGTACTTGGACGCGCTGGCGCAATGGCGACTGGCCGCCAGGGTACGAGCAGAGACGGATGCATTCCTGAGGGGACTCACCATGCTTGTGCCTGACAACCTGCTTGCTATATTTGATGAGAACGAGCTGGAGGTCAGTACTGTATTTTTTTTGGGTGCGGTCTATTTGGTAGAAACTTGATACTCCGAAACCTATTTGGGATAACTGACTTCGCTGAAACTTCTTTAGTCGATCATTTATTAGGCATAAAAAATATTTGACATAAATATTTTTAGGCATAATGTGCTTATGACCGAATTTAGAATGGCATACATTTAAGATAGTAGAATTTTTATTGGCATATTTACCTTTGGCATAGGTAAAATTTTGTATAATTTCATTTAGCATAACGTTCATTTAGAGTACAGATTATTTGGCATAATTTGACTAGGCATACTATGAAGATCATAGAATTTCAATTAGAATAATATAGATTTGGTTACTTTCTTCTTTAAAAATGCGTAGGTTAGGTTAGGTTAGAACTGTGACCTGTGCCAGAAATGAACATGCTCTCATGGGCAAGGATATAAAAACCAAATAATTATCATTAAATCAACTTTTATTTATTACAATTAAGCATTATGCGAAATGATGGTTCTACTTTTAAATAGTTATGGATAAGAAATATATGCCAAAAGATGAATCTGGTTTTGAACTTTCTGCGATGTGATGATTATACATTGTGATTATTATGGATATCAAAATTATGCGTACAGATGATTCTGACTTACAGAATTATGGGTTCCAATGTATGCTAAATGAGTTTATGACAAACGATATTCTGCGAAAAGAGGTTTATGCTATTAGTTGTAATGCAATATAAAATTATTACTTAAAAAGTTCTACTATAATAGGTGTACCCATTTTTTTTTTATTAAAACCGACGTGAGTTGAGTACATTATTATTGAGAATACGGGTTACTCACGTTACTTTAGCCGGGATATGCCGACTAGTTTCGAATCTAGTACGTAGATTTATCAACTGGGCTATTTTTCGCGTGTCGTCGCCTCCGCGCGACCTCTAACACTACTAGCACTGAGTGCTAGACGTCGCGCGGTTACGTGTGTAACCCGTATTCTCAATAATAATATTTTTTTTTTATTACGGTGTTTGATCTTGACGAAACATAAGTTCAAATTTTATATATCACTTAAAGAAATCCAAATGCATTTTCACAATACTTAAGTGCCTCGTTTTTATTGTTAATTTTTCGTTAAATATTGAATTGATTATGTTCTGACGTAGACGCGTTTCACTTAGATTAATCAAACATTCTATGTTGTCCTCTAGCGTTGTAGTTGCTTTATGGTTTGATATCTGTATCAGAATATCTTATTACAGTACCCGGCGATAAATATTGCACATCGATCTTTGGAAAGAGACAATCGGCTAATTTCGTCTCTGTAGAGCGTTATCTCTGTCGCCCGAAATACAAATTCAAATTCAAATTCAAATCATTTATTTTCATAGGCCCCAGGAGGCAAAAAATACACACCTTTAGTTTTTTAACTACTTAGTGCATACAATGTTCAATTCTGAAGAACTTTCGATAGTCATGATACTTTTTTTTTATTAACGCTATCCTCACATCTTAAGGTAGTTTTTACCACGATTAGAAAATTTCGTGTAGAACATTTTTTTTTTACTAGATTTTTTTGAAAATCATACTTTAACATATGAAAATTACAAACAGCTTTTAAAAAGGTATAAAACCATATTACCATTAAAGAATACTCTTAAAAATAGCTTATTTCCTGTTAGCTACATGTCTAAGCTACTTACACACCAAATTTGATTTGATTTTATCCAATCATTTTCACTTTAGAGAGGTTTACATGACTCAAAGTGGCAATTTTACGAAAAAACTTTAAAAATCATATCTTTTAAACTATTGATTTTCGCGGATCATATGTTGCGTTTAAATCAATCATTGGCCGGCCCTACATCTGTGAAAATTCTTTGGACTACTATAAACGGGCCACCCTGTATATCGACATACAATTTTGTTATTATTGTGAGGGTCATCCTTGACTATTTTGTCTCGAGCACATGATGACGTTATTATGACCCCCAATCAGAATACTTACTAGATTGTATGCATCATTTTAATTTATATTTTATTTCCATGTCGATTATGTAGATCTTTTTGCGAATAGGCAAGATGCAAATGTCATATTTATGTGAAATTTATGATTAAAACATTACATTTATGTAAAATAAGAATGGTAGTTAACAAAGTTGTTAATGTAGTTTTTTTTAACGAATAAATGAAAAATAAAAATACATGAAACGGAACGTATTTTCATCCACCAATCAACGTGACGTATCATATGCAGGTGTCAATGTCAGACACATAGAAATTAGCGGTAATTTGATACAATTTACGGTTAAATAATGAAATGACGGCAGTTAGTTCCTTAAAAACAGGGCAGGAAGTTACCTAAAGTTAATGCCGATAGAGAAGAAACCTTTTTTTTTCAGAAAAATGGACACATTTCAACTGCAGAAAATGAAAGTAAGTAAGTGTTAAGTAATGTTCAATAACACTTGGTGGTAGAGCTCTTGTGAATGAGCTCGAGGGCGGCAGCACCACCGTCTCACCTTTAACCTGCCGCCAAATAGTAGTGCCTACATTACTGTGTTCCGGTTTGGTGGTGAGATCAGGCCCTGAAATTACTGGCACATGAGGCATAACACTGTAGTCCTCAGCTGCAGCGACGCATCTATAATCTGCTTTTGTGGATTGTTGATGTCCATGGGCTGTACTCCACTTACCATCAGGTGGACTACACGTTCGTTCGCTGTGGGTGTAGTATAAAAAAAAAAAAAAAAAAACTACTGAGGTGTCAAGGGACACCCGGATGGAACGAAGTTCGGTAATTCGAAATAACAACAAATCAGGATTCGCACCCGAGATTGCAGTAAAAGGTATGCGACCTTAACCACTAAACAAATAAAACAGTCTAATAATAAACTAAATATACGGTAACAAAAATTTAAACCAAATTAAAAAAAAACAAACATTAAGACAATTAAATTATCAAGCGTAGCAAGCGTACATACGATCATTCAGAATCACTTAATCATTCTCTTAAAATAATCGAATGATACTTTTAAAATCATTGTGGAGATATTATCACAATACTCCTATAGGCTGAATGGCTACATAACAATATTTCCTGTGCCACACTCAATTTCAAAATAATTCTTATCTTCGAACTTTCGCGCTATTCGAATTTCAAAATATCAAAAGCGAGGTTCATTCAAACACACGCATAGACTTATAATGCCTAGATCAATAAACTGCTTGTATGAATTTAAGTATAAAGTTAGGCTAAAAACAGATTGATTGAAAATTATAATGCGCCGCTTGGCGGACAGACAAACAAAATTAAAATCTGATAAATACCAGAGAGTTACACTGAACTGAAACGGCACAATTAAAGTGGCTTCTCATTTCATGCGTGTACTCGGTTTCTAGGAGTAATAGTTCTATGATCACACATAATAAACCTTATCTTTAACATTATTTTTCTGCGATTACCTTGCTTTCTTTTAAATTGTATTCGCAAGTTTACTCGCGATATAATAATATCAGATCTCATTATCAATAATCTCATCACCAATCCCAATGTCATAATTAGTTGTGTTCTAATCGGATATTCCATGAAATGTACATAACAAAATTAGTAAACATTCTGTGGTAATATTAAAAAATAATTTGCTTTTGAATTTAATATAGTTATGACGCGTACACTTGCTAAACACAATAATGGAGAGATTATAACGCGTATGACTTGGTTAGCACAATAGTAAAGAAAGGTTATAATGCGTACTTGCTAAAATACAAAAGCATTTATTATTGTCTGTATAAAATCTCTACTTACCTAAATCCATCAGCAATATCCGGAACTTGTGCAGAAACACTGTCAGGATGCATTATTGTTACTATTTTTAATTATTTATTATGTACAAAACACCTGTATACACTCAACAAAAGGCAGGAATTGTATTTTTTTTTAAGTTATGATAATATTTTTTTTTAGTTACTTTATTATTCATAGAGAGACAAAACGAAAATATCTCGCTTGCTTTCTCTATGCGAGAGAGATATTTAGTACTGTAGCACCAATCAGTTCCGAAACCGCTCGATAGATGGCGTTGGGATCGAATTAGACCACGCTATGGTTTCGTTAATTATTCCAGTTCTAAATAGGAATCGTATTACGACAACGCAATAAATAATGCATAATTTGATTAATCTGAAACTAAAGTTTACCTATGGACATGACAGTTGTGATAGTAGGCTGTTTAACAGTGTATAAGAATTTTTGCTAGAATACCTTCTAATATGTCCCATGCATCATGTTCCCTCTTTACTATGCCTGAAAATAGGTACTTCCTGCTTAAATCGGGCAACCTGGCAACTATATATGGCGCGAACCCTGATACTGATAGTTTAAGATAGCATTGTTATTTCGAACTGTGCTGTGGTAACAAGCTTGTGGGCCGGCAGCTGCTGGTGTGCGGCTCGGGCGAGGTGTCGGTGCTGGACTGGCGCGCGCACGCGCTGGTGGCGGGCGCGGGCCGCGACTGGGAGCGCCTGCTGTCGTGGCTGTGGGCCGCGCTCGCCAACTTCAGCACCGAGGAGCGCGCGCGCCTGCTGCAGTTCACCACCGGCTGCTCGCAGCTGCCCTCCGGCGGCTTCCAGGTGCGCCACATACCCTTCAACGAAATGAGGAGATGGAGTGAGAGTGTACTTCCAAAATGATTCCATGGCCACCGAGTCAGGATCTGATGATGGAATCCTATAGAAATCGAGAGCAACCTTATTTTTTTCTGATGTTATTTAGATATTTGCATCTAGCCCAGCAACATGAGATAATGACTGCTAATGCTGAAAAATACAACTCCTCAACAGTTAGGGCAACAGGGATCAATATTTGAACAATGTTTAGACCGATTACATACAATGAACAGACCATTAGCTCTATTCTTCTAAATTATATTCAGATGAGGCGAGACGTTGAATATTATTTAAGATAATCTATATAAGATAAATTGTTTTTTGTATTTATCCTTCTAACTGCTAAACAAGCAGTCTTAATCGAAAATAATTCATGACAAGAATACTTCACTAAAAAAAGATAAATTAGTATAATTCTTGAAGTCGGTGTTCACTAATTGTGATTGGAAGAAAATGATAAGCACAGACTTCAAGAACTATTTAACGCACTTTTTGCGTTATTTAATACTTTTACAAGGTTTTAGAAGTCAGTTCTTTTTTGCATAATTGTTTCATTGCAGATAATTGATTTTTTTTTCAATTCTATATATTATTTACTTTAATAAAATTTCAGCTGACTAACAACTAAACTTACACAATTTAAAAAAAAAAATTGCTTGGAACTTTAAATGGATACCATAAGTTAAGATAATTATTGTATTTTTTATTATTTTTTGTTTTTGCATTTTTATAAGTAGTTATATTATTTAAAAACATTTTATTTCCAATACATAATAACATGACAGTTTTAGCAAATTATACCATTCTCCTTTCACCGTCCACAGGAACTGAACCCCCGTTTCCAAATCACGGCAGCCCCCACTTTCGGCGCTCTGCCCACAGCGCACACGTGCTTCAATCAGCTGTGCCTGCCTGACTACGACAGCTACGAACAACTCGTGCATGCACTGCTGTGGGCCATCAACGAGGGAGGGGAGGGATTCGGCATGATATAAGGGCGGAAAAGACGGCCACAAAAAAAATGCTTAGTTTCTTCATTTTAAAATTGCACTATTAATATTTAGAAAAAACAAATCTAAATCGCGTTAATGTTTTAAAGTTAACCTTTTTTATTCACGCGATTTAGAGTTTTGTCGAAGTATTAAATATGTTCACAAATGGCGAAAATTTAAACACATTTGAAGATTATAGTCCTACAGTACCTTTGATTCATACAGATGTATTCAATATAATTTAATTTGATATAATTATATATTGTAGACACGGGTCTTAAATATTTTTAAAGGCATATACCTAAATGCCTTTTTGCTTGACAGTTTCGATTGAATCACACCGATCGTGGTCACGAGCTGACTGGTGTAGGCTCAGCGTCCCTCCGAGACTTCGAGACCCGTGTCTACCTACAGTATAATTATAATGATGTGTACAAAAAAAAGGATATAATTGTTTTGGGTATAAAGGATGCCTCGTTTGGACATAATCTGTTATATTGTTTGCTGGGCATAGATATGTAGTCATATAAAAATAATATCTTCTTCAAAAGTAATTTGTATCTGGCAGATATAAAATCTGATATAATAAGAATTATTACCTTATTTCAATTGAGGTTTTTGAAATGACATCCACTACGCGGCAGCACTGAGGCGTCAGGTCTAAAAACCTGTCAAAAGTGTCAGATTAACTACATTTCATTGACAAGAATTTAGCATGATGCATTAGTCTGTATTGGCGGCGAGACCCCTTGCCAAAGTGGTGTCAACTAATGGCGTAAATTGCAAAAACCCTCAATAGCACTATTTAAAATGATCTCAGTATAAAATGATTGTTATCGTCTTTAAATAAGTACGAATCATTCGTACATCTTTTTAACTCTTTTCACTTTGTATATTTTTGTAAATGTTTTCGATCTTGGAGAAGCACAAAATCGATCTACCCTCGTATTTATTTATTTCGATTGAGTAAACTTCAATCAATACTTTAGACTTATGATAATTAAACAAATGCACCATTTAAAAAAAGCAATGTTTGACGTTGTAAGTGCTGGTTCACATTCTAGAAGTGAACCTTACGCATTTCAAATTTTAAGAGTCGAGCGTCATGTAAAGTGCGCAAGATGCACGATGCAAAAAAATATTGAATATTCAATTTAATATATAATGTAAATAAAAGTGTGTGAAATCTGCCAACCTTACTTACACGTTAGAGGGTTGGTGATAAGGGGAGGTTCACTTATTACGTCTTATCCTACTTGTTGATCTCTTTCACTAAAAATGTACTAAAATAAAAAAATTTAGGCCAAGTTCCATTAAACTAGAAGCATCTCCTGCGTCGAAAAATGGCTGTTCCTGTTTCAGTGCTAATGGAACGCTGGTTTAATAGGTCACGTAATTTATGAACGCTCCCTAATGTTAAACTTGAAGGAATGATGATTAAAATAATTAGTGATTGAAGCAAACGTCACTAGTCATAACTACGTCACAATGTTATATCATACGATGCTCGTCGGATAGTAACGGAGTCCTGCCAAAGAGCCATCTACATGGAATTGATAACGTATGACAATAACGAATGTTTGGTAACACCCGCTTTATTGTCAGGATTATTGTTAAGGTAAAGTGATTCAAGTGACAAGAGAAAGAAAAAAATATAAAAAATAAAATTCTAATATTGCGGTTAAGACGTTCTCGATGGAACACGAAAAAAATAAATATTGTATTTTCGTTGAAAATAAACCAACAGTGCTTTTACTAGTACGATCAAAAAGGTTTTTAATTAATATTGATTTAAACATACCTGTGTGTATAGTTTAAGCAAGGTGCCTCTAAGCACGCAAAAATACCACTATGAACCTAGCCGTCGTTGATTTAGAAACTATCCTTTCAAATGAATACCTAGGTTTAGCAATAATATGTGAGGCCTATTCCCGGCCAGGCTAAATTATGTAAAGCCTCAACAAAGAAGTGTTAAAATTAGATCTGATTTCAATAATTATTGACACGATTAGAAAAAATAGGATTCCCTAGATCTGTAGTAGATTTATTTATATTGCAAAAACGCATTTAATATTTAGTATAATCATTTACGTAAATTAAGTGTTTTGCGGCAAAGTTCTTAATTAATTTGTAAGTTACTTTATGAGAGGAATATTACATTCTATAGTTATCTTTATAAATAAAAAGAAAATGCAAGAGGCGAGGCCCACATTCCATAAAATATAAAAATATCCCTAACATTCTTTCAAACATATCTGTCAAATAAAATAGGAAATCTTTTAATACTCTTGGGCCTTGAAAACTGCAGCAATAAAAATATTAATTTTAGTACAATAATATACTTTGGCCTAAACTCTGAACTCGATGACTCCACTCAAAACTCCATATTGCATTTAAAGTATTTAAACAGTCAAATAAATCAAATATATAATTGTAATTAGTGAAATAAATAAATCCAGTGGATGTATACTTCTATGAGAGATCGTATTTGAATGTTAACAGATTTTTTGCTAAACGAAATGAGTCGCGTAATTTATTACTAAAATGGATAACTTTTAATTTGGCGTATTTTGTGAAGATTTTTAATTTATTTACTACAAAGAGAGACATTATTGTATTTATTTAATTTTTAAGGCATATAATATTTTACTTGAAAAATAATAATTACGCGACTTATTTGGTTAAGCATAAATTGTTGTTAGGATAAAGCAATGATGTTAGTGTTCAATCAATATAAAATATTATAATTTGAATTTGTAACGTTTTACACTAGCGAATAAGTTTTAACATCCTTTATTACATTCTAGTCAAGTAATACTCTAAGATATTGCAATCTAATCGCAAAGTTGTCTTCGGGAAGTGGCCTTTTCTATTTAAATCTACAATTATTCTCCACTTTTATTTGATATGATTTAGTAAGGGTTATCGTTTTATATCTCAAAAGGTGGCGCCACTGTAGAATAAGGTCTGTCAAAGTTAGTTGACAGACATTGATTTATACCAACCATTGAGTTTATACGTCTTATAGCAGCACAGTTCTTAAGGGTGCTTTGAAGACAAACATTTTGTATTAAAAATTGTTAAGAAGTACGGATTTTTTGTTCCAATCTCAAGTTGGGACATTAGAACGTTTGTCTCTTTTGCTCTCATACGTGCCTTGAGCACAAGTGTGTTCTTTGTCGCTCTTAATAAGTTCCTCTTCAGAACGCCCTAAAAAAGGTGACTCTATAGACTCTTATAAAGTCAATGGCCGCGTAGTCAACCCGCAAACAACGACTTTTGACGTTTCGGAGAGCTCACGCTACACAAGCACCCGTAGCGGAGAAATCATACCCTCATTATAAAAAATACGGAATCACTCAATAACACTCAATAACTAATTGATTTCATGAGTATAGCTTATTTTTAAGCAAAGCCTAGCTCAAGGGTTCTTATTAATTTATTCTAATGACTACGTTACTATAATAATTTGTTAAGTTGGTGTGAAACGCCAGAATATCGATTACTTTGGCCACTTTCCGAACATAAATAGTTCAGTTTATAAAGCTAGCAAATAGCTAATTTATATTAATCATTTATTTTATTATAGCGCCATATTATTACTTTCGTGATGTATTAAAAATGTCTTCATTGTGTGTCCTGATTCTATGTGACAAACCATACACGTTACGCTAGCATTATGCCTAATGGTTCATTAATATCTAACAAGCTTAACTGTTTGAGATGGGAACTTAAAATACTTATTTGTTACGTAACGTATTTGACGGCACTCAAGTATTTATTCGCGATAACATTTCAAGACAGACAAGACTACTTGCCACGTAAATTTGACAAAAATCTTGGAATCTTATAATTTAGACATTTTCACTAAATCTGTGAGCGTTACTATATTCTGTAAATATGGCGTTTATATATTACGTACCAATTAGTCCAATTCAAATTATTATAGACAAGTTATTTATCAATAGCGTACTTCTTGTAAATGTTTATTTCAAATTATGATTAGTTTGGGCTTACGGGACCGAGACGTATATAAAGACACAGTGAAAATAATAAAATAATCTTCTGTATAAAAATCGAGATGATCGCCTTATAATTTAGTCAAATGTTATCGGAACATTGTTTGCTAGCTGTACTGGATTTATTGTATTTGCTGTGGTATGTTAGTTTGGGGTCCAACATTAACTCTAAGCCATGCTAGGAATTTCAAATATTTATATAATAAATATAACGATAAGTAACTTTATATCTAGTGAGTTACACGAATAGCATTTTATTTTAACTGGATCTTTGAAGGAATGCGCCTGATAAAATATGGTCAACTTATAAGCAAGCAACACATGTCAAGGCCCAGTGTGGAATAACGCGTTATTTTAAACGTGGTTTTACAGAATCATCCAGTCCCCGTACCGTAAGCTCAAACAGTCAACACCATCGTAATGTATGTAGTGAGAGGCGAGGCGCGGCCGGTTGGCCTAAAATTATGATATGGGGCCATTACGCGATTGGACCATCTTGTCTATCTAACAATTTACCAATCACAAAAACTATGAGGGGAGTGATCCAACGCTATTTTTTGGTTTACTGTTGTTTAATAAATTCTTGTTCGACATAATTTCATATTAAACAGGGTGGACGCGGCAAAGCGAAATTTATTAAAACCACAATTTCTAGACGTGGTTAGTGCTAATTTTAAACCCTTTTCTTTTTTTCTTATTCTAATTAATATATATTAAATTAATCGTTAAAAAAATAAATAATATTTAGCAATGATAATATAATTTGTCTCGATAATTTACAATTTAATTTCATAAAAAGAATAGCGCGGCAATGCACACTGATCATGTCTAGAATCTATGGTTTTTTTTTCTCTAAATGTTGCTACACCGTACACCGTGCACCGAGTAATCAGAAAATGACTTCAGTGCAAAATTATGTATGTTGATTGCCACGATATTTGTACTAAAGAATGTAGTGGTAAGTTTAGTATAGCGCACCGACCGCGCCGCGCCCGGCCCGAGTGATAGAAACCATTCCAAATGTTGATATTTTGTAGCTGAAATATTGTTGATTAGAAATGTAAGACTGAAATAAATTGATGACGTGAGCACGTGTTTTATTTGTTGCACCGTTTGTGTTATTATTTAACTGAGAATAGCGTGTGGAAGGAAGTCGAGCTAAATCTACGCTCTGCATTTAGTATTCTCTCGTTATTTTGTAGATAAGTAGGTCGATTTATTTCCCTTTATCCTCGTCATGCCACCAACTTGTTCCACCAGTGGCACGATAAGGAATTGTCATTCCTCGTCGTACCACTGAATGAAGATACATGCAACGATGGTAGCTCTACTTAATTTCCCTTTAGATATTACTCAATAAATAATTGTTGTCTTTAACACAATTTTCCTGTAAGTGCAACTTTAGTATTATGTACCTACTCGTACTTTGTTGTTGAAACTCTATGGTGCCAGAAATAATTTATTTTTAATTTAATAAATAATAATTTAATGTGACAAGTGACATAAAAGACAAATAAACTATAAATTTATATATAATAATCTGCTAGTTGATCTTGAACTCCGTTATAATAATGGAAGTCTGTGAATCGGAACTGAAATTTATTTCTAGAAAACATGGAACCGTATTACTTTATGAAGGATTTCAATATTTTAAACAAATTGTACAAAAATGGAAATGTGATTTGGCAATGTAGCTTGAAAAATAAAAATAAATGTACTAGTTCTGTAACCTTACAGGTAAGCACCTTTCATCATTTTTACATTTGAAAGTAGTAGGGTACCCGTACCGATTGTACTCGCCAAATTATATTCCTAAGTTGTCGCTTCGTTATTGTATGGGTCGCCATACGTTACCTTCGCGTTGTGTGTGTGTGTGTGTATATGTATGTATGTATGTGTGTGTGTTGTCTGTCTGCTACAAGAATAGCGCCTAAACGGCTTGAGATATCTCTAGAATTATTTTTGCATAATATCTAGGTCAGTTGGGGGATGTGCAACGTCACTTCCGGAAAACCGAAAGGGTGGAATTTTTTTACTTATTGGCGACCCATACACATTTGTTGTTGTTTTCACAACAATCTATGCTCCGCTTGTCTTATATTAGTTTAATTTAACAGAATGAAAAAGTAATTAAAACAGCAAGCCATATTATAGAATGCTGTGTACCGGATTTC
Organism: Hypena proboscidalis; assembly: GCA_905147285.1. NCBI lineage: Eukaryota > Metazoa > Arthropoda > Insecta > Lepidoptera > Erebidae > Hypena > Hypena proboscidalis. The sequence continues at coordinate 958,780 of LR990132.1, forward strand.
GCAAAAAATGACGTAGCGATAAAAATACACGAAGCACATATTCTTGCAAGTACATCAGACAATACTATCAACAAAATTTATAACGATACTTTAGTCCCGTTACAAGATAAAGGCTATGATTTTATTTCCAAAGTGCCATCTCTGAATAGTTGTAAAACAGCACTGTATAATAAGAGAAATAAGTTTTTAGGAGTTTCAAAAACAATTTTTCGCAATTTAGAAGAAGTCGAAGTCCCTAAAATATATTTACCTTATCTGCTTGGAGACTATTATAATGGAAGCTCCCGAATACTGGTATTCATTTCAAAAGAAGCCAAGAATATGTTAACTCAGCTTTCAGAGTTTTTTATAGATGGAACATTCGCTAGCTGCCCCAAGCCATTTGGACAATTATTTACGATACATGGAAATATGGGTAGTTCATTATCAACCACAAACATAATTCCTTTAGTTTATTCATTACTAAGTGACAAGAAAGAAGCGACATATTTTGCACTGTTCGACATTATAACATCACAAATACCAGGATGGAAACCTACTACAATTCATGCTGATTTTGAAACTGCATCTACAAATGCAATTCGTATTTTTTTTCCTGATATTAAAATAAGAAGATGTTATTATCACATGACTAACAGTCTATGGAGGAAGTCCAAATCTCTGGGGCTAAAACAAAAAATTGAAAAACGAGTCGTAAGCCTTTGTAGTGCGTTACCTCTATTGCCGCGAGAGATGATTACGGATGGTTGGAAATATATACAAGATGAATGTCCGGACCTATCAAAAGTAAATAAATTTATAAACTATGTGCAAAAATATTGGATGAAAAATGAAAAATTTATTGACGAATGGTGCATATACTCGGAACGCCACCGTACCAATAACGTGGTAGAGGCCTGAAATAGTAAAATCAATAGGACTATTAATAAAAATAATGTGTCATTGACCAGGCTGTTAAATACATTGTTAAATGATGCCGCCTGTTCAAATTTCAAAAAAATGCAGTTTGGACTAAATATTTCGGTTTAGTCTAGGAATGACTGATTCGCGAAATGACTACATGGTCAATAATTGACCGATTCTTGAAATGTACAATTCTTTAAATGACTGATTCTACAAATGACTGATTCTATAAAAGACCGATTCTTTAAAAGACCGATTCTATAAATGCCCGATTCTTCAAATGACTGATTTTTCAATTCTATGAACTACACGTAATTTGAACAGGAATATCGTAAATAAAATGCTATGTAAGGATTAGCAATGCTGATCACAGCAACTTCAAGAAGCATTTGATATTTTTTAATTTGATACCATAACTTTTTATTATTTTGAACAATCTATTAGGTAACTATAGTAGTATGCATAAATCAATGACGTGGTTTCGTGATATCCTAATAGATGGCGCTATTTCCGTACTGAATATAAATACATGCATTCTGGAAAAATACAACAAGGAAACAATGGATGTAAGTAAATTAATATAATAATATATGTTTAATTGGTTTTTATTCCGATACAATAAATATTATAAAATTGCCTATGTTACAAGATGAAACGGAACGTAGTAGGTTCAAGTGCTGCAGTGCAAGAAAAATAATGCGGGTATACTTAAAAAGTTTTGAGAGTTATTTACCCACAGATTTTTAATTGTTGTTGGCCACCAACATAGCCGGCCTCTTTAGTAATAACCGGCCTCTTTTTATAAACTATTTTATTTTTCTTTTTGACATTTTAAAACAGTTGAACATAAAAAAAGTTCACTCGTCAACAATTGTGTTACGCGTTTGTGTTTGTGTTTACAATGGAGGACCGTGATTTTATTATAGAAAAGAATCAAAAAGGATTTGATACTATTTTATACAATGGATACCGATATAACAAGATCAAAAGGCGAAACAACGATGGAAGTACTTTTATGAAAGAATGATTTATATTCAACTACATATTCCTAAGTGATTTTTTTCTTATTGGTGGTAATTGTTGATTTTTTTAAAAGAAATGTTTAGTTTTGCGCTACAAAATGTAGTACGTGACATGATACAAGTTATTTTTTTAAACTAGTTGAAATATATGATTTGCCAACCCTTACATAGCATTTTATTTACGATATTCCTGTTCAAATTACGTGTAGTTCATAGAATTGAAAAATCAGTCATTTGAAGAATAGGTCATTTATAGAATCGGTCTTTTAAAGAATCGGTCTTTTATAGAATCAGTCATTTGTAGAATCAGTCATTTAAAGAATTGTACATTTCAAGAATCGGTCAATTATCGACCATGTAGTCATTTCGCGAATCAGTCATTCCTAGACTAAACCAATATTTCTACCGGCAGACTGGCACTGCACCAAAAAAAAGATGAATTTGTTTTACAGACGCAAATGGAATTAGTAAACCACGTAATTAGTATTGGTCATTTTTTGGAAAAATTAAGATAACTTTATTTTGTATATGTTAATGTAGAAGTTGTGATTTTGTTGTTTGTTATAGTATGTACGACCGGGATTGATTATAACTAAATTTATGTTTTTCAATTTTTTTTTATTCCTAGTAGAGCAACAATCATTTAATAATCATTCAGTGGTACAACGAGGAATGACAATTCCTTATCGTGCCACTGGTGGAACAAATTGGTGGCATGACGAGGATAAAGGGATTTATTTTTATTTATTTATTCAACTGCAAAGGCTATTATAGTCTTTGAGGATAGATATTTTCACTATAGAAATAGTCTTTTAGGACAGTACATTTTTAGGATAGGCATAGTTTTTCAGAAGAGTAAATTTTCAAAATAGAAAGTGTTAGAAGTAAATTTTCAGGCTAGGGGCATATTTGGGTGGTAACTTTTGTATAGTGGTATTACTTTTCACGTATTTCTTTCAGTACTGTCACATGTATGTACCTAACATGAATACAAAATTAGTCCATGTTAGGTACATGAAAATCTTAGACAATCAAGTAGAAGTTTAGGAAACAGCTTTAAATAATAAAGGAAATGGGTTCAATTCCAAAGTTTATTTGAGAAAATCAATAACATCACTTAAACTAAATGTTATGTTTACAAAACACCTATAAATACATTAAAATTATAATGTCATCTAAATTAGGCACTAAATTGTCATCTTAAACAAAATTAATAAATAACTTACCAAACTTACCTTGTAAATGTTACAAAATTACAATATTATCCTAAACGGGGTCTTTATCGTCATACTGCCATAGACAACCTATCAAATATCTAAACCGCGCTTACTACCCATTATTCAACATGAGAGAAACCGTTTTGAAATACTGTCTTATAAAACGAAATACTTTGTTACTGAAGATGTTGAGCTATTTAACAGCCATGCCTGGCAGGAATGAAGGACCATAGGACAGCTTGTGGCACCGTCTTGCGATATCCGAGCAATGACCGCGCCGCGCCCATCATCCTGAAGACAAAACCTTTTGTGATTAATCGCTTACATTAATTATGTATCTGTATCATCTCAATCTTAATTCATTTGGCTTTTGTTGATCGTGTCCCGCTGTAAGCGATGAGCCTTCTTAGATAGGCCAATATCATTCACAGTATACCTACACTGAGTACCCAGTCTGTTTTATTAACCACAAAAGAAGAGTTAGAGGCGCTCACTTCGTGAGAGGTCTTGGCCACCAGTCCAGCTGTTCCCTGGTGAGGCTGAGCTCATTCCTGAGCCGGCCGAGTTCTTCCCTGAGGGAGTTCAGCTCTGTTCTTAAGACGCTGGTCTCCAACGCAGCGGTGGTGACGCGCATGTTTAAAGCGCGGCATTCAAGCTCACATCGCTCACGAGCTCTGTAGAGATAAACAAGAATATACACCACATTCATCTTTCTAAATCAGCCATACTATGTAAGAGCCATATAGATGTTTTGACTATTATTCATGGGCCACATTTTAACTTTAAAGTGGTCCACTATTCTTGAAAGACGCGCAAAATAGCGGGACATTCCGCAGGTTGGATGCAGCTTTCTTAAATTATACGCGGTTATACGAATATAGAAAAAGTTTGTAAGGGAATGGCGTAGGCCTATCTCTAGAGCAGCGGTTGTCGTAGTGTACTCCGCGGAGCCCTGGGGGTCTCCTCTCCCCTACCAGCGTCCAGGGACTTTAGGAGGACCTAGGCTTGGTCAAATATTTTGCTTATGAAAAGGGTTGCATAATCAAAACGTTGGGAACCGCTGCCCTGGTATTAAACGTAAATTGCCCTAACACAGGATTTGTTCGATTTTGTTCAACTAACACATATACTCACTCCTGTTCACATTTAAGTCGATCGTGGGTCTCCTCTAACTCCTTCAGCTTCTCGTTGGCGTCACGTCTTAGTTCCTGCACATCCGACTCAGCTGAAGCCAGCAAATCCTCATGCTGTGCCATGTCTTCTTCCAGGATTGTCAGCTGAGGATACAAGTAAAAACATGTTTTTGTCTCAACAAACGTACATTTCCGTCAACATCCCGACCTGACAAAAAGAAGTAGTTAAGAAAGGATGGCTTGTAGATTTGGTCTATAGGGATAATAGGCAATTCTTATCAGCATCAGTAATCGGAAATAATTATAAAATCCTTATGCGAGCTTTAAGCCTAAAAGAGATTGTTGAGGTATAACATGGCCGTAGCCCGCAGTCCCTCCCCTGCCCACCCCAGTTGGAAATGAAATCGTAGTTACAGCCCAGAGTATACTCTTACCCTGTCATAAGCATGGTCTCGCTGGGCCCTGGCTTCGTTGTGCGCCGCTCGCTCCAAGGCCAGCGCGTGCTCGCACACAGCCAGCGCCGCGCGGACGCCATCCAGTTCATTGCGGCAGTTACGCCAACCTGCAATATAACATCTTTATGAAGTCACCAATTCTTTGGTCTATTACTTATCAGATTTTTTATAGTAATTTGTGAAGACTGTCTTGCTTTATTTATTACTAACACAGTCAAAACGAGGTAAGCATAATTGTATCAAGATGAAAAACATTAGACATGATCGACATCATAAGGTTTAATTTAATCTAATGGACAATAAAACTTACCAATCCCCATTTCTGACGCCTGGTCCTCAGCTGCGCACACATCTTTTTCTAGAGCTAGCTTCTCCTAAAATTAAAACAGTAGATATTATTAAGTTGTCAGAAAATCTTCTTTCTTTAGTCTAAATGACATGTCATTTTACGTCCAAATGATATCATCAAACACTCAAGACGTTCATAATAATGAAAAAACTAACTGTGGGGATCATCAATACATAAAAGCCTGGCCAGAGAAAAGATACAAAATAAAGTTATAACAATTTGATGTGATTGATGATGGACTGGATAGAATTTTCGCGGGGTAATTATATCTTACCCTTTCTAGCACCATCTTCTCAGTTTCCTTGTCCTTGAGCAGCTGCTTGAGTCTCTCCAGCTCTCGCATGGCCAGTCGGACTTTGGCGTTGTCGGAGTCCAGCAGACTCTTTAAGGCACTGATTTGTATGCGGAGACGCTCAGAATACGACACCTGATAACATAGGTACCTTATTTTATTGGGAGTTTATGGCTTTTTCACCAGGCATTTTTTACTTTAACGCCATATATGTAATTTAGGTATGTCAAACAAAAAAAATATTTGGTGCTTACCTGAGTCTCCAAAGTCTTTCGGAGACACCGTACGTCCTCGCGCCGTCGTCTCCACGCGACCGTCATCATGAACTTGCAGATCTTGGCAGCAGCCACCTCCTCTGCAGGGCCGTGTGCCCCTGGCGAATGAAGTACAGCTAGGTTGCCGTTTTTTCTGCCGATTACAAAATGACAACAGTAATTGTTGAATATCCATGAAATAGGCAATATGTGTAGGTATATATCTAAATTCCCTAAAAGGCCTATTATGATTATAGTATAGGATCCCGGTATACAACGACCTTCACCGAGATGTTTATTTGATGAAACGTATTTTATATTTCATTTATTTATGTCAATAAATATATTGCATATGTGTCTAACAAATTTCAGTCCATAATATGATTAATTAATAATTAAAAATATATTTTTTTTTATCATTTCACCGGTTTGATTATTAGACAAATTCTATACCAATCGAAAGTATTATATATTACCACCTATTCACTCGCAGCAATATTTCACTTTTTAAAATTCGACAACCGGAATTGGGGACTGATTTTTCGCAGGCAACCCTATACCATCGTGTTCATAATGAAATAACCTTTATTTTCAATTAATTTTAATTCAATAATCAGACCGGTGCAAAATGCTAGTATCGATTTACCGGTTTATACCTGGCTACCTGGCACCTGGAGAGTTGTGACCGGAAAAGAATAGGCAACGCAACGTTTGCATATTCTATGGGCTTCAGACTTTCGATTGGTATAGAATTTGTCTAATAATCAAACCGGTGAAATGATAAAAAAATATATAATATTTTTTATTATTAATTAATCATATTATGGACCGAAATTTGTTAGACAACCCATATGCAATATATTTATTGACATATTAAATGAAATATAAAATACGTTTCATCAAATAAAATCTTGACTATTAGATACGTACCGTGTCGCTCCCAAAAAATTAACATTTCTTTATTGTTTTGTTATAAAAAAACGACGTCTGCACTAGAAATAATAAAAAAAAGAAAAGTCGCGTGGGTGTTCACATACATACATTTTACACTCATAAAGGTCACACAAAGTCCAAACAAATAGATGTGTGATCCGCAAATATTCGTTCTGACTCTGGGTGTGCTTTGGGGATCGCATTTCGTTCATGGAACCCACAACACCAACGCAGTTGAAAACGGCGAGTCGACCGCTTTAACCACTAAGCAACCTAATAACTTAGCAACTAACCTAGCTACAGCTAACCAAACATGCACTCGTTTATCGTCTTTGCTTGGTACCTCAACGTTGCCGGTAAATAGTGGATAAACTTTCTCTTCCTGATGAACAGGCTACTACCTACTTATCAATCTTCAATCGTTTAATCGGCGTGAGGTCTTCCATAGACGCAGCCTTTGCCTTGCTGACCCTGATGGGAGCATCCTGTCGCTTGTACTCGTCCAGGCAGCTCCGGATCCTGGCCAGGTGGGGGGTGGGGCTGCCCCACTTCGCCGCCGTAAACTTGTTCACTGGGGTCAGGAATAGCTTCTTCTTTGGATGCACTGGTTGCAGTCGACTGGGAAAGATTAACAAAATGTTTAAATTTTTAAAAGTAGCGGCTGTCGCATAACGGGTTATCAATCAAAAATAAGCAAGAGAGCCGAGGGATTAGGTATCTGTAAACACTACTAGTATGAGTATGTAGTTATCATTTTCCGAGCCATTTCCCGATTACATTGGGGGTCAGCTTCTAGTCCAACGAATTCGGCTGAATATCAGTATTTAGCAGAGAGTGACTGCCATCAGACCAGACCTTTGCAAAGCGATGCGATGATTTATTCCAATTGCACAAGAACTTTACCACCTGCTGACAAATGAATGCCTTGATAGTTTTAAGTTTAGGTGTACAGTTACTTGCAATTTTTTGCAAGAAAGATTTGGCCCCGAAATACTGGCATTTATTTCTATCTCACTCATTTATCACACTAATACAAAGGTAGCAGGATCGTTTATTACAGGTAAAAATAGTAATATTATTTTGTCAACCTATTCAATAAGTGTTCTATGTACCGATTATTATTATTATTACCTATTTACCGATATAACTACGGAAAATGTGACGCATTTTAGAACTAACCGTAAATCACATTATTTTCTTGCTTACTCTCCTTCTTTCTCATAGCAGGAAAGTTTGTATATCAACTTATCATTGAGCAAATGACTACTGTAACGTCAGTATTTTGTAGGAAAAATTCATGTTTTTATGACGCGGTGTAATTCCCATAGCCTGTTTTTCACGTCACTTTTTGAATTGTGCCAGTGCATAATAATAATGTTTATTATTATTTTATAGCTGGATACTTGTTAGCGTTGCACACGAGTAGGTGACTCGTAGTACAAACAGGTAGGTCCAAAATACATACCGTTCACCACAAGATTTTTATGCCGGTCCCATATCTTTTTCAACTGTTTCTAGGTATAATTTGCTAAGCATAGCTAAATGATATAAAAATAATCAATTAGAAGGACAAGATTTTTACACCACAGAACGGCCATGGGTAGCTACAGTAATCCCCTAAGAGTTAATACGTTTTATTCAATTTATATTACATCTGTTAAAAGTTTATCTATATGAAATCATTGTATACTGAAAGTTCGAAAAGCTACAAACCCACCGTGAAAACCAACTTTTGTCTACGAGACTGCGCTACGCCAGAGCACCAACAACGTTTGTTGTAGATGTAGAGTTTATGTAGTCTCTCAAAGAAGGTAGTGAGACATTTTTCAATTTAGGATTTATGCATTCAGCTAAAAATACTTTTTTCTGGCATTAAGAATTTAATGATCTACTTACGCAGGTGGAGTGCTCTGAAGCTTATGTCTTTCCCGTGACAGTTCCCTTTCAGAAATGTCTCCAGCCCCTGCCCTAGCGACAGGCGACGCGCTGCGAGGCACCTTCAACACTAGTTCAGGCATTAAGCTTTGTTTATTTCTTAGTTTGCAAGTAAAATTGATGATATTTTCTAAAATTATATGTTTGAAAGCGGCTAATGACAGTTTGTTTCTGTTGATTCCCATCCCATCACATGGATTCGAAACTTGATTTGAAATATTGATGTTTTTCTTATTGGAATTTGGTTTTTTTCTGTATAAAGGTTTTATATCGAAATAAAACCTACATTACGATTTTTTTATTGTGAAGGTTTTCTAAGGGCAACTGATACAGCAGAATGAGTTCTATCGCTTGCTTGTGGTATTACAGGTGAATAATAAATGCATTGTTAGCCCTGTAATCATATTTGATACTTGTACAGGTATTAAAATGCGTCAGTAATAGCCGTAGGGGTGGCTCATAGGGTAGGGTAGCGTGCGGCGTCAGCACGGTGCGGCGGCGGCGACGGCGCTGGCGCGGCGCGGTCCGGCGCCAGGCGTCCCGCCGCCGATGGCCCGGCGATGCGGCGACGTGACGTGACGCATCGGCGACGAAACGGGGCGAACACCCTCGGTCGCAGGTAAAACAAACGTGATACCAATTCAAATTTATTTTTTTCGGTGTTTTTTTTAGAAGAAGGAAAGGTCGCATCAAAGCTTTTCTAGTTATTACTATAATAACTAGAAAAGCTTTGATGCGACCTTTTTCGATTATTTCGTTAAGAAAAAACTCTAATGAAAGGATTATTATTATTATTATTTATTTATAGGATTTCACACTAGCAGCTATTAAGCTGATGCGTGTGTGTTTGCGATTTGGAGAATTTGTCAAGTTGGTTTTTAAAACTCTTTAAGCTGGGTGCATTTATCACAATTTCTGGGAGTTTATTCCATGCTGATACTACACGATTCGGCAAGAAGTGTCTCAGCGGGTTTCCTTTGTGTGGTTCTGTACACAGTTTAAGTGAATGTCCTCTGAGGTGTTTGTTCTCGTTTAGACTGTACAAATTCTGTATTCCAGGAACATTGTAACAACCGGAGAGTATTTTGTATGTTTCAATAAGACTTCCTCTATGTCTACGAGACTCCAGCGTTGTGAGGTTAAGGTGTTGAAGACGTTCTTCGTAGGGTTTGTTTTTTAGTAATGCAGCCATCTTAGTTGCGCGTCTTTGTACTTTTTCCAAGAGTGCAATGTCTTTTTTGAAATAGGGGTCCCATATTACATAAGCATGTTCCAGGAGGGGTCTGACATAGGTTTTATACAGTTTCAATAATGTTCTTGGGGTTAGACACTTAAATGATTTCCTTATCATATATAGAATACTGTTTGCTTTTTTTACTACACCAATAATGTGTGTTTCCCATTTTAAATCTTTGCTAATGGTGACGACTAAGTCTCTTTGTGTATCAACCGGTGTGAGTTTCTGATGTCCAAGATAGTATAGGCTGTCAAGAAAGAGTAGATTTGGAACTAATTTTTTTGTCTGTTAGCAACATTGTCAAAATAATGACAGATGTCAATAAATAATGTAAACAGAGTTTACGCGCTGGTAAATTTTATTTATAAGAGTATAAAACGGCAATTAAAACAGGAAAAAAGTAATAAACAATTAATAAAACTATCCGGAGGTCTGGCAGAGAAATAATTTACAATGTATATAAAAGATGTTTAATGGAATATGAGGCAAAAAAAATTCTTTCGGATATCGGCAATGTTTATCAAAGAACCGCTGATATGACCGGTATGTGAGAGTTTAACATGTTGTTTTTAGTCAAATCAAGTATAGGTAATGGATAAAACCAAAACTGTTTTGAATTTGTTGCTAAAATAAGCGGATCATTCAATAATTAAAACTAGCATATTGGTTTAGTTGACGTTCGTTGTACTCAGTGTTGCGGTATAGCGCGACTAGGTTAATGTTGATACTTGAGTATAGTTTAAGTAAATAACATAAAATAATATCACGCATGGGCGTAGCCAGGGGAGGTGTTTAGGGGTTCAACCCTACCCTCACTCCGAAATGGCTCGGACTGCTTTATCTTTTCTGCTATATCTATGATTTTTACTTAATTCAGGTAAATCAGTAAGTACTATTCGAAGAATTGCACGAGGAGGAGCACAAAATAGAGGCGTATTTCTTACACCAGGAAAAAACCGAAAAGGTCGTCCGAAGAAAGTGTTAGATTACTTTGATTTTTGTGCTATTAGACAAAAAGTTAATTTTTTTTAACGCTAACCACTAGACCAACGAGGCAGTTTAATAATATGTATAGAAAGAAAAGATTTATTCAAATACTTAAAATAAAATATTTTTCAAATATATTTTTCTTTTATTTTCTGGTTATTGATAAAAACAGAGGACAGTAAAACCACAAATCAGCTTGGAAAAATAGTCTGGAAACGGAACCTAATTTATGACTGCTGGCTGTACAAATTAATTACATTATTTTTACTGTTACTTAGTGCCGATTTCATCGTGTTAAACCGACGTTTAACGCTTAGCTACAGCTTTCGATATAATGGGTAATAATAGAATAATTTTTTTTTATATACAGCTAAGTATCAAGTCCTGGGAAGTGAACTATATGGGTTGCCATACGAACAGTAGAACAGCACTCTAGCGCCCCTATTAATTTCAACTCTTTCTTGACAGCCTATATACATTATGAGGATTCTTTTTCCCCATATGTAATACTGTACACTTTGTTGCATTCAGAGATAACAGCCATTGCTTAGACCAGTTAAAAATGGCGTTCAAGTCATCTTGTATACCTTGAGTTTGTAGGAACGGATTTGCAAAAAAATGATGAAATTAATATCAGTGTAGACATCGGAAAATTTTAACACTAGGTTGTAAACTTCTCGATCTCGGGTGGGGCACAGTGTTATTTGTGAACTTTCCGTTAAGAAATTCACAATAGCAGCACGGAGTTAAAATTGTGACCGGTGGATGGCGATAGGCTCCCCCCTATCACATGGGACCTAAATATAACAGGTGAAGTGTGGTTGCTGTACACCTGTGCTGTGCCACACTTTTTGGATAATATAGGCATGATGTTATGTTATGTTAATACATATTATAAGTGATGATGTCTTATTATTGAGCTAGCTTCTCAAAGGCCTATTAGCCTTGTAGTTTTATACAGGTATATTGAATAGCACAGTTTTCTATCAAGGACTGATCGCTTATGCGTGCGTGCACTGTCTGCAGGACCTACCCTAAAAATTGTATGCAACATGCACCTAGGTAGGTGTATTGCTGACGCATCGAATTGCGTAAATATTAAATAAGAGTTGAGTTATAAGGAGGGTATTGTGATTGTGGGGAGTGATGACTGGTGTCTGAAATTAACGTTTGGAAGGACTACCGCACAGGGTCATTTTAAAAATTCTTATACCAAACCTATTATGAAAAAAACTTTTATTAATGCCATACACATAGAGTACATAAAAAAAGCAGGAGAGAATGTCACTTATAAAATGATGGAAGCACCAAAATGGCGGCGGTCTGTTTATGTGTGCGTGTGTTAGGGGCTACCAGCCATGAGAAATATTACCCACATTTTTACAATAATTTAAATAAATATTTTAGAGGTTTAGTTCTTATATTTTTTTATTTGCTGCTTTTTACCATCAAACATGATATAGGTAGTTTTATACTACCGTGGCCAAAAACCAAACAATATAAAACAACTTTATGTTTGAATTTCGAAACAAAGTTGATTTTATATTTCTAGCAGTCGATGCGGGCCTGCAGGTGGAAGTTGTTTGTTTTTATTAAGGGAATATGTACAAAATTCGTTGCTCTGGGCACTCCTGACGCAAGGCAGCGAAGATGCTTTAGTGCAGCTACCCAGTTTTTGGAAAATATTTTAAAATTACGACTCCTACGGCGCTTCCTGATTCTTAGATGGTGAAGATGCTTTAGTGATATACAGGGTGTCCCAGTTTAGGACCTGGAGCCGAAATCGGATAGTAGGATAAGTTATGGCAGTTATCAAAAAAATAAAAAACAAAAATTCTTCATTACATAACCTATCAGAAAGTGGTTGAAAACGTCAACAAAATGTACAAACCAAATATAATATCTAAGTTAAACTAAACCAACAATCACGAAGCTTAGATTCACTTACATGCGATTTTTCAATATTTCAAATAAATATTGGCAAATAAAAAAAAAATAAAAAAAATAATAATAAACTAAACTAAGAAATAAAAAGTTTTAGATTAAAGTACTGTTATTTATTAATTTAATACTTTATTTAAAACAATATACCATTGTTTTACCTTTTTTGGTACGGCAAAGATGACAATGCGAATAAATCCACCTTTTGTTTTATATAAATCAATTTCCTCGAAGTGTATACTGCAGACTACACTATATTTTGATGGATACCAACTGTTATCATTTCTGCAGTTTCTAATTATTTTTTTCCAATAATTTTTTCATGCGTCGTTTGCAGCAGGAAATCTATAAAACATAGAATAATAATTTATACTAAATGTATTTAATACTTTACTAAAAAACTATACTACTAAAAAATATTTACCCAAATTCAGGGTAAATGAAAATATTTATTGACTGTCAACGTGATAGTTTTGGTATATTTTTTTACGAAAACGATATAATTTCGGCAATAAGCTGAATATATTACTTGCATAACTATGAAAAGTGATCTCCTGGTTTTTTTTTGTCGAGGCGCTATGGTTTCGGCAGCTTTTCACAACACAAGACGGCATTTTTAATTATTTTACTTAAACATCCGAGCAACAGCACAGTCCAAAGCGTAATGGCGGGCGATTGACTTACTATTGTGTCAATGTGTGTGTTCTGTGTGTACGTGTGACTTACTATGGGTGCTTCAGTAAGTGTTTCAAGAGACTCAGTCCTGCCTTTTTTTATGTAGTCAATGGCCATACACTGTAAATCTTTTACATTAATGTTCATCAAAAGGTTGACTGGAAGAAATCTTTCTATCTAATCTATCCTGGAAGAAAGATAAGGCCGCCCTTTGTGCATATATTGTTATTTAAACGTTCGTACAAAATGTATATCCTATGTTGTATGCACAAATAAAGTTTTATCTATCTATCTATCTATCTACACTATAAAATTGGGTGCTCTATAAAAGCTGGAAATTTCCAAGATAAATCAACAGCTGGTCATTTTAAAGAGTGGTAGAATAAAAGTTTTCTAAATAGCAGATTAGTGAGTACCTAGATAGCTAGTAAGAGGTTATCAGTATTTTTAAAACGGCCCTGTATTTGGTGCCAGGGATAATGGCGACGCGGCCGGCGGCGCCTCACGCAACGGCCGGGCGCGCCAGGCCGCCGCCGCGGAGCACCCCTCGCTCGCGACTGCCTTATTTTCGAATAACTTGATCTAATCAGGTTGTAGCCCTTGCACAACTGCCTATAAATAGACCTAACTGATTCTACGCCGTAGCGGGGTGACACGCAAAGGTTTCCTTGCATAAAAGTACAGTACCTGGACACAGAACCTTGCTCGGTTTTTTTTAGGTCGCAAGAAACCGTTTTTTTCTTGTTTGATTTAGTAATCATACTACGTGTACGATTTCCGGGCCGAGTGTGAGTGTTATATACCCCAGCCACACCCTTCTGCGCAATAAGGCGTGATGTTATGTTATGTCCGATCAGCAAAACTGACTCTAAAGCAATTTAGATTTTTTGACCTAAATGTACTAACAATTGCCATTCAAACTTAATAACGTCATGCAATGAAAAATGGAATTTTCTTAATATGAGATCTATCAAGATCTAATTTTTGGTTCAAAACCTTATTTTCATGAAAGTTTAAAAATCGGTTCGGTTAGGTACATATATTATTATATGCAAGATATAACAAAATGCACGCTCAATTTTAATGCCATTATTTTCTATTCCACATTTCACTAATAGCCCTAATAGTTCTCAAAGCTAATATTTGTGAATAATAAAACATTTGGCGTTGGTCCGATGTCCGGGAATCGAATGCGCATTATGCGCAACTGTTCATTAAGTGCTCAGCGCCAAAATTACCACTTCACCAAACTTTTGCTAACTGAAAAGGCTATTTATCTATATGTATGCAACATTGAAAGTTTAATGGCATCATTGCAATGAACGGAAATCGAAGATTACGATATTTATTATTTACCATTCCGACTCTTTTCCCTAAATCACTAGATAGGTAATTCTGTATCCGGTAGATTTATCACCGCACCGGTCTAATCAAAACAAACATAGTTAATATTCAGGACGCAATACAATGACTCACAAAAGGTAATTGGATTATCGCGTCATACAAAATACATTTGATATCCCATCCTCTGAAAGAATGCGTAACGCGGTGACTCATCGGCCGAACGCGCCAAACTTACTGAACGTTCTGAAATTGAGCCGCCCACGTTCCGTAATATTCAGACCTCTGTGACTCATGCTGCGCTACGCGAGGGAAATTTTATTGGACTCAATAAAATATTAGAGCTTTTCCTTCTTTGATAGAGAGAGGCTTGTTAAATTATGATTAGAAAATAGTTATTTATGGTACAAGTGAGAAAAAGTTTATATTTCTGTTGTGAGTGCCAATTTTAAATCTTGAGCTTGCGAAGTAGTCTTAAATTGAATCACGAGCGTAGCGAGTGATTCTAATAAAGACTACTTCGCAAGAGAAAGATTTTAAGAGGTCACGAACTGGAAATTAAATTTTTCTCAAGTGTTACATACAAAACTTTTCACCTCTTCCAGTGAGAAAATATTAAGATTTAAATAAACTCGTACTCGATTGCTAAACCTGGAATAATTTCATGAAATACTACAGTAATACCAATTCGGAATGCGTTTTAGGGCCTTTTTTAAGTCGCCACTAATTAAATATGTCGTACGCTTTCAAATACTTTTCACGTGATTTTTCTGGTAAAAAAGTAAACTTCTCTTTTAGAAGCAAGTTGTCGCAACTCTTTTGGAGTTCCACAAAGTTCTTCATCACTGGATTTACTATTTTTTTGTTAAAAAGTTCCAGTAAACAATTAAACATAAACTGAAAAGAATTTATAATTGCCCGCGAAGACTGACACAGACACAGACTTTTTTTTTAAAATCGCGCGTTCGGAAATTCGTTCCGTAACATTTATTTATAGAGTCTAATATTAAGTACCTGATTTTAATTAATTTAACGATCAATCACGAATATAAAACCATTAAAATACTAAATTATTTATATAATTTAAAATAATTAAAACGTATCGTAACGTTTATTGCTAACCTACATGGTGGCTGCTTTGTTTTTTTTTCAGCGCCTATTCATTGGAAGGATTTTGTGTTTCGAAATTTGAATCACTTTGCCTCACTAGTGAGTAAAAACGGTTTTTACTCACTGCATTCTGGCAAGCAAACGATCTTTATCGTGCTGGTGTGGTGAAAATATAATTATATTGTTCATGAATTATATGCTTGGGTCAGGAAACTGCGGCATTTATAATTGCGTTTTACATTTTAAAAACCAACGGAATGCAAATTAAAATGGCTGTGATTTCAAGTTTAAAGATGGAATAGCTTTTGTGAACGAGAAATTTTGACCGTATTGCTTTTACATTAATATCGTAGATTATCCGCGAATCCTCAAAAGCGAATTGGCTAATCCTTTCACCACGATGGCAAGTCAAAATAAAATTAGACTCAGCCATCGACACGACGAAGAGGAAGATCGTGTAGCCTAACGACGCATCTGTAAATATTGTAAGTGATCATGAGCTGTACACAACACTGCCCTCAGACCCGCGCCGATAATTTCAAGAATATGACACTAATAACACAAGAATTTCCACAATGAGAAAGGAAGCGCCGCGCCGCTGGCGTTGACTATTTTACGCATTTTCTTAACAAAACAAAAAATGTGCTAGGACCGAGGTATCTTTTCGTCATGAAATTCACAATAGCAGCACGGAGTTGGAATTGTACGCGGTGGATGGCTATAAGCTCACCACCTTTCCCATGAGATATGGGGTGAGCCTAAACATAAAAGATTTCGTTGCAAGAATTCGCTGATGGCACCGAAGTTTATTAATATTTTTCACTTTGGAAATCACTGAGGTAAAATAAAACCCGAAGTGTAAAATTAAACCAAAGACGTAAATAATTCTCTTGGGAGAAATTAGCCTTAACGGCGTGGTCTGATAGTGGGTCGATCAATTTATGAAACAATTTATTGCTAAATATATATCAAATAACTCTATCGTAAATAATCACGTTAAGTTTACTATACAATATCCTCACATATAGAATGATGCTTAGATATACAATTATAATTATAAACCTAATTATAATTATATCTATATAATAATTTTGCCGTACGTTGCGCGGCGGTGTCACGCTTTTCGCGTTGCGCCGTCCTCGTCCTTCAGTGTGCCAGTAGCGCCTGTAGGCAGTAGTTCTGTGCGGGACAAGCGCGGCGCGGTACCGACTTGCTATAAACTTTTTACTTGTTTCGAACTCTGTGTTCTTGTAATATAATAAACTGTTTTCTTATTCCGTAAATTAATTAATTACCCGATGATGTTTTATTAAAGAAAAAGATTATACTTCAAATTATGTATTTAAATTATCTTAGATGAATGTCTCAAATAAATGAATAACTACACTGTGCAATCGGTATTTTTGTTTTAATTATTGGCGGGAAATAATACCACACTGACATTTCAAGTAGACAAGTACAGCAAATATCTGTATCTCGCTCACACTTGCGAAAAAAGTTTTGATTTCACCGTACCAACCGTACGCATGCGCGACGTCCGCATACGTCACACAACCGCCATGTGACATTACTTCGACCAATCGCAGTCAGTCGCTGTTTTTGTGACGTCGGGTTTTCACGCACACTAACATGAATTATCATTAGAGTTTTGACGTTCACTAACGAGAAGTACTACTTCATTATGATACTCTGTTAAATTAAGTATTTTCGAGTAAAATAACTGCACAAAATAGTTTAAGTTAGTGCCGTGGATTACTAATATAGTGTCTGTGTTCGCATCTTTATCGGTGACATTTCTTGGAATACACAGTCGAGACGAGAGACCTTGATAACTAGTTCCTTGGACGAGCGAGAGCGAAGAATCGGTTCACAGTTATTATTATAGGATCATTCATGCTGGAGGTACGTGTATAGTTTACAATTTGTGAAGTAAATCGTGTGTGTTTGCGAGTTTGCCTATCGGAATTAAGTTAAAAAGTGAGGTTTAGTGCGTTCCAAGTTCACAAAAGTACAGTCTGAAAGTGGCAAGTGCAATGTTTTAAAACCAAACGAGTTATGACGAAGTTATAAATGTGCGTTTTGATATTGTCGCGTGCGGAAGGACCGGTGTGAGGTGTCCGCGGCCGCGGCTAATTCGTACAGTGCCATGGACAACTGCGGAGGTAAACTGTGTGGACGACATGCATGTAATATGCCATACATTGTTGTTTTTGGCGACTAGGCACTGCACATAGCTGTTTGCACGTCTAATAAGTTTCAAAGCAAAGGAAACGGATCATACAGCCGGCTCTGTTTAATTTCGGTGCATTTTCAGCCAGTACAGTGAAGCTTTTCAATGTTCTAGTTAGCTGGGTGGTTGAGTGTATGTTCTATTTATATCCTAAAAGCTGGCCGCACACTGAAAACATAACGCTTTCAATGTACGTTTAGTTACCGCAATGTTATAATTTTACCTCATTTATATTTATACATTTCCATATCTTTGCACTACCTCTAATTCTCTTGTCAGACACTTGAATTTCTTGTTCCTAGTTCTATTTTTAGGTAATAGATTCATGCTACCAAGTTTGTATTTATTTGTATTATTATCTGTCATCTTTGCTCACAGATTAAATATTCACTTTTCCTTTCATTATGATTTGCTTGTTTTGTGATTTTTTTACTTTAATAGATACTATGAGAAAATTCTCAAAATGTACAGTTATATTATGTAACATGTTCCACAGTTTTTAAATGATCTGAATCATTGCTAATATTAGGTTATTAACCTTGTGTTCCATCTTAAATAGGTACATAAAGATAGATAGAAAAATGAGTTTGCCAAAAATAACTTAAATACATTAACACCAACATTAAATGACTTGTTAAGTTATTTAATACCTTATTAGTTAATTGGTTAAGCTCATAATGTGTATCTGGTAAATCCTAATATGAGACTGATACAAACGTCTGGGTATTTAATTATTTTCCTGTATTGAACATTACTGTTGCATGTCTGCAAGTTCTTTGGCGATGTTAGACTTTACTGTCTAACACTGAGACAAGTGTGTACAGATCAATACAAACTTTTCACTTTACTATAGATGTATTATGGAAATTAAAGTACTATAGAAATTAGTATATAGTGCTAATTTGGGGCGATGGTGCTTATGTATTTATGTAAAATAAGTTTTGGTATTGCTTAATTATATGGTAGTCAACAAGTCTCCTTTTTCCTTTGTCTGTTGTGTTACACTATTTATGGAGGAAGGGTGTATTAGCTATTTCCCTGTACTGACTGTCTTTCAGACATAGCCTGCATACTTTTGCTGACTGCTACAGTATTTGTGCAGTGACTATTGTCTTTATCTTTGACCTCGCTGCATCTAAACCTAAACATTTGGTTGTGGTCATACCCTACTACTACTATCTCCAGTAGTAGGGTATGACCGGTAATTGATTCTTTAACACCTATGCCAATGTTTGGTATAGTCACTGATTTATATAGTAAAAAATGTTCCTTTTGTAAAGAATTTAGCCAACAAAGAGCCAAAAAACTCCTGCACTAGGCTAAGCCTGTCCTGCTGTTTTTATTGTCTTAATGACATTTTGTTTGTAATGGCTTTATATTTTTAAATACAAAATTTAACATATTATTACTAAAGTTGTACTAAATTAAAATCTAATAGTCAAAACAAAAAATAAAAGTTACTTGATGAGACATCTTTAAACCTATAGAACACTTAGCTCTGATCTGTTATATATATTATGCTAATCAAATGAGAACAGTTTATTCAGCCATGTTGAATGTGTCCATGCACTCTATTGTGAATGACTTTTTCGAAAGGAGCTGGCATGTGATTGAAAATTTTGCTAATGTTCAGGCAAATGCAACACATACAACATGTTCATAAATCTGTCCTCATCTGATATGCATAGTATGTATTATAATTGTCAATATTTAGCATCATTTTTAATAAATACTCTGGCAGACCACAAATATCATGCACCTTCAAAAGATCTAGTGATTCAGTGGGTTTGTTAAGCCAATAACTAACACTTTATTTTATCTCAATATAACTGCTACTTCAACTCTGACATCATAAAACAATCAAAACAAGAATTAAAAGTCATGTAAAGTTTTTAATGAGTGTAATAATGATTAATTAATGTAATTATAACACTGTATGGTTCAACACTGATTCAGAAACTAAATGAGTGAGAGTTATGAATATTATATGCTGTATGCCCTCATTTTATCAAACATGATTAGGGTTGCCATACTATTAGATTTGGCCTGACATGTTAGAATTTTTTGGTCCCTGTCAGGATTATAGAGCAAAGTTTTGCTGAATATCTATGATTTGAAAATTTACTTATATTTATTGTTTTTGTCATTCATAACCATCACATACATCAACAAAATAAAAAAAATGGGTATAACCTATTTATTGTTGTGGAGGTACACCATAGTGGACAGGCACTTAAGCATAATGTAGATCAGGATTTTATATTCCATATGGCAACCCTAAACACTGAGTAAGTTCATTGGCTTGCCCACATAAAAAGTGATGCACTCATTGCATTCCAGTTTACTATTACTATAGCTATACATTCTACTGTACACATAGATATGCAGATCTTGGCAGCTAAACAACAAATTCTATGATTTTAATAGAACAACTTTCCTTTCTATTGCATAATTTAAATATATATTTTATAATCCAAATGATCATATTCATTAAGTGTTAAATGAACTAATAATGAACCTATGCTTAGCAAATTATACTAAGAAACAGTAAAAAAAAAATATGGAACTGGCAGATTTTGAATGTGCAACCTTCTGCATACCAGGCAGCCATTTTAACCAACTAGCTATGGTTGCCTCTTGCCAGGAGCCTAAATTTTTCAACTGTATGTCATTTTGTGACGTCCCGTTTATCTGTTTGTTCCTATCTTAAGTAGGATACAAAACACAAGATCGCAGGGCAGAAGAAGGTTGCAGGTTTAAGTTTTTTATCTGATTCTTAGTAATAATTATTTGCCTAGTTTATGTAATGCTTAATCTCTGGTAAACATTGGAACTATAAGCACAGAACACACTCTTGAAGCCAGACAGAGCGAGAGTTCAGGACCATTTTCTTAATATGCTTTACTGAGCATGAATTGTCAGATAAAAGTTATTAATTAAATAAAATATAACCTACCAAATATAGAAGTGACGCATAAAAACAGGTATGGATTGGTTGGTTTTCATAATTGTCAATGAATAACTTTATACAAGTTATTCATTGAATAAAATATAACAATATGAAAAATTGGCCCATGATGTAGAAATCAATACCTAGGTCAAGCTTGTCATTGAACTTACTACATAACACCTATATTACTATAGTTGGTAGTAATATAGGCATTATGTTAAACTTATAAAACCACAAAATGACTTTTATTATTCATAGTCAAGTATTTTCTTAACATATTACTTTTGTTGTCCGTAAGTGCGAGTTGTGACTTACTTTTGTAGTTATGGTGAATTACCATCTATATTCCTCATGGTTGTGAAAAAAGTTGTTGTAAGGAAATCCCCACAAGAAAATAATCAAAAATGTACCCTTACAACCGGATGGCGGAGTGGGTAGTGTACCTGCCTGTGACGCCGAGGTCGCGGGTTAGATTCTTTGCTTAAGACAAATCTTTGTGTGCATGAACATGAACATTTGTCTTAGTCTGGGTGTCTCTATGTATAATAAGTATGTATTTACAAAAGAATAGTATATATTTATTAGTATCAGTTTTCTAGTACCCATAGTACAAGCTCTGCTTAGTTTTTGACTAGATGGCGTTGTGTGTAAGTTGTGAGATATTTATTTATTTATTTATCCATTTAAAAAATGCAGTTATTTTTACTTACCTAATAATATCATCTTGTTAACGAATTTATTCTGGCAACATTGGTCAGAAAGTGTTTTCACATGATTATCTACATAAATATTATTAAAATATTGCACAGTTTAATTAATTATGAATTGATTTACTACACTGATTTATGACTGATAATAGCGCTAAGTTCTACATAATTAATACAATCTTGCTGTAGTTATTTTATTTATTTGCATATTTAGTACAGATTGACTTACAAACCTATACTTGTCACACAGATAAATAATGCTTGTTTCATGGTTTGTTAATAAGTTTCAATTCACTATGCCTACCACCTGATGAGCCTCAGTTTCTGTGCCCAACATGTGGTGCTCCAGCCGCGCCTGCATTGGGCTCTTTAGCCATACCACAACTTGCCATAGAGATGCTGTTAAAATCATCTGTTTAAGATGTATGATGACGTCAATAAGTACAGTCTACTATTATTATTATTGTTGGGACGAAGCTTTGGGTGTTCATGTCAACCGTGACGTATGATTGTAGCCCCATTATAGACTACAGTCTACTAAATCTATACCAGAAAAATCATTTATACCAACTATATTATACTGTGTTAATATAATGAATTCTTACTCCTTACTAATATAACATAACATAAAACTGTCTGAAAAGAAATAAGCTACTTTTTGACATATCTACTACTACTATAAGATTAGATTATTTGTTTGTTTGGTTATGATTCTTTTCATTCAGCTAATAAATTACTTGACTGAATTCACTAGTTTAATTCTTCAATTATTATATTGTACATTCATTTATTTCCCACTCTTTTATTATTCATATTCATTTAATTTCATAAAGTCAATTGACACGTCATGTTTTCCAATATCCACTTATATAATTATATTATTGCACAGTATATGTCAATTTTAATTACATACATCCAAATTAATTTTAAAATAACAAGTCCGAGAATTTAGTCAAGTAAATACAATGTCAATAAATATAGTAAAAATAAATATAATAAAGTTGTCAGATGTTTTTTAAACTAACTACTTAATAACAATGCCAATACTAATTAAATGTCAATTTACTACAAATAATAATAATTATGTCAAATATTAGTTCTGTACTTTACAATTAAAAAAATCATCATAGTCATAAAATGTTTGTTCGACAAGCCAGCGTTTTAGTCGGGACTTGAAACAGGCCAGAGTAGGTGCTGCAGTGATCGTATCTGGCAATTTATTGTATACACTCGGACCCATCACGTGCGTAAACTTCGAGGATAGAGGATATTATATGAAATACTTTGAATACGAATTAAAAAAGATAAAGTATCTAAGGCAAATCAGGAACTAAAAACACTTGACTCAAAATCGCGTGGATATTATGTCGGGTGTTTTTATTTCCTGGATAGTTTTATACATTTAAATAACTAAATTAATTAAAATTTTTAAATTTAAAGATTTTAAAGTACATAAATACAATGTTTCCAACACTAGCGCCGCGTTTGCAAAGTCAAAAAATGCTCATGCTTCTAAATATCAATGATAATAGTAACGCTGTCTCAACCATCCTAAAATTCACTTTGCATACATCTTCATTATTCTTCATACACAAACTGTTATTTGTCACTAACGCTATATTATAAACGTATCAGAAATTGAAACCACTTATTTTGGCTATAATAACTTTGTTTTTTTATTACTTGTTGACTAAATTACCGCATAAAAAAACAACTGGTTTAGGCGTCATCAACATAGGATTCCTCCACGTCGCAGTACAATGATAATATAATTTTGATCATTGTGTATAACTATAACATGCATGTTTTGATTTTGACAAATAATAACAAAATGCTTTTAGATATTGCCTATAATATTATAATCCAGGAGATAACGTAGCTCCGAAACAAGTTATCGTACGACGGCAAATTTTGATACAAATAATTAAACTTTTTGTTCTTGCTGCTTCATGGCCATCTATCTGGTCCGACAATAAGACACTCTGTTGTCTGATAGATTCTGGTTTGAATTAACTCGCTTGGTGCCCACTTCACTGTGAAGTGTCTTCTTCCATTTTGCTGAATAATTTCAGAAGCGTTCGAACACTATGTCTCCGCAAAATGAACTTGCTCTTAGACTAAGCGGTAAAGTAGGTCTTATTTTACTAATAAAACGATTATCAGCTGCCCAAGTAGCAGGGCTTAGCTGACCATGTAAAGTGACTAAAGTGAGATCTATTGAATAAGATAAAAAAAATTGAAACTAGAAATGCTTAAAATTTAAGGTACAAATTGAAACGATGATAGCCACAAAAGTATACAACTGTGGCGCAAAGATGGCAATCGATCGCTGTAAAAACACTTCCTAAAATGTTACGCTATCTCCACTACTATTATTGAAGTGCCTACATCTCAATGTGCATTAATTGGGGATGAACCGACTAGTCGGCCACGTTTGGAGCCACCGGCACTAGTCGGCGATTAGACAGCCAATTACGCCGACTTTACGGCACTATTATACATGCCAATAATTTAAGATATTAGAAGTGCTTGGTGGGTCAACAAACAATACGAAATATACCTAGTATTAACTAGGTTTTAAAAGCATTTTATTTTTAATTTAACTTAATTTAATGATCGGCCTCGCCGACTAGTCTGTCGAACCCATAGTCGGCTCGTGCTTTTGTTAGTCCCATATTAATAAATACTTTTGGCACTATGTTTATACACAATGGATAAGGATAAACTCATGAAGTACAATGAACCCTTGCTGCGAACCTAAACAGAATCTTTATGCTATTTCAGCGTACGACATAACAACATCATAGTACTACTGACCTATTTTTCCCGTCGAGATAAGTGAGATAACTTCAATTTATGCAATCACAATCTGTACAATATTTTATCTAGGTATGTTCTTCATAAAAAATTACCTCATCATTCTTAAATCTGATAATTTGTAATACAATATTGATAATTACAGTCTCAGATAGTCATGACAAACATCGGACTGACATGTTTTGCGGCGAGAAGTTTAGAAGCGCCAGAAAATCTTAATACCAAGCATATCATCTCTATATTGCACCCCAGTTTATATGAGTACAAGTAGGTACCTATAAAATGCATAAGCTCTTTTGTATTAAAGCACTAGCTTCGCCCGCGTGGTACCTCGATAAATTCAAATTCAAATTCAAATCATTTATTTTCATAGGCCCCAGGAGGCGCTTGAACATATGATAAAACATGGATAGTCTATGATACTCGGTAATTTAATTATAATTTAGCTTTGTAACGGTGAAGGAATTTTCGGAAGTCGGTCCACTAGTCTTTGAAGTTAAATCGTAACAAAGTGAATAACAATCAAATCTTTGCTCTTTATAACATAGGTTAGACTAGCTGTTGCCCGCGACTTCGTCCGCGTGAAATTCGATATTAACTTCTATTTCCTACAAAATTGAGGAACTTCTCTGATACACTTTCAAATCCATGCAGTCGTTTTTGCGTGATGCGCGTACGAACATACAGACAGACAGACAAAATATGTTTTTAAACTTTCGCGATTTGAGAACATTTTTCAAAAATTTGACAACGGGTCTGAATCGCGTATTTATTTACCTTTATAATAATTACGCGATTCAGTCCCGTTGTCTAATTTTTGAAAGACAGACAAAAATACAAAAAATGTGTTTTTCACCACACCAGCACGAAAATGATCGTTTGCTTGCCAGAATTCAGTGAGTAAAAACCGTTTTTACTCACCAGTGAGGCAAAGTGATTCAAATTTCGAAACACAAAATCCTTCCAATGAATAGGCGCTGAAAAAAAAACAAAGCAGCCACCATGTAGGTTAGTAATAAACATTGACATCAATTTTATTAAATAACTATAAACGATACGTTTTAATTATTTTAAATTATATAAATACACGCTTATTTAGTATTTTAATGTTTTTATATTCATTATTGACCATTAAATTAATTAAAATCAGGTACTTAATATTAGACTCTATAAATAAATGTTACGGAACGAATTTCTGAACGCATTTAAAAAAAAAAGTTTATGTCTGTGTCTGTCATCGCGGGCAACTTTAAATTCTTTTCAGTTTATGTTTAATTGTTTAATGGAACTTTTTAACAAAAAAAATAGTGAATCCAGTGATGAAGAAATTTGTGGAACTCCAAAAGAGTTGCGAAAACTTGCTTCTAAGACAGAAGTTTGCTTTTTACCAGAAAAATTACGTGAAAAGTATTTCAAAGCGTACGACATATTTAATTAGTGGCGACTTACAAAAGGCCCTAAAACGCATTCTGAATCGGTATTACTGTCGTATTTCATGGAATTATCCCGAGCTAAGCAATCGAGTACGAGTTTATTTAAATCTTAATATTTTCTCACTGGAAGAGGTGAAAAGTTTTGTATGGTAACGCATGAGAAAAAATTAATTTCCAGTTCGTGACCTCTTAAAATCTTTCGCTTGCGAAGTAGTCTTTATTAGAATCACTCGCTGCGCTCGTGATTCAATTTAAGATTACTTCGCAAGCTCAAGATTTAAAATTGGCACTCACAACAGAAATGTAAACTTTTTCTCACTTGTACCATAAATAACTATTGTCTTCTTCTGATGTTATAAAGACCCCGTAAGAGGTATTTATTTTTCTATAATAATATCTTCAATGTACAGATATGGCAAATTTACAATACTCTCTAACTAGACCCTTTTCACTAGTCTTGTAGAAAATGTCGTTTAGTGCCTTTACTTTGTGCATGATCCATGCTCTTTCTAATAAGAATCTGACTCCAAGCTTGATATCTTGATAATTTTGGCGACATGCCAGTTTCCTATTGGCAGACGATCAGCTGTGGTGAGCGTGGCTACTGCTTGAATATTTTATTTTTATGTTGTGGTAAAATAAGTCTTGGTGTGGCACCTTAGAGTGAGATTTTGATTGACGTATCATTTATGTTATTGAATTGAATAAGACTGGCGATGATTCTTCATCAGTCTAAGTTTGTGTCTTCGGGATGAAAGGTTTAGGAGTCGATCATATATATACGGAACTTCTAGTTAATAGTTAAGGACACTTACCTTAACTATTAACTAGAACCTGTTACTCTGTATCACAATTATGTATGTACTTCTTCTTTGTGTACAATAAAGAATTCTCTATCTATCTATCTTACCATAGCTTCTCATGCTCGATCTACAATTAAATAAAATTATTGATAGTATCGTGTAGCTTTAAAGTATTTAAATAAATACTTGAATATTATCTTAATCTTACTAAAACAGTATTAAAAGGATAGAACAACGCATATTTTACGCTTCTTATTTACTTGTATTCAATTATTTAATTAAAATTTTAATGACTTAATTATAGTTTATGGTTACAGGTTTATATTATTTACGTCGCCCGTATATTAAATAAATACGGAATTACAAATTATGCTCGT
The DNA here is from genome assembly GCA_905147285.1 of Hypena proboscidalis. Taxonomy (NCBI): domain Eukaryota; kingdom Metazoa; phylum Arthropoda; class Insecta; order Lepidoptera; family Erebidae; genus Hypena; species Hypena proboscidalis. Next base: position 985,881 of record LR990132.1, read on the forward strand.
TTATTTATTGGGCTACTACTACTGCCTCAATAAAATTCGCCATCCGATTGATGCCCGGGGAGGTGTTATTTAGGATTTTTCTGTCAGAAATTCTAGCAGCAGTACGGAAAAGTGCCCGGTTAAAGTCTATTCCACATCACATGGGATTTAAACACATGAAAATAAAGTGTGTCGTATAACCTCTTCCATACCATTATATCAAAACAGATTGATTAGGCCAGTTATTAAATTATATAACACGCTCTGCTTCATTATATTATTTAAACGGACACAAGCTAGCGCGGCCAGATGTGCTGTGTCTTACATAATTAATTTATGTGATAGCGTGTGACAAATAGACTGACATTCATTCCAGCATACATAATTGCGCTAATCATTAATTCATGGTGCTGGCAGCAATCAATAAATTATGTTAAGAGTTGTTTTAGGAAGGAATTGAGAACAGATTTCCACGAGAGCGCATCAATCTATATCTAACTTGTTCTCATGAACTTATGAATCTCAGAAAAGCTTATGTAGATTACATTTTTAACTATTTTGCTTATATAAATAAGTACTTGACACATAAGTACATACATTAATCTAATAATAACATATCGTTACTGTTATCCGATAATAAGAACAAAAACCTGTTCTCTCTCATATATAAGTTTTATTACAAAGTTCGGACATATTTATGTTAACTTGACCGTAGGCATGCGTATTATTATTACTTAATGTTTTTCTAATTATGGTATTTTTAAATAATTTCATGGACTCTTGAGCTCAGACTGTTAATTCGTAAAAGTGTTTATGAATGCTACAAAAACAATGTTTTATTTGATTTACTGACTATTTAAATTACAAATATAATCCCGTGAAGTCCCTTGCAACTGAATCGACTCAACCCCCATGTATAACTTGATACTTATTCTGTTTTCATTCAAAATATACTGACATTAGTCACGAAACAGTAATTTGTAAGCTTGAAACTTGAGCTTTATCTTATCTTTAGATTTTTTAATTATATATAATAATGTTTATTATGTATTTTAATAGAATCAATATAATATGTATATTATGTAGTTATATGTACCAATGCACATTTAGCACGCGAGTGTAATTGATTTACTAATTTTATTCTACTACGACGAATTAAAAACGTCCTTTCGAAAATGGTTTAAAAATAATGCCATCATTATTTTAATATTAATTGCCAATCTAAAATTAAACATTCCATATCCGTAAGTGAAATATATGCAGCTGCTATTATGAGTGCTTTGTATGCACGGAGAATGTGAAGTGCGTAACAAAATAGGTCTATTATGATTCCATTTAAAGCCTAATGCATGCTTAAAGCTTATCAACTCTGGTGTTAAACTAGTAAATTTATGATCTACATTTATTTTTCCCAACTGCGTAAGCTTATTGTTAGTATTTTGACATAGTAAAAGATACTTACTTTAAACTAGCTGTAGCTCGCGACTTCGTTTGCGTGAGATTCGTCGATCCCCGCGGTTTCACCCGTGGCAAACGTCTTGCTCTATTCCCGTAGCGCCATCTATTGCACTTTAATGTAAACTGCCTACTAACTGTAAAATCCTAAATTACACTCATGGAAATCACTTTGCAGAAAACCCTCTTAGAATTTCATTTATTTTAATTGAAGTTACCGTGCAACTGTTATTTTACACCCTTAGAGAAGGAATTTATTTATTTATTATGACACACAAAACAGAATGCAGTCGATACATAGCTAGGTGTAAAACAGTTACAGTTTTGCTCTAGTTGGTATTCCTAAATATGTGTACACAATATAGCTTAATTTATCAAACTAAACAGGATATTATAATTCCCAAAACTCCGTTCTGAGTGCACGCCTACACCATGTTAACAACCTTTGTACAGCATTTCAAGATTCTAGCCCAGCGGTATAGGTCTGCGTTGATGAATCAGTCAGTTAGGCTAACAATTTATTGGTAGGTAGCCAATTTTTCATCAATCGACTTGTCCCAACATTAATAGTAACGTACATCACTATTTGTTAAAAATGGCATCTCTCTTACTAATTCCCGCGTAATGTACTTATGTCGGTTCTTGTGAAAATAAGTTTTACTAAGTCAGTAAATGTAAATCAGATGGTACAACGTCATTTAAAGTCCGCCTAATATTATATAATGTATAGATAGATTAAAAAACCAACATTTTAATTAATTTGTGGCATTATTCATGACAACAGTTTTTAGAGTAGTCGTTTCGTTTATAACAAAATAAGAGTAGGCTTACTTATTTCGCCTACACGATTTCCTATTTTCCAGTTTGGCATTTACCTACTGATAAATTTCTACCAGTATCGAATGTTTTAGGTGTTTAACTTAATATAGCCCGCTTATTTTTCCTATCCAGTTTATCTAAATCAAATTTTCCCAGTGGTGATAAGGATAACAGGATAAAATATTTGGTAATAGGTCCCCGTTTTCCTGCCCGCTATTTGTTTAAAATATAGAGATTATTAGAGAAAGACATTGCCATAATGCATAGACTATTTTCGTTACGCTTAAATGACGTTGTTTTAGCTTGGTTAAGATAGAAGTAGGAAGAAGCTAAAGTAAACTTTTTACTTAGATCATGACAATTCCGAATTGAAAAGTGATACAAGTTACATTTGAAAAAAGAACACAGTCGTCACTTTCAATAATGTGTGTTAAAATATATGCTTATCCTGCCAATAAAGTTTATCTGACACCGGTAAAATGGGGGTAACTGTTTAATTAAAGGCTAGGGGACAAACAAACAGTAACACAATCACCAAGGCTAACACTACTGAGAAGAAGAAGAACCTTGAGTTTATTAAAAAATTTGGATCTCGCCTTTCGTGTCTCAAATTAGAGTTGGGTAAGTAATGCGTGTAATGAAACTCGGGTAGCGCTACGCGGCTGCGATATGCTACAGTACACATCACGCGAGAGTTTTAACCATTGCACCATGGCACCATGTCTCGGTACGCGTATTCGGGCATGTTCGGTAAACATCGAGTCATGGAACGATGCGAAACAGAGTCATTGAATGAATAGTATGAACAAGCGAGATAGATTTATAGCTTTGGATATTGAAACTTATTGTGTACGCCATAGGGGTCATTTTTATTAGCTTAGTCAAATGAAACACGTGCAAGTAGATACCTGTTATTACTTGTAAACATTGCAAATGTCGCGAACAAAATAGCACAAGTAATTTTTTTTTTATTTTGTTGTTATTATTTTATGACTTTTTTATTGTGTAAAAATATAACAACAAGGGCCAAATGTCAACATTGCTCGAAGGTACTAGCAATGTCTTCAAACTCAATCGGAAGTTTAGATACACATGAAAAAGGTACATCTTACGGTTAATATAGTTATTAATAGGTATTACTACCATACTCTTATTTTGTACACATAAAAATAACTAATAATATTAAATTTAGTATTTCTATACGTACGTAATGAATTTATAAAGTTACGCCTATCCTCAAGCCGACATTACTTATTATATCATACCATTTCATGTCCATTTCATTCGAGTAATGTTACGCGTACTGAGACATGGTTGCGGGTGATGGAACTTCGGCCAGTGTGATGTGACATGTTCCATTACAGTACGGGGTACTGTTTTGCCCATGTCTATCTCAAATGGTCATGTCACATGGTCTTCACAGATACTTCTAGAGTCAATGAGAGGTTGAAAACTGTTAATATCTAGCAATACTCGGTGTAAATAATTATGAGGATAATATATTTTTGTTTATGTAGGTAGATAAATATTTATTCAATTAGTAACCCTCTGACGTCCATGTGGTTCATTACATACACGATTATTGATGTATGAAATCACCGATGCCTACATCCCAATATCTTAGCTTGAGGATCATACATGACAGATGTAGTATGCTTCGCTCGCATCTTGATAAAAGTAGCATAGTATGTCAATCTAGGCAATACACTATTTCATAGGTTCAATCACACAATAAAATCTATCTAGTGATTTTTGCATGAAGAAGTAACATACTTTTAGAAGGATAATATTAATAGAAAAAGTAGTTGTTGTTTATTAGATATTAATAGATATGGCTACAGAAATTCTCTCAAATTACCATTTTGACCAATAAAATAAGATGTTTCCTTAAACAGTCAATCAATTTAGTTTGTATTGTAATGGTTAATTGTGTATGTTTATTTGTATTGGTGGAGCCGCAAACTTGTTGACAACCGGTTTAGTTCTCCTCGCCAGGAGTGCAGGACGGCTCGTCGTTTTTTAGATAGTGTTGATCGATGATACTACGATGTTTGTCGACCGTTTCTCATAGAATATGAATTCCAATTATGGACCAATTTTAGCGGCTTGAACTCAACCCTGAGCCCGGCTTTCGATTTCTCGGTCCCTGTCAAACATTAAATAAATAAATACATATCATACAACATTAACACATCGCCGCGCCGTCTAGTCTAAAATGGGAACTAGAAAAACTGATACTAATACAAATAATGCATTTCTTTTGTAAATGCATACTTATGATACATAGAAACACCCAGACCACGACAAATCTCCATGTTTATGCACACAAAGCTGTCTTGTGTGGGCATCGGACCCCTTGACCTCTGCGTTCAGTCGTCAGTTCATTAAATAATAAAACAGAGATCGAAGACCATGTTCATTAATTATTAAAATCCGCTTTACGTTTAAATTATTATTCAATTAGACATGACAACAAATTAAGCAGAGCAATCATAACATACCTTGATAATATTTTATTTTTATATCACTTTTTAAACAATCTGCTTTGCAAAAACCATGCAAAATGAATAATATTCTTATGGTTTGTATTATATTCATCTTATAATATTAGAAACTCAACATAATCGAAACGGGTCTTGTGGTCATTCTGCATTCGAATCAAAAGAGAGTTCGTTAGTATTTAAGTTAAATATTATAAAATATAATTTAATTTAGTTAATATTGAAAACAGAAAAATATTTATAGACAATAATACGTGGGGTATAACAAAAAAAATAAAAATAATTTTTTTTTATTATAATTTTGACCATGAATCCCATTTTGCGCTTTTTTAATCCGTAGAACTCAGAACGTTACGAACTCATTTTTTTTACCTTCATGTTGGTGGTCTGTAGATATTTAAGTTTGCCTTATTTCCTTTGTCAAGAATTCGTAGGAGGTATAAAATGGATCGATTATCCCAGGAGTGCGTGGGTGATACCAGCTCACTTCGCTACTTAGTCCTACTTAGCGGCGCCCAACCTTTTTCGATGACGGAGATTCTTTTGATAAGAAAATATCTAACGGAGCTCTAAATGCTGGCGGGGAGTACGTTCCCCACAAAAGGCCCGGGTCGGTGGCAGAGGGGAAGGGGGTCATTATCTCTCGCAGATTCCCAGGGCTCCGCGGAACACACTTTGAGATTCGCTGGACTCTAGCTATTTCAAAGAATCGCGTAGGCGTCTCGTTACTTATAAATAGTTTGCTCGGAATCGGTTGCTACTAGCAACGGTCTGGCTGGGTGATCCCCCCGCGCATCTCTTTACCCTCAGATGAAGAATCTGAGTCTTCACCCCTATTTAATCTCTATGGTTCTTGTTATAGACATAAATTTATTGCTTCATTATGTAAAGTAGGCAATAAAGTTATCTTGAATGAGGGATGAAGCTAGTCATATTAAAAAGAGGGCTATCAACATACGATGATTAGGATTTACTTGGAAATAACTATATTGTATCAGATCTATAAATAAAAAAAAATAACGACTTTTTGCGTTATTTAATGCTTGTACATGGCTTGTACAAGGTTTCTTGAAGACTGTTTATTTTTTTGCATTTTTAGGGTTCCGTAGCCGAATGGCAAGAAACGGAACCCTTATAAATTCGTCATGTCTGTCTGTCTGTCTGTCTGTCTGTCTGTCTGTCCGTCCGTCCGTCCGTCCGTATGTCACAGCCACTTTATTCCGAAACTATTAGGACTACACAATTGAAACTAAGTAGGTAGATGTATTCTGTTAACCGCTTTACGATTTTTACATAAAAAAAAAAATATTAATATTAGAGGGGGGCTTCCCATACATTGAACTGAAACAATTTTATTTTTTTTTCATTCTACCTATACGTGTGGGGTGTCTATAGATAGGTCTTTAAAAATTACATTGAGGCTTCTAGAACCATTTTTTTTTCAATGTCAATCGTTCCAAAGATAGACACTTTCAAAGTGCTAAAATGAGTGTCCCCCCCCCCCTCTAACTTTTAAACCATAGGAGTGAAAAATCTAAAAAAATATATATATTATAGATCTTAATAAAAATTTTCAACCAAAATTGTTTTGAATGAGATACAGTCGGCAGTTTTTGAGATATAGCATGCAGCAACCGCAAATTATAACTTTGTTATTGATACAAATTGCATAAAACACTATGAAAAACAAAGTTATTTTTGCTGGCAAAAAAATTGCTGGTATTTTGGCTATTTGTCGGTAATCGGTACGTTTAATGTGGTTACGACTAGCTACGGAACCCTATTGCGCGTGGCCCGACATGCACTTGGCCGGTTTTTGAACTATGAATCATTCTCGTTTAAGACTGCTTGTCCTGTAGTAAGGATGAGAGGTACAAAAAAACGACATATCCGTTGTAGATTATTTTGTTACTCTTTAACTTCTTATATGAATGTACTTAAGTAATGTTCAACGTTTTGCCTCATCTGAATATAACTTAAAATAAAGCGCTCGTACATTGCATATTTACTTAACTAACTGCAAGATCTATGCCTGTTTCGGCATCGTTAAGTAAACGTGACTCAAATGATAAAATGTAACACAACAAATTGAAGTGATAGCAGTGTTAGGTTTAAAGTTTGTATTGTGTGACTTGTATATTCGGTCAAGTAATAATTTATCAGATATTTATCTCTTTGAGAAACAGGCCCTTCAACTTTTATTTTTACAAAAACCTTTTCAAAAGGCCGAAAATGTTTCATGTTTATCTTATAGTGCCGTTGTATGCAGTGCGATAACAAACATCATATCAAAATCATTACAGAGATAATTATAATTACATTAATGGCAAATGCTAAATGTTTAATTGCACCGATTCCTTCAGATGATAGACTATATGACATTCAATATCCGGCTTAATATATTTAGATAATATATCTAAATACGTATTATGATATCATAAAAATGTTGGTTAGTTAGTGTTTCCTGTAAGAGTTAGACATGGGTGTATATCACCCACATTTCGTCTGTTACGTTTAGGTCACCTAGTCCTATGTGATCTAGAGGGACACTATCCCTATTCACCGATACTCTCTAGGTACTTCTTCTTTCGTGTCGATGGCTGCAGTTATATTCTATCAGCCCAGTGCGTAGCCACGCGGATAACACTTGCATCGGCTTTCTTGAGCTCTTCCTTTGTTATTAATTTTAGTTTATTGATTAAAAAAAGACCAAATAACACTAATCCCCGACCCTAGATCGACGTTAGTGAGCAGTCACATTACGCCAACCACTAGGCCTACAAGGCAGTCAACAATTATGCAAAAATTATTATTAGAAAAAATATGGATCTTTCACCATTTGCGGTACAAGGAAAAACAAATAACTATTATTGACACAACCACATAGTAGCGGCATTCTGTGCAAACGAAAGCAGCGCACGCACATGCTCGTTTTAACAGCCGAGGCAGAGGCTCTTCAAAATATATATTTTTAAGTGATATTTATAGTCACGAATTACAGACACCAAAAAAGTAATGATACATATTTTGGAATATTTTGAATAAAAACATTCGCATACAATGTAAAAATTGAAATGAATAAATGAAATGAAATGAAAAATAAACTACGTCCAATACTCTAATCGTTACTTTAAAGTTATTTGAGTTGGTTTTTGGTTTTGTATTAAAACTCTTGAAAAAAGAATAATCAACGGTATGAGGCTAGTCGTTCATGGTTTATTTAATTTCTCCGTTAACTCTAATGAACCAATAGGTAATTTAATTGTTATAATATATAATAACATATACGGGGGTCGAATCATGCGGACTGCTTCGCACCCGCGGTGAATGAAACCATACAACGAGGAACAACATAGCAATAAACAATTTTACTATATTAACTTTTTATATGAATTAATTATATAATAATTTATTATATTAATTCAAAATATGCGTGGATTTATAGTACATTGAACTATTCTGAAAATGGTGAGTCACCTCACCATAACATAAAATGGTAAATTGTTATATTATTCCAAGAAATTATCAAGTAAATATTATTTATTTTGGTGTTGAGATAGCAAACAATGTATTATTGTTTATTGTGGGTGCGGTCTATTTGGTAGAAACTTGATACTCCGAAACCTATTTGCGATAACTGACTTCGCAGAAACTTCTTTAGTCGATCATTTATTAGGCAGCGGCCGGCGAGTGCCAGAAATGAACATGCTCTCATGGGCAAGGATATAAAAACCAAATAATTATCATTAAATCAACTTTTATTTATTACAATTACTAAAAAAAAAAACAATTAAATTAATCAGAAAACAAAATTAAACTTGAACTTAAGAAAAGTGTTGCAATAATCATAAAAGATGATTCTTGCTGTAAGCATTATGCGAAATGATGGTTCTACTTTTAAATAGTTATGGATAAGAAATATATGCCAAAAGATGAATCTGGTTTTGAACTTTCTGCGATGTGATGATTATACATGCCGATGTCAGCTATCTTGATCTCACTGAGGAGCAATTAGATAAGCTTGAGCGACTTCAAAATTTTTGTATAAGATTTATATTTGGCCTACGCAAATATGATCACGTTTCTGAATACCGTAATAAGCTCAAGTGGCTCCCAATTCGCTTCCGAAGGGATACTCATATTCTTTTCCTACTGTACAATATCTTGTTTAATCCTTCTACTCCTTTTTATTTAAAGGAACGTTTTACGTTTCTTAACGATATGCATTCAAGGTCCTTGAGATCATCAGAGGACCTGAGACTGGAGATGCCAATGCATTGCACTAGATTTTACGACAAGTCTTTCGTAGTTCAGGCAACCCGATTATGGAATGCTTTGCCCGTAAGTATTAGACAAGCTCGATCTTTGCCTATTTTTAAAAAAATGGTTAATGAGCATTTCATGTCATTTTAAGCAATTTCTATCTCATTCTTAGTAATATTGTGATAATAGTTAATATTGTGTCCTGACTATAAAATAATATTTATATTATTATATTGTATGTATGTATATAGTATAAAATTTATATATTTAGGTATATATAAGGGAACAATATATATAATATTATATATGTTTTATTTATATTAGTCAATTATATATAATTTAGGGTTAAGACACTATACGTAGTTTATTTCTGTATTCTTTATATTTTGTAATTTCAACTGTCATTATCATGACTTTTCATTTTATACTTTTATTTCTTTTTTCTTTAATTAACGCACCAACAACTGCCCGTAACTTTGCTCATTTACTTACTTGTCCATCCTAAGGTTGCCTGTAAGAAATTGCTTATAGCGATAAGGCCGCCCATTGTGCAACTTAATTTTTAAGTGCAATTGTTTACAACATATTTTCTTTGTTAATATTGGTGTACAATAAAGATTACTCTATCTCTATCTATCTATCTATCTATCTATACATTGTGATTATTATGGATATCAAAATTATGCGTACAGATGATTCTGACTTACAGAATTATGGGTTCCAATGTATGGTAAATGAGTTTATGACAAACGATATTCTGCGAAAAGAGGTTTATGCTATTAGTTGTAATGCAATATAAAATTATTACTTAAAAAGTTCTACTATAATAGGTGTACCCGTTTATTGTTATAGTGACCAGTGTAAAGTTGCGGTCGCCACCGACAACCAATTATTTACCTATATTACATTTTATTAGATCTCTTCTCAGAAATCGTAAGGAAACGAGCTATAAACGCTACTTTTTTTGCTTTATTATGCTCCGTAATTATTCACTTACGACTTTTTATTATTATGTTTGAATTCAGCCACTTGCACAGCCACAGTTTTCGATTTCCGTTGATGAAAATACTTGTAGTTAAAAATGGGATTTTGTATATCAAAATATGGAAAGCGAACCCTTGTGTTTGGCGGTTTGTGCTTATGACGTTGTCCATATATCTGATTCGTGAGAGTCCCTAGGACCCGAATACCCAAAATATTCAGAATTTTGGAATTAGGGTACCAAGCAAGTAACCGTTATCAGTATGTTAACACCTTTCTCCAAAACGTCTACTAACATCTAATTGATTATTTTTATAGCATTTAGCTATGCTTAGCAAATTATACTTGTACTAGAGGTGGATAACCTACGCGTTCCCAATACCTGGGGTGACCTGTGACCTGATTCACAGTCTTGAATGCAATCGGGGTCGCGCCAATTAGGTCACTTATATAGAGCTATAGACATAGACTACCAGCCTCTTGAAGGCCATTCGAGATAAACCTAAATAGCTTTCTTCTTATTCGAATTATGAAATACGGTTGTTACTCACGTAATGTTGCTCTATTTAGTCGACCGCGGTTTCACCTATATTTATGGGCATTTTCAGGAGAGTGTGACTCAGGCTAATCTTAACTCAAACTTACGTCGTTTAAATAAAAATAGCTTTCCTCTTGTTGTATAATCGCCCGCATTTCAAAATTATCTATTCTTTATTTATCTCTGGGCTTTTCCTACATACTTTTAACAGATACAGAATAAACCCTGTAATTGTTTTTGACCCCACACAAAGAATTTACACATTAAGTGGACTGGTATTATTTAGTACTGACTGGCATGTGAGTGTCAATACACCTCTGCCATACCGTACTAGGTAATACAAGCGTGATATTAGCTTACGCAAGCCTGAGTTTAGTTCAGACTTCGGACCCTAGCTAGTAAAAGCACGAGCAGGTATATTGCTCCTCATCCGGGCTTTATACGGTGCCGCGTTAGTCAACACCGTTGCTGCTTTCTTTATTTAGGGCTGACTGTTTACTTACATGATTTATTAACACGTCGAGTTCAACAAGCACACGCAAATAACCTTCGATAGAGTTGACATTGTTGCGTTATGATTATGGTTCGTGTTTAACTGACCATTCTGTTTATATCCAAAAATACGTAGTGTAACTGTGTCATCAGCGAGACACGAAAATTCTAAAAACTTCTGCTTTTATAAAGTCTCTTCATATTTTTTTTTATATCTTAATATACAGACATGGCTTATTTACAATTAGATATACATAATGATTTATAATTAGAGCACAACCCTGTAAGAGGTAATAAATAGAACAGTTAATTTACAACAACTTTAAGTACGAAGACACATGGGCGGTAGGAAGTAGAATGTTCTTGAGATATTTAAATTTTAGGGTTTTTTATTTTAATGTCTGTTACTGTACAAGACCTAATATACTTAAATATACATGTTTGAATGGGACAAAGAAATCGAAAACGTTGGTTTAACACGTTGATGAAATTGAGGCTTAGTCTACTATAGATAATCTCTATAATTACAAAAATATTCATACACAAGAAAATCGTCTAGCAAGAAGTCTGCATGCCGAACATTTCTCCTCCCACAATGCACTCTACGAGCTCTAAATATAGCCACGGCTCATTAGTGCCGTAGTGCGGCGACAGACGATAGCATCTGCTAGACTGCGTGTGCGCATCATCTCTGACGACATGCATCGGATTATAGAGTAATTAAAAAAAAAACTTCTGCCTCGATGGTCTAGCTAGTGCAGTAGTTCCCAAACTTATTTTTCTCGTGGATTACTTTCAAAATTTTACTGGTTTCGGTGCTGCTACATTTCTACCACATTCTTAAAGTCGTCAAAAATAAAAATTAGTTCGCTTCTAAGTTCTGCCCTATATTTCGATAGGTAAAATAAAAGCAAAAAATGGTACATTTTTAAAACACTTATTTATTAAAAGAATAGAATTACAAGAAAACTTAATAAGATAACATAGCTTTAGTTTCAAGTCATAATTTTATTTAATGGGAAGGCTGTATTTGACGGAGTGTCAGCAAACGATCAATGTTTGGCTTTATTTTTGTGAGTAATAACCGCAAATTTGTTAATAAATTTGTAACGGCGATTCTTATATGATCTTCGAGCTTTGATGGTTTCATAAAGTCATTGCTCAAAACTTTGTTGCATAATAAGCACATGGGCAGTTATTTGTCTGCCTTTGATGGAATAAAACCATATTTCAAATAATCGACACTATATTGTCGATATTTTTTCTTTGCTGTAGCCATGTTTCGTGTCAGTTGCCTTACCTGTAAAAAAATGTTTATGAAACCAAGTTATTTTCTGGATATACCTAGATTTCTGAGTATAAGTATCTTGTCAGCATGCGGAAATGGAATTACGGCTTGTAAAGGGACCAACTAATAAACCGCTAAGACAAATACATACGTTTTCACAAAACGGTATCAATTTTAAAGTACCTACTCAACCACTAATTGTTAATTATAACAAATATTCACGCACTTTCATCTCAAAAAACGTTATCGAAGGTGCGATATTTGAGTAGAAAAAACAAAAGTCGAAATCCCAAAACTGTGCATAAAAACGATAACTAACATTTCATCAAATCCCGTCGCCCGCGCACCGCTCGCTCTTTCCGAAAAGGGCAAAATAAACAAACAAAAACTAATGTAATTTTACTTTCGGACTTGTGTGCACTTAACAAATCGAACATTTTGATAAAATAGTTACTTCAAAACTAATTTAAAATTATTGTGAAATTACTATTCTGTAAAATTAGTAGTTTGCAAGAAAAAATACAAAATTAATTGCCCTGCAGTATTGCTTATTCGGCCTTTTAAGAGAGGCAGCGCTTGTCTCGTGAAAAACAATTGAATAAAACGTGCTGTGTTTGTCTTGAAAGCGATAGAGGCAATGATATTATATAAAAACAAAAGCAGATATGTTATAAGCGCTCGCGCTGTGAATACTCAAATACGTCCCAATTGGGACGTCTTGTGTTTAGTTTGCGTGTGGCCTGCGTCGAGCGCAGTCACGTGCGTACCACTGAAGTGCAATCATTAAAACTATAGCTATCTCTTTCATTTGCGTGCTATTTCGTATCTTTTGTTTTACTTATCAGTTACATTTGTCAATGTGTGCAATTTGGAATAGCTCGGAACGGATTTAAATCGTAATTTCTATGAACGTAACATATCTATAGTTCTATAATATCATTGGATAGAGGACAATTAAATTATCTGTAATTTACAAAGTTACATATCTATACTAGCAGTTGTGATTATGAGATCACATACTTACAACTTCTTACGTCGCTACTACACGTAAACAAAATAGGTACTTAAATACTATAACAAAGGTAGGTATAGGTAGGTAGGTACTTACTTTTCTCCGGCACTAGCAAACACTGATATAAGTAAATTATCTCACACGTTTTTTTTTGAAATTTCTGAAACAAATGAATGTGTTTGCTTATGACATCAAGTATTTATAGTGGTGATCAAGTTCATGTCTTAACAAGCATTGCGCTTGCGCTTTGCGCGGCGGATTGCACGTTGCAAGTCTGTACACGAATTGTACGTAATATCGAATACGCAAGTTTGGACAAGTAACAGTCGCTTGTCTTATTAAAATATTATCTGCTTAGTTAGGTACTTAAAACAATGTATGTAGGCCCTACGGCATACCTACATTTATAAAAACTATGCTTTCATTTTTGCTCTTCACTATCAAAAGCAGATACAGTTTCGTGGACCCCCATTAACATCTTGTGGACCCCCATTTTTTGTTTACACCTACCCACTGGGACGCCCAAGCCGATAGACTGGTCGTTCACAGATTTGTCTTAAGCGTGCAAGCCGATAAAGCGGTGGGGGGGGGGGGCGCAGCGTACTACTACAATTTAAACGAGGTTTTAATTATGAAGCTTGTAAATAGCTTCGTAAAAATTTTACTAGATGACACTGACTAGCTAACGCCTCATATGTATTAATTCAAAAAAAAGACAGATGGCAGCAGGCGTCGAAAAAAAATTGTTTTCAACAGTGTAATTTTGCGTACCTACTGATCGGAAGTTTTAGTGAATGCCACTTTTAAAATGTAAATATTTTATGTTTTTATTAGCCCAGTGTATTATTATTATATATTAAAAAAAAGCTGAATGTCTATTCTTCTAAATTAAATAAAAAAAAAACAAAAATAAAAAGTCCAATATAATAACAAAATTTTCCGAACGGCTAGAGTCACCCCGCGGATATCCAGCGTACTAGTACAATTTAGAACGGGTTTGTATCTATGAACCTTAAAAAGAAAGCTTAGTAAAATGTTTACTAGATGGCTCTGCTAGCTAACGCATCATATGTATTAATTCAAAAGTCCGACAGATGTCAGCAAGCGTTGAAAAAATTTTTTTTCTTTAGTGATATTTTACGTAACTAGTGAGTGGAAGTGTTAGTGAGTGCCGGTTTTAAAATGTAAGTATTTTATATATTTAATAGCCCAGTGTATTAGTGTTATATATTAAAAGAAAGCTGAATGTCTATTCTTTTAGATTAACTACCAATTTTAAGCATCCACAGTCAAAATAAAGTTTTTCACGTGTTATAGTCGAAAGACAAAAACTTCGCCCCAATGCTAAACCTAACCTAAAATTCGTCATGATTTTGTGTTATTATACGATTTTTTAATAGAATACTTATTGTAATTAGTAAAACAGGTCCTTATTTATATTTAAGTAGACTTTCAAAAAGAAATATGACGTAAATAATTAGAATTTCACGTTTTTATATTTCCTTGCCCAGAGTTTAGGTATGGCCGCCATTGCCGTCCGCGTTTTGGATTTTTTTGTTTTGGATGAATGTGCTACACTGTTCATTTTAAGTAATGATATATTGGTATCAAAGAAAAGCTTATTTAATCTAGTTTAATAATTAGTATACATCATTACACAAAAGTTAGATATAGTTTCGTTACATCGTGTTAAAAAAAATATTTTACATCAATTTAACTCCTAGTGTAAACTTATTTTTTTTTTATGGGTTTCAGATTAATTGTTATACTTTAATAAGTACATATTTTGATTCCTTATCAATTCAGCTTTATACTGGTATTTTTTATTTTGCTATAGCTGCAATAGTTTGCTAGAAAATACACTTTGAATCAGTAGTATGATGAGGCGCAATTTGCCGCTGGCCCTCAGGGATGCCCGGGACGTCTAGGGATAGGCCGCTAGTTTCTCTCGGACGTTCCAGTGGGCGTAGACCCCCAACGAGTCTCCCGTGGACCCCTGGGGGTCCACCTGGACCACTGGGAATCAGTGGTTACGGTATGTGCTTTACACTGCGAGGTCTCGGGTTCGATGCCCGGGTCGGGCAAAGTGTTATTTGTGAACTTTCCGTCAGGAAATTTACAATTGACACACAAAAATATTCAAACGCAAATAGTCAAAACCATCAGCATAAAGTGTGCATTCTGACCATTTCTCTTCCCACAACACAATCCACAGAGTGCACTAAATTCAGGGTATGTCACGGACATGCCACATAAAAAATATGGTAAATAAGTGAAGATTTAATTTAAACTACATTCAGAGATTTTTGAAATTTTGCTTGTATCACCTCAGAATCGAACAAGCTCAAATCTGAAAAAAAAAAACATCCTGTACATTTTCAATCGATCGCGTCGTATAATATACATTAATAATTATAGCAGTCCCGTATCTAATACATGAACTACTGCTAGGCTCAGGGTTAGGTTAGTGCAGATTGGTAGACTGCACACTCCCTCGAGAACTTTTTAGGCATGCAGCTTTCCTCACGATGTTTTCGTTCACCGTAAGCAAGTGACAATTATTTAATAAATATACACACATATCTTCGAAAAGATGAACCTTAACGATTTTTTGGCAGAGGTGTGTGCCGTAGGGTTCGGACTTCCACTCGGCTATCGCTGCTCGGCTATTATTATCTTGTACTATTAAACAACGGATGAATTGAATGTTTATAAATACAATTTTTTTAAGTTACGATTCGGTGTATAAATAAATAATAGTTTAACAAAACTAAAAAACACGCTTTTAAAGTAATTCTAACTAAAAAGTGAAAAATAATTCCTAATAAAAGCTAAAAAATTATTTTTCACTTTTTAGTTTTTTTTTAACCAACGTTTTTTTTTAATCTATTATTTATTTTCTACTTTTTAGTGTTTTTTTCTTTTTTTTTTTTAATTTTTTTTTTATCGAATTATTGCATTGTCATCGATTTTTGACAGGTGTGCAAAATTTTAATGAAATCTGTCCGTTTAAAGTGGGTCAAAATCGAGTCCAAAGGAGTCGGTTACATACATACATACATACAGGTGAAGCTAATATACCTAAGCGTGTTAAAAAGGTATCTGTTTTTCGAATAACTATAATATTTAGTGGCGAAATTATTTATTATAGTTTTAGTAACAAAGGCGAAAACATCCATACTAGTGAACCACATGCATTGAATCAAAAGAACTTAGATTACGTAGTTAACTTAGGTCAAGACGTTATATCAATAAAACTGCTGAGCTGCACTCTTCATGCCAGTACAAATTACTAATCCTCACTTGCCTTATAATATTATATATATGCAAATGTAATAGGTACGATGATGACATATGAATATTCTGTGATGATGACATTGATCTAAACTAATATTATAAAGAGATTGAAGAATATTAAAATTAATATGTATTCATAAAAAAATACATTTATTAATATAAAATTATTAAAGATTAGACTTATTGGTTGTTTGTAGCGATTTAACTCAAATACGGATTTAAAAAATAATTTCACTATAAGAAAGCTACATCCTTACCAAGTAACAAAGGCTATATTTTAACGAAGTACCACGCGAGCGAAGCCGCATGGGGAAGCTAGTTGTTAAATAACAAAATAATATACGCACAATTCCTGTTCTGTTCCCTGACCAAGCACTACGACGGACTCTACGGAGCCTGAAGCCGCACTGATTGTAAAGCTTCCTTCGAATACCGCGTAAACTTCTGTCTTGTTTTGAATGCTATTTAACGATAGTCTAGGGCTGCTCTTTGTTCATTGACATTAACTCTCATAATTTTATCGAAAATTCTAGTATAATACTAGCTGGTCAGTATAATCATTTTCAAGCCATTTGAAACTATATAAAAAATATACTTTAGACTTAGAATTATAATGATATTTATGTCATTAATCTGTGCAATTGTGTATAATAATGCGCTTGGTAAATTTTGTTTTTTTGATACATTTTGTTCTATATTCATTTACTCATTTACCATAAATGTTATATGGACTTTTAATTACCATTTATGATCTAAATTTTTTTTATAAATATTGCCTCTTTAAAGCTAGCTATTTATGTCTAACTATTAATATTGTGTAAATTTATAAAAAAAAATCTTATAAATTCATACATTAAAATTTTATTATTTTACTATAAACAAAAATGTGAGACATAATTTGAAAACATATACACGCTAGGTATTTAGTTTACCTCAAGTGTCAACCCTATACCTACGTGGTTGAGGCTGGGTTTTACCCATTCACAAATGACGTGTCGATGTATTATGCGCTTTACATGTCAATACGTTTCGACGAGCCTTAAAATCGCTTCAGCTTGCTTACTTTAGCGCTTGTGTCCGTGTCCTCACTTCATATTTATTTCTTCTCTTTAAGAAGTATGTCATAGAAATTTAAATAAAAGTTAAAATTGTGATAAAAATGTCGATGCAAGTTCTAAACCACAGCTTTCGGAGACTTAGCCTGTACACTCTGTACCCTTTTGAATTCGGTAAGTTTTTTTTATTTACATGCATTTTGTGCTGACGTAGATTGACATTTCGAACTTGATTGTTCACAAATTGTAAACAAAAATAATTGTTCGATATAGGAGTTTCTGCGTTCATGCATTATTGACTAGTAGGTTACAGCGTCTTATTTATTAATGCTTTTTCATTTGGTGGATGTGCTTAAACCTTTTTTTTTTGCCTACATTCCACTTAAAAGACAAAGTACTTTTGTTTTTAACAGAAAGTCATTAACTCCCCTTTAACCTGCAGCCCGGAGGTAATCCGGTTAATCCGTTGTCCTACGTGAGCGACGTAGCGCGAGAAGTGCTACGATACGCGACGCGATTAATTCATAACAGGCAAGGGATACAGGTCGCGCGGTGGTTTATGATCGCTCGGCAAAAGTGGAAAGGGATGCGCAGTGTTCAATTTTAAGGTCTATTTGAAGGCGTGCGGAGTAAGGGGGGCGGGTGTGCGCCGACGGCGAGCGATCTTAAACCATCGCGCGACCTGGACCTAGTTTTGACAGCGTTCATCGCTTGTTTTGTATGAATCGCGTTGCGTAGCGTAGCACTTGTCGCGCCGACTACGTTGGCAGCTGGTTATTGCATAACGATAATTTTCCTAGCCCAGCGTGGCTAATCTTCGTGTTTAACTTTTGCAAGAAAACCATGGTTAGCATTGATGTGGCACTTTACTGCGGTAGAATTTCTTCTTAGACTGAGCTTTTAGTAAGGTACACATAAAGCGCTTCACACACGTCATCTTTACTGTATGTATATGAATTATGTATGTCGAAATAAAAAGATGAAAAATAAACATTTTAAAATTTTACCAGCCGCGTGTGAACTACTTTACAACGATGGGTAAAAGTATCGTCCGATTTTCCTCATAGATTAACTATCGGCCAATAAATACTATTAACTTATCGACCGTTCGAAAGTTTGTAGTCTGCGTCTAGCAGCTATGTATGTATTTATCAATCTGAATGTATGGAATCCACAATCCACGTAATAACATATACGGCTCACATCAACCTAACTTTTCAGTATAAGATGGACTCGCGTGTCGTATTGACTTTCGTGCAATGTGAGACCAGCTTTAACCGGCAGGTATAGGTTGATCGGAAGACTTATAATAATTTTAATGTATTTTTTTAGATGTGATCAATACTTCCATAAAAGAATAAATAATATCATCTTATATGTATTACTAATTTAACACAGGTTTGCTTTGCGGAAAAATCATATAATAATCAATTTTCCTGTACCAATACTGTTGAGGTTTAGTCCACGTTTATACGCCATTGCGACTTGTAGCGTTTATAAATAATTATAAGTTATACCAACATGTCATAAATAACTAGACTTTTTGTTTTAGTTCAGTATTAACTCAAAATTTTCAAAGGTGCTTATTTTTATTTTACTTACATTTTTAAAGATTTTTTAAGTGATTTTTGTGTCTGTTTTTCTTCCGTAATTAAGTCAAGACTTAGTGCGGTCATTCGTGATCAACTCATGCTCAATTTGTATTGAATTTGATATAAATTGTGCCTACTAAAGGACCATAAATAACTTAATCATTGTGTTACTCATTTAGAAGTGTTTTTCTCTAACTATATAAACTATATATAGCCGTCGCTGCGCTTCTCATAGAAAGAGACAAAGACAGAGAACGTAAAGTGGTTGCAATGTGTGTTGTATCTGTAAATGTTATTTGCAAAGGATGTCTCTATTGCTGTTAAGGCGCTTGAGCTGTTTGCGTTTTGGTGAGTTTTGCTTTATATGACCTTCCATTGACTAATTAAAATTAGGTAATATTAAAACGTAACTTTAATGTAAAAACAATCTGTTTTTGGTAACACGAGATTTAGCCTTGTACTCGCCATTTAGCAGTAACACATTTTACGTTCAGTGCTAATACTTCTTACACATCTTCTCTAGAAACTATAACATGCTGTGTTGCTCTAAACATGTTCATCGTGTCATGCCCCACTGCCGAAGATTGACTTTCCTGTTTTAAAGAAGTAGCCCGTAGTCTGTCAAGTGTGGGTGGTGGACCGAGTTTAGAATTGAAACCATTGTGTGTATTTAGGTTTCCGTCATAGAGTAAAGAACAGTCACATTAGTTTCCTTACATCGTTTTCCTTCACCGTTTGCGGATGATCGACTCATTAATTCTAGCCAATATAGCCATACACTACGTTGAACTTGCAAGTCAAAGGTCTAAAGATTGAACCATGACACTGATAACTATATCAGTGCCGTGTTCAAACCTAAGACCTTCGACTGGTTCGAAACTATTCTTATCGTTTTATTTATTTAGAAAAAAATATCTTTGACACATTTAGGAATATGGATAACCTCTAATGCTGAGATCGTACACATTGCTGACGCATCGCATCGCGAAGCGCGAGAACACTACGTCGACAAACATTTTAACTTAGCCAGACCACCTATAAGTGGTTAGTATTGCGGTTTTCAACTTTCCATTAAATGTTATTTTTCGGCACAGGAAAGATCTAAGTACTTAAATTAATAACGAGAACTGTTAGATGGCCAGCTTAGGCACTTTGCAGACTAAACTGCAGTTGCCGCAACTTTAGTTGTTACTTCAGCAAAGCGCCCATAAAAAAGTATTTTTCCTTCGTGTGAGCTATTTAGCATCCGACCTAAGACTATATCTACATTTAGAGTTCGCTGATCTTTCAATATAAATATAATCACTACAATATCTAAAGAGACCTTGACATTATCAACTTTGGTTGTTGATATGATAACACGTGCTGACATAATGTGTGTCTACAACCAACAATCAACGAGTGCAAGCATATTTGGTGACGGGTTCAAGGCAAAAGAGATGGTGGTGGGGTGGGTGGGGGATTATGGTGGAGATGGTTGTGCTTTATCCTTCACAAAACTCGTTCACAAAAGCTCTCCAAGTCTAGCAATAAGTTAAAAAAATATTTAATTAAATTACTGATACAAATTTAAGACGAATTGTAGCTTACATTGAATTTTGTGCCACGGCATTTTGAGTTCTATTGTATTTGCGTATATGTGTTGTTTTAATTTTCATTTGGATTGGTACTTATCATATAATTATTCATATCTGCAGTGTTTCATCATTGTGCAAAACATATCAGTTGGTATTCGTCCATTGTGGACGTTACATCGCTCAATGTATTCATATCATAATTTTCAAGTGTATTTATTTATTTTATTAACTTTAAGAGTGAAAATAATGACTAAGAAAAGCGAGGATGCTTAAAGTATAGCGTCGCAAAGTTTTTATTTAAGTGTACAAAGAACAATTTATTATTTAATTTAAATTATATTTTTAACGTGTAAAATGTTGTATGATTGAACGTGTTCAAAAGTGAAGTACCATGTGTAATATAATCATGTCTGTGAACTATAATATTCATGATTTTGAAGCAAGGGAGGAAGAAATACCACGGTGGTTTTTGAGAATTTTAAAGGGTAAGATGTACACTTAAATCTATGCCGGCGTGATTAAATCAGTCAATTAAGATAAAATAACAATAACAAACTTGCCGTTTTCGTATTAAACAAAATAATTGTTTGTGCTATAATCGATTCTAACCGCCATATATATTTGTTAATAATTTTAGATAAATTATATTTAATCTTGTAGCCATTAACGTATTTTTTACAAAATCTATACAGTTTTGTCTACAAAACTTGCAAAATCATGTATTTTGCTAAGAAACATCTTTTTATACTGTATTTTTTTTTGTTTTTAAACGATAAAATGAATTAATTGCAGAATTATTCATACAAATAGAGATTTTATTTTAACCACGAAATGAGTATTAGATTATAAGCAATATACTGACTGCTTTTATCGATACACGAAGCATATATTATGTTCGGTCTCTGTTCAACGTAATTCATGTTTAGTTAACATAACTCGTTTTTGTTAATTTGGGTACAGCGCTTTTCTTTTAAGATTAATCTTGTGCTACAAGATGCTTATGTAGTGTGAGAACTTCAATGGTGATATATTATTTTTACATTTAAATGGAATATTTTTGCATTGCTATCCTATTCTATTCAACGAGCAATAATTGTATGTTTGTATAAGCTGGGTCGTTCTCAAAAGCGGCTCTAACGGTTTTGATGAAACTTTCAGAAAAGTAAGATTCTGGGCCGAAAATAATATTATGCTAGGTCTCATATTTGAGAAAATTCAATTTTATTCATTTTTTTTTAATATTTGTTTATTTTTTTTTATTTTACCTAAATAGGTAAAATCATCGAAATTGTTCGAAAGCTAGTTAAACTTATCGAAAATGGTTGTTTGATACATGAGTATAAATCAAATCAAATTAGAAAGCAAGTACTAATAGTACTTATCTATGGGCCTTTATGACTGTATTTTTAGTTCAAACATTTCGTACATATTGAGTCACGAGAAATAATTACCCTCTACATAAAATATGACCTATTACTTCAATGCCCATAATATTCAGTATTCAATAAGCTCATGCGTCACCTAACTACTTATTTTTAACGACAAATTATTTAAAAATAACTCTTATCAATTGCGTAATCAGTAACTTGTAACTGTTAATTTGCAGGATATTATTGAAATGCCTAATGTCTAAATTCTATTAAATAGCTTAGTTAAAAAAGTCAAAGTCTAAACATTATATATTACATAGATTTTGATTGATGTTATACCTACATCAAGTAGGTATAACATTAATTAATGTTATACCTACAGTAAAATTTAACTATTCTAATGATTTCTATGTCTAATGCTTAAACTCGCTTACATTTAATAAATGCCAAATTCTTAGTGTTGTCACAATTGTGTTTGTGATCTACGATTATACCAAGAAATGTAAATTATAATTAACAAACCACGTGTCTAATCACATGACATCATTACGCCCATATTATCCAGAAGGGTGCGGAGGTGTATACAACACCCACACTTTATCTGTTTAATCCATCATATAGAGAAATAACTAACGGAAAATACTAAATATATTAAGAGAATGGGAAAAGGAAAAACCTCAAGTTGGGTAACTTTGAACGTTTTATACAGTTTTTTTACTTCACAATGTTATTTTATTCACTACCCCTTTATAATATTTCATAAATAGTGTTCTTTTGAATTGGTTTATTTATCTAACACAGAAAATGTAAGCAAAATAGATCATAAGTACCCGAAATTTGCCCAAACACTCGTGTTCAAAGTTAAATGTGTGTTGGGGTAACTTTGAATAATATTTTCTGTGCGATGTAAAAACCGAGTATAATATTCGAGTATTTTAAAGTTTAGATGAAAGTGTTTGATTTAAATTTTAATTGTGTCACTTTTACATAAGTTCAAGTTATTATTTATCTGAGGGATATCAATTACTCGTCGATTTTGTAACACGTCCTATATAACGTTTCTTAATCAGAGCAAAAAACACTGCCAAAAACATTAGCACGGATAAGTCGGTAATTAGCAAAATTGTGACTTTACCAATATTTTTTTTTACTTTTCGTTTGCTACACACATATTATCAATTCATTTAACACAGTTACTATAATAATATATGAAATAAGTTTTTGATTAATAAATCAAGAAATATATTTCACAACTTCGTTCAAAGTTAGACGGCAATTCAAAGTTACCCGAGTTGACTGTACGTGTTTTGTTTTGTTGAATAAATAATTATTAATTAATGTTGCCGATAAAGAGAAATAAAACAGTAATTTTAATAACAATACCTTTTATTTTAATTAGCAATAATATGTAATTACAAAATATAGCATTCGATAAAAGTTCTGAACAAGCGCAAGGTTCTTAGCCAACCTAACCCTTTTCCCAACGGGGTGAGGTTTGAACTCGTATCCTTTTATTAGCACCTGCTTAATCAGGCTACTTATATTATATTTACTATAGCACTACTTTGAGACGAGTTTGTAACTGGTGGTAGAGCTCTTGTTAACGAGCTCGAGGGTGTAACCTGCCGCCCAATAGTAGTGCTTGCCTTCCTGTGTTCCGTTCTGGTGGCATATGAGGCATAACACCGTAGTCCTCAGCTGCAGCGACGCATCTACAATCTGCTTTTGTGGATTGTTGATGTCCATGGACAGTATTCCACTTACCATCAGGTGGACTACACGTTCCATTGCTGCATGAGAAGTACAAAAAAAAGTTTAGGACGAACGCAATGATATAATTGACAATATTTTGCGAATTTACTGGTTTTTTAAAGCTTTAGTCGAAACGCAAAATATTGTCAATAATATTGAGCTAGCACGGTAGCCTAAACTTGTCTCAAAGACGTACTTTAATAAATAAATAAATATGATATTAGTTACCCGATTGATAAAAGGTGACGAGTTAATCATCTGTGCGTTTTTGACACAGATCATAATTACATCCTCGAGATCTTGTACAAAACAACAATTTTCAAAAGGCGACCTTTGCAAATAACATCAATTGATATTATTAATTATCACTCCTGTTTAGAGTTCCGGGTGCAGTTTCTTGCACATCTTATATGAGGTCTATTTCTTAAACACATAACAGCCAATTCACCATCCGTAATAATTAAATTCAAATCAATCAAAAGGTCACAAGATAAGAATGATTCATTCTCTAAGTTATCATAATAACAATAACATGTGAAGAATTGAAAAAAATATATAGAAATTGACATACGATACGTTCAAGTTCATTGTTGTCTCATAATAATAAAATATGTTACTTGGTGTATTTACAATACAGTTACATTTTAACAACACAGTGAAGAAAATAACGGTTCCACATGGCTCTTGAACACTTTCCATATCGATGTGGTCCAGACCGACCGAGCATAGCTTTAAAAAAAACTTACTAGTTATTTGCAAATAGAAATTACTAGTATTCTTCGGGTAGTATTTAAACGCAAATCATAAAATATCCTTTTTCTATGCAATTAAATACCGAATTCCCATCAAAATTACTGATTGCACAACAAAATAGTCAACTCAAAATATCACTAAACACACTACAATTTATTTTCACTGCGCACAGCAGTTTTTCCTAAAGCAAAAGCTTTTTTATCAATGCACGCTAATAATCTTAATGCACATTATACATGTTAACTCTTTTTCTTTTAAATATAGCTTCTATTTTTATAATATTTACAGCAGTTTTTCTAAATCAAACAACATTTTATTAGTCACAGTCATCTAATTATTTATTAATTATCACATAATGAGATCAGCAAAAAAATATAAAATTAGATACAAAATTGTAATTTATTGAATTATTAAAGCGGGTCTTGCTTTCGCGGGGCGTCCACGCTTCCTTTTTTGCCCAATAGGAATATTTTTAGCTTCTGCAGGTGGCGCCACGTACTGTCGTCTGTTACGATCTATGATAATAAGAAATTGGTAGGTAGTATAATATTATTTTAATTAGTGGGTGGATTCAAAAAGGGGTCGGAGTATCACACAGATTGATTCTATGTTATGGTCGCAGTTCTAACCTAACCTAACCTACTACTTTACCCATAATTGACCTATGCCATAACTATAGCTTTTATTTTTATATTATTTACTCCAGTGACGAGAAAACGCGCGAAGTTTTTCAGTTAAGTTGTTCTGCTTTTAGAAATAATGCAATGTAAAAGGATTTTTTTGTTATAATAATCATTAAATTTGCCGAGCATGGCTTCTTGAAAATTAAGACAAATATGATGAACAGATTTTGTTTACTTACTGGTTAATAATGCGACTGGGATAGTTATTTTGCTATGAAATATGGTAAATTTGATGTGCAGTCAGTATTTATGCTATGCATGTAGTATTTTAGTACAAAAATAAATTTAACTGTATTGCATTATGAGGAAAAAAGGAATGTCATATTGATGTGTAATTTCGAATTATCTGCAGTTTGAGTTTTGTTAAACGTTTAGTTTATTTGTAGTGAAGTAAGTTATTTGATGTAAAAAAGAATATAAATGATGAGTATGTATTGATAGGCGATTATTTATTTGATATGCAATATAAAATATCCCGTATTCTTGTTAACCCCCTCCAGCTAAGCTTAATTCGCTTGTGTTTGGAGGAACTTCACGTCCGTGGTGTAGACTAGGATTCGAAACCTACGACCTCTTGAACATAAGACCGATGCCTTATCCATTGCGCCAAGGTCGCTTGACCGAATTGCCGCGTCCTGAGCGACCAAACACGACTCGCAAAGCCCCCTTGTCTTGGCTGGTGAGGTCGTGGCCCGGGTTAGGCTGCCTACACATTGTCATGTTGCCACTGATGAGCCGAAAGCTCGGTCGGTCTGAGTACATTTTATGAAAGCTACGGGCTACGATGTGCTACATCGTAGCAATTAGTAAAGGTGAATGCACATTAGACCGTGGCCGCTACGATGTGCTACGGCGTAGCGTAAGCTAAATATATTGACTACGTTGACTTGAATATTGGGTTGTGTGAATTTCTTGGAATATTTTTTATTTAAATTTTTGTATACTTTTTAGTATTCGTATTACTAGTATTCCAATTGTGCAAGGCCAGCAATTATATTATAATTCATTTTCATATTTTTATCTAACGTTGTAAGTGTATTGCTTGTATAATATTCATTGTATTTTTTCATGTATGGGCTAAGATGTGACCATTACCCACTACTGTTCATTTAATAAATAATTACTTTTGTGTTATTGATAAGAATGATAAGCCATCTTCCACCACTATCCTCATTTTCTTACTATATCTTGTTTCTATTTAAATTCTGTATCTGCAAGCTTTCTACAGTATTTGCGTAGCTGCTGTACCTACACTATTGCTGAGATTAGATTAATTAATAATATTTTATTGAATACAACTAAACGTCCGACTACACGCTCAATCTTTCTTGCGCAAATTATTTTTTTTGCACAAATTGCATAAACTGCTTGCGGAAGTAAGATAGAGAGTATAGTCAGCAAATTCTTACACCACACACAAAGATGTTCGACGAATTATCGAAAGCTTCATTAATAAAGTTAAAAAAGTTAATTCTGATTGTTGTGTGGTGTAAAGGAGATCGCTTTAGGGTCGCTACACACTTGAGCGGGCCGGCCGGCACATGTTATGTTCCATTGCAGAGACCGTCTGAGTCGAAGTAGACTCAGATGACTTCACTTGACACTGCAGTGGAATATAAAATGTTCCTGTCGGAACGTGCCGGCCCGCCTTGTGTCTAGCGACTCTTAGTGGTTACAGCGTTTTGTAAGAACTCTTTAAGCGAAAGAGACTTAGTGAGAGTTAAATAAAACCTCTTGATTGATGTTACATTTGACAGAAGGTAATTGAATGTTCGTATTGTTTTGTTTGCAGAAAGCGTACCTCATGAGGATGGCCAGAATGGTGAAGTGCTGAGTATTAGTGATGTGTGTGAGTATTTTATATCTTTACTTAAATAAAACCTTTCATCTAATCATAGAAGTCATAAGAATCTAATCCTAAACTTTGCTGTTTCGATTAAACTTGCGATATTTCGAAGATTAAAGAAAAGTTGTTTATTTATTTTGTGTAGCCCTGACAGCCTGAAAAAATAATACTATACTATTCCTTAGGATCCACTTACCTATATAACTTACTTCGGAGAGGCTAGCATAACGAGATAGATTTGGTCGCGTTTTGTCACATTTTTGTTTGGGAAAACATGGCAAAAACGTGACAAAATCTATCTCGCGCTTGTAATGCTAGCCCGATAGTTGTAAGTTGATTCAATAGAGTTAACCATAAAGCAGCAGCACATGTGTAGAGCGTACTGCAGTAGCATTTCTATTCAACCAAGATGATTAAAGATAGGTCTGTAGCAGCACAATTACCATTGGGTTTGATGTTGTTCCGTGGCACTACAGTTTCCTAGCATTAGTTACAAAGCTTGTTTCCTTGTCTGCAGTTGAGGCGATCGACTTGGCCGACCCGACGTTCGGCGCCATGGCGCAGCCCCAGCGCCCTCCCTACATGCAGATCATCGAGCAGCCGGCTAGCAAGGCGCTCAGGTACTTCAACAACCTACTTACATACTTTACTATTGAGAAGATATGCACTTGCAGAATTAGCGAAGTTAAACCTAGACCGATAGCTACCCGTGGGATATCCGAGATAACCTACATAGTAATCTCGAAGCATCCATACGGGTCTGGGTCGTATCGCTTTTTTTATATTCGGGACTGTAGAAATTAAGTAAGAAGGATTTTATTTAGTCAGGAATCTATTTTTTAAATTTCACGGGGTGGTAAGGTAGGGAACCCCCTATACCTCCCCCTGGCTACGCCCTATGTAGTTAATAAGTTTGTTTCTTAGTATAGTTAGGTTGTGTACGTCACAGAACCGTTGACTCTGTAACCGTTGGAAATCAAGTTTCAGTACTAGAACAGAGTTTACTTAAGTAAAATAAAGAGTATACAGACCTGTATAAAGATCCGGTGAGTTAACGTCATTCGCATGCCAAGTTTTAATCAAATAGGTATAACACTCCTAGTGCAAAATGTTTGCCAGACGTCGTATTTGTTTAGTAAATAAAAAATGGCATGCAGTTGAACGAACTTACCAGATCTATCTCTCTATATATATATATCTGTGGTGTAGCCTGACTCTTAGAGAAATTTCCTTATACCACACAACATTTTGTGTGGTGTCGGATTATCGCAAAGTAACGCTATTAAATACTTGGCACAATTTTTGAAAGCTTTATTATTTTATTAAAATTTAGACTAGATGACTCACGCGGTTTCACCCGCATCAAACGTTTTTGTGCTCGGAGCCCGCACTCCCGCAGGTTAAAATATATACACAACGCTATATTTGCGTAAACTGACTGCTAACTTAAACCCCTAAATAAATAATAATAAAAATGTTATTTCGAATAAAAAAAAATATATTATTAAATATTATTTATTACAATGATTCATCAGTCACTTCTTAAAAAAAAACTTAAAAACGAGTAATTTATATTAAACTAAAAATATTTCTGTGCACTATTCGATATAAATTTATTATTGAGAATACGGGTTACTCACGTTACTTTAGCCGGGATATGCCGACTAGTTTGTAGAGTGCGAGACCTCGCGCGGAGGCGACGACACGCGATTAATAGCCCAGTTGATGAATCTACGTACTAGATTCGAAACTAGTCGGCATATCCAAGCTAAAGTAACGTGAGTAACCCGTATTCTCAATAATAATGTCTTCACCTCACGTCGGTTTTAATAATATTATGATGTAAATAACTTAAATTAAATCATAAAACTCATAAAACTCATTTATTCGTAATTGATTTACACGTCATTCAAGTGAGTAGTTAATATAACATAATAGATAAATTAATAATATTGTCATAAACATTCATATTTAACATTAGATTACATATATTATATTAATTCCAAAGTCATATAAAATTATAATAAAAAAGTCCAAAAATGATCATAATTAATAAATAATAAAAATTGCAAATACATGTCCAAAAATAATAAAAATTGTCGACTTGTCAATTAATCACTTAACAAATAAAATAAATATAATTCAATTTCAATATTGC
Source organism: Hypena proboscidalis (assembly GCA_905147285.1). Lineage (NCBI taxonomy): Eukaryota > Metazoa > Arthropoda > Insecta > Lepidoptera > Erebidae > Hypena > Hypena proboscidalis. The sequence continues at coordinate 1,015,292 of LR990132.1, forward strand.
AATGTCAATTAAAAATAGATTATTTAAAAAAATCGTCAACAGAGTATAACGCCTGTTCAGCAAGCCATCGCTTCAGACGATATTTAAAACAACTATCGGTTATAGCGTTTTTTATATTAGGTGGCAACTTATTGTACACTGCCGGACCCATGACATGCGTGGTTTTGGATGATTTTGTTAAAGTTCGAGATACGGCAGATAACTTATCCCGATTCCGAGTTTGGTACGAATGCACACTGCCAATTGTAGTGTATGCCGCAGCGTTCTGCCTAACAAATACTGCGACCTGATACACTACTATTGCAGGAAGAGTAAGTAGGCCTAGTTTTATGAAATATGGCCTTGCAGAAGTGTCTTGCGATACTCCAACAATCGCACGCACGGCACGCTTTTGCATCCTGAAAGCTCGCTCCCAGTCGGCAGCGCGACCCCACAACTCCGCACCGTATTGCAACAATGAATGCACTGTCCCATAATAACATGCACGCACTTCGGCCCCCGACACTACACGCGCAACCCTGCTCAATGCAAAACAAGCACTGCCCAACTTGCCACATATTTTATTGATATGGGCTTCCCACTTGAGTCCTCTATCAATCTCAAACCCCAAGAAAGTGGTTTTTTCTACCTGACAAATACTCATTCCACCCGCAACAACAGTCAACGGCTTTAGTGGCCGTCCTGACAAGTCGAAGTGGATAAAGTGAGTCTTTGTCAGGTTGAGTACAAGCCCATTCATCCGAAACCACATGGCTAGCTCATTGGCAGTAGCATTGAGGTTGGACTCCAGCGCATCGACGGAGCTAGCAGTCACCACGGCGGCGACATCATCAGCATACATCAGTATATGTCCACTACTGACCGCGCTTGGCAGATCATTGAGTAAATAATAATCGATTATTATTTCAAATCGAATCGGTATCGTGTGTAAGCGTCACTGAAAAAATATCAAAAATAAAATAAACGGTTGGACAAAGTGTATAGTGTATAGCGAATTGTATATAATCATGTCGTGATGACCTCATTGATGTGACGCCAAGAGTGCCAAGACACATGACGTCATGCCCTCTTTTACCACTAACTCTTGACGTACTACAGTATTATTATGTTGTTCTATTTTCATAGTTTTCTGCTAGTCCAGAAACGTCATTACTTTATCGCATTGGTAACTGATATGAGTTTAAATTGTAACGTAGGCTACCGCAATAAGGTCATTCTACAGGATAAGAAACATAGCTTAGATTTCACCATTCTTAATCCTCGTTTAACACTAAGCTACAGTTATCGATCTCTCTGTCCCTTTTAAATATTGAATGAGTGAGGAGAGATCGAATCGGTCGATTAAACAAAACTTTCGGTTAAACACATTGCATTTGTAAATGTAAAGTTTCTTATCCTGTTGATTGATGCTTAAACCTAATTAATGTTACTTAAGGAAAAAAGTGATATCGACTTTAAAATGAAATAAAAACGTACAAAATATTTTAAAATTTGTACACTCTCGAATTAAGAAGAATCTATTCATTATATTATACATATATATTATATGATATTAGATATACATAATTGTAAATTTGCCATGTCTATACATTGAAAATATTAAAGAAAAATCATACTAGGGTTCATCATAACAGCGGAAGCCAAAACATATTGTTTAGAATTTACCTTTATTTACTTTTATTTAACCTGGTGTTAGTATTATGGTGTCAGGTGTTAGTATATATCAGAGATTCATCAATTTTGAAGAAAGGTTGATAAAATTCTGCACATAGGTTCCTTACATGACTGGAATTAAAAATAAGAGTTTAATCGATATCCGCAAAATAGAAGGTTCTCAATTCGTTTGTATGTTTTATTTTCAAGTTTTTTTATAAATTACATTTACCAAGAGGGTAGATTTTGGGTTGAAAGTGCATGAGGGAAATGCCTCGATATTGCATGGAAAATTCGGATTTTTCGCGGAAGAAGTCGCGTGCAACAGTAACTATATTTATAGAATTTTATTAAAATTTGGTCAAAAAGATTAAGAAATATTAAAAAAAAATATGATTGACCGAGTAATCGCGTAACATTTACACAAATTGTATAATAATATATTTGTCTTTTAGAAGTGTAGAATAAGAAATAGACTAGCAAATTAGTATCAACTTAGCTCAATACTAGTATTTGGAGCAAATAACAAGTTCTATAATTCTAGATCCTGATGCAGAGAAAGTAGAGGTCATTGCTCTTTACAATATGCTGAGCACAAGTGCGTACACGCGAATCGTACTCGTATGTGTTGCATTTAAATCATTGCTACAATCACGCTGACCACGCACCAAGTATCTTCTAGTGGCTTTAACAAACACGAGTTACCAACTTCTTCTTTCTTTTATCAACTGCCTCGTAGGTCTAGTGGTTAGCGTATGCGCCACTCATCGCAATGTCTCGGGTTCGATTCCCGGGTCAAATAGCAGTGAGGAGTTAGAATTGTGCCCAGTGGATGGCAATAGGCTCATCCCCTATTCTATGGGACCTAAACATAACAGTTTTAAAAATTAGACAACGGGTCTAAATCGCGTAATTATTATAAAGGTAAATAAATACACAAGTATGCTCTACGTTTCTAAACATAACGGGTGAAATGTGGATGTTATACATCTCTGGCACAGCCTTCTGGGTATTTTATGGTGAGTATGAGTTACCAACTTTTTGTCAATTTTTTTAAAGAGATACCGGTACGATATAGAGAATTCACTGAACATTCTCGTTTGTGTAGTATAGTTTATGGGACTGCTTCTTCTTCTTACCTGTCAATGGCATTATGGTTTCTCATTTTTTATTTTTATTGTTTTTGTCCAGTAGGTTGCAACTTCTCCTCTAGCTTGTGGTTTGCATTAGGTCTTCACGGGCATGCTGATCGTGCGTTATCGGGTTCTATGCCCGTTTTGGGTAAAAATGTTATTTTAGATTTTTTCAAATGTTTGAGCATGGGGTCTGTAATTGTATAAAATTGTTGTTCAACTGAGAAGTTTCTAATAGCGATACCAAACCGAATTGAAACCAAGATTATTCGGTCCAATAGCCCCAAGTAAATATCTCAATATAATTGTATGAAGACATTGGACAAGTTCCAAAAAACCTTGTAAACTCCATGGTTCCATTAATAGCACAACAACAGATTTCACAACTCACCACGAAAGTACCAAAGGTTACCGCGGAAACGGGAAAATAAAATTACGTATATTTTTTAGAGTTCCGTACCCAAAGGGTAAAACCGGAACCCTATTACTAAGACTTCGCTGTCTGTCTGTCACCAGGCTGTATCTCATGAACCGTGGTAGCTAGATAGTACAAAATGTCACAGATAATGTAGAACTTACTTAACTTAACTTATAACTTTTGCTGCTGTGCTGTAACAACAAATACAATACAATAAATATTTAAAGGGGGTTCCTGTACAACAGACATGATTTTCTTGCCGTTTTTATAGATAATGGTAATAGCCGGCTTTAATTTTTTTTTTTTTTTTAAAAAGCTTACTAGCAATTTGCAAATACAAATTACTAGTATTCTTGTTAACCCCCTCCAGCTAAGCTTAATTCGCTTGTGTTAGGAGGAAGTTTACGTCCGTGGTGTAATGGCTAGGATTCGAACCCACGACCTCTCGATCGTAAGACCGATGCCTTATCCATTGCGCCACGGCCGCTTAATTTGTTGCACCGATTTTATCATATGGCAATAGTTTGCTCCGGTCAGGAAAGATCTACGTAGATTAAAAATGCTAAAAACAATACTAGCTTATTCCTGCAGATCTATATGCTGCCCTAAATACATTCATCTCCATAACAAATTACATCAAAATCGGTTTAGCTGTTCACTCGTGATGCCTGACCAAGGGAAATAGGGATTCATATTATCATGACATCGATGTTATTAGACAAAAAATGCGTTATAAATAATATAACTTAAAATAACTGTTCCTGTGACTCAGTTGCAACTCCGTGTATTAAATTACATGTTCTTTATAAATCGAACTTTCTATCCTATTTCTAACTTTTCTTGTTACAAACCGCAGGTATTAGATGTCAACACACGACAAAATAGCCTTTCAGCTCATGATTCATATCAAGGCTATTAAACATCTGCAAATACTTCAAACGACGCCTGACAGATTAATAATAAAACATAACATAACAACACCCATATCTAGCCTGTTATGTTAAAGTCCCATGTGATAGCGGCCGAGGCTATCGTTGTACAGCGAGCACAAATTTTAGATTCCGTGCAATGAGAATGTTGTTAGGGGAAAAATCCTAAATAATACTTGTCGTACCGGGAATCGAACTCGAGACCTTACAGTGAAAGGTCGCTATTCTAACCAACCACTAGTATTTAACAAACAAAAGAAATGTTATTTTAATTTATTTAACTATTATATGTAAAAAGATCATTAAAACTAAGAAAAAGTATATAACCGCTAGTACTACTTTAATAAATGTCTGTGTACTAGACTAACAGTCCAGTCAGATAACATTTAAAGATTAAACATTCTTGACTTTGGCCTGCATAGCGAGGCCCAGAGCCTAAAGCGTCGTGATCCTTCCAAGCGGTTGTAACGAGTGGACAATTGAACGATTGTCGCCTAAATGAAACCTGCAAACAACGAAAATGCATATGGGGACGCTGACCTCTTGTAGTTGGGTTATTTTGTTTAAAATACTTATGCTTCGATACATTCGTGTTAGTAACAAACATGTTTAGGGACAGATCTGATGATTACAAAGAAAATTTTCTTGGAAAATGTATCTACCATTTGTTAACTTTTCCAAGAAGATCAGAGAGGATATTATTCAGTATTATCATTTGTTTGTTCAGTCTAAGTATTGTTATTATTTTGTAAACAACGTTTATGCAACGTCTATACAAAAATATTGATACTTTCGTGCATTATTGAAAAATTATCGAAAGTAAAATTTTCTAAGAAAATTAAAAGCATTTCTCTTGTAATACAAAACAAATGAACAGTTGTCAGATGAGTGATGAATGTGTTCTTTTTACCCGACTACCGCGAAGTCAAAAGTAATATAATATAATAATATAATATATGTTTGTATGTATGTTTATAAGTAAACGTAACATCAATCGTAACGTATCAATTGTTTGAAACTAACGATGTCGCGAGTTGCAAGAATTGTTGCACGGACTCGCAAACGCGTACGAAATATAAAACATGGTAGGTTCAAGTAGTACGATATTTGGGACGATGACTGAGTCAGCCGCTGTTTTTATGAGGTTAGCCACCCAGAACACTGTTTGTCTAGTGTGCTACTACATGCGGTAGTGAACTGATGACGTAACCAGGTTCATTATATTGTATGCGATATGTTTTTATTCATGCATATTTTTAGATGGGACCCGAAATCCTACTAATGTTCAAGACTAAGGATTCTTCTAATTACGGAAGACAGGAGATACTATATTAAGTTTATCGTCAATCTTCGTACGTGGCTTCCATTCCGCACTTCTTTCTGCTTACAAACTACCTATATGAAAATTGTGACTGTAAAATATGGTTATTACTAATTAATCTCATTCAAGCATTCATGCCGTCACTCTTTATAACATAACTGTCATTTGGCATAACCTGCCAGACGGATAGCGCCACATGCCACGCGAGACTGCCAAATTGCCACTTCAATTGGCTCCCGAACGGATATGACACAATCATGTAGTTTTACTTCTAGGTATATGACGTAAGCGAAAATCTGTACGAATTATTCAATTGGGGTTAAGTAGGTGCCATCAAGAATGTGGTGTGTGTTCTGTGTGTTTGGATGATACATTGTTGCCTTTAGAAATCTATCTCTTAATTGCCCTCATAGTGATACTTTTATTCATGCCTTTCAACCTCCGCGTCTCTCGCTTGTTCACACATAACGAGGCCGATAGATCCTGACGCATGTTGCCCATACAAAATATGACAAAAACGTGACAAAATCTATCTCGCAACCGTAATGCTAGCTCCTCTGGTTGCATTTCTGCCGTCCCACTCTGCAAATTAGTTTATTAGTACGATTCTGTCCATAGCGTCCGTGATTTCATATCACTGTTCATGACCTGAGAGATCAAGGGTGAACGCGTGAATAAATTACGTTCCTGATATCATTATGACATTAAATTGTTACTCCGCATGGCGTTATTTAGGTGACTATCGTAATTAGAAGATTTATAAATTATTAAAAATAATGAAATCTCCTCTATTCATGCCAGCGAAACTAGCAGCTCAAGTTTGGTACATGAAATGAAAATACAGTATGTGTTAAGTCTTATCGTGTATCGCGTGATTTTCTTTCGTTATTTCAAGGAAAGGTATGGAGTCAGAATACTGTTATATCTTTATGCTGTACCCATACTTTTTGTTTCTTAAAGAGAGTACACAATATATAACACACGCGTAATTTCGGCGTCGCGTCGTCCGTTAGACGTCGAAATAACGTGTCTGTGATATAATACAGGGTGGATGCGACATAGCGACATTTATTGAAACCACAGCTTCTATACATGGCCAGTATGCATTTCCACCGGATAAAAAAATCTCTGGCGAAAAAAAAATCCACGTCTTTCGAACAAATTGCACGATCGCAATGTTCAAATTGTTCGGAGAACGTGATTTTTTTTTTTTCGCCAGAGAATTTTTATCCGGTGGAAATTGATACTTACCATGTATAGAAGCTGTGGTTTCAATAAATGTCGCTATGTCGCATCCACCCCGTATATGTTCCACCCGTTAATCTTTTCGCACTTCACTCATCGATTGCATAACAATGAATTTCAAGGAACTCAAATAAACACTGAATAATCAGAATATAGATCAGTATTGAGCATGAGCATTGATTTGTCGAGATCTTGTTGACTTGCTAACCGACTTCGCCATTCGTATGTATGAATTGTATGACCTTCAACGTTATTAATCATTGCTGTTCAAACGAAAATATATGCAGTGCATTAAATTTGCATGATTGAGTAGGATAACAATAACGTTCTCGGAAGCTGTTCATTTTATATCGGCTGATTGCTGTATCTAACTGTTGTGTATACTCAAATTCCATTACAGTTTGCAGAAGGATAACTATTTCACAGAAAAATCTATGCATTAGATTCTTTATTGATTGACAAGACATAATAATCTACACACATACATCGCTACATATCTCTCTCTTGGGGAAGGAAAAACATTTAAAGGAAAATCTATCATTAGATAAAATGAGTGACTGACTTTTTTTCTGCGGGCATACAATTTTGTAAAATCGATGCTTATGCAACGTAAGTGAGTACAAGAACATTTTTTTTTAAATTGACTCCCTTAAACGGTTATTTTAATAAAGCCGAATTCAGTCAAAGCTCTTATGATTGGCATTTGGTTGTCAGACCGTATTCATTCACCAGTACCTCTGATTAAATTTCTTACGGGTTTCACTCTAACCATGTGTGCCATACACGGTGTCTTAGTGATAGTTACTGCTGTTGATCCTGATGACACTGGAGCCACAGTGGTGAGCGTGTGGGTTGGATTATATTATGCCATACAATAAGACTCTGTGGGTTGATGTTCGTTCACAAAAGCCCTACAATATACACACAACCATAAACTGACAGGTTATTTTGATTTTCCATCAGCACTACATCGTGGCACAAACACATTACCTCTGTAAACCATGGCAGTTATCCAAATCGATTTCATGGTGCTACTCATTAAACCATAACATATACGAACTGCAAATTAAATAAACCTTTTATTGTTCTTTTAATTTCTGTAAATGTATGACTCGGCACCAGGTACGTTGGCAGTTTCATACATCGGCGAGGCAGTGGTCTAATGGTTAGTGTATGAAACTGCTCACTGTGATGTCGCGAGTCAGACAAAGTAAACTTTAAGTTTTTCGGGCAATTCTTAGTTGCAGCAAGGATAGAGTCTAGAATTAAGCCTGATAGGTGGAGATATGCTTCTTCGCACATGGAACTAAAACATAATTTGTAAAATGTGTAATGGAACAATAAATTCACAAAAACCAGCACACACATCATTGTTATATCGAGAAGCTCAATGTTCTAATTCAGTACATTACGTATACATTTGAGTATACATCAGGCAACCCTTTAAGATCTTGAGTAAATATGTACCTTTTTACTTTTATTATAAACTCGACAATTTACCTTAATGCGGTCGCATTTGCTGCGTTATATACTTCCATTTGTTGAGGAGATAACGTTTTGAAACACAGGCACAGGTAGCTTGGAATCGTCTGTATCTGCAATATTTTATATATTCATCGGCTGTAGTCAGTGTAGTCACCACTTACCTGAATAGATCGGGTAGCCTATATTACTAATTGTATCTGTGACGTGTCGGTAATTTGACTTAACGTCAGACAGACCCTAGGGAATTCACGTATTATGTATTAAATATAGTAATAATACAAACTTCCTTGCAAACTTCCTCATTGTAAAGCCGGCTGGTATTTCTAAGTTGTATGACACAAGACATTATATGTATTATTTATATAAATCATTTGTTGCAATTTTTATGACCACCAATAGTGCAATTACACAGTGACAAGTTTTTTCATCTCTCTATTTTTAATCGAGATAAACAAAACAAGTAATATAATTGGCGCGATTTAAAGCAAGCAGTTAAATTGCGGCAATTCAATTGCTTGCTTTGATTATTGCGTTTAAAAAGATAGAGTAGGCTAGTTTATTACCTTGCAGAATTAACACGGTGTATGTGGACCCTAAGCTAGTTTAATAGAATAGACTATTGCGTCTTAATAGCTAATTAATAAGCTATAAACAAGATATTTAATCACAAAGATTAAATATTATGTATAACGGCATACAGAATGTTAATGACATCGTCGTAATGTACCTTCCAAGTCATATATTTCAAGAAAAAACACATGAGAATATGCCACATATTATGTGAAAATAGTAAGTGACATTGGGAGCTTGTATCAGATACTTTTACTTTGCAATTTTTAAATGAAAAAGTTTCCCAAAGTAAATTATCATATTAAAAAATTCTACAGTTCCAGAGTCGTGTGCTAAATCACTGGTACCAACTTACTAGTACTTTAGCACAAGATTTTTAAACCAGTGTTGTGGTAATGTTGATTTACACCCTGTATTAATTTACCTGCTATTTTTATAAGTTAGTTAACTTGCACGACATTTTCATTGCTGACGGGATATTAATAAAAAGATTTGTGTCTATGAAGCTAATATCAAGTAAAACTTGATGTGCAAAGGGCCAAGCAATTAAGCATGTTTGGCAAAAACTTCAACGCTTGCAACTTTAACGGGGTGCATGAAAGGAGCCTCCCCGAGTGAAGGGGGTGCATGAAAGGAGCCTCCCCGAGTGACGTTCACAACGATTCCCTACGTCCGGCGCACCCTGGGCAATTCGCGAGTTCTCCAAAGCGAATTGGCTAATCCTTCCACCACGATGGCAAGTCAGCCATCGACACGACGAAAAAGAAGAAGGAAATTCAACGCTATAGTGAAAACTGACTGCAATAGATATACTTGTGTGTATTACATATTACATAATTATAATATAGATAGATAGCTAGATAGAGAATTCTTTATGTACACAAAGAAGAAGTACATAATTGTGATACCCAGTCTAATAGAAACATGCACAATGGGCGCCCTTATCACTATAAAGTGATCTCTTCCAGGCAAGCTTTTAATATGCTTACTTAATATACCCACTATTTAGATATGTTACTCACTTATTCATAACTGGTGTAGTAAGTATTTATTATGAATTTCGACGAAGTTTACGAAGTTCTTGCCCTGCATACCTAACTCGTTGGCCCACTGTACAATGATCTCGCACATAGGCGGACCTATTGCCATAGGCATTCTCTACCAGTCAACCCTTGAGAGATGCTGAGAGTGGGGTGGTAGGTGCTAAAGTAGAAGTTTTAATGAAGAGAAGAGCAATAATAAAATAATTATGAGTACATATCGTCGGTTGTAATATGAATTGATGTAACCGCCAAAATGTCGAAAATGAGTTATATATGTAGTTCGACTGCAAATTTCAATCCGGATCGATTGGTGTTGTTAAAATGTTGATATCTTAAAAAAAATGTCGAGTACGTTAACCGCAACTTAACCGTTTTTTTCAATTCACATGACTTTTTTTAAGTCATGGGCCGTTTTTGTAAAATCTCATGTTATTAGGTTAACGTAAAGATCAAATTGTAATTGCGCATTAATGTAATGAGCAACGTTGAAAAAATATCATTGATGTAAGTCTCATTTATTACCCAAATTATTCTCAGCAAAAACTGTATAATCAGCGATTCAAGTGAGGAAATTGACGGAATTAAAGAAAAACATCAAGAAAATATGCCGGAAACTAAACAAAAGGAACAAACACATGACGAAAAAAGAAAACCTGCAGCGGTAGAAAATTCAAAGAACAACATCAAGAAAAACAAAATAGTGTTATAAAGATGACGATACAAAAGGATGAAAAGAAACACAAAAAGCAGTGAAAGCCAGCAGAAAGACAGGAAAAGCTGTAGAAAAGACAGTAGAAAAGGCCAAAAAGAAACAAGAAGAAGAAAAATTAGGAAAAAGAGTAAAGAAAAATTTGAAAAAGTAGAATAAACTACGTGTCTTATGTTAATTTCGTAAAATATTATAATTTTATGTTCCAACTTAATCAATAAGTGATTGTTTTAGTAATTAAACTATACTTTGTGTTTAAAAGTAAGAAACATAAGTAAAAATAAGGAGTTTATTTTTGTTTCTTAAATAATTGTGATTTATTATTACACTTTGATACTCGATGATAAGACTAAGTGTTATCTAATAGGTAATTAAAGTAATTATGATTAAATTTTTGAGTAAATTTAGTGTTTTTTTAAAAAGAACAATCCTTTTTTTTATAATTAAACGTGTTTCTGATTATGATTAAATCATGTTGTACCTTTTAATCTGTTTTTTTAATTACTTACTACCTTTCCGCTGTTTATCTTAAATCAATAGGTTAATTTAATATTCAACCTTAATAAAAGTGAATAAGTGTGAAAATGCATTAGCAAATTGTTTAAAACGTAAGTCCACTTTTCTGAAACTGTGCGCCTTACTTTAATATTTCTTAGATATTTTGTGACATACATTAAACTGCTAACTGTTTTTCAAATTATATCCGTAAATCAACTAGCGTAACTACATATTTTTGCAAAAAAATTGATGTAACCGCCAGGTTATTTTCCAAACTATAATAGCTATCCTGTTTTGAACCAGTTCATCTATAAGATCTCACAAAAATAGGATAATGGTGAAAAACACACCGAAATTGGAAAAATAAATAAAAAGTTATAACACTTTTTCTGATTTGTAAAACAGTTTTTCGCTTCTCCTGTAAAATCGTCATTTGGCGGTTACAGCAATTCATATTACAATCGACGATATAGGTACTTAAATTTTTTTTCTTTTTTTTTTGTTTATGTGAAAATTCTACCTTCATATTCATTTAATTTCATAAAGTCAATTTACACGTAATTTTTCCCATATCCACATAAAACATACATAATAGAATGAATAGGTATAATTACACAAATAACCACATATTCAATATTATGTTTATATAAATAATGCATAACTATATACATAAATCTATAAAATACATAATATATATATAATTCTAATAATGATGAGCTGTAGCCATCGACTAGTCGCCAGTGCGTAATAAATAGGTCTTAACACTTCATAGGAAATTTAAAATGCTTAGACCAGTGGTTCCCAATTAGTGGTACGCGTACCCCCAGGGGTACGCGAGGTTGCTTGCTTAAAAAACAATTAAATATCTTCTCTATTTCTACATTTGCCAAAAAAATATTCCATTTAATTAAACGGCAGTAGCCGGTAGGTAAATCGCATGCATCAAGCGCTTTGGCCCGCGGCGGCGGCGATTGACCCGTGTTGCCCGCGACTCCCGCGCCTCGCGTCGCCCGATTGCGGTCGCTACCGCTGCCGCCTATTTGCTCGTCATTGTCAATCATGTTGAAATCTCTACTTTAAATTACTACAAAATTGTATATTTAAATTATATATTAATATTTTTTTTCGTCTTTTGTTTTGCATTTTCTGTGAAGATTTACTATAGTAACATATTTTTCTTAACCATCGGCAAGTAGAGATTTCAACGAACAGAAAACATACCAAATTTTTGAAAAAGTTAATATTTTGACGGGTGAATTTTCGGTCGAAAATCAGGGTGCTTTTGCAATATTAATTCAAAATAAGGTGAAAAAATAAATATTTCTAATCAAATAAATTACAGCGTATTTGGGACATAAAAAGGTAAGTTTTCACCAAATTTCGTGAAAAAAAATTGTTTGTGAAAGATAAAAATAAAAAACCAAAAACTTGGTTTTTTGAATTTTTCACATACATTTTGAGGTTATATGTAAAAAATGTAAATACAAAAGTTTTAGATCTTTTTATTACAAACAACTTCATTCGACTTTTTCCCATAGGACTTTTAGTTTTGCCGGAAATCGTAAAAACCGTTTTTTACCCTTAAACACCCCCCCCCCTCCTCCCCCGCATCCCCCTCCCGACCTCAAATCGCCCGTAAATTATTTTTCCTTTCATTTTTATAATATTCTCCTTCTTTACTAATGGGTTTCATCCTAAAAAATTATCGACCCTGGTCTATAAAGGGGTACGCAAGTTGGAGGTCTTTCTTTAAGTGGTACGTGGAAAAAACTAATTGGGAACCACTGGCTTAGACGATAGCTATAGCTTTCAGACAAACAGTTACTACGCTTTTATTGATTATTTTAATAGCATTTAGCTATGCTTAGCAAATTTACTAAGAATCAGTAAAAAAATAAAGGAATTGGCAGGATTTGGACCTGCACACTGGGTAGCCGCTTTAACCAACCAGCTACGGTCGCCTCTTGCCATGACCCTAAATTTCTTAAGTGTATGTTACGTCATTTCGTGACGTCACGTTCATTCATTTGTTCCTATCCAAAGTAGGATACAATAGATACTAAGTAGATAGATACTACGTTGTACTCATAAGTTTAACATTTTACGATAGTTTATAGGACAGTTATAACTTAACAACTAGTGGTTAACGCATCTAACACATCATTTAATACATCCATTAGCTATATATTATATCATAAGTTTATAGGGTTTCCCCTTTGAGTAAATAGTAATATCATCACGCGCAATGAAGGTGAAGCAGAGATGTTATACTGCAACTGATGATTTGCCTGCATTGAATATCGCCGCCATTTTCCGTTTCAAATATATTTATGTTTAATGACATAATAGTTACAAAGTGTCCTCTATTTATAAAGTAAAAGATTATTTTGTTATACTGCCTGTGAAAGAGCCTCATATCTTCTTTGTATTTATAAGGCATTGATCATTTCGTCCTCGATTTAAATTGGAACTAGACATAAAATAACACATCATCACGTCTATATTACCTAGGAGGGTTACAACATCCACACTTCACCTGTGCTGCAATTGTGTATTTCTTGACAGAAAGTTCATAAATACCACTTTGCGTGACCCGGGACTCGAACCCGAGACCTAGCGGTGAGTGGCGCAAGCGCTAACTGCTAGACCAGCGAGGCAGTATGGAGCAAGTCGTTTCGTTATTTAATTCAGTAACCGCTAATACTTTCTATAATAGCTTTAGTAACTTAACAAATCAATCAGTTTTAGTTTTCCTTATTGCAAGACGGTGTTGGTGCCAACAGTTTATTTACACACACAATGACTTCGATTCGAGATATAGTATATGTAATATGAATGCACCTTTGACTCAACACAATAAAATTCACGGTTACATCTATAAATGTGAATAATTTTATTATTCTTGTGTAATATGGATGAAATACGGGTTGGCTTTGACATAGGGGCATTTATTGATAACGCAGATTCTACACAACTCAACTGGTTAAAATTAAACAAGTATTAGTCCAGCAGCATAATAACTTACTAAGTTTCTACATACGTACCCAGTCGTCGCCTTGAGACTATAAACTTGAATCGTGAGTTCAGCCTAGCAGAAATGACAGAACTAATGATCGTAGAAATTGTAAATAATTGCTGATTCAATCGATCGATTAGGTTAACGCTATTTATTGTAGATACACATTATTTTGCAATTAAGCTACAGCTAGTCGAGCTATAACCCACCGCCAATCCAATGAAGGCAAATACTCATGTGGGATAAGTTAGTGCTAATTCATTAACATTGCTCATTCTACAGAATACAGAAAGAAGCTCGAATTTAATGTTTCTATCTACCAAGCTGTTTATTATATAGTGATAATTAATCTCTCTTTATCTTTATATCATAAATAAATAAGCAAGAATGTAGGTAGCCTATGCGATCGTACAATGCTGCAAAGTGAGATACTTGCTACTAAATTTAAAATAAATCTTAAATATAATTTAAAGTATTTGCACTCTGCAAATAAGTCCTAGATTTGTTCAGGGTAAAACTTGCTGATAATAGAAAAAAGATCGCGCAAGGCTTATCTTTTATCAATGAAAATATGTAAACATACGTCGGGCGTAAACGCTAACGCTTGCTTCCGATTGCAAGCTTTATTAGGAGCAAACATTTTTTGTAAAAATTTAATTCGTGTACAGTCTGGTCGTCTCTTTTAACTGGTCAAAGTTCAACACCACCAACCAATCTAGTTAAGAAACTCACGTAAACAAGTTAATACTTATTCACATTGCTCATACTTAATACTCCTATCTCGATTACTTCCGAACTAGTAAACAAAGCCGGCGCATAATTTCATTGTGATAATTGTCGTTTGCATCGGCGGTTCGTTTTTTATGCGTTTGTCTTCGACCACCTTTTCCTGTTAGTGGTAGACCGATTATGTTATTATTGTTACGAGTATTTATTGTGATTGCTTTATTACATCTCGTGTTGTGCAACTTTTGTCTCAGGATTGTCCACTGATATAGGAAATTGTTGGAAAATATGTATTATTGATTGTAGGGGTGATACATAATGGCTCTTCTAAGATATACTATTACATTAAAATATTTTCTTGTCTGAAGAAAATATTTTAATATACATAATTAAAATAATTTCTTGCCTGAAGAAAATACTTGCAATTTAAAAATAAATAACTGTTGGGCAAAAGTGTTATCTGGGCTTTAGCTTCAGGAATTTCTCAATGGTTCGCCTCGATAGGTATTATTGCCAACATTATCTGCTATGACTAGAAAAAAGGAACACAAAAACCAATCAATGTGCGATATATTGACAGTAATATTGTAGGTATGCGGGTAGGCAAACTAGTCAATAACAGGACGGAGTTAAATAATTCTGAATCTCGTACAGAGACCTCTACATATCAACCTATACATTGCCAGTATTAATATTGGTCTCGTAATAGGCGACCCGTGCAATGTGATACCAGTTTATACTAGAAATGTATAGGTTGATCGGTAGCCGTGTACAGTCAGCAACAAAAGTTGATGAACAGTTTCTGTACAAATACGAAACAATTACGATTTTGAGAAATAAATTTGTTTGAAAATTCGTGTTGTTGTACATAATATTCCCAGTCCCAAGCTCAAGTGCTTTGTCATGCAAGCAACAACGAGGCGAGACACGTGCCAGAGCATTGTACTACCAGTACTTGAAACAATAATTACAACCAATTACTGACGTTACACACACCAGCTTTGATTATCACAACAAATATGTAGCAAACTTGCAGTTCTATAATAAAATCTAAATGTTTTATATAACATGAATAAAGTAACACCACGCCTTGTATTATTACATTTATTACACAAAAGGATATGAGCAGACAGTGAGTTAGATAGCAACCATAATGAGCCAACCAAGTTCCATGTGAGCCTATCGTCATCTACCGGGCACGGTTCCAGATAATGCCAGACTCTGTGTTGCTTCTGTCTACATAATGTATAATATTAACCGATATACAATATAATTACTTATATAAAAGTACATGTTTCATAAATAGTTATGCCCAACAATAAAGTGTTTGTTGTACTATAAAGTGATTTATCGGAAGTATATAAATAAAACATAAATTACGCTTAACTTCAGATAGCTCCTAATACCACCTAAGAGGTTGAAGGCCAATGATTTGATTGATTTAAACATCGGTTATCAAGAAAATGTACATGTATTCACGTTCTTCTTTCAAACGCTCTACATTTTCTATAACATATACATATTATTTACATAATAACACGTGTACTTTTTTATAAAAGCTATGTCGCAGCAATAAACATCAACTTTTACAATGCATGCATTAATTGTATGCCAATAATTTCGTAATGTAAATAAGGCTATACTTTTATTAAGTCAGTCTTATGCAAAGGGCACAATGGAATGTTACCAATATGTTTTGCCGGCGTCGATTTATCAACGATTCTGACTTTGTTTACAATATAACAGCCGGTATTAAAAACAGCTGAAACAAAATCAACGAGTTAATTCCTACCGAAGAATGTTATTTAGGTCGCAGCACTTTAAATACTATCTATAGAAATAGAAAGAAATTGTTATTCAAATGCTCTTTAGAAATCTGATGATTTCAACTAGCTTATTAAACTTAGGGTTTAAGTTTATACTTTCTAATGACTGGTCGTGTGATGTGAGCTACTCTGTTAATTCTACGGATCATGACCAAGGGTGGTTATCTATTAACTAGCATATCATGTTCTAATCCTTTATTTTGTCCGTAGGTTCCGCTATGAGTGCGAGGGCCGGTCAGCGGGTTCGATTCCTGGCTGCAACAGCACTTCAGAGAACAAGACCTACCCCACTATCAAGATATACAACTACGTCGGACCCGTCGTCATCGTAGTGTCATGTGTCACCAAAGACGAACCTTACAAGTAAGTCATTTTAATGATTAATTCGACGGTGACATGTTTAATTATTAGAAGACAATTTAAATGTGCACTGTGTAAAATTAACTTAGGTTGCCTACATTCATTAGTTCATAACATTATCTTAGCAATTAGGAAAGATCTCATAAATCATGCCTCTGAACTCTGATAATGACTTATTTTTTTAATGTAAATGTCTGTTAACGTAAGCTTCTAAAATACTACACTCATAACTGTTTCTTTATTTGGTGATAATTGGCTAAGCCATATTAGAATACGAGTATATGTCCAACTGAATTTTAGCCAAAACATGTTTTTCAGTGAAGCGGCAATGGTATCTAATTGAAAATGTATTTTTGTCACGTTTGACTTTGACTTTAATACCTACAAAAGACCCTACCCAAATATCTAAGTTTAGTTGCCAGACCTTAAACATACTAACATTAGCTATCTTCCCTAGGCCGCACCCCCACAACCTGGTGGGTCGCGAGCGCTGCAATCGAGGAGTATGCACCATCCCTACACGAATCACCGAGGAATCCAACGAGTACCAGTTCAGAAACCTGGGCATCCAGTGCGTCAAGAGACGGGACATCGCGGAAGCGCTCCGGGTCAGGCAAGAGCTAAGGGTGGATCCTTACAGAAGTAAGTAACTCACAATATTCTTTTTACTACCTTACCTATAATGCGATTGCCAATTTAACTTACGGTATTTAATTTACGGTTCAAGCTAAGATCTTCAATCATCTTCCATTGCCCACAGCACTTCTGATCAGACATTTGATATGGTCCTTGCTGTTGCCCTGTGTAAGCCCCATACCGATTGGTATCAAATACTTTAATTTGGTCACCAAATTAAACAATTTATCTCCAAAAAAACAATGGTTACATGTTGCAGTATCAAAAGAACCTAATATAATAGCTCATTGCTTAATTACCATAATCCATGTCATGAAAGACTACAAATGAACAAACACTTTCTACAGTACAGTCGGCCATTGATCAGACAAAGGTATCACAACCTCAGCCTCGTCGAGCCCGTCACCGCACAAGGTCGGCCAATGACTTGTCACGTCTGTCATGCATTGTCGTATTACTCGCACGTCTGTGTTTAACGGCTCGCTCGCATCGGCTCAGGAAGTGCCAATCGAATTGACCACTGGGTTAATTGGATCAATATCTACTTGTCTAACGATATGAGACCAGTTTTAGATTTAAGACCAAATGTACCTATGTAATTAGTAATTCAAATAAATAGTTTCAGAATGGTCTTTATATGGATCAAAAAGTTTCAATCAACAAACGAACTCACAGTACGCCAGATAAACTTTAGCCGAAAAATAGTAATCCGGTAGGAAACTTTGTACTTCGCATATCCTAATCAACTTATGTATTTCTATGAAATGAATACACATGGGCCAAATAAGGCGCAGCCATACTAAAATCTCGCCTAGCGCTGGCAGTTTCCTATCCCTTATAAGCTATGCATGGCGCCACGCCAAACACCATTTTTGTGCGCCTATCGAATATTTGAAAGAAACATGATCCTACAGTTTTCGTCGGCAGTATAAATAGCTTATTTATATGGTCGTTGGAGGAATGGACACAATACAATGGCGTCGGGTTTGTGGTTTATTACACGCATAAAATAAATGCTTCGAATGACTGGCTCCTTGTAATGTAAACGTTAATGCTGATTTAAATTGGCCCACGAGGAAGTTAATGAAAGTTTGTCATCAATTTATCATTTTCTTTCTCCCTAGGGCTTTTCTCAATTATATCGATGGGGTTGTCGCGGTAAGCATAAATAGAGAGGCATCATGAAGATTTATTGGTCCGCGCGGCTTCGAATTAACCAGGAGCCTCTTCTAAATCCTCTTTATTCTCTGCCACGAGTCCTTCTACTAATTAACAATGGGATATAATTGCATAAATCAGAATTGTGCTCTATTCGTAAAAATGTTCATCCCATATTTAAAGTAGAAAATCATCAACATACAA
Source organism: Hypena proboscidalis (assembly GCA_905147285.1). Lineage (NCBI taxonomy): Eukaryota > Metazoa > Arthropoda > Insecta > Lepidoptera > Erebidae > Hypena > Hypena proboscidalis. The sequence goes on from LR990132.1 coordinate 1,034,222, forward strand.
TAAATCCATGGTCCGTGATCATCTAGGCCATTTATGTCATCTCGGATCTTACAAAGTTAAACAACAGATATACAGTCCAGCAGTGCTGCGGTTAGCGACTTGCAACCATTGGGAAAGCGGTTAGGCAACCTGCCCATAGTTCCGGCTTATACTACTCCACCAAATACAGACAGAGTTTCCATCTGTACTGCTATGACGATAACTTTAATTAAAATACAACCATGTTTGTATGTTTTTGTACCGGGCAATGGCGTTTTGCAATGCACAACCTTATGGAGATGTGACGTCCTTCTTTTTTTATGGAATTAAGTATTTTGGCGAATTTTAACAAATAGTGTTTTTTTTAAATTATTCTGATTCTGTATAAAATTATGTTGTTTTATTCAAAAACTATAATTTCAGTATATAAATACTGCGTAAATGGGTATCAACAAATCTAAAAATATGACACTCCATTTATAACGTTTTCAAATGAATCTTGCCAAGAATGTTCAAAAACGGTCCATGAAATCGATCATTAAAAACATTAAATTCCCATTTTCCCTGTTCACATTTACTAGGTAAGTATACCGAAAGGCGTGTGTTGTGTGAAACTAAGTTAAAACTGATGGAAATAGGAAAAAGCTAGAGGCCAGAAAATCTGACAAAGAATATCGCATCGTCCCGTGTTTGCAGACGATTTGCATGCAATACTAATATTCAGTTTAATCCACTAGACTAGAATCCGACCCCGAACCTCAGAGAATGATAATAAATTTTAACAATAAAACCATTCTGAAATATACACCACATAGTGCTTAGGTTAGTAAGGGAATAATCTTACTATTTGATTCATCGATATATGGCGTTGATCTTATCATCTGAATCGCTCTATGCACTTTGTTTTAAAATAGCAAGGATTAAATGGGCTCTTTGACAGGTTTTTAAGAATATTTTATATTATTTAATAGCGAATGAGGAACCCAGTAAAAGTTGTATTTTTTAATTCTGGTACATATTAGCTGAAAAATATCAAATTCAAAATTCTATAAAAAAACAGCGCACCAAAACGGAACTTACAATATGGCAGTGCAATGGGCTCGGTGACGTCACATGCCTGTAAATATTGTGATCTGTCAGTCTACGGTAGTATAAATTATCTTTGATGTTTACAGGCAGATGACGTCGTCATAAACCCGACCAATCAGGAGCGTTTTGTGTCACGTGACAATCGTTCATAAATATGCATTTTTATTTACAGAATTTAAAATATAATAAATAATATTTTCAACTTACGTTAATAAATAACCATTTTTAATCACAAAATCTATACGGATTACAGTAATTGATACTTTATTTTTCGGATTGTCAAGTAGCCCATTGCTGGGTTTTCAAACCCAGTATTTTTTGTAGTCCAGTGCCTTTCGCTGAGTCATAATTTACATCTTATCAATCTATCACAGGCCATTTGCAAAGTATCTAGTCATCATCAGCCCAAAGACGTCCACTGTTGGACATAGGCCTCACCTAACTGCCGCCACAACGCGCGGTTTTGGGCCGCCTGAAGCCAACGGCTCCCCGCGATCTTCACCAGATCATCTGTCCATCTGGCTGGGGGGCGACCCACGCTGCGCCTGCCGGTTCGTGGCCGCCACTCAAGAACTTTTCGGCCCCAACGGCCATCTGTTCTACGAGCTATGTGCCCTGCCCATTGCCACTTCAGCTTTGCGATTCGGTGAGCTATGTCAGTTAATTTAGTTCGCCTGCGGATCTCCTCATTTCTGATTCGATCACGCAGGGAAACACCAAGCATAGCTCTTTCCATCGCTCGCTGTGTGACTCTTAGCTTCCTTAAGGTCACCATCAAAGTATCTAGTATTTGGTGGCAAATTAATCAACCTATCAGGCTATCAAGCTTTAGACTCTTGAAGCCCTCAAACAAAATAGCTGTCAGGAATTCAGGAAGCTTTCGATAGAAGTTAATGGAAAATGCCAAAAATCAGTCTTCTGGTAAATATACAATGGCGGGCTCCAGTTGACAGATCCATCTTACTCACTTGACAAAATATAATTCTAAAGGACAAAATAAAGAGATATAGAATATATCTCTCTCTTATATTTTCTAAAAAGAAAAGAAAGCGTGATAAATTTTTCGCGTCACTATATTATTGTATAAACGAATATTCAATTGCTATCTAGTATTTAATACTTCTATAAAAAACTTCCGCTAGAATTGATAGATTTACTATCCAAGAACTACAGAACCTACGCCTGGATAAACTGGATCTCAACACAAAATGGGCTTTATTCCCTTACAGTTAAGTCTGGCAATAGTTTAGCGCAATAACATGAGTACAGGAATAGGCGAGCGGCCAGAAATACCCATAAACCGTCCCGGCCTGCCAACCTATAAACCCATTTAGTCTCGCTTCACATCAATGTGCTGTCAGTGCCATCTGGTCGTGGCCTCGTATGGTATAAAAATATGACAGACTAGCTTCTGTCCGCGGCTCCGTCCGCGTGGTACATCGTTAAAAAGTAACCTATGTCCTTCTCCAGGCCTTGCAACTATTCCCATACCAATTATCATCAAAATCGGTCTAGTTGTTTATCGCCGAGGTTTTACCCGTGGCGCCATCTAATGCCCTTTGATTAAACTGCCCCCCCCTGCCCCGAGCACTCGGGTACATCAATTATATTTTGACGTACGACGAGAGCCTGGACATTTTTACTTGTTCAGAGATACCTTATTTTATTAGTTAAAAAAATAATAATCTATATAAATAAAAATGAATTGTTGTTCGTTAGTCTGATTAAAACTCGAGAACGGCTGGGCCGATTGAGCTGATTTTGGTTTTAAAATGTTTGTCGTAGTCCAGGGTAGGTCTAAACGGTGAGCAAATAAGGAAAAATTGCGAGTAAGATAGAGTAAGACGACAATTCCATTTTCCCATATAAAAGTTGACCACTTACTTTCTGTCAAACATTTGACGGTATTTGTACTCTCAGTTCCACTCAAATTGAAGAACGCATTAAAACAAGACTTTTGAATCGACAACATAATATCAACTTTGCTCATAACATCGTGTATTTAAAGTTCAAAATATAAAAATAATTAATGTGTTGACATGTTTGATGGGTGCCAACCTTACAGTGTTACCAACTCTCAAAAATATTGTTATTATAATAATAGTAAGTGTATCCGAACGTTCCATTGTTTTGTCCATAGATTTAAAGACTTTTTACTGGAACGCAGTAAAAAGTCTTTAAATCTATGGTACTTTAACATCCTTGGTTTTGTCATCTCATTATAAAAAAAGAAACATTTAATTGGAGAAATACTGAAAATAATTAATAATTTAATACAACCTGGACAGTTATTATTTTTGTTCTGCCGTTCCATCCACTTTTTACAAAAGGGACAATGCATTTTAAGGAGTTGAGGGATATATAGCTTCACTATAACTTCTGGAAAATAGTTTTAAAATATCAACAATTTAAATATTATAGTTGTTTGAATTCTTTATTTTCTCGATAACAGATGTAGTTCTTCTTCTTTTCTTAACCATGGCCACCGTCAAAAAAAAAAGGACAGATGTAGTTTGATAGTTATAGTGTAAATATTTGTCAGTATTCACTCAAAAAAAAATTGTCTATGGTAAAATGACACTTGAAATTTAAACGTCTCTTTGCTGTGCATCTATACTATAATTCTTTAATATTCCTAAAAAACTAAAAGCAACAAATTTCAATAAAATTAAAAAAGTATTGAGTCGTGTGTTTGTGACTTACTAAATATGCCTCCAATAATTAGGCGGTACGAAGTTCGCCGGGTCAGCTAGTAATTATAATATAATTTACTTAATTAGAATACTTAATATAATATTTTAATCTATGTGTTATTTGTTAATTATATAAATATATTTTTTTTTATTTATTTATTATTTTATTATAATTTTTATTTCAGAAAGTTTAATTTTTAAATCATACTGTATTTAATTTATAATGCTGTTTTCATGTTTTCCATTTTGTTATGTTTGGTTTAAGACAGTGAGCAATAAAATGATAATTGTAGGTATAATAAATAAATAAACTTCCCACTAACTTCAAAAACCTAAATAACACTCTATGAAATAACTTTTTGGAAAACCTAGTTATAGAAGTTGTTTGATTTTTATTGAAGATCCATCCAGTATAAGAAATGTCGTACTTTAAATTTAAAAATTTATGGAGTTCTATACAATCGTTCAACTCTTATTTTACTACCTTAGGGTGGCATTTCTATAAATCCCTTCTTAGTGTCTGCGCCTACGGCACTTATACGACGAACAGTTATATATTTATAGATAGATATACAACCATAGAAATCTTAATAACTAGTCAATAGAAATGCTATCGACTATCTTTTAACACTGGGACGCATGTCGCCGTTTTTCAAATACCACTTTTTGTATTCCTGCAAACAAAATTATTCTTTTTGGCGATGACATTAAGACGACAATTCCTCAACTCGCACTTGTGTTCGATTAGACAGATGCGCTTGTATTCCTGCAAACAAAATTATTCTTTTTGCGATGACATTAAGACGACAATTCCTCAACTCGCACTTGTGTTTGACTAGACAGATGCGCGGCGACAAGGTCACGCGTCTTTGACATTTCTATGGTACTGGTTGTGGTTATAGTCAGTTAATATGAAATTATGACAGACCGCACACCTGCATAGTTAAAGTTCCGCTTGAGTTCCGCTTATATCAAAAGTGAATACCCCTATTAGTAAGATAGACAAAATATTTATATATCAATATTATCGATGTGTCTACAAAAGTTATTATTGTTTTTATGGTTTTTTTATTGATTCTGTTCTCAAACAAAATCCATTTTATTTACAGTCAAATATATTCTCTGCTGTATGCTTAATCTTCAGTTACTTCTTATCGTCCAGTGGTGTAGAATACTTTCTCATTATCGATACTACATTTAAAGTACATATAAATAAAATTAAAATACGCTAAGAGACATTGATAATCTCTATCCATCAACAGCACTTGACCAATTAACCTCAGATATCAATTATATTAAATACACGTTTCGTTGATAAGTAAATATTAATGCATTGTTAACATTTTTTATTGGTTTTATAATGTGTATTTTAAAATTTTAAAGATAAGAGGAATAAATAAGTAAAATTTTGCTCACTTTACAAAAAAAATACTGAAACCTTGACTAGTAGTTCAGTATGAATTGGCCTTTAAGATTTGCCGACGACTTTGTATAATAATAGGTAGGTATATACTTCAATTTGTACCTCTCGTCGTTAGGCATTCTAAATCGGGATTTAGTTTGAGTTTACGTGAAAATATTTAGAACGTAGCGTTTAAAGTATTACAAACATTCTAGTGCATTGATTAGATTCCTGGTGAAAATGTCTGAATCTATTCGTGATATTGTTAGACTTCTGGCAGGTAATGACGCGTTTTAAGATCCATTTACACGAATCGAGTTTTAGAAAACAATTGATATTCTATGAAAATTCATACAAGATGATACTTTCATTGCCTTGACAAAAATATCGTGAAACTGGATCTTTAACCTACACTAATGAGTACTAATGACTGATAATCTGTATAACTTCAACACTTCATTACATTTTTCACATAATGTACTATCAGACTTACTGATTCGTGACCCATTTATCAAACGTTTCGTTGGTTTATTATACTGCTTCTTAATTTGGCATTGTTTACTAACTAAACTAACTTTCATTTGCTATATTGCTATTGAGAACTGACTGTATGAAGTCGGTTAAAAATGCATGTCATGTCATGACGATCAAATGACGTATAAGACAGAAAAATGAGTTTAAGCAGAGTTGTATTACAGCTACATTTCATACATACTATACATTTCGTACCTAATGAATTAGGGGCGAGACTGTGGCCGTTCACTGGGCATTGGGCATAGTTCCAATTTCCGTGCCGCTACTGACAATATTCTGAAAATTGTGGATAACTGGATAACTGAATGTTGATTTCTTCTTTTCCTTTATTGAGCGACAATTCAGTGATTCTAAATGAATCTGCTGCTTTTACATGTTCTATGTATGGTTTCAAATTCGGTTGCACTTAACATTTTTGAGTTCAACCGGTATTGACTTGAATTGCCTCGATGGTCTAGTGGTTAGAGTATGCACCTCTCATCGCGAAGTCTCGGGTTCGATTTCCGGGTCGTGCAAAGTGTTATTTGTGAACTTTACGTCAGAAAATTCACGATAGCACCATGGAGTTGGAATTTTTCCCGGTGCATGGCGATAGGCTCACCCCTATCCTAACGGACCTAAAACACAATAGGTGAAATTTGAATGATGTACACCTCTGCCACAGCCTTCTGGGTCATATAGGCGTGATGTTATGTTATGTTATGTCAAAATTGACTCGTCTTTCTATTATTTTGACTAGGCTGTCATATAACAACATCTCGTTATTTTTATCCAGAGGGCGTGGCAGAGGTTTATGTGTTTGACCAAACGCAGCAAAATAGGAAAACATGAAAAAACATTATAAATTAAAAACAGTATCAATGAAAAATTTAACTTTCTAAAATTAAATTATATAAAATAAAAACTTACAATTATATAAAAAATAGCAAATATTATTAAAATATCACATAGATCTAATATTTTATTCAAAATTCTAATAAAGCATAATTCCAAATTAAATTATATTATTATTCCTCTTTATTTATTTCTTAACTTATTTTATATATTTTTAAATATGATTTATAAAAAATACAAAAAAACATTTAAAAATATAAAAAACAGTGTCCCACCGACATCAGGTGCAGGGACCAAGCTGCCGATGGTTAGGGCTCCAGAGAGAGGAACCTCCTCACGATGCGTGCCGTGTCCAAAAGGACCGCCTTTTGCATCTGGTTCCTGGTCCAGCCGCCTAACGCGAGCCTCTTAAGGTGTTGGTCGAGGCTATATTATTATTATTTTACAAACTAATAAGGTATCGGAGGTTCGCGAGGAATTTTCTCCCACGCACGATAAAGTTGTGGAATGAGCTCCCTGCCAAGGTTTTTCCTCAAGACTACAGCATGGGGTTATTTAAAAAGAGTGCAAATAGATTTTTGAAGGGTCGGCAACGCACGCGTGATGCCCCTGGCGTTGCAAGTGTCCATAGGCTACGGTAACTGCTTACCATCAGGCGGGCCGTATGCTTGTTTGCCACCTCAGTGGAATAAAAAAAAAAAAAAAAAAAGGTATACTGCTGCCAATGGATGATGTCTCAATATACCGCGCTGCTATGATATGGTCGTGCCCGCGCTGCCCGTGCAATGCGAGTCCAGCTTACACTGGAATTGTATAGGTTGGACGGCAGCCGTGTGTACATACAAATAAACAACAGGAAAGGTCAGCATCAAACTGTTACGTAAGAGGGAAAGCTTCAACTCGCACGCATGCCCTGGACCGGTTTCATTTAATGTTGTATTTAATTTTGTATTGCGCTGTTTTGTCATGTTTTTCCTTGATTATTGATATTTTTGTGAATTATTTTTCATTATTTAGCAATGATTATTTCTATTTATTTAATTGTCCTTTTTAAAGGGGAAAAGTTAATTATTATGATGTTGTGTCACGGACGTCACATACGCGTTAGCCTAAATATTCACACGATCTTTTTATTTCTCTTCTTTTGAACTTATGCAAACGAAAGAGTAAAATTCTAACTTAAATTTTCGAATGAGAATTATTTCTTTCATATTTATAAACCACTTGCTGTTGCCTGGGGTCCGCGTGGAATGTGATATTTCCATGCTATTTGCTACGCAATTGAGGCACTTCCCTCATACACTTTCAACCTCAAATTTACCCCCAAGGGGCGTGACATTTCCAAAAAAACTATTTTATTGTTATTCTCGTCATGTAAGAAGAATGTCCATGTGCATCATGCATTTTCCTTTAAAATTAACGAACTTCCCGTATAAATTTACGCCTAATTTACCCCCTTGGCGATAAAATCTCGACCTCCAGCTGCACTACTGTGAAAAACTCATCCAATTCCATTCCAGTTCTTGCGTGATACGCGTACGAACATACAGACACAAATTTAAAAAAAATATGTTTCTACTGTTGTTATAAAGACATATCGTATTAACTTTCTTATATATATTTTATGTACAGGTATGGCAAGTTTACAATTTTATTATATGTATAGATATTATGGTTTCATGTCTCTCTAGCTCGATCACAAGAGCGCTACCAAAATTAAATATTTAGAATATTATTAAATCTACAATACTTCTATTTAACAAGCGACAGTTCTAGTCCATAGATATACAGTTATGGCATAGAATGGGCGTAGTGAAAGTGCACGACCGCGGGGAATCCCCGGCCACAACTATAAAACTATGACGAAACGTAATGTGGTTTTGATGAACGAACCTCATTTACACACAGATTTTTGTATTCATTTTATAAGTAGCTAAATGAAGCTATTCATTAAATCTAAGCATGTTACTGTGTTTATTTTCTTACGAGGTCACTGTGATGGCTGGCATAGTAACTAAAAAAGTGGTCTTTTTAGGGTTCCGTAGCCGAATGGCAAAAAACGGAACCCTTATGGATTCGTCATGTCTGTCCGTCCGTATGTCACAGCCACTTTTTTCCGTAACTATAAGAGCTATACTGTGGAAACTAGATAAGTAGATGTATTCGGTGAACCGCATTAAGATTTTCATACAAAAGTAGAACAAAAACAATATTTTTATCTATCAATGGATAGGTCTTCAAAAATGATATTAAGGTTTCTGATATTTTTTTTTCTAAACTGCATAGTTTGCACGAGAGACGCTTCTTCCACCGAAAATTGGTTTGAACGAGATCAATACTTAGTTTTTTTTATACGTTATAAATCGTAAACCGCATTTTACCGTTCATTCAATCAACTCCGTTATAATAAAGAATAAAGAAAACATTTATTTACATGTCACTATACATGTAAATAAATGTTTTCTTTTAATTATAAATAAATGTGTTCGGAACTCTGCGTGCGCGAGTCCGACTCGCACTTGGCCGGTTTTTTTATTGATCTTTTTATACACACTCTTAACAGGTAGAAATGCAAATATAGCTGGAGCTAAATATAGACCAATTGGGAGACATTTTTTTAAGCGTACTAATAATTTGCAGATACGAATTACTCAGTATACTTGTAATTTAATTCGCTTGTGTTAGGAGGAAGTTCACGTCCGTGGTGTAATGACCAGAGTTCGAACCCTCTCGATCGTAAGACCGATGCCTTAAATTATCTATTCCGCCACGGCCGCTTCGCATCGTCGTCATCCCATTGGTCAATACGTTTAATTATGCCTATTGCCGTCGGCAATGCGTACTGGCTGTCATTTCTAAAAATATGATTCAACTTTTAACAAGTCGCTTTTGTTACTGAGAGTTCACTCTGCACCTATCTCTTAAACAATTTAGATTAATGTAGTAATATTTGGATTAATGTTATAATGTACTTGCTTTGTATTGCTCCATGTATTTTATTGAAATAAATGATTATTATTATTTATTTAATTCTGATCAAGATCAATGGTTTAGCTGTAAAATAAGGTTTCAAAGAAATGAACAATATCACTTTATATATTACTCATCATATTTATAATATTACTTCTATACAATGAGGAAGAGATAAAAGGAGCTGGTTGATCTGCTGTACAAAATTGTATTCTCGTGCAGAACAGTAGGTGGACGTCTCCCTTTAAAAAGGCACAATCCCAGATTCCCTTGGGTTTATCTATTAAAATTAGCACAGACGCAAATTTATAAGTTATACACCATTATAATAATCACAAAAATCATCTCTCTTTCCAGCCGGCTTCGGTCACATGGAGCACCCACAAAGCATAGACCTGAACGCAGTCCGACTCTGCTTCCAAGTGTTCTTACCCGACGCAGCGGGGCGCTGCCGTCGTCCGCTGGCGCCCGTCGTGTCGGACATCATCTACGATAAGAAGGCCATGAGCGACCTGCTCATCATGAGGGCTAGCCACTGCTCAGGGACGGCTCGAGGAGGAACTCAAGTCATCCTGTTGTGTGAGAAGGTAAGGCCAATGGAAACAATATACTTCTGGAGTGAGAGCTCGCTCCCTCGACCCGAGCAGCATACCAAGCCAGTATGACTATGCTTTTGCATCCTTCTGGTATGTTTTGAACTGAGACCATTGAGACTTTATATATAACGTTATAAGAGGAACGTTACGTGGAAATTCGACTCTTGGGCGCCAACCGCTAAATCAACTTCCTGTTTTTGTATGGCATAAGCCTTTTTATTACGCTTTCAACATGTGAATAAAGAAATGAACGCGCCAGAACGTTGCAGTATCTTCTATATGTTGTTCAACTATAATTATGTTTTACAGGTGACCCGAGAAGACACAGCGGTGGTGTTCTTCCTGGAGGTGAACAATGAGGTGGTTTGGGAGGAGGTGGCAAATACCATCGTGGTGCATAAACAGGTGGCCATCGCCTTCGAGACGCCGCCCTTTAGAGATCCACATACTTCAGAACACGTCACTGTAAGATGAGCATCATTTATTAAATGGAATAAATTTCAATAGCCATTGCATATTATACAATGCTGTTCTCCCTTTTCAGGTACGGTTCCAATTAAAGCGAGTGACAGACAACACGAGAAGCAATTCCCTCCCGTACGAATACATCCCCGACTACCCAGGTACTGCGCGAAAGCCTCTTCCAGACCTCTCCATCTTCTCATTACTCCTCAATGAGAAACGCACTGACTCCAACAACAACAAGGCTGATAAAGCCGAAGTCGTCTCCTCCACCACCGATACCGTTAGCGTTAACGTTTCCGATGAGAGCGGTTCAGCGACAATAACAGATGTAAACGGAAACCTCCCAGTCACGGAGCCAATTGACACCAACGAAAAGAGCTTGAACGAACTCCTTGACCAAGTCGCTGAACTAGACGAGATTTACTCCGAAAACCGCACACGTTTGGAAAATATAACTTCTCTCAATAATGACAGCGTTGATATCGAAGAGTTCAACGATGCAGGCACCTATACTAGCTTACAACTCGCCTTCAGAAACCCCGTTGAAATATCCGAGCCCGAGCCCGATCCCATGTCATACGAAGACGTTCAGGTCCAAACGTTCCGCGGCCCCATTATAGAATTCAGTCCTCTCAAACGCGACACCGATGACGAACGAGCCCCTCCCCTTCCTCCCAAACGTGTTCGCAAAGCCGCTACCACCGAACCTTTCAAAAGTAGCCAAACTTCAGTCGATAGTATCTTAAAACCCGGTCGTCAGTTGCCTGTTACTCGTAATCTTGAAGTTATGACGGTCACGGAAAAGCCTCTATCCTTCGCGAAGAGCGAGCCCGCGCTTCCTCCGGTCAAAAAACGTTCGTTCTTCTCGCGCCTGTTTAGAAGAAAGGACAAATCACCAGCTCCTAGCGTCAAATCTGAAGGTAGAAAGGACTCCAGGAAAAGTAAACCTGTTGGTCGCTCTGTCAGTAGCGTCTCTGGTCAAAGACCGTCAAAATTCAAGTCTTCAGTATCGCACACGTCGCTAAAAGATAACGCATCAGGCACGGGTCTGAGCTATGCCGATAGTATCACTCACATCTCTTTGCACGGAGATGACAACGAGAAATCAGCTTCTCAAGCATCCTTGCGTCGTCCCGCTAGCCTAGCGCCATTACCGCCAACAGATGGCAGTACTATCCTAGTTGCTGAGAGTGTCCTAGCTTTAGATGCCAATGCTTTCAAAAAGCTGCAGGATGATCTAGACCTTACCGACGCGGAGCACTACGCATTATACATGGCCGTAGCCCCGCATGCTACTGTGTCAGAGTTCGATGAAACTAGTTGCTATTACTCGCCGGTAGATGGCAGCAAATTTCAAAACAATCAATAGCCGTTATGTATGAATTTGAATTTAATTTAGTGATCAGTCAGCCGTAAAAACAAAATAGTCGAAAAAAAACTTCAAATACGGCGACATTTAGCCTAATTTTCTATGATGGTTGGAGGAGACGCAGCTATAACTAGTCTACTATGATATAGTCCACCCGTTATGCCAAATTTTCTTACAATTTTTACAGTTTTCTACGTGTGTATATCTTTATAGATTTAAGAATTATATGGTAATTGTATGGCAGCTAAATGAATCCTATTAATGTATTGGTGTTAAATGATTCGTATAGAATATCGACACAACGCGAACTGTTGTGATTTTTGCACTATATTATGCCATAGGTTTTTAAACTTGCTATAAGAAGACATGAATGGAATTACTTCGTAATTCAAAAAGAATCACCACATTGATGACTTGCAATATTCTTCAACGTGTGTTTTCACTACTATTTTAAAGAAGAGTTCTATACTTGGTGGAGATCTAAGGTGTCAACTTAAATATAACTTATTAATCTAACGTGTCAACTTAAATGTTTTAGATGTGCGTTATAAACGGAAGAAGGTATCCAGTTTGTTGCAAACCTACGATACTGAAAGTAAGTTTATAATGTGTACTATATATTCTTTGTATTGTGTATTTTATATATTGTCACAGGTTTCGGCACAAATATGTCTATTGTGGGTACCTATAGGTGATGGAATATCAACAAAACTTTGGTCAATATTGATTTTTATAAAACATTCATCAAAATAAATATACATTAAAAAACGAGTATTTTGGTTCGAAAATTATGCTCGGTGACGCCGCCGGGGGAAAATTATAGAATGCTTAAAACATGCAATTTAATCCAAAGTTCAGTATTTTTTTGTATCTAACGAAAAATGGCGCCTAAACCATTTTTCACCCTTCCAAATGTAACGATAGAGAGTACTGTTTCAATATTGATGAAAGTTTAGGAGTCTATGTATAATCAATCAATTAATTAAATGAATATGTCTATAAACTAATCATAGATAAAATAAATCATAATTTATTTAACATTTTAAGTATGATTTTAATGTTGGTATTATTGTAATGTTTAATGTAGCTTATTGATCTGGTTTCGTAATGGTTTTTTTAACAAATAATTATAAGTAGTAAAAGTAATGGGATGGTATTGTAATTAACATTAAAGTTAAATGTGCGACTTACACTTAAATTATATGCATAATGTTCTGTAATACATTTTATAATTTTGGTGTCTTATCTTTGGTTTAGGAGAATATTCTAATCATTATTTGATTTTAATAGTATTAACAAAATGATGGCTTAAGATTCCCTTATTAATAGTAATTGAGTATTCTGTTAACACTACAAATAATATGATTCACGTATGCTATCCTAATTGTATTTGGCAAAGTATTTTATATACAGTTGCGACTTTATACGTGGGCAATATTCATGTAGTATCTAATGAACAGGTGAAAGGCTTTTTGTCTTAAGCGACATTATACGATTGTTATAAACTTAATGCGTTGTAATAAGTCACACTTTATAAACATCATTTAATGTCGCTTAAGCCAAATGGCCTGTCGCTATTATAAGTACCAATTGTGTCACACATTTCGAATTTCGGGTGCTTTATACTTCGTCTTATATTTAAGGAAATATTTTCAATCAGTACAAAAACTGTTACTGTTTTTATTTATTATGAAAGTGTTTATGTTAATCGTTTAATAATTTTACTATATTTAATTTCAATCTAGTCTTCTATTTGTTGTTGGTTACCAGTCATTATGTTACTTTTTTGTTGACTATTCGGCGTTTGATAGTTGTTTTTAAAGAAAATTCTTATTGGGTTACCAGCGTAAATTATAAGAGCTTTATAGGATGTGGAAGGTTTATACAATTATAAATTGGCAACATATACATATGTATACACATGGGACAGAAGGGAAAAAGCATTATTAAATTAAGTATAAATAATTAAAGAATTGGATTAGAAAGTATCACTATTGCGATTGAATAGCGATCAGCTTTCAAATCAGTGTTGCGCTACATTGATAAGTTAATGTGGATATGTGTGTCAGGTGAGCCTAAATTGCAAGCATTGTATGAAACACTACAAAATTTCATCTTGTTGGGGTAAAATATTTCATTGGTCTGTACCAATTGCAGTCACGTTAATTTTTTATCTAGTTTGATCCATGCTTTGGCCAATTATAATTATGTCTATCATTAGATATTCTTAAATATAAGATAGTAATGTTATGTCTAAAATTTTGCGGTGGTGCGTTTAAAAAAATATTTCTGGCAGAAAATATATATAAAATTGTTACTGTATCTATACGGAGTATTTTCGCGATAATCCGTATTCCTAAACTTATTATTCAAATAATACTTTTAATTCTTTATTTGTCGTTGTAAAATACTTCGTTTAGGACTCAAATATATTTTATTATTTGCTTATAGTATTTATAAGGTACAAACATATCTTTTTGACTTGTACAGCAAATGTTAGGTAAAAGTTTTAGAAGAATTTATATAAAAATACTTGTAACAACAAAACTAGCTGAGGAAGAGAAGATAAAACTACGTTTGTTCTTTTTTGGTTGTAATCCTTAAAGTAGTAAAAGTATATAAATAAGTTTTAGACTTTTTCGATAAGAAAAGATATATTAGACTATTTTCAAAAGTTTTTTTAGAAATCAGGCCATGGATATAAAATTACACAGCCAAGCTGTACTAACGAAGTGTTCCCAATACAATTATAATTGTCTGTCATATTGCATTTTGTAGTATTTTTTATGTCATTTGTTATAAAAATCTGTTTTTAACTATTTTTTAATGGTAAGGTTGACTAGCTAAGCTTGATTGATGCGGAATTCTATATTAATATGCTAATAAAATTCCATGGGTTTTATTTCTCGCGAGCGGATCCACAAACCCTAAACGAAATCTAAGAGGTACGAATACTGTCATGTGGCATGGTTGTGTTTTCATATTTATGTTTTTTTAGAGTTATAGTTTTAGCTTTTTACTTTTTTTTTTTATTTTCACACATATTCATGTTAGCTATAAGTAGGTTTTAGATAGGCACGTTAAATGCATGATTATTGTTATTTTGCGGTATTTTTATATTGTTTGATTATATGTTTAGAAGAAAGATTTTAAAATGTGATCAATGTTTCCTTTTGTCCGTAATAAAATATTAACCATTTTGAAATATAGTACAGGATAGAAATGTCAGGTATTCTCTTTTCGAGTATAAAAGACACATGACTATGGTTTTGTCGAATAATACCATCTTAAAAATATCATTGGGCTTTATAAATAACAATACTTTATTACGGACAAATATGCATGATATACTTCTTACTTCAAAAACTATGTCGATAGTACAATTTAAACCTTCAAGGTATTGGTTTATCTATCCTATAAGCTGTAGTTTCTATTCAAGCAGTTATAGTATATCATGCAGCGCAAATCTAATCGTTATTTATAATACGCATGTATAATGTTGTTGTGTTCAGTGTTAATTATTTAAAATATAATATAAATATATAGATAATGAATAAACAACTAAAGTATCAATGTTTTGCAGAAGCCATGTATGGAGACCACAAGATCAAGTCGGAGCCGAAAACTGGTGAGTTAAAGTATTCCTAGCGAAATATTTTAATTAAAAAACTATTGCCTCCGGAAAATTTTAGAAAACCGTCGCTATGTCGACACATTTGTTTGCTAAAAATTATAGTGTTAATAATTAAGTGATTGTATTTTCTGTTATAGATAAGACACCACCCTACCTGCCGCAATATGCAGAGGTAAGCAGGAAACTACTTTTTAATATTTATTTTTTGACATCCATCAAAAGAATAAGTTCTAATAACAATATTTGATTTTAGTGGCAAATGGGAGAAAACATCCAGCAAGGTCTTGCAATGGTAGGGGGCGGTAACATCCCCTTCAACCAAGATATGTGGGCGGGTCCGAGTCCCTCCTACGTGCAACACCCCTCTCCGTCCATACATCCTGCCTCACCCCCCATGCAGATTCAAAACCTGCAAGTGCTGACTTCCAACTCACCCCACATGCAGCAAATGCCCATGTCACCTAACATGCAAGTGTTATCACCTCACGCGACGAACATGTCTCATGCATCAGCCATGTCTCCGCACGGACAAGCTTTGTCCCCGCACGGACAAGCTTTGTCCCCGCACGGACAGGCTTTGTCCCCGCACGGACAAGCTATGTCTCCCCGCGGACAGGCTTTATCCCCACACGGACAGGCCATGTCTCCGCACGGACCAGCGATGTCCCCGCACGGACCAGCCATGTCGCCGCACGGATCGGCGATGTCTAGCCACGGGCAGATAATGTCCCCTAACCTGCAAGTGTTGTCCCCTCAGCACATGGGCAGGGTGTCACCCAACATGCAACACCCTCAACAGAATTTGGGGCACATTTCCCCCAATTTGGTGCAGCAAGTGCCGCAGCAACCTACTTATGCTCAGGTGAGATGCATCAATTTTTTTAAATTTTAATCTTAGCAGCCCTTTTGATAGCCATCCTTAATCCAACTTGTTTGTTGTGTTGTATGTTAAATTAGATAAGCGTATTATAAAAGCGCTGACAAAAAGTCACCTGTTTGATTATTTATTAAAATTTTGGAGTGTAGTAACGAAAATGACTTTCCATTATTTTCCAGATGCAGCCAAGCCTAATGGAGACCGACATGAACAGCTCTCCATCCCTTTCAAACCTTCTCATGGGAGACGGCAGGGGGGAGATGCTACAACTCAACTCCGGGGAACTGTCCGGCCTGTCCTCCTTACTGGGAGACAGCGCCTGCCAGTGAATGCCAGTACAGCTTGGACTATAAATATTGGACATCTATAGTGTTATAAGACCAACATAACTTGGACCGTGAATACGGCACAGTTGTGTATGACATGGTGTCAACGACACTGGTTAGATAGCAAGAGCATTGTTTAAGTAGCAGTAAGATGAAGTTAAGTTTGTTTTTTATTAAAGGCAGGTGATCACGTGACGAAGGTGCACTCATTGTGGAGCCACAAAATTTGAACAAAATAGAAATATTGCCCTTTTACACCCAAGTGTTCTGCTGTATCTATTAATTCAGAATAACTGAAGTCAAAGCAATGGAGACTGGTCAAAATATTGGTTTTATCTGCGAAAAATATTCTGAAAAATAGCCATCGAGATTTCTGTCTCAAAAATAATACACATCGAAAGATGTAATTCATTTAATTTTTTATGTCAAGTTCTTGTGGTAAAAAAAATAAGTATTGTTAGTCCCTTAATAGACCGGTGTTTTATCGAAGCAATAAAGGTCCCTCAATCGAATCGATATTTAATCGATGCAATAAAAGTCCCTCAGGCGAATTGGGATTTAATCGATGTTATCATTATTTCTTTGTTAAGTTGTAACGATTATTGATTTGGAATTATGCTAACTACTTTATACGATAAGTGGGCTTAGTCTAAGGCACAACATTTTTTACATGCTTCATTAAGTTCTAATGGTTTTTTTTCATTATTTGTACAAATATCTGTTGTAAACCATTCTTAACTTTTACAAACTTGCTTACTTATTATTTGTTTTGACAACATTGTAGCGCATGATTTTTAAAATGGCGGGTAAAAAGCTATTTGGTCTAAGCGACATAGCTCTTAAAATATGGCTTATTAAAATCGTAGAATGTCGCTTAAACCACTGTATTATATAACCTCTTTCAGTCGTATAGCAACGTACTATCAGACAAGTTTACGCATGGCCACCTTAAGGTGATTATTGGGCAGCACCGCTCTCGTAGCGCGGTGTATAATGTTCCTTGTAGCGTAGCACAGATACGCTGCACGGGCATAATTTTAAAAGTGATCATTTGAAATTCGCACTGAATCTGCATAACAAGATAAATAACAATACAAATTCATTATCATAATCATTGCATTTCACGCTATAATCAAGAGCTGTTGTCGGTGCAAAATTTATTTACTGTTATAATTTTATTACGATCGCTGCAAGTTATTGAACTATGCGAATAATAAGTTATATATTTTTTAAGTAAGCGAGTATGTTTTCCACTTGTATAAAGTTTTATAATGAACAATATCACCGGATTAACTGAAAGCCAGGCGAAACACAATGTGACTGTGGTGCTCCTCAGCAAACAATGACACATCTCCTTGAATGTCCCAACTGCCCTGCCAATTGCTCTCTGAGCGATCTGAATAAGGCCACGGAGAATGCAATTAATGTAGCCACGTACTGGGCCGGGGTGTTTTTAAAAGCTTTGAATATTGACTCGTAAAAAGAAGACCGGATTAACAAATTAGTAAGTCTTCCATACCATGTCTTCCAAGATCTCTGTTTTGTTATTCTGTACCCCAAAGACTTCACATACACATATAAAAATTGGTGCTTGTTTGATAGAAAATATTTTTATATAGCTCTACTTAGTTAATGCGGGATAATCTTCATTACAATCGAACTGAAATGACAGAAAAAAAACTACATTTACATCACAATGAGTCAGTAGGTAAAGCGGTCTTGCTATAAAAGAGCGGTGTGGAATAATGCGGCCGTAAAGATTACGGTAGAATGACGTCACTAGAACGTTGCCTATTCAAAGTAAATGAAGTGGTTTCCTTCGGATCCATTACGTGTCGCGTAATATCCGTGTTACGGCCATAAAATTTCGGCCGCATTATGCCACACCGCTATCCTAGGAAACCGAAGCTTAACATTTTCAACGTTAATATAAAAATTATACAAAATGAATATAATATGAAAATCTTGTGAATACTGAATTTGACGTATTATATTAAGAGGTGTCAAATATTAAGTTCTATTGCTCCAATACCGTTTCTACTCAATAGAAATGACTATTTGGAAAAGCATAATAAATATACAATCTCTTAAATAAGATTTTATGAGACTTAAGTCATAACATTACGAGGAAGGTATATTTTTAAAATATATCCGATCCGGTCTTGATATAAGATAAATTTAATTTGTCTATGATATTAGGAAAGTTTAGCTGGAACTTGAAACGAACAACTCTGTTCATATGACAGAAACGATTTAAATCTAAAATACAGCATCAAATATTTCTGAATTAAAATTCCTTTTTATTTGGTTTGCATATTTTTTCATTACATAGAAGGAATTCCATTATTCAATATTATGGCGCCAAAAATACCAAATTGATTTTTTTATGAATTTATAATGCTCACAGATTTCACACTACATTTTAAAAGTCCTTAAATCTTTCTTCGTAGACAAGAGCATCGTCAATGAATTTATTTGTTATGAGATTTTATAAAACTTATTTTTTAAGAAATTAATTAAGACCTAGTTATATTTTTTTTAGTTTGTTATAAAAAGCTTGTTTTGAATACGATTCGTTACCAAATAGATTGTAAATATTGTCTGCACGGAAATCATTATAAATTGTTTGTTTCAAGCTAGTGAGTGGAAATTAGTGTTGCTGCTAAAAGTTAATTGTCTATAGTTTATACGGCGCTATAAAGTCAATAACAATATATCCAAAAGAGGTACCTACATTATTGAGTTGAATAGTTTAACATGTTACCTTAACAGTTATTTTGCCTGTAGTTCAAATATTGGCTAAAGTTAAAGTAAGTACTAACGGACGGTACGGATCCGGATAAATTACCAAATACCTGTTGTTACAATTCTTAACAAAACCTTCAAATTTTCACTTATGCTTGACTTAATAAAATATAATTTTATTTCAAAACCCAAAGGTCGTACATCAACATTATTGTTAAAAAATAAAAGAATTGTTATTTTTAGAACCTTCAATTAAAACAACCTCATTGTTTTACGTAATTTTATAATAAAGTATTAGATATAAAACCGATCGCAACGGTGTGAACTATCTATTAACATGCATTCTAAATGTGTGAGAGTTTTGTTATATTTTTGAGAAAAATAAAAGTATTTTATTTCTGTGTATGTTTTTTTTTACCAAATTTCAGTCTATTATTTTTTTTTACTCGATAATTCCTTTAATGTCAGTAAGTGTGATTATAATCGTCCCCTTAACTTAAACCCTTAATCGTAAATTAATAATATTTATTTATAATCTTCTTACTGCCGAACTTAATGCCTGGAGAAGGTAGACAACTACCAGTCTATCTTTGGGTGATGCAGAGATGAGTTGAAGTGGGTGCATTACCGGCGTTCAAATAGATTACAGTCTAGGTATAATATACTAAAGGATACATAAAAATACTTACAATTATGGGCAAACTTCTTGAGCATTAGGTGACGTGGTAGGGGAAAGTTTGCGCATCGTACACTTACGAGCAAAATATTGCTATAAATATGATTAGTTACGTCGACCTATTTTATTTATTACAATTACTGTTTATTTCGGGATATTGTATTATGTATAGACAATTGTATTTGTGTGAGTGCAGTGGCAGGCAATAGCCAAAATATAAACAATAGCCGACATGTGCAACATTTTGTATGTCGTCATTATGTCGTGCATTGTTTTGTCAAATTTCTCATAACGTAAACAATAGTTAAATGGAAAACAATGCTTGTCGGCATGTTTTGTTGAACTTCTTACGATTTAAAACATTAGTTAACTCGGTTTTTAATATGGGCAAAATCGCCGACAATATTCAGTGATAAAATCCGCTTTTAACTCAACAAATAACAACAACAACTAACGATTTATAACAGAGCACAGAAGTGAGCACTTCACTGCACGCACGTGTATTCGGGAGAGAGCGGAACGAAGACGCGGTGCGCGGGGCAAGGGTCGACTGATCAACCAATCACGCGCAGGTACGCCCCCTGCGCCTCAGCCTCGTAACCAAAGAGACCCAAAATTCGTTTCTGCGCATTCAAGGTCGTTTGCTCAAGATGTTTGCCCCGATTTATACTTAGTACTTTCATAAAGACCTAATAAATATATATTTATATAAATACGTATATGATTTGATTATACATACATAATATATACAAAATAAATAATATTATCTGACAATATAAGACAGTTGCATGCCATGAAATAACAGATTGTAGGAGTCTAGGAGAAAAGAAGAGTATACAAAGTCAGTAGTAGGTATTAATGGGACACAGAAAAGGAAAGTTATTAGTAGACCGTAGATTACAATAATGCTCAGCATAAGTATTGAAATAGACAGTTAAGAACGAGGAGAAGGAGAATTATTTAATATTTTTGCAACGTAATTTTTTTTTATATAGCGCCACCACTCATGGCCGCTGCAATAGCTAGAAATAAATGTATAATATCAATAGGAAGAGGAATAGATAAAATACTCTCCATCCTATTGGTTGGCTGTCAAACGAATCGCGCTAATCGTTCTCGTGTACATTGACTTATTTCTCAAAGGTACTGTTTTTTTAATTGCTATCCATATACTTGCTTTGTTCTAAGATACTAAACTTTTATGTCAAAGACAGAATGCATGTTCGAATATTTTGGTTGAGATTAATGATCGAGAGATTTTTTTTCGATGAAACACCTGCTATTATGTATGATTTAAAAACTTTAATAAATTTAAGATTTGTCGTGTCTTATCAGACCATAAACAAAACTAGCAAAAGAAGCGCGAAAGTTTTTTATAACTACCTACGTACGCTTTCGCGGCTGATGTTAACTCTGAACTCATTCTCTAAAATTTTGGTTTAAATATTCATATTTTGTAATATTACTATTATTTTGTTTGTTTTATGTTTCACTTAATCCATGAACGGCTTGTTTTCAACTAAAATAAATATAAAAAAGTGTAGTGAATTTTCTTCAGCACAATCATATAGAAGGAAAACGCCTTCAAACTTTGCAGGTAAATCGTAAGTACAATCTCGGTTTGCAAATGATGGATATATCGAAACATGCATAAAAAATAAGAAGCACGTCCAATATAGAACCTTCTGTTTTGAAGTTGGTTTAAAAGAAATTAGGTAAATTCCAATAAAATCTGGTAGGACACTATAATAACTGCCCTTGTCAATAACCCATTGTCCTTTGTATTTATTTTATAACGGCCGTAAGTTACGTAAATGTAAGAGTGTGATTCAAGTCAAAATTTTGGTAATTTCTCGTTTTATTATGAACTAGCTGTTACCCGCGACTTCGTCCGCGTGGATGTCGTTTTATGAACAAAGAATGCTAAAGGTAACAATGTCAATATAACAATAGTAGGTACAACTCATGTACTTACTTACCTATCTATTACCAAACCGACCAAAAGAAATATACGACAAAAACTCAAGGAAAATAATATTCAAACAAATCAAAACAGATAAATAGCTACAACTCATGTACATAATTCGAAACCAATTCAAATTTTGAAATAAGAAATTGCGACACGTGCGTCCATGACAGCCCGTAGAGTTTATAGCCCAGTGCCGTTAATTTTTAAGACCAAAGAAATTAATAGTAGGATGAAACCCATTAGAAAAGGAGGAGAATATTATAAAAATTTAAGGAAAAATAATTTACGGGCGATCTGAGGTCGGGAAGAGGGGGAGGGGGGGGTTTTAAGGGTAAAAAACGGATTTTCTCGATTTCCGGCAAAACTAAAAGTCCTATGGAAAAAAGTTGAATGGCAAAGTTGTTGGTAATATAAAGATCTAAAACTTTTGTATTTACACTTTTTTCATATAACCTCAAAATTCATGTAAAAAATTCAAAAAACCAAGTTTTTGGTTTTTTATTTTTATCTTTTACAAACAATATTTTTTTTTTTTCACGAAATTTGGTGAAAACTTACCTTTTTATGTCCCAAATACGCTGTAATTTATTTGATTAGAAATATTTATGTTTTCACCTTTTTTTTTAATTAATATCGATTTTTTACCCGTATTTTCGATCGAAAAATCACCTGTCAAAATATCAGCTTTTTTCAAAAAGTTGGTATGTATTTTGTTCGTTGAAATGTCTTCTTTCTGATGGTGAAAAATATATATATGTTACTATAGTAAATCTTCACAGAAAATGCAAAACAAAGATCGAAAAATACTATTAATATATAATTATCTACCCTGGGCTATTAGCGTAATGTCAAATATCAAAATTCACCCAGTTGTTTTTAAACTTAGCGCTTTCAAACAAACAAACTATCTCCTGCGATTTCATCTGTCTGGTAGGTACATCAATAAAAAAACTCAATAACAGAAAATAAAATACCTATCTACCTAAATAAACCTATTTCTGATAATAACTAAGTAATCTAAACTCAATAAATGAAATCAAATCAAATCATGTATTTCCATGGGCACCAAGGGGCGCATGAACACGTCAAAACAAACATCAAAACACAAAAAATATAAAATTAAAATAAAACTTAGCTAACTAAATTATAATACTTCACTACATAGTATAAAACAAAGTCGCCTTTTCTGTCCCTATGTGCGCTTAAATCTTTAAAACTACGCAACGGATTTTGATGCGGTTTTTTCCAATAGATAGAGTGATTCAAGAGGAAGGTTTTTATGTATAATACATGCATAGAAAGGGGGAATTGTTTTACTCCAAATTTAACGCGTGCGGGCCACGGGCAGTTATGAATACCTAAATCAAACTACTGGATCGATTTTAATCATTTTTTCAGTGAGTGACATAGGCTATATATTATATACCCGTGCGAATCCGGAGCGGGCCGCTGTGTTTTTATATACAACGTTCACAGTTTTTCTGTAGTGTATTTAGTATCAGCATTGTACCCGTGCGAAGCCGGGGCGGGTCGCTAGTATTGTAATAAAATGATTTGACACCGGAGCTTAGATTGACTATAATTCAACTTAAAGATTTGAATTAAAATCAATCCAAGTACCAGCTCCGATGGGTATTGCATCATGAGAAGAGCTGGTGAGAAACGCATGTGACTGGTGAGAAACGCACGCACCATCTTTTCAAATAATTCATACAATTTTTGTTTGTTCTTTGACAATAATTCTATGTGTAAGTTATAGCAACCAAAACAACATTATAGCTAAAGAGAAAATAAACTTAAATATAGAAATGGAATTAAATTATTACTTGTTAATAAATCCACAGTATATAAGGTTGCAATATCTTACACTTCAAGCAGAAAATAAAGGAGTAGGTAAAAACAATGTGTGTATACTACTGTATATTTAGGGTTTCAGAACAGACAAAAAAAAATATATAGATTCTAATAACAAAAACTATTTAGACTCCAAAAATATAAAAAATAATAAATGTACACACAGATTGCCTTTACTTAACTATATTTAAAATAACATGAAATGAGGTTATACAAATCAAATTTAATGAGTTAGTAAAGAAACTATATAATTATGAATTAATTTTCATTATACGTCGCCCGCCGAATGATGATCCCTATGACATTTCGTTAGTGCTTAACATTGTACCGACGTCCTGTCACATCAAATCTTTTAGAGGTCCATTAAAAAGTCGAAAAAATCATAATTGTGTACATTTGTAAATTATAAAAATGAATATTAAGAAATTATTACGTAATGTTCAGAAATAATGGAGAAAAACTCAATGCAAATGTACATGGTACGTGCTGCAAAAGTTACGTCGTCTAGCTGTTATCGACTGAGAAGGGACACATCGATAAACCAAATATCGATAATTTGTTGGAAAAATTAAACAAATGCTTTGAGTTTGTATTTTATTTATATCAAGCTGAATCTGATTCAGGGTCAAGCGGATCTTCAAAATCTGAGTCTGAACTGCAGCTATCCGTGACGTTTATTATTAACGGTTGGTCAATGATATTGTCGTATTCTACATCTCGATCCCAGTCTTGTACGCAAATTTTCTTTGTTCTTTCGACCACTTTTCGCCAATCGTCAGCTGTCAAAATTAAAGTATAGTAAAATAAAATATAATAAGGCTGTTACTTTTTTTATATAGTGTTTTATGTCCATCAATGCGCGTAATCTTTTTTTCAAAATAAATAAATATTGCTTATTATGTTGAATGACCTGGCTGAATGACATGACATTTGCCTAAAAAAACAGTATTTTATCGAAATTGTTTCGCATAACTAGTACAACTGTCAATTGAAACGTCATAGGGATCATCATTCGGCGTGCGAACTATAATCATCATATTAAATAATAAAAATAATGTATCAATTGATATTCATTATAATGTCAGAAGGCGAAACTTAAGTCAATATTAAGATGTCAAAAATAAATTATGTCAATCTCAATATAGAATATAATATGTCAAAATAACCATAATCAATCATAATTATAAATACTTATAACTTGGCAATTCATTTGAAATATAATAACCATAATAATTGTAAATAATACATACATTACTGTAATAAATACATTAGAATAAATATATAAGCAATAAATAAGCAAAATCCGTACTTATCCTACCTAACAGTATTATAAAATAACCTACGGTCACTACGTACAATATCAAATTTACTACATAAACTTTAAAATTAAAATCTATACAGTACGACTTATAAAAAATAAACCTTTCGGTTTATCTTCATAAGTCGAACCGCAAAGTTAAGTTTGTCATAGGTCATTTATAACCTACGACAAACTTTACTTTGCGGTTCGGGAGCAAACCGCAAAGTTAAGTTTGTATTTTATTGTATAATATAATATACTGGGTACTTTTCCGGGATAAAAAATACCCAGTGTGGTGCCCAGGATACTAAAGAATAATTATACCAAGTTTCATCGTAATTGAACCGGTAGTTTTTGCGTGATGCCTGAACAAACAGACAGACAGACAGACAGACAGACAAAAAAAAAGTTAATTACATTTTTGGGTTTGGTGTCGGTGTAGTAACACTATTGCTATTTATTTTTTTGCTATTTTCAATGTACAGAAATTTTACTTCTACAGATTTATTATAACAAGTTATTAATGCAGTTTTACTTACTATGTAAAGTACTAAAGTAGTGGTTTAAGTTATAAAGTTAGCGTGTTTGAAATGGTTTCTTCGGTTTCGAGAAGTATAAGTATAGGCACGTGTACGAAGACAATGTTTATTTGGAAGTTGGGTATAAAGAACGCAGATCTTTAAGAATTTACAAAACGAAAGAATACAAAGCACTTCTGTACGATAAAACATGCTGATTTTGTGAACGTATCCTTATTGAATGTCAAAAATGTATTTTTTTTTTTCATGACAACTTCTAGTTGGTTGGTTGGTTGTCAAGTTTACTACATTTTTAGCTTAACATAACTTTATTTCTGTAAGAGCGACAGAGTTATATTTAACCCTATAGTTAGAAAGTATAGAAATAGTTTAGAGGACAAATAAATCTATTTAACAAATTGCATACTGTTTTATTGTACGTTTGCCTTAAAAACGTAAACAAACAAAACAATGCTACAGAAGTTAGCAGATTAAATTAATAGAAAATAAATAATTTTGCGTTACAATGAATGAAATCAGTTCAAGTGGATCTAGTGGCAGTATGCCTGAACCGAAGAAAGTTGGCGTGTGGGCTGAAGGCACTCACATTGAAGCGAAGTAAGTTTTATTTGTTTTAGCGCTTTCCCAGGCTACATCTTTTATTAGGTTTCCACTTACCGAAATGAGTGTGCAGACTGTATCGCATAAATTTCTAAAGATAAACTATATTTTCAGTGTTTCATTAATGCTAATACTAAACCATGTGATATATATTTTTAGAGAATACATGATACCCAATAAATCACCAGACTCTAGTGATGAAATACCAACGATCCCAGACCTCGATGATCTCCAGGATATTTTGGAGAAGGAAATATCCATACCACCCATGTAAGTAAATTAGATAAAGGTTTAGAACATCTGTGTTTTGAGACGTAGCAGTTTATTTTATTAAGTTTGTTTGCATTAATTAGGTTCTTGGTATTTGTTCATGAGCATATTGAACCTATAACATTACACCTGAAGCCACAGAGTATCTTGCTGTCTGTTTCATTTATCATGCTTGAAGAGTTGCACAGTCAATATTTCTCTATTCCCATGTACTGGGCAATCAATCAATCAATCAATATATTTATTTGGCAAATTCTATT
Organism: Hypena proboscidalis; assembly: GCA_905147285.1. Taxonomy (NCBI): domain Eukaryota; kingdom Metazoa; phylum Arthropoda; class Insecta; order Lepidoptera; family Erebidae; genus Hypena; species Hypena proboscidalis. The sequence goes on from LR990132.1 coordinate 1,061,203, forward strand.
ATGACCCCAAAAGTTAATTATATAATTCACCGTAACTATTATAGCAGCATAAATTAGAGCAGCTGTATCTTTATTTACTATATTAAGTAAATACATAGTTTTAAACTCAGCTGAACTGGAACCTGCAACTATGGGAATCCTGGTCCCACTGATGGTAGCTATGAACTCCATAAGACAGACTGTAGAATCTATACATGATTGATTGCCTCAATGGTCTAGTGGTTAGCATATGCGCCTCACCTTGAGGTTCTCGGGTTCGATGCCCAGGATAGGCAGTGTTATTTGTGAACTTTCCATCAGAAAATTCACAATAGTGGCATGAAGTTGGAATTGTGCCCGGTAGATTGCGGTAGGCTCATCCCATATCCATGGGACCTAAACATAACAGGTGAAATATGGGTGTTGTACACCTCTTCCACACCATTCTAGGTTAATATAGGCATGATGTTATGGCTTCAAATAGTCACTTACCTTTTTATGTACATTATACTTCTGAGTTGGCAAACAAGTGCTCCTGATGGTAAACTATTAATAGTCTATGAACACTACTTATAAATTGCTGACCCTTTAGATATAGCACACATGTTTTATTTTTCAATAATGTACACATACACTGCTTAAGGGTACATATTATATTGTAAAAACCTAATCACACAACACAGCACTGGTGAAAAACTTGATGAAAAATATCATTGTATTATACAAATGATTTTTTATGGTAGGTAATGTAGGTATTGCTGATAACTGCTGGGAACTACGATATAATAAATAATGTTATGGAATGCGCGCAGTTTGGGTTTTCCCATATAGTACTGACGAAACAAAACAATATTATGTACAGTTTGACTGTACATAATATTGTGGTAACTTGTGTTGAATGTTTTTGCCAGTTTTTAGGGTTCCGTAGCCGAATGGCAAAAAACGGAACACTTAAAGATTCGTCATGTCTGTCCGTCCGTATGTCACAGCCACTTTTTTCCGTAACTATGAGAGCTTATACTGTGGAAACTTGGTAAGTAGATGTATTCGGTGAACCGCATTAATATTTTTATACAAAAATAGAAAAAAAACAATAAATTTTTGGGGCACACTTAGAACTGAAACTCAATTTTTTTATTTTCATCAGACCCATACGTGTGGGGTATCTACGGATAGGTCTTCAAAAATGATATTGAGGTTTCTAATATTTTTTTTTTCTAAACTGAATAGTTTGCGCGAGAGACGTTGCCAAAGTGGAGAAATATTTCCCCCCCCCCCCGTAACTTCTAAACGCTGCCGTTAGTGTAGGCTAACCAGCCTAGCACTACAGAATGATAAATGTAAAAACAATATATGATGTACATTACCATGCAAACTTCCAACGAAAATTGGTTTGAACGAGATCTAATAATTAGTTAACCGCATTTTACCTTTCATTCAATCAACTCCAATATAATAAAGAATAAAGAAAAACATTTATTTAGATGTATAGTGGGACGGAACCCTACGTGCTGAGTCCGACTCGCACTTGGCCAGTTTTTTATACATTACAATCTTATTATATTTAGTACCCCTTTAATTGATTGAATAAATAGTGTTCTTTTAAATTGGTTTATTTAACTAACACAATAAATTTCAGGGAAATAACAACTAAACAACTCGAAATTAGCCCAAAAAATCTGTTTAAAGTAATACTGAATGAATCTGATAACTTTGAACATATTTTTTTTAGGGTGGAAAATCCTTTATTATTTTAAAGTTTAGCTAAAATTAAATGAAGCATTTTCTTTTAAAACCCCTGAACTATAAAAATAACTTAACATATAAAGTTAATAGATACCCTGTCATTGTAAACTGGACACGTATGTCGTACGCCAGAAGATCTTTGGGCCAAAACAAAAAGAAACGACAACGTGGCAGACCCAGAAGAAGATGGCGGGATAATCTAGATTCCTACCAAAATGACTGGGCACTACAAGTCGTAGACAGAGCCAAGTGGAATAGGGTGGGGAGGCCTTTGCCCTGCCCTGAATAAATTTTTGTTCTACTATGATTCTGTATTGTTCCTTTTAATGTTACCCAACATTACGTCGAATATTTCGTACTCCAATCTTCATCAGTTCTACGTAATATTTACCTTTAATTACCGATAAAGATTTGAAAATAATAATATTTAAGCTACATTTTAAAGATAAACACCAAAAGATTACTGTTTACAATAAGTTTTGTATATTTAATGACGATTCCAAATCAGAGCAACAAACACTGCCAATAACATTACCTTATCAAAATACGGGTAATTTGTTAAAATAATGACAATAATTTTTTTTTTTTACTTTCGTTTGCTACAAAACATATTGGCACAGCTACGATATTTAATTATTAAATATTTTTTGGCAAATAAATTAATATAATTCTCTTTTTCACAACTTTGTTCAAAGTTTACCCATTTGAGCGTACCTGCGTATTTTTTTTTAAATTCGCTATAGGTATGGGAAATTCTAATGCTCAGTTGTGAACCTACTTATTTTTAAACTTTCACAATGCTAGATATTAAGCAAGAAATGTTATGACCGTGGGGATCGCAAGAGTCTGCTCTTTTTGCTGCTGCGCGAACTAATGGAGTGACGATATGTTTACGTGGAATCACATCTTGGCTGTACTGCCTCCTTACACCTAAGCAATAAAACTGAGCTGTGGATGTAAACGCCGATCATGAGCTTTCGGGTTCGATGCCTGAGTCATAAGTGCTAAACGACCGGATAGCGGAGTCGGTAGCTACGCAGAGGTCGATTTCCGCTCAAGACAAATCTTTGTGTGCATGAACATGGAGGTTTATCTTGGTCTGGGTGTTTCTATGTATGATAAGTATGTATTTACATAAGAAAATTATATACGAACTAGTATCAGTTATTCTAGTTAGCATAGTACAAGCTCTGTTTAGTTTGGTACTAGATGACGTTGTGTGATATTTTTGGTGCTAAAAATTCTCAGTAAGTGCTAAGAATCTGGGACTGATCCTTAACCCTTATGTATTTGAATTCCAGCCCTGACCACAAGGACCGAGAGACAGTAAACGCGTTATCAGAAGTGGGAGGCGGTATATCCGGCACGGCGGACAGTATCGAGGCTGTACTGGAAGTGCTTAACTCCTTCATCCCTCAAGAGGAGGTGGACTCTGCAGACACCGTGTGGACAGTGGACTCGTTACTGCAAGAGCTGGCTGAGGAGACACAGGAACTGTCCTTATAAATATCAGTAATAGAATAATACATAAGATGGCATTAAGTTACCAATCGCAACGATTTTTATCGCTGCACATTTATTTCTTCGGCGATTCATCTGACTCGGTTCCAACGAACCAGTATGGTGGTCGATGCATTATGCCCAGGAGTGAAAGCACTGTGTGTTTTTATACTATTGAAGAAATTCTAATATTATGTTTATGTTGTCCACCTATTAGAAAAAGAAAGATAAAGTACTAAGTACAAAATAAAAGAAATTTCCGTTTACATTTTTATTTTGTAAAAAACGTTAATTTATTTACCTACACAATAACAGTGTTTCAACAAGTCTCCGTCCAATTACAAATAGACTAAGGAATGATTGTTCTTATATTTCTTACTTATAAATAAATATTAATTCAAATAAGTGTTATTATTATTGTACATTATCTCGAGTTTAATTTGTATTTTTATGTTATAAACAGTTTTAGTAGTAGTAGGGTCCATTCACATTTAACAGAAAGATAGATTATCTGGTAATTAAAGTAGGAGAAATAAGTAAATGCTTTACTTATTTTTTCTTTGGTGGCAATGCGAATGGACCACAATGATTAATAATTGTTTTTTTACATTTCATTATAAGTAATCATCAGATAAAAAGGGGTCAGTCAATCATAAGGTTATGCCAATATAAAGCCAAAAACATGGCTCGGCCAGAATAACGGCCAATTCTGAGTCTACAGGATATTCTATTCCTGAAGTTAGCTCAAACCAGTCTTAATTTTTGTCTTAATTAAAGGCAAGAGTAGTTATAAAATTTTCCTATTGGTTATATTAAATAGAGCCTAGCTCATTGCTTTTAAGTAATACCCATGATGCTATAGTTGCATGCTATCACAGATATAGATCTACATAGATAACGCAGATGCATGTACTTCGCGTGTCTCAACCCCGACCAAGCGTCGAGGTTGGTCGCCTCTAACTTCAGTCCACGCGCGTCTTTTGTCAGAGAAAATCATAGCGGACGGCTCCAGTTGAACGTACTGGGCGGATTGGCATCGGCGGCATCGGTGTCTTTGAATCGGTAAGGATTTCCCGTCACTAAATTTCGGCTGTGACGTCACAAAAGGTATTAAAAAGTCGGCACGCTTGGTTTCAATACAAATCGTGATACTTGCGTTATCTATGTAGATCTATATCTGTGCATGCTATAGTTTTAATTTTAAATATTTAAGTGTAATTAAATTCAAATAAAATCGTAATTTCGTCATGTCAATCAAGATGTTTGTAATAAAATCTTGATGAATTATTTTCTTGCGCATAAGTTGAAGTCCTCGCCTAATAGCAAATATTTGATTGGTTCTCCAATCATATATATTACATCAGTCTAACAAATAAACTACAAGAGATGGTTGCAGAAAAAACACTTAAAGATTGCATTATTACATTTTTATCTTAATGTTTTCAATGATACTACATAATATTTTCTTTATTATATTCTCTTTCCTTAGAATATAAAATCAGTGACTTATGTGAATATTATCTATGTAAAGTTGATGTATTTTCTGCACAAACTACAAGTAGTCTAGACTGGGTTTCAGTGAACAGTAAATAACTAGAAATAATTTATACTATGACAACAGCAGGTTACAATTGAAGCTGTGGTGTGAATTGAGATCAGTTAGGGCATCTAATTCCTAAGCAATTTTCCTCAACAGATGAAATAGCATTCACAAGCTAACAAGTAACTTCTAAATGCATTTGACAATGAAAATAAGGTCTAACAACAAATTGATCTTGTGACCTAATAATTAACAACAATTGTATCCTATGATTGGGTCGTGAAAGTGTCCATCAATCTTTTTCTTGTACCACCGGCCGATCGGAATGCAATGTAACCAGTAATAAGTAATACTATGTATGAAGGCAAGATTGTGGCGGCATACAGCTCTCTGCTGTTCAATAAACTTAGGCCAGATACAAAGAAATGTGATAGAATGACCCAGCCAACCTTAATGTAGTTCTTGTCATCTAATCCACTGAAGAAAATAACACTCCAGAAAGTGTTGAGCAGTATCATGCAGAGTGTCATTGCTGCACTGGTTACAAAGAAGTATTCTGTACCATTGTGCAGTCCTAAAGTACCTGGACCAACCTGAAAATTTAAAGAAAATTCTGGAATATCACATTATTAAACACTGGCATCAATATACTCTGGACTACAAACATGTTCAATTTAGCTAAAAAAATCTTTTTTGAATGTAATACAATTGGTGAGGGATCATGAGTACCAGTAAAAAACCCTTAGTTAAAAAAAAGATGGGCATCTTTATTTACTTGTCATCACACACCTGGTAGAGGATATTGATACATAATATAATCCCTGGAATAATATTGATTGATAATAATTATCATCTCCGCTGAAATGAATTCTGCCAGCACCCATGTGAGGGATCCTTTAATTTAGGATTTATTTGAATTTGAGTCAAAACCTATTAACTGGATTTAAAGAAACATTACAGCAATTTTAAAGTAAACTTACAGAATCAGCAAGCACATTGACAAGAGCAAATGCACCACTCATGAGGCCAAAGCCGAGTCCTGACACATACGCCATCTCTAGCTTGTTAGTGCCAAAATTGTGATTCTCTGATATCTCCTTGAGACCAGCCTCAGTCTTCCTTAAAAGCAGGTACATGCCATACCGGAATAATTCCTGGAACATCAAATAAACAGACTTGTGGCAACTCTTTTAAAAAATCAAAAGAATGGATATTCTTATTGCAAAAGCATTAAAAAGCTATAGTGCCTATAGTAAGATCTTTTATTATCTTGATCATATCATTTGCATTTAACAGATTTTTTGTTATGCTACCATTTCATGTAGGTTGCCCCTGTACTGTTAAGCTAACACCCACTACACAAATTGCACATGCAAAGTATAAATAGAGTAGTGCTGTTTACAAGTACTAGTTGGCTAAAATAATCGTTTGACATATATAAAAAAGGGATATTACCTGAAATATGATGGCAAACACCATTCCAAACGCCAAATACGACTTCAAAGGTACGGCGTACCAAATCAGTGAAGATAATAGAAATGACAGCAGCCACCCAAACGCCGCCGCTATCATGATGATGATGCGTACCGGGTCGTTCGCCACCGTCAGTGCGTACATCACCAACGGAGCCCCGAAGGCTAGAAGTGAACAACTGAAGAATTCCACGAGAGTCATCTTGCTTATTTACAGTAACACCTAACACTAGTGAAATCTGCCTTCACAAAGCTGACAGTTTAATGAATAAGAACAACTAATTGATAAGGTTTTCAAAAGCGAATACTATTGTATAGATATTTTATGTTTTAGTATAAAAAACAGAAAGTCAGAAAAAGCGAAGTGAATCACAGCAATATCAGCAAACGTAATTGACGTTTGCTAAATTTGACAGATTTGACATTATCAAAACTCGTTTATTAATTTCTTGATCTTATTCAAACGGTGTTTACTTTAATATTTTATTGAAATAATGGGAGATGATACAGAGGAGAAGCTTTTTTCTACTAAATAAAATAATCAGGTGAATGTTTTGGGCTATGGCATATGGCATAAGAATTTGCCGCTAGAGATACTCTACACAAGTTTGTGTAGCGTTAGGTCACCGATATGTCAAATGGTCCGCTACTGACAGATCATTGAATTAAGTAGTTCTTTGGGTCGCTATGATGTTAATTTTTTTACGAGTGACAGAGAAAACACTTGTACATAAGGCACGTATGAGAGCAAGAGAGACGAACCTATTAATATCACCACTTGAAATTGGAACAAAAAATCCACACTTCTTAATATTATTTGTTTCCAAATGTTTGTTTTCAAAACGTCAGAACTGTGCCTCTATTAAAACTTATAAACTCAATGGTTCGGATAAATCAATGTCTGGCAACAAACATTGACAAACCTTACTTTATAGTGGCGCCACCTAGTGAGACAAAAGACAAAATTCCTCATTACTTCTTAAATTTCCGAAGTCTGGTTACACTAATTTTCTATCGATCTGCTCATAACCTAAATTTTTAAATTAAAAAAATATTAAAAGTAAACAAAAAGCACAATAAAGCTCTCGAAAGCTTTAAGCATGGCTCCTAAACAAGGCAAGAAAAGTCTGTGGGTGGACTGTGAACGTTGCGGCTGTACTATAACTGCAAATGATAAAAACATTCACGTTGAGGCAAATTGTGGTAAAGATCAAGTTTCATGCCCTTATGTTGAAGATGGGAAGCTGTATACTTGGCTAGAGAGAGCTGTGGCAGCGCCTGGGCTAGCTCCCAAAGACGCCGTGATGCTGCACCCTTCAGCTGCCTCGTTAATAGGCGCAGTTATAGGATGTCCTTTGCTGCTCAGTAGAGAAGGTGCTCCCACCATGGTTAAGCGAATGTGGCCATCAAAATCCTCCGCACCTGCCGCTGTTATATTACCAGCAGCTGGTAAGCATCTGATATTGCTAAATAAACAAGATAAATCGAAATAGTGAAGAAGAAACCTTATTTTTCATTCGTGTTACAAAAATACTTCAGTTTCAGTAAGTTAATTGTATTTATTGTTTTCCAGAATTGTCAAATGCTTGGAGTAATGACAACAAGTCTGTTACAGTCTCCATAATTGAAGAGAACATCCCAAAGGTTGCTCGAATGACAATAAGAATCAATAATCATAAACTCGATAAGGATATTTGTGATATTTTGAAACATACATTTTATAACAATTTTGTTTGTATTGGCTGTATTTTAGTCTACTATTACTTTGGTAAGAAGTTAGAAATAGAGGTGGTTGACCTCAAATCAGACTTTTTAGATTCTAAGGAATGGTTTGTTTTAAGTGAAAGTACTAATTGGTATATGGAGAAGGAACCAGCACAATCTGTGAAAAAGAAAATGCAAGATCTGGGCGGATATGACAATATCTTAGAAGAAGTAGAAACATATTTGAAAATAGCTTTTAGTCCTAATAAGTTGACTGCAAATTTTCAACCCACTCGAGGACTACTACTTCATGGTCATTCAGGGGTAGGCAAAACTGCTATTTGTAAATATATTATAGATAAATCTAATTGTTACCATGTTGAAATCAATGGAAGCTCCGTTTTTAGTAAATATTTTGGTGAAACTGAAAGTCTAACCACAGGTTTGTTTGACAAAGCTATTCAAAATGAACCAAGCATTATATTTGTTGATGAAATTGAAACTCTTTGTGCTAAGAGACATTCCCTAAGCACAGAACAGGAGACCAGAGTTACTTCAGCATTTGTGTCTGCTATAGATAAATTACATGAGGAGAACAGCAGGGTATTCATCCTTGCTACAACAAGGAAACCTGAAAATGTTGATCACATGCTTAGACGATTTGGCCGTCTTGACAAAGAAATAGAAATTCCCATACCAGACAGAACAAGAAGAAAAGAGATTCTCTATAGCCTTCTCAGAAATCTACCAAACAAAGTGACATCACTTGAAAGTATTGCAGATTTGGCACATGGCTATGTAGCTGCTGATTTGCTAAATCTTTGCACACAAGCCACAATGAACTGTATTAAAGGGTCTAGAGAATACATAGAAAATAAAGATTTAATGGGAGCTCTCACAGTAGTCAGGCCAAGTGCCATGAGAGAATTACTAATAGAAATACCTAATGTGAGGTGGACAGACATTGGTGGCCAAAGTGACTTGAAGCTCAAGCTGCGCCAAGCTGTTGAGTGGCCATTGAAACATGCAGAAAGCTTTCGAAGGCTTGGCATCCGTCCACCAAATGGAGTGTTGCTGTATGGACCCCCAGGGTGCTCCAAAACTATGATAGCCAAAGCAATAGCTACTGAAAGTGGCTTAAATTTCTTGTCAATTAAAGGTCCAGAACTATTTTCGAAATACTTTGGGGACTCTGAGCGTGCAGTTCGGAACTTATTTACGAAAGCTCGACAGGTTGCTCCTTCCATCATATTCTTTGATGAGATGGATGCAATAGGCGGTGAGCGAGGAGGAGCTAATGGCGACAGTGGAGTTCACCAATCAGTTTTAGCTCAACTATTGACTGAATTAGATGGAGTTGTACCTTTAAATGCTGTTACTATTTTAGCTGCAACAAACCGACCTGACATGATGGACAGGGCACTGTTAAGGCCAGGTCGGTTGGATAGACTTATCTATGTGCCTTTACCAGATTTCGAGACTAGATTGCAGATCATAGAGTTGAAATTGGCTAAAATGAGTGTTAGTGATAATGTCAATACCCATAACCTGGCAGCGAGGACTAAAGGGTTTTCAGGGGCGGAGCTGCAAGCTCTTTGCCACGAGGCAGCTTTAAAAGCACTGGAAAGTGATTTAGATTGTCCAGAAGTTACAATGCCGCATTTTGAATTAATTATAAAAGATTATAAACCAAGGACACCACATTATTTGTTGAAAGTGTATGAGCAATTTGCGCTGGGACAAGCATCTGAATAATAGAAGTATACAAAGAAAATAAATTAAAAAATAATCAGAAAGTTGAATAAAAATCATTGCGATCGGGCGGGTTTGAGAAGTTGTAACTAAAATACTTGGAAAATTAAAGGTTCTGTATAAAATACATTATTCTTATCTACACTATTCTTTACCAAACAATTAAACACAGACATAAAAAATGTTGTATGTGATTTTCTAACTCTGCATACTTATACTATGGGTTTGGAATCAGAAACTTATTTATAGCTGCTTTTAGTGTTGCATTACTAAATTATATATTATAGAAAATTGAATTTGCGGTCACGTGGAAATGCTTTATTGATGTGAATATGCTATCTTCTTGATAATAAATTATATGTATTTACAACTATACCAACAATAAGGCCATAGGTCTTTCAGTTGCCAAATTATAGTCAGTGGTAACCACAGACTGAAACCCCACAAATGTATATAGGGGGATTAAGGGGTGTTTTGTAGGTATTTGTACAGTAAAAAACAATTTTACCACTTGAATCAAAATTTATTTGATAAGATCCCTTAAAACTACATTGAACATAAATTAATAATTAATCTAAACCTAATTTAATCACATTTTTTGATTAATACATGTTTAACCCTAGTGGTTGGCATTATAAAATTGCTAGTTTCTGGCATTCATTTATTTCTATAATTTAAAACAACATCAAGGCCTAGAAAGTAGACATGTGCGCCGCGCCAGCCGATGAGCGCAATACGAAAAATCGTCTCAAGGGCGGCTGACGCCCATACGTTCAAGCGTATGTACTGTCATGGCCTGGAACGGCGCACACGTCTACTAAAAACGAAAATCCTAGTTTGTGAAGAACCAATACGATTTAAATACATTTGTTAGGTATTTATGGGTAAAATCAAACACCTAGGCGGTAGTGGAGTTGACTGCAGATGGCTGTACTGCGCTTTATCGAATAATTGACGGGCACCGCACCCGAGCGTGGCCAATCAGAGCAAGCGCGTGACTCGTGACATTTGCGGCCAACTTCATTACCGCCTACACATTTGATTTTATCTTTATGTACACTCGTATTTAGGCCATGTCTTAGCCAGTCTTAGATCTTTTAGCAACTTTTAGGGTAAAACTAAACGAGTGTAATTTTGTGAGTCGCGTATTTTTGGTCACTCATTTTACGTTCAACTGAATTTCTGCGGAGTTGCCAGACGAACTAAATTTATTTATTCAGTATTGAGCGTCGGTACGGGCTGTTCATCTCGTCGAGCACGATGGCTTCATTAAAAATATTGTGTATTTTCGAAGCATATTCCGAAGACGAGGCTAGAAAAAGAATCTGGGTAAACACACTCAATAGTCAAGGCTGATTTGTGGACAGTTCCATTTTTTCACACAGTTCAGTTGTGGACAGTTCCTTTATTTGAAAGTTCGGCCGTTGACCGAAATTCGGTCGAGTTTACGCGCATTGAGTCGGCAGACAACTTATTTTGCGTCGTCGTGTGGCACCAATCACCTTTTTGTATGAAACCGAATGCAGCAGAATTTATGTTACCGAAGTTCTGCGACTCACGACTCACAAAATTACGCTCGTTTGGTATTACCCGTAATGTTGCCAATCCATAAGTCACATTCTCACGATGTTTCCAGAAACCAGTAATTCAATACAAAACCATAGTCCGAATATAATTTTAAATACATTAACACTAATGAACAGTCCCAAGGACACTACAAAACATTAGTCAGGTTCACAGATTGCACACACTGGCGTAACTTATTAAATACCATTTATTTTCTAGCATGGGCGGACTAATGGGTTGGCATGGTATTATCCTACCAGTCACTTGTGGCCAATTAACACTAATTTGAGCTTTTGAAATGTATTTCCCCTGGATAGCTGATGATTTTGAGCCAATTTGAGCACTCTGGCTAAAAACTCACGACGCGGTTTTCTCCCGCGCCTGCGTTCGGTTACGGGCAAACAGCCTTGGCATCGTGACTTCTTAGCCTATACGTCCGAGAAAAGCCCTGAAACTATACTTACTGATATTATAAATAGCAAAGTTACTTTATCAAAAAAAAGTAGCATATGTCCTTCCTATCAAAAATCCTTCAACCAACAATAAAAAAAATAAGAATCTATGTTACGCCAGTGTTGCAATTAAAAATCACATTAATTACGCCAGTGTTGCAATTAAAAATCACATTAATGCTTAAATGCACACACTACCTAACCACTTTTCAGTGGCAGTTATATTTTCAAACAGTTGATTATTTGTCAAAGCAAAAAGATAATGTACTTATAAAAGTTTAGAAAAGCTGTATTTTGTCATCAGTCTTTACAAAAGAGATGTGTTTGGTAATATTGATAGAATACAATGAATTGAATTACATAATAATATGAACAGTATATAGACCCTATATGGCGTTTATCTTTCGAATGATTGCCCTTTAGAAGTGAACTGTTATCGAATGAGAAACATGTACGAATCTATGTAACACAATATAATATCGTCTATTCTATATACACAATTTTTGCTAAAGTGTGCGCACCGAATAGGAAGAATCGCCGTCATTGATGCTATGTTTAAATCACCCGAAAACGACAATTTCTTGGCTGATTCGGTGTACAGACTTTTGACTGAGATTTATAAAAAAGGAACTCAAAATCATGGTTGTTAAAGAACGAAACAAAATGCGTTTCAGCATGTTGGATAAGTACACAATATATTATATATTGAGTGTCTACAGTGTCCATTCATACATCTCAACCATACCATCGATGGAATCATCGTCCAATTGCACGCGTCTTTAATTACAATTATAACTACTTCCGTAGTAAATAATTTCCTCACAAAATACCTATTTATTTATTGCCAGGATATCAAAAATCTAATATTTTCACCGTCGACCGTCGACATCACCTCGCCGAGTGAAACGCTATTTGGTTTAAACGACATTTGTTTATTAAAAGGCGGGTCCACACCGCACCGTATCGTATCAAGATCTAGTGTCTAGTTGTTAAAACCGACTCGACATGGCCGCCGTATCGCATGTTGTATCAGAGCGGTGTATCAAGACTGACCTGTCACAATACGCGCCGGCGATAAGAATACGGTGATCGGATCGGGCAACTGATACAAACGTGGACCCACCTTTATGTGTCCAATTAAAACATTTTTAATATCGCTTAAAACAAATAGCTTTTCACTCGTCGTGATAATAACTCGTCAAGCCTCTGACCTACGAAAGTCTTTAAAACCTATCTTTGATTTTCCTTGACAGGCACTACATAGTGCCTAGTCTGAAATCAGTATTTCTCTAAAGGCATAACAAAGCCACAGAAAATACACAGATCTAAATTGAGAAATACGTCGCACAGATTTCTAATCTACTCAATAAATGCAGGAGCAAAAAAAGTGAAATGCAATTCAATCAGTGTTTGTCTCTGACAATTTTACGAACCCCTACTAGTGCTTCCTCTAGTGTTTTTTTAAAATTAAGCTTCTGAGAAAATAAAAAAACACCAGTGAAGGGGAAGATATTTTCAGATATTAAACTTTTATAAAGTTTAATTTATTTTCCATGATTGTCAGTAATGCAAAAGCATGCATCAATGCTAGTAGTGAAGTTAGCTGCAGACGGCTGTTCGACCAATCGACGGGCGCCGCACTCGAGCGTGACCGATCCGGACACGTGACATTTTATTTGCGGCCAACTTTACTACCGCCTATCTAGGCGGTAGTGCAGTTGACTTCATCTATATTAAATTTGTCTTTTAATTTTAGGAAAATGTTTATAGCTCCTTCCTTGAGTGGTCAAGTTTGGGTTCATTTGCAACTGATTGTTTAATTATTGATAATTTAAATACAACTACGGTTTAAAATGCACAGGAATGGAACAACATTGTTTTCTCGTATCTAAATATGGAGAAAACAATATTGTATTGTATTAATTAATTAAGGGAAAAAGTGTATACCTAGTTGATTTTGATTTCAATTATCGATTAACTGTTCGCATATCTTCAAGATAAAATCATTTGACACAGAACTTGGTGTCAAGTCAATTCATACATACATAACATCATGCCTATATTACCCAGAAGGGTGTGGCAGAGGTGTACAACACCCACATTTCACCTGTTATCTTAAGGTCCATGGGATAGGGGGTGAGCCTATCGTGTTAAGTCAATTTTTGAAGTGTATCCAGTTTTATCGATTAAATATTTTATAATTTTGCTGACAATATTTAGTCGGTTAAGTTGACGAGATATCGATACAATATTTCTATGGATTATAAACGGAGTATGAACTAGTTGTATATTTAAGGCAATTCGCACAATCCGAACCGACACTCCGATGGTGCGATTCTGTAAGGGATGTTGGTTTCGTGTTAAAATTTAGTGCCTCTTTATCTCCATATAAATACGGACGATATTTGATTGACAGAAATTACAATTTAGTGTGAATCAATTTATACAATACGCACGCGTGGTTTTGTTCCACGCCTTAGGCCAAAATGACAACGAAATTGTTGAAATCGCACAAAGGCGTTATGTTTGAGGCGCTATTTTTACGTTTGACAAATTGTCCGGCGCGCCAGCTGATCGAAACGCGGTCCGATACTTTAGCGTAGATTCTCGTACGAATACATTTATCGATATACTGTCAATATTTACCGACAAAAACTACCAATTTTTGCAGAAAAAAATATCCATACCAGAGAACTGAAATGATAACGGACCTATTTATTAGACGCGCAGTATCTCTGTGTGTCTGTTGTAGCAGATGGCGATCCAGTCAGGCTGCGTGGCCCCCCACTGGATCTGGTTGACCTCCCCCTCCGCCGCCGTGTACGCCAGGATGGGGTCCTCGATGGCGCGGGGCATTTGCTGGATGTCCCAGATCAGGGCCTGGTGGTCGTCGCCCGCTGTGCAGATGTGGCACGAACTGCGGAGGCAAATTATTGGTTATTAACTGGCTTGTGGAATGACACTACATCCTTACTAATATTATAGATGAGAAAGTAACTATACTTGTCTGTCTGTTACGCGGTCATAGCTAAATTACTTGACCAATCTTGATGAAAATAGTATGGTGTGACACTACAAGTTAAGTAGCTAAAGCTTTGACGATATTTTCGAAAACCGTTCGCAATGTGGTTGTCAGTTATGGTTTTAACAACAAAGTTGGGTCTACATTACGCAGAAACACCCACATTTGGGTGAGTCTACAGCCTCTTTGGTATACAATTTCTGATTCCATGCTGCAACTAAGAATTTCGCAACAAAAAATCTCAAGAATTTTGCTCATCCCAGGAGTCGATCTCGAGACCTCAGTGAGTAGTCGCTGACACTAAGTGCCTTATCATACTAGCGGATTGCGAGCGGATTCAAAGCGGAGCGGGCGCGCAGCGAATGCGTCGCGAACACGCAGCGGCTGCGCAGCGGAGACGTCGCGGACGCGTGGCGAATACGCTACGTTTTCGTCGCGTGTTTGTAGCGAATTTACGACGTACAATACACTCAGTAACAAAATTGATTCCGACGAGGAAACACTGCTGTTGGCTTTGTTACTTCGGAAACGCCGGCGACGAAAACGAAAGCATCGACGAATTTGGGAAGATCCATTATCAATTAATCGAATGGAAGAGAGCGACTAATTTGTGTTGTTTTGCAAACGATTAAAAAATAATCCTAAATAATTTCGTTCCTACCTACCATAAAACAAACATAAAATATTTAAGCAAGACAAAATCCCGCAAGAATCCGTTATGATGCAAAATAATTTAACATTTGAAAAAAAAATTGTATTTCGTTGGTTGGCTGGCGTTTGTACGAGACAGTACAAAATGGCGTCCACGCCGCGCGTCCGCAGCGAATTCGCTGCGAATGCGCGGCGTGTTCGTTGCGCGACCGCAACGAATCCGTTGCGCGCCCGCTCCGCTTTGAATCCGCTCGCAATCCGCTAGTATGATAAGGCCCTAACACTAGACCTCCGAAATAGTCCTAATGTAATATCGAATCTACAAACCTGTGTGGTGCCCAAGCGATGCCATTGACACAGGCCCTGTGGTTGTTGAGCCTAGCCACCGGAGTGCAAGGCACACGGACGTCCAGGATGATGACCTCACAGGCATCCATGGCCACAGTGGCCAGGTAGTTGGGGTCTTGTTTGTTCCATGCTAGCCGGAGTAATGGAGTGTGTTGGGGGTCCTGAAACATTGGACAAGAATAGTTTAAAATTATATTTGACTTGCAATAGAAATAATAGAATAGAAAATATATAAATATATATACACATTGACTTGAGAACCTCCTCCTTTTTTTTTCGTTGGTTAAAAATATTTTTTGAGCAACAAGCGTAGGTAATTAAAGATCTGATTTAAAGAAATTATCTGTTAATTTCGAACCTTGGTAGGTATACATTATAGGTCTTTGTATTCTGTTGACAAGTAAAGATTTTCACAAGGTAAAGCAGAACTGGCAAATAGCTGACCGAGGATGACTTACCTCATAGATGATAGTAGAATGTTCGAGATGCCTGAGGTCGAACATCCTCACGGAACCGTCGGCTCCCACCGACGCGAACATATCGCGGCCGCCGCCTGCGCGACTGAACGCTATGTCGTACACCTCCTGAAAGTACAAATATAATTTGGGATGACCATACGTAAAAAAGAATTTAGTAATGTAACGCAGCAAGCTCACATCCTGAAGATCGGAGTCAAGCGCGTGCTTATCAGAAAAAATAATAATACCCATAATACTAAATTCCCTGCACCCGATGTCGGTGGGACACTGTTTTTTATAAATAATATATAAAAATATATTGAATAAGTTGTTAAAAATAAAAAGAAATAATACTAAATACTACTATCAACTAATTTATCCGAAATAGATTTATTTTTCATTTGATCAATAAACTGACATGGATCAGTAAAATAATGGAAATGAATGTCCGAAACGCGGCCTAGTACCCCTTGTACCTCCTCGCGCACATACCTAATTTGCCTTATGTTTAATAGACCAATGATAAAACCTACAATGCAGGTCCTAGTCATCTAAATTTATAACAATCCTTTCAATCAATACTAAGATTACAAACCTTGTCATGAGCAATAAGCTGAGTCTTCACATGTCCCGACACCTCATTGACTCTGCCCAGCACCTGCCCAGTCTCCAATCCCCAAATGGTGCATGTAGTATCAATACTCGAGGTGCCTATGAGATTGGGATCCACCTCATTCCAGTCAAAGGACGTTAAAGGAGCGCAGAAGTCAGAGTTCTTGTTGTTGTTGAGAACGCATTCGAAGAGTGTGTATGGTTCGCCGGCACGCCAGATTCGGAGATAGTCACCTAGAATATCAAGACATATTTTAGCAGTGTAAGATGGGCTACTCACATACCTGCCGCAGTGCTGGGGTCGAGTTGAGTCATGCAATATTGAACGCGCAAATTGAGAAATAATAGAAAAACTACTTGACTTAATGGCTAGATTATCTCTACGGCAGGTGTGTGAGTAGCCTGTCTAATCGAAAATACCCAAGTATATGGAAGATATTAAATAATATTAAAGTTATATAAGACTCGAAATTTCTCAATTCTTTTTGTGCCAGCCTCACAAAGAGCCATTGCAAAGCTATACTTTGCTTTAAAATATTATATTATAATTTAACCTATTACTATTTGTGAAGTTAGTTTACTGTGAAGAAACTCACCGCTAGTCGCCAACAAATCCGGGTAGACGCCCTTGCTGTCAGGTATCCACATTATCTTAGTGGTGGGGTAGGGGTGGTCGAATGTGCTCTTTGCACTAAACTCGCTTGTGTCTTCATCTAAGGAAATGATTTGCACCTGGAAAAGCAATATTTATTATAACGTACATCCCGCCTATATTACCCAGAGGGCTGTGGCAGAGGTGTATAGCACCCACTTGTGACCTGATCCTCTAATAAAAATATCCCCTAATAAAACAATCTCAAATAACACTCTTGCTCATACAAGGAATCAACTCCAAAATCGCTAAACCAACGAACCAATAAAAATTATAGGGATCTAATTTAATGGAATTGGTATTGGGTTTACTTTTACGCAATTTCTTTTTTTGCGTTGTTCAAAATGAATGGAAACAGTCAGTATACGCGCCAGCCTCTTGTTTACGTCGCAATGATTACTACAGACATTTTATTTCTTGGAGTACAGAATTAATATTTATATACATATATAGCAGGGAATTTTTGCATATTTTTTAAATTCTTTATCTTACACCAAAATAAAATATAGCCCTGGTTACAAATATATCAATAATACACTATGCTTGGCATTTACTTCAGTTTTCATTATGCATTTTCCGATTTGCATTTTATAGTTATTCTCACTACCTTTTAAAATGTATATGTACTCAATACATGTATGTGACAAAAGATAATATTTTTAGTCACCAAGGTATCAAGTTTTAATGGCTGCTCACAACCGCCCATTTTGACTATAGTCAAAAGAGTTTACAAATCAAAAATAATATTACCTTGTTATTATATTCTTCTACGAAGCTGCCAAGTGCCAAGCGGAACCGCTTGTCTGGCCGCACTGACCAGTTCATGGAGTAAAGTGGCCATGGTGCTTGGTATCTGTTCAACACATTATGTTATACCATCAATATATTATATTATCAATATATATGATAAAAAGTAAATGTTGACTTCTTAAATGTCTGCCTTAAAGGCGGAAACCTTACCCAAGAAACAAACACCAAAATTAAATACCATTCAGCATGAACAGAGCGAGAAATGGATATTTTACCGATAGACTGGATTTCAAAATATACATAAATGTTGTCTTTGAAAATGAAGTTAAGTTTAAGATTTTTAAAGAGGTCACTATGTTAATTAATTATACCAAAATATAATGGTGTTGTTACAAAGTTTATGTTTTAGAAGATTTGAAGGATTATAATACTAGATCTTGTATTTTATTCCACTTCGTAATTTAAATCTGATCAGGTAAATAATGCTTTAAAATATTCAAATGTTATCAAATGTCATGTCTATCCTGACCTTAAATAAAAAGAAGAATATTTCAAACTTTCATGGTTGCTAAACCACCTACATTACATGTAAAATGAATTTTATTAGAGATATAACAGAAATATCTGTAGTTTGAGGTACTTATGATGTGAATAGAAAATTTTCTCTACATTCTAGTCTTGAAATTCATTACAAAATGAGTTATCTTAGTCTTTCATCATCTAACTATGACATAGTATGCTGTAAAATCTATAGATAGCTATAGTTCTATTATTTGAGTTTGATATTAAATTATGGAGTCTCCTTGAAATAACTTTATCTTTGAAATGTGGACTATTTGCATTGTCCTAAGCTATGACACTTAAGCTGAAAATAGGTTCATATTCATACCAGAGGCATGCTACCATCAATTAGACATATAGATCTTCAAATGCTATATCTTTCCACCTTTATCTTAGACATAGTGTGCTTAGCAACAAGGTTTCATAACGATTTTCTGCCGCCAGTTACGACATGCGCATTACAGGCCTCAGTTCATTGGCACTCTGTTTTGTTTATGTTTTCCTAGCACATGTACAGAGGTCAGCGTGGAAATGGTCATGTAGCACTTACTTGTAGATTTCTTTGCGTTTGGTACTAGAACTCGTCGTGCTTGAGCTACTATGTGGCATAGACATGGTGCTCGATCACTAACCGAACCTGCAAATAATAACCTATATTTTCACATCATATGTTGGACGCAGTATCAGTCAGGTCATGCGTTATATAGTTTTGTAGGTTTGCTGAACACAAAACGACATAATAATAATTAATTCGCACAAAAAATTACCAAAATAGAACACGACATTGTTGAAAACATACCCTCTTTCACGATATCTAAACTGAACTCCAATTATGACTAAGAGAATAATATGGAACACGAAAAACGCACGGTAAGTTTTACTTAAATTCTAAAAATCACTTTATTTGTAAACTTTAAATCCGTGTAAAATGAAAGCATTATTTTCATTCAATTGACAGAACGGCTGACATGACATTTCATGAAGAGTGTTGCCAAGGTAAAAAAAAAAGGAAACGTTTAAGCGGTCAATCAATATGTCATAATCACTTAAAGGTTTGATGAAATAAAATGAAATATATTTATTTGCCAAGAAAATTATACATTGAGATGGCATAATGGTATAATAACTCGAGCATATTCAGCCATTTAACAGAATGCAAATATAATTTAAAATTAAGAAAATGTTACAAACTGTAATCTTCATAATAATAGAAATTACTTAACTTAACTAGACACAACAACATAACAGCAATTAAATGCAAATTGAAATAACACTTAATACAGGGACAAATACAATTCATGACTTTGTTGGTGCCCTTGTGGTCTTAGTGAGTGTGCTTTGAGAATACGAATTTGTATATAGACATAACCGAAATAGGTGTAGGTAGTTTGCACAACTATTTAACAGGTAGTGAAGTTAAGGTCTGAAATCGCCAGCATAGGCTGACTTAGGTTCAGTTCGGCCCTCACCCTTTTATCCCCTTATTTTAAATACTCATAATAGGCAGTTCACTGGAAAACGTATGCAGTTGTTGTTCGTGTCGTCTGGGCTTTGATATCCGACGCGGGCAAACGTGTTATTTGAATGTTATCAAATTATATATTTAGAAAAGCATTTATTGCCTAACCACAGTCGGTTTTGATTAAACAAATAGAAACCACCACCTACTCACTGATACTGTGTACCCGATTAAATCTAAATTGATATTTAGAACTTTACTTTTTATGAATAATAATTAATCATTAAAAAAAATGCACTGCTGACACTTCCTGTAATCATTTATTCTAAAATATATTTTATTTCATAGTGATTCATGTCTCGCTATATTATACCAAGACACACAATTAGAATATAAATCAAATAGTTATTATATTAGTCATTGTGACCACTAATCTGAATTTTGACCTACATTGAAACAATTCAGAAGTGCGCGTGCATTCTTGTGGTGCGTGCACGCACTTGTGGTGTTGCCAGATTTAAGACTTTTCCCATAAATTTGGAATAGGTTTTCCATGAAGGATTGTTAAATTTGATATTTTTCTAATGAAAATCCGACACTTGGCACAAATAAATCGTAGCTAAAACCTTTGGCATATCTTTGATTTGCTAATCGATTTTTTATAGGCGTTAAGTATATTTTTATTTCGTGTTTACAGTACTTGGATCTGGTTTGGTCGTGATATAAGACCCTGATATTACAGGTTAAAGAGTTGATAGGATTAGAAGATATGATACAGTAGTTTTTCGATGTAGTGATATTTCTGTAATCATCTGTGAATGTTAACGAGTAGTCACCAATTATTACCATCATAAGGACCACAAGTTCGTTAATAGAATAGGGTACTTAAAGCTGTTGACATGGCAACCCAAATCGATCTCATTAATTCTGTGTGCACGCGCTAGCTCCGGTTAAGGACATCACTTTCTTTCTTACGTCAACACTCGCCAGCCAGGGACTAGTGATATAATTAGTTGTGCAACGCAGGGCGTTTGATACACATCGTAATACGTTAGTCAGTACCTATATTTATGCCTAATGATCTACTTTAGTGAGCCAAATGGTAGAAGTACCACCGTCTCACCTCAGATAAAGGTATGTACTGTTAAAAATAGTGCACTACTCATGTACTACTACCGAATTAGAACACAGTAATGCAGCACTACTGTGTTCTAGTTTGGTGGTAAGAAGAGCATCGAGAATCGGTTTTTTTAGTTTAAAATTTCAACCGGTACCCGAAACTTGGAACCGATAAAAAATAACCTGGATGCTCTAGTTGTACTCTATGGGTACTTTGAAAATTGTGGCTCAGAAACATATATAATGTCGTAGTCAGATGCAGCATGTCTGCACCCTTTCGTTGATGTTCCCAGGGATGAAGACTATTACCTAGGGTACCACTACCAGCACGCCCGCTTCATTACGTCCACTTCATCATTGAAAAAAACTGTTTTTCAAAATAGGTACAATACAATATAATATTCTTTATTGTACACCAAAAACAAAAAGATAATACACAACAAAAATATAAAACGTACAATCGGCGGTATTATCTTTGTCTGCGATTTCTGCGATACAACCTAGATGGACAGGAAGCAGAAGATTTTTACAGCTAGACGGTGCAAATTTTTTAAATTATAATTTAATTAAAATGTCGTTCAAATTTAGTATAATTTACTTTACTTATATTATTTTATACTTAGTTACACAATAGATAATTTATATTCATAATTACAATGCTAAATACTTAACATTGTACTAAAATGTCATTTATAATTTCTCGGTTATATTTTACGATAAAATCTTGGGTAGGTATTGTTAAGGACGGCACTGTAGACCATAGTGCGGGAACTGCTCTTATAAACAACACTATTACAGAATTAAACAGCTTGTATTAGCGGTCTGGTTTGGTTATGTGAAAATAATGTCCTTTAAATTCCTTTGTATTTACGAAAGTTGTGATAAGAGAAATGAACCATATAAGGTGGCAAGGCCGAGGTGCCTACAAAAGTACTTTTACAGCTTTGATAATTTATTGAGAAATTCACCACAAGTACTTAAGTAATGCTCCAGAAACCGCGTTTACGTGATTGTACTTTACATTCCTGCATATGTATGTAACTTGACGTCACACCTAATAAAATTATACTAATAACAGTGGCCAATGGAGACTAAGCTCCGTGGCGAACTGAGACTAACGATAAAGACTATAACCATGACTAATGAGTGCTACTTATCTAAAGCCGTTACATGAAATTTCAGAGATTTTTACCTGACATAAGACAAAAGGACTGGGTCCTGAAACATTTAATGCGTTACCTTTTCGTAATGCGCATTTATGATACAGTATATAATATGCATAAATTTTATAATATGTCACAAACTTTAATTTCACCTCTTAGATTATTCAGAGTTTCAAGTTAAGAAGAGAGAAAAGCCTCATGTAAATTAAATATGACCTTGAGTACATAGTAAATTAATCATCAAACAAGTAATAACTGTAGCTACTTACCATATAGGTACCTACCGGTAGTTTTAAAACTTGTACCTACTGATAATATCTTCAATCGCCATGACCTTTGCGTTTAGCTATGAACTTTATAATAAGTTAATAAACAATTTGCTTTATGAGTATTACTAACGTTTTTATTAATAACTATAATTCATACTTACTTATCAGTAAATATAGCAATAGCAAGCTGCATCATGGTACATATTCTACTAATAGTGATTTACAAATTTTTTATTTCTGCTTATTGTCAATTTCAGGTATCCTATCGCTCCTTTTATAATATAATAATAATAAAATCTGTTTATTCAAGTCACCGTAACTCATAATGTTAGTAAAAGATACTATTTGGAACTAATTATAAAAAAAGTAAAATAAGCACATAGCTCACCGCCTCGCCGCCATCCCACGACGAATGGCGTCGCAGCGACCCACGTACGGGCTGTCTACTCTGCTTGATATCATTTCAAGTATGATGTTTGAGCTACCCCGCACTCTACGCACTAGGGATGTGCATCTTTTACGCATTGTACTATAAAAGCAGTCGACATGCGCGTCTGCAAACATCCCTGATGCACTACATTTTAAATATTTATTTATTTATTGTATGAAAAACTAACAGCTAGTATGCCTTCAAGAACAATAGTTTTTGAATCATAAAGCCAATTACAAGCTTTCGCTTCTAGTGGCGGCATAATAATAAACAAATAAAATACATCAAGATATATAGAAAGAAATATGATACTCTGTTCATTCAAAGAACTCGAGGCTCAATCGTCTTCTTGCCGCAGACAGACTTGTTGAACTGCTTCCTCACTATATTAAAGTATCTGCTCGCACGATATTCAATTTACTATGATATAAAGTGTCGATTTCGATCTACAGTTTATAAGCTCTAAATATTGGTATCTAAGTAATTTGATTAACAGTGTTATTATGCATGAAAAGAGCCTCCCCGAGCGACGTACATAATCAACCCCTGCGTCCGGCGCACCCTGGGCAGTCTGCAAATATCCACCAAGCAGACTGGCGAATCATTTCACCACGATGGCAAGTCAACACCATGAGAATATGACTGCAGCCATCGATATGAAAGAAGAAGAAGAAGTGTTATTATACTAGCGGATCGACCGTCAATCGGTGGTATCGACATGGTGGTGTCGAAGTCGATCGCGAGTTTCTATTACGACAATCGATCGAAGTCGATCAAGGGGCATCAAATTTTCATCAAAATTTGTTTATCGCCTCGCATTCCTCGATCGGCTATAACTTTCACTGCAATAGAACGCTACTAGCACATTGGCGGCTGAATTCGGCTGCCTTCAGACACAAAGCCTGACCACCATACAAATAGAAGTAACGTACCATGTTCGGTCAAGGTCTTCATAGAAACGCACTTTTGTCTGTCCGTCTGCGACGAATGGCGCCGTCATGTTTTGACAACAGGCTTTGTGCTAAGTTTCAGATGCTTAATCAGTTACATGTATTGTGATGCTCACTGTGTTCAAAGAAATAGAGTAGGTATTTTTAATTATTCAAAGGTGGAACGGACTCGAGGTGAGAAGCACCTCCGGCTCCAACTTAGTAATGCTTACACTACATTTTCAAGTATAATTGTTGTGCTTTTAAATAACTGGCATACGAAATACGAGTATCCAACATTGTTTTTACTTTACCAGAACCCTGAAAGTAGTTTTTTGTCAATTAATAATAGAAAACATTGCGCTTGTTTAAAAAAAAATAAAAAGAAATATTTCACGTTCTTCGAACAAATTGCAAGCAATTTTTTTTCGTAATAATCTAGTGGGATGGATACTGTTTCTGGCTCTGATGAAACAAGAAAGGTACATTATATTCGTAAAAATAAAATTGTATGTCGTCTGTCGGTATGGATGCTTCATTTTTCTATATAGTTAAATAAATAAAACAATTTGCCTGTATTTGCGTACACCTGCAGAATAACTGTAAAAATACATTTGCATTAGATTAACATAAAAAGTGTGTCAGAACTTCAACGGCCTTGCCAATAATTTGTTTTGTAATAAATAACTCATAAAAAACAAATAGGATATTGTTTTGATTGATTTATTCATAGAATCTGTGATATTT
Source organism: Hypena proboscidalis (assembly GCA_905147285.1). Classification (NCBI taxonomy): domain Eukaryota; kingdom Metazoa; phylum Arthropoda; class Insecta; order Lepidoptera; family Erebidae; genus Hypena; species Hypena proboscidalis. The sequence continues at coordinate 1,086,084 of LR990132.1, forward strand.
ATCTATATCAATGGTAATCTGGCATTGTTGATTTGCCAATTGTTTTGACATACATACTTACGAGTGTGTTGTATCTTATTTATCCGTGTGTTGAGACGGATGTAGAGTGAAAAATCTACTGCTCTTCAGCTTCAGGTTCTTTTTTTTTTTTTTGAAGTTTACTACTTAGTAATTTACAAACATAGAGTACATAAAAAAAGCAGGAGAGAATGTCACATAGAAAATGATTGAAGCACCAAAATGGCAGCGGTCTGTTTATGTGTGCGTGTGTTAGGGGTTACCAGCCATGAGAAATATTACCCACATTTTTACAATAATTTAAATAAATATTTTAGAGGTTTAGTTCTTATATTTTTTTATTGGGTTTTTACCATCAAACATGATAATTATAGGTAGTTTTATACTACCGTGGCCAAAAACCAAACAATATAAAACAACTTTATGTTTGAATTTCGAAACAAAGTTGATTTTATATTTCTAGCAGCCGATGCGGGCCTGCAGGTGGAAGTTGTTTGTTTTTATTAAGGGAATATGTACAAAATTCGTTGCTCTGGGCACTCCTGACGCAAGGCAGCGAAGATGCTTTAGTGCAGCTACCCAGTTTTTGGAAAATATTTTAAAATTACGACTCCTACGGCGCTTCCTAATTCTTAGATTGAAGATGCTTTAGTGATATACAGGGTGTCCCAGTTTAGGACCTGGAGCCGAAATCGGATAGTAGGATAAGTTATGGCAGTTAGCAAAAAAATAAAAAACAATTCAAAATCAAAAATTCTTTATTACATAAACTATCAGAAAGTGCTTGAAAAATTTGACAAAAAAGAATTCTTCGTAAAATTGTTTTTTTATAAATTAACTTCATTTGTAATTATTACTTACATTTTTTTATAATTTTATTGTGCAAATGTTCAAGCAATAATTGCTTTAACATTAGCACAGTAAAATTAATTGAGTCGTTCCATTTTTTTTACAGTAAATAATAATGTTCAGTGGTGTGCTTTTCAATTACTTACAATCCCTTATGCTGATTTAATTTTACCAACTGTTATAATTTCTGCAGTTTCTAATTATTTCTACCCAAAAATTTTTCCATGCGTCGTTTGCAGCAGGAAATCTATAAAACATAGAATAATAATTTATACTAAATGTATTATACTACTAAAAAATATTTACCCAAATTCAGGGTAAATGAAAATATTTATTGACTGTCAACACTGATAGTTTTGGTATAATTTTTTACGAAAACAATATAATTTCGGCAATAAGCTGAATATATTACTTGCTTACCTATGAAAAGTGATCCCCTGGTTTTTTTTTGTCGAGGCGCTATGGTTTCGGCAGCTTTACACAACACAAGACGGCATTTTTAATTATTTTTCTTGAAGATCCGAGCATCAGCACAGTCCAAAGCGTAATGGCGGGCGATTGACTTACTATTGTGTCAATGTGTGTGTTCTGTGTGTACGTGTGACTTACTATGGGTGCTTCAGTAAGTGTTTCAAGAGACTATGTCCTGCTTTTTTTTATGTAGTCTATGTTTACAAATTAGATCCATTTACTAGTATTTTTGGAAACCCTCTCTAGCTAAGCTTAATTCGCTTGTGTAAGAAGGAAGTGCATGTCCGTGATGAAGTAAGTAAGTAAGTAAGTAATCATTATTTGGATGAATATGGTACATAATAGGTGACTGAAACTAATTACAAAGTATCATCATATTCTGCCAATCAAGGCGTGCAAATATTAGTATATATTATTAAAATTATTATAATCAGATGCTTATTAAAATTTCAGCCTTTTCCACATGCAGTTTTTCCTAAAGTAATAAAATTAAAATTTAATAGTTCAATTCATTTTATTCCAGAATTACAACTCAATTATCTAAATCAATGTCAAAATTTTAAATTATATAATCATAATGTCAATGTCATAATTCGAATGAGATGAAATGGTCAGGATTCGAACCTACGCTATTCTACTCTCAATTGCGCTACGGCCGCTTCAATAATGGGGAAATGTTGGAAAGTCCCGTGAAACTAGCAATAAGATACAAAACGGTTAAACGGGTGACAAAAAGCTACAACACACGACATGCCATAAAGATTAGTAAACATAGCCATAACACGCTTTTTAAATCCGCACGAACAGCCGTTCAACAATAGTCCAAAAGCCTTATATCCAATGCCCGATTGAATCATCCGTTTGGCAGTTTCACAACTCGTCACAAACAATCTTTTGACCACAGAGTACTTTATTATAATCTTTTGACTTCAATCTCAGGAGCTTAGCTAATCAGATATTATTTTAAGTAATGGAACAATGGTTCACCTTGGACTAAGACCTTTGACTTAAATTACTTGGCAGATTGACCGTTTGTTCGATTGATTACTTGATTAGATTAAGTACCAAATCAACGCTAAATCCGGTTGTCCATCTCTTTCTCTCTCTCTGTTACGTCCAAGCATTGGATGAAAGGGAGTTTCATCCATTCAACGGAACAGACAGATCTAAAGCATTCGTTCAGCCCTGAACTCGGCCTGGTGAACTTGGCCCCAAGTGCGTCACCAATAAATAGCTTGTTAACTTATTTATTGAAAATCTTTCAGGGTTTTTAATGGTGGTAGTCAGCGATATTCAAGGTCAATTTCGTAGAGCTTACACTAATATGTGCCGGTTTGGTGGTGAAATTATGCCCTAGAATTACTGTCACATGGTGCATAACATCGTACACAAATGCGGACGTGCATCTATAATCTGGTTATTCTCCTATCTTAGAATAAAACGAATTAGATGAAGCAATAATATTTGATAAATAGATTAGGTAAGAAAGTATAGCATTTGTATGAGTTATTTGGGTTCCCTCCTACGTTGTAATTAACCATGGATCTTGTCATTAAGTAGAATAAGTAGGCAGTTTTATGAACGATTTATCAATATGCTTGAGTAATATCTTATTGTGAAACAAAGCTTAATAAAGTCACTTGGTTTGATGTGGGTAAAATAATAACAAGCGTTACTGTGGTGTTTATGTGTACCTTTTATATTAGGACACAAAACCAATTTATGGTAATACCACTATTATGCCACTCCCAAAATAGCCATAAGTTTGGCAACACTGACCGAAAATTTAATTCTATTTTGCAGGACGTTACGATAATTGCTATAGGTTGGTAAAAATTAAACCAGGTGTAAATAACATCCTGACGAAGCTTCTTACTAGTGATTAAGAACATGATACTAAAACCCCGAAAGGATGCAAAATATTTTTACCGGAAAGTTACTGATATTAACGATGAAAATTTTAGATATCACGATTTTTTTTCCGAAAAAGTAACGTGTCAAGATTTTAGGAAAAAGTAATGGTATCCGGTCAACTTTGGCATTTTCCGTTGTCGTTTTTCCCATACGTAGAATTATGCGATCAAAATTTTAGACCAGTGTTTTTCGTTGTAGCAATGCATCTTTGTCCGTTATCAATCTCAAAAAATACAAACTTGATGAACATAAGCGTGTTAATTAAAGCCTTAGGCAGAATCCAAGAGGCTAAAATTAAATATATAGTACATGTTTAATCAGGATATAGTTACTAATTGTTTAAAGTTCAAGGATAGTGCGCTTAGATTTAATGCCCACTTGTATACCTCTTATATGATATTCTAAACCTTTATAGGTATTTGCTTTACCACGAGAGCCTTATCGTAAAAAATCATAATTGCTTTTGATTGATGCCCATATTCACCATATTATCTCTTCCTGGATAATTAATAATATTGATTATAATTACAAGAGTAGGCGGGATAGGTTTTTGGTAAGGCGGGCTTGTAAACTATTGAGTTATGGACTAGAACTGATTCTAAAACCGTTTGTTAATTAGTCACTGTAATAATGATTTCGCTATAAAAACGACCACAAGACTTAATTCGCATGGAATTCTTTATATTAGCCACGGTTCTACCCGCGTTATTATTTTATTGCTTCGCTCTCAAACATTTCCCCAATTTTTGCAAAATATTTGACGCTGATCCGCTTCTATTAGTTGTAGCTTGTTATAATAGACCTACCCTATAGCCTTCCTCCCCTTCTTTCCCACTGTCCACCTGCACAGACCACCTGGGTGTACGGTCGTCATTTTTTTTTAACGACTGTTCACCTCTCCAGTATATCATAAATAGATATTGGTGACGGTCCACCTCATTTTTTTTAATGCTTGGGCTCAATTTTTAGATATTTTCTAATAAAACAAATGAACGTTGAAAAAACAAAAGACTATAGATAATTGTTCAGATATCGACAAACCTGCAAAAAGTAGGTGCATGCGATTTTCAACTTTATTGATATTAACTAGAAAATTATCATTTTAGACTTAGACAAAGCAATAGTGTTTGCAGGTTCATCCGATGTCTGAACAATTTTCGATAGTCTTTTATTTTGTGAACATTCTTTGTTGTGACGACGTTCAATTGTTTTGACGACATGCATTTGTTTTGTCGACTATTGTTTTTTTAAAAAAAATCTAAAAATTGGGCACATTTATGAAAAGTAGGAATTTCAGGCAATATAGATATTACATGAAAGTGACTAAGTAAGTCAACGTTTTTAGAAAGAGTCCAATGTGATAAGTAGGTACACAAAATAGAAACCGTATGATTTTTGTGAATTGTTAATCGGAGGTTTTAGGACACAGGTACCGAAAGGGAACGAAAATGAACGAATATTATTTTGACAATATACCATTTAAGATTTACAGTTAATTAATAAAATAGTAATTTTTTTATACATATTTTATATACATGAGAAAGTTAAAATACAAATAAAAAATATTCTTATCCTAGGCGTACACTAATGTTTCGAATCATTGCATTATAATTTTTAATTGAAATTAAGCTATTTTACTTTCAAAGTTAAACTATACCAAGGTGTACCGTGGAAATTTAATATAACCAACGGTACACCTAGGGCTAGGTGAACAAAGGTGAACAGTTGTTAAAAAAAAAATTACCACCGTACACCCAGGTGGTCTAGGGAGGTGGACAGTGGGAAAGAAGGGCCTTCCTCAATATGACTTTGCATCAGACCAGTAGTTCTTCAGATCAGCGCCTTCTACCAAACAAATAAACCAACTCTTCAGTTTATAATATTAGTCTAGATTCTAGACACACCTACCGGACTAGAGGTGGCCTAACCGCCTAGGATGCACTTGGCTATTCATTCAATCATGTCATTACCATCTTTCGCAAGGATCGTATAATCTAAGGTCACTTGAAGCTTTCTTCTGTCGAAATACTTTATATTCTGATCGTGAATGCAATAAACACCTTATTTCACTACTAGATGAGTTTGAACCATTGCAGTGGACATTTGGCTCAGGGTGGTCCAATGCCGCTCTGGAGTGAAGGTTGTATGTAGAACACGTTGTGTTAATAGCTAGGTTTTATTGCAATAGTACCGTGATGGTTCAACTCAAAGAGATTGCAGCTTGGTATTTTATTCAACCAGTGTGTGACCGTTGGAGCTCTTGGCGAGATTGAAGGCAGACCTATCGACCTTGCAGGTTAAGCAATGCTAACGCGGCTGGCCGTTGAATGGGTGGCCATCCTAAAGTTTATCTCAGGAGCACGTTCAGCCGACCGGAATTTAATCTCTGTTTAGGCTCTGAGGTTCTGGATGTTATTGCCAATGGGATTTGTGTGACTTTTTGAGAGATCATGTTAGATGATATAGAGTGCATTTATGTACACCTATAACTGCAGCGTATCATTTATAAATAATGCCAATGTGTAACTAAACTCTATGTTAAATCCTAAATCATCAGTGCAACCTGCCCTTTGCTTTTCTTATTATATTTAGAATCTAATGTAGGCCATGAATACTGCAGTCTACCTGCGCAGGAAGACTGAAGCGTGTATGGATCTACCTGAGCAGGCAACCGGAACAGAAACGCAAAAGCAATTCTTTCAAGCGACATCGTTCGGTGTTCAAGAAAGCAACCACGCAACCCTGCGCAGGCAACTGGAATGTTCTAGAGGGATAAACCGCAGCGTGTTTGGGCCTCATAAGGTTTGTTAAAAAAAAATTAAGAGTAAACATACACAGTTTATGTTTCAAAATCTGTACAAGAGATGATTTCTACCTCTTAAGCTAGGGTATACCTGTATTATAAGAGGTATTTTGCAGTCGAGGATTACAAATTATTATTATTAATTACATTTCGTAAATGGACTGTGTCAGTCTACTGTATTACAAAGAAAAACAAAAAGAGAGACCATTGATTAAAAGAGAGAAAGAAATGGTATGTATTGGTGCGATATGTGTGTGTGTGTTTGGGTGTGTGTATGTGTGTGTGTGTGTGTGTGTGTGTGTGTTTGTATAAATGTGTGACCGTGCATGAGTGTGTGTGCGTCAGTGCGGGTGAGTGGTGAATTACACAAGATATGTGAGTAAAGACTCCGTGTAAGAATAATCCTTACGGAGTAGCCATTCGGTTAGATTAGATTTTAGTGAGTTCAAGTTAAGGTGTATAATGTTGAGATGTTTGTGGATGTTTTTGTAGATGCGAGTACTTAATACATAGTACTGATGTTTGGCAAAAGTTGTTTTGTGTGGGCAACTTGGAGGAAGGTATGTGCGTTTGTTTGGGATCGGAGGTGGAAGCTCTGTATGTTTTCTGAGGGTGGCTTTGTGCACATAAAGCTGACGAACCGTGAGTACTTTGCAGTCGGAGAACAGTTGGGCTGTGGGATACCTATATGGTTTTTTCATCATAACTTTAAGTATGGCTCTCTGTGCTCTTTCAACCCTCAGGAAACTAGTTTTACTAGCACCGCCCCATGAGATTATGCAATAGCACTGATTAGCATAATGATTGGTACACCATCTTTAGAATTTTAAAGTTGGCAGATACTCTAAGGGTTTTAAATATATGAATAAGACGTAATGCTCTGGTGGTGACAGCCTTAATTTGTTGGTCCCATTTCAAGCCATCGTCTATTTGTACACCAAGGTATTTGACGCATTCGGATCTGGCGAGCGGCGGACAGCTGCAGTGGGTGAGCGTGTTTGAGCAGTGATGAGCCGTTATATTAAAAGTTAAGTTGTCATCAAAGTAAAAGTAAAAACACATAAGTGCAAGCTATCACTGCATTTTCCATTTCGTATCCGAAGGTACAAGGCCCTTAAAAGGATATAACAATTTCATACAGGACTCCACCTCAATACAATTACCAAACTGATTGCACACCGTGTATCATGTACTTATTTCACAGCAGTTGTGTGCACACACAGGACCAGTTATAAATAATGCAAATTAATTAACTAGGTGTTGTGTAGCAACCACTTTTATTGTGTAGAGGCTGGTGACGGCACCGCTGCAGTACGGCCTGAATACAGGAGTTGTCAACCCTAATTTGAAGTCCCAAGAGGTATGTAAGTAAGTAGGGCTGACTAAGTAAGTATGACAACTGGTGTTTGTGTTCTGCCCTACACATCAAGCTATACTTTGCCGGTATAAACTGGTCTCGCATGGCACGGGAAGCCTATAGAATGTGTGACCACCTTATACTGGCAATGAATAGGTTGATGTATAGCCATGTGTATCTCTATACTCATTAGTGGCTTTGTAAACTTTTCTTTGTATCTTGAAAGAAGATAAGATAGATATTTTTCAATGATTGTGACAGAAAACATAAATATAGATACATATCGTTAATCTTGGTATGGGCATGTGATCAGAAGAGATGAAATCGATGTGACTAAAAGAGTGATCGGTTTAAATGTCAATAGATGGATAGGAAGAGGTAAGCTGAAGAAAAGATAGATGGATGGAGTGAAAGAAGATACGAATGAGTACGGAGTGAGTGAGAGCGAGATAGGGCTGACGGGGACAGAGGAGAACGAAAAAGAAAGAATTAGGCACTGGCCGCGAATAAAATAGGATGAGGGCAGAAAAAAATTGTAGTGACGGTTGCCCATCTAGAGTATATAATCTATAAGGTGGAAATCCAAAATGCCCTTAATATCAATCAACAATTATTATAAATATAACTCGAGTAAAAAATAGAAGCTCTTACCCAAGAAATACAAGGTGCTATCCATTATGGACATGAAATTAAGCATTTATTTAAGTAGGTAGTGGAATTTGCGTTGTCAAATTCCTGCCAGTTAAATAACTGGCAGGAATTTGACAACGCAAATATTTCCTCTGAAATAATCTCTAATCAAAGGAACAAACCTGGCAATTTTTTTTATTTGCTTGGTACGATTGCACTTAGAGGCGAATGCTTTGCGAATGTTATAGGCCAGCATGCGCGATGACGTTCTTTCGTGTTTTTATATCGCAGACTATACGCGATGCTGTTTCTACATAGTACGTCACGATTTCCTCGTAAAGAAGCCTCATTATTAAAAAGAAATAGCTTCTATGAATAATAGAATCAAGCATTTCTATAAGAACTGAGTAGCAAAAAAATATAACTAGCAATTAGGTATTAAATATTTATTGTAATGCATACGGTTTCATTAATCAGTTATTTGTGTTCTGGGAATTATTCTAGCGTTTACCTAATGTTTCTACACAGATCACAAATCAGATCTGAGCTCCAACTGTGCTAAATACGTTTCGAGTTCGTCCTGATCTTGGTGTTGGCCATAATTAAAGTAAGGGTATGTGTCAGGCGTCAAGTTCTTCTTTTCCATGTCCCCACATTTCGATGGGTAGATTTTTGAGAAATTGTCGAAGTCTATCTTTCGAAGTATGTTCTTTTGTGTTGTTAATTGGTATTCTAATAGATTTTCTGTAAAAATGTAGATTGATATGAGTAGGTACATAATATATATATCATTTTTAAAGTTAAGAATGGTTTTCCTTGCATTAAAGCTAACGTGTTTGTTAAAGAGATTTTATTCTTATGGTTGACATAAAAGTACAAATGTTCGAAATTTTGCTGAGTGCCAATTCCTTACCTTGATCCTGAATTGCCGGCTTCAGATACAAAAGATAGATTGCCTTGAATACAACAGCAATGACTACAAGGATGCCTGTCCAAGATACCCAGTTGTTAATTATAGTGTACAGGTCCCACAGGATGCTAGTGTGTGCCATTTTGTGATTTTAGAGTTAAATATCTTTAGGGATAAATTTGGTTGGTACTTTCTGTTCGGTTCTGCTCTATTATTTCATTTTTTATGCGTTCTGCAGGTTGATTTAGTCTATTATAATATTTTTACGGAAATCTTTCATTCATTTTTGAAAAATGTTGTGCTTTTTTCGGCAAATTGACAACAGCTGTCTTATGAGCATAGACAGAATCTCTTTCATAGATCTTTGCCAAAACTTTTCAAAGTGAGACGAGGTCGAATGGGACCAAAAACATCGAGATACAGAATAATAATTGTAAAAAAAGTAACTTCTGTTTCGGTAAGCTGTATAAGTAAATCGCAAAGTGAAAAATCGCCTCTCTCTCAATATTATTAGGACAGGTACTTAAAATTTAAAAACGTCTAGAAGTACTTACGATCGATATTATTTACGTAAATCCTTACAGTTCAACTTCTACAAAACATTATAAAATATAAAAATATAAAAACGATGGACGCAAAGAACGAGAACCAATCTATGAGTTTCCTTTTGAAGTTGAGCATTGCTGCAAAATACAACAAGGTTAAGTATTGAAGTTCAAGTTCGTAAAGAAGATGATAAACATTATTATCATCCAAAAACAGTACTACCCGTGAAGTACGCGGTAAATTTTATTATCATCATTGCAAATGTAGTGGCAATAACCCAAGTCCAATGGAGATTTAATTGGCATAGTTTGCAGAGATAAGTATTGAAAGAAAGTATTTTTACAAAACAACAGTCCTTGACATATCTGGAACAAGTCACACGCTGAGGCAACCTGCATGTGCGACGAGTACATAGTTTGACTACCTTTCAAAACAGCAAAATAACCTGTATAACAACGATGAAAGAGTTTAAAATTAGTTTTACAGTAGTATTAGTAAGTTTGTACAATTCCATTTGCGATGCGGCCCGCGGCAAAGTTATTCGTTTCGGTTTCGGAACGTATCGTAACATTCTACTGGCAGAATAGCCAATGTCCCTTGCCTTGGATTGTTTGTTTGACAGTTGTCATTGAGTTTGCTAATTTGGGCGCCAATTTCTACATGCTTTGGTGACTCAGGAAACAATCTTTTGTATCTTATTGAGAGTTTGTCTTTCCGTGTGTAAAGATAAAATCAAAGATATTGGTGGTTTTGAAGGTGGCAAATGAAAGGTCTAGAAAGATCTTAAGCTAAACTCCACGGGAGCAGAGCAGCAAGGCCTAACGCGTGCCAAAGCGCGCGAGCAGCTACTACTTAATACAACGAATTCCACGTAGACGAAGTTGCGGACAAAAACTAATTAGAAATAAAGTATGTCTCTTCCCAGGCTTATAGCTATCACCGATATCAATGTTTATCAATTTCAGCTCAGTGGTTCAGCCATGTAAGCGAGAGTCCTACAGTATAATGGAATGAAATTAAATTAGTGTAAATTGTGTAATATTTTTGTTGCCACATAGAAACAGTACATTGCTCATTTAGCAATAGTTGAAATTAAGTAAGTATATGTATTTACTAAGCTTCCGTATTATTATTTAACCGATCCATTAATGATTAATCTTTAATAAGTACATTTTAAGACCGAGGAAACAAAATAAATACCTAGCAAATATTTTTGTAATAAAACTGCCGGCACGAATTCGGTGCACTGATCACGATATAAACTGTGTTATCGCAAAAAGCGTCGACGGCGCCGGCGTGGGAAAACAATCAATATTTTATATATCAATATTATAACCGATATTTTATTTATACGCAAATTGAACAAAATAAACAAACAAATGAACAAAAAGTTAAACTTTCGTCTAGAAATACAATGTAGAAAATTGAGTTTGACTAATCTGGTCTTCCGGGTCTGGCACTCTAATTAGGCGAATGAGCTTTTGTGAACGAATTTACGGGACGAAGTTTGACTTCAATTTCATTTTTTACCAAATAATATTTAGTAGTATGTACTTGTTATAGAAGTCAGATTGGGTCATCAAATAAGAAGCCTACACCGAATTCACGAAGACTTGTCATGTGGTCCCATTTACATCAGGTCACGATCTGATGAAGGAATCCAAGAGAGAGAAATCGCGGGCAATCCTCATATTTTGAAGGCTTCTTGATTGTTTGTCGTATATAACCTTTACCTAACCATTTTTTGTAATTGAAGACTTTATGAGAAATTAGTAGAATGGAAGGAAAAGCTGTTTTCCTGGATTATAGAATAGGCTACTTTTGATTGATATAGCACGCTTGCGGAGCTGCGCGCGGGCTCTAGTTTATAACAAAAAAAAATATACGGATTGAAATGTTCAAATGCATACATGACCCAGTCACCGATGTTGAATTAAATAGAACAAGTATATGAATGTCATATATTTGCATTCCAATGCATTTACTAACAGAGATGTAAAGATCACGGACTCACTGGCTTGTGGTTAGTAGCCGGAGGGGACGTCGTGATTAATAAGACGTTATACATACTAAGTATAGGCATATCAAGGATCTGTACAGTGAGTTTCTTTCTACAGGAAGTTCTAACTCTAAGTTTACGTCAGTTATTTTGGCAGATAGATTCTGATCGACTGCGTGCTTTCCGAGACAAGGAGTTGTGAGACCACCGAGCTCGTGACTTGACCCCTGTGTTTCAACTGAGAAAGACAACCTCACGAGGATAAGTTTGGAGTACGGTTTCAGGATCCGGCGAGCGTATTGCATAGATGGAATCACACAAAATTTTATTTTCTGTCTATAAAATATCGACCGTATTTATACAACGATAAGGTTGCAATAAATATTCGAAACCGACAGTTTCCCTTACAGAATGGCACTACCGAACTTTTGAACCTTAATTTGAAAATGAAGCAAATTACAGAGATATTCGCATAGTCGCATCGCTTACTTGCAAAGCTTCTTAACAATGGAAAATCTCACTACTTTTAGTTTCATCTCACAACTTTTGGTTTCTATTTCCACCTTTTTTCCTAATTCTGTACGACCAAGCTTAAACTTGATCGAACTATTGTAAGTCTATATCCCTATAAATAATAATACGCTAATAATAAAGTGTTTCGTTCTCGAAGTGCCCTAGTTTAGTTCCACACAATCTCGTCAGAGGGCGTGGTTAGGTGACAAGGTCGACGGCTTCGTCCGCCACGTCATTACTCTGATATAGTTAGAAGGTCGTAAAGTACTACACTTAATACTGGTCAAAGATTAATTGATTATCTTATTCTGGACGGCAATTCTAGAATAGCATGTTTGTAATTTACACGGAAACCTTGTAAAATTTGGATATTTTTATTCAGTGTTGACTGCCTGGTTAGTTGAAGCAATACAATACCATGCAAGAGCGCATTCAAAAACTCAATATTGTCTCGAAATCAGACACCTGTCATTATACCCGATTCGATATTTAAATCATATATAGTTCTTTGGGTTTTCCTAACAATAAATCCAAGAAGTTTCCAAAAGCTCATTGGTTCAGTGTTCAGAAGATGATTACAAGTATTTTTTAGATGTCATTTATTTCAGTTCTCCTTTTGACTATCCGTCATAATGTCTTCACATAATCTTGAGCGCCATAATCCACGCGCTTCAAGAGCTGACAATAAAGTTTAACCTTTATTAAAGTATTCGTATCTGTCAGTGATCGGTCATTTCACCCGGAGCTCCCGGAAGTCATATCGGCATGACTATCATTATTCAGTTAAAAATATAGAGCTCAAGGCCTGAAGGTCGTTGAAGTCCGGTTCGTAGTGCTACTATGCGTCACTAATTTGAACAATATTTTGCCATTTTTTCATTATATTATTATATTTGCGGCTGAGGTATGCCCAATTATTGGGTTGTCTCCTTGATCTAGTACTGCTGATAATGTGTGTTCAGGCTATTTAATTTTAGGGATTTTCTAGACAGATTAAAGACTTCAATCAAACAACTATGTTTACCGTCAATACAATCTTATGTTTATTTTACCAGCAACCTCGTATTTACAAGAAAATACGAAAAAAATCAAGAAAATACTCTTTAAAATATTCAGTTTGTATGGATTAAGTCATTTTTTTTTTAAATTTTCTTGTAATACCTATTGGAATGGATGGTTATTGATTTCAAAGAAACGATTTTCAGGTTGCTGATAAAGAACAAATAGGGTTGTATAATCAATTAATCAAACGTCAATGTCCATTGTTTAGTTACTATTAGGTTAAATAAACTTCTTAATAACAACTAAGTAGGCAAAGCAAAAAGAATGACCAGCAAATAATACCTACTGACATTTTTCTTCGTGCAAAATAGCTTTAATCTTTACCCGAAGGTCGGTTTCTGACCGTCCGGCTGCGTCACGTCACGAGCACGGACCACTGAATAAAAGGTATTAATCTGATATCTAAGCCGTGATATTCTATATTTCTTTTATTAGACAACAAAAGGTGTTTCCATTGTTTTTTTGTATTAATCATCACGGTTGAATTCGTACTTGTCAGGATCTATTAACGTTCTAATTTGATAGATATTTTTATCCATAATGAAGTCACTTTGTGGTCATGTTATTTTTCTTACACTATTTTTTGTTCATTTTCCGTAATATATATAATTTTGCCATTGCTTCCATTGACTTGCCTGGTAATTAAATCTTAATTACGTCTAAAGAAACATAGCACAATGCATTTCATTCTGGAAAAATCCCTTGATCATGGATTAAACAAATGTCTAGATATTTTTCTATAATAAAACATATTATTAAAGAAAATGCGCTAGAGAGCTTACAAATACAGTTTGTATGAACAAAAGACATCAACGCGTTGGAAATTCAAAGCATTTCTCGCAAAGCACATTACATGTAATGTATGAAGTAAAGAGATAAACGGGGAAGATTCACTAAACGAAATGTATAACATTTCACGTTTTTAAATACTCTCACGCTGATAATAAAATATTACTATTCAGATTGTATTGGGGCACCCTTTCTAAAACTTTAAATTATTTGTATACTTCACATCATTATATGGCACCTAAATGTGACAGGTGTTATACTTCTCAGTCACACCTTCCTAGCTAATATATATATAAATTTTTTTTTATCTGTTTCGGGTTTACCTCCTAAACCCGAAACAGATAAAAAAACAAAAATGTAAAAATAGGGCCTTTTTTTATTTTCCGCTCATCAGAACAACAATAATGGGCTTATAAGATTAAATTTTAGTAAGTAATTACCGAACAGTATAGTTTCACATTATATCTTACTGTTTACAATTTTATTATAAAATTTCGTCATAATAGAGAGCATAACATATGCGTAAAATTTCATAACATTTGCTACCTTAGAAGTTTGTTGAAGCCCATTGCTTTTAGGCAATTACCATTTGGTAAACTGCACAATCTTTCGTCACATATTAGCTTTTGAGTCTGTTTACAAAGTTGCTTGTACATAATTACCATCACGTGTATATCTTCAGTGATTTTCTAGATCGAATTCATAAGTATAGCCTGCCGACTGCTGACTGCCGACTATTGGGTTGACTCATTGTGAAATAATCGGCAGATGCAATTGTACTGTACTTTTCTAATTGCTGTTGCTAGAAGATAAAAAGCTATAGTTGGACCACCTAAAGCAATAACTTCATAGAATAGTCGTAAAAGGATTTGTAACATTATTTTATTTATAGGCAATTAAGTACGACAAAACTATCTGTTTTTTTTTTTTATAAATACGTATAAGCCCATCTAATTTCACCAAAGTTCTTGAACCACGGTTTACTTTTTGTATTATTCAATGTTTAAAAAATAGACAGACAAATCATAAACCTAAAATTACAATTAAATCTGACATTGGCACTTAGTAAGTTCAAGTAGCTTATTTTTGAAAATAAAACTTAATGAGTAAATTAGACAAGTTCGTTGTTTAGTTGTTACAATGTCCATTCTAACCATATAATTCTGAGAACTAGTTAGCCTTAGCTGACCGGTATTCCCTCTTCAAGCTATACCTACGACTCTTTATTAATACTACTTCCGCAATCCTATTAATCATACTAACATTTTAATCTATTCGTTTATTTAACTCTCTGCATATAGTAAGCACGCATTAATTGTCAACATTTTGTTTTCGATTGCTTTGAAGAGTTCCAGATTGTTCTTTTGCAGAAATATAGACTCAGATAGGATGTATTACTCTTTAGTAGTTTGCATAAGGAATGTAGATGCGGAACAATTCGTGCGTATTTGTAGAATATCTACTATGAAGCTATGTCGGAGTCCCATTTGTCTGGTAGTCCGATGGTTATATGGCTGCGGAGGAATTAGGTTGTGCACTTTGCGCAGTTCCTCGATGAATTTTCCGAATTGTATCTTATAGACTAGACAGCTAAGCTTGGAACCTTGCGACGATGCTTCTTCTTGTCTTTGTATTTTGACTAGGCCAAGAGATGGTAGCATAGGTGTTTGTATTTGTGTTCTACTTAAATCCCCTTTTTAACAGACAGGTATGAAGTTAAATTAAACTATTGCTAACAAGTAGACAAGATAAGTATTCATAAACTATCTATTAAATTAGGGCGATAGAAACTTGGCTAGTTCAAAACTATTTCTGCGAAATTCTGTAGTCTGCTGGCTCTGATTCGGGTCGATCGCAATGAGTCATATATAAGTACCTACATTATATCCTGATAGGCATGTCCGTGAAAGGTCTAATTCCAAACTTACAGTCGAAAGCTCGTGATTGGTCCTCACGACGACCTTGAGTCTTGTCTGACCAGTGAAAGTGAAGTAAAGGAAGTACAATAGCTCCATTGTAATGCAAAGTTAGCCATTCAAAGGGAATTGCCGTGAAGTTTTGACAAAAGTAGGCATTTTGGACTTATAGGTGATTGGGTCTGTCTATGGTACGTCTAGCCATATTCAGGTCGAAATCTTTGATGTTAAAGTATAAAAAAGGGATATTTTAGTTACTGCAGCTAAATATCTATGTATATTTTACTCAAATCGACTGCGGTCTGTCTTCTTTAACTAAGTTTAGCGCGGTCTTATAATTACTCAGGCTTCTGGTGCTTTGGTATGACCAAAGCACCGGAAGCCATGATCTCCAAATAACAATTGGTATAAGTAGATCAGTTATACTCTCCAAACAGGAAAGTGGATTTATCTTTCATTCTCATAAAAATGTTTTCCATAAGAACTTAGAGAAGCATCTAGTTTTGATTAAATAAATATTCAAAAGACAGGGTCTTGTAAAACTCCATTGTCATCTTCTATCCAAGATTCATCACCCTTGATGAAACAGATGTTTGTTGTTTGTTTTTAAGTTATTTTCTAGGTCAAATATTATATGACTGTATGTCACGTATCACAACTAGGTGTACAGCTTGTCACCTGTCTCATTTGAACAAATCCAATCTCGCCTTAATATGTCATTGGCATCTTTTAAATACCAAACCGTGACGATTGGTATTTAATAGTTAATTGTATTGCTGTTATATAAATCGATATTATGTAAATGTGTGCACTTTATGTGTCGTAAAAATTTACTGGAATACCTTGAAGGGTATACGGAAGGGTATAATATGTAAGTAAAGGTGGCCTAACACCTATTGCCTGCCCTGGTCACCGGGGGACATAACACCGCTGAATAGCAACGAATAGCAAACGAGTACGACTTAGAGTGGAATTCATAAAAATGCTTAGATACGGTGTTGACAAAAATGATTTCTTCTGTATGTGACAGCGATTTCAGGGTCTACCCTCAATATCAGAACGCAGTAATGCAACTAACATTTGATATTTTTAGCAGGTCAAAGGCGAGACGGTAGATAGTGCATCTTTCCATACAACAACCCTCAAATAATAACATAAAATATTACTCTTGGTACTTCAAATTAACAGAACAATTTGTGAAACGCTTCACCTAACCACATTACAAGCGTTAAAAGTAAACTTCTAAAACAATAGGTACGCATTTCCCAATCCGCGAAGGTCGCTCTAGCAAGATGACAGAAATATAAGAGTATGAATGAGGTGCTATTATCTCGTATAAGATTGCTAATAAATTGATATCTTATATGAAGTTAACCCTTCTAATTATAATTATCTACAGACTTGCTGCAGTGAGCATAGCTTTACTTGAGACATCGATGCATCTACGTAACCAAAGAAACTAAAATTGCCTTTTAAGTTTCAACTCTTTTTCGAAATCAAGATAAACATTAAAAGTGGAATATTTTTTTATTGTTTTGTTATCAGTGAATTGACAAAACTACCGATGGTCTTCACTTCAGGCTAAACCTTGTTCGAAATGAAATAATAGTGACTGAAACACAACGTGACAAACCAACATGTTTGTCAAGTTGTGTTTCAGTCACTATTACCTAATATTCTTTGTAGATATAGTTAACAAAAGTATTATTTACTGATAATATTACACATAATTTGTGTGTAATATGATTAGTTTTGGTGACACAAATAAACACATGAGTAAGAAAGTAAATAACAAAAACAATAAGCATTATTACCCAACGTTCGAAGGCCTTCACGACAGCACAGAGAGTACGAGGTGCTATTATCTCCTAAGGTTGCTAAAAAATTGGTGCATTATGATTCTGAATCACATTAGAGCTTCCGGCTTATCATTGGGTAATGGGTAACCTCGAGGTACCATATTGTAACAAATTGTTGATACTTGAGCAAATTGTTTTATTGTTTTAGTTATTTTAACGTCAACAATCCGTCATCGTCAGGAAGGAAATGTGTGTTACGGATATGGAAAATGATCACATTTGCCATATCCGTAGCACACATTTCCTTCTGCCCGTCTTAATAATAGCAGTCCACCACGCTGGCCAAGTGCGGATTGGTACTTCCTTTGAGCACTTTTTAGGCACTCTCAGGATGCAGGTTTCCTCACGATGTTTTCTTTCGACAATTTATATTATTATGATAAATAAAAAAAGTGCACAAAAGTGGGATGCATGAAAAGAGCCTCCCCGAGTGACGTACACAACGATTCCCTACGTCCGGCGCACCCTGGGCAATGCGCGAGGTCTCCATGCGAATTGGCCTTTCACCATGATGGCAAGTCAAAATAAAATTTGACTCAGCCATCTACACGACGAAGAAGAAGAAGAAGAAGATGATAAATACACATATATCTTCGAAAAGACGTATCTTAAAGATTTATTGACAGAGGTGTGTGCCGTAGGTTTGAACCCGTATCTAACATTTATTAATTGAGAACTCAAATTTTCTGCCAACTTTCGTCAGAATCGAGTTAATGTTAGGTGATTGACCGATCCAATTTGATTCGAGTTGAAATATCATCACGTGATGTAGGGTTAGGTCTCGTGATGTGAGGTTACCTAACTTTATCCACGTGGCCAGCCACGTGGATAAAGTTGGGTGGGACGTTAGTTTAGGTTTTTTTCCTGGTCGATATTCCGATTTCACTAGAAGCGTCAGTATCCAACCTCAACTAAACATTCCTTTAATTCAGTTATTGTTTAAGGCAACCATACTGGCAGAATTGTTACAATGCGATTGAATAATATTATTGCGTGTTGTATAATAATATTGTTATGGTATGTAGGATAGTTTGCATGCTAGCCACTGAGTGTGACATCAATTAAGTAATAAAAAAGTATTGACTGACTGACCTTAAATCCAATCGATTACAATATTACTACTCGAATGCGATAAGGTGGGACTTGCACTCTCCGCCTCTTTCAATCTCAAGTACAACGCCAAAGAAAAGATGCATTGTAGAACTAAACATACAAGGCTCACTCGGGCAAATATAACGAGCGCGAGATAGCTTTTGTCGCGTATTTGTCACGTTTCTCAATAAAAAAACATGACACGTGACAATATCTATCACGCACTCTCATTAAGATAGCCCTTCAGGTCTTAACTAATCGCGCACGAGTAGTATACATAGTTCAATATTTCAAGGTGTTGGATTAACTTGGAATGCAGTCCAATACAAAAACTATTTGTGTGATTTAATTATATTTTTTGTTATATCAATTAATTCATTATCACGTAAAAACAAGTGACAAATTGTAATGCAGTTTTCACACTTCTGGCTTAGTTTTTAATTGAAGCCGTAATTTATTGAATTCCAGCCAGTAAGAACGGATATAATAAATTCACAAATAGTGAAACTGCGGTCGGGCACAAGTTTATGTGGCGAGATTCCAACTTTTTTATACAACGTAGCTTAGGTTTTTTATTTTTTTTTATTTTTTATTCTACGCCCACAGCGAACGAACGTGTAGTCCACCTGATGGTAAGTGGAGTACAGCCCATGGACATCAACAATCCACAAAAGCAGATTATAGATGCGTCGCTGCAGCTGAGGACTACAGTGTTATGCCTCATGTGCCAGTAATTTCAGGGCCTGATCTCACCCCCAAACCGAAACACAGTAATGGAAGCACTACTATTTGGCGGCAGGTTAAAGGTGAGGCGGTGGTGCTGCCGCCCTCGAGCTTATTCACAAGAGCTCTACCACCAGTGAAATAGGTATATAGCAAACGGGAGTGTAGTCCATAAACACCTTCAAATCGGTACACGTGATAAAGGTGAGACGTTGCGGCTTCCCTCTTCGAGCTAGTTATAAAAAGCTTTACAACCTAAATGTATCAAATAATAAATAACAAAAAACTACCGCTTACGTAAAAATGATAGAAATGTCTGGCATTTTTCACAAATACAGTTATCAATCTGAATCAGTGTTCAAATATGCGTTTCAGTATTAACAGCCACAATTACTTGAAGCATAAAAAACTGCTGCAAAAATCCAGTAAAACAGCTCGGAATCGAACCTGCTACCTTACGTAAGGAACCCGTTACTGGACTATTACTGTTTATGCATATTTCGCATGCCAGGAAACTATTATGAAATATGGAGTATGAATTAATAAGTGGGAAAATGTATTATAATCGATTGCCATCGGTCGCGTAACTTCCGGAAAATTGTTTATAAGAAAAGTAGTGGACTATTTCCTTTATATTGTTTTTTTCTAATAGTTCCACTGATGATAAATGGTCACTACAAACCACGAACAGCCACAAAAAACTGCATAATTGTGGTCGAATTGCGACTCGTTCTTAAGTTGAAATGTAAATGAGATTTTAGATTATTGGTTATTGAAGATTGAAGCTGCTTAAGAGATAAAGAAATGACGCTCATAAGTATTATTATCTCACCTTTATACTGACAAATGCTTGCACAGACAATATGCCGGTTTGAACATTATAAATTAATATCGACATGAAACTGTTCATACAAACAAAAGACATCAACGCGCTACGTTTGTGCTCGTTCTTACATCGAAATCGATCGACGTCAATCGATGCATTGGTCGATTGTTGTAAAAGTTTAGTCGAAAGGTTTTTTATCTAGATTAGTCAAATAATGCCGATCCTTCGGTCATTCATTTATTTATTTATTTATTATACACTTTATTGTACACCTTGAGTTTACAATTTGAACTTATATGTAGTGATTACAGTACAATGGGCGGCCTTATCACTAATAGTGATTTCTGCCAGGCAGAATTTTCATTCAGCCATCGATCAGCTGTCGATTGATTGGTGTAATTACACCTTTCGACAGTATTTGAATGAAAATGACTTGTAGCCATAACTTCAACTATTTTGCACGCCATACAGCTAAACATGAACATCTGTATAGGAATTAATTATTTATAAATTAAATTATTAATTATTATTTGTCAACAAAATATTTAAAACTATTTTTTTACAGTCCTTACACCTTTTAAAGTCTTGCTTGTAGTTTAAACACATGTTAAAATTCAACCTACATATTCGGTTCAAGATCTTGGAAAACTGCCCAGATGACCGTCTTTCTGGGGCACTCAATTTTGTGAAATAAGTAAGTAAATCACCCATTAACATACGTCTTGTAAGTTACGTGTATTGTTTAGTAATGAAAAGTAAATGGTGCAAGATGTTTAGGTTACGTTAGGTCAGGGACAGAGCCCCACCAACCGGGCCATGAGGGGCCTGCCTAGGCGGGCATCGCCGGGGGGGTTGTGGATGAATGGCTATGTCGGTTTCCCATGACCCCCCTATCACGGCGAGTGCAGGAGCACCGCGGGGTTTTAGTGGGTATTCTCGTGCCGTTTACCATCTTTAGGCACGAGCGAGTCCCACATACCCACCCTACCCACCGGGGTGGTATGCGTAAATGCATTTCCCCGCGCAAAAAAAAAAAAAAAAAAAGGTCAGGGACAGAAATAGGCCAAATAAGAGAAATAAGCTAACAGGGGGATTCTTGTTTTGACTATCATCTCACCTGCTTCCAGTTCATCGCCATTCTACGGTATTTTTCAATGAAGTAGCTGTAAAAAGATTTTTTTTTGTTAACCAAGCTTTTACAACTTAACTACTAAACTGATATTATCCATACCAAAAGAAAAAAGACATCTTATAGATAAGCGTGTTCAACCGTAGACCTACGACATGTCCTTCTTGAGTGCCTGGCAAGGGGCGGCCGTAGCTTAGTGGTTAAAGCAGCTGCCCGAAATGCAGAGGTCGCCGCCGGTTCAAATCCTGTCGGTGTCTAACTTAGTAGTTTTAGTATAGATATACTTAATGAACAGTCTGTATTGCCCAAGGAATAACTAACTACTCTTTATTGTCACATCATTTGTTTATAGTTGTTGAACTTCTCTATCGCATAAACTACGTTCCAGTCGATGCGTACTGCATTTCCGTATAGCTAGTTTATGAGAACCGGTATCGTAAAAACATAAAAACACATAAAATACCAATTCGATGGTGACAAAGACCTTGCGTTTTATGGCGACATGGCACGATTGTGGACTCTGTTCGCTATTTCCTTTGTTTCAAATAAGTTGAAATACTTTACTTAAGTATATTAAATTGCTTGTTTTAAAAGTACAGTTGAAATAGGGTGCATTCATGTTTAACAAGCTATATGAGTTCGTTAATTTGTATTTCTTTTATCTGATTTTATTAGTCAAGATGCGGAAGCAAGCATGTAATTTTTAGAGTGGTAGGACTTTTGTGAACTAGCCGAACGAAGCACCACTGTCGCACTTATGCCTCTAAATTGTAAAATAATAGTGCTTGCACTGCTGTGTTTTCGTTAAACAGTAAGTTAGACCTTGAAACTACTGATGCATGCGGTATAACATCGTAGTGCACAGATGTAGGATGTAACGACGCGATCACGAAGCTAGTCTCGCATTGCACGGGTAGCCTACACAATGCGAGATCATCTTATTTTATTTTATTTTATTTTATTTTATTTATTTTATTTTATTTTTATTTGATAGGGAAACTTACAGCTAACTTAAGACTAGAAAAACAAACATAACATTATTAAGGCCAATTAAAAGTTGCCGCATATAAACATAGCATATAGCAAAAAAATAATAATAAAAAAACAACAAACAGTACAGCAATAAAAGATGAATTAAAAACGAACAGCAAAAGAACAAAAATAAAA
The DNA here is from genome assembly GCA_905147285.1 of Hypena proboscidalis. Lineage (NCBI taxonomy): Eukaryota > Metazoa > Arthropoda > Insecta > Lepidoptera > Erebidae > Hypena > Hypena proboscidalis. Next base: position 1,108,657 of record LR990132.1, read on the forward strand.
GATTAAATGAAAAAAATAATTATAACAATGAGATACACGCAAAAAAAAAAATACAAACAAAAACAAAACACGGAAATTACAATGTAAGCAATACTAGTACTAGTAAGTTAGTAGTACTAGTAAGTTATACTGGCAATGTATACGTCCAAGGGTTACCATGTGTAAAAATTTCATTTGTTGATTGTTGATGTCCATAGGCTATAGTTATTAAGTGGACTACACGTCTGTTTGTTAAATATGAACTATACGTTAATAAGAAGCATTACATATTGTAAAAATAGAAAAAAATATTGTCCAGTAATAATCATATCCACAAAAAATAGTGTCATAAAACGCCTTTTTCCAGTACTACACCTAAGGTATACTGTGCAGTAGTCGTTTGTAAACCACAAATTACAACACGGTGTTATGTACGACCTGTGGTTTACCACCTACCACCTACCACTGCCATCCGCGTGGTAACTGACGTTCTAATGAAGTTATTTATTGTTTCAAGTAGATTTAGGCTGCGGTTTTTCTCGTTGATATATTGCACATTAGATTCCACCCGCAGCTTCACACGCGTAGTTACATAGCAACGTACAATAAGGGTAGAAAAGCGGGTGGATTTTTATCAAAATGGTAGTCTATAATAATAATATAATCTATAAGCTTGATGTCTTGCCAAAGTTCGTGAAAGTTTACGCAGAAGTATTTGCGTGAGAAAGTCACATTCTTACAAACTTATAAAGTTATTGGAACGAAGTTCCTTATTGCGCGTTGCGAAAGGGGGCTAGGCGGAAAAAAAAGGAACGAAAAGTTGTAACGACACTTTTCGTAGCAATTCTCGTAGCAGCGTAGTAATTACATGCTACGTTACAGCTACGGTGCTACATCATCAGACAAAACAGAAAAATGCGCACGTCGCACGGCGTGCGCATTTTTCTGTGTCCGTCTCTCTTTCTCGCTTATAGAAAAAAAGAGATAAATTAAATAAAAAAAAAAAACTATAAAGAAAAAAATTACTAGAATTGAGTTACTAAAAAAAAAAAAATGCGCACGCCGCGCGGCGTGCGCGTTTTTCTGTGTCCGTCGCTCCATCTCGCTTATAGAAAAAAAAAAAAAATTTAAAAAATAATAAGAAAAAAAATTACTAGAGTTGAGTTTCTGCAAAAATAGGGGCGCTGGCGCGCTCAGAAAGGTCTGCGAAGGCGTACACGATCGCTGTTCTAGTCAGATACCAGGGAATAAATAGCTGGATATCGTGATCATTACTCCTCACTTGGACTTACTTAAACTCTAAATCGGTGGACCTTATATACAGGACCTTGTAACAAAACCATAGCGCGATCTAATTCGATCCCAACGCCATCTATCGCGCGACTTCGGAACTAATTGGTGCTACAGAAATATGCTGCGCATAGAGAAAGCAAGCGAAATATTTTCATTTTGTCTCTCTATGAATAATAAAGTAACTAAAAAAAAATATTATCATAACTTAAAAAAAAAATACAATTCCCGCCTTTTGTTGAGTCTATACAGGTGTTTTGTACATAATAAATTTTAAAAAAATTTGTTAAATTACATTTGTAAGTTACAATAATGAATCCTGACAGTGTTTCTGCACAAGTTCTGGATATTGCTGATGGATTTAGGTAAGTAGAGATTTTATACACACGATAATAAATGCTTTTGTATTTTAGCAAGTACACATTATAACCTTTCTTTACTGTTGTGCTAACCAAGTCATACGCGTTATAATCTCTTCATTATTGTGTGTTTAGCAAGTGTACGCGTCATAACTATATTAAATTCAAAAGCAAATTATTTTTTAATATTACCACAGAATGTTTACTAATTTTGTTATGTACATTTCATGGAATATACGATTAGATCACATCTAATTATGTCATTGGGATTGGTGATGAGATTATTGATAATGAGATCTGATATTATTATATCGCGAGTAAACTTGCGAATACAATTTAAAAGAAAGCAAGATAATCGCAGAAAAATAATGTTAAAGATAAGGTTTGTTATGTGTGGTCATAGAACTATTACTCTTAGAAACCGAGTACACGCATGAAATGTAAAGCCACTTTAATTGTGCCGTTTCAGTTCAGTGTAACTCTCTGGTATTTATCAGATTTTCGTTTAGTTTGTCTGTCCGCCAAGCGGTGCATTATAATTTTCAATCAATCTGTTTTTAGCCTTACTTTATACTTAAATTCATACAAGCAGTTAATTTATCTAGGCAATATAAGTCTATGCATGTGTTTGAATGAACCTCGCTTTAGATATTTTGAAATTCGAATAGCGCGAAAGTTTGAAGATAAGAATTATTTTAAAATTAAGTGTGTAAGGCACAGGAAATATTGTTATGTAGCCATTCAGCCTATAGGAGTATTGTGATAATATCTTCACAATGATTTTAAAAGTATCATTCGATTATTTTAAGAGAATGATTAAAGTGATTCTGAATGATCTTGTGTACGCTTGCTACGCTTGATAATTTAATTGTCTTAATGTTTGTTTTTATTTTAATTTGGTTTAAATTTTTGTTACCGTATTTAGTTTATAAATAGACTGTTTTATTTGTTTAGTGGTTAAGGTCGCATACCTTTTACTGCAATCTCGGAAGCGAATCCTGATTTGTTGTTATTTGGAATTACCGAACTTCGTTCCATCCGGGTGTCCCTTGACACCTCAGTAGTTTTTAATATTAGCAAGATTATAAGATAACTTTGTAGGATTTAGTTGATTTAGATTGCAGGTGAGCTCATATGAGTACCTAAGGACCACATTCAAACATTTATAAAACTCTCAGATTATAATTATAATGAGTTAATAACGCACGATTAAAATTACATGAAAAGCTTGAACGACATTGACATTGAAATACAAAAATCGAGTTGACTATTCGATAGAAGCCTATTGATATTTAATCTGTTACTATTTTAATCGTCTAATTAATTTGATGTTAAAGAATAATATCAAATGATTAATCGGTTATTTGTCCTTAAAACACTGTAACAGATTATGTTAAAAAGATAATTTGATGTTTCACACGCATTATTAATAAGTGATAATTAAGTAGATAGATATTTCAATTATGTTTAATATATAATTGGCAGTTTTAGATAATCGCGGAAGCATATTGTGATTTATGATTTAAACATAACCTATAATAAACTTTTTATAATCATTAGTTAGTTTTAGAATTACCAGTTTCGATTTTTTAACAACCATCTTCAAGATATGGCGTAAAGATATTTCAGGAATAGATCAAACTTAGGTATCTTTGGCTTCTAGTCTATCGGATTTAGCTGAATATCAGTATTTTACGAAGAGCGACTGTCATCAGACCTCCACAACCCAGTACAAGGTGATACGATACTCTCTGTTAGACTAGTAGTCAGACTTTCTGGCCTCTGAATACCCGTAACGACTGCACCGATCTTCAAATGGAAACCGGCACCGACGGTTTAACGTGCTCTCCAAGACACGGAGTAAAACTCGTTATGTTGGTCAGCCATCCACGGTCTACCGCGGTTAGCATTGCGTAACCTGCAAAATCGATCAAACAGCGCGACTTCAACTTAGCCATGAGTTTAGTTTTTTTAGCAAAGATAAGGGCTCACACTCACGACCGATTTTTTGAAGTGGAGGTAGGCATCTGAGCAGTGTGAACCGGAGTATTACCGGTGATTCAACGCTAACCGGTGTTCGATGGATAAAACCGGGGCATGAGCTATTTCGCATTTTTTGAGCGAGTCCTTGTATAATTCGTATACGTTAAATAGTTCAAATAAGTAAGCTAAATAATTAAAAATATTGATTAATCTTTTTTATTTCTTTTGTGTTATGTTTATCGCATCACAAGATTAATTTGTTTACTCGTAAATCACTGGTCTTACTCCGGTCCTAACTGGTCCGTTGCGAACCTCTATTTCAAGTTTTTTTAAATCAGCGAACATCGGTCGTGTCGGAAAGCCCTAATTAAGATAATCTTATTACTTATACCCTGTTCCTTAATCTGAGAGACATAAATCGATCACCCAAATGTCAAATTCACAAATAATGATACCAGATAGGAGATATTACTAAAATAAGCTTTTATTATATTTAAAAAAGCAAAATATATAACTACATTCATAAATTTTGAAAGTATGCTCACTCACCCGGGAATCGAACTATACTCGCTGAAGGCAATATAGGGATAATTCATATCCATAACAGAGTGCACGGCTGGCGTAGTGGTTAAAGCGGTCGCCTCGCCACTATTCCACCATGGACATACGGAGCTACAACCATTCCTTCTAATATTACAAATGCAAAAATTGATAGTCGATTTGGATGCAATTCTGAACACATGCAGGTTAATATATAGAGTCTTGATATACCAACGGACGGAGCCGCGGGTGGAAGCTAGAATATAATATATGTACTACAAAAATAATAAAATAATGAGTCCTACGTAGCATTTTGTAGTAGCAGTAATTACTTTAAAAATAAAATAAATATAAATATATAAGATTGGTCTTAATAAAGCACCGGATATGTACAATTACGTCAGGTTTTATGTAATAACTATTTACTTGGCAAACAATTAATATAAAGAGAAAATAATATAAAAAATATACAAACTACGAGTATATGTACGGTTACGTATTATGCACTTTTATTTTATTTTTAAAATATTGTATCATTATTGTCTGAGTAATGATTATAATTTTGAACAGACAATTAATTTTGGTAGAGTTCCAGTTAAAATTTGTACGATAAAAGCAATAAAAACGATTCAAAATTGAAAGTGTTAGAAACCGAGGAACTGAGATCAATGGATGCCATATCGTAATTTTGAAGCAAAACATAGTGAAAATACTGGCAGTTATGACATACTAGAAAACACTTGCTAACTCAGTAAAATGAGGTGTAAAAGGTGAAACTGTAAAATATGTATCACACCATCAAAATTACTAAGTCAGCCACTAGGCCTAAACAAACCAGTGGCCGACTTAGTTATTAATAAGGCAATGTAGATTTTCAGAATCTACATAGCCTTCTATTGATGCCAGGCTGCCTATATTAGATTTTTAGTATTTATTCAAGGAGACAAATCTATATTATACTTATAATAAAATTGTATGCCGATAACATCTAAAATTTGTCGTCTAGTGAAACATAAAATCTGTTCTACATTCTACATATACCGATACCTGAAAAACTGAAACTATTCTGTAAAAATCACTGCAAAATTTTAATAGGTATTTTTACGCAATCCAAAAATATCAAGTTTAATCGTAATTAATTGCGTAAGTAATGAATTCCGCCGTAACAGTTCGTAATGCGCAGTTTTGTAGATGTAGAGAATTGTAGTAGCACCACCACTTTTTGTCCGGGTTATGCTTGGCAAGTCGCGAAGATACATGAGTAGAAGCTAATTAACTTTCAGGGTTCCTCCTACATATTTTTGGCAGTGAAAACCCCATAGGGAAAGCGATATTCCATATAATTTTGTTTATCTACCTATTTCATAATTATTTGATTGCGTCGTTTGTAACTGAAATATGGATGCGAGGTATCAGCATAGCTAGATGCAGAAGTGATGTTAATATGTTGTTATGTAATTTGTATGAATATTATTGAGTTTTTACTGAATCTTTCGTAGAAAATTTCAGTTAAACTTTAACAATTACTTTTATAAAATTAATGCAGCAGAAACCAAATACTGTATTTTAGGTACCTGCCAAGCCGGATAATGCCTCATTTCAGGATCCTACTTTACTAATGCTAAAACAGAACACACTAGTAAAATTGAAAATACTGTCATAGTATAACTTTTAATGATATTTATTTTGTTTAAAGTGTTAATAGTTTAAATAAAAGTAAAGGATTAAATTTAGAAATGTTAATTTTGCTGGAGTTATACCAAAGTCAGTTTAGAAATTACCAATGAAATTCTAGGAAAAAAAAATTATTACTGTCGTTCAATCCCTTATTGGTCATATATATCATACAACGAAGATGGTTGGTGTTTTCTATAATGAGTGTCAGGTCGTAGGTTCAATTTTCACATACATTACGTGATCCTGCTTCTAACATATGAATACATTGGGTAACCTCTCCACATCTCATGGGATCTAAACATAAAGGTAAAGTGTATATACCTCTGCCACAGCCTTCTAGGTTAATATAGTCGTGATGTATAAAGAAAAAATGGTCAGATTTTTTTAATGAAAGTAGATAATTATGTTTTAAAAATGCATTGTAAATATTTTTAGAGATTTCAACTGATTGGTATCTAAACTTCTTGTTCTTTAACAAATAAAAAGCTTTCAATTACGTAGTGTGATCACTTCTATCTGAATAAAGCAGATACTTTAATAGAAACCTATCAACAATTTAAATGACTTCATAAAGCGCAATGAGAAAATCAAAGATAAAAACTATTACATTCGCCATCATCACCGTAAAAGTAATAACTAAATTACGTTGTGAATCGGCAACTTTCCATCGTCCATTTAAATAGCGAGATTCGGGATTATCGATGTAGGAAGCGAGTGATCCAGATCGATCCGAGCACGCTGCGGTGAAAACATTCCATGTAATTAATATAATAATAGTTTGGGGGGGAGGTTATATAGTCCGTGGCTGCGCGCGGCCGCCATTCGTTGCGCGAAACCTACGCGCATGCGCTGTGCCCGCGAGTGACAAGTGACAGTTAACCCCCAAAATGGCGAAATTTTACGTAAGTGTCAAATTAAGTGCAGAATTGTGGTTTTAGAACGCACCCTGGATTGCGGACACAAGTGATGGAGTGTTTTTTTTCATTTAGTGATATTCAAATATTTAATGACTAAAGGTCGGATCGAATGGTGGTTCTTGGCCACATTTCTGCGTCCATTGTTTTGCATGTGAATTATTAAACCTTTGGTGATGTTTTTTGTAAATGCTTAGATTAATCGAATTCTCGTTTTTAGCGACCGTTTGTTTAAGCACAAAGAATAGGCCGAGTTATTCATCGGTTTTTTTGTATCAGTTTCTTTTTATATTTATACGTAAATAGATTGATTGTTTATTCTTTACATGAATTTTACCTCGGAATAAATAAAATTGAGGTCGTTATTTAAGTTTACTGTTGACCTCTAGTTAAAATAATTTATTAATACAATCTACTAGTAATCAATACATTAATGTAAATTTATATTAATTATAATCTCATCTTACAAGCAAATCGCGTCGACATTTAAACTGTGAACTAATTCTACATTCAAGGACTTAAAACAAAATGAAAGTTAACAAATGTGATATATTCTAGAAATGTTAGGCAATAAGATTAATGCCTAGGTCTAGACTTAGTTGCACTCAGAAAGGACAACTGGTTGCTTAGGTCGACAACCTTACGCTGTGCCCTATGGCTTAAAGACCTAGCCGATTATTCAAACTACTTGAAGGGTAAAAAATGCACGTCAAAAATCAAAATGTCAAAAAAAATATTTAAAAAAAATGCAAAATTATTTTAATTTAATGTGCATTTGGATAACTTCTTAAAAATTCATAGTTTTTATAATTTAAAAGCTTGCAATAAATTACGAAATCGAGTGTGGGAATTTGATGTTTTACGGATATTTTAAATTAGTTTTTAATAGATTCATTGCCACTTTTGATGTCTTTTATGGTCATCAAAACACTTTTAAAATGATATAATTTAATCAGACCATTAAAGGTTTAAGTTGTTATTTTTAATTGACCTTCCTTAGGCCTTATTATTCCAAAAACAATTCTGAAAACACATAGGTATATTAATCCTTCCACCTCCGCATGTAATATAAAATGAAATATACATACAAATTAATTTTGATATCATGTAATTTTATGAGTCATTAATATGATAATAATCACATATAAATTAAATTTAAATGACCACGTTTCCAATACAGCAGAAAAAAAGTATCTTTTTTACCACAAACTTTAGAAACTTTTACTTCACCACATCGCGAAAACATGTATTTACATAAAAAGTGTTGTATCAGTTAATATGTATTACCTAACGCTAACGTTAGCGTTAACGTTAGAGAAAACAACGAAAGTAATGGACCTTTGAAAGTGAAACTACTCGGACGAGCAAACAAACACAATCCACGGTCTGATGTTTCATTCTATAGCTAAATAATAATATAACTTGAATAAAATGTATTGAAATAATAAACTACTAGATATTTGGCAATTAAAGATAAAGCTTTTGTGAAATAACTAATGGGATTACGCCACCCAATTCTTTTGTTTTTGACCCATGAAAGTGAAACCGAGAAGACAAACGACGCGACGTTACGGTTCAATTTATTCACGGAGACTTAATCTAGAATAAAATGTATTGATACTATTTGTTCGAAACTTTATTATTTAGGATAGCTCTGCATATAGCAAAACCAAAAAATTGGGTGACCCGACTCTGTGGTTTTGACCTATGAAAGTGAAATCACTCAGACGAACACACAAACAAACGACAAAATAATGAAGTTTTAATTGATTAAATTGATTAATTAATTTTGTTGCGGTTGAATTCAAATAGATTGTCGTTGGGTCTTAAATTGACAAACAAACCGTATTATACACGAGGTATATTTAGGATAAAACATATTGTACGGTTTCATATAAAAAGCAACTTGGACAAATAGTAGTATTTTATGATTTTTCGTGAGGACAAACTAGTTCTTTAAGAGAAACGCATAAAAGTGAAATCGCTTTGGTCACCATACAATCTATGAGTTGTGATTCTATTAAATATATACACAAAAGGTTTAAATTAATTAAATTTTCTGATTAAATCACTTATTGCTGAGAAATAAACTATGTTAATTTTAAAACTTTTAACTAACGCTGTTAGGTTTATTAAATTTTGGCAATCTAATACGAAGAATAGTCAAAACATTATTTAGACATGAAGCGGGAATTGAACCCGTGACTATAGGGTTCCAGCCTATCGCTCTACCACTCAGCCATCCAAGCGCCGCGCCGCTGCAAATCCACGAATATTTTGAATAATTATATGCATCGTCTTTCTGGACGCCTCGCGTCATCTATTGTACATACATATTATTAGGTAGCAAAAAAATGTTTCTTCTGTTCTTAGTATAAGATTGCTAAGCATGGCTAAATACTATATATAAATCTCTTAGGTTTAGTTATACGAACGGTTTCGAATCTCATATAACTTCTAGATTACTTCTAATAGCAATGCAATATTATCTACCTCAAACTGACAATAGCCTTGAAAACCTTTTATCAAGCAAAAAGTTACTGATATAGATTTCAAAGTCCGTGTTCACACACCTACAAACTGTATTAATCCTACACATAGTTTTAAACTTGGTAGGTCTAGAATTATGGCCTTAATACTTAGTTCATATCATGATCACCGCGTGGGCTTGCTTTAATATTTGGTCTGTTGCAACTGACATTATCATATTAATGGCCACTTATTCTATGACTCATGGGATAGTTGTATGATAGATAGCCGAGTAATTGATTACCTTTGTTGTACTTAATCGTTATGGGGCGGAGCAGTCGCAAGTTATTATAAGTCATCAGCAATCGCAGAGTTCCAAATAAATCGCAAAATATCATTATTTGAAGTAGAGTGACTACCTTCAGACTTCTACGGGTATCAGTACGGGGCGATACAATAATCGGGACTTATAACATAATCACGCCTATATTAGCCAGAAGGGTATGGCACAGCGTACAGCACCCACATTTCACCAGTTATGTTTTAGGTCCCATGGGATATGTGGTGAGCCTATCGCCATCCACCAGGCAATTCCAACTCAGTGCTCCAATTGTGAATTGCCTGACGCAAAGTTCACTAATAACATTTTGCCCGACCTGAGCATTGAACCCGCGATCTCGCGGTGAGGAGCGCTAACCCTAGTGGTTAGCGCCCATCAAGGCGGTTATTATATTTGTATTTTAGTATAGGATTAAACTAGCTTCCGTCATAGTATTAGGTCAATAAAAAACATCGTACATAACATAGGTATGTTTGTTCTAAGCTATATATACATATGTGTTGCGAAAGATCATTAAATCCGTCTAGTGTTTGCTTGAAATAGTAAGGATCATCCAGGTATGCATACATCCTCATCAACCTTTGCATTTATAACATTAGTGGGATTATAAAGATTCTCTGTTAGCCAACCTCTACTGAACTAAAATCGATTGCATGAAACAATCTAGTGTTTACATTCAAACAAGCAATACACAACTTCACACAATTGTTACGAATAAATCTATTTGCGTGCGGAGGTCAGGTCAGGCTTGCCTCCAAGCGGGGCGGACTGGGGCAAAGGGGGGCAGATCAGCGGTGAGGCAACCGTCCCAGTTCTCATATAGGACGCGGAAGTGATGGGATCAGGACCGTCCTTGCAAAATGTACGATGAATTTGATTTGAATTTATGTTTATTGTGAGAATTTGCATGCTTAGAATAGTTAAAGGCAAGGTTTGTAGTTATTATTAGGAGTAACAAGTTATTTACCGTTGGCCGATCGGATGGTGGAATGGGTAGTGTACCTGCCTGCGACGCTGAGATCGCGGGTTCAATTCTCGCTTAAGACAAATCTTTGTGTGCATGAACACGGAGATGTGTTTTAGTCTGGGTTTTTCTATTTATAATAAGTATGTATTTACAAAAGAAAAGCATATATCTATTATTATCAGTTATTCTAGTTTAATTTGGGACTAGAAGGCGTTCTGTGTAGGTTGTGATATATTTACAGAGTATTTTTTTTTTAATTCATGTTTTAGTTTGTTGCAAGCGCCGTCCGTGATCACGGTATTACTAAAGTTTTTGCGAGTTATCTTTCTTGATCAAGAGACAATTAAATTTTATAGAAATTTTATAGAAATTTTAGCTTGTTGATTTGTAAGTTATTTTAGCCAGCTGTTGGTGCACTTTATTTTATGTTTTGTAATTTACATTTTACGCCACATACATTAAGTTGGTACTTAGTTTGGTACCCAGTCATAGTTTATCGAAAGGTAGCAGCTAGGCTGTAAGATTTTGTCAAACGGTGGATTATGTTGTCAAATAATAGCGGCTATTTTATTATCCTAAAATATGATCAACATATCAAGTAATTTACTTGTCTCCGCAAGGATTAAGTTACATGTACTTGTAACTACCGAAATAGAAATATCGGATTGCAACGCGCGATAATAATATTATAAGTCTGTTAGTAACATTTTGCTTCGAACGTGTTTGGAGAACAATTTTGACAAGCTCTAGAAATGACTATACCTGGCAGAAGTATCCTACGCGTAGGTACAGACATCACTACACTACACTACAATATTGTACTTGTTTGATCTAAAGCTATAGCAGTCAAGTTACTGCCTCCATAATCTGCCTGACACAATGCCAGCCCGTGTTGCCAATTAAAATTTCCTGACGGAGAATGCCCAAGCACCATTTTGCCTGACCCTGTCTCATTCACTACTACTAGACCAACGGCAATCATTTTGAGTTAGCAATTGTCATACATAAAATAAATGAAACGTTTATGATCCGACTGACCTTTAATATCGATGTAAGAGTTTAATGAATAAACCTTTATTAAACGATTCAAACAATCATATTTGACATTACTTTGCGTGAGATTGGGGTCAGTCGGTGTAGCCAATCGAGTTCAATGTAGTGCAAAATGTTTATTTTTATGCGACGAATACGTCGTAAAAGAATATGCAATCAATATGATGGTATAAAAGAGGTTGTAGTAGCTCACAGGTATTGACGAAAAATAAAAAATGCACTCAATTACCCAATAATTTTACAAAAAAAAAAAATGCACTAAAAAGTAAGAAATACTTAAGTAATATTCAATGTCGTGCCTCATCTATGTATAACTTGAAATTAAACAGTAAACCGCCATAAGGTGCCAATATTTAAAGAATTATCCCCGTACTCGCGTTGTACCTTTAAGCATCAGCTCACCAACATGAAATGCGATTAACTTTAGGTAATAAACGACAATCAATATAGAAGCCTTTAAAATTCGACAAGTGCCCTTGATTTCTCTAGGATCTCATCATCAGATAGTGAGCTGATAAAAATGAAAACAAATGACTGAAGTATCCTCTTTCAAACAAAAAAGAATTTCTCAAATCGGTCCAGAAGTCTTCGAGTAATCGGGCAACAAATATAAAAAAAATAAAGAGACCGAAATTATGCCATCAGTGGCTGTGATTTCTAGGGTATTATCTCTTCTTTCAGCCGCTAAAACCTCTGCAACTTACCTTTTTCATGCAAAGTTTAGTAAAGAGAGTATAGATCGATCATAAACAGCTTTACCACTTTCGAGATTACTCCATATGAGATCGGGGTCAGATATCGCCACATACCGTCAATGGACCATAAGGCTTATAATTTGAGTTTTTTATCTGATGCTATTAGAGTAAGGAGCCAACGTGGATTGCAGGTAATATTGTAACTTATCTTTTCCAAACTGATAACCATCTTCACGCCGTTTAAAGAGCTGATATTTATCGTTAAAATATAAATGATTCGATAAAAAGAAGTAAAAAATTGCTGCATGTTCATTTGATCATTTGAATACTTTATATTGTACTGAGTTTATCTAGAATATAATGCAAAACTGAATAACAATTGAAAGTGAAATGTAATACGAATATAAAAAGCTTCGGTAACAAGTCAACTCGTGCAAAGAACCTATTCAAATAACAATCTGAAATGAATATTAGATGAAATAAAACTCAATGTGCCGCAATTTGATATTGACACAACTTTAGTATTATAAAGAATAACAATGAAAATTGAGTGTCTGTGTAAGTATAAATACATGCTAGCCATTCGATAGAAGTAGTGCTTGTATCTCTGAGTTCCGGTTTGGTGGTGAGATTAGACCCTAAAATTACTGACACGGTAGGCATATTATGGAAGACCTTACTTTTAGTATCACTACAATATATTATGGTTTTTCACGGGTTTGTGGCCACCATTTTCCATCAAGTTAGTAACATTATCTTCCCATACAAACGGACTAGAAAAGACTGTTATTTGTTCTCTATCTAATAAGATCAATAAGTGCAAACTTAGAGAATTTTCTCACTCTTATTGCCAGAATTAACTTGGAATTTGATATCTACGTGCTAACTGAATTTTGGCCCAAATGCAACTACCTAATACCAAATATAGACAATTATTCCTACTATTGCTCAACAAATCCTGCGAACAAATGTGATGGAGTCATGGTATACATTAAAAATATCCACAACTTTTCAATAGAGGAGCCCACATTCATGGATGCAAGTTGTCTTGTAATTAAGGTAGGCTCAGAGAAGGCCATAATTTGCATCTATCGGTCGCCTTCGTATTCTGATATAACCAATTTTTTAAATTCACTGTCTACACTACTAACTAAACTTATCTCATTTAAAAATATCGTTATTATAGGCGATATAAATCTTAACATCAGTGGCACATCTCACACAGATAAAATATTAGAGTACCTGAATATATTATCGTTCCACGGTCTACTTCCTGCACACACTTTCCATACGCGAGAAGACCGATGTCTAGACCATGTAATACTGAGGCTTAACTCCAAACTCGAAGCACTGACGCTTGTTGTTGACTCCACTATCACAGACCACAATGCAGTTATCCTCTGTCTCAAAGATAAGAAAAGATACACATATCAGAGTACTACCACTACAAAAATTAATTACTCTTCTCTTGATGCGGATATACCTAATATGGACTTTCATAATATATATCAGTGTAACGACGCAAATCGAGCATTGAAACTATTGGTCGACTCGCTTATGGTTACTATTAGGGCTCACACTTCGATTATAAAACTCCCTAGACACAAGCGATTGCTAAAGCCCTGGATAACTACTGGTCTTCTACGCTGTATGCGTAACAGAGACGCAATGCATAGAAAACTTAAAAAGTGCCCCAATGATGAAATTCTCAGCACAACTTACCGTAGATATAGAAATTTTTGTACTAAAATCCTTAAAAAACTTAAAAGAGATCATGAGAGGACAGAACTGAAATTGGCAGGTAAAGATAACAAAAAGATCTGGCAGATAGTTAAAAGAGTTACAAACACTTCTAAGCCCAAAGTTTCTCCAATAGACTTGCTAACCTCCTCAAACTCACCGATTCAATCTATCAATAATGTGAACAGCTTCTTCACTACAATTGGCAAGAATCTTGCGACTCAAATTGAGACACAACAACAGAGTTGTCTAAATGTAACAACAGAACACTCGACTATGCCTCCGGCTGACTCGTTTGTAATGCTAGAGACTGATGAATCAGAGGTCGACAGCATACTTATGACATTAAAAACAGATTCAGCATCCGGCTGGGATGGTATTCCTACAGAGTTACTTAAACGATATAGAGACTTGCTTGTCCCACCATTGACATACATCTTTAACCTTTGCCTTAGAACTAGCACCTTTCCTGACTATCTAAAAAAAGCAGTGATACATCCGATACACAAGGGGGGAAATAGAGACTGTGTCAACAATTATCGTCCTATTGCCGTGTTGCCTTGTATCTCAAAGCTGTTAGAACGTATAATTAATAAAAGACTTACTAATTATCTCGAGAAAAAGACACTTTTATCTAGCAATCAATTCGGCTTTAGGCGCAGTAAATCAACAAATGATGCAATTATAAAACTAACAGGCTATGTTGTGAAAAATCTAGACTCAAAAAAAAAAGTATTGTCCATATTTCTAGACCTCAAAAAAGCCTTTGACACAGTCTCTATCCCACACCTTATTTCGACACTAGAAACGTTCGGAATTCGTGACCATGCCCTGAATATGTTCAAGGAATATTTAAATAACAGAACTCAGTGTGTTAAGATTGGAGAACAAGTAAGTAGCGATCTCCCAATGACATTTGGTGTTCCCCAAGGTAGCGTGGTGGGACCAACGCTTTTCCTTACTTACATTAACCAATTATGTGAGCTTGACTTGCAACAGGGTATGGTTACAACTTTCGCAGATGATACCGTACTTACCTTTTCTGGTGAATCATGGGAAGATGTTTTCGATGTGGCACAAGCGGGTCTAAACAGAGTGACGAATTGGTTATCTGGCCACTTACTAACTCTAAATATAGACAAAACAAAAATTATTGCATATCACCTACGAAAACCAGCACGACCACCCGACTCCTTCACTCTAACTGCTCACTACTGTCCACGTCCTGGCATGTCACCTTGCTGTTGTCTTAAACTAGAACGCGCACATTCGATTAAGTATCTTGGTATTCTTATCGACGATAATCTGACTTTTGTAGAGCACATCGAGACACTAACTTCACGGGTTAGGAAGCTAATCTTCGTTTTTAAGACCCTACGTCATGTCGCGGCAGCACAGACTGTTAAACGAATTTATCTCTCTCTGTGCCAATCCATTATTATGTATGGTATTTCCGTATGGGGTGGAGCAGCTAAAACTCTTATGTTAAAGTTGGAAAGAGCTCAAAGAGCCGTTTTAAAGGTGAGTACATTCCGCCCCTTTCTCTTTCCAACTGAGGCCCTATACGAGTCTTGTGAAGTACTGACTGTCAGGCAATTATTCATCTCAGCTACAGTTTTGCACCAACACCAAGTCACCCCATATAAGCCAGTCAGTAAACGACGTGATGACAAAGTGTGTCAACCCCTCAAATGTTACCTATCTTTTACCCAAAAATTTATATGTTACTTGAGGCCACGCTTGTACAACATTCTTAATAAGAAGCTAAACATCTACTCACTTTCCAGATACACATGCAAAGAGGCAGTCAATACCTATCTCCTAACACTAAATTACTACAAAACGGAGCAGCTCCTTTTAACTTACCCTTAGGGACGAACCCATAAACACACGCGTGCATATAAAACAAACACACACACACACACACACACACACCACATACTCACCACACACCACATACTCACCACTCACCACACATCACATACTCACCACACGTAGGTACCCACTCACTCGCACACGATTATTAATACCAATACCACACAATATCACACGCATTAAGCATGTATACTACCCTTATAATCTACTGTTTGTTTACTGTTTATCTTTTATTTTATTTTACAAAAAGAAAGGTTCCTATAGTACATGATTTGAATTATTTATTACATAAAATTTCTAAATTAAGTCCAAATTGTTATAAAAATGTTATTTCAGGAATACGGGCCTGGTGCCTTTAATACAAGTTGTTTTTAACAACTTAGCAAAGGTGCCGGTCACCACATAATGTGAGACTGTAATAATTTTAAGGATTTGTAGTTTTATTAGTAATATTTTAAAACTATGTAATATTTCTGTAATTGTGGTGAAATAAACTTATTATTATTATTATTAACTTATTATTATTAT
The DNA here is from genome assembly GCA_905147285.1 of Hypena proboscidalis. Classification (NCBI taxonomy): domain Eukaryota; kingdom Metazoa; phylum Arthropoda; class Insecta; order Lepidoptera; family Erebidae; genus Hypena; species Hypena proboscidalis. The sequence goes on from LR990132.1 coordinate 1,125,066, forward strand.
CTACCTTCAACAGGACAGTAACACATCCGATACTTTTACTTAGATATTTGCGGCGTAGTGTCGAGAATATTACATTTAGTAAGAACAGGTTATTAGGCCATATTTGTGTAAAAAACGTATTAACTATCTCTCAATTGATTGTTGCGTCGTGGGCGGGAAAAAGCCGTCGGCTTTTTGCGCGGGCAGAGTCTGCAATATTCGGTCAGATTATTACAGCATTTGTGTAATAAGGACGCAATTTAATTCTGTAGTACTCTCGAGAGTTTGAGAGTAGGTATGTCTATCGTCCGATTTATTTTTTAAATAACACATTTAGTAACATACAAGCTGAAACGGAATCGATTATCTTTGTATGGGCATTTGTAATTGGATATTATCCCCACACAAGCCCACCACTGTTACTCCTGGGTCGCCAAAATCAACAGCAGCAACCAACAGTAAGACACCGCGCAGGACACATGGGCAATTGGGCTTTGTAGAAGGGATAAAAGAGTGATCAGTTTAAATGTCGTTGGATGGAGGAAGTGGCAGACCGTAGAAATGATGGATGGATTACGTGAAAGAAGATAATGATAGAGAAGCGTTATCACTCACTCAGTGATAACGGGACGTATGACAGATGAGAATAGAGGAAAGAGGTATTTTGCGTTAACCCGAAGACCTGAAGGTCAATAGTAGACTGCCGAGAAGGACTACAAAATGATGTTATTTTGTACGAGAAATAAACTAGAGAGATAAACTAATCTCACCACCAAACTGCAGAATAGTGAAAGCTCTTCTATATGGTGGCAGGTTAAAAATAAGACGTTGTTGCTGCCTCTCCTAAAAACATGCACATTAGGTAATGTAAGTGTAGTTGTCCATTCCGTTGTAGACTTAAACTCCTAGAATGGGGTCGTAAAAAGAGTCCGAACACAAGAGAAACCTCATTTGCCAAGGTCAGACTAAAAATATAGAAACTTCCAAAGCCTATAATTACAGTGTCCCTAAAAAGCCATCGAAATTAGCACATGAATGAGAGCGAAGGTGATAAGTTTTTGTGCAAGGCAAGCCGCGTGGGAACACTCTCGAACGCGGCGAAACTCCGACAAAAACTTATAGTTTGTTCGTAGTACGTAAAAGTTACGGTGTGTATGGTACAGTTGTGTGACGTGCGGGTTTTGTCTTAATAATTGTCAAAACATCTTTGTTTTAAAATATTTTTTGATCCATCATTACCGTTAGTGGTAGAGCTCGTGTGAACGACCACGTGGACGGAAGCATCACTCACCTTTAACCTGTCGCCAAAAAGAGTTCAGTAGCACTACTGTGTTCCGCTTTGATGGTGGAACATGCCCTGAAGTTACTGGCACATGAGCTCACCGTCGTCGTCAGATGAAGCGACGCATCTATAATTTACTCTTTTGCTTTGTTTACGTCCATGGGCTGTAGTTACCTCTCTTCTCCGTTCGCTACACACGTCGTGTAAAGAAAAAATAACTTGACTAACATTTCTGGTTGTAAATATCTTGATGATCTTACCTAAAGAACTACGGTAAGACTAATTCTATGTATGAATACGTAAGCATAAGTGATGACGCTGTCCTTTACTGGTGGCTGACCCCAACACACTTAGAAAGTGCACATTACCAGTCTAACCTGCTGCGAAGATTACTCGTACTTATACAGAGCAACTTATGCGTAACCTTTGATGCACTTAATGTACAACTTAAGGTAATAACTTGTGTCAGTTTCCGGAAAATCTATTATAAGTTATTTCATTAAACGAAATGATAGACTAATTTTATAGCATTAAGATTTGATTAGCAAATTATATAATTATAGGTACTTCCGGAAATATCAATAATACAGCTGCTATCAGCGATAGCCGAGTGGGCAACCGTAGAACTGCCAAGTCAATGATCTTAGGTTCAAACCCACGGCACACACTTTTGGAAATAAATCGTCAAGATTCATCTTTTCAAAGCTATGAGCGCATTTATCGTATAAATTATCGCTCGCTAACGGTAAAGGAAAATATCGTGAGGAAACCTACATGCCTGAGAGTGCCTAAAAAGTGCTCGAGGGTGTGCTAAGTCTACCAATATGCCCTTAGCCAGCGTGGGGGACTATGGCTTAACCCTTCTCAGCATGAGAAGAGGCCCGGTAATGGGACATGTATTAGATACAGGGCAGCCGTTATTACTATTGTTATTGCCCACCGGGTCCCCAAAATAATATGAAACTGTTTCTTAGCATATTCAGAACCTTTAAAGATGAAATACGAAATCATTACAATATTTTTTTCGTCACTTCTTAAATCAATATAATTTAATTGACTGTAAATTAAAAATATAATTATCGATGGATACAATTATTAAGTAGATTAAGCAATCAAATCTGATTTATTACTAGTGGCCCAAAAAGGGTATTTTAAGAATTGTGACATAATTAAAGTAATTCCAATTGCTTGTTGTAATAATCATTAATTTTACATAATATTCCTTCTATACAGACAATTACACAATTACGACAATTCGATTGATAATTACACAGAAAGATAATTATACTACTTGAGTGTTTAATCGAATTATTGGCAACATTGGTAAGAATTAAACTACTTCATTGGTTTTATTATATTTTTTGTGTTATAATGATGCTGAGTGAAAGAAAAGTTAATTGTTTTTACAAGTCCAATTGTTTCAACAATACAAACAATATCAATACACATAAACTATGAAATACATCATTCCGCGCGAATTTAGATTAAACATATTCTACGAAAATGTAGTCTACTGAAACGAATTAAAAAAAAATCCTAATATAAAGCGATGGTACTTGCATTGCAAATGGCGTCCGTCCATTTGACAACGTAATTTTAAAAATGGATTTATTCGTTTTTGAGGTTCCTCCCTACAAAAAAATAAATCTTGCCTCTTTATTTATTAAAATAAATATAACATAAGTATACACAAGCGTCTTAAATAACTAAAAAAATACATAATACGATTCTAAGATGACCTTTCTCCTAACGAAGACAAGGGCATACATGTTTACATTGCCCAGGGCAATTTTAAAATAAGTTGGCCTAATAAATATAATTAACACTCGATGTGTAATTCTTGATGTCCCAAAGGTGTAATTTGCGGCGTTATTAAACACATTCACTTTGAGCGCAGATGGACATCTATCATTTACTTACAACATAATTAATCAGGGTTTAGCTGTTACAAATAGTTGCTAGCTGTAATATTATGTGTTTATTGGAAATGTTAGGATTAATTATGTGGACAGTATTACTAAGCATTAGTTTGAAAGCTGTCTTGCTACTGAACAAGTATTTGGTTTACGATCAAAGTACACACACCTACAGACGACAAACTTTACATAGTTATCGTATTATAGACGCATCTAATTATTATTATTGCTCATTTTATTTGAAATAGATATTTAACTATTTATAAGTCTTGCTCTCGACAAATAAAGCACCATAAAAAAAACATACTTGGCCAAAGAATAAACTAAGTTTCTTCAATCTATTAGTCAGCTATAAAATTGAAACTCAGCGGTAATGAGTTATCCAGGCTATAAAGCAACATATATAAGCATTTTCATTAAATTTACATCGTAGTTTTTGCATGAAACAGTAACAAACATCCATACTCACACTTTCCTATTTATAATATTAGTAAGGATTTTACTTAAAACCAAATAAGGCACTAAGACTTTAATTAAATAGCAGTAAATACTTATCACTACCAAGTTAAATAATGTGGTAAACCACGGCAAGAATTTCACATAAAATAATGGTGTCTGTCTGTACACCATAAAACCTTTGTACATCTTCACTTACCATAAACAATATGTCAATAGGTCACCATTGACAACATTGACCGAAGCGTTGAGGTCGTCTCTCCTTATTTGACGGTGAACTTTTGTGAACTCTACTCAAACAGCTTCTTAATAGACGTGGTTCAAGAAGTTTTAGTAATGTTTTTGCAGTCTAAATTGCTTAATTAATTTTGATAATTCGTCAACAAAAAGTCGTTTATCTTTATTTAATAAAAAATCAATTGATGGTTTTTTTTAAGTGTAACAAATATCCTCATACTCTTTCGGATTTACCATTGCAAACATATTGTATGGATATTTTCTTGAGTAAAGCAATTATTATTAATTAAAAAAACTCCGACTGAATTAGTCTGAAAATTTCGCAAATACAAATAACTAATCTCGATATCCCTCTACAGCTAAACTTAATTCACTTGTGTTAGGAGGAAGTTCACGTCGTTGTAATGGCCAGGATTCAAATCCACGACCTTTAATCGTAAGACCGATGATTTATCCATTGCGCCACGGCCGCTTAACTGTATTTGGTTGCATCTGCACTGGTTTTATTTAAAAACTTAGCTTATACAACTTAAAGATAAAGCTTCTGCGCGTGACTTTTGAACTATCTCTCGACCAAATTGCGTCTACTATTGCATTTTTAAAATAGGTAGCAAGGAGCATTGATTTGACTCGACACTTTGCCACCCAAAGAGTTATCCAACTCATGCATAGCGACACAAATCCACACATTGGCTTTAATCTTAACCATAGTTAAAAGTCGGCATCAGTTTTGTAAGCGCCACCGTCTCCGATACAGGCGATTCCCACGGCCCGCAATGCATATATTACGATATATATACACTATTATATACTATACACATTTAGCAACACTTAGGACATCACACGTTAAATTATAGTCTAGATTTTTCTTTACAAGCATTTGGTAGACTTTAAATATTAGTATTGCTCAAGTTTACACGAATTTAATTGCTGTGTAATTCAATTTTGCGAAAACATTATGAGTATATGAAAGATTTATCACACAATACCTCTTGTAACTGAGTAAATGAAAGATTTATCACACAATACCTCTTGTCAAGATTGGTAAGATGGAGATGAAGCCGATTTCATGTCTGGACTACGTTTCCCATTATTCGATTTAACTCTTCTAAACGTAAATTAAGCACTAGTAAATTATGAGTTTTTGTATTTTTATAGCCTGATTATGGGTATTAGACTTAAATATCACCCAACAAAGGACAAGAAAATAAAAGAAAATGTGGGTAGCCGAAAAAATTACCATTGTTGTACTTCTTGAAAAGTATCTTGTAGCTTTTTAACGTATAATCACTGAGCAAAGGTCACGACCAAACAATGCCTTCCGGCCTGCCGACGACGACCAACACGAATTCCTTCCTGACCGGGCGTGACGACCAACACGAATCGCTTCCACGTTTTGTTCATTAAATCTCTAATTAAAGTAAACAGAAAAGCCATTGTTTGAGGCTGGATCTTAATCGGAACTAATCGATTAGTAGCGCTTGTTTTATTGGTTTTTTACGTTAAGTAAAGGTGATCCTTTTAACATTATTTGGGCAATAACTACTTCGTTAGTCTAGTAGTTAGTATATGCGGCCTCTCACCGCGAGTTCTCTGTTCGATATCCGGCTTGAGCCAAAGCGTTATTTGTGCATTTTTTCGTCAGGCAATCGTCAAGCAGCACGTAGTTTAAATTGTGCCCGGTGGATGGAAATAGGCTCTCTCTCTATAATGGTACCCAAAAAAAACCTTTCTGGGTATTATAGGTATGATGCTATGTATGTTATGCAACTATTCGTATCCCCGTTCTGAGGTAACCGTTTGCTGTTGTGATTATACAAGATAACATGCTCTTGTATAGGTTTCTGAGACTTCTTACATTTAATGGTCATCTTGTTCTCCAATAGCAGTTGTATGACGGAGTGCATATACCGAAAAATTATTTGATTCAATAAATGTTTCCATCCCCGTCCTTAGCTCTGTTGTCGTGATCATTCGTACATGCTCGTGTATAGGTCACTAAGACTTGTTACAAGTTGTTACATTCAATGGTCGGCTATCTGTTACGAAATCATTCCTGACCTTCTGTTTGAGCTTTTAAATTGTTTTAGTACTCTTTTAATGTATAGTTATCAATGTAACTACACATATAGTTTATTATAATTCTGTGGGTCATAACAAACACTTTGTGGTTACAGTTTTTAGGGACACGCAATATTATTTACAATATTTCGCGTATTGACTGGTTTTTGTGCAGCTTTTACTTGTCAAAGCTGTTAAATTATAGCGAATTAAAGCAGGCCCGTTGGAATTGTGTTCGGTGGATGGCGATAGGCTCACACCTTATCTCATGGGACATCTAAACATAACAGGTGAAATGTTACTGTTGTATATTCTTACCACACCGTTCTGGGTAATATAGGCAAAACGTTATATTATGTAAAATTTATCACTTTGTATTCGGTTTCTGGAAAATATAAACTTTGTATCAGACTTTTGCGCGTTTCTACGCAACCAAATTCATTTTCATGATTTACTTCCGTGTATTATAAAATATACATAAAAAATAATTCAGCTAAATCTGTTACACTAGACGACCCTTGCTAGAAGATGATCTTGATTTCTGTGTGTTAGAATATTTTGATATACTTTCCCTTCGTGATTATTATAATCCTAATTATATTAGCACATAAAATTAAATCATACAACCACTGCATAATTTATGCGAAAGTGAATCCTTACTAATATTATAAAGGCGAAAGTTTGTATGTATGGATGTATGGATGGATGTTTGTTACTCTTTCACGCCAAAACTACCGGGTCGATTTCGATGAAATTTTGCACACATGTAGCTTATAGTCTGGATTAACATATAGGCTACTTTTAATTGACATACCACGCGGGCGGAGCCGGGGGCGGAAGCTTGTATCTTATAATTCTCGGATATTATCCTTCAAAGATTCCCACTGCCAGCACTCTACCAATTATTCAAAACAACTCATAAAACTTTCAAAATCGCCCTCCAACCTGAAATGTCCGTCGTACCTGGCAACACCGGCATTGTATACATGCACAATTGCACTTAGCTATCTGACTATCAACCTTGATAAATCTGATAATGCAAATGTATTGTGTGCATGTGTTACTTCAATTGTGTATTGAGTGTTTTTGTCTGTGTGACTCATGATTACTCATGATTGTGAATTCATATAACTAGAAAAAACTGTCAACTTCCTCGAGTTGACAGATGACAGTTATTGATGATAAATGGAACACCTACCCTTGAATTGGTTTAGATATTTTATCATATCTATTAATATGTATGATATACTTTTTATTTTTTATTTTTAAAGCATTTAGCTATGCTTAGCAAATTATACTAAGAAAGGATTGAAAATTATGGGATTGGCAGGATTAGAACCTGCGACCTCTGCATGCCGGGCAGCGGTTTTAACCACTCAGCGACGGTCACGTCTATGGAAAGTATGGAATGCGTTACCTTTGACTATCAAACCAGACAAATCGATTCACAATTTCAAAAAAATGTTGTATGAGCACTATCTTTCCTTATAGTATTATGCAATATTATTATTTATTGTTATTTTAACCTCAATGATTATGACCCCAATGTAATTGGGAAAAGGCTCGAAAGATTGATTTGATAATATTTATAATAATATGATCAAATTAAAGAACTTGATATTTTTCGAGAGAAGTTTCTCAGATGACTTCTCAATCTTTTTTCGTTTATTTCCTTATTTTAAATACTAAGGAAATAACAACTTTGTTGTGCCGGTGGGAGTAAAATATAGTGCGCAATAGTTCCGGACAACAGCTGGTCCGAGGAAAACATAATTATGGTGATTGTCCACTGAGGTAGCTACTTAATACTAAGATTAAATGCGATCTCATTGATTAACGTATATCTGGTGAAGCGTACTTTTTATTTTATTTATTTATTTATTTATATATTTTCACCATTTTATATTATTTAACTGCCTCGATGGTTTAGTGGTTAGCGTATGTGCCTCGCACTGTGAAGTCTCGGGTTCGGGTTGGGCAAAGTGTTATTTGTGAACTTTCCGTCAGGAAATTTACAATGGCAGCACGGAGTTGGAATTGTGCCCGGTGGATGGCGATAGGCTCACCCCCTATCCCATGAAACCCAAAACATAACAGGTGAAATGTGGTTATTGTACACCTCTGCCACACCCTTCTGGGTTATAAAGGCGTGATGTTATGTTATGTTTATGTTATTTCGAAATATGTAAAACATATATTTTTTCACATATTTCTTGACTAATTAAGATGAGAGTAAGATTTTACTCTATCTGAATCAGAGCAGTATTAAAAAAAATTACATACTTACATAGCGTACGATATTGTGTAATATGTTCCAGTCTGATGAGTAGATTTTTAATCTCATTAGGAATTAGGAACTAATTTACACTGCATCTTTTGGTTTGCTATACCTTTAATTAAAATTTATGTAACTAATAATGTAAAATGTTAGGAGGTACAATATTAATTCATTATAGTATAGTAACTAAATTTATAGTTCTGGAGCTCGCGGCAAAAATGCACTTAAGTAGGATTCACGCTTTACGTACGTCTTGCGGATTGACTCCGAACCAACTAGAAATTTGGCGTCAACTATACCTTCATGAAGTAACAAATCAACAATAGTTAAAAAGTATTTCTAATGTCATCTATTGGTAAACTGTTACCGTACTCATTGTAAGCAGAAAAAATCACAAAAGCGGGGATGTCATCAAGTTCTTTGGTATTCCTACCATAGTTTTGAATACTTAACAATTTTATTTGGGGAACCCTATTCTATACTTAAATAAAACACCCAGCCAAACCAGTTTCTAAAATAACAAACTTATGTTACAGAAGTCAAAGAACAGTAATCGAATCTGGGCTGCATTACGTCCACACAATTACATTACACAATCATATAGTAAAATGTACAAACACAATTACAATAAGTAGGTACATAATAACATTATCTAATAACAACTCGAATAATCGATTCAACGATCGTTAGAATCGATTCAACAATCGATATAATCGATTGTTCAAATATATCAATCTATTTATTAGAAAGTGAAATGTAGTAAAAGGCTGTAGCTGTTATTATAAATCTACATTTTATAAACGGCCTGTAGAAAACAGAATAGTTATAACTTACTAATATATAAATAAATGCGAAAGTTTGTGGATAGATTTACGTATGGGATATCTTGTTTCTCTTTTACGCTAAATACTGTATTTATAGCCTGGTTTAACATAATATATTAATTACTACGGTCAGTTTTTTACTGTGGAAGCTGTTCGACTATGGAATGCACTACCTCTGGACATCAGGCGAGCATAATCTCTGACTACATTTAAGAATATGTTGAACGTATCTTCAATTTATTCTTGTTTATAATTTGATCATGAGCTAAAAATAACTTGACACCAATAAAATATAACAATTAGTTATTTGTATGATCCGTGTTATCTGTCAATAATTGTATTATTAATATAATGCTTTATATTTTGTTTTTATGATATATTTGTTAATGACTTCTATTCAATAAACTTTCGCATAAGATTTTCTACATGATTATAAGTTTTAACTACATCTTGAGAATGATTAGGTCCATCAATAAGTAATAAAATGTATTTATGTAAATTGAATTATGATATTATAGTAACTTTATCCTTAGTTACTTATAGTTTTTTAACACAGTGAATCGTTATCTAAGCACACCCACTGATTGTATTTTTTAATGTTATTAAATCTTCCGTATCTATAACTATTATTAGTGAACATAACAAATGGCAGGTAATGAACATTGTTTTGACTCCGTTAATGACTTGAGGCCGCAGTTCAATGGCGGGTCACGCTAAATTTAACTTGACCTTTCAGGCAACAACGTTACTTTGAAAATAAACAAAGATGTGTATTATATTTTGATGAAAATAAATTATTTCGTCATGGCGTTTATGCAGCTACCAAGTTTGTAGTTCACCTGACGATGAGCAACTATTTTGACGAATGGTTAAATATAATGTTGTCAAATGCTGCTTGAGCTAGTAATTTCAGGATTATGTATAAGACAATTGAAGAGTTCACGGATGGCGTAGTGGTTAAAACGGTCGCCTCGCTGCTATTAACTACGCTGGTGTTTTGGGTTCCATCCCCACACGGGACAAATCTTTGTGTGATCCGCAAAGATTTGTTCTGACTCTGGGTGTACTTTGTGTGTGTGAAATGTATGTTTATAAACACCCCCGCGACACAGAGTAATAGTGCGGCAGTCGTTTGTAAAAAAAAGAAAAAAACATTTTTTTTGGTTTGTCTTGACTTCCTGGTGGTGGACCACACTGCAAGATATAAAAAAGAGAATTCAAAACAGACAATTGATCAAAAAACGTCCTCTGAGAGGTAAATAAAAGTCATGATTTGTAATAAGCCATCTATCAAAATACCTGTGCCTCTCCATGCTTAACTTTACCTGACGTGAAGATCGACCTTTTCTTACATCAATATTAAGTAATTAGAATTACAACAAACTGCATTAAGATAATAGGTCGAGGTTAAACACGCAGTTAAGATAAGACGAGTGTTAACAGCATTGTGTGTCTATCTGTGTGTCACATCTCAACTCCGCACCCCACGGTCCGGTCCCAACAATGTATAGCTAAATGGTTGAGATTATTGCATTAAGATGTTGTTGTTGTTGATGTTTCTGAGAAAAGATTTTAATGTGGACGATATTTCACAATAAGTAAATTTTATTATTATGAGAATATAAAATCCTTACTTTTAAAACAAAAATATTAAAAAACGCTCATATGGTTTGCGCGCGTTGATGTCTTTTGTTCGCACGCTCATTTATAAATCGAAATGTATGAAAATGATACATTTTAAATGCTAGTTTTTTTAAAAAATCAACTTAATATAACAAAATCTTTGAATTTTCATAAGAATAAGTAGTAATAATATAAATATTGTTTAAGTATTGAAGGCCTCGATGGTCTTATACTGCCTTGATGGTCTTGTGGTTAGATTCTCGGGCTGGGCAAAGGGTTATTTGTGAAATTTCCGTCAGAAAATTTAAAATAGCAGTACGGAGTTGGATTTGTGCCAGGTGGATGGCGATAGACTTACATATCCCATAGGACCTAAACATAACAGGTGAAGTGTGAGTACACCTCTGCCACACCCTTCTGGATGATTATAGGCTTGATGTAATGTTATTTTCGTCTGATGCGATGGTTTTATGTCTTCAGTCCACTTAAAAAAGACAGAACGTAGAGCTTCTTCGACTGATATGATGGTGGATACAAGGAAATCCCAGAAATAAATAATAGAGCGACTCTACGGTGTCAGTTACCTAAGTGCTCTATAACTGTTTCCTTGCTCTAGCTATTTCAAGTATACGCTTTCTCTTGTCAATATGACGTAATTATTAGATCAAACCGCTAGGTATAGACATTTTTATAGACTGGAATATCTTTGGTTTTATTAGATACTGATTACAAGCTTAAGTAGGATTCCAGTGCTTTTATTTTCATTCTTAGATAAAAGCTTTTTAACTAATGTTTTTGTCTCACAATTCACAAATACTCTCTTAGATGATCAAAGCTTTAAATTTCTGTTGCAAAACTTTCGAACCATAGGCTCTACAATAACAAGGCTCGATGTTATAAATCCGGTTTATCCTAACAATGTTTATTTATAAATTCGTTCCCGCCATTCAGAGCCTCCGTGGCGAATCTATCGCCATGATTATATTGTACAGCACGATCTACAACTACTTAAGTAATGTGTATGGTTCCATACAGGTTTTTTTCATTGATGTACCTACTAGCTTCTACATACAGCTCCGTCCACGTGGTACGTATATAAGCTATATGTGTGCAAAGTTGAAAAAAGGGAAAAAAATAGAAATTCTAGCGCGAAAGAGTAATTAACGTACACACATCTTCACAAACTATCTCGTTTATAATATTGGTGCTAAAAATCCATGTTATTTATTTGTTTAAAAAGACGGACAAAAATAAACCAATATACAATAAAACAGTTTGATATATTTCTGCACCAGTTTTGTTTACTCTTATGAAATTTATTTATAGCTTGCTAAGATAATGCATCATTTAAAAATACATTATAACGAAATATCATTAAACTGAACACAATTTGAAGGGCAGACTGAACAAGTATTTTGCGATTTTATGTAAGAATTATTTCAAGTTATAGTACTTTCACAGTATTTTGTAATATAAATTTATAATTAAGTATTTGGTAACAAATAATTGTTTTATAAAAGGCATTATCTGTACAAGGTAACTTGATTTTATACAAATTCGGCATGTTCGACTTAAAAATATTCATATGACATAACATAATATCGCACCAATATTAGCCAGAAAGGTGTGGTAGAGGTGTTATATCACCCATATTACACCTGTTATGTTTAAATCCCATAAGGTAGGAGGAACCCTATCGCTTACGCTATCACTGGGACGAACCTAAAACCTCGCGGTAAATTCCTACTAGCTAGACCAACAAAACAGTTTAGGAACAAAATAAATAGGTTTTTTTGTTCTTATTAAAACTTTCTAGTAATTTGCAAATACAAATGACTAGTACTCCTGTTAATTCCCTCCAGCTAAGCTTTATTCGCTTGTGTTAGTATAGGAACTTCACGTCCGTGGTGTGATCGCTAGGATTCGAACCCACGACCTCTCGATCGCAAGTCCGATGCCTTATCTATTGCGCCACGGCCGCTTCTACTAGTTTTAAAAATCAAGTAATAATTATCTCTGCTTACCCTGCAATAAGAACAGATGCTAGATGATCCACATAGTGCCCTTAAGACCGGTCCATTGCAAGACTGACCTCAAGTCTGGGATTGTGTTACCGGCTCGGTCACTTTCTTTGTAAGTCGGGCTGTTTCGTCATGCCACAATTATTCCAAACGTGATGAAATATTGCTCTGTATTTCTTTTAATATACTAGGAAATAATTAACTCTGTTTTAATTCTAAGATCAATAATTGCAGCAGAGTCAGATATAGTTTCACCAATTCCGAATAGTTTTATTCACTACATTAAATATAACCTGTCTGAATATAAAAGGGATACGATGTTCACTTGCAAATAGTACATATATTATATGTCATTTCAAAGCCGGGTCCACACCTAACTAAACTGATTCGAGTGATGGTAACTGTTCATATCCACCGGTCAAAACATACGCATACGACACTACAGTATTTATCAGCTGTTTTTGTGCTAGCGTCATAGGTAAATATATATATACTATAAGTATACAGGGTGTCCCATATTTAATGGATAATCCTTTACCTGCAGATTGGGGGCGTCACGCCTGATAGGAAAATGCAAAATTTGTAGAAAAAAAGTATCACGGATTTTTAAATATCGAACATTTTCGATTTTTCACAAATTAGCCACTTTCGTCCACTATTCTTGATGCCATGTTCGTAAATCTTAGAATTTTTTAAGTCTGTTTTTGGAATTCAATTCTTGAATAGATGTACTATCAAATTTACTATCGCATTATTGTACAATTATTTCATTTAAAAAACTACAAAGATTAATAAAAAAAACTACATGACATTTTTTTTTACAAAAAGTTTGAACCCTTATGGTGTAAAAAAAATGTATGGAGACCTGTGTGCCCATCACGGAAAAAATATGCCAGTTTCATTGTGATTCTAAAATGGTATAAAATATTTAAAAAAAAAAATTTATTTAAAAAAATTATGTGTGAAATTATGACCAGGGTCCGATTTTTTTTTTTATCACTTTCTACCAAAATGATATCCTAGTTGATAATATAGTTACTTAAGCGTATTAAACTAAATTAAATAATTACGAACAAGCATAACTTTTACAAAAAAACTGTATTTGGAACGATTGACAGCGATTATAAATCTTATAATACCTATCTATGAAAGTAACGATTAAGATCAAAATACTGAAAGTAATAAAACATTTTTTTTTAAGTTTTGCTTATCACTATCTCTGGTTACGAAAAAAAAAACGCTGACACTCAAATGTGTTCTGTAAAAAAGGCGCGCAAAAGTTCGAAATTTGCGGATGTGATATTTTCAGTTTTCTCTAAAAGATTTTATGATATTGTCCTGTGACTTCGGACTTGTTTTTTGCTATTAAATTTGGACTTATCAACATCGGCAAATTAACAAACGATATTGTGCTGTGACTTTGGATTTGTTTTTGCTACGAGAATTGAGACTTGTTATCTTCTTTTGTAAAATGCCGCGATATCTGTATACACCAGGAGAGTATACACAAATGCATTTTATTTATGGCCTGTGTGGCGGCAACGCCCCTCGTGCGGCAGAACTCTACCGAGAAAGGTTTCCGAACGTTTTTTGTTAATTTGCCGATTTTGATAAGTCCAAATTCAAGTATCAAAAAACAAGTCTGAAGTCACAGCACAATATCATAAAATTTTTTAGAGAAAACTGAAAATATCACATCCGCAAATTTCGAAATTTTGCGCGAATTTTTTACAGCACACATTTGAGTGTCAGCGTTTTTTTTTCGTAACCAGAGATTGTGATAAGCAAAATTTAAAAAAAAAATGTTTTATTACTTTCAGTATTTTGATCTTAATCGTTACTTTCATAGATAGGTATTATAAGATTTATAATCGCTGTCAATCGTTTCAAATACAGTTTTTTTGTAAAAGTTATGCTTGTTCGTAATTATTTAATTTAGTTTAATACGCTTAAGTAACTATATTATCAACTAGGATATCATTTTGGTAGAAAGTGATTAAAAAAAAATCGGACCCTGGTCATAATTTCACACATTATTTTTTTAAATATATTTTTTTAAAAATATTTTACACCATTTTAGAATCACAGTGAAACTGGCATATTTTTTCCGTGATGGGCACACAGGTCTCCATAAATTTTTTTTACACCATAAGGGTTCAAACTTTTTGTAAAAAAAATGTCATGTAATTTTTTTTATTATTAATCTTTGTATTTTTTTAAATGAAATAATTGTACAATAATGCGATAATAAATTTGATAGTACATCTATTCAAGAATTGAATTCCAAAAACAGACTTTAAAAAATCTAAGATTTACGAACATGGCATCAAGAAGAGTGGACGAAAGTGGCTAATTTGTGAATAAAACGAAAATGTTCGATATTTAAAAATCCGTGATACTTTTTTTCTACAAATTTTGCATTTTCCTATCAGGCGTGACGCCCCCAATCTGCAGGTAAAGGATTATCCATTAAATATGGGACACCCTGTATATATAACTTAGCTAGACTAACCTTACTTGGTTTTAGCGCCACCTATGCGATGTGATAAGTCACTTAGTCACTTGGGACGTTTACCCAGAGGGTTCGAATCCTGCTGGATTCTTAATTTTCAACTTTAATATTATATAAAATACAAAAATACAAATAGCAAAGCTATAGTTTGATTTAAAATATTACAAGTATTTATCAGATCAAGTGTAGAAAAAACATTTAAGTAATCACCACTACATAAAACAATTAACATTCAAATTCTCAAGTAATTAGATGCCAATAATTAATCAATTATCATGCAATAGCTAACTGAAGCACAAACATAATTTATTGTAATACTTGTATCACGTTCCTATTCGGTAAGCGGCGTGATGATACGCTTCATTCAACGCTTATTGTTATTAGATCATTGTGATGATTGATTTAACAAAAAAACCTGCATTAAAGGTTAAACTGCTTTGTTCGTCTAGCAATATCAATTACATATCTCTCACCGTGAGGTCCCGGGATCGATTCTCGGGTCGCTCAAATGTGTTATTTGGAGGTCAGGCAATTTTTAGTAGCAGCAGTCTCCCATTATAACCAGTATTAGCTTTTGCCCGCGAATTCGTCTGCGCGGTTTTCGATATTTCCTACAAAATTGAGTTATATTTCCAAAACATGTATCACACAGTTTACTGAAGTTTTAAAAACCTATGTGCAGAATATCATGCATTTTCTTAAACATACGCGTATGAACATACAGACAGACAGGCAGACAAAATATGTAAAAATATACGTTTTGGCTTATTCTGTTGTAATTAAGACCCCTGGTATGGTTTTTTTTAAATATCTTTTATGTACAGACATGGAAAATTTACAATTTTAATATAATATGGTGATAAGCTCACTGCTTATCATAATATAGTTTATAAAGGGTGAGTTGTATGTATGATATACCCACATCCACCCTTATGAGTAATAAAGGCATGATAAAGACCATTGTTGAAAATAAAATTGTTTCTATGCATTTCTCAATACGTTTGGTCAGTGTAATATAGGTATTGCAGCATTAACTTCCTATGAAGCCCACCCACGTTTAAGGAGCGAATCCAATTGTAAACTCGCGGCCTCAACATTGAGCCATCATTCATAAATCCCATGTTTTCACCAAAACAATAGCACTTATTATATGTAAATAAGGTTCAAAATACAGCGACATTGTTAGATTTTAATGTAAACATAAGCTTATTAGCATAGCTTCCTTATTCGTAAAGACGGCTACCGATCAACCTATACATTTCCAGTACAAGCGATGTATAGGCTGCCCGTGCAATGCGAGACCAGCTCGTATTGGACATGTATAGCTTAATGTGTAGTCGTGTGTACAATTTCTATTGTTGAAATACGTAGGAAATGTCAAATTACAAACAGTTATGTAAAACGCGTTTCAATTAGGCAATGTGAGAGTGAATTATGAGTCCGGTGATAATTAGTTGAAAAAGACGGAAATAAAGTTACATTATGTGTTTGTCTATCAAATTAGACTATTGTAAATCTAGGTCATCTAGATGATTCTGTACATTTAGAAATTCAGATTTATTCAGCTCTAATTAAATTACAGCATCACGTGATACTTTAAACTTTACGATTTTGCGTATATATACACGCTTAAATGTTAGTGGTTTTGGACGCTTAAGCAGTGGCTTTAAAATCTATAACCCTCCTTCTGACGCAGTTGGGTATGAACAGAACCCATTCCACAAGTTTTCACAAAAAATACATTCACTTAAATTTTAACCAGTATGACCATACTTTAAAAACCTCTTTTTAAATATATTAATTAAATCCAAAAGATTTGGAAAAAGAAAATGATTTAATATAACAACAAAATATTAAAAAACATACAACATTTGATCTCAAAATTCAAGATAAAAAAAATACCAATATTGAAAGCTTAAGTTAGCTTAGAATAAGATTCGACATCAAATTCATGCAAAATTTTGTTTTATCAACAAACTATCTCTAAATTTTAAATACTAGACAAAGACTAATCATTTTTCTTTGCCTAAAATAAATACTAAAAATCCTGCTAATAATAGTGATTTTGTCTTGCGCTCCACAGAACAATAATTACAGTAGACATTACATATCGGTTACCACGAGGTGAAGCAAGAGTCAGCTGTTTCGTCACTCTCTCATGACCTTGTCTTGTTATTGTTTTAGGCTGCAATCTCAGTACAGACGGATGCACGACAACTTATACATTTTCAGTATAAGATGGTGTCGCGTTTGGTAGATTTCCCGTGCAATGCGAGACCAGCTTGTACTAGAAATGTATAAGTTGATCGGCAGCCGTGTGTATCACCACGATATTATATGCATTCGTTTCATTTTGTGTCTTGAAGAGATCTGATAGTAAGTGTCGAATTACGGAAGACTGTTGCGTTAGTCATAAGTTGCTATTGAGAAAAATGTGCAAGATTTTGTTTACGAAAAAAAGCATGTAGGATCGGGCAAAGTTTCCAGACGTTTTTGGATGTCACAACTTCAAAAAAACATTTAAAATGCCTAGTTGCCTTGTTAATACTTTCCGAATATATCTCGAATTTTTTTCAGTGTTAATTTGATAATGTGATTTTTTTTTTAAATACATACTATGAAAGTTTTATTATATACCCAATTTATAGTTTCATATCACTCATGTTGACGCCTCGTTTGCCGTCAAAAAGGTCACAATTTTTTTCCAAAACGAAAGTTCATTGTCATCCAAACTTTCCACTTCTTGTATTACTACAAATGACTTTTCCCACGATTTCCTCACGACATTTCCCTCAAAATTACCCACCAAATTCTAAAAACAAATGTAGCAACATTCGGCAAATCTTTCACAGAATACGATGTCAGTGCTTGACATAATTAGAAACAATGGAAGTACGCGTTCACACTACGACATTAAGACATGTTAATTAACGTTTACTACGTTATTGTATACACTCATGAAGGAAACCTTACTCAAACTGTCAACAATCATTTGAGGGAATTATTTTCGTAAGACCTCGTGGTGTAACCTTTGAAGTTTGATTTTTGGCTAGCTAGATTAGTTAATAGCACGCGAGTACTATATACGAGGTTTTAAAATATGTGAATGCCGTCGGAATACAGGGTTAAGGAAACAACGATTACTTTCTCAAGTTTTAAATTTTTTCTGAAAAGTATCTCCGAGTGGAAGCCCGAGTTAAGCATAATGAAATATGTATTAATTAATACAGTACTGCAATTATTACATAGATAACTAATGTGCCCACATTGACGTGTTTACCTTTAATAATTGCTTCTTGTTATTCATTAATTTGTATTGTTAAATTAAAATTCTTATCCAGCTGAACATTTAATTGTACTGGCAATATGATTATTTACTTTGCAAAACAAAAATGCTGGATAGGCTCTATTGAACCTTAATACTGAGTTGAAATAAGTAGAATACATTGATGGGGCCGGTGCTAACAGTGTGTAAATACCTGTGGGGATGCACAATGCGTTAAATGTGAAATCTAATTTGTTAAGTATTATGTGTTTTCTCAACTTTATAATAAAGTGTGTAGTTATAGTATAGTATTGTATTGTAAACTTTACTTACGTTCCATCGTTAAAAGTTATTGTAGAAACTTTTCTCATACGTATAATAGTAGAAAACGTAAGTTATGTCAGTTAATTAAAATTATGTGACGCCATGTCATAAAAATATCATAAATGCGGTAACTAACGAACGTTAAATATCAAATAAAGTTTCGATTACCATTTAACAACATTTCAGTTTTAATAATTATGAAAATATTACTTTCCTAAAAGACTTTTTGTCAACACTTTTGTTTTTTTCATTAATCTTAATTATATGCATTTATTATGCAAATATTTATAAAGCAAAAATATAACAAAAAAATGCGTGTAAATTTCACAATATCCTTGAGATTTTTTTAAAGATAGTGTCAAAAGATGGAGTAACTTGGAATAACTTGTTCAGGATGATTTAAATCAATAATTGATGATATAAATAAGCCCTGAATCACTAAGTTACTATAACTAATCTAACTTAAAGCACCTAGTTTTACACCAGTATCGTTACGAAAGTGGCATGGCAGACTGGTCTAATTACTACCAATTGATTACTGCTACTAGACGCTAATAAACTAAGAAAAGGTTAAGGATGAGAGGCAATATCATAACTTAGTTTCTGCTCAATTAAGTTTAAGTTGCTTAAGTGTAAACTGGTTCAGACTACTACAGAGCTACTTTGCCTCGGTCTCATGATCTCACTCGTCTATGCATGCAAGGTACAGCGATAAAAGGTAACCTATATGTTATTCCAGACGATGAAAGGCGATCTATTTACGAAATTGCATCGAAATCGGTTACAAACACATACGACATTTACAAACTTTCGTCTTTTTAATATTAGTAGGATATGGTGGATGTTGCGGCATATATTTTGTGTTTAGTAGAGTTTGTTTTCAACATAAAAACACACAAACATTTGAAAAACGGTCAATTAATTAAACAATCAACAAATGGAGGAATTGTGCCCAGTGGATGGCAATAGGCTTATCCTCTATCCCATGGGACCTAAGCCTAACAGGTGAAATGTGGGTGATGTAGACATCTGCCACACCCTTCTAATATAAGCGTGATGTTATGTTATGTATATAAAAAATTATTGTTGTAACATTACCGTTTCGAGCGCTCGTCTGTTTACTAGGTACGAAATAGCATGTGTTAGTTTACCATTTTTGTACCAGTAAAGGTTTGTCGCCATGTTTGGTACTATTCATTCATCGAATTCAAGAATTAATTCAATTAATTCTGTGAAGAAAATTTTAAAAGGTGATGTAGGCGAACAACTGTTGACCTTTTTGTACCAGTACTTTTATATGGACGTAAACTGGTCTAGATTAACTTAAACTATGCGCTATGTAATGAAGTTATTGTAATTTACTTGTTATTTTACACAAATAACTATTTTTTTTATTTGTTATTTCTGTTGTTTTAGCATTTAACTTTCGGTTATACATGCGATAAACGTTACTGCTTTGCTGCCGTGGGTTTATTAAAAGTTTGATGTCATGCGGTATTTAATGCATTGATTTGAGTTCAAACAAATATTTTTTAAAGTTATGAGTTAGCTTCGTCTTTTATTGGTTTAGAGCAGTTATAATATAAATTTAATTAATTAATATTTAGACGTATAAATCGCTCACTAGATTTTTCTAGAGATTTACGATATTTTTAAAACAAGTTTTTGTCTTTACCTATTGTGATGTAAAGACAAAAACTTAAATAGCAATTAGCCCGAAAAAGTGTACTTTATTGTCAAAATTAGACCTTGCAATTATTGTAACCTTTTATTATCCTTAGTATAAGAAGGTATTTACAATAACTTCAATCGCGGCGCCTAATCCAAGACGTAAAATCTCAACTTTTTCTTAAACCTCTATCTAGTAGACCCATTTAAAGTAAAATTAAGCCTAATGGAGGCTTTTAAACAAAATTGTTTCTGCATCTCACAATATTGAATGTTAATGAGCGGAAACAGCGGCTCTGTGAAGTGCCGTGGCGGCTTATCGCGGATCGTGCGTTCGAATCCGATGTGGTGAATTTATGGACACACCTTGATGGAATTTAAATTGAAGCGAGATGTGTTATGTACACGAAAGCAAGAAAATACAAAGCACGACGAAATGAAAATGCGCTAATTTAGTAATGGACTCTATCGAATTGAACTCCGTTTATAAATAAGTGATATCTAGTCTTACATATAATATCGTATCGCTTCGTTCTAGATTGCGGTGGTCTGATGGCAGACGCTCCACGTTAAATACTGATATTCAGCTCAATCCGTTAGACTGGAAGGCGACCCAAAGTAATAGTAAAAAAAGCTCGCAAAATTACGATACGTACACTTTGTAAAATTGTTTTTGTTTCGGACGGTTTTCATAAAAGTTAAGATGATTTCTTCCAAAAGTATGGATGGAATCAATGAAATTATAAACATATATTTTTTTTAAATTTAATAATGAATAATAAAATAGTTGACAATATTTTAGTTGAAGGACTAAAACGCGACGGACAGATAAAACAAATAAACATTAACTTAAACTTCCTGGTTATTTTTTATTATACTGCAATAAAACAAAATAACTAAATAAAATTAAATTTTAATAATTATATAATTATATTAGTATGCATTAAGCTTGGTCACGGCCAAAACTTGAACGTTGACCCTCGTTTATTTATTGACACTTAAATTATAGCTAACCAATTAACACATCACCACTTAATTATTATTAGATTAAAATTAAAAATAACTTACATTTGGCTTACCTTGTTGGTTGTAAATAAAAATATAATTATACTCTAATACATAATTCAACTTGTAACAAATTTATAATAGTCTAAACAGTACGTTATCCAATAGACGTAATCCTTGACAAAAAGCGCTTTAAATTCTGTCCGATCTTTCAATTTATACAAAACAGTATGTCTGCGGATGCCGTGCCAGCCCTCAAACAATGGCTCACCCTCTTATTATGTCCCCTATGTGCCACCACCTGCACCATAGACGATCTGTGGAACGCCATTAATAACGCTGTTCTTGTGGCAAAATTCTGGACAGACAAAATTTAAACTAATTGTTTTTCTATTGACACGTAAAGAAGAAGAAGTATATTTCTTTTAAATCATAAGATACGGGTCTAAATCGCGTTATTATTATAAAGGTAAATAAATACTTATGCTCGACGTTTCGAAATGACTTGCATCATTCGTGGTCACAAGCCACCTAGTTTTGAAAAATGTTCTCAAATCGCGAACGTTTAAAGACATACATAAGATACGAGTATAAGTATAAGAAACATGAAATTGAAGGTCCATATTAACAATTTTCTTTGTGTTTTCACAGGTAAGTACCCGGACGCGACATTTTCGAGTGACGTATAAGACTGGTAACGAATTGGCACGTCACACCATGATTCAAGAATGCAGTATTATGGCAAGAATATGCAGGAACTGGTCGTAAGGCTGCGATTATCATTTATGGCGAGGAATTTAATACGCACATTCCATTGTGGCAGTTCAATGAAATATGAAATATTGATGTCCATTTATACAATGACGAATATATTATTATCTTTATTGGATCTATCACACATATCAATACAACATTCAAATCTATTGTAAAGTTTGTAATGCAAGCCTTAAATTAAACTCAATAAGTGAATATTCGAAATTTAATTTTAATTTATACTATATAATTCTTTCTCGATGCCTCTGCCTTCCTCGATGGTCTAGTGGTTTACGTATGTGCCTCTCACCGCGAGATTCCTGGGTTGAAAAAGTGCTATTTGCAAACTTTCCGTCAGGCAATTCACAATAGCACAACGGAGTTGGATTTGTGCTCGGTGGATGGCGATAGGTTCACCCCCTATCACATGGGACCTAAACATAACGGGTGAAGGGTGGGTGTTATACACCACCACCACAACCCTTATGGTTAATATAGGCGTGATGTTATGTTATTTTATGTTATTTTTAATTTAACCACATATCCTCATACTGTTTTACGAGCCACCCCACATCCTTGTTAGATATAGCACAGCTCCCAGGCGGACACGCAGCAACCTTGCCGATCCTTTCTAATGCCATTCCGAGCGAGCTGTAATAGCCTAGGCTGAACACTACAGCCTAGGCTATAGTCTTAGCCTGCTGTTTACAATGCGTGCGATTGTCTGCATTACTTACATAGTATGCGAGGGATTTAGTAGAGAAAATAGCACCGAAATTCGGCGGGTGATACAATTGATAAATAAATTTAAAGGTACTTAAAGTGCTCGTGAGGAGAGATACTTTGATTGACTAGATTTCCCCCGAGATGTTGCCTACTGTTTCCCCCGAGGGTAGTAGCGTGATGCAAAATAGTCTTTACTGGTGGTAGAGCTCTTGTGAATGAGCTCGAGGGCGGCAGCACCACCGTCTCACCTTTAACCTGCCGCCAAATAGTAGTGCTTCCATTACTGTGTTCCGGTTTGGTGGTGAGATAAGGCCCTAAAATTACTGGCACATGAGGCATAACACCGTAGTTCTCAGCTGCAGCGACGCATCTATAATCTACTTTTGTGGATTGTTGATGTCCATGGGCTGTACTCCACTTATCAGGTGGAGTACACGTTCGTTCGCTGTGGGAGTAGTATAAAAAAAAAAAAGTTATCTTACAGTAGGCTATCTAATTCCAAAAGAACATATAAATGCGTATTCCATAAACGAAATAACATTAAATTTAAATTACGGTAAATCATATATCGATATTTACATTGAGTAAGGATGCACTAGAATTTCAAAATCGACGATTTCCTTTACAGAATAGAACTACGGATCTTATTTGCATGAAGTTACTCCGTTGCAACGTTAGTCATATATAAATGTTCAATTAGAGCAAGGTTGCATATTTAACTTAATTATCTGCTTTAGTTTAAATTAAGTATTGCACTTCGGCAAAGGTCACTGCAGTGATAACTCAGGTATTAGTAAATTAACTCATCAGTGAAAACTTTAAATATCAAGGCCATAGATAAGATAATCGACATTTCGATGTTTCCTCATAATCCATATTTAGTATTTATAATTCAAAGATTATCTTAATAACTTAGGTAATTTCTAAACAAATAATACTGAGTTCGATTTAATAATTGTGTTTGCTCAATTTATTCATAGATTCGTTTTAAATGCAAGCTCATAATTATTTATTTCAGTGCAATCTGCTTAAAACCCACTTATTACTACTAATTATGAAACATATAAAAATAAAGACTATATTATTACTACATTTTTATAATAAAACAGGTGAAGCACACATCACATGAGTTTGGAAGAGATATTACCGTCATATTCTAACCCGCTAGTAAAGTCGTAGCGGTAGTCAATCAAACTTCTAAGTCCTCCAAGTTATCAGCTTATTTACAAACTTTTTAGTATTTCATGTTTTGGTCCACCACTTTACATCCAATTGACTGCAAACTCGTTATTTTTCATGCGCTGAATAACGAAGAAAACCAACCTATAAACGCATACCTACAATAATATTGTCTATATTTCGCACATTGACTGGTTTTGTGATGATTTTTCTAGTCACAGCGTATAATATTGACAGTAATACGTGTGTGTAACAGGTGTGCGGGTAGCCTATGACAAGCTGCATGCATTGCGTGCACGTCGGTCACGGATCGCATACAGACAGACAGACACACATCCGCGAGCACGCACGCGCGGTCACCTGTTACTAGTATTACGTAATGTCTTACTTGTAATCTGTTACTGCACACGCAAACATAGGGTAAGCCGCATATGGGTGTAAAAGAGCGTGATTTTGTAGAAATGTGAAGAAAACACATTTCAAGTACCATTCGTACCATGAAACATTTATATTGTCGATAGTTTATTGGCTAACTTAAATTGATGGATTTGTTTGGCAGTGTGCAGTGTCTCTTCAAAATCTATTATCTGTGGTCGGCTTTTGCCGCGATCATAAAGGTTGATAGGCAAATATATTAAGTTCATTCCGCCTTCTACTATCTAAATACCATTTTTATCATGATCAGTTCAGTGGTTTGGCGTGAAAGCGTAATAAAAAAAGAAAGTCATAATCATATATTTTATTTGAGTTCTGACTGGTAGGATAGCTTAAATAATGCTTAATAAATTCACAGTACGTCTCAGCTATTTTCTAGAAATGAAACAAATCATCATCACAAATAATGACGTGCCTAACTTTTTACAAAAACGTGTGAATCATTTTACTTTCGATTTCTTTAAAACTGCGCACACGCACTATGCATCAATTTCACGGTGTTCCATTTTTGAATACTTCGTGTAATTGTCTTTATGTAATAGATATAGATTAAAAATTTAATCGTAGTTTAGATAGAGAAAGTTTGTAATTATAAATGTAATGTGTTTTTGGGAGAAACCCATTATTTTTAGTGATCATACACTTAGCTGATGGCTGATAAAAATGACGCAAGATCAAATTATGAGAAGATGCCTTTGAATAGAAAACTATATTATTATCTCCAAAAGTTAAACATAAGACCCCCATCTGACTTTAAATGTTTAAAAGACTCCATTTCATTGCACATAAAACTACGGCAAAACTTACCTGAAGTCATTAATTGATCGTGATAAATCTGTAAAAAAAAGAATTTATTGTAATTTATAATCTTCTGTTAATCATATATTATAAATACCACGTATAGTAAATAAACGAAAGTTTTTCGAAAAGGGGTACCCTTGGCATTTCTTCGACTATATTAAAATCAAAATAAAGATACCCTACTCGTAGTGACAGCTGGAGTGTTAACACCAGAAAGATCCTCAATATTTCAAAAACACCAGAAGACCTTTAAAATGTAATAGTCCCAACTCAAGTACAGTATTGTAAATCTTGAGAGTTGTACGCGCATTAAGATAGACTTCCTCCATTGTTAACGACATCAGTGCTTACCATCAGATACCATAATCAACGAACAATAAAAAGATTCTCGAAAGGAGATAATATCTCCGGACACGGATACAGCATATATTCACATTTAAAACATTCACACCATCAAGCTAAATGCCGTGATCCATTAGAATAAATCTACTGGTCGGATGGATCAAGCATAATGATCGGTTTAATCATTTAATGATCCAGCACCAGGTGCAGCCACTTTCGCTAGATCTTGACCCCGTGTGAGTCGGAACCTGTTCTCATGTGACTTATAATTTATAGGAGGCATTCAACTCCGTTGCTTATGTGTAATATTCGTTGGATAAAACGTAAATGTTGGCCGTGAATACGCAAAAGTCTTTTGATCGTGGTAATGATGCACTGAAAATACTAATTTGTTATTGTTGAAAATTTTATTCGTCAACATGACCCACGAGACTGTAAGATCAAGCTTTTTCAACGTTTAAATCATGTTGTCTTTGATAGACATTATAAGTGATTTAAAATTATAAAAGATAAATGAAAATTCATTAAAATTTCGTGATTAACATTTTCATCGTAAGTGTGATTATTCATATAAATACTTATTGATGTTAAAAAATAACTGACACCTATCATTCTTAATCGAAACAAAAGCAATTAAATTCATATTATTATCTTTAGGCTACAAAATATCCTGACATTTGAAAACAAACCCTAGACAAGGACAAGCCATTCATGCGTCCGTGCGATTAAAAAAAGACGTTAATTACAAGATGGCGGACACAGCTGTCAAGGTCATCTGTCAAGTGAAAGTTTTGGCGGGAAGTGAGAATATAGCCGGTGTGATTATCCCAATAGATTGTATTGTTTTTGATTGATTTTTTAAAGGTGAAGGTTGCTAGTAAAGTCGATTAGTGTTTTAGTATAATGTAATTAAAATTAACTAGATTGATTTTAGTTGCGTGTGGTTAAGTACTTAGCGAGCGGAAGTTAATCCACCAAATTTATCAGTTCGGCCACAGAATAATTGCAAGGTATGTTTCCACTATGACGCATTTAGCAACATAGAAACTTCAAAAGACAAAATAAATAGAAGCAAGCCAGGGTTAAATCAGCTACAACCCATCAAATCGGAAAATCATCCAAAAAATTGTAGATGCGTCGCTTCATCCGAGGACGTTGATATTACAACTCATCTGTCTGTAATTTCAGTACTTGATCTTACCACGGAACCGGTAATAGTTGGTAGTTTAGTTTAGTTAGTAGTTAGTTCAAATACTACTACTTAATTGTCGACAGGTAAAAGGTGAGAATACTGCTTACTCTCTATAGCTCCTTTAACGTCTTCATATTCTGTACCTACAGCTTATTTGTTTGTTTCTTTGTTATTTAGTGCTTTCAAGTGGTAGATGAACTTTCTTCCTAACATTTAGAATTCCTTTTTCTTACATAATTGTTTATACGTAACCGCGATGATTGGCTATTTGTGTCATGCTCGTCTTTGTTATTTGCTAAACTACTTATAATAAAGCTTTACTATTTGGTTATATCATTAGATCATTATGTTATGACTAGTGGTACATACAACCGCGTCTCGGGTTCGCTGGGTTAGGCAAGTGTTATTTGGATTTTTTGTCAGGAAACTGTCACATGAGACAAAAACATATGAAATATGGGTGTGAATACACCTCTGCTATATTAGTGTATCGTCCTTAGATTCAATTTAGAAGTTCATACTAGTTTATTATGTCGTAACTTGGGAACTTTGCGTGGCTGGCTATCCCACAAGGTGAGCTTAGCCATAACCTCTAGCCGAAAGTTCAGAAATGATTAATGTTGCCATGCGAAGACAATCATTCTTATACTAGCTACCCTAGACATGATTAATGTTGCCAAGTGAAGACAATTATTTTATACTGGCCACCCTTGAAATTTGATGGATGATTTTGTCAAGTTCACATAGTTGCAATTGTCTTTGTTTTTTTTTAACTATAAGCTCATCTTATAAAATGCAATGTTTGCGTGTAAATTGATGAGGTGTTCCTAAAATATTAATACCGTTAATATCCGTCTTTGACCTATGAAACTATAGATATGTATTATTCAAGTGATTTCTAATGCTTACTAAAAGTCTTTGTTTTTTTTCTAATATCATGTAATGTTTAGGTACCATCAGTCGACTGTTAAATGAGTGTAAGTCTGTTTGTTACATGCATCATATAACAATAGAGTATTTGTAAGACCGAGACTTGAATACTTAAATAAATTACGTACTATTTACCAAGCTCCTCTACTGACCTACTATTTCCTAAATACCTTCGATACAACCTTCAAATAGTAGCCCTCTATAAAACAAACAAAATGATCCATCGAGGCATTCGATTCGGCACACATATCGATAAAACAAACGAGTGGAGTCGATTCGTGCGCAATTTCAATTGTTAACATTGCGACACAATGTGTGGTAATAAGTAATTGTTATTCAATGTTTTATAACGTGTTTTTACAAGCAAAAAGATTTTTTAGCGATTCGATACGATTTGTGACTAAATTGTTATGAATTTTGTCTATTACGGTCAGGGGCTAGTAAATATAGCGCCAAGTATTGAGATACCTGCATATTTGTAATCTAGATTTTTTCGTTGCAAGCTAAATATATATATTTTCAATAGCTTACTATTAATTTGCAAATACCAATTACTAGTATTCTTGTTAACCCCCTTCAGCTAAGCTTAATTCGTTTGTGTTATGCCCGGTTTACATTATTCCAGTCCAGCGATCCAGTCCAGTACTGGATTGCTTACTGGAATAATGTAAACCGGCACTGGAATGAACTTACTGGATTCAGTTCATTCCAGTGCCGGTTTACATTATTCCAGTAAGCAATCCAGTACTGGACTGGATCGCTGGACTGGAATAATGTAAACCGGGCATTAAGAGGATAATTCACTTCCGTGCTGTAATGCCCAGGATTCGAACCCACGACCTCTCGATCGTAAGATCGATGCCTTATCCATTGCGCTGCGGCCGCTTAAATGTATGCTTATAATTATTGTATGTTCATTGTTAATTGACTACGAATACTAGCTTCTAAGAGTGGTTCCACTCACGTGGTAGGTATGTCAATAAAAAGTAGCCTGTCCTTCCTTAGACCTTGAACTATCTTCTCTCTTTACCAATTTTCACCAAGAACGGTTCAGTAGTTCGGCCTGTATGACTGTGCCCTATAAAAATAAATACGAATACGGAGTACGGGGTTTCAGGGTAAATTGCCGGGTTCTTCTAAGTTTATCTCATGTTTTCTCTTAACAGTAACAGTACAAATTCAATACAATTACAACAATTTTAGATCCACTATTTCAAACACCGCATATACACAAAAGATGAGGCTATCGCGCCGCAAGAATCGCATCATAAATCATTTAGCAATATAAGGAAACTCATTCATCATCCGAGCATGTATTTTTGATACTAATCTCGAACATAGAATTGTATGCAAATGCCATAGATAATATTTATGTTTTTTTTTTTATAGAACAACGTGATGCATCTATAATTCGACAATTTGTGCGTTTCCGCGTGTAATTTGCGCTTTAATCATCTTTTTATGCGCAGTCGGTGTTGGAAGTATGCAGCAATATATTTGGCACTAAAAATTAATTGTTTGTTGTTTTTTTATTACTTGTACTAGTTTCCTAGTGCAGTATGCGCATTATTAAGAAGAATGATGTAATTGGTCAGTATGTTAGGTTTTAATTATCTCAAAATATGCTACCGGTAGTTGCATTCTAGTTTATTTCGTCTACTTAATGTGGATGTAGTAACCTTAAAAACTGCTCTGCATTGCTGACGTAATCGAAGCACATGTGAGTTAAGCCTAGGATTTACAGAAATACCAGTATGCTAACATATTAATGGAGAAGTTTACTGTTCAATGGTATTTGTGGTATGTGTCTATGGAAGACAAACATGCTCATTAGCATACATTTTTTTAATATTAACATATTTTTTTTAAAAACGGTGATCTGACTTATTTATTATGATCATGACCAGATATAGAATCCGCGAATAGCTAATAGCGTGAGGAATAGATAAAATATGTTTCACTCTATTGGTCACCTGTCAATAAAGCGGCCTGCGTCTATAGATATTATATCTTGTATCATATAGACAACTGCGTCTATATAAAATATAATAAAAATAATAAATAGTTTAAAATATAATGTTACCATTACTACAAACCATTAACAGATCTAAAAACATGAACCACAGAGCATTAACTCATTGTTTTTCTTTCAAAACATCACGACTCGCGTTTACGTCATCGGTACAACTGAAGAAATTGATATTAATGAATGAGTTATAGATATTTCGCAAACCGCAAGCGATAGTTGTACTGTCGATTGATACCTTTAGTTATGAAA
Organism: Hypena proboscidalis; assembly: GCA_905147285.1. Lineage (NCBI taxonomy): Eukaryota > Metazoa > Arthropoda > Insecta > Lepidoptera > Erebidae > Hypena > Hypena proboscidalis. The sequence goes on from LR990132.1 coordinate 1,155,153, forward strand.
TGTTTGTTGGGAAATAAATGATCCTATTTTTGTGGTGACTGCTTTAGTTTATGTAGCACTAGCTTTGGCGCGCGACTCCGTCCGCGGTATGACGATTAAAAGTAACCTATGTCCTTCCTTAGGTCTTGAATATCTGCAAATCAATTATCATCAAGATCGATAAAGTAGTTTAGCCGTGAAAGCTTAACATACAGACAGACAGACAGAGTTATTAGTAAAGAAGTAGATGTTGGAACTTACATTACTAATAAAATAAAGGCGAAAGTTTGAATATGTTTGTTTCTTCATCACGCTCGAACGGATGATCCCATTTTGGTGTTTTTTATATAGGTAGCTTTGGCCTGGATTAACATTTAGGTTATGTTTTATCGACTTACTATTCTTTAATCGAGATAAAAACATCAAATTAAGCTTTTATCGCACGGGAATAGGCAGGTAGACACGATAAAACGCCATGTGCTACGCTCCTTACATACCTCCTTTGCTTCTTCAACAATTATACATCTTATCATACATGTCCGAAGAACTCCACTTATCAGGTTCATATATATGTCTCCTGAAGACTACCTCTTTTCAGTAGTTTGAGCCACATCTGCGTTGTATATCTCTTTCACTAATCTACTTTCATCCATTCTTTCGAATTATCGATAATCGAGATCTCATGTCAAAAGTCTATTTATATTTCTGTCATGGATAGATAACAAAAAGCAATAATCTCCATCCGATCCCGTAAATCCTCTATAATCGTTTAATAGACGTCTAATCGCTCTAGCTGAGTTAGTGAAATGTCGCTTTCTACCGCGGAACCGCGCACGCATGCGTAATGCGGCGATGCGCACGCGCCGATCGCCGGACGTCCAGCGAAAGTCTGACATCTTGGGAAGCAATGAACCAGAGTTTATTGCCACAAACCAAACAAGGCATACAATATTTGCCATCCTTTAATGTTTATGGATTTACAAAGGCTGCCCACTGTAGTGTTTAAGTACCCTTCAATTTCAATTACACCTATGTTTTACAGTGCCTTAAGAACCATTGCAGCGTCCATCCGAGCCAACTGACACTTGACTGAGATAAACGCTGCAATGAAACATTACTTTAACCTTTTTATTGATTATTTTATAGCATTTAGCAATGCTTAGCAAATTATACTAAGAAATAGTTAAAAAAAATATTACATTTGTATCCTATTAAAGATAGGAACTAATGGATGAACGGACGTCACGAAATGTCACATGCCGTTGAGAAATTTAGGGACCTGGCAAGAGGCATTTGTAGCTGGTTGGTCAAAGTGGCTGCCCGGTGTGCAGAAGGTCGTAGGTTCAAATCCTGCCGTTCCCATCATTTTTCAAGTGTTTCTTAGTATTAATTTAACCGGTCTGAACATACCAGCCCAAATGTATGTGATCCATCGTGTTAGTACGTAAAACCTCGCATGATATCATCACCGCAAGAGTTCAAATAAATTCCATTATCAGATCAGTGGTGTGCTGAATATCAGTGTGACATTATTGCCAGATAAACGGTTATAGCTCACGACTGCTATTGGCTGGCACATCCATCTTATTTATACGGTAAGTGCCCACGATGCTGTTAAATTACACCGATATACTAGTTTATAGTACTAAGTAGCTTCCAGATGAATGGTGGAAAGGGTTAAGTAAAATGCTGTGAATAAAGCATTTGTTCACAGCATTTGTTGTTAGAGAAAAGTGCATTTTAAAGTTGAGATGGAAGTCCATCTCAACTTTAAAATGCAGAATATAGAAGACAGTAGGTGCGTCCACTATTTTGGTTCAGACTTGTCACCTATTTAATAAAGTGTCAAGCGGATTTTTTTGAATTAAATAAGTCTGTGCTCAAACAGCTCGCAAGTTATATTTCAATTCATATTCTTAATTTGGTGTAGATAGGTAATTGCCGGCTGTTTAAGGTCCGCTCTAGACAGATTTTCCAAAAACATTGAATATTGTCGAATTTAGGACACTGGCCTTAAATTAAAAACATTAAACGTATCACTAACGGTCCTGATGGTTTAGTCAGCGTTTGCGCCTTGCACGGTGAGGTCTCAGGCTCGATTCCTGGATCGGGCAAAGTGTTATTTGTGAAATTTTATCAGAAAATTCACAATAGCTGCACCGAGTTGGATTTGCGCCCGGTGGATGCCAAAAGCTCACCCACTATCCCACGGGACCTAAACATAACAGGTAAATATAGGTTTTGTACACCTCTGCCACACTCTTCTGAATAATATAGGCGTGATGTTACGTTATGTTTATGTTGTTAAAAGTATCATAGCCCCTATCACTTAGTGTGTCTGTCTTTATTGACATGCTAACAAAATTTTCTGTTAATAATTATTTATCTACCAACAATTTTAATTCATTTGTCGTCTAAAGCAAACTCTAATTACGTCGACCATATTCTTACAAACAAAACCAGACGTAATCTGTCAAACTAGCGACCAACCTGATTACGTGGTATGTGACGCATTACAATTAACCACTTACGACCACACATGACCACATTACGACCACATTGCTACCATATTACGACCACATTACTGCCATTTTATGCGGCAGACGACACGCTGCGTAGTTATTTGGTGCACAAACATTACTATTACTAGTTTAGAAAGAAAAAGAGTGGTTTTAGTGCAGTAAAAGGTGTTTTTATGGTTCGCGGATTTGTAGGTGAATTACGCCGTAAATATGTTTTAATTAGACTGTAGACAATGTAGGCAATTCTTAATTATGTATACAGCTGAAGAAATGGTTCTTGAGTTCATTTAAGTGAAGTTTTTCAGTCGCTTCGAAGACATTCTATCATTACCATCAAAACTTTATTTTTACGTGATCATGGCCTTTGCAACAGCATCGAAACTTAAAAAATTACATGGTAAAAGCTGAACTTCTGAACTCTTATAATAGTAAAATAATTGTTGATTAAAGTTCAGTCAACTATATACATCTAAAATGACGAACTTCCATACAACCCCTCATTTTACTCCCTACAAAGTGGAATTGTCAAAATTCCTTCTTAGTGCGCCCCTACGCCATATGGAACCTTCATGCAAAATTTTAAGTTTCGAGCCCTAGCCATTTAGGCTCTGCGTTGATGAATCAGCCAGTCAGTCGAGCGAACAATTATATAAGTATAGATATGATTTAGAAGTGCTAAGAATTTATAGACAAATTCTGAAGCTACTTAGTAGTGGTTATTATGCCAAATATGGCGACCATTTAGGCAGCAATCGTAGCAAATCGATGGCAGATGCCTTCTAAGTTATGTCAAGTGTGCAACGTCCGGTTCGTACGTGGGGATATTTTGTAATGTGCAGTAATCATAAGGAAATATGATCATTAGCCTGGTATTAAGTATGTGTTTGAATGAAGATTCGAATGCGTATTTTCTGCTGTTTTTCTAAAAAGGTTTGAGATGACTTCCGCGGGGCTAACCGATTTATAAATATCAAAATGACATCTATAAATGCATAGGTTTTAATTCATAATTTATTATCTCGACTGACTGATTCGTCAACGCAGAGCCTAAACCGCTGTGGCTAAAACTTACAGCTATATTTTACATAAAATAAGTCCGCACTAAGAATTGATTTTAGAAAATTCGAAAATAAATAAGCGTTGAGTGCTATGGAATTTAGTCTTTTTTTAAAAAAAAACACGTAATTCCTCAAACTTTCAGAACATTAACCGTTGGAAATTCTACTTTCTCGCGGTTTACAGCCTTTTGTACATAGACTTTAGTTGCACCTCGTCATCAGCATTCGTGAGAGAAAAACAAGAAATTGCCAATAGGTTACCCCCTAGGCATAAAGTTCACGTATTAATGACGCCTGCAACATCAATACAATGACGAAACACAAGAAATTGTTATTTGATTGCCTCTATTTGTTTGTCGTTTGTCGCTTTCATACAAACTTGTACACAACTACTTTCGACATGACAATATTACACAGTTTTGTGAGTATGTTCGTAGAATTCACTAGAATATATCTTGGATGCTGAGGCTAGAGTAGGTATTTCTCCATTAGACAGTGGTAAAGCTCTTGTGAACGAGCTCGAGAGTGGCAGCACCACCGTCTCAACTTTAACCGCCAAATAGTAGTGCTTGCATTACTGTGTTCCGGCTTGGAGGTGAGATCAGGCCCTGAAATTACTGACATATGAGGCTGTACATTAGCTGCAGTGACGCATCTACAATCTGCTTTTGTGGATTATTGAAGCGGACTACACGTTCGAGAGCTGAAGGCGTAGTATAAAAAAAAAACATTGTTAATTAGCAGCACGCTGTCTATAATTGTGGTAGGCAGCTAGAAATGGCTCATTATTTTGATATAAAGGACTAAACAAAGATCTGAAGTGTGTTTCAGCCTAACCTCTAGACATTTAATTCTAATCAAGTCGATATCCTCAAGGAGGTAATCACAAAAAGGTTCTTTTGAAACCCAAAGGTGAAACCGAAAAAAACGTTTCTATTATACTAACAATTTATTTTGGTTATTTAACTCAATTCTACTCATTACACCAAAAAAGAATCAATAACTGTGAAACTCTTCATGTAATGAACAAAAGCTATTTTTTTTATTATTATTTTTTATAATAGCATAAAAACATAATTTGTTGATCTTTTTATAATTAATTAAATAAATTAAAATAACACTTCTTAAACTTAATTAGAGAAATACCTAACTATGCACAAAAAAGAAAAGGAAAATGTAATAAATAATATTATTAAAGGTAAAAAATAAAATAAAAAATAAAATAAAAATATTTTATTCTCCCAAACAATTAAAATACAAATATAAATAATAGCAACAATAAAACTTATTTCTAGTGTATCTTAGGGGCTATACAAAAACTGTAATTGTGAGACTGGTGCCTAAACTAGATACAACAGTTTGTATCTGTATTTATAGGTCACCAGGAAACCCACGCAACCAGTAAACACGAGTAAGAACGAGTACATTATATTACTATTGTTATATAACAAAAAGAAACAAACTACAAACTACATTATGGACACAGTTTTAGATGATGATAACTTACATAAAACTTCATACAAACAATCTGTGAACACATCTGTGTTAGTGAAGGATGGCGAACGATAAATTGACACAACAGCAAGGTCGCTTTTAAATTTGCACACTAAGACCGAACCTTCATTAAATCTAGGGCATTCAATTTGACATTGTATGTTGCTTTTTACAAATATTACTACGCCATCATTTTGATTAATGTTTACATTGGTATTATATACGTCATAGCCGGCCTTCGGTATAATACCTCCTAATACCTCCGCATCTATGTCATTTATAACTGCATATTTTACAAAAAAATAATTAACTTTGTTTGCAGTAAAGGTTAGTGCAGTAACCTTGATAAATATTACTAGAGCGAAAATTACAGTTTTTTGCTGTTAACGTAATTTATTGGTTACGTTTATTGTTATTCCACTGAGAGAGGAAATCGTCTTATACGATATTTCATAACTTTTTACTGGAATATCCGGTATTAAGATCAATGATAGCATTCTTTTGCTAAGTTAATATTTTATTTTGGTTCTGTTAATAAGTAATGTTTTATCTTTTAGGCCCAGTAAAGTAAAATTGGTTTCTAAGCACCTGTGCCCCAAATGTGGGGCAAATAGCAAATAAATCAAAACATAACAACTACATTACATGTAATATGTGATGTAATTGTTATAAAGTATGCCTCATGCCTCAAGCCTCATTTAAATAATGACATTGCTCTCAATTAAAATTACTATGCTAATTATATTTATATGTCTGCCTATAAAGAAATGAATTTATTATACTATGTCAGCAATATTTATATTATGGCGAAGTAATTTAAGCCTTTGCGCTTAATATTTTTAGGCTTCTATGAATCTTACTAATATTATAATAAATACGTTAGTTTGTGAAAATGTGTGAATATTTGTTAGTCATTCAAGCAATAACTACCGGATCCATTTTGATGATGTTTTACACACTTGTAGCTTCTAGATTTATCGACGTACTATGCAAACGGAGCCACATGCGGATGCTAGTATTCTATAGAGATTTAGTAAATGTGTTCGACCAATACCTTGACTTTCCTAGTTTTAATTCTGCCGCCAAAAACTATTAATTTTAATTTGTTTCTGGTTTGATGGTGGAATTAAACTCTGCAATGATGTGCACATAGTGTAGTGTTAGACTGTGTAGTGACTATAAACTCGTCCCTACATTTTGTATTTTTAATTTGAATTAAACTTGAAAATCTCAAAATGGCGGATGTATTTAAAAGCTTAATAAAAACAAACTTGTATGAATGAAGTGGCCTAGTTTAAGACAACCTCTGGTCGACCTTTAAGACACCAAAACCTTAGATACCAGTCTGATAATTCAAACTAGGTTAGTTCCCTGGCATGGCTCATAAAGACATAATTACAGTGAGGTAACGCATGGTCACGACTTCGAGTCCCGGGCGGTGAATGACGAAAGACTGATAAATGACTGAGATTTTGTCAAGTGATATGATCTTTTTGTTAAGTATTGTTATGTAATATTCAAATAGAGTTTATGAATAAGTGGCGATAACTATCAATCTACATAGTTAAGTTTCGATTTCCGAAGTACATTGAAATGAGTCGACTCAAATTAAAATATTTAATAGAACCTTAGTTACATCATTCAAGTCTTTTAAATTTTACTTATCTTCTTAACTTAACTGGCAACTTTAACCTTAACGACTTATGTCTGAGTCTCTGCACTCAAGGAACCGTTAAGATTTCAGTAGGTCTGGAAAGTCTGAAGGCTTGTTCAACACTGATGGTACATCTACACGATGAAAGTTTTTGACGGCAATTGTTTTGCTATCTCTGTCTTTTTTATGGCAATAAACAAAGCAGGCATTACAACTGCTTCGTGTAAATGGGCCTTAAGACTTGCTCTTGAACTCAATCGTAATAGTTATATTGATATGATTAATTCTTATCACCAATTAACAAGTATATAATGTATCCAAACCCACTAATCACGTCATCCGCAATAAAACTGTCATTAATTTCAACCTCATTAAATCCTTTCGAAAATTACCGATATCTTTATCAACGAGCCTACCATTAAATAGCATAACGACCACAACCCTGAGGGTAATAAGCAGAGCCAGTTAGAAAAGCACATTAAAATGTGTCTTACGCCGCGGTTACTCAACAGCGAAAGTGAAGTCGCCATATAAATATTAAATAGTGGTATGAATAGAACACGTTGATATAAATAGTGAATGGTTTAATTGTGCTGCTTGCTACATTTTCCTTATAGCGTAGTGTTATAAAGTAATTTAGTTTGACTGTTGTATCCGGCCGGGGCTAGTTCTGGTATGAGTGACTTGTCAATCACGCATTGCACCAGTTGAGAAGATAGTAAGGTCGAGGAATTTGAAGCGGCCGTATAGAATGGACCATAAACAAATATATATAAAGAAAGAAAGAAAGAAAGAAAGAAAGAAAGAAAGAAAGAAAGAAAAATCATTTATTCTGGCAAAATAAAATACATAATAGGGCGTCTAAAACTAAACAATTTAAAATATAATTCATAATGCCAGAAATGGTACGCATCTCAGCACAATACTGCAGCGCTAAAAAGCACCGCAGCTGATAATTCTGATGCGCCCAGAGAATAAGTAGAAAGCAGTGTGACAGAAAATAAATAAATAAATAATATCTAATAATTACATTCACAATTTTTGTGTCACAATATAACAATATATTTATGGATTAACAACTAAATTATATTAATATAAAACAACTACAACTAAACCTATACAATAATTAAAGCATTACATTAACAAAACACATTTCAGAATAAACAAATACTATCTCGTATTAATGACTAATATATTATTAAATTAAATGTGAAACCCGGAACGCACCCATACGCTTTTGACAACCATAAATAATAATTGTCAACAAAGAAATTCATAATACTAACACTTATTCAAAAATCATTTGTGTTTAGATCTAATTTTATTTTTATTTGTTTCTGTATCTAAAAAGATTGCACGAACGATTCTTAATATCAATATATTTCTTACCATCTCCACATATTTTTGTATGATAGAATATTATTATAACTGATGAACAGTTACCTTCTGAGATACAGTCTCAACAGGTTCAGAGGGTACGGAACAAAATAGTTATAGTAGTAGTAGTTTTAAGTAAATAAGTATGTACTCGTAAATTTCATGCACTCTGTATTTAATTTTAAGGTTACTTTGGTAAATAAAGAATCTGAATTTGAACTTAGCCTCAATTTCACAGGTGTTAGATAAACCTTGGCAGGATTAGCATGTAACATAAATGGAAGTGACAGCTGTGTTATGTTTTTTTTTTTATATACTACGCCCACAGCGAACGAACGTGTAGTCCACCTGATGGTAAGTGGAGTACAGCCCATGGACATCAAGAATCCACAAAAGCAGATTATAGATGCGTCGCTGCAGCTGAGGACTACGGTGTTATGCCTCATGTGCCAGTAATTTCAGGGCCTGATCTCACCACCAAACCGGAACACAGTAATGCAAGCACTACTATTTGGCGGCAGGTTAAAGGTGAGACGGTGGTGCTGCCGCCCTCGAGCTCATTCACAAGAGCTCTACCACCAGTTTTTAAATTTAACTTGTTTCACTTTTAAATTCGGTCAGATTATATTTAATGGGTCAGATAATAACTGGCCCTTACTCAAATAAGTGATACTGTAGGTACTTTTATATTATGTAATGGGAAAACAAAGAATTATGGTGAAGAAGAATGATATTCGAAACATAAAGAAAACTAGCGTCTCTACGTTGGGTGTGTCAAAAAGTATGCCACGATATTTTCCAGTCTTACAGCTCCGTCCACAGCAAATTTAATAAATTCGTTTTGTGATTTAGCTCCGAAAATGTAACAGTCAGATTAATGGACAGATAATTAGCATTTGAAATTATAATATTTACTCTTATAGTTTGTCCAGTGGTGATGTGGAGTCCAGGGACCTGAATTAAAAAAAAATTTCTCGTCGGTTTTGGCTTTTTCCTGATTGATTGTTATAATAAATAGCGCGGTATAATATTCTCAGAGGCGTTCGGTTTTTTCAATGAGAATATTTAACCACACCGCTCCCGCACCGATAAATTAGGAATTGGCCTTAGATGAAGGTCAAGTAACGAGTATGTTCTATTCAAAACAAGGCTAATTCAGGCACCTAGTGAAGCAAACACAAGCGTTTTTAACACGCTTATATTAGCTTCACCTGTATGTTTGTTTGTTTGTTTGTTTGTTTGTTTGTTTGTATGTAACCGACTCCTTTGGACTCGATTTTGACCCACTTTAAACGGACAGATTTAATTCAAACTTTCTACACTTGTAAAGAATCAGCGACAATATAATAATTTCATAAATTTATCTCATTATCCTGATTAGGATCGCCAGGATTAAAAAAAAACTAAAAAACACGCTTTTAAATAACATCAAACTAAAAAGTGAAAAAATACTAATACTATTGTGAAAAAAAGCGTGGGTCGCTCGATAGACGAAAAATATGGCACAGAGCGCCCCACGCTTTTTTTCACAATAGTACTAGTATTTTTCGTTTATTATTATTTTTAGGTTATAATAAGAATTATTTTTTACTTTTTAGTTTGATGTGCTTTAAAAGCGTGTTTTTTTAGTTTTTTTAAACTATATTTATTTCCATGGATTACGCACGAAGGGCATGAAATCGATGTCTAGTTAGACATAGACATACAGGTGGATTGTCTAGCAGTAACTATACTTGTTAATTCTGTGTTATTTTATTGAAGGCTAGTGTCCGTCCGCGGCTCTGCCCGCGTGGTACCGGGATAAAATATGCCTTGTGTTACTCGGTGAAGATGCAGTTTTCAAATAATATTGCATTTTAAAAAATCTGTCCAATAACTGTTGAGTTGAATCGTATCAAACAAAAATCAATCTGTTCTTTTAGTAATATTATTTTATAGTTAAGAAATTACTTAAAACATATAGAATTATGAATTCTTTTAAGATACGGTACAATTTTACTCTTACACTTGGTGTGGAACGCTAAAAGTGATAAATGTACTTAGTCAGTTTTTAACATAACAACATAACATCACACCAATATTTCCCAGAAGGGTGTGGCAGAGTTGTATTACACCCACACTTCACCTTTTATGTTTAGGTCCCATGTGATAGGGGTGAGCCTATCGCCATCCACCGGGCACAAATCCAACTCAATGCTGCTATTGAAAATTTCCTGAGGCAGTTTTTATGTTATATCATTTTTTGATTTGCTCTACAGCTTCTAAGTAATTATCTGTTCCTTCTATAAGATTAATTTTAATACTAGAGAAGCAACTTAATTGCTTAATGACTGGAAAACTTGTACTAGATACTATCTCGTTCCGCCAATTAAACCATCACCATTTAACCTGACCCGAGCATCGAACCTTGGACCTAACCGTTTATCCAACGCGTTAAATAAAATTGATTCCCACGTTGAACGCAACGTATGAACTCTGTAGACCTGACTAGTTATCCTTGATTCTTGGACACTGCGGAGTAAAAAGTTGTGTCATGCCAAGGTTTGTCCTTCCGCGTCTGTCTCTAACCATACTATAAATTGCAATTTATTTACTTACTTAATCTTTTCAACTACTATATTTTCTTTCAAGGGTGTTTTAGAGTTAAATAACCTTATGTGACAGTAAACTGACAGTGTCTGTCATTGGTATAAAATTACATTCTTAGAGTGCAAATATATTATTTTAATAGTTATAATAATATCTAATCTTGTCTTTAGAAAACAACAAACTAGAACAAAACAGTGGAAGTACTCATATTTGATTCCTTTTTTTCTTTGTTTCTTTTTCTTACTTTTCTTTAATAAAAAAAACGACGCCCGCTCTAGAAATAACTCCTGTGTCGCGCAGCACAAAAAGAGATGATGCAGAGGTGTTTTAATGCCCTCATATCACTTGTAGTGTTTAGGTTTCATGTAATAGGGGGTGAACCTATCGCCATCCACCGGGCACAATTCCAACTCAGTCGTTTAAACTATAAATATTTAATAAGATAGGTTTGTTTGCTAAACATGAAAACAATTAATCAAATATTTGAATTCAATCAGTAGCAACGGTGCAATCTGCCAAATCTACCAACTAAGTTATAATATATCATATATTTATCATCTCTAAATATAATTACAAAAAAACATTTTCTATTAATGAAATTTATTCCAAAACTTCGGAAACATAAATAATCAATCTACATAATAAATAATATTTTGTGGTTAATATCACAGTTAGAGTACGATATACATTGACATTCACATAATTATTATGTTAATGTATATTACAAAATATGTATATATATCAAAATAATATGACTAATTAATCGTTTAATTATGTAAGTGTTACATTTAAGCGCAAATTAAAGTGTTGCAACGAAATATCTTAGATGTATAGAACGGGTTCAGTATGTAGTATGCAGTATATACACCTATATATCGTATATAGAAAACAGGTCGTAGTATGCAGTTAAGGACATGAGAAAAGTTCAATCGTTCGAAGCATTTTATTGGCAATCAAGTCAATAAATGTACGATGGATTTTAGCGAGTTCTTTGCCCCAACGAGTAGTGAAATGGCGAGCAATCTTTTAGAAATAAGTAGATACTGTAACTCTATAAATATAATGTTTATTACTCCTTCTATGTCTACTTGCTTTTTATTGTGTATCCTTGCAATCGGGTAAAAAAAGAAACAGCCAAAATGTATGTCTAGCCCGATCTCCTTCAATAGACAAATAGGTAGGTTACAATAAACGTACAGTGTAACAGACACCCAATGACATTTAAGAGAATAGACGTTGGGACTCAACAAAATTCACAAAAATAATGTACCAAGTCAATCTGACATAAACGTAGGTAAATAAAAAAACATCACAAACAAATTTAAATTGTATAACACTACTTCAACTTTAAATTTAGTTTGTACCAAATTAGATTCCTTATAGCGTTACGGAGCATTTTCAGTGCCGACGTTTTTGAGCGCAGATCTGAGGTCAATTTCTAAGATTGCAAAAAAATAATCAGTTTATTATTATTTACTTTATACACCTTCACAAGGAGTTATCGTCCGTTTGCTGTGCATAGCATATTAAAAAGTAAATATGCCAAATGCCCATTGAAGTAAGCATTCATGATGTATTTGGTAACACTACAATTGCCGCCATTATCATTTTAAAGCAGCATTACATCTTCAAAGGGCAATCACCATACATTAAATAATAAAAGAAACATACCATTAAAACTATACCACAGCAACTAACTATTAAAAGACATAAAAGTGTCTTTAACTTTATGAATTTCCTTACCACTATAATGTATGAGACATTATAAATATGTTGCAACAGTAGAATTACATTTTCATGGTAATCTCAAGCAAGCCCATTTCTATAACACAGAAATTACGTAAATGACGTTATTTTTGACAATAGGCATGGTGACTGATCTATAGATAGTAAAATATAGGATACCTTATCAAACTCTAAGTAAACATAAACCAATTGATATAATTTTTTGTTACATACTATAAATCTAACTCATTTTATGATCATTCAAAGTTTCATGGACGAGTTCATTTTTAAAATACGAAATTATTCGATTTTTTTTTATCATTAAATTACATACACAATTTATAGCAATATTTGTAATAAAACCATTTTTATAAACGCAATATTTCGTATAGCTATCAAACAAAATTCATAACTTCACATACAAAATACTCAAGCGTGACGTCACGCTTGAGTAGCCTTTTGTTTGGAGCGTTTGGGCGAGTCTATTATTAATGTGAATTTGAAATTGTATTATCTCAGGAAGTTTATGTTAGGTCAAAGTAATTCTTGTAATGATGTTTCTTATATCAAGAGGTGTTTCAATTACATACAAAAATAAAAATTAGTCATCATGCCTATTGCCCATAAAAGCCTTTCATTACGATGTGTGCATGCCTCTAAAAATATTAGGAAAAAATTGTCTGATGGTTTAACATAATAATGAATGGTCACAATTTTATTTTAGTCAAACTGAAGGTACCAATAATAGTGTTGTTTAACTAGAAATAAAAGCAATACGATAAAGACGCTAAAATATCTTTTTTCGACTTATATTTACGATAATTTTGATGCTAATAAAGTTAACATCGGTTTTAGTCAATTGTGTTAAACCATAAAGATCGTCCACACATTTGTGCGAAGAAATTTGCATTTGTTTTACCATTGAGCGTCGCGGTCCACACGTTAAGTATAACTCGTTCATTAACAATTTATGAACATTATACAGACAAGGTACTTATTCTGTCATTGAATGACTCTTAAACTGATTCAATTCATATAGTCATTGACAAAGTTAGAATGATATCCAAACAAAACCTTGTAGTAGTAAGCTTTAAATGAATGACATAGATCTAAAAACTAGTAGCAAACCAGTTAATTAACAAAGTACACGAACTAAGTAAAAATTAGGGCAAATAATTGCAATGCTGCCTTATTCGTCGGCAGTAATTTTTGCAAATTCGTGAGAAGCTGTATTCAGTCCGTATATGGTGTATCTAATTGAGTTGTGGCAAGTGATTCACCTAACAAATTGGTTATTTAAGCTATCAGAAGTTCAAAATGGGGCTTCATTTTATTAAAAGATTACATACCTCATCATGGTAATTAGTTGCAAAGCGTATAACTTTGTATCTTAAACTGTGTATGGCACAGCCCTAGATGTGTTTGCTAAAGCCGTGTCTTTAGCGTCACGAACACCTAACAAAACAAACGATATTTGAAGGAGTCATCATGAAGTATCAGAGCCTCCCATTTTGCCTCATCATCTGAACGACATCTGGTGGCTGAGCTTTCAGTAATGTTTTCCATTCTGACGAAAGATGACAGAAATCGAGTGATTTCATTGGTTGGCAAAAATGTTCTGTTCAGTGTTTGATTCACTGAGGATACATCTTTATCTAAGCTATCACTTACAAGCTACTGAAATGATCCCATGTAATAACATCCTAACTAGTCTAAGTTGGTCTATTATTTTTCGTTTCACTTTTCCCTTAAGTTATCACTAAATAATCTAATGTTATATAATATCTTTAGATTACATAAAACAGTTAACGATAGTAAAATAATTTAATTTAGATAAGAAAAAAAAAGACGTACGTCCGTCAAGGCACTAGACTGTGAAATATATTATGAAGATAATATATTATAGTTTCCTCATTCTTTATAATATAATTATCAACTTAATTGTTATCTAAAGAAGTAATTTAATATTGTAAAGCATTCAATTCCAAATGTAATCTTTGAAAACTTTCAAATTCTAATCGGGCAACTTAATTGAAATCAAATTAACAATATAAATAAACGTAAATATCGTTTAGTATATTCATTTTATTGACTTGGTCACTTTATGAAATTATATTTGACTAAATAGTACAGGCACAATCGCTATTTGAGATTTTGGTTTCTTAACAAATAGTTTCTGTCAATTAGTAATTCTTTCACTCAAAACATGCATTTTTGACATAACGAAACCACGGATTACTCTCCTGGTTACTTGCCTGATATTAATACTTACGCTTAAAAACTCATTTCGAAATAGCAAAAAATTAGAGTGCGTGTTATTAATAATGGCTTACGACAATAGGCAAAACTGAATGGAAATGACCAATTTGTAAATTATTAACTAATATTAAATTATTTCTTATTTAATAGGACGAGGAATATACAAATTTATCCACTTTTATTGTTGTGTTATAGTTTTAATAGAAGTAAAAATTATTTTGTTTTACAGTTTTTTACTGAGTTGTGGCGCGCACTCTATTAGTTAATGATGTTTTATCTGTGGTTGAAATAACTTGAGTCGTAATAAAAGGTTTAATGGTTTTATTAATAATAGCTAATCCATACATATAATAAAATTTAAAATTATAAATGCCTGTTGAACACATTTAAGAAAAATCAATAAGAGGAGACTAGAACAGTAGTAGAAGCCGAAACATATTTTTTGGATTTTTGTCTGCCTGTATAATTATGTTAATAATTATGCTCCTTACAAGTAAATAAAATAAATTTTGTAGATGAATTTGGGATAGATTTTTTCGAAATGTAAATCCCAAAGGGGGTAAATTAGGCAGGTTTCTCAATTTTGAAAGATATAATAACTCAGAAATATCGAACTTAACGGGGACGAAGCCACGGGCAGAAGCTATTTAACAATAAAATAATACTTTTTAAACTACATTTGAAATTGATGTAAAGAGTGAAATATAACTTCTACATTTTTAAAAATATATTTTTCCAGTGAAAAGACGCCATAAAATTGCTGACTGCCACTTAAAAAAAAAAGAAAAATATTTTTAGTATTAAAACAGAGGTGAAATTTGCGGCCGCTTACCGTGAGGTTTCGCCATGTAGCTATAAAGAGTATAAACACAAAATCATAAAAATTAAGTTTTTGGGCTTTCAATATTTAACTTGAACTACTTTTCCCGCCACCTCGTTTGCGTGGAATTCATTATATTAGTAATAGCTACGCCCACGTTTTGACCCGCATTAAACCTTACAGCTCCACTCCCGTGACGTTTAGCGTAATCTCAAATATCAGTTCAATATTCAGTAGATCGCGAGAATAAAATAATAAAATTAACGAACTGACTTTCCCTCGCGGATTTGTCTGCGTGGTAGCTAAATAAATTAAAACTGGATTTTATAAATAAGTATCGTTCATATAACTATAAATATTTTGGCATTAAAATAAAAACAGACAATTCAATTTTATTTATTTGTATTGATAAAACCTTCTTGTTGACACCTACTAAAATGCATTTTTACTCTGTGGCAACTAATGTCTTTGACTGAAGAAAATTGGAACGTTTCATTACAACAAAAAGCATATAAATAGCTTTAAACTGAAATAAGAAAGTAACAAATTCAAACAATAAAACTCAAATTATTTAACTGATTATATCAAAAGAAAATTGTACATACTATAACAACAAACACAATATAAGTCATTATGGTAAGAGGTATTTTCGGAGAGATTTTCTCTTTAGTGTAAAACGAGTGCATAAAATTAAATAAAATAAGAATGGAACGCGATGTGATGGAAAAAAAAGTTATCCTTAATACAAAATAAAATATATCAAAGATCAAGATAATCTTTTAAGACAACTATAAAAACCATATATAAATGTGATTTTAACTCTTTGCTACTGCTATGTACTAGAAACAGTGAGTATGCGTTATAATTTCTACTTAGTCCTCCGTGACACGATGAAATTACATAAAATATCTCTCACATGTGTTGTAATGTTTTTTGTCTTTCAGGTACAATACACGAATATAGCACACCTATATTATAATAGTATTATGATAAAGATGATAGCGGCGGGTGATTTCAGAGCTAAACATTTTTTAAGACTTAAGTTTTATAAGTGCAAGAACAGCGAACATTAGAAGAAATGTTCCTGAAATTCTGTGAAATAATAAAAATTTTCAAAACTTCTGATTTTTCTTTAATATATTCTTATTTCTCTTACATAATTATCATAGACATAGACACTACGTTACGTACATAAGAAATTATAAATGTAAACTCCAAATAAATTAATAATCGTGAATACAGAATGTAAGTAGTTACATTATCTGGTGCATAACCTGTATTGTCCCATTGTTGGGCAAAGGTCTCCACCATCCATGAAATGGAATGAATCAGGTTTTTCATTTTTTATTAAAGTATGTAACTAGATTTGACTTCGTCGATAAAAAGCACTTACCCGTGTGCCAGAATTCATTAAAATTTGTTTAGTTTGGCGAGAAAGAGGAAGCCTACAACCTAGCTACATAATATTAATGTTTCAATATTTTGAAGATACATTATTTTCATTTAGTGCTTTTTATATCCCAGACTGGCATAATTCGTGCTACTTGTCATATTTATAAGTTTTCGTATAAAAAATCTCGAGATCTATGACTGAAAATAATATGACCTAAATTCTATTGCATTACGTATTTAATTAGTATTTTATGACATACATTAGTATTAAACAGTTATTGATTTGTTGTATAACGTTAATCTGAAGTAAAAAAACCTTTTAAATATCATTATTTTATCTCACCAAAGTACAAGAAATCACTGAGAAACTGCTCCATTACCAGTTTCCGATTTTGACATAAGAAATTGCGTTACTTGCCTGTAAAGCTGTCAAATCTGCAAGAGGATAGTAACTGGCAAGCTGTCAAATTTTTTGCCAAGCAGTTATCAACCGTATATGTATGGATATAAGGATGCACTAAATCCGAGATGAACCGGTTTCAAACGAAATTATTAATTGCTTTCGAAATCGACTGAAAATTAGTCACCTTTACGGAATAGCCATACGGAAGGTATGTCTTAAGTTTTACATTTAACATTTTATTTGGATATTATGTGTCAACTTTTACTTTCCTCCTGTTAAATTAACAAGGAAGGTTTACTTAATGGTAAGCGAAATGTGGTTCAATCTCGACCTCTGTGTCCAATTTCTAGTCTTATTGCACCACTAAATTAATACACGAGAGCGAAGACCACTATTTTGGCAGGTTGCTAACTTTGTTTATACGAGCTTCACCATTAAAAAAAGAATAATCTAATAAACTTAACACTGAAACTAAAACTTAAAACTAAATAAAACTTCATTGGTGGTTAGTGGTTAGCGTATTTTAACCTCCGGGTTGGCCAAAGTGTTACTTGTAAAATTTCCGTTATAAAATCCACAATAGCTGAACGGAGTTGGAATTGTGCTCGGTGAATGGCGATAGGCTCATCCCGTATCCCATGGGACCTAAACATAACAGGTGAAGTGTGGGAGTGATATTATCTTATGTTATGAATCTAATAAAATCTTGTTAATATAATAGAAGTATTTTTTTCTCGTTAGTCGTGTTGTTACATCACAGTTGCCGTAGCGTTACATTGCGTGCACTATGCGCATGCGCCATGCCACACCGGAATGCGGCCATTTTGTCATAATTACTGTTACTACCTTTGTGTTATCAATATGCTATTGAATTTGTTGAAGCCTAGTTCTTTTTATCACGAGAAATATAACAACAAGGCTGGCTGAAGTAAACATATAATACCCACACTTCACCGTTATGTTTAGATCTAATGTGATGAGCTTATTGCCATCCACCGGGCACTACTCCAGACTCCGTACTGACGACTGCTAATAAAAAAATTATTTGCGAAAAATCTCGAATAACACATTTCCCCAACCCGGGAATCGCGGTGAGAGGTTGCATACTCTAACCACTAGACCAAAAGGCATTCAGTAGTCAAGCAAAGAAGGTTTATTTAGTCGAGTCTATTATTGAAAACCATTGAACGAAGAGCGCTAAAACTAAAACTATAAAAACTAGCCTTACAAAAGAATGTCTCGTTTAGTATTTTTTATAAGACTTATGTCATCAAGATTGTAGACGACATGCTAGTAAGTAGTAACTTCATTCTATGAGCTATCACAAAAAAAATAATAATAAACGAAAAATACTAGTACTATTGTGAAAAAAAGCGTGGGGCGCTCTGTGCCATATTTTTCGTCTATCGAGCGACCCACGCTTTTTTTCACAATAGTACTAGTATTTTTCGTTTATTATTATTTTTAGGTTATAATAAGAATTATTTTTCACTTTTTAGTTTGATGTGCTTTAAAAGCGTGTTTTTTAGGTTTTTTAAACTATATTTATTTTTCACTTTTTAGTTTGATGTTATTTAAAAGCGTGTTTTTTAGTTTTTTTTTAATCCTGGCGATCCTAATCAGGATAATGAGATAAATTTATGAAATTATTATATTGTCGCTGATTCTTTACAAGTGTAGAAAGTTTGAATTAAATCTGTCCGTTTAAAGTGGGTCAAAATCGAGTCCAAAGGAGTCGGTTACATACAAACAAACAAACAAACAAACAAACATACAGGTGAAGCTAATATAAGCGTGTTAAAATAATGCGACTAGTGGCCCAGAAAACGATGGTTTAAGAAGAATAATAGACTGGACTCAAGCCTTATTTACATGACAGCATTAACAGCATAATATTACATTGACTTTACAATACATGAAGCATTGCAAGAGTCGATGTTTACACATGAATTTGTTGGTAAAAATGTCGCGACATTAATTTTATCAAAAATTGTACCGTGTTTATTTGTTTCGCTTATTTATTAATGTAAGTTAGGCTGCAGACTCTTTCGAAGCTGGTATGCATTTCTAACCTTTAACATTATATTATATACTATAACTACTACTTACTACCCTTAGGGCCAGTTTCAGAGGTCCAGATAGTTATTATTCGACCTATAAAATATTTATCTGGCTACATTTAAAAGTGACACAAGTTACACCTGAAAAAAGAACACAGCTGTCAATTTCATTTATGTGTCTTATATGCTTATCCTGCCAATTAGGTTTATAAATCATTAAACTGTCAAATTGGGGTTTAGGCTTTTAGACCTTAGACTGCCTCGATGGTCTAGTGGTTAGCGTATACGCCTCTCACCGCGAGACTTGGGTTCGATTTCCGGGACGGGCAAACTGTTATTCGTAAACTTTCCGTCCGGAAATTTTCGATTGCAGCACGGAATTGGGCCCGGTGTACGGCGATAAGCTCACCCCAACTGGTAAAAAGTGGGTGCTGTACACCTCTGCCACACCCTGCTTGGTAATATAAGCGTGATGCTATGACATATTTAACTACTACTCACTATTAAGTAGAATTGATTGCTACATATAGGTCGCAAATAAAAAACATTAAGCGTTAAAGGTACCGTACCTATACTATATTAATAATGTTGTGGGTTGTTAACTAGTAACTGTCTTTGGTCTACACAATTCTTCAATTTATAATAACCACCACAGATATAGATCTACATAGATAACGCAAATGCATGTACTTCGCGTGTCCGAACCCCGACCAAGCGTCAAGGTTGGTCGCCGCTAACTTCAGTCCACTCGCGTCTTTTGTTAGAGAAAATCATAGCGGACGGCCGTTTGAATCGTACTGGGCGGATGGGCATCGGCGGCATCGGTGTCTTTGAATCGGTTTGTATTTCCCGTCACTAAATTTCAGCTGTGACGTCACAATAGGTATTAAAAAGTCGGCACGCTTGGTTTCAATACAAATCGTGATACTTGCGTTATCTATGTAGATCTATATCTGTGATAACCACTTATAATCTAACAAACTAAAAGCTGTACTCTGTCTTTTCCTAAGATTACGCATAATAGGCTCATCATGAACTCATCTCAATAGTGATGACGTCACAAGGTGAACGCCCGGCGAGCTGACCTTCCAACCTTGGGCCGGTCAAGACCAGAGAAGGGCTAGTCATTACTTAACTAACACTTAGATGAGTTAAGTTATTATGATGTTCATGTGTCATAAGCTGTCAACAAAGACAGCTTAAATGCAGTGCGTCAATATGTTGTTCAATGCCATTGTAAGATAAACTAAAGCTTGTAGGCAAACTAGTTAAGACAAGTACACATGTATGTAGCAATGTTAATACAACGTTTTGCACTAGAAAAAATCAGGACATTAATAATTAATATTATAATACGGCATTAGCATTAGTGGCTAAGACGTAGCTATATTTAATTTACAGTTTTAGAGTGCAATAAAACGCTATACGTAAAACAAAATCAAAAAACAAATTAGGTTAAGAACGCCTACATGCCAAAGATATGACCAGAACCAAACAAATAAAATTCAAAATATCGAACGACTAAATTGAAATTTTAGCTGCAATAATTATTGCGTAAATAGCGACCTTTCACCCAAATAAAATGTAAACATTGATACAAGATTAGTACGGTAGATTCATAAATATTGATACAAAAGACATTGCTTAGTGATCCTTATACTGAAAATATTAATAGATTGGTTTCACGTACAGTCTTCAACATATTACAAGCAAAAAATATTAGTTCAATTCTCTGAACTAAGTTAGCGAAACTTTCATGATATGTTGTACCTAAATAGTCACTCAACTTGAAACATGGCCTTGTCCAAATGTCATACAATTTCGAAATGCACATCAAAGATGTTATGCTTAATTAATCTATGTTTGTGAATCATCTCATCGAATTCGATTTATGCAGTTGTTAGCCTTGATTAGATGCGGAATTATTTATATCTGTAAAATTGCAAGATAAAGATTTTTAAAAGCAATGGTATCCAAAATGATTGCCTACATATAAAACAAAAAAAAAGATACATGGGTGACGAAATCTTTCTCCTGCCTTATTGAAAGTTTGTCTACGGTATCGAAGCTAAAAATTGTATAGTACTTTGAATTTTATAGTAAAAAGTGTGCAATCTAATGTAATTTTAGCTAGATGTCTGAGTATAAGATAAAGTTCTTGTATATTCTTTGGCCAAATAATGCGGCGTGCTTATATATATAAAGTATTGCTTTCCAGTGGAAATTAATCAAACATTCTTAATGAAGATTCTGAATGATATGTCCTTACGTTCTTTCTTTGTCTTTCCAGATGCTGTGTTTAGTGCTTTGCGTAGCAGCTGCGTCGGGTGCCCGGCAACGACCACGTTACCAGCAGCCTCTGACCGACGAGTACGACTATGAGCCACAGGCACAGGACCGCGCCGCGGGAGACCAGGTGAGAAAACCGTCATTTTTAAAAAAATCTTGTTTTATTTGAGTGAGTGTAGCTCGAAATCTGATGATGAAATCGCGTAGAAATCGACGGCAACCCACAAATTTTGAAGGTGCTTTTTAGTATTCCGTTGCCAAATGGTAAAAAACGGAACCCAAACCCATACGTGTGGGGATCTATGGATAGGTCTTCAAAAATGATATTGAGGTTTCTAATAAATTTTTTTTATTAACTGAATAGTTTGCGCGAGGGACGCTTCCAAAGTGGAAAAATGTGTAGGGGGAGCCTCTTTACTTCTAAAATAAGGGAATGATAAATGTAAAAATAATAATATTATGATGTACATTACCATGCAAACTTCCACTTAAAATTGGTTTGAACGAGATCTAATAATTAGTTTTTTTAATTCGTAATAAATCGTAAACCGCATTTTACCTTTCATTCAATCAACTCCAATATAACGGAACCCTACGTGCGCGAGTCCGACTCGCACTTGGCCGGTTTTGTTTATTTTCTGAAGTTATTTAGTTAGATTCTTGCCTCTAGCAGTCAGCATCTCATGTTTCTGAGCTGATGCTGAAAGATAACTCCTCAACGGTTAGGAGTACGGAGAAAATTATTTTAATAAATGCACCATAAGACAGTTTACTGTATTATAAGAAGTTAACAGTAACAAAATAACCCACATAGGATGTAGTTTTTAGCACCTGTCCTTCTACTTGCTGGACAAGCAGTCTTAAACGCGAATTATTTATGGTACAGATACTTACTAAAAATATATATATATATATATATACAAGCTTTTTTAAATAAACCGGCTTCAATAAGCCGTGTAAAAACATTAAACAATAGGAATATTGTGGGGTACTTTAGCTAACCTCATATCAGAGAGCAGATGCTAAAGCTAAATGTAATAATTGCAAAATTTGATTCAGATTAACGCTGGAACTCCGCTGAAGTATAACTGCCACTGCCGAGACGAGATGAGAACATAACCTTTTGTCAAAGCTTTTGCTACCACAACCCTCGATCAATGGTTTAGATGTATTCTCTTAATTTCTCTTACGGAACTGATACAAGCTTGCTTGACAAGACATTTGGCTTCAATCCTTCAAGAGACAATTAGATATAGGTCTTATTTTTAAATTTTAGCTCTGTAAACGCCTCAAAATTTGTCCACACATAATTTTTAATTGCATTATTTCAACCATTCCAGGTAGTCCTGGTAGCGGCAGATCAATACGATGGTCTCTACCGCGCGGCAGACCGTCAGGACGATGACTACGAGCCGAGGCATCAGCAGCGACAGCCGATCCAATCCAGGCTCAAGCAGCAGCAGCAGGAGGGACCAAAGCAGCCGCCCGTGCAGACCATCAGAAACTATAACAAGGTAATAGTTCTTTCAACCACGATTAGTTATTGAATATATAAAAACTAAATGTCTACTATCCAACACATACATTTTTGGCGAATGTATTAAGAAAGAACCAAAATTTGAGCTTATATGTATATCAGGGTTTTTTTCTTAATTAAGCATAAAGAAATATATTATTTAATTCCAGGTGAATGATGACGGTAGCTTCACATTCGGCTACGAAGCGGCTGACGGTTCCTTCAAGGAAGAGACCAGAGGCACCGACTGCGTCGTACGCGGCAAGTACGGCTACGTTGACCCTGACGGTAACAAAAGAGAGTTCACCTACGTCTCCGGTAATCCTTGTGACCCCAACAAGCCTAATGAAGATGAGGACGAACCAGCAGCATCTGATTCCGCGGAAAGAGAAGATCCTGAACCCAACTACCCTACTCGACTAGCTCCCAGGCCTACGACCCCACGACCCCCCACGACTTACTTCCAAAACGACTTCCGCGACGCCGATGAGGATGAAGCTGAAGTAGAACCTCTGCAACACATTAGGCAAAGAGTTGTTCAACGCCCTACCCCTGCGCCGAGGAGACCAGCATACCAGCCCCAACCAATTGCCATCACTCCTCGTCCCTTGGCTGTCACTACACCAAGAACTCTGCCCCCGGCGACCACCTTCAGGCCACAGCTCGTTCAAGTGACTGCAAAGCCTCAACCCCAGATTCAGTACAGCCCTGCTCCAAACTATTCACCCTCTCCTGCACCCGCTATCGGAACAACACTCAGGCCAGGAGCGATCGACTTTGCTGCTGAATTTGCCAAGTTCCACCGTGAGAACCAACAACAGCATTCATCAACCAACGCTGCCCTCGTAAACCCAACCAAAGCTACCGCCCCTGCAGCGCCTGCTCCGAGTGGCAACCCTCTGTACTCTACTGAGCTCGTATACGACCCTTCTAGTGGACATTACAACACTCAGTTGTTCCAGTCTCTACCTCAAACCAAGGGAGAACTGAACTTGAACCAGAGACTGCAGCCTTACGTCGCTCAGCCTCAGCTGCACTCACCAAGACCGTTCATTCCTTCACCTCAGCTGCCGTCAGTGCCATCGTCGTCCGCGCCCGCCGCTCCACTGTACAGGCATCAGCTCCAGAACCCTCAGGAAGTATACCAAAGGCAGCAAGCTGAGAGCCAGTTTCAAAACTCACAGCAGCTGTTCGCTCAGCAGCAGCAGCTTCAACAGACGCAATTGCAGAGGGATCGTGCCGCGGCGAGAGCTCAGGCTCAGAGACTAGCTGTCTCAGCTCAGGGACAGGCTGCCCCTGCTCAATTCTACTACGTAGCCCCGCGTGGAGGAGAGTCAGGGTCCTCAGGTCAGATTGACGCTTTCCTCAGAGGGCACGGCATCCAGTTTTAGGCCTTAGGAGATACGTTAGTAGTTAGCTGAGCTAGTAAATCGCTATCGACCAGTCAGTCCAGTCTCCCGAGGTAGGCCATATGCAACGTACAAGTCTTCGATTGGTCGATAGGTGTATCGAGTGCGAAAGTGTGTATGTTTAAATCTAGTGTTTATGGATGGACAGTGGCGCCCCCGCCCCGTGTACATAATCGCTGTCTAATCAGTACCTTAATGTAATGTAGCAAATAGCGTAAGTATAAAATATTGTAACGTATAAATGTGTGTGCGAGACTGTCTCCCATGCGCGTTCTGTAAAAACTTACAAATGGTCCATTTGTAATATTTTTGTTTTAATAATAAATTATATTTTTTGATAACATGTTGAATGTTTTGATTTAACACCCTCTATTCCCCAAATGTCTTGAAGCGACTCCTACTAGAAACAGTACTCAGTTTACCTTCACAAGCTTGTTGTTAGCTAATAAAGCAATAAGAACTGATAATAATAGAAAGATTTTTTTTAATGTCTTGTTTAAAATAAAGGCATTATAATACGAATAAAATCATTTTTTTTTCAAAGAAAAATCTTTAGGAATCTTAAGAATAACACACTATTTACAACTACATTATAATTGTATTAAATATAGAACTTAAACATGAAACGCCCAAATAACTCTATATTATTCCTTCGATTGCAATACCAATTAATGACTCATTAGAGAATATTATCTCAGAATGAGAATCAGCTTTTGCCTTGAAATCTCATACCTAACGAATGTATTTCATCGTTTGCACACATTTTAAAAATAATTCGTTCAATATTTTAAGTGAACATTCGATGTGTGTATGCAGTGTGATATTTATTTATTTATTTATTAGATTTATTACATAACTTAACATCAAGTTTATATTACCCAGAAGGGTGTGGCAGAGGTGTACAACACCCGTATTTCATCTGTTATGTTTAGCTGCAATGGGATAGGAGGTGATATCGCCACCCACCAAACACAATTCAAACTCCGTACTGCTATTGTGTATATCCTGACGGAAAGTTCACAAACATTATTATCATTTTGTATCAGATTTATCTTTGTTACAATCTGAAGAAATAATCCTGAACAACTCTAATAAAATGCACCGGTATTCAAAGTTGCAATCTCATAATTAGAGCTTTAATTTAAGTAGAGTATAGGTTGTATTCCTTATTCTGTGGTATAGGGCAGTTGTTGTCCTATTAACATTTAGTAAGATATGACTGTGCTAGTACTCGCACATAATAATTTACCGATGAAATTGACACAACGTCAAGAAGGTGACGCAAGACACAAGACATAAATGACAACGAAGTGATCACAGAGAGTAAACATAAATCCAACTGCCAAGACGCTACCGCTGGACAGCTGTCCGACAGGCAATACCACCGAGACTGCTTAGAGGATTCTCCCTTTGTGGTGGAGGAACGTTACACCCCATTCCTCTACAATCACCAAATATCAATGTTATCATTATGAGATCCAGTTATAATATAATTTTCGTTATTTAACACATAAATTATAATTATCCTGAATCATGTTAGATAACGAACTGAGTCGCTGTGTTAACCATATTTCAAGCGGTATAAAATACTGACACCACCATGCCTATACATTTTGGAGGTTGCTTTATTTGTAAAATCGAATCCAAACCGATTTATGCGTCTAACTGACGTAATACCAAGAAACAGGCGAGACAGTAGTAAAATCTGCCTTCAAACTGCTAACACAACACTAATGCTATTATATTATTATAGCTCTAGTATTATGTTATCTTATAAATTATATATAAATCTTATTGACCATAGTGTCAATACATAGGTGCTGTCTGAAAATCAGCGCTGTAGTATTTAAACTGCAGCAATTGCTGAGATAGTCTCCTTTTTAGGCTCATACAGGAGTGTCCCACTTGTTTTCTTTACCATGTGCTTATTTTTAATTGTATTGTTCTTATTGTTTAAGTTTACTTTTGCTTAAGCTTATTTCACCATTGTACTCCTTTTATGATCTAATTAAATGCTTTTTTCTTTCTTTTCTTTCTAATGCGCTAGAGTGTTTTCGGCATGGCCCCCAACATTTACAACAAAGTGTTGGAAAGAACTTAATATTAATTTATTTAAAAAAGAACTTAGAAACTTTCTGGCTGATAAAGCTTATTACAGTATAAGTGAATTTATGAATGAAAAAGATAGTGCATTTTTGTAGTTTGTATTAGTTTTTAGTTAATTGTTTTATATTATTGTTTAAATTTATTTTTATTTGTATTTGTTAGTTTTGTAATATTTTATGCTGTCTTTGTTGCTTACTTGTATTTTAACAGCTTAACCTTTCGCATTCCTATTGGTAAAGGAGACGGGGATTTCTGGGCCCAAGTGTAATAAGATAAGATATGGCTTAAAAAAAAGGTTATATTTTTCTATTTCAAAGTGTGAAAAATCAACTCAATTTACAATCTGGAAAATGAAAAAATCAATAATTAAGTTACGAAGTAATTATAATATCGATTCAATTTTAATCGATTAACGTTACAGAGTTCATACTTTTTACGAAAATGCTTTCACCAGATGATTCATTTAATAAAAATATTTAAAACCATTAGAATTAGAGTATTAAGAGATTAAGTATTAAGATTAAACTAATTAAATATCTACATAATTAAGCAATATTAAAATATTATTGTAACTGCATCGTAGGCAAACGGACTGTGGGCTGCTGCGCCCATGTTATGTCAATAATATGGTACCTTAGTTGGGCTAGGTACCAGGAAAACATAGTACCACCTGCACAAATCTTAGACGACGTTCTTGTGATAATTGAAGATGAATAAAAATACTAATAAAATCAGATTTTTATTATATACATCATCCCCATCCCACTCTACAAAATATATTTAACATCCTGTCTAAATTATTAGAAAAAAATAAATCATAAATCTTGACTGATAAGCGAACTAAAATATTTTTTCAAATTGGCTTCAATTTTGTGCAGTCAAAGGATACATCTGATTTATATTTGTTTTTATATTTTTGAAATCACCTCTTAAATCCCTTCATTTTGATACCCCACAAGATCAGTTTGAAAGAAAAAAAAATGTACCCCAAAATCCTATGGTGTCCTAAAGCCACCATTTTTCAGTTTTAATGTCAGTGACACTCGCAAGGATAAGACGAATCGATTGATGTAAGAATCATCAAAATCGGCTTATGCGTAATATACAGATTTATATAGAGGAACTAACATAAATACATACATAATACTGATAAAAACATTACCCTCCTTCGGCAGTCGGGTAAAACATGACAATCGCGCATAAATCGGTTGTTAAGTTTTGTTTGTTACGTAACCTCACTTTTCTTAAATCTCTTTTATCTCGGCTCTCAGATTGCCAAAATTTGCAAAATTTTCAGTGATTGTTTGTTAATATAGTAGCTATCAATTGACACCAATTTCATCTTTTTACATCCGGGCCCAAAGTTGTATGAAAGCGTATCCGTCTCCTTTAAGAATCATCTACTAGTTAGATATATGCAGGTGCGGAGCCGGATTCAATTTCCGGATTGGTCAAAATTATTATTATGCTGAGTGAAAAACTTCTAGTGGCAGCAAAAATACTGGCAATGTAATCTTCAGATGTAAAGGCATATAACTTAATAATGTCAGGGAAAATGGAAGATTAATAATAAAAATAAATAAAATAAAATATTTATTCGAATAGTAAGAATTATAGATTACTAAATTATGTTCTTGAAACAGTCATATCGGTGTGAATTGCGGCAGAAATTTTGGCATATATTTTAGAGTACAGCGTTCTCTAGCGTTATATACACGTACTAAATAGACAAAGATTTAACAAACTTAGTTAGATTGTCTACAAAATCAAGTCTGTTGCTGACGGAATCGGAGAACTTTCAAATATTTTGTAGTTCACTTGACTAATACTAGATGGCGTTTCATAATATAGCAATGTAGTTTTAATAAATTTGAAAATACACGCCAGCTTTATATAAACCATTAGCAGATTAGTTTTAGGTCGTCACTGGCTAGTCCGCATAATGCGGTAAAATCCGTTCAGCAGTAGCTGTTGCAGACGAGTAAAGTAGAAGAAGTCTGTTAACGAGCTCTTTTTTTCCACTTAATCTCGATGGAAAATGTATTGAGTTCCCAAAAATAGGTAATTCGCTAAAACGCCAATGAAAAAAAAAGTAAGGAATATCGCTATCCATCGCGCGAAATTTAAATTTCATGCTGCTATTGTGAATTTCCTGGCGGAAAGTGCACATATAACACTCTTCCCGACCTGGGTATCGAACCCGAGACTTTACGATGAGAGGCGCATACGCTAACTACTAAACGATCGAGGCAGTTGAAATGAAAATAATATTCTATTGTTTGTTTTTATAGCAGCTACTTAATGTGTTAATGAGCTTTCGTGATATCTGTGACATAGATAACCATTATTTGTGGATTATGGGACATCACTACCACGCAAGATTAATTTGATAAATATTCAGAGGATGTATTAGTTGGGTATACTGTCTTTTATAATATTTTTTAACACTCAAAAATACTGAACGAATGTTGATGTAATTTACAGATTACTAATAGAGTATGGACTTAAATTAACTCATAGACTTATTTTTATTGTAAAACTAGATTTTACCCGCGACTTCGCCTGCGTGGAATACGTTGTATTAGTAATAGCTGCGCCCGCTCTTTGTTCACTGAATTGAAGCGTAACGATAAATATCTTACAACCTTGCTTAAGTATTAGACTTAAGCACAAAATAATGATTAAAATACGACTAGCGATCAGCGCTATCAAACAAACTGACTTACTTTTTCCCGCATTGTCGTTTGTGTGATAAGAACATCGATAATATTTATAGCCTATATTTTGCGCCTTGTAGTCAGTTACTTGCTTCAAAAGTCGGTCCAGCCGATACAAACAGGCAGACTAAAATCCAATTTTAGGCAATATGTTCGTGCAAATAACAGTACCAGTTTAAGAAAAAGAATATTTTGACAGATCCTTCTATTTATAACCTACTTCAAAAATAAGCAGGAAGTTCTTGATGTATTGTATTCGATGCTGGAAGGTTTGTACCTTCCAGCATCAACTACGTATACTACCATAACGTTTAGAAGTACGAGGATAATTCTTTGAATATAGACAACTTAAGGCCGTTTACCTTAAAGATACACACTGATGAGGCGAGATGTTGAATTAAATTACTTAAGTATTTACTAGTTTTTAAAGCATTTTTTGTTATTAAAGTCGTATTAGTATTGATTGAGGCGAATTTGCCCGTAGGAAATAGTTTATTAATAATACCTAGCTATTTGCAATTGCAAATTCGAGAAAGCGGCCTATGTCAGGCCATAATAACCTAATAATAATCAAATTTTAGCAAATGATTCATTAAAACTCCATCAACAGATTATGGTACGCCATAGATATACCATAATGAATACAATGACAATTGTTACATTATGGGGCTGCGTAAACTCCCACGGAATAGTTTCAAATGTACCACAATTTATGGTGAAAGGATACACATCAGATTCGTTTATTTTTGTTGTACATGATTATCATTATATGGTATTAATAAGTAAGTAATTTTCAAACCTGAAAACAGAACCTTTGATGAAACCATAACTCATTTGTCGTAAGAGTTAATGGGTGGCTATCATGCTATCAAAAGGTGACGATCGAAACAAGCCGTCGATTTCGCCCCTTTTTGAGATTAAACAGACAGAAAAAGAAACAGAATATTTCCATGCTATTGCCTATAAGATTACGGAACTCGCGTCATACACTTTCAACCCAAAATTTACCTCCAGTGGAAGTTCCAGAAGGAGTGGAATTACCAGGAAAACTATCTTATTATTAATTTATGTCGGTTACCTATGTGCAGGATTTCGTGCAATTTCCTTTACAATTGACTTACTTCACATATAAACTTTTTAATTGTCACTCCATATTACACTTACCTAAAAGAGAGACCAAAGAATCAATTAATTAGTAAAAAAAAATACATTCAACTAACATTTTTACTTGTATAATGTCCAGTATTCTAAGTAGAATATGGTATGTATTCCTAACGATATGAATGGCAAATTGACAATCGTGAATTACTGACCTTTAGCTGTCACGTAGAATATAAATTTATACAAAAATACTATTAGTACAAGGCGTAAAACAATGGAACTTTTAAATTAAATATCCCAGCACTTTGTAACAATTATTCACCGACAATTTGTTTTTAGATATGACTTACAAAATAATACCGGTGTACAGCCTGCTCTATTCGAGAGTTACTATACTTAGGGCTAGTTTCAGAGGTTCGGTTAGTTAACACTGCTGCAAATAGGGTTATTTAACACCTGTGAAATTGAGGCTTATCATAAAAGATAAAGGGCGTTTTGGTACTTAAGTCCAATCAAAATAAATTTATCTATATCTTATGATATATATCTTTGGCTCTTTATGAGAATTTAAAAAACTACTATGGCAACAAACTCGTAGAAGTTGTCCGTTTTGAGATTAAAGTCTTCAGAAGATACTCAGGAGTGATCTGCTGTGATCTATCTATTAAAGATCAAAATAAATAAAATAATCAGTTTAATCATCCCATTGAAACAAATCCCAAACGTTTTCTAATTATAAACAAGAAACGATTAAATAAAAACAGACATACAGAAGATACAAATTATTTAAGTAGATGAGAAACAACTTAGTGCCTAGTATCTAGTGGTACGCCGCGAAATGATAAAAGTGATAAAACTCACTTACTAACTTACTTAATTTTAGAATGAAAAATAACAATCAATACAAATAAATAAAATTAAATTAGTGTCGACCTGTTTCTAATGTCAAAATAACAATGTTTTTTTCAGTTGATATAGTTATTTGCACAATGCCTATACCTAAAATACAGTTTTAAATATTATTGTCTGTCTGTCTGTTTGTATTGGCTAATCTTATGCACGGCTTGACCGATTTTTAATAAATTTTATATGCAAGTAACTAACTACAAGACGCGTAACATAGGCTACTTTTTATTGATGTACCTATCACGCAGACGAAACAGCGGGTGAAAGTTAGTTTGTTTGTTTGTTAGCGCTAATCTCGGGAACTAATGATCCGATTTTAATAATTATTTTTGTGTTTAATAGTTTAACTATCCATTAAAGTTCTTAAATATTTAACATCATAAAAACGGGGCAGTAACGTTTTACGCGGGTCACGGCGCGGGAGCAGCTACTACTTAATATAACTAACTCCTCGCGGACGAAGTCGCGGGTAAAAGCTGGTAATAATTATAATTATACCTGAAAAATATTATTATTCTAAATGGAAAATATGTCAATAACAATATGTGTACTTATTAGGATTTAACAAAAATAATAATAAGATTTTAAAAAGATTTATTGAACATAAAGAGAATGTAGTACATGGTTACAAGTTTAAATAGAACGTTATAAGTATTAATACTTAGGATATAAGAAACTTACAAATAATAAACTTTCGATAAGGATTACTCCGATTGGACTATGAATAGGAACTATCACCTTGGTTATTCTTAATCAACATAAAAATACTTTTGCAGTGGTGTATCATTCATAGCGATATATACCAAATTCTATACATTTTGCCACCATTCTTTTTGGTTTTACTATTATACATTATTACAATGCATAGCTTGGTGCCTATATTATTCAGAAGGGTATGACAGAGGTGTTTACCATCCACGTTTCACCTGATATGTTGTTCTCTTACAAAATGTTTGCTTTAAACATTTTTTTACGTAATGACTGGTGCCAATGACATTGCAGTGCACCTGATGGTTGAATTTTTCAACAGCAGACGAACGCAGACGTCCAAAACATCTAAAATAAACATGGGAATACAAATAGGCATGATACTAGAAGATCCTGTTTTGCAATCTTGGTTTTTAAATTAATTACACAGGTTAATTGCATATTTCGTCAAGACTAAACGTAGTGTAAGAAATTTTATTCAATGAGACTTTATATCTAGCAGTGTTTCTCCTTAGAATCCGTTCACAAAAGCATTTCTAAACTAAACTGTTGCAAACAAATAGTTTCGCTACAAATATCTGTGAAATATTGCCCTAATCACAGTTTTTATCTGCATAACTCGTCTTTAGGGACCTTGCACCTTTGCAAACAAACCATAAAAACAATGAAGTGGCTCTTCAACGTCGTATACAACCAGTAATTAACATTGGTATGACCTAAAAACTAACAGTTATTACGAATTTGACTTTGACTGGCGTGGGACACCGCAGACCACTTGCTGAAACAATGGAGTAATTAAAATAACACCGACGAATCTATATTGGATACCGCCCTAAAAACCAAATCTGTCCACATACACATGCTTTACAAAACTATTTGGACAATTAAACAATCGGGAGCTTACCGCATAAGTGTAGTTGAGTAGAAAAAGATTTTCCGTTTCAGATAATGAAATGACAACAATAGTGCAGTTTGCGTAAGATTCGCACGGTGGCGCGAGTGGGGCGATATTTTTATATAGGGGACTGGCGACGCGGGCGCAGCCGTACCGCCGACATGCCGACAGCAGCTCCGGCGAGATGATCGTCCTCGCCATCATCGCGTGTCTCGCCACCGCCACAGCCACCAACTCCACCAAGGATGCCACCACGGAGTCACCAGCCAATGCCACTAAAGAAATCCTCAAAGCCAGCGAAACAGCTGACCCGAAAAAAGTTGAAATAGTTAAACAGATTAGACGGTTGAATGAAGATGGATCTTATACGATAGGCTATGAAGCTGACGATGGTACTTTTAAAATTGAGAAGAGAGATCCATCAGGCAATGTGAAGGGCACGTTTGGTTATTTGGACCAGGATGGCGAGATCAAACGTGTGACATATACCTCCTCAAGTGATAGTACACCTGTCCCGGTTTCCACAACAACTGCGAGCCCCCCGACTATGATAGTGAGAGTGAATAAGACAGTGTCTTCAACTACTCGGCGACCTTTACCTACAGTTGTATATCCGACTAGAGGTGCTTATACTACACGTGGTACAGTGATTCAACCCATTCCGAGAAGACGAGCTCACGCAAGTTCAAGAGCACCGCTGGGAGAAACTACCACAGAAAGTCAGAAGATTGAGGAAACTACCAGCAATATCTTAAACCTGTACAGACCAAAACCGGATGATGTGAGAACGCGCACGCAAATCTTAAAACCGATGTCAGCTTCAGTAAAAGACGATTTAATTACGAAACAAACAACGACAAAGTTTCCTCCGACACTAAAACCGGTTTACGAGCGTGTGACTGAAAAAGATCTTGATAGTGTTGCTAATAAAGCTAATACGATACGCCGTGAGTTGACTGGAACTAGCCCGAATCCACGCATGATCAGCTTGCAACAATCAGTGGGTGATGATTCTACCGACGTGTATGGAAGCCACCTATCTATGGGAACTGTTCGACCTTTATTCACTACCACAACTCCTCGACCAAGACTAGTGCCTATACATTCATTAGTAGCAGCTAGACAGAGAATTCAACAACAATACCAAGATGTGCCTATCCAGGAACAAGAAACCACAATTGAAGCAAGTACCGGTCGTGTGTTTGATCATGACAGTGTGGTGACTACTAATCCAGTGCCTCTAGTTCACATTCAACCTCAAAGGGAGTCTGAGGAACAGATATATCAGCAGCCTATTTATCAAAGACCTTCTTCGCCAATCCACTTCAGAACTCGTGAGTACCTAAGAGATAATCCCGGTGCTCCTGTACCTATTGGAAACCAAAGGCCTTATCTTCAATACGATCATAATATTTATCAAAACAAAGTCCTGGAACCTCATTATGTGAAGGCACCTTTGCAACAGCCACCGAAGTCTGCTGAAACTACAAGCGAACCGTATGATGTTAGACCAGTTACGAGAATTATTCCAATCCCGGTAGACGAAAGAGGGGTTCCTCTTCAAGGATATCAGGCGAGATTTGTGAACCCTTACCGACCTCCTCAAACCACGCTGTTCCAGCCAAGATACAACCCGGTAGCCGAGATGACCTCAATCGCAGCTCCTGTGAGTACCAGAGACTTAAGACGCTTGCTTCATATTCTGATCCTTCGACAGAACCGTCTGCAAGTTTTGATGGATGAGATGATGCCGGTGCCGCCACTATACCGGCAGGAAAACGACTACCGCTACCAACAACGATACCAGGAAGATGACAGATATGACTATCGGTACGACCAGTACAGACAGGAGTATCACAATCAGAATCAGGGTTACGACAGTCAGTACGACAGTCAGAGATATGTCCCTAGGAGACAGTTGTACACTCGGCCGTACGATACAGCCGGTTCCTCTTCGAACCATATAGCAGATATGCCGGAGTTCCTACCACCAGAAATAAGAGAAGCTTTGTTGTTGAAGATGCTGGTTCTGGCGATCAGTCCTGACTTCATGCCGACGCCTGCGCCTCCCACGGAGCTGACCACGGCCGCCCCTCCCAGGAAGCAGGTCAGGAACATCCAGATCCTGGGAGAGGAAGGTACTCCTCACCCCATGGATGACAAGAGAGCCAGACACTGAGGTATTTATTATTATTAAAGTTATTTTACGTAATACTCATGTAATGTAAATAGTTCTTTTTTATGTAAATTTTTTGGTAATGAAACGATTGTAATTTATTTTCTGTAGTTTGATTTCATAACGTCATATATTTGATAAACTTTTCATCAAAATATAAAGCTTACATCTAGCATCAAAATATCTTGTAGAGAATAAATCCAAACCCAGAGACTGCAAGAGACTACTAAAGAATTTTCTTATTTCTACATTCATATAAAAACACGCATTTTGCCAAAATTAGCACACAGTTTAAGTTGAATCAAAAACAAACAAAATAACACATGCAACAAGCAAGGTTGCATGTGTTATTTTGTTGGGATTTTGTTGGCCCACATTATTTGACACGCTCTTTAAACCAGAGCATCTTAATACAACTACTGAGAAAATTGTCGTAGAATCGTAGTAATTGCTATGTACACATGGCTACTCACCAAGCTAGGCATTGCCAGTATATGCTGGTCTCGCGAAGAACGGGCAGCCCATAAATACACACATAAATTCGACGAATCTTAACGATTTATTGACAGAGGTGTGTGCAGTCCTACGGTATCCAACTGGGCTATCTCTTCTCACTTATCATTATTCTCATAATAATGCTACTACTAGTGGTGGCAAACTATAATAACCACGTTTTATTATAATTTTAAAATATTGCAGAAAAACTCCCACTATCCAAACTGTATGCAATTTCATTACTATAGACAATTTGTTAGCATATGCAACCTCTCCGCGAGTTAAAATATTATCAACTTACTACACTACTCGTATTATCAAACCACCAACAATTTAAAGAATCTCTACGGTTGCGACAACTCTGCCTACCTTTGTTTGCAAGAGTCGCACCCGTGAAGGCTGGCCATTGTTGATGAGGTTCGTATATCGTATAGCTAACGTTTTGGGAAAATCCTTGAGATTTGACAAAGAGTACTAATGATATTTTGTTTAGCATTTCTCATGGTAATTAAGGGACTAATTGCCTCGTTGGTCTAGCGGTTAGCGCATGTGCCTTTCACCGCGAGGTCTTGGGTTCGATACCTGGTTCGAGCCAAAGGGTTATCTTTGATTTTTCTGGATTCTAAATAGCACTACGGAGTTGGGCATTGTGCCCGGTGGATGCCGATAAGCTCACCCCCTATCACATGGGACCTAAGCATAACAGGTGAAGTGTGGGTGGGTGTTATACACCTCTGTCACAATCTGCTGGACAGTATAGGCGTGATGTTATGGAAATTATGGGTTTATATAACGGCTTCATGGAGACCTAACTGTTCCTTTCCCGGGTAGTTTTGTATAATACTTTATTGAGAGTAAGACTAACGAACACAAAAAGAATTATCAAAATCAAACAAACAAACTGACTCTTATTGCCGCGGTTTCGTCTGCGTGGTAGATACATCGATAAAAAGTATTCAAGTATGCAAGTCTTTATTGCAGCCTATGTGCCTTGTAGTCAGTAACCTGCATCCGAAATTTTATGAAAATCGGTATAGAGTTTAGAAGATTATCTGATACAAACAGGCAGACAGACTGACAGACACATTTTAAAAACTGTTTCTAGGCAAAGGTATATTGCAAACAACTATATCAGTTTGAAAAAACATTGTTATTTCGAAATTAAAAGCAGACACTTAAATTTTATTTGTATGTATGTATGTTTGTATGATGAATTGATATATCGATATGTTGATGTATATAACTTATTTTAAAATTATCAAGCATAATTTACATTACGAACTAGGCTTGACAAATATACTTATTGCATAAATGAATGAATGAATGAATAGACATTTATTTCAGATAATTACAATCCATATACACATTATTTAAATTATTAATTGTAAGATTAAACACATAACACAACGTTAAATAACATTAGACATAACATAACATTGAGACACATATACAATAAAAAAAAGAAAACTATTTTTATACAAAAAAATATTATAGCTAGCTCGCTATATAAAAAAACTGTACACAAATAAGTGGAAGTGTAATGAATTCAGAAAATAATAGTACAATGTAACGAAGCAAGTGTTTCTCGCATGTAACAACATTAATCTCATATTATTATTCATGTCCTGAGAAACAGGTTAAATAACGTGTATGTCTAGATAAATGAATTTGATGAGATAAGAGAAAAAAATCCTCGAATGTAATAATAATAATAATAATAAATAAACTTTATTGTACACCAGATAAAATATAAATTTAAAACTTAAAAACTAAATACCTAAAACTACGCTGTACAATCGGCGGTCTTATCGCTATCCGCGATCTCTTCCAGACAACCTGGATGGACAAGAAGTATATGGAGACCAAACTAGTGGCGGTAGTAGGTGCACGAATAAACAATTAAATTTCTTATAATCAAATAAAGTACTATTTAAACGATTAAAATAACAATAATAGCTAAATATAATATAAAAATAAATAACATAAATATATACAACTTACATAAATATATACATATATATATATATATATATATAATATATATTTATTATACTAACATAAATGCTTAAATACATATTATTATGGATACATTGATACTATTATTTGTTCAATAAGTAGAAATCTGTGACTAGTTTTTTAAATACTGCTAGCGACTGAGCTCGCCTTACTGGCACCGGCAATGCGTTCCACAACCTCGCAGCTTGTACAGTAAAAGATTTGTCGAAGAAAATAGTGGAATGTGGTGCCGTCTTTAGTTGCAAGTTTTCCGCAGATCTCAGGCACTTTGAATGTGTGTCATTAAGGAACTGAAAACGTTCTTTAAGATAGGCAGGAGTACATGGATTAAACAATATATTGTAGAGAAGGAAAAGAATATGAGCATTCCGGCGAAGGCGAATTGGGAGCCACTTGAGCTTTGCGCGAAATTCTGAAACGTGATCATATTTTCTTAAACCAAATATGAATCTAATACAAAAGTTTTGAAGTCGCTCAAGCTTATTTAGCTGTTCCTCGGTGAGATCTAGATAGCTGGCATCAGCGTAGTCGAGGATAGGTAAAAGAAGAGATTGTGCAAGCGCAGTTTTGGTGACAATGGGTAGGAAATTACGTAACCTACGGAGTGATGCAGCGGACGCATATATTTTACGGCTTAACTCCTGTAGCTGAGGACCCCAAGATAATGTTTTATCGAAGTACACGCCCAAGTTTTTAACTTTAGTGCTAATAGGTATAACAGATCCGTTAAAATGAATTTGCGGGAGTTCCGCCCAATTTATTTTTGCCACTAACCTAGAGCTACCTATGACGATCGCTTGACTTTTTGTTGGATTCACTGTAAGCCCCTGTTGTATACTCCATTGACTAATATGCGCCAGGTCCAAGTTGATTTTATCAAAAGCACATGATAAGTTACCTGGAGGCGCTTGTGTATAGATTTGCAAATCGTCTGCGTATAAGTGGTAGGAAGATAAAATATTATTCGAGATAGGATTAATAAAAATCGTAAAGAGTAA
Organism: Hypena proboscidalis; assembly: GCA_905147285.1. Lineage (NCBI taxonomy): Eukaryota > Metazoa > Arthropoda > Insecta > Lepidoptera > Erebidae > Hypena > Hypena proboscidalis. The sequence goes on from LR990132.1 coordinate 1,193,817, forward strand.
AGGAGATAAAACGCCACCCTGTGGTACACCGACAGATGTATCAGTCCAAGAAGAATAGGTATCTTCGATACGAACACGTTGCCGGCGACCGAATGTACAAAGCTTTGTAAATATTATTTAACTTATTTCCTTAAAAATATTTGCCTGGCATTAACTACTAACACTTTGTGAGACGGAGACCACAATGCAGCATATCAATACAAATTATAAGAAATGATGTGTCGGTTTAAAATGTCAAAAAACAATGTTTTTCAAGCTGTTATAGTTGTTTGCAAGATACTTTTGCCTAAAAAAAAACTAATTAAAAAAACTAATAAAAAAAAAAGAATATTCTTAACTCGAGAGTATTCTAAATATTATAATATTTTATGTACTAATTTTTTTCAAAGAAAAAGGAACCGCCTTCAAAAACTCAAAAGTAAAAAATAAAATATTCGCTAAACTTTGCTTACCTTTATATTAATTTGTTTAAACAATAAACCTAAATAATTATGTAATACCAATTAATTATATTTTTTTGAAGTCGGCGCCAAATCACATAATTGCTGATACGGTTTTAATTGGTATTTAATTTTGTGATTTTTTCAACAATTATTTCGGTAAATACGGTTTTAATTGGTATTTTTGATTTTGTAATTTGGCGCCGACTTAAAAAAAATATAATTAATTGGTATTACATAATTATTTAGGTTTATTGTTTAAACAAATTAATATAAAGGTAAGCAAAGTTTAGCGAATATTTTATTTTTTACTTTTGAGTTTTTGAAGGCGGTTCCTTTTTCTTTGAAAAAAATTAGTACATAAAATATTATAATATTTAGAATACTCTCGAGTTAAGAATATTCTTTTTTTTTTATTAGTTTTTTTAATTAGTTTTTTTTTTATTTTATTTTTTTATTTCAAGCTTTTTAGTGTCTTAGTTTTTTTACTTTTGAGTTATTGAAGGCGGTTCCTTTTTCTTTGAAAAAAAATAGTACATATTATAATATTTAGAATACGCTCGAGTTAAGAATATTCTTTTTTTTTAATTAGTTTTTTTTATTAATTTTTTTTATTATCAAATCCTTATATATTATCAAAAAAATCTTTTTGAGATCTTCATGATCATAACTATTATAAGTTATCACTACGATAATAACAAATATGCTGAAACGTAAGCCCCGTCCAAACCTAAGAGCTTTCGGTACTTTAAGGGTAGGTAAGTAGGGTGTCTCTGCTTACCCTTCAAAGCATACACAGGCATGATGTTATGTTATGTAGTGGTGAAAACAATACATAGATACACGATTGCACAAAACGTGGTTCATTAGCTATTCGTTTTTGAAGAGTTCCGTTGCCTGTCTCCGAAGATCTTTATCAGATTATGATAAATTATATACTAAAACCTTCCTTGAAACACAAGGATTAAAATACTGAAATCTGCATTCAAATCGGATCAGTAGTTTCCGAGAAAATCGCGAACATAAAAAGGTGACATACATACATACATACATACGGATCGAATACAGAACCTCTTTTTTTTTTTTGAAGTCGGTTAAAAACAGTTTGAAACGGGAGCGGATCAGTGAGGCTTATGGCTGGTCAAAGCGCGGGAGCAGTTGCTATGTAGATCTATATCTGTGGTTGCTACTTTGATACAGCGAATTCCACGCGGACAAGGGCGCGCGCATAAGCTTGTATTCAAATAAAATAAAAGTGTGGTTGTTTGCTTCATTTTAACGCTAAATCGCCGGGTAAATTTAAATGAAATGTTGCACAGATGTAGCTCATAGTATGGATTAACATAATAATATCCACTGCTTGTTCTACGTACTATTCAGCGCTAGCCGAGTGGGAGACCGTAGGACTGTGAAGTCAAAGATCTCGGGTTCGAACCCACGGCACACACCTCTGTCAATAAATCGTAAAGATTCGTTTTTTCGAAGATATGTGCGTATTTATCATATAAATTATCACTCGCTTACGGTGAAGGAAAACATCGTGAGGAAACCTGCATGCCTGAGAGTGCCTTAAAAGTGCTCGATCCGCTCTTGGCCAGCGTGGTGGACTATGGCCTAACCCTTCTCATCATGAGAAGGGCCCGAGCCCAGCAATGGGACATGTATTAGATACAGGGCTGCTATTATTATTTTGTGGGTGTTTCGTCAAAGTACATTAATTTATGCGGTCATACACAATACATTATGTTTTCCATTGCCGTATTACGAATGGTCAAATAAAATCCTCTTTGTAAAGAGTGTACTTTTTCAATACACTTTTAATTGTAGTATTCAGTTTTGTAATGAACTTTGGCCCTTGCAATGCATAGCAAAGTAATAACATTGTAATTATTGTTCGCAACCGGCATGCTTTTTTGACAATGTTTAAGCATCGTAGTTAACAGTGCTATCAGATATATTGCAGGCGCATTAGTTTAAGAAAAAAAGATAATTCCTGTAAGCGAAAACACACACAAAATACAACGACCTCTTTGTTCATTAAACGCCAAAATCCTTGAAAAATAAAACCTTTGATAACATATAATTACAATGCAATACCAAATATAACATAATACACCTGTAAATGCACTACACTCTAAAATAATGCATAACAATGGTTTAATTACACAATGTGGTGGGAACTGCACACGTTCGGCAAATTCCCATGCGTTACAATGATGGGAACCGATCCCACGTCCCAAATGTGTGCAGTGACAAGAACCTATAGTGTTCGTAACATATTGTGTAATTGTTTATAGGTTTCCGATACGAGAACTATCGGTATGTATCAAGGTCTTCGGTCGTGATAGATATGCGTTGTCAAAAACTAAAGGATTTCTATATGTAACTAATTTTAATGTAGAAAGTAGGTAGAACCTACCCCATGTTCACTACATTACAGGATTGCTCAAAATCTGTTATATCAACAAAGTGTGATAAAATTTTCGTCAGCTCGTCTAATTGTCTTTAATGTATGTTGTAAATAACGAAGCCCGCACTAGGAATAACTCCTGTGTCGCGGGGGTGTTCACAAACATGCATTTCACACACTCAGAGTCAGAACAAATCTTTGTGTGATCCATATTGGGATCGAACGACGCAGTTGGAAGCGGCGAGATGACAGCTCTAACCACTACGCCGACCGTGCACCCAACCCGTAAGTAGGAATGTCGATCCGATTGTTTATAGGTTTCCTAAACCGTAATCAATAGGAGTGCATGTCTCAAGGCCTTCATAAAAAGGTGTAGGTAAGTATAGGTGATTGTATGAGTCTTTGAAAATTATTATAATCTAAAACCTAATCCATGTGTGCACTTTTCTTGATTATTAAGGTTCGTTGGTTTCTAATAATAGAACCTATATTTATTCACTACGTGCACTATGTGGATAGGATAACGATCGATTGCTTTTTAGCTAAATTAAATTAAAATATCATGACAATGTAGACGTCTCATAATTATTTATATATCTTACCTTGAATTTCTTCAAAACGCTGTATCATCTGCACACGTATCTAGCGAGGACCTGACTTTCTAAGACGCTGCCGTCATAACTGAACACTTATTTTTAACAGGTTAGCGCGATTTTCATTTATGTCTGACAACAAACTTTTAAAGTTGAAAGAATATGCAAATATACATACTTAACTCATATTTAACGACGATTTTAATGTATTAACATTTTCGGATTCTATATCTACAGAATCCGTGATCGCGGGTATAGTAGACTAAAGTGGTAGAAGCGTCAACTCGTCTGCCAAAAAATATTACGCACTACCCTCACATTTTTAATTTTCGGGGTGGTGCGTTCCATTCAAGCATAAAGACGACGAAAAATCACAAATGTTTTGGTGAAGCTTAGATAGGTGGAAAATAGTATAATAGTGGACTCACATCGCGATAGCTCGGCAATTTCGTTCTAAATTCAAAAAGTTTTATCACTACATAGTATAAAACAAAGTCGCCTTTTCTGGTCCTATGTGCGCTTAAATCTTTAAAACTACGCAACGGATTTTGATGCGGTTTTTGGAACGAAGTTCCCTATCGCGCGTTGCGAAAGGGGGCTAGACGGAAAAATTGCTACGAAAAGTGTAACGACACATTTCGTAGCAATTCTCGTAGCGGCGTAGTAATTACATGATACGTTACAGCTACGGTGCTACATCGTCAGACACACAGAGTGAGTATTCGGTGAACCACATTAAGATTTTTTTATAACTTAGAAAAATAAAAAAATCTTTACTAATTAATCGAAAGGAACTTCGTTCCATCAGGGTGTCCCTTGACACCTCAGTAGTTTTTTTTCCAATAGATAGAGTGATTCAAGAGGAAGGTTTTTATGTATAATACATGCATAGAAAGGGGGAATTGTTTTACTCCAAATTTAACGCGTGCGGGCCACGGGCAGTAATGAATAAATCAAACTACTGGATCGATTTTAATCATTTTTTCAGTGAGTGACATAGGCTATATATTATATACCCGTGCGAATCCGGAGTGGGCCGCTGTGTTTTTATATACAACGTTCACAGTTTTTCTGTAGTGTATTTAGTATCAGCATTGTACCCGTGCGAAGCCGGGGCGGGTCGCTAGTATTATAGTATTACATTATGATGAAATAAATTGTTACTTTATCACGATGTCTTGTGGCCGTAATATGATGTACAGACTGATATATATTATAAATAAATTGTTAATAATAAAATTATAGGAATTGCTTGGATAAATGCAAATAAACCTAGAATTAGAACTAAATTTTTGGATATGTTGTAGAGGTAGCGTCAATGAGTATAAACGGAGAGCCAAGATAAATCGAAAAAAAACTAAATGTTTACTTCCTTTTCCAAGAAGGCGGCGGAAACTCATAGGAATTTGACTTCAAATATTTTATGGTATGCTTTTATTTCCTCTACATTTCTACAACATGCTGCTACAGCTTTGTAGGTTCATTTGCACTCATGATTGTAATTTATATAATTTAAATGACTGAGCTATATGTTATGTAGTAGTTTCAGAACCTAGATTCACCGCCAAATTGGAGCACCAGTAGTAGAAAACATAGCTACTATTTGGTGGCAGGTTGAAGGTGAAACGGTAGTGCTTTATGTATAAAGTATTAGTATACGTCTAACTTGATAGATATTAAAAACGTTTAAACGCTTTGTTAAGTATTAGGAACTTTAGACTAGTAACTATAACTGGGGCCACAGTAGTGGCTCCGCCAAGACGTACCAGCGAAGTGGAAAGGTGGAACTACCTTGTCTGGAATAAAGGTTTCCTAAAATTATTTAAAATATAAACAACACAAGCGACATTCAGTATTTTATCAAAAATAATTAGATAAAACTAATTTAGTAGTTGTTTTTAATTAATAAAAAATATCCTACATATTTACAAAATGAGTTTGAGATATACAATGTGGAATGTACTAATATACTAAAACAAAAGTTACTATTTTGTTTTATTTACGGCACGTTCTGGATATAAATACAAAACTTAGTTTATAATACTTGCATAATATAGTGCAGTAATACATACTGAAGTAGTATTTCAATTCAGGCGCTGCCATGCTACATAAACTCGATTGATTAGGTTTTATCGTCTTTTTTAATTACAAAACTATTTACTTGAAATTAATGAAAGCATTGTAAAAATTGTGTTTACAACTGAAATGGTTGATCAAATTAATGTCGTAAACATCAACTTTTACAATCCATGCATTTATTTCTTGCAACTTATTTTGTTAATATCGTTTATAAATAAATCTTTATTAATATCGTTTTTAATCGGATAATTAACATGTTTTTACTTGATTTGCGTCTACTCGTGACTGTGGCACCAATACATGGCTACGCTGAAATATCGGCAAGCAAAATTTTTACAAACAATAAGTAACTTGAATAATGATAGGTACATTAATTCGATAATAATATCATTAAATAAATGTCATAATTAAAAATATCACAAAAAAAAATACTTTCGTGGCTGAAATGATGTTTCCATCAATCATATTTCAACACAGAAGTCGAAATCTCGAATTATTTTTGAAGTTTTCTCATTAAAGTGATCGTAATGTATAGAATAAAAAAATACCACATCCTGCAATCTACAAAAATAAATAATTGTGAAGAAAACCTGGTTACTTCTCTTTCAAAGAAAGTCTGAATTACTCCTTGCACCTAAATATTGTCTCTAGTTTATTAGTACATCCCTCAGCAGCCTACTCTATCTAAAAGGATCCAAAGGTGATGTCGTGCAGCGGCCTGGACTGGCCGTTGCTGGGCAGCGCGTATTCCTTGAGGAGCTCGTCCAACATGGAGTACTGCTGGTTGTTGCGCTGCTGGGGGAAGGAGGGGGCGGGCCTGGCGGGAGCTGAGTTGTAGTCCTGAAACAGAATAGCATTATATTTGTAGAATTTCATGAATAACTTGGATCTTGGCAAATGACAAAGGTTCTTATTGAATATTTTTATAACATTTAGCTATGCTTAGCAAATTATACTAAGAAACAGTTGAAAAATTATGGGACCGGTGGATTTGAACCTTGCACACCGGGCCGCACTCAGCCGCTTTTAACCAACCAGGTAGTGTAAAAGACTCCTCTTAAAATGTCATTAGCTACTATCAATAATCATACTTCTACTACAAATCAGACTCACTAAACCTGTTCAGACTCACTAAACATCTTGAAAATATGCACTGTAACGCATTCCAAAGTATCAGAGACATTAGCCATACCTCATTGGTTATTATGAACGTTAACTATACTACGCATTTGCTACAATTTGGGCAAATTTCCCGCTATACCAGACCACACCTCTTCTAAAGTCAAATCGTCACTTATTGCCGACAGCATTAGCCGACAACAAATGTAAATGACGTAGAAATAGACAAAACATACCACATTCAATTGGTCAGCTGTCAACCTGAAGCTCGGCGCTCATCGGTTATGAGTGATGGTTATGACTATAATCCACTTTTGACTGGTTTAACCACGTCATTTTTGACATGTTAGGAGCTTACAAGAGGTGAGGTATGGAGAAGCGGGAATGAAAAATTTGGTCATCTCGAAGCAAACTGGTAGCAGTACAATATAAAAGACGTATCTTATTATTTATGCATGACTTCACACTCATATCAAATTTTTGGTAAAATAAAAAAAATCGCCTTTAAAGCCTGGATCCTTCAGTTCATAATAAATGTACCTTTAAGCACCCAAAACAGGCTTTTTTCATGTTTGTAAAAAGCATGAGAACGCTCAGATAGAGAATCTGTCTCTATTTGAGCTTCTTGAGCTATTAAGTCATAAGTCATTTATTCATTACAAATTAAATTTGTGTGGAATATAAATATTTGAAGGCATGCATGTAGTCTCGACCTTCCAATCTGTCGACCCTTTTTTCCAATTACATTGGGGTTGGCGTCTGGTCCAAAGAATTTAGCTGAATATCAGTATTTTACGTGGAGCGACTGCCATCAGACTGCCACAAGCCAGTACAAGGTGATACGATACTCATTGTTAGACTAGTTGTCAGACTTTCGGGACTCTGGCTACCCGTATCTTCAAAACCGGGGCCGACGGCTTAGCGTGCTATCTGAGACACGAAGGAGAACTAGTCTCTGGTCACCCATCCTGCGAGATCGATAGCTTCGTGCGACTTTTCATTTTTCATTTTCATTATTTCACTTCGACTTAGCCACGAGCTCCTACGAGGTATGCATGTACTGTGGTTCAAAAACAAATGGTAGGCGACAATTACCTGGTACTCTATCTGAGGTTTGGGCGACGCGAACTGCTCGAAAGATGGAGAAGGCCTGAAGTCCTGCTTGGGTTGTTTGAAGGTGGTGTGTCTTTGCTGTACTGGTTCAGGGTTGAAGAAGTTGTCATTGATTGGCGATTGAACGGCACCGGCAAAGAAAGCGGGCTGGAAATGTAATGGGCGGATTTTGTGAATTTTGCATGTAAAGAGCTCAAACATTATGAGCAAAACAAAACATAGAACGATATTTCAGCAGTGGTAATAATCGTATATGAAGTGTGGAAAATACCTACAAGGTCGCTTTCACTAGAAAGCGTTTATATCCTTTTAATCACGAGATTCAGTAAAAAAAAAGGATATAAAATTTCCATTTTTTTAATATTTGGGCTTTTAAATTTGATTAAATTTTTAGAACGCTAAAAGATTTATTTTCTATTCAATAGTCCCAATGACCTGGCAAAATACCAAATTTTCACGCTCAAAACATTATTTTTGGAATTATCTGATTTTTCTGCCATTTTATTGAAATTATAATAATCTATTTGTCTGTATATGTTATTGTTTTTATTCAAAATTAATTGTAAAATAAAAAGTCAATATGGAAATATCTGACTAACTGAATATAAAATACCCTGAGTATTTAATACATTTGAGGTCTTATAACTCACCTTGGGTGGAGTAGGTCCTTGAGAAGCAGCCCTGTACTGTTGCTGCGGTTGCGCGGGGGGCGGCGCGGGCCTGTACTGCTGTTGGGGCTGCGGCGCAGGTCTGTATTGCTGCTGAGGTTGAGGCGCGGGCCGGTATTGTTGTTGAGGTTGAGGCGCGGGCCTGTATTGCTGCTGGCGGGGAGCGGGGCGCGGGGTGGGTGCGGGCTCTTCGTAGTCGTAGTCTTGATTGCGGTATTGGGAACCACCCTGCATCAGTAAAATAAACATTATAGCTACTGAAGATATAGCAGTGTATCGGAAAAGACAAAAGTATGCCAGACTTCAGACAACCATGATAATTTAAAAAAAGGGAGCTTGCGGTCGTAGCGTTGTAGTTTGTCTGGTCTTCTGCTCAGGCAAGATAAAATATGACTAAACAAAACATGGATGGACCTTTTTTTTGTTAACTAATATCGTCTCATTGTTGGGCAAAGTTTGCCTGCCCCACTTTTCTTCCCGCGGCCTTTTCTTGACAGTCTTCTAGAAAGATGTCCAAGTCATCGTGCCAGCAGTGTACATAATGAAAACGCTATATTATCATAGACATAAATGCCAACAGAGGATTGAAAAGTTCAATCTTGTTTTGCTTTTTATTATCACGGGAGCATGTAGTTGCAAAAGCTATTTAAAGATCGTCATTAATTTTATCTATGCAATTTAAGTGAATAAGTGTTGCCATTACCTGTTGTTTAGGTGGTCGGTCCCTGGTGGTATCGTCGACTAGGGTCGGAGGAGCCACGGTGATACCCTCACCGGCTGGCTGGAAACCGTATTTGTTGGCTCCGTACTCGATCACGCGAAGCTTGAATTATTGAAGAAAAATATTATTGCCAAAATAAGACAGAGTACGCAAATAAGCAGGCAGTATATTTTACTTGAATTGGAATTAATTCTATTACTGAATGTTATTATGACAACGAAGGACAAACGAATAATACGATCTCAAGTCCACCTATTTTATTAGGCATCTGTCAAAGAAACAATATCATCATCAGCTCAACTGAACTGCTGGAAAGATGATATGTAATAAATTGATGTAGTTAAAATATATAATAAACGTTGAACGTTGCCCACTGGCTGCGATTTGTTAGATAAGGTTAGCTAGTCTTTTAACGCTAGTTTTTAAGTAGTTTATTTTTTTTAGGTGTTTATTTAGTTTTTTTTTGTGTTTTGTTTTCGTTGGTTGTAAATAAATTATTAATTATCATTAAATATATAATAATATAGGAAATCAAAGTTTCAGTTCCCAATACATACCTTGCCAGTGTCGTCTTTGTATCCGTACTTGCCCTTGACATCTCCGGCAGGGGACTTTGTCTCGATCTTGAAGGATCCGTCTGCGGCCTCGTATCCGTACGTGTATGAGCCATCATCGTTGTGCCTGGAAATTGAACAGATCTTTGTCAGCATTATAGTTCTTCTCTAAGTCTAAGTTTAGGATTTAAATATCAAGTTACAGTCTGAATCCACTTAGACCTACAGTATAAAACATCTTACACGTCACTATTATCTTTACTTCCCCGTAGGGTTTCTTTGGGCAGCTCCTTGCCGTGAAATTCTTAGTAGTCTAAAGATGACCTGGCTTTTCTTCATTGGCCACCAGTTAAGAAAGGATCCGTTTTCATATTTTCCTCTTCTATCAATGTTTCTAAGATCACTGTATAAAAAGTATTGCTGTATATACTCTTTTGATCTACCGACAACAATCCCAAGTTTAGTAAGATCTATTTTTACTCTTTCAGTTAACTTCAAGATAAAAGTGAGGTTTGGACAAATTCAAAAAGTAATCAATAAGATAAAAGTTTGCTTTACCTGTTGATCTGCTTGAGTATAGGAACTGGCGTGGAGGCGACCTTGGGCTCTGAGGCGATGTACCTCGGAGAGCGTTCTTCATACTCCTGGGCGGATACACACGCCACAAGGGCCAGCAGGGCCTGCGGATACGAAAATATGGGTTAATTCATGTAATAAACAGCTTCCAAAGGAACGTCATGAGAAAATGGGATACATAATGACATGAAAATGTTTGAAGTATCACCCAGAGGCGATTCTAGTATAATTTGCGACGGTATTTTTGACATTTTCATTAGTTAATACAATCCATGATTGCGTCTTTCTGTCTAATTTATTTTAACGTCGGTAAGAAAGCAGTGGAGAGTTTAGTCTTAGATGGAATTCACGTTTAATTGAAAACATGCTCTAAACGGCTGTCTGGACCATAATCAATTTTTTGTATATAAGTGTTTCATACTACTTGTCCTTGTCAACTCAAAAACTCGTATGCAAACCAAACAAACGCAATTGTTATGTATTGAAGCCAGCCACGGTTAGAGCACTATGAGTTTGGTTTGTAGTGTAGATTGTTGCAAAAGTACAGAAAAACTGCTATTGCCTTGGTTTATTGGTGTCACGTTGTGTAAAGTTGTTAACGAGAACCGCGTTGGCTGTGTTATTGATTTTCTTATCTAAGGTTCATGAAGTTTATTAAACCTTATAAGGCTACCACTCGTACACGAATAGCGACTCTGTGGTAATGGACACACAATGTAGAGCCCAAATTTAAATAAAATTTGTATTATGACAAACTTATTATGAATCCATTTATATTTTTCTGTTAATAAAGTTATTTTTCTTAGTATGGTATATCATTATTTAACTTTTTAACATGAAAATTTGAGATACATAGTAGATATTAATTCTGAATTAATTGTCTAAGAAGATTTTTTAGAATGATGTGTAGAAATGGGCCTTTGAGATATGATTACAATTTTAATTTCTATAAATTTTCCATAATTATGTCTGTATAGTATAAGTGTCAGAAGTTAAATTACAAAAGTTCTATAAAATTTGATGAAGCACAAACACATTATAATGACTTAAGTTCAATTTGCCGCGATAGTCTAGTGGTTAGCGTATGGGCCTTTCGTCACGATGTCTCGGGTGCGATGCCCGGGTCGGGCAAAGTGTTATTTGTGAACTTTCCGTGGATAGCAACATTAAGTTTGAATTGTGTCCTCTATCCCATGGGACCTAAACATAGGTGAAGTGTGGGTTTTGTGCACCTCTGCCACACCCTTCTAAGTAATAAAGTCGTGATGTTATGTTATTTTTGCACATTTGAATTATTTTAATTGCGCAAAGTGAACTTTTGCGATGAAGTAATTATTTCAAACTAGACGATATTGTAACTGTCTTGGCAAGTATCAATTAACATGTCAGGCGGCGTTACGGAATGTTACAAATGTAGGCCCTGACACTTCCATCCACTTTGATATATTACTGTAATGTGGTAAGTAAGAATATGTATGTGTGGTCTATTTTACAAGAATAGCCGACGTAAGTTAATGTCAGAAAAATCTATTTGCATAATGAAGGCACACTTACTATTAACAAGCATTGCTTTAGTGTACCTTGTTTTGTTTCTTAATCATTTTTAGAAAAAAATGCCTTGCCTTTCTATGCATCAAGAGGTAACTGACGACGTAAACTAATATTATACTTTTATTTTTCTACGGCAGGGATTTACAAAACATAAGGCTGGGGAAATATTTTTGTCGAATATGAAATATTGTACAGTCCAAATTGACTTATTATTTATTACCTTTGTTCTTTCTTAACGAGTCACAATTTTTTGAGAGCTCATATTTTGTTCATTTTACTCAGAAATATACAACGAAAAATTTCCTATTCACGTATTTACGTACTCTATTTACTGATTAACAAATTTTTGAGTGCTCATATTTTGTTAATTTTACTCAAAAATATATAACTAAAATGTCCTATTCACGTATCATAAACGATCAACCCCGCCCCAGTTCATACATCGCGTCATGTCGAAAGTTTACGCATTGATGGATTTACGTGGCAATTTGTCCGTCTGTCACAACATTAGGTCTAAACTTACATCGCTATGACATTATTCCAGCAATCGTTACATGTTGCAATGTACTGGATAACTTGCTGTGCTTGCAAATTGCCCTTCTTGTCCCTTCACAGCAGTGGGCTGTGAAGGGACAAGAATAGGCCCTAGATTTTAAGGTAGTTGTAATAAATTTACTGTTGAAAGACCTTACTAGTTCCGTAAAATTATGTTTGCAATGTTTAGTTAAGTTTAATACTTTATTGTACACATATAATAAATGATAGCAGCCCTGTAATTAATACATGTTTCTAGGCTCGGGCCTCTTCTCATGATAAGAACAGTTAGGCCATAGTTCACCACGCTGGCCAAGTGCGGATTAGTAGACTTCACACTCCGTCGAGCTCTTTTTAGGCACTCTCAGGCATGCAGGTTTCCTCACGATGTTTTTTCGCAAGCGAGAATTATATGATAAATATATCTTCGAAAAGACGAACTTAACGATTTATTGAATGAATTGTGGGTGGGTTCGAACCTTTGACTTCGCAGTCCTACGGTCTCCCACTCGGCTATCGCTGCTTTACTCATAAATTACATTACCAAAATAACAAAAATGTGGTTATGACAAAACGTGAAAACTTAAAAAAGAGTTTTCTGCCAGCAACTCGTTGAGGGCTATAGGATAAAGAGAATCTTAAAATGTGATTGAAGTGAGACAACAATGAGAGTTATAAAGAAAGATACTTAGATAACAGAATTTGGCTATATATTCTTACATATTCTACATAACAAAGTTATTCGGGTAAAATAACATGTTAGAGGCATTTTTAGCGGCCAACAGAATTTTTCTATGGAGGTTCAGTAATAGAGATTTTACTGATTTGATAGTATTGATATCGTTTCCAGAGGTATAGATTCTGGTGGAAATATCGTGAGCCAGGAACGAATTAACGTTTAATGCGAACTCGGTATAAGTACATTGAAACTATGTATTAAAATTGATGACTTATTATTGAATTGAACTTTTTGAGGAAGAAGTTTAATCATTAAAATGGGCATTCCTTTTCTATACTACACTAAGACCATTTGTAAATATTTCTACACCACTTCCGCGACTAAAACTAAACTTAGGTGCATAATTTAATTAAACACCACAATTTCCTAACATTTGTTTATATTCGTGTCGCAAGGAGTTTCATTGAGAGATTTATTACCAACACGGACAGACAGACATGCATGTCATGCACTACTAATTGTAACTGAAGGCCAGTACTCCACTACATACCGATCGGATATCAGTAACGTTTTGGCTATTACTTTATTAATAACTATTCTATTTGACCGCCATACTCTAATATATGAAATGTATTTAATTTCCTAAGGTTGTTTTAACCATAATCTTTGATTAAATTAAGCGTGACTTATTGGACTTTAAATAAAAACTAAAGCCATAGTTATTTCTTTAACGAATTGTTATTAAACCGAATTCGTTCGATTCCTGTTATAGATTAGTTGAATAAAAACCAGCTTCAATTACAATAATTTTAGACTTATATGGTTTTTACATGAGTGCCATTGTCAGAGCTCAACCAAATTAAAATGAAACCACACGGGTAGCACCAGCTTTCAAATAAAAGAAAGAATTATTAAAATCGCTTCGCCCAGTCGAAAGTTATGAGGTAACAAATATAAAAAAAAAATACAGACGAATTGACAACCTCCTCTTTTTTTTGAAATCGATATGATTTGATGGTCGATCGTTAAGTGTTATAGCGCCTAAAAGAACTGAATTGTAGTTAAATGACAAGGGGTAACTACATGGCGCATCTGCAAGCTTTTGCTAGGTTGATATGATAGGCATTGACTGCATTTTGTGATACTTTTAATTGTTAAAGTTGACGACCGGACGGCGGAGTGGATAGTGTACCTGCCGGCGACACTGAGGTCGCGGGTTCGATGACGAAGACTTTTTGTGTACATGGAGGTTTGTCTTGGTCTGGGTGTTTCTATTAATAATAAGTATGTATTTACAAAAGAAAAGTAAATATGTATTAGTATTAGTTATTCTAGTACCCATAGTACAATTTCTACTTACTTTGGGATAAGATGGCGTTGTGTGTATGTTGTATTTTATTTATATTTTAAGCTGATAATTCTGTCATATCATAAACTTATTACCTAACCAGTTGCCGATGAGCTGATTGATATACACACTTGTCTTAATTTAAGTTATTGCTATTTCAATATAAAAATAAAGCTAACGAGATACCTATCAACTTTGAAACTGGCCTTTATCACGTACTTGAAAACAATGCAATGTTATATTGTCATAACAAGCGATTGTTATTGCTGTAACACTATTTACAATGTGCAATCGCAATATTGATCGGATTGTCGAAAGCCTATTGCAACTGATAAAATGTAATTATAACAATATTGAAAGTTTGCAAAAGTCAGAAAACAATTACAATGCGACGAAAATGTCAGTTCTATTTATATATTTATTTTATTTTAGTTCATCCACATATTGTTTATTAGACATGCATTAAATATACTTGTATCAATTTTATTAAACATAGACTGTCTGAAACTGCAATTTACTAAATCTTAAGCCTTATTATTTATCTTTGTGTAAAAGTTATTTAAATAAAGCTGATCCTTCGATCGTCAGGGGGCCTGTTAGAACATAAAACCTCTTCTCGAAGTGTCCTTATCGCTCAAGGTGGATCTAGTTTTAAGTTTCTAAAACCACCGTAGCACTAACAATACTGAACTTAATTAATAACTAAAACTGACAATTTAGTTCAGTTTAACTTGTCGATAAATTCCTATTGGCAGCATAACTGGCTTCACTTTTTATTTCCGATAAGGTGGACCACTATTATAATAATTCTGCACAAAGGGAGCTGATAGGAAAGTCGTTGCTAAAGGCCACGGCCCATTCACTGCCACAGTGTACATAAACCAGTAGTCCCACTCTACCGCACCCTGTATTCATCGATCAAATAGTCAAAACTAAATTGCCAAACGATTTAGAACTGTAGACTACTTAAGTTAAAGTTTAAAGTACACTTGTTTATTGATTTCGCCGTTATACGACTGTTAAATTTCGGTATCGGTTAAGTGATTTTGAAGCTTAATAAATAGCCTTATATCCGATAACAAGGTCGACTTTCAGGTGGGAATTTGAGTTATATGTGCATTGATACGAGCGTGATGCAATGAAATTATGCGGAAGTTGTTACATGGACATGTGAATGTTCTGAAGCACGTGTTGTTTCTTTCAAGGTTGCGGTAAAGGTTTTCAGAACTGGTATTTAGCAATTAATTGGTATTTAAACCTTTTTGATGTAGACTTACGACAGATTCTAAAATAAGAATACTGATGCCTTATGTCTATCCTCTAAGGAATAAGTTACAGGAGCGAGATTTTATAAGAGTTAAGAAATTGCTGTGTACGTAGGTTAATTTCATTTAATTTCCCTATGTCGTGTCTACCCTGTATGTCGATGGTCGAAACATTTTATCAACCATAATTGGTTGGATATGAAAAAGTTAAAACACTCAATGCTATTCAGACTATTAAAAAGATACTCCCGTGTTCATCTTGAAAAAAAAACTATAAACGCATGTCATCAAAAACTTGTAACATTCAATCTTAGTTAGTATACGAATCAAACTACTGCATTTCACTACGTCATGGCTAGTGGAGCAGGCCCGGTAGTTCCTACTGGTATGTCACAGCTCAATATTAACAGCTTTATTGCCAGCAAACCTGATTGCAGCCGTGGTCATTATTAGCTAAGTTTTGGTTCGGTAACTAGCTCAATTTTGTACTTGTTATTTGTCAGTTTGGAAATAACTTAGTGCGGGTTTTTTGAGTTCGGAATTACATGTGTTCATATAAGTAGAGATAACAATGACATTAGTTTATTTATCATACCTATTTGAATTTATAATTGCCGATTTTACCGATGTGTTAAACTCAAGTTACTCTCAAGTTTTGATCTCCCTGTCAGAGAGAAAGAGAGAGATGCGAGTAAAAACCGTATATAAGGTAATCGGAGCTAAATAATAAAAAGCTTAGAGCTTTGGCTAAATCTGAAAGCTTCTTATCATTCAATACTGAAGTGTCCAAACTACCTTTTTAATTAATCAATAAACAGATTAAATTGCCATGTTTTTTTGACAATATTATTGAATAGGCAATAGTTTAGCTTTGCAATTCGTACCAACATATGAATTTTGTTAATAATAATGGCGCCTGCAATAGTGACGAAATCCGCAAATCAATATTTCAATTGGTACACATTCAGTTTTATTTTTGAAACTGATTTTGAAATATTTAGGCGGTCACCTGACTACTTGGTGTGCGGTGTAGTATATAAAATTCTCATGGAAATATAGTTTCGCTTTTAATTAAGGTACCGAGTGCTCTATGTGAATTTTATACTGTCCCTCCTCCCGTCCCCACGCATTGAGTTACCAGGCAATGGCTTTAGAATGAGAAGTGAATGAAGTCTGAAAAAGATTTTAAAGCAAGTCCTTCATTTTGAGTTACAGGGATCAAAATTAAATCGTATTTTATTTAGTTAAGTTAAGTTAAATTTACATTAAACTACACTCAGATTATAAGTTCTAAGACTTTTAATTGTTGACCTTGAATTTCATCAATGTTTTAGACAAAACGATCAACTATCACTATAATTTGATTTAGATCAAACAGATTTGTTTTTACTTTATGCTATCAGTAGATTGATCAATATTGAATGCATTTCATTGAACCAAAACAGGTCGCTTTTATCACTAAAACAAGACAACTTTCAACACACTAAAAGCACTAGAAATAAACACTATATTTCTCAATAGACTATATTCGCTAGGGCAACATTTACCCACTTTGACCACTGCACGTAATATGGTTGAAGTTAATTGGTTTTTTCACGGTTTCACCACGACACTTATGATTAGATCACATCACTAATTGTTTAATTGTAACCGCATGACAAAGGGGCCAGCATTCCGTTACGCACTTGTTTCATTTACTTTCACTTAATAACTGAAATTAAAGGTTTAGTTAACAATTCATAATAAGTTAGTAAAGTTTTTAATCGGTTTTATAATTGAATTAAGTCAAGCTGAACAATCATAGGTGATTAGATTTACACTTATTTTTAAATCAATTTATAAAATAACTCACTATGCCTATGAAAAAAAATCAAACAATAAACTGAAATGTCAAAAAAAAATTTAGTTCCAAAAAAAAACAAAAACTTTTTCTATTTACTTTTTAATAAATAACCATAAAAGTTAATTTATTTAAATAAGTACTTTTTCTTTTTTTAGTTCTTGTTTTTTTTTTTTAGCAAGCAATAGACGTACCAATCGCGCGTACGGTGTCATGGTGGCAAGTCGGAGGCGCGGCGCTGGCGCACGCCGCTTATATATCAACCACGGGGAGACCTTTCACTGGAATTTACGATTTTATTAGGGGGTGAGATCAAAAATAGGCTTTAGGGATGATTTCCAAAATATTAGATACTGAATTAAAGTAGCATTATTTTCTTTGATTACTGACCAAAAATAATTATTTTATCAGCTTTAAGAAAGAAAAAATACGAAAATGAGTTAATAATAATATGTGTAGGAAAAAGATAACGATGTATTTGTATTAAGTTTGTACACAAAAATGACTCATACTCAATATAAAACATGATTATATAAATCTGCTTAGAAAAATAGTTATTTCTTTTTTAGAAATCATTAACATAATTACCACTGAAATAAAAACACCAAATTATATCTGAATAATACAAAAAGATGAAGCTTAAGCATTACAGAAATCAACAAACTGTGAAAAATAGTAAATTTAAGAATAGTTGCGTGCCATTGACCTTCCTTGGAATAAGATCAGATAGACCGAATGCCACGCAATTGGGAATTGGCGGATTAAATACAAGGTAATACAGCTTCCGGTTTCAATCTAGATTAAACATTACTTACATATCTATTATGCCTCATAAGACAACGCCCAGTGATCAATAGTTATAGCCATTTATTAAATGTATGTCCCACTGCTGGGCATGCCTGGGCCTCTTACATGATGAAGGGGTAGGCCAGGCTGGCTAGTGCGGCTTGGTAGGCTTCACACACCCTTCAACACATCGTGTCTACTCTCTCAGGTGTAGGTATCCTCAACCATGTTTTCCTTCACCGTTAACGAGCTTCTTTTACCCCTTATCCCCTTTTATTGGGCGTAGGTGGTCTTGAAGTTAACTTAATTTCAAGAATTAGAAAATTCATCTTCGTATATAAATAAATATTTATAGCCCCATTATGTAGAACTACTTTTGCACAACGTTTTTCGCTTTTTCTCGGACCTTTTCTATATAATATACTTGCTAAAATTATACCTAACCAACCTAACTTATCTAAAATAAATTGCAAACAAGCTATATTTAAATATTTAAAAACTTTAAAGTATGATGCTACTGAGTCCTTTCTTGATACCTCAAAAATCATTTGTGTTTAGATCTAATTTTTTTTTAGTTTTATTTTATTTTTATTTGTTTCTGTATTCTAACAAGATTGCACAAACGTTTCTTAATATCAATATGTTTCTTACCATCTACACATATTTTTATAAGATAACATATAATTATAACTGATGAACAGTTACCTTTTGAGATACAGTCTCAACTAGTTCAGAGGGTACGGAACAAAATAGTTATAACAAGCTTAGTTTTAAGTAAATAAGTATTTGACACTAACCTTAATATTTCAGTAAGAAGTATAAAAATATTTACTATTTTCGAAATAGTCGTTAAATGATGAATCATAAGCTATTAAACGTAATAATTTCATTATAAGTAGTTAATTAGTACTTTATTTATATTATAAATTAGTAAATTAAACATTTTCTTGACATGTTTAGCGCAAGTGGCAATGTGTTGTGGTTATCCATAGGGTGAAGCTACCATCAGGATAAATTACATTACAAGCCAGTCCGCAAGAGTTATATTGCACCTATTAGCCAACCTAAGAGGATAAGGATAAGATAAGCAGATTACTGAAAGCTCAGCCACCAGATGTCGCTCAGATTATAAATGTCGAAATGGACGACTCGGACTCTAATCTAACTCAAATCTTTATTAGGTTTGAAATATATTTTGATTAGCATGTTTTCATATGGCACCATTTCACAATAATCTCTTTCCATTCACTATTCACTGTTCACTATTCACTATTCCGCTATTGAAAAAGAAAAGTATCATATTCAGTTAATCATACGATTCCAATACACTCAAGTGACAACCTATATTTAATCAAGTAATCATAATATCACGGTTGGCGTAGCGGTTAAAGCGGTCGTCTCGCCGCTTTCAACTACGCTGGTGTTGTGGGTTCGACCCTCATGTGACAAATCTTTGTGTGATTCGCAAAGATTTGTTCTGACTCTGGGTGTGCTTTGTTTGTGTGCAATGTATGTTTGTGAACACCCCCGCGACACAGGCGTTATTCCTAGGGCGGGCGTCGTTTTAAAAAAAAGAAATCAATTATTTTTCAGCTTGTACTTTGCATATAAATGGTATATGCAAAGTAACCAGCAGAAAAACAAGTAGATTGTTTTCATCTGAAAATGTTTAATTTACTAATTTATAATTTAAATAAAGTACTAATTAACTACTTATAATGAAATTATTAAGTTTAATAGCTTATGATTCATCATTTAACGACTATTTCGAAAATAGTAAATATTTTTATACTTTTTACTGAAATATTAAGGTCAGTGTCAAATACTGAAACTTTTATTCGCAATTAAAAAATAAAAATGTTATTTCCTAAACAAGTTGAGTAATTAGGAAATCGTAGAAATGTTAATTTTATGACATGACATACCTAACGTTACTTAAAAGATATACTCTAGTAATTTAGGAAGTGTTTTATGCACATAATATTCATACATATACCCATAGCCCTTCCGTTCATCTACATTATACATAACTATGTCATTATATATCATCTTATATAATAAATATAATCATCTTA
Source organism: Hypena proboscidalis (assembly GCA_905147285.1). Classification (NCBI taxonomy): domain Eukaryota; kingdom Metazoa; phylum Arthropoda; class Insecta; order Lepidoptera; family Erebidae; genus Hypena; species Hypena proboscidalis. Next base: position 1,214,168 of record LR990132.1, read on the forward strand.
TGTAATAAACACAGGGCTATAGATGAAAGGTTTGACTACGGAAGGAAGTACAAATTAATCGTTTCCTAATTATTTCAATTTCCTGTGACATATATTTTCATTTGTTGGAAATTAATACGTTTTCTAATTTTACTGTTTGGTTTAATTTAATGTTAAACTTCAATGTATTTTTTATACCTATTTTTTTTTGTTCGATGCGATTTTTTGTTATCTAAAGTGATTTCTGCCTATGAAGATACAAAGTTTAAAGGAGAATCATACTTTTAAAAACGTTAATTTACTGGTTATAATTTCGGAGATAAAAAAAGCCTACTGATCACCGTTGTCTCACCTGAATCATTTCAGGAGGGAAACCATACGAGCGCGAGATAGATTTAGCCACGCTTTTGTCATATTTTTATATGAGAAAACAGACAAAATCGGGACGAAATCTATCCCGCGTTGGTATGCTTGCCCGGCAGGTTGGGCGATAATGATTAGTTTGCATTTCCACCAACTATACCAGGATGCCACGCTTATCACATCTCTGGTTGAAACGCAGCCTTATTCTCCTTGTGATATCAATCACAAAATCTGCCATCATTAGTTATAAAATACTGTTGTCTAATAAATACCGACACGCAAGGATTCGGTGCACTCGAGAACAACCTTGATGCACGGCGGAAAGAAAGTAGGACCGCGCCTTGTGCATTCTTGATACTTGATACAATGTCAGGCTTGAGTTACAATTGTTTGACGTGACCCAGCTGATCCTTGTCAATGAGTTGGAGTAAAATACCGAATGAGATCATAACCCTCAACTGTATCATATCATTACTGTATCATTGACAATACTTACCAAAATAATGTCATGCAAGCTTATGTTATAGAAAATACCCTTGATTATATAGCAGAAAATTTTAAAACGCGAAAAGTGTTCAAATGATTGATTCATTTAAAATTTTCTTTGATCGGGAAATATCAACCTACACCGATAATTTAATCAATCAATGTATTGGCATAGGCTTACGTATTGTATCGAGAAATGGCGGCAATAAGAGAGCAAATTACTTTTCGAGCTGCTAAGGTGAAAATATTTGTTTCATCGAAATATTTCTAGAATGAGCTAGATCACTAGCGGCTTCGCGGTCGTGTCTAGTCCTCTATTACCATCCGTATATTAGATGTAAAGCTATTTCCTATCTCATCAGTAGTATACAATCGTATTCTACATCTGCAGTACGTGTCTGCGAATTTGCATATTGGCTGTTAACTAATTGATGACCGTGGACTCACTTCTTTGATATTTATTTGAGTGTATGGTATAAAAACTTTACCCTGGCCCTTTTTCATAAGAAAATATTAAATTCAAATTCAAATTCGAATTCAAATCATTTATTTTCATAGGCCTGGGGGGCGCTTGAACACGTCAAAACATTACACACAATCATGTAAAAAAAATATAAGTAAAACTAAATTTATACCAATTACAATATTTTGAATAACCGAGGCTTAGATTAGTTTTAATTTAACTGTTTAGAATGAGATTAAAATCAATCCAAGTACCAGCTCCGATGGGTATTGCATTATGAGAAGAGCTGGTGAGAAACTCATGTGCACCATCGTTTTAAATGAAAAATATAACAATTATTATACATATTAAAAGGAAATACTATAATTATTTATGTAGTCTAAAATACTGTAGTAAGCTTTTTGGCATAATCTGAGTAGATATTAGTCTGATAATACTATGAGAGTGTCTAATAGTATCAGACTAATATTTTTTTTAATACGAGCCCCTGCACCTTTTAACTACGGAGATTACGAAATAAACATTAAGCTTTTCTGTTAAAAAAATATGTTCTTCTTCTTGGTCGTGTCGATGGTTGAGTCAAATTTTATTTTGACATGCCATCGTGGTGAAAGGATTAGCCAATTCGCCTTGGAGACCTCGAGAATTGCCCAGGGTGCGCCGGACGTAGGGTATCGTTGTGTACGTTACTTGTGGAGGCTCCTTTCATGCACCCCCAAAAAATATGTTGTCCTATTAGATTAGATAACAGTGTAATTGATTGTTAAAATGTGTGTCTTATCTATGTATCTATCGAATCACTAGCTACAGAGAGCACTTTCTTAAACAAATAAACATACAACCTCCTTGCCATAACATTAGTAAACAGCATAGCTGCCTTAGTAATCACTAACTTCCTTATATTGTGTTAGCCATTCGAGTTAGTTGCGTTTACTTTCATCTTGTTGGGTGACTACTAATAGCTGGCAGCCCTTCAAACTACTAGTAGCTTATTTACCAGTTATTCCAGCTGGGTTTTGCTTGACTTACTTAAGGTCCTGTGTCCCCTAGATGGGGCAGAGGGCATCCACAGTGCGCCGCCATCCCGCTCGGTCTTGAGCTTCGCGCTTTATTTCACTCCAGGTTTTGCCGGTATTCTTCGCCTCCGCGATGATCGTCCGTCGCCAGGTCTGCTTAGGGCGGCCACGCTTTCGCTTTCCTTGGGGATTGCAGTCTAGGGCTAAAAGTCTGGGTTTTGCTGGAGTATGAATACATTAATTTAAAACTATGTGTCTTATAGTGTCTTGATAGAGGTTAGCTTACGTGTCTGCCGATCGTGAGGACTTGGGTTTGATTTGATTCTCTAGTGCAAGAAATATATTCGTTTTAGTCTTCGACTGCTAGATGTCGCTGTTATTAATGAACGTTTGACTTTGTAAAAGGAATTGCCTGACATGTCCAATGTGGGTGTTATTCACCTAACACAAATGAAAAATCACTTTGGGTTTTTACTTGGACATAGCATGTTTTAATTTCTCATATTGTAAAGGTGTAGCCTAGATTTAGCTAGTATGAGTAATGGTTAAACATCTGTTTAGGTTTATAACGTCATCTGGTCATTGAATATTCGCCTAATCATATTTTTTTTCTAGGACTGGTTAGCAGATAATGCCACAAGCCACAATTAAAGCCGTTTTCTGAATAATCGGGGATTAACTTAAGGGAGCTTAAAATATTCTTATAGAAAATAATTTCTATGAGATATCATTACTGTAACGTTCCCTCGCCAATTGATCAAAAAACCGGCCAAGTGCGTGTCGGGCCACGCGCAATGTAGGGTTCCGTGGGAAGCCGTTGTAGCAAATGGACTTATGAGTAGTCTACTCCAGTATTAAATGAGTAACAACATCCTACAAGTCATTATTTTCTAAGTATTTAATCCAAGTAACCTTATTTTGCATTTAGGACCCCTATTACTCATCAACTTATAAAGTTAACTTAGACACTATAATTTTCTTTATAGTTATTATTAGTACATTTAGTACCAACACGATTTTTGTCAGATTTTTAGAGACCATAGTTTTGCTTTTAGAAGGAGGGTATCGCCGTTATCTTACAAAAACTTGCTCTTTAAAATAAATTAATAAACTATAAGGGTTCCTTGTAGGCACGACGAAACTCTAAAAAACGGCTAAACACTTCACTAAGTTTGGTATGATGAATTCGTTTTACATGGTGTTACCTCATCTGGCAAATGAGTACAGCATTTGAAGTTCTTGTCGCGTTTTCGTGTCTGGGCCAAAATGTGCACGATTTGCACGATGCGATACGCATGACGTACGTGATACAGGCCACTTGACTCACTGTAGAAAAAAAACTGAAAATTCCAAACACACTGTAGTCCGACCTGGGGATCGAACCCAAAATCTCATTTACTCCCTTGGTTCCCCCTTTATTATATTATAATTACAATATTTTTAGAATGAAATTTCATTTCCATGAAATTTCATAAGAGAGTAAACTTTAAATTACATACAACACCCACACTTCACATGTTTAGGTGCCACGGGATAGGGGGTGAGCCTATCGCCATCCACCTGGCACAATGCCAACTCCGAGCTACTATTGAGATTTCACAAATAACACTTTGAGAACGAACGAATCCAAGACCTCGCGGTGAAACACGCATACGCTAACCACTAGACCAACAAAGCAGTCAAAGTAGTTTAAATCTACGCTATCAATAAATAAACTGGGCGATTCAGTCCCTCAAACAAGCTAAAACCTCTAGAATTGGGTACTGGGGCTGTTCATACCACAAGGGGTTCGCACCGCGGTATGAATCGCCCAAGGACTTTTTTTGAATAGGTCGGTTCGCACCACAATGGGTTAACCGAACCTATTTTGAGAGAATTTTTTTACACGATTTAACCCAAACGGTGTGAACACCCAACAAGTAACCAAACTGTATTATTTTGCATTATACCTATAATAAAATACTTAAGATAAAAAAGATTTAGCCCAAGCAGTGCGCTCAATGTAAGTTTATATGTGAAGTTTGAATTTTGAAGGAAATTGCGCAAAATTTTGCACATAACAAACAAAATGATATTTATTTGGATATTTTACTTCCTAAGGGTGTTATATTGTAGTGTATTTGGGGTTGAATGTATGTTATATATACCTATTCCTGACGCAAAAAAAACAATGTGCACGCTTAAAGATTTCATGGAAATAACTAACAATAGATCAATACAAAGCCTGACTTCGGTAGAAAACAAGTAAACAATAGAAAATTGTCTCATTCATAGGTATTACAAAACGTTTGACAATTTACGGTATTTGACCTTGCTATGGTTTCTCCTTGGGTTCGCGACGGTGCGTATTTCTTGTTCAAGGTTAAAGGTGCTTCTAAAAACACATTATTTTCTGGAATTAGAATGAAAGATTTGAAACCTTTATAACTTTGTAATGTACATAAGGCATTTTAAAGCGTTTTATTTAGTAAACAGGTTAAAATAGGTGCTTTTTCAGTATCAGCTTTATGAAAATGGCCATAGTCTATATGCTGACCATGGGGTCATGGGTCAAAAATGATCATCGAATGTGGGTAAATTCATAAAGAATGTCACAAATAGCTTTTTTTAGGTATAGTTATTTTTATATGAGTGACAATCCTTAATGACCTCGTCCGTCATTCGAGCTGATGCTCTGAATACTTCATCACCATACAAGGCCAGAGGCTACAAACAGTGAATAACTTCATGAATTTTACAGATGGTCTACGGATTGTTTGTTTAAATATTTATTGTTTACTTTTAAGTTAAAATTTAGGCGAATCCGAAACCGTAACCGAAAATTCGGCTCCGCACCCCAAATTCAGACCCGACACGCATTTTTTCATAAAAATAATTTTTATGCCGGTTTTTTTTACCCAGGCAGGTTTATTTCATAAAAATCATTGACTACAGATTGCCGATGCTACATCTGAGAACCACGATATTTAAGCATACAGTCGAGCAAGCTCTTCTATTCAGCGCCACCTCCACCAACATTGACGGCTGAAGACAACAATTAAGTAATACTTAAATAAAATCCTTGGTTAAAAATTCCAAATACGTGTTGATGAATTGCATACAAGAATGTTAATTAGTTTTATAACTTTTATCTACGATTATAATTCCCACATTTGTACAACCTTCGTCTTCCTTATCTGTATTTTGACGATTTTTTAGGCTATAACGTAACCTATATTAGTTACCTTTACAGTCTTTATACTAATAATTATAAGTCGTAAAAACAGATAAACACCATTTAGGGTTGCCAGATGTCCGGTATTGCCGGGAATGTTCCAGATGTTGTTTAAAACGTCCTGTAATTTAATAATCAAGCATTTTTACGCTGCCATTCTAGGATAGGATTTTCACGGGAATTGCGATAGAAAATTAAGATTTGTGCCGCGATTACCGACAGCAAATTCTATAACCATTCGAGACGCGGTACTATTTGTAAGCAATGGAGAGTTTAAAGTAGTGCTTGAATAGACGACTTCGCTGACTCATTTTTATAATTTTGCTAACCAATTATTGCCTGTGCCTAATTTGCCAAGTATCTATGATTGCACACATTTGTAGTAATAAAACTAAAGTAAAGGATAGTCATAGAACGCCTCGTGTCAGCACTGCATTCTTTCTCAAAGGTCGCGACTGGCCACTGTTGCATAAATCACTTCAATCACTAACTACGCCAAATTAAGTTGTTTCAACTTAAACCACTGTTTGCTTTATTAAATTTATTCAGCATTGAAGTCTAAACTGTCTGGATCCAGGGCATAACGAATCTTTGCTTACTTTAGTACATAATTATTTTTTTTAAATTATTTTTATCAATTATTTATATTAATTAAATCAATTAATACATACGTTACATCACGCCTATATTACTCAGAAGGATGGTGCAGAGGTGTACAACACCCACACTTCACCTGTTATGTTTATGTCCCGTGGGATAGGGGGTAAGCCTATCGCCATCCACAGGGCACAATTCCATTTTTGTGATTTTCCTGATAGAAAGTTGACAAATAACACTTTGCCTGACCCGGGAATCGAACCGGTTACTCCATAACCAATATTTTTAGAGTTTTCAGTTAAGAAGTAGACTTTACAAAGACTTCCACATATCTACTCACGAAAACTACACACAATTTTATTTTCCTATGCATCAATACTTGCTAGCGACGTAGTTCGACACATGCCAACTAGATGGCGCTACTAGTTCCATTTCAACATTGCAGTTAAATTACTTGACCAGTAAAATGAACCAGTTTTGGCAACGTATAAACTGATATAAATATATTTTGTTGAAGCAGGAAGTACCACGGCCTTGGCACCTATATGTGTCATAGTAAAGTCATTATCGACTTTTTTTGTTATTAATATGAAAGTATGCGGTGGGTAACCCAATAATATTGTTTTGCCATGCAGATTTGTCATGAAATGGATCACCATAATATCTTGGCTTACGGAATAATCTAGCCTTCTAATGGTAAAGACATTATATAAAATAAAACAACGCCTATATTACCTAGATGGCAGTGGTGTATATCACCTACACTTCACCTGTTATGTTTATTGTTTAGGTCTCATTTTATAGTGGGTGAGCCTATTCTTCGGGCACAAAGCCAACTTCGTTCTACTATTGAGAATTTCCTGACGAAAAATACCGAAAGACACTTTTTCCTGACCCGAGAATTGAATTCAAGACCTCGTGGTAAGAGGAGCACACCAACAAGTGAATTTTATATCGGTTCAGTAGACTAAAACAAAGAATGAATAAAACCTTTTCTCTGCATAATATTATAAGTTGAGACTTGTCAGCAGCCTAGATTGAAAAGCTATCTAGGTGTATAGGTAATAGAATCAAATTACTTTGTTTAGACACTGTAACCGATTTATTTCGGAGGTCAACTCTTAAAAGTCAAATGGAAATCCGGTCATAAGTACATTTAATTAAAGTACATTTAATTAAATATTAAATAAATACATATATTTTTCAGTCACTTAAAAAATTCTGATCTATAGATAAGGATAACAATAAAAAACCAATCTTGGAATAAGCACGATTTGTCTTCTTGGATTGGATATGAAAGTCTTGTAACGTAGCATATCATCACGTCTATATTTCCCAGAAGGGAATGGCAGAGGTGTACAACACGCACACTACATCCTTATGTTTAGGTGCTACCTGAAAAAAGGAGAGCCTATCGCCATCTACCGGACACAATTTCAGACTCGATGGCTGAGAATTTATTTACTCATTTAAAACTTCATATAAAAGAATGCCAAAGACATTCTGTACCAGTCTACCTTGGGGTGAAGCAGAGATTAACAAGGTAGGTGAAATAAATCCCAAATAACTGTCTGACCCAGGTATCGAACCCAAAACATCACAGTGATCAACGAGGAGGTACTTACGTCAAATCCACATTAGCAAAAAATTTGGTACCAGCTACACATTTGTGCCAATTTCAAATATATTATAACAATTTCAATTTGTACAAGCGTCTAGTTCTGTAGGCACCTGACAATCTGTAGTTACTTTTATATTCAGCATGAGTCACCATGAAGTGTCAACCTTCTCCTCCGTATACCATAAAATACGGAAGCTTTTAAAAACACTTCATCTTCAGATAGGTGTACATTATTGACATTATCATTATGTACCTAAAGGTGGCAACCGATGACAAGTGACAACTCTGCTATGTCTACCATGTGACAACAAGGACAATGATGGTAATAAATGAATCGACCATGCGCTGAATTGCAGACCCGTTTCATGAGGAAGTAACATTTAGATTAAGTACAGAGTAGGTGGAGATTCAGATGTTACTGGCTAGCTTTAGGCCCTAGACTGTTGATGTATCAAGCAAATAAATACATATCTCACAATTTACACACAACGTCATCTAGTCCCAAACTAAGCAAAGCTTGTACTATGGGTACTAGAATAACTGATACTAATACATATATACTTTTCTTTTGTAAATACATACTTATTATACATAAAAACACCCAGAAACTATAAAATTCTACGTTTTTAAATATAAAATACAAAAAAATATTTCAATATATAAAAAATAGCCCTCGGCATCGGATGTAGGGATCAAGATACCGGTGGTTAGGGCTCCAGAGAGAGGAACCTCCTCACAATGCGTGCCGTATCGAGATGCACCGCCTTCTGCATCAGACCCTTGACCCAGCCACCCAACGCGAGTCTCTTAAGATGTTTATCTAGACCCTTTGCTATCAGCCCGTTTACGTATACGACTATTGGTACAATAATAGTTACCCGTAGTCCAGTCCGAGTCCACCTACTATTTCTATTATTAATTGACGACTGAAATCTTCAGCACTTGGATGATGGTATCGTAGCACTCTCTATCGAAACCATTACTCTGTGAGCACATATCTGCTGGGTGTGGTAGCATATCACCGAATGGTTCATAGCCTGTTTGCGTGTCTGAAGGTTCTAGTGACCTTAACCGTGCTTAGATTTAAGAACAGTCACCTGCAACACTTAAATGTTACATATTGAAACCTTTACTGATTGATTGCTCGACATTCGTATGTAAATTAAGTATAAGTATGTTACAATGAATGTAATAAATATGTTTGTATGACAAAAGTACATTTAGATAATTATTTTAGTTCTACAGAAAACACACGGGTTTTTATCGGAGTTATCCTTTAAGAATAGTAATAAGTTCAAGATTACTTAACTAAGGCAGCCAAGCATATTTCATCTTTGCTATTTTAGGGACAAGGGAATATTGCATGTTTCTCTAAAATTCTTTATAAAGCTTTTTCCACTCAGAGAAAATTCAAAAATCATTGAAGTAAAAGGCTCCATCTTACTTGCACCAACAGTTTGTGCAAACAGCTGCTTTTTTCGTCTAAACGCTCAATTTAGTAGTACAAATTGAAACTTGGATACATTTATAATTTTGCTTTTGAGTACATACATAACTAGAGGCCGACTCATCTGCAAAAAAATTGAGATGAAAATCATCTCTAAGAGAAAAATCGCATTAAACGTCAAAAAAAAATACGGTGAAATGGCATATTGCGCAATGAAAATGTATGTGCAGAAATTAGAAAGAGACATACACATTGTGTAAGTAAGATATAAGAGCATGTAGTCGGTACCTAAAATGGATAACGACAAAAATGATAGCAAATCCAAAAATAAAATAATTGGTTGAGTTCCGGATTCATTTATTTGCATCATTATTATTAACTCGCCATAAGCAAAACTTGACAATTAAGGGAATATTTATTCGGAAGTAATTCACATTGCCTTTGTTTATGGAGTTGGTATTTCGAACAGGTCGAAATTATGAACTACTTAAAGAAAATGATGTCGTGGATATGATCACTGAAATTTTATATTTTAATGATATATGCTTTTATCTGAGTTTTTGTTGTCATTCTTAAAATGCTTTCAACTTAATAACTGGTTGATTAAAGATACTATATAATAACAGAAAGTGATACGCTCGCCAAATTACTTTTTATGAATATTTATCTTTCTGCCTCGTTGGTTTAGCGGAGGTTACTGTATGCGACCTCTCATCGCGAGATTTTGGGTTCGGTTCCCGAGTCGACCAAAAGCTTTTTTTGCATTTTTCCGTCAGGAAATTGTGCTGATGGAATTATGCCCGGTGGATGGCGATAGGCTCAACGCCTATCATATGGTACCTAAACAAAACAGGTCAAGTGTAGGTGCTATACATCTCTGCGACACCTTTATGGATAATATAAGCATGATGTAATGTAATTAAAATACCACCAATAAAATGACACCCGTACGTACCATTTAGTATGGGTGTCCAATAAACCTTGAAAATAAGCGAAATACTTATACATTATGAGATGACCTGCCCGCAAGCAACATTTAGGCAAATATGTTACCAATAAATATCTTCTTACTAAGCAATAAGTACCATTTAAAAACACATAATTCTGTTTACCTACGTTGAAACAACATTAATAGATTCCCACGAGTAATATGTAGGTATCAAAAGTTTTCTAATTACTATCTTATATAAATGCGAACGTTTGTGAGTGAGTATATTTGGGGTGCGCTTTTTCTTACATAACTTTTTAACTCCTAACATCGAAAGTCCGAAAATGTGTTTCATACAATTTTATTTCATAATTATCACTCTTCATAATTTTTATTTCAATAAATAATAAAACGCCAAATGAATCGACATCATAATTTTATTGTTCATACATTTATTTGTACTCATTTTTGCTTTCATATATTTCTTAATCAGAAGTGCTATTTATCCTATACATCAAAATTCATACTGTTAATAAACATACATTATGAAACACATTTTCGGACTTTTTAAAAAGCGCACCCGTTCGTGCATTTGTTATTGTTTTCGTTCATTAGATAAATATAACTTGCTCGAGTTTAAGTGGAAATTAGTTTATGAACTATATCTTTGTGCATTGTTTTAGTATATTACCTATAAAAGTACTAATAATAACTACTAATAAACTGCTGTAAATAATATAAAAATAAAAGTTATAGTTATGGCATGGGTCAATTATGGGTAAAGTAGTAGGTTAGGTTAGGTTAGAACTGCGACCATAACATAGCACGAGCCGAGCGAGCGAAGCGAGCGTGCCGCGGCAGCGGTCGGCGAGTGCGAGTGTAGAATCAATCTGTGTGATACTCCGACCACTTTTTGAATCCACCCACTAAATAAAATAATATTATACTACCTACCAATTTCTTATTATCATAGATCGTAACAGACGACAGTACGTGGCGCCACCTGCAGAAGCTAAAAATGTGCCTATTGGGAAAAAAAAGAAGCGTGGGAATTCGGTATTTAATTGCATAGAAAAAGGATATTTTATGATTTGCGTTTAAATACTACCCCAATAAAAATAAGATATTAAGTCAATAAAAGGCTATTTCCATACAACGTTATGTACACAAATAATATGAACATTGTCTCTTATGAAGAAAACTATTCTGAATAAAAAAAATATTAATTAAACACCTTCTTAATGAAAACATTATAAAATAAAAAAATATGATGACGGGGTGTTATGAGTTCGGATTATAGGAATATTAATGTATGAACATAAAGTTTATGAAGAAAAAAATTATGAAGAGTGATTATTATGAACTCCAATTCGTAGTAAAATCGTAAATATGAATACAAATTTTATGAGAGCCGATATGGACCCGTATATTTGTACCCTATCCACGCTCGACGCTCGAGATTTTTCGATTTCGATTTACGAAAAATCTCAATTTTTTGGTAGACCACTTGGATAAATTTATCAGCCCCAGGTTAACGCTGAACCCTATTTTGTTATATATATTTATATATTTGTCCTGCTTAGATATTAAATAAGATAAATATATCGAAAATGGTTCGAAGTTGACTTCAAGCCGACAAAATGGCCCTAAACTGGCCAATCTCAAAATTCTGTTTTAGCACTTGCAATCGAAGGATCTTATGTAGACAAGCTACTGAAGATCCGGTGATATATAGTTGTTGTTTGTTTTGTTTAACATTTAGTCTACTCTGTAAGGACGTACTAAGCGAGTGGAGCCGCGGGCAGAAGGTAGCTTGCCCTGAAAGCATATCAAATCATCAATTGTCGCAATTACGCGACCTTGTAACTCACACTTGACATTTGAAACAATATTATGCAAAAGCAGTTAAAGAAGTGGTAAAATGTGCTCTAATTTATTTTATTTATTGCAAGTAATTATATTATTTGATATTTCCTAATTACAGAATTAATTATGATGAACTAATCTCATATTTTCATCAAATTTCATTTTATATTATGTCATACTCATATGTTTTGATGAAGATGGATTTCTTGTGATAGAGTTCTTGAAACTGTCGATTAAAAGAAAACTTATACTAATGGTCCTGCTCTTGCTTAATGCTTGGAGGTGAGTCAGATAAGGTTAGGCTCTGGAACTCTTGGCACACAGGAGGAGCCATATTCTAGTTCACAGATGCATCTACAATATTTTGTGTATGTTCAAATACTGAAGCTAGAGTTAAAACTATTGACCCCAGTGGCTTACCGTCATGAGAAGTAAACTATATAATTGTTTATTTTTAATGGTGAATAGGCACGCGTTTCACCAGAATTTCACGTGATGATAAGTGATAATTCGGTCTACGGGGGAGTACGCTAACCTATGAGATACCTATTTACTCTTACTTTGAAGAAACCCAGATTATACGCAAGCGGCAACAGAGACTCGGTTATTTGAGGAATATCTACCTTGAAGTGATGCCGGAGTGCCGTTTGTAGGAAAGCAATGAATTTAGGTTATGAACCGCGTGCCCCAAAGACCACACCAGTGGCGTACCAGGTTGGAGACTGCAAGAAAGCCCGATCAACCGAAAGCCTCGAACTATCTTTAAAACTAAATTATCTATTAATAGAGCAGGTGTAACCCCTCTAATTTAGTAGTCGAGGTCATTTGGCAGACATATTGCATATAAATACCTACTAGTAACCTAATCAAATCAAAGTATTTAAATGCACCTGAAGCAGACTTGCAACTTGTTTTATTTGTATTACTAGCTGTTCTCCTCGGTTTCCCGTGCGTAACACGTTACTCCCTCGTTTCTTTATATTGCAGAATGATGTTAAAGCAGCCAAGTATCAAAGGCCCAGGAATAACTAAGTTTAGATTATTAGAGGTTTTAGAAATCAAAACCAAATCCTCACCACCTGGTTACGCCCATGAGAAAGCTATTTTATAAGTTCTCACGAAATTTGGTTCAAACCGAGTAGCACCATTGATTAGCTGAAATTATCGGATATCATGAAGAATTGTTAGCATTTGAGGTTCTACAAAAGTTCGTATAACTCAAGCTGCGTTCGATATCTTGCACCTAGTTATCCAATTATAGCAGACGCATAAATATTGCGACAAACAGACAAAGTAACTAAGGTCGCCAGCTCACAAGCCGGATATAGCCGACACCTACGACATTTCCTTACGATACTCGACATTCCAGTTTGTGGACAGCTTAAGGCGACGGTAAACCTGTGCCTTCTGCGATCATACGTAACATTTTACCTATATTATCCTCTATTTTAGGTTCCATATGTGCCATGGATGCGCTTGTCACCATAAGCCTTACAATTCCAGACTCTATCCAGTGTTATTGAGACCTTCTGACGTAAAAATCCTAAATAACACTTGCCCGACACCGAATTACGCGATTTAATCATGGTTTGATGGGTCACGGTTTCTGTCTTCTTAAGGACTGTAAAAAAAGGAGGTTATTTTCAGAATCTATTTATGACCACCAAAACAAATCATTTTCGTTGTTAAGGTGAAAAATTATCTAGAAATATTTCAGAAAGCAATTTAAATTATTTTAGTAGTTTCAATATGTCCGGCGCCTTAATATGAATATAATTTATAACTCCAAAATTGTCGTCTGTACGATCAACCTTGTATTGGTTCACATGACTATTACCAGTGTACTTAACCTATAACAGAATATAATGGGAAGTGATGAAGAGCAACCGATCACTTCCTATGGACTGAAGACCATTATACTTTATTTATATTTAATTTCCCATCAAAATTAATTACTTAACTATATCAACATAAACATCAATTCGTGTATTAATCATTTTCAATAAAATTAATAATAATTATGAAGTATACTAATAATTTAATGGGGGTGAATTTCCTGTTAGTCTATTTTTTTTTAATGAATTTTACTTGATTTGCCTTCAGTCCGAAATCTTCTTAAAAGGTTACGGCAATGCCTAAAAATATTTATGCCTACGTGATAAAATAAAAAGTACAAAGGAAACCATTTACTAAACTTAAGCGGCCGTGGCGCAATGGATAAGGCATCGGTCTTACGATCGAGAGGTCGTGGGTTCGAATCCTGGCCATCACACCACGGACGTGAACTTCCTCCTAACACAAGCGAATTATGCTTAGCTGGAGCGGGTTAACAAGAATACTAGTAATTTGTATTTGCAAATTACTAAGCTTTTTAAAAAGAAAAAAAAAAACTTGATCTCAAAACTGTAGTGGACCAAAAATCTGAATACTATAATAGGTAAAGCCCCCTCATGACACGGTTTCCAACTTTAATTTTTTTATTTAACTATGACGTAGTTCTCAAGATAGTAATGTCAAAAGATAAAAGAAATTGACATTTCTATCTTGATAATTCATCATAATCAAATCTAAAAGTCAATATGGAAAACCGTGTTTGAGCGCTTTACCCATATTAGAGTATTCCGTCCATATGTATTACCGGTATTACCCCATTAGCACGGTTTTCCACACTTGACATTTCGCTCTGTTTGGTAACAGTTGGATAGGGTTAAAAATAAAATAACATTAAGAGTTTATTGACAATTTTAAAGATGCGATCATATTTGAGGCATTTACGTCCTCCTTAGTAAGATATGCTAACCTCTCTGTTCGATTCCTTAAGTACCAAATTATACGTCATCATAATCATCCGCCTGCCCTTGTACCATTTGCTTGGGGTCGTCGGCGCAATATGTTTTATCCTTTCGTACTTTTCTATCAAACGTGATCTCAGCATTTACACCCTTTCTAGCCAAATTACACCTTTCCCCAATTTCACAGGAGTGAGATAAATCTTCTTGGCCGGGTAAACATAATATACAGCTGTATTTTTTATTTAAGTGTAACTTATGTCACTTTTAAATTCTGTCAGATTATATTTTATGGGTCGGATAAGATCTAACCGGTACCTCTGAAAATGGCTACTAACCTTTAAAAATAAACGCATCAGCTAATTATCATATCATACAACTATAATTACTTTCTATTATTTCTATTAAAAAAACAACGCCCGCACTAGGAATAACTCCTGGGTATCGCGGGGGTGTTCACAAACATACATTGCGCACACACAAAGCACACCCAGTCAGAACAAATCATTGCAAATCACACTTGTCCGGTGTGGGAATCGAACCCACAACACTAGCGTAGTTAAAAGCCGTGCACTCAACTTTAATCTATATATTTAAAAATGAAACCCATTTTTCGTTGTCACGACATAGCATGAAAACGGCTTGACCGATTTGACTGATTTTTTTTTTGTAGTTTTCTAATACTCTGTACAAGGATCTTACGGAAAAAAAATTAAAAAAAAGAAAAGTATTCATTTTTATATGGAGGATATTATAGATTCCAGTTCAAATTGAATAGGTACGCATACATAAGATAGGTCAGCTATACAAAATAAAGTAGTGCATCAAATTTACGCTAAGGCGGTAAGAAGTTCGCCGGGTCAGCTAGTTAATTATATATACGCGTATTCTTACATTGGTACACCATATGAATGTTATATTATATGTAATAGGTGGGTGGCCTAACACAACAAATGGTTATAGGTAACTATCGCACTTTCTCTTAGAACAATAAAAGGAAACGTCGATATATTAAGTAACAGTTTATTCAATCATATATTTACAATCGGTTCACGTAGTATTTCGTATCAGTTAGATATGTATTGCGAGCGTTTATCGCCTGCTGAATATATATTTGGGTGAATTGCACAAGCATAAAAAATACACGGCAAACGTGAGAACGGTAGTGCAATGTGCTGATTTTTTATTTAATATATTTTTTCTCAAAAAAGTAAGTACTTCTCTACCCTGGCAAAAAAAATCATTGATTTCTACCCAATAATATACCAAAAAAAAAATTTACAAAGTGTCATTTTATCATCACAGTGGCCTGTCCCGGACCCAATTCCGCTCATAAAATACCTTCCCCTGCAAATGTATTCATAATATGGATTTGAATCGGTAGTTTTATCATTAAATTATAATATATTCGATCAAATAAAACCATTTTTGTTTGTTTATCTTCTTTGTCATGGATTTGACAGGCAGTCAACTTTTGTCCGGAAAAAAGTTATCATTTCAGAGGACAGTAAGTTTTGGTAGAATAGCCACGTCAACATTGCACTGTAATGCCTTTCTCACCTTTCCTCACTTCGGATCAGGCCAGCTCAAGCTCTAGGCGCGATCGCACCAGTCCCAACGTCTTGCGGTTTCCCGCCATAAAAGTAAGTTTATCATTTCAGTGATGTGAGGACAAAAGTAGGATCATTTCGGTGGCTGTTAAAACTCGAGCTAGATTTCTTTAATTTGTTTCAAAATTGTGTATTTAATTTTGCCGTAAGTACTGATTTGTTTGAGTAGTGTCCATATTGTTTTAAATTGTTTATCACACAGTAAGAAACAGTGCACAGTTTATCATTTCAGTGGTTATTTTTTTATCATTTCGATTATTATTTATACAACGCTTCGTCTATTATAATGTGAGTTAATTATAGTTAGTACATAATTATTTAATACATAAATCTACATACATCAAATATTTTATAGGAGATATCCAATATATACAAAGATAATTGTGTATTTTCAATGAACATATTAATACAAAAAATAAATACAAGCAAATAAAAAAGAAGTATAAAAGCAGAATACTTAAATAAAGTAATATTATAATTTATGTACACTTAAGAAGTATTTCATACAAGATTAGTTTTTTACAATCTGATAGAAAATTATAAAATAAATAATATAATTTAATGCGAATTTATTTGTTAGCTCAAAGTACATAATAATAAAGCCGTAATATTGAATACTTAATTTAACAATACGCGCTCCGGTAATATTGACTAGTACTAAAATATACAAAATCGTAGAAAATGTGTCGTTCGTCACTTTGGGTAGAAAGTTATAAACTTAATTATCGTTAAATATTTTGTACAAAATATTAATTATAACGTTGACGCCTAGGCTAATCATACAAGCAATTTCAAGTCTTGAACATTTTCTATTTTAAAATATTTCGTAAATAACAATAAAATAATACCAATATTAAGTACCTGGCAACTACATCGTAGTCAATACTGGTATTACCAATAATACCAGTATTGACTACGATGTAGTTGGTAACGACCAACCATACGACTATTTATCAAGATTTAATTGATAATTTTTATATGCAATTGGACCTTAATCATGGTAAATAGCACGCAATACCCAGTATTGCGTATCTATTTACAAATTTTAAAACTGAGTTAAGTAGAAATCAAAACATGAATTCGGAACCATATGCTGATATGGTTCTGAATTTGTGTTTTGATCAAACACAGACTCAGTTTAAATCTGGCTAAAAAATATTTAGTTTTGTAGAAAAAACAAACTTGCGATTACTTGTGATTCATCTACAGCGGCACCTATTTACAGCACTCAAATTAATTTACACCCTGGCAACACTTAACCGGTGAAGTTGATCGTGTATGACCCAGTGTTGGGGTCGAAGTTCTGCGCGGGGTGTCCAAAGAACGGGTTGTAATTCTGGTTGTCCGCTTGGTTCTGCTGTTGGTAGGCAGCTTGGTTCTGCTGCTGGTAAGCTGGCTGGGGCTGATAACTCTGCTGGAAACTTTGTTGTTGGGTACTGGGATAGTACTGGGAGTTTTGAGGAGTGTATGCCTGGTAGGAGAACTGAGGCTGTTGGTGATAAACCTGGCTTTGAGGACGGAGTTCTTGGTTTTGACTCGGGAACTGCTGAGGGGACTGGTTGAAGACGCTGGTCTGCTGAGTGTATAAAGGAGCAGATCTGAACTGGCTTGGTTGTTGCTGGTACTGAGGAGCTTGAGTAGGGGCCGGTTGGGCTGGCCGGTGGAACTGGCGAATAGGTGCTGGTCTTGGCTGGTTTTTGCTGTTGTATTTAGGGTCTTCGTAAATGCTGGGGTCTTCGCGGTACTGGCCGTCGTCTTCTTGGCCGTCGGTTAAAGCGTTGTGGGACGATGGGTTATTTAAGGTCGGTGGGGGAACCTGAATACCTGGACCTGAAAAACGAGAAATGTTGTTATAATTGTGCTTTTATTTTTATGGTTTTTAGGTAACTTTTTAAGTGTCTGTCAATTTTAGAATTTAAGGTTGGCCTTACATACATAGCCGTCAATTCATATTTTCAATTAATAATCATAATTCCAAAAGCACGAAACTGCATAAAAATTCTTCTCACTTGTTCTTTTTTTTTCTTTACCTTGTTTATCGCGATTCAAAAGAGATAAAAGAGAATTGACTTACAAAACTTGGCTTGACTTAACTTAAATTACGAGTAGTTATTTTGGTCATATTAATTATACAAGTGTGAATGAGTATTTTAAACGCAGGTTTCAAAATCAGAGGTGCGTAAACTATTTACATCGTGAAGTTAACTTTTGCTTTAGATGAAGTAACAGAACGTTTTAAGTTAGCAAGTCATCTAGTTAGATAAGTTATCAGCGCGTGAAGGTTGCTGCTACTAGTTTTAAGTTACGACACTTAGCGTGACTTAGATATTCATTCAAGACTTCTCTTAATTATTTTTAGTTCATTTGAAATAGTTTGGAATGTGAGTGAATATCAACAAGGTTTGTTCTAGACGATTTGCTTGGTTGACTATAAATAACGAAATAATTTTAATTATTAACAGCATTATTTTTGACATGATAATGCTTTTTCACACCTTATTTAAGGTATTAGGCCTAATTAAAGTAATACACTCACTAAGATATAATAATATAGATATAGACATTTCACGCAGTATAATTTTACAAAGCTTTTTTAAGAACATTATTGGGCCTTATTGGTTTAAAATGGTAAATAAATAAAGCTGGGGGTCGCTTTCATCAAGCTCATTCATTCAGAAAGGCATCTGTGTTATGTGGCAAATTTTATATTTACGATATGATTACACGTCAAAATGTCAGAGAATAGCCATATAATTTCGTCCGTCGACCATTTACTTTATTTACACCATAATTCTTGTAATATTACATGATCGATGTCTTTCCCAACTGCGTAAAGGAGAGTGGTGTTGTAACCGACCCACTTGTGTGTTTGTTTGTCTGTTCGCTCTGCTCTGGTTCTAATTATTATGGACTTTGTAATTAGCGTGTGGGCAAAATGCATGTGGTTATGTTGTAACGAAAATTCATTATCTTTTGAACTAATTTTGCCAACTATTGTTGAATCGGCGTTTTTTTATCATGAAGATATAAGGAGATAGAATTTTACAACTCAATCTAGAATTTGGATTTTTACTTTATACAATAACTTTTTTCAAATCAAATTAATTCTAAATTGATACATACATAGTCAAATTTTGGCTTTTCGCTGACTTTTTAATTTGTAGTGTGGGTACTAGCCACTATAAAAATATGAATAAATTAAATCATTTAAAACTTAATTAGATGTCAGAAAATTGTTGCAATATCCTTCATTAACTGTTCTTAGTAAATAAATCGAAGTCATGTGGAAATAAGATGGACATCGATGTTCATAAATTTTGTGCAATAATTATGTGTCTACCAGCTTATGATGACATCCTTCTGAGTTATTAAACGCCCTAGAGTATTGAGGTTGAATTTTATTAATTTATGATTAAAAAACAGATGACTCTAACAAAACAATTATTTAAACGAATTATCAAAAACCATACGTAGTATAAAGTAAAATATAGTGTAATAAAAACGCGATATCTATGAATATCTATTATTTTTTGTAGCTACGTTATACCATTTCAGAAAGAGTCAAAGAACATATCGCAGCTGTCAAGAACCGTCAGATCAACAAATCGGCGATTGCAGAGCATATACTCGAATCAGGCACTAATCACTGGATTGAATTTCATCAACCACAAGTACTCTCCACCGATCACCATTTCTACTCAAGAGTTGTGCGTGAGGCGATTGAAATTCGAAAACATAAAAATTTTAATCGGGAAGATGGGTATAAATTGTCTACCGCGTGGAATCCAGTGATTACAAAAGCAAAACCTCGCTTTGATTCGCAGTCGGTGAAATCCGCGAATCCGGACACGGTCAGTGTAGTGTGTACTGGACTTTATAATGAAAAAAGTCAACAAGTGAGGGTAGACAGATAATCATCGCCCTCACGAACGGAGACGGCGCGCCGCTAGAACCAGTCTGCTTTCGAAAATGGCCAGTGTAATCTGTTAGCCGAAACGTAAAGCCTAAAAGGTAAATAATTGCATGAACGCGTTAATTCCCGTTATATATTTTATTTAATCATGCAACGCGTAAGTTTAAAAGTTACGTTATACCAATCAGTAATTTTTTCTCGTTTCGATACCGTGTCGTTTAACAACTATATTGGTGTTGGATCCTAATCTAATCAAATGTGTTAGCACCTAGCACGCCCACACGCCCGACGATCGCGCACGCCTAATACGGAGTCAACCTAACTCATACATATAATTCTAAAAAAATTGCCATTCTTACCTTCCGGCTCAAATCCTCGCTGACTGCTAGCTCCATAGGAAATCTCTCTCGCCTTTCCATTCTCATCCACATACCCGTACTTCCCAGCCACATCACCGTTGGGGTACTTCGTCTCAATCTTGAAGGATCCATCAGCTGCCTCGTACCCGAAGCTGTAGGAACCATCGTCGTTCTGACGGTTGATCTGCTTAAGGATCGGCACTGGGGTTGTGGTGGGTCCCTGGTGCTGGCTGGAGACTGCCAGGTAACAGGTGGTCAGAATAACGGCCTGGAATTAGAGATGAAATGGTTAGATAGTGGGTATGAAATAAGTTGGCAGTACATATAAGTAAGGGCCAAGGACATCAAGACATGTATGAATGATTTTCGTTACGTCCAAGGTCTAAAATTTTATTACTACCACCGGCTCAGGATACAGGGTGTAAATGACGCCGGGACAGAGCTGCTTCAAAATACGACTCTGAGTCCTGGAAACAACTCTATCATATAATAACACGTGTCAATGGCCTACAAAACTCATACTTTTTGTTACAGTAAGAAAGCCTTCGGAAGTAAAACAAAACGAGCACTGTTCAAAGCACCTGCGTGGAACGGAGCGTATAATGTGGTTAAATATTACGCAACGCAACAAAAGTGTATGCTACTGTTGTATTATAAATGAACTGGAAATGATATCTTATTATTCACATACACAATTTTCTGAGAGGTTAAAATTAACTACATAGAAATCAAAGTTAACATTGTTGGAGGAAGTTTCAGGCAGCCCAAAAATGCACGCTCTCAATGAGGGCTATGTCTATATCCTACAGTGGGCGTCTCTAGGCTGATGATGATGATGATCACATTGAAATACCACAAACTAACATACAGATCAAACTTGTAACACCCCTCTATATATAAATGAAAATGTTGATCAGATATGAGATGATACCTCTTACAGAACGCTTCTACGCACCATTTGAGTAACGGATATACGCCACACTACATATTTTTTTGATCCTAATTCGAAAGTGCCGTCAAAAAATAAAAATATATCCATAAAAATAAATATCTATTAGCCACACGACACTTTCGACTTTGGTCCAAAATGTCGGTTGTGTTTTTCAAGATTTCCAAGACTTATCAGGCGATTTTACAAATATCAATTAATGTAAATAGCATGGTCGACAATGTACGCTCAGATCAATAAGCAAGAAAAATCTTGACCCTCAGATATTCGGAGGTATCTTTTTTGCTTTTTGCACATTGCCCTTCATCCATAATCATCATCAATCATCATTGTCCGGAACTGGTGAAACTGGCCCTTACATTTATAAATTTGCACCTGAAAATCGTGATGTATTTTAAAGACAAATAAACGTATTCTTATTCTTATTCTTATTATTCTTATAATGTATCAACATACTTAATATCTTTCGAAAACCCTTTACCACAAAAAGAAGTGTCATTTCCATTAATATTACTTCTCTGGTACGCTCTAAGAGAGCGAGGCGTGAAGTTATTTTAGACAAAAGTAGGCGAGACCTTGATCTTGTGCTGTCGTAACTTGCTCTCGTTATTTTTAATTTAATTATGCTTTTTATTGTGGTTTATTATTGTGCTTGTATTATATTATATTTAGTGCTTAGTTATTATTGTTATGTGTTTTGTATGAGTTATTTACTGAAGAGTAGTAAAGGAAAATATTAATTAAAAAAGTCATGTCACAATATTCCAATAAATACAATTTATAACTGCATTTTTCAAGTTCGATTTTAAAAGCTCTTCTACTTCTCAAAAAAGAAGTCACGAACCCAATTTTTAAAGTGGCTCAAGTCTTTTTAGATATTTTATAACATGACAAGATAACTCTATAAAATTTTTATTTTTTGTCTGTCAAATCTGCGAAATATGCTAATGAGTTTTATTAGGAAAGTTCTACAGCAGAAATGGCTCTTAGTCTTTTTCATAAAATATTTCAAACACAGTGTGATTTAGGTATCGATATTATTCCTAAACGCTCATTGAACAAAAGACATCAACGCACGCTGTCGTTTTTGAACCTAAGACCACGAGTAGCTACAATTCTGCCTCCATTGAGCCGACCGCACTTCGATAAAACATTAGACCTTCAGAAGGCTTTGGGCTTGAATTTTACTCCTAGCTAAGCATAAACAAATTAGTATAGCTCGTATCAAGAAACATGTTGCGTAAGAATATAATAATGATTTCTGTTTTAAGGATGTAATGAGAAGAAATGAAAGGAATGTTATTAATAGAATTTAATAAATGAATATTGATGGCTATAAGGGATGAAGTCCAAAGAAAAGATGGATCGATTGTGTGAAAGATGACATGGTCTGAAAATCATCTCAGAACTTGCACCCTGTAAGTGTTGAGATGATGTCTGCCTGATAGAAAAGTATGGTAAATGTATGTTTGTGAATACCCCTGCGACACATAAGTTATTCATGGTGCGGACGTCGGTTAAAAAAAACAAAAAAAAATGAAAATAAAAAAAACGTAACAAAAGTATGGTTTTCAAAAATTTATTCGTACAAAGAATTGTATTAGACTGAGTAAAATAATGTTAAAGAGAAGTAGAGGAAACAGCTTTAATTTAAACACACTCGAAGTTGTGAACCTTTATAACTGGACGAACGCACAAGAAAATTGCAATAAAAATGGCTAAGGAATGCCTAAAAAAAGGTTTGATTGTTACATTGTAATAACAGGAATCTTTCTTACATCAAGTTTTTATACATTTAACAATGCTAATTCATAATTACATGCTAGGCTTATGGAAATAGACAATATCCATACAAAATCAGCTCCTCAATCATACAAAAAAGATAAAATTGCTGGTTTTTCTTAGAAATGGGTGATAAATGACAATAACAAATATAAAGTGAATGCTTGCAACCTTGTGTATGAATTTTTTATTCATAATTATAGACTTTACTAGCGACCCGCCCTGGCTTCGCGGCGGGTACTATGCAGTGCTATAATATGCATGTTTTAAACATAAAAAACTTCTTAATGAATCATTACATTTATAAAACTTTGGACTACCTCAATGGTCACACCCTTCTGGGTAATGTAGGCGTGATGTTATGTTACGTCTATTTATTAAAAAATTCACCAGCCTTTAGCAACTACCGGAACAATTCCTACTAAGAAATACATGACTCCTAAATAATACTCTTTCCCGAACCGGGAATCAAACTCGAAACCTGATCGACAGTCGCTTGAAAAATACTGTTTTGCTAGTTTTTCTTAGAAATAGCTGGTAAATCACAATAACACAAAGTGAATGCCCGTAGCCTTGTGGTTCCTTGCGGTCAAATGCGGACATTCAATACTTTGTGTACGGACTTTTATTAATATAACTCTATTATCGAGTCCGCGTCATCGGAATTTGATTGATTCTTAGACTATATTTATTGATCTTTTTACAATTAATTAAATTAATAAAATAAAATTTCTTAAACTAAATCAGATAAATACCTAACTATGTACAAAAAACATCAAATAGGTATTTAAATAATGCTATTGATAACGTTTATTGCCTCGGTACAAATACTTTTTTAGGTTATTTTACTATTGGAGCATGAATCACATCTATTTATGTATGTTTTTATACTTGAGAATAATGTGAATATAAGTGTCCATCGCGCAATTCATTCATATATTGACTTAGATGAAGTTTGTTGTTATAATAGGATAAATTACCTGTCTAGTTTTCGAACAACCTCAACAAAATAGTAAATTATTTTAAAGATTGAATTACAATTTTTGATGTAGATTTTTTTAAGCTAATTATATAGTTTTTATTATTTAATTATTTAGTATAGATTGTAAGAAATGTATATTAAAATCCATCAATAGTATGTTAAATTTTAAATAAAACTCTTCAAGCTAAAGAAAATTATTGAATCCCTTCATTAATTGCCTTTAAAAATAGTTATAGAAATTAATTAACGAATATTTTTGACATCGCAATTTCAATTTCATAAACAATTATATACTTTTAATTATATTTTCAAGACTAATTACCTTAATTACTGTCTGAAAACTTACTTTCATGAGTGAAACATGTATAACACATGCCTACGAAACTATTTTAAAACCAAATTAAAATAGTCCAATAGCAATATGATCTATTTACCTGTAATGCTAGACAAAAAAAGATGAAAAAATCTGGTCTCGCCTTACTTATGTGGCATTGAGCTGTCTGTTTAATAATAACTATAAGAAATACGAATGTGTGTGCGTCAATAACTATATTTAAGTGCGTAATGTTATGTTATAATTATAATAATGTATTACATTTATCTGTATACCTCTATAGTTTCTATACTAATATTATGAAGTGGAAATATTATTTGTTTGTACGGAATTAGCTCCGAAACTACTGTAACACACAACGCCACCTAGTCCCAAACTAAGCAGAGCTTACACTATAGGTACTATAATAACTGATACTAATACATATATACATACATATAGGCCCTAGGGTTCGTAATAAGATCATGTTGCAAGTTCAAGAGTATTAAGATTATTAAAATATTATATTGCACGTTCGTAAGAAGCATCCTAGGATATGGTTGTCAAGTATGGAACCCTCAATATGATATATACATATATAGATACAATTGAGTCCATACAAAAAATATTTTTGTGATACTTACGAGTTTAAAACAAAATGCTACGACATTGATTACGAGACTCGCTGTAGGAGACATCACATTCTTCCATTACATTTACAGTAGCTGATGTAAGCTATTTGCTAGACATTGTAAATGGTAGAACGGATTCTTCGGCACTTCTTAGCCGTATTGAATATGTTCCCAATAGACGCACAAGAAATCCGCCTTTTCTAGCAATCTCAGCAGCTGACACTAACTACCGGTCTAATTCGTTTTTCCACCGTGCAGTTTAAAAAACAAACGAATATGTTAGGAGGGAAGACTTAGACATATTTAACGACGACACTCAGTTTTGCAATGTAATAACGAAACAATTTTTCGATCCATAATAATAATAATGATAATTTATTTTTATTCACTATTATTCTGATTTATTATATCCTATCGACATATTAATTATTATTATATCACTTACTTAGTAACTTGTGTTACTTTAAAATTCGGTCAGGCTAAATTTTATGGGTCGGATAAAATATATCCGGAACCTCAGATACTGGCCCTTAATGTTGTAGATGTCAATAAGCTACACTATAATCCCATTTGTAGCATTCCTACGTTAGATAAATAATACTACGACTAAGAAAATAATGTGATCATTTTCCCTATTACTTTTACAGACAAGGCTAACAACTAGCCATAATATAAACACATCTTGTTATGGAAGAGCTTTTGCATAAAAATATGTTTATTCATTAATTCAGATGCAGCTTCAAGGAAATACTGAATTAATTAGATCTCAGAAACTTGTGATCGCACGAGCTAGTTTCTGAGGTTTCAGAAAGATCTTAAGACTTCAACTTCTTTTTGGTTGAAAATATTTTTTTACTCACAACTGCTGCTCGTGCATTTCAAGCTACAACAACAACAACTATTGATGTTACCTACCTGTTATTATGGAGTCTTGAAATTACCAATTGGGTACTCAGAATAAATAACAGCAAAATAAAAACAGGCAGAAGATTAACAAAAGTTATTTTCGGTTTACTCGATGACAATAATTTAATTGGACTACACGCTCGTTCGAATACAAAACACGGAGACATATATAACTCTCATATTTTGATTCTATAAACGCTTTTACAATCAAAATGTCTTAATATAAAATATTAAATTAACGTGAATGAAACCATGTGTTAACCAATAATGCGGTAAAAATTCAATGTAAACTAAATACTATACCAAACCGCGGGCACACGGCGGTCGCGTGAAACAAATTCCTGAGCAAATTACTCCAAGTCAAGATTTATAATTGTTTAGGCTTGCCAAGCCAGTCGATGTCGAACCATAATCAAAGCATAACGTAACATAACGAGTTACGTAATATTGGGACACTTTCGCAGTTTCCTGAACTATAAAGTCGAACTGAAAGGAAAAGCTTGACGGAAAGTGAAAGATATGAAAGTAATTGGATCTAATTGAATATGTAAATAGGCTAATGAATAAAAATTTATAGGCTTATAATGAGGCGGCTGACTTGAATTCTAATGGTGTAGGTTTGATTCTTATTCGACGTAAATATTATATGAATACATGCTTACTGAACTGTAAGAGAGAAATTTTTATAACACAACAAATTCGGCATGAAAAATTTGCAAAGAATTTATTCAAAGATCAAAACAAAACAAACTTAACATAACAACTCGCCTATATCACACAAAAGGGTGTGACAGAGGTGTACAGCACCTACATTTCACGTGTTATGTTTAGTGTCCCTAAGGCCTATCCTTAAGGCGAGCCTATCGCCATCCACCGGGCACAACTTCAACTCCGTGCTGCTATTGAGAACTTCCTGACAGAAAGTTCACAAATAACACTTTGCCCGACCTGTGCATTGAATCCGAGACTCCACGATGAGAGCTTTGTGTAACCTTTCGAGGGTCGCCAAGTACTGCATACTTGTGTAGGAATGTGGTTCAGCCCGAGTGCTAATGAAGTGTAAGCTGACATGATTTGTTTCGACATGGTATTCTTATCAACGCATATATTATTTCAATATTATTTTATCTATTGATGAATATTTTTTCTTCTCACGTTATCCTAACTTCATACTAATCCTTACTAATATTATAAAACAAGCGGCCGTGGCGCAATGGATAAGACATCGGTCTTACGATCGAGAGGTCGTGGGTTCGAATCCTGGCCATTACACCACGGACGTAAACTTCCTCCTAACACAAGCGAATTAAGCTTAGCTGGAGGGGGTTAACAAGAATACTAGTAATTTGTATTTGCAAATTGCTAGTAAGCTTTTTTTTTTAAAAAAAAAGAAAGAAAAAAAAAAGAGAGAGTACCTAACTGTCTATCTGTTATGCTCCACTACTAAACTACTGAACTGATCAAGATAAAAAAATGTATGGAGATAGTTCAAGACATAAGAAAGGATAAAGACAATTTTTCATCGATATAACTACCACGTCGGCGGAGCCGCGCACAAACGCTAGTATATTAAATTTCTCGTATAATTCCGAATCGAACGGCTTCAAAATGGCTTGACCTATTCATATGTTATTTATTTTTGGTGCATTTATTATTTTTTTGTATTTTGTAATTTTTTTACACCGTATAAGTTTTCCATACAGCTACATATAGACACAGAGTCCTGGTGTAATTGTACCATGCTGCATACTTGTGTAGGAATGTGGTTGGACGCGAGTGCTAATGAGCAAGGGCGTGCAGCAACCAGACATGATCTGTTTTGACGCGGTTTTTGTATGGCGACGGTTACATATTTACATACATTATTGATTCAGTATATAGATTGTAATGATATGAGCAATAAAATGATCAATCACATTTTGATACGGCATTTCAATTAGTCTAATCTTAGATTTGTTCACGTCTTATTATACGTTTATCTGATATTAATCATGTATATAAAATAAATCTAACGTCACGTCCTTATACAAAAAGAAAACATGCGCGGGCACGGTGGATGGCCAAAGGCTCACCCCTATACATAACAGGTGAAGTGTGGGTGCTATAGACCTCTGTCGAACCCTTCTGGGTAATATAGGCCTGATGTTAGAAAGAAAGAAAGAAGAAAGAAACGTTTATTTGCCTAAAACATGGTGACAAAAAGATGGTACAATTTAATAATAAATACACATGTTTCACCGGAGAATCGGTATGCAAAATATACAATGTTATATCTAAGTACTTATATTATATTAAAGTTATAGTAAACACTAACTTAATTGAAAAAAAAAAGAAGAAATGTATATGTTAAAATATAAAGTACTAACAAATACGTTACGATACGTTACGTTTTAACTATTCAGTCTTGGCGTCTGTTAAGTCTGATAAGAGGTTATTATAGTCTTTTCCTCCTCCTCGAGTCGTATTCCTCATTGCTGAGGGTCGTGATGCCCCGCTGGTGTATCACTTTGTTTCTGACAATGCTCTACCAACCGCTCCTGTTCTTGGCTTCGAGAAGTGCCTCGTGCAGCTTCAAATTGAGGCCAGAGCGGATTTGGTCCGACCATCTAGTCGGGCTGCGACCTCTAGGACATTTGCCTTAGACTTTGCCAGTTACTATCAGTTGCTCGAGATTTTGGCCATCTTTCCGCGCGATGTGCCCAAAGAACTCTAGTAATCTACGAACAAACATGGTGAAAAGCCTGGCTTTGATGTCAAGTTCAAGTGGAATAGAGTGGTTGGTCCGGCTGTCCATGGTATTTGAAGCATCGTTCTCCAGCACCACATTTCAAAGGCATCAGCTCGGTCACAGTCAGCCTTTTTAAAGTGTCCATGTCTCCACACCATAACTCAATATGGAAAACACCAGAGGGTTGATCAGATTGACCTTTGTTTTTCTGGATATGTTACGGTCTTTCCATAGCCTTTTATGTTGCCAAATGACTCATATTACTACAATCTCTAATCAATACTTTCAAGTACTTTTTCGTTACACATTACACATTCCTTCACACGTAATTTGAATACGCGTTACAATGTGGCCGCGGCCTAATTTATAGTAAATCTGTACTAAGGTCATTTTTTTCATCATTGAGCACAAGTAGACCTTAGAAACCTTGTTGTAAGGCTTTGGTATAATTATGGCGTAATTCCAATTATAAACGACATCTGTAACTAAGTAGAGCAATGTGCAGTGATATTGTAAATCATGTTCGTAGTTAAAATTGATTAAAAGCTCATAACTCCATAGATAATAGATTATTTTTGCATAATAAAAAGCCAAATAACAGTAAACACACACACACACACACACACAAACAGGATGTTCACTAATTATGGATCTTCTCATAACTGGATCTTTCTCCGGTTACCAGGTTATCGTTGATTTCTGTTGAACCCTGTATATTAAGATTACCGATCGGATTTGTAGACCTAAATATTGCTAAATCTTATGATATATATAATTAACTCGATCGCTAATTATTTGGGAAACAAAATCAACCAAAACGTAATGAAAAGGTGTGAATAAACGATTCAAAGGTAACTCTATATTATAGAGAATTTCTGAACAGAAAAACCCGCTCACAACTCTTATTATGTCCTGGTAATCGAACCCGGAAGCCTGAATCATCAGACATTCTATACTGTAGCTATAGAAAAAAACTTTAATTTATCCTTAAGCCGTTTAATTTATCTTTCCAAGAATAGACCAGGTGTATGTAGCTCTTAATTAAATAAACGAAATTACAAATTACTGAACATTAACAATAATAACTTGCGATTAATTACAAAGATTACAAATAACTGCTATTGTCCAATATTTGAAAGTATTAAGTTTGAGCACGACAATGTCATTACTTACAACGTTTATTACAACTGGGTAATTCATTTTAACCAATTATTGAGACAATATTTTTCGATATTTTTCAACAAAAAAGGTTGTTTATTTGTTGCTTAGCTTCAATCCGCTACTTTGTCCGAGCGGAATCTCATATTCTTATATTTCTTATTCGCATATCGCAACTTCTCTTATATATTTTAAACCCAAAATATGCCCGTTTGTGAAGTGGAATTTTAAAAATATATTATTGTTTTTTTATGTGACGTCTAAGGGAACCTATGTGCAGACTTTCCTGTAATTTCCTTTAAAATTTACTATCTTCATATATAGACTTTCAAACCCAAATTCACCCCCCCTTTCCAAGTTATCTATCTTAGAGACAAATTTACAATTTTATGATTAAATGTAAATACAATTAGAAGTTGTATTTACAATTTATAATTATGATAAAACTATTGAGGTTCTAGGTCTGTACATTGAAGCATTACAATTGTAAATGTATTTATTTTAATGGAGGGCACTCAAAAAAAAGTATCAGATACTATCAAACCTCTTACTTATGAGGAAACCGAAGAACTCCTTAAACTAACCACGTAACCTAAACTCTTATACACAGGCACTCAAACACACATAATACACAAGCATACACATATACACACACACACACACACACAAACTGTATTTATGTCAATCCTGTCTGTTTTGTAATTTACTTACCTATGTCTAAATTAATAATATTTTCTTTTTATTTTATATTTTAGTTTTGTTATGGAAGAGCGGAGTCTTCTAATACAGGCATCATTTGCTTAAAAGAAGGCTCCAATCACAAACTAATTGGTGTTAACTTGTTAAAGAAAATAAACATTTTGAATTTAAATTTGAAGATACTAAAACAAAAAAAAAGGAAAATAATTTGTCTGTCTATCCGTCTGTATCTTTACTGGTTTTAACTGAAACTCGGCATGAGTATAGTCCATATTATGCTGTCATAATGGACCTTTAATCGATAATAATCAACCGCAAGGGCAGAATCACGGCTGAAAATTGGTTTCTTTTGTTGAACGCGTAATCTCAGAAACTACCGGTCCGAGCTGATATTTTTATTGGATAGCCTATTTATTTGGGCTAGGTATAAGTTAACGTCATGTTTTGATCAATAGGAGCCGAGCAGCAATGAAATATATTCTGAAAACTGGGAAAGAGACGCCACGGAATCAGAATAATAAGATACAACGCAAGTGAAGCTGTGGTTAATAAAACGAATTTCAAGCGAACGAAGTCCGAAAAACAGCTAGTAATAAATCTATGACTTCCTCAGGCAAACAATAAATGATTTGATAAATGTTATTCGGATTATTTCACAAATCTCTACGTTAAACTGTGACCCAAACGGGATTCTCAGTAAGAAATGAAAATTAAAAAGGTGAATTTCCGAGTAATTTCTTCTCCTACTTCAACTTCTGACGAATTCAACAGCCGTACAAAATAAAGACATTACAATAATTTTCACGAGACTAATCGTATCCACGGTCTAACCAACCATAACAAACGAATTTGCCGCTCGATTCGTATACTTCCCTTGCCTTGTTCCTAATCTCACACAATACCCATGAAATTTCCCATCACCACACCAACAAATTCCACTCTTTAAAACAACAATGTCATACATATTGTCATGTTAAAACAAAATTGAACTTGATTTAAAACAAATGACTTCAATTGTTGTTTTTGTTTAGTTGTAAACAAGATTGCGTAAAAAGTAGGTTGTATTTTGTATTGTGAAATGTTTGGTACTGCACGGTACTGGCATATTAAATGAGGCTTAATACAGATATGTACGGAATAGTAATGAATTTGTGTAGACCTAGTTCGATATCGGTGATCTAAGATTTGGTTCTTAGCGAAGCGATAGCCGAGTGGGAGACTGTATGACTGCGAAGTCAAAGATTCGAACCCATGGCACACACCTCTGTCAATAAAGCGTTAAGAATCGTATTTTTGAAGATATGTGTGTATTTGTCATATAATATCGCTCGCTAACGGTGAAGGAAAACATCGTAAGGAAACATGCATGCCTGAGATTGCCTAAAAAGTGGTCGAGGTCGTGTGAAGTCCACCAATCCGCACTTGGCCAGCGTGGTAGACTATGGCCTAACCCTTCTCATCATGAGAAGAGGCCCGAGCTTAGCAGTGGGACATGTTTTAGATACGGGGCTGCTATTATTATTTTTATGATTAAGATTTGGTCGTTATCGGGCTTATTCAAAAACAATATTTATATTTTTATGCCGCGAATGTAGCAAACTGGTTACAGTCCATAAATATCTAATAAACATTTTAAATGCGTACTTAGATTTTCTGAAAGGTTAAAACAATAAGCTACAGGTTATCGATAAAATAAGGAAGTTCATATTGTTGTGAAGTAGGATTTTAAAACTTAAAAACTATAAAATTACTATAATCTTTTATTCTACATATTGAGTCAATTTTGCTCCTTATGTGAAGTCTATGTATATTAGTTTTTCTTATTTCACATCACCTGTTCAAAGGTGTAATATAGTCTGCCTCAGCTGTGATCTGCTCCAAAGGACATCGTCCTAACAACCAATGCTTTTATCAATATAACATAAAACGTCTATATTACCTGAAGGGTGTGGCAGAGGTGTACACCATCTACACTTCACCTACTATGTTAAGTTTCTATGTAATAGAGTTTAAGACAACTCCGGGCTAAGAATTTCGTGATGGAAAATCCTAACACGTTGGATCGAACCCAAGAACTCGTGGTTAAAGAATGCATACACTAACCCCAAGACCAACGAGGCAGTTTCTCAATTCTAATTAATTAATTAATTAAAAACTCTATATAAACTAGCCTGATTCGCGACCTTACTTCAGTTAACACTCTGCATGTAATAAATAACTATATAACATCCTTAGACCATTCTCTTACTTTTTAAATCATAAACATAATTCTTAATATTAAAAAATACTGTACTTTTTGATACAGGCTTTATTGACTCCACTAACAAACATAGTAAATATAAAATTGCAGCACCAAATGTTAGACACCACCCGCGGACATTGCCAGAAACCTTGACAATCCGACAGAAAGGATAATAGCTCTGACTCATTTATTATTCCATTTCAACCACAAATTGCTTTTTACCGAGAAAGGAAATGTAATATTCGGATTTACAGACACGCTATTAGTCTATCATTTTATTGTAATATCCTATTTTGTATTTCCTACACGATGTAGGTCAAGAATTAATTGCAATTAGTTTAAAGCCAGCATTGGATTTCTTTTTTAGTTTTATTAATTAAAAAATCATTTATTTATTTATGTATTTATTTAATGCACAAAACACATTAACATTAACACATGAAAAACAATACATAATAAAATACAATGTTTAGATCTGGATCATAACGCAAAAATATGTGCATGCAGCTAAACTACAATAACAAAAATAATCTATAAGAGAACTCAGGAAACCCTAGAGAAAAATTTATACATACTGTCATTTATCTGATCAGGATATCATTGCCGGTAATAGATGAAATAATTAATAAATGTAGTGTGACTTTTTATGTATGTACAATATGTTGAAATATCCCATGTTACTTTTGTCGATATTTGAATAGGAAACTGCATTACCTACTTGTATTGGTAACTATTTGTATCCGTAATTTTATAGGTTTATACCTATAACTGGAATAAAATTTATTAGTATCAGTATATTCCGATCACATGAGATATCAGTATATCTCATGTGATCGGAAATACCAAAAAGTTCCTAACACAAATATTTTCACAAACCTTGAATTGAAACAGTTTTAAATCACACTAAAGCCTGATCTGGCAACCATGGAAGTCAAAGCGAGCAGTCGCAATCTTATTCTCACCTTTATCAGTGATGTCTAAAGAATACCTAAGAGCTTTTAAAAAAGAAGTAGAATAATGTTGCTTCTTTTTTAAAATGTCTTCACAGTGTCTTCTTATAGGGTTTTTGTATATTCGCTGATTTCGAATGTGACAAAAACAAAGGCGAAATTGCCGAAAAATAAGTGTTACGCATTAATAAATTTAATTTATTATATTAATTTAGATTTTCTTATCTATCGCATTAGGTTTGAGTTCCTGTAGATTAAATTGGGGTAAATAAAAAAATAAATTTGTTGCCATATCAGTTTTTAAAGAAATTAAATATTAATACACTTGTTGCAGATATTACCGTTCTTAATTTTTTGGCTTGCGATTCTCCACTGATGACCTTTAGTGATATAAAACCAATTATTATAAAACGTTCTAGTTATCAAACGCCCATCACAATTGCTAGTAACTGGCATAACTATTTATATCCTACCATACTAACTACATTATCATTTGCTGCAATACACCGCGCCCACCGCTGAGCACCGCATTCCTACTTGTGAAATAAACTAGATATCTACTGTTTTGATTTGATGGTGTAAGCCAAATTACCTCGCGATGACCAATATTTGC
The DNA here is from genome assembly GCA_905147285.1 of Hypena proboscidalis. NCBI lineage: Eukaryota > Metazoa > Arthropoda > Insecta > Lepidoptera > Erebidae > Hypena > Hypena proboscidalis. The sequence continues at coordinate 1,248,773 of LR990132.1, forward strand.
CCTAAAGCGATTTGAGCCTCTGCAATATTTATTAAAACAGGTGTTTGACATTGAAAAGCCACACTAATACATAACAACAAGCCTATTTTACACAGAGGGTGTTGCAGAGGTGAATAACAGCCACACTTCACCTGTTTTAAGAAGGACCCATTTGATAAGTGATGAGCTTATAAATAACACTTTAGCCAGACCTGGGAATCGAACCCGTGACCTTGCGGTGAGAGGCTAACTACACTACTCTAATAGTAGATAAGATTGGATTTTTACTTTTTTATACGACCGACAACGTGCGTAACGAATGGGCGTGCAGACCACCTAACAATTTGCAACTAAATACAGCTCATGAACATCGACACTCAACAACAGATTACAGGTGTGTCGTTACATCTGTGGACTACGATTTCAAGCCCATAGATTTAAATCTCTGATTATGCCTAATTTACATGTGGTAATGTCAACGATATTTTGTGTCATTTTTAACCGCCTTCAAAAAGAGGAGGAGGTTCTCATCTCCATTTTTTTTTTGCCGATTACTCGAAGACGCCTGGACCGATTTTTCTGTAAGAATATACTTGTCATGTGGTCCCATATTCATCAGGCTATAACCTGATGATGGGATCCTAGAGAAATCGAAGGCAACCCTCAAATTTTAAAGGTTCCTATATTGTTTTTCGTATATTACCTAAAGTTACTCGAATGTTTGCATCTAGCAGTCAGCATTTCATGTTGCTGAGCTGATACTGGAAGGAACGACTCCTGAACGGTCATAGTACGAGGATAATTATTTAAATATTATATTCCTAGAAATTGGTATGGCAGGGTGTGTTTAATCACAAGAAGCACGGATACTCGTCGGATACTCGAAAGCTCCTGCACACTTTGTTATTTTATTATTTTTGTAATTTCTTTTTATATTTAATTTCTGTTGTTCTTTTTTTCTGCGTGTTTAGTTTTAAGATTAGTATCTGTGCTGGAATAAAATTATTTTCTTTCTTCTTTCTCTCAAATGATTTGTTTTTTTCCAACAAACATGTTTACAAAACAACGATTAGGTACTGTTTCTGAGAAACATTTTAGCAAACATCTTCCTTATTAGTATAAAGCTTCTTTAAAAGAAAACCTTCATCCCAGCTTACAAATGACAAGTTAAGCAGGCCTTATAGGTAGTAGGTACAGAAAGATATAAAATTGCGGCAAGCGACCGAGTTCAAGCTTTGTCCAACGTCCTTGTATAGCATTTACAACTTACCCGCGCCTTTTACGTAGTGTCATGGCGATCTAACCAAACGTGTTAAACCATGGTTTGGTAAACCGATCGATTCGCTCTCTCTCTCATTCAATGTTTGAAAAGGACAGAAAGATCGAAATCCGTAACTCAGTGTTAATTTAACCGCGGATTAAGAAGTTTGATGAATTCGGCTCTTACTTATTTCATCAATATTTTATTTTTATTTATAATGTGGACTACAATTTCTTTTGTACATTCTAGAGAACAAGTAGTTCTTGTTTAAAACTTGAAATTGTAGGTTTTATTTTGAAATAGTGAACAGTGGGTGCAAAAAGTTCTGGACAATTTCTTAAAGTTGTACCTATTCGATTAATATTAAGTATGTATGTCAGCGTCTCTCACCGCGAGGTCTAGAAAAGTGTTCTTTATAAACTTTCCGTCAGGAAATTTACAATAGCAGCACGGAATTTGTATTGTGCCCGTTGGATTGCGATTGGCTCACCCCCATGGGACCTAAACATAACAGATGAAATATGGGTGTTGTACAACTCTGCTACACCCTTCTGGGTAATATAGGCGTGAAGTTATGTCATCGTATAATCATTCAGTAATTTGAAACAATATGCACATTGTTTTGTCCACTGTCCACAATACAAATATGACATAATAAGAATAATAGGTACCCTATGTCTTTCTGAAGTTTGTAAGCGTCGTGCCATGCAAGTATAAAAAAATAAACTTTATATTAACACCATACAATATTATAATACAGATGTTTCTTAGCACGTAGAGACATAGGCAATATAATTATATTTTATATGAACTAACACTTAGTGCTAAGTTACTTCACAGCTCGTGAGAATCAGCAAAATGCTCAGAAAATTTCAATTAACACTACAATGCATGAAACAGCTAATTCGTAGTAAATTGCGCGCGGCGATCTGATAAAAAATCTATTATTTTATATGTGCATGTGAAATATGGGCAATTTAGGACGTTTATGGTTATTCATGAAAGAACGAAATTATTTAACGTCTTGTCTTTTAACCACGTGTGCCAACTTTCGTAAGTGTAAGAAGGTGCTTATGTATGAATAATTGCGTATTCAGTTTCTCAGAAACCATAAATAAGTAGACTCATGGTTATTTTTTATCACGATTAGGTATGTTTAAATTTAGGAAAGTCTTAGTTTCCTCAAAATATTTTTTATTTAATTTTAAATCATCTTGGCTAATGATTGTGTAAATTTTGTAATATATTTTGATGTTTTTAAGTTAATAATTTTAAAACAGAAGGAGAGGGCGAGAAAAATATTCACCACTGTTTTACGCTCGCCACGTTTCTTTTTTTTTACTTTCATTATTGTTATTAATTGATCGTCATGTCCTATGACAAAATATGTTTATATCCATCGAAGTCTTTACTTCTTAAATTAAAACAGAACCAGGAACTACCCATTATGGTGCTAAGATTACGCAATTGGATTATCTGACGCAACAAATGTTATGTTATAAACACAAATATTTATTTACCACATTATATTACATACAGTTATTACAAATATTACAACATAATGTTCCGCATACAATTCTGTTCTAGCTTAACTTAACTCGATAATGAGCATTATATTTATATATAAATATCATATAATATATATACATATATATTTTTTAAACCACCCTCACTTTTGTTGGTTTTAATTTCTCGAAGTATCGTGTTAACTCTGGTGAAATTCGTATCACAATTCAATGTAGGCTAATATACTTTTAAAATAATGAATTTTTTTTTTGGTTATACTAAAATTTTGTGCAACGTATTGTAGCATACGCAAATTTATTTTTAATTAATTAGGTACGAAAGCTAGGCAATAAGGCAAAATACAATATTTAATCATATAATCTGAGTCGGGTGGTTAATTGCACTAGGTCAGTTGTTATTGTTTTAAACTATTTATGTTATTCTGTTTTAATGTTATTTAGTTACAGCATGTAGCTTTTACTTAATAAAATCTAAACACGATTATTTTAAATGAGTTTTTTACCTAGTATTCGCATCTGTTAAACGAGGTGAAAAGGTACGTGAGGTTTATTTTTATTAATGTGAGAGAATTAAATGTAGAGCTTGTGCCGATTATTTCAGGGTCTCATCAAACAAACGACAAGCTTGTAATGCAAGAGGGTTGGTATCCCAGTGTGTGTTGTATTCCAAAAACTCGTTCGCAAAATCTCTTCTATAATACTTATTTAGGTATCCTTAAGCTGATATTATTATGATGATGATCAATGATGAGTAAAGAGAGACTTTAAAAGTAATGGTAATTAAGTTATTATCATTAAACTGAATAATTTAATTTGAATTATTCGGCATCACGCTTTTTCATCACAATGTTGGTAACTTGCTTAATTGTTTACTTTGACACCAGGCAAATGCGTTTGAATTATATTAAATTATGTTTAATCCGAAAGATTAACTAAAAAATAATTATGTTGTTATTATTACAGTCCAAGTGTTTAAAACTAATCGCAAAGACCACGTAAACTGTCGTAAACTAACTAAGAAAATCAAGTAACTCAGAATTAAATTTAAGCTCCACTGCAGTATTTACATAATATATAAGTTAAGTATCACGAACCTGTTTCGCAACATCAAACACTTTTCACTTAAAATTAAAAAATGTTTTCAATTCAATCTATTCTAGAATTTCCCGCCTAAATCGAATGTCAAAAAGTTTTCAAACTCACCTTCAAAAACAACATGGCTGCTTGTCAAATTTTCCCGCGTTTTCGCGTCGGCACTGAGCGGTCACTACACACGTCTGCGGCCTGCTACACCGCCACTTGTATTTATAATGTCGCCAGGTTACAACAGTGGTTGTTCTGATATTGTTATGCGGAGCAGAGCCCTCGTAACGTAACACTCCCTCGATACGCTGACACATTTAATAATGATTCATTGAGAAAACACGCTTGTTATTCAATAAGGACTTCTGTATCAAATAGTTCAGACTTGTTACAAATACCAGCGAAATATTTTTCCTATAAAGTGTACGGAAAATGCGTACCAAAGACTTCAGTTTACAATTTTTTAATTGAGTAGCAGGCTGGAAGGCTTGAGAATTTTCTCATGCAGCCTAGGTTAAGGTTGGTATTATTTTAGAGCATGGTCGTTAGAGATAGCACCTAACTGTGTCCTGAATATCAATTTTCATGTGGTTTTGGCCTCGCTTTGATTTTATTTTTCCTCAAAAATTGCAACATCCAATGCCACAAAATAGGTCAATAATACAAAGCTATATTTTTGTTTGTTTTCTTCTTTTAAGAAAGAATTGAACTTTAATAATTGATTCGATTATATACCTATTACAAGTTCGATTATAAGTTTTTTATTAGTTGACAGACGAACTACATATATTAAGTCTTTTATTACTTGACAATTTCATACTATTTTGTATTTTACGAAACTAATAACAATGTCATAATTGGAAGAGACACTATTAAAACAAAGTTGTCACAAAGAAAGTAACACAAAATCTATATTTTTAATCTGGACTTTGTTTTTACTCAATCTCGGGCAGCGTCAAATTTATATCACGACACAATTAATGAGTTTAATAACTATAAGTTGATATAAAGGCCGAAATACCCTTCAGCCAATTCACTACACACATAACTTAGTTCTCTTTTATTTGGGAACTTTATTACATTAATCAAGACACAAATTACACATAAAAGACTCTCAAGAAATAAAACAATCACATAAGAAACATACCCATCTTAATATTTACAATTTAAACTCTAACATTATCTATAAGTAATTACAACCGTAACATATTGATTTAATAAATAGCAAGATATTTCAATAATGAATTCTTAGGCAATCTTAATGTCTTCGAAATCGAAGTCCTTTGGGTGCTATAGTGATAATATGACAACGTAAATGGCTTTCATTATAATATCTCCACAGGTGACATAATTAGTTCACGTTCATACTACAGCTACAGTGGTCTTTATTTATTGACTCTGGTAAACTCGTATATCAAAGTTATCAAAATAATCATTATTGACATCCTTTCATGATTTTGTTTTCTAAATCATCTAACAACAGTATTTGTATTTGACAATAAAGGAAAGGTGAAGGTTTCCAATTTGATTGTTTTATTTTCGTTTGTTTGTTCGCCGATTACTCGAAGACGCCCAGACCGCTTTGGGAAATTATTTTTTGTATGAATGAATATACTTGTAATGTGACCCCATTTTCATCAAGTCAGGATTTCATGATGGGATCCTAGAGAAATCGAGAGCAACCCTCAAATTCTCTTGAAGGCTTCTATATTGATTTTTGTGTCTACCTAAGTCTACTCGGATATTTGCGTCTAGCAGTCAGTAGTTTCATGTTGTCGAGCTGATGCTGAAAGGTACAACTCCTCAACGTGTAGGATTACGAAGATAAATCTTTAAATATAGACAGCGTAAGGCCGTTTACTGTATTCTTTCAATTTGCTCACAGATGAGGCGAAATGTTGAATATTACTTAAGTAAGTCGTTATTTCAAGCTCAAGCTCGTAGCCAAGAACCTTAACCTTGTTTTAGACTTTCGTCTGTCTGTCTTCTACATTTTCACAACTCGGAACTACATCACCGATCTCAATGAAAATTGGTATGGAGTAAGCTTGAATCCTAAAAAAAGACTTAGTCTGTTTTTAGGGTTCCGTAGTACCTACAAGGAACCCTTATAGTTTCGCCATGTCCGTCTGTCCGTCTGTCCACGGCATAGCGACGAAACCGTTGGTGCTAGAAAACTGAAATTTTGCATGAACATGTATGTTAACTAAACAAAAAAAGTCGTAGAATAAAATTTGGAAAAATATTTTTTTTTCAGGCTCCCCATAGTGTGGGGTATTGTTAGATAGGAATTAACTTTAAAGAGCAAATTTTTGTTCGAGTAGGGCGCCCCCCCCCCCCCCCTCTAAAAGCTAAACTACTGGATCCCAAAATCTGAAAAAAATTGTGTCGGTAGTACATGTAATGAACTTTAAAGGAAAACTATAGCGGATAAGTTCACTTCATTAGTTCAAGAGGAATAGGGGTCCGAAATGTCAGATGCAGTTACTCAGAATATTTCGTTCAAAATTCTTGAAACATAAATAAACATACATAATACATATATAAAATCACGTCTTTATCCCACGGGGGTAGGCAGAGACGATGGAACGCCTTGTGCTTCGCTCCTTACATACTTCTTTCGCTTGCTCAACATTCATACATCTCGTCATACGTGCTAGCTGGTTTCGTGTACTACAAACATTTCCTTTCTGAAGGACGCCATTTAGTTAAAAAGTAAAATTAAAAATATTTTTCTACGGAACCCTACTGCGCGTGGCCCGACACGCACTTGGCCGGTTTTTTATAAATACATTACGCAGAACGTCGCGGGCAAAACCTAGAGTTTAATATTTGTACATTACAGTGCATCTTTAATGTTGTTTGCAAGTAAAGCTACTTAACCGACCCAAAACAAACAAATGTACGACGGAAGTTATCACATACATAAAGTATATAAGACTTGGTCCCTTGAATCGTTGAGGCACACCAGTTGATCTAGATGTCTCTAGCAAGGCCAAGTACAACCAGTCGCTCTCCGACTACGAGTCGAGACTAGTGTAAGAGCTAGGTACACACGAACCTGCATACATATTAACATAATTATTAGATTGGTATATGTTTGTGATTTTGAAGTCATAATAAATATTGTATTTGTAGATCATGTAACTTTTATGATTCAGATAATTATCTATGCGACAGTAAATAAATCAATTAAAAATTAACACCCTATAAGTAGGTTAAGTAAGTTATTCGTATTGCGGAAGGGACGTACTTAAGGTTGATAAGCTTATTTCCTTATCGCAGTACTATTTTTCCTTATGAGTAAAAGGTTTATATGCTGTTTTAGATGGATATCTTTCGATTTGGTTAAACCTTATAGTTTTTATTAACGACTAGCCACTTCTGCTCGAATGTAAGTCATGGATCGTCGGTGTGTATGCACAAACTGTTAGCCGTTACCATAAGATAGATAGATAATAAATACTATACCATTACAAACTATAGAAAACTATTGAAAGATAATAACAATATGCAAAGGGCGGCCTTATTGCTTGACGCAATATCTGCCAGGCAACCTTTGCCTAATAAGCTTAGAATTAGCTTAGACTTGCCTTGAACAAGACATTGCATTTGTCTTTTTGTCACCGAGGCAGATTCTAGGGCTTAGGACTCTAAGCTAAGCATAAGCTAATTCTAAGTACAGAAAATTAGTGTCTTGAAAATGAACACCAAACAAACACCAGCTCTTGGACTAGTAACGCACCTTAAACTGCTACAAGACGGTTACTGTGAATATCTATATGCGCGTACGCACAAAGGATACGATTTTACCTCTTGGTGACTCTCGCATACCGAACTTTTTTATTTTATGTTTACATGAATAACAATATAGGTGAGTCTGATAAATGTATTCAATAGCTATCTTATATTTGATTATATTTAGGCTTGATTAACTTCGCACTAAGCTTATATCATCCCAGAATATTAGTGTTAAAGAAACACAAGTAAACTGGAGTGTTTCAGTAAAAATAAATGCTTACAATCTAGTTATATAAATTTATTATAACATCTCAGTTTACAAAAGTTCATTATTCATATTTTAAGCATTAATTCTTAACACTAGACCTTTTTATGCCAATTACATACATAGCGGCCCGAGTTCAAAGCTGAACAAACTTTTTTTATATCTTTAACTTACAATAATGATTGTCAAAAAAACTAATATTGTATGAATTATAAGAAAATGGTGCACTTGAGTTTCTCACTAGCTCTTCTCATGATGCATCGGAGCTGGTACTTGGATTGATTTTTAATCAAATTTCTAAGTTGAATTAAAGTTAATCTAAGCCCCGGTGTCAAATCATTTTATTGCAATAAGTATTATAATTTCATAAGTAAAGTTTTATTTTAATTTTATATTTGATGTTGGTTTTCACGTGTTCAAGCGCCCCTTGGGGAAATAAATGACTTGATTTCTTGATTTCTCTGTCCTTTCAAACATTGTATGATAGACATAGATCGAAATCCAGGTTCAGCTTGAACTCGGGTGGCACTTTGATGTCATTGCTATACAACTGTGACACAGTTTCAAATTGCAATGGCAGACATAGACATTAGGCGTTGATTAACTAATACTACTTCGTGGCCTGAGGCTGTAATGATGACCTTGAAGAGCCCATATTTGCATGTCGATGTAAACTAGAAATGTACAGTCAGCATCGATAGTCGATAGACACATAAAAATATTCAGGCTCATTTCCAAAACTGTAATATAATATGTGTAGTGTCCTATAAACCATAATAATAAGCATACTGCAAGGATGTGTTCGGCGAAAAACCAACAAATTGTGGATGGCGGCGAGCACGAGTTGTAAAGCTCTGTTTGCGCTCGGTTCGTGCACGCAAGGCGTCCACACGCATTATGTCACATTACATGTTACGTTACAGCAGTGTATACCCGCCCATAATTTTTCAACTGTTTCTTATTATAATTTGCCAAGCATAGCTAAATGCTATAAAAGTAATCAAAAGAAGTGTGTACCCGGGCTAAAATTGTCGACATCGTTTTTAAGACATTTCACAGGCGCCATAGTTAAATTCGAGCAACGAAAGTTGATTTACACTCAATACTATACAGTATGGAGTGTTAATCGACTTTCGTTGCTGACCGTACCTGTCCGTAAGCGTGTTGCTGACAACATTATTGGAAGTGTAATCAAATGAATTATTTCGTTGAGAACTAGTTGCAATAAGGAAATACACTATATTTACTAATTGTTGGAATTTGATGATCGTTAAGGTGGACCGCTTGTTATTAAAGTGCCTACCGAAACAGCTCTAATTGTAATGATTTATGATAGCCAATCATAATTGACTAATATGTCATAGTGAGTCCATCAGAAATTATATATGTATAAATTTAGCAATGTTTCGATTACTTGAAAAATACGTCTATATTACGCAGAAGGATCTGCAGAGGTATAACAAACACTTCACCGTTTAAGTTTAGGACCCATGTGATATGATAGGTAAGTCCACGGGCAGGTCGCATCCGGCACAATTACAACTCCGTGCAGCTATTGAAAATTTCCTAACGGAAAATCTCAAATGACACGTTTGCCCCACCCGACCATCGAACCCGATATATTTAGAGGCCGCATCCCACAACCATCTTATTAAAAGTCTCATCATAATACCTACTTTTTACGCTTACCTAAATATTATCATAATAAAGAAGTAATGAAGTTCCATGACGGAACCTATTAATTTGCCCACAAAATGTCTATAGGACCTTCCGAAAATTGTAAACATCCGTCCAAAACATAAATTTAAATAAATCAACGTTTACACTTTAATAGCCATTTAATTTTGTCAATTGGAAAAACGTTAATTTAATGCTAATTTAGGGAAATAATACGTCAGAACCGTAACTCGGTTGAATTTAAATATTTCCCCTAATATTGTAAAACAGTACCTGCTAGAAGTCAGTATTTGCAGTAACATAAACACGATAAAAATAACAAGTTTACCGAGACACTAATTACCGTACACTTCAACACAGAATTAAAGGTAGAGCCACGGAATAGGAATACCAAAGGAAATGGTATAAGACACAATTAGTATGGAAACTGCTGTCGCCAAACTCACACAAATAAACCAATAATCATACTTCGCACTACACACAAAGAATTCATTTGATTGGTCGTTTTTATTTTAGTAAAAATAAGCATAAAGCACATGCTATAAATTTGAAAATATACCTTCACTGCTATTGATAAGCTTTATTTTGATAAACTGCAAAAAGTACTTACGACGTTTTGTTATCTTAGTAATGTATTACATTTGACTGACGAGATAATTCCGCTACTTGAGTAGAGATGGCAGTATTTTAGATGGACGCAATTTTAACCTTAAACACGTACGACATAAGGATGAGATTTTGTTTCAGAGATTGATTTTTAGCGCTATTCACCCAGTGATGCGCAATATTGAATTTTATAATTACATTATCGATATCGATAGATACATGATTTCTTATTTGAGCTAACGAGTTTTATATGTGAGTAGGGGAGACCACAATGCTAAATGGGGATTTATTCGAGCGTCGTAGAGACCTATTGGGTTGCAAAGCTTAGATGATAAGAAGAAAAAAATGTTATTATGATATACCTATTCATCGGTGGGGGAAGCGGCTATAGATTTTTAAATATGTAAAAAAAAACTGTTGCATGGACATCCTCGAGCGCGTCAGATATTGATAGCATCAATGCCCTACGTATTTTTAACAATGAACGTATGTTAATCTGATCGTTTGCATGATGCGGGTGGTTGTATGTAAGGGTTGAAAATGAAAAAAAAATAACAATAATCGAGCGCGTCAGATTTTCTAAGGGAGTGTTAAGTGCACCAAAAAAAAGCTCTCATTCACTAATCTGACGATTTCGATGGGACGCAAACTCGCAGCCATTTTCATAATGTGCAAAAAAAATTCGCCATTTTGAAATACTCAAGCGCGTCAGATTAAGATATATATGGTTCATTTTTATGTTCTAAACGTACTGTCTCATAATCTGACGATTATATAGAGGGATTCGCCTGATCTGACAAAAATAAATTAGAAAAACGGTACACCCAAAAGGCCATCCCTGCAACTGCCCGCTAGTTCCATTCCTGGGCGCTTAAAATTGTAATTATGACATTTTTAAGCTCTAAATATAGTTTATGTGATATTTTGAGTTAAAAGAAATAATATTTCTATGCATTTGAACTCTCCCAGCTTGAAAGTCTTTCAATTCGTGTAATTAACATTATTTTTGAATAAATATTAATTAATAAGATATTATCACTAGGTTAAATAATAAATAATGAACTATTTTAAAAGAAACATATATGTTAAATAAATAAATAATGATACTTAAGTTAGCCGACGTTTTTAATTTTTTGATTTTATTTTTAATAATTAAATTAGAACAAAAAAAATATTTTTTAAAAATTGCACTTACAGTTTTTGAAGTTTTTTTACAAGTGAAATTTATTTTTTATTTTTTTGTAATATTTTTTTCAATAAAAATCATATTTATATGTCAGCTAACTTAATTTGCATAATTATTAAAATTTTTCATAATTATCGATTGTAAACTATTGATTTAGATTGATTGATTTAGAAAAATCTTAAATAATATTGAATTAAATTCATATGATAATTAATGATTTTATATTTATACGGCACAGCAATTTTTTTTTTTTTAACATTTTTCTTCGATCATTTTTCATTTTTCATTACATTTTTTCATTTTTCGTCATGGCAGCAGAAACCAGAGTGGAGACGGAGTGAGAGAGTAATAGATAGAGAAAGAGTCAGAAAGGAATAGAAACGCGGAGAAGGAAATGTAAGCATCACGCAGCTGCACGCATTTAACTTTATCGAGGAATTTTTGTTATTTCGGCTTGCGGAAATCGTCAGATTATATATTTTTCATTATTCTTGAATTATATCCTTCAAAATAAAAAAAAATTAGCTACGCTCGAGAATGTCAAGATGACGTTTTTTTTTTACAACTTTGCTGCCCTCCCCTTTCTTTGCGTCACTCTCAAATTGACAGATTAGTGGAATATACACTTTTTAGGATGTAATTAACTCACCCTACTTTAATCTGACGCGCTCGAGAATTTCTGATGGTCAATTTTTTTTTACTAATCTGATCCTGTATCCTGCACGGGCGGCCGTATATATGGGCCTCATGTTTGGTGGAGGTACTTAACCGGGTACAAGGTATCCCCCTGTATATTAATCTGCCGCGCTTGAATAAATCCCGAAATCCCTTAATGGGCTCCTCTACCATAGTATAATATAGTTTCTTACTATTTTTTATTAATATACTCGACACTCGCACAATGGTACCAGTAGCTACCGCTCGCGTTTTTTAACTGAATCTTTTTGTAACAATACTTAACATGTTGTGTAGCTCATTTTAAATAATCTGGATAAAATAAGAATACTTTATTTTTTAACCCCCGATAACCGAACCCAGCTAACTCTATGTCAGATCAGATCAGATTGAATGTAAAAAGGTAACATTGTTTGTTACCTTTTTCCATTAAAAGACAGAATAACTATCGATTTGTAATATTATATTGTGATTACTTTTCTTTTTTAAGTCTATCGATAAACTCAGTATTGTACGAACTCACACATCACTAAACGAGTAGCGTAGAATCATGGTACAAAAAACTCAGATATGCTCAAGACTGACATAAGCCACCATATTTGTGCCAGGTTCTATGAAAATTTGACAACACTCATACATTCCTGGCACAACATACTGAACTGTCATCGTGGTGAGGAGACCTATCTTATTATATCATGCGTAGAATATTCTGTAGAATGTTCTAGATGTTTTTAGTAAGTTAACGAAACATGATTTTTATAAGAAATCATACTTACCGATGGTATGAAACACCTCCATTCATGAGATTTTTTCTTCTACTATCATTTTTACACTCCAGAATAGCACAATACGGCATGGTTAAAGAAATATAAAATAAATACGCAAGATTAGCAACTTGACGCGCTGTCAGAACACGACTGGTCATAGACATGGATTGATTAAGCGTAGCTACGCTTAATTGTGGCACGCGAACCACGCCTACTTCACATTTCCTTTGGTATTCCTATTCCGTGGGTAGAGCCATCTCCGACTCGTACTCAAAATGTCAATAAAAAAAGTTCTATTTGACCCATAGACAAAGCATCACTCGCTCCGCTCTGATTTGACCTATTAAAAAAAAGGCACTGCAATTATTAAAAAAACCTGAAGAAAATATACATCAGCTTTACTGAAAATTTTGATTACCAGGACCTTAATAGCTCATTTTTTTCTAATTTTCACATGGCTACACTGGCCTTTATGACATTTCTTAATTTTTTAAATTTTAATTTCTAACAGTCTTCATTAATTTTATTTAAATCTTTCCAATGGTGTGTTTAATAAATGTATAGAACGGCATATAGAATTATTTATTTTGTAACATAACATTTAGGCGGCGGGATTCTTCCTTTGACAGGTCAATCTTTTCAATTAATTCGCTGGCAAATAAAGCTCTTTTGCCACTGGCCTGTTGCTAGGATACATTAATATGATCGAAAGTAGGTTTAGCCGTGATAATGTTGGCAGATACTCTGGCACACAGCCATACTGGTTTCCTTGGTGACTTGTTCACATGGTCAGTTACACAACACGAACAAAATTCAAAAAAAAATAAGATATATTTATAAGCGTTTATAATATTCCTTACAGTTGTTATAGGTCCATAATTGTATATGTTCCTTTTGTAATGTATTTAGCCAACAAATAGCTAAAAAACTCCTGCACTGGCTTTGCAGAAGGCTATTTATCAATGATATTATAGAACTATAGATTATGTTACGTTCATAGAAATTACGATTTAAATCCGTTCCGAGCTATTCCAAATTGCACACATTGACAAATGTAACTGATAAGTAAAACAAAAGATACGAAATAGCACGCAAATGAAAGAGATAGCTATAGTTTTAATGATTGCACTTCAGTGGTACGCACGTGACTGCGCTCGACGCAGGCCACACGCAAACTAAACACAAGACGTCCCAATTGGGACGTATTTGAGTATTCACAGCGCGAGCGCTTATAACATATCTGCTTTTGTTTTTATATAATTATCATTGCTATTTATTATAAAAATTACATTTTGTTTGTAATGGCGGTATATTTTTAAATACAAAATATAATATATTATTATTAAAGTTGAACTAAATTAAAATGTAGTAATCAAATCCAAAAGTCCAATTTATCATAAGTGAAAATTCTTTTAATTAGGAAGTTACATTTATTGCTTATTAAATTAAATTACATCATAAGTTATTAATAGTAATATAATGCGTACTGTAATGTCAAACGTTACAGTCTACATAGCAAAGTGAGTGACCTACGATTACCAACATTACATTTTGATATAATTTGCACATTAAACGGCTTTGAATTGAGAGCTCTCGGGTTCGATTCTCGGGTTGGGTAGGTGTTTACTGGTTTATCTACTACTGATTAAACAAGCGAAAATGAAATAAAAGTTCCAAGAACTTTATACAAGCCTCCATGCGTAAAAATATCTTCTCGTATTGCAAAATAACAAAAAATAGTATCCTGGCTTCCAGTAAAAAAAGCAATACCAAGGTTATGTAAGAGTTGCTCCGTGTCGTTTTGGTCATTGTATTCTTCTTTTCGATATATCAGAATTAATGACGCAAATTCAAATAGTGATATTGATGAAGGAAAGCGGAGAACCGGGACAGGGGCGAATCCAGGTATGAGGTCGTAGAGGTAATGAGGAACCTAGGTCTAAGCTGGGACTGAGAAAGACTTTTTTATCCCTTAATTTTGTAATGTACTCCACTGATAACATTAACTTTTAAAAAATCGAATGACCCAAAAATAAAAACATACCATTTTTTTATTTTTTATAAGTAGCAATGACTGTCAATCTTAGTAAAAAATTATTTTATATTGTGTCAACATCAAAAATAGTTTGTCAAATTCAAAATTTCTTCGAAACGGTCTGGTGTCTCTGCGACCCGGGTAAGTTTTATATTGTTTTCTTTACTTTTTCGATTGGGAGTTCTGGGTTTTAGGCTTTGAGGCGCATGGGGGTCTAACAAGTAATATAAAACATTCGCTATTTTAGCTCTAATTTACGCAATAACAATTTTATAAGCTAGAAATAATGTATGTACCTACTCCGTAAATACCGTTGCCAGATCAATAGTAAAAGACACAACATAAACTTTGGTATACACGAAGTACATTGCCAAATGCATAGTGTTATTCAATATGGATTTTATTTCTATGTTTTATATTAATAACAACGGTTGAGGTGTAATAAGTATGTTCTACAGCATGTCCTATTTTCTTTTTCTGCAGTGCTTGAACCTGACGCGATCGCATAAGATTTTAGCTTTAATACCAAAAGAAAACGCATGATCCGATGACGAATCACACTTCCTACCACTATCTTCAACCCAGCTCAGCTCTGACCCACCTTCACCAGATTCCTCTTACGAAAGACTGAACATTCTGTATAACGACCCTAATAATTCGGATAACGACCAGAACGCATTTCACTGTAATCTTGACAATGTACCACTAACACCAACGCTTCATCAAGTTTTCCATCCCCGACAACTAACAACTGTTATGCTATACCCACCTTGAATTCTATCTAGTCATTACCCACTCCATCTGTAGAGTATCTTCAGTCACCAGTTCCTAGCACATCAAGAGCTTAATTCAATTATTAGATATATGCGTTAACAATGGCTGGCTGCTTTACAGGCGAGATGGGCGATCAAAAGGTGTCTAAAAGAGTTTAGACTTGATTTGTTCGATGGACTGTGCCGGGCTGGAAAAATCGCCAAGTCAACTGAAAACATCCCAAAAGTAAAGGAGAGAACCATACAGAAGCCTACAGCTGAACGACTGGTTGACAGCGTCAGGTACGACGCTATCGGGCATTTTCCAGAATCGGCAGATAAACAATCTCGTTGTAGATTTTGCAAAGAGGGAAGAACTAAAGTTTTTTGCGTGAAGTGCAAAATACATCTATGTTTTGTGGTAGGAGAAAGCAACAAGAGAAACTGCTTCCGTCAATTTCACACTAAATAATTTATGTTTGTGATGTTTTTTTAATAAATTAAGTTATAAATTAACGAAATGAGTATTATTGATTTATTGGCACTGTGCTACATGGAGTACAAGTACAAGTACATAGGAAGACGTAGTTTACACTGTATTTGGCAATGTATACTCTCTGAAGTACGCAGGTTTTCGCGAAAACTGTAATATGCAGTTTTTTTTAACTATTTTTTTCACTCCTCTGAGATCATAATAAATACGAAAATAAAAATTAAATGTCACTAGAACTAGAATTTGTTGGGTCAATAGCTGGATCTACCGGGAGTTGTGCCGCAAAATGGAAGAGGCCTATGTCGAGCAGTGGTCTACTAGAGGCTAGATGATGACTTTTTTCTCTGGTTGGCACCAGAGTAAAAAAACGGCTTAGTTGTCTATTTTATATAAAACTTCAGCGTAGGTATATATACACATATAAATACAGAAATTATGTATGCATTTTTGACTTTTATATGTGCATTTTTGTCATTAAGTGGTGCCGCCATCTATAGATTTTTTACGTAAACTTAATTCTAACTTAAACCTAAACTAAATTCACACTCTTAGGTATAAAATTAAGATATAAACCCGGAACAGAAATTTATTAATTTTTATTCAAGTTTAACTATATAAAATTTCATGCTTTTTATTAAAAAAATGACAGACTTCCAATACAACCGTTCAACCCTTATTTTATCCCCTTTGCGGTGGATTTCCAAAATTCCCTTCGTAGTGCATCTCTACGCCATGGATGGAATCTTCATGCAAAATTTCAGTTCCTATCCCTTGTGGTTTAGGCTCTGCATTGATGAATCAGTCAGTCAGACGGGCGAACCTTTTATATAAGTATCGACTACCATTTACCGGGCTCATTTGAAAGTGGATTATATAGGTATTTTAATATTGTACGGGATGCACTTTATCCACTTTACACACAAGGCCTTATCAGATAGGTGGGTCTTGGTCGATTAAATACGAGAATTGGAAACAAAACGTGAAACGAAATGCAAATTCAGTACATTATACTACCTCCGAGGATGGTACTCCGCCTGATTGTTATGCTAAACACATGTGTCCTTTAGTAAATGGCAATCGGGTAATTTAACGAATATGTTACAGGCACTGCTCATCTGTTGTTCATTCAGTATAACAATGTGGTAGAAGTATGAATATTAGTAAGTGTTATTGTTTATACCTACCTCGCTTTATAGTCTTTAGAGGCGTAATCGCGATTTGTGCGGGCCCAGCATAATGTTTTTATGCAAGCTTATTATCTAAAGGCCACCTGCATCGTCTGCCGAATTATTTCAAGAAGCTGTATGAAAAAAAAATGTTTTTGCCGTCGACGGATAGACGGAGAGACGGGCAAGGCGAAACAATAAATAAAGGGTTCCTGACTTTCTATACGAACCGAATGGGTGCACGGTTGGCGTAGTGGTTAAAGCGGTCACCTCGCCGCTTCCAACTGCGCTAATGTTGTGGGTTCGATCCCCACACGGGACAAATCTTTGTGTGATCCGCATAGATTTGTTCTGACTCTAGGTGTACTGTGTGTGTGAAATGTATGTTTATGAGCACCCCCATGACACGGGAGTTATTCCAAGTGCGGGCGTCGTTTTTTAAGAGAAAAAAAGAAAGAGAGAACTGCGCTCCTTATATCGATTTACTCTACCTCTTTTCCGGATCATTTTGTGTGTATCATCTGGGCCTGTCTTGTAGAGTCGTATGGACTGTGGAAACAGGGTTGATGCGGACTTTTTCAGACCCGGACTTCGGCTTAGGAACTACAGAACCCTAAAAACCACTAGGTACGGTACCTGACAAAAAAACACTTCAAATTATCAACGCGTCAAATTTTCACCGGATTGAGGTGCACTGCGCGTGCGCCGGTGGTGGCGGCCATGACACCGTCGCCATTTGTATTCACGACACACGCGAAACGGTAACCGATAATTGCATATTATTTCACTTGTTACACGTTTCGTTCGTTATATGTATGATTTAATAGCTTTCCTGTGTTGCTAAACTGTAACTGTACTGTCACAGAATATTTTGTATCACTCTTTGCAAAAGAAGTTTACCTGGTATACATAGAGAGGTAGATACCGGGTGCTTCAAAAAAATGTATACACACTTTGAACTTCCATAGAAAATTTATTTACCGTTCTACAAAGTTAAATTTCAGGAAAATAGAAAGCTGAAAGTCCAATGTAAATGAAACATAAATAACAAATGTTAATACTGTTTTTATTTTCAACAAGATGGTGCTCCGCCGCACTATCACAGGGACGTACGAGCTTACCTGGATCAAAATTTGTCGGGCCAGTGGATAGGACGCAGGGGGCCAATCGAGTTTCCAGCACGCTCTCCAGACCTTACACCACTGGATTTCTTCTTGTGGGGCACAGTAAAAGATGAGGTGTACAAACGTAAACCACGTAACCTAGACATTCTTTGGAATGAGATTCAAGCAGTGTGTAGAGAAATCTCATTGGACGTTTTGATACGATGTACAGAATCTGTGGTGACTCGTACTCAGAATTGTATTGATGCTGCAGGTCACCAATTTGAACAGTATTAACATTTGTTATTTATGTTTCATTTACATTGGACTTTCAGCTTTCTATTTTCCTGAAATTTAACTTTGTAGAACGGTAAATAAATTTTCTATGGAAGTTCAAAGTGTGTATACATTTTTTTGAAGCACCCGGTATATTATGGTAGGTATGCATCTGAGATAAATCAACTTTTAGACCGATTCCTGTACACTCGGCACGTGAGCGGTGGAAGTAAACTATTCGCATAGAAATATAGAAGCTTGGATTGATTCGGTATATTTTACCACACGGATCCCACTTCTGTGTGTAGTGAATTGAATGAAGCGTATTTTCCATAAATCAACTAGTTCTTATAAATATAATATTGATACCGTAAAGATAGGACGCTGCCTAAGGATGAGTAAAAACAAGTTCTTGTTCCTGCATGCACTGTGTCGCATTCTCTTGAAAATACCTAAAGGTATAGGCGAAACCGCGGTCGACTAAATAGACCAACATTACGTGAGTAACACCCGTATTTCATAATCTGAATAAAGTTTATATTCCATTCATATTGTTTTTAATCCGTTGTTTACAAATGATGCCCTGCTGTCATTAATCTTTCTTGGTCCTTAGTACCATAGAGTAACTTGAATAAATATTTTCACGCAGGTGTGCTTGAATGCAGTGGCTTAGCATGGTCAAATAATACCTAATGCTCAGCTAAGTTACAGTCAAATTGCAGACCAAGATTTCCATAAGCTTTTCGAGCTGCCTTGAAAAAAAGTATCAAATGAAAGTAAAATAATGTCAAGTTCAATTTAATTAAAGTTTGGGTAGTTTAATTTAATGAGTTATGCACCAATATCAATAAATGAAACTTTATTAATAGCTAAACAGAGAAAAATATACTAAAAATTACATGAACAATGGCTTCTATGCGCTTAAACCTATCTTATTGTAAATAGAGCGAAAGAAACGTTCACATTTTATACACCATACTCTTCACACGTTGTGACGTCATCAAATACTGCCATTCTGAGGGTAGTTTTTTAATATTTTTTCATTTGTTGCCTATTGGCTGAATACAATAAATTGCTGGATTACTAGTATTGACTCAGGTTATTAAAACATGTTGTGAAAAATACACACTTGTGAAACGTTGTCGAAAGTAGAAAACATTTCATAATAAATATTTTTAATACACTGCAAAGCTAACGTTTTTATTACACAAATAATGACTAATTTATTTGTATATGGAACAAAACATTTTAATTACCACTTTATTGTGCAGTTTTTTTTCAAAATTTTATGACGCCACAGCCTATGAAAAGCGTCAGAACCAACATTAACTTACTGAATATAAATCCGAAATACCATCACGACACTTACAACGCACACGAATCAACAAACGAACAAACATTTGGACTTAACAACACTTTTTATAATGCAACATAGCTTTCTAGACATTTATATTAGCATTATTTAAAATATTTGGAGCATAAAAGCATCTGTGTATTGCCCAAAAACCCACTTCTCTTCCCGTTTGCCAACAGTATTATCAAAAAACCGGCCAAGTGCGTGTCGGGCCACGCGCAGTAGGCTTCCGTAGCTAGTCGTAACAACATATTTCGACTTAAAAAGGATTTACTATCTGTATTAAACAAGTAACATCTTCATACAAGTCATTACTTTCAAAGGTTTTTGTAATTTGCACGAATTATTCTAAGTAACTGCATTTTACACTTTGGACCCCAATTACTCTAGAACTAATTAAGTTAAAGTAACCAGATAAATAGCGTCCTTCACATAGAAATCTTAATAATAAGGCAATAGAAATGTCAAAGACGCGTGACCTTGTCGCCGCGCATCTGTCTAGTCAAACACAAGTGCGAGTTGAGGAATTGTCGTCTTAATGTCATCGCAAAAAGAATAATTTTGTTTGCAGGAATACAAGCGCATGAGTCTTATCGAACACAAGTGCGAGTTGAGGAATTGTCGTCTTAATGTCATCGCCAAAAAGAATAATTTTGTTTGCAGGAATACAAAAAGTGGTATTTGAAAAACGGCGACATGCGTCCCAGTGTTAAAAGATAGTCGATAGCATTTCTATTGACTAGTTATTAAGATTTCTATGGTCCTTCAGATAGGAAATGTTTGTAGTACACGAAACCAGCTAGCACGTATGACGAGATGTATGAATGTTAAGGAAGCGAAAGAAGTATGTAAGCAGCGAAGCACATGGCGTTCCATCGTCTCTGCCTACCCCCGTGGGAAAAAGGCGTGATTTTATATAATATGTATTATGTATGTTTATTTATGTTTCAAGAATTTTTAACGAAATATTCTGAGTAACTGCATCTGACATTTCGGACCCCTATTCCTCTTGAACTAATGAAGTGAACTTATCCGCTATAGTTTTCCTTTAAAGTTCATTACATGTACTACCGACACAATTTTTTTCAGATTTTAGGATCCAGTAGTTTAGCTTTTAGAGGGGAGGGGACGCCCTACTCGAACAAAAATTTGCTCTTTAAAGTTAATTATCTCGCAACCGGATCCCTAAATCAAAAAACTGTCTTAGCAACCCCTAAACGTTTTTAAAAGTCCTATCTAACAATACCCCACACTATGGGGTAGGCGACAAAAAAAAAATCCCTACTTTACATGTAGGGGAGCTACCTGAAAAAAAAATATTTTTCCAAATTTTACTCTACGACTTTCTTTGTTTAGTTAACATGTTTATGCAAAATTTCAGTTTTCTAGCACCAACGGTTTCGTCGCTATGCCGTGGACAGACTTTAAGCTTTTTAAAATAGCGCCCTTTAAGACTAGAAAACATTTACCCATTTAGTATAGCGAGATATAAATTGAACTAAATAAAAAGTTACGTCTAATACAATTTATAAATTTATTGATAGGTTAGGCTAAGTCTATTCGTGAAGTTGAACCAAAAATGGGGAAAATTGCTAAAATGGCAACACTAATGAAATTTGTTGCTGTCGCATGTGCAGTTGCGGCGTGGTGACATCTATAGGTCCTTCATCTGAGGTTCCTACCCACAAAAATGTTATTAACTGTTCACAAGTGTTACTTGTGTACTTTCTCCATATCTATGGTAAAACGTCAAGTCACGTCTATGTCATGTCACTCCCGATCGGCCGACTGCTCCAATTTATTGAGGCTATTGGCCTAAAGGAGAGTTTATAATGAGGCTATAATCACAATAGACCCACGGAGTTCGACGTGAACACCCAAAGCCTCGTCCCAACAATAATAATAATGGTATAACGTTTTTAAAAAAATATTTTCGTTTACTTTATTATATACAATAGTAACACGAGGCGTTCCATTCACATTCACATCTCTCACAAACGGGAAAAGGTGTAATTTTATTGACATTAAGTATAAGTTATCAGATAGACTTTTACTAGTAGTAAATTATACGTTACTGCAAAGACTACTGCAATGTGTAAGTACACGAAGGTAATTATATGTTCAACTTTCAAGCGTGTAACACCTTGCAATTGATAAATTCTGGTAGAGCAACTACAATTATTTAATTTGCATACAGTTTTTGTATATAGTTATCGCAATCGTCTCTGACTAACAAGCGAAATGTGAGTGAAGATATTTTTGATTGACCAACTAGAATCGTCTCATTTCACTCTTTCTCTCGGTGAAATAAGAAATTATGGATGAAGACGCGTCCGTCTTTAAATTGTAGATGAAACTAATTAAATTCTATAATGGAAAACAAGTATTTTCACAGGTTTGTAACGCAGTTTCATTAGAAAAAGTGGTGTCGAATCCAAAGTAGTCGAAAACAACAAACACGACACGACTGAACATATTTACATTTCACTCTTACATGTAGATATTCCATATTCAGACGCACATAACCATTATTAGTACTTTTATTTCTGAATTGGATTGTACCGAACTACATACTTACATTCAAATCAAAAATCTGGGCAATATCTTCGATAAAAAAATCCTAGACAAGTCTAAAATTCGATTACATGGATTACTAAATATTATTTTTCTGTTTATTAGTTTACTTTATGTCAGAATGATCTACAGATTCTACATCATATTAAGGTATGTTGATTTTAAGTACGTATATAATGTACGAACTTCAAAGCGCGGGATTTCTGACATACAGGTGACATAGGTATGTCACAAAATCATTTAAGACAATCATGACTGTAAACTGAAGTATAAATAACTAAAGTACGGATTTAAATAATTAATGACATTTTAACTGACAAATACATATTCAAAATGAATCGTGAATTCAGTACAATCCATCCAAAATCAAGGAAATATACATTTTAATATCGACAGCTATAAGTTTACAGATTCCTACGATTTTTAACAGACAAATACGAAGCTGTGTAAAAAGTAACAGAATTAATTATGTAGGTATAATTAATATTATAACATGCCTTGTTAAACTATGATAGACATGGTTATTCTATTTAATTAAGATTAAATTCCTATTTACAGAGGGACTATTTTTATAATCATACTCTTTAATTATATTTTTATGTCTTTGAAAATAATCATTTAAAAAATGATAAATATACAATAAAAGATAAAATAAAATCAAACACCCTATTTTAGGATTATCAATCAAATAATAATAAATCTGTTACTTTCTTACACAACTTAATAATATGATTTCGAAAAAATAAGGCATATAAATGGTATTTATACTAAATTACTAGGCACTATTTTAACTATGGTCAAATTATAAAAAAATGCAATAATCATATTTCCAAACGTATATGAATACTATTCTCGTAAAATTAAAAATAAGGCAATCGTCGAAGTTCAAGATAAAAGGCACTATATATAATAATGTATAATATACAATCAAATAGCGTGTATGTCTGTCACAACAAGCTTAAATGTCGACTATATAATAATATTATGAACAACATTGTAATGAAAATATGAATTGTATACTTTTATTTGATGTATACTATATAAAGAATAGCTGAAGTTTCGCAAGGCATAATAATGTACAGAATGTAATTATTCACAACATTAATAAAACTATTTGAGTGCTATTAGAAAACAATATAATACAAATAAAAAATTGTATATTATTCAAAGAAACGATAAATTCGATTCTTGGATTAAATCTGTATATTCGTGTTTGTATATAATTATTATAGGCAAAACTTCAGCTATTCACGTGGACGGTAATACATGTTATAATTTAGGCACAATTTATTCAGGCTGTTTGGTTATAAAGACAACGTTTGCGACAAAAGTGAAATACCCAATAATCCTTTTTATTTTTTCTCACTTCCTTACGTTTATTTTTCATCTGATTAAAGGAAAGACCAGAATAAGAATCAATATAATTATGTTAAGGTATTTGTGAGTCATATTGTGGTGTTTCGCTATTCTATCCATATATTTTTTTAAGACACTGGTTCACTAGCTGTATGCGATACTTTACGTATGGCACAAAATATTTTAGTGACTATTTTATTTTTCATTACACGTATATATATTTACGAATTTATGAAAATACTAAAAAGCTCTATTCATTTACTGTTAACCCTTAAGAATAATGTTCGAAGGGTTATCGAAAATATATATTTACAATTAGTTACCTAATAAAATTGTAGGTTTTGTTAGCAGTTTTAAAAGTGGCACTTTTGGTGTAAAGTACTGGACTACGCAATGTATATCAATATAAGACAAAGCATTTCGAGGCATAAACAGTATTACTTCTTTTTTTTTTCAATATTTACCATACATTTTAGCAGCTATTGTGACGGTGGTGATCCTTCTTGCAAAATATAATTAGACCGTTTTATATGTCACCATATATTGCAGATTTATTTCCTGCGTATAATTGCAGTTTAATAAAAAAATGTTTGCTTATTAGAAAGTAATTCTTTACCTCATACCAAAAGCTTTCTCCGAGTTCTTCACAGAAAATAAGACACTCGTTTAGTTTTCTATGACTCGAAGTCAAAGCAGAGTTATTATTTGATGCAATAAAAAATATATAAGTTTAATGAATTGCACTACTAAGGCTGGGACATGAACAATCGCTCTTTTTGAGGAACTAAATATTTTCTTATTAATATTTTGAGATCAATCACATCTTTACTCTGTACGATGTCCCGAGATTTGGTTTTTAGAACTTTTACTCCTAAACTACTTTAAAACTTTGCAATATTTCTCGCATTTTCATTTGTGGGTCCGAAATTTTTGATAGAAATAAAATTTACAATATAAAATAAATTCTACATTCAATAAACAATTGTAACATGCAGATTTCACAATTTACAAGACAAAATAAACTCTGTCAACTTTTGATGGCACGATTTAAAACTATTACCGAATGTAACGTTGTTTTCGACACTAGCAACACTGCGTTTATTGTCTGGATCGGAGCTGGCACTTTACCAGTTACAATCCAGCTGCTTTATTCCTATTATCACATTCATATACATTGTATCACCGAAAATATATCAGCTTTGCAACACAGATGTTCACTATACTAGTTTTTTCTAGGCTAGGATTTGATTCATTTGAGTGATTTGAATTAAATACGAGGAGCACGTGGCTATGTCAAAGCCATGCAATGCTAACTGCAAACGGCCGTGGATGGGTGACGTGATTAACGTGCTCTCCTTGCCTCGGAGAGCACGTTAATCCGTCGGTCCAGGTTGCCATTTGAACCTGTATGGCAGTCGTTACGGGTAGTCAAAGGCCAAAAACTCTGACAACTAGTCTAACAATGAGTATCGTATTACCTCGAACTTGGCAGTGATCTGATGGCATTCGCTCCACGTAAAATACTGATATTTAGCTAAATCCGTTAGACTATAAGCCGACCCTAACTGGAAAAAAGGCTCAGGATGATTGACTTGAATTAAATACGTAAAAATACTCTGTCTGTCCATAAATTTCTCTCATTACAAAACATTCCGTCACCGGCGAGTAATTCCAATAAAAGCCTGTCATATTATAAGCCATATTCTCAACCGTCAGTGTTGCAAGGTCAAAAAAAGTTATTCGGTAGATATAAATACAATTACTGTAATATTATATAGAACACAATCATAACCATCACTATTCTATGTCAAATAACATGTTGTGGCTTATTAGTATAAATATATTTTTTTACAAGAATCATGTAACATGTAATCATGTAAACATTTTTAAGTGTTTTTTGTTATTTTACTGGGGTTAGATATCATTTATACAATGAGCCACAACACAAAAATGAATTCAATGTTAGATAAAATAAAAATTGCATGATACTTACTCTAAGCTTACAAAATAAAGTACATATTTATGATGAACTTACTAATATGTCTTAATAATATATTTATAATAATGCTAAACTACATAATATCATCAATATCGAACGAATTTATGGCGACCTTACACTTTTGTGCTTGACATTACCAAAAAAAAAAGTTTTTAATCATATTTACACCAATAATATCTTCTTACCTTGTCATAAATTATATTGACGAGTATGTATATACCTTAATGTCTTTATTTATTATTACGCTTAAATTACGTTTCAATATATTGGACACATGGTTTGAGCTGCATAATTGTAAAATGCCAATTGGGGCTTTCAACACAAAACATGACACAAGACACTATTAAAAATATTCTGTCATATAAAATAGAAAATGCAACCGTTGAAATGATTTTGAGAAAAATTTAAAAACTGGATAACCAAAAACGGTGGGAAACGTCGATGTTCTGGGGGATGGCTAAGACACGGATGAGATGGCATTGTGCGGGGATCCCATTTGAGTGAGGACCTTATCTAGCCACTGGAGAGGGCCGTGGAGGTGGATCTCTATCCAGCAGGGGGTGGACGTCACGTCTTGCCGATGGTATTCTGCACCCCATCCCTTCACAAACGACATACGAATGGTGCACATCTTTGTGAGCTCGTACACCGCTTCGAACCCATGATTCACGCTTTGTGACAACAGCTGCGCAAACTCTCTGTTGTTAAAGATCTTTAGGGAACAACCAGGAGGAATCTTACAAACGGTTGAGGGGTGAAACCCGTGATGATGGTTGCAGTTGCGACTCTGCACGAATATCGCTGCGTCAGACAGGCACTCCGCGTAAACTTCTCCACCTACATAATACAAATGCACCCCTTTACCTATATGACGCCTTGTGTTCTCTATGGTGGAATTTCTATTGACATTACTCAGCTGGCCCAAGCAGAATCTATCGCTATTGTTGGAAGGGTCCGTAAACCCATCGACTACTACCGAATGGGAGTTGCAATGGAATACTTCCCCAACCCGGCAGTTCAACTCGTAATAGGCAACAGAAGCCCAGTATAATGGTTCCTGGTATGAAACAGGGGCCACTTCTCCAGGAGGTTCGGTGTCATCTGAAGGTGGGGAATATGCTGGTGGTGGCGTATCGGGTAATTCAGAACTAGCTGAAGGTGGAAACCCTGACCCTGAGTATGAGACGTTATGGGGCATAGATGGTTCCGTCGTCCTTTGGAACGGTAGTAAAGAATGTCCCGGAGCGAATTCTGAGTGTCTTGGGACTAACACTGGTGGTAATACAGGGCTCTCAACTCGTTTGTAGTGGTATGGGTTGATGCAGACTTCCTTTTGCTTAGCGCTGAAGGGGTACTGGCAGATCTCCAAGGGCTTGAGTTCGTGGTGGCTTTGGAGGTCTGGCCAGCGCCATACGCGGCAGTATATCACGTGAGGAAGTCCTTTGCGGTGTGATACCTGGAATGTTAGAAAAAGTGTAAGTCCACCAATAATATGAATCATTATTATGGTTTCAATTAGAATTTTTGCTTGAGTAGGGCGTCTCATACTCTAAAAGCTTTTAAATCTCTGGCTCAATTAATCTGAAAAAGGACATGGTGGTAGTATATGTCAAGAACTTTAAAGGAAAACTATTGCAACCAAGTTAACTATATTAGTTTAAGAATAATAGGGGTCCAAATTGTAAAATGCATGTACTTGGAGTAGTTTGTGCATAATACAAAAACCTTTGAAAATTATAACTTGTATGAAGATATTTCTTGATTAATACAGATAGTAAATCCCTTTTAAGTCCATATAATGTTGTAACAACTAACTACGGAACCCTATGGCGCGTGGCCCGACACGCACTCGGCTGGTTTTTCTTTTCAATATTACCAATTGTTTAACGTTTAAGCGCCATTTCACTGACTATACCATCTATGACCAGAAAACGGTTAGTTATTATTCACTGTTGTTTAAACTTTTTCAATACCAAAGGCAACAAAAGTACCGTGAAATACCGGTTCTTCAAAAGCTCTTCTTAGAAACAGTACCGGTTCTGTAAACCCTAAACGCAAAGCGTAAACTAAGCAGTGGTTACCTGTAATCTTCCGTCAAGTGACCTTGGTATGGTCACGCACTTGGAGGGAGTCCCAGGACATGACAGAGCCCTCTCTAATTCCTCGATAGCCCCCTTCCGTTTCTTTAACTTCTTTACAAGACTATCTACTGCTTTTTCTGCCCATTTCTCTTCTTCATCACCCTGGAAATTAATAAATTGTTTTTATTATTTTTGTAAAAATACAAATGAATAGTCTGATACAATTGATACAATGAAATTAATATTTAATATATATATATAATACTATTTTTCGATTAGAGACTGTTAATTAAAACTCTAGAAGTACAGTATATACTTTGATTTTACCATACACATAGATAAAGTACTAAAATTTTTCTAATGCATTATTCAAATTAATTAGGGAAGGAAAAATCTATTAACTCATACATATCAAAGTCCAAGTGCATGTAAAACTAGTTCTAATACAGTCATCAATACCTAGCAATCAGCTAACAGCTGTGCCTCTCTATATCTAGAACATTTTATTAATAATTCACATTAATTTATGCTTTTTATAGCATTTAACTATGCTTAGCAAATTGTACTAAGTACTGCTGGTCCCTGTTTCAACTGTTTCTTAGTATAATTTATATTGTATTATTATAAGCAAATCCTAATGATAGAAATTTTATTCAATGTGTTACATTTGGCAAAGTTACAGTTTATACCCAGAAATACTAAGAAACAGTTGAAAAAAAGATATGGGACCGGCAGGATGAATGGAATGGAAAGTGGACTCATTTTTCCGCACTTAGACTCTCATTTGGTCCATTGTGCGTAAAACCGGCAGGATTTGAACCTGCGACCTTAGTGCACACTGGGCAGCGGCTTTAGCCATCCAGCTACGGTCGCCTCTTACCAGAACCCTAAATTTCTCAACTGTATGATATGTCATTTCGTGAGGTCATGTTCATCCATTTGTTCCTATCTTAAGTAGGATACAAACCAACATGGCGAAATTACATTCAGCACAAATGTTGTAAAGAATGAATGTGTACGTTATTTTAACTTCTAATTGTTCTTTTTTTTTTTTAATAAATGCTATAAAAAAAAATAACAATACAGTTTAAATTCACTGTAATAATTATTAACTTTAGCCAAAGGCATATTGAGCAGTCATAATTATATATATTATTATGATGCTTAGAATATCTGAAGTCTCTTTTTAGCTTAGTTATTACTTTATCAGCATAGCCTGAAGTTCATGCCATCAATAAATGACAAAATTATTATTCAGGTCGGCAGGAATAACTAGGAATAAATCCTTTGTTGCATATGTGTTCATAAACGATCACAAAGATTTCACACACACAAAGCACACCCAGAGTCAGAACAAATATTTGCGGATCACACAAAAAAAAATCCTGTGTGGGGATAGAACTCCCAGCACCAGCTTAGTTGAAAGTGGTGAGGCAACTGCTTTAATCACTACGCCAAGCATGCACTCAGAAATTGGCTGCTATAATATGTGGTATTAAAAAATAGTCTCAATATTCCTTCCTGTATTTGCAATAGAGCGTGGGAAACAGTTAGATTCAAACACCATTGAAATAAACCAATATTTACATGAATAAACAACTAATGAATCATTCATTTCTGAGAACTCTCTGACTGAACAGTGACTCATTTATAGAAGCAACTTTTAAAAATACACTTTTAAAAATAAACAGGATAAGGAGCTAGAAATAACATCAAAACAATACTTGGAATCATGCTTCAAAAAATGTATGTCATAGCTTCCAAATATAGTAATAATTTTTACATCACAGGAATGTAATGTGTTCTCTACAAAGAGATGTAAAGAAATAACAATAGTATAATATATATAATTAACATAACATAACATCATGCCTATATTACCTAGAAGGGTACTGCAGAAGTGTATTTTAACACTTGACATTTAATCTGTTATGTTTAAATCCTATGTAGTACCTACAGTATGTACGGGAGTAATATAATAGTTAAGTAATATTATGTAAGTAAGTACATATTTATTACTAAAGAAACTGTTGGGACAGTACTGTAATACCTGAATATTACAATTTGTACTACAGTGGATATCTGATAATCCAACAAAAATTTTGCAGGGTGGTGTAGGACTATGGAATTTGTCAGATTATAGAGTAATCCTAAAAAGAGTATTGTTAGGTACTCTGTAATCTGAAAGATTTGTTTTTTTTAATTTGATTTACTAGCTTACCTAGTAATCTAACAAATAACAAATCAAATTTGCTAGATTCTATATGCATTATGGGCTATAGGCATGTCAGATTACAGTGAGCTCTGGATAAGACAGGGGTCGGATTACTAGAGTACACTGTTTATGTTAAAATCACAATAGTATTTAGTTGTCCTCTCAAAATAAAAAGTAAATTCATTTGTTCGAGAAAGGGTTTCATTGGTAGAACCAGGATTCAAATCAACAATTAGAAGTAACAGTTGGAGAGTTTATTTGCTTGTTTCTTTAGATGAGCAAATCTCTAGACCTAAATTAAAACAACAGATTTTAACTTATCATCTCACAATTACTTTACATAACTCCCTGAATACATTGCAAATGTAAACAATGCTCAAGTACAAATTTAGACAAACACACGAGAGGCTCCCAAGACAACAGAATTGAGAAAGAAAAACGTAATGAGCCTTACCTGTTTCCAGCCTAGAAGCTTCTTGACAGCAGGACTCGTAAAGGAGAACAAGCTGTTCAAGCTGGACATAGGCCCGCTGCTGGACGATTCT
Source organism: Hypena proboscidalis (assembly GCA_905147285.1). Taxonomy (NCBI): domain Eukaryota; kingdom Metazoa; phylum Arthropoda; class Insecta; order Lepidoptera; family Erebidae; genus Hypena; species Hypena proboscidalis. The sequence continues at coordinate 1,279,488 of LR990132.1, forward strand.
CCATCATCGGTGTCCATGGTTACGGACACTGCCGCGAATGAGTCACCCACAACGCGAGCGCGCGCCTCCGGCCTATAACCACTTGTCTACTACTACTGCACTCAAACCGCCATCGATCACAAACACCACTTGGTATTCCCCACGACGTCTAGGAACCAATTACGAACACCACAAAATAGTGATTATCGTGACAGGCGTCGGTTCAACTTTTGATTTATGACGCACAGTTATATGACTCTCACGGCTCCATTTGATAAGGTTACGACTAAAACAATACTGCACCACCCACCAGATCAATTTCATGAAAGTAGAGAACAGGAAAACAATGCAAAATAAAATAAAACACTCGTCAAACGGTACGGTACAGCTCAGAAGACATTTTGCTGCGCACAGATTAAATAAGACATTTTACTCTGTTTCTGTTGTTTAGGGTGGTCACATGTAAAATTTATACATACATTGAATAATTTTTGAAGTGTAATGTAAAGTCCGCACAACAAAAGATGCTTCATCTCGAAATATTCTAAATTTTAATTTTCTTTACGTATAAGATTTAATTTTTGTGTAATAGATTGGATTGTTCTTGTGACCCAAACATGTCGAATAATGAACAATTAATGTTTTTTTGATTAACGATGATAATTTATTTATTTAAATATATTTTTGGCATATAATAATAATTATTTTGACGTATGTTGCAAAACGATACACGTTACAAAACGGTAAGAACAATCTAATTCCAAATTTGCAGCGTGATACAGATTTTTCACCCTTGATTTAAACAAATTTCATTGGGTAGTAATTTTTTTATAAAGCTTTTTTTGTTCTATATAATTGGCTCCGCAGGAGGATTATTGTCGAAACGGTATTAAAAAATAATAATTAATAATACAAAATAATTGAATCAGATTATAATAATATTTGACTTGGAAATATAATTATGGTAGGACTTCGGGAAAATAATACAATTCCCCCTGTATAGCACAGGGGGGAATTGTATTATTTTGTTATAACATAGCACGCACATTCGGCGAGATACAAGTGATTTAGCACAAAAGAAAGATAAAAAAAATAAAAATGTCAAAACGGTGAAATATTGTTTTGTGATTCCGACGATTATTTTATGTTGTTTATACAAACCATCGCGAGTGGGATTTAAAATAAATATATAGTTCGTTTATTGCATATTGGGCGGCTTTTAATTTTCTAAATGGCCTTGCCCTTCATTTTCATGAATCTCATGAAATTAAATACAATGTTGACCCATAATACTTTACAATACATGTATCTCCTTTAGACACAGCTGTTTCCAGTGTCTAAATATTATTATCATGATGACCAAAACCAAGCTTGTTTTAATTTGTATTTGATAAATTACTGTAATATAGGAATAACCACCACAGTGATGACCGAATAAACGGTGGCTGATAATCAGTATTCGGGTTCCGTATCATGTTAGTTGGACCATGAGTATACATGAAGGCATAGCACTATAAACCGGCTGGCTTAAGGACGGATGTAGTTCATCTGGAAGCATGTAGCACTGTCTGACTTTACAGTTTGCGCTTGTTGTTTGTACGGATGTGTTGTAATCAGGTCATTTACTTATTTACCTTAAAACTATATAAATCAACTAGTTATTTTTTATCTTAAATTTGGTAAAGGTGCTTCTAGCTAGTTTAGGTACATTTTTATTCCTTTTTTTTAAGAAGTTTTGTTAGGAAGTGAATCTTCCTTTGTATTCTTATTATGTGCCTGTAGCTTACACTTAATTCCTGTAGGAAAAGCGGATCGTAGTGAATGGATACCATTATTAATTATGAAGTCTTATTTTGTAACAGCAAATAAACAGTCAAGACGAGAACGTTTTTAGTTTTGACTAAGAACCCCTAAATTAAGTGAATATGTTGACGCCTACCGTTCGTTTTGATTAACATAAAGATGAACCTTACGTGTGCATAAAATAACGTCATGTTTCTATTTTCCTAGTCAAGTCGTGTGTCTTCAAGCCACTTTTCATGCTCATGCTGTAACAAGATCAAACGCTTTTTGGTATCATGTCCAATAGACGGTAACAGATGAGAACTAAATATTACAAATGAATTGTAGTAAATTTTGATGTAATTATATATATTTAATGAATAAAAAAAAATATCTTATAAATAAATTAATTTTTAACACACCAGCACGAAAAAGATCGTTTGCTTGCCAGAATTCAGTGAATAAAAACAGTTTTTACTCACTAGTGAGGCAAAGTGATTCAAATTTTGAAACACAAAATCCTTTTAATTAATAGGCGCTGAAAAAAAAACAAAGCAGCCACCATTTAGGTTAGTAATAAACATTGACATCAATTATTTTATTAAATAATTACAAACAATACGTTTTAATTATATAAATACACGCTTATTAGTATTTTAATGTTTTTATATTCGTGATTGACCATTAAATTAATTAAAATCAGGTACTTACCTTAATATTATACCCTTTATATAAATGTTATGGAATGAATTTCCGAACGCATTTTTAAAAAATAAGGTCTGTGTCTGTGTCAGAGTCAGACTGTCACTGTCAGGTCGTGGTCAGGTCAGTCATCGCGGGCCGCGGGCAACTATGAATTCTTTTCAGTTTAGTTTAATTGTTTACTGCAACTTTTTAACAAAAAAAATAATGAATCTAGTGATGAAGAACTTTGTGAAACTCCAAAAGAATTGCGACAACTTGCTTCTAACACAGAAGTTTGCTTTTTACTAGAAAAATCGCGTGAAAAGAATTTGAAAGCGTACTACATATTATATTATTTAATTAGTTGCGATTTACAAAAGCATTTTGAATCGGTATTACTGTCGTATTTTAATGAACTATCCCAAGTTTACCAATCGAGTACTAGTTTATTTAACTGTGACTGTGTGAAATAATTACTTGCAAACGCACATGTTTTGGCAACAAATGGTCACTAACTTTAATATTATTGAACTGTAGTTGCCAACATTATTGCAGTGTGGGTGTTCTAACATTTTTTCTTATCACGCAATGAAATCAATCATCAAAATCACCTCTTGTTACTGTGAGAGTGTGTGCCTTACCTTTTTTTAATGAAAATCTGTACTTTATATCTATCACAAAATCATTGAATGAAATTGCAATACGTACCAGTAATTTGAAAAGCGGTAGTTGCATCCTTAGGGCTATCTTTATCCTAGGTTGTATCAGCCAAGTCTGCCATAGCAGGTATTTTACACTGCCTGTTCAAAACTACTGTTCTCAACAATGGTCGATTTTTCATTGGCGAATTATACAGTACACTAAGTGATGGGTCCTTTATTTTATTCAATGGCAAATTTATTTTATTCTCACAGACGTTTCTAGAAGCTTCATCAAACAATTGGTCCAGCTGCGCGGAAAAATTGAGTTCTGTATTAACCTTAGATTTAAATCGAGTAGTTAATTTTGACAACAACAAGTTTTTAGTTGATGATTGTATGTTAGTTCTTGGGAATATACTGCGAGATATATTGTTCGGTTTTCTTTGAGAGTTAACATAAGTTTCATAGTTCTTCAAAGCAGTATGAGTAGTATTTTTGTATGCCATTTGGGGTTGATCCTCATTTTCGCCTTCAAATTCATCATCTTTGTCGTTTGGGCAAAGTAACACGTGTATTCTTTTGACTAAGGTGTAGAGTAGCTTTAGCCGTCTCAAAAGCTGGTCTATGGATACTTCTTTATTGTGAGTGGGCATTTTTATGTTGTATACTGCATCGTCCTTTGAACTCAGTAAGTTGCTGACGATTTTGCATTCCTTTTGTACTGTAACAGTTAAAATTAGTACTTAATTCACCAAAATACAGGCAGCCAAACATAGCACTTAGTCCTTTTTTGAAGTCAGTTAAAAAAAGATACATAATATCATCAAAAGTGAACAGAATTTTATCATCAAACTAGCCTGCGCAACGCGTATTCGCTCGCGTGGTACCTCAACAAATTACATAGCCTTTTTAACATTACATCACGCCTCTATAAGGGTGATGTTATACCTAGTATTATTACCCAGAAGGGTGTGGCAAAGGTGTACAACGTCCACATTTCACTTCTTATGTTTAGGTCTCATGGGATAGGGTATTTTTCCTCAAATGCATTCCGATTCTGTACAAGTTTGCCTCAAAGCTAGGAAAAGGAGGCTAGGAAAAGGAGGATACCTCATATGAGGTTTTAAAATAAAAGATAATGATGGAAGGCAATTATCACCAACTGTAAGTCTCAAACTAAAATTTACTTTTTTGTCATGTTAATGGCAGCCCATTGATATCTACAAATAACTCACAACAGTGTGTTTCTAATACTTAAAGATTACTCTTGGTTTTACAGGGTGCATCCTACGACGGTAAAACCCCAGATGGCATGCCATACATTGAAGCTGCAGAAAAGGATGAGATCAAAGAACTCCTCACATAAACATAAACATGGTGTATTAGAATTGTAACAAGCAATCGATCGATCAAAAGGTAAAAATCACTTATATCAAACAATAAATTAATCCTTTATAAAATATTTTTACATGCATTTATTTACATTGTTATGAATTATTTTTATACGCTCAACATATTGAATCAATGAATATGTATTTGATTATGCATCTATTTTGTAGCATGTGTATCATGGCCTGACCCCTTTAACTTACGGCAATCACTTGAAAGTTGAAACACACTGTATCTCATCCTTCTAGTGCTTGCATGAGATTGTAAGAAGCCCCATAATCTAAATTTAGCAAATAAATTATTTAATATTAAGGTATAATTCCAACAAATAGGATGTAATTTTTATCGCTAAAATAATAAACTGATAAAAAAAGCAAAGCTTTTATTTCCTTGTATAAAAATTGTATACAGTTTTATTTAACAACACCCAACTACTTTTTATGTATATAATATTATAGTATTTGTAATATTATATGTAAATGTATTTAATAATAATATGTATTACATTTATGTAATTCTAAATATATAATTTATGTAGGTATAATAAGTCTTTGTATATAGTAATTTTATATATATTCATTCATTATAAATCTTCCTATTATCGTTTATAAAGATAAAGTTCTAATCTAATTATTAAACTAAATATGCACCTACCACTTTTTAACTCTGCATCACCCTAGGTAGACTGTTAGACAATGCCTTTGGCATTAAGTCCGCCTTGTACATTTTTGTTGTGCTAAAGTTAAATAAATAAATAAATAAATAAACTACCTCTTTCAACTAACTCTACCTATAATGCTTTAAAATCTATAATCAAACTTGCTTTACTGGTACACAAATAAAAATATCAATGTTATGGACTTCACTCATTTAAGTCATTTAATATCTAGGTACATAATGTATCGACTACCTACTAGCGGCATATTAAATATGGTGTACGTTACGCCAGCAAGAAAGTGTCACCTAGAGTGATATGAGTAGAACGTATAATTAGTGCGCAATCTGCTGTAAATGTGCGCCGCATAAAAAATTTGTGCGTCTTGTAGTTTTGAAAAAAAAACGTAAAAACGATTCCTGCTGGAGTAACGTTGTTCTAGCAAGAAAATTCTAGACGAATCATCGGAGATATAAAATACATACATGAGCAGAGAGCTTATATTTGTGCAAATTTGTGCGCCATAAATATAATTTGTGCGTCTTCAGGTTTTCGAGATATTGCGTTTCCCGCTGGAGTAACGTTTTGCGAATTCGTGTATCTCAAAGACCATTATATGTGCGCCTGTAGAATGAACATACACGAATAGCTCTTAATTTGTGCATATTTGTGACATAATTAGATGCCAGATAATATTTATAATTTTCAAGTAATCGCGCTTTATTGAAAACTTAAAAAAATATTGTAGCGCCTAAATGAGAAGATGTATAAACTCGCTAAAAACTGTATTCGTTCCATCTTGACGTTTATAATTACCATAAAAAGTTTCAAAACAGAACCTACAAGCGCTAATGAATAATATTACTAAAAGTCAAAACGACGGCATCATAACTTTGACGCCATCAAACAAGAAACTGGCTCAACCTAAGATGTGTAAATGTAAACCAAAAATTAGTGCATTTATCAAATAATATATAGTAAAAATATCCAGCTTCAACTGTTTCGTATTAAGTAAATATTAAGACTAAACCAAAACAGTTATTCGGCGCAGGTTATCCGACCAAATTCGAATGACTACAAAAAAGCGACGGATTCATACGTATCGATGACCACCTTTATTAAACGTATTACACCTAAACTGTGTTCGTACAGTCACACTCAAATGTTCGTTGGGAATTATTATTACAATGACCTAATAAAAATATAATATACATTAAATGTACTTTCTGATCATATGAAATCAAAGAGCTTGTTGGTTTAAAAAAATATTATTTTTATTATAATAATCATGATTCTTAAAGTAATTATGGCATCAAATCACAGATCAAATTTCCTACCTATAAATATTAAAACAAACATTGTTCAATTAAACTATTTGTACCTTGTATAGTCATTTGGTATTATTTAAAATCACAGATCAGTTTTTCATTTACTTAAATACACAAACAATAAAATCACTTAAAGTGGCTCAGTACCATCATGGCGTGAAATTTAAATATTAAGTAGTTGTTGTTTTGGCCGAGATATAATTAAGTTTTGGGTATGATTGTATAGTACGCGAACGTAATAAATACCTATAGAGCGTTATATTTTGTTATGAGTTTATGTTTCTTAAAAAATAGCCGGATTTGAAAACTTCAACCCAAGTTTCACATATCGGGCTGCTTAGGTTTGGGTTTTCAAATTAGGCTAATTTTTAAGAAACATAAGCTGATAATAATTTTAACCGGTCTATACTACGTTCGCGTATCATACTATCATATCCAAAACTAAATTATATCTCGGCCAACAAATAGGTAACTACTTTATACTTGACTTGCCCGTTATGATGGTACTGAACCTTTATCACAGAAAATCACAGTTTTTTCGTTTTTCTACTGATATAATAAATGCAAATGGCTAAATTTATTTGTCTAATCAAAAAAAAAAATCTGAATTTATTTTAATAACTATTTCTACTGCACTGTACTCGGGCACAATACGTTTCAACCAGTTAGCGAGTAAAGTTAAGAAGGTCATCGATACGTATGAATCCGTCGCTTTTTTGTAGTCATTCGAATTTGGTCGGATAACCTGCGCCGAATAACTGTTTTGGTTTAGTCTTAATATTTACTTAATACGAAACAGTTGAAGCTGGATATTTTTACTATATATTATTTGATAAATGCACTAATTTTTGGTTTACATTTACACATCTTAGGTTGAGCCAGTTTCTTGTTTGATGGCGTCAAAGTTATGATGCCGTCGTTTTGACTTTTAGTAATATTATTCATTAGCGCTTGTAGGTTCTGTTTTGAAACTTATTATGGTAATTATAAACGTCAAGATGGAACGAATACAGTTTTTAGCGAGTTTATACATCTTCTCATTTAGGCGCTACAATATTTTTTTAAGTTTTCAATAAAGCGCGATTACTTGAAAATTATAAATATTATCTGGCATCTAATTATGTCACAAATATGCACAAATTAAGAGCTATTCGTGTATGTTCATTCTACAGGCGCACATATAATGGTCTTTGAGATACACGAATTCGCAAAACGTTACTCCAGCGGGAAACGCAATATCTCGAAAACCTGAAGACGCACAAATTATATTTATGGCGCACAAATTTGCACAAATATAAGCTCTCTGCCCATGTATGTATTTTATATCTCCGATGATTCGTCTAGAATTTTCTTGCTAGAACAACGTTACTCCAGCAGGAATCGTTTTTACGTTTTTTTTTCAAAACTACAAGACGCACAAATTTTTTATGCGGCGCACATTTACAGCAGATTGCGCACTAATTATACGTTCTACTCATATCACTCTAGGTGACACTTTCTTGCTGGCGTAACGTACACTTAAATATGATGTCCTTACAAAGCCAACAAAAACATGAGAATAAGACCAACTCATACATGAAAAATTTTAGTAACATATCGCACCTTTGGGAATTGGGAACAAAGGGTCACTTCTGCAATTTTTTGCAAAAATGACTTAAATATACAGAAAAAACTGCGATAATCGACTTTATATACACACCAAAAATGGTGATATTCGCATGAATAACGTCCTTGTGAGAGAGAAAGTGACGTTCTTTTATTTTGCGTGATTAGCTAGATTGTTTGAAATGTAACGTCTCAACCGGTCAGAAGTGTGTTGACAGCCAACGTGTGACCTGGTGCATTTTAAACGGAGGGGCACTACGGTAACTAATAACTTTTATGTTTACATATTTCTTGCAATATTAATGTTACTTCTGGATAAAATTGTCGTTTTTTAACCAAATTTTGTATTTCTCTGCTGCAAACATAACGTCACTTCTTTATATAAATCTCATTTTAGCATAAAATATTTATTTATAATGGAACCAAAACGTTACTTTTGTATATAAGTGACATTATTTTTGCAATAATTAGTACTTTTATTATGACGGAATCTCAATCAGGACACAGTACCTATGCTTCTGTTATTTTATAAAATACTAGCTGACCCGTGCCCACTTCGTTGGGCATAATGTTCAAAAATATATATCTTTCATAGTTAAGGCAGCGTTCGTAAGAAATAAATTAATATCTACACGAAACAAACTTAATACCTACCTATAACCTAAATTAATATCTACACGAAACAAACTTAATACCTACCTATAACCTAAATTATTATCTACATGAAACTAACTTAATACCTATAACCTAATTTAATATCTAGGTACATGAAACAAACTTAATGCCTATCTATAACCTAAATTAAATGAAAACTATATAAACATAAAAGATTTTTTTTTTAATGTACCGAAAATAAAATTAATGAATGTCGAAAGTGTGTTACGAAAAATTCAATTTTGGGGACGTCCGCTGCGTAAAGAGCCAACCGCGCGAATGAACCGCGCGGGTACCTACCTCTCAGATGTAAAAGGAAGGTCACGCCTCCTTCTTCCGAAGTGAGCACGAACGCGAACCGAAATAAGCCGAAACCATCGCGCGCCGCTGCCGCGCTGCTGTGGCCTTCACGTATAACGATGAGTTTTTCTCCGATTCTCTTTACAAAACGGACTACCACGTAAAAACCTTTTAATTTTTCGGTTTTTTATATAGCCTATGACACTCAGCGATAATGTGGCTTTCTATTAGTGAAAGAATTTTTAAAATCGGTGCAGTAGATTCCGAGATTACCCCTGACAATTTAACAAACACACAAACTTTACCTCTTTATAATATTAGTATAGATTATTAGAATTATGTATTATATTTGATAATAATATTTTGAGTTTTACAGTTATAACAGAAACCGGCTACGAAAATAATGGAAATGATTTTTTGGAACTTATAGCGATAGAGACTGTTGTGGTTTTTTGGACTTAATAAGTTAAACGATTTTGTGTTATGGAAGTTTTATATTAATGCAGAGATACTTTTACACTTTTACAGTATTTTATTATAAAAAAACAATATTTTTCCATGATCTAACGCCATCTTATTTAATCCCTTTATAACAGAGTATTGTTGCCATAGGCTGATTCAAATTTCTAAATCAAATTCTTTAAATCGATTACAGAGACAAAGATTTTATACCTAATAAAGGTCGTAAAAGGAAATTAATTGCATCATCGAAATGTTCTTCGTCATCAAACTCAAGTTCGAGTTCAAGTTCGACATCCTCAAGCTCGGATTCAGAGTCAACGAAATCAACGGATTTACCTGACACAGCAATCAATACAAATACACTGCTACCTTGATGCACAGGAACCACCGGTCGTTAAACAAATCGCCTCACAAGCCTCTAATAACATTGAGATAAATACGGAGATGAGATCTGTTTGGCAATGAAATTCAAAATACACCTGTTACAACTAAAGTTAAAAAGAAAGCCCGAAATCCTGCCCTAAAATATCATATGAAATATCCCTACTGCCTGGAAGTAAAATATACGTAAAGCTCTTAAAAATACTGGCCACCTTGTACTGACAAATGTTTATTCAGCTGTTCAACAAGGATTTCTAATGAAGATCGCCAACAAATTTTCGCAGGATATTGGGAATTAGGTAACAATTACTATGAGAGTATTAAAGCTAATATTATCAAAAACCGACGTGAGGTGAAGACATTATTATTGAGAATACGGGTTACTCACGTTACTTTCTAGTCTAGTAGTAACTAGTCGGCATATCCCGGCTAAAGTAACGTGAGTAACCCGTATTCTCAATAATAAAGTATTAAAGCTGATTTTGGTTTTAGATTATGACATTGAAATGTCAGGATATGTCCAATTTTAATTTAAGACGTGATTTTCTTTTGATTATTTAATTTTTAAGTATAACTTAAACTTTTATAAAGATATTAGATAGATACATAGTAGAACAGCATGCGCATGTTATGGGTATATTTTTGATAACTATTCAGTTCCAACTTAACTTTTATTAGTTATACAGTAATTTCAAAACTGTTTTCTGTAATTTCTTTAAAACTGTTTTTATTACTTTTCATTTGGATACACCATTTGTTTGAATTTGAAATAAAAACTTGATAAAATCACTTATTTTATTAAATAATCCTCAATTTTATCGTTAAATATATTGTTTTACTTATGTTTATGCTTATTTCAGGTTTCCAATAAAACACAAATTTAATAAAATGAATCTCACACCATCTTAAACCACAATAAAACACGTAATTATATGATTTTGTAATATTTTAATTATGTCACTTCTGCAGTATAACTGTTAGCAATTTGTAACAAAAAGTCACTTGGTACCCTTCCCTTAGTTTATGGCTTGTTTCTCAGAAAGCCCTACCTATAGAGTATATATATTATTCACGATTATTTGTAAAAACCTTATCAATATTATATCCTAGGAATCGTCTTAATACACAAAAATAATAAAGAGCTATTTGAAAAAAATTAAAATGCTCCTGTAAAGTTGGAAAACATGCAGAAGTGACCCTTTGTTCCCAAAGGTGCGATACAAAAAATCAAGGGCCATTCCCATGGTTTCCTAGATTTTTTATATACATCACAATATGCCGTCTTATTATATTCATAAATACTACATCTAATTTATATAAATAATATTATATAAGTATCACAATCCTTCACAAACACTATGACACAGCTTTGGTTCATTACTTGAATCAAACTCAGTTTCGTATCGACACGCGTACGATAAGGTCGTGTTATTAGCATAATCATAAATTAGTTGTATATCATAGAATTTCTTTTGTTCTCGCGGCAACGGTGCAGGCCCTCGGCCAGCCCGCTACCTGCGCTCGCCGGGTGCGCTCGGCTGAGGTGTTGTTTACTATGTTCGAACTATACCTACATGAATAATACGGAATGCAGTGTTAGTATTGATGAAATGAATAGCATGGATGTGAACTATTCTCAAGATCAGATGTTAAGGGAAGAGGAATTACGGGAGGGGGACTTACAGGAGGAGGAGATAGGGGAAAAAGATGGTAATCTTATCCGGAAGACGAACTGAGAAAGAAGAGAATCAGATGAAGAGTGGACGACTGTAGTATCCCGGCGAAGACGCAATAAAATGAGAAGACCGAGTATTTATATGGAAGACAATAAGCTAGAAGTGACAATATCTTCCAAAGAAAAACTGCCAAAATCGTTTGCGTTGGCCAAATAGTTAAATCTTTATAAAATAAGCAATATCATTCAGATTAAATATCTTAGCCCATTTAGAGTACGAATGCAATTTCAAGACGAGCTGTTTAGGAGGCAAATTCAGTATCACCTCGATATTGATTTTAAAGATGTCGGTTGGTGTAACAGCATTTTATTTTTTCCTATGTCGGCGGCGGCTAAGTTATTGTATTGTATAGACTTACACTATTAGGTATTAAGAATAGGCCAAGAATAATATAGATGCTTCTGATGTAGGAGGGGATGGTTCGCTGTGCACCAACTTTTAGTTTTAAATAACTGTTCTGAGTATTCTCAGTAACTGTTTATTTACATTTACATTAAGGACCTCCAGCATATTTATTATTCCTACTTTCTTGGGTGATGAGCAGAAGCATGCATTCTTCTGTGCATCCAAATAGGATTTGCATCCTAGAGTCAGAGTTCCAGTGAATAATAGTTTTGATCCTGCCTTACAACCTGAAAAAATTTTTAAATAATGACTTTTGATTACATCATTTAACTCAAGAAGTTTTGGCCATTGGACTTGTTTGAATCAAATTGACTAATTACTCTCAATGAATGTTCATTTAGTGTGCGTATGTCAGAACATACCTAATAGACTGCATAATACCTAAAGCATTATACGATAGTCTCGTATTGGTAATTATGTTGAACACCCAAACAAAGAAGACTAGAATTTAATAGTAAATATAAAAAGTGGATTGTGACTTTGTATTTACACAACAGTTTGTAAATTACCAGCTCTAGTACAAATTTTTCATCAGCAGCATTTAAATATAATCTTTGGTGCAGTTGTTTTTATTAAAGTCAGTATCAAAGATGACAAATAGAATACATTGCTCATTGAGTCATAAAACTATTTTTATACCTTTACTAATTGTTTCCCCTCCCATATTCAAGGACTTGTATGAATCACAAAAATTATAAAGACATCTTTTGAAGTCCAAGTCACACTTCTCCTTGACACTGTTACATGTATCATAGCAAATATCATGTGAATCACAACATTTGGTCATCTCCTTAAGCAGTAAATACTTAGAGGATACTTCAAAGCCTAGTGAACCACAGCCATCTGATTTGGGCACGTGATCTATTTTACGAACTGGTGTGTGACCTGAAAAATTAAATTATTATTCAACCAGTACATTTTTGAATTAAATTAATAGCAATATCACAATATCCTAACAAAAGTCAGGTTTAGGCATAAAAATGTACCTACACTCGCTAGAAGCACCCTCCTCCAACAAAATTGAACCTTAAAACCGAGCGCAAACGGTGAATGTTCTGTGCGCGCACCGCAATTTTACGATCGAGGTGCATAGGGTTGTTACTTAACAAGTTTTTGTACCTAGTTAATTTATGTAGTTTGAAGATATGTAAATGCATTAAATTACCATTTACACACGATAATTCACCTGGAAGTCGTGTGTTCGATTCCAACGGGTGTAGGTATGCGAGCGAACATGTATTCGTTTGAAAACATTTCAGTTTGTTCCCAATAGTTTTGAGCAACAAACAAATAAGGATTTTTATTTAACTACAATTAACAAAACAAATCCGAGCGAACAACTTACTTAGACATTTATTGTAGTCTAGGAGCTGACAATATTTTTAATGTTGCCGAACAAATGGACGATTAACTGGGATTATAAAACAAAATAAAATACAAATGAATAAAAAATGAAACGTGTCTATTTAAAGTAACATAATAAAGTAGCGATCAACGAATCAATAAATAATTAAACGATTGGGCAACAGCTTGTCTTTTATTATTTCATAGTTATTCGTAAAATAGTTTCACCAAACTGATTATTGCATGGATCGGCGGTATCAGTTTTTCAATTAAAAAACAACATTCAACTATTTTCTCTATTATTATTATTACAATTGTTTTACTTTTAGATAATGTTTGATTGATCGTTTGCCTGATTTAAAATTTCGATTATTAAATCTTAGCGTCGAAAATATGCGAAGCCTTACAAACAGCCAACAGGGAAACATAATATATAAATGTATCGCGTGCGTGCGATCCGTGCGACGAGCTATTAGCCCTCTGCCGTAAACACCCCGAAGCGGATCGGCCGGCGAGTCATACCTAAACTGCGGAGTGAGACCCCCCTTGCATTTTCTATAACCTTGACGCGATTGTGACTGTACTTAGGGAACATTTAAATTAAAATAATCGTACCTTCTGGGCAAGCAAATATGCATTCCTCCTCAACTGCTTCATCAAATATTTCATGAAGAGATTTGAACTTCTCAGCAACAGTTATAACATTTCTGAACATATCATCAAACACAGATTCTGCTGAAAACACGGCATCTTTTAAATTATTCAACATACTGGAGCCCATGCCAGTAAAAGCATAGGCTATAAAACTTAGAGCGTATATCATTAGTTTTCTATATGGTATCTCCATGTTTTATGATGTTCTATTAATGCACCACTGAACAGTTAAACTCCGGCTAATCTTTATAGATTTAGAGATACATAACATAATCTTCGGCTTAAATCAACCAGTATCAGGGGTACACGTAATTTCAAAATCTACGGTAGTATTACATTATCTTTGATTACATATTGTTGGAATAAACAGAGCATTGTCACGTTGCATGTTCTTTTATGATAGACAATCTAGGCACTAACTTAGTGTTACTGTATGCTTTACAATATGCAACATCTTCATCTTTCGCTTTTGTTATCCAGGACGAAAGTAATGGATCCTGCTCCCACTCTACACGATATAATCGTTCATATTTACGTTTCATGTTATATCAGGAATGGAAAACATTCACACTCGCACCGCACGAAATCCGATTCAAAATAGTTTTTCTTCTAGTCCGAATAATAAGAAACAACTCACACACATAAAGATATTATATCATTATAAACATTTTGCTCATGACTATAAGGTTTATAATGGAAGGAACTACAAATCCAAAGATAATGTAATACTACGTATACAAATCCAACTTAGAAATGTTATGGGGGGAAAATCCCCTATTCCGGACCAAAGGTCTTTGCGTTGCCAGTGTTGCCATAGGCATTTTAAAATTCCTACTTACTTTTTTTTCCTTTCTCGATACTACACCCTACTCTTTTTAAGGGCTGTGTAGCGGCTATACTGCCAAATCTGTCAGCTTAAATTGCTCAAAGACCTTATACCCTAAAACTAGACTGTGTACCATAATTTTTTGTTTAGCTAAAATGAGATTTATTACATTACTATTAGGGTAGCTATTTTCTTAAAAGCGGTAACTAGCTAAAAGCGGTCCAGGTGAGAGGCTCCCGCCGGTAGTGTGTCCTTGTCTGACATCTTGCCAGCTCAACTAACCTTAGGGTTTGGTAGATATGGTAGAAAATTAAATATTATTCTTTTTTATGTTTTAACAAAACGAACAATTCATGAACTATAAAACGTATATAAATATCTTTATAGTCCTTATAATTAATAATCACTTTGTAGTATTATAACAAAAAAACATTAATACCGAGTTGACAGCAGTATTTAAATGTTTGTGCTTGGTAACACATATGCAAGATGACGGTTTGCTCATTTCGTTGTTTGGTTGAATCTTGTTTCGATTTGCGATTTTGTAAATTTTCGTTTTCAATGTGTTTGTTTTTTTATAAAATATAGTGAATTCTTGTTGTGTGACAGGGTGCAGAAATAAGTCTTATCCCGATAGCCGCCTTTCTTTCCACGGGTAAGTAAAAACAACAATTATAACCTTTAGGGTAACCATGAATTTTGTTCAGCAAAGATTTTTTTACTATCTCGTAGTAGATAGGCAGAAGATACGACGTACTGACGGTCTTAACTTGGAGATTTACCGGTTACCGTCAGTCATCAATGTGCAAAAGAGGCAAAACCTGACATTTAGATTTTTTTTTATGTTATCGTGTCCTTCGACTGTACCGATGACGTTAGTTATACTTGTTATTAATTATATTTCTTGTATTGTAGATTTCCGAAGAATGAAAACCAGAAATTGAAGTGGAAAAATGTAGTACCTGGAAAAATCTCAAAGTCGTCTGTTATTTGCAGTGAGCATTTTAAATGTGACGATTTTATTACTGGTTTTACCAGAAAAATGCTGAAACCTAATGCTGTTCCGTCACTATTTCCTAAGGTAAGAATAAATCATCCGAGTGTGTGCGTTCATTAACTTGATAACCTTGAGGATTCAAATATTGCGACGCCTTTTTCACATAATTCTACTGAACCGATTTCCTTAAAATTTTGCACGCGTATTAAGATCACGTGCTTCTCAATACCAATATGTATGTAAAAGATTTAAAATTCGGGTTATGAATGAGGGTCTGATAAGAAAGCGGAAGTAAAACTCCTCAATTATGGCTGGGAGACGCTCCGATATGCACCACTGCTCTAGTCTACTCTAGTCTACTCTTGTCTACTCTTGTCTACGGTGTTACATTAACTTCTAATGTTTTGCAGGTCATGCGGCTTAACAATAAACATGTCTGGACTCAGGTCTTCGAAGAAACAAGACATTACTTGAGTAAACTTAAAGTCGACGGGAAAAATATAATGACCCATAGAAGGAAGACGCCGGTTTTTGGTCTGATAATAGACACATACAGTTTTGCTGAATTAGCAACTGATTTGTTTAATGTTAATTTGACCTACCTATTACCATACAAAGCCTCGCAAGACCACATTGAAATGTTTTTTTCATGTGTGAGAGCAAGAGCAGGGGCAAACGACAACCCTACTGCTCTTGAGTTTATGTTTATTATGCGAAAGTTGCTATTTCGTAACAGCGTCAGACCAAGCATTAATGCAAACTGTACAAATCCCGATTATGAAAATTCTGCAATACTTGAGTTCCGAAGTGCCAAAAGATCGATGGTGGAAGACTCATTACAGAAGAAAATGAGACAGAAAGAGTGATGTTCTCATGCAATTAGTGGACAGAACCAATTTATCCGACTATAAAAACAATATATTGTTCTACATAACTGGCTACATTGTAATGAAAATAGTAGACAAATTTACATGTCAACATTGCCGAGCCTTGCTCATAACGCATCGTACACATAAAGATCATGACTAGGTACTTGATTGACGTTTGTGAATTTTCTTCTTTCACAGCCTTTGTAGACAGAGGAGGGCTAAAATATGCTTCAACATTTGTGTTCAATGTAGTAAAGTATATTATAGAAAAACTTTTTTTGGTTATGCTTATGTCTCCTGATTTACAGAGTTTGAATATGAAAAAAATGCTTAATATGACAGTACATCAATTCTCCCCTAAAATTAAGCACATTTTGCCTGCCCATCCAACGTTTGACGAATCTCACGAATTGGAACTGATTTAATGTATTGGTCAAAAATACTTAAATTTAAGACTTAAAAGCTACGGGAAGACTTTAAGCCTCAAGCACGTAGGAAATAAGGCTACATTACGACAAAAATTGCGTAAAACTGTATTGTTCAGCAATGTATAAAAATAAATCAATATTAAAAGAAAACAGTTTTTTTTTCGTCCACAATACTGCATCACGTTCATTTGACCTAACACACATTCAATAATAATCCTCCTCCTCATCTCCTTATCTTAGTAAATATTATCCTGGTTACATGCGCTAAGCTTTCACTTAGGAACTTGCCAAGGTTCGCCGAATATGATCCTGGAGTGGCGAGTCTGATAATTACAGTTAAGCGATTGCCATCTGACTTTCAAAGCCACAAGGGTAACCGGACTCATTTTTCGGATAATTCATTCAGAAATCTTAATGTGCAAGTTTCCTCACGGTGTATTCCTTCACCGATATCATCATTCTTCTTTAATAATAATAACATGTGGGAATTTCTCACTTTTGAGAAACATACCTGCCTTTTTTACATGGAGCGAAGGTATAATAGGTTGTTGTAAAATTAACGTTAAGTCAGATGATAGCTAAAAGGAGGAAAAATTACTTTCAACCAACCCACGTGTAAGGTTACGTTAAGGTTAGTCACACTACAGTTTTTGTATTATAATTTTTTTTTACAAGAAATTAGGTTAGTGAAGTTACGCTAGTTAGTAAGTATCAATATTTATTTTATTTTTATTTATTGTGGTATAAGAAACATAACATTATTGTGGTACAAAAAATATGTCAGGATACTAACACAATCGTTTTTACAAGCAATTTGTCCCGTGTTCTGTTTGGTCATGGTCACCTCATTAGAAAGGGACATACTACCAACGGGAGCACTCTCGCCGCCGCCCGGTTTTTGCGCCATAGTGCACAGTCTAGTTTTAGAGTATTAAGGTCTTTGATATTGCTAATACTGCCAGATATCTAAAACGTCAAACAAAAGTGCCAGAGAGTAAAATAAAGGGCTAAACCTGCCAAAACGGCAGGATCCTGCCACATATGGTAACACTGATACGGAGTATTTTGGAGCAACTCTACAGACTAGAATCACATTTTCATAGTCCAAAAAAAATGCATTCGCGCCATTGACATATATTTCTATGATTCGCGCTATTTGTAATTTACGTCCACGAGATAGTTGTAAACCGTATTTTAAATCGCTGCAACTACTTACATTCCCGTCCATATTTATATGCGAAGTAGCCGTATTTGTTAAAACAAACACATAATTATATTTGAACTTAAGCCAACAATAGATCAACCGTAGACAGAGAAACCAATAGACCAAACGTAGACAGAGAAACCAATAGACCAAATCACACATACCGTCTCTTTCCCTCATACATGAAAAGGCGCATTGAAAATCTTTCAAGTTAGAAAGAGAAATACGATGATATTTTCTGTCCCTGTCGCTGTAACGGGTTGGCTCCAAGCAAATTTGACAGCTTGGAGCTAAACATTAAAGTATTTTGGCATTTTTATCAAAAAACATATTGAAAAACATATTGAAATTTGTATTTTCGTGTCGTATTGCTATTAGTGTTTACGAAACTATTAACAATGGTCCAATGTTCCGTTATAACGTGTTAAAACCGACCCGAGTAAGGACAAAGTGGTATTACATTTCACAGGTAAAATAATTCAATTAATTTTGTTTTAGAAACTTAAGTCAAGTAGTGATGTGTTCCAAATGTAAATAAAGTTGTATTTAACTAAGTTTTAAAGCAAATTACATTGAATCGTACATTAAACAATCAAATAAATAAGTATAACCTCAAATCGTTGGGGTTGTCATACTCAGCAAAATTGATACCACCTATTGCTAAAAATTATGTAGTTCTAAAATTTATTTAGAAAAAAAGGACGACATTAACACAAGATAAATTATCTCAGGGTGTTATTACATTTAATTTTATCTAATACTAGCTGACCTAGCTGTAAATTGGATGCACTACTTTATTTTGTATAGCTGACCTATCTTATGTATGCGTACCTATTCAATTTGAACTGGAATCTATAATATCTTCCATATGACGTTGACATTCGTAACGCGCTTTTTTAATATATGCAAAATTAAATGAATATTTTCAATGTTTCTGAGAGATTTTCTTAATATTTTTTTCCGTAAGAACCTTGTACAGAGTATTAGAAAACTACAAAAAAAACAGCCAAATCGGTCAAGCCGTTTTCATGCTATGTCGTGACAACGGAAAACGGGTTTCATTTTTATATATTTATTTCCGTAAGAACCTTGTACAGAGTATTAGAAAACTACAAAAAAAAAGCAGTCAAATCGGTCAAGCCGTTTTCATGCTATGTCGTGACAACGGAAAACGGGTTTCATTTTCATATATTTTTTTTTCGTAAGAACCTTGTACAGAGTATTCGAAAACTACCAAAAAAATATCAGCCAATTCGGTCAAGCCGTTTTCATGCTATGTCGTGACAACGGAAAACGGGTTTCATTTTTATATATATATTTTTTTTTTTTTTTTTATGGTGAATAGGCACGCGTTTGACCACGATCTCACCTGATGGTAAGTGAAGATGCGGTCTACGGTGGAGCACGCATACCTATAAGATACCTATTAACTCTTGCTTTGAAGAGATCCAGATTGTACTCATGCGGAAACACAGACTCGGGCAGGGCGTTCCATTCTTTGGCAGTTCGCATAAGAAATGTAGAAGCGAAACGCTTAGTGCGTATTAGTGGAATGTCTACCGTGAAGCGGTGCCTGAGTGCCGTTTGTCTGGTAGTCCGATGGTGAAACGGGGACGGAGGGATTAGGTTGTGAAGTTCCTCGGCACACTCACTTATATATTTTTTTTCGTAAGAACCTTGTACAGAGTATTAGAAAACTACAAAAAAAAAAATCAGCCAAATCGGTCAAGCCGTTTTCATGCCATGTCGTGACAACGGAAAACGGGTTTCATTTTTATATATATAGATTCTTGTCGAATTTATTTAATTGAACGTAAAAATCACGATTTTGTTCGTGACGGTACCCAAAGACTACTAAAGACCAAGGTACCGTGTAACGGGGTGTGAGATAGCAATATTTTACTACAGTGTTGTCAGGGTAATCAGATTTCCCTAAAAAGTTGGCAAAAAGGCAGTGCATAATTGTGTCACTAGTTCCTCATAATATAAATATACAGGTTGTTCGGTACATCGTTTGCCAAATTGAATTGGCTTAAAAGTAGTATCCTTAACTACAGTTAAATAAAAACCGGCCAAGTGCGTGTCGGGCCACGCGCAATAGGGTTCCGTAGCTAGTCGTAACAACATTAAACGTACCGATTACCGACAAATAGCCAAAATACCAACATTTTTTCGCCAGCAAAAATAACTTTGTTTTTCATAATGTTTTATGGAATTTGTATCAATAACAAAGTTATAATTTGCGGTTGCTGAAAAAGTGCTATATCTCAAAAACTGCCGACTGTATCTCATTCAAAACAATTTTGGTTGAAAGTTTTTATTAAGATCTATAATATATATATTTTTTAGATTTTTCACTTCTGTGGCTTAAAAGTTAGAGGGGGGGACACTCATTTTAGCACTTTGAAAGTGTCTATCTTTGGAACGATTGATATTGAAAAAAAATGGTTCTAGAAACCTCAATATATTTTTTAAGACCTATCTATACACTAGACCCCACACGTATAGGTAGAATGAAAAAAAAAAATTGTTTCAGTTCAATGTATGCCCCCCTCTAATATTAATATTTTTTTTTTGTATAATAATCGTAAAGCGGTTAACAGAATACAACTACCTACTTAGTTTCAATTGTGTAGTCCTAATAGTTTCGGAATAAAGTGGCTGTGACATACGGACGGACGGACAGACAGACATGACAAATTTATATGGGTTCCGTTTTTATAAGTTATTCTCAATTTTATTGAGAAACACAACCGTAAACTTTAAAACAAGTACAATTTTTAAAAAAAGTAAAAGTGAATATTAAAAATTTAATTTATTGGTATATTGCAAGATTTGCCTGATTATTTTTTTTACAAAAAAAAAATCACAATTGCCATGGCATTCTTTGCATTAAAACTGCCATATTGTTAGATAGATTTGATCCTTATGATTGATGCCACGGATTAATGCCATAACCATATAGGATGCTATTAAATCGGCATAATAGCTGATGCCCAATTCAGTTTTCAGGGTTCCGTAGTACCTACAAGGAACCCTTATAGTTTCGCCATGTCCGTCTGTCCGTCCGTCTGTCCAAGGCATAGCGACGAAACCGTTGGTGCTAGAAAATGTGAAATTTTGCATAAACATGTATGTTAACTATACAAAGAAAGTCGTAGAATAAAATTTGGAAAAATATTTTTTTTTCGGGTAGCTCCCCTACATGTAAAGTAGGGATGTTTTTTTTTTTGTCGCCTACCCCATAGTGTGGGGTATTGTTAGATAGGACTTTTAAAAACGTTCAGGGGTTGTTAAGACAGTTTTTTGATTTAGAGATCCGTTTGCGAGATAATTAACTTTAATGAGCAAATTTTTGTTCGAGTAGAGCGTCCCCCCCTCTCTAAAAGCTAAACTACTGGATCCCAAAATCTGAAAAAAATTGTGTCGGTAGTACATGTAATGAACTTTAAAGGAAAACTATGGCGGATAAGTTCACTTCATTAGTTCAAGAGGAATAGGGGTCCGAAATGTCAGATGCAGTTACTCAGAATATTTCGTTCAAAATTCTTGAAACGTAAATAAACATACATAATACATATATAAAATCACGCCTTTATCCCACGGGGGTAGGCAGAGACGATGGAACGCCATGTGCTTCGCTCCTTACATACTTCTTTCGCTTCCTCAACATTCATACATCCTTTGAAAGTAATGACTTGTATGAAGATGTTACTTGTTTAATACAGATAGTAAATCCCTTTTAAGTCGAAATATGTTGTTACGACTAGCTACGGAACCCTACTGTGCGTGGCCCGACACGCACTTGACCGGATTTTTTGATCATAAATTAAGTTTCCATAAAATAAAATGTTCTTAGAACATTAAAGGTAGTACTGCATTAATTTATCAAAATTCTTTGTCCAAAGTATGCTGTTAAAAAAAATGAGACGACTTAATCAAATAATCACGAACAAAATCGTGATTTTCACGTTCAATTAAATAAATTCGACAAGAATAATAGACAAAATGAAATGTAATAACACCCTTAGACAATTTATCTTCTGTTGATGTCGTCCTTTTTTTCTGAATAAATTTTAGAACTACATAATTTTTGTTAGCAATAGGTGGTATGGGTGGTATCAATTTTGCTGAGTATGACAACCCCAACGATTTGAGGTTATACTTGATTATTTGATTGTGTAATGTACGATTCAATGTTATTTGCTTTAAAACTAAGTTAAAGACAACTTTATTTATATTTGGAACACATCACCACTTGACTTAAGTTTCTAAAACAAAATTAATTGAATTATTTTAACTGTGAAATGTAATACCCGTAATACCACTTTAAAAAAAAACAGTGTCTGTGTCAGTCATCGCGGGCAACTATAAATTCTTTTCAGTTTATGTTTTACTGGAACTTTTTACAAAAAAATAGTGAATCCAGGGATGAAGAACTTTGTGGAACTCCAAAAGAATTGCGACAACTTGCTTCTAACACAGAAGTTTGCTTTTCACCAGAAAAATCACGTGAAAAGTATTTGAAAGTGAACGACATATTTAGTTAGTGGCGACTTACAAAAGGCCCTAAAACGCATTCTGAATCGGTATTACTGTCGTATTTCGTGGAAATATTCCAGGCTAAGCAATCGAGTACGACTTTATTTAAATCTTAATATTTTCTCACTGGAAGAGACAAAAAGTTTTGTATGTAACCCGTGAGAAAAAATTAATTTCTAGTTCGTGATCTCTTAAAATCTTTCGCTTGCGAAGTAGTCTTTATTGGAATCACTCGCTACGCTCGTGATTCAATTTAATACTACTTCGCAAGCTCAAGATTTAAAATTGGCACTCGCAACAGAAATATATAAACTTTTCTCACTTGTAGTACCATAAACAACTATTATTTGTTATGTTAATGCTATTGATTTCCTTATTTACGAGTAGTACCGTACCATTATAGAGTGAGATTTAAATCTCTCAGGCTAAAAAGAGACAACAAGTTTATCATAGTTCATTTGACAACCTCGGACTTACTGAAAAGGCTACTACTGGAACGCTACGGATCGCATATTGGGAAGAAATTTCTCGAATTTGAAGTGTCATTTCAAGATTTCGTGTTGCTTGTTTGAGCTCTGTGAAGAAATCAGTGAAAAAAGGAATACTGTGAAGCAGATACGTTAATTTCTAATTAGCTTTTATTTTATTTGAAGTGTATCGTTCTTTTTATTAGTCATCAACTTTTTACAATAAAATTATGGAAAAGGTAAGAGGTTATACTGATGCTTCGAGATTAGAATTTTGAATGAATTATCTTTACTAGAACTTTGGTGTCGTTTTTAGGTGAATGAATTAAAAGAATTGGGTAACTGGGCGTTAAGTAAAGGCAAGTACAAGGAAGCAGTGCAGTTTTACACGGATGCTATCGCCCTAGACCCCAAAAACCACGTTTTATTTAGTAATCGGTCAGCGGCTCACGCGAGGGCTGAGAATTACGCTGCTGCGCTTGAGGATGCTAACGTGACTGTCTCCTTGAACCCTACGTGGAGTAAAGGTTATTCCCGCAAAGGGTCTGCTCTTGCATTCCTTGATAAGTATGATGAAGCCATTGAAACATATCAAAAAGGCCTGGAGCTGATGCCTGGTAATGAACAGTTGGTTGCTGGCTTGGAAGGGGTGAAGAAAAAGGTTGAGGAACTGAAGGTGAAGACAGAGGAGTTGTTAGATAAGCTGCGGGCAAATCCAGCAACAAAGGAATGGTTGAATGATCCGGAATATGTCAAATCTGTTGAGGTGAGTGGATTATCATACTTTCTAATTATAATATCACATGCAGAAGTCTTAAGATACTCTAGAACTACATAATAATTATTTAAATCAAAGGCTGAGACTTACCTTGAAGAAAACACTGTATTTTTCACTTAGATAAAATTTATAATTTGCTTGTAGAAAGCTTGAGCTATCAAGCTTAATCTGAGTACACTAGAGATCTCACCGTTTGTCTGAGCAAAGATATGACATTGCTCCTTTGCCTATTAATTTTTCATGTTGTGATATTATTGATAACTTCAGTTCTGTCTCTATGGTTGGTCTAAATAAAATGCTTGCTCCCATTAAAGTTTCAAAATCTACAAGCTGCTGATTTTATATGCACTTAAATAGCTCTGCTTAGTCTGGGACTAGATGTATTTATTTCCTTTGTCCTAAATCACCTTAAACATAAATAACCTATTTTGCTTTGAATAAATTAACATTTAATAATGATGAACCAAATTCATAATTAAATCAGTATGGTTGGCTGTTTTATAAATAACTGTTGGTCTTGCAACTGTTGGGTAGGTAATGGTACACACTTTGTTTTTGGTGAAAATTGCCTGTCCTGACAAACACCGTTTGGGGATTGTGGGGTCAGTCCCCACCCACTAAAATACAATGTGCGCCTACTCTCGCCTTTCCGACTGGCAACTGGAACAATGACACACAGAGACAACAGTTCACACATCTTCCTATCTATTTCCATTATAAGGTGGTCTGGCATTGCATGGAAAGCCTATACAATGCAATACCAGCTTATATTGGCAATGTATAACTTGTGTAGAGCCATACATTACCATTTAATTTTGGTGTGGTTGTTACATATTTTTTCATTTATTTGAGTCATTATCACAATTAACAGGTTAAATAATGGCATGGCTCTTATTTACTTACAAGCGACATATTTCTCTTAATATAATATACTATATATTATTATACAGTCAAGTATTGAAATTCCAAGTAATATGATGTTTTGATAGTTGACCACTTTTTATAATATTAATATTTAACTTATCTCCAAGCTGACCTAATGGAACTGAATGTTTCATTGTTTTAAATTATTCTATGGGGTCCCACTGCTGGGTAAAGGTATCCCCCATATTTTCCTGTTCTCCCTGTCCCTTGTTGCTTCCCACCAGTTGTTATGGAGAAAGTTCAGATAGTCACACCAACATCATCTTAGTCTGTCTCTATGCTGGTTCTCATGTGATGGTATCTACTTTGTGGCCATTTTAGCCTATCTCTTTTGGTGCATATATAGAGACTTCATGTAACTAAACTAACTATATTTTCCTCAAAAAAAAAAACTCATAAATTGTCCTTATTGACAATAATTTAAGCCATCTTGTCAATCATTATAAAGTACCTAGCCTATTGTAGGTTTGATAGATTGATATATATATAGACCATATGACCAGATGCAGTCTATAATAGTATGTTAAGTTTTATTTATCAGGGATGCCTTTTAAGGAAAGACACACTATAATAACATTAATAACAGACTATATACAACTTAGTAATTTTTTTTACTATTAAAGCCCACTTGCACAAAATTAAACTCTATGAAAGCCGATGTTTGGTGGTGACATTATTATTGAGGATATGGACTACTCACGTTATTTTATCTGGGATATGCCGACCAGTTTCGAGTCTATTACATAGATTCATCAACTGGGCGATTAATCGCGTTTAGTCGCCGTCACGCGACGTCTCGCTACGACTAGTCGGTATATCACGGCTAAAATAACGTGAGTGGGTTACTCACGTTATTCTCTATAATAACCAGGGCTCGGAATTAGGTAGAGTTATTTATGTACTTACACTGATTTCATACAGCGAAAGAATAAAGTGGATATGCCTCAAATCCCGAGATTAATTTTAAAGAGCAGAAAAAAATCCCATGATTTTTTAATTAAAAAGTTATTTACACAATTTAAACTACTGCACGCGCGCTTAAATATTTTAATTCTCACAAAATTTATACAGTAATGTCGGAAGCGAACACTTAACAAATCTTACTGGTAATGAATCGGACAAGGAAAATGATTCCGGTGGGCCGTTTGAATAAGCAAAACCTCACGAGTCTAGGCTAGAAGCAAAAGTATTTGCTCGTATTTGTAAAAAAGGCGAAATATGCGTATGAGAATTTACTACAGACTTTCAACAATTTGTATTGTGTCAACTAATAAAAAAAATATGTTAATTATCTTTGTTTTATTTGTCTATCTCTGAGGTTTTTATTATTATTTATTCGTAATATTGTTGGCCACACGGGATTGTCCATTAGAAATCCCGGGAAGGTCCACATTAATATCAACATTTCGATGCAAGTTCATAAAAAACTCTACCTAATTCCGAGCCCTGATAATAACATTAAACTTTGATATAAGGACCTAGCTTTGTTATGTAACTAAACTTTAACATGTTTTTAACTGTTTTACCAATATTTAATTTCGTGCCATTCCATGGTTAATCTATCAAAGTAATGGCATTATTTTTCTTATATTTGAAATGTTATATTGTAGCACAAATAGAAACCATATTACTGTTATTGATTATCTTTACAGCATTTAGCTATGCTTAGCAAATTATACTAAGAAAGATTTGAAAAAGATATGGGACCAGCAGAATTTGAACCTGCGACCTCCTGCACACCGGCAGTCGCTTTACCAACCAGCTACGGTCGCCTCTTGCCAGAACCTGGTTGGTAAAGTGACTGCCCGGTGTGCCAAACATCCTTTTTCAACTGTTTCTTAGTATATTACTGTTGTTGCTTAGTTACAAGCAAACATGCATTAACATGGTACTTAAATGCAGTTAACCTATGGTGTGCCACTTACAATCCTTCTTGCAATCACAATACAAAACACCTGAGCCTCAAGACACAAAACTAAACTCAACTGATCTAGTTAAGTCTTGTGTGCCCAATCCTCAGAGTACATAATCAATCAAAGGCCCAATCATATTATAAGTATTAAAGCCAATCAATACAGCTAACACAAATAGTACATTCTGTGGCAACAGGTTCTCTGGTAACTTTAAAACCATGTTAATGACGGCAGCCTAGTTAATACACATCATTGGGGCTAGCATACACGAGAGTGAGATAGATTTGGTCGCGTAATTATCCTGGTTTTTTACTTATAAAATCGCGATAACATCTACCTCACGCTCGTATATGCTAGCCTTGCATGGCTCTTCATTTGTCACTTACCTGTCCCTTATCTTCGTATCCAATATCATAGACAACACTAGTATTTATCATCACATCCATTTCACAGAGATTAGTCCAGAACCCCTTTAACAAAGACTACTTTGGCGCTGAAATCGAAGACAAGCGCCTTATGACCGCATTCAGTCTCATGTTAGGCTTCGAAATACCCATGGACATAGACACACCAACCCCTGAGAGGAAACCGGCAGAACAACCCAAAAAGGAAGAGGAACCAGCAAAACCAAAATATGATGACTTACCAGAAAACCGAAGACTAGCTTTGCAAGAAAAGGACCAAGGAAATGAATATTACAAGAAAAAAGACTTTGTAAATGCTCTCAAGCACTACCAGAAAGCCATAGACAATGATGCCACAGATATAACTTTTTACACAAATATGGCGGCTGTATATTTTGAACAGAAAGAGTATGAGAAATGTATAAAGGAATGTGAGAAGGCCATTGAAGTGGGTAGAGAAAATAGGGCGGATTTCAAATTAATAGCCAAGGCTTTTACTAGGATTGGTGAGTACTTTAACATGTTTTATTATCTTGTTTTTTTGTCTAGATTTTGTTTGTCAGTTAGATTTCTTGATACTAATCTAACTAATATTATATTACTGGCGCCCCTGCGATTGGTCGGTTATGCACAGACCTTAAATGGATTTGGTAAGATGAAATGGGCAAATGCTGCAGGTTCTGTTCTGTTGGCTGTTTCAAACCCTAGGGTCCGAAATGCTAACATGTTTTTTCTTTCTTTAAACGACGCCCGCACTATGTATAACTCCTGTGTCGCAGGGGTGTTCACAAACATACCTTTCACACACACAAAGCACACCTAAGTCAGAGCAAATCAAATCAAATCAAATCATTTATTTCCATGGGCCCCAAGGGGCGCTTGAACACGTCAAAACAAACATCAAAACACAAAAAATATAAAATTAAAATAAAACTTAGCTAACTAAATTATAATACTTATTGTAATAAAATGATTTGACACCGGAGCTTAGATTGACTTTAATTCAACTTAGAGAATTGAATTAAAATCAATCCAAGTACCAGCTCCGATGGGTATTGCATCATGAGAAGAGCTGGTGAGAAACTCATGTGCACCATCTTTTCAAATAATTCATACAATATTTGTTTGTTTTTTGACAATAATTCTATGTGTAACTTATAGCAACCAAAACAACATTATAGCTAAATATGGTTATAAAGAGAAAATGCAATTAAATTATTATAAATAAATCCATAGTATATAGGGTTGCAATATCTTACACTTCAAGCAGAAAATAAAGGAGTAAAAACAAGCAAACAAGCAAATCTTTGCGGATCACACAAAGATTTGTAATCACAACACCAAAAAATGCATTAACCTTAAATAATACAATAAAATACATCAATTAAACCATACTGTAGTATTTTGTATTTTGAATACAAAGCACATAGAATTTTCAATGTGTAAGAATTACATTACATTACTTATTTGGTAGTTAATGTAAAACTAGATTTCGTCCGCGTGGCTTGATCATCATTTGATGAAACTTGATCATCCCTCATACACTTTCGACCCCAAATGTACCCCTAAGGGGAATGGAATATCCAAAAATATTATCAATTGGTTAATTTGTAGGCAACCGTGATATTATTACCTATTTTATGCAATTTTCTTAAATTTAGTGACTTTACATTATATACAACCTCTAATTTCACCCTCTTGTGTGAGTGATAGAGTGATATTTCCAAAAAATCTATCTTACAGTTCATTTACTTCATGTTAGAAACCTATGTGCAAAATAACATGCATTTTCCTTTAAAATTGACGAGCTTCCTATATGAACTTAAACCCCCTAATTTACCCCCTTAGGGATAAAATACGAGGATAAAACATATACCAGTTGCTTAGTTAGACCTCCAGCTACATAACTGTGAAATCTGCATCCAATTCCATGCAGTCGTTTTTGCGTGATGTACGTACTACGAAGATAGAGATGGACAAAAAATCAGACAATATTTGTTTAGGTTTCTTTATATTCTACTGCTGCTTTAAAGACCTCTCGTATTACAATTTAACTGACTTCAAGGTTCTCAATTCGTCTGTTTTTTTTTCTGAAATATTTTCAATTTACAGACATTGAAAATGTACAATGTTATTTTATGTCTGTATAGATGTATAGAAGTTCAGTGATCTTTACACCTATCAGAGCAATTTTATCACTCGTTGTTTACAACTTATTTCTGTCTGATAATAAATGCACATGATAATTTTATGAATGTGTTGTTATCGCAAAGGTAAACATTGATACCATGAAGTGCAGTCACAGGTCCGCCTTACATAAATGTACTCGTATAAAAGCACAGTTTTGAAATGTTAATTTGTGTGGAAAAGTCCAATTTCGTGTTTTCTCGTAAAATCTAGTGAAATCGATTCTGTTAAACACACATATTACCACACTAATTTGGTTTTGGTGTAGTAAAAATGAAATAGGGTTGTAAATACAAATAAATAAAATTGTAGGTAGTGTCTGTTTTTAATGTCAAAATGACAATGTTTTTAGGGTTCCGTAGCCGAATGGCAAAAATCGGAACCCTGATAGATTCGTCATGTCGGTCCGTCTGTCCGTCCGTATGTCACAGCCAATTTTTCCATAACTATAAGAGCTATACTGTGGAAACTTGGTAAGTAGATGTATACGGTGAACCGCATTAAGATTTTCATACAAAAATAGAAAAAGATCAATAAATTTTTGGGGTTAAACCAATAATACGTTCCATGATAAATGTAATATATGATACTCATTACCATGCAAACTTCCACCGTAAATTGGTTTGAACGAGATCTAATAATTAGTTTTTTTTATAATATGTATAAATCGTAAACCGCATTTTACCTTTCATTCAATCAACTCCAATATAATAAAGAATAAAGAAAAACATTTATTTAGATGTATAGTTCCGTACGGAAACCTACGTGCGCGAGTCCGACTCGCACTTGGACGGTTATTTTACAGTATATATAGTTATTGGCACAAATAATGCCTATAAATATTTTTTTTAAGTTTTTGTCTGTCTGTCTGTTTGTATCTGCTAATCTTCTAAACGACTGTAAGGTCCATAAAATAGGCTTCCTTATTAATGAATTCCAACGCGGACGGCAAAAGCTAGTACAACAATAAAGAATACAAAAGACATTAAAATATACTGTTGCAGAGATCAGGATGCACATAAACAAAGTTGTATTCATAATTTATTAATGATTCCAGTACTATGTATGTAGATAACATTATGCACTACATCAATTTAAATAAAAAAAGCACGCTTTTGTGGTAATTTTATCAGATCCTATTATTCAAGGTCATATCCTTGCTCACTGTGGTTTCTGGCAAAACGCCATTTCATTAAGAATCAGAATCATTTATTTGCATGAACATGAGTTATAGAAGTTGTTATATACATTACAATTGCAGTCTGTCACATTCTACCTTTAAGGTGTGCAAATTTACACATATAAATATCACCAAATACAAGTTACACAAAAAAAAAAATATAATATTAAAATACAAAAATAATTATTCAGAAATGCATGCACAAGAGAAAAGAAAAAAAAAAAAAACACAATTCACAAAAGTAATTAAATCTAAGGTAGCTCAGGGCAATGTTTTGTCGCTGAAGTAGTCAGTTATATTGTAAAAGCATTTCAATACAAGATGGTCCCTCAACCCCTTTTTAAACAACCTAGTATTTGCTACGTCTTTCAGAGCCTTTGGTAGGTTATTATAAAATCTAGGTACCAATATATGCCATTTAATGCCAAATTGGTACACTAAGATTATGGCAGTTGTGTAAACAAGCCACTTAAACATAATTTTTGTCAAACGTTCTGTACCAACTGTTCTGGAATCTTCTTGCATGAAAACCAAAAGTATTATTTTAATTACCTCATGCAAAATATTCTCTTGGTTGTCATAAACGGCCTGTATCGTCATAACTATTCTGGCACTGTTAAGACTGTGTTCCTGTTACGGCGACTGATCTACAAGCTTTTACAAAGAAAGAGTTGCAATGTTTATGTTTTCTTTTGTGTACAAGATAATAAGAATTTTGTATTAAAATAGGTACGTATGATTCTTCTTCTTCGTCGTGTCGATGGCTGAGTCAAATTGGATTGGTCCAATAAGGGGCTGTTATGACGCTCTCGTCGGCTTTCATGAGCGCCTCTCTTGTGCAGGTGGTAGGACATTTTGGACAGTCAGTAAGGTGGTAACGGTTTAGACTTGCCATCGTGGTGAAAGGATTAACCAATTCGCTTTTAAGAACTCGCGAATTGCCCAGGGTGCGCCGGACGTAGGGAATTGTTGTGTACGTCACTCGGGGAGGCTCCTTTCATGCACCCCGTATGTACGTATGATAAATAATAATGACATGTAGATAGACAAGCATAACAGTTATACTTGTCTACAGTTACTGTAAATAATTATAATTATAATCCAACAAAACCCAACAATAGCAGATTAGTACTTTATATTTTTACATGTACATTTTTTATTTCAATTACGTTAGTGTTGTAACTTCAATATAATGTTAGTACAGATTTATAATATTATATATTTTGTATACTGATTAGCCGGTGAAACATGTTGTGTCCTCTTATTGAATTGTACCATCTTTTTGTTAATATGTTTTTGGCAAATAAACTTTTCTATTTCTACACAGGTAATGCATACAAAAAAATGGAACAATGGAAGCTAGCGAAAACCTACTTCGAGAAATCAATGTCAGAGCACCGCACACCGGAGATCAAAACTATTCTTAGTGAGGTGGAGAGAAGGATAGTGGAAGAAGAGAAGAAGGCTTATGTCGACCCTGTGAAGGCAGAGCAGGAGAAGGAATTGGGCAATGATTACTTTAAGAAAGGTGAGTTGTTTGTTTTGTTCAATGCTCTATTCAATGAAGCAACAACCATCGGAGCTGGTACTTAGATTTATTTTAGTTTGAACCTTAACAGTTCAATTTAAATTGATCTAAGCTTGGGTAATTCAAATCACATTATTTTGATTAGTAAAATTTTAATTTATTGAATTGTAAAATTCTGTTTTAAATTGTAAAACTTGGATATTTTACATAAGATAGAACGCCTGAAGCAATTAGACTATCTAATGGTTGCAATGACAAGACTAAAAGACAAGGCTAAGACTGGTGTGTGGTATGAGTGAATGTACACATTCACTCATACCACACACCAGTCTTAACAAATAGTTTTAAATAACATTTCACACAAATCTTTGTGGATCACTATGTGAACCTGCATGCTTTGCATATGGGGCAGCCGATTTATTCACCAAGCAATGGTTGCCTCTAGCCCTATGCTCTAGCCAGTTCCCTAAATTTCTCAACTGTATGTTATGTCAGTACGTGACATCGTAGGTCGTACAGGCGACCGTAGCTTAGCGGTTAAAGCGCCTGCCTGTATGCAGAGGCTGCAGGTTCAAATTCTGCTAGTCCGATATTTTTGAACTGTTTCTTGGTATAATGTAATATATTATGTCTGCACATACAGTGTTGTGGTTAAAGCGGCCGCTCTACACTGCACTGGTGTTGTGGGTTCGATCCCCACATGGGACAAATCTTTGTGTGATTCGCAAAGATTTGTTCTGAGACTGGGTGTGCTTGTCAGAGTGAATGTGTGTATTTGGCCTTGTCATTGGGACATTTAGATAATGTAATTGCTTGTAGCGTTGTATCTTAAGTAAAAAAGAAATCTAAAATCTAAAAATATTGCTAAATGTTATAAAAATAATCAATAAGATGTTGGCGTTTTATATATTATTATCCTTACTTAATAAATATTTTCCCTTGTAAAATTGCAGGTGACTACAGCCAAGCAGTGAAGCACTACACAGAAGCCATAAAGCGCAACCCGGACGACCCCAAGCTGTACTCCAACCGAGCCGCGTGCTACACCAAGCTGGCCGCCTTCGACCTCGGCCTCAAGGACTGCGACCAGTGCTGCAAACTCGACCCCAAGTTCATCAAGGGCTGGATCCGAAAAGGAAAGATATTACAAGTAAGTTCGTTGCGTCTTTTCACTTGATTTTGCAGAACAGTTTTGACCAGTTTTGGAGGACATGATCAGCGCATTTCTACGTCACGTATCGTCACCGTTGCGTGATATTTCATAATGCATGCAGCAGAAAGTATAACGCGCCTTATAAATAAGTTCATATAAATCCTAATCTATGTTAATATTATAAAGCTGAAGAGTTGCTTTGTTTGTTTGTTTGAACGTGCTAATCTCAGGAACCACTGGGCCGATTTGAAAAATTCTTTCAGTGTTAGATAGCCCATTTAACGAGGAAGGCTATAGGCTATATACCATGACGCTAAGACCAATAGGAGCGGAGCACCAATTAATAATGTTTCAAAATCGGGGGATTTTTTCCTATTTAAAGCTTCAGCTGCGTGCGCTGCGCAAACGATTAAAGTTTCGCAAAAATCATGTATGACGGAATTTTTCTCCTTTAAGTGAGCGACAGCATATTATAATAATAAAACTCTTTATTGTACACCAAACACAAAATAATAGAAAATAATAACATGAGATATTTACACAAAATGGTTATACAAGTGGCGGCCTTATCGCCTTGTGGCAATTTCTTCCAGGCAACCATTGGATGGAAAGAATTTAAAAAGTGTGAATTTAGGGGAGCGCGCGGTGTATGGGAATAACATAAAAATTAAACTGTTTAATATTTTTAATAATACATAGTTGATCAAATTACACATAATTAATACAATATAATAATACTGTACTAATACATATATAAATAAATAGTACTTATATAAATACATAACAATATGATATAAATAATGGTAATAGATATAATATTTCAAAAATAAATATAGATGTGTAGCATAATTAGTGAAACAACACATAAATAAATAAAGCAATAAACTGTAGGGATATCATTTAATTGTAGACAGGTAGTGTTTATGTACCATTTTCTTGAAAACTGGCAGTGATTTTGCACCTCTCACATTAGCCGGCAGCGCATTCCACAATCTGACAGCTTGAACTGAAAAGGCCTTGTCCATAAAATTTGTGGAATGTTCAGGCATTTTTATTCTTTGGTTCTCGGATGACCTTAAAAACTTCGTGTGGATGTCATGCACATAACTGAAACGTTTTTTAAGGTAAAGGGGTGTTAACGGGTTAAATATTATACAAAAGAGACAGTATATGAGAATTCCGGCGAAGGCGTATGGGTAACCACTTAAGCTTAACACGAAAAGCAGAAACATGATCATAAAACCAAATATAAATCTTATACAAAAATTTTGGAGGCGCTCAAGTTTATTAAGTTGGTCTTCGGTGAGGTCTAGATAACTTGCATCCGCATAATCAAGGATAGGAAATAGAAGGGACTGCACTAGCGTAGTTTTCGTAGCTATAGGAAGAAAATTGCGTAATCTTCGCAGGGATATTATGTCTATCTTTTAAGGTTAGCTCACTATAACCTTTTTATGATAACCAAATTTGTTCTAAAATATTAATCCTTATACAAATAAATACGTTATTCATTACAAGTATTTAATTTAAAACATAATTGCCCTTTACATCATTCGATTAAAATGAATATGTTAGGAGATATCGCAGTTTTAAAATAACATCACAGCAAAATAAGTCGCGGGTTAAAGTGGTTAAAGTTAGCGTTAGCCCAAAGTAACAATTCCACGCGGTCGAAGTCGCGGGCGGAAGCTAGTGACATAAATGCGAACGAATGTGTCTATTTATATATTTATTTATATTATAACGCCTTTCCGATCATCCCCAGGGTATGCAGCAGCATGCGAAAGCTCTGACAGCGTACCAGAAAGCGCTGGAGCTGGACCCCTCCAACGCAGAGGCGCTCGAAGGGTACCGCGCCTGCTCCACGCAACTCAACTCGAATCCTGAGGAGGTATGGACTTCATATAGATCGATCTAGCTAAATCAATTGTAGGGGATTGCCCTACGGTTTTTTGAATGGTTGAATTGAATTGATGTACAAACCACAGGCTTTATACCCACTTTTATTGCAAATCTGTAATCTTGCGATTAAACATTATTTGAGCAAGTTATTACTGGTTCAATTGCATTCATAAAAATATTTACTACTGTTAAAATGATAAATTTTATCAAATAATCATTGTTTTATAGAGAAAAAAAAATAAGCAAAGTGAGTAATAAATGATCTTTACATTTGTAGTTTATTTCACCTTAAATTGTTAGTTACTTTAATTTAAATTCCGGGAATTATCTTTAAAAAAACATGTTTTCAATACAGGTGCGCAAACGCGCGATGTCCGACCCCGAGGTGCAGCAAATCCTCCGCGATCCCGCCATGCGATGCATCCTCGAGCAAATGCAGCAAGACCCCCACGCTCTGCAGGACCATCTCAAGAACCCGGAGATCGCCGCCAAGATACAGAAACTCCTGGAGTCCGGCCTCATCGCCATCCACTAGCCCCCACATCCCGCCGAGTGGCCTCTAGGAATATACCAATTAGTACCCGGACCGATCAGAAAAACTACCAATTTAGTAGATTTATTTCGGTACTGGCAACCCTCTCATGTAACGTTTTGCTCTGAACTTGGAACGTAATAGAAAATTATTATTGCACGACTCTGCTACATACAGAAAGCTGTATATGAATAGATATTTCTATGAGTAGTGCTTTCTGTACGTAGTAGAGTCGCGCAATAGTGTTTCTGTATTACGTTGCAATCTCTTTTGTCCCAGTGATCGACCCCACTAGTTTTTCTAATCGATTCAGTTACGAACAGAGTCTCGCCCCGGTACATGAGATCGAGTAACTGTTTTGGATTTTCGTCTACCCAACGTTGAACTTAACTAGATTCTTAAAGTCGCTTTATTGCTGTGATTTAAATCAGTTGAAGTTTTATGCTTGTCTCAAATCGTAGGCTTGTGGACCATTCCAAAGTAAGCTTTTTCAGTAAGTTATGCCGTTTCGATTTTTATGGTTTAAGGTTTTAATATAGCATACCTACTTAATTTGAAGAGTATCTTTATGCAGATGTACTGCCAGAATGATGGAATTTACATTAATAGCAATTTTTGTAATTTATTCAATAAAGAAATATGTAGGCAACATTTTGTTTTATTAACTAGGCAACCTTTAAGTCCTTTCCATTCGTTTTGTCTTGTCGTTCTGTAGACAAAAGTTCTGAATGTTCGTTAATTTAATTCTATGTTTTAAAAAACTGAACCAATTTTCTTTCAATAACATTTATTTTAAACAAAATCAAACGTTTTTCATCTAAACCATCTTATTGTTTAGCACTACGTGGCTATCCATCACAGTTTGAAGCAGCCTGGCGTACTCCGGCGTAGTCTCCATCGTTTCACGGAACCAAAACATTGGCACCAGGGTGTCCGCATCAGGAAGGGTGTTGTCTAGCGTTGATCTGTAAATTATTATGGAGCGGATCAAGTTATATGTATAGACAGGGGAGGGTCACATGGGTCAAACTGGTTTTTTCCGCCAATAAAAAAATTTCTATGGGTCCAAGAATCAAAACCTCACAAGTATAAGATTAAATTATTTTGTTGCCGTGTAACGTGTGTGCAGCCAGCGCGCCCACACGCCCGACGATCGCTTACATCTAATGTGGGGTCAGCTTAAGACCTTTATAGAGTAATTAGTACCCAATTATCTATATTTTTTTTGCTTAGCGCACGTTTTATTCCAAAGTATACTTACGGTACGTCCTTAACGTGTCTAATTAATAGATTATACTGCAACTGTGCTCTGATTGACAACGGCAGGCCGCTCTTCTTGTCCACTACAACTTTGTAATTCATATCCCTGGAAAATAATTGATTCGACTTTTCAGTTAAATTCATCTACTATTCAATTTGCTAGGGCATGGATCAGAAAAGAAATCGGTCTTTCCCGTTGGTCAGATCAATGGTTAGATTAGTCTGTCCAGTGGGAACTTTTTGTCCCATTATCCAGATCGGCTCTGTTTTTCCCGTTGGTTAGATTGATGGTTAGATTAGTCTGTCCAGTGGGAACTTTTTGTCCCATTTTCTCGGTCTTTCCCGTTGGTCAGATCAATGGTTAGATTAGTCTGCCCAGTGGGAACTTTATGTCCCATTATCTAGATCAGCTTGTGATGTAGGTGTATGCAAGTATCATTGAATACAAAAAAGATTATATATTATTTTTCTAAAATAACCGATAAACGAAGTAAAGAACATGTAAAAAGAGACGAATTCATTCAAAATTCTCAAATGATGTTAATTAATGGAGAATTGAATGTTGGTCATTTTTTAGAACGTCTAAGATAAACGTATCTTGTCATTATTTTTTTATTTAATTCTTTGTACCAAAGTGCCAAGTTTAACCATGCATTTCCAAGAAACCCGACCAATTAGGTAAATAATGTTAACGTCACCCTAAGACGTTGTACTCGTATAGAGATGGAAAAATTGATTAGTTTCGTAATTGTCTCGGTAGCTCAACGGAAATATAGAATGTAGAATGGGTATTTTATTTGACAATAAATACTCAAAAGTAGTATGTAGGAGTGCGAGGAACATTTCTTTTATCTTTTATTAATTAATAAAAATAATTAAATAAAAATAATAAACAGTTTTCACTTTAAATGTACTTTGTTTCACTGTTCCCACTGGACAGACTAATCTAACGATCAATCAAACCAACGGGAAAAACAGAGCCGATCTGGATAATGGGACAAAAAGTTCCCACTGGACAGACTAATCTAACCATTGATCTGACCAACGGGAAAGACCGAGAAAATGGGACAAAAAGTTCCCACTGGACAGACTTTTTTTTATCTTTTTTTTTTTTCGCGGGGAAATGCATTTACGCATACCAACCCCACCCGTGGGGGGGACGGGCAGAGTGGCATGTGGGACTCCCGTGCCTACGATGTTAAACGGCACAGAATACCCACTAAAACCCCGCGGTGTGCCCTCGTCGCCGAAAGATGGTGGGTCGGCGAGCCCCGGATCGATATTATATCCACAGGGCTCGCCGCGGCGACCGTGCCCAGTCCGACCTCTGACCGGGCACCCGACTCTAAGTCCTCCTACTCCCGTAGCGACGCCCCGGGCACACCCAGGGCGTCACTCCGTCGCGGAAGGCATCAGCGGGCGGCGGAAAACCCCCTCCACCGCCCGCGGCCTCGCTTAGGGCGGCATTAGGCTCGCGGCGTACGCGCGCCTTCGCCGCCCAGCTCGCCGGCGGCGGAGCGGATCAGCCAGGAATGAGTCCTCCCTGATCCGCTCCGCCGCCTCCTTCTGCGAGATGACGTCCTCACAGAAGGATGCGACCGCATCCCACGACCTCGCGCTGCTCATTGCCGCGACCACAGCCGGCAGCGAGAGGTCGTTCCCAATGACCGCGGTGAGATCCCGGCGCTGCACCTCCCAAGCAGGACACTGCTCGAGAGTGTGCTGCGCCGAGTCCTTACCGCAGTCGCAGTGGTGGCACATGGGGCTCGCCTCCCTCTTCAGCCTGTGCAGGTACTTCCCGAAGCAACCATGCCCGGTCAGCACCTGCACCAGCCTGAAGGAGAGAGTCCCATGCTGCCGCCCTGCCCACTCCTCGAGAATCGGCCGGAGCGCCTCCACGGTGCGAAAACCAGCACGTGGAGCCTCCAGCCGATTCCCCCACCGGACCATCAGCGTCCGGTGGGCCTCCTCCCGCCACGCACGCAGCTGCTCGGGCATGGGGACAGAACCCTCAGCCCGAGCAGCCGCCCTGCGCCTGTACACTTCGGCGAGCACTTCCGCATCCAAATCCCACGGGGGTGTTCCGGCCAACGCACACGCTGCGTCGGTCGACACCGTGCGGTATCCACGAATGGCCTTGACCGCCAGGACGCGCTGCGGTCTCCACAACCGCGCCCTGTTCCCGGCGGACAAGGCCTCCGCCCACACGGGTGCGCCGTACAGTGCCATTGACCGTACCACCCCCGCGTAAAGCCGTCGGCTGGCGACGCTGGCGGCACCCACGTTCGGCAAAAGCCGACCGAGAGCGGCAGCCACGCCTTCCAGCTTGGGCACCAAAATGCGGAAGTGCTCGTCGAAGCTCCACCGCCTGTCTATCACTAGGCCCAGATATTTAAACTGGGCCTCGATCCGTACGAGGACCGAGCCGACGGTAATCGAGGCGCCAGCAGGTGGCCCGCGACGAGGCCCGTGAAACATCACGGCCTCAGTCTTGGCAGGGGCCACCCTAAGTCCCAGCGCCTCGATGCGCCCGACCACTTGGGACACACCCACTGTGGCCAGGCGTGCCGCCTCCTCGGAGTTCCGACCCCGGGCCGTGACGAGCGTGCCCACTGGACAGACTAATCTAACCATCAATCTAACCAACGGGAAAAACAGAGCCGATCTGGATAATGGGACAAAAAGTTCCCACTGGACAGACTAATCTAACCATTGATCTGACCAACGGGAAAGACCGAAAGAAATGGCCGGCGCACATTTTGCGAAGCGTAGCAGAGATTTTTCATTGTCAAGCTATTATGGACATTGCTGTAGTTAAATAAAAGCTACCCAACGCGCATGCTTGAGACTCCGTGTTGCTACTTTCAACTCTCAGCCTGCTCTCCACTTAATGGGCGCCGGCCCTAGCAATACCATGACACAAAAAAACCAGGAAAGGCCAAATTCAGCACATAACTACTTAGCTGTGCCGCGGGTATTAAAATGTGACGTCACACTCATACATTCCTGGCACACGAAACTTAACTGTCATGGAAACGAGCATACCTTATCTTGTTAGATCATGAACGATACGAAGAGTAGATACTTACTCAGTAGCATTTAACCCTTCAATCTTGCTGGGATAATACGGATCAGCGTGTAAGAAATGGGGTAACGACACAAAGAGAGGGCCGGGGTACCGACAATTCGTTGCGTTGAGCGCCCCTGACACTGGGCATTTAGATGTGTCTTCCTCCTCGCAGAAACACGCCTGGAAATTTGAAATTTGTTATTTTAAAATACTATTCTAATGAAGATGGTTCCATCGACAAACAAGCCCATGTCCCGTACATTTTCAGCTCTTCATCTAAGCTACATCTGGTCGCTGATTTTCCAATAAACATCCTTATTGTTATAGAGATATAGTTAAGCTTTAGGTATACATTTGGCAGTTGTAACGCAGTTTCACTGCAGTTAATTCAACTGCATTGAATGAAACTGAAACCAACTATGCAGCCCGATTACAGTTGCTATGTAATTGGCATGCAATTGCGTATACTACTTTGAAATTGTATTACTTTAAATTGTATTTCAACTGCAAAATTGCAGTTGAAATGCAGTTCGTCTGTCTGAACTTAAAATGTGGGATAAATATGAAAAGCCGTTTTGACTTACCTTGTGCGAGTTTTTGTGTCCATTATCAAACGTCACATCATTAGCAGAATATTCCACTCCGTCAACACCGTGGATATTCACATCGCGATCTTTGTTCAAAGTTAAGTACCTGTTTCATGAATGTAATGTTAATAATTATATGTGTCATCTGCCTGCAAAAAATTTTGAACCGTTGTCCTAGATTAGCAAAAAGTGCAACGCGACGCGCCGCGATCGATACATTAGCGAACTCGTCGCTTGCTATGGAAACAGAGGCGTTATGTGTCGAGTCACCCATCTAGGACATCGATAGAAAATACCACTCACGAGCAAAGATTAGGAGAAAACACAGACATTTCCTCTTGTCCATACTCCGGCGCCCACAGTTCTCCAGTGGAGCCCTTGACTTCTCCACACTCGTCCCTGAAGGCAGTTCTGTTGGAGAACCTCCACGCCTCCACGTTACCCAGCTGAGACAGATCTGTAGCTCCTGTGTTTATTGTCAATGAACCATCGTATTCTACGGAACCGTTGCGCTGAAGAACAAAATATAAATTAGAAAACTATCGCGCATACCACTTGATAGACAGATTGGTAGGTCAAAAATATGAGTTTAGTTATTACTACCAAATATTAATACGACCCAAAGAAGGTCGCTGGACAAAAAGACCTAATTGCAGCAGTGAATATTAATAACTCTTGTGCCTTATCACGTTGTGCCTTGTCGGTGCCGGACCAGTACACGCGACTGCGTTTCCGTCGCCTGTTGGCGGTACAGTACGAACTTGTACTTACTGCCAAATTTGCTCCTACTAATCAGGCAATTTCGCTCCTGAATGGTGTGACCGGTAATTACTCAAAAGTTCTGTACCAAATTTAGTTAATTTTTATGTTTATGTTTGTTATTCTCAAGCGAAAACCTATAACCTAAGTACCTTATCTGTGAATAATTGTACATCTACTTGTGTGGCTCACTGTGCGCATTAGGCAACTGTAAGCACAGTGAGCAACTAAGTGTAAAATA
This sequence comes from Hypena proboscidalis, assembly GCA_905147285.1. Taxonomy (NCBI): domain Eukaryota; kingdom Metazoa; phylum Arthropoda; class Insecta; order Lepidoptera; family Erebidae; genus Hypena; species Hypena proboscidalis. The sequence goes on from LR990132.1 coordinate 1,321,238, forward strand.
AATAAATGAATAAATATATATTTGATAACTTACATTGTAAAACCAAGCAAATTTTTTCGGTTCATGGAAAAACGGTTTGGTTATCTCCTGAATTGGATCCGATATGCCGTCAAAAAGTAAGGACGACACGTTGGCTTTTAAAAAGATGTCTTTGTTCAATACCGCTATGACTTGATTGATTGCCATTTGCAGAAAAAATGAACTGTGACGCTTTTTGTATGCCAGTGCCTGAAAAAAAATCACACATTAGTTTTTTGACTACACAGCGGCGTGTAGCTTCTCCCAGCTTCTACCGTTTCGTATTTTGATAAAGTTAGTTAGCATACTAGTGGTAAAGATTTTTTTTAAGTGAAAAACGAAAAAAAAACAATCTGTCCACTTTATAATATAAGTTTAGTTTCCGTTTTTAGGCAATTTCACTTTTCCCACTAAATAATATGTTGTTACAATACTCATCGTACTGCAAGAATAGGGTTGACGTTGAGGATCTTGTCTGAGAGAAGACCGACAGATTTCTCTGGTACGAAGCGCCACCATCTCTGGTTGTAGAATGTCAGCGTGCTGTTCGTGTTCCATGTTAGGTTTGTCTGTGAAAATAATATAAAACGGGTAAAAATAGTGTCGCGGGGCTTACCCTTTTACTATTTATTTTTATTTCAAGCTGGCTTTTTTACTAATACAATAATATAAACCATTATCACACTTATGTTTAATTTATATGAACGTGTTCCATAACATAACATCACGCCTATATTACCCAGAAGGGTGTGGCAGAAAAAACACCCACACTTCACCTGTTATGTTTAGGTCCTATGGGATAGGCGTTGAGCCTATCACCACCTACCCGGACACAATTCCAACTCTGCGCTGGTATTGAGAATTTCCTGATAAAACGAATGAATAACACTTTTGCCCGAACCGGGACTCGAACCCGAGACCTCGCGGTAAGCGATACACAAATTATACCATTTTCACAAAACGTTATCCTTTCTTTCCAGGAAGTAGGTAACATGGCAGTTATCACCCTTGTAATATTTTAAAGCAAATTTTAGCTTTGCTATGCCTTTTTGTATTTTGTATAATATTAAAGTTGAAAAATTAAGAATCCAGCAAAGTGCAGATAAGTGACTTAACACAATACCAAGTAAGGTTCGTCTAGCTAAGGTATATAATATATATATACCTATGACGCTGGCACAAAAGAGTTTAGAAATTTCGAGTCTAGCAGCATGCGAATCCATAGCTGAATTGGCAAAGCACTTGCGGCGTATACCCAGGGCCCCAGGGGGTGCAGGTTCGAGTCCTGGATTCTCAATTTTTCAACTTTAATACTATACAGTTATCACCCTTTTAATTATTTTTATAGCATATAGCTAAATTCTATAAAAATAAGCTTAGCTTATTTTATTTTATTTTTATTAGCTTAGCAGATAATACTAAGAAACAGTTGATGAACAGTGCTTAGTATAATTTGCTAAGCATAGCTAAATGGTAAAATAATCAAGAAGAAGTTGAGATAAGGTTCACGTTCATTCTTTACAAAATTTGTGCTGAATGGAACTTCGCCATGTTGGTTTGTATCCTACTTAAGATAGGTACAAATGGATGAACGTGTCATAACGTAATGACGTAACACACAGACGAGAAATTTTGGATTTTGGCAAGAGGCGACCGTAGCATAGTGGTTAAAGCGCCTGCCCGGTATGCAGAAGTCGCAGGTTCAAATCCTGATTCATATTTATTTAACTGTTTCGTAGCTATCACCTTTTTAGAAGTCTCTCTGAAGACGTAAGGCCCAATTTCTTTAACTTGTATCTTAACTACATCCTTCTTCGCCAGGATGTCGTCCACGTTGGTGATGTTAAAGAAGAAGACCTCCAAGTACGTAGGAGTACGTGTTTCTATCCAGATGTTGAATAGCTTTGAATTTGCCGACAGGGACGCCTGAATAGAAACAAACATAAAAAAAATACAGACGAATTGAGAACTCCTTTTTTGGAGTCGCGTTAATAAGCTGTTAATTATGAAAGACTGAATGTCTCATTTTTAATCACCTACCAAAAGCTCTGAAAGACGACAGACAGAGACAAGTACTAGACTATTTTAAAAAAGGGTTGAGGAACCATCTTGTGCTTAAATGTTATAACAATGTAACTGATTACATAAACGATAAAACATTGCCCTAAGATGCCTCGCTTATCGTAAAAAATGTAACTTGCAAACTTGAACTTGAATTCTGTGTAATTCTGTTGTATTTTAATATGAATTTTCGTATTTAACTTGTATTTTATTGCTACGATATTGATATGTGTAAATGTGCACACCTAAAAGGTAGAATGTGACATACTGCAATTGTAATGTAGATAACAACTTTTATAACTCATGTTCATGCAAATAAATGATTCTTATTCTCGTGACTTTTTTTATACGGGGCCCCGCAAAGGCACGCTTGCCTTTGCGGGGCCCCGTATAAAAAAAGTATTTGTAGGCCCTTTTTTTTCTTTTATGAGATTTCTCACAAAATAATTATTTTTTTGCATTATATTATATTTATTATCTATCTGTCACTTTGACCAAAATTTTTTAACAAACAATTCAAATTAAACATACACTCTTCTTGCCTTTTTTTGGCAAACTGATTTATTAAATAATTTATAGCTGATGACGACTTAAGTTTTTCTAAAGTTTCTGCCTCTATAGACAATATGATATAATATAATATAATAATATATAATACTGAGAGGTCTGACAGGCGTTCCAACGAAGTTCTTACGTAATTTTTTACTTTCTTACTTACGCACTTTGGCGCCCTCGTATGCCGGGCGCCCCGTATAATTCATACGGCAGATACGGCGGTAGCTAGGTATGCTTATTTGAATTCATCTGACGTAAAAGACGTAATGAGGCTACCGGACTAAATTTTTTATTAGTATATTTTATTTAGTTAATATTTGTATGAACTACGTTTAAATGTATTATGTGCTTGTGAAGAAAAAAATAATAAGTAATGATAAGTGTTACGAACGTGTTACGACCTAAAGAAGGTCGCTGGAGGGGACTGGACGCGGAAGGCGCAGGACCGGGTGTTGTGGCGCAAATTGGGAGAGGCCTATGACCAGCAGTGGACTACGAGCGGCTAAATGATGATGATAAGTGTTAGCAAAACTAGAGCAGATAGGTATGAAGGTACAGATTTGAAGATGTATAGTTTTTTTTGGACAGGCAATTTATTTTACGAAGGAAAAATTTTTCGCATACAATATGAAATAGCTAAAATAGTTAATAATTTAGCTATGAAATAGTTAATACAATTTGATAACTGACGAGATGGTCAGATACAAGAATTATTATGACATAGGGATGAGAATTCAGACTTTATCGGACTAACCTGTTGCTCTGCAGCGATGTAAGGCGCCCAGAAGATCGATATACCAGCGCATAGCACAAGCATTGTACCAAAGAGCTCTCTACTAGTTCCTGGTGGCACCATCTTTATTGATACTTTATACTAAATCTAACGTAAATATTATAATTCAACCTTATATAGATGATAGCTGTTCCAATACTATTGTCTATTACGGTCTACACAATCGCAAATCGCCACACCTATCAGTTAAACATTATGAACTTTTGACCTTTCATTAAAAACAAAATAAATAAGGTCCGGCAGATAAAATAGTTTAGATTTCAATACTGGCAAAATATTTAGACGAAATGAATTTCATTCACATAAACTCTAATTTCTAGAAGAAATTGTTTGATGCTCATATTAAATTGGCAATAAGATATTTTTAAAGGTTTCTAGGTAAGTATTTTTAATTGATTTATGTATAGCAATTAGCCATGCTGAGCAATCTAATGATAAGAACATTAGTTATATATGATTCCAGCCTATCACTTTACTACTCAGCTATCCAAGCCCTGCTCCAAATCCTCAAATCTTTTGACTGTATGCATCGTCTTTACGGGCGCCTCAAGTCATCTTTTGTACCTACATATAAGTAGGTAGCAACCATCATGACAGTTGACTGGTGTTACAATAATTACAAATCCTGTATCAATGAACACGAACGGTTACTGCACACAACTAGGAGGTATTCTTGTTAACCCCCTCAAAATAAACTTAACTCTCTTGGGTTAGGACTTCAGGAGGACGTTCACGTCCGTGGTGTGATGGCCACGATTGAAATCACGACCTTTCGATCGAAGACCGATGCCATATTGCCGATGTCAACGGTCAGAGCAACGCTTGCCGAAACAACAACCGGGTGGCGGAGTAGTGCACGATTCCCGCTCAAGACAAATCTTTGTGTGCGTGAACATGGAGGTATGTTTTGGTCTGGGTGTTTCTATGTATAATAAGTATGCATTCACAAAAGAAAAGTATAAATGTATTAGTATCAGTTATTTTAGTGCCCATAGTACGAGCTCTGCTTAGTTTGGGACTATATGGCGTTGTTATTTAAACTAGTTCAGTCATTGCAAAGTGTGCTCCGTGGAGCCCTGGGGCAAGACTTAGCGAACCATCTGCAACCGGGCGGCGGGCCTTTCGTGCGATGCCACACCCACCAGCATTTAGGGCTCCGTCAAATATTTTGCTTATTAAAAGGGTTCCGTCATTAAAAAAGTTTAGGAACCGCTGAACTAGTCTATCTATCCGTTGACGTAAACAAAGGACGTCGGGACGTCGGACGTCGTTTCCAAAAAAAAAACCCGACATCAATTACAATAATTTTAGACTTATATGGTTTTCTCATGGGTGCCATTGTCAGAACTGGACCAAATTTTAATTGAAATGGGACCACATAGATAGCATCAAGCTTTCAAATAAAAAAAGAATAAATAAAATCGCTTCGTCTAGTCGAAAGTTATGACTATGAAGTATCAAAAAAAAAACAGACGAATTGAGAACCTCCGCCTTTTTTGAAGTCGGTTAATAACTGTCACAGATAAAAAGACAATAACTAATGTTCACTTTACTTTGCATCGAACTGAATGACGTGAAGCGTTTTCAACTTCTTATTGATTATTTTTATAGCATTTAGCTATGCTTAGCAAATTATACTGAGAAACAGTAAAAAAAAATATGGGACCGGCAGGATATGAACCTGCGACCTTCTGTCGGGCAGTCGCTTTAACCAACCAGCTTCTTATTATTATTGCTAAGCATAGCTAAATGCTATAAAAATAACCAATAAGAAGTTGAAATAACGTGCGTGTTCATTCTTTACAACATTTGTGCTGAATGTAACTTCGCCATGTTGGTTTGTATCCTACTTAAAATGGATGAACGTGACGTCACAAAATAACGTAACATACAGTTGAGAAGTTTAGGGTCCTGGCAAGAGGCGACCGTAGCTGGTTGGTTTAGTGTTTTGTTTGGAGTACTTCCGGTTCCGGAGACCCGAAGCCACTTGTTTTACGTCAATGAGTCTATCAATAAAACTTCAAATAATGTTTTAAAAATGTAATAGGTATCTTACAGTAGTTGTCCATCTGAATTGAGATGAAGTATGCTCTTTTTTGTTTTAAGTTATTATAACAATTGCTCTATTACAATTTATTAAACTTAACCAAACTAAAAACAAACTAAGAACAAACCCACTATCTAAAAGACCGCAGCAACGTTTACAGTTTCTTATTCATATACAGTAGCAGTCAAAAAAAAGTTGTCGTTAGGTATCCACTACTCCCCACTTTTCATGGCCATCGTGGCAGCTTTGTTGTCAGGCGTGGGCTCGGTTATGGACCGCAGCAGCCTTGCGTACTCCAGAGTGGTGTCCATTCGCTGACGGTACCAGAACATCGGGACCAGCGTGTCTGGGTCCGGGAATACGTTGTTTATTCTGGAAATTGTCGTATACTGCTTAATATCGTGCCCAAACTACTGGAGTGCCATCCAATGCTACGCCGCCACTACTATTAAGTGTGAAATTGGTGAAATTAGGACTCATTGTGTTAATGATAAAAAAAAATTAAAGAATTTGAAAAAAGTATTACTTTATTTGTAATTAATGTAAATATTTCGATAAAGTAATTAGCTTAGTTACTTCGAGGAGCTGCTTACTGCAGTTATACTTAAGGGAAGGGTACGCTAGGATCGATCGGTCTTGCAGGTTAGGCACTAACGAGTTTTTTGCCCCGGTTGCCATTTGAAGATCTATGGTAGTCAGAGGTCGGCAAGTCTGACAACTAGTCTAACAAAGAGTACGTATCGTATTAACTCTTACTGGGTTGTGGTCTGATCAGTGGTGGATTTACCAGGAAGCATAGGAAGCAATTGCTTGGGGCTCCGCTTGGACAGGGGCCCCGAAAATTGAAATTTTTTGAACATCTTTACAAAATTAATAAAAATTTGATGAAAACAATGACATTGACATTTTCAATTATTCATTGCTTTCCAAATGATTTGAAGTTAGTTTGAAACTGTATTTTGGTTTGTTATGAAGTTGGTGCTTCGATCGCTCGTGTTAGTATCTTCGTCTAAACAGCTGTTTTTCTATTTAAAAAAATAGCGGGGGGGGTTATATTAGAACGAATGCCCCGAAAATCAGTGGTTGCTTGGGGCCCCGTCTAAGGTAAATCCGGCACTGGGTCTGATTGGATTGCTTACATAACGTAAAAAACTGATATTCAGCTGAATCCGTTCGACTAAAAGCCGACCCCAATGTAATTGTGAAAAAAATAATAATTAGCTTAGTTACTAAATAAATATAATATAAATACATCCAACATTAGTTGCGAATGTGGAACGCCCACCCAAAATATGGCCCATTTGTTGTCCTGCCCACATCTTCCCACCATTTGTACCATAAAAGACCTTATGCAGGCCAACCAAAAAGGCGTCACAGTCGCATCCTATTGGTCTAAAACCATATAGTCATTGACACGATAAGAAGAAGAAGCTTAGTTACTTACGAAAAAACACTTATGTGTTTAATTAGCAGGTTATATTGCAACTGCGCTGTGATTGAGAGCGGAAGGCCCGTGATGCTATCTATTTTCAGCCTGTAGTTCATGTCTCTGCAAACAATAATAAAATTATAAAGACACATCCGGCAATGTAGGCAAATCCGGCACACAAATGGAAGACTGGGTACCGCTGAACCTTTTTACATAAACGTCAATAGCATCGGGCGTGAGCGACAACGAAATCTATTAAATGAAATATCGTCTATATGCAGTGGCGGATTTTCAATTTTTTAAGGTATAGGCTGGGTAGTTTTTGCCGCTCTGGCCTCTACAATTGTCAAGTCCTGGATTATATTTACGATCCAAAAATTAAACGTGAATAATGCAGAAATCTTCTTGATTTCTATGAGCAAATTGTAAGCAGCAAAAAAAAAGACGGTCCCCAAATTTGCCGCCCCAAAAGTCTGCCGCCCTAGGCTCCAGCCTCCTCAGCCTGCTGGTAAATCCGCCACTGTCTATATGTATACTAAAAGGCAATGTTAATTAAGTACTTGTTTATTGTATTTTATGAGTATAATATAAATGAAAAAAAAAAATTGTTTCAACCGTGCCCATTCCCCGGTCGGCGGTCGGTTGAAACATTGATTGGGGTCAGGATATAATCCCACCCAAACGCCCACCACTGTAACTCCTCTGACGCCAGGATCTACAGCGGTAACCAAATGAAAGGCACCGTGCATGACACACGGGCAATCCCAGGGAGAGTTAAAATTGTCTTGGAGCCCGCAAAGAATTTAATCAGAAGTATATAGTTGGAGTTGGAAAGTATGTGATTGGGGTTAATTGAAACACATGCAAATAATACAGAATACTGCTGTGATGTTTTATAATACCTAGCCTCAATAAATAGGCTATCCAACACAAAAAAAAATTCATTTCTAACCAGAAAATAGTTCCTGGGTTTAGCGCGTTTAACCAAACAAACTCTTCAGCTTTTAATATTAGTTAGTATTTAGTACAGATTAACTTACGGAGTTGGGTGTAATCCTTCAATCTTGCTGGGGTAATACGGATCAGCGTGCAGCATATGGGGTAACGAAACTAGCAACGGGCCGGTGTACCGACAGTTTGTGACGTTGAGCATCCCCGAAGGTGGACAACCCGACGTACTTGGCTCCTCACAGGAACATGCCTGGAAAAGGCCTTATTAAGTAAATTTAAAAAAAAAATTGTCAGTGATATGGAAAAACACTTTCTTTATCCTCCGGTTAAGCTTAATTAGAAAGTCGGTTCGCGTCGGGAGTGGAATAAGCATGAGGATTCGAGCCTTCGACTCCTTAATTGCAAGTTTCCTCCTTCATTTCCAGCTATAATTTTGTTTTGCAAAAAAGTCACCTTTGGCCAATTTCGTCCCTTCTACCAATATACAGGGTAAAAAAATATGTAATATGTGACATGTGACACAGATGTTATTTTTTTTTAACAGAAGTTTAGAGCAGCGTTTCCCAAACTTTTATAAGTAGGTAAGAGGCATTTGATCCTGCACAAATAGGGTAACATCATACAGTAACCAAAAACATTACTCACCATCCGCGGGTATTTGTGTCCATTATCGAAGGTCGTGTCACTTGATGAGTACTGTACTCCACTGCCATACACATCATATATCACGTTCCCTTGTCTGGTTAAAGTTAAGTACCTAAAAAGTTTATTTATATTTATATTCAATAATTTGAAGTAAGGGTATAAATAACAAATGAAAATAAATGGCCTGCGTTGGGGCGCCATGAGGTTCCGGAATGTCAAATGTCAATATTTGCGGGTTGGTTTTGCTGTTATTGAGTTTATAGAGGCCAATGACATTTATAATATATCAATGATAGAGGCTAGAGATGGCTAGAGTTGACCGAGCGGGATGGCGGCGCACTGTGGATGCCCTCTGCCCCATCTAGGGGACACAGGACCTTAAGTCAAGTAAGTCAATGATAGAGGCACACTTTTAACGAGCGACAGAGAACGCACGTGTGCATAAGGCACGTATGAGAGCAAGAGAGATGGACATAATTATTAATGTCCCCACTTGATATTAGAACTGTGCCTCTATAAAAACGTATAAACTTAATGGTTGGGCAAAATCAATCGTACATATTTTTTTTCCATTTACCAAAGCCACCACGAGCCAAATTCCATATTTGGTGGTCGTTCCTACCTATATTAGAGGCTCAGAAAGGCAACCTTTTAGCTCTTATAAGTCGGCTACGGGCTTCTAGTTTATTAAGTAACTCACGCGCTGAGCTCCGGTACAAAAACTTGGTATTCTTTCTGCTTAGTCCCTGGCGGCCACAGTTCTCCTGTGGAACCCTTGTCCACGGCACACGCCACCCTGGGGTCAGTACTACAAGAGGATGTCCACTGTTCTACATTACCCAGCTGGGTAATATCTGTAGCGCCTGTGTTTATTGTGAATATACCATCGTATGATGCAGAATTATTGCGCTGAAAAATATAATAAGAAAAATATTATTAAATGTTTGTAACGTTCAATTAAAGCAATGCACTAGTTGTTGCCCGTGACTTCTTCGGCATAGAATTCGATATTCTCATGCTATTTCCTACAAAATTGAGGAACTTTAAACCCAAACCTTAATCTATCTCCTTGGGGAGTGGAATTGCCAAAAATCTATCTTATTGATAAGATTAATGTCGTTCGTGAACCTATGTGCAGAATTTCGAGGAATTTCCTTCAAAATAGACAAACTTTATATACACAAACTACGAACCCCTAATTCACCTCCTTGGAATGAGATAATTCCAACACATTTATCTAATTAATTATTTTTATATCATTTAGCTATCAAATTATACTAACAAACAGTTAAAAAAGATATGGGACCGGCAGGATTTGAACCTACGACCTTCTGTGTGATGTACTGCATTATACCCTATGATACTATGCCTCATGTACCAGTTATTTCAGGATCTAATTGGAACTCAGTAGTGTGGTAGCACTTTCGTCCTGGATAACATTCTCAAGGGCTCTACCACCACCGATTTATAAATATCAATAAAATAAATATCACACAATGCCATCTAGTCCAATACTAAGCAGAGCTTGTACTATGAGTAATAGAATAACTGATACTAATACATATATAATTTTCTTTTGTAAATACATACTTAATAATAATAATAATAATAAAGCCTTTTATTTCCCAATTAACAAAGGTTATTCACTTACATAAATTGTTTCCTAAACTAACTTAACTAACTTAATTACTTCACTTTAATGTAATATTTACAGTTTATAGTTTATTATTTTAATTTTATTGGGGAATCCAACTTCGGACAAAGGCCTCCTCCAACTCATGCCATTCAGCTCTATCGGCAGCTAGTCTTGTCCAGGTACCTTTTGCAACCCGTATGACATCATCACTCCAACGACGTCTTGGACGGCCTCGACGTCGCCTGTCTTCTCGGGGCCACCAGTGAAGCACTCGCTCACTCCAGCGACTGTCAGTAGCTCGTGCTACATGGCCTGCCCATCGCCATTTATATCGACAAGCTAATTCAGCGGCATCTTTAACCTTAGTTCTGTCTCGTATTTCTGTGTTGCGCACTCTTTGAGTTAGTTTTAGTCCCAGCATGCTTCTTTCCATTTTCCTTTGAGACACTTGTAGTTTTCGTATTACTTCCTTTGTGAGCGACCAACACTGACATCCATATAATAATACAGGCAGGATTGTATTGTCAAAGGCTTTCTTTTTCAGTCTTATGGGTATTTTGGATTTAAATATGTGTTTTAGAGCCCAATATTTGCTCCAAGCCATTTTGACGCGTCTCTCTACTTCTTCCATTGTGTGGTTTTCGAAGCTTATATTTTATTTTGTATACATAATGTAATACATACTTACTATACATAAAAACACCCAGACCAAGACAAACCCCCATGTTCATGCACACAAAGATTTGAACCCGCGACCCTAGCGTAGCAGGCAGGTACACTACTCACTCCGTCATCGCCACCGTCAATTACTTTCTATTGATATTAAACATTAATGAATTAACTGTAACTCACCCCGTAAAACCAGCCGAATTTATCAGGTTTTTGAGGTAAAAACGCTCTGGAAACTTCTACCAATTGGTCGTATATACCGTCGAACAGCCAGGACGATACTTTTTCAGACAGAAACATGGAGTGGTTCATGCTACGAATGCTGACATCTAGCATCATTTTTTGTAGTGCTCCCAAACCAAGATTGTTCGCCATGAATCCTAGTTTCTGGAAATTATATTATATGGGTGATTCCTGAGAGAAGCGTTCCTGGCGTAAGATCCATGGCAATTTTTATTTTTCAAGTTTTGTGAAAACAAAAAATATGTAGCAAAAGAGAGCTTAAAAACAAACTTTTCTGTCCATAAGGCACTCACGTAAACATAATAGTTTTGGAAATAAAAATATGTTTGTTTTGGGTCGCCACGGATCTCACGTAGAAAACCATGGATCTTAGGTAGCATATGAAATACGAGGCGGCATAGCTTAAAAGTCGTTTATTTTAAAGAATATTAAACGAAATTGTAAATAAAACATCATTTGTCTAGTAATAATATTTTTATTCACTTAATCAGCTAAAACAAAATCAACAAAAGTTAGAATAATTATAAAAACGTGTTTAATTTTAACCAATAAACTCCAGTCTTTAATAAAAGTCTTTAAAATCACCCATATTCACTTAAACGTATTGATAAGCAATTACTACAATAATTTTATATGATTCTTATTAAAAAATAGGAACATTGACCTGAAACGATCCAAAATCAAAAAATCTCTTTCATCCTCATATTTATTTTTAATTAATTTGATGTAAAGACTGGAAATGTAAACCAAACTATCGCAAATTTTTGTTTATATATGTTTTGGTATAATAGTATAATAAAAACAATAAAAGCTACATAAAATTTAAATCATATTTGAACAGTCTTTAAGTTTCTAAAACAACCATGATTACTTACTAGACAACAATCACAATTCTTATACGTAATTCTTATAAAAATAGCAACATCAATGGCGTAATCCTATCCTTAATCAACAAAAAACGATACATAACTCTCTATCAGCCTCATAATTACTCATAATTAATTTTACGTTAAACCTAGTAATCAAATTAAACTGGCTCAAACTTTTCTTTGTACCTTTTACTAACGCAAACATAGAGCGCGCAACATATGTAGCATGTCTTCTGTACGTACCGTATTCAGTAATACGACAGTAACGAATTATTCTGTATTTCTTGAGCCAATTGTTTAGCTTTTAGAGGGGGAGGGCTATTTAAACAAAAAATACTATCCATGGTTAAAAATATTTTTAGCAGATCTCAGAGTTAAAAATTACCTTTGCATACCCTTAATGCTTTTAAAAGACCTATTTACTGATAGATGACTCTACATTAAGAGGTACGTGAAAAAAAAACATTCCCCCTTTACTCTTAGCAAAAGTACCTACCCCAATTTTCTTTTTCTTCAAGATTTAATTTTATCACTTTGTAGCCATAGTTATCATACATATGTTTACAAAATTTCAGCTTACTGGCACTAACAGTCTAGATGCTAGGGCCCGGACAGACAAACATAGTGAAACTATATGGCTAGATAATACGGAACTCTAAAAAACACTTTCACTAATGGACATCATTAGTAAATAGATAAATAGCAAGAACAGTGTAGTAAAGGTACTACAAGGTAGTACCTTTGGCAGAACTCGCCAGCGTACACGACAAAGATCGATGGCCGAAAACAAAGATCCGTGGCTTAAAACCCACGGATCTGCGCCCACGGATCTCACGACAATTTACATTTTAGGATATAACAATGAATCTATTAATAATATTATACATATTTTTACTTGAAAGTTTACTCAAGGATATAAGTATTCATGATCTTGAAGCATTAAGGTGAAACTATTTTCAACTACGTAGTAAAACAAGCTATGGAATGTATCAACCCTGTAGGACAAAAACGTGTAGTAGTCAAAGAACTCTCCTTACTTATTTTGCGCGAAACTGAGCGACACCACCTTTACGTCTGAGCACTGCCAGTAAACTGGCGATGTGTCGAACCAATCGCGAGATGCCTACCACGTTCGAACCGAATTTGGTTGCTATACTTACGTCGCACGGTTGAAACGACGCCCGCCGCGTGACATGTTTTTGAATGACTATAGCTACTATAAGTTTTATTTTTTTATAACAATTTGATTATAATAGGATAGCAGCACTTTCTAGGTATTCAAAAATATATGAATTAATATAAAGCTATAAGCGTAGACAAAATAAATCGTCATTACAAAGAACAGGTTACGCGTGTGACACGTAAAATTCAAGCTAAATCACCCCGTTTTTCAGTTTCAAATGGATTTTAAACCAATTTTCAGTTTTACATTGTTATTTTAATCAATAGGCCTCATTACTATAATAGTCAAGGAATCGTATGAGTGCTAAATAAGTTATGTATGTCTATTATTATAGATAATATTACGATGTGACCGTCAAAATCAAGCCTCCCAGGAATCACCCATATACATAAGAAAAAATCTGCCTCGTTGGGCTAGTAGATAGTGAAGAGTAAATCACGCCTTTTTCTCTCAGTAATAGCCCTGCATCTGGATTTGGGACGTTAAAAATTTACACATCAGCATTTTTTTTATGGTGTATACGCACGCGTTTTACCACGATCTCACCTAAAGGTAAGCGATGTTACAGTTGAGCACGCTTACCTATGAGATACCTATAAACTTTTGCTTTGAAGACATCCAAGTTGTACTCATAAACTCATAAACTTATTTATTGGTAATAATACACGTCATTACAGTAAGTAGCATTAGAAAAATTAAAACAATTAAATTACAAAACAATAATAATAAGATAGAAATAAAAAATAAAATATCAAAAAGTGCATAAAGTCATGTCATGTTATTAAAAAGAATAAATCAAATAAATGTCTAGTCAAAATTATTATTTAGTTCTTAAAAAACTCTTGAACAGAATATAGCGCTTGTTCGGTGAGCCATCGCTTCAGTCGACTTTTAAAGCCGGCATCCGTTGAGGATAGTCTTATACTCATGCAGAAACACAGACTCGGGCAAGGCCTTCCATCTTTGGCAGTTCGCTTATGAAATGTAGAGAGGCGAAACGCTTAGTGCGGATTGGTGGAATATTTACCGTGAAGCATTGCCTAATAAAACTTATAATTAATTTATTAATCTCTCTCTTAATCGCAGTTATGGGCATTTATATATAAATAAATCTATTTATCTACCAGAAATGTATTCCTAGGCTAAAAGAAATCATGAATGACGTTATTAATTTACTAAATGAAAATTACACATTTTATGTTCTTTACGATTATTAATACTTACACAAGTTAAAACGATTAACTTTCGTGCACCAATTAGATACTTTAGTGATAAGTCGAAAAAAATAATATGAAAACAAAATGAAACGAATAAAAAAAATAAACTGGGACTTTTTATCCCGGACATCGAAAATTGAGACTCTCAAGAATGACCCTTTCAATTATATTCTTTGCGACCCGCACTGGTTTCGCTTTAGGTACCTTGTTGTACTATATTATGCATCAAAAACACAGTATAAACCTGGAACATGCATCACTCTATCTATTGGCGAACACCGCATTGAAATTCGTATACAGTAAGTTTAAAATAACTGAGCGCACAGACAGCATTAGTGACTTATTTTACACTATGTATACCATTAACAGCCCTGTATCTACTACATGTCCCACTGCTGCGCTCGAGCCTCTTCTCATGATGAGAAGGGTTAGGCAATAGTCCACCACGCTGGCCAAGCAGGATTGGTAGACTTCACACGACCTTGAGTACTTTTTAGGCACTCTCTGGCATGGAGGTTTCCTTACGATGTTTTCCACCACCGTTAGCGAGTGATAATTTAAAAGACGAATCTTAACGATTTATTGACAGAGGTGTATGCCGTGGCGTGGCACAGTGATTCGTCTAGTACAAGCTAGCGAGACAAAATTATTTTATTACTTATTTCAATTGTTTATGCATATGTAAAGTGTCCTATGCTGTTCTACATTCTGGTTAACTCTAATTAACTACATTTACCTACCTTTTATGCCTGTAAGTCACAATATATTATTATACTAAGTATTTATAAAATTGAAACCATAAATATGTATAAAATAGGTATTTATTTGTACACTTTATCAAATAACATACACCAATAATCCAAAAACAACAACCATACATATAAAAAACACTTTAAATAACATCATACAAAATAAAAAGAAACATTCTTTAACTACAATACTAATACAATACAATACATAAAAATAAAACTAAAACATGATGACAAATTAATATGTAATAAAATAGGTAAATCGAATCTAGATCAGAAGATATCATCATCAGAAGATTCCTCATCACCACTCGCCAATTCGCTAGAATCTTCTGATAATGAATAATCACCCTCATTAAACTCGCGAACTGATTTTGATTGGGATGGTAATGAAGGTGGGACAATCAACTGTAGAACTTCTGATGGTAACACAGTAAATTTTTTTCGCGGTAATTCACGGAATGTATTTATTAAAGGATCCGACGTAATCAAAAGCATTCTCAAAAGATCCGTATTCGTGGCATAGCGTGATCGCTTCCTGGTATGTCGTTCCCGAAATCTACGACAGTCTTTATTCCGTGCATCCCGGGCTTCTTCAGAAAGCTGTCCAATAGGAAGAAGACAGGATTTAATGACTTCTGCACTATTATATATAATTTTCTCATAGTCACGACTCGTTCTGAAAAAAAGTAAAATTTATTAATTGCGGGCAATTTCGGGAGCTACAATAAATGTTAATCTATGGCTCAATATTGTAATTATAACATATAGAAAAATTAAGCTGGATACATTGGGATACAAAAAGTTGCAGTCCATTAAAGTTTAAAGTTAAAGAAAATTATGTGGATTTATTTTAACATAGGTACTTTAAACTCAAATTTCAGAAAAAATGTACATGTATTTTTATAAAATCAAGTCCAAAAAGTAAGTACATACCTTCAACAGTAGAATCCATCACAAAATAACTGTTTCACTTTACTATAAATTTTAAAAGATGTTGTTACAATTGTGCAATAAATACAACTAATTTGCAAATGCAATTGCATTCCCTTTTTAATTAACATTCCTCCCTCCACAAAATTGCGTAATGAGGTGACAAACAAATTATTTCTTATAATTCCTTACCTGGGGGGGGTTGTTAACAAGTTGTTATCGCGGATTCCTGGATATTACGTCATGAATTTTGTCTCGCTAGCTTGTACTAGACGAATTACTGTGCGTGGGTTCGAACCCGAGCCCTTTGACTTAGCAGTCCTACGGTCTCCCACTCGGCTATCGCTGCTACACACACTATGTATAGAAGAAGAAGAAAATAAAATGTAAAGAAGTTTCATGGAATATTTGAATCTTACAGCTATAATAGGGTGCACTGAAACGATCTTATCGGACAGTAGACCTGCAGACTTCTCTGGAACGAAGTGCCATTGTCTCTGATTGGAAAATGTCACTGTGTTGTTAGAGTTCCACCGCAGGTTCACCTGTAAAAGAAATATTTGAAGGTTATTTAGGGTGGATGCGACATATGGTGGGTGTGCCTGTTGCCATTGGATAGTGTAATTGCTTCTGGCGATAATTTATTAAATTTATAGCGACATTTATTAAAACTACAGCTTCTATAAGATCAGTATTTATTTCCAACCGTTCAACATTATATTAAAGGAAAAAGAAATAGCCCTTTTTCGAAACTGTGTTTCTTTTCAATCTTCTGGATTTATTCTAGAATTAGTACCAGTAAATCTGATCACAAGTACAAAACAAATCGAAAAAACCGGCCAAGTGCGTGTCGGGCCACGCGCAGTAGGCTTCCGTAGCTAGTCGTAACAACATAATATTTCGACTTAAAAGGGATTTACTATCTGTATTAAACAAGTAACATCTTCATACAAGTCATTACTTTCAAAGGTTTTTGTAATTTGCACGAATTATTCTAAGTAACTGCATTTTACACTTTGGACCCCAATTACTCTAGAACTAATTAAGTTAAAGTAACCAGATAAATAGCGTCCTTCAGATAGGAAATGTTTGTAGTACACGAAACCAGCTAGCACGTATGACGAGATGTATGAATGTTAAGGAAGCGAAAGAAGTATGTAAGGAGCGAAGCACATGGCGTTCCATCGTCTCTGCCTACCCCCGTGGGATAAAGGCGTGATTTTATATATTATGTATTATGTATGTTTATTTATGTTTCAAGAATTTTGAAGGAAATATTCTGAGTAACTGCATCTGACATTTCGGACCCCTATTCCTCTTGAACTAATGAAGTGAACTTATCCGCTATAGTTTTCCTTTAAAGTTCATTACATGTACTACCGACACAATTTTTTTTCAGATTTTGGGATCCAGTAGTTTAGCTTTTAGAGGGGGGGGGGGACGCCCTACTCGAACAAAAATTTGCTCTTTAAAGTTAATTATCTCGCAACCGGATCCCTAAATCAAAAAACTGTCTTAGCAACCCCTAAACGTTTTTAAAAGTCCTATCTAACAATACCCCACACTATGGGGTAGGCGACAAAAAAAAAACATCCCTACTTTACATGTAGGGGAGCTACCTGAAAAAAAAATATTTTTTCAAATTTTACTCTACGACTTTCTTTGTTTAGTTAACATACATGTTTATGCAAAATTTCAGTTTTCTAGCACCAACGGTTTCGTCGCTATGCCGTGGACAGACAGACGGACATGGCGAAACTATAAGGGTTCCTTGTAGGTACTACGGAACCCTAAAAAGAGTAAAAATTCGTGACTAAGTCAAAGCCGCGCCGACCCATTTACAAGTTAAGGGTAGACTCTGCACACATATAAAGGTATTGCTGTCTCTATCGGTCTTATTTATAAATGTGTGAGTGAAAATACATGTTGATGTTCAGTTGTTACTCAACGGTTCAATACCTAGGATTTGTTGTTTGATAAGTCTGCCGATTTTCAACAAAATTTTGTTGCTATGGTAACAATGGCGAGATTTGTATGTGGAACAGGGATGTTTATTGTTCCACAGTCAGTTGCATTATGCACTAGTCGACCAACTAGTCGACTAAAAATCTACTAAATATAGATATTCTATACCTTTAGGCATAATTCAGACTAAGAACTTACGACGCTGTTTTAACAGGCGGGCAGGCAACTAAAAGAGATAAAAGATTTCACGTCGCGTTTTACGCCATCGGTTTTTTTTACATAATAATATTTATATTTATACATATCTTCATTATGTAGGCCTGCTGGAAATATATTAAAGACTAGCTGACCCGTGCCCACTTCGTTGGGCATAATGTTCAAAAATATATATCTTTCATAGTTAAGGCAGCGTTCGTAAGAAATAAATTAATATCTACACGAAACAAACTTAATACCTACCTATAACCTAAATTAATATCTACATGAAACTAACTTTATACCTACCTATAACCTAAATTAATATCTACACAAAACAAACTTAATACCTACCTATAACCTAAATTAATATCTACATGAAACTAACTTAATACCTATAACCTAATTTAATATCTAGGTACATGAAACAAATCTATAACCTAAACTAAATGAAAACTATATAAACATAAAAGATTTTTTTTTTAATGTACCGAAAATAAAATTAATGAATGTCGAAAGTGTGTTACGAAAAATTCAATTTTGGGGACGTCCGCTGCGTAAAGAGCCGCGCGGGTACCTACCTACCTCTCAGATGTAAAAGGAAGGTCACGCCTCCTTCTTCCGAGTAAGCACGAACGCGAACCGAAATAAGCCGAAACCATCGCGCGCCGCTGCCGCGCTGCTGTGGCCTTCACGTATAACGATGAGTTTTTCTCCGATTCTCTTTACAAAACGGACCACCACGTAAAAACCTTTTAATTTTTCGGTTTTTTATAATATAGCCTATGACACTCAGCGATAATGTGGCTTTCTATTAGTGAAAGAATTTTTAAAATCGGTGCAGTAGATTCCGAGATTACCCCTGACAATTTAACAAACACACAAACTTTACCTCTTTATAATATTAGTATAGATTAGCCCAGCAATTTCAAATAATCATGATTTTAATGAACTTAAAAAGCTGATCTGTTTATGTTGTTGCTTTTCAGGTTCATTTGCATTTATCCATACAATTTGTCTACATCTATCTTGGTCTAAATAGGCCATATAAACTGGACGCAACGCGACGACGCAGTGCTTCTGTGTCTACGTCACAGATTACAGATAAATATGAAGCTAGCTAGTCGATGTGAGTTGAGCCTAAGGATATAGCGCGTCCTTATTCTGTAACATGATTTAATTTTGGCGTCCGTATTCAGTTTGATTTTGATGATGACGTACAGTCGAGTTCAAAATTGCCATGAGGTTTACAGCAAGGGTAATTATTGTCGCTTTCGCAATACGTCCAATTTGAGTTCGCGTCAAGGCGTCAAGGCGTCAAGCCTTGCCCGACGCCCACGCATGAAAATAGAGGCTATATACACAAATTTGATATTAATATAATATAACTCGTTTCCAGGTCAATGTATACGCTTTTACAATAAACTTCCTTTAGACGCAATAGAATTATCGATAAGTAAATTTAAAAAATATGTTAAAACTAAACTATGTCAAAAAGCTTACTATAGTATTTCAGACTACATAAATGATAATAGTATTTGGAAATGAATTGCTCTTCTTATGTCATTTTTTTATGTACTTTTATATTGTTATATTTTTCATTTTAAAAGATGGTGCACATGAGTTTCTCACCAGCTCTTCTCATAATGCAATACCCATCGGAGCTGGTACTTAGATTGATTTTAATTCGATTCTAAACAGTTTGATTAAAATTAATCTGAGCCCCGGTTATTCAAATCATTGTACCTAATTAGTATAATTTAGTATTATTTATTATTTACTTTTATATCATTTTTTGTAATTTTTTGACGTGTTCAAGCGCCTCCTGGGGCCTATGAAAATAAATGATTTGAATTTGATTTGAATTTGAATTTGATAAAACTTTGCTTTTTTTTTATTTTTTGAAAAGTTTACTAGCAATTTGCAAATACAAATTACTAGTATTCTTGTTAACCCCCTCCAGCTAAGCTTAATTCGCTTGTGATAAGAGGGAGTTTTACGTCCGTGGTGTAATGGCCAGGATTCGAACCCACGACCTCTCGATCGTAAGACCGATGCCTTATCCATTGCGCCACGGCCGCTTAACTAAGCGGGCTTTGTCAACAAAAAAAACATTAACACTCATCAAGATCGATTAAACGATTTTATTTTGCAGGAACACAGACATTCAAAGATTCACAGACAGACCGACAGACATTCAAAGTTACTTTGGGATTTATAATATCACTAGTTTCTTCTGCGACTGCACCCACGTAGTATGTCGATAGTATGTAATTGCATCAAAACATTAGTACTATAATATAATAGTGATAGTACCGTTTAACTCTTGATTCTGAGTGTTTTCTTTATTTAAATAATAAAACAAAGTTTAGAAATGATACTGTATTATTTAGGGTATATAATAATAATATTTAATAATATTGCTCTAATATTTAGCACATTGCGTTTCTCTTGAGACAGTGATAAAAGAATTGCATTATTCTGCAACATGGCATTCGTTATTTATCTAATAATAATTACTTTCTTCAGCTCTATTTTACGTTTAACCTTATTCATTTTTCGCTCTCGTGAAGTATAAGCTGACAAATAGGTCAAGTCTCTTCTTTTCATTCTGCGGTTCACTAAAAATACAGAAATGTAAATAATTTACCTCAGCACAAACTCAAATGACAAAAATCTTTATTACTATGCGGTTTATATGCTGTAAATATATTTATCTTCATCATTTAGCCTCTCGTAGTCCACTGCTGGACATAGGCCTCTCTCAATCAATCTCAATATTTATCTTATTTTTGTTCAAATTTGCTGAAACGGTTATGTGTTTGATTGTACATATTAAAGAACAAAAATGACATGCACGATATAATGACATTACAATTTATGTATTCGTAGATATAATGATATATTTACTATGTAAATAATTAACAATACACAATGTAAAGATTGTTTACCCATATTTAAGTCCAGAGAAACTATTTAAATATTATAATCAACATTATAAAATGCAAGTGTGACATATGACACAAGCGAATTGCAATGAATGACACTGTAATTAGGCCAAGAGCTATGCATTTTAAATGAATATTGTATCTGCATAGTTATTATTATGCATGTAGAAGGTTTTAGGTTCGAAAGCATTTAACGAATATTATTATTACTCCAACTCAATGATAAATTAACAAGACAATTAAACGTTGTCTTTTCAAAGATAATGTGACATGTTTCTATAGATACTAATACTCTGCTCGGCATATATAGCTGACTATTAATTTATAACAGCCCTTGAAAGTATGGGGTAGTAAGTAGTAAGTAGGGACGTGATAAAAATAAAAAAACAGATTATGATCAGCCTCATCATTTACACATTTTAACAGTCAATCGTTTTAACATTTACATTTTGTCACAATAGTACAATTGTATACAATTTTCTTTTGAAATAATATATAAATAACTATTAATAAGTTATTAATGCAAAAAACAATCATTGTTTTCAACTAACTGTTTTTATTTCTGTTATTCGTCTAGACTTTGGTAGGTACTTTTAACCCATATGCCATGTATACAGCTCAGTCCCTAAATGATTATTTACATAAAAATATAATTCAATTATGTTTATAAAGAACGAAAAGATTCTGCAGCTAGATCTCGGACTATAACTTGTTGCAGTCGTGAATGTCAAAAAAGGTTCAATGCAGTTCATTGCATACTCTCTGGTCGGTAGACTATGGTATGTCATATCTCGGCTTGGTTCGGTATCTCACTGGCACCCCTCCTTCACTTCCGAGTAGCTAACGAATGGCTGCCTCACCCCCCTTCAATGAGTTGAGATAGATATTGTAATTTTCTTTAATTTGTAATATGGAATTTGATGAATGAAAATGAGGTACTTTAATGATAATTATTGATAAAATAGAAAGTACATTATATTTACGAGGGTCCTTCGTTTCGAAAACTTGTAATAATCTGTTGTATAATACTAAAAAAGTCGCATTTGTCAGGCCGTTCAAAACTGCGGATGTTTGGATGCCTATAATTTTTAAAATAACTAAACTAAAGATAATTTGAAATCGAAGGAACATAGATAATTATGTTTTAAATTGACTGTGCAAAAATTATAACATTGTGATGAAAAATGTAAAAGATACAACAATACTCATTTTGTATGAGAATTCCATACCGGGAGTTCCAACCGTGATCGGCCGTTGGATGGGTGACGGATAAAAACTTAGACAAACCCATTTACCTTTTTATGCGTCTCTCTAAAGACATAAGGGCCAATTTCTTTAACTTGTAACTTGACTCCTTCTTTCCTCGCCAGGATGTCATCCACGTGGGTAATGTTGAACATGAATACTTCCAAGTACATGGGGGTAGGGGTTTCTTTCCAGACTTTGAACAGCTTCGATCCGTATGCTAGTTGCAACTAATAGAAGACAAAAATAGGCATGATAACTATTTTTTTTGTATGTAATTAATTGAAACTATATAATATATATATTAGAAGTATAAATATTTAAAGAATTATTTTTATCTATACGTATAATATAATAAATCTGTAGAAGTAAATTTCTGTACATTTAAAATATCAAAAAAATAAATGGAAGGGGTTGTTACTAGACCGACACCGAATCCAAAAATGTGATTAAAAAAAATTTTGTCCGTCCGTCTGTCTGTCTGTTTCTTCAGGCATCACGCAAAAACTACCGGTTCGATTACGATGAAACTTGGTATAATTTTCTTTAATATCCTGGGCACAACATATATAATAAAAAACAAACTTAATTTTGCGGATCGATCCTTAGACCCGATTTCTGTACCAAACGCAAATAATAAGTTTGTCGTAGGTTACGTCACCCGCACACGGCTAAGTATGTTTTAACTGCTACTTGCAATACTAATCCGTACTTTTCAGTGCGACCTTTGTTTTCCTTTTAGTTTTTACGGGTTATGCGCACTTCGTCCCGTTCGCGCTTCGTCCTCCGTTCGCAAATTGTCCCATTCGCAGTTAGTCCCATTCGCAGTTGGTCCCATTCGCGGTTGGTCCCATTCGCAGTTGGTCCCATATAAGTAGTTTGTAAGGGAAGAGGTAGGTTTAAGGGCCGAAGTGGCAGAGCTGAATAAAATGTCATTAATTATGCATTGTAATATAATAATTAAACACTTCTAAATCAACCAAAATAGTATACGATCAGTGTTATCAATCAAACAACAATGCTATAAGAGTATGTCACAATCGAAAATATTTAAGTTACACTTAGTTACTTAACAAATTGCAAAAATGGCATAATAGAGCAAAGTCTTGCGATGTTTCGACCGACACTAGTATTTGTCAAATGATTTTTTTTTTGCTTTTTTTCCAAATTGCAGCATTATAGTGCCTAACCTAAAGCAACCGCTAACTTTTGCATCTGGGAATACCTTAGATACGGCGTTTATTTGCGCAATTTCATAGTCCGATTTAAAATTAATAACTTTAATTCCCAATTTGTGTTTTAATAAAGTAAATAGGCGTTCATATGTTGATTGAGTTTTATTGGGTAATAGCGCTTAGACGACTGGTATAATATTAGTGGATTCTATATTAGAGTGTAAATCAAAATGTAAAACGTAAACCTGGTAAAATGGGTGTGGAGTGTAGGGACACAGGGCAACCGGCGCATATGTATTTAAGTGGATACACTGGATACTTAAGTTTAGTCGCCCGGTTCGCCAGTCGCCTTCCCGTATCGCTAGAGATAGGTCGTAGTTAAGATAGAATAATGTAGTCATAGAAATCTTAATAACTAGTCAATAGAAATGCTATCGACTATCTTTTAACACTGGGACGCATGTCACCGGTTTTCAAATACCACTTTTTGTATTCCTGCAAACAAAATTATTCTTTTTGGCGATGACATTAAGACGACAATTCCTCAACTCGCACTTATGTTCGATTAGACAAATGCGCTTGTATTCCTGCAAACAAAATTATTCTTTTTGCGATGACATTAAGACGACAATTCCTCAACTCGCACTTGTGTTTGACTTGACAGATGCGCGGCGACAAGGTCACGCGTCTTTGACATTTCTATTGCCTTATTATTAAGATTTCTATGAATGTAGTCGATAAGTTTATTATATAATATGTTCCTGGTACCAGTAAATATAAACAAATAGAATAGTGACCTATCGTTTCTCTCACCAATCTTCAACATCATTATATACAACCATGAAGCACCCCCAAATGGAGTTATTCTGAACGTGCCATCAGCATAATATGACCCTGCAGTTTTTATCACTTTTCTACTTAATTTCGTCGCGAACACAATTATTTTTTCTTCCATACCGTCTTCAAATAAAAAAAAATTATTTCCAAGATTCTCTGGTACTTGCACGGTTTCAAGACTATTGTCACAGTATAAATATCTACAAACAGTACGGAAACTGCATACAAACGTGCGAAACGGCACGCACACATAAACATGCACACCGACGAGACCCCTAAGCGGCACTCGCTACTGAGAGCACCGCGACAATCGCTTAGGGGGGTCAATTTCAACAGGCGATTTATTTTTGTCATTTCGGCGGACTTTTTTAATTTCAATGCTATCTTTATATTTTAAGTGCAAAATGAAACTTTAGCCTATTTATAACATTGTGTGTGAGTGGACATCAAATAACATCAAAACTTACATAAATATTAAAGGATGAATTTTTTAGAGTCCACTGAAATGAAAAGTGTCCACCGAAATGATAAAAAATTAACCACTGAAATGATAAACAGTGCACAGTTTCTTACTGTTTGATAAAAATTTTAAAACAATATGAACACTACTCAAGCAAATCAGTACATACGGCGAAATTAAATACACAATTTTGAAACAAATTAAAGGAATCTAGCTCGAGTTTTAACAGCCACCGAAGTGATCCTACTTTTGTCCCCCTATCACTGAAATGATAAACTTACCTTTGTGGCGGGAAACCGCAAGACGTTGGGACTGGTGCGTTTGCGCCTAGAGCTTAAGCCGGCCTGATCCGAAGTGGGGAAAGGTGAGAAGGGCATAACAACGCAATGTTGACGTGGCTATTCTACTAAAACTTACTGTCCTCTGAAATGATAACTTTTTTCCGGACAAAAGTTGACTGCCTGTCAAATCCATGAGAAAGAAGATAAACAAACAAAAATGGTTTTATTTGATCGAATATATTATAATTTAATTATAAAACAACCGATTTAAATCCATATTATGAATATATTTGCAGGGGAAGGTATTTTATGAGCGGATTTGGGTGCGGGACAGGCCACCGTGATGATAAAATGACACTTTGTAATTTTTTTTTTGGTATATTATTGGGTAGAAATCAATGATTTTTTTTGCCAAGGTAGGGAAGTACTTACTTTATTGAGAAAAAATATATAAAATAAAAAATCAGCACGTTGCACTACCATTCTCAGGTTTGCCATGTATTTTTATTGCTTGTGCAATTCACCCAGGGGTCTCGTCGGTGTGCATGTTTATGTGTGCGTGCCGTTTCGCACGTTTGTAATCAGTTTCCGTACTGTCAGGCCTGTGTCACTCGCTCAAGGTTACGCGCTAAATGCCTACCGCTTGGCGTATAGTCGACGATACAAACGACAGAGGGCTATCGCACGCCCGCCTGAGCGGCTGAGCGCTCGCACCGCACGTTTCCCGCGCAATTAAATACTTACGCTTCGAAATTAAAGCTGAATATCTTATTAAATTATTTGTCCGGCTACGTACATATTAAATAGAAACTACGTAAATTTAATAACCGTAATTTCAAAGATTCTTAGAAAGAAATTAAGAAATATGTCAAGGTTAGGCATTTTTAGGTTGTATAATAATTTTGTTTTTTTCCATAAAATAAAAATTTGATTATAAAAAACTGAATTTTATTTTTATTTCTTAAATACCCAATACGGTCAATACCTACTCAACTGAAGCACAAGATTTTGTGCTAAAAATTAAATATAGAAATATTTATAATTTGTATTTTTTTAAGAAAATAATTTCTTATTAATAAAATTTAACACGACCGAGTCTACGCTACGTGCCGCTGGCGATAGTAGTTTCTAGTGGCCGTCAACCCTACCAATTCAGAGCTGCATCGTGAGCTGCATAGGTTTAGAGTATTTTGAATCATAATACAAACGAAAAAAGTTGTAATTTGCTTGCAATGAATTTTGTAGGCAACTAAAGAAAAGTAAGCTTTACGTACTGTATAACGTATCTTTAATAGAAAGGAACGAAGGCATAGCATGTCTATGATATTTGCGTTGCAGCTTTTTAATAATATTATTATTATTAATTTATTATTTTATATTTTTATTATTTTTTTTTAGTGATTTTCGTCCAATAACGTTAGTCTATGAAGATAATATTATTATCTTCATAGACTAACGTTATTGGACGAAAATCACTGCAAACTGCTTTCTTGAGAGATACAATAATTTTCTGTTGTAAT
This sequence comes from Hypena proboscidalis, assembly GCA_905147285.1. Taxonomy (NCBI): domain Eukaryota; kingdom Metazoa; phylum Arthropoda; class Insecta; order Lepidoptera; family Erebidae; genus Hypena; species Hypena proboscidalis. The sequence goes on from LR990132.1 coordinate 1,347,862, forward strand.
ATATTATCCTTATCACTTGAGTAATTTAAGTTAGGTTACCCCATTGTATAAGGATTCAACTTAAAATCGTTATGTATTTTAAAGACAAATAAACGTATTCTTATTCTTATTCTTATCACTTGCCTGACACGTATGTTGTGATTCCCTGTTAATTGTTTTCCTCGTTTCATGTATTGTTATTGATGCACTACATTTATTTCTATTTACACATCGCCATTTCGAACTTCCGTCTAGATTGTCACAATGTTTGGTACATCTATATGTTGCTTTAATTAAACAGCGTTTACCTCTACGAGTAGTAATAAATTCAAACTCTTGATTTATTTTAAACTAGTTAAATTAAATATTTAATAAAACGTGCGCTAGCAATAATACACGATTAACGATATTGTAACAGTTTGCAACTAAACTCACTTGTCATTTTACGCTATTTTTTTCAAGTTACCCACACATAATTTTATTAAATGTATAAGTAATAGAATGAATGATAATATGTGTTTCTACGAGTTTGATCAAAAGTTTTGTATAGGCGCCGCCGCTTGTTCTTATAACATGAAAACAAACAGCAGAAAGTCTGTATGGTTGTGGTATACTCATACCCTACTGATTTAGTTGATTCAGAAGTGTTTAATTATTTGATTAAAAATTACAATACAAAATTATCGAATCAGGATGTTATATTACTCTACTTAATGACATTTTATTCATCTCTGCCACTTCGGCCCTTAAACCTACCTCATCCCTTACAAACTACTTATATGGGACCAACTGCGAATGGGACCAACCGCGAATGGGACCAACAGCTAATGGGACCAACCGCGAATGGGACTAACCGCGAATGGGACAATTTGCGAACGGAGGACGAAGCGCGAATGAGACGAACAGACGAAGTGCGCATAACCCGTTTTTACTAAGTACAGTTTAAGGTAGAGTTATTTAGGTTTATTTTTATAAGTCGTAACTAGGTATAGATATTAATTTTAAAGTATAAGTAGTATATTTGATATTGTACGTAGTGACCGTAGGTTATTTTAAAATACTGTTAGGTAGGATTAAACATTCGTAAGATATTACTTTATAGGCATTTTGGTTATTTATTGAGTTTAGTATAGTTATCATCAAAAATTGGTTTATTTAGGTAAGTAGGTATTTTATTTTCTGTCATTGGTATTTAACATTACGCTAAACTCTACGGGATCGGTAAGTTTTAACAAATTAGTAAAGAATGTCTTCAAGAACCCACTTTTTGCGTTATTTAGTGCTTTTTAGGTACTTTTGAAATAATTTTCTTTTTATTAAAAATATTTTTGTAGATTTTGATGTCCATGGGCCTTAGTTGCCACTTATCATCAGGTCCGTTCTAGTTAGACTGCATGTCCGTTCGCTACAAACGTCGTACAAAGGAAATTGGGGATATGAATGGTTACTATCGCTGAAACACTAACCTTTTCAGACCCTGCAACATGGACGGGTGCCCAGAAGACCATAGCGGCTGCGCATACTACCAGCGTGGCGCCGCCGTAGCACCCTCTACTCGAACTTGATGGCTCCATATCTGTATGTTTGTGTTTTAATTAAAAAATAAGCCCTTGAGAAATGTTTTACGCCATATTATTTCTTTACCTATAAGTTACACTAACGCACTAATGCAGTTATGCAACGACCGCCAAACTAAGAATAACAACTCCATAATCAACCATAATGTCAACAACACATCCTATCCTACGTTGGCCATACAATGCGCAGAGGCGGCGAGAATTTGGAAAAAAAAATTGTCGTCCGAAACACCGCAGGCAAAATCGCGCGGTCGTTCACCAACAAGATGGACCGATCAAGTTAAAGACTGGTCGTCCTCCAAATTCCACATGGGCGTAAGAGATACGCTGAACAGAAACCGGTGGCGGCAGATCATCCCCTCCAAATGTAACCCTAATGGTGACCACGATCCTCAGATATGAGGAACCGACCCCAGAGAAAGAGAGAGAAGTTACTCGATTCGAACATAATGAAAGTATAATTATTTGCAATAATTTATAATGAAAGCCAGATAATTAATAATTTACACCATTTATTTTGAATGAATCCAAACTAGTAATCGATAATATGTGCATTATAATAGGGATATTTTAATGCGAATAATATGAGTTGTAAGGAAATTTAAAATTTTTAAAGAGTTCAGCTACTCTTGTTGCTGACTGTTCATACCGAAGAAAATATGGATGGCGTGAAAAAGTAGGTATGAAAGAGAAAGAAAGCAGTGAGTAGCGTAGGCTGACAAAAGAGGATGGAGTAAAACAGCGTTTAGGGCTACACCCAAAAAAATGTGTTAAGGGCAGGAAGAAGGGGAAGCGGTATCTTATGTTAGCTCATCATCAAAAACACTTTCATTTTGTTCGATTCTTGTTCACTGCCTACATTCTTAGTCATAAGAAAAATACTTATTTATAACGTTATGAAGCAATGCGACATAAACTAATCACTAACCTGGATAATAGGGATCCAACCAATGCTATTTAATAAAACTTCAATAAACAGTTAGCCAACATCAATACAGTACACAAATGATACTAAGCGGTGAATAATAAGAAACTCAGAAAAATACTACGTATGATAATAAAAGTAGTGGTCTGCTCAACACAATGACAGTTGAGTATATTGTGCCAAGAATGTATAAGAGTGACGTAACATTTTCGTAGAAGCTGGCACAAATAAGACGACTGACTTGAGCATACCTCGTGTTATTTGTATCATGATACCTACATTCTGACAGCGTATCGGCACTAACGTTGTTAACCTTTTGACCTGCCGATGAAAACAAATGTATCAGGCCCTCAAGATAGCACTAGTGATTACATTCCTGCTATTATATTTGCGTACACTGCATAACATCACAACAATTTTATAAATGTAGCCAGTTTTATAAAATGGCAAATACTGATATTTGGCATTAAGGTAGCCTATTAGGCATAATTGCAAAGGATAAAAAAAAAAAATGTGCTGGTACCGTCAGCAGACAGCAGCCACTACTGAATACGGGAAATTATTATTAAAATTTAAATCAAATTTAATAATTCTTAACCTTACTTATTAAAGCGTCATCACTTTGTGTTTGTTTTGTTATCATTAGTACTTCTACTTAAATTAACTTCAAGTGTTTATCGCGTAGACAGAGAAACCTATCGGTAACATTTGCCTTTGTTTAGACAATTATATTTATAATACTAGTGCTACAATCAATGGTTTTTATATAATATCATTGGCTACAATACTCTGTTTCGTTTTATTCCTATTATAATTAAAATAATAGTTTAAAAAAACTAAAAAACACGCTTTCAAAGTACTTCTAACTAAAAAGTGAAAAATAATTCCTAAAATAAGCTGAAAAAAGCGTGTTTTTTAGTTTTTTTAAACTATTATTTATTTTCTACTTTTTAGTTTGGTTTATTTTTAAGAGCGGTTTTTTTTTTTTAAATAATTTAATTCTTTTTTTATATTTTTATTTTTTTTATCGAATTATTGCATTGTCATCGATGTGTGCAAAATTTTAATGAAATCTGTCCGTTTAAAGTGGGTCAAAATCGAGTCCAAAGGAGTCGGTTACATACATACATACATACAGGTGAAGCTAATATAAGCGTGTTAAAAATATACAAATATTACAGGTCGCGCGGTGGTTTATGATCGCTCGGCAAAAGTGGAAAGGGATGCGCAGTGTTCAATTTTAAGGTCTATTTGAAGGCGTGCGGAGTGAGGGGGGCGGGTTTGCGCCGACGGCGAGCGATCTTCATCCATCGCGCGACCTGTACAAATATTGCGAGTGTGTATATTTTGTAATGAATGCCAAAATTTGTTACCTTACTACCTACCAGAGTGGTAAGGTAAAGAAAATGTAACCAAGAGAGAATGTTGAAGAGTGTAATATCGAAATGTCTATTCTTTGGACCGCTTTATTATGGTTTAATCTATAATTGATTCTAAAAATGAATCTATAAAACTAAGAAGTACGGAACTAAGGCATAATAATTCATTAATTTAATTATGCACTCTCAAATCGAAGTGGTAGAAATTTAAATATAGCGCTGGTTACATTATTTTTCAAATGTCACAAACGTCACTCAATGTCATTGCAATCTGACAGCAATTGTCAGCAATATATTTTTTGTAATTCTCAAAAGTACGTTGTTAGAGCAACACATAAACTTAGTTTGTTTATTTATTGAATTTTAATTATAAAAAAAAGAAAATGTGCATCATAATGACTTTCTGCAATTTTTGATTGAGAAGTGGTTAATTCGATATTAGTGGCAAATTTCAAAGTAGAAGAGCAAATAATTGCATTGTGATTAAAGTGTTTTGTTTAGTTATCGTCTAACCACATAAAAGTGAGTTATTTTCCTATTTATTTAATTTATATATCAGTAAAACGCTGCTGGTACGAAACCAGAAAAAAATAAGTTTAGTTCAGTGCATCCGAAACAAGTAAAAAAAAAAAACAATTTAATCAAGAGTATTCTGAAATTTATTTATTTTTCTTTTTTGAGTACGTAGTGGCCAGGACCTTTTCTTCATATCACACTAAACTTTATCTAAGAAATTGAGTCATTAAGAAATAATAACATTGGCAAATATTATTATCTTGTGACCCAATTAATTTGTTATATTAGACCTCATTTACTTTGACCCTACTATGCTAATTCTGATCCATAACTTTACACTGACACAATTCAGTGTAAAATAAATTAAAAGTTTGTCATCTTAGTTCTGTCTTTTTTGTTCAAATCATTTAAAATTAGAATCAAATTGCTAACAAAAAAATTACTGCCAAAAATATTGTCTTAAGCTGCATATCCACCAGAGATGTGCTTAGCTGCATTGCTATTTTTAGGTTTGAAAAACCCTGCTGTGAGTGAAAATAGCTAGGTTTTTACAAAACTTATTATTTATCATGTTTCAAACAGCGATATCTGGTTGAGAATAACATAAATTGTGAATGTGGAGCAATATAATCTATGGCCCACCTTACTGACTGCCCAAAATGCCCTACCACGGGCACAAGAGAGGTGCTCATGAACGCTGATAAAAGTGCCATAACAATGCCTTATACATTTATTGGGCCAACAAATTTTCGACCATCGACACAACAAAGCAGAAGATTTACCATGCTATTTGAAATTTATTACTTGTAATAGTAAATTTGGCAATGGTCATCCAGCTTTAATTTCATTGGTAAATCTTCATTACTCCAAGTAGAATTAATTTAAGTAGGTACAGCACTGTAAGTTATGTTCATCTGGCTTTTATTCAGCTAAGTAAAATCAAACGGGAATTTTTGTGATCATGCAGTATATACCTTATAGGCTCAATGTTTCGGCAGACAGATTACACTGGCCGTAGTTGCAAGCAAACACTACTCAGCCTAAAAGGTAAATAATGCATAATCACCTGTTAGATTTTGCCGAATCATGTAGTAGCAGCGTGAAACTCCCAGAAATTGTGATAAATGCAGTTATGCAGTACCTTAAACAGTTTTAAAAAACCAACAAGACGAATTCTCCAAATCGCAAAACACACACGCATTAGGTTAATAGCTGCTAGTGTGAAATTCTATAAATATTAAAAAAATAATTTTACTGAATCATGCAACACATTAGTTTACAAGTTAGTCTTATTGAGCTAATTATACTGCTGCATTCTTCTTCACATTGAAATTGAACCTAACATTGGTTTAGTTTCTAGCCAAAAAAAATATTTTATGAATTAAGTTAAATTAAAAAGGCATAGCAAAGCAAAAATTTGCTTTAAAAGATTACAAGTATTAAATCATAAAGTAAAAAAAAAATTCAACTACATTTGTTCAAGGCCATAATTACTTACTTTTTTACATCATCTTTTTGATTATGGAGAATACTATATTCTTATAACAATAATTATGTCAGTTTGTTTAGATGACTCATCTGTAAAATAAGCATTAAATAATTTTGCGTACTCAAGTATTGTGATGTGAGATTGTTTTTACCAGCAATTGTTTCTAGTATTTCTGTTTGATTTTTTTTTTTAAATTTCTGTTACAGCTAGGGGATTTCTCAAGGGTTCACTTGAGAGCCGACAAAAAGAGGCAACAAATGTTTTAATATTCAAGTTTTTTTTTAATTGCCTTTAAACTATTTAATGGTCTAGTGGTTACCATATGGGTCTCTCACCGTGAGGTCTTGGGTTCAATTCCCTGGTCAGGCAAAGTGTTATTTGTGAACTTTCTGTCAGGAAATTCACAATAGCAGCAAGGAGTTGGAATTGAGTGATGGATATAATAAATGGATAGCAAAAATTATACCCAACAAGCTACAAGCCTTTTTAGGGGTCCGTAGCCGAATGGCAAAAAACGGAACCCTTATAGATGGATTGATAAATAGATAGAAAATACATAATAAATAAATAAATAAATAAATAAATAATTTCACATAAAAACTTAAGAGGTAACACAAAAGTAAAGTAACAGAAAAAATGTACAAAGGCCGGCCTTATCGCTTAAAGCGATTTCTTCCAGACAACCTTAGGATGGACATTTCAGAAAGAGAAAATAAAGCGGTAGTTTATGCTTAGATAATTAGAAATTATTTGCAGTTTATATTTAACAAGCATTGTTATATAATATATTATATCAATAAATTGCATATTATAAAATATATTTAAGATATATAAATATGTCATAATATATATATTATTATACCTATTACAAATATACAATACATAATACTACAAGGAAAGAAAGTGCTCATTCAACATTTAGATTCGTCATGTCTGTCCGTCCGTATGTCACAGCCACTTTTTTCCGTAACTATAAAAGCTATACTGTGGAAACTTGGTAAGTTAATGTATTCGGTGAACCGCATAAAGATTTTCATACAAAAAAGAAAAAAAAAACAAAAAAAAATTGGGGTTACCCATACTTAGAACTGAAATCAATTTTTTTTTTCATCAAACCCATACGTGTGGGTATCTATGGATAGGTTTCCAAAGTGGAAAAATGTGTGGTCCCCCCCTCCCGTAACTTTTAAAATGAGGGAATGATAAATGTAAAAATAATATAATTATGATGTACATTACCATGCAAACTTCCACCGAAAATTGGTTTGAACGAGATCTAATTAGTTATAATTAGTTTTTTTTAATACGTTATAAATCGTAAACCCCATTTTATCTTTCATTCAATTAACTCCAATATTATAAAGAATAAAGAAAAACATTTACTACGGACGGTACGGAACCCTACGTGCGCGAGTCCGACTCGCACTTGGGCGGTTTTTTTAAAGACAACTTAAACTTTGTAGTCTAAATAAGAGCTTAAAATATTTTGGATTAATTTAATTTAGAACCACCTATTCAGGCAAGTGTGTAACAAAAATGAAATAACACTGCCTGGGCTAGGCCATTAGGTAAAATCAACTTAATTTACATTTTAGTTTGTGAAACTAGCTTTTAAAAATGTACACCGTTGGCAAAATATCATTTCTCAAATACCTACTTATACCTAACTTAGAAGGAAAAACTGGATAGTCATAGACAAGGGCATTGACCACTAAGCCATGGCAATGAACTTTGTTCAAATTTTGTTTAAGGTTCAATGTTTTGAGAAAGTTAAAGGCTTTGGATCAGGGAAAATAAATAAAGACATTAAGAGAATAATTAATTAAAATGATTTATTTATATTTTTAAATATTATTTTCCGCTCCTTTGGAGTTAAGCCTAATGTAAAATATTTTAAAACCTTACTTAAAGACAATCAAATACAAAAATAATTATTAAAATCTGACCAGTAATGAAGAAGTATCCTAGTCAGTACACCACTTACGTAAGTGTGGTGTACTGACTAGGGTTCAAACCTACAACCTCTCGATCGTAAGCCCGATGCATTATCCACTGCGCCGAAGTCGCTTCATGGATCATTCGATTATAGAATCAAATTTAATATGTCATAATCATAATACAGATTACGCAGTATTGAATCACGATATTTCGTGTTTCGGTTACAGCGGTATCAGTCCATGACGACCGACATTAGGCATTCAAAAAACAAATGTCAGTGTTTAGAATTAAAGATTTTTGCATTAATTTCATGCACTTAATCATAAAAGTTATGAGGATTATTTTTATAGCATTTAACTATGCTTGGCAAATTATACTAAGAAACAGTTGAAAATGCTATGAAAATAACCAATAAGAAATTGAAATAACGTACGCGTTCATTCTTTGCAACATTTGTGCTGAATGTAACTTCGCCATGTTGGTTTGTATCCTACTTAAGATAGGAAGAAATGGATGAACGTGACGTCACGAAATAACGTTTCATACAGTCGAGAAATTTAGGGTTCTGACAAGAGGCGACCGTAGCTGGTTGGTAAAGCGACTGCCCGGTGTGTAGAAGGTCGCAGGTTCAAATCCTGACGGTGCCATATCTTTTTCAACTGTTTCTTTGTTAAGTTATGAGGATTCAGATAGTCGCGATCATATTAGACAAACTTTTGCGCGTATACAAGCTTACAAAGCCCTCTACGCTGGTCCTGTCCGTGCGCGAACAGTGAGGAATCAGCGATTTTGGAAAAAAGAGAGATTATACGCCGTTCCTGTTAGAATTAAGTTGTTTTATTATAATTATGACGTTTATAGAATATAATTTTGTATCACAGACGTTAAATACTAAAAGCTATGCAATTTTTTTACGCGAGTCGATATAGACAACTAATTACCTTGTTTCCATGTACCTACTTAATTAAATTATGATCTAGTACATTTTGTTAGCAGCAGGTGTTAGCATAAGATATAAGATAAATATGATTAATACCACTTATCTATCCACATAAATCACATTTTTGATATTATAAACCGGATGGAGTTCTAATTCGATTGCATTTTTATTGATTTCTTTTTCTTTTTTTTATGTTTGATCCAGGATTATTCGAAGACCCGATTTGAGAGATCCATTTGTTGTCTGAAAAAGTATACTTGTCATGTGGTCCCATTTCATCAGGTCACTGTCAGATAATGGGCTCCTAGAACAATTAAGGGCAACACTCAATTTTAAAGGCTTCTATATTGTTTTTCGTATATTACCTAAAACTATTTGCATCTAGCAGTCAGCATTTCATGTTGCTGAGATGATTCTGGAAGGTACAACTCCTCAACGGTTAGGAGTACGGGGATAATGCTTTAAATAAAGGCACCTTCAAGCCGTGTATTTCAGCGAATTTTAATCTTACCAGACCCACATACCATATTATTAAAAGGGGAATCGGTACGTTATTCATTAGTTGCGTTTCTAGAATACAATGATTATCTAACTACGTCAAAACTTTATCTACAAAATCCATAATAGCTGATATAACGGCATGCCAATATGCCTATCATTGTATGTTTATTGATGAACCGATCTTGATAAAAATTGTCATGAAGATAGGTAGGTTAAGACCCCACAAATAACATAGGCTGCTTTTTTTGACGTACCACGCGGGCGGGGCCGCGGACGGAAGCTAGTGACCAATAAGGATGATGAATAGGCAAAATATTCATTACATTGGTCTGTTGTCAAACTGACGTACGCACCGCCCGCCCACGTGTACTGTGACCACTACTAGCCCAGTGCCGTTAATTTTTAAGACCAAAGAAATTAATAGTAGGATGAAACCCATTAGAAAAGGAGGAGAATATTATAAAAATTTAAGGAAAAATAATTTACGGGCGATCTGAGGTCGGGAAGAGGGGGAGGGGGGGTTTTAAGGGTAAAAAACGGATTTTCTCGATTTCCGGCAAAACTAAAAGTCCTATGGAAAAAAGTTGAAAGGCAAAGATGTTGCTAATAAAAAGATCTAAAACTTTTGTATTTACACTTTTTTCATATAACCTAAAAATTTATGTAAAAATTCAAAAAACCAAGTTTTTGGTTTTTTATTTTTATCTTTTACAAACAATAATTTTTTTTCACGAAATTTGGTGAAAACTTACCTTTTTATGTCCCAAATACGCTGTAATTTATTTGATTAGAAATATATATGTTTTCACCTTTTTTTTTTATTAATATCGATTTTTTACCCGTATTTTCGATCGAAAAATCACCTGTCAAAATATCAGTTTTTTTCAAAAAGTTGGTATGTATTTTGTTCGTTGAAATGTCTTCTTTCTGATGGTGAAAAAATATATATATGTTACTATAGTAAATCTTCACAGAAAATGCAAAACAAAGATCGAAAAATACTATTAATATATAATTAACATATACAATTTTGAGTTATTTATTAAAATTTACACTTCAATTACTCGAAAAACGTAAGATTACATGTTACATTGATAAAATATTAATTTTATTAACTTATTTGTTTGTAAATAGCTCAAAATTGTATATAGTGTATATATTAATTATATATTAATAGTTTTTTACGATCTTTGTTTTGCATTTTCTGTGAAGATTTACTATAGTAACATATATATATTTTTTCACCATCAGAAAGAAGACATTTCAACGAGCAAAATACATACCAACTTTTTGAAAAAAACTGATATTGTGACAGGTGATTTTTCGATTGAAAATACGGGTAAAAAATCGATATTAATAAAAAAAAAAGGTGAAAACATATATATTTCTAATCAAATAAATTACAGCGTATTTGGGACATAAAAAGGTAAGTTTTCACCAAATTTCGTGAAAAAAAATTATTGTTTGTAAAAGATAAAAATAAAAAACCAAAAACTTGGTTTTTTGAATTTTTCACATAAATTTTGAGGTTATATGAAAAAAGTGTAAATACAAAAGTTTTAGATCTTTTTATTACCAACAACTTTGCCATTCAACTTTTTTCCATAGGACTTTTAGTTTTGCCGGAAATCGAGAAAATCCGTTTTTTACCCTTAAAACCCCCCCCTCCCCCTCTTCCCGACCTCAAATCGCCCGTAAATTATTTTTCCTTAAATTTTTATAATATTCTCCTCCTTTTCTAATGGGTTTCATCCTACTATTATTTTTTTGACTTTTTATCATTTTTTAAGGGATCTACCCTGGGCTATACGGCAGAGTAAAGCTTTGCTTATAGTATAGGTACTGTAGACTTATTCCGATGCGTACGGTCTGTCAGTAAGGTCGGTAGTAAATATATTTTTACTGTGACTACGGCAAAGAAAACTTGCGTATCCGTCTATTTGAGAATTTAACACATTGAAAATTTTAAATCTCTTTCTAGGTATATCCTTAAAATACTTTAGGATATACCTAGAAAGAATCCATATTTTAAGAATTTGAAAGGTATCTTACCTTGTGTACCGAAATTGGCTTTTTTTTTTTTTTTCCTAACGCATTTTGTCCCACTGCTGAGCAAAGGTCTCCCCCATACACGACCACAATTAATTCTCTGTTTTGGGCTCCATCTGTCCAATCCCTCCGAAACGAGTCCAAATCATCCCTCCAGCAGCGCTTCCTAGGCCTACCGCGACTCCGATGACCGTCTTTTGGTATCCATTCGGTGGTTATTCGCGCCCATCTGTTTGGGTGCATTCTGAAATTGCCTGCAATTCATATTTTTTACAATCTTTTCAATATGACCTCTTTTTTCACAGGTTCTAAAATAAAACCAAAATGGTGTCATCAAGTGTAAAGAGCGGATGTTTCATGGGATTCGGCGCAGTCATGGTGGTGCTGGGTGCCATCATGGTTGTGTTCTGGCCACCTATCTTCACAGCACAGTTACAAAAGGTTAGTCTCTTAAAGTGATACTTACACTCCTCGCAAGGGGCTCGCAGCCAAGTCAAAGCTGCGCGGTCATAATATTGTGGACCCGGACCCTTATTGTGCCGGTAAGTAATGTTAATATTGCATAATATTTATTTCTTGGTTAATCAATATCTATTCTATCACAGTGTTAGTTTAGATAATCTTATCTAGGTGTATTTGATAGATAGCGGGAAACTGCACATCTCAAGGTGTGCGATATGTACTTAAATCAAACTTGCAATATACATAGGGACATTTATTAAAAAAACACAGATTCTAGACTCTGTGTTTTCATTTCCATCGATCTTAAAAATCTTACGCAAAAATATATTCCCCGATTGCCGAACAAATTTAATGATCTTAATATTCAATTTTACTGTCAAACAGGATATTTTTATTGGTATTTTTTTTATGCGCTGGCAATGAACCAGTCTGACCACGTCTAGAATCTATATTTATCTGTATTTTTAACCGACTTCTAAAAAGGAAACGCGATCCTCGCATATTCCGGCTAAAATAACGTGAGTAACCCGTATTCTCAATAATAATGGCAAGTCTCAATTTTTTTTTCATCTGCTGTATAAGATACTGTTTGCGCCACACACCCAATATGCAGAATGAAAGAAAAATATAATAATGAGATTAATGACACGCTATAGATAGACTGTAAGCCTATTTAGCAAATGTCATGTTTACTACGCATTTACGTCAAAATCACGTGTAAAATGTAACTTCCCAAGAGTTACTGGCGAAGTATATTGACACTTATTACAATAAATAATAGCAGCCCTGTATCTAATACATGTCCCACTGCTGGGCTCGGGCCTCTTCTCATGATGAAAAGGGTTAGGCCATAGTCTACCACGCTGGCCAAGTGCGGATTGGTAAACTTCACACTCTCGAGCACTTTTTACGCACTCGCAGGCATGCAGGTTTCCTCACGATGTTTTTCCTTAACCGTAAGCAAGCAACAATTTATTTGATAAATACACACATATCTTCGAAAAGATGAATCTAAACGATTTATAGATATGTGTGTGTGCCTTGGGTTCGAACTGGTGGTGGTCTCTCTGACAACAATTAATTTGCCAGTCGCTAAAAATTTTATTATGGTACATACATTGGCGGGCAGGCACACTTTATGTTCCATTGCAACGTCCATTCCACTCAAGTGTCAGTTGACTCAGATGGAGGCTTCAATAGAACATTAAATCCTAATTTATTTTTAAATAAACTTTGCGTCGTCTTCGTCTTCCTATTCATATTATGTAATAAACTATTTGTGAGATAATAGCAATGATATTCCTATGTGTATATAAGATCAACAGTCTTGACCCACAAACCCGAAGAGCAGCCCTTCCTTGGGATCCACTTCATCGTGGTTGACCAAGCCACGGCTACTAAGCCCCACCGCCACGACAACTCTGGACACTCGGTTGGTGGTGTCACAATTTACCCCTGCAAATAAAATATAGCTGTCATTTTCATTTGTGTTTGCTATAATGTATATCCTGTAAATCAAAATGTCAAATCAATCCTGTTTTTTTGACGCATTTGAAACGGGGTCTAATTCTTCTTGATAAAGCAATATGAATGTTTGCGTTATCACCAAATAGGTTTGTGTATCATTACTAATGTGGAAAGCCGCAATACAGATGATGCATTTAATTAAAAAAATGGACGTCATTCCAGGAAAACAAAATACTAGGGCGTGGGCCACGCTTCAAATCTACGTCAGCAAATGCCATAAACGAGTACTTTCTATCAGCTTATATTTTTCTTTTCATGTGAGAAATTCAAATGTTGAAACTCCTAGACTGGATTTGGAAGATTATTCGCCGACTGTTAGGCCGATCATAAGAGCTAGATTTTAATGCATTAAAACTTAAAACCGTTAAATTTTGTATTGTTGTTGTATGTACCCCCACCAGTATGTTTCAAAGCGGGACAAGTTTTTTATTATTATAAAATAAATATTTAATAATTTCTATTTAACTAAATGAAAAAAACGTATTATTTTGTGCGAAGTAAATTTATTTTTAGCTTTTTAGTTTACATACTTTTTGAAGTCGGTTTTTTTAGCATTGAAAGAGTTGAATTAGAATTGGATTATTTATTTTTGAATCGGAGATAAGTATTATTAGGTAGATAACACATACAAATCTGATGATAAATTTACGTTTATCAATCGGTTTATGTTATTATTATAATTTTGACGGGAATTAACGCGAAACATGTTTCGCGTTAATTCCCGTCAAAATTATAATAATAATCATGCAACGCGATAGTTTAAAAGTTAATTTCGGTGACTAAGGAACAAGCTATGATAAATCGAATTTTCTAGAATTTTATTTCTGGAGGTATGAAAAGCATATCGCTCATGTCATTTTTGATGACTATCAGGACGTTGATTAGCGCTCATCGAGACGTAGACTTTTGCTCATCCCATATTATAAAATAAAGTCTTCCGTCGTGTCTGTCAGTCGTTTGTTCGTGATAAACTTAAAAACTACTTAACGAATTATTATGCGTATAGTTTGGCATCCCCTGCTGTGCTGTTTATACAGTTCTGCAGTTCCTAAGTTGTCAGCAGGAAGCCCCACGAACAGCAACCCGTCAAGTTTCCTCAGGCCTCGACCTTCCGCATAGCATATCGTACGTTGTCTATACGTTACGTAACTAGTTTTCATGCGAAGAATGTTGCATGTGGCGAGTCGCGTGCGTGTCGTGCAATCTTTTGTGGTAGTAATGAGGCGGGTAATTAGATCAGCTGTGGATTTGCGTGCCATATTGTCCAGGGTACATCTCTGAATCTCTAATTTGTCACATATATATGGTGATAGAGCTCTTGTGAACGAGCTAAACTCGACTGTCCTATTGACGAAAAGAACTATTTTGACATAACATAATATCACGCCTATATTACCCAGAATAGTGTGCCAGAGATGTATAACACACACATTTCACCCGTTGTTTAGATCCCATGGAATAGGGGGTGATAGTACGAAATCATCACCGTCTGATTTTAACCTGTCGCTAAATAGTTGTATGTTATTGTTTTTAAACTTTTTATTGTACCATGAAACAATTATCAAAACAATGTATAACACAAAATACAATAAAGGCGAGCTTAACTCAAATTTGAGTTCTCTTCCAGCAAACCTTAGTTATAGAGGAGAAGAGGATGTAATTAATGTTGTGCTCGCTATGCTGTTTTTTTTATTTGGGCCCTATAATTTTGCTTGCACATGAGTCGTAACATCGTAGTCCTTAGATCAAGTGATGCATCGAAAATTGTAATTGTTGGAACCCCCCCTTCCCCTTACACGTCCAAATTTTGAAACTTTGTGACTGAGAACACGTTTTGGGTCATTGAAACATATCAAGTATTTTGTTTGTACAACAAAGTGTAATTATTTATTCATAGAAATAATAATTTAGCAATAAAAGTTGTTTTATACTCTGCCTTTTTAGTTGTTTCATCTAAACAGTAAAATTAGAAATGATAACGATTTTATAAGTGTAAATCGTTCGTTTAGGGTGTCCCACTTGGTAGCATTTGTCATGGAATGAGCCTTTTCATTAATTTAGCTTTCGCCACGTTTTGCCAATGATATTAATTTTAATCCAAACTCAAGTTGGCTAAGACGTCCTCAACTTATAAAACTTGCTAACCAAATAATTTTCTTTCAGATGATGATCCTAACAAAAGAATCCATGTCGTTCGAAATCTGGAAGGAGACACCGATCCCCATGTACCTGGAGTTCCACTTGTTCAACATCACCAACGTGGACGAAATCCTGGCGAGGAAGCCGGGAATAAAGCTACAAGTCAAAGAAATTGGACCTTATGTGTTTAGAGAGACGCATATAAAGGTGAGTTTTAGAAACTTTCAGAAGAAAACACCAATCCCCAGTATGAGCTGGTCTATATACAACGCGAGGCCATATACTGGAAATGTATAGATACTAGAAATTATTTCGGTCAAGTGAGATAAAAGCTTATCTTGTTACATTACTAATATGATAGATATTTAAATCATTTACTAAATAAATGTTTACGGAAGTAGTAAAGAGTAAAGCATGAATACCAATTCAATTAAGATTTTTAACCAACTTTGTTACGGGTTATATTAGAGAATTAGCAACTATCAAAACTATATTAATAAGACATGCATTGATAAAATGATACATAATTTTACTTATCAGATTTATTTATTAAGATATCTTGATAAACTCATTAGTATTTAATTTTAATCCTCGAACACCTTGCAAGGACTACTTATGGAGATAAGTTAATCTCCTGTAATATTGCACAATAATTGCTTTTTTATCGTTACTGATTTTTGGGTTTGGTTGCCAAGTCATAAAGTTCTAGAGAAAAACTCACATAGTGCACCTTTGCATAATATCATTTCTGCGAGAAAACTAAGTACTACCGTAAGATGCGTAAAAGAACTTCAAATATTCCTCGTCGTCTACATTATGTTGCTGTAGTATTTTAAGTCAAAACCAAGATCATATACTAACTATCTTTCCTCAAGTTTTTATCGGGCCTTTGATTAATAATGATGAATAGAGCAGCCATTGCCAAAGAGTGCTATGCAGACCAATGAAGTTCGTGGCTCCGTCACACGGGTGCCAGAACCAAAAGAAAAACAAAAGTAACGAGAAATTGCGATAGGTTCAAAAAAAATATAACGTTTTCTTAAAATTTTAGAGTATTGTTTTTGTCGGCTTATCGGTCAAACATTATAATTTTTGTTTTGTCTATGCATCACAAAACTAGACGTGTTTGAAGAATTAAGTGGAAAACGACAACAGTTAGACCGGTTTCCTGACGGATGGCCTTCACAACAACAAGCTTTTTAGATTTAAATATTTATCTACTATTCATATACTTAAATGATTTTTTTATAGTTTAAATCTCTTTATTTTGTAATTAACAAAAAATAAAAAAAAACAAACGACTAACCTAAAAATAAATGACTCAAAGGTAAAGTAAATAACTATGTACAATCCTAATCTAAAAGACTCCTGCCAGTGGGCAACGTTCCCAAAATGCTGGCAGTATTGATAAATCGTAGACCTTTTTCTTGTAGAAGAAAAATAGAACGTTCGGAAATATATATGCACTTAAGCTCACGTCCTACAAATATCGGTCAGAAATTGTATAAAAAGACAGCAGGCACACAAATTCGGTCGTGGCGAGAGGCCTTAGTCTCAACTCTACCAGTTTTGGTAGTTTTGGTAGTGTACCGTGTTCCGTGTAGCGTTGCGATATCTTTTCTCAATGTTCAGCAATAACAGGTTATCTACTTACATCTTAAAAAAATGGCAAATTAGTTTTGCTAAATTAGTTAGTAGTAAATAATACAGGACACCCTTATTTTTCCAGTCAAATTTGTAAATCGGGGCATTCTCAATTTTAATGCTTGCTAGTATATTTGCCTGTTAGTTCCGAGTTCCAATGGGTAGTTAGTGTAGTGACATTCTGTTATAATACAAGCACTTATACAACATTGCGATAGGGGGTCATCTAGAATTGCTATCGGAAATGCGATAAACGATGCTTCCTTTAATGAAATGGCAGTTGTGACACTATGACACTGCATCGGCCTGTTATGCTAAATATTATTTGCTATTATTTTTCCTCTCTATGTGACACAATTATTTTAACTGGTGGTAGAGCTCTTGTAAATGAGCTCAAGGGCGGCAGCACCATCGTCTCACCTTAAACCTGCCGCCAAATAGTAGTGCTTTCATTACTGTGTTCCGGCTTGGTGGTGGGATCAGGCCCTGAAATTCCTGGTACATGAGGCATAAACCCGGTAGTCCTCAGCTGCAGCAATGCATCTATAATCTGCTTTTGTGGATTGTTAATGTCCATGGGCTGTACTCCACTTACCATCAGGTGGACTAAACGTTCGTTCTCTGTGGTCGTAGTATAAAAAAATAAAAAATATATTATAATATGCTCTATAAAATGAGGTATTTGGACTGTGCTGTGGCACTGTAATTTTCTGATGTGGCAGAAAAGTATACGGCCTGTCTTAGACAAAGAGTTGCCGTTAGTTAAATTCACAGAGAGGGTATGCTCGCAACAAAAACAGCATCTCAGTTCTTCTCATACTCAGTTTTGAGAAGTTAATATTTTATTATGACAGCTTTGCTATTATATACTTAGTCCAAAGGATGTCACACTATCATTTATTACATATAAGTATGTTGTGCAGACGAGTTTATCGGTCATGTACCTATTGTTTACAATGATAATGTGAAGTGGTTTTCTTTTTGCATTGCATTGCAATGAAAAATCCACAGAAGTTTTAAATAACTCTTTATACAGAAAGCGTAATTTAAAGCAAATTATTGCACCTAATGTCAAAAATGCATACATAATTTCTGTAGGTATTTATTTGTGTGGGTGGAGGCGCTGACGTTTTATATAAAACTAAGCCGTTCTTTCTATTTCTACTTTTCTCTGGAAAAAAATGAAGGTATACATATAACGAATATTAGAGTCTATCATTTAATCTTCTCTTCATAACGTATCTTTAAATTTTTTTGCTAGAATCGACTTGTAAATCGATTTTTGCCCGCAACTAACGAATGGAACAACCGATTGGCAAAATGCGCTGAGGAATTTTTAATAAATACTAAGATTTTAACCTCGTATTCTATCGAAGAGTAACTATTTTTAACTGACATAAAAACACTGATATTTGGATGTTGCTGGTTTCATTTCCTTGTCAGATCACAATTATATTGCACTTTGTCGAGATCGTGTTCCCGAATCCGGAGAATACATTCCTTTAGTATCTTATCTCAAAAAACAAAATACAGAGCGTATTGTATACTTTCCTATAGGTATGTAGATATTTAAGTATCCATATCATTATTTGTAGCAATGACAGTAATATTATGTTTCCGTGTCTGCAGATAAGAATAGAAAATATGCAACTTTATTATGTCTGATTATTTGTTATGTGTGTTTGTGTTTTTGTGTGTGAGTGTGTGCGTGTGTGTGAGTGTGTGCGTGTGCGCGCGTGTGTGTGTGTGTAGTGTGTATGTGTATTAGAGTTTTCAGAATTGACTGAGCAGTATAACATATTTTCAACTGTAAAGTGTCCAAATTCAAAATTCAAATTCAAATCATTTATTTTCATAGGCCCCAGGAGGCGCTTGAACACGTCAAAATATTACAAACAAATGATTTAAAAATTAATTATAAGTAAAACTAAATTATACTAATTACAATGATTTGAATAACCGGGGCTTAGATTAATTTTAATCCAACTGTTTAGAATCAGAATAAAATCAAACTAAGTACCAGCTCCGATGGGTATTGCATTATGAGAAGAGCTGGTGAGAAACTCATGTGCACCATCTTTTCAATTGTCCCATGCCTCCTATCACTTTTACCATAGTTTGAAAGATTATTTCATGTCATTATCAACATTATCATTCCTTCAAGCTATATTGTCTCGAGATCCATAATTGATTACATGCTACCTCAGTCATAGAAGATTATTCTACTAAGACTAAAAGATAATTTCACCAGACTGTTCTGTAACAATAATATTATAATTATTGTTTATAACAGACGAACCTCACGTGGAACGACAACAGCACGCTGACGTTCTACAACCAGAGATGGTGGCACTACGTACCAGAGAGGTCTGTCGGTCTACTCTCCGACGAGATCGTCAGCATTAGCCCTATAATAGCCGTAAGTGTAAAAGAAGACAGTATTAGTAGAAGACTGTATTGTAGTTTAACCTTGGACTATTAATTCTATAGTAAGCTATCGCTTTAGCGAGTCACAATAATAAGCACATCCTTAACGTTTGGACTTTTCGGACTAAAATATTTAAAAAGCTTTTAGTTTCTTAAATTTTTCGTCAGAGAACGCTAAAACAGCTGACGATCGCGGCAAGCTATGTTTTTTTTAAGCGTTAATACCACAAACGTCATATAATTTTAAATTAACATTAATAATAGACTTGCCCAAACGCTCCTAACTAAAGGCTAGCAGCGTATGTGAAATTATTAATTTTGTTTGATAGCTATACGAAATATTGCATTTATGAAGTTGCTATAAATTATGTGGATTATTCAATAATAAAATTATTTTTATTATTTCGTATTTACCCATGAAACTTTGATTGATCATAAAATGAGTTAGACTTAAAGTATGTAACAAAAATTTCTTGCATTTGGTTTCTAATTACCTATATTTGATGAGGTATCAATATTTTTACAATTTCAGAATTAGTTATCATAACGTTATTATTAAATTCTTCTTTTTTTAATTAATCTTTTTTTTTCAAAATATGCATTTATGTTTAAAACGTTATTTTTAAAACCAACTGTTCCTCCCCAGACAGTAGCCCACATGTCGCGCCACCATGCCTTCCCCGTCAGGGTAGCGGCTGACGTGTTCCTGCGGCTGTACCACAATGACATGTTCTTGAGTGCCAACGTGTCAGACTGGCTCTTCGATGGCATATCAGACCCCGTGCTGAACGTTGCTTCCAACCTGCCCATTGATATACCGTTTAAGAAGTTCGGCTGGTTCTTTGAGGTGAGTGAAGACACCAATTTTACTTGCGACGTGTTTGTGTTACTATTCTTAAGGGCCAACGGATCGGAATGGCACTTTGAAAGTCCCGAAACCCGAGCTACCAACGTTCCCAAAATGCTGGCAGCATTGCCAACGTTCCCGAAATGCTGGAAGCATTGCCAACGTTCCAGAAATGCTGGCAGCATTGCCAACGTTCCCGAAATGCTGGCAGCATTGCCAACGTTCCCGAAATGCTGGAAGCATTGCCAACGTTCCCGAAATGCTGGCAGCATTGCCAACGTTCCAGAAATGCTGGAAGCATTGCCAACGTACCAGAAATGCTGGCAGCATTGCCATGTTGGATGGCAATGCCTATTCGCTGATGAAAGTATTTGCCAGCATGATTTTAATTCAATTCTCTAAGTTGAATTAAAGTCAATCTAAGCTCCGGTGTCAAATCATTTTATTACAATAAGTATTATAATTTAGTTAGCTAAGTTTTATTTTAATTTTATATTTTTTGTGTTTTGATGTTTGTTTTGACGTGTTCAAGCGCCCCTTGGGGCCCATGGAAATAAATGATTTGATTTGATTTGAGCATATCGGGAATAGGACGACTCATACCAACGCTGTGCGATAACTGATCGATTAAAATTATTTCTAGGACAATCATTTATTGTTTACTGATAATGCAACAATTCTTTTTTCTTTGATTAATTGTTACTATCATAATTGATAGTAACAATTAATCAAAGGATGGATTTTAATGCGGTTTTTTTTAATGAATAGAGTGATTCAAGAGGAAGGTTTTTATGTATCACTACATAGTATAAAACAAAGTCGCCTTTTCTGTCCCTATATCCCTATGTGCGCTTAAATCTTTAGAACTACGCAACGGATTTTGATGCGGTTTTTTTTAATGAATAGAGTGATTCAAGAGGAACGTTCACAGTTTTTCTGTAGTGTATTTAGTATCAGCATTGTACCCGTGCGAAGCCGGGGCGGGTCGCTAGTAATATAATTATATATTACTAGCGACCCGAGTTTTAAAGATTTAAGCGCACATAGGGACAGAAAAGGCGACTTTGTTTTATACTATGTAGTGATAAAATATAAACTATAGTAATAACAAATGGTGTCAAAGTTCACGTTGACTGCTTTTGTTCAGTATATCAGTAATAAGTACATGTGAGTCATCTGAACCTTGGCTTGTTTGGAACAGTCATCAAGATAATCGTAATTAGGGCATTTAGTGATGATTTCACTAATTGCAAGATTACTACTGCGTGGAATTCTAAGTATAGTTTATTTTATTCATAGTCAATAAATAAATATTTCACAACTTACACAAAACGACATCTCATGGGTACTAGAGTAACTGATACTAATACATAATATACTTTTCTTTTGTAAATACATACTTATTATACATAGAAACACCCGGCCTTAGACAAACTATGACTATTCATGTACATGCACACAAAGATTTGTCTTAAGCGTGAATCAAACCCGCGACCTCGGCGCTGCAGGCAGGTACACTACCCAATCCGCCATCCGGTTGGCGGTAAGTAATAATACTCGTTATACGTACTACATAGTTACATACCTATGTAATGACAAAATCTACTATGACAGGACTAGAACTTACAATTGTGAACAAACGGGTCAATAAATAATAAACATAGTTATATAGCTTAAACTAAAAATACATGCTTTATTTCACATTCAAATGTAGAGAAAAATCTAAAATTCGTTATTTGACCCTTTCTATTGAGGTTAGAGCTTAGACAATTAAACCGAACGGACTATTCATTGTCAGGCGTCCCCGCTGCCAAATGTAGATTTCCTTTCCATATAAAACTAATTGTCAAATCATAATTGATTTAGTACCGTACTCTTTGTGTAAGAAAGAGCTAGTTGCATTTAATTTGTGGTAGCGCAACAGGGTCAATGTCAAAAGAGCATTTTGTTTAATTCAGTGAGTTTTGCTTTGCACGCTGATGGGATGCTGATTAGGGCTTTATAAGAATAACCTTGTAATATGCGATGATTCAGTCAAATACAGCCATTTATGCAATTATTTGTTGTGAAACAACGTATTTTGGCTTTTCACTTTTCATTCTGGTGAATGTAAAAACTTGCGGGTAAATAACTGACGATCTGTTGATCTGCCAATTATTTGGCTTATGCTCCCAAATAATATAATATAAAAAAAATATATTTTATATTTAAATTTTATTTTTTAAAATGTACTTTTATAATTTATATTTAAACATGTAAAAATGAGAAAAAAGCATAAAAGAGTGTATATAATATTATATTATTTATTAAGTACCATTTAACATTTTCTTTACAATAATGCTTATTACCTTACAATGTTTATAATATCAAATACGACAAAGATAATGTAATGGCCAGAAATTAGGAACAAAGGCATCTTGCATTAGAGTATTTAAATCTTCAATCTCGCATGCTACATAGTGTACCTGCATCGCATAAAAATCTCTCTACCAGACAATCATTACGATCATTTTAGCGGAGTAAATTCACGGTACTCACTGACGTCACATCGTAATTGTGCTCTTAAAATGAGCATTACATAACAACAACTGATTTGTCAATGTCACGGCACAATGAACAGAGCATTACCGACTTGGTAATGTGTTATTTAGGTTCTAAGTATTCGAAGATGAAACTGGTAGTAATTGAAGCTGCGATTTGAACGTGACCTACTTTTACGTCTAATTTATCTTTCTGTATAACATCCAAATTCCAAAGTCCTTTGTGACTATACTACCAGTGTACTAGGACCACTTTTATTTCCGGATCAGGGAAGGTATCTCAATAAGGACATCGTTTTTGTCTGATCGGGTGGCGCAACTAAAGAGTGAGGTCCTTAAGTAATGACACATTTTAACCATTATGTTGACTATGTGGGCTCCTTATTTATTTATTATATAAATTCCCACATATTTACTTCACATAGATATCTTATAATATTTACAAAATCTTACTAAATTACTACCACTATATAACTATGTATGTAAAGATTGTCCAATTTAAATTATGACATTGAAATTATGATTATATAATTTTAATTGATTTAAATATTTGACTTGTAATTCTGGAATAAAATGAATTGAACTATTAAATTTCAATTTTGTTACGTTAGGAAAAAAACTGCATGTGGAAGAGGCTGACATTGTGATATGCAGCTGATTGTAATAATTAAAATTTTATATACTAATATTTGCACGCCTTGATTGACAGAATATGATGATACTTTGTAATTAGTTTAAGTCACCTATTATGTACCATATTTATCCAAATAAAGATTACTTACTTACTTACTAAGTACAAAAAATACATTTAAATCATATTTTATACAATATAACCGTAGACTAAATGTATCAGCCACGCCAGTGTTGCGTTGCCCGGTTTTGCTAAAAAAAGGCAGACATAAGGTTCCGAAATACAAAACTGTCTCATTGCACTCACATGCATTGAAACTAATATTTGCCATTATTAATCTGACGTATCGCTTAATATTCGTAACATTAATCTAAATAGAAATGAAACCCGCGTAGCCAACCCGCCATCAGTGGCATTTAACATTCTAGAGAAGAAGAAGAATTCATACACGATATTATTCTAACTGACGTTTTAAGCACCGTATTGAAATCGGTCGATGGTTTGCCGTTTAAAGCTCCTTTTGAGACCATGTCGTATACTACAACAAGTCAAACTTATAAGATCCATCTGATGGCCTCGGTAGTTAAAAACGGTTCAATGTCCAAATTCAAATTCAAATTCAAATCATTTATTTTCATAGGCCCCAGGAGGCGCTTGAACATCCTCATCCGCCTCATCCATCCTCCCGATATGCTGTGAATGTGGCCATAATATCATGCATATAATAATAATTATAGCAGCCCTGTATCTAATACATGTCACACTGCTGGGCTCGGGCCTCTTCTCACGATGAGAAAGGTTAGGCCATAGTCCACCACGCTAGCGGTGCAATGCGGATAGGTAGAAACTTGAGCATTTTTAGGCACTCTCAGGTAGTGTTGCCCAAATGCAAGAACAAGACGAGACTTAGTCAGTCTTGGTCTTGGTCTTGCAGCAATACGCCTGGTCTTGGTCTTGGTCTTGGTCTTGATTTTGCAAAAATGCAAGAACAAGACCAAGACTGCAAGACCAAGACTGAATTTGGGCAACACTACTCTCAGGCATGCAGGTTCCCCACGATGTCATTTATTCACCGTAAGCAAGCGACAATTTATATGATAAATACACACCTATCTTCGAAAAGATGAATCTTAACGATTTATTGACAGAGTCCGCGCTTCGCAGTCCTACGGTCTCCCACTCGGCTATCGCTGCAGTAAAAACACACATAAATAGCCAACATTAATAGTTGTCGAGTTGCATCACGCGGTTACGATCAAATTCCTTCATGGATCACACGTATGCACTTTCTCTCTTGTGCAACACGAATCGTATTACTGGACGATAGATTTTCACACTAATTTTCCACTAGACGCTGTAGTTTTCTAAACGAAATTTGAAGTGGAAGAGCTCTTTAAAATAGTAAAATATAATACCAATCGGTATAATGTATTATGGTAATGTATACGGTTATAGTAATTGCCTATGTCCTGATCTTGACCTAGTGCTAACGATTATTAGCTAAGTCCTGAAACACCGAGTCAAGTGCGTGTCGGGCCACGCGCAATAGGGCTCCGTAGTCAGCCGTTACAACATAATTATAGATTTAAATCAGGTTTAATATCTATATTAAATATTAAAAACTTCATACCAATCATTAGTTTCAAAGGTTTTAGTATTTCGTACGCAATATTCTAAGTAACTGCATTTAACACTTTATACCCCTATTACTTCTGAACTAATTAAGTTATGACGTAGCCTATAGTTTTCCTTAAAAGGTCATTACATATACTACCATTTTTCAGATTTCTCTAGCTAACTAACATCCCCACTTAACATGTACGGGAGGTACCAGATAAAAAGAAACGGAATTTATTCTATCACTTTCCTGCCATAATTAACACACATATCCATGCAAAATTTCAGCTTTCTAGCACTAACGGTTTCGACCTCGGACATACAGACAGATGGACATGGTGAATCTATAAGGGTTCCTTGTAGGTACTACGGAACCCTTACGTACTAGCTCGTGTATTTTACAGATATTTTGTAAATGTTTATAGGACTGTTGATTTTTTGTACCACAGAGTGGTGTTTTTAATTTTTGTTTAAATAAAATCTGAACAATATTATTTTAATCTGAACATATGTCATATTGTGCAATATTATTAAATAATTTTACTATTTGCATAAAGTTATATTCCAACAAGAACCTTATCGGCATTAAAATGTAGGCATTGGTAATAAGTAAACAAGTTTCCTCACGATGTTTACCTTTTAGTTCGAAACACACAAGAAGGAAAATATCTTGATATCCTTATTTCTTTGGGTTTTCGCAACGTTTGAGATTTCTCAAATCTCATTCTAGCTGCTGCCCGCGTTGTGTGATGGCCTTCACCTAGCGGTATAAACAATAGCCTACGAGGACTGATCTTGATGTTCCTGGCACTCAAACGACAAGCCTCGCACAGGGAGTTGATGATCGCAAACTGAATGTACGGCCAGACCAGAGTACGACCTACTTTCAGATCCTCCAGTAGTTATATTCAGAAGTCATAAAAATCGGTCAAACTATTTCGGAGGAGTCCGATAACTTAACTAACTCTGTGACACGAGATATTTATACATTAATGATTAGGTAGATTCAGATTATTAAACGTAAAGTTTATAACTATTTAAAAAAAAAGGGTTATATTTGAACAAACAAGCTTTTATCCTCTGAATGAAAATGAAAATGAAAATTAAATGTGTTATACATTTAATTATTTACGAGGTTATAAGGAAATATAAATTTATTGACAATATACATAGTTATCAAAATATGACTAAGTAATAAACAACATTAGATTAATTGTAATCAAATGGATTTTTATTGTTTTATGACGTGGTCGTTATACTATGCTGATTATCTGTTTGACCTGGTACGATAAGCTAAACAAATTGTACGTAGTACATATTATTTTCTTCGTCGTTTTCTTTTTCGTTCGTCGTAAAGTTAAGTTTTTATTTTAATTTTATATTTTTTATATTTTGATGTTTGTTTTGACGTGTTCAAGGCCCCTTGGGACCCATGGAAATAAATTGATGATGATTTGATTTCTGATTTCTTAATATTAATATTAATATTATATGTAGCTTAAAATGGTAATATTGAAAAAGTAAATAATAAAAAAACTTAAAAAAATCGTCTCGTTCTTGTTGTATCCACGACCTTTATTTGTGTTTGCGAAAGATCCTGCTAGATCATTAAATTATTACAGACACTGTAAACTTTACACTGTCTGCAATTATAATGTTTCACAATGTAAGGAAAAATTACGACACCGAATCATATAATGTGCGCACTTCATACTACAATGAGCTGCGCTGATAAGAAGACTGTAGTCTGCGGGGGCTCATAACGACCGCGACTACATATGTTGTATGCGAATACTCGCAGGAACCTCATTCTATTCTCTTAATCACGATAATAGTTATTTGAGCAAAGTTCGTATTTTCGTATCGGGAGCGTAATGAGGGACTCAAATGCACGAGATGTAAATAACTTTGATCTCGCACATACAACTTTTCACCTTGCAGCTTGAAATAGTACCCATTGTACAAGTTCTGCTTAGTTTGGGACTAGATGACATGGTGTGAACGTTATTCGACATATAAAAAGCGAGCAGTGAAACTCGAAGCAAAATCGTGAAAAAATCGTATTTTCACCTCAGCAGCAACAGCTCAAAAAACCGTTCTTAATTGTGTGAAAACAGTGAACAAAACTCTGTTTTGCTTCAAGCATGAAAAAAATTATTTAAAAATAGAAAAAAAATGTAATATCAGCAAGAAATCATTCATAACATTATTGACTCACCAGAATTGCTGTCTCAAATTAGTTTTAATATTAAATTCAGTCCCCGTAGGTCCAACGACACTAACCTCTTTGCGTTACAAATATATAAAAATAATATTTCGTATTATAATCCCCTTACAAGAATGGCTCGGCAGTATAATGATTTAAAAAAAAAATACAAAAGCCTTGATATTTTCGAACAACACTTTAATAAGTTTATACATAATTTAAAAGACATCCTCCATGTAAGTATTGGTTTGGGTGCGTCAGTCCCTCCTGTAAGAGCATCTGAGGCATCCAAACAAAACAATAATCATGTTTAATTGTTAATTCATCTATTGTTATTATTTTTAGTAGTAAGAGCTATTTGATCTTTCAATACTGTTTTTGCTGTGTACACATATGTATTATGTTACGATCCAGATCTGAACTGTACATTATCTATTTTTAAAGTTATCATAATTGTAATGTGTTTTGTGCGCCTTATAAATAAATAAAAGAAAAACGTTGGTAGGTTCTATTATTTCTGTCTCTTTCACTTCGGTAGTAAAAAGAAAGAGGTAGACAATTATTCAATCACTGCATTCGGGTTTCGTAGTAGATGCCATTCTCTTTATTTCTTTTAAATATTAACCAATAAAATGTCTCTTTCAGCGTAACGGCTCAGTGGAATTCGACGGCTCATTCAATATGAACACGGGGGCGTCCGACTTCTCTCAGCTGGGTAACGTGGAGACGTGGCGGTTCTCTAACAGAACTGACTTCAGGGACGAGTGTGGAGAAGTCAAGGGCTCCACTGGAGAACTGTGGGCGCCGGAGTATGGACAGGAGGAGGTGTATGTGTTCTCCTCTGATCTTTGCACGTGAGTATCAAGAGTTTCATATGTGTAATATCTTATATAGGTATTTAATTTAATTTTTAAATTGAAATTCATAATACTTAGCGACTGCTCATTTTAAGGTCTATCGATAGATAGATAGATAGAGTAATCTTTATTGTACACCAATATTAACAAAGAAAATTTTGTAAAGAATTGCATTTAAAAATTATGTTGCACAATGGGCTGCCTTATCGCTATAAGCAATTTTTTACAGGCAACCTTAGGATAGATAAGTCAAGCAAAGGGATCTTCAGATCGGGCATCTGAGGATCCCTAGACCTCACAATGAGCGGTCGCATACACCACAAATAAGGCCAATTTACACGAGGCAGGTTTTGCAAGGAAATTCTAATGCATGCTTTGTTTACCGTCTTTGTAATCGACAAAGACATATATTGGTACCGTTTAGGCAGCGATAGCCGAGTGGGAGACCGTAGGACTGCGAAGTTAAAGGTCTCGGGTTCGAATCCACGGCACACACCTCTCGTCTTTTCGAAGATATGTGTGTATTTATCATATAAATTATCGCTCGCTAACGGTGAAGGAAAACATCGTGAGGAAACCTACATGCCTAAGAGTGCCTAAAAAGTGCTCGAGGGTGTGTGAAGTCTACCAATCCGCACTTGGCCAGCGTGGTGGACTATGGCCTAACCCTTCTCATCATGAGAAGAGGCCCGAGCCCAGCAGTGGAACATGTATTAGATACAGGGCTGCTATTATATATTGGTAAAAGAATTGCATTGCAAAACTTGCATCGTATAGTTAAAAGGGCCTGGAGATAAAAAAAAGGCTATATTATTCTACTATTTTGTAAAATTTTCAGATACCTAACGTTAAGTAAAGACCGCGAGGTGACCGTCCACGGCGTGGAAGGAGTGCAGTACGCCGCCAACGACTCTACGTTTGACAACGGACACAAGTACCCGCATATGGTGAGTGGGAGATAAAACGCCTGCGCCTACGAGTGTCAAAACAGTTTCTGACCAATAAGATGAACGGATAAAATATTCCTTATCCTATTGGTTAGCTGTCAAACTGACGTCTCAGCGAACCACCCGCCTGCTGTGTGCGTTGCCTCAATTATGTTTCTCATTGGTGTAGTGAACTAAAATAGTTATATCTCTATTTTGCCCTTTTTAACTTGTCAAAATTCCTATGGCTTGTAAAACCATTTTCTCTGCTCCCGATCTTCGTCGGCCCGTGTCGGTGTAGAAGAACGGGGTGTGATGTTCCTCCACCACAAAGGGAGGAGCCTCCGACCAGGCTCGGTGGTATTGCCAGGCAGACAGCTGTCCGACGCGGCGACGGTAGTGTTTTGGAAGTAGTATTTATAAATACTTGCCGTGAACATATCGCTATCGCGATTCAGCGCTCTTTGACAAAATCAATCAATCAATATATTTATTTGCGAATAGTTACATAATGATCTTACATAGTAAATTCCAACATGTTTCACTGTAAATTACAGCATGCAATTTTTTAGGCTTAATATTATTTGAATATACACTTTGAAAAGACAAGACATTTGTGACGAGTGTGTCACTTCTTGACTTTGTCAATGTCATTTATTAAATAAATAAATATTTCACTACTCACACACAACGCCTCTAGTCCCAAACTAAGCAGAGCTTGTACTATGGGTACTAGGATAACTGATACTTATACATATATACTTTTCTTTTGTAAATACATACTTATTATACATAGAAACACCCAGACTAAGACAAACTTCCCATGTTATTTATTGTGTGCGGAAACCGCCACACATGGACGTAATATAACAAACCGCCACATCGGTATTCCCATCGGGCTATAATGGAAAGTCTAGTGTGGCCGAAATTCGAACAATATATGAATGCTTACCACATAATATAATATTATTTCGGGTACTCAAATAGTAGTGAATAAGTAGGCATAAGACAAGGTAAAGCGATTGTGTTAATGATGACATGGCTAGAAAGAGTGCAAGTGCTGAGATGTCTGATAGGAATATATGAAAGAATAAAACATATTGCACCGACCCCAAGTCATTTGGATAAGTGCATCCGTTTAGTAACTCAGCCTTTTGTTCGGTGTCACGGGTAGTTGTATTTTTTTGTTGCTTTCACAGGCACTTGTTATTTGTATTATAGCCATTCT
The DNA here is from genome assembly GCA_905147285.1 of Hypena proboscidalis. Lineage (NCBI taxonomy): Eukaryota > Metazoa > Arthropoda > Insecta > Lepidoptera > Erebidae > Hypena > Hypena proboscidalis. The sequence continues at coordinate 1,378,206 of LR990132.1, forward strand.
ACTCTCCTGTGTCTGGTCTCCCTCATACAATATTCCTTGCATTGTCGATCATACGATGTGATTCATCTTGACTCTAAGGGCCATTATCTGCTCCATAAAATATAACCTGACCGAATATAAAAGTAACACAAATAACACTAGAATAAAGAACGCAGCTGTTGTTTCCATTTATGTGTGTTATTGGCTGATTCTGCCACTAAAGTTTATCTGTGAAACCGGGGCTAAATATTGTTGTTGTAGACAACAAAAATTAACACAATCGATAATGATGATTAGATATAGTACAATATAATTGGGTGACTAAGTGTTGGCGGATGGAGGGAGGGGGCGGCGACAGCCGGCAATCGTCAGGCGGAACCAGATAGTTTATGATTAAACACAAGAAAAGATTTTATGGAACTCCAGATAAAGAGCCGCTACGTAGTAGTGTTTGCAACTAATTAGGCCCTGAATTACTGTGACAGGAGAAATAAATGTCAAAAGACAAAATAAATTGACATTTCTATGTTGATAACTACGTCATAGTCCAAATGTCAAGAGTTGCTAGCCGTGCTATGGACGTCTACTTTTTTTTTGCAATTAAGGATGTTATTCGCGTGTTTACGTATATCCATTAATTGCAAGGAAAAAAATTATAAAACCCTAATCAAATCAAGTATGCCTATTTCAAATAATTTATCTTTACTAAATCCTTGTGCAGATTGTACAATCTTTAAAACAACAATATTTGAAATCACGTTGAATGCCATCGTATGGACGATAACGTGAGAGCCACTGAACAAAAAAAAACAATAGAAGGCTTAAAAATGCGTCATTGCCACGTCTAAAAAAATAACCTAAACGGAACTAAAACTGAACAGAAATTCCCACGATCCTGCCATTATGTGGGCGAAGTACATCGTGGTGGTTTTACTCGGTAGGCTGGAGAGTCCGACATAACCTCTTCAGTGCGCCTCCACTGAGAGTTATGCCTAAAGCATTTCCCCACGTAAAAAAAAAAAGAAAAAAAAAGGGAATTGCAGTGCATCTTAGCGTCTGTCGATATTACCCAACTCGTCTTTCGACAGTAAAGATGGCCTTTAAGAGGTGACAAGTAAAGGGTCCTTTTTTAATTCGTAGGGAGTGCAAGTGCACCCCTTAGCACCCCCTTTCGGCGCCCTTGACTAGGTATTTAAATTTATTCATTCGTTTAACAGTTGAATTTAATCTTGGTTTCACTTGAATCCAATTAAAAAATGCCAAAGGTGAGATTAAGCTTATGGTTTTGCTTTAATGGGTGCGGGCGCCTCATAACCACATCGTCAACCCAAATAGTGTGGCATGCGGCCAGAAAAGTTTCACCAACAAAAAAGTGAGCTAAATCCCACTAAGATAAGCTCAACGTCAGCTCTGAATCTGATTCTGTTCAGAATCTCAATCTTCTATTTTCAACTACTCCTTCTTCTTCCAGCCCTCATCCCATGTTTTATGCAGTAGGTGCAAAAGGTATTTTTCTTCCACTACCCTCTGCCAGCCGTCTCGCGGTCCCCTTCTTTAGGGTTCCGTTGCCGAATGGCAAAAAACGGAACCCTTAATGAGTCGTCATGTCTGTCTGTCCGTATGTCACAGCTACTTTATTCCGTAACTATATATTTTTTTCATCAAACCCATACGTGTGGGATCTATGGATAGGTCTTCAAAAATTATATTGAGTTTTCTAATATATTTCGAGAGACGCTTCCAAAGTGGAAAAAATTGTACCCCCCCCCCGTAACTTCTAAAATATGGGAATGATAAATGTAAAAATAATATAATGATGTACATTACCATGCAAACTGCCACTTAAAATTAGTTTAAACGAGATCTAATAATTATTTTTTTTTAATACGTAATAAATCGTAAACAGCATTTTACCTTTCATTCAATCAACTCCAATATAATAAAGAATGAGAAATAATAAGTGAAGCTTCAAAATTTATACTTTATCGTCAAAATTACTAACTCAGCCACGGGTTAGGTTAGGTTAGGTTGCTGACTTAGTTCGGGCCTGGACGACTCTGTCACGGCGGAGGAGGTGCGGGAGCGCATTATAGCGACTGCTAAGTGCGCTCCCGACTCCGTCAGGGTCGGTGTCGTCCGCCCCGGCCCCGGAGGAGTGGGTGCAGTGTGGGCTCGGTGCCCCATCGCCGCGGCCAAGCTCCTGGCCAAAGCTGGCAGGCTCCTCGTGGGCTTTTCCTCGGCCCGTATTACGGTCCTTGAGGAGAGGCCCTCGAGGTGCTATGGCTGTATGGCGAGGGGCCACTTGAAGCCCAACTGCACGAGCACGGTGGACTGCAGCGGATTGTGTTTCCGCTGCGGTCAACCGGGGCACAGGGCGGCGGAATGTTCCGCTGCCCCACACTGCCCCCCGTGCGCGGCGGGCAAACGGCCCGCCGACCACTTGATGGGGCGGGAGGGGTGTACGATCCCCAGCGCGCCGAAGCGCCCGGGGGCTAGCCGATCGACCACGGCTGCTCCCGGTGCTCGGCCGCCGACCGCAGGAGGAGAGATGGAGGTTTCAGAAATTCAGTAATGGACTATGAGGCCTCCAATCTCCTCCAGACGAACCTGAACCACTGCGCCGCCGCCCAGGACCTCCTCCTGCAGGCGATGGCGGAGTGGTCAGTAGGTGTGGCCGTGGCCGCGGAGCCCTACTTCGTTCCTCCCCGCCCGAACTGGGTGGGTGACTGGGACGGCTCCGTGGCCATCGTCGGCTCCGGTGCGCTTCGGTCCCCGCCCTTGTCTCTCAGAGATAAGGGCTCGGGATTCGTTGCTGCTGATTGGGGGGAGGTAACGCTGGTCGGCGTGTACTTCTCCCCAAACCGGAGTCTGGCGGAATTCGAGGTCTTCCTCAATAGAGTGGAGACCTCGATACGGCGGATAGCACCTCGTCAGGTGCTCGTTCTGGGGGACTTCAATGCCAAATCCTTGGCGTGGGGGTCCCCCAGAACGGACGCCCGCGGTCAGGCGGTCGAAGAGTGGGCAGCGTCGGTGGGCCTCTGCCTCCTTAACAGAGGCACCACCAACACGTGCGTTCGGCGGCAGGGGGGGTCGATAGTGGACCTTTCGTTCGCTACCCCTGCCGTCGAAGCGCAAGTAAGGAACTGGCGTGTCCTGGACGAGGTTGAGACGCTCTCGGATCACCGGTATATCCGATTTGAGCTCTCCCGGTCCCAGGGCCCCAGTAGGGGTCACGTTCCCTCTCGGCGTCGCGGTGCGTTTCCGCGGTGGGCTGTGGGGCGGATGGACAGGGATCTGCTGGAGGAGGCGGCCATTATTTCGAATTGGTTCGCCTCCCCGCCTTCGTCCGAGGGAGCCAACGCTGCGGCTGGCCGCATTCACGATGCGATTACGCAGGTTTGCGATGCGGCCATGCCCCGTGCCAAGCGTTGGTCCCCGAAGACGGAGGTATACTGGTGGTCCCCGGAGATAGCCTCCCTTCGCGCTGCATGTTCTGCGGCGCGGAGGTCCTACGGCCGCAGCCGGCGACGTCGCCCTCGCGACGTCGAGATGGAGGACCGGCTTTACGCGGCGTACATCGAGCAGGTGTGCGCCCTAAAGCTGGCCATTTGCCGCGCCAAGGAGGAGGCGCGGCAGGAGATGTTGGAGGGTCTCGATCGTGACCCCTGGGGCCGCCCCTATCGAGCTGCGCTGAACAAGCTGCGCTCGCGGGGCGCCCCCCTTACGGAGACTCTCCAACCCAGCTTCCTCGCAGAGGTGGTTGAGGGCCTATTCCCGCATCGGGCGGAGCACACGCCCCCGGCAATGGTCGCAGAGACCGACGACCGGGAGGCCGACCTCAGTGCACCGCCCGTCACGGACGCGGAAGTAGGGGCGGCTGTTCTTCGGATGCGTTCCAAGAACACCGCCCCCGGGCCCGACGGGGTACCCGGACGGGTGTTGGCCCTGGTCCTCGACCACATGGGGGATCGCCTCAGGGAACTGTTCGACGTGTGCCTGGCGTCCGGACGGTTCCCTGACTGCTGGAAGGCGGGGAAGCTGGTTCTCCTCCCGAAGCCGGGACGGCCGCCCGACACCGTGGCGGCCTACAGGCCTATCGTGTTGCTGGACGAGGCGGGCAAGCTGCTCGAAAGAGTGATTGCTGCCCGTATCGTCCGGCATCTCGAAGAGGTTGGCCCCGGTCTGTCGGATGCCCAGTACGGTTTCCGTGCTGGACGTTCGACGATTGGGGCTATCCTGCGCCTGAGGGCTGCTGCGGAGGCGGCCGTCATCGGCGGAGGGGTGTTGTTGGCGGTATCGCTGGATATCGCCAACGCCTTCGGGACTCTGCCATTCAGCTGCGTCAGCGAGGCACTCCGGTACCATGGAGTGCCGGTTTACCTGATGCGGCTGGTGGCCGACTATCTCGAAGGCAGGGGGGTTCTGTACGAGGACCGAGACGGAGCTTTGCTCCGCAGGCCCGTGTCGTGCGGTGTCCCACAGGGTTCGGTCCTAGGACCGCTCCTGTGGAACATCGGTTACGACTGGGTGCTGCGTGGAGCTTTCCCCCCGGGCCTAGACGTCATCTGCTATGCGGATGACACGCTCGTCACGGCCCGGGGGCGAAACTTCGAGGAGGCGGCGCGCCTGGCCACAGTGGGTGTGTCCCAAGTGGTCGGGCGCATCGAGGCGCTGGGGCTTAGGGTGGCCCCTGCCAAGACTGAGGCCGTGGTTTTTCACGGGCCTCGTCGCGGGCCACCTGCTGGCGCCTCGATTACCGTCGGCTCGGTCCTCGTACGGATCGAGGCCCAGATTAAATACCTGGGCCTAGTGATAGACAGGCGGTGGAGCTTCGACGAGCACTTCCGCATTTTGGTGCCCAAGCTGGAAGGCGTGGCTGCCGCTCTCGGTCGGCTTTTGCCGAACGTGGGCGGCGCCAGCGTCGCCAGCCGACGGCTTTACGCGGGGGTGGTACGGTCAATGGCACTGTACGGCGCACCCGTGTGGGCGGAGGCCTTGTCCGCCGGGAACAGGGCGCGGCTATGGAGACCGCAGCGCGTCCTGGCGGTCAGGGCCATTCGTGGATACCGCACGGTGTCGACCGACGCAGCGTGTGCGTTGGCCGGAACACCCCCGTGGGATTTGGATGCGGAAGTGCTCGCCGAAGTGTACAAGCGAGGCGCGGCTGCTCGAGCCGAGGGTTCTGTCCCCATGCCCGAGCAGCTGCGAGCTTGGCGGGAGGAGGCCCACCGGACGCTGATGGTCCGGTGGGGGAATCGGCTGGGGGCTCCACGGGCTGGTTTTCGCACCGTGGAGGCGCTCCGGCCGATTCTTGAGGAGTGGGCAGGGCGGCAGCATGGGACTCTCTCCTTCAGGCTGGTGCAGGTGCTGACCGGGCATGGTTGCTTCGGGAAGTACCTGCACAGGCTGAAGAGGGAGGCGAGCCCCATGTGCCACCACTGCGACTGCGGTGAGGACTCGGCGCAGCACACTCTCGAGCAGTGTCCTGCTTGGGAGGTGCAGCGCCGGGATCTCACCGCGGTCATTGGGAACGACCTCTCGCTGCCGGCTGTGATCGCGGCAATGAGCAGCGCGAGGTCGTGGGATGCGGTCGCATCCTTCTGTGAGGACGTCATCTCGCAGAAGGAGGCGGCGGAGCGGATCAGGGAGGACTCACTCCTGGCTGATCCGCTCCGCCGCCGGCGAGCTGGGCGGCGAAGGCGCGCGTACGCCGCGAGCCTAATGCCGCCCTAAGCGAGGCCGCGGGCGGTGGAGGGGGTTTTCCGCCGCCCGCTGATGCCTTCCGCGACGGAGTGACGCCCTGGGTGTGCCCGGGGCGTCGCTACGAGAGTAGGACTGAGTAGAGTCGGGTGCCCGGTCAGAGGTCGAACTGGGCACGGTCGCCGCGGCGAGCCCTGTGGATATAATATCGATCCGGGGCTCGCCGACCACCATCTTTCGGCGACGAGGGCACACCGCGGGGTTTTAGTGGGTATTCTGTGCCGTTTAACATCGTAGGCACGGGAGTCCCACATAGCCACTCTGCCCGTCCCCCCACGGGTGGGGTGGTATGCGTAAAAGCATTTCCCCGCGAAAAAAAAAAAAAAAAAAAAAAAAAAAAAAAAAAAAAAAAAAAGGTTGCTGACTTAGTAATTTAGAAGGCAACATACATTTTTGGGGGCGAATAATGGTATTAAAAAGAAGCCTGTTTAAATAGCACCCATAAAGAATTAAGAAAAACATTTATTTAGATGTATAGTGGTACGGAACCCTACGTGCGCGAGTCCGACTCGCACTTGGCCGGTTTTTTTAATATCTTCTTTCACTCTCATCCATTCTCAACTACAAGTTATTATTATTCAACCATTTATTTTTCTTATAATCTTTTTCAATACTATTCACGTCCATTTTCTCTCATTATTCATAATATTAGCATAAACGCAAATGTAGCATTTCTTCTTGGAAACGACCTTGTGCAAATACACACATACATTTATATACACACATATTTTGTACATACAGTACTACATTCGTTTCACTTAGCACTTATACACCCCGCTGATTTATTTATTAAGATAACATTCATGCTGCATAATAACCTCATAATTTTGTACAATACAGAATTAGTGTTATTAACATGAGTGATGATGTGAAATGGTAATTTTGTTCGTCATTATTTAACAAGTTTTTGTACGCTATTACTTTGTCACGTGACACTATATTTAAGCAAATCTTGAAAGTAAAATAAAACCAAGTTCTAACTGAAGTAAATAGCTGATTCATTATTAAAGAAATGAGGCTACTTTTTATTGTCATTTCAAGCAGGTAGAGCCTTGGTTGAAAGACACTTACTTACCCCGTTGGCCTAGCGACTAAAGTGAAGTTCAAGGGTCTTCGATATGACTGTTAGCTATATTTGGCGGAATGGAATGATTTATTACTTTGTTTGTTTTTAGGCATGTTTCTGCGACGAACCCACGACGTCCCCCAACTGCCTTCCATCAGGCGCCCTCAACGTATCGGAGTGTCGCTTCGGAGCGCCCGCCTTCGTGTCACTACCGCATTTCCTCCACGCTGATCCATATTACCCTAGTAAGGTTGAAGGCATTAATGCTACTGAGTGAGTAAACATTTTTAGGATTAAGGTGCTTACAAATTTTTGTTTTTTGTTGCCACATTGTCTTATTGATTTAGTAATTCTTTTTCAGGGACATGAACTTCAGATTAGTTTTGGAGATGTTCACGGGCATGCCTTTAGCGGTCTCTGCGCAGCTACAGATTAATCTACTGATCAGACATGTTTCAGGAATCACGTAAGCTTTTACATTATTTTCTTTTCATATTTGTATTTATGTAGGATTTATATTTTGCAAACATTTAGAGGAGTACGTAATATTTATCAATAAATTGTGATGTTTTTGGTAATGACGAAATGCTCACGATACTGCTGCAGTTTTACAATGATTCAGTTTTTAAATGTTAGTTTTGGGCAGGGACAAACTGTGACGATGTAAGACAAGGACATTATTAATTATTTTTTTGCCAAAGCAGTGTATGGTTTCACTATAGGGATAGCTAAAAAAAATAACTTTAAAACATATTTTTAATGCGAGAGAAAAATTTGGCGTCTTTTGGATCTTGTCCAAAGCCATTAATTGCGTTGAATATCACTTGATATTCAACGCAATTACGCAAGAGCACTTGCTCTTGCGAAAACACAGCCATTGTGACGTTAGGGACATCACACGTGATTTAGTGGTTTCTTACCTTCAAGACAGAATAAAACGATGAAATGAGGCCTTCCGAATCATCTGTCTCAATGGGAGTGCCACAAGGCTCAATTCTCGTTCCTTTTTTAGGGTTCCGTAGTACCTACAAGGAACCCTTATAGTTTCACCATGTCCGTCTGTCCGTCCGTCTGTCCACGGCATAGCGACGAAACCGTTGGTGCTAGAAAACTAAAATTTTGCATGAACATGTATGTTAACTAAACAAAGAAAGTCGTAGAATAAAATTTGGAAAAATATTTTTTTTTAGGGATGTTTTTTTTTTTTGTCGCCTACCCCATAGTGTGGGGTATTTTTAGATAGGACTTTTAAAAACGTTCAGGGGTTGCTAAGACAGTTTTTTTAGGGTTCCGTAGTACCTACAAGGAACCCTTATAGTTTCGCCATGTCCGTCTGTCTGTCCACGGCATAGCGACGAAACCGTTGGTGCTAGAAAACTGAAATTTTGCATAAACATGTATGTTAACTAAACAAAGAAAGTCGTAGAGTAAAATTTGGAAAAATATTTTTTTTTCAGTAAAGTAGGGATGTTTTTTTTTTTGTCGCCTACCCCATAGTGTGGGGTATTGTTAGATAGGACTTTTAAAAACGTTTAGGGGTTGCTAAGACAGTTTTTTGATTTAGAGATCCGTTTGCGAGATAATTAACTTTAAAGAGCAAATTTTTGTTTGAGTAGGGCGTCCCCCCCCCTCTAAAAGCTAAACTACTGGATCCTAAAATCTGAAAAAAATTGTGTCGGTAGTACATGTAATGAACTTTAAAGGAAAACTATAGCGGATAAGTTCACTTCATTAGTTCAAGAGGAATAGGGGTCCGAAATGTCAGATGCAGTTACTCAGAATATTTCGTTCAAAATTCTTGAAACATAAATAAACATACATAATACATATATAAAATCACGCTTTTATCTCATGGAGGTAGGCAGAGACGATGGAACGCCATGTGCTTCGCTCCTTACATACTTCTTTCGCTTCCTCAACATTCATACATCTCGTCATACGTGCTAGCTGGTTTCGTGTACTACAAACATTTCCTTTCTGAAGGACGCCATTTAGTTAAAAAGTAAAATTAAAAATATTTTTCTACGGAACCCTACTGCGCGTGGCCCGACACGCACTTGGCCGGTTTTTTTTTGTATGCATTGATGATTTTTTTAATTTTATTTACTATGATGCATCTTTCTACATGATTTATCTCTGTAATTATGTATTACAAAGTTGGTTGCAATTTCCAGCATAAACAACATGTTGCCGGACTCAGACACGTTAGTCCCCATGTTCTGGTTCCGCCAAGAGATGGAGACCACACCGGAGTACGCGAAGATGGCACGGTTCGCGCTCAGGATTCGATACTGGGTACCCTATGGATTCTATGCACTCACGGTGAGTTAAGGTTGTTTTATACCGGCGAGGCATGGCGTGGAAGAACAGAGGGGCATTGAAATTTGTAAGGATAAATTTACATCCTTGCCCTGCCAATTAAAATAACCCCGGAAATATCTGTTTGTACAATATTGAAATTTATTGTATTAGGAATAGAGTATTTATCAGCTTTCAATGCGTGACGTCGCCAGCTGGCAAGGCTGACAAGTCAGCGGGAGTTAAAATACTTGTTAGTACGATATTAAAGTTGATTGTTTTATGAATACAGTATTTATTTATAGCTAAATGGATGACGGTGCAGTGTAAAAGGTGCAGCGTGTTTACAATTCACTCCCAGCCCATTCAAAGATTTTTAAAATATGCGTGAATCGCAAAAGAATTTAACCAACTAAAAGCCGAAATAAACAATCCGTACGTGTAATAAATAACAATATTCTTTTCACAGGCACTCGGCGTAGGTCTTCTAATAGCAGGAATAGTGGTGCTAATGAAGAAACTCCTGAAATCGCCCGACATAACGCCTATTCTCGAAGAAACTAGCTCCAACGAGTCTTAACATACGTATTACTAAGTAGATAGAATTAAGTAGACATATTAAATGACTTACTTCTGAAGTATGAAAGGAAAGTTAGACCAGGCATTCTTAAATTTTGCGCCGTCGAAAGACTTAAAGTGCGTTTTCGTCCATCTTCCTAGCATTATTGCCATACATTATTAGGGAAACTATCAGTACTGTAAACGCGCCTATCTAACTGTACTGTAAAAGTTTGGGATCTCCTGATTTAGACGAAGAAATGAATAAGTGTAGCAAAAATTATTTTTTAGGCTTCATTGGACAGGTTTGCATCCTGTATGCTTACTTTAAGATTTTGTCTTTCTTTATGTCAAGTGATGATGCCATTTTAAAGACAAGTAGAGTGCCCACCATCACTCATTGCCGATCAGCGCCGAGCTTCAGTTTGATAGCTGACTAATAGGATGAGGAATTTGCCGTCTATTTCTCATCCTATTGGTATACATGTGTAGCATGACTGGGGACGCGGACTCTAATTTTAGTGCGGCAGTGTCACTGACGATTTTTCTATAGAATTTTTTTTCGTTTAAATACAAAAAAACAACTCCACCGGGTCAAATATTGTACACTTTACCAAAATATGTATTTTATTAAATATCATGAATACAAAAAGACGAGTTTTATGAGGAAGACTTAAAATGTCGAATGAGTATTGAATAAATGAGTTTAGTGAATTAATATTTACATATTTATTTAAAATAATTACTTTTTGTTAGCGTTGTTACCATTGAACGTTACAAGTGGATAAGTAAGGGAATTAGGTAGAAATTTTATGATGAGATACAATGTTTTAATTTAGGTCTATTGCAATAATACTTAATAATTTCAAGTCAATTTTGTAAAAAAAATACGTTATTGAAATAAGTTACTGGGCAAAACTATAAAAAAAAAAATATTATGAATAAAAATTTATAAGATGAGCTTCCCTGATAGCTTAACTGCCATGTGAAGTTCCAAAATATATGTAACATAATTAAATTGTTTAATTAAAATAATATATTTGCATGATTGCTCAATTTGCTATTTATAAGTGCCTTGTACACTAATTTAGCTAATTAGTCTATAAGCATTGTTTAAAGTTTTTTTTATATGACTTACCCTTTACTTTTTAAATCAAAGTATCATCCGTAGCAGCAAGTATGTACATACAACACACAAATTTTTCGAAAAAATTCAACATTTACAACACAGTCAGTTTGTACAAAAAACGTACAATATTTGCCTTTTTTTTTGTTAAATATTGAATTTTATTCTGTTATTGTTATTTTGCTGTCTGAACCATTATGACTTTCAACAGTATATTATGAAATTATTGCTGTTTTGCATCTTTTCCATTCAATAAACAACATTTTGTTGTTAAGGCTTAGGACTAGCTATTAAATTTTTAAGGATGAAAGGATGTCATAAAAAATATTACGTATTAAATATGTGATGAAAAAGAAAATCAAGGCAATGCGAAAAATTATGTAAATTGACTGATAATTCTATCAATTAAACAATTGTAAATCTTTTTTTGGAATAATTAGTGCGTGCGTGTTCAATATTTGATTCTAGTTAAAGCCTAAAAGCGCTTCCAGCCCGCGAGCATTGAGCATTACGCAACAAACCGAGCATTCGTCTGTAACGTAACATTTTTACGATCAATATTTTAAACTCGATTTAAATATATAAATAGAACCAGCGATAGATAGATAGATAGAAAATACTTTATTTGTACATAATTTCACATGGAAAAACTTAAGAGGTAACACAAAAGGAAAGTAACAGAAAAAAATTGTACAAAGGGCGGCCTTATCGCTTAAAGCGATTTCTTCCAGCGATCAACATATTGAGCTAAAATTAATATGCTGTTATAAAAATATTGTTTTGATGTAGAATTATTTTTATTTCAATTAAATATAATCATATTATCAGTTAGTTACCTGGTTAATTTTGACGTGTGTTTGGGTATACGACATTTAATTTTAATAATATTATGTACTTATTTCATGTATGGATAACTTTATAACTTTAAAATATTCATGTTCTATAGAACTCGGTCATCCTCCAATTTGTCAAATGCTAGATAAATTCTAATGCAAATCTTAATTTTTGAATAAAAAAGCCTAATTAGTTAAATATAATGGACTTCACATTCCTAGATAAATAATTATGATTAAAAAAAATATAGTCTAATAAAAATATTGGTTTTTAGTTGATACTACACAACGCATATCACTTTGGTACAAAAAGATTTCGAAACATCCACAATTGTTTTCCAATATTTAATTCCAAATTGTAAGTGATTTTTTTATTATAAAAGGGCCTTTGGGACAGTAACATTTTAATATTTAAATATCAATATTTTATAAATAGACCTTAATCTATTTTTTAACTCACTTGTATTATATTTTAATCTATATTTAATAAATATAATCCGCATGTGTTATTTTAAACCAAAAGTCATTACATTCACCATCATAATTATTATTTATATTATACATTTTAAGACCTCGATATATATATATAGTAGGATAAGTCTTATTTGTCTAAGAAACAATGTAAAAAAAATAGAGAACGAGTAGTTTTAAAAGTGTCGAACAATATTCTATCATTGATCTGTGAAACATTGATAAAGTTTCCACAGTGTATGGTTTTGTTATTATTGTGAGATGGACTAAGGGTCACGTTCCCTTAAGATATTACATCCAAAAAACTCAGAAATGTATAATTCACGTGCTTTAAGGTGGTTAACTAAACACCGTTCTGTGAATTTCGCAGGCAATTTTGGATGATAAATCTCAATCTCACTTAATTATCAGCAATAGATTATATTGATTTAGAAGATGTTCTCCGAGTAAAAAGTGGATCATAACAAAGACTTCTTTAATAATTTACTATCAAATAAATGACAATAATAAAAGGGTAAAACAAAGTTGTAAACTTATAAGTTGCCACCCTGTACAACCTTAGTTTACTTTACCAAAAATCTGACAATCAAATCACATCCGTTTAGTTAAAAAAAAAAGAGTGAAGAGCTCGTCGGAAAAAAATGAGATTTATTTTTCTCGTCGAAACTAGTGGAATAGATTTGGTTAATAATTCTAAACAAACGGTTTTCTGGTTTCTGGAAAAGTAAAAATAAAGATGTATTTATTGACCTTATTGTATCTACGAGAAACAAATTAAAACTTTAATACTTAAGTAATAAGATGCCATTTTAATAATTTTATTCTCACTTTGTACCTTACTTTAATTGTAATAAAGATATGTATAGTATGTCTGTTAATATTGTAACTGTTAATATGATTGTTAAGACCATTTTGTAAGTTTAATAGAAAATACAAGACTTATTGTGGTTTTATTGAAATTAAATACCTTAATCTAAACAAAACATAATGTACGCCTCTAATTCCCAGATGGGTGTGGCTGAGGTGTATAACACCCATATATCACCTGTTATGTTTAGGTCCAATGTGATAGGGGGTGAGCCTATCGCCATCCACCGGGTACAATTCCAACTCCGTGCTGCTATTGAGAATTTTCTGACGGAGAAATCCCAATTTATAGTCATTAAATCATAATTATTCTGTCGCGGTGCACCTAGGTACCGAGGGCAAAGCAATTAGGTGTGCACAGTAAAATCTTATTTTATAGTCAAGACTACACCAGTAATGGATGTGTGAGTTACATACTTATATAGTGGGTATATTACACTTATTAAATATGTATGATGTAGTGCATAACTAATTGCTTTGCCCTCTGTACAATAGTGCTTGTTGTCGGTGCGCATTAAGGTACCAAATCGTATCAGAACCTCTATGGTTATAGGTAAAAGCTCTCAGTCCATTGATGTCAACGAGACCCGACAGCGCAAAAAAGCACTTATCTTTACGAGAGTTGTAGAAAGTGATAAGGAAGGCTGCAGCCATTGTTCTAGACATAGGGGAGAGTGGTCACCATTCGTACGCGGGGCACATTCATACAGTTAGTATATCAGACAAACTAAACGGCACACAAGCGCACGTTTGCTTGTGTGCATTGACATACCGGCCACCATGTTGCTAAGCAGAGTGTCGCGCCAGTCGCACCACGGTGCATTGGCTGACACGACATAACGTGGTTTCGCGCGCGGTGAGTAAATTTTTTATGTTAATTCAATAATTGAATTCTAATTTTATTGAAATTCTACTTACAATTGTGAATTATTCACAATTGTAAGTAGAATTATTATGTTTTTGACAAAATAATGTTGATTAATATTAATGTTAACATTGATTATTTTGAGCTTTAATTGTTATATTTCTCAAATTGAATTAGAATTTGTATAAAGTAGTATTTTAATTTTGTGCAAGGCATGGGGTGCATTCGGACAGCAAAACAGGGGGCACATTCGTACGCGTACGAATGCTCCCCTTTAGATTTTATTAACTATCTAATATTTTATTGCAGAATCATGGTACGAAAATATAAAAAAAAGGGTACGCGTACCCAAGAGGTGGATGAAGATTCCATGAAATTAGCAATTGATGACGTAATTCAAGGACGGTTGTCATATAGAAAAGCCGCGTTGCAATATAACATCAAGACATCGACGTTGAAAAGCAGAGTCAAGAAATTCAAAGATGGCCCGGCCCTATCACCGATGAACCCTCACGAACATTTCATTCCAAGTTCACTAGTCTACAGGTCTTCTCCTTGGAAGAAGAGACACGCTTGAATGACTACATCTATATATATAAAAATGAAACCTTATTAATAGATTTAGAAGAGAGACATAGACAAAAAGAATTGAAAAAATAGAACAGGAAAGGAAAGCCAGAGCCACAGCAGTGAAACGTAGTTTGAAAGAACTTAGTTCAAGACAAAATAAAAAGAAAGCTAAGCAAATAAAAAGTGATGAAAATTCAGAGGCATCTGAAGGATCGGAATTTAGCTTGCGGGAGAGTTCAACATTTCCAATCGGTTTCGAAACGGACGAAGAGACTAATGATTGCAGTAATAGCGATAATAATTTAAATGTGACACCAAATAAAATCAAAGATACCTAATTGTTTTGTTTTGGTAAAGTCTGAAAAAAAGACTTCTGTTGTTTACTACGTCGGAAAAGTTCTTAGTCATTATTCGGGTACGGAGCTGAAAGTATCTTATCTTCGGAAGAAACCGGGATCATCATGCTCATTCTTTTTTCCTGATATAGAAGACATACACACTCTGTATATCAGCGATGTCGTCATGATTCTACCTGACCCACAACCACGAGCGGGCTGTACAGCTAGAATGGCTAGACTTTTTACTTTTGCAGTTAATTTAAATAATTTATAAAGTGCAATAACTTCTAAAGTAACAACCAAATATGTATGATTATTGACTTGTAAGTTTAGATTGTCGAAGATTGTGCAACATACTCATAAAAACCGGCCAAGTGCGTGTCGGGCCACGCGCAGTAGGGTTACGTAGCTAGTCGTAACAACATATTTCGACTTAAAAGGGATTTACTATCTGTATTAAACAAGTAACATCTTCATACAAGTCATTACTTTCAAAGGTTTTTGTAATTTGCACGAATTATTCTAAGTAACTGCATTTTACACTTTGGACCCCAATTACTCTAGAACTAATTAAGTTAAAGTAACCGCTATAGGTTTCATGAAAAGTTTATTACATATACTACCACCGTGATTTTTTTCAGATTTTTTAAGCTATCGGTTTAGCTTTTAGAGGGGGTGGGACGGCCCTACTCGTAAAAAAAATTGCTTTTTTAAGTTAATTGTCTCGCAAACGGATCCCTAAATCAAAAAACTGTATTAGCAACCCCATTGTGTTTTTAAAGACCTATCTAACGATACCCCACACTTGTTATCCTCGAAATTATTTATTTTATCCTCGAAAGACATTAGGGACCAGATAAATGGTGTCCTTCAGAAAGGAAATGTTTGTAGTACATATGTATGAATGTTGAGGAAGCGAAAGAAGTATGTAAGGAGCGAAGCACATGGCGTTCCATCGTCTTTGCCTACCCCCGTGGGTTACAGGCGTGATTTTATATATGTATTATGTATGTTTATTTATGTTTCAAGAATTTTGAACGAAATATTCTGAGTAACTGCATCTGACATTTCGGACCCCTATTCCTCTTGAACTAATGAAGTGAACTTATCCGCTATAGTTTTCCTTTAAAGTTCATTACATGTACTACCGACACAATTTTTTTCAGATTTTGGGATCCAGTAGTTTAGCTTTTAGAGGGGGGGGGGGGGGACGCTCTACTCAAACAAAAATTTGCTCTTTAAAGTTAATTATCTCGCAAACGGATCTCTAAATCAAAAAACTGTCTTAGCAACCCCTGAACGTTTTTAAAAGTCCTATCTAACAATACCCCACACTATGGGGTCGGCGACAAAAAAAAAATATCCCTACTTTACATGTAGGGGAGCTACCCGAAAAAAAAAATATTTTTCCAAATTTTATTCTACGACTTTCTTTGTATAGTTAACATGCCTACATGTTTATGCAAAATTTCAGTTTTCTAGCACCAACGGTTTCGTCGCTATGCCTCGGACAGACGGACGGACAGACGGACATGGCGAAACTATAAGGATTCCTTGTAGGTACTACGGAACTCTAAAAATGATTGCAAAGAAATTATTAAGACTGATTGTTAAGCTAAAAATTATCAATAAGTAAACTGTGGATAAACGATTTAATTTTTTGTTATGTTTCTAAAGAAACATTTATCGACTATGAGTCAAGTCAAATATTTTAAGTTAGTTCTTTAATAAATAAATATTTTTGTAATAATTAATAAAAATTTAACGACTTTATTAGGCTTACGAACGTACCCCGTACGTGGGGTACGTTCTTACAAATATCTTATCGTAGAAAAATTACTATAACTCTTTAACCATTTGACATAATAGTTTCGGATTTTTTTGTAACAAACTACAATATATTTGTTACGCTTAGGTATATCAACTACATAAATTCAACAATCCATCATAAATTTAAAAAATAAAATATAAAAATCGTACGAATGGTGACCACTCTCCCCTAATGGGCATGGAGGACATCACAGCTGTCTCCTTAAGAACCTGTCACCGTCTCGGTACTGCGAGCAAGGACCGGCCTCGTCCCCTACTAGTTAGGTTCGCTGTCTTGAGACCTATACTGCAGACCTAGTAAGGTCTGCAGTATGAAGTGCAAAGCTGAAGGGGTCTTCGATCGCTTTTACCAGCTCTAGACTCCATTTTGGGATGAAGGGATGCAGGATGGCACCTTTGTCATCAAAACTCCGGACGGTAATATTCAGAAGGTTACTTCGATGCATGAACTTAGTCCTCTCAACAAGGTGTCGACGGAAACATCAAGCAAAGTGTCGGCTCGTGCAGTTATATTTGTATTTTTCCGTCGTATTTCAATGTTCGCGGATGATATTGTTCCAAATATCTTTCGTTGCGCAAATCCTTGAGCACGTAGGTATGTTTTGTTTTCAAGTAATTTTACGCTCATATTTATTAATTTACTGTCTTCATAACTTTATTCATCCTACTCATAGATACCTACCTTTAAAAAGATTTAGAGCCGATTTCACAAAACTTCTTATCTTCAGTTTTGTTAAACTGAAACTGTTATTAGCTGAAGATAGCGTACTCCAGTTTAACACGGTGGTGAAATCGGCACTCATATTAGTAGGTTCTTGTCACCGCAGTTGTCAATTCATACATTGATAAGTACCAATACATTATCATATTTTATCGAAATTAGCAACAAGTGATGTATATTTTTAAAATGCATCGTACGATGTCAGATAAAATTAAATGCATATCTACGAAAACGTAGATTAAATTTGGAGATAGGAATGATGATATAGCAAGCATTTATTATTAGCTACCTTACCGCTCTGCTCCCGTATCGCTTTTTTCCGTTCATTGCTGCGCCCGCGCCGCTCCTATTGTTCGTAGCGTGATGTTGAAGCCTTCATCGATGAAATAGCTATAAAAAAACAGATCGGACCATTATTAGTTTCTGAGATAAGCGCGTTAAACCAAACAAACAAACTATTCAACTCAATTATAAGTAACGGCATTTTTTTCGGTCAACGAATAAGCATTGCCATACAGCGTGGCTATGCTGCCAGCATTTCGGGAACGATGCCCACTGGTAGCGGTTTGCTTGATTAGTGTATATAGTTTTAGTTTTAGTTATTTTTATTATAGGTTTAATTATTTTATTTTTGTGATTAACAGAAATGTATTTTGGTTTAAAATAAAGATTTTCTTAATATTAAACATTATAAGTAGTTATAGGATTCGTAATTTTAAAGGCGCATCTCAGATCAAATGTCAATTGACTTAATAATATATAAGGATCATAGAGTACATAAAAAAAGCAGGAGAGAATGTCACCTATAAAATGATGGAAGCACCAAAATGGCGGCGGTCTGTTTATGTGTGCGTGTGTTAGGGGTTACCAGCCATGAGAAATATTACCCACATTTTTACAATAATTTAAATAAATATTTTAGAGGTTTAGTTCTTATATTTTTTTATTTGCTGCTTTTTACCATCAAACATGATATAGGTAGTTTTATACTACCGTGGCCAAAGACCAAACAATATAAAACAACTTTATGTTTGAATTTCGAAACAAAGTTGATTTTATATTTCTAGCAGTCGATGCGGGCCTGCAGGTGAAAGCATCTTTACCATCTAAGAATCAGGAAGCGCCGTAGGAGTCGTAATTTTAAAATATTTTCCAAAAACTGGGTAGCTGCACTAAAGCATCTTCGCTGCCTTGCGTCAGGAGTGCCCAAAGCAACGAATTTTGTACATAATATATTATGTAAGTTCCTTCCTGATTCTTAGATGGTAAAGATGCTTTAGTGATATACAGGGTGTCCCAGTTTAGGACCTGGAGCCGAAATCTGATAGTAGGATAAGTTATGGCAGTTAGCAAAAAAATTAAAAACAATTCAAAATCAAAAATTCTTTATTACATAAACTATCAGAAAGTGTTTGAAAACGTCAACAAAATGTACAAACCAAATAAAATATCTAAGTTAAAATAAACAAACAATTGCGGAGCTTATATTTACTTACATGCGATTTTTCAATATTTAAAGAAATATTGGCAATTAAAATAATCGAGAAAATTTACACCCTGTGACGGACTTCCCGCTTCATTTCACCTAAATTCTTTTATCGTTTCGTTTTAACATGGCTGCCACGAAATCTCAAACTCGTATGACATTCTGCGGGCCCTTGATTTGAAGGTCAACATTCGTATTCGCAAATGTGAGAAATCATACGATTTGTTACATCACATCGTACATGTGTTTTACACAATAATCAACGAAATATTTATTTTTATTAACAGTTTTTTTGACTATTTCAAAAATAAAAATCTTTATTGACCACTAGCATCCTTAACTTGTGAATCCCCTAACGCCTGCACAAGTAATAACTGGGTTGCAGGAGATAGCGTCTTCTTCGTACAGCAGACACTATTACATTTAATGTTATGAATAGGACAATTTAAATCAAATTTTACAAAAAAAAATTCTTCGTAAAATTGTTTTTTTATAAATTAACTTCTTTTGTAATTATTACTAACATTTATTTTTAATTTTATTGTGCAAATGTTCAAGCAATAATTGCTTTAACATTAGCACAGTAAAATTAATTGTGTCGTTCCATTTTTTTACAATAAATAATAATGATCAGTGGTGTGCTTTTCAATTACTTACAATCTCTTATGCTGATTTAATTTTACCAACTGTTATAATTTCTGCAGTTTCTAATTATTTCTACCCAAAAATATTTCCATGCGTCGTTTGCCGCAGGAAATCTATAAAAGATAGAATAATAATTTATACTAAATGTATTATACTACTAAAAAATATTTACCCAAATTCAGGGTAAATGAAAATATTTATTGACTGTCAACACTGATAGTTTTGGTATAATTTTTTACGAAAACAATATAATTTCAGCAATAAGCTGAATATATTACTTGCTTACCTATGAAAATTGATCCCCTGGTTTTTTTTTATCGAGGCGCTATGGTTTCGGCAGCTTTTCACAACACAAGACGGCATTTTTAATTATTTTACTTGAACATCCGAGCAACAGCACAGTCCGAAGCGTAATGGCGGGCGATTGACTTACTATTGTGTCAATGTGTGCGTTCTGTGTGTACGTGTGACTTACTATGGGTGCTTCAGTAAGTGTTTCAAGAGACGGAGTCCTGCCTTTTTTTATGTAGTCAATGATAAGGATGATAACATTGTTGATTAAGTAGGTATAAAAGAAAAATTTATCTTTTTCACGCGCTTACCTAACATTAAGATACAAAGTTGATTAGTAAGTACCTACATACATACTTACTGAACCACTGTCTGCTTGATATGAGACTTTGATAATAGGTGACGCCTCACTAGGCAATTTCCACGGTGATAATTGTTTTGCTAGATAGGTGAAAATTTCGTAGCTAGCTCCCACCTACCTAACATTTTCATGTCATTATTATTTTAAGGCTATGTGACCAAATGATGGGAATATAATAATATAATAACTACGGTACTATGAACATAATTTTGTAAACATCGATGCGGACGTATTTTTTTTCACCTGAACTTTTTATTAGATATATTTTATTTAATAACATTATATTATTTTTTATTTGATATACATATAGTTAGGTTTATATTTAGTTTTAACGTATTTAATAATATAGTGTCATTTTTAATCTTTAGGTAATTGTATCATAATAAATAAAATATTTGTGTATGTAGACTAATATTTTGTAAAAATTATCAAAAAATTTACCTACTTTGTGGACAATTTGATTCCTGGCAAGACTTTGATGACGTCAGAAGCATAAGGTCGTATCTTGAAAAGAAAGTGGGGATAAGATTCGACTTGTTTCTTCCAAAGTCAAGATAAAAGAATACTCCTTCGTTAATATTTCACAATCTAAGTCCTGCTGCCAATGTTAATAAAAACCTCTAAAAATTAAATAACAACAACATTGACTTTTTAAACAAAGAATGATACTTATTCTCATCACATCTTACATGCTGGCCGCTATAAATTATGTTATCGAGAGCAATAAGTCATCAGATTACCTACTAGAGGAAGTGTCAGACAGAGATGCAAGAGGGAATAGTAGCGAGGGGAGGGGGGCAGTCACGTTGTTTTCCACACGGTAAATTGCCACGTGATTTCGTTGGAAAAATCTGGGCAAGATTATAGAGCAAAAAAAATTTACTTGTTTGTTTAAAAATGCCAAAAACTTTTTTTGTTATATCGACGCCCCTTGGAATAATTCCTGTGTCGCGTGGGTTTACACAAACATAAATTTTACAAATACAAAGCACACCAAGAGTACAAAAAAAAATATTGCGAATGGCACTTAAGATATATTATATCATGTTATCTAACCCACAACACCTGCGCAGTAGTGAGCGGCTAGCGATCGCCACTCTGAATGTATATGGCTAGTTCAACCCTGTGTGTAAGTAGTTTTAGGGCATATGGTGTATTTGTTCCAGTGAATGCGACTGTATATATATAATTGTGACGGTGACTATTAATAATTACCACATGATTTGCAAAATTTTATTATAATATATTGAAAATGACACTTTTGCCGGTAATTTATTTTGCTAATATAGTCCTTGGCATGCATTCGATTCCGGCAGTCGCCGACCGCTGCCGCGGCACTTTGGCTACGCTCGCTCAGCTCGTGCGTTATTGGTCACAATCAAACCTAACCTGAACTACTTGTAGGACCAAAACTTCAAAACATCTACCAGTTCTCTATTGCTCCATTGATCAGGCAGCCGCTTAGCTTGCTTTATTTTTGAAAATGTATCACATTTATTGGTATTGTGGTTATTTTTTTTATAGCTACCGATAAATGCACGATAAATGTGATTAATTTATTACTTTCACCACGGCTTTTGGGTAATTATTAATAATCACTGGTTATTATTCATAATTTTCAATGTATCACAATCACTGTAGTATAATCACCAACTGCTACAATTTCGGAACAGGTGAGTGAGACGGTGCTTTTGGCTTGAAGTCGATGCAGAAAGCTCTACCTCAGAATACTTGCTTGTAGATTCTACACACAACCAAAGCAAACCACAGTGAACAGTATCAGAGCTTCCGTAATTGGTTTAATGAGTGAGATAACCTAATTGTAGTAAAGATAAACTTGTCATTGCACTGCTAAGATTGCTCGATGTGTTGCGTGTACCGACACTACACATCAACCTATACATTTACCGTATTTAAGTTGGTATCCCGTTTTACAGGCTTCTCCTGCAATGCGAGACCAGATTATACTGGAAATGTATGGGTTGATCGGAGAATCATCACCATTTCAGCCCAACGAGCGACGTCCACTGTTGGACATAGGCCTCACCTGATTTCCACCAAAACCGCGGTTTTGGGCTGCCTGAAGCTGGTCCACCGGAGAATAGAAATGTTCAGATAACTAGTAGCTTCCACCCTTTGATCTTATTTAGGGGCCTAGGCGTTTGGTCCACAGATACCATCAAGTGTAGAGTCTAGCCTAGACTCCTGGTTACAAGCTGTATTTGCGATAATCATCGTCATTAAAATCTATTTTAGCTGAAAGAGTAGAAACAGCTTTTACTCTACAAACAATTTGTGTGCTTAATTGAGTGTCTACGAGTGTCCTAGGCGTGCAATTTCTGGACTCAGGTAATTGACTTATTATATTTGAAGTTTATTCATTCATATGCGTGCAGGTGCTACCTTACAATTATGTTTCCCAACCAATTAGCTAACAATAGGCGTTTAGATACGTTATAACTGCACTTTAAAATTATTTCACAAGATTATTTAATTTTTTCTCAAACAATTTCAATTTCAAACAATAACAATTTCAAAATTATTTATTGGCAAGATATGGGTAGCAAGGTTGGTTGTATAATATAAAGGTAAGTATTACATAATTTCTAATCCATATCTAGCCCAAAGGCTTGCAACATTTTCGTGACATTTTAAATGTCAAATTACGGTTAAAAGTAAAACTAAAAAGAAGACTAAGAACTAAATTTCAGAAGTCAGAACTCAGGTGATTGACTTATTATTCGGAGATATTAATGCAGGTGCTGCCTTATAATGATGGTTCCGAACCGATTACCTTATAGTCTAAGAGCCCGTGAACCCCAGACCTTTGTTATTGTATAAAAGCTGATAACTTGTCACCGCATGCTCCCAACACAGGTAAGAACGATAGTCCTGATGAACGATGAACGATGGACATGATGTTAAGTGTCTGGCAATTAATGACGTGATTTCAATAATATTAAGGTAAAAATCACACTTTATTATTTGAAGAATTTAGATCGGTATTTTACACACCTTTAGTACAGTTTACCTGCCAAAGCAAGGGTTACCCAAACATTATAATGGTTCATCGTTCTTACCTGTTTGAAGCATGCGCTGACAAGTTTTCAGCTTTTATAAAATAACGAAGGTCTGGGGTTCACGGACTCTTGCTCTATTACACGAAAATGTAGCTTAGCTACGGCTACGACACGATTAGGGCGAGCGTCGTCGTAGGCATCGTAGCATGGCTGGTGAGTACTTTGGATTCAATTCGGAATAAATTACGAATCTGCATACTACTACTTGATATCGGTATGGTTTTTATGCGGGCTCAAGCTAGTTCATAAAGGCTGCACGCGGTTTCTTCTATCTTTGTGGGCTCTTTTATTATAGCCTTTTAATTCCTTAATTTCAAATTACAATTCATTTTATATAAATTATTTTTAAATACATACAAATCAAATAAAGTAAAATCATTTTATCAGTTATTCTAGTAGGTACCCATAGTACAAGCTCTGCTTAGTTTGTGACTAGATGGCGTTGTGTGTAAGCTTTGAGATATTATTATTATTATATTTTTTTAGATTTTGATCTTTAGTGAACCAGTCTTTGCCAGCCAATGAAATAATTTCAGCTAGGGCAGTACTACTACGGCATAAAAATACGTTTTTCTTACTGGCTGTTCAACGAATTTTTACTTACTTTCAGTATAAGTTACTAACGTAGCTTGAGTTCTTTGCGGAACTTAATCGATAGAAAAATCGCCATGCTGTCTCTGACAAAGCTCTTTAGTCTGTCTCCTCCATTAGCTGTCAGTCAGAAACAGACGTAGCGCAGTAGAAGGATATTGAATATTTTATTTATAGCTTCTGACTGCGTAAGATAGTTTATAAAATGCACGAGTCATTTTGAGGGGTAAACACGTAATTTCTTCAAATGTTAGCGGAAAATACTATGTTTTTATCCGAAGCAAATTTTTAAGCATAAGATATAGGGTTGTGAGCCTATCGCCATCCACCGGGCACAACTCCAACTCCGTGCTGCTATTTATAATTTTCCTGACGGAAAAATCCCAAATAAACCTTTTTTACCCAACCCGGGAATCGAACCCGATTAGTGTATGCGGCACCGCGAGTGAGTCGCATACGCTAACCACTAAACTGACTAGGCAGATCACTGACCTGACGGCAAAATCCTAAAAAACCACCCGCACTGGGAATCAAACCGGCGAGCTCGCGGTGAGAGCACACAACATGGCAGTTACTTAAATTAATTATTTTTTTTTGTAATACACAGTAAATACATTACACATTTAATATATAAGTCACATTATGTCATAACAATAGACGTTTTGATACGTTTATTAACTTCACTATAAAAACAAATCAGCAACATTCTGTTTGATTAAAAAAAAGAAATTGTGCTCTGATTTAAAACAGCTCACATTTATTTATTTTTGTCTTGGTCCACGGGCGGTGTCCCAAAAGCACTCATTGTACTTGGTTTAGTAATCGATTTATGACAGTAACTGTCGGCGGTTCTAGAGTTAGCTGCGAAAATGCGCGGTCTCTGTTTCTTGTATAGGAATTACGCTGTATCTCGTATACGCCTCGCTATATATTCAAGCGGCTACTTAAAGAGCCACCCAGAAATTTGGCGTCAACAATACTGTACTAACCATATTATAGAGGCACTAGTAGGAGTAAGTAGTGCCTTAGTTATTTGTGCACTAATTAACCCAACACGAGCGCAGATCTGAATGAGTACTATCGCACTTACAGTAAACAGTGTTTTGTGTTTGACCTGAGTGCGTTAGAACTTAGATAGTATGTCAGCATTATAAGTAATAAAGTAGATAAATTATGATGTAATCAATTATCCGTATTAAAACCAATACTTCTGAGTAAAGTTCCTAATATTACATCACCATCAATAAAAACGATAACTAATTTTATTAAGTATTTATTATACGTTGTAAGTATAAGTACAGTTATATATTTACAATACGTGTCTCTTTATAAGAAAGGTGCTTAATAATAAAATACATACAAACATAACTTTTACGAAACAAAAACAACTAAGTAAAGGAAGCGAGCGAGTTTTCTCGTA
This sequence comes from Hypena proboscidalis, assembly GCA_905147285.1. Lineage (NCBI taxonomy): Eukaryota > Metazoa > Arthropoda > Insecta > Lepidoptera > Erebidae > Hypena > Hypena proboscidalis. The sequence goes on from LR990132.1 coordinate 1,403,362, forward strand.
TTACCTAAAATTAGAACGAATTATGGTCAAACATGTTTAACATACCAAGGAGCACAGCTATATAATAGATTATCTTCCATAATAAAAAATGTAAACTCAATTATTCAAATGCAAACTCGCTGAATACTTAATGGTTGATAACTCTCTTTTAGATAAATAAGCTGGGTAAGTATAGTAACATGTTAAAGGAGTTAGTTTAGTTGTTCTGCAAATGTAATATTTTTAAGGCTAAAACGAAAAAAAAAATATGATATTTTTACTTTAAGTTTAATTATGTTCTAATAGAAGTGACTTACGTAGTCTTATTTGAGAATAAATGTCTTTAAACCTAAGTAACATCTGCCATTTCTATCAGATGCGTTATTGATTATCTTTTTCTCATTTATTACTGGGCAATAAAGAGAGATGAGTTGAACTATCAAGTTTAATTATAGCGCAAATGTTATATCATCTTCTTCATATAAGCTTAGCAGCATCGATAGCCGAGTGGGATACCGTAGGACTGCTAAGTCAAAGGTCTTGGGTTCGAACCCACGGCATACACCTCTGTCAATAAATCGTTAAGATTCGTCTTTTCGAAGATATGTGTATATTTATTATATAATTTATTGCTCGCTAACGGTGAAGGAAAACATCGTGAGGAAACCTGCATTCCTGAGAGTACTCGAGGGTGTATGAAGTCTACCAATCCGCACTTGGTCCGCGTGGTGGACTATGGCCTAATCCTTCTCATCATGAGAAGAGGCCCGAGCCCAGCAGTGGGACATGTATTAGACACGGGGCTGCTATAATTAAAAATATAAGCTTAACCCGTGATCGAACTTGCCTTGCTATACATTCAGGGGTTTGATCACTTGCCGCTTCCCCAGTGCGGGGCTTTGCCTTAAACCCAGTAACCCTGCTGCCGTCCTTTGGCTATAAAGTCGTTAACAATTATTATTCTCGCCATTTTCACTCTCTTTCTTTCAGTCTAGGAGTCATTTAAATATTATGAGTACTTCCTGAGATATTAAACATTTAATTTTTAAAGCATTGAAATCTTTCTTTTTTTTACTGCTTTTTTAAAGACAGTTTAATCACATAATTCAGCTTAATTTTCTGTATAACCATTTTAAATTAATATTTGAACATTTATACCAACGAGACAGTTTATAAACGTCGATAATAACACAAATAAAATGCGATCTAGGTACTAAAAATCTTAACATAATAGATTTTCAGCCTATTCTTTTTTCGATTTCACTAAGAACTTTTGTGGCTAAACGATCTTTTAAAAAAAGCGGCAGCAGTGTTATGGCAAGTCGTTTTATGAACACAATCACTTATATTATTTTGTCGGGATTTTTATCTCATGTAGTTGTCTCGAAAACATATCAACATTTTGGACAACATTGTATCTGACTCAAAAATAGTTATTTTCTTCGCAATAAAATCTATCATTTCCGGGAATGATGCATTGTGATGATCAGTGCAGGGATACAGGTTCTGGTATTGCTAACCTCTTTGCAAAACACTTTTCTTCTGTTTACAGTACAGCCGCAGATAACCAATCAACAGGTCCTATTCCACAGTCAGCCCTTAATAACAATTTGTGTCGCATCAGTTTTACAGAGAAAGAGGTCTTAAACACGATTAAACGTTTTGACATTCTAAAGGTTCCTGGCCCAGATATGATACCCCCTATTTTCGTCAAGCGCTGTGGACCTGTCATAGCATTACCCCTTTCACTTATCTTCAATCGCTCGTTCAGTGATGGTGTCTTCCCTGATGATTGGAAGAAAGCACGTATTGTACCCATTTACAAAAAAGGAGAACAGAAAAACGTAAAAAACTATCGACCTATCTCAATCCTATCTTGTTTTTCAAAATTATGTGAATCCCTTGTATGTCCAATTTTAACACAGCACACTAGCAACATTATCACGCACGCTCAGCACGGATTTAAGACTGGTCGATCAGTTCACACTAATCTGGTATCATTTGTATCCGATCTGTCTGCGAATATTGACAAAGGCAGGCAGGTCGATGCAATATACACAGATTTTTCCAGTGCTTTTGACAAGGTCAATCATAACCTCTTAATTAGGAAGCTAGAGGCTAACGGGATCCATGGCAGTCTCTTAAATTGGTTCCAATCCTATCTTGCCAAAAGACCCCTGACTGTATCTGTCAAAGGACACGATTCAGAAGCCTATTTTGCGGTATTTGGTGTGCCTCAGGGATCCCATCTTGGTCCGATATTGTTTTCCATATTTATTAACGACGTTACTAACGAAATCAAACATTCGAAATTTTCTCTGTTTGCTGACGACCTCAAACTTTACCAAGTTATTAACTCCCCTTCTGATGCAAATCTGGTTTAGTGCGATCTTGACCGAGTTCAAGTTTGGTGTCAAACCAATGCTATGGTTCTTAATCCAACCAAATGTAACCACATAAAATACACCAAAAAAAGAATCCCTATTTCATCAGCTTATAATATAGATGGGACAGAGATACAAGAGGTCAAAGAGATTAGAGACCTGGGCGTTGTTTTGGATCAAAAATTAACCTTTACTTCACATGTCAATGCGGTTACAACAAAAGCAGCTCAAATGTTTGGATTCATCAAAAGGAATACCAAAGAATTTCGTCGTATCCAAACGAAGCAAATCCTCTACAACTCCTTAGTACGGGGTCATCTTGAGTACGCTTCTGTTGTCTGGAATCCCTCATATGCAGTTCAGTCACAGAGGATAGAAAGTGTCCAGAGAGCGTACACTAGACACTTAGCGTACATTTCACAAGGTATATCACACAGGGCTCCTTACAATCAAAGGATTGACTTTTTTAAAATGGATACCTTGCATTACAGGCGTAAAAACCACGACCTGGTGTTCTTGCACAAACTTGTAAATGGTGGCATAGATTGCAGCGAATTGTTGAATAACGTCAGACTAGCAGTGCCCTACAGAATGCCGCGTTACTAAGTCTTTTAATATTCCATTCTACAGAACGAACGTGGGCAAACAATCACCTTTGGCACGAATGTGTGCCCAATACAACACACTGTGTGGAGACTCGGACACTATAGATATCTTTCACGATTCCTTGATTAAATTCAAACGAAAGCTTTACGCAAAATCTTTTTGTGATATTTTAGACTAAGTATATTAGTAGATTTTATGTTTTTTTTTATGTTTTATGATTTTAAAATTGATCTCACATAACCTTAACCAATTAGTTGTTACATTTTTGTTATCTTTAGATTTAAGTTTTTGCATCCTGTATTCTTTCTTTCTTTTTCATTATTTTAATAACGTGTCTATAAACTACAAAGAGTGTTGTAGCATGCATTTTATAAAAGATATGCATACAAGACCCAAACAATTTCAAGCACGTGTTACAGTAATATTATTGTATGTATATTGTTGATGTACCTATTAAATAAATAAATAAATAAATAAATAAAAAACGTCTTTGTTGCGTCTAGAATGAATATCCAATTGTTATTAAATATTAAGCTTTCTTGTGATAACTTTTGACTTATATGCACATAATATAATGATAAACGGTTAGTAAACCCGGCGTGTTTCTTAATAAGAAATGTAACATGGTTAAAATAATAACATGATTGCTTTTTTTATGAAGGAGGTAAGTAGATAGAATACTTACCTTGTAAGCTGAAAGTTAATTAAAAAGGTCATACCTTTTATTCCTTTTCTTTTATATTTGATGAACTGGCGCGTAGTCCACCTGATGATAAGCTGAAATTACTAAAAATGAACATCCACAATTAACAAAATTTGCTTGCAACCACGCACAGTGTCTGACAAAACGTAAAACTAAAAGGTAAATAGTGCATGATCGCCTTATTTCCCTATAGATTTTAGTTATTCATGTAACGCGAAAGTAAATTTACAACTCAACAACTTTGATGCATAGCGCTATTCAAGAACTACGTTGATTGTCAGTGTCAGTAATTTTTCCATGGCCTTAACTCAGCACCAAACTGAAACACACGCTTTAAATGAGGTTTAAAGCAAGCACAACCTTAAACCTCATGTCCAGCGTAAATATACGTATATTTCAGTTATTCGTCGTAAAATATTGAAATTGCTCTTTTTTTAGCTGAAAAAAAAATTTTGGGATTTTCTCAAACTAATTTGACATTTTAGTTCAAAAATAGTCAAATTAACGAAAAATTAAAGTAATAAAAACCCACAGATTAACCGCCGCGACACTGACGGGGCCCTGACCACCCGGACCGTTCGCCTGGTAGAGTTTACCAGCAACCATGGAGGCTGCAAAGAGAAATGTAAAATATGAGAAAAATAGCGACAAAATCCTCAAGTTAATGTCAACAAAGTTTTCGTAATTTATTACATTACATATATATGTTTAAGAACAAATGCACATTGTTTTTTGCTATGAAAGAGTAATCTATCTCAATGAATAACCACATTCTATTGAGCTAACTGATCACCTAATGATTCAGATACATATAATAAAATTCACGATTAAATACTTATAGAAATCAATCTACACATTGAATTCGCTAATTGCATAATAATTTATTTTGTGATGACTAAATCGTCAAGTTTAGTTAATACGACGCACTGAAGCCCACGTGTAAGAAGTACCAAGTACCAACCGCAAGGAGCACTAGAAATGTCTATACCTACTTCAGATTAAATTGATCTATATTTACATTTCGAATGGAGACATCAAACCCATTCACACAATGTCAATAATATTTTATTAGCTATCATTCAATTCAAAATAATCAGGAACTTATTGTACATATAAGTACACTATCAGTGTCTTCAGTTTATGCTTGTATTTGGACGCGGGTACACGCACGTTCGAGCGCGGGCCGATATAACGTTGGCAGAAGACGCGCGTGCCGCGAAGTGTCAAATTCAAATTAAAAAGTTAAAATCTGTGTATTTTAATAGTGCTGGGATTAGTGTTCCTATTCGAATATTGAATATTGAAGTTTCTGAGGTGAGTTTGTTGTTGAATATTGTTTTGAAGGCCCAAATGAGATTATAGATAACTCGTATTTGTGTGTTAATTAACTAGATAGTACTTACGCATTGATTTGTAGTCAAATCTATGCGGTAATGAATAAGACTATTAAAATATGTTAAACAAATAAAAACTACAGGTTTTTGTAGGTATAGATTATGATGTATTATTTTGTATGTTAGGTATTATTATCAATTGTAAAGTCAACTAGTCAACTGATTGACTATTCCACGCTTATGATAAGCATAATAAATTATAATAACAAACTCTGGTACATATAGAAGGAAGTGAAATGTAAGTAGGTACATGCGACAGAAGTACAACTATGTAAAATATAAATATAGACTAATTGTCTAATAAATAAAAAATAGAAACATCCGCACAAACTATATTATGCGCCTATGTTTAAATAAGCTTAGGGTACATATGTAATTGATATTTTAAAGGTTATTTTTTTTCTACGTTTCTTAGAATATAATTTTATGATACCCACTATTACATTGATACACCTTACAGGGTGTAGACGACCATCGTGACGAAGCCGCTTACCAGCTCAGTTCGTTATGCAACCCTGGGTGCTAAATATTTTTGTCGAAAACCGGTATTAGAAAATTTTACACGTCATTACAGTGCAAAAACACATTTTTTGATCGACGAATTCTACAAATACGATAAATAAAAAAAAACCTTAAGTCAGAAACGTAACGTTCCCTTTCTTGATAATCAGTTAGAAAAATCGTGAAAACCTTACCAGTGTTTCAGTTTACTGGTAAATGGCTTCATCACGATATCATTTACACCCCGTTTGTATAATTTGATGTTTATTTTAATATTGGATAATTATGAACAACAAGTCGACGCTGTTGTAGGTCATCAAGAGATTAAAATTATGTATTTTATCAATAGATAGGTACAGATTAGCACCTGCGTTTACTAATTGTTATTGCAAATAATTTTTCATGTTTTATGATTGAAAGTACATATTTGACTGGATAGGTACTTACGTACCTGAATAGCATTTGATAAAATAGTGAATATCCTTGAAGAATGATTGTTAAAGAAATTAAATTAAAAGACTAGTAAAATTGTCTTGCATTGTATAATATAATTTTCTAGTGCTACTGTTTGAAATGTTTAGGAATAAGTAGAATTAGTTGCAATATTTGAAATGATTTTGTTATTATTCAAAGAAATTCAATATTATAGTCGATTTTTTCACTGATTGCATAAAACATAATTTAAAAAAAAAACTGACTTCAATTACAAACAATGCACTAATAAGTAAAAAATAATTAAGTAATATCAACGTCTCATCTGTGTTTATCTAACTTATCTTTACTCCTAACCGTTGAGGAGTTGTACCTTCCAGCGTCATCTCAGAAACATGCAACAAATATCCGAGTAGAAGTAATATACGAAAAACAATATAGAACCTTTAAAATTTGAGGGTTGCCCTCGATTTCTTTAGGATCTCATGATAAGATCGTAACCTGATGAAAATGAGACAACATGACAAAAAATCTTTCCTTCTTCTTTCATTTTTTTTTACTTTTTCAGACAAAACAATATTTTTTAACTCGGCCCAGGCGTCTTTGAGTAATCGGGAAACAAACAAAGAAAAATACAATTGGATTGAAAACCTCCTCCTATATTGCGAAATCAGTTATAATAATATAGGTTAAACGATATTTTAATCAAAGTATCGGATTGGATGTAAACGTCGACAACGTTTTAAAAGTTTTTGTTAGGATTCCTATTCAAAATCCGAAAATTAGGCCAACAAAAGTTATGAGTTACAATACGCCGGTTTGCCCGTCAGAAAATCTCCGTATAAGCACGGCATCTAGAGTTGTGATCGGCTGGCAGATGGGGAAAGGCTTCCCTTTCACATTGGACTAAAACATAGCAAGTGATATTTTTCTTTTTTTTATGATGTTTCTAAGCAATTCGATTCTTCATAAAGATTTCAATCTAGTCTAGATATAAAATTAGAGACCTGAGTAACTTAATTTTGACCTAAGCTACTAAATTAATTTATGCTAAGAATGTGTCCATTAACACTTATGGCAAAATAGGTTGGCCAAAATTATTTTTTAAGACCATTATGTATGTACCCTATTTCTGTGGAATAAATGAATATGAAAGAATATGAACACTTATCTCATTTTCTCTATTATCGAAAAAGATACTGTTCTTATGTTCTTTTAAAGTAGCACTAAACCACTTGAAACACTCACTTCACTGAACTGGCTCAAAAGGTTTCGTCCTTTTAAGTCTTCTAACTTTGTCTGTGGTGTCAAAGATGGCCTTGACATTCACGTGTTGAAGAAGTCGTCGTTCATGAGCTTCAGCATACTATTGTATTACACTGGCGATATGATACTGTAAGACACCTCTGCCACAGCCTTTTAGGTAATACATGACCTTATACTGCAATTTTTTATCGATATTTACAAAGCGTCACATATCAGATGTCACATCACTCACGGACATTATCATAAAGACGTTGAGAGATGACTACTAACAGTTCAGATTGATTTATTGACAAATTGTAGACATTTACCAATCAGAATATTGCTATTGACAGCTGGTAACACTTGCTATTGATCGTTTAATTTTTGAGGTCAAGAAAAGTGTTACGGATCTGATGGAACATAAAAACATAATAGTGTCCAGTTTCATCAGTACCTGTTTTTAATAGTTTTCCATCCACATCAAAAAGATCCTTTAAAAATAGAATTTACTTTCAATAAGGAACAAATAGAAACTGTTAAAAAATTTCCACTATTAGGATTAAATTTAGACTCGAACTTTAACTGGAAATGCCACATTCAAATAATTTGCTCTAAGATTTCGAAATTCTGTTACGCTCTCCGCGAAGTTAAGAAAAGCACTAACTTCGATACCGCTCTTGCTACGTACTACGCATATGCATATGCATGGCTAAGTTACGGCATAATCCTGTGGGGCAATAGTTCCGATGCGCCCGTATTATTTGTAATGCAAAAGAAGCTAATACGAATTTTAACTAATATTGAACAAACCGACAGCTGTAAACCCTACTTCATAAAACATAAAATCTTGGCCTTGCCCTGTATTTATATATTAGAAATAAGTAAGTTCGTACATAAAAATAAAGAAATGTATTCAAATAGAGACGACAACCAGTCTAGATATGCATTACGTCAAAGAAATAAAATTAATATTGCCTGCTCTAATTTACACATACATTCAAATGGACCTTATGCCATGTCAATAAAAATATATAACCGCCTTCCCGAATCCATTAAAAGTCTACAAAATCCAAACGCATTTGCAAACAGTCTAAAAACTCTGCTTATTACAAAATGCTATTATTCTATCAACGAGTACTTAAACGATACCAAATTAAGTGTTACACACCCATCACAGTTGAAATAAAATTTGAATTCATTAAAAGTATCCTTCTCTTTAAAAATATTTATATTATTTAGTATTAAGTTTAGTTTTTAGTTTTACTTTGCTATGCCCGACAGGGTTCACATTGATCACTTATAAAATATATACCACCTAAGAAAACCACTTTGTGAAAAGCAATAAAGTATTGAGTATTGAGTATTGAGTATAGTTAACTGCCCGTTAACTCCGTACAAATTTGACACATTATCTGTTAAAATTGTTTAGAATAGGATTATCAGGGAATAATTAGGAACTTCGTAACTGCCGTTAGTACCTTTAGCTGCTTATTCTCTAAAGAACTATTTTAAGTTAAAATCTTTGTATTTTTATTGTGTTTACCTTGTAGTTTTGAGATGTTAAACAACATTAAGGTCGTACTAAGTAATTTAAGAATTTACAAAATTTCTGAAAAAACATTGTCATTTTTAACAGGAACAAACTCTTGGGTTAGCTAATTTGAGAAATTAAGTATTCTGTTGCCCTTTGTATCCTACTTAAGATAGGTACAAAGGGTTAAACGTGACGTCACGTAATAACGTAACATACAGTGAAGAAAATTAAGGTCCTCGCAAGAGGCGACCGTAGCTAAGTGTTTAAAGCGGCTGCCCGGTGTGCAGAGGTCGCTGGTTCAAATCCAGCTGTTTCTTAGTATGAGATATTCTTTGTCTTGTAATGCCAGTTGGCAGAGTAGACACAGTATTATATCGCCGTGGTATGACAAGCCACTCTGGAGATAATCTAATGACTGGAGATTACATTTATTGAAATATCCGGTACTTATTACTCGTTTGGTCAAGGAATGTCGTGTCGGGTCACTACAGTTTTATTAGGATTATTAATAGGACCTTTTTTCTATTTCATTAAATATTTCGGTCTTTGTCTGCCTCCTTGGTCTTGTGGTGAGCGTAAGTGACCTTTAAGGCGAGGACTCGAGTTTGATGCCCCGGTTGGGCAAAAGTATTTTTTGGGATTTTTCACCAATTGCTGCATGGGACCTAAACATAACAGGTTTTTTTGTTTTTTTTTAATTTCTTTATTTAATATAAGTAATATAATAATAGTAGTTACATACCAGTGTATATTTATGATCCTAGTAATAACAATCATACCATTCCAACTAGTTTTACAGACACATAATCTTCTTAAACTTAAACTTAACAGGTGAAGTGTGATGTCATGCATCTGTGCTTTCCCTTTTAAAATAGCTGTCATTATGTTTCAATATTTTTATTTCAGAATTGAGTTTTTGATTAATTATATAATTTCTATAATACGTATGTAACACTATGAATTTTGTACCTTACTACAAATATGAAATACGTAAAAACACCGCCATTATAAAAATATAGCAAATATGTTATTAAAAAACCTCCTGCAGGTCAGGCCTAGCCTCCTGCAGGCGATTTTTGGCCTTTTTATTTACATTTTTTATTTTATTAATATTTTATTTTATATAAACATTTATTTGTTAAATTAGCATAAGATCTAAATGTAAAGAATGTGTTATTCTAAATGGTACTAAATATATTTCTTTTTTTTTTACTAGCAATCGTTTTTACCAATTACTCTTAGGCATTCTTGTAACATCTCCTTGCAGCTAAACTTATTATAGGTAAGATTAAGTCTTGCGTATTATTAGCTTAGTACGATTATATTCATCATACTCACATTTCGCCCGTGCGTGTAAGATGTGTGTAAATAAACAGCTTCGGTTTTAAATTCCGTGTGTGTGATAAACTGTATAACGAGACAACCATAATAGATAGTGATGTAAGTATTTGTGATATGTCCATCACAAATACAACCACGGTACTTATTTCACAACTAAGATAAAACAACTAATAACGGAGAGTAAGATCCAATTTAATTGCTAAAGTATTATTACTAACTATATAAATTACTGCTAAGCTGAAGTGGGACTGGGCGGGACATGTGTCACGTATGCATCCGGAGAGGTGGGCACGGATTGCCACTTAATCGATGCCCCAAGAAGGACACTGTCGTCGGGGTAGACCTAGGAGGCGCTGGCAGGACGACCTAGATGCCTAGAACCATACCTCCACCTCCTCCTCCTACTCACCACCTCTCCTTTTCTGGCTATCCACCAAGTAGCTTCAGGCAAGCCACCGCGCAGCTGGCAGAAAATGCCGTGACCGCGACGCGATGGGTTTAGTGCAGCATAGCCTGTTCGTAGCCTGGCGTAACTGCATGGTTGTGGCGTAGGCATCGCGTAGCGGCAACGTAACAATCAAGCAATAATTATAGAGAATAAACTCAAAAACTATTGGACTGATTTAAAATTGTTATTTGTGCAAGAAGAGAGCAAAGTTGGTATTTTCTTCTAATTGCTTAAAGTGCTTTAGAATCATAAGTAAAAGATTCTATAGTAGAACATTACAATAGAATCTTGAGCGTAGCTCAAAAGATCGAGATGTAGATAACTTTGATCTCGTGTCGCACATACAACTTTTCCCCTTGCAGCTTGAAATAGTACCCATAGTACAAGTTCTGCTTAGTTTGGAACTAGATGACGTGGTGTGAATGATGTGTGACATTAAAAAAAACAATGAACGAGCAGTGAACAAAACCCAGCATTGCTTCGAACGAGAGCAAAGTCAAGTTTTGCCCATTAAAATGACTCGCGACAAAATCAAGGATTGTTTACTGTTTTCAATATTGTACCATTGGAAACAGTAACAAGGCTATAGGCAAGCTTTCGAAGACGCGCGGGGAAACTAGTTATATATAAAAACCCTTTATTATACACATTTTGCAGTTCATTCCTGCCCGGTGTTATTACAAGATTACAATAATACTTACTTTTTTATTTACAGTAGAATTATCTAAAATTCTCAAACTCAAATTATAATAATCACATCACTGGTGGAACATTTGTCATTTATTGCCAGGGTTATGAAAATATTTTGATAAGATATTACGAGTATGTTATTGCTATTAATATGTACCTTGATTGTATTCTGTTTTGTGTAAACAACCCGGTATACCATCAAAATTAAAGTTCGCAAACTTTTATCCGAAAAATTGGCAGAATCGTCATAATGTTTAATTCTTCATCGCCCGTCTCTTCATCCGTTATTTATATATACATCATAATATATCTTATAATTATCAAATCCTCTTGTAAGGCTCACCTGTATGTGTTTATATTATTGTTATTGTATTATAAATGTATGTATTTATTTATATTATAAACTAATATAATATTTATTATTTTATACTTTTAATTTTATGTATCTCTATTACGTATTTTATATACTTAATATATACTTCTTCTATTTACATATCTATCATTATTCGTCTTTCTAAACTGCACCTACCTATGCTTATCTCTGCACCACCCTAGGTTGACTGTAAGAGAATGCCATCAGGCATTAAGTCCGCCTTTGTACTATTTTTTTGTGCAAAAAGTTAAATAAATAAAAAAATAAATAAAAAAAATATACATGTATATATTTATATAAATATATACATTTGTGTATATTATTGACGTATTTAAAGTATTTTGTTTAAATCGAGTTTCAAATCAGTGTATATTTTATAAGTATTATCGAAACGCACCTACCTTTGTTTCTCTGCACCACCCTAGGTTGACGGTTAGAGAATGCCACTAGGCATTAAGTCCACCTATGTACCATTTTGTGTGCTAAAAGTTAAATAAATAAATAAATATTGCCCTTATACACTATAACTTTCCGATCGCGGTTCCCCGCGTGGTACGTTGATATAGTAAATATTATTTTATACCCTTGATTTTCCTGGGGTCTGGAACTATCCACACCAATTTGCATCAAGATTGGTCCAGTTTCCAGCAAGATAAATTTTGGCGCATTTTTGTCATGTTTTCTCATATAAAAACGCGACATAGGCCACATTTGCTAACCAGTAGACCAAAGCAGATAGATCATCGGCAAAGTCCGTTAATATGTTAAATTACAACCTAAAATAAAATAATTCTTTAAAATTTAAAAAAAAACATCACCCATCCCAACAGGTAGTCCAAATCATAAATAATCACAATAAATAACTGTCTCGATCAGCTGTCATCAGGCTTAAAAACTAAAAAAAAATATATAAATTAGATTTATTATTGTGTTTCAAAACCAGTTATCTAATGACAAATATGATTTTAATCGTTCGTAGTATGATAAAAATATGCAAAGAACTACCAAATGGATATTAAAATATGAATCATAATTCATTATTTTCGCTCAAGTAAAATATTTTAGTTTTTTGTAAATTTGTACGTTTATATTATGTTTTACTAATTTACGTATCTCACTAATGTTATCACATCACTAAAAAATATTAAAAACAAAACTATTTAAAACGTCTGAGGTCAAAACTAATTGTAATTAAATTAACTAGCGCAAAACAGTAATAGTTATTAGTATGGTAATGGTACTAGTGAGGAATGTTTGATATTTCGTTTGAGTGTGGTTTTTAATTATGAGTTTGCGAAGTAGTCTAAACTAGGATTTGAATCATGAGTGTAGCGAATGATTTAATTGTAGGCTACTGAGCAAAACAAGTGATTAAGAACAGCAATGTTAACGAAAAATCAAATCCTGACGAGTTTTGCATATATACTGGTTTTTACCTCTAACAGTGAGAAAATATTAAAATTATATTAGGAAACTTTAACACTACTAACGCTTCCGCTGTGCCAGACATATTGTTATCACTAGAATCACTAATTTATGTTTATTTGCCAAATAAAACTGTAGTAAACACAATAACAAACTAATATAATCAAACGGTTCCCCGACAGCATATTATATTTGTTTATTTGCGGTGTTTTTTTTTTGTAAGTTTCGTTCGGAATTCATATACAGACATTTAAGAATTATGCGTTTATTTATTTATTTGAATATTTAATTACTGTTATTAAATTATTAAAAGTTAAGAGTATGTTTTGATATAAAAAAAAAATATATTCTATTTTACATTTGAATTTGAATAGAAGATGTTGAATAAAACCTCATTTAATAGAAATGTTTGATGTCTACGTTTGTTTTAGAACTGGCATGGTAGCTCCTTTACTTTTTTTCAGAGCATATTCATTGGAAGGATATTGTGTTTCGAAATTTGAACACTTCGCCTCTCTAGTGGGTAAAAAACTACTTTTACTCACTGGTTTAGGCCATGCAAACAAGACTTTTCGCGCTGGGGAGGTGAAGAAATAATTTCTTATCTTGAACTAAGTTTAGCTCATAGCCTCGATGGTCTAGTGGTCAGCGTATGCCCCTCTCCCGCCGGGACTCGGATTCGATTCCCGGGTCGGGCAAAGTGTTATATGTAAACTTTCCATCAGGAAATTCTCAATAGCAGGACGAAGTTGAAAATGTGCCTGGTGGAAGACAATAGGCTCACCCCCTATCCCATGGACCTAAAGATAACAGGTGAAATGTGGGTGTGGTACACCTCTGCCACACCCTTCTGGGAAATATAGGCGCATGTTACGTTAACTACTCAGGTAAACGTTAAACGATTACGTTATCGTCTATTGTTAGTGACAAATTGTAAGTTATTTAATTGTGTGATCGTTTCTGTCGAAATTGAACCACTTTGTGAGATTATTCTACACATATATAATAAAATTGTGCATTTGCTATTTCTGTACATTTGAGATATTAAAGAAAAATTAATACGAGTGGTCTCTAAAGCAGCGGTAGAAGCAAAAACATATTTTTTTAAATTTTTGTTTGTCTGCTTGTTTATAATGTTAGTTCGCGCATCAAGCAAAAACTACTGCATAAAATTGTATGCGATTTTCAAACTTGTGTAGTTAGAGATCTAACTTAAATATATGTTTGAATTTTGTATTTTATCCCTAGGATGGTAAATTAGGGGTTTAAGTTAAAATATGTAAAGTTTGTCAATTTTCAAGAACATAGCACGAAATTCTGCAAACAGGTTCCCACGACATTGAGGAGGAGGAACTGGTTGGCTGTTTTCCATAGTAGTTTTCCAAAAGTAATATGGGATACAAATCATACCTAAAACACTAAAACTTTTTCAGTTTGTATGTAACTTAATAAATTTTAATAAAATTGCAATAAACGATAAAAATAAATAAAAACTTAATAATATTAAAGTTACACCCAAATTGCGTTAGTATTATAGATAACACAGCGCTCGGGAGTCTACCCTTAATTACTAATTAGATGGATTTCCGGAAATTTCACTCCCCTAGAGTCTGTTATAAGGTTGAAAGTAAATGAGGAAAGTTCTCCAATTCTGAAGGAAAATGGATATATCGAATTCCATGCGGACGAAGTTGCGGACAACAGCTAATAAAACAATTATTTTTCATTTATAGGATGCTCTTCTCTTACCTTTAACAAAAGGATAGATTAATCGAGGTGGATGCGACATGCGAATTATGGAAACCACAGATTCTAGACGTGGTCAGTGTTGATTTCTAGTTCGAACAAATCAAACATTGAAGTCATTTAATTTGTTTGACAAAAGTGAACATTTTGTTTTCGAAATTGTATTTTTAACCTGTGGTAATGAATACTGACCACGTCAAGAATTTCTGGTTCAATAAATGCTCCTTAGACGCATCCATTTTTAACCGACGTAAAAAAAGGAGGAGTCGACGTGTATATATATATATATATATATATATATTTTATTTTTATAGTTTATATATGTATCCACTGTGTAGGTTACTATGTCAAAATTTGTTTAAATGCATTCAAGACTTAGATCGTGATTAAGTCCTAAACATTTACTCACAAACTTTTAAATTTATAATTTTAAAAGAAATGGATAGTAAAAGTAGATTTTTCTTTTATTTTTTATCCTCCTTAATATAAATAAAAGGTAATTCATGTCAATGATTAAGCGGGTCATTACCACAGTAATTGCGGACTTCATTAGGATTCTTGGGGCTGGCATATATTTGTACGGATTTGTTTAAATCGCGACCCTTTTACGTGTAGGTGAAGGACAGTCGATGTTTTGTTGAAACGTTTGGTTATAAATCGTAACTATAATATATATCGTAAAACGTAAACTAGGAAAAAGATTTATTGCCAATATCGGTATCTAGTCTTACTTTCAACTGCCTCGATGGACTTGTGGTTAGTGTATGTGCCTCTCACTGCGAGGTTTCGGGTTCGATTTCCGGCTCACAATAGCAGCCCGGAGTTGGAATTGTGCCCGGTGGATGACGCTAGGCTCAACTCCTATCCCATGGGACCTAATTATAACAGGTTAAATGTGGGTTGGTTCTTGGATGGTGGAAGATTGGTTGTGTACACCTCTGCCACACCCTTCTGGATAATATAGGCGTGATGTTATGATATGTTGTATCTAGTCTTGTAGAAAATAGAGTGAAAATAAACATACATTTTCACACAAAATTATTTATGACTTTAAAAAATGCAAATGCGATGCCACCTTGTTTTTTTACCTACGAGTAGGTTGACGATATTATTCCTGAGGTGAAGGTAATTTGTTGACCTTTTTTTAACACCCAATTGAGAAACGATTGTGCAAGCACTACTATTTGCTGGCAGAATAGAGGTGAAGCGATAGTGCTTCCTTACTTGAGCTCATTAAAATTAACAAAGTTTTAAAAGGTAAACATGTGTCTCATGTCCCTGTCTCTTGATTCCATGACATGATGTTTTCTTTTCAATATTGTTGTCATATGGTTTCCTTAACTTGACTCGTTTTTATTACTTCAAATAAGAAGCACATACTTCAAAGTTGTCGCACCATAAACGAACTATGCCCTTGATTTTAATTATTTGTATTCGATAACTTAACCAAACATGTGTTATGCGTACAGCCATCTTACCTAAACTAAAACTTGATTTAACACATATTTTATAATAAAAATATTATTATGATTCACGCTTGTTCCTGTTACTAAGTAAGACTAGGCAGAAGTGACAGCCAGGTTTGACCTGTTATGCTTTGGTCATGAATTAAAAGTAATCATTCTGGGATGCCATAATTATCTTGGATCCGGATGATGTCAAGTCACTCCCGATCGGCCCACTGCCCCAATTTATAGAGGCCAATTTATTGGTCTAAAGGAGAGTCTGTAATGAGGCTATAATCACCCCCGGAGGTTGACGTAAACACCTAGAGGCTGTTCCCAACAATAATAATAATAGAGCATCTCTGCTCTGGCGACCCCTCTCTGACTAGCCGACCAAGGCAAGAAAGCTGAGAGTCCTGCGGGCGCTCTTGGGTTTCCACTCCGAACGGCCAATGAAGGCAAGCCGGAGACCTGTCCGAACCGACTCTTAGGGGAATAAGGACCGCAGTGTCGCCACTCACATTCAGCTCGCCACAACTTGATATGCTTTGGTGATTTGGTCTCTCAAATCCGAGATGTCGCTGTCCGCATGCCATGTCAGGAGGCTTGGAACCTTGTTAGAATATAAATTGTCTGAAATGGACTGATACGATATACTCGAAATAGTATACTAACTGGAATGGAAAGTGGACTCATTTTTCCGCACTTAGACTCTCATTTGGTCCATTGTGCGTGGGAAAAAATAATAAAATAGTATACTATATAATATATTATATCTAATAAAATATAGAGAAAAGATTTATTTTTTTTATGAGTTCGTTACATTTAACTCAAAAACTAGTGAATTTATCTATTATTTATATCTATATATTTTTATTTATATATTATATTCTTAGCTTAGTCTAAATTAATCTAGAATGCTAGATAATTACTGTTACATAGTTAGATAGGTTAAATTCTGTCGAAGTACCAGGCGAGCAAAGCTGCATGCGAATGCTAGTTTTAAATATATATTTTGGAACCAAAATGTATGATGTATGTCTTGATTAATTTAATGAAATGTAGAAGGAAAGGTCATCGGTCAAATAAAATTGTTATTATCAATTAGTTCTCCGATAGTGAATAAATTATAGCCACTACATCAAATACATTGTAGTCGATAGGGACTTGATAGGGATGTTGATAACTCGTCAAATGATTGCTATAGCGGTGATGTCAGACGATTTATTTTTATCTTAATTTTTTCATCTATCACATTAAACACATTTTTAAAACAGATAATGTTCCAAAAAAAAACCGTCTTCAATTAAAAATAATTTTGGTTTTCTCATGGGTGCCATGTTCAGAATTGGCAACTGAAATGGGACCACACGGGAAGTGCTTCCCGGTGGGCGCATTTTAATGATTTCTTTCTTTCAAATAAAGAAAGAAATCATTAAAATGCTTCGCCCACACGAAAGTTATGAGGTAACAAACATATAAAAAAAATTTAAATACAGACGAATTGAGAACCTCCCTTTTGTGAAGTCGGTTAAAGAAAGGCTGAAAAACTTTTCTAGTAATAGTATTTATTTGAATAGCCCAATAACAATAGTATAAATATGAAATGTAATAACAATATGAAAGTACATTATTAAAATTATGAAATACGGGTGTTACTCACGTAATGTTGGTTTATTTGGTTGGTCGCGCCTGAGTTGCAGCCGGTCTTGCACTGAGTACAAGACTGGCTGCGACTCAGGCGCGACGTATCGCACTCTCTTGATAATAGGCGAAACCGCGGTCGACTAAATAGACCAACATTACGTGAGTAACACCCGTATTTCATAATTTTAATAATGTTACAAACTCACGTCAGTTTTAATAAAAATATGAAAGTATAATATATATATATATATATATATATATATATATATATATATATATATACGCTACCTGCGTCGATACCCTTGCGCCATCACATCTTCCAAGCACTGTAAGTTGCGCGGGTGCCGCGGCAGCATCCGCCGAAAACCTCAAACGGCGCAGATATAATAATCTCGTCAGTGGTTATTATATTTGAGCCGTTTGGGGTTGAAACTTTAGGACCATGAGTTCCGAGTGCTCGGGCTTTATTTAAAGACATTTCAAAGCGCCTAATCGACGCTTCTCGCGACCAGAGGGCTGGTTTTTACTTCGCCCAGCGAATAAGCATTGCCATTCAACGTGGCAATGCTGCCTTCTGGCCACGGTATCCGCTGTGGACAGCGATGCGGAGTAATTTTATGACGCATA
This sequence comes from Hypena proboscidalis, assembly GCA_905147285.1. Classification (NCBI taxonomy): domain Eukaryota; kingdom Metazoa; phylum Arthropoda; class Insecta; order Lepidoptera; family Erebidae; genus Hypena; species Hypena proboscidalis. Next base: position 1,421,882 of record LR990132.1, read on the forward strand.
ATGTAATTTATTATTTTATTTAATTTTATTAATTTATTGATTGTATTTGTGTGTGTTATATAGTTTTATTATTAGTCATTATTTATTTTTAGTTAGATTATTTTCCTGTAAACTTCCTATAATTTATTAAATAAAGATGTTACCTACCATAAAAAAAAAAATATGAAAGTTAACATTTGGGTGATTAAATTGCAAGCAAATATTATTCAAGGCTATACATGCTTAAGGTCTTTTATTTTTCTTTGTCTAGTATACGTGTCAAATTTTATGGTAAATAGAGATAAACCCGTTTATGACAAAGGCCACAGACCTTTTATGGTGTCTTTATGTTTATTTTAATTTTGAAAAAAAAACCATTGTGCCCAGACGCTAATTTATTACTTAAATTAAGTATATAATATGAAGGACACAAATGTAATATGTCTAATACATTTGCAATTACTCTGATAAGTTTTAAGTTTTCAGATGAAACATTTTCGACTAGAGATTCAAAATCTTGTGCATTGAAAAATATTTTCGCAGCTTAAGAAATTGGCTTGTTTGAAACATTTACGATATAAAAAAATTTCAAGACCGATATTTTAATGTGTGTAAATTTCCTATAAAAAAAATTACTCCATGACTTTAAAGAATCATGTGTACATATTATAATTCTATCGTATGTAATCAAGGTGTAATTGTAAATGTATGTTTACATAATTCATGTAGCATTAAGAACAACATAATAATATAACGTGATTTAAACACCGGAAAAACTTTAAAAGTTCACATGTATCATTTCTAATTTCAGATAATTTATACTTATTATAAATTAAAAAAATAGACTTGCGTCAATAGCCACGTCATAAGATCAGACCATAAATTCCTCTTTTTGTATATTTTTTTTAATTTATACTTTTATGTTAATATTATTACATTTTTATTTATTTGTTTTGCAGCTTTTTCGTTATTTATGTATATTGCGTATGTCATTAAATAAATCAGTCAGTCAACTGTGCATCAATGCTAATAGCATACATTTAGTACTAAATAATAATAACCAATATATTTTTTTAATCTTCTTTTTATTCATATATCTACCTATTTTTTTTTAATAGATTCTTAATCTATTAAACGATTTTGGTAGATGAAATATTAAGTATCTCAATTATAAGTATTTGATGTTTGTTTTTTACACATTTGAGTATAAAACAGACATCAATAAAAAACGCTTTGCATTCAGTTGCTTTCCCCTGATAAAGTAAGCCAGACTTATCGCTTTTTCCTTCCAAAAAACCGATATGAATTAAATTATCAAAGTAAAAGTAATTTGATAATTATAATATGGCGCCAAAATTATCTTATCGCTTTAACATCTGATTTCAATGTCCTGTGTTGTGGCCAGATATCATTTGAACTACTACACGGTACACTGTATAATAAATAAAATATAATAGCAGCCCTGTATCTAATACATGTCCCACTGCTGGGCTCGGGCCTCTTCTCACGATGAGAAGGGTTAAGCCATAGTCAAGTGCGGATTGGTAGATTTCACACGAGCTGGAGTACTTTTTAGGCACTCTCAGGCATGCATTTTTTCCTTCAACGTTTTCCTTCACCGTTAGCCATTGAAACGTCCGAGAAACTAGAGCAGCCTATCCTTGAACGTGATCGATAATTTATATGATATACCGTATACTGTATGAGTGAAACAAAAATGTTATGTGCATAAAGGTTTGCATGTAAATTGAAATACAATACTATGCGAAGTAGTTTAGTGAAAGAGAAATACAACGCAGATGTTGCTGGAAGTACTGGAAGAGGTCGTCCACGAAAGACATTTAAGGACCAGATAAATGGCGTCCTTCAGAAAGGACATGTATGTATTATTTATGTACACGAAACCGGCGAGCTATGTATTACGAGATGTATGAATGTTGAGGAAGCGTAGGTAATAAGTATGTAAGGAGCGAAGCACATTCCGTGGGGTAAAAGCGTTCTTTTATATAATAATATGTATATGTTATTTTTAATATGTTTATTTTATGTGCCAATAAGGCTCTGAAACTTTCTTCTGGATCGATTATAATGAAAATTGGTACAGTACATAACATAGACCTCATCACATATTCTACTTTTATAGACGTACCACGGGGATGGAGCTGCAGGCTTTAAATAAAAAGGTATACTAATAGTTTTAGCTCAAATTACTCTTGATTCCTAAGTTGATAAATCCGCATGACATTTTAACTATTTACTAGATTGATATTTAATAGCTGATGCCCGCGAATTCGTCCTCGTGGAATTCGATATTTCCATGCTATTGCCACTCAATAAACAAAAAACAAATAATTTTCTAAAGACCCGACTTCAATTATTATAATTTTAGACTTATACGGTTTTCTCATTGGTGCCACTGTCAGAACTGGACCAAATTAAAATGGGACCACATGAGTCCACCAAGGACAAACACATGGAAGCACAAGCTTTCAAATAAAAAAAGAATCTTTAAAATCGTTCGGCCCAGTCGAAATGAGGTAACAAACATAAAAAAACAGACGAATTGAGAATCCTCCTTTTTTGAGGTCTGTTAAAAAAGTTTTGGCTTCCATTTCTGTTGTACAGTGAACTAACCTCGTTGATCTAGTGAACTCCAGTGGTCAGCGTATGCGCCTCTCAGCAAGAGGTCTTGGATTCGGTGTCAGGCTCGAGCAAAAGACTTATTTGGGATTTTTCCGGAGGGGAATTCTGAATAGCAGCACGGAGTTGGATTTATGCCCGGTGGATGGCGATAGGCTCACCCTCCTTCGGGTTAATATAGGTGAGATGTTATGTTATGTACAGACATAGCAAATGTTTAATTTATTAGACAGGGTTATTTGTAATTCGACGTTTTCCTTGCAGGGTGATATAATGGAATCTAAATTAAATAATCTTTCTTAGCAATTAATTTTTAATGGCTGAATCTTGGATATTTTAGCAAATACCAAAGAATAAATACCTAGTAAATTACTGAATTTAGGCATAATATTTAATGGAAAATTTACATTAACCCTGTATGTATAGACTGTTAAAGTATTTTAAATTAATGGCTTCGTGTCACATTTATATAACACCAATAACAAAGTAAAAAATAAAAGCATGAAAACTATATGTTTTACTAATTAATGGCATATTTAAATCCACATAATGAATAAAACATCGATTTATTATGCGAAGCACATAAAAATTAAAATATATTTTTTGCATTTAAACAATAAAAGAATAAGCGTTAAATTGATTTATTTTTTTAACATTTAGCTATGCTTAGCTTAGGATAATAACAATTCTTATATACAGCTGAAAAAACATCAAGAGAGATAATAAGATGAGAAAAAGGTTTTATAATAAAATACTCCATAATAGTTAACTTTTTATTTTACCGTCAGGCAATTCTGAATAGCAGTACAGACAGTGATTTCCAGTGGATGGCGATAGGCTCATATCACATGGACCTAATCATTACAAGTGGAATGTTGGTGTTGTACACCTAGTTCCAACTTTCAGAGTATTTTTTTTTACATTAAATAGAATGTCAGAAGCAATTACAAAAAAAAAAAAAAATTACACTGTCCAATGGTCCTAATGACAAGGCACACACATTCTCTCACACAAGCACACCCAGTCTCAGCACAAATCTTTGCGAACCACACAAAGATTTGTCCCATGTAGGGATCGAACCCACAACACCAGTATATTGGAGAAAGCGAGGCTACCGCTTAAACCACAACAACACACGTGCAGACATTATAGACATGATGTTATACTATGCATATCTGAATGAAAGAATGTTTCTCTCCATAACCATCTTTAGCCATAATGTTGTTTTGGTTGCTATAACTTACACATGGAATTATTGTCAAAAAAACAAACAAATATTGTATGAATTATTTGAAAAGATGGTGCACATGAGATTCTCACCAGCTCTTCTCATGATGCAATACCCATCGGAGCTGGTACTTGGATTGATTTTAATTCAAATTTCTAAGTTTCATTAATGTCAGTTATTGCAATAAGTATTATAATTTAATTAGTTAAGTTTTATTTCAATTTTATATTTTTTGTATTTTGTTGTTTGTTTTGACGTGTTCAAGAGCCTCTTGGGGCCCATGGAAATAAATGATTTGATTTGATTTGATTTTGAGTAAAATTTGCTATCTCCATTAGAGTACTTGTCCTCTGAGTGGCATTTAAAATTGACATCCTGTATCTATATCAAGAAAACTGGACTAAACTTTCGAAATGTGAGGTCGTATACAAATGCTATGAATAAATCATGAATGAACTTATAATAATAGAATACATTGCATCATTAAATAACATATAAAACATTATTATTCGTTTTTATTTTTTATAAAACACTAAAAGGCTTATAGTGTTTTTAATTAATTAACAGTTGTAAGTAAAGTAGAACTCTGGACAAAGAATCAGCCGCCATACAACGTGGCAATGCCACCTTCCTTCTGCGCACGTCACGCGCGGTCTACATTGATGCGGACGACATTTTGACATCTGAACTATTTACGAGATTTATTTTATTTAAGAAGTTTATATTATTCTTTTATTTGATGTATATACAGTTGGGTATTTATTTAATTAGTTTTCACTAAAAATGCACTAAAAAGTAAGAAATACATAAGTAATATTCAACATCTCGCTTCATCTGTGTATAACCTGAAAGAATATAGTAAACGGCCTTAAGGTGCCTATTTTCGGTGAAAGCAACAAAACAATCTTTTCACGTCAACAGCTAGAATTCTTTGTAGCGTGAAAACAGTGTCGATAAATTTTTCCTCACGGTCATTGCGCAATCGAGTTTTGTTAATTGTTTTCACCTTTTAGATCTGCTGAGTTGAAAAATGGTAACTATGTGCGACTCGAGATCAAAGTTATTAACATCTCGTATTTCCTAGTATTCTAATATTTTCAATGATAAAAATGGGACTAAAAACCAAGAATGATATTCATTTTAATAGTTACCTGATAAATAAACCCCAAAAACTATCGTAAATACTTTTAGTTGGTACTTGTATATTAAAGTGGTATTATCTAATCTGTCCATTTGACATAACAGTATATATAATGTATAACTGGGGACGTTGGACCTTGCCTTGTCGGTCGATAATATAATCAATCAATACAAATAAATAAAATTTAAGCGTTTGTTTTTAATGTCAAAATAGTTTATTTAGTGTTATATATATATATATATATAAATATATTTATCTAAATAAACTATTTTAGGCATAGTTATCGTCCAAATAAAAAAAATACAGTTTTAAATCTTTTGCCTGTCTGTCTGCTTGTATCTGCTAATATTCTAAACGGCTGAACGATTTAGATGCAGATAACTGACTACAAGGCGTAACATAGGCTACTTTTTATCGATGTACCTACCACGCTGACGAAACCGCGAGTGAAAGTTAGTTTTTCTTGTTTTGTTAGCGCTAATCTCAGACACTATTGATTTGATTTTAATTATTATTTGTACGATAACCACAAGACCAACAAGGAACTCGCCAAGTTATTATAATAAAGAAAGAAAGAAAGAAAGAAAGAAAAATAATTTATTCTGGCATATAAAAATAAAATACATAAAAAGCGTCTTTAACTAAATAATTTCAAAAATCATTCTTAATGCCAGAAATGGTACGCATCTCAGCACAATACTGCAGCGCCAAAAAGCACCGCAGCGCTGATAATTCTGATGCGCCCAGAGAATAGAGGTAGAGCTCTTGTGAATGAGCTCAAGGGCGGCACCACCACCGTCTCACCTTTAACCTGCCGCCAAATAGTAGTGCTTCCATTACTGTGTTAGTAGATATGATTCCGCAGTTCTAAAACAACTAAAACAATAGAACGACCACTGGAGGGGGGTCCATCGGCCGTCGCTTTGAAAACCAAATTCTAAAAAAAAAAAAAAAAAAAAAAAAAGTTTGGTATGTAAATAGGGGTTTTTTAATACGCTGAAGCGAATGCAGTAATCGGTTTTTGTCTATCTTTATCCTAAGCAAAGTTATCCTAGTCCATATCTACACAATGCGCGACCTAATTACCAATAACAATAGGCTCTCGACGTCGAGCAAGATGCAATAAAACCTTTTTTTTTATGAGTTCTCTGTGAACCTTTTTTTTATGAGTTGTTATCTGTGGGTGTTATTTTTATGTTTAACTTAAACTAAATTATATTATAATTATGGATTTATAGTGTTATCTGATTTTTAATTTAAGATAACCTAAGCCTATGGTTATTATTATTATTATTGTTGGGAAGCCTATGGTTAACGTACGATTCATCGATTTAAAGTTTTGAAAATATATAGACTAGTCCAATCCCTAAGTAAATTATGTAATAGTTAAATGGGTTTTTCATAAAAAATTGCATTTAAGGATTGATTTGGAGCTGAGATTAAATGTGGAGAATCTGGTATTTAACATAAGGTATATTTTATTACATTAACGTTTGTAAAATATTTCATATTAAAAGAAGCATGTCTATATACAAGAACACATAATAACTCACCTAAACTTGAATGCGCCTGAGATACTGTTATGTACATACATTAAAAAGGAAACGTTATAAAGTGTTTTATTTTTGTAGTATTGTCTAATTTAAGAGAAACCCTAATAAATTATTTTGTTCTTTTATTGAATAGAGTTTTTTTAGAATGAAAAACAATGTGTAGTCTGTATAAAGACGCCAGTCTAAACATGTTGAATTGTATTGTTTATTAGTTTGTTTTACTTTTTAATGATATAACCATTTTTTTTTTTAAGTGTTGATACAAAGAAGTATAAGTTTGGAAAAGCATTCCTTAAATTGTTGCTTATTGATGGTATTACTTTCTATCTCATTGTTCTTTATAAATTGTAAAACTTAACAATACGTCAAAGGGTCTATTGTTAGTTTTATTTTCGTTGTCTCTTATTTTATTTGTTTTGTTTTATTGTTTACCGGATGCAAAAAAAAAGGTTCTGTTTTAAAAATGCTTACAATAGAAATCACAGCCAATGAAGGGTAATAAATAAAGGACTGTTGGACCCCTGGACCGACAGAATCTGGTGAAGATATATCAAGTTTGATCTTGAAATTACGTAACATGACTGATCATGAAATTGTGTAATACGTTTGTTTGTTAAGAGGGGAGAGTAACCTTATATAATGGACGGTGCGTAGAACACTTTATCTTACTTCTCATCGTTGTGTACTCTATACTCGACCTCTGTGTTGTGTTAAGTGAAGTGTTAGTGAGTGGTCTAGTGGTGAATTGTGAAACTGGTGTCCAATGGCTGTAAGTAATTTTGATATCCATACCTTTAACATATATTCCTATTACAAATTTGTTTAGAATGGTGTGTTTTTTAATTGAATCTAATTTTCTTAATTATATATTTTACATGTAATTGTATTTAAAAGCGATTTTACAATTGTGTGTTAATTTTTCTTATGTCATATTATTTCACATGTGTTTCTGTTACATATATTATGTCAATATGAAAGGAGTTAATAGTCAAGAATGGCGTGTTTGTTTTATATTGACTCTTTAACGTAACATTTTTAAATATATATTTTACATGTAATTGTATTTAAAAGTGATTTTACAATTGTGTGTTAATTTTTCTCATGTCATAATAATATTATTTCACATGTGTTTCTGTTACATATATGTCAATATGAAAACAGTTAATAGTCAAGAATGGCGTGTTTTGTTTTATATTGAGTCTTTAACATAACATTTTTAAGTATATATTTTACATGTGTATTGAAATGTGATTTTACAATGAAGTATTCAATTGTTCCAGTTCTCTGAAAAACACCTTCAAAAAACTATTACTATGGACAGGACCACGATGAGGACAGTGATGATTTGAGGGAAGATAGTCTTGCCTTTAAAGTGAAAAAAGCTATAGCAAAGCAGATTAATAATAACATCGATGACTTCTTCGAAACACCAAAGAAGAAGAAAAAGCTAGCGAAAAAGTCGTCTTCTGTTGCTCGGGCGTCTAGTGGGGGTCTTGCTTACGTGTGTTCTAACAAGGAAGACGCCGCCTCTGCAACACATATGATCAAAATAGAACTATATGATATGGCTAAGATAAAAGATATCGCTCCAACAGAACTTTGGAAAAATGTTGATGTTCGGGTGAAATATTACGTTGATAAGGATGAAGATAAAAACCTACTAAATGTTCGAGATGTAATTTATAAAATTACCAAACAGCTGGCATCCGAAAGTGATTGCATAAAATATTTTATAGACAATAATAAATAAGTGAAATTGTGTTTGTCCTTAGATTTTAACTAGTGTTATAATATTGTGTAGAATAATTAATTAGAATTGTATTAATTGAATGATGTAGTCTTGTTTTACTGTTAAGAATAAAATGTTAATACATTAGTTTGAAATACATTATTATATTAAAAAAAATATCTGTTTTTTATTCCTAACTGTATTTTGTTTCTTAATAAAAAATAAAAAAAACGATAGTATTTCTGTGATAAAATCATTTATTCCCTTTAAAATATTGATAAAACAAAGTAGATAATTTCATATCATTACATATCGTATTGTTACCAAATAGATGTTGAAATTCATTAAGTGTCCCATCATGATACTTGTAATACAAATACAATAAACAGTATTGACCGCAAACTGAAGTGTAATCGTTTTGGATACGATTCATATTATAGTTCCATATCTTACTATTTCTTTTTAAAAACATTTGATGATATCCATGGGGTGGTCGTCCATATGAATCAAAGTACTGCCCGAAACCATTCGCATCTATATGTATAGCAATCCAATGAGAACCTGGTTTATTGTCACTGTCTAGGTTGCTTATAATATATGTAGGTATATGATCATGAATAGGTAAGCGGTTCGCTGCGTATACATTATATTCAATATTTGAATCTATTTTTCTCATGTATTTCTGAATCTCTATTGTATTCATGGTTGTTGCTGTATAGCTGACTGATCAATAGATAAACAAGTTATGTCTATCATCAATGTAGTTACTAAATTATAAACCATATTTCTAGTTTATATTGGTGTATAGGGTTGCAAGTACGTAGCTAATAAAACATTTTAATATTTAAATATAACACTTTATTCATTTAAAAAATTAAACAATAATACATTCTTAAATCTATTTCAATTTTACTTAACTACTGTAGTCTACAGAAATGTTGCGGTTTTTATCTATTTCTATAACATTGTCAAATTCAGCATAAACAATACAGTTAATGGTTTGAGTTAGAGCTGATTCAAAGCGAACTTCTAATCTTACACTACCATGTTTTATAAGATTCCAATGACTAGAAGAATTTGCTGATAAATCAGGTGTCAAATCAAAAGCAAGTAGACAAAAGCCTTTAGCATACTGCTCCCTGGATATTCCATTGCCTTCGTTAAGGAAATGGATACCCGTTCCTGAGAACAATGTATGGTAGAGAGAGGTAAAACTATTATTCTCGAATGATGGTTGTAAAGCTTTTGAAGGAATTTGGTGTCCATCTATGTATAAACAAAACGTATTGAGATTGTAATTTTCAAAGTTGAATGGGTTTTTAGTAAGGTTACCGTTGAATCCAGCATTGTTTACAAAACCAACAATACACCGTTTAGGTACTTGACCAAGGAATATGTTATCCAGAGTTTTACCTTGAACACCTGATGGTAGTGTTAGAACTTTTACTTCTGCTCGTGTGATTGGATATTTAGCTGTAGTGGAGGATAAAACTTTTTGATGTGCAAGTAACACAGATGGATTAATTCGCGCTCTTCGAATAATCAGAGTAGCATCAGTAATCCTAACTTTGAATTTAACATCAGTTGAAGAAGCCATAAGATTAAAATTATCCCTAGAACGAACAAGTTTTACAGACATATCTACGCCGTTAATCAAAAATTTCTCTTGATTAAATAAATCACCATGAAGGTGTCCAATCATTTCTATTTCCCTACTTTCACTTGCCAATTCTTGTCTCTTACTAAATCCTTCATTTTTATCATCAGATCCATCCATTTGACCAGCTGTGTCTTCATACCAGAGACCACATGATAGATGAGAGTTCTTAGCTGCAGGTGCATAATTCAATAGTGTTTCTATGTAAGCTCGATAAGCATATGTATTATTCGGTGGTGAAACAAGCTTTTGGTTTAAGTATACATCAAGCTGACTGAAAAGAGAATGTAACCAATTATTAACTGGTGCAACAACTGCAGAAGCAAGTAGCTTTGTGTTATCCTGGTTTAATATTTTAGCTTTGATTTGTATCATAGTATGAGATAAGTCAATGTAGTCATCGCCTGCTCCAGGTACTTGAAATTCAATTGGTCCATCGTCAGCAAGAGATGAAATGGGTTTATAGTGTATCGATATTCCACTTTCAATACTAGTTTGAGTTGATGGTAATGCAAATAAATCCAGTTCTGACTTAATACATTCACAAGAATGACTATGCAAGAAAGACATAATTAATTAGAAAATATGTCTTTACGATGAATGTATTTTTTATTTTTTTTTGCAGCTTTCACGTTCGCAGTTATCGATGGAGTGATGGTTGAAAGACGTTTTCGTTTGGTTTTATAGCCTGATCCAGACATGTTAATATTGTCTATTTTGTTAACAGCTTTACGTTTCAAATTTGTACTGGCCTCTTTCAAACGGGATTTTATTGAATCTTCCATTGGACGTGCACTAGCCAAATCCGATAATAACCAACACCAGCGCTTAGCGCTTTCTTTACCAACTGCCTTAGCCCCACTAGACAGTAAAGGTAAAAACGCATCTAAATAATCCTCCAAGAAAACTTCCAATGCCATGTCCTTTTTGATATGGAGCTCCTTTGTATATTACTCCTATACCTGATCCAGCCTGATGAGAATAATAGTGTTCATATGGACATGAGGTACTACCACGTTGTAAATACATCATATTAATTTTTGAAAGTGTAGTTTAATGCTCACTGTTCCGAATTGGAATGGTATTTTTTGACCAGTGCTAGTTCTTATATCTATTTCAATTGTATCAAAATCCCTTCGCATTACAGACAAATAATGTGGAGGCGAGAAAACATGCATTTTGTTGGCCCCGTAGATGTATTTTGAAGGATCTAATGGTATAATTCGTAAAAGGGGAGTCATAACATCTCCAACTATTTGTGGTTCAACTATGTCGCTGTAAACAAATAATTGCGATGGTAATCCTAAATGTAAATTAGCTGGACATTTTCCAATATTTTTTTCAACTACATTTTTATTTGGTTCAAAACCTAACTGAAGACATAATTTAGCTGACAATGTAACTGAAGTTATATTCTGATCTCCAATACTAACTGATACAAACTTTGATATTTCATCATAGCGAAATTTGATTTTTTCTCGAATATTATTTAATGCCTTTAAAATGTGATTAATATCATCATAATTAGTTGCAGGTATGTGTGTTTTGTAAAATACTTTAGATGGTTTATCATGAGTAGGCATTTGCATCCATTTTTCTATGTATACAATATTTTCATGTTCTTGAACCGTAAACATGGTGCATGGATATTGGAATTCCACAACTCCAACCCTCCATTCACCTTCTAGAATTATTGGTTTAGGTAATTTGGTTGAAAAAGTAGATGTTTTGTTATCAGGAAAATATTCCATAGAGCTATTACTAGGTAAAGTTAAATAGAAACTATCTTTATTCATATTGCTTTAAGATCAGAAACCAAGACCCAACTATTAAATTTATTTGGGTAACCTCTCCACTTAACCAACACTTCCCGTCTGCGACCAGAATATCGAGAACGTATTATTTTATCTATTTTAAAATTTGTAGTGGGGTCAAAAGTTATCTTCTGTAACTCTCGTTCATAAAAAGTTCCTATAATTTCTTCACCTTTCAAATCTTTAAGAGTATATACTACCCAAGGAGATCGATGAATAATGGAGGATATTATAAATACTTCATCACTCCAATTTGATTCATATCCTTTTTGAAAAATATGTTTATATTTCGTTATCCTAACATGGTCTCCGATTTGAAACTTGGATAAAATCATATTAGACACTTTGTCTTTGCTACCTCTATCATACAAATTTCGCCATACAGTCATGATATTATTTTGATTAACCTCAGACGGACACATCTTGATGCTAGAATGAAAACCATGATTATATGAGATCAACAAGTCCTGTAAAATATTAATATACTTGTGTGTATTCTGGTGTGTGAAATAACGCCACATTTTCATCTTTAGGGTTCTCTGAAATCGTTCTACTATGCTTGCTTTGATGTCTGGATTATTTGTTGTGTAATAATTAATATTTTTCGATTTAAAATATTTTTGTACATCTTTGGATACAAATTCCGTACCTTTATCGGATTGTATATGTGTTGGTGTTACTTTAGCCTCTGTGAATATACTTTCAAAACATTCTTTAATAGTTATCGAGTTTTTCTTTTTCATTGGTCTAGCATAGGCATATTTACTAAAAACATCTATAACACACAGAATATAGTTAAAACCATCATTTTGAGTTGAGTAAGTTCTCATATCACTTAAATCAGCTTGCCACAGTTCATTGATATTAGATAAAATATATCTATTCCTCGGAATTTTTTTTTGAACTGGTTTATGTAATGTATATGTTTCTTGTGATTGTAACCATTTTGTTACATCATCTTTTTTCATTTTTCCTTTCATTGCTTTGGTTAACTTTTGAATACTACTGTATCCTGCAGGATTCGATGCATCATAATATATCTTATTTAATTCTTCTAATAAGGAGTCCATTTTTCCCAGTCAATTTTTCGCTTGATCTTCTTTCGATGTAAATCTCCACTTGCTGGGGTAGAAAATATTTCTTCTGTAGATGCGGTTTCTTGACTATTTTTTAGCGGTATTTTTTTTATAAAGTCAGACCTCTTTGGGTTACCAATATAACTGAGTGGTACTTTGATTTCCTTTAAAGCTACAGCAAATCTCTGCCATCCTATAGGTTCACAATTTTTTAGAGCTCTCAATGAATCGTTAACCAAATCTATAATATTACTCTCAGGAAGTTTTTGTCCGTCTATAATCACAGTACCAGTTTCATCCCAACAAATTTTATTGTTACTTGATGCAACTAGATTAAGTAACAATTCACCCTTTTTAACGTATGATTTAGGTATAAGACTCAAAATTTGTTTTGATGTATAGGATTGTCCAATATTTTCTTGTAAACTTACTTCCTTTACCAATGTATCAGTAGTGTCTGCATTTTTAATGTTCACATCGTTAGTTTTATACTTTCTGGTTTCGTTCAAATCTTGCATCTCATTATCTATAAGTGGTATGCGATACGGTTGACGGTCTTCTTTGGTAAAGGTTAAATATCTTTGTAGAGTTTGCAAATACAAAATACATTTCTGACGATCTTCTGTGTTGCTATTTAAAATGTTTTGCATGTCTTTGTCTAAGCGAGATATTGGAGTATCGACTGTGCTAGGTTGTTTTAATTTTTCTAACACAGCTGGATCAATTAGTAACATTTTTTTAGCGTTCTCCATTTTTTTAAATAAACGTACTAACTAACCCACTTAGAATGGAACTCAATATTATTGGTAGAAATGCACCTCCTTTTTGTACAATTAAATGTTTTCTAATTTTACCCGATCCCTTTCGCACTATTTTTCGAAGTACATTTTTGTATTTCTTTAATTTTATCTTTACTTTTTCTTGTAATTCTATTTTTCCTTGTAAAACGTTATGAATACATTCACATATAAACTTTATTTCTTCTTCATCGCAAGCTTTTAAAAGAGCTTTTTTATATTTCGGTTTAAGAATAGTCAAAGCTTTTATAAGATCTTTATGCGTCTTTATACTTCGTTGCATTATTTGTAACTGATGGATATTTCTTGATTTCTGCTATATTTAAACCCTTTGGCTGGTATGTAAACAGTACAAAATCCGTCAGATGGAAATATCATTGTTTTAATACGACACATGTCATTTGTTTCTTGTTTCAAATCTATCATAAGGTAACCATGTGCATTATTAGTTGCGTCTTTGTATGAATCTGCAATGTATTTTGGATTTTCTGGAAATACTTGTCGTGCCAAATATTGTATTTGAGTTTTATCACGAGGATTTTTGAAATATACTATGTAACTTGAGTTAAGTGATATATCTCGTTGACCTTTACCTTGATGAAACATATTTTGTGAAATATAAAACACACTTAAGTTTCTATGGTGACTTCCTTTTGTGAATATATCTACAATACGTCCATCAGACTCTCGCATTAAATCATCAATTATTAAAAGTTGAGGATCTTTCCCATCAAACATAGTGAGATCAGGCATACCTTGGATATAATTAACATTTGGATTGCTATACAAAGGCTGCATTTCATCAAAACACCAAGTTATCTGAACAAAATTGGTGTTACAGATGTCTTTAACATATTTTATGAAATTTGTAACAAATACTGATTTTCCACACCCGCTTGGCCCCGCAACTATTGCAGTGAATGGATGATTGAAATGGATCATTTTAGGTAACGTCTTATTAAATGAGGGTATAAACCAAGAATGAAACAACGAGTTGATGAAATATGTATATAAGACATTTATTTTCTACTAATCAAATTAAAATAATAAACATAATTAACCGTACAAAGTACTCTAGCTAAAACTAAACAATTATTGTTGCAAATCAAATTATTACAGATAATCTAAGAATAAACATGCAAACATTTCTTTATGTTCTTATTCTTAAAGTCAAAACCAATAACCATATCTAAGATTAAATGATTATAGTGTAGTTTATTTTTCCATTACTCAGGACTATGGAGTCTTGAACCTTTGGAAGGCCTGCGTTGACCGAAATCAACATCACAGAAGCCCAATAAACATTATAATATAAATGTGATAAGACACAAACCAGCAACCATCTATGTTTGCACTATAGTAATGCATCCATAAACAATCGTGATGACTGAAAAAAAAAAAAAAAATTCAAAAAAAAAATTACAACACATTTTAGAGTGAAAATGTACAAAAAATAATTATAAAATCAAATGTTCGTAATTTTGTAATGACCCCAAGCAAGAGTGTCAATACCATTTTCTTCGATAAAACGTTTTGTATCATTATAGGAAAGTGAAATTTTATTAATTTTTTGGGTAAAAATTGTATGTTTCAATGATCGAAATCTTAACATTTCATGATAAAATATTTTTTTTGTTATTAAACAAGTTTTGTAATCATTGAGAGAAAATTTTTTTGTAACACATTTATTGACTCCCTTTGCTTTGGCTATAAATTTGTTTTGTACATCCATAGCATACATTTTTGAACGAAGTCCTACAAATTCTTTCAGAATTTTGCCATTATTTTCATCCTTGAAAAACCCTAAACGTTTTTTATTTATCAAAGGGAAACCATATTGATTATCAGAGGGATAATCAGATGTATCAAAGAATTCTTTCAAATTGTCTTTAATGTCAATATAAAAATTATCTGTAAATATTTGATATACAAAACTATCAGTGTCTGTGTAAAGTAATTTAATATTTTCATTATATTTTTCTTTCATAAAATCATAATGAAATTGATACATGAGTGTTTTTGATAAATCTAAAATACTAAATCCGAGATAAATTGGTTTGTTATAAAAAGCTTCTGTTTTGTTTAATTGAATTGCAACTAAGCTTTCAGAAAATACACTTCTACTATGGAATTCAGGTCTTGCTATCAAAGATTGAGCACCTTGGGATTTGCCACGATTCTCCCAGTGATTTACTAATTTAACGTTTACTCGTTTTAATACATTTTCCATAGTTTTTCCAAAAACTGAATTATTCATTAGTTTAAAAAAATCTTTCTCAAAATCTGTTGTTGCTAAAGAACGCATCTGAGTATTTAAGTCTATGTAACTTTTTAACCATGCTGATTGTTGAAATTTAAGAACCCTATGAACTTTAATTAATCGAAGCCCTTGTTTTAAACATTGCTTTAAATTTCTATAATGAATGACGTATTTTTTTTTATCATGTAAATTTGGTACTAATTTCTTTTCTTTACTATGACCAAAACATGCATTCTCAGGACAAAACGGTAGATCAGAGTGGAAATCATGAAATTGAGTTGGGTATTCTAAATCCACCTCCAAAATAAAACCATGACTAGCGTCATCTGGAATATTGAAATTTGTATTCACATCAACCCACTCAAAATTACCTGTAGGAAGACATTGTGACATAGCCCAACCGTAAAGGTTATTTGCATCTAAATACATAAGAAAGGAGGATGGTTTACTTGAATCATAATCAGACATAAATGAATTATTTGCTTTAGCATGTCTATGTGTACATTGAGATATACCACCTCGAATATTATTTGCAATAAAGGAAATTTTATTAATATCTGTTAAAAGCTCTAAATTTATTTTTGTATATATTAACATGGCGTCCCAACTCAATCCAGGTGCGGTATAGTAATGTGCGGGGTCTAGCTCATATGTTTTAAGACACACGTTTCTAAAATTTTCAAAAATATCAGTTAGTAATAAAACATCTGTTTTTAAATATAATTCCGAATATTCTTTCATATTTTTACAATTGAAATGATGCCACACATCTTGAGCATGTTGATAGTCACTTTCAGAAATATGACAATCATTTAATGAATTATAAAACTTACAAGGAGAAGGAAGAGATGCTACTTTTAAAGATTCATATGATGTCATGTATTCATATGGATAAATACCTTTACGAATTAAACGATGGAAATCGTTTTCATCGGGAAAATTTAATTTAAGTTCTTTAAATTGATCAGAAGTTAGATTTCGAGCTAATTTTTCTAGACTACACGACATGAATTTAAACGAATCAAGAAATCTAATTTTCATGTTACGGTTATTAATACGTAATTCCTTTGAAAAAGAAATGTACTTCTCTTTATTCTCAGGAATTAGTTCTATGTTTCCCTCTTCAAAACTGAGACCATGAACAATAAAATGCGCATCATAATTGCTTAAATTATGAAAAAATACCGGTATAAAATTTGGTGTTTCATATTTTTTATAGCAATTTTTATGACCCACTCCTTCATACAAACCAGTAAACTGATTATAACAAATAGTAGAATCGTTATTAATCATTCTTTTACATATATAACATACACTGCTTTCAGTAATGCTCTTGTTATTTGCTTCTGATAGGGGTATTGGACTTTTAATGAAACTTAGTTTTGCACAAATATTTACTAAATCCTTTTTTAATAATTTCATAAAATTTATAGCACAATTTTTTCCTGTATATGATCTATACTGTGATAGACTATCATTATAAGAACATTTAATATAATATCCAAAGCTGTATATTTCATGTTTATGTATATTTGTTGTTGATGAATTACTTGGATTATTAGAACACCCGCTGATGGGATTTAAAAATGCTTCAAAGTCAGCATATACTACAAACGGTAGTCTTAATTTTCTTTCGTAATTATTAAAATATACTAGGTTTGCGGGTGTTAATTCATCGAACCAATTTTTTTTTGTATCATTCTCCGATGGTAATTTTGTACGAATGTGAAAACAATCATTTTCTTTATGTTTATTCAAATTTTCGTTGGATGTGAAATTTAATAAACATCCATCACAAATATAAAGTTGTCTAGGTGATGATAAAAACTGATTAGATACTAATCTAGAGAGATTTTTAATATAACAGTAATGACCACTGTTACCATGTGCAATGTACAATAAGTTAAGATGTCGAGTTTTTCTATCTTTAGTGAAATATAAGGGACCAACGACTTTATTTTTTTTAATTTCTGAATCGTAATCTAAACTAAAAACATTGATGCTGATATCATTTAGTTTTTCAAATTTATTAATATCTATAATTTTAATTGGAAAAGAAAGATTAGTAAATTTTAATTCATTTTTATAAGTTAAATAATGTGTTAATCTATGAGGGTTTTCTTTGATAGGATGTAAACCAGATAATACTGCCCACCGAAAGCATTCGTGATCATTATTTTTAACATTAATTACCGCTTTTTTAAGTTTAATATCTAACGGTAAGTCTATGTACGATGAACCTCGAAGTGGATTAAATTTATTAACGTTCATATCCATATGTTTTATTTTAAGTAGACTCCATCCACTGTCTTTTTTTTCACAATTTGAAATTTTGTTACTTATTTCGCTAACTATTAATGAATAAATTGCATCCTTATCATCACCCTGACAAAAAACATAATTATGTATTTGAAAGTCAAAGGAGTTAAATAAGTTTTTTGTTTCTTGAGTAAAATCTGCGTTCAACAAAAAATTTACTTTTACAACAATGAGATCACGGATACATCTATCGAGCAATTTAAATACTAAATCTTTAACATTATTTAAAAATAATTCTGGTGTTTCAAATAAATTTTCATTATTGTCATTAATTTTAGATTTAATTCGATATGTAATAACTCTATTTCCAAAGGCACATTCAATTTTTTCCACGTTTTGCAACTCTAAATCACTCTTTAACATTTTATTTTTATGGATATCACTTAAAAGATGGAATTGTAAAAGCTTTTTTGATATTAATACACGACACTGAGAACATTCGACTTTATCATTATTTTCTGTACTTACATTTTCGAAGAATGCCGATGAGGTAGATGGGCCTTCAAGATCTATATGTTGTCTTTTCTCTGTTGGTTCTTCCTTTGATGATATCACGGGTGCTGCTCTTTTCTTTCCTCGTCCAATTTGCATAGATCTAGATGAAAAATAAATTAAAAAAACATATTAATAATTACCATTAACAGAGATGGAGTTAAACATTTAACATCGTTAAATTGAATACTAACTTTTTTGACATTTTAAACAATATGCCTGCATTTGTATAGGACCATCAATTTCATCTCGATCAGTGTGTGATTCAATCGGAGTGCTATGTCCCCAGCAAGGTGTGTAATATGGATAAATATCAGCATCACCCAACATTGACTCCGGTAAATTTTTATTTATATACCACAGTCTAATTAATTTATGAAATTTACGTAATATTAGATCTTTACTCAAACTTTGAATGTCACTTTGAGATAAAATACTCATATCGTAAAGTGAATACATCTTTAATTATATCCAACTACTTCTAGAATTGAACAAACGCAGCGAATGATTCAGAAATCGTAACTTTACTGTTTTATATATCACAAGATCCACCCCCTCTTCAACAACAAACAAAACTAGACACAACAAGTTAAAAAAATATTATGGTACAAGATCAAACAAGTAAGACAAATCAAGTTACTTCAAGTTAAGTATCATTATAGTACGAAATATACAAATACTCACGTTTGGCAAACAAGATACAACAAGTTAAAAAATATTATGGTACAAGATCGAACAATTAAGAAAAATCAAGTTACTTCAAGTTAAATATCATAATAATAGTATAAAATATACAATACTCACGTTTGGCAATTGTTGTCTTCAATTTCTTGACAAAGTTTATACAGTTCCGGATCAGGTTCAGAACAAAACAAAGTTTGGAAATAGTTATGTTCTATTTCTTCACAAAGTTCATAAAGTTCCTGATCAAGTTCAGAATTGTACAAATCACAGCTTTTTGAATCCATTATGAGGAATGAGTGAGAAGTTTAAACGAGTAGTGATGAGAGAATATTAAGTATCCAATACTTGTGAAGTATTCGTTATATACTATTACCCCCTCTTGGTCCATGTAGAGGTAGGTAACATTTCAAAGGTAAAGGTTTCATTGTTAAACTCCTATCTTTGTTCACTTTAAAACCCT
Organism: Hypena proboscidalis; assembly: GCA_905147285.1. Taxonomy (NCBI): domain Eukaryota; kingdom Metazoa; phylum Arthropoda; class Insecta; order Lepidoptera; family Erebidae; genus Hypena; species Hypena proboscidalis. The sequence goes on from LR990132.1 coordinate 1,441,711, forward strand.
AATACACTGTAAAGAGATTAATGGTTTCTCAAAAAATTAGTAATATTTGAAACAAAGCTCATTGTTAAAGAAACAACTATTGTCTACTTTGTTAGGTTATTTCACTAAATACTCAATTCTAATTAATTATTCTACACAATATTATAACACTAGTTAAAATCTAAGGACAAACACAATTTCACTTATTTATTATTGTCTATAAAATATTTTATGCAATCACTTTCGGATGCCAGCTGTTTGGTAATTTTATAAATTACATCTCGAACATTTAGTAGGTTTTTATCTTCATCCTTATCAACGTAATATTTCACCCGAACATCAACATTTTTCCAAAGTTCTGTTGGAGCGATATCTTTTATCTTAGCCATATCATATAGTTCTATTTTGATCATATGTGTTGCAGAGGCGGCGTCTTCCTTGTTAGAACACACGTAAGCAAGACCCCCACTAGACGCCCGAGCAACAGAAGACGACTTTTTCGCTAGCTTTTTCTTCTTCTTTGGTGTTTCGAAGAAGTCATCGATGTTATTATTAATCTGCTTTGCTATAGCTTTTTTCACTTTAAAGGCAAGACTATCTTCCCTCAAATCATCACTGTCCTCATCGTGGTCCTGTCCATAGTAATAGTTTTTGAAGGTGTTTTCAGAGAACTGGAACAATTGAATACTTCATTGTAAAATCACATTTCAATACACATGTAAAATATATACTTAAAAATGTTATGTTAAAGACTCAATATAAAACAAACACGCCATTCTTGACTATTAACTGTTTTCATATTGACATATATGTAACAGAAACACATGTGAAATAATATTATTATGACATGAGAAAAATTAACACACAATTGTAAAATCACTTTTAAATACAATTACATGTAAAATATATATTTAAAAATGTTACGTTAAAGAGTCAATATAAAACAAACACGCCATTCTTGACTATTAACTCCTTTCATATTGACATAATATATGTAACAGAAACACATGTGAAATAATATGACATAAGAAAAATTAACACACAATTGTAAAATCGCTTTTAAATACAATTACATGTAAAATATATAATTAAGAAAATTAGATTCAATTAAAAACACACCATTCTAAACAAATTTGTAATAGGAATATATGTTAAAGGTATGGATATCAAAATTACTTACAGCCATTGGACACCAGTTTCACAATTCACCACTAGACCACTCACTAACACTTCACTTAACACAACACAGAGGTCGAGTATAGAGTACACAACGATGAGAAGTAAGATAAAGTGTTCTACGCACCGTCCATTATATAAGGTTACTCTCCCCTCTTAACAAACAAACGTATTACACAATTTCATGATCAGTCATGTTACGTAATTTCAAGATCAAACTTGATATATCTTCACCAGATTCTGTCGGTCCAGGGGTCCAACAGTCCTTTATTTATTACCCTTCATTGGCTGTGATTTCTATTGTAAGCATTTTTAAAACAGAACCTTTTATTTTTTTTGCATCCGGTAAACAATAAAACAAAACAAATAAAATAAGAGACAACGAAAATAAAACTAACAATAGACCCTTTGACGTATTGTTAAGTTTTACAATTTATAAAGAACAATGAGATAGAAAGTAATACCATCAATAAGCAACAATTTAAGGAATGCTTTTCCAAACTTATACTTCTTTGTATCAACACTTAAAAAAAAAAATGGTTATATCATTAAAAAGTAAAACAAACTAATAAACAATACAATTCAACATGTTTAGACTGGCGTCTTTATACAGACTACACATTGTTTTTCATTCTAAAAAAACTCTATTCAATAAAAGAACAAAATAATTTATTAGGGTTTCTCTTAAATTAGACAATACTACAAAAATAAAACACTTTATAACGTTTCCTTTTTAATGTATGTACATAACAGTATCTCAGGCGCATTCAAGTTTAGGTGAGTTATTATGTGTTCTTGTATATAGACATGCTTCTTTTAATATGAAATATTTTACAAACGTTAATGTAATAAAATATACCTTATGTTAAATACCAGATTCTCCACATTTAATCTCAGCTCCAAATCAATCCTTAAATGCAATTTTTTATGAAAAACCCATTTAACTATTACATAATTTACTTAGGGATTGGACTAGTCTATATATTTTCAAAACTTTAAATCGATGAATCGTACGTTAACCATAGGCTTCCCAACAATAATAATAATAATAACCATAGGCTTAGGTTATCTTAAATTAAAAATCAGATAACACTATAAATCCATAATTATAATATAATTTAGTTTAAGTTAAACATAAAAATAACACCCACAGATAACAACTCATAAAAAAAAGGTTCACAGAGAACTCATAAAAAAAAAGGTTTTATTGCATCTTGCTCGACGTCGAGAGCCTATTGTTATTGGTAATTAGGTCGCGCATTGTGTAGATATGGACTAGGATAACTTTGCTTAGGATAAAGATAGACAAAAACCGATTACTGCATTCGCTTCAGCGTATTAAAAAACCCCTATTTACATACCAAACTTTTTTTTTTTTTTTTTTTTTTTTTAGAATTTGGTTTTCAAAGCGACGGCCGATGGACCCCCCTCCAGTGGTCGTTCTATTGTTTTAGTTGTTTTAGAACTGCGGAATCATATCTACTTGTGTTCCGGTTTGGTGGTAAGATCAGGCCCTGAAATTACTGGCTCATGAGGCATAACACCGTAATCCTCAGCTTCAGCGACGCATTTATAATCTGCTTTTGTGGATTGTTGATGTCCATGGGCTGTAGGTACTTCACTAACCATCAGGTGGACTACACGTTCGTTCGCTGTGGGCGATTATGGGACCGGCAGAATTTGAACCTGCGACCTTCTGCACACCGGGCAGCCGCTTTAACCAACCAGCTACGTTAACCAGTTAAGATAGGAACAAATAGATGAACGTCACATCACAAAATGACGTAACATACAGTTGAGGAATTTAGGGTACTGCCAAGAAGCGACCGTAGCTGGTTGGTTAAAGCGGCTGTCTGGTGTGCAGAAGGTCGCAGGTTTAAATCCAGGCCGTCCCATAATTTTTCAACTGTTTATTAGTATTATTGTTGTATTATTTAACCATGATGAAATATAATAGGTAGATACACTTTTACAGTCAGCGCATCCCTTATAGTAGTAACTTGTCTTTGAAGTTGATCCTTAATCCACTTGAGCTCCATTCCTTATAATAAAGTCGCTGAGTCGCTACAAACGAGTGTTTCTCATACGTGATGGGAATGCTGAGCTTTTCCAAAGGGACTATCGCTGGAAAAGGCCTTGAACTTAATTTTTGGCACGTGCAATACTAGTATATGGAAGTAACAGTACATGGAGGTTTGTCTTAGTCTGGGTGTTTTTATGTATAATAACTATATAAGTATGTATTCACAAAAAGAAAGTTATATGTATTGGTATTGTTTATTTGAGTATCTTTAGATCCTTTTCTACCCTTTAGTTTGGGAAAGTGATCTGCATGGTTGATGAAGATGTGTGCTCCCGTAGAGTTAAGCGTAATTTTAAATATCCCTTGGGGCTTTCGCCCACGGCCGATGACTGACCACGACTGACCAGCAATACGACTGACCAGTGGCCGACTAATCGGCAAGGTTAGCAAATACCGTTTCTGCGTTCTTTTTTTCGACGCACCACCACATGCTGTATATTAAAAAAAAACAATTTATTGAATGTTTTCATGATTATGAATAAGAATAACAGCAGTATGAATTAATATACCAATCCCCAAAAATAATAATCATCATTTTGTTCTAATAAATACAAATGAATAATTGATTTTCATTAACATAGGAGCACTTATTAATACAATTTGAATTACAAACCTACATTATTTTTATTTGATCATTAAAAATGCATTGTTAAAATGTTAATGTAAATGTTATATACCTAATTGAAATGTCAATCGTATCTAAAATATCAATCGCTATTCATTTACACCGTTTTAATATCTCACGTTAAAAATTAAGTTTTATGAACAAATTGAATGATATTAAAAAAAAAAAAAAAAAAAAAAAAAAAAAATGATATTAATGTTCAATTTGTTTGGAAAACGGTAAAACTGATATTTTGCAACATTTTTTTATCGGAGAAAATGATCACTAACATAGATAACTCGTCTAGAATCTGTGTTTTCAATAAATACCCTTATGTCGTATTCATTCTGTATAGGTTATATATAATGTATAAAATACGTCATATATAAGTTTTACCAGTCATCGTCATATCGAAAATTCCTAAAGATTTGCTGAATGGTTTAGGTTTCGATTAGATAAGATTAGATTGTATTCCTTCTATCAATATACGCAATCGGAATAATTTTAAAACGTCTAGAACATTTACACTATCTTTTAAATTCCATTTATTTTGATAGAAAATCGTTCGTAACATAATAGTATTTCACGCCATTATGAAACAAAGGATGTCTTAGGGTGTTACTAAATCTGAATCGATCGACCGTTAATCGATTAATTTAACGTTTAAAGAGCAAATCAATGATTATTTTACACCCTTTTGGAGTTGAGTTTCCAGAAATTCCTTCTTTGTGCACATCTTCACGATGTAGGGTATCGTATCATGCAAAATTTCGAGTTTCTAGCCCCAGCGGCTTATGTTCTGCGTGAATCAGTCAGTCAGACGACCGACTCAACAAGTATGGAAGATTTACGATTAGATAATTGGCGTAAAAAGTATGTGTACACAAATCTATATTTTATTAATACGAAGAAATATGCCCTTTATCACCGATACACACTATCTAAATCAGCACAAGTGCACAGCTGGTAAGATTAAATACTTAAATTTTTATATTGTTTAGGTATTTGCACTGGCGATTTTAAGTAGATACTTCTTTCACGTAATTCATATAAAATGTTTTCGATTTTCAATAATGCAGTTCAACTGTCAGTTAGCTTTATTTGTAGTTGATGTGCACATGTACAACGCAATTATAATATGCATATTTTTTGTTACGAGTTTTTAAATCAGTGGAAATAAACATCGACCACGTCTAGAATCAGTGGTTTTCAATAATGTTGCTATGTCGCATCCGTTCTGTATAATTAACAGGTTACAGTCGACAAGTAGATAGGTGGATTAGTGGTTGGGTCTCCATAAATATTGTGTATTTTAATGTCCTTCTGACCAAATTTCGAACAGGAGTAAATCAAAACAGAGACAGCTAAACAAGACATAATTTAGTTTGTATGCGAGGCTCAGTGCCGCTTAAACCAATGTGTTAACTCAAGTTTATCGCTGAGCTACGATTTTCGATTTCTCTGTCCTCTAAAAACATTAAATACGGGTTTAATAAAACCGTACATTAAGTAGCTTGGTGCAATTGGGGTTGCATGTGTGACGTGTCAGACTTGGCTTTTTTTGTTAAAATTGTTAGTTTTAGTTTTTTTTGATACGCTGATTGTCGACAATTTGAGTCAAGAGCTTGTAGGCAAGAAAATTATCGATCAAATCATATGAAAATGTGTCATAGTTGGAATTTTCACTGTTTTACAAAAGCCATGTAGCGATGACGGTCAATGGACAGCATTGCCGTGCTAACTAAGAATACAATAACTCGATTTTGGCAGTTTCGAGAAAAACGCGTTCAAAGTTTTTAATTTTGTTTTTCTTGTATATCATGAACCAATGAACGTATCTACATGAAACTGGTATCAATTGAAAGAGGAACAAATAAAGAACAAGATCAAATATAATTGAACGGTAAAAATATTAAGCTTATGACATTGAACATAGAAATAATGTTCATAACTAGGAATCTTCAAATAATCAACCTGTTATCACTAGTCATAAATACAATAACTACGTTTCTTATTGTACTCATCTTTAGCAAAGGTACTTATTGTAGTTTTAAGTAAAGAATCAATCTATCCTTACTTGTTATACCTACAATTTATTAATTGATACAATACAAAAGAGTAAATAAATACAGTGGTTCTGAGGTAGACAGTATCACTGGGCCCACACTAGGATACCCTGTGTTGTGGGGTTAAGTCTCTTTCATCCTATTAAATTAATGTATTAACATTTAAAAATTGCATGCATTAGTATTCTTAATAATAGATTATTTAAATTACTACAAATTATTTCGTTACTTTAACATATAGTTCTACAAAATCGAATTAACTTTGATTATATCTTAATTATTACTATTTGAATTATTTAAATCATTATTATTGTTCTTATTTATTTACCTAATAAATTACATTTATTGAATCATCATTTTTAACATAAAGAAACTGATTTATAATGTGTGTATATGTATGTAACCTTTGGTTTATTTATTTAATTTTAAAATATCTTTCTAGTAGACATTATGAAGTAAATTACGTGCCGGGTAAAGGAAATGTGGCTAAGAGTAAAGGTGAGGTGAAAGGGAGTGTAAAAGGTTCATATAGTGCATAAGAATAGAACTAAGCTATATTGTACGTTCGTACGCTCGACTGGTCGAAAGTTGTCACGTGTTTCACTTAGTTTCCTCTTACACCCGACAACCCCCCATTGCAAAGTCTTGACTTATAATAAATACAATAACTCGTAATGTTAATTCAGTTTTGATTGTATAATAACTTTATTTTGCATGAGTTTACTCATCATAAATACAATAACTCTATTTATTTGTGAAGCGTGTGTTTATTTATGAGTATTATTATCTCTGTACAAGGTTGGTATATGCCAAAATATTGAAAATTCAAGTCCCACATATCATAAGTGAAACAACTAAAAGTTATTGTACTTATCACAAGTAATGTAAACATAGTTAAAAGAGAATGTCACCACAAGTAGGTACTTTTGATTAGTAAATGTGTAAAAAAGAAATAGTTATTGTATTCTTGCTTACTGAAATTTCAGATTCCTGAAGGTTTAATGAAAAGTCTCTTAGAGAGAATTGTAGATGTCGATTCGCTGATTCCGAATATGTATATAACTCAAAATCTACAAAAAATGAGTTATTGTACTCTTAGTTTACGCGGCAGAATTATGAATGTCTACGGAAAGAAACAGGTCACATACTCAGGTCGATTAGCGCCGACCGTATCACAGCTGACCAATAAAATGTGGTATATTTGATCTATTCCTCCTCCTATTGGTCATCTTCATTTAGTACCGGCAATTGTCGTTAAGGATGATCGCTTCATGAACAAGCCATTTTTAAAACTTATTTTTGACCGAGACGTTTTGATTGACTGGCGTCAACTGTCGTTTAGGACCCTTAATCTAGGTATTAATATGTTCCCCACCAACGGGTCCCGCGTTGTCGTCGCGGTGGGGCTTAGTACCCGTGGCGCCCCCGAGCCACGGCGAAGCCAAGTGGACCCCAGAGGGGGGCTGCTCTTCGGGCTTTGGCTGGAAGTCCATGTGGGAGCAGCCCATGTTGCAGGGCTCTTATGGGGGGGCTCTGCAACAGGAGGGCCTGCGGTGTCGGCGTGAGTCGGCACTGCGGCCGAGGAGTTGCGGGGCCGCGGCGGGAGAGGACTGTCGGTGTTCCGTTGCCGCTTTCCCTGTCTTCCGCGGTCCCGGCGGGGCCGCAGCCGTCAGTACTGCGGCGTGGTGGGCGGTGGGACGAACATCTGTCTCACCGCGGAGGGCCAGGCCGTCAGATACGAAAGTGTCTGACGGCTTTGCACGCGGCCCTCGGTGCCGGTCCCCCCACATTTTGGGGGCCATGAGGGGCCTGCCTCGGCGGGCAAGGCCGGGCTGCGGTGTTGGCGCAAGCTGGCACTGTGGCCCGGTGGTTTACGGGGCCGCGGCGGGTAGGAGTGTCGGTGCGCGCGTCGTTTTTCGATGCCCCGCATTCCCTGCCTTCCGCGGTCCCGGCGGGGCCGCAGCCGTTGAACTGCGGCGTGGTGGGCGGCGGGACCGACCACCTGTCTCGCCGCGAGAGGACCAGGCCGTCGGACATGGGGAATGTCCGATGGCTTTGCACGCGGTCCTCGCGCTGGTCGGTGGCTTGCGCCAGCCCCCTCTTTGGGGGCCATGAGGGGCCCGCTTCAGCGGGCATCGCCGGGAGGGTCGTGGATGTAAAGGCTGCGCCAGATTCCCATGACCCTCCCATCAAGGCGAGTGCGGGAGCACCGTGGGGTTTTAGTGGGTATTCCCGTGCCGTTTACCATCTTTGGCACGGGCGAGTCCAACATAACCACTCTGCCCTTCCCCGGGGTGGGGTGGTATGCGTAAATGCATTTCCCCACGTAAAAAAAAAAAAAAAAAGGTATTAATATGTTTCCAAATCTCAAAAGTATTTTATATATTTAATACTGAGACTGAGTAATACTTAACGATAAACTGACAGTGTTGGTATGTCTTAACAAAAATGTTTTTATATTCTTGGAAGTAATGATAAATAACGAGTCTGCAGGTTTACCGTTCCCGAGAATGAACCAAGCCGGTTAAGTCTAGCTAACAGTTAGAGCTAAAAAACGGCATTTCAATGGCCTGTCAGTCAGCAAATTGCTATCTTGAAGTCTAGAAGAGCGCACATGTTGGAAACTGGCATTACTTTTTGGGCCCTGTTTATTCTCATTTATTTTAAATTTGTTTCATATAAAAAGTATTAGTGTGACAAAGTAGCAATTTAGAGAACATCAGAATAATTAGGAGCCCGTTTTATTAATAAATTTTATCATTAATTATGAAACAGGCCCCTGGAGAGGATCTAAACAAAAACAATGGATGTTTTATAAATGGCCTTAAGTAGAAATGATGTACATCATCTCGTCACTCGCCAGTGCGACGCGTACAAGAGCGTGTACCAAACGATGGAGGGTCACTTGATGTAGTTTTGTTACACTATATAATGCCCAGGGACGGACTTATGGGCCCCAAGTCTGCTAACTCATTAGTCGAACTTGTCGAACATTGACACCACAATAACACCATATACATAGTCAATTTGGCAGTGTTTAATGCTGGTCGTCCGTGCTTAAATTAGCGTGTGGCCGAGTTCATTTTTCATGACGAGCTTAACAATGATTATATCAATTATATTCTGTTAAGAGAACGAACCTGTTCTCTTTTGGTAATGGTCTGGTAAACGAATAAAGCTATTTGATTTGATGATGGTGGATAACTCTTACATTTATATAATCAATTTTATCTTTACAGGTGCAGTTTGAGATACTATTCAATTTAATCCTCATATCTGATATTGAGCAGATACTTGTGATTAATTAATAACATTGTTAATAATGAAAGTGTATGAATTTAAAAATCAATATAAATATATTATAATATTCTATAAATAAATTGTTCACCCAACTGACTGAATGATCCATAAGCGTAGAGCGATATTTGAATAAGGGTTAAACCGCTAGGGATAGAAACTTGAAATTTTACATGAAGGTCGCCTAATTGGCGCGTGGGCGCACTAAGAAACGATATTCGGCAATTCCTCTCCAAAGAGGGTAAAATAAAGGTTAAACGGTTGTTACAAAGAGCGTGATTTTTTAAGTTAGAAACTCGAACTGGTTGGCCTTGAACAAAAAGAAATGAAATTCTATACCGGGGTTTTCGTATTTTTTTATTTCCAAGTAGTAAATTTATGTGTATATTTTGGTTGTTGTTGGGCACGAAGCAGAGTAAAGTTTGACGCGGGTAAAAACGCGAGGGCTAACGAATCCCAAGCGAACGAAGTCTGTAATGAATAATAAACAAAGTATTTATTTCAGGGCGTTAACTTATCAGGTGTTATCTAGATCTGGAATTATTCATTTAAAAGAGTTGCCAAACACTTCTTCAATATACCTACCATACTTATTACGATAGAAGAGCAAAGAGTGCATTTTAACAATTGATAACATTTAAGTAAGTAATCTGATTAAACTTAATACTAATCCAGGCTACATCATATTTAAATCTTATAAATTAACTGTGAGCTTATGGGCTTATGTCATATCATACATTATAATAATAATTATCGACGTAATAATTATTATTATAATGACTTGGACACTGTTTTTTATATTTTAAATGATTTGTTGTAAAATTTAATAGATAATATTTTAAAATGTATTCAATATGTTGGAAATAAAATAAAAATTAATTAATTATTATAATAATAATGTTAAGCTCATGAATTGAGAAAAAGCGCCCCATCTCTGTTCTAAATCCGTCCCAGCATTACTTGTGGGACGTTTTCAAATTTGGTGCAAAAGTATAACATAATTTTTTTTTTCCGTCTATAAGATCTTAACTTAAATAAAATTACTTGAAGTCAATTAGTAGTACAGTTATTTGTGATGTCATATGTCACATGACAAAGAATATTTTATTGTTGTAAATTAAGGAGACACAACTACAAAACTAGCCCATATCTCATTAGTGTGACTGGCTCCAATGACATATTTTTTCTTGTTTGCTGTATAAAACAAAAACGAGTTTAGGCAATTGCAATCTTAGTTCAGCACTGGTTAATGCGATTCTTGAGAATGATATCAGAATGTCGTACAAATGATAATAACGCCCGCAAATTGATGATAGAATATTATCACAATTCATAATTTTGTCGTTGATATCAATAAGAGCGCATCATCTTACGGTTTCATGCACTCTTGTAAACATCATTAACGACAAATTAGTTAATTATATAATAGGATATCAAAATTTTAAATAATGAAGAAGTTTATGCTGCTGAACAAGATAAATAAAAGACGTAGTTAATTAAGAGGAAAGGAGGGTAAAAATCAACGGCTGGATGCTTGAATTGGCTTTTTTGAATTTTATAAAATTACCCAGATTTCGAATTTATTTGAGTATTTTTATAATAATAAATATAATTATATTAAAACAATTACATGAAACAATTTTATTTGAACGATTAATCGTCTTGAAATTAGCAGTAAAAATGAAAACGACCACTATAATCGTGCACTGGATTCAGTTTAACCTATTCGTGAGCGCCGAACTTCGGGAATTCTAAACAATGGCTGAATGACAACCATACATAATTAATAACATAACTAGTATAAAGCAAAAGCAGAACCCAAGTTCTTACTAAAATTACGGTAGTGTGTATAAAATTGGGGATGGGGAAAATCACCAAAACCAACAAATCGTGGGACCCGTCTTCGTCACAAGTCCGTCCCAGTATTAGTAATACGTTGCTTGTCGTTTTACACCGGACACAGTCATTACCTACTTGTGGAGCTCCGGACTGGACAAATTCGAAGCAATGGCCGCCTTCTCCGGCTTGGCGACAGACGGGCTTTATTTAGCACATCTTATGTAGCCACTCGTACCTGATATAAGATAAAGAATTTGGGCTCCAAATCGCATTCTCTCAGGGATCAGGGCATTTTCTTTTGTAACAGTTAATAATTTCGGAATCTATATTTTTTAGTCAGCTCGTCTACAGTATTATTCATTTGTTTCTGTTTCGCCATTAAGACTTATCATAATAATATAGAATTTATTAAATTGAAGTCAATTCAACTTACAATTTCAATGAAAATATTCAAGGTTAAGCTAAAACCTATCTGTTCATTGAATTTGAATTATGTGATGGAAATTGGTGTTGAACTAATTAGGGACACTAGAAAAACAAAGGCTCTTTACCGCTCTTTACACTGTATGGAAGCCAGTTGGCTCTAAATTAAGTACTATTCTGATTATTCGAATAGATCTTATCTGCCCCAAAAAATATAATCGTCAATTTCATATTCCTAATTCATATTTTATTAAGTAAGATAGAAGAAATATTTAAACTGACACGTTCAAATCTTTTTAACAATGAAACGGTAAATACACTTGAATTTATTATTTATCCAGATAATAAAAAAATCGATCTGATCGAATACACTGCAATAATTTTCAGATTAGAAAATGAATACACTGATCGAATTCACATAATATTAAACCTTCACGCCGTGAATCTAAATTTATTTAGATTATAATGTTAAAGTCTCAGAGGAAATGATCTAGTTACAGTATTTTTTTATTTTTTACTTTTATAAAAAGGATTTCTCTTTTCGTTTCAGTGTTGCTCGAAGGATATGCCACAAATTTCAGCGCTTCCCACTGGATTAAAGATTGGCAAAAGATTCAGGTATGTCAAATATGACTTACCATCTCCCTAGGAAATAATAATATTATATTTATTTAATATTATTATACTCTATGGGCACTAGATCGTCTCAAAGTCTCTTACAGTCAACCATGGGATATAATCCGAAGAGAAAATAATGACATATAATAGGGAATATGGGCGAAATACATTATCTATTAATAGACAAGATAGCCTGCTAAGTTAACGGCCATATACCTTTATAAAATCTAGCATCAGTCAATGTTTATCTAGGAATAGGTAAAATTGAAATTTGGTTACGTGCTGTAAATAGACTTTATTCAGCCTGTGCAAGCTTCTGCGACTGCGCGCCCTTGCAGCTGGTTCATTTCTTGCACTGGTCATTCTTGCACTGGCTGCACGTCCTAGCACGTCTATGTGTGTAGCGACCCTTAGGTTTTGTGTAATCGCACCAAAAATATTGCATGCTGCTGTAAAACCAATTCTTTGTTGTTAACTAAAATGCAACGACTATTTCATCGTCAAGTCAAAAGAAAGTACTGGCGCCAACGCCTAGCGGAAACGTCAATCAGACGTCGCTCATTGAAAGATTGGCCAATTGTAATATGACTTTAAGATGCCATGCGAGTTGTAGAAAACAACGAAAACGGATGAGTTAATATCCGAGGATATCGTGTAAATATCGTATTAAGTGTCTTTGTTTATAAGAATACCAAAGTCACGGATACTCTGCGACTTTTACGTACATTGCGTCCGCACACCATGCGATATCATGTCCGTACGGTGTTACGACGCTATGTACGTAAATGCCGCAAGGTCAAGATGATGATGATACAATTCGAAATTTAAATTTGAGTCGATAAAATGTTATATATTGCTCATCAGATTGGGAGGTAGTTTGTTTGTACCGTAACGCTCGTAATCGAATCAGCAACATTACATTAAAGGCGAATAATTGTCGGTATGGCACCTTTATGTCATGCCTGTATATACCCAGAGCTGCCCAGAGGAGCAGAGGCGTATTTGCGCTCACACTTCACTTGATATGTTTAGGTCCCATACCACTAGAGAACGAGGCAATTTATAATATTTTATTTCACAAGTCTAGAATAAGCACAAGTCTAGTCCAGAAAGCATCGATAGCGTAGTGGGCGACTGTAGGACTACGAAGTAGAAGGTCTCGGGTTCAAACCCACGGCACACACCTCTGTCGATAAATCGTCCAAAGATATGTGTGATTTATCATGTAAATTATCGTCTTCTAACGGCGAAGGACATCGTGAGGAAACCTGCATGCCTGAAAGTGCCTAAAAAGTGCTCGAGATCGTGTGAAGTCTACCAAGCCGCACTTGGCCTGCGTGGTGGACTATGGCCTAACCCTGCTCATCATGAGAAGAGGCCCGAGCGTAGCAGTGGGACATGTATTAGATACTGGGCTGCTATTATAATAAGTCTAGAATAAGCGGACATGCGTCCACCGAATGTTAACTGATAACCATAGTCTATTTAGTAAATATATCTTTGATAATAATATTGTAGACGAATTGGCACATCGCAGGATTAGCAGTATGACTCAGACACAATACGACGCGACATAATTGCAAAGTAGTCACGCCAGTGAAAATTGTGGTTCGACAGGGAAAGATTGTTCAAGTGCAAGAAAATATAATCACAAATAAGGTTCTAATAAAAATATATAATTACAGCCGAATTGACAACGTCCTCCGTTCTTTTTAGTCGGTTAAAAAAATATCAATATTTCATGTGTTCCGCAGGCGAATTCATAAAAAGATTTTTCTCTTAAATTTTTAAGTTTTGGTTTCATAACATAACATCACGCCTATATTACCCGGAAGGGTGTGGTAGAGGTGTACAACACCCACACTTCACCTGTTTTTAGGGGGAAAGGGGGGGGGTGAGCCTATTGCCATCCACCGGGCACAATTCCAACTCAGTGCTGCTATTGTGAATATTATTCCTGACGGAAAGTACAAACATATTTTTGGTTTCACTAACGAAATTGTTTTAGAATACACAGTACACTTTTAGAATTGTATTCGTCTGTAGGTAATTTTCTATGTTACATAAATTAAACGTTAACCAATAACACTTGCTCTTTGAAGCGATCCTATATGTAGCTACTATTTTTTCTTTGTAATTTATATGATAAGACACAATATGGAAAACAAGTCTGAAACATGAGACGTACTTTATTACGTGAACGTCGAGGAAATCTCGCGGGGACGCCCGTTATTCGTGGTCTTATAAAGGCGGCTATACACTATCCTATTTTTGAGAGAAGAATGTAGAGTACAGTGGCGACTCTATGATGTATTGAGCTTTTGTCTGAAATTTATAGTATTAAAAGGTGTTGCAACTTCGGACTGGTATTACGCTCAGGATGGCGATCATTAGCGCCGGACCCTCTTTTCAGGACTGTGTCCCTAAGGCCTTTCCTCCCCCACCATAAACGCAAAATCGCTGTTAAAACAACTCACAGAACACTTATACTCGGAGAGGAACAACCCCTTTCGACATGAACTAGTATTATAAAGATTCATAGAAAATGATGTACTGTCGAGCGCGGCTGACATCTGACGCGAGGCACAAAGCTAGCACCATCAAAGGTAACGATTACGTATTTTAAACCATCAAAATTTTGGTAAGGGACACAGATATGATAGTAAACACAGCTGCTCTACATATTGTACAGTACAGTGCCCCTTAGGGCCCTCGCCCACGACGACTTTTTGTAGCGATGCTGTCGCGCGTCCCCAGATACAATCGCGAAGCGTCCACGGGCCCAAATTCAGTCGCGATGCAAACGCGATACTGTACTGTACATACATACTCACGCGCCACCCGCCTTAGTCACGCGTTTGCATCAATACAGTCGCGATGCAGAAGCGCGTTGCAAATGCGAGTAACACGCGTTAATAGCGATGCTGTCGCGCATTCACTAAACGCGTGACAACATCGCTTCAAAAAGTCGCCGTAGGCGAGGACCCTTAGATAGTATTTGACGAGCAGTCATACACAGTACATAACACAATACAGTGTACATGTGTGTAGGCAAAGTTATGCCGCGTTAGGGCCTAGTTGACAGTGGGTCAGCAGAGTTATCTAATCGCTGATAACATACATTATCTACACTAGTGATGTGGCAAATGACAGTTTTACTAGAATGTATCAAGCATAATGCTTAACAAAGATATTTCTGTACCAGTATATGGGAGAATATGCGACCTTCATAATAAGACTTGCCAACTTAATGTATCACAATATTCTTAGAAATTAATGAATTCAATTCTATTCTATTCTATTCTATTCTTTTCTTTAAGAAAATAAATGTTACTATGCGGAGAATACGAATAACTGTAAACAAGTTATGATTTCGAATAAAAATGCGTTTTGTTAAATGTAAACAACATTATCATTGAGGTGGTACTCACGTTATTTTAGCCGGAGATATGCCGACTAGTTTCGAATCTATTTCGTAAATTCATCAACTGGGCGAATAATCGCGTTTGTAAACAAAATTGATTAATGTGCTTTTTAAAATAAAACATTGGATGTGTGATATCTTATTGTCTACTATGATTACATTATTTGGATCCCCTAATCTCAATTTCTACTATTTCAGACTACGGCTTACATACAGATATCTATATATATTATAAATTGAAAATCATAGTAATAGAAATCAAATTTGGCTGTTATTTAATATCTGGCGTGAACTATCTGGGGATGGGCAATTTATCATGAACCATTCATAGTGGGATGCAATCGGTATTTCAGAAGTAAAATGATTTTTTTTTGATTTTTCTAAGTCTTTATTTGGCATAAAATATTACAACAATAAATACAAACGATCTTAGTCTGAATGTAGGTATATCCTGATGTTGATGTTTTTAGAGGCTGTGCCTTTACAAAAAGTTTCACATAATAACAAAAGAAAAATAATTAACATACTTGCATTTAAATTCAATCCATCAAATAATGAGCCGATCTTACGCAGAGACCATGGCTATATTACACTGATAATGAGTACACTAAATGTACACTTTTTCACATGAAAAATGATATTTCTGAATATAATTATAAAATAATATTATTAAATTAAATTGAAATGAATTATAATTAAATAACATTCACCATAACAATAATTATCATCAATCTCATTCAATTACTTTATATATTGCGGGTAGTTCCACGCAGTTTTATTACTAAGGCCGGGCGAACGGCACCGTGAAGTAAGTCAGAAGTAAAATGCTATATGAATAGTGAAAAGTGGAGTACAGCCCATGGACATCTACAATCCATAAAAGCAGATTTGTAGATGCGTCGCTGCAGCTGAGGACTATGGTGTTATGCCTCATATGGCAGTAATTTCAGGGCCTGATCCCACACAGTAATGCAAACACTACTATTTAGCGGCCGGTTAAAGGTGAGACGGAGGTGCTGCCACCAGTATAGTCGTTTCGTATTTGTTTCAGTCCAAAGTTTTAATCATACAAACAGAATATGTAATCTTAGCCCAGTGCCGTTAATTTTTAAGACCAAAAAAAATATAGTAGGATGAAACCCATTAGAAAAGGAGGAGAATATTATGAAAATTAAAGGAAAAATAATTTACGGGCGATCTGAGGTCGGGAAGAGGGGGAGGGGGAGGTTTTAAGGGTAAAAAACGGTTTTTCTCGATTGCCGGCAAAACTAAAAGTCCAATGGAAAAAAGTCGAATGGCAAAGTTGTTGGTAATAAAAAGATCTAAAACTTTTGTTTTTACACTTTTTTCATATAACCTCAAAATGTATGTAAAAAATTCAAAAAACCAAGTTTTTGGTTTTTTATTTTTATCTTTTACAAACAATAATTTTTTTTCACGAAATTTGGTGAAAACTTACCTTTTTATGTCCTAAATACGCTGTAATTTATTTGATTACAAATATTTATTTTTTCACCTTATTTTGAATTAATATCGATTTTTCACCCTAATTTTCGATCGAAAATTCACCCGTCAAAATATCAGCTTTTTTCAAAAAGTTGGTATGTTTTCTGTTCGTTGAAATCTCTACTTTTGCCATTCGACTTTTTTCCATAGGACTTTTAGTTTTGCCGGAAATCGAGATAAACCGTTTTTCACCCTTAAAACCCCCCCCTCCCCCTCTTCCCGACCTCAGATCGCCCGTAAATTATTTTTCCTTTAATTTTTATAATATTCTCCTTCTTTTCTAATGGGTTTCATCCTACTATTATTTTTTTGACTTTTTATCATTTTTAAACGGATCTACTCTGGTCTATCTCTGTTGGAAGTTGTGACTGCTTTTCCAAAAAATCTTTATCGCTTCGTGTTCTGTGATAACGAACATTGTTATCAATACCAAATCATCACTATTTGCTGTACAATACATTTTGCTGTGACCATACACCAAGGTTTTGTTCCAGTAACACATACTAGATATATAGTTATAAATTGGCGACGTTTATATGAATATAGTAAATTAACATGCCATATATTAACTACAACATACTTACCATAACATCATGCCTAGACCAACAAGGCAGTTACTGATGATAATCTATTAGTCCTGTATATTAGGGAAATGTATTTGTAAGTTCAGTTATTTTGTCACACAGGCAACGTTTTAGATTGCAGATTGAATCATCTGAAATGTTATTTCTAAATAGAGTGCACCATTTGCTTGCAGAGTTTAAATTATAGGTTACTGGCACAATTTAAAAGTAAAAAACGTGTAGGAGTTAGCGACTATAATTATTATATGATGTATACGAAATAAAGAAATTCATTTAATATTTGCAATACGAGTAGCTCTATATCATAATAAACAATTGACTCTTCACTTGACCAGAAGGCTGGCTTCTACCTTGTTCAAAGGATCAGCATTGCCATACAACGTGGCAATGCCTTCTGAGCGCGTTACCCGCGGCTGACATAGATACGGAGGTTAAGAAATGTTATTTTAATTTATTTAGTGAATTGTAAAAAGATCTATAAAAAAACAATTTACTAGATATATTTTGTTTAAAAACCATTTGATTTTTTTTTCAACATTATTATGTTTTGATATTATTCGTTTCTAAAAAGGTCCTTTGCTTGTCTGTTTGTTACTGTTGTACACGCAATAATTTTATTCAACAGATTAAGATTCAATTTCTTTGTAACTCGCTACTTAGGTATTGTTCTGTACAGTCTATTATTACTAATTGGTATTTTAGATTGAATTAAAGTTAAGGAGAGATAAGGAGCTGAACGTTTTTTTATTTTTCGGGTCAATGACCTATAATTTGAATTCTGATAACAGATGCCTCAAAAGGCGCAAATATGGTCTTCTTGATAGTGGATATATTATGTTTGTGCCTTTTGGGGTAGAGACATTAGGGCCGTGGGGCCGGAAGCGCTCAATCTGCACAAACAGATTTCAGCTCGCCTGTTTGAGGCCACACGTTCTCCAAATGCTGGTATTTATTTTGGCCAGAAGTTGAGCATTGCCATACAACGTGGCAATGCTGCCAGCATTTTGGGAACTGGTAGCAGTCTTTTATTTTTAGGTTAATAGGAATTTTGTTTTATTTTTTTTATTTTTTACAGATTATGTAATCTGCAATCTGAACGACAAGTATGACTGTGTGTGCTGCACTATTACAAAAATAACACATACGGTATTGGTACTGCCTCAATAGTCTTGTGGTTAGCGTATGCGCTTCTCGTCGTGAGGTTTCGGGTTCGATTCTCGGGTCTGAAAAGTGTAATTTGTAAACTTGCCATCAGGAAATTTACAATAGCAGCACGGAGTTGGAATTGTGCCCGGTAGATGGCGATAGGGTCCTCCTGTCCCATGGGACCTAAACATAACAGGTGACCATCTGGGTTATAAAGGCGTGATGTTATGTTATGTTATGCTTGTACGGTATCAGATTTTATGCAGTGCCGGATTAAGCCAGCGCGGGGTTAGCAAAATCTGTCAGGGGGCCCTTCAATATTTTTTATATATTATGGGGCCTTTGGCCTGCTTTAGGTTTTAAAGTTTATGGTATTAAATAAAACATAACATATTTATATTTAACATATTTGATTTTATAATGTATTGACATGCCGATTTTATTATTATTTTATTCTTATTTTTGTAATTAATGTGTAATGTAATGAAATCTATGGTATTAACTGAAATAAATGAATATTTAATTTAATTTAATTTAATAACTATTAACAATTAATTAGAAAACAACTTTTTTTGATTTAATGTGGGCAAATTTAGATATAACGTTTTCCATATAGAGTTCTTTAAGCAAATCATGCTCTACAAGCTGGCTCATTTATATCGGTCAGTATGCGCAAGTCTGTATTTACAAAACATACACAAAGTAGTTCAAGAATCAAGAATCAAGAATCAAGAACATTATTTGCATAAAACACGGTTACAATAAATATGTTGTTATAATTCGGTAGGTACAGCATGTTTTGCCCTTTTATGAGAGCGTGCAAATATTTTATATACATTAAATACATTAAATTACATTTACAATTATTATTTATATATTCTTAAAACAATTGAAATAATTAAAATAAAATAAAAATTAAGACAAATTATAGTAATTAATGAATAGCAATTTAATAAGTAAAACTATGGATTGAATAATTAATTAAGCAAATGCAAATGTCAATAAGATTATTAATTATTATAATAAATAAATTCTATAAGTCAATTGAAATAATATTTTTTTTTAATGTCAGTTCTTATTATTGAGATATTCATTAATACTATAAAAACATTTGTTCGACAACAATTTAAATAATTTTCTCTTAGATAATAAAGGAGATTGTAATGATTTTATCTCGATTGATAGTTTATTATACACTTTAATTGCCATTGGATAACTATTTCTACTGTAAATCTCCTTTCTCAGATTAGGTAATACTAATTTATCTTTATTTCTAGAATTAAAATTTGACACCTGATTAAATTTAACAAATGAGCTTGGGTGCATCTTGACAAACATGGCACAGTTAGTATTTTTAAGTTCTTTGAACAAATGGTTTACAAGATGTTTGTGGCGATTTGTCGCATATCGCTCTTAAGCATTGTTTCTGAGAGATGAATAGTCTATTTATATCATAGGCATTTCCCCATAATACAATGCCGTATCGAAGGTTTGAGTTGACATATCCGTGGTATGCTTGCAGAGCCACGCTTCGACTGCTGATTTTGGCTAATCACCATAGTGCATACGAAAATCTATTGATTTTTTTACATATTTTGTCAACATGAGAATTCCACGATAACCTATAATCTAAAACAATGCCAAGGAACATAGTTGATTTTACCTCTACTATTGTTTGTTGATTAAACCTAATATCTAATGGTTTATGCGTCGCTTGATAGGGACTGTTCTTGCAAGCAAGATATTTTACGCTACTATTTAAATTTTATTATTTTTACGGTCAGACAGGCGTTGGAGCGCAGGGCTCTCCAATTCGCGGGGCCCGTAGCATTTGCTACTCTTGCTATATTATGGCTAATCCGGCACTGATTGTATGTACAGGTATTGGTCCATTAAATGCTGTTTTTTTTCAGAAGAACTAATCTTCAAAGAATCGGTAACTTCATACATTAAAACAAGCTGCGATCGAAGATAGAGCGAGCGAGACAATAACTACACATTCATACGATATAAGCGCGGTTTCTGAGTAAACTAGTCCATACAAATAATTTCATAATTATAAATATAGAAATCACATTTTCTTTCTAAATCCATAACGGTAAACTTAAAAAATGTACCTACACTACTAAGTGACGTCACTATTGTTTACTACGAACTACTTTGTAGTGATGAGTAATCACATCATCACCCATACATGTGTCAACTCAAGGTTATCCATCGGCGCGTGGCAATATTACAAACTTAGATGTGCGGCTGATTTAAATACACTGATTTATATATTTGACTTTCTCTCTGCGATAAACATTATTGCTCCGCTCCCGTGAGTTGTAGCGTGATGTTAAATAGCTTATAACTTTTCTCGATAAACGGGCTAACCGATGCTGTATGTATTCTTTATCTTTAAATCGTAGTTTCTGAGATTAGCGCGTTCAAACAAACACTTTAGCTTTATTTTAGTAGTACCTATAAATGAATTAGCCCTTATTTTGTAAGAACCAAAGTCGTATTTGCATTTGTTTCTTTTTTTATTATTAATCACTTTTTCTAAAGTACATTATTCAATTGTATTTGATTGCGGTTATTGCCATTGTTTGTTGAGATAGTATCGCAGTAAGAAAACAAAAACGTAAAAACATATAATTTTCATTGGGTATTTTAACACTATTTTTTATTTACATAAATGAAATGAAAATTTAATTGGCTGTTAGAGCACCAGTTGCACTGGTTATTTTCGTTGTATAATAAACAAGTAGACACAAAGAGCCCCAAAAAGTAAAATTCACAAATAATTATTTGTGAATTACATTTTGAATCTCGAATCATTAGTCGTTTATATTTTTGCAAATTTCAAATCTTCGCATTAAGTTATTATTTGAAAAAAAAAAGAGGTTTTTTTTCCATAGAACGTAAAAAAAATACTATTTTATTAAATATTCAACTTAATGCTGGAATTTTAAATAATTATGAAAAAATATAAATGACTAATGATTTACGATATCTCAGTGTTTCAGCAAAGTTAATGTAGAAAATCAATCAACAAAATAACCGCTTCTTATTTGGGAGCAATTTAAATAGAATTAGTATTAAGCGTAGTATTATGTAGCAAGTACCTAAACATTGAATGAAGATGACTCATCTCCGTTGCAGTCAGTCATAATGACTGATTTACTTTGCGTGGTTAAGCATTGTTATTGATGCTGTGATTCGGATGGGTGTTATGTAACTAATATAAACTTATATATGTATCCGTACTGAACGACTTCTGCAACACGTGAATGTCGAGCTCTACCAGCTCCTTGACACCACAGACATAGTTAGAAAACGAACGACGAAACCTTTTGAGCTAGTTCAGTGAAGTGAGTGCTTCAAGTGGTTTAGTGCTACTTTAAAAGAACACAAGGACAAAGTGTATTTTTTGATAAAAGAGACAGTAAGATAAGTCTTAACACATTCTTAGCATACATTAATTTTGTAGGTTTGGTCAAATTTAAATTACTCATTAGTCTTTAATTTAATATCTAGACTAGATTGTAATCTTTATGAAGTATCTAATTGTATAGAAACATCATTAAAAAAAACCGTACTGAATCGATAGTGTAATTTATTAGTTAACGACCCGCCCTGGCTTTGCCTCGGGTACTACGAGTATGTATTACTATAATATGCGTGTTTTATTCATAAAAACTTTCATTATGAATCATTCTATCTATTAAAAAAAACGCATCAATCCGTAGCGATTTTTTATACTATGTAGTGAAGTAAAACAAAATGTATTTCGTCAAATAACATTTTTATATTATGTAGAACAAGCTTCCCCGTGCGACTTCACCCGCGGTGGTTCCTTGATAAAATGAAGAGTTAATGTTACTCGATGAAGATGTGCCTTTCTAATGGTAAAAATATTATTATATAATCAGTCTAGTTGTTTTTGAGTTAAATCGTAACAAACAAACTAAAATCAAAAATATTAAAATATTTTCTTGTTATAATATCATTAGTTGTATATTTTACTTTCGCAAAATTTAGTTTTTATTATACAACTTGTCTTTCGACAAAGGCCTCTCGTAAACCATTTTATCTGTCCCTTGCAGTCCCACTTCATGTTGGACTCGTTATTCTTGATTTCATCTTTACATCTCATAGTGACATCTATTTCACTAAAGCTTGCTTATAGAATAAGCCAAAGCACTCACACACACACACACACACACACACACACACACACACACACACACACAACACAGAACACACACACCCACATACATTACTCTGTTTATATTTGATTAGTCTCTTTCTCACTACTCAAAATCAATCTATATGGTAACACCTTTCTAAACATCCGACATACTTCGAGACGGAAGAGGCTGGTAATCTGTCATACAGGTTCTCCTAGTATAGATACCAGTCTCTTACACAGATTCACCCACTAATTAATGTAACATCTAGTTTTAAGATATGATTTTGTAACCATTCTGTGTAAGAGAGAAATAAAAAGATTTTATTATTATTATTATTATTATTTCTTTCATTAAAAAAAAAACATTATTCACCTACTTTTGATATTTATTAATAATTAAGTCAACCGACATTCAAAAGTCAACACCAGAAAAGAATAAATTGAATATAGTTTATTTAATTGCTCATAAACAATAGTGTTCAAACATAAAAATAGCAATAATAAAAATCAGAGACAAGCATTACAGTTTTTATTAATTTATTTAATAAAAAGTCATAAATTATTATGTCTCTTTTAAAATTGTGTTAATATATTAAATAACAAAAGCCAAAAAAAAATACAGGTGTCAATTCACATAAATTGTTTTATAGTGCATGATAATTTTATTTAAAATTATTCTTGATTTCTTTACAGATTCATATAATATATATTAATAATTAATTAACGACCAAAAACTGATTGATAGCTCATTTAAATATCTAGCTTTTATGGTTAATGGATACTCTATCGCTAAATAATTAAATATTAAGCAACATTTCAATACCTATCTGATATCTAAATATACGGTTATTGTAATATACAATTTTATTGTAACATGTTTATTTTTACTAAGAAACAGTTGAAAATTATGGGACCGGCAGGATCGACCTTCTGCACACCGGGCAGCCGCTTAAACCAACCAGCTACGGTCGCCTCTTGCCAGGACCTTAAATTTCTCAACTCTTATGTTACGTCATTTCGTTTCGTCATTTCAAGCTCATCCATTTGTTTTTATCTTAAGTAGTAAGTAGTAGTAAGTCTCATAATTTTTTCAACTGTTTCTTAGTTAATCTGCTAAGCCTAGCTAAATGCTATAAACATAATCAATAAAATGTCTGTTAATTGGGTCGACTTTATAAAAGCATTTGCAGAATCTATATAATATTTTGTCGCTTCTATTGTGTTACCATGTTTTTTCTATAATAAACATTATTATTATTAATATTCATAAGAGTAAAATATCGAAAATAACAAATACCATGAAAATTTTCAGAATTATTAGCACATGCGTCTATGCTCTCGACGTTTCGATCAAACATACAGCTCTAGGCAAAAATTCACGAGTCTTTTTTGGACGACTTAATACAACAATTTTAATTTTTTTGAGACATAACTAGTTTTTTACAGCATGTGCCCTAAATATTACGACTTAAGAGGAAATAGCACCAAAGTATTAAAAGAAATACTTGTAATATTTTAAAGCAAATTATAGCTTTGCTATGCAAATTATATTTTTTTCTGAAAAATTAAGAATCCAGCAGGACTCGAACCTGCACCCCCTGGGTAAACGCCCCAGGTGCTTTGCCAATTCAGCCCTGGATTCCTATGCTGCTGATCGCGAAATTTCTTAACTCTTTTTGTGCCAGCGTCGTAGATATATAAATATATACCTTAGTTAGACGAACCTTACTTCATCCATGGCTGAAAAGGAAAATACTTTTACTACTTCAAAACAATACAGAATGGTTTCGTGTCCCGTCGCGCCGTCGATTATATTTTCAAGTTAACATTTTGTACGGCTTTTTATGTCCAAATACCTTTAAACCTGTTTCGTCACTTCTAAAATTATGTTGCGTGATGGATTGTTGCGAGGAAATGCTGTTTATATAACTACAAGACTTTTTATTTCTACGCATTTAAACAACCTTATTTTTTAAAAACTTTTTGTTCAGTATGAGTAACCAAAACCGGGATGGTTTTGTTTACTCATTCTGAACAAAAAGTCTTGTTTTTATTATGCTAAATCGTCAAAATGTATGGAAAAGGATTTTTTTCGTATTTTCTCTAGTAAAAATAATGTTGTATAGCAACTCTAGTTCAGACTTGCGTATATATACTTTTGGATAAAATACCAAGACGATCGTGTAGACTAAGAAATAATTAAATATTATGTAATTTCAAAAAAAAATCTATGGTTGAGGTTTATATAAATATTTGACATTCTTGTTTTACCAGTATTATGCAATACTTTGATGCGTAGTTACTAGCTATTTAATAGTTATGTGATAGGATAATACAGTAATTACTTCTATTCTATTCTGCGAATAATTATCTTTAAGTGAACTTTGAAGGAAGCAGCCAAGTCTCGATAGCCAAATCCAAGCAATGGTCACTTTTATACCTGTACTACTCTGAGGTACCGGAAATAAAATTCTAGAAATCTAAAAGTCTTCCTTTCATACAGTTAATTCGGCGGAACTAACAGCTGAATAACATAATTATGACAGTTTTTTATAAATTATATTATATTTAGTACCCCTTTTTTAGTGTTGTTCTATAAAAAGTGTTTTTGTGAATTGGTTTATCACAATAAATTTACGGCAAAATCAACGAAATTACCCGAAATTTGCCTGAACTTTTTCAGGTTAAAAATCCTTATTATTCGAATATTTTAAAGTTAAGATACAATTTAAGATTATAACATTAAGATAATAACAACAAAAGGTATCAATAATAGTAGCCTTTATCTCATAGGTGAGCCACTTCTGTGTTAATGTGATAAAATGCAGATTTATCCAGAAAAGCTGCTTCTTGACACGTGTAAGATGCGATAAGAATTAATAAGTCCGGTAGTTGATTTTTTTCAACATTTTTACATATATTTTATCTTTATTTCATTTTTATAAATGTTTTTTTATAAGTGAATCAACCAATTAGAATATAATTAAGGTAAGAAGTAACGTCAGCTTTGGCATTTATGTATTTTTTGGTAATAATCTAAAAAAACACCTTTTTCAAAAAATGCACTATTATTTAGAAACAGTTGGACCTAAACCAAAATAAATATCCTAAATATTAACAAATTATAAAAATAACTATACTGCCTCGAAGATATGAAAATAATTATAATAATGTTTGGCGATAGGAAGGGTGACGGTTTGACTATTGATTTTAATTTCAAATTCAAATTCAAATCATTTATTTTCATAGGCCCCAGGAGGCGCTTAAACACGTCAAAACATTACAAAAAATTATATAAAAATAAATCATAAATAATACTAAATTATACGAATTACAATGATTTGAATAACCGGGGCTCAGATTAATTTTAATCAAACTGTTTATAATCGAATTAAAATCTATCCAAGTACCGGCTCCGATGGGTATTGCATTATGAGAAAAGCTGGTGAGAAACTCATGTGCACCATCTTTTAAAATGAAAAATATAACAATATAAAAGTACATAAAAAAATCACATAAGAAGAGCAATTCATTTCCAAATACTATTATCATTTATGTAGTCTGAAATACTATAGTAAGCTTTTTGACATAATCTAATTTTAACATATTTTTTAAATTTACCTATCGATAATTCTATTGCGTCTAAAGGAAGTTTATTGTAAAAGCGTATACATTGACCTGGAAACGAGTTAGAGATTTTATGGAGCCTAGTAGTGGGCACAGCGAGTTTGTTTGTTCAGACATTCTAAATTGTTTTGTTATTTAAATGTGAAGTTTTTAGTGATACAGTTAAGGTTAAATTTTTAAGGAGTATTTTATGATTCTCTCTTTATTCTGAATGAAGCACACATACTAACACTGACGCATGATAACCTGTTAGTTAAAAAAATAAATACATAATAAAAAAAACAAAAATTCATAAGTTTAGAGGATCTAAATAAATAAATAAATAAATAAATTTGGATTTTTTACATTAGATAGAACGCCAGAAGCAATTACACTATCCAATGGTCCCAATGACAAGGCCAAATACACACATTCACTCACACAAACAAGCACACCCAGTCTCAGAACAAATCTTTGCGAATCACACAAAGATTTGTCCCATGTGGGGATCGAACCCCTAAGGTTACACAGACACACAATATAATTCTAAAATGTGGATAGAGATATTTTTCTTAAATTGGCACGTACTCATTGTTATTTTTATGTTTTGCATAATCATTGTGTTACTTTTTTACAAAAAGTAAATGGGTAGGTGCTAGATACATAAAAAAACCATATATTTCTTATGCAGATGTGTAAAGAAAATTTATGTAAATGCATTTGACCTATTTAAAAAATGCATTTAAATACTAAGACCTGTATTAAAAACAAAGTAACATAAAACAAAAAGACGCAAAACATTTATTTTTCTGTTGCTGAGGGCAATACCGGCTTTATGGAGAGGGAATGGGGGGTACTCGAGCAGCCGCATGCCACCAAAATTTTTTTTTGGGTTGATATTTATTACAGTGTTAGTTATCGAACTTCTTTATTTTTCCTTCGGCTTTATCGATTGGCTTTTTTTTGTTATTTGGCTGAGAATGTCCGTAGGCTTTTTATCAACAATCGTAAATACCACGCGGTCCGATCATTGGGGCAGCTAGTTATATTTGTCGGTGCTAAGCAAATCTTATACGCGAGCTATGTCGGTCTACTTTGGTTCTTTGTCGAACATCCTCATTACAAATTTAATCTTTCAAATAAATTCCGGATAGTTATTGCAGTAAATTATATTTCCCATGGGATTACTTTAAGTGTATTAAGTAATCAAGTCGTCTTGACCTTCACTTTAACTAGTTTTATCCCTGACCTCGCCTGTCTAGTCCGATACAAAGTTATTTGAGAAGCCTCTAGGGGCAGCTCAAGCCAAATTCCTTCGTATATTTAGGATTTTGTGGACTTTTCTGCGACGTAACGAGTTTATGCCTGTTACGTTATACAGAATTGCTCTTTTATATCGGTCAGTATGGGTGAGTCTGTAATTATAAGACTTACACAAATCTGTTCTTAGGAACCATGACATCAATTTTAGTAAAAACAAAACGGCATTCTTAGGTTTTAGAAAAACTTGTACTCAGTTCAGGAGTCGAAGTGAAAAATAAAACTTACATTATTTTTATTTGGATATCGATTGTGTAGGTCATCTTGCTACTAAACGTGATAAATAAAATTAATGAAATGCGTTGTATTTTGAGTAAATGGTTGAAATAGCAACCCAGTTTTTCCCGTGCGAGCGAGGGCGGAGCGGAACGAGCTCTAGGGCGGAAGCACCACCGTCACCGCCTAATACTAGTGCTTGCATTACTGTATGCCGGCATGGTGGTGAGATCAGGCCCTGTAATTACTCGATAACACCACGCCATCTAGTCCCAAACTAAGCAGAGCTTGTAGTATGGGTACTAGAATAACTGATACTAATACATATAGTTTTCTTTTGTAAATACATACTTCTTCTACATAAAAACACTCATAATAAGACATCCCCCATGTTCATGCACACAAAGATTTGTCTTACGCGGGAATCGAACCCCCGACCTCGGCTTCGCACACTACCAGGTACGCAGGTACACTACCCACTCCGCCATCCGGTCGTCAATCAGTCAATCTACTTTTGTGAATTGTTGATGTCCATATACTGTGTCCATGGGCTGTATTTAGCTACCACATATCAGGTGGACAGGTGGACTAGACATCCGTACGCTACGCGACGCATAAATATGTATAAAAAAAAAAACAATGTAAGTTTTTCTACATAATATGTAATCAGTGGCGTACTATAGGATGGCAGGGGTGGCAAAATGCCACGGGCCCCGGACCTAGGGGGCCCCCGTGCCCAAGATGTGGCATCTCCTCGAAAATAACTGAACACAATTTATCAGAAAAAAACAAGATTTAAACGCATTCACCTAAAAATAATAATTATAAAACGCATTCATTGGTTGCATTTTTTTCACGGTACTAAAGTAGCGCGGTCGAGCTTGCAATTTCCAGTAAATCGCGTAAGATAATTTGGCTTTGAACCTGCAACCTTCTGCACAAATTTGGCTAAATGTAACTTCGCCATGTTGGTTTGTATCCTACTTAAGATAGGAACAAATGAATGAACGTGACGTCACAAAATGACGTAACATACAGTTGAGAAATTTAGGGTCAGGGTCCTGGCAAGAGGTGACCGTAGCTGGTTGGCAAAGCGACTGCCCGGTGTGCAGATGGTCGCAGGTTCAAATCCTGGCGGTCCCATATCTTTTTCAACTGTTTCTTACTATATCTTAGTAAAGTACTAAGATCGGTTTATCTTTATTTATACACAGATGTTGCTAGCTACGTGATATTGTATCGATCTCTTGCGGTCAGTCGCACGTTATGTAAGGAGCTTAGCCGATTACTATGTCAGGGTCTCTTGAAACAGTGCGAGCGTATGGAAGATTGGTATAAGATATTCAAGAGAATAATTAGTAACATAACAGGTGAAATGTGGGTGTTACACCTTTGTCAAAAAGAAAGCGTCAACTTTAATTTATTTGACATTAACTTTTCAGTTTTTCGGTTTCTACCCACATAATTATTTTATAATTGTTAGTAGTGCCTGAGGTATTAATGATTTCGAAACCACATAATTATGCTTAATTTTTTTAACGATAATTAAAAATAGTTTTGGACAACTAGAAACTTAGAAACAGCACAATAATAAAACAAAGGAACTCAAATCTCGGTAACAAGAAACCAAAAAATCGAATTACCACCGTTTTTACACTTTTTTTCATATTATTATCACAATAATAACTTTTGTGGCTACTTCATAGTGATAGATAGTCACTCGTTATTGATCCATATTCATTTCTTCTATGGTTCTGTTTCAGAGTGTCTCCCGTAACTCAAAAGATGCGCGGGCGCACGTCGCGCTGCCTGTGGGTGGGAGCTGGCGGCGGCGCACTGCTGGCACTCGTGGCCCTCACTGCTGCACTGGCGTGGTCAACCATCTTTGATTCTGCGCTGTCTTCTGTAAGTAATCTGATGATAAGACTATACTATTTAACCAGAATGAGAGAGCCACGTAACCTAGTTAATTCTGCATAGGTATATAGATCTACGACTCCAACAAGGGTTTTAAAACTCCAAGCCATTTTCTGTATGCCTGATTATTTATGATGGACATTCATCTATTCACATCGGCCACATCGAATCCGGCCAAAGGCCAAAACATTATAATTAAATAAAAGTGCATTCAACTTAAAAATTTCCTACGTACATACATAACTTTTACTGATAAATTAATATGACTTCAATTCTCGAATTGCCGCCCGTTTTGTGTACTACGTACTGTTCCTTTCTGAAGAACGCCACTTATCAGGTACCTGTATATTTTCCGTGGACGACCTCATCGAGCACTTCCAGCTTGCGCTGTATATTTCTAAACTGTCGTTACCTTTCTTTAAACTGACCTGAGTAAGAAAACTGAGGTCATTGAAATTTCATTATACCGTAAATTTCATTATTACTTAAATGGTTTTCCAGTAAGTTTTCAGTGTTTGCAGTAATTCCTGTAGATTGATGACGGCAGTAGTCAGTACTAGTCTTACGTTCATCCATTACACATTGCATCAGACTCACTTGTGAGGTTTCCTCGAGACTGGAGACGGAGCAGCTACGTTGATAAGCGCAGTCGTTTAATCCCAGGAAGTGGGCTATGACCATTGTGGAATGGTACTCAAACAATTAATTGACAGATCTAGGTAGAACCATTCATATCAGTCACCGAGCCTCTTCTCAGTTACACTGGGAAAGGCTTCTAGTGTAACGAATTCAGCTGAATCATTATTTACCTGGAACGATTGCCTTCAGACCTCATACTATATTCTTTGTTAGACCTGTTGTCAGACTTTCTGGTTTCTGACTACCCGTGACGACTGTCATAATCTGGATCTTCAAATGGAAACTATTTGCGATGGCTTAACGTGCTCTCCGAGCGTGCTCTTAATCTTGAGATGATCACCCATCCACAGCATTGCGTAACCTGTAAGATCCATCGGTCAGCGTGACCTTAATCTTGAGATGATCACCCATCCACAGCATTGCGTAACCTGTAAGATCCATCGGTCAGCGTGACCTTAACCTTGAGCATCTCGAAATATAAGTCTTATAACTTAATTAAAAGAAAACGTGAGCATTCCCCTTTGACCTATTTATTATTGTAATTTTCCCGTGCTAATAACTAAAGTTAATTACTTAGGGTTATAATCGGTTTACAGAAAACGTGCGGCGATTTCTTGAATCCCTACAAATGACATAAACTATTTCAATGCTGCCACCAATTATTGCTAGCGTGATTAGGGTCGCCAATTTGACTAAATAAAGTATTCATAAGCAATGTGAAAAGATGTAGTGTCATCTATCATCTAATGGTTAGGATAGTCTCAGGTTGGATTCCCGGTTCGGGCAAAAGTATTATTTGGGATTAATCGTTCAGGAAATTATCTATCACAGAGTTAAAATCGGGCTAGGTGGATGGCGATCGGCTCACCCTCTATGACCTTAGTCCCAAACATCTTTTACAGTCTATAGGTACATAGTTAGGGTGCTATTTCATCAATCGATGGATATTCGATCGATGAGGAGAACGGCAGAAGAGTTGATTGTTTTTGTGAAGAAAACTTTCGACTAATCGACTGGGTGAAATAACACACTCAGGTGCAGCGTCTGTTCAACAAATTATACAAAATGTACAGAAGCGTCTCGACACAGAACGTACAGAAAAGACGGGGCGAGGACAAGATCACAAGATACGACGCGTCGACGCTATTCGATAACATACATACAAGGGGCAGACAAAACACCGCAGGCAGGGGTGCGCGGCGGGATTCTTTGAACACGTGATGGGTATCACGTGTTCAAAGTATCCCGCGCCCGTGCTGCTGTTCGTGCCGCGTCCGAACCTTGTCCTTTACATACAGGGTATAAATTGCAACGGGTCGAAGCCGCTTACCAGTGAATCAGTACATGATTCTGAAAGGTGCAAAATTATTTTAACCGATAATTTCCCCACATCGTAAAATCAGTCTTGGAATAATTTTAGAAGTTATGAAAAATAAACGCAAATGTATAAGAATAACATTGCGAATCATAATTTTGTGAATTGAGAACAATTTTGATTGGAAAAATCTGCAAATGAGAAAAATTTTCATCGCAAAAATCATAATCATTTCGGAGGAAAAATTTAGCACACGAGACCAGAATCATGTACAATTTAATTTACACCCTGTAATAGGTACTGTAACCGTGACGCGTCATAGTCCCACGTCTTTTCTGTATGCCTCTCGCCTAACACATCTGCGTAATGCAAAAACCTCCTTCAATTAACTGCAGGTCAATTGCAGAATTAAAATGTTTATCCAGCAGTAATTGCGGTCGTTTATCGAAGACAGACAATATGGACACAATTGACGATATTGATGGGGTCATGGATTATCCACCAACTAATCATTCGTATTGATGATGTTAAGGAACTGGGATAGAGTTACAGATTGATACAAAGTCGTAATCATTTATCTAGTAGGTACAATTACCGCGGGTTTTTAATCCCGTCCTGACGCAAAAAGAAGGGTGCTATAAGTTTGGCCGCTATATCGGTCTGTGGCACTGTAGCTCTTAAGCCGGTGAAACGATTTGGATGACATTTTTCTATTTAAAAGCTGATTTCTAGGCAATGGTTCTTAGATTTCATAAACATAATATCACGCATGGGTAATATACCCAGAAACACCTGTTATGTTTAGGTTCCATGGGATAGGGGTGAGCCCATCGCCATCCACCGGGCACAATTCCAACTCCGTGCTGCTATTGTGAATTTCATGACGGACAATTTAGAATATTCCCGAGTAGGGTATTAAGCTAAAAAAATAATGTGTAGGTATCTACATTAAAAAACTAAACATATGAAAAGGGTGAATTAATTATTACTAATACAAAAACACGCAGTTTGATGTGTTGCCTATATAATGTTATCTGAAAAAAGCTCACGGCCGCAGATTCTCAAATGTTTACTTGTATATATTCTGTAGGGGGTATTTTAATATCTCCTTTAATTAAAGTATATCGCAAAAAACATTACGTAATAGTAATTTTAGCAGCTGAAATTGCAGCGCTCAATTTAATTAGGAGCTTTACGTTTTCATGTAGTACATTTTTAGATGAACAAACGTGCATAGCGTTCGTAGCTACCAATTATATCGTAAATCTTCATGAAGTAATGAACTACGAAGCACAGAGAGTAACCTGCGCTTTGTGAACGAATTATATTCATGACATGTTTTATTTCTTTCTCTATCGTTCTGTCCCTCGTATTATTTCAAATGAATACCAAAGTACATAAAATGATGATAAATCCATACAATTTAATATTACAAGCATGAAAACAAGTTACAAATAAATTGAATATACATACTATAAAAATGTCAAAAGCTTGGTAGAGTGAATATTTTCAGAAAATTTAAATTTTGTCTCTGCTTTGAATAATAAATAACACTAATATAGAATACTAATAATACTATAGAATCTATTTTAAAGTAAAATACAAATATACAAAGTCACAAATTAAGTTTGGATTGAACATTGTATTGTAAACTTCATTAAATTATAAAATATAACAGTACAAATATATATTCTTTTCGTGATAAAAAAAAACGTGATAACATTATAATATTTTATAAACAACACTACATAAAAATTAGCAAAATATTTATTTTAATGTTCACTATAGGTTAATTCGAATAATTTATAAATGGGGTGCTGAATATTTTTTGTTTTCTTATATGTCAGTGACCTTAGCAATGATAAGCGATCAGTAGACAGTATTGAGTTTTACCCTTATCATTTATTAGCTTTTAGTTAGTAGATATATATAGATAAATTAACGATATTAAGCAGGATAGCCAAATCGCGTTGGCATCAGTCAGATTAATTCTTTGGCTCTTACCGTTTGAATTGTTGGATAAAAGAGACCACGGACGTGAACTTCCTCCTAAAACAAGCGAATTAAGGTTAGCTGGAGGGTGTTAACAAGAATACCTATACAGGGTGTATTTTTGAAACGGGGCAGTAAGGGCAAGTACCTTAACCGTTGCAGTTACAGCAAAACGTTCTTAAAAGACCTTCCCTAACTTTTTGGGACATTTTGAACTGCATTCACAGATTTTGTAAAAAACTTACAGTTAGCAAAAAAAATGCAAAAAGTTCAAATTTTTTTTTATGCCAATCGATTCTATTTCATGTGGGGATCAAAAAACTCTATGGGACCATTTTAGCTTTCAGTACTAGAAAAGACAGAAATCGCCAAAAACGTTTCCCATACATTTCGGCAACAGAAACGAATTTCTACCATGGTCTAACTTTTTGTTATGGCCTGGAAGTGGGTAGAATTGACTGTAAAGTAAATAAAAAGAATTTTTACCCTCAAATTTCGAATTTGATTCGAAAATCTGTGTGTTATACTTAGTTTCAGCTGAGAAACTTCGTATGAGTTATTAATTAAGGATTTTCGCTACAATGTCTTCTAATCGTGAAAAAATTGACTTATTAGAAGCGTATTATGTCAATAATCGAAATGCGGGAGCTGCATTAGTGTGGTACCGCAATAAGTATCCGTTGCGGCATGTGCCAACAAGAAAGGTTATTACAAATCTTTTGAAAACCTGGAATTGCAGGGTTCTTTCAAAAGAAAGCGGCAGCCTCGTGTGGACATGGACACGGAGATTGCGGTTCTGACTTATGTCGAAGCATATCCAGAGGTATCGTCCAGGCAAGTCGCCCTTGAAGTAGGTGTATCCCACTCCCTTGTGATAAAGATATGGAAGAAATACGGCTACAAGTGCTATCGATATGGGCGCATAGTTCAAGTGTTACATCCGGGTGATGATGTTCGAAGGCTTACTTTTTGCAGATGGCTAAGAGGAAAAATAAGCAGAGATCATGAATTTTTACATTACATACTGTGGTCAGACGAAACGAATTTTTCCAATAACGGTATGTACAACAGAAAAAATCACCACTATTGGTCCAAAGAAAATCCACTAACAGTTACGGCAAGTCATAATCAGGTTCGCTTCTCATTCAACTGTTGGTGTGGTATAATGTCCAATCGAGTCATAATGGTGGAATTTTATGAAGGGAAACTGAATTCTGCCATGTATAATGAAGTCATTTTACACCATCTTGAAAACGAGATGGACGAATGGCCCCTGTCGGAATTGCGAAAAGTTCATTTTCAACAAGATGGTGCTCCGCCACATAACAGTCACCTTTCACGTTCCAATTTGAGCCGCCTATTCGGTACACAGTGGATAGGTACACATGGTCCAACACAGTGGCCACCTCGTAGACCCGATCTAACACCACTTGATTTTTTTTTATGGGGCTTCGTGAAAAACGAGGTGTAGAAGACGACGTACGCCAGTGTTCAAGAGCTCAAGGATGCATTAATGACCATTTTACGTAATATTCATCCCAGAACATTATTAGCCGCCATTCGTTCAGTGCAAAAAAGGATAGACTTATGTATTCGTGAAAATGGAAATCATTTTGAGCAATTTATTTCATCAACCAATTTCTTAAATGTTTAAATGTTTTTTTTTTATTTAAAAAAAGTTCAAAATTTTACCTGACCTATGAGTTTTGAGTTGATTTATCATATTTCCGTACGAAATGTATGGGAAACGTTTTTGGCGATTTCTGTCTTTTCTAGTACTGAAAGCTAAAATGGTCCCATAGAGTTTTTTGATCCCCACATGAAATAGAATCGATTGGCATAAAAAAAAAAAATTGAACTTTTTGCATTTTTTTTGCTAACTGTAAGTTTTTTACAAAATCTGTGAATGCAGTTCAAAATGTCCCAAAAAGTTAGGGAAGGTCTTTTAAGAACGTTTTGCTGTAACTGCAGCGGTTAAGGTACTTGCCCTTACTGCCCCGTTTCAAAAATACACCCTTTAAATGTAATTTTTATTTGCAAATTACTAGTAGGCTTTTTTAAACAAAAGGTCAGATTCGCTTTCTTTACCCTTAACAGCTGTCATAGATATTTTAATAACATGCTGTCACGTATGCACTACCAATATGTTAGACACGGTAATCCATTCTTTACGCAAATCGAACTAACTATGGACGGTATTTAAGCTTTATTTTACTCAATCTGAATGGTCCTTTATTTTTAAAACACTCAACTTCATGAAAACAGAACGTTTATTGCTTTTTTTTCTATCTAAATACTTACATTATTATTTGTTTGTTACAGCAATTGGCCCTGACTCCTAACTCCAGGTCGTACATGAACTGGGTGGCTCCGACGGTGCCGCTGTTCTTTGACATCTACTTCTTCAACTGGACCAACTCTGATCGGTTTCCTGCTGAAAAACCTGCCCTCGTTCAATTAGGTAAGCTAACTATAGCTACTAGAGTAATAGACAATCAGAATATTCTATGAAAACTTTGATTAGTAACGCCTAGATCGATAGTCTTCGTATTAGCGCTTATAGTGGAGCCAAACACAGATTGTTTTGTACGTGACAATTAAGCCGCGCTGCTTGGGCGTTTCGGTCACAGCTCAGTTAAATTTGCTTCGCCTATGATGTCTTATCAATTGCTTTAAGATGCTTTTCAAAGTTATTCAAATAATGCAGTATGAAAATTTGCCACGAAAATGACGATGAGAGTCGTAAACGTGAGAATTGCCCAGATACGATTCACATAATAAGAACTGAACCCATTGTAATTCAAGTCCTAACTAGATTTAAGCTCGCTCTGGGCTAATCGAATTATTAAAGTATCTCCGCTTGCAATGCAGCGAGTAACGTAGCGAGATTCTTGCTGTGACTTTATATTACTTTATTTATTTATTGGAAGACCAACAGCAGTAACAATTAATATTAACAAAAATATTATGCAACATTCAGCCAATTACAGGCCCTCACGAATAAGTAATATTCATATTATTTATTGGAATTATAACTTTTCTACATAGCTTACGAAGAGTAAAATAGTTTAAACACATTTTTTCCCAAAGAAAAGTATTTAAACTATTTTTCCTCTCGTTAGGAAACTCAGGTGGTCGCACCACGGTCACTGCGAGTGTAGAATTACTGAAGTTTCAGGTTTAACCAAAAACCACCCTGACTTTACACAAAAAAACAATCAAGCCGTTTCGAAGAAGTTTGATAAGTGGCACAGTCACACGAGATTTTAATATAATATTGCTTTCAGATACCTATATATCTTAAAAAAACATAAATGAAGCACCTAATAAGGTTGCCTGGAAGAAGCCGCCCTTTGTACATTTTTTCTGTTATTTTCTTTTTGTTGTTACCTCTTATGTTTCTTTTGTCATGTGAAATTATGTATAAATAAAGTATTTTCTATCTATCTATCTAATATTATATTGCGTGTATACTTTTGTAAGAAAAGTTTTCCCTGCAGTTATCGCCCTCGAGTGGTCGCACCACGGCCACTGTGAGTGTAGTGTTACTGAAGCATCAGGTTTCACCGACGTTCACGACGAGCGCGCTCTGATTTTAATTACACAATAATCATGGTTGTATTGAATGAGTTTCAACCCAAGATTTTCTTTAAGAATTAATAGTAGTAATATTCAGGCTGAGATCTGTATAGAGCGTACTTAGCCTTAAGTCAGACTTATCCTTTGGGGAAAAAAGATAAAAAAGGAGATAAGTTCAAGATACGTCTTAGACACAGCTTAGACTTCGCTCAGATGAAGGCTGAAGTATATAACGGTTATTTAAAATTAGCTTAGATTTTACTTTGTGACAAAAAAAACAATAGCAGTACGTCTCAGAATATTCTAAGTATACCTGAAAGTGCAAAAATCTTCATGAGGAAATGTAAAAGTGGGTAACAAGAAATTATTAACAAAAATTATGCCATCTTTGTACTGTGAATTTGCGCCGTAATGAGGGCTATTGCTTTTTGCTTACTAGGTGGCGCCACTGTAGAGTAAGGTCAGTCAAAATTTTTGACAGACATTGATTTAACCCAACCATTGAGTTTATACGTTTTTGTAAGAACTGTGCCTCTTACAGTTCTTTAGGCCGTTTTGAAGACAAACATTTGGAACCAAAATTTTCATTTTTATCATTAAACTTAATAATGACAAGGATTTTTGTTCCAAATACAAGTGAGGACATTAATACGGCCGTCTTTCTTGCTCTCATGTGTGCCTTATGCACAAGTGCGTTCGCTGTCCCTTTTTAAAGTTTATCTTCAGAAAACTTTAAGGAACTGTGCCTCTATAAACATTTATAAGCTCAATGACCGCATAGCCAACCTGCAAATAGTGACATTTGACATTTTAGCGACCCCTAGCGTCGAATTCATACGCGATAGCCCTCATTGCATTTTCATGGAACTTCCTTATCATGGTAATTCCACTTACCTTCAAAACTATCAAGCCAGTTTGCTACATGCGTCACCATACAAATTAAATGCAAAAAATCATAAAATACATTACTTACTTCGTTGTTACATATTAAGCATATTCAAATTAACTATTCTGATTTGCAATACTGACAATGAATTCCCACTAATTTATTTAATTATATTTCCTAATTTACATATTGAATAAAAAATAAATCAATGTAGCCGTGTCGTTTTTTTTACTTATTTGTCTTTAAGATAGTATATAATGTAGACAAGATCAGTTTTATAAAAGAAATTAGTTAAGGATACTTTAAAGTACTAAGTTGATAAGATAAGGTGATGTAAGTTTTTTTTGGTTATTTATTACATTACCTGCCTCGTTGGTAGTAGTAGTGGTTAGCGTTTGTGCCTCTCGCCGCGAGGTCACGGGTTCGATTCACGAGACGGACGGCTGAAAGAATTTTATTTTTCCTTACATCTACATAACAGCACAACAAAAATAAACAATTTAAACTAGTTTTTAGTCGTGCTGAAATGACTGTTTTTTTTACGTGTTTCGGCTAACAACAACAACAAAACGATTGAAATAATAAGGAATTGGGTGAGACTCGAACTCACAGAAGGCAGGCAGCCTGGTCGCGCAAGTCGTAGTGCAGCTGGACGGGATCCCGAAGGCTGCGAAATCCAGTCTCGCCCGACTCCTAATTTTTCCAATTGTCTCCCTTTTTGAAAGTCGGTTAAAATAACCAAAAATATATTTTTCAGGTCCGTACCGTTTCCGTGAGGAGCGACGACACGTGAACGTGACATGGCACGACAACAACGGCACGGTGGCGTACCGCACACAAAGGAGCTGGTACTTCGATGAACAGAACTCCAATGGCACCTTACAGGATAACATTACTACGCTCAACGTTATTGCCGCTGTAAGTATTACTGTAATAGCAGCAATGAAACGAATAGCACCAATGGCCCTAGTAGCATTAATGACAACAACGGCACGGTGGCGTACCGCACACAAAGAAGCTGGTACTTCGATGAAGTAAACTCCAATGGCACTTTGAAGGATTAAACAATTAGAAAATCAATATTTTCATTTTCATTTAATCAAAAAAAATGAGAGAAGTTGAATTGGGCGGTTCAACGCCGAAGGCGCTGAATAGTTTAATTTTTATTTTAAAACAAGATCCGTCGCCGAAGCCGGTTCGTCGGCAAGCGTCAAGGATCGCCAAAGACTTTTTTAAAAATCTTCTCTAAAATCTAAGAAGTGACACCAGAGTGCCTTTAGCGCCAAGACTCAGTGAATGCCGAACGGCCGAAGGCGCCGCATTTTTAAATATACATATTTGCCTACGTGTAGTAAAATCACGTCTTTATTCCATGGAGAATGCAGAGATGATGGAACGTCATGTGCTACGCTTCGAACCTACGTAGAGTATGCATGATTTTCCATCGTTTCTATGAGCATGTATGAATGTTGAGGAAGTAAAAGTCGTTTTTTGCTTGCCCATCAATACATGCTCACCGTTTTCTTGGATGACGTATACTTACCCTTGCTGACGAGCTATCACACTCCATACCATGCGAACAGCAGCTTTAATAAATAATTACATGCTAGCGAATGTATTGTTTGCTTCTTTTGGCATTACTTGATCCATGCATAAATAAAAAAATATAATAAATAAACATTTTATTATCTTGATGATAGTTCTAGTTTTTTTTTTGTTTGAATACAATCAAATTGTATAACTACGTAGTATTAATATTAATAGCACTAAGCCACGTGTTATACTATAAAACAGAAACGTCACCTCGCGGGTTAGTTTTCAGCATTTCCACGTAATGACTGAGTTCATTAAAAGTTGTCTGAATTTAATCCTTTTACGTTGCAGTATTAAGGGATTTTAACGAACACTCAACCTGGGATCAGCTTACTTCACTCTGCTATAAAATTGTTCGTTAGGTAATATTAAATATTAAATCGCTATAAAAGTACGCTATATAAGTAATAGATGGAGGCAAGGTATGAAGTTATTGTTTGCTTAGTCTTTTTAGCCAGTAATCCTCTAAATGATATCCTATTAGATATATATAAGTATATATATATTATTAAACGAGCTATTCTTGTATATATACATGGTCTTCAACGGACATACCACATGGACAGTTAGAATCTAAAATATTGTAAATAAAATATTTTACAAAAAGAAGACTTTATTTTAAAATAATTTTTCATCCCACCATCTCGGAAAGAGTATTTTTAATCTTCAATATCTGAGTGGAAAAGCCGTTTTTATTCTCTAGAGGGTAAAGTATATTGAATTTAGAACATCGTGTGCACTAAGTTTGTGAATTAAAAAAAACATTAAACCTATTTACTGCTACCTCTATGGTGCCGAATATATCATACAACTTTTTTTTAATTTGTTAAAAACTCAGACTCGGAACCTTCTTTTTTCAATTTGCTTTGTACGCGGTTCTTTCACGTCATTGTTAAACCTTATATTAAAAACAAGAAACGTGAAAAAACTAAAATGAGTGATTCTAGCGACGAGAAAGTTTGTTTGACGCCAACAGAATTGACTGAAACTGTTAATAATGCGCAAATGAGCTTTCTCCCTCAACAATCACGCGAGAAGTATTTAAAACAGTACGATATGTTCAACACGTAGCGACTAGCAAAAGGAGCTAAAACTTACTCAGAAAACGTTTTGCTGGCATATTTTATAGAATTATCCGAGAACAAGAAAGCAAGCACTCTATGGAGTATGTATCGATGCTAAAAGCAACAATAAAGATGAAAAAAGACATACATATCGATACCTATCCTAAATCTGGTCATCAACCAAAAAAATCGAAGGTTTTCACAGTATCTGATGTTGAAAAGTTTCTTAACGAAGCACCCGATTTCTTATATTTGGCGGCAAAAGTAAGTCAGTTGCACATTCAGTATCTACTTAAGTATATTAATCTCAATTAAATAGTATACTTAGTAGATGTTGATAGGCATAATTATGCGTTCATATCAATTTTATTCATTTATCTACTACAATACTCTTTACGTTACAGGTTGTTCTTATTATTGGAATAAACGGAGCTTGTCGAACTAATGAACTAACACAACTTAATGTCAAAAACATTGAGAAACATTCAGATGACTTACTATTAATTATTTACCTAATACAAAGACAAAAAGAGACCGCAACTTCGTCATTCGCAAGGAATACGTAACGATTGTTGAGAAATATCAAGCCTTACGCCCGCCTAACACTCCAATCAATCAATTTTTTCTACAGTATCGCAATGGAAAGTGAGTTAGACAGCCTATGGGTACTAATAAAATTGGCAGTATCCCACGAGAAATAGCAACATTTCTTGAACTTCCAGAACCCCTGTTGTACACGGGTCATTGTTTCCGACGAACTTCAGCCACACTTTTGACTGATTCCGGAGCTGATCTCCTGTCCCATAAGCGCCACGGAGGCTGGAAGTCCAATGCAGTTGTAGAGGGATGCATAGAGGATTCCATCCAAAATAAGTCTAAAATATGTGAAGGCCATTACACTGAAAGAGCCTCAATCGGATCCTTGGACTGGCCCTTCTACATCAAAAATAAGCCGTTATGAAACACCTAACCATCTCCCTCTCTCTCCAACATTCACGCCAAGGGAATCCGATGAATCGGTACTACTATTAAGTATGACAGATAGTTTACCGAAAAACAGTACACAAGTGACTAACACCAATATTACAGTACCAAACAAAAATATTACACTCAATTTAAATAACTGTAGCAACGTTACTTTAAAATTTTCTTAATTATACCTTAGTATTATATTTTTATAATTTAAAGATTATTCTGTAATACTTACATGTCATAATGTAGTAATTAATACCTAAACTGAAATAAAAGTGTACCTATCTTGTGATTGTAAACGTTTTTTTTTTGCATTTAGTCATTTCCTCACTGAGGTGGAATGAAAAGTTACGTGTTGCACTCGAGTGCAAAGATTTTTCACCTCGTGCTCTTTTGATTCTCTCGCTAACGCTCAGGATTCTAAAATTGAATCACGAGCGCAGCGAGTTCGCTTGGTCGGTCATCAAAATTGAACACGCGGTTAAAAAGCAACTTTGCACTCTTGTATAACAAATAACTATTAATAATTATAAAAAAAAAATTAACATAATGCTTACTCAACCGGGCGTCGAATTAGCTTTAATCCGAATAAATAGCATTTTATATTTTAATGGCAGCAATCGGTAGTGTCAATAATTATGAGTAAATCTCTGTTAAAAACATGGTGGGTTAAATGTAAGAAATAGCATTGAAGGTCGATAATATACTAGCTACCGTTCGCGGCTCTTCCTGCGTCATACGTCGATTAAAAGCAATTTTCATTTTAATCGGTCCAGTAGATTCGTAGATCGATAGTTTGGGTACAAACAAACAAACAAAATTTCATCTTTATTATTTAAGTGGAGATTAAAAAAAAACGATCAATTACAATAATTTTAGACTTATTATGGTTTTCTCATGGGTGCCACTGTCAGAACTGGACCAAATTAAAATGGGGAGCACCAGCTCTCTAATAAAAAATAATTATTAAAATCGCTTTGCCCAGTCGAAAGTTATGAGGTATCATCAAACATAAAAAAATGACTTTTTTGAAGTCGGATAATAAAAAGACTCCTAGCCGGATTAGTTAGCCGCTTTCATCATTAAAACGTTTTGAAAGAGATCGTTAAAATGTGTCTGAATATAATCTAGTTACGTTTTTAGTATTAGGCGAGTTTTAACGAATACTCAACCTGGGATCAGCTTACTTTATTCTGCTATAGGTACAATTTTCGTTAGGTAATATTAACTATAGAAAAGTTTTAAATATACGCAAGTGGGCATGGAGGAATAAAATAAAATATTTATTCAGTGCCATTTAGATTAACATTTTTTAAAACCAACATTTAGATCTTATGCTTATTTAACGAATGTAAAGCAAATGGCCAAAAATCCCCTGCGCTAGGCTAGGCCTGTCCTGCAGGAGGTTTTTAAATGACAAAATTACAATGTTCTTGTAATTGCGGTGTTTTTACGTATTTAATATTAGTAGTAAGGTACAAGATTCATAGTGTTACATACTTATCATAGCAATTCAATAATTATTATAGAAAAATAAAATAATTAATTCTTTCAATAATAAGATCCGTAAAACTATAAAACGTTCACAAAAAAAATTATAAAACTAGAAAAATAGAAGTAAACAAACTTAACTCTTAATTCGATTCGTTTTAGAAATTCCTCCGTTTAATCGTAGTACCAGTTTAATAACAAAATAATGAATGGTTTTAAAGATGTTGTTTCTCTTTTTAGCCAGCAATCCTCAAAATTATTATATATAATACTTAATAATAATATGTGCAATAAAATAAACAAGTAGGTATATATGATAAAAAGCAGGCTATAAAACGGTCACTTAAAACTTCAAAAAAACGGCAATCTTTTTTCAGTTTTTTACCACCCGTAGTGGACAATTGATTGTATGTCTACGAGACGGGCGAGGTTCCAATTGACCATACACAAATCCTCTATCAAAGCGATTTGAAATAGATTTTCGTCTATTACCGTACATGTTGAAGATGCCGATGCAAAATCGATGCTTATCAACGATTTTCATTATTTCCAGTCAGCAGTCTACCGCTCCAGATTCTGGGGCTTCCTCCAGCAGAAAGGCTTGTCCATGGGCCTAGCGATGTTCAACCAGCACATCGCCGTCTCCAAGCTGGCCAAGGAGCTGCTCTTCGATGGCTATGAGGACCCCCTACTGGATCTCGCCAAGAGT
This sequence comes from Hypena proboscidalis, assembly GCA_905147285.1. NCBI lineage: Eukaryota > Metazoa > Arthropoda > Insecta > Lepidoptera > Erebidae > Hypena > Hypena proboscidalis. The sequence continues at coordinate 1,485,932 of LR990132.1, forward strand.
CTACCGTCCAGCACTACGGGGGGAGCACCGCCCGTTGATAGATTCGCATGGTTCTATGAGGTAAATAATTGTAATTAAGCATGATAAGCAGGTTCAAATCCTGCCAGTCCCATATCTTTTTTAACTGTTTCTTAGTATAATTTGCTAAGAAGTTGAAATAACGTACGCGTTATTTCTTCATAACATTCGTGCTGAATGTAACTTCGCCATGTTGGTTTGTATCCTACTTAAGATAGGAACAAATGGATGAACGTGACCTCACGAAATAACCTAGAATACTGTTCAGAAATTTAGGGTCCTGGAAAGAGGCGACCGTAGCTGGTTGGTAAAACGATAAAACGACTGCCCGGTGTGCAGAAGATCGCAGGTTCAAATCCTGCCTCCCATATCTTTTTCCACTGTAGTTGACAATAATTTGTTCGTGAATCAATCAGAAAGTGATTAGTTTTATCTCTGATAAAAGAGTAAAACTGCCTCGATGGTCAAGTGGTTAGTGTATGGGCCTCTCACCGCGAGGTCACGGGTTCGATTCCCGGGTCAAACAAAGTGTTATTTGTGAACTATCCGCCAGGAAATTCCATGGTACCTAAACATAACAGGCGAATTGAGGGTGTTGTACACCTCTGCGACACCCTTCTAGGTATAATAATAATACATATATAGGCATGATATTATGTTATGTTATTAAAAGAGTAAAGGCAAATAAAAATGCCCAGATTTCTTTTTTCATAGAATTTGAAGGCTTCCTTTGCGTGTTCGGTTTAAATGATCTCGAATCAAATACTACTGTGTTTTTTATCTGGTATATTGCATTTTCATCAAACAATTAATTAGCGAGAACTTGATATTTTATTAACTTCAGCATAAGATATACAAAAAAAAACAACATTTTATGAACAACATGATATTATGTTACGCTTTTAATAGGTGGAAATCACAACAAAGAAACTAAATTGCAAATAAAATAACTTGATTATACTATACTACCTTATAAGATCTTTAAACGGAAGATAACGTTGGTATTAATAATAAATCTGAACTAAGAAACTTTTGACAAGATATTGGTCTGGCACTTCCCACCAGCCATCCAGCTACGGGCGCTTCTTGTCAAAACTCTAAATTTCTCAACTGTATGTTACGTCATTTCGTTCATCTATTTGTTCCTATCTTAAGTAGGATATAAACCACAGATATAGATCTACATAGATAACGCAGATGCATGTACTTCGCGTGTCTCAACCCCGACCAAGCGTCGAGGTTGGTCGCCTCTAACTTCAGTCCACGCGCGTCTTTTGTCAGAGAAAATCTTAGCGGACGGCTCCAGTTGAACGTACTGGGCGGATTGGCATCGGCGGCATCGGTGTCTTTGAATCGGTTTGGATTTCCCGTCACTAAATTTCGGCTGTGACGTCACAAAAGGTATTAAAAAGTCGGCACGCTTGGTTTCAATACAAATCGTGATACTTGCGTTATCTATGTAGATCTATATCTGTGATATAAACCAACATTCAGCACAAATGTTGTAAAGAATGAACGCGTACCTTATTTCAACATTTTACTGATTATTTTTGTAGCACTTAGCTATGCTTAACAAATTATCAGCATAATTTGCTAAGCATAGCTAAGTGCTACCTGATATGTTTACCTAAACAGCAGTTGAGGTGTGGGAGTTGTACACCTCTGCCACACCCTTCTGGGTTATATAGGCGTGATGTTTATGTATGAGTTAATTAATCATTCTTAATTATTTGTGCCATCCAATAACATAATGTTTGATCTTGATAAGAGATAAACAAATTCCATTCAGGTTCATCAATTTAATTCGTTCTGGAAAACATTATAGCTCCAGCTATCAAATTTCAAAGCAAAAATCTGTAGCTTAGAAATAATACTTTTGCATTAATTAATAACAAGGCAATAGGTATGACACGTCCAATGCATAACTACCTAAATAGCAGTTACAAAGTTCTTCAAATTGCTTCTTTCTTGATCTACGCTCTTGGTTTTATACAATAGATCAATTAAGATATTCGTATTTCCGATAGATTTTTTATTCTCTTGATTTTTTATTATTACTACGTTTAAAGGTTCTAAAAAGGACGTATCGTAATATTTTATTTATTAGGGTGAAGATAAGATATAATAATATAAATAATAATCATGATTTTTCAGAGGAACAACTCGATAGACACTGACGGCTACATGGAGGTGTCCACGGGTCAGCTCAGCGGCACTCTGCCGGGACAAATCCTGAGGTGGAATTACGAAGATCACATCACCTACTATGATGGCGAGTGCGCTAAGGTACAATTTATTGCTTAGGCAGTCTACTTATACTGTTCAAGTGTCAGAGAGAGATATTAATGGTTGACTGTTATTTTTACTACAATGTATATGCTAATAAAATAACCACCAGAGTGTTTTTTTCTTATTAAAAACATTATCTATATTCTTGGATTACAAACCTCCTCCTTTTGCCTCGTATTACATGTCAGCCTTGTTCCTGTTGGTGTCACTCATAGAAATCTTAATAATAAGGCAATAGAAATGTCAAAGACGCGTGACCTTGTCGCCGCGCATCTGTCAAGTCAAACACAAGTGCGAGTTGAGGAATTGTCGTCTTAATGTCATCGCAAAAAGAATAATTTTGTTTGCAGGAATACAAGCGCATTTGTCTAATCGAACAACAGTGCGAGTTGAGGAATTGTCGTCTTAATGTCATCGCCAAAAAGAATAATTTTGTTTGCAGGAATACAAAAAGTGGTATTTGAAAACCGGCGACATGCGTCCCAGTGTTAAAAGATAGTCGATAGCATTTCTATTGACTAGTTATTAAGATTTCTATGGTGTCACTAGTTTTAGTGTAGACAACCACTCTCGTCGTGAGATCTTGGGTTCAATCCACGGGTAGAGCTTAAATTATGTATGTGACTTTTCTGTAAGAAAATTTATTGGTGGTTGAGTCAGAGGTGTATACATCCTCACTCCACTTGTTAAATTTAGGTCCCATATAATCCTTGTTGCCATTTACCGAGCTTGGTTCAGATTTCATGCCATTACTTAGAATTTCCTAATGGAAGAAGCCGCCCAACAACACTGTTGTCGACCCTGGGTCAATATTTACTAACCACTAGTTTGACCAACGAGGCAGTTTATGTTTATGATGTTTTAATGTTGATATCTTTATTCCAGTTGTCAGGAAGTGCAGGCGAATTCATGCCCCGCAACCTGACTGAAGAGTCCGTGCTCACGATGTTCGTGCCGGACCTGTGCCGAACCGTGAACATGGACTATGTGGACAGCGGCGAGATAGACGGTCTTCCCTTCCACAAATACGCGATCTCACAGACGAGCTTTGATAACTGTAAGTGTTTCATCTTGATTGAGAATCAACTACTATTAGCTTCTTATTTTTATATTAAAAGCCATAATATATTAAAAAATAACGAAACATATTCTTTATTTCTATATTTTTCTCTAATTTGAAAATAATAAAGTCTGTGTGATGTCTAGATACTTTTCAATAGTTTAATTTAACTAAATGTAGCTTGAGACCAAAACTACGTAAACAAACATATAACGAAACATTTGCATACAAACAAAATACACACCATTTGGTTGTCTGTTCATGATTTTATTATTTGACTTAAGGTGTAGGTGTATATTAGTGTCAACTATATCGAATGCTAAGCGAAGACTAACCTATTTTTTTTTATTTTTTTTTTTATGTTTTATTTTTCTTCTCTTCAGCAACACTCTCACCATCCAATACTTGTTTCTGCAACGGCGAATGCTCCTGGAGCGGCGTCATGAACGTGTCAGCCTGCCGCTTTGGCTCGCCGGCCTTTTTGTCTCTACCTCACTTCTTGTATGGAGACCCGCAGCTGAGAGAATCTGTAGATGGGATGGACCCTGACCCGGAAGCGCATTCCTTCTATTTTGCTGTTGAACCAGTAAGTAAAATATATTTTTATTAAATGAATGGTGCTGTAGATAGCTTTTAGATCTCTGCAAGTAATTATTATTTGTTAAATACTTCCACGAATGAGTAGGTACCGTACCTTATTGTGTATTTTTAGAAGTGATCAAATTGTCTCTTTTCAGAAACTGGGTGTGCCATTAGATGTAGCTGCGAGATTTCAGCTTAATATTTTCATGGAACCGAGTCCAAACGTGGGGTAAGAATAATTTATTTTTAACATGAATTGTACCTAGATACCTATTCGATATTTGATCATATAGATTGATATGGTTGATGAACACTTATTTGAGATTTAATGGCAGACTGAAATCTATATATATATAAAAATGAAACCCGTTTTCCGATTTCCGACGACATAACGTAACGGAGGTGTATGTCAAATTCAAAAATCCTCATTTTTCCTTATGGCTTATTAACACGTATATTAACACGTTCGGACCCTTTAATTAATACTTGCCCGTTGGTACTTATAAATCTTGATTTGATAAAAATAATATTTTTGTTCTCAGTCTCTACCAAGATGTCCCGAGGATGCTGTTCCCAATATTCTGGGTAGAACAGAGAGTCCAGCCAGGCGGGAGCGTCACTGAGGAGCTCCGATTTGTCCGCGCCATCTTAGATTGGGGCGGAACTGTTTGCGCATGCGCAGCCCTGGTCTTCGCAGTCCTAGTCACCATAGCCACATGCTGGGCGAGAAAACCACAGTATATTAAATCAGAACTGCTCGCTTCTTTCGAAAAACCAAGAGACGAAGCAGAATTAAAACTCAACCCTATATGAACACTGAACTATGTAATTACTTCGTGGAATAAAGATCTATGTGACAGTTAGACGTTTTTTCAACTCAAGTTGAAAATGTGCTAGTGAAAGATGTGCCATTTTGTGACGATGAAATGACGTATTTAGACTTGTGTCTATTTAGTGTAAAGTGTTACTCCGTAAGTTTTTGTACAGTATGAATGTTATTTTAATGGAATATCTGTATTTGGTATTACAAACTAAATACGATTACAAAATTGAATGATGTTTAAAGTGATCTCGTAATATCAAACAACTTTGGGTTATACGTTTGTGTTTACATGACATACTGGTTCAACGGCGATAGATATTTAACATAGAATAAGATTTTATGGAATATCTTGCCTTATTCTAATTTAATTTTGCTGTTCGAAGATGCAAAATTAGTTATTTTTGCCTTTATAATATTGACGCTAAAACATATTTTTGGCTCCTACAACTGTATTGTATCATTGCGTTTTAATAAAAAAAACCATGATTATTACTTACAGTATCATACTTACTTACTTGCTTGATTGTATACAAGTTTTTATCCTATCGTAATCCGGTCAAAATCCGTCCATCAAAATAAACAAAAAAATCCACTGATAATATATAAAAAAAGGAATGAACTCTATTTTTATGAAATAAAATATTTTCAGTTTTAATTAAAGCTCAATAATAATTAATGGAAGATGTGAGAATTAAAAGTAATCGATATTATAAGAACTGTCCATCGATAGTGTCATGATAATGAATCTTAAATTAAACTTCCTTATTTCTTAGAACCAAGTAATGTATTTAGAAACGATATTTTTTAAAAATATAAAATTTTTATTTCAGTTAACAACAATTGAACAAAGTATTTATAAAATAAATTAAATCGAACAAATCGATACTTTGAAATATATTTATTTTTGTCTGACAGTACGCGTTAGTACAGAAATTTGTACCTCACATGGTAACAGCAAAAAATTGTGGTGCTGATTGTACATAGACATATCTACAAAGAATATGTATTATTAATTTTAGACCAAAGAGATTTAATTAACTTTTATTTTGTTAAAATACATTTAAAGTTGTTATAACATAATATTTTGACGATTCCATTATTTTGAAATATTAGATTTTATCTTTACTAAATATTATACATTCATGAATATTTAGTTTCCGTTTTTATTTTATATTAGAAAATTTAATACATCGTTTTTAGTATAACTACGGCAAAAAACAGGTTTTAATAACAGAGTTTATAATATTCATTTTACCTTATTAAAGAATAAAAAACATTTTGATAGGTTTTAATATTAATATACTAAATATAGAAACATTTTTACTCATTGAGCCATTTAATTTTATATAGATAAATCACTTCGCGCTGTGCCAATTTATTATTAAGTAAATAAAACTATTTAGGAAATTAATTTTAGACATTCCATACTCATGACAAAATAAGAGAAATGTTATTGTAGTTTTTTTATATCATTATTTTATACCGATAATGCTCTGCTCAGCTTATTTAAAGATGATGACGACATTTTACTTAGGTAAGTATCGTGTTGATGTTTGGTGCCATCCTGTTAGATCAGATGAAATGTGGTCCACTTACAAACAAATCAATAACTTTATAAATAATGGATATGGCATTGTTGGTTTTACAACCATAATGCTGTTGATTCTATAGCAAAATTAAATTCAATTAATGCATTTTGATAATGTGTTGATCGGATTTTAAACAAGAAGACATATACTTTGACTTTTTAACATTTGAAATGCTATTTTTGTACAGATTTTTTATAAAAGAACAAGATATTTATTTTATTACATTTTTATGAATGCCAATAGTTTGAGGCTTCAGGCAACTGGGACCGCAATTAACTGGACCCACGGGATCAGTTGCCGGATTACAAAAAAAATATTATTTTTCTTCCGTCAACTGGGACCACCACACACACACACACAAGTAATCTATTGTCCAAGCCACAAGTCGTACAGTCAACAACAAAAATAATGTTCGCTAAAATAGTTAATATAGCGTTACGTGCATGTCGTGTATACCTTTTAGATACAACACTAATCCGTGATGGTAAATCAAAAACTCTTTTGGCTATGGGTAATGGGTTGCCAAACTGCAATATAATGCACCATGCAACTCATTCCATAATAATAATTATTAAATTTTACTGATATTCTTTGAAATGTTAATATAATGCAAAATAAATATTCTAAACGTATGGGCTTATCTCGCATGTTATGTATATATAAAATTAAATCAGTTGCCACTTTAAAAAAATCTTTAATTATAATAATTCTAAAGCTTTCATTTTAAAAATGTGTAAGCGATATTTATTCAAAAATGTGGCCAATGCAGCATTTTTGATCCGTCAATATATATAATAATATTATAGGTAAATAAATGAAAAAACAATCAAAATATTATCTTTTATTTATAACAAATTATTATAAAGGGGTGTCATTTACCAGTCTAACAACTTTAGATCAATAGATATTACAATCACTAATCAGCCTTAATGAAAATGAAAGCTTTAGAATTATAATAATAACTAAAGATTTTTTTAAAGTGGCATCTGATTTAATTTAATATAATTATACATAACATGCGAAATAAGCCCATACGTTTAGAATATTTATTTTGCATTATATTAACATTTCAAAGAATATCAGTAAAGTTTAATAATTATTATTATGGAATGAGTTGCCAAACTATGGTGCATTATATTGCAGTTTGGCAACCCATTACCCATAGCCTAAAGAGTTTTTGATTTACCATCACGGATTAGTGTTGTATCTAGAAGGTATACACGACATGCACGTAACGCTATATTAACTATTTTAGCGAACATTATTTTTGTTGTTGACTGTACGACTTGTGGCTTGGACAATAGATTACTTGTGTGTGTGTGTGGTGGTCCCAGTTGACGGAAGAAAAATAATATTTTTTTTGTAATCCGGCAACTGATCCCGTGGGTCCAGTTAATTGCGGTCCCAGTTGCCTGAAGCCTCATAGTTTAAGTATTAAATTAGTGATCGGATATTTTTTGTATACTAGTATTTAAGAAGGTAACGCAAACCATTGTTTGAAGTAGCTATTGTTTTAGTTTCAAACGAGAAACATCACAATATATACAGTATTGTTGTAAAGTAATCAATTTATTAATAGGTGTATGATAAATTTTAATAGTCATGACAACAATACACAATAGTGTACACTTATATTTGTATGTGTCAGAAAAAAATCATGCATAAGTAAAAAAATATTTGATGTATTGATTAATAAATCAAACTATTGTAGTTGAAGAAACACATTATTGCAGATACAGAGTTGTACGCCGTATTTCTGGTAATAGACAAATATTTGTGGCTAAAAATTCGGGTTTACCTCAGGTACCTACTCAAATTAGCTACCACTTTGTCAAAATGTGTAGTATGTATTTTTATGATATTTTGAATTGTTAAGGCTGTGGTCAAGTTTGTGGAGAAGAAGTTGTGATCAAAGATTTTGTTGTGGACGGTAAAGCTGCAGTTGTTTTGTTATAAGAAGATATTTGTAAAATTACCTTAAACTAAATATTAATATAATGTAAAATGACAAATTGTATTATTATTTTAAACCTCACTCAGGGCCATGTCACTCCGAAGTTTAGGTATGATTCGCTGGTGGTACTACTGGGTGCTACTGGGTAGGCATATGGCGGTGGGCTGCCACTCGACTCGCTCGATATCTGCGTTTAAAAGGCGGTGCAATGACTGAAAAAGGTCATTCATAGATAAAGAGAATTAAAATTTTGACAGTAATTTTTTTACGGCATTTGCTATTGCTGTCCACTACTGTACCCAAATATTCCACATGAGTTAATTTCGAAGAGAAATGAAGGTTTTAAAAATTGTTCACGTAAACCTATATAAAAAGGTGTAGAAAAACTGATTTATCTCAAAAAATGTTTTATCCTTACTTAGTACATTTTTTCTTCTTTTTTTATTCGACGTAAGTAGCGAACGGACGTATTGTCCACCCGCTGGTAAGTGGTAACTATAACCCATGAACATAAACAATCCAAAAAAGGAGATTGTGTACGCATCGCTCCATTTGAGGACTTTATCCCTCTACCAAACTTTTTAATTTTTGGTGGTAGAGTTCATGCGAAAGAGTTCAAATAAATCTCGACAAAAATCCTCTAAGCAAGTCTGGTGGCTTCATTAATTATATTCTTTTGTTCAATAAAGAATTTGTCGGGCACTAACCATCTGAGCTGCAATATGATGTTCTCTTGAGGTTGTTGTCCTCGGTGCTCCCAAAAGAACACTAAAGGAAAATTTGACAATTTGAAATAGTTTTTATTGATTATTTTTATAGCATTTAGTTATGATTAGCAAATAATACTAATAAACAGTTGAAAAAATAATAATGAGAACGGCAGGATTTGAACCTGCGATCTCTGCAACCCGGGCCGCCGCTTCAACCACTAAGTTACGGTCGCATCATGCCAGAATCCCAAATTTTTTAACTGTAGGTATGTTACGTCACGGTCATCCATTTGTAGCTATCTTAAGTAAGGTGTCACTTAATGACGTCGCAGGTTCAAATCCTGCCGGTACCATAATTTTTCCAACTGTTTATTAGTGTAATTCGAAATACTACTAAATATGAATGCTACGATATTAATTCTAAATTCTTTCATCTTCATTTTGCACGCTCAATCAAAGACAGCGCCAATACCTATGTTTTTTTTAATCGTAAAGTAAACGAACAACCTCTAACTAAAGATAACATAATCACGTTCATGAGCGCCTCTCTTAAGCAGGTGGTAGGGCACGGAGAGCAAGTTTTGAGAACGCCTCTCAATAAGATAATGAAATATTGAATTTATTATAGGTTAGTATAGTTAGTCTTGATCTACTCTTTTACGATCAAATCAAACCGTCATCATAGTGCTAATCCTTCTAAGAATTCAGACTAACACTGCATCTGCCTTGAAAGATGAAGAACGGCTGTCCATTCTTCTTTAATTTTTCTGGACAATGTCGCACGATCTCGGACCACGTGTCCTTCAATTACTGCGCATGCTCACACGTGTCGAAAACCGTTTGTCCTTAAAGCGACGATTGCCAAATTTAATTTTTTAAGTATTTTATTTTTTTCTTCCACTTTCCACATCAAATTTGTAATGGTGTAACTTTTCTGATCAAAATAGGTACACTCACAAATAAGTCTAAGCGCATCGTTATTAGATAGCAATTTGTTTCAGATCATGAATAATATACTGAAATGAGCCCGGAGAGAATCGAATCGAATTCGTGATTCGAACCAACGAACCTAGTAAAATTTATTTGTGGTAGTACCTAGGAAGTAACATACACTTGACGTGAACCTTTGCCTTAACTGACGCGCAAATACAGCACCCACAGGATATGCAATAACTACCGACTCAGCTAGTTCAATTCGCCTGGAACGTGACCATGATTATTCCTGAAGAATGCCATTGAAGTTGCTATATCCTCAACAGACTACCATCCATACTTTTACAGCCATATTGTTCCTTATCTCTTGTAGGATAAGGTCTTAAATATTTCTTACGAACGGAAGAATAGCTTGGCTTATCTTAGAAGCCATTCTTATTTGCTCACTATTTCATTGACTTAAAGTAGAAAATACTTTGAGTACCTGATGTTATTTGCATTTGAAAATATTCATGCTTTCAGTTATTTTGATAACTATCTTCTAGCTCACAAGGTTCAGAATAACTTGTTGGCATGAGGTATTGCCTACACGGGCGTGCGGACGATCTAATATTGCATGACACGTAGGAGACAACATAATTGGAGCTAGACCTTAGTTGGCTAAAAACCTAGGAACGCTAACACCAACGCTAAAAGCGTGATGTTAGAATGTTGAATATTTTTAAAAAAGCTATGAATCTTATGATACTCAATTTCCCTGATGCTGACTTACCCTCCTATGTCATATTCCAGCGAATATATAGCAAGCATACCGAACTTTTCAGAACACCAAAAAGTTCAAGTAGATGGTTGTTATAGCCAAATAATGGTGACCAAAAGTATAACTCGTACTAGATTATACTAAGAAACAGTTGAAAAAGATATGGGACCGGCAGGATTTGAACCTGCGACCTTACTGCACACCGGGCAGCCGCACTTAGCCATCCAGCTACGGTCGCCTCGTACCGGCACCCTAAATTTCTCAACTGTACTAGATTGTAGAGGATTTCACTTTTTTCTGGCTGTCTCCATAGCCTGTAAGAAGCATCCACAGAAGCTAAATGACAATGTATCAATGCTTGAAGCTAAACAAACGTGTTAATATTTATCTATAACGGCTCAACAAAGCGGCTAGAACGGTTGGATGGAGATAATCGAGATAATGTCGCAGTTAAGATACGGATAACAAATAAGACAGTTTTCATACTGACTTTTAAATCAATAAGGAACATTAATTTTGCCTTTTGAATAATGAGGCAAAGAAAAGCTTATTTATAAAAAAAGAATATGCTGTACTAAATTTGACGTGTCTGTGCGTACCATGCATAACTAGTTAAACCGCAAAACGCCAATTTAAAAAAAGAGAGCTGATGATAAAAAGTAAAATCTTTTTACGGATATTCGAATACATAAATTACGTAGTTATAAAAATAGGTTATGGAGAATATCGCATTATTTTATTATAATAATTTAAAAAATAATAATAATAAGTCGTCGTATAACTATTTAACTGCCAGGTATACGTATGAAGTTTTATTGGTCGAAATTTAAGTGGGCTTATGGGATAGTCTCAATCAGGTAGAGGTACTATTCAAATTAACATTTTTCATCAATAAAAACATAATTAGATGTTCTAATCAACACAGGAATCACCTAAAATCTATTTATACAACAGTTTTCTTTGTGCATGCCACCTTACTTGCGCGCGTCAGTTTTTGTCCTTGAGGACATCTTGAAAAGCACTTTAGCAATCAAATCGTCAGGCGTGATTGGCCAATTTAGCAATAAACAGGTGCCAGGGTGTCCCAGTGTACCTCCAGACAGGACCAGCACAAGTCGAGATATGAAAACTCAATGAGTGAAAAAAAGGATTTATTAAAAATGTTTCGATTTCTCCTCTTGGCTCTTGTGGGTGAGTTCTTTGCTATAAAATTTAAAAAAAATAAAAAGTACGTCATGAGTTTTATATTTTATTACACTGTGCTTTTTGTTTGCTTTCAATTTTCATCGAGTTAATAAAATTTTAAAGAAATGCTATAAGTATGGAACTGAAATTAAACATTGTAAGAGAAGCATAAGAAAAAATGTCATTATCAAGTTAATAGCAGTGTCGATGTAATAATGGCTTTATCACTACAAAATAGACAAAATAAAGCCTGTGGTACTCAGGAATAATTTAGCATTATTAAGGAGAGGAATTAAAAAAATGGTTTATTCATTTTTTAAATAAACTGGAACTAAGAAACGATCAATTAAATCTTTCATCATTATATAATACTAGCTTCCATTCGCGGCTGCGCCCGCGTGGTACGTAAATAAAAGTAGTCCATATTATTTCTGAAGTCTTAAACTATCCACACCAACTTTAATTAAGATCGGTCTATTGATTTGAATATTTTTGTGTACAAACAAACAACAACAAAAATCTTTCCTCTTTACAATATTCAGTGTAGATAGATTAGTATAGAAGTATAGATAACAATATATTACAGACCATCTTGTGATGAAAAACACAGATAATAGGTAGTTTTTACATTTTTGGAAACCGGCTCATATAATGTAAAGCAAAATATGCACGTTTAGGTAAGTCCTAAGCATAACTACCAAATAAACTGGCAGTTAATAAGTTATACAACTGTTTTTTGTGTTTTATCTCATTGGTTTTAAATAAAAGACTGAAGAAAGTGGTTTTTCGAATTCTACGTCCTATTCTATAGTCTCGAGACTCCCGATCAAGAGTAAAAAGAGCGCACCCATTTAAACTTTTAATATACTCTCCTGTAAAATTTGCAATTATCTGTTAGGGTGACGATTTATCGCCACATTGGCTATGTGAAATATTTTCTTCTCCGTCGTGTCGATTGCTGAGTCAAATTTTATTTTGACTTGCCATCGTGGTGAAAGGATTAGCCAATTCGCTTTGGAGAACTCGCGAATTGCCCAGGGTGCGCCGGACGTAGGGAATCGTTGTGTACGTCACTCGGGGAGACTCCTTTCATGCACCCCAAAAATGTATACCTTATATATATATGTACCTTGCTTCAGCCACTGGTTCTGATCGCACGTCTTAAGGTGATTTTATACTAATTGACCGATAGTTGATCGATGGTAGAATGGTTTATTCGACGTCAATCGATTGCTTTTAATTCACAAAAGCAATTGAACGCCACTGACTCTTCTGCCATCGATCGGTTTATTCTTCAACTTAAACATACAGCAGCTTTTAATTTCATCACAATTGGTTAAAGCTATGAAAGCGTAAGATATTACAGACGGAATTTTATTCGCGTTTATAATATTTAGTGATGTGTATTAAAAAAGTAAATTTGCGATAGCCTCCAACCAGGCTAAACCCATCTTAATTGATAGAAAAAAATAGACATTGGCACGACAAGAAAATTAATATTAGTATGGACTATGAAATTGGATTTTAAGTTCATGATTTAAATATCTTTTGTTGTTTGAAGTGCCAGCCCCACCGTAGGCAATCTGCGGTTAGAGTGCCGAGCTCTGCGTTCCGCGTACACTTTTCCATTTTGTGAACGCCGAACGTATGTACGACACTTAATAGTTCTAATATACTGCAAGCAATTATTAGAGAATACGTAACGCAGAACTTGAAAGTCTGACCTTTTTCATTTTAATTGCGTAGTAGATATGTAAGCTGAAAACTTTACTCCTGTCAGATACAGGGCAAAGGTACACAGAGAAGTAAACTCAGTTTTATCCTCTGCGCCTAACCTTGATAAACTTGTCCCCTTATCCTACAATGTCCAGTATCCCCTTTATCGTCTAAGAATGAATCAATTGTAAAGTTAATAGCTCTGTACAATTGACGTCATTGAAGTGATCACAGGATGTACAGTGCATCCTTGACTATAATAAATCGCCCTGATTGAACTTGAAGGAACTAGTTACGTATCTATTGCGTAAGAATATTTTAATATGTGGAATATTTTCCCTTTTACCTTTAGATTAATCGGTAAATTTATTTCTGCGCCTATTATTTTTGTACGAGCAACGCCATTCAGAGTCAGTGCTATTATTTTTTTAACAGGAGATTTAAAATAAACGTTTAAATAAATGTTATTTTCACCACACCAGCACGAAAAAGATCGTTTGCTTGCCAGAATTCAGTGAGTAAAAACCGTTTTTACTCACTAGTGAGGCAAAGTGATTCAAATTTCGAAACACATAATCCTTCCAATGAATAGGCGCTGAAAAAAAAAACAAAGCCGCCACCATGTAGGTTAGTAATAAACATTGACATCAATTTTATTAAATAACTACAAACGATACGTTTTAATTATTTTAAATTATATATAAATACACGCTTATTTAGTATTATACCTAATGTGTTTATATTCGTGGTTGACCATTAAATTAATTAAAAGCAGGTACTTAATATTAGACTCTATAAATAAATGTTACGGAACGAATTTCCGAACGCATTAAAAAAAAAGTCTGTGTCTGTGTCAGTCATCGCGGGCAACTATAAATTCTTTTCAGTTTATATTTAATTGTTTACTGGAACTTTTAAAAAAATTGTGAATCCAGTGATGAAGAACTTTGTAGAACTCCAAAAGAGTTGCGACAACTTGCTTCTAACACAGAAGTTTGCTTTTTACCAGAAAAATCACGAGAAAAGTATTTGAAAGCGTACGACATATTTAATTAGTGGCGACTTACAAAAGGCCCTAAAACGCATTCTGAATCGGTATTATTGTCGTATTTCATGGAATTATCCCAGGTTAAGTAATCGAGTACGAGTTTATTTAAATCTTAATATTTTCTCACTGGGGACTGGTGAGAAAAAATTAAGTTCCAGTTCGTAACCTCTTAAAATCTTTCGCTTGCGAAGTAGTCTTTATTAGAATCACTCGCTACGCTCGTGATTCAATTCAGGACTACTTCGCAAGCTCAAGATTTAAAATTGGCACTCACAACAGAAATATAAACTTTTTCTCACTTGTACCATAAATAACTATTATTATTCTAATCAAGTACTTAATAATTCATTTAATTAAACAGAATTGCAATTAAATTAACATCTATCAAGTTCCTAAAACCGACAAATAAATCATCATATCAAATAAAATTAGGTATATTGGAGGAATAAAATACATCCGGGACGAACTAAATTATATGTTCTTTGAAGTCCTGAATCCTAAAGCTTAAATTATAACTGAATAACCTAATTTCTAAATTTCTCTGGAATATGAGTCAGTGGGCTACCGGCCGGAAGTATAATATTATCAAAACATCTTGAACATACAAAAGTATTAATAAATCGGGCAAGAATTTATGACTTGCAAATCGATTTTGATGTATTCAGATTCAGCCACTTGCCTCTTGATGTAGTACAGTCAGGAATAATATTTATGATGTGTTCGTGCGCGATACAGTTATCACATTAACTGTTTGCTAATTAACCTGCCTACTTATTATATACTGCCTATATATTGCCTGCAACACAAACTATCTGTTTTTCCATCCAAAGGTTGCCTGGAAGTAATTGCTTTTTAGCGATAAGGCCGCCCATCGTGCATTTGAAAATATTTTTAAGTTGTATTTTTATTGTCAAACTGTATATTTTTGGTGTACAATAAAGAATACTCTACTCTACTTACAATCGTAATTGATCGATCACATTGATTGACGATTAATTCTTTGATAAAAAACGTATTAATCAAAAGCCAATGTTTCGAATTCCATTCGTGCCGTAATTTCATTTTGAATAATGTTCAGCGTAAAAATAAATTTAGGAGTACCGTAATCACAACGAGATTATGTTAATTTCCATCGACAACTAGCGCCACCTGTAGTAGATAGAGTTAGTTGTTATATTTTGTTGTCATCTGTGCAGTTTTGTTGGTTATATTTTAGCAAAATTTACATGAAATTAAGTGTAGAATCATCAAAATAAGCAGATAATCTTAAGGTATTATAATTTACTTTGTATAATTTGTAATTAAATACAACTAAATTTACAGATTTCACAGTAAAAACAGAAATAGAATGTAAACAGCTGACTCAACACCATTTTGTGTTTCCATTCAATATTTTACAACTCATGGCCAAGGCCGGTGTTCAATGTTGCCAATATGTATTTTCTAATTTACCTAATACTACAATATTATCTATTTGACCAGTAGATTAAATAAACAAGGACTGAACCTTTTATGAGTTTAATTATTAGTATTCTGTGGTGAAATACAATAACATATGAATTTTATTTAACCAAACTTTATTATTTAAAATAAGAATATTAATTAATTATTTTGTTATTGTAGGTAAAATATTAACTATAATCACATTTAAAAATTAGGACTCTTTACTATCATATTTTTTGTTATTTGTTAATGACAATAAAAAGCCATTTTTATTTAAAACATGTTAAAATATCTGTATCTATCATAACGGTACGCTACAAAGACTATAATTGAAATCCTACCAATCCGACCTTTCGTGAATTTAAAGTGCGAAGTATATTTTATACAAGCTTATTTGATTTTACTGCCTAAGAAAATCCTATAATATGGCTGTTTATCTTTTTGAACGATGTCCACTTCTCTCAACACGGGCAAAATTCCATCATCTGGTAGCACTATTTTCAACATTAGGTATCAAATGTTGCCAATGTAGGTATCTACAACTACCATTTAAATATTTCTACCAAATTGGTAGAAAAAATAAAATGAAAATTATTAAAGGAATATTTACTATCGTGAATAATGTTTATTTTCAGCCATCATTGTTAGGTCTGACGAGGAAATGATGAGGAACCTGACAACAGTTACCTGGGCTCATGCCGTAAACAACAAGACATACTTGGATGCTACTTTAGCTAGTAAGTATAAATCTCGCAAATTGGTAATATGAGTGAACCTTGCCCCAGTTCACTTTGCTGATGTTTAAGGAGCCCATAATCCTGGTCGTTGTTCACTGTATACTGTATACAAATTAAGTTAATTTAATTGTGACAAGGTTTTATCACATTATTACCAATTTATAATATTAGTAAGGATTTACGTGAGCTATATTACGACTTTTGGTGACAGTTTTATTTAAAGGGAAGACGAGGTGGCACTCTTACGTGCTCGTTTACAAAAGCTTTACTTCACTACTTATTCACTGCATTCTAACATAGCGATATTAGTTGAACAAGTATTTTTAATTAAAATTAATGCTCAATAAATTAATCCGCCATTTAAATTGCTATGTCATTAAATAGAAATTATTCTCCATTGCGAGGAATTAGAAGCGAATAGCTTTACACCAATTAAGACCCATAATATTGCCATTAAACAACATTCCTACTGAGAATTCTACTAGGCAACCTATCAGTCAAGGTATTCTGTCTCTTTCTAATTGCTAGTGTTGAAAAGGGAGAGTTGAAGTAGTTAGAGCAAGGGTAATCAAATTTGAGCGAATGTGGCAACACCAGTATTAGTGAGCTGTGGTCCAATTTGCCAAAGTATTTGCGACAGTTCATTAACATTTAATCAAACTTATTAGATTACAACATTTAGACCCAATTTCACAGGTGTTAGATGAACCTTATTTATAGCGAGCGAGCCAATAACACACATAAATGAAAATGACAGCTGTATTCTTTATTCGAATGTTACTTGTGTCACTTTTATATTCGTTAGCCGGATTGCTGTTATCTGGACCATAAAATATTAATCATATTTAAAAAAAAAAGATAAAAGCTATCTGGGACCTCTGAAATTGGTGCTTTGTATATAATTATTATTATTAGACCAGTCAAAGAAGGTTTCTTATTTTATTTAATAGAAAACTTTTGCTTTTGGACGAATTAAAAATGAGTCATAATTACCAACACATCAAAATATTACCTAAAGACCTGACCGAATACAAAATTGAGATAAGTAACACTTGAATAAACGACAAAGGTGTCTTTTTCATTTATGTGTGTTCTTGTCTTTTCCTACCAATAGTGTTATCAAACATCTGTTAAATTGGGGCTACAAATAAAAAAAGGCCTTTAAAGTTATGGCTTGCGTAACACATAAATATATTTATAAAATAAATAATTGTAACTAAATTGCAGAGGCTTATTGTCAGACAACTTTAACGATGTCTATGACAAAAGCTCGACCCAAAACTCTGACGCCATCTTTCAGCCTATACCTTGCACCAAACCGCATCTAAAATAGACATCTCTTGTTCCCGCACATTGCCAGTTCGCGGAACGAAGCGATTAATAACAATTATGCTTTTGACAGATTTGGGTTCACACACACAAAACTATTCAGGGTTCATATTCATCACAAACGGTTTAGCAATATGCACGGGAAAGAGCTCTAATGTCGTATAATGCAGCTCAGACAGACAAGCCATGTCAACTTATACTAGAGATTATGTACTCTGAGCTTAAACAAGAATTTTTTACGAAACAATACCACATTGATAGAACATTTTGTCCACACGTGAAAGTTCATTTTATTAAATTAGTTTTACAAAGTAATTAATAGTATTCTTGTAATTGGATGAAAGTACAAGATGCTGATCATTCGGACTTAAGCTGGGTCGATTCCCGTTTGAATAACATATTTTAGAAATCATTAGAATGTAATTTAAAAAAAATATTCATTAAAATATTTTATCCAAATGACGCATTCACATCCACCCCGTATATTATCGCAAACAATCAAATACTGACATTTGAAAATAGATTTAATGGCTATTATGTTCTTTGAAAATATATTTCCAAAACAGAAATAAAATGATTTCCTGAAATTAAACTGTGACCCATAAATAAAATGAGCTAGCGCGCAAATTAGCTGAACGTTGCGTCATGTTTAGAAAACAGTGTTCCAAGTTTTAAAGCAGTGGTTCCCAATTAGTTTTTTCTAGGTACCCCTTTAAGAAAGACCTCCAACTTGCGTACCCCTTTATAGACCAGGGTCGATAATTTGTAAAACCAAAAAAAAATATAGTAGGATGAAACCCATTAGTAATAAAGGAGAATATTATAAAAATTAAAGGAAAAATAATTTACGGGCGATCTGAGGTCAGGAAGGGGATGGGGGGGGGTTCGGTTTAAGGGTAAAAAACGTTTTTTTTCGATTTCCGGCAAAACTAAAAGTCCTATGGAAAAAAGTCGAATGGCAAAGTTGTTGATAATAAAAGATCTAAAACTTTTGTGTTTACACTTTTTTTCTTATAATCTCAAAATTTATGTGAAAAATTCAAAAAACGAAGTTTTTGGTTTTTTATTTTTATCTTTCACAAACAATTTTTTTTTCACCAAATTTGGTGAAAACTTACCTTCTTATGTCCCAAATACGCTGAAATTTATTTGATTATAATAATGATATAATATACAATTTGGTAGTAATTTAAAGTAGAGATTTCAACGAATAGAAAACATACCAACTTTTTGAAAAAAGCTGATATTTTGACGGGTGAATTTTCGATCGAAAATTAGGGTGCTTTTTTGATATTCATTCAAAATAAGGTGAAAAAAATAAATATTTCCAATCAAATCAATTACAGCGTACTTGGGACATAAAAAGGTAAGTTTTCACCAAATTTCGTGAAAAAAAAATTGTTTGTGAAAGATAAAAAAAAAAACCAAAAACCTCGTTTTTTGAATTTTTCACATACATTTTGAGGTTATAAGAAAAAAGTGCAAATACTAAAGTTTTGAGCTTTTTATTACCAACAACTTTGTCATTCGACTTTTTTCCATAGGACTTTTAGTTTTGCCGGAAATCGAGAAAAACCGTTTTTTACCCTTAAAACCGATAACACAAGCACAGCGACACGCTCACACGACATAAGCCGAACTGAATGATTGACAATGACGCGCAAATAGGCGGCAGCGGTAGCGGCCGCGATCGGGCGACGCGAGGCGCGGGAGTCGCGGGAAACACGGGTCAATCGCCGCCGCCGCGGGCCAAAGCGCTTGATGCATGCGATTTACTTACCGGCTACTGCCGTTTAATTAAATAGAATATTTTTTTGGCAGTTGTAGAAATAGAAATAGAGATTCTTTATCTGTCAATGTGGGTATATTGATTTTTTTTTATTTATGGATTTTAGTTTAGAGATTGCTGCGCGTACCCCTTGATGCAGTCTCGCGTACCCCTGGGGGTACGCGTACCACTAATTGGGAACCACTGTTCTAGAGTGTTTACATAAAATGCTTTAAATATTGGTAATTAAATAGTACCGAGTACATTTCCTATTGCGGCTATTCTCGTGATTATTGTTCTTTAACTATTCTATATCAAAGATTACCTATAACACAATATGCAAAATATGCTCATGCGTTGTTAGAAATCAAATGAGTAGGTAGTCTTATTGACGATTCACCAACGCAACGTGTTTAACCGACCATAGCTACAGCTCTCGATCTCTTTGTCCCGTTTAATCATTGAACGAGATAGGGGGATAGAAAAGGAAGTACAGGTTTAATAAAATCTTAGATTTAATTGCTGGTGGTTTGGACATTATATTTCTAAGCAGTGTATCTCTAATAGATATAAATAGTCTGCTTTCCCTACAATACGCTGGGCAGTTCACCTGCTGCATCATCTCCTTATACTTAAGGTACTGTACTTCTAGGTGACGTGTCCATGTTGGAAGCAGACATAGTCCTGGGCACGGTCATCGGCAAAGACGGCCCTCCCATCCCGATCATGGCGCACCCCCCCGCCACTACCTCGGACCTGTCGCTCTCTGACTTCCTGACCACGGTTTCGCAGTACAACAGCAGGAATTCCAAGCAGAAGGGAGTCAAGCTTGACTTCAAGACCATTGAGGCGTTTGAGAAGAGTCAGGACCTTATCGCGCAGTATAGCAAGCCGCAGGTGAGTTCAACATAAATTAATTGTTTCGTAAAAGACCTGGTTAAGACCATAGACCATCAGTCATCAATTCGGGCAATGGTTAAGTTTAGGCTGATGAAGGCGCTAAAGTAACATTACTATAGGTAAGCTGAAAGGACGCCCGGAAAATACCCCGATACGTTGTTATCCACAACGCTAAAATATGCCCGCAATCTTTAGGTACCTTTTGCAGGATAATTTTGTCAGAATAATAACCTCTTAAGATGGCATTCCGATTGTTTTTAAATGAAATCCTCATTTTGGATGACGAAAAACCCCTCAAGTTTCAACAATTCCTATAATAGTTGGTTTTAAAAATAGCCGTTGCACTATTTGTATCAAAACGTTTTACTTGATACATATAAAGGTAAATCAGTTACATATTGAGTTCTGCCTTATATGAGATATAATAATCACAGCAATTTTACACCAATCTGGTTTAGCTTCTAACACGAAGTATGATTATCCGGTACTCTGTGTTTCCTGGACCACCCATGTTGAGTTGTTGAGTCGTGATGACTTTTCCTGTATCTTGTACGACATGATTGGGGCCTTGTGATTAGGGCCTTGTGACGAGGGCCCTGTGATTAGGACTTAGTGGTTAGATTATAAAGAACACTGTCTTATGTTATTGCAATAACCGGCTTATTCAAGCGTAATTGGTAAGTTATCATTCTATACAGTAATCCAACTACATTCTTGTTTGATACTTAAACTAAACTTCTTAATAGTTTTGTTTTTTTTTATTTGATGCAATGATGGACTTAAATCGCAGGGACCCTAGCTATGAACAATTTCAAACATGGCTACCTCAAAAGAATGGAAAAGGTCGTGATGAATTATAATAATAATAATAATAAAAAACTTTATTGCACACCAAGGAAAAAAAATAACAGAAGAATATGTAAATAAAAAAAGTACAAATGGCGGTCTTATCGCTGCAAAGGCAATCTCTTACAGACAACCATTGGATGGAAATGTAAATAAGAGATACGAAAGGGAAGTTAAAGGTGTACTAGCATGAAGTTTGAATGAAGAAGAAAGGAATAAATACATTAAAAAACTACTTCTAACAAATAAATATAATTGTGTACCTAACTATAGGTACAATAAAATATTATAAAAAATAAAACATACTTAATACATGCAAGGGCTACATATAAATACATAAATACAATAAAAGTACATATATATATATGTATATATATATATATAAATATACATAAATACCTTTATTATGTTTAGGGACAGAAGACGGTATATTAATAATGAAAGATTAAGGAATGAGATGAAAGCAGCATAATAAGTATGAAATTTTATAAAGTGAGATAGTGTTCCTTCACTAAAGATTTAAAAGTTGTTTGTGTATAAATTTATATTATGTTTTATTTTGACAACTCTACCAAACAAAGTCAAAGCCATAGTGTACAAAGTCAGCCCGTGTCTGGACGCCTTTATATCAATAATTAAAATATTTATTACCATAAAGTAATCAATTGAGTCATTCTGTAAAATTACTCATGGCGTCAGAGTTGTCCCATGGTGATCTCTATACAACAATAAAATCTATCAACCAAGAATAAACCATCAATCTATGGTGGCAAAGTATATTTTACAATGAATTATTTCAAAGCTCTGATCTTATTTGCTTTGGGATTATAAGCTATATGCAGTAGGAAATATGTTTGGGATTAGAATAAAATAATAGTAGCTAGATGTCTTAATTAGAATAATGACAGAGCGTGTGAATAATCGAGAATTTAAAACAGCATCTTGTGTGGTCGATGTGTGGGGTTGGGGCCATGACCGCAGCGGAGGATCCAATTTTGAATTGTTGTTAGTAAAACGGTGATATCTAAGACTCGAAGAAAAAAATATACGAAATAATTTCTACTTTTCATTTATTTAAGACTACCGTATCGATCCGCCATTGCTTTGCTTACCTATCATAAAGTACCATAATAATAATATGTATGTATTTTACATTAAACATTGAAACCTTCCTCTAGAATCACTGTAGATCTATACTGTACTATCTATTACTGAAAGCTGCATTATAATCCATTGCCTAGTTTTAAAGATCTAACTGATCTAAGCGTACCACGCTCAGTTTGCCTTCGGGGACGAATTTATTTTACACTAGCTGTGGTTCACGTGGTACGTCTGTAAGAATTCTCTAATCTCTCGCTTTTTTGGGACTCAAAATTAGCACTCGAAGAAAATTTTGAACTTTATGATCAGAAGCGTTTCAAATATTTTCTCTGCATAATATATATTGTTCGCCACTTTAGCGGCCACACAAACAACAAAGAGATACCGCGTCGCACATGTCGCCGTACCCCGCACGTTTGTCTTATTATCCCAGTCATTTAGACCGATGAAAAAATTACGAAATGTTACTCACATGTTATTTGAACGATGTGTTTTTAAAACAATGTCCTTGAGGCGACCTAGTGCAATGTGCAGGGCTGGCAAAGTAGCATTGTATTTTTATGTATTTAAAACTAAGTGCCGATTTCAACAACATACGAATGTGGTAAACTTGCGTGCTTGGCTACAGTTTTCGATATCTATGTCCTTTTGATAGTACGGTTGGCGTAGTGGTTAAAGCGGTCGCCTCGCCGCTTTCAACTGCGCTTATGTTGTGAGTTCGATCCCCACACGGGACAAATCTTTGTGTGCTCGGTTAAGATTTTTTCTGACTCTGGGTCTGCCGTGACACAGAAGCTATAACTACACAAACTTATTTACTCTCCAACAGAGTAAAAAAAAAAAATTTAAAACCTAAATAATAACTTCTGGTCTCCGTCGAATTTTGTCATTTTGATGTTATTGACGGTTTTTGATAATTATTGCATCAAAAACTCATTTTGCCCGCAACAATGCAATGGTTGAACGTGGTAAGCGTGTAACAGCCATAACTTAAGACATTTCGTCAATCCACTGGCCTGCGGCTGCGGAGATAGTCCATTAATTGTCGCAATTGAAATCGTTAGAGGAACGTCTCCATTTCTAACCATGATTCATGGACATGTATTTTTGGGTCTGCTGTAAAACATAACCGTAGCTAGGGTATGGTTTAAAAATTTTCTTTGATTTAAACTATCCGTGATTTTTCTCTGCTACCGAGTAGGGCTCGGCAATCAATTTGACTGCTCCTGTAATAAAATAGATTACGGTCCCAAGATGGAGGGGTTACACAATTATGTCTCTTGTATCGGTAATTTTAGTTTCAAGCTAGTGAGGAAATTTAGAGAGGAGGAGTAGAAAACAAATCAAAACATAACAGTAGTGCAAGCACTATTATTAGGACGTTGCGTTAACAGTTATAACTGAGGGCATTGTGCTTTTTTTTAGTTTCAAAGCTAGTTGTAAATGGAGTGTAACTAAACACATATGTTACCCTGCGCACATGTCCATCCGTCGTCTGCGTATCATGATCATTTGTAATCATCCCTGAAGTATTTCCGGGTGATACGCCCAGTTAATGTCTGCTCTAAGCTGCTATTGAACTTGGCTTTGCTCGTGTAAATAAAATATGAGTTTTAAAGCTAATATCAGATTAATAAAATGTAACTTCTCGACTAGGAGGCATTCAAGTATTACGTTAGCACTAAATTTAGGTGCTTTTGGAGAAATGGGGGCTGGGAACCAAAACACAATTGCTGACAAGGGGAGGGTGTGGGGAGCAGGTGGTCTAAAGTTACAAAAAATCTGCTGACGTAATCCTTAATCGGTCCTACCGTACCTAGGTAATGTTTGTAAAAAATTTCGGCTCACCTTTTAAGGTGAGCCGAAATTTTCTCGCTAATTGTTAAAATAAAATTGATAAATTCTAATTCAAATCATTTATTTTCATAGGCTCCAGGAGGCGCATGAACAGATTGATATACTTGATAGATAATTAAAGACTGAAGAATAGAAAATTAAAGACATTTTTAATAGAAAATTGTTTTTATTCTATTGACGAATATTTTAAATGTATAATTGAAACATCCTAAGTTATTTTAACAGTATTAAAATTAACTATTATTTGTTTAGATTTAAGATTTATAAAACTGTGTTATGTTATTTTTACTAAATATTACTGTATGTTGTGGCTCCCACTGAGTTATCTAATTATGCAACGCCTGAAAAGGGCTACTAAGTTATCAAGATCTGTATTTAATATTTAAGACCTAACTATACACTTAGTAAGCAAATAAAGACTTTTGACTTTTTGACTTTTGATACGGAGTTCGCGATTCATATAAATACAATAGCGTCATACCTCTTCTGTCCTATCGAACATAGATTTTAACTAATAAATATTTTATGTGTTTATGTTTACGTGGTGGCAACAGTCTACATCAGTAATTAGTAAGCTAACATAAACATTAAATCTGAACACGCAAATTTCATATAATAACATAAAATCACGCAAAATAATTGTTAGGGTACCATTGCGGAAGCGGATGGCAAATGACTATTACACTTCGTAAATGGTAGTCATTGGATCAGCTACTATGCTTTTACTTAAACCGGTGGTTAAGACTGGTAGCCATTCCAAAGTAATTGCAAAATAGTTTTATTACCTGCCGTAATGAAAATGATTCTTTCAACTTATTGATAAACTACTGTGCAAATACCTCTTTGTTTGTAGGAACAAACAATTCGTAAAGTCGAGAACATCAAACTTTGTCACAACAGCTGTTTTCTGAGCTTTTTTTATTAGGTTAGGTATTGTAAGTTACCGTCGCTGAAACCATTGGAGGCATACTTTTAGTCAAATTATGAGCCAGTTATAAACGTAATTTTAACAGCAAATTAGGACACATTAGTGAAGGAGGGAAAAAACGGCAAATCAATTTATCCTTATAACTCTCATAAAACCTTCTTATTCAGCTTTTATTTAGGCGTTAAAATACACTTAATAATAACAGCTTGGCGTCGTGTTTAAGTTTAAGCGATAATTCTGCTATAAGTTGATATAATTAACTCTTCATATTCCTTGTTTCATCAGATCACCTGGCCCCTTTGGCTGAACGCCGACATACTCCCGGGTCCAGTAGACGCCAAAACTAAGCCAGTGGACCCTGCCAAGTTCCTGTCCCTCGGCTCCAAGCACAGTCGGGCCGTGCTGTCCGTGGGGTGGACCACCAGCTACGGCGGTAGCGTCACTGAAGGGGAGTACAGTGGAGAGCATATTGGAACAATGCTGAGGATGATTAATGAACACCATATTAATCAGACTGTTACTTTCCCTGTAAGTACTTAGACTATGACTCATAAATAATAATAATAATATAACAATAATCTTAACTACTAAAATTAATGACTTTATCACATGATTTTTGTCATTGAAAAAAAACCGCGTAACTATGGCGATCGCCATGAAGGGAGAATAGTTCTGCAGTGGACGTGTTTTCTTATTTGTCTGACTAGACAAAAAAATCGATACGTATCAAAATCGTGATGTCACAAAAAGTATAAAATACAGCATTTTAAAAAACATCTACCAGTTTTGAACTCAGTTTTGTATTTTCAGGTACGCGCCGGCCTTGCAGCTAACAGCCAGCCAGTAATCCTAGACCTGCTCCGAGAGACTTCATCCCTCAACTCCTCAATGACGGTCTGGTCTACGGAGGAGGACAACATCGTGGTGGACCGTCTACGCGCCCTGATCCTCACCGTGGGGCTGGAGAGGACCTTCCTGGATGTGCCCAAGGACATCGCCACTAAACTCAACCTCCCTCCTCCTGATACTACTAAGAATTAAATAAAATATTGTATTTATTGTAGGTTGATTTTTATTTTACCCCAGCCTTCAAGAGAGATTTAAATTTATGAAATTTTAAACAACACAATGAATTTTGTAGCTCATTTATATCATTTCCTAAAAGCTAGCAATCAGTTACTAAGGGGTTGTCCTGTTAGTAGTTGTTTAGTGTTTTGATAATTTTTAATGATGCTTTGTTGTTCTTTGGTATTTTAGTATATAATTTTTAAACAGGTAGTTTAAAAAAAAATATACTAAAATCTTGACTTTATCACAAATAAATTGTTGGTTCAATCAAAATGTTTAATTCAGTTAGTTATCGACTATCCAAGGAAAATCCGAGATTCCACAAAGATTGAAAAAATCATTAGACATTCTCGTAAATCGCTAATATTGTATGTCTAATATTTAAAACTGGGCGCTAAGGATACCAAAGAATCAAAATAGCACCGACATGCTAACTGAACACCACTGCGACATAGACAAAAGCTATTACTACCACAATATATAAAACCTAAAACAAACATTTAGAAAAGCATTTGTGTTGAGTACATTTCGTAGAAGCAGCAAAAGCAACAGATTGCACCAGATGTCCGCATGTCCACTACATGTTATTTATGGGACTTAAATTAACTCCGCGTTAATGAAACACAAAGGGACTTTCTCTTGTTTATAATATAAATGGCTAAGTATAAACCAAGGTTCTGAATGCTTTTGTACAGATCAAAAGAAGAAAAACTGAATTTGAGTTCTGTCAAAAACATCAATTATACTTTGTCCATTCCTTTATTTTCTTTTTGACAGATCACGCCTATGAATTACCGTTTTTTTTTGTCACATTAATGTACTACAATAATAATGTACTTTATTGACAAGCGGCACTTTTTAGGGAAGCTCACTGTTTGTAACAAACAACCACAGACTATAAATGAAATCGTGAAATCAAATAAATCGATCATTATGAAAAAGAATAATTTGACTTTTTTTTGTGTATTGTCTGTATTTTTATAAAAAAAAGAATATAATAATAGTATCGTGATTCCATGAATAATTATTTGCAAGAAATTAAGTCGAAATCTTGGAAATAAAAATGAAAATGTAAACAAAGGTAACTAGGAAGTCGTCATAGACTAAGTATGTGACATTATTATTATACTATTATTTTGTATATTTATTTCATCTAATAAAAACTACTAATAAACGAATAATTAATTATGAACTAAAACCATTTCGATGTAATTAATCGATTGAAAGTTCTTCGTAGACAACATCGATTATGATTTCAAAGCGAATCAGTAACGTGTGTAGGCATCCCTAAATGTAATCTGTCAAAAAGAAAATAAAGAAATGGACAGAGTATAGTTACTAATCAAACGGCTTTTCACTTCGTCATTAATGTGTCCTTTGCTGTTAAAGCTAGCATTTAACGTCATATTATAGAGGTTGTTTTCACCTAAAACATTGACTCCTCGGTCCTTCAGTATATACGGAACCCATAAAGGATCACTCGTTTGTCCGTCTGTCACAACCCTTTTACTCCGAAACGCGTAAAGCTGCAGTGCTGAAATTAATATCATATACGTTGATTAACGGTTCCTTTATGCTGTAAAGAACATAAGTTTCAAAGTTTACATATTCAAAAGATAATTGCAATAAACCCTGACAAATGTATGGAAGAGCAAAAATCCAAAAACCTCTAGGGTATTTCCCGTCTAATCTTATCTCTAATCTAATCTTGAAATTAAGCATGAGTATAGGTCTTATAGCACAACTATAGGCAAAAATCTGAAAATCCTAAATTTACGTCGGCAACTTGGTGAAATGAGGGACCAAAGTTAGTATGACGAAGACCTGTTTACTTGGTTTAATTTCAAAGGTAGAACATTATTGAGTTAAGACAATTACTAAGGTCCGAATTGCTAACAACATCGATATTAGCGCGCTAAAAGTGATTCGGACCGCCTTTTGCTTTGGCTAAAGTCACTCACAGTGCTTATGAAATCAGATAATACGCGATTCGGACCTTAGGGAATATGTCATGGCGCTGTGCTAAACGTCACTCAGTTGCCAGTTGGTATTTGGTAAACAAAGTTCATTACTAAATTGAAAGAAAAGAAATTTAATTGTTATAAATGAGTGGTTGTTTAGTATATCAAGGCAAAAAAAAAGGCACGCATACATTACCCAAGTATCGTGCATTAAGTATAAAATGGGAAACCGCTCTACGGATTAAAAGAAAATAAGATAAATGGTTACCCATGGCTAGTTGTAAACATTTAAATATCTTAAACTTTTCTATATCCAGTCGCGGCTTTCCTATGGCATAGAAAGATGCTCAAATGATTGCTTTGCCAAAAAAAGGCTAATCCCACGTCTTTTTTCGAATACCGTCCCATTTCAATACTACTATTCTATTCCTCTCTAAAGTTCTGGAACGCCTCTCCCATGACCAACTAAATTCATTCATATCAAAAATCAATCTCCTGAATCCTTTTCAATTCGGTTTCTGTCCTGGTCATGGCACCGTCACTTCCTTGGTAAATATTACGGATGATATCAGGCTGGGCATGGAAAATGGTCAACTTACTACCGCTCTATGTTTACTTGCCTTCAGCAATGTTTTTAACTCTGTAGATTTTGATATTCTGCTAGGCATACTCAGCTCTCTTAAACATTATATTCTACGGTAATTGAGTTGTTTCAAAGATAGCCACCAATAGCATAGAAATAGAAAGGTCTATACACAGCAATGGGATATGAAAGGCTGTGGATGATCAATAACGAAGTTTCAGAACACTGTGTTAATTTTTTGTATTTTTATTTTATGTTAACAAAACTATCTTTTTGGGGTCGGTAAGCTTTCAAATAGGTACATTTGGTACGGAACCCTGAGATTATGCGGGTGGCGACACACACTTGACCGATTTTTTAAATAGCTATCTCTCACTTTAAATTACATTGTCTTATTTGTTTAAGAAACCTTTTTTTGTCAAAATAAAACTTTTGGTACTTCAGTAATTTCTGTAAAACTAGCATTAAGACAAATCTGGTAGTAATACTCCTGGTGATCTGAACCACAGGTTTATCCTAAATCAGACACCAGTCTCTGTTTGTACAACATTGCAATGTATTTTTTTACCAATTTGTGAAAGATAAAATAAATATTTTTATTATTATAAAATTATACGACTTCTACTCTAATTAAATTTAAATGCATTGTAAATACAGCGGGTCTGCAGGTGAAAGCCCGCTGTCACAGACACTTCAATACAAGCAAAATTATATGGTGTTCAGATGTAGAGAAGAATCATAAGAATAACAAAATACATAGTTTAAAACGAAGTAGCTAAATCTATCTGTTTGCTTAGATCTTTTAAACTACACAACGGATTTTGGTCTAGTTTTCAGCAATGGATCCTAAATCATGCTAGAGGTTTATATGTGTAGATAATATATGCAGAGTATACGTAATGGTCGCTAGTTATATATCAATTAATGTTATGTACATAACATAACATCACACACACATAACATGTACATAAGTATAGTAGAGTGTATAACACCAACACTTCACTTGTTATGTTTAGGTCCCATGGGACAGGGGTGATCCAATCGCCATTCACCGGGCACAATTCTGGGGTAGGCAAGGTGCTTTCCGCTGCCGAATTTGGCGACCTGGGAATCGAACACTAGACCAGCGAGGTTATGAAATCCCTTAAAAAGCTAGTAGTTACTGTGTAGGTACTAAGAATTATAGATATTGTTAGTTGCAGATATTCATGTTCAGTTGGAACATCTGATCTCATTTCCTGACTCACTGTTTACGATGTAACGCAGCTGTTGCGCTCACTTCCGCAACTAGCTAACCTATTGCTTTAACCTAAAGGTCCTACTACATACCTACGAAGTAAGTTGTAGCATACAACAGTACTTAGGGTTAGACAGCCTAAAGACCCCACTACATTACTAAATAAGTAAGTTGTAGAGTTCAAAGGTACTTGATTACGAAGAATTGTTAAGCCGTTGTTACAACAGCATTTTAGTGGTGGAAGAGCTCTTTCGAATTTGTAGCGGAATCCCCACCGTCTTACTAAATCTATCGCCAAATATTTGTGGTTGCATTACTGTGGCTCGGTCGCGACGGAAGCTACTCCCTACAGGTGATTAAGGCAATACATGATAACAAGTTTTGCAAGGCAATTCTCCTGCCATCTTTATCATTTTAATCGATATGTTAATGTAAAAAATATGAAAAATTTGGCAATTGTATTGCTTGTTCTGTTTATTACGTCTATTAAGACAAAGAAGGAAAGATAACAGAAAAGAAAGAGGCTCCTTCAAAGTTAGACCTAGGTAGTTAAAATGCAAAATATGTAGAAAAAATAAAAAAAGACATATTTATTATAACAAAACTACTCATCTGTCCCGGGCAGGTAAAAATGAAGAGCTGATTTTGTCAATAGAAATTTATCTCTGCCATCTTCGAATGACAAACATTTCGTTTGCCATGCGCCGCGCCCAGTTCGAAGAAAGCTAGGCAAGCAATAAGCATTCCGAGGTGTAATCTTTCTGCTCCGCCCCTCATCTGCAGTCGTGAAGACAATAAGTTTAAGGTCAGGCATGCACCGACACCACTAATTAATACGAACTTTACGAGCACTTTATTATAATTCTTATTGTCCCGGAGCGCCTTTCTGTCTCGAAGATACCAATTAGCACCCATCCAAAACATTCAAGATTGAATCTTAATGCATTTAAAATAAAAGCAATTAAAACCGCACATGGAAATTTTGTCGACAGCCCTGGAACAAGTTGTAAAACGCATGCAAAATTTCAACTCTATCTTTATAGCAATAAGGTATATACCTAACATGCAATATCGAGGGTTGTCAATAGGCTGTCGACCTTTCCCCATGTGTTGGCCACGTGATGCAGATCCCCATGTATTGTCATTCATGGTCTGCGGTCCTCCAGACTTGGTATCCATTTAAAATTGGTGCCTGCATAGCGCATAATGCCTTCGTAGAATGGGTGTAGGACATGGAAATCACTTCATTCACGACTGCGGTGAATAAGATGGCCTGAATGCAAATTTATTGTTTGTAAGTAAGCAATTTGAATTTTATTGTTTTCTAGTCTTTGTTCGCGATCTGTGTCTATGGATGCACCACATCTCCGGTCCTGCTGGATGGATTCGCAGAGTAATTATAATATTAGCTAAGTTAAAAACATCATCAATAGTTATATTAATATTTTAGCTCTTCGTGGTTTTTTTGTCTATTCGGCATGATATACTAGCTTCCACCAATCAGTCAGTTTAAGCTTATAGTTGAGCTGTACGCTGACACTTGCTTCCTGTAACCTGTAAGCTTTAATCTAGGTTGATTAAACGTTCAGGGCAAAGAGCACTTAACTAACATGGAGAGGAAATGAAAGCAAGTATCAAGCACCTATGATTTAATAACTAGTTTAATATGATGTGCAAGAGCGGCGCTAGGACTAGTTCTTTAGTAAAAAACCATTCAAACATTATCAGATATACATTTTCTATCCTGCATAAACCTTCAACGTTTCTGCAATGACACATACTAGAAATTATTATTCACATAGTTATATTTACATGTTTATAGAGCACGTAAAGTTGTTCAAACAGTAATGAAATGCAGGTTAGTCATTGCATTAGTCAGGCACTAGGCCTACTTGTCAATGTTTATTTTGTGGTTTATCTCGTAACAGATCGGGCTCGCTACATGACAGTCATTGAGGCTTGGCTGACTTGAATTTAAGCGTAACTTAATTAGTCTTATGTAAAGGGTTTATTTTGTATTTTAGATAAACTTAATCACACTCGATTGGTCTTTATCTACTAAGAAGTTCACGTCCTGGCCAGGATTCGAACTCTCGAACGTAAGACCGGTGTCTTTGCGCCACGGCCGCAATTTAACAAAGATTCATTCGATATTTCATCTAACCGTTTATCAGACCAAAAAACCAATATGGACACGCAATGAAGTGTATGATCGGCGGTCATTCACATTTAGATTGACAATGACACCTCCGGTTGGCTTATTTATCTGAGAATCGCTGCTTTAATTTACCTACCATTAAATTTTTCAGTGGCCTTAATGTGTTAAAATCAAACTAATCAAAAATAATCCAGTGGCGTCGGTTTGTCTGTCCCATTTGATCCCCCATGACTACGTGACTCAGCTGGCATAGACAAAATAATTCTTTTAAATGTCTGAGACAACCAGGTCGCGAGGTTTGGAGTGACATATGGATAAACAGATTGGGTGCCAAGACTGCCAAGCTACCGAATTGGATTTGTGTTTATTTATTTTCTATTGACGGTGTGGCAATAAATTGTATGGATTAATAGGAAGAAGATAAAAGATATAGGCGGCAACGACTTTAATATTTATATGGTGTTTATTTATTTTTGCTTTTGCATAGCTTAGTGCAAGTCATAGACAATCTCAATAGATTGCAGAGATGTGCCGACTAGTCGGCCAATTACGTCGACTAGTCACATCACGTGACCCAACAACACATCCCGTGACCTTACCTCACATCATACGTGACCCTAATTCACATCATGTAACCGAACCTCATCACGTAAACCAACCCCACATAATAACTTGACCTCAAATAAATTATAATTATAGGATTAGTAAATTAACATTATAGGATTTTCTTATCAACGTACTACTGCATATTTCAAATACCAATGCACACGCATCAGGATATTGGCCCTAAATCCTGCTGCTTACCACAAAGGTACAGTTATACGCCTTTTATAGCTAAGATATAAATATTCCTTTCTAAGTACCGATTTATTTCTTGAAAGGCACTGGCGTTCTTTGTGCTAATATTATTTATTCCGTGTATTAAACGGACTGGCGTGTACAGTCAGGCGCTTAGGGAAGTTGGTTTTAAGTCGAGGTAGAGTTTTCGTGACAAACTTGAATCGACTTAGCCGTCAATATACACCCAGTGGAAATTGTGTCAAATTGTGCCTAGGCACAATCTCCAACTAGAGAGCGGAGAGGAGTGGAAAGGAGTGAAGACGCCTCTCAGTTCGCCGCGCCCGCTTGCCTCTACGCAGCGCCTTATATTCTTCTCTTTTCTCTGCTTGATACATTTACACCAAAGCGAAGCGGAGAAGCGATTAGGAAAATAAAATAACGAAATCTGATTGGTTATTCAAGACTCCTCTTGGCTCCGCTTTGGTGGAATGTGGGTCTTATGCCGTCATCATACTGTACCTTAAATATTTAAGTTTCACAATAACTTATAATGTACTTTTTATCCTCCTATCATAGTCATGGTCACTCTTTTAACTTAATTTCATCACGAAAACTAAGTACTACTTACTGCTTCAGGTTCAGCAGATTAAAGATAACAAATAGGCACTTCTTGTCTCAATTTTGTTCCTATTAGTTGCATAAAAGCTCTACCGTTTAACACACATAGGTAATTTCGTTGTAGTGAAATGAATATTTACATTTCAACTGTACCAATACAATGTAGTACTTGGTATTTCTTTGAATTTCTTCCTAAGTGACTTTGTTCTCGTTTACGATGCATTTGACTTGCAACTGGGTCGCTAGCTGCTATTCGTTGGTAATAAATACGAAATGGTGCAAAATGCAAATACTGGGCTCGGGGATACGATGGCAACATTGTTTAGTAGTGTTTCAAGAATTTGCCAGATAAATAAACACAAATCTGATTTAAGCTGAAGTCTTATACGAATTTTACTTGATTTTAAATTAGCGTATGTCTTAATATTGCAAAACTGTAATATTTATTGATTTTCCATAAAGATTTCTTTTCACGCTTTTGTTCTTTTTCATGGTTAAGTTGGGCACCTATTTATATGTATGTATTACAAAATTCACTCTCATGTATCGCGGGCGTTTCCACAAACGAACATTTCACACACACAAACCACACCCAGGAAAAATATTAGCGAATCACACTTGACTCGTGTGGACATCGAACCTTAAAAACCAGCCTCTTTAAAGACTTGCCATTCATGACATTTTGATTCGACAATGACGTGGTTTTTTATACGTTGATAACTACTACGGCTACACCATTTAAAGGTACTCAGTTGGACACAAGCATCAAAAAAGTCTTGGCCTTCGACTTCCCCTAAGTTTTTACAACACTTCATTTTTATGAGAGGGAATGAGAGGAATGCAGTTCTCATGACGTAATATTGTTACTATAGCAAAATGATCTTTAAACCATTAACCCTTCTAATCTATGGCTCGGAGGTCAGTGAGCAATGACCTACCTGATGTAACATCGACATTTACTCGATATGTGCTATGTTATGGGTTAACTAAGAAACAGCTTTTATTTTGGTAACGTTGTTTTCTATTAAACCTCCAAAATTATAACCAAAAGAAGCTTAGATTATAGAAAATATTATAAAATACAAAAACAAATCATTTATTTTGCTAGAATGTAATAACAATTTAATAACAATATGCACAGAAACAATAACAACACAAATACAATAACAATATGCACAGGGTGGCATTAACGCTTAATTTATACAAGTTAATAAAAAATAACAAATAACTATTTACAAATAAATGTCATAATTATTAATACCATTCTTTATATATATATTTTTTTATATAATGATTTCATAGTCTAAGAAGTAATCTTAAAAACAAATCCTTGGCTTCCCGTTGTATCTGCACATGGGAAAGCACGATTTCGCTACATTTCCAAATCCTCAGTTACCTTATATACCTACACAACTTAAGATGATGTGTATGACACATGGCATTTGACGATAATACATAACCTCTGACCCAATGCGAGGCTTGATCACTTTTCGACTAAGTACTTGTTTTGAAACACAAATGTGTGTAGTTAATTTAATGTTTGTAAAGCATGGTGATGAGTATTCAAGACAGCGTATAATAGGAAGGATACAGTAAAATGTTAGTCGAAACATTGCATTAACAGTTTCTTATGAACTTATGACGTATGAAGGTAGGACATATCAATGAGGACTAGTGAGCATATTAATTAGGCCTAATTCTTGTTTTGATAAGTAACACAATCTTTGGGTACGACAGCGCCATTTTGTACTAGAAATGGGCTTATTAAATGATTATTATTCTTGTGTTTATCTCCTTAGATTATCTGAAACCACGTCAATTAGTTGGCTAAGGAAATGCATTGCAAAAAAATGTATATTAATATTGTTGGTGCCAAGTTCCTGGTTGTAATTATAAATAGATTACCAACTAGTTAATTCATTCTATATTAATCGTGGGATGACAACATGTTAAATGATCTTCTGTATGAACATAATAATGCATTGTTGATTTCTTTAGTATTAAGGTCGCTAACTACACACAATACTGGCACGTTAGGACTGGGATATTTAATGTTTCATTGCGGCGGCGTCTGTCCAAGTTAACTGCCACATGACAGAAACGGACGCTGCAATGGAACATAATTAAAAAAACTAAAAAAACACGCTTTTAAAGCACATCAAACTAAAAAGTGAAAAATAATTCTTATTATAACCTGAAAATAATAATAAACGAAAAATACTAGTACTATTGTGAAAAAAAGCGTGGGTCGCTCGATAG
Organism: Hypena proboscidalis; assembly: GCA_905147285.1. Classification (NCBI taxonomy): domain Eukaryota; kingdom Metazoa; phylum Arthropoda; class Insecta; order Lepidoptera; family Erebidae; genus Hypena; species Hypena proboscidalis. Next base: position 1,522,172 of record LR990132.1, read on the forward strand.
ACGAAAAATATGGCACAGAGCGCCCCACGCTTTTTTTCACAATAGTACTAGTATTTTTCGTTTATTATTATTTTCAGGTTATAATAAGAATTATTTTTCACTTTTTAGTTTGATGTGCTTTAAAAGCGTGTTTTTTTAGTTTTTTTAAACTATATTTATTTTTCACTTTTTTAGTTTGATGTTATTTAAAAGCGTGTTTTTTTTTTTTTTTTTTTCTTTTTTTTTTTTTCTTTTTATTCTTATATTAACACTAATAAGACGAGTGCGCGAGCCAGAAAGTAGGTTGACGGTACGCATGCGCAGACACCGTGGTTGTCTGACTTGCTCTCAGACAGAGGCTGTGTGAGGAAATTATTTAATCCTGGCGATCCTAATCAGGATAATGAGATAAATTTATGAAATTATTATATTGTCGCTGATTCTTTACAAGTGTAGAAAGTTTGAATTAAATCTGTCCGTTTAAAGTGGGTCAAAATCGAGTCCAAAGGAGTCGGTTACATACAAACAAACAAACAAACAAACAAACAAACAAACAAACAAACATACAGGTGAAGCTAATAAAAGCGTGTTAAAAAGTGCCGGATATGTGTGTAGTAACTTATTGTTTAAAACTATAGCTAAACTCCATGGATTGCAGGTACCATAACCATTTTCACCATGCTCTTGAAAATTATTAACCTATGTATGATTGATCAACAATACTGCGTAACTGACATTTTTAATGCATTTTTAGAAATAGTATACAAGAGTAGGTCCTTATCTAGACTATTGTGGTTTTATGCATGTTTTTATTTACACAATTGTATTTGTTACTTGTCCCATTACGTCACCCACCCACCGTATGAGTACTTATAAAAATAGCCCCAGCTATGACAGACCTTTTATTATTAGACACAAGCTATTTTGGGATGGAACCATGTTGACATTTGGTGCGTTAGAGACAAATGCATTTAATGTGTATGAACTTTCTATACATGGGTGATAAGCCTTAATGAATATGAGCTGCCACTCCTACCGTATATAGGATATATAGGATCAGCTAAGGAATGCAGTCAGGTTTAAATCCGTTAAAGAAAAACATACAGAGTTTCTCTCACATTTTATCGTATACTACCATGGAACCAAAACATAACAGGTTAAATGTGGGTGTTGTACACCTCTGCCATACACTTTTGGGTAATATAGGCGTGATGTTATGTACTTCTATAGTAGCTATAGTTAGCTTTTGCACATGCGTAGAACGTTACTGGGGTTTTGATCTATCTCGACTGCAATATTTATCAATTTCGGTTCAGGGATTCAACCGTGAAATCGTAACTGACGCACAGAGTTAATTTTACATTATATTATTACAACCTCAGACTAAAAAACCAATATGGACACGCAATGAACGAAAATATCTAAGCAAATAATGCTGCCAAAACTCGCGGGGAAGCGGGAAGAGAAGTTGTTCCGCGCTAGTGTCAAATCATAGGATTTGACAAACTAGTTTTATATTGCGTGCAAGAGCGGCGCTCCTTCACATTTGGCAGCGGCGGACGCCTGGCAATGACACCTCCGGTTGGTTTATTGATCTGAGATTACAAAGGACCATTAAATTATTTAAATTACCTTTTCTAGAAGAGTAAAAAAGCTCACTGAGCTAATATTAAATCAAATAAAACGAGAAACGGCCTAGGTGAGGTAATACCGTAACTACGTAAAGATAATTGGCCTGGATGCTGCTGTTGTCTGATGCAAAGATTAGATAGTGAATCTGGGTTTGTTGCGAGGCTAATGTTTTTAGAAATAGATTAGAATTAGAGTTGCCGCGAATAGTGTTTATAGCGAATAGTCGAAAACCGAATAATCGCCATTCACTTTAGCGAATAGTCGAATAACTCGACATTACTATTCGACATATAAAAATAAAATAATAAACCCATTAAAAATATTTCTAATTTATAACAAAAATCACGAGTTCCACATTATGCACCTATATCAGAAGTGATACCTAGCACTGTTTCATTAAACGTGCAGACAAAATTATTTTTTCGCACCAGAATCTGCCTCTGTTGGATTTTAAATATTAATTAAAAGGCCTTACTAATTTAATTTCATGAATATGATAGGCACAGGCACATATTACAGATAATAATTGATATTGTGTATTGTTAAGGTAAGGTAAGGAAAATAATAAAAAAAATGATTATTTTTAACTCATTAGTTCTTATGTTCGTTAAAAGTTTATTTTCGACGACTATTCGCCGAATGCCGAATAATACTAGCTATTATTCGGTATTCGACGAATATCAAAAAAATGACGAGTAATGCCGAATACCGAATAATAGCGAGTATTCGCGGCAAGTATATATAGTTTAGGGCCGAAGGATTGGTGAAAACCAGGACAATATAATTGAAAAACACAGTTACGACTTTCGATATGTCAGGTGGTCAAGTAATTCAAAGTCGACCCTCATTCCTCTGCAATAAATACAATTGTACAACTGCATCGCATAAAATATGACACACCAATGCGGAAAGTTCCACGAAATTAAAAAGGAACTGCAATGTGTCGCATACTCGAATTAAAGTGCACTCAACCGACGCGATCACAAAAACCCTCGCAAGTAATTTGTATTTGATTGCATCCGAAGGCTAATTGTATTTTGAACGACGAAAATAAAAATAAGGGCCGCGGCTGACTGGTGCAGCTGCTTTTTGAAGCTTAATATTTTAAATATTTATGCTTCAAATTTTATTTTTGTTTATGGTTGATAGGCATGCGTTTGACCACGATCTCATCCTCTAATGGTAAGTGATGATGTGGATCTCGCTTACCTAAGATATACTGTTAAACTATTGCCATGAAGAGACCCTAATTGTACGCATGCGCAAACACAGACCACACAGACTCGGGCAAGACATTCCATTATTTGGCAGTCCGCATGAGAAATGTAGAGGCGAAACGGATAGTGCGTAGTTGTCTTTCGTTTTTCCTGGAGACTAAAATTTGTTTCCTCTGCACTTAGAGGTTATTATATCATATTGAAATTGAATTAAAATGGAAACCATGTTCGGTTCTTCTTCACTTTGGGCTGTAATTAGTCATACTATTACGTTCGATTTTTAAAATATCAATAGTAGTGAAAGGTATAACTATAAATCATAGATGAATCGTTCCGTAAGGTTTTTTTTAAGTAATGATAGATACTATCATAATTGACACAAAACAAATCCTATATCTACGAGTAATAACCATTAAATTTATGTGCTTCTTTTATAAATATGGATAAAAATTTTATGTTAAGAAGAATGTATCGTTTTAGAAAGTGCATAGACAAAAGCAGGATTGATGGATATTTTTGTTAAGAACTTTTAAAAGAAATCATTTGTTGTAATTGTTAAGAATTAAATTAATTATATCTCCAGCTTGTCTTTTAATTCCAAGCTCCACTCATTACATTATCCATTAACTTAATCGATAAATAAATTGATCGTTATTTTTTATTATTTATTAAGTAAGCATTGTAAGTAATAACGGGTTCAGCATTCAATAATGTTTATTTTGATTCTCAATAATGTTTTGTATTAAATTAAATAAGCTTATAACCATATAAACTGCAGAAGATAGAGGTCTGGAAACGTTTGGGGGAGGCCTTTGCCCAGCAGTGGGACAATGCAGGCTAATAAAAAAACTTAACTTAACTTCATTGACTCCATTAATGTTATGAAAACCTTATTTGTAATAAATAGTAATGAGATTAAAGTTTTTAATTTGATCTATAAAATGCGCTTCAGTTAGAAAGCGCCCTAAGAAACGACCTCAATATTTTTCAATGAATTGAAAAAGTCAGACATATCAGAAAGTGTTTGTAAATATTTATTGATTTAAAAAGTCAGGAATTCGCAAAGAGTTTGAATACCAAAGTGTCTAATTTATTATCCTTTATGGTCTCAATGAATTCGTATTATATTTATTTTTTATATTTTATTATACACAAAAGATTACAAATAAATAAACATATAACAGTAAGAGTATACAAAAGGCGAGCTTAACTCAGTGCTTGAGTTCTTTTCAGCAGTCTCTCTTGCATAAGCATAACATACCTATTCATATAATACAAACATAATTATGATAAATAAAGACTATTCCATAACCGCACTGCTTGAATGGAGAAGGATCCGTCATAACAACTAAAAAAAAGTAATGGAGTGCGAAGAAGAAGAGAAGAGGAAGAACGGCAGGGTTATCGGTGTTTGCGGTTTCTGGTTTTTATATCTTGAAAACATAGTCAGCAAAAAATGTTTGCGGTTTGGTTAATCTATCGGAGCCGCGGATAAAAGCTATTATAATATATATTTTACGATATTAAAACATATATTGTAACGCACTAGTGTTATTGTATTACAACCCTGCAAAATGAATCAGAAATCTAAATAATAACAGAAATAAAAATAAATAACATATTAAACGATGCTATGTGTAAATACATACATAAATAAACAAATAACTCACAACTTACACACAACAACATCTAGTCCAAAACTAAGCAGACCTTGTACTATGGGTACTAGAATAACTAATACTAATACATATAAATACTTTTCTTATGTAAATACATACTTATTATACATAGAAACACCCTGACTAAGGCAAAGATTTCTCTTAAGTACTTACTTACTTTATAGTTCTTAATATCTTGAAAAATTTAAGTTTTAAGAAAGTCTTCCGTGAGTCTTAGATAAGCTTCCAAGGTTTAGATAACCTCAATATTCATGATAAAGAGAAAACTTTAAATGATTAACAAATTTTTCAGTTATATCTTGGAACTATATCTCGTAGAACTTTCTAGTATTCTAATAGATACGGAACCCTAAAGCGGCAGACACCAAGGTATGAATGAGTCGAGACAGGCATATTTAAAATTATAACTTATATATATAGCAAGGTGCAAGGTGAATCGACCAGTTATCGCCCATCAGATTTAATGAGCATTTATTTATTTATAGTAAAACGAAATGCTTTATCCTCTTAAGTTATTTATAACTGATACATGGTGTATAATATATACATAAGCCATCATATTTAAAACCATTTATTTATATCAAGACGAAATTGTTTGTGCTTTTGAAAAGAGAAGATTAAAGTTACAGATGGCGGTCATAAATGTTGTTGTAGGTTTTTATTAAACGGTTTTAAATGAATAAATACGGAGTGTAATGAGCAGAGCTCGGAATTAGGTAGAGTTTTTTATGTACTTGTATCGAAATGTTGATATTAATGTGTTATTTATTAATCCCGGGATTTTTAATGGACAATCCCGTGTTGGCACAAAATTTAGTACATTCCATTAAGCGAGGAGTGCTGCGCATTTCCGCTATTGTATTCTTTTGTTCTTACAAGCTACGAGTATGTTGTGCGAACTACAAATGTGGCAACATCGCACGTATTGGCATTTTGCAACTTCAGACATCCGATGTCATTGATGTAAGTTTGGCATCGTCGCGCGTGCAGTAGTTTAAATTGTGTAAAAGTAAATAAATAACTTTTTATTAAAAAAATCACGGGATTTTTTTCTGCTCTTTAAAATTAATCGCGGGATTTGAGGCATATCCACTTTATTCTTTCGCTGTATGAAATCAGTGTAAGTACATGAAAAACTCTACCTAATTCCGACCTCTGGTAATGAGAGGTGAAGGAACCAGTTATCGGTTTCTGGTTTTAATAATATTATTGCTCCTGTGAATCTTTTTTTGGCGTAAATCAAGGTAAAAGGCAATAAAAATCGTGCAAAATAATAAAAAAAAAAAATCTTCATCAAAAATAATAAAATAAAAATAGAATAAGTCTTTAAAACAGTAACTTGATTCATAGTTTAACAAAATTCTTCTTCTATGTGTACTAAAAAAAAATCTAATAGCCAATGGATTATACTTACTCTAGCTACAGTAATCTAGAGCAGTGGTTCCCAATTAGTGGTACGCGTACCCCCAGGGGTACGCGAGATTGCATCAAGGGGTACGCGCAGCAATCTCTAAACTAAAATCCTTAAAAAAAATAATTCAATATACCTACAAAATGCCAAAAAAATATTCTTTTTAATTAAACGGCAGTAGTTGTTGTGAAAGATAAAAATAAAAAACCAAAAACTTGGCTTATTGAATTTTTCACATAAATTTTGAGGTTATTTAAAAAAATTTACATAGAAAAGTTTTAGATCTTTTTATTACCAACAACTTTGCCATTCAACTTTTTGCCATAGGACTTTTAGTTTTGCCGGAAATCGAAAAAAAAAAAACGTTTTTTTACCCTTAACCCCCCCCCCCCTTCCAAAATTATCGACCCTGGTCTATAAAGGGGTACGCAAGTTCGAGGTCTTTCTTAAAGTGGTACGTAGAAAAAACTAATTGGGAACCACTGATCTAGAGTAAAAGTATAGGTACCAATTTGTAACAATGACACCTGTTCAAAGAGTTTGGATTTGACTAATCGTTTTTATCAACTAATTAGTTTATTTTATTGACATGAATGAACTTATTATTATATTATTTTAATAATAAAAATATGAACCTATAATATCAACATTACATAAGAACACATATGTACTCAATTTGTAAATTATTGTTACAAGTAGCTATAATGTTATTGATTAACATAAAAATAAATATTCTTTTGCTGATAGTTCATCATCGTGCTTATCAAAAATCAAAACGGAGTTTTATGCAGTAAGATAAAATTAACATAAGTCAATAATAATATTTTATTTTAAAATACATACATATATTAACTGAATGAATTAACTGTAGGTAAATTATTTTTTCGAACATTATCTGCTCCACATTTGTTCCTCTTACATTTTATTGCTTCTAATTTCCAATTTCTACAACACAACAGCTACCTAAATGTAAAATCAATCGACATTTTCTACAAAACCAACATCTTACGCAACAACAACTATTCCCAATCCAATAAAATATCAGAAAACCAAAAGTTAAATAAAGCATTGCCAGCTTTAGGCGCGTTCACCCTCCTGCCCGCCGCACGCGGGTCGCGCGCCAGTAGCAAGCACGCCGCGCTCCAGCCATGCTGCGTGTATCTTTACTCGTGGTGTTACTCGCCTACAGCATCCGCGCTCATGTCACCGACAAACCGAACGTATTCGACCGGTTGTACCGAAAAATCGAAAAACTAAACCCAATAAGTCGAGAATTGACTCCGTCACCTACGGATAAGTTGTACGAAAAGTTGGATAAGTTGAATTCGTTGGATAGTGAGGATGAGGAAGATGAGGAGCTCCTGGATGCCATGCAGGGGTGGCTGAGTGCTGAACAGATGGACCGGGTTGTGAAGGACCTGCAGATAATGAAGTTGGAGAAGGAGAGCGATCAGGAATATGGGGATGGTGATTGGACTGATGAGGTAGGTCAGGTGCTTTTATATTAAACCTACTTTAAATAAAACAAATTATACAAGATTTCAGATTGGTGCTAGTGTCAATATTTAAGTTTTTAACAGCTGATTATTACATACGAATTGCCCACAAACTAACTATTTGTTCAGTTGTTCTTTAATATTTGATCCAAACCTTTTTTTAAACGTCTCTTATATACCTAGGTAGTAAAATCCTGGATACTATTTTAGCATTACACAAACTATTTAGATTTGAGATTTTAGATTGAAAGAACCTTAATGCAAAAGAAACGAATCTAAGTACGATATTAAAGAACTATGCATTTTTGAAAGCGATGATTGACATTATAAAAGGATTAAAAACTTCCACTAATATTTACTTGTGATGTAATGAAAAACAGGCTCCAAAACATACATTTTGAAATAATAAACGTGTAACCAATATTTTTACATATTTTCTTGTTGAAAGATCAATCATCAGAATTATTATATTTATAGGTATGTGGTAAAAATAGATTTCGTTCAAACAATAATATTTGCAACAGCATTCCTATAATATTTAATCGCTAATACCATGTTATCTGCAAATTATTACAACTATATTTAATTATAATTAGTAATTATTAACTTTTCCTTTTTAATATAAAACATAATATCTCGCGCCTCCAAGCTTTTAAGTCCTGCGACGTCTGTCGTAAAACAGTGTTATTTCTAACGTTTCTAGGAAATGAATGTGAGTTCTAAGAAATAACATTAATTAGCTTAACGGCTTAGCATTAATTTTATAATCTCTTGGTTATCAAAGAGAAAATAATAATCTGCATCTTCCTAGAAGGCGAGAGTGAGCTTTCAAAGATATTTTTATAATTAAAAAAAATAAACGACGGGTTTAAATCGCGTCACTATTATAAAGATAAATAAATATCTACATAATTTACCTTTTTAGTAATTACGCGATTTAGACCCGTTGTCTATTTTCTAAAATAATTCTCAAAACCTAGTTTTTAAACTTTCGCAATTTCGCAATCATTGACTTGCATTCGAAAATATTTTTAGATTTTAGATTCTCGCTTAATGTTACCGTCGTCGTATCGTCTTATCTAAAAGAAAGGACGAAGGATATTTTATTGTTTTTTAGTCATTTATTCTTTGACTACTTTCAGCGCAGACTTTTTTTAAGCAGAAGGGTTTGTTGCAAACAGTAATTTATCAATAACATAAATTTTGTAAAACTTAATACTGTGCCTTCTGCAACCTTACATGTGAAAAACATTTTTGACAACCAATCAAATCGCATGACTAACTTTCGACAGATAACGTGACATACGGTATATGTATTGTTCGATGTTACATCCAAAACTTAACATTGTGACATCCTTCTATGAATGAGAAGGTTTTGAAGAATGCCTGGAGGTTGATTCGCTCATTACTGCGAAATACTACCAACTCGATTTAGATGATTTTTTTTCAAATTCTGATGAATAATATAAAAAAAACAAAAAATGTATAGACTACTAATTTCAAATTAAATTAGGAAATCGGTCCTTTCCTTTGGGTAAAATACTCCTCCAACATAAAACATAGTTTCCTGGTTTAGCTACTGAAAGCCAACCTAGCCGGTAGATGCTTCAACATACATACTTGCACGAATAGTTTTTGCAAACAGGTTGATTTGCCGGCCGGTTGGTTTGCACAAAGTGCAAATAAGATGGTGTCTAACATAAATACTATCTTTTAACACATAGGAAGTTAGTGTACTTAATCAATATAAGGTAAACAATATAAATCGCGAAGAACATACGGCTACCGATTAACCTTTAGGTACATTTTAGGTACTAGCTAGTATCGCAATGCTCGGGAAGCTTATACAACCCGAAACCATCTTATAGAGGAAATGTATCGGTTGATGTGTAGCCGTGTGTATACATTCTAGTTAGCGTGTAGCCCGTGTAGGTTGGTTATCTAGAAATGTCTCAGTTACGAGAGCCGGTGAGGTGAGGGGTCAGGCAGCGATACAGTACACATTACTCACCGACAAGTAAACATTGTAAACACTCATAGTCTTACTACTATCACCAAGTCTGTACGAAACTTGAGACAGAATAAGAACACATTAGTTGTACCATAATCGCCGCCGGTTAACTGGTGATCAGAAATACAGGCCTAGGCTTCACTTGGGCACCAGCCTCCGACAGTAACTAAAAAGATTTTGAATGTACTTATGTGTAGTAAATGACTTTTTGTATTTTATTTACGTTGTGATGAGAAAAATAAATATATTGTTGATTATCTATATATAAATAAAAAAAAAAGATTATGCGAAAGTTTATGCAAATGTGTATGTGGATGTGTGCAAAAGATACTTTTCTCGAAGTTTTAGCGGAGCCACGAGTGGAAGACAGTATTTTATATATATTATATGTATTAGCATTTTCCATAATTATGAACTTTAACTAATGAATAAAACTTTGATAGGATATTTTATTCGAAACGTAGGCTGTTCTTAATTAATTTTATTGCTTCTTAGTTAATTAGGAAGTAATTTTACTGTCTTTGAGCTGTAAATAAAAATTTGAAAACATTAAAAAAAACAGCTCTTGTCTTTGAATCGGTCAGAATGTAAGACATCAACTCGTATAAATTTACCATACCTACAATCAATCAACCATAGCTTACAATCTGTGTCCCATTTAAATATTCAATATAATATATAAATTAAATTGATGAGAGAGATATCTTGAACTGAGATTAGCGATAATCAGTGGTGGTGAAATCAGCACTTAGCGGTATTTACTGTCGTATTTTCGACTTCATGAACTATTAATCGTATACCGCATACCGCAACAGATAAACATACAATAAATTAATTATAATAAGAAACAGTTGAAAAATATGGGACCGGCAAGAGCCATCCGAAGCTGGTTGGTTGAAGCGGCTGCCCGGTGTGCAGAAGCTCGCAGGTTCAAATCCTGCCGCTCCCAAAATTTTCAACTATTTCTTAGTATATGTACTTGGTAAACATAGCTAAATGGTATAAAATTAAATAATAAGAAGTTGAAACATACAAAAAATTGTTAACATAACTTACCATGAAATACCGATACAGCTTGTTAATTCTTTCTCAGCGTGCATTGATATAATATCTATGTACGTAATTAGATGCAACATTTGATGCAACAAGACGAATAGATAACAAAATATCATGCACCTTGTTAACACGAAAAATGTTGTCTTTGTGACCCAAAAAATATGTGTTATGCTTACAAGAGGTGTATGTAACACGTCTTAAGTTATTTGCATTTTCTGGTTGATGAACAAACAAGGCGTCGCGGCGTCAGTGAGGTAGAGCATCGATGGGCCGATAGGTACCTATATTTTAATAATCTAATAAAAAAAAAAAAAACCGACTTCAATTACAAAAATGCTAACCGTAAGAAATACTTAAGTAATATTCAACGTCTCACCTCATCTGTGTATAACTTGAAAGAATACAGAAAACGACCTTAAGGTCGTACTCCTAACCGTTGAGGAATTGTACCTTCCAGAATGAGCTCAGCAACATGAAATGCTGACTGCTAAATGCAAATATCCGAGTAGTTTTAGGTAATATACGAAATCCAATACAAAAGCCTTTAAAATTTGAGGGTTGCCCTCGTTTTCTCTAGAATTCCATCATTATATCGTGACCTGATGGAAATCTCAAAATAATTTTTAAGTCGGTCCAGGCGTCTTCGAGTAATCGGGAATCAAACATTAAAAATATAAAATACAATCGAATTGAAAACCTCCTTCTTTTTTGAAGTCTAGTAAAAATACTTTAAAATATTAACAGTTGTGTATTAGCAATTTGAACTAGTGACCAGTTATGGTCCTATTACACTGAAATCGATCAATGTCGATCGATCGTCGAGCAGCGCAGTGCGCTCCTATTGGTTCTTCGAACGTCAAATGCATCGGTCGATTTCGATTTAGTAATATTTTGCTGAGTTGCAAAACCATGAGCAGTGTAATTCTGTACCAGTTGGTCCTGCCTGTCTCTTGTAAAACAAAGCACTCATTTAGGGCTAGTAGTGCGAGAAAGATTTTGTCGCGTTTTTGTTGTTTTTTTTTATGGGGAAACATGACAAAAACGCGTTAAAATTTATCTCAAGCTCGTATGCTAGCCCTACTAGATCCTATACATGGCAGAATGATCGTAGTTTTCATCACGAAATGATAACCTTTTCTTCCACTCAATTAAAGCATCCAACTAGAAGTCGTCGCTTCTCGTTGTAACTCAATTCACAACAACATTTCCTAATCTTTACGTTAACTCATTCTTATCTATTATCTTTAGAAACCTGTAGATTTATGAACTCTACGCCCTACATAATAGGTAATACTTACGGTCCGTGTGATACCTACATATCTACAGTGAAAATCCAAACTTAAAGCAGGGGGGTCTCACTCCGCAGTTTAGGTATGACTCGCCGGCCGATCCGCTTCGGGGTGTTTACGGCAGAGGGCTATCGCTCGTCGCACGGATCGCACGCACGCGATGCATTTTATCACGTTTGCGCTTGTGTACTACACGTAAAAATGACCTCTAAAACTTAATTATTTACACGATATTGTTGTGTGTACGGATGTCTTAATAAAAGGAAGGCTAGACCGTGATCCTTAACTTTTTTTCAAATGCCAAACGATTTATTTTGTTTATAATCCCAGTTAATCGTCCATTTGTTCGGCAACATTAAAAATATTGTCAGCTCCTAGACTACAATAAATGTCTAAGTAAGTTGTTCGCTCGGATTTGTTTTGTTAATTGTAGTTAAATAAAAATCCTCATTTGTTTGTTGCTCAAAACTATTGGGCACAAACTGAAATGTTTTCAAACGAATACATGTTCGCTCGCATACCTACACCCGTTGGAATCGAACACACGACTTCCAGATGAATTATCGTGTGTAATGGTAATTTAATGCATTTACATATCTTCAAACTACATAAATTAACTGGGTACAAAAACTTGTTAAGTAACAACCCTATGCACCTCGATCGTAAAATTACGGTGCGCAAAGAACATTCACGGTTCGCTCGCGGTTTTAAGGTTCAATTTTGTTTGGAGGAGGGTGCTTCTAGCGAGTGTAGGTACATTTTTATGCCTAAACCTGACTTTTGTTAGGAAGTGAATCTACTGTTGTATTCTTATTCTGTGCTTAAAGTGCAAATTATATCGCAGGATGTTTAAATGAACCGATTTTTTGTAAAATTTAAACGAACTAAAGGAACTCGGAAATCAAGAGAACGTCATATCCATTTTGTAATTGTCTGTGTTTCGCGATTTTCCTGACATTTAGCAAAAAATAACTGGTTTTTGAATCACCACGACACATACAAAGCAATTTCAGATTCCATCTGTAAAATATCAGTAGTCATCGACATGTATACATATTGTATATATTCAAAGGAGTATATTTAAATATTTGAGGTGGTGGCTAGATTTACTTCAGACTAATTAACAACCATAGATCGAATCACACGAAATTAAAATTTCTGCTAATCAAATATCGACCATATTTTTAATGCAATAAGGATGCTTACAATATAATCAAACGTTTCTTTTACAAAATCGCACACCCCTTAATATGTATAAAATATATTTAAAAACACGAAATTAAGATAAGTTAATAATACTAGCTATTAGTTAAAAGATTGAACTAAACATTAGCCATGCTATCAAGACCTTACATGCATAGGGAAATACTAAGATTTACACTCATAATTGTAATAATTAATACTGAAATTGATAAGCCCTTATCTACAGCCAATTGTATATAAGAAGTAGGTATTTATTTACTGTAAATAGCTCGTAGATAAAGCAGAAAATTAAATTGCAAAAAAACTAAGGGTATCACATCAACGGATCGATGTCGATCGATCGCCAATCAGTGTCATCGATCGACTTTGTTGGATTAGAGTAATCTTCTTCTTAGTCGTTATCTTCATTGCTAAAGTTCGTGTCTAGCTAGAAATGTTGGTCACTCGATGCACTATGCTTCTCCACGTATTCCTGTCCTCGCCTGTCTTTATAGCCTTGGTTATTGATAGGCCAGTCAACGATTTAACTAGGTCTGACCAGCGGGCAAGTGAGCAACCGCGTGATCTTCTGCCGTCGAACTAGCCAACTACCATCAGCTTCTCCAGGCTGTGAGGGTTTTTACGAGCGATGTGCCCAAAGTATTTGAGGATGCGCTAGACACAGATAGCAGACAACCTTGTGGTAATGCCGAGCTCCTCAAGAACGGACACGTTGGTCCGGCGTGCAGTCCATGGAATTCGCAACATTCACCACCAGCATCACATCTCGAAAGCGTGAATCGGAGTAATAGCTAACTCTTAAGTAAATGAAATGCCACGAGGCAAAAAATCAAATCAAATCAAATCAAATATATTTTTATTTCAGGCATCAGGGCCCATACATAAATACCTTATAACTAATATACATATTTGTATTTTATAACTTAAAAACTATTTAACACGTTTATTCAGCGAAGTGTTGCGCAATTGCGAGGTGTCGTGTAACCTTCCACGAAAGCATAAGATTAACAATGACAAAATAAATAAGAATGCTCAACGAATGGAATCAATTACCCCGAACAGTCTGATATGAATCAGTTATATGGCAGTAAAACCCCGAACCAACGAGGACACGGCTATTAAGATTTCGTTACTAAACCTTTGATGTAAATAGCTTTTGCACAATACACAATTCAAACTGACATGACAAACAAAAATGCATTTAAAATACGAAATGATAACATTAAAGACAAGAAAGTTCGTTTGAAAACTACAATCTTTGATCCGAGAAACATTAAACGTTCCAAAAACTATAAAATGTCGGCGCGTACGCATCGGGTTTGGGTTGCAACACGTATAGCCAGTGTAATTGTGTCAAATTGTCATAGTAAATGTGCGGTGCAGCTAAACTGGAACATTTGTATAATTTGCATTTTGCAGTATCCGTGCTGTGCGTGTATACCGATCTTTGATGAATAATTGTAGTGTTTGTAGCACCTACGAGTACTTGCATAAAGCTTATTCTAGTTATAACGAGAGAGTGAAATATATATATATATATATATTTTTAAATAATATGTAATAATGCTTTATTGCTCTAGCGGCAGTATATTGTCTGCTCAACGGAGGTGATGCAAAACCCAGATCAAAGGTATTGTTAGGGATATTTGCGGCTGGGAATTCTTAATTTTCATCAGGTAACGTGCTGATGATGGGTTTCTAGAGAAATCGAGGGCAACCCTCAAATTTTAATTAAAGGCTTCTTTATTGTTTTTCGTATATTACCTAAAGCTAGGTACCTACTTGGATATTTGCATCTCGCAGTCAGCATTTTATGTCGCCGAGCTGATGCTAGAAGGTACAATTGCTCAAAGGTAAGGAGTATACGGATAATTTTATAACTATAGGCAGGTTAAGGCCGTTTACTATCTTTCAAGTTGTACACAGATGAGGCGAGACGTTGAATACTACTTAAGTATTTTTTCGGTTTGAAATCGGTTTATTTTTGTAAAATTTCATGTTTTTTGAATTCGTTCATCACAGCGACGCATCTCCGTCTTGTTTTATTTTTAAATATTTCGCGCTAGTAATTTGCAAATAATATTCTTGTTAACTTAATTCCCTTGTGTTTGGAGAAAGTTCACGTCCGTGGTAATGGCTAGGATTCGAATCCAAGACCTCTCGATTGTAAGACAGATGCCTTATCCATTGCGCCGCGGCCACTCGTTGGTACCTTGGTACCCTTATTGCGTTCTTATTCCAAAGCGTACGAACTTGACACGTTACTATTACTCGGTATTTACTCTGCCTAGATATTAAAATTATCGATAGGCAATCGATAGTATCGTTTTTGCTAAGGCTATCGATAGTCGACTACCAATCGGCAACACTATCTCAAACGACACCGCGTATAGTCTAAGCGCCAGATTCCACCAATTAGAATACGTAAATAGCTTCAGTGTGAACTTGCTTTTAACGAGCTCTTTAAACATGTGTCTAATGTTAGAACGAGACCAGTAGGTACTGAATTATCACGATGCTATATAAGGGTCGGCGGCACATGCAGCGACATCTGTGCTATGCGATGTATAGAGATGTGCACATAGGGTCCTGTAGGGTTGCCAGGTGCCTGATTCCCGAGACTGTCCCAGAATTTTGCGTCATGACCCGTGTCCCGTAATTACACCTTGAATAAAGAACAAGTGTTTTTGTATTCAGCTGTTTAAGTAAAATAACGATGAAAATTGGTTCGAAAACAGATATTCCTATACATTTCGAGAATAAGATCAGAGAGGTCTCAGAATCAGTCAATTAATATATTTAATTGCGAAAACATGGTTATTTAATGATCTTACATGGTAAATTGTTCAACATGTTTCACTGTAAATTACAGCATGCAATTGTTTAGGCTTAATATTATTAAAATATACACTTTGAAAAAACAATGAACAATTTTATATAAATAAAATAAAACTGAAATACATCATTAAAAAAATCTTCTATTCTATAAAAACACAATTTCAGACTTCTCTTAAATAGTGGAACATTGAGAGGAACTTTATGGCTTCTGTGAGTCTATTATTTATTTATACGCGGTGCTACTCCTAGAATGCTCTTACTTAATAATGCTGTATTACATTTATGTCTGCTTAGTAGATTTGTGTACTGAGAGCGTAGGGCGTAGGCGTTTTTAATAGTGAAGAGTTGGTTTTAACAAATACAATTATTTCTAATATATAAAGTGCTGGAACTGTTAATATTTTTAATGATATAAAATATGGAACGCAACTGTCCCTCGTTTTTAAACTGTACATAGCACGTCTCGCGAGGTCTCGTCAAACGCCAATCTTATTTTTTACATTTTAAAAGGCTACCGATTAAAATTCCATATTTAGTGATCATTCTAACCTATTATGTTAGAGGCATACACATGGCAACTTCTAGCTTTTATAAAATGGCGTAATTTCGTCGGCAACGGGCCGTAATGTAATGAAGTTACTTCCCTCAAGCGTGTTGGCAAGAGCTCTACCACCGGTTCAGACGAGCTCTATAATGAAGCGCTAATATAAGTACAAGACGATGCATGGTTTCACGCCATATAGGGATAGGCAGAGATGTCTCAGCATTTAATAATTCGCGACAATCATGGCGGCTCGAAACCTGATACTCATCTCTTCGATGTTAATGACCGGTAGGGTTACCAAGCAAGGGTAAGTTACCTAACTGTGTTTATTATTTGTATAACTGGACTAGAATTTTTTTTGAAGAACTTAAAGCTTAGCAAAACAATTAGAAAATGGGAACACCACACTCTGTGCCGTTCGTATTGTAATTACAAAGCCAATCAACCCAACCCAAATAAAATATCGTTAAAACCGTGAACTAATCTTGGAGATTTGTTTAGATAACGTTATAGCTTTGATAATGTTGTCAGCAAATGAAAAGTAGTTCCCGTACACAATTTTATCAAGCTGTACAAATGAATTAATCATCTTTACTCCAAAAATGCCTGTAAAAAGTAGAGTGGGCACTTTTTATTTACGTACCCTGCAGGCAGAGCCGCGTGTATAATAAGGTAAGTTCTTGAGAAAACGTCCCGAGCTAGGTTATGAGAAGAAAGATATGAGACGGTTTAATCTGACGTGCAATCAATAGCTAAAATAGGTTCATATTCAAATTATAATAATAGCTCATGATAATTTCCTAACAACATTTTTTTTAATAGGTATTAGATTTATGATAGATTTTTACCTACGGGGATAGCCGTGAAGGGCAGCTAGAAATAATATATTTTCAAACCAGAATACCGATGTTTAATTTTCGCTATCGATACAAATAGTTACAACTAATCCAAGGCTACGCTGCGGTTATTTAGTAAAACCACAAACATGAACAATTGTGCAACAATTATAAACTAACTAAGCTACTTCTATCGGGTATAGGTAGCTATTGAAACGGGCGGGCTTGAGGAACCCACGAACACCGCACTACTTACAATGTAGTCAGACACCCTGAAAGTTTGAAAGTTTAGGGGTGTCTGGATGTCTGGAGCTGGCACCATGCTAAGTGTCTGCCAATGGTGTGGTAAAATTTCAACCTTCGGCATGAACAACTCATCCAAAAACTCCGCTTAATACTATATAACGTGACTTTTTTTACAACTTTACAATAGTTCCCAAAGCAAACACGATGAAATTCCATATTTAATTTTTTATTTTTTTTTATTTTTTATTTATAAGAAATCAATTATTAAAATTATGATATCTTATTTACATTACAATCTAGCCTATCAAGACTAATAAGTAATATTATGTTAACCTAAATTGCTACGTAATAATATAATCTAAGAATGTGTCCATTAACACTTTAGGTACTTGGTTTTTGTTAAGGGGAAGTCACTTTGTTCATGTGTTCTTTATAACGACACTTATCGCACTAATTTATTTGTCACTTATCACCACACTAACTCGAAAGGTTTGGTTCGTTTTAGTCTTTTCACTAATTCCGTGTTATCAAGGAGCCGGATTGCCTCGATGTTGACGTGATGATGAAGTCTTCGTTCGTGAGCTTCTGCATGTTTTTGTATGACCCTGTCCACAACGTCTATTTTGAGGTCCCGGTGAAGATCGCTGTTTCTTAGGTACCACGGGGCATTGACAATGTCCCTCAGTACCTTGTTCTGGAAACGTTGAATAATTTGACGGTTACTCTGACTGGTACAGCCCCACAGCTGGTTACCATAAGTCCAGACAGGCATCAATACCTGTTTGTATAAAAGGACTTTGTTATGTACTGATAGGGGTGATTGTCTACCTAGTAACCAGTACATTTTTCTGTAGCGTATGTCTAATTCTTCACGTTTCTTCTTGACATGTGCCTTCCAGCGCAGTTTGGCGTCAAGCGTCATGCCGAGGTACTTAGCCGTGTTGGCGTACGGCACCACTTCGTTGTTTATAATCACCGGCAGGTACTGGGTTTTTTTATTTGTAAAGTCTATGTGTGTTGATTTGGATTCATTAAGTTTGATCCGCCATTTTTTAGTCCAGTCTATTACTGAGTTTAGGACCATTTGAACTTGTTCTACAGCTTCCTCGTGTGTGTTTCCAGTCACCATTATTACTGTATCATCAGCAAAGGTAGCGATAAAGCTATTTTCTGGTACTGGAATGTCGCAGGTATACAATAGGTACAGGACCGGACCTAATACGCTGCCTTGTGGGACTCCAGCTTTTATTTGCCTTAAAGTTGAATATGCATTTTCTTGGCGAACTCGAAATGTCCTATTGCATATATAAGATTCTAACAACTCAGCATATGGTGTGGGCAACATTATTTGTAATTTGTGCACTAAGCCTTCGTGCCAGACTTTATCGAAAGCTTGTGCTACGTCAAGAAACACAGTCGAACAGATTTGCTTTTTTTCTAGGGCTTGTTCAATTACATTACTTATTCTATGTACTTGATCTATGGTAGAATGCTTTTCTCTGAAACCAAACTGATGGTCTGGGATTAGGTTTTTCTCTTCAATCACTGGTTTTAGCCTCTTGAGCAGAAGCTTTTCGAATAATTTTGAGACTACAGGTAATATAGAAATTGGTCGATAAGATGTTGGTTCTTGGGGCGGTTTCCCAGGTTTTGCTATCATTATTACCTCTGCAACTTTCCAAAGATCAGGTACATACTTTAGTCGAAATGCTGCATTTATGAGAGTTGTCAGTTTTACAATAGCTTTACGAGGAAGCGTCTGTAGAATGTCACCTGTAATTAGGTCGAATCCTGGAGACTTTTTTGTTTTGATGTGGTATTTAATCTCTATCGCGACCTCTCTAGGTGTCACTAGCTTGATACTATTACTTTCTTTTTGCAGCTCTACAGCAGTAATATTTTGTAAGTTGTTATATTTAATGATTATTTTACCTATGACAGGGAAACTTTAAATTTTAATAAAATGACGTGGGTCTGGCGGCCACGGGCTCTTGGGCTCTCACGTCAGTCGTAAAATTTGTATAAAACAGACATGATGGTCACTGTGCAGACCACATCCAGGTCAAATAGGTTACGGATGCAAATGATTTTTTGGCTATTAGGAGTTATAGAACCTAGTGTTAAACACTCATTGATATGCCAAGAGTCATAAAATATACCTACATAAATTGTAGCATCACCGCAGATAGCCTTATAGTACTATATAATGTAGTCACAAGTACATCCAATACTTAAATGTTATTTTGAAATGTAAATCTTGTAAAATAATTTTGAACAGATACTTTAGAGAATAGAAATATTTAAAACTAGCTGACCCGGCGAACTTCGTACCGCCTTAGCGTAAATTTGATGCACTACTTTATTTTGAATAGCTGACCTATCTTATATATGCGTACCTATTCAATTTGAACTGGAATCTATAATATCGTCCATATAAAAATGAATACCTATTTCCCTGGTCTCGTCATACCTGAGAAGGACTTTACTAATTTTATTAAATAAAAAACAAAATATATATTTTCATAATAGTGTTTATTCCGTAAGGTTCAATAATTTCACTTATATTTTTACAGAAAATTTATTAATATATATATATATATATATATATATATATATATATATATATTTTTTTAATTTTTGTTTCCGTAAGAACCTTGTACAGAGTATTGAAAACTACAAAAAAAAAATCAGCCAAATCGGTCAACCCGTTTTCATGCTATGTCGTGACAACGGAAAACGGGTTTCATTTTTATAGATTATGAGCAACAGCCATTTCTAAGGTACACTTAGAGTTAGTAATAAAAATAACAAAACATGCAATGTAAAAATTTATTGATGAAAAACAATATATGTGTTGAATATAGTATATGTATATATAATGTATTAGCTTTAATTCTTTATATCTCACAACTATGGAGTTTTGAACTTAAACATGTTTTTAAAAGGAAAAAAGGTCATTCAAACTAAAGGTCGCTGATGGTTTGTTGTCTCTTAAAGCTCAGGAGCTGGTAGAGGTTGCCGAAATACTGGTGGTACCAGTAACACTTGCG
This sequence comes from Hypena proboscidalis, assembly GCA_905147285.1. Taxonomy (NCBI): domain Eukaryota; kingdom Metazoa; phylum Arthropoda; class Insecta; order Lepidoptera; family Erebidae; genus Hypena; species Hypena proboscidalis. The sequence goes on from LR990132.1 coordinate 1,542,659, forward strand.
CTACCATTAACACTGGAGGAACTAGAACTAGATTCTTTTTGACCAGCACTGGTGGAACCAGTAACACTGGCGCTACCAGTATCACTGGAGGAATTAGAACTAGGTTCTTGTTCACTAGCATTAGTGGAAGCAGAACTAGTTGAGTTATTTTTAGAACTGCTGGAACTAGATTGTTGACTTGAACTTTCAGCGATGTTGGCAGAGCTATCATCGGTACTAGTACCACTCGTCCCACTTAGGACGACCTCACCAGCGTCGTTAAGTACCGCAGGAACAATATTGCCAATGCCGGCTCCAATGTCACTAACTACACCTGTTACTCCTCCGACAATCTTGCCAGCGTCCTCAAGTGCACCAGAAACAGTATTGCCAACGCCGGCTCCAATGTCACTAACTATACCTGTTACTACTTCAACAGTCTTGCCAGCGTCGTTAAGTGCACCAGAAACAGTATTGCCAACGCCGGCTCCAATGTCACTAACTAAACCTGTTACTGCTTCAACAGTCTTGCCAGTGTCGTTAAGTGCACCAGAAACAGTATTGCCAACGCCGGCTCCAATGTCACTAACTATACCTGTTACTGCTTCAACAGTCTTGCCAGCGTCGTTAAGTGCACCAGAAACAGTATTGCCAACGCCGGCTCCAATGTCACTAACTATACCTGTTTTGCCAGCGTCACCAACGTTAGCACTCCAATCATTTACAATATCTGTTGCTTTATCAATGGTGTTGTCAACTTTTACATTGACAGTTTGGTCAGTTTTGGTGACAATATTGTTACCAGTATCTGCTGCAGCTTCAATAGTCTTCCCAGGGTTACTAGCTGCATCAGAAATAGGGTTCACAATGTTGGTTCCCACATTTTTCACGGTATTACCTACGGATCCAATGATCTTGGTAGTATCATCAGCTCCAACAGTCTTGCCAGCGTCACCAAGAACACCAGTTATAGTTTTACCAACGTTATCACCCACATTCTTTACAGTATCTGTTACAGCTTCAATGGTCTTTCCAGTGCTGCCAGCTGCATCAGAAATAGTTTTGTGAACGTTGGTCCCCACATTTTGCACGGTATCGCCTACGGATCCAATGATCTTGGTAGTATCATCAACTACACCTGAAACGGTTTTTCCAACATTGTTTACTGCATTACCAGCAGTATTTGTAACGGCTTTGATTAAATTTCCAAGACCAAATAATGGATTCGCGGAAGCCGCAGCCACCTGGAAAAATAAAAATAAATAAAATAGACAAAAAAATCCTACATTATATTATTATCTACTAATTTATTATTTTCTGTTCCATCTTGAACCAAACGAATAAAAATCGTATAACGCCTTCATGAAAATAATGTAATTGAGAAAGTGATTTTAAGTATTCATGTTGTAATAATGTTATTTTTGCAAACAATAAAAGTCTTACAAAAGCTTTTAAGTATTTTCCTACTATTGCGGTTGGGTTTCAAAGCAATAATAATAATAATACTAAAGCTTTTTATAATAATAATCTTCTATCCATGAATTAATTCTATTTGCAAGTCATTGTTTCGTTTATACCTAGATTCCTCTTTTTAACCGACTTAAAAAAAAGGAGGAGGTTCTCAATTCAGTTGTATGTTTTTTTTTTTTTTTATTTTTTTTTTTTTTTTTATGTGTGTTCGCCGATTACTCGAAGACGCCTGGACCGATTTGAGAAATTCTTTTTTTGTTTGATAGGATATACTTGTCATGTGGTCCCATTTTTTTCAAGTCACGTTCTGATGATGGGATCTTAGACAAATCAATGTCATCAATGTAATGTAATCAATCAATGTAAGATATTGCAACCTTATATTTATACTATGGATTTATTAATAATAATTTAATTGCATTTACTCTTTATAACCATATTTAGCTATAATGTTGTTTTGGTTGCTATAACTTACACATAGAATTATTGTCAAAAAACAAACAAATATTGTATGAATTATTTGAAAAGATGGTGCACATGAGTTTCTCACCAGCTCTTGTCATGATGCAATACCCATCGGAGCTGGTACTTGGATTGATTTTAATTCAATTCAAAAGTTGAATTAAAGTCAATCTAAGCTCCGGTGTCAAATCATTTTATTACAATAAGTATTATAATTTAGTTAGCTAAGTTTTATTTTAATTTTATATTTTTTGTGTTTTGATGTTTGTTTTGACGTGTTCAAGCGCCCCTTGGGGCCCATGGAAATAAATGATTTGATTTGATTTGATTTGATTTGAATCGAGGGCAACCCTCAAATTTAAAAGGCTTCTATATTGTTTTTTATATATTATCTAAAGCTACTCGGATATCTGCATCTAGTAGTCAGCATTTTATGTTGCTGACCTGATGCTGGAAGGTACAACTCCTCAACGGTTAGGAGTACGGGGATAATTCTTTAAATATAGGCTCCTTGAGGCCGTTTACTATATTCTTTCAAGTTATACACAGATGAGGCGAGACATTGAATATTACTTATGTACATTCATAATATGAGGTCATGATTTGATGATGGGATCCTAGAGAAATCATGGGTAACCCTCAAATTTCAAAGACTTTTAAATTGTTTTTCGTATATTACCTAAAACTTCTTGGATATTTGCATTTTAAGTTGCTGAGCTGATGCTGGAAGGTACAACTCCTCAACGGTTAGGAGTACGGGGATTATTATTAATAAGTTTTCCGTCTCAAGTAACCGTCGTCTCCTCATTTGAGAAACATTCTGGTCTACCCATCACTTAAAATCGTAAAATAAAATAATTTTTAATAAAAAAAAAAACCGACTTCAAAAAGTAGGTAAACTAAAAAGCAAAAAATAAATGTACTTCGCACAAAATAATACGTTTTTTCATTTAGTAAAATAGAAATTATTAAATAATTATTTTATAATTCTGAAGTCGGTGCAAAGTAAACAATAACTCTTATTTCTTAATTATCCGATTTACTTGGCACCGACTTCAGAATTATAAAATAATTATTTAATAATTTCTATTTTACTAAATGAAAAAACGTATTATTTTGTGCAAAGTACATTTATTTTTTGCTTTTTAGTTTACCTACTTTTTGAAGTCGGTTTTTTTTTATTATTAATACTTGATACCAAGAAAGTAATAAAGATGTATTTTATATCTGATTCGGAACAGTTGGATTAAAATTAATCTAAGCCCCGGTTATTCAAATCATTGTAATTAGTATAATTTAGTTTTACTAATAATTTATTTTTATATCATTTGTTTGTAATATTTTGACGTGTTCAAGTGCCTTCTGGGGCCTATGAAAATAAATGATTTGAATTTGAATTTATAAGATGCCGCTTTTTTTAAATATACAACATACTTTTTATTACACAAAATGCAAACAAAAGTAGAAAAATAACATAAAAAATAAAAATTAATACTTACGATAAGGAGACATAGGAATACAGTCTTCATGGTAGTACTATTACTTAAGCAAGTCCAGGCAGCTGACTGTCTCTCCTTTCATTTGACGGTATTTTATATCAGCCGAATATTTGTATAAAGGTTTGACGCTATTCTAGACACTTGAATACACAATACAAAGTAATTAAGAGAAAAAGTATTTTTTGTGCAAGATGCAGTTTCCATATAGGAGGTGTTTAAATTTTATTAGTAATGCCTGTATCTAAAAAAGAAATATACACAGCTATACATAATAAGTCTGTTACCTATTATGGCTTTGACTGGTCTTGAGATTGATAAAAATATTGATTACTTATCAAAATATAAGTTTTTAGTATAGTAATTTTCTAAGTTTCGTGGGCAAATCCATATTTTTAGTACTAAATCATTCAAAAGTATTTTAATCATTGAGAAACCTACACAATGTATGGCAACTTTCGTGATGAAACCATTCTCATAAACGCAATTATATCGTAGTTGTGACGGCCATTGACGTCACACGTCACTTGAAGCGTTTTGGGCGAGTCCATTAAATGTGAATTTATAATTGTGTTATCTCAGTAAGTTCAAGTGATAACAAAGTCATTATCTCAATGTTTTTTCTAATATTAAGAGGGATTCACAAATAAAAAAAATATAGTATGCCTGTTATGTGTGAGCAACTAAAAAGTCGGTAACCGTCAAATTAACAAGACTTCTTCTGACAGAAAGTTATACCGAATGAAATTTTCTATTTGACATTAATTTAATAATTTCCGATGGGTTCTGATTTCTTATTAATTTTTTTAGTCAGATGTTACGATTTATTTTTTTATTAGATTACCATCTACCTGCCTTCAACCCTTAAGTAAGGGTCTACACGATATATGTTTAACCCTCCCATAGTTTCTATCGCCTTTTATTTCAAACTAATATTTGTACAAAGAAAAGTCAACAAAACGACACTTGTATATGCGAAACAACTGAACAAATATTGAGGACCTCGGAAGTTGGAACAATGTAATTTTTTGCATGGTGCACTTTCCAGAGCCTCGTAAAGGTTGATGCATTTCTAGCCACCACCTTTTCTATAAGTTATAAACACTTAAGATAAAACCCTCTCACACTTGCACAAGCATCAGCGCGACCCCTGTGTTGTCAGGATTCTCAGGAACTGTAAAACCTGAAATAACACTGGTCAACGCAACACAAATTAACATAGCAAAAGTAACAATTGTATAAGTAACGAAGTTATTTAAATTATGTTCTTTTCTTGCTTCTGCAGCACTCCAATACTCTTAATACTAATTCAGCCGCTTTGACCACTAGTCTCTTGTGTTTAAGTGTTTATATAAGCTTTTAAAACCTTAAGATTAAAATTACAAGTTGTGTTCAGGTCAAATTTACTTACGAAAATATAACCACTCGTTGACACGTTTTTAGGGTATTTTTGACAGTTTTCCCACCATAAATGTAAAACTATAAAACTCTGGGTAGATAAAAACTACACGTGTCAGTATAAAATTAATATAAAACAATATATTTATAGTGTTTTAATTCAATTTATTTATATATTTGCATAAAATGTGGTAATTATATTTAGCACAGGACACATTTCGCCATCATAAGCAATGTCATGCAAAAATTGAATATTAAATTATTAACTTAATACAAACAAAAATCATCAATTTGGTATTACACATATCAGAAATCTAATCTTATTTAACTTAAACGTGTAGATCTTAAAAAATAAAATATCATATTATTTTTATAATAGTCGTTAAGGCTTTACAATGCAAAACATAAAACAATATCTTAGCACAAATTTATTACATATATTTTGTTGACCAGGTTTATGTTATCTGATGGGCATTTAGGAGAACGGTAGAGTTGCTTCAATGGTTTCTGTTATTTTATGTATCATTTATTTTAGTTAAAATAAAGTACCTTTTATGCTGTGATAAAAGTATTCAATAATTTATTTTTGGTTTTGACACATTCAGACTTAATTAATGCTCTTTTTTTATTCCAAATATAATTTGGATCCCTTTTAAGGGTCCCGTACCCAAAAGGGTGACAACCCTATTACTAAGACTACGTGTCCGTCCGTCTGTCTCCAGGCTGTATCTCATGAACCGTGATATAGCTACATAGATGACATTTTATTACAAGATGATAATTATTTAACTGTTGCCGCTCTAACAAGAAATACTAAAGCCGAATAAAGTATAATATTCACATACAAAAAACGTGTATTTCTTGCTCGATATTGATAACGGCAAAAGGCAGAAGATTGAAATATTTACAGAATATTTAGTAGATGAAAAATAATCATCACCCTGTGCGTTTAATAACGAATTTGGAGTTAAATATGCACAAGTGCATTTCAATTCAGGGTCATACAGTATCAATTATTCTCATATCAATAAGTACAAAGTGTCTGGTATCTCTTCTAATTATATAAAACTCTCATGTTATAGTGTTAATTATCGGAATCCTCTGGAATGGCTTGACTTGAAAATTCTTATGTTTTTTTTTCCTTATTATTGGTAGGTCTAAGAATAATAGGAGTAAGCATTTTTTATACCGTTAGGAAAAAATCGACACCCCACGCGGGTGGAGCTGCGGGCAACCGCTTGTTCTTAGGGTTCCGTGCCCAAAGGTTAAATACGGAACCCTTGATGTTAAGTGATGATGCGGTTTTCGGTGGACCACGCTTGCCTAGGAGATACCTATCAACACTTGCTTTGAAAACTATTCTTCTTTAAGCCCGCCTCTAGACTGACTCAAGCGCCTGAACCTGTAATTTTGCTGAATCATCCCACAGATTTTGTGGCACACTGTCTTAGATATTTCAAGATTAATTAATTCTAGACAAATCAAGTCAAGCATAATAAAATATTTTCGCGTACTTTATCATTAGCAGAAAAAAATAAGAGTCCAATTACCTACCTGAAATAACGCACAATACTTCGTAATAAAAATAATAGAATGATGAGTGAGTGTTACAAAATGATTAAGAATTACAGTTCATGATTTTCTATGAAGATATTAAGCTTTATAGTTTCCTTTTTCTCTTTACGGGCGAGTCGTATAGTTATCTCTGAAAGAGGGGCTGAGTTAGGCTAAGGCTATAAGTCTTAAAAAAGCACCGATTTTATGGTAATCGAGTGATTGTTGCTATATTACTAAAAAATAAGAATAAAATATAAGTATTTATTATAAAAACAAGTTTATAACATAGTTTATTCCATCTATACACGTACCCAACGCCTGCACTAACTATAGTCAGAACCGCTATATGGTGCGTGCAAGCAGGGGTCTTAAAAGGCAACGTAAAAACAAGACATGGATTCATTCAATGGCAGCGTTTCATTATTGCGTAAGTCTCTTACTAATTCTTTCTTTAATTATCTGATCTATTCTATACTTACAATAAATCTGTACAAGTAAAAATTTGTACATTAAAAATATCAAAAAAATATATGGCAGTTGTTACTAGATCGACACCAAACCCAATTATGTGATTTTTTTTTGTCTGTCTGTCTGTCTGTTTGTTCAGGCATCACGCAAAAACTACCGGTTCGATTACGATGAAACTTGGTATATTTATTCTTTTATTTCTTGGGCACCACAGTGTACAGTAGTTCAGTTCTTTTTATCCCGGAAAAGTATCTATATTATACCTATATAAAAATGAAACCCGTTTTACGTTGTCACGACATAGCATGAAAACGGCTTGACCGATTTGGCTGATTTTTTTTTTGTAGTTTTCTAATACTCTGTACAAGGTTCTTACTGAAAAAAATATTAAGAAAATCTCTCAGAAAGATTGAAAAATATACATTTAATTTTGCATATTTTAAAAAAAGCGCGTTACGAATGTCAACGTCATTCAATTTAAAACAAAAAACTCTGTGGTGATCTATGACACCACAGACAACCGCGCTAACAAATGTCAACGTCATTCAATTTAAAACAAAAAAAAAAGATAGGTCAGCTATACAAAATAAAGTAGTGCATCAAATTTACGCTAAGGCGGTACGAAGTTCGCCGGGTCAGCTAGTATATAATAAAAAAACAAACTTTTTTTTTTTCCGTTCGATCCCTAGACCCGATTACTGTACCAACCGCAAATAATCATAGTTTGTCGTAGGTGACGTCACCCGCAGTAGAGTTCATAAAACTATAGACCGACCGTTTAACGCGCGTATCGCCTGCGACGTAAGAAGTGAGCGGGGGTAGGTAACGGACGGCTACACACGGAGTCATTGATCCAAAGATTTATCTCGAGATAGACATTGTAGGCAAAGTAAAAAATATAATTGTAGTATCTGTATACACAACATTTTAAGAAAAAATAATTATTAAAGAAAAAATAAAATTTTACAATTATTATTTTTATTTCTCTTTATTTATTTCTTAACTTATTTTATATATTTTTAAATATGATTTATAAAAATACAAAAAAAAACATTTAAAATATAAAAAAACAGTGTCCTAGCGACATCAGGTGCAGGGACCAAGCTGCCGATGGTTAGGGCTCCAGAGAGAGGAACCTCCTCACGATGCGTGCCGTGTCCAAAAGTACTTGAAGATACTCCGTAGAACTTGTTTTCTGGCATAACAACCGTGCGCTGCGAGCACAGCCAGCGCACTGCCGCGTTTGACGTGAGCTCTTTGCACCGCGCACCCCTCTCACCCACCCGGTAACATCTCGCCTCGCCCCCTTCTCACCGCGCGGGCGATACGCGAGTTAAATGGTCAGCCTATATAATTTCATGTTTTCATATTTGAAGATGAATTTGTATGGCGAGCGATATTAGTGAACAATGAGGTCAGGTAATCTTATCATTAATTATGTGCAACGTTGCTATCTTACAGAGCGGGAACTGAAATTTGTATGGAAAATTTCTATCGTCGCGTCGCCCTGACAAGCTTTGGTGCAAAGGCCTAGATTGGATTTTAATAATTATTTTTGTGTTTGATAGTCTTACTCTCAATAAAGGTCTTTGGATATTTAACATTACGCTAAACTCCACGGGCGCGGAGCAGTGAGGTTGAACGCGGGTCATAGCAGCTACTATTTAATACAACGAACTTCATCCGGACGAAGTCGCGGGCAAAAGCTAGTATTAATTATTATTGTAAATGTTATGGTGCAAATATTATTGTGGTGCACAGCACACTCTGGTTGTCGTACTGTATTTTTGGTAATACGTCTCTATAAGTAAAAATTGAAATTGGTTAACTGTAATAAAGACGCAGAGGACGACCAAAAATAAGGTGGAAGGATGAGATAGAGACCTTTGGAACAAGCAACTGGCCGAACTTGGCAATAAACTGTGAAGAGTGGCACTCTCTGGAGGAGGCCTTCACCCGATCAGGGATCCAGTTGGCTAGCATATCCGACTAACAATAATATTACTGTGTATTCACAATATTTATTTTTATTTTTATTTTATTTATACTGTACCTACATTATATATAGCTGAAAGTTTACAATATCTTAAATAAATAAATTGCATTTAAAAATTCAGGCACCTATTACCAGAGTAAAGTAATATATATACCGAATATTCTGACTCGGCCCCGGCTCGAATAACAAATGACAGTCGCACGGTACAAGAAACAACTACTTCTGTATTTTTCATTTCATGTACCTGACGTGAGGTTCTTACATTATTTTCTTAATTCACGGAGCGGTGCTACCCCGCATTTTTATCTCTGAGGCGTAAGCACGTGACACTCGGTAGGTATATCTTTACTCAGCTATTACTTCAACCAAAGAAGTTAACGTAGCCGCTATAGGTTTTCTTTAAAACTAAATACATTACATTTACTACTATTAAGTCTAATTGATTTTCTGTGTTTTAGAGCCAACAGTTAAGTAAACGAAAATTTGCTTTTAGAAGATTAAAACCTCGTAAACAAATCTATAAATTTAAAAAAATAGCATCTCTTCATTTTTTAAAGATCTATACAACAATACCCCTCACTACGAGGTAGACGAGAGAGAAACATCATCCTCACTTCCAATCTGGGGGAGGTAACCCAAAAAAGAATGTTATTTAACCATTTTGTTGGCATAGATTCAAAGTTATAAGCAACAGCCACTCAGGTACACTATCTACTCCTTAGTAGTAGTAAAAACAAAAAAAACATTGTAAAATGTGAAAATTTATTTATTAAAATACTTCTGATATTTCTGATGATATTACTATTACACTTTGGAGTTTTGAAATAAAACATGTTAATAAAGAGGAAGTCGATCAGAGTTGCTGATATAGTTTGTGGTCTCTTAAAGCTCAGGAGCTGGTGGTGGTTTCCGAAGCACTGGCGCTAATAGGACTACTATCTTCTGATTTAGAAATGCTTATGTTAGTATTGCTACTAGTAGTAATAGTCGTGCTATTATTAGCACTGGTGGTACCAGTACCACTTGTAGTTTCTGTGTCTTCACTTTCCTCTGATAAGTTGGAGACATCGCTGTCGGTAGAGCTGCTGTCAGCACTTGGAGGACTGGCCTCACTTTTGATGACGTCGCCAGCGTCGCTAAGAGCACCAGTAATAGTACTGTCAGTCTTGGTTTTAATATTATTTATTGCATCTCCTGCTGCATCGACAGTGTTGCCAACGTTAGCACTCCAATCCTTTACAATATTTGTTGCTTTATCAATGGTGTTGTCAACTTTCTCATTGACAGTTTGGTCAGTTTTGGTGACAATATTGTTACCAGTATCTGCTACAGCTTCTATGGTCTTTCCAGGGTTGCTAGCTGCTTCAGAAATAGGTTTTACAATGTTGGTTCCCACATTTTTCACGGTATCGCCTACGGATCCAATGATCTTGGTAGTATTATCAGCTCCAACAGTCTTGCCAGCGTCGTCAAGAACACCAGTTACAGTGTTGCCAACGTTATCACCCACATTCTTTACAGTATCTGTTACAGCTTCAATGGTCTTTCCAGTGCTGCCAGCTGCATCAGAAATAGTTTTGTGAACGTTGGTCCCCACATTTTTCACGGTATCGCCTACGGATCCAATGATCTTGGTAGTATCATCAATTGCACCTGTAACGGTTTTTCCAACATTGTTTACTGCATTACCAGCAGTATTTGTAACGGCTTTGATTAAATTTCCAAGACCAAATAATGGATTTGCGGAAGCCGCAGCCACCTGGAAAAATATAAATAAATAAAATAGACAAAAAAATCCTACATTATATTATAACTAATTATTATTTTCTGTTCCATCATGAACCAAACGAATAAAATCAAATATTGCCTTCATGAATGTCATTTAATTGACATTGATAGAGCGATAAGCTAAGTTATGTTATTTTTGCAAAATTGCAAACAATAAGTTAATAATTTTAGTATTATTGGTTAGGCTACGTATTGGTTAACAATTGGTAACCAATATTGTATTTACAATAATAATAATATTTAAGCTTTTTATAGTAATAATAACTCGCTATCCATTAATTAATGCTATCTGCAAGTCATAATTTTGTTTATTCCTAGATTATCCTTTTCAATATTTGATACCAAGTAAATTATAGAGATCTATATATATTTTTTTTCCGCGTCTGGCAACACTAGGGCTAACAGCTGATCTTGTTTGTTCCGCTATATTTTATTTAAATTATTAATTTATTTCAAGTTTTCTTAGTCCATTTCCATTATAATCATTTATAATAGTGATAAGGAAGAGTATAATTAATATTTATACGTATATAATTAATTAATTGTGAATTTGTGAGTGTTTAATTACAAGGTGACAGGTGGGTATAGGTTACCGGTACCGCAAGTGAATTAGTGCATATTTTGCTAATAAATAACGTAAGCTAATAATTTTTCCATGGACACAGTGCCTTCGATAACTATTTGAACCTATTATTAACAGAAAGTTGTAAATTCATAATTTTGACCACTTAAAATCAATCGATAATAGTGTCATACAACCTACCCGTTAACTTGAAAAATAAATAAATCTACGCAAATCCTTGGTAATAACTGTAATTTATTTAATTGTTTTATACTTTTTACCTTATAATGATGACTCGCAGAGCTTTGTCACGTCAGGAGGAGTCAAAACTCCAACTGACATTGCAAGAATTGAAAGTTACCAAGGATTTGTGTGCGCAGTTACATAGTGAAAGAGAGGACAATGAGAAAGAACTCATTGAATTATTAAACACTAACTCTAAATTAAAAGGTGACATGACTGCTTTACATGTAGAATTTAGTTTAATTGTTGAGGAACGGGACACTCTCAAAAATTTAGTTGATAAGTTTGATCGCTGCAGTGATGAGTACGAGCAGGCCCTTGCAAGGATCTCCACCTTGGAGCAGGAGCTCCGGGAGGCACACCTACACATCTCACAACTGCAAGAGGATGCCCACAACATCACCGTGCAGGAAAATATAAGTTTGTTTAGTGAGTTAGTAGAGAGTGCTCCGCAGTTGGTTTCTTCTACAATAACACACACTGACAGTTATCCTATTGTAGATTTAAGTAATGAAACTCTAAAACAAAATCAGTCAGTGTGTCTGTTAAATTGTGGCAGGAATAAACTGAAAAAATATGTAAAAATTAACAGGTATATTAGAAAAACACAGAAATTGATTAAAAATCAAAAATTAGTATCCAAATGTGCCAAATTTAGCAAAGAAAAGGTAGAATTATTTGATGATTTAGAATTAAGTACATTAAGATTAGAAAATAGCAGGATTAAGTATGATGCTGACACACAGGCCTTACAATTGAGAATTGATAATTTAACAGAATCATTGAAGTCAACTCAAAATAAATATGATTTATCACTTAAAGAAATTAATGAGTACTCAAAGGCCATGGATGATCTCTTGAAATTAAGTAATGACAACACAGAGCGCTTTAATTCACTTGTTAACAACCATTCATGTCAGTGCGCTCGCTCTAGTTCACCACAGCCAGTGAGTGCTCCCTTAGTTTGCTGTGACAATAGTAAGAACTTGTGTGATGGCTCTCATACTAGTATTAGGACTCAGCAGTCATTAGGTGCATCAATTGATGTAACATGTTGTACACCAAGTGATGCACAAAGTACTATTATGTTTAGTGATGGTATTGGAAAACATATGGGCTCAAAACTGAATTCTCTTGTTAAGGGACAATCAGTTGTTAACCATTGCTTACCATCTGCAACATATGATTTTATTATGAAAAGAATTTTAAGTTATAACTTCAGTAATTATAGAAATCTTATTATTTTAGTGGAAAATAGGGGTAATGTTACCAAAAGGATTTAGTTAATTATTTTGATAATTTATTATCTCTAGGCTTAAGTAGTATCATTTTGTTCACATTCCCCTACTGTAGGAGCCTGTCAGATGCGGAAAATAATCTTAGATATAAGTTGAACAATGTACTACACACTATAAGTACATATAATGATAGTATTCATTTGATTGATACTAACAGTTTTGTTAGCAGCAAATTATATTTGACTAAAGGTAACTATTACCTTTCTGCTAGTTTTAAGCGACAGATAGCAATTTCGCTATCCTATTTTATTGACATTACAGCCAAGAACTTGGCTACTAACAGATCTGCTTCTATTGAGCAGACTAATGACATGCAATTATCGAATGATTATTTGAATCATGACATGAATTATAACTTAGCCTCTATTGAGGGTACTTCTGACATTCTTAATATTAATGATATTGACATTTCTAATTCTCATATTAATTCTGAAATCTGCAATCATTTAAATTAGTTGATGAGACAACAGAGGTAGCAACCTCTAGCTCTAATTTATTACATGTACAATTGATCAATTTAGCTGCAGAATCAAATAGTAATTATATGTCAAAACACCCACAAAAATGTACTAATTACAATACAAACGAAAATATAAACCTGGTGCATCAAAATATATGTTGTTTAAATCTGGGTAAGCAACTAGAACTGGAATTATTCATGAAATCTGAAAATATTAGTATAATGTGTGTTACTGAGCATTGGCTTAAGGGGCATCAGCTCATGTTTAATTTCAGCAACCACCAGGTTGGTAGTTCATTCTGCAGGGTCAACACAATACATGGGAGGTCCCTAATTTTACTTAATAAGAAACTTAAATTTAAAGAACGGAAAGATATTGTGTCCCTCTCTGTAGAATGTTCCATAGAACTCTCCTGTGTACAATTAGAGCAGTTCATTATTATATGCGTATATAAACCTCCCTCCGCAGACCTTAATTTATTTTTAGAAATCATGGATGAAGCCCTATGCAGAGTAAATAATTTGGGTAAAACAATTTTAGTCTGTGGAGATTTTAATATTAATATTCTAGTTAATACAACTGCATCATGTCAAATTTTGAGTCTTTTTAAATCCCATAATTTAATAAACTTATTTATGGAGCCTACTAGAATAAGTGCCACCACTGCTACATGCTTAGACAATATTTATACAGATATTAGTCCAACTCACAGAAGTATTATTAATAAACTAGATTCTGATCATTCTGGGCAAATGATAAGTTTTAAAATAAAAAGTAAAAATGTAGTTAGGAAAAAAATTACTTCTATACCAGTAACAGCTAGTCGCTTTGAACGTATGAGAGTTAACCTAGCTAATAACTTACCTTTCTTAGATAATTACATAGAGCCTAATGTAATGTATAATTCGTTTTTTGATTCATTTCTTCGCGATTTTAACTCAATATTTACTTCCAAGGAGATTACTGTTACTAGTAGTCCTGTCTTTGGTGACTGGGCAACCGCAGGTATCCATAAGAGTAGGCAAACATTGTACATTTTATACTATGAAAGACAATTTAATAGCAGTGAAGAGTTTAAAGAACATGTCAAATCATACTCGAAGATTTTTAAACGCGTTTGTAAAATTGCCAAATCTACATTTATTAAATCTAAAATCAAAAACAGTAGTAATAAAATTAAAGCCACATGGAAGGTTATTAATGAAGAGACTGGGAAGGTTAGATCAAAAAATTCAGACTTTAAGTTAAGTATCAATGGTCAAGTAACCAAGTCAGATTTAGAAGTTGCCAGTGCTTTTGAAGGATTTTTTACTGCTTTTCCTGTCTCTCTAACTAGTGCTTTAGGCTCTTCCTCCTCCGTTGCCGAGTCGTTACTTAAAGATAATGTGCCTGAGTTTTACAATAATTTCGATTTTTACCATGTTAATTTGTCTGATTTTAAAGCCGCGTTTAAATCAATTAATATTAAGAAAACGGCTGATCTATGGGGCATTTCTGTACATATTATAAATTCGTTGATTGACATTATTGCACCTGATTTAATCGTGATATTTAATAGATGTATTGATTGTGGTGTGTTTCCTGACTTAATGAAATTAAGTAAAGTCATTCCTTTGTTTAAATCAGGTAGTACATTAGACCCCACAAACTTCAGACCAATATCGGTGCTACCTACGTTTAGTAAAATTTTTGAAAAATTAATTCTCGCGCAGTTACTTAAATATTTTAATGAAAACAATCTGTTGCACACTAAACAATTCGGCTTCACTCGCGGACGGTCAACATGTGATGCTGGGGTAAAATTACTGGAATGCATATTTGAGGCTTGGGAGGAGTCGCGGGATGCCTATGGGGTGTTTTGTGACTTATCTAAGGCTTTTGATTGTGTGCAGCATGAAACTCTAGTCAAGAAGTTACACCACTACGGTATAAGAGGCATCGCTCTGGATCTTCTTACTTCATATCTAAGCGATAGGATTCAGAGAGTAGATGTCAATGGAAAGCGTTCGCATGGATCAGCTGTAGCAATGGGGGTGCCACAAGGCTCTATTTTAGGGCCTTTCCTGTTTCTCTTGTATATTAATGATTTACCTCATCTTGTTAAGGATAATCATGAGATAGTATTGTTTGCGGATGACACTTCTTTAGTTTTTAAGGTAAAAAGACAACAATCAGTAATTGACGATGTAAACAATGCTTTATCAAAGATAGTGAACTGGTTTAGTGCTAATAACTTGCTTTTAAATGGTAGTAAAACAAAATATATTAGATTTTTTACAAAAAATGTTAAGCAAGTCAAAACTAGTGTGGTGATGGACAATGAGGAATTGGAAATGGTCAATAAGGTTGTCTTTCTTGGTATAACATTAGACTCTAAATTACAATGGGGCCCACATATAGAAACGTTGTCTGGTAGACTCAGCTCAGCAGCTTACGCCGTAAAAACAATTCGTCAACTGACCGATGTTGACACTGCGCGTTTAGTTTATTTTAGCTATTTTCACAGTATAATGTCATATGGTTTATTGCTCTGGGGTAGTGCCGCGGATATAGATTCAATATTTGTGCTCCAGAAACGAGCTATTCGAGCTATCTATATGATGAGTCCCAAGGAGACACTAAGAAATAAATTTAAAGAGATACATATTATGACGTTACATTCTCAATACATTTACGAAAATTTAATGTACGTTCACAAAAACCAAACGAAATTTAAGAAAAATTGTGATCTCCATAAATTAAATCTAAGGAACAAAAACAAACTCGCTGTGCCCACTACTAGGCTCCATAAAATCTCTAACTCGTTTCCAGGTCAATGTATACGCTTTTACAATAAACTTCCTTTAGACGCAATAGAATTATCGATAGGTAAATTTAAAAAATATGTTAAAACTAAACTATGTCAAAAAGCTTACTATAGTATTTCAGACTACATAAATGATAATAGTATTTGGAAATGAATTGCTCTTCTTATGTGATTTTTTTATGTACTTTTATATTGTTATATTTTTCATTTTAAAAGATGGTGCACATGAGTTTCTCACCAGCTCTTCTCATAATGCAATACCCATCGGAGCTGGTACTTAGATTGATTTTAATTCGATTCTAAACAGTTTGATTAAAATTAATCTGAGCCCCGGTTATTCAAATCATTGTAATTAGTATAATTTAGTATTATTTATTATTTACTTTTATATCATTTTTTGTAATGTTTTGACGTGTTCAAGCGCCTCCTGGGGCCTATGAAAATAAATGATTTGAATTTTGAATTTTTTTGAATTTCTAAGATACCGCTATACTTTAAATATACCACATATTTTTAAGTAAAAAAAATATGAAAAGCTTAGAATTCAAGAATACTTACGATAAGGAGACATAGGAATACAGTCTTCATGGTAGTACTATTACTTAAGCAAGTCCAGGCAGCTAACTGTCTCTCCTCTCATTTGACGGTCTTTTATATCAGCCGAATATTTGTATAAAGGTTTGACGCTATTCTAGACACCTGAATACACAATGCAAAGAGAAAAAGTATTTTTTGTGCAAGATGCAGTTTTAATATAGAAGGTGTTTAAATTTTATTAATCATGCTTTTACCTTAAGTAATATTCCATCAAGTTATACAATCCTTTACGCTTTATTGTAATTGAACGTTAAAAACTTTAGTAAGAAAAATTTTAGGAAGAGAGATCATTTGGATTATAAATCGTTACGAAGAACAATTTCGGGTAAAGAACTTTAGGTTAGGTGAGCCAATATGGACCCCGATGGACGCTGTCAAAACGGGGGTACGTTTTTTCTTTTGTTTAGAATGATTAAAGGTCGTTTCACTGATTTTTGTCTTAAATGAATAAAATTCATAAAACACGACACATTTACGGTTATGTTTATGGCCTGGGAGTTTATACCGCCGTTTTAACCGTACCTAAACCTATTACTAGATATAGGACCGATTCGGTTCTGGTCACAGTTCTAACTTAACCTAAACCAGAATACACCAATCAAAGTGAATGAATAATTAAAGCTATAGCCGCTAATATTAAACTAATTTAATTGAAATTTGTATATGAAAACATGTATCTAACTACTTGTACCATGGTACTATTAGTCTTATATGTTATACATGTTATGTGAAAATAACTAAATAACTAAAAAGATCCGTAAAATATTTCATAATAATCAGTATATAATACTGATTATTATGAAAAAAAAGAAACTTAAACAAAAAAGATATGACTTTAAATAATAGTGTAAAAGATGGTTATGTTGAAAAAATATAGGAAAACTAATAAAAGTACAATAGATGTTTATTGCTACCGACATTAGGAAGTTGAATTATAAACATTAGTGACAGAGTAATTAGGAATTGTTAGGATGAAAAATGAGCTCCAGTTTGTGATTCAATCGCTGTGTCTATAACACCAACTATTAAAAGGGATGCCTATATTTAACAAGTCATCTTTATTAATTACCTCTTATAAGGAAACAAAAAACTGCAGAATTATATGTTGCAATGAAAAGTAAATACCTATATGTCATCATTTATAGCGACAGTTGTCCAGTTGTTTTTAAAAACTAACTACGTGTTATTTGTTTTTAATACAAATATTCGTATGATATAAAAGCCGGACAAATGAAAGACAAGTCATTGAGCTGCTTGGAGTTACTTTTACAAAATCATCATGAAGACTGTATTCTTGATTCTTCTCATCATGAGTAATAATCTTATTTTTCAAAAAATATATTGTTTTATTATAAAATTTTACGCTATTACCATATCAACGGATATATAAACGAGACTTCATAAACACCTACACATAAATCAATTGTAATATTTTATTGCTAATAATATCCATTATAGTAAGCTAATGCATACTAATTTTTTTTTTATAATTCCCATTCATTTTAATAATTTGATTTAATAAATAAATATCAACAGCTCTAGGGATTATAATAAACCCTTATAATATGCTAAGTTAAACCATATATTTTTATTAAATACAAAAAGCTTTTCCTCTCTCCTAATTTTGCCTTGCCCATAATTGATGCTGAATAGGTACTGAAAACGACTTTTTGCCGCCAGTGATGCCGTTGCTAACTGTGGTGCCGTTTCCACTACCAGCTTCTAGGGAACCTATAACAGCGAAGTTGTATCGCCAGTGGTGACGTTACTACCAGTGATACCGAAACCACTACCAGCTCCTACACTACAACAACAACAACCTTCTACGAGTTTTTCCATTTCGCTTATCCCACGACTTATAAAGTTGTTTCGATTTGTCCGCGTTGAATTCCTTTTATTGATTAACCTTGGATTTACCCTCGTTATAAGTTACTACTTGGCTTGGCTACTGCAACATTATCGTTGCCGCTCCGCTTTTGTGTTTTAAAAACTTTCTGTTCCAAACAAGCTTGTTATGACTTTTTACTATCGAATTGTAGATAAGGAAAATCATCCAAATCGGTCGAGCTTTGTTAAATATTCTCATTATTTTTATGTCGTTATGCACAAGCTCCTCAATCGTATAAACAAACTTCATTTAAATCGATCCAGCCGGTGCAAATTATTAGTGGCTGACCTAAATGTTGACCTATTTAGCTCGCTAGCGACCATCTGGCTGCGGTTCCGGGTTCGTAATATTTATTGCTTTTATTGGTTTCATCGTAAACTTGAAAGACCTATTTTAGGGTTTATTTGAGCTATAGAAATTTTCATAACTAGTTGCAGTCCGCGGCTCTGTCTGTGTGCAGCCCTAACGTCCCATCTACATTTTTTCCAAAATTTCATCAAATTCGGTCCAGCTGATAGACAGAGTCTCTCGGATTTATAATATAAGTTGAGGTCAGTGTTTTGTACTGCCTTATCGTTACTCATATGTACTAACTAAAATTAATTGTTTTGGCAACTTAAGCAGATTGTTCAGAATCAGTATCACATTATACTAGCTATTACGAAAAAACGACGAAAATTTAAATTGATCCGCAATTAAACATTGAAAGAAAGCAAGATATGAATCTCTCGCTCTCTAAACTCAGGCCAGTAAATCTGGTCCTAAAGCGTGCTTCTACAAAAATGTGTTTTTGCGCTTGCATTAATACGCACGCAGGACACGTCGCCGTCGATGTAGTTTTTTTTTACGATTGCAACAATCTAAAACTCTAAAGCCTCCAAAGAGCAGTCTTAACTATAATTTTAAAAGGGCCCATGCTACTGTTGCAATTTCTTCTACATGAAAAGTATGCTATTTAGATAAAATAATATTGTTTATTAAACGTTATATCATGAGATGAGCTAATTCCTAGAATCGTGATAACATTCGTGTTGTGATTTGTAAACAAATGTGAAGAGTTTAGAGCTGTTTCTAGATAATATCTACCTCATCGGTACATATACCTTCTACCTACTATATTCTAACTTATCTCTAGATTAGTCGATCGATGCATTTAACTGTTACAGAGACAATAAGAGCGCACTCATTACCCTCGATCATCATGCCATGACACACTTACTTGACCTGTCATCCTATTTAAATAGATAAGTAGCCTACCTATTCGAATTACTATTTAATATTTGATTATGAAAATTATATATGGTAATTTTGTACTAAACGAACACAAAATAAACTAAAAATATTATGCACTTGAAGAATTGTATGACCAAAATACAGATGTTTAGTTAAAAGTAGCAAAAATTAAATCAAACAAATACGGATAAAATTCGGCAAATATCTACCGAAAAGATGGCAAAATGAATATTTTACTAAATAATGACACGCAATGATTTAGAGCCGCAATGCAAAGTATTATTTTCCCCTGCTGGGGCCTTTTTGTGGTTACAAATTATTTGCAAAAAGAAGCTTAAGTGTCGCAAGCAGCTTTATGGTGCCCTTAGTGATGACACCCTACTTTCTAGTGGTAGCTACAATGACTAAAGATTACCTATATCACAGGATATGAGGACAGATTGCAGGCTATCAAAGGTATCGAAAGAAATCGTTTTCATTTTAAAAAGCAAGCGAGTGTATCACACTATCGTCGATTCAAGAAGCCAGAGTTTAACACTGGACCTGGGTTTCGGTAAGATTGGAACTAAAGCGGCCTACCTCAAAACTGTGTATTTGCACTTACTCTAGTATACGTAGGATCTGTCATAATGGTTATTAAATTTTTGTTACTTTACTTGCAAAATTTTATATCGACTTCTTATGTACGTGTCGATTCATGAATCAACAAGCACTTATTTACAACTCTCTCTTGATAAGTAAATAAATTAGTAATTGAGTGAGTTGAATTATAGTTAATAATAGTAGTATCGAGTTATCTAAAACTAATAACTGTCATAATAATAGACTATCGTAAAGGATGTGGGGTCAGCAGTCGGCTTGTCTGTCAGTCGTTAATTTATCATAACGAAGAATGTTGCTACAATATAATGTACTTTACATTATATTTAGGTAGAATAAGTTAAACATAGTTACAACAAACTTATTTTATTGATGCCCCACTTTTAAAAATAAATTAGTTTTAGAAAATTTAAAATAGCATGAAAACACCAAGTAGGTAATCGGTTAGCTATAAGACCAGAGCTAGACATAAGAGGGAGAGGTTTTGCGATGGAATCTGTAGGTAACTACTTTAGTTGCCTACAGATAACCATATCATGGCTTTGCATGATATAGTTATTTGTGCAACAAAAGAGAAAGGTCGTATTTTCTTCGAGTGCTAATATCTATTTCGGCTAGTATATATTTCTCAAGATTCTAGCCAATCTCTAAAAAAACGGCTAGCAGTGAGCAAAACTCAACTTTAATTCGAGCTAGGGCAAAACTCGAAGCAACAATAAACGACTTTTTGAGCTGCTGAGGTGAAATATAAATTTTACTTAAATCGGCAAAAAAAAAAACAAATCAGTCAAGAAAAAAGTATTTTATGATGTAGAATGTAAGAACATAGTTTATTGGAATACCTAAGTAAAAGTAAAGTACATAAATAAATGCTGGCAAAAATTATGCAAATGCGCATATTTGTTATGATTTTTTTACTTTTACATTGTTTTAGGGTTATATTGGTTTATTTAAGTATTATCTAACAAAATAAACACTTTTTAATCTAATTAGTTTGTTAGTATGAAGTCATAAGGAAAATACAACAAATAACAAATTCTTAGTAATCTGCGATGCAGCGCGAAGATCATTTTAATGTGATGATGTCATTGTCACTGCGTATGCGCAACACAATATTAGAAAGTTTTGTACAATGCAACAGAAGTGCAAGTTAGATTGAAAAATAGCGATACACAATTTTGGATCTTTCACTTAATAATATTACACATTGGTTTCGTCTGCGGAAGAACATTAGCTACCTTCGGACTGAAGAGTCGGAGTCTACATCTCATTAAATAAAGGCAAAACATTGTTCGTTGGAACAACGCCTTCCACCCTACGCCAGCACCGAGTCCCAGATCATTTTTGTGCAAAATATTTCAATTTTAGTATGAGTATTAATCCAAATCAATAAATAAATCCACCTCAAGAATTATAAAATTGATTGATTATATAGATAAATGCCAAAAGAACCGGTCCAGAGAGAGTCGGGATCGCGCACGAAGGGCTCCTATCTATTAAAACTAAAAAACAATATTTCTGTTGTGTTCAATATTTATTTTATTCGGTTTTTAGTATTTGTTATTACAGCGGCAACAGTAATACGTATAATATGTGAAAATGTCAAGTGTAGTAGCTATCACTGGTCATAAGTTACCCAGTGACCAATATAGATCAAAAATAAAAAAATAAATAATAGTTTAAAAAAACTAAAAAACACGCTTTTAAAGTACTTCTAACTAAAAAGTGAAAAATAATTCCTAATATAAGCTGAAAAAAGCGTGGGTTGCTCGATAGACGAAAAATATGGCACAGAGCGCCCCACGCTTTTTTCAGCTTATATTAGGAATTATTTTTCACTTTTTAGTTAGAAGTACTTTAAAAGCGTGTTTTTTAGTTTTTTTAAACTATTATTTATTTTCTACTTTTTAGTTTTTTTTTTTTTTTTTTTTTTATATATTTTTAATTTTTTTTATCGAATTATTGCATTGTCATCGATCTTTGACAGGTGTGCAAAATTTGAATGAAATCTGTCCGTTTAAAGTGGGTCAAAATCGAGTCCAAAGGAGTCGGTTACATACAAACAAACAAACAAACATACAGGTGAAGCTAATATAAGCGTGTTAAAAAACACGTTTTTGCTCATGCCTCAATGTAAATCGATTGTTGAACAGTGCAGTGCGCTCTTTTTGGTTCAATAAACGTCAAATGCATCGATTGACGTCGACCGATTTCGGTGTAGGTAATGTGTACGTTACGCCAGCAAGAAAGTGTCACCTAGAGTGATATGAGTAGAACGTATAATTAGTGCGCAATCTGCTGTAAATGTGCGCCGCATAAAAAATTTGTGCGTCTTGTAGTTTTGAAAAAAAAACGTAAAAACGATTCCTGCTGGAGTAACGTTGTTCTAGCAAGAAAATTCTAGACGAATCATCGGAGATATAAAATACATACATGGGCAGAGAGCTTATATTTGTGCAAATTTGTGCGCCATAAATATAATTTGTGCGTCTTCAGGTTTTCGAGATATTGCGTTTCCCGCTGGAGTAACGTTTTGCGAATTCGTGTATCTCAAAGACCATTATATGTGCGCCTGTAGAATGAACATACACGAATAGCTCTTAATTTGTGCATATTTGTGACATAATTAGATGCCAGATAATATTTATAATTTTCAAGTAATCGCGCTTTATTGAAAACTTAAAAAAATATTGTAGCGCCTAAATGAGAAGACGTATAAACTCGCTAAAAACTGTATTCGTTCCATCTTGACGTTTATAATTACCATAAAAAGTTTCAAAACAGAACCTACAAGCGCTAATGAATAATATTACTAAAAGTCAAAACGACGGCATCATAACTTTGACGCCATCAAACAAGAAACTGGCTCAACCTAAGATGTGTAAATGTAAACCAAAAATTAGTGCATTTATCCAGTCATGGGTCGTGGATCACCTAATTAGTTCACCTTGGTGTACCACGGGCACTTTTTCTTGCCCGTGGAACAGCTCACTTATAAGGACCATGCAATTGCAATACGCCTATGGGCCGTGGAACACCTATAACCGGGTTACTTCTGGTCCACAAAACAAATATAAAAAAGGACAGTAAAAATAGGAAAAAAACAACTT
Source organism: Hypena proboscidalis (assembly GCA_905147285.1). Taxonomy (NCBI): domain Eukaryota; kingdom Metazoa; phylum Arthropoda; class Insecta; order Lepidoptera; family Erebidae; genus Hypena; species Hypena proboscidalis. Next base: position 1,566,071 of record LR990132.1, read on the forward strand.
AAAATATATTGTAACAGGTAACACAAAAAAAAAACACCCACATATCGTATAATAATAAAATTGTAAAAATGAAAAAAAAAAAAAAAAATATTATTCTTGCAGTTAACACGAAAACACCCACGTATTGTATAATTAGCGTGTAAGTATTGTTTTGTATGAAAATGAAAAAAAAAACTTAAAATACACGGTGGGCCATAAGGGTGTTGGCGGTTTAATTCTTCAATTTCTCGGTAACGCGCGGCGCGAGGTGGCTGGGGGATATGTTGTTCGCTGCGCCGCTTCCTGGAAATTTAGTCGCCATGGAGCCGTACACGGGAGTGCAGCGTGCATTCTGTGTCCGAGCGTATTACGAAAACAATAAATCTGTGATTACTGCACGACGTTTGTATCGGCATGAACACGGTTTACGCGATTTAAGTAAAGTTCCAAGCGCCAATGTGTTACGAAAATGGATCAATATGTTTGAAACAACCGGCTCAACAGTACCAATTACGGCTCGTGGTCGCCCAGTTTCTACAAGATCAGCCGACATTGTGGAGCGTGTTCGTGTTTCAGTTCAGCGAAATCCGCAACAGTCAACACGTAAGAGAAGTCAGTCTTTGGACGTCAAAAGAACAACTTTGCGACGAATTTTGAAACGTGATCTGCATTTGAAGGCTTATAAGATTCAGATAGTCCAAGAATTAAAACCCAATGATGCCAATAACCGACTTAACTTTGTCAATTTGATGCTCGAGCGGTTCAACAATTTCAACAACGTGATTTTTAGTGATGAGGCTAATTTTCACCTTAATGGCCATGTGAACAAGCAAAATTGTCGGTTCTGGTCCAAGACTAATCCCCGACGCTTGCATAAACGTCCACTTCACAGCCCTAAGCTTGTCGTGTGGGCTGGGATAACGTAATCGCGTAAACCGTGTTCATGCCGATACAAACGTCGTGCAGTAATCACAGATTTATTGTTTTCGTAATACGCTCGGACACACAATGCACGCTGCACTCCCGTGTACGGCTCCATGGCGACTAAATTTCCAGGAAGCGGCGCAGCGAACAACATATCCCCCAGCCACCTCGCGCCGCGCGTTATCGAGAAATTGAAGAATTAAACCGCCAACACCCTTATGGCCCACCCTGTATAATTCTAACAGTTAGAGAAAAAAAAAACACTTTTTAGTAACACTCACACACACGCATAACCAGTGTAGTCAGTCTTCACTATGGCGTAGAAATTTTAGCCCTGCAAACCTAATTGCGTTGCCACTTGCCACCTGTGCTATAACTATCGTAATTTTTCTAATGCTACACCAACCGAAATTTCTCCATTTAACAATTCTAATTGTATTTCTATGATGTCTTCATCATCTTTTATGTATTTATTTTTTCTTTTGTTATTGTGTACAGGACTGGATTCAATCCGTTTCAGCTCAGATAGTAGACGTAGAATTGAAGTATTTGTTTTATTTATTTTTTTATTTAGTTTTGCATGAAATGATTCAGTCACATTGTTTGTTCGGTGTCTTTCACCGAAAACCGATAATATTGAAGAAAAATTATTAGACATCCAAAATTTATCGATGTATTTAAAAAAAGGTACCAGTTGTTCTTTAAACCTCCCTTCGGATTTTATAAAAAATAATCCTTCAGCAATGTATTTGGAAGGCAATAGCGGCAAAGCGGCGGTCAAGCCAACCAGCCTTTTTTCCTTTTTACCATTTAAATTTAATTTTTTAGCCTTTTTCCATATGGCCTTACACCAATGGTAATAACACCCCGCCAATTTAATATCAGGAAAAACGCGTGTAACAGCATTTATAGCGCCTTGCTCGAAGTCAGAATGGAATTTCACAGGTTTGAAGTTACTCAGTTGTCGTTTGATGAGTTCAAACACAACAGTATAGGTCTCTTGCTTCTTATTTGGCATTAAAGCATAAATTAATGGTGCTGTTTTCGTTTTTGTGATACTGCTACCCATTTCGCCATGTAATGTGTACAATTGCGTAAATGGTTTAGGACAAGAAACAAATGTCGCATCCCCGAAAAATTCTTTTATTTCTCCAATTTTTTTCCTGTTAGCAATACTACAAAATATTATTATACGTAAACCTTCGTTAAAATAATCCGCCAAAATAAAATCATTGTATTTATATGGTACAGCCACTTCATCGTAACTTTTAAATATTGTTTTATTAATTCCTAGGGACTGATTTCTTATTTTGTATAAATTATGTTGTACATTTGATAATGAAGGTATGTCTGTAACCAAATCAAAGCCCAATTGCTCAATATTTGATAAAGTGTCATTGTACAATTTAGGCACTGGATCCGTGGATTTAACCACATGTTCTCTTAGCTTTACAAATTCTTTGTCAACTACATTTTTCGCCAAGTTTTGTATGCATAAATGGTCTTTTTGTTTTACAACGCGGTTGTCCTGAAATAAATATGATGTAAATTATTTTATTTATTTTAATAATTTACCCTTTTGGAAATCAATGGATATGTTTATCTAAGTATCATTATTAAGTATATTTATATACTACCCGTAAGCGAAAAGTTGAGTGTTGAGACTTGCGCTTTCCGCCTGCTTTGACCTTAGGTAGAGCGCTGAGTTCTTACTTTTTTCACGTACGGGTAGTGTCGGGTAGTATTTACATTAAAAACTACTGAAATAAAATAAATATAGTTTTACCTGTATAAAAACGTTTCCTTTACATTTTTTTTTATATTGAGAACAACGCCAAAGTACCATACCGTTTTTGTTGGTTTTAACTTTATAAAATTGATAGGCATTGTACAATAAAACTGTGCCGCCTTTTCGTTTTACATAACAAATATCGTTTTCCAAATTTTCAGACATAATAAAATTATATGCTTAACGGCTTTACGACTTTACGACGTGAAAATAAAATAATTTATTACACAAATGACAGCGCTAATGTCATCTTACTAAAAATAATTTTTAAATATCATAATTAAAACTATTATAAAGGGATCGAGGAAAAAATAGGTTGGATATTACTACATAGGTGAACCACGGGCAAGATTAAGTGCCCGTGGTACACTTTGGTGAACCAAGGTGTTCCACGGGCAAGAAAAAGTGCCCGTGGTACACCAAGGTGAACTAATTAGGTCATTAGGTGATCCACGACCCATGACTGCATTTATCAAATAATATATAGTAAAAATATCCAGCTTCAACTGTTTCGTATTAAGTAAATATTAAGACTAAACCAAAACAGTTATTCGGCGCAGGGTATCCGACCAAATTCGAATGACTACAAAAAAGCGACGAATTCATACGTATCGATGACCACCTTTATTAAACGTATTTACACCTAAACTGTGTTCGTACAGTCACACTCAAATGTTCGTTGGGAATTATTATTACAATGACCTAATAAAAATATAATATATATTAAATGTACTTTCTGATCATATGAAATCAAAGAGCTTGTTGGTTTAAAAAAATATTATTTTTATTATCATAATCATGATTCTTAAAGTAATTATGGCATCAAATCACAGATCAAATTTCCTACCTATAAATAATAAAACAAACATTGTTCAATTAAACTATTTGTACCTTGTATAGTCATTTGGTATTATTTAAAATCACAGATCAGTTTTTCATTTACTTAAATACACACACAATTAAATCACTTAAAGTGGCTCAGTACCATCATGGCGTGAAATTTAAATATTAAGTAGTTGTTGTTTTGGCCGAGATATAATTAAGTTTTGGGTATGATTGTATAGTACGCGAACGTAATAAATACCTATAGAGCGTTATATTTTGTTATGAGTTTATGTTTCTTAAAAAATAGCCGGATTTGAAAACTTCAACCCAAGTTTCACATATCGGGCTGCTTAGGTTTGGGTTTTCAAATTAGGCTAATTTTTAAGAAACATAAGTTGATAATAATTTTAACCGGTCTATACTACGTTCGCGTATCATACTATCATATCCAAAACTAAATTATATCTCGGCCAACAAATAGGTAACTACTTTAGACTTGAATTTCCCGTTATGATGGTACTGAACCTTTATCACAGAAAATCACAGTTTTTTCGTTTTTCTACTGATATAATAAATGCAAATGGCTAAATTTATTTATGTCTAATCAAAAAAAAATTCTGAATTTATTTTAATAACTATTTCTACTGCACTGTACTCGGGCACAATACGTTTCAACCAGTTAGCGAGTAAAGTTAAGAAGGTCATCGATACGTATGAATCCGTCGCTTTTTTGTAGTCATTCGAATTTGGTCGGATAACCTGCGCCGAATAACTGTTTTGGTTTAGTCTTAATATTTACTTAATACGAAACAGTTGAAGCTGGATATTTTTACTATATATTATTTGATAAATGCACTAATTTTTGGTTTACATTTACACATCTTAGGTTGAGCCAGTTTCTTGTTTGATGGCGTCAAAGTTATGATGCCGTCGTTTTGACTTTTAGTAATATTATTCATTAGCGCTTGTAGGTTCTGTTTTGAAACTTTTTATGGTAATTATAAACGTCAAGATGGAACGAATACAGTTTTTAGCGAGTTTATACGTCTTCTCATTTAGGCGCTACAATATTTTTTTAAGTTTTCAATAAAGCGCGATTACTTGAAAATTATAAATATTATCTGGCATCTAATTATGTCACAAATATGCACAAATTAAGAGCTATTCGTGTATGTTCATTCTACAGGCGCACATATAATGGTCTTTGAGATACACGAATTCGCAAAACGTTACTCCAGCGGGAAACGCAATATCTCGAAAACCTGAAGACGCACAAATTATATTTATGGCGCACAAATTTGCACAAATATAAGCTCTCTGCCCATGTATGTATTTTATATCTCCGATGATTCGTCTAGAATTTTCTTGCTAGAACAACGTTACTCCAGCAGGAATTGTTTTTACGTTTTTTTTTCAAAACTACAAGACGCACAATTTTTTTATGCGGCGCACATTTACAGCAGATTGCGCACTAATTATACGTTCTACTCATATCACTCTAGGTGACACTTTCTTGCTGGCGTAACGTACACGTAGGTAATTATTCCCTAACAGTCATAATATAACCACAGGAGTTCTTCGTGTATTAATACATTTTACTACAAACATGATTAACAGCCATGAAAATAAGCATTCCCAAACATGTTAACATTAATTTAATCTGAGCGTTCGCCAATCGCCCCGTTTTGAGGTCGCTAATATTTAGAGACCGTTCACTGAGCAGGTTATCACAACAATGTGTGTTTACATGGTGTGTGATATGTGTGAAAATATGACTTAGGGAGAAACCGTGGCATATAGGGTATTTACTTATTCCCTATTATAATAACTTATAATAATACGAAACAGTCATAATACTGGTGGTAGAGCTCTTGTGAATGAGCTCGAGGGCGGCAGCACCACCGTCTCACCTTTAACCTGCCGCCAAATAGTAGTGCTTCCATTACTGTGTTCCGGTTTGGTGGTGAGATCAGGCCCTGAAATTACTGGCACATGAAGCATAACACCGTAGTCCTCAGCTGCAGCGACGCATCTATAATCTGCTTTTGTGGATTGTTGATGTCCATGGGCTGTACTCATAGAAATCTTAATAATATTTCTATGGCTGTACTCCACTTACCATCAGGTGGACTACACGTTCGTTCGCTGTGGGCGTAGAATAAAAAAAAAAAAAAAGTATTCTTAGACTTGAAGCGAATTTGAACTCACGACATAAGGATGCCGTCCTATCGCTCTCCCAAACTGAGCTATCCAAGCCACACTCTAAATCCACGTCTTTCCGGACGACTCGTGTCATCTATTGTACTTTGCCTCCAGTACAATATTTCTTACGACTGTTTCTTAGTAATAGATTGCTAAGCATGGCTCAATGTTATAAAAATTCTTCTCGTTCTTCTCGTTTCTTTAATATGTTCTAATTTATTCTATTTTTATTTTACCTTTTATGTAATAATCAAACACAACTTAAAACTTGTTTAATGAATAATTAAATAAAAAAAAAAACAATTATTATAATTAGGTATAGTCGGTAACTAGAATAAATTAGGATCTTACCACAAAATCGGTGCGAGATCTAATTGCAGTTTAAAAAACATATTTATTAACTTAACAATGACTTCGATATCCACATGTCTTTTGGTAGCAGAAAAATAGCAATACTACTTTTCAGACACAAAATTACTGAAAAACAACAAATGTTAATAGTGGAGGTGTCTTGAAACCTTTCGACAGTAAGACCCATGATGTGAAATCCACCATACTTCCGGTACTTTATCCATGTACCCAGCATTTAGCAGCATTAAACATTAAACACAAGTAATTTACGAGTAAGTTTAACGTCAGAGCTTTCCTCGGTAATTGAAAGAAAGTTATTTACTCGCTACTTTGTGATATATATATGTCGGTAGCTTACCTTATACGTAATTTACGGTACAGGATAGATAGACGATTGGTAATTTGTATTTTTAGTGTTATTTGATGCAAGGCCTGCTATTGTGTGAGTTCAGCAAACGTTTTTTGTTGGTGATGATATCAATTTGATATCTAAAATCAAATCGGTTGAAAGGTAACTTTAAGTTAGTAGATATAACTTACATTAAAGCTAGATCCACTCGCGTGTAATCATTTGTTTCACTTCTAAAGGACGTAACGGGTAATCAGCTTAACGCGATGTAAACCGTTAAAACGCTAAAACCTAAGTGTTCAACTGAATAATAAAAGATAAAATTATTACATAACATAACATCACGCCTATATTACCCTGAAGGGTGTGGCAGAGGTGTACAGCACCAACATTTCACGTTTGGTCTCATGGGATAGAGGATGAGCCTATCGCCAGCCACCGGCCAAAATTCCAACTCCGTGCTGAATTTTCAGACGGAAAGTTCACAAATAGCACTCTGTCCAACCCGGGAATCGAACACGAAACCTCACGGTGAGAGGCGCATACGCTAACCATTAGACCATCGAGGTAGTTTATAAATATTATTATCTGATTATCACTGATATGAGTAAAATGATCCACAAAAGTGTGTCTTTTTGCGAAGTTGATACTGAACCCAAAAAATAAGATACAATGCACATTCCTGATTGGCTACACGTTACATTAACTCGTAAGTGGACGGGTGAGTTATCTCGTAAGCTCGTTTTTGACGGTCATCAAACAATGTCAAGGAAAAACTCGCGGAGGAGCATTTTTGTAACCTGTTTATGTTTCATACAAACTTACTAAGGAGGGTGGGTGTATTATAATATATTATATACTCACACTTCACAGGGAGGAAGGAGCGCCGTCTACCGAGTATTAACATTTTCGGCAAACCGTGGCTTATTTTCCTAATTTGCTATTAAATTACTAAAAAGTAAAGCCTGCCAAATTTAAGGTATGCCTTTTAACGGCATGAATAAAGGTCTTAAAGTAATGAAAAAGTAATTAGCGTCTCAATGCCAATAAATCAAGTGTAATTCGAGATAATAAACTGAAAAAAACGTATTTTTAAGTGCCAAATTCATAGTGCAAGACAATTTTTTGTTGTTTTTGTCTGTCTACAAAAACTTGCACAGCATTTTTTCTTTTGGACAAAGTAAAGTTTAATACTTCATTAAATTTCTTACGATTATAGGATAGCAATGTATAGTAGGTATATTGCTAGCAAATAACGTGTTTAGATTCAAGCATTCCGTTATAGTCTAACAAACAACAAACTCAACTAAGGGCAACACAAATTATCCATAGAAAAGGTTAATAACGATATATACGATCAATTTGCGATCTACTTCGCTAGTAATTAAATTTGTTGTTGTCTTACTGTGTCTTTTAGAAGCACATAGAATTCCTTGGCTAGATCAATGCCAAAATAAAACAACTAGCCTTTTAGCTACCACTTTAGATCAATCGGAGATGAAAGCTCAGACATTTAACTTTGAAGTCAATCAATTGAATCATTACCTACTGTGTTGAAAAGAAACAGATGCGGCTATTAATATAATGCTATTTCTGGTCGCGGGTTCGATCCGGGCAGTGCATTCCTGTATGCTGAGTCGAATTACAAGGATTTGTACTTAACCGGTGTTGTTTCTTGCGTACAGCAATGTGCCATGTTTTATTCATTGAACTTTAAATGTAAATGCATGTTTTAATTTGATAATAAATCTGTTGGCATTTAATTAAACTTAGATAATAATTTTTGTCGGAGACGTGTACAAGAGCCATATTTTGATGTTGATCTTTATTTCAATTTATTATTAGTTTCTGTCGTTTCCACCAGCTTGTTCAGGTAGACATATTTATAATAACTTACTATCAAGTAATATTGTCGATAGATTCTATCATTAACTTGGCTTTATGTCAACTCATTTACAGACTATCTACTAAAACTTTATAAAGTGCTGTTTCCTTAGAGACAATAGACTTTCGCTTTCGGCTAAATTGCAAAATAGATATTCAGTTTATTCTGTACATTGTTAATAGCTAAGCTTTCCTGAATTGACTTTAGACGGTAACATACACATAATTTATAAAACTCTTATGGGTCATTTAGCATTAAGGTAAAGCTATAATACAACAATGTTCTCATGTAAATGATGTAATTCCTATTATGAGAATAAAGTAGCTTTAAACCTTCAAATATCACAAGTGAATTTACACGTCCATATGTATATACAAGTCGCAAATTACGAACTGGCGCATAAAATAATCGCTCAATTGACAAGCCGGAGTGGGTCAACCCGTGTGAAAATGCAAACACAAATTGAGAACTATTTACGAGCAGCACTTCCCTTTTAGGGGCATAACTAATTGAATGGTTTGTGCTGCAACATAGTTTTGTAAAAGGACTTGCGAGTGATAAGTGAGTATGTAGTTAGTGTAGATAGTCATCAATTACATATAATATTACATGTCTTGATGACAAAGGTTCAATTTAAGTGGTTTCGAAACGTGTTTATTATATTCTGAATTTGCGAAAAGGGTTCTCAAATCACACAGCTGGCAATGTGATTAGTTTTTTACAAGGTGGCTAATGAATTAAATAAATTTCGTGTATATAAAAAAATGTTGTTTTTATTTCGCATCAAACATAATATCATGTTTTTTTTCTTAGTTCTTCGGTTAATATCATATTTTTTTTTCTTAGTATGATGACATGACATTTTTATGTGTCATAATAAGAACTAACCAGTTCCTTTCTCATTTCCAGGATTCTTACCTGGCGGAAGGGGATTACCCGATGGACGGCCAAGATGACTGGGACGGCGAGGAGATTCCAGAGACCAGCTCGACGTCCCGACCCTTGCTGCTGGGCGTCGTACCCTCAGCAATGTCCAAGCTGGAGCCCGTGAAGAAGGAGGTGTCAGCTGCAGCGTCTATTGCAGCCACTAATGCCAGACCCAGGATTATTGATAACCGTGAGTGTTTTTCTCCATCATTTTTTGAAGCCTAGCTATAGAGTAGATTTCGGAGTCCAGCTCAACAACCCGACCTTTGCGGCGTGCAGGCGTCCACATCGTAAGTTCTGCAGTTGACATCAAGCTGGATCCTTTTTGGAGGAAAATATTTATTTTGTTTCCTTTGTAATCTCTGCTAAACCAAAAAAGATAAATCCTTTTACCATTAGAAAGCACCATTATCCTACAGTAAGCCTTTTCAGAATTACCTACTTGTAGCTAGGTTTTAGTATTTGTGATGTACAAGGAATATTTCTGCTAATAATGTAATACTATATCATTACTTTTTCAGCAAACATATCGCCATCGGAGCGTCAGTCCCTCATCAGCGCAGTGTTGAGGAGTATGAGAGACTTGGTGCGCGCCGGCAAGTGTCTGGTGCCAACGCCAAGGTGGCTTACTGTCAGACAACTGGCACCTGCAGCTGATACTGTGTAAGTAACCATATAAAAACCTCAAAAAATAGCTACGAATTCTATGCAAATTTTGTCTCCGGTTTTAATGATAAGCTTATCAAAGGTAGCTAGTACTTACCCCGGAAGTTTTCGCATTATCAATAATGTGGCGATTAGATTGTCGTATGGCCAAGAACTGGGATACCATACACATTGCCGACAAGGGTGTGCACAGTAGGTAAATTAATGTTTATGTTATCACTAACAAAATGAATGTGTGTCTGATTTATGAAATAAATTAAAATGTTAATATTAATTATAATACGAAACACTGGGTGTGAAAATGAAAAGTGATCTGATAAGAACTCTTACTCAAATTATAGACTATCGAAATGCATTTCTATGATTTTTAAAATAATAAACTTTCTTACTGAGGAACCCTGGCATGTCGCCTTTAGTAATCAATATAATTTTATATAATTTCAGCTACATCCCTCCCTGCGTTCAATTGCACCGCTGCGCTCCTGATTCCGGATGCTGTCTCAACGAGGGTGAGCAGTGCGCGCCTACCGAAGGAGAACATGTCACCTTTCCATTCTATGTAAGTTTATGTATCGTCAAATCAACTAATAAATGTTTAATTCATACCCAAATACACTCTTATTTCTCCAAGTGGTCTTGTTACAACTATGCTAAACAGTGCCACAGCGTTCCGCTTTGTTGAAAGGTACGCCACATAGGTGTACCATAATATTTTATTGATGTCCTTGCTTCAACAAGAATTGCGTCCAAGTTCTAAATATCAATAACTCTTAATGACATCAAGTCAAGGTCAATAAACTTATAACCATGTTTTTTTTTTAATTTCAAGTTACATAAAGCAGACAGTACCATGAACGTAGTCAGGATGCAGTTCTACAACCACACGAAATGCGGATGTGTATCACGAGATGCGTTGCAAAGCACCATCGCGTCAAGAATAGCTTTGGGTATGGGCGTAGGGAACCCCAGCTACAGTGACATTCAAGAAGAGGAGGGCACTTCACGACGAGCTGCCGAGAGACAGAACAATTGGAGAACGTCAACTACGGAACATCCTTTGGAAAAAGAAGAGGAGGAGGCTACTGCACCGCCGCAATTGCGCAGGTAATTATATTATTTTCATGCCAGTTAAACAATAGTCATTAATTTAATGTTGATGTATTTACCATGGCCATCAGTAAAATCAATACGGTGATTTTATTCTACGTTTCTTGAATTTCTAAAAATGAAATCCACTAGCGTAATGACATTTTATATATGATATTATTTTTACTTTGCAGATGTACATGCCCGGCACTGTTCCTGGCCAGTATGACAGACAGTATCCCATGCTCTTGCGTTTGCGAGTGGCCTGAAATTGGTCGTCGTCGAGACTGCCAGTCTTTGGCCAGAGGCAAAGAGCACTTCGGTCTTCGAGACCGCGTCTGTGTAGCGAGGGGAGACTGCACTGCCCCTACCTGCGAGTATGGAGTCTACGACAGAAATTTTGGCAGGTGTCCCGTCCGGAGGTACAGAAGAGTCAGGTATCGTGGTAGAGGAAGATACCAAGAGAAGACATTCGCTGTGTGAATTGAAGGACAGTAGCAGATTGCTTTATCGTACAAGTAATAAGGGGATTTCTAATATGACATCGTGCTAGTTATGGGTGCCAGTAGAATTATTTTCAAGGGGTTGCATCTTCTACACTTCTATTGATGATACACAACTAATCTTCCCTCGGATGTTGGTTCAAAGTAAAGATATTAATCTCGTTGTGGTAAAAGTGCACTCCCCTTGCACCCTCCTCCTAGCTCTATTATTGTTTGTATTATTTTTACGACACCATTGTCGTGAGGTGAGCTAGTTTTTTAAAAAGTTCGAAATTTCGTTTAAGAAATTAGTATCCTGGTAATAATCTAATCTAAGCATAAAAGAGTATTGAACATATTTTATTCCTAGAAATGTAGTGTCTATGTTACGACTAGAAGTCCGAATAATTATTAATTTTAATAAGTGCCATAATGCTAGAGTCAATACTTATAAGAGTAATTTGAGTGTGCTGCAGATTTTCAAGAAAATAAATAAATTTTTTCATTAAGATAGTACTGGGTGGCGCAAAAGTAAAGACCCTATTTGGTTCAGCTATAACATTTTTTCTAAATTAGAAAACTAGATTTAGATTTTTTTAAATGTATATTTGTGCCATTAAATTTCGTACCATTAGGATTTAAAGATGATGTCTTTTAAATGGTGACCTCCAGAGTTGATACACCTTGAAGAGGATGATTTTCCTTCAAAATTGGTTATGAGTGACGAAGCGCATTTCCATCTCTCAGGGCATGTCAATAAGCAGAATACTCGGTTCTGGGGCACTGATAATCCGCGCATTATTCAAGAAACACCTCTACACCCACTAAAAGTTACTGTATGGTGTGGCATCTGTGTTGACAGAGTGATCGGACCCTATTTTTTCGAAGACGCTGGAGGCAATGCGATAACTGTCACTGGAGAACGCTACAGAACCATGTTACGTGAGTTTTTGATACCCAGTTTGGACGAATTGGGGCTGGAGCACATCTGGTTTCAACAAGACGGCGCTACGGCACACACAGCGCGCGACACTATGGACTTAGTGAGGGACGCTTTTCCAGACCGAGTTATCTCTCGTTTTGGCGATTTGCCTTGGCCTGCAAGATCACCCGATCTGACCAGTCCAGACTTCTTTCTTTGGGGTTTTTTGAAATCTCGGGTGTATGTGAACAAGCCACAGACTCTCGCAGCTCTAAAAGAAAACATTCGTCAAGAAATAACGAACATATCGCAGGAAGTGTTACGGCAAGTTATGCAAAATGTCATAAATAGGGCTCAAATGTGTATCAACTCTGGAGGTCACCATTTAAAAGACATCATCTTTAAATCCTAATGGTACGAAATTTAATGGCACAAATATACATTTAAAAAAATCTAAATCTAGTTTTCTAATTTAGAAAAAATGTTATAGCTGAACCAAATAGGGTCTTTACTTTTGCGCCACCCGTTATATACTTTTCTTAGAAATGTTGGGATTAAACTGAATTCAGAATGCAATATCGAAATAAATTAGTTAGTTATTTACGCCAGTAGTTTTGATTTAATTGACTGTTTAAAAGAATTAAAAAAAATATTTGTACTATTGTAACTGTATAATCTATAGACTTTTTATGTAGCATACCAACAACCTTGTCGGTATGCTACATAAAAAGTCAAGCTTCTATGTTTTTCTGTAAATTAATTTTTGGATAATCTAGATTCACACCTGTTAACATGGGAGACGCCCAGCAGTATTGAAGTAAGTGTCATTATATTAAATTTTCACATCGCGAGCATAATATTTTGTAGTCATGAAAATTTTGTGAAGTTTAGAATTAGTATTGAGATCGAATATTTGTAAGATATTTTTAAGCTGTAAATAAACAATTTATAAAAAAAATCGTTATTGGTTTAATTTTCGCTTCTTTTTTGTACATTTTTTTTTAAATAAAGAGAATTTGAAATAATATGGTAAGTATCCTTCCTAACCTGCTAATAATAATATTATAAACTCAAAAGTAACTCTGTCTGCTCTGCCTTCACGGCAAAACCACTGACCCAATCTTGATAAAAATTAGTATGGAGATAGCATAGAAATCTTAATAACTAGTCAATAGAAATGCTATCGACTATCTTTTAACACTGGGACGCATGTCGCCGTTTTTCAAATACCACTTTTTGTATTCCTGCAAACAAAATTATTCTTTTTGGCGATGACATTAAGACGACAATTCCTTAACTCGCACTTGTGTTCGATTAGACTCATACGCTTGTATTCCTGCAAACAAAATTATTCTTTTTGCGATGACATTAAGACGACAATTCCTCAACTCGCACTTGTGTTTGACTAGACAGATGCGCGGCGACAAGGTCACGCGTCTTTGACATTTCTATTGCCTTATTATTAAGATTTCTATGGGAGATAGTTAAGGAGCTCAGAAAGGATAAAGGATATATTATTGATCGACGTACACGCTGGTATACCCGTGGGTAGGAGCTATTCATGTTTATAAAACAGCGTCATTTATCTAACAGCAAACGAAATCACTCTTTACTAGAGATATGCCGACTAGTCGACCACTTTTGCAATTCCCGACTAATCGGCTTCAGAATAAATGTCAATTATGAAGTACTTCATAACTTGTAATGTGCATAAGTACATAGTGGTGCGACGCACATTACAATATAAAATGGTATTAAATGCATTTAAATTTAACCGAATCTAATGATCGGCCTCGCCAACTAATCAGTTAGCCGACTAGTCGGCCAACGCCATAATCAGCCCATCTCTACTGATTACTTAACTGTGTAGGTATACTCATTGGTTTATAAATTGTCTTAGAGCTCATAACTATATATCATTACGCTATCGTTTTTGTCTCACCAGGTGGCGCCACTAAAGAGTAAGGTCTGTCAAAGTTTGTTGACAGACATTGATTTATCCCTACCATTAAGTTTTAACGTATCAGGCTCAGGCTCAGTTCTGTAGGGCGTTTTGAAGACAAATTTTGAACAAAAATTATTAAGATGATTAATACTTCCGTTTCTCTTGTTTTTATACGCGCCTTATGTACAAGTTCGTTTTCTGTCGCTCGTAAAAAGTTTGTCTTCAGTACGCCCTAACGAAATTTGCCTCTTGAGACATATATAAACTCAATGACCGCACAGCCCACCCGCAAATAGTGACAATTGACATTTCTGAGACCTCACATTACACACGCATTCCTAGCAGCGAATTCATACGCTGTTAGAAAGAAAGAAAGAAAGAAAGAAAAATCATTTATTCTGGCAAATAAAATAGATAATAATATAACGTCTAAAACTAAATAATTTAAAAAAACATTCTTAAAGCCAGAAATGGTACGCATCTCAGCACAATACTGCAGCGCCAAAAAGCACCGCAGCGCTGATAATTCTGATGCGCCCAGAGAATGAGAAGCAAGCAGTGTGACAACAGAAAAAAAAATAATAAAAAATAAATAAATAAATAAATAATATATAATATTTAAATTTACAATTTTTGTGTCACCATCAACAATATATTTAAGGATAAAAAACTTAATTATATTAAGATTAAACAACTACAACTAAACCTATACAATAATAAAGCATAACATTAATAAAACTCATTTTCAAAATTAACAAATACTATCTGCTATTAATGACAAATATATTATTAAATTATATGTGAAACCTGGAACGCACCCATACGCTTTTGACATCCATAAACAATAATTGACAACAAAGAAATTCGGGGAAGAGCGGGGTTCTCAAAAACACGTCCAAGCCATACATATTTTTGTTGTATAAAATTTGTTATCCAGCTATTTAAAAACAAAGTGCCGTGTCTTCCGTATTGTTTGTATAGTGTAAATAGTTTTAAACTGTATGTAGGTCGTGTTTTTATAGTTAGAAGAGTGTGTGACTTGTGTAGGATAGAATTGTGGTGTTGGCAATTAGTTGTTAGTAATTCATTACCATATTCTTGGCAAATAAAATATTCCATTTCATTTCATTACAGACATCTACTTTTCAACAATTTTGCCATTACCTTCCCAATGTTTATTCAGATGTGTTGACGCGGTTCCAAATTGCGTTTATTTGTACAAATTGCTTATTTGCACAAATGTTCGGTTTAATTAAATAACAGCGCAGAAAAACAAGCTACTTCGGGCTATAGAGACTTGATTTAGTCTTGCCTAATTTTATCAACAAATTAAAATGAAGATTTTAGTGTTTTTGTTCTTTTTCTATGTAAGTATTTGTGCTTTATTTGATAACGTTCAGTTGATACTAAACCGTTACCATCATAATTAATAATTTTATTTATTTTATGAAACGATCCTGTTTTATTGCAACCTACCAAAAATATCGTATTAAAATGTTATTTGTAACTATCAAATTTGATTGTTAATTGATTTCTACTATTTGAATAATTTGTAGGTATTATTTAATTTCAAATTGGAATCCATGTCCAATTTATAGAGACAAAACAAATAAATACAGTTGTATTGTCTGTCTGTAATGTCAAAATAACTACGCTAAGCTGGTACGGCTAACGCGATGCCTTTGCCTAAAAAGTTTTCGGTATACCTGTATGTCTCTTTGTTACGGCTAATCTTCAAAACGATTAAACTGATTTTCATTTAAATTTTAGAGGCAGATTAACAAATTCCACACGGACGATGTGGCGGCCAACAGCTCGTGTTTAATATTTTGGTTAACACTTTCAGGTTGCTGCAGTTTTGGCGGATGATTACCTTCCAGATACTTTTACAAATCAATCACAAAGTAAGTAAACTATTTATAAGTAAATTAACATTTTGTTAAGGTTGTTGACACCACATCTATGAATGTAATAAACAACAATCTACATAGTCTAAATGTCATTATATCTAAACTAATATTATAAAAGTTAATTAGATTTTTTGTGTGTTGAAACTACACGACCGATTTCAATAGTACATTGTACATCAAAGGGATGTAGTTTAGAAGCTGGGGGCCTTAATAAACCCAAAAGAAAGCAAACCATCACCCGAGAGATACATACTGCACCTACAAAGAAACAAAAACTACCAAAAATTACAGAAACTACTAAAATTTACCAAAAACAACCAAATATTTAAAAAAATACCATAAACATTCATATTTCACCAAAAAGTACCAAAAACAACTAATAACTCATAAAATGAGAGAAAAAAACTTCACCTTCTTAGCAGAAGGGGGTTGTTTCTACTTTTTTTTCCACTGCGCACTACGGCTGGTGGAAAAGTAGGAACAGTCCTGCTGATACACACACTAACAAAAACACTAACTCTCTTTAATAGATATTCTCCGTATGACATACTGCAATGAGGTACTTTCTACGTAGGTGTAGTATAAAATTATTTCACCATTAGAAAGCTATCTTGGCGTTGGTGAAGCCGCGCGCGAAAGCTATTAGCTTTATAAAATGTATTTTATATAATATTAACCAAGTAAGGTTCGTCTAGCTAAGGTATATATTATTATGTACATATATATATACCTATGACGCTGGCACAAAATAGTTGAGAATATCCATAACTGAATTGGTAAAGCACTTGGGGCGTATACCCAGGGGGTGCAGGTTCGAGTCCTGCTGGATTCTTAATTTTTCAACTTTAATATTATATAAAATACAAAAAGGCATAGCAAAGCTAAAATTTGCTTTAAAATATTACAAGTATTTTATAAAATGTCTACATTTCGACTCAAATGAGTATAATTATTTAAACTTAGAACGTAAAACTAACTCTCCCCATGCTTTCACAGCCATACAAGCCATAGGCGGAGACCTAAGCCTGAAGATGCTAATGATGGAAGACGGATCGGCCAAAGGCAAGTGTTACTGCTCGTGCAGCCTCAACAGCCAGCCCGTCTTTATGGAGATAGACCCCAGCACCCTGGATAGCTCCGACAGTAGTATGATGATGTCTCTCAATTAGGGTTGCCAGAGGGAAATCTCGTTAATTATTTAAGATTTATCTCTTATCAAAATATAGTATATGCGAATAACACCGAAGGCTGGAAGGCCTGCTTTATGTCTGTTTTTCAATCTACCCTTAATGACCTACGACCTTTATTAGCATACATACTCTTAATTTTGGTACATACTCTATGCCTAGTAGAATGTAATCCATAGCCCCACGAAATATTTAATCTTTAATACGTTATAGACCTGTTGTATATTGGAACCCAAATAAACAGTCTTAAATTATAATTTTGTTATTTACAATACAATGGATAAATAATACCTACAACAAATACGACTACGAGAAGAATAATACGAGTTTGTCAAATGAAACGCACATGACCAAAAAGTAAAATTTATCTAATCACTTAGTAGTAACTAAAGTAACATTACACCGAACATTATGACGTTAAGTAGCGAGGGTGCAAAGCAGGGCAGTGCCTCTCTTGACCCAGAACTCCGCGTTCTCCTTGCCAGAAGGCAGGTCCACTGCCACCACAAACGCTCCCTTACGAAGGGGGTAGTAGTAACACGGACAGATATAGCGGTCTGCGGACAAGTTACATTTTTGGAGGTGTCGTGCAATATTCAATTGACGGCTAGGAGTACACATCAAGGGCCGACTATTTATACTACTTCTGATTCACTATTTATAGAATAAATGCGTTATCGCTTCTATTTTCGAACATCCTATTTTTGCCTACATCAAATCGGTTAAGAGATCTGTCTATATCCTGATCTTGACTCTTCTGAGCACTCACTGATTTATCGCGGAATATTACAAGGATTAGGGAGATTTCGAAATATTATTATTTATAATAATTAATATTTTGGCCATAAGAATGAAGTCATTGGTAGGAAATATAATTACATCCAAACAAACAGTGTCTGCGCAAACACAGGTGAAATATTTTTATAGCGACTGCCGCCAAAAAGTAGTGCTTCCATTACTTTTCCACGGTTTGGTGGTGAGATCAGGCTCTGAAATTACTGGCACATGAGGCATAACACCGTAGTCCTCAGCTGCAGCGACGCATCTATAATCTGCTTTTGGGATTGTTGATGTCCATGGGCTGTACTCCACTTACCATCAGGTGGACTACACGTTCGTTTGCTGTGAGTGTAGTATAAAAAAAAATAAAAGCGACCTTCAATCTTTGACTGCATTTAAATGAAATGAAGGTTACTCACTGCGCAGTTTTTTCCCAGTGGCTCTGACGGGCTTAAAGTGTATCGGAGTCATGGGGAACACCAACTGCATGGGCAGAGGCTCGGCCAGGTGGCTGTCTTTGCGGAACCACGACGCACCTTCCAGGAACTGACCCCTGGTTAACATGTGAAATCATTGTTAAGGGCATTATATGCCTTTTGCCTTATAATGGCATCTGCAGAGGCTTCACTAACCTGCCGGCTCTACGAAAACCTTGGACATATTTTTTTAATAACCTCATGTTTGTATACAACAAAGAATTTATCTAAAATTATATAGTACGCTAATAATATATGATAAGATCGATCTAACTATGGTGGGAATTACGCTGATAAACGGGCAAATTGTAAAAACGGAAAAAACACGTGTCGCCTGCAGACTTTGAACACATATCTTATTTCCACCGAGAAGTTTAAGACTTTGTTTGGTACCCTTGAGTATCACCTCACGTTAGTTATTACAGTGTTAATACCTGATATAAACGCCTCCATCCCTCGGTGGACGGACGAAGCCGCTCTCTTCCAGCGGCATGACGTTGAACTCCCAGATCAACGTGTCGATGGGCCACGCCTCACCGCGAGCCGTGGTCTATCATACAAAACAGTTTATACTAAGAAACAGTTGAATTATTATGGGACCGGCAGGATTTGAACCTGCGACCTTCTGCACACCGGGTAGACACTTTAACTTATCAGTTGCGGTCGCCTCTTGCCAGAATCCAAATTTCTCAACTGTATGTTACGTCATTTCGTGACTACAGATAGGAACAAATAGAAAAACGTAACATCACAAAATAACGTAACATACAGTTGAGAAATTTGCACCTGCCCGGTGTGCAGAAGGTCACGGGTTCAAATCCTGTCGGTCTTATAATTATTCAACTGTTTCTTAGTACAATTTGCTAAGCATAGCTAAATGCTATAAAAACGGTTTATGATTTCATGTGAGATATGAAATAACATTCAGGACAAATTAAATAATGCAACACAATATTTTATGAAAGGTACATCGCTTTGCATCTGAGTATTTTTTATTGTTAGCCCACATGGTTTATCGTGATTGGTCTCAAATTCAAATAAGTGGGGAATTTGTGTTGGTTCAGTCCAAAATGTTGTATGCATGACAGTTCCATTATCAATTAGGTCTCTCGCCCAGGACCGATAATCGGTCATTCGATTAAATAAACTTCAAGCAGAGGTTGGCATCTGAGTAGTGCGATCCGGAAAACCAACGGAGATTGACCGCTAAAAGGCGGCGCTGGCTGGATAAAGTCTTGTATAATCCTTGTGTAATTTGAGTTGACATTATTTGTTTGTAAATAGTTCTATTAAGTAAAGCTAAATAATTAAAAATTTATGATGATTAAATCTTTATTTTTCACGGTCCACACTGCTTCGCTACCAGCCTATATTTAAAGTATTTTTAAATCGGTCACCGATTAACGGTCGTAGGCGAGAGCCCTTAATGGAAGTTAATAAAGTTACCAGAAATGGTAGTAAAGGTGCTACTATCAGTGGCGTTCCTGAAAAAAGGTATAAAATGGAGATATGGGCACCTGCATGACAGCAGTGAGGAAGCCGGTGGGCGCCACGAAGGCCGGCAGCCAGCACAGCGTGGGCGGCCCGCGCGGCGCGCCGGCCCAGCCCTGCAGGTGCGCGCCGCGCAGCCACAGCTCGCGGCACCACGCGCCCAGCGGCTTCATCGACGGACGACCTGCAGCGGTAGCGTACCTCACTCCTCCTCGCTCATCAACAGTGCGAATCTCATAGTGGGACAAGCTCAAAACACTAGGAAATTGATTTACGAGAAAGCATCTTCGGCACTAAAGTACTGACATACATACAAAATAATAGAGGTCTAATTCATTTGTATATGTTATGCAATTAGTTAGCCATTTCTGAATCGGTTATGATGGTAAATTCTTCTTCCTTAAAAACATCAGTACAAAAAAAAAACCGACTTCAAAAAGTAGGTAAACTAAAAAGCAAAAAATAAATTTACTTCGCACAAAATAATACGTTTTTTCATTTAGTTAAATATAAATAATTAAATAATGATTTTATAATTCTGAAGTCGGTGCCAAGTAAAAGCTATAAGAACCTTTCTACAATACTTGTGTGTACTGTAAATTGATAAATTTACCGTACACACAATAAAGGGAGGCGTAGTTGTGCTAGCGCGCGGTCGCCCAGTATTGGTACTTACCACAGAAATATTCAGTCAGAAAATAGTTGTTACAAAGATTGATATTATCTATACAGAGTAATTGTTTACTTGGCACCGACTTCAGAATTATAAAATCATTATTTAATTATTTATATTTAACTAAATGAAAAAACGTATTATTTTGTGCGAAGTAAATTAATTTTTTGCTTTTTAGTTTACCTACTTTTTGAAGTCGGTTTTTTTTTTGTTAAAAAATATTTTTATTTTACGATTTTAAGTGACGGTTACTTGAGACGGAAAACTTATTTAAGCCTAAATTAAAAGAATTATCCCTGTACTCCTAACCGTTGAGGAGTTGTACCTTCCAGCATCAGCTCAGCAACCATGCAAATATCCAAGTAATCAAATCAAATCAAATCATTTATTTCCATGGGCCCCAAGGGGCGCTTGAACACGTCAAAACAAACATCAAAACACAAAAAATATAAAATTAAAATAAAACTTAGCTAACTAAATTATAATACTTATTGTAATAAAATGATTTGACACCGGAGCTTAGATTGACTTTAATTCAACTTTTGAATTGAATTAAAATCAATCCAAGTACCAGCTCCGATGGGTATTGCATCATGACAAGAGCTGGTGAGAAACTCATGTGCACCATCTTTTCAAATAATTCATACAATATTTGTTTGTTTTTTGACAATAATTCTATGTGTAAGTTATAGCAACCAAAACAAAATTATAGCTAAATATGGTTATAAAGAGAAAATGCAATTAAATTATTATAAATAAATCCATAGTATATAGGGTTGCAATATCTTACACTTCAAGCAGAAAATAAAGGAGTAAAAACAATGTGTGTATACTACTGTATAAGGGTTTCAGAACAAACAAAAAAATATTTATAATACTAATAACAAAAACTATTTATACTACAAAAATATAAAAATTAAAAAATGTACACACAGATTGCCTTTACTTAACAATATTTGAAATAACATGAAATGAGGTTATACAAATCAAATTTAGTGAGTGTGAATTTTCATTAATCATATTAAATAATAAAAAATAATGTATCAATTGATATTCATTATAATGTCAAAAGTTGAAACTTAAGTCAATAATATGATAATATGATGTCAAAAATAAATTATGTCAATCTCAATATAGAATATAATATGTCAAAATAATCATAATCAATCATAATTATAAATAGGATAAAACAATGTCTAACTTGGCAATTCATTTGAAATATAATAACCATAATAATTGTAAATAATAAATACATTACTGTAATAAATACATTAGATAAATAAATATTATTTCCAAGGCGTAGTGTCGGTTAAGAAATCGTTTATTTTATAATAGCCCCTTTCCATGAGACGATTCTTAACGATACTCTTAAACTTTAGTAGGGGCAAGTTCAAGATTTCGACAGAAATTTTGTTATAAAAACGCACTCCAAGTCCCTCAAATGAGTTGTGGACTTTGTTTAAGCGATAATATTGGCCTACCAATTTATGCTTATTTCTCGTGTTCAATGAATGAACATCGCTTTTCTTGGTATATGTTCCTATGTTTTTTCGTATAAACATAATATTAGTAAATATATATTGCGATGCTACTGTTAAAATACCTATTTCCTTAAATCGTTCTTTCAGAGAATCTCGAGCTTTGAGTTTGTAAATCGCACGAATTGCCCGTTTTTGAATTACAAAAATGTTTTGAATATCAGCTGCCTTGCCCCATAGCAGAATACCGTAGGACATGACACTGTGAAAATAACTAAAATAAACTAGTCGCGCAGTTTCAATATCAGTTAACTGACGAACTTTCCAAACAGCGAATGCCGCGGAGCTGAGTTTCCCTGCTAGACACGATATATGGGCGCCCCACTGAAGCTTATGATCCAAGGTTATTCCTAAAAACATAGTTGATTCTACAAGACTAATAATTTCGTTATTTAGTATTATACTCATGTTCTGTTTCTTGACATTAGGCAAAGTGAACTTTATACATTAAATTTAGTTTTATTCGAGTTCAATAATAAATTGTTGCTAGTAAACCAGTCTTGGACTAGTGCAAGTGACCTGTTAATATCAAAAATACTATCCTGATTACGATTAACTTTAAAAATAAGCGAAGTATCATCTGCAAAAAGTACTATATCACAAACATTTTGCACATAGAATGGTAAATCGTTAATGTATACTAAAAAGAGAAACGGACCGAGAATTGAGCCCTGTGGCACGCCCATTGAGACAGGTAATCCGGAGGACCTAATTCCATTTATATCAACTCGTTGAACTCTGTCACCAAGGTAAGAGGCAACCAGATCAAGTGCAATATCCCTGACTCCATAGTGCCTGAGTTTTCGCAAAAGCGTTTGATGTTCAACGCAGTCGAATGCTTTGGATAAGTCACAGAAAACGCCAATTGCATCTTGCGCGTTTTCCCAGGCATTAAATATATGTTTTATAAGTGTAGAACCTGCATCTATGGTTGAGCGACCCTTTGTGAAACCATACTGCTCTTTGTGAAATAAATTATTAATATTAAAATGGCTTTCTAACTGCTGCAAAATAAGCTTTTCAAAGACTTTACTAACTGCTGGCAAGATTGAGATGGGTCTAAAATTGCTAGGGTCACTCTTAGACCCACTCTTGAATAATGGTATTAACTTACTATGTTTCATCAAATTAGGAAATATACCTTTATCTACACATTGATTAAATATTACAGCTAATTGTGGTGCTATTTCAATAATTATATTTTGCAATATCTTGACAGAAATGCCCCACAAGTTGGTTGTTTTCTTTGAATTGAGCGACTTGAAGGTTTTCACCACCTCACTTGGGCTTATAAATTGGAATTTGAAAATGACATCACACTCTTTCACGCTGCCCCTAGCCAAGGATTCAGCTGTGACTGAGCATGAATCCAAGAAACTGGTAGTCTCAACTGGTATTTTTGCAAAGTAATTATTAAATGTTTCAGCCAAACCCAGATTATCTTTAATAATATTGTTATTAACCACTAATTCAAAACTATCATCTCGCGGTTTGGACCGTCCTGTTTCAGTATTTATTACAGTCCAAGTTGCTTTTATTTTATTATCAGACTGTTTAATTTTGTTACTTAAATAAATTGATTTAGCTACCAAGCAAACTTGTTTGAATATTTTAGAATAATTTCTAACATGTTGTATAAAAATAGGATCAAAATTATACTGTTTCATTCCATATAGATCATACATCTTAGCTCTACTTTTGTAAATTCCAGGAGTTGCCCAGTCACAGAATCTACTATTCACATTCTTAGTAAAAGTTTTCTCTTTAAAAATAAAATCGTATTCTAATTTAATTAAGTTAAATAAATTCCCGTATAGGACATCCGGATTATCCTCATTGATATCTAAGTTGGTAACCTTGGCTGCAATATTCTCGTTAAAGCATTTGAGACGATTAGAAGTCATCGGCCTACAAGTGATTTTCTTTGCTTTAACCAGCTCATCCATGGGATAAACGACCATTTGCCCACAGTGGTCAGATCTTAAGTGACTGAATATTGCTTTACTCAGATATCTACAGTTGCTAAATACATTATCCAGACATGTTGCAGAATGTGATGTAATTCTAGTTGGTTCAAAGAATATGTGCTCTAAGTTAAATGACCTAAATAAACTAAAAAGCCTAGTGGAACTAGATGACTGCTGAAGTAGATCCACATTAAAATCGCCGCATACAACTAAATTCCTATTACCAGTACTCAAACGCCTTAAAACATCTTCCATAACTGTCTCAAATAGGTTAATATCACTCTGTGGAGGTCTATATACACATACTATAATATACTGCTTTAACTCAATACAAGACAGTTCAGCAGTGCGTTCAATAGATAAATTCACTATGTCTTTTCGTTCCTTACATTTCAATGTTTTATTTACAACTATCAGTGATCCACCATGTATGGCCTTTTTTCTTATGAATGCACTCATAACTGAAAAGTTGTCATTAATAATCAATGACTTATGATTCCTTAACCAATGTTCGGTGACACACAAAACCTGTACCTTATATTCTTCTAAAAATAAATCTAACTCAAGTTCTTTGCCGGAGACACCCTGTATATTTTGGTGGAACAACCTAATATTACTGGTATGCCTATCCTTTGTCCTAGATCCTAGTTTAAATTATTTGATGTATCCACATTACATCTAATCACCTTACCACCTAAACTATGGTTTGATACCATATCAGTACCTGTGTTGATAGGTACAGTGGTGTTGGAACCTAGCGGTATGTGCTTGAGTACTGTATTAGTACCTGTGTCTGTGTGAAGTATATTGTATGCTAATAATTTAGCAATCTGTCTCTTAAAATAAATAGGCAGATACAATGTATCTTTAGTTAAATAAAATTTACTAATAAATTTATTAGTGTCAAAAAATAAGATGTCACTATGACTATGTGTTGTGTTGTATATCAATGAATTAAGGCTGTGAATATATGTATTTTGTTTCTGTGTTAGCATGTGAGAGTAAGTAGTTTTAGGTAATATACGAAAAACGATATAGAAGCCTTTGAAATTTGAGGGTTACCCATGATTTTTCTAGGATCCCACCATCAAATCATGACCTCATATTATTTATTTAATTAAGTAATATTCAACGTCTCGCCTCATTTGTGTATAACTTGAAAGAATACAGTAAACGGCTTCAAGGAGCCTATATTTAAAGAATTATACCCGTACTCTTAACCGTTGAGGAGTTGTACCTTCCAGCATCAGCTCAGCAACATAAAATGCTGATTACTAGATGCAAATATCCGAGAAGTTTTAGATAATATACAAAAAACAATATAGAAAGCCTTTAATATTTGAGGGTTGCCCTTGATTTCTCTAGGATCCCATCATCAGAACGTGACTTAAAAAAAATGGGACCACATGACAAGTATATCCTTTCAAACAAAAAAGAATTTCTCAAATCGGTTCAGGCGTCTTCGAGTAATCGGTAACAAACATAAAAAAAAAAAAAAGAAATACAACCGAATTTTCTCAATTCGGTTGTATTTTCCTCCTTTTTTTGAAGTCGGTTAAAAATAGAGGGTCGAGAAAAGTTTTCCTTTAAATCCTGACCGCTTACACTTATTATATTAGCAAGGATTTCTACCTACATAATGCGACTGTCTACTTATTTCTTTTTAAGAATTTTATCTACTATACAGTCTACAATGGGATCCACATACACACTGGTTCACAATATATTATCAACAAGTTTTGTAATATTCTCACAATACCTTTCATCCAGAACGAAGGCACCTTTCCCTCAAAGATACATTGATACATGATCTCCAGGATTTCCGACATCACCACCAAGCCCTCAATGGCACGTCGCAGCTCCTACGCAATACACAATGTCTACATAAAGGTCACTTCTTCATACTTGAATAAATAGCTACGATTTAGTAGACTTTAAGCCTAATTTTTGTCAGCAGTAAAAAGTCCTCAATCAAGCTGAGAAAATTATTATGAAGAATAGCAGAGCTGTATTTTTCCAAAATTTCACCAATTATGTTTTGGTCCTATCTGACGAATCAGAAGTAAGCCTACCCGGTAGGCCCTATCTTCATCTACCGGGCACATATCTACATATCTAGACTCCGTGCTGCTCTTGAGAAAGTACCGACAGAAAAATCCAATTGCATTTGTCTGACCCGGGATCTTCAAATTAGTTATTTTATTTTCTAAAGAAGTACTTATGTATACACATAATATAATATATATATAGCATATACCTTGAGGCCAAACGTGATCATGCTGATGAGCGTGTTGAAGTATCCAATCTCCTGCAGCAATGAGACACACATCGGCATCACGATCTCCGGTCCCATCATGCGCTCAGTCGTCTCCACGTCTATTTTGTTCGGTAGCTTTACCGTCATCTCGGCAGCGAGCTCGTCCACCTAACACACATAATATAATAAATGAGCCACCTATAGCTATGGTAACTGAAACAGTTTTAGCACAAAATTGCAACTAAACACCACAAAGCTTGACGAGGAATAAAAAGTTATTTTGATTAAACAGTTAACACTATGTGATGATAGGAAAAAAAATCGGTAATCAAATTATACAATCGCAATAAGCCATCGACAATACCGAAGGGTAAGGGCTCTCACAAACCACCGACGTTTTTACCGCTTTTTCAAGACGTTGGTACCTCAGCAATGTAAACCAGTAGAGTATTACCCGTGATTCAATGCTCAGCGATGGATGAAACCGGGGAATGGGGTAATTTGCACATGGGTAATTCGAGTTGACTATACGTGAATAGTTTACAAAGTAAAGATGAATTATGAAAAGTATTGTTAAATGCTTTTTTCTTCTATATATGGTTCACTGGTTTTTTTCGTCGATTACTTTTACCGGTATCATCAATTCAATTCAATTCATTTATTTCGTAAAACATAGGTTACAAAGATGTTACAGTGTTACAAAAAGTTCTTCTATGATTCGCCGAATGGCATACGAAAATTTAAACAATAATGTTAGTTCGACAGGCATTCAAATCAGTTTAAGATAACAATGTTATATTTTAAAAAGAGCTTAACAAATAAATTAATTGTATTAGATGCATGTCAAATGAGTAATAAAATGTCGATGATAAAATGTCAGTGATTACAATAATAAAATTAATTAATACCATAATAAAAAAAATCTACTGATAAATTAGGATGTCACAACAATGTTAATTACCAATCTCGTTTAAATCACCGGTCTTACTCCGGTCCTCACTGCTCCGTTGCAAACCTCTATTTGAAGTTTTTTTTTAATCTGTCACCGAGCATCGGGAGTGAGAGCCCATCACCAACCATGTTTCACAATTATCCTAGTATTCCACGTTACCTTTTGGTCTTCTCCGCCACCGCCTCCTCCACCGCCAGTAGACGCCAGAGCAAATAATGTCGAGCACATTATCAAAGCGTCCTGAGTAAGGATGATTAATTATATTTTTGCTTTTGATCCATTAAAATGACTTCGCACAATTATTATTAAGAAGTATCATGAGTCTATTGATTTAATTAGAAGTTGAAAAACGGGTATTATCTTATTT
This sequence comes from Hypena proboscidalis, assembly GCA_905147285.1. Taxonomy (NCBI): domain Eukaryota; kingdom Metazoa; phylum Arthropoda; class Insecta; order Lepidoptera; family Erebidae; genus Hypena; species Hypena proboscidalis. The sequence continues at coordinate 1,594,001 of LR990132.1, forward strand.
TCCATAAATTCATTCGTTATTTTTTTGTTTTCCATAATCGTCCCTGCTGATAATATTTACTTGCACTATTATCATTCATACTAAAAACGCTTGTCATATCTACTTAATAATCATTAATAATATTTGCCGAAATAAGTTTCAATAACAACATGTGTCATAAACGTAAGCTTCAATAAGTTACACTTTACATAATCGATACTTGACATAAGCAAGATTTAATATAATTTCGAAACGTTTATAGTTTTGTACGAAAAATAATATTAAACAATTGATATGTAATCAAATGAGGTGTGGAGCCGGTCAGCAAGCTGAAGCTGCGGCAGTGAGCGTTAAAACCATCTGCGACGATAAGCGCACGTAGGCCGTAAACAATGCTTGCTGCATGTTCCATGCCTGCATGATGCATGCCTTCATGCACGTTGTATGCTGCATACTGCATGCTTGTTCACATGATCATAATATCTATACAGCGGGCGCTTGTACTCAATAACTAGCATTGTTGTTCTAGTATGATAAAATTAATATATTATGGTGAATAAAGGATTAAGTTTAGATTTACCACCTAAGACATACATTTGTGAAACGCAATAAAGTATTGAGTATTAAGTGTTTGGGACATTCCATTCTAATGTTATGGAAAACGCCATTATTATAATCAAAAATATTGCAAATAAATTTATGGTTTAAAAATATTATGACTTTATCGATTATAACCAACACAATAAGTGAAAATAATTTTATTTCATTACACGATTATGGCAACTGAAACGTTATTCCAATGAAATTATGGCAAATATGTGTATAATATATGAAATTATTGCGTGTCCATACTGCTAGCAATACTGAGGATAAGATAATGTCACCTGTGCTAGTGTAGCGACATCAGCAGAAGCATGCTGTCCTACTGACTCAGCGCGTTCGTAGCCAGGCAGTAAATCCAGGAAATCCCGGAACGATTCCAAGCTGCCATCTCGCGGAATGTGATAAGCCGGAATTGATGACAACCTATATAAAATAACGTGAATTGGAGGAGGGTTGGACAAAGTATACGCCTTAGGTAGTTATTTTTTGTATCCCAATGACAACTATGCTGATCTATGTGTAAAAATAGAACTGGTCAAAAATACCAGACCTTGAATTTTACTGGAGCAATAAATTCACGCAGTGCCACGGAGTGTTACATTGGTACTTTTAAAAATAAGTATAAAAACAAGAGTTACCTATAAAAAGGTGTATCATAGGCCTCTTCACAGAAGAATTGGTTGATGTACGCAATAAGCACCCGTTTGTCCCAATCGTCGGTGATGTGACCGCCGTAGTTGATAATGGCAAACAAATACCGCAGCGCATCCCAAGGCACTTCTTCGTATTCCTCTAGGTAATTTGCTAGAAGATTGTCAGATACCTGATGGAAATAATGCTTTGGATTTATTTATTGTATTGACCGTAACTCTAGACTAAAAACGTTAAATTATTCATCGTTAGCTATGGTCTAAGTCTAACCCTTCCCAAGGAAGAGTCCAGCATTGGACATTTGCTAAATATAGCTGTTATTATTAAGACTATAAATTAAATATTAGCAGCTATAGGCTGACCGTTTAAAAAACTGAGACCTCGCCTGCGCGGTACAGGGGCGCGGGGGTATGACGACAAAGGGGACTGAAACAGCTGCGGGCGGTGGAGGCACTTAATGAAACATACAGGAGATGAAATGCACCAAAATATTTTCTAAGATATGTGACATCATAGGAAAAAAGAAATAGTGATTTATCAAATGAAAAATAGTTAAGAAGATACAAAATTTTAATGAACTTATGTACGTAAATAAAATAATTGAGAATAAACTATTATACAATTTTTTATCTAAACATATAATTAAATCGTAAGAAAAACAATTTTTTTTTTGTGTCCAGTTTCTTTTTACTAAAATTTATGTATTATAGGCTGTCAAGAAAGAGTAGATTTGGAACTATTTTTTTTGTCTGTTAGCAACATTGTCAAAATATTGACAGATGTCAATAAATACAGAAACAGAGTTTACGCGTTGGTAAATTTTATTTATAAGAGTATAAAACGGCAATTAAAACAGGAAAAAAGTAATAAACAATGAATAAAACTATCCGAAGGTCTGGAAGAGAAATAATTTACAATGTATATAAAAGATGTTTAATGGAATATTAGGCAAAAAAAATTCTTTCGGATATCGGCAATGTTTATCAAAGAACCGCTGATATGACCGGTATGTGAGAGTTTAACATGTTGTTTTTAGTTAAATCAAGTATAGGTAATGGATAAAACCAAAGCTGTTTTGAATTTGTTGCTGAAATAAGCGGATTATTCAATAATTAAAACTAACACATTGGTTTAGTTGACGTTTGTTGTACTCAGTGTTGCGGTATAGCGCAACTAGGTTAATGTTGATACTTGAGTATAGTTTAAGTAAATAACATAAAATAATATCACGCATGGGCTTAGCCGGGAGGTGTTTAACCCTCCCCTCACTCCGAAATGGCTCGGACTGCTTTATCTTTTCTGCTATATCTATGATTTTTACTATGATTTTTCTATGATTTTTTTACTATGATTTTTCTATGATCTATGATTTTTACTTAATTCAGGTAAATCAGTAAGTACTATTCGAAGAATTGCACGAGGAGGAGCACAAAATAGAGGCGTATTTCTTACACCAGGAAAAAACCGAAAAGGATAACCGTCCGAAGAAAGTGTTAGATAACTTTGATTTGTGTGCTATTAGACAAAAAGTTAATTTTTTTAACGGTAATCACTAGACCAACGAGGCAGTTTTATAAAATATATAGAAAGAAAAGATTTATTCAAATACTTAAAATAAAATATTTTTCAAATATATATTTATTTTATTTTCTGGTAATTGATAAAAACAGAGGACAGTAAAACCACAAATCAGCTAGGCTAAATAGTCTGGAAACGGAAACTAATTTATGACTGCTGGCTGTACAAATTAATTAAATTATTTTTACTATTACTTAATGCCGATTTCATCGTGTTAAACCGACGTTTAACCCTTAGCTACAGCTTTCGATATAATGGGTAATAATAGAATATTTTTTTATTTTTTTTTATTTTATATACAGCTAAGTATCAAGTCCTGGGAAGTGAACTATATGGGTTGCCATACGAATAGTAGAACAGCACTCTAGCGCCCCTATTAATTTCAACTCTTTCTTGACAGCCTATACGTTAAAAGCCATTTGCTTGCACTGACTGTTTACTTTATGTCTGAAGATTTTTCGATTCATCTTGAGATTGTTATTACATGTGTACCTCTCACAAGGTGTCTGCAACAGTTAACACATGCGATCGCTACCCATGTAGCGAACGGAATGAACAATCACAAAAATTTGCCCACCGCCCGCAGCTGTTTCAGTCCCCTTTGTCGTCATACCCCCGCGCCTCTGTACGTGTCTGTACCGCGCGGGCGAGGACTCAGTTAAACGGTCAGCCTATAGTCACGTGTTAAATAAATCTCGATCCTGGGTTTAGCGGGCATTAAAATGTCTACGGCGAATTGCCACTTACGCTTTGCCTATCTTTGGTCCTCAATATATCCAAAGCAAAAATACTTCTACAATAAGAGGGATATCTCACATCAAAATCAGCATCATTGAAGCTATACACCGCGTTGTAGCCAAGCTGCCTGAACCTCTTCCTGGCGATCAAAGTGCAATGGAAGAACGACACACAGAACAGCAACCTCCTGTACTGGGGGGTGGCTTCGTCAAACTTGTCCTCGTTCATATTCGCGAATATACGGACCAGGTTACCTTTGAGACCCTACAGTACAAAAATACACATATACGCCAAGCAAATACAAAATGTATTTAATTTTGAGATAAAGCTCCAATTTCACAGGTGTTAGATAATTCAAATTGGCAGAATAAGCATATAACACATACATTTTATAAGGTAATTTTACAAGTATGTCTAGTGTTTTGTGAGAGTATGTATGGGTGGTTAAGTACGGTAGTATATTAATGTTTGTTTTAATTATAAATTTTAATAATTGTTCGTTGTTTAATTTGTTTCCATAACTTGCTACTTTTATATGATATTTGTATTTTTAGATAACATGTCGTCGTTGTACTTATCTAAGTTAAATATTGTTTTCACCACACCAGCACGAAAAAGATCGTTTGCTTGCGAGAATTCAGTGAGTAATAACGCTTATTACTCACTAGTGAGGCAAAGTGATTTAAATTTCGAAACACTAAATCCTCCCAATGAATAGGCGCTAATAAAAACAAAACAGCCACCATGTAGGTTATAACCTACATGGTGGCTGTTTTGTTTTTATTAGCGCCAATTTTATTTAAAAACTACAAACGATACGTTTTAATTATTTTAAATTATATTAATACACGCTTATTTAGTATTTTAATGTTTTTATATTCGTGATTAACCATTAAATTTAATAAAAATTAAGTATTTAATATTAGACTCTATACATAAATGTTAAGGAACAAACTTCCAAACGCATTCTTTAAAAAAAAGTGTGTCTGTGTCAGTGTCATTCATCGCAGGGAACTTTAAATTCTTTTCAGTTTATGTTTAATTGTTGACTACAATTTTTAACAAAAAAAAAGTGAATCAAGTGATAAAGAACTTTGTGGAACTTCAGAATAGTTGAAACAACTTGCTAGTAGAAGCAAGTTAGAAGCTAGTACACAGAAGTTTGCTTTTTACCAGAAAAATCTCGGGAGAAGTTTTTGAAAGCATACAACATATTTAATAAGTGGCGACTTTCAGAAGGCGCTACAATGCATTCTGAATCGGTATTATCTACTGTCGTATTACATAGAATTATCCAAAGTTAAGCAATCAAGTACGAGTTTATTTAAATCTTAATATTTTCTCACTGGAAGAGGTGAAAAGTTTTGTATGTAACGCGTAAGAAAAATTTAATTTCCAGTTCGTGACCTCTTAAATCTCTCACTTGCGAAGTAGTCTTTATTAGAATCACTCGCTACGCTCGTGATTTAATTCAAGACTACTTCGCAAGCTCAAGATTTTAAATTGGCACTCACAACAGAAATATAAACTTTTTCTCACTTGTACCATAAATAACTATTAACTCTAGGCTCTAACTATAAATATCTAGTAAATAAATAAAATGAAAAAATGAAAGTGAAAGCTGTGTTCTTTTTTCTAGTGTAACTTGTGTTTGTAACTTTCAAATTCAGTCAGGTTATATTTTATGGGTCGGATCAGATCTATACGGAGCTCAGAAACTGACCCTTAATCTTACAAAAGCTTAAAGTTTTGTCATCAATATTTTACAAACCTGCGGAGGTTCTGTTGTCATCTTAATACTCCTCTGTAAAACAGCCAAGGGGAACTTATCATCGGGCATGGAGGACAGCCACAGACGGAACCTCGGGTGGATCTTAGGGTTGTCAAAGCCACGGAGGGACCCTAGCCACTGGCACGCCAGGTGACAGTTAGCGAGGAACACCCAACCACCTTCCCTCATGCCGTGGGCTAGCATCCTGCAAAAGAACTCATGCACAGTATATTATCGCGCCAACATTTTGATAAAATGAAGAAACGACAGTTGTTTCGGGCTCATGATTTATCTAGTGATGCCATGTCACATCATTAATCTATCTTCCGAGCCTTTTCTCTAATTAGATTGGGTTCTAGTCAAACGAATTTAGCTGAATATCAGTATTTTACGTGGACCGTCTGACATCCGAAGTCCGCAACCCAGTACGAGGTAAGACTCATTGTAAGACTAGTGGCTTCTGACTACACGTAACTGCCATAGATCTTCAATAAATGGCAAACAGGACCGACGGCTTAACGTGCTCTCCGAGGCACGGTGGAAAATTCGTTATGTTGAGGTAGTCCACAGCCGACCGCGGTTAGCATCGCATAACCTGCAATATCGATCGGTCCGCGTGGTCTAGACTCAGCCACGTGCTTCTCACGTGCACACGTCACACGCTACATAAATGTTACTACTTATTTGAACGTCCAAATTTAGAACTTCGCATTTGTATATTGCATTTGTTTGCTTTAACTTTGTTGATAGAGTTCTTATTACATGTGGTGCGCGCAAGAAACGTTCAGCTGGTTTGACAACGGCAGCTGAAGGTACGGTGCAAATTGGCGTAGACATAAGATAATATTTAATTAACCAGTTAACGTTGAGTTAACTAACCGTTCAGCAGCAGGGGCTTGCCCCTGTCCCAGACTCAAGCTCGCGAACTTGTCATACATCTTAACATCAATGGCTAGTTGGATAAGAGCAGCGGTGGGGTCGACACCTGGAGACAGTACGAACAGGAGAGACGTCTTCCAGGACGACTCTTCCCAGGATGCCTGTGGGATGCAACTTATAAAGATACATCTACTTATTTCTGGAGATTTATTGTACCCAAAGTGACAACGATAGGAGTTTAAGTTTAGAACAGTTCATAATTATATGCTTGGCCACTATTTACTTGATTCGAAGAAGTCGCGGTTGCAAAAGTCTGGGTTGTTAAAAAGAACATGCATGGATGAGCAAATTTTGGCTAAAAAGACAAGACTGAAAATCTCATTACATGGTGTAATAAGCGCAGCATGAGTGTAGCAGTACCATATTTGGCAAAATAATAAATAAGCTACCTACTACAACACCAAGGCAATTATTTACTTGCAGCGATCCTCCCTTCAGATTACCCTCGAAATTTGTAATTAAATGATCATTACCTTTATATCCAGCACGGGTGGTTCGACATACCGCGGGCCTAGCACCGCAGTAATGAACGTGGTGATACACGACGACACGCGGTCTACTCGAAGGCATCTCGTGAATAAGATCTTTTGGAAGTCGTTGCAGATGTCGTTCCAGTCGCCTGATGCCCAAAAGCTACTATTATAATTTGTTTTTGGATAGAAAATTATCTACTCTTAAGAATTGAAAAAAAAACGTCCTTGTGCCTTTGAAAAAGAATCAAAGTATTTTTAGCATCAGGGTATATCAAGGTATATCAGCATATCAAGGTATTCTTTTTAATTAAGTTACATATTATATTATATTAGGTTTTTAAAGGTTATGTCAATTGGCGCACGCTTCAGTTTGACCGTTGATGCATGATCCATTATTTTTAGCAAAAATAATGGATCATTTTGCATTATCAAAGAAGTCCAAGCGGTCCGTGGCACAAAAAATATTGGGAGCGACTGCTTTAGAGTAACGTTACTTTTCCAATGCAACGTTTAAAACTCAAAAAACTACACTATGATGATATGATTTTTTAGACACGGGGTCTTATAAATATGTACTGAATTAGTGGGAAGCGGCTTGGTCACAACCATTCATTGTGTTTTACACCCTAAATTCTTAGCTAAGAAGAATCGAAACCGTAAAATAAAGTAAAATACGTAGAGGTATTGTCACCGTACATAATTAAAAGTCAACAAAAGTTCCAGGTTAGGTTTTGGCCGAAACAGGGGTCAAGGCCGAATATTCGGTTTCGACCAAAAATCTAGTTTCGGTAGGACTTTAAGCAATATATAACAATACTCATTCTATTGGTCAGCTATCAATCTGAAGCTAGGCGTTCATCGGTAACGTCTGTAATGTAAAATATACAGGGTGGCCCGTTTATAGTAGTCCAAATTATTTTCACAGATGTAGGGCCGGCCAATGATTGATTTAAACGCAACATATGTTCCGCGAAAATCAATAGTTTAAAAGTTATGATTTTTTAAAGTTTTTTCGTAAAATCGCCACTTTGAGTCATGTAAACCTCTCTAAAGCGAAAATGATTGGATAAAATCGAATCAAATTTGGTCTGTATATAGCTAAAACATGTAGCTAGCAGGAAATAAGCTATTTTTAAGATTATTCTAAAATGGTAATATAGTTTTATACCTTTTTAAAAGCAGTTTGTAATTTTCATATGTTAAAGTATGATTTTCAAAAAAATCTAGTAAATTAAAAATGTTCTACACAAAATTTTCTAATCGTGGTAAAAACTACCTTAAGATGTGAGGATAGCGTTAATAAAAAAAAAAGTATCATGACTATCGAAACTTCTTCAGAATTGAACATTGTATGCACTAAGTAGTTAAAAAACTAAAGGTGTGTATTTTTGCCTTATACGTAATTTAAACAAATTAAACTTAATAATCAAAAGAAAACACTAAAGTAGGATAAAGAAAGAGAATTTAATAAAAAAACATAAAAAATAAAAAAAAAACATTACAAAAAATTTTCAAATTGTCTGCCCTCTCTTTCAATGCATAAACACCTTCTCAAAAAAGTCCATTTAAGCCTATTGAAAGGCTGTGCATTTATTTTTCTTACTGCAACTTCTATTTTTTGTCGTAACTCTGGCTCAGACCTACTTTCCCGACTATAAACGATCTCCTTAAAATATCCCCATATGAAGAAGTCTATGGGGTTTAAGTCGGGTGATTGTGGGGCCAAACAATTGTATCACCACGACCAATCCATCTTTCCGGATATGCTTCGTTTAGGAGCTCCCTAACTCTTACCGCAAAGTGACAAGTTGCGCCGTCGTGTTGCAGCCACATCCCCTCTCGTACATGGGGGAAAATTTCGCCTAGAAGGCCGGGCAACTCAATTTGAAGAAAATTTAAGTAAACTCCAGCATTCAGGCGAGCTGGTAGTTCAAAAGGACCAACAAACTTTTTTGCGACATGTTGAATTTTTTTTGTTTTTTTTAAATTAATTTCTTTATTTTTAACCTACTCTAGTGTTTTTCTTTTCGTTTTAAACTTTAATTTGTTCAAATGACGTATAAGGTAAAAATACACACCCATAGTTTTTTAACTACTTAGTCCATACAATGTTCAATTCTGAAGAACTTTCGATAGTCATGATACTTTTTTTTTTATTAACGCTATCCTCACATCTTAAGGTAGTTTTTACCACGATTAGAAAATTTTGTGTAAAACATTTTTAATTTACTAGATTTTTTTGAAAATCATACTTTAACATATGAAAATTACAAACTGCTTTTAAAAAGGTATAAAACTATATTACCATTTTAGAATAATCTTAAAAATAGCTTATTTCCTGCTAGCTACATGTTTTAGCTATATACACACCAAATTTGATTCGATTTTATCCAATCATTTTCGCTTTAGAGAGGTTTACATGACTCAAAGTGGCGATTTTACGAAAAAACTTTAAAAAATCATAACTTTTAAACTATTGATTTTCGCGGAACATATGTTGCGTTTAAATCAATCATTGGCCGGCCCTACATCTGTGAAAATTCTTTGGACTACTATAAACGGGCCACCCTGTATAAATAAAAAATGTAATCAACTGACAGACTAGACGTCACAAACGAAGTATCAGCGTTCGTGCTATAATCAAGAAACATAACTAAACATAATAACGACTCACCTATAAGTGGTTGAACCTCGGGCTCTGGATGCAAATACCACTCCTTCCACTCCTTACTGTTGATTTCGAAAGAGTCTGTCACGCCGTGGAAGCCGGGGATCTTGTCCAGCTCCGTTATGTTGTCCCAGCACTCGTCCGGTAACCAGTCTAACGAAAAATAAGATGCCTAGACTATTGAAGAATAGGTATCAAAATCTTCAAGTTTTAAAGTGGACACAGGTGATACCGGACTACCGAAGACACACAGATAAAAAATACTACTCGTGAAATAATCTTAATCAAAATTTTAATGTTTTTTTTTTACGGATACGTCTCAACCTCGTTGTTTGCACCTAATTGGATGATTTATAGCGTTTAGCTTGCAGAACCGAGGTCCATTTGTTTGACTTCAATGAGTAGTAATTTTACTTTTCGTCTATAGATTTTAGAGAGGGACCGATTTTTGCAGAAAAGTCTTTCTTTTTACACGCATTATATTAGCTTCACTTGTATGTTTGTTTGTATGTAACCGACTCCTTTGGACGCTATTCTGACCCACTGTAAACGTTCAGATTTCATTCAAATTTTGGACACCCGTCAAAGACCGATGACAATGCAATAATTCGATTTTTTTTTCTTTTTTAAATTGAAACAAACGCTCTTATATTTATAAGAGCGTTTGTTTACCACAAAAACCAAACTAAAAAGTTGAAAATAAATAATATTCATTTATATTTATTAGAATTTTGTACACTATTCTTAATTCAAAATTATTAAAATTTATTTTATATGTTTTTGTTTGTTTTCTATATAAAGCATGCTTTTTAGTTTTTTAATTTAACATCTTAATACGCCACTGGGTATTACTCACTGGTAGGATTGTCAGGCTGTTCCGACCTGTCCAGAACGATGCCGCCTTTCAACAAGAACAGATACTCGTTCCTGCTCATCTTGCCGGCTTGGAACAGGATGCGAGATACTATGTGAAACGAAAGGAGTAGCTTGTGGCGTTCGAACAAAGCTCGACATGTGTTTCTGGAAAAAATTGAATTCAATATTAGATAGGATAGAAGCAACGTGGGCTATCGCGTATGAGTTAGCAGTTGAGAGTCCTTGTGAAGTTTTAGGTCTTTGAAATGTCATATGTCATTGCTTGCAGGCTGGTTACGCAGTCATTGAGTTTATGCGTGTTTCTAGAGGCACAGTATTTTAGTACGTTCTGAGACATTTTTTTGCGAGCGACAACGAACGCACATGTGCTAGAGATACGTACCAATGTATCCAAAATCAAAAGAAAAATCCGTATACCTTCATTATTTTTTCCAAAACGTTTCTCTTCATTACCTAAAGAACGGTGCCTCTATAAAAACGTATAAACTCAATGGTTGGGGTAACTAAATTAAATGTAAAAACCAACTTTGACAGGACCTAACTCTATAGTGGCGCCATTTGGTGAGACAAAAACAATAACCCTCCCACCAACCTATAGATTTATAGCATGATACGATGTTCTTGTTCGTGTATCTCAAGATAAAAGCAAATAATAATATAGTGAGAAACCCGTGGGTGGCCGACTTACGTCATTTTATAAAAGCTCAAAGTTTGGCTGTCTGTTTCTCTAGCTAAGTTAAGAACGATTATAAATTAATATGGAATTTAGATCGTATCGGTTAAAAGCCTGCTAAATCATATTCACAAATGACAAACAAATTAGCATACTACGCTCTATAAAAATGCATATTACTGGACACAAGGACAACAGTACTAACTTGTAAACAGAATAGGTATGGAACTCGTTAAGATTGTTGATCCTGTCTTCAAGTTCGATGGTCTTGGGGCTGCGGTCGATGGAGTACATGAACAAATCAATGTAAGCGTCCAGGGAGAACTGGTACATGGGGTCGATGCGAGACAGGTCGTTCAGCGCAAAGAACAAAACTGATGCGCGGACCGCTACGGGAACGTAACCCTGGTAGAGAAGAGGAGGAACCAAAATAATGTTAATAATAAAAGGTTAAACATAGAGCTATGTGAAAATAACTCTGAAAGCATTTTTTTAACAATATTTACACGATTTATTTAAAAATTCTTTACCGAAGTATTGAGTTTGAGTTTTAATAATTCTTTATTGACATAAAAAAGTATACAATTAAGAATAACATTGTTATGCTAATTACAATATATGTATCTTGTTATTTCCACCAGGCTCAATCGCCTCCAAAAAACTAAGCATTAATTATAATTATTTTAAAATATGACACATAAAATGTCGGTAGGTACATACCTGTAGAAATATTGGGTATAACTATGCACTATTGATTGTAGTAACATTTCTTACCGAAGTATTAACTGCGTCACTATGAGATATCAATAATAAAAAGCATTAAGCCGAATCAAATTACCTGTCTAGCCGTATCGATTTCTTTCTCGGTGACTTGCGAGGTGATGAGCGCCTCCTTCACCTCGAGTGAAGTGCGCTGTGAAGTCTGCAGCGTGACGAACAACTCCTCGTTCTCCAGCAACGGCACTTGTGACTCGTACATGATGCGAAGGAGATCGTTCTCCAAGTCCAGCTATACGAAATACATTAGTTTACGGAATCTTCACAGCCTGTTCCAAAATATATTGGGTAATATATGGGGTAAATACGGCGGATACAATACAACACTCTTTACGATGTATCAGTTATCTTGCCTACCTACACATTGGTTACCCGTCATCACACAACGTCATCTAGTCCCACTAATCGAATAAGAAATAAATTCAATTTATTTAGTCGCAACAAATAGGACACAGAAAGTTAACAATATACAGATTATGAAAAATACACAACATTTAGAATTATTTATTTTTATTTTATTTTATTTTATTTTAAAATACAGAAAACTTACAGCTAGCAAGAAAGGTATAAAAATATGTATGTTGTGTGATGGCCAATTACATCTACCATTATTGTCTCTGCACCTCCTCATGGTTGACTGGTAGAGAATGCCTTAGGCATTAAGTCCGCCATTGTACTTATTGATGTGCATAAAGTTTAAAATAAATAAATAAAATAAATAAATTATACCCCATGGTTGCACCAAATAGGTCCTGATTCAGCATATTGTCAGACTCGGGTCTGACGCTGATTTTCGATTAGGGCTAAGTGACAATACGGATATCAATATGCTTCTTAATAATAAAATACATCAAAAAAACAAAATATACAGCAGATACATAAACCAGTAGACACATAGAATAGTGGGCAGAAATAATAGAAAAATAAACAATAAAAAACAAAACAGAAGATATACCACTTGTAATATGGGTATTAGGATAACTGATACTATACATAGACAAGGTTTTTGGAAATTCAACGCATTCCTTGCAGGGTGTTATAAAAGGGCCTAAATACAATAATAAGCTCATAAATTAAATTCAGTAGTTTAAGATATTATTTTTTTAGGTTTTTGGTGAAATATCTCAGATTCAGCCTTTAAAAGTTTATTCCTAAGAATTGTGAGCTGCAAATGTACTTAAATTTCTATTTTTATTGCAGTCAATAACTTAGTTTATTATTTGAAACAATCAAAAGTTCAATCATACGAAATACTTGGGCATAGGACACTAATGTAAAATGAACTAAACTAATGTGACATATTTTTTTATTTTATCTATACTTCAAAGAAAAAGTGGCGAATCATGAAAAAAATATACTACTCTAAACGTGCAAATAATATTAATAATATCATCATTTTATAAGCTTTTCCCCATGCTATTTCCTCAGCTACTTCCTCATGAGTGACAGAAGAAAAATATGTCATTTATTTTCATTAGTGTCCTATGCCCAAATATTTCGTATGATTGAACTTTTGATTACGTATGATTGATTATAGCTTTAATTAAATATAAATTTAAAAACATTTAAAGTTTACATTTCTTTGCAACATATTATTTTTAATGGCTTAATCTTTAGTTTTTCTAATTTATAAAATTCTTCAAGCTACATTACCGGTGAAACACTTACAAGCACTTTCTTATTATGAGCAATGGTGAGCACGAGAGTATCCTTCATCTGTTCCAGCTGCGGCCTTTCCTTCCGCACCACAATGCCCAGCAGCTGTGACGTCAGACCTTGCTCCTTCACAGCAAAGTTCACCATTGTCGTTTTGGTTAGCGTCTCTGGAGTGTATACTGGGTTGCCTGAATATCGGACAAAACCCACACACATATTATGACATGTGCCTTTTAACAGATAGTCTATGTAACATAACACCACACCTTAAGCCAGAAAGGCGTGGCAGAGATGTATTAACACCTACATTTTACCAGTTTAGTTTAGTTGCCAAGCTATACTTTATTATTACCCATGGTGTGGACCCATCGCCATACCGAAGTTCTTTGATGACAATCTTCTGGTGTCTGTTGCAGTTGTCACTTGCAACCCTCGTAACCTCCGTATTCCTTTGTCCTATAGTGCGGCTCATTTAAATCGGTCAGTGGAGATCCCGCATATTAATAAATTATGTAAGCTAATTCAAATAGAATACGAAGTTAATAACAATTCTTACCAAGCTTAGTAGTTAGATACAATCTGAAGGATTTATTGTAATTGACCATCTTGTCATTAAACTTAATGACCTGTGCAGACCCGATGGTGACGATAGCTTTGTCCAGGATGGGCGCAATAGAGGGGTCTAAGACCTCCCCAACATTCTGGACGATGATGGGTTTGCCCCCAGCGAGACATCCCTCCATAATTTTCAAGTAGTTAGGTTGTCCGAAGTCTACAATCTGGTGAAATATGAATTATTTTATAATTTACGAAAAAACCCAAAGGGAGACTGCGCAATCGGGTATTCGGACATCGTTCGGCACAAATAGTAAGATTATAATAAGAATTATTTAAAGTAATAAGAGTATAATTATAACAAGTCAGATGAGTAAATTGAGGTCGTGATAGCTATTAGATCAGAAATGGTAAACTTGTATCGTATTGTACATAGCACTTACTTGTATTTCGTTTTTCTCTTCAAGCCTGGAGATCCATATGAGCGCCTGTCCTTGAGGATCTACAGCAAGTGGCCATCTTGTGGCTCGCACCACTATAATACCATTTTCAGCGCTGAAGTTGTCATCTATACGGAAATTATCAAATATATTGTGGGATGTTAGTTGCGTTTGAATTAGTGAATGTTAAAAAAAGTATGGAAATGTATGAAAAAAGTGTAATTGTATGTTAACAATAAATCGGTTAGATTATATCTAATACGGAAGCGCCTTCTACATTGAGCTTGTTTGTAAAAGCATGTCGCTATGAAGCTTGAATCTCAACTTTAGAAATGCTATGCGATTCTAATAATTGGATTTAGCTTGAGGGTTTATGGGGGTCTAAAAATTCATTAATCGTTTAACCGAAAAGATACTTCGCCAGCTGCAGAAAAAGTGGTGTACTAACCGGGCAGTCCCATATAATTCCAGTCTCTGAGCGTAGCGTCGTCAAGTAAGAAAGTCTTCATACTTAAATCCATCGTTACTGGCACACCTTCATTGTAAACCTTATAATCATAAATAAATAGGTTAAATATTAGTGTTCAACACCTTTGCCATACCTTTTTAGGTAATATGAGCGTGATGTTAGTATATTTTATGTTGCAAATACACAGATGCAGTGAAGTATTTCTATACTTCAGAGAACGAAACGAGATAATTTTCATGATTTACAATTATAAACCCAATTTACAGGTCATTAAGTTTAATTTCTATTGCAATTGAGATTGTTTAGGACATTTTTAACAGTTTGTATTATACGAAAATCAACTTAAATAACAAAGCAATATAATTTATATTCGTGTGATTTGTAATAACATAAATTTATCTTGTTTTGTAAGCTTTAGTATAGATGGGTTCATCAAAATAATAATATAGACTGGAAACTTTCATTGCAAAGTTTAAATTCATTTTGGAACTGTATTCCTCACATAAATAGGTTCTAAGTTGGATATAATAGGTCAATGTCTTAGCGGTCCCAAAGCACACTTAAATCCAACCAGAAACTTCAACTATACTAAATCTGACCTCCATGAACCAGTCACTCATCAGCTCTTCCCTGTACTCAGAGACAAAAGGTCCAAGGTAGGCAATAAAGCCAGTGGCGACCAGGCAATCGCCGGGCAAGTTGTCGAACTCATGGTCTAATCGCTCCACGGTCGCCTCCCAGCGTTCTCTTTCACCTGTGAAACCATTCTGTTAGTTAATGACACACCAAAAATGCAAAACACCTCTTATTTGATATATTTTTCTTTGACTGACCGGAGAGTCCAGTGATCAAAGCCTCAGCTCTCTCCAGCTTGAGCTGCAGAAGCCTGGCCCTTCTTTCAAGTTCCTCCTTCTGTGCCACCTTCTCTGCGTACTCCGCCTCGAGCCTCGCGATCATCTCGCTCAGCTCCTTCAGCTTGGCTCTGGCTTCTGCCAAGATCTGCTGCTTCATGCGCAGAGATTCAAGAGCTTCTTCCAAACGCTCTTTTTTAGGTTTTACGATTCTGTTGATTGAGTTTAGCTTGAAGGTTTATAGGTATAAGATCATTAATCGTTTAACCGAAAACAAACAACAAAATATTGAAAAGCCCCCATCGTCAGCAGATAATATTCCAAAGATCGATTATCGTGTAAGCTATAGCTTGACAAACGACGGCAATAATAAAACACTTAATCCAAGCAAATTGGTAATGGTATAGAACTTTGTCACAATTCTCTTTTTAGAGACAAGGTTAATCTCTATTACCTATTTGCGGATACACTACAGTATTGTATTGAATAAAACTTACTTATAAACTTTTCCATACTTCTCAATAGCCCTAACCCACAGACAGAGTGACTTGCAGGCCAACGACACAGTTCCTACGATTTCAGGGTCGAAGTCTGGTTTGATTGTATACGTGCCTATCTTCTTCAGCGTCTTATCTGAAATGTTGTCCTTGTCGAACTCTCGGAGACGATCTAGGAAGTACTGGTCACCGAGCTGACGCTTGGCTTCAGCCCAGGTTGGCTCTTTCTGTTGTAACGATATGTAGAAAGGAATCAAAACCTATTGCCAAACTTAGATATCGAGAGATAATTTTCAATATGAACATTTCGTCACACTTCTACTGTCAAGCTTATTTATCTGAATGTTACCTGCAGCAGTATAAGCACGGCTTCCATCACCATTTCCACTTTCTGCGGTGGTTTGGCGTATGACTTAACTTCTGTAATGTCCTTTTTGTTTAAAGCGTCCAGAGCCTATGAACAAAGTAAGAAACACATTACTTGAAAGGCGATCATTGAGAGTACGTATCTTGTGATTGAATTTTTGTAGATCATTCCGTTTAACCGCTTTAACCAACTAAGCTACGGTTACAAAATACTAGGACAACCTTTCTCATCGTATGTTACGTCATTACACACGTTCATCCATTTGTATCTTAAGTAGGATACAAACCAACACGGCGAAGTTACATTCAGTATAAACGTTGAAAGAATGACGCGTACTCTATTTAAACTTAATTGATTATTTGTATAGCATTTAGCTATGTTTAGCAAATTATACAAGCACTTGAGATCGTAGTTGGTTTAAATGGCGGAACGGCATTCTGAGGTCGCAGGTTCAAGTCCAACCGGTCCCATATTTCTAGTTTCAATTTTAAAAATCCACCGAAGCGGAGTGGGGTTGCGGCACAAAAAACGAACCAATAAAAAAATTGGTTCGCATAATTTTTTTTTTTTGTATTACAAGTACCTTTTGGACTAACAGTTGCCCAATACGTGTAATTGTAGGCCATACACAGTTTCACATACATACCATTGATTAATTTGTTTCGCCGCTCCGCAGCGTTGCCTTGCTTCGTTGGACCGGCAGTATTATTCAGAGATTCCATGGTGCCTCCGGTGTATCATGGACGGTATTTTTTTATGGTTGCTGCTGATTGCTATTTGGAAGAACTAACCTTAACGGCTTCGTCTAGAGCTGGCATGGCACTGGCGAGGTCCCTCATGGCCGCATCGGCTAGTTTCTTGCATTGCACCTCCTCTTCCATGGTCTTCTTGCTCCTGGCAGCCACGCTGCGTTGCTGTTCGTCGGCGTTGCGTTGCTGCACGTTGATCACGCCCATGTATTCTATACACTGTTCTGTGTATTCGTTTACTTGCACCTGGATATGGTATAGTTTATGGGGTGAAAAATTTATAAGTCACAAAATTTGAGGCGCGTTTCAAAACGTATAAACTCATTTGATCTAATTTCATTTTATTATCGTTCATAAGATATAATCAACGTGAGATACCAACTGTTGATATAATTACTTTACATATAACATTTATTTCTTCTAAAGCTTATTTAGTATAATGTTGTTTATTATAACGTTTATGTTATCGAAAATCATTTGGTCTAACGTTTAAAATATATATAAATATAATTTCACTTGGCATACTGTGAAGATGGCAGAACTACGCAAGAATCAAAATGCTTGCCAAGGACTGCATAGACAAAATAAACTATCAGTGAAAGAGATAAATTACAATTTTATATTCTCATTTAGCAAATCTTTTTCATCATATTGACGACCAAATGAGTTTTATACCTTTTGAGTGGTATTTCAAACAATTTTATATTTAAAGTATATTATTTTTATAAAAATATTAGTTATTTTGAAATAATATCAATCGTTTAATAAATTAACTAATCGTAATATTAAATAAAATTATAACTTCCGTTGTTATATCTTGTTAATATTCGAGATTTTACTTTCCCCAAAATTTTTGTTTTTTTTTTATCGACAAACTTAATTTTGCGGATTATCTTGAAAATACAAAAATTATAAAGGCATCTTATATAGAAGAAAGGAAAGTATTAATTCTTACCTGAGAAACCGCGAGCTCTTCAGACATCTGCCCCACTAATTTGGTAGTTTCTTCGACTTTCCCAAGACCGTTTCGAAGCTTGTTCGCCTGCAGTGCTACTTCGAAACGCTTCATTTTTAACATCCTGCATAATTTAAGATAATACCTTTAAAAGTAATATGGGTTTGATGTTGATGACGTTTATAGCAGCTAATAGAAGCGCACTATCAAACGATTTTATGAGCTTTTATTGGATCTTATCAAAAATAGTAAAAACAGAGAATTTTGTCAAGGTAATACCAATTTGCGGCGATTATACACCTGTTGCAAGTTCAATTTAATATGTTGTTGTTGTGACATGGATTTTATGGCAATTCAACTCGCAAAGAGCATAAATTATAGCCTAAGAGCCAGTCATAAAACACGTCATAAAAGCAAACAGATAAAAATAAATAATATGTGGCGATTTTACCTCTTAACATCAGGTGGACGACACGTCCGTTCGCTGCAGTCTTATAAAGAACAAAATCACTCACTCCTTATATCCCGTCACAAGCTCCAAATAGTTGGTAGGAGTGACATAGTTGGTCCTCCTCATCTCCTCATACATTTTCACCGAGTATTTGCCCACGGAGGAGTGGATTAGGGACATTATGGACGCTGTTGAAGCTCGGAGGATATCTTCTCGACTTTCTACTAGAGACTCCTTCCTACGAATCTAGGAATTGAACATTTTTACTTGGGTATGTGTGTAGAATGAACATTACTTTGAAAAAAAACAGTAGGGAATTTTGTATCGATCCCGTGCACACCCTACAACTGACCTGGAATGCATGCCATTTGTTCATTCGTTATATCTTAAATACTCATAATACACTAATGGTATATATTACAAAGAGAAATATCAGCAATCTGTTCATTTTCAAAACATATATGTTGATTTATTAAATTATTCAAAGTATTGACAACTAATCGACCCAATAAAGTCCAAACAATACCCTATGGATTACAGAGGTGTGACCATCATACGCACGTCGTTAGTGCAAGCGAATGGTACGATAAAAACGTCCACACTTTTGTAATGCTTCAACACGCATTACTAAAGTGTGGATATTTTATACAAAGACAACTTATAGTTCAAAATATGTCTGGTGGGTTCGAATGCCTAAATACTCCTGACTACGGCCATGGTTTGGAGATGTTATAGTGTTATCTCAAAACATATTACCCTGGGTCCAGTAATGGAAGCTAGTAACTCGACGCCCTCCAAGAACTTATAGGCCACTTCCAGTAACGCCTCGCGGGGCCATTCCAAGAACCAGTTAGTGGTTGTGGAGTTGATCAGTGCGGGGTACTGACGGATACGGTTCCTGTTTAAAAGTGTTGCTCCTTTAAAAGACTAAACAAAATACTAGTTACTGTTTACGCAGGTGCTGCCAAAACATTTTATCCCACTATAAATATTAGTAGGTTAGGTAGGGATTCATCTACAGATACATACATATTATTATATTTAGCTACTGTATAACCCACCATTTTTTTCCCGGCCGGCTAGCGATCGCCACCATGTATGGTCAGTCTGACCCCGATCGATCGTGGCTAATTCCATCCCGTTATCAGTTAGCGGGATCCATACCTGAATTCATCACCGATTGGACTGAAGCATAGCACGATATGCATGTTGGCACGGACTCGCTCCACTAAGAACAGGTAGACAACTTCATTGGTCTGCATCAGATTGGCTGCTTTCATTGGCTTTTCTAGAGCCGTTTTTATCTATGAACAAAATTATCCATACCGATTTTAACGAAAAGACTATTTTGTTAATTTATGTGTGAGAATCAGTGTATGAGACATGTTATGTGGGTCATACAAGCTGCGGTCCACCTACGCAGGTAGACCGCAGCCTATGTGAGTATAGACCTGAGCAGGTGACCGAAGTAAAAACGAAAATAAATTCTTTCGGGTGCCATCATACGGGGTACAAATACCTGCGCAGGTAACCGGAAAAGTCACCCATTCTAGCTAGAATGGACGACATCAATCGTGTTGGTATGTATAATTAGACCCACGTGACAATCAATATTCCAAAACTAGAAAACTTTGCAAAGCAGCCCCTTTTTCTAGTGTTTATATTTTGAATGACCGTACCACGTTAAACAAATACTACAACTGCTACAAAGACTCCAACACTTACATCCTCAAACTCATCAGTCTTATAAAGATTAGTGATTTCGCCACTGCTCAGCAGATTATTGATGATCTCAGTGAACGTCTCTTCTGCGATCTGCGTGTCCGAGAATATGAAGGTCGTGGTCTTCTGGTCAACTCCACAGCTCGTGTATAATGTCTGAATGAAAAAAGATATTATATGAATAATGCAAACGATCGTAGTACATCCTTAGCACGGCTTGTCACCATTGACTTTATGATGATGAAGATGAAATTTGGAAGAGCGACAAGGAATGCACGTGTCCCCAGTTAATTGGAACGTACCGGAACAAATTGCTCTTAAGGACCACACTTCTAGGTACAGTAAATTTTCAATGCTAGAGCCATTAAACGATACCAGTTAAATTATATTTGTCATATTTTTTTGTACGCAATCAACTACACAAAATTCTACTAAATATATTGCTATCCTAAGGTTGTGACTATCACTGATTATAGTGATTGTACTGTTATCTCTAGATATAAACTTTATTTTAAATTTAAGGTGTACAATAAATTAAATAAATAAGTAAATAAATAAATAAATTATTGCAAAATCGAAAAGACATAGGAATTGGCATAGACAAAATCTTCTATGGTCATGGATTTACCGATGTTGTCAACGTTAATCGATCACCGTGGGTGATCAATCAATGGTGTCATAACACTCTTACGTTCAAACGATTACAGGTAAAGCCGAGAAAGTATAATGTACGACGACTCTAATAGTAGTCAAATAACCTTTAAATCCTCCCTGAAGTCTTTGATGCCATAGGTCTTGGTGACGACCACTTGGAACGTGTTGTACTCGCAAATGTAAGACGCCACCCGAGTCAAGCTCTGACGACCAGAACCCCCTGCAAAACTACTACTCATTGATGTTATCTTATTTTGGACTGAGATTAAGCTATCTCTTTTGACAGGATATCAAGTAGCAATAGAGGACAAATAAATAAAGTCAAATCATGTCACTGGTTGTGCTTTGTGTGTGTGAAAAGTATGTTTGTGAACACCGTTTTTTTTTCAACGACGCTCTTACTAGGAATAACTTTTGTAAAAGTTATTCCTAGTAAGTTATTCCTAGTAAGAGCGTCGTTTTAAAAAAAAAAGATGGAACCAGCAATTATATTAACACGTCTGTCGTAGCACCGTAGCAATGCTACGAATATTGTGTAGGATTGCTACGTCGCGTAACACAAAATTTGGAAACAATACGCACCGATGCCCACACAAAGCAAATGTCCCCTTTGTTGCGATATGACTCTCACGATTCGACAGATGTGCTCAATGGCGTCCTTGAATAGTACTAAGTCCATCTTCACGACACCAGGGCACCCGTTGTATTCTTCTAACTGGTTGGATACATATCTGGAAGACATATTATTGTGCTGATAAAAGAGAAGTTGAAGGTAAAAAAAAAGAAAAGGAACTTTGTGACTGTGGCAGATGTATGCCAATGTGCACAGTTCTAGCAGTTGAGAGTTTCAACGTTCAAATTTAGGGGCGCCAAAGAATTTTGAGCCAATATCAATATCGGCTGGCGCCTTTGGGCACCCATTAGCTGGAGCGGTGCACGTGTCTATTTTGATTGCGTGATAAATTTTATTTCGCGATGATTTTTATTTTTGATGACGCCAATAATACTTTTGGCCAACACTATTATTAAACATAATAATTGTAAGCTCCTAACATGTAAAAACAGTGTAACACGTTTTAACATCGAAAGGGGTTCATAAGAGATAGGACGGGAAAATTTGGCTACCTTGAAGTGGACGTCTAGTACCTACAAATTATAACTAGATATTAAAACTAATCTTATTGGGCCAATACTCACTTGCGCAAAGCCGCCGGATCGTTAAGATCGTCATACACTTCAAATGGGTTGAGGAAGTGTCCGAATAGAGGGGGGCTCTTGGAAGGGCACAGCGCGTGGAACGT
This sequence comes from Hypena proboscidalis, assembly GCA_905147285.1. NCBI lineage: Eukaryota > Metazoa > Arthropoda > Insecta > Lepidoptera > Erebidae > Hypena > Hypena proboscidalis. The sequence continues at coordinate 1,616,394 of LR990132.1, forward strand.
CAGCTCGAAGTACTTGCCCAGCATGTCGCTGATGTGCATCATGAACCAATCACGGTCCCTGACAAAACAACAGACTTTAGTATCAACTCCTAGGTAGACATAATATACACTTGCAGAAGTTTGATACTTATTGATTATGTTTTTTTATACAGGTTGTCCAAGTTTAGGACGTCTAGCCGATATCGGGTCATAGAGTAAGTTATGACAGTTATCAGAAAATATTTAAATATGCCTTTAGCGTGTGGTGAAAATAAATATTTTAAGTATTTTTTATTTTAAATATCGAGAAAATTTACACCCTGACTGTCGGACATTTCACTCCTTTTATATTAATATGGAACTTGGATTTTTTAAATATTTGCTGATAACTGTCAAACTTACAATATCCCTTGATTTCGGATTGATGTCCTAAACGGGGACCTGTATATTCTTTGAAATCAGAAACATTTTGGAGTGCGCCAGAAATTATTTAAAAGGGTTGGGTTCTGTCGAGGTCACGATTGTAAGTGGCCCACATAAAATTTTAACACTATATTATAATTTAGTACTGCTTTCTTTTTACAAAACAAATAAGAAAAGAACATCAAGTCTAAACTATTGTTGTGTGTCATGTTTTCCTTTACGCTATTAAAATAAAAATAGTGAAATAAACACTGACTTCTCTTCAGTGAGTCGATCGGAGAACACTCGGAAGCACTCGTGCACCCACAGCCGCAAGAAACGATTCCTTGTATTGGTGTAATCTTTGTTACTACGGAGAAGACCCTGAAGAACACAAAAAAAAACTTTAAAAATATTATATGTACATATTGCTTACATTTGTTCTTGATTAGGTACTATCAAAGACGATCTAAATACTTCTTTGGTACTATACATAGAATTACTATTTTAATGTAAATAAGAGTGAAATCAACAAAAAATTTCCTGCACTAGGCTTAGCCTGTCTTGCCGGAGGTTTAAAACTACATTTGTACTTACCTAACATCACAGCTATATTTATTTATTTATTTTATTTTTTATTTCATGATGGCCAGAACTTTGTGGCAGAGTTGCATACAACCCCTATTTTACCTCCTATGTTTTTTTGTGATACTGGCCGATCGCATCGTCATCTGCTGAAAACAATCTGCTGACAATATCAGACTCGACACCGTGTTTTTTTTATGGAAAAATCTCATATAACTTCCTTACCCAGCCCGAGAATCGATCGAGAGCCTTTTTATACCGCCAGACTACGAAGCAGTTACTAAACCAATAAAAATTTATATTTATTTTTCATTTTGACGTGGACGAAGTCGCGAGGAATATCAAGTAGATTGAAATTACCTGGAATATTTTGGATATATCTCTCAGATTAAAGAGATAGTGCATCTTACTGGGAGTCGGCAGGAGTTTGGAGACTATATTGTTGAACATGTCTATAGTCGCCGACAACACAGTCTTGGCTGAAACAAAGACGTGCTGAATACACTTTGGTGCTAGATTCTAAATTATTAAGAAAATATAGTAATTGAATAGTTGGCGTCTTTGGCTTCATTTCTTAAGAAAATGCGTTAAAAAGTCGGCGCTTCCAGGCTATTGGTGGCAAAGATACACGATGCCACTTATTTTCTTTTGCTTGCATACATGCAATAAAACTTCGGCGGTATTAAAAATTATCTTTATTTAACATTAGGTACGAGGCGAGTGAATTCTAGCATGAAATTACGAACAATAATGCTACATTAATCTATAATTTCTACTAAACTCACCACAAGACTTGGTCTCCTCGTCAAAGTCCATAAGGTGCTGCGATATCATGGTACCGAAGATCTTGACGAGCTGCTGCGTCGTGGGAGCCGTGAGGTAGAACGCGTGGAAACACGAGAGCAAACGAGGGGGGAGGTGCGACCTGGCACCCCCTGGGGGACCAGCTGCGGCGCATAGTACCATATTCTAAAGACAAGGTGTTCTGTGAGCTTTACAACACGTTTTTGTATACTTGCTAGTTTTGACTAGAAGACATATAAATATGTCTTGGACAATATTGTAAAATCTTTAATTGGCTGGCACAAGTTGGTAGTGTTTCAAATTTATTTTGCCACTCACACCTCTTTAAAAAAACCGGCCAAGTGCGTAGGGTTCCGTAGAAAAATATTTTTAATTTTACTTTTTAACTAAATGGCGTCCTTCAGAAAGGAAATGTTTGTAGTACACGAAACCAGCTAGCACGTATGACGAGATGTATGAATGTTGAGGAAGCGAAAGAAGTATGTAAGGAGCGAAGCACATGGCGTTCCATCGTCTCTGCCTACCCCCGTGGGATAAAGACGTGATTTATATATATGTATTATGTATGTTTATTTATGTTTCAAGAATTTTGAACGAAATATTCTGAGTAACTGCATCTGACATTTCGGACCCCTATTCCTCTTGAACTAATGAAGTGAACTTATCCGCTATAGTTTTCCTTTAAAGTTCATTACATGTACTACCGACACAATTTTTTTCAGATTTTGGAATCCAGTAGTTTAGCTTTTAGAGGGGGGGGGACGCCCTACTCGAACAAAAATTTGCTCTTTAAAGTTAATTATCTCGCAAACAAATCTCTAAATCAAAAAACTGTCTTAGCAACCCCTAAATGTTTTTAAAAGGCCTATCTAACAATACCCCACACTATGGAGTAGGCGACAAAAAAAAAACATCCCTACTTTACATGTAGGGGAGCTACCTGAAAAAAAAATATTTTTCCAAATTTTATTCTACGACTTTCTTTGTTTAGTTAACATACATGTTCATGCAAAATTTCAGTTTTCTAGCACCAACGGTTTCATCGCTATGCCGTGGACAGACGGACAGACGGACATGGCGAAACTATAAGGGTTCCTTGTAGGCACTACGGAACCCTAAAAAAAGAAAACTTTTCTTTATTTGCAAATTGCAAATAAAAAATTATCTTATCTTATCTTTAGGCACCTGACCAGCAAGCAGTCATTCAACATGTAAATAGTTTCAGCAAAATGAAAATCCCTTTCATAGACGAGAAAACATACCTTAACGTTCTTCCTCCACTGCTTAGCCCTGTCGAACCAGTACCCGTAGTCGTGCCAGAGCCGCACCAGCTCCAGCGGCGGCTGTGATCCATACTCGTCACGAACTGGCATGTTTATATCATCCATGAATGCTATCATCTTCTTGCCTGCACCAAACATTTCATACATGTATAGGCGTGTAATGTCGAGGCTGCTACCTTTACTTTTAATGTCCAAAGAGAACAAGTTCGAGAGTGATTCGAACACGACGTGTTTACGATGAATCATGATAGGAGTCACAGTTTACTGTGATAGTTCGAATGCGGCAGCGACGAGGCGGCACGTTTTGCGACCCTTCTATTTATTTGCATTCACTTTTTGCCAAAGAAACGATTCCAGGCATTTTAGGCCTCGACGAGGCCACGACTTACCTGTTAGCGACCTTCTATCAAGTAATCGAATAAAAATCACAAGACTCCTTGAAATCCTATTTTCAAATATAAAAAAATCGCCATCTATCGTTAACTAAATAAAAAATATAAATAAACTAACATAGCTACAAAGACCTCACCTCCAGCAGGTACGTAGTTTCCTTTAGTGCGCTTCTCGAGCCTAGCTTCAATGATGTCCTGTACATTAGCGGCTGTCGTCTGAGCTGACATATTGAGCACTTGTGTACTGTATCTATATATTAAGAGATAGAGAACATTAAATAGAGAACGATTTAATATCTTAAAAGTGCAAACGATAGACGGGCGTCTATCGTTTGCACTTTTAAGATATTCCATACAAACGTTCACCTCAGTTGAGTTGCTTTTTACGTTTTAAAATCCACTATTACCATAAAATTGGAAAAATTAGCAGCGAATCGTGATACACTCTGGAGCATCACAATCGCCCTAATGAAACAAACAGTCTAAAATAGTGACATCACGTAACCTGTAAATTCGTTATATATTATACCTCGTACACAACAGATAACATGAAAGATCTACCAGAAATACCAGAAATACCACTTACTTAAAGCCATCCAACTGCGCTAAAGACCCTTGTATAAGATATGTCTTCCCAGTGCCAGTGGGTCCTCCGATCAGAACGCCGTATCCTGCCTTGAGCATATCCAGCGCGATCAGCTGCACTCGGATAAACTCTACTGTAGGTACCAAGATCATGTGAAAACCGAGGCTGGAAAGAATAAGTCCCTCAGTGTTTAATCACAGCGCAAGTGGGCGGGCGTGCGGTACAGGCAGCAGTTTGACAGTTGACCAATGGAATGAAGAATTTTTTGTCTATTCCTCATCCTCATTGGTCGAAAACCTTCGTGCTTTGACAAACGCAGCCTAAGAGTACTCTTACACTTATGCAATTTGAATGATATAATTGCACACTGGGCGTTAGAGTGGCTACACCGTGACCGCCGTTTTTGTGTTCTGGCAGGATGGTGCTGATCCGGATAACAGACGATCTTTACATAGACAAAGATACTCCGTCAATAATGTTACAACTAAAAAATCATTGATTTACCCTTTTGGCTATTTTGAATGTCCACAAAAACATAGGTCGGCAATTAATTTAGGTAAAAGATATTTTATCTATTTTTAACTATATTTTAGGTAAAAGTTCTATAAATTGATATTTTAATTCATATTCTGCCTTTCAAGGTGTGACCCAAAGTTATTCAAATAAATACTTTACTTTGGATTATATCTCCAATTATCAGGCAGCTTTTCTTCCCAGGGTTTGAAGACACGCAGCCTCTCATCCACGTAGTAGTCGTACACCGTGTCTTTGAGAGGGAAGATCCCTTCGTGCTCCCTCACCCAGTTGTCTAGCTTTCGACAAGGCTCCTCTTCAAGGGTAGCGCACACTGACCAGATCATGCTGTTGAATCAATCAATAGTACATTGTATATAAAGGGACACAATACAATCAAAACAGGGGAAAATGATACCGGGACAAAGCTGTATATCTACCTTTGATCCAGAACATGATTCTGAACATACTAAAATAATAATTTACTAAGCACTTTGGGTGCATACATTTTATCATTGGCAATTCCTTCACATCAGAATAACAGTTTTACAAAAATTTATGTAATTAAAAAAACTTAAATTTTAAAGATTATACTTAGAAACTCTTTGTACTGATTTTGAAGCATAATCAAATAATTGATTATAGGAAAAATAAAATCATCGGCAAATTAGTCTAGCACTGTTGTAGGACATTAATATAGCTTTACGGCGAGCATTAAAAAAGAGCAACTAACGCAAAAAGAAATCTCATTTTGGACAGCGCTTCGTTGTCCTCCGTGTCAGGGGGCGGTGGTCCCGGAGAGGGCGACAGCCCGAGCAAGCGACACAGCGACCGCACGCCCGTCAGCTCCTGCCCCTTCACGCTCTCACCCTCGGACAGGTGCAAGCGTTTTAACTCCAGGACGGGGGTTAGAATGTTCAGGAAATGACGACGAAGCTATAAACAATGATTATTATAACTAACATTACAATTTTACGGATTTTATCCTCTACCCGCGACTATGAATGCTGAAATACCATTTGATGTATTGAGAATTACACATTTAATATCAAAGTAAGTGAATTTAAGTGAAATATAGCGATAAAATCCGTAAAGTTGTAGTGTATGTGGAACGTTCGCGTACACTTAAGAATTATCTTCTTAGGTATGATTATTATGTTTTAGTCGATGATTATGATGTCAAAGAAAATACGTAAGGAAACATCACCAAGGGCGTCGCCAAAGACCCGGACAGGTAGGTGCAGCTGCTAACCTCCCCCCTAAGAGTTTTTTAATTATTGTAGAGCTCGTGTATTTTTACTCTGGACTGCTGTTATTACAATGGCCGTAGATGTTAGTCCGCGTGTTACATGTGAAAAGCTTCATGTGCTCTCTTCATAATATTACCTACTTTAAGAAAACAAGGTGCAAGCAAAAGATGAAAAAAATATTTAAACAAGATCTTCTTCTCTGTCGTTTCGCTCTTGGCAGAGCGGTCGTGGTCACGTTGAGGCGTCCACATCGGAGGCAGTAGTAGTCACAAATACAATATTGTATCTTGTAAACAAGATACAATATTAAAATAAAAATACACTTAAATTAACTGTACATTTTAATTGTACATGTAAATTTACCGGATTTGCCAGCACTCATAACTCTGAGTCTGAAATTTGAATTAAATGCATTCAGATCACGGGCGTATTGTACCTATCTTGATTTAGTCGATATGCAATGAATTATAAATAATAAGGTCGAAAAATGGTACCATTTCTCTGTACTCCAGATCATCGACGGTCTCAAGCCAGGAGTTGGCGTAAGGCCACCAGCCCCAATCTTTGTAGTCATTGTACACCATGCCGTTACGAGACACCGTGGCTGGTGACGCCACGGCTAGGTCCAGGGTCTCGATTAAAAGCGTAACCTGCGAAGAATAGCTAAGTCAATCACTTCGTATATCAGGAATTCATTATATAATAATTTATTATTTATTTTTATTTTTTTAGAATATAAAACAATCCAAGTTATTATAATTATTATCTTATTTTTTTAATCTTCGCGGTACACGACAAATCAAGAAATAGATTGGGCTCGACGATTGATAAAGCAGTGTTAGTCAAAGGATCTAAAGGATCTCGCTGTATCATTTCCTTGTAACAATTTCAAACGAAACGTTTGTCAAATGGGTAATTTATCTATTGGCCTGATAGTACTACAGATATTTGCTGAACAACATTATTAGTAACAAATATTTTCTATGTTCAAACCTGTGCAGGCATGGAGATTCTCTCGCTGTTCACCAAGGTCAGAAGCTTGTTGTCGTCCATTACAGAGTTTAGGTTCTCAATCCAAATAGCATCTACAGGACCATCGAATATAATCCATTTCAATTCTGGAGACTCGTCTGGTGAACAAATTTAATATAACTGCATAAATTACGGTCTAAGTATCCTATTTTTCTGAAATATCACAAGGTACCGAGAAATAACGAGACACTCAGAACCAACCTTCGCGGTAAATACCGAAATGTAATTTCACAATAATCAAATTACAACATTCAGTACAAACCTTGACAGACAGTTCTCATAATAGACGACAAAACCCCATCTTTCCATTCACCAGTACCAAGGTTGTACTCCCCATACAGCTCCCCTAGCGCCAAGGCTTTGGGGTTCATAGGGAAGACATTGACTGGATCGAAGCCAGGTACTTTCTGTTTGTGCAGGCGAATGTACGTGTTCTGTAACATCTTCCAGGACACTGTTTTGGCCGTGTTTGTGTTGCCGAGCAAGATGGATGAGTGGCGAGAGTTCTGTTAAAGGAAGGAAAGAAAGGAAAGTTTCAACGTGAAGCCGCTGCTACAAAAACTGACGGACTAAGAGACTCAAGAGATAGTGTTAAACTTGATTCTTATATCTGGGCGCAGCAGTCTGACTATTTAGGTAGAATTCATTCAACTGCGAATACAGTATATTTTGGACTATTCTTTTTGTCAAAAACTATTAATATTAATATATGTTTTTAACTTTCGCGATTTGAGAACATTTTTCAAAAATTAGAAAACGGGTCTAAATCGCGTAATTATTAGAAAGGTAAATAAATAGCTATGCTCGACGTTTCGAATGACTTGTATCATTCACGAATGATGCGATTTAGACGTCAAATTTTTCACAAATATTAATAACAATATAGATCCTGGCAATGGATCCAGAAAATTTTACCTTGGAAGGAAGGAATACTCTTCCTTTGGATCAAATTAGCTACCTCTAGTATTGAAGGTACCTTCAGAAAACATCAGGAATTACCCTAAGCATAATGTCATATAAAAAAATATTACAGTTTTTTATTTATTTATTTATAAAAACTTCATACACACGTGTATATTGGCGGACTTAATGCCTAGGGCATTCTCTACCAGTCTACCTTCAGGTGGTGCAGAGATAACAAGGTAGGCGAAGTCATGACATAGTGCAGAGAGAGTAGAACAATAAATTAATTTAAAAACAAAAAATATAAATACATTAAAATATGAATAGATGCAAGTTACAATATACATACATAAAAATATAAATATATATATATATATATATATATATATATATATATAATATACTTGAAACGATACATAAATACAAATTATATCACAGTATGTGGTAATTATTCTGCCTTATTCTTAATTAAAAGTTCGCGAACTTTCAGTTTAAACGCATAACGGCTCGTAGCCGTCCTGATCTCAAGAGGGAGGGCATTCCAGAGAAGGACTGATTGAACGGGAAAAGATGAATTTACAAATCCAGATGTATGAGAGGGAACTAGAAGGAGAAGATTATTAGAAGAACGAAGATCTCTATTGTGATTAGAACTGAGATATTGAAAGTAAGGAATTAAATAAGAAGGTGAAGTAGGGGAAGTCAGGATAGAATATAAAGTGGTAAGGGCACGCAAGTTTCGACGCTGGCGGATCGGTAGCCAGTTCAGTTGTGCACGACATGAAGACACATGGTCATATTTTCGAAGATTGTAAATGAATCGAATGCAGTTATTAAGAAGACGATCAATTTTGTTTAGGAGATCTGCATTCAGGTCAAAATAACACACATCTCCATAGTCGACAATAGGAAAAATTAAAGTTTGCACAATCGTTGTCTTGGTGTTGGATGGAAGAAAGTTTTTAAGTCGATATAGGGCGCGAAGGGTACCTGTAATCTTTTGGCTCATGTTTGTTACTTGGGCACGCCAGTTTAGAGTGGAGTCTATGAAGAGGCCAAGATCCTTCACCTTAGAAGCTAAGGGTATGACCGAGTTATTAAAGACCACCGGAGGTACCAATATTGATTCTAGTCGGCTCATCATTCTCTGGCTGCCCACGATGATGGCTTGGCATTTATTTGGGTTAACAACCAAACCAAATCTGCCAGACCAAAGATTAATTCGCTCCAAGTCACCATTAATTTTATCAAGTTCCAATAGTCTAAGAGGTAGCAACGTTTTTGAAAGAGGACTTCAGGTAGGCCAATTTTTAGATATGCTATCTCTCTCACTCTCCCGCACGTCATATGGACTATCTGGCTGGTGGTAGTGGTTGCGAACAACCGAATAATTGTATGGCAAATTAATTTTAAGTTTTTAGATACTTAAATAATATTATAAAAAAATTTCAGCCATACTGAATTACTTTGAAAAAAATAAAAATTTTAATTCGAAATTAGCGTCTGGCAAAGTTTAAACAGCAATAAAAATGTCTGGCAATATTAGATTTACGTTGTGGAAAGTTCAATAAGAATAATGAACAAAAAAAAACTTCTTAAAATGATTTAAAAAATCGATATTTTACCTGTGCAGGTAGGATGCGCACTGATGAACGCAACCACTACCGCCAGCCAGATAGTACATAGGACGTCCGGAAGAGTGAGAGAGATAGGATATCTAAAAACTGGCCTACCTGAAATGCTTGTTTTCCTGACGTTGCTAGCTCTCGTACTAAAAGGTTTACCTTGGTTTCATAAGTCTGTATAACTTTGTGCAGCGCGGCCTTGACAGGCTGCAGGCCCACAGCCCTCATCTCCGCGGAAATGGCAGTCTCTAATACGTCGTAGTCCAAGGTCGGCACCTCCACATCGGGGAAGATGTCCAGCATGATACCGTCGAACAGAGGTACGTCTTTAGCCGTGAGACGCGCTACGTTCATGTCTCGCATAGCTAGGATAACCATCTATATAATAAAAAAGAAAAGCTTTCGTAGAGACCATATTAACTTTCAACAACAGCTACACATAGATCGATTAATTAAAAGTGACGATATTTCTATTTTTGTCTGTCCAAATGACGACTTATTCAGAGTTTTGTTATTCATTTTGCTGATTTACTTTCATTAAGGAGAGGACACGAGAAGACTCGCCGAAGAAGTATCATAAAAGTCAAACTTTTGCCATCTACAGACTTGATATTTTTTTCCATACCTCAGATTCAGGCAGGTGAGGATAAGCTCTTCTCTTAGCGCCTGCGTATCGGAGCAGAGCAACCATAGACCGAAGACCGAAGTCGTAGTGGTCCTGCTTCGATAGCTGCTGCATTGCAAGCTGGTATAGCGTGAACACCTGCCGAAACACAGAATAAAACGTAACACCTAAATTATAAAATGACATTGCTACACAAAAAACATCAACAATTAACTCATAATCTCCATATTAGCTATTTATCTAAATATTTAGCCGTTGTATGTGACTTATCTATGTTTTAAATTAAATATAAATTGACAGCTAAACTGCAGGTCTAAAACCTCATAAGATAAATCGTACCGATAGCCTACAATATTATTATGATGAAACACCCTCAATTTTATGACCACTATTTAAAACAAATCTAAACAAAAAGTGAATCGGTGATAGTTTCTACCGTGAGCTCAATCATCTAAGTTTCTAAAGGTTTTTATTGTTCCACTGCTGAAGAAAGTCCTCCTCCATACGTTTCCATCCTCTCTATCGCCTACGGATTTCCACCAGTTTTTGTGTGAGGCATCTAAGTCGCCTTTAAAGCTCTACTTCCTTAAATTGTGTTACCTTCTTAGCATTCAGTTTATACGCAGTAAACCCGTCAGAGAAGAGTGTATTTTCGGCAATGGTGAGCGAGTCTGGAACGCACATGGCGATTGGGCGGAACATAGACTTCAAGTTGTCAGGCAATTCGGTTCGACCAGCATAACTGAGGAAGAAGGAACAAAGAACATTCAGATCTTTAATAGGTACAAACAAGTCTATTAACATAGTGACTGTTTTGGACCGTAGTATTTCTATGATTAAATTTCTATGTTAAAACTTCTTGTTTACGAGTTCGTTTTATTATGATTAATACGGTTAACAAATGATAGACTATTTAGGGGATACCTCTTTCAATTAAGATTTTGACCCAATTCATAAAAAACAACACTGTGACGTAATGGCCGTCTAAACCCATATCATATAATTTAAATACATCGTTATTACTGACACAACAAGACGCGACGAATTACGAAGTACTTAGGTACTACAAAACAGATAATTAATTAAGAAAAATCACACATTTCAGCAGTGCTTGATTTTATATTCACAAATACTTATGAACTACTATACCAGTTCTAGGTCTAGTCTAAATACATATTTACAATGTCATTACTATAAACAAACTTATCTAAATACCACATAAACATACTAAAATACTAACACATTTGATAACAAAGAATTATCTACATTTTGCGAAATCTGTTCAAGCCATAAATATAGATAGCATAACTTAGTATTTAAGTACGTATCAACTGTTTTATATGAAATAGAATAAAGATCATCGTACAGTGATAAATATGTACACAATATCAATAATGCCAATCTAGATGACCTTAACTCATAAAAGCTTAGTGAATCACTGTAAACTACCGGATTGATTGCGAAACATTATCTGTATATAGATTATAATCATGCTTTAAAACGATTACTATCGTATACGTGTACTACGCATGTGTAAAACTTCTAGGATAAAATAAATACAAGATAGTTTAACAAGTATTTTTGTCATGAACTATGATTATAACTTAATTAGTATACATATATAATCTTGTTAAATATTAAATGCTTGGTTATAGAATATTATCTTGATTCAAAGTAAACCTTGTTCCTTAAACATTATGTTCATTCATTTTGTAATAATATATAGACTTAATAATAAAAAAAAATCTGCCATTGGCAGCATAAGTGAGGACATCAGGCAAGGGGTCCCTCCCTTGCCTGATGTAATGTTGATCAAATCGTTTCAGGCGTTAATTGTAGTATGTTACAGTGCAAAAAGATAGAAGTACTGAAATAAAGGTTTTCACAAGAAATTCAACATTTGCTGATGTCAGGCAGAGGCTTTCCCTTGCATTTGTTGATCCAGCCGGTCCAGGCGTTGAATCCCTGTCGGCTGAATATCTTCTTAGCGCAACTGGACGCTTTGTTTATATTATCTGTTGAAGCCTCTGAAAAAATACAAAATATAATAGTTTTTGAGAGATTAAAAATTCCAAAATGTGGAGGCTAGGCTAAACCTATCTCTACTTTCACTACAATGGTACGGTAATGCAGGCTAACTTCGGGTGGAAGGTACTTATTTTCAAAACCAAATTCTGTCTGCGATGAACGTGACATCACGAAATGACGTAACATAAAGTTGAGAAATTTAGGGTCCTGGCAAGAGGCGACTGTAGCTGGTTGGTTAAAGCCACTGCAGTGCAGAAGGTCGCAGGTTCAAATCCTGCCGGTGCCAAAATTTTTCAACTGTTTTAGTAAGATTTATTGTATTTTGGTATTGATGTCACGTTTTATGCCATTAACCTTAGAAGAAGACCATCATTTTGTAACAGAGCAGAGCAAGATAAAAATCATAATTATTTACCACGGCAAGTGACGTTGCAGTCCTTGCCGGGCGTGTTAGTGGCACTGCACCAGTACTTATTGTTGATCTGGAACAACCCATAGTCCCTGGATCCGTCACTGTTCACCGTACCCACTGCGCCAGTGTTGCGAGAACTCTCTGCCTCAATTAGGCATACCCCTAAAAATTGTGACGAAATTACAGTTTGTATTCTATTAAGCATGGTTTGTAAGCTCAAAATAACCGAATCGAGAATTATGCTTTTCTGGTAATAATTTACGTCACAAAGATACTATAATTATATTGGTTTTCTTTTATCTTAAAAATGAAAAACAGATAATGTTTCAGTAGAAACACTACTTTTTGAAGGGACACTAAAATAAAACCCTGGAGCGGAGTGAGGCTGCTTAGCAGAGAAACGGAGTAATATCACCAAATTGGAAATATATATTCACCGGACCATTCCAGTGGTACACAATCCTATTGGTTAATATTACTTCGTTTCTCTGCACAGCAGGCTCGCTTTGATATTGTAAACGTCACAATGTTTACTTAAACTTACAGTCCCTTAATTGGTTAGCAGGAAAGCCTTGCCTCTTTAGTTCTTGAACCAATTCACATCTCGTGAAAACTTTCGCTTCACAACGCAAGCAAAGGGCTGCCAGAAGAATATACAACTTGAACATGTTTGTACGATTGAAGGCAGAAGTGAAATGTAACACTAGTAATGGTTGCTGAATGTAAACTGTATGACCTGACTGGCAAATGATGACCATTTAGAGAAAGAGATTTGTTTTACCTATAAATATCATGAATCAATTGAATATTGTGCACGACATTAGTCAAATACAAAAGAAAATCGTGTAAAGAAAGATCTCTTTTGCATAATTGATTAAGGGCAGGTGTGCAGTTGAAATGAAAACCAAACAGACGACCTAACAATTTGAATAACAATTAACAAAAAAAATTGCAACCTTTTTTGTGGTCTAAAGCTAGTTAAGTTTACCAAATAAACAAAAAATCTAAAAAGCACGACGTCTTTTACCAGACTCCACACACTTCTTCTTCTTGTCCGGTCGATGACTATAATAAAAATGTTTTCTTCTATCTATATGGTTTTAGACCAATAGGATGCGACTTTTTCGTTGGTGCATAAGGTCTTTTATAAGGGTGGGAAGTAATGGGCAGGACAACAAATGGGCCATATTTTGGGTGGATGATCCAAACACTCCAGACAAAATCGATCGATTGTCGATCAATGGCAGAAAAGCAGAAGTTCCAAAATCATTCGATTGTTTTTGTGAAGAGAAACTGTCCACTAATTTATTACACCAATCAATCGAATAACACCCTTAAATAACCTTGTTCCAAAAAAGACACAAACACGTGCATTCTATTTATACAAACGTGTTAAGAAGCCCTGTTTACACTTTAACAAAGTACAGTTATGTGACAGGCAAATGGCAGGCAATGTTGTATAATATAATACAAGTTGTACGACATTTTAGCTACAATGTCGCACGTGCAATGCAGCACGAGATAAAACTAAGATGTACTACATATCGCCTCTTTTACATATTAGAGTATAGTTTTCACATAAAAATACCAATTCTTTCAACCTCCTACCAATTACTTTTTACTGTGTAAAGTACTTATTAGTATTCTGGTGTAGGTATCATATCTAGATATACAATAATGTTTCAGTAGTCAAGACAAGTGATTCAGTACCTAAATGATTTAAATTATTCTTCGGAAATGTCCGATGAATAATTTTATAATTCGCGTCGTCAGCAAATCGGTTTGGAAAAAAAATACACATCATGTCATTGGAAAATCGCATTTGTTTTAAAATGGGCTTGCGAAAACACTTTAAACATAAATAACATTTTTTGCTACCTATTTCAAAGCAACGTTATCCATTCCATTTACCTATCTGTACTAATAACTTTGATGAGTTACACAGATATTGAGGAATCCCAATAATTATCAGGATTAATTAATTTATAAGCCATTCCGATCCATATAAATAGGCAAATCCTATGTATTAAACACAGTTGATATTCAGCAGCCATTATTTATATTTCAATACTGCCTTCTTCTCTTCTTTCACACAATCATGCATAAGTTGTCAATATTCATGTTCGCTCTGGCAGTTCTTTGCTTGCATTGTGAAGCGAAAACATTCACGAGATGCGGATTGGTGCAAGAACTAAGGAGACAAGGCTTTCCAGCTAATCAATTGAGGGACTGTAAGTAAATTTATTTATTTCTACTAAATTAATTTCTTCTTCTCCTTCTTCTTGTCGTGTCAATGACTAAAATAAAAATGTTTATTCTTCGATATATGGTTTTAGACTAATAGGATGCAACTAGGATGCCTTTTTGATTGGCTTGCATATTGTCTTTTATGGTATGGCAAAGGGTGGAAGTAATGGACAGGACCAACCATTTGTTGTCGACCATATTTTGAGTGGGCGATCCACATTCGCAACTAGTGTTGGATGTGTTTGTGAACCCCCACTTGGCCAGGTTATCTTTGCAGCGACCAACTTGGGTCCGAAGACGGTTTAGGGACTTCCAGATCGGCCATGCAATTCGTTTCCAGGTGGCAGATGTTCGGCCGGGTCTAGAAAATCGAGTGGTGCGGGCAGCCTAACCTGCCATATTTCGCCTCTCAGTTTAGCGGGGTTTTAAATTTTATATTACGGGGTATTAAATTAAATAAAAATTATACTAAGAAACAGTTGAAAATGATATGGGACCGGCAGGATTGGAACCTGCGATCTTACTGCACACCGGGCAGCCGCTTTAGTATCCTACTTAAGATAGGAACAAATGGATGAACGTGACGTCACGAAATGACGTATCATACAGTTGAGAAATTTAGGGCTCCGGTAAGAGGCGACCGTAGCTGGATGGCTAAAGCGGCTGCCCGGTATGCAGTAAGGTCGCAGGTTCAAATCCTGCCGGTCCCATGCCTTTTTCAACTGTTTCTTAGTATAATTTGCCAAGCATAGCTAAATGCTATAAAATTAATCAATTAGAAGTTTTAAAAATTGTATTAATTGACTCAAAATAACAGAAGTTCTAATATATTGCATAAAAATATGTAAATTTTCAGGGGTATGTCTGATCGAAGCGGAGAGCAGTCGCAACACAGCGGTAATTGGGCCTGTGAACAGTAACGGATCGCGGGACTGGGGATTGTTCCAGATCAACGATAGGTTCTGGTGCAGTACTACCAACACTGCTGGCAAGGACTGCAACGTCAGGTGTCGAGGTATGATCACTACAAATATTTTTTTCTTAGATGATTTTCAAGCTCACTCTTCAGATTTTTAATGGATAAATATTTTAACTTATTTTCTCTTTTATTTTTTACAGATCTTATAACAGAGAACATCACGAGGGCATCAAATTGCGCCAAGCTCATCTTTAGACGTCACAATTTTAACGCCTGGTACGGCTGGGTCAACAAATGCCGAGGAAAGACCTTGCCTAATATCAGCAATTGTTAAACGGATATTATTGTATCATTAACGTTTCTCATACAAATTGAACATCATCCAATTTGTTAAAGAAACATGTTTTAATTTTGTAGTGATTGTTTGTAACCGGGGGGGTTATGGTATTTATTTATTTATATTCTTTTAGCCTAGTGTACATATCTTTATACTCAATAATGTTCTTTATGAATTTATTTGGTGTGCAATAAAGATTATTCTATCTATCTATTTAATTAATACTCACCATGTATGGAAGATGTGGTTTCAATATTTATTTCATTATTTATTTATTTATTCGGGATAACAACAGTCGTTTACAAATATATTACATAGCTAACATTACTAAACAATGACCAATTATAGCTATCCACAATGTGTTACAAAGTATAACGAATAGACTTATATTAAGAGAAAAAGTATATTAATATTTAATGCAGAATATTTTAAGGAAAAATTAGTTAATTAGTAAATTTGCAGAACAACGAGTTATTGTGAACAAACAAAGTGCAATTTTAATTACCTACAGCGTAAATGTCGCAATATAGTGGGACTAACTCGAAAGTAAACTCAAAAGTTAAAAACTTAAGTAAAAATATTTTTTTTAAATCGGTTCTCAAATGACGGAGAAATCAAACATAAACAAAGCGTCGTACATAGAACCTCCTTCTTTTTGGAAATCGGTTAAAACAAAATAACAGTCAAAATTACACATATTAGTTTTTAGACACTAATAACGCGTCATATTCATCAAAATATGAAATTTACCCGGTTACACCTGCGTTACCATGTAACTCACCAATTTTTTTGGGCGGCCTGGGACTAATACTTTGCAAAAGTTTTGAACGCGACTAATACTTTGCAAAAGTTTTGAACGCAGCTTCGCGTATCACTGCACGCACACTAACGTATCACAGACCCTGAACATCATTTGGCATGCAAGGGCTCATTGTGACAAATCTAATAAGATCAGACACGATGGATCTGCTGCTTCTGCTGCTTAAACCAAAATGAGTAATCTCCTGGGTCTGATGATGGATTTCGGAAGGTCCTAGGTACCATCCGAAATCTATCATCAGACCCAGGGGATTCGTGTAAGTGTTTAGTTTATGGTGTCATGTACCTGCTATAAATATTAACCCATAAATAAATTATAGGTTAACTTAAGAAAAGCAAAGAAAATAAATCACATCACATATTTTTTATATTGAATACTATAATAGATACTTAACAATATATTATTAGACATAACAGTAGATTTTAGTATAAGCTAGTAATTAATAAGTCGTAAAATAACAATAGTTTAACATTTGCTGATGTCAGGTAGAGGCTTGCCCTTGCATTTGTAGATCCAGCCGTACCAGGCATTGAAATTGTGTCGTTTGAAGATAATCTTAGCACATCTCGATGCCTTGCTGGTGTCGTCTGTTATTAGATCTGTGAAAAAGATTAAAAAAAATGAAATTACGGATGCCGAAGAAAGTAATTTATTTCAATTTAATGGGCAAGATTTTATGAAAGCTCCGCCACCAGATGTAGCTTTGTCTTATGGTTAAGCGCGAAGAGTGATGACGATGGTCTTGAAATTGTCGTTCTTTAAATGTAATTATTGTCGATATATTGATATAAAACCATATCAATATGATTGTCTGTGGTTCTAAATTACAGTAATCTTCTCGGATACAAGAAAAATACTGCTATTGATTAAATAAATGTATCTATAATGTCATACCTCTGCACCTGACGTTGCAGTCCTTGCCAGGAGTGTTGGAAGTACTGCACCAGTACTTGTCGTTGATCTGGAACAGTCACCAGTCCCGCGATCCGTTACTGTTCGGAGGACCTATTACCGCTGTGTTGCGACTGCTCTCCGCCTCGATCAGGCATACCCCTTTCAAAAAATATAATGTTAAAATTCAGTGTAATGAGATTTAACTTTAATATGTTAGTGGAAATCATAGTTGCTCATATATTTATTAATTTTTTTTTTTTGCAACACCGTAATCCTCTCAAAACTGGAATCAAAAACATTGGGAATAAATCTGCTAAGTAAAAGTGGGATAGGGTTCGGCATTTTTTCCGAATGCATTTAGAAGATCGGGCCAAGGATCGCTATAGTCTGGACTCTGAATGCCCAGAAAACGCTGGCCCGAGTACTTGGACAACTTTCTGGTACGCTGAGAAGATTAAGCCACAAGGAGAGGGGTGCGTGCAAGAAAATGGGGGGACCTTGTCCCAGCAATTGAAGACCAAGAGGTAAATAATACAAGTATCTATTTACTTACAATTTCTCAATTGATTAGCAGGAAAGCCTTGTTTTTTTAGTTCTTGTACCAATCCGCATCTCGTGAATATTTTGGCATCACAATGCAAGCAAAGAGCTGCCAGAGCAAACAGAAGTGTCGATAACTTGTGCATGTTTGTATTATTGAAGGCAGTAGGTAATGTTATGTTACACAAGTAATGGTTGCTGAATGCCAACTATGCCTGAAAGTGCTACGATGTGCCTTTAAATATGAACTTCAGTATGTTATGAAGATAGTTATCATTCATTAGTACAGATATGGGGATGCCTTTATATCTATGTAGGTGATACGAAATTAATATGACTTAGTAAACTAGTTTTGATTTTGAAATGAGTCAAGTCTTAACACGATTATGTCGTTAATGTGATTAATTAATTAATTACTCAACACACAACATTAAGAACTTATGCACACATACATCATAGCTACACACACATACACACCTACTCACTCACGCACATACAACATAATATAACAAACTCAACACACACTTACACATTCAATTACACATCATCACTACATATCACACACACTTTGCTGATTTATTTCTTTCTTTTATTATTCATTATTATTTTTTCATTACTTTCTGTTTTCTTTTTATCTTTTAAATTTTATTTTTAATTTAAATTTTTTGTCATTACCTTAGTTAATCTTAGTGATTAGGCTAACCAAAAAACAGGATAACCTAGTTTGGTAGCCACTGTCTAAAAATTATGTAATTGATGTATCTCTTGGTAATAAAGTTTTTTATTATTATTATTATGTTTTTTTAGCGCGTCCGTCTATTGATTATCAAAATACTTTGAATATAACCTCTCTTTAAATTAAAGAAATGTATTGTTAAGAAAAAAAAAATGGCGATCTGTTATATGGGATCCTCGAGAGGTGTTTTTTAAAAAAACACTTTATTTACTAAACACTATTTATTTAACTGAACTAAGATTAATTACAGAAATAGGAACACTATGATTTAGGATTTTTAGAGTTAGAAAAGGTACCGATCCGTACCGAGATTGAGACGAGACTGAAGTCCCATGCCATCTGTCATATTTATAATATGTATGTAATGATGACACAGCATACTTTGTGATGGTGATCAGCTCGTCTCCTAACATAGGCAGGGTATAACAGCCCCCCGAAAAAGACTGAACTTCGCGAGAAAATCGAAGTTCAGGGGCAAATTGCTTAAACTATTTCTCTTAAGACGAGGCAATGGAATCGGAGAGTTTTCACTCTCAGAATTTTCACTTTGATCGGTACGGCTTGGTTCCGGTATAGATATATTTAATCTATTTCTATATTTTAACATTAACTTAATTAATTTAAACAATACAAAAGAAATTAAAATTATTGAAATAAATGTGGAAAATACAAAGTAATGAAGCTTATAAGTTAGTACAGGTTTTTCATCTATGATGTTATCTAGGTCCGAAAACATTGTGTTGTAGTTGTTAGCGTTCAAATCGTCAAGATTAATACTCTGTAATTTTATTGGTAATATCTTATAATTGTTTACCTCATTAGTTTTATTATCTAACTTACAGCATATAATATCATCTATAATTTTAAAATCTAAATTAGGAATAGGTGTACTTATATTAACGGCCTTGTTTGATGCTATGAGTCTCGCGGTTTTTGTATACACTATGCACTGATAAGGTATATGTAGCACTCCGGTACCGTTCACTATTATCTCACGCAGTTCCGATGTGTCGCACTCAATAGAGATTTTATTCGGTCGGGATTGGATGAAAATCCATTGATTGTTTGTTATTGGTTTCCAAATGTCTAATTCACCAGATATTAATTTAGTTTCACACTGCACCGGAATAGAGCTTGTTGTCTTTGTTAATAATTCGCTCTCACACGTTGGATTACTGTTTGTCAGTAATACGGTAGAAATTTCGCAAAGATAGAACTCAGAGCTTACAATTTTACACTTATCTAGTTTATTTAATACACAGTAATTTGACTTATCTCTAGACATGCCAATATATGGATTGGAAGGTATAATAAGACTAAAAGTATTTGGGTAATCTATTCCATGAGGAGTAGGTAAAGCAAGGCTATGGTAAAGATTAAAATCGTCATTTGTTACTAATGGTATCTGCAATACAAACATCAGCCTATTATTAAAATAGTAACATACAACATTAGACATACTTATAATTAAATGAATATTATCTAAACTTAAAACTATCGGGATACTCGTGTCCCTAGGTAGGTGCCTATCGTTATCGACAAGGTCTTTGTATAGCTGAGTGGGCGTCAGAATATTCGGATGCAGAATGTTTTGACTACTTAATATTATCGCGTTAGTCAAGTCTTCTAACTGGAAAGATAAAGTAAGTAAGTTACTTTCGAGGTTGGTTAGTATGGAGTAGACTTCATTTTCATTGTTTAAAGTATTGAACATATCCGTGAAATTTGCTATTTGGTTAAAAATTGAATTTAAAGTGGTGCTGAGAAATGCTTCATTATTTTTTAATTTATTAATAGTTTCTTTAAATGACTCTAATTTGTTTGCGGTAACTAAAATATTCTGTTTCATTAATTCAGCTATTTTCTTTTGGTCTTGATGCACAATTTCTATCGCGGAGTCGTACTTTATCGCGTCATCTTCGTCAAGGGTACCAAAAATATGTTTAAATATAGTACCTAAGCCACCAAACCAGGCTGATCGTTTACTTCGTTTGGAGGTTAAATGAGAGAAAGAATCGTATTCTCTCTGGATGTCTTTGAAACGTACTGTTAGAGGTGATAATATATTTAAACATTTGGAGTTATTAGTTTTCTGGCACACAAATCTCACTGAACCTATAATCTCATTTAGGTTAGTTATATGAGGATTTATGTAGGCAATGTCTACATAGCTAATTACATTTAAGTTTCCATTTATAATCTTAAGTTTGCCTAGACTTTCGAAGAAGATTCCAGAGTTAGAAGGGTATGGCTTGATAAAATCAGGTTGCGCATTCGTTGAAGCGCTGAAATAAAAAGATAAAATAAATAAATATTACATGTTTGGTTCATTATTCCTAGAGGCAGGCGCTTGAGACACATCCGCAGGTTTGATTTCATCGAAGTGATGTGTTACATGACGCCTGTTGATAAGAAGTGTGACTGTATTACTATCATTTACTTTTATTATTTTGTAAGGACCTTTCCAAATAGGTGATAAGGCTTTTCTGAGTCTTAAGTGATTCTTAAGATAAACAAAGTCACCGACCTTATATTGTGGTGGTATTCTAGTACGGGAGTCGTAATATGTTTTGGAAGTCTCTTTAGATTTCAAAATGTTTTCCAGAGCTTTTTCTCTCGAGTATTTGAATTTATGTTGTTACATTCGAATATAGTCATTATAAGTTGTAGTAGTTCCACTTTCATACACCGAACTTGGTATGAAAGGTTTATGACCAAATAATAGTTCATATGGACTATATTTTGTAGTAGTATGTATTGTAGTGTTATATGTGAGTATAGCAGTATATACATAGGTTGGCCAGTTATCTTGATGCTCGTTTACAAAGGATTTTAAATACTCTTTTAATGTAGAATGGCTACGTTCGAGAGCGCCTTGGGTTTGGGGGTGATACGGTGAGGCCCATAATTGTTTGATTTTTAAGAAGTTACAAGTTGTTTTAAAAAGGTGTGAAGTGAAGTTAGCTCCTTGATCAGTCAGAATGGATTTAGGTATTCCAAAAAGGGAAATGAAATGTATTAGACAATCTGCTGTTTCTTCAGCTGTTGTGCTGTGAATTGGGTAGGCTACGGAGTATTTAGTAAGATCATCTTGAATAGTCATTATGTATTTTAATTTAGAGGTACGAGATTCAGGGAGTGGCCCAACTATATCTAATGATATTCTTTGAAATGGGGATGTAGAAGTTGTAGTAATTTCCATTGGAGCTCTGTTTAGCTTCCTTAAGGCTTTGTTTTCCTGACACATTTTACATTTCTTCACGTAATCTTCTATATCTCCTCTCATTCCTTTCCAAAAGAATTGTTCTCTAATCCTATTGTACATACGTGTTGAGCCTAAATGTCCAGCTACGGGGATATCGTGATTGTCTCGCAAGATTTTGGGTCTTTCACTTAGGGTTGGATAAATGGTTTTATTAAGATAGACATGAATACATATTTTTGTATTATGATAAATATAAGTAAGGATATTGTAGATTTTTGCATATGAATGTTGGTCAAAAGGATTTTTGAAATCGGATATGGCAATATGAGCTGTTTGGTCTGATTGTAAAATCAGGTTCCTAACTTGTTTCAGGCTGTTGTATATAGCGGGGTAGGAAGATTCATCGAAATGGTGAACTTTGACAAAGAGTAAATAAATATCCTTGTCTTCATATTTGGTTTTGAGTGATGCATATAGTTCCTTTTCGGCATTTAGAATATTTTCTTTATCGGGGTTATTTTGCAGGATTTCGAGGATATACGGGTTGGACTCGTCTAAGTCTATTGATGTTGGTATTATTATAATTTTATAAGGCGATTTTAACAAATTTTCATTGTGTTCTCTTAGTACTGTGTCGGTAGTTATTTCTTTGTTACTTGTAGATTTAAGGAATTTTGAATAGTCATCGTCGTTTAAAATTGTAGTGGGTTGTGTTTCAGAGGTTTCGGGTGAAGGAATATCGAGGTTTTCAAAATCTAGGTTAAGGTCTGTGCTTTGAGGGCTACCTAAGTCTAAAGGTCCGAGATCTATAAGATCCGGTTCTTCATCTTGTATATGTAAAGGATTTGGAGCGTTACGAGGATCAGAATTGGAATTTGCAGAAGGGTTTGGTATAGGTATTGGAATTTCATTAGTATTAGGGTTAATGTGTGGATTTAGTAATTCGTCGTCATCAAAGGAGAAAGGAATATGAGTAGGTGAATCTAGGAGATTATTTCCTAATAAATCATCAAGATTTTGTGGTGGAGAATTAAGAGGTAAGTCTTGACCTTCAACAGGATTAACTGGAAACCGAGATAATGCATCAGCGTTGGAATTTAAATTGCCTTTTTTATAGGTAATATCATATTCAAATTCTTCCAGCTTAAGTCGCCAACGAATGAGTCGAGATCCGGGGTCTTTACAGTTAAAGAGCCATTGAAGTGGTTTATGGTCTGTAACTATTGTGAATCGATGCCCATAGAGATATGGACGAAAGGCTTTGGTGCCGAAAATGATAGCAAGGCATTCCTTTTCGGTAACACTATAGTTACATTCCGCTTTATTGAGAGTACGGGAAGCAAAAGCAATGGGGCGATCTTTACCAATTGGTCCCTGAGATAGGATGGCGGATACAGCGAAATTAGAAGCGTCGCATGTGAGTACAAATGGTTTTGTAAAGTCAGGATAAGCTAGAATTGGCGAAGTGACGAGTTTGTTTTGAAGTGTTTCGAATGCAAGCTGTTGTTCATTTTTCCAGATAAAAGGTACATTCTTTTTGAGAAGTGTCGTTAATGGTTTAGAAAGTTTTGAAAAATCTGGGATAAACCGTCTGTAGTATGAAACTAAGCCAAGGAAACTCTTTACATCTTTGGGACATTTTGGTATTGGGAAATCAGTGACGGCCTTGACCTTTGCTGGGTTTGGCCTTACGCCATCATCGCTTATAAGATGACCTAAATATGCGACTTCTTTACACATGAACTCACATTTGTCTGGTTGGAGTTTCAGGTTATAGTCCCTAAGTCTTTCGAAGATACAGGTCAAGTTCTGGATATGGGAAGGTAAGTCTACTGAATACGAGACGATATCATCGAGATATACAAAGCACCTGGAACCTTGGAGTCCTGCAAGACAGGTATTCATTAGTTTCTGAAAAGTTGCCGGTGCATTTTTAAGTCCAAATGGCATTCTTGTAAATTGAAAATGACCTTGCGGAACGGAGAATGCTGTTTTAGATGCGTCTTCTGGTGAAACACGAATTTGATGAAATCCAGAAGCCAGGTCTAATGTAGAAAAATATTGGCTCTTCCCTAATTGATCTAAAATTTCGGTAACTTGTGGAATTGGGTACGTTTCGCCGATGGTGACATCGTTCAATTTACGATAATCGATGACAACTCTCCATTTGCGTTGTCCAGAGGAATCTAGTTTTTTGGGAACCACCCAAATAGGTGAAGACCATGGCGAGTTAGAGGGTGTAACAATATTTTGTTCAAGCATTTTATTCAATTGAGTCTCAACTTCCTTTTTGTGACATTCTGGAAATCTGTAAGATTTTGTTTGTATAGGAACGTCTGTGTTTGTTATGATTTTGTGTTCAACGGCAGTAGTATAAGTAAGTTGATCATCAGGGAGATGAAAAATGTCTGAATAATTAGAGCAAAGTTGAAGCAGAGCGTCCTTTTCCTCATCATTGAGATGTGATAGTCTGAGAGAGTCGAGCACCTTTTGTGTTCGAAGTGATACCTTTTGAGGTGGATTTGTATGAATCAATGATTCACAAGAGTGGACTGTTAATGGTTCTAGCTTAAGATTTAAATTAGAAGATAGAATAGCAGATTTCCAAGATGTATTAACAACAGTAATATTTATACGGTTGTTTTCTTTGACTTTAACTATACAATTTGCTATTAGAAGGAACATAGAAAGATGCTGGTCTAATATAACGCCTTCTTGAATTTCTGGGTTACTGACTGTACATTCGATTACCATTTCTGTGCGAGGGTCTATGGTATATAGAGGTTCAGAAAATTGCAGGTTAATCGAGTCGTTTCCTGCTCGTAATGCTTTGTTGTGGTAATCGATAGTGCAAGAGAATTCATTTAAAAGGTCGTTTCCAATTATACCATCATGAGTTAGGGTTATATCTTTTACGACATGGAATTCATGCATTACTGGAGAATTTTGAAATATATGCATTTTGAAGCTCCCTAACGTTGGTGTGACTTCGTCCCCAGGGTCAATTCCTTTAAGTGTTATAATTTCGTTACTCAACTGGGGAAGTTTGGATATGGAATCTAGTTTTAACAGGCTAACACAGGAGCCTGTATCTACTAAGAAAGATAGAGGCTGATCTGAGACGGGAGTTGGAATAACGACATACGGTGAGTATCTTTTCTTTGTGTTATTATTGATTTGGTATATTTTAACATTATTTTCTTTTTCCTTTTTCAGGTTTTGCGGAGGTGAGACAACGGCTGCAGAGGAAGGTGGATTCAGAGAGTAAGATTTTGATTCAGAGTGTTTTTTCGCTGGATTCGCAGGATTCAGAGAGCTTGACTTATTTTGAGATTTAGAATTTATTATTTGATTTGGAGGATTCAGAGAGCTTAATTTATTTTGAGATTTAGAATTTATTATTTGATTCAGTGGAGTTGGAGCGTGCAGAGAGTAAGTCTGTGATTTAGTAGTAGATGAATTAGAATTAGTGTTATGAATTTGGGGCTGATTACCCTGTTTGTTAACACTTTGATTTTTAGATACAGTGGATTCAGAGGATACAGTGGATACAGAGGATACAGTGAGATCTGTGGTATCAGTTTTGATTTTGTATGGGTAATTTCCCGAGCGATACCTATCGGGAAATTTTATTTGTTTAAATAACTAGTATCATCAACTTCATCAACACCGTAGTCCTGGGGCTGTTCTATAACGTTAACAGTTCCACGAGGATGATTTTGAATAGAGTCTTGAGGTAAGTTGGTTTGACGAATAGCAGATGAAGGGGCATTAGGTTGATTAGATTGATTACGGCTATTATTGTACTGCCGTTTGCGACAATTTTCAATTGTATGCCCAACGTTTTTACAATAGCGACAAACCAAGTCACCAGTGTTGACTTTCTTAGAAGTATCAGGACGCGAACTTTGAGCATTTGAATAACGATTTGGTTGTGACTGAGGTTGATTTTGTCGCGATACGAATTTTGGTTTGTCCGGCCCGTTGAAACTTGATTTTTTATAGCTGGCTGCTAATATCTTTTCTTCCGCTACTGCAAAGCTAACAGCGGCGTTTAAGGAGTCAGGGTCACGACAGCGCACTACTTGTGACAATCGTGGTAGGAGGCCTATGGTAAATGTATGAAGGGCTAGGTCCTCCATTGCTGCTACGCGACCAGCAATTTCACTTTTCTTTTTAACAGACATTTTTGTTTCCGTCAGCAATTGAGATAGAATAGTTTCAACCCTAAGGGCATATTGATTTACGGTCTCTGTTGGACCTTGTTTGCTGTCCTGTAATTCAGACAGCAGGTGAGTGTAGTGCTTACGCTCACCAAATTGTTGTTTTAGAAATTCGACAAACTGTTCAAAATTATCAAAATCTTTAATATTACATGAGCTTTCAGCTTTACCTGTTAATTCGCTTAGCATATACTTAAATAGTATAGGTTTTTGGTGCTTAGTAGCTAAATTATAAGCACTCTGGCAATTGGATATAAAAGGGTTTAGTTTTTCCCTTGATCCATCAAAGGGTTTAATAAATTTCAGAAGTACACTTAAATCTATTTTTTCAAGCGTTTCCAAAACCGGTATGGCAATTTGAGGAGAACTGGTTGATTTAACCATTCTTTCAGCCTTTTCGGCCTTGTCGGCCCTTTCGGCCCTTTCGGCTTTTGCTTCTTCTCTGCCAGTCATTGTGAAAAAATAAAAATAGAAAACTTAACACGAATAGAATTAAAGAAGCCGTCGCTATGCTAAAAGCTTGTCCGATAACGAGAGGCTGCGAGCTTATCAGCCGCGCAGTCCGGATGGATAAAATAAACAAAGCGCTAATATCTAGTTAGTAAGACACACTTATCATTACAGAAATAAAATAATACACAGGATATAAGTAAAACACAATAAGTTCACAAAAAAAAATAGACAGTAAGAACAATACAGGTAATGTTTGCTCTGAGTTCGAAATTAGTTTTCAGCGAAAATTTCAGTTCACTCACAGGAATATCGTTATCAGGATCAGGATCATGATGAATACAACCACTTAACCAGTGGCCAGGATGTCTTCCACAAACACGGACCTTCCGTGTTACTTTTGTAGTAAGAGTAGCAAAAATTGCGGTAAACACAGCTTCGCACTTTTAATACGCACTTTATTTAAGCACTGAAGTTTCGAAATAGTATGTCACTTTCAATAGGATTCCGCACTGTAGTTCGGACACGTATTTGGGATTATATTTTCGTAATCCCACCGCTGCCACCAATGTTATATGGGATCCTCGAGAGGTGTTTTTAAAAAAACACTTTATTTACTAAACACTATTTATTTAACTGAACTAAGATTAATTACAGAAATAGGAACACTATGATTTAGGATTTTTAGAGTTAGAAAAGGTACCGATCCGTACCGAGATTGAGACGAGACTGAAGTCCCATGCCATCTGTCATATTTATAATATGTATGTAATGATGACACAGCATACTTTGTGATGGTGATCAGCTCGTCTCCTAACATAGGCAGGGTATAACAGATCGAAAAAAACTCTCATCTCATTTTGAAGTGTATTTTATTGTTATACCACAGAAAATAGGAGTATTTGGTTGTTCATCAGTAAACACCTCAATTTCCGTACGGACAGTTCGGAAATAACTCTTTGCCTGACCCGGTAATCGAACCCCAGACCTCGCAGTAAGAGGCGCATACGCTAACTTCTAGACTAGACCATCAAGGCAGTCCTACCTGCTACTGCTACTGTTTCGTGAGTGTGGAGTTTAGTTAAATATTACTATATTTAACTAAACTGTGGAGTTTAGTTAAATATAGTAATATAACTCAACTCTCAGAAACTACAATATACTAAACTCTTCACAAACAAATTTTATTAATTAATAGTTATTTATGGTACAAGTGAGAAAAAGTTTATATTTCTGTTGTGAGTGCCAATTTTAAATCTTGAGCTTGCGAAGTAGTCTTAAATTGAATCACGAGCATAGCGAGTGATTCTAATAAAGACTACTTCGCAAGCGAAAGATTTTAAGAGGTCACGATCTGGAAATTAAATTTTTCTCACGCGTTGCAATACAAAACTTTTCACCTCTTCCAGTGAGAAAATATTAAGATTTAAATAAACTCGTACTCGATTGCTTAACCTAAAATAATTACATGAAATACGACAGTAATACCGATTCATAATGCGTTGACCTTTAGAAAGTCGCCACTAATTAAATATGTCGTACGCTTTCAAATACTTTTCACGTGAATTTTCTGGTAAAAAAGCAAACTTCTGTGTTAGAAGCAAGTTACCGCAACTCTTTTGGAGTTCCACAAAGTTTTTCATCACTGGATTCACTATTTTTTTGTTAAAAAGTTCCAGTAAACAATTAAACATAAACTGAAAAGTATTTATAGTTGCCCGCGATGACTGACACAGACACAGACTTTTTTTTTTTAAATCGTGCGTTCGGAAATTCGTTCCGTAACACTTATTTATAGAGTCTAATATTAAGTACCCGATTTTAATTAATTTAATGGTTAATCACGAATATAAAACCATGAAAATACTAAATAAGCGTGTATTTATATAATTTAAAATAATTAAAACGTATCGTTTGTAGTTTTAAAATAAAATTGATGTCAATGTTTATTACTAACCTACATGGTGACTGTTTTGTTTTTTTTTTGCGCCTATTCATTGGAAGGATTTAGTGTTTCGAAATTTAAATCACTTTGCCTCACTAGTGAGTAATAAGCGTTATTACTCACTGAATTCTCGCAAGCAAACGATCTTTTTCGTGCTGGTGTGGTGAAAATAAATAAAAACAGGTAAGTATATATCGATATTGATGATGTAAATGAAAATTCAATAAGTTACATAAATGGATAAAAAGCTCTAAACATCAATCTAAAAATCACAATATCAACAGTACAACTTACAAAATTAAGGTTAAAATTGCGTGCGGACTAAATACTGCCACCTGTTGTCGAGGAGTGGAACTAGCTCGTCAATCAAATATAATTTAAGTAAATAGTTATTTATGGTACAAGTAAGAAAAAGTTTATATTTCTGTTGTGAGTGCCAATTTTAAATCTTGAGCCTGCGAAGTAGTTTTAAATTGAATCACGAGCGTAGCAAGTGATTCTAATAAAGACTACTTCGCAAGCGAAAGATTTTAACAGGTCACGAACTGGAAATTAAATTTTTCTCACGCATACAAAACTTTTCACCTCTTCCAGTGAGAAAATATTAAGATTTAAATAAACTCGAACTCGATTGCTTTACCTTGAATAATTACATGCAATACGACAGTACTACCAATTCAGAATGCGTTTTAGGGCCTTTTGTAAGTCGCCACTAATTAAATATGTCGTACGCTATCAAATACTTTTCACGTGATTTTTCTGGTAAAAACAAACTTCTGTGTTAGAAGCAAGTCGTTACTGTTTTGGAGTTCCACAAAGTTCTTCATCACTGGATTCACTATTTTTTTGTCAAAAAGTTCCAGTAAACATTTAAACATAAACTGAAAAGAATTTATAGTTGCCCGCGATGACTGACACAGACACAGACTTTTTTTTTTTTAATCGTGCGTTCGGAAATTCGTTCCTTAACATTTATTTATAAAGTCTAATATTAAGTACCTGATTTTAATTAATTTAATGGTCAATCACGAATATAAAACCATTAAAATACTAAATAAGCGCGTATTTATATAATTTAAAATAATTAAAACGTATCGTATGTAGTTATTTAATAAAATTTATGTCAATGTTTATTACTAACCTACATGGTGGCTGCTTTGTTTTTTTTTCAGTGCTTTTGTGTTTCAAAATTTGAATCACTTTGCCTCACTAGTGAGTAAAAACGGTTTTTACTCACTGAATTCTGGCAAGCAAACGATCTTTTTCGTGCTGGTGTGGTGAAAATAATATTTGATAGACAACAACGGTCGGAAAAAAGGGATCCCGAAAAGAACTTATCTTATGGCGTGAGGATATATTTTTAAATTTATTCTGTGTTTTATGTTAGTTTAACTTAAATAAATACGACCAATCAAACAAATTATTTGTATTTGTTGTGTGAGTTTGACGACAGCAGTTACTATATATACGTATAGTTCTTTTTACCATATCTTTTTATTAAATATAAACATAAATATCGTTTTAATAATACTAATAATTTCTTCCCCGCTTAATATGTTCTGATTTTTTTTT
The DNA here is from genome assembly GCA_905147285.1 of Hypena proboscidalis. Lineage (NCBI taxonomy): Eukaryota > Metazoa > Arthropoda > Insecta > Lepidoptera > Erebidae > Hypena > Hypena proboscidalis. The sequence goes on from LR990132.1 coordinate 1,646,701, forward strand.
AATCTTACATATCAAACAAAAAGCGTATCCGCGTTATCAAAAGCGTACTGTTTCTGAGAATTAACGCCGGTGACTTTAAATTGCCGTCTAAAAAAAAACATAAAAAAACAGTAAAAGTATTCTATCTACAATATTCAAGATACTGCCCTATTATGTGGCACGTGCGTGGGACTCTCTGTATAATTGAAAATAGTCGGCATTTTATTTCGAAGCTGAAAGTCTATGAAAAGAAAGCCATGATATCTAAGTAATTAAAAAAATTCTCACCAAATCTATGAAACATAACTATAAACTGAGTTTTCTTGGATCGCCACCTCGCTCTATATCCAGTACTAAATATTGGATAAAGATTTTTCTAAAACCATATATTTCTGTAATATTTATTTGAAAATCTAAAGAAAACTAAAATAAACTAAAAACATAAAAGATTCAATCGTGTTAAGGCTTGACTCATTTCAAAATCAAAACTAGTTTAACCAGTCACGTTAATTCCGTATCACCTACATAGATATAAAGGCATCCCCATATCTGTACTAATGAATGATAACTATCTTCATAACATACTGAAGTTCGTATTTAAAGGCACATCGTAGCACATTCAGGCATAGTTGACATTCAGCAACCATTCCTTGTGTAACATAACATTACTGCCTTCAATAATATAAACATGCACAAGTTATCGACACTTCTGTTTGCTCTGGCAGCTCTTTCCTTGCATTGTGATGCCAAAATATTCACGAGATGCGGATTGGTGCAAGAACTAAAAAAACAAGGCTTTCCTGCTAATCAATTGAGAAATTGTAAGTCAATACTTGTATTATTTACCTCTTGGTCTTCAATTGCTGGGACAAGGTCTCCCCATTTTCTTGCACGCACCCCTCTCCTTGTGGCTTTATCTTCTTAGCCTACCAGAAAGTTGTCCAAGTACTCGGGCCAGCGTTTTCTGGGCATTCAGAGTCCAGACTATAGCGATCCTTGGCAAAAATGCCGAACCCAATCCCACTTTTACTTAGCAGATTTCATCACAATCTCAATGTCTATGATTCCAGTTTTGAGAGGATTACGGTGTTGCAAAAATATTTGTAATAAATAAATGAGCAACTTTGATTTCCACTAACATATTAAATTTAACACTCATAACACTGATTTTTAACATTATATTTTTTGAAAGGGGTATGCCTGATCGAGGCGGAGAGCAGTCGCAACACAGCGGTAATAGGTCCTCCGAACAGTAACGGATCGCGGGACTGGGGACTGTTCCAGATCAACGACAAGTACTGGTGCAGTACTTCCAACACTCCTGGCAAGGACTGCAACGTCAGGTGCAGAGGTATGACATTATAGATACATTTATTTAATCAATAGCAGTATTTTTCTTGTATCCGAGAAGATTACTGTAATTTAGAACCACAGACAATCATATTGATATGGTTTTATATCAATATAGCGACAATAATTACATTTAAAGAACGACAATTTCAAGACCATCGTCATCACTCTTCGCGCTTAACCATAAGACAAAGCTACATCTGGTGGCGGAGCTTTGATATAATCTTGCCCATTAAATTTAAATAAATTACTTTCTACGGCATCCGTAATTTCATTTTTTTAAATCTTTTTCACAGATCTAATAACAGACGACACCAGCAAGGCATCGAGATGTGCTAAGATTATCTTCAAACGACACAATTTTAACGCCTGGTACGGCTGGATCTACAAATGCAAGGGCAAGCCTCTACCTGACATCAGCAAATGTTAAATTATTGATATTCTACGTCTGATTAATTTCTAGCTAATAATCTAATCTAGCTAATCTACTGTTATGTCTAATAATATATTGTTAAGTATATTATAATATTCAATGTAAAAATAAATCTGTGATGATAACTTTATGAAAATTTATTATTGTATTTAATTTCCTTGATTTTCTTTAGTTAACCTATATTTTTATTATGACTCAACATGTATAGTAGGTACTAGACACCATAAACTAAACACTGAAAATAAACAGAAAATCACGTTTGATTGAAATCGTTTTTTATAAAAAGACAAGACTAATAAGTAAAGCTCCGAATACAAAACTGCTTTTTAGAGTGGGTTAGAAATTAGGTAGACACATATTACAACAAATTTAAGGTCTGTACTTACCCAATCTTTAAGAAGATATTTCGTTTCTCGTTCAAATTGATGTCAGCCTGTTTGAAGACCAAATTCTTCAAGTCTTTTATTTCACGAAACTAGTCACGTTTTTCACAAAATTAACCGCGTTTTTATATAATTAGCAGCTTCATAATTAAATAAATTAGCCACGCCCTAACAAAACAATATAAACTAACATGTTACATACACGCTGTGAGGTGTTCATAAGGCATTTCGCCAAGTTAAAAAAACCTATTAGTCAAGCCTATTGTAGATATTGACATAACCTTTTCTGGGTTAAACTTTCGTGTTTTGATCATAAAATCACCCCGTTTTTTCATAAAATTAGACTCGTTATTTGACAACGATTTCAGCAAAATATAAATAACTAACATGTCTAAGTCACTTACCCCGGGTTCATGGTAATGAAGATGCCGCAGTTGGAATCCAGTTTGATGTCAGCGCCCTCGAAGACGAATCTCTTGAGGAACAGCGACAGAGCCAGCAGCAAGGCTAGGATCTGCTGCGCTACTACTGACAGCACTTCTATGTTGATGCGGTTGAACTCGTCAAAACACCCCCAGCAGCCGCTTTGCGCGATACCTGGGCGAATATTATGGATCTTAATTGATAATCACACGGAAACACGGTTCACTTTTAAAGTTAAAGTGCGCAAACTACTAACCGACCAATTGGCAGAATCATCGTTATGTGTTAAATTCAGCTTTTATCATCTTCTATATATATTTCTTGTTTATGTATTATACTATTGTATTTATTCACGTATGTAATAAGTATATTTCATTATATATTTTATAACATTTTGTATATCTATGTACCTTGTATGTATTTTATGTGTTGATTTGTACTCGTTTCGCCCAAATATATATATATTCACATCAATACTATAAACACTTCAGTTCTTTGCTCATATTGCACCTACCCTTGCTTTTCTCTGCACCACCCAAGGTTGACTGTTAGAGAATGCCACTAGGCATTAAGTCCGCCTCTGTACTTATAAATGTGCAAAAGTTTTAATAAATAATAAATAAATAAATAAATAATACACTAGACAGCTACGCCTGACAAAATTTAGCATTTTACAAATAAATTGCCATCTTCTTTGTCGCCAAATCAGTTAGCCGAAAAAGTTTGACCACTAAAAAACTCTCAAGAAATAGAAGTCAGTTAAGTATAAATGTTCCGAAAGGTTATATGGAATCATTGACATAAAGTATGCAATAGGGTATTTTACTCTATTAACTAATATACTGACGGACACACTAATTGCATCAAAGTTTAGGGTTACTTTCAAATTTTAAGTAAGGTGGGTGGACCATGGAAGGCCACTCTAACGAGTAAACGCTTTTTATTCGTTTATTAACTGGATAAATGAAAAAAACAAATTATCAAATAATAGTTTGTTTTATTGTGTACCATATAAATCACTTTTTTTTAACCTAGCTTTAATCAGTATTCCTTAAACTTAAGTTTTGTTAAGCTCTTCCAAATGGCCTTGTAAGGAACACGGCTCCAAACAAGGCCAATATTATACATCAGTCGTTCAACTTAAAAATAGAGTTGTAACAATTAATATATTCCCTTTTACTAAAACTACATAATAAGCTCTTTCATTTGAGCAAAACATTAAATGCTCAATATATTTTTATCATTTATAAAAAACTCAACGAACATTACTTGAACACCATCGTATAACTAAGAATATATTAATGGAAATTATTTAAAAACAGTAGTAATGAGTATTATATTGCCATCAAATAACTTGCCAACGCGTATTATAATGAAATTAAAATCTTTTTTTTTTTACCTCAAATGGCCTTCTTATGGGTCCGTTCTTTGTAAGGCCAAAATGTTCCTAAGAAGGCCAAACTAAAAATTATCAATGACTTTCTTATATTATGGATCTGGATCTGGATGTGCAATAATGTCTAGCTAGTCTAGTTTTTTTTGCTTAAAATATGATTATAGACAGACTATCTTATATATAACTTATCACATACTTACTTTATCACATACTTTACCGTTTTTAACATGTAAATATTTTTTATATTCGTTGCTTTGCATGTAAATTAGTTTAGTTTATTTTCAGACATAACCTTTCCATAAAATAAATTTAAATATATACTGATAATAAAATAATTTAAAAAAAATGTCTATTCAATATGAGTTAAAAAGTTTAATAACCCTTATAAATAAAAATATTATAAATATAAAACATTGTTTTAACTGTAACGGTACGTATTTATAACTAAAAAGTAACTGTTCATATGTTCATGGTTTGTACATGTTCTTTGTAAGGCCCATGTACCCTAGCAAGGCCAACTGTCAATTTTTTGATTGGCCTTATAAGGAACCATCGGCTTTCCTGGGAACACTACCAATATTTTAACTTAAATCGAGGCAAAACTATTTTTTTTTTCTTTAGTACCATAAACATATCCTTAAACGACAATTCACAGTAAAAAAATATGAAATAATAGTAGGTTATCTAACTAAAAACTTACGTTTTGCTGTGCGCGCGAATAACAATTGTAACGTCGACGATCGAAGTCTAGGAAACGTGAGATCGCATTGCCACAATAGCGGCGCGAGCGACTCGCCGTCGCATCTGTGGCCTTGAGTTTGATGGATCTTAGTGTATAGCCGAAGGAATATGTGTTTACATGTCAATAACTACGACTTTTTGATAGTTGGCCTTCAAAGGAGCGTGGCCTTCCATGGTCCACCCACCTTAAATTTGTATTTTTTTTAGTTTTTAATTGAAGAAGTAAAGACCGTACAATATTTATTACAGAAAACAATGGAACTGCAATAAAATTTATGATTATAGTCAGGAAAGGAATAAGAGTAAGGTTGAACATTATTTTTTGTGTTTTTTTCAGTTGCCAATTGAATTAATGTTGATAGTCAATTAATGTAGAACAAAAGAGTTTGAACAAATTAACCAAAAATATTTATTTGATAATGATCCAACACTTTGATACTGTCTATGTGTCCGACGCTGCATTTCCAAGACACTATTTACTTAAATCAATATGTACTTCTAAATAGATAAACTCGATAATTAAGAAGTCAAATTAGATTTTTATTTGTTATTCAATTAACTAAATAGTTCGTCAGTTAAAAGTACGAACTCTATGACGTCACTTAGTTAAATCAATATACAAAAGGTATGTCAATTAACTAGTAATGAAACATACCGTATTAGTTTGGCAAAGTTTGCAAATTGAATCCAAAGATGAAAATATATTCAGAGAGATATTCATGCAGGCTGTAAATATGACATCGTGACGATGCCGCTTCAACAAATTTCAATTTACAAGCAAAAAAATGTCACCCGATAATTCCGATTCCTATTTTGCCGACCGATTCATTAGTCGAATTTTCTGATCAATATTTTTGGACCCAGGGTATTAGAATCAGAATCATGCACTCAATCACTGTTAGCAGCTTCGTCGTGATGTTATTTACAACCAGTATTCAGTCTGCAACGTTAAACAAAAAATAATAGTTTAAAAAACTAAAAAACACGCTTTTAAAGTACTTTTAACTAAGAAGTGAAAAATAATTCCTAATATTAAATAAAATATATAACGGGAATTAACGCGTTCATGCAATTATTTACCTTTTAGGCTTTACGTTTACCAATTTAATCATGCAACGCGTAAGTTTAAAAGTTAATTCCTAATATTAGCTGAAAATGGTAGGTAATGAACAAAAAATACTAGTATTATTGTGAAAAAGCGTGGGGCGCTCTGTGCCATATTTTTCGTCTATCGAGCAACCGTGTTTTTTTTTTTTAACTAATATTTATTTTCTACTTTTTAGTTTGGTTTATTTATAAGAGCGTTTTTTTTTATCGAATAACTGCATTGACATCGATCTTTGACAGGTTGCACAATTTTCATGAAATCTGTCCGTTTAAAGTGGGTCAAAATCGAGCCCAAAGGAGTCGGTTACATACATACATACATACAGGTGAAGCTAATATAAGCGTGTTAAAAAAGTGTGGTGTAGTAGAGATAAATATGTGATTCCCCGGATCTATTATATTTCAAGAAGTGCAGATATCACAATAAAGTGATAGACTCAGTCATAAATGACTACTTATTAATCACATTAAATCTGATTACTAATGGATAACCCAAACAATGATAACTGGTTTTAATTTCTTATCGTGTGTCTACCTATTCATAGCTCTATTTAATTTTCTTTTTATCAGTTCCTCATTTCAATACAACGCTAATACGTAGTAGAAAGTGGGTTATTTCCAAAACATTAAGCCGTCCATAAACATTATTCTGTAAACAAATATTTTACCATCGAACTAGTCACCTTATTCAAGTTTTTAGATAGATAGTAAATGTATAGAGATTATTTAATGAATATTGAAAATTCTAAGGCAGAGGCAGTCCTACGGTCTCCCGCTTGGCTATCGCTGCTCAGATGCTGACTGCTTGATGTACGAGTATATTTCAAATTGCTTTATTATACTGAAGACAACATAAAAGCCAATAAAATTTGAGGGGACCCTCGAGTTCTCTAGGATCCCATCATGAGATCGTGACCTGATTACCACAGGACAACATGACAAGTATATTCTTAAACAAAAAAAAGTCTCAAATCGGTCTAGTCGTCTTCGAGACACGCCGAACAAACAAAAATAACATACCTACCATCAAATTTAAAACCTCCTTATTTTTGAAACTAGATACAAACGGGAATAGGAAATAATGTTCATTGTAATGCGTTGCATTGTCAGTGTCTTAAGCTTTAATAGCTTCAGCGAACGGCTCTATCCGATAGGAATGTCGATTAAAATAAAAAAAACCGGCCAAGTGCGAGTCAGACTCGCGCACCGAGGGTTCCGTACAAACCTGTAGGTATATAAGTAAAAGTTATGGTATTTTTATTGCTAACTAAAAATTTAAGATTTTCGGAATTTTTCCTATATGTGTACTTTATAACGTTGCTTCATGCCAAATTTCAAGATTCCAGGTCGTCTGGAAGTATCCTTTAGGTTTTGATTCCCTTGCGAGTAGTTGCGAGTTTCAAAATATGCGGCTTTAATTGCTGTATCTTTTGATTGCGTTGACGTAGAAGTTTGATTTTGTTACAGCTTAAAGATATTATAGACTTGAGTATTTGTTAAGAATTTCAATATAATACCACTACGCGTTCATGAGTAAAGGGGTAATAAGTTTAAAATTATTAAAAATATTTTTATTATATGATGTAACTAAAAATTTATGCTTTTCGCAATTTTTCCTTTATTTGTGTTATAAGACGTTGCTTCGTACCAAATTTCAAGATTCTGAGTTCACGGGAAGTACCCTGTAGGTTTTGATTCCCTTGCGAGTGTCGAAAATTTGCGGCATAAACGGGAGTATCTTTTGATCGCGTTGACTTAGAAGTTTGATTTTTTCACAGCTCCAAGAGACCATAGACTTGAGTATTTGATATGAATTTCAGCTTGATACCTCCACGCGTTCCTGAGAAAAAAGGTCTTGACAGACAGACAGACAGACAGACGGACAACAAAGTGATCCTATAAGGGTTCCGTTTTTACCTTTTGAGGTACGGAACCCTAAAAAACAAAAGAAAAACGTACAATCGAATTGAGAGATAAAGTAGTTTTTATCCTTCCTCACGTCTTTAAATATCTAAATACCAATTTTAGCGTAACAAACAGACAGACACGGTTGCTTCAACCGTATCATATTAGCCATATAATATTATTAAAGTAAGTAAGTATATAAAGTAGGCTTGACCTGTCTATCCTTGGTACCTATGTAGGTAGACACTATCTTCAATGCCCTAAAATACTAGCTGAAATCATTTGACTGTGACGGATAGCTGTTCAATAAGTGACGGTTTTATAAATCACTAGCTGACCCGGCGAACTTCGTACCGCCTTAGCGTAAATTTGATGCACTACTTTATTTTGTATAGCTGACCTATCTTATGTATGCATACCTACTCAATTTGAACTGGAATCTAGAATATCCTCCATATAAAAATGAATACTTTTTTTTTCGTAAGATCCTTGTACAGAGTATTAGAAAACTACAAAAAAAAATCAGCCAAATCGGTCAAGCCGTTTTCATGCTATGTCGTGACAACGAAAAACGGGTTTCATTTTTATATATTATATAGATTATATAATATATAGATATAAGCCATTTAGTTTGACGACTTATTTCCATACAATCTGAAAACCACAACAATGTTCTAGCAGACGTCCTCATACAAAAATCTAATCTTATTTGTTTCGCCATTTACCTACTAAGATAAAGAGTTGGAATCCCCGAAACCGTAACAGACAATACTTTTGTTCTGAACCTAACCATTCATATATAATGATTCGTCATCGAGTTGTCCAGACACAGTCTGTTGACATTCAGCAACCATTGCTTGTGTTACATTACATTTCTGCCTTTAATCACACAAACATGCAGAAGTTGACAATTTTCCTGTTCGCTCTGGCAGCACTTTGTGTACATTGTGAAGCGAAAAAGTTCTCTAGATGCGGATTGGTCAAAGCGTTAAGGAAACAAGGATTTCCTGCTAATCAATTGAGAAATTGTAAGTGATTTAAACGAAATTTTTCTTAGTAATAATAGTAATAAGTTCTGTACCTAAAGGATACAAACGAAGTCGTACCTAGTATATGACGTAGGAATTTTGAGGGGAGTCACGGATTGAGAAAACAAGATTTGTGTAATACTACAAATAAATAAGTTTACCTGATGCAAAATTGTGCTTTTTCTACTTTTTAGGGTTCCGTAGTACCTACAAGGAACCCTTATAGTTTCGCCATGTCCGTCTGTCCGTCCGTCTGTCCAAGGCATAGCGACGAAACCGTTGGTGCTAGAAAACTGAAATTTTGCATGAACATGTATGTTAACTAAACAAAGAAAGTCGTTGAATAAAATTTGGAAAAATATTTCCCCCCCCCCCCCCCCTCTAAAAGCTAAACTACTGGATCCCAAAATCTGAAAAAAATTGTGTCGGTAGTACATGTAATGAACTTTAAAGGAAAAACTATAGCGGATAAGTTCACTTCATTAGTTCAAGAGGAATGGGGGTCCGAAATGTCAGATGCAGTTACTCAGAATATTTCGTTCAAAATTCTTGAAACATAAATAAACATACATAATACATATATAAAATCACGCCTTTATCCCACGGGGGTAGGCAGAGACGATGGAACGCCATGTTCTTCACTCCTTACATACTTCTTTCGCTTCCTCAACATTCATACATCTCGTCATACGTGCTAGCTGGTTTCGTGTACTACAAACATTTCCTTTCTGAAGGACGCCATTTAGTTAAAAAGTAAAATTAAAAATATTTTCTACGGAACCCTACTGCGCGTGGCCCGACACGCACTTGGCCGGTTTTTTTTACATGCATTTTTCAGATTTAACTGCCCGCTTCTCTGTTATCAAATCTTGCATCCTTATCCTGAAGTTCGATTAAGCTAAAATTTTGTACACATCTCAAGTATTACTTGCGAATAAACAATGCATTAATTAATTTTGCTTTTATATATATGGCCGCCGCCTCTAAATGGCGGATTACATTTTTGTTACTAACCCCCATAATATGTATGTCAATTGAAAGGCCTTAAAAATGTTCAATGCAATGAATTTTGTTGGGTCAAGTCAATTCAATATGGCCGCCATTATTTGATGGTGAATTAATATTTCTTTTTTAAATGTAGATATATATTACAGAGAATTTAAGAGTACAACGCAAAGACTTTATTTGGATTAACAATAATAATAAAACGTTTATTTCAGATTATTATAGATCCATAGTATGTTAAACAGTCAAAGCTAAATTCAAAATGGCCACCGTTGTAAGATAGCCGATTACATTTTCCTTTTTTACCTCCATAAATATTTTTTTAATGTGTATGCACTAAATACACAATGCTATTAAAATTTCACCAATTCATGACTCCTCTCAAAATTACGTCACTCACTGTCATCATCATGGCACGAATCGATAATATCCATACTGGAAAGGGTATGAGTGCTAATATGTCGTTTAATAGGAAGGTATGGAAGGATTAAAACATATTATAGCGTTGATAAGGGTAGGTAGATAGTGGTGATGTCGACAATTTTGCATGATTATATCGTGATAGTATCTCTTTTGCATTTATTTATCGATCTGACAAACATTTATTTTTCCGCCCGGACACGAAAGAATTATATCGATAGACTTCGTTTGCAAATATTTTTCCCCATTTTAAAAGTTTACTATTTTGAACGATTAGTCAGCGTCAGTTAGGTTAAAAAAAAAACCTTATTTAAAACTGTTTTTGTTAATGAGAAGATTTCTATATCAATTTTGAGATGGTTTTTTGCAGGGGTGTGTCTGATTGAGGCGGAAAGCAGTCGCAACACAGCGGTAATAGGTCGTCCGAACAGTAACGGATCGCGGGACTGGGGACTGTTCCAGATCAACGACAAGTACTGGTGCAGTACTTCCAACACTCCTGGCAAGGACTGCAACGTCAGGTGTCGAGGTATAACGTCGCATTTGTTACGAATGCCCATAATAGGTAGCATGTTTGAGGACCAGTCCTAGCAAGATTTAACAAGATGGTACGAAATTTCTAGTTTACGCCTTTTCGGCGCAACTTCGCGGCTTTTATTTTGACATTTTCAACAGTTCTGCTATCTATCGTGGCTCTTTTCTCTCCTAACTTCACACTGGTTATTGACGGCGCCCAACAGTTACCTCGAGGCCCCAGAGTACCCTTTTCATCTATTTTGTATCCTCTTGGTGACGTAGCTGGGTGCGTTCCACTCCACGCACCGTCCTAAAACCGGCCCTGAATCTTTCTACGTAATTAATTTGTCCTATTTTCCACAGATTTGATAAGAAACAACATCAGCAAGGCATCAAGATGTGCCAAGATCATCTATAAACGCCACAAATTTAACGCCTGGTACGGCTGGATCAACAAATGCAGGGGCAAGCGTCGGCCTGACATTAGCAAATGTTAGACTAATACTTTTAATTAAATACCAGCTATAATAAAATAAGTTTGGCAAGAGCAATCTTACCCGCAAAAGTCTTGGCCATGGCCAAGTAGTCGAGTCCGTCGGAGCAGTTGGTGACGACCACCCATCGCGCGAGGGCCCTTCCGAGGTCTTTCGTAGTCTCCGTCTTGCCAGTACCGGCCGGACCCTGAGGACTGCCGCCGCGGAACAGGTTTAACGCCGTGGTTAGCGTTATGTAGCATCTGGTGACATCAAGCACAAATGAGACATGAATTGTCATGTTGTTTTTAAGGCACTACTAACAAATATAAATAAACATAAGATAATAATATAATTATGTCTGAAATGTCAGCTCCTAAAAATTCTGAGGCCTGAGGATACATGGTGTAATGACATCGTGACGAAGCTACTTACCAGTGATTCAGTACACGATCCTGACACCCTGGGTGCAAAAATATTTCTCCGGCAATTTTTAGACATCGGATAATTCGTCTTCGAAACGTCTATGAGTTAAAGACATAATTTAGAAGCTTTAGGTGTGATTTTTTTGATCCCAAGTTGACCCGGCAATTGCAATGTATTGGGATAGTCTAGGGTAACGGTAATGAGAAACGTGAATTTTCCGGTAAACATTTTTTGCACCCAAGGTCTCAGTTTACACACATGTATTAAGAACTTTAAGCGCTGGCTTCGTCACGGTGTCATTAACATCCTGTGTCAGCTTGAAGGAATCGGTATCGACTTGGGATGCCAGATGCCGGTGTTCTCGGGATCATGCCAAAATCTGGCGCCTTGTCGCATGTTTCATAATCAGACCTTATTGTCCCGGATTTCGAAACTTATATTATTATAGTTTAGTCAGCAATTGAGAGACTGAGCCATTGAGCATCTCGATTTATTTAGCGTAGGTACTTACTATGTGTCAAGTGTGTACCTGTCAGTAAGAGGAGTGATGACAAGCCGTCCCGAGTTGCCGATGTACTCGTACGTGTAGACAGAGTTGGTATTGGTCTGCCTGATGTAGCAGTCCTCTCTCTCGCGGTCCCAGTAGAACTTGAGCTGGGAGAACCACTCGAAGGCAGACACGTTCATACAACCTGCAGTTATAGAATTCATCAAAAAATAGTAGGACTACACGTTATGTCAGCGTCTGTACTTTAACGATACCTTTAACTATAAGAAGAAGGAGCAGTGGTTACAGCTAGCGCTAGCGTAACAAGGTAAGATTGATGGAATGAAACTAATATTTAACATCTCGCCTCATCTGTGTGTAACTTAAAAGAGTAGAGTACCTAAACCGCCTTAAGGTGTCTATATTGAAATAATTATGCCCGTACTTCTAACCGTTGAAGAGTTGTACCTTCCAGCATCAGCTCAGCAACATGAAATGCTGACTGCTAGATGCAAATATCCGAGTAGCTTTAGGTAATATACGAAAAACAATATGGAAGCCTTTTAAATTTAAGGGTTTGCCCTCGATTTTTCTAGGAACCCATCATCTGATCGTGACCTAACAAGAATGGTATATAAGTATATATATATACTTATATATTATATATATATTTTGTTGTGGTTGTCTGAAATAGTATACTTGTCATGTGGTCCATTCTTATCAGGTTAGAATACTTGAAGACAAGCTGTATCGTTTTCTGAGTCATGAGCTGTCTACAATCTAGGAATGATATAAGTCCATATTAAATCTCGAAACAACCTAAGCATTACTATTAGCCGTCCAGCGTGACCACGGCTGAAGCTGATCTAAAATAATACGGCCACAAAATTTTCACATGGCATGGGTGAAAACATTGTACAACAACCAAACTCTTATAAACCGAAAGATTCAAACATAAGGAACATACCCATTTTGTACATCCTTTCGACCGTATCTCTGGAATGTATCTCTATTACGCAAAGTGCATTGACTTTAGCGCGTAGAATCTTGCCGATTTCTTTTCTGGACATGGCCTGAAGCGTCGCTAGGATCTGGTTCTGTTTCTTACGCAGCTTCTTCAGTGGTTTCTTCTCGCCCATGATCTCGCAGCGGCAAAGCGTGCGAGTGCAGTCCGAGGTCCATTGGATCTGGGAAGTCGTGCTTACCAATCAAGCTACTCGCGATATATCTGATTTGTTTTTTGAGGTTTTTGAGGGTCGCTATGTGAAGGGTCTGATAGGCAATAATGCAGGTGCGGCGCATTTTGGAATGGAAATGACGGATATCGATGACATCACACCACTACCAATAGGTACATCTTGTCGCAGCTTGCGCGCCTCCTCGATTCTTCCGTTAACAACAAACTGTAGCCAACACCAAAATACCTTACCAGCATTTGGATTTATTAGATCATTATTCAAAACTTCAAATAATATGAAGATAGTACCACATACCTTACTGCAGGTAATCCCCAGCTGTCCAGGCCAATCATTAATCCACGCTTCACGCTGATAACGGCACTTTCTCAACGCTGCTCGAGTTAATATCAATTGCTAGAATGAAATGCCATTTGTATTGTTTGTATTTAGGTAGTTACTGTTCTTCAAGCTATTTATACTGTGTGGCTCATTTATATTGGTCAGTATGAGGAAGCCTATAAATTATATGAAATACAAAAATATTTCCGGAAACCGTATATCCCCGTCCACCATCCCCCATTCAAATTCAAATTCAAATCATTTATTTTTCTAGGCCCCAGGAGGAGCACGAACATTTTGAACACGTCAAAACATTACAAGAAAATTATATAAATCATAAATAATACTAAATTACACATGACAAAACATACTGACCAATTATTACACATGAGCCATCCTGTATACTAGCTAGGCCTGATCTACTTTTGGATTTAAGGCCTTAAGTTGGCTTAGAGCATGTAAGTTTCGCCCAGACACTCTTAAGTTCACGGTGGGCCTTCAGATATTAGGGAATCAATTGAACACCTAAGTAAAACAAGTCCAAAAATTAGTAACTGATGTGAAGACCTGATGGACCTAGATCTTTTTTTAATTTGTGTACTAGTTTTACTCAGGTGTCTAGAGTGTGTTTATTTCAATAGATTCCCTGATATCAGTGAGGTAGACTCTTACGTAAGAATAATGAAAACATTTACATCTCGAAGAACAATCCTCATGGTTGTCTCAAGGCCGAGCAGCCACACTTCAGCGGGGCCATCCAGAACCAAGTTATACTTCCATTCTACACATTCACCATCTTCTGACATCATTGCTTTGGCAACTGGTAATCCGAGGGCATTCTGTAATTTTTTGCAGCAAGACTTTAGTGTTTGACAATACAATATTTTTTTTATAACAGGTATTTTCAATTAAACAATTTATTTTCAATTTTCATATTTATAATTTGGTATTATTAACAACTTAACATAACATCACACCTCTATTGCCCAGAAGGGTCTGGCAGATTTATAATATAGTAACAGCACAGATAGGTAATTCTTTTACAAGTGTAAGCACCACCAAAAACACATTTCTTGTTTCCAGGAAAATATAAAATCATACAATGAACTAAATCTAAGTTTGTATATATAGTTTTAGGGCACCTACACACTTGCGTTTGTCTAGTGTTGTAGGGGTTCGATGAAGGGATGTGCGGCGAACACAATGAACGCGTCGCATTGTCGTCGTGGCGTCTCTGCTAATGCACAAGAGTATGCTGCTATACAAGCTGTTGTGTACCACATGCCCTTTTAAACACCATACTTTCAAATTATCCATGTCATTGTGCATTGAAAAATTTGCCTTTCTTCTGTTATTCTTATATATTGCATTCTTTGTAAGATGTTAAATACAATACAACAAACAAAAGTTATCTTCTGAAATGTTGCCTGAGATCACTTCATAGTGTTAGGCCACTCTTGTGCATGTTAATATGAGACTCTGTATCACAATTGTGTACTTTTTCTTTGTGCACAATAAAGAATTCTCCATATCTTTTTTCTTGAAGTCAATCTTGGTGTTCTTTATATTTGCCACCTTCAGCATTCCTTATTATTTTTGTTGCCATGAGTATTCCTTATGCCATGCAATTTTTCAGGTAATGTCAGAAGAATTTTCAGGACCGCTTTTTTATCTTCAACAGAGCGACAAGACCAAACTAAATGCAAATATTCATTTAGTAATCCCTGCGCTTGAGAAGTAGGATGATACATCAGGAGGATTAGAAGAGCCTGAAATTAAAAAAGAAAATATTTAATTTTATAGAATAAAATTCTGGTGTATAAGTAGTCTGTATTTGTTACAATATGGTGGCATCAGCATATCTATTGGTTTGTATGCTAGCACAAATGTTGTTCAAATGGGTTGATGCTCATGATTTCAGGTGCAACCTTTAACTGAATAACTGGTTGTTGCATACCAACTACACACTCCATCTTACTTGCACAAACAGTTTACTGTGAGAGCCCTCATCTCGATGAGGTGCACAAATGGATGGAAGCATGGAAAATAAAAGCTAGTGCTAACAAATCGACACATGTGACATTCTCACTGAGAAAAGAAGACTGCGCTCCTGTCAAGTTCGGTGAAGCCATGTGCTGTAAGTTTGAGTATGTAGTCAGCAAAATATCCCGATTTCACATACTTATCTGTGAAAACTTTTACTTGACCTTCTTGTGTTCTATCAACTCTGTTTATATTTTAATTTTAACAAAGTTTTCCTAAAAGTGTAACATAAATACTCTTGGTGTAAAATGGAGCATGCAGCCAATAACACAACGAACAATAAAACACTCATTTCATTTAGTCCAAAAATTATAAAAAGGTTAAAAGTAAGACAGTAATACATACCCTAAGATAGAGTGATGTATCATTAAATTTATAAAAATTAAACTGCCATGGAGGACACTTCTTCAGCAAGTACAGTAGTTTATTCCAATTATGAGAGTATATGGCTCGCCAGCATGCAGATCGGAATGTTGCCCTGTAGTGTGGATCATAGTACACGTGAGTTTTGCTGTCAGCCTTGTTCAAACCAATTCTGGTCTCTTGTAATTTTGCGAGATTTCTTTTGCAATATAAGTTTATAGAATCAATTTGCAGCGGCATTTCCATCATCTCTATTACTTTTTTCTATAAGTTAAAATTGAGAGATTAGTCCAACATATTTAATAGAATTATGGCCAGGTTCACAAGCTTCTGAATTCCTGATAAAGTTTGAGGTAATAAAGTGCCACTGAATTTTGTAATAAGACCAGAATAAGCTACACTAGTGAAACTGGCCGTAATAGTAATTGAAAATGTATCAGAAAGAAGAGTCAAAATACTGCAATAAATACAGTTTAAACTTACCATAGTACTCATAGGTACATAGTGACAATTTTCTAAAATATTCCTCAAATTATTTGAAATCATTCTGCACGCGTTTGGATCTGGTATGTTAAAAAGTATTTTTGTTTACTTTACTATAAAATGGGTCCCGTGCATGAAGTTTTTTTAGCAAACTTTTTAAATGGTTCTGTTTATTTACAAAACAAAATCACAATTTCACAAAAAACTGAAAAACGTGCTGTTGACATATTAGCATTAATGACATTTTCCGTAAAGGTTGCCAGATTTGTTATTAAATTTCTACCACTTACGTGCAACAGATGAGCTTAGTCGGTGTGTGCGTCAGAATGGCTGGTTGTCTGTGGCGTTGGTCTATGAGAGTAGATTCGAAAATTGCTACATCATTGCTTATATTTGCTACAAATAATAAATAATTGCTACATAGGTTATATATTTAGAAATCAAATATTTATTTTGACCAGCCAGCCTGACGTTTGGTTGGCTGGTCACCTCCTAGTTTAAAGTCAAGCGTGCAGAGTTTTCCAAAATGTATCGCGTCAATAATTGCTACATATTTACTTTATTGCTCTAATTTAGTTGTAACTTCAAACAAATGTTAAATAAAGAATATAGCAATTATTTAAACTATTCCCAGTAAAAGTGCCTGAAAATATAATAATGGCAAACACTTAGTTCTTCCTCTCTTCATCGTCACAAACAACATCATTTTATCAGGCACTTTTCCTTGGGATAATTTAAATAATTACCACATTCTTTACTTAACATATTATTATGTTTCTTTTAAATTAGAGAAAAAAATGAAGTAAATATGTAGCAATTAGGTATTGACGCAATACATTTTGGAAAACTCTGCACGCTTGACTTTAAACTAGGAGGTGACCAGCCAACCAAACATCAGGCTGGCTGGTCAAAAAAAATATTTGATTTCCAAATATAATTATATCCTATGTAGCAATTATTTATTATTTGTAGCAAATATAAGCAATGATGTAGCAATTTTCGAATTTACTCTCATAGACCAACGTCACAGACAACCAGCCATTCTGACGCACACTAGTCGGTCAATCAGGCAGGATCCAGCGATCGGTATGACCATTTCACAAAATCAAGATGCAGAATACATGCAACATAAAGCCGTGTCTCCTGCGAGATGTTTAGCTGAACAAAACATATTTATGAACAGCAATCAAAAAAGTTTTGTTTTTGGCTCACTTCCGGTAAAATTGAATAATATGGTTCAAATATCGGTCGATTGAACGACAACATGATAGCGTAGTTATACGACCAAAACTTACAAAGGATTCAATGATTAAAATTATAATGATATATATATATTATATATATTATTATATATTTCAATGATATAATTTAATCATAACGGATGATAATGGAAATCAAGTGTTGTCTATCAGATGTATTTTGTCTGATGTTTGAGTCGCAAGATAAACTCTTTTCACAATTACCTTTATAACGTTTAAAGAGCCAATAAGAATGCTTTTCACCGCGCAATGTAACCTTTTCCTTCGCAGTTGACTGTCGTGCAATAAAACGGATTTTTACTAAGGTTGTCAAGGTTTTATCTCATTGATATGTAATTATATTATGTGATTTCTGGTGTTCTGATTTCTGAATAATAAATCATTGTTGACTGACCTTATCAATCCTAATTTTTGTAACATTATCGAAGAGTTTCTTTAAGTGTACTTGAATAAGTTGAGGTTTTTTCGAGTTGCCAAGGATCTCGAGTAAATCATCATTGGATATAAAATAAAATCTTGGAAACAACTGCCGTTTCGTTTCTAAATATTTTTCTAGTGCTCTTAGTATACCATCCAAGTTATCTACCATTAGGTTCAACTTATTGAAAACATATGGAGCCGGCTTATACAGACAGGCTTCCACAGCATTTTTACCAGCATGCATGCTAAAAATTAAAATTATTTTGATCATCCTCAGAAAATCAAATTTTGCTAGCTATCTACATGACATGTCTCGGTCGAGCAATCATCTTTGACATCATCATTATCATCATCAGCCAGTTGACCTATTTGATATGGCTGTTTTTAATTTTTTTTTGTTCCAGTATTTGTAAACAAACTTACTTAAAAGTTATTTCTGTCCAATCAGCAGTTAAAGCATCAAATATTTTCACTTCGGCTGGTAATTGCTTCCTAATATCTTCACCAGCAAATATAGTTTCAAGATAAAGATATCGCCGTTGTACTTGTAATGCAATCTACAAAATATAATTTAATTAATCACCACAAAAAAAGTTATCGCGTATAAATTCGACGATATGGGTGCTTGTGTCTCCGAAATGTCAAATGTCACTATTTGCGATTTTGTCAATGTCCCCACTTGAAGTTGGACTAAAAAAATTTGTTCTTCTTTATAATTTTTGTTCCAAAATGTTTATCTTCAAAAAGCCATGAGAAACTGTGCATCTATAAAAATGTATTCAATGGTTGCATTGAAGTATTTCTATGAATGGTTGGTATAAATCAATCTTTGACAGACCCTAACTCTACAGTGGCGCCACGCGGTGAGACAAAAATGATAGCCCTCATTATTAGTCACTTTTTTTTACATTATTTCTAAATAACGACGACGTGCTAGGATTACCTACTTCAGAGTTTCATATTCTACATAGAATTCACTTACAGCTAGGACTCAGAACAAATTGTTCATCCCGAACGGGAATCGAACCCATAGCACTAGCACAATCGAGAGTGGAAAGAAACTTTTACCATTTCTTCTTCCATGCACGCGTCACGCGTTACTGCAGATATCTTATAGAAATAAATAAATAGCTAAGCTTACTTCGATACACTCGGCTACGTATCCGAGTGATTTTTCCCAGTAGTCCACAGTCTTTATAAACGGCTCTACATATTTTGTTGATTTCATAGATGACAACTGGACTTGATGATCTTCTAGGAACTATTAAGTTGTTAAATTGTAATTCATATTATCGTTATTACAGAGCGACGCATTTATAAGAAAATGTGCTAACATAAACTTGCAGGATTATCACATCCCTTCGACGTAATTACGCCAAAGGGTTGAGATAATACTGCGAGTGTAAGTGCAAAATCCCATCAAAAGTTTGCTAATTTCTAATAGTCCTAACTTCAATTGATATACTATTAATGACCAAAAACTTCCAATTGACCAACTATCATTTGTGTACAAAAGTCAGAATTGAAAGAAAAAATATTAATAAATAATCATGTAACTACCAGGATATTTAAAAAAAAACAAAATTTTATGAGAAATTGTAGTTGCAAATTATTGTCTGATAATCTGCTAGTAACCTGCATAACGTCATCCACAGCTTTTATCCGATACATATCACCTTTGTGGTGCTGCATTTCATAAGTAGTAGCGTGCCATACATCTGCGATGACTTTCAATCCATTCTCTATATTTAATTCCATGGTAGCTGCATTCGATATTTCGGCTATCTCTTCAGCGTAAGCTTGGAAATTCAAACGTACTATAACTTCCAATTTGAAATCTTCAGAGTTCTGATCAAATTCTCTGTTGAAGTAATTGTTAAAAGAAAATGACTAAAGGAATGAATTTATAGGCATTATTAAACAGCAACTAGTGCGTTACTTTTTCTGATTTTTTATTTTTACTTATACATATGTACAACAGTACAGTATTAAACCAAAACGTCATACATAGAAGACAATTACATTAGACAATAATCTGTTACATTAAAATACTTACAAAACAATATAAATACACATATACGCGACAAAAAAAAAATACAATAAATAACAACAACTGCTAAACACAAGCCAAGGTTTCACAAAATGACAAAATTTCAAATTACTTTAATGTAAACAGATATATTTATCTTACACTCCCATTAATTCTTTGATTCTATCCCAATGCCTTTCCCTCATGCAGGTATTCTTCAAATCACCGATCAAAGGTAATGTCCTCCTGAATGCGTCCACTTTTATCCGAGTCGTATCAATAATATCCCAACCTTTATCTTTTAGCTGTCGGGAGAGTCGATTGAAGTTTCTGAAATAAACAACTAAATAAAATAGTTGATAATGAAACTAGATAATAATTATAATAGGGCCCACTTTGCCCGAACCGGGAATCGAGCCCAAAACCTCGCGGTAAAAGGCGCATCGTATAAGCGCATACGCAAGCCACTAGACCAGCGAGGCAGTTTAAACAAATCTTAAACTTTAAATATGAAACCCAAATTTTACGATTATTTTTTTAAGATTTACTTCGTAAACAACTTTACAAAGTTTACTAAGACGGTAATCGGACAAAAAAGCCCAAGTGTTTACCTAAACAAAAACATAACATTTTCTTCCATTTCATCAGTCTCCATTTCCCAAAAGGTTTGAGTTTTATATCTCTCCCAAGACTCTTCCCACTGATTGACTAAGGTCCAAACCTCTTCGAGTTTTTCCAGCTCCTTCTCCATTTTCAGTAAATCCAGATTCACTGGTGTTCTGTAAATCAATTTCAGGTCAGACACACTAAATATTTTTAAAGTAAGTATACACCTCAATACCACAAATACTTAGTTATTATAATCGTTTTAATGAAATTAATTAATTATACAGTTAAATTAAGGTAACTTTGAACATTTTTTAAAGTTTTTATAAATTAAAATCTTAAAGGGTTACTAAATTACGAAATACACTATTTTATTAAATAAAATAGTATTCTTTGTCAAATAAATTAATATCTCTTTTTCACGACTTTGTTCAAAGTAAGACGGCAATTCAAAGTTACCCATTTCAAAGAGCGTACCTAGTTTTGTTAATATTTATTATTAACAAAGCTAGGTATGTACCGACGTTACCTATAAGGGCATGAAATTATACATTTAAAATGAAATAAATTAACTTTACCTAGATTTTCTAATAAAAAAACGTTAGCTATATATATAAACGCATTAAATTAAGTCATTAATCAAAATAATGGGTTAAAATAATAGTGAAAATGTCCGCATGATAAAATATACTGTAAATATTTTAGCAAATTACGTCAGATTAAACACTGCTAGTCCATCGCGTATTGCTTGTTCTTGAGCTCGTAAGGCATTCAGCTGTGCTCTAAAAGCTGCAAGTTGCGCCAATGCATCTTTGCCTGAGATATCAGAACTAATCGGAGCAGACTGATAGAAATCCTCACAAAATTCTTTTGCTGCTTCTTTAAATTCCTGATATAGAAGAAAGCCGGTTTTTGCAAGAAAAGTGTAACATCATAGAGTTATTCCATTAAGCTAGGGATAAGCAATTAAGGCACAATATTGCAAGATATTATATAATATAATATTATTAATTTAATGGCAAAAATATGCTAAAGATTTTATAAATAATTATTATGTTTACCTCGGCTTGTTCTAATAACTCAGCCTTAAATTTATCCTTGTTCTGTTCAAGCAGCTTTTTGGCTTCCTCCAAAATATTTAAATAGTCGTCCCACACCTTTGGGATCTCTTCGTGAAGAGTTATCGTATCCTGAGATAGTTCCACCTCAAACTTGGCTAAAAAAGATATAAGTGAACGATCAAAGTTCCAATTACATCAAATCTTTTGAATCAGTAGGACTTAAATAATATATTATTATAATAATAATATTCAATTTCTTATATGCTTTATTTTTTTTAATAAAATTTTATAATTTAATGATTTTGTTAAGATATAAGAAAAGAAGACGACTATTAAATAAATAAAATTACTTACCTAATGTCACCATTTGATCGGTAATAGGTGGAAAAGTTTTCTCCATAGCAGGGATCTCACTAATTAATCGTTCATACGTAGCTATTGCAGTAGCAAGTTCTTTCAAGTCAGCTGGCATCTGATGAAAAAAGCAAACACAAATTCTATTTATTAAAATCAGTTTGTCAGTCACGCCTAGAATTAAGTTTCGATGCCGCAAAGTGTAGAAATATAAATGTGTTACGTTTGTTTTTACTTCCCAAAAACTATACTGCTGATATTTCATATTTAAAGACGATTGTTTGATGTTTGGATGTTTGAAACTCTTTCGCGTAAAAGCTTGGTACACGCAAAATACGGATATAAATTGCTGTGTTGGAGAAAAGCAATACTTTAAACTAACCTTCATAGCGTCTTCTCTACTTCTTTCAACATACAAATAAATCTCGTCAATGTCACACTCTGTAATAGCCCTCAGTAATTCACCCAACTTTGACTGCCATTCAATGCAGTGAGCTATAATCGATTTTTTTAAATTACTTGAGTTAAGTGTAATAAAGTGTATCTGAAAAAATAAGCATGAGTCAAATAATTTTATTTTGATTAATAAATTATAAGGCACCTTCAAATAATATACGTAATCATACCTGGTTAATGGTTTCTTGAATTTGAACGGTATTTGCAAGATTGCTGTAGTTAATAATGAGAGCATCAAACTCAGCTGCGGTATGACGCTCATCACGGTAATTTGCTAAAAACATCGCTTTGTCTACTTTCCAAATATGCTCAAAAGGCTTCCATATTTCTAAATGTTCTCCGATTAGATTTATATTGAAATCAATCTCTGTAATTTGTATTGTGTTCGTCGTGAAATGGAAAAGTTGGATAAATGTTTTTTTTTACTGTATGAAATATATTATATTTTTTTTAAACGCCGCTTGCACTAGGAATATACACACACAAAGCCTGAGTGTTTTTTGTGTAAGTTTAACATTTGTTTATAAACAAATCTTTTGCGGATCGCACAGATTTGTCGGATCCACAACACAGCGGATGCAGTGGAAAGCGGCGAGTGGACTGCTTTAACCACTACGCTAACCGTGCACTATTCTATTATTATATTTATATGAGTGACAAAAACATTTTACCATCATCTATCAACGTCTGAAGCTGGTTACAATCCGGATCCGTTTCAATAACTTCGTGGAACTTTTTCAGGCCGCCCCAGGGTAGTGCAAACTTTTGATACAAACGGGGAACAGTACTTAAAATGTGCACTATCTCATCTAGGATAGTTGAAAATGTGTCCACAATCTCATTTTTATTTGGAATGTAAATTATGTCTTTTTTCACAAGGTAAAGACTCATTTTGATTAAAGGTGCAGGCGCCATTGTACCTAAAATTAACAAGCAATTCTGCAAAAAAAGATTCTGGCCCAAAAATTTACCTATAGTCGTTTTCTTGTTATAGTACGGGAGCAGGGCTGTATAATATAAAGAAATATCAGGCGCTCCGTGCCGAAATTAAAGCCGAACGCCTTTTTTACTATTAAAATATTTTACCGTCCTACGCCCGCACCGAGGTATCTGGAAACGGCCTTAGTATTATGCTCTGAAAAATGACATCCATTTAAAAATAAAACATACCGTCCCCGTGCACACATTTGTACATGTTTTGCATTGTTGCTTTTAGAGCAAGTCTCAAGGCATCTTCTATAAGTTGGTCAAATCTTCTTACGTATTTAATCCAATGTTCTGCCATCTTGAGTGAAAAAAAAAAATGGAGTTACTAACTAGTTTTGGTAGTAAAGAGTTTCAAATAATTAGACAATATACGTAGACATAGACATAATATATGGAGATTAATAATAAGTAATAATAACTCATCGGTTTCGCATTATTATATTAAAAAAACTCACCTGGCTAATACTGGCTTCAAAACCTTCATACACTATAATAAGGTAAATAACAATTTCTTTATACATCTCCAATACTTTTTCAGCAGCCTCGGCTTCCATCGCCCTTATCTTTTCTCGTAAATCTTTTATTTCAAATACATTGTAGATATCAAATTCAATAAATGGTGTATCACACACTTTTTCGAGTATTTTTACCAAGTTCACATTGCAATTTTTATATGTTGTCAAGAAATCTTGTAGCTAAAAATCAAAATGAAAATACTATAAGGTAATCAGCTTCTATGCTTCGGGATGCGGGTTGTTAATTTTTAATAAAGATTATAGCTATAGGATAATCTTAAAGTACCAATTTCCAATATACTTTATTAAAATTTAATGCTGAGCTACTGCTTTCGATCTTTCTTTCCCGTAAAGTCATTGAATGTGAGAGAGTGGCAAAGAAGAGTTTAATAAAAGCTTAGTGAAATCGGGGCTTTAACCTGAACTACGGTTAATACCACAACATCAAAGTGGCTTAGATAATTTTACTCACTTCTCCAATCTGTACAACACAATCAGCAATGTAGGCGTCAGACAAGTTGGACGTCCATGTAAGCTTTGAAATGCCTGGTTGTACTTTTTTCTCACATGCCTGAAATTAAAAATTACTATATTAAAAAGTTTTTCAATAATGGCAATCTATAAAATTTACCGCTTAAAGGAAAACGTCACTGCAGTTGACAATAATGACATAACTATTGAACTAATCAAAATAGCGTAGACAGAGAGGAAAAACGTCATGCATGAAAACGTCAAAAGAAATAACAAAAATGGTTCAAAAAGAAGTCAACAAACCCGCAAATAAATTTAATCTTGATGGCTAAAATTTGTTTTAAAGGCTGTTTTGTCATCCTCAAAGTGTTCTAATCCCTATGTCAAAATGGCGACTATGAATTTAGCTGATCCAGATCTGGAATTAATTGACCCAACACCAAATGTCCAGATGTTGTTCATACAATTCGATAAGATATTCTTTTGGACCAAGTTAGCCAGCAGGGCTGTTGTGAGATGGAGTAAAAGGATGTATTCCTGTGCTGGCATATGCTCGTAAGTAATTTTTGTCCCAAGGACTAGATTTTAAATAATATTGCTGCTAGATATTACCCTATTTTCTTGGACATTAAAATAAGCTTCCAAATGGCTCCTTAAATTGTTTAGATTGCTTTAAATTCCTACATCTCTGCTTTATTACACTTATATGTACAGAGTTATGTTTGTTTACAGTTAAACAGAACTGAAATGCCGTACCTTTATAGAAACTATTAATTAAAATCAATTTTTCAGTTATGAAGGTCGAGGAGGTCTCTGTGATATAGCCCTCAGTGAACCGCTCCTTAAACTCCGGCCCCGCAAGGACCTAATAGAAACCCTTCTCCATGAGATGATACATGCCTTCCTGTTCATCACTAGTCGAGTACAAGATAGGGATGGCCATGGCCCTAATTTCCAGGCTCATATGCACAGAATCAATAAGTCGGCAAGTCTCAATATTAGTATTTACCACGATTTTCATGATGAGGTAAGGAATATTAAAGTTAAGCACCATTTACATGATGCAAGTTTTGCTAGGTTATTCTCTTGCCATATCTGTCTTTTTATCACAATAAACCAAGCAAGCAAGTTATGCAAAGTAATTCTAATGAATTACTTTGCATAACTTATATCATGTAAATTGGTCTTTACTTGTGTCTATGAAAAGTAAGCAGGCATTAAGATGGTCACATTGCGTTTTGCACTGTGTTTGTGATGATTCATTAAAATTCTTTATAAGTCTGGGTGATGTTTTGTCCATATTATCATTGAATAATCATGCGCAGACCCAGCCTTGTGGTCACTGTGGGCAGTGACATACACAACGATTCCCTACGTCCGGCGCACCCTGGGCAATTTGCAAGTTCTCCAAAGCGAATTGGCTAATCCTTTCACCATAATGGCATTTATAGTTACATAGATGTGTAACATCACATTCTCATGCATGGTCTATCTACTGCATAGGTTCCCAACAGAGCAGAATTTCTTAGCTTTTAAAGATAAAGTTTGAAAAGTTGGAGCGGCACTCTTGGAATTCTTTGACTAACCTTTCAAGTAAAATATTATAGTAAAGTAGTTGGTGCTTACGGCCATGTCTGGCTTATAGATTTTATGAGAATATTTATTAAAAACCGGCCAAGTGCGAGTCGGACTCGCGCACGTAGGGTTCCTTACCACTATACATCATCAATGCTTTTCTTTATTCTTTATTATATTGGAATTGGTTAAATGAAAGGTAAAATGTGGTTTAGGATTTATAATGTATTAAAAAAAAACTAATTATTAGATCAAACCAATTTTCGGTGGAAGTTTGCATGGTAATGTACATCATATATTATTTTTACATTTATTATTCCCTTATTTTAGAAGTTACGGGGTGGGGGGGAGGGAAGGCGGCTTTTCCACTTTGGAAGCGGCTGTCGCGCAAACTATTCAGTTTAGAAAAAATATATATTAGAAACCTCAATATCATTTTTGAAGACCTATCCATAGATCCCACACGTATCGGTTTGATAACAAAAAAAAATTTAGTTTCAGTTCTAAGTATGGGGAATCCCAAAAATGTATTGTTTTTTTTTTTATTTTTGTATGACAATCTTAATGCGGTTCACTGAATACATCTACTTACCAAATTTTTCACAGTATAGCTCTTATAGTTACGAAAAAAAGTGGCTATGACATACGGACGGACAGACGGATGGACAGACATGACGAATCCATAAGGCTCTCTTTACTCTTAGAATTTAAAGAGAATATATATGTTTGTATGTTATAATAACTACCCCAGCTGAAATGCATCTGTCTTCATTGTACTGCAAGTAAACCTTGTTGAGGTTGACTTGCAGTACAATGGAGACAGCCGAATTATTTGAAAAAGGCTGAAAATAAAAAGTAACTTAAACATTTCTAAGCACCTTTTCTTTTTTTAGGTAAAATTATATCAAACACACTGGTGGAGATGTGATGGCCCTTGTCAGAGATCAAGACCGCATTTTGGTATTGTCCGAAGAAGTGCAAACCGAGCACCTGGCCCCTCAGATTATTGGTGGAGTCAACATCAGCGAAAATGTGGAGGTACATTCAAAAAGATCAAAGAACCAGAAAGGAAGAAACCAGGGAGGAAAACTACTGAAAATGTTAAGAAAAATGTAACTAAACCAAATGCAGATATTACTAAATTTATTACCAATAACAATAATAATAGTGTGCCAAAATCTAGGCCTGTGTTAAAGGATTCTAACATTGCTACAATCAATACAATAAATACCAAGAACAATACACCGTCTACATTTATTGTTGGTAAAAAGGGAGTTGTTTTCAATCCCACTGGATCACAGCCAATACCTTTATTTACGGGCACAAGTCACATAATAAATAATAAACCTTTATCTGATCCAAGAAATGTAACAGAACATGTAAGAAACATTTGGGCAGCTAAACAATTACCTCCTGCTATAAATAAAGTGGCTATAAAGAAACCTAATGAATTTATCAAAGAGCCAGGTAAAAATGTAATCATTTCTAATCCTAACAAACAGAAGGCTAAACCTACTGACTTAGATTCTCCCCCAGCAAAGGTAAAGAAAATAGATGATTACTTTAAAGCTACATCATTGTTAAAAGACTTGTATGGAGAAGACTTTAAACTAACACAACCAGAAAATAATGCCAAATTAGTAGCAGTTAGTGTCAAAGTGGAATTAGTGGATTGTCCTGTGTGCAGTGCTAAAATTGATAAAGAAGTAATAAACAGACATTTAGATGAGTGTTTGAATAAAGAAGTTCTCGAGAAACTTACACAAGATAATCCAGTAGAATTAGTCAAAAAAGAAGAAAAGTATAAGGTACCACCAATACCTGCATTCAATGATAAACAACATGATACAGATGTAGACTTAACCAATTTAAGTGATTTCTTTGAGTTTGATGATTTTAATAATAACATAGGCAAAAATAACAAAAGTGATAAAAGAAGAAGTGATTCACCTAATACAGTACAATCCATTGATATGCATAAAAAGCACAATGAAAATAATAATAATGTAAAACTTATTAACAATATAAGAAATTCTGATAACTTTGTATCTAAGGATAGAGGAGATTTCAACTCTAACATGAAGATCAAAGATAGAAGAAAATCAGCCGAACCTGTCATAAATTCAGGGAAACCTGTTATTAAACTAGAAAAAGATATAGATCCACAGCCCAGTACAAGTAGAGCAAGTGAACCGATTGAGCAAATATGCCCATGCTGTGGCAAGAAATGTGAACAACTTGAAACACATTTAGATGAATGTCTAGCATTCTTCGACAGCAATGCTACTATACCAGAAGAGGGTGCTAATAGCTCTGTTGGAAATGTCACTACTATAATAATAGATGATGATGACGATATTTTTGACGAGTCACAGATATTCAATGAAACAGGCACAAAGACACCATGTCCAGTTTGTATGGAAATGGTTGAGGAGACCGCTATGAATGACCATTTGGATTATTGTTTAGGATTGTCTTAAATCTGTTCACACTGCATTTGCTTTTAAAGATTTTAAATAGAGTTATGCCAAGTTTTCCTTATAAGGTTTTAGCCAATCTGTAAACAAGTAATCAATGGCTTTTTCACTGCTTAAAAATGTGTTGAAAAATTTCATTCTTTATTATGCTGGGTATTTGAAGTAGCTTTTTGTGTTCCTATAGTCTGATTATGGTGTGATGCTGCATATCAACATTAATTATTAGTTTTCTAATTAGTATAAAAAATGCTCTAATTACTAAGACTGACTTAAATATTTTACTTCTATATTTAGAATGTTGTGTTTGCCAAATATGATTTTTTTTTTCATAACTTTTGTGAATAAACCACCATTTTCGAGCCATTGTGGATGAAGGCGCGAATAAGAACTTGTAAAGTATTGAAATTCATAATGGTGTATTATTTTCCATCTCAATTTTGTTAATTCCCTTATTATAATTAGTTAATCTTATAATTGTGTGCCTATTTAATATTTATAATTAATCCTTGTATGCGCCTACTAGTTTATTTAACTTGATAATGTGATACTAGAATAAATATTTGATGTTATTCACTTGTTTATGTTACTTTCACAGATACGAACATCCAAAGCCATAGCCAAAAATACAACAATGGCATAGCGCCCCATGCAAGCTATTTTGTATCTTATTCCAGAAGGTGAGAGCTCACAATTCATTATTGTTATAATATGGACATATTAACTACAAGGTAAAACTCAGATTCGATCCTATTTCTTCTATTTCTTGAAATGACAAAAGACAATCACGCGATACACGATAGGACTGGCCCTGTAGGTAACTTACTGTACTTACTGTATTATGATATCATTTATTGTATTTGTATTTATTTTTTTATTTATCAAAACGGTACGAAGATTTTGAGCATAATACCTAAAATAATATCATTATGTTTTTATTAAAACTGACGTGAGTTTGTAACATTATTCAAATTATGAAATACAGGTGTTACTCACGTAATGTTGGTCTATTTAGTCGACCGCGGTTTCGCCTATACGTCTAGGCATTATCAAGAGAGTGCGATACGTCGCGCCTGAGTCGCAGCCAGTCTTGCACTGACTAAATAGACCAACATTACGTGAGTAACACCCGTATTTCATAATTTGAATATCATGATGTGGCCAATAGACAGTGAAACATTTTATGGAATGCGACCATTTCAGGATATTCTCTAGCATTTTGCGAAATGGCCGCGACATAGATACCCTAAAACAAGATAAACCTTTAATACTCACTGTAATCAACGGTTTGAACAGCAGCCTCTCTTCTTCAGACAATGAGTCCAGGATCTTATTGTATCCCTTCACGACTGCTAGTACGCTCTCGTATACGTAATATACTTGCTTGCTCTTGGCGGATATCTTTTGGAAAAGCCATAGTTATTAATGTAAAACCTTTGTGAAGAAAATACTATTAATAAATATTTTGTAATTTGGTGAGTAACAACAACTGCATTTCGGATTAATGATACTCGTAATATATTACGAATTATTAACATATTATTATTATGATAATAGTTTCAGGGACCTTATCTTATGGGATAAAATGTATTATAGGACGGTCTGGGGCCAACTGCTGTAGTTGATGTTTTTAGGGAACCGACTTTTGTTCAATGTTTTCTTAAGAAACAGCACCCAAAGCTGCAGAAAATTTCAGTTCCTAAAATTAATCGTATAGATAAAATAACTACATACCGAATATGCGTGGAGTGGAATATCCATTTGCATATTCTCCCAATGTGCAGCTTCGTGGCACAAATCCAGAATTTTACTGGAAACACAATGGCGATTAATCCGCATGGTTTACCTACTGAATTGTTAACCGCAGCAAAAATAAATGAACAAAATATTTAAAACAAAATAACATACATAAATAGCAATATATACGGAAAGATAGGAAGGTATGAGACAAAAAGTAAGGGATTAAGAAAAATAATATAAGAAAAAAATATTTGCATTAGATATTAAAATAACTTACACGTCGATGTTACACTCCAACAAGCCAGGGTTTTCAACACTCTTTCTCATCAGGGTGTTGTTCAGCCCTGCTCCACATTTCTCGTCCAAGTTGTGCTGAAATTAAAATATTGATATAAATATCTACTCAACATTTTTCTTCAGTTTGACCAAATCTTCATATCTCACTTCCCCATACGCCACCCCTGGAAATGCATAGGTGTAAGCAGCCGAGTGTGACAGTGTATTATTATTGAGCTTTTTAATAGTTTTAACTTAAAGTTTCAACATTTCTTATTGTTAGTATTTATTAGGTATCCATTAATAGATGCTAGCTGACTAGTTAGAAATATTGATAAATTGTAAAATAGAATACGTCAAAAGGCACAAGCTGACAAATTAATGTGATTTTGCCAGCGTGTGAGTTAGGGCAGGTAAGCGGCCAAGATGAAATGAACGGGTATAACATTCATTTAGTTGTCGAGTTCACCGCTAACCTTCGCGTGCGTCGTGGAGAACTGCAACTCTTTATATGACGAGACAATGGTTTACCGTCCAAGAGATCCAGAGCTCCCTGATGGCCACGTCGATCGCTCCCACGAGTCTGTTCACGTGCATGATCACATCCTCAGAGCTGCTGCACGGTAGCAGCCACACCGACGCGTCAGTCATTACCTGATCACCACCAAAAACACAAGACATACAGTTTCAGAATAGGTATTATCCGTTTGCTACAAGATGGCCAAAATTTCCCTTCGCGCTTCTCCATACCTCATAAGCTCCCAATATGTCAGAAAGACACGGGTCAAAACACACAAGACAAGTTACAAGAATGTGAGGAGTGAGACGAAAAAATTTTACCAAAACGAAGCGAAAGCTTAATATATCCTATCTCCAAACAATCTGCTAATCAAACTTAAGGATGTCCGAAACCATAATGGCGCCATTTTCTAGGCCAAGTTTGTCCCTTACCTTCTTCAGGTACAGCAGTCGATTCTTTCTCATCTTGAGCACTGAAGCTCTGCCCGCAAAGTACGGCATATTGGCAGGGAGCTGACTGCGCGTTGTTACCATGTCCTTCTTTGTCTCCTGTACCTCGTCGCTGAACATGCCCCATACCTGGGTGCATTTTATTTGTTTAGTTAAAGGTAATTGGGAAGATTACTGAAAACTGGGCCACCAGATGTCGTTTTAAACTACAAATTTTCAAACTCTCATAGAAATAAGCATGTTTGTTTATCCTAGTATTACATTATCTATAGTCTAAGGAACCATTAATTAGAGAGTAATCCTCTCAATTATTGTCATTAAAATAATATAGGTCAGTCAGAATAATATAGGTCACAGACCTTGCTAGGCAAAGATCTGATCATTGGACTAAGGTGATAGAGTGGTCAAGACACGAAAAGCGGATCGTCGATCGTCCGGCAGCAAGGAGAAAGAAAGAAAGAAACGTTTATTTGCCTTAAACTGAGAGTTTGAGTCAAAATATTGTTCGTATTTAATTAGTTATATTGTTTGTATTTAATAAGCCTATTGAATAATTTTGTGAACTTGTGGACCTTACCTCAGCAGTCTTCCGCTTGAAGATTCGTTTGAGGTTCTTACGCTTGGAGTAGTTGTTGAGTGAAAACAAAGCTACTACAGCTTCCTCCAAATTGTTCACACTCTCAAACACCGTCTCCACTAGATTCTCTATTATTATCTACAAAAAAATATTGTTATTAAGTTGCCTTCATATTCTACCTACCGTTTTATATTAGTTATTACGTGACTAATAATTCTGTCTCCCAGAATTAGCACTTCAAATTTTTACCTCAATGTCCTTAATAACAGCTCTGAACTCCAGTATATCATCGTACCAGCTCGGTGCCTGAACGTCTAAAATGGTTTGTGATACATTCTTAACTTCCTGCAGTGCGTTAAAGAACATTCGCTCAATATTGTCGCATTTGGCCTCGAACGAATCACCCCGTGCACCCGCGAAGATTGGCTTGGCTACAACTTCCATTTCGTCAATCCTGTGTGGTGATAGAAAATCGATGACGAGGAACGAGGGATCGAATATGAACTAAGAGCTAACTGTTTTTCTTAACTTACCTTCCAAAAATGATCATACAATTACAGACATCGAGCATATCGAAGCATCGCTGCACAAACGAATCAATATAATTGAAGATGGACCCGGTGTCCAGCTCCCAACTATCAGGTTTGACATCGTTATGAGCTTCGGCCATTACGTCGTAAATCTCTCTGTATTTCTTGCAACACTCAATACATTTTGTAAATTCAACCAGAGCCTTTTTTGTCTGCCCATCGAAGAGATCTGCCAATTTGATGTAGTTCCGACACAAAATAATGATCTGGTTGCTCAAAGCCTTAAACAAGTTCGTGATTCGTGTCTCAGAATTGTAGTAAGGAGACTCCATCCAGATGAATCTGTAGAGGTTTATGATTTGTGGTATATGTTTTGAAATCTCATCAGGGTCTGTGACACATTCAAGAACTGCGCAAGGTTGTTTGATCACTTGCAAGAACTCTATGTTGGAAGTAGCCTCTTCAATCTTTTGAACAACTTCATCGCATAAAGCTTGGAATTGATGGATGAATGTAGAATGAGTGGTCACTAGAATTTTAGTTATGTGTTTGACAGCTGGGTTTTTAACTTGATGTAAAAGAGCGTTAAGGTTTTCGTCTGCGAAAAATAATAATATTAAATTTTAGATGCCGTGTATTCTGATTTTGAGTAATTAATTCCTTTCAAATGCTCTTACGTCTATAAATCCAGAAGTCATATTCATCGCTAGGACACAGCAGCTCTTTCTGTGACGCCACGAACGCTGTATCTTCCAAGCACGACTTGATCTGATGGGTCCAGTACACCACGACGCCTTCTAGCCTCTTCACTAGTTCCCTGTCAGCGCTGGCGATCTCAAAGGTCAGACTCTGTCCTTCCTGAGGTATGTAGAGGACGGTGAGCCCTATCATTTTGTAGTACATGTCTGTTAACTTGGCTAGAAAGGTGTGTATGTGGGTGCAAAATTCACTTTTGACGCCTGAAAATGTGTGAAAGATTAGATTCGGTAATTTTTGGCTATAGTGGTTTTTTTTCGTCTAGCTTCGGCTGGCACAAAAGAGTTGAGAAATTTCGAGTCCGGCAGCATGCGAATCCATAGCTGAATTGGCAAAGCACTTGGGGCGTATACCCAAGAGGTGCAGGTTCGAGTCCTGCTGGATTCTTAATTTTTCAACTTTAATATTACATAAAAATAAATGCATAGCAAAGCTAAAATTTGCTTTAAATATTACAAGTATTGATAAAAATGCGTCATCTCTCGACAGTAATGAGTTGATCTTAATTCAAACGTACTGTATGCGATTATGTGAATAAGTAACGCATAGATGGCGCTAAAACCAAGTAATGGTTCGTCTAGCTTCGGCTGGCACAAAAGAGTTGAGAAATTTCGAGTCCGGCAGCATGCGAATCCATAGCTGAATTGGCAAAGCACTTGGGGCGTATACCCAAGAGGTGCAGGTTCGAGTCCTGCTGGATTCTTAATTTTTCAACTTTAATATTACATAAAAATAAATGCATAGCAAAGCTAAAATTTGCTTTAAATATTACAAGTATAGTGGTTTTGTATTAATTTGTAGTGAAATTTCATAAGATAACTCAAAACAATTTTTTAATTCTAACTTGTTACTAATTAATATTTCATCAAACTTACTATCAGGCCACGTATTAATTGCAAAGAAGTATGGAGCATAAACATATTCCAGCATTTGAATCATGTTAGATTCTATGGAGTCCACAAATGTCCCAAAAACGACCTCATCGTGGAAGGTTTCCACCTTAAAGACATGTTCTGGTGGTCTTAGGAAGTAGGTAAGGTCGTACACGGGGACTGAAGGGATGTCACACATGGTCTTAAGTTTATCTCCTCGAAAGAATATACTAAGGATCAGGCTTCGAGGCTCTAAGATCCAGTCTTGTATACCCTGAAAGAAATAAGATTATTTGTATAGGCGAAGTGTCACGGATTTATTATTTATTTATTTATTTATTCATTCCATCTTACAAGCTAACAGATGTTGCACCCAAAACGCTCACAAGATTCATTTTATGACAATATTAAATACAAAATTATATATATAGAATTAAATTATTTAAGTACAAGCTCTTTCACAAAGGTTTTTTCAACATAGAATATAATTTTAATGTCAATAAAGTAAAATAATAAAAAAATGACAATAGATTCAAATGATAAAATTAATAAAAATATAAGCATTAAATAAATAAATAAATAAATATTCTACAACTCACACACAACGCCATCTAGTCCCAAACTAAGCAGAGCTTGTACTATGGGTACTAGAATAACTGATACTAATAATACATATTATATACTTTTCTTTTGTAAATACATACTATACATTACATTGTGTCATTAAATCCGAACGATTAAAAATGAAATTTGTACTTAGTTATAATAATAATAATAATCATGTCATAATAATAATATGTTTAGATAGTATAAATATTAATTATCGGGACAACTGGTTTGCTGTCTAGCTAGGTGGTAAGTTAAGTGTTTCCTAGTGTCACAAGACCACAAAATTAGGACGTCACAAAAGAGTCAAAACTAGCTGCAGGGAAGATGAGGCTGTGTGCCTGCTCACTATTGTAAGTACCTATTCACCAACAACTCATGATGAGTATTTTACACAAGTTACACCAATCCTAAATCTATCGAATTTTATATCCCGTCAGAACAACTACGAACCTGCTCCGCCTCCTCAGTCCAGTCCTCATCCCTAAGGTCGTAGAGGCTGGTCATCCTCTTGACGAATGTCACCAGTTTCTCTAGATCTCGAGGCTCATAGGTCGGCTTCACAGGGATCTCTGCTAGCTCCCTCTCAAGCTGTGCGAGGCGTTCACGCTCTGTAAATCAATAAATATATAATAATAGCAGCCCTGTATGTAATACATGTCCCACTGCTGGGCTTGGGTCTTTTCTCATGATGAAAAGAATAAAGGATTAGTCCACCACGCTGACCAAGTGCGGATTGGTAGACTTCACACACCCTCGAGCACTTTTTAGGCACTCTTAGGCATGCAGGTTCCCTCATGATGTTTTTTTTTACCGTTATTGAGCGATAATTTATATTATAAAAACACATATCTTTGTAAAGACGAATCTTAACGACTTATTGTCAGGTGTGTGGACACATTTATTAACCCGAGACCTTTGACATCGCAGTCCTACGGGTTCCCACTCGGCTATCGCTGCAAATGGTTAAAGAATAATATATTTTAGTAGAGTTACTTTGTCCACCTGATGACCTTTATGTCCATCCGTCCTACTTTCTCAAACTGGTTTTTAATACGATAGAGTGTATATTAAATTAAATCAAATATTTACCTCTTTCTTCCTCAGAATCATGACTTAAGTCATCGCTCCACGCAATTTTAACTTTTCTTTTAACTACTTCTCCTTCTCCTTCTTGTGCTATATCTCCTTGTTCTTCTTCATCCGCCATTTTGGCGCTAATCGCTAATTAACACCTTAAATATTAGTTAATTCACTTCAAACTTAATCGATCCAAGAATATTAATTAAATATTTTCAGCATATTGACAGAGAATTGTTTTCTGACAGAAACAAAAGATTGCTTTTTTGAAGATTCCCGCTTAAATTATTTTTTTTTAGACGATTTGTGTGCAGCCAGAGGGCAATGCATGGACAATAATGGTCTAAAAAGGTTTGATGTTTGTATTGATCAATCGTTGCTTAGCAAATAAATGAAATGGAAAGTAAAATTATACAGTTAAGGGAGAAGAAGGTGGTAGGGAAACGATTTTTATTTATTTATTTAGCACTACTTATGTTAAACGATAAAAAAATTATACTTCCGTCAAAAGAATAGATAACATCTCAAATGAAAAACTTTTTCCTCTTAACAGCATTGTATGTCTAACGATTGTCTTTGAACGTCAGTTATGTTTGTTGTTGTAAAACATAAATAAAATATCACAGTTATTTGCTCTAAAAATATAATAATTCACTAAGATTTAAAAAGAAATGGTATACCTAATTCATTTAGAATGATTTAGTATTTGTGTTTTAATATTTTTTATTAAAAGAAAGTAACTGGCTGCTTTACAGTCGGGCTGCGGGCAAGAAAATAGGTAAGTTTTTTACATCTAAATCTTTAATTATTTATCAGCTTCGCTTGCAAATCTAGACTATTCACAGGCTTTTATACCTTAACTAGTATCCGTACCAAAAATCAACCACTACCTAAGTATTTTTAGGGTAGGTATTATTGTCGACCGTCGATCGATGCATTTGACGTTTAAAGAGCAATAAGAGATAACCACGCGCGCGTAGTGTGCTGGTTTGCGCGATCGATTGATGTAGATGTATTAACACCCTTAAACAAAATGTCCTATTTTTGCGCCTTTTTTCTCAGTTACCCTCCTACAACATGCTCGATTTTCTATTTTCGAAACATTACCGTGACGGTACTATCACTGCTAAGTAAAGCGTGTTTGGCAGTGATGAAAGAACTCGAGTCTTTTAAGTCCTTTAAGAAAGGACTAGACTAAATTTTCAGGACTCGACTCAAAAAATACGACTCAAGTCTTTTTATTAATCTAAGGTGACTCCAGTTATTATAAATTTACTCTGAAATAAAACGACTTGAGTTCTTTATTAAAAGTCTCACACTTAATCACAAGTCTTTTAATAAAGGACTCGAGTCGTTTAGCATACGATGAGCAGTTTAAAAATAAAATAATTGTAAAGTAAGTAGTTTGCGACTACGACGACATAGAACTGCAGATGTACTATCAGCTTCTGGAACATTATTTTCGTGACTTCCAAAGTGTTTTTTCAAAACAGTATGAGAGGTTTTGATAGAAAATTCTTTTTGACATATTTTACACTTCACTTTAGAATCGTTTTTATCATAATTTTCTAAAATTTATGACTTCCTTTTACGTTTTTGTCGTAATTCGTGATCACCCATTGTTATGCGTCGAGATTTATTTATGTAATTAAGAGGAAAACAACAGGAACGAATTACTATTGCAATCATAAACAGAAACCACTCAGTGTAACTTTATTGAAGTATGTCAATCTATTATCAAAATACCCTCAATCAAAATTTTCTATCCTACCTTACGTTATTATACGTTAATAGGTGGCCTTACATTAATTTAGCTGTAGCAAACAAAAAATGAACTGAAATAATTAAACACCTATATATTTAATAAATAAAAATAATAATACCTACAGTTAAAAAAAGTACCAAATGAACGTAAATTTATTATGACATGTCAACCTGAGCACGACTTACGACTCTAACGAGTCGAGTCATTTTAAAATAACAATTAAAACCGTATTTACCGAAATAATTGTTGAAAAAATCTCAAAATCAAATACCAATTGAATTGGTATTTGATTTTGTAATTTGGCGCCGACTTCAAAAAAATATAATTAATTGGTATTACATAATTATTTGGGTTTATTGTTTTAAACAAATTAATATAAAGGTAAGCAAAGTTTAGCGAATATTTTATTTTTTACTTTTGAGTTTTTGAAGGCGGTTCCTTTTTCTTTGAAAAAAATTTGTACATTATTATAATATTTAGAATACGCTCGAGTTAAGAATATTCTTTTTTTTAATTAGTTTTTTTATTTTATTTTTTTTTATTTGTTTTTTTTATTTTATTTTTTTATTTCAAGCTTTTTAGTGTCTTAGTTTTTTAGATTTAACGATGGGGTTAGGAAGAAATACTAAGGCATCATTACGCATGAAACACAATAGAAACAATCAAAATAATCAAAAAATTCTTTCTGAGATCTTCATGATCATAAGTTATCACTACGACTACATAACAAATGTGCTGAAACGTAAGCCCCGTCCAAACCTAAGCAGAGCTTTCGGTACTTTAAGGGTAGGTAAGTAGGCTGTCTCTGCTTACCCTTCAAAGCATACACAGGCATGATGTTATGTTATGTAGTGGTGAAAACAATACATAGATACACGATTGCACAAAACGTGGTTCATTAGCTATTCGTTTTTGAAGAG
Source organism: Hypena proboscidalis (assembly GCA_905147285.1). NCBI lineage: Eukaryota > Metazoa > Arthropoda > Insecta > Lepidoptera > Erebidae > Hypena > Hypena proboscidalis. The sequence continues at coordinate 1,685,477 of LR990132.1, forward strand.
TTCCGTTGCCTGTCTCCAAAGATCTTCATCAGATTCTGATAAATTATATACTAAAACCTTCCTTGAAACACAAGGATTAAAATACCGAAAACTGCATTCAAATCGGATCAGTAGTTTCCGAGAAAATCGCTAACATAAAAAGGTGACATACATACATACATACATACATACATACATACATACGGATCGAATACAGAACCTCTTTTTTTTTGAAGTCGGTTAAAAATGGAGGAGTCTCTTCGTCACGACTGAGTCATATAAAAAACTCGAGTCTTTTTAAAACGACTCGGTTTAAAATAAGACTCGAGTCATAGTCGAAAACTCCTAAAAGACTTAAGACTCAAGACTTAAAGACTCGTTCAAGTTGTCAAGCATCATAAGTCGTCGTAAACGAGTCGAGTTTCTTTTATAGGACTTAAAAGACTCGAGTTCTTTCAACACTGGTTTGGTGGTGAAATAAACAAATTAAAACCACTTTATTAGAGCTGTTTGTACGCTTCATCAACATAATAAAATAAAAGACTTTTTAGGCCATTTTATTTTAAATCCAAACGTTGTTGTGTCAGTTAGCAGCTCATTCAACAACTTGTAAACTATGTTAAGCAGCATGGTGACCACCATGTTGGATGGCGTGGGCAGTGTTCACGTTCACTAAAGACGGGCGCGCGCGACTGGCCGGAGTACTGCGCGCACTGCTCATCGCGCAGCTCGCGATCTCGCTGTCCATGGTCATCTTCTGCTACAACACCTCGCTGAAGGTCATGCTGCTGCTGCAAAACATACACAAGGTACAATGGTTAAAACCAACATATTAATTTAAATTCGCTGGGTTCTATTAACAATGTCGGATGTGAATATCGCTAACTTTGCAGGGCATTAAGTAAATGATTTTACTTTGTTAGCTTGTGTTCGGAGAATTTACGACAATATTAACATGGGTGACAAAAATAATAACTACAAAAATATATATTTCTGTAAAAGATTTACAAAAAGGAGATTTTTGGTGGCAATGAATTAAAGTAAATAAATTTTAATTTTATCGTGAACTGGTAGCTTGCAACCGCTGCGCAATATCGGAAAACTCACTACAACAAAATACATGGTATTATATCCCGTGAAATCTAATATTTCGTAAGAAAATAACCATGTTAAGTCTCAAATCTTATTTAAAAGAATTGGCAAAAATGTACCTACTGCCGACTATGTCAATAGGGCCTGGCGCAGATATTAAAATCTTAAAATTTTTTTATATTTAAAAATGTACACACCGCCTGGCTACAAGCTCGAGTCACTGAGGCCGAACACTACAGCTCTGCTCCAGGGTGTCCCGAGTACCAACGGACCGACGCGTAACCATTTTGTCTCATGTTTGCTGCAATCGCTGTAGCACGTGCCGCGATCCGCCGTCATACGCTTATATGCACTGACATTAATGAATAGTATATTATAGCTGAAGCATATTATATGAGTTGCTACTGTGTGACGATCTATCTGTAGAACATTATAATGTTCTACACTTAGTCTGATGCATCTTTAATGAGTTTAATCCATTTAACCGTATACTTGTTATGTTTCCTATTTTTTAATTTGCAGCTAACAGTTTATATTCTCTGCGGCTTGATCTTATTTCAAGCGTATGCCATGAAGCTGCACTACACAGGAGGCCTGCGCCTGATCGAGCTGCTCCTGAAGTGTCCCTACTGGCCCCGCATCTCGTGGGTCAGCAGCATGTGGATGGTCACCGGGTGCCTCGTGTCTTTCAATGGGATGCTGGTCTATGCCGCTTGTAGGGTGACTTTGAACGTAAATATAATGTTCTTCTTTTGAGAGGAAACTTACACTTACATAATAATATTACCTATTTATGTATTTATTAGGCGCACAATACACATTACAATCATGGTAACAATAAAAGTAGATAATACACAGTTCAGATCTGGTTTATAAAACATGTGATTTAAGTGCAGAATTTTTGAATCCATTCGTTCTCCCAAGAGTAACAACGCAGTCGCAGATACGATTTGAACAATCCTACTAATAATACTTTATTAATTTCTTTTACCCTTTAATTAAAATTTTACAATGTTTACAATGTTTAGATTTAAGTTAATTAGTTTTAGTTTTAAATTTTTCATTATTATGTGTCGCACTAACAAATGCATGCTGGTTAGTCCGTAATTGGAAAATGTATCAGCCATATTATTTAAGACATCTTATTGTACAAATGTTATATATATTTTCTGTGGATTTACCTAATAAATAAATAAATAAAATAAATAAATGTGTGCACACAGCAAAATCAATATTGAAAGATAAAAAATCTCTAACAACTAAAAGTAATAAGGAACGCGGTTTCAATAAATGAATGAACAATGAAACATGAATATTTTGTTTGGATGTCTCAGAAGCTCCTACAGGAGGGACTGACGCACCCAAACCAATATACTTACATGGAGGATGTCTTTTAAATTATGTATTAACTTGTTGTTCTTAAGTGCTATGCAAAAATATCAGATCTAAGCTTTTGTTATTATTATTTTTTTAGTTTTGCTATCAAAATGCCAGTATTAAATCGTTTATAACATTGAATTACCAAGGACCCGTGTGACGTGAGATGACGTAGAGAGTGTCACGGACGAGTGGAGAAGAGGGTTAATGGGTGAATTTCAACAAGCGATTTTTTTTGTCATTTCGGTGGACTTTTTTAATTTCAGTGCTATCTATATATTTTAAGTGAAAAATGAAACTAGCCTATTTTATAACATTGTGTGTGAGTGGACATCAAATATCATCAAAACTTACATAAATATTTAAGGATTATTTTTTTAGAGTCCACTGAAATGAAAAGTGTCTACCGAAATGATGAAAAATTACCACTGAAATGATAAACTGTGCACCGGTTCTTACTGTGTGATCAAAATTTTAAAACAATATGAACACTACTCAAGCAAATTAGTACTTACGGCGAAATTAAATACACTATTTTGAAACAAATCAAACGAATCTAGCTCGAGTTATAACAGCCACCGAAATGATTCTACTTTTATCACTGAAATGATAAACTTACTTTTGTGCCGGGAAACCGCAAGACGTTGGGACTGGTGCGTTCGCGCCTAGAGCTTGAGCCGGCCTGATCCGAAGTGAGGAAAGGTGAGAAGGGCATAACAACGCAATGTTGACGTGGCTATTCTACTAAAACTTACTGTCCTCTGAAATGATAACTTTATTCCGGACAAAAGTTGACTGCCTGTAAAATCCATGAGAAAGAAGATAAACAAACAAAAATGGTTTTATTTGATCGAATATATTATAATTTAATGATAAAACAACCGATTTAAATCCATATTATGAATATATTTGCAGCAGAAGGTATTTTATGAGCGGAATTGAGTTCGGGACAGGCCACCGTGATGATAAAATGACACTTTGTTATTATTTTTTTTGGTTATTGGGTAGAAATCAATGATTTTTTTTGCCAAGGTAGAGAAGTACTTACTTTTTTTAGAAAAATTTATAAAATAAAAAATCAGCACATTGCACTACCATTCTCAGGTTTGCCGTGTATTTTTTTTGCTTGTGCAATTCACCCTAATCTGTTTGTGTGCCAATAAAACCATATTCACTCCACCCGTTAAGAGCCAGTTCAGTTTATCCGTAATCATGGCGCTAAATCGGGATATTCACCATACACATGTATATTACTATCTAATATTTCTTATCTTTTGTGGCAGGCTCTAATGAAGGAGCTTTCAACATCGTTACGCATCGGCATAACGCAGTACTTGACGGCACCCACGTGGAAAGCACTTCTGGATACCATGCAGGTAACAAACTCAGTTATAACATAACAAAGAAGGTGGTCTTACTGCCTCGATGGTTTAGACTTAGCGTATGCGCCTTTCACCGTGACGTCTCGGGTTCAATTCCCGGGTCGGCAAAAGTGTTATTAATTGTGAACTTTCCGTCAGGCAATTCACAATAGCAGCACGGAGTTGAATTGTGCTCGTTGGATGACGATAGGCTCATCAACTTCCAATGGAACCTAAACATAACAGGTGAAATGTGAGTGTTTTATATCTCTGCCACGGTCTTCTGGGTAGTATAGCCGTGATGTTATGTCATGCGAAGAGGAGAGTTTAGAGCTCCATTGATGTCGCGTTTTATTCATCTATCAGGTAGAACTGAGTTGCTGTGGCGCGGATCTGCCGAGCGACTGGCACACGATATCGTGGATTAACGTGGACTTTCTCAATGAGTCGTCGAATGTGGTTATGAAGTGAGTCACTAGCATAGATATTTGTTGAAATTGTATCACCTCACACTTCGCATCACTTTGGTTAAGTATAAGAGTATGTATAAGTAAGTAGTAAGTAAAATAAAAGAGACCCACGGAGGTCGACGTGAACACCCAAAGCCTCTTCCCAATAATAATAATAATGTATAAGTAAAAGATCGGTATAGGATCGTTCATTATTCACAGGCTATTTATTGAATGTTTAAAACAGTCGCCAAAATTTTTTTTTAACAAAACTATTTTATTTTACGATTCTAAGTGATGGGTAGACCGAGCAAGATGTTTCTCGAATACCTCATTCTCGAATTTATCACGACGGATACTTGAGACGGAAAACTTATTAATAATAATCCCCGTACTCCTAACCGTTGAGGAGTTGTACCTTCCAGCATCAGCTCAGCAACATAAAATGCTGATTACTAGATGCAAATATCCGAGTAGCTTTAGATAATATACAAAAAACAATATAGAAGCCTTTTAAATTTGAGGGTTGCCCTCGATTTCTCTAGGATCCCATCATCAGAACGTGACTTGAAGAAAATGAGATCACATAACAAGTATATTATATCCTTTCAAAAAAAAAAAAAGAATTTCTTAAATCGGTCCAGGCGTCTTCGAGTAATCGGCGAACAAACATAAAAAAAAACATACAACCGAATTGAGAACCTCCTCCTTTTTTTGAAGTCGGTTAAAAAACAGATTGTGCCATTATAGGGCCGCAATACAGCTAAGAGGAGGAGCTCGTGGCTAAGTCGAAGCCGCGCGGACAGATCGATCTTGCAGGTTAAGCAATGCTTACCGCGGTCGGCCGTGGATGGGTGACCATCTTTACCATTACAAGATTTTCTCTGTGCCTCGCAGAGCACCTTAAGACGTCGGTCCCGGTTGCCATTTGAACATCTTATGCAGTCGTTACGGGGTATTCAGAGGCCAAAAAGTCTTACATCTAGGCTAGTCAAAGTCAAAGTCAAAAATTGATGTATTAACATTAGATAGGTACAGCATGTTCTGTCAATTCTGACGTTCAAATTAAACATAATATCTATATATATATCAATAATTATTATTATAGATACAACACAGAACAATTTAAAATAAGAAAAATTTAATATAAAATTATCAAGCTAAAATTATTACTAAATATTACAAAATACAATCAAATATAACTATAAATAACCATGGAAGAACTATTATTATATTGTGTCATTTAAAAAATCTTCAACACTATAGTAGCTTTTATTGCACATATCTTTCATCAACTTACTTCTAAATTCATATAAACTTAAACTCTTGTAGGAACTTGGAATTTTATTGTATATTTTAGGAGCTAAACAAAATAAACTTTTCCCTAACAAAGCTGTTTTTGCAGTGTAAATACAAAGTTTGGTGTTGTCGCGTCTATTACGTTGGACAACATCTGACATACGTGGAAATAAATGAGGGTTTGATTTTACAAATAAAGCTAACAACGAGTATCGTATTACCTCGTACTGGGTCATTGATCTACAAAAAACCCAAGATGCACACTCAACGTCTCAAAACCTTCCACATAAAATAAGCGCACAATTTCAAATTGTGCGCTTATTTCAAATAGTCTTGCGTCGCCCGCTTCACTGTAAAGTCGTTGATAATGCAAGTGTTCGATGAAAAGAAGTGATAATATTACGTCAAGAACGTTAAAAAAGTATGGGATATCGTATTTTTTGTAGGTTTTTTGTAGATCAATGTACTGGGTTGTGTATAGGGTTGCCAGATCGATTCTTCCTGTTATCGGGATCAATAACCGATTTTTCGGGATTTTAGGGCTTTGGTCGGGAGAAATAAAAAAATAAGTTAATAATATTTATTATACATAATATATTAAGTATACAAACATATTTTTGCATTGCACTGTAGATATAAGAAAAAAAAACATTTATCTAAAGCTATACATCCCGGGATGTAATGTACATTAATATACATTATAGCTGCTGTGTGTGAAGCCCTTTATGTGTCACAAACAGGTATTTTGTGTTGCATGTTTATTGTTTTTGTTCTTGCCATAAGTATTTGTCATTTTTTTTTACCGCGTTTAACAACTTTTGAGCTTTATCGCTATTCAAAAAGGTCTTAAATTTTAAGCAATTTTCGCGCGTTCAGACTCGGCTCGACTAGACTCACGGAGCGTGCATGCATTGCAATGTTTTTTCGCTCTGCGCCAAGCGCCCAAGTGGTTTGCAAGTTTCGTTTAGGAAATTGTGATCTTAAAATTATCGAACTTGTTTTTCGGGAGATTATTTGCTTTGTCGGGAGTCGGGAGGACATACAAAAATTCGGGAGAATCCCGCCAATTCCCGACCGTCTGGCAACCCTAGTTGTGTAGGTATGATGGCCGTCACTCCACGTAAAATACAGATATTCAGCTAAATCCGTTAAGACTAGTAGCCGACCCCAATGTATTTGTGAAAAGCTCGGCAGATTGACAGTTTCGAAATACGAATATGTTAAATAATAAATAAATAATTATCACACAACTTACACACAACGCCATCTAGTCCTAAACTAAGCAGAGCTTATACTATGGTCACTAGAACAACTGAAAATATTACAATTATACTTTAGTTTTGTAAATACATACTTATTATACATAGAAACAGCCAGACTAAGACAAACCCCCATATTGCGACCTCGGCGTCGCAGGCAGGTACACTACCCACTCAGCCATTCGCTCATCTAACTTAGCAATGTTGGCCCTAATCTTTGTTGTATTGCAGATTGGCTGGTGCCGACGGTAAGGTGCTGCCTCCAATCTCTCCGTATTCATGCTGCACGCCTCGAGTGCTGGCGCCTTGTTATCACGATCCACTTCAACAGGTTTGTTATTATATAAGTACGTTTTTATAATAGGTTATTAATATAATTCTCATTTCCTTCATCCCACTTTTCATCAGTTGAGGGCGGGTATCGACATTTTCAATGAGTTCTATTTAAAAATTAGGCTGTAAATAAAAATGAGCCCAAAGTTTGCCCGAATCGCGAATGTCTCATAGGAAAGATAATAAATGCTATGTATGTCGATGAAGACTTAGCCCAAATTTCACAGGCATAATCCAATTACACACAAAAATGAAAAGGACAGCTGTGTTCTTTATTCGAGTGTTAATTGTGTCACTATTATTTTCTGTTAGGTTATATTTTATGGTGCAGATAAGAACTAGCCGGTACCTCTGAAATTGTACCTTAATACGCCAAAATTTGTCGTTTATATTGTTGACAGTCGGAATGGCGCGAGGTGTGGTCGGAATCATCTCCACTTCTGTCAGCTTCGTTACACACTCGCGGCTGCGTGGAGGCTGTGAGAGCTCCACTTACAAGATCACTGCTAGCTCTGCAGTGCTTCAATTTGCTTATGTTAATGTTTCAGGTAATAGACCTCTCCAGGGCGGATTAATCTTTTGTCAAATTCTGAAAATCTGGGGGCCCCGTGTACGAATTAAAAATTAATTGAAAATAATTTAAGGAGTGGAAATTTATTAATTATTTTTAACTTAGTAATATCAATGAATATTTTACTTACAGCATGCATAAGTAAAAATCTTAGTTATTTGAAAAATATTTAAAAAAGTCAGTGTCTTCGGCGCTTCCTTACTTTTAGCTTCGGAACATAATTTGGTGCCACTTTTTAGTTTTAAATAATTTTCATTTGTTAAATAGTTGGTGCCTTTGCCACTCTGCCACTTAGCGGAAAATACGCTTATAGCCATTATTATTTCTTTAAAGAAATTGTTTTAAAAAGTCGGCGCTAACTGATTTTAAGCATTGAAAAGGCATTGGTGCCACTTTATCATTTAAAAAAAAACTGCACCACTGGCTCTTATTTTTTATCGAAAACAATCAAAAATAGTCGGCGCTCCGTGACTTTAGGCGATAAACGCGCTTTGGTACCACTTTCTTCGTTTTTAAATAAATTATTTAAAATGGCAGCGCCAAAAAAACTAGTGTACCCATAGAAGAATTTTACTGCCTAGGGTCCTCGACACAGTTAATCCGGCCCTGGACCTCTCTGTATGCAGGTTTGAGCATGTAAGAGTAAATTGTATTTGAGTTCAAATTATTTAATGGAGGTAGAGCTCGAGGGCGGTAATAGTAGACCCTGAAATTACTGGCACATGAGGCATATCACCGTAGTTCTCAAATGAAGCGACACATCTACAATCTATTTTTTTTCGGATTGTTGATATCCATGAGCTTTAGTAATTACATGGACAGTACACCTAATGGTATTTGCCCAATTTTACGAAAAGCTTTTAGATAGTTTAGTGAAATTATGAATTCACTAAATCAGCCAAAAGCTTTTTCGTAAATTGGGCTTATAAATATTATATTTGCAGGGACTAATAACAGTGCTTATACAACTCCTCCGCACTAGCGCTCGTTCGGCAGTGTTGAGCGGAGATTGCGAGGGAATCGGGCGGGGATTTCTGTTCGGAACTATCTCCTACAAAGACATACACCATAATGAGGAGGTAAGTGCTGACTACCTGTATTTATATAAACAACTCTAGTGTTATATTTTGTAGAAATAGACTAGTTTGCCTAAACAATGTTGAATCTACAGCGCATGTATATTGTCAAAAGATTTCAGATGTATCGCTGATAGCGTCCTACATCTGTAGACTACAATACTTATTAGTAGCCTCCTTAGTAATTTCCGGGCTTAAATATTATATTTGGACTATGGGCCTTACCAAATTAGTTACACGATGTCTAAAAAACTTAGTCGTGTAGCGTAACTACATAGTTAAATATCTATTAATTAATTTTTCAAATTATATTAAGCAGCGATAGCCGAATGGGAAACCGTAGGATTGCTTAGTCGAAGGTCTCGGGTTCGAACTCACGACACACACCTCTGTCAATAAATTGATAAGATACGTCTTTTCGAAGTTATTTGTGTTTTTGTCATATAAATAATTGCATTATTACATTGCTTACGGTAAAGGAAATCATCGTGAGGAAACCTGCATGCCTGAGAGTGCCAAGAAGTTCTCGAGGGTGTGGCCTAACACTTCTCATCATGAGAAGAAGCCCGGGCCCACCAGTGGGACATGTGTTAAATACAGGGCTATAATTATTAAAAATATACTAAAAAAACCGGCCAAGTGCGTGTCGGGCCACGCGCAGTAGGCTTCCGTAGCTTATAACATATTTCGACTTAAAAGGGATTTACTATCTGTATTAAACAAGTAACATCTTCATACAAGTCATTACTTTCAAAGGTTTTTGTAATTTACACGAATTATTCTAAGTAACTGCATTTTACACTTTGGACCCCAATTACTCTAGAACTAATTAAGTTAAAGTAACCAGATAAATAGCGTCCTTCAGATAGGAAATGTTTGTAGTACACGAAACCAGCTAGCACGTATGACGAGATGTATGAATGTTAAGGAAGCGAAAGAAGTATGTAAGGAGCGAAGCACATGGCGTTCCATCGTCTCTGCCTACCCCCGTGGGATAAAGGCGTGATTTTATATATGTATTATGTATGTTTATTTATGTTTCAAGAATTTTGAACGAAATATTCTGAGTAACTGCATCTGACATTTCGGACCCCTATTCCTCTTGAACTAATGAAGTGAACTTATCCGCTATAGTTTTCCTTTAAAGTTCATTACATGTACTACCGACACAATTTTTTTCAGATTTTAGGATCCAGTAGTTTAGCTTTTAGAGGGGGGGGGGGGACGCCCTACTCGAACAAAAATTTGCTCTTTAAAGTTAATTATCTCGCAAACGGATCCCTAAATCAAAAAACTGTCTTAGCAACCCCTAAACGTTTTTAAAAGTCCTATCTAACAATACCCCACACTATGGGGTAGGCGACAAAAAAAAAAAACATCCCTACTTTACATGTAGGGGAGCTACCTGAAAAAAAAATATTTTTCCAAATTTTACTCTACGACTTTCTTTGTTTAGTTAACATACATGTTTATGCAAAATTTCAGTTTTCTAGCACCAACGGTTTCGTCGCTATGCCGTGGACAGACAGACGGACATGGCGAAACTATAAGGGTTCCTTGTAGGTACTACGGAACCCTAAAAATGTAGATGCGATGTTGTTGCCAAATCAGATACACGATTATAAAAATCCTTTTAGTAGCTACAATGCATGTCTATATGTACATATACTACGAGTATTTACATAAAATTTCTGTCTGGTTTTGTTTCTGTGCCATTGAAACTGCAGCCTTTACTATAAAACTATTCACATAACAGATATTTACACAGTTGTCGACATAATGCGCATGACATACAATAGCAAAATTTTTGGATGAGGAAGATCTTTGAGTATCAAGGCTAACTTGATTTGTGTCCTCAATTTTATATACCTACTTAATAAAAATGTTACTAGATAAACGGAACTTTGCCGTAAAAGTTATTATTCCCCATAACAATTATTTTAATAACGACGGCAACATTGAAAACATTTGAATGTTTTGAATTTTACTGCTGTAGTAGCTGTGTCTAAGATTATCTTATCTGATATTGTGAATATATGCATACAATTTTGTTATTATTCTGCGAGCCAAGTTTGATGGCGCGCAGCCTCTATTTGCCAAGTTGACATTATGATACCAGGTGACTACAGCATGGACTTTTCCCAAAGATAAATTAAAAAGGGAAGACATGGAACCTTCATAGTACTGGACTCTAAAAATTTGTCAAGCCAAGAAGCACGGCGAATTGCCGCGCATGCGTTTTCTCATCAAAATGGCTCAACGCATTATCAATTCGAAATTAAAATATTTGACTTGATTCTAATTTCGAATCAAGTCAAATATTATTTAATATATAAACTATTAAAAATAGTGCTTGTAAGCGTGTACCTAATACTTGTAAATTGTAATGTGTAAATTCATAATTATGAATTTAACTAAAAATCGAATCGCAAAACTTAGATTCACATTCTTTAAAAAAGAAGATTTAACTGCAGAGCACAAGCGTGTGTTGCGCTTTCGTCATACGACGTCGACTAAGCCATGCTAATTGCTAGACTTAATTAAATGTGCCCAAGCGAACTGGGACAATGCCCTATCTACCTTTTTTGACATATCTCTGGCTTTTCCACTATAATGTTAATAGTATAACATATAACATCACGCCTATTATGTTTCAGCTGTTATGTTTAAGGTCCCATGGGATCGTCATCCACCGGGCACAATTCCAACTCCGTGCTGCTATTGTGAATTTCCTGACGGAAACTTTACCAATAACACTTAGCCCGACCCGAGACCAGAGCAGTAATATAAATAAGTTTTTAAAGAAATTAATACGAATGAGTGTCCATAAATCCAGAAAAAAACATGTGACAGGCATTGCAGGATTTGAACCTGCGACCTTCTGCACACCGGGCAGTCGAATTCAAATCCTGCCGGTTCCATATCTATCTTTTTCAACTGTTTCTTAGTATAATTTGCTAAGCATAGCTAAATGCTAATGCTATTGGCTTATCCTTTCACCACGATGGCAAGTCAAAATAAAATTTGACTCAGCCGTCGACTCGAAGAAGAAGTAGCTAAATGCTCTAAAAATAATCAATTAGATGCTGTAGGTATGCTTGTTTGTCACATGAGTGAAATAAAAAAAAAATATGTTTTTTGTTTCGACTTCAGCCAAGTTCTACAGACTTCGGCTCGAGCGATAACATGTGTCCACGCGCCTCTATTACACATTGGATGCAGGAAGGCAAAGCAAGAAGCAGGCGGCGGAAGAGGAAACACTCTTCATACGGCTATACGTTGTCTTAGTAAGTTATATCTCATTATGTTTAAGCCTCAATTATCAGGTGTTTAATAAACCTTATTGGCAGGATAAGGGTCGACACACACCAAAAGAGCGGCGAAGGGCAGCGAAGCGCAGTGACCCGCTCGGTAGAGAAGGCGCGCGGATTCCCGCGACTGCTCGAGAAGCGCTGGAATGCTCGAGAAGTCGCGGGACTCCGCGCGCCTTCTTGGGCCTGCCCGCGATGTATTTAAGGGTCGCTCTCCTATGCGCAGTTCACTTTCAACAAAACTCGAGTAAACTTGTGTTTAAGCAGTGAAAATGGGTATTTTGAATTGAATTATTATTGCACATATAATTGAAGAAGAAGATGAAGCGGCCGAAGAGATAAAGAGGAAAAGATTTATTTTTTTCATCCATTTCCATCACTTCTGTATTCGTTGCACTGCAAAGAGTGAATACGAATGCTCACGCGCAACAGACGCGCGCGGGGAGCGGGGCGAGGGGCGGGATATTGCCAGCGGCCGCTTGCGACTGCTCGAGCATTCTCGGGACTTCCCGCGACTTCTCGCGCAGTCGCACGGCTCCGTTTATGGAATTCGCCGGAATTCCCGCGGCGCCGCGGGCATCCGCGCGACTCGTTTGAGTTTCTCATGCGATAATAAGTATTATAGTAATGGAAATAAAGTTAAAATTCATATGACACTGAAACTGCGCTTCGACGCTCTTTTGGTGTGTGTCGACCCTAAGCATATAACACACATGAAAGAAAGTGACAGCTGTGTTCTTCTTTCAAGTGACTTGTGACACTATTAAATTATGTTTTATAGTTTGGATAAGATGTATCCGGAACCTCAGAAACTGGCTTTAAGGGTAAAACCAAACGAGCGTAATATTGTGAGTCGTGAGTCACAGAATTTTGGTAGCATAAATGTTGCTGCATTCGGTTTCATACAAAAAGGAAGTTGGTGCTACACAACGACGAAAAATGAGTTGTCTGTCGATTCAATGCGCGTTAGCTCGACTAAATTTCGGTTAACAGCCAAACTTTCAAATAAAGTATGGAACTGTCCACATATGCCTCTGACTATTGAGTGGGTTTACCCAGCTTCTTTTTCTGGCCTCGTCTTCGTCGTAAATACACAATATTTTTAATGGATCCATCGTGTTCGACGACACGAACAGCCCGTACCAACGCTCAATACTGAATAAATAAATTAAGGTCGTCTGGCAACTTAGCAGAAATACGTTCAACAAAATCACGCTCGTGTGGTTTTAACCTTTAGTCTTTCTGGTTCATACCCCACTTTTTACGGTACAATAATCTTATATTTATTTCAGACTTAGTTACGACAAGCAAACGTGAAGACATTCGAAGTAATTGGGTGTAGAGGACATATTTTCTGTAATTAGGTATTTAATGTATCGTCAGTGTACATATTTTTTAGTAAGGAAGAATGCATAGTTGATAATTGGTAATGTAAATAAAACAAAAATTGTAATCAATTGCAAAGGCTTTTATTTTCGACTTTTATAAACAGTCCTTACTATCTAATATTAAGTAACAATGCGAGCGATGGATGCGGTACGAAGGCCTCTCTCGGCCATATCGTTATCGTTAAATACAATAAATATCGTCAGTCCGGAGAATTTCGGTAACAAATATACAAAAATGTTGTATGTACAGGCCGGACTACGTGGAATGTGATCAATACGAAATATTTGGGGAGACTATTCAATAATTTAAGGGTAGTTTTACACCCCATAGATCCTAAAGTTGCCCCTAAATGTCTTTCTACAATTTTGGCTGAACTCCCCGAATGTTGAGAGTATGAATGTCTACTTTGAGAGTTGGGGTCGATTCGGACCCCGGAATAATTTGTTGCGCCCCCATGCTATTAAATCTAATACATTTTTGATGGGTAGTTTCCAAACGACCACGTCTCTTAGGGAGGGGAAGGCGTGGTGGCTTGGCGGGGCCTTAGCCTAGCTCAGGGCGATGTCTCAAAGCGGCGGCGGTCCGTGCGGGTAGCGCAGCACGGGCTCGAGGGACAGCGGCCGCGACGCGCAGTCCGACTGCGCGTGCGGGGCCAGCGCTGCTGCACCCAGCAACAGGAGGAGTAGAGCCTGCAAAACAAAAAACATTTTGTAAGTCAATTTAGTTTGGTAGTAATAAGGATTATTCTGATGATCTATTTAGGATGCTAAGAATCATAAACCAAACGATTATCTGTAGCAAATATGACGATTAGGTGCCCCCGCATAGTTTAGTCAGACTCTGAATTGGTATAAATATGTGGTAAGTGCGCACATTAATACTTGTGGTATTGGGTGACATTACTTCCAACTATTCAAGATTCAAGATTCTATTCTGTTATTTTCATAGACGCCAGGGGACACTTGAACACGTCAAAACTTTACAAACAATAAAATTAAAATAAATTATAAGTAAAACTAAGTTATACTGATAACAATGATTAAAATAACCGGGGCTTAGATTAATTTTAATCCAACTGTTTAGAATCAGATTAAAATCAATCTAAGTACCAACTCCGATGGGTATTACACATAGAAATCTTAATAATAAGGCAATAGAAATGTCAAAGACGCGTGACCTTGTCGCCGCGCATCTGTCAAGTCAAACACAAGTGCGAGTTGAGGAATTGTCGTCTTAATGTCATCGCAAAAAGAATAATTTTGTTTGCAGGAATACAAGCGCATTTGTCTAATCGAACACAAGTGCGAGTTGAGGAATTGTCGTCTTAATGTCATCGCCAAAAAGAATAATTTTGTTTGCAGGAATACAAAAAGTGGTATTTGAAAACCGGCGACATGCGTCCCAGTGTTAAAAGATAGTCGATAGCATTTCTATTGACTTGTTATTAAGATTTCTATGGTATTACATCATGAAAAGAGCTGGTAAGAATGAAGATGTGCACCATCTTTTCAAATGAAAAATATAACAATTATGCATATTAAAAGTCACATAAGAACATTCATTGCCAAATACTACAATAATTTATGTAGTCTAAAATATTTTTGGCATATTTTTTTATATATTTCTTAAAATTTACAAATCGATAATTATATATGTATATAATTATAAAGACTGACTTAACGGCTGATAAAAAGTCTAGTCTGCAGTACTCTAATATTTAAAAAAAAACATGAAAAGTGAGAATAACGTAATACCTGGAACGGCAGCGATGCCCTGGCCACCCGGCACACGAACCGCAATCCTCTCTGCACACCGCTCAGCTGATCTTCTTCAGGTTCAGCGCTGCCCGACATCCTATGGAAATGACGGTGAATAACGTTAGTATTGTTTATATAACAGTATTCGATGGAAGGGTTCAAAAACCTTTTCACAATGAAATATGATTGGATATACTTCATTAATGTTTTTAGTAAATAAAAGTGAATAATTTATTTCCAGGGTGATTTTAAATGAGAGCACACACTTGTAAGGGGTGATAGAACAACTCATTTGCAACAACATTATGTGTAGACACATAAGCGGATGTGAACGGTTCTTGAAATATATATTTTTTTGTTATTGGTTGTTTTTTCTGGTATCTTAAAATTTAAAAATGCAAAAAAAAAGAAAAGTAATTAATAACGTTCTGATCAATATATATATCATTAAATGTACATAATTGACTTTTATTTAGATACAGTGCCCCGAAACTAACCTACAGAACAACTTGTTTATAACAAAAAATCACTATGACACTTGTTAGACAGCTGTTAATCACCTTTACAAGGTCGTGCTCTCATTCAAAATCTACCAGTATATTGACGTAAAAAGTAAGTTAAATTTTATTATTAAAATATTATCGGCATAAAAAATATGTCAAAAGGTATTTAAACTTATTGTGAGCATCGATTGTAAGGTTGAAATAAATAATAAAAGATAGAATATTGTGATAGATAGTAATTTCAAATATATTATTTTCATCCCTTTGAAAAATAAAACTAAATAAGTACATCTAAACTACGTTAAAAATCTTCGTTAGCAAAACAAAGGGTGTTAGGTTGGCCTCCAAACTACATGTTTGTAGGTGTTATACACTGTTGAAAAGCTTAAAAATATTTTTTTCATGACTGATACAGCTCATATCTATTAATTTTTGTAGACATAACTTCAAAGTCAAATATTTATTCATACAACATTAAGTGAACAAGAGTGTATAACAAAACTAAATCAAATGGTACTAAAGCGAATACTCACTCGGTCTCGTCGAGCGGCGGCAGCTGCAAGCCCGCGAGCTCGTCGTCGTCGTCCTCCAATAGCTACGACAATACCACAAACATACGTCAACGGTGCGAAGCTGCTACGACGTGGCAAGGGTCTAACGTGCGAACATTTCACGAAACCGATTACATACTTGTAAGTGCTTTGATTACGTTTAGCTTAACTGTTATATTCCTTGTAGCACACAACATAGTCGTAAGTGCGTTTGTTGCTTTTAAGTGACCGACGAATATTATTTTATAGAACAGAAAAGCATATATTAACTTTCTAATTGTGGTACAATGAGTTCTTTAACTAAAACTTTTTAGAGTCATAAACGTAGTATACATAATATAACACAGTCGGCAGTACATTCATTCATAGAAATGATCTTAGCAATCAGTAAGTTAGTTATCAATTCAAAAGTTAAAGTTTCTATGCTATGTTGTCTGGCGTAGAAACTATAAAAATCAGAATAAAATGCCGGATATTCGTGAAATGTTTGCATTTAAAGTTGGGATACAACTATCATCAAAATATTTTCATGTACGTTTCTAAATCCTATCTGTTTCTACGGAGTAGTCAATAGTCTCTTTGATGGTGTTTACAAAATTAAAGCTTGCTCTGTGTTTGTCTGATCTCTGCGAGTACTGTGCTTTGCAGGGTAAAGCGTGATGTGACGCAAAATAAACATATTTTACTGGATTACTGTTAGACTGAGGGACACGATTCTGTTTGGGATACAGTTGTTTTTTTTTGATAATGTTATATTTTATTTGGATGTAATTATCATCATAGTGGTATCAAACAATTACCTGTGGAGCAGCAGCGGCAGCGGCCGCAGCCAGAGCGATGGCCGACGTGGCGGGCCGCCGCGCCAGCGCCGCGCCCAGCTTCAGCGCGTACACGCCGCACAGCTTGCGCAGCTTGTGCAGGCGCAGGCGCAGCTCGGCCAGGCGCGCGTGCGGCGCGGCCCCCGGCGCCAGCAGCGCCGCCGCGTCGTGCAGCGCGAGCACCCGAGGCTCGGCTCTTCTCAGTTCATCTCTCAGCTCAGCGAACCGTCGGAAGTCGCGTTGCAGCTCAGCCGGTGCGCGGCCGAGTTTAAGAGGTTCTCTCGCTCGTACCGCCCGTTCGGCGGCGGCTAGCCTTGCGACCAGTTCGACGACCGCGTCGTGGAATTGCTGGTTATGCAGTAGCGCATGTTGCAGTATCCTCTGCCAGGCGTGGGCCTTGGTGCAGGCTTGGTCCCACCGTTGGTTGGCGTTGGCGAGCCGGGCCCTCACGCGTTCGGCGTCGCCGGCGGACTTGGCGTGCGCCGCCACGTGAGCGCCCACCACATTGAGAGACACTACGATTGATTTGTGCGAGTCCAGATCCAACAGGAACTCCCGATGGTCCTTTTGACAAATTATTTTTTATATTTTAGCAATGAAGCAATAATAATGTAAATATACGAACAAAGCTTCATTCATAAATGCATAGCATTTTATATGACACTAAATAACAAACAACAAAAATGCTAATCCTGTTTTCGAACTGAAAAATAAAATCAAGGTCGAGTATAAATGTTTTAAAGAAAAACCGTCATCAGTGCATATATACCTGTATAACATCTTCGAGCGCGTCGTACCGTTCGGGCGGGCCGGTCCTGGCGTCGTCAGTGGCTTCAGCGAACTGCAGCCACTGTTCCAACCGCCACAGGTCGTTGTCCAGTTGCTTCCAGTTCCGCTCCGAACACAGCGGGCAGGTTATGCGGCCAGATTCACTGTAGCCGGGGATTGGGATATTTAGTATTCAATGATGATATGAAAGCATGGTTAATAAATAAATTTTGACTATATAATAAATACATTGAAACTAACACTTAATTATAGAGTTCTCCTGAGGTGATAACTCGAAGTTATAAAAAAATATTAATATCCAAGTATTTATTATGAAATTTAAACTAATATTTAAAATGAAAATTTAACCCATTGTGCCTTAGATATGGCCAAAAGATTATAACTCCACGTTATCATCGTATAAAAAAGTCTTATTTCTGTCTACAAAAATCAATACCAATAAATAAAAATATAAAACAAATCACTACATAAATACAATCTCCCAAAATATCAAGCTACAAACAGTAATAGTGATAAGTGCAGTGCATTACATACAAAAAGGTGGGTTTACATGTCTCAATACAGAATGCACTACTAATCTACTAAGTATTATTATTTCATGCGGAACGGTTTCATTCTGGCTACATTCATATTTCGAAGATTAAATAATATTAACAGACTTGTCAGTCTATTGAAAATGGTTAGTTAAGCTACTTTAAGACTAAAAAGTAAATATTGTTGCAATAAATAAAATAAATGTTATCAAGGACGAAATTTTAACTATCTTACATAGTCAGTAGGTTAAATGGGTTTAAAAACTATTTTTACTTTACCATAATTCGTTTAGGTAATAAAATAATCAAAAATTTCACTTATACAAAATTAACAAAACATGCGTCCATGCCGAACTTAATTTATGATTCAACACAAACGAATTACAACTAATTTTTTAACAGAAATCTCATCAAATATCAATGTAGCAGGAACATAACCACTTCTAAGATACAAATATTAGGTAAGCAGTACTCACTGTTCGCACGTGAGCGCGTACGAGGCCGAATGGGGCAACCTAAAAGACGAGAAAACGCATGTGTTTAGAGCATGCCGGGTTAGGAAGCTGTTATACACTCTTCAATGCCAAAGTGGCGACTTATGCGCCATCGTGAAGGAGAAGAGTCAAATCGGTGGGATAGTTTTGATTTAAGAAAAGTGTCGATAGATGACGCCACTGCACTGGTGAGGTGCGTTCAGCGAGAAAGTGTTTTTTGTGGAAATATTTCTTCTATAATTTGATTGATCATTGTTTTATGGTGTTTTTAACAATTGAGATGTAGAAAAGAATTTGTTAAGTACTTTAACTGCGGATTGAAATAACGGCATAAACTAATAAATAGTATCGTGTATATTCATTTTTTAGTTTATGTAGGTATTTGATTTAACCCAGAGTCGTAATCAAAAGAAAGTACATATAATATTTACACTATCTACTTTTAAATTAAAAATATTTTGTATAGATAAAATCGGTTCAGTACATTATTTCTGTATTTACAATATTTAAAGTGCAGTCAGCCACACACGGAGATAGTTCAGCTTAAAAAATATGGCATCCAGATTATTTTTACAATCAAAATTATAATTATATTATTAAACATTAATTAACTTTTTAAACTTGTTTTTTAAACGTGTGTGTGTTTGACTGCATGTTACCAACATAATGCACTGTTCTAAAACAGCTTTAAGCCCCAACACCAGATGCCAAATAGTGCTATAAGTGCTACCAAAAAATATAAAATAACAACATTTAATACTTCAGACTGCGACACTTCACTTGATGACAATGTATGCAACGATCAACTATGTCGGATGTGCTAGATATGTATTAGTGGAAGTAATCCTAACTACTACAAAAAGAGAAGAGAATATATCAGAGAAGGATAGATGATTTTTATAAAATCAAGATTACTTTCAAAGAGGTTTAAGGAGCAATAACGAGAGAATATTAAACGTGAGTCAAAAATGAAGGTTTACTAACACAAAAAAAAGAAAAAATGGAAAATATATCATATTATACTGTGTTAGTCTGCGTTGCAAGATGGTGTATGCTTTTAATTATGTCCTTAGATAAATATGAAATTTATTTATTTTGTAAATACAGTAAAAAATAATCTTCTGTGTTAGAAGTTTAATTTTATAAAAGTTAATAATCCATTCAGTTTGCAAATTGCAAAAATAAAGCGTCATACTTTGTCATCTTCACGAAATGTCCAAAGATTGTTAGACTGAAATATATCACCAAAATCGCACATAATAACAGTAAAAATAATACACTTATTTGACGATAGAAAACTAACCTTAAGTTGTTGATTTGTAGTTCTCGCTTCTTCGCTTGGCTTAGAAGCTCTTCGTAAGTCAGAGATAGAGATTCAACTTCCTTCATCATTGCTTCATCTTCATTAGCGTCACATTCAGTCAGGAGTAATTCTGACAAATGTTTGGCCAACTCTAAAGTCTGTCCAGGTTTGGCTCCAGCTTTGGCGATTTCCTTAGCAGCTGTGGCCAATGCGTCACTGCCAGCCGTTTCGTCTGACTGTGATTCGAGGGCTGTTCTAAGTGCATCTAATGCTTCTGATGTCTGTTTGACGGCTGTTGCTAATTCTGCTCCGTAAGTTTCTTTGGATGTTAAGGTGTCTACTTGAAGAGCAGCGTCTGTCTCCCATTTCAGGGTATCGACCTGTTTAAACGAACAAGAATACAATAAGAAGTTTGTCGTAGAATGTGCTTAGAAAATATTATTACAATACGGTAAATTATTCTTTTCATTCAGATTTCAGATGTTTACCTGTATAGCAGAATCGACATCGCCGACGACCTCAGCCCGTGCGAGGTCTAACCTCGTGCGGACGTCAGCGAACAGCGCGCGGTACTCCGCCACCATGTCTGATACTCCAGGCATTGTGTACACTGCTACTGCTAGGCGGTCAGCGTTGTCCACTAACGCCTGGCATTCCATTAGTTCTTGTTCGATGCCCTGAAAACACGAAAAGTAACGTTTTAGAAACAGGTATCGGTATACAGAGTGTACCATTTATATCGGTCAGTATGGAAAAGATTGTAATTATAAGACATACAAAAATCTGATTGTAGTTTTAGTTTTTACCAAAAATTTATGAAATGGTTGCTAAGATCACATTTATGTATGTTTTATAATTACAGAATTTCCCTTGTTTACTGATTAAAATGATCCCCCTTGGATATGACAATTCATTGCAAAAAACTGTGGTGGGTACTTACATCTAACTCGTTGAGTGTGAGTAGTTTGTCTTGCGGTGCGGGCGCCAGGTGCAACGCTCTCGTGAGTCTCACATCAGTTTCAGCCAGCGCCACTACGGCTGCGCCGTGAGCGCCCACGAACTGCCTTTGAGCATCAGCACCAGCGGCTGCCAGGCGAGCTGACAGCCTCTGCCAACTTCTCACAGCACCCCGTAACCTCGCCGCGTCATCTGCTGCACTACCACGGAGTTCAATACCTCGTCCGCCTGCGATTCTACCGTAAGCGTCTTCCAGACGTTTTATGTCACTCGTAAGATTTTTCAGCTCATCTGTAACGGCACGAGTGACTGATTCATCCTCGGGCTCGCCACGACGTTTTCTGGTCTCAATCTTTTCCACTCGCCTCTCGATGTTTTCAAGCTTCTTTTCCACCTTGGGCAGTAGAGAAGCTGAAAGTTCAGCGGATTTGCGGATCTCTTTCAGCGCTGTTTTCCGTCTCTCAGACATGTCGCAGATGTTTTTCCATTTCTTTTCAACGATATCAACGCCGGTGTGTAAGTTTCGGAGGTCGAAGTTGCCGCGGACGACGTCAGGGTCATTGAACACGAGCTCGCAGAGGTTCAGGGTCCCACCCACCTCTCCGCTCTCGTTTTCTATGCTCTTATGAATTTGATCGCGATCTCTGAATTTTTCATCAACAGCTTTTACAGTGAGAAAATCTAGTACGACAGATGCAGATAGTTCAGATTCTATGGAGTGGAGTTTCAATCTGATTTCTGTTAACCTTTCTTCCAGTTGTGAAATTGTGTCTAGGAGTTCGTTAATCTTGGCTATTCTAGACCTTCCAGTCTCTTGTAATTTGTGCCAACGTTCTTGTACATCTTTCAAATGTTTCGATGTGCTCTTGCTAAATGATTTTTCGTCTTTCTTGGAATGTTCTATTAGAGAGGTGCCAGTTTCGGCAAGCCATTCGAATTCTCGTTCTTTCAACGCTGTTTCAGTCTGAACTTCAGAGTTAATTCTTCTGATTAGATCTTGTGGGTCAATGGCTCCAATTTCAGTACTTTGGCTTGACGTTTCGAGACGGGATTCTACTATTGTTATCCATTCAACAAATCGTGTTAAACGTGATTCGAATATCATGTAGACTTCCATTCTTTCTTGTAGTCGGTGGATGATTATAGATAATTGGTGTTCTAAGTCAGCTCGTTGCTGTCGTAACTGCCAAACTCTTTGATTAACCAGTCTTATGTCTTGGGGACTCAAGCATTCTTTCAATTGTTCTTGAATAACGCTTAGAGTTTCAATTTGGTTTTCAGTCTTCACGATTTTCGATCTCAAATCAGTGTATTTTTCAATGGCCTTCTTGAGCTGTGGTCTCGATAACCTTTCCTCGTCGGAGTAAGTCATGATCTCATCTTGTGTTTTCAAGTACTGCTTAAGAAGCTCATTGGACATGTTTTCGTACTCATTGATCAATCCAAGTATCCTAGTCAAAAAGTCACGCCATGTGTCCAGGCTAGCTTGTAAGTTATCAACTCTCTTAACAATTCCAGCATACTCCATCCTTACAGACGCGCCATATGTTTCCTCAGTGAATTCTAGAATCTTTTTCAAATCCACAAGCAATTTGTCTGATTGCCTTTTGCCTTCTGGTACCTTATCCGAGAGATTCTGTATTTTAGACAATATTTTGTTAACCCTCTTAATATGAACATATCTTAGTTGAAGCTTCTCCTTCTCCCGTTCCATTTCCTTTAACCATCTGAGCAGTTCCGTGTTAACTTCTCTGTAGTCGTCCCACGCTGCAATCCTAGTGCACACTTCGTCATGTCTTTCAACGATTCTTGCTAAGGTCTCATTATGTAGGTTCGTCAGCGTGTCGAATTTGTTAGCTAAGTCTCTGTTTGTAGTTTCCCTGTTCTCGTTCATGAGCACAGACCTCTGTGACGTTAACAAGTTCTTGTGCACTCTGCACAATCGACGATGTTCCGTCAGGTTTTCGTAATCCGCAGGCACAGAGCCTGATAGGAATGATTGCAGATCTATTAAGTATTCGTGCCATAGTCGTAGCGCCGTCGCTGCATCCCCAGACCTGATTAATGCCGTAGATAGCCGATGGTAATGGAAGAACGTATCTCTGAACATGGCCTGCCATAGTTCTAATATTCTGACTATTGAGTGTTCATCGGCGACGTCACGGTCGATGTCTGGGAGTTCAGCTTTAGCGGGAGCGATGTCAGCCTCGCTCTTTCCTAATGCTATTAAATTGTCTCGAAGAGCAATCAATTTGTCTTCGACTATTTCGCCGTCTTCATGAACCGGAGCTAAGTCCTGCAATGGGAAATTCTGATAAATGACACAATTTATTTAACAAACAATTCGTGACTGTGATTGATCGTTTGATTTTTTATCTTGACAAAAATCTGTGTCATTAGACTTTTATTCAATAGATTTTTAGTCATTGACATTTATCGATGAATCGCTTGTCGGTCAGCGACCTGAAACTTATTTACATTCGGTTTTATTGTTTACATTTTCCAATCTGGCAAAAGACGCATGCAGTGACAGATTCTGAGATAGGTTTCATACGAAAATTACTAGTCTTAAATTATCATAAATAATATCGAACCCTGGCACTAAAAAACGTATCTACCTATAGTTTTATTTGAACTGAAAAAGAGGAGAAAAAAATATAACCTCAAAATCCCAAATAAGACAACTCTAATTCAATGCAGCTGGACAGTAATATAGATCAATAGGTCGTGCTGCAAATTTAATAAGGCCCATGGAACTTGGTGCAGGTCAATCAATACTGCCGTTATACTGATTATAAATTCAAGAGGACATTGTGCTATCCGCTAGAATATGGGGCGAATGCCAGCTGTGTAGGAAATGCTGTATTATGATAATCATAGTATTGCACCGATTCGTCTGATTTTAGATTTCTAGGAGGTGGCATAATATTATGTCCGTAATAACTTCGCTCTTAAAGTTTATGGACTTGCCCATCATATTTTAAGTAACATATTTAGCAAAGTTTAAGAGTTTAGTTTAGATAATCACAGTTATCAAATGATGTTAAACTACTAAATATTCTACATACCTGTCTCATATCACACAGTTTATCCTTTGCGTGCTGCGCCTTCGCTCTGGCCACCTGCCTGGCTTCCCCAAGGTCTGCTAGGGCCTGCACAGCGCCAGTGACGAGCTGCAGCCTCCTGGCCAGGGCGTCCGCGTCAGCAGGCAAGGCTCGCGAGCCTGTCTCTGCCGCCACTCTTGCTGCCAAAGAACGGAGCTCCGCAACTCGGGCTTCTTGTTCTAGACATGCCTGGGGAAAAGGAAAAAATAATATTTATAACTTGTGCGGAATCGGCGAGCATGTGAGACAAGATGTATGAACGTTGAGGAAGCGAAAGAAGTATGTGGGGAGCTTAATGGCGCATGGCGCCATGCACATGGCGTTCCTTCGTCTATGTCTACTCCCGTGGGGGAAAGCGTGATTCTATGTATATATATATATATGTATATTTAATTTGTTCATTTAATATGACTATTAGTATAACAGAAGAGTGACTTCATGGCTAAAAACAGACCTTGAATTAGTTGGTGTTATTTTTGACCGTTTATTTATAGTGCAGATAAGTCATAACATTGCACCCAATATAATAAATGTGAAAGCGGGTGAGGATGTCCGGTTGTTTGGTACTCGCTAACGCAAAAAAAATTGAACGGTTTTTTATAAAATTCTACAAACATGTAGCTAAAGTGTAGCATTAATTAAATCATGCTACTTTAACATACGTACGTACTACAACGAGCCGCGGGCGTATGTTAATATTACTCAAGTAATTGATAGCCATTCTGCAGTGTTAGTTGATCGTATTAATAGAACTTTGTTGTTACAATGACATCGATAATGAAACCCCTAATAAATGGACACTGGAATTGGCTGACAATTGATCTAGATCATTGAACTCTTCGCTGAATAATAAGAACGTCTACTGAAGATAAACAGACTCAGTTCTCAGAAATATCCTATCTTTTATTACCTATTGACTCTTGTATTTCTGCCTACCAATTTTTTTGCAACGACGCGTATTAGCGGTTTATTTCCCTTTTGATTATGCATTTTAAACATTAGATTAAGGAATCCTTCATTTATTCCTACTGTGTGGGATCGAACCCACAACATCAGTGCAGTGGAGAGCAGCGAGGCGACCGCATAAACCACATGTTATTACACCAATTGACCGAGGTCGATCAATGCATACATCCTAAGGACTTTCCATTATAGAATCCTTTAATACAACACCCGTGTTATTCGCCACCCAATACACCATAACAGTTACATAAGTATGTGCTATTTAACAGGATGACATCGGTGTCGGACGTCGCGACCCGTTTGCTCAATGCCCTATGACTATGACTATGAAATACCTAGTTAGTGGTTTGCGCAATGTACGGACCGAGTTGTATGACTGTTTCTACACATTGAATATTATTGCCATCCTTACTATATCTATAAGTATCGAAGGTACTCTGTCTGTCTGTTTGTTAAATCGACGTAAACCACGCGGAGCAGCGGGTAAAAGCAACTAATTATGTATGATTCTTAATAGGATAAGAAATATACCTGCATAACCTACATTGAATTTAAATCAGGGTGTTGTTTAGCCATATATGAAAAATGTATAAAAAATATATATATATTTTATGTTGTCGAAAAATGTTAGATAGCGCTTTGTGGTCATAATAATTATCACAGCGTTTTTATATTAGAGGCGACAAGCACGCAATCTGATGACCTAATTTTGAGCAGTCACTGCTAGCTATGAACATTTGCAACGCCATCGTGAGTGATTCTTTTTTATTAGATAGCAACACCACGAGAAAAGCCGCGGGCAGAACATAGAAGTTAGACAGGGTCATACAAATATTACCCTGTTCATTAGGTGAACCAGTTCCCTCGAACCATTCATCCAAAACACCAAGGTGCTCTTGAAGGTTACTTTTGAGTAGAAATCCTTGGAAGATACGAGAAGGGTTATCGTAATATTTAAACAAAACGTCTTTATCATCGTGAAGAAGAGATTAAATGTCACGACACGACACATTTTGAGTTTATTTTTTTACAACACTTCAGCGTAAAAATAGTTAAGCTTAATTTTGTTTACATTAATATCGATGTTACATTATGAAACTAATGTCGTTACATTAATTTCGTTAACAATTTTCCGTGTAAACAACAACTTTAACAATATCTGGAAAACCGGACGGACTGAAAAACAGCTGTTACGATTTTGATGAAGCTGCTGTTTGGGTGTATTAAATATTTTCTTTTTTATATATTTCTATATTATATCTGCTCCCGATTTTATATATTCCCTCCTTTAACCCATTTTAATGGTTTTAATAATTTCTGCTAGATAAAAAACCGAGCAAGGCTCGGTCTCCAGGTACTTTATGATTAGGTTATCATCAAAATGAAACAATAAACAATAAAAGTATCTCCTATTTGTGGCATTCAAAGATTGCTACGCTGCCTAGCTGAAACTCGTTCACAGACAATAAAATATCTAAGTCACCATTTCACCATTTCCCTCGCAAAAACTCCTAACTCGTACCAGCTAAACAGAAATGGCAGTCGGAATTAGTCCATTTAGAGAGCTCTAGTCAGGCGTGTAATGTATTCATTTTCATCAAACTACCGAGAACACATACATGCATGTATGTATGATGTATAAATGTTGTATGGAAGCGGTTATTGCTTGAATTGTAATGCGTACATTGTACGTCATATGAACAAGAATGTTGTGACAGGCCGCTTCCTGTGGGGGCATAGGTTATGTTTCCTCCAGGATATGAGGGCGATAATAGGATAGGGATGATATGATAGGTCATATATAGGTATATCTCGTGTTGGTCTCGTGGCTAGTAATATAAGACTGAAAGATGGGGCTTTGGACAAAAAAGATAAATAAGTTTTGTAGAAATAAATACTCGGTAATGGAAAAGGGAAGTTACAACTCTGCATTAAGTATGAAGTCGGTTAAAATACGTATGCTGTAGGATAAAAATATCTTAGAAAGGCATTTTTCAAACTGTAGGGTCTCTACTTGATCTCTTGGAATCTTTCTCCTGTTATAGGATTACCGCCATTACCGGAAAGACGATCAGATTATTGAGAGTGACTATTTCTGGACTTAGGTTTTTTTTTATCACGCCAAAAAGCGACACGACATTAAGAACCTTGTGGGAACTTTGGCCATAAAATTTTCCAAACTACAGTTCGATAAACCGGAACCAATAATTCCGTCAAAAACAAATAGCAACGAGTCATTCATATTATTATTATGTTTACGTGTTTTATTTGAAGAAATCTTGTATATATCTACGAGGAAGCGATAAGTTGTGTAATCGCGGCCTTGGACTAGATAATTCGTCCACAGTAATATTCGTGTAACGATGTAGATGACTTTGAAATTAAAAATGCTTATGGCATCACTGTCCATGTCCTTTGCATGGTTTAAAGACGTATTTACTCATCCTACAAATATATACTAAATGTAAAGATAAATATTGTTTGGTTTTTTGTTTGTGTGTTAGTTTGTACCCACAAAGCTCCGAAACGACATGACTGAATTTAACCACTTGTGTACTAATAGAAAGCTTAGTTATCGCAGATTAGTATTATCATTCCGCTACGACAAATAGGAGCGGAGTAGTAATGACATATATTTTAAAAAGGGGGAAAATATTATTTGTGTGTGATGTTTATGCGTTTACCTACTCCATAAACTGTTAGAGTTACGCAAAGTCAGGTATTACGAAATTATTCCTTTTAAAAAGTTTAAAAAAAAGTCTACGACAGCATAATATGTCTATCTCATAATATTATATAAATGAGAAGATGTGTGTAGGTATGTGTATGCGGTTGATGTTTGTTCCTCTATCACGGCAAAATCCCATGTCAATATTGATTAAATTTTGCACACATGTAGCTTACAACCTGGATTAACATATAGGGTACTTTTTGTTGACGTACCACGTGGACGGAGCCACGGGCAAAATCTGGTAGCATTATAATTTCATTTTGCCACTATTTTTTATAAAGGTGCTTCGTTTTTATTATTTGCTACGAGGACTTCTGAAACTACTGCCTGTAAAAAAAATCCGCATAGGGAACTCGTAAATCACGTTGCCAAGCCCCATCCTACATGATTTTAATGGGTCTCCCGAAAGGTTTCAGCAGAGATGTCGATATCTGGTCCACATGCTTTAATTTATCAACTACTTACTCATTTTAAACATCCAGAATGATAAGTAACCTAATAATTTCAATCCGTAAATATATAATTTAATCGGACAATATCGGACATTAGCACGTGGTTGCGTGCATGCCACGCGTCAGACGATATCCGCACGATGTTTCACTGAGCTAAGTAGATGGAAATAGATTTTATTAGGAAATCCGTGCGCACGCGCAACATCTCTGGAATGCTGAATATTTGCGAATATTATATACATAGTAATAGCTAGAAGCAGATGTTTAACATAAATTTAACTTCTTTTGAGATTTAGAGAGCGAATTTTTTATTCAACCTGATTGAGTGATTATAGTAACGACTATAGTACATGAACCATGAATGCAGATATATAGTTTTACTTATTTTTAATAAGCAAAAATACTCACTAACCCTATTCTCACCTTCGCTTAGCAATTATATCCGCTTATTGCACTTTTCTAATTAATTGCCAACTTTTACGTAATAAAGACATTATGTAAATAAAGTTTATTTCCGCATATTTAATAATGGGTGACGCCATTCAATTAGTGAAGAAGGAAAACATAGGTGCGGTTTGTAAATAACTTATTCTGTAGGTACTAACTAACTATTATCGTATTAGTCGCATGCCGGCAAAACGTGGTGAAAATTATATACATCCGCATGTAACTAACCTTAACTTATATTAATGCAGTTTTCCGTGCCATTTTTTCCCATCCTAATTAAAAAACTTAGAACATAACATATTACTTTTAATTTGGAATTAACAGAGATTTTACATAATGTTGTATATATGAATCTTAATGAGTGCGGTTCTCTCTAGTCTTTAAATCTAGACAATAAGCGAAGTACTCGCCTTGAAACGACAGGTGAATAATTAATAATACAAAAACATATTGTACTTATGCGATTGCGTTTATTGGCAATACGAAAACATTACTTTACCGTTTGATTGCTTGGTTAAGAACTGGATTAAGCTCAATTATAGAAAATATCTCTACTAATTTCTTAAATTAAGTTCAGCTGGTAGACTTCTTCCTTCTTCTGCCTGGCCTTATTCTATTTTATTTTGGTTCGGGTATTTCGCTCAAGCTGATAGACGTCTACCAAATTATCCATTTCCTTGTGGATATTCGCTTCTTTGCCATTGAAAAAAAAACATCAACATTTTGTCCTGTACAACAGTATTGTTCGCAGCAAGCGGTGTTTCCTTTCGTCATATCATTATTTGACTTTCTCACTTTCACCTTGTATTTGGTCTCAGTACGTGAGAATAATCGCGACGGCATCGAATTATGTTTGAAGTATATTTATTTTTAATATGGCATCGTGTGAACCGAGCACGTTATTGTGACAAGATGGTATAGCTACAGATGAACTGTCATCACGATCTGAAAATGTCTAAATGATTGCTTTGGACTTCAATGATCGGAAGAGAAAACTTTACAGGAGTGTTTTCTGGTAGGATGAAAATTATTAAACTTGTAATAAATCACTTTAGTTCACGTATTCAAATAGGCGTAATTCAAGCTGTCAAATTTCGTTATTAGTATCTGCTTCATGATTTTTGCGAATACAGACAAAATTCAAGCAAGCAATTCGATTTGGTCTTCTCTCTAATATAAACAGTAAACACCCCGTTATTTCTAACAGTTGAAAATAGACAAAGGCACGCACTGGGGATCAACAAGAGTGCTGACGTCATCCCTGAGCAATGACCACACCCTGAGTTACTGTCTAAGGATTAAACAAGACACGTAAACCGAAACGCAATTTTGTTTACATTTGGAAATTTTGGAATACCGAATCGAGTAGGTCGGCTATACAAAATTGATACATGCTAATGTCATTAATTGTCTAACTATAACATTATTGGTTTTTTTTTTTTTTATTTGAGAGTCAATACAAGTGTCTTAGGCTAGCTGGATCAACCAACAATCAAATACCATTGTGCAACCTTTAAAATCGACGATATTTTTATATATTCTTCTCTGTTTTGAAATAGAAGAAGAAAATATAGATAATATTTTACTGTCAAGCCTGGAAAATCTTTTTATTTCCATTCTTTACAGGATACGAGGCTATTTCCTAAAATATTATAATGACGAAGCACTCTTGCACTCTATTTTTACCCACCCCAATTCTAAACTAAAAATATAGCTTTAATCATCATTATTAGTCATTACTATGAGTAATCTCTCAGTGGCTCTTAGAAGAAGACCACACTAATTAATGTACATTTGGATGAATAATCACTTTGATATAAAAATAATTAAGATATAACTCCATATGCTTTTGCATGAGGCCCCGTTTCGCTTAATGGCTTTCAGGAGTGAAGCAAACCAGACGTCTAAGGTTATATTAAGGTTATAGGAAAGTACACATAACAAAATAGAAGTATATTATTTAAATACAATAATGTAAGTAGGTTATACAACACATCTGAAAGAAGTGAAGTCACTAAAGAAAATTACCAACACTACACCAGCCAATTTAAATTGAATTAAGTCACTCATGTTTTTAACAACAATATAATAATCTCAATCGAAAAAAGTTAATGTCAAAAAAGTGTTATGTATAATCCCGTGACCATTAAATGCTGGCTTAAAATAAAAAGTGAATCTGCCGAGTCACGATCGCGGATTGAAAGAGAAAGTAAAAGATTATTTGTAATTAGCGATGTTGGTCGATACTGCCTACATAATAGCTTTGCATCTTGAGGTTCTCCCAGACTGGCAAACATTCGCCTGTAATGTAACATTGCAAATTTTGAGCATTACGTTACAAACTGCCTCCCAGACTGGCGCAATCGACTGTAATGTAGATAACACTTGGAATGCACTCCCTCTTGAGATCAGGATGTGCACCACTAGGGAGACTTTTAAAGCTAAAGTACGTCACCTTTTACTGAATTTGCAGCCAAGTCATCGAAAGCTTAACATTACCATTAAATTATTATTTATTGTAAATTAATATTTAAGTATATTATGTTCCATCTAATTTAAGTATTCGTAATGAATATTAATTATTTGAAGTACGTGTCTTTTTCCCCTTTTGATAATTTAAATTACTTTCTTTACACTTTTTTAATGTTATTATGCACCTATCTTTGTTCTCTCTAAATCACTTTAAGGTTGACTGGTAGAGAATGCCTTTGGCATTAATTAAGTCCGCCTTTGTACAATAATTATGCACGACATAGTTCAATAAAATAAATAAATAAATTGTGTAAATAGGTTGTAATACTCGGTTCAAAAAAAAGGCGCTTCAACAAAATAATCTAAAGAATTAAATAAATTAAAATTTTACTATTAAAAATAATAATAATATGATTTGAATTACCCAAGCTTAGATCACTTTAAATGGAACTTTTTAGGTTCAAATTTAAACCAATCTAAATACCAGCTCCGATGGGTATAGCTAGAATAGGTTATAGAGAAGGTTTTCTTCCCACTCTGGTGTAACATACGAATCTGTAACCACAATGCTGTAATGTTACATTACAAGCAAATGCTAGAGGTCTGGGAGCACCTTTACCCCGTAAAGCCGTAATATGTGCTAGATTATACTCGCAGTTACATAATGAAATTCATTGAACATACCAGGTGTTATTGTATTGTCAGGGCTGGACGTAACTATAACCGTACCATTCTTAGGCATTATTCGGCAATAAATGATATGAATACATGGGACTAAGGGACCACACACCTGACGAAATTCGTGGGTAACATTATAAGAAGATGGGTTTCCCTGAAAATGTATTAGAAAAATATTAACTCCCCTGCAAATAACACAAATATAATCTACTTTTACTTCATAGTAGGTAATGTAAGAATTGAGTTTGACAATAATGAGGTACAGGATTCCACAGGGAGCTCCGTTCATGATCTGATTTCTTGTATAGAAAACTGCTATTTTAATGTTATTATGCACCTACTCCTACCTTTATTATAATATATAAATTATCGCTCGCTAACGGTAAAGGCAAACATCCTGAGGAATCCTGCATTCCTGGAAGTGCCTAAAAAATGCTCAAGGTCGTGTGAAGTCTACCAATCTGCACTTGATCAGCGTGGTGGACTATAGCCTAACCCTTCTCATCATGAGAAGATGCCCGAGCCCAGCAGTGAGACATGTATTAGATACAGGGCTGCTATTATAAACTACTATTACTAGTCATAATTTTCAATTCCATTTTTAGTTAACTGCCCTTGAAACTTCAGCAAAACACAGACACAACAGTTAACTTCACAAACACTGTGGTAGCCCAAAGTTAGGCCCGGAAACTTTTAATTAGTGAGTAATATTGATTGATTAACTCGGCCTGGCAGCGTGGAGGTAATCGCCAAGTTCTGCACAAGGGCGCCACCTACCGCCGACATACCTATCGCACCACCCGCTATTAAGACAACACTGTTTTCGACATAGATTTCGGAATGGATAGACAGGTAAATATTTTATGCAACTTTTGTGAATAATTGAGTGGTTAAAGAGTTCCTTCCATGACTTATCCTGACCAATCAGCGCCGTGCTACAGTTTGACTGCTGACCAATAGGATAAGGAATATTTATCTATTCAACATCCTATTGGTAATAAAATTTACAATTAGTATGGTGCGGATTCTATGAAAGTATACTACATACATAACATTACATCACGCCTATATTACCCAGAACGGTGTGGCAGAGGTAGACAACACCTAAACTTCACCTGTTATGTTTAGGTCCCATGGGATAGAGGGTGAGCCTATCGCAATCCACCGTCACAATGCCAACTCCGTACTGCTATTGTGAATTTCCTGATGGAAAGTAACCTCTTGTAAAAGTGCAATTTTACTTGCAAACATGTAAATTTTTTATCTAAGATCCTTGGTTGACATAATTACATAACATAACATCACGCCATTACCCAGAAGTGTGTGGCATAGGTGTACAGCACCCACAATTCACCTTATGTTTAGGTCCTATGGGATAGTGAGTAAGCCTATCACCATTCACCGGGCCCAATTCCAACTCCATGCTACTACTGACATTAAGTTCACAAATAACACTTTACCTGACCTGGGAATCGAACCCGAGACCTCGCGGTGCAAAGCGCATATGCTAACCACTAGACCATCGAGGCAGTTTGGTTATATAATAATAGCAACGTAACAATAATGTAATTCCAAACGACATTGTTATAAAAGGTGTTATGAAAAACGTGCGAGTGTGTATCCGTCTTGAAACTTGGAATCCTGAACTGAATTCAACGAACTTTGAACGGAAAAAAGCTTAGCTCACATCTTCTTCAATAGTTTTTGTAGAATAAATACAGTTATCTTGTAAGAAAACCAGCAAACAAGTCCTAATTCGTTGTCGTATTTAATAAATAAACTAACTAAAACAATAGTTCGTATTCATTTATTCTAGCGATGATCACATTCTCAAACTGGTTAGTGCAAGACGTTCGAATGTTAATTAATTATTTATTTATGTAAGTGTGCACTGATAACAATTGTATGTTAAATTCTTTACTTGCAGACATTGGGGTTAAAACACACCATTAAACTATCTACACCGGCTTTTTTAGTGAAATATGGTACAAATAATAAATGTAAAATGAAAATGTAACAAGACTAACAAGGTATGAAGACGCCGTTTCAGATTGATTATGCGAGAAGTATGAAATCAATTACTTATTTAATACAGGAGCATTGCGAAATTCACGGTTTTTAAATACGTCAACCAGCTAAGATGATCAACTCAACTCCCTCTAAAAGAGCTTGTTCACCACATTCGAGTCTTATTTATCGTACATAATTGAGTGACACGTATCCTAAATTCCTGCAGTCACATTCAACTTCATATAAGTAAATATAAGTGAAAAAGAAGGTAGTGAGGTGAGTAATAATCGGGCTGACAGAGGAAAATGGAGGACGAGACAACAAAAAGATGTTTGACGCCGAGCCCGAGTAAAATGGGATAAATACAGGCAGAAGAAATATCCTCAATTCATGATGATACATTTCAAGTTTATGGAACTAAGATTAAAGTAATATCTATGCGACAAATTGATGTAATATACGTCTAGCTAGCAGATAATCACAAGTTAGCGTGTGGTTAACTTGCCAACACATATTAATTGATTTAGACGCTAAGGAAAGTTGACACGAAGACTACGGATGAGTGACAGCATTTCCCGGGGCGAGTAACCATGTGCCGGCGATTAACGTTTTTATAGAAGTAAACAGCTATCTAAATGCAAATGCCATGCCGTGCCTTTTGCGGCAGAGAGATTGAACAGTTCTTGGTATTGTGGGCATGGATCGGTTACAAAGCTATTGGAAGAGGAGAGTAAGTAACTGAGTAGTGAGCAGGTGGTGGTTGCTGGCCGTTTGCCTATTTTGTAACCTATTTTATTAGGTCAATCTGAGAGAGTGTGCTGTCTGATCATTGCGTGACATCATCTTAGTGCAAAATTAAATGTAACTATAGGTAATAGACGGCAGTTCATATTTGTGCCAAAGTAAGAAGCAGTTCTAATTTTATTCTCTAGATCAGTAAATTAGCCTTTAATAGATTTTGTCAGATATTAAAACAGGATTTCAAAATTGGATCTTATCAGCCAATAGTGAGGCGGCACTTTTAGCGTCTCTTGCGTCACTGGCCATTGCAGATGATTGATAGCTGCGATTCGGCAACACTCGTGTTCACGGAATAAACAGAATAGACTGCATTGCGCGTAGGCAGTTTTTTTTTTTTTTTTTAATCTTTATTTTTTTTAAATATGGGGTTTTTATCCACACGGATACGTCAACCTCATCGTACCCTATCCTACAACTAACACTTATTAAGATACCCTTAATCCATAAAACTTAACTACGAAGCAAATGTTACTAATCTACACAATTCTATAGCAATTGTAGAACACGGATCAGCTAAGATAGATTGGATCCACCCTACATCTTTGCGTAGGCAGATTTAACATCCATTTGCTAAATATGGAAGCAGTCTACCTATAATACGCAGTAGATTCAAAATAGGATTGACGTACCAATGGAAATATTCTATTATTTCCGTTTACTTCAACCATATTAATTTAAAATCAGCAAGTTTATTGTCAAACAAACTATTCACAAATAAGTGCGTAAATATATTTTTTAATCGTTGAAAATATCTTCAACAATTGAAACAATAGTAATTAGCAAGTCAACAAAACGTTTCATAATTTTTGATGTTCTTGAAAATTTAAAATCATCGTATTTGTAAGAGGTTGTTCAATCGGCAACTAATTGTGCTAATTATACTAATTTGTGAAATCAGCATACATGTGATAGTGGTATACACTCTTTTGTTTGTATTTAGCAATATTGGCACTTTACGATCAGTTTTCGGCGGTAGGTACACCTACAGAAATTATATAACGATAAGAAAATATTTTAAATTTACCTTAAGCTGTGAGGAAATCGTGGCGTATTTTCAATATTTAAAATCCTATTTACTAAATTTCTTTTTTTAAATAGTTACCAAACCTATAATGACCTAACCTTCATTCAGCTCGCTAATATTTTAAAGAT
Source organism: Hypena proboscidalis (assembly GCA_905147285.1). NCBI lineage: Eukaryota > Metazoa > Arthropoda > Insecta > Lepidoptera > Erebidae > Hypena > Hypena proboscidalis. Next base: position 1,721,488 of record LR990132.1, read on the forward strand.
GTTCCACAAATATTTCACCATCAATAATTCGTCATATTTCGACAATTTATCCGTGCCAATCTTATGAAACGTTATCTCCTAATTTTCATGTTTCGTTATGAAGCAACCAGCTCTAATCGATTTTGTAGTCTGGCTAACCAACAATATTACCGTCAATATTTTTAGCATCACAAAAACCAGTCAAAGTGCGAAATATTGTCAAATATTTTGTAGGTGTGCGGGTAATTTCTATGTCGTCAAGTACAATTCCTTGTGGCGAGTGTACCGCGACCGTCCATCGTGTAATAGTATCAATGTTATTAATGTCATTATGTAAGTATCGCTGAATCTAGTCCATTGCTAGTTCTAAAGTAAAAGTAGGGAAACAGAGCGTACGCGAGTTAGGCACTTCATTAACAGTGTTGGATTTTCCAATGCACCACCTTGGTGCACTTGGAAGTTAACTGTATATCAAAGAGATTTACTAAATTGTAATATTAATTAGACAAATATAAATAAAATCTGGATATCTATTAAAATATCGTCCTCTTTAAATTCTTGAAAGAGCCTATAAAATTATACCTAAATAAACAGTTTTGTTAACCTACCTGTTTTGTGAGTGAGTATTTTCTCAAAAAAAATGACTGGCTGATTTAAATAACTAGAATTATTACAATAACTACACAGAAAACAGGAAAAAACTATAAAATATTAATCCAATGTTATATAAAGGCATTTTTAAGAGAACGCATGTGGTAACAACGACCTTGTCCTGACGATCTGATAAAAAGGCGATAAATAATTAAATAAACATACATATATTATAATCAGCTAATGAAATACAATAAACTATGTAATAAATACATTGCTAGTAATACTGATCCATAAAAACGAACCCCACAGCAATTTCAAAATCAAAAACAAAAATAAGGTTAATAATTTTGTAACGCCGCGTGTATTCATTCCTTGGTCTTTGAACCGTTTTGAAAACTAGGAGTTTCTCCTACATTCCGCCCTTGGCAAGTTAAACACGCTAATCACAGTGCCATCAGCTCAACTAATGTTTTTAATTCTGCTCCGCTTGACTTTGGAAACTACAATTAATTTTGCGTAGTTTCGTTTTAATCTGTTTGTGGGAATCACGGCAAAGGTGTCAGTGTCGGCTACTGTTTGTGGCAAGTCTGTTTATGTTTTTAATGGGGCAGTCAGTCAGACTTGCTTATTGCTTTGTCATGAAAATGTTTGAAATTTAACCTTTGTAATTAAAATTGTCCTAATTTTATCGTTTAGTTAATAATGCCTGATTTAAATATCCTGTTTCTTTGAACCTAAATGAGTTTATTTCATCAGAATGAAGATTATTCTTTCTTCAAGATTTGGAACCATTTATGTGACACTATACATTTGAAGTGTTACGCGATTACTTCTAAATCAATTTTGATGGATCTTCATTACTTTCGATTCAGTGGTAAGTACGTTGTATTCAATTGGCAAAAGACCGCCTTGTATTTTAAACGTATTTCACGATATTTTTTTTGATTTAAGTGATAAATTATCACTAAAACAAGCCCTGAAAAACTTTAGTAACTTGCTAGTCGCTGCAAAAACAATTTGTGCTTCGACCTTATGTCTCCGCGCTATCAAATTAAACTAACTCGGACAAAGCTGGTGTAATCATCTCCATATAAGTTGGTGAAGTCCAAATACGTCTTGAACATTAGCTGACTAACCAATGAGTAAGGCTAAACAAAACCACTCGAAAGGTTTGGTTTCTAAAAATAGTCCAATATTAATCCTAAATAAAATTAAATTTTCTTCAAAATTATTATCGGTATCTATGTAAGTAATTTTAATTATGTTATAAATATCGCACACCGGGTGCAATAACGTCATAAGTGCTAAAATTGCAAAAATGAGATTTTGATCACAAATGCTGTTAAACATGCGTCTACATCCGGTGCAAAAATATCATAAATGTAACTCCAAAAATGACCCTCTGAGGGCCTAACTGTCGTTGTGGTTTTGGCGGATTTTTGAGAACTCTAGTGCGAGAACGTCCTAATTGGACGATTGCGCGCGGCCTCTCGCAGAAAATGTTTGTGAGTAGGAGCAACAACGTCATAAAGGGAATTATGACAAATTTTCATACAATTTTGGGGTATGAATGTCATAAGTTCACACTTCTGACTTTGTAGTCCTATTTATTTTAAAAGCAGTAAGTAGTTCTGTCATTTATTACAATTAACAATTTAATTTAATTACAATTAAAACGCTCTACGGAAGGCTCGATTTGACCATATTCGCCGCATTGGGAACAAACTCGCGAAATCAGTCGAATCGAACTTCTGCCGCCCCTTACTACCTTCACTGCTAAAACCTGATGGGTCACTTGCCCACACTGCCTAGGAGAAAGCGAACTTATTCGCTTCTATCTTCGCAGAATCTTCGCGGCTAGATACGACTGGCACTATACCCCCCCTCGTCCACTAGTTTGCGTGACTTCTATGTCAGACATGCGCATACGTCAGACAGAGGTTCGTAGGATATTGCGGAATCGAGACGTGAACAAAGCAAGTGGTCCCGACGGTATTCCAGCCATGGTTCTAAAAACCTGCGCACCTGAACTGTCTTCCATATTGACGCGGCTCTTTTGCCTCTCCATGGCTTCTGGACAAGTCCCAAAATCCTGGCAGCTTGCTAATGTGCAACCAGTGCCGAAAAAGGGTAGCCGTGCCGACCCTGCCAACTATAGACCGATTTCGGTCACTTTTAAGTACTCTTACAGAGTATGGAACGTGTACAGACTCCTGGCATACCTAGAAGCGAACGACCTCCTCAGTGACCAGCAATACGGGTTACGCCGAGGCCGCTCTACTGGAGACCTTCTAACGTATGCCACGCACATCTGAAGTGAAGCCATCGAGAAGAATGGAGAGGCTTTGGCAGTCTCGCTCGATATCTCGAAGGCTTTTGACAGAGTTTGGCACGAGGTCCTTATTAGCAGGCTACCGTCCTTCGGTCTACCCACTATAGTCTCTGTGATTGGGTATAAGACTTCTTGAGGGACCGATCGATTCGGGTTGTCGTTAATGGCAGCTCGTCCGATCAAATGGCAATCAATGCTGGAGTCCCTCAGGGATCCGTGCTCGCAGCAACGCTTTTCCTGCTTTACATAAACGACCTACTGATAACAGGTACGTTTGGATACGCAGACAACACAACGGTTGTTGAAAGCTATATACTCAACTCACGAGCTAGTCGTGTACAAATACAGTCGCTCAGAGAGGCAATGGTCGAACGTATGAACGTGTCTCTGAAGGCAGTCTCCAATTGGGGTGAAGACAACTTAGTCACTAGTCACTTCAATACTAGTAAGACGGCGTGTCTTATCTCCACAAAACGGAGTCTATTTATCCTGACTCCTACCTTCTGAGATGTATCCCTTCCAATAACCGATCGTCTTGAGCTACTAGTATCTCGCTGACTTCGAAATTTAATTTCGGCTTTCACATTGAGTCGAAAGCTCAACTAGCCACCAAAAAGCTGGGCATCCTCAACAAGGTGAGACAGTATTTTACACCGGGGCAGTTACTTGACCTCTATCAAGCGCAAGTCCGGTCCAGGTGTGGAGTACTGTTCTCATCTGTGGGACGGTTCAGCCAAATAGCAGCTTGAGGCGCTCGAGTCAGTCGAGAGAAGGGCCAAGAGAATCATCTGCGATATCGATCTGACGGATACTCGACAACAAAGTCTGGAGCACCGTCGCAAGGTTGCCAGCCTATCGGTTTTTTATAGGATACATTTCGGCGAATGTGCCGAGGATCTACACAACCTTATCCCTCCGTCCCCGTTTCACCATCGGACTACCAGACAAACGGCACTGAGGCACCGCTTCACGGTAGACATTCCTCTAATACGCACTGACTACGACTGAATAAGAAAAAACATATTGGGCAGATGCCGCCAAAACAAAATGGCCGCCGCAGATTATTAACATCGACCCGCTCTATTTGAAAGTCCCTTTATAAGACATTTAGAGTTTAGATTTTTTGTTTAGTTCTGCCTTTATGACGTTATTGCACAGAAAATTTTACGTTTAATTTAATTTTCTGCACAATAATGTCATAAATGTAGGTATGGTTTTAAAAAATATTAAAGATGTACCACTTATATACATTTTTTTTTCTGAAACAACCTTAATTTTAAAATATGGAGAACAAACAATATTTTGGTAATCGATATATAAAAGTATTGTAAATGCATTTCATTTTATCAAAACAACAACTTTTAAATCGATCTCCTGAAAAAAACGTAATTTGTTACTTAAGACGTTGTTGCACCGGGTGTGCGATATGTCGCCGCAGAGGCTATTTGGCATTAAAAACATAAACCATCAATTTACGTTTTATCGTGAATCTAATAATCACTAAATTAATTAGCCGAATTTTCGATTCGCTATGATTTAAATCTGTTATTATTATTACTGTACTATTTCTGTATTATTTCATAATAGTTTGTTAATTGGACAATTGAAGTGTAGTGTCTACAATGTAAGACGACACAGTTAGTCGATTTAATTTATGTGATGCCTTTTGTCCATTTGATTACGTGTTAATTCATCTTTAATTGCAATTAGATTTAAAGTGAATCAAGAAACAATTTTAAAGGTTCATTTGAAAATTTTTCCAATCTAAAGCTAAGTATGTAAATTTAATCTTACCATGTTTTCATGCTTTTTACTTGTGTGTAAAATCAGCTTTAATTCTTATTTGATTTATAGAGAATTGCATATTGATTGTTATTAGAAGCTAAATTTATTGCACCGGCGCCGTGGCGCGATGCGTCGGCAGCGCCGCCTGTTGATAGCTTGTTGAAATAATGTAAATGGCGGAACTTCGTTTTGAAGATGGCGGATTTTGGTTCACTTTTGCTCCTGGCATCAAACTAGAAGGTCGTAACCATTTCATTACCCTGTTACTATCAACCATAAATAACAGTGTTTCGTTTTAATTTGAGTTCCTGATAATTATCTTATGGATAATTTGGAAGGCAGTATCGAAGATTCACAGCGAATCATCGATGCTGCGCTTTTTAAAAATCCCCGTAACGTCGAAAACCCGATCTATATTATATTAGGCACAACATATATTTTGATTGTAAGTAGACTCATCTATGTAATCCGTCGTCACCAGGTCTAAGTTATCAGCCCCATGGATGGAAGGGGGGCATCAGCTTACACAAAAATATTTTTCTGACAGTTTCAACAGCTTTAAGTTTGTTTAGAATCAGTAACGGAATCCATTCCACTAGTTTTTACGAAATAAAACGATAAAAAATGTTTCGCGTCTGCCAAAAAACTTTACTGGTGCAAATGTTTAATTTGTTTGAAAGAAATATAGATATATATTTTATCACAGTTTTTCGTAAGGTGATATGAATTCTGTTACTGATTCTAAACAAACAATGCGAACGTTCAGGATAATGGTGGATACTATATCCTTAGCGTCCGCATCCTGACTGACAACCTGAATGTCCGCAAAGTAAAAATTATGTTGTATAAATATAATTATTAAATGATAATAATAATATATATTATTATCTTGTATTTCTGTCCCGAGTTTCCTCTCTGTGATGATCTCACTGAGTTATTTGCATAGATTACAATGAACTTTGCTTGGCAGTCACTTAGGTAGGTATATGGTAAGTTAACGGACCTCGCAGTGCTGATAATATTGTGTTCTTGTAATAGACCAAGACGGTTCGCCTTGTGAATATTATCAATGAAGAAATTACTTTCATAATTTCAATTTCTATATATAAATAAATTAATAAATATTTCATAACTTACACACAACGCCATCTAGTCCCAAACTGAGCAGAAGTTGTACTATAGGTACTAGAGTGGTACATATATACTTTTCTTTAAATACTTATTAAACATAGAAAAACCCAGACTAAGACAAACCCCCATGTTCATGCACACAAAGATTTGTCTTAAGCGGGAATCGAACCCGCGGCCTCGGCCAGGTACACTACCCATTTCACCATCCGGTCCTCATATATATGTAATATAATATATATATGTAACTAACGAGCCTGCAGTTCGCTTGATAGTCAATGGTACTTTACAAAAGATTTGCTGTGTGATGTTACAATGACAGGTTTCACGCTGTTACTGGGTTGTGGAAGACTGATGGCAATCGCTCCATGACAAATACTAATATTCAGCTTAATCCGTCAAACTGGAAGCCGGCACCAGTATAGTTGAGAAAAGACTCGGCGAATAATGGGGAGGCTTAAGGCTATTCTGTTTTACTTCAGGTAGAAATAGTGGTGTATTGGTGTAGCTATTAGAGTTGGCAGATATCCGGGATTGTGCCGGAATTTTTTAGTGACGGAAAATATTTTATATCGTGTAGATAACTATTATCACGCCTATTTGAGGTTTGGCTATAATTTGTGGCGTTATATTAATGTACTTGTGAGCCTGGATCGTCCTAGCAATTTTTTTTATTTCAATATTTTTTTAGAATTGTGAATTGCAATATATTGTAATGCTCTCTTAATACAATTTTTATAGAGATAAATAAAGTAGATATGGTAACACAGATTTGAGTAATCTTACCTCCTGAAGTGACATATTTGCTCATAAATCACACTGTGATCCCGTGACACATATTCTTATCACTTCACTGACATAATCTCTCACGTTTGACAATATGTCATGGCACAAAAACATTCAATTATCACTACGGTTACCTAACACATGAATCATTAATTAATTAAATTTATTCATTATTATGTTTACGACAAACACATTAAAAATAAATAATTAAAAACAAAACGTTCGATTCGATAAGGTCGCATGTGACATAAATAAATACTTAATACAATATTTTTCCTGTTGAGGGTAGTTACTTTATCGATAAATTTATTTTGCTTTTTGACGATATTACACCTTTCTAGGGCTCCGTAATTTCCAAAATGCACCGGCACAGACGTCACTGCAAAATTAAATTCGAATGCAGAATTCAAATTTTCAAATTTGGAACATCACATCGGTCGGAGTCACGGCCGTCCCAAGGCCGGCATTGTATGCAGGCGCGCTATCGCCTAATGATCAAATGAAATTATGCACAGTCAACAACTTAGACATTGTTTCGTAGGACTAGTGCTGCGACCTTGGGCAAAATCGATTTTGAAACTTCGGTATGTTTTCGATATTCGAGTTTGGTTTCGAGTTTGTTCGTTTGTTTGCGCGATGAATGCAGACGTCCTTCGTGCCGGACGCCCGCGAAGCGACTGGCCCGCGGTGGATTGGACGCATTATCACACACGTTATCAGCACGATTTTATTGTGAATGTTCATGAAGTTTCACTTCATTAATTTGTCTTATCATATATTTTTGCAACACGAAGGCGCCTCATTAAATTCAGTTGCGAATTTAAGCGATACAAGTCAATTTAGATTACCTAAGCTATATGTTTTCGGTAAATTATAAAGTTAAATAGCAGTTGTTTTTATTCAAGAAGTTACAGCCTAGTTTTCACTCAAAACTTAGTTGTTTCTAAATTAAGTCATTGATTTGCTTTGATCACGCAATTGTTGTTTCTGCAGTTCTGCACATTTTACAAAAACAAATTTATTAAGTTGTTTTCACTTAAGTACCAGACAACAATTCATTATTGCAGTAAATTGTACGTAAAACTGCATCATAAACTTTTTGTTTTTTTTGTTGGCTAAGATTAATTTTTAAGTGTCGAAATGCAGATGTTTCATGCACACTTACGTGACGTCACGGCTGTATTTTGTTTTGGCTCTTATTTCAGTAAAGCCTTTTCGTTTCTTAGTCAATGGTCCAGTTAACTGTTCACGCGATTGAAGTGGTTCAATCACCGTTGTCTCACTACCAAATACATTCTTTGACGACAGGATGGCGGAGTGGGTAGTGTACCTGCCTGCGACGCTGAGGTCGCGGGTTCGATTCCCGCTTAAGACAAATCTTTGTGTGCTTGAACATGAGGGTTTGTCTTAGTCTGGGTGTTTCTACGTATAATAAGTATGTATTTACTAAAGAGCAGTATATATGTATAAGTATCAGTTATTCTAGTACCCATAGTACGAGCTCTGCTTAGTTTCGGACTAGATGACGTTGTATGTAAGTTGTGAGATATTTATTTATATTTATTCTTTTATTTGTTTGCGGTGTTCTATGCTTCAGTAAATAGATGGTAACTACAATCAATAGACATTTTTTTACTCTTACTAAAATAATGAGGACGACACTTTGTTCCACTGGAGAACATCATCTTGTTTTGCTGGTGTTTTTTTTAAAAGCTTTATTACAGACATCTCACCAACAATCTTGAGGAAAAGCTTGTACTTAATTATAATCCATGTCAATAAATATATTCTAGACTGTATTGCCTTTTTTGTTGATAATGCACAACAAGTAGCTACTCCTAGATTCTCTGCAAGTATCGTTGCAATCTTCGTTCAATATCTAACGAAATGAGTAAATCCACAAGTCATGTTTCTCGCACGACCAGAGTCCTCCTGTCTGTCATGTTATCAAAACATCGTCGCGGTAATCGTGTGAATTCAGACATAATAGCCGGTTGTTTTGGTCATTTGTCATCAGTAAATAAGCTACACCGATGCATCGATCTTCCGAGAATACATTAGTTATATTTATTTAGCTTTCTAATCTGCTTATGGTTAATTATTAACTTTGAAAAACATATCAGTAATCAATTATACTCACCTAAAATATTCGAGTTTCTGTATTTAATTTTTTATTTAGGCCTGCATGTTTCAATTAGACTGTGTATCACAATTATGTACCTACTTCTTCTTTGTGTACAATAAATTATATATTTCTTTCTATCCATAGATATTTGATAGAAGGAGATATGCCCGGTAGTTAAAAATGTATCAGAACCCGATGTCGCTAGGTTGGCCCCACTACCGCGCCACTACTACACATGTAGTTCAGTAAAAGCAATAGATACACAGTCGCGCACACACTTGCAATTCATAAATCAGAACATACTACACAATCAATTATAAACCTTAACTCGTCACACACAGCGTGCATTTACCATGCACCTTACATCTTACTTACACTTAAACATCTGTCGCTATCGTTGTACTGTGCAAAAGCAATTTATTTTACATATACGCTAGTGATTGACTAAATTGGAAAGTTATCGATACTTCCGATAAAGTTGGGGTCGTCCAGAAAGTATTATATGTGAGGCTGCGCGGGCGGTTCGGAACATAAAACTGAAAAGAATTTATATTTGCCCGCGATTACTGACACAGACACAGAATTTTTCTTTTTTAAATTGCGTTCGAAAATTCGTTCCGTAACATTTATTTATAGAGTCTAATATTAAGTACCTGATTTTTATTAATTTAATGGTCAATCTACGAATATAAATACATTAAAATACTAAATAAGCGTGTATTTATATAATTTAAAATATATAACGTATCGTTTGTAGTTATTTAATAAAATTTATGTCAATGTTTATTACTAACCTACAAGGTGGCTGTTATGTTTTTTTTCAGCGCCTATTCATTGGAAGGATTTTGTGTACCCTAATTATTACTATACTCTACGATTTTGTGTTTTGAAATTTTAATCACTTTGCCTCAGTAATGAGTAAAAACGGTTTTTATTCACTGAATTCTAGCAAGCAAACGATCTTTTTCGTGTTGGTGTGGTGAAAACTTACTTTACGACCGTTGGTTATGCATTTATCTACTAGGTACGCTGTAAAATAATCAAAAACAGTAAAAAAGATTATTTTACATTCTCAAGGGTTTTCCAACCGTACTTAAATGTCATCTAATCAAGTATTCCAACTATTTCCAACCGGGCTAAAACGGTTGACAAAAATTTCAAAATAAACTATGATAGCAATATAATATTCGTTGGGCAATCGACATTATTATCGAAAGCCTTCGTTAGTGGATCTTAACCACATCACTATCTCGCCGCAAGACACATCGGCTGTACTATGCGACGCTTCGTGTAAGAAAAGTATCGTTTTGTTATTTTTACATTGCTTGTCCAGTCGCTTAGCGACATACTTAAGGTAGTGATTAAGGAGCAATGTATTTTCTGCAAAAATAGTACAGCCGCTGCGATATTTAAAAACAAAAATAACGTAGTAAAAGCAATAAATCTTTTACGATTTGTTGTTTTTTATGATTTTAAAGACAAATACAGTAAAATACTGTTATTTATATATGGTAAGTGATTCCGTGAGATACGAAGTTTTTAATATCACTTCGGTTTTTGCAGGAAACCACCGAACAACAAGGCATTTTTATAATGTATCGCTACCACGGTCGAAAGTGCACTAGTTCATGGAAACGGCCATTTGCCGAGTCTATGCGCAGCTTGCGCATATCGCGTGGACACAGACACGCCCCCTTGCCACTTCTCCTGTTTTTAGATTTCTATGTTTCTATCTATCTGTTTCTTGTTTCATTGTTTTTTATCCATGAACTTGTCTTGTTCTAAGATTTCATATTTTAATGTCGTGATCGTGGCTGTGATGAGGTAAAGATTTTCTTTTCTTTTTCCAAGAAGCTCCCTGGTATTCTTTGAATATAAGAATGTTTGATTGAATGTTACTTAAAATAAGTTAAGATTATCAATGTGTGATTTAAATAAACTTAAAACGTCGTCTCTGCGAATGTAATAAGACGCAAAAGGGTTACCATCAGCACAGAACTAGCAATTAAAGTCAAGTAGCTGTACTTATAGAAATTAACATAGAAAATACTGTAGATTTAAATTTGTTTTAGGCTGCCGTAAAAATATACAGTTTTATTATATTCTTATAGTAATAGTGCTGGTAAAACTTCGTTTTACAAATTAAGTTCCTCTTGAGAAAATGGATATTTTTAAAGTGTCTGTGTTGCAAGAATTAAATATTGATTTTTACGTATTTATTTTTTCACTAAAGACATATCACTACATAGTATAAAACAAAGTCGCCTTTTCTGTCCCTATGTGCGCTTAAATCTTTAAAAGTACGCAACGGATTTTGATGCGGTTTTTTCCAATAGATAGAGTGATTCAAGAGGAAGGTTTTTATGTATAATACATGCATAGAAAGGGGGAATTGTTTTACTCCAAATTTAACGCGTGCGGGCCACGGGCAGTAATGAATAAATCAAACTACTGGATCGATTTTAATCATTTTTTCAGTGAGTGACATAGGCTATATATTATATACCCGTGCGAATCCGGAGTGGGCCGCTGTGTTTTTATATACAACGTTCACAGTTTTTCTGTAGTGTATTTAGTATCAGCATTGTACCCGTGCGAAGCCGGGGCGGGTCGCTAGTAGTTTACTAAAGTCTCTTTTATTTTATGAAATATTAATTTTTAAATAGTTATAATGAATATATAAAATATCAAATCACATAAAAACATTTTTGGTCCAAATCTTGTCGTTCAGTAATTCCATCGTCCACTCCCAAAAAAACAAATAACCGTTTCACAATCGCAGAGTTCACCAAACATCGATGGTAAGTGGTTATGGCAACGCACTGACTGACTGCCAATGTCAAGTGACATCACACCCGTGTCATTCGCATTACTCACTCACTTATTTGGAAGCTGCACTGGACAAATGACAACTATTAGTATCGATATTCTTAGCACGTTGAACTTCCCATCACTATTATGGAAATGCGCACTGAAGTATTTGTCGATATATTTTTTGAAAATCCCCTACTACATGGGATAAGGCTAACTAGATAGAACAGGCGAAATATGGATGTAACGTGTGGTGTAATGTTAAGTATCTTATTTTCGTAATATGACAATAAAATGAACACTGGAGCATAAGTGTCAAGTTATGCTTCAGTTGTCTCCTGTAATTGTATTTAATTACCTATTGATATTAAACAAACTGCTAAGAAGCATTTCTTCTTTTAACTAGAAGCTAAATAAATCAAAATTTAAACGATGTAATCATTATTTTTTTTTTTAAATTGCTATAGTCAACTGGACGACCAGATGGCGGAGTGGGTAGTGCACCTGCCTGCGACGCTGAGGTCGCGGGTTAGATACGCGCTCAAGACAAATCTTTGTGTGCATGATCATGGAGGTTTGTCTTGGTCTGGGTGTTTCTATGTATAATATAATAAGTTTTTATTTACAAAAGAAAAGTATAATATGTATTAGTATTAGTTATTCTAGGACCCATAGTACAAGCTCTGCTTTGTTTGGGACTAGATGACGTTGAGTGTAGGTAGTGTGATATTTATTTATATTTATTTAACTGTTTGATTTTATTTATGCCTAAATTCTAAGCTGCCTACGTGAAATGTTTGATTAATTACTCATCAGTTATCATTATTAAGAATCAAATGAGGTTTATACCTAGTGCATCTCAATAAAAACTCCACGCTGAATACCACACCCACTCGTTCCGTCATAAAAATAGTGGTGACAATCGTCTATTATATTATCATTATACTCATTATTCATGTTGCGTGTCTTTAACTTGTAAACTACACTAATATCTAAGTCTAATTTAAGTTTGGTTGAGTACCTACTTCAAGCAATTTTGTGTGAAGCGCGATTGGGATTTCTGTTTTTTTTTTTAATTTACTATAAATTACATAGAAAATTTACTTACATAATAATTCGATTAATTATCGCCTTTTCCAAACTAACCTTATTTCACAACCTATACCTAAAGTAAAGGTCGCTTTCAACAGCTCCTGATAAGCTTATACGGACTTTTTCTAACAGATAAATATAAAATTTGAACAGAGTTTGGTAGCAGTAACAGTAACTATATAAAACTTGATCTGGTACCTACTGTTGACCTGGCCCTAAATGCTAAATGCCCTTATCGAATTCACAATGTTAATACAACATTATCTCACCGCGGCAATACAATGGAATAACTCCATAACAATTATTGATATCTTTGGGCGTGTCTGAATTTATTTGGATAACAGATAGTAAAATCAATTCGCACAATTGAACTGCCATGAAATGTTGGTTCAAAATGTCAATTTACAGTTGTAATATCAGAAACGTGACTAAACGATAAGATTTGTTAAATATAGACGTCTATAGAGAGGTAAATAATTCGTCAATAATTGTTTAATCAGCAACGCATGTTAATGCTGATGATATGAATTTTATTAATCAAAGTTAAGGCGCTTTAGGACTGTTGATTAATGTCAATGATAGATAAGTAACAAAATATAGCATAACATCACGCCTTCATTATCCAGAAGGATGTGGCAGAGATGTATAAAAGCCACACTTCACCTGTTATGTTTAGGTTCCATGACATGTAAGGTGGGTGGACCATGGAAGGCCACTCTAACGAGTAAACGCTTTTTATTCGTTTATTAACTGGATAAATGAAAAAAACAAATTATCAAATAATAGTTTGTTTTATTGTGTACCATATAAATCACTTTTTTTTAACCTAGCTTTAATCAGTATTCCTTAAACTTAAGTTTTGTTAAGCTCTTCCAAATGGCCTTGCAAGGAACACGGCTCCAAACAAGGCCAATATTATACATCAGTCGTTCAACTTAAAAATAGAGTTGTAACAATTAATATATTCCCTTTTACTAAAACTACATAATAAGCTCTTTCATTTAAGCAAAACATTAAATGCTCAATATATTTTTATCATTTATAAAAAACTCAACGAACATTACTTGAACACCATCGTATAACTAAGAATATATTAATGGAAATTATTTAAAAACAGTAGTAATGAGTATTATATTGCCATCAAATAACTTGCCAACGCGTATTATAATGAAATTAAAAACTTTTTTTTTTACCTCAAATGGCCTTCTTATGGGTCCGTTCTTTGTAAGGCCAAAATGTTCCTAAGAAGGCCAAACAAAAATTATCAATGACTTTCTTATATTATGGATCTGGATCTGGATGTGCAATAATGTCTAGCTAGTCTAGTTTTTTTTGCTTAAAATATGATTATAGACAGACTATCTTATGACTATCTTATATATAACTTATCACATACTTACTTTATCACATACTTTACCGTTTTTAACATGTAAATATTTTTTATATTCGTTGCTTTGCATGTAAATTAGTTTAGTTTATTTTCAGACATAACCTTTCCATAAAAGAAATTTAAATATATACTGATAATAAAATAATAAAAAAAAAAATGTCTATTCAATATGAGTTAAAAAGTTTAATAACCCTTATAAATAAAAATATTATAAATATAAAACATTGTTTTAACTGTAACGGTACGTATTTATAACTAAAAAGTAACTGTTCATATGTTCATGGTTTGTACATGATCTTTGTAAGGCCCATGTACCCTAGCAAGGCCAACTGTCAAATTTTTGATTGGCCTTATAAGGAAACATCGGCTTTCCTGGGAACACTACCAATATTTTAACTTAAATCGAGGCAAAACTATTTTTTTTTTCTTTAGTACCATAAACATATCCATATACGACAATTCACAGTAAAAAAATATGAAATAATAGTAGGTTATCTAACTAAAAACTAACGTTTTGCTGTGCGCGCGAATAACAATTGTAACGTCGACGATCGAAGTCTAGGAAGCGTGAGATCGCATTGCCACAATAGCGGCGCGAGCGACTCGCCGCCGCATCTGTGGCCTTGAGTTTGATGGATCTTAGTGTATAGCCGAAGGAATATGTGTTTACATGTCAATAACTACGACTTTTTGATAGTTGGCCTTCAAAGGAGCGTGGCCTTCCATGGTCCACCCACCTTAGTTAGTCTCTCGGTATTCAACGAGCATATTTCCAACTTCGTCCAGACGGATAAATCTCAAATAACACTTTGGTCCGACCTGGACATCGTACCCGAAAACTCGTGGTGATTAGTCACATGCGCTAACAACTAGACCAACCAAACGTGTATCGATATTATTTCAGTAGCTATTCAATACATCGCTATTCAAAAGACACGTTTGGTGAAAAGCTACAACTACAGCTGTGATTGACCGTATTATAGAAGATCAACTATTTGATAATAATAGCTTTTGTAGACGTTTCTAGGATACATCATAATTGAAATGCAATGTTTTTTTACTATGTTGCAGTTTTTCAGATTCAGTTAGTTACGTTCGTTACAGTAAACTGTTTGTTACGATTTTAACAAAAAAAATACTGGAGCATAGAACATGCACCATTAGAAGGTTAGATTATTTCTGAGTAACGAAGGTTTTATTTCATTGGAAAAACCACGCGGACAAAGCCACTGCTCTGGTTATTTACTGCAGACATATTTTGAAAAGTTTGACCCGCCAAATAAGAGAATGATAATTCGGACGGATGCAGTTAAGACAACAACGCATAACCGACTATCTGGCAAATCACCCACCGTGCAGCGATTGCTGAAACGCGTGGGATCGACGACCCCACTTTATTAAGTCACCACTTCACTCAGGTGGGTGCGGTCTGCGTGCGTCATGCACTGGGTTCGACGCCTGTTTCGTACTACAGCCATCGATCTGAGGTGTGTGTGGCCGAGCCCTTGGTGCAAAAATGTAATGGGCTATAACTTTCAGACGATATTGCCGTATATGCCGTGACTTGAGCAATGTATTTTCGTTATGTCACGAATTTAGACAACGAAATTTTATCATTTGGTAGTTTAATTTAATGGCAAAATAACAAAGCTAACTTTAGAGCTTGAACTAATTGTTTAATCGTAAGAGCACTATAATCAGTTAAAGGCAGATTATTAGAAAAGGATGAATAATATGACGTTCCGTGAATGCCTTCAGTACCTTAGGCTTTGCTATTTATTTTCATAATGTAATTAATTGTTTTGCTTTACGCACTCTTTTTCAACAGTCACTCGCAATGTCGCGTCGTGCCAATTGCCGTTATTATAATTTCAGGCGTTGTAAGTTAAATACTTTACTTATTAATTTTTCTACATAACATCACGCCTTTTTGACCCAGATGGGTGTGGCAGAGTTGTACAAAGCTCACATTTTACTTGTGTCCCATGGAATAAGGCGTGAGCCTATCGCCATCCACCGGCCACAATTCCAACTTCGATGGAAAAATTGCCCGACATTGTTTTTGCATCATCAAAATTAATAATTAATAAATTTTACATTTGATGGTACAAAAAAAGTAATGTGCGTCCCGTAGCGTTGTATAGATATCAGAGTTTACCGTTATGTAGTTAAATTGGAGGTGAAGTAAGTGGCATATACTTCTATTTACTTAAATCTTTAGTAAGTACTAAGGAGGTAGTGTACGAAACTCTCTGTCTAAGGCAAACATTGTTTTGCATAATTAAGGAGTCAAATAAATGTACCGTACCGTAACTGTACCAAACGTATAAAACTACCATCCAGAGTCATGCTTAGATAACAAGGGTGCTTCCTAGAAATTAGTACCACCAGGCTTCACGCTTGCCTGTCCCAATTTTTTTATGGCAAAATGCCAGTTCTCCATCAGATCTGAATATCGAAACAAAAAAACGAAAAAGACTTCTGCCTTTCTAAATAAGCCACTGGTTCCAGCTTAGACAAGAGGTTCCACTTACTTGTTTGGTGGCGAGGGCGTCGCCGGGGCGCAGCGCATGCAGCCTTTGCTCCTGGAACTCAGCGAAAGCGCGCACGGCGGCCGACGCGTCGCGGTATCGCTTCCACAGCTCCACCGCCTTGTGGTACCTGACGGAGAGAAGAGAAGTAAAATATCGTGCTTCAAGCTAATAAAAAAAAAGTAGCCAGTTACTCCTGAAATATTTTTATTAACAAGGAGTACTGCCTCTCTACATTTTTTGTATTTTTTGTGTAGATAAACCTTTATTTTCATATGAGATTCATGAAACTTAAATTGGTTTATAATAATAAGGGCCACTTTTGCGTTACGGAGTGTAATAAATAACGCCGGGTTAAAAGTTAACTCGGCGTTATTTATATCACTCTGGAACGCGCTAGAGTCCCTAAAAACATCAGATTAAATGGATATGACGTGAGGACATCTTAAATATTTTATATAGATACCATTTCACTATAAAATAAAATGTATATAGAGTAAAGACTACTACCAAACAATGTACTTACTTGTCACACAGCTGCGTGAGGTTGCTGCAGGTGTGCTCATAGGCAGCAGCAGCATCGTCCAGCTCCCGTCTGAGGCTGGCAGCCACGGCGGGGTCGGTGGAAGCTTCCAGAGGAGCCGCCGCCGCTGACAGCTCGCCTACCAGCTCGCCACTGCGACGGGATAGCGACTCGCTCAGGGTCTAGGAAAGTACACAATCGTTAGTTGCTGAAGAAAAGGGGCGAGGCAATTATAGGTAAGGTTGATATGTTTGATTATTTAACACAAATAGAATAATTTAGTATTTATTATTGTGTGAATTACATGTTTAAGATGAAAATATAAGAAGCATTTAAATAAATCTTTTCTGTGACTGAAGATTACCAAGTAGTTTATTGCTTAATTTTTTGCTATTAAATAACATTAAAATTATAATATTATTAAAACCGACGTGAGGTGAAGACATTGTTATTGAGAATATATATAATATAACGTGAGTATCCTGTATTCTCAATAATAATTAAAATTATATTTAAAGTTTTTTATACATATAAATTAAATTTAAAAATTACATTAAATGCACTTTTTAATTTTTTAGCTTTGATTAGACAGTTTAAAAAAAACATGGTTTATGTTTCAGTTCTCACCTCAAGTTTCTCAGTGGCCTTCAGCAGGCGGTCGTAGTCCACCTGTCCTTGCACAGTGAGGAGCTCCACCATGTAGTCCGCTTCCCTCACGGCGCCTTGCACCAGTTCCAGCTGTCGCTCGAACCTTCGCCACAGCTGCATTTTGGCCCGGAGACGACTGCTTAGCTCGCTACATGCGGCTTCCAGTTCAGCGTGGGTTTCCTGGGCATGGAAAAATATTATGTAATTGTATCTCAGTAAGTACAAAGCCAAATAAATAATATAACATTACATAACATAACGCCTATGTTACTAAGAAAGGTGTGACAGTAGTGTAACATTTCACCTGTCATGTTTAGGTCCCATGGGATAGGGGGTGAGCACATCGCCATCTATTGGACACAATACCAACTCCGTGCGGCTAAATATATCATTAACGAACATTATAGAACATTAAAATTCTCCTATCACAAGCAAATTAAGCTTAGTTGGAGGAGGTTAACAAGAATACTAGTAATTTGTATTTGCAAATACATAGCAAGCGTCTATAAAAAATATCTAAGACAGTTTTTCTAGTTGGAAATGGTTGGAATATAATAGCGAGTACAAATGAACTGTCAATATTTTGGGATTTAAGACCAAAGCTGATGCTGAAGCCAATTCTAATAGGGTTTGTCTTAATAAGCCCTTTGATAACAATAAATAATTAATTTCTGTAGCCCGTGAATTTTGTCGTAATTAGCGTCAGTATTTTTATCTATCCTCGTGGAAATTTGCATCCATATCTAATGTTAACCTATTTTAAAGGTTCGTTTTTTTTACTAGATAAATAACCGAGCAAGGAACTTTAGGAAAATATTAGATTTTTTCAGATCAACTAACCTGTAATCCAGAGATATCCCTCTCGATGCCAGTCGGTGACACAACCACCCTAAGGCTAGTAGGTAAAGTATGCAGCGCCTGCCTTAGTGCTAGAATATCTCGCCACTGAGCACCCAACTCCTCTATCAATTTATCACAGTTCGCCGATGCGCGCTCCACCACGTCACTGCCCAGGCGTTCAGCAGCTTCACACTCCTCCAACGTCAGTCTAGCGCGACGCTGATTTTTCTGACACCTCGCAATACCCGCCTGCACTTGAACAATCTTCTCCTTCAACAGCATACTACGTTCTAGTTCTTCAGCGATCTGGTCGTCCAGAATGCCAGATTGAGCAAGCAACGCACCGAGACGCTCAGATTCAGCAGTTGGTAACAAGCTGAGTCTACCTAATTCATTGTGTATGCGGTCGATTCGACTAGTCATTACTTGCAGCCTTTCTATGTAAAGATGCAATTCGTCTTCGCTCCTGATTACCCCCTTAAGACCTTCCACGGCCGAACGAAGCTCTCGAAGTTCTTCTTCTAGAATATTGAGTTTCTCACCAGAAGATACATCACGATCGGAAATGTTCTGAATGGTGGTAGAGTGAATATTACCAATTCTGGAAGCTAAATCACTCCATCTATCTTCTATTTTGGAGAAGAATTGACGTTGCACCATTTCGTCTGATACAGGTAAGATTTCTAGAGCCTTCTCAAATTGAGCACCACATTCATTCTTCAGATTGTTATGAACTTCATGTTGAGCCTTCAGTTCCCAGAATCTCCTAAGATTTCCTGTTGTTGTTATATTATCGGGAGTGATGAACTCTAATTCTCGATTTGCTATTTTCATCCATCCTTCAATTCTATCGATCAGATGGTCGTATGTGACCCAATTTTCTTTGAATGCTGTCAATCTTGTCAATCTCGAGTCAACATCATCTTGTAATTTTAGTAAAGTATCAAGTGCTATGGAGCACTCGGATTCCAAGCCAGAACATACAATTAAGTTTTGGAGACTTTCAGTTATAGAAAGAAGACGTAACATCTTCGCATAATGATGGGAAACATCGAGACTAATGGATTGATAGAGATTAATATATTGTTCGTGGTCGATTGATGTGACGTTAGTTAGATCTGGGACTCGTTGTTGAGCCACCACAAGCCACTGTTGCTCTTCCTTCATGCCATGTTGCAATAACGTCCACCTAGAAGCAGCTAGCGTCATCTGTTGCGCACGGCTCGCAGCTCGATCAATGATAACCGTAGCTCTATCATGCAATGAATTATGCAGAGATGAGTATTTAGCCCTAGTTTCACTATCTAAATTGTCTTCCAGTGATTCTAAGATGGCTCGACAATGGCTCAAGTTTACGAAGAACGTTCTGTGTTTTTGGATTTCTTCATGTAGATGATCTAAATCAGACACAATAATCTTGCCATCTAACAAAGCCTCTGCTACGTCAGTGATTTGGCCAAAGTCCTGTAAAGTTTGTTCGTATTCTTCAGCTAATGATGTCAACTGTAAAAGTCGGTCTCGTTCTGTATTTATTATGTTTTCTATTTGTTTAGTGTCGTCATCAGACTCATAAAGCTTTGGCGGACATTCTCTTTTAGGATTAGCTTCGATCAAACTACGGCATCTTTTAAACATTTTTCTAATTGCCTCTAGATTATCAAAGTTGCTTGACTCAATTTTATCTAGATTTTCTAATTTTTGCTGTGTTGGTATTTCAGATAATATAACATTATCTAATTTATTTTTTACAGTTTCGACAGAATCACTTAGTTTATTGGTGTCATCTAAGAATTTACTCCACTCCTTTTCGTATTCTTTCACTTTAACTGAGCTTTGACTATTCAAAGTATTAACTGCATCCACTTGACGCGTTAACGTTTCAATTAAAGTAATAATTTCTTCATTTACTTCCGTGACTTCAATTATTTGCTTCAGCTTTAGAACATCTCTCTTTAAATCTTTAAGACGCTCAGTCTCTGCCGGGGGTTGAACGCCGGATAGGGTTTGTCTCTGGATCTTATACTGGATTTCTTCTAACCATATGGAAATAGTTTCTATGACTATAATGACACTCCTTTCTGTTCGAGATGGGTCATTGCTTTCAATGGCATTCTGAACTTCATCTAATTCTTTGTCGACGATCAGTTGGTAAGATTTCTCTACTGATGGTTCCAATAACATAACAGTCATGGTGTCATCAGGTAAAGCTCTTTGTGGTTCTATCACAGATCGTGTTCGCTTCTCAAGTGCGTCAAGTAATCTAGCCTTTTCCGATTTTTGAGGTAAAATGGTTTTACTAGGCGATGGTGACTTCGATTTCGATCTTTGTACCACATCAGAATATGTCAATTTGGGCAGTGTGTTTGTTAGTATTAAAGGACTGGCTAGTTGTGAAATACCCTCGTCTATAGAAGATGCGTCTCTGAGTGAGACATCTTCACTTGTCGGCGTTATCGACTGAGAGAGTTCGGTGTTAATAAGATCAGATAAACTCTCAGGTGACATTAGAGGTGATTCAGTCTTTTTCTTTGATTTGCGTTTTCTTTGTTTGTATTTATCACCCAATATAGAAATTGGAGGGCTTTCATATTGACGTTCACTCTCAATGAAGTCATTTGTAGCTTGAGGAATTGTTACTTGTGCTTTCAAATGAATTTCATAGGGCTCACTTGTTGACGTCGAAATTGAATCATCAGAATAGGCTCTTGGGGTAGTTTGTTGAGTGCTGTCAACCGTGAGCACTTCTTTTCTTTCCAAATCAAGTATTGGTATATGTTCAGGTACCACAACTGCTTGAACAGGCTCTGGCCGAGGGGAGGTTTGTTGTGTGCTGTCTATGGTTACAACTTGTTGTTTAGGTGACTGTAGTTTCGGTTCTGGCGATGGTGTTTTCAACTCTACAGGCGGCGTTGGCGCCTTAGTAACTTCAGGTTCTCTTGGTGATGTTTGCTGATAAGTATCAATGGTTTCAATTTCTTTGATTTCTAGCTTAGAAGGTGTTTCCTCTTCCCTAGGTGATGTTTGTTGTGTACTGTCCACTGTAACTATTTCTTGTTTGACAATTTCAAGTGGTGGCAACGAAGGCATTTCTTCTTCTCTTGGAGTTGTTTGTTGTGTGCTATCAACTGTAATTATTTCTTGCTTCACAATTTCAATTGAAGGCAACGATGGAATTTTTTCTTCAACCACTGTTTCTTCAGGCTCTGGTGTGTCAGATTGAGTAAAAGAGCTGACCAGAGGCACTTCAGGTGTTTGCATACTCATCTCTGTAAGCTCCTTCTCTTTTACTGGAGTAGTTGAAGTTCCTTGTTCAGTAATCTCCTGTTTGACTGTTTGAATGTCCGTTTCAGTTGTTACAACTAAAATTTCAGTAGATTTTTCATCCTTTTGTACTTCAGGTTCAGGTGACGTTTGCATCTCTCGAGATTCAGTCTCAATCTCAGGAGATACCGGCTTTACTTCTATGGCCACAGGTTCTTCTACAACTGGTGAAGTTTGTACATACTTCTCCTCAGGAGTTGCAATATCATGTGGTATAACCTGAGTTGTAGCTTCCAATTGAATTATTTTTTCTGGAGATGCTGACCTGCTCGTTTGGATTTCAGTGTCGGACATTATCTTTTCTACGACAGTAACAACTTCTTCAA
This sequence comes from Hypena proboscidalis, assembly GCA_905147285.1. Lineage (NCBI taxonomy): Eukaryota > Metazoa > Arthropoda > Insecta > Lepidoptera > Erebidae > Hypena > Hypena proboscidalis. The sequence continues at coordinate 1,743,699 of LR990132.1, forward strand.
CAGTTTGTGTATGAGCTTCTTTGTCTTCCACTGGCGAAGTCTGTGTAACGATTTCGGTCAGTGAAGTTGGCGTAGTTTGAAGTTCAATGTCAGAAGTTTCAGGTCGTGTAACCTCTTCGATGGGTTCAGTTTCTTCAGGTGAGGTCTGAATAGAGTATTCTTGTGTAGCAATTTCTTCGACCACTTGAACGGGGAAAGTAACTGTAGTTGGCACTTCTTTATCAACAAGTTCAGGACTGCTTTGGATACATTCTTCAACAATTTTGACTGTGCTAAGATCAGATGTTTCACTCATAGTGTGATACGACTCTTCTTTCGGTGAAACTACAGTTTCAGTTCCAATCTTTGGACTTTCAGGTTTAATTTCGGGTACCAATTCTGGTTTCGGTTCTTGTTCCGTAACATCAAGTTCTTCAGCTTCTACAGCAGGCTCTGCAGGAGTTTTTTTCTTACGTTTTCTATCTTTGCTCTTCTTTACAGGTTCTAGCATCTCTACTGGCGTAGTTACTGTTGTATCTTCAGTTTCTGTGGTAGAAATTTTAGGGTACGTAGTTTCTTCACTGACACCATGTTGCCTGCGTTTCTTGTGCTTTTTCTTCTTATCTGGTGTTAGAACGGGTCCCAGCGAAATATCCTCAGCTTCATATCCTCTTCCTTCTGATATAGAAATATCTTCCGATTCAACGTATGAATCTACTATATCTTCTTTTGGTTCAGGCTCGGGAGCAACTTCAGACACAGATTCTTCTGGTGATTTTGATAAAACACTTGGTTCTTTCGATGTTGGAATATCTGGATATGGAACTTCTTCAACGGCCGCTTCTAATACTTCTGCCGTAGGTTTTGGTGATTCTGAAGGAGGTGATGTAGGAAGTTCTACATAGTGACTGAGAGAAGAACTATCTGTATCGATAATACTTTTATCGGTTTCACCGTCAGTAGATTCACTGACAGTCGAGCCTGCTTTATGTTTCTTCTTCTTTTTGCTCTTCTTATGTTCTTTAACTGGTTCAGGAGGTGCAACTTCTTTAGGTTGTTCTTTGACCACATCAACTACTTGTGGTTTGGGTTTTTCTGTGGTTATTTTGATTTCACTAGGTAACGTTACTTCAATATCTTTTTTTACTATAATCGGCTCAGTTTCATATTCTTTAACTGTCAAGTCAAATTGTACTTTTGGTTCTACTTTCTTAGCTTCACGATGTTTAGTCAATGACATAGAAATATCTACAGTTTGTTGATATTTGTCAGGTTGTGTAATTACAGTTTCAGGATTAGAAGTTCGTGGGTCTTTAGCTTGAGTCCCTGAGTGAAGTGTCATGATGATATCATATTCAGGAATAGGCTTGGATAATCCAGAACCAGCTGGCTCCAGAGATTCAGAAGTTTGTAATGGAACATCCTGTTTCTCCGGTTGTTCAAATACTGCAAGTAATTTGTTAACACTGTCCGAAGAACCTTCGACTTGAGGTTCAAATTGTCTAATGTAGGATGATGTTGGTATTTCAGATAACTCAGATAAATCAGCTTCAGCAATTATTGTTCCTACTTTAAGGGGCTCTACTTGAATTGTAGACTGAATAGGTGCATTTTCGGTTGTTTGCCCGACAATTCTATCGTCCAGTGATGGTTCATATTTATTTGTTCCTTCTTGAATAATAAATTCCTTAGTCAGATTTACAATACCAAACTGTTGTTCCTTGATCGTGTTATCTCTATGCAAAAATGGAAATTCTGTAGTGTGTTGGATTCCCCTTTCAAATGGTTGTATTTTTTCACTCTCTTCCTTTAAAATCGATTGAGCCACTAGAGACTCTTTGGTAACAATAACATCTTTGCTTGGTGAAGTTTGTTCTACTGGTCTTTGTTCTTGAGAATCAACAACTTCAGGAGCTGCTTCTATAACAGACTGTGTTATTTCTTTGATAATAGTTGGTTTTTGAATTGCAGAAGAAGGCATAATTTCAGCATGCATACTTTCTTTAATTAACATTTCCTTAGTCAACTCTAATATGTTGATTTGTTTACCATCTATTGTTTGTTGTGTAGCTAATTTACCAGTTATGCTATCAGATTGTTCTTGAGTGGTGACAGTTTCTTTTTGAGGAATAGCTTCATGTAAATCTTTGGGTTCTGCTTTTGTTTGTAGTTCAGCCATTGCCTTAGATGTCACCTCTTTTGTAAATTCAGGTGTTATGCTAATTGTTTCAACCACTCTTGTCACCTTTTTAGTAACATCAGGTCTACTTAGTTTTAAATCAATCTGAGTAGTTACGACATTGTTAGAAACAAAGTCATCAATTGGTTCTTCCACAACTTGCTCAGTTAATTTCTCCTTGCCATCTATGATTTCTAGACTTTTAATGATCTTCACGTGTTTGGCCTGTTTCGGTATTTTTTGCTCGTTTGGTTTTGAAATAGTTTCAGTACTTTTAGCAGTAACAGGTATTTCAGATACAATGGTATGATCTATTTGACTACTGATAAAACTTTTAGTTAAATCAACAAGAGTTGTATCTTTTGGTTTTGAAGGTGACACTACTGTCACTTCAGATGCTTCACCAGGGAGCACTGCTTTCACCACCAGATCTTCTTCAGAAATAGTTTTGGGTTGTTCAAATTCTTCTTTAGTTTCAATAAATTTTGATTCTGTTAATACATTTTCTTGCGATTTTAGTGTTTTTTCTAAATCAGAAATTGGTATTTCTAGCTCCTTAGGGACTTCTTTAACGGGTGATATAGGTATTTTAGAAGCCAAAGTATGATCTATTTCGCTTTCAATGAAACTTTTATGAATGTCAATTTGAATATCTTTTTGTCCATTTGTTTGAAGTTTTTCGATAAATTTGTCTTCTAATGATTCTGTATCAGTAACAGTTGGTTGCTCAGGAACAACTTTGATTGTTGTTTTTGTAACAGTGATCTCAGGTTCTGTCAACTGAACTGATTCTTGAATATTTTGTAAAATAAGCTCCGTTTCCTTTGTAATTTTTTCCTTTTGTTTGGATATTACTGGAGTTACGCTTGCTTTTTGCGCATCATCAGGAGTAATTGATTTTTCTGTAGTTTCTTTCCTAGGTTGTTCAATCATTATTTCTGAAATATCTTGTTTTATAGGTTTTGTAACAGCAACATCGGGACTTATAATAGGTTCGAGGGCCTCATGCAAACTGACAACAACGTTTTCATCAGCCCCTTTAGTTGTTATTTCAGCCGTTTTAGGCACGGGCTCTGCACGAATTGCATCAGTTGGGGTAGCTTGTTTTTCAGTCACAATAGTTGTCGGACTTGAATATTTCGTAGTGTCAATTGTTCCTACAGTAACACTTTCAGTTTTAGACACTTGAATAGGTTGTGCAGATTCAGAAGAAATAAAGCTAGATGTTACATCATAAACGGTTGGCACAGTTGAAATAACTGAGGTTGATTCAACTATTGAACTTGGACCAACTGCAGTTGATTTTTCACTATCAATAGAAGTAGCTTCAATTGTTTGTTTAGTATCAAGACTTGATTGGTCACTTTGGACCGCGTTTCCATCTTTAGTAATTTCAGCATCTAAAACGATAGTTGCAGCTTGCTGAGATGATGTTAAATAAATTGCAGAATGGTCAGCCTCACTACCAATTAGGCTTTTAGTAACGTCAATGATTGACAAACCTTTTTGAGAAGGAAGCTCAGTTACGATTGTTGGTTTTGGTTTTGGTTTTGTGCCATCCGCCAATTGATTCAATGGTTTACCAAATCCAATTTCTACGTCTTTTGTTTTAGTCGAATCAGGTTTGTTTAATTTTACATCTATCTTAGCAGTTATTGTAGATTCTGGCATAACATCATCTTCCGGTTCTTCAATTACTTGTTCTGTTACGTGTTCCTTACCGTTTATGATTTCTACTCTCTTTATTACCCGAATTCGTTTATTTTTCACACCTATGGTTTGTATACTGTGTGATGGTTCAGGTATAGCAAATTCATCATCATCAGGTTCTTCAACTATTTGTTCAGTAACATGTTCTTTGCCGTCGATAATTTGCACATTTCTGATTATTTTAATGCGTTTAACTTGCATAGTCTGAGATTGTTGTGACACTAAAGGTGGCTCAGTCGTTTCTATATACTCAGGTTCTTCAATTACTTCTTCAGTTACGTGTTCTTTACCATCTTTAATTTGGACATGTTTTACTACTCGAATGCGCTTAGTTAAGTCATTTTGAGTATAAATACCTGAAGGTACTGCAAGTTCTAGTTGATTAGTTTCATCATCATCAGGTTCTTCTACAATTTGTTCTGTGACATGCTCTTTACCATCTATGATCTCTACCTTCCTTAATATCTTCACTTGTTTAGTTTTCATACCCTGAGTTTGTACACTGTGAGAAACTTGAGGCTCCTCTTCTATGACTTCAACATCATCCGGTTCTTCGATGACTTCTTCAGTGACGTGTTCTTTTCCGTCAATTATCGTAATATGCCTGATTATTCGTTTTCTAGTTCTCGTGATCTTTCTTACTACTCTCTGGACAACAGTGGCAACATTTGTAGAAGAACTTTCAAATGTCGAGTGAAGAGACCCTTGGGAGGTAATTATGGTTTGTCCTTCCTGAGGGAATTCTTCAGTTGTGAATGTTACTTGCCCATCTTGAGGTTCTTGCACTATATATGCAGTTTCATCAGGCTCATCAGTTTGAACATCACCGGGTATTACTACAAATGATTGCGTAGTTGTCACAGTTTCTACTGGAGTTGTCTCTCTTGAATGAGAATGAGATGTGTGAACCACTGTTGATTTTGTTACATGCGTGTAAGGACTTTGTTCCTTCTGAATAAATTGTTCCATGAGATTTTCTAAAAGTTGAGCTTGAGTCAAATCACTTGGTTCATCTGTTTTTACATCTTTATCTTGCGTTTCTTTAGGTTTATCACCACTATCACTGGCTGGTTTATCATCGGAAGGACTGTGGTCTTTAGGCTGATCATCATGAGACACATCATCAGGTTTACGAGGTGGAAGCGCAGGGTGATCATGTTTGCCACTATCATCATCTTCAGCAACTTCTACAGGAACATCACTTCGCTCTTTTACACTAATAGATACTCTTGGGATGACTTCTTCAGAAATTTCTACATCGTCCGGTTCCTCTATAATTTCTTCTTTCACGTGTTCCTTACCGTCAATAATAACAACACGACGAATAATACGTCTACGTGTTTTAACAATCCTTTTTGTGACTTGTTGAACAACAGCAGTTACGCTCGACGAACTTGTCTGTATTTGTGTTGGAACTCCACTTTCTACCAGTTGCAAGATGTCTTCAGGTTTTATATTTTGGTCCATACTTATTACTGTCTCGGGTTTAGATACGAATTCCTGAACTGTTACTTCTCCACCAGGTAGAGTTGAAATTACCTGACCACGGGATGTTTGGTAATGAATGTGCTGAACGCTGCCATCTTCCATTGTTGTAGATGACGCTCCTTGGTTTTCTGTTAGAGCTATTTGAGAGTACGTCTGGTCAAATGGAATTTCACCTGATAATGTATGAGATTCATGCTGTTGTCTTTGCATCACTTGTTGTCTAGTAATTAAAGTCTTTCTGACCTTCTTTACGATTATTCTCTTAGTGCCATCAGCGTCTACGACGACTTCTGTGGTAGTCTCATCAGGTTCACTCATAATTGTTTCAAATGATTGAGGAATACTATGAATTATGTTTAGTTCTGAGTCTTTCCTTAGCTTATCGTCATGATAGTCAGCATCTACAAGCAATGTTTGTTCTTCGTCTTTTTGATGTTTAACGATTGGACGGGTAGCAATTTCAATGGTTTCATGACCATCGGAGATTGTCTGTCGAACTTGTATACTTTCAAGTATTTCTTTTTCGGAATGTGGTTCACTGGTTTGTACTTCCACTTCTTTAGGAGGTACGCACGTTATAGATTTGTCGTGAGTAGATATGATATCAGGTTGACAAATAACTGATTTATCAGATACTGATGGAGGTTCTGACATGAGACTCTTGCCGGTTTGAGTCTCGATGGCAACGGTTTCTTTTACCATCTGGATTTGGACTGGCTCATGACTAGGTTTACTTTCTTGTACTGTAGGGACTTTTTCAACACTTTCTTCTGATGGCACTCTAACTGACGGTTCTTTTTCTTTATGTACTTCATCAACAACTTTTTCTTTCTTAGCAACATCGATCTCTCTCGGCGAAACTATTTCTTCAGGCATCGATGTGGAGTCAATAGTTCTATCTGTTTGTGAGATATCATCATCAGCAACTTCAGGCGCTGATCTTACATGGAGTAGGACTTGCCGTAACCTCTCTATCTCTATAATGACTAGATGCTTTGTTTCTTCTAACGTTTTCCGCATTGCATTTAATTTGATACTCAGCGACTGACTAGATTCATCTTCACTTATCACAGTAATTGACATCAATATTGTCTCGTATTCTTCATACTCTCTTATGTACCGCTCGTAAATTTCAATGTACTTAATAATATCTTCTTCAACGAGTATTTCGGACTGAACAGTGGTTTCTTTGAGGCCATTGTTGATGGTCTCAAGCCATCTGTCTAGTTTGGCAAGTTTTTCCTTCTGTTCTTCAATTTCCTTCGCTTGACGCGCCACCTCGACTTTGGCGTCCTGAAAATGTTTAAAAATATCAGTACAAAGTAAATTCAAAATATAGAGCTATAATAACATTAAAAATAATTATGCTACAGTTACATTGATCTCAATTTTATTTCAGATTATTATGTGTACGGGGAAGGTACATCAAAATGATAAGTCAAGATAAAAGTTACAAGAAATGTATTTAAAGTCAGATAGAAAAACACTTAAAACTAATGCTAAATGACCGACACGCGGCGAAAGGAACGTTTGCTGTTGCCCGAACCGATTGATTGCAACTACTGACTATTGTGTCGAATGTATGTATTTTGTTCACTTCGCTGCGTGTTGATGTCAGCATAAAACTAAAACTATTGCGTTGTACTGGTTTGCTCTTACATTATGAAAACTTATAAAATTGATGTGAAACATAGAACGCATTGGATTAATTTGTGGGTGTTACGATCAGACCAATAGATTTATGACCCAGTTGATATTGTTTGAAATTGTCACTTTGATAAGGTAGTTATTGGTTTCTTTAAACTTAACACTGCCACGATTTAAAATTTAATTTAAAATCTGATGTGAAGTGAATTTGATGAGACCGTCGATGGATGCAGTTGGCGTTTTTAAGAGTCGATCGATGCATTAATCGACGTCAATCGATGTAGATGTTAGTCTTTGATGCTTTGAAATGTCAGCGCAAAATTAGTATTAAGGTAGATCATGAATCTATTGGTCAGATAGTACAATAAGTTATTTGACTCGAACTGATAAGAATGAATTTTACTAATTTTACATTTTAGATGATCACTAAATGTTTTTTCACAATTTTATTTACAGGATAATTAACCCCTTTGAATTTATTATTGACTTCTAACATCTTAATCTTACCAAATGATAGTGTTAGTAAAGCTCTCAGGATGCAGACACTCCCAAAGGAAATATGCTTTACCTTTCTTACCTGGATGATGTGCAGGCCATCGCGGGCCTGGTTCAGCAGCTTCAGGATCCTGGCCTTCATGGTGACCAGCTCCTTGAGCAGCGACTGCACCTCCTGCTCCGACCGGTACTCCATCACCTTGGACTCCAGCAGATCGGCCGCTTCCTCGCACTTGACTAGAACTGTGATGCCCTCCTAGAATTGCCATGTGGATTGGTTAAGATTGTTGTTTTACATGTACATTCATTTAAATAACTCTACAATAGAGTTTACCTAATAAACGCATACATTGGAAGTGGTGGGTACGTTTAGAATCGGCAATTGAATTGGTTGAGTTGCGATGAATATTTTTACGAGTCATTTTATTATTTGTACCAAAAATAAATTAATCGTGTAGGTATAAATGGCAGTCATTACTTAGCTAACTGCTTATCGTTTAGAACAAAGGTAAAAAAAAGAGTTAAAAGACTGTGATTTGTTACGTTTAAGAAATTAAGGTCGTTTACTTTTAAGTAGCTGCTTATTTTATAACTAGAGTAGGTAGGTAAAGAGAAAACATAGCATGTATACAAAACATTAGCGTGTATGTAAGTAAAAAAATATCTACACAGGAAGTCCCATAATATTTCTTCCGATATTAAACAAATATTATTTAACACCGCTGCCTAAAAACCTACCAAACTATTTATTGCATATAATATACTATACTTATATAATTATACACCCGACTGACTGATTTATCAACTCAGAGCCTAAACCGCTAGATACTTGGAATTCTGCTTAAAGGTTCCTTACAAGGCGTATGCGTTAAATATGGGTTAAACGGTTGTATGAAAGTCCGTCATTTAAAATAATAAGCACGAAATTCTTTATAGTTAAAATTGAATAAAAATAAATGAACTTTGGTACCGGGGTTCTTTTAATTATGTTTCCAAGAGGGTGACTCAATGGTATAAGTTTCCGCAAAAATTCAATAGATGGCGTTATGCACATTATCTTACTCGCGTACACCGCGGAGAATAACGTGTAAACGGGTAAAACCGCGGGAGTCATCTAGTGTCATGTTATAAACATCTATCAACTCACTTTTATCAACATGCTTTTATCATATCAAATTGATATTTAAAAGTAAACAAAGAATGAGGCGATGATTTAACGTCTATTTAAAAATAAGGGCTTGGAAGGTCATTGAAAGAGACGATCGTGTGTGGCCAACATTTGGACATTACGAATAATTTACAACCCAGCCAACCGAGCTTAACTACGAACGCAAACATAACGAAATACACGCCCACAGAGTAGTTTAAATAAGTAAACGAGTTATAACCATGGCAGGTGGCGCCCAACTGTCGAGTTGTTATATCGAACATTAAATTTGTTACAAGAAAATAATTCGCAATAAAAACGGCATGTTTCGCTTTCATACAATGTTGCGACCAAAGATACAAGTTATATAGTTAATAGCAGCCCTGTATCTAATACATGTCCCACTGCTGGGCTCGGGCCTCTTCTCATAATGAGAAGGGTTAGGCCATAGTCCACCACGCTGGCCAAGTGCAGATTGGTAAACTTTACACACCCTCGAGCACTTTTTGGGCACTCTCAGACATGCAGATTTCCTCACGATGTTTTCCTTCACTGTTAGCGAGCGATAATTTATATTATGATAAAAGCGATAAGTTTTATAGTTAGATAAGTATATTTAATTATACCATCCCTGATTGGAGGACCTTGGCAATTAGAGAACAGAGTTTCATTAAATTTAAAATAAAATAAATAACTGAAACAATTTAGTTGAGCCATAACTCGACCTTTTTTGTTTTGGACCCACAATGTTCATTCTCCTTTTGCATAACATAAGTACAAGTAATGTTTGATCGCATATATGAATATTTGAGTATTCACTACAAAATCGCAAACTAAAACCAGTTGAAGAGCTTTGACCAAACATTTGTATAACTACAAAGTTAATGTTTGCCGTCGATTCTTATATTAAGTAGTTGTCATATATATGTACTCTTTAACACTAGTTCGATAATCACAAACTTGATTTACCCCCGGCAACATATTAAGCTGTACATTGCCAGTATGAGCTGGCCTCGCATTGCACGGAAGGCCTATACAATGAGACCATCTTATACTAAAAATGTATAGCTTGATCTGTAGCCGTGGTCAGAGTTAGGCATTTTGAAATCTAACTAATAACTGCGACTACGTAATAGCAGTTAGCCACCATATTGATAATTACATGAAATAATCGTACTAAATAGTTAGAGCATTTCGATTTATAACTACTAGTTGCAGTAACATTCACGATTAATAACTATCGAAGTATATAACTATACACTTAATAAAACATTATGTGTAAACGGCCAATTTTTTTTTTACCATTTTCGATATACAATCAATTATGAAAAAAAGTTCTTAAACGGGGTTTACATCTTTGACTTATCAGCCAAGGTAGCCATGCTGGCGTCAGTTGTTAAACAAAAGATACGCACGCTATCGAGGCGGCTTACCGCACATGTTGTCCAACTGACAGTCGTAGTTAATTATTCGCAAGCAGTTAACAACTTACAGTTATGGTTAAAGGTAGTTGGGATATAATAAATCGTTACTACAAGTGACTATAACTGCATGTAACATAGCAAAATTGTTATTAAATCATAACTTTAAGAATGGTTTCTCAGTGACAGGTAAATAATGTTGCCTACTATTGAGAAACAATTCACCAAATAACAGTGAGCAATTTTGTTTATTTAGTTGTGTAGATTTAGATACTGAATAAATATAAATTATTATATAAAATGAGCGTTTCTCGCCATAAAACGTAACAGTTTGGCGAGTTTATAATGTGTTATCAAAATTACATAAAAAAAAATATTAACTCTGGTGACTACATGTTAATTGTAGTAAACTACTTTCATCTTATGTATTGATCTAAATCCAAAATAGGAATTGACAAAAAATTTCCAAACATTAGTCCATAAGATATACAAATAATAAACAATTTTTACATTTACTTAGGTACTAAAGTAAAAAAAGTTTATCTCTGGTACTAGGATGCCCTGTGTTGAGGGGTCCAGTCCCTTCCGTGCATTCAAAATTAGTACAATTAAAAATAATTTAAAACATAAGTTAACTGCGCGCCACTCTACCTTGTGTATGTACAAAGTGAACAAATACATGACATGTCGAGGTTATAGAGTGAGGCTAATTCAAGATAAACAAATGTAAACATTATGACATTGTTTTTCAGAAACATTTATAAATAGAAGTGATGTCAAATGGAAGACAAATAAAATCTCAAAATCTTATGTCATGATTAATTATACTTTAATGCGATAATATTGACTTATAATTATAAACTATGCAGTTAATACGTGACTTTAGAAATAATATTTTTTTTTATATTCGTGTTAAGTACAGTATGATAATAACTCAGTAGTAAATATGTAAGGTTTAAATTTGTGAGGTTTCAATATAGGATATACCATACATAACATGGCAACACGCCTATTATACCTAGAAGTGCGCTAGTGGTGTGTATTACCCACATATCATATTTTATGGTCCTACCAGGCACCGATTCGTGATTCCGAGCGGCTATGAGAAATTTGTAACGGAAATACCTTCAATATATTGTTATTATAGGATGTGTAACTTAAAAAAGCGTACATACGTACATAACATAATGCCTATATTAGCCAGAAGGGTGTGGCAGAGGTGTACAACACCCTCATATCCATGGGATAGGGGGTGAGCCTATCGCCATTCACCGGGCATAATTCCTACTCCATGCTGCTATTGTGCATTTCCAAAGGAAGTTCACAAATAACACAACGACCCGGGAATCGAACTCGAGACCTCGCGGTGAGAGGCGTAGGTAATTTGTACCTCTTAACAACTTGAAACGTTAATTTTCCTGCTCTTTAATCTTACTAAAGTATTAAAATAGCAGTGGGACGTTAAAATTCTTTGAATTGAGGATATTATTTCATATTTTACAATATTTAGCTCATTACTGAACACGAGTCACGTAGTTTATAATGCAATTAATAAGAATGAGACTAAGGCCATACAGGGTGGACGCGACGTAGCGACATTTATAGGAATGGGGTTCATGAAAGGAGCCTCCCCGAGTGACGTACACAACGATTCCTTACGTCCGGCGCCCTTGGGCAATTCGCGAGTTCTCCAAAGCGAATTGGCTAATCCTTTCACCTCGATGGCAAGTCACAATAAAATCGACACGACGAAGAAGAAGAAGAAGAATTTATAGGAATCACAGATTCTAAAGCTGGTCAGTGTTCAAAGTACTCACCAAACACGTTTTCCTTAGAAACTGAACAGGTGAGATCATTCAATTTGTGTGTAAAATATATTTTTTTTTCGTAATTTGTGTTTTAACCGGTGGAAATGAAAACTGACTAGAATGAGTTCTTTTAACAAATGTTGCTATTGCGACCACTTACAGGTAAATATTTCTGATAACTTCTAGCTATGATTCAGCTTTACTACCAGTTACCAGAGCATTTCAAAGAGGAATGCAACTTGGACTATGACTATTATGAATCATAGTGGTGACTACTATTTTCTGACTATTTATTATGCATGAACATTATTTGTTTTACGACCATGGTAGTCTTTAGAAGTTCTAGAGCCATTTAATTTTATAGCCTATTTTAAGTAATGTTTACTATTGGCGGTCATTATTTTATTAATGTTTTAGCTGAGAGACAAGTCATTTGTTTTCTTATTGATTATTTTTAAAACATTTAGCTATGCTTAGCAAATTATTCTAAGAAACAGTTGAAAAAAATATTGAACCGGCAGGATTTGAACTTGCAACCTTCTGCATACCAGGCAGCCGCTTTAGCCTGGCGTAGCTAGTTGGTTAAAGCGGCTGCCCGGTGTGCAGGAGGTAGGTTCAAATCTTGTCGGTTCCATAATTTTTGCAACTGTTTCTTAGTATAAGTTAATTGTTTACGTTTCTGATGTTATTCTAAGGTGACTCTTCTACCCAGGTGACAAGCCTTGCAGAATTTTAAATAGAGAGGTATGTAAAATAGATGTTATAGAACCCATTATTCTAACGATTGTCGATTGTTAATTATTGTGACGAAAATTGTGAAGAAATAAAATATTTTTCTATCACATTTATTAAAGAGATCAGGCATTATTTATTTAAATACCACATTTATAAAAATAATTGAAGTCAATGGGACAAACGTCACAGTCTAAATTCAAAAACAGAATTGTAATTTTATGCATGATCTCAGATACCATTCCGAATCATTGCTAAAACAGTCTGAATCAGCTGATTAGTGATCTCATCTTTAAAACAAACCGATCTCGGTACAGCTTGTTCACATAAAAGTGATTTATGGGAAACTAACAAGTTCTACCACATGCCACTAATGACGTCAGCAGTCGATGGGTTTTAGAACCAAAACTATAAATTCAACGCCGGCAAAATTATCGAGAGTATTGATATAGTGTATTTTGAATTCCGAAAGAATAGAATAACATAAGAGGATAACAAGAAGTAATCATTTAAAATGAAATAAACTACACAACTGTTCTTATTATTTACTTTATGAATTTGCTAAACTGACATTCTAAAATATTGAGAATGAATGGTTATAAACCAAAATGTATTATTGTTGCCATATGTTATGACTATGGTATTTTATTAAGCTATAACACGAATAGTACCTTCCAACTGAATACACATTTAGTTATTTACTTCTTGTTACATTTTATTGAAATCTGTTAAAAAGATCCGTTTTTCCTCAAGTTGCTTATTATTGGATCGAATTGGTAAACCGGCTTGTTGGCACAATCCAGGGGAGAACAATACACAATACGAGGATTTCTACCGAAATAACTAATAGGGAAAACATTAAAATTAAGACAGGGATAAACAGAGGTAGTATATTGAATATGTAGCATAGACGAATCTTTACGATTATTATACATTCCTATCCCAAAGTAACTCAGTCAGTCTGTCTGTTACGTTCTCCATTGGACAGATTTAGATTAGATCGGTATGGAGTTGAGTTGCTGTAAGTCTAGGAAAGGATAAGGCCAAAATGCAGAAGTTTATATGTAATGCAATAAAGTAGGTATACCAAATTGTAAAGACTTGTAGGTCAAAAGCCAGACAAATGATTCAATTTGGGAGTAACGAACCGCAGTCAATAAATTGGGAGTGAATTTAACAATAAATTCCAATTAGGCTGTTCTGGGTGATTGATTCACAATGGCCTGTCAGGAGGATCGGCTATCAAGATAGGATAGATTGTTGGATGGTACCTAGGTACCATAAATACTGATAGAGAACAAATTTTGCAATGTACCGTTTTTTTTTTAATAATTAACATTAACAAGAATATTGGTAAAGTTAACTATCACAACCCAAGTTCAATTAATTAATATTTTAAAGAAATTCTTATACCGTTAGCCCCACAATATGTCGTGCAAGTTTCAGCTGTAAGAACGATTGGGCAACTACCTTGAGCTTTTAGGTTCTCTATCTAGGTTACAACTTTCGTAACGTTACGTTTACCACGGGCAAATCTCCAAAAAAAAAAACAAAAACACTGTACCTTTCGAAAAAAAACCACTAATCACAAAAAAACTTCACTGAAAAATCGATGCTTAAATCGATTTTATCGTAATTTTTTTCGAGTTCGTATTCGTATCGACTGCACTGCGTTCGTTCACTTACTAGTGCGGTGCGAGAAGCCAAACACTACATTATTATTAACTCTCTGTCGTAACGTGGTGACATCATTGGGTGAAACATCACAATATATGGACAAGCGGACAAAATCACTGTCAAGGCTATTAGTATTGTTGCTGATGACAGGTCGTCTGGCGATGACGTTATGGTGTACGAATGCACTTATCAGTAATGTCACGTCTTTAACTCTTAAACTAATTCGGATAAGAGCACTTTGTGCAGGAGATGCGCAAAGAGTAATTTGACTTTATGATACCAAAGTTTATAAGACTGCGTAAATAGCCGTACAGTTTATGACACCTATAACATTGTACCACATCCGTTTCTCATAAAATCGCGAGAACGAGCTATAACTATTTACGAAAGATACAAATATTCATGAAAAAGCCTAGCGTGTAATCCACCTGATAGAGGTGGAGTACAGCCCATGGACATCAACTAACATAAGGACTACGGTGTTATTATGATTCATATGGCAGTAATTTTAGGCCCTGATCTCTCCACCAAATCGGAACACAGTAATGCAAGCACTACTATTTGGACGCAGGTTACAATGTGACGATGGGGAGCCATGGAGCTCGTTCACAAGAGCTCTACCACCAGTAAAATATAAAACCACCACCAGAATATAAAAATTGAGTTCTAGTTTTGTTTATTTGGCGAGATATTTCGGGCAGTTTTGAATATGATGAAATTTCGGTTCAAGTCTTAGAGTTTCAGTAACGAAACATTGCCAATCTATAAATATCGTAATGCACGCTAGGAATCTAGGGCTGCTATTTTTATATGGAGTATATACAGTGAGGACTTACCCTGAGACCTTCTTCCATAGCGTCGAGACTCTCGTCCGGCAGGTCAGACAGGCGGGTCTGTACATCTCTTATTTCTTCTAGGAGACTTTCTATATCGTTAGATAATTCATCCTGAGAACACACGCTTTTATTAGCAAAACACACTTTTGTACAGCCGCGAAATGGAATCAAAACATTAAGATAAATAAACCCTAAAAAAAGCAAAATTATTTTCTTTTACACAGTGAATTTATAGCCGTAAACAAACAACATAAATCAATCAAATGAAATTTCGTAAACTAACTTTTGATGAGATAAATCTTTCGATGCGCAAATGCATTTGCATTACCATTTCACGCGACAAGTAAATCAAGACTAAATACATGTAGCATTAATAGTTCTGGCCTGATTCCAACGCATCAATTATATGAGCACATATCTACACTTAGAAATTAATACAAGCTCTCTACAAACAATAAAAGATTGATGTATATAGATGGTATTTTGGAGAAGACACATGTAAAGCTGCATGATAAATGTTTTCACTGCGCACTTTACTTTGTCGAATTACTTTTGAGTTAGACTAATTAATTTCGAAAAACTTTATACGGGAAATCGCGTATTTCATTGATTTCATAGTTACTAAAAGCTATAAATTCACGTCTACAATTGAATGTAAGAGTTTTATATCTTATTTTTTATTCCATTTCACAAAATATTTAGGAACAACACAGTCCACGTGATCATTCCGATGGACTCAAGGTTAGGAACACAATACAACAACAATAAAATCTAATTAGTTCATAACATCAATGTTGGCATGACATGCGAACTGGGTCTGCAAAGGGTCATTCTATCGAAATCAAGCTGGTCAGTATAAGTACTGAGTGCCCCGTAACGTTCGTGGTTTAGTGTAAAAACAGTAGGTACGCCAATTTTTAATTTCATAACATTTCATTTTTTTTTTGGTCAATGTCTAGGAAACTAGATTGCTGGAAAAAACACGTTTTCCTGTTTGGAATATAATTGGACTATTAATTTGATTTAATTACCAAATGTGTCAAAAAAAATATTCACAGCTCCATTGACTGAATCTTATAAGCAATGAAAACAATATAATTTCAAATAATCAGTTTCCCTGAATTTGTGTTCGGTTAGATTAGTTGTCAATAGCAGTGTGGTGAAGCGTGTAGCATTCACACTGACAAGCATACCATGAATTCGGTACGGAGCACTTCTAAACAAGGATGAAGTCACAATCAATTATGGTTTCATTTTAACATTACTGGATGCTTTACGTTCATGACAAGACTTCGAAAATAGCACAAAATAAATAACCACAAATTGTACCGTTCAATAACTTCAAATTCAAGTTTCTTGCAAACTAAATTCTACTCAAATTCAAAATAATTACAGCAAAGAAATATGACTGACCTTTAAAAAATGTTCAAATTAAATTGCAGAATTATTAAGTCCGTTGCAAAAAAAAATATGTTTTTCTGCAGACTGAAGTGGCGTTTCTTTCATAGTTATCAACTTAAAAGCCCAGTTACGGACTCTAAAACAATTCTAATTGAAGCGACCATCGTCTCGTAGTAGCCAAATTTTGACGGGGGTAATAAATCATAAAAATAGAACTTACAAAACAGATAAATAAAACAATATACATTGTTATTATTAAATTTTATTATAATCAAAATATCAGATCACTGACAAAGACTAGATAAAATTGCAGATCTGACTAGAGTTGACTAGGATTCACACAATACAAAAATAATGAGTAATCAAATGCGTCACTATACTACTTCTTTAATTACAGTGCACGCCAAAATGTGGCACTACAAGACGAGCTGCGGCGTTGCTAAACACATCACAATACAGAGCTTCGTAATATGTGAAATTAAGAATTTAGTAATAATATCATGCCAAACATAAAGTATGTATTTAAAAATCGTACAATACGACTGTGGGTCAGTCACCTTTGTTGTCCTCGGGAGCGTCGCCTCCGGCTCCTGTATGGGTGAGGATTGGGCTGGTTCTACAGGTAGGGTTGTTAGTATATCCTCGTTGGAGAGAACCTCCGTCGCGTCATCTACAACTGTGGGTGTCTCGGCACCTAAGTACGAGGACTTGTCTCTCCAGCTACAAATACCACCGGGGAGATCCATGGATATGTAGCTGGAGTCATACGGCGAGCCGGATGCGTCTTTGGGCTCCTCGCTTTCGGAAGAATGGCCAGAGCTGCCACCCTGGTCTCTGTCCTTATCACGTTCGTCTCTAGGTTGGGTAGCCGTGGTTTCAACGGTAGGTAATTTAGTTTGTTTAGCCAATAAAAGGAAATATTGACATTCAGCGTCATGATATAAATGTTTTTCGGGCCAGAATGAATTGTCATTAATAATGTTTTCTTCAATACTCATACCCTCATCGACATGAGGTTCATGGATAAGTACAGGAGTTATCGATTTTTCTACAGATTTACGTTCAATCATTATTTTTTCCGCGTCGTCAACAGTGTGTTTGTCCGTCCAAAAAGTATCCGACTTTAGGTGTGTGAGATTGTTAGTAGTGGTTTCAATGTTAGGTAGTGGAATATGAGACACAAGATTAGTTTTTAGTGTGTTATGTTCGGTCAATTTCCTAATGCCTACTGTGTCTTTGTTAATATTGGAAAAATCATCTCCAGTGGGTGATAATTTTGTGGTTTTGTTTCGTATCTTATCTTGTCTCTTTTCTGATTCAATGAATGAAGATATTTGCGTAACAATCAATTCTTTCTGGGATGGAACAATTTCTGTTATTTCAGTTTTTCCCTGTCTTTTTTTCAATTCAACGAAAGTAGTACTTTGAGAATCTGGAATTATATCAACATTTGTTTGTTCTAGAGAAAGTTTTGCACCACATTCTTCTAAAGAAACACTCGCCACTACTGTTTCCTGTAATTCTTTTTGAGTCTCTACAAGGTCTGGTATTTCTAGTTCTCTAGGGGTCATATCTTCTTCTTGTGTTACTAACAGATCAGTGTGTTCCAGAGAATAAGTCTCAGTAATGGATATGGGTTCAGTATCATCAAGTAACGAGTCAATCATACTCAAGCTAATATGTTTGCTATCCAGTTCTTCTTCAGGTTTTGGTGACACATGCTCAGTGATTGTAGGAACTGGCTCTTCCAGAGATTTAAAGTCAAAACAATCAGGTTCAGGTGTAGCTAACGATGGAGACATATTATCTAATAACTCATCGTACTGATATTCAATCGAGGTTTTTGTCTCAGTAAGTTCTTTCGGCGTATCATCACTTGTTAAGGAAGAGTCATTTTCTGGAAGTAGCATCTCCTCAATTTCTCGTTGCAAATCAGCCATTTTACTCTCGAGGGAATGGTCTTCTACAAGCTTAGCTTCAAGTTCTTGTGTTTGAGTATTCATAGCCAAAATTTCTTGAGCGATTAATTGAGTGGCACTTTGAATTTCATCTTTAGGACTTTTAACTGTCTTTTCTTGTTTTTCTATTGGTACGTTTCCATCTTTTATTTCGATTTTAATAGTTTCTGTTTTTTCTGAAGAATATGTGGGGGCATGTTGTATTTCAACCGATATTATTTCTGAAAAGTCCAAACTACTAGGTTTCACATTCCAATATTGAGCTTCTGAAAAAACTCTGTCTTTCACTGGTGTTACTACAGACTCTGGTGTTGACAGAGGAGTTTCATATTTCTTATGTTGTGTTTTAGTCGTTTCCTGTTTGGAAGACGGTACTTCAACGAGTGATGAAGTTTCGGTAGTTTCAAAAGGTTTTGCAGGTCTTTTATCTTTCTTTTTCTTTTTGATTTTCTTAGATTCGAGTTGAGGTGCGGCAGCAATAACATCTTTCTTCTCTGATCTTATAGGTTCTTGAACTGCCTTTTGTGTAAGATCAACCTTCTCTTCAACATGAGGCGCAATGTCTTTGGATTTAGAAGAACGTTTATTTTTATCTCTCTTAGGTGGTTGCTTGTCCTCATCAGAAGTGCTAGGCGCTACCTCTGATACGTTGACATTTTTTCTTTGTTCTCTTGATTTTGATGATCTGCTCTTTCTGGCAGGTTTCTTTGAAGATTTTTCATCTTCCGATGGACTTTGTGTAGATTCTACGTCATTTGGCTTAAGTGTGCTAGTCAAAGGTTCAAATCTATTCCCAGACTTTTCACGAGCTTCTTTTTGAACTGTAATACTTGATTGTGATAGAGTCTCTCTTGACCTGGATCTGGATCGCCTGCTTCTATCTACAGTTATGAAACCTTCAGCATCCATTTCGATTTCCGGCTTATGATGATCATTATCTGATTCATCCACGAGTATCATTGGTGGGTTTGTTTTAAATGTACTCTGTGAAGGCTCTACATGAGCTTTTTCCACCAATGGAGACATTTCTGGCAATGGATGACTGGCTCCTACTATTTTAGCCCAAGATCCAATTGTGTTATCACTTTCTACAACTTTTTCAACGTCTTCCATAGCTATTTCTGGTTTCACTGAGACGGAAGATAATGGTTGATCGGTATTTTTTATTATTGCCTGTACTTTTTCTATAACTGTATCTTGAATTATATCTCTTGGGTTTGGCTTGTCAGTGGCTAACTGTATACATTCTCTTTGTTCTTGTACTAAACCTTCAGCTACTACTTCAGCATATGATTTGCCATCTTCAGAGGCCTTAAGCCATACATTAACAGGATTGGATGAATCTAGCGACGCCGGCTGTTCAACCAAAGTTACTGGATGTTCTTGCATAATATGTTCAGTACTCTTTGTAGCTGGGAGGTTTCTTTTTTCTTCCTTATCTTTCTTCTTCTTCTTTTTACTCTTCTTGGATTTAATTTCCACATGTTCTTCATGAACTTCTTCAGGAGTATCTTCTGGCTTAGCAATTTTTTCAACCGGTGGTGACGTTTCTGGTTCATGTTTATCTCTTTTGGTTTGAAGTACTGAGGAATAAGATACTGTTGGTGTGTCACCAATAGTTTGTTCTTCTACACTCAAAGACAAAAGTGCATCTTCAACTAACTCTGTTCTACTCTCAGACACAGTAGTAATAGTCTGATACATGTAAGAAGGTGTAAATTCTGGTGCATCAGCCGATAATTTTGAATACAATACTGTGTTTGGAAAAGAAGGTTTGAATTCAGGAATGGAATCAATTTCGGGAAGGAGGTCATGCAAGCTATGTATAGGAGATTTTTCTACACGATTGACTGTTTCCGTTTTAGTTAGATTTGTATCAGAAACATTTGTTAAATCCACGTGCTCCGTAATTAGGTCCGACTCATGCCTATCTTCGTCAAGCTTTACATGTGAATGTGAAAGGTTCGACACAGATTGTAATATTTCATTTACTAGGAATTCCGCCGAGATAGTGTCGGGTTTGGGCTCGGAAGGTAAATCAGATGTAATACCCATGTGCTCGTGTACGATTTCGCTTTGTTGGAGGGTCATGAAATCTTCAATTGGTTTAATTATTTCAATATCTTCGACTGGAGAAACCTCAAAATCTTCAATGTTTTCATAAATTTGATTCTCTTGAATCTGAATATTTGTAGCTTGTTCTAAAGTCTTAGATCTTTGATCTTTGATAGATTGTTCAATTTCTTTAATATCACCGAATACGACAGGCACCAGACTATCATTAATATCGTCAATTTCAAATGTTGCTATATTTTCAGTAATTTCAATTTCAGGTTCTTTAATAGCCTCTTCAATAAGGCTTGTCACAAGTGTTTGATCAGTATTAAGGGCAGTAGGTTCCAGATGTAAAACAGTATTATCTTCTAAAACAGTGGTTACTTTTTCATTATTATCAGTAGAATCTACTGATACTTCAACAATACGAGTTAAAGTTACAGTGTTTGCCGTATCGTAAGCGTTTATTATATCTGCTGGGATATTTGTTATTTCACTACCATCGATAATTTCAAAAGTATCTTCAGCAGCAGACAACGGCTCTTGATCAAATGTTGTAGTGTATATTGGGATTTTTTCAATTTTTGATTCAGCTTGGACGAAATCACTGTTATCGAAGCTAGGCAATTCAGATTCAAGAATAGGAGTACTATCTTCGACGGACCCATACACTACAGAGATAGGAGTATTACTAAGATCATCAACTTCAAACGATAAAGCAATCTTTTCTAGCGGTGCCTTTCGAGTTGACGATAAGCCACCTCCCACCACCTGTATATTTTCAACCAAACTTTCGCTCGAACGAATAGTTTGATGTATTCTTTTAGAATCCTCTATAATGAGTGGTTCTTTACTTTCTTCTGTTTCTTGAATACTTGTGTGCCGTATCTTGCAAGGTTCTGGTGTTATTTCCCTTGATTTTGATGTTGCTAAAAGACGTTCAGCATCTTGGATTTCCTGGTAACTATGACGATGTGGCTCCAAAACTTTTCCTTTATCTACTTCTTTGAAATGTTCATTTATGATAGTAGTTTCCCTTTTTTCAGTAGTTACAGCTAAATTTGCTGTCTTATTTGTTATTGGTTCCTGTGATGGAACAGCACTAGATTTTTCAAGATTCAATTCATCAGGTCTATCGACAGGATTTCGCGTAGCAGCAAACAAAGTTTCAGCGTCATTAAGCTGGTGATAACTGAATCTAGGGACTTCGTAGAGCCTCATTGGCTCAGGTTCTGGCACAATCTCAAGAGAGTTTGCTGTCTGCGATTCTAATTCTGAACTTTCAATTGACGTGTGGTTTTCTACAACGTCTTTATATTTAGTTACTATTAAGGTTTCCACCGTAGTTGCTTTGTTCCCGGTTGCTATGTTCTCATCTATCATATCTTGCTTCATTACTATTATTTCTTTCTCTAGCTCTTCTATATCTTTTGAAATTAATGTATCTTTATTTGTTTCTAAAGATTTAGTAACTAAAGTAGCAAATAGCACTTCCGCATCAGAAACTTCATGATAGCTAAGCCGTGGCATTTCGTTCATAGCAGGTTCTGGCTTTATTGTATTTTCTTTTGTGCGTTCACCTGATGACTTTTCTTTTACATTTTCTTTTGTAATAGTAACGGTTATTTCTTCATTTTTATTCGTTACAAATTTTTCGTTGTCCGCTATTTTTTTATAACTTTCATTTGGTTTTTCACTTACTAGTTCTACTACCACACTTTTTGATTTTTTATTAATTATATCAATATCACCAATAGTTTCTTTTTCTCTTTCCTGAACATCATTTTCATGAGTAACTAATTCAACTTCCCTTTGGACTACTAGTCCATAATGTATTTCTGCATCCACTATTTCATGATAGCTTTGACGAGGTGTTTCATTTCGCAAAGCCTTAATATTATGATCTGATTTTGTATCCTTGCTTAGGACACTATTCTCATCTTGCACAGCTGTAAACTGTTTATTTTCTTTATTGTCAACATTAACCTCTTTAACTTCTCGGGAAAGTACTGGAACTGCGCTTGCAAATCTAGACTCTTGTAAAGTTTCAGAGACACTTATGGAACCAACTTTATCAATTTGACTAGATTGTGCAGTTACATTAGATATCTTATATTCCAAATTTAATTCAGCATCTTTAATTTCATGATTACTTCTGGGTTCCTTTATTTTTTTCGTAGGCTCATTGGAAAGTGATTCCGTAGATTTGTCAACCTCAATGGGTTTATCTTCCTTTTTATGCTCTTCTATCTCAATTTTAATATAAGTTTGTTCAGCTGTCTTGTCTGACTTATCACGTCGATTTAACATGAGCTGTGTATAGTCATAGTCTAGTTGATAAGTGTCAAGGTCCACCGAATACGATTTAAATTCATTTACTAATGCTTGATACGGAATATTTGGATTTTTTTCTTTTATTCTTTTATCAGATGGTAGTCGGTTACGGTCTTGAACTGATCCAAAAATAGCTTCCTCAAGTATATCAGAGAAATCTTCTTCGGTCAACACCTTTTTATTCGGAATTTGTAAGCTTTCTTTAGAGTTGCTTTGTGTAGCAATTTGTGATTCAGATACCTGAGATTTTTGTTTTTCTAGCATATTGCTTGCATCTGGCTGATCTTCTTTAATATTAGCGTCAGTATCAATGGATTTCTCTACGTCTGTTACAGTTTCTTGGACTGTGATGTTTGTTACTTGCGTCTCTATTAAATTTGTAGTCTCATTTATTACATTAGATACCTTCGCCGTTGGTAGTTCAGTTGTTTCATTTGATTGCTCTATAACATTATCATCAATTTTAGCATGATTGTTTTCAGTTATTGCTTTATCTTGGTTACTCATTTCTTTTGAAATAACTTTATTATATAAAATATTATCACTAATATTAATGGAAGACTTTTCATCAGTGATTTTGTTATTAGTAGATTCTTTGATTGATATATATTTTTCTTCACTTGACTGAGGTTCCTCTAACGAATTGCTCTTGCTACGTATTTTAACAGTCCTAATAGGAGGCAGTTTCTTTTCTTCATGCGTTATTAAGTATATTGTACGGGTTTCTGCGTCATGAGTGATAGGTTCGTAATGTGTTATCTCTTCGACAATATTGAAAGATCCTTCTTTAAGCGCATTAGATGAGAAGAATTTATCATTATTATTTTGCTCACTCGATGAACTTGCAGGCTTAACTTCTGCCTGTATTTCATCATTAGTGGGCTCCACACTTTCAGTAATGTTTTCTTTTGTTTTATCTATTTGTAACGTTCGATTTACAGAAGTTTCAGCAGAAGTTGATTCTTTTTCTAACAAAACATTACTTGCTTCTTGTAAAATCGTTACTTGGCTAGCAATATGTTCTGATCGAATATTTGTAATGTTATCTGACAAGCTTACGGGCTGATTGAAACGCTCGAATGTTTCAGTCAAGCCTTCTTCTTCTTCAATCATAGCATTCCAATCGATTCGTTCAATTGGTTTAGCGATTTCTTCTTGTTCTGGTAAAATTTCGGGACTCGTATTTAAACTGGTGATTATTGTCTCCTCTTCTGGTGCTGCACCAACAGAAGGTTCAGTAGTATTTGTTTTTGGATAATCTTGTTCGACTTTAGGTTTAATAACCTTTTCCTTGAGCTTCTTTTTAGAACCTTCAGAACGTTCAATTTCTTTCAAAGCTTTGTCAATGTCATCATCGTTAAGTTTTTGTTTCTTAGATTTCTTCTTTTTGTTAGTTTTGACTTCTTCAAATACAGTTTCTTCAATACACGTTTCTGGGGGTAGTTGTACAAATACAGATTCCTCTACTCGTTGTTCCTTTGCACCATTATCTTGTTTAGATGTTGATTTAGACTTTTTCTGTTCACACTTAGATTCTTCGCGTGATTCAAAGTTCTCTTCTTCTAGGGTAATATTTTCAATGCGTTCTAAAGTCTGATCAATATTTTTCTGCTCAACCAAATCTTTTGATTTTTCTTTATTATCCGCCGGCTGTTTAGTTTTTTTAGATTTTTTCTTTTTGACAACCTTTTGTTGTTCTACCTGTTCTACAATATTAGGAATTTCTTTAACTACAGGTTCAATGACCTTGATATTTCCATCTATACACTCGACAATTTCTGTAGCTTGAAAGACCGTACTGTCGTGAGACAGGTCTTGTTTCTTTTGTTTCTTTTTCTTTTTAGTTTTTGATGTCCCTTCATCAGATTTATCAATTTCTTTTTCCGTAGGTGTCTGTACTTCAGATGTTTGACTCTGCCGTTCCTGAGAAGATTCGTTAACTATTATTCGTGTAATAGTTTCAACTGGATTTGTTTTATCTTTCAGTTCCTTCTTTTTGTTTTTTGATTCTTTTATAATATCTATCTGAGATTTTACTTCCAATTTCGAAAGTTTCTGAATGTTAGCTACGGGCTCCGTATCTTTTGCACACTCTATAGCTACATCTACCTTTATTATATCAGTTGACACTTCCATGTCAACATTTTTGTTAATTTCGATGTGTTGTTGCGATTCAATCGCAATTTCTTCTGATGAAGATATTTCGTCTACTATTTTATCCGTTACATACTCAAAAGCTGTTTCAGCTATACTTGAGACTACTTGTGCGCTTACTTCAGTAGCATCTAGTTCTTTGGGTACTGCATTTTGATATTTAACCTTTTCGACTTCAGATGAATCAAGAAGCTCTACAATTAGTTGGTCTTGTGATACGACTTTAGCGGATGACTTATCCTTAGACTCCATAGAGTCTCCTGTTTTTTTATTAATAACAGAAGTTTCTACTGTTATGACGTTAAGTAAGCTGTCAACTTGCCCTACTTTCTCGGACTTTTCAGATAACAACTGTTTACGACTTTTCTTTTTCTTTGTCTTCACTTCTTTTGTAGATTCGTCAAGTAAAGTTGCATAGTCCAGTGTTGACACAAACTCTGAATGAACAGTTTTATCTTCCAAGTCCATAGGACCTGTTTTTTTCATAGCCTTCGTTTTTTCTTCCTTCGTCAAAGTTAATTTTGAATCGGTAATACTTGGCTCGTTAGGTGATTCAACAGCATCAATTTCTATGACACTTTCCTTACTTTTATCACGAGGTTCCTTAACTTTCTTTTTCTTATGTTTTTCCTGTTCCTCTATCTCTTTTAGAGCCCTCAATATTTCATCCTCAGATGATTTCGGCTTTTTAGATTTCTTCTTTTTTGATTTCTTTTGGCTTTGTTCTTCTGGCACTGTTTCAGTTTGTGAATCTTCAGTAACTATTTCAGTGACAGTCTCAACGACTGTTGCACTATGTTGTAGCTTTTTAGTAACTTCTTTAATTTCTACAGTTTCTACAATAGGCCTCGATGGTTCAGAAATATCCTTAATCGGTGTAAGTTCTACAAGAACTTCAGGTTCATCAAAGTCTTGAACTTCGATGACCTTTTTCATAGTCTTTTTCTTTTTCATTGTTTGTACATCATGTGCCTTGGTAGGACGTTTTTCGGGTGCGCGCCTCTGTCGGGGCATTTCCCTAGATCGGCTTCTAGGAGGTGGACGTTCTGGTTTCTCAAGTCGGTCCACTCTTTCTGACCTCTCCGATCTTTCAAGCCTTTCAGGCTTAAATCTCGGCGGTTCTATTCGCTCAACTTTCGATTCATATTGGTGAATCGTTGGAGACTTTTCGACGCACTCTACTACGATCTCTTTAACTAACTCAACGTGTGCCACTTGTGGTTTTGGTAAAGACGTTACGCTTTGTGTACCGGGTTGTCTGCGTAATCCTAGTGCTAGTATTTCTGCATAAGATAGTTCATGCGAGCGTTGCTTGAATGGACTCGGAGTTCTTTCTAGTTCGACAGTATGTAATTCTTGCATCGGTGGCTCAGGCAGACTGTCGATAATCTCTTCAGTCTGTTCGGGATAAACAGGCTCCGGCTCTTCCACGGCAGGTTCCTGGTAATCCGGAGTAGGTGCCGAGAACTTTTCCTGCACGGGTTCGGGTTCCGAGCTCTCCACGTACACGTCATCATAGTACACGTTCACATCACAAGTGTACGTTTCACTGACACTAGTATCATAACTTGCGGCACCGATGTCGCAAACACGGGTGTCACTGAGGTCATCGTCGACCCTCTCACTAATCACACACGGTTCGATCACTGCGGGCGCATCGCCTCGAGCTCGGTCATCGTGGGGCGGGGTGGAGAGAGCGCGGGGCTCCCCCCGGGAGCTGGAGCGTGAGCCCGCGCCCTTGACTATCTCGGCGTAGGTGGAGCCGCCGCGCGCCCAGGGCGAGCGGGCGCGGGCGGCGGCGGGCGAGGGCGCGAGGGGCGCGGGGGCGGCGGGGGCGCGGCGCTCGGGGGAGCGCGGGCGCCGCGCCGACTGCGCGTGGCGAGCGCTCGTCACGAGCATCGACAGAGTGGCGGCCTCGTCCGACGACCTCACGAAGTACGGGTCCAGCGCGTAGATCGCCCCGGTCAGCTCTTCGATCTGTCGGCCGATGTCCTGATACGCAAGTACGGACAAACACATGATTTACAAGGGTGTCTCTGGGCGAACGGATGGAGCGAAAGAAAAATGCGGTGGCTGCGATGCGACTCGTGTATTTACGTTCATATGCTTATAAAATTACAGGGATATGACGAGGAATTCGACTTAAAACTAAGCGCTTTAGAGCGACTGCCACGACCTACGCGTCGCGCAGCGGCTCGGCGTCCGGGCTGCCGCGCTGCACTAGCAGCTTTACTCTCTCGTTACGCGCCTGAATCTTGCTCTGAAGCGACTTCACGCGCTCGCGACTCTCCTAGCGGAGGATATCGATTTGACGTGTTAGTAGTGGGGTGAGGAGGAGGGTGACAAAAAAAAAAAAAGATAAATAAACGATCGACTGTCGGGGCCTCGAGGGCCGGTGAGGTGAGATGAAGCGGTGCCCACCACCTACCTAGCCCCGGGCGAGTCGCCCAAACAGAGCCTCCTAAACAAAACTAGAATACTCGCTAGCCACCTAAGCGTGGGGGGCGGGGCCTTACCTGCTGCTGTCGCTGGGCGCGCTCGGGCTCGCGCGGGCAGTAGTTCGGCTGCGCGGCGTGGCGCAGCTGCTGCTCCGCCTGCAGCAGCTGCGCCCGCAGGCGGGCCACGTCCGCGCAGTACGCGTCCACCTGCGCCAGCGCCGCCGCCAGCGCCTGCGCCTGCGCACTCGTGCTGTGCGCCAGCGCGTCCAGCGCCGCCGCCAGCGCCCGCGCCGACGCCTCCACGCCCTCCGGCCCCCGCGACTGCGCCGCCACGCCGTCCGGACCGAAGTGTACCTGCGCACCGAGGGGACGGTTAGCGTGCTGTGCACCAAGGATGACCTGAGATGCTAGACTAATTCGTTGCGATAGGTCGATAGCTCGACTCACGTTGAGTTTTTCCACAGCGTACGAGATTTTGGTCTTCTGTGTGGAGATATCGTTGATCAGCTTCTCTCTCAGGGCGAGACGATCTCTGAGTGGCTTTTTTGTATTTTGGGGTGCCTC
Source organism: Hypena proboscidalis (assembly GCA_905147285.1). NCBI lineage: Eukaryota > Metazoa > Arthropoda > Insecta > Lepidoptera > Erebidae > Hypena > Hypena proboscidalis. Next base: position 1,771,722 of record LR990132.1, read on the forward strand.
GAGCGTTCTCGTGGTCGCCTCGAGCCAGTGCCCGACGTCCTTTAACTTTTTCTCGCACCGCTCCCATTCCTCGGCGAGTTCTTGAAGAAGACCATTCTGAAATTATAATGAAACGTTAGTAATTAATCCTGATTGAGTTTTAAAACCTGCAGTGAACGTTCAACTAACTGTCTTCGCCAATCGTTTCTCGACATCGACTGTGGCGTTCTCTGCCGCCTCCAGCCTCGAGGGTAGATCTCCGGGACTCGTGACGCGTTCTATCGCTTCGATTTCCTTAGCCATATCGGCTAAGTTCTTGGCTTGCTGCTTACAGCTCTTGAGCGCGTTCTGAAATAAAGTTGAACTTACAATATTATCGTTATCATATGAATTCCATCGTAACGACAAACGAAACCCACCCCATATTCAGTCTGTTTCTGCTGTGCCTCCTGCAAGTCGGCCAATGGGAGTGGCCGCGCAAGGAATGCTCGCTGGGTTTCAACCCAGAGTAGGACTTTCTCGAGGAGTGCCAGGAATCTCGAAACAGCGTCGCATGCATCCTCCACGGCTGCCTGCCGTGTCTCCAGCTCGCTGCATACCGCCGCGAACTGTTCCGACAGCGCCGACACCGTCGATTGCACCAACTGTCGCTCGCCAGCGTCACGGCTGCCTTCCACTATGGAGCGAGCGTTGCGCGTCAATCGCTCGACACGGTCCGCCACGTTCGGTACCTCTGCCCTGGTGGCCACGAGGCGCTCGCGGTATTGCTCGGGTGGCAGCGTTCGGTCCCTTGCTGTGAGCTCGGCGGCGCGCACCCACGCCTGCACTTCTTCCACGTCACTTGCGTACTCGGTGCGTGCGGTACGGGCGCGCTTCCATTCCCTTTCCTTCTCCTCCATAGCTGCAGCTAGCGCTTCGGATGATAGTTCTAGGGAGGACAGCTCCTGGGCGACGTCCGCCGGGGCTGATCCTCCGTACCGCTTCCGACTCTCCTCCGTGAAAGTCTTTGTGCGCTCGACTAAATCTGAGACCTCCCTCGTCAACTCGCGCACGCTGTCGGCCTCGTCCTCGCCGAACACGTAGAGAGTCCTAACTTTCGCAGTTAACACTTCTATCTGTTGTCGGAGTTCGTCGATCCTCTCGGATACACGATCGAATTCAGACACGATGTCGTCGATTTCCGCGAGCCGCGCCGCTAGAGTCTGTCGCAATCTGCAAAATAAAAGTAATAAGTATTGAAACGTACGGTTCACACGGAACGATATGAGCTTGTGGTTCTAGCTAGCGCGAGTGAGTGTAGGTGCCAAAACGCGACGAAAATAATCCGGCGCGGCGTGACGCTACGATCGTCACGGTGCAAGGTCGCGGCTGCCGCGCCGCCACTGTGTTTCTACCTCGTCGTTCGTGCTCGTTCGCGCGCGGCGCTCCGCTCGCGTCGCTCTCCCGTCGCTCAATGAACCGTTCTCGATAGATTCGCTGGACGCATCTAATTTTAAATTCCACGTTCTAATGTTTGCACGGTGACATCATAGCGCGCGAGTTTTTTCGGTGCATTCGCCGGCCAGTGTTTACGTTTTGCACGCGCACGCCGCCCGACAGCGTTTACCTTATGATGAGGTGACGCGTTCCGCGTGACCTTCGCCCGGCCGGCGTCGATAATTATGTTAACTAAATAAAATATGAAACAACACCGAAAAGCTAACCACAGTGGTGACACGAAAGAGTCAAAGAGAAAAAGATCGAAGTTGTATCGAGAGAAAAAGCGTAATGCATATGAATTTTAGAGACCGCATGCAGCGTGGTCGCTTTGCCAATGTTCTGTTTGTTTGCCGACGTAATAAATACTCAATGAAGGGACTGTAAAACACGAATACGTACACGATTATACAAAAGGTCCCTTGGGATGTCGTTTCTTATGCACAGTTTAGCAGCAGAGGGCGTGAGTCATCCCGTCGCCCCGGTACGCTGACAAGTCACATGTGTATCACATAGTTTCGATTAGTTGTGTGCTGTCGCACAGAATTATAGGCACGTCCTAGTCTCCTTATAGAAATATTTAGTTTGGTAGTGTTTTACTTTAGTGCGTCACTTATTTTCGGACCGGTCGAGGAGAGCCCGGCTCGCGGAAAGGCACGGTGCGTTTATCTTCGGCCCTCGTTTCACAGCGCGCACTACCACTGAGGTTCACTTTCATATCGTTGTTTTACGTTATTATGTCGAAGCAAATGTATTTTTCTTGTTGGTAAAATGGCGTATCGTTCTAAGTATATCTCTGTAGCCGGCTTCCAGTGCAGACTGTGAGGCCGTGACCTATTAAGCGCTGCGATCGCACGCATGCGCACTAAGCTCGGAAATAGTAGTCTGCCAGTTTGAATAACGATTACACGTCTCCCCCATGCCCTGTCGATTGTCTGGTTTTTGTTTCAGCGTAAACTGAACTTTGTTCTTAGAGCGGTAAGCGCTGAAATTGTGTGTGTAATAGCCCGCTGAAGAGCGTTCCAGACGTAGGTCATGTTCCCTGTTTTATTCAATTCTAGTCTGAAAATGCGCCACGTCAGGTTGTAAATGTTTTTTCTAGGGCCCTGCCAAAAAGACGATAGCCCACTTTACTATGGAGATATATTTATAAATAATAGCACTGTCTGTTCTTTACTAGATCTACGCGCCGGTATCAATCAGCTGATGCAAATGACAAATGCCGGTGCTAGCAATAGAGGCCAAATTCGCATAGAATCTTAACACCGCTGATTTGAGTTCGCAGCTTTGGTTTTAAATGGAGTAAAATAGTGACCAATAGTTGGTTTCAATTTAATATTCGCATACAAACTGACCGTAGACTGAGAAACCATTGATATTTTAATCAATGATTTCATGATGATTTCTTTGCAGTAAGGTGACGTTATTCTAACCGAATGATCTCGTCAAATACATAAAAGCTTATGTCATCGTTATTTTCGCGCAGGAAGTTGTGACCACATTGTATAACAATGGGACATTTTGTTCTTTTATATTTTACGTCCTATCTTAACCTATGTCCCGGTATGTTATCGTTTATGTACTGGAATCCTGTTTGATATTACATTGTATAGTTACAGGTAAAATGTGTTATTCCAACTAATAATAAAATATGGCGTTACGTAAAATAACTTATACAACTTCGCCCACATGAAGTTTATTATAGCGTAAAGATAAACACCTTAAAGAATTCTAAGATCAGAAATCTAGGTTTTGATATAAGTAGCTTCGAAATAGTTTGTATAGCTTTAAATCAAAATTAAAATTTACTGAATTGATTTCAGAACAAATAAACCAAGTCCGTTCCTAAGACTCTAAGCATTTGAATGTTTAGGAATAACTTCCACACAATCTCCCGGTGTATCGCAAGAAAGGTTGCCGCACCGCTAGCGAAGGATATAAAAATAACCATCATTACCCAATTCCACACTTCAGGCAACAGAAATAGGCTCCGAGCACTATCGCGAGCGAACACAAGATACTTATTCTGTATGAAAAATTGTAACAAACCACAATTTGTCAGTCGCAATCTGTAACGGGAGCATGTTTTATGAGGCTGGCTTGCTTCGACACACGCATATTTGTTTTGTTTTTTTTTCGCCGTGAGGGGTGGTGTGGCAATATCGACTCTATGGTTTTTACATAGCTGTCGTTTCACATTTTCACGGTGTCGGGCTTAAGCTTTGATTTCTCGAAACTTAGTTACTATTGTTCAAAATTCAAATTCAAATCATTTATTTTCATAGGCCCCAGGAGGCGCTTGAACACGTCAAAACATTACAAAAAATGATATGAAAATAAATCATAAATTATACTAAATTATATTATATTATATTCTGTTCTGTGCTTAGATATAATTGAAAAAGCATGTATAAAATATATGTGTACAAAATTATTCCAAGTCGTTCGTTGCAATTATTTGAAGCTCCCCCTACTGAGTAGATTTTTTTTGACACTACTATGTTGTCTCCTGTAGGAATTATAATAACCATTTGCAAACCTATAGATTCAATTCAAAATCCAACTTCGTAATTACTAATGACGCACGTTAATTTTGCATTGGCTACGTAACGCATTACGTTTGACAATGCTCAGAATCAGCCATCAGGGTTTACTCTCAAAATAAATACTACGGAAACGTGCACAACTTATGTCCGAGATAATGTTGATAACGGGTCGTTGAACTGGCAATGATGCCAAACTGATTGTTGGCAAAGTGGCAGATGCGTGCCACGTGCCATCAGCTGACTGAGAAGAGGGGAAGGAATAATCGTCGAAATTACTCTGCGATTGTGATAAAGTTGGCGAAAATGAACCTTAAAGACTGTGTTTGAAGCAGGCGCTAAGGAGGGCTTGACATCGGGGATTATGTGGGTACATTTTAAGCTTATTATTAAGGTTAAAGTGTTGGCGGCTCCTATTTATCCATGGATTACCTAGTTTTTTATATTAGCATCCAAATAGGATGAAAATGATGATAAGGAAAAAATAATATTGTATGGTATGATATTTTTTTTTAGTACAGCCAGACTAGTTTTGGAATGAAGGTCAACTTGCCGCTATGTAAATTTTAGCAAAGAAATAATAACTTATAGTAAAACAACATAAATATTTAAGTAGTAAGAAAACTTGATAGCAAACGCTCGTCTTGGAATGCTCACATACACACAAATTCACACAATACATGAATAGCATGAGATCCGACACCGCGAAGGACGAATGTTAATAAGAATTACGTAAGACATATAAAGATAAGAAAACAAAAAATAATCTCATCATAGAAAACAGACTAAAAGAATAAACGACAAATAAATTAAAAAAATATATAAGAAACTGGCATCGATATAATACCTTAATCAAGTTAGTTAACAGGCATGATTGTTCGATTTATATTAAAAAAAAAATCTTTGGTACTTCGAAGCTTATTTGTAAACAAAAGTAATAAAACTAACATTAATTTTAGTTTAACATCCAACAGCCAACAAAGTAGTATATTCAAACCTCTTGTAATGACTTCTTATTTCACTAACGTTGCCATTACCACCAATTTTATTCTCAATAGCTTCACAAGTATCCGTGAAATCGACATTTACGACCTAAAAGAATAAAAAGCGGCAAGAAAACATTGTGTACCATGACTTCATCTGACACATTACAGCGTGAATCAAGGTTGCGCTCTGCGGAAGCGATGACAACCATCATGGCTATACGCTCCGTGAATTTTCGTTTATTTGCGGCTGCACAAGGCCATGGTGGCCTAAAACCAAATGGTAACTGATTTTTATGTCTTCGTAAAATTGCATTTGCACACTGAAAATTATGGCAAAATAAATACCAAATATGGTTTTATTTTATATATGGCATTGACCATAGATGAGATTTGAAATGCTATAGAAATATTGGAATTTATGATCACAGAAAACAGCTAAAATTAGAGCTTATATTTTGTTTAAAAAAATATGACAAAAACACTGACTTTAAACTGACCCTCATCGTCATTAATTGAGCTCTTAATTGCAAAATTTATAAGTCAAATATGTATTTTGCATTAATATTATATAAATCATAAGCGCATTATAAGCAGTTTTTGCAACGAGTTCTGGATCCACGTGATATACCTTCGTATCTAAAAACACTTGGTGACCGCACCAGTCCATGACGTCACTCACTTAGATCTAAGGGTTATTTTAATAGAAGATGATGTCATGATTAGAGGCAAATACAAGAATATGCAAATTATAACTTTATGCCGTAGAATGTAAAGTCTGTAGTAAGATGCGCACTATTTTCGCAAGAAATGTTTTTAGAACCTGTGTCATTGATTGCGTAATGAAGTTGTGTGGGGCCATGATTATTTTATTTAACTATTTTTACGTTATTTTTAATACCAGATGGATAGAAAACACACCAATGGAAGACGAAATCAGCTTGGGATGTGAAGTTAACTTGGCTATCTTAGACGAATTAAGCCACGATACCCATTTTTAATCCGTTTAATGAAACTCATTCATGAAATATTTTAGCATTATTCTTTAAAAAGTTTTTACGAGCACTTAATGTGGCCAAAGTTGTATACTATCTGAGTAAACATCTAGTTTTTTGGCCGTGACGGAAATAGTTGTCACAATTACTAGTTCATTGTATTTTAAAGCCACAATACAATCTTCGTTCTCCGGAAACTTGTTTTTACGATATAAAATATTGGCACCTATGCAACGTTAATGAATGTTAAATAAACCAGCAAGAGTTGTTGCGACATTTTAATGATTAATTATCATTATGAAAAATAACTCGGCGATAGCCGAGTGGGAGACAGTAGGACTTTCAAGTCAAAGGTCTCGGGTTCGAACGGCACACACCTCTGTCAATAAATCGTTAAGATTCGTCTTTTCGAAGACATGTGTGTATTTATCATATAAATTATCGCTCGCTAATGGTGAAGGAAAACATCGTGAGGAAACCTGCATGTCTGAGAGAACCTAAAAAGTACTCGAGATCGTGTGAAGTCTACCAATACACACTTAGCCAGCGTGGTGAACTATGGCCTAACCCTTCTCATCATGAGAAGAGGCCCGAGCCCAGCAGTGCGACATGTATTAGATACAGGGCTGCTATTATTATGGTAAATAACAAACAACAATTGATATTTAGTGCGTTTTACTTCGTGTCGTCGTTTAAAATACTTGCAACGTACCTAAATCTCTATTATTGGTTGCCACATCATGCGAAGAGCATGCGGTCCTGCTGACATGATTTTAAATCGTGTCTTGTGATAAAAGAGTCCGTTTTATTTTTACGATGTCTGGGCCTCTGGGGCTTCCATGATCAGTACTGGGATATGGGATTTGTATTGTACGTTTATTGTTGTATTGACATCTGTACTACATCGCCGGCGATTCGGGTGAATTTCCTATCTATCAGATACACTAGATATATTTTTCGTATCATGCTTAACATTTTGGATCTTGCCACGTCTTATTGGCTATCTAGCTATAATAAAAGGAGATTTGTTATATTATAAATCGATAGCGTCAATCATAAAAACTAAATCTCTCTAACAAACATGTTTATTTATAAATGAAAGGATGACCATGAATTATTTTTTTTATAGAATTTACCCACACGTGTATCTAATCAAACTATCGAATTATCTAAATAATTAAAATAAATCATTAACTTCAATTTATTTGCAATAAAAAGACGTCATAAATATTTAAAATCGTATTTTAGATAATTTTTAACTAAATAGACGCTGCCGATTGCTGCCATTAAAATACAGGATGCTGTTTATTCGGATTTAAGCTGGTTCGATGCCCGATTGATCAAGCATATGTGATTTAAAAAATATTTGTTTTTAAAATTAAAATAAAGTCTTATTTAAGTAAAATCTTCTATCTACAATATTAAAGATACTTCCCCTCCATGTGGCACGTCCGTGGGATACCCTGTAGTTGATTGGATTCTGGTATAGTGTCTTTCAATTCCTGCTGATGAACCACGAGCGTAACCATATCCATCCGAGCGAGCATACGACAGCGAAATAGATTAGGTCGCGTTTTTGTCATGTCATATGAAAATATCTCAATCTCGCGCTCGTATGCTTGTCCCCCCTAGGATTCGAACCTCGAAACGCGTACGTAACCCGATCGTTAGTCCGATGCCTTATCCATTGCGTCATTAGGTCTACTACAGGTTTCTTTTTAGTGTAGAGTCGTAGAGCATTGACTCTTATTTGTGTTGTATAGTTATTTATACTTGTAATGCGTAACAAAACATTGGCATAATTCGGATTTCATTAGTTCGTAGTTGCTATCGTGACGCAGTTGGGATACCAGTGTTCTTATAAACAAAGTTAATTACCGATAGAAAATGTGGAAGGAATTTTCGAGTCAGCTCATTAGTTTTATAATGCAAATGATGGAATTATAACAATATTTCACCTTATCAAAAATGTACACGTTATTTGCTGAGATTACTTTTTCAAAATGTCTGAAAATGGCTGGTATTGTTGAAGAAAGATTTTAGTAAGTATTTTATTTAGCCTGGTTTAGTGGTAGAGGGGCATACGCTATATGTTTATTAGTACTTAGATTGATTTTAATTCGATTCTAAACAGTTTGATTAAAATTAATCTGAGCCTCGGTTATTCAAATCATTGTAATTAGTATAATTTAGTATTATTTATTATTTACTTTTATATCATTTTTTGTAATGTTTTGACGTGTTCAAGCGCCTCCTGGGGCCTATGAAAATAAATGATTTGAATTTGAATTTTGAAATTTGAAATTTATGCCCTTTTCATGCGGTTTTGGGTTCGATTCCCGGGTCGGGCAAAGTAATATTTGTGAATTTTACGTCAGGAAACTCACAATAGTGCCCGGTGGATGGTGATAGGCTCGCCCCCTATACCATGGGACCTAAATATAACAGGTGTGGGTGTGGGTATTGTTCACCTCTGCCACACCCTTTTCGGTAATTAAGGCTTGATGTTACGTTATGTTATGTTATGTTTCTTAAGACTCAGAAGTCAAGTAACATTTTGTACTGTCGTAAGTGTCCTCCAAGTTGCTCAATTTATTTTTACCATCGCTTTTGAACACGGAAAGATGAAACTTTCAATACGCACTTTCTTAATTATTATTATTCCGCTGCAAATGCACCGGTTTCGATGCTCCACTAATTAAAAGTAAAGATAGCTTCGCATTCTACGTTGGATGTCCCTTATACTAATATAATCAATTGAGCAGCTATACCACTAACATTTCAACTAGCAAATAATAAAGATCTTCCTTATCACAAAGCTATTAAGTTCATTTTCCTTTAAATATTAAACATGCGTCAGCAAAAAAATTGGCAATAACGGCTCGATGATTTCAAAACATAATTTTATAAACCATCTCTATATTCGTTATATCGAAGCATTAAGGTTCTTTTTAGCTTGTCTGAAGTGATATTATACGTTTGTGATCCAGTCTGGCGGTCACATGCTTGCCGTTGTTTGGTAAAGAATTTTAATGTTGGAAAAACAAACTTGTGCATCAAGGATTGTGAAGATTTTTCAGTTTATAAACATTAAATATTAAGTACTCATTAATTTAAATAATTATCCATTCATGTCAACTCCAAAGGAGAATCACAATTAAACTTTTCATATAAATGGCCAGTTTTACCGAATATTTAAAGTTATTTTATATAAAAACCGCTTTTATGGCTTCAAAAATATATATTGAACCGTAAGAGAAACATAATTTCATGAAATATCTTTATTAAGACGTAAACATAATGTTATATCCAGTTTTAAGAATTTAGAGGCAAAGTTATTATATTTTTTAGTAAAAAAAATTCAGGCATTTAAAAGCGATTCATCAAAACTTCAACACAGGCACTAAAATACCGAAAGTTGCCAATACCACATGAACGGAACAGAATTTTAGACGCCAACACTAAAACCAAACTAAATTTGTTGATGATGAAACAACAACACATGAAACTGGACCTTGAGCAGATGTCATAAGGGATATAGTTGCTGTCAGTGTTGTAGAAAACGCAAATATTTGTGTGTTTTTAAGCGAGCGCCTCTGTCAGCTATTTGAAGAAATGCCAGGAGTTTTTCTTCCGGCATTCATTGGCAGAGTTGAGTAGCAAACTGCCCTAGTTGCCGAGATTACAGTTTTTTATGTAATAGTGATGAGGGCCTCTGTTAGTACACACAGTGCCAAAACAACACATAATAGATTAATTACTATCATGTGGCAAAATATTTGATTTGTTTGTATTAAAATAGAAGTTATGGCTGATGTACCAAATTTTACCAATGAAATTAAAAGTTAATCGACTATGATTGCATCGTCAATCGAATCTAGTATGTTATTTTAATCTCCATAGGTCACAGGCTCACAGCAAAAAATATCTGTTAATTAAACTGTAACTGTAAATAGGCATTTCAACAAGAATAAACGATTATCGCAACCAAAATGAATTGCCTTAAAAGAGATAAATTAAAATGGGTGGTCCAAAACTGGCCAATTTACAGCTTCGTAGCGGTAAATGTATTAAGAAAGTTTGTACCAGTTGTGGCCAATTATTGGACAGTTGCGGACAAAGAGAGTTGCGATGCTGTCTGGATAGCCACTTAAGGTATTGGAGTTAACAAACTTGGGGTATTTGATGTTCGGTTCAATATCTTGGTCGGTTTAGGAGTTCAGAGAGCCATAAGGGGTAATTGGGTCGTTTACTGGTCTGACTTCATTTAAGCAAGATAACTGCCGTATTAGAAATAGCTGGGTAGTTTTGCCTTTTTTGTATCGCTAGTTATCTTCGATAAGTAAATTTTACTTTACAATATGGCAATATCTGCTAATAAATATTATTTTGGCAGGCAGATCAGTAAACTAACTTCAAAATCTGGTTGGGCATCAGGTTTTGGATTAACCACGTCTTCTAGACACCAATTCCAAAATACTTATTAAGATTCTTGTCCGAAAAGGACAAACAAAATGTAAATTATGATTTATTTTTGTAGACTAGCGAGTAGTGGCCAGCCACGGTACGTTAGTAGAATGAATAATAAGAATTTTTCAAATAAATACATAAAAATAAAATTAGCGAAACAATTTGCTACTTAGTTTGAATGTCACGTCTCGAGAATACTAAAAAACGGCGTCCTTTAGATGACTGGTAAGAAAATTTTGTTGTAGAAGCTATTTGGAATATTAGAAATTATAAATTGTTGAATTATTAATTTTTCTCCTTATTGGGACTTTAAAACTTGAATATTAATAATAAAGATAAGCTTTTTTTAACTGCCTCGATGGTCTAGTGGTTAGCGTATGCGCCTCTCACTACGAGGCCTCAGGTTCGATTCCCGAGTAGAGCAAAGTGATACTTGTGAACTTTCCGTCAGGAAATTCACAATAGCAGCACGGAGTTGGAATTGTGCCCGGTGGATGGCGATAGGCTCACCCTCTATCCCATGGGACCTAAACATAACAGGTGAAGTGTGGGTATTGTAAACCTCTGCCACACCCTTTTGGGTAATATAGGCGTGATGTAATGTTGTTATGATGTAAGTAAAGTTTTGAACAAATAACGGGATAGGATTACCAATAAAAAAAAATTTTAGGGGCTGTGCAGGTAGTAGTTTCTTAGAATAAGGTAAATAGTTTCAAAGTTCACGTTTTTAATAATTACAGTTACATAATAATAAGCAGGTATACGCCGTATTCGTGTTAATATCTATACCTACAATGATGTAATGAACTGGTTGCAGTACTTAAAATGTATTTAGCACAGTTTCAATTAATGTTACTTCATTGTCATTATCTATACAACGGGGAATTGTAATTAACATCGAAAGTGAATTCGATACATTCTGAGCTCATGCAGTAAAGTTGTTCAGAATACGATGTATGAAGCGAAGGTAAGGATGTAGCGATGTATTTAAGAGTTTAGAGCTGATCTTATAGGTTAAGCAATATTATCCGCGGTCGGATGGGTTACCATCTTAACATAACGAGTTTTCCTCCGAGCCTAGGAGACCACTTTAAGACGTCGCGTCGGTCCAGGTGCCATTTAAAAATATATGGCAGTCGTTTCTGGTAGTCAGAGGTCAGAAATTCTGACAACTAGTCTTACAACGAGTAGTCTGGGTCGTGGAGGTTTGATGGCAGTTGCTCTACGTAAAATACTGATATTCAGCTAAATCCGGTTGACTAGAAGCCGACTCCAAGGTAATTTGGCAAAGGCTCGGAAGATGATGATGATACATATAGCGAAGGACAGCCCGTGGACATCAATAATTTACAAAAGCAGATTGTAGATGCGCCACTTCATCTGAGGACTATGGTCATATGCCTCATGTGCTAGTCATTTCAGGGCTTGATTCCACCACCAAACCGGTACACAGTGTAATACAGCACTACTATTTGGTGGTAGGTTAAAGGTGAGACGGTGGTGCTTGCGCCCTCGAGTTCGTTCACAAAAGCTCTACAAAAATCTAATTATTATTGCCCCTTATAAAAAAAAACAGCCAAGTGAGAGTCAGACTTGCGCACGAAGGGCTCCGTACCATTATATAAAAAAGGCAAAAAATCATGGCTTGTATCATCATTACCGTTGTATGGGACTCCCTCTAAAATATTTATTTTCATATATATTAATTACTTATTAAATTAAATATATAACCAAAAACTAAGTGAATATTTCAAGCGTTTAACTGATGTTATAAATATTGAGAAAAACGAACTGAAAATCACGTTTGTTGTATGGAAGCCGCCCTTCAAAATCTATTTTTCAAAATCTATTTTATTAAGTTTTTAGTATTTAATTTTGTTGGTATAACGGCATCAATCATACATCAAGTGAGACGACCGGATGGCGGAGTGGGTAGTGTACCTGCCTGCGACGCCGAGGTCGTGGGTTCGATTCCCACTTAAGACAAATGTGTGTATTGTGTGTTTGTTACTTTGTGTGCATGAACATGGGGGTTTGTCTTAGTCTGGGTGTTTCTATGTATAATATGTATGTATTTGCAAAAAAAAAGTATATATGTATTAGTATCAGTTATTCTAGTACCCATATTACAAGCTCTGCTTAGTTTGGGACTAGATGGCGTTGTGTGTGAGTTGTGAAATATTTATTTATTATTTATTTATTTCAACCGTCTAGCTAACACGGTTCATGAGATAAAGCCTGGTGACAGACGGACATCGTAGTCTTAGTATTAGGATCCGGCTTTTACCTTTTGGGTCCGGAAAAAAAATTAAATTAAATAGACGCACAAGATTTTTAGCACATAACCAGTTATTTTAAATACAGCGAATCTAAGTGCTTAACGAATTCTCAGTATGTCGATTAATTTTGCACGAACGGGTAAACAAATTAACGCATTTCGTGTTGTTTTTGGCACCTAGAGTGGACATATAAAATTACACAGGACAAAAATCTTTTACTTACCTGCAATGCTGTAATAGAGGGGCAAACAGTTATCAGCACACACTTATTTGATTTGAAGCTTATTTGCTAGATTGAGTCTGATGATTTGTACAAAACAATATTTGCAAGTTCTAAGCTGACAAAGTTTAATAATATCCGCTCGTTTTTAGGATCTCTCAAGAACAACTTTGAAATGTATATATATTTTTTTTGACGCATAACTTTTTTACATTTTTATTTATATTTCTCTTTCAGCTTGTACAAAGTTAGGTAAGATTTTGGTTTTAGTATTATTTAATATTTAAGTTTGTAAATTAATTCAAGATTGCTTTAACAAAATAAAATATATAGTACTTGATACAAAAAACCTTGGAGTCTGAACCTTCTACGCAGTAATGCAATATCTGTCCTTACCATCAAATCGGAAGCTAAAATCTAATAAATTAACATTTGGCCGCAGAAGAGTCTCAAGTATTACTTTATTGACCTCGATATTATAATTTATTATCATGTCAATCAATCAATATAACTCAGAAGGGTGTGACAGAGGTATATACCAACTATATTACACCTGTTATGTGCCATGTGATATACTGCCGTGGTAAAACTAAAATGCCGTTATCTGCTCAAACCATTTTTTTGGATACCAAATTAAAACCGCGGAAAAAATTTAAACCGATGTAACTTTTCGATGACAAAACTTATTTTATCTATGTTTTGGTATCTCTGAATCTCAAATAAGTTTTGTCATCGAAAAGTATGTAACGGTTTAAATTTTTTCCGCGGTTTTAATTTAGTATCCAAAAAAATGATTTGAGCAGATAACGGCATTTTAGTTATACCACGGCAGTATAGAGAAAGTAAAGATTATCGCTATCTACCGAGCATAATTCCAGACTTCGTGCAGCCACTGTAAATTGCCGGATGGAACAAAATAAATCTTTTGCCAAACCCTGGGACAATATATAACTTCAGACTGCACAGTTAGTTGACACTACAGAGCTTTGAGGAAGTCAAGATCATCCTTATAAAATCAGCAAATAAGCTTCAAACAACCTTACCTCATTCCCAATCTCAACACAGCACCTGAAAGATCTAACTACCATTACAAACATCACACACAACTTACTTCTCATAAGCTTCAACGAGTTCCTTGACGTTCCTCTCCGTCTCATTGGCAGCGTCCTTGGAGTGCGGTTTGAGGAGGTTCACCACGAACTCTGCGTGTTCTATCAGCTCGTCCTTGCTGTCTTCCAGGCTTGATACCTCGCTTTGGAGCTCCTGGGGAATAAATGAGGGTGTTTAGGAATGGAATTTTGGGTATTTATTTTGAGATAGATTTCGTAGATTAGTATTTTGTTGACACCAAGAGACTTATTGCATGATAATAATAGATATCTCGAGTTGTCAGTTTTTTCGCTTACAGATAATTTCGAACAACATAATATGTTGTTAATATCATCACGTCTATAAACAGTCTAATATTATATCTCCCACATGTGATAGGGGGGTTACCCTATCGCCATCTATCGGGTAGGTACACAAAACCCCGTAAAAATTTCCTAACAAAAAATCCCACCTATTCTTGAGCTGCCCGAGCTGGGCAATAAACTGATACTTGACGGTAATTAGCTAGAACAAAGAGCCTTAGGAAGATCATTTTGCTATTTATTTAATGAATTGGTTACCTGTAAAGCATGTCTGGTGTCGAGGGCTCGCCGTCTGGTGCTGGGGTTAGCATCAAGCTGCCTAAGTCTGTCAGAGGCAGCTGTGATAGCAGCCGTGAGGGAACGCTGCACATCCAGGAGTTGTTGCCAACGGTGTAGCTGCTGCTCTTCTGTTGCAGCGCGCTTGGCGAGACCTGGGACAATGAATTTGAGTTTTATATTAAGAGTTTCCATAACTTAACAATCCTTAACTTGGCTCTATCTCGACAAAATTATACAGAATTTACAGTCATAATATACCTATATATAAGTAGCTTTAGCAGCACAATTCATTCAATGTCTAAAATATTTACTTAAGTTAAGATTTTAATAGCGATAGTATTCAAACATTACTATGCAGTATTTCATTGTATGCGGCTCAAAGTACCAAAACAAATTGTACTAAGCTTGAAAAGGGGTCTGACTGGTACTTCTTCTTCTTCTTCGTCGTGTCGATGGCTGAGTCAAATTTTACTTTAAATTTAAATTTTACAAGGAGTTCCGAATGGTAAACTCAGACAAATATGCTTATACAACTGGTTGCTTAAATCAACATTTTGCGTTATTAGTTCCAATTTGTAAGAATATAGAGTCTATATTCCCCTTACCTTCACATGCAACGTTCCATCTGTCCGCGAGTTCCCTGGTCCTCTGTTCGACACGTTCTCCACTGGCGGCGTCGGCGCCGGAGCAGAGCTCTCGTGCCCGCTCCCGAACGACGTCCAGGAGCGGCTGCTGATTCTGAAGATTGAAGGGATCATCATGATAAAATGGAGTTGAGAGATATGTGCGTGGTAAACATAGATCAGATAAAAAAAATATTATAGTAAAGTGTCAGGTTATACTGTCGTCGCTTTTAACTTTAATAATATATATTCGTTCAAGTTCTTGCATGATAATATTAAAATAAATTAATACAATCAATATTAATAGGATCTCTTAATTTAATTTCAACATAAATATTTAAAAAAAAAACAATGCATATAATAAATTAAATATATATTTACATAATAATTAAACTATCTTATTTAATAATTTAATTAATACTAAAGTCTCTCTTGTCATTATACCTACAAAAGAAGCAATGAAATGTTACTGATATTAGTTAATTTATTAAGTTATTTAATTTAAAAAAAAAAGATGAAATTAAATATTACATTGTTATAAATTTATTAATGCTAATGTATTTTATGTATTTTGTATACATTTTGCGCAAGAAATAAAAGGCTATTTTTTATATTCGTTTAAGGTATGGAAGGAAGGAAAATATTAAAAGATAAAACATCAAATAAATTATAAAAGAGTTGTAGTAATTGGTTGGCTGACTGATTACACAATTAAAATACGTTGAAAAACTTAACTCATTACGTCAGCTATTACGCACAGCTAGGCATTACAATATGTAACACCGAGCTGGATTTTTGTTATTTTCTAATTGGACCTGCCAAAATTTTACATCGTTAGTTAGTTGATAGGTAGTTAGGTGCTATCTACTATTACTGAATGTGTCAATAATAAAGAACCGTGGTTTTAATTTTAGCACAAACAGTTAAACATAAAAAGGTACTTATAGCTTGTGAATTATAATAAAGATAATATTATACAATTCAATAAGGCCCAAGTTGTCCATAGGAACATCGATAGAGAAATTACCATAATGGTCAATAATTATACAATAGAGCGAAGACCAAACCTGCAATTACATTAGTCGATATGGAGTATTATAGAGGGATGGTTAGTTTACTTTTACTTTTCTTAAAATACGATTTCTTTTTTATTAATAAAACATAAGCTGAATAGTGGGTGTTGTACACCTCTGCCACACCTTTCTGAGTAATATGGGCGTGATGTTATCTTATACAGGGTGGATGCGACATAGCGACATTTATTGAAACCACAGCTTCTATACATGGCCAGTATTTTAATAATTAAATTCTCTGGCGAAAAAAAAATCCACGTCTTTCGAACAAATTGCACGATCGCAATGTTCAAATTGTTCGGAGAACGTGTTTTTTTTTTTCGCCAGAGAATTTTTATCCGGTGGAAATTGATACTTACCATGTATAGAAGCTGTGGTTTCAATAAATGTCGCTATGTCGCATCCACCCCGTATAATACGATATAAGCTGCAATCTTCTTGGTCTCAAACTTAAGATTACAAATCTTGTATCTATTGTCAAACAGAAATTTAGCGATTGATTTTTAAATTTGTTTACAATACGTTTTTCGTCTCCAGTTATCTACTTATAATAATAAAAAGAAAAATAGAGTCATATTAAAGCATATCTTTAAATAATCTTCACAGTAAAATAACATTAACTGTGTCTGTATTTCATACTGTAAGTATAGCATATAGTTGCTGCTTTTTGTGCGAAAACTGTACAACATAAACAGCCATTGACACGAAAGAAGAAGAACAGCATTATGCTGCGAATCTCGTTGGCCCTGACCTCCGAATTAAAGTGACCAACGTCAATAAAGACCTCATTGTGCAACTCAACGAACACCGGCGTTATGAGATTAAAGCTTGTATAGACACAGAGAACAATGTATTAGAATAATACTGCCTTTATTTCATTTCGCAGTACTCGACCTATATTTCAAAAAAATTAGGCATGCGAAAAATAATGATTACTTATTATTACACAACAACATGCCTATATTACTCAAAAGGGTGTGTCAAGGAGGGGGTACACCCACATTTCTCCTGTTATATTTAGGTTTCATGCGGTAGCGGTGAGCCATTTTCAGTTGAGATTATTCACATTAATTTAAACGCTCCAGGTACTTTGCCAATTTAGCCATGGATTCGTATACAGCTAGACTCGAAATTTCTCAACTTTTTTTTGTGTCAACGTTATAGGTAGCTAGGCAAACCTCACTTGGTTTGAATCTTACTGGACTCATATTTTTCAACTTTAATAATATATAAAATACAAAAAGCCGTAGCATAGCTATAATTTCCTTTAAAATATTACAATTTAAACGCAGTTTATAGATAACTCATCTACATTAAATCTTCATTTACAATATTGATTGGATTAGCATTGCATTAACTAATTTATGTAGCGAATACGTGATTGAAATAACTTTAATGCGTAATCTTGAACTTGGACGAGATAATCTACGACGCGGAGAAGTTAATGACTTCATTAAAGTCGTAGACAATTTAACCAAGGTTTTTGAATACTTATACATATTTTTGGTGCAATAAAATATTAAGTTTAATACTGATGATAATGTTGCAACTAAACATACTTTCATCATCATAAGTCATCTTTGACCATCCTTACAGCCAAGTAGGTACAGAAAATAAAAAATATTTTTAATTAAAAATAAACAGATGAAAATGGTATTGAACTTAGTTACAAAAACTATATAATATTTTATTTTACAAGTTTTGAGTCTGTGTCAAATAATAATTTGCCTTTCAAATAAAAAAAAACAATTATCGAAATCGGACCACTCAGTGACTCAGTATAAAGTTATGAGTGGTCTAACGTAAAATATATATATATATATATATATATATATAATATAATATACGTTGAGAACCTCCTCCTTTTTTTTCGTCAAAAAGAGGAATCTCATAAAATAGAATTCAAGCATCACAACTTTGATAAAACTAACTAAACTAACTTTGAGCTGAGGTTTTTGAGTGTCCCTTTGAAGTTATTATAACTTCAAAGAGGACACTCAAAAATACCAAAATCTTCATGATTTATAAAGCAGGTACCTATAACAAAGTATCACAATATTCGCAATCTTAGTTTTCACAAAACGGCATAGCTCGAGACGCAGCGCCACTGTTTACAATGTTATCAGCCTCTGATGACTGATAAGGAGGTTGATAACAGTGTTTAATACACATGTAAGTCGCTTTTTGCACTGGAATGCATCGAAATAACTACAACGATTAGGTAATCTACAAAACCTTAAAGTGCATTTTATCAAAATATGGGGAACCAGGGATTACAGTTTTTTTTTCTATCTCTGTAATACAACCAGTATCGCTGATGCCATATTTACTTCTGATATTTTTTCTTCTTTCTACTTAGTAAGCTTAAGTGCTAATGTATGATGGTGCCCAAAAACGAAAAACAATTAAATGTTCTATAATAAAAGTCTTCAAAATCTTGTTTTAATTAAAAAAACTGGACGGTTATAAACAATACAAAAGGATCAATTGAATAAAAACTAATATAGCATCAATTGGTAAAGCAAAATTTGATTTTCTACAAACGATTGCCTGTGATTGTAAGAGTCATAAAAACCAAATGGCAAACAAAACTCTGGATAAAAAATCAATGGAAGTAGGGATCCTGTGAGTGCAGGCGGTCGGCCTTGACACCACGGCGCTGCAGGCATTGTGTCTATTTATAAACGAGAATTCTTTGAGAAAATTATCACCAATAATGGATATATTTAGCTCCTACACTGATGTGTTTATTTTTCATAATTCATACTTGTTATCATTCCAGTATGAATGAATTTATATATTAGAGGATACATGAAAGTTGCACCAGTGACAGGAAAGCTGGAAGAGAATCGTTTGTCTTAGTATGGACAAAAAGAAAAGATGAATGGATTGCGTAAAATAATATAATTATGAAAGAGAAGAGAATGGTAGATAGTGAGACTGCTGGCAGAGAAGAATCGAATTAAATAACATTTTGTGATACCCCAAATAAAATGAGATAAAGGCAGAAAGAAGAACCAATAGATGACAACTATTAGATTATGAAAAATATTATTATGGAACACGATAATGTGCGCTACAAAGTGCAATGGTCGATGAACTGAGATGGGCTTGAAAAGATTTGCACACTACGTATTTATTGCTTGTTACATTTGCTGGTATGAAAGCTAAGCTACATCCTGTTTGTTATTTGTCATGTCCATTGAGACTGAAACTGATTTTTTTATCATAACAAAACAACTGTCTGCACGACTGTCTAGAAAAACCTATTCAGTTTTGCACTACTTATTCAGAATCCCCGTAAGCATCACGGTACATGATTTTGAGTTAACAAGATAAATTGAAAATAATACCACTACACCATAGCTTTTGTTAATTTTCAACAATAATTTTAACTCAAATCAAAATAATGTTGAATTCAGTCGGTGGTGAATATTGTCGTAACCAAGGCTAAAATTAGTCAACTCTAGATTTTAACTTATAATAAAATTGTAAATAAGCCGTTTTATATTGAAGATATTAGAGAAAAATAGTACAAGGGGTCTTTATAAGCTGTAGAAGCCAAAACATATTTTTTTAGAATTTGTCTGACTGTTTGTGTCTTCGCACGCGCATCACGCAAAAACTACTGTATGGAATCGGATGCAGTTTTCACAGTTGTGTAACTGAAGGTTAAATTTAAAATTGGTATATGATTTATCTTTGTATATTATCGCTAAGAAGGTACATTATCGACAATATTAAAAGAAAATGCATTAAATCATGCTCAAAAGTTCTTTACATGACGTACATTAGCAGATTTTTTGCAAATTTTACTTTCAAAGGTGGGTAATTTTGCCTCAATTTTGTAGCAAAAGCAACACTAGTTGTTGCTTTTACTATAACAAGTAAAACAGCTTTACCCCAATGGCGGATGGAAGCGACCTTTTAAAATACTCTGCACAATATTCTGCCCAGACACACAGACCTTGTGGTGTAGTGTCATCCAATGAACCTATGCCCTTGAATATTAACAGAATGACGTAATGCTCGTTCGAATTCACAACGTATCTCAACGGCCTAGAGTCCAAAATGTAGAAACGATGACTCAGACTCCGAATATGGTGTCTTGTAAGCCACTTAGGCTTTATTTATGGGTCTATCACATGCTGAATCGATTTAATTTTAAACTGCCTATAAAGAAACAAAGTTTAAGATCCAATCAGATCATATTTTTTGTAATGACTTGAAGAATAATGTAACCACTGCAGCGCTAAAAGAACTGAGGATTTTCATGTTTGATTAAATTAAGTAAAGAATGAATCTATAAAAATATATCGTAGTGATTAAAAGGAGATTGGTTGCGAAATTATAGGCTTAAAATAATGTGTCCCAAATTCACAAACTCTACATTTTAAGTGGCTCTACCGGTTACTTCCAATGTTTTGCTCTATCGATTATTTTAGTATCATTGACTGGCGCCTCTGACGGATATCAATCAAGTAATAAATTACCTAATACAGCTCCGATAACTCGCGACCTTGACCTCAAGGGTTATGCTATGCTCATGCCGCATTATTGACTTAGGTTTGGGTAAGAAATTAAATCGATTTAAAGTTAAAGTTCTCGATATATCAACATAATCTACTAAGTAACTTAATTCTACCACATGGAAGGTCATAAAAAGATGAGATCATTGGAGACCTTGCTGACAGCAGTTTTTTAATTCGATACTTCCCGGAGCTCCAACTCGCAGATTGTGAAGATTATTTTTTAAAACGGAAAATCATATTACTATTTAAAAATACTTCGGTAAACCGGCATGCCATAATAAAACTTTAAACCTAACATTATTAGTCCAAGTATTGCTACTAATTACTAAAATATTTTAACTACAGAATTGAATAATAACTTTATTTTTAAACCATTCATTAACTAAACAAATATCAACACAGGTGGTAAACTTACGTCACAAACAAAATAACCGGTTTATCAAATAATTTCACCGAGAGTGAAAACATGACCTTAGCTATTGAACTATGCTAACGTGACCTTGACACTAAAAAAACAACAACACGAACCGGCACTGACTTACCTTCCTTTTCCGCGGAATTTTGAATTACTTACTCTACTTAAACTAGATAAAAGGTATGATAATAAATAACTAAGTGACGTAGATAAGACACTTGCACAATGTGAAAGCAATGCAATAAGATGAGTGTATTAAGTGTACAGTTCTCATTGCGGTGCTGTGCAGTGGCAGACTGGCGAGTCCGCGCGCACGGGCCGCGAGCACATGAGTCATGTCACGCGTTAAGGCGAAGTCCATGTGCTAACTCATGCTGCTCGAGTCTCGAGTTAAGTTGTGCAATCGCTGAAAAACGTGTGTTGATGGCTTTTGACAGTTCTGCTGCAAAAACTAAGAGGTTTTGATAAGATTGTACTATTAGATCCTATTAATTTTGTACTGCGTGTTTTCAAGGGCAACGCAGTAAAAAATATGTCTTCACTGCGCTTGGTGCAGTATTAGGTATTACGTAAAATATTGATTTATCTTCTTCCTCTTCGTCGTGTCGATGGCTGAGTATAATTTTATTTTGACTTGCCATCGTGGTGAAAGGATTAGCCAATTGGCTTTGGAGGATTCGCGAATTGCCCAGGGTGCGCCGGACGTAGGGAATCGTTGTGTACGTCACTCGGGGAGGCTCCTTTCATGCACCATTTATTGATTTATAAGACTGTACCATTATTTTGTAGCAATGAAAAACTCTACTGTAATAAAAGTGACTGAATCCACGTAAACACGTAACTTTTTTAACTGTTTCGGACATTTTGAACATGTTGTCAAATCATCACATATAAGGTTACAATTTCAGTGTTACACAGAATTCATGATGGTACAATTACCGTTTTATTGAATGAAGGAATGCGTCACGCGCATTCCTCCGTCTTCACTCATTCTGCCACTTCACACATTGTGCTACTTCCTACATGCTTTAGGTAGATCATGATTAATTTAAGGATTGTTTTAAGAATTGTAATAACTGATTTAAGATTAATATTGTATGTAGAGCGAGTTAACAAATAACTCGAAACATGCTCGACTACAATAACTCATTAAAATTTGGACGACGGGATGGCGAAGTGGGTAGTACCTTTTTTTTTTTTTTTTTTTTTTTTTTTTTCGCGGGGAAATGCATTTACGCATACCACCCTACCCGTGGGGGGACGGGCAGAGCGGCTATGTGGGACTCCCGTGCCTACGATGTTAAACGGCACAGAATACCCACTAAAACCCCGCGGTGTGCCCTCGTCGCCGAAAGATGGTGGGTCGGCGAGCCCCGGATCGATATTATATCCACAGGGCTCGCCGCGGCGACCGTGCCCAGTCCGACCTCCGACCGGGCACCCGACTCTCTTCAGTCCTCCTCTCGTAGCGACGCCCCGAGCACACCCAGGGCGTCACTCCGTCGCGGAAGGCATCAGCGGGCGGCAGAAAATCCCCCTCCACCGCCCGCGGCCTCGCTTAGGGCGGCATTAGGCTCGCGGCGTACGCGCGCCTTCGCCGCCCAGCTCGCCGGCGGCGGAGCGGATCAGCCAGGAGTGAGTCCTCCCTGATCCGCTCCGCCGCCTCCTTCTGCGAGATGACGTCCTCACAGAAGGATGCGACCGCATCCCACGACCTCGCGCTGCTCATTGCCGCGACCACAGCCGGCAGCGAGAGGTCGTTCCCAATGACCGCGGTGAGATCCCGGCGCTGCACCTCCCAAGCAGAACACTGCTCGAGAGTGTGCTGCGCCGAGTCCTCACCGCAGTCGCAGTGGTGGCACATGGGGCTCGCCTCCCTCTTCAGCCTGTGCAGGTACTTCCCGAAGCA
This sequence comes from Hypena proboscidalis, assembly GCA_905147285.1. Taxonomy (NCBI): domain Eukaryota; kingdom Metazoa; phylum Arthropoda; class Insecta; order Lepidoptera; family Erebidae; genus Hypena; species Hypena proboscidalis. Next base: position 1,794,910 of record LR990132.1, read on the forward strand.
ACCATGCCCGGTCAATACCTGCACTAGCCTGAAGGAGAGAGTCCCATGCTGCCGCCCCACCCACTCCTCGAGAATCGGCCGGAGCGCCTCCACGGTGCGAAAACCAGCACGTGGAGCCTCCAGCCGATTCCCCCACCGGACCATCAGCGTCCGGTGGGCCTCCTCCCGCCACGCACGCAGCTGCTCGGGCATGGGGACAGAACCCTCGGCCCGAGCAGCCGCCCTGCGCCTGTACACTTCGGCGAGCACTTCCGCATCCAAATCCCACGGGGGTGTTCCGGCCAACGCACACGCTGCGTCGGTCGACACCGTGCGGTATCCACGAATGGCCCTGACCGCCAGGACGCGCTGCGGTCTCCACAACCGCGCCCTGTTCCCAGCGGACAAGGCCTCCGCCCACACGGGTGCGCCATACAGTGCCATTGACCGTACCACCCCCGCGTAAAGCCGTCGGCTGGCGACGCTGGCACCGCCCACGTTCGGCAAAAGCCGACCGAGAGCGGCAGCCACGCCTTCCAGCTTGGGCACCAAAATGCGGAAGTGCTCGTCGAAGCTCCACCGCCTGTCTATCACTAGGCCCAGATACTTGATCTGGGCCCCGATCCGTACGAGGACCGAGCCGACGGTAATCGAGGCGCCAGCAGGTGGCCCTCGACGAGGTCCGTGAAACATCACGGCCTCAGTCTTGGCAGGGGCCACCCTAAGCCCCAGCGCCTCGATGCGCCCGACCACTTGGGACACACCCTCTGTGGCCAGGCGCGCCGCCTCCTCGGAGTTTCGCCCCCGGGCCGTGACGAGCGTGTCATCCGCATAGCAGATGACGTCTAGGCCCGGGGGGAAAGCCCCACGCAGCACCCAGTCGTAACCGATGTTCCACAGGAGCGGTCCTAGGACCGATCCCTGTGGGACACCGCACGACATAAGTGGGTAGTACCTACCTGTGACGCCGAGGTGGCGGGTTTGATTCTTGCTTAAAACAAATCTTTGTGTGCATGGGGGGTTTGTCTTAGTCTGGGTGTTTCTATGTATAATAAGTAGATATGTATTTACAAAAGAAAAGTATATCTTATTATGTATTAGTATCAGTTACTCTAGTACCCATTGTACAAGCTCTGCTTAGTTTGGGACTAGATGGCGTTGTGTGTAAGTTGTGAAATAATTATTTATTTTATTTATTTATTATATTAATATGATACTCTTTCCTATTTTTTGGTTGTGATCTCACTGACCAGGATAGTAAGCACTTAAGTTTATATTAATATTGTCCCCTTAAAGAAGGCATATTGGATGTGCTTGAGTGAGTGAATATGAGTATTTGGATTTGTCATTGGGACCATTGGATATAAGACGTTCTTTTAATGTAAAAATGTACTTCTAATGTTTTGGCCAGTTAAATAACACCAGACTTTTAAGCCTAAGATAAAATAATAAGTACCTAATAGATTTGTCACAAAGCAAAAATAATGAATTGCTCTATTTGCACATATTGTCAAAAAATTTAAGAATTTTTAATGCTAGCAACCCAGAGTACCCAGTATCTAATTGAGAACATACAAATATTCTGTGCTTGTACTTACTTCCATACATTTTATAGCTGTCCTTAACCGTCAAGTGCGTGTTGTGAATTCATATTGAGTTTTTGCAATAACCGATCGCGACTACCTTGCCTTAAAGTATGGAGGAAAGAAAGAAAATAATATAAAGCGTGACCGACTGTAATAGAGTTAAAAATGAAAAAAAAATGAAAATCGATACTTCGTAGCAACCAAACCTACCTTGCCTACTTTAAATATTGGCGCAAGAAAATGGATAACTCAAAGAATATAGATTAAGCATATCATAACATAACACCACGCCAATATTACCCAGAAGGGTATGACAGAAGTGTACAACACCCACATTTCACCTGATATGTTTAGATCCCATGGGATAGAAGGTAAGCCTATTGCCATCTACTGAACACAATTTCAAGTCTGGTAAATTGCCTGACGGAAAGTTCACAAATAACACTGCGCGACCCGGAACTCGAACCCGTGACCTGCGGTGAATGGCGCATACGCTAACCACTAGACCATAGAGAAATTAGATTAATATATAATTAGATTAGTTTAGTTTAATATTACGTTTTGTTGCAAATCTTACCCTGTTTAGCTCATTTTATAATCAATTTTAGTTTAAGCTCTACATTTTTTAAATAGCATGAAAACTCATCCAAACAGTTGATATAAAAAGTATCTGCAGAAATGGCTCGGTATCAGCAACAGCAACAACATAGCCTTAATTGAACAACAATGGGCCTTGAAGTCAAGTGCATTAACCTACAGTTTAACAAAAATAAGCCAACCTGCGCTTCTCAGTGGTTGGCTAATCTAAGAAAAAAACATTAGACCAGGCTTTTGTTATGTTTTGAAACGCTACAAGTGGGTGTTGAACGTTCGGTCTCGCTTAAGGAAATAATTACGGTATTGTTTTACTTCCTACATTAAAGCCGCAATTTAGGTGAGCAAATTATCAGTTTATTTTGGAAATAAAGCTTTAGATAGAGCTTGTTATTGACAATTAACTGTATTTTTTTATGAAAAATGGCATTATTATCATTTATTTATTTTATTTAAAAGAATGTTAAAAATGTTAGGCGTAGTTAGTAGTTGGCGCAGTTAAGCAGATTAATTAAAGAAATCAAGTGAAAAAATCGATTCACCACAATAAGAGCAGCGAGTTTTCGCTTATCAGTATGACAAATTTTATCAGTTATCCAAAATATCTATGCTGATAAAATGTATACACAAATACACGCCAAAATTAAACTTATCTGTAGTAATAAATATTATCACAGGATAGCAATATCCATAGCAGTTATGACAGATATAACATTCTTATTGTTAATTTGACATAATCAGATTATGTATAATTTTATCTTGTTTCATGTTATTATTGGGTTACCTCGAACAGTCAGGTGTGCCATTTCATATGGTTCAACATTGCGTCATTTTGGAACCAGAGATTCTGGCGGTAAAAATATCATTAACGAAACAAAAATTAATTATCACGCGAACAAATTGGTTGATCTACCAAATTAAACGGTAGAAGTACACTAACCACGACTAGAATCTGTGGTTTCCATAATTGTAGCTATGTCGAATCCACCCTGTATTTAACACCACGCAAAGTTAACACTAACATAGACATTTGTGGAGTGACAGCCTGCACTCATTGCCAACAGCACAGTATAAATATGTACAAACAGTACGGAAACTGCCTACAAACGTGCGAAACGGCACGCACACATAAACATGCACACCGACGAGACCCCTAAGCGGTTTTCGCGGTGCTCTCGCGATTTTCGTCATCCTATTTGTCTATACGTTTAGTTCTGGCAATGAGTGCTGGCTGTCACTCTAGGCACAAACGACTATGTCAGTGTTAACTTTGATCATAGTACAAAAAGACGAGTATGCTCATCACGGTGTGTCTGGCAAAAGGCTGTGCCAGCAGTGGCTCTCAAACATTAAATTTTTTTGGTACTACTTTTGTTTCACTAGTTTAAAAATTGTAAATAATATTTTGCTAATACCTAAAAGTTTATATTGATAACTATGTTAATACACATAAGTCATGGATCCCACTGTTTTTAAATCACTGCTTAGAAATAATACTTTTCCTAGAAATAATTTAACACCGTTGATGGTAATAAAAATAGATATTCATAGCTACAAGTATTTTAATCAAAAAACACTATTCAATGAAAAATTACGTAAAAACTTTGAGAATCTGCGTCGATAGAACGAGCACGAATGATTTTGAGGTAAAGAGGTAGGGCATTAAGCTACTGGTACTACACATCTGATACGCCCCTTTATTGTCAGGACTTAAAATATAATTGTACACTTAAAAATAAAAAAAAATGTCATAAATTGAATCAATGTTTAATTAAGTCAAGGAACTACACATTTAATAAACTTACTTGGTTATTTTTTATTTTTATTTCCGTCCTAGGAAAATATTTACCATTAAATAAATTAAAAAGAAAAGGCACTCTATAGAAATTATTATTATTACCAGATGAGCTAGCCCGATTTCAATTAACCTTGGCTTTGATATCACACATGTTTGTCACACATGACACATGGATGACTTATTTCCTGGCAACTTGTTTTTAAAACAAAACGCAGGTGTCTAGACGTCTAGCATGTTTATTTATTCATGTTTTCATAGGCTGTTTAATAAAAATGCGAAGATTTTTAAGGATTTTATAAAAACATGCGCGTTCATAGTCAACCATAACCGTCGCTACTATATCGTCCACTAAAGTCCTTTTTGCAGACTTGCCTATTTGGACATTTTTTCTCTTAAAAATAAACGTAGCAAGAATATTACAATGAAACAATCTCAAGAAGCAGTTCCATTTCAGTTTTCCAACGGTAATAAATCAATTTAAAATTGAAATTAAGTCAATTAGTATTTAATTTATTCGGTAACGGTGCGGCATTATGTTTTTGTCTTATCACCTGACAATCTTATACGTGCGGGTGGCATCATTATGAAATTAATTGGACATGATTACAAAGTAGAAACCTCATCTTGTATTCCAAAGTTCTTGTTTACAAATAATTGTCCCTCCCAGCTTCCTCCGCCCAATAGGTCTTTAAAAACCAAGTTTGTCATATTCAGCAGTTGTATAAAGATCAACTTTACTTTATTATTGAGAATACGGGTTACTCACGTTATTTTAGCCGGGATATGCCGACTAGTTTCGAATCTAGTACGTGGATTCATCAACTGGGCGATTAATCGAGTGTCGTCGACGTCGCGCGACGGCGAAACTTTGAAACTAGTTGGCATATCCGGCTAAAATAACGTGAGTAACCCGTATTCGCAATAATAATGTCTTCACATCACGTCGGTTTTAATAATTTTATAAACTTTACTGTAAAATGTACTAAATACGCAGTGTAAGTGGGGACTCCGCTGTACGCACTGATAAGATAGTCGTGTTGATCTCATTTATACAATTAGATATTGATCTCAGGACCGTTATATGCGTAATACCACAGATAATATAATACTAGTACAGATACCCAATCTCATACAAAAAATTGACGCCACCTTAAAAACTATTTTTCTGCGGGCTATTTTAATTTATTTTTTTGCCTATAGATGGCCGGCCGTACTTGTGAGTAGTCTCACAGATAATATAATACTAGTAGTAATACTATGTTTATGTGTAAATTACAATGTTACTAATAAACTGTTATTTTAATAGCATTTAGCTATGCTTAGCACTTATTATACTAAGAAACAGTTGAAAAAGACATGGGACCGGCAGGATTTGAATCTGCGACCTTCTGCACACCGGGCAGCCGCTTTAACCAACCACTATCTAAGTATAATTTGCTAAGCATAGCTAAATGCTACAAAAATAATCAATAAGAATTACAATATGTTACATCTACTTAATACTTATACTTATTAATAAGTGTTGCAGTGCCGTACAAAATCTAATCTATAAGTACCTAATATAAGTGACGATCAAAAGATTATACACCTATGCCTGCCCCGTTCAGAGACTACAAGAATCTATGATACCACAAACAAACGAGCTCCTGACTATAATCGCAGAATCGATTCTGTTCAATTGATAGCAGTACGAAGCGGGAATCCCCTCCACATATTTCCCGATGAGTCAGACTATATACGTCTTCAGTAGAAAACACGATCTAAATTGACTGAAATTAGTTGATTTATTGGACGTCGTGAACTCAATTTACGGCATCAGCAACGTCTAGATATTATGTATCAGTTCTAGGATTGCCTAAGTGTATAATAGTACAAGTCTACGATCTATTTTCAGATCTAACAAATATAAAAAAAATCTCAAACTTAAAACTTCAATATTTTGATTGCAAATATGGGTATAAGTACTTTGATGTTAGAAAGTAGTAAAGTCCACCATATTTTACCCTAAGGCATTCAATACGGATCATAGTTAAATCTATAAGTAGTATAGGTACGTATTACACTATTAAGATACATTTGTAGAAACTATTTATTACCAAATTATCACCAATTTACACAGGAATAACAAACCTAATATTAATAACGCCGCCGCGCCGTTTCGAAAGAGTTCGATCCTATACTAGCAGATATTATCTACGAGTTATGACTGTGTGAAACGAGATTACAAGACAAATTTTAATTAGAGTAAAATAAATTGTGATCCGAAAGAGTACTTTTTCGGCAAATCCAAAATATTATTATGCTGATGTGCGTACCTTTTCTGACACCTCTTTCCTCAACTCTACATGTTCATGTACTTATTTAAAATATAAATAAGTAGCTTTGATTTTATTTATACAATTTTATGATTTGTTGGAATAAGATTCTAAAATAAGTTCGTTAGTATAATTATGGGCAAACTTCTTGAGCATTAGGTGACGTGGTAGGGGAAAGTTTGCGCATCGTACACTTACAATTTATGAGTTTACTGATAACAATTTGTAAGATACTGAGAGTATCTTGTAGTTTTAATTAATAAATAATTTGTATATCGGCAACTCAACAAATAACATGTTAAATATCCCGAAATAAAATGCTCAAGAAGTTTGCCCATAATTGTAGATACTTTTTGTTTAAATTGAGTACAAAATCGGTAGATCAGTCAACCAAATCCAATAATAACAATGGGTTATAAATCCTTCAGCGTTGGAAAGTAATATCTACAGTAATCAACATACTTGTTAAAATTTGCAACAATTGTAGAGCTCTTTTTAACTGACGAAAATAACGGAGGTGGTTAACCGTTGATATTTTTTTATATGAAACATTGTTTAATTGAATGTTTAAACAAAACATAATTAAAGTCATTTTTGAAAACTGAATAAAATGTAATAAAAGTAGCTATAATCATTGTTTCATTTGTATCAAAGCTACTCGCATGTTTAAACTTTAACAAGCCTGGTAAAAAAAATATTCACTTACCTCGAGATCATTCCTGGCGTGGTTTAATTTCTCCAGGTGCAGTCTCAGCGCGTCCACTGACGTCACAGGCTCCTCTTCAATGTCATTCTTGTCCAGGATCGCCTTGATCTTGTCCACGAGCTGACAAAAGTCTTTCCAAATCTCCAAGTCTTGCTCCAACTGCGCTTGACGAGACTTTGCAGAGTTCAGAGTGTTTTTCAATAGTTGGTTGTGCTTCTGGTGGTCTTTCGATAGCTCTTCCTGCTCACCAGCTGCCAAAGATGGCCAGATCTTGTCGACGATGTCCTGCATCCGCTTTCCAACAAGATCCTTCATCGAAGGTTCTGACGTGTTAAAGAATGACTTGTGTTCTTCCAAATCAGACTCAATGTTTTCAAAGTCTGTACCGTTCTTGCCCATGTCCAAACGAATGGTCGCTTCGTTTACCCAGATGGTTAACTTCTCAACTAATTGAAGGTATTGCTGCCTGTATTTCTTGTTATCTTGCAAGTATTTTTCTCTGTTAGCTAATTCTGCTGGTAAAGATGTCTTCAGGGAATTGGCTTCCGAAACCATTTCTAATAATGTACTGGGCACTCCATCATCACTCTTTATAATATCGGTAATCTTGGTCAGTTTGTTCAAATATGTTTGGATATTTTTCACCAGTGTTGCATGCTCAGCTAGTTTCTTATCAACGCTAGCAACATCTCTGCTCAATAATGGTCGTGAGTGTACTGCTGCTTCGTTGTCGTGAAGCCATTGAAGAATTTCCGACAGATCTGAGCCAATCTTCTTATGCTCTGCAGCTGCTCTTTCGTGTTCCTGTCGTTTTGCTTCCACGTTTCTTCTTAAAGTAAGGAGTTGTTGTTTTAAAGATTGTAAAAGTTCTGTTATATTATTTCTATCAATGACAGTTCCTTCAGCTGCAATTTGTTGACCTTTGTCGGTGGCTGTGGCAAGCAAAGCTTCACATCCTTGAATCTTGAGGATGACGTCATCGTATCGCTTGATTTTTTCTTCCAAGGGCTCATTGGATTTCTCAATTTCATTAGTTAAGTCAGTGTATTTAGCAATGAACTCTTCAATCTCCTTCACTAAAGCGAAGAATTGTTCTCGCAGTAATAGAAGTGATTTAAGTTTAGAAATTTGATCTTCAATAGTGCTCATCAGATCATCCTGTTGTGTGAGGATATCCTGAAGGTCATGTAAATTACCACCTTGTAACTCGTTCAACATTGATTTGTTTTTCTTTAGGTCAGCCAAAATTGATTCGTAGGCTTGAATTATTGGTTGCACATCTTCAACCTTGCTTCCAATAGGTTTGTTTAGGGCCTTCAGTTTGTTTTGGATTTCATTAAGGAATTCGAGGGCGGCAGCAATCTTGGCTGCAGCATCCTTGTATTCCTTGATGTGTTTCAGGAGAATGCCTTTCTTATCATTGATCATAGCCTTTATTCTAGCAAATCTGTCTGACAAAACATTAACCTGCTCTTTAAGCTGTAATTTATTAGAATCTGATAATGAGTCCATGATGTTTTTGGACTTATCTTTAATTTTGACGATGTTCTTTTCAACATCATCAGCTTCTTTGCTTAGTTTCTCAAATTTGACAAGTTGCTCTTCCAGGAGTTGAAGGCTAGTGGTACGAAGTTCAGGTGTAGCAGCTACTTCAGCTTCATTTAACCAGCTCTGGCATTTAGCAATATCTGATTCGAACTCATTTCTGACTTGTAGCAATTTGTTCATAGCTGCGAGTTTGTCATCAATATCAACCTTAGCCGAGGTGTATGATTTATTCAAGTCTTCTAGGATAGACTGTAATTTAGCCCTTTCTTGAGGAGAGCAGTCCTTAGACACAGCATTGCCTTGACGCATGACTTCAGTAAGAGTGTCATTATGGAAGTCAGACAGTTCACCTTGATGTTTCTTTAGGATTGCAATTTCCTTCTCAACTTTAGCTGCTTCCAAAGGAACTGGGCCTCCAAGTTTTTTAATTTCAGCCAGCTTAGATTTTAGCCAGTTCTTTGCCTTCTCAATGTTGTTTTCTAATTTCTTTCTGTCCTCAGCAGATGTTCCTAATCTTTCGATTTCTTGTTTGATCAAAGATGCTAGCTGTTTCTGTTTTGATGAGAGTTCAGATAATTCTGATTCTAATTGCATTTGCTCAGAAGGTTCAAGTTCAGATTGGATGTTGCTTACCTTCTTTTCTAAGGAATCAATGACAGTCTTCTTACCATCTGTTTCCTTCAGAAGATTAGCTACCTTCTTCTGGCGTTCTTTGACGGACTTACTTTCGTACCCGAGGGGTTCAGGGTGAAGGATATTGTCGATTTCTTTCTGCATCCATTCGTTTTGTGCGTTGACTTCGCTCTTTGTGCCGTCGATTGCCTTGTATGTGATCTCAAGCATTTGCAGTTTGCGCTGAATACGTTTGGCAATATCATTATATCTTCTTTCGACTGATTTCATCTGAAATAAATGTTTCGATTAGAATAATAGTTATGAAATACCCAAATGTAACAGAACTCAAATAATACTGACTATATGTTATTTTGATTTTTTTAAAACTAACCTGTTCTTCTACTTGCTGAGATTCCAAGTTGCTAACAATATTGATAACCTTTGATCCAACGGTCTTAATATTAGTTACTTTCTCTTTACCACCCTGGTCAAACTCTGAAGACAATTCTTTCAAAGCAGCCAGTTTCTGTGGGCATGGAAGTCCAGATCCTTTGTCAGCCAAGCACATCTTCTTCAGCACAGAGTCGAACCAGTCGTGGATCTCCTGGCATTTGTGGCGGAAGTCGTCGATGATGCCTTGATTACCCTTTTCTCTCTCAATGGCTTCAAAAATGGCTCGTTCAAGGTCGTCTAGTTCTTCTTCTAGATTTATTTCATCTTCGAGTCCTGATAAATAATTAAATAGCTTAGTAAATGATAAACGAAAGCTCTATTAAAAATTTAAATGCAATTTTATTTACGTTCAGTTATTATACTCTATCCTGCATAGTAATAAGTTCTGATGATTTAATTGAATGAGAGAGTATTAAAGATATAATATATATATATATATATATATATATATATATATATATATAATATGAAGTATACTGAAGTATACAAACCTTCAGTAGGAATCTCAGTGAGCAGCCTGTTTCTCTTCTCACTGAGTGACACAAGAGCGTCATTCATCGCCGCCATGTCCTGCTTAGCCGCCTCAGGCCGCAACTTGGATGGGTTGGCGAGCCAGTCACGAGCCAGCGCGTTGTGGACTGAAATCCAGTCTTGGATCTCCAGAACTTGTTTCATGGCTTCTTCCATGCTATGAACAGCATCTCCTAACGTCTCCAGATGACTTTGTACCTGGTAAAAATTCGCGTTTAAAACACGTAAAAATTTTACTACGGTAACTTTATAAATCAATAATGTCGTCGTCAAAACGGCTAAATTTTAGTAGACCAGAGGTCGACTCGAGGCACTATACACTTTGATAGTTATGACTCTGTACAAGTGAACATGGATTAATGAGTTTTACAAATGAAATGATGCGCAGGTTTTCATAGAAAAAACCGAAAATCAGCCTAACAACAAAAACTTATGTTGTTTCTTTTATATTTACATTGGTCTTTCAATATTAGTTTCTTTGAGTCAAAAGCTATTGCAAATATTGTTTGCTTATTTTGCTTATCTTTGTTATTTGAATATAATTAAGCTAAGTGCCCCCTTGCAGAATTAAGTTTTTTTGTGGTATAACATGCCCGAAATTTAGTTCTATGGCAAATCGTTAGCAGTCGATATCTAGCGCTCAGTCCAACGATCGGAGCGGCCTCGGGGGTGGCCTGTTTACATGCACCGAGTACTCGGCCGAGTGCACTGACTCGTCGATTTACTCGGTGCTTTATTTACTTCTAAAGTTTTCTTGCTAGTGAACACTTAGCTTCATAACAGTAGCCATGCAGGCCCTTACCTTATTTTCGAAAGTCGAGATCTTTCGTCCGAACTCAGGCGCTTCAATATTCTTTAGTATATGGGCAATGCGCGGGCTTTCGACTTCGGCCACATGTTTCTATAATCAAACCATGCATGGTCGCACAAACACACGGTGCGGGTTAGTTTCATGTTATGTTAGAATTCATTTTGTTAAGGAGACAGAGAAAATATTTTGTACCATTTTATAGCTAAGTAAAAGTATAAATCTTTATTTTTTATAGCAAAGTTTTCGTTTCGATCTGATTGGTTTGCTGAAAACCAATAAGACATTAATTCTTATTAAATTGTTTTTTTAAGGAGTTTCAAATTGAGTTTCCATTTCGCGCAGATAAGTGATGACAAATGAATGACACACCATCTTCCAAGTAATGAATGTGTTACAATCGGTTCTTTGTAAATGTTTTCTCTGTTTGTTCAATTATTTCAAACAAAACGTGTCATTGGACTGCAAAAGCATCACTACGTTGAAGTGGAAGGCTGAACTTGATTCGTAATTATTACTTATTATATTAAATTTATATTAAAAAAAATATATATACAAAATTAAAATTAATTATTAATTATTTGTATATATAAAATTATATAAAAAACTTATTAGAACGAATAACTTCAATTAATTCAATATTTAATTTGAACTAAACTCATCAGTTAACTGCAAGAATATTAAAATTCCCGTTTTGATATATTCTTGTAAACATAATGTAAAGTTTAGACACCCAACTTAAAGTTACACACGCTTTTGTTGGGAATAGATTCAGATTTAGTTTCTACGAATAACATCTATTTGAAAATCTTACTCTCTTTCTTAAAGATTTGTATGTATTGCCGATTCAAAGGAAATTTGAGAGAGGTCTATGTCCAGCAGTGGACTTCAGACTGATTGATTCATTGTATTGAAAGAATAAGTTGTTATAATTGCAAAACAAGTCAGCTCTTAGTGCTTTACATACATCTAGGTAATCTAAGTGATTAATTAAGTGTCAGATGTTAATATTATTGAAACAGTGCCTGAGTATCATCGTCTGCGCCAAGATTATTCATAAGCTGTTCATACAAACATTTTATTCATACAATTCTCTGCCCATTAAAGTGTATTGTCATATTATAACCTTTTTTGCCACTCAAAATTGGGACGATTACTAAAAGCTGCGCCTCCAGATGTCGCTCTTTTAATTGGATGGAATGTCCGGCTTTAATTGGTCGAGTATAATTTAAATGTCTAACTCAAATCTTTTTTTAATCTATTTGACAGGACTTTGCATCTATTTGGCAGGACCGCTCCAATTTAGAGAAGATACTCTATATTGGAACTATTTCGGTAGCTGATAAAGCTACCATTCATTTTTATTTTGAGTGGCAATTAGTCATGTTACGGCTTTGACCTAACGATTATCATTAGGAAATAAAGACCCATATAATTCTATTGCTGGGTATCAATCAAGTAGGGTATAAAACAAACGGTTATAGATATGTAACACTTTACCTACCGTGCCGTATCCTTGTGGGCCCCAAATAAATTTGGATGAAGTCTTTAAAATAGAAAAATACGCTCAAGTATAATTATAAAAACATTGTAAATTTTTTAATACACTAGATAAAACTTTGTCAAACAAAATCAATAACTCGTTACTTGGCAATTTAGTAGTAACAACCTTCAATAGAATTGGCTTTTCTGGCCGCTATAAATGGCATATTAAAATACGCTCATTTTTAAAACCACCACGCAAATCTTGTTCTTGCAAATACATAAAATTGAAAATAATCGCTCCATTTTGTTAGTTTTTAGAGTCTCATGAGAAACAGCACGCCTATTTCAAGTTAAATTAATTAGTTCAAATTCTGAGTATACTTTTCAGAAATATATAACTCAGGTATGCTTAGTATAAAACTTGTTACCTACATTTAAATAAATGAATACTACGGTTAACAACGTATTAGTAAAAGGACATTGGCGGATTTGTTTCCTCTACAAAATGTTAGAATGGGCAGAGATTAGTCTTTAAATTTTTAGTTTATTTTTAATTGTTATACAACAACAATAATATGTTTCATAACAATTTAGATATTATTGTCTGGTCTGAATTGTGGCTTGTTACAAAAACGAACAGGATATTTTAACTCAATTGTTATCCATCAAAATCGTTCTAATATAGAAAGTTTGTTATGTGGTTAAAGTAATAGGGCAAATCGATTTCGAATCGAGATAATCTTGACGAGAACATAACCAGGTGCACAAAAGTTACATATCCAACGAAAGCTTTTAGAAATACATTAATTTCTAACTACAGCTATCTACAATGTTATTCTATCATATCGGGTTGATTAAAACATCTTACGTTACTTATAACGTTGGTTTTGTTCGTTTTGTTGACCTGGTGGACTTTCAAGCAGAGTTTATTAGAATAAGATGCACATTCGGTTGCAAGCAGTTGGAGGTAGTTGAGTTGCATTGTATTGATAATAAGTGAAGATAGTATACGCGTAGCTATCAGTGCTTTCATTTGATTGGCTTTAGTGTGAACCTTGCAGTATAATATTCATTCATATAACACACAGCACAACAAAAAAGTACTGATACTGATTTTGATAGCCAAAGCTGCCGATTTGATAGCAATTAATGCCGTCAAATTAATGAACCGGAGACAAAAAGTAAAGGTATATCTATACCAATATATAAAGAGGATTATTTTTGGTTGTTTTTTTGTAAATCTTAATGAAAATTGGTGTGGAGATAGTTCTAAGCCCCAGGTTTAATTATATAGGCTTTTAATTGACGTACCTCGCAGGCGGAGCTGAACTTACTAACAACCAAAACATTATTTAGATTTTGCCAACAAGCTTCTAGAGACTCTATATTTTATCATGTCTAATATAATAAATGTAATATACCTATATTAAATTGTACTATTTTTTAAGGCACTTTACTTGCACTAAGTGTTGGTATTATTAATCATTATATCATTATTTTAAATTAAATCTATGCAATTATCTTATAAATACAATATAACCCTATTGAACACCTTAAAAACGGTTTGTAATGCAACACAACTCGACCAACCCACAAAAAAACAGACAAGGTCTTGCTGTCAGTGACTGACAACTGACACACATGACAGCTGACATAATAACATCACAACAAAAGATCACATCATTCAAAATGAGGCCAAAACATCAGAAGCAAGAATAGCAGAAGACGCCTTCAGTACCTGGTCAATCAGGTCTTCTAGCCTGGCTCTGACGTGCAGTTCCCGAGGTGGAATGGGCAGTGGAGCAGAGTCCGCTGGTGATGAAGGTCTGGAGACGGAAGCCGCTGCTGCTGAACAAGCTGCTACGGCCGCGGAGAGACGGCTCTTCTCAGTTTGAAGGCGGTTGTGAAGTCCCTGTGAAGAGAAGAAGTTTTTATTAGAATCAATGGACTTAAAGTGATACTAAGCCTATTAGAATTTGATTGGTTTAATTTCTCCAATATTTTGTAACTAATCTTGCTAATGTTAAATGGGTAATGGGACTTCTTAGTGACTTAAATTATAAAAGTAATTTATATATAATTTAAATATGAGATAAGAACATAACTTACCCTGGCCTTGTCCAAGAGCTCACGTCCATGTGAGAGTCCATCAACAGGCACATCCAACTCAGTAATGGCCGGCTCCATCTCATCCAAGTTATTCAGAATACTCTCCAGCGTATCTTCATACTCCTTGAACTTGGCAAGACCCTCTCGCAGTCTTCTCTCAATCTGTAGAGCAGTGGCCAACAAACTCTTATGAGAGTCGTTGACGTTCTTCAACTGTTTGCCTACAGTGTCACGGATAGAAGGTGTAGTCTTTACATAACGTTCAATCTGGGCTTGGCCTTTTCCTTCTAACTCATCTAAAGTCGAACGATACTTCTGGATGTCGTCAAGAAGAATTGCGTGTTGAGCTAGCTGCTCCTCTGTCTGTTCTCTGTTGGCAATATACAGAGAGTTATGTGCCATAAGCTGGAAGGAGATCTGGAGGAGCCATTTCTCAGTATCTTGCAATGACTGATGGTACAGGTTGTAGTCCTTGATTTCAGATTCTAGTTCTGCCTTCTTAGCAGCGCATTTAGCACGTAAAGCCTTGCATTTCTTTTCAAGCTCTGTAACAGCTTCTTTGACAGCTGGTTTGCGAGCCCAGCTACTAAGTTCAGCAGCTTCGCTCTTCAACCTTTCCAATTCTGGTTTCTTGTTATCGATTGAATCTTCAATATGTTTGTATTTTTCTAGAAGAGTCTTCATTTCACCGAATTCTCCTCCAGTTGGAGGTACTTTATCTAAGTTCTGTTCGGTGTCCTTGATCCATTGGTCCATTTTCTTCTTGGATTCTTCGAAATCTTCCCACTTGCCGATAGCGGCCTTGAGCTGAGCTGTGATCGAGTTGAGGTCAATCTTCAGTTGATCCCAGCTTTCTTGAAGGACTTTGACGTCGTTTCTCAAGCCGTCTTGTTCTTCAGGAGGAGTGTTATTCAGTGCTTTCTTGAAGGCTTCCTGTAATACTACAAGCAGATGATGACCTTCCGTCATACGGTTATTTACGAGCTTCACAGTCTCTAGCTTGTCTTTAGTAGTCTCAATATCTCCTACTCCAATAGAATCTTGAACAGTTCCGTGAGCGGTCTCTAACCATTGCTGAAGATCTTCTTTAGCCTTGATAAACTCAGTGTGATCTGAAAGGTTCTTTTCACCGTGAGAGACTAAACCTTGGATTTTAGTGAGCAGTGTTGTGTACTCAGTTTGAAGGTTTACTGTCTTGTCACGGACCCATGCACATGCGCTCTGTTCCATGAGATTTTCACATCTATCATTCAGTTCTTCCAAGACGTGTTTGTGGCCTAAAGCTTCTGCAAGTAGGTCCTGTAAATTTACAAGCAAAATGGTATTTTAAAATACATACAAAACATAATAATATTATATTATAAATATTTATATTGACAAAATGTACTTACGCGGCACTTTTCAAGATGCTCAGGGGTGATTTTGTCGACCTTTTGTACTGTCTTGAGTTTGTTGTCGAACTCTTTGACCCATTTGCTCATCTTTTCCGAAGTTTCCAGGTAATCAGCCCAGGCGGACAAGCATTTTTCTAACAACTTTTTGGTGTCTTTACAAATCTGTTGCAGATTCTCCCATTCAATTTTAAGCTGTTTAATTTCTTGGTTAATGTTGTCTTTACCTTCATTGCCAGTAGTTTCAAGAACTGCTTCACTGAGGCTAACAGCTTTTTTTAATAACGCTCCGCCTTTGGGCAAAGATTCTATAATTTTGTTGACTTTGACTAGTTTTTTTTGGACTGAATCTTTCTCACCATGAGAATCTGAACATTGTTGGATCTCAACCTTGCAGTTTCGGATCCAGTCATAGAAGATGTCGTATGACTCTTTGTATTGAATATGTGAGTTCACGTAATCTTCCAGTTTCTAAAACGAGAAGAGCAAAATGAATGGCTGCTACTTTAAAAATAACTAAGTGTAATCTACGAACAAAACCCAATCATAGTGGTGCAAAATATAAATATTGTAATTCTTTAAACAACAAAAGATATTGCAACTTTTTGTAACATTTTAGATAGATAGATATACTTTATTTGCAGAGATGTACAAAATACCCTCTAAAAAGCATCTGAAATACTAAATCCAAGATACTTTGAAATTAAGTATTTCAGATACCAGATACAAAATACTTTCGAGAATGGTATTTGAAATACTAGATACAAGATACGTATCTTCTAAATACTTTCCAAGATGAAAATACTTTTGTTAGAAAACAACATTTTGTTCTATTGAATTTAAGATTATTTTTGACATTATCTTAATAAACATTAATGTTATTTATTTACGAATATATTATGTTAATCGCTGAAATGTGACAAGACAAAATATTATATTTTTAAGGAAAATAATAAACCAATCAAAAGCCATCAATTTACTTGGTTGGCCATCAGGTTACTTATTTTTACTGACCACCCTGAAGTTTTTCCAAGACAATAATACAAAAAGACATGACATGATACAACATGAGATAAGAGACATAAGACATGAGGCATAATCAACAATAACATGTCAGAAATAGAAAGATGGTCAGTTCTCTAAGGTTGTCTGTTGACAACATTATTGCGAGTGACCGAGAACGCACATGTCCCCCTGCATAAGGCACGTATGAGAGCAAGAGATACAGACATATCCCCTCCCCCCAGTGGTTACATGTCCTCACTTGAAACCGGAACAAAACCTTTCTATTTCTGTCATTATTGGCATAATATATGAGAACAGAGATATAAGACATGCATGACATACATGACATGACTCCTATATTATTTCATGTAAAAGAAATGTTTGAAGAACTACTTTTACTTAAGTATTTTAAAAAGACTTAAGTAAAACTAGTTCTTCAAACATTTGATCACTATTTTTTCTTCTATGTGGCCTTAGAATCCAAAAGAAAAGAGTCGCTCCACAGGGGCAGAGCTTGGCAAACAGGTGTTATATTTCATACAAATTTTTGGTAACTTATTCCTAAAAGTATTTTGTCAGAAAAAGTATTTGTAAAATACTAAGATACCTAACAAAATGTATTTAAATACAAGATACAAAATGATTTTTGGAAAAGTATTTTAGATACAAGATGGAAATACGTATCTTGTATCTTGTATCTGTATTTCAGATACTTGTATCTTAGATAAGTCACATCTCTGTTTATTTGTGCATACAACATAGGATATACATTTTGTATAAAAGTTTAAATGACAATACATGCACAAAGGGCGGCCTTATCACTTAACGCGATTTATTCCAGGCAACCTTTACAGAATAGTAGTTTTAGACAGAAATGAAGAAGTATTTAGCGCTTAATAAATAATAGGTATAATACTAAAATAAGTTAAATATACTATTTATTATAATATATAAATATATAATAATATAAACAATATAATATGATAATATATATTGTTTTTGATAATGTTCGTACAGCATTTTCTTAAAACAATTCAAACTTTAAGCTTCTCTGATTGCAACAGGCAACGCAATTGTCAACAATGAAGGACTGGTCATAAAAATCTGTGGAATGCGTCGGCATCTCCAGTCTTAGGGTTTCGGATGACCTCAGGAACTTTGAATGTGTGTCATGAATGATCTTGAAACTTTCTTTGAGATAAGTAGGGCCGCGGGATTAAACAAAACGTTATAAAGAAACATAAGGTCATGAGTATTCCGTCGAGCAAGAATTGGAAGCCACTTGAGCTTTTTTCGAAATTCAGAATTTTTTACATAAAAATACACAATTAAGAAGTAACCTTTGCGATGTTTTAAGTTAATAATTTTGTCTAATAAATTATATTCAGAGGCCTACCCCTGAACCACATTCGTCAAACATTTTGTATTTTAAACAATACTTACTCCAATCATCTCGTTGACAGTATTCCTGATATCATCGTATCGCTTCAGCGTATCTTGAATACCCTTGGACTTCAGAGACGAGTCCTCTTGCAGCTTCTCATTGAGCCTCTTAACCAGGTCGCTGTGGGAATCGATGTCTCTGTTGAAGGTTTTGAACTTCTCCAGCTTGGCCTTCTTCTCTGATAGGTCGTTGAGTAAAGAATCGTCTGATTGGATCTTTTGGTCGATGTCGTCTAACCATTCTACAAGGAGTTTGTGGATCTGGAATACATGACAAATAAAGAAATAACAAGAAAAATCGTTTAGTTTTCTTGTACGACGGAAACTACTTATAGTGTCGTCAAAATATGACAGAATCAACACAACACAGACATATTATTTTAGACGTTAGATATAATATTAGGACTTACCTTAGATATATCATCAAACTGTGATGCTCTACTGGTCAGTTTATTCCTGACATCTTGCAAATCTGCAATGAGCTTATCGAACTCCTGTTTCAAGTTATCCGTATCTTCCTGTATTTTAGCTGCACCTGCCTGCTCAGTATTCATTATAACCTTCTCTTTAAGTTCTAGCAGATACCTAAGCTTGTTCTGGCCTTGTTCTAAGGATTGACGTAGTAGTTTTACTGTGTTCAGTTTGCTATTCACTTCCGGTAGGTTGTTAGGTATTTCAGCGCATTGGTTTAACTTTTCTCTTGTGCGATCAAGCCAGTCTTGGCATTCACCGTAAAGAGCGTTGTGTTGTTGGTGTTCCTAAAAAACATAGAATACAAGTCAGTAATGATGATTGTCTACAAAATTATATTTTTATTAATATATTTGTCCGTGAACAAATCATACCTGATAATGGAGTTCAAGTCTCTTCATGACTTCTTTAGCGAGGGACAACAGCGCATTATACTTGGTGGTTAGCTGGGTTATGCCGTTAGATATTCTGGTGTCGGCACACGTTTCCAGCAACGTTTGTGCGCGCACGTTCAATTTATCCAGCTCGGCTTGCCAATCAAATAGCATTTGTAAATGACCCTGTAGGCAAAACATATTAGTTTCTTAAAAAAAAAAACCACTGTATATTTATATTATTGTTGTTATAATGTTGTATAAAAATACATTGAAAGAAAATATATTTATTAATAGCCACATAAATAATTGTATTTTACCTGGAACTCTTCAAGAACAACTTTCTTCTGTTCCAAGTTGTTTTGCAGTTTATTGAATGATTGCACAAGTGTTTCAGTCTTCGACAACCAATCCAAGGCTTCTTTATATTGCTCTTCGTATTCGGTCCATTTTACAATACCGCCCTCTATTAGAGCTTTGGTGTTATTTAACTGTTCACTGTTAAACAAAGACCACATTAATAAATTAAAAGCAATACTTGTTTTAAAAATATATATTAATGAAGCATTACAAAATACAATCATGAAACAATATGAATACAATGACATGTTATACTTACACATAAGTATCGTATTCCTCTTGCATAAGAGCTACTTCTTCCTCGATCTCTTCTCGGTCTTCATCATCAGCCATGCCGCAAGAAATCTCTCCCTGTTCGAGAGCCTTCTGCAACTTAGCCTGACCATTAGGAAGTTCACTTGCTAACACTTTCAGCTGTGTAATCTTGCTGCTTAGAGACTCTTTATCTCCGGTTGCATCAGAGCATTTTCCTAACCTCTCCTTAGCAGCCCTAATCCATTGGACAAAGTCTGAGCCAGCGTCGATGAACGCTTGGTGTTGTTCCACTGTCTGTTTCTGCTTATCGTACAAGTCTTTAGCTTGCTTAGACAGTGTCTCGTACTTACTGGTGATCTCAGACGCCGGAGCTTGTTGCATAAGTTCTGAAGCCTTAGAAGTTACAGACTGAATCATGGGTTCAAACGAAACGATATCTTGAACAATATTGTTTGTTTGACGGAGTGTGGCTTTCCTTTCGCCCAGGCTAAGACCGGCCGTGAGTCCGGCGAGACGATCTTGCCCCTTTTTGGATTTGGCGACTTTCTGCTCACACACTTCTTGGAGTTTAGCTTCTCTGTCGGATATCCATTGTTGTAGTTGTGAATAGCTTGAACTGTAATCAGCCCATTGAAGTAATGCGGTCTCCAAATGAACTTTAGCTGTCGTCATCTTCTTTACAAGACGATCCCATTCGTTTTGTAGTTCTTTAAGTTCTGTATTGATCTTATCCTTACCATCAGATCTAGTGTTTCTTAGTACTTTCTCTCCACTGTTGACTGTGGCGTGAACCAAGTTTTGTCCTTGTTCGCGGCGCTTAAGTAAATCCTCAATTTGTTCTAAACGCTTTTGCAGTGCTTCTTTGCTACTATTGCTGCCGGCTTCACTGCCGCTTCGAGTAATATCCCAAGCATCATCAATCCATTTCTTAGTTTTAACGTAATTGTCGTCGTAAGCCTGGTGTTGCTCATAGTTAGTTTCAACCTTTTTAAGGACATCATTGGCCATGTTTACAAGAACTTGGTATCTAGAGTTAAGATGCCGTAGTTGGTTATTGACATAAGTGTCCAAGTGTGAGGATAACAGACCAGAAGCTGAAGCATTGAACTTGTCAATGTCAGCTTTACCTTTGATGAGATGATCAACTATTTCTTTCACTTCGTTTACTTGACCACCTTTCTCCTTAGCTGTACCGAGTAAGGCCAGTTTATGGTTCTTAATAAGAATTTCTTTTTGTTGTAACCAATCAGACAATCTCTCGTACTCATCTTTGTATTCACGCCATTGACTGACTGTGGCTTCAAGTTGGCTCTTTTGTTTCTTAATTTCGTTAAATAGATCATTGAAACTTTCCTTCAGCGCCTTCATTTCATTTTTGATAATTGTTTGTCCATCAGTTGAAGTGCTGGCGAGAACAACTTCTCCAGTGTGCTGTAAATGCTCAAGCAATAGTTCTCCCTGAGCTTGTTTATTTATAAGTGCTTCAAGTGGTGCTACAGAGTTTTCGATAGCTAGTTTATCACTAAGTGGCTTAGATTTCAAAGATGGCACCTTTTCTCTAGCCCTGCTTAGCCATTGGATGAGGTCGTCATGAGCTTCTTTATAAAGTCTATGGTCTTTGTATTGTTCCTCACGGTCAGCAAGCAGTTTCTTAATTTTATCATAAAGACTGTCAAACTTATTTAATGTTTCTTGAGCTCTAGATGCGGCGTGATTTTGTTGGCCACTAGCGATCATTTCAGCTGCTTTTGCTTTCAAAGTATCTACATCAAGACGATCACACCGTGCTTTCTCTTCTACTTCTTTGAGCTTTTCAAGTTGGCCCCTCTTATCAGTCATTGATGTCTCAAAAGGCGTAAGTTCGGCTAGCATGTTTTCCAGGTAGTTGTTACTCTTTTCTATAAGCTGTATTTGTTCAAGGAATCCAGCCCATTTAGTTACTGAGTCATCCAGCATATTCTTAGTTTCAATCATTCTTGACAACAGTGCTGACCACTGTTCTTGAAGAGCTATCAAAGAATTATTGATAGCTTCATGGCCTGCAGGCGCGGTATTAGCCATAACATTTTGCGCCAATTCCACAAGAGACTGAACTTTGGTGAATCCTTCATCTTTAGTAAGTAACAAATTCTGGATAAGCACCAGTTTGGTTTCTAAGTCATCTTGTGAACATGAGCTTAGGTCAGCACAGAAGTCTAGTTTGTCTCTCAACTCCTCGATCCATTGAGAACACTCGGTAACATTACTGGCAAACTCTTGGTGAGTTTTTACATACTGTTGCCATCTATTCGTTAAATCTTTAACCTTCTGTGAAAGAGTTTGGTATCTTACAGATAAGTCTGAGATTTGCAAACCACGTGGTCCAAGCACACCGGTATATAAGTGTTGAGCCTTTTCAGTGATATTGTCAATCTCGAGTTCTTTAGCACGCACTTCACCTTGCAGTTCCTGGAAGTTCTTAAACTGTTCTTGTTTCTCTGGCAAAGTTGCCTTGAGATCTACAGCATGGATCTGGTTATCAGTATTTCTAATCCAAGCTAGACATTGGTCTTTCATGTTTTCGTACTCGTTCCACTGTTGAATCTTAGTTTCAAGGGATTCTATCGTCTTGTTGATGAATGACACAAGGCCTTCCCATTCTTGGTGAGAAGCATCAATTTGGTTTCTAATATTGGCTTGTCCACCACTAATGGTTCCTGGCAATACCTTTTCACCAAGAGTGCGTATTTTGTCAATACGATTCTTCTCTTCAGGCAAAGTTAACTGTAGAGATTTCAACTTTTCACAGTTACTGCTTAAAGCTACTCGTTCAAGATTTACATCACCCCATAGTTGAGCGGTGTTGTGTGTGGCTTCAACCCATTCCTCCAAATCTTTTACAGCTTTGGTATATTGGGTGTGATTATTAACAATAGCTTCATATTGTTCGACAAATGACTTTGCTCTTGCTAATATGGTCTCATGCCTTTGTTTAAGAAGATCTATTTCCTTGGCAATATCTTTATTCATATCAGGTAGACTCAAAGCGCGTGATTCTAAATCTGCAATGTCTTGTTGATGTGCCATTGCTTCTTGTAAATGGGTCCTGTAAACGTTTAATTGATTGCGCTTTTCATCTAATGTAGCTTTAAGCTCTATTTCTTTCGGCAGACTTTTTTCAGCAGTTGTGAGCCATTGTCGTACTGTCTTAAGATTATCTTCAAACGATGACCATTTGTTTAGCTCTGAATCTAGATCCCGTTCAGCTTTAGTAATGTTATCAAATAGGTTGTCAATAGATTGTTGGATTTCGTGAAGTTGTTGTTCGATAATCTCCTTGCCCTCAGGTGATGTAGAAGGATACAGTTTTTCTCCCAATTCAAATGTGTTATTAACAAGAAGAGCAGTGTTGCGTCTTTGGCTAAGTAAATCATTTAGACTTTCTCTCTTAGAACTAATTCCCTCCGGGATATTAGATAAGTTTTCATTACATTCGTTAAACTTGTATAGAGCTGCCTTCAACCAGTCAGTGCATTGGTTATATTTGTTTTGGTATGCATTGTGATCATTAACGGCCTGTTCGCATTTCTTAACGAGCTCTTTAGCAGTGGATTGAACTGATTGGAATCGGGATGTCATCTGTTGCAAGTTCATTGTTATCCTTGTGTCATTACAATTATCAATAAGGTCACTAAATTCATCAGTCAACTTGTCAACATCGTTTTCAGTCTTCTTCAGGTTAGCCAAAATAGCCTGTAAAATATGAATAGTTAGTAAAATAGTCATTATGGTATTCAATTGAGTAATGACGTTTAAACTGATCTACGACAACTACAATTAGTATCACCATTTATATAGTCAAACCTTTAATAAAAAGACGTTTGTTGAATTAGAAGAACCAATAACCAATACCTAAATTAGTATAAAAATATAAATATTAATTTATAGTTCAAACTTGAAGTATTCGTATCAGGAACACGTGTAAGTACAAGTATAATATTTTTGTTAGATTGCTATAAATAAATCATAACGTTCGTGAAATTAGATATCTACTGAAAATTAGGCTATTTCCTACAGTGCTGACGATAAAAGATTCTGCCTTTTATCAACTCTTACTTGATCCAATGCCTCGCCCAATGAAATGACTGCACTCAAATCATTTTCGTGATTATCAATCGCTTTACATAAATCCTGTTCCAAAATTTAAAATTTTAACAATTTGTAGTAAAATAAAATTTATAAAAGCAGAAAGTCAAAGATCTTACCTGATACTTGTTCAGTTGATCCATTTTCTCATCGAGAGTTGCCTTAGGAGTGTATGTTTTTAGGCTCATCTCAGTGTCACTAAGCCAATGTTGTAGACGATCATTAGCACTATCAAACTCAATCCATTGCTGAATCTTGTCTTCGATTCCACGTTTGACGTCATGGACTGTTGCTGTGAATTTCTCTAAATCAGCCTTGAGGAGACTGAGCTCCCTAGACATACCTTCTTTACCTCTAGGGGAAAGTTTAGCGCTATTTTTGTCTATCAGATCAGACAGCATCTTGAGCTTGTTGTTACCAGTTGGAATCGCGTCTAACAATTCTTGAATCTTTGCTAGTTTGCTCTGCAAGGCAGCTTTGTTACCAGTAAAATCGGATAGCAGATGAAGTCGATCCCAAAGATGTTTTTGATAATCTTGAAGAGATTTTTGCTGGTCAACAAATTGTTGGTAAATTTCGAAAGTATTTTCATGTTTATCAATAATTCCTGTTAACCTGTTGGTTAGAGCATTGTATCTTTCCCATACTGACTGGATAATTTTTGTCATTTCATCGCTCTCTTCTTTACCTGAATGAAGAGTAGCAGCTACGTTCTTAGCTTTTTCAGTGACAGTTTCAATGACTCTCTTGTGAGAATAGATTTCTTGCAACAGCGTCTTGTTCTTGAGCAGCTTTGATTTAATTTCTTGAGCAGCATTAAGTACAGCCTTCTCTTCAGTTTCCACAATCTTTTCCTTCTCATCTAACCAAGCTAGAGTTTGTTGCAGTACGTCCTGGTAGCTTGACCACTGTAACGTCTGAGATTCATATTCTTTCTGCTGTTGCAAAATATTATCATTTAGTTTATCCCATCTTTCTCTAAGAGCCCTTATTTCTGCGCGAATATTCTCTCTGCCATTGGCAGCAGTTTCAGGTAATACCTTGTCGCCAGAAGTAGTCAAAATACCAATTTTATGTTCGCCGTTTTCTCTTTCCATTAAAAATACTTGTAGTTTATTGCCTTTACTTTCAATACTAAGCTTATCTTCTTTGGTCACCATCAGTGACAGTTGTTCTTCTAAAGGTTTCAGCCAGGCGTCGAATTCATTACGCAGCTGTACATATTTCCTATGGTCAGCAACTAATTCTGACCAATGGTTAACGATCTCTTTAGAAATCAAATGTAATTGTTGGTAACGACTGCTAACTTGAGTAACAAGAGGCTTGAGGCGTTCAACTCCACTAAGTTGGATAAGACTGTGTGATTCATCAACAAATGCGTCAATTTCTTTTTCTTTAGCATTAATGTTGTTGCGTAGATCAACATACCTTTTCAGTTGATTTTCTTTTTCATTTAGTGTAGAGCATAGACTTTGATCACGACATTTTGATTCCATGTCTTTAAGCCATTCAGTAATGGATTCAATTGATGAATCAAACTTATTCCATATCTCCAAGGTATGTTTCAGTTTTTGTTCTGACGTGCCGATGCTATCAACAGCATTTCGTAATTGATCGTGCAAATTGTCAATTTCGGTCTTAATAGCAGTATTGCCAGTTTCTGAAGTACTTTTGCTGACATTTGCAAACACTGCTCTAATTTCATCCAATTTACTTGCTCCGACCTTTTCTATATCTTTCAAAGCAACAGCAGATTGCAGTTTTCTTATGATTTCAGGTTTTTCACCGGTAGCATTTTCGATATCAAGCAATTTTTCAGACTGAGAACCAAGCCATTCTTTGTACTGGGAAATAAGACGAACAAGATCTTCGTGCCTTTTTACACAGTCTTCCAAATTATCTTGGAGATTCTGTGATTTTGTTACAATATTCTGGAATAACTGCTTGATAGACTGTAAATACACATTCAAAGATGCATCATGCGTCTGGTCGACCAATTGTTGAGCTTTATCACAAACTGACTCAACTAATTGTTGATGAGTCATTATTTCTTGATGCATGATTTTGTGATTTTGAAGCTGAGCTTTCTTTTCTTCTAAAGAAGCTTTAAGTTCAGTGTGTCGCTGCATTGCTCTTTCAACGTCCTTAAGCCATTTGGTAAGTTGCTCTTGTGCAAGACTGAAATCTGAGAATTGTAAAAGACATTGGTCTAATTTGTTTACAGTTTCTTGGAAGCTATCACCAAAACTGTCCCACAAAGTTCTTATCTTGCGAATCTTTTGACGAATAAATTCTCTGCCATCAGGGCTTGTATGAGTGTACAATTTTTCACCTAGGCTCAAGAATTCTTCAAAAGCAGGTGTCTTCTTGTTTCTAGTTTCGTATAGTTCCTTAGCTTTATTTTGCTTTTCTTGTAACACAGCGTAGTCACCAACGATTTCGTTAAGATCTTGAAGCTCACCAAGCATACCAACAAGCCAGTTCTCCATGTTGTTGTATTCATTTTCAAATGTTTGATGTTCAGCAACAAACACTTCATACTTAGAAATGATTTCATTAACAAGATTATTAAGTGTGTGATACCTAGTTGCTAATTTTGATGTCTTATTATTGAGTTCAGACTCAGTCGCTACGTTTTGTTTGGTGTCGGACAGAGCAGCAAAATCTCCACTCCTTGATTCAAGTTCACTAAGGATCTCTTTAACTTTCTGTAGATGAGCAATCTTAGCCTCTAGATTACTCTTAAGGCTTTGGTCCCTTACCTGGTTTTCTTTGACTTTCAACCATTCTTCTAGCTCATCTAATGTCTTTTGGCTCTCAGTCCATTGTTTCAGAGTATCCTTAAGTTTCTTATCTTGATCTTGGCATTGCTTAGCTAGTTGGTCCCATGTAACTTTAAGTTGTTCATACTCACTTATAAGAACTGGGTGACCATTAGGACTAGTGGATTCTACAACAACATTTAATTGTGCCTTCAAATCACCAAGAGAATTTTGAATATCTTTGGCTTTAGATGTTACTTTTTCGATTGCAGCAATTTTGGCATCAACATCATCTTTTTGTGTGACTACTGCATAGTTAAGCATGCTATTTTCAGCAACTATGTGGTTTAGACGGTCGCGTACTTCTTCATACATTTGAACGTACTTTTCATGTTCCGCGACGTGTGATTCACATGTTGAGATTCGTTTTTCTAGTTCTTTAGACATATCTCTGTATCTATCGATGGTTTTAGATAAGCTCTTTTCAGCTTCATCATCAGGCATCAATTTTATCTTTTCAGTTAACTGTGAGAGCATAGATTGATGCAATTCAACTTCTTGGTGTAGTATCTTGTTAGCATGAAGTTGAGCTTTCTTTTCAGGTAATGATGGACACAGCTTGAATTCACCAAGTTCTTCTTCTTTGTCACTGATCCATTTCTGGACTTGGTTAAATGTATCGTCAAAGGAAGATCTCTTATTGATAGTGGTCTCAATATCTTTGATAACATTATTAAGAGAGTCTACAGAATCTTCGAAGTAGTCTCTCAGAGTTCTCAGTTCATTTCTGATATGTTCACGGCCTTCAGGTGTAATACCACTGAATAAGGCTTCACCGGATTCAATGGCATTATTGAGAAGTCTCTGACCAATTTCTTTGTTTTCATTAAGTTTCTTGATCTGTTCTAGATCAGCGGGAGTGGGTTTAGCATGTTTGCTCAGCGCAGCCAAATCCTGAATCTTACTGTTAGCATCTTGTAGCCAGTTTTTGAACTCAGATATTGATTTATCATACTTTCCTTTGTTGTCCTTTAACTCTTTAAGTCTGTTAAGATGACTTTCCATGAATTTAGAAACAGTTTGATATCTAGTTAATAAATGGTTGATGTGTTGTAAAACACGAGAGTCAGGGTTTCGGGATAAAATTTGCTCTCCAATTTCTGTGAGTTTGCCAACTTCACCGCCGTAGACCTGAATTTCTTGGTTGAGAACTTCTACTTCAGCTATTTTGCTATCGATTTCATCTAGGTTTAGTAGATTAGCAGCTTCCAGCCTTACTCTGTTTTCTTTTTCTTTTAACCATTCCGAAACATTTTCAAGTAATACTTCGTATTCTTGCCATGTCTCAATATTTTCCTTAAGTCTGTTTTTGATTTCTTCATAATTGGCAGTGAGTACATCTAGATTTTTCTGCGCCTTTTCTGTTTGTTGAGCAGCTTCTTGGGCGGAGGCGGGTTCTGCGACTACTTTCAGTATATCGCGAGCTTCTTTTAATTCAATCACTTTAGCTTTACAATCTGCAATACCATTTTCAACGTCTGCTAACGCGGCATTTTTAACTTCTAGGTTATATTTATCACTGGTGACGTCAGGCACACACCATCTTGTTTTATCATCTAAAATTTTCAGGTTTCGATTAAAGATGGCTAATTTATCAGTGAACATTTTTTGTAAGAATGTCAAAAGCGTGATTTCAGTTTTGTTTGCATGTATCAGCACACTTTCGAATCTCTTCTGCAAAGTACTTAGTTCTTTAGGTACTAAGGATTCATAGAAGCCTGGATAGTTTTCGTTCATTTCTGAAACATTCTGGGACAAATTGTCAATTTCGTCGTTTAAACTCTGTAGCTCTACTTTACAGACCTGGCATTTCTTGAGGCGATCCAAAATCTTGGCATTGTCACCGGTCATGTCATCGCATTGAATAATGTCATCACGAATTTTACTAATTTTATCCGAAAGAAGTTTGATTTTATCCTTGAGTTTGTTTTCTTTAGATCCTAATGATGAAACTGCCGATTCTAAATTCTCAGCTAAAGATTGTAGAGCAGTGAACTCACTGTCCAAATACTCAATAGTAGAAGAGACCTGACCTACTGGAATATTTTTGTTCAAGTTACTGATTTGTTCACATTTGGCTTTAATACTGTTCTTAAGACCAGTGTAAATTGGAAGTTCTTCTCTGTATTTATTTAGATGACTTTGTCCAAACCTTATTTCTAAATTGTCACAAGCGTTTGCCAAGTTTTGTCCCGTTTCACTTAGCCAAGTAAGTACCTGATTCTTTGTGTCATCAATCTGGCGCCATACAATAAGCTGTGATTCCAGGTCCTGTATTCTCTTTATTACAGCATCATTAGCTCTCTCCCATTGAGTTTGAGAAGATAGGAAAGCTTCTTCTAGTGGACTTGTATCAAATCCTCCCAACGTTGATGCTTGTTTAAGAACTGATTGCTTGATAACATCCATTTGATCTAACAAGCCCTTGGACCTCTTCAAAATTTCGTATGATTTTTTTGCTTTGTCTAAAGCCTGAGCAGTTTGCACATAATCATTAGGAGCGTCTTTACATTCGTGATATAATTGATCAGCTCTATTCATTTCTCTGTCGAAAGCTACAGTGAAATTCTTTAATTCTTGCAGTGTCGAAGATAGAAGAATGTACTTATTTTTAGTATCACGCACGGTATTTACAATTTGGTCCCAGTTGTTATCAGCAGCTGAAAGAGCATTTTGAATGGTGCCCATGTTTGGCTGGTCTTCTCTCATCAAGTGTAGACCTTCTTCTCTCAATTCTTTTCTTATTGACTGTTTATTTCTCAGTTCGGCGTCAATTTGGTCTAACTCCTCAGTCATATCTTGTATAGTTGCTTCAGTTAGAGGCAATGGTTTCTGCGACATTTCATTGAGCTTGGATTGCACATTATGTAATACTTCAGATAAAGCATTATGTTGTAAATTGAATTTATCCCAACGGGCACCTACTTTCTGAACCAAATCTCTCTTATTAATCACCGAGTTCATCAACGTTTCTGCTTTCATTTCTATCTCTTTGACAAGGCTTGTTGGAGACATAATACGGCCAGTATTCTGATCAGTTACTTTGACTCTTGAAGGTCCGTCTAAAAGAGCTACGTTACTCTTCCATTCCGGGACTTTGGTAATTACATTCATCAGTTCTTGCCTCAGTGATTCATAGCTTTCTGGAGTAAGCTTTGATCCCTCGACTTGATACTGAATATGATTAAGTTGTTGTTTAGAATCTTCGTACCAATTCAGAAGATCAGACCACTTTTGTAGGATGCCCTTATTTTGTTGAATGTTGTTTTCAATGATTTGGTAGTGCTGGGCAATGTTGGAATAAGTTTCACTTAAGGATCGAGACTCGTCAGGGTGTGAAGAAAGAGTCATGTTCTTGATTTCGTTGTATATATCTCCGAATTCAGGTGCTTTAGCCGCATGTTCTTGTAATAACACGTGCATAGATTGAAGTGTTGGTTCTACTTTATCAGCCCCTATCTGATCATAGCTTTCGGTTTTTCTTCTAAAATTGGTAATCCAGTTATCGAAATTGTGAAGTTTTGTCAAAAACTCTTGTCTTACAATAATTTTGTCCGATAGTTCATTCACTCTAGATCTCACAGTCTCGGCTAAATCATTAGTGCGTTGTTTAATGTCCGATACTTTTTGCTTGAGTAAGTTTGCACCCTCAGGCTGTATATTATGACAGATATTATCACAAGTCTGTGATAAAGTTATTATTTTAGCTTGTTGTTGTGAAATTTCATTGCCAAAGGACTTGAGTTTATTAAGATCTCTATCTAACTTTTCAACTTGAGGTGATTCAATGCTGACATTTCTGCTGCTTAGAAGTTTTTCTCCGTTCTCAATCCATGATTCTATCTTCTCAGCCTCTCGTTCGAAAGTCTCCCAGTTGGTAACGAGTTTATCTAATTTGTTGTTCCATTGATCAGCTTGATCATGTACAACGGCCCACCTGGAGTGGATGGCGTCTACTTCATCGGGAGCACTGGTTTTCCCTGATAACTGATGGCTCACACTTGACAAGATTTGCAAATTCATAAGCTGCTTATCGCAGTCAGTTATCAAAGCTCTGGATTGCTGTTGTAATTGCTGAGCTTCAGGCAAACTGCTCGGTTTAGGCATATTACCCAATTTAATCTCAGCTTCTTCGATCCATGGTTTGATTTCAGCGACACCTTTTTGGTACTTTTGCCAGCTAGCCAAGTCATGTTCCACGACTTTAGTTTGATGCTCAGTGGACCTTTGAAGATCAGCCATCATCTTTTCTAATAATGCTACTTCACCTTTTAGTCTGCTAGCATCTTGAACTCTGTGCTCAACGGCTAATTTATTGCCTTGATCTGCCACACCACGAATAATTTCTAGTTTTTCTGAAATAATCTTCTGTAACGACTGTGATTTTATTACTCTTTCTTCAGGAGTGATATTTTCTGAGCGAATGTGAGTGATCAACATAGGACTCTCCTGTTTAATCCACTGTCTTACATGTTCTAATTGTTGTTCAATCTTAACCCATTCTTCATTGAATTTCTCCAAGTGTCCGACTTTGCTGTCTACTTCATCGTGAACTTGACTCAATTTACGTTCAATAGTTTCAAGGTCTTTCTCAATAATGGGTTTAGGTTTATTGGCAGTGAGCGAACGCAACTCAGAATATGCCTGCTGTAATTGAGGCAGCCTTTCGTTCTGAGCGTTTTCTATGTCAGTCTTGATGATCTTGGTTTCATGCAGCTGTCGGCCTATATTAGTGACTCCAAGTTCTAAGCCTGGATGGTGGACATATCCCTCAATCTTATCTAGGTCCGAGAGTAGTTCTTCCTTCTGGTACTCATAGTTGGACCAGACCTTTTGGGTATCGCGAAGTTTGTGGAGACGGTCGGTGGAAGTTTCATAGGTAGTGTTCCAGCCAGTCTCAAGAGTTCTGACATCATCTCTGACGAATGCGGGTGCGTTAGCATCCTTTATGAGTTCCTTGCCGCGTTGCAGCAGTGACATGACGGAAGGCCTGTGACGGTCAAGTTTCTGCACTTCCGCCTGTTGTTCGACAACTAGTTGTTCGACGTGTTGTAGTGACTGAGGCTCTGGCTCAACCATGGCCTGTGTTTTGGCGTTCTCCAGCACACATATCACTTCATGCACTTCCCTGCGGTAGGTGTAGCATCGCGTGTACGTCTCAGTCTTGATCATTGTGATCTCTATAGTGGGGATAAGGTTCTTGTACCTGGCAATGAGGAGCTCCAGTTTGACTTGCTCCTCCAGAGCTTCGGCCTCTGGGCAATGGTTTGTGAGCATGTCCAAGGTTTGGACGAGCCATTTCATGTCTTCGCGTTTTTTGTCGGCTTCGCGGCAGATATTCTATAAGTAGACAAATAAACAAATAAACTTAGAAATATAATTATATGCGATCATAAAACTAAATTATAATGATAACATCATTAACATCCACAGAAAATCGTAAAATACTTCAGAATATTTTCAGTTATATTTACCATTAGTTCCTTTAACTATTGATTTCCAATGTAAGCAAACAAAAAAAGAGCATTAAAATGTATGTTTGCAATTAAAAAAAGATTAAACATAAACATATTCAGAGACTAGATTTAATCTGTAAATCTTACCTGGAAGATAGTCTTCTCCCGTTCAAACGCCTCCGCCGAGTCCACCTCCCTGACAATGCTATCCATAGTCTGGTCGACATGTTCCATCCACCTCTCCATCTCCTTAAACTTTTGTCTATACGCGTCCCACTTCGCCGGAATCCTTTGCAATTGCTGTCTGAACTGTTCAACCCTTCAAAATAAAAATAAAAAACAATATTAAAATCGTACATATTTCCTCGTCAATTTAAGTAAGGTTAACCACAACAGAACCGCTTATATAACAAAAATATAAATAAAAAAATAAAAAAATTCTTATATCATAAATATAAAAAATGGTGGGTAAAAATACCCACAGCGAACGAACGTATAGTCCACCTGATTGTAAGTGGAGTACAGCCCATGGACATAAACAATCCACAAAAGCAGATTGTAGATGCGTCGCTGCAGCTGAGGAATTATGCCTACACGGTGTTATGCCTCATGTGCCAGTAATTTCATTTGGTTGTTCCGCAGAGGCTCTCAATTTTGTGGACCGATCTAAAGCTATCTTCAAACTACTGTTTATTTTATAATTTACCTTGAAACAGTGCTCTCCCAAGCTCTCTCACACTTTTGAACACTATCTTCTAAAGACGTGTCTCCGGTCTGATGCGTGTAGCTGGTAGCGATTTGCTTCAGGTTTTGTATGCATCGCTCGACTTGCATGATCTTGCCTTGCTTGCAGAAGTACTCCTCGTTGCGAATGAGGATGCCGTCGGCGTCGTCGCTTTGGTTGTATGCCTGAGGAATATTTTAATATTTTTAGAAATAAGTAGGTAAAAGGATTCTCGTGATTAAAGATGGTTGCAAAGATTGTAGTAATGCTGTCGTTTAATTTTTTATAACATAAAACTTAACAATTTTATATTACCATTGTAAACAATACATTTCAAAAGCTGGTATTCAAAAGCTATAGTTACTGCATCGTGTGGACAGATGCAAATCTTGGATTGGATATGACCTGTTTAATCGACATCAGTAGTAGTTCTCTTTTTAACAACTCCTCAAAACCTTGTTATTACCTGTTCCTCGTAGACGATCTCCTTCTCGATGTCCTTGATGGTGTGGTGGAACACCTGCTCGTCGAGTCTGAACTCCAAGCGCATGAGATGAGGAGGGGCCGCATCCAGCAAGGAACGCCAGCGTTGTTGGAGCTGTTCCACAGTCTGTATTATGCGGGGACGGTCTTCTTCTGATACAAGCTGGGGAGAGAACATGAAGTTAATAAAGGAAATATTTTGACATATCATTATGAAAACAAGAGGACTGTGATACGTGTAAAACGATTATTTACTAATTCAAAGAGCATAAAGATAAAATTTAAAGTGATCAGCAGAGGCCATAAAAAGGCAACCAGTCAGACAACAAGTTGAGATTACGGCTAGAGTACTCTGATGAAAGCACATAAATACAGAGAAATAAACCGAAAATCCCTCATTAGATTTTTATAAAATATAGTTTTATAGTCCCAGAGGTATGTGTTATCTATTAGAGATCTTCTTCTTTTTGATTCAATAGTACAAAAAATATAAGCATTGTTTGAATCACCCATGAAATAGCTGTGCGGACATTCAGGGCACTCTAGTAGGTGAGACATGGTCTGTTCGCGGGCTATTAATGATAATAATCATTAATAGATAATAATGATAAGGAACTACAAGAATATTTTCTGAACTATAACGATTAAAAATCCATACCTCAATAAGTTCCCGTCCCGATCTGACCAGTTCCGACACAGCTCTCTCATCAGCTCCCTGGAAGAACCTCTTATGGAAGTCCACAGCTTGCTTGGAGTCCACTCTGTTATCAGCCAGTAGTGCTTCAGCTCGTGACGCCCATTCCTCGACGGAACGTTTCTTCGTCTCGAACTCCTCCCACGCGCGAACTAGACGCTGGAGGTCTGCTTCACGACGGGTGGCTTCGGACGAAATGTATGCGAACCTAGATGAAAAAAGGTAAGATTATTAACTTAACTAATTCCTTGCATCTCAGCATGAAATACAATAATAGACCACAATCAATACAATGAAGATGGTGTTCAGTTTAATTAGATCCGCTGTCAATCTTTCTGGCTCTTGACTTCACGGTAAATCCTCTTAATCCTGAAGTATACGATATCTTCATGTTTTTTTGAATCATAGAGTAGTGCAATTTAGGTTAACATAATATAACTTTAATAATTGGAGCCGTGCCTAAAGAATAGGAACCCATTCGCTATCACACGATAATGGTACGATCGATTTTATGGACCAAGTTAACAATTTAACCTATAAGTTTTATTTACTACTAACCTTTCGTTAAGGTCCCGCATAAGCCTGACTTGATCAGTGACGTCAGCACTCCTGTCAGTATCAGCTGCTTGGACGATGTTCTGGAACACCTTGTTCTTGCTCTCCAGCATTGATCTGTAGTAGGTGGTGCGCGAGAAGAACGAGCGGTGGATCTCGTACCGCTCTTCTATTATTTCTCTGTAAATAAAACAATGTTAGTTTAGATTCCAGCGGAAAAACCTCCATACAGAAGTAGTCCTTTAAACTTATTGCCAATAAAATCGCTTCATTTACGCTTCTTCTATAGGATAAACCCATCCAGTTAGGCACTTAGATCCTTTAGATTTTAAGCCCTTCATTATTAAATACCCTTACTGCCCAAAATTTGATTCACAAACAATGTAGTATTACGATAGATATAATATCAGTAGTAACAATATCCGAAATTGTCTTGCGATGGTTGGGGGTCGAAATAACTTTGTCGACAGCGTAGAACACTTACCGTCTACTTCCACTAGCTTCCCCAGCTCTGAGCGCGCCATCAGCCTTGTCCAACCAAGCGCCGATCTCCTTCTGTCCGCTCTCCAGTGACTCATGCTGTACCAGCAGCTGTCTGTACTGGTGCAGCTTTACTGGAACTGTGGCCCTGACCCTTACGAGGGCTTCTTTCTGTTGCTTAAGTTTAGCCATGTTAGCTTCGACTTCATCGCGGGGCATCTCGGCGATTGCGTTTTGGAAAGTTCTGCAAAAAGAGAAAAGATTTTTGAGTCATTAAGATATCAGAATTAAGTTCTCGTAGAAAGAAAACATCATTATCATTGACTTAGCAGCTAAATTTTCAGCACATACCAACAATTTCTGATCATAACCAGCAATTGTGGCAATCAATTGCCTGTTGCATATTTTACCAGATTTGCATTGCATTTGCATATTTTTCTTAATTGATTGATTGTCACACACACACACACACACACACACACACATAATTTATACTTATTTATAATAATGAAAACATTTTATTTAGTAAATAAATAAATATGTTAATATAAATAAGTAAAAATAATAATTTAATTTTGTAATCTATAATGTATTTTGTAATAAAACTGTATAGCCACGAATGAGCGGAGTCTTCTACCACAGGCTTTTTTAGCTTAAAAGGAGACTCCAATCAATTATTGTTACCCTCGATTTTTATTGAAATATTTTTTTTTTCTTTTTTTCATTTCCAATTGATAAATATAATGTTCACATTACCTGCTGATATTCTTGAACAGCTCCTCATGGTGTTCGATCTCGGAGTTAAGCTGCAGCAGCTGGTCGATGTACCCCTGGATGTCCACGGTGGTGGCACGGGGCTGGCGCATGAGCAGATTGTCCGCCGCCGAGAGCCACGAGTCCAAGGCTTGCACACCGTGGGCTAAATCACGACGGTTGCGGAGAGCGTCGCCTCCGCGAACGTATCTGCAATTTTAATTATCGTTTACAAAAGGGATGACCGGATGGCGGAGTGGGTAGTGTACCTGCCTGCGACGCCGAGGTTGTGGGTTCGATTCCCACTTAAGACAAATCTTTGTGTGCGTGAACATGGGGGTTTGTCTAAGTCTGGGTGTTTCTATGTATAATATGTATGTATTTACAAAAGAAAAGTATATATGTATTAGTATCAGTTATTCTAGTACCCATATTACAAGCTCTGCTTAGTTTGGGACTAGATGGCGTTGTGTGTGAGTTGTGAAAATCTTTTATTTATTTATTATTTAGTCTTTCCTTTACACAAACGCTTGATGAATTACAAAAATATTCAGCAAAATTACCTTTCAGCTTCTTCCCAAACACGTTCCCAACGTTCTGTAATCTCTACGTATTTCCTCTTGATTTCCGAACTGATCTCTTCGGAGCAAGTGGCAGCCAAGAAACCTGCTGCATCTCCCAGCAGCTGGTGCCTCTCCTTCCACACCGTCAAATCTTGGAAGAACTCTAACCTCTCATCTTCGGATACCCTCAGCATGTGCTGGGCTTTGTCTAACCATGTAGTAAAGTCATCAGCCAGTGTGTTCCACCGCTCCCAGTGAGCTATAACCTCCTCAAGCACACTCCTGGCGCACCTTACGTCAGAGGCCACTCGCCTCCACGTCTCAGACACATCCTTCAAAAACAAGTCAATATCTTTCGACTCTGTCCTATCTACTTCACATACTTTCTTATATTCCTCGGCTACTTGCTTAATATCGACGTAAGCTCTATCAAACTCTTGGAAAATCTTATTCTTAGTCACAAAATTATCATAATCGTCTAATAAGGCACGGACGTGGTCGACTCGACCACACTTGCCAGTCCATGCGGCAAGCTTTGCTTTTGTCAATTCTGTAAAGGCTACGATACAACATTTGTGCTCCAAGTACTTTAATCTAGCCTTTCTCTGTGGTGCTCTTCGACTTACAGTCTCGAGTCGCTCCTTCATGTATAAAAGTCTCTCTCTAGCTACTCTGGCAGCGTCTGGGGATTGCAGTGCTGCTTCGAATTTATCGATAACCTCTGGCAAACCAGCGAAGAACGCGCTATGTTCTTCTAACTTTTCGCTGATTATGGCAGCGGTTCTCTCATCTAAACTAGAGGGTATTTCATCGAAGTACAAAAGATATTCGGCTCTCGCTAACCACTCGCCCACGACTCGGAAATCTCCCGGGAGATCCGAGTCCAATAGCCACAACCATCTTCTGTGCAGTCTTTCTAATTCTATCCATAGAGTAACGAGTTCGCGCCACGATTTGGGCGCGATGGCAACAAGACTCTGTGTGTACATGAGTTTTTCTAGTTTCTGATAAATCGGTTCGCGAGCTAATCTATCACCCTCGGCGCGAATGTAATCGTCGTAGTTGCGCGAGAGTGTTCGCGTGTCGTATTGCCTTTGAATTATGGAGACACGTTCTGTCAACCACATTCTAAGAGATTCGTACTCCTCTTGAACTGCCGCTACGGCGTCTGGTCCTGTTGTCTGTTCAAATAAACAAATCATTAATAAAATATCATAACATGTTATCACCTCTTGATTAATAACTTGTCTGATAAATTATTCAATTACATTGATCTTATCAACATAAACAATCTGCAAACTTACCTTGGGTTCAGGATATTTGTGCAGGAACTGAGCTACGTAAGTCATGATGGACCTCTCATCTGGCTTATCCACATCAACATCCTCCGCGTCCAGCAGCCTGGCAATGCCAAGTTCGCTTTCTGCCACATCGAAGGCGTGTTCCAAACGCTGTCTGTTCGTCTTCCTTTTCATTTCTGCCAGGTTGATCAGGTTAGCCTTGATGGCGTCGATGATGGCTAAGAACGCGATACCGTCGCGCCAGGAAGGACCGAAATCCGTTACTTGGATATTTGAGTCCCTGAAACAGAGAAATTAGTTTTATATAATCTTAAGATATTTAACGTTAATAAAACCCCACAAAATTTCATCAAAATCTGTAAAATCCGCAGTATAATTTTTGAATTATGTATTCATATTGCAAAATTTTAAAAACATCAACTGTTGCGAAACAAAAAGGTAATCTATTCCTGACAAAAATAACTACAATAACTGTAATAAGATCGAATTACCATCGAATTAAATAGGGAGTTAATTTTTTCGAGTTTGTAGACAAGCGTCAATCTTGTTAAAGTTATAATTAAAAAGTTATAGCTTCAAATATTTTCTGTGTGCGTAATGTTTTAAATTTTAACATTTGCGGTCATGAATAAGCATCGCATTTTGCTTGTTTGTCATATATTATTATGATACGTAAACCAGTAAAGTGTCCTATCATCGTTAGGATTGAAAAAAACTATATGGTTACACCATTAGATCATGTCAAAGAGGCACTAACAATAATATTCAAAGAGCAATTAGTTGCAACTGACAAGATTAACATGTAAAATATAACGCATTAGAATTAGGCCAGCAGATCTGTGTCATTTGGCAACATTCATACGATTAATGATGGAATTATTTTATTCCAACGCCCACCATTATCTATTGACGTCACTATTTATATTTGAGTTCTTTTAATCTTCAGTCAATTTAGTCTTGCTTTCATGTGCTTAAAATAAACTCAATTGTCTGGAAACTTGAGCGTGATTTATCAAAACATCATCAAACGAAAGTAATGGCTTCGCGGGCTTATAATGATAAATTATGATGTTAACCAAATTGGCATGTAGATAAGACAGGTTCGTCTTAATTTAATAATCAGAGCGAACCGCACACTTCATAAAGCAAATCCAGATGTTATATAACAAGGTTGGGCAAAATAAGAAAAAAACAGAATCTACTTTGAGTTTAGATTTACGTTAAAGTTGATATTTATTCAAGTAAGACTTACTAAGGCTAGAATTGACCAAAACAACGTTTAGGAGAATTTCTTTACATACACATTTACATTTTTAGGGTTCCGTACCTCAAAAGGTAAAAACGGAACCCTTATAGGATCACTTTGTTGTCCGTCTGTCTGTCTGTCTGTCTGTCAAGACCTTTTTTCTCAGGAACGCGTAGAGGTATCAAGCTGAAATTCATATCAAATACTCAAGTCTATGGTCTCTTGGAGCTGTGAAAAAATCAAACTTCTAAGTCAACGCGATCAAAAGATACTCCCGTTTATGCCGCAAATTTTCGACACTCGCAAGGGAATCAAAACCTACAGGGTACTTCCCGTGAACTCAGAATCTTGAAATTTGGTACGAAGCAACGTCTTATAACACAGATAAAGGAAAAATTGCGAAAAGCATAAATTTTTAGTTATATCATATAATAAAAATATTTTTAATAATTTTAAACTTATTACCCCTTTACTCATGAACGCGTAGTGGTATTATATTGAAATTCTTAACAAATACTCAAGTCTATAATATCTTTAAGCTGTAACAAAATCAAACTTCTACGTCAACGCAATCAAAAGATACAGCAATTAAAGCCGCATATTTTGAAACTCGCAACTACTCGCAAGGGAATCAAAACCTAAAGGATACTTCCAGACGACCTGGAATCTTGAAATTTGGCATGAAGCAACGTTATAAAGTACACATATAGGAAAAATTCCGAAAATCTTAAATTTTTTGTTACATCACATAGTATATTTTTTTTAATAATCATAAACTTACTAGCTGACCCAGCAAACGTTATTCAGCGATTAAAAAAAAAAAAAACAGATGTTGGCCGATTCTCAGACCTACCCGATATGCACACAAAATTTCATGCAAATCGGTTCAGCCGTTTCGGAGGAGTTTGGAAACAAACACCGCAACACGAGAATTTTATATATTAGACTTGCTGACCCAGCAAACGTTGTTATGCGATTAACAAAAAAAATAAAAAAATAGATTTTGGCCGATTCTCAGACCTACCCGATATGCACACAAAATTTCATGCAAATTGGTTCAGCCATTTCGGAGGAGTTTGGAAACAAACACCGCGACACGAGAATTTGTCAGCTTTCCACATTGTTATGTTATGGATTTCATTTAGCAATAAAAATACCATAACTTTTACTTATATACCTACAGGTTTGTACGGAACCCTCGGTGCGCGAGTCTGACTCGCACTTGGCCGGTTTTTGATAATCTCCACGCATTACAAACGTGCGAACTAAAAGGGATGCCACATGCTGCGAAAGTCGTTAGTGCGATTGAGAGGTCTCATGTCGTAGTTCACACGTCCTTAATGCTCAGGGTTTTACTTACTTTGGCAAAGCGTTGGCGACCCATTGTAGTAGCGTCTTCTTAGCGCCCTGCTTCCACTTGTCTTCGGCACGTTGAGTCGGAGTGGCGGCTCCAGACTCGTGTGACATGACAGACGCACAGCGAGACCCATACAGGTACTCTAGTGCCCGGCTGTTCTCCTCGATCTAATGGAAACACGGAACATTAAGAGACTATTTCTCTGGACTGCTGAACAATAGCTATCACGTATCGGCCAAGAGGTGCGAAGGCACCATAGACATTGCGCAGCCGCATGCGGGCGCGGGCTTTAACCGCATCGTGAGTTCTTAACCTTAGAAGATACCTACCTCAAATTTAATTAAAAATTACCAGGAATCAACGATCGGGCAACAGATGTGAAAGAAATGATGACAATATTTAGGATTTTTTATCCTGGTTCAAAGCATGGATGGTGCATTTTTGGAAAAAGGAAAATGGTAGTGGTGTTGTGTTTTATGCTGACATAGTAATTTGTCAGAGAAATAACATCCCTTGCTCGAAAAATAAACTTATTTAAAACTGTGCAGATAAGGACCTGGAACAGTACCTTGAGGTATCTCTAGAAGTTATCGTACGATGAAAACTCATTATAGAACGCTATTTTAATAAAATGTGCCAGGGATCAAACTGATATGCCAATTACCGGTAATGCAAGGGTTCAAAAGCTAGGTCCAAAAACATGTAACCTTTTGAAATAAAAAGCTGACCTGTTTACAATTTGTTGAGTAATTTGATCCTGGATACATAACCTGTTTTGATGAAATATAATTTTATCATCGTAAAGTTGCCAATTCCAAATACTTACGGCTTACGTTATTGTTGTAGCTGGCGGCAATGTTATGGTATTATCAAAGAAGATCGAATCTAAATACCGCTGGCCTTATTTTTTAAAATTAAACCTTGTTTAAATGGGTACATGAAAACATATTTAATAAATAGTTCTGAAATAAATAAATAATAATGAACCATTAATTAACGCCAGCAACAGCACATACGACGTGAATCCCACAAATTTACCTATTCGCTCCTCCCACGCTCAATCTACGTTTAAGTGGTGACGGTTAACTAAATGTGGTGTGATTTGTGTTCTGATAACTGGTGTTCTGAACAGTTTACATATTTTATCAACTAATTGCAGTTAAGTGCAGTATTTGGTCTCTTGTCTAAGATATTGTAACCTGCGCCGATACGTTTAGCCAATAAAAAATCATAATTGCATGATAGCTTTACTTGTTTAGTTGATAATGGAAAGTGTTACGACAAAAGTTAATACAAGAATTATAAAAATAAATATTTAAATAAGCTATATGAATATTAAACGATGCAATTATAGTAATGCCTTCTGTTTCAGGATTGGCTATTGCGAGATATTTTGGATGTCTTTAAATACAAGCTTTAATAAACATGTTCAATAAGTATCAAATATAATTATAAAGGCTTTAATATATACATAGATATATAAAATACGAAGAGACCTGACTAATATTAAAGCAGTGTTGCGTACCCACCTTAGGTCCTCTATCCTGTGGGTCCAATACATTGAGCGAAGCTTGCGCAAACAAAATTAGTTCAAGCCAATTAAAATGAGAATGGACTGAGCATCTTATGATAAAACACTAATCTTATTTACAACATTGGAAAATAACGTGATATTTATAACGTATCGTTGACCTGACAGTATATCCTCATTTTAATGGTAAATACAATAATAATATACATTTTGGAATACAATTGCTAAATAGTGCAGCTACGATGCAGGGACGGATAAAGAGGGAAACATTCAGTTGTAGATATTAACTAAGACATCAAAAGAGCATTTAGATGGATATTAAAAGAATCTATTAGCTGTAGAGTTTAAAAAACACTCTAAAGGGCCTATTCATATCACAAATATCTTGACCAGAAGTATGAGTTAAAATAGAACAGCAAAAATATGGTTTATACAAAGTAATAAAATGTTTATGAAGCAGTCTGCGATACATTTAATAAATAAAGTAGTCTCCAAAGATAATAATGTTAATGATCGCCATGATTGTATAAATAAAACATATGAGATCATCAAGTTAGTGTAGATTGATATGAACCGAATGAATTTACAATAGTAAATAATTCTTGGTGAAGAACTATTCTACCTACAGAGTACAGTGGGGTTTCTAGCCCGATTGGTATCTAATACAAATCAAACGTACATAAAAACAGAACAATAAGCCGCAATAGGTAATATTAACGAAATTCGATCCTAGCTACTTTCTAATAACATTTCAAATATATATAAAGGTGCTCCGTCACTGTGAGCTTTCGCCTGTAATGTATGTTACATTGTTGCAGAATCGATTTTGAGGATTACGTGGCGTCCTGAAAGACGAGCATTTTGTAATGTTATATTTCAGGTTTATAATGCAATGCCCAAAAGCTGCCGTAGCGTATCGAGTCGTGGCGTATCGCACTAACCTTGTGTCACGAATATAAGACAGTAAATAATTTATAGTTTCGAGTATGACGATTATCTAGTAACAAGACACATAATTTAAGCGAAATTAAATTAACAAAAGTGAAGGATGAACTGTGTGCTGATTTTTTTTTCATTTGATAACTAACTTTATTTTTGAAACCCCGCTTACTATTTAAATATCTGGCTTAAAATAAACTTCAATATTGTTATTCATATAATACAATTTTATCTTGACATAGGCACATAATAGATAGATAGCACAGCAACAATAAACAATCCCATAGTCAATTGGTCATACCCCTTTGCGAGCAAGATTTAAACGTATTGTATCATTACTGGCTGTGCAATTGTAATGCTCGGTTCTCCTCCCTCACAAGTGTAATGTTAAAATTTGAAACATTACATTACAGGCAATTACTCCTGGTGAGGGAGCACCTTTAGTAATTTTAAAATCTACATAAATATCTTGTAACACGTCAATAAAAAGAATGCGTTTGCATCAACGACTTATAAGTACATATTTGAAATACTTTCCAAACAGATAGAATTACAGTCAAACCTATTGATTGCAAGAACAAATATCATATTTGAAAGTAACTAAACGTTAAAGTCTCTAATAAAAACTACCGCTTTATTTTCTCTTTCCAAAATGTCCATCCTAAGGTTGCCTGGCAGAAATCGCTTTAAGCGAGCCCTTAGTACATTTTTCTGTTATATTTCTTTTGTTATCTCTTAAGTTTTTCATGTGAAATTATGTACAAATAAAGTATTTTCTAGCTATCTATCTAATCGTTATTGAACATTGTCTAAACCTATTTTAAAGTGTTCCTTATAAAGTTGGCCATTAAAAAAGAAGTTGGTAAAGCAATACTGCCAATCATAGGAGACA
Organism: Hypena proboscidalis; assembly: GCA_905147285.1. Lineage (NCBI taxonomy): Eukaryota > Metazoa > Arthropoda > Insecta > Lepidoptera > Erebidae > Hypena > Hypena proboscidalis. The sequence goes on from LR990132.1 coordinate 1,838,657, forward strand.
TGAGACCATGTTTAGAAGTAGTCGAACTGCTCCCAAATATAGACGACTCGCGTAGACCACTCCAAAAATAACGTAGTAACAGAATACTAAGTTGTATTTTGGACCTGACTACGTGATTACAGACATGCATGTTGTAATTATCTAGTATGGTATCGATCTTAGTTCTTTTGCAGTTAAGTTAATGTATTTTTTCTAATGTAAAAAAATATACATATATATTTATCTAATTTTAGGAACAAGGAAATGATTATCTTGTGCCTTTTCATTTACAAAGATAATGTTTATACCATTCGATGACACTGATAATTCGATAAAAAGTTAGCCTATATGTTAATGCAGGCTATAGGCTACATGAGTTTAATATTTCATCAAAATTGACCCGGTAATTTTCGCGTCCGTGGAAAGTAACAAACATCATCGCATTCATAATAAGTATTAGTAAGAAGTAAGTATTTTTTACTTTGAGTTTAGCGTAAATTATTTATTTTATGAACGCCTGTAACTTACACACTAGCTTATTCTAATCGTGCAATATTTTAGTAGTTGCAAACATGTTATTGGCCTACATAAACTTATATCTACATCTCGGCTCATTATGACTAATATATTATATAACTATTGACCCTAATCCTCAACCGATAGCGGCTCACTGTCCTCCCAAAGAAACCCACAACTCCTACCTGGAAGTAGAGGATGATGGTCCATATGAGGCCGAGCACGACGGCAGGCCGGCCGTCGACCAGGTCTGCCGCGTTGATGTTCACCAGCTTGATCCTCTTGCCGGCCAAGAAGCGGAGCGCTGTGTTCGCGTTTGAGAGGAAGTGGGGACGTCGTAGGACTTTGCCACGCTCCATTGGCTGTAAGGAAATAAATAAAAATAATAAATATCTTGCAACTTACACACAACGCGGAGAATCTCTGCTTAGTTTGGGACTAGCCCAAACTAAGCAGAGATTGTCCTATGAGTACTAGAATAACTGATAATATTACATATATACTTTTCTTTTGTAAATACATACATACATACATACTTATTATACATAGAAACACCCAGACTAAGACAAATGCCAATGTCTTGTTAAATAAACCTATAACAAAACAGCACAATCGTAAACAAAAATATTATTCATGTGGTCCCATACTAAGAAGTTAACTTAAAGGTGAAGTTAAGACTTAGTTACTAAAGTTTTATGATTTATTGACCAAAAAGAAACCCTTGAAAGTATTTTGCCCATAATCGACGCAATTACTCTTTTTTTTTTTCTTTTTTTTTTAAAAAACGACGCCCGCACTAGGAATAACTCCTGTGTCGCGGGGGTGTTCACAAACATACATTTCACATACACAGAGCACACCCAGAGTCAGAACAAATCTTTGCGAATTACACAAAGATTTGTCCCATGTGGGGATCGAACCCACAACACCAGCGGCGAGGCGACCGCTTTAACCACCACGCCAACCGTGCACCGTGTGGTTCTAGGATGAGGCAAAAACTAAGGACGTCACGTTGAATATGAAAACAGTGGCAATAGAATCATATTGATAAAGAACAAAACAAAACTTTGGTTCAAGAATGATGTCATATAACATTATGCTTTTATCATATTTACTTCATGAATTTAACTTCATGATGTTTAGACACGAAACATACGGTAAACGAAAGATTACTTAAGTAATAGATCACTCACCAGCTTTTCCCCTGACAGCACTTCAAGCAGCGCCAGTAGTTTGGTTCCATCGCGCAGGTCGTATATTAGGTCATCAATTCGCAATGGCGGAATGCGCTGAAATACGAATAAATATTTTGTATACACATAACATCACGCATATATTACCCAGAAGGGTGTGACAGAGGTGTTCAACACCCACACTTAATCTGTCATGTTTAGGTCACATGTGAAAGGTGGTAGGCTTATCGCCATCCACCGCGATCAGACAAAAATCCAACTCTGTGCTGCTATTTAAGTTTCTGAGACGAAAAATTTGCTAAACAAAACTTTTAGCCGGCTCGCGGCTCCCGGCCCGCGAATCGAACCTGAATCCTTACGGTCGGAGGCCACAACCACTAGATTTATTTTGATTATTGAATTGACGAATAAAAACAGAGCACTAAGGATTAAGCCTGCACTTGACTTCTACTTGCTTAAATATTTCCTTAACATTTAAATATATCAAAATATTGATGACTGCCTATTGATCATTACATACGGGAATATAATACAATATTCATAATAAAAAGACGTTGAGAGAAGAAAAAGAAGTAGCTAATCTTCAATCACTAATCAGATTTGGCAAGCTATCACCATTTTTTATATTTGCTTAAAAACAATTAGATTAACCTACAAACATGTATGGGGATCAGGTCAGACAACAAAAACAAATGCACACACTTTTAAATAATTACAATTTATTATCTAACCACACCGTATTTATTCACCTTTATTTAAAAACGCACACTATACGCATAAACTATTTTCACTCATTTCTAATCGAACCACAAGACTGCCCGCCCTCTTCCTGACATCGTCCGATCACGACTCGTCACCCCACCACCGGAAATGAGTCGTGATTGGACTTAACCAATGCAAATGATATCATAATAATTCAATTAAATTATAACTTTAAATAAGAACTATTTACAAATAGATAATTACCATTCATTATATTTATTACCAACTACTTCCTGTATATTTATTATTTCATTTGCCATTTCCAACACTTGGTCCAATTCAGTATCTATTTTCCAATCATAGATCAATTGAATAACAATGTGAATAATAAGTAAATGATAAATAACTATCTAAACCTAACACATGTGAACGAGAGCAATACATCTACCAATACCGATCTTGAAGAGTAAAGTATTAAGACACTTCAACAAGATTACGGCTGCAAAATTATGATTTCAGTGGGGTAAGAACCTACACCTCTGGGTTTTACGTACCCACCGCCTTAAGATGGCGTGCAGCCAGTAAGGCAAGACAAGTTCATGTCAGCAATAGGTTGAAAAATTTAATTCCGTTGGGACTCGATCCATAGTCGAAGTGGTTACGGCGCTGGGTAAGCAGAACTCACGAGATGTTGGTTTGAGCCCCACTGGCATCATACTGTTTTAACCGTAATCTTGTTTTATAAATGCTTAAATTTGCTTTAATATACTTGTTGTATTAAAACAGTTCCTTACCTTTGATAAATGTGAATTGATCCAATTGACAAACGTCTTTTTCTGTACTCTTTCTTGTTCATCTGTAACAAGAAAAAAAAGTTTAGTTAATGTGTTTACATCTCCAGTTTGATCATTAACAACATACGAGTAGGTAGGTATAAGAATAGGTAATACAAATTTAGGTGTTTACTTTAGTCACCTTCGGGCAAAATAGTTACGCAAATGTTTTCAATATCTTAATTTGTCTTTAATTTCAGTATTTCGTTAATCCTGTAGATTTACATGTTTATTGACGGTAATATAAGCGGTAAATGACTACCCCGACTATCTCTTACTCCATAGAAAGCTTATTAAACATTCATACCAAAATAAACGACACATTACTTCTCTTAGCACATTCTCTCATCGCTAATCTCTGCATTTGGCACGAGATGACCCATCTATACTATATCCATCCATACCCTTTTATAACTGTATCTATATGAGTCATGTCTATTGTAGTCCCTAATGTAGACAGACTTGCCAAGTTCACTGCACTGAGTCTCTCTTAGGGCATTGCCTCACTAAAGTGTTATGGGTGTTCACACAATTGCATTAACGTTTAAATCATGCTTGCCAAACAAGCTCATACATAATTATTATTTGATAATATTATGTTCTGCGCTTAAAATTCTCAAAGATTATTCAATTAAGAACTTTTGGTGTTTTAACCGACTTCAAAAAAGGAGGAGGTTCTCAATTCGTCTGTATGTTTTTTTTAATGTTTGTTACCTCATACATAACTTTTGACTGGACGAAGCGATTTTAATGATTCTTTTTTTATTTGAAAGCTGGTGCTTTCCGTGTGGTCCAGTTCTGACAATGCCACCATGAGAAAATCAATATAAGTTTAAAATTATAGTACTTAATTGAAGTCGTTTTTTTTTAAGTATAAATTCTAACCTCAATTTCACTAAGCTTCATAAGCCTGTATTTCGATCTACCCTCCTCTCTCACTCGAAGTTTCAACGACGCAGGGAGATTCAGTCCCGTAGCTCAGCGTTAAACGGTCGACTAAGACTTAGTCAAACTTTAACGGTTCCGATAGAAAAGACAGATTACAAAATAGACAAAATAGACATAATCCTTCTATCTATGATTATTTTGTTTTTTAGCTCTAACTTTGGAGTGTAACTTTGGTCGAATTGTTAGTGAATATCTTGGCCTAACCCAACGTGCTAAATAAAACGTTGGTTAATAACGGAAATAAACGATCCGAAATACACACAAGGCGCAATAATCGGAATTCTATTTCTATTTTATGAGTTCATACACTTAGCAGCGGATTCAGCTATTAGAAGAACGCTGGAATGGGAGATTTGGCGCATCCATTGTGCTTGCAAAATTTACTATTATTCGAATGTCTCTCGTTTTCTCTATGGGCATCAAAAACATGAACCTCGGCTGTCAAATCGTTCATTAATAATTTATTTATAAAAATCTGCAAAATATAGGAAAAAGCAGATACTGTCGAGTACATTTAGGGCCAGTTTCTGGAGTTTATGGTAAACTCACATTTGGTTATCAACTGTTTAACACTAATAAGCAGAAAAGGGTTGCTGATAACTTTTTACGTTCACACAGTCCATCTTTTTTGTACACTATCTGACAATCAACTAAAGTGCAATTTAATAATAGACGGAACGGAACGCCGCTGCTTGTGCGTTCCGATATAACGATGCATTCAATAGCTAATATAAATGTATTTCGAAAAGTAATTATTACTTACCTTACTTTTAATTTTTATTAAGACACATTTTTTTATGTTCTTAAATAATAATATGATTTTATTACATAATAATTTTAATTAATTATAGATAATAATGATCCGTACTACGATTATGGGTTTGCGTATCAAAATTTTTGCGTGGAATAAGACGCAACTGTCATGTCATTCATTCCCGGCTTCCCGCCGTATTTTACTAATACAATTTATCGAGACCGCCAAAATTTTATTCCAGTGGAACACGGAGATCTGTGTTTGTTAACCGAAAATTAATATCAGTTTAATAATAAAGTTTCAAGCAAGTTTTGTCCAAATGTGATTGTGTTGTGTTGCCTGCGTTTGCGTCGTTATTTTGCGAACGCCAAGTCAAAATTATTATTAATTATTGTTTGTGGTATAATATGTATTTTATTATTTGTGGGATCTAGTTTTATCGTGTAAAAACAATATTTTTATACTTATTTGTGTGCTGTATAACCCCTACACTATGCAATAATCCTCTGTTAACCCAAAGTTCTCAGCTTCAAAATTAACCCGCATTTCACCAACCAAAACAGGTAGAGAATGCCTTATTGGCTTCAACTTCTAATCTACCATTGCACACTTTTTAGTGCAATAAGTAAATAAATAATTTTAACTAATCATGTTTATTGTATCTTATTACATACATAAATCTGCAACTAATTCTTAATCCCTTAAAATCCCTTAACCTTTTCTTTTCAGGTGGAGTGCTTAAGATAGAAATAGATAATTTTGACCATATTACTCTAGAAAACCTGATGCTGTAAATGGACTAGCCATCTCCGAGGAATGCCTGATATTAATCCCAGTTCTATAACATCTATTACAAAGCAACATTGCACACTATTTTGAAATGTAAGTTTTTATTTATTCTTCTCAGTCATTAATTTTCATTTCTTGGACATTACTGAATACGAATTATAAAGTAATATCATTTAAAAATAATTAAGTTTGTGAGCAGGTGTGGATGTATGTTACTGGCACTTGGCACCTTCAACCATCAATATTCAGTAATGTTGTCATTGTTAATCAAAGCTCGGCAGACAAAAAACGACTGAATCAAATTTATTGAAATTTAGCTCTTCATATGTTTATTTATTGCCTGGATACCATTTTTATGAGTCACTCACAAACACATTTGTAAGATAGCACATGGGAACTATTATAATTTCTGAAAGTTTGCAGTAATAATAAATATGTAGGTTAATAATTTTAGATTGAACTAATATTCTTTCAGGTTCAACAAAAAGACTGCAGATTGTGCAAGCTGAGCTGCAGAGCTACGAAAATAGGATCTTATTGATGCTAAGATGCTTTCTAACAAGACTGACATAAACTAACCAATATGAATATGAAGCAAATGAAATATTTATTAATTTAATTTTCGATACAATAACAATAATTTGTGATCTGAAATAAAATACTTTTATTGAAAACTACTTGTTTTGTATGCAATATCTCCTATAAAATTATATTAAAATAAAATTGGAATCCCAATTCTCTTTCTGCCAAATTTTTCATCATGTCTCGCATCAGCCATTTTAGAACAACAAAAATATTAATTTCAAATACCCATGTTAGGCATTTATTTTAAAACATCTTCTTTATCTTCTTTTTCTTGTTCAAAATGTGTAGAATTTATAGAAAAGACTGAACATAAGAAAATGAAAATGTATACATGCCACAGTATTGACTTATTATTGTTACTTAGAATAAACACATTTACATACAGTGGTATCAATTTCAATCGTTATCTTATTGTTATTGTTTTTAAATGGATATTAACCATTTTTATGGTGTTTTTAGTTTTAGCCTGTAAGTAACAATAAGGGGAGGGATTCAGCAAGAACTATAGGGAAGCATAGGAAGGTATATTAATAAACAATCTCCTACCAAGGAATACACTAGATTTCTTAACTCTTATTAATTTCTGACACAAACTTGGGTCGAGACACAGTATTAGTATAATTTTGCTAAATGTGTAGCACTGCATTGCGTTCAGTGCAAATTAAGTCTGGAAGTGTCCCCTTTCTTTTTTATAACACCCTAATACAGAAAGAAGAGCTGATTTTTTTGGATTTCTTTTTAAGTGAAAAGCTATAACAAAGATAAAAATTAAGAATTTATTAACACATTATTAAAATCGTGAGCAATATAACTTTCAAATAAAACATACCTGTTGCCTTCGAAACAGTCACATAAATTTGTTTTTTAAAATGATTATGACATAGCTGTGAGTGAACTTTTGTTTTTGTTTGTATTTTCTCTTTAGCGTACGAAATTTGGGCAATATATTCAGGCCCTTTGGCATTAATACGCTGTATAATCACTTAATAATAAATCAACAAAGATTTCGTGAGTATTTCTTTTTGACACTGACGTAATAATTGACGTTCTTATCCGAGAGATTCTGTTACGAGTAGCACGTCTTCGGCTACCCGAACCGCACGATAAATTACAATCGACTTAATCAGCTGAATTTGAAATTTACAGGGCAGGTTGGTTTCTGATAGGGCTTATTATGGACTTGTCAGCAAACTGAGAAATTCCCCCTTAATTTATTATGTTGGCAGTTTTGAACGTTATTGTCACAATAAGTTTCAAAACTGTCAAATTTTGCGCTTTCCACAAAAATTTAACATTCCTTATGGTAACAATTTACGAAAAACGGCACAATTTTCGTTGCATTTTCTTGTAAAAACTAGTGGAATGGGTTGGCTTACTGATTCCGAATCAGTTTCAGACAAACGGCTTCTCTATACTTTGGCAGCTGGTGGTGTTTACTTTTACGAATTCGTTCACAAACGCTCTGTTATCTCAAATACTACGTCGGTAGTTCAAAAGGTAGGTTAACCTGGCTTACAGTTTTCCAATTAATGCTGTTTTTCCCGTCCCTTCTATACTCGGCTCATCGAATAAATATTTGGTAATACACCATTATTGATGTTGAAAGATTCTTACAGCAGGTACTGGCAGAATGTGAGTATTTTTATTTAAACCTATTACCGAACTAAATTACGGTTACATTTATTTTCACGCTAGAGGTTAGTTTTGTTGTTTAAGTTAAGATTGACTTCAAAGTGATGAAGGTAATAAAAGCTGTTTAAATGTAAGGTTTAGATCTGTTTTTCTTTAAATCAATGCCATGTTTACAGCCTTATTAGGGATGAACACATGATAACTAAATATAAAAAAAAATAGATTTACATGTATTTATTTATGCAGACGGAACCTTTTTGGTGAACACTTTGTAGATATTAGACTTGTAGTTAGAAAGGGTCTATCGGATACATCATATTTTGCGGGCGCCTGTAGATAAAATCATCGGTAAACGTTACCTACCGGTTACATTATTATTTAGTTTATCTACAGTTATCTGGAGCAGTTGCCCAAAATATTACAAAGCCTTAGTTACTTGGTAACGGTATATTTAATCATATTAATGACTAGAAGAATTCAAGCTTGATTCTCTCGATAGTTGAAGGAATCATTACATGAGTAAAACGTATGTTGTTAATGTTACTATTATGATTGAAACAGGCGCTTAAAATTCTTAGGCTATTTATATTTCTTGTCATGATCATGAACTATGCTGAAACTTCAAATTAATAATACTTAGTTAATAATATTACTTACTTACTTAAAAATAAAACTGCAAAATATTTTTCGTCATGAAATTAATAAAAAAGGTGGTATTACCTTTTTAGAGCTTCTTCACACAATCCAAACTCTTTCTCTTTACTCAAACTCAAACTGTACATTATCTACAGTCCTAAATAATATCTCATCAAATCTGTCTCCACTGAAAGTGCTTCCCTAAATAAATAAAACCTCTACTTGTCACATTTCAAACCAACTCCAAAACAATGTTACAATTCCCATCAAAATACCATCTTCCCTAAAATCTATAAGGCGGTAGTAAAAACGCAACGAACTCCCCATAAAGAGGGGGTTCCCTGGGGCTCCGTCAATTATCCGTCACGCAGGCTGTCTCCGGCACGCATGGCACGGCCTGACACGGAGGCCTATCTGAACAGGGCTTCGATGTTTGTGTCGTGATCGAATTAATAGCTACGCCTAAGATTTGCATAAAGTCGGACTAGGGTATTTGAAATTTGTAACAATAAAAATATAATCAATTTTGATATGTTCATCCTCATTCACTCAGAATGATAAGTACTGCTTTGTTTCAGTTGAGTTAATAATATGTTGGCAATTTTGAACCTTATGACCAACCCAAAAGATAATGAGGTCACCATTTTAATGAGTTTGACTGTAAAATATAAATGTATAGAGACTGCAACAACTTTTTCCCATTCTTAAAGAAAAAATTAATAATAGTTTAAAAAAACTAAAAAACACGCTTTGGGTTGCTTGATAGACGAAAAATATGGCACAGAGCGCCCCACGCTTTTTCACAATAATTCTAGTATTTTTTGTTCATTACCATTTTCAGCTTATATTAGGAATTATTTTTCACTTTTTAGTTAGAAGTACTTTAAAAGCGTGTTTTTTAGTTTTTTAAACTATTATTTATTATCTACTTTTAAATTTGTTTTATTTTTAGGAGCGTTTTTTTTTTTTATTGAATTATTGCATTGTCATCGATCTTTGATAGGTGTGCAAAATTTGCATGAAATCTGTCCGTTTAAAGTGGGTCAAAATCGAGTCCAAAGGAGTCGGTTACATACATACACACAGGTGAAGCTAAAATAAGCGTGTTAAAAATGTCATCCGTGGGTAAATGATGACACTGGAGCCATGTGGGTGTCCTGTCCAATCCAGATACGAGTACATAATCTGACCATTATCTACAGGTATAATAACAAGTGCATTCTACAATATGATAGTAGATATCCTGTGCATGTAATTGCATCAAAATTATTCAATAAAAGGATCAGCAGACTTGATTTCTTATAGAATTTCCATTCGCAAGAGCTCTACCATCTAAAAATATTCCATGGCCTAGTAAAAAGTTAGTCATTTCCACAACATAAAATTACTTTGTTTACCCTTTAATTATACAAATTGCATGCGCCTTATCAGAGCTCATTTACATGCGGTTCACACAAATTAACACAATAACAGAATCATTAAATATTCAGGTGAAAGTAGCTGTTGGATGTGACCTAATTTGTTCACTACATTGTATTTTTATCTTCAGATTGAGCATATAATTTGAAGCATTCAAGAGGGTAGGAGAGTTATTGCGAAGTTTTTCGGGGAAGAAACATTAGACACATGGTTAATTTATTAAAAAAGTAACTTTTGTTGATCAGACCAGGGCCCGATGAGGGTTCATGAAACTCCCCCCCTCCCCTATGACCTCCCTCCTGGTTCCACCACTGATTACCTCACCGTTAAATCGATCGTTACATGTCTAGCTGGACTGTTACATAGTTCCATCGAAAAAATAAAACAGGACTAAAAATGCCAACAAAAGAAAGTTATGACACATTTTATTATTTTCACAAAAACAAGAGTATATAATGTATTAGTATCTACTTATTCTAGTACCCATAGTACAAGTTTTGCTTAGTTTGGGACTAGATGACTTTGTTTGAGAGTAGTGTACTATTTATTTATTAATCATTTATTTTCAAACCTGAATCTAACATAGACCAAAACTGCCTACCGAACATTCTGGCGAAGGCTTAGACCATATTATTATATCCTAAGGTTATTGTTTCCTAAAATATTTTGGCGCTAAAGTTAGCAGTTAAACACGCAACCTAAACTGCAAAAGTAGTGTACAAACTATACAAAGTTATAAAGCTCACTGTGAAGCTTTGAATGGCCTGTAAACGCGAACGAACTTTCTAAAATATCTAAAGCCAGGCCACAGACGTTTTAGGTCACCTTACTTTATTACATTGAACTTTGTCATAAAACAAAAGGTTTAAATGGCTTCTAAAATAACTTATATACGAAACGAACGCATTCAATTTGACATTGTTTTGTCCTATATAATATCGGCAAAATATATGTGAATTATTTTTATTTAGCGACGCACACTGGACGCTTGGTTTTTTTTTCTCTTTGTCATATGACACTTACGTGTTCATCATTATTTAAATGTGCTAAAACATAAAGTACCAACTGTACCTACTTAATATTCTAACAATAATTAAGTTGAAACTCTAACCCGACTACGTAATAATATTGTACTTAATATTGGTTTGCAACACAGAGAGGACCGCGAGAACTGTACGACCGCATTTAAACTATAGATTTTAACTTAAACAATAACAAGTACCTATATATTTTTATAATGTGCTCTCCAAGACTTTTCATTTGATACCAAACACGTCGTGTCTTATGTCGCAATTTTATTTTTGATAATAGAACTATAATCAATATTTTATATAGCATAAGTCACCCAGCCTATTCTTACAAATCTTATGACATCTCGTTTATTAAAATCCGTTCAGTAGTTTAGGCGCTACGATGGAACATACAAACATGCATACATAGACTGCCAAAATCTTACCCTTAATTTTGGCTTCGCCGTAGTCGGATAAAAACGGTAAAACGGTGTAAACGGTAGAGGGTTTATGAATGAATTAGAGAATGGACTTAAGACCACCACGGCAAAGTTTAAACTTACGCTAAACTTTCAGGCAACCCTAATAATCAAGCCACACATACCCACACCACATAGTCAAGCTCACAGCCTGTCCGCTGCACGTAAGGCTGCAATTTGACATTGTGCCGGCGGCGCCAGTGACGTCATCTAATGGTCTTTTAGCCACTGTTTATGGTCGTGTGTTGTATCACTTGAATAAAGGTATTCAACCCTGACATAGTCAAGGGGAGTGGTAAAGGCACGGTTATAAATAAGTTTGTAGATAAAAGATGGTAAAATTAAGGAAGACCACCACTTTATATTTTAACCGACGAAAACAACGGAGGAGGTTTTCAAGTCAACGTGTATATAAATATATATATATTTTTTTTATATTAGACCACGCATTTAAACAGATGAGATGCGTTGCTACCTCTAAGAACTAAGATACCGGGAAGTTATGTGCCTTGTTCCAATAAATTTATGGTTTCATTTTTATCTCGGTCTAAGTAGTCTTAACGAATTGTCTTTCCGGTAATAGAGACTATAAAATAAGTGTTAATGGACACATTCTTAGATTTCGCAAATAGCACTGTAAGCTCTAATTAAATTACTTATTAGCCCCTTAGGTTAGATTGTAATATTTATGGTGTCCTACTTATATTCGGGTACATCAAACAATAAAAAAAAATGTAATGTAATGTATGTAATGTAAAATGTATGAAATGTAAGTAGGAATCTCGCTCTAGGTTATTGGAGGCAATACTATTTGACTATGAAACGTTCTAGCACGACACATAAATGCGCTATCTTTCTCTAGCTTCGTAACAAAAACTTTCAGGTTCTATAACAAAGCCCATTCACATAAACCCGCCACGCCATTAGCCATGGTGTAAGCGCCAGTGACGTCATCTAATGGTCTACAATAATATTATTATGGGACGTGTGTTGTTTAACCCTGACATTGTCAAGGGGAATGGTAAAAGGCTTGGCTTTTAAAGGTGATTCTAGATATTGTATTTTAAAGGGCCCTAGTCCAGAAAGAGGAACCTCCTCTCTATACGCGCTGCGCCGTGTTAGATTTTTTCATTATTATTTTCGTTCAAAATTAACGGATGTACCTAATCTGATTCTATAGTATAGGTATATCTACCAAAATGAATTGTGAATTTGGCGTTTGATTTCTCATATTTCAAGGTGATTTTTTTGTATAAAATCCAAATTATCCAATGTTCGACAAGGTGAGCACGGTTATCGACAACACACGTGTTAGTCCACGTTTGAAACGATACCTAAAGTTAATAACTAGTATACATTTATTCGATTCGAATATATATCTATAATAAAATTGATTACCTATTTAAAATAGAATTGAAATACTCAAACAGATATATATTTAATTACATACGACATAAGCCAAAATATTGAGTACTAGATGAGAGACTATTCAAAGAAGTGACGAAGAAAGTGAGGGATGATCTTAAATAAATAAATTTGACATAGACAAAGTTGTGTATACTACCTAAAATAAATGTAAACATATAAAAATGTCTACGTAACGATTTGCAAAATCAACAACTTCTATTGTCACATAATTTATGTTTAAACTCATCAACACTTACAACTAACATAACATCACGGCTATATTGAGGGCGCCAGAAGGGTGTGGCAGAGGTGTACAACACCCTTATTTCACCTGTTATGTTAAGGTCCCATGGGATAGGAGGTGAGTGATTCTAACTCCGTGCTTTTGAGAATTTTATTTGGAAAATTCACAAATAACACTTTAGGCCGACTCGGTAATTGAACCTGAGACAATGGCGATATACGATTTATACCGCTAGATCAACGAGTCAGTTACAACTTTATCCATAAAAATATGTTTTCATAAACTAGAAAAAAAAAGTTCAGAAATGTCAGTAGAGATTATTATTATATTATTATTTTTATTCAACAACTCAGTAGTAGCACTAGTAGCCATGATAATTCAATTAAATGTAGCAAAACGCTCGAAAATTTGCTCCATTAAGGGTCAGGCGGAATATGATTTTCTCATACAAACGGAATGCCGTAATCATTTGTGATTCAAGCGTATTTACTAAAAACTATTGTGTTATTTACAATTAGACATTATCAATCTAGGTGTTTGTTAAATAAAAAACATTTTAAATATCTGAATGAATCGAAGTTTAAAATACTTGGATTCCACGTATTTCTGCAGTATAAACGTCTGATTTTCTTCATATTTGTTCCGTATTATAAACATTTATATCTGTAACCTTTTATGAAGAGAAACATAGTTATGTTGTCTAGTTTGGGCTTGACAAAAATAAATGTAAAAAAAATATTAAATTTTTATTCATATATTTTGGAAACCAAGATGAATTTAACTTGCGTTTAAATATTGAACGACCAGTAGTGTTGTCTCGCGAGGATAAATATAAGCGTGCGTGTGCCAAACAGAGATAGCACTTCATCTGGTGTTTGCATTTGCTTCGAATAATAAAAACGCGGTCCGTCCGCCGGACTCTTCACCGCAACCTTGAATATGGAGCGAATATAAAAAAAAACATAAAATATTATCATCACTCGTCGAGCCGTTCAAACGCGAGGCGAAAAGAAAAGAAGCTGGTACGTTATCTTGCGTTTACTAACACAAAATGAATCCGTGCCAAGGTTACACCACGTAAACATCAGCACAAGATGCTATTTGTAGGTAGGCAGACAGAAAGGTGGGCTGGAGGAGATTAGATACTTAAAGTAAGAAAAAAATATTTATTAGAACACCATCAAATTATTATTAAAAATTTAAATCAAAATAAAAATCGAATTTGAACTAAAAAATAAAAATAAATTCAGAATAATTATACAGTGTGTTTGAAAAATAATACAGTGCCTTTGTAGACAAGTTACAACTAAGTTCATTTCTCAGACTTGCTATGTTCAACTTGCTCAATATATTGTTGCCAGAAAATTAGGCAACGATGATTTTTAGCTGAAACCTTAGGTGATAAGTGAAATAAAAAATATAAAATAAAATAAAAAATAAGAAAATAATATTTATAAAAACCTGATATATCATAATAACTTTGATAGAGACAGTTTAGCTAGTAGAATAAGGAAAAAGAATAGGTAGGTAGGTGTCAAAAATAAACTAAAAAATCATATTATTAAGACTGTTATAAATAAATAATGACTAATAATATGTCAAACTGGTACGGCAAATATGTAATTGATAATGTCAAATTGAAATTGGCATGGAAAGAATAAAACAAAATGAAAGGAAAAATATGGGGACACTTTCAATAACCTTTTTTCAATTCAATGTCAACTGAAGATATTATACTTAAGACATTACATAGTAAAACTAGGGCAGAAGGCTTTGCAGGATCTGAAATATTGTAGACATTCCGGATTTGTATATAAGACTCATACAGTTGTACTGGCATTATTAACTTTTGCAACTTCTTAATCAAATTTAACTAAACAGATACTTACTAAAATTTCATGTTTAATACCTTTTTTTTAAGATTTTCAAGTCGTTTGGTCCCTAATATAAAATAAATATGAATAAGTATGAAAACAGAAACAGGTCGTAAGATTAACAGGCAAAAGAGCGAGCGGATCATACTAGAATTACACATGAATAGGCCAAACGTTCCTTCCCCACACAGAGCCATTCATTCCCCTCTCTTTGACCTAGTTACTTTAGTTGACAAAATGCAAAAAGCAAATGACGGCATCATTAGGGGATTAGGGGCAGATAACCAAAAGTACGCAATTTCTTAGAATTAGGAAGATGAAAAGCTACTGAGAAAGTGAATTTATGTCAAGGTCAGTGCTAGCCACCACATTTCATGTAAGCAAATTGTTAGATATAAGATTAGAAACTGTTTCCTTGGATATTTCATGACAAGAAAACTACAGAGCTAACATAAGATAAAATTAAGGGTTGGGAAAGTAACAGATGCATGGATCTATATTTTTTTAGATAAGGCTGACAACACCTATTTGCAATCTCTTTGAGTCTAACCATTCACCGATTAGCCATCTTTTGTGGCCTTTACTGGATCTTAGAGGTCGAATGATTTGTTAACCCTTTATTTCTCTATTGAAGCTGTACACTTTTGCCAACTCCACCTGTTGCTCGGTTTACACTTGAGACAGTATGAGGCTGTTTATGTTGTCTCGTCGTACGTTAATGATTAAACTAAGTTGCGGCAGCAATATCAGAAATAACTGGAACTCTAATGGAATTGAACAACCAAGCAGTTAAAGCAATTTACTCTCTTAACATTATTTGTGTGTGATCTTTATGAATACAGAGGATCCTCAGATTATGTGCAGTAATAAATTAAAAAACACGTTAACAAGTCCGACCACAAGCCGATGATCTAACGCAGCCTTGGCACAGACTGCGACTTATAAATATAATGTATTCAAGTGAGTGATTAATTTATAAGGTCTCAAATATTTTTTCTGCAACGAATATCAAATTGATACGTCTATTCAATGGACCGAAAATACATTAAAAGGCGAGAGATGTGTGGATTTTTCTGCTATGAAGATAAGATTACAGACACTGTGACACACGACACATAAAAAGTTCTTGAGGTGTTTAATATATTCCAAACAGTAACAAATATACAAGATGAAGTAAAACATAATAATCTTACTAATTTACACGACAGGGATTATTTCTAAAGTAGGTGTCATTTCTTCAAATATAAACATAACCGAAGATTAATGAAATCGCAATGAGCTGTTTCAAGGACACAATTTCAAACTCCGAAGAGCACAAGCTAACACCCAACATAGGCTACCATATACACATTGAACAACAGAGTTTTTTTGCTGCTCGGTTATTATATCACGTATAAGTAAGTAAAGTATTACAATATTGCAAATTAAACAATATTAAACAAACACAATGCAGCAATAAATTGTTGTTTACAATCAATAAATGATTAGATTCTTAAAGACTGGCTTACTAAGGTTCATAATAAAGATTAGCATTCTAAGAAAATCGAGATACATAAATTCTGGAAATAGCTGAAGGTTTCAATTCAATTCTTAACGGTCTTTCCTTCTGTTTAATGTCATCGTTACCTTCAATAAGTTCGCGTTAAAGGTAAATATAGTGCAGCATGGTGCTATGCGTTAGGCATGAACATGCTATGTGTAAACGGAAATTGGTGAAGTTTTTCGTTTTGATGAACAAAACGAAAAACTTCACCAATTTCCGTTTACACATAGCATGTTCAGTTTTTCGTTTTGTTCATCAAATTCCAAAAATCAAAGCTGTGTATTTTAGGTAAAACCGCAAAGATCTGGTATACGTATTTCGTAGAAGAACTAACAATATACATAAATGTTGCCGATATGAAGATGATTTCAAACATTACCTGCATAAAAGCTTGGATATTTAAAATAATACTTAGAGAAAGGCCACTTTAATAGGTGACATTTGACAGTTCATTTATGCATAGCAAAGTGCTACTTATGTACAACAGGAGTAGAGTCTAATTTTCTAAATAAATGATTGTATTAAAAAAACTGATGTTGTTTTCTTGAGTTTTGTTCCTTTAGCGTAAGGTATATTTTTCTTTGCATAAATGAACTGTCAAACGGTACCTCTTAGATTTGAAAAATTATAGGTAATGTCAACGTAATGGATTCTGATAATTTATTGCTATACTTTAAATCTGCTGACAAATTAATGCAAAAAGCGGCAACATTGGACACCCAGAGAGATTTCCTTATATCAGTCCATTGGCACGCTGCACGCTGGCACAATTTATTTTTTATCTTGGTGACCTTGGTGTACGGCCCTTGACGGTCGTTGACGTTAATTACATCATCGATCTCATAAATGAATCTTAATTGAGTCTTATTGATATACGTACTTATAGCCAGTGTCAAGTAGTCATGACGAATGAAACTACAAAATTCGACAAATACATCACCATGTCAGATTAGTAATTCTAAAATCAAATTAGTAATTCAAGAATCAGGAGTTTTATTGAATTCTTGTGGTTTATCAATAAATTATAAGTACAAATACTATAAGCCTTTATGGAATAAATACTAAAGATAAAACCTTTTTCATTACCAAGAACTATTACTTAATTTTATCATACACGAAATAATATCACAGTTTAGTAACGATAAATCTAAATCTGGGTGCAGAAGATTTATTAATAATGCCTATATGTGTTTAAATAACAGATCAGATATATCCAAAAACATAGACAGACAATGTGTAAGCCTTAAATAAATAAAACTTCATCTTTTAACTCTTCACACTGTAAACCAATGTTGGAACACAAGACACGGAAGACTAAATGATTGATCGCGTCGACAGCTGGGCTAAGAACGGGCAGACGACTAGTCTGTAGTTATCGGAGTTATTAATACCACGAATGACCACGGTGTATGTGACGAAATACAGCAGAGTGTTAACGTTATTGATGACAATCGGTTTAAGGGTTCTGAGAATTTGTCATCCATACGAGTCTGAGAGCCTTAACTCGTGCGTGACAGATTTGCAATGCATGCTTTAGACGCGCTATTAATCACAAAGTTAGATAAGTAATCACTGAAACTTTTTTTTTCTTCAAGATATAATAATTCGTCAAGTTTGATGATTTGAATTTCTTAATATAATAAATTTTAACAATAATTGTCACGGCCAAAAAATGGCTAAATTAAATATTAAGAGATCGAGAAATCAGACGATTGATTTTGAATTCATGAAGAATTTATTAATGAATAGTTCCCAATACTAAGAACTAAAAAGAATAAACTTTTATCTATTTTGCTCGCAAATATACTTGATATTAAACTACCTTCACAATATTTTATTGAGACAATAAACTAATCTGAACTAACAGTGACTTCACAAAAAAAGATTAGATAAAAACTTTAGCAAACTGCTCGAAAAAAGAATAAATACGGGTAATGATGTAATTATATTTATTATTGCTGCCTGGTTATATTTACAATGACCATCAACAAGTCAAAACATCATGTATAACTACTACCTGTCAACAGATTTTAGCGAAAACGATTTGTTGTACTATCAAGATTTAATATTCACAATATTTCATTTGTTTAAACAATTTTCAGAAGGACGCTTTAGCTATGTCATCAAAAATAGGTAAAAGAAAATAATGGAAATATACAAATTTCTATAGTCAAGATCTTTTTAGGTTTCATAAAAATCCCAGTCACCACTCGTAATCAAAACAGCATTGTTTAAAAAAACAATTGAATTACAGTTTTAATCTTCTTAAACCTCACAAACAAGCTTAACATTATCAGTTATTTAGACGTTATCATAATCATCCCAAAATTCTAAATTAAAAGACTGCAGTTCTTTTACTGTTTTTTTGTTTTTTCCCTACGTCCAGCGCACCCTGGGCAATTCGGGCGTTCTCCAAAACGAATCGGCTAATCCTTTCACCACGATGGCAAGTCAAAATAAAATTTGACTCAGCCATCGACACGACGAAGAAGACTGCATCAAATTTTAGAACGTGCTCGAACAACTCATTCATCAATCAGTTTTGCTTTAGTGTTTAGACTTTTAGCTTCTGCAGCCTTGGGTGAGTATTTATGTGACCTAAATAATTTAGTTAGGTAATCCAGTACATGTAGTGTTTCACCTTTCGTCACCTTGACCACAATTGATATAATTGATGTAATTTTGGGTCATGTCTGGGTAGACCGGTTAAATGGTTATTAGTTTTACATGGTAATCTTTACGATCTGGTGATGAAATGAAATCAATGTTGATTAGGGTGGTGCAGCATATATTTGCGACATCAAGATTATAAGTATCATAAACATTATATGCATGTTATTAGACTTAATACGAGATCAATTACCGATATCAATAATACCTGTCACTAATAAAACCAACTAAGATTCTAGACCGGTGTAAACTGTACGTCAAATAATGAAGTATAAACAATAGAATATAAACACAGCAAATTTAATCACCCACGCAATGGGCTATTAGCTGGCATCCTCTATTTCACGAGACATAAAAGTATTAAGTATTAGGCTAGACCACCGTGGTTTTCCACAACATAAAATCTAAGCCGCACTACACCGCAAATCCCTTGGCAAGAATGTTTAACAGCTAGAGATTAGTAGTCACCTTTTTTCTTGGAACACATAAAAAGCAATGGCAATAAACTTCCTTTTCTCCGCATTATTTTAGGTTTTTGCTAGAAAAGTTCAAAAAACAGTGCAATTAATGTTGGGTGATAACAATAACGCGATGCGCTTTTGTACCGAGACGATGGACATCAATGACGTCACGGCCCTTAACTCTTTTTAAAGCACACCGCGTCTTCACCGCGCCTCTCTTGTTAGCAATCTCCCTTTCTGATATTTTTGCCGAATATTTTGCTTAGTTACACTGGTTTAACTGGGCAAGCATACGAGCGCGAAATAGATTAAATTTGTTTCTTCATATAAAAATATGACAAAAACGTGACTAAATCTATCTCGCGTACAAATGATAGCCCCTTTGGTCCAATTATAATATTAGTTGTCTGACTAATATGAAGTGTGAATTGGGCCTAACGTTTAATTGTACAATAGCAGCAACAAAACGTCGTCTAAGTGATGAATCACACCATTGTTCTGAGTTGATACTATCCATCTTACTTACAAAGATAAAATCTCTGGTACTTTATTAGTTTTAGCGACTTGCATTATGCACTTACCATTTGTGGGTGGAGTCCTTAATGGGTGTTGTCAGTTTATTTTATGGTTTGAAACTGAGCCCATGAATGACAACAAAAAAAAATGGCAATACTTTGACAATTCTTCCTTGGCCGTTGGGTAAAAAGGAAAAATAATCAAGAAAGGAAAACCGTCTTGACCAGTATTTTAAATTATAGATATCAGTTATCGCAATATTGGCAAAAGTTTTGCATTAAAACTTAGAATACATGAGATTATTATAGTCAAAAATAATACACAGAAAATTAAATTTTAAGAATATGACACAAAAAAATCTGCTTAAGATTTAATCTTTATGACACTTAAAAAAAGTATGCGATATCGTGCATATTGGTTTGACTGATGACATTACAGATAGTCACATAACAGAGCACAAGAACCTGCCAAGCTAGTTTCGGGCCATGCGTAATTGGGTTCCGAAATTAGTCGTGCCGACTTATTTAGACTTAAAATCTATTTTCTATCTATATTAAACAAGTAACCACTTCATACAAGTCATTATTTTTAAAGGTTTTGTATTATGTATGAACTATTCCAAGTTACTGCATTTTACAAAAAAAAATTATTCTACCATTTTCTTGAAATTGTTAGCATGCACATATCCATGAAAATATTCAACTTTTTAGCACTAACAGTTTTAACGCTATGCCTCGAACAGACGGGCATAGCGAAACTATAAGGGTTTCTTATAGTAACTACGGTACCCTAAAAACGACAACAATAAAGATAATTGATTTGATAATATGCAGATGCAATTATATTATAATGATTCGTTTAAAAGCAACACATAAATTGTGATAAAATCTATGTGATATATAGATATGTATCTCTATGTAAAAAATCAAATCTAATCTAACTTGAGAATATAAATGCATAAGTTTACAAATTGGAGTCTCATTAAAATCGAAAAATATGCATCATTTACATAATTTAATCAAGTTCTCACACAGATAAAAATGAAAATTGCAAAAATATAGACAACAACGACAAACAAATTAAAACAATCATGAAGAAACAAAATAAGAATATAGAGGAATAAGAAAAATAAATAAAAACGTAAACCAGATTGATCAAATACCACGAAGAGAGTATTGGCAATCGTAAGATTCGTCAGCGATAAGTTCAATGCAAACGGGCTATAGTATCCCATCCAGTTGAGTGCTGGTAACATCGTCTGCCACTTTGCATTCGAGTTCAATTGTATTTGAATTCACTTCTTCAAGAGCATTTGGATCAAACGCGTTTCAATATACTGGAGAAATTACTGCTTAATATATGCTATAATGGTTTTAAGATTTGTTCCATTTAAAATTACGTGTTCTTACTAATTTTACAATGTTGTGTTTTGTCAATGTCAAACAAATGCTGAACATTCATTTAATTCTTATAATCGGATCTATTTATCACGCGATAGAAAATTTAAGCCATTTATTTGATATTCCGTACAGCAGCACATACTCGCAAAACATACTCTGAAAAAAACCCGACTTCAAAATGTAGGTAAACTAAAAAGCAAAAAATAAATTTACTTCGCACAAAATAATACGTTTTTTCATTTAGTTAAATAGAAATTATTAAATAATTATTTTATAATTCTGAAGTCGGTGCCAAGTAAAAACAACCTTTCTACAATATCAAATTACAATTTTATTCACACAAAAAGGGAGGCGTAGTTGTGCTAGTGCGCGGTCGCCCAGTATTGATATTACCACAAAAATATAACTAATATTCAGTCAGAAAAAAGTTGTTAGAACGATTGATATTATTTATACAGAGTTATTAATTGTTTACTTGGCACCGACTTCAGAATTATAAAATAATTATTTAATAATAAATAAATAAATAATAAATATTTCACAACTCACACACAACGCCATCTAGTCCCAAACTAAGCAGAGCTTGTAATATGGGTACTAGAATATCTGATACTAATACATATATATACTTTTCTTTTGTAAATACATACTTATTATACATAGAAACACCCAGACTAAGACAAACCCCAAACAATAATTTCTATTAACTAAATGAAAAAACGTATTATTTTGTGCGAAGTAAATTTATTTTTTGCTTTTTAGTTTACCTACATTTTGTAGTCGGTATTTTTTGTTAAAAATTATTTTATTTTACGATTTTAAGTGATGGGTAGACCGAGCAAAGAATGTTTCTCGAATGAGGAGACGACGGTTACTTGAGACGGAAAACTTATTAATAATAAACAAGAATTAAATCCTTTCTCCTGACTTTTGAGGGTCACGACCTTCCATCATCAGCTCATTTGACACAATAACTAGCAGTAGGAATATGCGTACAGTAGTGAAAGAATTATCCTTTAACTCCTAACTATTGAGAAGTTGACCTTCCATCATCAGCTCAACCACATAAAATTATTGCGACCAAGCGTAAATCCTGGCCTCGATTAATAAAATATGAGGGTTGCCCCCGATTTCTCTGGGATCCCATCATCAGATCATGACATGCTGACAATGGGACCACCTTTGAAATATCTCCGTTCCAACAGCTCACTTGACATCATAACTAGCAGTCTGAATATGTGTACAATAGTGAAAGAATTATCCTTTAACGCCTAACCATTGAGGAGTTGACCTTCCATCATCAGCTTAGCCACATAAAATTAGTACGATTAGGCGTAAATACTGGTGTAGCTTTGAAAAACACACCAATAACATAACATGTGCCTATAAAATACGAGGGTTGCCCTCGATTTCTCTGAGATCCCATCATCAGATCACGACATGCTGACAATGGGACCCCTTTGGAATCATCTCCTGTCCAACAAAAAAAGAATCATCAAAATCAGTTCATAAACGACGGAGATATCCGTGAACAAACATAAAAAAAAAGCAACATATATACGAATCGAATTGAGAACCTCCTCCTTTTTTAGAAGTCGGTTAAAAAGATGAAATAAGTTTTAGTTTTATTTATTCGACAGTCGTTGTGTGACAAACACTATGAGGTCATCAAGGTAAGTGGACATATATTTACGTAATGCATTAACATCGAATGAAATGGACACGATCCTTGTGACAACAGGGTTGCCATCCTTAGATCACATAAAACCTTATTTTAAGTTTGAAACTGAAAAACAATGTGAGAAGTCATATCAGTAAGGCCTCAAGCGTTATATAAACTTGTTTAAGTTGCCTGACGTTAAGTTTTCGATAGATTTCAGTGTGCTTCAAATCCCAAGAAGTTGCGTAAAACGCTATTCATACCATCCTTCACTTCCCCTCATAAACCAAGTCATATCCTGAGAAAACAAAACAGTTGGCAGCCCTAGCTAACTAGAAACTGCCTTTACCTTTTTAGATTCGTTCTGGGAACTATGCCGTCATTGCACATTGAAATAACAAGTGTCCTTACGGATAAGCACAATTGCATGTGTTATTAGGGTAAATCAAATAAAAACAAAGTGCTTATTGATTCACACGAGCCTGTTTGCAAAATGTCACTTGAGGCACTTGAGTTTATTGTGTGAATTTGAAATGTTACAACACCCGATAATGTTAAGCAACTTTTGCATGAATGGATCCATTCATGAAAAATTTCTAAGTTACAAAATAAATCTGAAACAGCAATTTTACACCTTAGTAACTTTTAATGAATGGATTTAGTATCCAATCATCTTTGATAAATAATATTCATCAAAGCCAATCATGCAAAATTTACTAAGTAACTAAATAAATTTGTTGTATAACATTTTTTTCTGTTGTATAGAAACTTATTCCAGTAACTGGCTAAGAAAACCACTGGAGCTCGAGGATTATTCTCATTCTGTTATTACTTTTCATGAAAATGAATCAAATCAATTAGGTTTTTTTACAAGTTAGGGGCTAAACCCAACTCAAATTCTCAATACTATTGCAACTTTGCAATAAATTTAAAGCTCTCATAATAATCCTTTTACTAACACATTATCACTTTACCAAATTAACGAAGTTAATATTGGGACATACAATCATACAAACATTCATACATACAAGCATGCGCTCGAAAAACGTAACCCTCCTTCGAACGCAGTCGGGTAATGATAATATTAATTTACTTATGTAATAATAATATGTCAAGAGCATAGGAGGAAAATATTCATAATAGCATCTCTGTTGGGTATTTTTTTTATTAACATAATATTTTATTGCCGTTTAACCATTCATAATTTATTGAGTAGTAAAATAATAATAAGAAATTATTACCATTATTTATTTTTTATGGATAACAATAAATGTATTAATTTTTATAAAAGCTAATACTCTGTACATAAATGTATAAATACAGATAGATTTGTTCCTATGTTTTAACTATACATAGGTAGATGATATAGTCACTAGGATTGAGTAGGGTATTCTTAGATGGTTTGGTCATGTTGAAAGAATGCAAGTAATTAGATTACTGAAAGAGATTTGTACCTATCTTAAGTAGGATACAAACCAATATGGCGAAGTTACATTCAGTAAAAATGATGTTGTGACATCACGTGATGACGTAACATACAGTTGAGAAATTTAGGGTCCTGGCAAGAGGTGATGTGAGACTGTGCTTAGTGGTTAAAGCGACTGCCCGGTTTGCTGAAGTCGCAGGTTCAAAGCCTGCCGGTCTCATATTTTTTTTAGCTGTTTGTTAGTAAAAATTAAAAGCTAAATGCTATAAAAATAATCAATAAGAAGTGTGTAATGTAGGTGGGTACTAAAACATGAAGTATAAGAATGTTCAAAATGAAATCCTAAACTTTGCAGTTGTTTGCAGGTGAATGCTCGTCAGTCTGGAAGGAAGTTTTTAACACAATGCTCAAAATCAAATCAGGAGCGTTTCATTACAGTATTTACAGAAATGCTCGCCGGTCTGGGCGTATATTTATAAAACTGAAGTCTAAGAAAAGAAAATTCTTGGAGCTAAATTACAATACATGATGTGATGATGTTGCCTACGGCTACATTTTACATATATATACGTAGGTATTGTTTACAACAATCAGCGTAAACACAAAATAGATAAATAATACACCCACAAAAGCTTGCATTATGAAAATCCATCACCAAAGAGATTTGAGTAGGTACCTTCACAGGCTTTAAAAGTCTTAAAACTTAAAAGTCACCTCGTAAACTGAACATAAAACATTATCTTACAAGCCGTACATACAATGTCTCATTAAAATTTCACTACTGATAATATAAATGTGCATTATCCTTACAACGTGCTGCGAAGATACCGCCACATACCTCTTTTATCTTCCATTTTGAATTCCTATACCGCGTCTGGACTTTTAAGGTCGAAATAAAACCTTTCAAAGGAAACCCGACCTTATTTATTTAGAACTTAGATACATTTTAGGTTGCTTGGATAAATGTTAGTATATTTTTAAGGCTCACTGTATGCAGCCTCACGCAATAACATCGATTCCTGAATACGATTAGGCAGAGGTTTTTAAAAGCTATTTCTTGACTGGGTGTGGGTTCGAATCTCGTTTTACTAGTTTGTAGAATGAGTAATAAAATAGAGACTGCACTTATCTGCGTTGAATGGCCTAACGTTTATACAAATATGTTTTCTTCATAGATAGGATTGTAAATATATTATAAACTATCGTCTGAAAAATCGGTAGAAAAAATATGAGCTCCTTTTATACGACGCATTCAGAAAGTTGTATTTGGCTTAGGTTTACGTGTAGAGATCAGCCCTTGTCACATGCGACTAATGGGACATTAACATAGCAGATAAATGTGGTAATTAATAGTAATTATACACCTATTTTTGGTGCCCATTATCTCACTATCATGTGCCCTTGAAGAAAATCATAATGAAAATTATTTAAGAAGACCTAATGCAGGCCACAAGCAGGGGAGTAGAAGTTGCTACCTTCTGGGCAAAATTAATATACATAAAAAATGCAATAACATAATGCCATTGATACGTAAGAAGGAGAAGAATACGCCTATGTATCTCCTTTGTGAATGTGTGTTGACATAATAATAAAAGTATTTTTTGTAGTTGGTACCTACACCTGATGGTAAGTAGAATCTAAAGCTTATGTCCTATATAACATTTACGTTTCCTACTTTACGAGAAACCTATATTAAATAAATATAATCTTAAGCTAGCATTACCATTAATTATTTACATTTCAATTACCACTTAACAGTCAAACATTTGTCAATATTTTGGCACTCAACTGTACAAATACCAATACCTACTAAGCGCCAGAAGCAAAAACAATCAAATACCAAACATTACAACGTATTATTAAATTGCAAAGTGTGAAGTATTAAATTGTGTCAATATTGAAGTATGTTTATTGCAGACAAACATTATTTATATTATCCTAATCGAATATTTCATAATATTAAGGTACATTTACACAGTTTCAAAACTAATGGGATAAAAAAAGTTATGGATGCTATTTTTTTTGTTTATTAATCTTAACCTATAAAATATCACAATGCAACCACGATCAGTATTAACAGTGTGATTTAATTTGCCGAGAAAACCACCTAACCGCCATATTATTATAAAATACGTTGAGACATAGCGTATAGCAAAAAATACAATAATAAAATGTCATTAGATCATCAGAACAACCGGTTGGTGGTGCCGCCGCAAGAGTCGAAGCGGTGAGGTCATCGGTCAGCCGGTCACTATGGTAAAATATTAGAGGATAACGTGAGCGAGAGTGATATTGGTATATTAGGCAAAAAAAAATGCAATCGACGCTGTTTATGTTGTTTTCTTTACCAAAAATCTCTTTCTACTACCTTACTTTATGTAGGGAACCTAAGACGTTAAAAATGACATACCCAAAACACCTGAAATGGGTTACAAGATATGTACCTTTTTTTTTTTTTTTTTGACACGTACAGAGAAGCGTGACGGGAAAAGGGAAAATTGGATGCAAGTGAGTTATGATTGCAAACAATGACGAGCTTTTTAAAAAAAAACTTGTGAGAGTCCGTCAGATCGATCGCTCTAACACTATAGCTCTTTAATGGGAACACGGTAGCTAAAATGTTTATTTCATACCTGTCGTGCGATACATTTCCGTTTGTAATTAATAAAAAAAAAACCGACTTCAAAAAGTAGGTTAACTAAAAAGCAAAAAATAAATATACTTCGCACAAAATAATACGTTTTTTCATTTAGTTAAATAGAAATTATTAAATAATTATTTTATAATTCTGAAGTCGGTGCCAAGTAAAAACAACCTTTGTACAATATCAAATTACAGTACAAAAAGGGAGGCGTAGTTGTGCTAGTGCGCGGTCGCTCAGTATTGGTACTTACCACAGAAATATAACTAATATTCAGTCAGAAAAAAGTTGTTAGAACGATTGATATTATCTATATACAGAGTTATTAATTGTTTACTTGGCACCGACTTCAGAATTATAAAATAATTATTTAATAATTTCTATTTAACTAAATGAAAAAACGTATTATTTTGTGCGGAGTATATTTATTTTTTGCTTTTTAGTTTACCTACTTTTTGAAGTCGGTTTTTTTTTTTTTTTAATTATTTTATTTTACGATTTTAAGTGATGGGTAGACCGAGCAAGAATGTTTCTCGAATGAGGAGACGACGGTTACTTGAGACGGAAAATATAATAAACAAGAATTAAATCCTTTCTCCTGACTATTGAGGGTCACGACCTTCCATCATCAGCTCAGCCACATAAAAATACGTAAATACTGGTGTAGCTTTGAAAAACACACTAAAAACATTACATGTGCCTATAAAATTCGAGGGTTGCCCTCGATTTCTCTGAGATCCCATCATCAGATCACGACATGCTCACAATGGGACCCCTTTGGAATCATCTCCTGTCCATCAAAAAAAGAATCATCAAAATCAGTTCATAAACGACGGAGATATCCGTGAACAAACATAAAAAAGCAACATATATACGAATCGAATTGAGAACCTCCTCCTTTTTTAGAAGTCGGTTAAAAATACAAAGAGCACTTTATCAATACGGAGAAGGAATGAAAGCAAATATCTATGCAAATGAGTGTGGCAAAAGTTATTTTGGTTTAAATGTCTAAGTTAAAATACGAAGATGTAAAAATATACCTAAAGCTGCCGTGTGTGATCTGCTTAAGTTTTTAATCTATTAATCTAGTTACTCTACTATTTAAATGAAAATGGCTACTGAAAAAACTGTTCTGAATAGAAACATATTATGTTGCCGTCAAATAACAACAATGTCACAAGTCAGCTTTATCTCGTCTTCTTATCTATTTGCAAAAACTTTATCTACACTAAAATCACACTAAAATACATAGCTTTGAAAATGTATGCTAATTTATTTTAACGATACCTAGTGGCCTTCATTTTACGGCCGGCGCTAATTGTTTCAATAACAAAACCAAACGAACGTATTACATTTCTTAGTAATCTATATATGCTTCCGCTACCGCTTCATATTGGATAAAGCATTGCTATCAATAAAGTGTTAAGATTTAATAACTGACTACTGCTACTGCTGGTATCTTGGTTATTATTGATCAAGAACTAAAGTAGTTGGAAACCTGCCGGTGCATAGTTCTATAGTATTATAATAACGTCTACAGTATCATTTCGTCCATAGTATCATTACGTTTAGTATGTGATTTTTTTATTTAATTTATTGCATTTGTGGCTTGTACATGGCATACAAAGTTGACTTATATACGTAAGTGTTATAAAGAAAAACCAGTACAACGAAATTACAGGTCATAATACTCCCTTTCCTAAACTAGGCAGAAAACCTGTCTGTATCAAGAAAGGTACACTTTTTATACACCTTTGGTTCAAGATATCGTGCGTGTGAGCGATGTCTATGTGACACTATAGATAAAGTTTTTGGTTTCAATGTGTTTTATGTTAACAAATCTTTCTACTTGCAAACCCTTGAGAGCATAACATTGTTCAACTGTGCTTACTATAGGAGATATGTTAGTGTTACATGCGGATAAAATCCTTTTATCTTGCCTAAATCAACTCCCACGCACATCGGCGTACATAATGGTACAAAAAGCATTACGACGCGGCCAGCCGACGGGAACACAAGGTCATGGGTTTATGCAATTTGTGCGTACTGCTCTATTTTACTATTACGTTTTTGTAACTATAAACTTTACGAGAGATTTTTTGGTATAATAATAACATTTATAGTTAAGGATAATGTTAGAAGAATAAAGGATAATTATGCGTCACACAAGAGAAACATCACCTTACATAACCATTTTGTATTTCATTTTGTCTTGTCAAGCAACGCTTTTGAATAAGCTCGAATACAAATTGTATTACAAAAGAGCGGGTAGACTCCCGAGCGCAATGTTTTCATACTAACGTAATAGAGGTTTAACTTTAATATTATCAAGTTTTTATTTTGGTACGATGCCTTCTGACAGTAACTTATTAAGTTTACATTAAGTTATTAGACTAGTTTAATTTAAGATCCAATAGGTATATTTTTCTGTAAATAAAGCATGTAGTTTTTATTAATCATATCCAAAACACTAATATGCATGCTTGTTCGTGGTTATTTTTCAAAATTATATTTATAAAAAAAAAATAATTGAAAATGGGCGCCAACAAACATTAGTGTTTTAGCTATCATTTGTCTATAATAAAAAAAAAACTTAATAATATTAAAGTTAAATTTAATTAATGCTTGGCTGTTTGCCATACACAAAAGTAATATGTACTTTTGTGTATGGCAAACAGCCAAGCAATTAATGAATAATAATAAATATCAGACAATATTCACAAAACGTCATCTAGTCCCAAACTAAGCAGAGCTTGTACTAAGTTAACTAGAATAACTGATAATAATACGTATATACTTTTCTTTTGTAAATACATACTTATTATACATAGCCATTTTTTCGCCTTAACTAATTTCTATTGTATATTATTGACCATCCTACACAGTTCAACGATTTAAAAGAAGCTACTAAGATAATAAATCAGTATAATTAATTAACTCATGTCCACCCACAGTTTTGGTTAGTAGCTGATTTGACGTTACTCAAAATGGTTATTACCTAAATTAATCTTATCATGAGGCACAATAATATTCACGTAGCGATAGCCGAGTGGGAGACCGTAGGACTGCGAACTCAAAGGTCTCGGGTTCGAACCCACGGCACACACCTCTGTCAATAAATTGTTAAGATTCGTCTTTTCGAAGATATGTGTGTATTTGTCATATAAATTATCGCTCACTAACGGTGAAGGAAATATCGTGAGGAAACCTGCATGCCTGAGAGTGCCTAAAAAGTACTTGACAGTGTGTGAAGTCTACCAACCCGCACTTGGCCAGCATGGTGGACTATGGCCTAACCCTTCTCATCATGAGTGCATGAAAGGAGCCTCCCCGAGTGACGTACAAATCTATTCTTTACGTCCGGCGCACCCTGGGCAATCTGCAAGATCTTACCTGCAGATTGGCTAATCCTTTCACCACGATGGCAAGTCAACACCTTGACCAGTCGGTCAGTCCCCCGCTAGTGCCAGCTTTGCGCGTTATCTCCATTAACATCGAAGGGTTTTCCCGGGATAAAGCAGAGATCCTCTCTGAATTATGCCGCAGAACACAATGCCACATACTATGTGTGCAAGAAACCCACAGAGATGACAAACAGAGCAGGCCTTACATCCCTGGACTGACGCTTATCGCCGAGATCGCTCACCCGAAGCACGGTAACGCAGTGTTTGTTGCTCCCGGCGTAAGCATAAACACCATTAAATGCACCACAGTTGAAAACATGGAGACTATTACAGTACAAACCGATATTTGTACCATAACATCAGTGTACAAACCTCCGGGTACACCATTTCAACAAATTGATACTGACAATGGCAATAACAAAATTCCAAAGATCATCATTGGCGACTTCAACAGCCACAGCATAAACTGGGGTTATAGTCAAACAAATGCCGACGGAAGAGCCGTCGAAGACTGGTCAGAGACTAACGATTTGGTCCTACTTCATAGTGCTAAAGATCCAGCTTCATTTAATAGCAGCCTGTGGAAACGCGGATACAACCCTGACCTAGTTTTTGTTAGCACGAACATCAGTGCTCAATGCGCTAAAACAACCTGCCCACCAATCCCACGTACCCAGCACAGGCCAATCATGTGCTCTATCGAACCTATAATTCAGCCCCTAACTATCCCTTTCCTGCGACGTTTCAACTATAAAAAGGCTGACTGGGATCTTTTTTCAAAGGATATTGACGAGTCACTTTTGGGAATCTTACCAATATCACAAAACTATGACCAATTTGTAAATTTAGTTTCGAGAACATCACGCAAATGTATTCCTAGAGGTTGCCGTTCACAGTACATACCTGGTCTGTCGCAAGAGTCAGCTAAAGTCTTAAAAGAATACGAAAGCAGCTACACCAAAGACCCGTTCTCAGAGAATACAATAGAATTGGGAGAAAGTTTAATGGAAGCAGTCTGCCACAACCGCCGTAGAAGATGGATGGAAACAGTCTCTAATATTGACATGACGCACAACAGCAAAAAAGCCTGGAACACCATCAGAAAGCTTACCAATGAGGCACCGTCACCCACACCTCCAGCGCAAGTGACAGCAAACCAGATAGCCCATCAGCTGATTTTGAACGGCAAGCCACCCAAACGACTGCGTCGACCTGCAAATTTTGACAGTACTGTCCCAACGTCTGATGCTGTGAGTAAGCCCTTTACCCTTGGTGACCTAATCATCGCAATCAAAAAACTTAAGTGCGACAAAGCCTCAGGAATTGACAACATATCCGTAGAGCAAATAAAGCACCTGGGACCAGTTGCTGTGTCATGGTTGCTGCAATTATTTAATAGTTGTATTGCAACCTCTAAAATCCCACGCATTTGGAGGCAAGCAAAAATAACTGCTCTTTTGAAGCCTGGTAAATCTGGAGACGACCCCAAGCACTTCCGTCCCATTTCACTTCTCTGCCATTCCTTCAAACTCTTTGAAAGATTGATTTTAGCTCGTTTGTCCCCCATAGTCGACCCCATGCTGATCCCAGAACAGGCTGGATTCAGGCCCAGTAAATCTTGCTGTAGCCAGACCCTGAAATTGGTCCAGCACATAGAGGATGGGTTTGAGACACGGAGGGTGACGGGCGCTGTCTTTGTCGACCTCACTGCTGCGTACGATACAGTTAATATCAAACGCTTACTGTATAAGGTGAAAACCATCATCAACGATGATAAATTTGTAAACATCTTGGGAGAGTTACTCCGTAACAGGCGTTTTCAAGTCCATCTCAGTGGAACCAAAAGCCGTTGGCGGCGCCAGAAAAATGGTTTACCCCAAGGCAGTGTCTTGGCGCCAATTTTGTTCAATATATATACAAATGACCAACCGTACAGCCCTAACACACAAAAATATATTTACGCTGACGACCTAGCACTGACATCTCAATCTACATCTTTTGAGGAGGTAGAAACAAACCTTATGGCAGCTCTGGAAACATTGAAAACATACTATGAGGATAACGCCCTGAAGCCCAATCCTGCTAAAACTATATCTTGCGTATTTCATCTTCGCAATGGGCAAGCTGGACGTAAGCTTAACATTTCGTGGCAAGGAGTCCCTATAGCTCACAGTGATACACCAAAGTATCTCGGAGTCACCTTGGACCGAACATTAACGTTTCGGCAAAATTGCGTAAACGTCAGGCAAAAGGTAACCACTCGAAATAACCTACTCAAAAAGCTGGTAAACACCAAGTGGGGAGCTACTCCTCACGTTTTAAGAACAACCGGATTAAGCTTGTGTTTTTCTGCTGGAGAATACGCCTGCCCGGTATGGAGCCGTTGCAACCACACCAAACTAGTGGATACGGCACTGAACGAAACATGCCGGATCATCACTGGTTGCCTTAAACCGACACCGGTTGAGATGCTGTATCCACTAGCTGGAATTGCCCCTCCGGCTATCCGCAGAACCATAGCAAGCTCTATAGAAAGATCAAAACTGGATGAGGATACTAAACACCCAATGCACAACAACACCACAGTGTTTCAACGGCTAAAAAGTCGTAAAAGCTTCCTTAACTGTGTTGAACCTCTCTCTGGTGATGCCGCACAAGCACGATGCCAACTTTGGCAACAAAAAGCCACTCTGCCTACCCCCTTTGTTCCAATCGAGGAGAACCTTCCACCTGGCCATAAACTGCCTAGGCCAATTTGGAAGTCTCTAAACAGGCTTCGAACTCAAGTTGGCCGAAGCAAAGACAATATGATACACTGGGGTTTTGCAGATAAAACAAACATAAATTGTGAATGTGGGGCCGCACAAACCATGGCCCATATTTTAATTTGTCCTGCGTGTCCTACTACCTGCACGAAGGACGCGCTTATGAACGCGGATGAAAGTGCTGTTCAGGTAGCCACATATTGGGCTAATAAAATTTGACTTTGCCGTCGACTCGAATGAAGAAGATGAGAAGAGGCCCCAGCCCAGCAATGGGGCATGTATTAGATACAGGGCGGCTATTATAATGTTGATGAAGATTCTGCGAGTATCAAACCGTCTGATTCTCTCGTTCTTGTGAAATCATAAAAAAATAAGTTAAAGAAAGCTTTAGGGAGCAGAGAGCATGTTTTTAATTATAGAGAACTATAAGTTTTAAATAACATTATTCCTATTGCGCGAACCAGATAAATTCACGTCAAAGTTTTGACAGCTTTTACCTGGCCCGGGGAAAATTTTCTTTGAAATTGGACAGTCCACTTGTTGAAAAAGTATAAACCGTAAATTTTCTTTTTATTATGTTACATCTTGACATGTATTATCTCTGGTACCTAACCCCTTTCCGATATCCAATTCAGAAAATTCTTTCATACATAGAAAGATGAACTCTTTTTCAAGATGATAGATGCTACTTTTTACATATTCAACCTACATAGATAGATAGATAGAATAAACTTTATTGCACACCAAAAAATAAGACACAAAATAGAACATAATTTAACATTAAGACATGTACAATGGGCGGCCTTATCTCTAAAAAGCAATATCTTACAGGCAACCTTTGGATGGACAAATAGATAGTTAGACTGATATGAGGCAGTTCAAGGTGTAAGAGATGAGGTAGAAGGTTCACTATAACTAATATTTACATAATTTTACAAATTTAATAGGTACATTTACCTACAAATTAAATATATATTATATTAACATACATAGGTATACTTAAAATAAATATGTACATATATGTACATACCATGCTAGTAAAGCTGAGGGCGAGAACAAAATTCACAACTATTTAATTCAGACTGTTTAACTGATCTTAATCTAATCCTAACAATCGATAGTAACACAATGCAAATTAACGAGCCTCACCAAACCTGTCTGGTATGTCTCAATGCTAGCAGGTTTCTATAGCGTCCATGGACCATGAACCGCTACCTGTCATCCCATAACAGTTAAGCCACTCCCATAGATCACTAACGTACTGTTTGACATTAATTTATTCTATCTTTGATGGGAAGATGAATGGCTTGCAATTTCTTTGTAGATTGCCATTGTCAGAATATTTGATGGACGCCTCTGACCTGGGCCCTGTTTGATAAAAAATATATGTCTGATAATATAAGCGATGTATTAGGAGAATGTTTAATAATATCAGTCTACTAAATTCTAAACTAGTTGTTGTGGCTACATGTGACAGAGCATACGCATACATAAAACATACAGGAAACATTAGTCTGAGGCAACACAACATGATTTTTACTAATTTGGAAATCGAATCTGATCAACCGTAGAAACTTGTAGTAGAGTATTTATAAAATATCCAATATATTTGCAATCAAATGAAATCTATAAAGTGGGTTTTTCTTTTCAATCTTTGTTTCTACCTTACTGTAAATACTAAATAAAAATAAAAAAACACGCTTTTAAAGCACATCAAACTAAAAAGTGAAAAATAATTCTTATTATAACCTGAAAATAATAATAAACGAAAAATACTAGTACTATTGTGAAAAAAAGCGTGGGGCGCTCTGTGCCATATTTTTCGTCTATCGAGCGACCCACGCTTTTTTTCACAATAGTACTAGTATTTTTCGTTTATTATTATTTTCAGGTTATAATAAGAATTATTTTTCACTTTTTAGTTTGATGTGCTTTAAAAGCGTGTTTTTTTAGTTTTTTTAAACTATATTTATTTTTCACTTTTTAGTTTGATGTTATTTAAAAGCGTGTTTTTTAGTTTTTTTTTAATCCTGGCGATCCTAATCAGGATAATGAGATAAATTTATGAAATTATTATATTGTCGCTGATTCTTTACAAGTGTAGAAAGTTTGAATTAAATCTGTCCGTTTAAAGTGGGTCAAAATCGAGTCCAAAGGAGTCGGTTACATACAAACAAACAAACAAACAAACAAACAAACATACAGGTGAAGCTAATATAAGCGTGTTAAAAAGCCTATAATCGCTCTCTATCGTAACATTTCTGTTTATTGACTATCCAGTTCTCAAGTTCCAGTCGCTGTCATTTTTGATAAAAACCGCCCAAGTGCGTGTCGAGCCACGCGCTATTGACCACGTTCTGTTTTTAGTCGTAACAACATATTTGGACTTAAAAGAGATTTACTAGGTATATTAAATAAGTGACTTACATTTTTATAGAGCTCTACTCGACCAAAAATTTGCTCTACAAAATTAAATTCCTCGCGGACGAATCTATAATTATATCAATAAAACCTCTTTGCAACCCCTCAGTGTCCCTTCAGTGTTATTTCAAAGAACTATTTAATCGAGTATCGTTCGTCAAGTCACTATGGGGTACGCGACAGAAAAACGAATCATTCCCAATTTACAAGTTACACACATTAACAGTTTCGACGCTATGCTTCGGACAGACAGACAGACATGGCGAAACTATAAAGGTTCCTTGTAGTAGGTACTACGGATTTCTAAACACGATCACATTATGCTAAAAGCTATATGGATTCGAATGAAAATAACAAAAAAGAAACATAGTTAAAGTACAGCCAAGTTTATAAACTCATGACGTAAAGCTATCACTCGAAAGCAGGGCGGAGCTTCAAAGCACAATGAATAATTGAACATACGACGCCATTTAATGTGTATCGATCACTCTTGTCAGGTTCATATACATCGATCAAAAGTAATTGATTGGTTTATAAATAATAAAACCATATTGGGCGTGCCGAGCCAGCAAAGTATTATATTTTTGGAGTAATTTACTTGGTTAATAATAGCAGCCCTGTATCTAATACATGTCCCACTGCTATGCTCGAGCCTCTTCTCATAATGACAAAAGTTAGGCCATAGTCCACCACGCTGGCCAAGTGCGGATTAGTAGACTTTACGACCTCGAGCACTTTTTTAGGCTTGTAGGATTACTCACGATGTTTTCCTTCACCGTTAGCGAGAGATAATTTATATGATAAATACACACATAATAATATCTTTGAAAAGACGACTCTTAACGATTTATTGACAGAGATGTGTGCCGAAGGTTCGAACCCGAGACCTTTGGCTTCACAGTCCTACGGTCATCCACTCGGCTATAACTGCTTACCTAACTTCATAGGATCATTAACTTGAATGCATGCTTAAAGAAATAGTCACTTGAATATTTAAAGGCCTTAAAAACTCTAAAAAAGATGCTTCCTAGATTACTGGGTCATAAATATGAAGAGTAATGGATGAAAACTATTTACGCATAGAAGTTACTGTTTATTTGTCAAAAATAAACAACACTTGTAAACATAACCAATAACATTACTCTTTCATAAAACAAACACTATTACCCCATGTCCTTGTACCGTTTCATAACGACAAAGCTATTATTCAAACCCATGATATCTGTTTCTATCGTATGTTCATTTTGGACAACATTTAATGCATATTAACTATCGACATAACTATTCGATCAGTCTTCAGAACTATTGGAAAGGATGTGAGTCCTGACATGACGACTGATAGGCAGGTATGGAATGAAAAGACTTAGGATAAATGATGATGATAAATAATGAAACAGTCAAATATAAAAAAAAAACTGTTAAATGTTTTAAAATTAAAAAAAAAAATGCTGCATAGCACATCACCATACCATCAACAGTTCTACATTTTATGGTCTTATCTAGGCGATATTACTTGAAGCGTAAGGGAAATCTTAAAAAGATGTGTGTACGTCTACAACACACGTAAAGTTTATAAATAAACAAATTTGTTTTATTTTCATTAGATAAAACGCCATATGCTATAATTTACACAATATCCAATGGTTCATCAGTACGCTATAGAAAACGGCCGGTGTAACCCGTTGCCGAAACGTATAGCCAAAAGGTAAATAATATGCATGTTTCGCGTTAATTCCCGTCAAAATTATAATAATAATCATGCAACGCGTTAAGTATGCTGATATTAACATACTTTAGAGACAGAGACAGACTTAAGCTAGAACGCATTTAAGCTTTCTAAAATATACTCTAAAAGAAAACATCCTACCTACCGCAGAGTATTTTCCAATCATTCAAGTCTGAGACTGTAACAAGACAAGTCTTGCCTTATTTAGTTTCTAGGCATTATCACAAGGAGACGGAGTGCCCATAAATAAAGACAGCTGACAGGGAAACCTCCACATTGTCCAGACGATTTACTGGCTCTTTAAGAATGAAGCTAGAGATTAAATTGCTTTAAAATATTTGATTGAAGTATTTATTCGGTCTGTATGGAAACATTCTCAATGAACCTGATGAAAGTAGGGTGAAATACCTACTTTCATCAGGTTCATTGAGAATGTTTATAAAATATTACAAATTGTACTGTAGCTTAAACGTAACGATTGAATTTACATCTTAATATTTATACATTTTCATAAACATTCATCTCATCACGCTGGCGGCGCTCTCGTTTTGGTTGCAATATTTTCGCCTTTAGTTACGGTAGCTTTGCTGTTTTCCATACAAAAGTAATATAGGTTTAACTTTAATATTATTAAGTTTTTATCTGTTTTGTTAGACAAATCATACATGTTTGTTTGCGTAATTTTTTTAAATATAATTATAAAAAAAATCAGTTTGTATGTAACTCAATTAATGATCAAAGCAATTTTTACAAAATGGCCACGAACAAACATGCATTTTTGTGTTTATATGATTTGTCTATAAAAATTTAATAATATTAAAGTTAAAACCATATTACTTTAGTATGAAAACACGGCACTCTGAAATGTACCCTTAAACTCCCGCTCAGCTAATAAAATATAATTTATGTATGTTTAATAGAATAGAATAGAATAGAATAGAATATCTTTATTTTGCATAGAATGTAGGTACATAAAATTAGGTGTTAACATAATTTGGAAGCCAAGTACATTCTGCCTTAAATAAGCATGCATAAAAAAAAAAAAAACAAAAAAAAAAAAATTGTGTTGATGTCGTTATTTATTTATTATTGTAGCGTTGTATAGTATTGTACTACTGTAGGAATATCTCATTATTTCCATGTATAAATACAAATGATTAAAAACATTACCTACAGCAATAATTGAACATTATCTTTTGATGTGTATTGCCAACGAGATCACCTTTATTTTCGCTCTCAATACGAGAAGGTCGCGCAGATAACCTCATGTTGGTTAATCACGAACGTGACATCATTTCATTAACATCAGTGATCATCAATTCTAAGAAATTAATATCATTTATATACATGCGTTACTGTTTTTTTCAGTGCTAAATGAAAGTATTTTACTGGTGGTAGAGCTCTTGTGAATGAACTCGAGGGCGGCAGCACCACCGTCTCACCTTTAACCTGCCGCCAAATAATATAAATAGTGCTTCCATTACTGTGTTCCGGTTTGGTGGTGAGATCAGGCCCTGAAATTACTGGCACATGAGGCATAACACCGCAGTCCTCAGCTGCAGCGACGCATCTATAATCTGCTTTTGTGGATTGTTGATGTCCATGGGCTGTACTCCACTTACCATCAGGTGGACTACACGTTCGCTCGCTGTGGGCGTATAAAGTAAAAAAAAAAAAAAAGTATCGTAGAGTAACGTCGTGTAGCGCCTGCGCACCAGGTATTTAAAACTGACTCTATATATATTTTTATCTAGTGCCAAGGACGGTTAATATTTAACAAGCTGCTGTACTGCTCCTGTAGACTGTAGCGTAATGTTTAGCCTTTTTCGATCAACGTGGACCTCAACACAATTTCTTTTAACTTCTTGAGATTAGCGTTTTCAACCAAAAAACTTTTCAGCTTCATAATTATTGTAAAGTCTTTATAAAAATCTTCTGATTCGAAATTTAATAAAACAGACATTGTATTATAATTTCATTCATATGAATTTTTAACATAATATTTCTAAACGTAGTGACTAACAAGTTAATAATGGTGTCTTACAAGGCCATACAAATATTCCACTACCGAGCAAAACTGAAGATTAATTGAGAAGAACGAACGATTTTGTAACTATATCTCGTAGTAAAGCTCTATATAATAAGGCTGATGATGTCAGAACGCAATGAAAAAAATAACATGAATCTTTACCTATACGAGTATAATAAATAAAATTAAAAAAATTAAAACGAGGTGTCTTTATAACAGTCTGTCCGTGTTATAAATTAACAATAAGATAGGTTTTTTGGAAATTCCACTCCCAAATCGAAAATTTGGAGCGAAAGTGAATAAGGAATGTTTCAAAATTTTGTAGGAAATAGCATGGACATAATTATAGAATTCCACGCAGACAAAGTCGCGGGAAAAAGCTAGTTATAAATAAATACTTGCTTACTTATAACATCGTACGGATAAATTACAAAAAAATATCAAAATAGCGTATTAAAATTAATAAACCGATACATTTTCAGGTGTAATAATTTTCATATTAGTCAGCAGTAAAGATGGGTCATTAAAGCGTCAGAATTATGTTCGTCATCATCTAACACTAATGCTATCATTATTCACAATAGTGAAGTAAATAAATCCACACGTATTAGTTATTTGTGCGATATAACGAGGAACTATAAAGCTATTAATAGCATGAAATAGCATCAGTTGCTTCGATATTATTGTACAACAATGTTGAGATGGTTTGTTTATTAAATACAATTTTAATTCATCCTCCAGTAAGTAATTATTATCTTCTGAACTGCTTTTAACTATCTAATGTAGATTAGGTGGCACACATCTACCAGATACTGATCTGAAAAATCTTTCTTCTGACCACACTATAGAGTTGATGACAATTTATTTACAACCTCACCAGTCCTTAGCACTCTTGACATTTAGTGGATTCGACTTTTATGATGTTGTTACATAGAAACGTTAAAAGACGCAAGAAATTGACGTTTTGATGTTGATAACTACGACATTGTCGAATCCAAATGTCATGAAAAGCAAGCCGTGCTAAGGGGACAGTTTGATTAGATGATGGTGTACTTCCTCACCACAGCACAGACATAATGACAGTTATTTATAACCTCACCAGTAGTCACAAGACTATAATATAATAACTAATATGAAAAAAATATCAAGGAACTGGGATGGTAAAATACTACGTTAACTTTTCTGGAAACTATCCATTATGTATTCTCTTGTTCGAGATAACACATTAATATCTATTCTACTCAGGCAATAACATCTTGTAATTATAATAACATCGGAGTAACACTTATCGTAATATTATGTAGGGTTGGCACAAAACATAATGAGTTCACTTTTTATAGATAATGGGGTCAAGGTCATCGTAAAATTCTATTGTTAGACTTGGTTTTCCATAGTTTTATTTTCTAACTTTCATGTGCGACAGATACTGCGAGAAGTTCTTTAATTTGTATATTAGTTTTGTTTCCTTAATTTTAATATTCAATAGCCTAAATTGTCAATTTGCCAATTTTGTTGAAGAATAATTGGTATTAGTGAGTAGCACATCCTAAAGTAATCATTCATGCTAACCATTATCTCTAGACTCCGCGCAGTCAAGTTATTAGACGCGCGGAATAACGAAGTACTAATATATTTGTCTTACGATAGTGACAAAATTGTATGTCGATATCCTTTGACAGATAAAGAGGCATTGACTATAGATGGAGACGACCTAGACTATAGAGATCGCGCTCATTGCCAACGCCCTTAGCTGGGACTAAATGAAATGACAACAACATTTTCGTCATACTTTTGGTCAATACGTTTAGTCCTGGCTATAGTAGTCAGCAATGAGTGCTAGCTGTCACTATAGTAGCTAAAACGATGTCAAACAGATTCACTATCATCGATCAAGATCAACAGCCTGTCAGCCCTATTGACACCACATCACGTGCTCAAGTTTACAGCCGTGAACAAGCCAATGCACCGATAGCTGCGGTTATGTGTTACGCGATACGCTCCATTGACGGTGGCCATCTCCTCATGAAATGGGACATTACACGCGATTTGTGGTCACTGGTCACCATATGATGGAAGTCGTTTAGGCTTTATTTTGAATAGGATGTGATTTTCAAACGGGGACAGTGGAATGTCATTGACTATTATGTGGTTTAGTACACGATGGAGTGGTTTTAAGTACAGTTTTAGAGATGGCATGGTAGAGATTGTGTAAACAATTTTTGCGGAGGGCTAAAATTTAAATATAAATAAAAAATCTTGTTGCGAAGTGTTTTTATTACTGAATTGAGTGTTGATGGCATGACTTGGCCCTGCAGGTGCAGAAAAGACAACATTATTACATTCCTTCAGTGAAGCCGGTAAATATTTCTCTAAGGTTATTAAAAACAAACACTGTTTCCAAAACAAAGCTGTGAATTTACGTTATTTTACTCAATTTACATTCTTGATTGTTGACGTTTTCTCATATATTCAGAACCGGACCGATAATCAAGCCCTGTGGCACACCGATAACTTAGCCCATAAAACTTGCGTCAGTTGCTGAAATAAGAGCAAAAATATCGCATATTTATGTGCATGTGCTCGGCGTGGGCTGAGGATATGGAACTCTTGTTCTGGCATTGTTATTACATGATAAATTCTATCAAATGCCTGTCTCAGGTTATCATGTGTGGGTATAAGAATAGTCCAGTATATTCGTTTCTTTGCATATGAAGTCAAATGGCTTGGTCATATGTTGAAACGTATAAGTTTATTTATGATTATTATTTTACCTCACAACTGATGCATACATGCATAAAACATTTTTGTGTTCTTATTTTTATTTCTGCAAATGTTTGCATGTAATGTTATGAGATATAGCAAATGTAGCTTAAGTAATGTTTGACCTATATGAGACATTTATGAGAAAATCAATGCTGTGCTTTCGAAAAAAATACATTTTCCTTATAGGTTAGGTTTAGATAGAAATACACATAGATACTTATACAATCTTTTCTTATTTAAAACTTTGTATATGTTAAAATATTATTTACTAATACAGTATACATTTACTCCATATATCTTTAGTTGGAAAATAGATTCTAAATTGACTAAAGGCAAATATTAAAATTATAAAGATACATAAAGTACCTTCAATTGTGTTTTGATATTTGTAAATAGTTTTTATTTAAAGTTATTATTATAAAATTTAATTATTTGATATTTTAACATTTTGTTTGATTAGGTTTATGCATCGACCAATTACGGCTCATTTCCGGTGGTGGAGTCGTGATCAGACGATGTAGCGAATATGGCCGACAGTCTTTTTGTATCATCGCAAGTGTACACATTGAGTGCAAATAGATTATGTGCAATGCGTGTATGATTGTGATTATACAAAGTGAATATATACGTATATAAAAATAAACTGTGATTATTCAAACGTGTGGATTTGTTTTTTATCTGACCTGATCCCCATAGTATACTAATCATAACAAATAAAACACACATTGTTTACCGCAGTCCAGTCTCTCATTCTGTTAATGACTCAGACCGAGGCTAACAAAATCTCTGAATCGAATTACATCTGTATGACC
Organism: Hypena proboscidalis; assembly: GCA_905147285.1. Lineage (NCBI taxonomy): Eukaryota > Metazoa > Arthropoda > Insecta > Lepidoptera > Erebidae > Hypena > Hypena proboscidalis. The sequence continues at coordinate 1,881,894 of LR990132.1, forward strand.
AAGACGCGCAAGACCATAGCAAATGAATTTATCGTACACAATAAAAATGTACCTAATACACGGCATTTTTTTTTCTCTTCATTAGTTTTACATTTCCTTAAAAAACTTTAGTGAGTATTTCTAAATTAGAACAAAATACGAAAATTCATATAACTTTACTGCTGTAAGACAAAATACTCTACTTTTGCAAAACTTAAATGCATATCAATCGATTCCACTGTTATCTATATAATTACAACAAACGCAATAGACACACATAGGTGGTCTCGCATCGTCGATTGCACCAAGGGTACAATTCGTATGCAGCATTAAGTGTGTGTTTTTATAATAAACTTCCATTAGAAGAAATAAATAATCACACATTTTAAAGATTACTGTGAAGAAACACCTTATCCAAGTTTCATTTCATTATATAGTCTATATAATGTGTTTATCTCTATCTGTCATTTATGTATATCTGTCTTTTTTCATCTTCCCAATTTCGATGGAATTATAAAATACTTGCAAAAAAAAGATTTTTTTAATGAAGTAGGTATTGTTGGCTAGGAATGGAGTCAGATAATTTACAAGCCACTTACAAAGCAATAACCGCATTAATTACGACTATAATAACTCCTTTATCACATGATACACTTAAGTTTACGAGATGTTTGTCCTTTAAAGTCATTAGTCTGAGGAACTGTACATCTGTAGATTTAGACGTATTTATCAGTTTTATTTCTTAAGATAACAGACAGACTGACAAAACACGAGTTGAAAGTTAAATAAATTAATATATAATTTTCCAAAAAACCGACTTCAAATACAATATTCTTAGACTTATATCACAGTATAAATATGTACAAACAGTATGGAAACTACCTACAAACGTTCGAAACGGCACGCACACATAAACATGCACATCGACGAGACCCCTAAGCGATTGTCGCGGTGCTGTCAGTAGCGAGTGCCGCGTGGAAGCGAGTGGTCACGTTTAAAATTTCGCCGACCACCAGATGATTTTGTCTAATACAGGGTGGATGCGACATAGCGACATTTATTGAAACCACAGCTTCTATACATGGCCAGTATGCATTTCCACCGGATAAAAAATTCTCTGGCGAAAAAAAAAATCCACGTCTTCCGAACAAATTGCACGATCGCAATGTTCAAATTGTTCGGAGAACGTGATTTTTTTTTTTTCGCCAGAGAATTTTTATCCGGTGGAAATTGATACTTACCATGTATAGAAGCTGTGGTTTCAATAAATGTCGCTATGTCGCATCCACCCCGTATGTCGAGAAAATGGATGAAACTTTTCGTTATTGCTTTAAAATAGAACACATAAAATGCAAAGTAGCTGAATTCATTTACAAAGAATTAGACAAAATCACTTTTATAGTACCCTGTCCTTGTTTATTTAAAAAAGCTGTTTTTAAGAATGAGAATTTTAACACAATTAAATTTAATAATAAAGAATTTCGTACCTGTAGTAGCAGACGAAACAATTTTTCAGTAAATAATTTGTAACTTTTACCCTTTTAGCCCTCTCGTTTATTTTAATTTGTAATGTTTTGTTATTGCATTTTGTACGCCGCGTGCTGTAATATTTAGATAAATATCTACAAAACAAAAACAAAGATCTACAAGTAATTTGTTGAGATTAACCGATGCTCTGAGATTAACTATTTAAATTTAATTTGTAAACTAGTTATTACAATACGATTGAATGATCACTAAAAAACACTTTTTTTTTTAATAAAAAGTCAATATCAAAAAGTTTGCAAGTGTCAACCCTATAGCTTCAATAGAGCGTAGGTAATTATTTTATGAAATAGGCTTAGTTTCCATACTGTTACATATTTATACTTTGCATATATGGTTTTCTTCTGGGCGCGATTGTCAGAACTGAACCATATTAAAATGAGACCACACGAGAAGCACCAGCTTTCAAATAAAAAAGAAGAGAAAGAATCTATAAAATCGCTTCGCCCAGTCGAAAGTTATGAGGTAACAAACATTAAAAAAAAATTAAAAAATACAGACGAATTGAGAACCTCCTCCTTTTTTTAAGTCGGTGAATAAGAACGAGCGTGTAGCCGGACAACTGCAGAAATAAGTGAAGCGTAGCTAGGACTTATTTTGGTTGTAGAAAATAATATTTTGCCGTTAACTTTAATATTTGCTCTTTCTCATTTTATTTATAGACGTCAAATAGCACATGTGTAATAAAAACCTAAAATTGCAAGCAGACCGATAGATCTCTTATCATAATTAGTATTATCCAAACAGATAACGCATGTAAATAAATACACGTTAATCTAATCAAAATACCTTTAATGTCAAGTATGCGATGATAGCAAATGCACATGGATTTTGATATTAAAATGGCAATAAAACGTTATCTTGCTAAGAAGATATTTAGTTTCACAAGTTGAAAACCGTTTAAAGTAGTTTTAGTCTGGCTTGATATTAGAAGTCATCAATTAATTTAGTAGCTTAGGTCAAAATCAAATTACTCATCAATCTAATTTTATATCTAGACTAGATTGTAATCTTTATGAAGTATCTAATAAAATAGAATAATTTATTTTCAACATTCAACTAAAATAATAATTAATTACTTAAATATTTACAATTATACACTTAGATTAAAAAAAAAATTAAGTATATATACAATAATATACATAGAAAATATAAACAGATATTTACAAAACTTTATACAGCATTAAAAAATTCCTCCGCATCGATGTCAAATGCCGACATCGTGCCCAGAAGGCTGGCAGCATTGCCACGTTGTATGGCAATGCTTATTCTTTGTGCCAAATAGAAACCAGCCCTCTGGTCACGAGTCGTATCGATTAATCCTAGTATCTAATTGTTTAGAAACATCATATAAAATATTAAGCAGGTAATAATGGGGGTTCGTCAAGTTAAAGGCTAAATTTTTGACGACCGGATGGCGGAGTGGGTAGTGTACTTGCCTGCGACGCCGAGGTTGTGGGTTCGATTCCCACTTAAGACAAATCTTTGTGTGCATGAACATGGGGGATTGTCTTAGTCTGGGTGTTTGTTTCTATGTATGATATGTATGTATTTACAAAAGAAAAGTATCTATGTATTAGTATCAGTTATTCTAGTACCCATAGTACAAGCTCTGCTTAGTTTGGGACTAGATGGCGTTGTGTGTGAGTTGTGAAATATTTATTTATTTATTTTATTTAATTGTACGTGTATCACGTTCGACAAAATAAACATAGCATCACGCCTATATTACCTAGGAGGGTGTGGCAGAAGTGTATAACCTACACTTCACCTGTGATGTTAAGGACCTGTGTGTTGAAGGGTGAGCCTTTCACCATTCTATTGGTCACAATTCCAACTCCTACTAGGAAATAAAAAAAACCAAATACCAAATACTTTTGGCCGACCCAGGTAACGAACCAAAACGTCGTGGTGAGAGGTCGAACACACCGACCAATAAACGAACAATCTAAAAAATTGTGATCCAAACTAATTCCGCAAAATAAAACAATTATTATTATACTCATAACCAGACTGCCTCGATGATCTAGTGGTTAGCGTATGCAACTATCACCGCGTGGTCTCCGGTTTGATTCCTGGGTTGGACAAAGTTGTTTGATGTTTTAAAAAACGACGCCCGCACTAGGAATAACTCTTGTGTCGCGGGGGTGTTCACAAACATACATTTCACATACACAGAGCACACCCAGAGTCAGAACAAATCTTTGCGAATCACACAAAGATTTGTCACGTGTGGGGATCGAACCCACAACACCAGCGAAGTTGAAAGCGGCGAGACGACCGCTTTAACCACCACGGCAACCGTGCACTCAGACCACTCGTGCATTAGTGTTATTTGTGAACATTTCGTCAGAAAAATCACAATAGAAGCACTGAGAAGGAATTGTGCCCGGTACATGGCGATAGGCTCACTTCCCATCCGTTTGGACCTAAAACATAACAGGTGAAATGTGGGTGATATAGGCGTGATGTTATGTTAACCAAACGTTTGTTCAAAATTTAGATAAGTACGTTGTTATTGAAGCGAGAGTTAATTCTCGACGCGACAATGACATCACTCTAATTATAACGCAATTACACATGCTCATTGCTATGACGTCAGCCATTCACAACTGCGAGAATATTCTCACTTAGGCTCATTCATTGGAAGGGACACATGAACATCATATTAAATGTTGTTTTGGTTGCTATAACTTACACATAGAATTATTGTCAAAAAACAAACAAATATTGTATGAATTACTTGTAATATTTAAAGCAAATTTTAGCTTTGCTATGCATTTATTTTATAATATTAAAGTTGAAAAATTAAGCATCCAGCAGGACTCGAACCTGCACCCCCTGGGTATACGCCCCAAGTGCTTTGCCAATTCAGCCATGGATTCGCATGCTGCTGGACTCGAAATTTCTCAACTCCTTGTGCCAGCGTCGTAGGTATATACCTTAGCTAGACGAACCATTACTTGGTTTAAGCGCCACCTATGCGATGAGTGATAAGTCACTTAGTCACATACAGTACGTTTGAATTAAGATCAACACAATACTGTCGAGAGATGACGCATTTCTATCAAATACTTGTAATATTTAAAGCAAATTTTAGCTTTGCTATGCATTTATTTTATAATATTAAAGTTGAAAAATTAAGAATCCAGCAGGACTCGAACCTGCACCCCCTGGGTATACGCCCCAAGTGCTTTGCCAATTCAGCCATGGATTCGCATGCTGCTGGACTCGACTTGTATGAATTATTTGAAAAGATGGTGCACATGAGTTTCTCACCAGCTCTTCTCATAATGCAATACCCATCGGAGCTGGTACTTGGATTGATTTTAATTCAATTCTCTAAGTTGAATTAAAGTCAATCTAAGCTCCGGTGTCAAATCATTTTATTACAATAAGTATTATAATTTAGTTAGCTAAGTTTTATTTTAATTTTATATTTTTTGTGTTTTGATGTTTGTTTTGACGTGTTCAAGCGCCCCTTGGGGCCCATGGAAATAAATGATTTGATTTGATTTGAATATTCATGGATTACGCACATAATAAATATATATAATTATGTAAATCACAAACTAAAGTTTATGGAACAACAAGTTATATCCTCAATCTCAATATTATAAGTATTTTTCTTGATTTTTTTAAAACCGATGCCCGCTTTAGGAATAACTCCTGCGTCGCGGGGGTGTTCTCAAACATACATTTCCCACACACAGAGCACCTAGTCAGAACAAATCTTTTCGGATCACACAAAGATTTGTTACGTGTGGAGATCGAACCCACAACACCAGCCCAGTTGAAAGCGGCGAGGCGAGCCAACCGTGCAATCAAAGTAATACCTCTACGGCTCCACCAAAACTAACCAAACATTGAAAGAAATCTAATGGAATAAAACAACGTTTTCAGACCACACAGCACTGAACCAAACTTGATAACCAGGGCTCGGAATTAGGTAGAGTTTTTCATGTACTTACACTGATTTCATACAGCGAAAGAATAAAGTGGATATGCCTTAAATCCCAAGATTAATTTTAAAGAGCAGAAAATATCCCATGATTTTTTAAATAAAAAGTTATTTACTTTTTTACACAATTTAAACTACTGCACGCGCGACGAAATATTTTAATTCTCACAAAATTTATACAGTAATGTCGGAAGCAAACACTTCAAATCTTAATCGTAATGATTTGGACAAGGAAAATGATTCTGATGGGCCGTTTGAATAAGCAAAACCTCACGAGTCTAGGCTAGAAGCAAAAGTATTTGCTCGTATTTATAAAAAAAGGCGAAATATGCGTATGAGAATTTACTACAGACTTTCAACAATTTGTATTGTGAATTAATGTAAACTAATAAAAAAAATATGTTAATTATCTTTGTTTTATTTGTCTATCTCTGAGGTTTTTATTATTATTTATTCGTAATATTGTTGGCCACACGGGATTGTCCATTAGAAATCCCGGGAAGGTCCACATTAATATCAACATTTCGATGCAAGTACATAAAAACCTACCTAATTCCGAGCCCTGTTGATAACACATAGTATCTATGGGAGACAGTTGCAAGTGCTGGACAGTACATATCGCACGGGCCAAGTCACGGACAAAAGCTATCATTATAATATCAAACATAAGTGATAATAACATAACATCACGACTATATTAACTAGAAGGGTGTGGCAGAGGTGTACCGCACCCACACTTCACCTGTTATGATTAGGTCCCATGGGATAGAGGGTGAGCCTATCGCCATCCACCGGGCACAATTCGAACTCCGTGCTATATTAAATTTTGCCTGACCCGGAAAGTGAACCCGAGACCTTTCGGTGAGAGGCGCATAAGCTAACCACTAGACCAACGCGGCAGTTAATAATTAAACTTAAATAAATTCATTTGTTGTACGTGTACAATCAGTGGTATATGAGAAGAATAATAATGACGGTGCTATCATTGTTTCATTCGCCGAAAGGATATCCAAGGACTATAGTGTTGACTGGCAAATATCAATTAGTACAGTATAGTATTATCTAATAAAACATAGTAGAATCAATAAAAGGTTTTATCAATAAATATCATGAAACATCTTCTATCTCAGCTTATGAGTATTGTTTCTTCTCATTCACGCAAGCGTGACGTCACGTTTATGAATTTTGTATGTGAAGTTATGAGTTTTGTTTGATAGCTATACGAAATATGAAAATGGTTTTATTACAAAAGTTGCTATAAATATAGTCTTTATTAACAAAAAAATAAACATATTGGATCTTAAATTAAAATAGTCTAATAACTTAATCTGAACTTAATAAGTCAGAAGGTTTCGTACCCACATAATTAATGCTGCTATAAATTGTGTGGCAAATTTAATGATACAATTATTTTTTAATAACTACTACGGTACTTCAGAAATGGACTCGCACATGAAACTTTGAATGATCATAAAATTCTTGCATTTCGTTTATGTTTTCCTATATTTTGATAAGGTATCCTATTTTTTACTATCTTTGAATCAGTCACCAATGTCACCATGCACATTCTAGAAGTCTGAACCTAAAGACGCCAAGTGCAATATTTATCGCCGAGCTAATTCCTCGGAAAGCAGCAGATAAGATAGCTTAACGGATTTGAAACCAGCTCATTGCAAAAGAGTTTAATTTATCACTTTGGTCTTGAGAGGCGCCATTATAAAATCGATGCAATCTTTTTGGTCAGCAGTTGTATTTGTTATTGACACTTGAATGAAATCTAAATATTATGTTCATGCAAAAAACGTCGGCAAAATTTTCATAATTAAAAGAAGTACTTCTACGACTATTTAGAAAAAAAGTTAAGTGTGAAGACGAAATCCAGTATCAATAAGGTTTACAATCAGGGTTGGCCATGTTTTTAACATTTGTTTCAAACATATGTTTAAAACACAGACACTGGCTTATTAAGTTTAGATTAAGTCATTAGAATATTTTAATTTAAGATCCTATATGTATTTTTCTGTAAATAAAGTTCTAATTTATATATAAAAATAAAAACAATATCGTTACAGTTGAGGGTTGAGTTGAATTGAAGATGAGAGGAGGAAAGTTGATTGCATAGATCTAAACTGTTAACTGTTGTTATAAATCAATTAAATTATAGTTTCACTTAATAAAGAACTTTTTTATTTTTAATTTAATCTTTTTTTATATACTTATACATTTGTTTTTAAATCATCTTTAAAAGTTAAGTTTAAATTATAGTAATTAAAACAGTGATAAAGCATTAATTAAAATCTTTTTTTTTATTAATTAAATAAAACAAAGATTTGTTCTTTAAAAAAAATCCTACCCAACAAAACGGGATATAATCCCACCCAACAAAACGGGATATAATCCCATCCACACGCCCACCACTGTGACTCCTGTGACGCCAGGATCTACAGCGGTATCCTACCCAGTAATAGTTACAATGGTTATATTTATTATTTATTTATTACTAACGACTGATTTAAAGGTAAATAGGTACTTAATTCTATGCACAATAAAATGAAAAACGTGCACTCTAAAAAAAAATTGGTTGCTCCTAACAAGATTGTGATTATTGCAAACAAGCATCTTGATTCCATTTGAGCCTAACAAGACGTTATATGAATCAATTAAGGTGGATTTTGTTGCTCTTACTATCTGCTTCTTAAACAGAACAATTAAAACCTTAATCAAAGTCAACAAGAAAATGACTAATATGACGATATCAACATAATATATTCATCTATGGTCTTGGTTAATATAAACATGAAAATGACTACTCTAACTAATTCTCATTAATAAATTTGACTAAGAACTTCATCATTATAACTAATTCATATTCGTAGACTCAACTAAGAACGTGGTCATTATAACTAATTCATCTACGTAGACTCAACTAAGAACGTGGTCATTATAACTAATTCAGCTATGTAGACTCAACTAAGAACGTTGTCATAATAACTAATTCATGTTCGTAGACTTTACTAAGAACATGGTCATTATAACTAATTCATGTTCGTAAACTCTACTAAAACCATGGTTATTTTAAATATGAAACATTATTATACCAACAAAATTACTCTTAATCGAATGTACTGAGATACTTTGTCTCATTAACTAACACTGATCTATTAATTGGGTCAGCACTTCAAATGCGTATTTAAAAACACTTTCAGTATTAATTGAGATTTATAAATACAACCCTTACCTCCGGTTTTTGAAATGTTTTGAAAAGGGTTGTATTTAAAAATCGCACTTAATACCGAAATTGCTCTTAAATATGCATTTGAAGTCCTAACCCAATTAATTAAGATAGCGCCTTTCTTCTTCTTTCAAAAAAAAGGAAGAAAAAGAAAGATAGCATCTCAAGACCGTACCCAGAATGTTATCTGAGTTGAGTGTATTAATGTATTAATACAAGTATATTCAAACTGTATCTATTGGTAATGTAAGTAGGTACATAAATTTGGTCAAAATGAAACAAAAATATAATTAAAAATAGTTATATATTATATTCATCGACTACTTAGATAGTACAGCGCAGGGTAACATATTTTTACCATTGCTTAAAACATTTATATTACAGGGAATCGGCGTTCTAACTTTTTAATAACAATATTTAACAGAGAAAACAATTTTTACACAGCTTATTTCTTAACCAATTATGAATAATCATCAGTCACAATATTATTTGTTTATTATATTATTAACAGTGGTCTAAAATGATTACAACCAAAGCAAACTAAACTTTGTTGTAACAATTTGCTTATTATGTACCTAAATAGGTATAAAACTAAATACTTAAGTAAGAATTATAGTAAAGAGAAATTTTAACATAAACAATGTCATAAACAAAAGTTACTAATTATTATCAGTCATTAACAATTTTGGCAACAATTATTAAAAAAGAAAAATACAATAGGTATTTAAATATTGCAATCCGCAAGGAGAGACTCAGCAGCAGTTGATCCTTTATCAAATGCGGATGACATTTTATAAAACGCTTTTTGTATGAAGTACCACACAGGGTATGTGTCGATACCATACTCTGCATTTAGGGCCCATATTATTTTATAACACGTAGCAACTGCGTGTATAACAGACATTCTCTCTTATTTATGACTGATCTATTCGCAACTATTAGAAAAGTATTTATTTTGTCCAGCGACTCACCCACTACAATAATATAAGGTTGGGATGGCGCTCCTTTTTGGAGAAGGGTTGAAAGGCGGAGTTCTATTGCTTGACGGATTTCTGCACTAGATTTTACATGCTTTATAAAGCCTTCCCGTGGCTTAACTTTACTTGGTTTCCAGCTTTGACCTGCATCTGAACCGCGTTTCTTCTTTTGATTAACTGCCGCAGTGTTTAATAAAAACGGTATAGATAAAAATCCGGCTAAATTTGATGTATCTTCATTCGATGCTGAAAAAAAAAAAAGATGTCAGCAACAAATTTTATTGGAATCTATTTACTACATAAACAAATTTGAAGAGTCAGCTTTTCACTAAATGCAAATAAAAGTATATACGGTACCTTCATCAAAAAATCAATTTATAAATTTTTTATCTATCTGTTTGTTCCAAGAAATCTCTGAAACGGCTTGGTCGATTTTAACGGGACTTTTATTGGCTGATAGCCGATATTATAAGGGATAACTTACGCTACTTTTATTTTACGAAACGGCTATAAAATAAAACCAAAACCTACCTAAACCCCTAAACCCAGGTACTTACCTAAACCCTTGGGTTCAGGTAGTACCTATTACATTTTCAATAAGCACCATAAAAAAAACTTGCAACTGAGATACTTACGGGTGAATCTGGTATTAGAGCCTCTAAATCCCATGTCTTGAGCAGTTTGCTAACGTCTTCCATTTCACACGGGATAACTGCACTTGTACTTATCATCAACATTTAATATATACCTTATCCTCTACAATATCAAACGCACTAAATTAAATTACTTGATACTAAAATGACCACCAAGATTCTAACTTTAAGCAGAGAAAAGAAACACAGCAAATCCACGGCACGAAATAAACTGGTTTAGACTTGCTTTGCTTGCATCGCTCAGTCACCTGCCACCAAAGATAGATGCGGGCGGGTAGAGGGAGGCATAGGGAGGGGTCGATATCTTGATCAAAACGATCAATCGAATGATTAATTCAACTAATATAAAAGTCGATTCAACGTTTTAGTTATATTAGAATGTAACATTAAATTTTAGTTGACGTTATTATCAGATCTTAGTTAAATCTAATAAGACAAATTGTTAATTTTATAAATAAAAATGATCGAAACTATCATTTGATTTTGATTGCTTTTATTAGTTTATTCTAAATTGATTCAACTGACGTATTTGTTTATGTTAACTAAATAAAAATGATTAAGTTATACAAAGAAGTGAATAATGATACAAACAACGTATATACGTGTTAGAATTAATGAACATATGTACATTGTTAGTTCAATCAAAATGAACTTGTTGCTTTAATTAATCAGCTATCGTTGAGTTTCGTAATAGCATGGTTGTTTTGTTCAATTTAACGTCAACTAAGAGAAAACCTCTCTTAGTTGGCCTCGATTTTTTAGAGTGTGAGACAAAATTAATTACCTAGAACTTCAGATTGGAATGAATTTGTACAACACATTCATCATTCTTGAAAATGAATTACATCCTTAAGCTGCTCAAACTAAATCATTGCTAAGAAAGTTCTAAAGATCATCAGACACGAAAAGATAAATGGCTATCATATCCTACACAAGCTTACTTTCTTCTAGCCGGATCAGACCGCCTGCGATGAAGATTGATGTGTCTAAACTATACCTAATTACATTATAAGATGAGACGAATTTAATAGAGAAGAAACTAGAGCAACGGATGTTAAAAACACTACTGTCAAGCACGAAAGTATAACAATCATTGAAAATACGAACAAAGAAACGATGCGATCTTTATATTTTGTTTATTACAAGCTCGGCGTTCCAAGAAAAGAAAACAATTTAAATTTTATTTTTATTATGTCTACCACAAACGATCGGCGAACGAACGTGTAGTTCACCTGATGGTAAGTGGAGTACAGCCAATGGACATCAACAATCCACAAAAGCAGATTGTAAATGCGTCGCTGCAGCTGAGAACTACGGTGTTATACATCGTATTTCAGTAATTTCAGGGCCTGATCTCACCTCTAAACCAGAACACAGTAATGTAAGCACTACTATTTGTTGGCAGGTTAAAGGGGAGACGGTGGTGCTGCCGTCCTTGAGCTAGTTCACAAGAGCTCTACCTCGAGTCAATTTAGGCATTTAACATAAATATACTACAGCTTAAATACTACCAATCGAATTATTCAATTTTGTAAAATATTACAAAAGTTACTTGTTTCCTATAACTAAGTATTTAGATCAGCTAAATGCCTAGTTAATAGAAAATAATCCTGTTCAACGCAACACCTTACACATTTGTAATTAAAGGAAGACTTACTGCTTTGTAAGTCATGCCAAGTAAACTTATTGCCTACAATTGTCTTTACAATACGTATTTAAGTTACAAACATCTGGGTGTTATCAGAATGCCTTTTTGAAGCGATGACATAGAGAGATAATGACAAAAAATTACGCTTTACAAATAATGATGAAGTTAATACCGTAATTTCGCATTTAGAATTCATCGTATCGCTCTTAGTATCTATCCTTACTTCAACTTTTGCAATACTTAAGTTACCATCACATATAACGAAAGTATTAAAGTATCACTATTCTTAACGTCTCAAAATATCCAAATTTCTTAGTTAAAGTATCCAATATTCAATACACGGTCAACTGTTTCGACGCGAGACCTTTCAAAACTTGAACTTCATTTGAAACAATAGCAGATTTCTTAATAAATAATTTTATTGTATTTCATGTGTTGAAACGTGAAATTATCTGGAAACTGAATCAGCAATGTTGATGTATCACATACGTGTTTTAGAATTTTATTCTCATTTGCAAGATTGATTGCAATAGTGTGTCATTGCACTGATTGAGAATTTATTTCTGATACAAAGAAAAAAAAATATAGTAAAGGCACTACTAACGACTTCTTCGTAAGTTGTCCGAGAATGTACGGAAGATTTTAAAGAGTCTCCTTACATCTTCCATACCCGCAGTGCGCTATTTGTTTAATAATTATGGCGACACAATATCCTAAAATTTAACAGGTAATATGGATCCTGCAAAGTAGGTAAGGAAATACATGAAATGTAGGAGCTACTAAACAAAATCAATTTTAAATGTTTATACTGTCAAAAGTACAGATGTCACGATTATTTAATATACCAATTAGATTGTTGTGGATAACTATGTAGTAGATACTTAGATGACGTATGGCAGAAAACAGCCGGACCTGCTCAAGGTCAGAAAAAAGAAAATACGACTGTAAAAGGAATGTTAACGAAAAAAGTTTTATAGTTTTACCATTAAATCCTTGATTGATATGTCTGTCAGTTTAGGCTAACGTTGGTCAACTTAGACTTAAGCCTTTAGGCATTCGTGCAGTTAAAAAAGCAACCAGATATTTCCTTACCTTGAATTCGTCACCAATGACATCATTCTGAATAATAACGTCTAAAGTCTTAGGTAAAAATCCAGCCGTTTTGTTCGAAAATGTATGTTCTAAAATTAGAATAACAAATCAAGTTGTTTACTACCGGCGACTACCAAGGCCAAAACGTACTTTTAACATTTACCGGCTTCAATGACGAATACCTAATACCTTATATGGGAAAATGTTTGTTTTCATTAATCATTTGCATAACCCACATTATTATTGTCCCTATAATTTTGTGTTGTATTTTATATATTTATCTACACCCATGCTATAAATCCTCTATAAACGTTCTTGAAACAGTTAGCTAATTGCCAACATTAAAACAGCCAGTGTCATAATAACCATTATAACACCCAAACGGGTGTTATAATGTTGTACTGAAATTCATTATGCAACTCCTTTTTTACTCATCGAACAGCCACATTCTCATGGCATCTTTATGAATTTCAAAAAAAGAACATGACAATGTCATGCACGCGCGTTTCACTACCACAGCGCCGTAATTTAAATAAAAACTTATTCGAATTTTTAAATTGACGTCGTATCCCGCCATTTTTGTTCAATAATAGTATTGAAAAAATACTTTTTAATAATTGTACGATCCAAAATGTAAATAATTATTACAATAAATAATTATATTATTACCTATACATAGTTTTTTTGTATTAGATACTCACTAATTAAACTTTCCATGAATTTACATAGAGTTCTTACAACACTGTACCCTAATACCCTATGGTTTCAGAACATTTATAGAGGATTCATATCATGGGTGTAGATAAAGTCTTGTATGCAACTGTTGTAATTAGGTATTAAAACACTCATGTGATACTATTATCCCTGATAAACCCACACTCGTGTTTTAATACCCCTCATTATAGAACAGTTGCATAAATAACTATTAGTCCTAATACTTAGTGTTTATTTTTGCTTGTTTATTAAAATAAACCGTTACATCTTCAACTAAGATATACTTTATAAATATCTATTTTTTTTTTATGTGAACTTACCACGTATTTCAGCGATGTGGGAGTCATATTCCGATTTGCTCCTCAGGTAGTCCTTCCTGGGAGCAGATTGCCATGTCTGTTGCTTATATTCCGAGTACCACTCGTGCTGGGGCGATTCCGCCCGCTCCTCACTACGTGTCTCTGTCACAGTCCTCTTCACCACCCGCTCAAACTTCACGAAGCGGACCCCAGCGGCCAGGTCGCCCTCCTCGACCTGCCGCTCGAATCGCTCCAACTCCTCAACGGGCTCAACATGCCTAAGCTTCAAGTTAGGAAAATTTGTCTCAAAAGTCTTTGTAGGGGATTCAACATCACGAGTGTGTTTGAGTTTAACTTCGATTTTGGGCGACTCAGGGCGCCTTTTGCGCTGCTCTATGCGTCTTTCTAGTTCATCAACGTCAGTGGTAGCGTCCACTGTGTCATTGCTGGACTGTCCACTCCATACCTTCTCGAAGAAGGAGACGCGATCTCGTAGACCACTTTGCGACGGGGAGTCGCGACCGTCCGACATTGCGACATGACCTCTCCGCACGGAGGCTCGCTCGATACTAGGCGCTAAGTTGGAGGCTTGGTGCAGCGCATGCTCTGTGCACACCCACGTGTGGATGTAGACATCGCCTAGACGATACCGGCAAGCTTTCGGGTGCTTTGACGAGGGCTTTATTGTTGCCGGAAAAATCGAGAAAAGTAATAGCATTGAGGGAAAGGCCTCCACCAATTAGTATCTAAATATGTCATTTTATGTAGATTACATTTGTAATCGTTATTACGGTTTAAATATTACAAGCGATAAAAAGTAGGCTATTATGCCCTTTAATTTTAATTTCAATTTTTAACGTCGTTAAAATCAGATAAAATTGCTATAGTCTTTAATTTTATGCATCTTAACAACATGCAAATGCTAACTTAAGGTAAAATTTTCAAAAAAACATCGTGTATATATATTATGTATATTTTGAGACTCAAACTACTTTTTGTAGAGGTCACAGACTGTTTTTATCAATTGAAAGATAATGAGTGTGACGTAACGCGATTAAGTCACCGATTATGCAATAATTATAAATGTTATCTAAACCTTCTGTTTAGCGGATAATAATGTCTATTATAAGATCACTGAGTATTTCTGTAAGAATAAATTAGACGAGTTGATAGTGTGAATAGGCGTTGCATAGTACCTAAGTTCTACCTTACCTAGGTACCCAGCTCAGTTTGGGTAATCCTTTTATTTATCGCACAGTAATATGTGTTGTTTTTGTTACTTTTAAATATGTTTTTTTATTTTGTTGTCCTAATTAATGTGTCAGTGGAAATTCTCAAAAAAAAAATATTTATAACATTAATGTCACCCTGTCTAGCTCACGATCAGGGCGCACCAGAATACCTGCGCTGTGGTGCTAATGTGCTGCAGTTGTATGCTGAGGTGCGTACCTTTTCTGGCACATTGGTATGTTCATGTACTTATTTTAAATGGAAATAAGTAGTTTATAAATTGTTCATGTTATTTTAAGACTTGCCGGAATAAATGTATCTTATTCCTATTCTATAAATTACCCGCATACGATATATCTGCCATAAACCGTAGTCTTTCAGCGTCGAACATTTATTCTTAGGTAACTTCTAGAAGATTCACTTCATTCAAGTATAAATATGGTTAAAGTAGGTAGCGGTGAACTTCAAAACAGTTTGTGCAAAATATCTGTTACAAAATTTATGCGTGAACTTAAAAAGTGGCTAGTAGATAATTGCTATACATTAACTGAATTTATAAAAGACGCAGGTAGGCATAATTATAAATAGTAGTAATGTTGGTAAATATTATTGTATTGCTTAAATGCCAATTAATAAAAACAGAATATAAATTAAATGTATGCAGTAGAAAGATAAATTAAGTTTGAATTTAAAAATAAATAGGAATGATTTGGTAACAATATGTAAATAATGGTTTTAAAATAATAAAACTATCTTACAAGATAAAAAGTATTTAAATAAAAGTATTTTAATGGTACATACGCAAATTATGTATCTGGTATTTAGCAATACTACTATATAATATATGTATCAGTATTAAACTGAATATATGCATAATAATGTATTTGCACACCGATTAATCGGTAAAACATGCTATACTCCCTACTACAACTGTAATACCACCTATGTAACTATGTTTACATTTCTATTTCTATTTTATATTTTGTAGAAAAATGAGACCAGAATTCAGGGCATTGCTTGTGGAACTAAACTCCATGTCTGTAAAAGTAGAACAATAACAACTTTAGCCATATACCTTGGTATACGGCACCCCGAAGTTACTGATACCATCAATTACCATCATACACTACCATCAAACTGCCGTTACAATGGTAGCCATCGAAAACCGTACGTTTGGGAGAACGTTGAACTGCATTTGATGGGGTATAGTCACGGAAATTGTATGTAGAACATGGTGGGGTACCTTAGTAACTTGATGGGAAGTGATAAATAAGTTATATAAGTTGAAAGTTAGAGGCACGCTGATAGAAGATCCGCACGAAAGACAAGAAATTTATAAAATACCTCGGAGTGGTCCATAATTGCAATAGAGATTGATGTCAAACTTACGATTAATTTGAAATATTGTACAATCAGCAACAAAAGAAGACTTTAAAATTTTCAACTTCTTTACACGTCACATGTTGCGCATTAAAAATATTCCTTTTATAAATAGTTATATTAGTTATAATTCATATAATCATGAAATAATTTCAATTTCATAATTAAGTGACTGAAAATTTGTATGTGTGTAGCTACTTGTGTTGCTGACTGTACCCAATACTGCCCCAATTTTACCAGTTAGTGATAAGGTTTCGGATAGCTAATTGCTAGTTAATTCTATAAATGTCTATACAAATTTCACATTCCGTCTGTAAAATATCGAATATGCTATCAAGGACTTATCTAGAGCTGGTGAAATATTACTATTAAAATTGATATATTATTATATTGATGGCCAATATTGATTCCTAAATAACATTTGGTATGACAGTAACATTGGGCCCCCATATCAAAACTGAGGGCCAATATGCTTTAGTCGTTACTATAACTAATTATTTCCGTAGTTATGGGAACAGGCCATACATGACTTCACCCTTCTCTTTCACCTGTGTCGCAAAATATGTCCAAAACAGTTGTTTATCGTATTGCAAATCTTATATTTGTCAAGGGAATCGTCCCCATGACGTTAAAAAATGTTACATTTTAGGATGTTTAATGATTTTGATTATTATTTTCAGTAATTTGCTAATTTATTATGTATCTTAGTAGCGTAAGCAACCGCCAAAATAGTAAGTATAGCAGCTTTTAGTATCTTTAACAGGTACGGGGCCTTATAATATAACGAACAGTACCTCTAAATCAAAAATCCTATAAAGAACTGTAGGTAAATGGCAATACTAGACGACTTCAATTTACTGGATCTTAGGCTGATACTGATTTGACTTTGCCTAGACTACTTTGTGAAAAAAAAAAGAAAAGAACAGTGTTTTTTCAAGATAAGTCAGAGCAAAATCTAAGCTTTGTCTAAGTACCCTCTATAGAAATAGAAGTAGAAATAATTTATTTGCGTAAAACATGGTAGGTACAGATGTTTTAATATTTTGTTACTTGTTTGTATCACATATTTCGCCGGGAATTCGACATGCAAATATAAGATATAATTGCTAAAATTATTATTACACTTGGCATGCAAAATTCATGTTTATAATGTGCTTTTAAATAGAAATGAATCTAAATTGAATTGAAGCATACAATGTCAAACCAATTAAAATAAATATACTATACTATACTTGATTAATAATAAACTTGATCAATGTCAGAAAATTAACGATACGAGGCTTAGATAAAGCACCTGAAGAGACCTAAACACCCTAACAATTTCACAGTAACTTCTTCACGAATCCGTTTATAAAACTGAAAGATAACCTCCACTTCTAATGACAGTTAGGTATGAATGGAGGTGGGATTATCAGAACCTTGACAGTCGTACAGCTCGGTTACTTCACCTTGGATAGTGATAACAACCTGTCGACTCAACCAATGTCAATGCTGACGTGCCGATGGCGATGCAATGAACCCCAATACTATTCAAACAATTTGAGTTTCGCCACACCAATGGCAATTTTGTTACTGTTTTGATACTTCATATCTTTTTACGGTGTGAAAAGTGAAAACACTTTTTTATGACTTGCTTCATCCGGGTAGTACCTATCTCATTAAGAGAACCTACCCTAATAAATAATAAAATTTCGTTTTTTTTACAGAAAGTTGATAGAACGCCAGAAGAAATTACACTATTTAATGGTCCCAATGACAAGGGCAAATACACACATTCTATAACACATGCCAGTCTCAGAACAAATCTTATTATAATATAGGCTATAAGCTTCCTGAATACCGAATTTCCACGAATCTCACTCACTGTTGGCCAAACCACTGGAACAAAACCCAAAACGGCTACAACCAACAATTTGTATCAAATTAGTAATATCTGCTTTCATCAAAGGGTTACCATTCACCACCGCAACCTCAATGCGCACCAACCATAACAAACACCTTCCCGAATGATTGTGCCTTCTTCGCTGGCCCAATCATTCCCTCTCTCTCCCACTTGGGCTCTTGCCAATAGTCTATCTCCGTCTCTCGAGGAAGGGCCAAAGCCCCAGTGCCCTTGATTGGCGACCTCTACGCAGCAGACGGTGACCTATTTGTTGACTCCTAATTGTTAAATTGGTTCATTGTGTGATAAGTGGCATATCGTCATGTGAAGGTATGATATATGCTAGATATTGTTTGCTACGTGCAAGAAGAATACTCGATGAATACTCGGACTTGAGTAACAAGATGCTTCACGGCCTGATTTCAGGATGTTTCGCTCTTTTACCCTTGGGTTATGTTGGAAATTAAAATGTAGGTCAACCAGTCACAAGAAAGATACTCTACAGCGCTAAACCATCTACTGATACTGTTAGCAGTCTCCTAACATCACAACTTGCCTTAATGATTAAATTAAGTACATGTTTGTAGGGTCAGGTGTTTGAATACACAACGTGATTAAAGGCGAGCCAAAACAGCTGAACTAGAAACATGCATTAGGACCTTTAAGCAACGGCATACTAAAATTAAAATCAAGTAAATAAATAGTAAAGCAAGAGTCCAAACTATTCTCGAATCTTGTGAAATTAACTGATGTACAGCAGATTCGTAAAATCGTCCAAGACCCACATTTTTTTTAGTTCCATATAAAAAGGCTTACAACACAAAAGCTTAGTGAAAACTTAACAAGTACAAAGTCTAATTCATTTAACAAAGATAATTTATCTGCCTTCTTACTACAGGAGAAACTTTCACAATTTGTTTGGGATGGAGCTGCTTCCAATTGGTTTAATGTAAACCAGATTCGCGAACATTTGGCCTACTTGGCGTTGGATACCAGGTGAAAACGTCACTTACAATAAAAACATACTAAAACTAGATACGTAAAGATTGAAATCAACGAAATACGTAATAGATAACCAAAAAATATATAGTTTGATGAAACCGATTAGGAAAGGAAAAGTATATAAAGAAAATTAAAATAACATTAATTACTGATGATCTGACGGTGAGAAGTGGAATGGAAAGAGGGGTGAAGGGTATAAAACAGTTTATCTATATTTTCGGCAAAATTACAAGTCCTATGGAAAAAAGTTAAATGACAAAGTTGTAGGTGTATAGCAAGATCTACAACTTTTGTATTTACACTTTTTTACAAAACCTCATACTACGAGTTTATTTTTCTTACTTTTAATCATATTTAAAGGCTTTGGCTCTAGTCTTAATAAATCTAATTAAAGGAAGAACAAATGTAATACACATTTCACAATCATGCCTAATCAATAATTTCCTCTCCTTTGTAATCAAGATTTTATGTACGGAATTATCTTGCAAACATCTAGCTTCATTTGCAGAGGCTTCATAACCATCTTTTGACTTCATTACATCAGCTATTCCTCGCAACAATGTTTGTTTTAAGGCCTGTCGTATATGACTGGAAACCCGTTACTATATTAGCTTTTACAGTATTTACAGCTGTAACTGTACTCCTTCGTGTTCAAGTCATAAAATATTCACAAATGGCAACACACGGGTTTGTTACGATACCTATAATATCTAAGGTTTATATCTAGGGCTTATAATACTGACATGATCTGAAAGGCTACAATGAAAATTGTTTTATTCCCCTTGAAAATGTTAAAATACAAGAATTCTTTCAAGTCATAAAATAGCTGATCAACAAATATGCTATAGATTAAATTAAATATTTCTATCAGAATCAGTAGGTAGTAATGCTTGTACCTCTTACGTATTATGTAAATAATGCAACATAACATCACGCCTATATTATCCAGAAGGGTGTGGCAGAGTTGTAAAACACCAACACTTCCCCTAGTGTGACGCACAATTTGAATAGGCTCACTCACAAGTGAGCCTATTCAAATTTAAATTCAAATACAAATCATTTATTTTCATAGGCCCCAGGAGGCGCTTGAACACGTCACAACATTACAAAAAATGATATAAAAATAAATAATAAATAATACTAAATTATACTAATTACAATGATTTGATTATCCGGGGCTTAGATTAATTTTAATCAAACTGTTTAAATTCAAATTAAAATCAATCCAAGTACCTACCAGCTCCGATGGGTATTGCATTATGAGAAGAGCTGGTGAGAAACTCATGTACACCATATTTTAAAATGAAAACTATAACAATAAGTAGGTATACATAATAAAAGTCACATAAGAAGAGCAATTAATAATGTTATATATAAAAATAATGTAATCATCACTAAAATTTAAGTGATAGTGTTTAAGTTTTAATTTTATCTTGAACAAAGAGATTGCAACATCTCTGAAACATCGAAATGACTCGCTACAACAAATTTACAATATGGTAAATATTTATTTATTTATTAAACTTTTTGCACAATAAAAATAGTACAAAGGCGGACTTAATGCCTGATGGCATTCTGTTAACAGTCAACCTAGGGTGGTGCAGAGATAAGCATAGGTAGGTGCAGTTCAGAAAGACGAATAATGATAGATAATAATATGTAAAAAGAAGAAGTATTATATAAAATACGTAATAGAGATACATAAAATTAAAAACATAAAATAATAAATAGTTTATAGCATAAATAAATACATACATTTATAATACAATAATAATAATATAAACATATACAGGTGAGCCTATATTCCGTTATATCTAATATTTAGTAAGAAAATAACCATGATTAGTATCAAAGATTATAGTATTCCTTTGTATTACCTAACTTTCTTTACACCCGGCTCATACAACTACACTAATAAACTTCGGATAATCATAATCATAACAGAAGGTCCTTTTCATCCTTCCTCAGTACATTACGGTTCCGTACCGGATGGAAAGCACATGTTTTTCTGTACACATGTATCATTCAACACATAGTACATGTTTCAGTACAGTAATAAATGTTACTGTACAAACAACTTCTATAATCAGTGGTAATTACTTAAGACTGTTTAAGAAATCTTGGCTTGTAGTGATGAAGTTTTAATGACCGGAAAATTATTGTTTGCGGCATGATGATCAAATCATTTTAATTAAGTTACTATTTTAATTGAATAGGTTAAGTTTTATTAACATAACATAATATCACCTCTTTATTACACAGAAGGGTGTGGCACAACACAACACCCACACTTCACCTGTTATGTTTAGTTACTTTGTCCGACCTGGTTAACGAACCCGAGATCCCGCGGTGAAAAGCGATGCTAACCATTAGACTACCCAGGCAGTAAGTTTAATTTTAATTTTATATATTTTTTATTTTGATGTTTGTTTTGACGTGTTCAAGCTCCTTTTGAGGCCCATGGAAATAAACTATATGATTTCTCTTGAAAATTTCATCGTGATTCTAAAAGTTTGCAATCAAATAGAAGCATAATGTAGTTAGCTATTGTAAGCACGATAGAAACAAAAAAACAAACTCGTAGTATAATAAAGATGTCATTTGTATAATAGAACTTTGAAGTCGGAATTCAGTAATAAAATCCGCACTATTTAACGACATTCTGGATTTTAACACATAATTGTGCATTTATTATAGATTATTAAGCTCAGAACATTGTTACACTTGTAGAGGAACGGGTGTGATATTCCTTCACTACAAAGGGAGGATCCTCCGACCAGGCTCGGTGGTATTGCTTGGCGGACAGCTGTGCAACGATAGCGTCTTGGAAGGTAGTATTTATATATACTTGCTGTTAACATTTCGATATCGCGATTCAGCGCTCTTTGACATTTGTAACGAGTGTGTCACTTTTTAACGTTGTCAATGTCATTCATCAATTATTATGTGCGGATACACACTGGTAACATTCACAGACAGTAACAGTTAAGTCTCCATAATAGCCCTGAGTCAATGCGATCATAATTCAGTAATTACAATAATCTAAGCGATAAGTTTAGAATATTTATAGCTCACTATTAATAGCCGATGGTGACTCGGCGATCGCCATGTTAATAATGTACTACACATTGCACTTGCGCTAGGCAAGTATTTGCAATTGAGATTTTATGCAAGTGTGCCGGCTTGATACGGAGAACATCGGACGAAGTAAGAAGAACCTTGTGAAATGGGGATATTTGGATTTAATTAATATAATTAAATTTGACTGTGGAGTCATACAACGGCCCATCTTTGATACTAGCTGCACTATAATGGCCACCTACTAAACGACACGAAGTTAGAATATGAAGAAGATAAATTTATTTTAGAATTATTTAGCCGCACATGAAAATTATACATTTCTTTGTCTTGTTTCTAATTAAAGGAAAGGCTTGGAATATTGACAAATTGATACATCTATCTGGGTCCATTGTAACATCGAAACTGTTGTTATTCTGATTTAATGTAGATTTGTACAAACATGCGATTAAATTTTAAAAGCGAAAAAACTAAAACGACCTAAATGAAATGCATGATGTTGTTTTATACTGTGCGCAGTGCCCACTTCAGTCACGACACCCTAATTTAACCAACTCGAAATTCGAGAAATTTCCACAAAATTATATGCATACTGCATACTGCAGTAACTATGAAAATCGTTGGAAAATCGCTACAAGTTCCGCTTAGGTAGCCCGCACGCCAGCATGGCGTATTCAAGGTCTTTGAACTTTTCCCGTGCCAACTTTTCTTGGACTACCACCAACGTATTTTTAACCCTATCCTTTGAACTATAAGGTTGACATTGGCACAATAAAGTTATACAAAGTTTTCTTTGCCTAATTACAAAGAGATTTGGACTTTATTTTGTGCAATTTAAGGGTGGTTTTTGTTACATGTGATGTTAGAGCTAGGTCTTACGATAATGTCTTATCGAATACGTAGGAGTGCCAGGACGGTATGTGATAAAGTAGGTATGTGTTACAGATGCAGATAAAAAGTGTCAATACGACTTTGCGATTAAGTTCTGATTTTCTTGACGAGTTTTTCTTAACAGTTTGTATATCATTTTCTTCATTGCAAGCCAGAATATTATTAAGTTGGCTCTCAGACCGCAACCATTTGCTTGTAATGTAAAGTTACAGATTCGAATATAACAACGGTTGGGAGGCAAACCAAGCTTTACAGTGCGCAACTTGTAGTGATACAATTTGAAATTTTATTCGATTAATAAAATTATATTAATTACATGCGCATGTGACGAGCATGCGCATGTAATTAATATAATTTTGTCTGTCTGGAAGGTAGTTTGTAACGTTATCATCAAAATCGAATTTGAAATGTTATATTACAGGTAAATACTCGCCAATCTGTGATCACCTTGTCTTCCAAACGAAATTTCGGACCTGGCGTGCTATCTGATCGTATTTAGACAACAAATGATGCTAAAAAATACACTCTTCAAAATATTAGTATCAAAATTTTGTTCTCCCGTAACATCTTTGTTCGAATGACATAATTTAAAACGATTATATCACTTGTTATGAAATTCTCGTTTGAAATATTTTGGCAAGTGCACTATATTTTTGCCGAGTCCTTCAAACAGACAACACAATTAGTGTTACTACTACAGAACTTGTATAATGCATTTTGTTTCTTGTAAACGCTTCGTTACTTTATTTCAGAAATAAAAAAAAATATTTATACTCCTAATGGACAGTGTAAGTAGTAAAGTAGGTACACTAGGTACTATCAGATCAATGTACTCATGATCCACAATAATACAAATTGTAAGAAGATTTTTCAAAACAACAAAGTCTAAATTCACTTTAAAATTTCAGTAAAAATTATATTAAGTTACAATTTAAAACGAATCATTTATCAAATGGGTAATTAATTACAACACGGATTTACTAAGTTTAGCTGGAGGAAGATAACAAGAATACAGGTAAGTTTTGCAAGACAATTCTTGCCATCTCAGTCATTTTAAAAGCAATAAACAAAGCAAGCAATAGAATTGTCGCAATTTTAATGCTCGTTTTGAATTGCGGCAATTAT
The DNA here is from genome assembly GCA_905147285.1 of Hypena proboscidalis. Lineage (NCBI taxonomy): Eukaryota > Metazoa > Arthropoda > Insecta > Lepidoptera > Erebidae > Hypena > Hypena proboscidalis. The sequence goes on from LR990132.1 coordinate 1,906,582, forward strand.
ATTGCTCGCATTCTTTATTTCGATAGCAAGAGAATTGCGTAATTGCACTGTAAGAAAAGTCCATCAACCTTTGTATAACCAGACAGCCATATATTTTGAAATAGGACATTAAGTGATTCTTTTAACTCACAACAGAGCATAAGACGCATCTTTGTCCTGAATCTAAGCGCACCCATACACGCGCATACACACAAATGGCGAAATCCGGTCAGGCCGGTCCGCAATACGACACGAGGACGACTCATTGTCTTAGATATACACAATATACACACATTGATATATAGAAAATTGTATGATAATGTCTGTATGCGGACCGAAACTCTAAAATACAGTAAGAAATTATGTAATTTATGGTGGTAGAGCTCTAGTGACCGAGCTCGAGGGCGGAAGCACCACCGTGTCACCTTTAACCTGCCGCCAAATAGTAGTGCTGGCACTACTGTGTCCCGGTTTGGTGGTGAGATCAGGCCTTGAATCCTGGCGAATGAGACAAGACACTGTGGTTCTCAAATGAAATATGTATCTTCAATCTGCTTGTGTGTGAGCATGGTTGATGATCATTTTGAGACTGCAATTGCCAATTCCAGTATTCTACATCTAGTAACGTTTTCTGAAAGTTCACAGTAACGAGTAAATCTTGGTATATATTCCTACTCCAAAGCTCAGATGCAGCCGAGTGTAAAGGCTTGCTAATTCAGTTCAGTAACAAGCAAGAACGAAAGGATTGCGCACACAATGCAGAGCTTAACATATATTGTATGCTGATTCTGTATACTGCGGCAACGTATCGCTGTTTCTTATGTCACTTACAGTCCAGTCAAAAAAGTAATTATACTTTATGAAAATCTCATAATATATATGAAAGTGAAATTAGGGTCTTCACTAAAGCGAACAAATAATTTCAGAGGCACTATTTGGGTTTGATTGTCTTAAATTCTAAAAGTATACTAGAATTTATAATAAGACAACGTGTTTAGTTAGGTTATCTTACAGAATAAGGAGTCGGTATCGAGATCAACGTCCTGCAAACTTGTAAGGAGATTTAATTGAGAGAAGCTGTTCATGTTAATTCTAGACGTTTATAAAACCCCAAATTAACAGGTGTTAGATAAACCTTATTTATAGGATAATCATATAACACATATTAATTAAAGTGACAGCTGTGTTTCTTTTTTCAAGTGTAATTTGTGTCACTTTTAAATTCGTTTAGGTTATATTTTATGGGTCGGATATCATCTATCCGGAACCTCAGAAACGAGTCATAAGTGTTTAACTTAATATTAGTCCCTGTTTTAAATTTTCGAGGGTTTCCCAAAAGCTAATTCTTCCTTTTGTCTCAATTACCAAAAATGACCTACTAGCGGCGTCAATTTAGCTTTTCAGTTGTAAATTCTCAGATACAGCTCCGATTTTGATGTTATTTAATGTCGCTGTAGTCCAAGTCCAAGGGTAAAACACCTCTCAAAAATCTACTTAGCATTGCCGCGCGTCGCCGTGTCAACGTGCAAAACAATAAAACGATAATTAAATATTATGTATGTTAGTCTAGGTATTTTTATGTATATGGGCCTTGATGCCTGCAATAAAAAAATTATTTGATTTGATTATAGAACGATCCAATCGATTTTTTTTTTTTTGAGGCAAAAGAAAAGCAGTCAATAGTCTATCGCACAGTATGTTACGATTAAACAATAAATGTAGGTATGCAACTGTATGTGTGAAGAAATACCAATGTGGTAAATCTACAACAACCCTTGAAAACGGGCACCTAGTAGGTACCCATTTAAACTTCACAAAAATACATTATTTCGCACCTATTTTTCGAAACGAAGCAAATCTTTAGTAGAATGACATCCTAATGATATCCAAATAGTAACACTTATACTTTGGAATGCCATAATCTCTGACATAGTGACTGTGGTAGTAAATTCGAAGTGTTATTATTACTATAATGATTAAAGATTTCGTACTTCGTATAAAAACAATATCGTTTCAAGAAAAAAAAAGTAACTCGGTGAGAAACGAAAATAAATTGCCTTTTTTAGTTTCAGTGGGTTTTTAAAACATGAATTGCATGTAGCATTTATAACTCAATTCTGTAAATTATTCGTATAGTAACGGTTTCCAATTAGAGGTGTAGGTGAAGATGTGAAGAAACATCATGTTCTTCCGCGGTTAGTTGATGCAGATTGACTTGTTTTCCTGCCCTCATCACCAGTTCAATGTTGATGTCTCTAAAGGTTAAACGACTCATTGTTCAGTCAACAATAAAATACCACAACAAAATGTACATATGACTACCGATCAACCTATACATGTCTAGTAAAAGCACGGGGAGCCTGTACAACGTGAGGCCATCTTATTCTGGAAACGTATAACTAGACGTGTAGCCGTGTGTACCGCTATGTCTAACACCAATCATGTAAATCTATTGTACGATTTAGTGCGTGGGTAGTAAATCTTTTAAGTAATGGGCTATGTCTGACGGTGGTTAAATCAATTCGGATGAACCGTCTCCTAGAAAGAATCAGTGTCCTGGGTTTTTAGTGTTGGTACATAATATTTTAATATGCTTAGAACGTAGTAACGTAGAAGAGCTTTAAGCTTCCACAGTCTTAAACCAAATATAATAGTTGTGTGTACAGTGTGTTTTGATTTAGGGACGGTTTATATCTGACGGAAGATCTCGATCAGGTCTATGATGCATGACTTATTGAGTCTTTCAGAGAGAGACGAGGTATTTTCCGTCAGATGTGAACCGACCTTTATTGTGTAAATATCGTGGTCCGATGAAGTAAAGCAAATGTTACATTATTTTTATATAACAAACTAACATGAAGATAGGTCAATGATTGTACTCGAAATTCAAAGAACGTATCTCTATGCTAGTAATTTCAGTAGCGGTAGCATTAAGATTTGCTGACGAAGCTGATGAAGATGCTACATCATTGCAAGATTATTACCTTCTTCTTTCTGCCCTTATCCCCCTTATTTTATTTGGGGTCGGCGCAAAACGTTATTTTCTACATTGACCTATGTCAGCTGTCTCACTCTCACTCACTCCCTTCTCTTTTCTTTCATATCAAATTAGAACTATAGGCAGGCTCGTTCCCAGACGTTGGTTCATAAATGCTATATAAACATTTCAAATGGCACTAAGAATAGCACACATAAACAGACGCTATTATTATATTAATCTTTTGTTTTTGATTTCTGCTGTAATTAATTAATGTCTGTTTGGTATTTTTTGATGTTTTATTTTGTTTTTTTTGTTTTTGGCGTTATGTGTTTATGCCAACGATGTGCCCGCCAATCGTAGCGCTCTCTATCATTTGCGCATAGGGCCAAATGATAACTTGAAGCGCTATGATTGGCGATTACATTTTTGTAGTAATACGGACGCAACCTTTGGCCGTTCGTATCGTGTAACATGTTCCGTTCCAAGCGCCATGGTTGCGTTCCGCTTACTGTTTATTTATTGTTTTTCTGTTTACTCTATTTCTCTTTTATTTTATTTTTTTTCGTATTGTTAGTTTTATGCGTTTGTTTATTTTTAGTTTTGTAATATTAATTTTAATTTTAAATTTTATTGATGTACTTAAGTTTTAGTTATATGTTTATTTTAATATGATACCGTCCTACCTCTCTCTGGCGCCATCAGAATATCAGCGCTGTAGGGCTTTGTAGCTCTGCAGCATATGGCTGAGATGGTGTCCTTTTCTGGCAAAATTCATGTTTACTGTTTTATTTTTTATTTTTTTTATTTGTGTTTTTGTGTTTGTCAGAATAAATATATTTCTTTCTTTCTTCTTTCTTTCTATTAAGTCATCCAACTTATCCCCGGTACATCGTAGCCGCACCTAGCGTTCACACAAAAGGCGGCCCATATCTTTACGCCTACGTATAAGCGGAGTGGTCAGAACAAGAGCACACTAGTCCTCGGACCGGTCAGACGGGCTGGGCTAGAAATCTGAGCACTATTGTTGCAGCTAGGTCAAGTAGTACATGCGAGTGTTTGTGAAGGAATTATGGCGAAGGCCATACGCCTGGACTGTATGATACTTGTATGCACACTATTGTAGTATAAGCTGGTCTTGCATTCCACGGGATGCCTATACAATGAAAGAAATAATTAAAGAAACCTATTAATTCTGACAAAAAGAGCAAAAATAAACTTAACATTATAGGAAAAAATATACTAAACAATACAATTTGTCAAAAATCGCTATCTCTGCTATAAGCTGCAGTGCAACAAAGCCATGTAGCGCTGTATTTTTTATGGAGTTAGAAAGAGGACAGGCGGTATCGAATTAAAAAAATAATTAACTAGAATTAAATTACAAACAATTATCAATTAAGAAAAACAAAAGAATAATAAACATTACACAACTAACACACAACGCTATCAAGTTCTAAACTAAGCAGAGCTTGTACTATGGGTACTAGAATAACTGTTAATAATACATATATACTTTTCTTTTGTAAATACATACTTATTATACATAGAAACACCCAGACTAAGACAAACCCCCATCTTTATGCACACAAAGATTTGTCTTAAGTGGGAATCGAAACCACGACCTCAGCGTCACAGGCAGGTAAAAACAAACAATATAAAACAGAGAACACATAAATAATTGAAAAAAAATATAAAAATTTGCAATGCGAGACCATCTTATAATGAAAATGTAAAGCTTGATGTGTGTGTACCTTCAATTAGGGACAAATAGGCATGTTGAATGATCCTTAGATAGTAAAATATAGGAAAACATAAACGAAATGCAAGTTTTTTAGTTACATACTATAAATCTTACTTATTTTATGATAATTCAAATTGTCATGAGAAAGTCCATTTAAAAAGTACGAAATTATTAAAAATAATTTATTAATAAATTACCTACATAATTTATAGCAACTTTTGTAATTAAACGATTTTCATAAACGCAATATTTCGTATAGCTATCAAACAAAATTCATAACTTCACATACAATATACATAAGTGTGACGTCACATGTAGCCTTTTATTTAGAGCGTTTGGACAAGTCTATTATTAAAGAGAATTTTAAATTGTATTATCTCAGGGGGTATACGTGTTAACAAAGACATTATTTTAAAGATGTTTCTAATGTCAAGAGGTCTTTTGATTTCACACAAATATAAAAAATATTCATCATTCCTTTTCGTTTTAATACATAGATATAGTTGCATGTATCTAAATAACAACTAAAGTAAAACCAAAACATGAAGTGAGAAAAACGTGGAGATGATACATATATAGCTACACAACATCCGCCATAATTGAATACCAATTTTCAGACAAATTGCCGTCTAATGAACATAAACCAGCTTAAAGTTATGCAAATGAATGAATGTTTATTCAGAACGGTAACATGAAACAAAACAGTAAGTAAGTAACACAGTATTTCCTTTCGGAGCGTGAGTGCTAGCCTCTCGCAGTCACAGTACGCTTATACTAGTATTCCTGAGTTACATTACCGGGAATTTCCGCTAGGATTAATGATGTAAGATTTAGGAATAGCCTGTTTCCTATTTTGAATTAAAGAGAATATTAGTGATCGTAATACTCTATATGGATTTCATAATTATAGATATTATAATTGCAAAATGTAGTTAGGATGTATGTGGGGAAGTTTGTGGTCATGCCATGCAAAGACTACTGAACAGATTTTGTTGAAATTCGGTCCCAGATGAACAGACTATAATAACATTTATTAGAGGTTGGTACAACGCGGGGGAACTGGGAGTGAAAGCTCTAAGACAGGAGATTTCAGCTTACTCTAATGTTTTTAATTTCTCTGGAAGTGTTTACTATAGATGGGCTGACTATGGGTATTGCCGATTAGTCAGCTAGGAATGAACGACTAATTGGACATCTCTAGTATTAACGTAGACCAAGGGTCCTTACCCAAAATAATGGCTTCTTTGTTGTTTAGTTATGACAATAATATTTAGTCAAGTTAAGATCTAATCCACTGATCACATTAATTATGAACTAGTTAGTTAACTCATATTATTCGAAATTCATCGTAAGATAATCATATAATTAATGATTTGTTTACTTTAACTTTGCACGTTATCGAGTGCAACGTTTTGTGTAAAATGTAAACGTTTAGTCTGCCCGCTTAGTGGGGCACTGAAATATTTGATGGCGTGCTGATAAATGAAAAGATGAGGTATAAACAATATTGTTTGATGAGTAGGCTATTTGAGAGAAATTTACCTGAAGTAGTTAAAGGACCGAATGATTTGGCACATAAAACCTCCATTAATTCATTGGCCCCGACACAGTTGGTTCAACAAAAATCCCACCAACATTGGGAGATGACCGGCCGGTATGTGTCGAAATTTTCAACGAAAACAAATATAAATTAAATTATGGCCTCGTGTAGCAAAAATTTTGGGTACTTCAATAACAATGATGTTCTGTCATCAACCTAAGGATCACACGGCATGTCAATGTTCTTATAGTATAGAAAATCCTTATAAATATTATTTTATAATCTCAAGTCTCACGGTTCCTGTTGCTTTCAAATAGCAATAACTTAAACGCACCTCTCTGTAAAGCATTGCTATTTTAAGTTTAAAATGTACTTTGCGATAAGCTATTATTGCGTCATTAATTTCAAGTCTTTGTGGTAGATCAACCCAATAAAAAATAATAAGTTCATGTGAATACCTTCGTTTTTGTCGTTACCTCCTACAACTTACACCAATTAGGTTTTAGCTACTACCGTGGTTGAAGAATGTCTGTGCGTTGAAACAATACCTGAAAAAGAAAAACATTATTTAGTGAAACAGCACAACATAATCATCGAATAGAAACGAGATACAACTCATACTAACAAGTAATCTATAAAATATAATATTCAATTAATATTCAATTAATATTCAAAAACAACACCACAAAAATTACAATTTCAACAAATAAATAAAATTTCTTTCGTCTGAAAAAGAAAAATAAATTATCAATTTTGTTTCAATAGGTAATAATATCGGTTTAAGCTACGATTGAATGCTCTCACGAACACGTACACTAGAAATACATTTTTTCTACGTAGGTTCTATTCTATTCTATTCTAGACATAAGAATATTCCAGAGGCGAGGACATCAACCTGCTTAGCACCTCCAAGGCTAACCAGCTTGTAAAAGGGTTAGTCGTGAACACGCCGTGGCGCCGTATGTAAACGAGATGGCCCAGACCTTATAAGCTAGTGTTGTCCAGCAAGAGTCTTGCAAGTCTTGCAATTACCTATAAGGCTAACACTTCAATTTTACGGATTTTATCGCGATATTTCACTTAAATTTCACTTACTTTTATTTCCCAACGTTTCAAATGCTATTTCAGCATTCATGGTCGCGGGTTATTGCTATTTATTAAAGTTTACTTTAGATCTTAGAAAAACGTATTAAAATAGGAACATTTTGAGCTTGAATTAACATAGCCATAGTAAAGACCGACCAGATTAATAAATGTCTAAAGATTTAATGAGAAATTCCAAAAATCAACTGCCTTTTTGTTATCAACTGAGTTATTTGCCGTTTCCCACGGGACAACTGTTTCTTAATAAACATTTACATAATCAGTATAATGTATTCGTTTCCATTCTAAGCATTCTAAAACTTATTTTATTCCTTGGATGGAACACCTGTACTCTGAAATTCGAAAATCAAAGTTCGTGTGTTCGTGTTCGTGGCTTGCAAGACTTGCAGACTCTTGCTGGGCAACACTACTTATAACAGACTGTCATGTTGTTTATAGTAATACCAGCTTTCTAACAGAATTCAGATTGGATAAAAAGCTACCTTCTGTCTTAGACAAGTATAGAACTTTCCACTATCTGAAATAAATTAGTGGCCACTATTTTTCTCTTTAAATCTGACTGCGGCGCTCTCTTGTTCTTAGTATTTTAATAGAAAATCTAAGAGTCCGATATCATTAGACAAATAGTAAATATTGTGAATGGGGCGGTAGCCCATAAAAGGTTGGGAAACTATGATATAGATAGATAGATAGATAGAGTAATCTTTATTGTACTCCAATATTAACAAAGGTTATTTTGTTAACAGTTGCACTTAAAAAATATGTTGCACAATAGGCGGCCTTATCGCTATAAACAATTTCTTACAGGCACCCTTAGGATGGACGAGTAAGTAAATGAGCAAAGTTACGGGCAGTTTTTGGTGCGTTAATTAAAGAAAATATAAAAGTGAAATGAAACGTCATGATAATGACAGTTGAAATTATAAAATATATAGAATACAGAAATAATGCAGATATAGAGCATGATTTGCTTAAAGAAGTGGATATTGAAAATGTTATCTCTTTTGAAGATTTTCAGACACAGATTATTTGCAATAGTTTTGTTTTATTTAATACCATAAACTTGAAAACCTTACCGCAATCCAAGGACCCATGACAGATTTTTTTACAGGCCTCGTGCTGGCTTAATCTGTCACTGCTTCTATCTCCCCGGTTACCTGAGCAGGTATACCTGCACGTGTCTGGTAACCTATATAGTCGCTCTTAAGAATACATTTTCGATAATGCTCCGGTTGCCTGCGCAGGTAAAAATATTGCACAGGTCTATTCCCACAAATGATTTGGTCTACCTGCGCAAGTGGACCGCAGCGTGCAGGACTGTACTGACTAATAATACTGCCAGACTTTACTATAAAGCTCAAAGTATTTCAAAAACGTCTGCCATTCATAGTTTGACTAATAAAACCATGGAAAATATTAAACCATCAGTCGTCACTCATCAGCGGGGGTGACCGCATTCTTCTGAAGAACATGCTATTTTAGAATAACTGAGAATGGGACATTAACCTCATGACGTGGCCACTGTTACTATGACGGATTGAATGATACCATAATGCTCTCTGTTTAAGAAGAGAAGTGGAAGAAAGTATTTGCATGATTTGACATGAAAATAGCAGTCCAAAAGATTGTCAGGAAACTCTCGACGCTTGATCTAAATACGCAAAGTAAATTAAATTTTATGGCTAAGAGCTATACCTGTGAGAGAAACTGATCCTATGTCCCTATTTATCTTGATCTGTTGTAGACAAATTAGCTCCCTACATCAAGCTAGATTTTAGACATAGAAAAACACTATGATCATAATTTTTAATTTACCGCGCTCTCATTGTAGAGTATTGTTATCTATTTCAAGTTTCCAACTCTTTTGTTTTTTTTTAACAAACAAACGTTCAACGGGCGAGTGAACCGATCAGGTAGTGAGTAGACAGGTTATCGTTCTAATTATACATTTGGCAGGTCCAAAGCTAAGAATTAGCGACAGATTAGTCGCAGACGTGTGATGGTTTATTTTCGTCAATGAAGTAAGGTTGAGGCCGCGCTTCACGAACAAACACTAGCATCTTCAAATCAGATTAAACATGGTTTGAGGCTCACGTTAATGTTAACGATAAAATGTTTCAGCAGAACTGTGTTTGTACTGTTCGTAGTACGTTTATCAGAAATACCAAAATAATCACGTGTGTGCTTTCCAAGATTGTATGTTCACGATCTTTAAATATTGGTTAACACAATACATGATTATTTTTTTCTAGATAGAGGCCAGGCGGGAATAAGGTTTCGTAGTCGGCGTTTAGAACATAATTATATTATTTGGACTCCTATTACTCTTGAACGAAAAAAGTTAACGTAGCCGCTATAGTTTTCCTTGAAAATTGATTACATATACTACCATACAATTTTTTTTGGATCTTTTGAACGAACGGTTTAGCTTTAGGAGTGAGAGGGAAACGCCCTACTCGAACAAAAATTGCTTTTTAAAGTTAATTAGGTCGCAAACGAATTTCTAAATAACAAAACCGTTGTAGCAACCCCGCAACGATTTTAAAAGACCTATCTAACGAAACTATAAAAAAAGACATCCCCACTTTACATGTAGGGGAATTACCCGAAAAAAAAATTGTTTTTTAATATTTTACTGGACGCTATGCCTCGGACAGATGGACAAACGGACATGGCGAAATTATTAGGGTTCCTTGTAGGTACTAAGGTATCCTAAAAACTAGATCTTCTTAAGAAATATATTGATTTGCACCTGAATCTATTCATTATTAAATATAGAATTGAAAATAGTAAGCTTAGTGTTTTGTTAGCCACGTGATAAGTTATACAATGTTTATGAACTGCATTTCCCACTTATCAAAACGAAACACCAGCTTAATTTGATCACTTTTTTTTACAATTTAATCCAGGAAATCTGAATTTAAATCTGAATTTTCTTTTACATATAATCTAATCTCTCTCTCTCTATCTAACTACAAAATCTAATCAATAAAAATCACAAAAGAAAATTGTCTCAAATTAAAAGTTTCCTTTTACTAACACGCCTGTCAGTGAGTAGTAAAACTTGTAAAAGATTTAGGTTAGTGTCACGTCCGTGGGCTGGGTCGTAGGCGTTTCACAAACTGTCAAAATTGAAGAGATATTATTTTTAACAAAAGCTGACCTTCCAGAATACGTTTACTGTTTTACAAATCTAGTGATGCAAAATGTTGCAATTGAAGGCTATTTTTAGTAGACCTTGTTGAGAATAGGGCTCAAAATCACTTTTACCGAAAATAATCGTTCATTTCTGGACACGTTAAAGCTTAAATTTATCATATAACTAGGCATGGAAAAGATCCAACGATTTTTTTTAAATTAAATATAATTCATAGTATGTAAAAGAAACAAAGAGCTGCTTGATCAAACTAAATTAATGAAGATTGTATCATCATCGGAAGCTTTGTCGCGTGTGGGCTTCAACGTCAATTTGTTTTCTGCCAGATCTGTATGTTAAGACCTGACAGCTTTAAATTTCTTGTAACTGAATCATACATCTCAATACAAAGTGAACAGCTAATTACTAGTCGGCTAATAATTAATAATTTCATCAATTTACAAGTGATTTACAACTTTCGACCGAAAGCAAAAATGTTGACTATTTAAGATATTGTTGAAAAAAAAAAAGATTAATTAATGTTCTACACAACTAAATACTCTATAAAAGTTAGTAACGTTATAAATAACAAACACAAAGCCTTTAAAAGTTCTAACTAATATTAACGATACTTGTAATTTTTTTAAGCAAATTTTAGCTTTGCTATGCCTTTTTGTATTTTATATAATTGCGCACAATTTAAAAGGTTCAAATACTGCTGGATTCTTATTTTTTCAACTTTAAAATTATATAAAATATTAAAGATGTCAATAAAACAGAAACACTACTCCATCAAATCTCGAGACATAGATATACTTTACTAAGGAAACGTGTCTCAGGAGAAAGCCCCCTAATTGGGGTAAATGAAAGCAGTTCAGGCTTTAGCGATATCGCCTAGGAAACTAAGGTAAAAGTAAAAGGTAAGGTCAAATGATTGGCCTAAGATATAAAACATTTTGTAAACATTTGTAGGAAGTAGTAGGAACGCTAACTAAGTGGTGCTATTTATTATTTATGTTTCAGACCGAAGTTATTTGGAAGATAAATGCACTGAATCAATTTCTGTCGCGGAGATTACATATTGTATTTGTTAGTAGGTACGAGTACCTACAGTTATACACGAAGAAAGCAAAATTTTACTGAAAGTTCAACTTTAATAAAGAATTAATCAGTGAATAAGTCAGTGAATGATGCAGATGAAGTTACGGAAACATTTGAGAACTCATGGAAATTTCCCTACATAACGTATAAAATATATTTCTCGAACAACATAAATAATTTTATTTGACATTATAACAGTAAAATGTCAGAATTAATCGTTTATCATTCGTCTTTGACCATGAAATACATTTAATTTTAAACTATAAATCTACAAATGATAGAACTGGATCGATCAAAGTTTGCAGTAACAAATGCTTCACTAACAGTAACATGACAAAGATAAACGAAAAAATCAAGACATTAATACAAATAACAACGATCCCTAAGCTCTACAAAATCCATGACAACATGATTACTATAATACAATGGGTAAAAATAGCTTCATCTACGTAGGCGGATAGCTGACGATACTATTCTATATAAATAACTTTATTTATAGCATCCTCATCTATATAAGTAAAGACTTCCACTAGACGTGTGCACTGGGATTATAATGTCGCATTTGTACCAATTTATGCTCTTCTGCTATTGTAATTAGTGTCATTATGGTTTGAACGGATTAGGAGCACCATTGGATGGAACATTTAGTTTAGTGAAATGGGATGATTGTCTTAATCTTAGTTTAACGATGTTGGTTGAATATAAATTGAATTGTGATGTAACGTTGATTACCATCCAAATGCAGCTTCAGGAGGCAATACTTTTAATAATAGCAGCCCTATAACTAATACATGTCCCACTGCTGGGCTCCGGCCTCTTCTCATGATGAGAAGGGTTAGGCATAGTCCACCACGCTAGCTAAGTGCGGATTTACGACTTCACTCTCCCTCGAACACTGTTTAGGCATTGTCAGGCATGCAGGTTTCCTCACGATGTTTTCCTTCATCGTTAGCGAGCGATAATTTATATGAAAAATACACACATATTTTCGAAAAGACGAATCTTAACGATTTATTGACAGAGGTGTGTGCCGTGAGTTCGATCTCGAGACCTTTGACTTCGCAGTCTACCACTCGGCTATCGATGCTGTCTTAACTAGACAGCAATATTTTTATTACTGATTAATTTGTTAGAGGTTTGTGAAGAAATGCGACGATTGACGGTAAGATTGTATTTGGCCATGAAGTTACAAGGCCATGAAATCTAACATCGTTACCCTCAGATGTAGTTGCGCATCGACAATGTTCTTTTAAATATTGTGTATTTATTATGTTAGGTAGTAGAAACGACGCAACAGGTGGACTATACCTTCGTTCGAAACATAAATATATTGCATGCGCCTCTCGCGAAGTTTGGGTTAGGTATTATATGAAGAACAATATAGAAGCTGGAGCGTAAGACTGCTGACGCTACTAATTGTACTTAGGCGCAAATGCGCAGTTGCTCGGCTCGGCAGTCGTCTCTCCACATTCACGCCGTTAGGTCATTAGGATTAGTTAATAATATAAGTATGTATTTCTGGTACCAGTGAATAAAATATATAATTAACACGCAACCTCTATCAATTACCACCATGAAGAACCCCCTACATTGGTGACCCTGACGTGATTGATAGAGGTTATATATACTTATGTTATTAACTTAACCTAATGACCTGACGGCGTGAATGTGGAGAGACGACTGCCGAGCCGAGCAACTGCGCATTTGCGCCTAAGTACAATTAGTAGCGTCAGCAGTCGTACGCTACAGAAGCCTTTACAATTTGAGGGTTGCCTTTGATTTCTCTAGGATCCCATCATCAGATCGTGACCTGGCAAAAATGAGATAACATGACAAATAAACACTTTCAGACGAAAAAAGGACTTCTCATATCGGTCCAAACATAAAAAAATACAATCGAATTGAAAACTTCCTTCGTCTTTTTTTTTAAGTCTGTTGAATATATCCAACTTAATTAGAAGTTCTGGTGAAATGATTGAATTGTGACAATCAGAAGTGGCGGTGCAGGCCAAAGCATTAAACATTGAAAAAAAAACTAACCGAACATAATATCTTCAAGACTGTAGATATTTATCGATGCGACCAGTCATAAACGCCTACAGGGCCTATATCGTTAAGATTTATATTATTAGTTTGTTATGTCTTGTAGTGCTGAGATGAAAGCCAATAGATTTATTATAATTGTACAAATTAATATAATATCACTCCAAGGATGTCAGCGCGATTATAAAAATGTTACACACTTCCTATAAGGTATCAATTTTGTTACTGTTTAGTCAGAAAATATGTTTCCTTAAGCTATAAAAGTCCTAAATAATTAGGTGATAATATCATAATCCTTGAGTAAAAACTAGTGTAATGGATTGTGTTACAAGGGATCCCTTTATTTCGCATAATATTTATTGGCCTAATTGAATAATACCGGTACCACGGTAATAATTACCGCAACATTTATTGTAATGATTGTAACGGTAGTGTGGCGCCGGCAAAACAGCTGAACTGACGTCATATCAAAACAATGCATCTCAACTCCTAATTGCGCCATGTCCAACCAACAGCATACCTGCCAACGTGCAACCTTTGGCAAATTCCAATTATATCGTATGATATACTGAGGAGTACTTCTTGGAACCGCTCATTCATATATTGCATTTAGGTCATTCGCAAATAGTACCGATAGGCCAACGCAACTCGAACATTGTTGGACATCAGCATGCCAATGGTTTTGCAAATTGTGAAATTCTTGAACATGCCAAATATTTCGGTGACATGTTTGTGACAGTGGGCAAAGAGATCTCGCATTGACTATCCTGGACAACAACAGTTTTGTAGTCTCCTAAAGAGAAATTGTTTGAATGTAATGCATGCCTGTAATTTGATTTATTACTATATGATTAACATTTGTATGGCTTTGTAATTATACAGTTGGTGTGCTTATTCAATAAAATAAAATAAAATGAAAAAAATTTTAATTACGAGTTTGCCAGACAAGAAAGAGAAACAATAATTTAAACATGAATAGATATTGATACGGATTAGGTTAAGCTATTTATCACAATAGATAGACCCATGAAGGTCGACGTGAACACCCAAAGCCTCGTCCCAACAATAATAATAGGTTAAGCTAAATCTGCAGACATATTTTGATTGCATATTTGAATCATTGTCATGTCTTAACAATACTGAAAGTTTAATTTGCCTAATATTTATGATCAAACGATCTATATTAAATATTTATTTATCCCAAGTACAGAAGTTATAGACGCCAAGGGCCACCTTGTAAGAAAAACTGGCAATATCGAAATAGGACTGACCATCCGCAACGTGCCATAACTTTGACTCAATTTGGCACTAACTATCTGATTGCATTGCTGTCGACAAGTTATAAGATTTAGAAAATCTGATGACTAGCATCTAAGAACTATTTTAAAATATTAGTAAATTTGCACGCGTTTTCAAAACGATGACACACAACCACGAAATAACTGCGGTAAGCGTGTTTAGACAGTTACATTATCTGCCAATAAAAACCGCGTGCAAATAGCGTAGACATAACCCAAATTGTCGTAGCAGACAGAGCCAAGCAGGCGAAACCTACAGACACAGAATACAGAAATACTCGTACGATAGGTAAAACAAGCCACGATGCAATAATAGAAATGACACGTGGAGAAAACTACTCGTGCATCGACCTCGAATTTTCCAACACTTTCGTGTATTTTATAAGCGATTAAGTTCTGACGTCAGCAACATCAGCGTGGGGGCGGATGACGGCGATACTAGACTCGAGTCAGCTGTAAGCGATGCTGAGACGGAAATATTTGAATTTAAATTGCGCAAATGTATTGAAATTTATGACACGTTCACGAATTTATAACAAATGACGCTGGAGGTAGCAGAATTTGTGGTGAAGATTGATGGGAGGTGTTCAAAAGAAAATGTATTGCAAACACACGGCAAAGTGCTGTCAATTTGCACAACAATAAATAATTCTCCGTTACTGATATTTGTTTCTCGGTTGATTGTAATGGACGCAAATGATTTATAAGACAAATTCTCAGGCGACCAGTCAGAACAAAAACGAGCGAGTGAATGTAATTATCGCAAGCATAGCAGAAATCAAAATCAGACCCTAGGAGTCTAGGATAAATAAAGTCGAAAGTCGCGTCGTACCACCTAAAACTTCGTAGGCACTGAATGAATCTAAGAGACGTCTGCTGGCCATTAGCCAGGCGACAGTAGAGGGTAGCGTAGTGCGTGCACTAGGGGGCGCCGGCGCCGAGCTGCCAACAGTCGAAAAAGTACTCCCTGCGAATGACCATAATTTAAATTTGGCCATAAAATGTTTATATGACTAGTAAAGGCATGATTTACTATGCCATTATACGAAAGTGGCAATAAAATGGAGATTTTATATATCAATTGCTGAAGGACTGGTTTAGAGACTTGTATGTCAATCTTCATTATTTTTATTACTTGAAAGAATTGTAAGACTGGTACATTACTTTCGTTTAATAATTAAAAAGTTTAATAATTTAATTAAAAAGCTCAAAAATTGCTTTTATAAAACTGTTTAATACAGAAGCCAGCGGACTTGACATAAAAATATAGATATACACGAAAAAAATTAGCAAGTAATCTAGATTTATGACTATCTATTTACACTGATTATGCAGCTCTCAATCTCACTACGATCTGCTGGCTTTGGCTCGTTTTATCTTTCTCGATTACATCTTATCTAGTGACGTCCTTCTTTCTAAAAAAAGCTGCGCTGCATTGCAACATTTATATTTAAAAAAGTTGTGTTGATCAAAACTCTTTTTACTACATCAGCCGAAGAATTTAGAACCATCTTTATTTCCTGAATTATTTTCATGACAGTTTGACCAGTAAACCTATTTGACTTTGTGTAATTTCTTCAAAGTTTTAACCACACAAAAGCACCGAAAAATCGCCGGTGCACCGTATATAGTTTGGCTGTTTTATTTATATCTAGTATGCAAATTCATGACAAATAATTTTAATTAATAAATTCATTACAACACATCTTTGAGTGTATGTATGAGTAAAAATACTATTAATTAAACACTGGCTTCTGTGCCGGCTCCACCCGCGTGAAAGTTTCGTCGATAAAAGTAGCATAATTTATTATGTCCTTTATCAAGTCTTGAACTAGCACTCCAATTACCAAATTTCGCCGCAAATAGCCGTGAAAGCGTAACAGACAGACGGACAGATTTACTTTCTTATTTATAATATTAGTAAGGATTCAACTTGTAATGTAGAATTGTAAGAAAAGTAAAATAAATTGAAATTGTGGTAAGCTAAAGTACCTACATCTGAAAAATGTAATACAGATGAAGTCATCATCACTCTGAATATATGTGATGTCTTGCATACAACATCATAGACAAATAATGCCAACTATGAAAAGCTCTTCAAGTACCTGGCACACATCCCCCATACGAGATGCATACATAGATAATTGTGAGTCAGACTCAGAAGAATCGATGATACAAGCCCAGCCTTCCACTGCACTTCAGTTAAAAATAAAGCACAAATGACGAAAGAGCCAGCCAATGTCATTGTTACATCAGAAGCCAGTTCCGATGATGATATCAAGCGAGAATATAAACATTTGACTGCAAGGTCACTGAAAAGTAACCACGTGTCTGAATGAGCAACGAAAATACGAATCAAAAGAGTAAACTGATGTTATACCAGAGAGCAATGCAATTAAACCAAATAGAACAAAATTCATTTTCATTATATTAGTTCAGCTTATTAGTTGCAGTACGTAAAGCAACAGAGAGCGACTAAGCCAGTACATTATCGCAGTTCAGCAGCTAAGCGTGGCCAAAAAAAGGGAAAATGGTACCTATACAAATACCGGAGTATAATAACAACAAAAGGGTAATAGAGTAGATAACAAAGCTACTGGAATATAATTATGCTAGAAACAAAAAATCCTGTTATAAGTACATAATAAAATATCTATGCAAATAAAACTGCCAAAACTAGCGGGGAAGTAGGGTGGTAGATTGTACCACGCTAGTCTCAAATCATAGTATTTGACAACTTTTTTTAATGGTACAATTAACAGATTTATTAAATAAGAAATAAAATATTTTGACAACTAGTTTTGTATTGCGTGCAAAAGCGTAACTCTTCCACATTTGGTAGCAGGTGACACCTGACAATGACACCTCCGGTTGACCTATGTATGACACAAGGATTGGCACAATGAAGTTCAACAAAAAGCTGCAAACATGATTTAAATTCTAAATTTGACTGGTACCTACAGTCGCGGGATTGGCGCAACTTCCTCTTCTTTAAGATGACAGAATAAGTGCACGGTCATGTATATTAGTAGCCAAATTACAAAACAATAAAAAATGCATGTATGCAAGCAATTCAACATTCGTAGCTGACCTTGCCAACAGGTGTCATTACGGCTCAAACGAGTTAAAATAGAAATGCTGTAACAATTGTTACACGGGAAGTTCTCGTCATACACTCAATATGCGCCTGTGATATGCACTCGTAGTAATAATGATTGTATCCACAGAACACTAATACTATATACTTACAGATAGACAGTAAAAAACCATCCGTATAGTCTATAATGATAGGTAGAGCGTAAAATTGTATTACTTAGGAACCATTAGAAATAGATAAGCTTACCGAGCTAGTGTTTTTCTACAGAACAACTAAGCATTCAGGAGTAGAAGAGGAGGAGAAGAATAATATAGCAATCTTAACCTTAGTTAACCTGTGATAATGGAAAGAGAAGATTAAACGCATCGCATTGTTCTTATTACAAAGGATGAAGTCAAAGTGTGCATTGAGTATATATACTTAAGTATAGATAAAATTTAGTTTCTAGGTGGCTCGAGTGACCTACGAAAATGCGCTGTCCTATTCGCTTGCAGCAACAGAGACCGACTGAAATGAATAAGGCATCGGACTTGCGGTCCGGGAGGTCGTGGGTTCAAATCCTGATTATTACACTACGGACGTGGACTTCCTCATAACACAAACGAATTAAGCTTAGGTCTAACTAAAAGAATGTTTGAATAAATAGATATAAATATGCTTTCGTAAAGCAAGAACTTAGACCTGCACTTGATTTTATATTTAATTTATAAATTTCGTCGATAGGAGTATTATCGTCAAAAGTCAAATAAAATCAGTTAAATATACCATTATACGCAATCTAAATAATTGAGTCCATGTCGATCTAAACTGGATAGTACAGCTATCTTCAGATGACGCCCAACATGGGCCGCGAAACATTACCGCTTGCCGGTTTAATTAGCGTTTTAGAAATGATATCAAAAATACAATTACCTTTAATGACTTAATCACGATAATTTCAACTTCAAACATGCTCCATTTTGTGTCCAATTCCCATATTCCTGTATATCTTGTCACTCTGGCAAGGTGGCCCATCTCACAGGTCAGTGTTAAGAGTAGACACATCACACGTTACATTAGTTATGTTTATTTTGGCAGGCTCTTTGCTCAATTAAATGGACCTTCATTGAAAAGAGCGATTGAGATGTTCGAATTTTAGAAGCACGCGTTACTTTAAATAATTGTTTATTACTAGGGTATCGTTATATTTTGATTCTGTAGAAAAATTTTACTCAACTACAGTCAAAGGACATTGTTCTTACAGTTTAGATGAGTTTAAGTTATTTTTACAGTCATCTATTGAAATATATTTTGAAAGCGATAAACAGCAATAAAAGTTTAGTTTTCTAAATGTTAAAGACTACTTACGAAAAACAAATTCTAAATATATTTTATCTTGCAGCTAAGCGACGGAACTCTCTTGACGTCTACGTGTAAAACGAGACATACAACACCTGATATGTAGTATCTAAAAGCATTTTACATTTACTAAAGCTGCATCTGATTGACAAGCGCACTTCGAAGACTGACGACTTCAGTAGTAAGTAACAATCGCCATCAAATTAATAAGGTCTATTTTCACAAATTTAAATCTGTCTGACTGAACAGACTATACTGTACTCAAGAAATACAAAATACTTGTAGTATCGTCAACAATTTGCAGAAATGCCAGTCTTGTAAACCGAGACAAAACATAAGGCAACATTTAACATTTGCCAAAGCTGCACTGGGTTGACAGACGCACATATGTCCCCAATAGTGATTGACGCGCTGTCCATGCAGTACGCCTCCGAAATTATCGCTTTTGGCATACCACCAAGCTCTATAAGTTCACTTGTTAACTGCCAGTTATAGCTTCCCAAGTAGCACGTAAGTGTCGTCAGCATCAATAATACAGCCAATATAGAACTTAAAGTGTTATAAGAGCGGTATAAGAGAGTCAGGAAAGGTTATAAGCGTTATAAGAGTGTTACAATCCGCTATTATACAGCTCAGCTGTATATAGGCTTTATAATGGTATCTGCGTACACTTAAGGTGTTATATCGGAATATTACAACTCTACTATACAGCTTTAATAATTGTGTAACACTCCAAGCGTATTTCTACGGCTAAAGCTGTATAAAGGCTGTATTATAGTACTATTCACTCGCTTATTACAGCTTTAAAAAAAAAAATAAAAGAAAAAATTCAAAAATTCAAATCATTTATTTTCATAGGCCCCAGGAGGCGCTTGAACACGTCAAAACATTACAAAAAATGGTATAAAAGTAAATAATAAATAATACTAAATTATACACTATAACATACTTTAAGCTGTATTATAGTGTTACTTGACACTTGTTGCTGTACAAAGGCATATGCTAACTCCATTATAACACTAGTTTTTATGGTGTAATTTAACACTCTTATAAGTATTAAAGCTGTATTAGTTACTTCTAAGAGAGTATTATAGAACTAAAAAGATAAATGGCAGCTATAGTACAGGCTTTAGTCTGTATTATTGACGGAGACGTCAAATCAATGTCGCAGTCAGGAGATGGATTGAGAAGGAATATTTGAATATAAGGAATTACAACTTAAATAACAGTAATGATAGTGAACCAATATTGACTGAAAGAAAAAACCATTCAACCACACCGACAATCCAGAGCTGTAGAGGGTTCCGTACGAAAAAAAAAAGAGAAAAAAAAAAAGGAGATAAAAATAACATTATTAATTGCTTCTTTCGCCATCATAACACCCCTTTTGATTCCCAGGAACTTGGCACTATGCAAAGATTTTTTGTCATTTTTCTTCAGTTTCTATTATCTTGAAAGACATATTATTCTGAAAAATAAAGAAAATACCTTAATAAATAATCGTCAAAATGGTTTTAAAGATTTTAATTCTTTATACGTATCTCTAAAGAGGTTATTAATTATTATCTAAATGAAGAGCATAATACAGCCTATTGAATAAAAATATTCTAAAATTACTCTAATTAGAAGTTAAAAGCTGTACAATACACTTCATTTATTCCATAGTACAGCTACTGGCGCTATATTGCTCTTCAAATAGTGTTAGGGCTGTTTAAAATTGACGCCATTTTCTAATAAACAAAAACATATTAGATGATTCTAAAAACAATAAGAATTGACATTATTTTGCATTATCTTTAGCCGTATCATGTTTACTAGCTTAAATAACGTTAACTTGGCCTTTTCCTTATTACTTGAAATTAAAATGTTGTTATTCTAACCTTAAAATACAAAAACTTACTTACCGATATTCAGTATTTCTTTTGTTTTTCTTGATTTTTATGCTGGCGCGCGAATATTTTACCGAAAACCATATACAGGTTTACAATAAATATTGGTTTGCACGTTATTTTCACCAAACCAATAAGTTCAAGATCATTTATATGTTTTTCTTAGCAAGTCATTTGCCATTATAATAATTTGCATAATGTAGATAAAAAATATGATGTACATTAAAATATCTATACTTTTGTAATTCTTTTATAACACTATTGTAGAACTTTAACTCTTACAAGATACGTTTAGGATACCATCTGGAGAGTTAAAGTTCTACAATAGTGTTATAAGAGAGTTACAAAAGTATTGTAGTTTCTTTTGACACCAAATAACAGCTCTAATACAGCCTTTATACAGCTACTATACAGCTCTTATAACACCAAACGCTGTATAACTTGTGCCCATTTTACACTTATAAGGGCTGTATAAGCGCTTATGCAGCCTTTATACAGCTACTATACAGCTTTAAGTATAAAATTACGCTCTAGTACAGCTTTTATACAGCTTGTAATGCTACTTGGGTTGTGCTGTCTTCGACTGGTAATAAATAACTTTGCATAAATTATAGCAGTAACACTGTCTGGTTGGGTTTAATCTTCATTGTTTGGCGGCTGTAGTGGTCCACTATAGATGCAAGTCTAAAATTGGTATGGCATGATCTGTACGAGGCAGGATTATATTTTATTTATATAACAAACAACAATAAATAATCAATCAATCTATTCATGCTCAAGTCGTATCTAAGATTTATGTCACCCAATAATCAAAACAGTCTGAAAAGTAATCCATTCCATTTTTTAAAATTATCGTACGTAACACTAAAAAAACAAAATAAACATCAATTACCTAATTACTAAAACAGTAGCACAGTAAAAATATAACACAGTACTCTGACTCGATCCTATTCCTTGAAATTACAAAAGACAATCACGGGATACACGATAGGACTGTCTACTTACTGTAATATAATATCATGAACACACGGCATTATCCAGTATAAGCTGATCTCGCATTACACGGGAAGCCTATCCAACGGAGACCATTTCATACTGAAAATAATAGGTTGATGATGATCTTCTATAATTCTTTTTTTGAATTCTTTCGTCACAGCAGTGCGTCCAAGTCTTTTGCTGGTCCCTATAATACTTTTTTTGAATTCTTTCGTCACAGCAGTGGGTCCAAGTCTTTTGTTGGTCCCTTCATTGCGTTTTTCTCTACAAGGCGCAGGCACGTGACGCGATGCGACCGTTTCTATAAAGATAAACTACTCGGTACACGTATCTTTACTCTGTCAGTAGGGAAGCTCTAACGTAGTATATAATCACAAAACATTGCGTGACGGATGACTATATAGCTGCCGAAATTTGATAGCCGATGATAGGGGCACAAATAAATCACAATATATTCCAACGATAAAACGATAAAATTCATATTATCGAGAATAAAGGGGGAACGCACAATGTAGTTTCAAGCGGCCGTGCCGCAATAGATAAGGCATCGGACTTGCGGTCCGGGAGGTCGTGGGTTCGAATCCTGATTATTACACTACGGACGTGGACTTCCCCATAGCACAAGCGAATTAAGCTTAGGTCTAACTAAAAGAATGTTTGTAGAATAGATATAAATATGCTTTCGTAAAGCTTAAAACTTAGACCTGCACTTCACTTTATATATTTAATTTCGAAAAGTTCGTCGATAGGAGTATTATCGTCAAAAGTCAAAATCAGTTAAATATACCATTATACGCAATATAAATATATACCATTACACGCAATATAAATATTTGAGTCCATGTCGATCTAAACTGGATAGTACAGCTTTCAGATGACGCCCAACATGGGCCGCGAAACATTACCGCTTGTAGATTTAATTAGCGTTTTAGAAATTATATCAACTAACAATCCTTAGTCTAGTTATTCTGGTAAGATCTGATAAAAATATCCCAAATATCCGTAGTTAATTTCATCATAATATCGCTAATATATAACCGAGGCTACAAAAAAACACTATCATAAGACGCAAGGTTCTCGTGGGCGGGTGACGTACTTCAAAGTCCATTTACGTGAGTTCAATTTACCGCCTGAACGCCAACACACTTTGATAGGCGAAGATATTGCTAAGAAAATATTAGGTAGAAAACAAGAACATGAAAAAGTTAACCTGATTCATTATATGGCAACGCGAGGAACAAAATGAGCTAATGTCTACAGCCAGTATGGCAGCCAATTAATGCCAATAGTATGGCAAATGATATTATTTGTACAAACTTACAGGACTTTCACAAAGTATTGCACAATATTTTTTGGTCAAAAACGCAAGCCAACGCAAAATGTCAAAAATAACATCAATTGCAATAATAGTAATATAATTATGTCGACAGTTCAACACTTACTATGTGTGTACCAACAAAGAAAATGTAGACTATCGTCAATATAAATGTGATGAAATCGTAAATTAAGAGAAACAAATTTGTTTACACGTCGTTTAAAATTTGTTGCAAATGCACAATTTGGCAGCTGCGGTCGAACGATGATGCAGACTGCAAAAATGTTGCATGATCAATATTGTCAGCAATTTAGCAATGGGATTCCTTGAACACGTGTTTCTTATTGAGGATACACAACAACAAGCCTTGTAACCAATTGACAACAAAGTCTGATGACCACTCCGGCTTTTTGTAAATTCAAATTCAAATTCAAATCATTTATTTTCATAGGCCCCAGGAGGCGCTTGAACACGTCAAAATATTACAAACAAATAATATAAAAATAAATTATAAGTAAAACTAAATTATACTAATTACAATGATTTGAATAACCGGGGCTTAGATTAATTTTAATCAAACTGTTTAGAATCAGATTAAAATCAAACTAAGTACCAGCTCCGATGGGTATTGCATTATGAGAAGAGCTGGTGAGGAACTCATGTGTACCCCATCATCTTTTCGTAATTGAAAGGTATCTAGTTAGAATAGACATCTTCGCTAATCTTTACCATAAAATATTGTCATAAGGATGATTGAATTGGCGCGCATTTCTTATTCAAACGTATTTTGTTTCTTAAATCCAGAAAAAGAAATGGACATTCTAAGACAGAACATTTCATTACATTACGTCAACGCCCAGAAATGTCTGTTAACACATGTGAACTCATTTCATTTTCGTACCTATAGCATTTCAAGTTGCTAGACCAGACGTTACTTCAGTCTGAATCACCGTGCATATTGTTCCGGAATTAGTATTGGAACGTCTAAAATTACCAACACTGCAGCACCTGGTTTACAGTCAGTGCTACTATAAAATTTTGTATGAGAATCGATTTTATGCAACACGTCATGAGTTGGTTAATATTTTGTATGTTAGACATCCGAGAAGATTACGTAGGTATCTATTTCATATGAATAATATAATTATTATGAATAACATAACACCACGCCTATATTACCCAGAAGGGTGTGCCAGAAGGGTGTTTAGGTCCCATGGAATGCCAACTCTGTGCTACTCTTGTGAATTTCCTGACGGATAATTCACAAATAACACTTTGCCCTATCCGGCAATCGAACCCGAGACCTCACGGAGAGAGGCGTATACATTAACTACTAGACTCTCCAGGCAGTCATTATTATGAATGTAAATTGTAAAGCAAATAATTTATTTTCAGTTCCCTATTTTTAACATCAAATCGTCCTGATTTGATGTTAAAAATAGGGAACTGAAAATAAATTATTTGCTTTACAATTTACATTCATAATAATGACTGCGAAATGAAAAGATTACGCACTATTCAATAATATAGTTTACAATATAAGGACTACGGAGGAAAAGAAAACTTCTTTGAAAGTCATGTGAAGGCTAATCAAAATTATATCGCATTAGACTCATGTTATCATCTAAACACGAAGATATTTTTAAAGATGCATAGCTTATCGTAAATAGCAGCTGCAGTTAAAAATAAAGACATTAAATTATCATAAAGTTATTATGTTTATTATGACAAGCTTTTGTGCTGCAATAAAGTGACCTGCTTCTCCACTCCATCATAATATCAAAATATAAAATCTGAGGCAGCTGATTCATCAAATGAATTAAAAACTGGAGAAGTTGCAAACTGAGAATAAAACTGATTTTATCTTGACAAAAATAAAAATGCATTGATTGTAACCAAAACAAACCGATTTCTATGCATTTATATGTCAACTCACGCAGCCTAGCTTTATAAAACTACGCCAATTGATGCAAGCAAAAGATAAACTAAATAATTAAAGTCAGTCTGTTTATTGTATCTCTCGTTGTTTATTGGTAGAAAGCTTTGCCCAAACGCATCAAAATAAAGTAAAACAGGATTGCGCAAAGATAAACAGAAAGTAATCAGAAATATCATCACAAGGTGTGTGGAATATGTCATAAATACGCAGGTTTGGTAAACCAAGCAGAGTAAATAAGGTGGATATAAACAACAAATTTTAAATCATTTAAGAGAACATTTTGAAAAGATAAATATGGTATACAAAGAAAACTGCATCCTACCTCAAAAATATTTGATTGTAACTGTTACAGTAAACAAAACCATAAATGATAGGCTTACCTTGCAATAACTGAATCGTCGCTTGATATTCTGCGAGCTTTTCGTCCACGTAACCTTCCTGCGACTGCTGCGCGATGATCTCTGCCGTCGATGGTCCTCGCTCTTCTTCATCTTCCTCGTATATCATGGGCCGCGGAGGTGGAGGCGGCTCCAGAGGGACTCCCGCGTAATCGTATTCCCGAACCGGTTCGTAAGGAGACGAGAAAAAGTACTCAGGACTTTGACCCAACGTTGGAGACATTGGATAAGGAGAGATTGAGAAATGAGAACTTGGGGACGGTGAATGCTGTCGTAATGTATGCGGTGAGTGAAGAGGTCTGAACGGTTTTGGGGATGGGTGAACAGGAGGGGGAGTCATTATGGCAGTGGAATGCCTGGGCCCCGATATGAGCGGTGGCGGACTGGGGGCCCATGGCGACGGTGGACGGTACTGGAGGGGGGATGAGGGGCCCGGGGGGCGCGCGCGACCCCGTCCCGGCGGCTGCGACATCTCGCGAGTTGATTCACGTCAACCCGGTGTCACGCCACCATATGCATCGCTGGAACAAAAGAAAAGTACCATTAAAACATCAATAAGTAAGTAAATGAATTTCTGCATAATGCACTACTGCTTCACGTTGAGATAGGAAAGTGCATTTCTAAGTGGTTGGAGTTATGCAGACATCACAAATCAAAAGTGGAATGCTTAAACATCAAACAAACTTTCAACTCACTCGACATACCACTTCCTTCCTAATGACACACGACAATGACATTATAAAACTACACGCTGTCAAAGGTTTTCTGGATGTTACTATTTCTGATTATGTGTTCAATCTATATCTGAATTTAAGAAGGGGTTACGGCCCACATTTACACCGCATACAAAACACACAAGAAACAGATGCCCCAATACTTTTATGAGGTACGAATCGTTTCGTAAGTGTATTTATTGAGTTCTGATTATGAAAGAATGCGCTATGGCTCGAAGGTTCGAGGCCAGATGAAATCAGGATACATAAGTAGTACATCAGTACTTATAGAAAACGCACGACAAACAGGCACGACTTAAAATCCATCAAAATCTTTGGCTTAATAACATAGAGCAATACAAAATTAAAAGAACTAAAATGAAATACAATAATTAATAGAAATATAATGAAAGATGATCTATCAATGAAGCCCTGAACGAATCATGTCCAAACAGATACATGCTTTTTCACAAACACTGACAAAAACGTTCAACATACATAATCAGAACTTACGTCAAACCATAAAATAAGAAATAACAGTCCAGAATCTCGTCGAAAGGTCTCATTAATCTAACGAGATGGGATCAGACAATTTTGTTAATTTATATAAATAAGCTTGAACATGGAAACCTTGACGTCGGCTGCACGGTGCAATGGTGATATTTTGAAAGACATAACTGTTAAATAAATTATATTGGACTCTTGCCAATGTCAGGGGAATAAAAAAAGTGTTTAGCAACGACACACCCAGTGACAGAAGAGAAACTAGCACATTACACGAACTTTGGACAGATTCAGTTTAGTTTTTTAAGTTTCATTAGATCTTAAGTTACCTACCTCGCGATAATATATGTTTAATGGAAGTTTGCAGAAATATTAAAGAATTTTATGACTGAAGTATAATGATACAAACCGCAGTTTCGTAGAAAAGTAAATGGAAGAAGCTCATAATTATATATTATAAACAGTGCTGTCGGCCATGTTTGATCTATGGATTTAAAGTTTTAAAATAATGCGTATACACATGCCTCGCCGGTTGCTACCCAACAATCAACGTAAATCACCTCACTGTCGATCACATGATCGGTATCAAAATAATGTGTATAAAACATTTTTGCAAAAAAATTGACAACGAACTTTTGCAAAATGGCGTTAAGTGGCCGCCGGCCAGACGGGTGTACGTCAAAAAAATTACATTTGGGCAATGTACTGTCCCTGGCTAGCCTCCAACCGTGCCAGCGTGAAGTCCCTCTATGTAATCACAAAAAACTGGACAAACACTGCCAATGATTGTTATGATCACAATGATGGACGCCGACAGGTGACTACAAATTAATAGGCCCCGTTGCTCTAAACTGTTATGTTCTTCTATTAGCTGTTAAAATAAATATGTTATTATTGTGGTTTTATGGTTAAAAGCATTTATATCGTAGAGTTTTCTTTAATGTCGGGTTATTAAAGGAGATTACGAAATTATATCTCTTAACGAATCTTCTTTGTTTTTATTCGTTTAGTCTTATATAAGAAATTTTATGAAACCAAAATGCGCAATGATAATATCATCAAATTATTTATTTACATTAACATGACAAATTCACAAAAATATTTCATTCGTGCAACACAAGATCACTAAATCACGAAGAAAAGTATTTATAAAACATTGTAGGCGTGCGCGTGGGCACCCATCAAAGTTATAAAAAATATAATCAATAGTGTTTATGAAATATTTTATATTAAAAACCAATAAATATTGCAAAAATGCGGATCCGGTGAGGTGCTTTAGAGGCCCACTTAAGATTTATGAATTGGCATGTGTAACACATACAACTATGGTTTTAAATGTCAATAGAAAGTGGAATCGATGAAAGAAAAAAGATTAAAATGTGATGAACCTTGAAAATATTCATGGATAAAATACAATCATCTTCACAAAACCATTCATTTTTATTCTTTTCGACGATAACTTGGTATTGATTTACCGCTACATTAATTATCTTATAACATATAACAGTGTATAAGAGCACCATAAAGCCTTCACGTCAATTACTTCATCTCGAGTTCTGACAGATCTTAAATGAGATTTTTCTAGACCAGTGTGTCAATCCCAGCTGGAGTCTATAGACGGTCTAATATTGGCAGCGCTTTCTGCAGTTACACCAATGATATAACCGACGGAATTAGATTCCAAATCTTATCCAGCTTGTGATGTATTGGCTAATTCTGTAGCTTTTCTTTTAACTTTATAGCTATTTTCTGACGCATCAAGAACGTTTTTTCTTCAGCTTTCTGTATTGAGTTCCAGTTGTCTCAATGTTGTGATTAGTGTATCTAATTTGCTATTAGATATAAGATCATATTAATTGTTTCGTAGTTTTTAAAATCTAAATGAAAGACTTGTAATATTTAAAGCAAATTTTAGCTTTGCTATGCATTTATTTTATATAATATTAAAGTTGAAAAATTAAGAATCCAGCAGGACTCGAACCTGCACCCCCTGGGTATACGCCCCAAGTGCTTTGCCAATTCAGCTATGGATTCGTATGCTGCCGGACTCGAAATTTCTCAACTCTTTTTGTGCCAGCCGAAGCTAGACGAACCATTACTTGGTTTTAGCGCCATCTATGCGATGTAATAAGTTACTGTAATCCATAGCTGAATTGGCAAAGCACTTGGGGCGTATACCCAGGGGGTGCAGGTTCGAGTCCTGCTGGATTCTTAATTTTTCAACTTTAATATTATACTAAATGAAAGACTTGATATGAAATCTTTCATGTCAAGGTCTGCTCTGGCACAGATTCAGAATTAGATTTATGGCAAATCTAATTCTGAATCTGTGTGTAAAAGTGGCAGTTTCTTAAAAGCATGAAGTTAATCAAAATAATAATTATTAACAAATATAGTAAAAGTGACTTTGGCGTGAATACGTAGATGAATAAATAAGTAGGTGATAATGATAAGGCTGAGCATAGGTTTTGGTTGAATATCTTCTTTTATCGATAACTTAGTCGATTAGCGTCATTGTTATCCATCGTGCAAGCGTTAGGACACGTTGGACAGATCATAAGATGGGCTATGTTTATACAGAACTAGCTTCCGCCCGCGGCTTCGCCCGCGTGAAATTAGTTTTTGTCAATCCTGGTCCCTTATGTCTAAGAGACTCTTACAGAGGCCAGCCTCACGCTGTGTACAAAAATATTTTTAAATGATCTAATTTAAAACAGTTTCATGGTTTTATCTTTCAAAATTAAGAAATCCCATACAAACTTTCAACCTCTATTTCAACCCCTTCATCCCTTTTTTTTTTTAAAGTAGCCTATGTTCTGTCTCAGGGTCTAAAGATTGTCTGTACCAAATTTCATCAAAATCCGTTGCGAGGTTTAAGCGGGAAAGCGTAACAGACAGACAGACAGACAGAGTTACTTTCGCATTTATAATATTAGTTGGGATTGGGATGGGATGTCCCAAAACTTAACAATAATGGGGAAACTGGAGAAAGGTCCAGTCATGAGAAGCGCCAGAAAAATATTAAAAAAAAATATTTTTCTGGAGCTCCTTTATTTTCCGATTATCGAGTTTTGGGAAACCCTGTATATAATACTCATATCTCACATATATCTACGATACCGACTATCAGACAAATAGCTATATCCATGTCGTGCCATATCCATTTGTATAGACATTACAAAACACTAAAGTCTAAATTCGCTTGTTCTTACAATATAATGTTAACCGTATCGACTTTGACAATCTCAAAGGAAAAAAATATCAAATGGGTCATGAATCAACTTTGCTGATAGTACTTACGTATCTATGCGATATAAAGACATATAATGCAGATAACATTTCGATTTCATGTGTTCTTTTCAACTTTCCACCAAGAACATCAACTTCTTTTCATTAAAAAAATTGGACATCTTACATTTGTGGGTCAGTGTCTTTATACGCTGAATCACACGTATGTTTTACATCTCTCAATTATCGCATCAACGTCAACGATACAGTGCCAGATACTGTTCAAAGACTAAAAAAATATATTAATTTGCATTGCAACTTTTACACGATATTCCTGGAATTATTCTGGTTGTTAACGTAAACTTCTCACACTTTTATTGCTCTTAAATCTGGTTTGTTAATGAGGATGTGTAAAAGTATTTGTTACGCATGTGTTTTTAACGTTAAATCTACGAAAAAAAATTTAACGTTAATATCTAACTTCTAACCTATGTTATTTTTGTTTTTACTAATATCCATATGTTTATTGTGAATACTGTGTTTGCCGATTGATATTGTGCACTCATATCTTGTTGATTGATACATATTACACGTAAGAAATGTGTAACAATTGTAGGCGAACCAATAAATAAATAAATAAATTTCAAAATTTCCAAGGCAAATTGCATAATTCCTACCTTAAATGTTGCTTATGATTGATTCCACTAACTACAGAATTGAGCGATCAATCATGATCGACGATGGAGGTTGAGTGATAACACGAGAAACAATTAAAAAAACTAAAAAACACGCTTTTAAAGTACTTTTAACTAAAACGTGATCGATAGACGAAAAATATGGCACAGAGCGCCCACGCTTTTTTCAGCTTATATTAGGATTTATTTTTCACTTTTTAGTTAGAAGTACTTTAAAAGCGTGTTTTTTAGTGTTTTTAAACCATTATTTATTTTTTACTTTTTAGTTTGGTTTATTTATAAGAGCGTTTTTTTTTTAAATTTTTTTATCGATTTATTGCATTGTCATCAAATTTTGCACACCTGGTGCAAAATTTGAATGAAATTTGTCCGTTTAAAGCTGGTCAAAATCGAGTCCAAAGGAGTCGGTTACATACATACATACATACATACAGGTGAAGCTAATATAAGCGTGTAAAAAATAGTTCCAAATATAAGATATTTATCCAATCCTTAAAGTCGACGCGCTAATAAAGAAGCCGGTGATATATCATAGCATAACATCAAGCGTATATTTACCCAGAGGTGTACCACTTCCACATTTCTCCAGTTATGTTTAGGTCCCATGGAATAGAGAGTGAGCCTATCGCCATCTACCGGGCACAATATAAACTCCGTGCTGCTACTGATGGTAAATTCACAAACAACACTTTGCCTGACCCGGGAATCGAACCCGAGACCTCGCACTGAGAGGCGCATACGCCAACCGCTAGACCATCGAGGCAGCCGGTGAGATATAAGAGCATGACATTAGAAGTTTAGAACGAACATTTTTGTTTCGCGACAGTCAGACCTAAATGCGCTTGTGCTATAGTTTGGCCGACCGCCAGAGCGTAGGCAAAGAACGGACTGCTGAACTTCATTTAAAAACGTACTAAACCTTCAAAACATAATTAAAACTTTCAGCGTAAATCCTGATTATTTTCTATGTTATTTTAGTGAAACTGACCCAGTTGTTTATTAAATGTAATAAAAAACGATGTTACGTATATATCGTTAAGTTAGATTCGGGATGTAACTAATGTGTTTATGGGGAATCCACAGATTGTATGATTTGTTGCCCATTTTCCATTAAGAGTAGGCGGATAGTAAATGGCTGCCTGATTGATGTATTCAGGTGAAACGTAAAAAATAGATCTCACACATATTACCTTTTAACCGACTTCTTACTAAATGTATACAGCGGCGTACAGTGTTCAAAACCTAATAAAATATATTCTTAAATCTTTTAGTTATACTCAACAGTGTAAATTGCGTAAGTACTAAACGACAACGTAAGAATTGTTCGACACGCCAACACATTTTGGAATTCCTACGACAATCTAGCGCCAACGTTTTCGCTGAAATTCAGACCGATATCAAAGTACTAAGAAATTGTCTATCACAGTCAAGTAATACAGTGATCCAATGCTTCAAAGGTACGGCATTTACTATAAATATGAGTTCCATAAAATCGGTATAACCCTAAGATGAACGACCTAGGACTCCGTAAATTAGAGCTCTTTCTAAAACAGCTGAAGTCGTGTGAGTATTTTTTGAGAAACCAATATCTGCGCAGGCAAGAACAATAACGATGTTCAAATAAACTTTTGTTTTCATTTTATCAAAAGGACATTCAAGGACAAGACATTGTTTTTGCTCTTCTTTAGATATGTAGAAAAGCAAAAACGAAAAAAAAACGATCTTAACTTAAAACCAAGTAATGGTTCGTCTAGCTTCGGCTGGCACAAAAGAGTTGAGAAATTTCGAGTCCGGCAGCATGCGAATCCATAGCTGAATTGGCAAAGCACTTGGGGCGTATACCCAAGAGGTGCAGGTTCGAGTCCTGCTGGATTCTTAATTTTTCAACTTTAATATTACATAAAAACGATCTTAAAACCCTGGTCATAGTAAGGACACGTTAATGTTCCCGATGAAATGATGGTTTTTGCCAGATAGTGGCAAAAGCCCGATATTTACCAGATGCAAAAATAAAATCAATGGTAGGTATTTCCTCACACCTCACCTAATTGAAACGCAAAATTTCAAACAAACCAAGTTCAGAGCACCAGAAAATGCGACCCAGATTCACCGGTTTTGTTTGTATCACCGCTCTAATGTATCAGATCAAGTTCGGGCCTTTGATTCATTGGATTTAGATCAAGCGTTTGATTTTAAGAGATCACGAATTCACGAGCCAATGTGACGAGAGATTTATTTTTCGTGTAGCGAATACGATTGTTTGTCGAAACTAAACGATTGTTCAACCATGTCTTTTGAGTGAGAACTGCAGCAGAAACAATCATTTAAATTTAAAGATATTTTTTAACTTCACTGCCAAGAAAGATTTGAAGGGATTACAAAGAGGTGTTTTTTTTTTGATCTAACATAATTAAGTCCTTATTTTGTTTATATTTTACCTATGGGCCACCAGGAGAGCTTGTTGGTCGACATACGTCATTTTAAAAAAGCTGAAAGTTTCCCTGTGTGTGCATCAAACATTGGTAAGGACGATCACTAACGACGATGGCAAACGTTAATGCTGTAAGCCTCAAATATCGAAAATACTGTTTTTACATAATTTCTATCGGAAAAATACTGCGTCGATTGGTCCGAGTTTAATATTTCTACGATGAAAAGATAATCAGTTTTATATATCTATAGCTATGCGCATTTATTTCGTTTGACTTAGAAGAATAACTTAAAAGCTAAACTCCATAAATATAAAATTAAGTTTTTTTAAATAATGTTTCTACGATGTTTAGGATTTGAGTAATGATATTTTTCTTATTTCAGATAAGTTTTTTCTCTGGTGAACATTATTCGTGTTAAAGGTTACAGCGTTTACGTTTGCCGTCGTCGAAATATGGATTTTAAATTTTATCTTTCAGGCTTTATTTATAAAAAAAGTTTAATTTAATGGTGATGGTAAAAATCATCCCTACACGAAGACCCTTAACATGGTTCCAACCTCAGACAGATACACTAAAATTTTCGGAAATTATGAAACTGCCAGGGTGTCTATGGTTGAACCATACCGATCTGAACGAAATTAACGCCTGCTGATGAAAAAGGTATATAAACGTTAAGGCTAAATTATTACATTGCACATTGTTCAAATAAAAATTCAAAAAGTATGAATTACTAATACCATCGAAAATACCGATCGTATATTTTTGTGGATAAAGTAAACAAATAAAATAAAGGGGTGGCTCGATTTTCCGTCAACACGCACAATAATAACGAAGCCGAATTCAAAATTATGATAAACAAAAAATATTTCACCAAAATGCCGAGTAAATCAAAGATGTTTGATTTAAAAGTCGTTAAAGTGGAACGAAATATGTTTCTGATTATTAATGCACTATAAATAAGAACTGATGATCTTTATAATGCATTTATTTGGTTCAATTTTATAAGAATAACGTACCCGTTACCATTACATATACATTTATTTTTACGAAAATCATCATATACTTTGCCACATATAGTTATGAAATTGTAGGCCACGACAAAGTTATTAGAAGAGCTTTGGAAAATACTTCATATTACTTCAAGAAACTTACAGATAACTTACATTACAGAAAACATTTTCGTAAAGCGGACGAAAGTTCTTCACCAAATACAAAAATATTTGTTATCGCTACAATGACCATAAATCGATCTCATTACAGGCGTTCAACCAGAAAAGTAATTAGTACCTGTTACCATGTGTATGTCAAGGTTGAAACATTGATTAGATCATCCATATACAGAACCGATGCCGCGATGACTGCATCTACGACGACATGACTTCAGAGAAAATACACTTGGCGTTTGTTCTATGTCACTAGCAACATAATGAATGAGATCTTTCTGCATTGTAATGGCTTGGCAATAAGCAAATGCAAATGCGACTTACGTAAATAATTGTTTTATTTTTGAAATTCAATTTACTCTATCAATAGCACACTGCGTTTAAACAAAGTTGACGTGGGCGAAGAATCTGATGTTAGTCAAGTGTATACGGATTAGAGGAGAAATGAGGGTGTTTGTGTTATTTTACAAACAGAGTGTGTTTTTCTTTGCGATTTATACATCTGCCATTCTTAGAATATAGCAAATAGGTCGTAAAACATTCAGGTTTGATACCATTTTTTGCATTTTTAGTGGGCGTGCAGTTTTTAGTTTAAAGAAATTTACATGTTGAATTCTCTTCATGATATTACTGACCTGAAATTCTAAACTTTAAAGGTTGAAGACGCTAATTACGTATAACCTATAAACTATACGCTACCAATCATATAATTTATGGACTTAGGCAGAGCTTTGAAACACTGGCGTTCTATCCCTGATCAATATGGAAATCATATTCCGAAGGTGCGGGTTGATATGAAACCACCACCACTCAAAAGGATGAAATTCATGATAGAACTGAGTTCATAAATAGGCTAGGCAAGCTAAGTTAGGTCAAGGCTTTAGACAAATCAAATCCAAACCAACAGTGCAAACCTACAGTGGCACCAGTTCAAGCGATTTTAATACATTAAAAACATCGAAAGATATGATAAACTTGATAACTATCGACAAAATTAAAACTAGTATTAACCAAACTAATGAAATTGTAAATAAAAATGGTTGTTAGTATAACAAACTAAAGATCTTCTTTCATATCATAAGCATTTAGCCTTTAAATTATTACGGCTTCTTCAAGATAACGATTTTCCAAGACAAAATTAAAATCACCTTCAATAAATCTTATCTGTTTACCTCATTAAAAGAAACAAACGAAAATATTTTCATCTTGCTAGAGAATAAATAACAGAAAGAGGTACTAAAGGTAAATTATATCGATAAAGAAGCTAGCAAGTGTAATGGCAAACAAATGCCACACAATAATTCGATGGTAACGAAGTCACGCAACTTTTAAAGAATGAATACCGAAAAATTCACCATGCGATATCGTTCCATCGAAATATCTGAGAAATTGTGTGGGTTGGAATAAAAACTAGCTCAGACTTTAGTAACCTACGTGTTTGTAAGCTCTAGGTATACATTCTTTTACTAGCAAAAAAATAATAATTTAGCGTTAAATTTTCATGGCATCTTTTAATGGCAAGATATTACCAATATGTATTAATAAAGTGAGGATGTGTACAAACAGATATCATCTAAATATTCAGTTTACATGTTAATTTTCTAATTTGTTCATATCAAATCAAGCCTGCACTTTAACGGTATTCACATGCGATGACAAATGCTTTCTCAATGAAACACTCAAAAAGATTTTCAAGCTCCTTGGATTTTCTTAAGTGTACTTCAATATCAATACTATCTTTTACAACTTCAATTCATGAAGCCAGTATAATTACAAAAGGGAAACACGCGAACATTATCGAAGGTACAATTTCATTTCGGCATCAGTAACCTAGATCCGACAGTGCGTGCTCAGAAACCTTGAACGCTTGTGATATTATTCGTGCTAAACTTTACACATTAACCCAACTTCCTAAGGCATTCCAGGCTTTACCAAATCAGTAAAAATCAGCAATTCAGAGGCATACTATAAACAACAGATACTTTAGGCAAAGAGTAATTTTACAATCATATTTTAATTTAAGGAAGCAAATATTATTAGAGACAATTCAGATTGAACTTTTGATGGAAAGGACAATACCAAAATTTCCAATAGTGAATCAAACTCAAAGCCGGAAGTTAATAACAAAACAGTTCATAACAATAATCTAAGAAAGTAAATCAGAAAATATATACGAAGGAACAGACATGATAAAAATTAAAATAAAGGAGGGTAGTCGGAAAAAAGCGACGTTAATAGCGATTTCGCGTGACTAGTGGCTCTGTTCGCAAAACGGATTGAAAAGACACGTGGTTACTTGAAACGTCGACCGTTTCTAAGTGAAACAATGACGAAAATCTGAATATATTTTTATGATCTAACTTCTAGACATGCAATGGAAAGCCTTGTTGTAAGAAAAACCCAAGTAGGGTTGGATAGAAATGTTTCAGCAGACCCTATTCCATTCGTTCTTTTAGGGATGCTTGGTAAATATCCGGATTTAAATTAACAGGACCTAGCTACGAACTTTTGTATTTTTTAACTTATGTTCGCCAGACTTAATATTATTTCCGAGAACTGAAGAGTAGGTGGTAATACATTAACATTCGCCCTCTTTTCTTGAAACCCTAATTGAAGAAAACCTCACCTTCGCTCGACCGCAGTACTGCGTGTACGATAGCGTATAGGTGTGGTCAATAACAAAATGGATATGAGTCGAGGAAAGTCACGGGGTCACAATTTCTTGGAAGTTACTTTTTTAAATAGAGCTTAGTGAATAAATGAAAATGGCAAATAAGATTCCAAAAAATGTATATTACCTCCATGGCAAACTTACCAGTCTGCAGTTTTAGAGAAATCGATGTTGTGATTAAAACTGTACATGATGTGAAAATTGTGGCAAATTTTCCTATTCCTAATTCCCAAGTTTATAATATTGAGATTGTTCGAATCTGCATTTTATATTCTTACACGCATAGTAAACATAGAAATTATTATTGAAAATTAAATAATTTTTTCAGATTTTATTTTTTTAGTTATGGTTTTTTTTTAACCATGTAAATAAATACGCTAGGTCATATTCAGGAATTAAAACCAACGTTCAAAGCTGTATAGCAGCATAATTTATATCTTTTACACCAAAAATAAACTTTATGTGAACTAAAAGGATCATTAACTGACCAAAGCATGCTTTACTACAGTGGAATAGGTCTTCAAACATCAATAAGGGCTATAATTCTTAACCAGCCTCGCTACATTAACGGCAGACAACATTTGTATTTATTTTCACAATAAATGGACTTTCAAGGTTAGTTTTTCCAAATCAAAGCTTTTAAACTTTGGAGAAATCATAAGTTGCAACTACATACACAGATTTAGCTTATTAATTACAGAGTGTTGCACAACATTTACGTGAACAGTTTATCCAACAACATAAAATACAGTGACGTATACCGGAAAACTATTCGTGAAACGCTTCAATTTATTAATCCGGAATGATAGTAAGACGAAACCTAAGTGCTCGATTAAAGATTAAGGAAGAACTGGGGAGTTGCCTCAATCAACTTTTAGTGTCAGTATTGTGCTACATAAAACATAGAGACAAATCAACAAGATGCTGCCAGAAAAATCAATACTGGTCAGCCTCCGGAGAGTCTAGACTAGTGGCGTCCCGAGCAACAGGACTAAGACGCATTGCGGGAGTACTGCATACAAACAGGAAATGCACTTAAACACATTTCCAAAAGACTCAGCCAAACAAACATGAGACATAAGTTTATAGGTTAGAAAAGCAAGCTGTGTGAAATATCCCGAAAATTAAAGTAAAAACACATCGATAAGCAACACACAGGGAATGACGGAGAAAATAATTTTGGAACAGGCAGGCGGACATATTGAAACTCAATACTCTCGCTTCCAGAGCGATATGCGAGTCGCCGGCAAACCCGCTGTTAGTAAAGCGTTACAGAAACAGATTAAAAAATAAAAAAATATATTTTCATTATAGTTACCGGCAACAGGAGACAACGTTCAAAGGTCCACAACACTGTCACTTCAAACACCGATAGAGAATTCAAATTCACTGGATTTTTTTCACGGGCGCGTTCCAAATTAGGAATTTGAAAATGTTTGGTGTGTTCCGTCGGATGCCGTATACGGCTTGACCTTACCAAGTGAACGTTTCGTTACCGCGCGATCGGTTGCGATGGTTTGGGAATGTTCGAGCGGCAGTTAGCGATGGACTGAGGCGGGCGGGCGGATTCGGCTGCGTTCGGCTCTATTCGGCCACATTTAAATTTAGATTTTGGCTCTCTCCCCGGTTTTATATAGCAGTGAGTACATCGTATAAAGCGTATCCGAGATCTATACGTATATGTAGGTATAGTCTACGTATATATAGGAATTACGACTTTTTATTGAGTGGATTGTAAATTTTTGCATGCCGCCAGTTGGGGCGAGATGGCCGATATTTCTGGGACTATTTTTTTGGCAATGTTGGCTAAATGTTCTCCCACACGCTGCATATAACGAATTCTTTTGATTCTTTACTAAAATAGGTCTAATAAATAGTTGACGTGGTGCGCAAAGAGGCGAGAATTAGTAATGCATGTATAGTACATGTGCAATAATGAGGTTGGTGTGCTAATTGCAACCGCCCACAGACGCGGCTGAGTGCGGCTTGTGTTACTGGAATGATTTGGTCGGCGCTTTTAAGACCACCGTTTACTTAATTCTACTAATAATAGCAGCCCTGTATATTATGCATGTCCCACTGCTGGGCTAGGGCCTCTTGTGCGGATTGGTAGACTTCACACACACCCTCGAGCACGAGCGATATTTTATGATAAATAAACACATATCATTGAAAAGACGATTCTTAACAATTTATTGACACCGCTGTGCGCCGTGAGTTCGAACCCGAGACCTTTGACTTCGCAGATCTACGATACCCCACTCGGCTATCGCTGCTCTTAATCTTTAATTCTACTAAATTAAAAAGCTAATAAGACGTTAATTATAGATCAATTGGACTTTACAGTTCAGTTAAATATTTATTTTGTA
Source organism: Hypena proboscidalis (assembly GCA_905147285.1). Taxonomy (NCBI): domain Eukaryota; kingdom Metazoa; phylum Arthropoda; class Insecta; order Lepidoptera; family Erebidae; genus Hypena; species Hypena proboscidalis. The sequence goes on from LR990132.1 coordinate 1,946,251, forward strand.
AAATTGATAGTTGAATATTATGTAATTTTAAAAATATATTGAACAATCAGTTGAGACTTCGGGTATGGCAGATGGATATTCGCTTATTCATAGTTCACATAACATACCTACCTACATACACTGGCAGCCGGGCAAGCCCGAGCGTCAAATGCAGGGTAAATACCGACCATAAATACTGAAAATAAAGTAATAAAATGCAAAGGTATTTTAAAATTTCAGTCAGCCAAACATTTTCCGATCAACCTGGTATACGAAATATAAAGAATAAATTAATAATGTATAGACTACATATATAACACGATTTTATTTTATTTATATCCTTTTTTTGAGGAGTAACAATGTCTGAGTTCATGATGGATAAAATTAAGCTCAATATAATTTAATTATAGGTAGGTATAGGTAAACGGAATTAATCGCGCGCATTAAGACCATAAGCTAAATAACTTTAATTACGGGTAACTGACCATTCATTCTTCAAATCTCGTCTGCCGAGTGGTTTTTAGTCTTGGCCACCAGCGCAGCGACCAGTTCCAGATAAACTTCGCAATGCTGCTCATTGTGGCAACTCTTTCTGTCTCTAGAATAGGCATGATGTAGGTATGGTATGTGACTAAAAATCCTTGCATTTGGGTTATGGTTACCTATATTTTGATAAGGTATCCTATATTTAACTATCTATATTTGAAAAGGTGGTGCATATGAGTTTCTCACCAGCTCTTCTCATAATGCAATACCCATCGGAGCTGGTAGTAGTACTTAGTTTGATTTTAATCTGATTCTAAACCGTTGGATTAAAATTAATCTAAGCCCCGGTTATTCAAATCATTGTAATTAGTATAATTTAGTTTTTTGATGTTAATATTTTGACGTGTTCAAGCGCCTCCTGGGGCCTATGAAAATAAATGATTTGAATTTGAATTTGAATTATATATGTATATGCCATTAGATAGCAAAATGGCAGCGAAGTTGTCGTAAGAGGAAAAAATCTTATGATAAGTGTAGAGGTCGGTTCTCAAATGAGTTGTATTACTCCTTATGAGCGTGTATTCCTTTTCAAAATGTAACTGTCAATTTTTGTAGTGTTTTGGGAATATTTCGTAAAAACTGAATGAAAGTATGATTTTATTCAACTAACTTTTTAGAATGCAAGTTTTGAAAGGTAAATATAACAATTTCATTCGTAAATACAGCATAATTTTGTAATTTATCAACTTAATAGTTAATACTCTTTCAACTGATAAAATAGAAAAGTATGCTTTAGTTATTAAATGTAATTGTCATATTTACCTTTTAAAGCCCACATTCTAAAAAGTTAGTTGAATAAAATCATACTTTCATTCAGTTTTTACGAAATATTCCCAAAACACTACAAAAATTGACAGTTACATTTTGAAAAGGAATACACGCTCTTATTTTCTTAACGCCACAGACGTGTTGAAAGCCAAACAGACGGACATTATTAAATTTTATATCATCCTTTTACATTACCTATACGAACGTATAACTCATCCATAATAATGATAAACATTAAAATATTAAAAATATCTATAGCCATAGTGTCATCGAGAGCAAGATCTCCGTCACCAACTCATAGACGTGTTATGTAGGATTAAAAAATATAACATTTAGATATTATTTATTACATCAATACTATTCATTAATATAATTTCTGAAGGTGAATGTATGATGCGGAGAGACGATGAGGATCCTTAGGGTGTTATTACACCAATGGATCATCGATCACGTCGTCGATCGATCCGTTGATATACCTATAGTAGCACCGCTTCTAAAATATGAGATAAGTAGTATAAGCCGATGTGATATAGGCGCCCCTGCTACAGTTATCGATCTCCGTGCTCGCTCACCAAAGCTCTTCTACAGTATTTTTACTGTATATTAAGTAGTACTATGTATTTAAAATTACGAAGAAATACACCAAGTCATATGTATTTTGAATCAAGGAGGAGAAAGACAAGGAGCCAATGCAGGAATCATTCTCTGCACCATTCCTATTCAAATGATTTAAGAAGAAGCATTTGTTGGAGTTAAAAAGCAATGGTTGGACAGAATTACATAAGCCGCAGGTTCTTTCCACTGATTATCACTATTGCTTCAGGAATACTGGGTCTAATGGTGGATTTTCATGCACGTCTGTTGTATAATTTTATAGATGTGCGCGGGCATCTTTTTCTATGAAAATATGCAACTGTCACGCGCGGTTGCCACCATAAGCATTACCTACTTATTCAGTATAAGATAAAGAGGAGCGGTTTTTGCCTGTAGTTCTAGAATTTTTGTTTATGAGACCGGAACAACAAGCATTAGGTGGTTGTTAACTTCTTACGCGTTACGTTGCAAGCTGGCGCAAACCGGCGGCAATTAAAATATATTTTTATTTAAAACAAAAAAACATATATCGCGGGGGTTTTTATAAACATTCATTCCACACACACAGAGCACACCCAGAGTCGAAACAAATATTCGCGGATCACACAAAGATTTGTCTCTGGTCGAACCCACAACACCAGCGCAGGGGAGAGTGGCCTTAAACCACTACGCCAACCGTGCATTCTTTTAAAATATCTGTTAGCACGATATTGAATTTTATTTTTCTAAGAATAGATTATTTATTTACTTTTCACGCTATACATCGCCAGCCGGATGACGGTGTGGTGTAAAAGATATTGCGTGTTTTCAATTTACGCTTTGCCCATCCATGGATCGCGTCGTTAAGTCTTAAACCACCTTTTCTGTATCTAGAATATTATATCAGAACTAAAGTTATTAAACCAATCGATCGACATTCGATCGTCATTTAGTCTAAGGGTGATATTGTACTGAAATCGATCGACGTTGGTCTATGCATTTTCTTTTCTTCTTTTCTTTTTTTTTTTAAACGACTCCCGCTCTAGGAATAACTCCTGTCGCGGGGGTGTTCACAAACATACATTTCACACAAGCAAAGCACACCCAGAGAGTGAGAATAAATCTTTGAAAATCACACAAAGATTTGTCCCATGTTAGGGAATAGCCGATCGACAGTTGATGGTGGTAGAGCTCTTGTGAACGAGTTCGATGGCGGAAGCACCATCGTCTCACCTTTGACTTGTCTTTCATTACCTACTGCTTTTCAGTTCGGTTGTGAGATCGGGCCCTGAAAATACTGGCACCTGAGGCATAACACTTTAATCATCAGGTTAAGCAAAGCGATACATCTACAATCTACTTTTGTGGATTGTTGACGTCTATGGGCTACATAATATAAAAATATGATGTACCTACCTAAATTAAAAAATAAAATAATCGATGAGGCAATCGATCGATCGATCGATTGGTGTATTAGCACTGTAGAGTAACGGGGTGTTTTGTTCCTCCACCACAAAGTAGGGATGTGAGAATGATGGAAAAAAATCGATTAATTAATAATCGATTATTCTTGACACAAAATTAATCGATTTGTCATAAATCGATTTTTATAACAAATAATAATCGATTTCTACGAAAAAATCGAAAAAAGAAATTTTGTATTATAAAAATGCCGTAAATGTTTAGTCTTATTTTAAATTTGACTAGTTTTAGAATATAATGCTTAAAATGATAATTAAAAAAACTTAACGACTACTCTATACTTCAATAGCCTCAAAAACTAAACTTAAATACAAATAAATCTTTTGTTAATCTTCAAGTTAAAAAAATAATTAATAATTATTGTCACAAATGTCCAGTCCTATTTTACATTTGACTAGTATTAAAATAAAATACTTATTATGATCATTAAAAATCCTGAACAACTACGTTATGGTCTTAAAGTCTTAAATATAAAACAATCTTCAAGTTTCAACAATATTATAATAAAAATAATTAATTATTGCCACAAATGTTCAATCCTGTCTTACATTTGACTAGTATTTTAATTAAATACTTAAAACGAGAATAAAAAAAATAAACGACTATGATATCTCAAAAACTAAATTATTTAAGAAATCTTTCGTTTTTTTTTCAAGTTTAAACAATCAAAACACGAAAACTAAAATTATTGGCACACATTTTCAGTCTTGTTTTACAGAGTAGTATTCAAATAAAATGTAACTTTAAGTCAAAAAGCTAAACGACAATAATTGAAAAAAATATTTATATTGAATATTATCGTATTGAAAAAACGCTATCTGTAGGCTGGTTGTATATGCCTACCCACAGATGGCGCCGTTTTTATTTAATCAGCTTATACGTATTCAATGAACTTACTTAATTCAAGATTTTTCATCTAACGCATAGATGGCGCTGTTTATAAAATTGAAACTTACTACAAGATTTTTTCATCCGTCGCATAGATACGAGCTGTTTCTAAAAATCGATTTAAACACGTAATTTATATAATCGATTTTCAAAAAATCGATTAATATAACTATAAAAATCGATTATAAAAAATCGATTATAAGTAAAAAATAATCGATTAAAATAAAAATCGATTATTTTTTAACATCCCTACCACAAAGGGAGGATCCTCCTACCAGGCTCGGTGGTATTGCCTGGCGGACAGCTGTCCAACGGTAGCGTATTCGAAGTGGTATAATATATGTATACTCTCTGTGAACACTTCGTTATCGCGATTCAGCGCTCTTTGACATTTGTCACGGCTGCGGCTGCGTCACCCTTAGGCTGCGTAAGGATCCACCGAAGGCGCGTTGCGTTACCTTGTACTTATTTGTTCGTCAAACATAAAAAAAAAAAAAAAATACAACCGAATTGAGAACCTCCTCCTTTTTTTGAAGTCGGTTAAAAACGTAGGTATGCGCGCGGCAAACTTGGTTTTTCATACAAATTCGCAACGATAACACAGCGCAGATCTGGTGGCAACGTAGCCTTATCTGTTCTTAATCATATCAGTATCATGGTGCACCCCCTAAGTTACCCACTGCTATCGATCATATTTAGATAGATTAGATAATATTTTAAAAGTTGGTACCCAAAAATACCTACGCGAGTTGTGGTTTTGGGCGCTTCGAAATCAGTACTTTTTATCAAGATCGGCTTATAAAAGTAACTGTAGTACACCTATTAAGGAATACTTCTGAATTTTTCTAGTTATGCCTACCTCGGGTAAAAATGGGAAGTAAGGTTTAATTTTATGTCGTTAATATTTTAAGCTTACTTACTTATGATCAGAACCAGCGCACCCTCCAACTGATTCCCGAGTGCAACCACTTGTGGAACATTTCTTCACCATTTTATGATTCATTGTAAGAGAAAGACACATCTTACAAAATGAATTTACAAAACTTTTTAACAAACAACTTACAAACCAAACGAATCAACATTTGCCAAAAACGTCAAAAACATCCGCTAAAATGTTGATGTTGACTTTTTGTGTTACCAGACTTACCAGCACTCACCACCATTATTTTTATAGCATTTAGCTAGAAAGAAAGAAACGAAAGAAACGTTTATTTGCCAAAAATATGGTAACAAAATGATGGTACAATTCTATAATAATACACAACATGTTTCACCGGAATAATCGGTATGCAAAATATTTAATGTTATATCTAAATACTTATATTATATTAAAGTTATAACGTAAGTGCTAGGTAATTGACAAAAGAAATGTATAATAATATTTTAAAAAATAAATTATAGTTCCACTCTTTACATTATTCATTATCTCTAGAATCTATGCTTAGCAAATTATACTAACAAACAGTTGAAAAAGTATGGGACTGGCAGGATTTGAACATGTGACCTCTGCACACCGGGCAGTCGATTTCACCATTCAGCTACGGTCACCTCTTGATAGGACTCTAAATTTCTCAACTGTATGTTACGACATACGATATGCACCTGAGCACCTCTACCGTCAAGAGACAAGGAGCGCCGAAGGCCGCCGAGGAAATTTTATCTTTATCACGGTACACCGACCTGTGGCATTTCATTTTCGGCTGACTTTAAACCCATCAAGATCTTAAATTTTATCTATAAGTTAGTATTGGCTAAAGGTTAAAGGTGCGATCCGTGTGATTGTTACCTGTTTTGTACTGAAATATAATTATTATTTGGTCACATTACGGTATTATTCTTTCTTGGCAGCCCTTCGTTTCGTTGAGTGAGACGCGTTCCAAGTCAGTCCAGTTGATCTTTTGAACGTTCAACTATTTTATAGTAAGAAAATATTTTCAAATTACATTTTTATATATTAATTAAAAATAAATGTCATTATAATTTATGATATATATATATATATATATATATATTTATAGTCATAATTTATTTAACATTTGCTGCAATAATTCAATGAAAAGTTACTAAAAATTGTTATGCTATGAAAACCAAACTTACATAACTGGAACACGCACGAGCTATTGTCAAACAACAAATACATTGGGTGATCAATTTATTTTCTGAATTATTTACTTTAGTACAATTCAATCGTATTTAAATACTATTTTTTAATTACAACTATCGTGTCATTATGTGTTGCTGACAAAGGAGTTGTGTGTTTACTGTTGTGTTTTTAAATTTATCTGCTTTTCTCGAATAAAGATGTTGAATCCGGATATCAACGATTATCAGCTTACTTCCATAATTACGGAGTGCTGTGGAGGCGTCGCCGTTGTTTACTCAGCGCTGTACAAGCCGAACAATCAAAATGTCGCGATTAAGAGATATTTTGTTGACAAAACGAAGGAAAACGCCAGTCTTATCCAGGTATACAATTTTCCTTTTTACAGCTGGTCCTGCTTCTAAAATGAATACTAAAGCAATTCTTTACTGATGTGTAAAGTTTTTGTTACTAGATTGATGTGTTATTGATTTGAATTTAGAGTAGAACCATTGTTTAATCGATTTGTAGGTCAACCAAGGGCTTTTATAGGACACTTCTTAACTATAGAACGTAACTACTATATCACTAGATGTTGTCATTCACTCTTCTGCTAAATCTTTTCTTAGAAAATCCTTATATTTTAAAAACAGTACATTTAGTATCCTCTAAGAGAGACTAAATTATAGAGATAAATGCATTTGTTATTTTCTGCCCTTTTATGACTTCTATACTACATAAAAAAAAATAGATTTGTTATTTTTATTCTACAAGTCATATTTAAGTGTTTATTATACTTTTCCAGCAAGATATCCTGACCAGAAAGGAGCTGCAGCATGCAAACATCCTTCCGTACCTAACATCATTTGTGCACGGTCGGGAGCTATATGTGGTGTCTCCACTCATGACCTTTGGCTCCTGCCGAGACATCATTGACCATTACTTCCATGAAGGTCTCCCAGAACTGGCCTGTGCAATAGTTCTAAGGGATGTACTACAGGCACTGCAGTATTTACATAAACAGTTGTATATTCATAGGTAAGTACTTAAATTTAAAAAACTAGATTTTATGCTACTCATGGTCCACCTCTTGTATTAACTGTCTCTCTGGTCAGTGGTCATCCTAGTTTAAGGCTAGACTTATAGTGTTCCTCCTAAAAATTCCACATGAACATTAAAAATAATAATTATAAATATACACCATATTTTAATTATTCACCCTCAATGATTAGTAGCTAATTATATTACTTTTTATCATTTATTATTTTATATAATTATAAGTATGTTAATTATGTATTTAAGCCAAAAAAATAAATGAAATTAAATTGTATAACTTCTCAAAAGATACAATTAATAAGAAGGTAAATATTTTTGTCATAAACACAAAAAGCTCTTTCTTCCTGTCTCCTACTTTTGCTGTACCCATCAGGGTCCATGATTGACACTGTACAGTCGGCCAATGAGTTAGGTATGCAGGGCAAAAACTTTAAAGTCATCGTAAATACTTTATACACCAGTTAGGGAGAAATAATTTTCATATCTGAATAGTGAGTATATTACACTTCTTAAATATGTAATTCACACATGCTTATCTATTGCATTCAGTTTTCACTTTGGCATAGAAGATTTTGCCCTGCATACTTAATTGCTTGGCCCACTGTACCTATTTATAAGACCATTTTAACAATAAGGAGTGCAATTAAGACCTGAATACTTAAATTTTGTAGCTGAAAAATTCAGAATCTATTGTATGTGCTTATGTCATAGATTTTCCTCAAATGACTCATACAATTAGCATAGGTGACAGTATTCCTAGGCTAAATGCACTATAGTATAATAGTACTTTATCTCATTGTACTACAAAGTTAAGTTATACTGTAGAATACTTCTTCTTCTTACCTGTCAATGGCATTATGGTTTCTCATTTTTTATTTATATTGTTTTTGCCCAGTAGGTAGCAACTTCTACTCTCTCGCTTGTGGCTTGGATTAGGTCTTTACGCCCACACACCATGTTTTGTAGAATACTCAAGATTGCTTATACAATATTTTATTATATTAATTTATTACTGCCATATTACAGATATATTTGGCCAGTAATTTTAGGTAGTTTCACGACTAAACTGAAATACAAATTAACAAGCTATTTGCTGTTAAAACAAATAAAATGGTAGTACTCCAAAAAAGGTTTTTTGTCACAATTATATTTAAAATGTATTTCGCCCCGCTATAGGAGTATTCGAGCCAGTCACGTCCTAGTGGGCGCTAACGGTGGCGTTCGAGTATCAGGACTGCGGAGTGCTGCCAGTCTTATGGTGCGAGGCCGGAGACAAAGGCACCTGCACCAACTGCCGCCTGCCGACCATGACAATACCAACCTTATGTGGCTTAGTCCTGAGCTGCTAGAACAGGTAAATTATGAACCAGCATCTTCATTTTGTATGTTATTTATTGTCTCCATCAAATTGTTTTGCGATTACAACTGTAGAGAAACAAAACAGTTATCTTCTTCTTATATAGTTATAATTTTATTTGACGACCGGATTGCGGAGTGGGTAGTGTACCAGGCTGCGACGCCGAGGTCGCGGGTTCGATTCCCTCTTAAGACAAATCTTTGTGCGCATGAACGTGGGGGTTTGTCTTAGTCTGGGTGTTTCTGTTTCATGTATATTAAGTATGTATTTACAAAAGAAAAGTATATATGTATTATTATATATACTATAATACAAGCTCTGCTTAGTTTGGGACGAGTTGGCGTTGTGTGTAATTAGTGAGATATTTATTTATTTTAATTATGAGGGGAAGGAGATATGGTTTTGTTAGTGGCTAATAATATAAGCTATCAAGAATATTGTTTGACACCTCTCATGTTAAGTTAAAATCGATCCAATTATTTATTTATTTATTTATTTATTTAAGAGATATGGAAGACTTACAGCTAAGTTAACAGTTTTGAATATAGTAGTAGAGGAATCTGGCAGCATTGCTATTTAATTTAAAGTTTATTTTGAAAATTACTTGACAGAATTTAAAAATTATTTTATTTTTACTAAGTTTCATAGCTGTATTTCATAATGAACTTTGGGCATCACCAGATCTCTCTGATAAGTACTTTATTCCTCACCATGTATTTCCAGAACCTAAAAGGCTACGACGAGAAGTCAGACATATACTCGGTGGGAGTGCTATGCTGTGAGCTGGCGAATGGCGCCGTGCCGTTCGCGGAGATCCCCACCACGCTGATGTTCACGGAGAAGGTGCGAGGCTCACGGCCGCAGCTACTGGACTGCGCCACCTTCCCGGAGCCGTGCCTCGATGAGTCGGAGATGAAGAGTTAGTATTGTTCATAATTCATAACTATTATCCTATATAATATTTAATTGAAATATTGAAAAGCTTTTTTATTAAATTATTCAAAATAAAAATATTAATTTAGGTTCAAATTACAGTGAGACAAACATAAATAAAAAAATAAAGACGAATATTGGTAATTGGTGGCAGGTTAAAGGTGAGATGGTGTTGCTGCTGCTCGTTCACAAGAGCTCTACCACCAGTGATTTGGTTATGCATGTAATATACATTAGATTAGGTATATATTTATATTTATCATGCCTATCTGACACGGGTCATTGATTAAGGCTTGGGGAGTAGCCGACGACCTTGAGCATATGGCCGTCGTTCAGTTAAGCAGGAACGGCAATGAGGGCTCGTCCCCCGCACCGCGCAAGGGCCCCGCAGATACTTGGAAGTAAAAGTCGTAAGCGCCAAAACTATTTCTTAAAATTTATAACGTACTTTTCAAATAATCAAAAATTGTTGTTGGTATAATTGTAATCCTGCCTTTGCTTTATTTTTCAATATAAAAATCAAGTCAATAAGTCATATTGGTTGAGAGAAGAAGGCACAAATATAATAAAATAGAGGTATTTTAGATATTTTTTATATCGAACATAATGCATCTAATGAAAAAACTGTCCTGGCGCTTCTGTACAGAATGAAATGAAATATTAGGTATAGTAGTATAAGAATCCAAGCTTTTATATTTGAAGAGCAGTAAGGTCTCAAAGATCCTGGAAATGTTGATTTTTTTGAGATAGCAGCCTTAAGTATTGTTTTAATTTTATTCTAAACCTATTTCATGTTTTGGCATTTCTGACTGGAGGAGGAATATTATTTAATGAGAGTGATCGAAATTGCAGATAGTGGCCACATAGAGCTGTTAATTATATTGACATAACTTAACATCACGCATATATTACCCAGAAGGGTGTATGGAAGAGGTGTACAACACCCACACTTCACCTGATATGTTTGGGTCCCATGGGATAGGGGGTGGGCCTATCGCTATACTTTGATTGATTTTAATTCAAACATCTTACATAGATGTTTGAATTAAAGTCAATCTAAGCTCTGGTAAATAAAATCTTTTAATTGCAATTCATATTATAATTTAAGTTTTATTTAAATTGTATTTTAATGTTTGGTTTGACGTGTTCAAGCGAATGCCAATAGAAGTAAACAATTTGATTTTGTTCTTTTTAATTTTGAACTGGTACTCTACTTATCATCGTTTGATGACAAGGGTCAGTGTCTCCCTAAGAAGTAGCTCCTGGCTTATAATGTTTTGTTATTTCTGATGATTGCAATACAGGCGTAGAACTGGGCGGTAATCTTAAATAAATACGATGTTCTGTACTCCAAATGCTTTAACCCAATATCCTCAGTTTCCATACAGACCATAAGGGTCTAGTGTCCCATAGTCCCATGCCTTCTGCACCAGACTTTTCAGCCAGTCTTCCATTGCAGTGTTTCTTAATACCTTAGTTAATTTATTTTGGTGTTTCCAGGCATGTATAATACAGACAGCGGCGTGGGAGACAGTGCGGATACCGAATGTCGATTACGTCAGGTGTACGCCGGACGAAAGCTGACCGAAACCTTCCATCACCTCAGCGATATGGCACTGCAGAGGTAATTAATACAAAAGTACATTTTTTAATCCCATCACCAAAGCAGCACACAAGTCTTAGTTACCATTTGGTGGCAATTTAGAAGTAAAAAGGTGATATATGTTTTAAAATTTTTTGACGATGTAAACAATGCTTTATCAAAGATAGTGAACTGGTTTAGTGCTAATAACTTGCTTTTAAATGGTAGTAAAACAAAATATATTAGATTTTTTACAAAAAATGTTAAGCAAGTCAAAACTAGTGTGGTGATGGACAATGAGGAATTGAAAATGGTCAATAAGGTTGTCTTTCTTGGTATAACATTAGACTCTAAATTACAATGGGGCCCACATATAGAAACGTTGTCTGGTAGACTCAGCTCAGCAGCTTACGCCGTAAAAACAATTCGTCAACTGACCGATGTTGACACTGCGCGTTTAGTTTATTTTAGCTATTTTCACAGTATAATGTCATATGGTTTATTGCTCTGGGGTAGTGCCGCGGATATAGATTCAATATTTGTGCTCCAGAAACGAGCTATTCGAGCTATCTATATGATGAGTCCCAAGGAGACACTAAGAAATAAATTTAAAGAGATACATATTATGACGTTACATTCTCAATACATTTACGAAAACTTAATGTACGTTCACAAAAACCAAACGAAATTTAAGCAAAATAGTGATCTCCATAAATTAAATCTAAGGAACAAAAACAAACTCGCTGTGCCCACTACTAGGCTCCATAAAATCTCTAACTCGTTTCCAGGTCAATGTATACGCTTTTACAATAAACTTCCTTTAGACGCAATAGAATTATCGATAGGTAAATTTAAAAAGCTTACTATAGTATTTCAGACTACATAAATGATAATAGTATTTGGAAATGAATTGCTCTTCTTATGTGATTTTTTTATATACTTTTATATTGTTATATTTTTCATTTTAAAAGATGGTGCACATGAGTTTCTCACCAGCTCTTCTCATAATGCAATACCCATCGGAGCTGGTACTTAGATTGATTTTAATTCGATTCTAAACAGTTTGATTAAAATTAATCTGAGCCCCGGTTATTCAAATCATTGTAATTAGTATAATTTAGTATTATTTATTATTTACTTTTATATCATTTTTTGTAATGTTTTGACGTGTTCAAGCGCCTCCTGGGGCCTATGAAAATAAATGATTTGAATTTGAATTTGAATTTGAAAACTACTGTGATTTGAAAACATTTTTCAAAAAAATGGACAACGCGTCTATATCGAGCATAGGTATTTATTTACCTACTAGCTGACCCGGCGAACTTCGTACCGCCTGCCTTAGCGTAAATTTGATGCACTACTTTATTTTGTATAGCTGACCTATCTTATGTATGCGTACCTATTCAATTTGAACTGGAATCTATAATATCCTCCATATAAAAATGAATACCTATTTCCCTGGTCTCGTCATACCTGAGAAGGACTTTACTAATTTTATTAAATAAAAAACAAAATATTATCCCGTGCTCGCTGCTGTTGTGATCGATGTGCACGAACTCGTTCCATTCTCTGCCTATCCACTTCATAGTTATTTACTCTTGAACGTAATTCTCCCATACTTGTACGACTGTTATCATTATCAGCCTCTCGCTGGTCATTAGTGCGGTTGGAGCGTAAAGTAGCTCGTTGCACATTTACACGACTTCGACGACCTATGTCAGGTCGTTTTCTTTTCCTCGGCATTGTAAGCAGCGAGAAGAAAATCACTTTTAGCAGTATTTCAGTATTTATCCAATTAAATGTTTCTTTTTTTTAACATGAGATGACAAAACCAACCAAGGATGTTAAAGTAGGAGCGCAGCAAAAAGTCTCTAAATCTATGGACAAAACAATGGAACGTTCGGATACACGGGTTTTTTTTACATGAGATGACAAAACAATGGAACGTTCGGATACACTTATTATTATAATAAAAATATTTTTGAGAGTTGGTAACACTGTAAGGTTGGCACCCATCAAACATGTCAACACATTAATTATTTTTATATTTTGAAATTTAAATACACGATGTTATGAGCAAAGTTGATATTATGTTGTCGATTCAAAAGTCTTGATTTAATTCGTTCTTCAATTCGAGTGGAACTGAGAGTAAAAATACCGTCAAATGTTTGACAGAAAGTAAGTGGTCAACTTTTATATGGGAAAATGGAATTGTCGTCTTACTCTATCTTACTCGCAATTTTTCCTTATTTGCTCACCGTTTAGACCTACCCTGGACTACGACAAACATTTTAAAACCAAAATCAGCTCAATCGGCCCAGCCGTTCTCGAGTTTTAATCGGACTAACGAACAACAATTCATTTTTATTTATATAGATAGATAATATAGATATATTAATTAGACCTGTTGTCTAATTTTTGAATAATAAAAGAAGATTTCAAAACTTTTAAGCAAATATAAAGCAATATTTGCTTAAAAGTTTTGAAATCATCTTTGCATTTAAACAATGTTTAAAAATTTCGCTTCCAGTCGGATTTGATCTTACATCCCTCAGATATCTGTTCCCAGTGCAATACTTATTTAGCTATGGGCTTAAGTTCCACTTTATCTAAAGGACAACACTGTCGGCCAAGAAAAAAAAGATAAATAATCTATTTTTTATAATGCACCAAAACTGTGGTACTATATTTCTCGATTTGATTGGGGTTAAAAAAATACCATTTTAGGAGTTATTCTTATTTAAATGGCCAATGTATTTTCTTTTTTTAAAAAGGTTTTCTGCAACAGAAAAAAATGGGTATACCAACCATTTTGTTTTCGCCTTTACTGCCTAATAACATGAATTGTATGTATTACTTGCAGGGACCCAGAGAAGCGACCGTCAGCCACCCAAATGCTGAACCACGCGTTCTTCAAACAGATCAGAAAGACTGACTACCTCCCCGGACTCATCGGACGAGTCAAAACTATCAAAGCTGACCCTGGTGAGTAGTACCATTAGTATTATATTATCTGTGGTAGTATGTACTAGTCTTTTACCGTAGAAATGAAAATCGACAATTCAGAGCCCATAACTACTTTTATATCATAACACCAAGCCTATATTACCCAGAAGGATGTGGCAGAGGTGTACAACACCCACATTTCACCTGTTATGTTTAGGTCCCATTGAATAGAGGGTGAGCCTAACGCGATCCACCCGGCACAATTCCAACTCCATGCTGCTATTGCGAATTTCCTGGCGGAAAGTTCACGAATAACACTTCCGACCCGGGAATCAAACCCGAGATCTTGCTGTGAGAGAAGCATACGCTAACTATTAAAGAGGCAGACAATACTTTTATGTGAAGAGACAACTTTTTTTTCTCTCGGGTGTGTCCCACTGTTGAACAAAGTCCTCTCCCCATGACTTCCAAGTCTTTCTGATATTTGCAATCTCTGGCCAATCGTTCTGAAATGCGTCCAAGTCGTCCCGCCATCTCCGCTTGGGCCTTCTTCGTCGCCGTTGACCTTCACGTGGTGCCCAGTTGGTCGCTTTTTGGGCCAACCTCTTTAGACAGCTTAATAATAAAATTATAAATAAAATTAGGTGTCAACAACATAATACTACACTATTTACCAATACTATCTTTTGTATGGCACCCAGAATTTATAACAAACTACCAAAGAAATTATTAGAAATAAGCCCACTAGATAAATTTAAAATTAATTTGAAAGAAATGTTTATTAGTAAAGCTTATTACAGTGTTAAAGAATACTTGGATTATAATAATAAATAGAAAAATAATACTTTTAATTAGTTATATATCTTACTTCGTGTTATACAATCTTTATTATTTTAAGTTTGTTATTCTTATTCTTGTGTAAATTTTATAATTTAAATAGTTTTTAAACAAATAATGATGAATAGATTTAAGTATGATCTGTATTGCATGCCTTAGGGTAAAATATGGTGGTCTTTACTATTTTGTAACATCTATATATACCCATATTTGCAATAAAAATATTGAAGTTTGAAGTTTGAAATAAATAAAATTAATTCAAAACTGAATTAAACGGGCAGTGGTTTGCAAACTTTTCTTCTTTTACGTCGCAGTGACAGTACTGGTGTTTGTTTTATCACGGCGCGTCTTTGGGTACAATAATGCTAAGTTATATGGCCTCTATATTTTCTACGGTAACACAACACAGTTGAGCAATGCCTTGAAAATGGTATTTTTTAATATTTTTTTTTTGTTTTATGTTCCAGATGACATGTCAGCCCTGCTCCTTCAAGAAAAGCTCTCAGAGATGGATATAGAAAAGACAACAGAATGGGACTTTTAGCACATTGAGTATTTGATGTCATGACGCGCCTCCCTCTCCAACGCACGGTGTTCCTATGTGCTCTGTCTCGCTTGCACTATAGTCTGTAAATTTATGTATTTTTGGTACTATTCTTTACATTATTAAGGTGGTTGTACACAATTGTTATATTTTGAGTGAAAAAACAGGATATTTATAATACGACTTCACTGCATCATTGGTCTAGTGGTATTATTTGTGTATCCTACACCGCGAGGTGCCGGGTTCGATTCCCGGGTCGGGCTGAAGTGTTATTTGGGATTTTCCCTCAGGAAATTCTCAGTAGCGGCACGCAGTTAGAATTGTGCCCGGTGGATGGCGATAGGCACATGCCCGATCCCATGGGACCTAAACATAACGGGCAAATCGTGTCTGTTGTACCTCCACCACCCCTCTGGGAAATATAAACGTGATGTTATGTTATGCTCACGAGCTCCATAAAGTAAAATGAATGTATATTGTCAATTAGGCCGTTACTACATTGGTTGGCTCACCAGCAGTAGCAAAATATTCTCATAGATGTATACACGTGCGGGTTTGTTTTCAGTGTATTTTCTATAAAAAGATTCTACTATACTGCTTTTAGGTCAGTATGGGGTCAGTCCTACCATAATAGTATTTAAATATATAAAATTCTACTGTATAGAAGATTAATAACCGTGAGACACTGCTTAAAATATGCGTGACTCAAATTTGTTATATATGTAATTAATTATTTTTTCTGTACCTCGAAACTTAAAATTCTCTTTTGGTGGCGAGAAAATTGTGAATTGTGTTTGAGTATACGCTGATTACGAACGTATCAAATGTGTGTAGCTGCCTTTGTGGAACCTTCCATAAGGCACAATATTTTAATATTTCATCTTTCTAATATAATAATGTATGGTACAAATGACCCAACTACCCATCTGCTTGGAGTTTAATCATACTACACTGGGTTCTCTTGCAAAGTTGCTGAGAAGTGTGGACAAGTAACTCTAAACAAACGGGTATTCAACAAAATAATAATGTATTTTTTAATAAATGTCGGACGGATAGGTGAGGTGTGTGGTATAGGGTATTTTAACATGAATTTATATAATAATAGTATTAGTTGAATTAGACCAGACGTTGCCACTGTGATCATTAAAGAACAATTATTGTTTAAAAAGTTGCTTTACTTGTCCTGTCTGTACAAATGACATCTTATTATGCCTCCCCGAGTGACGTACACAACGATTCCCTACGTCCGGCGCACCCTGGGCAATTCGCGAGTTTTTAAGCTAATTGGCTAATCCTTACACCACGATGGCAAGTCAAATAAAATTTGGATCAGCAATCGACACGACGAAGAAGAAGAAGATTATGCATTCAATTTCGCGCAACTTTAAATTAAGTGTTCCTTGACAAAACGTCGCGGCATTTATTATAAAAGCGCACACAAAAACCCGTGAATGAGTTATTATGTTTACGATGATAGACCGAGATCCTAAAGAAAATAAAAGACAATTTAAGGTCTATATTTTATTAGTAATAGAGTGGATTATAGCATGCAACCACACAGCCACAGCGCGTGCGCCGGCGTCCTCGTCGCTGACGTATCCTGCCGCGACGTACGAAGCCCTGCCCGCTCTGAAATTATAAAGTAATTTGTCATCAATGTAGATAATTTTACTAATGACCCCCAAACCTGGCAATTTGGTGATCTACAATAGATGTAACGGGTAGTCAGATGTTAGAATGTCTGAAAACTAGTCTATCAAAACGTGTCGTATCCATTCGTACCGGGTTGTGGAAACCTAATGGCAATTGCTCTACGTTAAATACTAATATTCAGCTGATTCCTTTAGACTAGAAGCCAACCAAAATATAATTGGGAATTAAGAGAACGGTGACTTCTTACCTAGCGACCATTTTAGCTGTAGCCTTCGTTCCTGCTTCGACAGCGTCGTCAGTCGTTTTCAGTAGCGTCTTCAGATTACTGCCGAGGTTCTGTTCGAACGCTTCACAGCCTGAGTGTAGTGTGTCCAGCTGGAAACATAATATAAGTTTTATTAAAACTGACGTGAGTATGTAAAATTAATTAAATTATGAAATACGGGTGCTACTCACGTAATCTTGGTCTATTTAGTCGACCGCGATTTCATCTATACATTTATGCATTTTCAAGAGTGTGACACGTCGCCCTTGAGTCGCAGCTAGTCTTGCACTGAATGTATGCCTAAATGTAATGGTGAAACCGCGGTCGACTATGTATACCAAGATAACGTTAGTAATCAATAAACATACCACCCAGAAATGTACCTATGGCAGAGGTGTGTAACACCCACAACACACTTTTCCTGTTTAGTCGACAAGGTTGCACCACCCAAGGTTGACTGTTAGAGAATGCCACTAGGCATTAAGTCCGCCTCTGTACTTATAAATGTGCAAAAGTTTTAATAAATAAATAAATATCCCACGTGATAAAGGGGGAGTGTTTGTATACACTGGTCACATTTACAGACTATGTTGCTATCAATCTAGAATAAATAATGTGATAAAAACACAATTTTGGCACTGAAAATCTTCACAGGGTCTACCGTGTCCCATTCTGCTACATAAGTATAAAATTACCATAGTTCTGTCACCGGGTTCCGCTCCTCCATAGACAGTAATAGCTTGCATTGCACTCTGCCACGCCGATAGCCATGCAGCTGGGTCAATTGATTGCGCACTGTAATTAATAAAATAGGTTTTTAAAATAAATATCTGAATGTTACTGTTTGTGTATAAACAGGTATCTAGACTGTGAGGAATCGAACCCTCAATGACAAACATGGCATTGTGAGGAACACTTGAAATTTTTTGCGATACGTGCAGTGCATGAAGTGCTGGCGCCATGGTACTAATCGATAATTATAGACATACACGGATACTTACATACAGACACAGGGACACCAATGAGAAATTGTCTACCTCATTAATATATTATTAATAATATTATTTTTTGCCACAGCTAAGCTGATACCCCATTTAATAAGGAGAGGTACATAGATTGATTTTAATTTGATTCCAAACAGTGTGATTAAAATTAATCTAAGCCCCGGTTATTCAAATCATTGTAATTAGTATTATTTATGATTTCTTTTTATATAATTTTTTGTAATGTTTTTACGTGTTCAAGCGGCTCCTGGGGCCTATGAAAATAAATGATTTGAATTTGAGGCACTTTTTAAGTAGAGAAAAAGTGGGTAGATGTCAAGGAGTTACCTAGCCATAGCCTGTGAAGCAGCTGACAGTCCCAAACTGTAGATGCCTCCAGATGTGCCTCCCATATCGGTTTCTGCAATCTCCGACAGATCCCACAACACGTTAGACGGGTACTCCAATGAGGCATTCTTCAAGTATGACTGGATCGCTTAAAGAAGACATACATGTATGTATTATTTATGTATCTAATACATGTCCCACTGCTGGGTTCGGGCCTTTTCTCATGATGAGACCTAGGCCATGTTCCACTACGCTGGCAAAGTGCGGAATAGTAGACACTTTTTAGGCACTCTCAGGCATGCATATTTCCTCACGATGATTTCCTTCACCGTTAGTGAGCTATATTTTTTTATGATTAAACAAAATTAAGTATATGTACCTCATGGTAATCTTTATTGAAATCTACTGGTTAAGACTTCACAGAATATATACTACGAAACATTGCCAAATGGAAGTAGACGGAGATGGAAGTTAATCGTTAGAAAAGGCCAGCTAAGACAAGCTGATCTGCGACTCTTAAGACAAGGAGCTATAATTTTACCAGCGCTGGTCTGGTTTTGTCCCTAGAATTTCCTAGAATACGCTTCCCAAGTATGGAACCCCAGCTACGCTAAATATATAACTCGAATTGAAAATATTCAAAGGAAATTCTTGCGGTATATACAGTTCTGCTGCAAAACATATTTGCCGGATTATTTTAGTCGATGCAGGCAATTTCATATGCTTCCTCTAGAAGAGCGAAGGAAAATAGCAGACATTTCTCTATTACATGGCATTATGAGCGGATCAACCGACGTGGCCGAGTTGGTGGCGGGGGTGGGCCTGCGTGTACCCTGTGCGTTGCTCCGAAGGCATAACCTTTTGCACAGTCCTGCAATTCAATGCAACTACAGGCTGAACACATTCTCATTATGAGCCTGTCGATCATACAACACTGTGTGCCAGAGTGTTGACATCGATCTTTTCAACACTAATGCAACTACACTAAGGAAAACCATGTGTAACAACTTCTTTTGTGAATAATTGTATGTGTATACTTTGTTGACGTCTCATCTTTTTTTTTTTTGTGTTTGATTTAATTATTTATTGTGACTTTTTAAAGTGAGTGCATATCTTAAGTGTCGTATAGGATTACATAATCATTTATTTATCAGTAGTGAAAACTTGTAATTGGCCATCACACAACATACATATTTTTATACCTTTCTTGCTAGCTGTAAGTTTTCTGTATTTTAAAATAAAATAAAATAAAATAAATATTTTATTCATAAAGAATATGGATAAAGAATTGATTGTTACCTTGTCCAAACTTCTTAAGCGTATTTCCACAGTCCCCATCACCACAACCGGAATCCAATTTGTTCAGGAGAGCTTCGTTCTTAATCAGATCATCGGCTGCCGAGGATAAACTTGCTCTCACTATTTCTTGATGTTTCGGTGTCAGAGACGGACCAGATACTGTCTGAAATGAGATAATCTTTCTTAGGATATACAGGGTGTAAGTGACATCGTCACGAAGTTGCTTGCCCTTGATTCAGACCATGAAACAAAACTCCAGAAAATATTTTCCTTCTTCGTCCATCACTAACACTTACAGGATTCCAGGAACTAAAAACCTCTGATAACCTACCTTTCTTCCATGAGCCTGCAGCAACGTCTCATCATCTACATGTGGCTCTTCACTCCTGACAGACAGCGGCCCCCCACTCCACGCACCGCTGGTCGTAGGTTCGTCCAGGAGTTCCAGCCAGAAGTCACCTTTCTCCTTGATCAAATGCATCAGGCAGATTTGGAAGCCGTGCATCTCTAGCGAACTCTTCAGGTGCCCAGAGTATGTGCGCTCCAGTGTGATATTCTTGCTATCTGTGAAACGTTTAAATATATTATATTTATAAATCATAAAATAAAAACTTAAAAACTGCTTACTCAACTATTACTATTACTTAATATATTATTATGTATTGTTGTATATTGGCCCTAGGCTGAAATTTCGTATACGAATTTTGGTAGAAATGCTGTCTGCAAATTTTTGTGATATAACTCAATCTGACTCACCTAAATAGTTTTTGATTTCTGCACTGATGATATTCATCTCTAGAATAGAGGTTCCTCCCAAGTTGTTGATGCACGCGATCACTCTGTCACCAGTCGTCAATTTCAAATGTTCAACTATCTGTAACAGACTTAGAGAAATAAGCCAACCGGACGAGTCATTGCGCGAGACGCGTCCTTTGTTGCCTCTGCTCTTGCACAATGTACCCCCAATGTACTAGCGCAGAACAATCTAACCCCGCTCCCCCGAACATTTTTGACAGACTTTTTTGCATAGTTATTTGCATTCATTTCGTGTCCATATTGGTTTTTTGTCTGAGATAACAGAGCAACCATGTAGATAGGTAGAATAAATAGCAGTGTATTTCACATAGTTCCTGTTTAAAATAACCATATACATACCTTTTCGAGAATCATAGAAACGACTTCCGTGGCGGTGCCCATCTTCATTTTGGCAATGCCAGCCTCTCCATGGACGCCTGCACCAAGCTCCATTTCATCTCGAGCTATCTCGAACAATGGTGGCTGACCTGGAGGACAGTCACATATCACGATTTGCTCCCAAAGTTCCCAAATCATATGCAGAATCAATGGAAAGCAGCCTCGCGATAATTGGATTCTAACTGTGTATGTATACTAAAATATTATTGTTTTTTCTTCTGACAGACCTCTACCAAAGAGTAGAAGATCCTGAAGTGTCTCAAATGATGTTAATTTATGTCTAAGTATGATAAAGGACTCACCAGGCAGCGAGCATGCGCTGAGGCAGACTCCCAAGGTGGCCATGTACGGGTGCGCTTCAGCCACAACATCTTTGATGTACGTCAGATCATGACCTCGCTGGGATAGCGCTCCACACATCTGCAGACAGGTTAGCAATTATTAATTATCTCAATAAAGTGTAATAAAAGGTACCTAAAGTTGTGGTATCAGAAGTAGGACAAAAACTTTCATTATTGTGGGATTTATTATTTTATCTACTTTGGGTGAAACAACTTACTTTATAGAACAGCACTTCTCCAATCATTCCTCTTCCTCCAGTCTTGTTTTTGCTTGAAGCTACATCTTCTCCTTCTATAATACCTTCCACCTACAAAACAATTTAGAAAAGATTATTATATACACCTATGTCTATGTTAAACTCTCTCGATATTAATTTTTATGTTTGTATGTTGGTGGTACAAACCTTGATACCTAAGATTTTAGCCTTTTCGATGGCCTTGCCGAAGTTAAGGCGGTCGCCGGTATAATTTCCTATTATAACTAAAACGCCACCTGAAAGAAGAAGTAGCATTTTGTCAGCACAAGATGATGAAAAGACAAAAAAATGGTCTAATTATAAGTGGTTGAACATTAATGTACTTAAATAACATCTGGTCTGCTTATCATAAATGTTTCTGCATTTTTCTTACCGGAATTGTATTTATAAAGCTGTGCTATGGCGTATAGAACGTGGCCGGTTGGTGGAGACGCAAAAATACCTCCAGCGACTGCACCGTCCAGCATGCCGGCTCCCACAAACCCTGAAATGTAAAACAGTAATAAGTTTAATAAGATACAGAGCCTTAGTCGCATAATTTTTTATATCGTCAAGTCTTTTAGTAAAAAAGATAATAGCGACACATTACACAAATACACATTGTTCCTAAAAAAAGAAATGTCCTTACCAGCTGCAAAGGGTTCGTGTCCAGATCCTCCACCGCCAAGAATTGCCACTCTTCCAGTGTCTTTCTGAAAAATATCTTAAAATTAGTGGATAGTCTTGCTCTGTCTGTATGCAGAATTGATCTAAAAAATCTTTTCAACGCAAACATAGTCGCGTTTGATCGCGATCTTCGAGTAATAAGTGTGAAGTTACTTAAAAACAGAGAAATCAGGTAACATCGTTCCTCAGTTTGTCCAAATAGTCTATCTTTAATCCTCACCTTGTTCCTTACAGTGATGACCCTGTGTTTAGGATGCAGCTGGAGCTGAGGGTATGTGGTCACGATACCGCGAAGGTTGTCATCCACGCACGTCTCCACATTGTTCAGGACTTTCTTGGTTATTGGCTTGGCTGAAGACATCTGTGAAGATTGCGGTATATCTGGTAAAACTTAAATATTTTTAAACATCAGGCGAATTGTAAATGCATTAAAGTGTTGTTGTTGAATACATTTTTATCACAAATAATAAAATGATAAAAAGAAATGGCTAATATCGACATTAATATCGTGGAATCGATTTCACAAACCTACTTAATACGTCAATATCTATATCTATATAGGCATAATCACAAAACAAATTCTCGGGCGTGCGAAAATTGCATATTTTCATAAAAAAAGGCATAAAATATGCAACTGTCGGGTGCGGCCGGACGACGACTGACGCGATGCACCAACTAGCATCTTAAACCACAGTCTTATTTTTTCATTCTTAGTTTAAATCTAAATTAGACTTAACAACTATAAACACTGCTTACCTTAGCCGAGATCGACACAAGTACTCAATGATTGAAGATACGAGTAAATAACTTCAACAACAATAAACTAAACATTACATAACAACGTCATCAGATAAACAACAGATAATCGAGACTAAAGTTTATGACCCTGTTATCACCACACCAAAATACTTATTATGGAACAAACATAATGAATTGTGTATTGTGGCTAACTTCAATGTTATTTCGCCTGCGGTCTGCAATTGGCTCGGTGATTTAACGAGTTAGGATTGTGGAGTAGACAGAAGTAAGCTAAATTAATATAGCGTGTCTGGATCTTCTGAAATCGCTAAGTATGTCATGTACATAATTTCTAATGTTTTATTGAACAATACGTCAATAACTTTGGATAGATCCGTAGGTGGCCTGGCTGTGATCTTGATTGAGACTGACCGATAATGCCCTGGCCGTAAATGTCAAAACTCTTCCATTTAGAGAAGACGCGAGGTTGCAAGCACATGGAAACCGTTGATGACACCCTGGGTCGGGACTCAGTGCGAGTGGGGGAGGGGTTGTTGCAACCAGCAATTTAGCTTTTTGGCGAGGAGCCAGGCTGGCAAGCGCCACTCCGAATGTATGGCCAGTCCGACCCTGGTAATACCTTTTATTTACGGTTTTAAGAATTAACTTGGTAGTCCATTATGTGAGCAGAGAATTGAACCCGATCAGTCGATTACCGTAAAACATAAAATAAATTCCATCTTCACAGGACGACGGACTTAGTCTAAAAGGAAACTGGTCGTTGTAATGCAAAGAATAGATGTATAGTTGCTATATTTATCTGTTCAAGCCATAAGTGCTAGGAAAGGAAGATTTAGATGACAATGAATCTTAACTTGCAAGTAATAGAGTCTGAATTTCTACTATAAAGAGTTTATTATTTATTTAGTCATTAGGACTTTGCAACAATTGAACTCATAGTTGTTAATTAGACAGTCCGTATTTAAAGGCAAGCCATAGTCTTTGGTTCAAACCCAGATCAGATTCGGATTTGAAAATTATTTTGAGTTGCAATACAGCATTTAAGATGCTCAATACCTGAGTTTGTAAAAACTAATTTAGTCAGAAACTCGTGAGCGTGACGAAATAATCTTTAAATGCGTAGAACTCTTTTACATCGAAATAATTAGTTTGACCTTCATATCTGTCACACACCATGCGAGTTTCGTATTTTTCCGTATTAGAATATACTCTCAATTTAACATTGACAGTTTAGGACATCATTTTGTACTCTGTTGGTCACTGATATACAGATTAGTGACTAGACTTAGTGGCAAGAAAAAAAATCACGAACGGTTAATTAGGACAATCTTATTATGTTGTCGCAGACTAAATAAAATAATATTCAAATAAAACAATAAATACAATAAAATTAAATAATTTACTTAACATTTATTTACAAGATAATACAACAGCCTTAAGAACTCTCTGCTTCCACAGTGGTATTGGTCTCATCCTCAACAATGGTAAAGTTATCGGTCGTTCCCGTGAAGTGAGTGATGGTGCCGAGTAGACCCCTGCGTGCTCCGAAGTACCGGATCCTGTGAGGCACTCCTACTACCGCTTTTGAGGGAACTGTCCATTGGAAACGAACTCGACTGGTCGCTACTACTGTTGAAATACGCTCCCAGATAAATCTGAAAGATAGTAACATAACATAACATCACGCCTATATTACCCAGAAGGGAGTGGCAGTGGTGTGCAACCCACATTTCACCTGTTATGTTTTAGATCCCATGGGATAGAGGGTGATCCTATCAATCCATGTATGTACTTACATTGAACATGATACAAATTTTAATTTTGAATTTTTGTTTTAGCATCTTTGACATATATATCAGTTAGTGTCTATTTGATTTAAATATAGCATTTAGCCATGCTTAACAATCTAATACTAAGAACAGTAGAATTTTTTTTTCGCCATCCAAGCCCTGCTCCATATCCACGAATCTTTTGACTGCATGCTTCGTCTCACCGGACGCCGCGAGGCGTATTTCGACAGTTCTTACTATCAGTGGTCAATGTTAATAAACAAAATCCCTCACCTCGTATTATAATCAGCATCATTAGCCTCCACCACCCATTCGTTACCATCCTGTCTCTCAATGACTGCATGGCTTTCTTCCTGCTTCAGATCGTTTCTAGGATTGGCTGCCATCTGAAATTAGGATTATTATGTTTGGTACGCAAGATTCCGTAGAGAGATTTTGACTTGAACGCAATTTACATTAACGATTCATCATGTAATTTTTAAAGTCTCATTTATTCTCCCATCATGATTTTACCAAAAGACTTGAGCGCCGATTTTGTGTGTAATTCCTGTTATTGTTTGAAAATATGTTGGCATTGACTTATTAATTGATTTATCATTATATATATTATATATATATATATATAATATTATAAAGAGGTAAAGTTTGTGTGTTTGTTAAATTGTCAGGGGTAATCTCGGAATCTACTGCACCGATTTTAAAAATTCTTTCACTAATAGAAAGCCACATTATCGCTGAGTGTCATAGGCTATATAAAAAACCGAAAAATTAAAAGGTTTTTACGTGGTAGTCCGTTTTGTAAAGAGAATCGGCGAAAAAACATTCGAATGAAAACGTTTCTTACGAACGCTGCCTTAACTATGAAAGATATATATTTTTGAACATTATGCCCAACGAAGTGGGCACGGGTCAGCTAGTATTATATATATATCAATCGCTAACTTTCTGGTGCGGCTTCGGTACGTTGATAAAATTATAGTGAAGATAAAGTGAAGAAAATATTACACAGTGAAGATATAGCTACATAAATGTACCTAATACTGGGTGGCGCAAAAGTAAAGACCCTATTTGGTTCAGCTATAACATTTTTTCTAAATTAGAAAACTAGATTTAGATTTTTTTAAATGTATATTTGTGCCATTAAATTTCGTACCATTAGGATTTAAAGATGATGTCTTTTAAATGGTGACCTCCAGAGTTGATACACATTTGAGCCCTATTTATGACATTTTGCATAACTTGCCGTAACACTTCCTGCGATATGTTCGTTATTTCTTGACGAATGTTTACTTTTAGAGCTGCGAGAGTCTGTTGCTTGTTCACATACACCCGAGATTTCAAAAAACCCCAAAGAAAGAAGTCTGGACTGGTCAGATCGGGTGATCTTGCAGGCCAAGGCAAATCGCCAAAACGAGAGATAACTCGGTCTGGAAAAGCGTCCCTCACTAAGTCCATAGCGTCGCGCGCTGTGTGTGCCGTAGCGCCGTCTTGTTGAAACCAGATGTGCTCCAGCCCCAATTCGTCCAAACTGGGTATCAAAAACTCACGTAACATGGTTCTGTAGCGTTCTCCAGTGACAGTTATCGCATTGCCTCCAGCGTCTTCGAAAAAATAGGGTCCGATCACTCTGTCAACACAGATGCCACACCATACAGTAACTTTTAGTGGGTGTAGAGGTGTTTCTTGAATAATGCGCGGATTATCAGTGCCCCAGAACCGAGTATTCTGCTTATTGACATGCCCTGAGAGATGGAAATGCGCTTCGTCACTCATAACCAATTTTGAAGGAAAATCATCCTCTTCAAGGTTGAGGTTTATGACGCGCTGGCAGTAATCTAGACGAGCTCGGTGGTCAGCAGGCAGCAGCTGATGAGTCATTTGAGTTTTATACGGGAACATCTTTAAGTCTTTCACCAAAATACGCTGCAGGGTCCGTCTGGAAATGCCCAATTGCGTGGCACGTCGCCTCGTTGATTTTTCTGGACACTCTTCCACATCTTCGCGCACAGCATCGATATTTTCAGCTGAACGGCCTGTTCTTGGTCTCCCAGACTTAGGTCTATCCAATGTTGAGCCAGTTGCTTCAAGGCGTGTGGCAAAGCGTCGAATTGTGCGACCAATCGGTGCCGGACGGTGGGGAAATCGTCGACGAAATTCACGTTGTGTTCTTATCACTGATGAATTATTCCGTAAGAACATTGACACAATTATTCCACGTTCTTGGGGAGTAAAACGGTCCATGTTTATTTTCAGTGTATTTTACATTTGTTCACTACACAATTTTCAACAACAGAATGACAGAAAATGTCATATAAAAAAAAAAAAAGTATTTTCTTTAGTGCCAGTACTTTTGCGCCACCCAGTATAATAATAACTACTTGACCGATTTTACAAATTCTTTTACAACCAGGCATGTGCATAATGATGAAATAATTATACTTACAAAAGTAGCGAAAACCGTCTCTCCTTTTTTCACGGTGCTGACTGGCTCCCTGATGGTCTGTCCGAATTCTCTACCGAGCTGGGAGTTGTCCGTCACCACTGGCAGGATGAGAGAGAGGGTACGATCGCGGTTGTCTTCTGGTTCTGGACCTGCTGGAACTGAGCCTCCCTGGAAGATAAACAGATAGTTTTGAAAAATATTAAATTAAATACCAATTATGGCGTTCATATTTTGGTTACAAAGACCTAGACTCTGACTAGAAAGCTACTTAGTATTTTATTGGTATGCTGTTGAATGCTGAAAGATATCATTAAAGATACTATCAAAGAGTCCAATAATTGAATTCGATATAGCTAAAATAGTAAGTTTGCTGTGTTATGTCGAAGCATTAAGTGTCCTGGGTTGAGATGAAGGTTTGTTTGGGTAACTAATCAAAGGATGTGATGAGGGTGATCCTTCGTGCAGCAAAACGCTACAAAATATACGCTACACCTTTTATTATTGTACTCACCTCTAACAGAACGTTGATGAATTGGTTAAATTTGTTAAGAAAGATGTCAAGAGTATAAGGTCCATAGATTGTAGATGCTGCTTCGTATCTTTGTACCTAGAATTTACCAAAACAACAAATTATTTTTTGTCTGCAATTAAACTCAAATAGCCCAGTGCCGTTAATTTTTAAGACCAAAAAAATTAATAGTAGGATGAAACCCATTAGAAAAGGAGGAGAATATTATAAAAATTTAAGGAAAAATAATTTACGGGCGATCTGAGGTCGGGAAGAGGTGGAGGGGGGGTTTTAAGGGTAAAACTGGTGGTAGAGCTCTTGTGAATGAGCTCGAGGGCGGCAGCACCACCGTCTCACCTTTAACCTGCCGCTAAGTAGTAGTGCTTCCATTACTGTGTTCCGGTTTGGTGGTGAGATCAGGCCCTGAAATTACTGGCACATGAGGCATACCACCGTAGTCCTCAGCTGCAGCGACGCATCTATAATCTGCTTTTGTGGATTGTTGATGTCTATGGGCTGTACTCCACTTACCATCAGGTGGACTACACGTTCGTTCGCTGTGGGCGTAGTATAAAAAAAAAAAAAAAAAAAAAAAAAAACGGATTTTCTCGATTTCCGGAAAAACTAAAAGTCCTATGGAAAAAAGTTGAATGGCAAAGTTGTTGGTAATAAAAAGATCTAAAACTTTAGTATTTACACTTTTTTCATATAACCTCAAAATTTATGTAAAAAATTCAAAAAACCAAGTTTTTGGTTTTTTATTTTTATCTTTTACAAACAATAATTTTTTTTCATGAAATTTGGTGAAAACTTACCTTTTTATGTCCCAAATACGCTGTAATTTATTTGATTAGAAATATTTATTTTTCACCTTTTTTTTTTATTAATATCGATTTTTTACCCGTATTTTCGATCGAAAAATCACCTGTCAAAATATCAGCTTTTTTCAAAAAGTTGGTATGTATTTTGTTCGTTGAAATGTCTTCTTTCTGATGGTGAAAAAATATATATATGTTACTATAGTAAATCTTCACAGAAAATGCAAAACAAAGATCAAAAAATACTATTAATATATAATTAACATATACAATTTTGAGTTATTTATTAAAATTTACACTTCAATTACTCGAAAAAACGTAAGATTACATGTTACATTGATAAAATATTAATTTTATTAACTTATTTGTTTGTAAATAGCTCAAAATTGTATATAGTGTATATCTTCTTCTTCTTCGTCGTGTCGATGGCAGAGTCAAATTTTATTTTGACTTGCCATCGTGGTGAAAGGATTAGCCAATTCGCTTTTAAGAACTCGCGAATTGCCCAGGGTGCGCCGGACGTAGGGAATCGTTGTGTACGTCACTCGGGGAGGCTCCTTTCATGCACCCCTATAGTGTATACACTATATATATATATATATATATATATAGTGTATATATTAATTATATATTAATAGTTTTTTACGATCTTTGTTTTGCATTTTCTGTGAAGATTTACTATAGTAACATACATATATTTTTTCACCATCAGAAAGAAGACATTTCAACGAACAAAATACATACCAACTTTTTGAAAAAAACTGATATTTTGACAGGTGATTTTTCGATCGAAAATACGGGTAAAAAATCGATATTAATAAAAAAAAAAAGGTGAAAACATATATATTTCTAATCAAATAAATTACAGCGTATTTGGGACATAAAAAGGTAAGTTTTCACCAAATTTCGTGAAAAAAAAATTATTGTTTGTAAAAGATAAAAATAAAAAACAAAGAACTTGGTTTTTTGAATTTTTTACATAAATTTTGAGGTTATATGAAAAAAGTGTCAATACAAAAGTTTTAGATCTTTTTATTACCAACAACTTTGCCATTCGACTTTTTTCCATAGGACTTTTAGTTTTGCCGGAAATCGAGAAAATCCGTTTTTTACCCTTAAAACCCCCCCCTCCCCCTCTTCCCGACCTCAGATCGCCCGTAAATTATTTTTCCTTAAATTTTTATAATATTCTCCTCCTTTTCTAATGGGTTTCATCCTACTATTATTTTTTTGACTTTTTATCATTTTTTAAGGGATCTACCCTGGGCTAAAAAGACATTCTCAAAATAAAAACATGTTTTTTAATAACATTTATCTTAAAAATGCTATACACTTGAAACTTACTGCTACACAAGGAAACTAATAATATTGCATTCCTTCCGTTTTAAAATATTATGTAAGTAGATAGACCACTTTAGATAGTATGTAATAAGTAGTCTTAGATCATAAATTATCCTTTACCTGATACTCCTCATAAGTGGCCACATAATGGATATATTCATTCGTCAGGCCTGACACCACGATCTTGGGCTCAAACCCGTGACTCTCCATGGCTCTGCCGACCACGTCCATCATTCGTCTGCCAGCCATGGTGGTGGGTTCTCCTGGCACGCCCAGGATCACCAGGTCTCCCAGCCAGATCATAGAGATGGAGATGATGTTTGGATGCCATGGAAGAGGGAAATTAGCCTAGAAGTGTAAAAAATACTATCCAATAAGATCATTATGGAGTTATGTTTCTAATATATATTCCTTTAAAGACTAATTTTATCAGTGATCAGAATGTTATGTGAAATCATACCATCGATTTATCCAACCCTAAAACTTACGGTAGGGTTTCCACATTGTGGGGCTACACAATGTGGTTCCACAATGTTAAGTATATTAGTAACAATTTTCGAACTTCTTGAAATAAAATTGATTGAACGTAGAAAGAAGAATATAAATAACCGACTTGTTGTTAGCTAGAAATGAACTCACTCGTCCAGTGGCCAAGAGGATCGGCTTGGGATCATGGCACTCGATGTCTTCCTCAGTAGGACCAGCCACGAGGCCAGCCACCATATCCAGCAGAGGATTACTTTCGGTCGTGCCCTGCAAGAAGGAAGCATATTAATCACCTGAAGATTTTTAACATTTATTAGTTATGTGATAATAAATCTTACGTGAGTGATGTTAAGAGTGTTAGCGCCATCTATAGTTCCAGCTGCAAAACTGTAGCCCATAGCTGCTGCGCAACCGTGAACTTGTTGACTCTGAAAGGAAATCATGGTGAGTGATTTGTATAATCAATATTTATGTCATCCGATGTCATCACACATTATGCGTATGCGACCTCTTACTGAGAAGTCTCAGGTTCGATGCGTCATCGGGCAAACGTGGTATTTAGAATTTCTCCGTCAGGAAATTCTCAATATCAGCACGGAATTGGATTTGTGGCTGGTAAATGGCGTTAGGCCTACCCCCTATGAACATGACTGATAAAATGTGGGATTTATTTTACACCTCTGTCGCACCTGTCCGCGTACCCAGGCGTGATGATGTATTTAATGTTAATTAATAAATGATAACCCACCTGGTCAAAAGTTCTTCCAATGGGGTCGTATCTGGGAGCGATTTCTTGCGGCATGTCCACGAACTGGTGAACCACAGCGAGTTTCCCTGACAGCTCTTCTCCAGGAGAGTTCAGTACTTGCTGCAAATTGTGATGATTATTTAGATTGAATGCTTTGACTAATTATATCTATTGTAAAAAAAAATGCAAAATTAAATTAAGAGTGCAATCAAATCTTTACATACTGCCGGTTAACAAATTATTATGAGATCATGGGCGCCGGAAAAGGAGCGCATGCACTTGCATATGCCTACCAAAAAAAAACAGATTTGAAAAATGCTGTGCATAGTATCGGCGGAAGATGCTCTTCCTTAAAAATAATTCAGCCGACGCTCATATATGAGACCCTGATATAGTTATGTTGATAAGATTTGTTTAATGTGATTTGTTGAGAATCAGAATCAGAATGTTTTATTTGTCAAACATAGGTACATACAATAATGGTCTTAACAAGTTTCAGAGCGATATGCTTTGTCATCACGACATACAAAATAGGTATAATAAGATGGTAATAATTAATTATATAAATTAAGCAAGATTATAAAGTAATAAAAATGAGTGAATGGCCTGTTTCAACAATAAGCATATTATTTTCAATATGGACTTAGCGATCAAAGTATCGATTTTTCCCAAGGCATCGTATAAATTCAAATTAAACGCTAAGCTATAACTCTCAATATCTCTTTTCTGTTCAATCATTGGCTTCATGACTCACCCAAGCTCCTTCAAACACCTTCTCCCCAATGATCTTGACGCTTTCAAACATGTCTTCCCCTGGGCCTTGCGAGAAGCATCTCTCCTGGTATCCGCACAGCAGGAAGTGGTGGTCGCATTCGTCATCACTGAACTCACAGCGAGCCCCTCGGGTGTTCGGTGACACGTCCCCCAGGATTGAAGAGAAGAAACCAGCCACTACTGTAGGCTGAGGAAAAAAAATATTAATTTTAATATTTTAAACATATACAGGGTAGATGCGAGCTGTATTCATTTCCCGAAGTAAATTCCCAGAGTAAATTAAATGTTCGCAAAATTCAATTGGTTGGATTGTGGGTGGTATACATCTTTGCCAAACCCCTTTGGGTAGGCGTGATGTAATGTTATGTTACCTTGCCAGCCAGCGCGCCAGGGTTCAGTTCCTCCTCCAGCCGAAGAGCGGCGTACCCGAGATTGTCTGAGGAGATGAGCTGGTTAGTCATGTTCATGGAGGTGGTATGGATAGAGTACCACGTCATCACGCCGTGGAGAGTACCATCTTCTTTCATGATGCGGACCTGGGTCAGGGTGTCATCGGTGTTACTGTCGTAACTGGAGAGAAAAATAACGAATGAAATGAAATAAACGAATTAATGAAAGAAAATTAAAAATATAATATTTCGCATCACAGTCCCTAAGCACGGCTTTCCACTTTTGACGTTTAGATTCGACAATGATATAGCTTTCAACATGAAAACGTAATTCCTTTTTTTGCTGTTTCTATGTTATCGTAATTCTACGTCTTAGTCGAATCTAAATGTCAATAGTGGTTGAATGTCTTTTGGAAGGGGCATGTATCCTAACAAAATGTATCCTTGTAAAATTAACTATTTTAAAATCGAAATGGTTTATTTTAATGGCAACTTTGAGAGCTTTCAGAAGTAAAATGAAAAATAGAACTGACCGGTCTCTCTCTGCTTGAGGGTTGTACTCATAAGAGTATGGGGATCTATTCATGTGAACGTCCTTAACCTTTGTCTGTCCGTAGTACAGACGTGCAGGTACTATGGTAGCATGAGCTCGTTCTATACTCTACAAAAAATACAAGAAAACAAATCAGAATAAAAAAGTGTTAACGTGCTCTTTCTTCGGCAATCAAAAATTATTAAAGTAATAAGGCACAAAGGACAAGATGGGTTTGTGTGTTAATATTGTGTAGCAATAAACTGAAAGAACATAAAATTAATTTTAATTTCAATACACTATTTTCAGGGACGGCTCCACACGTGTGGTTACTTCGTTCTGGAGTCTTGAACTATCTTAAAACCGATTTTGATCAAGCTTGGTTCCTATATTACTATATTTACGGCATTATATATATATATATATATATATACAGGGTGTATTTTTGAAACGGGGCAGTAAGGGCAAGTACCTTAACCGTTGCAGTTACAGCAAAACGTTCTTAAAAGACCTTCCCTAACTTTTTGGGACATTTTGAACTGCATTCACAGATTTTGTAAAAAACTTACAGTTAGCAAAAAAAATGCAAAAAGTTCAAAATTTTTTTTTTATGCCAATCGATTCTATTTCATGTGGGGATCAAAAAACTCTATGGGACCATTTTAGCTTTCAGTACTAGAAAAGACAGAAATCGCCAAAAACGTTTCCCATACATTTCGGCAACAGAAACGAATTTCTACGATGGTCTAACTTTTTGTTATGGCCTGGAAGTGGGTAGAATTGACTGTAAAGTAAATAAAAAGAATTTTTACCCTCAAATTTCGAATTTGATTCGAAAATCTGTGTGTTATACTTAGTTTCAGCTGAGAAACTTCGTATGAGTTATTAATTAAGGATTTTCGCTAAAATGTCTTCTAATCGTGAAAAAATTGACTTATTAGAAGCGTATTTTGAAAGTACCCTGCAATTCCAGGTTTTTCAAAAGATTTGTAATAACCTTTCTTGTTGGCACATGCCGCAACGGATACTTATTGCGGTACCACACTAATGCAGCTCCCGCATTCCGATTATTGACAAAATACGCTTCTAATAAGTCACAATTCTACCCACTTCCAGGCCATAACAAAAAGTTAGACCATCGTAGAAATTCGTTTCTGTTGCCGAAATGTATGGGAAACGTTTTTGGCGATTTCTGTCTTTTCTAGTACTGAAAGCTAAAATGGTCCCATAGAGTTTTTTGATCCCCACATGAAATAGAATCGATTGGCATAAAAAAAATTTTTTGAACTTTTTGCAATTTTTTTTGCTAACTGTAAGTTTTTTACAAAATCTGTGAATGCAGTTCAAAATGTCCCAAAAAGTTAGGAAAGGTCTTTTAAGAACGTTTTGCTGTAACTGCAACGGTTAAGGTACTTGCCCTTACTGCCCCGTTTCAAAAATACACCCTGTATATATATATATATATATATTTTCGGCACCTATTGTTTACATACAAACAAAAAATAAAGCTTTTCTCTCTATAAGATTAGTATGAACTAGAGACACTTCAAGGAAGTTAGACAAGAATTAAGAAGTAATGCTTGAAAAAATACCACAGAACTAATACGAGCAACTCAATAGTGTTTGCAACTCACCCTCGTTATGCCAGCGACGTACGCGTTAAAGCTCTCCGTGGAGAATCCAAGAATGCTGACGTCGAGGAGGAAGTCCACCAGGTACCCTCCAGGGGTGCTGTGTGTGTGCGTGCCCGAGATGATCACGTTACGAAGGTTGTATATGTCGCCAAATCTGCTTTGAAGATTCTTTACAACCTGGAAAAGGTATAATGAATAGTAAAATATTTTGTCCATGAAGAGACAGGAACGTATATTACTGTTTTTTGTCCAGCATAACAGGATACTAAATAGCTGAAATAAATATATTATTAAAAGAAATATAAATAATATAGTGAAAAGAAACCATGGTCAGCTCTAGCAGCTATTTTTTGTTTAGACACAACTTCCATATTTGATTTTTGAGCGTGGAGGATGTTAACATATACCAGTACAGTTAACCAAGAAAAGATTCAGAACTGTAGCTCACC
The DNA here is from genome assembly GCA_905147285.1 of Hypena proboscidalis. NCBI lineage: Eukaryota > Metazoa > Arthropoda > Insecta > Lepidoptera > Erebidae > Hypena > Hypena proboscidalis. Next base: position 1,981,499 of record LR990132.1, read on the forward strand.
TCTCGTCTGACAGCAATGCCAACGGACTGAAGTTCCACGGTGACGTACACGACCCTCGTGTCTCCTTGCACGAAGATGAAGGAACGAGCGAACTGCCGCAAGTGGATTCCACTGCCAGTTTGACTCACTTCTGCGTAACCCATCTAGAAAGAGAGAAACAAGTCGGTCAGAAAATGAAACTACGCTATCAACAGTAGCTCTACACACATAGAGACAGTGCCGGATTTACCTTTGACGGGGCACCAAGCAACCACTGATATGGGGCCTTCATTCTTATATTAATGAGTGAATTTCCCGGGACCGAAAATTGCGTGGCATCAATGAAATCGGTACTAAAAAACATAGTTATAATGTTCTCACATTTTTTTCCGGTAAGGTGAAATAGTAATCTATGTGTGGCACTAAATATTTTATTAATTGGATCATTGGATACTCCAAAAAAAAAAATTAACCTCGAAATCTTTCATTACCGTGTTTGTCCACACTTCACCTTGTTGTGTATTATTCCTCATTGATAAAAATCTATTGGTTATTTTTATTAAAACCTAGTTTTATTTGATACATGAATAGTTAAAGTATTGTTACCGAATACATTTATTCAAATATTTAAACAATACAACGAATGGTTAATAAAAAATCATTTGTCCCAGAACTACCATTCATCGCCGTGTCCTAATCATGTTCGAGGATATTGTTTTAACTACGACTTGCGTCCCTCCTCCCGGTATGCTAAACGTTGCATATTAGTGCTGCCTAAGTGCTCGACGTGGAAGGACGTACACACGTGCCTGCGTTTTCCCGCCATAAATGTAAATATTCAATTTTTTGTTACTGGACATTTTTTCTTTCATCGCCGTGGATAAGTATAACTCATATTTGTATAAGTTTGTCTTCATGAGTAAGCAATCGATAGAACACCATTTGTTATATGTTAATTTGTGAAGTGTTTATTTCTTCGAATAGTTAATCGATTTTTTGTTATTTATATTTTTTGCCTTGATTTTCATCGCCGTGCTTTCATTGCCGTGGTTTTCGTGGCCTAAATTTGCTATGGCAATGAAAAAAAAATACATGGCAATGAAAAAAATTTCATTGCCATGCTTTGTAAAACAATTTAGTTTCATTGCCGTGGCCAGGTATTTCATTTCCGTGACTTATGTTTTCATTGCCATGGTATGATTGGTCAAAGAAAACATCTTTTCAGTACAAAACTCGTCAAGTTAATTCTAGACTCTTTCTCTCTTTCTCTGGTCTCTCTTCAGACTTGATGAGTTTTTACTGTACAGTCAACTACAAAAAGATGTTTTCATGTTAACCTTACAAAATGATGTAACATTTGGTAAAATAAATTTCACAATATACGTTTTCTGAAGAGACTATTTTGTTTTGTCAAGTGCAAAAATATACCTGATCATGCCTGTCTCCGAGAGGGAAAGGCAAACCCAGACAGATTTTGTATGGGAGTAAGATTTGGATAGATATTACAAAAGGAAGAATGGGAGTAGGTATGTATAAGAAAAGAAAGACTGTAGTATTATAGTCTCTAAGTAGTGTTGCGAGTGTAATTCAACAGTCTTTGTTTACGTGACGTACACAACGATTTCCTACGTCCGGCGCACCCTGGGCATTTCGCGAGTTCACCAAAGCGAATTGGCTAATCCTTTCACCACGATGGCAAGTCAAAATAAAATTTGACTCAGCCATTGACACGACGAAAAAGAAGACTCTCATTCTTTTTTTGTAATATCTCCTTACCCAAATTTTACTCCCATACAAGTGTTGGAATCAAGACCTCTTATGAACAATCATTATGATTCTATCTATCTGTCATCCAATAGATATTTTTTTTTTAATTTCCGTGGATAGATTCTTTCATTGCCATGGCACAGTTCTTTCATTGCCGTGGACGCTTGTTTCATTGCCGTGCTCGCATGTTTCATCGCCATGGCACAGAAATTTTGAACCCTGATATCTCGTTAGTTTTTTAAGTTATCTGCTAGACATTAAGCAAGAATATAAACATTATCAAAAACTTTATTAAAAGCGTTTTGTTTTATTAAAAAACCTTAAGATAAAAAAAACCCACGGAAATGAAGATTTTATAGGACCTGTTGAAATTCACTCTAATACTTTTTTAAATAGTAAAACAACTGTTCAGACGAAGATACTAACACGAGCGATCGAAGCGCCAACTTCGCGCGCGAAATACAGTTTCGAACTAATTTCAAATCATTTGAAAGCAATAAATAATTGAAAATGTCAATGTCATTTTTTTATTTTTTTTATTACAAATTAATTTATAATTTTGTAAATATGTTTAAAAAATTTCAATTTATGGAGCTCCTGTCCAAGCGGGACCCCAAGCAATTGCTTCCTATGCTTCCTGGTAAATCCGCCACTGCATAGAGATCTCTCCTTGTATAGACTTCCCGTGCAATTCGAGTCCAGCTTAAACTGGTAATCTATAGCTTGAGGTGTAGCTGTCAGTACACCTATCAATCGATCCGTCAACATACTTCCATTATAATATATATTACTCAGTCTTTTCCACTGCCATGAATAATTATTACAAAACGTAACGTATGTTAACTTAAATAGATTATACTCAATTAGATAGTTTACAAAACTAAAAACACGCTTCCCACGTGGGACTCGTTAAAGTACAACAAATGGGCTCAATTTGAGGACTCATTTAATTATTCACATCCGTTGAAAAGTCACAGTTCCTGGTTCTTTGAACTATTGTTGGTTAATATTTTATACCGTTTAGTTCAAATCGATATTTATTTATAGTAAGTGTTAGGAACAAATGGATGAACGTGACGTCAGGAAATGACGTATCATACAGTTGAGAAATGTAGGGTTCTGGTAAGAGGCGACCGTAGCTGGATGGCTAAAGCGGCTGCCCGGTGTACAATAAGGTCGCAGGTTCAAATCCTCCGGTCCCATATCTTTTTCAACTGTTTCTTAGTAGTAAGTGTAATTAAATTTCCAGGATTAGTTAAAAATTGTGTAAAGTTACTTACAGGTAACACAACATCATGCCCATATTACCCAGAAGAATGTGGCAGAGGTGTACAACACCCACATTTCACCTGTTATAGTTAGGTACCCATGGGATAGAGGGTGAGTTTATCGCCATCCATTGGGCGCAATTCCAACTCCGTACTGCTATTATGAATTTCCCGATGCAAAGTTCACAAATAGCACTTAGCCCGACCGCGAATCGAACCCTAGACCCCGTATAAAAAAATCATAATAATACATAAACTTACAAAAGCAATATCAGCGGCAGGTCCCGTCATATCGGCAATTCCCACTCCGACCTGGAAGTCCCCAATCCTCTCAGACGCTGGTGGTACAGGAGTAGAGGTGTGCGTTTCATCTTTGTTGGCGTCGTTGACCACCAGCACGATGACCGTGGTCATCCCACCTGCCACCGCTAGGATTACCACTGCCATCGTCAGCTTGCCGATCAGGGGGATCGCCATTGTATCTGGAACAACATTTTATTTTTAAATAAATTATCTAATTGGAATTGAGCCCGGTGGATGGTGAACCCTTCATCCCATGGGATCTAAACATTACAGGTGAAGTATGGGTGTTGTACACCTCTGCCACACCCTTCTGGGTAATATAGGCATGATGTTATGTTATGTTATGTTAAATCGTTTATTTAATTTTAACAAACATGAACTATTTACAATAATAATGTGATACCCACTTATTAAAGGAATGTTTTATTTTTTATAATAAATATCTATCGTATTAAGTTTTTTTGTTTGTTTTCACCCGATAAGCGCAGAATCTACAGAGACTATCGTGATGAAAAATATCGACATCTCTATATCTATATATTTATTTATTTATTATTTATAATCATAAAAATACACACCTTGCTCAGAAACAACGGTAAGACTTTTTTTAAAACAATTTTCTGCGATTTCTTTACATAAGTATCTTAATCCTCATCTTATCGTGTGGTGTAATCAGTAGCAATCAGGACTTAAAATACTTGAAATCAAAATACATACTTGAATTAATATGTATTATTAATTAAGTATATTGATTTCACGTATGTATAATATGCTACTGCGCGCGGATCCACCCCCAATATACAGGGTGTAATGAATGACATCTTTACGAAGCCGCTTACCAGTTATTCAGTACATGATTCTGACACCCCAGGTGCAAAAAATGTCTTTCTGTTACCGACTCAAACCACCAAGATGTTCTTCGCCCGCATAATGGTAGGAACGTTGGTACGCTTGCACAAACCCGCCGCGGATGGTCATTGCTGACTCCTCCTAGTTTACGGCTCACTGAGACATATAATGAGCCGTGACCAACGCGAGGACCGCGTGCAATGGTCATTAGATGCCCCCATATCTGACGACCCGATCCTCATTGCGGCAAGGTAGATTGGTGGTCCCGCCACTTACCGCACATCGGTCGCAGAGGATAGGGATAGCGTCGCATCGTGATACAGGCACGATGGGCCGATCCCACATGGGCTTCCCCTTAAAAGCCCTGAGCCGGGCAGCATCCACTTGGATCATTTAGCTTCGCCGTGGATGACCATGCCACGGCTACTTAGACCTACCGCGACGACAACGAGGGACACCCGGTTCTTGGGGCTAATCTATCTACCTACCAAATTCATCCTAATCGGTTCAGCCGTTGTTGAGTTCTCGAAACTTTTATCTAATCGGGTTAGAAAGCTAAAGCTTTTAATACAATATGACGAAATAGAAATCTTGCCAATTGGCCAGATACCGACAGACAATAAAAAAACTAATTAATAAAATATATATGGTGCATGATTTTATTCGTGGTGAGGCCGTACTGAAAGCAATATTGTTTATGGCTCTGATTTATATTTCAGGGACAAAACACTGTAGTAGCAAGTTTAGATCCATTAAACAGGCGCGCTCTAGATCATATATTACAGAAAAGTTAACGGTAGCCAAATGGCGGTGCGATTCTGTAACTGAAGCGGTCGATTTCGAAATTTTAGTGCATCTTGCCGATACGAAAGCAGTTGGGTGCTTGGCAAAAAAATAATTGACTGAAAATTTATTTAATTGACGGAATATCTAAGAAAGAGGGCCTAAAAAGTGCTCGTTGGTGTGTGGAGTCTAACAATCCGAACTTGGCCAGCGAGGTATCGCGTAACCCTTCTCATCATGGGAATAGGCGTGAGCAAAGACATGTATAAGTTGCAGGGCTGCTAATATTGACAAATGCCGTTCAAATATTACGTTATAGTTTTAACACCAAATAAAATAAAGCATATATACTTACACGGGTAATTTAAAACGAGATTACAATATAAATATCTTCTGTTTTATCCAAAACTAATTTAACCAACACACGCCACTCCATGCACAAATCTAAATAACAAAAATCCGATCCTAATAATTAATTAATCTATCATTATTACTAATCCGATAAATAGCTATCAATCCAATTTATTATCGCAAATATTTAAATTTGTGATAAATTAATTAAATCTTAAGGTTAACAGATAAAAGTTTGCACTACATTCGTGAAGTGGCTATTGGTATTCAGGAACCAAGGCTTACTGTTATTAGAAGCGGTAGCCAACGGAGCTCCGGACTCCTTCTCCCTGACTGCTGAGCCCTGAATAAGTGAATACCGCGTAAGGTAATAGCTGCTTAAGCATAGACTCCCGAGCGCCGTGTTTTAATACTAACGTAATACGGGTTCAACTTTAATATTATTAAGGTTTTATCGAATTTTATAGACAAATAATATCTAAAGCACTAAAATGCATGTTTGTTTGTGGCCATTTTGACAAAATTGTTTTAGTAGTTAATTAAATTACGTGCAAACTGAAAAATTAAACAAACATGCATTTTAGTGTTTCGCTACCATACAGCGCGCTCACGCGAACGTTCCATGTACTCGCACGCACCGCGGCAATCTTGTTATATATCAGCAGCCTATGAATACAGTACTACTATAAGAAGCAGTATTTTATTTAGCCGAGACCCCCAGCATCTCAACTGGAGCTCAGCAATCAAATAATGATTTGTCTATAAATATAGATAAAACTTAAATATTAAAGTTTAACCCATATTAGATTTGTATGGAAAACACCCAAGCAATTGTTTCCCCTAGGGCAGTTGAAAAGTAGTGTTTAACCGTGTACCGCTACGTCGCGGCTCCACGACATCCCCAACGTAGCAAGGGCCTCTACGTGCGCAAACTCGTAGCTCGTAGCGCTACGGTTTTTATTTTTTAAATAATTGCTTGGGCCTCCGACAACAGCCACATGAAACGTCAGTAAAAAGTAGTCTATATTGTTAATCCAGGCAAGGTATATATTTGGAAATACTAGAACAATATTAGCATAAGAAATTTAGTTCAATATGTTCGTGCATAACATAAATTCACGCCTATATTACCCAGGAGGGTGTGGCAGTGGTGGACAACACCTACATGTCACCTGTAATGTTTAGGTCCCATGAGATAGGGGGTGAGCCTATCGCCATCCACCGGGCACAATTGCATGCTATTGTGAATTGTCCGCCCGACCCGGGAATCGAACCCGATACTTTTTTTTAAATAAAACATCTTTTCATATAAACTAATGTAAGCTTGTATACTCCGGCACTTACCTTCAATATTGTTCGCGATTGGCATTAGTTTATACCTACTCTGATATTATCTGATAACACTTTAATCTTCTGCAGATATTCTCAAGGCTGGACCCACATGAACTCGACATTTTTGTGTAGTTCACTCTTGTTAATATTGTAATTGTAACCTTATCATGTTTATCGCTTTTACTCGACTGTAAAGGCAGAGTTAAGTTATCTTACCCTTTTTAGTGTACTAGTTGCGCCCCGCAGTTTCACCCGCAATCCAAAAATGCATTCGTCAGAGCCTATCTACCTTCATACCAAATTTAATCAAAATCAGACCAGCCGTTTAGGCGTGAAAGACAGATAAGCGGAGTTACTTTCGGGGTGCATGAAAGAAGCCTCCCCGAGTGACGTACACAACAATCCCCTACGTCCGGCGCACCCTGGGCAATTCACAAGTTCTCCAAAGCGAATTAGCTAATCCTTTCACCACGATGGCAAGTCAAAATAAAATTTGACTCAGCCATCGACACGACGAAGAAGAAGACTTTCGGATTTATACCAGCTTCTACTCGCAGCTCCGCCCACATGGCACGTCAGTAAAAAGTAACCTATTTTCTCTCGGGTTTCCTATTGGTCTTTATATGCGCACTCATCGCGAGGTCTATGGTTCGATTCCTGGGTCGGGCGTAGTGTTATTTGAGATTTCCGAATGCTGCGTGTTCATATCACGTCGGGGTCACCAATGTAGAGGAACAGGGTGTAATGTTCTTCCACCACAAAGGGAGGATCCTCCGACCAGGCTCGGTAGTATTGCCTGGCGGACAGCTGTCCAACGGTAGCGTATTGAAATTGGTATATATATTAACTTGCTGTGAACATTTCGTTATCGCGATTCAGCACTCGTTGACATAATGTCACGTGATTACGTGCGGATACCGCCACAGCAGCATTGAGTTGGAATTGCCTGGTGGATGGTGATAGGCACACACCCTATCCCATGAGACCCAAACATAACAGGTGAAGTGTGGATGTTGTACACCTCTGCCACTAGGTAATATAGGCGTTATGTTTTGATATATTATGTTTTATCTCTTATCATACCAACGGTAATAATTATCGTGTTAATTACATTAAATAAATTGATAAAAAATAAAAAACAATAAAGTCGTTAAAGCGGATAAGTGATTATAAGGTACTTAATGACTTGTTGCAGCTTATTGGACGCACAAGTCGTATCAATAGTGGTCAAGCAAAAAGAAAAGAATAATTGTAATAAAGATTACGACAAGTTGTTTCCCATTTGCAAAATTTTACCAGTAGATAAGAAAGTCGATTATTTAATAGGACTAGAACATTATTATAGTGATGAGTATAAAGAAACAGTTAACAACAAATATAATACCAGATATGTAAGAGAGAAAAGGCTAATTAAACCTAAGGTAATAAATTATTATGGAGAGAGATTGTCAAAATTTGTAGTACCTAATTTATTTAATAAAATAGAATTATTAAGGAATAACCCTAAGTATAGTAAATTTGTTATAAAATCAAAACTTAAAGAATGGTTTCTCAGTGATAGGTAGATAATGTTGCCTTCCATTGAGAAACAATTCACCAAATAACAATAAATGTGTGTACCATTTTGTTTATTTAGTTGTGTAGATTTAAATATTAAACTTTTGTTAGTCAGTGTAAGTCGTTAAGTGTTATATAAATTATAAAATGAGCGTTTCTCGCCATCAAACGTAACAGTTTGGCGAGTTTATCATGATTTAACAAACTTACATTGTAAAAATGAAAAATAAATGATTTAAAAAAAAAAAGCAATTTCTAGCTAGCTTTTATGTAAAATTATTGTAATTAGTGTATAGTGTACAAAAGTGGAAAGGACTAGAAATAAAATTGCTATATTAAATAAATATTACATCATATTTATTATCACATTCTTTAATTAAATATAAAAATGATTACTTTACTAACACGACATTATGTCAAAGGCCTGTTTTGCTCTACAAATCATTTGTAAACTTATTTTACTAAATAGAACCAACTTAATTTACTTGTAAGTGCATAGATTTTAGCAAATACCTCATATTGTATTTTCGCTCACAATCTTCATTTACTTATATAGGTATATTTGTGTAAGGACCAAAGGACACACACTGCTTTTAGTCGCTTAAATGCAGGATTCCGTAGCATAAAGTCGCAAAATAGTGATGTAACATAATAATTTATTATATTATGTAGATAGAATCGAGACTTACTGCGATCAGATGCAGACTGTCGCTCAAATGCGATGCAGGGGCAAAACCGCCGATGTTAAAAGAAGCGTGTGTGTCAATATGGCTGTTAAAGGCTGACTTTATTAACCCAGTGGCTGGATCCAGTATTACAGAACTTTGGCGCTGGATCAGCATTTATAACAATAACTATGTCATTATTATTGAGAATACGGGTTGCTCACGTTATTTTAGCCGGGATATGCCGACTAGTTTCGAATCTATTAGGTAGATTCATCAACTGGGCAATTAATCGCGTCTCGTCGCCGTTGCGAAACATCTCGCACTGCATATCCCGGCTAAAACAGACGTGAGCAAAATCACGTCTGTTTTAATAATATTAATAATTATGTGATAAGAACGTAGTCTATTCCAACCCAGAGCTGAAATCTCATGACACTAGAATATTATATTCTTTGTACTAGATTAATGTCAATTAATAAATTAGTCAGTCTAAGCAAGTCTGACTCAAAACAGTTCTTAGAATAAATTAACTTCACTCGTGTAGGTAGAGGACGACCTTGATAACAATCAGCGGTATTAGCAATTAGCTAGATTACACTTTTATATACTAAAGTATGGCATAACAATACGTTTAGGATGCGTTTTCATTAAAACGGAGTGGAGCGGGGCAGAGCCGAGCCGCGAGTTCTTATACTTCATTTGTAAGTCTGGGCAGGATAAAGATATATGTATATAGAGTATTATAGAGTATTCTGACTTGGCCCCTATCCTTGAAATAGAAAAAAGACTGTTGCGTGGTTTACTAACCGTATTTGAATTTTATATACCCGACATTAAGTTTCGAACATTCTATTTTTGAGTTCGTTTGTCACAGCGGCAACCCCGTCTGTTGTTGGCAATCTTTTTGTACCCTTATTTCGAGGCGTAGGCTTCGACCGTATTTATGAAAATAGAATACTTAATTGTATATCTTTATGGGGCCGCGTGGTAATTTGTTTTTTTTTTTTCGGAAAATAGCGGAGCAATCTTACACGGTCTCAAGTACTGTGATTAGCCAATGCGGTCTGCGCCGCTACGCTCCGTTTCAATGAAAATGTAGTCTAATTTAAACGTAGGGAATATTACCTTAATAGGAAACAAGAAAAAATAACCTACCAAAGACTAGTGACTTCAAACAAAGAATAGCTACATGAATAACTCTATTAATTTTACTTTGGTTTATGATTATACTAGGGATACAGAAAAGCTTAAAACTAAACTAATTTAAATTAATTAACAATACAAATTGGTTAATTCAAAGTGCATAGACAACTTATTGACACACAAACAAAATTGACAATTATCACTCTAGATTATGATCAAAATTACACTTCTTAAATCCAAAAGTATAAAAAAAGGTTGTAAATAATGTGGCTTGGTGTTTCAACCGACTACATCATAATATATTATATTCTAGTAGATACATATAGCATATCTAGGTACTTTTGACTATTTGCTAGAAACTGGGTAGAGAATAGTCTTTTAAAGTACAATAATAATATTTATAACAATAGCTACGCGTCATGTAAGCACTTTTACATAAACAAAATACAAAGGAACTAGCGATTACTTGTAATTGATATAACACAGACCAGCTGTGCAATTTTCATGATGAGCTGGGCAAAACTGCTAAAGAATTAGCACCTAATTACCAAAAAGTTGAATGCACTATATTGTACTATCAGCAAAATTGATTCATGACACATTTGTCAAATATTTCCTTAAATTGTCAAAGTCAAAATTTGTCATTTGTTGATATAACAAGCGAATTTAGACTTCAGTGTTTTAAAATGTTAAGTTAAGGTGGATCATGAATCTACTTTGTTGGTAGTACATACACATAAATAATTTAATAAATGGTATATTAAATAATATATGTTTAGTACAAGTTTAACTCAACTTAAATACATTAAATAATACATTATTTAAACGTAAGTTTATGTAATTTGCTCACTCAAACAATATAAACTTTGAGTAAACATTCAAGCGAATCTCAAAAATAAATCACATACTTAGTCGGCCCTTTCCAATTCATGATTTAGATAAATTGAAAAAAGCTGCCACCATAATTTGTAAAGTCATGATAAATTAAATAATGTCTACAATAGTCTTTAATTTAAATATCATTTAAATTTACAATTCACTAGCCAAAAAATCCCTGCAATCTTCTCACGCCACTTCAAAGTTGTCGGTGAATCCGTGGTAGGGATAGATCCCCCCCAGCACGTACTTATAGCTCCCGAAGTGATGGATCCTGTAGGTACCCTTGGGGGTACCCACGGGGATCTCCCATTCTATCTCAACGTGACTTGTCCCCATGACTTTGGAGTCACGGATCCAAATGAATCTGGACAAAAATATAAAGTTCAACATTAATGTCACCCGTAAAAGTGATAACACATTATTGTGTCGTGTCTAGTCGTGGCGCGCCACGCATTAGTGTGTTTCAGCCTATACAATATGTATGCTACCGACTGCACCACGACATGGAAGTGTGTTTGTGCCTTAATTCAGCCACGGTTCCCAACCTCAACTGACATAGACTCATTTACTCTCTCAATTCCATCGTTCTCATTGTACGATTCTATAGGTATACCGATCAATATGAGAACGATCAAAGGAAAAACGATTAACTTTACGTGCTTTCCGAGACACGGGGGTGTAACCACTATAGCAAACTGCCTGACTTCATTAGGTTTTCTTCACTGGAACCCCAAGTCCCCAGTCTTTGGTCAACCCGACATTCGAACACAGTTCTCTCGATCAGCAGATCAGCAGTCGCATACATCACCACTAAACCAATAAGGTAGCCATATTGAAATAAGTATACTCACTTAGTTTCCCAATCAGCATCAGTGGCTATCACAACCCAGGCATCGTCTTCCTCCGCCTCCAGTCTCTCTACCGCCAGGTACCAGCGCCCGTGACGAATGCTGTTGCGAGGATGACCTGATACCTAAAGTAAAGAAACTGAAGTCACTAGATGCCCTTTTTAAGGTAGAGTTGAGTTAAGACTTGCACAATATGTGCCGAGAACAATTTGTGTTGAACCATTTTTATCGTCAAAAGGTCTCGTTTTATAGGTATGGTAAAATCACTTTAGCAATTGTTCCGATCCTCCGTGCCGTTTATGTGAATTTTATCCACAATACTATAGGTAATTTGAATTAACAACATGAGTGTAATTAGGTAAGTAATAAGTTGGACAGCATTTTATGTTTACTGAAGTCTAAATAATTATGGTTGTACACTTACGAACTGTGCCATAACGACATCTCCGTAGCTGTAATACTTCTGCGGTTGCTGAAGACAGTCTCCAAACTCATGTCCCCATCGCGTGGAGTCCCATAAAACTGGCGGTACTAAGGAGATTAGCTGCTTGCTTAGATCTGGGGGGTCTGGGCCGGGGTCCACGGATGACTCCTGGAATAAATAGGAACATTACATAAAAGAACAAGCTGTTCTCATAATTAGTAGCTGACTTTGATAGCTACCAAGCAGATCAAATGACGTTAAAGTTATTACAAGTTACAACTTACCGAAATCAAGGCTTTAGTGAGTTCTACGTATTTGTTCAAGTAAATCTCGAGCGTGTGAGGCCCGAAGATAGTTGATGCCGCTTCGTACCTTTGAGCCTGGATAATGAAATGAAAATACTATTATTAATCATGTTCTGTGTGTATATTTAGGAAACTAGGTTGGCTAATTGACTATAGCGCTTTGTATTTAGGCATAGTATATTTTTATACCAAACTGAAATCAGCGCAGGTAAATACTTGACGCTTTGTTTCCAAGTTCCCAATTAGAAATATTTTAAATCTGGTATCTCGTGCCGCTATCCGAGTACACGGATATCTTCTCCTATTCTACTGACCTGATACTCCTCATAAGTAGCGATATAATCCGAGTAGATATTGGACAGGCCAGCGATGACCACCTTCTTGGCTTCAGGAGTAGTCTTAGCGATGATGTTTCTCATGCGTCTGCCTGACATGGTGGTGAACTCCCCTGGAACTGCTGCCAGAAATAGACCTCCGATGCGGGCCACTGAACAGGACACTATTTTTGGTTGCCATTCGTAGGGAAACTTTGCCTAAAAAAGGTAAGAAGCTGGTGAGGTTTAAAAACTATAATTTTAATGGAGAAAAGTTGCAAAACTTAGTAAAATGGTAAGGTAAGAGCTTTTTTTTTTGACATTAAAGAAATTATTAAGAAGTTCATAATTAATTTATGGATGACTTTTAATTTCAGTGTTTGACCAAAAAGACCGAATCGATTTCGACTATGGCAATACCAAAGTTAAACTATATAATGGATTTAGGAACATACGATAAACTCATCAGGGACAGAAAGTTCACTACACTGACATTTATACATCTTTAAACATCCATATTTTTTGTATTATATAGATTTGCATGTGTATACTTTCACTCTCGGATTACATTGTTAATGTATTTTTTGTCTACTGCCTGTAAGCTATGAAGTGCCTGTATGAAATAAATAAATAAACATTCAGTAGATATCAGCTGGTACTGTTTTTTTTTACATCTTCTTACTTACCCTTCCGGTAGCCAGCAGTATAGGTTTTGGAGCCTGACAGCTGATATCTTCTTGGGTAGGTTCAGCAATGAAGTCTCTAACTGCATTCCACAGAGGATTCGATGAAGTGGTTCCTTGCTTGAAGTCGAAGGCACCAGGCCCGTCCGTGGTACCTGCTGCGAAGCTGTACCCCATAGCCGGGAGACAACCCTGGACTTTTACACTCTGGAAAATTTAGAAATAAAATATGATAAGTAAGCGTATTTTGTACAGATTTCTCATAAAATTGTTCAACACAAATCCTGCATTTCGCCAATTTGAGTTGACTTGACTGAAAATGAATCTTTGGTCATTTAGAATTTAGATTCTCAATGACCAAAGATTAATTTTCAGTCATTCATATACCGATTAGTCCTCGCCTTCTGAAGACGCTCATCATCTTAGGCAAAGAATTTCATACGATTTTAATTTAGTTAACTGAAATACGTCGAGTACTTAACCAAATCTCAGTAATTTTAATAACTAATGGGAAATATGTATGATGATGGAAACAAATAACTCACATCATTAAAAGTCTCCGTGACTGGGTCGAATGCAAACGCCTCTTCGTTGGGCATTTTGACGTATTGATGCACCACGCTTACGGGACCTGTCAGGTCTTCTCCAGGGCTGTTCAGAACTTTCTGGAAATAGATTTACATTTTAGTAAGTAGTATGCAAAATAATCAAAAGTGTAATAATGTGTGTCTGATCGCAAAAAGTAACTGCGAATTGAAAGATCGATGACTGCCCGTACCCAGCGTTGCGTTATCTATTCGAACCAAAGCACTTTCGGTTGTCTAGGGCTGGTAGTTTCTCCCCATTTATTTTTAGAAGTGACTCCAAGTTAAAGTGCGGTCCTGCAGAATACAAAATTTTGGTTCTGTGTCAAAGGTTCTTCTTCGTGTATTTTGGGTAATTAAAAGTCTATCTTACCATAGCAGTTTGGAACATCTTGGTGGCAATAATCCTGGTGCTATCAAACATATCTCTCCCCGGACCTGATGCGAAGCACTTCTCTTTAGGCAGCTTGCACAGAAGAGTCTCCTGATCGCAAGGCTTTCCTGAGAATTCGCAGTGAGGGCCGCGAGTGTTTGGAGACACGTCACCAAGATTTGTGGATGCGAAGGCACAGACTATGGAACCCTGAAAGATAGAATTAAGATTTGTTTTGAAACGGCATGCGAATCACGCTCCGAAAGTTCAAGTTCTAGAATGATCTTTCATCCTTGAGATAAAAAAGGTTTTTTGAATGAAACCCTTACCTTCCCTGGCAGCGTAGAATTCCCATTAAGTGCCTTCTCCATCAAGATCGAGGCATACCCCACGTTGTCAGAGGATATCAGGTGATTTGTATTGTTCATGCTGGTCGGGTGCACAGCGAACCAGTTGACCACGCCCAAGATCTTGTTTTCCGGCGACAAGAAACGGATTTGAGATAGCGTTTTGTCTACGTCGTATTTGTATCTGGAATAATATAGGTGATTTTGACAACCAAAAGACTTAACAAAGTGTATGCGGGCAGATAGTTTTGATGCCTTCTAAATCTGCTATTAATATGCGGTTATTTTTTCTGTAATAATTTTATGTCGTTTTTGCAAGGATGTGTCCATAAATACCGTGGTACTCGGTAAAACTATTTGAAGTATACATATCATCCTCCAAGCAGCAGGCAGAAGTGGCAAAACGACGTGAGGCGGATCATGATGATCACGGCCACTTTAGAAAGAGTCATATACGACTAAGAAGAAGATTCATCCTCACCTGGCTCTCTCTTCAGGTGGGTTTCGTAAATACGAAGTAGGAGATCTGTTGATGTTAGCATCCAGCAGCTCCGCTTCACCATACTCCATGCGAGCGTCTGTCACCCTGCTGTGAGCCATCAGTATACTCTAAAAGTTAATAAAACAGTAATTTATAACAAAATTTGGATCAAATAGCTGACATAGCTGATAGAAACTAAATATGAGTTTGTGAACCATAAGCAATAAATATGTCTCTATGTAAAAATGGAGTCACCTTTTGCTACTGTGAATTTTATTACATAATTCTCTTTGAATTATGTAATAAAATTCAGTATTTATCTGAAAGGGAACCTTTTATCTATTAAAGTATTATACTCGTTATAATATTGATAGGTACTAAGTACCTTCAAGATTCCAACGATATAGGCTGCGTAAGTCTCCTTGACGAACCCAAGGATAGGCAGGTCGAAGAGGAAGTCCATGAGGAACCCTCCCGGCGTGGAGTGTGTGTGGGTTCCGCTAATGATCACGTTGTGCTCGCCGTACATGTCGCCGAAGCGCTTCTGCAGGCGCTTTACTACCTGGAATAGAAGAATGCGGTATTAAAAATCTTATTACCTACCTGAAACTAAAGACTTGGTTTTACAGACGAAGTTCGTTTTTAGCAGCAAATGTACGTAAATTTTAGGTTGGCTATAAACTCATCCAAAATATATTCTTCCTCATTGAAAAAAACATTCTTTCGAACGAGCCGAACGATTACAATATAGTAAAGGAAGAAGATGTATTTTGTATCAAAGTTACCAAAAAATAAAATATACCAAATAGTGTATACTAAACTTGTCGATACATATGTTATCCAGCTTAAACATGAATGATACATAATTGTATAACTAGAATAAAGATTTTATTTTTATCAATCTTGTATGCTCCTTACCTCCTTCCTCACGCCATGTCCCATCATAGAAGCATCGACAGACACGAACACCAGCCTCTGAGGCTTGTCTCCCGAGTCCTCGATGACAAAAGCTCTGGAGAACTGCCGAAGGTGAATGCCCTGGCCTGTCTGCTCCAACTGCGCGTAGCCCATCTGAAAGGGTAGGCTTGAATGAGAAGGTTGGTAAATGTGTCGATATTCTGTTCGATTTTAAAGACCATAATTAAGATTTCGGCTTTTTTCGTCATGAAAAAGAGTTGGAATTGTGTTTGATAGAGGTTCAACTATCTTAGACAGGCTTACACATAACAAATGTGGATGTTACATTTAAAATACAAAGCATCATTACAAGCAAGTACAACCTAATGCCATTCGTGATGTTATGTTATATTGAATCTAAACATTGAGAAGTATTTTCTTCTTCTGCGAAAGATGCAGTGCCCAAGTGCCCAACGGTATAAAAGTTATTTAACATTGTTCCAAGAATAAATTCCGCCGCAAAGGTAAGACGAAACCGAAGTAAAATCTCGATTACGAAAGGGGACGCAGTATAAAGACATCAACGCGTTACGTTTCTGTTACTTCTGTATACAAACCCTCTGATAGAATTCCTCCGAAACGGCATTTTTATTTGTGTATTTGCTAGATCTCAGACTATTTACGTAGGCTAATTTTATATCCGTAGGACCTAGGGGTATAAAAACACCTAGGGCTTAGCAGAGTCGTGTGTTAAAGCCAGTTGAATAAAAGCATCTCTGTGAAGTGCCGCACTTCGTTCCTAGATGGCGCTACGTGTCAGAAATAGGATCTCATGAATCAAATAAACGAAATTCTTCTCATAATACAATACCCATCGGAGCTGGTACTTAGTTTGATTTTAATCTGATTCGAAACAGTTGGATTTAAATTAATCTAAGCCCCGGTTATTCAAATCATTGTAATTAGTATAATTTAGTTTTACTTATAATTTATTTTTATATAATTTGTTTGTAATATTTTGACGTGTTCAAGCGCCTCCTGGGGCCTATGAAAATAAATGATTTGAATTTGAATTTGAAAAATTCTGACGATATAATAATGTTTTAGCCCATTGAGAAAAGATCTCTGTTATTTTATTATGTGTCAATCGCTTAATGAACCAGTTACAAATTATACACTGCTATTCTTTCTATACAAAGAGTTAGCAAGTTGTAACATCATATTATGAAACAACCGCAGTTATCGGTTATTGCAAACATTTGTATGACGATGAGCAATGCGATGAGTTTCAAAACAATCAGTACACACGGCTACCGAGCACCCTATACATTTCCAGTAATAAGCTGGTCTCGCATTCCTTGGAAAGCCCATACAACGCGAGTCCATCTTATACTGAAATTGTATAGGTTGATCGGTAGCCGTGTGTAGATACTGTTGTAACAACAAGCTAAGAGAACTTTTGTGAGCAATTATATGTAGTACTAGCATTTGCCCGCGACTTCGTCTGCGTGGAATTCGTTGTTTAAGTAGTAACGTTCCCGCGCTTTGACTCGCGTTCGACCTGACTGCACCGCTCCCGTGAAGTTAAGCATAAAGTTAAATATCTAAAGACCTTTATTCTTCTTCTTTTCGTGTCAGTGACTATAGTAATTCTGTTTAATATTTTCCAGCTTATACAGCCTTAGACCAATAGGATGCGACTAGGACGCCTTTTTGGTTGGCCTGCATAAGACATAAGACCTTTATTGAAAGTTAGACTATCAAACACAAAAGGAATTATGAAAATTCGACTAGTAGTTCTCAAGATTAGCGCTATCAAACAAACAAACTAACTTTCGCCCGCGGTTTCGACTCAGTGGTATGTATATCGATAAATAGTAGCCTATGTTACGCGCCTTGTGGTAGTTACCTGCATATTAAATTTTATTAAAATCAGTCTAGCCGTAGAGCAGATAGAAGAACCGATACAAACAGACAGACAATGAAAATTTTAAATCTGTATTTTAGGCAAAGGAATCGTGCAAACAACTATACCAGCTTGAAAAAACATTGTTATTTAATATTAAAAACATACACTTCAATTTTATTTATTAGTATTGATATAGCTCCCTCTCGGCAGCACCAACCACACTTTTTCTTATACAACGTATGTAGTGAACATGTGGTCCACCTGATGGTAAGTGGCGGACATCAACACTCCACATAAGCAGATTGCTGATGCGTCGCCTCGTGTGCCAGTAATTTCAGGGTCTGAACTCACAAACAAACTGGACAACAGTAGTGTAAGCACTACTATTTGCCGGCGGGTTAAAGGCGAGACAGAGAGTTCACAGAAACTCTACCACCATCACGTTATCCAAGGTGTCGTTAGCTTTAACTGCCCAGCACGGCGAATATTTTCTTTATTCTACAGATGAAATTACCAAAAAAAATCAGAACCTAGTAATAATTCTTCTAATACAGAAGTTAACATGATTTTATAATAATATTTAATAAGTTAATAACGTCAATGATTAGAAATTTCGAAATCCAAATCTAACTTTGTCTATCAGTTATCAATTTATCAGTCGAGGGCCACACAATCAATGTAATCTCCCAAAGTAGGTTAGTGCTCTATAATCTATGGTTATTACTAACAAAAACACATAACAAACAAACGAAGGCTACCCATATTCCAAATAAATCAATACGGCAGTAATGAACCGAAGGTAATATTAATAAATACGTCAACGTGGCGTCATACGTTAAAAAAGGTTGTTGGCTAAATAAATACGAAGGATTTTTGTAGTTATTGGTGAAGTTGGTGGGAAATTAGGTCTATTTTTAGGTTTACGTACCCAAAGAGTAAAAACGGCAGCCTATTTCTAAGGCTTTGCTGTCTGTCTGTCACCAGGCTGTATCTAATGAACCGTGATAGCTAGACAGTCGAAATTTTCACTGCTGTAACAACAAATATTATAAAACCGAATAAAATAAACATTTAGGGGCGTCCATACAAGTTACAACCAAAGTGACTATTTTGCTCGTTGTAGCTCGATATTGATAACGGCAATAGATAGACGCTTCAAAAATTCTCAGAATATTAAGTTATACATATTTACTTTAAAAAAAAGAAGACTGGGGTCTCCTATACAACAGACATGATTTTTTTGTCCGTTTTGCCTTGTCCGTCTGTGTGTCTATTTGTCTGTCTGTCCGAGGTGTAGTGTTGAGACTGTTAAAGCTATAAAGCTGAAATTTAGCATGCATATGTAAAATAACTATGCTAAGAAAGTAGTAAAATAAAATCTTATAAAAAGTTCCACACTACTATTGAAACTAGACTCGGTTCGAGCTACATTTTTAGGGTTCCGTAGTACCTACAAGGAACCCTTATAGTTTCGCCATGTCCGTCTGTCCGTCTGTCCACGGCATAGCGACGAAACCGTTGGTGCTAGAAAACTGAAATTTTGCATGAACATGTATGTTAACTAAACAAAGAAAGTCGTAGAATAAAATTTGGAAAAATATTTTTTTTTCAGGTAGCTCCCCTACATGTAAAGTAGGGATGTTTTTTTTTTTGTCGCCCACCCCATAGTGTGGGGTATTGTTAGATAGGCCTTTTGAAAACGTTCAGGGGTTTCTAAGACAGTTTTTTGATTTAGAGATCCGTTTGCGAGATAATTAACTTTAAAGAGCAAATTTTTGTTCGGGTAGGGCGTCCCCCCCCCTCTAAAAGCTAAACTACTGGATCCCAAGATCTGAAAAAAATTGTGTCGGTAGTACATGTAATGAACTTTAAAGGAAAACTATAGCGGATAAGTTCACTTCATTAGTTCAAGAGGAATAGGGGTCAAAGTGTAAAATGCAGTTACTTAGAATAATTCGAGCAAATTACAAAAACCTTTGAAAGTAATGACTTGTATGAAGATGTTACTTGTTTAATACAGATAGTAAATCCCTTTTAAGTCGAAATATGTTGTTACGACTAGCTACGGAACCCTACTGCGCGTGGCCCGACACGCACTTGGCCGGTTTTTTTTTTATTTGTTAGATACTTTACCACCAGAGCCATACTCCTACTCGTAACATACGCAGTATTACACGGTTGATATTACGTATCACGCAATTCTTGACAAAGTGACTAGGTTTTATGTCGCTGTATGGTATAACGAGTGCGTAGTGGGTATATACAACAGAATATTGTAACAAAGAAATAGGTCTTTGTCTAGTTTACGTCTAGTCCAAACACTCCACTACAAAAATTCCATGTAGATATGAAGATTAAATAAACAATAAAAGTATTCTGTGTCAGTCGTTTTCTACTTATTTTTGTATTGGAGTAATTATTCTCATAATACTTCTTGGAAACTGTGAACTCTATATTTTTACTACATGCATAGATACATACAAAAATTTTCGTGACAGTTATATACTATAACTATTTACTTTTATCTAATATTTCACAGAATAAACCACTAATAAGAATGTGTAAAAAGTATAATTTCAGGACGAACTCAATAAATTTAAATCATCCTTAAGTAATTTAGAATCTTCATAGTTGTAAAACTAATTTAATTTAGGTATCTAATTTTCTAAATTTAATCTTATTATTGAGTTGTTAAATTCCTTTTGTTATTTGTTTGAAGTGCTGTGTAAAAATAGAATTGGGCGTCAAATATTCTATTTTATCATGTAAAACATAATTATGTATGAAGTCTTTAAACTGTCATCTGTTTCCGTACCTTCTAAATAAAATAAAACTCGTTTCTTGTTCTGTGAAAATAAGCTGAACAATATTTGTACAGCTTATTTTAGCATTTTTACTTAGTGATTTAGACACAGTAATGACTAGATAGTTCTATTGGGTTAAAGCGCAATAAATATAAGTGTATATGGTACACACATAGCACACATACTTGCCCATAATATGAATATGCTATGAGCTAATCGAGTATGAGTTCACTAACATAAACACATTAGAATATTGTTAAGAGCTTACATAATAATGGCTTAGCTTAGCTTTATTCAAGTAATGACTTGTGGAGATTGATTTAATAATGTTACTACTTGAAATTATTATAACCAAATGGGAGACCGTAAGACTGCGAAGTCAAAGGTCTCGTGTTCGAACCCACGGCACACACCTCTGTCAATAAATCGTTAAGATTCGTCTTTTCGAAGATATGTGTGTATTTATCATATAAATTATTGCTTGCTAACGGTGAAAGAAAACATCGTGAGGAAACCTGCATGCCTTAAAGTGCCTTAAAGCTACTCGAGGTCGAAATCTACCAACTCGCACTTGGCCAGCGTGATGGACTATGGCCTAACCCTTTCATGAGAAGAGGCCCAAGCCCAACAGTGGGACATGTATTAGATACAGGGCTGTTATTGTTACAACTTGGAATTGCTACTTAGATTAGTATTGATTTATTGAAACGCATTAAATGAATTGCGAATTGTAATTATGTAATTATTAATTATTTGATATAGCTTATGAATCAAAATTATCTGTGTGACAAAATTTGCAATATTGTATGATTTTGAATCAATATAAACTGCAGGCAAATAACATCCACCTATATTATTTTCTGGTTGCTACATCAAACATGTTCGAGGGCTATGATGATTATTATTTTAAATAAATAAATAATAAATATCACACAACAATCACACAACGTCATCTAGTCCCTTACTAAGCAGAGCTTGTACAATGGGTACTAGGATAACTGATACTTATACATAAACACTTTTCTTTTGTAAATACATACTTATTAAACATAGGAACACCCAGAACATGACCTCCATGTTTATGCACACAAAGTATTTATTCTGAGCGGGAATCGAACTTGAAACCTCAAAACCTTCGCCAGCTAAAGATGGTTAAACATGTTTCTATTGTTATATTTAAGCTAATATTAATCGTTAATTTATGAAACTTCCTGATAGCAATTACTTTTGAGCACAATGGTACATTTGCTTGCCGTGGACTGAACCCGTGAACCCAAAAAGGAAGGAAGAGTATTAACCTCCGAGTCCATGCCATTGGAGCATTGGAGCATCAACGTTTTCCTCAACGATTCCATTTATAGATTGTGATAAAAATGATAGTCGACATTTTGTAAGCTACTAAATGTCTAGTCAGTACTTCTCTGGAACGCGCTCCCTTTTGGAATCAAGATGACTACGACACGATTCATATTCAAGACAAAAGTTAATAAATAATAAAATAAATATTTCACAACTTACACACAACGCCATCTAGTCCCAAACTAAGCAGAGCTTGTACTATGGATGCTAGAATAACTGATACTAATACATATATACTTTTATTTTGTAAATACATACTTATTTTACATAGAAACACCCAGACTATGACAAACCCCCATGTACATGCACACAAAGATTTGTCTTAAGTGGGAATCGAACCCACGACCTCGGCGCCACAGGCAGGTACACTACCCACTCCGCCATCTGGTCGTTCGTGAGCAAATTGACCGTAATGTACTCAACTTTAACTTATGCTTGGTACGAGTTTAAAATATACTGTTTTAGTATTATGCATTTACTAAATATATTTATCATTGTAATATATGTATATATTTTCTTGATTATACATAATATTTATAGTATGTTTATATATATACTTTATATAGTTATTAGTATATTTTTAACCTATTGTTAAACAATACGTATACTTGTCTTACCATGGTAAGCTTTGATTTCTATCACTTTTAATCTCTGCATCACTCTAGGTTGACTGTCAGACATGCCTCAGGCATTAAGTCTGCCTTGTACATACTTTTGTGCTGAAGTTAAATAAATAAATAAAGGTAAAATGAAACAAATAGGCGGCAGAAAAGTTGAATAAAGATGACTGTGTTGCACTAAATCGACCAATCGACGGGCACGCTCGAGCGTGGCCAATCAGAGTAGTTCGTGACTGCGTGTGACCAATTTGCAGGTAACGTCACTACCGCCTAGATATTTAATTTTATCTATAACCACAAACGTTAACTCCTCAGAGTGTTAACTCGTTGGTCAACGAGAAAAAGTGTTGTAAGGTTTTTATTCAGAAAATTTTTTTGTACCAGCATGAAGTCTAGATTTCTGCCCGCGGTAGATAGCGATAAGCTCACTTTTTATCACAAGAGACTTCCTAAACATAGCAGATAAAATGTGGGGTTATTAAGAAACTATTCGACTTGCCACGGTCCAGTGCAAGTGATATCATTGTCTGTTAAATACACCTGCCTCACCAGGTATCTTATTTGGCTCCTGAATATGGAGATACAAGGTCAATTAACTCATTTCGCAGGTCCAATGTCACCACCAACGAATGATGCTATTAAAATAATATTGTGTAATTGCATAAACAACAAACATTATAACAATAAATTACGTAAATTGTAGATATCATAAGGAATTACATGTCACAGCGTTCGTGTATGAGTTTTGTATGTTCACAGGTATGACTGTATGACTATGACCCCGTTTACCTTGACCTCGGCTGTTCGGACAATACCCGCGCCTGCTCGCCGATGCGTTCACTAAGTTATTGTTCTTCTGTGGACTGCATTTTTTGTTTGTGGGGCATTCAATACCCGGCGTTCATTTGGTCCCCACTTTTTGTCAACATTGAGTGCATTATGCAGTCCAATTTTGAAAAGGATCTGACTGTTTGTTTATTTTAGTTATTTTTGGCCGCTTTAAAATTTTAATAATGGTGACATTTTATAATGCCAATCAAGGCGATTTAATAATCTATAGATAAGTATAAAACAAATCTTGGTACGTACGTAAGACTGCATTTTTTTGGTTTGTTTGCTTGCTTAAGCCAATAGGCTCCGAAACCACTGGACCGATTTTGATGAAAATTGCTGTAGAGACAGAACAGGGTATATACCTATATATACCCCAAAAAAACATATATTGACGTATCGAGCGGAGTCGGGATGTAAGCTAGTTAAGAAAGAATACTTTTGATTACGATGTTACAGTTTTGCTGACTTTATTTTCATATTACCGATCTGATCTAATCATCAATACAAACATATTACATACTACTAAATAAAATTGAAGTGTCTGTTTTTAATGTCATAATAACAATGTTTTTTTTAAGCTCGAATAGTTGTTTGCACGATACCGTTACCTAAAATACAGTTTAATAAAATATTTTGTCTATCCGTCTGTTTGTATCGTTTAGTCTTCTAAACGGCTGAACCGATTTTAATAAAATTTTAAAAGCAGGTGACTGACTACAAGCCGCCTAACATAAGCAACTATTATCGTACCACGCAGACGAAACCGCGGGAGAATGTTAGATTATTTGTTTGATAGCGTTTATCTCGAGAACTACTGGTCGAATTTTGATAATTATTTTTGTGATTGATAGTCTTCCTCTAAATAAAGGTATTTAGATATTTAACATTACGCATAACTTCACAGGAGCGGACCAGTAAGGTTGAAACTTCGCGTGTCAAAGCGCGGGAGCAGCTACTACTTAATACAACGAACTCCACGCGGACGAAGTCGCGGGAAAAAAGATTGTTATTTATAATATCTCTTTGATATGAATCATCTGTGTCAGACGGAAACCTTGGGTCGTCAGCTCGTTGACCTACACATTCTGACCAGTCAAGCAACTACTAATATACTTTCAAATGCAAGATGTTTGCAAATTACGCTTTTATTATATTTAGCTTTAAAATTTTATTTGTAACTCCACGATGCATGTGCACTTGACATTATATACACAGCTATTAGAGTAGCCTACCAGTAGGTTAAATCGTAGTCATTTTGCAGTCTCGTATGTGTATCAAACCTGAGGCATTCGTTAGTAAATGACTTTATTGTTAAAAACCGTAGAAAATGATATTCTAGAGCCGGAAAATTAATATTTTATATTAAGACCTTGCTATTACTTAAAAAAAAAAAAAGAATTTTCGCAATATCCTTTTAAGAAAATTATACCTAATAAAATACAAGGTAAAACATTTCGTTATATTCTAATTATAATACTTATTATGAATGATAGCTAATTAATTACTTTACTAATATTATTCGACGGCATTGTGCCGAAGGTGCGAGGAAGAGCTTTTATTTTAGACTATATTATTTATTTATTTTATTTATTGTGGTACAAGAAAGAAACAGTTTTATATTTAAGAACAATTACCAAAACATACATACTTAACACTGTCACCAACAAAGTTTCTAATACTAAAATTACACTCAACGGCTTAATTAATTGCACAGACGGCTTAATTTATCACAAAGCAATACTATTCGGGACACTAGGTTATTTCATAATAGTTTCTCCATTCATTACATTACCCAGATATTTTATATCTTATTTAAATATTCAATTTGCGACACAAATCGCGAGATTTGCAATTGGCTCTTTTGCATATTTAAGATGAATATATTAGAAGAACGTCAGTGCGTTGCAGAATCGACATATTTTGATATTTTTTTGTTGTATCTTATATAATCAAGGTAAATAATAAATTATGAGTAATTTTATTAGGTCAAGAGTAGTCAAAACATTCTTTGTTGGATTTTATGATCCATGTCACTTAACATGGCGTACTTGAATGTGTCGGTAATTCAATTTAGTGGACATTATAGTGTACAAAGTTCAAGGGGAGTGAGATTTATTTATTTAATAAAACCTTCGTTTGACAGTGGATATGTTACTGTAAATGTGATTACCGGTAGGTAGTTTATTTTGTCAATCTAGTCTTTGGCAAGCGTTTTGATTCTGGCGTCACAATCAAACCTAACCTACTTATAGGACCAAAATAACCTCTACCTCGTCTTTTTGCTCGATTGATCAGAAAAACGCAAGACGCATACGTTATTTTTTGCTCGATTGATCAGAAAAACGCAAGACGCATACGTTATTTTTGAAAATGTATACAATAAATGTGATTAATTTATTACTTTTACCTCGATTTAGGTAATCTATACTAATATTATAAAGACGTAAAGTTTGTGTGTTTGTTAAATTGTCAGGGGTAATCTCGGAATCTACTGCACCGATTTTAAAAATTCTTTCACTAATAGAAAGCCACATTATCGCTGAGTGTCATAGGCTATATAAAAAACCGAAAAATTAAAAGGTTTTTACGTGGTAGTCCGTTTTGTAAAGAGAATCGGAGAAAAACTCATCGTTATACGTGAAGGCCACAGCAGCGCGGCAGAGCGGCGCGCGATGGTTTCGGCTTATTTCGGTTCGCGTTCGTGCTCACTTCGGAAGAAGGAGGCGTGACCTTCCTTTTACATCTGAGAGGTAGGTAAGGTACCCGCGCGGCTCATTCGCGAGGTCGGCTCTTTAAGCAGCGGACGTCCCCAAAATTGAATTTTTCGTAACACACTTTCGACATTCATTAATTTTATTTTCGGTACATTAAAAAAAAAATCTTTTATGTTTATATAGTTTTCATTTAATTTAGGTTATAGATAGGCATTAAGTTTGTTTCATGTACCTAGATATTAAATTAGGTTATAGGTATTAAGTTAGTTTCATGTAGATATTAATTTAGGTTATAGGTAGGTATTAAGTTTGTTTCGTGTAGATATTAATTTAGGTTATAGGTATTAAGTTAGTTTCATGTAGATATTAATTTAGGTTATAGGTATTTAGTTTTTTGCAATTAGGTTAGGTTAGGTTGTTATTTTGAAATCATAACTTCTGTCAATATGCCTAAAAGAAAATCTCAACTGTCTCGACATACATCCCTGACACGAGCGAGACAGTTTTGAACAATTAAAATTATCCTGCGACTTGGTCCTCATGGAATTCGTTAATCGGAAACTCCGAATTCGTTAATCGGAATCTCGGGAATCTTCTTTCACGAATAGAAAGACTATGAGTGTCATAGGTTATATACATATAAAAAACCGAAAAATAAAAAGGCTTTTACATGGTAGTCCGTTTTGCAAAGTGAATCTGCGAAAAAACATTCGAATGAAAACGTTTCTTACGAACGCTGCCTTAACTATGAAAGATATATATTTTTGAACATTATGCCCAACGAAGTGGGCACGGGTCAGCTAGTTGTTAATAATCACAATAATTAATAATTTTCAATTTATCACATTCACCGTAACAGATACACTATTTTTTAAACCGACGAAAAAAAAAAGTGGCAGGTTCTCAATTCAACGTACTATATAAAAATATATATTATTTTTTTTGCTTAGACTTCGTACATCTTTTAACTGAGTGGTTCGATTTTGATTTTTTTTTTATCTATCAACGTGTTTGCTACCGAGTGATATTACATCCTCCTAAGTTAAGGCGTGGTGTTATGTTATGTGTAATTCAGACTGTTAAAACAAACAATACATTATTTCTTCGTCCCAGCCATGGACATCCAAATAAAAACGACTAGATCCTAAATAATATTTACCTCACTAATAAACCATATACCACTCCAAGTTGTTCAAGGCAATGCACCACAGATATAGATCTACATAGATAACGCTAATGCATGTACTTCGCGTGTCTCAACCCCGACCAAGCGTCGAGGTTGGTCGCCGCTAACTTCAGTCCACGCGCGTCTTTTGTTAGAGAAAATCATAGCGGACGGCTCCAGTTGAACGTACTGGGCGGATGGGCATCGGCGGCATCGGTGCCTTTGAATCGGTTTGGATTTCCCGTCACAAAATTTCGGCTGTGACGTCACAATAGGTATTAAAAAGTCGGCACGCTTGGTTTCAATACAAATCGTGATACTTGCGTTATCTATGTAGATCTATATCTGTGCAATGCACAAATACAGAAGCTTTGCATATATAAGTTAATAAACAGTAACACGCGAAATACCAGCGCTGTCGACAGTCGGTGGCTGGCCTTGCTCACAACTCTCTTGCAAAATTGTTTACGGCTACCATCCGCTCGGATTGTCCGGACATGGCCGGCTTTCCAACCTTCAGCCGTCATTTGGTAGATTTTATTTCGATGTTGATAGGTCTACAAACACTATTTGCAATTATCCTGCTACTTCAAGCACATGCTCAAAATTCAGCAATGTCTTTTTTTTTATGCTACGCCCACAGCGAACGAACGTGTAGTCCACCTGATGGTAAGTGGAGTACAGCCCAGGGACATCTACAATCTACAAAAGCAGATTATAGATGCGTCGCTGCAGCTGAGGACTACGGTGTTATGCCAGTAATTTCAGGACCTGATCTCACCTCCAAACCGGAACACAGTAATGGAAGCACTACTATTTGGCGGCAGGTTAAAGGTGAGACGGTGGTGCTACCGCCCTCGAGCTCATTCACAAGAGTTCTACCAGTCTATGTCTTTTGCCGTCAGATAACAAAATTTTATTATCTTCCTTCTGATAGTTCAGAAGGAAGATAATAACATGAAAAAACCTGAACTCTACTGACTAAATACAATAGGGTGAAAATCATTTAAAATGACCATTTTGACATCAACATTTGTCCACGCCCGATATTTCACAAAATACTATTCTAACTAAAGCTATAAGTACTTTACTGTACTGAAGGGAACATTACCTAACTAAATAAATTTATAGTTCAATGTACCTTAACAGTATTTAGTAAAATATATTTCTATTTTGCATCGAGTCCGAATTTTCTCCATACAAAATTATTTGTCCTCTTCATGACTAGCGTTACAAAGTATATCATAATAAAAGTATTGGAAACAGTATTTAAAACATATTTTTATTTTGTTACAAACATAAGATTTGCAACTGTTATCAGGTAAATCTATAATATTTTCTTACTTTTATAAATAATTATTTGTCTCTAAATAAACGTCCATTATTTTGTTCATTTTTGTTATTAATTTTTGTCACCACATAATTTAGTAATATTTGTTGTTTACCAAATGGCAACACTCAGAGTGAGTGTTGCCATTTGGTAAACAATCAGATACTGGTTGAAGATATCTTTATTTCTCATAAGAATTAAATTCACTTACATGAGAAAAGCTACTAAAAAAGATACTAGAAGCGATTATGTGTCGGCCACTTCGTCATCGTATGCAAAAGTAAGCGAATGCGTGTTTTAGTGTCGTGAACGAAAATTACAATTTTAAATCCTCATTTTTGTTGTCCACCCAACTTAAAAAGTAAGAGAATACTTACACATTTAATTGATTCATATAAGCTGTTTGTATTAGAACTTTATTTAAATGCAAGGTGCTTTATCTCATTGATGTTCTTATTTGACTTAAAATATTTAAGGTTATATTCCAAGTACGGAGATTGTTCATATTTGTTATGACTTTTTTCTCACGTGAAAAAAATGAATAACAAAAATGAACAAAGGCCGCATTCACAAGTATGAATTTTATTCCCTACGCAACTGCGACGAAGTTGAACGATTAGCACTATACCTTCAAAGTAAAATATTTTTTTTGATACTTCAAGTGAAAGTGAGTAGCTGTATTCCATTGTTGCTATGTTGCATATGCTTTTTCTATTTTTGAATAATTATGTACCTTCGTTAATAGATGCCATTGAAAAAACCTATTTTTTTACAGATGACTGAATAGATAGTAATAATTATATAGAATAAAGATAATTTCTATTTCGAGGAAAGGAGTTTGTTTTTATATATGTTTGATTTTTTTTATTAAAGGATATTATTGCGTTGAAATGACTGAATACATAGTAATAATTATATAGAATAAAGATAATTTCTATTTCGAGGAAAGAAGTTTGTTTTTATATATATATAGGATATATTGCGTTGAAATGAGTAGAAATATTTTTGTTGATGTAAGTGAATTTTTGATTGATTAAACAAATCATGAAAATAAATTATGTTATTTTTGTTCCTGGATGGTGTTCGATCTATAAAAATCCTTTTTTGTGTTGTTTGTGAAAAGACCCTAATATTTCATTTTTGTTATTTTTTGTTACGGGTTTCATTTTTGTTACGGTTTCATTTTTGTTTCATTTTTGTCACAATGGTCATTTTAAATGATTTTCACCCAATATCAATACAACGACAATACAAATCTATTGTCGAATAGTGCGTCACCTAAACCGTCCCAACGATTGATCCTGATATGATGACTCATAATCAAACGTTGAATCAAAAATTTTCCGTTGTTTGTTTGTTTTTAAACTTTTATTGTACCATAAACAATTTATAAAGACAATTCATAACACACAATACAATAAAGGCGAGCTTAACTCAAATTTGAGTTCTCTTCCAGCAAACCTTAGAGTTATTGAGGAGAAGAAGATGCAAAAAGAGGGCAAAAACAAGTGTACAACAAAGTAAAAGGAAAAACAATAATTACCATTATTAAGGTAAAAATATTATTAAAAAGTAACTAAAGTTACAATACATAAACCTAAATAAATAGACATAAATATATTATTACCTATCCTAACTATAAAATAAAATACGTATATATTCTAATTTACCTATATATAAACCTAAATACACAGATAAATAAACATACTTAAATATAAATAAAATACTTTGATATGTAATAAATATTGATAATATACTTTACCTAAATAGTCAGAGAAAGAAAATATTTTTTAACTCTTTCCCTGAAAACATCCAACGAAGGACTACCACGAATCGAATTAGGAAGATTATTCCATAATCTAACGGCCTGGATAGTAAAGGAACCATCATACCTAGTGGAACTGTGTAAAGGAGTTCGAAGAAGAAGAGAGGAAGAAGTACGACAGGATTTTCCCCTGGGCACAAGATATTCAAAACGTTCACGAAGATAAGAAGGAGCATTAGGGTTGTGAAGGACGGAAAAGAGTAGAGAAAGAATGTGGGAATCTCGACGCTGCCGAATTGGTAACCACTTCAATTGTTTTCGGAATTCAGAAACATGTTGTTTAAACACACTAGGAATAGCTCGTGTCGTGGGAGGTGTTCAAAAACAAACAAAACACACAGAGTTAGAACAAATCTTTGCGAATCACACAAAGATTTGTCCCGTGTGGGGATCGAACCCACAACACCAGCGCAGATTAAAGTGGCGAGGCGACCGATTTAACCACTACGCCAACCGTGCACTCAAGGGTGGCGGTGTATTTTGCCAAAAAAAATAACAATAAAATTAATTAGTCCTGTCAAATATTGTTATCTCCTTTAAACACAAATTTTAGCTAGACTGACTATTTTACTCTATTTAATTACACAGCAAATTAAATAATTCCAACTGTTGAATGCATCATAAGGTCACTTTTAATTAAGAACGAGCTGTAGCGCGGGTCAGCATAGCATACGGTTAGCATAATTTCAGTAAGGCCTAAGTGGCTTAGCAACTAGGTGATATTGCAATCCTTGAGCCAAACTATTGCTCAACTAAAATACTTGTACTGGATTACATTCAATATAATTCCTAGTAAAAATGTAACACTACAACCTCTTTTTTTATTTTTTTTTTATTTATACACAGGTGCATTTGGAAAGAGAAAGCCTTTTCTATTTGACTCAGGACACAGTCTAGTAGTAATTATAAATGTTCCTCTTTATTCTGACCGAGCCGGCGCGGCGCGCCATGACAAGGTCCGTCGGACTGGCGATACACTCAGGGTGGCGATAGCAAGCCGTGCTCCTTGTCTTGAACTTTGTGGAACCTTTTCGGGTCTGGCTTGCGGAGTTTGCAAGTGTAAAAAAAAGAAAGTATAGGAGAAACAAAGGTTATAACTCACGTAGAAAAGGCCTCTATAAAAGACATCAACGCGCGATGTTGATATATTTTAAATGTGTGTTATACTCAAGATAAAAGGTATGTAGCATATTATGCGTCATTTATCATAATACCATAACTCAGTAATTCTTTTAGTCTATAATGCAATGGAGGAGTTTACTGTCACATGGTTCCATACTCAACATTTGTAAATATAAATTAGAGCAGCATATTTCTAGTAATCATCTGAGCGACATCTGTTGGCCGTTTTCAGTAAACTTCTCCAATAGTAGCTTATCCTTAACCGTTCAATAATTGGCAATCTCTCATGACATAACTAATCTACATTTTCAAAGAACAAATTTAATACTCACAAAGCCGATCTCAGCTGGCGGGCCCGTGACGTCCGCAATGCCGACACCCACTCGTAGCGCGTGCGCAGACAACGCGCAGCACACCACGCACACCCATGTGATAAAGATCATCTGAAAAAAAAGACAAAATATTGAATTTTTAAGTAATTACCCATTAAATCCTAAGTGTATTTCTTTCCCACAAATGAATACACCTCATTACTAATATGAGACATACGACAAAGCTAACCACAGCAGCCCACTAACAAATAGACCGCCGTCACCGTAGCTGAAATCGACATGGGGATGTATATATATTTATATATTATTTTTACCACACCAACGTAGAGTACCTCTTTACAGTATCTTATACGGAGAATATCTATAAAAGAATGTTTGTGTTTTCGGGCAAGTTCTGAACAGCGGGAGCAAAAGTAGCAAATCTCCCTCTACTACGCAGGCGGAGCATTTTCTTTTTTTTTTTTAATTATTGTTTTGCTTGTTTGTTGTTTTTGGTAGTATTTGTTGTTATTAGCAGATTTTGGTAAATGTTAGTTGAGTTTATAATACTTGCTTGTTTATCATAAATGTTGGTAATTTCTGTTGTTAGATTTGGTAGCTTTTGGTAGATTTTTTGTTTTTGGTAGTTTTTGTTTCCTTATAAGTTGTAATATAATGCACTAGGTATGTATCACTCGGATGAAAGTTTGATTTCATTTGGTGTAGTGTAACTACACCCTCAATGAAATTGACTACTACCATCCCTTGGTGTACAATGTATATATTAGTATATATATATATTAGTGATATTACAACCTACTATTTTGATTAATTTATAAGTGTTATTGGATCACAGGCACGAGACACGATTTAGTAAGTACCACAACGGTTTGATTACACAGTCCTCCGACTCCAGAATCATAGATTGGCATATAATGTTCAGCTTAAAGGTAATAGATCCAATCTATATAGCATTTAAGAAAACAATAAAGTTCAATGAACAGAACCAAACAACGTGAACCATTCAACATCATTGAGACGTAAAAAGGAAATCAAGCAATTACCAATTACTCAATCTTCGCTGGAAATCTAAGGCCAGGTACGTACTTACACAGTTTTTTACACTAATAGTAACTAGTAACTAATTCTTACAACGAATTTATGAGATCGCCGAAATGCTATACGTACAGCTACAACGTTTTCTACTCGATTCATGTAAATTATTGGATTATAAGTGCTAATATTAACTATTTCGACACAAATACTTATTTCAGACCTGCTATGTATGTATCTTCTTCTTCCTCGTGTCGATGGCTAAGTCAAATTTTATTTTGACTTGCCATCGTGGTGAAAGGATTAGCCAATTCGCTTTAGAGAACTCATGAATTGCCCAGGGTGCGCCGGACGTAGGGGATCGTTGTCTACGTCACTCGGGGAGGCTCCTTTCATATGTATGTATGAAAACACTATTTATTATCTTTATTTTTCACGTGGCGCGTAATAAATAATTCAACAAAAACATACTATTCGCGACGAAATTACTTGTGTACTAACAATTGACATAAAGCAGAATATAAAATATCATCATGTCAAAGACAATATTTTATTCCGACATCGACATTAAAATATTATTAAATCCAGTTGAACTCTTACTGTTTGTTCAAATATTGTTTGCAAAAATGTAAACAATAATTTAAATGCTTAATAAACTCTGAATACAATAACCAATTCGACTGAGCTGAATGACTCAGTTGTAAGAACCTAACAAGGCTATATATTATTCAAAAGTTATTAAGCTAATCGAAACTTTATTAAGCTGCTACAAAGATGATACTTGAATAACAGCTAAGTAGCTTACTCCATTCTAGTAATAGACTACAGTACGTTTCTAGTTTAGGACGTTTCCTCATTAATCGGTGCGGGTGCGAGGCGGTAAAATTTAAGGCATTCGCTACCGAGCGCCTGATTGCCTATGAAAATAATTTAGTGCACCTTTCCTTGCCTAAACGTGGATATAGCTTAAATAAACCTTGCGAATACGATTATTTAGGATCCCACAGACACCTATTTTTCAGCAGTGTGCCTCATTATTGTTGGGTAGGTCTTATTTTGGGTTGCTGAATCAGTTTTTAATTTAGTATGGTTTAATTTGTGCATCCTTTTGGCCCTAACCTCTCCGATGAATCAGCATCATCAATCACAATTCAGCGCACGCGCCGTATCGCATCGCGGATCAGATCAACGTCATTGACAACTAGATCTTCCGACAACGTGACCTGCGTCCAAAGTCATTCACCGTGTAGTAGGAAATGTTTATATCACCACTCGTTATATTAGAATAACTAATAGCCTTGAAATATTAATTGAATTTATTATTAGAACAACATAACAAGTAGCTTGGGTAAATTAAGTTATGTGGACCAATTTGTCTTCGGAAGTAATTGATTAGCAGTTTTCAATAGACGGTGAATTGCAGACAATGTTGGTAGGTCACCGCACATGATACACCGTATCATTACTGTGTACTTTGATTGCCCTTAGTCGCCTAACAGCAGCGATAGCCGAGTGGGAGACCGTAGGACTGCAAAGTCAAAGATCTCGGGTTCGAACCCACGGCACACACCTCTGTCAATAAATCGTTAAGATTCGTCTTTCGAAGATATTTGTGCATTTATCATACAAATTATCGCACGCTTACGCTGAAGGAAAACATCGTGAGGAAACCTGCATGCCTAAGACCTAACCCTTCTCATCATGAGAAGAGGCCCGAACCCGGCAGTGGGACATGTATTTAGATACAGGGCTGCTATTATGATACACCGTATCATTAACTGTTTACTCTGATTGCCCTTTAAAAGACATCAACGCGACGCTGAAATCTATAACCTCTATGTTAGTCTGGATTTCTACACCTTTTTTACCATGTTTTATTAGGAAAGTAAAGTAAAAAGCAATTCATGAGCGTTATAATAAAACAAAGCTTTAGTAGACGTAGTCTGTGTCGTCAGCAACCGCACATGACGTCAGAAACTGTTTTCGATACGATATGTCAATTGTGGCAACGTCATTGTAACCTGTCTTTGACATTGCCGACGTTGCAAAAAGTATTTCTCGTCTTTTTGAGGTTGTTTCGAGATTTGAGCCTTCTTATATCTGAATAAGGTTTAAAACTACCATCATACTGTTAAACTCGAATGTTCCTAGATTTCAAAATACCAACACTAAAAGCTGGTTCTAGACGGAAGGCTGTTTAGTTACTTTTACCTACATTATATTACACAGTACTCACGATATAATTATCGTGAGTATAAGTATCAAGGAAACATAGTCATTAAAAAGATATGATATTTCAATTTATTATTGATTTTTGACCATACTTAGCAATAAAACACAATTAAATAATTAAATTATATTCTTCTTCTTAAACAATTTGTGAACCAACATAATATTAGTCGCACCTTGGTCTAGTGGTTAGCAACGCGGCCTCTCACCGCGAGGTCTGGGTTCGATTCCCATGCGCGGTCGGACAAAGTGTTATGTTACTTTTGCATGGAGTTGGTATTGTGCCCGGTGGATGGCAATATGCTCATTCCCTGTTTACCTTTGCGTTATTATTTTTGGGTCACCATGAGCTGATGTGGATTAAGATCATGAGTAAACGTACGTAACGTACTAAGTATACTGGTTTTTTCAGTTTCTAAAACGGGAATTTCTCGTCTAAATCTTAATGACAATCTAGTACCCTATATCTGAACTTCCAACAGTGAGTAATACCAATATCAAATAATTGAACAATAGAAGTTGATTATGTATGATAAATATGCGTACTACACCTTTAATTCCTGACCTAAACCTCCAAAATAAATATTAACTAATTAAAGCATCGATATTTGACCTCCACGCTTTATATTATAAATTTATAATACATGAACTAATAATACCAATGAAAGAATACCTACTAATATATGAAGATATGAGTGAATGAAGGGGATAATATATGATATAATTTGTAAATATGGAGATGATGATGATACCAAAGTTTTGATATTATAATTTCATGTTGGTACATATCCCCATCATTACTTGGTATTTCTAAAACTAAGCCTTAACTGAGTTGTTAAGTTTAATATGGTTTGTAGGCACATAACACTTTTATTCAGCGTATAAAACAGTTTAAAAAAATGCTACATAACCCCTTCATCCATTCATGTCTTCATATTATTGCCTCATTATTTTTGGTTTTTACCAAAGAGATTTGAGATAGGTCTAATAAGTAGTATAACATTACTTTATACGTCAATGTCTAACATACATAAAATAACGCTTCTTCGCCCTGAGACTAGGCAGATACTATCGAACGTTGATGAGATAGACTGTTTTACAAACTAGCATGAAAATAGAATAAAGATAAAAAGTATAATTTCTAATTAGACAGAGTTGAATAACTCATTTACAATAGCCCCTATATTAATGATTTTGTCTGCACGTGTGGTGTATTGGTTTGAGCGCTCGCCGCTCTCCACTACGCTGGTGTTGTGGGTTCCATTCCCACATGGGACAAATCTTTATGTGATTTGCAATGATTTGTTCTGAGACTGGGTGTGCTTGTGTGAGTGAATGTGTGTATTTGGCCTTGTCATTGGGACCATTGGATATTGTAATTGCTTCTGCCGTACTATGTAATGTAAAAAATCCTAATTTATTTATTTATTTATTTATTGGAGCGGGTGGCTATTTAACCCACGAAAGCGGAGCAGTTAGGTGTATCCTGAATAGATTATTTGAATGATTGTTTATATTTAAATCAAATTGTTCTATCATGTAAAATTATGTTACCAATTATGTTTTAATGTTTTATAAAGACTATTGTCTATCAAAATCAATTAATGTTATATTTTGTGCAATGTATTGTTATATTATTGTCACGTATTTATTTTATGCTAATAAAGAACTTTCTAAACTGGTGAGGTTTATCGCAGGTAAAACCGCGGGTAGTAGATAAGTATTACGAAAAATACTATTATGATAAATAAATAAATCATAATACATATCACACAAAATACACACAACGCCATCTAGTCCCAAAGCTGAGCTTGAGCTATAGGTACTAGAATAACTGATACTAATACATATTATATACTTTTCTTTTGTAAATAAATACATATTATACATAGAAACACCAACACCGAGACAAGCCTCGATGTTCATGCACACAAAGAATTATCTTGAACGGGAATTGAACCCGCGACTTTGGTGTTGCAGTCCGCCATCCAGTCGTCTTTACTTTCATTATTACCTTCCTTATTCTATTTATGAGGTGTTTTTACAGACTATTGGAACAGGTGTTGGTCCAAATACAGGTAATATCATACAAATATTCCACTGTCTGTACCGTCTATGTTTGGAGTATTCAGGTAATAATAAGTGGGGCATTGACCTTTGTGTAGACAGGTGAGGCGATGACCCAGTGCCTCGTTCCAAACAAATGCTGCAGCATGGGTAAAAGGTGAATCTTATTTGTTCGTTTATTTTTAGACGCATTGCATGGACCCAAAAGGCTTAGTACGTTTTTATATATTGTTTTTAAAATCTTCTCTCATGCAGTTTGAAAGGAGTTGGATACGCATTTTTGCCTGATGCTATGCGTGCGACAGACAGACAGACAAAAATTAAAAAAAATATGTTTTGGCTTTACTGCTTGTATAAAAGGCCCTCGTATTATATTTTCCTAAATATCTTTAATGCACAGACATGGCAAATTTACAATTTTATTTTAATACCAGCTGGACCCGGCGAACTTCGTACAGCCTTAGCGTAAATTTGATGCACTACTTTATTTTGTATAGCTGAACTATCTTATGTATGCGTACCTATTCAATTTGAACTGGAATCTATAATATCCTCCATATAAAAATGAATGTTTTTTTCTTCTTTTATTTTTTTTTTCCGTAAGATCCTTGTACAGAGTTATAGAAAACTACAAAAAAAAATCAGCCAAATCGGTCAAGCCGTTTTCATGCTTGTCGTGACAACGAAAAACGGGTTTCATTTTTATATATGTATATATAGATGTATAGATGTCTATAAATTTTTAAAATACATAAAATATTAAATCTACGATTACGTTTCTATAAAAAATAGCTGCCGATTATTCCCTCTTAATGTTTAGAAAAAACTGCTAGTTATAAGTTAATGTTTCCCTTCCTCCAGGAGGAATTCTAATTTGTCGGGCAACGTCGGGCAACATTGATCGACAATCAAGTGGTCATACCTACATTGAATTAATCGATATCCAGTTAGTATTTTAGTTAGGTGTTGTTGTTAATAAAACATGAATGTATCGCGACACGGCTCGTCACGCGATCGTGTCAATTGGCACCGCACGCAAGGTCTGCTATGAAAGTCATGTCATTATAATTTCTGTAATGAGCTCATAAAAAATATAATAAATATTATGTGACTGGACAAAAGACATTGAAGTATGTCGCAAATTCTAGACGTTTTTAGGTTTTAGCAAAAACATTACTGAATCTTGGACGATGTGAATTAGACAGAGTTAAAAGGAAATTCGAATCAACGATCAGAAGAGTTGTTATTCAAGCGGGCGTCCTGTGATGTTATAAGAAAACCCTCCTACAGCGCTACAATCATTGAGACATATTCTAAGCGAGAATAAAATATACTTTTAGAACTCTAACTATATAACTTTTACCATAGCGTGCAAATTATAAAAGCATAACCAATATTAAGACGTATTAATAATATTAAAATCAGTTAATTTGGATACTAAGAAAAGTTGAAAAAGATATGGGATCGGCAGGATTTGAACCTGCGACCTTACTGCACACCGGGCAGCCGCTTTAGCCATCCAGCCGGTCCCATATCTTTTTCAACTGTTTCTTAGTATAATTTGCTAAGCATAGCTAAATGCTATAAAAATAATTAATTACAAAAGCAACAATCAACAATAAATCAGCACCCAATCTATCTATATAAATATATAAAAAATAATTGATGTTTGTTAGTCTCGCTAAAACTCGAGAACGGCTGGCTCGCTTTGGCTAATTTTGGTCTTGAATTATTTGTGGAAGTCCAGAGAAGGTTTAAAAGGAGAATAAAAAAAAAGTTGTTAAGTATCTATCAGAATATTTAGTACGAAGTCTGCCGGGTCAGCTAGTTAATAATACAATAATTAATCAATTGGGTCTCTAAACAACATGTATAACATGTATTTGTTCAAACATTGGCTTCGTTGGCCATGTTTGACCAACATATCCATTTGTTGGCACGTTTCATTGATGGTCTTGTTAAGTGTAAGTCAAATAACTCGAAGGTTTACTTGAGAGATTGATAAACATTCGTTTTGTTTTGTTATTGCAAAAGCTATCTAAATATAGATTTTGCCGCTTTGGTGCTTGCTCAAGTAGATACGTAAACTTTAGACAGTTTTTGTAATATTTTAAAGCAAATTTTTGCTTTGCTATGCATTTATTTTTAGAATTTATTTTATTTATTTTTATTTGATTTAAGAATCCAGCAGGACTCAAACCTGCACCCCCTGGGTATACGCCCCAGGGGGTGCAGGTTCGAGTCCTGCTGGATTCTTAATTCTTCAACTTTAATATTATATAAAATAAATGCATAGCAAAGCTAAAATTTGCTTTAAAATATTACAAGTATTTGATAGAAATGCGTCATCTCTCGACAGTATTGTGTTGATCTTAACTCAAACGTACTGTATGTGACTAAGTGACTTATCACTCATCGCATAGGTGGCGCTTAAACCAAGTAATGGTTCGTCTAGCTAAGGTATATACCTACGACGCTGGCACAAAGAGTTGAGAAATTTCGAGTCCGGCAGCATACGAATCTTTAGACAGTTTTATTTATTTCATGTTCAAATTGTAATAGAAACAATAAAAATATAAAATAAAAATAGACACAACATCACGCCTATATTACCTAGAAAAGTGTGTCAGAGGTGTACAACACCCACACTTCACCTTTTATGTTTAGGTCCCATGGGATAGCGGGTGAGCCTATCGCCATCCACCAGGCACAATTACAAGTCCGTGCTGCTATTGAGAATTATCTGACGGAAAATTCACAAGTATCACTCTGCGCGATCCGGGAATCGAACCCGAGACCACTAGACCATCAAAAAATGATTTTAATACTCTATCGGTCAGTATTATTTTTAACTTTGGATGTCTTACTTAAGTTTTTAAAATGAAGTAGTGTTTTAAAAACCATTGACCACTTAACTAGTCAACTATTTAAAAAAAACAGAAAATTCACAAATTTCACTCTGCCCGATCCGGGAATCGAACCCGAGACCACTAGACCATCAAAAAATGATTTTAATACTCTATCGGTCAGTATTATTTTTAACTTTGGATGTCTTACTTAAGTTTTTAAAATGAAGTAGTGTTTTAAAAACCATTGACCACTTAGTCAACTATTTAAAAAAAACAGAAAATTCACAAATTTCACTCTGCCCGATCCGGGAATCGAACCCGAGACCACTAGACCATCAAAAAATGATTTTAATACTCTATCGGTCAGTATTATTTTTAACTTTGGATGTCTTACTTAAGTTTTTAAAATGAAGTAATGTTTTAAAAACCATTGACCACTTAGTCAACTATTTAAAAAAAACATTTGTTTTGGTTTTATCAACAAAATATTTTAAATATTATTGGATTATTGTCTCTTCTTATATAATAATTACTTTAAGATGTTAATAGTCGACTCTTTCAATATAAAATTCAGTTTTAAATTTTATCTGAAGTTACCACCCGATTCTTTACCTTAATCTCATAATATTTGACTAAGAACAGAATAATTAGTTGGTTCTCAAAGTTTTTATTAACAACGTATAAATTATTTTTTAATCCACTATTTCACATGATTTATTTAACTTCTCGTAATTAATACTAATGGAACAATGAATACGTAATCTTGAACTTGAGTCAAACGAGGCCAAACCAACATTAAACCAACATTGAAATTAACATACGGTTATACGTAATATACATTATTTATATGTATACTACGCGGAAACATATAAACTGTCTCGATGGCCTAGTGGTTAGCGTATGCGCCTCTCAATGCGAGGTCTCGGGTTCGATTCCCGGGT
Organism: Hypena proboscidalis; assembly: GCA_905147285.1. NCBI lineage: Eukaryota > Metazoa > Arthropoda > Insecta > Lepidoptera > Erebidae > Hypena > Hypena proboscidalis. The sequence continues at coordinate 2,022,766 of LR990132.1, forward strand.
CGGGCAAAGTGTTATTTGTGAACTTTCTGTCAGGATTTTCACAATAGCACATAGACGACGAAAAATCTTAAGTTAACCAATAAAATAATATTACATTACCTATAAACATACGTCAAAATTCATTCTAATAGTAGAGTTTTACATCATTGCCATCTCGACCTGTCGTGTACTAAGTAGCTATCATATTGTTTTTCTTAAAAAAAACAATAACAGTAATTAATTAAACTTATTCATGTAAACAGGTCAATGATTGACTAAAATATTAACGCTATCTTGGTCTAGAAGTAGAGAGAACAAAAACAAACAATTTACCATAAATAACGTACGATCACATATTATCTTATCACGTATTATCACACTTTTTTGAGGTGATTGAACCACGCTTTCTTATATTTTCAATGTATACTATTTTTGCACGTTGATCTTGCTAACTGCTTCTTTGGACTATTTTGAGGTATTTATTAACTTTCAGAAGATTACACTGGATTTTAGTACATAATATCTAAAATTATTCAATGATAGGCGTCGTAGGCGCTGGTTTGCCACTGACGCTATTAAAGAGCCTGTCCTTGATCATCTGCGCCATGAGGCCGTGGATGACCTCAATGGTAGTCTTACAAGCGTCCTTCGTCGCTTTGCCGAGCTTGTCCTCAGTACGCTTCTCGTGAGGGTCCGCACCGGCGACAATGAAGCCACCGCGACCAAGACAAACTTCACTCTGTTCCAACTTGTCAGACAAGTCGTAAATCTGTCCTGTAGTATATTCAGCATTGGTGATGAGACTAGAACTGCTCAGCGTGTTGACCCAGTACTTATTCCACAAAGAGTCCAGCAGCCTGCGGTCCAGGGAGGACTTGAAGTAGGACACTTCTAAGGAGTAATACTGCTTGCAGTGCACACCAAAGTCTTCTATTTTGTTGAGAGGAATTGTTTGGTACTCTGATGGTTCCTCATTGGCTGGTTTGTAACCCTTGGGATAAGTCCTAAATGCACCTAAGCATACTTTGCCAGCTGAGATGGTTCTGACTGGATCAATGACAATAGCCACAAAGGGTTCCTGGAAGTTCTGGTTGAGCATCTGAGTGGAAACATCAATGCCTGACAACCAGCAACCATACCCTGGGTGACTGTGGTACCAACCTATAGCGTTCTCATTGCGGCCAACCTGTTTGGCTGCCTCTATGTAGGCTGTCATGTACTCATAAGCTTGTGCCTGAGCATTTACTCGAGTCTCAGTGCCTTCCACAGGCAGGGCAAATGAGTCCATTACTAGCATTGTGTTTGCATCTACTTTACCTAAGAGTAATCCCATGACTTCGAGGGTACCTCCAGAACGGGCGTGCATTACCATTTTCAACAAAGCCAGTGCAGATATTCTGATATCTTTGAAGAAATGCGGGTCTTTTTCCCATGGTTTAGCAGCTAGTATATCTTGTTGCTGCTTTTTATCATAGCGATATATTTCATCCACACCTGAAACACTCTCGATATTGTTAGACATCACCCATGTTTTTTGGGCAATAGATGATTGCGAATCTGCACTAGTTGAAGCCATTTTGACTAACCAATTTTAGTCTATATGGTTGAGTTCAATTTTTCTGAAGAAACAATATGATACAAAGTTTATTTGATTGCAACTCTCCAAGAAAAACAAGCACAATGGCCGCAATCTACTGGTTCGACTCCGCGACCGGGCAAACGTGTTATCAGGGATCTTTCTGATTCCATATACACCTCTGTCACTCCCTTTTGGGTAATATAGGCGTGATGTTATATACTATTTGCTAAGATTTCCATTGTTAGTCATTCTTCACAGCAGCCATATATTTTTTTTCGCATTACTTCACCTAAAGATGGATAGACATAATCCTTATGTCAAGTTTTCTACATAAAATGCATTTATTGCATGCTATCAAAGATATAAAATGAGATAAAGATCTTTGCAATTTTAGATCAAACATGGTTATTTGAACCACTTTCCAGAACACATCCCAAGTAGCAATCAAATGTCCTTAAAAGGTATTGTAGAAATCTTGAAGGCAAGTAGACGAATTCCAGCTGATGCCTTGGGTAAAACCAATATATAAAGAAGAGTGGAGTGTATCTTCAAGATATCTTGAAGATACACTCCAAGAATCAGTTAAGTAAAAGTGGGCACAGATTTTAACACATAGTTAAGAAAGAGTTAATACTACTCTTTAGATAAACTTAAACCCTACTTAAGAATGTGGTTTTGCAGAACTCTAAACACTGATTTCAAGATATCTTGTAGGTTGACTTCAGATCATAAAATAGACTTAAAGATATCTACAATAGATACTTAATTAAAACTATCAATATTGAATTGCAGATATTCGATCTTCACCTAGTAAAGTAAACTTTAAAACTTATTTTGCTTTAAAGTGCTTTATGTAACTTTATTTTAGAAAATATGGTGAACTTATAAATTATTACAAAAACTGTTTTAAGATTAATGAAAATTGGCCATTAAACAACAAATTTTTATGTCTAATAAAGGCTATCAAAAGGCATTGAATGCATTGGAAATTTAAAACGCATGATTATTTCTCGTGTCAAATCTATAGATAGTGCTATAAAACACACGGGCTTTTAAAATACTAGAAAATAAGCAATACAATTTAGTAAAAAAATATTGCAAAAAAATTTTTTTGTACTTTTAGTGCATAGTTGTTATTGTTTCTATGAATATGTAAGATATTAATATAGTTATAATGACTTTAACATAAATACAAGTTCAATCTACTTTAGTTTTTGATTAAGTGTTGTGGTAAAATGTCTTATTACTTTTGTCATTTAAGAGGAAAAATGGCGTTAATTCTTAATTTTCCTAACGAAGCAAGATTTTAGACTAAATTGATTTTGTAAGGTTAGTTCAGACATAGTAAAGACAATTAACATTTGAAGTAGCGCTAGTTAAGAGTTAATATATACTTAACTTATATTAAAAACTGTATTGGCGAAGTACTATTTAATTCTTGGTGGTATAAAGTGATTCTAAAGTTTGATTTAGTTAAGACCAGATTAGGTACGTACGTTACTTAATATTTTCTTAACTTGTCTTCACTATTCTTTTTTTATTTTATGGTGTAAACAAGTTTATGCAAGATAGACTAGTGAATATTATCTAATAAATAAGTGTAGGTAAGTTTAGTACCTAATGTTTAAATTCCAGTAAACATCAGAACACAAGGATTTAAATTCAACAGTAAGTACGTGATGTTAAATAACTATCCAATCCCCATTTATTTAGAGGATTCCCTAGCTCAGCAAAAAATATTAACACCTATATTTAATAACTTCTGTTCTGCATAGTTGATAATCTTGACGTGCCAATACCAAATAGCTTTTTAGTATCTCGTGATCTTTTTTATTTACCTACTATTGTTCTTTACGCCATCAACTAGGAACTAAGTCTAACATCGGCTGTTTAATTTTTGTGTGTATAATTATTTATTATAGGTACCTATATATTATAATTCAAAGTGTAACTAAATAAAAGCTTGAAAAACATCAACTTTTAAAAAGATCATTCACATAAACTAAATGAATTATTGAATTATATAAGTAAGTACCTACCTATAAAAGTAAGATAGCGGGGTCCTGAACACATAACATGATGAACCATAATATAATTATATACCTGCCAATAAATTACGTATTTTTAATTTATGCCCACAAGCCCAGGCATGAAGGCTGAATGGATTGATAAATGCATAGGTCACTACCACACACTACCACACTGAATAAAAAATATAAAGAGCATTTGGTAGGTATAAGAAAAATAAAGTTAGTAGCTGTCACTTACTTTTTATAAAAGCTCTTGCTGGCGAATCACATATAAATGATCGCAATTTTATTCTTATAACATAATTATTTATTTCAATGCCATTTTGCATAATTTCCTTCATTTCAGTTACGAAAGGTTTTAAAAATTCATTAGACTGAGGTTTTTAAATACCACAGTAAATTCAAATGGTCATTACAGGCACTGTGTTCATCTCATGAATGTTACATAGAATTGGCCAAAATTCTACTTTCGAACTTTTGCACGTGGGTAACCCGTCGATATTTACATTAATACTAAATTTACATTTTTATCAAAATTTTCAAAATACTGCACAATATTTTTGCGAAATCCATTATGCCAGTATTCTCCACTGCCACAAGGTTCGATATCCACAGATTTTACTGTTTTCAGAAGAGTTCTAGCGTCTTTTGACACAACACCTGGATCATGCTTGTTAAATATCAGCATTAAAGCATTGATTGCAGTATGCGGTATATTGTGATTAAAATCAAAATTACGAAATACTTTTGATGCGTGACTATCAGCTGTCGAGTCGGAATCACTGTCCAATTGCGCTATTTCTAAATTATCCGCGGTATCTTTTTCCTCGTAGTCCGTAAACGACATTGAAGTCCGACTCAAAGATATCGCATTGCTATTATTGGTAACGTTTGCAGCACTTATAGGCGCAACGATGGAGTTTATTTTTTTATATTTTAAAATACGCCGACGAAAGCCACCAGATCTTTTTAATTTTTCCACTTCATCCATGTTTCTACTTGGTTCTATTTGTAGAGAACGTCCCGTTAAATGTATTTTTACTCTAAACTTATTAATTTTAGTAAAAAGGAATAAAATTATACTCTAGAAAAACAGTTTTTAGAACTTGGTATGACTATTATCTTTAATTTATCTACAAAATCATTTTAGTCTTTGTGAGTCTTAAAAGATACTTCAATTATTACAGTAAAGTTTTAAGTGAGCTTTCAGATAATCTGGTATAGTAAAACAATATTTTAAGTTTTAACTATAGGCATACTTAATACAAACTAGTTTTTGTTGAGGTATATGGGTTTGGGAATCAGGTAAGCCGGGTTTTCTTGTTAATTATATTTAATTTATTAACATTGCACACAAACGTTTACACAGTTCCGACACAAGTCCAATACATCAGGTTGTCACAGTTGTATGTCAAAATAAAAACATTATACTTCTAAAATGAGGTCAGTGTTTAAGTTTATATTTCAACATTCCCACTAAAATTAAACACTCCTCAAAACTAAACATACTAACCTTATGTTAATTCTAGGCATCATCATATTATACAATATTACTTTAATCTCATTAAGAATTACTATAAATATACAATTATCAGCCTAAGACTGTACAAAACCAAATTTCATTTAAATCTTTGAGAACCTTTTGTTCCAACAACGAGAAGCTTGCCTTAAACCATACAACGATTTATTTGGTTTTAATACATAGTTATTATCTAAAGGCACACCCTTAGGTACTTCTATAAAAATATTCTCTTCAAGATACCCATTAAGAAAAGCAGTCTTAACATCAAATTGTTGAATTTTTAAATTATACTGTGCTGCAATAGAATGCATAATTCTTATAGAGTCATACCTGGCTGTCGGAGCAAATACTTCCTGGTAGTCCACATCTTTGATCTAAGTGAATCCGCGCGCAACCAAGCGAGCTTTGTAGCGCACTTGGACACCCTCGTCCTTTTTTATTGCAAAAACCCACTTAGTGGTAAAAGTTCGCTGACTGGACCTTGGTACTGCACTCCAAGTTTTATTTTCTTCATGTGCGGACAATTCCTCCTGAATGGCTTGAGACCATTCTTTCTTCTGTTGACTCTGTAATGCTTCATCATATGTCTGGGGCAACGACGACTCAGTAAGATTTGCTTCAAAACGTCTATTGTTTCTTGGCCTCAATGTCATGTTGTGATGGCGGCTCGTTTATCGGTTCATCACTGTTACAACTTAACATGCTATCATTACCCTCTGATGTTGTTGCTTCCTCTAATGTGTCATCTAAATTTCTTACTTCTATTACATCATTCGAAATTGCATTTTCTTCTTCATCAGAGATACATATTTTTGTAATATTTCTCCGTACTTCTGGAATTATTGTTTTTAAATTCAATTCATAAAGATTGTTTTCTGTGAGTTTGGCACTCATCACAACTTTATTATCTTTATAAATCAAGGCGTTTAAATCTTTCTTTACAATAGAATAACATTTTCTTACTATAACGCCTTCTGAAAATAAGTTTCTTCTCAAACTTGGTACATACAACACATCATGCAATTCACCTTGTTCCCACTGTCCATTGACATATCTTTTTATCAGCACTTTACCAATGCCTGATACTTCTATAGTTTGTTTATTTCCTAATGTCAATGACTTTTGATTGCATTCGAATAATTCTGTAAAGAAATCTTTTCTAAATGTCATGTGGGCAGAAGCACCACTGTCCATGATCCATGCATTTTCTTCAGTATTACGGTAATTGACTTCTATATTAAATGCCGTGTCAGAAATTTCTTTTTTAGGTTGTCTCGTAATTTTCTTCTTTGTAAAACGACATTCTTTAGAAAAATGCCCGCGTTTTCCACAATTGTAACATTCAAATCGATGAGGTTTAATATCTATGTTCTGATTTGTACCGCTCCCACTAGATTCTGGCTCATTTTTGAAACCTTTATTAGCAACAAGAAGAGCTGTTTCTTGTTCTTCCACTGACGCTAAACTAGCTTCTTCATCTAGTAGACGAGCAGTCAAATTATTGAGAGTTTGTTGCGTGGGATCCAAAGACATCCATGCCTGGCGTAATGATCTGTACTTCAGAGGCAATGTTCCAAGTATCTTTGTTATAATAGCCATCTCACTAATACTCTCACCACTTTCTTTTAGCTGTTTTGCTAAGTTTTCAACCTTTGAAATATGTTGTGCTACATTGTCACCGTCGGCCATTTTATATTGATAAAATTTTTCATGAATAATCATTTTACATATTTCGCTTTTCTGTTCATATATTGACTCCAATTTTAACATTATTTCTTTTGCTGTATCACAATTTTCTATTAACGTAATTTGATTTAGATCCATGCTCGATGTTATTATGAACATGGCCATACCATCGTTCTTGAGCCACATTGAACAGTCTCCTTCTGGCTTTGACTCTTCAATATTGATACCTTTAGCTTTTAGGGCGCATTTAATTTGGAATTTCCATTGACGAAAATTTTTCCCGTCAAATTTTTCTACTCTCATCGAATGTGAGTCCATTTTGAAAAGAGAACGTCTTTTCTTCTACTTACGTATTTCTTTCTATAGCAGACTATCCTGGGCCCATAACCTGTTGAGGTATATGGGTTTGGGAATCAGGTAAGCCGGGTTTTCTTGTTAATTATATTTAATTTATTAACATTGCACACAAACGTTTACACAGTTCCGACACAAGTCCAATACATCAGGTTGTCACAGTTGTATGTCAAAATAAAAACATTATACTTCTAAAATGAGGTCAGTGTTTAAGTTTATATTTCAACAGTTTTGAGAATACTTAACCTGGTTTTTGGTATTCCTAACTTGCTTAAGTAGCGGTAGTTTAAAACGATTTAGTATTAAAGAAAGAAAATACTTAACGAAATCCTTTTTGATTTAGCAAAATCTAACTTTAGGTAAAGTACAGATATGTAAGATTTACTTGCTATTCTTGTTTGCTACTTGGGATACTACTTTAAAACATCGCGATATGTCCTAGCCGCACGTGGGCTAGTCTTTTTTTAAAGACACTGAAAAATGTTTGTTTATTAGGGCCTGTTTCATAATCAACAAACAAATATAAGACAAACGTATTGAATATTCAGCTGAATTCAATTTTATTTTTGAATTGGGCGACTTTTACATTCAGTGAAGTTATAATTTAGGTAAAATTGGAGAGGAATAACTCGGTGAAGATTGTGAATTAAAATAAATGTCTCACAAATTTACTAAGATACTATAGCCCAGTAGAATTAGGTACGTAGAACAGATTTTTGGATGTTGTAGAGGAAGCTTACAAAGTGTTTCGACCTCATTTGCAATTCGCCTACAATTAAATTGTGCCAACAGGCGTTTCAAAAATAGAACAAATGAACTGCATTTAGGTTTGATTTAGCAATGTGTTTGCGAGTAGATGCGCTAATGCACTTTCATAATGGCGGTCGTTGCGCCGCACTAGAGAAGTCACACTGTCGATAAAACGATGAGAAAGTATGTCAAATATGTCGATATTTCTATTTTCAATTAAAATAAGCACAAACATCCCTTCATAGCGACATCACACTTAAATAGTCAAGTACTCAAGTACTACAGTTCTCACTTTCAGTTAAAATAGTATTATTGTATATAAAAATAAATACAAGTTATTTTGAATTTGAATTAAAGATGTTTAATAAAACCTCATTTGATATAAATGATTTACGTTCCTGCCGGTCTCACAAATAATTTTAGTCAGAAATCATATTATCTTAATTAGATAGGCTATTGCAAAAAGGGCTATATTATAATTCTAAAGTATGGCCGCTTCACCGGAGTAACCTATTTTTTAAATAAAACTAACGGAGTCAATCGCAATAACATATTATTATACCTACGCAAAAGTAGATAAAGTAGTCCGTCGATTTGGTACCACTTATCTTTTTAATAGATATCTATACATACGTTAATTTTTATAGTTGCTAAGCTGAGATTTACCTACAAAATTATCTGACCTACATTATTGTTTCAGTGCATATAGACCAATGAAGTTTTAATCTATTATAGGAACATGAACCGACCTTTAATAAAGTGAAAATTTAATAACTCGTTGTATTTTAATGTCATATGAGTGAGTCAGTAAGCATACTAACGATTAGCTAGCCGTTTTTGTAAACATATTATTATCTTTAGTAGTTTTTATAGTCACTATATTATATTTAACATGAAATGTCAATCATAGAGACCTTGGTAAAATCTATAAATAAATTGCTAGCATTCAGTGCACAAATAATACTCACCTATGCAAATATTCCAATAACACTGAGTCACTGCGATTACGGCTTTAGAAACACAACAATCTGAATTTAAACGAACACTCATTTACTCAATATTTATAAAACTACTTTAAGGGGACTATTTTCGCCGTTTTTAATTCACTACCATTTTTTTATCCATGGTAATTTTGAAAGACAAAAGAACCATAATATTAAATTGAAAATATCTTAACAATTCCATTAATGAAACAAAACCATGAAAATTATGCTTTAATCACCGTTTAATTTGTATTATCTAATTATATTCCCACTTTGTAAGTGTGTGTAATCTTATTATTGAGAATACGGCCGACTAGTTTCGAATCTATTACGTAGATTCATCAACTGGGTGAATAATCGCGTTTCGTTATAATTAACTGGTCGGCATATCCCGGATAAAATAACGTGAGTAACCAGTATTCTCAATAATAATGTTTTGTATTATTTTAACTCACGTCGGTTTTAATAATATTTTGTGTGTATTCTATCAATAAATTAATATAAAAAAAAATTAGTAGCTAGTTTATTCCCCATCACTAGCGGTTCATAGTTGTTACCTAGAGTTTCTCGGAAAATCAGAACACTGTGTAATGAGAAACTCTGAGAACAGCGTAATATTTCTGTACCACGGATTACTGATCATTATATTTCTAACAACTTACGACAAGGGTTGCCCATTAGAGTTAAATGTACGGCGAATAGTCCTGAGACGCTGGTATAGTTATAGTTTCACGTCATTTTTACGACCGGATGGCGGAATGGGTAGTGTACCTGCCTGCGACGACAAGGTCGTGGGTTTAATTCCGGCTTAAGACAAATCTTTGTGTGCATGAACATGGGGATTTGTCTTAGTCTGGGTGTTTCTATGTATAATAAGTATATATTTACAAAAGAAAAGTTTATATGTACTAGTATCAGTTCACTGCTTAGTTTAGGACTAGATGGCGTTTTGTATAATTTGTGTGATATTTATTTAATTATACTTATTTATTTTAATTAGTTTCAAATTGGTCCATTTTCTCTTTTTAAAAGACGAGACATGGCTTTAAAACCGTCGCCTTAACTATCAGCCTAACAAACCAACGTAATATTAGGAATACTTAGTATGCATTTAAAAATAACTCATGTTTTACGACTTATTGCAAAGGAATGTCTTTCTATGTATGTACGAAAACCATCGTGTATTTATTGCTGTTAGAAAAAGAGAATACTTTCTACTTCTGACTAGAGGTAAAACTATAAAGATAAAACTATATTATATTTTAGATCTCTCCCTCACGCAAGTTCACACAATCCTGTCAACCCATTTAACTAGAAACAACGCTACGGCATGCATTGTTTTCACATTTAGCAAATTCATAACAAGTTGACAACTAACCGAAGTAAGAGGAAGGGAATAAGCAATAAGGAGTTCCTCACATAAGAACGAGATGGCCGTATAAAAGACACCAACACACTCCCGAGACTGTAGCTGTGGCATGTGATGATGCCTCAAAGAGTAATCGGTTTGTACGTCGATGGATGGACGGGAAGAGGGTGATCGAAAAAAATGGATTGCATGAAAGAAGATAATAATATGAAGGAGAAAGGAGTGAGTAAGAAATAGTTAGCTGTCAGAGAAGAATGGAGGGAAAATACGTTTTGAGCCAGTTCAAAAAGAAAAGGGGTAACGGCACAAGAAAAAGAAGGAAAGACATCTCTCTAGAATCGGTCCCTGTTATTTCTAAACTAATATTCTAGCCATTTCCATTCAGAGGACCTATCGCAAACAACGTCATTCCGACTCACTAATTATAATTAACACAAGGAGTAGGTACAATGCCTCACAAATTGTACTACATCAACAATTTTATACTGACAGCAAACATGAGCAAACCGATCACCTTGAGATATCGCTGTGATTTTACTAATGATATTGTTGGTACAAAATAGTTTTTAATAAAAGTTTATTTAATAAATGAGTTAAAAGTTATTTATGTGTTTCAGATAAAGATAAACTAAAGCTTTTGAGATGAAGCTTAATATCTGTTGAGCTTCAAATGACTATGGCGATAATAAGGAAGATTAAGTGAAATATCTATATTTAAGGTCAGTCCTGATAAAATCCCGATTTTAACTGATAGATAAAACATGTTAAAATTGGTAAAGCTAACTGGTAATTAACTTTCTGAAACATTGTATGGCTCGGAATCTGGCCATTATTATTGCGATAAAACAAAATGCTAACTGTAACTTTATATACATTTTACAGGAACATTTTTTCAATTCAAATCTAAGTCTACATTAGAGATGTGCTGACTAGACGGCCGTCTTCTTTTCTTCTCTCATATTTTTTAAAATTTGTTTTCAAGTTATTGGCTACAGAGGATCATAATACATTAATATAGTGACACCGTGACACCACAATTAGCTTTACAGCATAAAAATATAAAATCATTTTAAAATGTGCGACACAAATTACAGTTGATAAATAGTAAAATAATGTAATCTCCATATTATTGCCATGCTAATGAACAATACAAATTATTAATAATGCAAATCAAGTAAGAACAGACTTCTTATATTAGAAGTGCTTAACTATATAACTTGTGTCTCTTTGAAAAATACTGCATGCGGTGGTGCGACGAACAAATCGTAATGTAACTAGGTTTTAAATGCATGTAAATTTTTTTAATTAAACTGAATCTAATGATCAGCCTCGTCGACCATTCGGCTATTGGATCGCCGTCTAATCACGCATAGTCAGTCCATCTCTTGTATACATTATGTCGAATTTTGTTTTTGTAATTTACAATTATTACTATTAAATTATTTAAATATTTAAATTTTAATAATTTACAAAACTGCCTTGAAATCAAACAGTTCTTGTAAAAACAATATGGCCTGCAGAGGTTAACATTTAAAAACATAAATCCATAGACATAAAATACTTCAAAGAGATCCTACCAGGAAGGTTTAACGACTAAAGAATAGAACCGCAGTACAACAACCGTTTCGGATCTCAGGTAGAGAGCAACAAAACAAGCCGAGGTTTCTGCCTGACTACTCCCAGCAAATCACAATAGACAAATTAGGACCGTAAACGGCACAATGTGGGTAAAACACGTATAGTCCGCGTACGAGCGCCGAGGAATCGGTGGTTGACGAATAACGTGGTTTATGTGCAGCCCCGTATCAAATTTGATTGGTTCATTAAAAACTATATTTTTTTTATAATTGTTTAACAAAAGAACGAAGTCTATACAGATCTGCGCATTATACACGTTATTCTTCAACCGCTGGGCTCGTACGCGAATGATAGTTTATGCTTCATCTGTTTACAATCGTTGAATGTTTTTTTACAGGTAAAAAAAACTGCTTTGAAATCAGTCATGTTAACCTTTTATATATATTGAAGGGTATACAGCAGTCGCAGTCGTCCTAATATCCAGCTTATTAATAAATTAAAATTCAATATACCGAAATAGCTTTACTAATATTGGCTGTAAAAAAATCCTAATTCAAAAATGAAATGGATACAAACCTAGTCATGAAAAAGATCGAAAAGAAACCGACTTCAATTACAGAAAATGCACGAAAAGTTAAGAAATACTTAAGTAATATTCACATCATCTATGTATAACTTGAAAGAATACAGTAAACGGCCTTACGGGTAATATTTAAAGAATAATTTTTAATTATTCTTATCCCTAAACGTTGAGGAGTTGTACCTTACAGCAAAACCTCCTCATTTTTTATGTCGGTTATAAAAACGTACTAACAGGTTGATATTATTATCGTAGTCGCACGCGGGCCTCTCCACCATAAAAAATACAATGTCTGCAAATTATCGATACTTTTACAAAACCGAAGTTTATAGATCTCATTGACAATATTGACGATTGCAGAGATTCAAGGCCACGTCTCGGTACTCAATCGGCATGAAGTAAGGACTGCAGTAGATTATACACAGCATTGGGCAATAAATACAATGGCACAAAAATCTTATTAAAGGGAACTAATCAAGTTAAAAATTGCTAGCCATACAATTCAATGGCAGTATAATCCCCTTTGAATTTAAAAGAAATTAGTAATTCTATACCATTTATTATTATTAAAAGAATAATGTTTAGAAGTCTCTTATCAGACAGAATTTATAACAACCATCCAATCAATGGCTTATTGAAGCAATGTGTGAAATGGAGACTGCATAACTTTATTATAATTATAATATGTTTATAACAATACTGGAATGAACCAACGATTACAGTCGAAATAATAAACTCTTGTCTTGCTCGATAAAAATGCATTTACGTGAATCGTTAGAGCTCTTTAAAACTGACACTCTGGCGTATATTATTTATTGATAATTTCTGTGTTCTTAACTCAAATCTAGACCATCGTCCTACTTGTTACTCCTGTCCATCATTTTCTATGCAACTTCGACGCCCTTCCTCTTGAAACAATAACCATCTGGCAACTGCATCTTCTAAACAAGGAAGGCAATTCGAGGAAAACGTGCCACTTGTACCCATCTCACGTAGAAGGCCGTGAGAATTGTCAAGAGAAGTAGGTAAGTAACTAAGGAACCTAAAAGCATTATAAGTCAGTCATTAGCTTGCAGAAGAAGGAAGTAATCTGGATGTCCTGCAGGATAATGGTCTGAGGTGAAGAGGCAGGGTAATAAATGAGAGTTGTCCTTTACATTGAATCCTGATTAGAATTTAGTGGGTGTTACCTATAGAATGACTTGAAGCAGACAGCGGGACCTTTCTGGTTGAGAGTGGCAAGAGATAGGGCCCATTGGAAGGAATTGGAGGAGGCCTATGCCAAAAGGCACACCGAACTTAGGGACCTATTGTAACCCTATGTTTAGGAATAAAAGGCTATTATTATTATTATTATACCTACTTATAGAATATTGTGATGGTTCTCATAAAACACGTAAGGAACTCCGTTTTCAATTTTTGATCATAGTCAGAAGAATTAAATATTTTGAGACGACATATTGTGGATAATAACGAATCAAAATATATGCAGCAGATCGAGCAGCTAGCAATCTTCAAGTTTGTTAAAAAATAAATCGGTTACCAATGGAAGCTGACGTTAATCGTACTAAATTAATGTAAGTCCTCGGCTTCAACTCTCCAATACCAAGACTCAGTAGACTTTATAGTAAGTTCGACAATCAAATTGATATTCTTAGTACCAACCTTGTTAGATTTAAGAGTCAGGTTCACAACAGAACAAATTTCTTTATAATATATATAATATATAATAAAACTATGCCATTTAAATTAAATTAATATGTTAGCTTTAAGTTTATTTAATAATGCATGCTTCATGAAAAAATTGTACCTTAAACCTATACTACCTATCTTCTAACCTATGTTATTTTGGTTTTTACTAATATCCAAATGCTGTGTTTGCCGATTGATATTGTGCACCCATGCCACCCATCCCATACCTTGTTGATCATGTTTGTATTATTCGTAAGAAATGTGTAACAATTGTAGGCGAACCAATAAAGAAATAAAGTCAATCTATTGTGTATTGGTGAATTATTCCCAGTAGTCCCCTCTAGCCCTGTCCCCCGGGGTGACAACTGGGAATTGTCTTCCCAGTTGTCACGGGGGTGACAATTTGTGCCGACTGTTCCCTTTGAAAGCTGACTAGAGGGGACAAATGGGAAGTTTGGAAAAACAGTACAATACTGGTCTGTGATTGTACCTATTAAAGGAACCGTAATGTTAATTTTTTTTATGATTTTATATAACTTTTTTGACATTTTTATTTACTTAAGGCTTAATATTGTTCTAATGTTGTGTGTTGACATTGTGTTAATTTTTATATTTAATTATTTGTAGCACAACAAATAAAAATGCTGAAATCTATGGTAATTACATTTTTTTTCTGAGAAGAAATCGTAGCAATTGTCACCCCCGCGGTGACAACTGAGGAACAAACTTCCCATTTGTCCCCTCTAGTCAGCTTTCAAAGGGAACAGTCGGCACAAATTGTCACCCCCGTGACAACTGGGAAGACAATTCCCAGTTGTCACCCCGTGGGACAGGGCTAGAGGGGACTACTGGGAATAATTCGTATTGGGAATGTATTGGTGACTAACTTCCATGTAATATAGCAATTAATAATAAAAAATGGATTACGTTCTATCAGCAAAGTTGATTCATGTCCCATTTGACAAATATTTCTTTTGATATTATCAAAGTTGATAAGGTTGACATTTGTTGATGGAACTAGCGACTTTAGCCTAAATTATTTTGAAATATTTATACAAAAATAGTATTTAGATGGATCATGAATGATATGAGTACTTGAATCAATCAGTCACTCTTCTAGTAGAAATGTGAATGCATTATTACTCATTCGTTCCCTTCGTTCTTTGTTTCTTACGAGGATTTGTCTTACAGCCATACAATTTATACCTGTGTCTGTATGCAATGTTGTTGGCCTGTATGTTTTGAACCAGTTTTAAGCTGGTTTTGTCTGAGTGTCTGACCTGAGAGCTCAATTTTATTGACACAGATTTAAATTATCTTAACTCCTTTACTTCAACCTGTTTCCGACTACTACAACTAATTCAACTACCGCGGTTTTTTTCCGTCTCCTTGTCTAGAGCTATATAATAAAATGTGATTAATACAGTGAACGTCAAGACAAAAGAAATTGACGTTTCTATGTCGATAACTATGTCACAGACGAATCTAAATGTCAAGAATGGCAAGCCGTACTAATGCGGCTGGTCGATTCACTGGACTCAGGTTTGACACCGTTCGTCACGTAGACTTGATATAAGTACTCACATTGGAGCATGTGGACTTGGTCTCATGGCACATTGTGCTAAATTTTTATATTAATAAAAAAAATGTTTCATCATTAAGAAAAATTGATATTTAAATCCGATTTACCTACATTTAATCAAACAAACAAAAGATTTAGAAAATTACAATAAAAGTCTTATCTACTTATTCCTTAATGGGTACTTCGAATGTATAAGATGTTCAATGTACCTGCATACACATGCATTGACACATAAATTACTCCGAAAGGTGTGGCAGAGGTGTACTTATAGCACCCACACTTCGTTTGTTATCTATAAGTTATTTATGATATGTGAGCCTATCGCCATCCATCAAGCACAATTCCAACTCCGTGTTGCTATTGAATTGATGGAATAATCCCAAAATAGTACATTTGCCCGCCCCTGGCATCGAACTCGTGCCCTAGTGAGAGGTAGCATAAGATCTATGACTTGTAATATACCTGGATATGATAAACATGATATAGGTCTAATATGTTGAAAAAATCAAGTAGCTACTAAATCTTTTATCATAAGTTGTTTTGTAACACTATCAGTCAGAATTATATGATAACGTTATACGTACTTATGTAGAACAAAGAAATGTGCAAACAAAAACAATTAGTCATTGCTAATTACGAAAACAAAACAATGCTTTGTGACATTTTTTGTATTAAACAAATAAAACAAACTTTTAAAATAGAATTGACAAGACTCAGTTAAAACATTAATTACCTTTTTTTAAATTAAACTTCAGAAATCTCTACTCTACTACCGAAGCTTTACAGTCACAATTCAGATATAATATAACCACATACATAATAATATAATGTATATGATACGAATTAACTCATTTATTTTTAGGTACCACCTCCTTCTTAAGTGTCCTTTATTGTTTAACCATAAAGGCAAAATGTATAGGTTTTAAAAATATTGGCAATAAAATCGGGTGCTTTTAACATGTAAAGTAGTTTCTATTAAGTGGATGTTGAAAACCTTAAAACTATATAACAAAAGAATAAAATGAATATTTCAAATTATTTACATAACTGTCTGTCAACGACTAATACGTGACTTCCAAACCTTCAATGAAAATCTGACAGTGATCTTTATCAAAAGTCTGACAAATGAAATACTTGAATTAATTTTTAGGGTTCCGGACCCAAAGGGTAAAAATGGTTCTCCAATTCTACGCCTACGCTGTCTGTCCGTCTGACCGTCTGTCACAGCTCATGAACCGTGAAAGCTAGACAGATTAAATTTTCACAGATGATGTATAACTGTTGCCGCTATAACAACAAATACTTAAAACTGAATAAAATATAATATATTTAAGGAGGATGTAATTTGCCACACAGCGAAAGTGTTTTTATTGCTTCTTTTTGTTAGCAACACAGTAGGTATATAAGTTATATATTTTTTTTAAAAATAAATTACTTAATCAAATAAAACTAATATTTAAGGGGGCTCCAATACAACAGACATGATTTTTGCCGTTGTTATTGATAAATGGTACGGAACCCATCGTGCGCGAGTCCGACTTGCACTAGGACGGTTTTTGCGATATCTCACTAAAAGCTCATATCTATAGTAGGTAATCACAATTTTTCAAGAAATAATCACTGATGTTCTATGGAATACGATAAATAAACATGGATCTACCAGGACCTTAAACTTTTACATTGTTTATCGATTTTTCATTAATTCCAGGTTCTTAATTCTATTTAATATTGATGTAAACAGAGACACACAGCTAGCATCCGCGTGGGACCCCAATAATAAATGTTAAAGGAAAAACGGGCTTACAAATCCATCATAAAAAAATATAGTTTAAAAAAACTAAAAAAACACGCTTTTAAAGCACATCAAACTAAAAAGTGAAAAATAATTCTTATTATAACCTGAAAATAATAATAAACGAAAAATACTAGTACTATTGTGAAAAAAAGCGTGGGTCGCTCGATAGACGAAAAATATGGCACAGAGCGCCCCACGCTTTTTTTCACAATAGTACTAGTATTTTTCGTTTATTATTATTTTCAGGTTATAATAAGAATTATTTTTCACTTTTTAGTTTGATGTGCTTTAAAAGCGTGTTTTTTTAGTTTTTTTAAACTATATTTATTTTTCACTTTTTAGTTTTAGTTTTTTTTTAATCCTGGCGATCCTAATCAGGATAATGAGATAAATTTATAAAATTATTATATTGTCGCTGATTCTTTACAAGTGTAGAAAGTTTGAATTAAATCTGTCCGTTTAAAGTGGGTCAAAATCGAGTCCAAAGGAGTCGGTTACATACAAACAAACAAACAAACAAACATACAGGTGAAGCTAATATAAGCGTGTTAAAAAAAACAGTTTTTGAATTTTCATAAAATAAAACATATTCTTCCTAAGTACTTGAACTGAAAAGTAAGTTTATCCAAATTTTTAAACCATAATAAAATAACAATAGTCACAAAACTATACCTTTAAAACGGCTCCTGAAAAGTTCATGAAAATTCACATTTATTTATTCACATTTTGCCGCTAATATTTCCGCGGTAACCCACTAATGTCATGTTCAGAAATGATTTTTTTTTGTCAATCAGCCAACAAAGAAATGTTCGTATACAAGTTAATTTAATAAAAAAAATATCCGAGAGAAGTGAATGTACCAACAAGGACAAATCGAATGGACGTAAGCCCTCGCGCGCGGTGTAAAACGCACTAAATTACTGTACTGCGCTGAATCAAAGCAGAATCCGTACACTTAGCTATCACAAATGTTTGGGCCAACATATTAATCGACAGATGCCGGGTGTCGCCGGTCGCTGTGTTTGTGAAAGGACTATGGTTGCTATCTTTATTTTGCTGTGTATTATCCTTTGTTATTAAACTGGCGACATGTGAGACGTATTTGGTGGTTACCGCTGAGTGCCCTATTGTTAAACACGACTAAAGTGATACGGACTTACAAACAAGGTGATAGGTCCATTTCCTTAAAAAAAGTAGCTATTTCTGGTTCTAATAACCTACGATAAATTCAATAAAGCAAGTATGTGTATATTTTTATGGTTTCAAATCGTACCTATCTCCCAAACGGATGAACCGTCAATGTTGTTTGTCTTAAAAAAATCTGCTAATTTCATCCCGGTTGTCGATCTCTTGTCTCAATGTTTGAACTGGACAGAGAGAGCCAAAAGCCAGGTCCACCGTTGAACTGTGGGCGTCTGTGGGTGGTGAAATGGGTCTTCATACAACGATGTTGGATTGGATGCTCTTTAAAATTCGGACCCTTTGTCCATCCATTTAAGATCGTAAACTGTGCAAAATATATTTGATTGCAAGACTCATACCAAACTTGTCTGCACCTTCCTAAATCTTTGCAGCTATATTAATTTATAAAATGCGAAATACATTAAAATTAAACATATTCAAAAACAAATAGGTATTTCATCATAATCATAACGCTTTATATTTTTCACATAAGAAACGTGTAATGAATAAAAGTATCAAAACACAAATATACCATTATTTTTATTATAACTCGTGAAATCAAGCTAAAATATTTATTATCTTATCTTCTTAAATATTTGAAAAAATTACCGCGTTTTGTAGTGTCAACCCAAATTTAACCGCGATAGCACGATCAAATTCAAATTCAAATTCAAATTCAAATCATTTATTTTCATAGGCCCCAGGAGGCGCTTGAACACGTCAAAACATTACAAAAAATGATATAAAAGTAAATAATAAATAATACTAAATTATACTAATTACAATGATTTGAATAACCGGGGCTCAGATTAATTTTAATCAAACTGTTTAGAATCGAATTAAAATCAATCCAAGTACCAGCTCCGATGGGTATTGCATTATGAGAAGAGCTGGTGAGAAACTCATGTGCACCATCTTTTAAAATGAAAAATATAACAATATAAAAGTACATAAAAAAAAATCACATAAGAAGAGCAATTCATTTCCAAATACTATTATCATTTATGTAGTCTGAAATACTATAGTAAGCTTTTTGACATAATTTAGTTTTAACATATTTTTTAAATTTACCTATTGATAATTCTATTGCGTCTAAAGGAAGTTTATTGTAAAAGCGTATACATTGACCTGGAAACGAGTTAGAGATTTTATGGAGCCTAGTAGTGGGCACAGCGAGTTTGTTTTTGTTCCTTAGATTTAATTTATGGAGATCACTATTTTTCTTAAATTTCGTTTGGTTTTTGTGAACGTACATTAAATTTTCGTAAATGTATTGAGAATGTAACGTCATAATATGTATCTCTTTAAATTTATTTCTTAGTGTCTCCTTGGGACTCATCATATAGATAGCTCGAATAGCTCGTTTCTGGAGCACAAATATTGAATCTATATCCGCGGCACTACCCCAAAGCAATAAACCATATGACATTATACTGTGAAAATAGCTAAAATAAACTAAACGCGCAGTGTCAACATCGGTCAGTTGACGAATTGTTTTTACGGCGTAAGCTGCTGAGCTGAGTCTACCAGACAACGTTTCTATATGTGGGCCCCATTGTAATTTAGAGTCTAATGTTATACCAAGAAAGACAACCTTATTGACCATTTCCAATTCCTCATTGTCCATCACCACACTAGTTTTGACTTGCTTAACATTTTTTGTAAAAAATCTAATATATTTTGTTTTACTACCATTTAAAAGCAAGTTATTAGCACTAAACCAGTTCACTATCTTTGATAAAGCATTGTTTACATCGTCAATTACTGATTGTTGTCTTTTTACCTTAAAAACTAAAGAAGTGTCATCCGCAAACAATACTATCTCATGATTATCCTTAACAAGATGAGGTAAATCATTAATATACAAGAGAAACAGGAAAGGCCCTAAAATAGAGCCTTGTGGCACCCCCATTGCTACAGCTGATCCATGCGAACGCTTTCCATTGACATCTACTCTCTGAATCCTATCGCTTAGATATGAAGTAAGAAGATCCAGAGCGATGCCTCTTATACCGTAGTGGTGTAACTTCTTGACTAGAGTTTCATGCTGCACACAATCAAAAGCCTTAGATAAGTCACAAAACACCCCATAGGCATCCCGCGACTCTTCCCAAGCCTCAAATATGCATTCCAGTAATTTTACCCCAGCATCACATGTTGACCGTCCGCGAGTGAAACCGAATTGTTTAGTGTGCAACAGATTGTTTTCATTAAAATATTTAAGTAACTGCGCGAGAATTAATTTTTCAAAAATTTTACTAAACGTAGGTAGCACCGATATTGGTCTGAAGTTTGTGGGGTCTAATGTACTACCTGATTTAAACAATGGAATGACTTTACTTAATTTCATTAAGTCAGGAAACACACCACAATCAATACATCTATTAAATATCACGATTAAATCAGGTGCAATAATGTCAATCAACGAATTTATAATATGTACAGAAATGCCCCATAGATCAGCCGTTTTCTTAATATTAATTGATTTAAACGCGGCTTTAAAATCAGACAAATTAACATGGTGAAAATCGAAATTATTGTAAAACTCAGGCACATTATCTTTAAGTAACGACTCGGCAACGGAGGAGGAAGAGCCTAAAGCACTAGTTAGAGAGACAGGAAAAGCAGTAAAAAATCCTTCAAAAGCACTGGCAACTTCTAAATCTGACTTGGTTACTTGACCATTGATACTTAACTTAAAGTCTGAATTTTTTGATCTAACCTTCCCAGTCTCTTCATTAATAACCTTCCATGTGGCTTTAATTTTATTACTACTGTTTTTGATTTTAGATTTAATAAATGTAGATTTGGCAATTTTACAAACGCGTTTAAAAATCTTCGAGTATGATTTGACATGTTCTTTAAACTCTTCACTGCTATTAAATTGTCTTTCATAGTATAAAATGTACAATGTTTGCCTACTCTTATGGATACCTGCGGTTGCCCAGTCACCAAAGACAGGACTACTAGTAACAGTAATCTCCTTGGAAGTAAATATTGAGTTAAAATCGCGAAGAAATGAATCAAAAAACGAATTATACATCACATTAGGCTCTATGTCATTATCTAAGAAAGGTAAGTTATTAGCTAGGTTAACTCTCATACGTTCAAAGCGACTAGCTGTTACTGGTACAGAAGTAATTTTTTTCCTAACTACATTTTTACTTTTTATTTTAAAACTTATCATTTGCCCAGAATGATCAGAATCTAGTTTATTAATAATACTTCTGTGAGTTGGACTAATATCTGTATAAATATTGTCTAAGCATGTAGCCGTGGTGGCACTTATTCTAGTAGGCTCCATAAATAAGTTTATTAAATTATGGGATTTAAAAAGACTCAAGATTTGACATGATGCAGTTGTATTAACTAGAATATTAATATTAAAATCTCCACAGACTAAAATTGTTTTACCCAAATTATTTATTCTGCATAGGGCTTCATCCATGATTTCTAAAAATAAATTAAGGTCTGCGGAGGGAGGTTTATATACGCAAATAATAATGAACTGCTCTAATTGTACACAGGAGAGTTCTATGGAACATTCTACAGAGAGGGACACAATATCTTTCCGTTCTTTAAATTTAAGTTTCTTATTAAGTAAAATTAGGGACCCCCCATGTATTGTGTTGACCCTGCAGAATGAACTACCAACCTGGTGGTTGCTGAAATTAAACATGAGCTGATGCCCCTTAAGCCAATGCTCAGTAACACACATTATACTAATATTTTCAGATTTCATGAATAATTCCAGTTCTAGTTGCTTACCCAGATTTAGACAACATATATTTTGATGCACCAGGTTTATATTTTCGTTTGTATTGTAATTAGTACATTTTTGTGGGTGTATTGACATATAATTACTATTTGATTCTGCAGCTAAATTGATCAATTGTACATGTAATAAATTAGAGCTAGAGGTTGCTACCTCTGTTGTCTCATGAACTAATTTAAATGATTGCAGATTTCAGAATTAATATGAGAATTAGAAATGTCAATATCATTAATATTAAGAATGTCAGAAGTACCCTCAATAGAGGCTAAGTTATAATTCATGTCATGATTCAAATAATCATTAGATAATTGCATGTCATTAGTCTGCTCAATAGAAGCAGATCTGTTAGTAGCCAAGTTCTTGGCTGTAATGTCAATAAAATAGGATAGCGAAATTGCTATCTGTCGCTTAAAACTAGCAGAAAGGTAATAGTTACCTTTAGTCAAATAAAGTCTTTAGTCAATTTATATTGCCTGTCTGTTATATTATAACAAAAATAATGTTCTAGGTGATCAATCAGTCCCGAAATCGTGGACCAATCGCGTTTAAAAATCGTCTTTTCCTTGAAAACTTTGTCATTAGGGGCCCGCACATTGGCAATATTATTATGAATATTATCAGCTATGAATAGATAAAAAACCACAAAAACCAGTCAAAGCGGATAACATTGACAATAATATTCAAAGTGTATTGCCCGTGTGGCCTGCAACCTTAATACCTACCTATACTGTGTCCATTCCTTTATTTTCTTTTTGACAGATCACGCCTATGAATTACCGTTTTTATTGTCAGATTAATGTACTACAATAATAATGTACTTTATTGACAAGCAACACTTTTTAGGGAAGTTCACTGTTTGTAACAAACAACCAAAGACTATAAATCAAATCGTGAAATGAAATAATTGATCATTATGAAAAAGAATAATTTGACTTTTTTTTGTGTATTCTCTGTATTTTTTATAAAAAAAGAATATAATAATAGCATCAAGATTCCATGAATAATTATTTGCAAGAAATTAAGTCGAAATCTTGGAATGACATATCAAAATGTAAACAAAGGTAACTAGGAAACCGTCATAGACTAAGTTTGTGACATTATTATTATATTATTATTTTGTATATTTATTTCATCTAATAAAAACTACTAATAAACGAATAATTAATAATGAACTAAAACCATTTCGATGTAATTAATCGATTGAAAGTTCTTCTTAGACAACATCGATTATGATTTCAAATCGAATCAGTAACGTGTGAAGGCATCCCTAAATGTAATCTGTCAAAAAGAAAATAAAGGAATGGACAGAGTATAAACTATTTTTTTTACAATCAACCATAACACTTGATTTCAGCTTACCTCATGATTACGTTGCTTGATCTTCTAATAATATATTTTTCACCACACCAGCACGAAAAAGATCGTTTGCTTGCGAGAATTCAGTGAGTAATAACGCTTATTACTCACTAGTGAGGCAAAGTGATTTAAATTTCGAATCACTAAATCCTTCCAATGAATAGGCGCTAAAAAAAACCAAACAGCCACCATGTAGGTTAGTAATAAACATTGACATCAATTTTATTTTAAAACTACAAACGATACGTTTTAATCATTTTAAATTACATAAATACACGCTTGTTTAGTATTTTCATGGTTTTATATTCGTGATTAACCATTAAATTAATTAAAATCGGGTACTTAATATTAGACTCTATAAATAAATGTTACGGAACGAATTTCCGAACGCAAGATTTAAAAAAAAAAAGTCTGTTTCTGTGTCAGTTATCGCGGGCAAGTATAATTTCTTTTCAGTTTATGTTTAATTGTTTACTAGAACTTTTTAACAAAAAAAATAGTGAATCCAGTGATGAAGAACTTTATGGAACTCCAAAAAAGAGTTGCAACAACTTGCTTCTAACACAGTTTTCTTTTTTACCAGAAAATTCACGTGAAAAGTATTTGAAAACGTACGACATATTTAATTAGTGGTGACTTTCAAAAGGCCCTAAAACGCATTATGAATCGGTATTACTGTCGTATTTCATGGAATTATTTAAGGTTAAGCAATCGAGTACGAGCTTATTTAAATCTTAATATTTTCTCACTGGAAGAGGTGAAAAGTTTTGTATTGCAACGCGTGAGAAAATTTAATTTCCAGTTCGTGACCTCTTAAAATCTTTCGCTTGCGAAGTAGTCTTTATTAGAATCACTCGCTATGCTCGTGATTCAATTTAAGACTACTTCGCAAACTCAAGATTTAAAATTGGCACTCACAACAGAAATATAAACTTTTTCTCACTTGTACCATAAATAACTATTATTGTCAGATGGTTCCTAATATATATAGCCTTAAGCGCTTTAAACAATAAAAACTTATTTTAAGTAACGTCTTAAAACGTCCATACGAATCTTTCTGTAAAATTACGGCAATTGCAAAAGTATACAGAATACAGTATATCTGATTAATTTACTAAAATATTTTTTGTGTCTAAAAGTCCTGATATCCAGTGCTTACAAAATAAACAAAATCGGTAAAATATATCAAACTGGTGAGTGGTGACATTACTGTTACTGACGTTCTGAAAATAGCGACTTCGTTTTATTCGATTCAATGAAGTTTGAAATAGGAAGAAAGATTTTTTTGCTAATGATCTTTTGTTTTTATTTGTTTTGGAATGTACATACACTCACTATTATTTGCAAAAAAAGAAGGTGGAAGGGACAGTGTTTAAAGTTAAGTGTTTGTTTTAGTGTGTCCACATCGGCATTTTCAAAAAAGAATTGTATTTGTATACAGTAGTTACTTATTAAATTCCATTAAAGCTTTGCATTATATGGCTGTAAAAGTGGTACATAAAACTATTTGCCTGTAATACATATTTATGTTCTATAGTACACATGCTTTACCTATATTAAAAAAGTGACCGACCGTAGATTTGGTTTCAGCCATAATTTCGGTTTCGATCAAAAAAAAGGCCAAAGGCTACGAGAATTTCGATATAACCGAAACTTGCAAGTGGACAATATCCGCGCTTCACAGAGACGACGCTGAGCTTCACCAGTCGGCTCGTGACCACGAATGATGCAAGCAATTTCGATACATTGAGCATAGGTATTTACTTACCTTTATAATAATAACGCGCTTTAGACCCGTTGTCTAATTTTTTAAATACGTTCTCAAATCGCGAAAGTTTAAAATCATATCATTTTTACTAACTTTTCTATTGGCGAGCAGTTTAAAGTCGCTGTGTGGGCCTTCGGTGCACTGTTATTCTTGGCGGTGCAGGCTCTTTAGAAGAGCACTTTTTCTTAGAAAATATTTAGAAAGTTTGCACTTTTGGCGCAGCCTGACTCTTTTTTAGAGCTTCTGAATTGTTAATAAAAATTAAGCGAGCGTATATACGGGGTGGATGCGACATAGCGACATTTATTGAAACCACAGCTTCTATACATGGTAAGTATCAATTTCCACCGGATCAAAATTCTCTGGCGAAAAAAAAAATCACGTTCTCCGAACAATTTGAACATTGCGATCGTGCAATTTGTTCGAAAGACGTGGATTTTTTTTTTCGCCAGAGAATTTTTTATCCGGTGGAAATGCATACTGGCCATGTATAGAAGCTGTGGTTTCAACAAATGTCGCTATGTCGCATCCACCCTGTATGAATTGCTTAGTGCAGGTACTAAGGAATTCACGTATTCGCCTCTCAAAATTTTGTATGGAGGATGGCAAAGGGTGTATGGTCATTATTATTAGGTGTCTCGAAAAAATAAGAATTAATTCAATCTCTCAGATGTGGCAACTTTTTTACATTCCTCCATGAAAACAAATGCAATTAGGTGCCACTTCACACTTTTATTAAAATTAATAAATAAGTCACACATCGACGATATCGAGTGAATCCAGCAAAAGTTTCTCAAGATTCTGAATTATCGCCGAAACCCGGGTAGATCTGACATAAAATATCTTGGTCGCCTTCGAAAATTTAACGTCGAATCATTGCAGATGCGCCGCACATATTTTGATCTTGTGTATCTTTATAAAATTATTAACTCTATCATCGACTCGCCTGAATTGCTTTCTCAGTTTAGTTTTAACATAAAATTCCGTGCCCGAAAATGTAACGACACCAACATAATATTTGCACTTCAAATTTTTAAAAATAACATTTCTTATTACAACCCACTAACAAGGATGGCCCGTCAATACAATGACATTTTGAAATCCACTATTAATACATTTCTCGACATATTTGACGGCAACATGAACAGATTTACTGCCAACTTAAAAGACATCCTCCACATCAGCTCGGGTCTGGATGCCTCAGGAACCATAACAGGCGCTTGAGATGGTTTTCAGTTCTATTTTATTTTATTCTATTTTTTTTTATTTTGTTATTATTCGATTCGATAAGTTATAAAAAAACACCGACAATAATCATTAGGTATATCATTACGATATATCGCAAACTTAATGAAGAAGCTAATTTTTAACCGACTTCAAAAAAAGGAGGAGGTTCTCAATTCGGTTGTATTTTTTTTTTTTTTTAATGTTTGTTCACCGATTACTCGAAGACGCCTGGACCGATTTGAGAAATTCTTTTTTGTTTGAGAGTATATACTCGTCATGTGGTCCCATTTTTTTCAAGTCACGTTCTGATGATGGAATCTTAGAGAAATCGAGGGCAACCCTCAAATTTAAAAGGCTTCTATATTGTTTTTTGTATATTATCTAAAACTACTTGGATATTTGCATCTAGTAATCAGCATTTTATGTTGCTGAGCTGATGCTGGAAGGTACAACTCCTCAACGGTTAGGAGTACGGGGATAATTCTTTAAATATAGGCTCCTTGGGGCCGTTTACTGTATTCTTTCAAGTTAGACACAGATGAGGCGAGACGTTGAATATTACTTATGTATATTCATAATATGAGGTCAAGATTTGATGATGGGATCCTAGAGAAATCATGAGTAAGCCTCAAATTTCAAAGACTTCTATATTGTTTTTCGTATATTTCCTAAAACTACTTGGATATTTGCATTTTAAGTTGCTGAGCTGATGCTGGAAGGTACAACTCCTCAACGGTTAGGAGTATGGGGATTATTATTAATAAGTTTTCCGTCTCAAGTAACCGTCGTCTCCTCATTCGAGAAACATTCTTGCTCGGTCTACCCATCACTTAAAATTGTAAAATAAAATAATTTTTAACAAAAAAAAACCGACTTCAAAAAGTAGGTAAAATATAAAGCAAAAAATAAATTTACTTCGCACAAAATAATACGTTTTTTCATTTAGTTAAATAGAAATTATTAAATAATTATTTTATAATTCTGAAGTCGGTGTCAAGTTTCAATTCATACAGTCTTTGAAATTTGAGGCTTATAACAAAATACGTAGAGGTAAGGTTACCGGTTATAAGTCTACAAAAGTTTCGGTTTTGGCCGAAACTGAAGTCGAGACCAAATATTCGGTTTCGGTGTAGGCCAAAAATCCAGTTCCGGTCGGATACTAATTTAAAGTACTTTGGATGTAGTTTGAGTAAATTAGATCAAGCAAAATCACGTCTATCATTGTTATTGTAATGCCGGTTCATATGTTGTTCTTTATGAAATATTCTTATATTAAATATAAGAATATTTCATAAAGAACAACATATGAACCGAACATATGAAAGCAATAAATTTTATTGCTTTGAATATGAAAAAATGAAAATGAAAAAATGTTTATTTCTCACCAATTTCACATTGATATCAGTAGTAGTATAATACAAATAACTTACTAAAACGTAAATTGTTAAAAATTTGCACTGATAAATGGTGACTCTTTCTTCTGAACTAGGTAACAAAATATGCAACAAAAGTTGTAGTTGATGCTTGTTTAATATTACGATGTTTATAGTCATTTATGTAGATATCGTATACATTTTATTTTTAATAGGTTATCAGGCTCCCGCCATTATTTAAAAATTACTACTAGCGCCTTTTGTTCTACACTAAGCTAGGCTGACGAGGTTGATATTGTTGACCTTCGAAGCATAATCTCGGGTATGTTACTGGTGTCGCCATCTGTTTTTCATATTAAAAAAATTGTTTCGAATACCAGTCACTGGATGTCGCTACTGTCGTTCTAATAATTCCAAGGCTGCGTTCACACGATATGATAAGCTACCGTTATCTCTATGCCGGATGCTTACTTACGTGTCGTTTAAGTTTACTTAGGTAGGCACCTACTAGAACTAAACAGTTACATAATCCATACCGCATGTACTTATGTAGGTATCTACTTAGGTTTAGAGTACAGATAACTTTATTGAACGATCAGTGCGTAGGCACATTTGGTAATTACTTATACTTTGCGTGTAGTAGACCATTAAGTTTATACGAGTTAGTTCTATTGTTCCACGCCATAAGCCCCACAGGATGTGGGACCCTCGTGGTGAATCGCAAAGGGAGTTTTTGTCAGAGGGGAGAGCATAATCAGCACCCTCGTTAAATTTCGCCTTGGAAGAACAAAATTGATATCTTGAACTCAATGTAGGTATTTATAAATGAGTGTGAACACAGCTCAATAAATTGCGCTTCTACGACATGCGCCATATTTATTTTTATAACACTATCTTTACGTCATCACCATCACAGTACTAGAAATTGAGGATTTCATATTCAGGATTAATAAATTTTTTATCCTACAGCATGGGACAAATAAATAAGCTTAAAAACAAAATAACTTTTTACTTAAAATCGGTTGTATTTACATTTAGTCCATTGTAGAAAATCAATAGTGTTCAACATCACAAATAAATAAAATCGTACTAAGGTATTCACATAAGTCGTACATAGTACAAATATGCGACAGCTCATTCTTAACACAAAAATGAAAAGGCGGGACAATAAGATTTACTCATAAGATAATTTTATTGATTTCCATGTCAATTTCCTCTAATGAAAACATCTTTGCTCCCTTTGGTATTCGATCGCCAACGGAACAATTAACTAAATGCTTCTCAAAACATTTCGTCATCTCCCGCGGGGCCCGCTGCGTCATAGCATTAAGTCATTGCAACAAGGTGTCGGCACGTCAACGCCCCACGAAAGTCTGAACGGAGTGAAAATTATTCAACAAGATGTATCAAAACGCTCATGTGACGATCGGCGTCTAGCGGACGGTGCGAGGTGCGCAAGTACATCGCGGAGCGGGTCGGCGGAGGGCCCGCTCAGCGATGTACAGCGTCCAACGGGTGATTTTCCACGCGAGAGAGCGCGTCTGTGGCGTGTGGTGCGGGGCGGCGCGGCCGGCGGCAAATCGAACGAGGCCACGCGGGGGGACCCACGCGCCGCCGCCCCGCTCCGTCCGTCTCGCCCCGCCCGTGGCGTCCTTTCATAAAAAATGACGTACATCCTACATACTAAATCACTTTAACCTAGGAATCTCTTATTCCACATCGTGAGACACTGGATTACCGAGCTGGAGGTTCTATCCTAATTAACAGTTATGGACAAAAATTACAGGCCGGTTTGATTATATTTTTGTTAATCGCTACCTATCGCGGCGCGGCGACCGTCGCGCTCTCTTTATCGGTCGTTCGGAGAGCGCGCGACCGCCGCGCAAGGTTCGCGATCAAATGGTAAAATTGTGATATTTTTCTAGTAAACTGACGTGAGGAATACGACTGCGTCTCGTCCGTTGCCGCCCCGGAGTCACGCTTCCTCGTCCCGGCCCGGTGGCTCTGGACGGTCCCGACCTGTATCGCCTCTACGGCTAATTCACTTATTGGCTTACTTAATTTCGTTATCTTTTATCATTCGATCCAGTGTGCGATCGAGCCGAACGAGGGAGCGATTGTGTAATCGAAACGCGAGAATGGATGTACTGTATAAAAGAATATGATTAACCTGAATGCAACAATCACACTATGTTACATTACTGATTATAAAATCACAGGCTTCACTTACGCTAAATATGTACACACAAACTCTCATCGACAACAAGGAAATGAAGAATTGAGCTTTGTGACTTATAGCTTAATTACTATACCGCGCCTTTATTCCGCGGCTTATTTCTATACTTTATTAATAATTGGTAGATTACTACTGCATAGAAAAATATCACAACTTCACCATTCAACGGGCTCACAGGTAGACCTAGAATACAGAGTGGATTTCACTTAGAATAAAGTTTACTTCTGAAAAACACATTTGTACATTTCATGACAAAATTCAACAGCATTCTACTAAGTCTTAATTACACGCTCGCCGCTTCGAGCCGAGAAAGTAAAGATACAGCTTTCAGTACCGAACTTAAACATTGTAAAAAAATGAAAATCTGCATTGAATTTGACTTAATTAATTACATTTTGTCATTTAAATAGAACTGCACCCGTTTTAGGTGGGAGCGTTGTCGGCCCCGCGTGTTCCCAACTGTTGTTAGTGTCTGTTGTTGGGGCTGTCGCTGAGTGTGGACAGTTGGGGCGAGGCGAGGCCGCGCCAGTCCGGGGCGTCACAAGCACTAACACATCACTGTGACATTGTCCATAAAGAAGCACGAGCCCTATTACGCGTCTTCCTCTTCTTCCTCACCGAGCAGCTCCTCCTCCACCTCCTCATCTGTAACAACAAACAACGTGAGTTAGTCCCGAGCCCGACACGTCATTTACTGTCAGATGCAGCTTATAAAAAATGCGTCACATTCATTTGTTTTCCAAATCAGTTACTATCTGCGCTTAATGAGGATAAATATTGTCATAGCAACAGTTTTGGACCAAAATGGTATCAACGTTTTATTTTAATATAAACAAATATATCATAAGTGAATACTAGTAAATAAAGCAAGCAAATGCCTCGTAATTGAATTGTATTTAAATATTAGATGTTCGCGTGGATAAAATGATAACCTAGACTGTATGTTTACGTATTATAGTAGTGCTCTGTGCATGATTGCGCGGTAAAACCACGCAACCCTTAAATCTATTTGCGTGATAAGAGGCCTTGTGAATAAAAGTATACAAGAATAGATACTAACCCTCAGCATCGAGATCGTCTTCCTCCTCTCCTTCGACTATTTCCTCATCATCTTCTTCTCCTTCCGCTTCTTCGTCATCGTCTTCCTCACCCTCACCCTCTCCTTCCAGGTCTTCTTCGTCACTGTGTGGCTCGTCATCTCCACCCCCGCCGTTTTCTTCCTTTCGCGCCTTTTTCGCGTCTGTCGTTTTTTCCTAAAAAAACAACAAAATTATTGGCGGGAACATGTTTTTTTAATTGTTTACATACAGCACACCAACAATACCCGGTATGCCTTGATGTGTTCAAGATCAAACAAGTAATAACTGGCTATTAGCCAATATTATTTCAATTTTAAATGCAACCAGAGATGTGTTTATGGATGATTTTGTGGGAAAACTGTGCAAGTTACCTGCATAATAATGAGACGCAGGTGACAAAGATTCGTAACGATAAAGAAGCGTGGGTCATTAGTTGTTGTGTGGGGGAAAGAGCTACGTTATAGAGCGGGGCCGGCGCCATACGGCCCTTTTTCCCGTGGCAAAGTTGAACGGAACGCGGTCACCGCGCATACCTACCTACCTAACCGTTCGCAAAGCGACGCCGTTTACACGAGAAACAACTAAAAACCGCCTAAATAACGCCGATAGACGATCTATCGGCGTCATTCATTAACATGCATGTTTTATATCAACTACGTCGACGCTAACCTATACTATTTCAATCTCGTGTATAGACCACGCGTTCTCGTATCGTACACGCCAGGTAACCTACAATGAACATGACGGCGATATCAAACAAGCTAAGGTTATGATAAATTACATTATAATGCGATGTCTAAAATTACCGCGAATGTTAATCATTCAATTCTTAACTTCGTTTCTAGTATTGAAAAGTGCCGTAGAACAAAGGATATGAATGCTACATTATAATACACCAACATGCCAATAATGCCGGGTCATTGACTACTTTTCTGTGTTAATTCCAAAATAAAATAACAATGTGCACACTACTACAGCATAAATAAGTTTTGACAAGTTGGAAGTTAGAATACGATTCAGGTTATTTTCAAAAGATGTATTGAGCGTAGAATAAAACAAGCATTTACGCGGCGTTTTGTGTTAGTGACAGTCAATCCGACTCAAACACTGACATTCGCGCCGGCCATGTTACCCATCTATCTAGCGTCACGCTGCGATAAATGCAAGCCCTGAGAAAGTCTAAAATAGCCATTACACGCAACATAATCAATAATCAACTATAAGTAGGCATTGCAATGACTACATGCATACTTTTTCAATACTATCGACATCAATGAGGACAGCGTACGTTCCCGCGCCATGTTTTTTTTCCTCCAAGGTCATGCCTTCCTATCGAATACGAGTAAACAAAAGCTAAAACTGATGGCCTAAAACGCTAATTATTTCTAAACTTAGGATTCACAGGTCCGTCACTAAAGAGGGCATCTTATTATAGGCTCATCGATTTCCCCACGCACGCTAACATGCATAACTCTACAGAAATGACATCCAAAAATACGCCGGTTAGAGTCGGCATCATTTCCGTGCCTACACACTTCGAATCTCAATGTTACACGTGGAAATAGTGTCTAAGGCCGAGATAGATAAAGAAAACAAGTGTAATGCGGCCTTTATAATAGCGTTCAATAAAATGGCGAGTGATTAAACTAATACATTTGTTTGACATGTGGACTCACCTCTGCTGCCCTTTTGGCTCCTTTTAGGTCACTTTTCGCGTCACCCTTCTTCTCATCGCCGACCTTGTCGACGGCCACTTCACTGTTTTTCTCATTGGTGCTCATGATTGTTCTGAATTTGGTATTAATTACTAGAATTAGTAAGTTGTACGGCTGCCCGGATCCGACGCGCGACTGACTGAACGAGTGTGCGAGCGGCCGAGTTTGAAAACGAAGATGGCGCGGGCTTCTGCACGCCTGCGTTCTGATTGGTCGAAAGCGTTCTCCATTAACAAGCTATGAGTAGCATGTGGGTAAAACTGTTGCAATTTATTTTCGCTAATATACGGATTAACCACTGATTGAGTGTTTAAATCGGTGTTAAAAATGATCTTAAATGTGTCAACTTCATAAATTTTGCCTAAAACAATCCTGTTTTTGAAATATTTGTAAATATAGCAGCGCGTCGGCATCCATTAGTTCCAAATTTATCCGACGCGCAGCGCTACGGTCTATTTGAGTTAAGCGGGAAAATAAAAAGTTCATTGAGATTAAAATGAAAAGCATTTCATACATACGAAGTAAAATTTTCTTTATGTAACGGAATAGCGCATTTCAATTATTATTATTTAAATTTGGCACATTGACCTTAGCGTTCTTATCGTTTGTGTAAATAAACTGAGCCTTGCGTATGTTGCCACGGGTCACAATAATGCCTTAATCAATTTCTTTGAGATATTCTCAGTGTATATTCTATAGATGAATTTTACCATCGATTATAAAGCAATCAACTAATAACTTGCTAGATGACTCTTCTTTCTAGTGAATTTTAATTGGCCTTGTTCTAAACATTTTTTGAATATTTTTCATTAGAATCAAATCCATTCTTACATGACGTGGTGAACTCTAGTTCAAATTTGCCGCCATATTAGAAAATCGATTTTTGGCCCTCGGCGATATTGAGATGTCATAAAACGACTTTTTTGTTAGGCCAGATAATAAAATAAAGAGAGAGAGATATTTAAAATCATCATTTATTTACACATTGGGACTAACCTTACATTTTTTACTCCACACATATTTAGAGGCGATAATAAAAGATAAATAAAATTACACTCGAACTAAAATATAATCGTATGACCTAGATGAGCTGTGGAAAACGTAGTGTAAAACAAATAAAAGAAGAATCTTTGAGTTCTGCAAATTAGTATTCATTTTAGACGTAACGGCAGATGGAGATATTTACATGAATGCTTGGATTTTTAACTGGTTTAACCAGCTCATTAAGTAAAAAATACAGCTTTTGAATGTTCCTTTTAAAACACAATAATAATACGGATTCAAGCTGCAGCAAATTTATACCAAGATATTACGTCTAAAATTGTCACACGGATTTTATACAATAGAATAATGAGTATATGAGTTTTAGTGTATAAAGACAAATAATAGCGGTGTATTTGTAAGAAATGTATAACATCTATGATTGAGTATCTTATGCTATTGTTACATTATATAAAATTTACGTAACATATTTGTTGAAAGACCAGCTTTTAAAGTGCATTCAATAAATATACAACCACTAGCTGCAAACATGAAAAAAATGGCATATCGTTGCTGCAAATCGAGCCTCAAGTTTAACAAGCTTTTACGAATATTTTTGTTACCAGTGGCGCCCTCATCAAACGCCAAACATTGCGGACTAGTTATTTAGAAACGCACTTACTGAATACATTTTCATAGCTTACAATATATTCAATGGAACACCATAGCGTTTGATAAACAATATAAAAGTTCAGTGCTACTTCTTCATAAAATAGTAAAAAATCTGGCAAATCATATTTGGCTTGTTACTAATTTTAGATTTGCAACAACGAAATATTTAACACTTTATTAGACTATAGACTTGATAATTTAAACGTTTAACTATCTACAGAGATACAATCTGGCTATCCTTTTGCTTATATCTATTGAATGAAAATGGAAGATTTCAAAAACATACATAAATTTCCGAAGAATCAGGCATGCATACGGACTTATAGTCAGAGAAATCTTTCTACTTAAGTACTAAATGTTAAATGGTTTAATATGATACAAAAACATTCAGTAGTTATCTACGTTCGGAAGTAAATTTTCAGGTCGCCATACTTATTTAATTGGCAGAAAATGCTTTTCATATTTATTCGGTTTCACAAACTATCCGATTATTTTAGATATTTTCAAAAACATAAACAAAAATATCTTCTAATTTATATTTTAAAATATCCATCAAATTAGTATATCACAGGCATAATATATATAACATCGATTTACCTTTTACAATTTCAGAATTTGCAAACTACTATGGAACACTTGTGGTTTTTATTATTATAGCTGCTATAAAATAGTGATAGTATACACGTCAGTACAGGAAGTTGATAAAATATGTAGTATTATTTGAGGTCACACTCGCATTTTGCCAGATAATAAACAGGATAATTGCGTATAAATAGCGGTATATTTTCAGGGTGGGCAAAGTAATACAGTATGATTATCTAGTCTTTTCAAATGTACATTCAAACTACAGCAATAAAAGCTAGATTGAATCATCGAGTAATTTAATGATTATTTCCTGAGAACATACCTACGACACTCCTTGAACACTTCATACAACTGTCGTGATAAGATTACTGCATAAACCACTAGACATACACGAGTGCTAGTGTGCGTGAAACTTTTACAAATGAATCTGTGTCAGCACGTATTCAACGATTTACTGATTTCAGAGTCGAGATAGTGGCTACTCTGTATATAGCATAACTAAATTATTAGGTACAGAAGACAATCTCATGTGCTCATGAGGGGGCTGCGGGGGAGGTGGAGGGGAGGTGCTCGTGCGATACAATACAAAGTGGTCTCGAGTGTTGCGAGTCTGTGTGCGTTGTTAGAGCGTGTTAGCGACACACAGCTTTCATCTGTACCTGATTATTCTGTGCCATTATTATCCAATGACTAATCTAAAGCAGTGTTGATACACATTAAAGGTCGCTTTTAAATATACATATATTTAAATACTATGAGTAACATCAAGTCATGGCTGCGTCAGTGCGTATTTACGTATTGAGTCGACCTTTATCATGTATTGTGCTGTGACGTTTTATACTCATCAGGTGCCATAATTTAATATTTTATTCTGTCTACTGGCAATTTTATCGTATTTTATAAAGCAGACTCCCAATTATATGTTTTCATTAGGGTCATTAAATATGTTAAAGTAAGTTATTTACCATGATATTTGAATTTTTTTTGTGGTTATTGGAAGAGCCATGATTTAACTTAAACTAGTTTTAGTAGTTTATACTGGAAACATACATTGACCCTGTGTTTTTAAAGCAAAATGTGCGGTGGCCTTTTCCCTGATAATATTCCATGGCAATATTTGACCTCTTCGTGTATACTTCTTTGTGTACAGTGGGCCAACGAGTTAGCTATGCAGGGCAAAAACTTCTACGCCATACTGAAAACTGACTGCAATAGATATGCATGTTTGAATTACATATTTAATAAGTGTAATATACCCACTATTTAGATATGTAACTCATTTATCGATAACTGGTGTAGTAAGCCTTTACAATGACATAAAAGTTTTTGCCCTGCATAGCTAACTCGTTGGCCCACTGTACCTATATTCAATTTGATAACACAAACAACAAGCATCCGCTAAAATAACTAATATTATTTGTATGTTTTATATTAACATGTCTTAACTAAAAATGAATGAAAATTGCTAAATGACAAAACTTGTAACCAAATCATGTATAATTGGGTCTCAAGTCTAAATGCAGTGAGTATATTTTGTTATTTAAATTGAAAATGATGATTTTTATATGTAAATTATATGTTATTAAAATTATGGGTAAATTTGTATTTGATGGCATTCCATATTAATTGATATTTTGCTCCTTTTACATGCAAAATCACGTTTTATTATAGCCTTAATTCTCAAAACGTTTCTGATTTGCAAATGTTTGGAAATGATTACTTATGTATTTATTATAATTAATTATGTTAGAAAACATAATAGCCATGCAATGTTTTTAATTTCTTAATAATAAATTAACGCCATGATCATATTAAATTGAATTAATAAACATAAACATACTACAAGCAGAATTTATCAAAAATACCACTGCATTGAAATATAGACCCGTTTCCTGGTTATGTATCTAGAAATACGATTTGCAATCGCTACTAATCATAACTATCAAAGCCGGTTATAATAGGAATTACTGCTGGCAAATCTTAATAATTGAAAGAAATTTACAATAAGTATGTAGTCTTCATATACTGTTCCGAACATCAAAATTGTATGGTTGTATTAGTAATATAATAGTTCACTACTCAACCATTCTTGGTGAAAATTGTAATAGAAGAAGTGTCGAGAAGGATTCGCTATTCATATCGACGTACTACATGGGCAAAGCCGTAATAAATAATCTATTCGATTTGACTTCACTAACTACAGAAGTGATATAACAGTATGTCAAAACAATGACCTATTTTCGACCAAAATGAATGATCATGCTATTAACATTACGGTTCAGATTTTAACCATACGATATCAAGACTCAAGCATATTTCTAGACACATCTTCCAGGAGACAAGAATGAAGTGTTGTCCCTAGAAGGTAGTGCACACATTGCCATCGAATTCAATGTTCCCGCCGTAGGAGAAGGGCACGTTCTCGTCGTTGAAGGGCGACTCCTCGTCCGTGAAGAGTCGGTTCTCGCCGCGCCACGCGCTATAGAGTGTAGGTAAAAAATCGTTGAATAGCGGACTCCGGAGCTGCGACGTGTTGTTTTCTTTCACCACCTGAAAGTTGGAGATTTCAAGTTTTAGTATAGTTTATAAAGAAATACAGAATACGACAAGTTTTATAGGTCTCAAGTACATTTTTACCGGTCTTGATTGGGTTATGGCATATGGTATGGTATGGTTTGTTAACATAAATACATCAATTCACGCTTTTATCCCATGGGGCTAGAGAGAGAAAGTACAGCACCATGCTACTAATTTATATACTTCTTACACTTTCTCAACATATATACATATTGTCTTATCATACACCAGCAATATGTTATGTAAATGTTACTATGGGAATTAACAACATTTATTACAGCATGGGGTTCTAGAAAAAGCATGTCAAAGGTTCAACATGCAATGATATCTCTCATGCTGGCGTACCAAAGGCTGTATTAGGCTACCATCAGGCTGTCCGTAAGATTACTTGATAACATAATTTACCTTTTCTAATCCATCATAGTTGGGATCATTTTGACTCTTAGGGATCCAGATCTTGACGTCCTTGTCCAAACCGCTCGTCGCCAACACAGGACTTCGTGGGTGAGCCTCGATACAGTTCACCTGAAATTGTAATGTTATTAATCAGCATTACAGTTCATTATGGTTGCAACGCAAAATAGCTAACATCTGGCTTCGGGCCGGCACTGCCCTGTTGAGTAGTCAAATCTTTATCTGACATAGCTAGAAATCTATTGTAGCAGGCATTGCTAGAGGCTAAATATGGTAGTCCAATGTAACCGATAGATACTGTATCAGATACCCGGATGGGGCATAAAATTTATTGGTTTATGTACTAAAATATAAAATCAATAGCATAATAAATCCGTGGGCCGTGCGCCTTATCTCACGTCAGCGGCATCGGAGCGAATAGAGAATGCACTATCTTCTGCATTACTTTGAGAATAGTATTTCTCTCCATAACCATCTTCAGCCATTGTGTTTTGGTTGCTATAGCTTACACAAAGAATTATTGTGCAATGAATTATTGGAAGAGATGGTGCTCATGAGATTCTCACCAGTTCTACTCATGATACAATACCCATCAGAGCCGGTATTTGGTTGAAGTTGAATTAAAGTCAATGTAAGCTCTGGTGATTCAAATAATTTTATTTTAATATATTTTGTATTTTGATGTTTGTTTTGACATGTTCAAGCGCCCTTTGGGGCTCATAGAAATAAATGATTTGATTTCTGTCTATCTTTCTTAGTATCAATTTCCCAAGCTTTTGCAATTTGTGCTCTGCTCAATATTGCCATTTAGTCATAGCCTAGGCCACCCTGTCAGATTCTATCTTCTGGGTAGTCAGAAGTCAGAAAGTTCTATATCTTATTTTAAAGTATACGGTCTGGACCTTCAAATGAGAAACAGTATGAAAGTTTAACATGCAATTCAAAGGACTGAAGAGTTTTGGTGTTGTTAATAGTAAGTAGCCACTCATCCATGTCCTGGTTGAAGTAAGCATTTCTTACCCAAAGATCATATGACCCTGGCTGTTATAGCTTGGACATCATCTATTTATTTTTCCTTCATCTTACAAGCTAACAGATGTTGCATACAAAACGCTCACAAGATTAATTTTATAACAATATTAAACATAAAAAAATTATACAATTCACAAGCTGTACAAAAGATTTTTATTAAATAGAATAGAATTTTAATGTCAATACAAATAAAATAATAACAGTAAATTCAAATGATAAAATTAATAAAAATAAAAATATAGTATCAAACCCGAACGAAACAAAAAAAAATTGTACTTGGTTATAATATCAATTCATATGTCTAATTGTAAATTTTTTCTAATTTATGTTTTTTTTTTAATGATGTGTCTAAACAATTAGATACTTCATAAATATTACAATCTTTATAAAAGTAGAGACTAATAAGTAATTTTATTTTGCTACTAAATTAATTTATTGTGTTTTTAATAATTATGTCATTTAAAAATATATATAAAGTTGATTAAACAAATGTCCTAATCCATCGGCAAATAAATCAAGTTTGTGGTATAAATGAATAAAACTCACCACTCCATTAGCGTCTCCCTGCAGCCACTGCACGATGGCCTCACTCTTCTTGTCCCACACGTAGATGTAGGAGCAGTCAGATCCAGACACCACAAACTCACTCCTCGGTCCGAAGAACGACACTCCCTTGAACGTGGCACTATTCCTGTGTCCGCTGTACCGGTGACTAAAGCCTTCTTTTAACTCGTTTGTGTTGTCTCTGGAAAACGTTTTTGTATGGTAGGATATAACTAAAATCATAGTTCTTAGAGCGACCTAAAGGTGTTATTACATAAACATCGATCGAAGCAAAACAACGCGCTGCGCATGCGTGGTGCGCTCTGATTGGCTCTTTAAACGTTAAAAAAACTAAATTATACAACGTATATGTTGTATAATTTCTCTACTAATTATAAAGAGAAAATATTTTTTTGTTCTTAGTTAGTTTGTTTATTGGTTTGCGACATTTACGCTGTAGGTAATTAAAATTGCACTTTGTTTGTTCACAATAACTCGTTGTACTGCAAATTTACTAATTATCTAAATTTGTCCTTAAATGTTCTGCATTAATTATTAATATGCTTTTTCTCTTAATATAAGTCTGTTCGTTATACTTTGTAACACATTGTGGATAGCTATAATTGGTCATTGTTTAGTAATGTTAGCTATGTAATATATTTGGAAACGACTGTTGTTATCCCGAATAAATAAATAAATAAATTGGTTAGTTTGCACCCCATAATCCGACCGATCTTAATAAAAATTGGTGTGGGTATAGGTCAGAGGCTCAGAAACAATATAGGCTACTGTTTAACAATCTACCACTCGGGCGGAACCGCGAACGGAAGCTAGTATTTTATATTTACGTAGGTTGGCTTGATACAAAAGAGCCTATAGTTAATTTGACTGTAAAAACATATGATATTGCCTGTAGACACTAGAACCTAATATAATTAGCACTTCTTCTTCTTTGCGTGTCAATGGAAAAACACATGGAAATGCATGCTATTTAAATTTTGTTTGACCAAAACTTTGCCACAAGAACGACATCATCGGTGGCGCTCCACAGGTCGTCTATGGTACAGGTGGTAGGACATAAGGGGCATGTAAGAAGGTGAGCCATCGTTTGGGGACTGGCACCGCATTCGCAATCGGACAAGGCTGCATAACCCCACCTCGCCAAGTTATCCTGGCAGCGGCCAACTTGGGTAC
The DNA here is from genome assembly GCA_905147285.1 of Hypena proboscidalis. Lineage (NCBI taxonomy): Eukaryota > Metazoa > Arthropoda > Insecta > Lepidoptera > Erebidae > Hypena > Hypena proboscidalis. The sequence goes on from LR990132.1 coordinate 2,063,954, forward strand.
GGAGCCCTGGAAACCTACGATTTGCAGACTAGCGTGGCAGATGCATTTCACCTTTTGGGTTTAGGTTGCATGTAATTATTAATCACAATAGAGATCTTCGCTCTTCTAATAATCTTCTCCTCCTAGTTCCCTCACATACTTCTGGATTAGTTAATTCATCTTTTCCTGTTTAATCAGTCCTTCTCTGGAATGCATTCCCTCTTGTGATCAGGACGGCTACGAGCTGTTATGTATTCAAAATGAAAGTTCGCGAACTATTCCTTAAGAATACGGCAGAATTATTATTATTACCACAGACTGTGATATAATTTGTATTTATGTATCGTTTTAAGTATTTATGTATGTTTGTGTGTATATTTATGTATATTATATATAGTATATTATACATTATATCTATTTATGGTTAGTATTTATATTTTATGTTTTTAATTATATTTATTGTTTAACTCTCTTTGCACTATCGAGTCTATGACTTCGCCTACTCTGTTATCTCTGCACCACCTGAAGGTAGACTGATAGAGAATGCCCTAGGCATTAAGTCCGCCAATATACACTGTATATGAAGTATTATAAATAAATAAATAAATAATAATTAGGTGGTGACTACAGTTTTCTTTTCTTTTTTATTCAGTTTTTTTTCAGACAGTGGACAGTCTACTTACTTGTCGTAAACATCGTTTTTGGTGTCAAATAGGTAGATATCTTCGTCGTTGTACGAGCCGAGTATCTCTGATCCGTCATGGTTGTATACAGCGCACGTGAGATGCATGCTTGATGATCGGACTCGCTTCTTCGTGTCTGTCTGCAATTCGGAGATGAGGGATTAGTACAAGTTAAAGGTAATTGTTAAGGCGGTGTCCTTCGGGGCGAACTAGCTCCAACGCGATTGCGTTGCGGATAATAACATAACATTTTTCTTGCCTTGTTTGTATATTATAATATTTTTTTTTCGCCGAGGCCGGGCGAGAAAACGCTGGCGCGATGACTTGCGACACCTTTCTGGAAGACTGGCAGGAAAAGGCTTCGGATAGGGAAGAATGGAAGTCTTTGGGAGAGACCTTTGCCCAACAATGGGACAGTATGTTGTATGACATGTTTGTCAAAGTTTGTACTCTCACTCAATAACTAAAGTTACAATGTGAATGCAATGCACACCTATTATTTGTAGAATTACATATAATTTGAACAGATAAATGTTAATATAAGGTATCTTTGTAATTTACTGTTGGTAGTGCTTATAAATAAATAATAGCGCGAAGCGGAGCGGGCGCGGCGACGCTGTCCTACGTGCACGCGAATCCGCGAACTTCGCCGCCGTCATCTGTCATTAAACGTAGGGATCGCGTATAGTTCGCGCGAAAATATCAAACGGTTGGCGTAGTGGTTCAAGGGATCGCCTCGCCGCTTTCAACTGCGCTGGTGTTGTGGGTTCGATCCCCACTCGGGACAAATCTTTGTGTGATTCGCAAATATTTGTTTTGACTGTGGGTGGTGTGTGTGTGTGAAATGTATGTTTGTGAACAACCCCGCGACACAGGAGTTATTCTAGTGCAGGCGTAAGGCGTACAAAACCGATCGCGATCGCGTGGCGCGGCTTCGCCCTCTAATAAAATTTGGTCCCGCAGTACACTTCAATAGGAATAAACTGTTTGATTATTTCGCTCCGCGCCGCAACGCGATCGCATACGTTCGACCACACCACTAACTTAATTATAGCCGTCAGTTTATAGGTGAGTACACAGGCCCGGTCATTATGGTACAGAAATTATGCTTTGAAACTGCTGTACTTGGCCTAAATATAGCTTGTAACGCGTTAACTATTAACTGTGTGTGTTGACGACCGGATGGCGGAGTGTGTAGTGTACCTGCCTGCGACGCCGAGGTCGTGGGTTCGATTCCCACTTAAGACAAATCTTTGTGCGCATGAACATGGGGGTTTGTCTTAGTCTGGGTGTTTCTATGTATAATAAGTAAAGTATACATGTATTAGTATCAGTTATTCTAGTACCCATAGTACAAGCTCTGCTTAGTTTGGGACTAGGCGTTGTGTGTGAGTTGTGAAATATTTATTTTATATATTTATTTAGTCTTTTACAAAAATACACAATGTACACACATAAAGACTAAAACAAGATTATAGCTATCACTTAACATAAGATACTGGGAAACTATTGGCACCAGACGTGGCAAAACCATTTACTTTTGACATTTACATTTGACTGCCACATTGGTCTAGTGGTCAGCGTATTCGATATCTGAAGAATGATTCCCGGGTTGCTAAAAAGTGTTATATGACTTAAGTATAAGGAAATTTTCAGTAGCAAAATGCCGATAGTTCTATACTACATAGGGCTTTAACAGAACAGGTGAAATGTGAATCCTATACACACCACCTTTCTCTATTAACCTTCTGTGTAATATAAACCTAATGATGAATTTACGTAAAAAAATCCCTCTTTGTACCTCTAGTGTTGCAGGCGAGGTCCGCGTATATGACCGACGTGTTGTAATTGGTGTATCACTTACATTCTGGTCATTGAAGAAGGCAGGGCAGTAGGTGACGACAGGCTTGGTGGACTTGCGCCTGTCGTACATCCTCACGAACTTGTCTCTGCCCGCCACGATCAGCTCCCGGGGCTCGGAGGGGTGCCCCGCTACGCTGTAGAGCGGAACGGCCATGCTGCGCTCGCGGACTTGGAATAACCTGAAATTTATCATTACCATTTATTTTGTGCTTCCTCGTCGGTCTGGTGGTTAGCGTATGCGATTAGTGTTGCCCAGCAAGAGTCTTGCAAGTCTTGCAATTACCTATAAGGCTATTGCTATTTATGAAAGTTTACTGTTACTACGAAAATTTTAAGCTTGAATTAACATAGCTATAGTAAAGACCAACGAGATTAATAAATGTCTAAAGATTAAATAAGAAATTCTAAAAATCAACTGCCACATGGTTATCAACTGAGCTATATACCGTTTCACTCGGGAGTAACTGTTTCTTAATAAACATTTACTTAATCAGTATAATGTATTCGTTTCCATTCTAAGCATTCTGAAACTTATTTTGTTCTTTGGAAGGAACACCTGTAATCTGAAATTCGAAAATCGAAGTTCGTGTGTTCGTCGCTTGCAAGACTTGCAAGACTCTTGCTGGGTAACACTATATGCGATCTCTCACTGCGAGATCTCGAGTTTGATTCTCGGGTCGGGTTGGTGTCACTTGGATTTTTTACGTCAGGATATAGCAGCGTGGAGTCAGACTTGTGTGTTGTGCACCTAATACCAACTTCAAATTCATTTGACTTCGTTCTTTTTCATCATTCAAACGGTGAACGTAGAAAATTAACGTAAGGCGTCGGTGCTTTCTTTCTAGGAGTTCAATAACATTTAAAAAAACGGCTTCACACTAGAATCAATATCTGCGTCAGGGATACATTTCGTGACGTCGCAATGCCGCTCCCGCCGCTATCTGAAGATGAATTTGCACAAAAGAAAAGAACTAAAGAAAGATGTAGGTAATGACACGGACATTACCTGGAGACGCTGTCGGCGCGCACGTCGCACTGCATGACGAGCCCGTCCTCGCCGGCCGACACCACGACGTGCGGCTCCCACGCGCTCACGTGCAGCTTGTGCGCCGCGCGCGCGTGCGCCATGAGCCGCCGCCGCGCCGCCGCGCCGCCCGCCGGCGGGCACTGCAGCAGGCGCACCTAAGGGACACCGCAGCGTCAGCTAAGGATTCCGGCGGACTATATTTTGCATGATTCCACGAGTATACAATCAACTTCCCTAGAAACCTGCACTTTATGTATATACTGTTATCTAAAGGGTACTACTCTGTCGAAGAATATCTGTCTGACAGATCAATATCTAATTTGTAAAAGACTTATTTTTTTTTCTCTTTTTTACATCTGCCACAAACATAATATCTCTGCATCACCTAAAGGTTGGCTGGTAGATAATTCCTTTGGCATTAAGCAAACCTGTGCGATGTACTTGCGGGAAGTTAAAATAAATATTTTTTTTGTGTCTTAATAGGTATTAATTTTTTTTTATCTGTTTGACAATGCATGAAATTTAAGTAAATTTAATATTGTGATTGTAACCATAAAATTTTGAGCGTCAGTGTACAGCAGAACAATGGCCGCGCGCATGCCGGAAGCAGATGCGAGCAGGTAATGCTCAATTGGTTTGCGCGCAGCGTCCACACTTATGAACTTCTTTCATGTTTCTTTACAGCAGTCTCTACCCGGTCTAACGCGCATTTTCATAAATAAACAAACACGAGCGGTAGACGTACCACGCTGATAATGTGAAAACATCCTTAGTCCGGCAGTCTAGCAAATTGGTGACATAAATGTGACTACAGATCAACAAGTGTCGAATTCGATTACCCCGTCAGATAAGTCAGAAAAAAAAGAGGCAACACAATATCTACCCTTTGAATGTTAACAAGTTGAACCTTTATTGCTGCTTTTAATTTAACGATAATGTTGTTTAGGTTGCTTTGGGCCCTTAAATAAATGATTTGATTTGATTTGAACCAGACAGAATGAACATCTTCATCTGTACAAAAAGTTGCTAATAGATTTACAAGAATTTATCCAGATTGGTGAAACTGGCTCCTGCTCCCTGTCTGCTACCTCTTGCATTCAGAGAGTGCCTAAGGTCAGTTTTAGTTTGTACTGTCTGGTGTTGTACCCAAGAAATGGGCTCAGGAGTCGAGGTCACAAGGTAAGATAAACTAAAACTGACCTGGTCTCTTAATACAATCTATTGTCCTTCCTCTAAAAAGGATGTTACTTGCCTGTCCATCCCTGGCACAAGTGACGATGTTCAACTGGCTTTTAGCGTTCAGATGTAGGAACTTGCTTTGAAACACATTGGACTTATGTCCAGTCTTAATCGTCTGTATGGCTGTGTTCCGTGCCCAGTCCCATACTACGACATTTGTGTCGTCTGACCCAGACGCTAGCAAGTGTCCTGCAAAACAAATAATTAAGACGTTGATAGACTTAATACACATAGTATTTATTTATTTCATACAGGCACTTCACAGGTTTCAGTCAGTAACTAAATATTTGCTGGATGCTATCCCTTGTAGCCAGGTGGTGCTGATTGGATGTACGATGGTTCACTAAAGGGGAGGCATTGGCTGTACTTACATTAAAAGGAATATGGGACCAGAACATATTTTTTGACTTAAATTTGTCTGAACTGAATATACCACTGGAACTAAACAATGTTTTCTTGATCATCTTTTAATGTTGGTTCAAGCTTTAAAGTCAAGGCACATATACTAATTCTAATATTTTTTTCGTGATTTATAGAATAATCTATTGTTGTTCTAGTCCCAGCTCAGGGTCAGGGTCTTGGTACCCATAATTACCCTTGTGGATGTGTCCCTGCATTCTAAAGTTTTTGTTCTTACCTTCTGGATGAAAATTTATGGAATTAACGCATCCCCTGTGTTTGTTGAGATTATGAAGTTTCTTCAATCTGTATATGGCGTGCAATGATCCATAGAATCGTTGTTCAAACATTAGGTCTTCCTTGGTTGTTTTTCCGGACGGAAATGACAGCCCCATCTCACGGTTTATTATTTCTGTAAGGTATTATACATTTTAAAACATTTTTTTTCTATTGTATACACTTAAGGATGAAAAATTAAGAATCCCCAGAATTCGAACCTGCAGCAGCCCACGGGTAAACACTTCAGGTGATGTGCCAATTAAGCCATGGAATTGTATGCTGCTAGATTGGAAATTTAAATTCAAATATTGTATAAAATACAAAAAGTCTTACCAAAGCCATAATTTGCTATAAAATATTACAAGTATTTTATCACAGTTTTCAAAACATTTTTGTATGTTTAATAGGAAGGGACACAATTTTTTACATAGAAATAATGGCAATGTTTTATTTCTAAAATCATATGCTTATCTGCCACTTGAGAAACTGGTGCTGAATGCGTAAGACAGCAAGAAGTTTAAATAACTATTATATGAGAATGAGGTAGTAACATAATAATTTAAGTAATTGTCACTTTTTACCTACCTATGATAAAATAGAGGTGTATTTGCATAAACATTAAAAGATAGACTTTTTTGTATAAATAAAGGTATAGGTGTTCTTTTATTTATAATAACTCTCATTGAATCAAAATTTAACATATCAGCAGTGGTGGTAATTAAGAAAAATTTAGAATTAATAATTTTTTTATGATTTAACTGTGTCCCAAAAGGCCTCTTTCCCCTCCTTCCAAATATTCTTGTCCGTGGCTATTTTTCATAGATTACAGAACAGAAAACATACCTCTCAGCAACAAATAGGTGTGTTTTGGCCTGATCTTCTGCAGAACACTTGGTGTTTTGCCTTTATTCTCCTCATTTTCATCTTCATTATTAGCCCGGGAAATTGGGTGGTCATCATCAGAGTCAGATTCGACGGAGGTCATGCCTATTATGGGGAAGTTGGATGTATCTGACTCATAACTCTCATTACAGTCTGATGAGTTTGATGAACTGTCATTTGATGAACTAGAAAAAACAAACAAAATAAAGAAAAATTTTATAGCTAGTGCTTAGATAGTTTTTAGTTTTTTTTTAGTTATAACAGGCATCATTCATGAAAATTTCAACTGCCTCGCTATCACTGCATGTAATAAAGCCTGGTCACAGATGGATGGACAGTATAGTCTAAGTAATAGGGTCCCATATTGTCAAATTAATCCATGGATATAGATATATAAGCATGGCTATATTGTGTGTGCACTTACCTAGTAGGAGATGTCCCACAGTCTATTCCAGGGCTTAGAAAATGGGCTAAACCAGCTAATCGCCTCAGACTAGTGCTTTCATCTTCTGAGGCACTGTTATCATTACTTCTTGAAGTTGGAGCTGTTTCCTCTGCTGACAAATCATCAGAATCTCTAGAGGAATCAGAGTCCCTGTCAGGAGTTTTTCTTTTTCTGTAGAGTCTATTACATTTCGGACGTCTAAGGTTCAATAGGATCGCACGAACATTGCTCCCTGACGGCGCAGCGTTCACCACCTCGTTCGAGGGACCCTCGGCCGCCCCGGCAGCACGATCGTCGCTGCTTGTACTCTCAGACTTGTCCGCAAACACACCACTGTCCACATTTTCATCTTTCTTCGACGATAGCACTACAAAAACATCAAAATGGACACGAATTCTTTACGTCATATTCTTTAGCAAGGACTAAACTTGGACAATATTTTACCTGTCTCTTGGAAGCTATCCTGCGAGCTCCCATCATTCAGTTTCAGTTTTTTTCCACCCGTTTTGGGACTATTAGGAGAATCCTTAATTTCGTCATCGCTTGAAGAATTATCTTCCATCGCTGCTTACGTTGGTACTATTCTCTACAATAGAATTATTAAGTATTCGTTAGTAAAATCTGCAGTACAAAAGCATTCTAGGTATTTTATAAAACAATATTTTACATTTTATAGAAATAAATTTGTACACTCAATGGAGGATTTTTCACAAATTTTGGCAATTTTGGCAACAAGACAAGAACAAGGACAAAAATAGTGAAGTTGCCAGTTCACAAAAATCACAGACTTGGTAAATAGTAGCCACAGACTTAGTATATAGTAGCAGACCCATGGTAAGGCAAAATATGCATACGCCATACGCACACATAGGGAATTTTGTCTTTACAGGGCGGGACTAGGGCCTGTTGCCGGTACTTTCTAATGGTTAATTAAAATCAGTGAAAATTTATATTATCATAATAGGAATAAAAGGTTTCCAGGTCGCTCTGTCTTAATGGGACAAACAGCTCTTTTAGCCATTTACTTAGGACACAAAAATTTCGTCTTTGTTTATAAGTCCTTCCCTGACTAAATTAACAGGTATATTAGCTGTAATTGTTTGCCATTTGCTCATATTTTATCTTCATATTCTAAACAATGTACAACAAAATATTACAAACAATGATATAAAAATAAATTATGAGTAAAACTAAATTCAATGACATTTATATTACATAGACAGCGGGACTAGAACAAAATGCACAAAAATAATGTCCGAAATATAAAGTCTATGGTCTTACGTCAACCTGTAATATAAATGTCATTGCTGTCAACCAATGACATAACGGTCAAAAATAAAACTCGTGAACATGGGAGTAATGGAGTAGGCCTTATTTTTTTCAATATAAATTTTTTTCTTGATAAAATTTTTTAAATTAATTTTAAGTATAGACAAAGAAGATAATTATAAATGGGATGTTGCATGAATGGAAACTTTCTTTTATTTTATAAAGAAAATAAAATTGCAATAAAAGAGTTTAATGAAATACCGCCGTGCCGCATCTGGGAATCAAATCAAACCAACCAAATGAGGAAAAATCTTTATTATTATGTTGTCAATCGATAAAGTACGTAGACTAAACAATTCGGCATTTAACCACTGCAATAAAAAAGTTTCATAAAATACGGTCATACTATGAAATTATATTACTAATGGAAGTTACATCGCTATTGACGGTTAAGTAGTAAGGATTTTTTGTTTAATTTGAGTTAATCATTTCACGGTGTTCCTTGTTTTAAAATACTATGTTACCTCAGTGGAATAATTTTAATCTTACAGAATACCTTAATAAAAAACATTTATTAGGTTGAATTATTTATATTAAAAATTGACAAGTAGAAACAATAAAATAACTTATACTAAGGTACAAAAAAAAAAAAAACAACCAAGTCGTCTCTATTATAATTTTTGTTCCAAATCAAGAGGATTTTTTGTTACTGATTAAATATTCATAAAATACCTTGTTTTTAAATAAAATAATACTTGGAAATGATAAAACAAAGGTTTGCTTACCAGAAATACGATACACCATCTTCTTTTTTCAATTTAGACCTGTAATTTCTGCATGTTTTCACGGCACAATATGACATTGTAACGTCACGTCAGTTGTCGAACGAAGACTGGCGCAGAGTTAGCGGTCTTTTAGCGTTTTAGCGGGCTTTTAGTTCGGACACTTTTGAGCGCAGACCCGAGATCCATGTATATAATATATCAATGACTAAATTATACTAAAAACAATGATTTGAATAACGAACTTTTGCCAGCAAAAGTTGACGCCTTTGCTTCGGCACCTTCTGACCCTTTGCGCTCGGAGCGGCCGCTTCATCCACCCAACGGATGGCTTTGTTGTCACCCCAAACTTTGCCACTTGGAACTAATAAAATTGCAAAGTAATATCACAATAACAAGACTTACCTGGCGAATGAACGTTTTTTAGGTGCCTGTTATCAACAATTTCAGTACTTGCGCCCCTTGGTGCGTAATGCTGGGTCCACACCTGACCAACGAAGGCCAACGAACGGCTAAGGATGTTACAAAATTATTCGCTTGACATATATCGATTAGTGTTTATTCGATTATTAATAACTTACATAAGTTAATAATCAAGTGGCAATTACTTATTTTTAACTATTGATGCCATTTCGAGTGGATTATTCGCGAGTCCCGTCAGTCTTCATCGTTTACTTGGTCCAATACACATTCAAACATAAGCTACACACAAATTCAAATCGAATGAAACGTAATGTATATAGGTGATGCGAATAACTTTATCACATCCCTAGCCTTCGTTGGTCGTTCGTTGGCTCGGTGTGGACCCAGCATAAGACAAAGTCTTATGCTGGGTCCACACCTGACCAACGAAGGCCAACGAACGGCTAAGGATGTTACAAAATTATTCGCTTGACATATATCGATTAGTGTTTATTCGATTATTAATAACTTACATAAGTTAATAATCAAGTGGCAATTACTTATTTTTAACTATTGATGCCATTTCGAGTGGATTATTCGCGAGTCCCGTCAGTCTTCATCGTTTACTTGGTCCAATACACATTCAAACATAAGCTACACACAAATTCAAATCGAATGAAACGTAATGTATATAGGTGATGCGAATAACTTTATCACATCCCTAGCCTTCGTTGGTCGTTCGTTGGCTCGGTGTGGACCCAGCATTAGTCTTGCACGTAATAGTTTTGGCAACATTGTTTGCCTGTGCTACTGTGCTGTCATTTGTCATTTCTTATTGACATTTTCAATGCTCAGCTGTCGTGGACTGTCATCTGTCAAACTCATGCCGCTTCTGCTGCAATTTACATGCTTGTTTTTGTGAACGTTGCGATTATTTAATCAATTCCGTGATTTAATTCTTAATACTCATATTTATAAAATGAATATGCAAGAAGAAGCCCTGTCCTTCCTAGATCTGTTAGATTTGGACGAGGAGATAATAGATACCCGGCTAAAATCTATAATGTTAAGAAGTAACCATTCAAATCAACACCTTAAAAATGCTATTCAGTTATTGCAGTATAAACTCTTAGTAAATACTCAAGAAGATATTGATTGTGATAATGATGATGAGTTTAACTTCGCAGTTCAACTTTTAAAAAACGCTTCACATGAAAACATTCAATATGTGTGCGAAATTGTAAATATTGTGTTGACATTAAACCGTTTCACTTTAGCTAATAAATCTGAGCATTTAATGCAACAAATATTGTCCAATTTAATGCTGGAAGGAGACAAGTTTAATACCAATGAAACTGAAACTGGAAAATATTCTAAAACCTTGATAGACCTACAGGTATGTGTGAGTATACTCAATGCAATCATCAGCAAAAAAGAAACGGTTACTCTACCGTTCTTGGAAACACCTTTAGAAAAGATTCTAGATTCTACCGATGAAAACTTAAAAATTTACTTCTTGAACAAATTGGTTCCTAAGTTTATAATGGGTGTGACTGATTTTAATATTTTAGACAGAATTTGGAATTACTTAAAAGAATGGAAAGGAGAACGAAGAAAGGAAGCCTTGAAAATATTGAGTGGTCTCTCAGACTACTACCTAGAATCTTCCTTTATAAAAGGAGTTATTAAATATGAGTCAGGAATGGTGCTGCTGTATGATTTCTGGGACATTGTCTTATTTGGCATCACTTCAGAAGACTTGGCTGCTAGAAAAATGTCTATGTATCTCTCTAAGAGAGCTATTGACTGTGTTATATCTATGAACATATCTATTTGTGTGCAATCTGAGACAGAAACCATATTTTCTTGGAACAAAGACAACTCACTAGGTATCAAAAGTATGTGGGACAACTTCTTTGTGCTCATAGATAGTTTGGAAGAGAAACAGAGCAATATTGTGTTGCCATCATTAAAATTATTTGAGACCATAGACATTGGTAAATGCTGGCTTGATGCTGCCTTTAACATTGGTTTAAAACATGATAACACTCAAGTAAGATTAAAATGTATTGAATATAAGTTAAATGGAAAAATATCCAGTCATTCTGAGGCTTATGTGTTATTGGAAGCTTTCAATGACATCAATATTTATGACCATAATATTGAACATGAACTTCTTAAAAGCAAACTGAAGGAACTTTTTGAAGATTTGCCATCTTTTTTGGTAATTTTAAAAGCATTATCAGCTATAAAATGGTCACCAGTGCCATTATTTAACATAACTCAAGTTATCTCAAAATTACACATTCAAGTGTCAATGAACATTTCTGATTCACTTATTGAGATCTTAAAAATACCTTGTAATAATGTAGTTATAAGAAAAGCAGTTCACAAGCATTTGGCAATTTTTATGTGTAATTGCTGTAGAAATTTTAGTTGGAGGGATATTGTTAATATTTACTCCATCATGCAATTGAGCACTCTGCAGATCAACCCAGTCTTTTTGGTTGCCAGAGATGTGCTGCTAGAAACTGAAGAGAAAATTGAATGCTTTAAGCATTTATCAGAAGATTGTTCATATTTTCCTCTCATGTGGGCATTAAAATATAATGAGGAATACTTGAGCATCTTTAGTGATAGCATAAATGAAAAGACAGCTAAACTGAATGAAGCTATATGTAGGCAATATTCAATAAAAGAAAAATTAATCAAGGATGTAACATTCTTGCTATGTTTGCTGAGTGAAAATGATTATGAAATGATTGGCTGTTTTGGAACTGTGATCAGCCTTAGTACAATAATAAATTATATGTTAAGTCTCTTTTCAAGTGATTCTAGTTTAAGTATTGAAGATGCTGTATCCTTATTTGAAAAATTCAGTGAAAAATTGAAGGATTTAGATGGATTGGAAGATATTTCATTACAATTATATAAAACTGCAATTTTATTCTTAAAAGATAAACCTGAATTAGACAAAGCTTTGCTTAGTATATTAACATTGAAAATGATTGTTAAAAATTCTTTATTAAAGTCTAAACATAATCATGAAATAATTGACCTAAAGAGGTTTTTGGAAATTATATCTAATATTGAATTTGAAGATTCTCAAAATGAAAGTGTGGGTAGATGGAAAAATATATTCTTTGAGAAGAGCTGTGAAGTTATCTACACAATGATTGAAGTTAATGATAGATGTTCATGTATAAAAGAAATAATAATATATTTGGAGAATGTGTTACAATGTGGTGGCTACAGTTGTTTAAAATGGATTTTAAAAATTACCAATAAAATTGTTAATCCTCTTCTAAATGATGGAATCAAATTCAATATGGTGCAATTTATAAAGACAGCTTGGAATGAGATTGAAGAGTTGAAGTCTAATAATCAGTATTCACCATGCATTGAGGAATTTGTTGAGCTTATAACTCAGGATGCTATACTAGAAAGAGCAATGTATAACAACATTGTAATGATGTACTGCAATAAGATCATTGAGACTGGTCCAGTTAAAATAAACCCCTTGTATTATTTGATAAGAATATTAAATAAAAAGGGTGTTGAAAGTTATGGCCATTTAGTATACATATTATGTGATATATTGGTATATTGTCCAGTGCCAAGAAAAGATCAGAGGTATGTAAAATTAGTGTATGAAGCACTATTATTTAATTTACAGCCAAATTATATTATTTAAAAAAAAATATATGCCAAAAAAGAAATTCCTTTAAATTGCTTGTGCCATAACCCATTATTATATCTAAGATAATTGTTTTATTTTTTTCAGGATTTCAGTTTTCTGTACCCTACAAATTCTGATGGATAATCAATATTATGGAGTATTAAAACAAGGGTTAGTAGATAAAAGACTTATATTAAAATGTAATGATTAAAATCCAGGGATGTGTCATAATATACTTCGATGAAGTATTATATAGATGGTAGGTCACATACTAAAACGGATTTAAAATGCGGCCACAAAAAAACAATTGAAAACTTTACTTATTCTAATTTATATTTTTTTATGCGCATTTCAAATAGAATACAGGTGGAGGCTATATTATATTTTTTTTTCTGTTGTACATAACTAAATGTAAATAGTTATTTATGGTACAAGACAAGTGAGAAAAAGTTTAAATCTTGAGCTTGCGAAGTAGTATTGAATTGAATCACGAGCGTAGCGAGTGATTCTAATTAAGACTACTTCGCAAGCGAGAGATTTTAAGATGTCACGAACTGGAAATTAATTTTTTTCTTGTGCGTTACATACAAAACATTTCACCTAATCCAGTGAGAAAATATTAAGATTCAAATAAACTCGTACTCGATTGCTTAGCTTGGGATAATTCCATGAAATAGTAGTACCGATTCAGAATGCGTTTTAGGGCCTTTTGTAAGTCGCCACTAATTAAACATGTCGTACGCTTTGAAATACTTTTCACGTATTTTTTCTGGTAAAAAGCAAACTTCTGTGTTAGAAGCAAGTTGTCGCAACTCTTTTGGAGTTCCACAAATTTCTTCATCACTGGATTCACTATTTTTTTTTGTTAAAAAGTTCCATTAAACAATTAAACATAAACTGAAAATAATTTATAGTTGCCCGCGATGACTGACACAGATACAAACTTTTTTTTTTAAATGCGTTCGGAAATTCGTTCCGTAACACTTATTTATAGAGTCTAATATTAAGTACCTGATTTTAATTAATTTAATAGTCAATCACGAATATAAAAATATTAAAATACTAAATTAGCGTGTATTTATAAAATTTTAAATAATTAAAACGTATCGTTTGTAGTTATTTAATAAAATGGATGTCAATGTTTATTACTAACCTACATGGTGGCTGCTTTGTTTTTTTTTCAGCGCCTATTCATTGGAAGGATTTTGTGTTTCGAAATTTGAATCACTTTGCCTCACTAGTGAGTAAAAACGGTTTTTACTCACTGAATTCTGGCAAGCAAACGATCTTTTTCGTGTTGGTGTGGTGAAAATAAAATTATTAAAACCGACGTGAGATGAGGACATTATTATGGAGAATACGGGTTACTCACGTTACTTTAGCCGGGATATGCCGACTAGTTTCGAATCTAGTACGTCACTGCAAGAGGCAACGACACGCGAATAATAGCCCAGTTGATGAATCTACGTACTAGATTCGAAACTAGTCGGCATATCCCGGCTAAAGTAACGTGAGTAACCCGTATTCTCAGTAGTAAAATGTAAAATATTTATCTTGGCATTTTTTTTATGTACTGTCCATAAAATCATAGAAAGGAATGAAAGGTAAATAATAAAATTGAAAATTGCAGGTGGGTATGGGTGTGAAGGATATTTAATATAAACAACAACATTGTCAGTCTTGGTCATACTCTTAATTGCCCATGAACAGCCATTACTTTATGAAAAACTCGGCTAAAAAAATACATTCAAATGCCTTTGTTATATACATATACGATGAATGAGGATTTTCTAAAATAATGCTCACTAGACGTCAGCGGCGTTTTTTGGCAATTTACAAATAACACTTTGCTCGCTCCGGGAATCGAACCTGAGATACGCTAACCACTAGAGAAACGAGGCAGAGGCATAATACTTTATCGAAGCATATATATGTAAACCTTGATACAATCATTAAAATTAATTAATTGTATGTTACAGAATGGACACATACTTCAACTACGAGATTCAGTACCTCGCCGTAGCCACTTTGTGCAGCATAAAAAACACAGAGACCCTGTATACTATAGCGAAATATATCACTAACAAAGTAGACCAGACTTTTAGAAATAAGCAGAGGTAAAAATACATCCATTCGTTACTCACAATACATGGTCCTTCGAGCCGGATTCACATGTACAGTGAGCCAACGAGTTAGGTAGGCAGGGCAAAAATTCTATGTCATATTAAAAACTTTCTACACCAGTTATGGATAAGTGAGTTACATATCTAAATAGTGTGTATATTAAACTTATCTATACTAATATTATAAAGAGGTAAAGTTTGTGTGTTTGTTAAATTGTCAGGGGTAATCTCGGAATCTACTGCACCGATTTTAAAAATTCTTTCACTAATAGAAAGCCACATTATCGCTGAGTGTCATAGGCTATATAAAAAACCGAAAAATTAAAAGGTTTTTACGTGGTAGTCCGTTTTGTAAAGAGAATCGGCGAAAAAAACATTCAAATGAAAACGTTTCTTACGAACGCTGCCTTAACTATGAAAGATATATATTTTTGAACATTATGCCCAACGAAGTGGGCACGGGTCAGCTAGTTAAATATAAAATTCACACTTGCATATCTATTGCAGTCAGTTTTCACTGTGGCGTTTAAGTTTTTAACCTGCATACCTAATTGCTTGGCCCACTGTACATTACGAAGATCCGAGTAATGAATGCAAACTGTATTCATTATGCAACCCCGGGACTTAGGTACATACAAAATAGCCAAAAAATAAGTAATAATACATAACATAACGCCTATATTACCCAGAAGGGTGCGGCAGAGGGCTAACACCCACATTTCATTTGTTATGTTTAGGTCCCATGGGATAGATGGTGAGCTTATCGCCATCGGCCGAGGACAATACCAACTCCGTGCTGCTGTTGAGAATTTCCCAAAGAAAAATTCACAAATAACACTTACATCCAACCTGGGAGTCAAACCTCGCGGTACACAAATTATACCGCTAGACTAAGTATACGAAGACCTAAGACTCGATATGCCGACACATTCCACAGATTTTTATGACCAATCCTTCACTGTTGAATCTGTTCGCTTGTGGAATGCGTTGCCTGTTGCAATCAGACAAGCGCAAAGTATATATTATAATAAAATTGTATAATATTAACTTATTTTTGTAATATACCTATTATTTATTGAGCGCTTAATCCTTCTTCATTTTGGTCAAAAACTACCATTCAGTATATCTTTTACACTAATGTCCATCCAGATGTTGCCTGGAAGAAATCGCGTTAAGCGATAAGGAAGCATATATCTGTGGAGGCTTTTCAAAAGCTTAGACTGTAATCCTAAAAACAATAAAAAAAAAACCTAAAGCTCTATTTATCTATCTATCTATCTATGCTCAGAAACAAAACTTTTGTATTTCAGATACCATGGTAATTCGCAGCCCCACAAACTGCTCCTTGCTTCTCTCCAGCACATATTAATAATATTGTTGAAATCAACTGGTAATTTGGACTGGTTGTTCAACTGGTGTCTGGATACGTTGGTGAAGCTGCCTCACCAGCCAAGCGTGAGGATATGCTTCGAGTGGATCGCGGCCCTGTATTTGTATATACAAGTAAGTTTAAATACATTTTAGTAGGCTTTTTAGGGTTCCATAGCCGAATGGCTAAAAACGGAACCCTTAAGGATTCGTCATGTCTGTCCGTCCGTATGTCACAGCCACTTTTTTCCGTAACTATAAGAGCTATACTGTGGAAACTTGGTAAATAGATGTATTCGGTGAACCGCATTAAGATTGTCGTACAAAAATAGAAAAAAAAAACAATAAATTTTTGGGGTTCCCCAAACTTAGAACTGAAACACAAATTTTAACTTTTCATCAAACCCATACGTGTGGGATCTATGGATAGGTCTTCAAAAATTATATTGAGGTTTCTAATATATTTATTTTAAACTGAATAGTTTGCGCGAGTTTGTCGTAACCCCCCCCCCCCGTAACTTCTAAAATAAGGGAATGATAAATGTAAAAATAATATAATATGATGTTCATTATCATACAAAATTCCACCGAAAATTGGTTTGAACGAGATCTAATAATTAGTGTTCTTTAATGCGTTATAAATCGTAAGCCACATTTTACCTTTCATTCAATCAACTCCAATATAATAAAGAATAAAGAAAAAAAAATTATTTAGTTGTATAGTGGTACGGAACGTGCGCGAGTCCGACTCGCACTTGGCCGGTTTTTAAAAAAATCTGTAAGTTGTATACTTACAGATTTTTTACACATCAAACTATACATTACCAGGATAAGCTGGTCTCACATTGCATAATATAAAGCCTATACAACGCGAGCCCATCTTATACTGAAAATGTATAACTTCATGTGTAGCCGTGTGTACCTAAACTAGATATACTTGCTATAACGCTAGCCTGACATGCTATAGGCTGACCGTTTAACTGAGTCCTCGCCTGCGCGGTACAGGGGCGCGCGGGTATGACGGCAAAGGGGACTGAGACAGGTGCGGGCGGTGATTTCATCTCCTGTATATTTCATTAAGTGCCCCCACCGCCCGCACCTGTCTCAGTCCCCTTTGTCGTCATACCCCCGCGCCCCTGTACCGCGCAGGCGTTCTCGCCTATAGTACAAATATAAATTTATGTCATAATTTATATTTCTTTCTCGCTGTGCCTCGTTGGTCTAGTGGTTAGCGTATGCGCCTCTCACCGCGAGGTCTCAGGTTCGATTCCCGGGTCGGGCAAAGTGTTATTGGTGAACTTATCGTCAGGTAATTCTCAGTAGTAGCACGGAGTTGGTGCTTGATGGATTGCGATAGGCCACCTGACATCCTGATCCTATGGGACCTAAACATAACAGATGAAATGTGGGTGTTGTACAACTCTGCCACGCCCTTCTGGGTAAAACTTTCGTATTTACAATATTAGTAGGTATTGTAAATAATCTAATCATTATTTATTATTTCAGAAAACTGCGCTAGGTGAAGAAATGCTACAAACATTACAATCAAAGAATGTACCACTGACTTCGCAGTTCTTCATATTCTACTGGATGTTAAAACACAAAATATCAAATAACACATACACGGAAGACGAATACATATTCGTACAAGAATTCCTTCTTTCACACACAATGGGACAACTCTTCAACGTGCGACTAAACGCACAATACCTTGCAACTGTCCTACATAATATGTACAAAAAAACCGTCAAAACACGACTACACTATAAGCATTATAAATAAAACGTTTGAAGATAATCGCAACGACAAAAATTACATCAAACTAGAAAAAGACTATTTCGCTAATCATTTCGATATAATTGCGCACTTAGATCCATATTTTATTTACTATTTACTGCCAAGATTATTAGAGGACAGTCATGAGCAAATGAATTTGGAATTTCAAAGAGAAATCATGCAAAAAATTGAAAAAGATTTCGTCGAAATTGTAGATGATTTTAAAATTGAATGGCAAAGTTGTCGAAAAGATTTTGATTCTGAAGAATATATTGGACTAGTATTGGATACACCTTGTATTAGTAAAACTGTGGACGCGGATTTGATGGGTACCATTCAAAAGAAATATATTCCTTGGAAGAATATGAGCGATGTTAACTTTTTAGAATGTGAAAAAAAGGTGGGTAGTTTGATTTATTTACTTATAACGCCGTTACTTTCTTGATTTTCTTAGTTGCAAAAGTAAAACCTTCAAAGTTACATCTTGACATCTAATTATCTCAGGTTTTAGCACAGATATAGATTTTGTGGGTTTTAGCCATTGTAGAAGAAAACAAGATGAGTCCACTTCGACAAACCGTGTGCTAGAAATGGCTCTCAAACTAACATGGTGCTGCTACTATATAAATTTACTAGCTTCCGCCCGCGTGGTATGTCAATTAAAAGTAGCCTATATGTTAATCCAGACTATAAGCTACATGTGTGCAAAATTTCATCGAAATCGACCCGGTAGTTTTGGCGTGAAAGAGTAACAAACATCCATACATACATCCATACTTACAAACTTTCGCCTTTATAATATTAGTAAGGATGTTCTCATTTCACAGCGTGTAAGTTCAAGCGACTTGATAGTAGTAGCGTCATTGATCGACAAGCTGCCGAACTTAGGGGGTATGGCGAGGACCAGCGAAGTGTTCGGAGTCACCTCCTACGTGGTGGACAGCCTCAGGCATTTGCAGGACAAGCAGTTCCAAGGACTCAGGTAAATAGGGAACATTTCGCGAAACTGCGCGGAGAAGGTGCCACTACGTAATGCAGCCAGATTGGCCGCGAGATCTCGTCACCAGCACATAAAGTAAATTATGTAAGATCTGAAGCACATGGCGTTCCATCGTAACCCCATGGCATAAGGCGTGATTTGATGTAACTATGTATGTTATATCATGAATAAACGATTTTAGAGTGCATGCTATCACTCGTCGCCGATCAGCACCGTGCTTCATTTTAATAGCTGACCGAGGTGAATGAGATGAGGAATATTCATATTCATATTCATTTAATTTCATAAAGTCAATTTACACGTCATTTTTTTCCATATCCACATATATAATTGTATTATTGCATAGTATATGTCAATTTTAATTACATACATCCAAATTAATTATAAACAACAAGTCCATGAATTTAGTCAAGTAAATACAATGTCAATAAATATAGTCAAAAATAAGTAATAAAGTTGTCAGATTCTTTAAAAACTTACTAAAACAATGTCAATACTAATTAAATGTCAAATTGTTACAAATAATAATAATTATGTCAAATATTAGTTCTGTACTTTACAATTAAAAAAATCATCATAGTCATAAAATGTTTGTTCGACAAGCCAGCGTTTTAGTCGGGACTTGAAGCAGGCCAGAGTAGGGGCTGCAGTGATCGAATCTGGCAATTTATTGTATAAAATAAATTGCCAGATTCTGACATATGTTAGAATATTCTGACTCATCAGTTATCGTAATGATGGCAGGCACTATAAGGAGTAATCGTTTACGCAAGTGCTGCACTCTGGCGTTAGAACATTACAAAACTATCGTAAATTACGAGATTATTATATCTCAATAATCGACTTTTCAGTGTATCAGCCGAACGCTGGATAAACGTGGAGGAGGTCCGTCCGGGCGCGGCGCTGAAGGAATACCTCATGCAGAAGAAGACTGAAGGGTACTCCGTAGTGGCAGCTGAACAGACTTCTTCCAGCTCTAAACTGCAAAGTTTTAAGTTCCCTAAGAAGACGTTGTTGCTACTTGGGTAAGTAAAATAGTAATACCATGAAAAGAATGATCTTGAAGTCCACCTGATGGTTAGTAGGAATAGCTGTGCTTTCGCAAATTATATAGCAGACTAGTTTCCACCTGTGCGATGCATTGATCAAAAACTAGCCTATATATTATGTTAATGACGGGTAGGCAGGCTTTATGAGAAGGGAAATCCACAAATTCTTACAAACTTTCGTATTTATAGTATATGAGCTATAACCCGCGTGATGCGTCGGTAAAAAAAAAATGTATTAATCCGAAGAGGCGACAAAATTTATCTCACGCTCGTTATGGCATAACATGCGTAAAAGTACTTAAAAAGGAGACACATAATTATAAAAAATAACAAATTTGGAGTAAAATATATCAATATCTGGATACTGAGCAATAAGACCGCTGACCTGAGTCAAAGCCTGATTTGTTGGAGCAAATTGGGCAGTGCACGTTCGTACAGCCGGCGTTGCTAGAAGGCGACGCGAGCGCAGCCGCGTGTACTGATTTGGTGCTGATAACGAACAATGTTATTAAATAGCAGCCCAGTATTTAATACATGTCCCACTGCTGGGCTCGGGCCTCTTCTCATGATGAGAAGGGTTAGGCCATAGTCCACCACGCTGGCCAATTGATGGTAGACTTCACACACCTTCGAGCACTTTTTAGGCACTCTCAGGTTTCCTCACGATGTTTTCCTTTACCGTTAGCGAGCGATAATTTATATGATAAATACACACATATTTTCGAAAAGACAAGAGGTATGTGCCGTGGGTTCGAACCCGATGCCTTTAACTTTGCAGTCCTACGGTCTCGGCTATGCTGCTAATTTTATTATGTAGTGCTTAATATATCCGCGGTATCTGTTAACGCTGCTCAAACGAATTCTCTATTATGGATTATTCTCTGTCGTGCACTTACCGCTTTTATCCTTAGCACGGCAGGATATTACTATCCTGCCGTGCTAAGGATAAAAGCGGTAAGTGCGCGCGAGAGATTATGTATATTATAGTCTTTATAGTAGAATTAACAAGTTTGGTATGTTTGTTTTAGACATGAGAAGGAAGGCGTGCCGTGTGACCTGCTGCCGATCATGGACCATTGCGTGGAGATCCCTCAGCAGGGATACGTCCGCTCTCTCAATGTACACGTTACCGCCGCCATCTTTGTCTGGGAGTACGCCAGGCAAAATGTTTTGTAATATGAGTGTTCGACTAAGCTGTGTTAGAGAAATAAATTATGTGATAGTTTTTATATTTTAATTATTTAATGCCCGAGATTAGTGTGTTCTACGAAACCATTAAACAGCTTTAAAATATTAATATTAATATAGATTTAACTTCAGTTCAGTTTGTAAAATAATTTAGGTCTAAATTATACAGGGTGTCCCAGTTCAGGACGTCAAGCTGGAATCGGGTAGTAGGGTAAGTTAAGACAGTTATTAGAAAATATTAAAAAGCCACGTTCCATATTTGACATATAATTATGGCCACGGACCAAATGTTATTGGTTTGTATCACTTGTAATTGAGAGAAAAGTCCATTTCAGGTTGTAAATTTCTTAATTTTTTTAAAATGTCCATCTTTTTCAAACATAGAACTTTTTAAATATTTTTCTGACACTGTTCTATCTTACCCTATTACCAGATATCGGCTTGACCTCCAAAGCTGGGACACCCTGTATAATGGTTATCTTGTACACTTAAAAAAAATAGACATCCTTACTTTAAATCATTATTATTTTACTTGCGTGAAACACTGGGTCAACCTAGCTCAGCAAAAGGTATAATACCTTTTGCTGAGCTAGGTAGATATAAATTGTTCAGATGTAAGACTAGGTTGTACTTTCTATAAAATCTTAAATTAATCTTTGTTATAGTTCTATATTTTTATTACCTTGTTGAAGCTGTCTAAGGGAACACCCGACAGCTTTAACAAGGTAATAAATGCCACCGATCGATGGCAGCATAAATTAGTCAGTGTCGACACATCCTAATTCGCCGCTAGGGGGGAGGAGGGGGCTTGATTAACGTGAGTTCTCCGAAATGTCAAATATCACTATTTGCGAGCTGGCTATACACAGTTCTTTAGCGTATGCTTATATGCTGTACTTCTTAATAATTTATGTTCGAAAATGTTTGTCTTCAAAACGCCTTAAAGAACTATGCCTCTATAAAAACTTGTGAACTCAATTGTTGGGATAAATAAATGTCTGTCTACAAACTTTAACAGACCTTACTCTACAGTGTCGCCACATGGAGAGACAAAAACGATAGGCCTCATTGAGGACCTCCATACAGATTTATATTAGGCATATAATATATTATGTAACCTATTAATTATTCCATAAATTATATTTTTATTATTTGTTTAAATATTGTTTTTTTTAAACCACCCTTTTTATCTAAGTGCTGAAATGTCTAGTAGCATAGCATTTCTTATCAAAGACCACTTCAACACTAGAAATTTAGATCATGATATCAATGAAAAAGCTACCAATAATTTAGACATTATTTAATGTAGGTTTACAGAACAATTTGACCACTTTGGGCAGCAACGTAATTTTTATCGGCTTGGCCTCAAACTCCTCCTTATCAATCTCAATCATTGCCTCGTTCTCTGTACTTTTGGGTACGAGCTCAACAGTTCTCGCGAAAATAGCATTGGTAATTTTATTATCCTTCACACGATTCCATCCTTCTGACACAAATTGTGTGTAAGTATAACCATTTTTACCTATAGATATACTTAGTGCAGGTACATCCAAATTGTTTTGCACATTGGGAGATACGATTCTGAAATCACAGGTCTTAAAGCATATTTGTTCCAATTTGGCGCAGTCGTCATTGATTACACTTGCTGGGTCTGCGGCATTTAGCTGGGTGGACACTTTCGGCATTAAGAAGGACCATTTGCGTTTGACTTCTGTTCGCTTTTGTAAACAGTTACTGCAGCCAGTGCAGGGTGAGGTGTACTTTAGGCATCCACTGCAATCCCAGCAAAGAGATTGCTTATATCCATTAAAAATGAAGGATGCATACTCTCTTAAAGGACCATAAATCCAGTACTTATCTTTCTTGGCGAAAACGTCTTTGAAAGCCCCCCATTCAACTGAAGACATAGCAAATATTGGTTTGCTTGGAGTTTCATTTTCTTCGGGAATGGGCTCAATTTTAATGGCGTCTTTCCATGTTGTATTGCCACCGATGATTGCCATGGAAGCTTCAATCAGCTGCTTGACTTTCTCTACGCCACTGCTGTCCATACTAGGAAATAATTTGTTTCCAATAGAGTTCGTTCGCCCGAGAGGCAGAATACCCAGTGGAAACTGATTTGCTCCATCAGTTCGTCGCAACAATCCTACAAATAAAATATGCACATTAAAAACTGCTCACAATGATGCCACTGGATATTATCACGGTTAAACTTTACTGACATATCTATTAATAGTAAAAAAGTTCATGAAGCCAAAATTGTTATTACCAAGAGCTTATGCCTTTATAATACTCAAAACAGTAACCCAACTAGCAGATAGCAGAAAAATTAACCTATAAACTAAATTTTAAATACTAGGTGGCATACCAGTAACAGTTTCTGACAAAGTTCCGTCGCCTCCCGCAACAATTATAGCCTCAGTACCCTTCAGTGTCTCCACAATCTCTTTAGCATTACCCTCTGCAGCAGTCTGTATCACATCCACCTGCAACCCGGCTAAATGCAGAAGTGGTTCACAATACTTTTCAAAATCCTGCTTAGCTTGCCTCTTATTCGCGACTGGGTTAAGTATAACGGTGATAAGGGTTGGATTCCGGTCCATAGGAATCAGTGCTTCTCCATATTTGGCAGCTTCTTTGCATGCAGCGCGCATCAATATATTGATTCTGGAATGGTTGTGAGAGCTAATTATTACTTATAATCCTAGCAACAAACAGTACTGAAAAATCTAACAGTTAAATAGTTACACTTGTGTAGATTATTTATTCGCAGGATAATTTATCAATAGTTCCTTAAAATTTAATTATTATTATTCTCTTGATACAATAAGTTATTTGAACTATTATTTTGACAATTTGGGACAGAAGATTCCTTACTGTTTTTTTTTCTTGTTATCAAGAAATTTTCCGAAACTTAATAAATAATTTAACTAGGTAACAGCAATAAAATAATTAGTTAGTTAAGGGGAAAGCAAAAACATTGTGAATTGATGGTGACAACATTCATTTTAATTATTACACTTTACATAACAATTGATACCATAATTTTTCTTAACCTTTAAGTTTATTACACTATCCTGTATTTAAATAAAACTGAAATATATAGGAGACAATAGATGATTTTAAAATAAATTACGAAACAATTTAATTTTTATGGTACTTACTCATATTTTTCTTTAACCGTCGCCGCACCATAATACAAGGCAATTACACCAACAACAGATTTTTTCCAATTATTTCTTATTGTTTTACCGAACTTTACGACTTTCTCCATAATTTTTAATTAGAAATTTATTAAATTTAGAGGTTAGTTTAAAAGATTGCCATAATCAGCTGGTTATTGACTGACAGTTAAAAGGGACATCCGCGCCGCCTAGCTCCATACATTTTTGGTCCAAATTCGAAAGTGCCGGGCAAGAAAAAAAATGTGAAAATCTATTAGAACCAATGACATTTATATAATATATCAATGATTAGAACTTAAGCATTTTTTATATGAAATAGAAATATTCTTTATTGTAAATGTAGGAATTATTTTACAAAAGGTTTTATACATAGACTACATAAAAAAAAGCAGGACATAGTCTCTTGAAACACTTACTGAAGCACCCATAGTAAGTCACACGTACACACAGAACGCACACATTGACACAATAGTAAGTCAATCGCCCGCCATTACGCTTTGGACTGTGCTGATGCTCGGATCTTCAAGAAAAATTATTAAAAATGCCGTCTTGTGTTGTGTAAAGCTGCCGAAACCATAGTGCCTCTACAAAAAAAAACAGGGGATCGCTTTCCATAGGTAAGCAAGTAATATATTCAGCTTATTGCCGAAATTATATTGTTTTCGTAAAAAATTATACCAAAACTATCAGTGTTGACAGTCAATAAATATTTTCATTTACCCTGAATTTGGGTGAATATTTTTTTGTCGTACATTTAGTATAAATTATTATTCTATGTTTTATAGATTTCCTGCTGCAAACGACGCATGGAAAAATTTTTGGGTAGAAATAATTAGAAACTGCAGAAATTATAACAGGTGGTAAAATTAAATCAGCATAAGGGATTGTAAGTAATGGAAGGCACACCACTGAACATTATTATTTACTGTAAAAAAATGGAACGACACAATTAATTTTAATGTTAAAGCAATTATTGCTTGGACATTTGCACAATAAAATTAAAAATAAATGTTAGTAATAATTACAAAAGAAGTTAATTTATAAAAAAACAATTTTACGATGAATTTTTATTTGTCAAATTTGGTTTAAATTGTCCTATTCATAAGATTAAATGTAATAGTGTCTGCTGTACGGGGAAGACGCTATCTCCTGCAACCCAGTTATTACTTGTGCAGGCGCTAGGGGATTCACAAGTTAAGGATGCTAGTGTAGGGGGTTCTTGAGTTCCCCACCAACAGGGTCTCGCGTTGTAGTCGCGGTGGGGCTCAGTAGCCGTGGTGCAGCATTGCCACGGTGAAGCCAAGAGGACCCTAGAGGGGGGCTGCTCCTCGGGCTTTGGGTAGCGAAGCCCTTGTGGAGCAGCCCATGTTGCAGGGCCCTTATGGGGGGGGCTCTGCAACAGGAGGGCCTGCGGTGTCGGCGTGAGTCGGCACTGCGGCCGAGGAGTTGCGGGGCCGCGGCAGGAGAGGACTGTCGGTGTTCCGTTGCCGCTTTCCCTGCCTTCCGCGGTCCCGGCGGGGCCGCAGCCGTCAGTACTGCGGCGTGGTGGGCGGTGGGACGAACATCTGTCTCACCGCGGAGGGCCAGGCCGTCAGATACGAAAGTGTCTGACGGCTTTGCACGCGGCCCTCGGTGCCGGTCCCCCCACATTTTGGGGGCCATGAGGGGCCTGCCTCGGCGGGCAAGGCCGGGCTGCGGTGTTGGCGCAAGCTGGCACTGTGGCCCGGTGATTTACGGGGCCGCGGCGAGTAGGAGTGTCGGTGCGCGCGTCGTTTTCGATGCCCCGCATTCCCTGCCTTCCGCGGTCCCGGCGGGGCCGCAGCCGTTGAACTGCGGCGTGGTGGGCGGCGGGACCGACCACCTGTCTCGCCGCGAGAGGACCAGGCCGTCGGACATGGGGAATGTTCGATGGCTTTGCACGCGGTCCTCGCGCTGGTCGGTGGCTTGCGCCAGCCCCCTCTTTGGGGGCCATGAGGGGCCCGCTTCGGCGGGCATCGCCGGGAGGGTCGTGGACGTAAAGGCTGCGCCAGATTCCCATGACCCTCCCATCAAGGCGAGTGCGGGAGCACCGTGGGGTTTTAGTGGGTATTCCCGTGCCGTTTACCATCTTTGGCACGGGCGAGTCCCACATAACCACTCTGCCCTTCCCCGGGGTGGGGTGGTATGCGTAAATGCATTTCCCCACGTAAAAAAAAAAAAAAAAAAAAAAGGGGGTTCTTGAGTTGACTTGAATTTATAGAGGTTGCGTGTTAATTATATATTTTATTCACTGGTACCAGTTATATATACTTATGTTATAAACTAATCCTAATGACCTAACGGCGTGAATGTGGAGAGACGACTGCCGAGCCGAGCAACTGCGCATTTGCGCCTAAGTACAATTTGTAGCGTCAGCAGTCGTACGCTACACTAGTTTATGTCAATAAAGATTTTTATTTTTGAAATAGTCAAAAAAGTGTTAATAAAAATGAATATTTCGTTGATTATTGTGTAAAACACATGTACGATGTGATGTAACAAATGTACGATTTCTCACATTCGCGAATACGAATGTTGACCTTCAAATCAAGGGCCCGCAGAATGTCATACGAGTTTGAGATTTCGTGGCAGCCATGTTAAAACGAAACAATAAAAGAATTTAGGTGAAATGAAGCGGGAAGTCCGTCACAGGGTGTAAATTTTCTCGATTATTTTAATTGCCAATATTTCTTTAAATATTGAAAAATCACATGTAAATGAATATAAGCTCCGCAATTTTTGTTTATTTTAACTTAGATATTTTATTTGGTTCGTACATTTTGTTGACGTTTTCAAGCACTTTCTGATAGTTTATGTAATAAAGAATTTTTGATTTTGAATTGTTTTTTATTTTTTTGCTAACTGCCATAACTTAACCTACTATCCGATTTCGGCTCCAGGTCCTAAACTGGGACACCCTGTATATCACTAAAGCATCTTCACCATCTAAGAATCAGGAAGCGCCGTAGGAGTCGTAATTTTAAAATATTTTCCAAAACTGGGTAGCTGCACTAAAGCATCTTCGCTGCCTTGCGTCAGGAGTGCCCAGAGCAACGAATTTTGTACATATTCCCTTAATAAAAACAAACAACTTCCACCTGCAGGCCCGCATCGACTGCTAGAAATATAAAATCAACTTTGTTTCGAAATTCAAACATAAAGTTGTTTTATATTGTTTGGTTTTTGGTCACGGTAGTATAAAACTACCTATATCATGTTTGATGGTAAAAAGCAGCAAATAAAAATATATAAGAACTAAACCTCTAAAATATTTATTTAAATTATTGTAAAAATGTGGGTAATATTTCTCATGGCTGGTAACCGCTAACACACGCACACATAAACAGACCGCCGCCATTTTGGTGCTTCCATCATTTTTCATTTTATAAGTGACATTCTCTCCTGCTTTTTTATGTACTCTATGGTTTTATAATATATTTTTCACCACACCAGCACGAAAAAGATCGTTTGCTTGCGAGAATTCAGTGAGTAAAAACGCTTTTTACTCACTAGTGAGGCAAAGTGATTCAAATTTCGAAACACTAAATCCTTCCAATGAATAGGCGCAAAAAAAAAAACAAAACAGCCACCATGTAGGTCAGTAATAAACATTGACATCAATTTTAATTAAAAACTACAAAAGAAAAGTTTTAATTATTTTAAATTATATAAATACACGCTTATTTAGTATTTTAATGGTTTAATATTCGTGATTAACCATTAAATTAATTAAAATCGGGTACTTAATATTAGACTCTATAAATAAATGTTACGAAACGAATTTCCGAACGCACGATTTAAAAAAAAAGTCTGTGTCTGTGTCAGTCATCGCGGGCAACTATAAATTCTTTTCAGTTTATGTTTAATTGTTTACTGGAACTTTTTAACAAAAAAATAGTGAATTCAGTGATGAAGAACTTTGTGGAACTCCAAAAGAGTTGCGACAACTTGCTTCTTACCAGAAAATTCACGTGAAAAGTATTTGAAAGCGTACGACATATTTAATTAGTGGCGACTTTCAAAAGGCCCTAAAACGCATTATGAATCGGTATTACTGTCGTATTTCATGGAATTATTTCAGGTTAAGCAATCGAGTACGAGTTTATTTAAATCTTAATATTTTCTCACTGGAAGAGGTGAAAAGTTTTGTATTGTAACGCGTGAGAAAAATTTAATTTCCAGTTCGTGACCTCTTAAAATCTTTCGCTTGCGAAGTAGTCTTTATTAGAATCACTCGCTACGCTCGTGATTCAATTTAAGACTACTTCGCAAGCTCAAGATTTAAAATTGGCACTCACAACAGAAATATAAACTTTTTCTCACTTGTACCATAAATAACTAATGTTCGTTACATTTTACCAAAAAGATTTTATTTAAGTTTATAAAACGCCATTTGGCACATTTACGGATAACACTGGATAACACGAACTGTATAAAAGAAAGGTTTTAGCTTGATTAGAAAGTTATAGGTAGCTGCTGTTTACCACCTTACTGTATACCAAGTCTGTGTTTATACATTATTCTCTTCTTCTTTCGACGAATACGGATCGGATTCGGACGTAGTGTTGTGAAGTATTTTAAACTATTCTTTACCTAGGATGGGAATGACTAGATAGAACTCAAAGAAAATAAATTGGAATGGTTTTAAAAGAAACTGGAAACATTAATTCACGTTAACGTAAATTTAAAACATTTTTTTTTAATCCTTTCACAGCCGTTCTTTCAGGAGCAGCGTGCGGTTACCGCACTATAAAACAAATTAATTGTCTTTGGCTTTTGTTCCTAAAATAAAAGTCTGTCTTACTTGAAGGCAATAAAGCACGTTTTTCTACAAAAGTGAAATAATTTGGATTTCAAGTCTAAGCATAGACAAAACGCAAATTGATTTGTCAAATAAATATCTATATTTTTCGTTTATGATGTGTAAATGATATTTATTTATTATAATTCTACTTTATATCGTCATGAATGCCGAAAAAAAAGGGACGGTCGAGCTGCCTGATGGCTGGGTTTTATGTACGTCCAAATCAAGTCGCGGTAGAAAGTATTTTTTCAATAGGAGAACAGGAAAATCTTCATGGACACATCCTCAGGTGAATTTCGTAATTTTTTGTATCTACCTTAGTTTAAAAGGGTATAACTGGTTCTTAATGATTATAAAGTTATAATGGGTCAGGTATTTATCTAAAAATAAATGTATTTTCGTAGTATTTATGATGTATTTATTACAGGAAATCAAGGCTAACGAAAAGTGTGAATCAAAACACAATAGTAATAAAAAAGAGAAAGTACAAAAGGAAAAGTGTAAAAAAGAGCAGTTACTGTCAAATAATTTAAAGCGGAGGAGTGACGGCCATGGAGAACAATACAGACCCACCAACAAAAAACAGAGAAATGGTAAAATATTGTGTGGCTTGTTTACTTCAATATCATAGCCTGACTATGCTTGATAATTGCAAATATAACTAATATTTCTTGTTCAATATCTCTTTTTCATTTTATTTCTTCAGGATTATAATCATTACTGACACCTTGACATAATAAACAAGAGTGATAAAGAAAACATAAGTATTCAGCTTGTTTAATTTATCTATTAACAATGATCACTATTCATATCAAACAAATGGATATTTACAACTCCTCAAGTACTACTTATATATTAAAAAAAAGCATTCAATACCTCTGCACACTGTTTAGCTCATTAATGTGTAGTATGAGATATAATTCATTGTTAAAGACCACTTAATTTGCATTTATGTATTTCCATTTGAATGGTACCATCTGTAGTTCAAGTACAGAGGGTACAGTTGCTTCACATAAAATACTGATATTAGCTAATAAATCCGTTATTGGGAAAAGGCTTGGAAGATTGATTACACTTCTTAGATATGTAACTCACACATGCATAACAAGTGTAATCAGTCTTTATTATGACAGAAGTTTTTGTCCTGCATACCTAATTGATTAGCCCTTGGTAGATGACCTAAAGATGATTAATCACTTAATTTTATTTTGCCTGCAGAAACCTCAAGTGCAAGTACCTCAACACCTCAAAAACCAAAAAGCAAACAAGAATCACCAGTATCTATTCCAAAACCATCAGTTCCAAAACCATCTTCTAGTAGCACAAAAACTTCAAACTGCAATGTAAAGCCCACCACAAGTAATGCAAAATCTACACCAAACAGTGCAAATTGCACAAGAACATCAAGTGCAAAGACTACTCCCACTATTTCTAAGAAAGATACTCCCGAGAAACAACAGACTCCTGCCAAAAATGCTGCAAACAATAGGCTTGCACAACTACGGACCAGGCTATCAGCTGAAAGTACCGACGACAGTAGTAATAGCAATGATAAATCTCCTCCAAAAAAACAGAAAATCAGTCCAAAACCAGCTCCAACGGAAACAAAAGCCCCAAAAACTGAGAACAGAAGTCCAACCGTCAACGAAACAAAATGTTCCACAACAACTCAGTCACCTAGCAGTGACAGCTTACAGTCTGTTCCATCACCATCTCAGTTTTTTGCGGCAAATAAAATCATTTCCTCCATGAAAGCTCAGCTGCCTGAAGAATACTGTGATAAATTGAAACCGAAAGACACTTTTGCGGACATAGAGCAGGGGATCTGTAATCAGACTTCTGAGTACCCGTATATGAAGCATCCCGCCACACCACCTCAGTTCTCAGAAGCAAGTAAGCTTGTGTTAGCTATTAAGTCAAAGTTGACTAAAGTGCCCAAAGACTCAACGGTTATGAATTACTCATCAGCAAGTGAGCGAATGGCCGCTTTACGGAGTTCCCTGACAAATGACAGTAGTATGGAGACGAATCAGAATGAAAATATGTTAGATATAAGGAGAGAAGAGAAATATACAACTGAAGCTATGGATGTGGATTGTAAGGAGGTTTGTCTTTTATAATATTTGTTTTTTCTTGTTTCTGACAGATTGATATGATATAGTATTGCTATGATTATTTAAAAGTTATAACAACATAATCTAATATTAATGTGTCTTACAAATGCATGTTTTTTAAATTCTAAATGGATACAAAATAAAATAATTATGTCCTTTTCTATACAAAGCAGATAAATCATTGCTTGTATTGTCTTCATATTCAAAATTCATGAGTTCTGTTATTGTTTTTCAGATTCCACTAATACAAATTCCTACCCCCCCACTAGTGAATTGTACGAAAGATAACATTACCACCAACTTGGTGTTGGTTGTGGACACTAATATATTTCTACATGAGCTGGACATTATCAAGAATGTGC
Source organism: Hypena proboscidalis (assembly GCA_905147285.1). NCBI lineage: Eukaryota > Metazoa > Arthropoda > Insecta > Lepidoptera > Erebidae > Hypena > Hypena proboscidalis. The sequence goes on from LR990132.1 coordinate 2,095,869, forward strand.
TCAATTCCAGTATTAAGGGTAAGATATTCATATTTTATGTTACTCATGAGCTACACATTAGAATTTGTATATTAGCCACCCGTAGGGGTGAGACAAATAGAAAAGATATAGCCCGAGGACGCATCTCAGACAAAACTAAAACTTCATGCCCGCGTCTTGTTCGCGCCTTGTCTTTTCTGTGTCGCATCGCTTCTATATGTTCTCTTTGTATGATTTTTTTTTAAACGAGCGCCGGTGCATTCATATTCTGCGTCTTTTTTGTTCTTTCCGACTACTGTGTAAAACACTGATAGACCTTGTTTTATCTGCTTCGTAAAATCTTCCCTTTTGTTGCAAATATTCTATTCAAAAAGCGTCCGAGTATGTTGTACGGCTTTCAACACAGTACAAAAAACTCCCGCGGCCCATTTTCTTGCTTATACATATGATCGAGTCACTCTTCAAGTGATTCATAAGGCATTTTACAGGTTACACAGAGCTGCCGACACTCTTAGTGCCATGGCGAGTAGTGAACGAGTTGGATCGGCTAAAGGACAATAACAACTGCAACGGCGCCATCTGGAAACGTGCGCGGCTCGCCATGGACTACCTTTACAAGTCCATTCCCGAGGATAGCAGAATTAGAGGTAACTGTAGTTGCTGGTTTTCCAACACTGGACCATGCAGGTCATATGTAGGGCAAGCCTGAATCTTATAAGCGCCCCAGACGAGAACTTATTGCTCTCTATGCCCCGACTGAAGGACCTAGTGAATGAGCTTGTTTGTTAAGCTGTTCAGGTTTGTTGTTGAGATTTGGGCCTGAAATTGCTGTCATTTGAGCCATAAAATCATAGTCCTCAAATTTAGCTGCATCTACAAACAGTTTTTGTGGATTGCCTAGACTTTACGTCGTCATGAGTGCCACTGATCATTGAGGGCAAAACACATCCGTTCGCTACATACAATATGTTGTATACAAAAACGCAGCATAAATTTGCAAATAAGTAGTTTTACATATTTTCATATTCATGTTCGCGTTTGGTGTATGTTAGTGTGTGTTCTGTGTTGTCAAAAAGTCTAACTTTACTATAGGCTGACCGTTTAACTGAGTCCTCGCCTGCGCGGTACAGGGGCGCGGGGGTATGACGACAAAGGTGACTGAAACAGGTGCGGGCGATAGTGACTATGATGAGTCTTTCAATGTACGACTTATTTTCTTACGTAATCTTAGCATACATATTTTGAAATATTGACTTATGAATACCAGGTCAACCGTTACGAGATGCGAATTCGCACATATACCCATGCGAATCTCCTGATGATGAGATACTCAACTGCGCCTTACAGCAAGCTGAGAGAGGAAAATCTGTGGTGAGTATTTGTGACTTGATTTTATTTTTCTATGGAAATTATATTCATTTTCAACCTGCCCATTATGTTGTCACTATTAATATAATGTTCACTACAAAATTGGGCGTGAAAAAAAGAAGTCGTTAAAATTGAAAACGGGCGGCCCCGTTCAATAAATTTTCACTATGAGTATAGAAGCTCCTCAACACAAAATGACACGACACGACTCTTTGACATACAGAACATACAGAATAATCAAGACGCAGACAAGACGATGCAAAAGGAGTGCGCGGGGGCATTACTTTGAACTCTTGGCACATGCCAGACCTTTCTGACATATCTTCGAGTCACGTCTGTTCCCTGTTTGCGACGAGTCCTCGGCTCACGTCTTTTCTGTTTGTCCCGCCACTTAGAGTATCAGTGTGCTATAACAGTTTCTCAATTTTTAGATTTTACTATCTAACGACAAAAACCTCTGCAACAAGGCGTCAATAAACAGCATAAAGAACCTAGGTCTGGCGGAACTGAAGTGTCTCCTGGAGTCCAAACCGCAGGCGACCGATCCAGACTTGTATGATAATCTGAAACATTATCAAGACACTATATATCAACTGCTGGCCAATATTTTAGAGGTAAGATTTTTTTTTATCTATATCTAGGCTATAAACTATGTACCAAAATATATCTAAATCTGTTGTGTAGTTTTTGTGTGAAGGAGCAAATCCATGATCTTCATAGGAACTTTAGCAATATGGCAACTTAATTTTGGATCATAATAGTAAAGTTGTAGATCATTTAACCAGTTGTTTGACAGAAAATGGCAACAAAATGTCCAATTTTTTTTATTTTTAAGTCTTCGTCTGCAGCGGACGAACGTGTAGTCCATCTGATGGTAAGTGGAGTACAGCCCATGGACATCAACAATCCACATAAGTAGATGCGTCGTTACAGCTGGTGTTATGCCTCATTATCAGCCGAGGGACGTCCACTGCAGGACATAGGTGTTATGCCTCATATGCCAGTATTTCAGGGCCTGATCTCACCACCAATCCGGCACACAGTTATGCAAGCACTACTATTTGGCGGTAGGTTAAAGGTGAGACGGTGGTGCTGCCGTGCTCGAGCTCGTTCACAATAGCTCTACCACTAGCTGCTTCTATATATTTTAATTTTAAGTATTTATTATATTTTATATAGATATAAGCAGCGATAGCCGAGTGGGAGACCGTAGGACTGCTAAGTCGAAGATCTCTGGTTCGAACCCACGGCACACACCTCTGTCAATAAATCGTTAATATTCGTCTTTTAGAAGATATATTATGTGTGTATTTATCATATAAATAATCGCTTGCTAATGGTGAAGGAAAACATCGTGAGGAAAGCTACATGCCTGAGAGTGCCTAAAAGTGCTTGAGAGTGTGTGAAGTCTACCAATCCGCACTTGGCCAGCGTGGTGGACTATGGCCTTACCATTCTCATCATGAGAAAAGGCCCGAGCCCAGCAGTGGGACATGTATTAAAGAAGGGATTCTATTATTATTATTTATAATTAGTTACTAACTATAAATAAATATTTTAGTAACATTCAAACTTCTGATTTCAGAATGAAATGCGAGCGAAATACAACAATCTATGGCAGCACATACTGTTCAAGGCGCCGCCCTGGAGCCTGGCGGACGTGCTGGCGTGCCTGCTCAAGCATTGGATAGCCGTGTTCAACGAGGTGTTCCCTCGCATCGAACATATCATCATCGATCTCAAGAATAACCTGGCGTGTGTTGACAATAAAGGTAGGTGTTTGTTTATTACACGCTTAATATTAGCTTCACTTGTATGTTTGTTTGTTTGTATGTAACCGACTCCTTTGGACGCTATTTTGACCCACTTTAAATGTTCAGATTTCATTCAAATTTTGCACACCTGTCAAAGACCGATGCCAATGCAATCGATAAAAATTTATATATTATATTTATATTTTATTTTCTAGTTTGGTTTTCTATATAAAGCGTGTTTTATAGTTTTTTTAAACTACATATTATTTTTTTTATTGACTATTTCACTGCCTCGATGGTCTGGTTAACGTATGGCGCATACGTTAACCAGACCTCACCGCGAGGTTTCGGGTTCGATTCTCGGGTCAGGCAAAGTGTTATTTGTGAACTTTCTGTAAGGAGATTCAGCACTTAGCACTGCCTTCCACTATACGAAAGCGCGAGGAGACATTATTGTCTTTAGTGCTGGAAAGTCGGCAGAGGGTTTTAGAGGGCACCACAAGCGTGGATTGCTTAATATAAAATAATAGAAAAACTGATATCATTAATTTTGGTATAAGCTCACAGAAGACGTATAGCGCGTTGCGGTTATAGTAAATAAAAAAGACGGAGAAGAACGGAGGCCACAAGATCCAAGCCCCTTCCCGCTCCGCTGTTTGTTGTCCGCGCCCCATCGTTTCTGTATCCGACGTTTCTAAACACTTTGTATGAAAATTAATAGAACGGGCCCTGCGCCTCCGACGCCTCCTCACCAACGACTTACGTTTTATCTATTTATCCCGCCCAATAGAAAAACTGAAGCATATTTCTCTTTTATTTAAGCATTTTTAAACTTCTTAATAGTAGCCCTGTATCTAATACATATCCAAATGCTGGGCTCGGGCCTCTTCTCATGATGAGAAGGGTTAGGCCATAGTCCACCATGCTGGCCAAGTGTGGATTGGTATAGACTTCACACGACCTCGAGTACTTTTTAGGCAGTCTCAGGCATGCAGGTTTCCTCACGATGTTTTCCTTAACCGTTAGCAAGTGATAATTTATATAATAGATACACACATATCTTCGAAAAGACGAATCTTAACGATTTATTGACAGAGGATTGTGCCGTAGGTTCGAACCCGAAACCTTTGAATTCGCAGTCCTACTGTCTCCCTCTCGGCTATCACTGCTTAACTACTTTACCTTTATAAAGATATTTTTTTGAAATCCGACTTCTCTTTCAGATCCGAAATCTCTCACAGAATCAGAGGTGATGAGTTTCAAGGAGCTTTGCCTCGACATAGCCAGGAAATGTCAAATAATTCCCGAATACATGGACCTTGCGAAGCTGACGGTAGACCGAATGCTGAGGAGAAGGAATGAGGAGCAGGATGACAAGAACAGTGAGATGGTGGTCATTGACGCCTTTGAAGGAGTGTGGACTGTCATGTCCAGTTACTGGTGAGTGACAATATTATATTTACCATTCGGTTAGGCATTATCATTAGTGTAATAAAGTTTCATCCACCACCCAACTATATAAACGTGCAGGAATACCTGCCCCCTGGGTCCAATCTGCAGTGGCCCATATGGAAATCCTTGAATCGGTTGCGAACTCAGGTTGGCCGCTGCAGATATAACCTGGAAAAACACAATGTGGTTGTGGTGCTCCTCAGCAAACGATGACACATCTCCTTGAATGCCCCAAATGCTGAAAATTGCTCCCTGAGCGATCTGAATAAGGCCACGGAGAATGCAATTAATGTAGCCACCTACTGGGCTGGGGTGGTACAAAAACTTTGACTATTGACTCGTAAGAAGAAGAAGATTAGTGTAATATAGACGACTGGGTTCGGATGCGTACAAGCCTGCGTGTTATGTTGACCTAAACACATGATATACCTAAATCTGCCTGATGAATCACCCTATCTATTGGCGACAATGGTCTCATAACCTATTCAGTACTTTATAAGTTGTTTTGCGAGCAAAAGACGCGGTGTAATATTTGTTCGTTTGTTGCAGTGCCAAGTTATCGAACTGCCTGGGCGTGTCACACAACATAGAAGACAAGTTGCCAGGACTGGAGCCGCTAGAAGTGCTCACAAGCAAACTCGTGCTCTTCAGTCAACAGATCGGAGCCGTTGCGCAAGCTATTAAGGGGTAAGCTACTAACTTACTGCTTTTGCGTATTTGTAATTTTACTCTCTGTTATACATACAAAAATAACTTAATGTCAATATAATCTAGACGGGAATTACGTTTGCCGCCACCAGAAAAACCAAATTGACCTTAAATAAGACTTTAATTAAGAAATTAATTTTAATTTAATTTAATTTCGATTTAATTTTATTTTAATATTTATTTAATTTTGATTTAATTTTAATTTTATTTTATTTAATTTTAATTAAATTAATATTATTATTGTTTAATGTTAATAAATTGTAGCTATGTAAATAATTCAAATGATTAATCAATTATATAATATGATCTTTTAATCTAATTAATATAATAAATAAACTTGTACACCGCAGCATGTGGTAGGACATAACGTACTTTATCTACACCCATGCTATAAATCCTCTATAAACGTTCTTGAAACAGTTAGCTAATTGCCAACATTAAAACAGCCAGTGTCATAATAACCATTATAACACCCAAACGGGTGTTATAATGTTGTACTGAAATTCATTATGCAACTCCTTTTTTACTCATCGAACAGCCACATTCTCATGGCATCTTTATGAATTTCAAAAAAAGAACATGTCATGCACGCGCGTTTCACTACCACAGCGCCGTAATTTAAATAAAAACTTATTCGAATTTTTGAATTGACGTCGTATCCCGCCATTTTTGTTCAATAATAGTTTTGAAAAAATACTTTTTAATAATTGTACGATCCAAAATGTAAATAATTATTACAATAAATAATTATATTATTACCTATACATAGTTTTTTTGTATTAGATACTCACTAATTAAACTTTCCATGAATTTACATAGAGTTCTTACAACACTGTCCCTAATACCCTATGGTTTCAGAACATTTATAGAGGATTCATATCATGGGTGTAGATAAAGTCTTGTATGCAACTGTTATAATTAGGTATTAAAACACTCATGTGATACTATTATCACACTCGGCTTCGCCTCGTGTGATAAACCCACACTCGTGTTTTAATACCCCTCATTATAGAACAGTTGCATAAATAACTAATATAACATTAAATTTAAGACCTGTAATACTAACCTATGATCCACAAAGGAATAAATGAATGAATGAATAAATGAATGAATGAAATTACAATTAGACTTAAATGCCAACATCCTAAGATAGGTGACTAGGTCAGAAACGAAAGTGCACCAATCCGGTAAAAATGTTTGTATGGCGCGACGTCCACCGCTCGTTTTGCTGACGCCAGCCACGGCTCATGGAGTGCATAGGTATGCCTGACGCATACGTAACAAGGATGTGGCACGGGATAAGGCTCATAAACACCGTGTGAACCGTAGACACCTTCATCCAAGGTGTGAACAATTAGCGCGGGCGTGTGTTTGACAGCTGACGTCTGAATGAAGAATAGACTGAAAAATATTTTCTTCATACTAATACGTCAGCTGACATACTGACGAGGACAAACGATATCTGGTTACATACAATATTGATATAAGGAGGCAAATGATTTGTGTTCCAGTTGGTTGGTTGATTGGTTGTTGGCTTAGTTTTAATATAAACGATTTTAATAATTGAGTGCATGGTTGGCGTAGAATTTGCAAGAATGTAGTACAAATATAGGTGTTAGTAATTAAACAATGGTTCAATACATTTTGCCATAACAATGGCGTGCAAAAAAATAAAAATGTAAGGAGTTATGCAGTGGAAGCTCAACATGCTTTGATTAAATTTTAACAATAATTATTATAATATTAATTTCATTCTCAATTCAATTATTCATTGTTACATAATTATTAATATCATTCTTTATATGTCATATAATCTTTAATACAGTAAACAATACAGTTAAAGCGATCGTCCCGCCATTTTCAACTGCGCTTGTGTTGTGGGTTCGAAACCCACATGGTGTCCCATGTGGGGGATCGAACCCACAACACCAATCTTTGTGTGACCACCCGCTAAGATTTGTTCTGACTCTGGGTGTGCTTTGTGTGTGTGAAATGTACGTTTGTAAACACTCCCGCGACACAGGAGTTATTCCTAGTGCGGCCACGTATTAAAAAAAAAAATGTTTTAATTTTCAGAGTATTAACCACAGACATGATCGACTTCAGTATAGAGGAGCACATCACTCAGCTGGAGACAGTATTCAAGGAGAGTTTAGTACTAATTAGTATGGACGCGGCCATCATTAACAGACACAACCTTAAGACATTCTGTTCGAAATGCAGGTATGTTACATTTATTTAGGGTGTTATTTCACCAATTGATCGATAATCAATCAATCTATAGTTGAGATGGACTGCAAATTTATTGGGTATGGCCTCGAAAATATACATTAAAAAAACACTTTATGACATGTTAATAAAGAAGGGATATTACACGATAACTGAATACCTTAATTACAAAAATATAGTTCAATTACTGGAGGACATTTAAAATGCATGAGATTGTAGTATTATTCAAAATGTTCTAATTTATGTTTAATTAATATTATTAAAAATATAAATATCTGTACATATTTGTATGCCTACTTAGGCAAAATGTTATGATTATACGAAGCGTGTGAGCAGTGCCACCTATCCAGAAGTATTTGTACTACGGGTTGGTCTAATTTATGCCGCATACATTGTTGCATCGTTGTCCAATACTTTCGATAGTAAAGCCATAAATAATATATAATAACGCTTGATTTACCCTTAACCCTTCACAAAACATAGCTGAACATTATGTCATTTTTGTAACAACTTATTTTACATAACAACCTATTTTTACAAATAAAATACTTTGACTTTGACCTTGACTTTGACTTTGACTTCGATGATATCTATTGACGACCGTTCGCATGTTGTAATAGAAACTAGTTCGAATTGAAATCGACTAAGGGTACGTTCAATATCACGCAGGGCGTATGGCGGTATAAATACATACATAGAAAATTACATTTTATTTATGGTTACAAAAAAAATAAAAAAATAAATAACAAACCTAAAACAATTCTAAACTAGATACCTAACTAAACTATTATAAAGTAAACATAAATATATCCGTATGGCGCTAGTATCGCCTTGCGCTGGCGACGCAACGACAGTTGGCACACTGATTATGGCTTGCCCAATCACAGTAAATGTCAGTTCAACTAGACCTAATTGTATTATCCGGTTAAAATACTTCGCATTCTTTGCAGTATTGAAATAGTATCAAAAGAATTTGTGAACAAAAAAAATATGTGATTGTATTATGTGTATTGAGTTTTGTGCTGTATGTAAATAGTTGTTTTGTTGTAAAAATATATTTTTTAAAATTTTGAATTAAGAAAAATATTTATATACAATAATATACATAGAAAATATAAAAAGATATATACAAATGTTTATACAGCATTAAAAAATTCCTCCGCATCGATGTCAAATGCCGACATCGTGCCCAGAAGGCTGGCAGCATTGCCACGTTGTATGGCAATGCTTATTTTTTGTGCCAAATATAAACCAGCCCTCTGGTCACGAGTCGTATCGAGATATTGAGATATCTTTAAAAAGCAGCCGGGCGCCCGGACCCATGGCCCTAAAGTTTCTACCCCAAACGGCTCAAATATATAATCACTGACGAGATTATTATATATAATATTAAAGTTGAAAAATTAAGAATCCAGCAGGACTCGAACCTGCACCCCCTGGGTATACGCCCCAAGTGCTTTGCCAATTCAGCTATGGATTCGTATGCTGCTAGACTCGAAATTTCTCTAGTCTTTTGTGCCAGCCTCAGCTAGACGAACCTTACTTGGTTTTAGCGCCATCTATGTGATGTGATAAGTCACTTAGTCACATACAGTATTTAATATTATATAAAATACAAAAAGGCATGGCAAAGCTAAAATTTGCTTTAAAATATTACGAGATTATTATATTTGCGCCGCTTGAGGTTCTCTGCAGATGTGGCATCTGCTCCTGCACAAACTGCCGTGCTTGGAAGATGAGATGTTGTAAAATATATTTTATTGTGTTGTGATAGTCGTGTGAAGCTGTTTTATTAAATTTTTTCAAGCGTTACTTTAATGTACCTACATTCAGAACAAATAAAGAATCTTATCTTATCTTATGTCTTTGCTTTCAGGAACATGCTACAGGAAGCGTTCACGAAGTTCTCACAACTCACGGAACTAATTGAAGTATGTAAAAGTACTGTTGCTAATCAATAAATTATATAGTCTATGTACTGTCGCGGTAACCAGTGTTCATTCCTCTAGATTACCCGCTGTGAAGTGGCAGTTATTATTTATTTTTATTTATTTATTTATTTTATTTATTTGATTCAGGCATCATGGCCATTATTTAGAGCTTATTTACATTTGCACCATAATAATAGCTTAGTATTTGTTTGTAGTTATTTGCAAATAAAACTAATTAAAAACTTGGCTTCACCACAATCCTTTTTTGAGGTTTGTTATAAGAGAATTCTATTTTATTTTATTTTACCTGGTACATTGTTTTAAAATTTATAACTTTTGTAACTTCGTGTTAGTAACCTTAATTAGAAATCGATTTCATATATCGATTTTTCAACAGTTTGATCAAAAATATTAGGCTTGAGGTGAAGTATAGAGATACTTTACCTAAATCACATATATATGAAAGAATTTAAATATGCTATTTTACTTGCTTAGTCTGCTGCACCACTCATCTCTATAACATTTATTTATTTAAGTCAAATCTAACGGGAACTAACGCAATCGTGCATTATAATACCTTTTAAGATTTTAGGCTTGACGTTTCGGCAGACATTACACTGGCCGTGGTCGCAAGCAAATCGCGTTAATTCTTGTTATAGTATAAGATCCCTTAAACAACGACCTTCACCGAGATGTTTATTTGATGAAACGTATTTTATATTTAATTTAATATGTCAATAGATATATTGCATATGGGTTGCCTAACAAATTTCAGTCCATAATATGATTAATTAATAATTGAAAAAAATATTTTTGTTAATCATTTCACCGGTTTGATAATTAGACAAATTCTATACTAATCGAAACTCTGAAGCCTATAGAATATGCAAACGTTGGGTTGCCTATTCTTTTCCGGTCACAACTCCTGGGTTGCCAGGTATAAACAGGTAAATCGATATACCTACCATTTTGCACCGGTCTGATTATTGAATTAAAATTAAATGACAATAAAGATTATTTCATTATGAAAACGATGGTATAGGGTTGCCTGCCAAAAATCAGTCCCGAATGACGGTTGTCGAATTTTGAAAAGTGAAATATTTGCGAGTGCTGTTTATTTATTATTTATTTATTTATTAGGTAAATCCACAGAAAATATATATAACGTTTTTGTACAATAAGATGTCTTAAATAATATGGCTGATACATTTTCCAATTACGGACTAACCAGCATGCATTTGTTAGTGCGACACATAATAATGAAAAATTTAAAACTAAAACTAATTAACTTAAATCTAAACATTGTAAACATTGTAAAATTTAAATTAAAGGGTAAAAGAAATTAATAAATTAATAAAGTAGTATTAGTAGGATTGTTCAAATTGTATTATGCGACTGCGTTGTTATTCTTGGGAGAACGAATGGATTCAAAAATTCTGCACTTAAATCGCGTGTTAGAGTCATGATATACGTCAATGTCAGATAATGATTTTTGTATTTTTAGAAGAGGACACAAGATAGCAGCTGTTTAAAGCCCGCCCATTTAAAGAAAGAGATTGCGCATGCTATTTGTTCTTGAAAATGAAAACGATAGTTATAGACTTGTGTATCATTTTGGAGTAGTTTATAATTAAAATAGAGGAATAGTTTTTTTTTTATCAATTAGTCATTTGTGTGTATGTTTTATGTGACACTAAAGTATATTATATACATTTTTTTTATTTTTTTCAATTATTCAGGTTCCGAGTCATCGGACATATAACTATGATCTCCAACTTCTGAACCTTCTTCGTCATCACTCTCCGTTTCAGTTCTTTCGACAATGTCTTCTATTTTTAAAGGTATGATCCCAATGAATCCTACTGGTTTTAAATATTCATCTATGAACCAACCGCATTTCTCAGGCTGAAGTTTCACGCATGATGGATCCGTTGCATTAACCCACATGGAATTTACGAAAATAGTTCGTAATTTTTTTTGAGTTAATGATATCCAGCAGGGTGGTATGGAGTTGGAGTCAAAACCTTTTATTTTTTTTAAACTGCTCGCTGTCTTCTTTAACGAGTAATTTTTCATAAAAATGCGATATCTCGCATCATTCACGTTGGTGCAGTTCTTGATATCATACATACTAGCCGTAAATTCTTGAACGGTCTTCATTTTTTTATCAATGAAAAATATCAGCAGCATCTGTTAATGATGCAAAAACTGTTTGTTATTTTTCATTTTCCGAAAATAGCTGAATAGGTTTTACTTTTCCTTTATTATAAAATGCTGCCGTGTAATCGCAACCTGTAAACGCATGGAAGGCGGGAAGACTTTGGCATAATTTAATTCCTAACTTCAACGCTAAATCAGTGCATTTAATGCAATCAACAGTTTGATTATTAGTCTTTCTAGTTGCTGAACTGGCAAGCTAAAATTCTGATTCAATAAGTTTGTGCAAATTTCCTAACAAAATAATCAAAACGTCAGTATCAGAGGCTTTAATTAAAATTTTTGAGCCTGGCTTCGCTTTAGAAGCATAAAAATAATCCTTGTATCTGCCTCTTCGTGATGTCATTAATAATTAGTTTCTTCAGTTTTTTTTACAGAAGTTCCCTGAACTTGATAAGAGTAGCACTGATGGTCCACGGTTAGTAAGATTTTTATTATCTACATGTCTGCCTCACACGTGTTTAAAACTGCACCTACTATCTACATCTCTGCATCACCCAAAGGTTGTAAGGTAGAGAATACTTTTAGTATTAAGTCGGCCCGGCCCGCCTTTGTACATTTTAGTACATAAAGTATAAAAAATTGAAAAAATATATTCACTCGCAGAAATATTTCACTTTTCAAAATTCGACAACCGGCATTCGGGACTGATTTTTCGCAGGCAACCCTATACCATCGTTTTCATAATGAAATAATCTTTATTGTCAATTAATTTTAATTCAATAATCAGACCGGTGCAAAATGGTATATCGATTTACCTGTTTATACCTGGCTACCATAGTAAAAATAAATAAGTACGCCAACTCCCGGCGTTTAGGAGCGCACGATACCTAAACTTGCTCGAGGCGTAGGGTTGTCACTTGTCAGATTGATATTTTAAATTACCTGTACAGAAATCATTTCTTTAATTATAAAAAAAAAACGTTACAATGCATATACTTTACCTACCATTACAGTAAAAAAAAAACTACCATGTTCTTCTCTGTTTTAACTTTAACTAAAATGAGAACCTCCTTTTTTTGAAGTCGGTTAAAATACCTAAAACCTCGAGAATTTTCTCAACATTTTTTTTTTTTTTTTTTTTATTTATTTACATAAATACAGAGCCATCATTACAGGTAAACATAACCTAATGCAATGGATGTATAACTACAAATCTACAATATACTTAATCATCTAGTTTACTAATCTAAAATTTACCTTAAGATTAACACAGTACAAATAAAACAAAAACTCTAACTTAATATCTTATAAGTACATACAGGTTAACATATAGGTTCTCTTCTGAAAACTACATTAAAACCAGCCAAATGCGAGATAATCGCAGACCAACATACATACAGACTATGAGAACTTCCTTTTTAATATCGGTTAAAATAAAAATAATTTAATAACACATCACAAAATTGCGCATCATATTCATAATGTAACATCAATTTTGTGAAATAAATAAACCAAAGAGGCAACGGCACGGCGGCGTTTAAAAAACATACCTACATTATTATTAAGTATTTAGTAGTTATTACCAAATACGTATTTTATTTACTCACCTTTTGTGTTCAGAGGGTACCTTAAAGAACGTTAATTCTGGGTTTGAAATAGTGTCGTTTGAACAACCATAAACTTCACAATAATATCTATTGACTCGCGAAGACATTTTGCAGTGCAGCGCGTAACCGTACCTAATTTTTTAAACAAACAGCGACCGCTCACAGTAATGGCACGGCCCGCACTACCGCTGACCGAGAAACTGGCCGAGCGGCGTAGTGTGCGTGCGTACGTACATGAACCCGGGGCGTGGCAAGCGCTACGCGTACATACAAACGGCGCGATGTACCTTTGTTCGAAGATAACTTACTATTTATACTATGTGGCTACCCAAGAGTTGTGACCGGAAAAGAATAGGCAACCCAACGTTTGCATATTCTATAGGCTTCAGAGTTTCGATTGGTATAGAATTAGTCCGGTGAAATGATTAACAAAAATATTTTTTTCAATTATTAATTAATCATATTATGGACTGAAATTTGTTAGGCAACCCATATGCAATATATCTATTGACATATTAAATTAAATATAAAATACGTTTCATCAAATAAACATCTCGGTGAAGGTCGTTGTTTAAGGGATCTTATACTATTAGATTTTACCTAATCATGCATGCAACGCGTAAGTTTAAAAGTTTATTTATTTATTTATTCGTGATTTTTGATCATATTTCTATTAAATTTGATTTAATATTAAAACCTTTTTGTTTTTAGAAATGCTGTAATAAGATTTTATAAATTTTTGTTTTTTTATTATTTTCCTCAGTATGTATTTGCATGCGTAATTCCTTTCGCATCAGAACGACATGTACGCAAAACGTCCTATGAGCACAATGCCCTAAAAGCAAAATGACCTAAAAGCAATTAGTTCTATTAGTAAAATGACCTAATCGCAAATCACCCTAATATCATAAGGACATGATAGCACATCGTCCTCACTGTGCTGTATAACACAAAATCAAATTAACTTAAAATAATATTTTTAAATGCTTTTAAATAGTATTTTCAAGCTATTTTAAAACATTCCTGATGATTAGAAAAACTGTAATAAGATTGTATAATTTTTTGTCTTACATTATTTTTCTCAGTATGTATTTGCATGCGTTGATCCTTTCGCATAAGAACGACTTGTAAGCAAAACGTCCTATGAGCACAATGGCCTAAAAGCAAAATTATCTAAAAGCAGTTAGTTCTATTAGCAAAATGACCTAGTAGCAAATCGTCCTAATATTTTTGATATAAGGACGATTTCCTACTAGGTCATTTTAGCAAATCGACCTCACTGTACTGTTTAACACAAAATTAAGTAGACTTGAAAATACTATTTTGTAAGCATAATTTTGAATTTTAATTTATAGGACCAAGGCCTTGTTTCATAAAAAAAATGCAATGTTTAAAAATATCTAATAATATTGGTGTTAGATTAACCTTATTGCCAGGAAAAGCACATAACACATAAATTAAAGTGACAGCTGTGTTATTTTTTCAATTGTAACTTTTGTAATTTGTGAAGTCGGTCAGTTTATATTTAATGGGTCAGATAAGATTTATCCGAAACCTCTGAGAGACTAAGAAAAAGATTTTTTTATGAAGCGGGTCCTATAATTAGCCTAGTATAGAATAAGTTATATTTATCTTGTACCTGATCATTTAAGAATGTTTTGCTATCATGTCCTTCTGATATTAGGACGATTTGCTTATAGGTCGTTTTGCTTTTAGGGCATTCTGCTCATAGGACGTTTTGCGTATGTCATGTCCTTCTGATACAAAAGGGCTTATGTTGCTATAGTTTATTTATGATAGTATAATAACTGCCACTTCGTTCGCGATTCACATACCTACTCATTTAATATATTTGTAGATCGGTGTAATTCAGCAGTATATTCATAGAATCACGATTTCCGTATTTTAAAATTACCATATTTCATACCTTTACGTGTATTAGTAAAAAAAAACAAAAATCATAAAAATAGTTAGCTTAACACTTTTGACCGCGATTGTACCAATCTAGTCCTTACTGTACAAAAGTGTACCAATATAGAAAAATAAAAAAGTCTTGCAATTTTTTCTCTGAATGTGAAATTTTTTATGTGGTTTTGAAAATAATTATATTATTCCAGAAAATAATATTTACATTAAGACTTTTTTATCTTTCAAATCTTTTGATGTTACTTTTAAATCAGAGTAATTGTAGTTTCTTAAAATGAAATATATCTGTTCAAATAATGGGTAGGATGAGGCAACAATCAGGATATATAACAATAATGCGATCAACTTTATTATCTAAGTTATTATATGTATGTATTTTCCCATTATTCAAACAAATTAACTCCTAACTTATAAGCCTTACCTACCAACCTACCCATTGCATAAAACCAAGGGTCCACTTACAACATTTTTTTACTTCGTCCAATATGGTAGTTGACAACTACAAATATTACAAAGATAAGTACTTAAATTAAACAAAGAATTTTTTACATATTTTTTATTTCAAATAAAAAAAAAAAAAATATTTTAAATTTTTCTATTAAAATTTTTTTTTTTTTGTATAACACAAGTGACATTTTTAAAAAGTTAATAGCTGTCGCTTTCATTTATGAGTGTTATATGCTTATCCTGCCAATAAGGATTATCTAACGCGCCTAGGGGCTCTCACTTTACATAGCCGCAAGTGTCAATATCTATACTAACGGAATTGCTATATAGCTTCTGCAAGATATGTTGTTAATGGACACTTGGCTTTAATTAATACAGGGTGTAAATGACATTGTGACGAAGCCGCTTACCAGTGATTTAGTACATGATTGTGAGACCTTGGGTGCAATTTTTTTTTCACCGGAAAATTCATAACTGTTTCATGGAGAATTTAAGATTTTTGCGTTTTTTTTCTAACTGATAATGGATGAGTAACGCTGCTTAAAACTGTCTCAATACATTTAAAAATTTTCAGTCAACTTTCGATTAAATTTTTGCCCATATTTGTATGATTGATTTAACCGCTGAAAAATTTTCGCATCCTTGACATTAACTTTCTTTATCACTAAAAAGTGTTTTCGCAAGCGTATTCTCATACATTGCAATTATCTTAAAATTTGTAATGAAAAATTGTTGCACCGAATGTCTTAGAATCATGTATCGCTGGTGCAGCTTCGTCACGATGTCATTTACACACTGTATACTATTTTCAACATTGTAAAGGGACTTCATTGTTTCGAAGACTGATTAATCGTTATATTTTGTTCCTTGCATTTTTCATGCACTTGTTTTTCCAATATCAATCTGACGAACCTCTGAAATTTCTGAAATTGCGCCATTAATACATATAATAATATATCTTTAGATTATATCCAAAGATATATTATAAGTATATATTATATACTCGAGTGCCAATACCCCTTATCTAACATGTTAGAATCATAAGTCGAAAGTTATAAATATGTTAGATAGGACGCATTGCCACTTCACCGTCGATATATTGTTTTTATTTTTCATACACTATGGCGGAAATGAATTCATTGTTATTAGGAAATATTAAGTAAAGAATTATAACGCGTATAAAAAAAAAACTTTTTTACAGTTACAAGGAATATGTGTGTATGTCAATTTTGCAAGCGTAACAAACTGACAGACAGGTAGACACTGATAGTTCTGCATTTAATTTGACAAATATTAGCATAGGTTATTAAGAGGTATTAACTTATCGATATTAAAATTTAGTAATTAGGTATATCGAATTTTAATAAATTTCTTGATAAAAGTGAATGAATTTCCTCCATAGTTGTTAGTATTACAGTGCGTCCATTTAAATATTCTTAAAATTTAAAATGAAACGGCTATTTGTATTTAGCACTCGAGTTACACAAGCCGTGAATTTAAGAAAATCTAATGACTTACTATATGTAAACAAATTCTTAAATTGTTGAGGATTATTAAATTAATACCCTGTATAAAACGGAAGGTTACACAATGCATTATTTCACAGAATCTAGAAATGTGTTCCGAAAACTTTATAATATTAAATAAATATAAATAGTTTTATTTAAAAATGTAGATATAATTAGTTGCCTGTTAATAGTAAAGATGACATTGAATATTCTATGAGCTGTCCATAATAAGTGTAAATGTTACACTTTTAACAGGACACTAGTGGGCATAGCTAGGGCTCTAGTGGACGCCTCAAAATGTCGATAATATTTTTAATACAATGGGAAAGTTTACTGAAAGCTACGCAAGATGTCGCTCTTTATTGTAGACGAATTGGATGAATCTGATTGGCCAATGTCAAACTCTGTATAAACTCAAATCTTTATTATGATCATTTGTCTGTAAAATTATTAGACAGGAATCATATCCATTAAAAAAGTTAAATTGTAGCATTTCCTTTTTAAGTTTAGGGCTCGTTTATGCACATGTAGTGTGCGGGCGACGCGTTAAGAGCGTTGGGCGTACATTGATGCATTAATGTTGAGCAGTATGTGTCTATCATTGGTGAACTTCAATGTAAAACAAACGCTTGACGTCGCCCACCATGCGTGTCTATAAACTAACCCTTAAGGATTTAAAATTCAAAGCATTTTTACAACATATTTTCGTGAATTTGTTAAAAAATGTAATAACAGTGTTACGGGTATGTGTGTAGTATCAATTTTGTAAATATTATCTGTATACTCGTTGAAGTTGTCATATATCTCCGTCAAGTTGAGTGCTTGCTCCAAAGATCTTTGACCGTTAAATTACAGGGTAATTTTCAAAATTCAAATAACCTCTTATGGGAAGCTTCTACATAATGACAAGTAACTTTGGTAACTAGGAAATGAATTTCGGAAACCCGTAAAACAAAAAAAAATAGAAGCTTCCCGAAGTTATGAATATTATAAAAATTACTCTGAATTTTGGGACAATCATTAGAGAAGGCATTACTTTTTCATATTAAACTTCACGTTCTCATAATAATTTAAACGTCCGCGGGTCGAACTTTCACAGCAAAAAGATTTTTGGGGCATTTTCCATGCATTTCGAGTATTTAATTAATATAATTTCTTCAGCAGATTGATAACCGTATTTTTTTTTTAATGAGAGCACATTACTGAACGGTCTTGGAACAAATAGACAGATCCTATCTAATTGCACAAACAGCTCGTGCTATTTCAAATGTATGAAAGTTGAATTTGTATATGTTAGATTGAGTGTGTAACCGGGACGACCGGTTTGTGCAAGTTAGATAGAACGTGTAGCAGTTACCCAGTGTCTATATTCAACGCTCATACCAACCTTACCTAACAAATTTTTACATTTTCAACTCTTATGCTGTGAAATAAGGTCATAATTTAGCAAATTTTAAACTTACTAACTCACATAATTAGGTTTTAAAAGCAGTGTGTCATAACAATAAAAATAATTAATTTGTCGAAAATTTAACGATTAAAAACAGTGCAATATAATATTAAAGGAACAATTTGACTCAGCCATTGACACGACGAAGAAGAAGAAGAATAAGAATAAGTCAGGTAATAATTGTTATTAGAGTCAAAACACGGTTTTCTCGTCTGTCATTCTATATCTATCTCAGAAAAAATTCCTACAATTTTGTCATGATTGTGAGACAGGTATATTCAGCAGGACAAACTAGACTATTTTGACTCTAGCCATTTAAAATTGACATGTATGTGACATGTACTGTCATCACCTAGTTTTTTTTTATGGCTATTTGTTGTAACTTTTAGCCAGTGTCGTAGTAAAACAAGTTTGGGTAACTAGTAGAATTCAATAAAAGGATAATATTATAGGGAAAGGATTACGGAATTTGGATAACGGATCAGATAATTACCTAGCTCTCTAGACATTGTGACATTGTTTTGACTTTCTGATTTCACATTAATACCTTGTATATCTTGTGGCCGCGCTGGTAATCAAACTTTATATAAATAAATCCTTTTATAATTATAAATGGATTCATTTAATTTAATTTTTGTTGTAATAATAACTTTTTGTCATAACCCTTTTTCGATGTGTTTCCTCAAATCCCTTAATTACCTCAATGTTAAACAATAATTAGTATAAGTAAATGAAATTTAAATGAATTGTCTTTAAACTGACCTTAAATATTTCATTAGAATCAAATATTGTATTTTTTTTACAATGAAGATGTGTTTTGCTAAGACTTTTATACTGACAGATTACAATAATATTTTTTCGTAATAGTTTCCGAAAACGTATGGGAAATAAATGCTATACTCCGCGCGTTAAAACGTGTCAACTGAAAAGGATGTCACATGCTGCACAAGTCGTTAGTGCGAGCGAGAGATCCAAAAAAATTTTCGGAAGTTTGTTATGCGCGTTGTTATGCGTTTGTTATAGTTTCGTCGTTTGTAGAAACTCCTTGATTACTTTGCAATGAAGACATTTTGAATCAGCTCGTCTCCCTTACCGACCGATACGTATTCATCCCTATTAGAGTCCTACTCGATTAGAGCGTCAAAACGATGTTATAAGCATAATACATTAAGCTGGCCGCCCAACGACCAAAAAAAAAATTAAAATTAAATATTAAAAAAGGCATGAATATTTGGCAATATTTTCATGTTTTTTAATTCGGTATCAAAAATAATGTCAGAAGTTAGATTGTATTTGGGTTGTAGGACACACAGCTTTATACTTACATGTTTTTTTTCGTGGATTCAGTAATTACCTCAACCAAGGTTAATGACGACGGCATTGCCAGCTATTTATATCCGTCACAATAGGTACTGAATAAAATTGCTGATAATTCCATAATATTAAAAATAATTAAGAATAAATAGCAGAAAAGCACACTTAATGTGTCGTGACGCAATCGTAGCAAACATTTTGTATGAGCTGAAACACACTATAGTGTCGTGTCGTGTTGTGGCGTCCTACGTATGTTTTCGACTTTATTCTTGTTTATGAATGTGCCTAAATGCTGGCCCAGCATGGCTATAATTAGGAGATAAATTTTGTTAAACACAGACTTCAATTGTGGCCAGAGCGTAGATATGTGTATGCACGTTTGGCGTAGTGGTTAAAGCGGTCGCCTCGCCGCTTTCAACTGCGCTGGTGTTGTGCTTTCGATCCCCACTCGGGACAAATCATTGTTTGATTCGCAAAGATTTGTTCTGACTTTGGATGTGCTCTGTGTGTGAAATGTATGTTTGTGAACACCACCGCGACACAGGAGTTATTCCTAGTGCGGCCTTTTCAAAAAAGTAAAATATAACAAGCATAATTCTGTATTTGTCCATATAATTTGCTACTTACATTGCATTTTTATTGGTGGTGTTCGCATAGAGCCTTAAGCCACCAAAACAAAAAAAAACAATTTTTCTGGAAATTTACTGTATAACAAAGCTTAATTTGATATAGTAACAAACCGTGTGAATGAAACATTAGCCTAACTAATGTATTCTTGGCAACTAAAAAAATCCATTGAAGCGCACCGATTCGCAGTTTTGTTTTGTTGCCCATAACTTTTAATTATACTATTATCAAGTTAGATTGTCATGATAATAATCAGGGGTCGGAGTAGGTAGATTGATTTGGAGTTAATGAACTGGCACGTATATATTAAAATGGATATGCCTTCGGGATTCCGGGATTTAGATTACAACTAGAAAATATTAAAAAACTTATGGTTATTTATTTTAATTGTTTAGAGAGTCAAGATAATGAAGCAAATTATATAAATGAAGATTAATGTTTATATTTTGGTATAAACTGCTTTTTGTTTCATTTTTACCTGTTTTCATATTCATAAAAATTTATTGCACTGAATGCGAAAAAATATTAAGGAGTATAAAAAGTTATTTTTATTTATTTATTCAAGAATATAATATATAATAATTACAAACAGCAGGTAATAAAGTTGCAAGAAGTAAGTACTAAATTAGTCATTTGTAAGTTAAGAATGGACGCACAAAAGTAAATTTCACTTTATTACTTGATAAATAAGAAAAATAATTTTAAACGTTTAACTATCGCATTTTATTAAATATTATTTTAAATTTCAAATGTAGTAGTTTAAAAATCTTTACATTCACAATATTTGATGCAATCCCGTGAGTACCAAAAGGAAATCTCGGAAAAAGGCTTATCCATGTTATGATTTCTATGACTATTCATGATGCAAGTACGTAAAATCAATCTACTCCGAACCCTGATAATAATCAAAAAATAGCTTGTATTATGTGAACATTAATATGTATATATTGATGTTAATTAATTTTGTTTTTGTTTTAATTATAGCACCATTTCGGCCCAATGACCTATTTTTACCGACTTCGAAAAAGGAGGGGGTTGTGTTTGTTACCTCATAACTTTCGACTGGGCGAATCGATTTAAATGATTCTTTTTTTATTTGAAAGCTGGTGCTTTCCGTGTTGTCCCATTTTAATTTGGTCGAGTTTTGACAATGGCATCCATGAGAAAACCATATAAGTCAAAAAATATTGTATTCGAAGTTTTTGGAAAATTATTATAACTGTTGAAATTAATTATAGCGACATCATTCGCAAATAATCTTTTCGAATTTTCTATTATGGATATAACTGATGTTTGGATTGGACAACATCGGCACGTTGGAAGTGAAAAGTATTAACCAATTCCAAAAATATTTACAAACAACATTTTTCCTAAAAAAATTGTATCATTTATTGATCCCCTATAAATCACACAATATTCACACAACGTCATCTATACTCTGTCCATTTCTTTATTTTCTTTTTGACATATTACATTTAGGGATGCCTTCACACGTTACTGATTCGATTTGAAATCATTAATCGATGTTGTCTAAGAAGAACTTTCAATCGATTAATTACATCGAAATGGTATGGTTCATTATTAATTATTCGTTTATTAGTAGTTTTTATTAGATGAAATAAATATACAAAATAATAATATAATAATAATGTCACATACTTCGTCTATGACGGTTTCCTAGTTACCTTTGTTTACATTTTCATTTTTAATTCTAAGATTTCGACTTAATTTCTTGCAAATAATGATTCATGGAATCATGATACTATTATTATATTCTTTTTTTTATATAAATACAGACAATACACAAAAAAAAGCCAAATTATTCTTTTTCATAATGATCGATTTATTTCATTTCACGATTTGATTTATAGTCTGTGGTTGTTTGTTACAAACAGTGAACTTCCCTAAAAAGTGCCGCTTGTCAATAAAGTACATTATTATTGTAGTACATTAATCTGACAAAAAGAAACGGTAATTCATAGGCGTGATCTGTCAAAAAGAAAATAAAGGAGTGGACAAAGTATAGTCCCAAACTAATATATATATATAATACTAATAAATGTTGAAATTAATTATAGCGACATCATTCGCAAATAATCTTTTCGAATTTTATATTATGGATATAACTGATGTTTGGATTGGACAACATTGGCACGTTGGAAGTGAAAAGTATTAACCAATTCCAAAAATATTTACAAACAACTTTTTCCCAAAAAAATTGTGTCATTTATTGATCCCCTATAAATCACACAATATTCACACAACGTCATCTAGTCCCAAACTAAGCAACGCTTGTACTATGGCTACTAGAATAACTGATTCTTATACAAATATACTTTTCTTTCGTTAATACATACTTATTATACATAGAAACTCCCAGACCAATACAAACCTCCATGTTCATGCCCACAAAGGCTCGTCTTGAGCGGAAGTCGAACCCGCAATCTCTGCGTAGCAGGTAGCTGCATTAGCGACTCCGCTATCCGGTCGTTATTATTATAATTAATGGAAATATCAAAATTTAGCTGACCATACCTAAATTGACGTATGTAACGCCAGTGGGCCAACGAGTTAGCTATGCAGGGCAAAAACTTCTAAGGTCATATAGTAAAGACTTACCACACCAGTTATAGATGAGTGAGTTACATATCTAAATAGTGGGTATATTACACTTATTACATATGTAATTCACACATACATATCTGTTGCAGTCAGTTTGCACTATGGCATAGAAGTTTTTGCCCTGCATACCTAATTGCTTGGCCCACTGTACCAGGCATTCATAAATTGTATAAACTTCGATTGCATGTAGATACAAAATTATTCATGATAATGATGATTGCACTATAACTTTGTTGTGTTTCTAATGTCGATGTTTCTAACTATTTCCTTCCTTATTTTAATACCTTTCGATGACCACCAATTTACTTATACCAAAACGTAGCAGGAAATCTGAATTAATGTTTATACAATGGTTAAGGTATTATTAACTATTTTCCTTTAAATTTTGCAAGTAGTGCTGCTTCTGCAGGATATATTTTTCTTCTGTAGGATATTTTTAAACTTAGTCTTAAAATAACATGTTTTCCCTAAAAATGCCATTAATATTCACCAGAGGCCACTAGTGGGGACTGTAATGATTTTTTTTTATTTTTATTTAAGGTCGCTTTTTAACAACAAGGTCATTAACGACCACCAAATATACAAAGTAAGAATTTGATTTAGTATTTCATTAAAGTACTTGTCTTTTGCTGTTGGACATTGAATCCACTGGTAAATCAATCAACGGTATTTACTGGTGATCGTTAGAATATTATCGATAACTATATCAGTATACACTTTATACTGATACAGTTGTAGATTTCCTAGGGACTCTATTTTATATTATAAAATGGGGATTATAGGCAATTAAACATGTTACGCCCAGATTACAAATGGTGCCCAATTATATATCTAAGGTCTGCTATGACCTGAGCATCGTTCAGTAAGTTCTCTCATAAAAATAACTATTTAATTTATGCTAAGATAATGTAGAATGTAAGTCTTCGTGATTATTGTCTACACAATTATAATGTACACTTAACTTTTGTAAATATCTTGTATAAAACGATGTTAATATTTTTATGTTAAATGTTAGTTAAAAGCTAATTGTTGTAAGGCATTAAAATAAATGTGGATGCTGGCGGTGAGAGAAAATGTATTATTTTATTTTGCATTTAACACCTTTAATGTAGCTACATTTTATCACACACCAACATAAGCAAAACCCTCCAAAGACTAGTTCCAAGATAATGGAATGAATTAACCTGCATTTTGCCCCTTGCTTGATGATTTTACATCAAAGCGCTTTCAACAGCCTTTCGCTTGATTCATGAAACCATGCATTTTATGCAAACCGTATGTATTTTCCATGGTCATACTTGATCATATCAGCAGCTTTCTCCGCGATCATTATAGTGGGAGCATTGGTATTACCGCTTGTGATCGTGGGCATAATACTAGCGTCTACCACACGGAGACCCGTCACCCTTCGGACGCGAAGTCTTTCATCCACCACTCCTATACCTTCAATCCCCATCCCACAAGTCCCTACAGGATGGTAGTGACTACTCGACAACTGCAGCACGTAGCACTTCCAGTACTCATGACTACCAAATCTGAAACCTTCACACTTAGGCGCTTTCACATCTACCAGCTCAGCATTAACATCCCGAAAGTACGTCGTATTCAACACACTTACGAAATCTTCTACGTATTTTGCAAAGTTATCTATATCTTCGTCGTGATTAAAGTAGCCTGAATATATAAGGGGACTGTCTTCTGGGTTTGCACTCCTCAATGTGACTTTCCCTCGAGATTTAGGATGTAAAGGTGCAATTAAAGCAATTAAGCTGCCTCTTAGCGCTATTCCTTTGGCAAGATTGGCACAGGATTCGTCGTTTATCGTAAATACTGTTGAACACTGTAAAGGTGGCAATAATGCGGTTACGGGCGTAGGAAGAACAGTGGCCTGGTAATCAGGATATGTCTGAGACTTGTTCAGCGCTACAAACCCCACCAAAGTGGGTATTGGAAAGCGATCTAGATATTTAAGAGGCTCCAAGTTTTCTATGATAGAAGAAAATTTCAGATCTCTTGTGATAGCCACTGGCACTAATGGATGGTCTTGTAAATTTTTGCCTACATTTGGCGAGTCTGATATTACATCTATGTTTAATTTCTCTAAATCTTCCCTAGGACCAATACCCGAAAGCATGAGCAGTTGCGGACTATTTAAAGTTCCAGCTGACAAAATAACTTCACTTGTTGCGTAAACCTTTATCACTTTTCCACTTGGGAGCTTCAAATCCACGCCCTCTGCTCTCATATTTTCATCAAACAATATCCTTCTGGCGTTGGTATTTTTTAGTACAAACAATTTTTTTCTGTCTTTCACAGGGCTCAAGAAGGCATTGGCCGTACTTTGACGTATGTTTTTATCCGCACTAAAACTAGCAGGCGCGTAACCCAGCTGCTGATGTCCATTGTTCTCCATAAGGATGTCGTGTCCATTTTCTTGAAACGCCTTTAAAAACGCGTCTACTTTGCTGTCCCAATTTGGTCTTGTTACGACTAGCTGGCCTTCCGTGTTATGTAGATCAGCGTAGTCACTGTTCATTATGAGATTGTCTTTGAGTCGTTCACTCTTCTTGAAGTATGAAGTAACGTTTTCCCAGTTCCATTCAGGGTTGCCTCTCTTCACCCAGGTTTCGTAATCAGCCTTGTTTCCTCGTACGTAGAACATGAAATTGATGCTACTTGAACCTCCAAGCATTTTACCCGTGAGTGGATGTATGCTCTTTGTTCTGAGTCCTTGGCTGGAGAAGCCATCGTTGACGGTAGAATAATGCCAGTTGGGCAATGCTGGAGCGGTAAGTAATGATGCACCTGGTAGCTGAAAAAGAAAAAAAAAATTATATGAACTAAGTCACACATGATGTATGTAACGACACCTGCAGCTATTGTTTGCAGTAATAAAAACGTATATTTATAGTTGCTTGCAAAACCATAAAACAACGTTTTATAACCAACTGGATGTTAGTACCTAATGTTACTCATTTTGCAGTTTCCTCATTATTTGAGTCGAGATCTTTATCTACCTATATTTAATTTTTTTTAAGCATAGTGTGTTTCTCTAGCATAAAGTAATTAAAAAATGGTATACTTCGTAAATTGATGTCTCTTTGCTATGTTGGCGAATCTCTGCGATGGATGGCAGTCGCTCTACATAAACTGTCCATTCCGCAACCACAATGTAATTAAAAGCAAGGCGAAGAATGATGATGACTCTTGGCTATGTAGTGCGTAGGCATAAAAATTCCTCAAGTATTCGATAAGTTTAGACTACTTACATTGGAAGCTCCCGGAGGGTCGTCGCCAGCTTCTATCAATAGGACATTCCAGTCAGGGATCTCTGTCAGTCTATTTGCTAGAACGCAGCCTGCTGATCCTGCTCCTATGATTACGAAGTCGAAGGTTTGTCCGTCTGGAATCAGAAATAAATAGTAAAACTAAAAATTAAGATTTTTTTCGAGATAAAGAAGTCATGAATTCAAAATTCAAAATTCAAATCATTTATTTTCAAAGGCCCCATGAGGCGCTTGAACACGTCAAAACATTACAAAAAATGATATAAAATAAATAATAAATAATACTAAATTATACTAATTACAATGATTTGAATAACCGGGGCTTAGATTAATTTTAATCAAACTGTTAAAATTAAAATTAAAATCAATCCAAGTACCAGCTCCGATGGGTATTGCATTATGAGAAGAGCTGGTGAGAAACATATAACATATAATTGGATCCATCCATCCACATGGATCAACACTTAGTCTATTTATTTGGTAAACACATAATATAATATCTACTTACATCACGCCTATATTATCCAGATGTATATAGAGAGGTTATGTTAAACTCTTTACACCTTCGCCTACCCAATAGGTGAAATGTGAGTTTTATACCCACACTTCATTTGTTATTTTTAGGTCCCATCCTATGTTAAAACGCGTGAGCCTAACGCCATACACCAGGTATTCCAACTCCGTGCTGCTGTTGAGAATTTCCTGATGGAAAATCCTAAATAACACTTTCCCGACCGGGGCATCGAACCCGAGACGAGGCTTACGAGGCCAAAAAAAAGAAACGAATAATTCACTCATGAAGTGGGTTGCCACAGAGATCCATCTGGTCCATCAATTAGGTTAATTCATGATGAATTACTCACTCTATTAAAGATAGTCCTTCATTAGACGTCTTCAAAAGAAGAATAAAAGAGCACTTTCACTCTCAATTGTAATATTATATGTATGTTTATGTATTTATCTATATCATATATATATATATATATATATATATATATATATATATATATATATATATTAGGTATATTGTATTAAATATTTATGTATGTTATTTTATTTAATAGTATGTACCGTCTATGTAGGTTTGTATTATTGTATACATATAGTATACACTCCGTTTAGAATAGGCATATTATGTATGTAGTCATAGGTAGTTTATTTTCTGCTTTATAATTTTCACCTTATTGTACATTTTCCATTACCCTCCAGTATCTCTTTCCTCTATCACTTTAAGGTTTGCTGGAAGAAAACCCATTTTAGTGGTTAAGCTCGCCTTTGTACATTGATTTAAAATTGTACCAAATGTTTTTGTATTGTGTATCTTTTATTTTTTGTACAATAAAGAATTAAGAAGATGAAAATAATGTCATCGAACTACCTTAGTAAATATTTCGTATTAAAATGGTTTTGCGATAGGCTCTAGATATAATATTAATACAGTCAGTAGATAACTGCAGATAAAAGTATCTAGCTTAACATACAAGTCCGTTCCAAGGTTTACAGTACCTATTCACATTATCAAAATCGATCCAGGGGACGAGCTGTGAAACCGCGATAGATGAAAGACAGTTGTTTAAAAATAGTAAGGGATGTACTGCCTCGATAGTCTAGCAGTATAATTTGTGTATCGCTCACCGCGAGCTCTCTGCTTCGATGCCCGGGTCGGGCAAAACTGTAATTTGGGATTTGCCGTCAGAAAATTCTCAATAGTAGCACGGGGTTGGAATTGTGTCCGGAGGATGGCTATAGACTTAAACCCTGTCCTTTGACCCCTAAACATAACAAGTGAAATATGAGCGTTGTACACCTCTGTCATACTCTACTGGATAATATAGGCGTGATGTTATGTTTCTGTAAGAGATGTATTAAGCAAGCATTTTATTGTTTAGGGTATTTATTATTTATTGTTGATAATTAGGAGTCGATGGTTAATTGAAACACGTGAAGTTATTCACTATATTACATGTGCAACTTAAAAGTAATACAGTGCTGAGAACCTATTATAAATACATATAAGAAACGACCTCTAGATGTAGACTGCCGAAATTAGCGAGTCGTTTTTAAGTGCACAGAGATAAAAACGCTGTGTCCCTACATATTGTATCTTGTATTCTGATATTACATACCATAAACATTTGCATGCGGTGGATACGACGATGTACCGAAATTTAGCGATGAAATACTGACGATAGCTACTTGGAGCACTTTTATAAAAGGGACCAATAGCTTCACCTCAGCCACTGATGCAATATACAAAAAGTTCCTGAAAGGAAAACAAAAAACATTAAATACGGGATTTTCTTTACATTGGATTTGCCTCAATTTCACTGAACTCCGTCAGCGGTTAGCGATAAACCCGGTTTCGCTTTCTGTTTTTTCTTTTTAAACCAATATAATATCATAACAGTGTACATATCATAATAGCACTGCAGTGGAATTGTTCAATTGGAATAAGACACTTATTGTGAATATTATCAGCTGAGGTTGATTGCATTCTATTAAGTAAGTATAAACAAAGCACGTACATGTAATAAAGCTATTTTTTTTTTAAATATAGGTAAACGATACATTTCTTTCTTATTCAAAGTCTGAACAGGACAGTGAGATAGAAAACGTCCGTTCAGCGTTAAACGTCGGCTTTCACGTTGGTGAAATTGTTTTATAAAAAGAAGTTTTATTTGTTGTTATTAGAAAAATATGGAACCCTCAAATTTTAAGATTTTTGGCAATATTCCATGTACAGATATGGAGATGCAGATAAGTACCTTAGTATAAAAGACTGGTAGGTATATAAATATGTTATAACTAGATACCTAATATTATTAAAACCAACGTGAGGTGAAGACATTATTATTGAGAATACGGGTTACTAACGTTTTTTTAGCCGGGATATGCCGACTAGTTTCGAATCTATTACGTAGATTCATCAACTGGGCGATTAATCAATAATAAAACTAGATACCTAGTAACGACCTACTCATTTGGCATAATTATCTATATTATTATGGAACCCTTGAAGCATGAGTGAGTATGACTCGTATCCTTCGTACTTCGTTCATGCTGGTCTATCTTTGCATACTTTGAAACCTATCTAATAATTTAGTACTTAGCTACACTACATGCCCTGCTTTTAGCAGACGATGACGTAATTTCCAATTGACTGCAATTCTGCACGCGGCTGACTCATAAAAGCTAATTTGGGACACAAATAACCATGTTTAGCTATAGCTGCAGCGATCATATGGGGCGCCGCGGCGCCATACAAAGCCCCTTTGTTACACACGCAACTCATGCAAATCATTTTGAACCCTAGGTCATAACTTCATAAGTAGGTGCAAACCATTCTAGATCTTAGGTCCTACTTAGTAGAGCTCCCGGACAGCTGTATGTTAAATTTCATACTAGGAATTATGATTTTATCTTCATTGTGTTTTTGTGTTGGCTGATGTCTGGCGTAGTACCTATGGGTGCCCATGAGATTATTTATTTTTAATTTCGTGTTTATTTTATGGAAGGGGCCGCTTAACCGCTTTCTAAGGGCTGATATTTCTTATATTATTTTGTGTTGGTGGATTTAAGAAATAGTCTTTCGTCGGTCACCCGGAATCGATAGCTTTAGACGCGATAGAAGGTATGTAGAAGACCGGTACTGAATCCAGATCTAATCAAGAGAAGAGAAAAGAGAACTTCGATACCCAGCAGTATCATAAATAATCTTCCCGATTGATAAAAAGTGTAACTCCCCTGTGAATGGGATAATGATAAAACTTTTAATTCTTCCCAGTGCAATTCACGGCTATTACTACTTCTTCCTGTAAATTATTGGGAAATCCCCAGCACATTCAACAAAATATTTGTACGCACAAGGAAATTCCAAGAACGAGTGAACACATTTGGTGCATAATTATATGATATTTGAATTATTTTATATAACATAACATCCGTTTTTCCTGGAACATATACGTAGATGTTCATTTATTACTAACTTTTGCCCGGGACTTGATCCGTGGAATTCGTTGTAATATGTATTAAGAAGTAGCTGCTCCCGCGCTAACCCTTACTGCTTCGCTCCTGTGAAGTTTAGCGTAATGGTAAATCATAAACATTCCTTAAAAAATTACTATCAAATACAAAAAATATCTGATCAGTTAGATCAGATAGTTCCTGAGATTAGAGCGATCAAAAAAACAAACTATCATTCTCCCGCGGTTTCGTCTGTGTGGAGAAGGTATATCGATTTAAAATAGCCTATGTTTCGCCAGTTTGTAGCGCGCCTCATATTCAGTTACCTATTTAAAAAAAAAATCAATATCGATTTCAAATTCAAATTTTGAAAACACAGCCGATACTTTGTTGGTTACTTCGTCATTCTTCTTCGTACACGCATTATCTTATTAATTTATTTATTAATTAGGGTACAGTAAATATTATATTTATACACTCTGAACAAAAACATTTATGAACAAAATAAGATTCTAATATGCGTAGCTATGACAGCATTATCTAAATTCATAACTACATTATACGCGACTAAAAGTAAAACCTGTAATCTATGTAATCTGTAATTAATTTAATAATAAACTAATATTTTGTGTTAACATGATGACTAACAAGTTATTCCTTAGTATGATCTAAACAGATCAATATTTATATACCTAGGTATTTACTAACCGAGCTAAGTATCCATACAAAGATTACCTATCACCATACTTACGTACTTAAATGTATTGTTTTGTTTACATTAGTTTACCTACAACACTACTAAGGTGGGTGGACCATGGAAGGCCACGCTCCTTTGAAGGCCAACTATCAAAAAGTCGTAGTTATTGACATGTAAACACATATTCCTTCGGCTATACACTAAGATCCATCAAACTCAAGGCCACAGATGCGGCGGCGAGTCGCTCGCGCCGCTATTGTGGCAATGCGATCTCACGCTTCCTAGACTTCGATCGTCGACGTTACAATTGTAATTCGCGCGCACAGCAAAACGTAAGTTTTTAGTTAGATAACCTACTATTATTTCATATATTTTTACTGTGAATTGTCGTATAAGGATATGTTTATGGTACTAAAGAAAAAAAAATAGTTTTGCCTCGATTTAAGTTAAAATATTGGTAGTGTTCCCAGGAAAGCCGATGGTTCCTTATAAGGCCAATCAAAAATTTGACAGTTGGCCTTGCTGGGGTACATGGGCCAACATATGAACAGTTACTTTTTAGTTATAAATACGTACCGTTACAGTTAAAACAATGTTTTATATTTATAATATTTTTATTTATAAGGGTTATTAAACTTTTTAACTCATATTGAATAGACATTTTTTTTTAAATTATTTTATTATCAGTATATATTTAAATTTCTTTTATGGAAAGGTTATGTCTGAAAATAAACTAAACTAATTTACATGCAAAGCAACGAATATAAAAAATATTTACATGTTAAAAACGGTAAAGTATGTGATAAAGTAAGTATGTGATAAGTTATATATAAGATAGTCTGTCTATAATCATATTTTAAGCAAAAAAAACTAGACTAGCTAGACATTATTGCACATCCAGATCCAGATCCATAATATAAGAAAGTCATTGATAATTTTTAGTTTGGCCTTCTTAGGATCATTTTGGCCTTACAAAGAACGGACCCATAAGAAGGCCATTTGAGGTAAAAAAAAAAGTTTTTAATTTCATTATAATACGCGTTGGCAAGTTATTTGATGGCAATATAATACTCATTACTACTGTTTTTAAATAATTTCCATTAATATATTCTTAGTTATACGATGGTGTTCAAGTAATGTTCGTTGAGTTTTTTATAAATGATAAAAATATATTGAGCATTTAATGTTTTGCTTAAATGAAAGAGCTTATTATGTAGTTTTAGTAAAAGGGAATATATTAATTGTTACAACTCTATTTTTAAGTTGAACGACTGATGTATAATATTGGCCTTGTTTGGAGCCGTGTTCCTTGCAAGGCCATTTGGAAGAGCTTAACAAAACTTAAGTTTAAGGAATACTGATTAAAGCTAGGTTAAAAAAAAGTTTTTTATATGGTACACAATAAAACAAACTATTATTTGATAATTTGTTTTTTTCATTTATCCAGTTAATAAACGAATAAAAAGCGTTTACTCGTTAGAGTGGCCTTCCATGGTCCACCCACCTTAATATGAAAATGCTACCATATTATTTTAAAAAAACCGGCCAAGTGCGTGTCGGGCCACGCGCAGTAGGCTTCCGTGGCTAGTCGTAACAACATA
The DNA here is from genome assembly GCA_905147285.1 of Hypena proboscidalis. Classification (NCBI taxonomy): domain Eukaryota; kingdom Metazoa; phylum Arthropoda; class Insecta; order Lepidoptera; family Erebidae; genus Hypena; species Hypena proboscidalis. Next base: position 2,128,499 of record LR990132.1, read on the forward strand.
TTTCGACTTAAAAGGGATTTACTATCTGTATTAAACAAGTAACATCTTCATACAAGTCATTACTTTCAAAGGATTTTGTAATTTGCACGAATTATTCTAAGTAACTGCATTTTACACTTTGGACCCCAATTACTCTAGAACTAATTAAGTTAAAGTAACCAGATAAATAGCGTCCTTCAGATAGGAAATGTTTGTAGTACACGAAACCAGCTAGCACGTATGACGAGATGTATGAATGTTAAGGAAGCGAAAGAAGTATGTAAGGAGCGAAGCACATGGCGTTCCATCGTCTCTGCCTACCCCCGTGGGATAAAGGCGTGATTTTATATATGTATTATGTATGTTTATTTATGTTTCAAGAATTTTGAACGAAATATTCTGAGTAACTGCATCTGACATTTCGGACCCCTATTCCTCTTGAACTAATGAAGTGAACTTATCCGCTATAGTTTTCCTTTAAAGTTCATTACATGTACTACCGACACAATTTTTTTCAGATTTTAGGATCCAGTAGTTTAGCTTTTAGAGGGGGGGGGACGCTCTACTCGAACAAAAATTTTCTCTTTAAAGTTAATTATCTCGCAAACGGATCCCTAAATCAAAAAACTGTCTTAGCAACCCCTAAACGTTTTTAAAAGTCCTATCTAACAATACCACACACTATGGGGTAGGCGACAAAAAAAAAACATCCCTTCTTTACATGTAGGGGAGCTACCTGAAAAAAAAATATTTTTCCAAATTTTACTCTACGACTTTCTTTGTTTAGTTAACATACATGTTTATGCAAAATTTCAGTTTTCTAGCACCAACGGTTTCGTCGCTATGCCGTGGACAGACAGACGGACATGGCGAAACTATAAGGGTTCCTTGTAGGTACTACGGAACCCTAAAAATACTTATTTAATTTTATATAGGTTTTTACGAACTTTTTAGTTGTAAAATATGCCTAAAATCCTCTAAAGGATATCCCGTTTATTTCATATCGTAAACTACCGATAAATCAATGCATCAGAGGCGCATGTATTGTGCGTCCAAAACTGATATAAAAACAACATAGAAATTATACAAACAAGATATAATTAAAATTCTACAAAAATATATAGGTGCTATTACTAGGTTGCTTTAAAAAATATGAAATTTTAGTCCTAACCTTTAATTCCTTCAAAAAAATATGAATGCCTTTAAGATTGTTATTACACTCGTAAATTTCATGACCTTCTTGCGTCTAATTCAAATCCGGTTGTGAAAAATAATATTTCACAGGTAATTAATAAAGTTATAAACGTTTCAATGAACTTATTAAGTTTAATTATAATAATATTTAAACAATGAATCTAAACAAGCGAGTCAAACGTTTTGAAAATGAGCATAATGCGGCTTAAATAGATCGATTTCTCTGTAAAATTTCACACCATTATATGCATCATAGTATATATAAAAAATAATAAATATATCTATATCTAGTAAAAATATTTATTATCTCTTTAACAAATTGGTAAAAAAATACTTTAGAATGTTGTACAAGCAGAAACTGGTGTCTGATGTAGGAGAACCTGTGGTTCAGATCACCAGGAGTATTACTTACTACCAGATTTGTCTTAATGCTAGTTTTACAGAAATTACTGAAGTACCGAAAGTACTATTTGACAAACGCCGGCCGACTATAAATTTTACTTCATAGTAAAACTTATAGTCGGCATGTCATCATGTCATCATGATCATCATCATGATGTCGACAGTCCTCCACAGGAACCTTAACCTAGCTACGTAACCGCACGAGCACGTACGAGTGAATTTTATAGTATCTGGTTTTTCTATTAGTTTAGCAATTTTTGCCTAGCTATAAGTTTCTTCTGGCTACTGACTGGCATTCCTATGAAAATAAGTGATAATGTTACATTTTTGGGCTGGGAATCGAGTCTTAATATCAAATAATTATAGCATGTATTGTGACATACGTTTCCTTATTTCATTTCACATTTATTTAAATTTCTTTCTTAATGAGAAAAAATACTGTCTCGTTGGTCTAGTGGTTAGCGTATGCGCCGCTTACAGCGAGGTCTCGGGTTCGATTCTCGGGTCGAAAAGTGTTATTTTAGACTTTCCGTCAAGAAATTTACAATAGCAGCACGGAGTTGGAATTGTGCCTAGTGGATGGCGATAGGTCTGGTACACCCTTTTGGGTAATATAGGCTTGATGTTATGTTTCATTTATTAAAACACTTACTGCAAAGGACTTCCAAAAACAGCATAGAGAACCATCAAAATTGCACACACCGTAGTCACATTCAATTTGAGTTGAGGCAAGTAGCTCATCATTCACTTATTTATACTCTTCCTGTTAAAAAATAATAGAAGCTAAGTACAAAATGAAAGTCGTAATTATTTCAATTGATTTTTGCGGCGTTTTGCAACGTATTCAGTGACTGGGCTGAAGGAGCGAGCAACACGGACTAAACCCGTTTGCTTCTGTATAGCCGTACTTGTGTTCAGATAGATAGATATCCTTTTGGAAACTCTCTTTGTTATTCAAGCCGGGTATTGAATTGCAAATTCTCGTTGCAATGCTTACTTTTGGCGTTGTGATGGAAATTAGAATGATTTAAAAACAGAATATTTTGTTATTATAATACATCGGCGAAACAAATAAACAAAATTAAAGTGTTTGTTTGTGATGCTGTAGTTTAAAAAAAAACAAAATACCTATGCAATAAAACACAACATCTACCTCTCTTCTACTTTTGACCCGACTGTCAAGGAAGACGGTTTTTTCTGCAGGATAAGCCTTTCAGGAGTTTTTTTTAGCTATTTGTTGTTCAAATTCGTTACAAAAGGAACATCTTTTGTTTGTATTACACACCTTTAATACTAAGTTTGAAATAGAAAGATTAATTATTATAAACTCTACGTACATAGTTAGTGGTATCTATTAAAATATATTATTATTTTATAATATATTTTATTTTTATTTTATACTTATATGCTGTCGTGCGCGGCACCTATCGCGTGGTAGTCAATAATAAGTAGCCTCTATCTATGGTTCCTTCGGTCTTGAACTATTCTCACACCAATTTTCAGCAAGATCCGTTATGTAGATTAGGAGCTTATTGGTTACAAACAAGCAAACAACCAAACAAAACAAACTTTTCTATTTATAGTCAGTGGCGTAACTATAGATACCATCGGGGACCCGTGGTAGAAATATTGAATGGGCCCCCCATTCAATATTTCATAGTACATATTATTTAATAGTAAAAATTGTTACGTTGAAGCCGCTTACCAGAGATTCAGAACCGAAATGTAAACATTTTACACCTTAGAATTCCAGATTTAAAAAAAATGTCTTTCGCGGTTTTCTATGTTATCCTAGGCCCTTGTCTATTTCAATCGTTTAATCGTTGTCGTTTAAATCTATTTTTTTTAATTGTTCAGTTATTTTCATGGTTACCGCATCTTGGGCCCGGAGGCCTCCTCGGGCCGGGGGCCCGTGGCATTTGGCCACCCCTGCCACCCTATAGTTACGCCACTGTTTATAGTTAGTATTGGATAGTATTTATTTATAGATATTAGATTACTGTAGATATTATTTTATTTAAAGTTTAGAGGACTATTACCTACTTATTCTGTGGTTTAGATACATTCAGGCAATTTGAATTCTGTAACAGCTTTCGTTTTCCATCTGTTAAGAAAATAAAATAACTAGTAATCAGCAATGAGACCTTGCTCAAATGGAACTAATGGCGCTTGTGTAGCTAAAGAACACACAGCTGATATTTTATGGTGCTAAGGCTTGATATTATACAGATCTTTATGTGTAAAATAGGTAGGCAGCTAGCCTTCCTGCCTTACCTTATTGTTAATATTTTATATATAATGGTAGGTTCTCAATACAATTGTATGTCTTTTTTTTCATGTTTGTTCGACGATTTCTCGAAACTCTTTTTTCGTATGAAAGGGTATGCTTGTCATGTTATAGCAGTCATCAGTTCACAATCTGATGATTAAATCCTAGATATATTGAGGACGACCCTCAAATTTGATAGGATTTTATATTTTTTTGGAAACCTAAATCTTTTCGGAAATTATAGTTGCTGAGCTCATGGTGGAAGGTACATCGCCGACGAGACAAGAACAATAAAATTCATGGTAAAGATACTTCGCTAAAAAGAGATACCTAATAAAATATAAAATAAAAAAATTAATACTTCGGAATACCTTAGTCGTGATATTTAGGCTTTTTCTTAGAATTAGTTACTTCTTCTGTTTTACAGTACTTTTTGTCTAGTAGCATCCTGTATAGTTTTCTTCTCACTGGAAGCTTTAACATCTGCCTTTTCGGCAGGTTTCGAACTGCCTGACCTTAAAGAACTATTTAACCGACAATTATTATTAATGAAGGCGTTATTTAATGATTTTTCAAGAAATCTTGATGTCGGTTTTTGTCTGCATTTTTTATTTATTTGCCCAGCTATTTACAAAACTTCAGCGTACTTACAGGATAAAAAAAAATATTTACTAATAGCTGATCCCAACAACTTTACCCACAAAATCTTTATTTTTCTGCTCCCGTCGCTTTTACCGTGATGTTATAATTATAGCCGTCCTCAATAAAAAGGCCATCCAACCCAAGATTGTTGTTTCAATTCGGATCAGTAGTTTCTGAGATGACATCACCTAAACAAACAAACAAATAAACATGCACGCTCTACAGCTTTATAATATTAGTAAGTAAGTAAGTATCGTACCTAGATTTTCAGCTAAATCCAACAGTCTAGAGAGCTAGACTCTCTACGTTTGGTTAGGTTATTCACCGTCTGTAGGTATGTAGACTAAATCAATATTTAGAGTCCTCAATGTACCGCGTATCTTTTTAATTTGTGGAACTTTTGTGAACGAGCCTCGAAGAGAACGCCTCATCTTTCACTGCTTCCTTAGATCGGAAATTGCCTAATAAACAAATCTAGTACTAAATAGTATTGATGGGGGAACACTTGTGAAACCAAGTCTCACTTTTAAGTATTAACCTGTCGCCAAAGAGTAGTGCTTTCATTACTGCGTTCCGGTTGGCGTTGAGATCCCTGGCCCTGAAATAACAGGCACATGAGACAGCACCGTAGATCTGCTTTTGTGAATTTTTTATGTCCATGCCTGTAGCACAGTATAAATATGTACAAACAGTACGGCAACTGCCTACAAACGTGCGAAACGGCACGCACACATAAACATGCACACCGACGAGACCCCTAAGCGGTTGTCGCGGTGCTCTCAGTAGCGAGTGCCGCTTAGGGGTCTCGTCGGTGTGCATGTTTATGTGTGCGTGCCGTTTCGCACGTTTGTAGGCAGTTTCCGTACTGTTTGTACATATTTATACTGTGCCTGTAGTTACCACTTATTTAACCCTCAGATGGACTACACGTCCGTAGGCTAAATACGTCATAGTATTAAGAAAAAAAACACGTTATTTTATAATTATTATTGTCCTTTTAGTTCATATGACCTCATCTTATTAGTCATTACTATCACACAATTATTGCCATATTTGTCGTGGATGATTTGCTTTAGGAAGTTGTTTTGTATTCTACCGAGCATGCATTTGTTACCTAACTGTGACTAACGATTAACACTAATATACTCGACTAATTATATAGTTAAATAACTAGATGTAAATATTATTTCAAGAAATAAGTAACTAAGTATTTGATTTTCAGTCTCGTGTATGAACGTGGTGGTGGTTTATTTAGTTGATTCAAGGTTAAATGCAACTGCAAACATTCCATCGCTCGTGTTTGGTGTCAGATTCGCATCGCGTATTTATTCCTTGAGAATTGATCTTACTTAGTGTAGTTTTTGTATAAATGAAGTACCTGTTTACCTGCATTCGAACTATATTAAAAGAAGATTGACAGTTCAGTGTGCTCGCTTACCAGACCCGAGGCCAGATTTTAGTTGGAGCCAAATCAAATTTTTAAACATTTTCAATAAAAACTGAGAAATAGCTTTAAAGCGTTTCCGCAACCGTCTTTTTTAAAATTCTTTTCTTTGTAAAAAATAAAATAGCGACATCCTGAGTGCCCCCTTTAAATATTTTCTTAAAAACTAAAAATTTCGAAGCGTCTCCATCAGCCAAAAGCGCCGAGTTTTCTAATAACTTCATAAGAATTTAAGAAATGGCACTAGAGCGCTTTGCCGCCAAGAGCGACGGTACGCCTTATTTAACCGATTTATTTAATATACCAAGAGCGTACATATAATTAACTTTGAAAACTAAGACGTAAAACAGGTGTGCCTGTTCAAAAGTAACGAGACGCCTTCGGCGCCTCCTGACCCTTGGTGCCTCAAGCAGCCGCTCCATCCGCTGCATGGCCCTGTTCAGTGTAGCAAGTTGTTGTGTCTTCCACATCTTGTAGCGATCACTAGACTTAGACCCAATCAATATCACGAGTTCCTGATAAGGAACGATTAGTTTCGGATAGTTATTGCTGGTGAATTCTATAAATGTCTATTCTTGACATTTCATCTAGTAAAAATGTTCCAAATAGGCTATCCAGGACTTATCCAGAGCTGGTGAAATGGTCGCTTAAGGTTCTTTTCACCCTCACTCTCTCTTTCTTCCTTTGGTAATTTCTGTGGGATTAATGTAATCTGATCACATTACGATTGATCATATAGACGCAGCCTTTTGAAATCTCGATTTCAACAAAACTAACTGATACTGAACGATGTGCGTGCAAATGTGTCAATGTCATAATCAATGTGAGTGAAATGGAGGTGAAATGGCAAAACATTAAATTCTCTGATTTATACTTTAAAATATAAGCAATATGTCTAAATTACGGCACATATTTAACTTGTCGTATTGTCGATACTATAGTGTTCAGCAGGCGAAAAAGAAACTGCCCATAATTTCGTGTAAGCGACCCGAATTCAATCATTATGAGGGGCAGACTTATCCCAAGTTTGATGGAATTCCACTGGCTTCCAATGGCTGGTTACATGCTAAATCTAGAGGAGATTACTTTGTGATCTATGGAGATGCAAATAAAAAGGAAGAGAAGCCAGTTTACAAGAAGAGTTTTGAAGAAATTGGTGTCAATCAGGGTCTAATTGAGGTTATGTCAGAGCAAGGCTTTTCTTTACCGACTGCGATTCAGACGAAGGCAATTCCCGCCATTCTGAATGGTCATAATACTGTAATAACCGCTGAAACTGGTTGCGGTAAGACCCTAGCATACCTGTTGCCAATTTTTCAACATATTTTGGAGTGGAAACCAAGTGTTAAAGAAGATTTTAACAGTCCCATGGCAGTGGTTATTACACCTAGTAGAGAATTAGGTAAGTATTTATATTTATTCTGATGTAATCTTACATTCTACTCTATTCATTATTATCATATTTTATTAATTACACATAATGTTTAGTACTTATGTTACTTACAGTGTTTAGTTCAAATGAATGCTTATATTATTATGTCTGCCTCGATGGTCTAGTGGTTAGCATATGTGCCTCTCACTGCAAGGTCTCAGGTTCAACCCCCGGGTTAGCCAATGTGTTTTTGTGAACATTCCATCAAGATATTCATGTGAATAGGCTCACCCCCTATTCCATGGGACCTAAATCATAACAGGTGCAATGTGGGTGTTGTACACCTCTGCCGCACCCTTATGGGTATTAAAGGTGTGATATTATGTTATCTGAATGCTTATATTCCAGCCACGCAAGTTGGAGAAGTTGCCCAAAACATTGCTCAGCATCTCAATCTGAATGTAACCACATTGGTTGGCGGCCGCACTAAACAGAAAATGTTAAACCCACCGATTGAACACTGTGATCTTCTCGTCACTACTCTTGGAGCATACAGCAAACTCGTCACAACAGGGATTTTTAAAATAAACAATGTACATCATGTTGTTCTGGATGAAGCTGATACTTTATTGGATGACAGTTTTGTTGAAAAGTTGTCACATTTGTTGAAGAAGTTTGCTGTAAGTTGTTTATTCTTTTTTTTTTTTTCTTCAACTATTTATTATGATTATTCACATCACATTTAGTAAATTAACTGGTATTCCATCTGATGGACAACCCATAAACATGTTTTAAAAATTTAATACAGTTAATCTTAATTATCTACAGAGCAGTTGACAAATTTTTTGGACTTGAAGCAGGAATTGAACCTGCAACTATAGGATTTTATTTAGCCATGCGTAGCAATCTAATAGATTAGTATCAGAAGTATTAAAAGATATTCATTTTTTTATTATTATACAATTTTATTGCTCACAGTGTAAAACCAATATTTTATACCCACCAGTTGCTAATCATTTTCAAAACATTTTAGATCCAATACAAAGTAGAAATCCAGACTCCACCAAAAGGCTGTCAGCTTACCCTAGTTAGTGCTACTTTACCTCATGAACTACCAGAATCAGTCAGTTCATTTGTAGCTCCTGATTCTTTGAAGACAGTCACCACTTCCAAAATACACAGGATATTACCACATGTGCCGCATAAGTAAGTCATAAAAATGTTCATATTATAATCTTGTCGCTTTTGAAGTAATGCTAGTGAATAACATTGAGATGAATGTATGGATTAGGCATCTGTCTTATGATTGAGAGGTTGTGGGTTTGAATCCTGGCCATTACACAACTGATGTGAACTTCTTCCTGTAGTATACTATACGTAAGTATACTAATAGTCTGTACTTGTAGCCTTTTATAAAAAAAATAAAAAAATAGTTACAGTGGCTAGTATACAATAGAATTTTAATAACTTAAGAGCTTTACATATTATACTAATAATTATATTGAATAAAAATATTTACCTAATGCATATCATATATATTTATATATATTACATATCATTGGAAACAAATTATCTTTTTTAAAACTGCTTTTGATAAAATTTTGGGAGGAACTCTTGAACTCTTAAATTTATATAGCCTTAAACTATTAGTATTTGTAAAACCTCTTTACTAAATTGGCTTCAGCATCACACTGCAATGATAGAAAAATTAAATCTTTTATATATCTTGGTTATTTCTTAACTTGTACTTAAGTTTTAATTTGTTTTCTCATGCGACAACTATCTTTTTGAGAAATAAAGTGTTTTAAATCGATTTTTTTTCCAGATTCCTTCGCCTTGGTAAAGCTCAAAAGCCAACAGAACTGCTAAAGATGGTCATATCAGACTTAAACAGAGATCGCCCAGTCATGATATTCTCAAACAAAACAGCTACATGTGACTTTGTGTCAATGTTTTTGAATGAGAATAACGTTGAATGCATTAACATTAATGGAAAGATGGCTGTGGCGTTGAAAATGGGCAAATTTGATATGTTTAAGAGTGGCAAAGTCAATGTTTTGTCAGCTACTGATATTGCCTCGAGAGGATTAGATACTATCAGAGTAAGTAGAATTTTCTTATGGCTTTATAATGAGCTTGGTAAGCTAAAGGTCAGGTAAAGGCTACACATACAAATTGGTTGTCCGATTAAGCAATGCTCACTGTCAGTAAAGATAAATGCGGCTAAATATCAGTACTACAGAGGTAAACTCTGTAGTACTGATATTTAGCCGCATAGGAGGTTTGATGAATCACTGCTTTTTTATTAAAGCTAGCCCAACAACCATATTTGAGGCGTTTTACTTTTTATTCAGTTCCGCTTAAAAGTTTTTAATTTACCTTCTCATACTGGAACAAGTAACAAAATATAGCCATATAGGGCGCTGCAATATAAATGATCTGACTTTTGTTACAGACCCAACACATAATAAACTACGACTTTCCATTGTACACCGCCGACTACATCCATCGCTGTGGCCGCACCGGCCGCATCGGCTCGCCGGCGGGCTGCAATATCACAAACTTCATCTCGTGGCCCCGCGAGATAGAACTAGTGCAGAAAATCGAACTCTCAGTAAGAAACCACAGCGATTTACCGAGCGTTAACGCGAATATCAGGAGGATTATACAAGACCGGATTGTGAGGATGAGCGAGAGAGTATAGTTATCTTGTAATGTTATTAAGCTAATATAGTGTATGTAATAGACGAAATAAATACAATCAAGTAAAGATATTGCTTTTCTCTTTAAAAAAAAAACATCTGCAGCAGCGATAAAAAGTCTTAGTGCAAATACTTGCATGGGTTAAGTTGATTAAAAGTAATTTATTATATCACGTTACGGGTGTAGACAAGATTTGGTATTAGGGCTATTAGAGCAGATTTAAAAATAAAAATCAGAGTATGTTCAGTTAGAATATAATGTTATTGTTATGTTGGTACTCCTAAATATTATGCATGTGCTTTGAGAGTACCAACATATTAAAGACACTTAATTTCTTATGTTGGTACTGCAATAAAACTATTGTTTTTCATTCACATTATTATTTTATTGCAATCTTTACGTCTTCGTTACATTATCTAATAAATGGTTTACGTACACATAAATAATAATATCTGTAATAAAATAATAGACTATGTTGAGTTGAGTTTATAAACATCGATTTTAAAATCAGCAGTTGGCACACTTTCTAAATACTTCACTGATGGTTTGTCTTCACTGGGAGCATAAATTAAAGCATCCTATTTCGAGCAACATTTTAATTTTTATCGGATGCAAAATTGGTCTATTTTAATTTTCAATAGCTGAGGTACTTATGTGCAATTCCCAGTAAAGACGCCTCATAAGATTTGATTTTATTACATAATTATCACACAATACCAATCTAATGAAGACACTCTACACACAAAAGATCCCTTTATATACAATTGAACACTTTGGGATCACATAATAATTATGAATTAGACTATACACGCGTCTCTAAAAATAAAGTTTATACACACCTGATAAAGGTCTTCAAAGACGTTATCTAATAATATTGCTTATATTCAAAACTGATTGTTGCAAAACATCTCCCATTATTAAAAAAAACCATAATGGTTTACTAGATAGAGAGTAGTAATAATTCAATTCACAAAGGAGAAGAATTCTTACAGGTTAGTCGCTAGATGGCGGTCTGTGTATGGCTGGCATCCGGAAGTTCGAATCATACTCAAAAGTTTGTTAAGGTTGGTACTGGGTTGATAATGAGTATGATTGTCTTTGGTAATATGTATTTTAGTAATATCTTGGTTGTAACTTCTGCCTAGCGTCTTTTTCTCAACTTTTATACTCGGTCGGCTGTATTGTATATATTTTTGGCCTTATATCTATGCATTATAGAAGATATAAAGTTATATATTTAATATTACAGAGCAAGTTTCCTACTTAGACTACAAAAAGCACTATGACTAGTAACACAGATTTGTCACACATATAAAACTTAATATTTACAATTTACGTTTTAGATGAAACAAAACCTTACTGACTAAACGATAAGACATGTTTTATTATGTGGTGTTTTAAATATCTATTAAATAAACATATTTAATTAGTATAAATACGTCTTATATAGTCTTACACTTAAAAACCAAATTACTTTGTTATAGGGTTGCAGAATTTCAATATTAAAATTACCAGCAAAAATGCGGCAGCGATGTATTATGTCCCCTTCACTAATACGAGTTGGGCACCTGGATTAGTAGTAATTTGTTAAAAAAAGGTATTTTTTAAACTTAATATTAATATTTAAAACCACAACATTATATTATTATAAGAAATACGGCTATATTGATAAATGATTGCAGGCCTTTTGCCATTAGAAAACTAAACTACTCTTTGGTGTCCATGTTCCTTTTTGTCATGATTATAACATGATTTTATTTAGAGCTAAGATTATACACATTTACAATATGTTTTAAGAACAATTTATAATACACATATTTCGGGGATCTAAATAATACTGTTTTTTCGGCATGTTGGTAGCATTATTTATAGTTGGTTCCATTGTCAGAATCTGCATTGTTTGCAATACTATTACACCATGGGTCCATGGGGTAAATAGACTATAGTTTTGTTTAAAAATAAATAGATTTGATTCAATATAAATAGGGCAAATTGATTAAACTTTCGTGGATCAGTAAAATAAACAAGTATAATCGAATAAAGTTTCGTATTAATCGATAACAGCAGTTATAAAGGGTTTTTTCATTCGATTTAGCAAACGATGTACTAAACACAGTCGTTTTATTAGGGTTCCGTAGCCGAATGGCAAAAAACGGAACCCTTATGGATTCGTCATGTCTGTTCCCCATACTTAGAACTGAAACTCATTTTATTTTTATCAAACCCATACGTGTGGCGTATCTATGGATAGGTCTTCAAAAATGATATTAAAGTCTCTAATATATTTTTTTTAAGAATAAAGAAAAACATTTATTACAACGAGATACAAAAACGCACACATTTAATACAAAAAGATGTATAGTGGTACGGAACCCTACGTGCGCGAGTTCGACTCGCAATTGGCCGGTTTTTTTACAGTTACCTACTATAAAATTTGTATCATACGTAGGTAATGAAATGATGTCAATGACGATAAAATCTCTTTTTTATCTTCACAAGGATGGAACATCAATCAGCTTAATTTGCAAGTGAGTAATTAAATTACCTACCTAATACCTAGTTAATACTACGTAATATTTTAAAATCGGACCTTAGGTTTTCATATTGCTTTTATGTTTACGATAGGTAATAAAAAACTATAATTATCTAGTTATATACGACTATTTTTACATGAATAGTAATATTTAAATAGTCATTATGATTTTAAATACAGTTATTGAACACACTACTACGATAGGTACGTTTCAAATCACTCGATTAATTAGTATATAATGATGTATACGTAAATGATTTAAATTAATTAACGAAATTTCTTGGCACATTCGTTTCAATCTCTGGCTGACGATGGTCCAGGTCTTGCATCTTCAGTAGATTTCCACCTGCTCTCCAAAATAGCCTTACCCTTGGAATCTTGGTTGACATTCTGGTGACTGTATCTTCGCTGCTCTTCGAAAACCCTGGCTGTTATACCAAAAACACTATCAGCGCTAGTTTTTCGACGAGTGTCGAGGGTTGTCAGGCTATTAGCGGAAGACGGTGATATCCTATGAGGAAACCTTGGGGATCCTTTGAATTTTTCACAAGAACTTTGATGAGAAACAGCTTTATGTATATCTGGTAAAACGAAGTTGACCTTCGTCTCCGGCTCAGCAATATACTTCTGAGGACCTAGAGGCAGAGGGTCGTATGAACATGATGGTTCATCATCTGTCACTCGTATGATAGGACCACTTTTCGCATACGATTCTCTTCTTAGCTTCAACTCTGGATGCGGCACATGAAGAGTATTGCACGATAAGACCATGGAGTGTTTCCTATTCCCAGGAACAAGACCAGCTATCATTCCAACGTGCATTTTCAAAGCTGATGCAATACCAGAGGGACCAGTGGGATCTGCTATAGACATCGTTGAAGCTTTTCGACTGGAAGGTCTACTGCCGAAAAAGCTTTTTAGTCTGCTCAGAAGACCTGTGTTTTCATCTCTCCTATTTAAGCAGAGGTTGTATAAATCTATGGCTGGTTGGGATTTTCTGTAGTTGAGTTTTGGCTGCGAGCTAAAACTGACTGAGTTTCTTCCTCGGAAGGCTTCGGCTGAAGGCCAGCTGGCTCGAGGGATGACAGGGGGAAGAACTGATAAAAGCAGCATGGGCAGACCTCCAGATATGCTTGGTGTTCGATTGTCAGCGCCTGGGCGGGACATTCCTTCTTCTTCTACGGTGTTTAGTTCGGTCTGTGAAACACAAAAATATATTTTGTCAAAGTAAAATAATACCAAGCATAAAAAAACCGCATCGCTTTAATGCAACTCTTCTAAACGAGGGATAGATTAGGGTTTTAAGACTTACTCTTTTATGTAGAGAAATTGACACACTAGAGCCACTCCCCGACTCCAATGGTTCAGCCAGCAGTTTCTCTAGTCTTCCTATCTCCTTGTCAAGAGCTGCCACTTCTCTTCTATACACTTTGTTCTGTATTTCTATCCTGAAGTGCAGCTCTTGCGTTTCATCCGTCACGAATCTTCTCGTTTTACATTCTAATCTTAGGCCAAGGCTTTGTATAACGGGATCATCTTCAGCTGAAAAGTTATGTGAACCATTATTAACTAAAATGAGTTTATAATCTCTTTTGAAAGCCTTGAATTTAAATGCTTAAATTAAAAAGTTGTTAAAAATCATTTCCCGAGCCATTTTTTAGTAACATTGGGATCAGATTATAAGCCTTTCACATGGAAAGACTGTCATCAGGCCTTCACAACCCAGTTTGGGACGATTCGTTGGAACGAAAAGAAAGTGTATCATTATCTAGTCTTTTTCTTTTCTTTACAAGTGAGGAATTGCAACACAAATTTTACTAAACAGATACTCACTTTTACTTCTAATGGCGACAATCTTCGGTAAAAACAGCAAACATAACGTTGATGTGGTAGTGATTAAAATTAAGCTAGTTATTGATATGTAGGCCAGAGTAGCTCTTTCAGAAATAATGGTCCCAATGACCACCACGCTAGCGCTGGTGATAACCACGGAGTACACACTGATGCCGATGTACTTGGAGTCGTTGAGGGCAGAAATTTTGACGTTTCTGGTCTCCCAGGCCATGTAGACCCCAACTATGAGGAGCAGGCCCTTGTAGGCGTACAGGGCGCACAGCCAGCCCGTCGTGTTTTGGGATTCGCACACTTCTATCTGAAAAAAAAGAAAGGATTGATTCTTACAACACGAGATCTTTGCTGTTAAATTACTATTGGAATGCTTTGAATCTTAACCAAATTCCGTTTCAGTGGATAGCTTCTAAGAATATAAACCTCAAACCTGTGGCTGATAAATGACTCCTCGATCCGTGGCGCTTATCTCTATGGTCAAGTTCTTGAGGTGTCGCTCCATGGGGTCGAGCATGGCCCATAGAGTGACTATCATGCCGTCGATCACCAGCAGTGCACACACCAGCGATATCAGAGGAGTGTCTTGGAGAAGTTTGGTTTTACAGACTCCGCTGCGGTTGCTGAAAAGATATTAACACAGATATATTTTAATTGCCTCGTTAGTTTAGACACTAGTTAACATAAAAATATCTTATACGACTGGCTTTGCCATCTGGAAATTCTCAGTAGTTGAATCGAGTTTGAAATTATGCCCGGTAGATGGCGATAGTCTCACCTTAAACCCACCTCACCCCGTTGTTTAAACATAAATGTGGAGGAATTAATATTAAAGAAGAATTAATATTGTGAAATATAAGCAAAACAGCCACTATTATTGATATTTAGAAAGAATGTAAGAAAAAGAAAATAATTTTAATTCCTGCACTGCTTTTAAAATTAAACACATAGAAATAAAAAAAACAAAATAAATTAAAAACAAAATCATAAAAAAAATATCATAAAATAATAAAGTCAAAGTTACATCGTCACGAATATCCATGCAGGAATCGGTATTTAGCTCAGCGTTATGCTTTACAGCGCTTGCATTGCTGCCAGACACCGCAAAGCGTCGTATTTTAACGTCATGATTTCAACAAATAAAATGTAAAAAAAATACGTTTTGTCTTACTAGCATGGAGTAGCTTATATTACAGACACGTTTATGCAACAGGCCCCAGTACCTAAATAACCAAAATAATAAAAACGTTGTTATTACTTACCTTACGAATATTCTGTGCACTCGGTAGGTTTTTGCGAACATGGATCCGAACGCTAATGAAAACCCCGCTGATAAGATGTAGACTCTACCCTGCAAACATAACGATGATGAATGACGACCGGATGGCGGAGTGGGTAGTGTACCTGTCTGCGACGCCGAGGTCGTGGGTTCGATTTCCACTTAAGACAAATCTTTGTGTGCATGAACATGGGGATTTGTCTTAGTCTGGGTGTTTCTATGTATAATAAGTATGTATTTACAAAAAAAGAAAAGTATATATGTATTAGTATCAGTTGTTCTAGTACCTATAGTACAAGCTCTGCTTAGTTTGGGACTAGATGGCGTTGTGTGTGAGTTGTGAAATATTTATTTATTTATTTATTTATTTATAATTACTTTAAGATAACAAAAGAACTGCCTTGATGGTCTAGTCACTAGTGGTTAGCGTGTGCGCCTTTCACCGCGAGGCCTCGGGTTCGATTCCCGGGTCGGGCAAAGTGTTATTTGTGAACTTTCTGTCAGGAAATTCGCAATAGCAGCGCGGAGTTGGAATTGTGCCCTGTGGAATTCGATAGGCTCACCCCCTATCCCATAGGGGGTGCGACATAACAGGTTTAATTCATCGTTTTCGTGTGTAGTTTTAATATAAAGAAGATTCTAACAGTGCACATAGCAGAGAATGGCACGTAGGACGGCAGCGTCGCGTTGTCCACTCCCAGCAGTGCGACTGCCGTGTACACCAGCACGCAGCCGATCAGGGTCATGTTGTTTAAGCGAGGTGACGACAACTTTATTGATCTGTAATAAGAGAAACCAATCCGAATTAAGCTTTAAAAATGGCACAAATATCTACCATTATTGTCACTGGAAAAATTGTAATAATCTTGATGTATTTAGAATACCTTACCTAGGGCATAGGATACTTTTATTCAATTTATGTGGTTTATGTTACCATATCTCGGGACTACAGAGTCCCGAAACTTTGGTAGGCATGTGTGGGGCCGAAGCCAACAGCACAGAGGCCCGATAAACACTTTACTCTTAATGTAATGAGGCTAAAACCGGCGACTATCCCTGTTCACATTATAAAAATGCACCCAAGGACAATCCCCGGTTTGAGCAGACCTATTGCAGAAAATGGATATTATTATTATGTTATTATTTGTCATTATTGTTATTTATGTGTTTATGTCTTTTATTTTATTCAGCTGCATGTTTAAAAATACGCGCGACAAAGCCTTTGCTTAGTCAATGAAATCACAGCTAATATTTTGATTAAATGTTTCGCTTTGCATGGCAAAAATAAGATGGGTAAATCGAAATTGGTCAATGGGACTCTGTATAAAATGCGTTCTTTATGGGTACGTAATGGATTGACTATGAATAAAACCCTTATTTTCGAACAACCTGATCGTATAAAATCTATTCTAATATGTGGCATAATTTAACTTTGCATAGCTTTATTTGGCATAATGATAGTGTTTTTAATTTGTTTTTTTCATAATGTTTTTTGCATTTATAGTTTACGCATACAATGATAGTTAAGGCAAGTAGTATGGCAAATGACCATAATGCAAAAAAAAACTATTGAGGTGTCAAGGGACACCCGTATGGAACGAAGTTCCTTTCGATTAATTAGTAAAGAAATTTTTATTTTTCTAAGTTATAAAAAAAACCTTTTTTTAAGTTATAATATTTTTTTTTTAGTTACTTATTTATTATTAGAGAGACAAAACGAAAATATCTCGCTTGCTTTCTCTATGCGAGAGAGAGATATTTAGTACTGTAACACCAATCAATTTCGAAGCCGCTCGATAGATGGCGTTGGGATCGAGTTAGATCGCGCTATGGTTTCGTTACAAAGTCCTATAGATTAAGGTCCACCGATTTATAGTTTAAGTAAGTTCTACAGATCCAATTATGGAATTATGTGCACGATACTGGGCCATTAATTCACTGTTATCTGACTATAACGGTGTCGTGTACGCCTGCGCGAACCTTTCGCAGCGCGCGAGCGCCCCCTATATTTTTAGAAACTCAACTCTAGTAATGTTTTTTTATCTTTTTAGTTTTTTTTTTTAGTTTATTTTATCTTTTTTTCTATAAGCGAGAGAGAGAGACAGACACAGAAACCTCGTTTCTCTGTGTATCTGATGATGTAGCACCGTAGCTGTAACGTAGCATGTAGTTACTACGCCGCTACGAGAATTGCTACGAAATGTGTCGTTACAACTTTTCGTCCCAATTTTTTCCGTCTAGCCCCCTTTGGCAACGAGCGATAAGGAACTTTTTTTTTTTTTTTTATACTACGCCTACAGCGAACGAACGTGTAGTCCACCTGATGGTAAGTGGAGTACAGCTCAACTTCGTTCCAAAAAATGCGTAACGTCATAGGCTAAACTAAATTCTTCGTATTTTTCATGAACAATTTAGTCTTTTTTATAACCTCTGCTTTCCGCGTAAAATCACCACAATATACACTACTAAAAAACCTAAATGGATCTCGAAAGGAATCAAAACCTGCAGTAGGAAAAAGAGAAAGCTTCTATGGATTTCTAGAATAAAACCAACCTTATTGAACAAACGAAGCTATAAAAACTATACGAGACTATTTAAGAAAATAATTAACCTTACCAAACGCGCTCAAAATACACATAAAATTAATACATCTGACAACAAAATGAAAACGACTTGGCAAATAATAAATAATACACAATTCAACATACCTAAAGAGACGGTACATAAACTAGTCGTGGATAATAAAACTGTTACAGATCCTTTTATAATAGCAAATAGTTTTAATGATTATTATACCGATAAAGTAATAGCACTACCTAATACAGGCATAAAAGCGACCTCTAACATAACTCCTAGAATAAACTCTATGTTCATGGCTCCGAGTACACCAAATGACATTATAACGATCATTAAAAATCTGAAAAACACTGGTAGCGTTGGGTACGATGGCATCTCTACTAAAATTATAAAATCTGTAGGTGATCTTATCTGTCCACATCTCAGCCATATAATCAACCTCTGCATATCTCAAGGCGTATTCCCAGATAAACTGAAAGTATCTATCATAAAGCCAGTGTTTAAAAAGGAAGATAAAGAGGTAATGTCAAACTATAGACCCATTGCTCTAATACCCATCTTTTCTAAAATTTTTGAGAGGTACATACACAAAGAACTAAATAAATACCTAGAACGTAATAACATCATCTGTTCTGAACAGAAAGGGTTCAGGCAAAACATGTCAATCAATACTGCCATTTATGAATTCCTCCATAGAACCATATTAAATGTTGATATGAGAAATCCTGTTAGTGCCATTTACTGCGATATGATGCAGGCCTTTGATTACGTTGATCCAGTAATACTAAAACAGAAACTTGAGTGCTATGGTGTAAGAGGAAACGTTTCAGACTTGATTAATTCTTACCTAACAGACAGAAGATAAATAACAGCTGTAACAACAATTAACTTAAAGACCAAAACAGAAACCACTACTGTATCGCATGAACGTGTAACTACCTTTGGAGTACCACAAGGTAGCGTGCTGGGTCCATTACTGTTTATTGTCTACATCAACGATCTACCCAAGGCAATTGACCAACCTATGACCCTTTTTGCTGACGATAGCACGCTTACAGTGGCAAGGAAATCTTTAGGCTTATATCAAGACGATATTACTAAATCACTATCGGCAATAATTGTTTGGCTCAATAATAATAACCTAAAAATAAATTTAAATAAAACGCAAATAATGCACTTTAGTCAGACAGATAGGGCTTCAGGAAGAGATGTCAATGTTAATCATGAAGGGACTACTATTGACAAAGTCAAACAAGCTAAGTTCCTTGGCCTTATCATAGATGAGAAATTAAATTGGAAGGCACACGTAGAAAATCTTATAAAAAAGCTCAGCAGACGTACATATTTATGCTCTATTCAAATTATCGCCTGTGGTGAATGTGGCTGCGTTGCTCACTGCCTACCATGGCTTGATTGAATCCATATTACGATATGGCATCATTTTTTGGGGCAACTCGGTCAATAAAGACAATATGTTCAAGTCACAAAAACGCTGCATCAGGGCTATGTTTGGGCTCCAGGTTACAGATAGCTGCAAACCATACTTTAAAAAACATAAAATTCTCACATTACCTTCACTGTATATTTATGAAGCTGCAGTATTTGTAAAAACGAATTCGCACTTATTTAAAAAAATGTCCGACGTCTCTGTACGTAATCGTCGTGACAAATATAAATTATGCTTGCAGGAAGCAAAAACAGCACTTTTAGGTAAAAGCATATTTTGCATGGCTCCCAAACTTTATAATAAGTTGCCGAATTCGTACAAGGACCTCAATATTATCTTATTTAAACGTAATGTAAAAAAACTATTATCCAATCAATGTTATTATACAATTACTGATTTTCTCAATGAAACACATATATAATATCTAATTTGAATAATTTTGTAATGATATTGTATTATACATGCATTTAAATCTGAATTGACATTGATATTAATTTTATTTATATTTCATTTTTATTAATCTGATTGACATTAACTTCATTATATTTACTTAAATTTAACTGACATTGTCCTGTAGTTGATTGTCAATTTGTTTTGTATGCATGTTCTATACTACTGTCGCATGATAATAACTATAAGGTGACAAACATTGAACATTTAATTGAGCATTTGTTTTAGAATTATAAAAAACTAATAATTTAATTGATATTTTGCATGTCTACTGGACAGAGCATGCTGAGACCATATTGTACTATTTATATTCAACAACTAAATTTACGCATGTTGTGACAAATAAATAATCTTTATCTTTATCTTTATCTTTATCTTCGAAATTCTTAATGCGAAAAAAAGGGATCCCAATAAAAACCAACCTTCGTTTACTATAATGCAGGTTGAACACCAAGAAAGCCAAAGCCAGGGCTACTCCTAACGCCGCTAGCGTCGCCACGGCCATCCTGGCAGGTGCCCACACGGAGTCCACCCTCAGCACCAGCACTCTCTTCGCCGCTGGTATACCGCCAGCCCATTGCGGTCTGGTGCAGTCTTCACATGAGACTTGTCGGCCGTGCGTGTAGAGAGCTACTGTTTTTGGTCTGCCACCTGAAATAAACCCAAGTTTAAAGTTTAGTTTTCAAATAAAAGTTAAGCTCCGAACTCACATACGGATTTGCTGGATAGTTTTACTCCAAGTGTAAATTCCTTCGCACTGAATAACAAAATAAAGATTTTGGACAGATTAGAATTGAACTGCTTAAATGTTCTAGTGGTTAGCCTATGCGCCTCTCACCGCGAAGTCTCAGGTTCGATTCCCGGGTCAGGCAAAGTGTTATTTGTAAACTTTTCGTCTGGAAATTCACAATAGCAGCACGGAGTTGGAATTGTGGCCGGTGGATGACGATAGGCTGTGCCCAGTGAAGTGTGGGTGTTGTACACCTCTGCCATACCCTTCTGGGTAATATAGGCGTGATGTTATGTTATGTGTAGAATTCAATTAATTTTGTATCCCACAAAAAATAATACCAATTGATCTGGTATCATTAAGTTTGAGGTCATTCCCCCATACGAGTATTGAAGTTAATATTACGTTTGATAGCCTGTGTTGGTCGCTCTCGATCCCATTAACTGCGATATAGCGCCCGAGGGATTCCTCGGGCCCTATATCGCAGTTATTGGAGGAGATATTTATATCTAAAACCCCTGAATATTTGAAAATATGTTTGACGTGAATGAGAATGAAGTAATGTTTATTAAACTACTATATTGTAGATTTGAGACTAAACATGGTAATTAACTTTTTTTTTATACTACGCCTACAGCGAACGAACGTGTAGTCCACCTGATGGTAAGTGGAGTACAGCCCATGGACATCAACAATCCACTAAAGCAGATTATAGATGCGTCGCTGCAGCTGAGGACTACGGTGTTATGCCTCATGTGCCAGTAATTTCAGGGCCTGATCTCACCACCAAACCGGAACACAGTAATGAAAGCACTACTATTTGGCGGCAGGTTAAAGGTGAGGCGGTGGTGCTGCCTCCCTCGAGCTCATTCACAAGAGCTCTACCACCAGTAAACTAAACAGTAAACAGTTATTTACGAAATATTAGATATATCAAAAGAAACCGTGAAAGGTGATATCGTAAGTGTCGTGTGTCGTGATCGTATAAGCATTAATGATAATAATTGCGTTTCTTGCGTTAAAATGTTTCAATTGATAACTGCCGTATTTTCACTGTCTGATTCGTGAGAAGATTTAAATAGCAAGTGTTACCTTTAGAAAAGCCAAATTAAATAGGTTTAATAAGAGCTATTTCTCAGGCAAACGCTTGAATATAATAACAGTTTCGGCAGTCGTCATAAGAGCATACGAGGCATGAAGTAATAGACGATTGTTCGCAAACATTTGTATAAACTGTGGTGTGGGTAAAGTAGTCAAATAAAATTGAATGGTAGCGCGACTGTTTGCTACACGCGTCGACGATTTTATGGTTAAGGTAGTATTTGTTAGATACGTGTGAGTTTTGAGTTTTCGAGACACTGAATAATATTTAGTAGTGCACTTGCCTGCGACACCGAAGTCGCGAGTACGATGCCCACGCAAGACAAATCTTTGTGTGCATGAACATGGAGGTTTGTCTTGGTCTTGTTGTTTTATGTATAATAAGTATTTATTTACTAAAGAAAAGTATATTATGTATTAAAATCAGTTATTCTAATACCCATAGTACAAGCTCTGCTTAGTTTGCGTGGCGTTTTGTGTATGTTGTGTGATATTTATTAATTTATACGTACCTTGAATTTGATAGAATGCTGAAGTACCTATTCTGTCTGCCCCGTTGAAGGATACCGGGCCCTAAAAATTGAAATATATTTCAATATTTAAACTACACAACGCACTTGTATTGACGCCTGTATTACGGGTGTTTCACAAACATACATCTCACAGACAAAAAACGTATTCAGAGTATACTCATACATAACAACTCATAGCGGATCATACAAAGATTGGTCCTATGCGAGGTTCGAACCACAAACACAAATTAAAAACCAACAGGCCATCCGAACAGTAAAAATAAATCAATATAGTGACGTTTAGCAAGAATAATAGAAAATAATGGAACCGCTACTGTGCTGGCATGGCATGGCAACCCATTTACAAAATAACTAATCAGCACAACCAAATTTAAAAATCTACGACATGGTGAACCGATTTTGAAATACTTTGGCAATATAATAAATAAGTTTCTGTTTCTAGACTATTTTACCAAATAAGAAACTGCACAAAGAACTTACTGACACTCCAACAAAACTAAGATTAGACAGCTGATCCAAGAACTCCTTAGCCATATCCTGTCGATCGTAATCGAAATGGCTCAGTCCAAATCTGGTGAAATGAGTTCCATTGTGCCTCCTGTTGCCTGAAGACCTCCAGAGCAGTTCTGCTTTGCTCAGGGCTAAGGCTATCGTCCACACTGCGTCGTAGGTCTGAGGCGCGTAAGGAGATACTGGGACCCCAGATGCTTCCATGTCGCGGTGGAACATTTCGTTCGTCTGGAAGAGAGGATTAATGTCAAGGAAATACAGAGAGGATATAAGGTTATCCTAAACAGCGACTTCTTTGGTGATAAAAATTATGAAAATACCAACGAGAATATATGACTCCTGGAAAAATAAGATTATTGTCCAGCGTTCTCGCTAGAACGCCCTGAAATAGATAGGTTGCTATTTACGTCATGGGCCAAACCATTCAGGCAAGATATGACGAATTGACTAAAACCCAATTAGTCCAAATTATAACTTACCAATCCCGAATAAGATGCAGCATCCCCCACAATCCCCCGATGCGCAGTGACGGTGACCAGGCCTTCCAGAGCCTTTGCCAGCTGAGCCCTAGCGCACGGAGCGGCCGATCGGATCCGTGGCGGCATGCCGGACACCAGCCATGCGTATTCTGCTCCAAACATGCCTAGTCTGAATGCCTGGTGATGGAGAAAATTACTTAGTTAGATGGAGAAAATCGTTAAGTGCCTATATCGTCGTGGAGTTCAATATCATACCCATTTCCATAGATCAAAAAAAGGTAGATAAAGTTTCCCAAATATGAAAAGAGAAGCCACCAAAGCCAATAGAAATTCCATTACACAAGTCAACCAGGCATGCTCATCACGCGATCCGGCTCAGCGATTGCGCGTTTTTCTTTGTGTGCCGTTGTGCCAGATCGCGCGATGAGCATGCCAGGTTTGCTGGTGACATGGATTTTGTATTTACTTTCTGTCTTTATTCTATAATCTGAAAAGTAAACTCTTAGAATAATCGCAATGTATTGTTATTTTTTTAATAATTTTTACGAATGTCAGCCTAGCACGGATATACGTCAGTCCGCATTCTCTCATCGGTTGATTTCACCAAGCAATGAATGAATTCGAATAAACTAACGAAACAACGTTGATTTGTGACACCACGGCCCTGTAAGACGGTAAATAACTTCCATATACATGATAAAAATAAACACAAGTGACTCGAAAAAAAACGTGAACTAACCTCACAAAATATCTTCGGGATCATCTCTTGTGAAAAACTGCCGATGATAATGCGGGTATCCAGCTCCTGAAAAGAATCAGATCATACGTAATCGTAAAACCCTTAAACCATTATTAATTTATGGCCTAGAAGGTATAATATTTTAATTTAAACAAACAATACAGATTGTTACCAACAATTATTTTTTTATGATTTTGAACTTAACCCCATGTCACTAAATCTGCAATGATTTAGTCTGTATTGATTTGTTATTAAATTGCGACAACTCCTGAATAAGTTATCAATTTGGCTAACTTTTAACTTAATTAACCAGAAGGACAAGCAAATGAGAGCGAAGTAGATTTTGTCGCATTTATATCACATTTTTGCATTCGGCAAGATGACAAAAACGCAACCATAGAAATCTTAATAATAAGGCAATAGAAATGTCAAAGACGCGTGACCTTGTCGCCGCGCATCTGTCAAGTCAAACACAAGTGCGAGTTGAGGAATTGTCGTCTTAATGTCATCGCAAAAAGAATAATTTTGTTTGCAGGAATACAAGCGCATTTGTCTAATCGAACATAAGTGCGAGTTGAGGAATTGTCGTCTTAATGTCATCGCCAAAAAGAATAAATTTGTTTGTAGGAATACAAAAAGTGGTATTTGAAAACCGGCGACATGCGTCCCAGTGTTAAAAGATAGTCGATAGCATTTCTATTGACTAGTTATTAAGATTTCTATGAACGCAACGAAATATAACTCGCACTGACATGCTTCGCCCTACCGGCAATATATCGAATTAATTCATTACATTCCCACGCAAAAGCCTTCATACCGAAAACAAAATGATTTAACTAAAGCCATTCTTAAAGCTACATTGTTCAAAACCGCAACGCAAAAGTTGTTACAACTTTATCTAGCCATTGTTTACATTTACCGCAACAATATACCACTTTTGCTATTTTCTAATTACTGCTGAAAGCATTCAGGAATTCATAAATCAAAATTAATTAATGTTTCCAGTTTTAAGTATAGAGTTTGAATGAATTTCAGATTAGGGTTTATTCACATTGATATCGCTTTACTATCGTTATAGGATTGTAGCTTTATAATAATTCTTAGCAAAATTAGAAGCATATGGTTATATGTAAGGGAGTATAAATACTTTCTCGTTGGTCTAGTGCAGTGGTTCTTAACCTTTTAGTCATGAGGGACCATTTTACCAAATGTTTGTCTTGCCGGGGACCACCCAGTTGGTTTTCCTAAATTAAGGATTGTTTGATAAAGAAAACAAGCATAATTTTATAATTAGCACTCATTTATTTATTATTTAGCAAAAATGTAGTTACAGATTTTAATTTAATGTGATTTTTGTGACTGCATACTCTTTACTAACTTCTGAATTCTTGGTTCAGTGCTACTCAAAGCTAAACGCATGTCGGCAGTGGCATCCAACCGATTTCGATGCTTGTTTTTAATCATCAGAAGCGTGGGAAACCCCTGCTCGCATAGATACGTCGATGAAAATAATATATTAAAAACTTTGTACACAGTACCTAATAAGAAACCTAGCAGATTTACAATGTGACGAAAATAGTAATTACTTACCTACGTAGTATTTATATCTGGAGTAGTTATTTACTATAACTACCTTCGAAGACTAAGGATATTTGCTTTTTGCTGTCGAACTTTAAAAATTCGCCTTCGGACTCGTGTCGCGCGCGCTTTGCTTCGACTCGACTCATTACGTCACGCCACATATTATTAGGATGGCTTCGCGGACCACTTGGAATGCCTCCAGGGACCACTAGTGGTCCGCGGACCACCGGTTAAGAACCACTGGTCTAGTGCTTAGCTTATGCGCCTCTCACTGCGAGGATATGCGTTAGATTCAAGATTCAAGGGACGGGAAAAAAATCGCTGTAGGCATAATTATGTTCAATAGAGCTGCACGGAGTTGGCTTTGTGTCCAGTGGATGGCGATAGGCGATAGGATGTTTAGGTCCCATGTGATAGCGGACATGGGACATAAAGTTGTGGTGAGAGTTTCGACCGAACATCCGGGGATTTTCACAAATGAGGAATTTTGGCCGAGAGGTGTAGTGTTCCGGCGATTCCGGGGCAGCCTATCTGACACTGCGCGTCACATGTCGCCGACGGAACGTGTGAAATAGTTATAGTGTTATAATTAAGTATATTTAAAGTACTTATATTTTATTTTAATATTGTTGTTTTGCCTGAATCAAATAAATAAATAAAATAAATATAAAAGGTGAAGTTTAAGTGTTAAACACCTCCTCTACACCTATGTTACTACATATCCATTCGATACACACATCGTAATAAAGTACTAACTCTATTTCAAAGTCTTGATAACATAACTACAATAATTGAATTATAAAAAAGTCAAGAAATCCATATTATATAAGTATTAAGATATAAAGTAATACGCATTCTCCTTTTTTATTAACCGAAGAAAACAAACGTAGGAGGTTCTCAAGACAACGTGTATATGTATTTTTTTTCACCGACTCAAAATAAATAAAATATAATATTTTATAGTTTATGCAACTAAGTTCAATATCTAAGACTTAAAATTTTTACTTATTTTTTACTTTTTTGTTCATTTTCGTCGGTTTCATTTTTTAATATTTTTTTTTTTACAAACCATTTTGCACATATAAGTTCCAATTATACTAGTAAAGAAACATACTAGTATTAAACAATTTAGAAATAGTACCCATAGTACGCACAAAGAGCTGTCATATACAGAAGTTTCTGTAGAATTAACATTGTCATTCGCATTGCTGGTTCTGTCACAGAATAATAAGTACAAGGTTCTGTTATAATAAGTTTTATTGAGTTAAAATTAACTGGTTCCGCCCGTGGATCTGTCCTCGTGCTACGGCAGCAAAAATTTGCTTACGTCTTCTCCTACCATCTCCATACCGTTTTTATAAAGATTCGTTCGGTTTTATTTTGGTATATTTTCTATATCAATATTTTACTGTGCCGAGCCCGCGCCGAGTCGTCAGAAAACGACCGACTAAAATCTATGTAAAGCGTATTTAAACTTTGCATATAGACGTAACTTTAACTTAAAAATGTCTTTATCTTAATGTCTCAAAAGTAGAGTCTATAATGCTAAGTACGCTTTACAACGTTATATTTACTTTACCAAAAACCAAAAAACCGGTTGTATAGAATCAGTAATTTAGCATTTAATTTCACTAGTTTTTACGATTAAATACGAAAAACAACCTCCACTGGCTCGTTGGTCTAGTGGTTAGCGTATACGCCTGGCACCGCGAGGTCTCGGGTTCGGAGTTGGAATTGTGCCCGGTGGATGGCGATTGACTCAACCCTTATCCTATGGCACCTAAATATAATAGGTGAAATGTGGATATTTTATACCTTTCTGGGTAATAGGCGTGATGTTTAATCTTTATTAGTAAAAGATATTTTACGGGATATTTTATATTGCATATCAAATAAATAATCGCCTATCAATACATACTCATCATTTATATTCTTTTTTACATCAAATAACTTACTTCACTACAGATAAACTAAATGTTTAACAAAACTCAAACTGCAGATAATTCGAAATTACACATCAATATGACATTCCTTTTTTCCTCATAATGCAATACAGTTATATTTATTTTTGTACAAAAATACTACATGCATAGCATAAATACTGACTGCACATCAAATTTACCATATTTCATAGCAAAATAACTATCCCAGTCGCATATTAACCAGTAAGTACAACAAAATCTGTTCATCATATTTGTCTTAATTTTCAAGAAGCCATGCTCGGCAAATTTAATGATTATTATAACAAAAAAATCCTTTTACATTGCATTATTTCTAAAAGCAGAACAACTTAACTGAAAAACTTCGCGCGTATTTTCGTCACCGGAGTAAATAATATAAAAATAAAAGCTATAGTTATGGCATAGGTCAATTATGGGTAAAGTAGTAGGTTAGGTTAGGTTAGAACTGCGACCATAACATAGTGATCACATAACAATCAATCTGTGTGATACTCCGACCCCTTTTTGAATCCACCCACTAAATAAAATAATATTATACTACCTACCAATTTCTTATTATCATAGATCGTAACAGACGAAGTACGTGGCGCCACCTGCAGAAGCTAAAAATGTGCCTATTGGGCAAAAAAGGAAGCGTGGACGCCCCGCGAAAGCAAGACCCGCTTTAATAATTCAATAAATTACAATATTGTATCTAATTTTATATTTTTTTTGCTGATCTCATTATGTGATAATTAATAAATAATAAGATGACTGTGACTAATAAAATGTTGTTTGATTTAGAAAAACTGCTGTAAATATTATAAAAATAGAAGCTATATTTAAAAGAAAAAGAGTTAACATGTATAATGTGCATTAAGATTATTAGTTGTGCATTGATAAAAAAGCTTTTGCTTAAGGAAAAATTGCTGTGCGCTGTGAAAATAAATTGTAGTGTGTTTAGTGATATTTTGAGTTGAATATTTTGTTGTGCAATCAGTAATTTTGATGGGAATTCGGTATTTAATGATTTTAAACTATCACGATTTGTACACATAATTATATATTAAAGACACGGGTCTTAATCGCGTAAATATTTTTAAGGTATAAATACCTCCTTGCTCGACTGTTTCGATCGAGTCACACCGATCGTGGTCACGAGCTAACTGGTGAAGGCTCAGCGTCGTCTCCGTGAAGCGAGGGTTTTGTTCACTACCCTCACTTGGTCGTCACAATTTTTATTTTTGTCCACATTGTCGGTATTTCTGCACACAACACTGACGACGTCTTTAGACTGATGCGTATCATTACGGCAACGATTGCATTTGGCGATGACAGGGTTCCAGGCTGTGGAGAGTCGGTATCCATCTTCGCGGTTGAAATTTTGTATTTTTTGATTTCAACCGCTTCACGTACTATTCTGGAGTAATAGTGACGCTCAGTAGATAGAACCTGTGGTTTATGTAGTTCGATCCAGTGGTTGGTCCCTGACTCCAACAAGTGTTCCGCAATAGCCGACTTGTGGATCTGACGGTTTTTAACAGCCGTGATATGCTCCTTGACCCGTTCTGCGATTGTTCTTTTGGTCTGTCCGATATAGGAGCTACCACAACTGCAATCCACTTTATACACACCGGGTGTCTGTAGAGGAATGACATCTTTCGGGGTTCGCAGGTGATTCGCTACTTTGGAGAGCGGACTATATACAGTCTTGATGGAGTACCTGTTAAGTACTGTTCCAATTTTGTCCGTCACTCCTTTTAGGTATGGCATGAAAGCTGGCGCTCTGTTTACCCCGGGCTGACGTTCTTTCCTCTTTGGACGTTTCACGACGCTCCTGAATCCGTTGCGCTCGAGTACCTCCTGAATATGTGTGAGCTCACATTCAAAATGTTCAGGGTCACAAAGGTCATAGGCTCTGTTAGTTAGTGACGCAACAACGGATTGTAGCTGACGCGGGTGGTGGTGCGACTGGGCGTTTAGATACCTGTCTGTGTGCGTGGGTTTTCGATACACAGTGTGGCCCAAGGTACCATCTTCTCTAACCATAATTTTCACGTCAAGAAAGGCCAACGACCTGCCAGATTCCATTTCATAGGTAAATCTAATGTTCGGGTGAATGGCATTCAGGTGGTTAGATAGATGTTCTACTTCCTGTTTGTTTCCCTTCATAATGCAGTACACGTCGTCGACATACCTCTTCCAGAGCTTCACCTGAAAGGTCTGCTTGTCTATGGCTTCCTCGAAGTACTCCATCCAGATGTTGGCCATTACCGGTGCTACTGGGCTACCCATGGCCACCCCGTCGATCTGGAGGTAATATTGTCCACGGTGTAAGTAATATTACCTTGGGCCACACTGTGTATCGAAAACCCACGCACACAGACAGGTATCTAAACGCCCAGTCGCACCACCACCCGCGTCAGCTACAATCCGTTGTTGCGTCACTAACTAACAGAGCCTATGACCTTTGTGACCCTGAACATTTGGAATGTGAGCTCACACATATTCAGGAGGTACTCGAGCGCAACGGATTCAGGAGCGTCGTGAAACGTCCAAAGAGGAAAGAACGTCAGCCCGGGGTAAACAGAGCGCCAGCTTTCATGCCATACCTAAAAGGAGTGACGGACAAAATTGGAACAGTACTTAACAGGTACTCCATCAAGACTGTATATAGTCCGCTCTCCAAAGTAGCGAATCACCTGCGAACCCCGAAAGATGTCATTCCTCTACAGACACCCGGTGTGTATAAAGTGGATTGCAGTTGTGGTAGCTCCTATATCGGACAGACCAAAAGAACAATCGCAGAACGGGTCAAGGAGCATATCACGGCTGTTAAAAACCGTCAGATCCACAAGTCGGCTATTGCGGAACACTTGTTGGAGTCAGGGACCAACCACTGGATCGAACTACATAAACCACAGGTTCTATCTACTGAGCGTCACTATTACTCCAGAATAGTACGTGAAGCGGTTGAAATCAAAAAATACAAAATTACAACCGCGAAGATGGATACCGACTCTCCACAGCCTGGAACCCTGTCATCGCCAAATGCAATCGTTGCCGTAATGATACGCATCAGTCTAAAGACGTCGTCAGTGTTGTGTGCAGAAATACCGACAATGTGGACAAAAATAAAAATTGCGACGACCAAGTGAGGGTAGTGAACAAAACCCTCGCTTCACGGAGACGACGCTGAGCCTTCACCAGTTAGCTCGTGACCACGATCGGTGTGACTCGATCGAAACAGTCGAGCAAGGAGGTATTTATACCTTAAAAATATTTACGCGATTAAGACCCGTGTCTTTAATATATAATTCGGTATTTAATTGCATAGAAAAAGGATATTTTATGATTTGCGTTTAAATACTACCCTTATGTTACTGATTCTAAACAAATTACTTTTTCTATGTTAGTAAAGAAATAAATACCGCGTATAGAGCTCAGCCTAGTCTTTCTTAATCATATATACTAAAATAAAGACGATATTCGGAGTACAATCTGCTAAGCCGCTTGTTAACTATTAACAATTAACAAAGGCAATATAGCTAGAACAAGACAGATTAGCTATCAGCCGCAAAACCAACTACGAGTACCTCAAAAGTAATTTTGTAGTGCCTAGGAGTATCTATGTTTACAGATGGTCAATCGTCAATCAAGATCTTTTGACGAACACATTGTATAGTTCAATTTTTATTTACGGGAAGTAAGACATTAGATACTAACAAAAGACATTAGATTTTTCTTTTATAAATACTGACCCTATTTTTTTTTAGTTCCCATCCTGCGAAGGAAGCATCGCTGATTGATTTACTGAAACTCCTGCTCGAGACGTCGTGTAATGAACTAACTTTAACTAATTATTGGCTAGGAAGACGCCAATATTGGGATTGAAACGATGTGGTGTTCCATTTTATTACGTGAAAAGTTTGCTATATTGGTTTATGGAAAATACCTTTATAATTATAACTAAACAAGATTCTAAATTCACGATTTAGGATTCAAATCATTTATTTTCAAATGGAGGCGTTTGAGCACGTCAAAACATTACAAATAATAAAATGAAAATAAATACAAACTACAATGATTTGAAAAACGTAAACCTATTTTACTTTTTACACTGGGACACATAACTCACGCCTTTAATTACTAATAAGAGTGGCAAACATGTTGAGAACATTCAATTTGAAAAAAGTCTGTTTTTAATTTTTATTAATTTCATAATGTTTGAAAAATAAAAACAACATTTCATTAAATAATCGTGCACGTGTTTTTATAAGTGGGTTTTCTAGAAAACTAAGATCTCGGTGAATAACAGGTTGAATGTGGGTGATAATAAATCGCTGCAATATCCGTGTGGGTGAAACGGTTATAAGATCAAGTTAAATATACCTCTTCAGGGACGACTGTGTAAGACATTTAATCATTCGAAGCGTCTAACCTCTGACATTTTCAGAAAACAACTATCTACTCTATGGTAGTTCAAACAGGTTGCCTCAATCTGAGACATAATAGAACCTCCATTAGTTCCCATCCTGCGAAGGAAGCATCGCTGATTGATTTACTGAAACTCCTGCTCGAGACGTCGTGTAATGAACTAAGTTTAACTAATTATTGGCTTGGTAGACGCCAATATTGGGATTGAAACGATGTGGTGTTCCATTTTGTTACGTGTAAAGGTTGCTTTATTGGTTTATGGAAAAGACTTTTGTAATACTGAACGTACCTAAACCTGTTTTTTTTTCTACATTACTATGTATAACTTCACGCTTATATTACTTAAAAGAATGTCAGGCATGTTGAGAACATATGATTCGAAAAGAATCTGGTTTGAACGTTTTATTGACTAAACGAATTTTTTTGTTAAACTTAGATCTCGGTGAATAACAGGTTAAATGTAGATGATAATTTTTATTATACGAGGCATCTGTTCTCATTCATGTTATCTACCCGGTGGTAGTTCAAACAGGTTACCTCAATCTTAGACATTACAGAACCTCTATTAGTTATTATCCTGCAAAGAAAGCATCGCTGATTGATTTACTGAAACTGCTGTTCAAGACGTAGTGTTATGAACTAACTTTGACTCATTGGTTTGGTTCTCAATATTGACGACATTTTCTTTCTTTCTACATTTTTTTTTTATGGTGGATAGGCACGCTATTGACCACGATCTCACCTGACGGTAAGTGATGATGCGGTCTACGGTGGAGCACGCTTACCTATGAGATACCTATTGACTCTTGCTTTGAAGAGATCCAAGTTGTACTCATGCGGAAACACAGACTCGGGCAAGGCGTTCCACTCTTTGGCAGTTCGCATAAGAAATGTAGAGGCGAAACGCTTAGTGCGTAATGGTGGAATATCTACCGTGAAGCGATGCCTGAGTACCGTTTGTCTGGTAGTTTATTTATTGTAGAACTTGTAGAACCGTAGACAGCAAATGTTGTTTAAAGTGTAGGATACATTTTGAGGTTCAATCAAGATTTTTTTAAACTGCCTCATTCATTTAGCCGTTAAGTGGTATTTCCTATTAGCTTTACCTAGAATTTCAATCCCTAGGTTGCACGAAAGTGTTATTTGAGATTTTTCAGTCGGAAAATTCAACGAGTTAGTGATATTTTACTGTATATGTATATCTATAGTCGGATCCCGCAAACATAATTTTTCAGCTCTTCTTAAAAATACTTAAATTCTCGCCGAACTAAATAACAACTATTGACCAAAGAGCTTAGTGAAGTAAGTTGAAACTTTAAACTTAATAGATTATACAAACCATTAACGCCTCACTTGGATATTCAAAGTGCTGACTCAGCGAGAACTTGCTAACTTTGTCTATGAAAGTGTAAACAGGCAGAAAGTGTCGACTTTTTATGTTTAATCGAGAACATGACCCTGTTTTTATGTGATGGACTCCATTAGCTTAAATGTTTAAGTCTTTTGAGAATGTTTTATTAATAATATAAAGATAAATATCTTATTTATAATATTTTATATCTGTCCGCGACGAGCTTTTGTCTGCGATTGCGCCCGCGTGGCACGTTGCTAAAATTTAACTTATAATTTGAATCTAGCTAGACTATAATTTATATGTGTGAAAAATATCATACAATTATTCTAACAAAATATTCAACAAATCCATAAATAAAACTTTTGAATTTTTGTTGACACTTTCTTGAATAACGAAATGGGTTTATACGAAGAGATAGCTCATTCTAATTAAAAAGGTTTTATCTTTTCAATGAAGAAGAGTTAATTTTCCACGTGATAGCTAATACCATATTAGTGGTAATAGCTAGTTAATAGAGCGATGAGCAAACTGATTAGAAGATAATACTTTAAGTCGATTTAAGACTTTAGAAGACTTACGGTAGCCAGTAAGAAATTGCTCTTTAGCGATAAAGCCGCCCATTGTACATTTAAAATATTTTATGTTTGTTTTTGTATATATTGTCAAACTGTAAATTTGGTGTACAATATAGAATATTCTTGCGGTGCTCCTGAAGCTTATGAAGAACAAGCAGATATAAATGTAATAACTTTGACGTCTAGCGTAATCGGTAGTGATAATGCTTGCTACTCTGAGGTATCGGGATCGAGTCCCGCTCAAGACAAATACTTGTGCATGAACATGGAGGTTTGTTTTGGTTATGGTATTTTACACAAAATAAAGTATATAATTATGTATAAGAATCAGTTTAACTGCGTCGATGGTCTAGTGGTCTATGCGCCTCTCGCCGTGAGGTTCGATGCCCGGGTCGAGCAAAGTGTTATTTGTAAACTTTCCGTCAGGAATTCAACAAAAGCATTGGAATTGTGCCCCGCAGATGGCGATAGGATTATCCCCTGGGATTTAAAAATAACAGGTGAAATGTGGGTGCCCTTCTGGGTAATATAGTCGTGATCCATAGTGTTAGTATAAGCACAGCTTTATTCGGAACTAGATGGCATTGTGTGATTATAATGATAATGATATTTTGCTCCATGTCAAATCCATTTTATAAAAAATAAACACAGAATAAAACGGTAACTTAAAACCTCTGGAGGGATTTATATCTTAAAATAATTCAGTTTCTTAAAACTTAAGCAAAAAACAGTGTCTATAAATCAAGCTAGCTCTCGAATATAACAGTTTTTCACTGTCAACCTTTGAAACCAAGCAATATCTTATTCTTTATCATCCCGTCTGGTCTGTGTACTATTTTAAAATAAAATTGAAAATATCTACGATAAATGTCTGCCTGTCTGTGTGGATTATCTCGCGTTTGATGTAGACCGAGAACCAGACAATTTTTACAATTTCACATTTATAACTTTGTAGATTTATTACAGAATGGTAACAATGCTGTTCAAATAATAGATAATATTTGTCTGAAAATACCTCAAATACTTGTTCCAAGTCGATTATTTAACGATAGTTTTGACCATACAAGTGTTGGAAGTTGAAACTACTTCAATGTAATACTTTGTGGTAATATCATAATTATGGTTGCCATAGTAAGTTATTAAAAAGTGTATCTGTTCTGTCATGGAGATTGTTCGATTTGGTTGTATGTACATAGTTTTGCTTTAAATAAATATGTATTAATTTTACT
This sequence comes from Hypena proboscidalis, assembly GCA_905147285.1. Classification (NCBI taxonomy): domain Eukaryota; kingdom Metazoa; phylum Arthropoda; class Insecta; order Lepidoptera; family Erebidae; genus Hypena; species Hypena proboscidalis. The sequence goes on from LR990132.1 coordinate 2,163,843, forward strand.
AAACATTATTTCATTTAATATTTCAACAACAAGTAAGGTTGAAAATTGGACCCCATTTTATCCTACTGAATATTTCAACATTCATTTTCAAATATCTTTATTTAATAAGTAATACATTAAACAAATGCACTTACCAAAGTGACAATTTGTAGCAGGTAGGTATTTAACACTTTTTTAGGCTAACAATTCGCCTTTCAAAGCTTATAAATAAATCACATATTAATTATTAACAATGTAAACAGATAAATAACACATCACAATATTAAGTTCATTTATGCAAATTCCTTAGTTATGAAATTTGCTTATTAATTTGAGAAAGAAACTTTTGATTTGCACATTTGAACATTTTACTTTGAAACAAATTAATATAAGTCTACTTTTATCTTCAAGATCTAAATCTAAATTACTTTAACATAGACAACATAACATCACGCCTATGTTACAGGTGTGACAGAGGTATACAACACCCTCATTTGACCTGTTATGTTTAGGTCTCATGGGATAGGGGGAGAGCCTCTCACCATCCACCGGGCACAATTCCAATCGCTGCTAATGTGAATTTCCTGAGGGAAAGTTCACAATGCACTTTACCCGACCCAGAAAATACACCTGAATGTGTGGACAACAAGTGAAGGATGTCGGCAAACTAAGAATGCTGTTCCAGCTCTTAATAAAAAACTTGCCCGCGACCTCACCAAACTGAATAGAGACAGGCTCCGCAAGGTCATTGGAATCTTGACTGGTCACTGCCTACTTAACAAACACCTACACATGATAGGAATAACAGACAGCTCCCTATGCAGAGGATGCATGAAGAAACGCCACATCATGTCATCATGGAATGTAGCAGCGTGGCCGACCAACGGGCACAAATTCTTCAGTCACCAACATCGCTTCCGGAAGCTTGCAGCGGTCCTCGGAAGTTGCTTTCCTTCTGGACCGATATAGGCTGGCTGGAGTAACCGGCAACCTCTCACGTACAACGGTCCCATAGGAGGACTAAGTGCGGATACCGCCCAGGAAAACTAAACTAAACTAAACCCGACCCAGAAATCGAACACGAGACCTCGTATTGAGAGACGCGTACGCTAACCACTAGACCATCGAGGCAGTCGATTGATGTCAATAGTGTAATAACACACTTAAAAACATAAAACCATATAAATCTTGATTTAAATTGAACATATACTGCACAAGTCAATGAAAAGCAAAGTCCTACAAACTTCAGCGGTGTGAATTAATTTAATCAAATTAATTTAGTTCAGCACTAGATTAAATTGCATAAGTCCTAGTCTATGTTTTGCTTTGGTAAACAGGAAGGCATTAAATTTCTATTACATATTGCCTAAAAAAAGAACGGATTACGGTCAAAAATATTTTAAACTACACGTAGAAAGTTCTTCATTGCAGTCTCTAATGAGGAGAATATCTATCAAAGAAAGTAAGTGTTTTGGGCGAGCTCTGAACGGCGGGACTTTTTCTACTTTTCCGCCCGCTGCGCTATGCAGAGAGACGAAAAGTAGAGAAATCTTTTGCTACGAAGGTGAAGTCCTTTTAGCTCATTTTATGATTTATTTTGTTTATTCACAACGCTGAGCGATATCCCGATTCCTGCACGGATACTCGTGACGGTTGTGCCTTTGATATTGTTTTTTATTATTATTGATTTTTTTATTACTTCCTTCATTTAATTACTGTGTGTTTAGTTTTAAGATTTACTTTGGATACCTAGAGTATCTGTGCTTGAATAAAATTATTTTTTTCTTTCTTTCTTTTTTCTTATGTTCTCATAGAAGTGACTAAGTTTTTTTTGAGAATAAATGTCTGTAACTTTTGAAATATGCCGTACAAATGCAGCCGCTCACCGTGAAGGCTAACAGGAAGGCTTTTAAATAAATGTGCCTTGGTATGTGATCACTTACCGTGAAGGCTTTGGGTTTGATCCCCGGATAAGACAGAAGGGTTATTTGGGATTTTTCAATCAGGGAAGTGTCAGGAGCAGCACGGAGGGCGATTAGTTTACATGGTACTTTATAGGGCCTTTAAATGACAAGTGAAATATGGGTTTTCATCACATTTCACAGGTATTGTACGCGTGATGTTATCATTGTAATGTTGGTTATTGATACTTTACTAGTATATAACTTAAAATAATTGGGACAATAAAGCGTGGTACCACGAAGAATTCTACGCGGACGAAGTCGGCCAACAGTTAGTTTATTATAATCTAGACTTCGCCCTATATCAAAAATACTTAAATAAGAAGGACTTGTCATTGTCAGGCGTCCCCCCCGCTGAATATGAAAGAGCGCCGCTCTTGCACGTCATGTAGAACGAGTTGTTAATTCATAGATGCGCGGAACAATCTACCTTCCCGCTCCCCCGCAAGTTTTAGCAGACTTATTTACATAGATTTGCTTTCATGTCTTCTCCATACTGATTAAGTGCTCTTTGCCCCATTTGTAACATATTGAATCACACAATAAAATGAATTCGCTCGGCCAGGCAGTCGGACTGGGCGAGCACTATTAAGTTAGTGTGTCGTCACTATCTGAGCTGATTCAATTATTTGACGCTGTCGATTCGAATCCATACCACTCGTATGGCATATTAATGTTGCAGCTGTGATTTGATTTATCTATACTAATATTACAATACATACATTAGTGTAATATAAAGAAATACTTAAATAATGTTCTACGTCTCGCCTCATCTATGTATAACTTGAAATAATACAGTAAATGGCTTTAAGGTGCCTATATTTCAAGAATTATCTTTGTACTCCTAAACATTGAGGAGTTGTACCTTCCAGCATCAGATCAGCTACATGAAATGCTAATTGCTAGATGCAAATATCGGAGGAGCTTTAGATAATATACGAAAAACAACTAAGAAGACTTTAAAATTTGAGGGTGGCTCTTAATTTCTCTAAGATCCCATCATCAGATCGTCCAAGCGTCTTCGAGTAATCGGGGAACAAATATAAAAGAAAAGAAAATTCAAATTGCGAACTTCCTCCTTGTTTTGAAGTCCGATTTGGTTTGTTTGTACCCAATTGTATCACACACAAACACACATACGCATATACAAACATATACATGCGCTCATTGGTACACAAACGTACACTCAATACACTCATACTCACTGTTTAACCTAGATTGTAATGAGATAAACTAATTATGTATTTAAAAATGAATTCATAAAATAAAATGTATTTTTAAAATTGGACCACTCATGTATTTATCTGCTGGAGGTGAGGTAAGCTGCAATGCAGTTTATTATTTAACTGTTGTAGAGCTATTAGCCATAAAACTGTAAAAATTGTATTTTGGCTCCAATAAACATTATTAATATATAATAATGCAATAGGCTCAAAATTTCTAGACTGACACTTGTTGTGGAGATAGTTCAAGACTCCAGAAAATACTGGGCCAGGCTACTTTACTGATACTTAATGATACATGATCATTACTAGAATTTTTTGGTAGACCTAAAAAAAAAACAAACACCTGTTTTTTCCTCATCCGTAATACAATGTCTTTATTCTGCGTACATGTGGTGTTTATTACCTTTAGCTGCTGCAGCTGTTCTTTGAAGTCAGACTCAGCAAAGGTGATGGAAGCTGCACACGTGATGTTAGCGGCTTCCAGCTGCGTCACGAGCTCGTTCACCGCCAGGGAGTATATCTCCTCGTTTTGGGAGAAAGCTGTTACTGTGTCCCAGCCGAATTGCCTGAGAGAGAGAGAGAGAAGATTGATATTATTTGAGTGAGAATATTAATAAGTGCGTAAAATCGTAGCATATCTACGAAAATTCGTAGACCGTCTACGTAAATTCGTAGATCATCTACGTATTATCTCTATTTATAAATCTCTTTTTTCATAGTTAGCGAGGGACAATTTTCATAATAAATACCCATATATTTATCTTCGAAAGAACGAATGTTAAAGATTTATTGACAGAGGTGAATTCGAATCTGAGACCTTCGACGTAGCAGCTCTACGGTTTCCATCATTCATTATTATTTTTATAAGGCTTCAAATCTGATTATGCGTACTATCAATCATACTTGAGCACTAATAATCCGTATAAAGCTGTGGGCTTAGGATATAATTATTAGATTCTGAAAGGAAATTAATCATCTTAGGATAGAAGCAGATATTTTTTTTATACAGAACAGACATAAACAATTCCTTGGGGATTATCAGATAAAATAAAACAGTATGGACATATTAATATGCTATAAACCAAATAAAATAAACACGTGAATTTTTTACTTGTTTCAGCTCGATATTGATAACGGTAATAGGTTGACATTTGAAATATTCATCATATTTAATCATAAATTCAAATCATTTATTTTCATAGGCCCCAGGGACGCTTGAATACGTCAAAACATTACAAACAATAATATAAAAAATAAATTATTAGTAAAACTAAATTATACTAAATACAATGATTTGAATTACCGGTGGTCGGATTAATTTTAATCCAACTGTTAAGAATTAAATTCAAATCAATCTAAGCACCAGCTCCTTTGGGATTTCCTCATCATATAGCTAAAATAGCTCGTTTCTGGAACACAAAGATTGAATAGTATGAAAGATCTATATCCGCGGCACTACCCAAAGCAATAAACCACATATTTTCTTTAATAATAAATAATTCAATAATTTATTAATATTTTTAAATATTTTTTAGTACTTATATTTAAGAATTTTATACTTTTATATTTTTAAATGTACTTTACTTTTATAATTTATATTTAAACATATAAAAAATGAGGAAAAAGATTTAATGAGTGAATAATTCAATTAAATAAAATAAATATTTAAGGGGATACAACAGACAAAATTTTCAGCACTCGCACTTGGCTGGGTTTTTTTTTACGTCATCTTATTTTCGTTTAATGAGAATCATTGTTAATTAGAAAATTAGAAAATTTAAGAATAAGTATTCCACCATATTAAATTTTCTTATGTTACCTAAGCGCCTTTGACTGTATAAACTGATTTAATGTGTTACTTTACATAACATTGACAGAATGTGTGTGGCAGGCATCATAGTTAAATCAGGACAACGTCTGTCTGGTCAGCTTGTTCATTATAATTATACTGTACTACTACTCCCACTACTACTCAACTATAAATTTTACCCTAGCTTGTTTTTTTTACAATTTTATACACATCATTAATGATTTCCGCGCCATAAATTTAAACCTTGTTCATGATTAGTTTCATTATTTAGTAAAACATTTTTAATGGTCGAAGTAATATACAAGAATTTATACTTCTTTCTCTAACGATCCCGGTAAAAGACGGTAAATTACGGTGAAAAGCGGTAACGATGTGGATTACCGGCTTTCATTACGTTACCGCGTACAACTTAAGTCTAATTGGTCTCATTATAATAAGTATGGAGAAAATGTTTCATAAAAAACAAGTTATGGGAAACACAAATCCAATTTGTCTAAAGGTTTTACGCTAAGAGCATAGGGATGGCAAAATTGAATTAAAAAATTAATTGTTTCTTGCTTAGCAAATTGTCAATAGTTGCAAATTATCCTACTTAAGATAGGTGCAAATGGATGAATGTGACGTCACGTAATGAGGTAACATACAGTTTAAAAATTTAGGGTCCTGGCAAGAGGCAACCGTAGCTTAGCAGTTAAAGCCGGTTTGCAGAGGTCGCAGGTTCGAATCCTGCCAGTCGCATAATTTTTCAACTGTTTCTTAGTATAAAAATTGCTTTTTCACATAAAAATTAATTGTGCTTAGCAATTAGATTATAAATGCGAAAGTCTGTGAGTATGGATGTTTGTTACTCTTTCATGCAAAAACTACCGGGTCGATTTTAATGAAATTTTGCACTAATGTAGCTAATAGCCGGGATTTTACATATAAGCTACTTTTATCGACATACCACGCGGTAGAAGCCAGGGGTGGAAGCTAGTTTGTAATAAATGTAGGTGCATGGTGATGACATACCTGATGAAAGCTATCCTGGCAGGATTGTGTGATGAATCAGGAGCCACGGTTCGGCAGAACAGTGGGAACTCTGTCCGATCGCTCAGCGCTGGTGATGTTGATCCGAAGGATACCTGCACAAAACAATGAGATTAAGTTTAATATTTTGCAGAATAATGTTTTTTTATGATTAGTAATGGGACTACAAGTCTGACTGGCATCTTCTTTTCTTTATCGTTTATCTCCCTCCAATGGTTGTCTGGCAGTAATGAGGGCTATCGTTTGTGTCTCACCAGGTGGCGCCACTGTAGAGTAAGGTCTGTCAATGTTTGTTGACAGTCACGTCACGCCTATATAAAACGTCAACAGAAACGTATGACAGGGCCTCTGCAACACATTTCCCCAGATAAGTTTAGAGGTTAATCAAACACATAAACTCTTCTTCTTCGTCGTGTCGATGGCTGAGTCAAATTTTATTGGTCCAATAAGTGGCCACTGTTATGGCACTCTCCTCGGCGTTCATGAGCGCCTCTCTTGTGCAGGTGGTAGGGCATTTTGGACAGTCAGTAAGGTGGTCATGGTTTTGACTTGCCATCGTGGTGAAAGTATAGTGGGTTACCAGTTATGGTTGTAGGCCAGCAATGGTAGTAAGGGCGCGTGTGAAACACTTGAGTTATATGCGTCGATATTATAATTGTTCAAGCATACCTTTTAAGTCCTTTATGGTAAACACAAATAAAAATCCAACTTGGTCGGTACACAAAAAGGAGAAGTTTATTTCACAAGCACAAGCATAACACTATATATATATAAAGTTCAGAAGAAAGAGAAACGAGAGAAAGAAGAGGAAATAGCGAAAAACAAATAACACATTAATTTGCGCGGAAGGCGGTCAATGCGCGAGCGCAACAAAGGTGCACAGGTGTCGCGTCGATATATCTAAGGAAGACTGACTATCTAATGCCCGCCGCGCGGTCGAACATTCTCGAGCGCGGTGGACCGGTTCTTAAGTATGCAAAATAAAGCGGGCTATTCAATATGCTCGTGTCCATTGCACCGTACATCACATCGTCCGTCATTACCGGACGACGTCCGAGATATTCGTAATAAATAATGTTTTGTATTTATATACATAAATATTATTGTTGATTATGTTTACAAATAAATATATAACATAAAGTAAATATATATTTATATTATTTGAATATAAGAAAAGATAAGAAATAAGTATATTTGTAAATAAATGATATTGTACATATTATAAGATATCTATTTTAAATAAATATGTGGGAATTTATATAATAAATAAATAAATAAATAAGGAGCCCACATCACTCCCCCCCAGAGACCGTCCCTACGGGCGATAATAATCCGGAAATCGAACCCTGCGTCCAGAGCGAGTCGTTCTGGTAAGTGACTGACCTGAATCAAGCAGGATTGGGGAAGGATCAGGAATGGGATTAGGAGATGGAGTGGGGGAAGGAGATGGGGTAGGTATTGGAGTAGGAGAAGTGTCGACGAATAGATAGGCCGGCTTAAGGCGGTCTATGGATACTGTGACAATTTTCCCCTTGAACCTAATTTTAAAATTTTTGTCTCCGCGTTCTACCACTTCATATGGCCCAGTATATGGGGGCTGTAATGAAGCACGCAGCGAATCATCTCTTAAAAATACGTGAGATGATGTATTTAAATCTTTATAGATAAATATTTTATTTTTATTGTGACGCGCAGCTGGAGAAGGGCTAAGTTTTGCAACAAAAAGACGTAACCGAGTAGCAAAATCGGTAATATCTGTTGAGCCTGATTCAGTCGGCTGGAAGAATTCTCCAGGTAGGCGAAGGGGCTCACCATAAACCAACTCAGCCGCAGAAGCATTTAAGTCCTCTTTATAGGCTGATCTGATACCCAGTAGCACCAGAGGTAAAGTGTCAACCCAATTGGAGTCAGCATGGCACATTATTGACGCCTTTAGCTGTCTGTGGAAGCGTTCCACCAAGCCATTACAAGCTGGGTGATAAGCCGTTGTGCGGCGATGTTTAAATCCAATCACTTTTCCAAGATACTGGAAAAGTGCGGATTCAAATTGCCGCCCGCGGTCAGTGACAATATCAGTGGGACATCCAAATCTGGATATCCACGATATTAAAGTCTTGCCCACGGTTTCAGCTGTCATGTCGATCATGGGTGTAACCTCAGGCCACCTGGTGAAACGATCGACTACCGTTAGGCAATAGCGGTAGCCTTGTGAAGGTGGAAGCGGGCCAACAATGTCCACATGAATAAATGCGAACCGAGCGCGAGGTAAATCGAATGTACCCAACGGTGCTGATACGTGGCGATTTACCTTGGCGCGTTGGCAGGAGAGACAGCTCCGTGCCCACTCTCGACAATCTTTACGCATTCCAGGCCAAACAAACCGCTGAGCAATAAGCTTAGTGGTTGCCGCGACGCCTGGATGGCTATAACTATGAAGATTATCGAAGAGTGGTTTCCTTAATGCCTTGGTAATGAAAGGACGTGGTGATGGTGTACTTACATCACAATACAGTTCCTTAGTGCTACCAGATACCTTGAACTTTTCCAGGCGGAGTGAAAATTCACCGCCAACATATTGGAGAAGTTCTTGGTCAGAAGACTGAGAATCAGCTAACTGATCCAAGTCAATTGGCATATGCAATTCATCAACACGTGACAATGTGTCGGCGACAATATTGTCTTTGCCAGATATGTGTCGAATGTCGGTTGTGAATTGCGATATGTAATCAAGATGACGATGCTGACGAGGCGAGCAATTGGCTTTCCGTTCACGAAAAGCGAAAGTGATCGGCTTGTGGTCAGTAAAAATTATGAAGTGGCGAGCCTCCAACATGTGACGAAAATATTTTATAGCGTCATATATTGCAAGAAGCTCGCGGTCATAGGGAGAATACTTTTGTTGAGCTGGGCTCAACTTTCGTGAGAAAAACGCAAGTGGCTCCCAATGACCGTCCTTCAGCTGCTGTACTACTGCACCCATTGCTAAGTCAGATGCGTCCGTGACTAGCGCGAGTTCAGCATCACAATCTGGATGGGCTAGTAGTGCAGCATTAGCCAGACTCTGTTTACACTGGTCAAAGGCAAGGAGTGTCTCACCAGACAAATTAACAGGGTGAGTCGCCTTTACCGAACCAGCAAGTAAGGCATTTAATGGGGCTTGAGTCACGGCTGCGTTGGGCAAAAATCTGCGATAGAAGTTCATCATCCCCAAGAAACGCCTCAATTGCCGGACGGTCTTTGGAGGAGGGAACTCTGAAATTGCCTGTACCTTTGACTCAAGAGGTTTAGTGCCCGCTTCGGAGATACGGTAACCGAGGAATGTTACCTCATTTGCTCCAAAAACGCACTTAGAAGTATTAATAAGGATACCATAATCCTTCATGCGCTGGAATAACTGCTCCAGGTGCTGCTCATGTAGGTCCTGATTCTTACTAAACAAGAGAAAATCGTCACAGTAAGGATACACGAAATCAAAGCCTCTAGTCATTTCGTCGACAAATCTCTGAAATGTTTGGCCTGCGTTGCGTAGACCAAACGTCATAAAAGGGAATTCATACATACCGAAAGGTGTGGTGATGGCAGTCTTTGAAATATCCTCTTCGAAAACCGGAATTTGATTGTATGCTTTGACCAGGTCAATCGTGCTAAAGACTTTACAACCAGCTATACTATGGGCAAAGTCGTGAATGTGCCTAATAGGGTAACGGTCGGGGACCGTCCGTGCATTTAACATCCTGTAATCACCACATGGTCGCCAACCGTTATCCTTCTTAGGCGCCAGGTGTAAGGGAGAAGCCCAAGAGCTCTCAGAAGGACGCGCTGTGCCGTTGGATAGCATGAGTTCGAATTCCTTCTTAGCTATCTGAAGTTTGTCGGGGGCAAGCCTACGGGGATTACAAAACACGGGAGGGCCGGGTGTCGTACGGATGTGGTGCACGGTGGAATGTTTCGGCGTCCACGGCGTGCCTGAAGGGCGAGTAATCTCAGGATACTTGCTCAACAGGACGTGAAACCTTGTGTCACCTGTTAAAATTTTAATTGAACACACATTAGTTTTAGCAATACAAGCATCGGCAGATAAAGTCGTAGTATTATCAATTAAGCGCTGATTGCGTACATCAACAATTAAATTAAAATGACTCAAAAAGTCTACAACGATTATAGCTTTAGTTACATTAGCAACGATAAATCTCCATTGGAAATTTCGCCTTAAACCTAAATTTAAATTAAGCTCAACACAACCAAAAGTCTCTATGGAAGTTCCGTTTGCCGCACACAGTTCAAAGTCAGTCCTGGCTCGACGTTCACGAAGTAACGATCGGGGGTAGACACATAAATCGCTACCTGTGTCCACCAGGAACTTCATGTTGGAGTTACGGTCAAAAACGAAGAGGCGACCTGCAGATGCTGGGCAATCGTCAGCCGCCATTAGCGACCGCCCGTGGCTTTTCCCGACGTCTTATGGTAGTCGCACGGCTTCATACAAGAGTTGGCCTTTGACCCAAACTTGGAGTGGTACCAGCAGAGAGGGTACTTCTGATAGCTTGAGTTAGACCTTGACCTCGGACGTGAAGGTGATTGACGCTGTCGTGGTCTGGCTCGACCGCTAGAACGATTGGGTGAGCGATTGCGACGGTCATCAAGCTTCGCTTCAAGGCGCTCAACCATTTTTCTCAGCTCTGCGATCTCATTTAACGAGCTACTGCTAGTTGTTGGTCCGACGGATGCCTCAGCGACGACAGAAGGTGAAGTTAGATCGTGGATACGATCTGCTAAGTCCGCGAGCTGATCCAGAGGCTGTTCGGCCTGGCTTGCTAACACCGTCTGGATACCGATCGGCAGCTGGTTACTCCATATTTGCCTGACGATATCATCTGCAGCGGAGGGACCGGCTAAATCTTGCAAGTGGCGCAGGAACTGTGATGGTTTTCTGTCACCTAATTTTTCCTGGGTCAACAACTGCTTCACTTTCACCTCGCGAGAAGCTGATAGTCTTCGGATAATTTCTGTCTTAATTTTATCATACCCGCCGTACTTAGGGGGCTTTATGATAATGTCCTTCACAGCCTTGGCATGGTGAATGTCTAGGTTGGTCACGACGGTGCTGAATTTGACGGCTTCGTCAATGACGTCAAAGGCTTCAAATTGACGTTCAAGAAGCGCAAACCAAAGTTCAGGATCCTCCGATGAAAATTTTGGCACCTTAAATCTGACCTGCCGGTAATCGGATGCCGTATCGTGTCGGCCGGATGACGTGTCGTGTCGGATAGTGGAAACAGGCACTGGGGTCATGGGCTTTGGTTGCCGCAAAGTCACATGTTCGTCTTGGGAGACATTCAGTGCGCTCTTCAGCCCACCTTTCGACTTGATGGTATCATCCGAACTGTCACTTTGGTCACTAGGATCGCCACGACGACGACTATGTCCACTGTGTTCGCCTTCACTCATTTCTCACGCGTGCACTGTAGGGTCACCAGTTATAGTGGGTTACCAGTTATGGTTGTAGGCCAGCAATGGTAGTAAGGGCGCGTGTGAAACACTTGAGTTATATGCGTCGATATTATAATTGTTCAAGCATACCTTTTAAGTCCTTTATGGTAAACACAAATAAAAATCCAACTTGGTCGGTACACAAAAAGGAGAAGTTTATTTCACAAGCACAAGCATAACACTATATATATATAAAGTTCAGAAGAAAGAGAAACGAGAGAAAGAAGAGGAAATAGCGAAAAACAAATAACACATTAATTTGCGCGGAAGGCGGTCAATGCGCGAGCGCAACAAAGGTGCACAGGTGTCGCGTCGATATATCTAAGGAAGACTGACTATCTAATGCCCGCCGCGCGGTCGAACATTCTCGAGCGCGGTGGACCGGTTCTTAAGTATGCAAAATAAAGCGGGCTATTCAATATGCTCGTGTCCATTGCACCGTACATCACATCGTCCGTCATTACCGGACGACGTCCGAGATATTCGTAATAAATAATGTTTTGTATTTATATACATAAATATTATTGTTGATTATGTTTACAAATAAATATATAACATAAAGTAAATATATATTTATATTATTTGAATATAAGAAAAGATAAGAAATAAGTATATTTGTAAATAAATGATATTGTACATATTATAAGATATCTATTTTAAATAAATATGTGGGAATTTATATAATAAATAAATAAATAAATAAGGAGCCCACAAAAGGATTAGCTAATTCGCTTTTAAGAACTCGCGAATTGCCCAGGGTGCGCCGGACGTAGGGAATTGTTGTGTACGTCACTCGGGGAGGCTCCTTTTATGCACCCCCAATCACACAAACAATCAACCAAACATATTATTCCATTAAATAATTATGTTGTATAGATACGACATATTTTATGTGCATGTGTGTATTACACGTTTTATTACAATTCATCAATCCACAAATAAGTGTCAAAACCAGTTGAACTCTAATTAACGATCATTAACTAAATATAACTAATTAGCTGACAACAAACATGATGTTAATTATTGATATTCCGTCAGAGCGAGCGATCGGTGATGTGACAAACTAATTATTATGATTGATAGGATTCGATTGATATATTGTTGTCATAGGCATACTAGTTAAAAAACAAACACGTTTACACGAAGGAAGTCGCAGCAGTGTATATAAATACATATATATTTACAGTAATTAAACTAATCATATAACTTAATAAGTCACTGTTGCTAGCAGCATTACCCCGTTGTATTGCGATACAAAGTCAATTTCTCTTTCACAAATTGGTAAATAATTTTACAAAAAAAAAAACCGACTTCAAACACAAAATGTACTAAAAAGGAAGAAATACTCAAGTAGGATTCAACGTCTCGCTTCATCTGTGTATAACTTGAAAGAATACAGTAAACGGCCTTAAGGTGAATATATATATAAAGAATTATCCCCGTACTCCTAACCGTTGAGGAATTGTGCCTTCCAGCATCGCCTCAGCAACATGAAATGCTGACTGCTAGATGCAAATACCCGAGTTGCTTCAGGTAATATACGACGAACAATAAAAATGCCTTTAAAATTAGAGTGTTGCCCTCGATTTCACTAGGATCCCATGATCAGATCGTAATCTGATAAAATCAGACCGCACGGAAAGCACCAGCTTTTAAATAAAAAAATAATCATTAAAATCGTTTTCGCCCATCCGAAAGTTATGAAGTAGCAAATTTGAAAAAAAAATACTGAAGAATTGAGAACCTCCTCCTTTTTTGAAGTCGGTTTAAAAATACATTAGAATGTTTTACAAACAGAGACGGTGTCTGATTTAGGATATACCAGCGGTTCAGATCACCAGGAGTATTACTACAAGATGTAATTTAATGTGACAGATAGCTATATAAACTATATAGATTATAAACATTATAAATTTTAAAATAATTTTATTATCATCGAAATAAAGGTATAATAAGTAAGTAACTATTATAGTATTTTATTAAAGCATATTTTGTAAGCCAGCATTTCGAGAAAAATTTGCCTCAGTTAGACGCACTGAAAACTCTTTGTACAATTTATACCTAAGTACCTCACGGCATACATTAGTAGTAATTAGAAAAAAATTGTTTAAATTTGTTATTATTCTTACTTTGTGTTTTACAACCTTTATAATTTTCAATGAGTTATTCTTGGGTAAATTGGTGATAATTTGGTAATAATTAGTTCCTAAAGATCTTTTATCTTAAAAATGTAATAAGTACCTATAATACTTATAGATTTAAGTATGACCTTAGGTTAATATATGGTGGACTTTACTACTGTAACATCAATGTATACCTATATTTGCATTAAAAATAATTAATTTAGAAGTTTGAAGTACCGTGACTATTCTACCAAATTACGAGTTAAATTATAGATGTCAGAAAACTAGGATGAGAGATACAAAACATTCTGCCAACATTGAGGTTAGATTTAACGATTTTGATGAAGCTAGCAGCAGTTTCAGTCTCGTTCTAAGGCAGGATAGGATTAAGTTAGTACTCAACTGCTGTCACGGCAACCGTAGGTACATCGTGAAACTTTTATGTTTTTTTAACGTTGCAGTTTCCAATTACCGTCGCGTCGAGGGACATTGTTGTTTTCGTGGAATTCATCCCTCACTAAAATCTACCCTACCCCATAGAGATATGGTTTGTTTTTGTTTGATCAATATCAGGTTTGAAATGTTATAGAGTCGAAATCGAGTAGTCTATCTAGACTACGTTCATTTGTTGAAGTTGACGTAACTGTCAGTAGCAGTAAGCTCCGGATCTGACCGGAGAGAGCTACCGGATACTGGTTTCAAGCGGTTTTAAGTGGTTACTGTTGAATATGAGTAGTTAAGGAGTTTGAAAGCTGCATCAGAAATGTAGGTAATATTAATTTCTGACCAGTAATTTGACTGAAACTAAAGTGTAAGTTTTACGTTAGTTTTCAACTAAAATTGCGTTGGCTATCATCTTCAGATCCATTAGGGAGACGAAATGCGGTCGTATAATATGTGTCCATTATGTAACTACCAAAAAGTGATTCAGATAATATAATAATATGTTAAGATATATTATCTAGCGTTTTAAGAGTACCTTACGCGTGCATTGCAATACACTGTCCCTTAATTACTAGGTTAGCAATATAACTAACATAACTTTTGGTTGGTTTATAAATTAACAAAAAAAAAAAACCGACTTCAAAAAGTAGGTTATCTAAAAAGCAAAAAATAAATTTACTTCGCACAAAATAATAATTTTTTTCATTTAGTTAAATAGAAATTATTAAATAATTATTTTATAATTCTGAAGTCGGTGCCAAGTAAAAGCTATAACAACCTTTCTACAATAAAGGGAGGCGTAGTTGTGCTAGTGCGCGGTCGCCCAGTATTGGTACTTACGACAAAAATATAACTAATATTCAGTCATAAAATAGTTGTTAGAAAGATTGATTATTCTCTATACAGAGTTATTGTTTACTTGGCACCGACTTATTTAATAATTTCTATTTAACTAAATGAAAAAAAATATTATTTTGTGCGAAGTAAATTTATTTTTTGCTTTTTAGATAACCTACTTTTTGAAGTCGGTTTTTTTTTTGTTAAAAATTATTTTATTTTACGATTTTAAGTGATGGGTAGACCGAGCAAGAATGTTTCTTGAATGAGGAGACGACGGTTACTTGAGACGGAAAACTTATTTAAGGTGCCTATTTTAAAATAATTATCCCCGTACTCCTAACCGTTGAGAAGTTGTACCTTCCAGCATCAGCTCAGCAGCATAAAATGCTGACTACTAGATGCAAATATCCGAGTAGCTTTAGATAATATACAAAAAACAATATAGAAGCCTTTTAAATTTGAGGGTTGCCCTCGATTTCTCTAAGATCCCATCATCAGAACGTGACTTAAAAAAATGGGACCACATGACAAGTATATCCTTTCAAACAAAAAAAGAATTTCTCAAATCGGTCCAGGCGTCTTCGAGTAATCGGTGAACAAACATAAAAAAAAAAATACAACCGAATTGAGAACCTCCTCCTTTTTTTGAAGTCGGTTAATTAGACGGACATGCATAAATTCTGCAGTTTGACTGCAAGTTGCCTAATAAAAAAGCCATTGCAATTAGCCTTGTCAAACAATCTATCTACTCTCTCTATAAAATAATTTAACAAATCTAAAAACGATTATTATATTATAATTATAGTATTATATTTTACTTAATTTGTATTATTTTAATTTTACAAATTTTGTATTTTGATGTTTGTTTTGACGTATTTAAGCGCCCTCTGGGACACATGAAAATAAATAATTTGTCTGACTTTGATATTGCCCAATTCAATACCTACATTCGACTACCGTAATTATTAAAATTTAACATCTATAAAAATATAAATGGATGTGCTTTGTATGTAGGGTCGTTTAAAAAAATACAAAAATATAGTCACGCACATAAAATCAACACCCAATCATGTCGCTAAGCAATCTCTTCCAGAATTGAAATTAGTACCCTATTTACTTTGCAAGCACAAATTCGGCTTTTTCTTTTTCCGTATAGCTCTGACTATCGACGATAACTACCATCGATGGAAAACTCCATTACTAACAGAATAGGATTTTTGGACATCGAATTACTTTTCGCTTCCCAGACTTCGCACGGATGCCAAGTTCAATTTCAGGGCCTGAATGCTATCAGGGTTTTTTTTAAATAGTACGCAGTTTTTCAATTTTTTAAGCCGTTTTTAGTTTGAAGAGGTGTTAGTACCTATTTTATGAGCTGTACCATTTGACCATTAACGGAGTTAAGGTGAAAATGCTCTTGAATATCATTTGGTAGAGTTTTAAGACTCAGATTAACTTATGCCATTGCATGTAAAATATATCTGATATACTTCTTATTGATCGTCACGTTTTGACTTAACATATTGATACAACGATTTATGATTATTTATTATAGAGTTAAGAAATTTAAGAGTTCTGGCCAGAGGTGACCGTAGCTTAGTGGGTAAAATAAGTCTGCCCGGTATGCAGAGGTCGCAGGTTCAAATCCAGTCGGTCTCATAATTTATTCAACTGTTTCTTGGTATATCTGATATATTTTATTACTTATACCTGAATCATATTAACATGCAAATTTATATACGACCGCATTTCTCTCCTTAATGGATCTGAAGATAATAGCAAACCCATTTACAGATGAAACGCCGCAAAACTATCGTATAACTAACACATTAGCATTAACAAATTACAGTATTCAAACAATGTTACCTACATTTATGATCAAGCTTTCAAACGTCTTTACTACTCATGTTCAAATTAAACACTTAAAACCGCTTGAAGCCGGTATTCGGCAGTCCAATCCGGTCGGATCCGGAGCTTACTGCTTCCTACAGTTACGTCAACTCCAACAAATGAATGTAGTCTAGATAGACTACTCGATTTCGCCTTTGTAACATCTGAGACCTGATATCGTGTAATCAAAAACGAACCATATCTCGGTGGAATTGAGTAGGTTTTCGTAAATAAATAGAACAACGCCTGAATTCTAATATTGGGTTACTAACCCAATATTAGAATTCAGGCATTTGTTTTGCTAGTAACCGAGTTCGGCTTCAAATGTAAAAAAAAGAATAATAGCAGCCCTGTATCTAATACATGTCCCACTGCTGGGCTCGGGTCTCTTCTCATAATGAGAAGGATTAGGCCATAGTCCACCACGCTGGTCAAGTGCGGATTGGTAGATTTCACACTACCCTCGAGCGCTTTTTAGGCACTCTCAGGCATGCAGGATTCCTCACGATCTTTTCTTCACCGTTAGCGAGCGATAATTTATAATGATAAATACACACATATCTTCGAAAAGACGAATCATAACGATTTATTGACAGAGGTGTGTGCCGTAGGTTCGAACCTGAGACCTTTGACTTAGCAGACCTACGGTCTCCCACTCGGCTATCGCTGCCTGCTTCAAATGTGATTTCTTTCAATCAAATGTTACAATGTCGTCAAAAATTCTAACAATAGCAGCATGTTTGTGACTTACCCGTTGTTCTAGTTGAGTGACAAATGTACGCGACGCAATTCACACATTTTACGCGATGTCACCTGACGGTTGCTATGTAACAGAGGCGTTTGTATGGTGGTTGTGGTGTCGCATCGCGTTTCGTCGCACTTACCGCTCAGCTAGGACAACGCCTAGAAGTTTATACGATGTTATCTTGGTAATTTGATTACAAGCGTTTTAATTGCTTTGTTTTGGCAATTGAAGAGATATTGTAAGGTTTATGAATTAGATGCTGTTGGTTTTTTTTTACTTTATTGAACTCTGTAACAATGTCATAGTAAGTGTAGTATAAAAAAAGGCGAAATTTTAATATTTTTCGCCTTCAAAATACAGGAAAAACTCAACAAATTTTACCATTGACGTATCTATCAGATAGATCACATCTAATATTTGTTTGTACTATCGATTAGAAATCTACATATAAACATTATCATGATCATAAAATGAACAAAATTAATATGTAATGAAACAACCAAAGGACAGATCATTAATAACATATTAACCCACGCCCACATACAATCATGAATATTGTACACAATGCTTCCCACATATATGTATGTATTATGTACTTCATTAAACAGGAGGGCGTATAACTTCCACACTTCACCTGCAAATTTGTAGGTCTGAGAAAGAGTGTGAGCCTATCGCCATCCAACGGGCACAATTCCAACTCCGTGCTGCTATTGGGAATTTCCTGATAAAAAAAGCTCAAATAAAACTATTGCCCAACCCAAGAATCGAACCCGAGACCTTACGGTTAGAGGTCGCAAACACCAATAGACCAACAAGGGATAATATTAGTAAACCGATAATAACACCAGATAACTGTTCTAAGTCCACAAAAATAAACTGTTCGATTCCATCAAAGTAGCAAGTAGCAACCTTATGCCTCCTGTATCAGTAGTAAAATGACCTTTAAAATGAATGATTATTTTAGAAAATCTACGTAATGTCTCCCGCTAGATGGACGGACGATCTTGTCAAGATCGCGGGGAGTCGTTGGTATCAGACGGCTAAGAACCGCACGATGTGGAATTCAATTGGTGAGGCCTATGTCCTGCAGTGGACGTCCCTCGGCTGATAATGATGATGATGATGACGTAATGTTTTGTATCATGGGACATAATAACCAAAAACTAATATAATAATTTATTACCGAAACAAAGCTACTTTTATAACGCAATCGAATAATTTACCCAATTTAGTACTTTTAAAAATAAATGACTTAATAGCTTAAGTAAATAATTATGCACAAAACTAATATAAAACACCGCTGCATTGGCACGTTGTATGGCAAGGGTGTGTAACGGTTGATATAATAACAAAAAATCTAACGGTCACTTGACATAATATCACTTAATATAATTTTATTTAATATAACGATCAGTTGTCATATTGATCTGTTGATATAATTTCATTTTATCTAATTTCTTTTGATATAATGAACACTTTTTATAATGCACATTTGACATAACATTCGTTTAGTATATTATTTATTTACTATAATATTCATAATCTCTAAGTAATGATCATGAGATCACAATAAAGGTGACTAATGTCATAATGGACTTTGAACTTGTTGCAATGAAATGTGTTAAACAAGAAGGGTGTGGCAGAGGGGTGTGTAATGTTCCGTTGGTTCTACAATATTAGGTCTACCTTGTTACCAGGAGGATCTGGATGCAATCTGGACTTTAGGGCACCCCGACTCGGATAGGTTAGGTTAGAAGGGGATGGCGGGGTCTACGACCCCGCCATCCCCTTCGTGGTTTTTTTTTTTAACCAACCAGAAGTAGGCGCCCCGCAAAGCGGGGCTCCGTCGACCAAGTCCGACCTCGACCAGAAAATTAGGTCAAAAGAACATTAGGTTAAATGAAAGTTATATTAAAAGAATATTATGCATTTTGAAAATTATATCATATGAACTTTATACAAAATGTTATTATATCAAAGGAAGATTATATCATATAAAACATTATATCATATGAAATTAGGTTATTTGATATTATAGCATATGAAAATTATAACATATGAACGTTATTTCAAGTAAAATTAGAGCATTTGTTATTATATCAAACATTACACACCCGTATGGCAATGCTTAACTTCTGGCCGAAATAAATACCAGCATTCTGAGAAAGTGAAATAAAAAGATTTCTTGCTATAATGTGTTGTTGAGTTTCCTGAATAAATAAATAATGATCTTACCTGCACAATGTTCCAGTACGGCACAATCTTGGCGATGCTTTCGGTGACTTCAGAGCAGGCCGTGCCTAGAAGCATGACCATCCTGGAGTCCCGTTCCGTGTAGAGAGCGTGGAAGAAACGGTCTACCCCCACGCCAGGGTCACACTGTAAAGAAAGTCGTGATGAGTGGTGCAATTTGAAGAGAGTTTGGTTTGTGCAGTATAATTTATTACGATCGAAGGAAGCGGCAGGACTTTACTGTCGCGCAATTTGTTAAACTGCTATTATAAGTTGACTAGATATTTAGGATGCTTAGGAAGCCAGAAGAATATTTGTTCTACGAAACAATTTGTTCGGTTGTAAAACAAAATTTCAGCTTTGATCACGTTTTTTCACAACCGTTCACAAGTTTTTTTATTTTTTTTTTGTATTGTAAGATTTCACAAATATCTTATTTTATTACAATTTAGCCCATAAAGGCTAATGAGTCATTATATTTTAACCTAAATTAATATGTAAACATAAATCTAAGAGGCGTCCGATAACACTTTACTTAGTTTTTCAGGCGAAGTCACTTTGTTCATGTTGTCTTTTGTTCACATGTGTATTACTGCGTTTTTAAATAGAGGGGCAGGTTAGCAGTCTTCTGGCCGTTTTATATCGCCAAGTAGTGATTAGACATAAACAATTCTCTGAGGTAGCAACAACAACATATAACATAACATAACATTACACCTATAGGGTGTAGCAGAGCTGTACGATACCCATATTTCACTTGTTATGTTTAGGTCCCATGTTATAGGGGGTGAGCCTATCGCCATCCACTGGGCACAATTCCAACTCCGTGCTGCTATTAAGAATTTCCTGACGGAAATTTTACAAATAACACTTTGCCCGAACCGGGCATCGAACCCGAGACCTTGCGGTGAGAGGCGCATACGCTAACCACTAGACCATAAAGGCAGTACAAAACTACAACACATATATTGTAAATGTTTAAAATTGATTGTGTGTGGTAAGATACAGAGTTATATCACGTTACCTGTAATTAGATACCGTTTTTGGAGCAATTCAACAATAATTTTGAGTTGGCTTGCCAATTCAACAAGTCTATTAAATCCGTACGGACGTAATCGAGTTAATGAAATACAGGAAAGTACCGCTAATCATACGTGGAGTTACGCGCCGTCTAAGGACAATCCAGCAGATCTCGTTTCTCGGGGGCTAAACGCTAGTCTTATTGGTGAATGTTCGATGTGGTGGAACGGTCCCCTTTTAACAACCCCTTTTCTCAACCACAACCCAATAAAAAGGTCATAAAATATATAAGAAGATTGTGTTAAAATCGAGGATTTTTAGTCTCCAATATTACAGATGAAATACCTTAGTGTCATTAGTGATGAGGTGCAGCTTGTACCCTGGCAGTAGACCCCTCTTGTTGACATGGTCTACCGCCAGCCTCGCAGCCGCTAGCTCTGATATACCATCAGCTCTCGGAGAATCTCCCACAGACAGCTCGAAGAGACCCAGGATTGAGACTATGCGGTTTGATTTGGTCTTCGGTAAGTCTGCTAACAAAGAGAAAAGCATAGTGATTAATTGGAAGGGTATATCACAGCACAGGCATAATAACCCAAACGGAGACTTGCTGAACTTTTACCGCTGCATTGATAAAAATACGTACAAAGAGTTGCGCATAAACGCTCTGAAATGTGTCAGCTTATTTGGTTCTACCAAATCAAATCAAATCAAATCAAATCATTTATTTCCATGGGCCCCAAGGGGCGCTTGAACACGTCAAAACAAACATCAAAACACAAAAAATATAAAATTAAAATAAAACTTAGCTAACTAAATTATAATAGGTAGGTACTTATTGTAATAAAATGATTTGACACCGGAGCTTAGATTGACTTTAAACCCATAGAAATCTTAATAACAAGGCAATAGAAATGTCAAAGACGCGTGACCTTGTCGCCGCGCATGTGTCTAGTCGAACACAAGTGCGAGTTGAGGAATTGTCGTCTTAATGTCATCGCAAAAAGAATAATTTTGTTTGCAGGAGAAATTGTGTTTTTATTGTTTGGTTATGTAGTGTGAGTATTTGAAAAACGGTGACATGCGTCCCAGTGTTAAAAGATAGTCGATAGCATTTCTATTGACTAGTTATTAAGATTTCTATGGTTCTACCTATAAATTTCAAATTCAAATTCAAATTCAAATCATTTATTTTCATAGGCCCCGGGAGGCGCTTGAACACGTCAAAACATTACAAAAAATGATATAAAAGTAAATAATAAATAATACTAAATTATACTAATTACAATGATTTGAATTACCGGGGCTCAGATTAATTTTAATCAAACTGTTTAGAATCGAATTAAAATCAATCTAAGTACCAGCTCCGATGGGTATTGCATTATGAGAAGAGCTGGTGAGAAACTCATGTGCACCATCTTTTAAAATGAAAAATATAACAGTATAAAAGTACATGAAAAAATCACATAAGAAGAGCAATTCATTTCCAAATACTATTATCATTTATGTAGTCTAAAATATTATAGTAAGCTTTTTGACATAATTTAGTTTTAACATATTTTTTAAATTTACCTATTGATAATTCTATTGCGTCTAAAGGAAGTTTATTGTAAAAGCGTATACATTGACCTGGAAACGAGTTAGAGATTTTATGGAGCCTAGTAGTGGGCACAGCGAGTTTGTTTTTGTTCCTTAGATTTAATTTATGGAGATCACTATTTTTCTTAAATTTCGTTTGGTTTTTGTGAACGTACATTAAATTTTCGTAAATGTATTGAGAATGTAACGTCATAATATGTATCTCTTTAAATTTATTTCTTAGTGTCTCCTTGGGACTCATCATATAGATAGCTCGAATAGCTCGTTTCTGGAGCACAAATATTGAATCTATATCCGCGGCACTACCCCAAAGCAATAAACCATATGACATTATACTGTGAAAATAGCTAAAATAAACTAAACGCGCAGTGTCAACATCGGTCAGTTGACGAATTGTTTTTACGGCGTAAGCTGCTGAGCTGAGTCTACCAGACAACGTTTCTATATGTGGGCCCCATTGTAATTTAGAGTCTAATGTTATAAACATAATAATATGTTTGTAAATTACATTAAATAATGTAATTTATTGATGACATTTTTGACAACTATATTATTTTTTAGGCTAAGCTATTGTAATTAATGAATATTGACATGTAAAAGTTTATCTTATTTTATATTGCTATGGATAATTACTATTTATTGTTGTAAATTGTAAAATCCGAAATAAAGAATATTTATTATTTATTTATTTATTTCAGTTGATAGTTAAATTTAAAATAAAAACTTGAAGGTTTACGTGATTTGTTTATGTTGTATTATCACCAATGGTCGAATATCCCTTTAAATCCGATCCCTTGAGTACGTAAATATTTGTTTTGTCAAAAGTTATATTATGGATATTAAGAGGATCATGACTTTGTTTCATTTTTGGAACTTGCCATTTGAGTTAGAATGCATTAACTAAAGTCACTTGATTGATGAAAAACTGTTTATACTTCTTCTTTGCGTGTCAATGGAAAAACACATGGATAAAATTGCATTATTCTTATATACAGGGTGTATTTTTGAAACGGGGCAGTAAGGGCAAGTACCTTAACCGTTGCAGTTACAGCAAAACGTTCTTAAAAGACCTTCCCTAACTTTTTGGGACATTTTGAACTGCATTCACAGATTTTGTAAAAAACTTACAGTTAGCAAAAAAAATGCAAAAAGTTCAATTTTTTTTTTTAAGCCAATCGATTCTATTTCATGTGGGGATCAAAAAACTCTATGGGACCATTTTAGCTTTCAGTACTAGAAAAGACAGAAATTGCCAAAAACGTTTCCCATACATTTCGGCAACAGAAACGAATTTCTACGATGGTCTAACTTTTTGTTATGGCCTGGAAGTGGGTAGAATTGACTGTAAAGTAAATAAAAAGAATTTTTACCCTCAAATTTCGAATTTGATTCGAAAATCTGTGTGTTATACTTAGTTTCAGCTGAGAAACTTCGTATGAGTTATTAATTAAGGATTTTCGCTAAAATGTCTTCTAATCGTGAAAAAATTGACTTATTAGAAGCGTATTTTGTCAATAATCGAAATGCGGGAGCTGCATTAGTGTGGTACCGCAATAATTATATAATTTTATCCCTACATAAAATAGGTTTTCTCTAATATACATTGCGCATTACAAAGACTTGTCCCCTGTGAGGATTGAACCCACGACACTAGCGTTGGGGAGAGTGGCAATGTGACGGCTACGTATCAACGTAGATGCTCTCATGTAGAACCAGATTCTACTGGAAATGTATAGGTTGAACGGTAGCCATGCGTACATTAATTTTCGTTTATCCAATTTTAATGCAGTCACGCGTTAGATTGGTTGAATTCATCTGAACAACACTTCACTGGACAGTCCAATTTTCAATCGCAGAACGTTATTACGCCAATAACGCTATCCTCTGCTGGATTCAATCATTTTGTTAATGGGCTTCAATGTCGTCAATTGAAATTGGTCATCTATCATCTAATCTATTCGACAGCATTAAGTGCACGGTTAGCGTAGTGGTTACAGCCGTCGCCTCGCTGCTTTGAACTGCTCTGGTGTTGTGGGTTTGACCCCACATGGGACAAACCTTTGTGTGATCTGCAACGATATGTTCTGACTCTGGATGTGCTTTGCGTGTGTGGAACACCACCGCAACCCAGCAGTTATGCCTATTGAGGCGTCGTTTTTAAAAAAAGATAAATAAAGAAATAGCATTTACTGCAATTGATTTGGAGAAGGTAGGTGAATAGAGGTTTTGTTGAATACAAGAACCTATTATAATTTTGTCTACTCGTTGAAATATTTTGAGCACGTCTCTACATTTATCTGGCAGACATTAGAATCTGGACAAAGCTTACGGGCACAGTTCCAAACTCTATATTGAGATGAAAAACATAATGAAACTTTTGTTCTTGCTTAGGAAATCGTACCCGAGTTTCACTGAATGGCTTTGAAATAGAAACATACTAATTGCTTTTCTTTGACAACCTCGCTGGCATAGTTGTGAAGGTACGCGACTGCTGCTTTGATCCTAGTCCCAGGTCAGGTAGAAATAAAGTAAATAAGTTTCGCCGTATGAAAATAAAATTCTCAGTTGAAACATAAGGTTTGTTCACATATATACTTAAGGGGCATCAGCTCATGTTTAATTTCAGCAACCACCAGGTTGGTAGTTCATTCTGCAGGGTCAACACAATACATGGGGGGTCCCTAATTTTACTTAATAAGAAACTTAAATTTAAAGAACGGAAAGATATTGGGTCCCTCTCTGTAGAATGTTCCATAGAACTCTCCTGTGTACAATTAGAGCAGTTCATTATTATATGCGTATATAAACCTCCCTCCGCAGACCTTAATTTATTTTTAGAAATCATGGATGAAGCCCTATGCAGAGTAAATAATTTGGGTAAAACAATTTTAGTCTGTGGAGATTTTAATATTAATATTCTAGTTAATACAACTGCATCATGTCAAATTTTGAGTCTTTTTAAATCCCATAATTTAATAAACTTATTTATGGAGCCTACTAGAATAAGTGCCACCACGGCTACATGCTTAGACAATATTTATACAGATATTAGTCCAACTCACAGAAGTATTATTAATAAACTAGATTCTGATCATTCTGGGCAAATGATAAGTTTTAAAATAAAAAGTAAAAATGTAGTTAGGAAAAAAATTACTTCTGTACCAGTAACAGCTAGTCGCTTTGAACGTATGAGAGTTAACCTAGCTAATAACTTACCTTTCTTAGATAATGACATAGAGCCTAATGTAATGTATAATTCGTTTTTTGATTCATTTCTTCGCGATTTTAACTCAATATTTACTTCCAAGGAGATTACTGTTACTAGTAGTCCTGTCTTTGGTGACTGGGCAACCGCAGGTATCCATAAGAGTAGGCAAACATTGTACATTTTATACTATGAAAGACAATTTAATAGCAGTGAAGAGTTTAAAGAACATGTCAAATCATACTCGAAGATTTTTAAACGCGTTTGTAAAATTGCCAAATCTACATTTATTAAATCTAAAATCAAAAACAGTAGTAATAAAATTAAAGCCACATGGAAGGTTATTAATGAAGAGACTGGGAAGGTTAGATCAAAAAATTCAGACTTTAAGTTAAGTATCAATGGTCAAGTAACCAAGTCAGATTTAGAAGTTGCCAGTGCTTTTGAAGGATTTTTTACTGCTTTTCCTGTCTCTCTAACTAGTGCTTTAGGCTCTTCCTCCTCCGTTGCCGAGTCGTTACTTAAAGATAATGTGCCTGAGTTTTACAATAATTTCGATTTTCACCATGTTAATTTGTCTGATTTTAAAGCCGCGTTTAAATCAATTAACATTAAGAAAACGGCTGATCTATGGGGCATTTCTGTACATATTATAAATTTGTTGATTGACATTATTGCACCTGATTTAATCGTGATATTTAATAGATGTATTGATTGTGGTGTGTTTCCTGACTTAATGAAATTAAGTAAAGTCATTCCTTTGTTTAAATCAGGTAGTACATTAGACCCCACAAACTTCAGACCAATATCGGTGCTACCTACGTTTAGTAAAATTTTTGAAAAATTAATTCTCGCGCAGTTACTTAAATATTTTAATGAAAACAATCTGTTGCACACTAAACAATTCGGTTTCACTCGCGGACGGTCAACATGTGATGCTGGGGTAAAATTACTGGAATGCATATTTGAGGCTTGGGAAGAGTCGCGGGATGCCTATGGGGTGTTTTGTGACTTATCTAAGGCTTTTGATTGTGTGCAGCATGAAACTCTAGTCAAGAAGTTACACCACTACGGTATAAGAGGCACCGCTCTGGATCTTCTTACTTCATATCTAAGCGATAGGATTCAGAGAGTAGATGTCAATGGAAAGCATTCGCATGGATCAGCTGTAGCAATGGTGGTGCCACAAGGCTCTATTTTAGGGCCTTTTCTGTTTCTCTTGTATATTAATGATTTACCTCATCTTGTTAAGGATAATCATGAGATAGTATTGTTTGCGGATGACACTTCTTTAGTTTTTAAGGTAAAAAGACAACAATCAGTAATTGACGATGTAAACAATGCTTTATCAAAGATAGTAAACTGGTTTAGTGCTAATAACTTGCTTTTAAATGGTAGTAAAACAAAATATATTAGATTTTTCACAAAAAATGTTAAGTAAGTCAAAACTAGTGTGATGATGGACAATGAGGAATTGGAAATGGTCAATAAGGTTGTCTTTCTTGACACACAAATCACGTAAACCTTCAAGTTTTTATTTTAAATTTAACTATCAACTGAAATAAATAAATAAATAATAAATATTCTTTATTTCGGATTTTACAATTTACAACAATAAATAGTAATTATCCATAGCAATATAAAATAAGATAAACTTTTACATGTCAATATTCATTAATTACAATAGCTTAGCCTAAAAAATAATATAGTTGTCAAAAATGTCATCAATAAATTACATTATTTAATGTAATTTACAAACATATTATTATGTTTATAATAATATGTTTGTAAATTACATTAAAATTAAAAAAATACATTAACATTAAAATGTAGTTTAGAAATTGCAATAAACGTTTAACATCTGGGCATGCATTTTGACACTTCGATGACCGTTAATCACAACGTATAATAATTCTGTTAAACTCTTATTAACTCAAACAAATGTCCATAAAGTTAACAAAAGGCATGATCTACATACATTACATAATTGTATTCCTAACTAATGTTTTGTACGCCTGTCAAACGTACGCATATTAGAATTATTTTGTTTGTAAATGATTTGTTCTGAGTGTAATTAAAAGTAAAAGAATAAATAAAAAGAGTAATTAATAAATAAATAAATTAGTATGTTATTACACCAATCGATCAATAAACAAACAAATAGACGAGCAGTGAGCAAAACTCAACTTTGCTTCGAGCGAAAGCAAAACTCGAAGCAAAATCCAGTTTTGCTCACTGAATCGAAGCATAATTTAGTCGGTTTTTATACAACAATAAAATACTTTTTGAGCTGCTAATGTGATTTTTTTACAGTATAGTAGGTACTGATAAGTTCATTTTTACTACCAATATAACGGCCAACTGCATTAAAACATAAATCAGAATGTATAATTCTGTTAAAACTCCGATTAACTCCATAAATTGCCGGCCATAGACAGCTTTGTTCCTGTAGCAATAAATAATTGTAATTACGCCAGTAATTATCGCTCAATAGTCAATTCTCTCATTTATACGCAATAGTAGCGGTGTGGAATTGCCTCACACAGTGGACGATTGAATTGCGGCTATTTGCAAAGATAACGAGATAGACGAAACATAATTCATTCATAGCCTGTTTGGATACATTTTTATTTTCTGACAATCTGTGGTTTAGATATTTACGAAGCAAAATATTTTTGGGTTTCAAAATATGTTGTATGACAAACAAAAATAGAAATAACCTAATCATACTCTCACTCGATTCTATTAGTGGTTACCTAAATAAAGTTCTACTAATATTTATTTATGCGATAATTAAATGTGTTTAATCAAACTATGAAATACGGATGTTACTCACGCCATGTTGGTCTATTTAGTCGACCGCGGTTTCACCTATACTTTTCCTGACCTTTTCTAGAGAGTGCGATACATCGCGCCTGATTCGCAGCCAGCCTTGTACTGCGGGCGGGCAGCGGCGCGAGCCGAGCGGTGTGGTGTGACGGCACAGAAGGGAGGGGGGTGCTACATACACTGGTATCTATTGGTAGCGTTTTTGTGATGTGTTCACTGTCACTGTCATCGCCCCGTTGTTGTGTATGTTACAAACACACGTCAGTTTTAATAAAAATAAGGATGTGTTTGATACTCTCTCTAAAATAAACTACTAGATTGATTCTGATATGTGATTTAATTATTTTATTTATACTTACGTGAGCTAACATAATTACTAGATAAATACGGGTAACTCACGTGTTACTGCACTCACAGCCCTGATGAAGATATTAAATATCTATGGGTATTGCATTATGAGAAGAGCTGGTGAGAAACTCATGTGCATTTTAAAATGATCACTCATTTTAAAATGAAAAATATAACAATAAGTATACATATAAAAGTCACATAAGAAGAGCAATTCATTTCCAAATACTATTATCATTTATGTAGTCCGAAATACTGTAGTAAGCTTTTTGACATAATCTAATTTTAACATATTTTTTAAACTTACCTATCGATAATTCTATTGCGTCTAAAGGAAGTTTATTGTAAAAGCGTGTTATTTGAAAATTATAATGTATAAATTAGTTAAACATATTTTAATAAATCATACTAACGATTGATTATAACACGTACCTATAGATATCAACTCTCTAATTATATAAAAGATAATTGCTTCGATGGTCTAGTGGTTAGCGTATGCGCCCCTAACTGTGAGGTCTCGGGTTCGATAACGGGGTCGGATAAACTATGGCAGCATGGAGTTGGAATTGCGCCCGGTGGATGGCGATAGGTGCCCCCCTATATCCCATGGGACCTACACATAACAGGTGAAATGTGAGTATTATACATCTCTGCAACACCCTTCTGTGTAATACAGGCGTGATGTTATATTTTTATACATGCTATTATTAATAAATTATTATTATCAAATTCTGCTTATAATTATTACTGCGATTTTTTCTGTATCTAGTATGTGTATTTTTTACTTTTAAATACAAAAACGATTGGCTCAAAAGTCAAAGTACTTATTGTTTATATCTAAAAAAAACAAACACAACAAATCATAATATCATCCCAATTAATGAACTTTCACCTCCTGGGTTAACGGCCCAGATTCTTTGACAATTCAGCCATGGATTTGTATGCTGCAAGATTCGAAATTTCTCAACCCTAAGCCAGCGTTTTAGGTATATATACCTTAGCTAGACGAATCTTAATTGGATTGTAAACCGTACTTAGTCAAACACAGTACGTTTGGGTTTAGACCAACTCGATACTGTCGAAGGATGACGCATGTATATTAAATACTTGTTATAATAAAAAAAAATTGCTTTGTAAAATCTTAATTTTGCATTCAAAATATTGTATAAATGATTATATACTAATACTTTTTATTTGTTTGAACGAATGTAGTGAACGTAGGTGTCGTCCATCTGATGGTAAATGGTAACTACAACGTACAGACATCAACAATCCACAAAAATAGATTGTAAATGCATAGCTTCATCTGAGAACTTCGGTGTTATGCCTCATGGGCCACTAATTTCAGGACCTAATTTCACCACCAAACCGGATAGGCAATACTACTATTTGGCGGCAGGTTAAAGGTGAGACGGTGGGGCTTGCGCCCTCGAGCTCGTTCGCAAGAGCTCTACCACCATTTTTGCTTCTCAGACTCCATGACTTGATTCTCTTGTTTATAGTTGTTTCTTATTTGTGTAATTTAATTGTTTCTCCAAAAATATAGTGTTTGATTGTGACACAAAAAATTCTATTATGTAATATTTTTTTCTGTTGTCACAATGCTCCTTACTCACTCACTGGGCGCATCTGAATTATCAGCGCTGCGGTGCTTTTAGCGCTGCAGTATTGTGCTGAGATGCGTACCATTTCTGACATTATGAATAATATTTTTAAATTATTTAGTTTTAGACGCTTTGTAATGTGTTTTCTTATGCCAGAATAAATTATTTTTCTTTTCTTTTTTCTTTCTTTTCTATTTTATTTGCTTCGTCAGAGGGTTGAATTGCAGACCTAAGGGCCAAAAACAAAACGTATTGAGGTTGCCATTTGACAAATAAACACGTTATTATGCCTTTCCCAACCCATGCAAGGTAATCAGGGGTTAAAACGTGTTGTGAAAAAAGGATTTTTCCTTTACAAGTTTTATAAAAGCACTGGCCAGCTGACGCCAGTTTTGTTTGTTTTATACATGGTGCATTTGAAACTTGACCATGTCGGATACACGAAAATGGTTTTAAAATAAATACTGCTCATATTTTTTGCGAAATTTTGGTCCCCTTTGACATTATCGAAAAAAAATCTGCTTTGCACACGACTTCATTTGAAGACAAGCAATTTCGTTTCTTAAAATAATATAATCAAAAGCTTTTATAGGACTAACTTAGGTAGGTGTTCTTTAAAACACTGCCTCGATGATTAGTGGTTAGCGTATAACTGCGAGGTCTCGAGTTTGATTCCCAGATCGGGCAAAGTGTTATTTGTGAACTCTGGAGTTGCCATTGCGCCCGGTGGATGCCGATAGGCTCACCCCCTATCCAACCGCATCTAAACATAACAGGTGTAATGTGGGTGTTGTACACCTCTGCCACACCCTTTTGGGTAATATAGGAGTGATGTTATGTTTATAAATGTATGATTAATGTGCGCTTTAAAAATCAGGAATTGTAAGAATACACACACACATTTTCTAAGAGAACATTACACATTTTTTCATGTTAATCGATCTAGCACCAAGCACTAGTTCAACTTCAAGTACTAACTTATAGCGGTTCACCCTGTATAACATGGGTTGTATATTTTTGTTAGAGATGAAGGGAACGTAAATTGTAACTAGTACGTTATGTAATATATTATGTAGGGACAGGGTACTGTTGATGGATTACGTGCTGACACGCGACCGTAGACGTGATTAATATGCTTAGATTTTGTAAATAAATATAAGAGGTACTTTGGAACATTGCAGAAAATCGAGAAAGAAAATTATATGAACTGAGATGATTAATTCTAGTCTTTGTATCATGCGTGATTATCAGCATTATCCAAACCATAGAAATCTTAATAACTAGTCAATAGAAATGCTATCGACTATCTTTTAACACTGGGACGCATGTCGCCGGTTTTCAAATACCACTACATAACCAAACAATAAAAACACAATTTCGCCTACACATACATTTTGTATTACTGCAAAGAAAATTATTCTTTTTGCGATGACATTAAGCAATATTTTCTAAAAACGAATAATCTTTAGGCGTCCCAAACAACACTGGTAACCACGACAACTCCTCAACTCGCACTTGTGTTCGACTAGACACATGCGCGGCGACAAGGTCACGCGTCTTTGACATTTCTATTGCCTTGTTATTAAGATTTCTATGATCCAAACCAATTCCCATTATATTTGAGTCGGCTGCCAGTCTAATGGATTCAGCTAAATATCAGTATTTTATATGGAGCGACCGCGATCAGGCTTCGAGACGATACGATACACTTTGTTAGACTAGTTGTCAGATCTTCTGGTCTCTGACTACCCGTGACGACTGCCATAGATCTTTCAGAAGGCAACTCGGTCCAATATTTTTGAAGTTAAATCATTACAAGCGAAAAATAATAATCAGATCTTTATATAACATTAGTTTAGACAACAGGTTGCATTTAAAATTATATTGTATTTCCAACAAGTGACAAAACTGAATAGGGTTGTTCCAAGAAAATTATTCATATTATTCTAAAGCCCAACCGCAACACTGATTCAATAAACAATGTTTTGTTTTCGTCTGGTTTGTAGCAGTGTACTAAAATGGTCTCTAACTAATATTAATTGAATTTATGTAACCCATTTGTAATACGTTCAGATGTTTCGAGTAAACGTGCGTAAAGAAAAAGGATTGACAAAGAAAGTTCGCGCATTTACGCGATCTCGTTGTTCATATTTATTGTATTAATTTAATTTCATAAAACCAATTTACATGTCATGTTTCCAATTATCCACTTATCGACCGTTCACAAAACACTTTAAAATGTCAATTATATAATTTTATATACATCCAAATTAATTAAAAATAATAAGTCCAAGAATTTTGTTATTAAAAATAATGTAATAAATGAATATAATGTCAATAAATATAGGCAAAAATAAATAAAATAAAGCTCATTTCTAATTTTGTACACTAATGTCAATTTACTAACAAATTATAATAATTATGTCAAATATTAGTTGGTACTTTATATTATGACATTTATATTACTTTATACTATGGTAGACTGTCAGAGAATTAAGTCCGCCTTATATACAAATTTTGTAAACTAAGTTTTTAAATAAATAAAATAAATAAAAATTGAAATATGCATTATTATCATAAAATGTTTGCTCGACAAGCTAGCGTTTTAGTCGGGACTTGAAACTGAACACTGGTCTATCGGTAGCATGTGCCACCGATTGCTTTGATCATTGGTCCGATTCCCATGTCGACTAAAAGAGTTATTTTGGAGTTTACTGTCAGAAAATTCCTAGTAGTAGCTAGGAATTAGGAATGGTCTCCGGTAAATGGTGACAGGCTCAATCCCTATCACATGGAATCTTAAATAACAGGTGAAATGTGAGTCAAACACCCTTCCGGGTAATAGAGGTCTGTTGCTATATTAATTAAATAACTAAATTACATCATTCGGTATTGGTGCGTAGTGTTAATGAGTGTGGCATTTAGTCACCATGTCAGAAATGTAACCTAAAGTGATTCATCTTATAGCTTGGACAAACAGATTGTTTGTATAAATTGTTGTGATAGCTCTGTCATGCAGGTTGATAAATACAAACCAATTAATAGCTAGACAGCTTACAGAAGATGCCGTGGCGCAATGGAGAAGGTATCGGTCATACGATCGAGAAGTCGTAGGTTC
This sequence comes from Hypena proboscidalis, assembly GCA_905147285.1. Lineage (NCBI taxonomy): Eukaryota > Metazoa > Arthropoda > Insecta > Lepidoptera > Erebidae > Hypena > Hypena proboscidalis. The sequence goes on from LR990132.1 coordinate 2,197,335, forward strand.
GAATCTTGTACCTGGAGGGGGTTAGCAAGATCTTTTTTAACTTACTAGTAATTTGCAAATACAAATAATACAAAAGAGGAAAAGTGTGGGTGTTGTAGAGACATCTCTGCCACACCCTTTTGTACCTAAAGACGTTATGTTATCCTCACACATTATAAAACAAGTTTAATCGCAGTTCTTGCAACAAAATCGAAAGCTATTTTACGGTTTCTCATGCGGTTAGATAGTTATTTAAGAGTAAGGTTTTAATAAAATAATTTACCAAGGACGACTTACTACGTGAGTGGAACCAAACGCACGCACACTGTACACGTATTCAGTATTGGTTGGTAACAAGTGAGGCATTCAGTCACCGTGTCAGGAATGTGACGTGAAGCGATTCGTCGTGTCACTACACAAACAGATTGTTTGCATAGATTGTTGAGATAACTCTGTCATGCGGGTTGACAAATACACGGCAATTAGTAAAGGTATATGTATAATTGTACGATTTTTGTATTATTATTCCTTGTTAAATTGATTTTTAGATCTGTAATCTGAGATATTTCATTTATAAGATTCAATATTAGACTTTTAACTTTTGGACAAATAAATAATTATATGCGACTTTGCGTAAATACTGATTGAATGTCTTTTTTCACATCGCAGAAAAAGAGGATCATACCTAACTGTAATCTCTTTGGGTACTAAGATATCGAGGGTGACATACTTGTAAAAACGGTCAGTTAGACAAGAAACGTGATCGGATTGTTGCTTTAATAATAATAACATTTTATTAATTTTAATGCATGTTTATTCTAGCCCATTTTATCGAAATCATTATTATTATTTTTTTTATATCAATTAATAATTAAAATGAACACGGACAAACAAAGAATTAGTAAAATTAAAGTAATAATCCGATTACGTTTCAATTGAAAATATACGTCTAATTTGTTCCCCCTTATAACTACCACTATGTACGTAGTAATTTCCTTTATGTTAATAAACAAACACAGCTTAGTAACCTCCTTTAGTACTAAGTTAGTGCAGCGTGACATATTGGATTTACAGCCTGCATGTAGCCCGGAACTTCCTGTTTCCGGTTCCGTTAACGCAAACATACATACACTCTCAGAACACAGATATGTTAAACCAACATTTGCTGTATAGATTGAGTAGAACGTCTATATAGACATAAGGCTCTTAATGAGTTAATAAACTTTAAGTGTAACTAGACAAAATGACTGAAATGTTAAACGTGGTAATGGTGAATGCAAATTTCGTAAAACAATTAGAAAATACGTTATGAGAACCATCTAGAAACATAATATTTAAAAATAACATTGCCACAATTTTATTTATTTGACCGCGTCGATGGTCTAGTGATTGGCGTATGCGCCTTTCACTGCGGAGTCTCGGGTTCAATTCCTAGGTCAAGCAAAAGTGTTATTTGGAAATTTCTGTCGGGAAATTTTCAATAGCAGCACGGTGTTGGATTTGTGAAATGGGACCTAACATAACCGCCTGCTATACCCTTCTGATAATATAGACGTGATGTTATGATATGCATGTTATGTAATGTGTTAATTTACACTTTGTTTAACCTCAAGGAACAAGTTAATAGAAAAAATATTTGAAGCTTAGAATGAGTGCTGTGTACGCAAAATGTGTGTTGCTGACCTAGGGGGTGCATGAAAGAAGCCTCCTCGAGCGACGCACACAATCAAGTCCGGCACACCTTGGGCAGTCTGCCAATTTCCACCAAGCAGACTGGCGAATCCTTTCACCACGATGGCAAGTCAACACCATGAGTATATGACTGCAGCCATCGATACGAAAGAAGAAGAAGAAGCTGACCTAGGAGCCAGGAGCCCGTTGGCGGCCCACTTTTATAAAAGCTGAAATTTTTCGTGTGTGCCTCTAACATTCTAACATAGGTAAGAACGATCACCATTATCGAATATGGATCGCGGTCGCTTTGAGAAAAGAAAATAATAAAGAAAGTATTTATTTATTTAACACTTTATTGTACACAAAAGATTACAGAAAATAAACATATTACAGTAAGAGTATACAAAAGGCGAGCTTAACTCAGTGCTTGAGTTCTCTTCCAGCAAACCTAGAGCAATAGAGGAGACGATGATGCCATAGAGGGCAAGATAAGTGTACAACTTAAGTAGAAATCAGTGATTTTCACCAATGCTGTAACGGTGCTATGGCCCGGACGGAACCCAGACTGGTATGGACTCAGCAGGCTGTAATAAAGATACTTAATTTTTTTTTAATATATTGTGATGGATGCCAAGTAGACACTTAGCATGATTTCAACCGCTTTGACAGACACACTTTGTGTCGCAATTTGTGACGATTTTAACCTTTGTTAGAGAACAACACACATGGGGAAACTTTCAGCTTTTATAAAATGACGTAGGTCGGCCGCCCACGGGCGCTCACTCTGTTTAATAAAACCCTTTTAATACAGGGATATCCCTAAAGCGGGTGTCGCTTTTTACAAGAACAAAAAACCTGACCTTCCCTAGTGGTTGCCCCTCTCTTGTTTTGCATGTTAAATAAATTAACCGTGAAATGCACACAGGGCTGTGCAAACTGATTGATGGACAACTAAATGATTCTACAAGGGTCCCTTTTAGACTTTAGAGGTCCGAAAGTAATTTATCCTTAACACAATCAATTCGCCATGATCGTACATCAATGTATCCGGTCTTCTATATCCGACTGCCTCGTTAGTATACTGGGTGTAACGGACGAAGCTACTTACCTGTGATTCAGTTTAGTATAAGATTCTTAGACTAAGGATGCAAAAAAAAATCACCGGAAAATTAAGAAGAAAAATTCGCTCTTAGAATAATTTTATACCTCTTGGAAATCGCTAATGTATGAGAATAAACTTGCAAAAACAATTTTCAATGATCGAGGATAAACATGATTGCGAAGCTGTAGACGCGAAAATTTTTGTTCGGAAAAATCCTACCCAAAGTTGATCGGAAAATAAAAACGTTACTTTTTCATAATCAGTCGGAAGCAAACGCAAAAATTAAAAAAAATCTTAGGACCAGCCATGAATTTGGCGGTAAGAATTTTTGCACCCAGAGTCTCAGAATCATAAAATATATATTTATGCGACTTTGCGTAAATACTGATTAAATTACTTTTTTCACATCACAGAAAAATAGAGAGACGTGATCGGATTGTTGCTTTAATATTATATATCAGAATCATAAAATATACTGAATCACTGGTAAGCGGCTTCGTCACGATGTCATTTACACCCTGTATTAAGTGCACGCTAACTTCAAGCAACCATCAAAAGTAAAATAGCCTCCATAACTATGACAAAATGTTATCTTATTGTAGTATTTCGAGAGCCGTGTATATGTTAAGGGTCTGGAACTGTGTCATAGAATGTATGGCCTATTTAATAACGGTTCAAGCCCTTTGTCTGTGCACTGTAGGCAACGTTTACTCGTACATTATAAATGGCTAACACTGTTTACATGCTTTAGTTTTCATCTGAATATTTCAGCTTGAATACACTGAAAGTGAAAGCATTTGAAATGTATATATAATATGAGTTATTTAAGTTTCTTGGGGTTGCTAGACAAATCATATTGTTATACACTAAAATGCATGTTTGTTAGCGCCCATTTTGTCAAAATTGTTTTAATCACTAACTGAGTTCCATACGAACTGATTGATCCTGACGAACTGAAAATGGTAATTTTAGCAATATGTTCATGGTGATGGTTAATATTGGTAGACACTTAGCCTGGTTACAACCTCAGTGTTGCAATTTGTGATCATTCTTACCTATGTTAGAGGCACACAGGGAAGCTTTCAGCTTTTATAAAATGACGTACGAGTAGGCCGACCTACCTACGAGTAGGTAATTTAAAAAAATTGTGCATGCATGCACATATGATTTGTCTATAAATAAAACTAAAATGTATAATATATTAAAGTGAAACCCATATTACTTTTGTATGGAAAACAGCCAACCAATTCTTCCCGCTTAAGTACTGCGAGCGACTGAGACAGCGTATTTTAACAGCTCACTCCAGAACAGCCTACAAAAATCACTCTATTTATACTAGTTACAGTCGCGCCCAGTGCGGTTCGCGAGGCATTTTCTCTCACGCACGATAAAGTTGTGGAATGAGCTCCCTGCCAAGGTTTTCCAATAGAATACAGCATGGGGTTCTTTAAAAAGAGTGCAAATAGGTTTTTAAAGGGTCGGCAACGCACGCGTGATGCCTCTGGCGTTGCAAGTGTCCATAGGCTACGGTAACTGCTTACCATCACGCGGGCCGTATGCTTGTTTGCCACCTCAGAGGAATGAAAAAAAAGGTACTCTTTATCGAAATGCTGGTGTTTATATTTTGGTCACCAAAATTGTAATCCAATGTGGTAACGCCGCGTGCACATTTGGAACATGGCCTACTTTCGTTGGCACATTTTATTGTTCTGTTTAAATTAAATTACCTGTTAGTTAATACTATTAACAATACTCTTTATTTTTTACAGTAATACATTTTGTTTGCTGAAAATTTAAGCATTTATTAAAGATACAAAATAAAATTGTTAACTAACTCAAAAAATTTCAAACAACTTACTTCTTTTCAAAGTTCCGTAAAAACCTTCTCCATTTTCCGTCACGAATCAACAAAGAACTCATTATATTCATCTTTGTTTTACTTCTTTAGGATGTCGTTTTTTCAAACTCTTCATAACTTTTTAATCCTGGATAGGTAATAAGCGAAAGTTTTGACGTCACTGTCGAAAGTGATCTTGGAATTAAGTTTTTTATAACTGGAGTTCGTTTAATTAGGCCGTAATAATATTAACTGAATAAAGTCCGTTTAAAGTTAAAAAAGTTAAACGTTGGAAAAAGAACACCATGCGAAAATATGCCTGTTTCAGGTATTTTTTTAATGTCATAGACCAATTGGTTAACAATTAAAACATAATATAACATTAAATAACATTGAACATAAATAGCAATGTTTACAATTAGAAGCAATTTCTAATATAGTACTGTCAATATTCATATTAATATGAGACAACCTAGTGAATAAATAACGATACCTACAAATAGTTGTACGACTACTTCAGACCGAACTCGGACCGGATTAAAGTCGGACGTATCACACCTATTCTCCCTGTGTTATTATTTGTGCCCAGCAAAAGTATTATTGTTTATTTTTTGTAAAAAAAACAACGTCCGCACTAGGAATAACTCCTGTGTCTCGGGCATGTTCACAAAAATATATTTCACACACATAAAGCATACCCAGAGTCAGAACATATCTTAGCGGATCACACAAAGATTAGTTCCGTGTGGGGATCGAACTTACAACACTAGCGAAATTGAAAGCGGCGAGGCGACCGCTTTAACCACTTCGCCAACCATGCACTCATATCTAGTAATAAACGTGTTTAAGAGATTATAATAATCCTTTACCTTGTGTATATTTCGTGTTATTCAGTCAGACATCAGACGACCAACCTTACTTTAATAAAGTTGGATTCTTGTTAATCTTTGAGACTTAACAGAGAGACAAGAATATAAGAAATTAATGCTGTTTTGACGCACTTTGAAATGAATTTGAATGACGACCGGATGGCGGAGTGGGTAGTATACCTGCGACGCCGAGGTCGTGGGTTCGATTCCCACTTAAGACAAATCTTTGTGTGCATGAACATGGGGGTTTGTCTTAGTCTGGGTGTTTCTATGTATAATAAGTATGTATTTACAAAAGAAAAGTATATAATTTGTATTAGTATCAGTTATTCTAGTACCCATAGTACAAGCTCTGCTTAGTTTGGGACTAGATGGCGTTGTGTGTAAGTTGTGAGATATTTATTATTATTTATTTATTTATAATTTCATTTCTATTATATTCAATTTTAAATTTCTTAAAACTAGTGGTATAAGGGATAGTATTAAAGCTTAGATGATAACTTTGTCCTCTATATAAATATTTTGCACTGCTTCGATAGTCTAGTGACTTGCATATATGTGCCTCTTAAGGCGAGGTTTCGAATTCGATTCCCGGGTCGGGCAAAGTGTTATTTGTGAACTTTCCGTCAGGAAATTCACAATAACAGCACGGTGTTGGAATTGCCCGGTGGATGGCGATAGACTAATAAATAAATAAATAAATATAAATATTTCACAACTCATACACAACGCCATCTAGTCCCAAAATAAGCAGTGCTTGTACTATGGGTACTAGGATAACTGATACTAATACATATATACTTTTCTTTTGTAAATATAATTATACTTATTATACTCCCTATCCCATGGCATCTAAACATAACAGGTGAAGTGTGGGTGTTGTACACCTCTGCCACACCTTTCTGGGTATTATAGGCGTTATGTATTGTTATGTTGTGATCAATATTTTCATTATATTACAAAATATTCTGATGATGAAGATAATATTACATATTATGCTGATGCTAATAAGGCAGATTAACAATTTTAATTAAAACGAACGAAGTGCTAAGGCTTGTCGTATACAATTTCATTGTAATCAGAAGAGATTTTATATTACAGGCTCAGATTTAATCTTCGGTTGGAATTAAAAAACGTTTTTACATTATTCTCCCAATACATTTTTTGCCCAATTAATCGATGACAAAATTAGCATTTCTGCAGCAATAAACGCCATGTTTCCTGCTTTTAAGTAATAAATCTTGAGATTGCAATTTTATTAGTCACTCGTAAATCCTTGGCCTTTCTTCAATCTAATAAAATGGGTTTTATCCACTCAGACATTGTAGAGACGCTGAAAACTTCATTTTCTTAAAAGTTTAAAAATCTTGTCGCCGTATTTCTTACACTTTGTTCCGTTTACCTAGAGTGACAGTTTTAGAAAAAGTTTTGGCTTCGACGTCACATCAAACTTTAATTTAAGAACTTCCTCGTCTTGCTAAAGTCATTGTTTTAGGTTCCTAGGCAAATAAATTTTAGTTTTCTTTGTATTTTTTCATTACACCAGTTTTTCATTGTTTCATTGCTTTAATAAACCAGCATACATTTTTTCTATGCATGGAATAACACTCCCTATATTTGATTAAAATAATAGCTGAGAAAATGATAACATATCATTCTACGTCAATGGGCTAACCTATGACGCCCAATAAATTAAAGTTTATTTACAAACTCACGCTTCGGCACACTTAATTTCTCAGTAAATAAGTTGTGTATTATTTCACTAATTAATATTACAACTTTTTCGTTTAACCAATAGGTTACATTTTTGAATCGTCTTCGAATCATCCGCAAATTAAATAAAAATTAGTTGGTTGATACGAAGTATCGACAAAGTTGACCTTTCCCGGGACCGCATTACATAGCTTCTAACCTAATGACATTTCTGATTCACACGATTACGAAACCGATTCTAGCCACCACCGACTTGCGTCAGGCCACCTTGTTGACAGCCCTGCGTGACCTCTGGCCTTTGCCCCGTGACCTTTGGTAAATGCACTTAGTGCCGTGTCCTGGCAACTTCAATTAACTTTGCGGTGCCTCAAAGGCGAAGTCACTTTAAATGGAAAAATGTTATCGAGGTATTATGAAAGAGTTGAATTTTGTTCTCGGTGCAGAGTTTTGTTAAATTATGCCGTTCCAGGTTTCAAAATTGCTAACGGTACTTTTGTTTTACTTCTTTCCTGATTTCAATAAAAAATACTTGGTATAAATTTGTTTAGTCGCATCCAAAAAAAGGTTTTTAGTTTTCTAGTCACTAATAGTCTCGATGGCCACGGACAGACAGACAAACGGACATGTCAAAAAGACTCCATGTAGGTACTACAGAACCCTCAAAATGTAAAAACCCAGACAAATTAATACCAAACATAACTATTCATTTAAATTTTGTATTTGTCGTTGACCGAAAGGTACAACCCTTTGTTCACACCCGTGGTGACCAAATGCTACAGTTCAGCACACACGAATGTTGATCGCGTCAAGGCTACAGTTTAGCACGTCGCTCGGCTACACGTATGGCGACCGACAAGCATTGGCGTAGGTAGCGTTTTCCTTTATAACACGAATGACATACGTCAGTTGTTTAGGCTGTGTTGTAGCTAGCTATCACAAAGCAAAGTTTTTACCGTACTCACAACTACTAATATAAATCAAAGATTTTTGTATAGGCTTTGAAGATTTTTTAAAATAAATATTGTGTGATGTTGGGGTCAAAGAAACTATTCAACTGTTAAATTATGTTTATAAATATCTGATAGTTAGTCTATCTGTGTCGTTGCCTGTCTGTTACGCTTTCGCGTCTTAATGGTTGGACTGATTTTTATTAAATTAGGTAATAAAGAAAATGGGCTCTTAGGGCACTTTGCCCACGCGGGCCTAAATTCTAAAGCTTCTTCTGCTAATATTTTCAGTAGAGTTACGCTTTCAAATTTGATTACTTTATGTTTATATTATTTTATTTGTGTCATAAATAAACAATGTGCCATTCCATCTATACTGTCATAAAGAAGAAATATGGCGGAGGTTTATAACTGTTATTCAAATAATGAAATACGTGTGTTACTCACGTAATGTCTATTTAGTTGACCGCGGTTTCGCCTATACGTCTAGGCATTATCAAGAGAGTGCGATACGTCGCGCCTGAGTCGCAGCCAGTCTTGCACTATATAACTGTTCTATAAAATAAAATAAGACCGTAGCTTTTTGAAATTCAAATAAAAATTCAACAATTATTTGAAACGATTAGATCTAGAATTTGCTTCATAAAATAACTTTGATAATTATTTTTTATAAAGGTATTTTATCAAGGCCATTTGGACAATACTTTCCACTTTTAACTCTGGACCATAATCCGAAAACCCTAATTTACGTGATATATCGCAGCACGTTGAGTATTTGCCGGCCTTTGCCCATTGTCCTTATCGAGAGCGTTGCCATGTGTTGTTTGTTTTGTACCGTACACACACAGAATATCCCGAGCTTCGGGACCAATTGGGTCGTTTGAAGAACAATGAATTGCGAAGTTTTCAAGGTTAAAATTAAGGTTGGGTTTTGTGTTTAAGATGTGACGTGGAGATTTAACTCACTGTTTGGCAGAAAGCAAGTGACTTATATACATGTATCATCGTTTTTTAGTAAACAAGTGACTTATATACATGTATCATCATTTTTTCTTTATAGGGTGGAAGTGACATTTATTGAAACCACAGTTTCTAGACATTTAAGATTTCATGTACACCAGATTATGTTAAAAGAAATAACGCATATCCATTTTTAGTAAAAAATAATTACATTCAGATCGTTCAATTTGTGCGGTAATGGTGAAGTTATTTTTTTCTTAAAAAGACAAAATACACCTGGCAATGAATACTTACCAATTCTACTGATTTTTATTGGCACTGATTCTACTGTTGTTTCAATTAGATAGTTAACATTAAAATTTATTTGATCGTAAGACCGTAAGCCGTAAGCCACTAGTGAGCGAGTGAAAATAACCACTTACTAAGCAATAGCAATTTAAATTCAAATATAGTCACAGCCATTGACACGTTAGAAGAAAAATAACGTTAAGTTTTCTATTTCGTAGTATGCTTAGATGTATAAAACAAAATGAAAGCTAATGTGAATAATTTCGAAGCATTCGTAGCTCGCACAAGAGCAAAGATACGAGATTTGTAGCACTACTTAAATAATGTACCTTTAGCACGGTTTGCCGCTATCGTCTGATTCGACTATGACGTAGTTGTCAACATAGTAACGTCCAAAGACAAAATAAATAGACTTTTTATTTTGATAACTATGATTTTTTTCCCTAGAGACCATAATATATATTGTTATTCCGCGACTAAGCATATTGAAAATATTAAATATGAAAACCACATATGGTCCGCGCCCGAGTGGTTAGAATTCAATTCAATTAATTTATTCATAAAACAAGTTTTACATTGTGTTTGAATATTACATAAAAGACAAATAGAAACATGAAAATATCTGAATTAAATTACTATTACCTGCAATATTGTCCATAGAATTAATTTTAAATGTCAAGTTACCATACCACACATCATTATGTTTAATATATTAATAGAAAGGGAAGTAGTTAGCATAAAGGCCTTTGTTTTAAACAGAGTTGAGAATTTAGCTGTTACGTGTATTGCGTAAATAAAGGGCGAATCTCGCTTTCAGCAACTGCTAAACATAACATAACATCACGAATACAAAATATATTTATATTTAAGACTACGATGGCGTCGATGGTGTCATAGAACTAAATGGGTGCATAACATATGTTAAAAAGAGATGATTTTGGTCAATGTCATCATATTATAACATAAATCACTCTGGTCTCACAAATATTAACGTCCGTAAACCGAGTTTATAAACTTTACCACTTCCATTTTTGAACGTGTTGTTCGTGTTGTATTCTAAAATCCCGATGTTCGGATTGATTTCCGACGTCGGAACTAGACGTACGACCAATACGCACCCAATGCAAGCACTCTCATAGAACTAGGAAGGTTGTGATGATTTGTGCGTACGTAAACGCACGAGTGAAATTCGTACAAAAATCGCATCCAATGTGAGCAGGGCCTAAAATTGTTTTCTATTTAGCTGTTGGATTTTTAGTTTCAATTCAATTCATTTATTTTAAAACACAATGTCAAAATAGTAAACTATTTTGACAATGTCAAAATAGTAAACTATTTTGACATTGTGTTCGACATTGTGTATACAACATAAAAAAATAAGACAAAATGAAAAACCGAAACATAAACACTATTTAACTGTTAGGATTTAAGAAATCATGAGCTTTTAATTTTAACTTAACAATGGCTTGTCTTTTAAAATTAATATTTTAAAATTTAATTATAATAGGAATCATAAAGCCACAAAACTTATTTTCATTTTTTTAAACCAAGTACTTACAAATTCAACTACGAACTTAATTCTACCCATCCATGATAAGTTAATAACATTTTTCCATTTTAAGTGACGGAGCCTTTGGGGTTGTTACCGCAGAGTTAATTGAGACTGCCAGGACACGGCACTAAGCACATTTACTAAAAGGTTACGGGGCAGAGGACATGCCATGTAGGGTTGTCAGCCAGGTGACCTTACGCAAGTCGGTGGTGGGTGGATTCGATTTTGTAATCGTGTGAATGGTTGAATCGGCAATGTCATTAGGTAAAAGCAGTGTACCTATACTACCTATATATACTTTGTATGCACCTATTTCATATTAAACCCAAAATTTCATGCGATTTGAGATGAGCTTGAGCTTTGTATCAATGGTTGCAGTCAGACGATCAAATAGAAGCCATTCAAAGAGTTTGTATGTATGGCACAACAGAGATATTGGCCAGTAGCTGTTAGGTTCGTTGAGAGGCTTGCTTGATTTGAGATGATTCGGTCTCAAACCACAGAGGTACGATTCAAAGATGGAGTTGGAGGTTATTTCATTTTACTTATTCACGTAGTTTTGCTCATAAAAAAATTGATCAGTTTACTGGTACGGATAACCGAATACTTCAAATACACATCAATATACCCTCTGAAACTTTGTAAAAAGACTTTTCTATCACATGAATAACTTCAGCAAGTCAAGGATATAATTAATTAAGTTTGACTTCACGTCGAACCAAATCAAAAATACTGTTAAACTTTTTATACAACTGTCACTCTAGGTCAACGTAAAGCAAGAAAGAATACGGCGACAAGATTTTTAATCTTTTCAGAAAATGAAGTTTAAAGCGTCTCTACAATGTCTGAGTGGATAAAACTCATTTTATTAGATTGAAGAAAGGCCAAGGATTTACGAGTGGCTAATAAAATTGCAATCTCAAGATTTATTACTTAAATGAGAAGGGGGAAGCATAGCGTTTATTGCTCCCAATGGCTCAAAATTGGGAAATGCTAATTTTGTCTTCGATTAATTTCTCAAAGAATTTATTGCGAGGATAATGAAAGAGCGTATTTTAATTCGGATTGAACAAAAACTCGTACCCGTAATATCATTTTAATTCGGATTTTAATAACAATGAAATTGAGTGTTAAAATGGATATTAAAGCAACGTCTTGTTATATTACCAACTCATTGGTTGTAATTAAATATGACAAGCTTCTTTAATATTATCTGTATGATATGTATAATTGATAAGGAAATATAATTCGTAATTACATGGCTAAGTTTATAATTAACTACTTAATAACATAGTTAAATAAGTTCTCCTTACTCCCCTTCTAGTATAAGACTATAATATCATGTTTCATGGCACTGTGAGAATTCTTAAAAATATAATTTCATGGAAAATATCAAATTTATAGGTTGATTTTGTCGTTGAAATAATTGGTAAACTTAGTAAAAACGAACTCTAGCTATAAAAACTCGACTCCAAGATCACTTTCGACAGTGACGTCAAAACTTTCGCTTATTATCCAGGATTAAAAAGTTATGAAGAGTTTGAAAAAACGACATCCTAAAGAAGTAAAACAAAGATGAATATAATGAGTTCTTTGTTGATTCGTGACGGAAAATGGCGAAGGTTTTTAAGGAACTTTGAAAAGAAGTAAGTTGTTTGAAATTTCTTGAGTCGTTGACATTTCGGATCAGGTTAAAACGAAGTTAAGTTATGTTAGATATTTGATTCAAATGGTAGTCATGTTATTTATTCGCTGGATTTGCAGAAGCTGGTACATTTTACTTAATCGAGTGAAGAATCTAGGATATACTGTAGGAATGGATACAATATTTAATATCAGTATTGGTAGACATAACATGTTTAAGTTGTAAAGTTTAGTATCTACCTCATGAATTGTGATTGCAACATAAGGTTTATAAGCTATTTATAAAATTAATAGTCATAATACATTAGCAATCAATTATTTAACAGAACCGAAATGCATGCAGAATAGAATGCATGGCAGATGCTCTACGTAAAATATTCAACTTAATCCGGTAGACTGGATACCGAGTCGGCATTGCCGATGACCCAAAGTTATTTAGTTTTTTAGTTTTTTTTTAGTTTTAAAGATCTTTATTGCATAAAAATAAACATCAAAAGTGACAAATCCTAGAAGATAACAAATTATAAAGTAGATTACATTACACAAAGATAGTGCGCTTTTTTCCGAACTTTTAGACATAAACATAACACATTACATACATTATAAAAATATTATGAGAACATTATACATATTTCATGCAAGCTTTAGTATAGCATTACATTTATTTGCATACCTAAATAGATACAAAAAACTTGATGTCAGACGGTAAATTGTCTGGAAAAATACTGGGACTCTATGATTTGATATATAAGGTGTGCATGTTTTGCTACATTTACTTTTAAATAAATATCTCTAAGTACAGTCAGCAACAACCTACAACTATTGAAAGACAATAACAATATGAAAAGAGCGTATCGCTTGACGCAATTTCTGTTAGGCAACTTTTGAATGGACAGATTTAAAATATAAAGTGTGAATTAAAAGAGAACCATATGTCGTTCAACACTTCAACTTCACAGTCATTAATTTCTTTTAATTCACATATAAAAAAAAAATTGAGTAAACGATATAAATACATTATTTTAATAATAATTATATTTTAATGACAAAACGTGAGTCGTATGGTTGTTTGAAAATGTTCAATTGTTCAACGACATATGTCGCTGTATGTACGTTTATGTTAAGTGCATTTGGCATGTAATATTCATAGGTAAACAGTGTTAGGTATTTATAATGTACAATGTAAACTTTCCTGAGAGTCCAGACAAAGGGCTTATTAAATAGGCCAATATATTCCATGACATAATAGCATACCATTAACATTAATACACGGCTCTTGAAAGCCCACAATAAGATAACTTGACGTCATAGTTATGGAGGCTATTTACTCTTGATGGTATCAAGTATACATGCTCTTAATATATTTATAGCGCTTAAATGGTTATTGAAGTACTGATAAATTGATGTATTATTATGGTGAATTCATTGTTTTGGCCTCAATTACTGTAGGTCTTATAAGGTAAAATAAAAAATAAATATTATGAGTTCTTCAGAAAGAAAAAAAACAAATTGGACGCCCAATTCGTTTGCAATTTTGCGAACAAAGAAATCAAAATGGCCTCTTTTTAAATCGAAAATAAATTGCGGTTCTTTTATCGATCGGGTAGGTAGCTATATTTAACAAGAAAATTGCTGTGGGTTCTGGGGGACAACTAAATAGGAAAATAAAAGTGAAGCAGTATCTTTAGTTTGTATCTTTAGTTTAGTAGATTGACATGACGAGTGATCTGACGCGTAACTTGTTACTCGTCTGAACATCCATTGCAATAACGTGATAGCCGATGGCCAGGGTATTGCTAGAATCATGGTACATGCCACGTCGATTCCCTACCCTGTCACATCATACCAGATGGTTACCCATGCTTACCTAATATTTCAGTCATCTTGTATTACTCTACCTAAAGACGAAACCTGAACTAACTAAGCGGTTCACGTCCGTGTATGTATTTAGGCAATATTTGAACAACATACGTGTTCTGTGTACACATGGTTAGTATTGACTACACATAAAGTTATAAATGCCTAGTATAAGATAGTTTCCCATTGTATGACGACCGGATGGCGGAGTGGGTAGTGTACCTGACTGCGACGCCGAGGTCGTGGGTTCGATTCCCACTTAAGACAAATCTTTGTGTGCATGAACATGGGGGTTTGTCTTAGTCTGAGCCTCCTCGAGCGACGTACACCCCCGAATCAACCCCTACGTCCGGCGCACCCTGGGCAGTCTGCAAATTTCCACCAAGCAGACTGGCGAAAGCAATTTATTTTTAAGCTTTATAAGCTTTTCGATGAATGCAAGGCCAGCTTATACTGGCAATGTATAGCTCGATACGTAGACTAAATAGACTAAATGTGTACACGACATGTGTTTTCAGAACTGGATACAGGAGGGACTGTACACAGACACTAAATCCAATACGTCCCAGCACTAAGTACATTTGGGTAGCTTATTAAGTTGTGTTGGCGAATTTACTTAATCAAATTTAAGACATAGAGGCTATATGCATACATAGTGCTCAATCTAAATGTCGAGAAAGATAAAAGAAAACATGGATCCATTGGGTAAAAGATGACATATCTGAAAACGGTGTGAGATGATGTCAGATAAGAAACTATAGAAGGATGAAACAAATAAGGCCAAGTAATTGAAAAAAGGACAGGCATATGAATTAGATGTTGATGTCTAAAGAAGGAACGATAGTTGTTGGAGCTGATGAGTCCTGGAATGGAGACTGTGACTCTGCAACCGTAAGGTCTTCAAGGGCCTTCCCGTCAGGTGCATTGACGACCTGAAGAAGGTCGCTGGAGGGGACTGGATGCGGAAGGCGGAGGACCGGGAGTTAAAGAACTATAATTAGCTAAATAATTGATTGATTGATTTATGAAGTACATAGTATTCATTTTTTTAACTGAATGTCACTGCTACAATTTTATTGTAGGTTATTATTATTAATACGGTCTGCAGCCTATATCAAGATTGTTAAATTTAGAGTTTCATTAGATGCGATGCTACACGTTTGCGGGTGCAATTTAATAACTTAAATATGTCTGTAATTTTAGTTTACTACTTTGCCAGCTAACCGCAACACGGTAGTAACGTGTCTACATTGTCTAAGTTTAATCGCAAGAGCTTGTTTGCCAAAAGTTTTATTACCTACCACTTAAACTTTACCTTTGATGAGCACAGCCTTGCCGAAAATAGTTATTATATTGATGAAATTTCCTTTTAAAATGTAATTTCTCTATCAATTAATTGTTCCGCTTGAAGTACCAGTTTTTTGTATATTTTTAACCTTTTAATAAAAAGGTTGTCTCGGCGGTTTTTTTCCGGAGGACTTAATTTTGAGTTGAAAAGTTTAGTGTAGGTTGTCTTGTCCTATCGGTACGTATTACATTTTACAATGAATTTTAATAAAAAATGTGCAGAAAAATATTTAAAGTTTTTTTTCAAGCCTAACTTTTTCCAATTGGTTCTCAGATTGGCTTCTAGTCTAACAAAATTAGCTGAATATCTGAGAAACGACAGACATCAGACCGCCACAACCCCGATATTATGATACGTTTTATTTCAGAAAATTAAATATTTCTGTATTAATTATATTTTATAATTTCCATTGTCATTATCATGACGTTTCATTTTACTTTATTTTATTTTTCTTGAATAAACGCACCAACAACTGCCCATAACTTTGCTCATTACTTACTTGTGCATCCTAAGGTTGCCTGTAAGAAATTGCTAATAGCGATTGCCCATTGTGCAACATAATTTTTTAAGTGCATTTGTTTACAAAATAACCTACCTAACAACAAAGCCTAACCTAAAGATTACTCTATCTATCTATCTATTTATTATTTGTTTTTTTTAAATATCATTATTTTTATAATAAGTAATGGCGACGGTTTTAAACTAAGAAGTTTAAAAAAATCACAGAAAGATACATGTTCGATATAAAAAACATTCTGAAACTAATCAGACAGAAATTGATGACATTATTAAATGGGTTGCGATTGAAGCTCAAACATGTTACACTTAACTTTTAATTTTTTTCATATTATCAACAATTCGTGGTCAAAAGTAATATCTGTTTATTTTCTTCTGTATGCCTATACATATCTCCATTTTATTTACATAGCACATAAACATAACAGGTGAAATATGGGTGTGTATATATCTCTGTCACAAGTTTCTGGGCAATATAGACGTGATGTTATGTTTAATATTCTTTTACAATAAAGATAAGTGCAATGGATTACAAACGCTTCACAAGAAATAAAATAATAAACAACTCGCTGGATATTTTGACCGGAAGCCAGCAAAAATGACACAGTAATATTTAACTGCGCTATTGTCGGATTAAGAGATTAACCCGTGTGTTGTGTTGATGCCACGCATCCACCCTGTATTATTTCATGACATTTATTAAAACCATAATTACTAGACATCGCCAGTTTTAATTTCCACCGATAATTTATTTTAAGCAAAAAAAATAAAACAATCGAACAAATTAGACGTTAAAAAACATGTGTTTTTCGTAAATATAGTTAACCGATGAAAATAAATACTGGTCATGTCTAGAATCTGTGGTTTCAATCAATGTTACTATGTCGCATTCACTCTGTACGACGAGAAGCACAAAAAAGTTAATCTATGCTACATATATATGCAAATTTTATCGCAATAGCACGGTATTTTTTGCGAGAAACACTTTTATTACCCACCTTATAATATTAGTAGGATAATTATAAATTCACTTTGTTAGTACGTAGTAAATGAAACTACTTTTGACTTCAAATAATAGCAACTATATTATAAACCAAACATTTTAAGAGTTTAACAAAACAAATGTAAACTTCTCTAGTAGTTGTTGTTCATAGCTCTCGCTTTTATTTGAATTGTAAAACTTTTGTTTCTTTTATTTGATGGCGTTGTAAACTCTTTGTTTCTGGTTTATATTATTATGAAGAAGTTTCGCTCGCGGCTCTACTCGCGTGGTATGCCGATAAAAAGTAGCCTATATGTTAATCCAACCTAAAGGTACATTTGTACAAAATTTTATTGAATCGCTCTGGTAGTTTTTGAAGTGTTACAAACAGTCGCAAACTTTGTATTTATAATATTAGCAAGGACTAACTTTCAATGGCCGCTACCCCTCCGTACCACGTTGATTCACACGGCTATGTAAGATGTATATGCAAAATTTTATTAATAAAACACGGATTATTCGAACTAGTAGGTATATCAAACGTAGAACATACTAAGCAATTACTAACATAATAATGTGATCGCAGTTGCATACAAAAAGCTATTATAAACAAAATGTATTCTCTCACATGCTATTAAACCTGAATACAGAATCAGTGAACAGCGTCGCATTCAACACTGAATACAACCAAAGCACAGCCAACGAACCGTGCGGTTTCGTGTGCGTTGAGCCGTGTACGGTGACGAGCGTACGAGCGTGACCACACCAATATTATATGGATATTTTTAACAACGTTGAGATACTGCGAAGGAGTACCATTAGCCGTAGATATACAAAACCATGTACTTGAATATAATCAAATTATTGTAATTAAGATGAGATACTAGCGAATTAGCATAGAAAGAGCCTCGTACATCACGATCACCTACAAAAACACCGAAACAAAAAGCTATAATTTATAATTGTTTTTTATGTATACAAGTCGACTATAAATTGAAAAAACCGATCGTGGCCATCGATACAACATTTGTTTTGATTTTTACATCAATCTTGTTGGTTGCTACACCGAATAATGTGTAGTTACAAAAAATTACAAGAGATCATAAAGTCAAAAGATTCGTTCGATTTAGAGTGTGGCTTGGATAGCTCAGATGGGAGAGCGATGAACCCTAAGGTCACGGATTCAAGCCCTGGTTAAACTTCTGTTTCTTAGTAGAGAATCTAGTAGAGAATCATACATCCATAAAACACTATCGTGCTTATTTTTTAAATCAAACTAATAATTACTTGCTATGCCATCAATCAGACCATAAAGAAATTGCAATACAAGACCAAAATTATATTTAACAGAGCTTTTTCTTTAAAAAACAACGTAAAAAACAAGCTGGTTAACAAAGAGCTTCAATTATTCAGTGAGTATTCCCATCATCGTTGTGAATTATCCCAAGAGGGCAACACTCAAAGGTTTGTCATTGTCTTTGTTGTTTCAAAGCGACAATATTTTTTATTTTATTTAATTTAAGGGAAGACTCCTTAGCGCCGTGTTTACTATACTAACGTAATATGGGTTTAAATTTAATATTATTATTTTTTATCTTTTTTATTAACATATCATATCTTAAACACTAAGATGCACGTTTGTTCGTGGCCATTTAGACAAAATTGTTGTAATCATTAATGGATCTAATACATACTGAAAAAATAAAATAATAATTTTGAAATAGTGGGCGCCAAAAAACGTGCATTGTAGTGATTGAGATATGATTTGTTTATAATAATAGATAAAAAACTAATAATATTACAGTTAAACCCATATTAATTTTGTATGGAAAACAGGCAAGCATTGTTCCTCCTTAAGTCGCGAAATATATATTAAATAGGGATTATAGTTATGTATTATTTGAAATCTGAAAACTTTTAGAGACACTTGAGAATTTAGAAAAAGAAGAAAGAAAATAAATTTATTTAGTTTCAAATGGGACACAGAAAATTAACAATATACAGAATATATAAATACACAATATTGGGGTTGCACCAAATAGGTCTTGATTCAGCATATTGTCAGACTCAGGTCTGACGCTGATTTTCAATCAGGCCTAAGTGACAGCACGGATATCAATAATATGCTATTTGAAAAAGTGGAAAGTCAACGTCGCTCTAACACACTTCATTTGTTAAAATCGAACACAACGTTTCTACATAAAAGTATATATGCAATGGCTCCGAAAGTTTATAATAAGTTACCTAAAGAAATTAGGAAGTGTAAAAATACCAGTGAATACAAACACAAACTTTTTAATT
Source organism: Hypena proboscidalis (assembly GCA_905147285.1). Lineage (NCBI taxonomy): Eukaryota > Metazoa > Arthropoda > Insecta > Lepidoptera > Erebidae > Hypena > Hypena proboscidalis. The sequence continues at coordinate 2,216,904 of LR990132.1, forward strand.
ATTTGGCGGATAAGGTATACTACTCCATAAATGAATTTTTAGACGACATTGATAATTAACATTGTTGTGACGTCCTAATTTATCAGTAGATTTTTTAATTTTTTATTATTGTATTAATTAATTTTATTATTGTAATCACTGACATTTTATCATCGACATTTTATGACTTATTTGACATAATATATGCATCTAATACAATTAATTTATTTGTTAAGCTCTTTTTAAAATATAACATTGTTACTCGTAGCTTAAACTGATGTGAATGCCTGTGAATGTAAATTATTATTGTTTAAATTTTCGTATGCCATTCGGCGAATCATAGAAGATCTTTTTGTAACACTAACATCCTTGTAACCTATGCTTTACGAAATAAATGAATTGAATTGAATTGAATTGAATTGAATTGAATTGAATGCTCTTAATAATAAAATACATAGATACATCAAACAAACAAAATATACAGCAGATACATAAACCAGTAGATACATAGAAAAGTGGGCAGAAATAATAGAAAAATAAACAGCAAAAACACAAAACAAAAGATATAAATAGACTGAAGCAAATAACATAAAACAATAATCTAAAAAGGCTACTGAGCTGAGCTGAGCTTTACATTTTAAAATCTAATTTACAATAAAAATAAAAAAAAACAAAAATAACATAAATGTATAGGTATTTCAGATTAACGACATGTTAACATCGATCATGCCCAACTGTTGTTAAGCATTGATAAGGTATCGACGTAATTGCATTCTAAAGGTGTTTACTGTGTTAATTTTTCTAATGGGAGGAGGAATATTATTCCAAACTTTGGATGCCGCGTATCTAAAAGTACCTGTAAAATTTCTTTGTACCTGTTAGCTTTTGCACCTAAATTACCATCTATTTATAGTTATGTAGTTAATTAAATTCATATTATTTTGTAAGCTGATTTATTGTAAGTTCGTGTTCGCATAATTATGAAACGTTGTATTGACTCGTTTTAATCTGGCAACTATTTTGATACTTCATTCAAATGATATGACGTTCATTAGTTCGTTCACGAAAAACACGTCTTTCATCGAGTTATGCAAATAGGTACGCGTTAATTCTTGGTTGTGAAAACATCTCTGAACAATGATAAAGTTGTTTAGTTAAAAAAAAGTGATAAAGTGTTTAATAAAGTGATTAACGAGTAATGAAAAGTAACTTTGGCTTTGACTCTTGAAATTATAAAATTTTAAGTTATGAATAATCATTTAAGGTAAGTATTTTAATCTTTATAAGAAAATAATATTGTATTTTGTATTGTATTTATTTATTATCAAAAAGGGTTACATTTTGTAGGTTTTCAATTTTTCTGCCAAACTGCTTGGCAGTTTGTCGGCGAAGAGTTCTCTTTACAAGTTATTTAGTATTATAATTCAAATGTAATTAAGAGCTAAGATTGTACAATGCACATAACAATGTTGTACTCGTAATGTCGATACTCATACAATTGGCAAAAACTACAAACAAATCTATAGTCCTTATGTATATAATGTGAATGACGTAATAATTCTAAATACACCATGTCTATTCATTAAAGGAAATTTACATAGAAACTCGTATACCTAGGTATGTTTAGAGATCAGTGAGGACATCAAAATACATAACTTTGTCCATGCCCGTTTCATAGTGCCGGCACGCATGGATACATGGTGTTGCATGCGGGCCGCCAAAATAATATTAAACGTATTACTTGGAAATACAAGCTTCATTATTAATTAACCAAATCTGAAGAAGTAGTTTGTGAAGAATTTGTCACATAATCCGTCCTGGTTTTTACGAGAAAATTTAAAATAAAACATCATAAACATTAAAAAAATGGAACATTTCAATTAGTCAATATTTTCGTATTTTTATCTATACAAACGATTTTCAGGTTCTTAATGAAGTTAAAATAAGGTTGTATAACCCAAAACTAGCGATAATTTTTAACACGAATGCCCAACGAGGCTTGACTGTAGAGTCAAATCAAAGTACTCTCTGGTCTCAATTTGTTCCGCAACAAACGACAAAGCTTCAAAAAACGATGCACAAAGAGCTTAAAAACAGAGACATCATGGTAAATTGACCCCTAGAGGGCTACAAACAAAGTCTGTAATTAATTGCATCACATCAAACCCACGGTTTGTAGTACGGAACGACTCAGTTAGCCACAAAGTGCTCAGGTATGGAATGGTGCACGTTATACGTAATTGATTTTAGTAGTTTGTAATCTAGTTTAGGATTGCTTGTGTGAAATAGTTGTATGTAATACTGGATTCATGTTCTAGAGGAGCTCGTGGCTAAGTAGAAGCGGCGCGGACCGATTGATTTCAGGCTAGACACGTAATATTATTGAAAAAATTTTGCGTATTGACTGGTTTTAGCGAAACTTTGATTAGTCAATAGACCAAATATTGTTTATAATATTGTGTGTGTGCGGTTAGCCATACAGTTTAAGTAATGCTAACGTGTTTGTCAATCGATTCGTTATTATGGGTCAGGCTACATTTTAAATGAATCAAACAAAAGGAGAAGTCGGTTTTAGTTTTTTTAACTTGTAAAGCCTTTTGTTTTTGTGTTTTTATATTTACCGTACACTATAATACAAAGGTTCCTTTGCTAATACGCTAAAATCCCAACTAATTAACCAATACTTGATGATATTCATGTTTGGAGATTTGTCTTAGTATGTATAATAAGTATGTATTTTTAAAAGAAAAATATATATTTATGTATTAGTATATCTAGTTATTTTGGTACAAGCTTAATACTGGTGTAGGCACGCTTGTGCGCTCGCGCAGTACTCGGCTCAACGCACAAAACCGAACGTTTCGTTAGTTGTGATTTGGTTGTATTCAGTGGTGAATGCGATGCTGTTCACTGATTCTGTATTCTGGTTTAATAGCACGAGAGAGAATACATTTGGTTTTTAGTAACTTTTTTTAGGAAACTGCGTTCACTTGCGCCATGCCAGAATTATCTATGATTTTCACAGCCAGAGTGCGAAGGCTAATATATACATTTAAAACCCTAAGAAATTCTGCGCCTCCTCAAACACTTAGACTAGTATATCTGGCTTTGTGTCAGTCTGTTATCCAATACTGCATACCAGTGTGGGGTGGAGCGGCCAAAACAATCTTACTTGGGCTGGAAAGAGCACAAAGAGCTGTCCTGAAAGTAATGAGCAAAAAACCCTACAGGTACCCTACAGCAAATCTATACCGAGAATGTAAAGTACTGACAGTGCGCCAGCTCTTTGTGCTAAATTCAACCCTAAGAAAACATCGAGACGTCCCCTTACCGGACCCAAGCAGACGCAGCAAGATGTATGTGTGCTCAAGTGTTTTTTGTAGAACCTCATTCGCCAGAGGTCAATACAATAGTATCAGTTCCAAACTCTACAACCGTATTAATAAGGAAATTAACATTGTCGGTGCCACCAAACACAAATTAAAAAACAGACTTATTGATTGGCTCCAACAGCTTGATTACCAACAAACAGAAAATTTATTATTATTTCTAAGTTAAAAAAAACAAATTGTTAAACAAGAATTAAAGAACACTCATAAACATCTGCTCGCTTTATAACACTAAATCACCTATTACTCACATTTACACATATATACACACGCTCACACACACACACACACACACACACACACACACACACACACACACACACATACATACACACACACACATACACACACACATACACACACACATACACACACACACACACACACACACACACACACACACGAAAGCGCAAACACACAACCCACGTTTAATGACCTTCGCTCATTTTGTCCATTTTTTCTTTTTATTGTTATGTTTTCATTTTATATTTCTTTTTTGTCCCGAGGTACAAATGTAACATTGTTTATACATAATTACAAATATATTAATGTAACATAGAGCCATACTCCACGACTGAACGCTGTCTCCCAAAATACAAGCAATAGCTTAGTTTGGGAATCAGTATCAGTACTATTTGTATCAAACATGTTCTAGTGTCATACTTTACGCAAACATTGTTGTGTTTAATTTGAGTCAATAAATACTTTTTATTTTTATTTTATTTATTTTATTACCATCTATTTATTTTTGGGTATATTTGGCATAACTTAGTCCCCCATTGAGGTACTTAACTTTAAATATTCAAAAAGAACTGACTGACTGACTGAAGACTGGTAAGTTTTGCGGACAAAAGATTGCAACGAAATGAAAAATAATAAGTAAAATATTGCCACACTCGAAGTTCCTGATAAAGTTAGGATAGTTAAGTGCCGATTCATTGTATAAATTTCTATGCAAATTTGATATTCTATCTGTCTATAAGTTCCGAATACCTATTTGACCAGGGACTTACACGAGCTTTCAGAACTGGTGAAATTATCCCCAAGGATAGTAAAAATACCTATAAACAAAATTTTCTCAATCAAGTTTCTAATTAAACGAAAAGCAGGTAAAACAAACACTAAAACATTTAAAACCACAATAAAATAAACGGGAACTATACTTTGTCCATTTCTTTATTTTCTTTTTGACAGATCACGCCTATGAATTACCGTTTTTTTTTGTCAGATTAATGTACTACAATAATAATGTACTTTATTGACAAGCGGCACTTTTTAGGGAAGTTCACTGTTTGTAACAAACAACCACAGACTATAAATCAAATCGTGAAATGAAATAAATCGATCATTATGAAAAAGAATACTTTGCCTTTTTTTTTGTGTATTGTCTGTATTTTTATAAAAAAAAGAATATAATATTAGTATCATGATTCCATGAATAATTATTTGCAAGAAATCAAGTCAAAATCTTGGAATTAAAAATGAAAATGTAAACAAAGGTAACTAGGAAGTCGTCATAGACTAAGTATGTGACATTATTATTATATTATTATTGTATATTTATTTCATCTAATAAAAACTACTAATAAACGAATAATTAATAATGAACTAAAACCATTTCGATGTAATTAATCGATTGAAAGTTCTTCATAGACAACATCGATTATGATTTCAAATCGAATCAGTAACGTGTGAAGGCATCCCTAAATGTAATCTGTCAAAAAGAAAATAAAGAAATGGACAGAGTATAGTAAAGTTTGCATCACCAATAAATATGATACAAAATTTCTATACTTCAAATATAAACGAGCAAGAACCGCGAGTGAAGTTTCATTTGTTTTAGTAAACTAAAGCGTTCGTGTAGTTGCTATGTTTGTAATTTATTGATGGTTAAATATTACAGCAAAAATAACAATAATTAATACTATATGTAACGCAATTATTTGTGTTTTTAAGTTTTGACAAACAGCGTCGCTACTTATGCCTCATGAGCCTGATTCAGTGAGTTATCTCCTGAGGACTTGGCCACTCTCGAGAAAAACTACAAAGAGATCCTTCTTAAGAAGTGAGAAGTGAAGCATTCGAGGAGTACTAAGTTCTTCCACAAACACTTAACAACCAAAGCATTACGGTGATATAAATGACTAATTATGATTCTGCTAAATATAACTGGTTCGATGGCCTATTGATTAGCATGCGCTTATCTCGGGTTCGATTCCCAGGTCGGACAAAGTGTTATTTGTGAACTTTCCGTCAGGAAATTCTCAATAGCAGCACGGAGTGGCGATAAGCTCACCTCTTATCCCATGGGAAACATAACAAGTGAAATGTGGGTGTTGTACACCTCTGCTACACCTTTCTGGATAAAATTGGCGTTATGTTATAATATGTCATGATTCTAGGACCTTATCTTACGCCCGAACAGGACCTCAGTAGAATCAGCATTACTATTTGGTTGCAGTTCAAAAGTGTAACATAAACATATTTTTACAATATTACAAATAATAGTTTTTTACTGGTGGTAGAGCTTTTGTGAATGAATTCGAGGGCGGCAGCACCACCGTCTCACCTTTAACCTGCCGCCAAATAGTAGTGCTTCCATTACTGTGTTCCGGTTTGGTGGTGAGATCAGGCCCTGAAATTACTGGCACATGAGGCATACCACCATAGTCCTCAGCTGCAGCGACGCATCTATAATCTGCTTTTGTGGATTGTTGATGTCCATGGGCTGTACTCCACTTACCATCAGGTGGACTACACGTTCGTTCGCTGTGGGCGTAGTATAAAAAAAAAAATAGTTCTAAAATAATGTACAGCATAAAATGAATGCCGCCCTTGCGTCAACAAGCGAAGTAGCTAAGTTTGTTGTGAAAATGCTTGTTCCGTAGTAAGTGTTAAATCACCCGTATATATGCGTCTCGTGTCTGAGCGAACTATCGGAGAAACACGTGCCTGCTCAGAGCAACTTGCAAATTTATAAGTTTGCTAGCAGAGACTTGATCACTTTAATACTTAGGCCTTTGCCACACTAGACGGAAATTCCGTCGCCGAACTTCCGCGGCGGAACGCAAATACATGTTATTGCATATTAAATACAAATAGCGGGCCCACTACGCGGAAGATTTGTCGTTCCGTCGTGTGTGCCCGCTATTTGTATTTTATATGCAATAACATGTATTGGCATTCCGCCGCGGAAGTTCGGCGACGGAATTTCCGTCTAGTGTGGCAAAGGCCTTAGAGTTTTCTTGTAAGAAAAGGGTTGTCGCAAAGGTTATGTCGGTAATATGTATTGTCATTTAATTTTGTACATTTTTATTTGATAAACAGGGTGGATGCGAATAAACACGATAGCAACATGTATTGAAACTTCAGTTTCTTTCTACATATGGCCTGTATTCACTTCTAGCAGTATGTTTCACTTAACAAAACAAATATTTTTAACAAATAACCGATGAAAAGACTGAAAAGTACTAATTCTTGGGTACTGAACGTAGTAACATAAACTATAAAATATGATATATAAGTATATATTTACTAATTTTAAGTCAGCGCCACTCAATAAACTGATCATTTGTAATTTTTTGGCAATCATGTAGAAATGGAGAAGGCTTGAAATGGTATTCATTTTTATTATTTGTCACCTACTCAAAATTAGTAAATATTAATATTTTGTAGTTTACGTTTGGGTCCCATGTCATGATGTCCCATGGGGTAATCCTATCACCATCCACTGGGTACAATTCTAACTCCGTGCTACTTTTGAGAACTTCCTGATGAAAAAATCCTAAATAACACTTAGGCCCGACCCGGGAATCGAACCCGAATCCTCGCGGAGAGAGTATACGCTAACCTCTAGACCAACGAGGCAGTTTACGTAGTAAAAAAGTCATTAATATTCCTGTCATGCATTATAACTAACAATTTAATGTACATTAAGTAATAACTTGTCATAACTTGTTAATGTGGTTAAGCGCGTTAATGTTAATGTAAAATTTCTATCAGGATGACTTAATGTTATTTAAGCTTCGTGCCGAGATTAACTTGTTAACGTGATGTCGAGCGAAAATGGCATACATACGGGTACTTGTTGTGGGCGGCGACGAGTTGATTGAGTTTTTGCACTGCCCACGTTATATATGTCTGTATTCATTTCATTTTCATTTTTATTTATTTTATTAATAAACAAATACATTTGTGTTTGAATATAATGTTTTCTTAATACTAGGCACCTTAAAATAACAATATGTAGGTATTGCACAAGCATTATGATAAGAGGAATACAAGGCATGTAAAATATTATTATTTTTCTTAGTAGTTCTACCTTTACGTTTATATATTAAAAAATTTGTTTTCAAAGAATGAGGTTTGATACAAATTGTCGCGCGATTTCAGTTGATTTCATGAAGTAGAGTTTAAATCGTGCAGCTTTGTGACTCGCTAGAGATTACGAGATACAGAAGTAAAATGTTTGTTAACCGCAACGTCAACGCTTCGAATATGCGTACGTCCGTTTTCGCATATAGCACTACCCAGACATTCTGCGGGTGTATAACCAAACATGACCCCAGGCTGTAGAGTACAGCCAAGTTAATATTACAGTGGGGATTATAGTAGTTTGTAAAATATTATACGACGCTGAAAATGGTGCTAATTTATTTAAATGCAGTATTAAAAATCCATTCAATTTGTTGCAGTAAAGATTATTTGGTCACAACAACAACGCTCCGAATATGCGTACGTCCGTTTCCGCATATAGCGTTACCCAGACATTCTGCGGGTGGATTACCAAGCATTACCCAAGGCTGTAGAGTATAGCCAAGTGAATATTATAGCGGGGATTATAATCAAGTACATTATTATACTACTCTGGTATATACTTGTTTACTGTGAATTATAAATCGCAAACATCACTAACAAAATAATGAATGTCTTTGAGAATTAATCCCCAGTAGGCTGGCAATCGTCTTAATATCTTCATTTGGCCTTAAATTCAAATTTAAATTCAGGCACCAGGAGGCACTTGAACACGTCAAAACATTACAAACAAACAATAATATTATTAAATACGTGTAAACCAAATTTGCACCATCCAAGAAGATGTGCATAACTTTTGAGAGCCTTACACTCGAAAATTATTACCTTCTTTTTTTTGCTTATGCCTTCTAAATTGTACGTCTTATGATAAAGTTGTGGTATAGACTCTTCAATTTGAATCTAAAGCAAGTCTGTAAGGTTTACTGTTATTGAGAAACATCAGCGCAGAAGAGTGACTGTTTTTTCGAAAAAGATTTAAAATTTAGTTTTTACTATATTCTATGCAGAATATTTATTAAACTATTTAAGTATCATCAGTAATATTTCTTTCATACATAAAATCAGTCGAGCATTTTTATGTTATGACCTATAACATAAAAATGCTCGACTGATTTCTAATTAATAAGTGGGCGGTTGGTTTGAAACTCCACTTTTAATTAAGTTAAACTTTTTACAAATTGAAATACGTTGCTACAGAAGTCTGTAAGAACGTGTTATAAGTCACATAAAATATAATAAAATAAATTTAAACGAGCTAAATATTACTTTTAATATTTTAAAGCAAATTTTAGCTTTGCTATGCCTTTTTATATTTTATATAATATTAATGATGAAAAATTAAGAATCCAGCAGGACTCGAACCTGCACCCCCTGGGTATACGCCCCAAGTGCTTTGTCAATTCAGCTATAGATTATGCTGCTAGACTCAAAATTTCTCAACACACGCCACCTTAGCGATGAGTGATAGGTCACTTAGGCTTTACTCTTTGGCTTAGGGTCGCGAAGCCAAAAGGTTAAAACGTAACCCTATTACTGAAACTTCACTGTCCGTCTGTCCATCTATCACTAGGCTGTATCTCATGTGTGTTATAGCTATACTGCTTTTTTTTTCACAGATCATGTAAAACTGTTGCCGCTATAACAACAAATACAAAACCGGCCAAGTGCGTGTCGGGCCACGCGCAATAGGGTTCCGTAGCTAGTCGTAACAACATTAAACGTACCGATTACCGACAAATAGCCAAAATACCAACATTTTTTTGCCAGCAAAAATAACTTTGTTTTTCATAGTGTTTTATGCAATTTCTATCAATAACAAAGTTATAATTTTCGGTTACTGAAAAAGTGCTATATCTCAAAAACTGCCGACTGTATCTCATTCAAAACAATTTTGGTTGAAAGTTTTTATTAAGATCTATAATATAAAATATTAATATTAAATACAAGGAAAGTCTTGAATCTGTACAAAAAAGGTTTATGCATGCTATGCAATACAGATGCTTTCACAACTACCATAGATATGAACAATTATTAGAGAGATACAATATGTTGACCTTAGAAAATAGACGAAAATACTTAGAAACAATGTTGCTATACGACATATGTCATAATATATAAGATTTTACTTCATTGGTTACTAAAATCAGTTATAGAATACCAACTACTTAGAACGCATTGCCGTAACCCATGTCAACTATTTGCAACAACTTGTTGTCGTACTAATGCAGGTATACGCTCTCCAATGTACCGTCTTGTTCATAATTACAACACAAACTTTAATTCAATCGATATTATGGCAACGCGTCCCAGTAAATTTAAAAATAGAATTAGCATCCTCTTAAAATAATATTATATAATTTCTATATTTCATACTCGTGCATGACTCTTACTTTATAATTTGTTTTTATTAGTAAGCTGTGGTAAATGGTGTTGGTGACACAATTGTTAAATAATTTGTAAGCATACCATAGATTTATAAGTATTGTGTTACTGTTTGTTTACCCAAATAAATAAAATAAAAATAAAAAATAAAATAAAATAAAATATATATTTTTTTTAGATTTTTCACTCCTGTGGTTTAAAAGTTATAGGGGACACACACACACACACTCATTTTAGCACTTTGAAAGTGTCTATCTTTGGAATGATTGACATTGAAACAAAATGGTTCTAGAAACCTCAATGTAATTTTTAAAGACCTATCTATAGACCCCACACGTATAGGTAGAATGAAAAAAAAAATAAAATTGTTTCAGTTCAATGTATGGGGAGCCCCCCTCTAATATTAATATTTTTTTATTTTTGTGTAAAAATCGTAAAGCGGTTAACAGAATACATCTACCTACTTAGTTTCAATTGTGTAGTCCTAATAGTTTCGGAATAAAGTGGCTGTGACATACGGATGGACGGTCAGACAGACAGACATGACGAATTTATAAGGGTTCCGTTTTTTGCCATTCGGCTACGGAACCCTAAAAAAACGAAAATAAATATTTAAGGAACAACAAACGTGATTTTTCACGATCTCTTAAACCGTCATAGCTTGAAAGAAATTTTTTTTGATGATGTTTAGCTATTGCCGCTATATCAACTTTTTTGCTGACAAATAAATTGTTTTTAGATACGTATAATTATTATTGTACTGACAAAAAAATTGTTCCCGTTTAAAATGCGTCGTTTAAGAATTAAGAAACCTTTTATAAAACTAGCTGTCTCGATGGTCTAGTGGTTAGCGTATGCGCCTCTCACCGCGAGGTCTCGAGTTCGATTCCCGGGTCGCACAAAGTGTTATTTGTGAACTTTACGTTGTTTCGTATGGCGATACGCTCATCCCCTTTTTCTATGAGACTTAAACAAAACAGGTGAAATGTGGGTGTTGTACACCTCTGCCACACCCTTCTGGGTAATATAGGCGTGTTGTTATGTTATTAAACCTTCTAGGTTAATAATACTTTTTCTTACTTCCATTCTTATAGCCCGGAAGAATAATAGCAAACATGCAGACGTTGCTTGCGCCTTATTACTCAGTAAATTGTATTCCGCAATAGACAATAGGAAGAAATGTTTATTTGCTTGTTTTAGAGGAAACGAGAACATGGATAATTCAAGTGCATAAGGGGGAAAAATTGCTTGGCTGTTTACCATACAAAATAAATATATGTTTAACTTTAATGTTATTAAGTTTTTATTTATGTTTGTAGATAAATCATATCTAAAACACTTAAATGCATGTTGCTAGGCGCTAATTTAACAACATTATAATATTTCAATAATTAAAATAATTGCTACATTCTTTATGTTTGAAGTTACAACTAAATTAGAGAAATGAAGTAAATATGTAGCAATTATTGACGCAATACATTTTGGAAAACTCTGCACGCTTGACTTTAAACTAGGAGTTGACCAGCCAACCAAACGTCAGGCTGGCTGGTCAAAAACAAAATGATTTCTAAATATATATCCTATGTAGCAATTATTTATTATATGTAGCAAATATAAGCAATTTTGTAGCAATTTTCAAATCGACCCTCATAAACCAATGTCACAGACAGCCAGCCATTCTGACGCACACAAAACTTAGTCATATTCAATTAAAACCCATATTACGTTAGTATGAAAACATGGCGCTCGGGAGTCTATTCTTAATAAATCGTGTTTTATAAGTAAGTGTACGCTGTTACCTATATTTATAAATGAGAGTTCAGGAAACGTATTAAGAAAAACGAATTATACTAAGAAACAGTTGAAAAATTATGGGACCGGCAGGATTTGAACCTGCGACCTTCTGCACTTCGGCCAGTCGCTTTAACCAACCAGTTACGCCCGCCTCTTGCCAGGATCCTATATTTCTCAACTGTATGTTTCATTTCGTGTCGTCACTCTTTATATTGTATACAGCTGTTTCAAAGTTAGTAATTTCCATGTAAAGAGCTTTACTGGATGAAAACTACGGTTTATTTTTTGTTATACCATTTAGGGATTTACAGGCCTTAGGATTGCTACAAACATAGGTGGGTCAACTATCATTTCAATAAATTCAAAGATAAAAAAGTTACCGAAAATTGCAAAATTTTCGGATTATTGCATAAATCTTCTTTGAATATCATGTTTTACAACATGGAAAAACAATAATTGCAAATATAATTTAAGTTCTTGTAATTTTGACACGCCAAATGAGACAACTACACCTTATTTTAAAAATCGCACTATGTAAATGCATACAACAGCTCTTTGGTTTTTACCAACGACAACTTTTTACTTTACTTTTTTTTACATGCAAAAACCACGAACAAGGAAACACCTACCATATTATATTTAATTTTCTACTTTTACCCGACTGTACATGATGTAAATAATGAACATGATGTAAATAAATGAATAAAAATAAGAATAAATACATACGTACATAAAGTCACGTATTTATCCCATTAGAATAGGAGAGACAATGGAAAGCGGTATGCACCAATCTCTATATAATATGCTCTATAAAACAGTTCTAGTACATTATATTTTGAAATAAAGGCAGTAACATGATGTTAATAATAAAATTGAAAAAATGTGTAACAACATATTGTAAAGATTCATCCATGCTCTCGGATGCTGCAACTAATTGCATCTGTTATTGTCTCTATAAAACGTAATAATTAATGAACGTATATTGAGATGAGTTGAGACAACAATCGGATAACTTATGAGTTTGTACAAGCATCGTGAATTAATTAGATTATAAAATTAAATACAAGATAGAATCTAGAGTAAAAATGAAAAAGTGAAAATGTGAAATAATGTAAAATTTGTTTTTGTCTTTTTTTTTAGTTTTCAATTTGTAACCAATGAGAATTTGTTTTAGTTTTGATTCTGTGTTTTAAGAAGCAGCCATGGTGCAATGGGTAAGGCATCGGCTTACGATAGAGAGGTCGTGGGTTCAAACCTTGGCTATAACACCACGGCCGTATCCTTTCCTAACACAAGCGAATTAAGCTTAGCTGAAGGAGCTTATCGTAAATACAAGTAGTTTGTATTTCTACTGCCTCCATGGTCAATGTCGATGGTTGTAGGCGTATGCGCCTCTCACCAAGAAGTCTCGGATTCGATTCTCGTGTCGTGCAAAGTGTTATTTGTGCCCAGTGGATGGCGATAGGCCCACCCCCTATCCCATGGGACTTAAACATAACGTGAAATGAAGGGGGCTGTACACATCTGCCACACTCTTCTAGGTAATATAAGCGTAATGTTGTGTTATGTATGTTATGTTGTTATGTTGTATTTGCAGTCTAGTAAGCTAAAACGAAAAATCCTTATATGCTAGCACATTAGGCCGCTAAAAGAAAACCTGTGTAGCTATTGCTCACTGTTACCACTAATGGTCAAACGAGTAAATTATTTGCTTCACTTCAGTTAATATAACGATACGAAAAGGCCGATAGAAGGTCGTGTGAAGGATTATTTTCGTTCACATGCGGGTCCTATACGTAATAACGTGATTAAAGCGCTTGCCTCGCCACTTGCAACTGCGCTGGTGTTGTGGGTTCGATCCCCACACCGGACAAATCTTTGTGTGATTCGCAAAGATTTGTTCTGACTCTGGGTGTGCTCTGTATGTGTGAAATAAATGTTTGTGAACACTACTGCGACACAGGAGTTATTCCTAGTACAGGCGTATTTAAAAAAGTAGGTACTCTATATCCTTCCTGGAGCTTACATATCAGTCCTTCCTGGGGCTTACATATCAATTTCCATTAATGGTTGGGCCGTGAAAGCGTAACAAACAGACATACAGACAGAATTACTTTACTTAACAACGAAATTATAATATTAGTAACGACATAATTTACTTTAAAGTCATGAAAAATTTTACCGAAATGTGGAAACGAAAAAAGTTGTGATTTTTATTGGTATTGCTTGATTTTTTAATAAGGATGTGCCGACTAGTCGGCCGTCTACGCTGATATTAATTACTCAAGTATTAAAAGTGCTACATAACTTGTGCCCCTTTGTACTATACTGCATGTGGTGGTGCGACGAACAATACTAAATATAACTAGGTTTTAAAAGCATTTAAAATTCTAAATTTACCCGAATCTAACGATCGGTCTCGCTGACTAGCCGGCCACTTTTATAGTAGCCGAATAGTCAGCCATTCGACGCCCAATTAATCGACTAGCAGACTAGTTGGCCGAATCCATAGTCAACACATCTCTAATTTTTAAACTTTTAAAATTTTAAATTGTTAATTTGATTGATGAATAAATTCTTATTTAAGTGCACTGTTTTGTTACATTTGTGGCTTATATTCACACTAGTTCGAAAATTTTATCTTATCCTCATTAAAATTAAAAAAAAAACGGTTTTTTGCCAAGTGCTAGTCAGACTCGCGCACGTAGGGTTCCGTACCACTATACATCTAAATAAATGTTTGTCTTACTCTTAATTATATTGGAGTTGATTGAATGAAAGGTAAATTGCGGTTTACGATTTATTACGTTTAAAAAAAATATATATTAATAAATCTCGTTCAAACTCAAAAACTTTAAGTGGAAGTTTGCATGGTAATGTACATCATATATTATTTTTACATTTATCATTCCCTTATTTAAGAAGTTACGGGGGGGGGGGGGGAAACACACATTTTTCCACTTTGGAAGCGTCCCTCGCGCAAACTATTCAGTTTAAAAAAAATATATATTAGAAACCAATATATTTGAAGACCTATCCATATATACCCCACACGTATGGGTTTGATGAAAAAAAAAATTGAGTATCAGTTCTAAGTATGGGGAACCCCAAAAATTTTGTGTTTTTTTTTCTATTTTTGTATAAAAATCTTAATGCGGTTCACCAAATACATCTACTTACTAAGTTTCCACAGTATAGCTCTTATAGTTACGGAAAAAAGTGGCTGTGACATATGGACTGACAGACGGACAGACATGACGACTTATTAAGGGTTCCGTTTTTTGCCATTCGGCTACGGAACCCTAAAAAGAAAACAGTCGTGTTATAATTAAAGTGTACAAACTTTAATTATAACACGACAAGTGCATTTAGAGGAGCGAATTCATCACGTGACAATTAAAACTGTCCGTGAACAATCGCAACTTCGAGTCAAAGTTCCCAAACTGGATTGGTGTGAGTGCAAATAAAACCTACAAATAAAATGCTCCTTCGAGCCGTGCGGTGAAAGAATAATTGAACAGTTTCACCTATTTTTAGAACCCTGAGAGCTTTTCAAAGTATTTTCTATAACATTTTGAAAGGTAGGCTTTCAAATACATTATCTAATGTGGAGTCTAAGTACGTTTGGGGCGTGGGTTTTATTTAAATTAATGATCTGTCTATTTAGAAGTAATCCTGTATTCTCCTTTTACCAAGTTTTTAAGAGAATGTTACTTATCCTTACTATAATATTTCTATATAATATTCAAAACGTCCGTACTTAAAGGGGAGGTAAATTTTGGTATGCATAAAGGTAACTTTTTTAACTTGAGCTGCGCGCGGTAGGAAATTACATTTATTAATGACTAGCTTTTTTTTTGATCAGGTACCGGGCCCAGGGCCGGACTAATTTGATTAATCTTTTTGCTTTTTGGTTCCTCTTTGACTAGAACGTATGAGCTCTGATTGGGAGTTCATCAATGTTCGTAAAAAAAAACCCGCTTTTTTGGTGACGTTACTGATTATTACAGAAGTCAGGTACTGGTTCCTTTTCAGTAATTGGAAAAAAGTAGTATTAGACTAGTAGTCAACTACAATGTGTTTGAGAAAAGGCTTTGCAAATTATATTTATAAAAAGAAACTCGAATGTTTGCCGTGAGTTTTAAGTTCTTTGTGCAGCTGTATCTACTTATAAGTATTCTTCTTGTCTAATTTCATGCCAGTTTAAGAACCTGGTTTTGCGTTGAATAGGCTTTCCGTGCAATGCCAGTCCACTTAAATACTGGAAATATATAGCTAGTATGTACCGTGTGTACCTTTCATTAAAATTTACCACATCCCTGAGTCTCCCTGCCAAAAATCTTTCTCCCTGTCAAGAACAAGCAACGGCCTTTGATGCTTTCTTTTCTTAAATCAAATCAAATCAAATCAAATCATTTATTTCCATGGGCCCCAAGGGGCGCTTGAACACGTCAAAACAAACATCAAAACACAAAAAATATAAAATTAAAATAAAACTTAGCTAACTAAATTATAATACTTATTGTAATAAAATGATTTGACACCGGAGCTTAGATTGACTTTAATTCAACTTAGAGAATTGAATTAAAATCAATCCAAGTACCAGCTCCGATGGGTATTGCATCATGAGAAGAGCTGGTGAGAAACTCATGTGCACCATCTTTTCAAATAATTCATACAATATTTGTTTGTTTTTTGACAATAATTCTATGTGTAAGTTATAGCAACCAAAACAACATTATAGCTAAATATGGTTATAAAGAGAAATAAACTTAATTAGAGAAATGCAATTTAATTATTATAAATAAATCCATAGTATATAAGGTTGCAATATCTTACACTTCAAGCAGAAAATAAAGGAGTAAAAACAATGTGTGTATACTACTGTATATATAAGGGTTTTAGAACAGGCCTACACATAAAAAACATTTATATACTAATAACAAAAAC
Source organism: Hypena proboscidalis (assembly GCA_905147285.1). Classification (NCBI taxonomy): domain Eukaryota; kingdom Metazoa; phylum Arthropoda; class Insecta; order Lepidoptera; family Erebidae; genus Hypena; species Hypena proboscidalis. Next base: position 2,233,712 of record LR990132.1, read on the forward strand.
TATTTACACTACAAAATATAAAAATTAAAAAAATATGTACACACAGATTGCCTTTACTTAACAATATTTGAAATAACACGAAATGAGGTTATACAAATCAAATTTAGTGAGTTAATAAAGAAACTATATAATTATGTATTAATTTTCATTAATCATCATAATTATTAAATAATAAAAATAATGTATCAATTGATATTCATTATAATGTCAAAAGTTGAAACTTAAGTCAATAATATGATGTCAAAAATAAATTATGTCAATCTCAATATAGAATATAATATGTCAAAATAATCATAATCAATCATAATTATAAATAGGATAAAACAATGTCTAACTTGGCAATTCATTTGAAATATAATAACCATAATAATTGTAAATAATAAATACATTACTGTAATAAATACATTAGATAAATTAATATTATTTCCAAGGCGTAGTGTCGGTTAAGAAATCGTTTATTTTATAACTAGCTGTTACCCGCGACTTCGTCCGCGTGGATGTCGTTTTATGAACAAAAAATGCTAAAGGTAACAATGTCAATATAACAATAGTAGGTACAACTATGCACTTACTTACCTATCTATTACCAAACCGACCAAAACAAATATACGACAAAAACTCAAGGAAAATAATATTCAAACAAATCAAAACAGACAAATAGGTACAACTCATGTACCTACTTCGAAACTACTTCAAATTTCGAAATAATAGAAATTGCGACACGTTCGTCCGAGACAGCCCGTAGAGTTTAGCGTAATGTTAAATATCAAAATTCACCCAGTTGTTTTTAAACTTAGTGCTTTCAAACAAACAAACTATCTCCCGCGATTTCATCTGTGTGGTAGGTACATCAATAAAAAAACTCAATAACAGAAAATAAAATTCCTACCTACCTAAATAAACCTATTTCTGATAATAATTAATCTAAACTCAATAAATAAGCAAAATCCCTATAAACTAATATCTATACGAATGTCTTATTCTACCTAACAGTATTATAAAATAACCTACGGTCACTACGTACAATATCAAATATACAACCTATACCAATACTTTAAAATTAAAATCTATACAGTACGACTTATATAAAAATAAACCTTTCGGTTTATCTTTATAAGTCGAACCGCAAATATAAGTTTGTCATAGGTCATTTATAACCTACGACAAACTTAACATTGCGGTTCGGGAGCAAACCGCAAAGTTAAGTTTGTATTTTATTGTATATTATTACCTATTACGACCTATTAGATTAAAAATACCCTATTAGGAAAAAAAGGAAATAAAAGCAAATCGGATTTTTTTAAAGTAAAGGAAACTGATCACCTACACATCTAACCTACTTATAACTATAAACTAAAAGAAATATCAAGTATGAACAAAATGAACAAAATTAATTTACAGGACTTAATTAATAAAAAACACTTAAAAAGTTATACGAAACAATAAAATAATTTTACTGGATCGAAAAATGTAATTCTTTATAGCGCAAATTTGTCTAATCGCATGCGTCCGACAACGACGCCTGCCGCAGATGCCGCCACACTTCGGCGAATGTACGCGACTACGACCGACGGCAGCGGTGGCGATGCAGAGCATTCGTTAAAAGGAATTTAAACTTCAAAAGCGAATGATTTCTTATCAAGTACTTAAATATAAAGTTTCATGGTTTTATCTTTTAAAATTAAGAAATCCCATACAAACTTTCAACCTCTATTTCAACCCCTTCATCCCTTTTTTTTTTTAAAAAAAGTAGCCTATGTTCTGTCTCAGGGTCTAAAGATTGTCTGTACCAAATTTCATCAAAATCGGTCGCGAGGTTTAAGCGGGAAAGCGTAACAGACAGACAGACAGACAGACAGACAGACAGACAGACAGAGTTACTTTCGCATTATTAGTTGGGATAGCCCCTTTCCATGAGACGATTCTTAACGATACTCTTAAACTTTAGTAGGGGCAAGTTCAAGATTTCGACAGGAATTTTGTTATAAAAACGCACTCCAAGTCCCTCAAATGAGTTGTGGACTTTGTTTAAGCGATAATATTGGCCTACCAATTTATGCTTATTCCTCGTGTTTAATGAATGAACATCGCTTTTCTTGGTATATGTTCCTATGTTTTTTCGTATAAACATAATATTAGTAAATATATATTGCGATGCTACTGTTAAAATACCTATTTCCTTAATTAAGAATGTTTGATCACACAGTCATTATTTCGCCCCTTAGCGTATATTTTTATAATATTTCCCATTATGCTGTTTGTATATTTTCTCCTCCAGAAGCTAGGCGTTCAAGCGATTTATACCGCTAATATATATATGGTACAATAAGAAACCAGGAAAACGTTCAATAAAATCAAACGAATCAAATATCAAAGATATTTCTTTCCAAATATCAGAGGCGTCGAAAATATATCACTGAGTATATCGTTATTTATGATATGCGATGACATCGGGATGTGCTGTGGATAGGGAGGGTGTGAAAAACTAATAAACAATATAAAATCATTTGATTAATATTGACATTGTTATTAGTAAGTGTACAATTTTTTTTGACTAGAACTTTATTGTATTTATTTTTGACTATATTTATTGACTTTGTGTTATACTTGTCGATATTCTCGGACTTGTTATTTTAAATTCATGGATGTATAGATAAAAATTGACATAAACTATGCAATAATATAATTGAAATCTGGATATTGAAAACATGACAAGTAAATTTAATTTATGAAATTAAATGAATAAAAATATTATTATGAATATGAATATGAACATTTTATGGTCATAGCTATGTCAAAATGGCGGATGCACTATTATTTTGAAATAATTTGGTTCGGAAGGAGGTACAATTAATTTGGAGCTACCAAAGATACAATAAGATTTACTGCTAATGACCTACACAATCGATATCAAAATATAAATAATGTACTCATACGTTTAATTTTTCAATTCGTCCGGGTTCGATACTTGAGCTGAGTACACGAATTTTCTTAAATCTAAGTATTCAGTTTTTGTTTTTACTAAAATCGATGTTGTTTAGGACAGACTTGCGTATGTTTTATTATTATCTACAGACTGCCCCATACTGACCGATATAAATGAGCCATCCTATATAATTCGTCATTGTAAACCCGATAGTTCTTTCATCGTGAGTATATCGTTACTTATGACGAAGATAGCGGGGTGGGCGAGATTGGCTGAGAAAAACTAATAAGATTTATTGTTCGCGATAACACGAAGTTGACAAGCCATTGGTATGAGAATGCTTCAGATTTATTTTTAATATTTCCGCCTACGGCTTTACCCATGTGGTACGTCGATAAAAACAGTTTATATTTTTTGGGTCCTGAACTATTTCCCCCGCCATTTTATTGTCAAGATTTAATCCAGTAGTCTCCGAGTCTATTTGTTATAAATATGTACAACACTACAAACATGTTACGGACCAGGTTCTGAGGTTTCGGATAATTTTTATCTGACTCATTTGATATAACCTGACTGAATTTAAAAGTGACAAGTTACATTTAAAAAAAGAACACAGCTGTCACTTTGAATTATGTGTGTTATACGTTTATCTTGCCAATAAGGTTTATTTAAAACCTGTGAAATTAAGGCTTACTGTGCTGGCTTCTAGAATGATTATACCTATTTAGCCGTGATTCCGTGAAATTAAATGAAACCTTCATTTTGCAGCAATTCTTTAGAACTGTACAACATGATAAAACATTTTTCAAATATAAGATAACGGATCTAAATCGCGTAATTATTATAAATCTAAATAAATACAAATGCCGTTGACTAATTTTTGAAAAATGTTCTCAAATCACGAAAGTTTAAAAATGTTTGTCTATTGTATACAACTTAATTATCTGGCTTAAAGAGTTAATTAAGCCCATTACAGTACGATAAGATCCAAAACGTCGCAATATTTCAGTGCACAATTTTTGCCGCAAAAGCCATTATAGAATTTAATCAGAAAACATAATAAGATGAAACCTATCTCTAATCTTTTCGAATTTAATCCAGTACTCTTTTTTATAGACATCAAAATATATATTTTTCGGTCAAACATTTCTTTTAAAAATATATCGTTATGTGTCGAAGATAGCGGACGTGCGGTCATTGGCTGTGAAAAACTAATATGATTTATTGTTCACAATTGCGTGGAGCTGACAGGATGGCGATGGGAATGTTTTGGTAGATTTATTGGGAAATGTTACATGTGTACTAGTTATTTTTTTTTGAGGTCATGAGTAAGTTAACTAATGTTTACTACGGTCGGCTCTGAGATGGATGACCATACTAACATTCTGCTTCACCATGCCTTGGAGAGCATGTTAAGGCGGTCAATTATGATTGCTATTAGAAAATATTTGACAGTTATTACAGGTAATTGGAACTGACAACTAGTATAACAATGATTATCACACCGTATTGGGTTGTGGAGTAGTTGCTCTGCCTAAGATACTGATATTTAACTGAATCAGTTCAAGTCAACCCAAAAGTACTTCATTATTTATGTGTGGAGATAGCGGAATGTGCGGTCGATTGGGTGTGAAAAACTAATAGGATTTATCATAAGCGATTGCGCTACGCTGTCAAGATGGCAATGGTTTTGGTAGATTTATTTGAAAAGTAACATGTGTGCTATTTTATTGCAAGGTATTTATTATGGACTTGTGATCGTTTTTCTTGAATGGCAAGCACAAGTGATCTAACTTATAAGCTTAAATTATCTTGCTAAGTTGATTTTTAACGTTGGTTATTATGCAACATTAAAATATCTTGTACTTTTTTAAAATTCACCAGTATATGGCTTCGAATAGGCAAGTGTTGGTTCATTCTATAAACTATACAAATTTGACATTTCATCTGGTGATAATGGCCCTAAATCACTTATAAACTCTTTTGAAGCCACTTATAAAAGTTTATTTTTTTTTAGTTACATATTTATTTATTAATGTTGGCCTGCGGACTATACTATGTTATTCGTGTCATTATTGGTTAAGATATTATTGTTAATAGTATCTACCATATCTCCTATTTAATATGCTAGTGTGACCGTGCCTTTGTAACCAATACAATACATTTCATACAACACTTTCATAACATGGTAGCACTTGAAGTGGTAGTGACTTGTAATATAAGTCTGAATGCGAACACAAAAGAGAAATGGTTCCTTTTATTAATATGTCAATGCTACGTTATAATATTACGTACTTTTGCTAGAGATATTATATTATACATAATATAGAAGTTAGAAGCTAGAAGTTATAAGCATGCGTACTCCTCGTGACAAAAATAAGTATCTTGGGTTTTAGCCTCACTGTTTTATATTTATTACACGTTTTATATCAATCGATCTTCTGAGACTTTTTCCTAATTGCATTGGAGTCGGCTTCTGGAACCCACGGACAAAAGCTAGTTGATTATAATATTAGTTTTTTTAACGATTCAAAAATATTGAATTTATTGATATTTTCACAATTAAACCTAATTAAAGAAGGTATTAAGGTTTTTTGTTATTATGTATTTGTTTTTGTGTGTAAAAAGATTTTTCTATCCATCTACTATTTTAATATTTTCTGTTCATAGCTTTTTCCTTTTTTGTGCTTAAAGTCTATAAAAAATAATTAGGTAGTTTTTGCGTAAATGGGTAACAACATCCAGACATTCACACACACTTTTAACATATAAAATATTGGTAGGCTTAAGAAATACAGAGTTAGGTAAAGCTAATTTAAATTCGTTTAATAATAAACGGAATAGTTAGAGGAGCTTTCGTAAAAGCTGCGGTTGACAGCGTCTGCTCACGGCAGTTGCGGATAGCCGTAGCTAGCGTGTTCGCTGTCACGGTAGAAATGCAAATAATTTAACCTAATAGTGGTAAAAATAATTTATATTGTTGTTAGGTACGGGATCCCTTTTTGTCGCATTATATTTGTTGTCATAAGTTTATTTAGCATTTAACAGGACAGGATTGTTTGGCATGATAGTTACATATTTGTGATAATTGTCATTTGGCATACTATTTTACAACGCATAATATAGCATTAAGCATACTCTATTTTCACCTTATAAATATTAAAACGTAAGGGGGTGGCCCATACATATTTTTTTTAACAAAATACGGTAAGTATGCTAAACCTTATGAAAAAGTATAGAAAATATGCCAAGAGTCAATAACGCGAAATTACTATTATGCCTAAGCAATGATTATAATGTCAAGTATTTATGCCCAAAAATATTTTGCTAAATAACTATTATACGCAAGTAAAATGCGAAGTTAAATAACGCCAAATAAAATTAAGCGAAGAAATAGTAAGCCGAATTAGTAAAAAAAATATCAGTTAGTCTCAGGATCGCGACAAGCAAAATCTACTGAGAGAGTAGATTTCTACATTAGCATTGCAACTGACTAACAGACCTTGCTTGTACATTACGAGCTGTATATTAGATTTTTATTTAAAACAAGTCATTATAGTTATGTTGTTTGATCTTATTTTGGCACCATTTTCGTCTTTTTCAGCGCTATTCCAATGTTTTTTTTTTCTAACCCGTGTCGTCCCACTGTTGAGCAAAGGTTTCAATGAAAACATTATTTTGTCTTAAATTAAGTAATGCTTATTACATTAATGAACTATTTCCGAGGTTCCGGATAGACCCTATCCGACACATAAAACATAACCAGACCGAATTTAAAAGTTACACTTGAAAAAAGAACACAGCTGTCACTTTCATTTATGAGTAATATAGGGTTAATCTAACACTTGTGGCAAACAATTTGAGGCAAAGTGTAGTATTTTGTCCGCATTTCCTACCTAACCTTACACAAACCACAAAATGTTCTGACCGCGGTTAACCGATAAACGTTAAAGTTGGTACGTACGTATATAACTATAGGGTTAAGCAAATTTTTTTTTTTTTAATATAAATAAAATCTGTAGTTACCGAGTGGCTACTACTATAAGACTACCTGTAACGTGGTTTTCTAATGACCATTTGCTTAGACAGAATAAATAAAAAGATAGAAAGTTAACAAAGGTATTAATATTTTAAATTTTCAATAATAACAATAAAAAGTTAAATGCTTAGACTCAAGGCGTAGGTAGGTAGATAGGTAGGTGGTACACGGGTTTGGTGAAGTCCTGGCGAAGGGAAGTTGGTAGGACACCTAACTCGCTGGTGACCGCAGACAAGAGAGGCCGCGTCGCTCGCGCACCTCCTGTACATAGTCCACAGGGGTCTGCTGTGGAAACGCGTCGTTAGTTGGCGGCGGGAAGCGGCATTTCGACGTCACATACCCTACAACAGAGTCTCTACTAACCTACTTGGTTAAGAAAGCAAACACATACACACACACGTACACACATAGACACGCACACGCACACTCTCACACAAACAAAATACGATTTAATATTTTTTATTAATAATAATTTTCGACCACTACCTAAGAAATCCTGCTAAGGCCGTGACCCCACTCAAAGTCAAGGGCTGTAATTTTTGTAGCCAAGCAATAATAGTTTGGTCACTTGCATTTCCCAGCTAAAACTTGCTACATACCAACTGCATTGAAAATCCACTAAAAATCAATTTGAGTGGTAACAATAAACTAATAAACTCCAAGCCTTTACCTCAACATTCAACCGCCGCTGATCGTCGAAAATTAGTTTGTAACTTAGTTACTTATTATTGGCTTTGTACTTGGCAATGTTGTTTCTTGTTCCCAAGTTCATGATTCGAGTAAGTTTTAATAGGTTCAAGGACTGTAAGTTTTAATCGGTTGAAGATGTACGTTTATGACATATTTGTTAAGATATTGTCCATGATGTTATTGTAACGGCCAGTTTCTGAAGTTCCGGAAAGCTCTTATTCGACCAACACTGGCGAAATTTAAAAGTGACACAGGCTAAACTTAAAAAAAGGACAGCTGTCACTTGCATTGACGTGTGTTACATGCTTATCCTGTAAATAAGTTTTATCAAACTCCTGTGAAATTGGGGCTAATCTTTTAAGCTCATTTTAAAGTATAATTAAGCGAGACAGCAGGAAAAAGACATGTACATGTTGTTTGAATAAACTTTACTTTCACTTTCACATTCAAGATATTGTGATGATTGATGAAAGTGAGTTTTAGCGCCGCGAATTTAGAGTAGAATTATTTTTATATGACGATTTTTAGTGCTTTGTAAAGTCTAAGGCATAAATATATTTTTTTTTCGTTTTTATCATGAGATAATTTCTTACATTGAAACTTATGGCAATTAAACTTAAAAAAAACTTTTTCACTACTCTGTATAAAACAAAACACGATTTTTTTTTATTTTTACCAGATAAAGTTCACTACTACTCTCAAATGACAAACATCAGTATCATTTCCGAAAATGACCAGTCTTTCAAACCACTAACTACCTTAATACACCTCGCTTGACCCTTCCCAAGAGATACAGTCATTAACGAAAGAGCCCAATATCTCGTATCTGTACCTCCACATCCACTATCCTATAACATTATTTATTCAAGGCCCAAATCCATAGTCTGTAATTATTGCGAGAAATTCTCGCAATTCAAGGACAGCTAAGTAGTTCAACATGAAATAATAGTATTATTATATTATTATGTTTAATATATCATCGTGTTAGTTATTCATTCATCGTGAAATCGCTTTCAATATAATTTTATTGAACTAGCTTTATTAACTTTAAACTTATGCGTTGCATGATTAAGTAAAATCTAACGGGAATTAACGCGATCATGCATTATTTACCTTTTAGGCTGGAGTCTGCTTACGACCATGGCTAGTGTAATCTGTCTGTCGAAACGTCAAGCCTTAAAGGTAAATAATGCATGATCACGTTTAATCTTTTTGGATTAACCTAGCTTGTTGGGTTAGGTTTGTAGTGAAAAAAAAGTATCTATAATTATCTGCATTTGTACCTAACGCAGGTACTTATTTTTTTTCCTTCTTTATGGCAATCTGTCATGTCCGACAATTAGGCACTCTTATATCTGATAGATTTTCAATTAAGTCGCTTGGTGCTCAATTCACTGTGCAGTGTCTTCGCCCATTTTGCTGAATCATTTCAGAAGAGTAGAACACTATGTCTCCGCTCAGTATAAGGCAAGTTCATTTTCATGTTTTGAAAGTCTCTTTTGATATTTTATGCTATATTGAGTTACTGAGGATAAAATTAATGTGTAAAAATATTTTACACACGGAAACGGTGTAGTAAGTTTTAACAACCTTAAGGAGACGAATTCGCGTACAATAGGCAGAATAATGTATTATAACAAAATTAAAAAAAAGTCGATATCCAAAATTTACTACTACTACGACAACACTAAAAAGTGTTGTCGTAGTAGTAGTAAATTTTTCTAAAGCCAAACATCACTAACAATTCCAAAAACAAGCAGTCTTCCAAACCACTAATATAATTATATACACCTCGACCGTTCCAGACACACAGTATTTAACGAAAGAGCCCAATATCTCTTATTATGCTTCCACATCCACTATCATTTAGCATTATTTATTCAACGTTTCAAATTATTTCGAATCCTTAGTCTGTAATTATTGCGAGAATTTCTCGCATTTTGCGGCAATGCAAGGACAGCTTAACTAGTCTATATTGTCTATATGTTATGCTAGTTATTTATTCACCGTGAAATTGCTTGCGAAATAATTGGACAATGGGTTTGGTTAGGTTATAATTACTGGGGACATAATTATAAGCATGACTGCCTCATTGTTCTAGTAGCCATATACACATTGTTCCAGTAGCCATATACACTAGTTTCAGGCAATTATAAACAGCAGCATAAAATCTAGATAATATAGGCGTGATGATATAAATGCGTATAATTTATTAATTTTAGGTACTCTTTTTAATTAAATAGTTTAAATTGCACACGGAGTACAAGTTTAATTCAAACAACAAAATGCAATCAAAAAATTCCGATCTATACGAGATGTATAATAATTTTATTTGTACATAAATTTTGTACGTTATTTTTACAAAATTACTCATGAAAATATAACTTAACTATTATAAGTAACACGCTTGCCCGCTAAGCTATCCTAGCCATAAGTCCATGAATGTTTCGACTGTATGCATCATCTTTCCAGACGCCTTGCTATAATTATACCTACATATAAGTAGGTAGAAATAACATGACTGATGTTACAATCAATACAATTGCTGTATCGATGAATACGATCTGTTTTAAGTATTCAATTACTAAGCATAGCTAAATGCTTTATAAAAGCAATACGAAATTAATATAAGTTTTTCAATCCATCATCCATCTGCTAAAATGAATTTGAATAATTTTACTGCAATATCAATAAAAACCACATGTTAACTTTAGCCTAACGTTAGACTGAAATTGAGGTCACATTTATTATACTAATTTCAAGTTTAAAAAACCTAGTATAAAAATAATTTGACAAAAAAATATAAATAAATATAAGTTGCACCAATATAATTGACAGTGCATGTATATACTTATATATGCATTAATGAATTAATGAATGACATTTGAATAATTAGTAATTAATACTTTTATTAAAAGATTGTAATATAATCATTTGAAACAGTGAGCGTTAACAAGACTTCAAAAAGTATACCAGTTTTTACTAGTTTTAATCAAATACAGTATACAGCATAAGCAAGTTAAAATTTTCTTCATTTGCAAAGAGTGACTTGTATACATTCCTGTCTGACAAGATTAGATTTGAGTAAACGTTTTACAAGGATCCATTGTGTTTTCCGTAAAGCTATTATTTCATGCCTTACACGTCTTAAGGAAGGAATTCCAGAAGATACTGAAGTGTTTGTTCGTATTGTAATTCGAGCACCTTAACAGATGGTACGGTGTTGACAATATCGCATATCTTATGGAGTGGAAATAACTCAGGAACAATGTTAGCGATTGTTTTGATTCTGCCTTGGTATTACGGGATAGAGTTCTGTTTCTGTTACGTTATATAAGCTAAACAGAAAAGAAAATTTAACAAAACAAACATACATTTATTTTCATTATCATTTCATCTAAACTTAGTTTACATTTCATTACAGCATGTTTATAATAGCCAGAAGGGTGTGGCAGAGGGGTTTAACACCCACATTCTACCTGCTGCTTTTGAGAATTTCCTAACGGAAAGTCCAAATAACACTTTGTCCAACTCGGATATCAAACCCAAGAACTCGCGGTGAGAGGCGCATACTCACAACCTCTAGACAAACAAGGCAGTTACCGTACTTATTATTTTACATTATATGCTTGGAGTATACAAAAAATAAGAGATATTTATGAATGAATACGTAAAGGAATTTATTAAACTATTTACTTCCATCCTTATGTTATTGTCATTTACCTCGTCGAAATGTTTCACTAGATAATATTACTGTTAAAACTAACTAAGTTTGACCTTACAAAACCTCAAGAGCCTAGAAAATGCGATACCCTTAAAAGATTGTCCACGGGATATCTTGTGACGTAATGACATTGCACGGTCCCTTTTTACTTAGAAAGAGCATTAAGTTTTTTAATTAAAACTAGAAAGTTGAAGTTAAGCTAGTGCCAGCACTCAGGAAGACATTGTTCTAAGATTTCTCCTCATTTTATACCGAACGAGCTGTTGCCCGCGACTTCGTCCGCTTAGAATTTCTTATATTAACCACTATTTTATCTGCTCCCGTCGCTTTTTAATTTCTTTTTCTTTTTTATGGTGGATAGGCGCGTTTGACCACGGTCTCACCTGATGGTAAGTGACGATGCACTCTACGGTCTTCTTCTTCTTACGTATCAATGGCATTATGGTTTCTCATTTTTTATTTATATTGTTTTTGCCCAGTAGGTAGCAACTTCTACTCCCTTGCTTGTGGCTTGCATTAGGTCTTCACGGGTACATGTAGAAGGAGACAACGGGCACGAAAGCAGGTGAGCCATGTTTTGACTAGGGAAACCACAATTGCACGAGGTGTCATTGGTGTTTGTGATTCCCCATTTGGCTAGGTTCTCCCTGCAGCGACCAACTTGTGTCCTCTACGGTGGAGCACGCTTACCTATAAGATACCTATTGATTCTTGCATTGATGAGACCCAGATTGTATTTATGCGGAAAAACAGACTTGTGCGAGGCGTTTCTTTCTTCAGCAGTTCGTATTAGGAATGTTGTTGCCCCCGCTTTTTCAACATTATTTAAATGCTGCTCCGTACCTATAGGTGTTATATGCCTATAGCTTTCTACAATAAGTTAACTATCTAACACAAAAAGATTTGTTGAATTCGAACAAGTAGTTCTTGATATTAGCGCGTTCAAACAACCAATCAAACATAAGAAGTTTTAACTTGCTCCTTAGACGAATCAAGCCAAAATCTACTTGTCTTTTCCATACTAAACTAGTTGTGAAGTTATTTTGAGACTGATTCAATATACCTGGACAAAAGTTTGTTCAACAATGCCAGACAACCTGACCTTTAAGAAGACCGGAGTAGGGTCACTGTGATGTGGAAATAATTTAAATATACATTTTAATTAATTTATTTATTTATCATATTGGGTAACCTACAGCTAGTAAAACTTTTATGACGATAGCTTAGGAACCATAAAGACAATTGCAAGTTTTCTCTTCTAGTCGCGGTAAACCAATTAATTGCGAACAAAACTACAGCTAACATCGCTTGCCCATAAGCTTATAATTAAAGCGCGATTAAAACGAAAATAAAAAACATCAAAATATATCATTAAAGTCATAAACATATAATTAAATAAATAATATCTCGATATTTTGATAAATGAGTTTATATTCTGACATATCTATGCTGTTTAGTGCACAAAGAATAACAATATAATAAAAGACAAGTTGCACTCAAAGATAAAAATGTTGATATCAAATTAAAAAGTGGTTTTGTAACTTGAACAAATATAAATGTTATAGTGTGTTTCCATATTATATATACCATATTCATATATAGTTGTTATTGTATGTGTGTAATTAAAGTAGATGCTTTATGGCTATAACATAAAACATCTACTTTAATTATTTTTATTAACTTCCGTACCTACTTCAGATCTTCTCTGCATCACCCTAAGGTGGACTGGTAGAAAAAGCCTCAGGCGTTAAGTCCGTCTATATGTACCTAGTATATGTATGAAGTTAAAATAAATGAATAACAAAAAGGCTACAATTAAGCCTATCATTTATCAACGCTATTTTATAAGAAAAAAGAACACGCAAAGCGTGGTATTTATTTATTTATTTATTTATTTAAAACTTCTTGCACAAAATTTGTGACAAAGGCGGACTTAATGCCAAAGGCATTTTCTACCAGTCGACCCTTAGGGTGGTGCAGAGATAATTGGTAGGTGCATAGTATAAAAGTAGAAGTAATTACTTTATTGTATAATAAATCTAAATAATACCCATACTATACTAATATTCGGTTACTATATAATACACAAATACAATTACATACATTACATAACATATAACATAACATACTTGACACATATAACATAACATATTTGACGACCGGATGGCGGGGTGGGTAGTGTACCTACCTGCAACGCCGAGGTTGTGGGTTCGATTCACACTTAAGACAAATCTTTGTGTGCCTGAACATTGGGGTTTGTCTTAGTCTGGGTGTATAATATGTATGTATTTACAAAAGAAAATTATACATGTATTAGTATCAGTTATTCTAGTACCCATAGTACAAGCTCTGCTTAGTTTGGGACTAGATGGCGTTGTGTGTGAGTTGTGAAATATTTATTTATTTTTTATTTATACTATACATAATACATACCTAACATACATACATACATAACATAATAACAAAGGACACTACTAAGAAGATATTTACTCTTTAAAGCATCTTTCTGTTGACAAGATATAGATTTATAACCTTTAAAGTAATAAAGATTATCGGTTTCACATTATACACAGTCGCACTACTGTTAAAGTTCAACAGTCACTTTAAGTACTTCACAGAATATTGGAACTGAAGCGGTTGTTGGCGGAACTGACTAATTTGTTCTGACTATCCTTCTGTTACCAACTTACTCCTATTATCGTGCCAGTAAAGTTAGTCCTTGTTCACATAATACGTATATTTCAACGCCTTAATTATCATCTGTTATGTTTTTAGGTCCTATGGGTTAGAGGGTGAGCCTATCGCCATCTACCGGGCACAATGTCAACTTTGAAAGTTCACAAATACTTCATTGGCCAACCCGGGAGATGCGCGCAGGACCTCGCGGTAAGAGGCGCATACGCTAACCACTCGACCATCGAGACAGTTATAGTATTATTGATTAATCTTAGGTTCATAACATAACCTCACAACCATATTGGGCCCACTTATGTATAGGCCCCAGGTACTTTGCGCCATTGACAGGTCTCAATTACAGACTGGGTTTGGCTATTGAGGCTTTCCAGATAAAAATATTCTAAATACCAAAAGCAGTTTTGCCCGAACTGGGGATTGAACTCTAGAACTTCCAAGAAGGACCAAAAAGGAGATTTCCTAGAAGGTTTATTATGTCAGTCTTGTTCTTAATTTAATGGTTATGCTATCTGTAATATATAAAATTCTCGTGTCACAATTTAGTTACCTTACTCCTCCGAAACGGCTTTACGGATTTTTACCAAATTTTATATGCATATTCAGTAGGTTTGAGAATCGGCTACTATCTATTTTTCATACCCCTAAGTGAAAAGGGTTTTTCATCCTTAACATTTTTAGTTTTTGGACAAAAAAAAATGTTTTTAATTTTTTATAATGTGGCATTCAAAAATACAAACAACTTTAAATTTTACCATTTTATCACCAACCCCTAGTCTGTCGGGTCAGCTTGTTTAAAATATAAAGATTCTATTTCATTACGTTTTGAATAGAAAATAAGCTTTTGTATTAAACAAAACCATCCCTCGAAGCTTAAAACAAAGGCAGAAATATACGAGAAGAAATCAAACAAACGTGTACAACGTTCCTGTGTTATTTTTGCTCCTTAAGAGGGAACAATTGGTTGGCTGTTATCTATAGAAGAGTAATAGGCTTAATATTATTGAGTTTTTATCTATTTTTTTTGACAAATCATATCTAAAAAACCAAAATGCATATTAGTTCGAGCATTTTTTTTAAATTATATACTGCTTACTTATATGTCACTCAGTTAATGATTAAAACAATTCGACTAAATGGGCACGAACAAACATGCTTTTTAATTTAGTATTTTATATATGATATGACTAAAAACTAAGATCAAAACTTAATAATACTAAAGACCATATTACGTTACTATAAATAACAGCCAACCAATTGTTCCCTCTTTAGATATTGTGAACACCGTCTACCCATCTGTTAGGTGCTCGACTTACAATACGAACAAACACTTCAGCATCTCCAGAAATTCTTGTGTAATTTCTGTAATTCATGTTAGCGATGTAATGTGTGGGTAGTTTGCCCTAGCCCAAGGGTGCACGTACTAGTGAAAGTTTGGACGAAAAAAATACAAAATGTCGCAAAAAGCTCTCGAAAGTTGTGTTCGAGAGATGCAAAGGACTATCACTACGTTGTGTGATAAAGTCAACGCACTGGAGCTGAAAATATCGGAGCAAAATACAATTTTGGCTCAACAAACTGGATGTATTGCCGAATTCACCGCAAAAATTGAGGGTAAGCAGAACCCTGATAGCTTGGAAAGTTCCCAAGGACCTAAAGCGGTAGCGCAGCGGCCAATGCGTCAAGCGCGCTTGAACGCAACATCTGGAGCGGTCAACAGTGTATCTACAACGACGGCCCCGAAAAAAACAAGCGCTGCGAAAGCTGCATTACCATCGGCCCCAACTGCGAATGAACTACCGAAAACACCCGAGGTAAGCCGAATAGTTAACATAGAAACTTCAAATTACGGCCCAATGACATCTGTATCTACTGGTGTGGCCACTAAACCAACGGGCGCCGCTAGATCGACCAACGCAAGTGGTCCTGATACTGAGGGTTGGCTTACTGTTGGAAAACGGCGAGTAAATAAGAAGCGCAAAATTGTTACTGGTACTGGAAAGAATGACGACGAGCTCAAATCTGTGGAGCGAGTAAAATATATTCAGGCCTGGTCTTTCCGACCGGAAACTACGACGCAAAACGTACTTAATTATTTAAATAAAATTCAAGCTTGCAACGATTACTACGTCGAGAAACGGGTCATACGGACTGAGAATCACGCTGCATTTGTGATCGGGTTCCCCGAGAGCTTGTATGAGCAACTATGCTCGCCAACTGCGTGGCCTCCACTAGTCAAGATATCGGACTGGTTTCGCGTGCGCTCCCGCAGAGAGCGGGACAGCGATAGCTCCGAGCAAACCGGTCCTCAGACCGGCGCAGCAGAGCGACGGGCGCGACAGTGATGACACGGTGACGGCGGCGAATGCGAGTTTAAAGCGGAATTCAATTGTTGTATGCCATCAGAATATAGCAGCCATTAATAATAAGACCCATAGGTTAGAAGTGTTACTACGGAGTGAGCTAAAGTGTGACGTCTTGGCGATTACGGAGCATTGGCTACCGGAGCCTCAATTAAAGTTTGTGCAAATTGATGGATACAAGTTAGCATCTTATTATTGTAGAAAACAAGTGTCGCACGGCGGTTCGTGCATCTACATTAAAGACGGTATTAACTGCATAGAGAATACACAGTTAACATCGTTATCCGTTGAGCAATATTGCGAGATATCAGCAATTAATTTAGTAGATTTTGACATTACAATCATATGTATTTATAGGACTAATTTAATTAATGTGTATGACTTTTTGGATAGAATTGACTGCTTGTTTGACAAAATAGACGTTCTAGGTGTTGCATGTTTAGTCGTTGGTGATTTTAACATAAACACATTGGGTGGGTTAACTACCGAATCAAAAAGGTTGCTTGATACACTGTCGTCTCATGACATGACGAATCTAGTTGATTTTCCTACACGGATTGGCACTTCCTCTTCTACGAGTTTGGACCACGTATATACCAACTTATCATCTGGTTGTATAGATACAAAATCTATAGTCACCAACCTAAGTGATCATCTCGCTGTAAGAAGCGAGGTACTATGTATAAAGAATAAACCAGACGTAGCGGCACGCTTAATTAGAACATACTCGCAGGCTAACAAAATGAACCTTATTGCGTCATTAGATAGTGTCGATTGGGATGAGATTACGACGCGGCACTCTCAGCCGGATAAGTTAGTAACTGCCATCATAAACATCCTTGTTGACAAGTTTAATACTTGCTTTCCGTTAAAAAAAGTGAGCACAAAAATTAGGGATAAGTCCTCCTGGATAACGCAAGACATTATTGATTATAAATTATTATTATTTGAATTTATTGACATGGGTAACCGCAATTTTGACAGTACAATTAATGAATTTATAAATGACATGAAAGATTATTATGAGATTTTGATTAGGACTAAAAAGGCTGAACATTATTCTAGTTTAATAACTACGTCGAATAACATCTCAAAAGCGATGTGGGCCGTTGTTAATAAAGAAAGAGGAAAGTACAATGTCCCTCAATTAGATTTTACTGACATGATAAAAAAGTCCGACGGGACATGCCTCACGTCGAAAAAGGCTGTTGTAGACGCAATGAACTGTAGGTTTTTAGGTGCTGCAGCGGCATGCGGAGCGCCACAAGCCGACGCACGGCAAGTATATCGAGACTTGTGTGCGGCAGTGCCACCACCCGATTGTTCGTTGCGGTTAACGCTTTTTAGCCCGCGAGAGGTCTATGATATTATAACAAAACGTATACCACCTAAACCCTCAAAAGATACATATGGGCTCTCCATGAAAATTGTGAAAATGGCGGCAGTATCTCTGTCCCCCGTACTTTCGCAGCTATTTAACACATGCATCAGGCACGGATCATATCCTGATCCCATGAAAATCAGTAAAGTAACGCCGCTATTCAAAGGTAAAGGGACCAAAGACAACATTGACAATTATAGGCCCGTATCAATTATCCCAGCCATTGCGAAAATCTTTGAGAATGGCTTAAGTTGTCGTTTAACTAAGTTTCTTGCGTCAACAAAGTCATTGTCCGATCGTCAATATGCCTACCGGGCAGGCCGATCGACAATATCGCTGACTCGTGAGCTTATTCAACAGGTGTTGTCTGCTCGCGAGCAAAAACAACAGGTAGCAGTAATCTGCTGCGACCTATCAAAGGCTTTTGATGTAGCAGACCACAACATACTTGCGCTAAAGCTAAGGCACTATGGTGTTAATGGAACAGCTCATGCACTTATGACAGATTTAATTCTGAACAGGAGTCAAATAGTAGTGGGCTGTGGAGGCACAATAAAGTCTGACCCTTTGACGTCACAAGTTGGGGTAGCGCAAGGGTCATCTGTGTCCAATATTTTGTTTTCGCTGTTGCTCAATGATCTGCCTAGCGCGATGAATAGTGCGCTGATCCTCATGTACGCTGATGACGTCGCGGCAGTGGTATCTGCTACTTCAGTAGACGCCCTAGAGCTTAAACTCAATGTGGCAGCTAATGAACTCGTTAATTGGTTCCAAAAAAATGGGCTTGTACTCAATCTGACAAAGACTCATTTCATCCACTTTGACTTGTCAGGACGGCCACTAAAGCCGATGACTGTAGTTGTGGGGGGAGTGGGTATTTGTCAGGTCGAGAATACAACGTTCCTCGGTTTCGAGATCGATAGGGGCCTTAAGTGGGAAGCTCATGTTGATAAAACATGTAGCAAACTGGGGAGTGCTTGTTTTGCTCTGGCCAGAATTGCTCGTGTATGTAAGGCAAGCGAAGTGCGCGCATGTTATTATGCGACAGTGCATTCGTTGTTGCAATACGGCGCGGAGTTGTGGGGACGCTCTGCCGACTGGGAGCGCGCCTTCCGAATGCAAAAGCGTGCTGTGCGAGCACTTGTCGGTGTACAGCAAGACACGTCTGCTCGACCTTATTTTAAAGAACTCGGTTTGCTTACTCTTCCGGCTATAGTAATATATCAGGTCGCAGTATTCGTTAGGCAGAACGCAGATGAGTACACAAAGATGGGAAGTGTGCATACGTACCAAACCCGTAATCGGGACAAGCTTTCTGCCGTGTCCCACACGTTAGCAAAAACATCCAAAACTACGTATGTCATGGGTCCGGCAGTGTATAATAAGTTACCATCCTCTATAAGACTAGCCTCAACGGATGCCGGCTTTAAAAGTCGACTGAAGCGATGGCTCGCCGAACAAGCGCTTTATTCTGTCCAAGAGTTCTTTAAGAACTAATAATAATTTTGACACATTTTAATAACAATGACTGTATACACTTTTTGATATTTTATATTTTATTTCTATCATAATATTATTGTTTTGTAATTTAATTGTTTTTTAATGCTTGCTTCTTAAAATTTTTCTAATGCTACTCACTGTAATGACGTGTATTATTAATTACCAATAAAAAAGTTTATGAGTTTATGAGTTTAATTATAGCAGTAAGGAAAATACAATAAACCTTCGCAAGATATTTCCTTAAATCTTGTTGAATAGAATAGGATCAACATGTTGTCTGCAGTTGGAAGTTACAACAATATTATTATGTTCAGTGGACCAAATAATTAAGTATTCAGGGCAAAAACTTCTAAGTCATAGTAAAGACTTACTACACCAGTTATGGATAAGGGAGTGACATATCTAAATAGTGGGTATATTACACTTAATAACTATGAAATTGCGTAAAAGTTTTTGCCCTGCATACCTAATTGCTTGGCCCACTAATACGTCGACTATTAGTGCACTCCTCTACCAACTAAGTAACAGGGACTTACCAGAGAGTTGCGAATATTTACACCTTATCCTTTGTTTCTAAGCATTATTTTCTCACGGCTTACAGTGAAAAGTTGTATGTTGAACACGAGATCAATGCTATTTACACCTAGTGCTTTTGAGTCCCTCACTTTTCGCAAGATTCTAAACTAGAATCACTCTCTACACTCGTGATTTTAATATAGAATCTTTCGCTTATTCCGGCCTCAAAATTAGCACTCGAAACAAATACGAACTTTGCTCCCTTGTTTCACAAATTACTATTAATACTCGCGAAACCTTTTAGGAAAACTGTGCCTGTATAAACTTAAGTATAGATAAACGAACGTATAAAAGCTAATTTATAACATCAAGAAGCTTCATTCTCTAGGATTCCGTGACTCCATTAGTTTTGTTACTAAATCACAACCTTCCATTTAGGTTGATCACAGCTGCGTATAAATGGTTTGCCAGAAACAGCAGACATTTTACTAGCTGAGACTGCACGCGATGTATCTCTCAATATTAGATTTGGTAGTCAGCAATAGTGCAATAGTCCGTGCACGAGCACTTCTTCAATCAAACGTTTTGCAGAGACATTTAAAGGAATAACTTAATCTTGAAATACGGTTAGTTAAATAAATAAACGTAAATAAGTAATAATCAACTAAAGTGAGATAATTACATATAAAAACACACCTCCCAGAAGGTTTTAGCAGTGGTGTATATCACCCATGTGATAGGTATAACTCCCACGTTATAGGAGTTGAGCCTATCGCCATTCCCCAGGCACAAATCTAACGCCGTGCTGCTATTGGGCATTTAAGGAAATGCCCATATAGCACTTTTACCTGACATGGGAATAGAACCTAAGACTTTGCGGTGAGAGGCGCATACGATAACCACTAGACCAATGAGACAGTCATGATTGAGTTTAATAATAATAACAGCAGCCCTGTATCTTAAACATGTCCCACTGCTGGGCCTGGGCAAATCAAATCAAATCATTTATTTTTATGGGCCCCAAGGGGCGCTTGAACACGTCAAAACAAACATCAAAACACAAAAAATATAAAATTAAAATAAAACTTAGCTAACTAAATTATAATACTTATTGTAATAAAATGATTTGACGCCGGAGCTTAGATTGACTTTAATTCAACTTAGAGATTTGAATTAAAATCAATCCAAGTACCAGCTCCGATGGGTATTGCATCATGAGATGAGCTGGTGAGAAACTCATGTGCACCATCTTTACAAATAATTCATACAATATTTGTTTGTTTTTTGACAATAATTCTATGTGTAAGTTATAGCAACCAAAACAACATTATAGCTAAAGATGGTTATAGGGATGGTTATAGGGCCTCTTCTCATGATGAGAAGCCTCAAGATGAACTAGGCCATAGTCCACCACGCTCGCCAAGTGCGGATTGGTAGACTTCACACGACTCTCAAGCATGCAGGTTTCCTCACGATGTTTTTCCTTCACCGTTAGCAAGCGATAATTTATATGACAAATACACATATATCTTTGAAAATAATGATCTTCACGATTTATTGACAGAGGAGTGTGCCGTGGGTTTGATCCGAGACTTTTGACTTCACAAAACGGTCTACGGCTGCTCATAATTGAGTATTATTAATACATTATAATTGGACCATCTCTCACAGTTGTTAGGTAACTACGCGGTGCAAGTTGTGCGAACTCAATTGTTTGATGCGCTGTACTGTGTTAGTTGATAACTACATCACATCATATGCAGGAAGTTATTTAGTTGTTAACTGCCTAACATTTGAAAACTTTATTCTGTTGCTAGAACTGGCATTATTAGTTGTACGTGATTTGAATGATAATGCTGAAAGCAGGAAGCAATTTTTTCTTTTTTTTCGGTTGAAGATGGAAAATGATGATGCATTCTACGGTGAAACATGCTAATCTATGATATACCTATTTACTGTTGCTTTGAATAGACCCAAATTGTACTCATGCCAAAATTTTCTCACTGCTAGAGGTGAAAAGTTGTATGTGTGACACGTGATCAAAGTTATTTACATCTTGTGCTTTTGAAAACACTGAGTCGGGTTGTTAGAATGAAGAATGTTGAAGAGAAAACCTTCGTGCATATTTGTGAAATGTCTGCCATGAAGCGATTCCGAAGTGCCGTTTGTCTAGTAGTAGTAGTCCGATGGTGATTTATATTATGACATTGAATGTATACATTTATTTAACACTTTATTGTACACAAAAGATTACAGAAAATAAACATATTACAGTAAGAGTATACAAAAGGCGAGCTTAACTCGGTGCTTGAGTTCTCTTCCAGCAAACCTAGAGCAATAGAGGAGACGATGATGCCATAGAGGGCAAGATAAGTGTACAACTTAAGTAGAAAATACAAAATATAAATATAACTACATATACATACATAATATTATTCATGAATAAAATATATATTATAAATATATATATATATATATATATATATACTTATAGGTAAGCGTGCTCCACCGTAGACCGCATCTTCACTTACCATCAGGTGAGATCGTGGTCAAACGCGTGCCTATCCACCATAAAAAAAAAAAAAAAAAAAAAGTAATAATTTGCATTTTGGGCGTAGAACCAAAGCAAATCGAAATTTATACTCATAGCAAAGTAATTATACACAAACAGGGGTTAATTAACGCGGAAATAACTTTACGCCTACAATTTGACGTCACCACTGCTTCCGAACGTGACGTCACAAACGTTCTCTATAAACCACTTATATTCGTAAAAGTTTTATTTGAGAATGTTCAATGAGATGAGTCTCAATCGAGCACGGATTGTAGAATTTTGACTGACAGATGACGAGACTCACTCTCTATAGCACTTTAACATAACAGGGGAAATGTAGGTTCTCTCAATCTTATGTGCAATATAGACATGATGTTTATGTACGAGTTATATCGACGAGTGCAAAGACGAAAAAGTTAACTACAATTTTGCAATTATCGGGTTATTGCATAAATCTAAAAATTATAAACATCTGACTCACCTAGTTCTTGTAATTTTGACAAGCCAAATGAGACAACTACGCCATTTTTTAAAATCTTCACGATGTAAATACGTGCAACAGCAATGGCATATTTTTATACAAAAACCACATACAATTGGACACATGCCATATGACTTTTCTTACTTTAAGAAGACTGTATATGTACATAATGTATATAAGCAGTATTTTTCGTATCTAGTTAGATATTATTGCTTTATTGTCAGATAAATATCAATTGAAATATGCTTAAGCGCTGCTTTGTTTATTATTAAGTAAATCTTAATTTTGTTTTCTTATTTTTAAGTTTAAACTCATCTCACGCTATATATATGTGGTTAAGAATGCGAATATATGAATAACATGAAAAAACTTATGAAGAAACGGCTCAGTGGCAGATAACCCTACAAAAATATTTTAAAATACAATGTAGAGGCAATATCTCGTAAAATAAACAGAGTTAGATGAAATTAAAATTACAAGTTGATGTCTTATGTAATAATACTAATGACGAAGATTTCAATGAATTTGGGATGGAACTGTTCAAAAGCTAAGCACTTAGCTAAGTGCTTAGCTTTGGAACAGTTCCATCCCAAATTCATTGAAATCTCCGTCATTAGTATTATTATATTAAACTCCTGTTATGTAGCTATTTCGTACATAACTATTTTAACTTTGCATCCGTCAATATATTATATAACATCATGCCTATCTTACCTAGTCCCGGTGATCGAACTCGAGACTTCACGGTGAGAGGTTGTATACGCGAACCACTAAACCATCAAGGCACTTTAACATTGTATTCTAAATATCATGGAATTTTAACATCAGGTGAATTGTGGATTATTGACGACTGGTTGGCGGAGTGCGTAGTGTACCTGCCTGCGACGCCGAGGTCGCGGGTTCGATTCCCGCTTAAGACAAATCTATGTGAGCATGAACATGAAGGTTTGTCTTACTCTGGGTATTTCTATGTAAAATAAGTATGTATTTACAAAAGAAAAGTATATATGTATTAGTATCAGTTATTCTAGTACCCATAGTACAAGCTCTGCTTAGTTTGGGACTAGATGGCGTTGTGTGTAAGTTGTGAGATATTTATTTTTAACTTTCCAACACTCTTATAAGTAAAAGACATAATGTTTATGATTATGTAATATGTTTCATAGTAATTTACACAAACAAGAGTCAATTAGCAAGGAAATAACTTTACCGGCTACCGAACTATGACGTCACAACCCTTATCTATATACCACGTGTATTGGTATTGCTTCCGCATATAGACACAGCGTCATTCTGTTAGAAATTGTGGTCGAATGTCACGTCTATGACGATGTAGCCTACTAATGATGACGTAGTATGGTTATCGTGTAGTTTGAAGATCACTTTGACCTTTTACTCGACTAAAGCGAAGCCTAAAAGAAGGGTAATGGTTTTAGCAGTCTATGTTTGAATGTTTTATCGTAGCGCCTAATTAAACTTAACCGATTTTAATTATTGGGATTTTTTATACAAAACTCACTAGTAATTATTATTTGCAAATACATGCCTAAACAAAACAATGTACATCCAACAAACGCATAACTACACAAACACACACACACACACACACATTCACAGACACAAATACATACACACAAACACATGTATCCTAACTAAGCTTTACACAAAACGTTGGTTCTATGTCTATAATTTTACTTTTTTTTTCATTCCTCCTAAAATGTCACTCTCAAAGCCACATTAATTTTTACTTTTGTCTCTAGATAAAAAAAAAAAACATTCAATTCTATTATTGTTATTAAAGAATGCACCATAGAAATCTTAATAACTAGTCAATAGAAATGCTATCGACTATCTTTTAACACTGGGACGCATGTCGCCGGTTTTCAAATACCACTTTTTGTATTCCTGCAAACAAAATTATTCTTTTTGGCGATGACATTAAGACGACAATTCCTCAACTCGCACTTGTGTTCGATTAGACAAATGCGCTTGTATTCCTGCAAACAAAATTATTCTTTTTGCGATGACATTAAGACGACAATTCCTCAACTCGCAATTGTGTTTGACTTGACAGATGCGCGGCGACAAGGTCACGCGTCTTTGACATTTCTATTGCCTTATTATTAAGATTTCTATGGAATGCACCATCAGGGTGGTAGACGATGATGGCTGTGATACAGTTAATACTAGTACAGCTATCAACGGCGACCTCTTAATTAAGACTTAATATTGTATTTATCTAAATTTAGACTAGCACTTCGTTTTAAGAGAAACTGTAAAAAAATTGTTGTGAAAAATAAACTTATTATTATTCCTCTTTATTTATTTTTAAACTTATTTTATATATTTTTAAATATGATTTATAAAAAATACAAAAAAAAAACATTTAAAAATATAAAAAACAGTGTCCCACCGACATCAGGTGCAGGGACATCATTATTATTATTATTCTTATTCTACTTTATTTAGTATTTTGTTAACCCATTATAGCTATGCTTCATATTAGTCTCAAGTCAGCCAGCCTTTATCCGTTATGACAAGGCCGCTTAATTAAACTGATATTATCATCATATGTTTGGAATCAAAACAAGGAACACATTATAATTATATGTTATGTATCTACGAGTACATTATATACATATATATATATTGGTTAAGTTCGTCTCTAGTGTCAGTGTTTCTGTTATTCCGTAGTTGGGTTACAGTTTTGGACCTTTTATTGGTTGTTTCAATCATGATAATTGTCTGCACTCGTGGTGTAGTGGTTTAAGCGGTCGCCTCGCCGCTCTCCACTGCACTGGTGTTGAGGGTTCGATCCCCACATGGGACAAATCTTTGTGTGATTCGCAAAGATTTGTTTTGAGACTGGGTGTGCATGTGTGAGTGAATGTATGTTCGCCTTGTCATCGGGACCATTGGATAGTGTAATTGCTTCATGCGTTCTAACTCAATGTAAAAAAAAATCGCTGTTAAAAAAAAATGACAGCGCTTACAATTAGTGAGAAGCTCGAAAATCTAGTCAGATTTTGGAGCTTGGGCCTCGTATACCAGTATTTTAAGGGTTTGATCTAACCACCAAACTGGAACATAGTAATACAAGCACTATTATTTGGCGGCAGGTTTAGGGGGGGAGATGGTGGTGCTGCCTCCCTCGAGCGCTTTTACAAGAACTGTACCACCATTTATCATGATTATTGCAATGTTACATGTGATTCCGGCCATGATAGCATAATATATTTTTCCCGTTTGCTTCAAGATGGCTAAATTTGCCCCTTTCTCTGTACCTCACCTTCTGTAAGATCCTAGCTTGACAATAATTACACGGACAAAGCAGTGAAAAGTGGTTCTTAGATGAAAAGCTTGGCCAACTCATAGTGAACGTGTAGTAGATATGTATTAAAATAATATTAAACCGACGTGAGGTGAAGACATTGTTATTGCGAGACGTTGTAATTTGGATTTTCTACATTAAATAGAACGCCAGAAGCAATTACACTATCCAATGGTCCCAATGACAAGGCCAAATACACACATTCACTCACTCAAGCACACCCAGTCTCAGAACAAATATTTGCGAATCACACAAAGATTTGTCCCATGTGGGGTTCGAACCCACAACACCAGTGCAGTGGAGAGCGGCGAGGCGACCGAATGAATCTACGTACTGGATTCGAAACCAGTCGGCATATACCGGCTATAATAACGTAAGTAACCCGTATTCTCAATAATAGATATGTATTATTTATGAATCAATTTTCGTTTTTTTTTACATTTCAATTCAGATTTCTAGAAAACATTTACAAAATACAGCAATATTTCAAAACCAGTCCAGAAAAATGTGTATGCATTATTTAACACGCGTGAAGCAGTAAAAATACGCGATAAAATAGGTCATGAATGTATCTGCACAAAAAAAGATGGCTCAGTTAACAGCAAATGAAAAAAACTGCTGAATTAAAATGTGTTGCAGAGTGCAATTCAATTTCAAGCAGATTTTTTTTGATAAATTTTTCACATTAAAGATATCATTCTTAATTCTTAATTCTTTATTGTACACAATAAAATTACAATAGAACTAATAATATAATAAATCTACCATGTACAAAGGCGAGCTTAATTCAAAATGAATTTTCTCCCAGCAACCCTTTAAAACAGAGAGAAAGAACATCCTTAACGGGTAAGACAAAAGTGTACAAACACAAAAAGTACATGAAAAAATAACTGATTATACCTAATTCTAATTAACCTAAATACTTTAAAGTATACTTACTGTATGTATACAGTCATCAAAAATTAATATATACTCTATTAACAAATATTGTAAATATATACCTACATACATACTCCTAATATATAACGGGTGGCGCAAAAGTAAAGACCCTATTTGGTTCAGCTATAACATTTTTTCTAAATTAGAAAACTAGATTTAGATTTTTTTAAATGTATATTTGTGCCATTAAATTTCGTACCATTAGGATTTAAAGATGATGTCTTTTAAATGGTGACCTCCAGAGTTGATACACATTTGAGCCCTATTTATGACATTTTGCATAACTTGCCGTAACACTTCCTGCGATATGTTCGTTATTTCTTGACGAATGTTTTCTTTTAGAGCTGCGAGAGTCTGTGGCTTGTTCACATACACCCGAGATTTCAAAAAACCCCAAAGAAAGAAGTCTGGACTGGTCAGATCGGGTGATCTTGCAGGCCAAGGCAAATCGCCAAAACGAGAGATAACTCGGTCTGGAAAAGCGTCCCTCACTAAGTCCATAGTGTCGCGCGCTGTGTGTGCCGTAGCGCCGTCTTGTTGAAACCAGATGTGCTCCAGCCCCAATTCGTCCAAACTGGGTATCAAAAACTCACGTAACATGGTTCTGTAGCGTTCTCCAGTGACAGTTATCGCATTGCCTCCAGCGTCTTCGAAAAAATAGGGTCCGATCACTCTGTCAACACAGATGCCACACCATACAGTAACTTTTAGTGGGTGTAGAGGTGTTTCTTGAATAATGCGCGGATTATCAGTGCCCCAGAACCGAGTATTCTGCTTATTGACATGCCCTGAGAGATGGAAATGCGCTTCGTCACTCATAACCAATTTTGAAGGAAAATCATCCTCTTCAAGGTGTATCAACTCTGGAGGTCACCATTTAAAAGACATCATCTTTAAATCCTAATGGTACGAAATTTAATGGCACAAATATACATTTAAAAAAATCTAAATCTAGTTTTCTAATTTAGAAAAAATGTTATAGCTGAACCAAATAGGGTCTTTACTTTTGCGCCACCCGTTATATATATAGATATAAGGGATATTTATATATATATATATATATATATATATATATATATATATATATATATATATATATATATATATATATATATATACATATACATCTATACTAATCTAGTTGATGACGCTTAAATGTGTATAACACTCACGTTTCACCTTTTGTGTAATGGTCCCCTGTGATAGTGGGTGAACCTATTGCCAACCTCCGGGCACAATTCCAACTTCGTGCTGTAATTAAGATTGCCTGATGAATCCCAAATAACACGTCTGCCTGACCCGGGAATCGACCCCATGACCTTGTGGTAAAAGGTTACATACGCTTAATGCTAGACCAACGAGGATAAACAAGGTTTATTAAACTAAAATTCAGTTACAAATGTCTATTAGAATTTTTCAACGCTTTATTGGCAGTTTTTATTGGCATGCCACACATGAAACCTTGGCCAAAAGTTTGTGAAAGACGTATTTTATTTGCAAAGAAAGTAAATAGTTTCACTTAATATGTCTATGTTATAAGTTTTGAGACTAAGCTCTAATTTCACTGGTATTAGAAAAACCTTATTGGCAGAATAAGCATATAACACGCATAAATGAAAGTGACTGCTGTGTTCTTTTTCAAGTGCGAAATTTGTCGCTTTTAAATTCGGTCGGGTGATATATTTTAATTCTTCACGGTAGATATTCCACCATTACGCACTAAGCGTTTTGCTTCTACATTTCTTATGCGTACTGCCAAAGAGTGGAACGCCTTGCCCGAGTCTGTGTTTCCGCATGAGTACAACTTGGATCTCTTCAAAGCAAGAGTTAATAGGTATCTCATAGGTAAGCGTGCTCCACCGTAGACCGCATCATCACTTACCATCAGGTGAGATCGTGGTCAAACGCGAGCCTATCCACCATAAAATATATATATATATATATATATATATTATGGGTCGGATAAGAACTACCGGGCACATTAGAAACTGGTCCTAAACATTGTTATTGTCTTACTAAATATTAGATATCACAGGATATTTACCATATATATTTGTTGTAGCGAGTTATTTCGATATTTCAGAGATGTTGCAATCTCGTTGTCGAATATATCTATACTGTTGTTTAGATTATTATTATTTTTGTTTTTTAAGTTTAGATTAAGTTATTAGACTAGTTTAATTTAAGATCCAATATGTATAGTTTTCTGTAAATAAAATCGAAAAATTGATTGTTGTTAAATGTTATAACTAGCAATTTTTTCCGTATTATAGCACGAGCAAAGCGATTGTTATAAAGTTCCGTGGAAGCCACAAAGGTTTTCAATCACAGCACGTGATAGGTTTCTTACTGTTACGACTACGAGTGAGGAACGAACGGTTATTGTAGTGCTGTACTACTACAAATCAAGCTATACATTTCTAGTTTAAGATGGTCGCGGATAGTACAGGCTTTTCGTACAATGCGAGACCAGTTTACACTGGGACTTTATAACTATAAGTGTAGCCGTGTGTACAACCATTGTGGATAATGGAGAGAAAGCATAAAGCATTGTGTTAGAACTATTAAGGGCCTTATCATACTAGCGGATTACGAGTGGATTCAAAGCGGAGCGGGCGCGCAACGAACACGCCGCGCATTCGCAGCGAATTCGTTGCGGACGCGCGGCGTGGACGCCATTTTGTACTGTCTCGTACAAACGCCAGCCAACCAACTTAATAAAATATTTTTTTCAAATGTCAAATCATTTTGATTGATTCTTATGGGATTTTATCTTGCTTGCTTTATTATATATTAATGATTTACCTAATGTGACTATACACAAATGTGTACTATATGCTGATGACACTACTCTTATTATCGAAGATAAAAATAAAAAAGATCTAGAGCAGAAAATAAATATGGCATTGAATAATATCATTAATTGGTTGGATAGCAACTACCTAAGTGTTAATATGAACAAAACAAAAATGATTCAATTTCAGACTTACAATAGCAAACCTATAAAATTAGATATAAAATACAAAGATAGCATAGTTGAAGAGATAGATGCAACAAAGTTTCTAGGCGTTATTATCGACAAACACTGTAATTGGAAATTGCATATAGAAAAACTTTGTTCGGGATTAGATAGATTTGTTTTCGCTCTATATCGTCTTAAACAAGTATCTTCCGTAAGGTCTGCTCTTAGTGCTTACCACGGTTATGTGTCATCCAAACTACGATATGCTCTCATCATATGGGGTAATTCTGTGGAAGCAGATAAAGCATTCCTTGTGCAAAAAAAGTGCCTACGAGCATTAATTGGAATACAACAAACAGATAGCTGTAAGGAATATTTTAAAAAATATAATATCCTACCATTACCTAGTCTATACATTTATGAAATTTGCATTTTTGTTCGTAAAAATCTACATCTTTTCTGTAAACATAATGATGCTGTGAGCAGGCCAGGTAGACACACTCACAAACTATTAATACCCAAGCAGAGGGTTAATGTCTTCAGCAAAAATGTATACTGCATGGCGATACATGTTTATAATAAGTTACCTAATAATTTTAAGGAAATTGAAAGTATCTTTATTTTTAAGCAAAAGTTATTTAGTTTATTATTAGAAAAATGTTACTATAGTATTAAGGATTTTTTAGAAGATAAGAAACTATGACAGCATGTACATAACCATTAAATTATAAATTAAAAATTTGTACGCCAATTAATGGCAGAATATGGCTCGCACGCATAATGTTAACATGATCTCTGTATACCCATATTCAGACAAATAAACGTATTTCATTTCATTTCATTTCATTTCATTTCATTTCATTAAATATTTTATGTTTATTTTATGGTAGGTAGGAACGAAATTATTTAGGATTATTTTTTAATCGTTTGCAAAACAACACAAATTAGTCGCTCTCTTCCATTCGATTAATTGATAATGGATCTTCCCAAATTCGTCGATGCTTTCGTTTTCGTCGCCGGCGTTTCCGAAGTAACAAAGCCAACAGCAGTGTTTCCTCGTCGGAATCAATTTTGTTACTGAGTGTATTGTACGTCGTAAATTCGCTACAAACACGCGACGAAAACGTAGCGTATTCGCCACGCGTCCGCGACGTCTCCGCTGCGCAGCCGCTGCGTGTTCGCGACGCATTCGCTGCGCGCCCGCTCCGCTTTGAATCCGCTCGCAATCCGCTAGTATGATAAGGCACTAAGTCTTTGGTGCTACTAGTTTTATGTTGTCGTAGCATCTTGCTACGACCGTAGACACTTCGTAGCGGATGATGACAATTTTGTTTGATGGTCCTGATTCCGTAGCGCTATAGATGAACTTTGAACAATCATTTTGGTGTGGCAATGTAAAAAAATATCCACCAAATAGAAACTTATGAATTTCAGATGGAGAACCTGTTAAAACAAACTTGAAAACGTTTTACTGAAGACAGTATTTTGAATGATCAATTTCAAATAAATAAATTTTCTATATGAGTTTATTTACTACTTTTTGTTTCATAGTAATTTATATTTTACGGACCTTTAAACAATGTTGAAATCGCATCTGTTGAAAGCGGAGTGGTCACTGTTAGAGTCCCCATATTTATTTATTTATTAATTTCAAACTTCTTGAACATAAAATATTGTGCAACGGCAGACTATAAAAACAGTGTTTCAAAAATGGTGCATGTAGGTTCTGTATCCATCTTTGACTGATATATATAATTTTAATTGACAATGGTAGAACTATATCAACATAAACTAATAAAAAAAACATACTATACAAAAACTTACCCACGTTCATATAGCAACGATATCAATGTCAAACAACCGACCAAAATTCCCACAACGCATAATGTTCGTACATTTCCAGCTATTAGAGACTTTAAATAATAAATAGTGTAGCCCGACATGTGGTGGGACCGCAACGTTGACGAGACGACACGGGCACGACATGCATTATTGAAGATAGACCATCCTTTGGGTTTAAAATGAATGGTATACCTTTAGTATTTGACTTGGAAATTTATAAAGTAAAGTCGAGATAACATCAGGCCTTCATTACCTAGGAGAATATGGCAGTGCGCAACACCCACACTTCACCTGTTATGTTAAAGTTCAGTGTGATAAATTAAGATTTTTTACATTAGATAAAACGCCAGAAGCAATTACACTATCCAATGGTCCTAATGACAAGGCCAAATACTTAAATTCACTTACTCAAGCACACCCAGTCTCAGGACAAATCTTTGCGAATCACGCTGGACTAACGAGGTGGTCAAACGTATTTGACTGCCGAGCTTCAGTTGAGATGCTGGGGGTCTCGGATAAATAAAATACTGCTTCTTCTAATAGACTATATATATAGGCTGCTGATATATTACTAAAGATTGCCGCGGTGCGAATTTCGACCGGTAGGCGACGAACGGCCGCCGGTGAGGAACCGGTTGAATGCAGGTTGACGGCGCGCGGCGATGAGACGCAGGAACAAACGACAATACATATACAATAGTATCTATATGGAATCTATACATCAATTATAATAAAATTGTAAATGTGCCATGTCTGTACATCGAATATATTTATGAAATATTAATACGAGGGGCGACAGCGCCGAAGATGGGAGGATGACCTCAAAAAGATAGCAGGAGCAATGTGGAGAAGAAAAACAATTGACCGATCATTGTGGCAAGCTTTAGGGGAGGCCTATGCTGGCAAGCAAGACAATCTTCAAGAAACCAGTTTCAATTAAGTTTTTGTAAATAAAAGTGTATTATTTAAATGTAAGATTGTTGAATAAAGGCTTTATTATTATTATAATACGAGGGGCCTCTATAACAGCAGTAAAAGCAAAAACATATTATTTAGATTTTTTGACTGCCTGTCTGTCTGTATGTTCGTACGCCTATTACGCGAATGAACATTAACGAAAACTACTTCATGGAATTGGATGTAGTTTTCACAGTTAAGTATCTACTGTTTTATCTTTATATTTTATCCCTAAGGGTAAATTAGGAAAAAAAATTACATGCAAAATAAATGTGTGCAAAATTTATAAAAATTGGATTTTTTACATTAGATAGAACGCCGGAAGCAATTACACTATCCAATATTTCCAATGACAAGGCCAAACACATACATTCATTCTCACAAGCACACTCAATCTCAGAACAAATCTTTGCGAATCACACAAAGATTTGTCCCATGTGGGGATCGAACCCACAACACCAGTGCAATGGAGAGCGGCGAGGCGACCGTTTAAACCACTACACCACACGTGCAGACAATAATCTATATCATATCAATCAATAATAAATTATGAAACTCTGCACACAGGACGTGGACAAAGTCGTGGGCAACAGCTAGTATACAACAACGATAGGACGTGCTTTTTAATATAAAATCACCTGAAAATAATTTAATACTTTCACCGCCATCATTCAATTTCATTCACAAACAAAAATTTCCTAATCCTGTTTACTTTAAAAGTCCTTAACTTAATCCAAATTAATATTTGCCTAGCTAAAGTATTTTCCGTCGTGTTTATGTTTTATAATCTGGCTACATCATTCTAATAAACAAATAATAAATGCTGTAGTTCTGAAACTTCTGAACATTTTAATGAGGGAAAACTTTTCGGCATTATTTCATTGTTACTGTTACTCGAGATTTACTGCGGAATATATAATTATTTTATTTGTACACATAACTACATTACAAGCTTTCAAATGTCAGTATTAGCTGGTCTTTCATTACGTAGGAATTCTATACATTGCGGAACCTTCTTATACTGAACATGTATAGCTTGCTGTGTAGCCATCTGTACATACACGGATTTGAAACTT
The DNA here is from genome assembly GCA_905147285.1 of Hypena proboscidalis. NCBI lineage: Eukaryota > Metazoa > Arthropoda > Insecta > Lepidoptera > Erebidae > Hypena > Hypena proboscidalis. Next base: position 2,267,684 of record LR990132.1, read on the forward strand.
CAGATTAAATTTAGTGCACTTGTGTTTTGTGATGTGGATAAACTAACGAGTGGAAGTTTGTGGTGTTTATTAATACAGGGTGGATACGACATAGAGGTTTATAAAACTGTATACGACATTGGTTTTAAAGGGTGGACAGTGTGAATTTCCACTGATTAAAATAATGAAACAGGTAAACGTAGCAACGAAAAAAAAACCACATTATATCGTAAATATATCACCCAGTTATATCACAGATTAAATTTTAACGTAACCTAAGTGAATTCATAAAGTAATATCAAAAACAGTTTTCTTTTTCAAAAGGATACACTTCGTTCTTTCAAAAGAGGTGCAGAGCGCAATACATTTCATGTCACTCGTTTTTCATTACATTTTAACTGAACCGTATTCTAAGTACACATATGTACAATTCATGGCCTGGTTCACGCATATTTCACCGGATCACGCGTGTGAAAAATTGTGTACAAATAATGTGGGCACATTTTTTTCTCACGACAGTTTTCAAAGCCGTTGTAAAATATGTTCGCGTTTTTTGGAATAAAACCTATGAATGTGAATTTAAATGTGAAATTACGCAATAAGTCTACGTACACAGGATGTTCAGCGCAACGACCGACATGCTTTTATAGCTGTCTCTTATCCACCCTGCATTAATAAACACCACAAACTTCCACTCGTTAGTTTATCCACATCACAAAACACAAGTGCACTAAATTTAATCTGAAGTTTCAAACCTGTGTATGTACAGATGGCTACACAGCAAGCTATACATATCCTGTATAAGAAGGTCTGGCATTGTATATAATTCCTACGCAATGAGAGACCAGCTTACACTGGCATTGGATTGCTTGTAATGTAGCCGTGTATACGTATATAATAAATAATGCGTGTAATAATTCATCGCAAGGTTGCCAGTCTATCGGTTATTTTATAGGATACATTTCGGCGAACGTGCTGAGGAATTGCACAACCTTGTTCATCCGTCCCCATTTCATCATTCGACTATCAGGCAACGGCACTGGACCGTCGCTGCACGGTAGATATTTCTCAAATATATTATGTAGGAAGCGTTTCGCTTGAACATTCCTTAAGCGAACTGCCAAAAAATGGAATGCCCTGCCCGAGTCTGTGTTTCCACATGAGGACAATCAGGGTGTCTTGAAATTAAGTATCTCATAGTTAAGGGTGCGGCACCGTAAGCCGCATCATCACAGCCCTTCAGGTGAGACAAAGACAAACGGTGATTATTTGCAATCGTCCACTCCTGGGTTGAAGGTCCTAAGCGTCACGGTTCCTGAGCTATCTACTGTCTGTCAAATTAAAACTCTGGTTTGAACAATCGGATTTTGATGAATCAACTATTATTTTATATATTTATGTATAGTTATTCCAATAATAATAACAAGGGACTGAAAGGGTTGCGAGCAGAGCGTACCGGAGCGGCGCGATAAATTAGGCCATATTGTAAATTAATTTGTTAGTAGTACTTTCTAAAGAACAAGTCTAAAAGTAAAGTAAGAGTTTATCCTTCCCACAAAATTATACTACAGTATTCAGCGATAGATAGAATTGATTGTGACGTAATAATAAAACATCCCAGACTCAATTACATCCGTCTACAAATAAAAGTTTTGGAATGAGTATTCTCGACTTGATTTGTTGTCAAGTCCAGCGACAACCACTTTATAAACAAAGATTATTAATTAGAAAAGTACTGAAGATTTACTTGGGTATTCATATAAAATTGACTACCCTGCCTGGACGGATTTGTTTATTTTAAGAAAGGTGCATGGCGTAATACATTTCATTTCACTCGTTTTTAATTACATTTTAACTGTACCGTATTTTTACAATTCATGGCCTGGTTTTACGTATATTTCACCGGTTCACGCGTGTGAATATTATGTTAAAATTATTTTTATTATTTATTTATGTAGCCACATTATTTTCTCGAGACAGTCTCTAAAGCCGTTGGTCAATAATTGTTTTTAGAAAAATAACTAACCATGTACATTAATTTAAATATAAAGCTGGGCATATATGTTGGTGTAAGCCGATTATTTTAATTAAATAATATTTAAAAGAAGATCTTAAAAAAGGGTTCCTATTAAATCGACGTTAAAAAACAAGAAATATAATATTTTCATAATAATTTTTAAATTTTGACAGTGGTAAACAGTTGTATAACAATAAAACAAGGCCATATTTTTACTGATTTATAATAGTGTTTTTAACATAAAGCATTCAGCTATAGATAAAATTGGTTGTCTCATAATAACAATAATCCAGTCATGGGTCGTGGATCACCTAATTAGTTCACCTTGGTGTACCACGGGCACTTTTTCTTGCCCGTGGAACACCTTGGTTCACCAAAGTGTACCACGGGCACTTAATCTTGCCCGTGGTTCACCTATGTAGTAATATCCAACCTATTTTTTCCTCGATCCCTTTATAATAGTTTTAATTATGATATTTAAAAATTATTTTTAGTAAGATGACATTAGCGCTGTCATTTGTGTAGTAAATTATTTTATTTTCACGTCGTAAAGTCGTAAAGCCGTTAAGCATATAATTTTATTATGTCTGAAAATTTGGAAAACGATATTTGTTATGTAAAACGAAAAGGCGGCACAGTTTTATTGTACAATGCCTATCAATTTTATAAAGTTAAAACCAACAAAAACGGTATGGTACTTTGGCGTTGTTCTCAATATAAAAAAAATGTAAAGGAAACGTTTTTATACAGGTAAAACTATATTTATTTTATTTCAGTAGTTTTTAATGTAAATACTACCCGACACTACCCGTACGTGAAAAAAGTAAGAACTCAGCGCTCTACCTAAGGTCAAAGCAGGCGGAAAGCGCAAGTCTCAACACTCAACTTTTCGCTTACGGGTAGTATATAAATATACTTAATAATGATACTTAGTTAGACATATCCATTGATTTCCAAAAGGGTAAATTATTAAAATAAATAAAATAATTTACATCATATTTATTTCAGGACAACCGCGTTGTAAAACAAAAAGACCATTTATGCATACAAAACTTGGCGAAAAATGTAGTTGACAAAGAATTTGTAAAGCTAAGAGAACATGTGGTTAAATCCACGGATCCAGTGCCTAAATTTTACAATGACACTTTATCAAATATTGAGCAATTGGGCTTTGATTTGGTTACAGACATACCTTCATTATCAAATGTACAACATAATTTATACAAAATAAGAAATCAGTCCCTAGGAATTAATAAAACAATATTTAAAAGTTACGATGAAGTGGCTGTACCATATAAATACAATGATTTTATTTTGGCGGATTATTTTAACGAAGGTTTACGTATAATAATATTTTGTAGTATTGCTAACAGGAAGAAAATTGGAGAAATAAAAGAATTTTTCGGGGATGCGTCATTTGTTTCTTGTCCTAAACCATTTACGCAATTGTACACATTACATGGCGAAATGGGTAGCAGTATCACAAAAACGAAAACAGCACCATTAATTTATGCTTTAATGCCAAATAAGAAGCAAGAGACCTATACTGTTGTGTTTGAACTCATCAAACGGCAACTGAGTAACTTCAAACCTGTGAAATTCCATTCTGACTTCGAGCAAGGCGCTATAAATGCTGTTACACGCGTTTTTCCTGATATTAAATTGGCGGGGTGTTATTACCATTGGTGTAAGGCCATATGGAAAAAGGCTAAAAAATTAAATTTAAATGGTAAAAAGGAAAAAAGGCTGGTTGGCTTGACCGCCGCTTTGCCGCTATTGCCTTCCGAATACATTGCTGAAGGATTATTATTTATAAAATCCGAAGGGAGGTTTAAAGAAAAACTGGTACCTTTTTTTAAATACATCGATAAATTTTGGATGTCTAATAATTTTTCTTCAATATTATCGGTTTTCGGTGAAAGACACCGAACAAACAATGTGACTGAATCATTTCATGCAAAACTAAATAAAAAAATAAATAAAACAAATACTTCAATTCTACGTCTACTATCTGAGCTGAAACGGATTGAATCCAGTCCTGTACACAATAACAAAAGAAAAAATAAATACATAAAAGATGATGAAGACATCATAGAAATACAATTAGAATTGTTAAATGGAGAAATTTCGGTTGGTGTAGCATTAGAAAAATTACGATAGTTATAGCACAGGTGGCAAGTGGCAACGCAATTAGGTTTGCAGGGCTAAAATTTCTACGCCATAGTGAAGACTGACTACACTGGTTATGCGTGTGTGTGAGTGTTACTAAAAAGTGTTTTTTTTTTCTCTAACTGTTAGAATTATATTTTAAGTTTTTTTTTTTCATTTTCATACAAAACAATACTTACACGCTAATTATACAATACGTGGGTGTTTTCGTGTTAACTGCAAGAATAATATTTTAATTTTTTTTTTTTCATTTTTACAATTTTATTATTATACGATATGTGGGTGTTTTTTTTTGTGTTACCTGTTACAATATATTTTAAGTTGTTTTTTTCCTATTTTTACTGTCCTTTTTTATATTTGTTTTGTGGACCAGAAGTAACCCGGTTATAGGTGTTCCACGGCCCATAGGCGTATTGCAATTGCATGGTCCTTATAAGTGAGCTGTTCCACGGGCAAGAAAAAGTGCCCGTGGTACACCAAGGTGAACTAATTAGGTGATACACGACCCATGACTGCAATAATCATCTCAGGCTCAATTACATCTGTCAACTAATTAAAGTTTTTGGTTGAGAATTCTCGAGTTCTTTTGTTGTCAAAACCAGCGACAACCACTTTATAAGATAAAGATTTTAATAAAAAAGACAGAAAATTTTCTTGGAAATTCATTTAACATTGACTACCTTGCCTGGACTGTTATTAAATGACATAACAAAGACTTAATATTTATTCCTACTGTATTTAAACCGTATAATGAACGGTTAACATGGTTAAAACTTTGTGTTCTGATCTTAAACAACAGAAAAATAATACCAAACTACCAAATATAAAGGCCCATTTACACATTTTGATCGCAAGAAACAAAGCAACTATTAAAATTGCCTTGCAGAACAAGCATCATGTAAATGGCCTTTTATACTATATTTTTTAAGTTACGGACTCAGATTACAGAATAATGACAAATGGAGTGTACTGAATGGGCCTTTATACTATTATTTTTAGGTTACCGACTCAGATAGTATAATAAAGATAGATGCAGAGTACCGAATCGCGCGATGAGCATGCCAGGTTTGCTTTAGGTTTTGTTTTTTAACTTTTATTACAACGGTTGTTACACCAATTACAATAATTAAAGACAGATTAACATGATGGCGGTCTCCACACATAATAAATGACGGATGACGTCAAGAAGTGTGACACACTCGTCACAACTGTCAAAGAGCGCTGAATCGCGATAACGAAATGTTCACAGCGAGTGTACATAAATACAACTTCCAATACGCTACCGTTGGACAGCTCTCCGCCACCCCGTTCCTCTACAAACATAATTAAATTAAGCAATACATATCTATATATATAAAAATGAAACCCATTTTCCGTTGTCACGACATAGCATGAAAACGGCTTGACCGATTTGGCTGATTTTTTTTGTAGTTTTCTTATACTCTGTACAAGGTTCTTATCCATCTATATATATAAAAATGAAACCCGTTTTCCGTTGTCACGACATAGCATGAAAATGGCTTGACCGATTTGGCTGATTTTTTTATTGTAGTTTTCTAATACTCTGTACAAGGTTCTTAGGGAAAAAAAAGGAAAAAAACAAAATAAATTAAATATATTAATAAATTTTCTGTTAAAATATAAGTGAAATTATTGAACCCTACGGAATAAACACTTTTATGAAAATATATATTTTGTTTTTTATGTAATAAAATTACTAAAACCCTTCTCAGGTATGACGAGACCAGGGAAATAGGTATTAATTTTTATATGGAGGATATTATAGATTCCAGTTCAAATTGAATAGGTACGCATACATAAGATAGGTCAGCTATACAAAATAAAGTAGTGCATCAAATTTACGCTAAGGCGGTACGAAGTTCGCCGGGTCAGCTAGTCATACAATATAATTTAAAGGAACATAAGAACGCAAGTGCAGTAAATGTTATCTGAAATTTCTAAACAGTGAATGCAAATTAAAATATTGTGCCACATCTATTATAATAATTTATTCAGCAGTAAATCTCGAGTAACAATAACAATGATGTAATGCTAAAAGTTTCACCCTCATTAAAATTTAGAAGTTGCAGAGCTACGGCATTTATTATTTGTGAGGTAGAATGAGGTATTTGATGTATGAAACAAAATACAGCGGCAAATACTTAAGCTAGCAAAATATGTATTAATTTGGATAAAGATAGGGACGTTGAAAATTAAACAGGATTAGGTTATTTTTTGTTAAAATGAAATAGAACGATGGTGACAAAATGAGGTGGTAGACAATAGGAGGCCGCCATTGTAAAATTATGTGCATTAATCGCAATTTTTTAAATATCTTTATAGAGTTCATTATGAAATGATTTTTTAACAGAATGATGTATTAAAATAGTTAAAATCTTAACATTTTCTTGCAGAGGAAAGATTTCAGTTTTTATTAGTTTGTTTCGTGCAATTTAACTCAAAATTTAATAGACTGTTTTTTTTCTTTATTAAAAAGCTGCAGTTTATTTGAATGAAATAGTCTATATTTAATCGAGGTAGCGTGCGGGCGAAGTCGCGCTTGAAAGAAAGTTAAAACTCTCAAAGTATTTGAAGTATAAAATAATTTAATATTTCATAACATGAAATATTAAATTATTTTTCATATTTAATATTCTTTGATGAAAATGTTTTTCATATTTAATATTCTTTGTACAAACTCCTATTAATTTGTGAAAGTCTATTATGAAAACATGGTACGATCGTGTTCATTTATAATTGTATAACAAAGTTTTGAAAACAAATAACAATAAAAAGTCACTAAACATTGTTTTTTATAAACTTATTGAATTTTGGCAATTATAAAGTACTTAGTTTTGCATTAGCAATTCACAATAAATTGCTATTATTATTTTATTGCAAATAAGGTATGTTAAAATTACCTGCTCTTTTTACGCAAATTAGAAAAAAGGTGAATGTGTTGTAATTTTACCCATAAATTTATCCAAAAATTAAAAAGTAGTTTAAAATATAATTTGAAATAATTCTATGCTTGTCATTGTAAAGAAACGAAAGTAACTTTTTAACTTTATTTTAACTGGTTTTAACTTCCAAATTTGTTATATAAACTACATTTATTCCCTAGACATTTCAGCATTGTAGTCTTATTCCCTTATTAGTATTTTTTAAACTAAAATATAACTTGCTAAGTCCTTGACTTCAGAACTAGTACAATCAAATACAACGTACACGTAACGAGATTAAATTCCAGACGTTATGAGTAGAACTTGAATATTCTTGTTATACTTCTTTTGAATTGTTAGAGTTATAGTTACATAAATCTTATGTATTTTTATTATATTATTATATTATTAACTTAAAGCAAGTAATGATAAAGGAATGATTTAAAATCTATGAATCTGAAAATATTTTTGTTGCAAGCTGCGTTTGATGTTGAAAAGATGGCCCAAGCAGAAAAATAGATAATTAAAATGATTTAAGATATAGTTCTTGCGTTTCACAAAAGCAGTTTAACTGACAGTTGACTTAAGACAGCAATAGAGTGCGTATTCTATGGAGCGGATCACTCTCGCAAGAGCCGGTCTTTTGATCTGTTTGATCTCATACACTATGACACAAATGTACAGATTCAAGTTAAACACAAGTAAAGCTCAACTGTCTTTATGGATAGCAAGAACTGTTCTACATTAATTCTATAATTAATCTGGTTAATTCAATTGATAATACATATTACATAACATCATAAGCGGACAAATCTGTTTTATTTTATCAAAAACACGTCATTAACTTATCCTATTCTCAAAATGATCCTTTTATGCCACGATAAAATTTTATCCAAAAGCCGGTATGAACAATATAAATGTCAGATAAGAATGATTTGATTTGAAACGGGTCTCTGTCTATTGTTAGAGATAAAGTTTAAAGAATTACAATACGATTGACAGACGAGACTTTGTGAACTCATTTTTTGATAATCAAATGGAATATTTGATAAGCCGCTACCCATATATTTAGCAAATGGCTTTATTTTATAAGTGGCCGCCGCGACGCCGTATTTTCATACAAACGGAGTTTGATTGTTGTTTATATATTATTAGCTATAAATGATTTTTTATCCTACATATCTTTAAAACACTAATGCATGTTTGTTCGTGGTCATTTTGTCTAAATTGATTTACACTCGATTCATTAAAAATAATATCACATACACACGCCTATATTACCTAGAAGGGTGAGGTGTTCACCACCACATTTTACCTGTTATACTTTAGTCCCATGGGATAGAGGGTAAGCCTATCGCCAACCACCGAGCACGATTCCAACTCCGTGCTGCTATTGTGAACTTCCTGACGGAAAGTGATAGAATGGGCACAAACAAACATCGGTATTAGTGTTTCAGACGTGATATGTGTACAAAAATACATAAAGATCTATTATTAAAATTACGACCGAACTCCGTTTAATAATTCAAATAAAGTTCGTTTGTCCTTATTCGCATTTCGCGCGTTCACTAGAACATATCTTCTTAATTTGATTTAAAAAATATCAAACGTACAACACCATTGTCAGACGAGACTTGTAATTAACTATGTCGTTTTTAATAAAAGAGCACATTCGACAAAGTGCTATAATTTTTGAGTAAAAAAAAGTTAACGAGTGTACAATAGCTTTGACACAATAGCTTTGGATTTGTTTTTGTTTGATAGCAAATAGGCAGCTCCAATTTTGCTGAACGGATATTTATGACAATTGGTGGAATTGAATACCAGTAATAACATACAGAGTGAATTTTTTTTATTGTTTTTAGGAAGGCTTACAGTCTAATAACAAAATGTAAATATAACAAAACATAAATTTTAGAAAATATTGCTTTTGAAAAGCCTCCACAGTTGAATAGACATTTGGTCTTGCCTACAAGAAAAATAATTAAACAATGAACAATGAAGGGGAAGAAAAAATAAATAAATTAACTAAGTGCCATACCCTACCTAAGCCACACTTTAAGAGCTGCATGATTCGAAAAACAATGAGTTGGCAACTTCAAGGTTTATTATGGACGATAATGGGGCTTTAGTTGCTACAATCAGGTAGAAAACACGCTTGTTTGCTACATACGTCAGCGTATTCAACAAATTGCTTTGTTTATTTTGATGAAAATTTCTGATGAATACAACCTTTTTGAGTAATCGGATTATGTTTTAGGATTAAATTTGTGCTTTCATTTTTCATGTTTTTTATTCATCTCAATTTGATCGGCGTGGATATCATATTTTATTTGTGAATACGGCATTGTTTACCAAATATTGCTGCGTGGGCCTTTTTATTGTTTCATAATAAGTTTTTTATGAATCTTTTCATGAGACGCAAATTTAAGTAACACGTATAATAAGCTAAGTGCAGAAGTATTTACACAGTATAAACAGCAGTGTGGAAGTATTAACGCATTGTGTAGACATATACAAGATGATCGTGGTCAGTATTCATTTCTACTGATTGAAAATAAATATAAAAAAAAACAATCATTTCTCGTTTAACGAACAAATTGAACATTGATATCATTCATCTTCTTCAGGAAAAGTCACACACTTACATAATTATACGTCTAAAATCGGTGATTTCAATGAATGTAGGCCCCTATGTCACATCCACCCTGTATAACTATACTATTTGTTCTTAGTTAAAGCTGCCAATTGCGACTTACAGTAGCGTGGCTTCACGGTACTTGGCGTGTGATATTTATCGGATCACGAGATTTCAACTCCTTTAATGGTCTGTGGGCTTTTCATACCTCTGCCGGAAGAGAAAATACTGGCTTTTAAGTTTTAAAGGAACAGGCAAAATGTATGTTAAGTATTATTTGATGCTTTCAGCTAAATATCAACAAGGTGTTCAGTAGGTTTATGAAATCTTATATTTTCCACAGTGTGTTTATGAAAATTAAAGACGTATGTAAAAGTGGCGCTGAACGGAGGCGTTCAGAGCCACTTTTACATACGTCTCACTACCAATACTGACCAATAATGTAGCAAGATACAAAGATATAATTATGGAGTGTGTGTATGCGCGCTGTATAAATCGAAGAAATTTGTGAATAACGCCTAGAAACCACAAAAAGCAAATCGTCATAAAATCAAAAAAATATAATGTCAAAATGTATCGATTCCGTGACGTCACAAGGTCAAAACTGACATTTGCACTGACATGACGCGGAGAAACAAATGTTTATGTTTTCGACATAAGAATTTATGTCATAAAGTAGAACAAGATAAATAAATTAAGCTTATACTAGAAATTTATAGGAAAAACGGTAAAAAAAAAATATATAGCATACCTTTAGTGTTATTTTAAACTCTATGACACAAATATAAGCGCTCTGACACTTTTGACAGGTTTCTAGACCTAGTGTCTTGGATGAAGGATAGTACTAGTGTCATATTGCTGCCGCCATGTCGGCGTCACTGCTGAAATCATAGACCTAGGATCTCGCGCGCTACCGCTTCTATATCTATGGCTGAAATATTATTACCATAAAATTAAATATTTTTAATCAAATTATAAATCTTGGGAAAAGTTATGCCATTTAAGAGGGAACTCCCGGTATGGAATTCTCATACAAAATGAGTATGGTTGCATCTTTTACATTTTTCATCACAATGTTATAATTTTTGCACAGTCAATTTAAAACATGATTATCTATGTTCCTTCGATTTCAAATTATCTTTAGTCTGTCTATTTTAAAAGTTATAGGCATCCAAACATCCGTAGTTTTGAACGGCCTGACAAATGCGACTTTTTTAGTATTATACAACAGATTATTACAAGTTTTCGAAACGAAGGACCCTCGTAAATATAATGTTCTTTCTATTTTATCAATAACTATCATCAAAGTACCTCATTTTCATTCATCAAATACCATATTACAAATTAAAGAAAATTACAATATCTATCTCAACTCATTGAAGGGGGGTGAGGCAGCCATTCGTTAGCTACTCGGAAGTGAAGGAGGGGTGCCAGTGAGATACCGAACCAAGCCGAGATATGACATACCATAGTCTACCGACCAGAGAGTATGCAATGAACTGCATTGAACCTTTTTTGACATTCACGACTGCAACAAGTTATAGTCCGAGATCTAGCTGCAGAATCTTTTCGTTCTTTATAAACATAATTGAATTATATTTTTATGTAAATAATCATTTAGGGACTGAGCTGTATACATGGCATATGGGTTAAAAGTACCTACCAAAGTCTAGACGAATAACAGAAATAAAAACAGTTACTTGAAAACAATGATTGTTTTTTGCATTAATAACTTATTAATAGTTATTTATATATTATTTCAAAAGACAATTGTATACAATTGTACTATTGTGACAAAGTGTAAATGTTAAAACGATTGACTGTTAAAATGTGTAAATGATGAGGCTGATCATAATCTGTTTTTTTTTTATCACGTCCCTAATCACCCCATACTTTCAAGGGCTGATATAAATTAATAGTCAGCTATATATGCCGAGCAGAGTATTAGTATCTATAGAAACATGTCACATTATCTTTGAAAAGACAACGTTTAATTGTCTTGTTAATTTATCATTGAGTTGGAGTAATAATAATAATCGTTAAATGCTTTCGAACCTAAAACCTTCTACATGCATAATAATAACTATGCCGATACAATATTCATTTAAAATGCATAGCTCTTGGCCTAATTACAGTGTCATTCATTGCAATTCGCTTGTGTCATATGTCACACTTGTATTTTATAATGTTGATAATATTTAAATAGTTTCTCTGGGCTTAAATATGGGTAAACAATCTTTACATTGTGTATTGTTAATTATTTACATAGTAAATATATCATTATATCTACGAATACTTAAATTGTAATGTCATTATATCGTGCATGTCATTTTTGTTCTTGCATATGTACAATCAAACACATAACCGTTTCAGCAAATTTGAACAAAAATAAGATAAATATATTTACAGCATATAAACCGCATAGTAATAAAGATTTTTGTCATTTGAGTTTGTGCTGTGGTAAATTATTTACATTTCTGTATTTTTAGTGAACCGCAGAATGAAAAGAAGAGACTTGGCCTATTTGTCAGCTTATACTTCCCGAGAGCGAAAATGTATAAGGTTAAACGTAAAATAGAGCTGAAGAAAGTAATTATTATTAGATAAATAACGAATGCCATGTTGCAGAATAATGCAATTCTTTTATCACTGTCTCAAGAGAAACGCAATGTGCTAAATATTAGAGCAATATTATTAAATATTATTATTATGTACCCTAAATAATACAGTATCATTTCTAAACTTTGTTTTATTATTTAAATAAAGAAAACACTCAGAATCAAGAGTTAAACGGTACTATCACTATTATATTATAGTACTAATGTTTTGATGCAATTACATACTATCGACATACTACGTGGGTGCAGTCGCAGAAGAAACCAGTGATATTATAAATCCCAAAGTAATTTTGAATGTCTGTCGGTCTGTTGTTCCTGCAAAATAAAATCGTTTAGTCGATCTTGATGAGTGTTAATGTTTTTTTTGTTGACAAAGCCCGCTTAATTAAGTGGCCGTGGCGCAATGGATAAGGCATCGGTCTTACGATCGAGAGGTCGTGGGTTCGAATCCTGGCCATTACACCACGGACGTAAAACTTCCTCTTATCACAAGCGAATTAAGCTTAGCTGGAGGGGGTTAACAAGAATACTAGTAATTTGTATTTGCAAATTGCTAGTAAGCTTTTCAAAAAAAAAAAAAGTCTAAACACGCAAAGTTTTATTGATATCAAATTTGTGTCTATAGCCTCTATTTTCATGCGTGGGCGTCGGGCAAGGCTTGACGCCTTGACGCGAACTCAAATTGGACGTATTGCGAAAGCGACAATAATTACCCTTGCTGTAAACCTCATGGCAATTTTGAACTCGACTGTACATCATCATCAAAATCAAACTGAATACGGACGCCAAAATTAAATCATGTTACAGAATAAGGACGCGCTATATCCTTAGGCTCAACTCACATCGACTAGCTAGCTTCATATTTATCTGTAATCTGTGACGTAGACACAGAAGCACTGCGTCGTCGCGTTGCGTCCAGTTTATATGGCCTATTTAGCCCAAGATAGATGTAGACAAATTGTAAGGATAAATGCAAATGAAACTGAAAAGCAACAACATAAACAGATCAGCTTTTTAAGTTCATTAAAATCATGATTATTTTAAATTGCTGGGCTAATCTTTAATATATTTCCAGCAGGCCCACATAATGAAGATATGTATAGTATAAATATTATTATGTAAAAAAAACCGATGGCGTAAAACGCGACGTGAAATCTTTTATATCTTTTAGTTGCCTGCCCGCCTGTTAAAACAGCGTCGTAAGTTCTTAGTCTGAATTATGCCTAAAGGTATAGAATATCTATATTTAGTAGATTTTTAGTCGACTAGTTGGTCGACTAGTGCATAATGCAACTGACTGTGGAACAATAAACATCCCTGTTCCACATACAAATCTCGCCACTGTTACCATAGCAACAAAATTTTGTTGAAAATCGGCAGACTTATCAAACAACAAATCCTAGGTATTGAACAGTTGAGTAACAACTGAACATCAACATGTATTTTCACTCACACATTTATATATAAGACCGATAGAGACAGCAATACCTTTATATAAATAAAATAAAATGTCTTTTTTAATATCCGTTAAAAGGTTAATGATGTAAGTGCCATTATAGAGCCTTCTAAATTCATTACTTTTAATTAATTATTTCCTCGGCTGAAGCCGAGTCATAATTTCATTAAGTCACCCTTCCCATTATAATAAGGACGTCTTTAAAATGAAATTAAACATCGCAGTAACACTTTCAGGCTAATATGTATAATACAAACGTGAATTTTGCTTCTACAGTCTACAAATTGTCTCTTCTAGCTTATACCCACGGTTAATACAAGATTAAACTTTGTTGCACTAGAAATAAGAATTAATTCAACTCACCATCATAAAATTCCGGCCTTGGCGTCTGCTGAGCTCCCGTAATTGAGGGAATATGATAGGATGTGGGAACTCGTGTCGGGAATTCTAACGGTTTGTTCAAAACCTTCCTTGTATCTACTCGGTCAACTTTATCTACACTATTGAGTATCGTTACATTATCATATTCAAACTTAGATTGATTCTTAGTTACTATTTTTACAGTTTTAGAAAAGTCGTTAAATATTTTGGTTCTAGTAGCTTCATCAAATCTTAGTTTTTCCATAGAGTTATTAGAAATATTCTCATCTTCTAGTTCTATATTTACATCGTATTCATCTTCAATATCTATAGTGCTTTTACTTACATCTGTACTGACAGTAGTTCTGACATCTTTTCTTCTGAATCTGTCTATAAGAGTTTGATAGTTTTTACTACTTACTGTGTTAATAAGCTCATTTTCTTCATTAGCATTAGGCGTTACTACATACTCATTATTTTTAGTATAATTTTCGAAACTTTTTGAGACATTCTTGTTTTTGTCAACGTGGGTTATGTTAGAAACCATTTGTGTATTGACCATTGGTAGGAGTAGAAAGGAAAGGAGGAAGATTGTGTTCAGGTGGAAGGTCTTCAAGGTTGGGTCGTAGAGGGGTGTGCTGAGGTACAGGGGCGAGGCGGGACGAAGTTTTCGCGTCATGCCAGGCCGGCGCTAGTGCCGACTGTGCTGTAAAAGAGATAAAATATGTTCAGTTTACTTGTTTTGTGTGACAAGGAACACATTTATTTCACATTTGATTTATTATTATATTATTGACATGTTCTAAGTAAAACTCGCTTTCCGAAAAATGCATTTTGTACAAAATAGCCGATTGATTGATTGTAATGTGTTAACAGGCTACAACGCCTCGAAACTGAGCATGTAGATTACGAAAATGAAGCAAATGTATTTTTATTTATTTACCGGTTAGGTCCTAAGACTTGTCATCATAAAAAATAAATATAGGTTCCTGCACCGATGTCGTTAGGACTCTGTTGATTATATTTAGTAATGAACCTATTTAAACCGTTCAAAATAAATAAAGAGAAATATTATAAATGTTAAATAAATGCAATGGTAAAATATACGACAGAAAGTAACGACAATCATGCAAAAAAACTGTTCAAATTATGGTTATTTTAACATCGCGAGCAGCTGTGTGCTTATAATTATAATAAACTTTAAAAAATTAAACGTGTCACAAAAGAAGTATAAATTTTTTTAAAATATGAAATATAAAGTTATTATTCACTAAGATCAAAGATGTCTCCAGCGTCAAATAAAACACTTTAAATCGAAAAAAGAAACTAAAATTAATCGAAAAAATCCCAATAGCGAAAATAAATAATTTTTCAACTTAATATTCAACTTTTCAGCTTAAAATTTGAAATCTTCTTTGCAAGCTGTCGCAACAATTTACTTTACTTTAGAATTTTAGTTTGCAAGTAGATTAGATTTTATGACTTAATTTAGAAAGGCTGGATTAGATCGCTATCTTTATTTAGTTTCGGTCTAGTTTTCGTTATAGTTTAAATAAATGCGTCTTTTTGTTTTAGCGTTGTTATTTTCTTTATTGACTTGGCTTGATTTAAGTTATCTTTGTTTAGAACTTTGAATACTCGAAAATTTCTTTTTAAAAGTTTATTGTGTTTTTTCGTCTGTAAAGTAATGAATAAAGATTGATTTTATTGTATTCGCTAGAAACTCCAATTCACCACAAATCAAAAACTTTATGATTAGGGTAAATTACAATTCTTTTATAACTATGAAAATAAAGGTATTTATATACAAGATAATAAAAAATAAAATAAAAAAAAACCGGCCAAGTGCGTGTCGGGCCACGCGCAGTAGGGTTCCGTAGCTAGTCGTAACAACATATTTCGACTTAAAAGGGATTTACTATCTGTATTAAACAAGTAAGATCTTCATACAAGTCATTACTTTCAAAGGATGTATGAATGTTGAGGAAGCGAAAGAAGTATGTAAGGAGCGAAGCACATGGCGTTCCATCGTCTCTGCCTACCCCCGTGGGATAAAGGCGTGATTTTATATATATATTATGTATGTTTATTTATGTTTCAAGAATTTTGAACGAAATATTCTGAGTAACTGCATCTGACATTTCGGACCCCTATTCCTCTTGAACTAATGAAGTGAACTTATCCGCTATAGTTATCCTTTAAATTTCATTACATGTACTACCGACACAATTTTTTACAGATTTTGGGATCCAGTAGTTTAGCTTTTAGAGGGGGGGGGACGCTCTACTCGAACAAAAATTTGCTCTTTAAAGTTAATTATCTCGCAAACGGATCTCTAAATCAAAAAACTGTCTTAGCAACCCCTAAACGTTTTTAAAAGTCCTATCTAACAATACCCCACACTATGGGGTAGGCGACAAAAAAAAAAACATCCCTACTTTACATGTAGGGGAGCTACCCGAAAAAAAAATATTTTTCCAAATTTTATTCTACGACTTTCTTTGTATAGTTAACATACATGTTTATGCAAAATTTCAGTTTTCTAGCACCAACGGTTTCGTCGCTATGCCTCGGACAGACGGACGGACAGACGGACATGGCGAAACTATAAGGGTTCCTTAGAACCTAAAGAACAAATATCTACTTAAAAATTTACAGGTAATAAGGTGTCATAGAATTCCTCCGCTTCGACCTCGACTGCAGGGAACGTGTTTAGAAGGCTGACGGGATTGCCTCATTGAATGGCAATGCTGATTCTTATAGCAGAGTAAAAGTCAGCCGTCTGATCACGTGAAGCGTCGATTAATCGCTTAGAAATATCTTTAAATAATAAGCGGGCACTCGGACCTCATTAATAATTTAAATTTAAATAATTAAATTAATAATTTATATCGCGAAACGAAAAAGTAATAGACTAATTTCATATCAAAATTTAACATGGTAATTTAAACTCACGCCAACCATTCTTTGATTAAAAAACTATATATCTTCAAAGGTGTCGACCCAAAGGCAGTCTCCAATAAGGTTTTTGCGTTGCTTATCAAACTAGTAATTTTGTGGGAAATTGACTCAAGTAGTAAACGTTTTGGCGTCGAGTCGCTCGAAATGATCGCTGTATTGGAAATACAGCGATCATTAAGGCTACGTTTTTATTGAAGCGGACCGGGGTGAAGCAGACCGGGGTAAAGCAGACCGTATTGGCCAATCACAGTTCTTGAAACCATTCGCTCCACTCCACTCCGCCTTGCTGTTTCTGAGCGGGGTTATAAGGAAAAAAAATGGACACGCAGCCCCAAGCTGGGCAGAGCGGCGTCGAGCGTAGTCGAGTGAAGTTGTGGACGCAGACTTTCAAATTATAAACATGGTGGGTACGACATAGTGAAATTGGTTAAAAAAAGGTTCTAGATACGACCAATATTTATTTCTACCCGTAAATTTTTTTTTAACGAAAAACAATATTATTTTCCGCAAAAATTGAATATTGAGATTGCCTGATTGTTTGGAAAATGTTATTTTTCCGTCCTATATATTATTATGAACACGCGACCCAGCTGTGGTCCGCTCTACTCCTTTTCGATGAAAACGAAGCATAAGCCCGGACACAGTTAATCGAGATAAACTCGCCGAACTCGATACTATGTTTGACACAATTTCAGTATGGAGTAGTTTAATTAAAAACTTTCCAAATAAAATCACAAATTAAAAAAATATATATAATTTTCTTGAGTGGCATTTAGATGCCTAGTAGAAAAATCTATATCTTTACTAATAATTAATTAATTTATATATTTTTTTTTACTGGTAATTTATTACCTATTATGTTTAATGCTTCTTGAATTTGTTGTTCTAATAAATATTTTTACTCCATTTTAGCAATTTAATTTATTATTATTGAGAATACGAGTTACTCACGTTATTTTAGCCGGGATATGCCGACTAGTTTCGAATCTATTACGTAGATTCATCAACAATCACATTTCATTGCTGTCGGGCGACGTCTCGCATGCGCGCCGTAACTCGCGTTTTAATTTTTAATTTATGAAAACAATATACCTGAAGAGTTGGTTTGTGTTTTATATATATTTGTATATTTATTTAAAGTATTTAAAAATATTCTAAAATTGCCTAAGTTGTTAATCAGATTCAAAACTCGAATAAAAGCCTTTTAAAGTCTTATGAAATCCATCTTGAAGTAATGAATGGTAGTGCTTAGTAGAATAATCTATCAAATTGACCGACTCTCAAAACGTATTGTACACTTTCAAAAGCTTTTTTGGTGAAAAGAGCCAATGTTACGCCTGGAATAGCTTCTTTTGTATTGTATTCTTTGCTTTCGTTTATTTTCGCCAGTTTTTTAGTATTCCCTAAAATATATACAAAACACTTAAAACGAGGCATTGACCATTGGATTTAAAATGTTACTAATTTATTATTTGACAGGCTCGATGGTCTAGTGGTTGGCGTATGCGTCTCTCAACACGAGGTCTTTCTCGGGTCGGGCAAAGTGTTATTTGTAAAATTGCCGTCAGAAAATTCACTATGGCAATAGGTGTGGAGGAACAGGGTGTGATGTTCCTCCACCACAAAGGGAGGATCCTCCGACCAGGCTCGGTGGTATTGCCTGGCGGATAGCTGTCCAACGGTAGCATATTGAAAGTGGTATATATGTATACACTCTGTGAACACTTCGTTATCGCGATTCAGCACTCGTCGACATATGTCACGTGATTATGTGCGGATACCGCCACAATAGGCTAACCCCTTATCTAATAGGACCTAAATATAACAGATAAAGTGTGGGTGTTGTACACCTCTGCCACACCCTTCTGGGTAATAGAAACTTGATGTAATGTTTATTATTGTTATTTTTGTCGACCACCAACAGTAATGAAGTCTGACTAAAAATACATATGAGAGAATCACCGTTGAAATTTACCACTATGGTTGAAAACAGCGAGTTGTTATTATATCTTACACTTAAAAAAATGCACTTGCAAAACTTAAAAAAATATAATATTATTTATTTTTTTGCTAAATGCGATAGATATCTGTGTATTTGATAGTTAAAATAATTTAAAAGAAATAAGTAATTTTTTTTATGATCCAAATAACTCTGTAAAAAAAAACAGCAACCTGTACATTTACTTGAAGTTATTTACCTCTTAAAACGTTCTTTGATTCTTTATTTTAGATAAAACTAAAATTATTCGTTTACCATAAAAAAAACAGACCATAAATGAGTTAGATAAGTGTTAATTGGAGGTGTCGAATTTGATTTCATATATAATATCATATACCAATCGCAAAAAACACATTATGTAATATAACTTTTTTATTCAAGATTAAGGTAGTAAGGAACCCTCGTAACGTGTACAACCGATACCCACTTGGCCGGTTTTTAAAAACCCATCTTCTTCCGAATCAACGTCTTTCTATTGTGAACTCAATCACAATTAACTGTGTCCTATTCGCAGGTTGCTGACAAAAGTAACAATCATTTGTAAAGCCTCCAAAGTTCCTATTGTATTCAATATTCAATCTTATAACAATAGACATAAAGATCAAACTCCATCTCATTGATATAGAGAATTTTCATTGAAAGTTAAGAAACTCTCTGTTAGATTTAAGCTTTTCTGCGTCAGATGTTCACAAAAGGTTGTTTTTTGTCAGCAATTTTCTTAGAGATATAAGTGAGTTTGTAGTGAGGACAAGAGTCTAAGTTGAGATGACCTTTGGGTGTGCTTAAGACGTAGTTATTTGAAGTCCACTAAGTTTGCTGACAAGGGAGTTCTTGACATCAAACGACTGAGTTAATTCGAGCGTTAAAAGTTGCAATCGTAGTATAAAAGAATTGCAGAAGCAGACATAATTGTCAAATACGTCAGTATTATTCAAGTTTGTCTTTACATTAATCTTCTGCTTAGAAGCGATTGGTATTGTCTCATAATAGAAAGAAACTAGTATTTCCGCTGCCACTCCCACGTGGTACGTCGATAAAATGTCGCCTATATGTTAATCTAGGGTGTAACCTACTCCATACCAGCGAGCAAAAAGTAAAAATCATAAGTACAAACACACACTCACAAACGTTTAAAATATGTGGACGAATAGCGTAGTGGTTAAAGCGGTCGCCTCACTAGTTTCAACTGCGCTGCGCTGGTGTTGTGGGTTCGATCCCCTCACGGGACAAATCTTCGTGTGATCCACAAAGATTTGTTCCGACTCTGGTTGTGATTTGTGTGTTAATACTTATGAACTTAAAAATGTTGTAAACCACCACACGTACTCTATAATTGGGCTTTGATCATTTTATTCGAATCCAGAACAATATTTCTCTCTTATCGTAAAATTTTATGGCCAGATGAATCTAAAATAAGTTTATTAAAGAGCCGATATTCAAACCCAATAATAAAGCAAAGGTCGGGCAATTAAAACTTTTACGAAAATAAAGTACTCAACTTTTCATAAACGAGCTAAGGATCTAATTAGTCTGGGTCTGAAATAGATGAACAAATTCAAAAGTACGTGTACCAAAATAACACATATTATTTTAGAAACAATTATTTTTCATTATAGACCCTCTTAATCAGGAGCTTGAAGCGTTTTTGTTTTATATTGCCGCCGTAAATGAATACTACTGCTATTGTTTATTATATCACCTGACATGAGCGGTATTTAATTGTCAATAAAATCGTATACCTACTAATACTATTTTTAGTTTCTTTTTATGGCCGTAATATTTTGCGGTGGAAATACCTGACCATATACCACACGGAATACGATATGGTCATGTCATGTCATGGACCCAATAAAAACACCGCGCAGTCATGTCGCGTGATGGTGACCGCCGAAACTACGAAAATGACTCCAGCGACTACCACGACGACACCGGTATAGCCTACTTGAAAGCATGCCCACCTCAGGGTGCCCAATGCTATAGAATCGAGGCACGGTACAGGTCAGCCCTTTTCTTGAAAGGCGACTCCTTGCACACCAAAGAGCCACCCCGTCTCGGTAAGTTAAGACGTTTAGAAGTTTCTGATGCCTCACACACCTGGCGAGACAATTCGGTTATGTTGGGCTCGCACTTATTAAAACACCACCTACGTGCGCCTACTCTTGCCTTTTGACCGGGCTATAGGAACTATGATATACAATGTCTACGAAATTCAAAAGCACAGCTCCTCTCCTAATCACAGAAGCTGGACACTGTCACCATCCGTTATTTGCATCAGTTAATTTGAATCAATGGATCTACCACTGAGAGGACGGCTAGTAGTTAAGTGGATTGATATGGATTTCAGAAGTACCATTAAATCAATGCTTTTAGTAATGAGTAGGTATAACTGTACGTGACAGGATGAGATAAAAATTGATGCGACACAGATTTTTAGTTTTTATATCAACGATAGCAATTAGATCATATAATTATGATGTAATCCTATAAAATATAACATTAACTATAATTCAGGGTGTAAATGACATGTGTTGAAGCCGCTTACCAGTTTCAGTACATGATTCTAAGACGTTGGGTGTAAAAAAAACAACGGAATTTACCACTCTACAAATTGGTATCCGAAATATTTTATACGTCATATGACATTTGCGAATCTATTAACATTAACTTGCGAAAACAATGTTCAGTCACAAAAACATATTTTTGAAACTCTAGGTGCATGTTTGATCTCTACATTTTCCGTATTTTTAGATTAAAACTTTTTGCAATTTTTGCGTTGGGAAACCTCAAAGTTGAGCGAGAAATTTCTGTATTTTGCGATAACGTAACTTAAGGGTGATCTGTCGAAAAACTCATGAATATTCCAATGAACAATTTTTTCACCCAGGGCCTCAAAATCATGTTCTGAATCACTGGTAAGCATATCACAGGGTTCATCACGATGTAATTTACACCCTGTATAGTGGTAATAGCCTTAATAACTAAAAAAATACATTATAATTATTTTATGTCATGTCCAAACAGGGGTTTGTCGTCAAAAACAGAACTTCATCATAATATGGAGACGTAATCAAAGCAAATATGCATATATCATGATCTATGATTTGCCGACTAGTTTTGTATGCATTCAAGAGTGGCGCTCTTTCATATTGGGCAGCGAGGGACGCAGAACAATGATGGCTCCGGTTGGTTTATTGCTTTGATAATTGCGATAATTAGTGAAATGAACTGTCAGACTTTTTTTTCTGAATATTTGCTACAGATTTTTATACGATAATTTGACTATATTGATAGTTTTTAAAGCATTTAGTCGCCACGTAATTACGAAACATTCAGTTGAGAAATTTAGGGTCCTAGAAGAGCCGTAGCTGGGTGGTTTAAGCGGCTGCCCGGTATGCAGAGGTCGCAAGTTCAAATCCTGCCGGTCCCAAAAATCTCTTCGTTTTCACTCGTGTTAAATATTCTTGCCCTTTTACAAATCAATTTATTCGAAATTCTATCTTCATATTTCATTTATTTCGTTACGCTGATTTAAATAAATAATGTCTTTTATAGGAAATACAGAGAGATTGACAAATAATAATTAATCTTTGTTGTTCGTTGTTTCAAAGCTTTTATTTATTAATTAGTTTGTTTTGTTCAAAGGAAAAGAAAGCCAATTAATAAAGAAGTTATTTTTAGAAAGCTTAGTTAGTGACATCGAGACAATAAACGGACTGTAATGGAAATAAAAAAAGAAGAGAGTGTTTTTTTTGAGTTTGTCATTAATTTTAACCAACTTCTTTGTACCTAGTTTTAGTTGACTTTTTTTCTTTTAAAAAAACGATTACCTTACTGGGCATAATTTCTGTATCGCGAGAGTGTTCACAAACATACATACCAGAGTCAGAACGAACCTTTACGGAGCACACAAAGGATTGTCCTGTATGGTGATCGAACCCACAACACGCAGTGAAGAGCGGCGAGGCGACCGTTTTAACCACTACGCTAACCGTGTACTCAAATGTTTATAAACTTATAGCATTATGTCATGTTTGATTATCCTGTCTTTATTTTACGGCATTATAATCAGAAAATTTATCAAAAATAATATAATAGACTACGCCTGCGTAGTTTGTATGTCGATAAAAAGTAGCCTATGAGATATTAAAGCAGGAAAAGGATTCCTTGAATATCTCAATACTAGCATCTCGATCTTGATAAATATTGTTGTGCAGAAAGAAAATTACCCTGAAATTAGCATAGACTGCTCTTTTATAGATGTTCCTTGCAGGTGGAACTATGGACGGCACATAGTTTGAAATAAAGCAACTTTTTAATACGGAAATGCCACAAATAATGTTTTTTTAGGCGACATAAAATATCAAACATCGCAAAGCAGCTGTTTAGTAGATATATACAAAATAAATAAGCAGAAAAAACAGGCTGCGGTACCTTTGGTTAATTTGTTATTCACACAACCCTCGGGGAAGATACGTGAAGGTTCTATTTGTAATGAAATTGCTCCTATGTCGCTCAATTTACATGATACCTGCTTTGCAACTTTGAATCAACGTTTTTTTGAAGGAATTTTATGCTTCGTCCCAAACGGAAAAATCTCTTTTTATTTGGAACCTCTTTCTTCAATGCCTTGAAATCATTTGATTTATCTGAATACCAAATATTGGTTAGAGTTTACTGACTAACACCACATAAAAATGAGTCCGTA
Source organism: Hypena proboscidalis (assembly GCA_905147285.1). Classification (NCBI taxonomy): domain Eukaryota; kingdom Metazoa; phylum Arthropoda; class Insecta; order Lepidoptera; family Erebidae; genus Hypena; species Hypena proboscidalis. The sequence goes on from LR990132.1 coordinate 2,291,528, forward strand.
TTTTATAATCGTCTTGCAATCATAAATCGTAACGCTCTGTATTATGGGACGCTTCGCCCACAAGTGGATAGCCCCGCGGTGCAAATCACCCGAGACCTTTTTTTAAATAAGTTTTTGTTGATATCATCTATGATTTCATATCGGTATACTGTGCAGTGGTGTGAAACGACCCATTCAAAAAAGCATAGGACGATTCGCAATTTGGTACGAAACGACCCATTCAAAAAGAGTCTTTAATCGCACCGCGTCGCTAACCACTCGTGGTGCGAACCGCCTTAAGCAAGACCCTATACCTAGCTAAACCGTAGAATGGGAATGTAGAAGAGTATTAAAAAGCAAGCAAAGAATTTTCATGTCTGATGTACCTGATAGCAAGGTCTTTTGTTATATTCTTTACAACCATTCATTTAGTAAGTCCAAGAGAAACACTAAATTTGTCAGCATTATTCATTTAACATCGTGCAGCTATTCACGTATCTTGGCAATTTACGGCATTTGTATTCAAAATGATACATTATCGCGGTAGAACTGAATACTAGTACTAAATAAACTGTATTCACAAAAGGCGTGGCGTATTAAAATGCCAGTTTTGGACCTTATTATCTCCAAACAACGGTTTTAAAGTAGGCAACTTATTACTTAAGTTGAACTTGACTGTACTAAAAACAAAAGATGGTAGGTACTAAAAGTCATGCTGACACAAGAATGTTTGCTATTGTTTCCGCTCGAAGAAACAGTAAGATAAATTAGTGTTTTTTTACTGCCTACAGCAGTCGACTGTCATCTATCCATGTCGACGGCTGCCGTTGTCAACATACTGCTCGTGCGTTAGAACTCTTATAGAGAAGTTCAATGAATCTGCAGAAAAATAATTTGACCTGTCCAACATATAGCTGGTCATTATAGTATATAAACAGAAACTAATTTATGGCAACGTTGTCAGAGTAATGAAAACATGAAAACATGGTTCACAATTGGTTGATTATTTCGAGAGAGATTGATTTGAAATTGGGTTGTGTGATTAGTTGCTACCAAAAGAGTAAAATGTCGGTGCAATTCATTTTTTACGCTTCTTTGACTAACCATACATAAGAAGGAGAAAACTATAAGCTTAGAGCGGCCTTATCGCCTTATGCTATCTCATCCAGGCAACCAGGTTTTTTTATATACCAGCACATGTAAATTAATAATTCAAATCGCTTGACATTTATAAGCGATACTCAAAGGGATCACCAAAATCCGAAATGAGAAATATGTCTCCCTTTCCTTGGCGTAAAAAAAACTTTTACAACACGTACGGTACGTACCAAGTTATACATTTCCAGTATAACATGATCTCGCGTTGTATTCACTACTCGTGCAATACGAGATCAGCTTATAATGGAAATGAATAGCTGGTATTTATACTCGTGTGTACATGCGTCTAATAAAATATTTACACGTCGGATTTAATCATCACGTTTCGCTGCGTTTCGTTTCGCTTAATTATTCCGTGATAGGGGAAAGGTGGGTGAAAATGAAGGTTATATGTGGGACGTAGAGTGTTAAGAATTATTTGAATGAGACTGGCATTTGCTTGCTACTTTGCTCGAATTTTGTTTTCAACATATTTTTGGTACTAAGTGATTTGGATTGAGGTAGAGGCTTGAAGTTGAGCTTCAAAGAAGGAGGTGTGTTGTCATTATTAGTAGGACATCGTTAAATATTAAGGGAAGCATTTTTTTTTTTTTTTAAAGCTTACTAGCAATTTGCAAATACAAATTACTAGTATTCTTGTTAACCCCCTCTAGCTAAGCTTAATTCGCTTGTGTTAGGAGGAAGTTCACGTCCGTGGTGTAATGGCCAGGATTCGAACCCACGACCTCTCGATCGTAAGACCGATGCCTTATCCATTGCGCCACGGCGGCTTCTAAAATTGGTTGGCTGTTTTCCATACAACACGTGCAACATTGAGTTTTCATCTCTTTTTATGCATGTTTGTTAGCGCCCATTTTTCAAAATTATTATTTTAATTTTTAGTTTGTATGTATCTCAGTTATTGATTAATATTTTTTTTACAAAATAGCCACGTATGTGTATATGTATTTTAGTGTTTTAGATATAATTTGTCTATACAAACTTAATATACCCATAATAAACACATTTAACGTTAGTATGAAAACACGGCGCTCAGGAGTCGTCTCTTAAAGCGTTTGTGTGTTTTTAACCACCGCATATAAAAATAAGACCCAACAGACAAACACATCACATTCGTTACGAGATCATCTGTTTATAAATCAATTCCAATTTTATTAGATTTACGTAGATATAAATTTAACCGTTGCCAAATTTATTTTTCAATTCCAAAATTAAATTTGGTTTGTCGGTTTAGTTATTGAAATAAAATAACATAACATAACATAACATGGGCCTATATTACCCAGAAGGGTGTGGTAGAGGTATACAATACCCACACTTCACCTGTTATGTTTAGGTTCCATTAGCCTATCGCCATCCACCAGGCACAATTCCAACTCCGAGCTGCTATTGTGAATTTCTTGACGAAAAGTTCACAAATAACACTTTGCCCGACCCGGGAATCGAAACCCGCGACCTCGTGGTAAGAGGCCCACTAGCACACGCTAACCACTAGAACACCGAGGTAGGTTTTTTTTTGTTCGTGAATATTGATGTCATCGTAAAAAACCTTTACTATTAAGTATTATATTTAAAAAAAATACACTCGTGTTAAAAACATTAAAGTCAAAGAGTCTGTGAGTTTGAAGGAAGTATATCGACGACCGGATGGCGGAGTGGGTAGTGTACCTGCCTGCGATGCCGAGGTCGTGGGTTCGATTCCCACTTAAGACAAATCTTTGTGTGCATGAACATGGGGGTTTGTCTTAGTCAGGGTGTTTCTATGTATAATAAGTATGTATTTACAAAAGAAAAGTATATATGTATTAGTATCAGTTATTTTAGTACCCATATTACAAGCTCTGCTTAGTTTGGGACTAGATGGCGTTGTGTGTGAGTTGTGAAATATTTATTTATTATTATATCAAACCAATGCCTTATCTGCAATTAAATCCACCAATTGGCAAATTTATTCAGCCTCAAACAGATTTTACAAAAAAAAAAGTATTCTCTCCCAAATTATAAAACAGATTACAGAGAAGTTTTAACTATCAGACAGAAACTATGTCATAACAGTTAGGAAGTGGTATTGATCGTAGCGAGTTACTAGTAATGAAATTATTTCGAGCGAATCTATTCACAAACTAATTTAATTCAAATTCAAAAACATACACATAACATCACGCCTATATTACCCAGAAGGGTGTGGCAGAGGTGTACAACACCCACTCTTCACCTGTTAAATTTAGGTCCCATGGGAGCCTATCGCCATCCACCGGGCACAATTTCAACTCTGTGCTGCTATTGTGAATGTCACACATATGCCACACCCTTCAATTATTGTAACATTGTAACATGGTTAGCTTCCACAATAATACAGCACTCAATATTTACAATAAATGAATAATAGTTTAAAAAAACTAAAAAACACGCTTTTAAAGTACTTCTAACTAAAAAGTGAAAAATAATTCCTAATACTTATATAAGCTGAAAAAAGCGTGGGTTGCTCGATAGACGAAAAATATGGCACAGAGCGCCCCACGCTTTTTCCAGCTTATATTAGGAATTATTTTTCACTTTTTAGTACTTTAATAGCGTGTTTTTTAAACTAAAAAACACGCTATAAGAGCGTTTTTTTTTTTAATATTTTTAATTTTTTTTATCGAATTATTGCATTGTCATCGATCTTTGACAGGTGTGCAAAATTTTAATGAAATCTGTCCGTTTAAAGTGGGTCAAAATCCAGTCAGTCCAAAGGAGTTGGTTACATACATACATACATACATACATACATACATACATACATACATACATACATACATACATACAGGTGAAGCTAATATAAGCGTGTTAAAAAAAGATTTCCGGAGCGTTAAAGTACAAAGCTTATGCTTATAATATCATGTTCATGTTTTTAAATGGTTGCAGCCTGTTTTACTTATCAACCCACATTTAACGTGTGATGTTAAGCTCCCAAATGAAGGGGGGTGAGCCTATCGCCAAACACCGGGCACAATTCTAATTCCTGACAAAAAAGCTCAACTAACACTTTTGCTCGACCCGGTTGTCACGTCGAATCCGATCCTTCACGGTGAAGTAACCTCGAGACCAACAAGCTAGTTATATTTCGCCCCTTCCAAACTCTAAATAAAGATACTTGAGCAAAATCCGAGTACACATTGAACGTCTCAACGATCAATAAGATAAAGGTGAGCGCACACGAATTCATGTAATATTGTTACTCGGATGCCTCGCCCAATACGTCACTGAATTGCCCGAGCGTGAACGTGGAAAGCTTATATGCTTATAAAATCATGTTCATGTTTTCAGATTGCGTTCGCCACGGAAATTGGGTACGTAATCTTGCGTATTTTGTGTGGGTGTTTACTTATAAAAAGATTAATATTTTTAAGAGTTATTGGTCACAAAAATGTTAAAAACCGGCCAAGTGCGAGTCGGACTCGCGCACGTAGGGTTCCGTACCACTATACATCTAAATAAATGTTTGTCTTTATTCTTAATTATATTGGAGTTGATTGAATGACAGGTAAAATGCGGTGTACGATTTATAACGTATTAAAAAACGGAGTTTCAGTTCTAAGTATGGGGATCCTCAAAAATATATTGTTTTTTTTCTATTTTTAACCGACTTCTAAAAAAGGAGGAGGTTCTCAATTCGATTCGTATATATGTTACTTTTTTTTTTTTTTTATGTTTGTTCACGGATATCTCCGTCGTTTATGAACTGATTTTGATGATTCTTTTTTTGTTGGACAGGAGATGATTCCAAAGGGGTACCATAGTCAGCATGTCGTGATCTGATGATGGAATCTCAGAGAAATCGAGGGCAACCCTCGAATTTTATAGGCACATGTAATGTTTTTAGTGTGTTTTTCAAAGCTACACTAGTATTTACGTATTTTTATGTGGATGAGCTGATGATGGAAGGTCAACTCCTCAATGGTTAGGAGTTAAAGGATAATTCTTTCACTACTGTACACATATTCAGACTGCTAGTTATGATTTCAAGTGAGCTGTTGGAACGGAGATATTTCAAAGGTGGTCCCATTGTCAGCATGTCATGATCTGATGATGGGACCCCAGAGAAATCGGGGGCATCCCTCATATTTTATTAATCGAGGCCAAGATTTACGCTTGGTCGCAACAATTTTATGTGGTTGAGCTGATGATGGAAGGTCAACTCCTCAATAGTTAGGAGTTAAAGGATAATTCTTTCACTACTGTACGCATATTCCTGCAGCTAGTTATTGTGTAAAATGAGCTGATGATGGAAGGTCGTGACCCTCAATAGTCAGGAGAAAGGATTTGATTCTTGTTTATTATAAATAAGTTTTCCGTCTCAAGTAACCATCGTCTCCTCATTCGAGAAACATTCTTGCTCGGTGTACCCATCACTTAAAATCGTAAAATAAAATAATTTTTAACAAAAAAAAAACTGACTTCAAAAAGTAGGTTAACTAAAAAGCAAAAAATAAATTTACTTCGCACAAAATAATACGTTTTTTCATATAATTAAATAGAAATTATTAAATAATTATTTTATAATTCTGAAGTCGGTGCCAAGTAAACAATTAATAACTCTGTATAGATAATATCAATCGTTCTAACAACATTTTTCTAACTGAATATTAGTTATATTTCTGTGGTAAGTACCAATACTGGGCGACCGCGCACTAGAACAACTACGCCTCCCTTTTTGTGTGAACTGTAATTTGATATTGTAGAAAGGTTGTTTTTACTTGGCACCGACTTCAGAATTATAAAATAATTATTTAATAATTTCTATTTAATTATATGAAAAAACGTATTATTTTGTGCGAAGTAAATTTATTTTTTGCTTTTTAGTTAACCTACTTTTTGAAGTCGGTTTTTTTTTTGTTATTGCATGAAAATATTAATGCGGTTCACCGAATACATCTATTCACCAAGTTTCCACAGTATAGCTTTTATAGTTACGGAAAAACGTGGCTGTGACATACGGACGGACAGACATGACGAATCCATAAGGGTTCCGTTTTTTGCCATTCGGCTACGGAACCCTAAAAGGGAGTAGCGAGACCCCAAAAAATCTTCTTCTTATCGAATCAATCCACACAAAGTAGTCAAATATTGCGTTGTTTACATATAATAAGATAAATATTTTGAAGAGTTATTGGTCACAAACATGAAAGAGAAGGGAATATGTGACAGCGAGCCAAAAGCCAGAAGAGAACCTAAATAGATCTTCTTAAATTTTTTATCGAATCAATGCACAAAAAGTATTCAAATATTGCCCGTTCAGTAAATGACTACGTTAAGGGCGTTATTTGTGGCCTTGTTTAGATATCTTTAGAGCAATTGTCAGAGCAGTTTTTTTTTCTTTATACTACGCTCACAGTGAACGAACGTGTATGAATATGATAATGAACGTGATGGTAAGTGGAGTACAGCCCATGGACATTAACAATCCACAAAAGCAGATTATAGATGCGTCGCTGCAGCTGAGGATTACGGTGTGCGTAATTTCATGTGCCAGAAATTTCAGGGCCTGATCTCACCAAATCTCACAAACCGGAACACAGTAATGGAAGCACTACTATTTGGCGGCAGGTTAAAGGTGAGACGGTGGTACTGCCTCCCTCGAGTTCATTCACAAGAGCTCTACCACCAGTTGGATTGCAGTTGGGGCAGGTCCACCGCAATCGCACTGTCTCTGTGCTGATTGTGTTCCCTTTTGTCCAGGTATTAAACACTAATGCTACACTATTATCTTTAAAATAAAGCCAAAACCGTGACAATCGACCAAATAGTACGTGATTTATTTTATCTTAAGTTGTATACCTTGTGTGCACGGATGGCGTAGTGGTTAAAGCGGTCGCTTTGCCGCTTTCAACTGCGCTGGTGTTGTGGGTTCGATCCCCGCACGGGACAAATCTTTGTGTGATTCGCAAAGATTTGTTCAGACTCTGGGCGTATTTTATGTTTGTGAAATGTATGTTTGTGAATACCCCCGCAACACAGGAGTTATAGGAATAACTCCTGTGTTGCGGGGGTATTCACAAACAAACGACGCCCGCACTAGGAAGTGAGGGCCTCGTTTAAAAAAAAAAAAGAAAAAGAATACCTATAAAAATATAATCATTACTTTTTGTAGCGATGGATAAAAAATGTTTGCGCAATAGGTATTATTTTTAATTAAAAAAGGTATAATCAAACTCTACTAGTTTTTGTTGTGACGAAACGATGTTACAACTTCGTGAGTGAAAAAATATTTTAACACAAAAGCTCTAATCTTCAGGTTATAAAAAATACTTTATCCGAAGACGTCGATTTTCCAATATAATAAAGAACATGTCTCCAGCAAGGGAGGGATAATAACGACATGGGGTGAGGGGGGAAATATGTAATTTTATTCTTAAGTAATACACCTGTTCGTCCTGTTCATAAAATGGAGGTGGGCTATTGATTGTAAAGTTGTCGTAGCTTCGTAGCTGCTTGTAGACAGGTGCTACGGTGCTACGGGCTGCATTGTAGCAAAATGGAACATGACTAAACTTGTGTTGGATGCTTTGAGTTCTTTTTGTGTTATAATTTAAATAACTGGGCAGTTGGTCCCGGGGTCCGTGAGGTTTTTTTGTTTTTTTTGTTAGGAAAAGTTCATTAGCAAGTAGGGTTGGTATTTAATTGTGCTCGGTGGATGGCAATCGGCTCACCCCAAACTGCATGGGGCCTAAAAACAACAGCTGAGGTGTAGGTGTTAAACACCTATGTTACACCATTCTGGATAATAAGGGTGTGATGTTATGTTATACTATGTTTGTATCTTATGGTTAAACTAGCTAAATTAGTGTCTAATAATTTTTTTAAATGTTAGGGGACTTTCTTTCAAAGTTATACTGTAATTATTAAAAAAAATGAAATTTAATCGTCAGTTCATTTTCAGTATACTTTTATGTCAAAAAACCAATTTTACGCTTTAGTAATTACCCACATTGATAGCCAATCCAAAATTTTAATAAATAAATAGTCAAAAAAATATCTATCTGTTTAGTTTGAGTCATCCACTACTCTACGATTAACATAAAAAAATAATTTCCAACCAAACAACGATTCTCTTTTATCAAAACAAAGTTCAACAAACACTCGACGAGAATATTAAAACAGAGCCTTGAGGCCAAGATGACCCCTGACGCACTTCTCAAAATAAATGGTGAAGTATGGGACCAAAATAGGAAAGTCACTCTCCCGAAATTGTTTTTGGATAATAAAGTACCAGAGAGTGAAGGATGGAAGAAGAACAGTCATTTAACATAACAAAGCCTCACGTCGTTGGCAGGACCAAACATTGTATCGAAAAGAAAAAGGAGTAATTTAAATAAAAAAAATCCAAACATATTATTTCATAATAAATAAAAATAAAAAAAATCAAAAATTCCCGTTAACCTAAAAATAATGACTAAAAGCTTAATCTATGTACAAACCTAATCCAAAAGACCGCTACCAGTGGGTAAAGTTCTAACTTTTTATACCAAACATAAATGTGAGTGACAGCTGTGTTCTTCTTTTAAGTGTACTTGTGTCCCTTTGAATTTCGGTCAGATTATATTTTGTGGGTCGTATAAGAACTATTCTGAACCCCAGAAACTGGCCCTTTATATCTTATGTCTTATCTACCATCTATATAAAATCTCAAAAGTACTTTATTCGCCCTTCTACAAGTGTCCTTGAAGAGTCTTAGTGGTACGTAAGAGTGCTGAATGTACAAAATTGGTAACAATAGGTATAAAAACTGTGAAAAATGTATCAAATTCATAAAGGTCATAATTTTCAAGCACTCTCATACTCTTGACGTCGCCAACAAGATTTGGAACAAGATTACTGATGCGACGAGCTAATAAGGGTTAAGGACAATCCCAATTTTTGGGCAAGAGGTTTTTTAAGCGTTTAGGGTCTGTTTAACGTGAATATTTGCTTGGGATGTAAAGCATTGGATGGAAAACGCTTAAAACCACACTTTAGACCTATTTTGGCTACATTTACACTTCATAAATTGTTCTAAATTAAATAGAGAATTTAATGATGAGCCAAAATGTATGGCATCGAGCGTGTTTGTCTATGGAACCATTTTTTTTAAACATTTCACAACTCACACATAACACCATCTAGTCCCAAACTAAGCAGAGCTTGTACTATGGGTACTACAATAACTGATACTAATATATATATATACTTTTCTTTTGTAAATACATACTTATATTACATAGAAACACCCAGACTAAGACAAACCCCCATGTTCATGGACACAAAGATTTGTTTTAAGTGGGAATCGAAACCACGACCTCGGCGTCGCAGGCAGGTACACTACCCACTCCGCCATCCGGTCGTCAAAACTGAGTTTTTACAAAGTAAACATCCCAATCGTCATACAATTTCTATTTATCTTTTATTTTTTAAACATACAATATGCCAAACGCTCTGCTATTGTTAATATTTCTATGACACTTGTATGTTAAGAAAATTAACTCATTACATCAAGTTCAACCTTAATTGAACTGCATTGCAAAAAAATGGTTTAACATTTCTTTGATTTTAATGTCAAAATTATAAAATGTGTTAAATTACAGCAAGCAAAGGGGGCAAGATAATTATCTTTCACAAAAACAAAGACATTAATGCAACTTGGTAAAATCGTTTATAAAAAATAAATTGTCTTCGTTTTACTTAGTAAATGAGATTTTGCTCTCACGTGTAAAAGGAAAAACCACCACTTGAGCGGAAATTAGGTTCTTGTTCATCTTCTTACATGTGTGTGTTAATAACTTACTTTGTTTTTTATCGACAATAAATGTTTTAAAAGCGTGTTGATATGTTACATACTGTTGCTCCGTGTACTGTTGTTTCATGAATTATATTTCAATATAATTATATGCGCCAAATTACTTATGTAACATAACATAGAGACATAGATATAGTGACAGAGGTGTACAACATCTACATTCCACCTGTTATGTTTAGGCCCCATGGAATAGAGGGTGAGCCTATCGTCATCACACAATTCCAACTCCATGCTGCTATTGTGAATTTCCGTGCGAAAAATTCAAAATAAATGTCAAAACATTCAAAATAAAAGTTCGGAATCTCCTCCGTGATAAGTTGTCGGAATCGTCACATCATTAGGTTACCACGCTATGATGATTTTATATTTATCTTCATTATTTCTATTATATATGTATATATGTTTTATGTATCTATATTTTTTTTGTATTTATTTATTATCAAAAAGGGTTACATTTTGTAGGTTTACAATTTTTCTGCCAAACTGCTTAGCAGTTTGTCGGCAAAGAGTTCTCTTCTGTTTACAAGTTATTTAGTATATAAATCAAATGTAATTAAGAGCTAAGATTGTACAATGCACATAACAATGTTGTACTCGTAATGTCGATACTTATACAATTGGCAAAAACTATAAACAAATCTACAGTCCTTATGTATATAATTTGTATGACGTAGTAATTCTAAAACAGCAAATACACCATGTCTGTTCATTAAAGAAAATTTACATAAAAACTCGTATACCTAGGTATGTTTAGGGGTCAGTGGGGACATCAAAATACATAAATCTGTCCATGCCCGTTTCATAGTGCCGGCACACATGCATTCATGGTGTTGCATGCGGGCCGGCCCATACGCTACGGGCATAGTGACATGTAGTGCTTCAACAACATTTTTTTCAATTGGACTTTTGAGTTAATACCATGTTCAAAATCTGTAGGCAATTCATTTATCAATGTTGGTGTGATCCATTTTCTGGTACGCTTACCGAAATAGTTTTTAATTTTAGGTACATTCAGCTTATTCTTTTTAGCCATACGGGTAGGGTAGTTATGAATCCGTTTCTGTTTGTTTATTGTGAAATAAAATTGTTCCATTATAATAGACATTTTAGCTTTTTGTTGTATAGGCAAAATATTACATATTTTAAATAGTTTATCGTAATCTTTACATAGGCTTTTCTTTACTTTCGATATATATGTATATATAATAGTTAAGTTTATTTGATTTATACTTTAGAAAGTATATTATCATTTTATATTATTTATTTTTATATGTAAGTTTTGTTAGTTTTGTTTTTTTTTACTATCTTTACAAGTGCATCTACCATGTTAAAGCTCTGCACCACCCTTGGTTGACTGGTAGAGAATGCCTTTGGCATTAAGTCCGCCTCTGTACAAATTGTAAATAAAGTTTTAAATAAGTAAAAAAATTACAAATAACACTTTTCTAGACCTGAGACCGAGACCTCGAGGTAAAAGGCGCATACGCTAACCACTAGACCATCGACAGAGTCCGAATTAATTATATTTTAAAGAATTATACAATATATAAAGATTCAGCAAAAAACAATAAAAATAATTGTAGTACATGTATATTATTAAGCCCTTCACTGCTGATCACGGTCTATTTCTCATGATGAGAATTGTTCGGCTGTCTACGGTATAATAAATTTTTAGTTATTAATATTTCATTTTTGTAGGTTAAAAAATAACCATAGGACTTTTAGTTAAAATAATCCATTTGGTAAAGTGTTAATTTTATACGAATCATCATGCGAATATGAAAATGGACAGCGGTTTCAAAGTTACTTAAAAATTCAAAAAAATTCAAAATTCAAATCATTTATTTTCATAGGCCCCAGGAGGCGCTTGAACACGTCAAAACATTACAAAAAATGATATAAAAGTAAATAATAAATAATACTAAATTATACTAATTACAATGATTTGAATAACCGGGGCTCAGATTAATTTTAATCAAACTGTTTAGAATCGAATTAAAATCAATCTAAGTACCAGCTCCGATGGGTATTGCATTATGAGAAGAGCTGGTGAGAAACTCATGTGCACCATCTTTTAAAATGAAAAATATAACAATATAAAAGTACATAAAAAAATCACATAAGAAGAGCAATTCATTTCCAAATACTATTATCATTTATGTAGTCTGAAATACTATAGTAAGCTTTTTGACATAGTTTAGTTTTAACATATTTTTTAAATTTACCTATCGATAATTCTATTGCGTCTAAAGGAAGTTTATTGTAAAAGCGTATACATTGACCTGGAAACGAGTTAGAGATTTTATGGAGCCTAGTAGTGGGCACAGCGAGTTTGTTTTTGTTCCTTAGATTTAATTTATGGAGATCACAATTTTTCTTAAATTTCGTTTGGTTTTTGTGAACGTACATTAAATTTTCGTAAATGTATTGAGAATGTAACGTCATAATATGTATCTCTTTAAATTTATTTCTTAGTGTCTCCTTGGGACTCATCATATAGATAGCTCGAATAGCTCGTTTCTGGAGCACAAATATTGAATCTATATCCGCGGCACTACCCCAGAGCAATAAACCATATGACATTATACTGTGAAAATAGCTAAAATAAACTAAACGCGCAGTGTCAACATCGGTCAGTTGACGAATTGTTTTTACGGCGTAAGCTGCTGAGCTGAGTCTACCAGACAACGTTTCTATATGTGGGCCCCATTGTAATTTAGAGTCTAATGTTATACCAAGAAAGACCATTTCCAATTCCTCATTGTCCATCACCACACTAGTTTTGACTTGCTTAACATTTTTTGTAAAAAATCTAATATATTTTGTTTTACTACCATTTAAAAGCAAGTTATTAGCACTAAACCAGTTCACTATCTTTGATAAAGCATTGTTTACATCGTAAATTACTGATTGTTGTCTTTTTACCTTAAAAACTAAAGAAGTGTCATCCGCAAACAATACTATCTCATGATTATCCTTAACAAGATGAGGTAAATCATTAATATACAAGAGAAACAGGAAAGGCCCTAAAATAGAGCCTTGTGGCACCCCCATTGCTACAGCTGATCCATGCGAACGCTTTCCATTGACATCTACTCTCTGAATCCTATCGCTTAGATATGAAGTAAGAAGATCCAGAGCGATGCCTCTTATACCGTAGTGGTGTAACTTCTTGACTAGAGTTTCATGCTGCACACAATCAAAAGCCTTAGATAAGTCACAAAACACCCCATAGGCATCCCGCGACTCCTCCCAAGCCTCAAATATGCATTCCAGTAATTTTACCCCAGCATCACATGTTGACCGTCCGCGAGTGAAGCCGAATTGTTTAGTGTGCAACAGATTGTTTTCATTAAAATATTTAAGTAACTGCGCGAGAATTAATTTTTCAAAAATTTTACTAAACGTAGGTAGCACCGATATTGGTCTGAAGTTTGTGGGGTCTAATGTACTACCTGATTTAAACAAAGGAATGACTTTACTTAATTTCATTAAGTCAGGAAACACACCACAATCAATACATCTATTAAATATCACGATTAAATCAGGTGCAATAATGTCAATCAACGAATTTATAATATGTACAGAAATGCCCCATAGATCAGCCGTTTTCTTAATATTAATTGATTTAAACGCGGCTTTAAAATCAGACAAATTAACATGGTAAAAATCGAAATTATTGTAAAACTCAGGCACATTATCTTTAAGTAACGACTCGGCAACGGAGGAGGAAGAGCCTAAAGCACTAGTTAGAGAGACAGGAAAAGCAGTAAAAAATCCTTCAAAAGCACTGGCAACTTCTAAATCTGACTTGGTTACTTGACCATTGATACTTAACTTAAAGTCTGAATTTTTTGATCTAACCTTCCCAGTCTCTTCATTAATAACCTTCCATGTGGCTTTAATTTTATTACTACTGTTTTTGATTTTAGATTTAATAAATGTAGATTTGGCAATTTTACAAACGCGTTTAAAAATCTTCGAGTATGATTTGACATGTTCTTTAAACTCTTCACTGCTATTAAATTGTCTTTCATAGTATAAAATGTACAATGTTTGCCTACTCTTATGGATACCTGCGGTTGCCCAGTCACCAAAGACAGGACTACTAGTAACAGTAATCTCCTTGGAAGTAAATATTGAGTTAAAATCGCGAAGAAATGAATCAAAAAACGAATTATACATTACATTAGGCTCTATGTAATTATCTAAGAAAGGTAAGTTATTAGCTAGGTTAACTCTCATACGTTCAAAGCGACTAGCTGTTACTGGTATAGAAGTAATTTTTTTCCTAACTACATTTTTACTTTTTATTTTAAAACTTATCATTTGCCCAGAATGATCAGAATCTAGTTTATTAATAATACTTCTGTGAGTTGGACTAATATCTGTATAAATATTGTCTAAGCATGTAGCAGTGGTGGCACTTATTCTAGTAGGCTCCATAAATAAGTTTATTAAATTATGGGATTTAAAAAGACTCAAAATTTGACATGATGCAGTTGTATTAACTAGAATATTAATATTAAAATCTCCACAGACTAAAATTGTTTTACCCAAATTATTTACTCTGCATAGGGCTTCATCCATGATTTCTAAAAATAAATTAAGGTCTGCGGAGGGAGGTTTATATACGCATATAATAATGAACTGCTCTAATTGTACACAGGAGAGTTCTATGGAACATTCTACAGAGAGGGACACAATATCTTTCCGTTCTTTAAATTTAAGTTTCTTATTAAGTAAAATTAGGGACCCCCCATGTATTGTGTTGACCCTGCAGAATGAACTACCAACCTGGTGGTTGCTGAAATTAAACATGAGCTGATGCCCCTTAAGCCAATGCTCAGTAACACACATTATACTAATATTTTCAGATTTCATGAATAATTCCAGTTCTAGTTGCTTACCCAGATTTAAACAACATATATTTTGATGCACCAGGTTTATATTTTCGTTTGTATTGTAATTAGTACATTTTTGTGGGTGTTTTGACATATAATTACTATTTGATTCTGCAGCTAAATTGATCAATTGTACATGTAATAAATTAGAGCTAGAGGTTGCTACCTCTGTTGTCTCATCAACTAATTTAAATGATTGCAGATTTCAGAATTAATATGAGAATTAGAAATGTCAATATCATTAATATTAAGAATGTCAGAAGTACCCTCAATAGAGGCTAAGTTATAATTCATGTCATGATTCAAATAATCATTCGATAATAATTGCATGTCATTAGTCTGCTCAATAGAAGCAGATCTGTTAGTAGCCAAGTTCTTGGCTGTAATGTCAATAAAATAGGATAGCGAAATTGCTATCTGTCGCTTAAAACTAGCAGAAAGGTAATAGTTACCTTTAGTCAAATATAATTTGCTGCTAACAAAACTGTTAGTATCAATCAAATGAATACTATCATTATATGTACTTATAGTGTGTAGTACATTGTTCAACTTATATCTAAGATTATTTTCCGCATCTGACAGGCTCCTACAGTAGGGGAATGTGAACAAAATGATACTACTTAAGCCTAGAGATAATAAATTATCAAAATAATTAACTAAATCCTTTTTGGTAACATTACCCCTATTTTCCACTAAAATAATAAGATTTCTATAATTACTGAAGTTATAACTTAAAATTCTTTGCATAATAAAATCATATGTTGCAGATGGTAAGCAATGGTTAACAACTGATTGTCCCTTAACAAGAGAATTCAGTTTTGAGCCCATATGTTTTCCAATACCATCACTAAACATAATAGTACTTTGTGCATCACTTGGTGTACAACATGTTACATCAATTGATGCACCTAATGACTGCTGAGTCCTAATACTAGTATGAGAGCCATCACACAAGTTCTTACTATTGTCACAGCAAACTAAGGGAGCACTCACTGGCTGTGGTGAACTAGAGCTTACATTTAAAATTCAAATATGGGAATCAGCGTGACTTTTTGTGGCGATAGGAAAATTATACTTGTAAAATCGCCCGCATTTTCTCCAGAAAGGTGTGGCTGAGATGTATTACAACCACATTTCACCCGTTACTGTTGATTTTATTGCTAAGTCTCGGGTTCTATTCCCGAGTCGAGTAAAAGTGCTTGGGATTTTCCCTCAGTGAATCCTTAATACTGCACTGAACCTGAGAAATATTTATTTTTATATCATTGTTTGTTATGTTTTGGCGTGTTCAAGCGCCTCCTGGGGCGGGGCTATGACAATTTGAATTTGAATTTGAGCTTAGAATTGTGCCCGATAGATGGAGATATATTATGCTGACAAGGGACATATATTACATATCTGATAAAATGTGGTGTTCATATACCCCTAAGTTAGCCTACGCTACGCCTATTGCTGTAGTTTAGGCGTCACGTTATTTTACGAATGAAATACGTTCAATAGCTACAAACATTCAGAAGCTTCCAAGTATATAATAATATTGTACTACATTATTTCGTTGATAATAAATTAATTTTATGTGACTAGCAATGCTTATTATCTATATTTTTGAAATAGCTATCTCTCACTTTATATTACATTGTCGTATTTGTTTAAGAAACCTTTTTTGTCAAAATAAAACTTTTGGTACTTCAGTAATTACTGTAAAACTAGCATTAAGACAAATCTGGTAGTAATACTCCTGGTGATCTGAACCACAAGTCTATCCTAAATCAGACAGCAGTCACTGTTTGTACAACATTACAATGTATTTTTTTACCAATTTATGAAAGAGAAAACAATATTTTAATTTTTTTTTATTATTATATTCCCTTAGTCGTTGATTACAACATTGATTCCCTCGAGAAACCAAACTTAAATAATAAGGCAATCAACGTGCAGTCGTTACTTGGGTAAAATTACCACATTAAGCAGTTCACTGTCGGTAGCTATAATGTAAAAATATATTATTTTAAATATTTACAACTATACATTTTTATTTAAGAAAAAGATTTATACACAATAATATATATATACATAAAAATTATAAAAAGATATTTACAAATCTTTATACAGCATAAAAAAATCCTACGCATTGATGTCAAATGCCGACATCGTGCCCAGAAGGCTGGCAGTATTGCCACGTTGTATGGCAGTGCTTATTCTTTGAGCCAATTAGAAACCAGGTCACGAGTCGCATCGATTAATCTTTTAGAGTTTTTTTTTGTAAAAATGTTTATTTACATGCGTTACATCTCGATACATCTTTCCACAGAATACCTACCTATACCCATACGTATAGCTAATTCGGTCGCTGATTTCTAGCACACTATAGCTCTCTGACAAATCTTGAGGCTGAACTTCTGAGCCTCTACCAGTCATGTTAGGGGTAAAAGTAGCACGAAAATTAAATGTCACGTTTTCCGATCAAATAGAATATTTAGCTAGGTCAGTCTGTTCGGAACGTACTGTACACGCCCATTTGTTAAAATAATCACGTGATTATTTTAACAAATGGGCGTGTACACTAACCACGTCTGGATTCAGGATATGTGTTGTTAACGAAAGATTTAGTGAGTAATAAAGGTCTTAATTAAAGATTAAAGATTAAAGATTAATTTATTCGCAGGCATATGGTACAGTAGATGATATACATGTTTTAGCAGCCCGACATATTCACCTTTAATAGGCATGCGAATTTTTGTTTAAAGTATTAATTTAACGTGCACGAGAAAGATTTTGTCCCGTTTTCATTTATGCGGAAACATGAAAAAACGCGACAAAATCCTTTCCGCTCTCGTTATGCTAGCCCAGCATGAATTCCCCTGACAAATCATTCAATACTGCTTATCCCACGCATGTAGATAATTGTAGCACAAGAAAATAAATTGCCAAACGTATAAGGTAAACATTAAGCTGTACATCTCCAGTGTAAGCTGGTCTCGCACGGAAAGCCTATAAAGCCAAGGACCGAGTTCACCAGACTTCTTTAACCAAAGGCTTTTTAAACCCATACATCGATCTCTCTCTTTCATTAAATTTTTGAATGGGATAGCTACATCAAAAGCTATAAGCTTGCGGTATTACGTAAGAAGTCCGTGTCGCTAATAAATCGAACGCGTGCTAGTAGCAACAGCATCCTAAAGATAATTAGTGTGGATTATACCTCACCTATAAACCGCCATCTAGCAAAAAGGGTAATTGGGGCTGTTACCTGAAGTAGCTGGATTTTTAATTTAGATGTGTATGTGCTGTATTGTATTTGTGTCTCAATGTTACGTGATGTCTAATGGTATTTAATGTAGTGTTATGTGTTTAAATAATGTATATGGATTTTAAATTATCTGAAATAAATGTATATTCATTCATTCAGCGTTGAACGTTGGTTTAATACATTGGTGAAATCTGCACTAAAAAGATACAATACGAGACCATCCTACATTGGCAATGTATAACTTAATATGTACAGGGATTATGTGACATTAAATGCGAGATTTAAAAGGATAATCATTCGGCTCAAGTGAATTGCTGAATATTTCTAAAAGGTTTTTTATTTTGCCCTAGAGTGCTGTACGAGTGAAATTAAGATGAGGTTGTTTAAGAGTATAGGTTTCTAGACTTTCGCGATTTGAGAACATTTGGACCCGTCGTCTAATTTTTTAGGAGTAGACTGCCAACCCAACTTCATACATGTTTGACGACCGGATTTGATGTTGACGACTGGATGGCGGAGTGGGTAGAGTACCTGCCTGCAACGCTGAGGTCGCGGGTTCGATTCCCGCTTAAGACAAATCTTTGTGTGCATGAAATTGGAGATTTGTCTTAGTCTGGGTGTTTCTATGTAAAATAAGTATGTATTTACCAAAGAAAAGTATTTATGTATTAATATCAGTTATTCTAGTAACCAAAATACAAGCTCTGCTTAGTTTGGGACTAGAAGGCGTTGTGTGTAAGTTGTGAGATATTTATTTTATTTATTTTGTTTTTCGTGGTCGTTTCGTCTTAAACGTTTTAATCATTATTTGATTTACTCGTTCATAATTGAAAACTGATAAAATTAATAATTAGATATGAAATGTGTTTCTAAGAAACAGTTATAAAAATTTTGGGACTGGCAGGATTTGAACCTGAGACCTCTGCATACCGGACAGCCGCTTAAACCAGCTACGTTGCCTCTTGCCAGGACCCTAAATTTCTCAACTGTATGTATGTAACGTCATTACGTGACATCAAGTTTATCCATTGGTACAAACCAAAAATATAAATGATAAAAACTAATTATTGAAGTTATAACCCAATTAGCAATGTATGAATGACGGGCGGTCGGCAGTCTACCCTTAAACCTCTTCTTTATTGCACTCCTACAGCACTCGAGGGCAAAATAAAAATCGAATCTAACTGGAAAAACGGCTGGGAAGGAATGGAATTAAAGTTACAACCAGATTACGTTTTTATTAAAATTACACTATTTATGTCTCCTTTTAAGGGTAAACTCCGCGTTTTAATACTAATGTAAAATGGGTTTAAAACTTTACACAAATCATATCTAAAGCACTAAAAAGCACGTTTGCTCGTGGCCATTTTATCAAAATTGTCAATTAAGTTACAAAATGAAAAAATATATTAATAAATTTAAAAAGTGGGCGCTAACAAACATGTATTTTATTGTTTTAGATATAATTTGTCTATAAAAATAGATAAAAAAACTTAATAATATTAAAGTTTAACCCATATTACTTTTATATAGAAAACAGTCAAGCAATTGTTCCCTCTTAAATGAACATTCAAATGCATTGTAATTAGGTTTATTTGCACGGTGGGATAGTTGACACTAATTTAAATGCTAATGAGTTGTTCAATACGAATAAATTAAATAAATGATCTGGGTTTGGATCTATACGAGTTGTAACTAATCTAAATGTTATTTTAATAGAAAAAGATACAAGAAAGGTTTACGTATGTACCTCTTTATCCCCATAAAAGGCAACGCACAGAAATTTTATCGTCACCATCCTTGTGTCACAAATATAAGCTAGTAAATAATTTCTAGTTTTGTTAATGACGATTATGTAGAAATATGAGACATATCTTAAATGGGATTTAATAAAAAATAATTATTAAAAACCGGCCAAGTGCGTGTCGGGCCACGCGCAGTAGGCTTCCGTAGCTAGTCGTAACAACATATTTCGACTTAAAAGGGATTTACTATCTGTATTAAACAAGTAACATCTTCATACAAGTCATTACTTTCAAAGGTTTTTGTAATTTGCACGAATTATTCTAAGTAACTGCATTTTACACTTTGGACCCCAATTACTCTAGAACTAATTAAGTTAAAGTAACCAGATAAAAAGCGTCCTTCAGATAGGAAATGTTTGTAGTACACGAAACCAGCTAGCACGTATGACGAGATGTATGAATGTTAAGGAAGCGAAAGAAGTATGTAAGGAGCGAAGCACATGGCGTTCCATCGTCTCTGCCTACCCCCGTGGGATAAAGGCGTGATTTTATATATGTATTATGTATGTTTATTTATGTTTCAAGAATTTTGAACGAAATATTCTGAGTAACTGCATCTGACATTTCGGACCCCTATTCCTCTTGAACTAATGAAGTGAACTTATCCGCTATAGTTTTCCTTTAAAGTTCATTACATGTACTACCGACACAATTTTTTTCAGATTTTAGGATCCAGTAGTTTAGCTTTTAGAGGGGGGGGACGCCCTACTCGAACAAAAATTTGCTCTTTAAAGTTAATTATCTCGCAAAAGGATCCCTAAATCAAAAAACTGTCTTAGCAACCCCTAAACGTTTTTAAAAGTCCTATGTAACAATACCCCACACTATGGGGTAGGCGACAAAAAAAAAAAACATCCCTACTTTACATGTAGGGGAGCTACCTGAAAAAAAAAATATTTTTCCAAATTTTACTCTACGACTTTCTTTGTTTAGTTAACATACATGTTTATGCAAAATTTCAGTTTTCTAGCACCAACGGTTTCGTCGCTATGCCGTGGACAGACAGACAGACATGGCGAAACTATAAGGGTTCCTTGTAGGTACTACGGAACCCTAAAAACGAAGTTATATAGTAGTAACAAAGTATTGTTTGTCCCCGCCTGCAACATCATAAAGAATTTAGTTTGACATATTTCATTTGTTGTTAATGAGTTTAATGTAGATAATGCTAAACTTGTTTTTATCTTTTCAGTTCTTTTTTTTAAGCAGTCGGGTTTTTTGTTTTTTTAATAATTATTTTTTATTTCACTCTTTTTAGTTCTTTTAACCGACATGTTTTTTTATATGTATTAATTTGTTGAAATCAAATCTTTTTGAGATCAATGAGCCTTAATCGTAAGTTAAACTATCAAATGCAAAAACAATTATTCAAATTCGACCGGCAGTTTCCAAGATTAGCGTGAGCGAACATACAAACTAACTTCCACCCACTTCGGGCGCGTGAGCGTGCCGATTCATAAATTGGTAAATTGTGTTTAATCAGTAATATAAATGTGATAAGAAGTATATATTTTTGAAATGGTCTTTTCATGGCCTTTTATTTGATACCCATATTACTATGATGAAAAGAAAATCCATACCTCCCCCCCTTTTTTTTTATTTGCCGGCGGCATTTTGAAAATTTATATAGCCTATGTCACTATCACTGTTTCGACGAATTCAACGACACCTCATATGTCAAAATCCGTCTAGCCGTTTGGGCTGTAGGGTGGTACAAAGAAATAGACATACATACATACATACATACATACGCTGGAAAAACTTAACCCTCCTTCTGACGCAGTCGAGTAAAAAACCCATTTTCTATTGAAACATGGAGGATAATCTGACCACGTGTTTGTACATTTTTACATATTAAAATATCCGGTTTACAAATATTTTTTTAAATAATTCAGTAGTTTTTATCCTTATAATTAGTCACAGAATAGATAGCAATAAGCAACCCCAAACTGGATTGGTCATACCCCTTTATCCCTGAAGGGTGTGGTCTATCCACACTTCACCTGTTATTATTAAGTTCCATGTGATAGGGGTCTAGGTGGCCTTTTGCCATCCACCTGGCACAATCAACTAATAATAAAATTATACAACAGTGAGAAAAACGTGACATAAAAATTGTAGTAATAATTTGAGAAGGTACTTTCTTTAGTGAGCTCCTTAACAGAACCTTCTTTCTAACTATCTTTAAAATCTCTTAAAGTATTTAATGTATTTTTACGTTAGAAGACCTAAAGAATTCCTGTTAACATCACATATAAAGCTTTCGAAAGTAGCATCGTGAACTCTTCAATCTGAGCCCACGTTGAAGTACTTAGTACGTTCTTGAGAATCTCGTTGAAAAGTGTAATTTCTCTAAAAGGCACCATCTACGCGATAAATTAAATTTGTCTCGACATTTAACGAACTTCAGTTGTGTTCCGTTTCAAAGATTTTTACTTTTGAATTTGTTTAAAATTAAACGTAGTTTCAAACTTTTGTGTTCGTTTGGAGTGGACATTTTTAATTACTATTGCTTGGTAGAAATGGGTTTAAAAAGTATGAGTTTTATTTGTTAATTGGTTTGTTTTCACCTGGTATTAAAAGGACAATTAAAACGTGTCTGCAATTAGATAATAAGCAAGTCTTTTTATTTTAAATTCTTTGTTTATTATAGGGATTTTTGTACATAAAAATGACGATGACGATCCTATCGTACCTTTTTAAACTATGAACACAACATATTATTTAAAAGCCAGAGCTCCTACTAGCCATCCCAGGGTTTGGCGAGAATGGCATGAAATACTCTAATTTCATACAGATTAAGGTAAGGTAATTATAAAAAAGAAAAATGGATTTTTTACATTAGATAGAACGCCAGAAGCAATTACACTATTCAATGGTCCAATGACAAGGCCAAATACACACATTGACTCACACAAGCACACCCAGTCTCAGAAAAAATCATTGCAAATCACACAAAGATTTGTCCCATGTGGAGATCGAACTGTCATACTCGCTTTTAAACTGGTTAATTAGCATTAGACTAATAATAATAGCCTTAATGTGAAATGTAAGTAGGTATGTCCCATTTCAACTAAGTCAAATACTATTTAACCATAAAATAGAATTTTTTTAACGAAATATCGTTATGGTATGAACGACAATGATTCACAGAATTTCCGTAGGTGTCGTGTATTAAACAACACATACAAGTACTTAGTCGGTGGCGCTATCTATCGGTGGCATTCAGTACATCAGTAATGGATTCAGTTCGTGTTGGAACAAAAAGGTTGTGTCCGGGACGTGCCTCGTTCACATCGCCGAGGATCTGAGACAAAAGATACCGGCGAGTTAATTAATGGATTTACAAATCATTTGTTTGTCACATTATAGGTAAAAAGTGAATTTGTTGTAGTTGTTTTTTTTTTATACTACGCCCACAGTGAATGAACCTGATGGTAAGAGGAGTACAGCCCATGGACATCAGCAATCCACAAAAGCAGATCATAGATGCGGCGCTGCAGCTGAGGACTACGGTGTTATGCCTTATGTGCCAGTAATTTCAGGGTCTGATCTCACCACCAAACCGGAACACAGTAATGGAAGCACTACTATTTGGCGGCAGGTTAAAGGTGAGACGGTGGTGCTCCCGCCCTCGAGCTTATCACAAGAGCTCTACCATCAGTGTTACACGCCTTTATCACACCCTTTAGGGTACATTAGACGTGATATTATGTTATGAAATATGATATGCTGTTGATTCACTTGTGCTAAATGCTAAGAACTCACAGTGCGGAGACGACACCTCCGTAGAATGAAAATATTAATTAAAAAAACACAATCAATCTTCATGACACGGTTTTTTATACATACCTGCTCGCAACCGCTATGGGCGCGGGTGAAAAACGGGTCGTGAGTAAAGAAGAACCACTCTTTTCTCACTTTTAACGAGCTACCTATTATAGTGCTTGTCATTTCACTAAGACCTTGTGTGCTGGCTAAATAATAAAGGGCACATGAGATTAAACAAAAGGGGTATGACCAATCGACTATGGGATTGTTTATCGCTGCTGTGCTATCTATTCCGTGGCTTTGTCAAGATAAAAACTGCTGTATTGTATGTAGAACAATATTATGCAAGTTTAAAATTTTAAGCCAGATATTTTCATAGTAAGCTGGGATGTCATGAAAAAAGTTGATAATTCAAAAAACGTGATAATTCTATTACAACAAAATTAGATTCTAGTTCATCCTTCATGTTTCATTAGAAAATCTCTTTTGTTTATTCAATCCCGCTTAAGTTATGTCTCTTATTACTAGATAATCGTCATACACAAAACTAGAAATTATTTACTATCTTATATTCGTGACACAAGAGTTTTGGCGATACAGTTTTTGGGCATTGCCTTTTAGCTCTTTAAAGTAAAATTTATCGTAAACAGATCCTTATCGCTGTATCGTAAAATTGTCTTATTAACCTCTCAATGTTGCAATAAATCTAATGATACCTTAATAGGAACAGGAGGAAAAAAAATATCGCCATTTAGATGTAGAGGTGGTTGCCCAAAAAAACACATTTTTAATATTATATTATAATATTATTTACAGACGATTTGAACACGATTTGTCTTAATCTCGTAAATATCTTTACTGACATAAAATACCATTTTTGCCCGACAGTTTCGATCGAATCGCACCGATCGTGGGCACGAGCTAAGGCTAAGACCTTCAGCAGTCAGACGACACTTACGTCGTCTCTGAGAAGCGAAGGTTCTGTCCACCACGCTCACTTGGTCGTCACTATTTTTACTTTTGCCTATTTCATCACTATTGTTAAAAACTATTAAACACTATTGTTATTTTTTTTTATACCCTCGTATCTTGTATAATGTACTTCTTCTTTTTACATGAAAATCATTATTATGTACTATCTGTTTCTTTTTATGAACTGCACCTACCTATGCTCATATCTGCACCACCCTAGGTTGACTGTTAGAGAATGCTATCGGGCATTACTTCCGTCTATGTACTATTTTTGTGTGCAAAAAGTTAAATAAATAAAAATAAAAATAATCATCACACATAACACAGCATAAAACTATAAGGGTTTCTTGTAGGCACTATGGAAAACGCTTTCGCATTTTATTTGGGCCATCGCATAATCCCCTTGCAATATACCTTTAACTGTGTTCCGTCGGCTAGATTACGGTAACGGGCCTTTCGGTCACTGAAACTGTCTCTTAATACCGGTTCTGTCTCTACTTGATTTTGAAGCAGATAACCCAATCTTAATGAGTTGAAGTTTTTGGGTCTAAGTTTGCGATTTGGTTTTATTTCAGTTGCTTACGAGTTTTTGGGTGGAGATAAACTATGTCTGATATGTCCTTTATTTCTTAAATAACTTCATGCTGCTGTTTGCTTCACGGTACGTCATATTTAATAAGTTTAATATACCCACTATTTGGATATATATAACTCACTTATCCATAACTGGTGTCGTAAGTCTTTACTATGACTTAGAAGTATTTGCCCTGCATACCCAACTCATTGGCCGACTGTACGTGAGAAGTAGCTTTTATGTTAACCCAAGTCATAAACTGTAAGTGTGCCAAGAATCTATCCAGTAGTTTTTGCGTGAAAGTGTGACATACATCCGAAGTAGAAATATAATTTCTTAATAGAAATCAAGAAAGTAGCCATGCACTTAGCCAGCATTAACTCTCCAAATTAGCATTTCTCAGCTAATTATCTCGCAAACGGATCTCTAAATCAAGAACCTGTCTAAGCAACCCTTAAATAATTTTAAAAGATCTATCTAACAATACCCTAAATTATGTGATAGACGTGAGAAAATAAAAACATCCCAACTTTTCATGTACGAGAGGTACCCAGAAAAGAAATATTTTTATTTTTTTTGTATAACCACTTTGTTTGCACAGATAACCATATTCATGCAGAATTTCAAACTTTCAGACGGACATGGACATGGTGAAACTATAACTAAAACGTAAACGTAAAACTTACAAGTCTACCCTTCCTTGTAGGTTTTACGGAACCCTAAGAAGGGAATATGCCTACCGGATAGTACCGGATAATAAAACAACCGTAGTCAATTGTTGTCTCCAACAGAAATGTCATTTGTGCAACGTCAATCGCAATAACCGGTTTATATTATGTTTCACAAACCCTTGCTATTGTCTTAGGAAAACTAAAGCAGGAAAACGTAAAACACAATTTTATATAGAGCGGGATAAAGCTTTTCTATAATCACACAATATCATCGAAAGATAGGAGTAAAGTATTAATATAACATAACATAACATCACGCCTATATTACCTAGAAGGGTGTGGCAGAGGTGCACAACACCGTGCTGCTATTGAGAATTTTTCCACGGAAAGTTCACAAATAACACTTTGCAATTGGGAATTGAACCCGGGACCTCTCGATGAGAGTCACACACACTAATTACTAGACCAACGAAGCAGACCAAGTAAAGAATGTTCTTTTTTGATAAATGGTTAGAAAGAACCAGTATAGTTAGACAGTTCACAGACAATGTTTAGAGATCATGGAAATGGTGTCGAGTAAAAATCACGCGTAAATTTATTACATTTCAGTGAATTTAAGTTCTGTCTGGCTATAATTTGTCACCTGTCCCTTTCTAATGAGGTTAAAGAGAGCGGATTACACATTTACAACATCAGCAAGGATGTTAGTGTTAAAATAATTATATCAAAATAAAGATTTTTATCATTACTAACGCCATCTAGTGTGCTGTATCATATACTGTATATTACCTCGTTTAATTTGTCTATGGAATAAAATATAGTCTATGATTGCAACAACTAACGCGTTTTCATTAGGTTATGGGCCCAGAACGAAATTAAATTAATTAATTGTATAAAGCTAGTGTAAAAAGTGTTTTATCAAGAATTTCTACCGCAGGATACATAGTGAATGTGCCAAAGTTAAAGGGACGTGAAAACTATGACGATTGGTCATTCGCAGTGAAAAAATTTCTTGTGTTGGAGGGAATCGATATGGACGACATTTTGCCAACGATCACCGAAGCCGAACAAAGAAAAGCGAAAGCGAAGTTAATTATGACAATTGATCCATCGTTATATGTTCACATAAAGAACGAAACTACAATTACGGCGGTATGGAATAAGTTGAAGCAATTATTTAATGACACAGGATTCTTCACCTTCACGTGTTTACTGGCAATCGATATATACGCAACTCGGTCACAAAATCCATTACACTTCTTGCGCTAGTCCCAAAGGATACACCAAAAAGTTTCTGTATGTGTACTTCAAAAGCAATTATGTTTGTTCAACAAATTGTTTTAGCTGTAGTAAACTCGTTGGGACAGATTAACTATTTTTGGAAGGAAGTTCCTTGTGCGAGATTATCAATAGCTTTCTATTTGTTTCTATGTACACTCGTAATAAGTATATATTTACAAAATAAAAGTATCTATAATTATCAGTTATTCTAGTACACATAGAACACGCTCTGTTTTGTTTGGGACTAGAAAACGTTGTGTGTATGTAGTAATATTTATTATTATTATTGTATTCTAAAGTCAGTATTGCAAAAGTATAGGCATATTAAAGTAGAATAAGCCAGTTAATTTGTGAAATTTAAGGCAAGTCAAACTGTAATAAAGAACTAGTGGTTAGCGTATGTGACCTGTCCCCCGAGATATCGGGTTCGGTTCCTGGGTCGGACAAAGTGTCAAAAAATTCTCAAAACATGGAGTTGGAAATGTACCCGGTGGATGGCGACAGGCTAACCCACTATCACATGTGTTCAATCAAAGTCATAAATAAAGAACATAATTTTTATATCTTCTTTTGAAGCCACACTCTATATCGTTAAACGTAGTTTGATTTAACGATAAAATAGAATATAATCTTATATCTAGTTACGAGCAATAACTGAGCTCGTACGAGATAGAAATTCAATCACACGGTTGTAAGGACACAGCGTGCACTAACTAAGAGCTCTAAGATTCCACCCGTAAAATAATCTCTTTATTCCCGCAAAATTCAGGTTTAAAATCTAACAACCTTGTATTTTAGGTAGCTTCATATTATATTGTAAATTGTTACCTATTAGTGCTTTTAATTAGCTTAGAGGGATAACCACAGAATAGAAAGTTATTTGAGAACATAATAGTTTTTGGTCACGAACACTCAACTCCTATAGTTAAGCTCGTAAATTTTATGAAATGCCGCAAATTGGGTCAGAGTTCTTAATCAAATAATTTATTTATTTTAATCGAGACAAGTATAACTTATTAAATGATAGAAATATTGTCAATATGCAAAGTAGCCATAGAAATCTTAATAATAAGGCAATAGAAATGTCAAAGACGCGTGACCTTGTCGCCGCGCATCTGTCTAGTCAAACACAAGTGCGAGTTGAGGAATTGTCGTCTTAATGTCATCGCAAAAAGAATAATTTTGTTTGCAGGAATACAAGCGCATGAGTCTAATCGAACACAAGTGCGAGTTGAGGAATTGTCGTATTAATGTCATCGCCAAAAAGAATAATTTTGTTTGCAGGAATACAAAAAGTGGTATTTGAAAAACGGCGACATGCGTCCCAGTGTTAAAAAATAGTCGATAGCATTTCTATTGACTAGTTATTAAGATTTCTATGAAAGTAGCCAATGGGATGGAGAGGACAGGTGTTAAAATGACCAATAAGGTTTCGTGTTGTTCTGCTTAGCTTTGGTAACGAAGCAACCTGTTGGTATTTTTTATTTTACTTCCACAGTGAACGAATGTGTAGTCGATGATGGTAACTTGAGTACAGCCCATGGGCATCAACAATCCACAAAAACAGATTGTAGATTCGTCGCTGCAGCTGAGGACTACGTCGTTATGCCTAATATGCCTGTAATTTCAGGGCCTTATCGCCCACCAAACCAGCACACAGAAATGCAAGCACTTCTATTTGGTGGCAGGTTAAAGGTGAGATGGTGGTGCTGCCGCCCTTGAGCTCGTTCACAAATCGGTGCGGTTGTCTGGGCCCTCTCGCATTTCGAATGGGCCACCAAAAGAAGACATACCTACATTAGTTACTAACATCCACTATACTCTTACACACTGAAGCATCTTTAATATAATTTAGTAGGATATTAATTAACGTACTACCTGTCTCTCTACACTCGGACAGCAAATATGTGTGATTGTTCACTTAGTCTATTGAGCTAGACTAGACCAATCCCAATTAAGACGTAGACTATACAGGGTGTTCCACGGACTTCATGTGGCATACAATGATGAGGTTGTATCTTATATATTGTAGATATAAAATTTTACTGAAAAAATATTTTATTTTATTTTTAAGAACAATTTAAAACTAATTTAAAGGTTTTTGAATATTATGCTCTTACTCGGGAATCGAACCAGATAAAATACGAATAAATAGTATCCTGTATTTTTTGGCATCACTCGGTAGCGTCAATAATTAGAATCAAATCTTTTTAACAAACATGGTAGGTAAATTGCAAGAAAAATCATGAAATTAAAGAATTCGATAAAAAAATTGACGTGTCAAAATTCCTATGCCATCAGTAAAAAAATATAAAATTTCTTTTTTTTCTTATCATTGAAAAGTACTTGAAATTAATGTCTTAAAATAATTAATTGGGTTGGTTACACGTGAGTACTCAACCATTACAAAAAAAAACAAAATTCATGGTCACCATTTTATTTACATTATCATGTTTGTTAGACAGATTTTAATAATATGATTGACGTTATCTTTCAGATTTGAGCTGGTTTGATTCGCCGGTGATACAAAAATAATTTTTACAATGCAGTTACGTTTTATTTTTAAATTAAAAAAGTCTTATTTCAGCAAAGTCTTCTATCTTCCATAATTAAGATACTTCCCCTCCATGTGGGATGTCCGTGGGACATCCTGTATATTAATTATACTCCTGACTGAGTTTCGATTACCGTAGCCATTTCAACAGATACAAGCCAATCCAAATAATTCACAGGGATCCTGAGAAGCACAAGTTCATAGCCTTTACATAGATTAGTTGCATTCTCCATATCTTTGCTATTATGATAAACAGACATTAGTTTGATTGTATTCTCATTGTCCGCTTCAAACACGCCAACCGAGTCAAAGTTTATAATTAATTGTATTAAAATAAATGAAATCTGAGAGAACCTCAGAGCAATATGCCAAACCAGAGGCGTCATTGTCAGGCGCCACCTGCAGCCAAATGTGCACTAATTGTTTAATCCTCCCTCGCGAGTTTTGCCAGACATATTTGCTTTCATTTCCTCTCCATATTAATTAAGTGCTCATTGGTTAGAAGCGAATCGGATAAACCACTGAAAAAACGAGTGTGCGAAGTGTGTCTATAATACTATAATTGTATTTATATTTACTCAACGAAATCTGAAATGAGATTCGTACGGCGCGTTCAATACAGACTTCTTCTTTCGTGTCGATGGCTGCAGTCATATTCCATGAGCCCAGTGCGTAGCCACGCGGATAGCGCTTTCATCGGTATTCATGAGCGCCTCTTTTGTGCAGATGGTGGAGCGAGTGGGACAGGTCATGAGGTGGGCCATAGTCTGTACAGCACCACACTCGCAATATAGGTCCGATTCGTCAAGAACCCACCTTACCAGGTTCTGTTTGCTTCGACCGACTTCGGCGCCTATTGAGTGACTTAATACAGACTATGATTACATCTCATCGTCGGAAGTGATAGCAATGCAAAACGACTCGACACAGATTTTACGCCATAACTGCAATACGTGCTTTTGAGATATAGAATTAGTTGCCTGACTCAAACTGTAAAGAACTTTTACATACGACCTTTGTAAATTATTTCTTCTGTATTATCTTTGGGCCTCTTCTACCATTATAGAGTGTATACGTTGGAACTATTACCAGGAAATCAGACTTTTCCATCCAAAAAGACGCATCATAACAGTTGAAAGATTATTTAAATTATGAAATACGGGTGTTACTCTCGTAATGTTGGTCTAGTTAGTCGACCGCGGTTTCGCCTATACTATACATTTAGGCATTTTCAAAAGAGTGCAACACGTCGCGCCTGGGTCGCAGCCAGTCTTGCACTTGCGACGTCAGTTTTAATAAAAATAGTTAAAAGATTGCACGATTTGGGATGTGGCTTGAATTGCTTAGTGAGGAGAGTGGTTGGAAGGAATCCAAAAGACGTGCGTTCAAATCTTGGTTCAATTACACAAATCGTTACGGCTGTTCCTTGCCTGTTGACATATTTCAATATAGCTGAATCACAGCATGAATAACAAACCTCTTCAAGGACTTAACTATCTTAAATTTCCTTATAATTTCCCTTAAGAAAGACGTTATTCAAAACCGGCGAAGCATCATATACCTTATTTAATAAACCGGTAGAGCATTCAAACCTCGTCAAGCGTCACCCTAACGGCTCAATTCTCACATGAATAACTTTATGTTTCATCGTCTCAGGCTTTATTCAGGGAGACAGGGCTATATATCTCGCTAGCTAACCCAACGGTTTTGCCCGTTTCAGGATTGCCAAGCAAACGTTACGCAAAGAATAAAATATAACTCAAATATATTGAAAGGTCAGCTGTGTTCTATTTTATGTTTGAAATGTGTCAGTTTTGTATTTGGTCAAGTTATAATTTATATGACGTTTATTACTGACTCAGACTTTATAAAACAAACCTTCTCTTGAGGGTAGTAGCAAAATGTTGAATGGCAAAAAAATAAGCTATCAGATGCTAAAATATAAAAAACACAAACTGAAGTTTTTTATGTGACTAGCTGCACGCTTCGCTAAAAATAAGGTATACTATTATTATGTTGTATGTGAATCCAGGCTATGAGCTACATGTGTGCAAAATTTTATAAAAATTTACAAGGTAGTTTTTGTAGTTGATGAGAAGTATCCAGACATAAACATGTTTACAAGCTATCACATTTATAATATTAGTAGGAGTAGAATATATCCAATGAATCTGGCCAGTCTGTTTCACCGTCAGTAATACTCAATGAACCAAATATAATAGTTAGCGCACAGTTTCCAAATCACTGGCTTTCCGCACGATTATGGAAAAAGTCATTCTTGATTTCACACGGGTGAAAATGCGTGACATCGGAGGTGACAAGAGAGCAGGGTTAGTTGGGTTACTGGGATTGACGAACTCAGGACTCAGTGTTTGCGGGGGAGGGGTTGTTTAGACTACCAATTTTGCTTTTATGGGAGTAGGGATATGCATTTTTTTCACCGTTGTGGCAAGGGAAGCTCGCCATTTTAAATGTATGGTCAGATTGGACGGAGGCAAGTTATAAAGTTGGTGATTACTTCTGAAGATGGGTATAGCCTTTTTAACACAATTTAACAACGGACTGTTATTGAATATTTCTACACAGAATAACCCAAAATAACAATGCTTGACCCGGAAATTTAACCAACAGCTTTGCATACGCTAGACCAGGGATGGCAAACCTTTATTGATGCACGTGCCATATTTTTTGTAAAACAAAGAGTAATGTGGCCGTGGCGTGCCCATTTTAACGAGTTTCTTGATTTTGCGTGCCTAATTTGTAATGCTGCGTGCCATCTGTGGCACGCGTGCCAATGGTTCGCCATCTCTGCGCTTGACCAACGAGGCTATGTTTATTTTCACTCATACGATATCATCATGAAACTTCTCGCGAAATATTGCATATTAAGTAAAATGATTATTTCTTGTTGTAAAATAATACCTTACCAGGATATTTTTAGAAAAGATATTCGTCCAATCTTTTTTCCTTCCCAAAAGGTTCTTAATACAAAATACCTCAATCAATCACGATTGATCAAAGACACGATTCCTGCGAAGCCATTGGCTTATTAATTTAACTGTAACAAGAACGGTTTCCGCTCAACATCTTATATTTTGTACCCAATTACCTGATTACGAGGAGGTAGAGCGAGTGTTGCTAGGAGGAAATAAAACGAGTAGCTTTTATTTTGAAATGAAGTAATTTATGTATAAGCATAAATAACTGAAACATAGACAGTGTGGCTGAGGTAGATAATATCCACACTTCAACCTGTTAGCTGTATTAACTTTTAAATTTACGCGTTGCATGATTAAGTAAAATCTAGCGGGAATTCAAACCGAAACGTCAAGCCTAAAAGGTAAATAATGTATGATATTGCTTTAGATTTCATTATGATATGAGCATTGATGAGAGAGATTACTTATTCTGAAATCGGGTTAAGGTTTCAAAAGTGTAATCATATTTATTTTAGTTGTCTTCGGCGTTTTACTGCAATTTATCAACACAATTTTATAGTGCAATTACACGGTGACAAGTTTTGCAAGGCAATTTTATATCTTGTTGATCGATATATACAAAGCAAGCAATAGAATTTAAAATTGCGAAAAAAAAATTGCTAAAAGAATTGCCGCAATTTTTTATTGTTTTGCATTTTTTGCTTTGTTTATTACGTTTAAAAAAAAGAGATGGCAAAATGTGGATGATGAAGATGAAAAATAGGACAGTTCAAGAAGGATCTTTTAGATCCATAGTATGGATAACCATTTACGCATTCGGTAGTAGCCTAAGAGCCAGTGGCCACCCGATTTACATCAGTTTATAAAAGCTCAAAGTTTCCCTGTTTGTGCCTCTAATGGTTTAAAACGATTACCAAATATAAGAATCCTGGTGGCTTTGGGAGATATAAAAAAAATTGTAAACAAAATTACGTCAACCGTAATTTTTGGATATTATTATGTTGTTTTCAACTGCTATCATTGGAAACTTAACTTGGTTCAAGCTCCATGACTGACAACCTTAAAGTTTAAGTTTGTGAGTGTTTATCTGGGGTTGTAACCATGCTGAGCGTCTATCAGTGGTGAGGCATGATTTCTTCCAGCACCAAATTCAACATATTACTTGCAGCCAGCGCGCCCAAACGTCCGACGATCGCGCACGCCTAATGTTGGGGACGTCATAATAAATCTTTTTTTTTAAATATGTACGCCACTACGACCCAAATTTTATATTTAACATCTTTTAGAGGCACAAACAGGTAACTTTATTTTTTTATTGATGACGTAAACTGGCGGCCACAGGCTCTTAAGCTATAGTAATCCGAACTCTCGTTCAATTTCCAGTGCTCCCAAACAAGGTTATCCAATTACTTGTGTATAGCTCCCAGTGGTTCCTTTGACGCAAGGTCTTACGTTTGACTTTGACTTTCAAATACTCCACAAACCTGTGTAGTGTGTAATGACCACTAACCGAAAGTGACTTCATTGAGCTCCTATCTTAGATCCATATTATAAGCTATTTATTATTGTCAACGTTTATTGAAATCCATTCAGTAGCTTATAGCTTAGAATAGAAAGAAACATTTACTCACAAAAACATTCTCACTTACCTCAAATTGCAGCATTTAGCAATAAACTGACGTATTTTTATAACAAATATTAAAAACCCACATCACGCTTATGTTAACCGCAAAAAGTACCAAGAAAGTTATTTATAACCGCAAGCAAAAATGTATGTTAGAAGCCTCTTAATGAAAATGTTGGTGGAAAACCTGCATAATGTCAGTTGAGTTGGGTCAACTTATTTGCATATTTTATGTCACGTTATTATGATAAACTTTCTGAAATCATCTCGGAAATTTGTCGTCGTTTTAATTTAAAAAAATAAATTTGATAAAATGGCTAATTTCTTTCTCGAATCGTCTGATTTGTCCCCTTTGAATCAACTAATATTGGTGTGTAAATTTATATCTCGGTTTCGAACGGCACGGCACACATTACACCTCTGACAAGGAATCGTTAAGATTCGTCTTTTCGAAGATATGTGTGTATTTATCATGAAAATTATCGCTTGCTAACGGTGAAGGAATACATCGTGAGGAAGCCTGCATACCTGAGAGTGTCTAAAGTACTCGAGGGTATGTGAAGACTGTCAATCCGTACTTGGCCAGCGCGGTAGACTAAGGCCTAACTAACTAATCCTTCTCTTTATGACTATAAGAGAGACTCGTGACTAGCAGTTGGACTAGCTGTTGGATATTTAGTGTATTACTATTTTACATTACTATATTATGGTTCAGAATGACGATCATGGAGACCTCGACAGTTGATATTTTACGGTCATTTTAACGACGGCCTTGTGTAACTGACCAGTGAGTACTCGTGTATGTAATTCATTTGTATTATTAATTTTATGTTATTCCAACATATTTAAATTAAATATTTAAATTTACCACGAACAGCAGCGTCCCAAATAAAGTGAGAATCCATTTCACCCACGCATTAAATTAACCTAATTCAATAATAATGTATGGTACAAATATGTAAAATACCTCCCCAAGGAATTATATAGATTATTTCTGAACGAATGACGTCGGATATTTAATGTTAAGTAAATAGATGAAACCATTGTTTAAAATCTTATTAACTGAAGCCATTTGATCCCAATTGCGTTCACCCCGAATAATGTGTGACCGTCAAAATAAGTGTATTTTCATTTGGGAAAATCTATTTTCTGTGTAAGCCGAAAGATACACATCTTGGGTGCCCTAGAGCCTCTCAAAAACCAATAAAGATTGTATCGCTGTTCACAAGTCGTAAGAAAGGCTATTACTGAGTAAAAAGAAGGCGTAAAGTAGCCAATTGCGCAATCTATGGCTCAATCTTTAATAATAAAAGTAAATTGTTCTTATTTATTTTAAATTGACAATGTATTTTATTTTTAAAAGATAAAATAGACCTCGTTCAATCATTCTTGATCAATCAATGTCTCAAATTCATTTTTTTTATGTAAAAAGAAAATACGCTGATGCAGCAGCTATTTTCAGTTTTGTATGTATTTACATATTTTATTTTTACGATGTTTTGCCTCTCACACTAGGAGTTATTTAATCCGTATGGGTTAGATAGTATCACAAAGGATGGGTATAATTTAATAAATATCTCACAATTACCACACAACTCCATTTAGACCCAAACTAAGCAGAGCTTGTTCTATGGTACTAGTATAACTGATACTAATACATATATACTTTTCTTTTTGTAAATCCATACTTATTATACATTGAAACAGACTAAGACCAAACCTCAAGCACAAGTTCAAGCACACAAAGATTTGTCTTAAGCAGTAATCAAACCGCGACCTCGGCGTTGCAGGCAGGTACACTATCCACTCCGCCATGGGTGAAGCAGCACGTAAACATTTCTATGGATTTTTATAGGCTACTGGTACCAATAGAATATAAATGAAGTTGAAATTTAGTTTCTACTATTGTCAAAACATTTTATTTTAACATTCATAAAGCTTATATTTCTCTTATAATAACAAATATATTTATCGTTTGCTTCAGAAAAATTTATAAACTTGAATTTCTTTATACCAATGTCTGATAGTTTTCCATTCAGCAAATTTTCTTGTCAGCGAATAAGAAAAGCAAACCTATAAAACCTGACTAGCTATATTTTTCGATTCATCGCCTAGAAGTCTGCTTTCTCGAGACTGTAAGAAAAATAACGAAAGCCTTCTGTATTTTCTTTCCCGCCTACAGCAGCGAGGAAAAGTTCCGTTAAATAATATTCCTGTACAAACCGACCTCGAATGCAAAATATAAAAGGCTCAGAAAATCCGAAGCAAATTGAATTCTATCCTTTAGAGTTTAAGTGTTAAATTGGTTTGTTTGTACAGCTACCAGATTCACCTAACAAAGGCCTACAACACTGATTTTACAGCTCAATAGCTATCGATTTAGAGTTCAACCGATTTGTTTAAACAGCTAGATTTCTGCATAGAAACTTATTAGCAAATAGATACATAATCATCGCGTTTTATACTCAATCTAGTGAAAATTGTTTTTAACGTACAATAACATAATAGTCCATTGCATAATTGTGTTGATACATTTGACTGGTTGATGTTATTACATATAAGTTATTAATGTTATGTTATAACCTCTCTATACTAGATTATTAGTGCATTAGTACATAAGACTAGATTTACTTTAATATTACTTTATTTACTTTACTTATGTTTAACTTTCTCATGCTTAATTCCTTATTTGTTAAGTCATTTACTAATCACTTTGTTGTTTCCATCCTAAGTTGTTATTCTGTATTTAGTTTCTTAAGTTCAAAGTCAATCATTAATGTATTTCCTCCACCACCAACCCTAATCACTTAAATACCACCGTCCTTTCCATCCCAAGTCAGTTCTACTCCGTATTCCACACGCTAAACTTCTAAATCTCTATTTTTGTATTAAAGTTTAAGTTATAATTAAAATTAGTTTTTAAAAAGACGAGTTTGCTTTCTGCCACATAACAAATTTGGCGCAGTCGGTAGGATTTTCGCGTATCGCGTCAAGACGAAGATAACGTACGTCCAGTCTTCCTCATCGGGACAGCATCGCCCACCAAGGAAAACAAACGACGAACGGTTGCTGCAGGCATTTGTAATCTTCGCCGGACCATGCGAATCCAACTTATATTGTTGTTGTGGTAAGTGGCATAACTTGTTTGCTCTCCTATTTTCTACATCCTTATATTGTATTATTACTAATATCGTGTACTATATTTATATACTAAGTCCCATCGTATTATATTCCACCAATTTCGCTCAATGACCAAAGAAATCAAGAACGAATCGACTGACCAACTATACAGTGACTTATCTACATTCTTCGCCAATTCTTTCCATCAATCAGCAAAAATGCCCCTAGACATCACAACCCTACTAAAGCTAATTCCAACTTTTGACACAGATAAGAATGATCAACTTTATAGATACGTTCGATCATGTGACTCCGCATTCAAACTATCTAGCACAGACCAACAATCAGTGCTCTTGGTATATGCCTTAAATAATATTACTGGTGCCGGTGCATCTGATGTGCACAGCAAACAACATGAATCATGGGATAGATTGCGCTCTTATTTGATCGACAGATTCTCAAATGTGAAAACAATATCTCATCTTAACTTAGAGTTACAATCACTGTTTCAAAAACCAAACGAATCCCTTACGGAATATTTTCATAGGGTTGATTTGTGCAGAAGCAAAATTATAGAAAAATTGAACGCTGAAATCACAGACGAGACATTATCTGGGCGTCTAGCCACAACAGAAGAGACCGCCTTAAACGTATTCGTAAATGGTCTCAACACCGACATAGGAACGATGCTGAGAACCAAAGGCTTTAGTTCATTATCTGAAGCGGGTCGATTCGCGCTTCAAGAAGAC
The DNA here is from genome assembly GCA_905147285.1 of Hypena proboscidalis. Lineage (NCBI taxonomy): Eukaryota > Metazoa > Arthropoda > Insecta > Lepidoptera > Erebidae > Hypena > Hypena proboscidalis. The sequence goes on from LR990132.1 coordinate 2,329,694, forward strand.
AAAATTCGCGCTATGAATAATGCTCGACAATCACTATTCAAATCGGCAATCTCTCGATCTCCTAATTATAATGTGTCCAATAGACCAATTGTTCGAAGCGTAAGTAACAGAACTTTTACGCCACCAAATCTAACTAACCAACCCCGTCCAACATTTCCTTCGTCCAGTCAATATACACAAAATACAAAAATTTGCAATTACTGCAAAAACCCAGGACACGTGATCTCCGAGTGTCGTAAACGCGCTTATAAAAATAGTTTACAAAATAATTTACCTCAACGCGCTCTTCCTGCGCCTCCAGCGCAAGTTAATAATTTAAACTCGTGGGCGACCAACGAAATGAGCAACTCGCTGGAAATCGCCCCAACATCCTGCTCACCTCAAAATCAAAATCTAATCCAAGACCTGGACGACCTCCAACTGTAGAGTCCAAGTTACATTCTTCTAAATCTTGCAATGCGTCTTTACAAAAAACTGTTAAAAAGTTTAGAGACGTATTTACACAAACTTCTATATCTTTAAGCGAACCAAACAAACAGGGTAACCAGCCCCAAACTATTGGTTCCTCTACTAAGTCAATGGAAACTCAAATTGAACCTAACGAACAGGGTAACCAGCCCCAAACCCTTGGTTCTTTTATCGAATCAAGTCCTTCTAAATCCACTGAATCAAGTCCTCCTAAATCTACTAAATCAAAATCAAAGTCTCAATCGTTTAAATCAAAACCTAAATCTTCTAAATCAAAAACCAAATATTCCAAGTCTAAACCTAACATCGAATCTTATACTATTTCGTCCCTAAATGATGTGCCACCCGAAAATCTGTTACATTGTACTTTCCATGTTGAAGGCAAACCAGTAACTTTTCTCATTGACACTGGAGCGGGTATATCCGTCATCAAGAAAGATAAAATAAGTTCCAGTCCGATAAATCAAACGGATATTGTTTCCATTGTAGGTATTTCCAGTACTAACTCACCAACAAAGACATTCGGTACCTCAAACATATCTTTAGACGATCTACCTAAATTTAAATTCCACGTCGCAAATCTCAACGTCAAAGCAGATGGCATTATAGGAAATGACTTTATGAACAAATTCAATTGCAATATTTACATCCAATCTAAGACAATGAGAATACGAGATAAAACGTACAAACTCCATTTCTTTAACGAAAAATCAATTCCTGATGTAGACAATGACAAATTGTTCCTCCGTAATCGTTCAGAAACAATAATTACATGCCAAACAAATAATATAATTTCCGGTACTGCAATAGTCGAAAAACAATCTTTAGATAATGGTGTTATTATTCCTCACGCATTAGTTAATGTACAAAACAACTCATTTGTTATCACTTGTGTGAACACAAATAAATCCGATAAAATCATTAGCATCCCAAACATTGAAGTTAGTCCTTACGACCTCGACAAACAAATTACAGACAGCAACAATCATCATTTAATAAATAACATTAACCAAATGTCAAACACAGATAGGCAAAATAAAGCAATGTCCCTCATTAGACGCGACCATTTAAACAATGAAGAGTCAACATCATTAAATAAAATAATCTCTGAATATTCTGATATTTTCTTCATTGAAGGAGACTCATTAACATTTAGCAACCATACAAAACACCAAATTCCTACTACAACTAATATTCCAGTGCATACAAAAACTTATCGATTTCCACAAATACACGAAAAGGAAGTCAAATGTCAAGTTCAAAAAATGTTAGAACAAGACATAATTAGACCTAGCTCTTCACCTTGGAGTAGCCCTATTTGGGTAGTACCTAAAAAATTAGATGCCTCCGGGAAACAAAAATGGCGTCTTGTTATAGATTATCGTAAACTTAACGAAGTCACTATAGGTGATAGCTATCCTCTTCCAAACATAACAGACATCTTAGACAAATTAGGTCATTCACAATATTTCACAACTCTTGACCTTGCGTCCGGTTTTCATCAACTCGAAGTCGATCCAAAAGACATACCTAAAACCGCATTTAACACTCCTTACGGTCATTACGAATACAAACGAATGCCGTTTGGACTTAGAAACGCCCCTGCAACGTTCCAACGCGTAATGGATTCTGTTCTATGTGGATTACAAGGTGAAAGATGTTTCGTATATCTCGATGACATAGTAGTTTTTGCTTCTAGTCTCCAAGAACATGAAGAAAAACTTCAAGAAGTTTTCTCACGGCTTCGAAAATACGAACTTAAAGTCCAACCAGATAAATGCGAATTCCTCAGACGAGAAGTTGCTTATCTTGGTCATATTATTTCAAGCGATGGCGTAAAGCCTAATCCTGACAAAGTTCAGGCTGTTCGTGACTTTCCTATTCCTAAATCCTGTAAAGACATTAAAGCATTTTTAGGTCTAACTGGCTATTATCGCCGTTTCATTTCTAACTTTAGTAAAATCACTAAACCTCTTACTAGCCTCTTAAAGAAAGATATTCCTTTTGTATGGGGAGAAACCCAACAACAAGCTTTTGATGAATGCAAAAATCTCCTTATAAATCCTCCCATACTTCAATACCCTGATTTTACAAAAGAATTTATTCTAACTACAGATGCCTCTATTAGCGCTATAGGTGCAGTACTATCTCAAGGCGAAATTAATAAAGATTTACCAATTGCTTACGCATCGAGAACTCTCAATAAAGCAGAGTCTAACTATTCAACGATCGAACGTGAACTACTAGCAATAGTATGGGCCGTAAAACATTTTCGACCCTATCTATTTGGAAGAAAATTCAAAATCGTTACTGATCACAAGCCACTTACATGGCTCTTTTCCATTAAAGACCCAGGCAGTCGTCTAGTACGTTGGCGTCTCAAGCTTGAAGAATACGATTATGAAGTTATTTACAAAGCTGGTAAAAATAACACCAACGCCGATGCACTCTCACGACCTCCGGTCCTCAACACGAATATTATCGATCTCACTGAAGACGATAAATCACTTGACTATAACGATAACCCATGTGACGATTTTTTACAACTTAACTTTCAACACTTCTCAGAAAATTCTTCTCATAGCTTCGATACTCCATATCTCGAAATTTCTCCTAAATGCCTCTTAGACGATCGACACAAAAACATTCTTGTTCCTATTTCTTGTCAGTTATCCGATAAAAACGACACTTTTAACGAAGCAATCTCAATGTGTTCTCAAGTAGACCCATATTTAGAAAAAAGTAAAACTCTCTACGACATTGATTTATTAGTTTCAGATAAGAAACAAAATATAATTTTCGGCTGCTCCAGACCCTCACATTTCGATTCATGGGATTCTGAGAGTTATTTTAAAACTTTACTTAACTGTTTACAAAAACATGATTTACAGACACTTCACGTCCCAGATCTCAAACGAGATCCCACTTGTAGACTCAAAGGTAACGAACAGTTACACATCACAGCTTTTCTAGCCGATTTATACAAATGTAAAATTACTATTTGCGAGAACAAAACAAAAACTCCAACTCCTGAACAAATTCCTCAAATTCTCAAAATCTTTCATGACGATCCTTTGTCAGGACATCGAGGCATTGTAGAAACATCGCGCAAAATAAAAAACGAATATTTTTGGAAAGGAATGACTGAAAATATAAAAGACTATATAGACAAATGCCAAATCTGTCAACGTAATAAGATTCAAAGAAAAACTTACAAAGCCCCTATGGTAATTACATCTTTTTCCGTGGAACCTTTCGAACGCGTTACAATCGATCTAGTTTCTTATTCCGAAATCACAAACGACTCTAACAAATACATCTTAACATTACAAGACGACTTAACTCGATTTGTTCAAGCATACCCTATCGGAGATAAACAAGCTATTACAGTGGCTAAAGCTCTTCTAACTTTCTGCCAACACTATGGCATTCCCAAGAGATTCCACTCCGACCAAGGTACAGAATTTGTAAACAGCGTCATCAAACAACTCATGAAGCTACTTGGTTCAAATCATACTATTAGTACTGCTTACCATCCTCAAACAAATGGATCCATAGAAAGATTTCACGCAACACTTCGTGAACACATTCGCATGTACAACAAAAAGCATAGTTCAGAATGGGATCAAATAATTCCTTTTGCCATCATGTGTCACAATACTTCCGTTAACCAATCCACGGGATTTACACCTCATGAATTGCTCTTTGGATACAAACCTCGATCCTTATATTCCTTTAAAGAAAATAATGATTATACGACACACGATTATATTAAAGACTTAAACGAACGGCTCAAAGTCTCGCGTGATGTAGCTCGTCGCAACTTGGAAAATATGAAAGAAAAAGCTAAAGAACGTTACGATAGTAACATCAAAAATATAGCAAAGTTTAATATAGGCGACAAAGTTATGCTCAAAATCCCTAACCCGAATAACCTAGACAGCAAATGGGACGGTCCCTACGTTGTCACTAGAATAGGATTTAATGAAAATTATGTTATAAGGAAATCAGGCAAAAATCAAATGGTGCATGCTAATCGTTTAAGACCCTTCCACGACTCCACATTAGAAATATTAGTTTAATATGTTAAAATTTGGTTAAGCAAAAATATTTATAATTATCTAGAATAATGAACAATATATTAGTTACTAAATTAGTATTCTACATCATTTTATACAAACTTTACAATATTAGATATTTTTATTTTTTTTACAAACCTTAGTAATCGTAATGTTAGTAATTAATTATAGACTCCTGGTTTCAGGTACTCCACAACAATCGTTGATGGCAATACCGAAATTCTACCAATCCCTTCCAATTCAGGACTCTATTACGAAAACAATGGTGATATGTTGATCACCGATAACTCATGGAAATTAGTAATCTACAGAAGTCTAGAACCATTATTCCATTTCCGAGATTCCCTTAAAAGACTCGTTCATAATTATCAATCCCTTATATCTAATTACCCTAGCTTACCAAGTGTAATCAGCACTAGTTCCTACATCAAACTTAACCTAGATAAAATAGAAACAAGACTTGACGAACTTAACTTGTATACTACCAACAAACGAACAAAACGCGAAATCTTTGACGGTCTAAGCCCAATACTAAAATGGCTCATTGGCACACCTGATGCGAAAGATGCCAAATATTATGACGAATGCATCAATCTTTTAGAAAAGCAACAAATTTCCACGAACGAAATTCTTAAGCAACAACTGCACATAATTTCATCTACAATCTTAAATTTCAATGAGACTATCTTAAAAATATCGTATGACGAAAATGTAATCAATGAAAATCTTAATAAAATAAATTCCTACTTTAATTCAACTAATAGAATTTTGTTTAATCTAACCATTTCGGAAGAAGTCTCTACTGTAGCTATACAAATCCTTGAAGCAGTGACATCCTTAGAGAAAGATCTAGACGATATTATTAGTAGCATACTGTTCATCAAATCAGGTGCAATACATCCCTCAATTATCTCTACGACTCGCTTATACCAAGAACTATTGACAACTGGTCCTGCTAGATCCAACAGAAATCTTGTCGCTAGTGTTACCCTTAATAACATCCACCAAATCTTGGAATCAGCATCTATAACTTCTTATATTTACATGAATAAACTCATATATATTTTGGAATTCCCCTTAGTTAGAAACGATATATTTAAATTATACCATCTATATTCTATTCCTATACCTCACCCTGACTCTTCCTTATATTCAACCATCCTACCTGAGCAAACTTACCTTGCCGCAAGCACGACAAGACAACAGTACGTCACCACCAATTCGCTGGACAGCTGCAAGAAATTCTCATCGAACGCCAGAGTCTGCAAACTCACAGTCTACAACGTGAACACAAGACCAACTTGCGAAATGTCTATCTTAACTACTACATCAAGAGACGTCCCGAATACCTGCGAAGTGGCAACCTTCTCTGCTCACATCAATACATTCCAAGAAATTAAATATAATAAATGGATATTTATTATACGCCGAAAAACATCGTACGCGCTCGAATGCAGTGGAAAAAATACACATGGCGAACTATCAGGCACAGGAATAATTTCACTACAGCAAGGTTGTAAACTATACACAGCCATTGCAACGCTTTCAGCTGAAGATGGGAAAAGTTACAACATCAGCCATCCAATTGTAACTGTAGATATAGGAACAATCTGTGTCCCTGATGCTCTAACACTACCAAAAACACCAGAGCTTATTCCTATAAGGATCAACAACATTCCACTTGATTCTTTGAAAACTTTGAAAGAAGAAATCAAGATCCACACAAAAGCATTAGAAAAAGAGGAGACATTTATTGATAAAAACTCAACAAAATTTTCTACCATAAGTTTCATTATTGGTCTAATTCTCCTTCTACTCGCCTGCCTAAGATGTTGCAATATAAAACTACCAACGTTATTCAAGAAACGTAATAACCATCGCAACGGATGCATACAAATATTCAACAACTGTTTCGACCGCTCTCAACGACGTCAACATGTGGCGATCCCAATGGCAGCGTTGAACACCGAGACGACAACATCGTGCATCTCCGAAGACGAAGAAGATGACAACACAACGTCAAACCCTCAAAAATTGGGCAAAAACACCCAATCTTTGTTCTAAGGGGGGAGGTGTTATGTTATAACCTCTCTATACTAGATTATTAGTGCATTAGTACATAAGACTAGATTTACTTTAATATTACTTTATTTACTTTACTTATGTTTAACTTTCTCATGCTTAATTCCTTATTTGTTAAGTCATTTACTAATCACTTTGTTGTTTCCATCCTAAGTTGTTATTCTGTATTTAGTTTCTTAAGTTCAAAGTCAATCATTAATGTATTTCCTCCACCACCAACCCTAATCACTTAAATACCACCGTCCTTTCCATCCCAAGTCAGTTCTACTCCGTATTCCACACGCTAAACTTCTAAATCTCTATTTTTGTATTAAAGTTTAAGTTATAATTAAAATTAGTTTTTAAAAAGACGAGTTTGCTTTCTGCCACATAACATTAACAACAGTCATCACATTATAAAGATTATGGACAAGAATCACAATCAAGTTCAGAAAAATATATCATCACCATCACTATTATATTATTCTAGGAGCCATACAACGTGGCAATGCTGTCAGCCTTCTGAACACGGTCCCCACAACCGAGATCGATGCGGAGGAATACTATGACGCCTAACTTAATGTAAATATTTGACTTTTTATTTTACCTTTGTATATATTTTTAATTTATTTTATTAATCTTTAATGTAACATTATAATTTTTCTTTAATGTTTTTAAAATAAATAAATAAATTTTGTAAATTATTCTAGGTAAAATAAAAAAAATTGACACACATACCTATTGGGTTGTCTGCACTAAGTTTACTTAACTATAACTTATATCGCTGGTGGAATGAGCACTTACTTAGTTGTAAGTTATAATAATTGCTACATTCAAAATATATCCTTTAAGTTATAATCACGAGCACAACCTTTGTAGCCCGATAACAATTACCCTGTGTGACACATCAACATTTTCATTTCCAATATAAGATGGTCTTGTGTTGTTCAGGCTTCCCGTGCAATGGAAGACCATCTTATTCTGGAAATGTATAGCTTGATTAGTAGCCGTGTTTACTCGGTCACGGTGACTATTGCCAAAATTAAAAGGCTTTCAGGAAAGGGACGCAATTTCCGTATCAAAATTGAATGACAAGGAGTTCAAGGTCAACCACCAACCACACTATAGGAAGGGAATTGCGAAAGTGGATGTTTTCTAGTAGAAGTGAACTACCTTTGGTTTAATTAAAGCGTTCCCACATAAGGCGTGTGCGATCGTGAGGCTTGAGGACGCGCTGGCTGCACACTCGTGTCACGGCGTCGCGTTTTGCTGCCGTGTGTGTGCAGACAGCGCGCTCTAACGCCCCACGATCGTGCACACCTAATGCGGGGTCAGCCTAAAGACTTCTAGGGATAAAATATAAATCAATTAAGACATACAAACAAAATAACAACTAAAGTACCTGCTGCAATTCGTTGAAACACTTTTCATGCCTTTATACCTACGTGAAAAGATTTAAATTCAATTAATTAATTTTACCAAACTACAAATTTAATACTGTTTTTAAGTGTTTAGCTTTTGTTCACAACTTCGTTCAACAACAAAATAAGTTCGACTTTTTAAATTTATTTAACACATTTAAAAGTCTCTATTTAACTGCCTCGATGTTCAGTGGTTAGCGTATGCGCCTCTCACCGCGAGGTCCCGATCTCCATTCCCGGGTAGGGCAAAGTGTTATTTGGTAACTTTCCAACAGTAAATTCTCAATAGCAGCACGGAGTTGGAATTGTGCCCGGTAGATAGTGGTAGGCTTGGCTTACCCACTATTCCATGGGACCTAAAATATAACACGTGAAATGTGAGTGTTTTACACCTCTGCCACTCTCTTCTGGGCAATATAGGCGTGATGTTATGTTATGTTATTTGAATGTCTCACGTTTTTTGCTATTGCGGTTTTGAGATCGGTTTGTTAACAGAATAATTTGAACTTGGCAGTCACTCCACGTAAAATACTGATATTCAGCTAAAGCCGTTAGACTAGAAGCCAACCCCAATTTAATTGGGAAAAGGCTCGTCAGATATATATACAGAAGTAGTAAATAAAATAAAATAAAATAAAAAAGTCATTTCCTTTTGCAGTAATAACATAGCAAAATATTTACAATCTTAAACTTATTTCGTAACGAAAATTTATTCCTCCTCCTCGCATCATACTCCTCATTGCTGAGGGTCGTAATTCCCCCGATGGTGCATCACTTTGCTTCTGATGACACTCCTCCAACCACTCCTGTTCTTGGCTTCGTGCAGTGCCTCGTGTAGCTTCAGATTGAGGCCAGAGCGGATTTGGTCCGACCATCTAGTCGGGCTGCGACCTCTAGGACGTTGCCGTTGACTTTGCCCGTTACTATTAGCTGCTCGAGATTGTAGCCATATTTCCGGGCGATGTGTCCAAAGAACTCTAGTATTCTACGTAAACATATGGTAGAGAGCCTGGCTTTATTTTTTTATTTTTTATTTTATTTTATTTTATTGGAAGACCAACAGCAGGTTATAACATTTTATGATACTTAATAATATGTAACATATATAGCTAATTATAGGTCTCCACTGATAAACAATTGAATACAATAATTAATATGTGTGGCTATAAACTTATACATGAATAAAATTACATTCTTTAATGTTTTAAAATTGACACAACATTAGAAAATTTTGAGAAAAAATCCAGACTGAGCACTCGTCTCACTGATTCAACTTTAGACACAAATATATCAAAATCTAACTTTTTAGCCTGTGTGTTTAAACAGCTACTCGCTCTCCACAGAAACGCATTCTGGCGATAGTTTGTAGATGCCAATGGTAGATGGATTGGGGTATAATGCCTCGCTGATTTGGTTGGCACATTAAATGCTATTTTAGAAAGAAGGTCAGGACTGTCTATCTTACCAGTTAATACATTCAGGAAATAAGTAATGTCCGCTATTTCACGGCGCACGTAAAGTGGAAGTATATGAAATTGTGCGCATATTTTCAAGTAATACTCTGATTTATATTTGAACTTAACCCTATAACATAAGTATTTAATAAATTTTCGCTGTATATTCTCTATTCTAGAAATGTATGTATCGTAACACGAATTCCAAACTTGACTACTATACTCAAGTATACTACGCACAAATGTACAAAATAATATCTTCATTGTTTTAGCCTCTTTAAAACTAGCAGATGTTCTCATGACGAATCCTAGTACCTGCGACGCTTTGGTTATGATACTGTTGATATGATCTTGAAACAGAAGTATCGAGTCATGTATCACGCCAAGATCTCTGACATTCGATAATCTTTGCAATTGGTGACCTTGGAGGTGATAGTCAGCAACAATGTTAGTCGTTTTCCTACTATAAGTGATTATGGAGCATTTAGTGGGATTGAGGTCTAGCTTATTTAAGATACAATAATCACTAAGGCGATTCAGGTCTTCCTGGAGTGCGACTACATCTGAGGGCGACGACACAGCCGTACAAATTTTCATGTCGTCTGCAAAACAAAGGAGTGTAGAATATTGGAAGCACTTGTCTATGTCGTTCACAAAGATTAGAAACAAAATAGGACCAAGCAGAGAACCTTGAGGAACTCCACTGGGCACCTGAATCCAGCTAGATATATAATTATTGATCACAACAGCTTGTGAACGATTACTTATATAAGATAAAAACCATCGGAGAAGATCTCCCCGTATGCCGATCCTCAGTAATTTTGAAATAAGCAAGTTGTGATCAATTTTATCAAAACATTTGCTATAATCAGTGTAAACGACATCGACCTGCTTACCCCTACTCATAGCATCTGATATAAATTCATTCATGAGAATTAAATTTGAGGTGGTTGAACGTCCTTTTAAGAAACCGTGCTGAGCAGCACTGAAGCTATTTTTTAACACCCCGTATAATTGATTATATATTAATTTTTCAAAAACCTTAGCTAATACACAGAGTTTCGATACCGGCCTATAGTTTGAGACATCGGATTTAGAGCCCTTTTTATGAACTGGCGTTATGAACGCGCTCTTCCATATTGATGGCATGGTACAATTATTTAAAGATAAATTAAATAGTATGCTAACAGGAATTGCTATTGTGTCAGCACAATGTATAAATAAAGTAGGGGGTAAGTGATCCGGCCCGGCTGATTTGGCGGCATCCAATGTTTTGAGAATTTTTACAACCTCATCAATATCTACATATATTTTCGCAACATCTGACAATGAGTCGCCCGCACTGTACAGGACACCCTGAGTAGAAGTTGAAGGTGTACATTGGGACGGCTGCAGGAAGGTCGAATAGAAATATTCAGAAAAAGCATTGCAAATGTCGTCACCCGTATATTGGTCAAAAATGCTCCAAAAATATTTAGGATTAGACTTGATAGATTTTTCAACAGATGAAATGTAGGTATCATAGCAAACACTTTCCAACCGCCTAACTCTGTCGCGCAACAATTTAAACGTCTCATAGTCAGACTTATTACCGTAATTTTTAAATTTCCGAAAATATTTGTGCTTCTTCTTAATACATTTTTGAAGTGCAAATGAATACCAAATTGGATAGTTATTTTTGCTATTGCATTTCATTTTAGGCACATACTTATCAATCAATTGCCCTGTATACGAATAAAAATACTTAACCGCCTCATCAAAGCCCTGAAAGCTCCTTACACCAATCTACATCCACTATGCTCGAGTTAATTTTATTGAAATCCGCCTTTGCAAATATGTACTTAGTACGTTGCGCTGGTGTAAAAGTAGGTAGTGGGGTATATTTCAATTGAATAATAAGTGGCTTGTGATGTGGGTCAATAGGTACCAAGCAATCGCAACATTCGGAAACTGTGAGAGAATCGTTAGATAAAACTAAGTCCAGTATTCTACTGTACTGGTTCAAAACGAAGTTATATTGTTTCAAATTGTGAGTGTGAAATGCATCTATCAATAAATGCTCGTCATTACTAGTCACGTTTGACGCCGACAATACGTTATCGAAGTCATTTGAGTTCCAAACAATTCCACTAAGATTAAAATCGCCGACTATCAAATACCTATCGTCGGGGCGTTCAATCATAATTTCATCTAATTTTGAAAGATAATTTTTTAGCTGATTTGAAAAGGATAATCCTAAGTTTTGTTTGCAGAGATATAAAACACCCACATTTAAGTTAATGCAATTGTTACGATTTAACGATTTAATAGGCAATGATATCCACAAATCTTCGGCGGTGGAATTAAATTTCGTTTGCAAATTGGTTGACAATTCTCGCTTGACTGCTATTAACACACCACCACCGAGATTCTGGTCAGTTGGTTTATAATTTCTATCGCGCCGCCATACCACGTAACGACTATCAAACAACTCCGAATCACTCACACTTTCCGTTAACCACGTCTCACATAAAATAATTAAGTCGTATGAACTCAGACACAAGTTTCTATAAAATAAAGATGTCTTTGACCGTAAGCCACGTACATTTTGCAAATATATAGATAGATCTAGCGTATTATTAAGTTTTAAATTCCTAGAACACATTGTTTAGTACTAGTAATAGTATTTGCATAAGCGAAAAAATAAGATAAATGGGATAATGATCGAGGCATATCATTACTTTTGACGTACTGACTGCACGGTAACTGGTTTGTAGGATGAATAACGAGTAGAAAGGATCAGCGTAATATAAGCGAGACAGATAATATTGAAAAAATGCATGCGTTCGAAGAGACTTCCTTCTCACGCAATACAACTGCAATGATGCGTAAAGCCGTGAGAGCGAGATAGTTATATGTTGTTGATTTTTTACTATGCAGTAAACAGGCCATTGTTTGAAGCTAATGATATTCTTAAGTGGGGTTATATGTAAGGCAGAGGTGCTAAACCGGTAACAAGTGTTATAAATTACAATTGAATTTAAATATAAACAAACTAAAAGAAATTTTAGTTTGATGGATCGTGACTCAAATAATTTCAAATATGCAAACAAAATGAGATTAAGTAAAGTGACAGCAAATTCGCAAAAGATTAAACAATTTTGTTTAAATCATTAGATTTGATAATAATAATTGTACGGGAGTTGTCATTCTTACGCACATGAATTTTGCCGAACTTCACCCACACGTAGGTAAAACCATTTCGTTTCGCAGTCTCACGAGCCTTGTTGAGCAGCAATTTTGTTTCAGCGTTTAAATGGTCGTTAACATACACTCTCTGTGGTGAATCTTTGAAGCCTAGGTCTTCTGCTTTCAGAGTCTTCAGTGCTCGAGCAGACGCAATAAATTCTTCTTTTACATATCGATTTATGAAGCTCACAACGATAGATTTGTCTTTAGAGTTAAATGAGGGAATGCGAGATATATAATTGATTTGAGTTTTCGGTATCTGGTAACCGACCTTAACTCCAAGAGAATCAATAATCTTAAAAAGGTTTTCATCTTTTTTCTGAGGTATTCCTTTGATCTCAATGTTGTTGAGTCTCAATCGCTGCTCACTTGTCGAAATCTGAGTTTTCATCTCTTCCACAGTACCCTCTAGTGACGCCACTTTAAGCTCCAGGGCATCAATTTTCATCTCTGCACTGCTCATTCTGTTGCCAAATTCATCGATTTTGTCACTAGAGAACTGGCCTACCAACTTGAGCTCTCCGATTTCTCCTTTGATGCACTTAATATCCGCCAGTACAGTGGGTAACCCGGTTAATTGAAGTTTGATGTCCCGAATCTCCTTCATCAAGCTTTCAAGGGTGACATGCTCCTTAGTAGGAGTTGGTGATGGCGATCGAGCTCTGCATGAGGGGCATTTCCATGCAAGTCTTCGTTCAACTCCCAATCTTTTCCATCCATGCTCAGTTATATTGGCACAGTTGAAATCGAGGTGTTTGCCGCAAGCACCACATTGAACTCCGTCGGTCAATTGAATGTCACAATTGCCACACTTCATTGTAAAAACGGCGACGAGAAAAGGTTGGTGATGGCTGGTAGTAGCGCTAAAAAACGTGCAGTTTAGGTAAAGGACCACACAAGAATGGCTTTGATGTTAAGTTCACGTAGAATAGAGTTGTTGGTCCGGAATGCGGTCCATGGTATTTGGAGCATCTTCCTTTCAAAAATTTATTAAATCTAACCTTATTCTATATGTATTTTCTATATTAAGTTACATTTATTTATTTTTAATGTATTAACTTATATTAATACAATTGTTTTAAACGAACTAAACTATTTATAAAACTGCAGGAACTCCTTTTCGGGTAAACGCCACAGAAGTAGTAGTAGTATCAATACAGTATCAAAGCACAGCCTTCAGTTAATTATGACACAAACCAAAAGCCAAGCGTTATTCTAGATAGCAGGTTCCTTTGGGAAATTGCGGTAGTACCTTTGTAGTGTAACGTTTATTCGCAGCCTGTGGCTAACTTCAAACGCCTGTCAATTGCTTTCTCAACCGTTTGAGTGGCGTATCGTTTGGGTAATATAAGTTCTGATACACAGGGAGAATTCGACACAACGACATTTATTGATACGGCATATTTAAGACGTGGTTAATCATAATTTTCACAGGTTAAAACATTTAACGAAAAAAAAAAAACGTTTTCGAACAAATTTAAATAATTTTACTTTTGGAACGTCTGCCATCAGAGTTCTGCGATCTTACACGAGGAGTTACGATACTCTTCTTAACCGACTTTAAAAAAAACGAGGGAGATTTTTAAATTCGATTATAATAATATGTAGGTATTTCTTTTTTCGTTCTTTCCATGTTTGTTCTCCGGTTAATCGAAGACGCCTGGACCGACTATAGAAATTATTTTTGTCTGTAGAATATACTTGTATATTTTTTCGTATATTGCCTAAAGCTGCTCGGATATTTGCATCTAGCAGTCAGCATTTCATGTTGCTGATCTGATGCTGGAAGGAATTGCGCGGATAATTCTTTGAATATAGGACGTTTACTGTATTCTTAAAAGTTAAACACAGATGAGGCAAGACGTTGAATATTACTTAAGTATATCTTACTATTTAGTGCATTTTTTTGTAATTGTAGCCGGTTTTTATTTTGGAAAATTATTATTAAACAAGTTGTCAGACAGTTCGGCCTCTGATTACTCGCAACAACTGTCACGCCTCACTGAAGTTATAAGACGCAATAGATACGTGAGTGTATGTTCATACATGTAACCTACAAATATTATAATGTATTCCACAAAAAAAAAAATACGCAAAGCAAATTAAGCACCTATATTTATAAGCGGCTTAGATCTCGAATACCTGTTACATTATAGTAATCTAACAACGCCCGGCATCTACAAAGAAAGCAACACATGTACTCCGTATGAACCATTAAATTTGTATCGTTATTACACAAACGTTCTTAAACGTATTTCTTCTTTAAATTTTCTTTTGGAAAAGAAACAGGCAATTTATTTTGCGTTTGTGCCTGT
Source organism: Hypena proboscidalis (assembly GCA_905147285.1). Classification (NCBI taxonomy): domain Eukaryota; kingdom Metazoa; phylum Arthropoda; class Insecta; order Lepidoptera; family Erebidae; genus Hypena; species Hypena proboscidalis. Next base: position 2,344,720 of record LR990132.1, read on the forward strand.
CGTTTTGAGAACGACGTTCTGGAATGTGTTGTTTAAATTGAAATAAATATCCTTTTCGGGGCGTTTCGAAAGAAATATAGGGTAATGTTTCTCTTGGATAAGAGGTATATATTTATTCAGTCGAATGTAAGCTAATACTGTTGTTAGTTGATAATAAAAAAGGCTTAAAACATAATTTTATACTATATTAGCTTCTGCGCGTGGCTCCACCCATGTGGTAGATATATCGATAAAAAGTAGCCTATGTCCTTCCTCAGATATTGAACTATTCCCATACTAAATTTCATCATAATTGTTTCAGTTCTTTAGCCGTGCAAGTGTAGCAGACAGACGGACAGGCACACAGATTTACTTTCTCATTTGTAATATTAGTAAGGAAGAATTAGTGACTGTCAAAATTCAGGATTACTTTTGATATATTTCTTTGCTCTATTCTTCTGAGCAACCGTGAACTTTAGACGCTTATTAAAGATCGCGACTGGCGTACAGATTTCAGGTTTACAAACAGTCTTGAATATATGCATGCATTGGCATATGTACGTAATTATGGATATAATAATATTGGAATATACAATAAATGAGAAGTTTTTTTAGACTAAGTTAAGGTAAGCAGAATGGATTAACGCTAATAACAATGCGCTCAATAAGTGCCAGATGAACTTAATTACAAAAATAATACAATTGTTTTTTTTCATGAATCGATTTCTAGTGTATCCTAGTAAAATAAAAATCATATCTTTAGTATACCATAACTTCATGATATATTAAAGCGACATAGCTATGTAATGTAATTTTATCATAATTTTCAAAAAAACGTACAAGTTTATAAAGCCAACAAAGATAGCCAGTATTTTAATTAAATTAAAATAAAGATTATTTCATTACAATCACGGTGGTATAGGGTTGTATGCAAGAAATCAGTTCTGAATTCTGGTTATCGAGTTTTAAAAAGTGCAATAATATAGGCTACTTTTTATCTACGCACGCCGCGGGCAGAGCCGCACCCAGAAGCTAGTTAAATATAAAATACTTTTCATCCAGTAATCGGCTCGGAGTTAGACTATATAATATTACACAAGTAAGAACATGTATAAAATTAAATATTAACTTATACCAACATATCGATACATTGAATTCGTAAATTGTTTATTATTCTTTAAAAAAGCGCATAAAGTTCGATTAGGTAAATTTTAGCCGTTTTTTCGCTGTAAATTCGAAAAAGTGTAGTTACGCTCATCTAGTTTTTATTGAGTGAATTACGAAAATATCGATTCTTTGTTTGAATTACTGGAGGATGTAATAGTGATATGCTTTTTAACTATTTAAATAAATTGAGCGTATCCTGAAAGATCATAAAATGCAATGATTTCATGATCTTTTGAAAATAGATATTGCATGCTAAGAAAAAATACCTAGTTTATTTTCCACTTCCACTTACTTAGTCTCTATATTTAGTAAATCTGCTGCAGATATTGCCGAGACTCATGTATGTTAATAATTCATCGTTGAATATTCTCCAACTGCTTAGCTTCAGATGTAGTTAGAAGTTATTTACAACTTACAACCGTGTCTATGTTTGAGAACTTTTGCTTTGGAGCTTTTTACTTAAGCTACTCATTTAGTTTTTATTTTTAAAATTCATTATAAATCTTACTTTTAAATTAATATTTTAAAGATTTTGTTTCTTTAAATTTAACTCAAAAACTATGGGACTGATTTCGAAAATTTCTTCTCCATTCCAATGCTTGCTTATTTTTAGTAACATTAGCTATAAAAATATTTTGGTACCCTTTGGACAAAGCCGCGCGCGGATGCTAGTATTTTATAAAGTTGAGTGTTTTTATTCGATTTCGAAAAAAATTAAGTTCTGTACGCGATCCGTAGGTATGTATGTATGTATGTAACTTTGAATGTTCGCGATTATCTCGGTAACTACTGGTCCAATTTCAATACGGTTTTCGGTATTTTACTTCTCATGGTGAAATAATGGTTTTAGTATATAATTTATAAGTATTTGATGAAGACCTTTGCAGACAGGCAAAAACAAACAGCTGATAAATCGTGTTTTTGCAATCGTGTGTCCATGTATTGTTTACGACACAACATAACATTGCACAGATCTCTTTATATGCCTTGAGGGGTAAGCAGACGTGTCGCGTATCCTTTTAGAGTGCTACGAAACTTTCTTTAATTTGGATGTACATTCTGTAATATATATTATGCTAAACAAATTGATTACTTCAAGCGTATTTCGAATAGTATAGCTAAACACTAAAAAGACAAAAATAAAATTATTTTTATTTGAAACTTTTCTTATAAAATAAATTACATAGTTTGTTATACAATATAACCTTAGTTATACAATATTACCGTTGAAAAATTATGATTTTAGTGGAGGTATGAGGGACTAGAGGTGTGGGTTCGAGTCCCACTGGAAACATAATTTGTCAATCTTTATATTATACTAAGAAACAGTTGAAAAAGATATGGGACCGGTAGGATTTGAACCTGCGACCTTATTGCACACCGGGCAGCCGCTTTAGCCATCCAGCTACGGTCGCCTCTTACCAGCGCCCTAAATTTCTCAACTTTATGATACGTCATTTCGTGACTCATTTCAAGCATAGCTAAATGCTATAAAAATAATCAATTAGAAATCTTTATATTGTATGATAAATGCAAGGCAAAGCAAAAAATTGCTTCAATGTTACAGCCTTTGGTATGTTATATTTATCTAAGTAGATATATATGTAGTGTGTGTTGTGTTTCAATGTGTGAATTTCAGCGCTGCTACTCTGTGATATATGGCCAATGTTTATTGCTTAGTAGTACTTTAAGAATTAGAACTACAGGTTTGTATTTAGGAAGGATTAGATTTTAAATATTCAATAAGATAATTATTTCATAATTAAGTGAGACGAATCGAGCATTACAAAGATACTATATTATTTAAGATACTATATGTATATTTCTCTGTTTGCTTACTGTTATAAGATAATTTGAGAAACATTTTATAGATTATTTTTCATTTTCTTTTTTTTAAAAAAAACGACGCACACTAGAAATAACTCCTGTGTCGTGAGGGTGTTTACAAAAATTTATTTCACACACACAAAACACACCCAGAGTCAGAATAATCTTTTTTTTTGGCACGGATCAAATCTGAGTTTGTTAAAATCACTTAAGGTAATCAATTAATTGCATGATCAAATAAAAGAAAACTAGTTTAAAAATCTAATGACGCCCTTAATCATTGCTTTTTAACCACTCATTTCCTTTTAACTTTTACTTAAATTACTAGATAGTTTAAGTAAAAGTAAAAAGGAAATGATAGAGTATCAAAATCTGTCCCTGTTTCGTCGCGTGCTATCCTTATCCTTCCACTCTTTGTGGAGAAACCGGAAAAGACGAACATTAACGTGTAAAATACCTTTGGCTTTACATCAATCTTAACATATCCAGAATAAAATGGTTTCGCTATAGCTTGATGTGCCTTGTGTAGTCTGTGACCCATAGAAAATAGAAAATAAATACATTTAAAGTTCACACTCTTAGCAATTAATTGTTAATGGCTGAATCAGGGCTTTTCAGCAACAAACCTAAATCATTCAAGATCTCAAAAGACTTAATTTCGGCAGAAAGTTTAGGTTCTGAGATTATTGAATTGATGAATTGAATTAATGATGATTGAACCTATTTTTTTTTTTTTTTTTTTTTTTTTTGTACAAGAAATATTGTTGGTTATTGGTTATTCGACGTATTCCTTGCAGAGTGTTGCAAGGAATACGTCGAATAACCAATAACATAGGTTGATAGTTCACAAAAGGAGAATGTAATGTAATCAGAAATATGCTCCATAATTTTAATCATAAAAGTTGTTGCAGTAAAATAGAAATGTTTTCTAACAATAGCTCAGAGTTGTTATGTTTTATGACGTTTATTCCAGGCACGTTTTTGATAAGGTTTTATGTTGTGTGTGCTTTCTTTCTTCGTGTGTTGTGGCTAGAATTTCAAGTGTGTGGGTGCGAGGGTCTGAAAAATACGCACGGTAAGACATAGTACCATAAGACATTTGTACTGGTAATGGTACAATATTGCACGTTATGAGAAAAGGTTCAAAGTCCACAAACTTTAAATTAAAGTAACAAAAAAACAAGTATCGGGAGGATCGCAGACTCGTTTGGCTTTGTGACTACTAAAAGAATTAACATTGGCATTAAAAATCAACTTGATACTCGAACGACTCACCTTGTCTCAAATCACATTAAAGAATTTAATTACAAAATAAATATGTAGTTTTTAAAATGGTTACAAAGCGAATGATTAAGTGAAGATTCATCATTCAAATTTTGGGTTAAACTTGTTTAAAGTTCTAAACAGTTACATAGTATGCACTTAAAATGTAAAATCCAGTTATTCAGTATAAATTGTGGACTCTCTAGTCCATTCTTTCGGACTCATTTTTATACATTTATTTCATGGGAATATTTGTGACATTCCTACTGGGAAGAATTGCGTGATGGGCAGAAATGGACACGTAAATTCCGAAATATTTTGCTACCGTAATACTAAATTTTTATATGTAAGTAAGTACACACCTTTGTAAAAGCACAAAGATTTTTATTTATGAATATTTCATACAAAAGTAGGCCCTAAAATTTTAATTAACTAGGCTTTTTATCCGGTGGCTTAAAATGAGATCTTTTTAACCCAATTTTGGCAGCGGTTACATAAATAATGTCAAAGAAAATCCACCTTTTGAAGTCATTTTTAATTTAAATTTAAATTATTCACTTTAACGTCATTGTTGGTGGAAGGACGCCGGATAACCGTCCGTTGTAATCCCGGTAATGTTAAATAAAAATATTATAAAATCAAAATTATTAATATATTAAAATATTAATCAAATTTAAATTATGCCGAAGCTTTTACGAAACCTGTTTTTATTACACTTTAGAACTGCGAAAATCCTTGAAGGTTATTTTTGTATTGTATACTATTGTTACTTCTTTTTCACTGGCCTATATGTTTTTCCTTGACATGTTATTGGATTTAAGTGGAACTAAAATTAACTGAGCACGTAATTATTCATAGTGCAACGCAAACATTGGAAAATGGCCTGATTTACTCAACAACTTTAGACTAGGTTAAACTATGCAACAAACCGGTGTTTTTAAAAATGTTGCAATAACAGGCTATTTGCACGAGATGAAATAAAAACGAGTGAATATTTTAAACCTTTCAGTGTGCATGAATATTCAAGGTACTTTTCAGAAAACTTTCTCAGACGATGTTTTATTAAGATACGCACTATGAATGCAAATGGCGACCCTACTATTATTTGATGCTGGCTTAGAAGGCAACCTGGAATTTTTGTATTTTCCCAAAGATCGCTCCGGAATTTTGTCAGTATCTTTTACACACGTTAAAACTAACTGTTTCGTATTAATTACTTCTACCGTAATGAGGGTGCAGGTTAATAATTCCAGAGATCAGAATCAGAATCAGAATGTTTTATTTGTCAAACATAGGTACATACAATAATTGTTTTAACAAGTTCTAAAGCGCTATGCTTTGTCATCACGACATACAAAATAGGTATATAAGATAGTAATAATTAATTATATAAGACTATAGAGTAATAAAATGAAATAATTGATTTTACATTGAGCAAGGATTTTATAAAAAAAAAATGATTAAAAATAAAAATTGAAAATTGAAATGTAAAATAAAGTCATTGTCACAAGTCAAAAAAAATAAAAAATGTCATTACATAATTTTATCATTTAAATATTCTTCCACGGTATAATAAGCCTTTTGTAATAGAAAAGATTTGAAGATTGGCTCGTACTAAGGAACAATCAGAAAATGCCTCTGCTTTTTAATATTAGCATAGCTTTCCCATTACCTTGCTCCGCTACACACCTAGTTCCAAGAATTGGGAAACATATTCTACAGATAAAAATATAAATGCCAGAAATATTTCTCAACCTTTCTTTTACAGAACTTTAAATACCACTCTAAGCCATATCTTTGATCCCAACCCTCGTTAACTTAAGTTTTTACCCGACTACTTACAAAAGGAGGTTAATGCTCGTTGATCAAAGGTTTTTCTTACGCACTTTTGTAAAAGCCATAGTTAGAGGAGCTCGTTAGAAGTTTGGTGGGAGAGCCTTTAAGTAATGACCTTTGTTGAGATTCTTCGCGTGGAAAATGAGGAGGATAAGCTCAATGGGCGTCATTAGCCCCTTGTGCAGTTAGTGTAACGGTATACCGCTCTGTAAATCAGAGATACATGGTCAGGCATACAAATGCAAAGTCTTGGATATTACAATAATTTCCTTATAGGTAGTTTGGGCACCCTTAAAATGACGGCTGAATGCGAATCAAGATTTGGAAATAGAGCGTCAAAGGATATTTTTGACAAAAGCTCTGTTTTACAACCTTTTTAAATACAAATGACGTACCACTTTGATATGAAAATAACTCAGCTCTCTTACCTTAGTGGTGAGGTATATTTGTACACGAGGCAGCATGTCAATCGTTATATCTTCATGCTCTATATTCTCAGAATATATGATAACATGCTGTGTTATTAGCTAAGAATAAATTCTTGTTTGCGAGTAGAATAAAAATAAATTAAAGGGATTTTTTACATTAATTTATAATGAGTATCAGTTCGATGTGAATTAAGCTAGGCTATGCTCTTGTCACATTTTTTTGCGTTTAATTGTAAATATCATAAAAAAACAAACAGTTGACGCTGGAGGTTGTAGTTAGTGGAAACTTATGTTCTCATACTGAACGGTTAGGTATAATAATATTAATATATTAAGATATTTTGTGCTACAAAACTAAATCCTAAAAATGCAAAACAGCTGTGGACTTAAATTAATAAATAAATATTACAATTCATAAACATTTCAAATTAAGAAACAAAAGTATTGAAACATAGACAGAAATAGTTATATAAGAAGTACAATACAAAACTTTACATAGTTTAAATAAGTTGATTTCCTTTTACCGAGACTTAATTATTTAACAAAAAAAAAACCGAATTCAATTGCAAAAAATGCACTAAAAAGTAAAAAGTACTGAAATAATATTCATCGTTTTGCAGTTAACGTGCCTGTATTAAAAGAATAATCCCCGTACTCCTAACCGTTGAGGAGTTGTACCTCAAATGCAAATATTTTAGTAGCTTTAGGTAATATACGAATAACAATATAGAAGCCTTTAAAATTTAAAGGTTGACCTCAATTTCTCCAGAATCCCATCATCAGATCGTGATCTGATAAAAATGGGGCCACATGACAAGTATACTCTTCTAGACAAAAAAAATAATTTCTCCAATCAGTGCAAGCGTCTTCGCGTAATCAGGGAACAAAAAAAAATTGAATCGAGAACCTCCTCCTTTTTTTAAGGCGGTTAATAAATGACTACTGTCTCACCGAAGCAGGCGGCTCTATACATGAAGAAAGGCATCTAATTTAGTGACAAATACCTTTGCGATGTGTAGGAAGGGTATTGATGACGTCACTAAAGGTGAACACGTGGATATCGCCTCTCACAATATTTGAAGAATCGATCCTGTGTTTATGGAAGGCAATGTGATCTGTTCGATAGTGTCGTATATATTTAGGAAAGTCTTTTTATTTTGTTCAATTTTGCCTTTACATTAGGCTATAAAAAATTAAGTAGGTACAGTTGATAACATTTAATTGTCAGTAGTACAGTAAAAATAGTTTTTTATTGCATTAATCAATAAAATGGTTTAGTTGTCAACAACTAAAGCAAAATATATATATATAATTATATATCAACGTATATCAAAAAATATATATAATTTTACAGCGTGAGACGCTATTCTCTAGACCATCGACTTCAGCATTATAAAATTATTTTAATTTTTGCTTTTTAGTTTACCTACTTTTTGAAGTCAGTTTTTTTTTGTTAGAAATTTTTTTAGCTTAGCGGATTTTGGAGTCTAGCTTTTATTTCCATCTTGTGAAACATTAACCAAGGGTTCTAGAGACATCTGTAAACACCCAATAATAAGGTTGAGGTCTTTGTCAGTCGTCTAAGTTGCTGTATCATCTGCATATATAGCAGGATTGGCACGAGCTTGTTTGGGTATGTCATTTAAGTATGATTATATTTTTACGTAAAATACTGATATATAGCTTAATCTGTAAAACTTGTAGCTGACCCCAATATAATTAGGAAAAGGCTCGGCAGAAAATAATGCTGACGCAACAAAAATATTTTGTTTTTATTTGGTACAATGTATTTGCAAAACAAGAATTTATTCTTAGCAAATAACACAGCATCTTATCATCTTATATTCCGTAGATATGGAGCATAAAGATATTACGATTGTCATGCTCCCAAAGTGGTACTTTATTCACCTTTGTATTTCTAGAAAGGTTATTAAATAGAGCTTTCTTCAAACCTACAATATGTCAGCTATATCTGACTATTAGCGTAGAACTTGAAGGTATAGTAACGCTACTAATATACGTCTGATTACAGTGTAACTTTAGTTAGTCAAACTTTTATTTCAACTTTGCAATATTGTTTATATATATATTTGCACATTTAGCTATCTAGGTTTAGGATGTCCCTAGCTTAATTGCACGTTAAGGACTTTAATTTTGACCTGTTGGTATCCAAATCATTTGCATAATCCAGTTAGTTCAAAATTATGTTTGCGATTTTTACCTTGATGCTAATATCACGAATATTATAAGAAGCGTATCATAATGAGCAGAGTATCATATTTCCAGTCCTCTCTATTTTCAGCAGTTGCCCACCAGTTGTGGTTGTAGGCATCTAGGTCGTCCCGCTAGCGCCTACAAGGTCGACCCCGACGACGGTGTCCTTCTTGGGGCAACGATTGTGTGGTAATCCATGCTCACCTCTCCGGATGCATACGTGAAACATATCCCGCCCAGTCCCACTTCAGCTTAACAGACTTGCTGCCCACGTCAGTAATACCTGTTTGGGCACGTATGTAAATATTGCAATTCGATCGCTGAGCTTTATTCCTAGAACACTGCGCTCTTTGACAAATCTTTAGCCTATTATGTTATATTTTAATTTAATCGCGCATCAATTATAAGCTTATGAGCAAGTGAATTTAGCCGTAGTTTTTTTTCGCACTTAATTGTTATTCCGCTACTAGAAGCAAAACTTGTAATTGGCTTTATGGTTCCTAAGCAATTGTTATTGAAGTTATACTAGCTGTAAGTTTTCCATATGATAAATAAATAAAATAAATAATATATAAAATATACGTGTGTCCTACACATAACAGCACACTCATGCCCTGCATCGACTTAATTTTCTTCTTAAAGAGTCCCGACAAAGGTTATTACTTAAAGGTTCTACCACCAAACTTCTAAAGATTTCCTCTTTGAAACGCTTTGATCAACAAGTACGAACCCTTTTTCCCTTAACTTAAGTGAAAACTATTCTTACTTACTTAATTTCTTATTTTAGATAATCAGACTGTTTACGGAGCAAAAAATTCGTATTAAGGTACTTGGATATATATTTAAAAAAAAATAAAACGTATGGTTTATTGTTTAATTTCCGTGTTTATTTTAACAGTCAGTTTGAAAGAAGGTAAAGTTATAAAACCCATTCAAATCGGTTAATAATAGCAGTCCTGTATTTAATACATGTCCCACTGCTGGGCTCGGGCCTCTTCTCATGATGAGAAGGGTTAGGCCATAGTCCATCACGCTGGCCAAGTGCGGATTGGTAGACTTCACACACCCTCGAGCACTTATTAGGCACTCTCAGGCATGTAGGTTTTTTTTTTGGTATTTTTATCCCGTGTGGGGATCGAGCCTACAACACCAGTGCAGTTAAAAGCGGCGTGGGGACCACTTAAACCACTACGCCAACCGTGCACTCATACTATGTATATATATACATATACTATGAACATACTATGTAGCAATATTTTTTATAAAAGCAAGAAAAATACATACGTAGCAAGTCTCAGGTCAGGGGTTTTATTACACAAAGGAATGGAAGGGGGAAATTCTAGGTTGGCTGCTGAACAACCATCAAAGAATAGTACGGTCTGAATTTGCATTTGTAGTGCGTGTTCTTATAAAAAACGTACTTGAGATGTTTCTTGGAAACTAACTTGAATATTCATGCATTCAGGAAGATTTATTCATTCAGTTATATTTCACCTGGCTACCTAAATAGTCCATTTGGATAAATAGATTTGTGTATGAAATCAGGTATGTTTGCTGCGATCACATTGCATAATTAATAACCTGCACTTTATATTGGGTGTCCGAAAACTCTAAAATAATCTTATCATTGGAGAAAACTTTGAGGAGCTCTAAAAAAGATTGAAATTTTTTTATGTGTGTATATTATTGATTATAATTAGCTTTTTATTCTGATCTTCACATTAAATTTGAGTATTAATATTTGTACAGTTTTATTATAATAGGTCCCGAAGCTCAGTTTGCCACTTGGCATAGGCCTCCTCCAACTTTTTCAATTGGGGCAAATCACATGCTACAAGTGTATATTATTATGTATTAATAAACTGCAAATTACTTTAACTACGTGTAGATACTAAGGTATCTATAAATATTGCTGTCACATTCAGCTCTTATAACGTCGTGATAAAAAAAAAACGACATTTAATTATTTTTTGTAAAAAGAGATTAATGAAGTAAAGCTGGCAAAATAGAGGTAATAAAAAAGGTTTCATCAAAGTGAAGACGTTATTTAAATATGATTTTCTAATATTTTAATTAAAATTCCCGGTATTAAAACAGACGTCCGGTGCCCTTACCCATCAACAGAGAGACACAGACATTAAAGTGTATAATTTAAATTTAAATTAAAAATGGTGACTTCAAGAGGTAGATTTTCCTTGGCATTATTTATCTAACCGCTACGAAAATTGGGTATAAAGTATTTTATTTGTAAGCCACTGAATAAGCCTGTGAAATATACTCATAATCTAAAAATCTTTACTCACCCAAAAGTGTGAAATATTGTTGCCAACCTAATAAACTACTGCCAGCTACACGTTTAATGGATAGCGTATGCAACCTCCTATCGTGAGGTTTCAGGTTCGATATCCGGGTCGAAAAATGGTTCTTTGGGATTATTCAGTTAATTTTGGTAATTGGTAATTTTGGTAAAGTCAGTCAGTGGACTGCGATAGGCTTACTTTCAATCATAGGGGACATACACTTAACATGTAGAATGGTAGATGTTAAACACTTCTACTACTATCGACTGAGTAATGTAAGGCGTGATGTAATGTTATGTAAAGTTACCTTTTATTTATAACTAGCGACCCGCCTCGGCTTCGCACGGGTACAATGCTGATACTAAATACACTACAGAAAAACTGTCCCGTATGGGCTATGCGGACGATGACTACTGCAGATTCTGTAAAGAGGAACCGGAAAAACCGCTGCACCTCTTTTGCGACTGCGAGCCACTGATCCAGGAGAGTCTATAATGAGGATATATTCACAATAGACCCACGGAGGTCGACGTGAACACCCAAACTCCCACGCCTCTTCCCAATAATAATAATAATAATACAGAAAAACTGTGAACGTTATATATAAAACACAGCGGCCCGCTCCGGATTCGCACGGGTATATTTAATTGTAAAAGGAATGATACTGTATCGTTTAAAATAGCTTGGTAAATAACCCATATTTTAAAAGATAAAAATGGTTACTGTGGGTTATCCTTAGGAGATAAACATATGCTGTCGCGGACTTTTTAATTCATCTTTTTAAGATATACAATTCCGTAGTACATAAATTTGATCTATCTAGTAAGGTAAAATATGTTTGTTACGACATCACATTACAAATCTTTAAATTTTTCGACTTTTCTCTACTATAATATGCATGTATTATACATAAAAACCGCATTAAAATCCGTTGCGTAGTTTTAAAGATCTAAGCATACATAGAGACATAGGGACAGAGAAAGCGACTTTGTTTTATACTATGTAGTGATTGCACAAGTCGTACTTGTACACTTGGACTTAATTTGGTAACCTATTTGTTGTAATAAATACCAAACCCTACGCATACCTAGGTAGTCTACAATATTAATTCACTAAGCTAGTATGAAAATGCACTATATATTAAAAATATGATTACTAAGGCTAGCTCACACTCAGCACACATTTGTAACTCTCATGATAACACACGGAAGAAAGCACACAACATAAAACCTAATCAAAAACGTGCCTGGAATAAACGTAATAAAAACATAACAACTCTGAACTATTGTTAGAAAACATTTCTACGATTTTACTGCAACAACTTTTATGAATAAGTAGGGAGCGTATTTCTTATTACATTAAATTCTCGTTTTGTAGAATTCCTACACGTTAGCATAACACGTTGCTATAGATTAAAATATTTTCTCGTATTTAATATAAATACGTTTTAAGCACATGTGTTCCAGTAGAAGTATATATACTTTTAAACTTTCGCGATGCATATTTATTGAAATGATTTTAACGGGTATTAACGTGATTAATTTTATTTCCCTTTCCGTGCTTGACGTTTCCACAAAGGCACACTTTGTCATGGTCGCGAGCTGACTGATTCAGCAGTGCCCCGGCTCCGTTCGTGAGATTGAAGATTCTTTGAAAACCACCCTTACTTATGTTAGTTATTTGCGGCCGTGGCGCAATGGATAAGGCATCGGTCTTGCGATCGAGAGGTCGAGGTCTCGAATCCTGGCCATTACACCACGGACGTAAACTTCCTCCTAACACAAGCGAATTAAGCTTAGCTGGAGGGGGTTAACAAGAATACTAGTAATTTGTATTTGCAAATTGCTAGTAAGCTTTTTATTTTTCGATGCACCTCCGCCAGACACTTCGCTAATCGAGTCCGGTTTATGAGTTCGGTGATCGCAGGAACGGGCGAGCTTTTGTGATGTTTAACATAGACGAATCGACAAGCACCAAAAGGTTCGATGAGAAGTTAAATGAGCTCCATGCTCAACTACATACAGGTGGGACGGCAAAGGACACGGTTGCCAAAGTTGCCGAAGAATTCCGGACATTCAGGGAGCTTATGTATACTATGTTGAAACTGCTGCAAAATGCGATCGATGACTGTGCAAAGTCTACCGATGTTTTGGAGACTAGGCAGCGGAGGAAGGCTCTTGTCTTCTCAGGTGTCCGTGAAGCTGAAGGTGAGAACCTGTCTGCAGTCATCTTGAACATTCTCCAAGATAAGTTGGGCGTCAAGGACATCACAGCCGGCTCCTTGAAGGTCTGTCACAGACTTGGCAGCATGAAGCAAGACCGCAATCGTCCTATACTTGTTAGGTTTGCAAGTTATGATGTTAAGGCAGCAGTCTGGAGGGCGAAGAAGGGGCTCAAGGGATCATCGGTTTCCGTAAAAGAGTTTCTTACTCCAAGGCGCCAGGGCGTTTTTGCAAAGGCCAGACTACATTTCGGCCTCCGTGGGACATGGACTCAAGACGGGATCATAATCATAAAGGCCACCGATGGGACCCGGCACAGGATAACTTCCATGGATGAGCTGAAGCCGCTTTTGGTGAAGTATCCGTCGCAAGAAGCAACCTTGAAGACTGGAGGAACAACCACAAAGTCCTAGGCATCCCTCTAATTTTGCCACAGCAACTTTTGTTCGGTGTTGTTGTTAATCGCAGTTCTATGTACCACACAGGTATGCCCACATATATTTAATTTTTAGTACTAAGTTTACCCCCTTTATTTCAATTTATACCACAGTCAATTTCTTGATAATTATTTTATTATTTCACTATCACTTTGGTGAAGGCAGTTTGTTTTTATAAATTGACAGCTTTTATTAGACTTTGACACTTTTGACACTATCGTAACGTTCCGTTCCAGCCGCTAGTCAAACGTCAGTAAACTTAGACTGTGTTCAAACGATCATTTTTGAAAGTAAGATCATCATATTATAAATATTTCATTTTTAAATTTTGTGTGGCAATTTGGAGCTGCGATTGGTAACTTCCTACCTACTGTAACATTAATTTAATGTGTTGTGAATGTTTTCAATTTTTTAGTGTCTGTCAGCTGGCGGGTGGGGCAGAGATGGTTACTAAACCTAACTTGTAAGGTGATCAGTTTATTTTTTGCATTGTTTTTTTTTTTATTGTATATATAAATATATATATATATATATATAATTATACTTCTATTATTATTTATTTAAATATTATATACTTATTTAAATATGGTATTATCCGATATAGATGAGTCATTTCATTCTGCCAATAATTCTTTTTCATCAGCCGATGACAGTTTTTGTTCTGTGACCAGCACCTTAGGTGACACATTGGGACATACATTCAATCAACAAGATAAAGGGTTACTGAATATTTGTCACATTAACGCTCAAAGTATTCCAAGTCATTACAGTGATCTTCTTGATGCTTTTTCTAATTCTAATGTTCATGTCGTCCTGGTTTCCGAGAGTTGGCTCAAACCTAACTTACCTTCCACTATGTATCCCCTTCAAGGTTTCGTTTTGATCCGTAACGATAGGACCGGTAAAAGGGCAGGTGGTGTAAGTATTTATTTACGTAGTGAGTTCTCCTATAAAATAATTGCTTCATCACCTCAAGATTATACCGGGTCAGCGGAATATCTGTTCCTTGAAGTATGGATCAGGAGTATTAAACTCGTTATCGGTGTTGTTTATTGTCCTCCCTCCATCGACTATTTCACTGACTTAGAGTCGGTTTTAGAATCTTTGGCGTCTGATTATGCACATCATGTTATTATGGGCGATTTTAACACCAATCTCCTTGCTCATCGTTCTCCTCGTACCCTTAAATTCCTACAAATAATTGAGTCTACCAGTCTCCACGTATTACCACTCCAAGCCACCCACCAAAATACTGGTGATGGTGATGACACCTGGTTAGACGTAATCCTCACCTCCACTCCTTCCCTGGTTTTTCAACATGGCCAACACTCCGCTCCTGGTTTTTCCCATCATGATCTCATCTATTTATCCTACATTCTAAAACCTCCTAAACCGAAACCTAAAGTGTTACATAGGCGTTGTTTTGGTCGTATGGACGTAGAGAAACTGCGTGTCGATGCCTTGGCAGTTGATTGGGCACCTATGGAGTCAGCCTGCTCTGTCGATTCTAAGGTTCAGGTTTTCAATGACACCGTGACCAGACTGTATGACGCTCATGCTCCTGTCCGGAAAATAAAGATAAAGCGTCCACCTGCACCTTGGATTACAACTGGTATCCGGATGGCCATGAGGCGACGTGATCGGGCGTTCCGAAAATTCAAGCGGGATCGCTCTGACTCTAATTGGGCCGCCTTCAAAACTGCCAGGAATAGGTGCAATCAAATGATACGCAACGCTAAACGCCGACATATCTTAGATGATATTTCCTCGTCTTCACCCGCCGATGTCTGGAAGTTTCTCGCTACTCTAGGCATTGGCAAACAGCACTGTGCAGATCTACCTAAAACTTTGAGTCTGGACACGTTAAATTGCCATTTCGCTACCTCTAATACGCTAAATGTAACAACTACATCACAAACCATTGGCTATTTAACTGCGTTGCCCAGACAATCTTATAGCTCTTTTAAATTTTCTTCAGTCGCATCTGAGGATATCAAGAAAATTATCCTATCCATCAAGTCAAAAGCGGTTGGTGTAGATAACATCAGCCGCTATATGATTATTTCCATCCTCGATCAAATCCTTCCTGCAATATCTCACATCATCAATTATTCCCTCTTTTCTGGGGTGTTCCCTTCCTTGTGGTGTAAAGCATATGTTCGTCCTCTACCCAAAGTCAGTAATCCCTCCCTTCCTGAACATTACCGACCTATATCAATCCTTCCCTTCCTGTCAAAAGTACTTGAGGCATGTGCTCATAAACAACTGTCCAGGTTTGTTCACACGAATAATATTCTATCACCATTTCAATCTGGGTTCAGACCTGGACATAGCACCACCTCGGCCTTGCTTAAAGTGACTGGCGATGTGAGGGCGGGCGTTGAGGACACCAAGGTCACTGTATTGGCCTTGGTGGACTTTTCGAACGCCTTCAACAGTGTTAGTCATGACATTCTCCTATGTATCCTCTCCCATCTTCTGATCTCCTCTGATGCGCTGAAATGGTTCTCTTCATATCTTCAGGGACGACAGCAGTCTGTTCGCATTGATGAGACTATGTCTGGTTGGTGTGATCTCAGCTCTGGTGTCCCTCAAGGCGGTATACTTTCTCCTCTTCTTTTCTCCTTATTTATCAATCTTATCACCGAAGAACTTCAATGTGCGTATCATTTGTATGCGGATGATCTGCAGTTGTACGCGCAAGCTAGGGTGGAAGATTTAAGTGCAGCGATCGGGAGTGTGAATAGGGATTTAGATGCTATTAAGGACTGGTCTAAAAGGTTTGGCTTATCGATAAATCCTTCTAAAACACAAGCCATCATAATTGGGAGTTCACGTATGATGAGTAGAATCGATAAGCCATCCCTACTGCCTATTACTTTCAGCGGCACGACCATTCCTTTCAGCTCTAATGTTAAGAACTTGGGGTTGTATCTTGACTCCACTCTTGATGGCCTAACCCATGTGTTGAATATAAGTCAACGAGTAACAGGTACTCTCCGATCGCTGTATCGCTTAAGAAATTTTCTTCCAGTTACGACCAAGACGATGCTTGTGTACACTTTAATCTTTCCCATAATCGACTATGGTGACGTTTGCATTTTCGACCTGAATGCAGATCTACTCAATAAACTTGACCGACTTCTCAACAATTGCATTCGATTCGTCTTTAACCTCCGTAAATATGATCATGTATCAGCACATCGCAGTCAGTTAAACTGGCTGCCTATACGTCAGCGCCGTAGCCTGCGTGCGTTGATACTTCTTTTCACTCTTTTGCATTCTCCCTTTGCTCCTACATACTTGACATCTAATTTCAAATTTCTCTCTTCTACTCATGATCTAAACTTAAGATCTTCTAATAATCTTCTTCTTTCCTGTCCCTCTCACACCTCTGGTCTTGTACATTCTTCCTTCACAATACGTTCTGTTCTCTTGTGGAATGCGCTACCTCTGGAAATCAGGATGGCGTCTAGTCGTGATGTCTTTAAATTTAAAGTAAAACAATTATACTTGAGTTACTTGGCGGAATCTTCTCAGTAGTGTTCTTTGTTATTATGTTATTTATGTATGTATGTTATTTTAAGTATAGTATGTTATGTTATATGTTATGTAATGTATGTTATTGTATTTGTGTTTTATATAGTATTCGAGTATTAGTATAGTATGTGTATTATTTAGATTTATTATACAATAAAGTAATTACTACTACTTTTATATTATGCACCTACCAATTATCTCTGCACCACCCTAAGGGTCGACTGGTAGAAAATGCCTTCGGCATTAAGTCCGCCTTTGTCACAAATTTTGTGCAAGAAGTTTTTAAATAAATAAATAAATAAAATTAATAGTGTTTTTACGAGCGAGAAAGAAACACGGTATGAAAGCAAGAAAAACGAACGTGCCCACTAATATACTAATAGTACATACTTCGTTTTATTTTTGTTTCAAAATATACATTTTTAATCATAGTAGAAATAGGTTAGATAAAAGAGGGTTCATATAATTAAAATACTCGAAACTGATTGAAAATCGAACGTATTTATATATTTATCAAATACATATTCACAAGCTTTAGTACACGTATTGCGTCAAAATATTTTATTGCCGTAATAAATACATTATTGCAAGCCTACGCAGTAATAAAGGTTTTATAACAATAAACACCAAGAAAGTCACGTGGGATAGAAAACATAGTGTATTTCATGTTCTTTCCAAGTTAGAAGTTTACGAGACACTTAACAGCTACTTAGCTGAAGCTCACCACAATATGTCACAGAGCACACAAGGTCAGGGGTATTTTACACAATGTACGTCTTTTCCGTTTCTGCCACGAGGTACTCGTTAACACAGGGACGGATTTTGTTTTTTTATTTTATTTTAAAAACTTACTTGTAATTTGCAGATACAAATTAATTTGCTTGTGTTAGGAGGAAATTTACGTCCATGATGTAATGTCCAGGAATCGAACCCAGACTTCTCGATCGTAAAACCGATTATCATTATCGCCTTATTCATTGCGCCACGGCCTATTTTCAATCAGAATTTCAATCAATTTTTAAACTTTTCAATCAATTTCAATTTCATAAACTAGTTTTTTATTTCAGTTATTTCCAATGCATGATTATATAATAATCTTTTGTGGAAATCAGTAAACGATTTATAACAATTGGTATGATTTTTAAGATATTTGAATTGAGAACCTAGTGTTAAGCCTATAGATATAGTTTAATTTGACTCCAAACAACATTTTTACATTATAACTGCCGTGTGTGTTTTGGAGTCAAATCACACACGGCAGTTATAATGTAAAAATGTAACATTAATATTTCGATTCATTTTATTACTCGTGACCATACGAATTGATAAGTGACAACACTCGGCAGCTTAATAGTTTATTTTTTCATCTTCGTACTTTGACATACCTACATAAATATTTTAAAAACAATATAGCAACCGTGTGTGAAGTGCTTAATTCATCCTCTTATTAACTCAGAACTTAGTTAAGAATACTTAAATGTTAATTTGTAAAAGAAATATGTAAGAACCTATCTACCCAAATCCAAAATAGCCGTGCACGTTGCTACTTATATCACAGTGTAACAGCGCTGAAACTCTCACATTGAAGCTACATTACATTACAAAAACACCTTCCGAAGTAAATATGTCCTAAAAACAACATACTTCAAGAATGATGTATCAAGGGAATGCTAGTAGGTATCGCTGTGACGAACGGATTCAAAAAAAGTATGATTGAAGCTCTAGTCATATATAGTAAGTGGCAATTCTATCGTGTACACCTGATTGTCTTTGTTATTTTAAGGGAAGGAATCGAGATAGAATACTGGTATATTTTTATACTGTGACTTAACACAGGTGATATAAGAAACTAACCCTATTATTGACACCCTTAAATTTACAGAAATAACTGTCTGGACATGGTGATCTTTACCATCACCACGAACACTCACTCTAACTTATTCTGTACATTAACACACCACTCGAGCTTCAGAAAGCAATAGACAGATGTTTAACTTTAGCCACCGGCTCTGAATAATCGTTACACTACAAAGGCACTACCGCAATTTCCCAAAGGAAAAGCCAGTTATCTAGAATAACGCTTAGCTTTTGTTTTGTGCCGAATAAACGAACGAAGGCTTTGCTTTGAAGTGTATTGCTGAATTGAGATAAATACAACTTTTGTAAAGGGTTTCAGACTAGGAGCTCGTGGGCTGCCAACTACGTAATTTTATAAAAGCTGAACGTTGCCCTATGTTTGTCTTTAACATAGGTAAAACTATCACCAAATATGGGATTTGGATCGTGGTGGCATTAGCAAATATAATTCCTGGAGTTTTCATCTATCTCTTTTTAATGGAGCGACAAATGCAGCAACTGGCAAGCAGAACCGTAGGACTGCGAAGTCAAAAGTCTTGTGTTCAAAACCACAGAACTATTATTAATAAGCAACTAGCTAATTCCAAAAAGTTTATAGTTACTTCAACAATGTAGCTCCATATGAAAAAACCCTAGCATACATACTTAGCTTGATAGATTCCACCATTATTTCATAATGAGATCATTTATTACTGAGATAAGCGTGTTACTGTTATATTATATGTATACTGTTATACATGTTTTAGATATACTCTTGCCTTTCATATACTTTCTCTGCAAATCTTAAAGCCTCTTACCTCAATAGACGCCCAATATAGTTTGCTATTTCCGATAGATCTCTAGAAAATAGGTTTTAAGATAGTTTTATAACAGCGAGGCGAGGAGTGGATGGGCAGGGCGCGAATCGAAAAGACGATGTAACGCGTAGAAAATAATTAAATACTCTTTTCCTGAAGCAATAAAGTTCAATATCGTACTAACAAGTATTTTAAATTCCCGCCGGCCTGTGCCAACTCGCGACGTCACTCATTAAAAGCTGATTAATACTTTATTCTTTAAACAATAAAGTTTAATATTGTACGAACATATATTTCAATTCCTGCTCTGCGCATCCACGCCAATCTAGGCCTTTTACACCGAAGATTGGCAGGGCGAGGATGAAAATTTTAACACACAAATTTCCCGCTCTGCTCTGCCATGCCACCAAAAAATGCCATGTATAAGGTCTTTGTCCATATATTTGCCCTACAAGGTAGTTTGATATTATACTTCCTTTTTTATATATTTTAATATAATATATATAGTTGTATACATCCCTTTTCTCATTTGATATGGGGTCAGCGCAAAACGTCTTTTTACTCCATTCTCATCTATTAGCCGTTTCGCTATCACTCACCTTCTTGTTTTAGGGTTCCGTAGTACCTACAAGGAACCCTTATAGTTTCGCCATGTCCGTCTGTCCGTCCGTCTGTCCGAGGCATAGCGACGAAACCGTTGGTGCTAGAAAACTGAAATTTTGCATAAACATGTATGTTTACTATACAAAGAAAGTCGTAGAATAAAATTTGGAAAAATATTTTTTTTTCGGGTAGCTCCCTTACATGTAAAGTAGGGATGTTTTTTTTTTTGTCGCCTGCTCTATAGTGTGGGGTATTGTTAGATAGGACTTTTAAAAACGTTCAGGGGTTGCTAAGACAGTTTTCTGATTCAGAGATCCGTTTGCGAGATAATTAACTTTAAAGAGAAAATTTTTGTTCGAGTAGAGCGTCTCCCCCCCCTCTAAAAGCTAAACTACTGGATCCCAAAATCTGAAAAAAATTGTGTCGGTAGTAAATGTAATGAACTTTAAAGGAAAACTATAGCGGATAAGTTCACTTCATTAGTTCAAGAGGAATAGGGGTCCGAAATGTCAGATGCAATTACTCAGAATATTTCGTCCAAAATTCTTGAAACATAAATAAACATACATAATATATATATAAAATCACGCCTTTATCCCACGGGGGTAGGCAGAGACGATGGAACGCCATGTGCTTCGCTCCTTACATACTTTTTTCGCTTCCTCAACATTCATACATCTCGTCATACGTGCTAGCTGGTTTCGTGTACTACAAACATTTCCTTTCTAAAGGACGCCATCGTGATGGAAATGCAAAGGCTAAGACTTGATCCTCTAATACCCATATATCGATTTTTAAGAGAGCCTCGCAATTCATGTCAAGTTATGTTTCATAATGTACAATCGCTTCGTAAACACTTGCAGGATACAACGAGCGATCCTCAGATAATGGTCTCGGATATTTACCTAGCAGTAGAAACTTGGAGTTGCGTTCAAGATACATTCGAAATGTCAAATTTTCATGAAATAATCAGAACAAACGGCCCTAAACTGTCCTCATCAAACCCTGGTTTTGGAGTTTGTGCCTGGGCAAAATCAAATATATTATATTTTAACCCGCAATCTTACAGTGATGTTGCTGGAGGTGAGCACTGCGAAGCAGTGTCTTTTGAAGTAAACAATATAAAGATAGTAGCTTTTTATAGATCATGTAAATGCCCTAACAGTATTGCAGTAGGTTTTGTAAGTAGCTTATTATCAAATAATCATCCTTGTATAATATTTGGAGATTTTAACGAAGACTATCTCCGTAACGACAATACCGCAGTATTCAAACTATTGTGTGATGCAGGTTATCAATCTTTATTACCACGGCTTGCCTCTACACGTGGAGGTACTTTGATAGATAATATTTTTTGTAATTTCCCTTGTGAACTTTTATAATTCCTTCTTCAGTTACCATCGTCCAATTTGGGCCCGTATTTAACGTTATTGATACGGACAATAACCTTAAAGACGTAAGCTCAATTAATATATTTTTGTTGTTTTGATTAAAATATTCCTATTTTTGTATGACCCAGACCGTCATTAAAATAAATAAAGATAAATTAATAAAAAATCATACTTTTAACTTATAAACTTCCTAGGTTCCGTCCACCCCGCTCCGCCCACGCCCACCCGGTACGACCGTTAAGAATAGCCTTTGTTTTTCTGGAGTCTTGAACTATCTTCACACCAAAATTAATTTGCTGAGCCTTTTCCCAATTACATTGGGGTCGGCTTCTAGTCTAACGGATTTAGCTGATTATCAGTATTTTACGTGGAGCGACTGCCATCCACAACCCAGTACGTGGTGATACGACACTCATTGTTAGACTAGTTGTCAGACTAACACTAGAGTAACGACTGCCATAGATGTCAAAATGGCAACCGGGACCGACGGCTTAACGTGCTCATCCGATGCACGGAGGAAAATTCGTTATGTTAAGAAGGTCACCCATCCAACAGCCGACCGCGGTTAGCATTGCCTAACCTGCAAGATCGATCGGTCCGCGCGGCTTCGACTTAACCTCGAGCTCTAATCGGTCAAGTAGTTTCGAAGCCTAAGTGGGGACGATATTTTTTCTGTCGCCTACCCCATAGTGTGGGGTATCGTTAGATAGGTCTTTAAAAACATAATGGGGTTGCTAATACAGTTTTTTGATTTAGGGATCCGTTTGCGAGATAATTAACTTTGAAGAGCAAATTTTTGTACGAGTAGGGCATCCCACCCCCCTCTAAAAGCTAAACCGATAGCTTAAAAAATCTGAAAAAATCACGGTGGTAGTATATGTAATAAACTTTTCATGAAAACTATAGCGGTTACTTTAACTTAATTAGTTCTAGAGTAATTGGGGTCCAAAGTGTAAAATGCAGTTACTTAGAATAATTCGTGCAAATTACAAAAACCTTTGAAAGTAATGACTTGTACGATGATGTTACTTGTTTAATACAGATAGTAAATCCCTTTTAAGTCGAAATATGTTGTTACGACTAGCTACGGAACCCTACTGCGCGTGGCCCGACACGCACTTGGCCGGTTTTCATATCTTTTTTCACGCAAGCAATCCATCTTTTCTTCGGTTTGCCGCTTTCTATACAACTTGTTGTAAAGCCCATAGACCTTCAGAGTTAAGGTCTTACAACGCGATAAATGTGGTAATTCTTTCTGGTGGCACAATGATGCTTCACCAAGCGCGTAGTGATTTTGGTCGTAGTTGGTTGTCACCTTGAGCGGTTGAACACATCAAAATGCCTCTTTGTTTTTAAACTTTCGCGATTTGAGAACATTTAAAAAAATTAGACAACGGGTCTAAATCGCGTGTAATTATTATAAAGGTAAATAAATACCTATGCTCGACGTTTCGAATGACTTCGGCTGTCGGCTCGTGACCAAGAATGATTCAAGTCATTCGAAACGTCGAGCATAGCTCATTGTGATGTGAAAGGTTGCACAAACTATCAAAGGAGACACAACAAAATAACACATCGATTTTCGTATCACCGCTAAGTCAAAAAAGCCGTGATCCTTTTTAAGGTGACAAATTCGTAAATCAATGGTTAAACCCATTTTTACTATACATAAGATAACATTTCGACCAATTTCGACAATTTTGTAAAAAATCGTGTCTATATAAATGTGGACTATAGATTTTTATTAAACGTAGGCGATGAATTGCCAACCACTGCAGAAATCTAGCTGTTTAAACACATCGGTTAAACTCTAAAATCGATAACTATTGAGCTGTAAAATCAGTGTTGTGGGCCTTTGTCAGGCAAATCTGGTCTAATCTAAACAAACCAAATTAATATTTATGTACTATAAAATAGAATTCAATTTGCTTCGAATTTTTTGAGCCTTTTATATTTTGCATTCGAAGCTGGTTTGAACTGGAATATTATTTAATGGAACTTTTCTTTACCGATCTCACAGGAAATAAAATACCGGAGGCTTACGTTATTTTTCTAACAGTCTCGACAACGAAGACTTCTAGGCGATGGATCGGAAAATATTGTTTAGTTTTATGGACTTACTTGCTGATAGAAAAATTCAGTGTATTGGAAAACTATCACATAATAAAGAAATTTTGGATATAACTGTCAAAGTAACTTTAAATAAATAAGCGCCATTTAGTCCCAAACTAAGCAGAGCTTGTACAGTGGGTACTAGAATAACTGATATTAATACATACACACTTTTATGTTTTAGTAAATACATGTTGTTCAAGCGAGCTTCATTTATTCGAACGCCTACAAAAATACTGCGAGCAAAGTCGCCAAGTGAACACTTTTAAATTCATTAAAGTCAGTGCGTTACGAAGGGCGACATAGTTCACATCGCTTTTGTGTCTGATTGTGTAATAAGTTGTATTAAATAGTTATTGCCATCAACCATCGTTTGTTATTCGTACTCTATAAACTGCGCATTCATACTTATTATACATAGACACACCCAGACTAAGACAAACCTCCATGTTCATGCACACAAAGATTTGTCCTGAGCGGGAATCGAACCCGCGACCTCGGCGTCGCAGGCAGGTACACAACCCACTCCGTCATCTAATCTCCTTCCTTCCTCTCCTACCTTGTGGTCCGCTTGATGATAACTGGTAACTATAGTCCATGAAAATATACGCTAATGATTTTAGATTAGATGTGTTTATCAAAGGTCTACGATACTATATTTTACGTCTACTAGCTGACGCAGAGCATGAGGAAAATATCGTAAAAGACAAACATAAAAAAAAAAAAAACATACAACCGAATTGAGAACCTCCTCCTTTTTTTGAAGTCGGTTAAAAATATGTAAATAGAAAACAGTATGCAAATAACTGTTTGTGAGTTTTCATTTTATTTTTACATATAAATTGAAAGTTAGGATCCTACATTGATTGTGCAAGAATGATTGAAGAAAAGTTATTTTTATCTATTGTAGAAACATAGCAATCTCTTAAAATTGAATCAATACAAATATTATACAATTTTAGTTTACATACTTTTTGAAGTCGGTTTTTTTTTTGTTAAAAATTATTTTATTTTACGATTTTAAGTGATGGGTAGACCGAGAAAGAATGTATCTCGAATGAGGAGACGACGGTTACTTGAGACGGAAAACTTATTTAAGGTGCCTATATTAAAAGAATTATCCCCGTACTCCTAACCGTTGAGGAATTGTACCTTCCAGCATCAGCTCAGCAACTTAAAATGCTGACTGCTAGATGCAAATATTCAAGTAATTTTAGGTAATATACGATAAACAATATAGAAGCCTTTGAAATTTGAGGGTTACCCATGATTTCTCTAGGATCCCATCATCAAATCATGACTTCATAATATGAATATACATAAGTAATATTCAACGTCTCGCCTCATCTGTGTATAACTTGAAAGAATACTGTAAACGGCCTCAAGGAGCCTATATTTAAATAATTATCCCCATACTCCTAACCGTTAAGGAATTGTACCTTCCAGCATCAGCTCAGCAACATAAAATGCTGACTACTAGATGCAAATATCCGAGTAGCTTTAGATAATATACAAAAAACAATATAGAAGCCTTTTAAATTTGAGGGTTGCCCTCGATTTCTCTAGGATCCCATCATCAGAACGAGACTTGAAAAAAATGGGACCACATGACAAGTATATCCTTTCAAACAAAAAAAGAATTTCTCAAATCGGTCCAGGCGTCTTCGAGTAATCGGCGAACAAACATAAAAAAAAAATACAACCGAATTGAGAATCTCCTCCTTTTTTTGAAGTCGGTTAAAAAAGAAATGAAACTAGCTGTTTGTCTGAAAATACTGTTTTTTGAAGCTGGTACAGTTACGTATACTGTAGAACATCTTTCAGAATGTAGAAGATTTAAATAAGTTTCAACAGTTATTAATTTTTATTATTTTACTTTCTTGTTGTAGTTATTCTCTTGATAGTATTCAACACCGTCTTTTGGGTGGTGAACTTTTTTTTTGATTTCGTTTTTTACATTAGATAGAACGCCAGATACAATTACACTATCCAATGGTCCCAATGACAACGCCAAATACACGCATTCACTCACACAAGCACACCCAGACAAATCTTTGTGAAACACAAAAATTTGTCCCATGTGGGGATCGAACCCACAAAACCAGTGCATTGGAGAGCGGCGAGGCGACCGCTTAAACCACTACACCACACGTGCAGACATATTAATATTTCACCATTTATTGATTTATTTATTATTTTTACTGTCACTTTCTATCTTAACAAACAGCTCAGTAGGCTTTTATGCTACTCTTTTGTGGTTTGGTAGCCACCAAACCACAAAAGAGTAGCATAAAAGCCTACTGAGCTGTTTGTTTTGTCTGGGTGTGCTTGTGTGAGTGAATGCGTGTATTTGGCGTTGTCATTGGGACCATTGGATAGTGTAATTGTATCTGGCGTTCTATCTAATGTAAAAAACGAAATCAAAAAAAAAGTTCACCACCCAAAAGACGGTGTTAAATACTATCAAGAGAATAACTACAACAAGACAGTAAAATAATAAAAATTAATAACTGTTGAAACTTATTTAAATCTTCTACATTCTGAAAGATGTTCTACAGTATACGTAACTGTACCAGCTTCAAAAAACAGTATTTTCAGACAAACAGCTAGTTTCATTTCTTTTTTAACCGACTTCAAAAAAAGGAGGAGATTCTCAATTCGGTTGTATTTTTTTTTTATGTTTGTTCGCCGATTACTCGAAGACGCCTGGACCGATTTGAGAAATTCTTTTTTTGTTTGAAAGGATATACTTGTCATGTGGTCCCATTTTTTTCAAGTCTCGTTCTGATGATGGGATCCTAGAGAAATCGAGGGCAACCCTCAAATTTAAAAGGCTTCTATATTGTTTTTTGTATATTATCTAAAGCTACTCGGATATTTGCATCTAGTAGTCAGCATTTTATGTTGCTGAGCTGATGCTGGAAGGTACAATTCCTTAACGGTTAGGAGTATGGGGATAATTATTTAAATATAGGCTCCTTGAGGCCGTTTACAGTATTCTTTCAAGTTATACACAGATGAGGCGAGACGTTGAATATTACTTATGTATATTCATATTATGAAGTCATGATTTGATGATGGGATCCTAGAGAAATCATGGGTAACCCTCAAATTTCAAAGGCTTCTATATTGTTTATCGTATATTACCTAAAATTACTTGAATATTTGCATCTAGCAGTCAGCATTTTAAGTTGCTGAGCTGATGCTGGAAGGTACAATTCCTCAACGGTTAGGAGTACGGGGATAATTCTTTTAATATAGGCACCTTAAATAAGTTTTCCGTCTCAAGTAACCGTCGTCTCCTCATTCGAGATACATTCTTTCTCGGTCTACCCATCACTTAAAATCGTAAAATAAAATAATTTTTAACAAAAAAAAAAACCGACTTCAAAAAGTATGTAAACTAAAATTGTATAATATTTGTATTGATTCAATTTTAAGAGATTGCTATGTTTCTACAATAGATAAAAATAACTTTTCTTCAATCATTCTTGCACGATCAATGTAGGATCCTAACTTTCAATTTATATGTAAAAATAAAATGAAAACTCACAAACAGTTATTTGCATACTGTTTTCTATTTACATATTTTTAACCGACTTCAAAAAAAGGAGGAGGTTCTCAATTCGGTTGTATGTTTTTTTTTTTTATGTTTGTCTTTTACGATATTTTCCTCATGTGCCATAAGAAATTCAATCATTCTGCGTCAGCTAGTAGACGCAAAAAATATAGTATCGTAGACCTTTGATAAACACATCTAATCTAAAATCATTAGCGTATATTTTCATGGACTATAGTTACCAGTTATCATCAAGCGGACCACAAGGTAGGAGAGGAAGGAAGGAGATTAGATGACGGAGTGGGTTGTGTACCTGCCTGCGACGCCGAGGTCGCGGGTTCGATTCCCGCTCAGGACAAATCTTTGTGTGCATGAACATGGAGGTTTGTCTTAGTCTGGGTGTGTCTATGTATAATAAGTATGAATGCGCAGTTTATAGAGTACGAATAACAAACGATGGTTGATGGCAATAACTATTTAATACAACTTATTACACAATCAGACACAAAAGCGATGTGAACTATGTCGCCCTTCGTAACGCACTGACTTTAATGAATTTAAAAGTGTTCACTTGGCGACTTTGCTCGCAGTATTTTTGTAAGCGTTCGAATAAATGAAGCTCGCTTGAACAACATGTATTTACTAAAACATAAAAGTGTGTATGTATTAATATCAGTTATTCTAGTACCCACTGTACAAGCTCTGCTTAGTTTGGGACTAAATGGCGCTTATTTATTTAAAGTTACTTTGACAGTTATATCCAAAATTTCTTTATTATGTGATAGTTTTCCAATACACTGAATTTTTCTATCAGCAAGTAAGTCCATAAAACTAAACAATATTTTCCGATCCATCGCCTAGAAGTCTTCGTTGTCGAGACTGTTAGAAAAATAACGTAAGCCTCCGGTATTTTATTTCCTGTGAGATCGGTAAAGAAAAGTTCCATTAAATAATATTCCAGTTCAAACCAGCTTCGAATGCAAAATTTTTTACATTAGATAGAACGCCAGATACAATTACACTATCCAATGGTCCCAATGACAACGCCAAATACACGCATTCACTCACACAAGCACACCCAGACAAATCTTTGTGAAACACAAAAATTTGTCCCATGTGGGGATCGAACCCACAAAACCAGTGCATTGGAGAGCGGCGAGGCGACCGCTTAAACCACTACACCACACGTGCTGACATATTAATATTTCACCATTTATTGATTTATTTATTATTTTTACTGTCACTTTCTATCTTAACAAACAGCTCAGTAGGCTTTTATGCTACTCTTTTGTGGTTTGGTAGCCACTAAACCACAAAAGGGTAGCATAAAAGCTACCGAAATTACAGAAAGTGAAAAACTTGTCGCATTTATAAATCGAAAATAATCTAGACAATAAAACTAATTTTGAAATGGCTGCCATGAAACCCCAAATTTAGTAAAAGTACTTTCAGGCTGTTTATTATAATAAGGTAGTACAAAAATATGCAAATAAGTTGACCCAACTCAACTAACGTTATGAAGGTTTCTCGCCAACATTTTCATTAAACGACCTCATATATTATTCCTTAATGTTGTAAATAACATTTTTGACAAGCTTTTTAACCATATTTTAAGTGGTAGAGCTTTTGTAGTTTCGAATGCCTGCCCAATGGTAAATTGGTGACCGATTTTTTGTAAAAGACAAATAGATCGTTCGAAAATGTACTTACACACAAGTCGCTCGGAAAAAAAATCTTGCCCACGACCGATTTTTCAAATAAAGGTTGGTACCTAAGCAGATTGAACCATACCAGATATTCAACGCTAACAGATGCTTGGTGGATAAAACAGGAGAATGGGGTAGTTCGTTTATTGAGCGTTATATATTATTCGAGTGGACTAGTAGTAAATAGTTAATAAGTAAAGCTAAATACCGCATACCTAACCTACCTACCTAATAAACCGCATATCTGACTGCACCAGAAAGACTGCCAACAGGGAGAGATGGCGAAAAATCGTGCGGAAAGCTGTGTCCACTACTGCCTTCGATGTGGACGCCTAAACGTGACCACGACCGCTCTGCCAAGAGCGAAACGACAGAGAAGAAGAAAGCTAAATAATTAAAATATTGTTAAATGTTTTTTTGTTTTATTTGTGTCATGTTTATCACATCAATTTGTGTCATGTTTATCACATCAAAAGATTTTTTAAATATGTAATTCGATTTCCAGTGAATCAACGACTTTTTACGTCGAATACTTTTACTGGTCCTTATTGCTCCGTTGCATATCTCGATTTGAAGTCTTTTTTAACCGACTTCAAAAAAAGGAGGAGGTTCTCAATTCGGTTGTATGTTTTTTTTTTTTTTTTTTTTTTTTTTTTTAATGTTTGTTCGCCGATTACTCGAAGACGCCTGGACCGATTTGAGAAATTCTTTTTTTGTTTGAAAGGATATACTTGTCATGTGGTCCCATATTTTTCAAGTCACGTTCTGATGATGGGATCCTAGAGAAATCGAGGGCAACCCTCAAATTTAAAAGGCTTCTATATTGTTTTTTATATATTATCTAAAGCTACTCGGATATTTGCATCTAGTAGTCAGCATTTTATGTTGCTGAGCTGATGCTGGAAGGTATAACTCCTCAACGGTTAGGAGTACGGGGATAATTCTTTAAATATAGGCTCGTGAGGCCGTTTACTGTATTCTTTTAAGTTATACACAGATGAGGCGAGACGTTGAATATTACATATGTATATTCATAATATGAGGTCATGATTTGATGATGGGATCCTAGTGAAATCATGGGTAACGCTCAAATTTCAAAGGCTTCTATATTGTTTTTCGTATATTACCTAAAACTACTTGGATATTTGCATTTTAAGTTGCTGAGCTGATGCTGGAAGGTACAACTTCTCAACGGTTAGGAGTACGGGGATTATTATTAATAAGTTTTCCATCTCAAGTAACCGTCGTCTCCTCATTCGAGAAACATTCTGGTCTACCCATCACTTAAAATCGTAAAATAAAATAATTTTTAACAAAAAAAAAAAACCGACTTCAAAAAGTAGGTAAACTAAAAAGCAAAAAATAAATTTACTTCGCACAAAATAATACGTTTTTTCATTTAGTAAAATAGAAATTATTAAATAATTATTTTATAATTCTGAAGTCGGTGCCATGTAAACAATAATAACTCTGTATAGACTAATCTTTCTAACAACTATTTTCTGACTGAATATTAGTTCTTAATTATCCGATTTACTTGGCACCGACTTCAGAATTATAAAATAATTATTTAATAATTTCTATTTTACTAAATGAAAAAACGTATTATTTTGTGCGAAGTAAATTTATTTTTTGCTTTTTAGTTTACCTACTTTTTGAAGTCGGTTGTTTTTTTTGTTAAAAATTATTTTTTTAAATTGATGACCGATCATCGGTCGTGGCTGAGAGCCGATAGTATGCAAAGACGGCCCGGCCTGATTATCGGTCAAGAAAATTTCCTATAGGACCCTTACGATCAACACTTAAGTCTCTTGGTGAATAAGACAACAATAAATCAAATTAATAAAACCCTGACTAACATAATATAATATTAAAAACACTATAAAAACTTCTTAAATTTGAGGGTTGCCCTCGATTCGCATAGAATTCCATAATCAGATTCTAAATTGATGGATATGGTATCCTTTTGGAAGTAAGATATATATTATAATATTATACCATATAATATATATATACCAATAATTTTAAAATCGGTTTACAAATGAAGAAAAAATCGCTGGTCAAGCATAAAAAAATATACACGTCGAATAGGTTGGTCGACCTTGGTTTAATCTTCTCTGCAAAAATTGGGCTCAAAAAGTAAAAAAAATGCATTCAAAATACGCGCTCGTGGCACAAAGAACTAACACTTAAATAGTGTGTAGACTTAAATTTGGGCGATCAGCAAGAAAAATGAAAACTGTTCAGCAATTCGGCTTGTTAAAACTTTTTAAGAAACTTTTCGTCTGTCTCTCGAGGCTGACCTGTTAGCGACTTGTTCAAACATCATCACAATTATATCTATGTGGGATCAGGAGAGGAAATAAGTAATCCGGATTGTAGATAACGGGTTTATTTCGTGGCGCAGCCACGGAGAACTTCTTAAAAAAACTAATAATCGCGTAACTTAATTTACAGAGAAAAACCAGCGAGATAATCCAACTTTGCACACGTTCTAACAGCCATCTTCTTTTTCATATCCCTTCCATTCCACATTCACTCGTTCCCCCATTCATCGACCACAGACAACATACACAGTCACAATCATTTCTTTACACGCATCACTCATTCCACAATCGGCCATCCTACTTCTTGTCTGTCCTCAGACATGCTAATATGAATTTACATAAGATTGCATACACTTAATACTAACAGATCTTACAGCTAAGTACAATTAGTTTACATCTTAGTCTAAATTAAGTTTACAGTGCTCAAGTATTTATTAGACTCATCAACTTTAAATAACAATAGTTAGAATGGTAGGTAACACAACAAAATTTAAAACAACTTAACACATAATTTAACAACTCTATTAAGATTAATTACCAGTAAACACATTCATGCCTCCCTTCTATACTGAACACTTTAAATAAACACACTCACCTCCACTATGTTGCTTGAGACATATCCGGCCACCTTTTCATGTAATCTGCCGAAGTGGAAGTCTTGATAGGTCCCTCATCCTGAGGATTAACCTTCTCTACATCATATCTATCAAGTCTTTTGATTTTAGTAACCCGGTAGGGCCCTAGATACTTAGGTTTAAGTTTCATTCCTGCTCCAAACTGTGTTCGCTTTATAGCTACTAACTCTCCCTCCTTGTACTTTATGCTTTCTTTTCTATGCTTATCATAATTTTTCTTATTTTCTTGCTGAACTTGTAGTATTTGTTGCTTAGCTTGTTTCCTTAGCTCTTCCCTATTATCCTGGTAGCTGTCTCGCTCTTCTTGTTCTAACAATTCAAAAATTTGGACATCCTCCTGTCTTTTCATCTTTCTTCCAATTAACATCTCAAATGGAGTAGTATTAACACTTCGTTGGAATGTACTGTTTAATGCCATCTGTACTCTTCCTACATGCCTGTACCATAAATCTGGTTTTTCAATGCACAGCTTGGTAAGTACTGAGATAATAGTTCGGTGAATTCTTTCTACCTGTCCATTTCCTCTAGGTATTCCTGTAGTGATATAGCAGCACTCTATTTTCTCTCTTAGACAGTATTCTTTGAAGTCGTTGCTAGTAAATGCCGTACCTCTATCAGCTATGATTCGTTCTGGATTTCCAAACATCTGTTGTAATATCTCCATTTTATTTAAAACTTCTTTGGTGGTTGTACTCTTACATGGGAATAACCATACGAACTTGGTGAAAGCATCCACCACAGTTAATATGTGATTATATTGTTTCTTTGTTTCACTCAAGGGACCCACATGATCCAAATGTAATGTATGCAATGGAGTATTACCTTTCTCTATAGGATTGAGGAAACCTTCTTGTTTACCATCCTTTCTATTTGTAAGTAAACATGGTATACATGAAGCTATGAGCTCTTCCACCTTCTTTCCTAGATTTTCAATATAGTAATCCTTTGATATTAAGTCTAATGTTTTCTTTTTGGCAAAATGTCCATTATTATGTGCTCTTTTTATAATTTCAATTTCCATCTTACTAGGTATAACAAGTTTCTGCTCTATTCCTTTATAGAGTACTCCTTGTTTCAAACAATAATCTTTATATGTTTTTCCATCTTCTAGAATTTTAATTATAGCATTCAGACCTTCATCCATCTGCTGAGCCTGCTGAATCTCCTGGTGTAAGCTGCAAGTCACCACAGCGACATAGGGATTTCGGCTCAGAGCATCTGCATGCCTCATTCTAGTACCATCACGGTGTTCCACTGTGAAGTCATAATCCTGCAAAAGCAGTATCCATCTAGCCACTCTTGTTGATAATGCTAAATCCTTCTTATCAAGGGTCATCTTAAAAGCTTTGCAATCTGTGACTATCTTGAAATGGTGTCCATAAAGGTAATGTCTAAACTTTTTAACTGCTTCAACTATAGCTAATGCCTCCAGTTCATAACTTGTATATTTAGTCTGTGCATCTGTAGTACGTCGACTCATATAGTGTATAGGATGTAATTCTCCATCATTACTCTGCTGCATCAAAATTGCTGAGTAAGCCACACTAGATGCATCAGTATGCAGTTCAGTTATAGCATTTTGGTCATAAATCCTTAAAACTGGTTGACAGGCCAATTTCTTCTTTAATTCATTAAAAACAATCCTATGTTCTTCATTAAACTGGAATGGACAATCTTTTCTTAACATATCTGTCAGTGGTCTTGCTGTTGATGCATAATTATGTATGAATTTTCTGAAATATGAGCAGAGTCCTAGAAAACTGTACAGTTGCTTCACGTTTTGGGGCTCGGGGAATTTTGTGACAGCATCTGTCTTCCCCGGCGATGGCCTCACTGTACCTCCTTCAATGACATGTCCTAGGTACTCCACTTTCCTAGTCATCAGCTGACATTTCTTCCAATTAATCTTAAGTCCATATTCAGAAGCGACTTTCAAGACTTGACTCAGGCGCTCCAAGGCCTGGACTTCATTTTCTGCTGGAATCAGTATATCGTCAATAAACACAATAACAACACCGTCAGCGATCAATTCCCTGAATATTATAGTGATAAATCTAGTGAAAACCTTAGGGCAGGTTGCTAACCCAAAAGGAGCACGTAGAAATTCATACTGTCCTGTTGTAGTTACAAAAGCTGTATACTTAATTGAATCTTCATGAACCCTTAAATGAAAGTAGCCATTTTTTAAGTCTAGCGTACTAAAAACTTTAGCTGATGATAACTGGTCAATATGATCTTCAATTATTGGTAGTGGGTATTCATCCTTAACCATCTTACTATTTAATTTTCTATAATCTACACATACTCGTAGCGATCCATCTTTTTTTCTTACTAACACAAGTGGGCTTGAATATTCAGAAAAACTCACCCTTATTATTCCTTCATCGAGCCACTCCTGGATTTGTTGATCCACAGCTTCCTTTTCCTTGAAGGCTATGCGTCTTGGTCTCTGGGATACTGGCAGGTCATCTTTCAACACTATTTTCAATTCAATTGGGGCTTCTTGAGTTTTTAGTGGCACATACTGTTCTACCAGCTTTATAACTTCTTCTTTTATACCTGGACTGCTCACATGACCTATACAATCAACAGAACAAGAATAACAGGTAACCTCTTGCAACCAATCAGAACTAGAACTCATACATCTGTCCTTCGGCATAAACACCACCATACCATCTTTCATAATCATCATAATACCACATAAGAAATCATTTCCTAAAATAATTTTAAATGGAATAGAGTTGTTGGGCAATATATAAAACTTTACATTTGTGTATTCACTATTATCTATAACAATATTTAACGTTACCGTACCATATGACTTTATTCTTGATCCGCCTAAACCAGTTAACGTAACAATACCAGTTTGGTCACATAGTAAACCAAGCTCATCATAGAAGCTTTTTGAGATAATATTCACATCACATCCCGAATCTATCAACGCTATTTCGGATTTATCGCGCACAAACACAGTTTTTTGCGGTTTTATACGCTTTACGAACTGTTTGTCAACTTTGTTTACATTGTCAATGTCAGTAATGTCACTCGAGATCTCGTTCTCATTCACGGCCGCCATCTTACCGCAGCAGCCAATCACAGTCGAACGTTCCGCTATAGGTTGGCCAACATCAGAATACGAACCATTCAACCCTGACTTCACGCCGCTGGACGCGATGAAAACATCAACGTGAACTTCGTCTGAGTTAGCGTTGTCGGAAGTGCTGCCATCCGCACCATTCCGCAACATGTTGAAGAAGGCTTGCTTCGTAATTTGATTGGTAGATTTCTTCCCGGATGCACTCGTGCCAACTTTCGAGTTCCGATTCACTCCGACCGGTCCCGAACTTTGCCGTTCACCTTCACTTGATGATGACGTCGTCGTTGTATGCGCAGACTTTGTTACCGTTGAATCCGCCATTTTCTTCTTAGGACATTCAAGTGAAATATGCCCAAACTCGTTACAACTGAAACATTTTTTTCCTTGCCCCCGATGAGGACAACTCTCCGACACATGATTTCTTTCCCCACAGCCGAAACATCTACTTTCTGTTCTCGCGTTCTTCTTTTGAACTGATTCATTGTTAGTTTTCACACGCACATCTTTAGCAGCATTTTTCTTAAAAGTCTCGTACAATTTCAACTTCACCTTCAGCTCCGCATAGGTAGTAACTCCGTATAACATGATCTTATTGATCTCTAAATCCTGTATTCCATCGACTATATATTTGATAGCCACATAGTCGGGCATTTTCCCGCGCTTACCCAATTCCTTCATGATAAACATGTAATCGGTACATGATTCTTCCTTTTTCTTCCGCCGACTGCTCATCAACTCATGTATTTTCTTAATGTCTATCGAGTCGACAAATTCCTTACTAATGGCTCCTTTAATATCATCCCATGTTTTGTAATTATTTTTCTCTGATCGGAGCCATAACGCCGCTGTGCCGGTTAAAGATCGTCTTGCTACCAGCAACTTCTGGATGTCACTCCAGCCAAATATCTCGCCGTTTTCCTCAATATCTTGAATCCACATATTAACTGTATAAGTTTCATCTTGTCCACTGAACTTCGCAATCAATTTTTCTGTTAGATGCAGCATGCCGCCGCCGCCATTGTGACCGCGTGTATCTTCATACTCAGCCTCATCTGAGCTCCCGCTCTCGCTTTTCCGATCCTTGTTGCCCATGGTGTCGTCGTCGTCGTACCTCTTAATCTTTCTTCGTAGAAAACACCAGGCAATTCGTTGATCGTCCCGTCGTGTAGCGAGAAACAAATTTCCTCCGGATCCCGGACGAGCCCCCAAATTTGTGGGATCAGGAGAGGAAATAAGTAATCCGGATTGTAGATAACGGGTTTATTTCGTGGCGCAGCCACGGAGAACTTCTTAAAAAAACTAATAATCGCGTAACTTAATTTACAGAGAAAAACCAGCGAGATAATCCAACTTTGCACACGTTCTAACAGCCATCTTCTTTTTCATATCCCTTCCATTCCACATTCACTCGTTCCCCCATTCATCGACCACAGACAACATACACAGTCACAATCATTTCTTTACACGCATCACTCATTCCACATCTATTTACTGCTTTTGAAACTTTTCCTTACGCAGCAATTAAAACAAATAAACGTTTTTTTTATTTTTTGTTTTTTTTTTAAAAGAAATTATAATGTCATATGAAAAAAATAAATATAATACTTATGTAGCTGAAAACATGTTCAACTGATGGTAAGTGGTCATAACAGCCGATGGACATCAACAATTTACAATCCACAAAAGCAGATTGCATATGCGTTCCTTCATCTGAGGAATTCGGGGTTATGACTTATGTGCCAGTAATTTCTTCCCTAATCTCACTACCAAAACGGTACGCGACAAATACTAGTATTTGGCGGCAGGTAGCAACATAAAGAGTCTACTTCTTCTTCTTCGTCGTGTCGATGGCTGAGTCAAATTTTATTTTGACTAGCCATCGTGGTGAAAGGATTAGCCAATTCGCTTGAAGAACTCGCGAATTGTCCAGGGTGCACCGGACGTAAGGAATCGTTGTGTACGTCACTCGGGAAGGCTCCTTTCGTGCGTCACATAAAGAGTTAATTTAACTTTTCAATTCTTACGTTTTACTTATCTATATATGCAATATTACGTAGAGCATTTGATTAATATCTTAAGTAACGCTTTAAAGTAAATATGAGAGTACTGCAACAGACAGACACCAATAATATTTACAGAAGCATGTTTATTTTTGCACGGAGCACGAAAAGTACAAATATTTATTTTTTATTTACCACAAACCGCACTGTCAGCCACAGTACGTTATTTTCTTTCCTTCCGTAGATATTTTTACAGAAAAATTGTGCCACACATTTTTTTGCGATTTCGAGGGAATCGTAAAGTAAACCAGAGATAAAATTATAGATGGGTGCTATGGTGTGAAGATGAAGGGTTTATGGATAATTTTACTTACTAGCTTATTGATAGGGATAAACTTGAGGGAACCTCCATAAATTGATTACAAGGCCAATACAAATAAAATGATACCATAAAGTGCCTGTTTAGTTGGTTGGGTGATTACTGATTAGCGTATGCGACTTTTGATCATTAGGATACTAGTTCGATACCTGAGTCGGGTAAAATAATCATTTGCACGGCATGATAGATGGCGCCTGAGTCGCAGCCAGTCTTGCACGTGTAAGACTGGCTGCGACTCAGGCGCGACATATCGCACACTCTTGATAATGCCTAGACGTATAGGCGGAACCGCGGTCGACTAAATATACCAACATTACGTGAGTAACACCCGTATTACATAATTTGAATAATGTTACAAACTCACGTCAGTTTTAATAAAAATATGATAGATGGCGATAAACTGGTCTTATAGAACCTTATCTACATTGGTGAAATATTAATGTTTACTCGTTTAATTATACCTTTCTGAGTTATACGGGCATGTTTTTATGTTATGATTAATTATTTAACTGCCATACGACAAAACTCGATCACACAAGCAATCGTCAAATTAACGGACCAAACGAGAGTAAATGACTACAATTTCAACCCTAATTAAACAGTGGTGTAACATTTTTCACTTTTAAAAGACCTGCTCAACTAACAAATACTCAAAGGAAAACCAGCTATATGTTCGAAGGATAAGGTTCAAAATCGATTAAAGGTTGTCTTCTCTAACAAAATAGGCCACGTTGGAGACCACTTGTACGGTATAAGAGACAGCTTACTTCGAGGCTCAGAGGGTTCTTTATAAATGCAACTCATGGGGTTTTGTTGTTCAAGGGCTTTTCAAATCTCTTGAGATCAACGGATGTCACTTTAGACGCTGTATCTATACATATTTTGGAGAATAACCAACCCTCTCATGAAATACTTCGTTAATATTTTTTCCTTAAAGGTATCAAAAAGGAATGCTGCTATGCAAAATCTTTATTAAACATGTACTATTATTATATGTTTATTTTATTTGAAAAAAAAACGACGCTCGCACTAGGAATAACGCCTGTGTAACGGGGGTGTTCACAAACATACATTTCACACACTCAAAGCACACCCAGAGTCAGAACAACTCTTTGCGGATCACCAGCACTGTTGAAAGCGGCGCGGCGACCGCTTAGCCCCAGTTGTGTTATAAAAATACAGGTATGCCGATATTCGGCACGCAAGCACAAAATTGTGCATAAGAATACAGGTATGCCAAAATTCGGCACATCAGGACCGAATTGTGCCAGATTATGAAAATGTGACGTAACACTACTAGATCTCTAGCACACAATACTTGACAGTCATGGTAATGGCTCGACCTTATCTTTTTAAATCATAATCAGAATATTATAAAAAAAATATGTTTGGCGCTGTCTTAAAGCCGGATTAGTTATTGGTTGTTATAATATTTTAATAGCTATATATTTAACCATTTAAATGGCAAAAGCAAAATTTCATCCACTAATTTAAAACATTAATTTAATTTTCAACCTACGAATTTGTCGATATCGTTCGTATCTTTTCAAAATCAGACAATTTCTTTCTTTGATCTTTTTAATCATATTATAATGAACTTTCCGTATTAAATTTGAGAGATTGAACACTTTTAAATATGTTTTTCTACAGACTGATTTTTTAGGAAGGTACCGAGATATTTAATAAAAAATTGTCAGTCGCAATATTACAGCTTTGAACATCTGATTACATACTATTTTATCCATTTAATTAATTAATTATACCTTGTAATTATAAGAGGCTTGTCTCCGTTTTATGACGATCAGACAAAAAATATTGATGTTTAATGATAACAAAACGTTATGGCATTTAATTATATATTGTAGACTGTAAATATTTGGAAACGACGCTAAGCCTTGACCGGTCGGCTCGTGACCACGATCGGTGTGATTCGATCGAAACTGTCAAGCTAAAAAGTTAAGTAATATTTACATCATTAAGACCCGTGTCTTTAATATATAATTATAGATAGATAATTTTATTTTGCTTATAACAATGGTACAATAAGATCTTAATATTAAATACATGTTCAGCAATGATTTGTCATAATTATGACATGCAATTTTTGCATTTTATTATTATAATCCTGTCCGTTTTTGACTACTTTAAATAAATAAAGAAATATGTTTTCTTGAATCAGTGATTAACATTGATCTATATAAATAACAGAGATCAAGATATTAATTCATTCAAATAAATATAGTAAAATGTCCATAATTTATAATAACACGTCATAATTTGTAATAAAAATAATTTCATCAATAATAACAATTCATACAATTATATCATTAAAATAATTCATAATTTATATTGAACTAACTCATGTATACTATAAAAAACACTTTTCACTAAGCCATTAATATGTCAATTGTAATTTCGTTTCTTTAAACGGCACTGCTCTAAAATTATGGGGAATATGATTGAATATTTTTATGCTCATTAAGAAGCAGTATTATGTGTACAAATAACGAAAGTTTATAATCTTTAGCTATCGCATTTATTACTCAATGGTCGGATTAGATACGTTTTTTTCTTTAGTACGAATTCTACACATTATTTTTCCTTCTTTACATTATTCGATGACGCTCCCTTTATTTCTGTCTGTGACGTCACTTTGGGACGTAAAGTGAAAATAGCGGGACTTAGAAGGCTTTTTATTGTGCTCTTAAAGTGACTGTCATGTGTTCCTTTCTCACGAACAACAGACAATAGGTTTTTGTGGAGATATTCTGGAAGATTGGATGTTTTTGGAAGCCTCGGTATTAATGTATAAGTAAGGGTTCCTTTTTTACTTTTTGGGTACGGAACCCTCAAAAGAAGGGGTCATTTTTAAATTAAATATGCAAGTATTTGTAAGAAATGAAATAAATGTCTTTGCGTAGGTTAAAGAATTTTCTTCCAACTTCCACTAAAATTGCGCTTGTTCAAACTCTTCTCTTTCCTATCCTCGACTACGCCGATGTCAGCTATCTTGATCTCACAGAGGAGCAGCTTGATAAGCTTGAGCGACTTCAAAATTTCTGTATAAGATTTATATTTGGGTTACGCAAATATGATCATGTATCCGAGTACCGCAATAAGCTCAAGTGGCTTCCTATTCGCCTTCGACGGAATACTCACATTCTTTCTCTACTCTACCAGGTCTTATTCAACCCTTCTGCCCCCTCTTACTTAAAAGAACGTTTTCAGTTCGTCAGTGACACGCATTCTAGAGCCTTAAGATCGTCGGAAAATCTAAAACTGGATATGCCAATGCATTCTACCACCTTCTACGACAAATCCTTTGTGGTTCAAGCAACACGTCTGTGGAATGCATTACCCGTGTCTATTCGACACGCCAAAACTATTTACTCTTTTAAAAAAATTGTCAAAGATCATTACTTATCCTCTCTATAAATCTTAACATTATTTATTCACATTGCCAGTCCTTTCAGATGCATGTGTAAAACTTGTGTATACATTTCTTATTTTCCTCTGTTTTCATTATATGTATGTATAATATTTATTTATAATAATATGTATGTATTTAATATATAAATAGTGATATGTACATATTTATTTTAAGTATACCTATATATATGTTTATATAATATGTATTTAATTTGTAGGTAAATGTACCTATTAAATGTGTAAATGTATGTAAATATTAGTTATAGTAAACCTTCTATCTCATCTCTTACACCTTAAACTGCCCCATATCAGTCTAACTATCTATTTGTCCATCCAAAGGTTGCCTGTAAGATATTGCTTTTTAGCGATAAGGCCGCCCATTGTACATGTCTTAATGTTAAATTATGTTCTTTAATGTGTCTTATTTTTTGGTGTGCAATAAAGTTTATTCTATCTATCTATCTATCTAAATTTGAAGTTTTTTTTTCTAAGAAAAATTACTAGTATTCTTGTTAACTCCCCCCAGCTAAGCTTAATTCGCTTGTGTTAGAAGGAAGTTCCCGTCCGTGGTGTAATGGCCAGGATTCAAACCCGTAAGACTGTTGTCTTATCCATTGCGCCACGGTTGCTTCTTACCTTCTAGCTTCGGCTCGCTGATTTTCTAGTTTTTTTTCCGCTGTGTTGTAAAGGGGATAGCAAAAAAGTTCTTCATTGCCTTTTTTTTCATGATTGTATTAGACGTAGTGTGTATTACATGTTAGTAGTGATTAGACTATCAAATAATTATTAGTGCATGTTTTATTCGTACAATAAATTCTTAACGCTCTTCCCCGAATTTCTTTGTTGAGAATTATTATTTATGGTTGTCAAAAGCGTATGGGTGCGTTCCGGGTTTCACATTTAATTTAATAATATATTAGTCATCAATACGAGATAGTATTTGTATGTTTTATTATTGTATAGGTTTAGTTGTAGTTGTTTTATATTAATATAATTTAGTTTTTAATCCATAAATATATTGTTATATTGTGACACAAAAATTGTGAATGTAATTATTAGATATTATTTATTTATTTATTTTCTGTCACACTGCTTTCTACTTATTCTCTGGGCGCATCAGAATTATCAGCGCTGCGGTGCTTTTTAGCGCTGCAGTATTGTGCTGAGATGCGTACCATTTCTGGCATTATGAATTATATTTTAAATTGTATAGTATTAGACGCCCTATTATGTATTTTATTTTGCCAGAATAAATGATTTTTCTTTCTTTCTTTTCTTTCTTAACGCATTATTTGGGTAACACTTTTATTTACGACAGCTATGACGTCACTTCGGGACTTAGGAGTTTTATTGTGCTCTTAAAGAGACACGCCATGTGATACTTTCTCACGAATTACTGACAATGAGTTTGGTGGAGAAACTCCGGAAGATTAAACGTGTTTCGACGCCTTGGCTTTGTTGTATAGCAATGTTGGCAATGTGCAGAACAGAAATTTTATTTTTATAGTATTTTTTTTTCTTAAAATCAGACTTATTTTAAATAAACGTATAACATAACATCACGCCTAAATGTTATGGTCGTGTGTAGTTATGGTCCATTGGGATGGGGGTGAGTCAATCGCCTTCCACCATCACAATTACATCCGTGCTGCTATTGTGTTGATATTTCCTGACAGAAAATTCACAAACGACACTTTGCTCGACCAGGGAATAGAACCTGAGACCTGAGAACTAAACTTCTGTTATTTTTTTATTAAAAATTGATTTGCCCACAGCTTGTGCATACTATGTGAAAATAATGTTATACGTACTAAATGGTAATATATTTATCAATCTATTACCATTAAGTTTACTAGGTGAGATCAGACCCTGAAATTACTGGCACATAAGGCATAACACCTTAGTCCTCAGCTGCAGCGACGCATCTTTAATCTGCTTTTGTGGATTGTTGATGTCCATGGGCTGTATTCCACTTACCATCAGGTTCGTTCGCACCACATTCGTTCGCTGTGGGCGTAGTATAAAAAAAAAGTACTTATAGCATTATTTGCTCTAGCTTGTCTATTACGGGCTAACCAACATTCCATGAGGCCTTTAACATCAAAAACTTTAAAATAGTTTACAATTTTCAAACTTAAAAGTGAAAATTTAAAATTGAAGATCATTTAGGAATATATATAAATACTACTACTGCTAACTATACGTTCATTCGCTATATAAGTCAAATAAACAAGAACATGTTTAAACTATTATTATAGGAGCCAAGCCGTAATTTAGGATCTCAAATAATTATAAAGCAAAATACTGTGAAATACGTCCGTTCATATGAAATATCATTTTCATTTAGCCTTACCTTAAAAGCTTATTCTGCAGAAATGTATTAATGTCAGCAATTTTGAAATATGCCGGATAATGCACAGTTTGTGCTGAACTGAATA
Source organism: Hypena proboscidalis (assembly GCA_905147285.1). Taxonomy (NCBI): domain Eukaryota; kingdom Metazoa; phylum Arthropoda; class Insecta; order Lepidoptera; family Erebidae; genus Hypena; species Hypena proboscidalis. The sequence continues at coordinate 2,388,263 of LR990132.1, forward strand.
TTTAAGTTGTGTTCATATTATACCAGAAACAATGTTTTGCTAAACTCCTGTCCTACCTTACTAAAAGTCAGTTGCCATCGTGGTTAAAGGATTCGCCAGTCTGCTTGGTGGAACTTTGCAGACTGCCCAGGGTGCGCCGGACAGAACACAGAACAGACCTGGTAAGGTGGGGTTTTGCTGACGAATCGGACCTACATTGCGAGTATGGTGCTGTACAGACGATGTCCCATCTCATGACCTGTCCTACTTGCTGACCTGCACAAAGGAAGAGCTCATGAATGCGGATGCAAGCGCCATCCGCGTGGCCACACACTGGGCTGATAGAATTTGACTGCAGCCATCGACACGAAAGAAGAAGAAGAAAAAGTCAGTTTTTCGCGACCAAACCCAATTACATTGAGGACGGCTTCTAATCTAACATGGATAGCTGAATATCAGTATTTTACGTGGAGCGACTACCATCAGACCTCCACAACCCAGAATGAGGTGATACAATACTCATTGTTATACTAGTTGGCAGACTTTCTGGCCTCTGACTACCCGTAACGTTTGCCATAGATCTTCAAATGGCAACAACTTTTTGAGGCAGAAAGGCAACTTGGTTTGCTAAGATGGTCACCCACCCACGGCGGACCGCGGTTATCATTGGCTTCGTCTTAGCTACGAGCTCCTTCTATCTTACTAAAATTGCAATTGTAAAGGTTGGTGACTGGATGTATGTTTGTTAATCCTGGTATACACGTTCCAAAAATATCGTAGCGATAAATCGGTGCAGTTTGAACTACGCTGATTTATCGATTATGCTTATGAGTAATCGTAATAATTTATAATAATATAGTTATATTTTAAAGAGTGCGTTCGACTATGATCTTACCTGGTGGTAAGTGATGATACGGTCTACGTTAGTAGGTTTCTAGGTAAGAAATTATGGCTTTCCTATGTCTTTAATTATACTACATAATAATATGATCGACAACCCGCTACAATCTCTATCGCTTGATTAATATCTACAGTAGCTTGTGTAGCTTTATCATGGCAGAAATGCTGAGCCGAGCTTCATGCAATTTTGAACACATGGTACGTTGTAACTGACAACATTAGTGTATGGACTTTAAGTCTCTATTGTGTGGTTGTTTTATGTGTCGTAGTTTATATTAGTTATAGAGGTAAATTATATCTAACGATACGCTATTGAAATTCTCTGAAGCCTGCTCAGCCACCTTCAGATATTTTCTCTCTTGGGGAGGGAGGAGTTAAGTCTGCTGACTCGACTAACATCAGCTTTGTCAGCACTGCTACTCCCACCAACATCTGTTAGGTACTAATTATTATTGTCAATTTAGCAATTAAGTATAATAAATAGCCAATAGTTTTAGAATTAAGTTGATTATTGTTTTAGTATTAACATTGTTTAGCTGTTAGTCTAATAAAGTATTTTTTTTATTAATACTTTGTTTCCTGTTACTTCATTGGCATTCCTGTCACTTACTAAACTTGAATATAAATTTGTTAAGATAGTCTTGAGCAATCAAATAAGTAAATTTATTTTATGACAAACATTCGCCTATTCTGTGCTATAAACTATTATAGCACAGAATAGGCTAATGTTTGTCATATTTATATTCAAGTTTAGTAACTCTACTTTTAAAATAAGTCTTGTAACTGCCATATCAGAGCTTGGGATACATATTCAACCGAAAAGATAATGTAGATAGGTAACTTACATAATATACAAAGATATCCAACAAATTGCTTCGGAGGTTAAGAGCTAGAATGTATAAAGTTGTATCATAAATAAAATAATATCTGAGTATGATACTTACCTCGGAATTTGAAGATAACGGTGATAACCTAAATACATACAAAATATTTATTTTCTAGAGGTGGAAAATATTTTGTGTTTCAGTTTTATATTCACGGTAAGATTTTGTATATTTTACTAAACATGACTGGCTTCTTTGGAAGTGAAAACTAGCAGAGTGATCTAAAATAATATTTTTTTTTTTTAAATATTTAGATATGATCAATTTTCGATTTAAGATTATTGACAGCAGACCAATAGCCGAATCGAGCTGAGGGGGAGGGTGGGATAATTTTCCAAAAAAGAAAAACGACTTCAATTACTATTATTTTAGACTTATATGGTTTTCTCATTAGAACCATTGTCAGAACTGGACCAAATAAAAATGTGACCACACGGCAAGCACCAGCTTTTAACTAAAAAAAGAAAAATTAAAGTCGCTTCGCCCAGTCAAAAGTTTTGAAGTAACAAACATAGACACAGACGAATTGAGAACCTCCTCCTCTTTGAAGTCGGTTAAAAGCTCCTTCTTTTTAGAAGTCAGTTAAAAAGGACTAACAAATAAGCACAATGCGTAGATAATCCAAACGTCTGAATATAGAGCTTTCCCTTTTTGTCACATTAAAAGATCCATAAGTTAGGAAGAAGCAGCTATATAATTGGGTTGACTTGCATTTTTAGCGCTTGTTCTACGATTAACGTCTTTATTATATGGAAATTGTGTCCGGCAAGATAGTTGGAAAAGGCCTACTCTATATCCCATGGGAACTTATACATAACCGTTAAAGTGTGGTATATTACATCTCTGCACTGAAACACACTTCTGAGGCGTGTTTTTATGTTTAAATTACAAACAGTTCATCATAATAATATGCTGCATAATCAATATTAATTAGCAAACCTGCACTACGAACATGGATATGTTTGTAATAGTTATAATATTGTAGTTATTTCTGTCATGAAATGTACCTAAAAATTACAAGCGGAATATGTTGATTAAATAGCTTTGCCTTAATCCGATCCAGTGTGATTTAATTCGTGTATAATAGTGCTTGTGAAATAAATCATTATAAAGTTATGAAATAAATATTGTGTGAAATATTTTTTTTTGGCTGCCAACACTTTTTTAAACTTTTAAAACACTGTAGTGCTTAATTATAATTAATAGTCAATTTTAATCTAGTGACAAAAATATAGTTGAGTTTCATAAGGTTGAATTAAAATGGGTATAATTTGCCAAATTGATGTGTTCAAACCACCAAACATTGGCTTTCTGCCGGGTGATACAGTATCAGGAGTTATACGGTATACAATTCAAGAACCAATGGAGATAAAGAAAATTGTCACATCTTTAAAGGGAAACGGACATCTTTCAATTAAAGTGAGACATATATTCAGAAGCAGACAAAGATCTTTAGAGCAATATACAGCCGATGAAGACTATGTCGATATTGATAAAATTGTTTGTGATGAACGCAAAACAGTTGCTATAGGCCGCTATGAAGCCATCTTCAATTTCAAAATACCAGAAAATGTCCCAGCAACTTTGTTTTATGAACACAGTTTCTCTAAATACAAGGTCAAGTGTCAAATAGCATATTATATCCGTATAAAATTTGTGAGACCAGGGTTGTTTGCTTGCACAAAACATTTCAAAAAAGATGTTATTGTAGTACCTCAGCTAACACCCAAACTTATACAAAGCCCAATCACTTACGAAAAAGAGAATATCTTGGCGAAATTATTTTCAAGACAAAAATGCTTCACCAACTTAAAAGTCACAGTTAAAAACTCTATTATACCTGTTGGTGGTACCATTCAAGTGGTCTGCCATATCCGTAATATAAGTAATATTGTGGTGCAAGAAGTAATAGTACGACTTATAGAAATCAATCGTTTCAAGGCTCCTGGATATCACTCAGTCAAAGTTATGGAAGACGTACCTGGAACTTTCTTTACAGCAGGAGAAATTGCAAGCAACAATCTTGCGCGTTTATCTTTAAAAGTTAAAGTACCAAATAACAGAATGACCTTCGAAAATTCAAAAATGTTTGGTACTGATTATTTTGTTAGAGTTGAAGTAAAATTGCCTGTGCCTCATAAAAATATTGAACTACTATGTCCTGTTGAAATAGGGATGATACCTTTGAGTCTTTTGCCTGAAAGTGAATTGTAACATTCGTGCACAAATATTATTTGCAGTGAAACCAATGTACAGTGGCCTAACGAGCTAGGTATGCAAGGCGAAAACTTCTAAGTCATAGTAAAGACTTGCTACACCAGTTTTGGATAAGTGAGGTACATATCACTTGCAGCCAGTTTTCAATATGGCACAGAAGTTTTTCTCTGCATACCTAATATCTTGGCTGGAATTTCACTATAGTTAGAACAACCAGTCATAGAGCATACAGCGTATGTTCTACGACTTTTAGTTAGAACAACCCAAAAGTACGGATAAAAATTTTCATTCTATATTTGTATAGTTTTGCTTTGTATACAATAAACATAGCGTATGTTCTATGGCTTTTAGTTAGAACAACCCAAAAGTACGGATAAACATTTTCATTCTATATTTGTATAGTTTTGCTTTGTATACAATAAACATAGCGTATATTCTATGGCTTTTAGTTAGAACAACCCAAAAGTACGGATAAACATTTTCATCCTATATTTGTATAGTTTTGCTTTGTATACAATAAACATAGCGTATGTTCTATGGCTTTAAGTTCAATCTTTCCTCTTTGTCACATTAGTTTAGATTGGAATAGCATTTCTTAATTGTTAAGAATTTTTTAAGCCCGAAAATTAGCTTGTGCACTGATCAGAGCAGAGGGGGTCTCCCTCTGCTCTGCTATTGGCAATCTCTTTGGTGCTAAATATTTCGCTAAAATGAGTATTAGATTTAGTAATATTATCTATATTTATATTTAATTATCTTTCAACAAAAGAGTTTTGTTAACAAGTCCTTAAATTTTGTGCGTCGCAGAGACAGAACAAAGTCACTGTTCTTCATCGTCTTCATCTAAGGCCACTGTCAAATTTGGTTATGACAGCTGATGTCATTGTATTGTTTGTTACAAGTTTGTAAATTTTACGTGATGCACATGAAATATGTATGATATTCAAGAGGTATTTATCAAATATAGATTGTGTTCAGTTTGGTCATCGTGTCCCAATAGTTACACATAAATATATTTCCCAGTGACCGATTTATTTTTAAGTTTCTACATTTTCCTCACTCCAGTTCATTATCCTGTTTGTTCATATATTGATAACTTTTTTTAATCATTATCAACATGACGCAACAATAAATTATACAAATGGGAATATATTGCCAAATAAATATGCTAACCCCATCAGACGTCCACTTCCAATCTGGTGAGACGGTCGCAGGTGTAATAAAATATGCTATACACGAACCAATGGAATTTGAAAGGATTACCACATCGTTGAAAGGTAAAGGATATTTAAGAATATCAGTACGAAGCAATCGTACGTACAGGGATGATATTTACATGGCTAAGGAAACCTATGTTGACATCGATAAAATAGTCTTAGGAAGAAAAGCTACAGTACCAACAGGCTGCAATGAAATCAAATTCAATTTCAAAATACCTCAAAAGATACCATCGACCCTAAATTATAAACATTATTTCTCAAGATACGCAGTCAAGTGTAAGATAAAATACTACATCAGAATAAAATTCGAGAGACCGGGCTGGTTTACTTTAGCGAAGCACTTTAAAAAAGAAATCAATATAGTGTCGCAGATGACTCCGCAATTATTCAGGGAGCCCGTCATTTATGGAGAAAAGAAGAAGCTTATGAGATTATTTTCAAGGAAAAATGCCTCCATCAATGTAAAAGCAACTATTGCAAATTCAGTTATTGCAGTTGGTGGAAGGATATCAATAATACTCGAAATAAATAACGACAGTAACGTTTTAATTAAAAAGGTAGTAACAAAATTAATAGAAATCTATAGTTTTCAAGCTGATGGATGCGATAAAATACAAGACGTCGGAAATGTACCAGAAACGTATTTTGAAACAGGTTTTATCAAATGTGGAGTTGTTGAAACTAGGCCTCTAGAAATGCTTGTGCCCATAGACCGAGCTTCCTTGCAATATTCTAAGCTTGTTGCAAGAGATTATGAAGTTAATATTACATTAGAATTACCTTTGCCTCACAGAAATATTCATCTAAATATTCCCGTTCAAATTGGTCGATTACCTGATGTGTGTAATAATGTACGTAGTAATATTATTGCAGCAGAACATTCAGTAGTTTTTGATAACCCCCCTCCCTCGTATTGGGAAGCAATGGGTGAAACCATCAAAAATACTAAATCCAATATTGATTTTGAGATGTGGTGTAAAAGACATAAATATGTGAAAAAAATATTGTAATAGTTGTAAAAAAATGCAAGTATTTGTAATAGATTTTAAAGTCTTTTTTATTTAGTTGTAGCGTTTTATTTTTGTACATCATGTTTTCATATTATATGCTCACGACTGTTGTAAATAAAAAATACAGTATTGCTTTTACTTTGATTGTTACTAATGGTACCTAACACTATAAATAAGGATAATCATAAGTAGGTAATTACTTGGTGAAATGGTTAATAAATGGTTGTTAGGTACCTATTTATTAATACCTGATATTATATTACAAAGCACATAACTTATTTTTTCTTTCTAATAAATTCATGAAAATAAATATATTATCAAATAATGTTATTTTACAAAAAAATGGTTTTATAGTATTTTATATTTAGTTAATACTAAATTGATTTGGGTTCTTTTAAGTTTTCTTGATTTTTTGTTAATTGATGATGTTGAAATGTATATGTTCGAATAAGTGTTTTAATTTGGTTGCGTATTGTTAATCATTCGTCTACGATGGCGAAGAACTGTCATTATGAGAAAGGTGCTAAGTATTCGTGATCTTCAAATTACTATTTTTTTTTACTACCTACGGTGTTTTTGTTTGGTGGTGAGATAGGCCTGGTAAGTAGGCAATATGTTTTTATGTCACCTAGTGTAGTGTGTGTCAGGTTTTGAATGCGTGTTTACTGGCTTCAATTGTAATTGAAACCAGAAAACACGCCCTTAAAACTTGTAGACCTGGTGGTGAGGATGTATCTTCACCATTAGGTAGAACTACAAGACAATCACTACGTCTCCTAAGTAAATGTTGTATAGAAGCGATCTCCTTATAGTATAAGGCCGCCCATTGTGCATATTGTGCATATAAAAAGTAAATAATTGTGATACAGAGTCTAATTTGAATAAATTAGACTCTGTATCACAATTATTTACTTTTTCTTTGTGTCTTATCATTTCTTTTTTATACTATGCCCACAGCGATCGAACGTGTAGTCCACCTGGTGGTTAGTGGAGCACAGCCCATGGACATCAACGATCCACAAAAGCAGATTATAGATGCGTCGCTGCAGCTGAGGACTACGGTGTTATGCCTCATGTGCCAGTAATTTCAGGGCCCGATCTCACCACCAAACCGGAACACATTAATGGAAGCACTACTATTTGGCGCCAGGTTAAAGGTGAGACGGTGGTGCTGCTGCCCTCGAGCTCATTCACAAGAGCTCTACCACCAGTAAAAACCCACATAGTTAATTCATGACCCATTTGACTAATATTTCTTGTCCTGAATTGTTAAAGTCGATAAGTTCTACATTAGTTGATATAACAAGTGAATTTAGACGTTAGTGTGAAGAGGTGTCTATTAGGAAATAGTATTAAGGTGAGTCATACATTAACTTTGTTGATACAATAAATAATTATCTATCTATCTATCTACGTCGCCGGTATAAAATAATGATGAAATTGAAACGCCTTTCGTATACCAATAGCAAAAGTTTATAGTGACATCTTTGCAAGTGCCAACAGCTAGTATAATATTTTACAATACAAACAGCAGAAAAATATTATTGAGTAGAAGCGCCCAGTCCTCTTTCTAGGTCCTTGCTCGGCATCAAACCTGCTAAATAACCACGGTTCGTCTGCCGATCAAATACATCTCCTGAAGTTTGATTTTGCAATACCTGATCCTGATTTACATTTAAAGCGCCTGGAACACATGAATTATTGTACTTGAGAGGGATTTGCTAATTAAAAAAATAAAATGACAAACATCAATCAAAATTTTATTTAGTTTTTTTTTAATGTTTTTCAAAGCCAGAATTACTGAAGGTGGGCAATATTAATAAAATACAGATTATACAGAGGTATTTAAAGCCACTATACAATTAAACAACATCGCAATAAATATATACAACAACATCACTTCTCTTAACCATTCGATTTAAAACTTAAAGGCACAGTTTTTAAAGCACATTTTTGCATACAGTGTAAAATATCAAAACAAAGTTCTGTTGTATAATGTATCCATACGCGTTTGTTTAGGCTTGGCCTTGAGTTTTATTAGAGGCCAAGGGCATCTATTGGCTTTGGAGAGGAATAAGGCTAGCCGCACACTTGCAATAATTATAATAATATTGCCAATTTTTTTTTTTTTTTTTTTATTCTTTATTTTTAAAGGGGGTGTTTTCAAACATGAATATGTAACCCCCATAAAATCAACGCTTACAGAGAACACTTATAACTAAAAGTTGGTGCACAGCGAACCATCCCCTCCCACATCAGTAGCATCTATATTATTCTTGGCCTATTCTTAATACCTAATTGTGTAAGTCTATACAATAACTTAGCCGCCGCCGACATAGGAAAAGATAAAATGCTGTTACACCAACCGACATCTTTAAAATTAATATCGAGGTGAGACTGAATTTGTCTCCTAAACGCCTCGTTCCGGACACATTCCAAATATATTGCCAATTTTATCAGTATTTACTTGATTTACTAGTAAAAGCTGCATAAAAACGAGTCGATACGCAAAATAATTTCAATTATTATTGTGTGTGTGAGGCAAGTCTTTGAGATACTAAAAATAAATTACAATAATTAAAAGTGCAATGTTTATTTTTGTTAAGTATTAAAAAATAATCTTCTCGCTAAATACAGCGTGTTGATTGCGTATTTTCACATACATTGTGTTTGTTCTTTATCTTATACATAATTATTGATATCTTCCTACTACTAAGTACGAGATTCAGATAAGAATGGTTACTTTACATCAATTCTGACTTAAAATCTTATCGTCTAAAATTATTTAAAACTTACTAAAACACATACATTTCAAGTTTTGACATACATACAGCCATAAAAGAACGCCACAGGGGATAAAATAATAGTTTATGAATCATAATTATTTTATAGATCAATAGTAAACCTAGTTTCATACTGGCGTCGCATTCCCTTCTGATTGAAATTAAATGAAAATAAGTAACATGTCGTTCAGGTAGTCCTATGAGTCACGAAAAGTTTATGCTCGTATTAAACGAGCCAAATAATTTGTTTTTTCCAGTATTTTTCTTGTTGCTTCACTAGTCATTATCGTTTCAGTCTTCCTTTTCAAATACTTAAATTGTACATCCAATTTCATAAACATGACCTCTTAATTTATTCGTCTCCTCTCAATGATTCAATGTCAAATTTCAATTCCATCCACTGCGTGTTTAGCTGCCTACTTTAATTCCTCTAACACTATGATTGGAATATCATTGATTGCATTTAAACATATTAACAATACAGAGTAAGTACCACATGTCATGTCTCGTGCCATTCGACCTACTTACTTTTACTTTCTCTACAGTAACAAGTCGTTTAAGGACAATAACCGGTTGCCGAAATACGTGGATTTAATTTGTTCTTCTTTTATTTTATAGCGGACACATTTAAAGGTAAGCAAGTACAACCTTCATTATAAAACTTGTTGCGATTAAGCAAAATCAAAAATACTATTGACATTGACATTGCAAAACTATTTAACTTAAAAGTTTTTTTCATAATCTTTTTCGTAGTCCTTTTCTTGTGTTTGTGAACAGCCAGCGTTTTCTTCTTCAAGTTTACCTTGTTCTCCTATAACCACTGGAATTTCTGCCGAAGCATCTCTATGAGGGAACGGCAATTTTACTTCTACGTTCAGTTTATACTCTCTTATCAATATTTCCGAATGTTGTATAGTATACAGGTTAGGCAAAGTAGGCACGACGCACTTAAAACTAAATTCACTGTCTTCTTCAACTCCTGGCGTTTCAACCACACTTTCTTTTATTGTGGTCCTCACAATCTTTTTATGGTTAGTATCGGATATATATGTTATTTCAGTTACCAGCCTACTTCTAATACCCGTTACTGGTGTATCCGAATTATTCGTTATTGTGCCTTTAAATTTAATGTTTTCACCGGGCATCAAAAACGTTTTCTCAACTTCTATTTTCAAATCCACTGGACCTTCAGTAGTGAATAAGGAAAATGGGCACTTTGTTAATCCAAAAATTATAGGCTGTGCTAATGTAGGATTGACGTCACCATAAAAAGGTATTTCTGTCTCAAACTTCTTGGTTCCAAATAATCCAGGTTTTATAAACACACCTTTGACCTTGTACGATATTGTGCATATGTAGTCCTTAAACGAGGACGGTAGATTTTGCGGCAGGAAAAATTCAAAAGGATGTTTATAGTCTCCTTCTTCGACAAGGCTTTCTTCTGATACCAAAAAATGCTGAATGGATACATATTTTTCTTTTCCAGAGTAAGACCTTCGGTTTTTGCCAGAACCTTCAGACCAGTGGCACTTTCCTTTACATGATAAGTAGACGAAGATGGATTCGAATACGGTTGGCTCCTGAATTCTGTATGCTAGACTTCCTGTGATTGCATCGCCACTTTTGTAGATGCCTTCCTTAGGAGTCAGTAATATCTGACACTCGATCACCATAGTGACGCGTCAAGGATATAAATAGCACAACGACCTCTCTCGCCGGTCGGTCGCCGTATACTGATGTCTACGTAAATATAAATGTTAATGGCCGTGCGTCATTCATCGACCCCCACCATGATACTATGCCGGTTCTCGCAAATACGGAGGGAATTATTTTGCAACTATACGTTTCTCCTAATCTTTATAAATATAATTATATATATTCACTTTTTGTGGGTTTTTGGAAAGACCGGTGATTATTTTGCTAACAAGATTAAAAAGAAATTTATAAAATTGACACAGTATGCACCTGTAATAGCTTCATAATACAGGCAAGTTTTAACAACAAATGAATACTTATCAGCTGTTGTATGAATGTTGCAAACACGTTTGAGTAAATTACAATAAAATAAACGACATTTTTATTTGGTCAAGGCCATTCATAGATTATTTCTACGCCCAAACCTTTTAAGTTATTATTTCATTCCCACGAAAACAAAATTGTTAAGAACTGTCAAAGTTGCAGCTGACCCCGTACGAAGTCGTCTTATTGTCACATCTAATTTTACAGTTTTGGAGGCGAAACGTCTTAATTTTGAATCGCGTAAGAATGGCAAAAATATGATTGAACAACCCCATTTATCGATCAAAATAATCAAGCCCCAGTATAGCGGCAGTTGGTTACATGTTAATAGGCTTAAACCGCAGGTCAAATTAGTTATCTAATGGCTTGCACTTTAACTGATGTGAATCAGTTAAAGGTTCGATTCCCGTTCAAGACAAATCTTTGTGTGAATGAACATGGAGGTTTGTCTTGGTCTGAGTGTTTCTATGTATATTAAGTGTGTATTTACAAAATTAAAAGTACATTATATGTTTATAGTATCATTCATTCTAGTACCCATAGTTAAAACTCTGCTTAGTTTGGGACTAGATGACGTTGTGTATAAGTTTTGTTGTAATTTGCCCCAATTTCACATAAATCTTATTGGTGTGTAACATATCTTATATGTGGTAAAAAGTGACAACTGTGTTCTTTTTCCAAGTGCAACTAATGTCACTTAAATTCGGTGAGGTTTTTTTTATGGGATAGACAAGATTTAGCCAATACCTCTGAAACTAGCTCTTATTCTAATATTCTATTCTATTCAATATATTGTCTAAATTCCTAAATTTTGTGTTACTGCACCTATGATATATAGACTTTTTACGTTCAAACACATTTGTTTTGCGCAGTTGTGGTGTAATAAACTAGAATAAACTAGACATTAATAATTGTTATCAATTAATACCCGGTGTTTAATTACACGTGTCAGCTAATTGTCATTATAATTACCATCATCGTCAAGCCTTTTTGATACAGACCTTTTCCATTATTCAATTCTTTCAATATCTCAAACACGATGATTTACTTTGAAATATCATCAATATCTTGGTGGGTTGTGTCGTGTACCTGGTATTGGTTGTGAACTGATGACGTCAGTTTTACGAATTAGGGTGAGCCGTTTGGACGGCTCAATGACCTATAAGGTGGTTTTGAGGTCACCACATGGCGGCAAATGCAAGAGCTTATACAGGGCCTTTTTTGCGGTTTTTCTTTCACTAGACTGCGCATGACTTTTTTAACGCTTAAGAAAGTACCACCATCTTTCTTCAACCTGCCGCCACATAAAAGCTGATAGTGAGATTAGACCAGGCCCTTAAATTACTGGCATATAGGTAATAGGTACAAAAAATTGTATGAAACAGAAAGTTTACGATTCAACATTTTAAGATTTTCTCTTTTCATCATTATCACAGCAACTTAGTAGCTTCACTTTAATAGTCAATTTACTTAAGCGCATTATTTATACGTAAAATAAAAACGCCTTCGGTTTTTAGATCTGCAAATATCATTCTAGTGAGTGGGTGCTACGGACAATTTCGAGCCATGAACGTTTAGAAAATAAATGACTTTATTAATATTATTTATTTGTATGCCGTAGTGGTTGTTAGTTTATAGTAATAAGGATACCGACTTTTAATAAAATTATAACTTAATGTACATTTACAGTGATATCAGCGAATGACAAAAAAAGAAAACAACACGATATTGTAAATAAATATTTTTTAATAATGTTATTTATATAAAAATTGTTTAGATAAAGTACGAGACAGGTACACGGTAATAGTCGTTTCACCGCCACGGTTTGGGTCCTTCCATTTTTTATTAATTATGATAATGTATCAGGAGACAATAACATAATTTTGCTTTGACTTTAGAGGGAGAAGGTAATAAAATTAGCTCCTTCATCTGTATATTAATATTTTATTCCTTTTCTTCCAGTTATGTCTGTCTTCTGTTTTATCTCATCACTCTTGTTTGATAGAATTATTTTTCGAAGTCGTCTTTATTCTCACTTCCTTATTTTGATTTAGCTGCATGATTTTTATGATCAACGCGATTCAAGCAAATCGAAAATCGCCATAACCACCACCGTGCAGTTTATGTTTCTCATGTTTTTGAGAAGTACCGGGCATTGGCTTGAATGGTTGGCCTTGTGCACCTATAACGACTGGGATTTCCATTGACGCATTTCTATGAGGAAACGCTAACTTTAACTCCACATGCAGTTTGTATTCTCAGACCAAAAGTTTGGAATGTTGTATAGTGTACATGTTTGGTAACGTAGGTACGGCGCAAGTAAATTGTTTTTTACTTTTTCCTTTCACACCCGGTATTTCTGTTTTACTTTCCTTTATTGTATTCTTCTCAGCCCGTTTATGTTTACCACTAGATATATATGTGGTTTCATTTATAAGTTTAAATTTGATACCCGTAACTACTTTGTCTGAATCATTTTGTATTGAACCATGAAGTATTATGTTTTCACCAATCATCAAAAACGTTTTTTTAATTTCGATTGTCAATTCCACAGGGTAAGGAGATGATATAGAGAATGGGCTTTTTGACAGCCCAACAACTAAAGGTTGCGCCAGAGTAGGGATTAAATTTCCGTAAACAGGAATTTCCATATTGATTTTCTTGTTGTTGTCCAAATATACCTGGTTTGATGAGCTTTGCTTTCATTTTATAGGTTATGGATGCAACGTTATCTTTGAAAGATGATGGCAAATTTGCTGGCAGATTAAATTCAAATGGATATCTGTGTATTCCTGCTATAAATGTTTTCTTGCTCCCCAACAACATTTTCGTTAACAACACATATCGTTCTTTGTTGCAATGAGACTTTTCTGAATCATCTGTACCTTCTGTCCACGAACATTTGCCTTTGCCTGTTAGATAAAGTAAAATAGATTCCAACACTATACTACGACTAAGGCTAAACTCTAATGTTCCAATGATCGGATATCCACTTGTAAATACACCTCCTATCGGAGGAGATAGCAATATTTGACAGTACATTGCAAGATATAGAAAAAATAAAACGCGACAACACTACGTCTTCTTTCATTAGCGGCTAGCCACAGACTGGCAGGTGTGTGAATGTATAGTAAATAAACAAAACTTGTTTTAGCCTTGCGTCAGGCGAGGTATTCATTTTCCTTATAAAATACCAACTGTATTGTACGTCAGAGTGTTTTTTCTTTATTAATCATATGACAGTAAAAACCCTCTTCTAAAAGAAAACTAAAACAGACCCATCAGCTGAGGAATGCCGTCGACCGACGTAACATGTGGTTATTATGAGAATACTAATGCGATATTGCAGCTTTTAGGATTTTAGACAGCCATAATAACGGGTTTGGCAAAACTCGATTTCTCAGTAGCAGCGCAGATTATGAAAATGACAGTAGGCTCACTGCCTATCACATGGGACCTAAAAGTAACTGTTGAATCAATGTGGAATACACCTTAGTTATATCCTTCTGCGGATAGTGTTGTTAAATGTATTTTACTTTTATTTTTTTATTTTCTTAGTGTCCGTACAGATTGCTATAATTAAACTTCTAGGTACTCCTTTAATATTTTTTAATCATTTGAATGATTTGCTTTTAATGTATTATGTAAAGCTGGTTTCAGTTATGACAATTAGGGTTGAAAAATTCTTTACATCTTATGATACGATGACATCAGACACTAAACACTCAGGCTGTACGTCGACTGTCTACGTGTGTACCTACACCACAGCGACACTTTCAATCAGTCTATACGGTAAGACTAGTGTTTTCGACTTTTGTGTTTTTGAGTGTCAGTGGCATCGTGAATAGAAGCATTTGCCCAATGTCTACTTCCATCAGAACTTAGTGACTGAACTTTTGTGTTCCTATAAGGATGTCATTTGGTTTGAATTTATTCATGTTTATGTGTGATTGCTACAAGTAGTTTGTCAGGCACTTTTAATTTATTATAGTGCTTGTGCTTATGTTAGCGTACTACAACGAGACAAGCATACACATACCTACAAATACGTCACGCAATTTTCCAAACGAAGATACATCACGTCCTCTGCAAAATTAAAGATTTAATTAACGCCATTAAAATATTTTAGTTTGAGATATATTTGAGGTAAAAATTGTACAGGTTAAATTATTTACCGCTTTTTTTATATATTTGACATGTTTAATTTGAAACATATCAATTACACTCTGTACAGTCTGTATTATATAAAAATAGTAAATATATACAAAAAAAAATATAATTGCCAAAATATATTATTTATTATTTAATCTCCATTTAACAGTTATTACCGCTTGCCGTCTGTCTGTCTGTCCCTTTGTATGCTTAGATTTTATGATGATACAGAACAAAGGTTTTTATGTGGACAACATGCACGTTATAGTACTACAAAGTACCCGATATGAAGCTTGGGCGGGTCGCTAGTACTAATTAAGATTACAGTGATCACTTATTTTTTAAATTTATAATCATGATAAAAATATAGTCAAACTATAGAAAATCTATATATATAAAAGAAAGTCGTGTTAGTTACACCATTTATAACTCAAGAACGGCTAAACCGATTTGGCTGAAAATTGGTGGGGAGGTAGCTTAGAACCGGGCGAAGGACATAGGATACTTTTAAAATATTTTCGAGGGCAAAATTTTATCGAGGGCGAAGCCGCGCGGGCCAGCTAGTAATATAATAAGAATAACTAATCACTAATAATAAAACTATATAACACACATACAATTAATAAATTACTAAAATAATATAAAATAATTACATTATGCGTCATAAAATTCCTCCGTATTGCTGTCCACAGCGGAAATAATAATAATAATAATCAAATAATTGAATTTAATCAGATCATGTATTGCCGTAAAGATCAATCTGAAAAATCTTCGGCTATCTCTGTAAAGTTGCACGTTTGTAATAAATAGCTGTGCTATGTACTATCAGACCATTACGTGCATGACTCACTATACATACATATTTTTTAAAATTGTCACATAATATAAATAAAATTGTCATACACATTTGATAACGTTACTAAGTTTGTTTAAACTTGACACTATTTAAAATAAAATTTGATATTGGGAATCGACCACGATCGGCCTAAACCAATGATCAACCTATGACGCATACAATCAGAAACGATCTGTACACATATTTTAATTATTAAATTATATTGGCTTCTTTCTTGTGATTAAAATCACTTATCCGTATAGTCTTTTTCATGTTTTTCATCACTTCTAGGCTTGTCATCGTATACTCCATTCGAATAGTCGTTTTCTTCATATTTTCCTGAACTTTTTGAGTTTTTATCTAATTCAAATTCAGTAAAATGTTTTGCTTCTTCTGGTCTATTAAGCTTATTCCCAAGTATTTTTTGTAAAGTTCTGAACTTTTGTTTAAATCGTCCGTCTCTTTTTTCACGCGTTTGTGAATTACTTTGCTTTTCTTCATAGGTACTGCCCTTGCAGTAGTCATTATCTTTTTTTTCTAAATTACTTTCTTCTAATAGTTCATTCATCAAAAAATCTTCTACATCTTTTTCTAAAATAATGGACTTTTTCTCAAATACACTATCCGTATTTTCTTCGTCATGTGTTTGCAAATTACTGGGCTGATCCTCATATTGTTCGCTTTGTTCTCCAATAACCACTGGAATTTCTATAAAAGGATTTATCCGGAAATATGGCAACATTACTTCTACTTTTAACTCATACTCCTGCTTAAAGATTTCCGAATGCTGTATAGAGTAAAGATTAGGCATCGTTGGTACAATACATGTAAATAAAATTTCACTTTGTTCTTCAGCTTCTGACACATATGTAGCACTTTCTTCTGTTTGACTTTTATCAACTCTCTTGTGACCGCCACTAGCTATGTATGTTTTTACATTATTCAGTTTAATTTTGATACACTTTACTGAAGTGTTCGAATGATTTCTTAAAAAGCCTCTTAATTTTATATTTTCACCTGGCATCAAAAACGTTCTTTCGATTTCTATTTTTAATTCCACTGGGCCTTGAGATTTCAGTGAAAATAAACTCTTGGACAATCCATAAATTAGAGGCTGCGCATACAATGGATTCAAATCTCCATAAAAAGTTATTTCAGTGGCAAATTGTTTTTGTTTTTGACCAAATGATCCTGGTATAATAAATACTGCTTCAACAATGTAAGATATGGTGCATATGTCGTTCTTGAACGAAGATGGTAAATTTACCGGAAGGAAAAACTGAAATGGATGTTCGTATACCCCTGCCTCGACCACATTCTCAGAACCAATCACGATTTTCTTCATAGACAAATATCGTTCGCTATTACTATAAGATCGTCTATTATTACCGGTACCTTCTGACCACGAGCAACTTCCTGTACCACTTAAATGGATAAAAATAGATTTAAATATTTTTGACTTGTTTGTGTTGTACACGAGTCTCCCTGTGACCGGATCTCCACTCTTATGGATGCCTTTCGATGGTATATCTAGTAATATTTGACATTCAATACCCATTGTAACGTGTTTTATATTATTAAATAGCACGACAACCTTTTTCCGTGGTAGTTTGTCGGGCACTGACGTGTTTACCGTGCCTCCATAATAATTGGCGTAGATACTGAACTTGCTATCTTCTCTACAATCTAATTCCGTGTGAAAAGTATATATGTAGGTATATATGTGTCACGTAATACGAAATATCTCTAAAACTTGTTTGTCAGCAGTTTCAGGATAATAAAAGATAAAAAGTAATAGTAAAATATGCGACACAGTATTAAGTACTTTTAAAACTGTAGTTATTAATAGCCAAGATAGTTATCGGTACTTACCGCTATCTATTTTGATAAACAATATGAATAATGTAGGTATCTTTCATGTATCGAATGCATCACCTTTTTTTGCGTAACATTTTGTTTTGATATTTATCGTTTATTCAGATAAAACAATAATTTTTCTTAGGTAAAACATTAAAAAGTGGTGAAATAGTAACAGAACTGAAAATGTTTGGATTTTAACAAAGAATACCTAGTGAACAAAATAAATCGTTAGCAGTCAAACAAATAAATAATAAAAAAGATCACTAGGTTTTCAAGGTCAATGCTGATTTTTAATTGTTGTAATTGTTTAAGTTTTACAAAAAACGTACATGACATTTAATGACTGATTATATTTAATATTATTTGTGTTCATATACGAGTACAACAGATACTTTTTTAGGGAATAGTGAAAGTAAATCAATATAATTATATTCATAAAGTTCTTGGATTTCAAACTTGTTTTAATACCAAACTAATCTAGATAATTTGTCAAAGAAGTCATTGTATTTTAAATACTTAAAAAATAAGAGTATATTTTTTTACTACAGCAAGAATATCATTTACTACAATGCAAAAAACAAGGTAAATAGGAATTTAAACTTTTTTTTTAGGCCCACAAAACACAATCATAACAATCATGGTTACATTAAAAGTAGATAAAACATAGTTTGGATCGTAACATAATAATAAACAAAACTTGTTGACTCTTTTGACTTATTAAATTTGGATTAAGTTATTAGACTAGTTTTATTTATGATCCAACATGTATATTTTTTTCTAAATAAAGATTTTTACCTCAAAAAAATATATATATAATCATACAGATATACATTAATTGCTTACTTACACAAAAACATACTTATATCTAAAGGCTTTAGCTAGAAGTATTTATAATTAACACAACTCAGAAAATTTATCTAAGTATCAATTTCACATTACAGGATAAACCGAGGCACTATATTCACATCACTGTCTACACTTATTGTATTAATAACAACCCCACTTTTCCTTATGATTTGATGATGTTATTACTAGATGTTTTTATCACGTTCATCATTATGTAGCACTTAGATGCAGTTATTTGCTTCCCCAACCATAACTGGGATATCCACTGATACATTTTTGTGTGGAAATGGAAATTTGGCTGTGATTTTTACCGTGTACTCTCTTTTGAAAATTTTGGCACACTGAATAGTATACATGTTTGACATAGTTGGTACAATACACGACACTTTACTTTCACTATTGACACTTATAATCCAAGCTTCACTTATTGTTTCGTTTAGAGTTTTCTTTTTAACTATTTTCTTTTTATTACCAACGACGTATATGTCTTCCGCGATTAGATTTGTCTTAATAGCTACAACAGGTACATTTGTATAATTTGTTATTATACATTCTAGTCTTATATCATCACCAGGTCTTACAAATGTATCTTCAATAATGATTGCAATATTAATCGCTTGTTTTCTCAACAAAAGAGTTTTGGTCAGGTGAAATGTTAAAGTATTGGGGAAGTTTGGTTTTAAATAGCCAATGACTGGTATTACCGTATTAAAAACTTTCGTTTGACAACCAACTTTTACAAATAGCGCTGCAACTTTATAAGATATATGACATGGTGCATCCATAGTGGATGGTAAGTCTTCTGGAAGCACAAAACAAAAGGGGTGATCATAAATACCTCCGTGTATTTTCCTTTCTTTTCCTTCCAATACATCAGTATCTAAAGACACATATTCTTCTTTTAAGCACTGGTATGAATCAGATGAATCTGACCATTCAATCCGACCTTCGCCTTTGAGTGAAAGGTTGATAGATTTAAACTCTATTGGCTTGTCTACAATATATCTTAATAATCCTGTAACGGATTGACCACTTCTATAACTTGTGTCGTTGATTTTCGACAGTAATATTTGACACTTTAAGCCCATTGTAGATTATTACTATCTCGGTCAACTGTTGTCTATGAGAAACCCGAGCGTACTGCGTCAGGTTTTCATTAAGTTGATTCATAAGGTGATGAGTTGTTTAAGGAATATATTTCTTACTTATTCATAAAAGGAAATTCTCACTGCATTATTATTGTATGCTTTGTTTCATCGTAAAAACATATTCCAATATGATTTATGTAATGTTTAATTCCAGTTCTAAAAAGTACTCAGCATTTCACTTTTCACTTTATTTTGTATCGGTATACGGGTAGGAAAAGTCATCTTCGAGGTAATCTTCTTCATGTGTTTTTGAAATTCTCGGCTTTTGATGAAAGTGATTGTTTCGTTCTCCTATAACCACTGGAAGTTCTACAGAAGCATTTCTATGAGGGAACGGTAATACTGCTTCTACATGCAATTTGTATTCTCTCACTATTATTTCCGAATGCTGTATTGAGTAGAGATTTGGCAAAGTGGGCACGATGCAACTAAAATTACTTTTACTATTTTCTTGCGGGCCTGGTGCAATGACTTGAGTTTCTTTTATAAAACACTTATTAACATTTTTATGTTTGGAATCGGCTATGTAAGTAGTTTCAGTTGCAAGCTGAATTTTGATTTCCTTCATTAATACATCTGAATTGTTACTTATTGATATTTTCAATTTAATGTTTTCACCTGGCATTAAGAAGGTTTTTTCTATTTCTATTTTCACATCCAATGGACCTTGAGGCGATAAAGAAAATGGACTCTTTGATACTCCAAAAATAAGGGGTTGCTCCAGTGTAGGATTAACATCACCGTAAACGGGTATTTCTGTGTCAAACGTTTTGGTGGCAAATAGCCCAGATTTTTTGAAAACAGCTTCAATTTTGTATGTTATCGAGCCTGTTCTATCTTTAAACGAAGACGGTATGTTTTCCGGCAAGTAAAATTCTAATGGATGTTTGTTTACTCCAGCTTCAACATTGCTCTTACTTGCCAACAAAATTCTCTTGAATGATACATATTGTTCTTTGCCATAATAGTCAGTAGTGGAATCAGTGTCAGACCACGAAACCTTTCCTTCACCATTAAAATGGACGTAAATTTCTTCAAACACTGTTGGTTTCGTAATGTTGTATATTAAAGTGCCTGTGATTGGATCTCCGCTTTTGTAAATGCCTTTTTTATGCGTTAATAGTATTTGACACTCCACCATTGTGTTTTATAATGCACTGACACAACCTTTTGCTTTAACCGATATTAGTACACTGGTCTTAGGTATAAATGAATCTTGTAAAACGTCCGCGTGAGGTCATCGCACACTTGAATGGTAGTACGAGCTCGGGCAAATCATAACGGTGCGCTTAGACGCTCGACAACTCACAAGGCGAACTTCGAAAAAATGCACGAAGGAGCAATGTGTAAACAGAAGCTACTGCGGAAACTCGCGCGCTCTCGTCAGGAGCAAGTTGTTTTTAACGACCTGTTTTATATTTCTTACTGGTAACTTATGCCCTAAAAAGGTAAAAAATGTTTTGTTTTTATAAAAAGTCAGTCAAAAATAGGCTAGAATTGCTGCTGATAAAAATTCGACATCCGCCATCTTGCGAGTTAAAACAGGCACTCTTCGAAAAGCTCGCGCTCGCACGAGCCTGAGGAAATGCACGAGGCAAACGTCTAAATGCGCCATAACCCTAAGGCAGGATAATACTCTTTCTGAAACCGGTTTATATAACCGGTTTCTACACATGTATTTTAAAACTAAGCACTCTTTTATTACGCAACGGGGAACTTTATATATGGACCTATATGGACCACTATTATGCGATATTGTCCGCCTTTATGCGATATTGTACATTAAGTTTTAAAATAAAAATAAATAAAATATATGGACCTGATCTGAAATAATGATATTATATTATCTTTATGTATTTTATGTTGCCATAACACGGGACTATGGAGCCCCGGTACCTTGAAAGGCATACGTGGGGCCGTAGCCAACAGCGCAGAGGCCTGATAAACTTTTTAATCTAAATGTGAAATGGGACACAAACCGACGACTATCCCTGTTCACACTATAAAAATGTACCCAAGGGCTTGTGTAGAACTATTGCAAAATAATGGAGACTAAATAATCGTATCTATGGTAGTGAATTGCAAAATTAAATAAAAACTGGTACTATAGATTGACTATATGGCCTGCCCTAATAGCACATGTAAAACACGGAAAAATAAGCAGGCGGTGACTCGCCAACTCACAATCATTATTACTAGATATTATTGTCAGCACTCGTACAAACTCGATCACGACGCGCGACACTCCCGATGTAATCTCGAACGGTATCGTTAGAGTTTTTATGAAC
This sequence comes from Hypena proboscidalis, assembly GCA_905147285.1. Taxonomy (NCBI): domain Eukaryota; kingdom Metazoa; phylum Arthropoda; class Insecta; order Lepidoptera; family Erebidae; genus Hypena; species Hypena proboscidalis. Next base: position 2,410,404 of record LR990132.1, read on the forward strand.
GTGTTGTAGTTGCTTTTGTGTACGACACGAAAGGGCACTGTTATTATCCTCACTCGAGTTAATGTGAGTGAGGGACTTTTAAAAATATTAAATAATAATTTATAATATTTTTTTATATCAAATGTTTTTTCACTAAGAAACAGTTGAAAAAGATATGGGACCGGCAGGATTTGAACCTGCGACCTTTCTGCACACCGGGCAGCCGCTCTTAGCCATCCAGCTACGGTCGCCTCTTACCGGCACCCTAAATTTCTCAACTGTATGATACGTCATTTCGTGACGTATCATACAGTCATTTACAGTACATTTCTTAGTATAATTTGCTAAGCATAGCTAAATGCTATAAAAATAATCAAATGTTTTTTCACTATCAATTTATTATAAATTTAAAAATAGTAAAATAAATAAATAAAAATATATAAACAAATAAGTCAAAAATGCTCATTATTGTCAAATTCGGGCCATCTTCGTTAACATTATTTTTTTAAGAGCGGTGTGATAAATGAATAAATTATATTCTAAAATAAAAACTTATTTTTTAAGACCGAAATAATAAAATCTATAATAAAGAGTACTGTATACCGTAGCCAGTAAATCATTGTTTCCTTGAAAAGCTTAGTCGCAACAATTTTGTGTAAAGGCACAAATACTAATATATTTCATTTAAATACAAATACAGTAAATAAATAATGTTGAGAAGCAATCTTATTTCCTGTTATTATCTATTGAAATGAATTGAATGGTAATAATATTTTTACATAAATATAAATATTATTCAATGTGTTTTTTATGTAGTAATCACCGTAGAACGCAACGCAAATCTCATTGCTTTGATAAATGACCATAGACAAAGCATCACTCGCTCCGCTCCTATGTTCTCTGTAAATGACAGCATAATAAAATATGGTGGCACTTGTCGGAATTTGGCATATCTGTAGTATTCTTATCCCATGATCTACTCTTAGTGGAATCACGAACAGAAAAAAAACGAAAAAGGCAAGAACTGATTACTTTTGGGTAATAAACATAGTCTATTATTTGGAACAGCGCCCTACTTACCTTTCTTGAAAATATTTTTAAAAAACTTAAACCAGCTATACGCTGGTTTAAGTATTAGCGAATTTCTGAATTGATTTAAACTTTATTAGTGAACGTTATCTAATTGTGGTAAATTCGCAGAGCCCGCGCGCCGTACAAATATAACTGTATCTTTTACTTTAAAAAATGCAGGGCAATACAGTGAGAATCAGTATACTTACTTCTTCTTCTTACGAGTCAATAGTCAACGTTTTTATACCACCCCGGCCGGGCGGCCCAGTAGGTGGCTACATTCATTGCATTCTCTGTGGCCTTATTAAGTATACTTACTATAGGGAATAAAGTAAATGAATCAAAATAAAATAAGTCAAGAACAATTTAACATAATGAATATATTTTTTATATTTAAAAAAATTAAGCAAAAGCATTAATAGTTAAAAAATATCAACATTTTATCACAATATTCAATCAACGTAATCTCTTAATAATTACATAAATAAAAATATTACAAAGTTAAAAAGTAAAATAGGTTAGAAAACACATACAAAAAATTAATTATTTGTGCACTTATTATTTAATTATAATATACATGTCATTGTTAGTTAATTAATTCAACGACTACTTAGTGTTTATCAAATATGCTTTCTAGGCTACCTAAATACCTTAATAATAGATTATTAAGGTATTTAGCTTATGTGATCCCCGAAACTAAATATTACACGTTTACTATGTATTATGTTTACAATATTTATCATGACTCCATTGTAGTGTACACCTTCCAATGCTAATGTAAGGAAAATATCATCTGTTGTTGTTTACAGGATAAATGTTTTAAATAACTGCACGTAATTATGCAATGACTCAATTCATTTATTGTTGTTTTTGTTGGGATTCTTAGCATTTTTCACCTTTATTCGTTTTGAAATCATGATCGTCTGCTGTTGGTAAACATTTTGTAGCTTTTGGTAAAGCACTTGCAACATTTTCTAACCATTCGGCCTCTACTCCTATAACTATCGGTACTTCCACTGAAGCGTCTCTATGAGGAAACGGCAATTTTGCGGTTACATTCAATTTATATTCCACTGTCAAAATCTCAGAATTTTGTAATGACCTCAATTCTGGAAAAGTTGGTACCATACAAACAAATTCCTCAATATTTTCTTCGGATCCTTTAAATTCTACTATACTTTCTGGTATTACTTTTCTTATGACTCTTACATATTTGTCGTTACTAATGTACGTAGTTTGTCTTACAAGCTTCATTATTATATTTGTCACGGAAATATCAGAGTTATTTTCTTTTAAACATTTCAATGTTAAATTATCACCTGATGCCAGACATGTTTTATCAATTTCCATCTTAAGGTCTATCGATTTAGACGATACTAAAGAAAAAGGTTTTTTGGTCAATCCGAAAAATAGAGGTTGTGCTGAGCTGGGTTGTAGATCACCTTGTACGGGTATTTCAGTCTTAAATTTATCAATCCCAAATAAGCCTGGCCTCTTAAAAATAGCAACAATTTTGTAAGATATAGTGCATGTGATGTCTTTGAATGTTGATGGTAGATTTGGTGGTAAATAAAACTCAAATGAGTGTTCATAAACACCTGTGTCTAACTGCGTTTCAGCTTCTTGAATATGTTTGAATGCTGTCATATATCGTTCTACACCGACACGCATAATTACGATCTTACCAATGTGTTCTGACCAAATGCACTTGCCTTTGCCAATTAGCACTATGATGATAGAATCAAACACAGTAGGCTTTTTTATATTGTAAGATAGAGTCCCTCTGACTGGAGATCCGCATTTGTAAATTCTATCTGTTGGAGGCGATACTAATATTTGGCACTCTATTTCCATTTTTTTTTTAGCAATACAACGTGTACAATGCCTCTTCGTATGTTACTAATTATTATGTACTTTTTCGTATGTATTTATCTAAAGCGTTTTATCTATTTGCGTTTTAATTTTGTGATAACGATTATCACCAAAATACCAGATAAACTAGTAAATTTTATTTTTGTTTATCAATAGATTATTTTATGGTTAGTCATTTTTAATCAAATTAGTAATATTCAGGATGGCATCCATCCATCCATATAATATGAGCATTATTGAAAACACAGATTCTAGATGAGATCTAGAAGAGATAGGGTTAATTCCATAAACTTAAGGAAAAAATCACGCTGTCCATCCGCTCCGTATCTGAACACCGAAAAATACACATCATCATCTTACGTAAGTAATAACGTTCTTATTATAAATAGCAATAAGCGTGTTTCTATGTAGTAAGATAATTTGGGATATTTACTTGAAAAGTGTTCCGGACGTTGGAGAATCAGTTGTCTTAAAGATTTTTATGAATGTCAACTTTGCCGCCTCGTAACTTTGTCACTGGCGCCGCCACGTTGTTTTCTTTTGATGAAGTTTAGTTTGTCCGACTTATAACTTTATCGTAAAATGACCTTTATCCAAAAACCAAACTAAAATTGTAGGAAATTTTGTACTTTATTAAGTACAAAATTAAACAAGACAAAATTTCCTACAATTTATGTCGAGCAATTTGTTTCGTCAAGTCAATAGTTTCGGCGTACGAGCGGCGCAAAGTGTTATTTAACATGCGATTTCGCTGATATCGTGGATTGTTGATGTCCTTGGGCTGTATCCACTTACCATCAGGTGGACTACACGTTCGTTCGCTGCAAACGTAGTATAAAGAATTCATAATCGGGAAATTAAGTGCAATCTTCTTCCTTTGGATATTTTTGATGGCCTAGAAGTTGCCAGTTCATCGTCTTCTGTTTTAGGGATCCGAGGGCCCAACTACCGTCAAACTTGAATGGAGGATAGAGGGAATATTTTATATAATTTTCTTTTAGATGCAACATCCTTATAAGTGTTACGGATTCCGAGATATAAATGTTTTTGGGTTTTTCGGAAAATATTATATTTAATGACGAAAAGCCGATTACGTCGCTTTTCACGTCATACAAATCTTATAGAAAGTGTTTTTGACGTTTTGATAAAATTAATTTATTTGACTTGTAGTTAACATCTCTATGGACAATAACTTTGCAAAAAAAAAATCGACTTCAATTACAATAATTTTAGATTTATATAGTTTTCCTATGGGTGCCATTGTCAAAACTGGACCAAATTAAAATGACCATACGAAAAGCACCAGCTTTCAAATAAAAAAAGAATCATTATAATCGCTTTGTCCAGTCGCAAGTTATAAGATAACAAACATAAATTAAAGGTAAAATGCGGTTTACGATTTATATAAATAACGTATTAAAAAAAACTCATTTTTAGATCTCGTTCAAACCAATTTTCGGTTTAAGTTTGCATGGTAATGTGTATTTTTTTTATTTATCATTCCTTTATTTAATTTTTAGAAGTTACGAGGGGGGGGAGGGTGACACACATTTTTCCACTTTGGAAGCGTCTCTCGCGCAAACTATTCAGTTTAGAACAAAATTTATTAAAACCTCAATATCATTTTTGAAGACCTATCCATACCAAGACACGTATGGGTATGAGGGAAAAAAATGAGTTTCAGTTCTATATATGGGGATCCCCAAAAATTTATTGTTTTTTTTCTATTTTTGTATGAAAATCTTAATGCGGTTCACCGAATACTTCTACTTACCAAGTTTCCACAGTATAGCTCTTCTAATTACGGAAAAAAGTGGCTGTGACATACGGGCGTACAGACGGACGGACAGGCATGACGAATCCATAAGGTTTTCGTTTTTTGCCATTCGGCTAAGGAACCCCAATATATAACCCCAACCCAAATAATAAAAATATAGGTGAATTGAGAACCTCCTCCTTCTTTGTAGTCGGTTAAAAATGAGCAAAAGCTGGTGTAACTGGTTAATGTAAAAGAAACAGGGTACATAATAAAGAACGACTGACATTTAATTGTTAACTCATACAATACTGTTAGAATTGAATTTTATTTCTCTATCTTAATTAATAATTACCGGTATTATTTTAACTCAGTCTTATAACACATTTGGCTTTCTTATCAGTTTCTTTATACTCTAAGATATAAATAATGTATTTTTTGGTTAACTATCTTAAAATGTTGTTTCAAAACAATAATGTTGATTTATCACAAACACAGTGCGTATAGCGAGGTGGCTCCTGTTTCTGGAGCCCTAGGGTCAGGTCCAGGCTAACCCAAACCCAATGCTGAAGGGCAGTTGTTTTATATACTATTTGAAATGTATTTTTTTTCAAAGTGAAAAAAAAATGAAAATGATATTTTCTCACGATTAAAAATAAAATAAAGTGTGATGCAATTTAATACTTAACATTTTAACATAACATCACACCTATAATAATAATAGAAGTCCTGTATCTAATACATGTCCCACTGCTGGGCTCGGGTCTCTTCTCATAATGAGAAGGGTTAGGCCATAGTCCACCAATACATAAATATAACGTAACATCGCGCTTAAAATGCGCAATACAGTGTGGCAGACTGAGACTATGAAATGGGCACTGAACCCAACGCCGTGCAGCTATTAAGAATTTCGTGACAGAAAACTGCCAAGTACGACACACATTGAGAAACTTAGGTATAAAGATAAGTAAAATTTCTCAGAATAGACGTCACATATGGAATAAAGCCCATTTTGATAAGCTTGCCATTCACTTCAATATCCAACACTTCACCTGCCTCTATAGCAACTGGTATTTCCATTAGTATATTCCTATGAGGAAATGGTAAAACAGCCGTCACTATCACTTTGTATTCTCTCGAGAATAGCTTTGAATGTTGGATTGAATACAAGTTTGGTAACGTTGGGACAATACAATGTATTGCAGCTTCACTGTTTGCTGCAACACCTTCAGATTCCATTTCACTTTTCTCTATAATAGTTTTTTGTACATTTTTGCTCTTCTTGTCATATTTGTAAATTGTTTCTGAGACGATCTTCGTTTGAATACTAGAAATAGGTATTTTTGTCGTATTGGTTATTTTATACTCAAGTTTAATATTTTCTCCTGCTTTCAAGAATGTTTTTTCTGGTTGCAATACTAAACGCATTTCTGTGCTTGCTGTAAACGGGCTTTTTGTCCATTGAAATTCAAGTGGCTGGTCCAATAAAGGCTTAACTTTGCCGTAAACGGGTATTTCTGTTTCAGCATGAGTTGCCTTATCTCCAAAATTGCCTGGTTCTTTAAACCAGACAGATATTTTGTACGAGACAGTGCACGTTTTATCTCTGAAAGTAGATGGCAGTTCGTCTGGAAGTATATAATTGAATGAATGTTCATAAGCTTCAGCTGGCAGTGTGGTATTTTCTGGCAATATATTTGTTTCTAATGCTATGAAGTCTTCCTTTCTTATCAAATCATAGTCCGTTTCCTTCTTGTCGTTATTACCTTTTAATTTACCGAAGAAGTAGAATTTAGCAGATTTGAAAGTGGTCTGTTCGTCTACGTAGTAGTATACCGTTCCCGACACTGATTCTCCGCTTACGTAGACTCCATTTTCCGGTCGGTCCAATAGTATTTGAAATTTGACTCCCATTTCTTTGGAGTCTGTGTGTGACTGCTAAGGTCCAGGTAAATAATACTTTTTTTTTGATGTTAAATACTGTAATGTAAACAGCGGCTAATCTGATTCATTGATAGAATGCCGCGGTACGTGCGAGTATTAAAGACGATCGCGTGAGATCATGCGCGCTGTTGTGATATGACTGGTATGCGACGCGACGGGGTCCGTCGTAGAGGGGAGGCCCAATGCCAAGCCGATCGAGAGCGGTTCACGGCGATCAGACGCAGTAACTGTAACAATGAGCCTATGACGAAGCTAAACGTTATGTTACACTAATATCTGTTTGTAATTAGTTTCCTCCTTTATATATTACATCCGATTGAGGAAATCATTCACCTCATTCTTAAAAGCGTAATTGGCTATTGAGCTTTATTAAATAAAGTGGCTAGCCCCGTAATCACATTTGAAACTAAAAACTTTAAGATGTTTTCCTTCCCTATTCTGTGACATTGTCCGTACATTAGTCCATACTCATAGAACCTTGAAATATGTATAGACCAACACAACGAATGTATTCATGTTTTTACGACTTAATTATCTAAGAATAGGTTAAGTTTTTACCAGTTGGAGATCTTTGCCTGTAATTTTGGTATACCATTTAGGTTCAGTATTTTCACTTCTAAGATTTTTTGTTAGATTTCAATGAATAATGCAGAGATAAAACCTCCCATTCGATTTAACTGTCATGGCGCTAAGCAAAACTTTATTTCATAAGTTTTTTGTTAAAGTAATTTGTACAGATTAAAGTACAATCTAATTTAATATTTTTTAATTAATTTAAGTCTAAACCCAAAAAAGTAAGTAAGTAATATCGAGTTACATCTATGAATATTTGATGTTTTTTAACTCTTTTCTGTTGAATTTAATGGTCTTCTAATTTTAAATAAACAAAAGCTAAGAAAAACAAATCTTGAAATGTACTCAAGCTAATTTTCCTACCAATAATTCTAAAGTAAACGAAGCTTAATGTTAAGCAAACTTTTCATTTTTAATATCAAAACCGGTGATTTACCATATTAGTTATATCCATTTACCAAACAGTGTTGTAATATCATAGCTCAAGCAAAACAAACAAGGTATTCTAATTTCTCCGGGCTTAAGACCCACTTAACCTACAAACGTATCTTATCTATACATCGTAGGGTCCAACAGGCCTAGATTACGCCTGAATTCATGAAGCAAAAGGCCTCCACGCCACATAAATTAGACTCCACTTACCGTGAACAACGTAGGGTGAACCAACGTTTACCAAAAGGTAGAAATAAAATAGTTTCATGGCCGTAGCCAGAATTTTATTTTGGAGATGGTTTTGGCATCTCGGGAGCCATGTTACTAAATCCAAAAAAATATAAGTGGGTTCTTAACGTTAACGCTCTATTGAAATTCATGTAGATTTTCCAACTGTGTAATCATCATTTTGCATAGAACAGTCACTTGTCCAAGCCGTCTGAGACATTTTGAGGATGGTTGGGAAACCCATAACACACTAGGCTACGCCCATGATTAAGTATGTCTATCAAGAGATTTGGGTGTGACCTAAATAAATTAAAATCAAAATAAGTATCGTAGGTAAAGCTGTCAAGAATTGGGGCAGAGCTACTGTTGTAAAAATAAACACTTTTAGACATTTTAAATTAATTTATTTGGCTTTATGCAGCGATATTTATACATTGATTGCAAAAAAGAAAATACTTTACATTTTTATTTTATTTAAAAACCATTTCAATATTTTTAACTCGTTGGTGCATTTATATACTAAATAATATTGAAATATCAACTAAGTCAATCTTCACAAAAGTGGTGTTCTTCATAACAGTACTTTATCCATATCTCTAAATGCATTGTTTACTGTTTCAATATTATAATTACTTGTATAATAAAACAAAATCTGTTTTGTTACTCACTGTCGAAAAGTTGAATTTTATTTTTATTTTTAATATTATTTTTTTTGGTCAGGAGTGATATCGAAGCATCGTTGCGTTTAATTATTTTACGCTTTTAATATCATCTTCCATTTCTAATTCCAAATACGTAGGAGGTGATTCATGTTCAGTTTCATTTATATCCGGTTCTTTCTCACCAATGAAGATTGGAATATCTACCGATGCATTGAAATGAGGAAGAGGTAGTCTCAGTGTGACTTTCAGCTTGAATTCTCTTGTCACAATCTGAGAATTCCTGATTGTGTATAGGTCTGGTGGCGTTATCAGTGTAGAGTATAGATTAGCTACACTATCTTCCGGTACACTTAAAGTTTTCACAGTACATTCATCTATAGCTCCTTCATCAACTTTTGAATAATTTTGATTATCTCTGTAAGTTGTGATATGAACAAGTTCAGTCATAATAGATGGTGTAACATCAGAGTCATTTGTCACTAAGTAAGCAATGTTTAACTCTTTAGTTGGTATTAAATAGCCTATATCAAGTGTTATTTTCACAGTAATTTTTCTTCTTCTGTCTGTTAATAGTTTGTTGAGAGTTTTGTCCAAATTTCGAACAATAGGCTCTGCTGGGATTGAATTTGGTATTACAGGACAGATTTGGATTTTAAACTTGAATTCCTTTGCTATACTGAAGAATCTAAACTTTTTGAATTTTATTATTATATGGTATTTTAATTCTGAATGGCCATCTTTGAAGGATGGTGGTATGTATTCTGATAGTTCAAATTCAAAGGGATGTTCGTAGCTTCCAACACTTATTGGAGCCTTCTCACTTTTTTCTTTCTGCACTATGTATATTTTGCCAACTGGATGATTTTCGTGGCCTGCTCGATGAACGACTTCTTGCTTTGGTTGATTGTGTACTTTGTGTCGATAGTACCAAGCACAACTTGCTTTGCCAATGAGTGAAACAGAAATAGTTTTGTAAGCTACCTCTTTCTCAAGTTCATATTTAACAACTCCTCTGAGCGTTCTTCCAGTAATTATCTTTCCGTTTTCAGGTAAATCTAGCACTATATCACACAATGAAACCATATTTTCGGCTTCAATGTCCGTTCTTGTTTAAAATACCACTAATACTAAATTATCTGATAAATTATCGCAGTGTATCTGTGCCGATATAAATGCTGATATGATAATATAAAAGCGTTGTGGCTTAGTGCAATGTTTTTAAAGTATTTATGATAATATGTTGCACCAATATTTTGGTGTAGGTTGTCAATATTTATGTAATTTCTCAGATAGTAAAAACTGTGAAGTAAGAATCTTATTATTTTATATAATATTAAAGTTGAAAAATTAAGAATCCAGCAGGAATCAAACCTGCACCCCCTGGGTATACGCCCCAAGTGATTTGCCAATTCAGCTATGGATTCGTATGCTGCTAGACTCGAAATTTCTCAACTCTTTTGTGCCAGCGTCATAGGTATATAATATATACCTTAGCTAGACGAACCTTACTTGGTTTTGCGAATACGGGTTACTCACGTTATTATAGCCGGGATATGCCGACTAGTTTAAATAACGTTTAGTTTAGTTTAGTTTAGATAATGTGAGTAACCCGTATTCTCAATAATAATGTCTTCACCTCACGTTGGTTTTAATAATACTAAAGGAAGAATCTATTATTTTATTTGGTCTGGGTTTAAGAGTAATTTAATTTTATCATTAATTGACCTTGCCAGGATGGCAGTGTCTTCTTTTAGATACTAGTCTTTACTACTTTAATACTTTTTATAAACATACTCTCATTTCAGGAATATCTAACAGCAATTAAGACCAGGGGATAGGATTATAGGAGCCGTACCAATAATTATAGACAGCACATGGTTTCAAACATAATTCGGTTTTAGACATTATATATCTTGTTATATAGATAATATGAAATTTACCCGTTAACAGCTGACCATGTAACGAACTAATTTTGGTCAGCCCGGTACTAATAAATTGTTTATTTTCTAACAATTCATTTAAAATTTGTTTCATAAAAAAATCTAATACTTGCAATATTTTACGGTTGGATCTTAGACTATATATAAATAATGCTTTAATAACGAATTGAAACTGTTTCTTATACTCTGTTTTCTTAAAACATTTTTGTAGTTTGTGTATTTTAATTGAATTAATGTAGTAAAAGATCCTGTAGTTAACCTTAGAGCAATCGCCAAGAAGTAATAATAGCTCAATTTGAATGTAGGCGAATTGTTTCGATAAATGACAATTAACCTAGAAAGCTGATTTTAGGAAATGTTGTAGAAAATCTTACAAGAGTATACCTAGCTCATAGGAATTCGATGTTGAAAATGTTAGGGTATGTTTTTGTAAGCTTTTTTTATGACAATAATATCCAAAAATATGCTTTTTAGGTTCATTTGCACTTATGATTGCTTGTGAATAACTCACTGTGCTATAATTCAATTTATTACTTTATACAAGGATCTTTCATCAACACTTATTTTCTATATATATAGTTACTTAAGACTTATGATGAGATTTTAATCATTTATAAATATGCTATTGCACAAACCAAAATAAAAGATCTTAATTTCAAGGTGTTTCAGAGAACATCGCCTGTCATGATTATGATAGTCAGAATGATTGCTATTTGGTTTGAATCATTTTGCTATTACTTTTTCGAGGGATAAAATATATAAATCCCATTGAACTTCAATCAAATCTAATCGAAAGATATAAAGTAAAAAAACTTTAGAAAAAATACACTGACTGCGAGCTGCCCTTATTAGTTGGATTGTTCTCATCATGTCACTTCAAATAACCGACGTATCACTAACTTATCAAAAAATATACGGGGTGGATGCGACATAGCGACATTTATTGAAACCACAGCTTTTATACATGGTAAGTATCAATTTCCACCGGATAAAAATTGTCTGGCGAAAAAAAAAAATCACGTTCTCCGAACAATTTAAACATTGCGATCGTGCAATTTGTTCGGAAGACGTGGATTTTTTTTTTCGCCAGAGATTTTTTTATCCGGTGGAAATGCATACTGGCCATGTATAGAAGCTGTGGTTTCAATAAATGTCGCTATGTCGCATCCACCCTGTATATAGCTACAACGTTTTACGATGAGATCTCAGGTTAATAAGTCTACAGGCCTGCTTCTCCATTTTATGTCTCTGATATGTCTATTTGGAACTTTATGACCCATTGAGCTAACTGCCAGTTAAGTATGTAAAACTTTATCTGATAAAATTTCCTAATCGCTCACAGTCACCCAGAACATATTGTCAAATGTGTCTTTAATGTCCTCGAACACGCTAAAAGGCTTCGTTCAGGTCAATAAGCATTTGTATGATAATTCAATGGTTTTTCTATACAAATGGTATCGTTAAACGTTTTATACTCTAAGGAACTTAGTGGCTCGTGGCAGATGACAATTCTGCTATTATCGTTAGAGTTTGTTGAACAACTTTTGATAGCATTATAATCATGTAATAGTTCGATTAGGTAATACGATGCCAAAAAATCGGGCAACTAGTCTAAAAACAGTATTGTATTACATAATATTTATTTTATTTATTTAACTTATTGCTCATAAAAATAGTACATAAGCGGACTTAATGCCTTATGGCACGTAATAGAGATACATAATATTGAAAATAAAAAATATATAATAATTTATTACATAATAATATACATAACATTTATAAATAAAATAATAATAATATATACATAATTATACAGGTTAGCCTTACAGGAAGAGTTGATAATTATATAAGATAAATAAGAAATATTATGATGATTCAGCCAATTGCTCAGTCAACATTTTACGCACATTAATCTTAAAACTGTAACGTGTTGTTGCCATCCTGATTTCCAGAGGTAGCGCATTCCACAGACGAACGGACACATCACGTCCATATTACCCAAAAGGGTGTGGCAAAGGTGTACATCACCCACACTTCACCTGTTATGTTTAGGTCCCATGAGATAGAGGGTGAGCCCATCGCCACCCACCAGATACAATGCCAACTCCGTGCCACTATTAATAAATAACACTATTGTCCGACGCGGCACCGAACCCGAGTCCCCGCGGTCAAATGTTTATTCGCCACAAAAAACTCTTCGACGAAACAATAGAAATTTAATCAACAGTTCAGTCAAAATTTTCCAAACGTTAATTTATTATGGAATACAGAAATAAAAACATACCCAGGAGAAAATATATGGATTTATGCTTAGCTAGAATTTCAGCAAAATACAAAGTTATATTTACGTGTACTCTTACAAACACAAACTTGAGCCGCCAGAGATCGGACGTGGGTAGTATTGTTCCAAACTTTTAGTTGTCGGTTCCTATTTGTGTTTGGTACCCGATGGAAAGGTTTAGGTATGAGGTAACTGTGCTGTGGTATTGTACAGACCGCTACACATCAACCTATACATTTACATACAGTATTTGTGTATTTATTAAGTATTTGTGTATATGTTATTATATCTAACTATATGTTGTTTATAATGTATCTATTGTAAGATATGTGTAAATATTAAAATTAGGATATCTCTGTTTTTGTAAATATTAGCTATAAGACTTATTTCAATTTTTATTTTTATACACCAACTGCCCTATATATTGCCTGCAACACAAACTATCTGTTTATCCATCCAAAGGTTGCCTGGAAGAAATTGCTTTTTAGCGATAAGGCCGCCCATTGTGCATTTGAAAATATTTTTAAGTTGTATTTTTAACACGCTTATATTAGCTTCACCTGTATGTTTGTTTGTTTGTTTGTTTGTATGTAACCGACTCCTTTGGACTCGATTTTGACCCACTTTAAACGGACAGATTTAATTCAAACTTTCTACACTTGTAAAGAATCAGCGACAATATAATAATTTCATAAATTTATCTCATTATCCTGATTAGGATCGCCAGGATTAAAAAAAAACTAAAACTAAAAAGTGAAAAATAAATATAGTTTAAAAAAACTAAAAAAACACGCTTTTAAAGCACATCAAACTAAAAAGTGAAAAATAATTCTTATTATAACCTGAAAATAATAATAAACGAAAAATACTAGTACTATTGTGAAAAAAAGCGTGGGGCGCTCTGTGCCATATTTTTCGTCTATCGAGCGACCCACGCTTTTTTTCACAATAGTACTAGTATTTTTCGTTTATTATTATTTTCAGGTTATAATAAGAATTATTTTTCACTTTTTAGTTTGATGTGCTTTAAAAGCGTGTTTTTTTAGTTTTTTTAAACTATATTTTATTGTCAAACTGTATATTTTTGGTGTACAATAAAGAATACTCTACTCTACTCTACATATCCAGTATAAGATGGTATCGTACCTTCCCGTGCAATTTGGGACAAGCTTATGCTGGCAATGTATAGGTTAATCGGTAGCCGTGTGTACTATAAATATGTTGTTTTAATACGAAATGTGTTGTTGGTTTGTTTGTATTAGAGTTAGTCTGCCCCCATATGGCAGCTTGGCAGTCGTTACTTTAAGGTAGTAAGTAAGGTTTCGTAGTTATCAACATAAAAACGTCAATTTATTTTGTCTTTTGACGTTTCTTTGTTGATAACTACGTCACAGTCATATCTAAATGTCTAGAGCGACAAACCGAGCTAAGGGCGCAGTTGCGTCAATAAACTGAAATGTCAATCGATTGTATCAAACGCAAATGAATCAGTGGAATGAACAAGTGTGCTAAGTAAGATATATTTTTTAACTGACTTCAACAAAAAGGAGGAGATCCTAGATTCGATTGTATTTATTTGTTACCCGATTACTCGAGACTCGTACCATTTTAATCAGGTCACGATCTGATGATAGGCTCCTAGAGAAATCGAGGGCAACCTTTAAAATTATATTGTTTTTTGTATATTATCTAAAACCACTGGGATATTTGCATATTGCAGTCAGCATTTTATGTTACTGAGCTAATGATTCCTACAAGTTTTACACCGATGAGGCGAGACGTTGAATATTACTTAAGTATTTTTTACTTATAAGATTTTTTTTGTAATTGAAGTTGTTTTTTTTTGTAAAATGATTGTACAACGAATTCTAAAATTCAATCCATTTCGCAGATTTTTGTCACTCTACATTTAGGTATGCAATTTTAATATTTTTACTCCAAATTAATAGTTTAAGAACATGTCTTTTAAGAAAACCAAACTATTTCGTGTGCATTTGCCAAGTTACTGGTCTAAAGAACTGAATAAATGGCAGAAGAATTACGTACGTAGCGAGACTGGCCCTTTTTTGTATACTGTAGATGTAGGAGTCGGTTACAAACAAACGAACAAGTGGAGCAAATAAAAAGCGTCTAAAAAGATTTAAGACTTATAAAAGTTGTACATTCATGTTAGAGAAATTTTCAATAAAAAGCATAGAACGCAACAACACATTATTTAATTATTTTTTTTAGATTTGTAAAGATTTATCTGCATCTGTGAAATTTTGATATATTTTATTTTTGCGACATGATAACAATAAATAGTTGCAGTATCGGTTCGTGTCCTGTAGTGAGTAATTGAAATACGAACGAGCTGTGAGCCATTCTGTAGAGACATTTACGTTACCTATAAAGTTCACTCAATTTATATTGATACACTTTAAAGATTTTGTGTAATGAATTATGCTTACATAGGTATAATTATGTTACTGTGCATAGTGTATAATGACTAATTAGTTAGTTTGTACAACTAAGTGCACATACAGTGCAACTGATATAAGTAGTTTTAATTAAGTTTATTGTAGTAAATTATTATATGCACCTAAATTCCAAAAAAATAATATGAATTAAAATATTTACTAAAGCACAACCAAGATTTTATTGTCATAGAAACTGCATATTCTATTAATACTTTATCAAAAAACGTAAAGTTGTTTAGAGTACTTAGGAAGTAAGCATACAAAAAGTTCTGGAACACAGTTGGTGAGCTCAAGTAGAGGGGTGGAGGGAATTGTTCTATGTAATGAAAGCTTTCACAATTTTCTTAAACTTTAATATCAACGGCTTACGTCCTCTACAGATCCTTTTTGCCAATTTTTCGGTGTACTTTAATTTCGATTTTAGTTCCGTTACCCGAGTCCTGCACTCAGGTAACGGAACTTAAATCGAAATTTTTATATAAATTTTTATATATTATAATATAATAATAATAAAACTGTTTATTTTTCTAAACACAATATAAAAAATTACACATAAAAAAACATACATAGGGATAATTATCACAATGCAGCATAATAATTATTTTGTGTGAGACTGGTGCCTAAACTAGACTTACGTCTGTATTTCAGGAAATACGTCTGTATTTTAGTACATAGATGTCATTGACATTTCCACTGCCTTGCAGACACGTGCAATGTCGTTGCTGCACGTGGCTCTACTTATATTACGCCCACGATTTTATCCTACCCACGTTCGCTTCTTTCATGTTTAGTTAGTGAAGTTATTGAGATAATGAATATTTATAAAGATATACAGTGTTTTTTATAATCGTTTTATTGTTGATTTTTTATTATAAGAAATCAATAATTAAATTTATGATATCTTATTTACATTACAATATAACCTAATAAGTAATATTATGTTAACCTAAATTGCTACGATATAATATAATCTAAGATTGCCATTAACACTTTACTTAGTTTTTGTTAAGGAGAAGACACTTTGTTCATGTGTTCTTTATAACGACACTTATCGCACTAATTTATTTGTACCTTATCACTACACTAACACGAAAGGTTTCGTTCGTTTTTGTCTTTTCACTAGTTGCCTCGATGTTGACGTGATGATGAAGTTTCGTTCGTGAGCTTCTGCATGAAAATGAAAAAAAATAAAAAATGTTTATTTCTCACCAATTTCACATCATCCGTAGTAGTGTAATGTATAATACAAATAACTTACTGAAAGGTAAATTATACAATATTATGTGTGGCAGTACATAGATAGTTTGGTGGTAAAATTTTATCTGATAATAAATGGTGACTCTATCTTCTGAACTAGGTTGTAGCCTGTATCTCAGAAGATAGCGTCGGACGCTCAAAAAATTAACTTAGGACGTATTGCGTACTACTCTGCCTTTTTTATTTGCTTGAGTTTATGTGCGTGCGTGTGTGTGTATGTGAGTGGGAGTGCATGTTTTGTATAACCCTGTCAACAACGTCTATTTTGAGGTCCCGATGAAGATCGCTGTTTCTTATGTACCTCAGAGCATTGACAATGTCCCTCAGTACCTTGTTCTAGTTTTATTGAATGACATTAATAACTAGCTTTTGCGGGATCTTCATCCGCGTGGAATTCGTTGTATTAAGTAGTAGCTGCTCACGCGCTTTGACCTGTGGTCGAAGAAAAGTTTTCGCATTATCTAAATGCAGCCTTACTTAAACCACAGACTTGTATATAAGGCTACATCCGGTGAGCTTACGTCATTTGCATGCTAACGGCAAATAGGCTCAAAATTCCTAGTACAAAATGTTCGCAAGACGCCGTATTGCCCATTCGTTTTGTTATAAAAAAAAATGATTTTCATACAGTTGAACGAACTTACCAAATCTATCATTATACATATATCAGGAGACTAAAACTTAACATTGTCGCAATAATTTATTAAATACAACTATAATATTAACGAATCATTTTAGGCGATGTTTTAGACAGCCTGTGATTGAAATATATTGTAATTTATGTGCATATTTGCGTATTTATGAGTGATAAATTATACTTCACAATATGGCTGTGAATGGCAGGGTTGAAACTGATGCCAGATGTATACAGATAACATGAGGGTTGACTGACAACCTGTCCAGATATAAATGAAACCATGTTTTTAGAAAACAGATTTGGTTCTGCATAAAAAGCATTAAATAAAAAGATGCACTAGAAAAGTGCCTAACTTTCTAGTATATATTTTTACTTAATGACTTTGGCAAAATATTTTTACCATATAATTTTAAATTTATGACTTTTCTATTTACCAGGTTTGTTTTTCAGTCAACAGTCTTGGGGATCAGACTCAAAGGTGGGGCAAACTAAAAATCGTAGGACGTGAACGTAACACCCGTTCAGATTAAACGATTTTTCTACGTCACAGTTAGTTACTCATTAATAATTCCTTTTTTAGGGTTCCGTAGCCGAATGGCAAAAAATGAAACCCTTATAGATTCGTTATGTCTGTCCGTCCGTATATCACGGCCACTTTTTTCCGTAACTATAAGAGCTGTGGAAACTTGGTAAGTAGATGTATTCGGTGAGCTGCATTAAGATTTTCATACAAAAATAGAAAAAAACAATTAATTTTTGGGGTTCCCCATACTTTTGAAACTAATTTTTTTGACACACTACAGAAAACAAAATATTATTTTTTATAGTATTATTCATTGCATAATAAAATTACATGTCACAAAATTAAAATACAAAGAAATCGAAGTTAAACACATATTATAATTATTATTACTTAAAGTCCAGGTAGATATTATTTACAATATTGCACTCCACGTCGAATAGTCCTGTATACTGTAATATACCTTTTGTTGCAGAAAGGTATACAGTAGGTAGTGCAGTAAGTACATATTAAACACAGTTAGGTATATCGATTACTCTTTGTACAAGTTAGTATTTCGCGAACTTTGCAGGATAGAATTCCAGTGAGGGTTTGCTTAAGGTATATTTGGATAGCTATTTTTGCAGCAGTATGCGGGCAGCTGCTTAAAAAAGAATTTAATGGTTATGTTACGATCCATCCATTTTATTTGCTGTAAGAATAATTGAGCGTAGTAGAGCACTTTTTAGAGTTTCGTACTTCTGTGAATTAACCCTTAGTAATATTTAATGTAGCTGACAGTTTTTAACGCCATAAGCTTTTTATGCCATAGAAGTGGACGCCCTGTTAAATGCCTTTACATCGTAATGTATTTATTTATTTAACACTTTATTGTACACAAAAGATTACACATAAATAAACATATTAAAGTAAGAGTATACAAAAGGCGAGCTTAACTCAGTGCTTGAGTTCTCTTCCAGCAAACCTAGAGCAAAAGATGAGATGATGATGCCACAGAGGGCAAGATAAGTATACAACTTAAGTAGAAAATACAAATAAAATGTATAAAATGATATCTATATTTAGAACAATGGATAAAGAAAAACTGTTAAATTATATGGTTTTTAAATGTATTTAAATTACTTTATAAATTAGCCTCTATTTTCGTTAGGATGCATGATGATTAAGCTTTAATAGACGTTTTGGCAAACAACGAAATAATTTTCAATTTGATAACCGGATGGCGGAGTGGGTAGTGCGACGCCGAGGTCACGGGTACGATACCCGCTCAAGACAAACCTTGGTGTGCAACACGGAGGTTTGTTTTGGTCTGGGTGATTGTATGTACATAATATAATGTATATTGTTGAAATCTCTGCCCTTCTGGGTAATATAGGCATGATGTTAATTTATATTGCTATGTTATTAACCATGTTTGCCAGACGCCTTGTGCTTAAACATTATTTAACATACCTAATATTCTATTCTACTCTAAAATGTAATAATGAAAATTCTGAACTATTGCATTTGACAAAGATAGTAATTATTTGTCGTAAAGGACATAGGGTGTAATTAAACCCGCATTCATATTCCATAAATGCCATCACACGAGATGTAAATTTCTGTTAGTCAAATATCGACTCTGTTTTTATGTAGCTAAAATGTCGAAATTGATTGTTTTGACTATTTCATTATATGGTGCACCGCGTCGTCCGTGTCTTTTGGGTCGTGTATTTTACCAATTGTTATTAGAAACTACCTTGTTGGTATTATGGTTAGCATAAATAAAATAAAAATAAAAAAATAAGAAAAGCTTTTTATTTCCCAAAAACCTTACAAATTATCTTAAAATATTTTTTACTTAAATTACACTGTTGACTTAAAATTATCTTAAAATTATCACCTATTATAAAATTTGGTCTAATCTAGTAATTTCATGAATATTTTAGATAGAATCGATATTATAATATATTTATTTTAGGAACCCCTCTTAGGTGAAGGCCTCTTCCAAGGATTGCCATGCTTCCCTATCCTGGGCGATTTTTCGCCATTGTGATCCGGCTATTTTTTTGTGTCGTCTTCCCATCTCGTATGTGGTCTACCTTTACGGCGTTTGCCTGGTGGACCCTGCCATGACGTCACCGACTTATGATCGATTATGGTTAGCATATATGCGAACGTAAATCGTACTAACCACCAACAAAATTGTTGCCCCACAAATGGCGACCTTAACATAATTTCTAAAACATGGGTTTTAACTTTAAATATACCTGTGTTAAACCCTTCTTCGTTATACAGACGTGATGCTATGTTTTTCCAACAGAACTTGTTCACACCGAGATAATCCCTTTAGTCAATACACTATAACTGAAGTAGATTAAGATCAGTTAGTGCCGACATAAACCGGTTTTACGGTATCCGCTAGTATAATTGGATAAACGCCTTTAACTTTCTTATAGTGAAGAAGTTAAAGAGAAGAGTATTGCATTTAAGAACATTGATTGGTCACTTAGAGATAAAATACTGTCTTATTTTCAGTAGGACAATTTTTTTTTTAAACTAACTTGTGATTTTTTTTGTTTTTAGTCGATCCTCTTACACGTATCGCTTTGGCCGCGTGGTACTTCAATAAAATATAGATGGCGCTGAAACCAATTAAGCTTTGTCTCACTGGTATAATATTTACCTGTTAAGTTAGCTTAAGGTTGAGACATTTTAAATCTAGCAAAGTAAGAATCCAGGCACTTAATTGGCATACCACTTGGGTGTTTACCCGGGGGGTGCAGGTTCGAATTCTGCTGAATTCTCAAATTCTCACAATATTCCATAGCCAATTTTCCGTACAAATAATCTATCAATCTAATAATAATAATAATAATATATTTTTATTTCAGGCATCAGGGCCTTTACACCTTATAACTAACATACATATTTGTATTTTATAACTAAGAAACTATTTAACACTTTTAATCGGCGAAGTGTTGCGCAAATGCGAGGTGTCGTGTAACCTTCCACGAAAGCGGCGATACGCGACTCCCTCCGGCCAGAAATCCTCTTGAAGAAACGTCTCCAGATGGTGTGTGGGGACGCGCACCACAAACGACAAACTAATGGTGTTTTTTTTGTTTGTTAAATAAAAAGTTAAGTAACTTATTAATTTTTAAAGTCGATCGAAGAGATTCTGGTTAAGACAAGGTGAATAGCTCACTTTCCGCGACGGAGTGACGCCCTGGGTGTGCCCGGGGCGTCGCTACGAGAGGAGGACTGAAGAGAGTCGGGTGCCCGGTCGGAGGTCGGACTGGGCACGGTCGCCGCGGCGAGCCCTGTGGATATAATATCGATCCGGGGCTCGCCGACCCACCATCTTTCGGCGACGAGGGCACACCGCGGGGTTTTAGTGGGTATTCTGTGCCGTTTAACATCGTAGGCACGGGAGTCCCACATAGCCACTCTGCCCGTCCCCCCACGGGTAGGGTGGTATGCGTAAATGCATTTCCCCGCGAAAAAAAAAAAAAAAAAAAAAAAGGTGAATAGCTCACTTGCACGAGCCCTAGACTGGTTTTCAGCAAATAACCTATAATTGAATTTGAAAAAATGTTTACGTTTTATAATTCCGAATGTCAAGCTCAGCAATCAGGAAGACGGAACCTCATGTACTTGACCCGATTGTAGTTAAACCAGTCCGCAAATACCGACTATATGCGTGAGTAATCCATTTATTCTCAGTAATAAGGTATTTTTGTTTTGATAGCTTATCGCTCGTTGGCATGTTTAATTTATACCCGGACGTCATTTAAATTATGTCCAGCAATATAATGAAATGGACAAATATTTAACCTTTTAAATACACATTAATAAATAATTCATTCTCCTGCATTCATGTGTGTGGTTTTTCATTACATTATGCATTTATTACCCAGAGATGAATAGCACTCACTTTTCACCTGTTATGTTTAGGTACCATGTGAACGGGTTAACAGTAAGCAGATCGCCATCCGCGGGCCACAATTCTATGCTGCTATTGAGATATACCTGTCATTTTTTTTTAAATATAGCAGCCCTGTATCTGATACATGTCCCACTGTTGGGTTTGGGCCTCTTCTCATTATGAGAAATGTTAGGACATAATCAACCACGCTAGGCAAGTGCAGATTGGTAGACTTCACACGACCTCGAGTACTTTTTAGGCACTCTCAGGCATGCAGGTTTCCTCACAATGTTTTTCCTTCACCGTTAGCGAGCGATAATTTATATGATAAATACACACATAAAATATCTTCGAAAAGACGAATCTTAACGATTTATTGACAGAGGTGTGTGCCATAAGTTCGAACCCGAGACGTTTGACTTCGCAGTCCTACGGTCTCCCACACGGCTATCGCTACTTCGATATGCCTGACATAAAAATCCCAAATCAAATCAAATCAATCATTTATTTTGCGAAATATGGGTACAAGGGATATTACAATATTAACTCTTAAAAAATAACTCTTTTGCCCTACCCGAGCATGGAATCCAAATCTTTGCGGTCAGAGGTCGCATACGCTAAGCACTAGACCAAAGAGTCTGTTAAACGTTTAAAATAAATATTAATAATTCATTGTACTGTATTAATTTATTGTTACCTATTATATCTGAAATTTACTACACGCCTCCACGTTTCGTGACCATACATTATACATTTCAGATATTGGTTTAAAATATACATACATTCAACCACATTCTACCATGAGATAGGATTCCAACTCCGTGCTGCTATTGTGAATTTCACAAATAACACTTTGCTCGACCCGGGAATCGAACCCGAGAACTTTGATTAAAGTTTAAAGTATTTTTTTATACATTTAAATAAAATTTTTGTACCCATAAAAATACAGCCCGAACATTAAAGAATTGTATTTCTGCTGACTTTCAAATTCCGTTAATATTACATAGCTAACATACTTAACAGAACATGTTGTTCATACATTCAGTAATATAATATTTATACACACGGTTGTTAAAAATTCCAAAGGCTGAGATAATCCAAATGCAAAAGTAAATTGTTTTTGTTACAATTTCATATTGTAAATATATAATTTGTGAAATAAAAATATATTTATGTACCAATACATTTAATATAGTTACCATTTAATTGACAAAAAACCATTTAATTTAAAAGCTAAAAGTTTCGCTGTGTGTGTCTCTAACAAGATGTGTACAACACCCACACTTCACCTGCTATGTTTCGGTTTCATGAAATTGGGTATGAGTCTATCGACATCCACCGGACACTTTTCCAAATGCATGCTGTTATTGACAATTTCCTGACGGAAAGTTCACTCATAATACTTTGCTCGACCCGAGAATCTAACCCAAAACCTCGTGGTGAGAGGCGCATACGCTAACCACTAGACCATCAAGGCAGTAAATCAATAAGTACTTTTAGTACTTATTTTTGAAGTAAACGTTACAAATTCTAATTGATTATTTTTATAGCATTTAGCTATGCTTAGCAAATTATACTAAGAAGCAGTTGAAAAAGATATGGGACCGGCAGGATTTGAACCTGCGACCTTGCTGCACACCGGGTAGCCGCTTTAGCCATCCAGCCTGTCGCCTCCTACCAGAACCCTAAATTTCTCAACTGTATGATAAGTCATTTCGTGACGTATCATACAGTAAGGATAAAGAAGGAAGGCTCAAATCCTCCCAGTCCCATATCTTTTTCAACTGTTTCTTAGTAACGTTACAAATGTCGTCACACAATTTCCACCCTGCATGTGGCCATGACAATTGCTCTCTGTGGCATTGTTTACTTTGCAAGGAGCAACTGTAAAGGAATTTAGGCCACTCAGGCAGGTGAGGCATTGTTAGTTGAGGCACTGCACTGGATCTGCACTGAATGTGTTTGTTTTAATTGGTAATCTAGTTATAACAAAGTATTCCTGTGTGTGTTCTTAAAATTCTTAACCTGGAGTGGCAGTGGGCTGGTTACGTCTGCCGAAGGACCGACAGCCGTTGGGCAAACCAGTCCTGGATTGGAGACCGCGACTCGGCAACCGTAAGGTAGGACGCCCCCCTGCCAGGTTGACTGACGACCTGAAGAAGGTCGCTGGAGGGACGCTAATCACTAGACTAATGAGGTAGCAAACTAGTTATATCACAGTTTATTTGTAATTAAACAGTGTTTTATTACCAGAATAAATGCCTCCTATCCCATGAGACTTTAACCTAACAGGTGAAGTGTGGGTGTTGTACACCTCTGCGACACCCTTATAGGTAATTTAGATGTAATGTAATGTGATAATTTTATTTTATACTAGCTTCCGCCCGCGGCTTCGCCCGCGTGGTATGTCAATTAAAAGTAGCCTATATGTTAATCCAGACTATAAGCTACATGTGTGCAAAATTTCATCGAAATCGACCCGGTAGTTTTGGCGTGACAAACAAACATCCATACATCCATACATCCATACTTACAAACTTTCGCCTTTATAATATTAGTAAGGATTATTAGAAAACTTACAGATACACAAAATAGGTAAATAATATGAAGGCCACTTACAAGTTTCCACACATGTTTATAAGTTTTAATATTTTATATATTTTAATATAATATTTATATTACATTAAAATTTATAATACATTATGATATAATTTTTATTATTTATGTGTTTATTTTATATTTATTTTTTTACTACATGCTTTTAAGTTACTTTTAATACCGGTAAGTTTACATTAATTTTATTGACCTATATAATAATATATGAATATACCACCACCAGCCAATTCTTGACGTTTTACAATTTTAATATAGGACTATCTTTTTTTTAATGAATAAAATTTAGCTAGGTACAAAGGCAAGCTTTATTCATAGTAAAAAAAAAATATTTTCCTCTTGACCGTCGAACAATAAGTTTTACCTAAGAAATCCAATAAAATACTGACTAAAACTTACCATTATTTTGCCACAAAACTGCAGATGATCAGCATGTAGTCCTGAGGAGTACACTTTTATCTCACATATTTAACTTTTATCGTCTAAAATTCATTACTAATTATATTTATTTCTTTACTACAAAAAACGTCATTTTATCAATACTTTAAATACCTACACTTAAGTTAAAAATTTCTTTACACTATCATTTGAATGTAACTACATTTTTTTAATTTAAATATGCTTAATTATCACTTTAGAATTATTTTAAAGATATACTAAACCACTATTACATCAAAATAACATACAATCTAAAATTTCAACCAGCGAAAGTTTTGGCGTAGCAAGCGCGCGTTGCTGGCGTAGCGGCCACCGTCTACGAGGTCTACGAAGCGACTGACGGAGCTACGAAACTACGAAAGGCTCCCGGGATAAATTTTTTGTTCAATTATTTATTCGATACTTTTGTCATAAATAAATTAAATGTTTTTTGTTTTAAAATGAATGAAGCGGAGGTTGCATTACGGATTCTGAAAGTTTGTTTTCGTTCAGAAATGTTTTTGATAAGTTTCTGCTGAGTTATTTAGATTGAATTTTAAAGGTAGCTTTGTAATTTGAAACTGTTTTTGTTTTGTTATTTGGTTGGTCAATGAAATGACAATATCAAATCCTTGTTTGATGAAGAACACTACGGCAATAATATTATTCAACTATATTTTTTATAATAATATATAATGATAGCTTCTTGTGCTTATTATTCAATCGAACTCGAGACTTCGCGTGAGATGACATATGCAACCAAATAGACTAACGAAGCTATTTTAAAATATCGTTACCAAAACCACTCGCGCATATTTTATGAAATGTTTCACAAAAAAATCCATCGGGATTGAGCACACATACAATTTCATTCGTTTGTTTTTTCCCCATGATTGCGTGTCATTCGCAGTCCTAACAAAAATGTTAGAACATTCAAAAATGTTTGTTATTAACTGACAGATTGTAGCATTGAAGTTGTCTCATTTAAATGGTAATTTGTGCAACCAAAATTAAATGTGGAAACGAATGATCACGTCGTGTGTTGTTTTCATTTTACATGTGCTCTTCTCATAGCGCAATACCCATCGGACCTGGTACTTAGATTGATTTTAATCTGATTCTAAACAGTTTGATTAAAATTTATCTAAGCCCCGGTAATTCAAATCGTTGTAATTAGTATAATTTAGTTTTACATATAATTTATTTTTTATTATTGTTTGTAATTTTTTAACGTGTTCAAGCGCCACCTGGGGACTAGGAAAATAAATTATTTTAATTTGAATCATACATAAAGTTACGCCCATATTACGCAAAAGGGTGTGGCAGACGTGTATTGACACTCATTTTTCAGCTGTTTTTGGGTTGAGCCTATCGCAATCCATCGCCCACAATTCTATCTCCGTGCTGCTATTGAGTTTCCTGACGAAAATAATCACAAAAATATTACTTTTAACCGATCCGAGACTCAAACTCGAGACGTCGTTCTATTCTACATCATTATTATATTCACTCGTGCATATTTGTTTTCGTCAGTGTACACGTACAATTTCATACGTTTGTTTTGTTTCCATGATTGCGTGTCATTCGCAGTTCTAACAAAAATGGTTGAACATTGCAAAATACTTGTTTTTAAGAAAGATGTTGAGAGTTGTCTCATTAAAATGGTAATTTGTGCAACCGAATGTAAAATTAATGAATGTGTTTTTTATTTACGTAAAAGTTCTGAAAACGTTTTTAAAAGATCTCAAGGGAGGCGGCACGAATGCGTTATTTTTAAATTTATGTAAAAATGTTACTTATATTTCAGTTCTATGTCTCTGTTATTATTCAACACTATATCGTGGTTAATAACTACGTTATACTGTATTTTATGAAAGGCTATAAAAATAATTTACTAATCTATATAATGCCGTTTTTTTTTCTTTTATAGTGTTGAGATGACACTGGATTGCCACAATATTACAATTCTTTCTGGTACAATTTTATCGACTGGTAAATAATATTTGTCTTAGATTCAACTTCTCCCAAGTCTTACATATTTTTATGATGAAATGAAGAAAGAAACGTTTATTCTGGCAAATCTTAAGCTTAGTGATACACTTTTAAAACTACTTATAATTAGGCAGTTAGAATAAACACAAAAATAATAATTATATTGATGTGCCTATATGGCACATCAATATAATTATTATTTTTGTGAAAGGTGAAAGGTTTCAAGTAGCTATGTTAAGGTGAGTGTTATAATTAAAATATGAATTACCGATTATGAGTACGTAAGTACGATATATGTAATTTATTTTGAAAATTACGTAAGCTAAGCGTCTTTGTGATCAATCAGTTTTGAAGTTTTGTTCTTATGGGTTTGTTAGTTTAGGTAAGTATTGTGCCAAATTCAAGGACTAGATTGACAAACTAAGCTACTGATAAAAGTGAAAACTTCAATTTTACAATCACATTTAGCAAATATTGAGGTTTTTTATTAATAATTACCGGTAATAATTAAAATTTATATTATTTTAATTTAAAATTTTATTAGTTATATTATACTAGTTAGATATATTATTTCTTATCTTCTTATTTTAGTTATATTATGTAAATTCTTGGTAATATTAATAAATAAATAAATTATGATATATTATGTCGATGCGGAAGAATTCTATTACACCTTACCTGTCAATTTGTACTTTTTTTTTTATTAACTTAGATATAATTAATTAATTTAATATTAATTAGAAATTTTATTTTATTGTAAATAATTGTTAAATAAAGTGTACTATAAAATACTTTAATTCAAAAATTGTTTCATAATAAATAAATAATTCTTAATAAAAAGAAAAGAAAATTTATTCAATTTATCATATTCAATTTATCACACACACAAATCTGTTGTGCCGTGAGCAATAAAAATGTGACTTATTTTTTACCTTATACCTGAAAATTTATACAAATGTATAAGCCGTAACGGACAAACCTTTATTTTCTTAGATCGTGCTCGATACATCATTTTGAATAGAAGCATTGTAGCCATTCCTTGACATCATTACTAACTCAAATCACATCAAAGTAATGTATGCTGAACAAAAAAGTTTGAAATTTTAAAATAAAAAAATAATACGTTTATTGTACCGAAGATTGAAGACCGCCATTTTACCATCGGCTGTTAAAATTCCGCAATGAAAATTCATCAATATTTATTTTTGTAATGAAATATGAAAATTGACATTTAACTGAATATTCATTGGAAAATAAACGTAAAGAAGAATTGTGTATGCAGCCTGAAACCAAACAAATTAAAAATTCTTTAAAGGGCGGTCGTTTTTTTAAATGCAATGTTCATACGTTTCAGTTTTAAATGAAAATTGCAACCTCTTCAAGTATGAAAACATTCAAATGTTTTTACTCTCACATTGATGTTTTAGTTAAATGTAATTTAGTCCGGACGTTGACGGTGCTGACTTATTTGATTAAAAGGTTTTGATTTGTTCAATTTTCAAGTTACCTTTTTTACTCAGAATATGTTTACATATAACTGCCTCAATCGTCTAGGGTCTTGGTTTCGATTCCCGGGTCGGGCAAAGTGTTATTTGTGAACTTCAGCATGGAGTTGGCATTATGCCCGGTGGATGGCGATAGGCTTACCCCCTACACCATGAGACCTAAAAAATGTGGGTGTTGCACACCTCTGCCACACCCTTCTGGGTATATAGACGTGATGTTATGTTATGTATATTTATTTTTGAAGTTATTGATTGGCGATACGAACCAGGTAACGCAGCGTTGGTGGTTGGCGGACGCCGCTATATGGACGGACGGCGACGGTCTTATCAAGATTGCGGGGCCCCGTTTGTTTTCTTCTCTGTCGTTTCGCTCTTGGCAGAGCGGTCGTGGTCAAGTTGAGGCGTCCACATCGGAGGCAGTAGTGGACACAGCTTTCCGCACAATTTTTGCCATCTCTCCCTGTTGGCAGTCTTTCTGGTGCAGTCAGATATGTGGTTTCCTACTGCAGATTTAATTTGGTCAGTCCAGCGCATAGGTGACCTCCCGCGAGCTCTGGTTCCCTCCCCTTTTCCCTGAATTACCGTTTGTTTTAAGGTGGCCTAAACCGCGTGCTGTGGCAATCACCTGACAATACCTATGTCCTGCAGTGAACGACTTTGGGCTGATGGTAATGTTATATATGTTGTCGCACTCAATTGACTTCCCTACAAAAATGTAAAAATCAAGACGGAAGTGACGTCACATCCTTCGATATCGTAATAAAACAGAACGGTAACAGCCGGCATTCACTTTTGCCGCTGAATTCGTCGAGTCAACACGAAAAATTGAAGTGAGACTATTGTTAGAGTATCGTTCTAATTTAATTATTCAGTGTATTTTATATTTAAAAGCTACTTATTGTGAATTACTACGTAAGGTTTTAGTTTCGTGATGTGCAACGGTTTTTACAATAAATTAAAGTGGTTTGCTTGTGTTAATGCGATTATAGTTGATTTATATAATTAAAAAGAGTATATCTAACATAGTTGTTTCTTTTATATACACTACTTACTTGTTGGCAGTAGTACTCGTGGCACAGGAGTTGTCAGTCAGTCTCTCCGGACTTTTTTATACGTAACGACTCGTCTTATCAATCGATTTCGATGGCAATCTTGACTATCTTGTAATTTTTTTATTGATTATTTTTATAGCATTTAGCTATGCTTAGTAAATTATACTAAGAAACATTTAATGTCATGTAATGACGGAACATACAGTTGAGAAATTAAGGTACTGGCAAGAGGCGACCGTAGCTGAGTGGTTAAAGCGGCTGCCCGGTATGCAGAGGTCGCAGGTTTAAATACTGCCGGTCTCAAAATTTTTTCATCTGCTTCTTAGTATCATAAGTAATATTCGTTTTAAATTAATTAATAAATACTTACTTATAATACTATAGTTTGTGAGTATGGATATTTGTAACTCTTTCACACAACAATCGGATCGATTTTAATGAAATTTGGCACACAGGTAGTTTATACTTTTGATTATTATTAAAGACTCCATTTACCGATATTTCTCTATTCGGCTGGAAGCTAGTAATAAGATAATGCTTACATTCACAATCCTATTTCTCATGTTTACATAGATTTAACATAAAGTAATAGAAGTATTAAGTGTAAGCTTTTAATGCCATAAGTAACGATATAGCACTGATATTCATAAAAAATGCTTTTAAAAATATTGCTTCTTTGTTTTGCGAGATGTATAGCTGTTGTTTATTGCTGTGAAAAATCCTATTAAACAGAGTGATTGAGTTTCATCTTAATGTATTTAAGTGCTGAAATGAATGGAGACGGGAATATCGGCCTAATATATAAATGGAAATGAGAATTACAGTATGAAATACGTAGGTTTTGAGCAAAGTTTTAATTTTTTGATTGAATAGCCATTAGGAATTAGTTGTTGTTTATTACATGATTATAAGCTTATTGTATTCTATTTTGTTATGGGTCTAATAACTGGCATTATGTCTGCAGCCGAGAATGGTAATTTTGCTGTATTTATTTTATGAAAAATGCAGATTTATATACTACTGTCTATTTTATTACAATAAAAGAATATTATGGTTTAACTTATAAAACTTACTCTTGATAAAAGATGTTCACTTGATAGTTATACTCCACCATTTACTTTTGTGGATTTGTTGGTGGACACCTAAGTCCTACAAACAATAGGCTGCAGTAACCACATGGGGTGCATGAGAGGAGCCTCCCCGAGTGACGTACACAACGATTCCCTACGTCCGGCGCACCCTGGGCAATTCGCGAGTTCTCCAAAGCGAATTTGCTAATCCTTTTACCACGATGGCAAGTCAAAATAAAATTTGACTCAGCCATCGACACGACAAAGAAGAAGTAGCCACATAACATCAGGTGGACTCAAAGAGCACTAAACCAATATGGAGAGGCAATGAATGCTATTAATAATTTATAATATATAATTAAATAATAATAATTATCATCTATGGAACGAATACGCGGGGGAGCGGCGGGGTAGATTGTTTCGCGGATCTATGATTAAGCAATTAGTTATATATGACTTACTAGAGCGGCGCTCTTTGAAATTTGGCAACGGAGGACGCCTGCCAATGACTACTCCTTTTGGTACAATTGTGTAAATTTGGGCTGAATAATCAATACATACATCGCATAAAAGATAAAAGTTCTGTCTGTTCTTCAAAACTTTTGCACTAACCCATCTCACTTCTTTTTATTGTTCAGGTATAAACCTACATCGAATAAAAAGTCAAGATCTTCCTCTAGGGATAAAAGTAGTAGACGGAGCCGGTAAGTTAATTATCGCTCCTATCACTGCATTTCTTATTGACGGAAAGTAATTAAAGTTCTAAGAAGGTTTAAAAGGAATTAGCTGCTTGATTGTGGGATGAGTAGGATGAAGAATTTCTTCTTTAGTGACACTTTTGTTACTGAAGAAGGACGAATAACACTTCACATTTTTATTTCTATAGTTTTTTTATGATGGATAGGCACGCGTTTGACCACGATCTCACTTGATGCTAAGTGATGATGCGGTTTACGGTGGAGCACGCTTACCTATGAGATACCTATTAACTCTTACTTTGAAGACATCCAAATTGTACTCACTTGGTATTAGATAAAATAGATTGATGATCCACCTTACTACTTTTTTATAGACATTTCAAAACACAGAAGTCATAATTCGCTTGCTATATCAACATTATGGACTTTGAAAATTTTAATGTAGTATTTGGCAATGAATCTTGAATAGATTTCGCTTATAGTATAGCTATTAGATCTTATACTATTTGTGTAAGGGCTCTAACCCACGACCGAGTTTTTGAAGGACCGATATAAAATGAAAAATATCAAGTTTCGGCCTGCTGTTATTTTCATATTAGGTCTGGCCGTGTAGTGCTAAGCGTAAGCGCTTCATACTATGCTGGCCGTGTTTTAACCGTGAGGTCTCGAAATCGATTCCCGGGCGGGCAAAACGTTAGGTACTTTTCACCAGGAGATTCACAATTAAATAGCAGTACGGAGTTGGAATTGTGCCCGGTGTATAGCGATAGGCTCACCCCCTATCCCATGGGATTTAAACATAAAAGGTGAAGTGTAAGTTTTGTACACCTCTGCCAAACCCTTCTGAGTAATATAGGCGTGATGTAATGTTATGTTATTTCTGGCCAAATCTTTTGAAGGACGTGTGGTCAAATTTTTGTCGTTAAGGCCCTAAAATATTAACGTCATCTGAATTATAACTTAACCAAACATAACAAAAACGAAAATCGAATATCAGGGTGGGTCACGGGTATAGGGCCAAAAGTAGGCGGGGTTTTCTCCGAACAGGAAAGGAGTAGGGAGGTCGGGGAGAGCTCATTCGAACCGTCAGGTCATGCTATTTAGTTACCACTATGGAGCAGTGGGGTGTTGTTCACCGCGTGTTTGCATACGACGAATTTGTGAGGAGCAATGAATCAGTCGTGGCGGCGCAGCGTGCATTCAGACAACGCTTCAACATTGAACGTCATGGTGCTATTCCTAATCGGAAAACCGTTATGAGGTGGGTCAATGCTTTTAGAACAACTGGAAACATTATGAAAAAAAAAACCACCGGGCCCCACTCGTACTGCTAATGTTGAAGCGTTGTCTGAATGCACGCTGCGCCGCCACGACTGATTCATTGCTCCTCACAAATTCGTCGTATGCAAACACGCGGTGAACAACACCCCACTGCTCTATAGTGGTAACTAAATGGCATGACCTGACGGTTCGAATGAGCTCTCCCCGACCTCCCTACTCCTTTCCTGTTCGGAGAAAACCCCGCCTACTTTTGGCCCTATTCCCGTGACCCACCCTGTATACGCCACTTCAATTTGTTCGTGTTACATTTTACCATTTGGGTAACGTTTACTTCACGATTCTGAACCAGCCTGAAAGAAAAATCATAGCTAATCTGCAGTATTTTACCCTGCCGTATTCAATAGCGAATATTTAACGATGGCAACACATTGTTCTAATGGTGTTTTATGATTTATGGCACATTTAGCTTTACGGAGATGTAATAACATCAAATTGTTTGGGCGATCAAACACTCGTTACAGTGGTTATGGAGAAAATATTATACAGCCCTTGTTTCATGGTCACATTTATTTGAGTGCACGGTTGGCGTAGAAAGCAGTCGTCTCGCCGCTAGCAACTGCGCTGGTGTTGTGAGTTCGATCCCCACACGGGAAAACTTTTTATGTGATCCGCAATTATTTGTTCCTACTCTGGGTGTGCTTTGTGTGTGTGAAATGTATGTTTGTGAACACCCCAGCGACACAGGAGTTATACCTAGTACGGGCAACGGTAGTAACGGCAACGGGTTTTGTTTGTTTTGTTTTCAAAAAAACAAAACAAACAAAACAAATCATTCGTTTATCTATACTTATCTGCCAGTACGGGTATCTAACATAAAAATCATCACGCTTATATTACCCAGAAGGGTGTGGCAGAGGTGTATAAAACCCACACTTCACCTGTTATGTTTAGGTTTCATGAGATAGGGGGTGAGCCTATCGCCATCCACCGGGCACGAACAACTCTATACTCAATAGAAATATTATAATTACCATCCTTTATACTAAGCTATGTCATTTTTAAACTAAGCTATGACAGCATAGAGTTTTAACATAGCATCTAAGAACTCCTTTCATTCAACAAACGGTAACCCTTATTTATTTTTTGTCTATAGTTTGTTTAGAAACACTCAAGCGGCGCAAATATAGTAATCTTGTTGGAGATTACATATTTGAGCCGTTTGTAGTCGAGACGCTAGTGTCATGGGGCCCGAGTGCCCATTCTCTTATAAAGAGATATCAAAACGACTGATCGACACTTCACGTGATCAAAAGGCTGATTTTTACTTCGCTCAAAGGTTGAGCATTGCAATACAACGCAGCAATGCTGCCAGCCTTCTGGGCACGTCACCCGCATTTGACATTGATGCGAAAGTATTTTTTGACGCATAACTTTTTAAATTTTTATTTCTTTTTCTCTTTCAGCTGTCCATTGTTAGGTATGATTTTGTTTTGTATTATTTAATATTTAAGATTGTAAATACTTAATTATTAAAATTAAATACAAAAATGTGTCTAGATATGTTTGTTCACAAATATATCTTATCTAGACGCAATGTATCCGTGATTATTTAAATTAATTCAATTACAGCGTAAGCCCGTAGCGAGGTACTCAGAAGACATGAATAATATCATTTTCATGCATTAGCTATAGTTTCTTCTAGTTCATGTCACGTTATTTCAGAACTTGAAATCTTTTACAAGCTGGATTGATTTCATTAAATAAAAGGAGATCTTATATGCTATGTAAATACTCTATGCTGTCACTGACGGCTAAGAAAAAAATGATATAGCTCAGTTTAAAGGATAGTTATTATAATATTTCTAGAGAGTTTGAAGTTCTTTGTGGCCTTTAGATGGCGATAAGCTCAATTCTTATTCCATGGGACCTAAACATAACAGGTGAAATGTGGGTGTTGTACACCTCTGCCAAACCCTTCTGGGTGGTGTTATCTTATGTTTTTGTATGTTAAAGAGTTTAATTTACGTATGCGGCGCAATTTATAAACGCGATCGATACAATATGTTTCGCAAAAAATATTCTTCTGTATTTCTAATAGAGGTCTTTATGTCGGAATTTTAACTTTAAACTTTAAGACCATGGGGTCCGAGTGGTTCGGGCTTTATTCAAAGACATTGCAAAACGCCTAATCGACGTTTCTCGCGATCAGAAAGCTGGTTTTTACTTCGCCCTGCTATCAAGCATTGGCATTCAACGTGGCAATGCTGCCAGCCTTCTGGTCACGATATCTGCTGTGGGCAGCGATGCGGCAGTATTCTTTGCCGAATAATTTAATTATTTTATTTTATTTATTAGTTTGTATGTTATATAGTGTTGTTTTTACTCATTAGTTAATTTTAGTTATATTATTTATGTGTAATTTTTTTGAAACTTATCAATACAAATGAAAGAAACTAATAAAACATAAACTCAGCTGTGTTTACAAATTGCGCGGCAGTTTCATTTACATTATATTATATAGAATATTATTAAATATAACGATCAACAAAAGTTGACCTTTACTCAACAATTGTTTGATTGAATCAAGTCAGCTTGAATTCGTATTCATATTTCCTCCAATAGAAATAAACTTGAAAATTGATTTGAACCCGGGACTTCAAAATTAGATTACGTCCTTCATTCAGTCGACGCAAATTAGTTTTGATTAATTTCTGCGAACTTATTGACTGGAATGATTGACTTGTCAAATATTATTCAAGATCTTCTCAAATTAACGTAGTATGTTAAATAATTGAAATAATTAATTAATTAAAATAAAATTAAAATAATTAATTATTTAGCAGCGATAGCTGAGTGAGAGACCGTAGGACTACGAAGTCAAAGGTCTCGAGTTCGAACCTACGGCACACACCTCTGTCAATAAATCGTTAAGATTCGTCTTTTCGAAGATATGTGTGTATTTATCATTTAAATTGTCAACATCAAAACATCGTGAGGAAACCTGCATGCCTGAGAGTGTCTAAAAAGTCTGGTCAAAAAATATTGGTTGCAAAGTTGGTGTTATATTAGCTGTAGGCATTAGTTAACTCTAAGTGATGGTTCTTTAAACTTTATATCTATCTCTCTGTTTAAATCTCAAATGAGACAGAGATATGGATAACCGAAACACAGGGTTCACAATGGTGAAAAGAAGTTGGTGAAATTGGGGTTAAGTATGTCATCTTTATGTTAATAGCAATCACACGTAATAAATTACACTTATTAAGACCTACCCTTCATCCCGCTACCCAAATTAGGTAGGAAATGATTGCAAATACGTTATTTCCTGGCACAAATTGGGTCATTCGCTAGACGGCGAATATTTAAAATGAAAGAGATGCTGAGATTGAGAAAAATTGTTTAAATATTACGGATATAAAAGCACAAAAAAAACAATTTTATAATAATAATATTATTATGCTGAATACGTACAAATATTCATTCATTTATTTATGTTAATGTTTAACAAAATTACTGGAATTAATGCTGATACGTGTTGCTGTTACGCGAATATTAATATACACTTAATTAATCCACCAATAAATTTTATTTATCACTCTACAATATAGTTGGGTTAATAAAATATTATTTTTGAGTCACTTTAATAAAACTTAATTTATAATGATTAATTAATTTAATCAAAAAGTGGATGTATATTGCAATATAATGTACCGGCAAAGATAAGCCAGTGAAAGTAACTTAGTGTTTCAGATATGATTTATATATAAAAATAAATGAAATATTAATAATATTAAAGTTAAGCCCATATTACGTTAGTATGAAAACTCGGTTCTTGAGTCTACCCTTAACCAGACTCAAACAACTTGATCAATCAATGTGTTTATGAATCCGAGCTAATTATTCACGTAATAAATGTCGTCAATTTTGTAACTCAGTTATTTTAATACCTATTTTACCTGATGACACAATTTTCGCAAAGAAATAAGACATTTCTAAACACTGGGAGTGTTTTAAAACCTCTTGTTTACCCGTGTCATGTTTACCATGTTAGGAGCTTAAAAGAGATAGATAGATAGATAGAAAAAACTTTATTTATACATTATATCACATGACAAAAGAAACTTAAGAGGTAACAACAAAAAAAAGAGGTACAAGGCAAATTTAGCGATATTGAAGCTAAAACCGAAGCAAACGGGTACCAACAAATAGTTATTTGAAATGCAGATACTTTTAAACAAGATCACAGCAAAAAAACAGTTATAAAAATTGTACAGGCAAGTTTTGAACTTGCGACCTCTGCATACCGGACAACGGCTTTAATCACTAAGCTACGGTCGCCTCTTGCTGGCAAGAGACCGTAAATTTCTTAACTGTATGTTACGTCATTATGTGACGTGGTTCAAATCCTGCAGGTGCCATATTATTTAAACTGTTTCTTGGTATAATTTGCTAAATGCTAAATGCAATGCAATATTATGAAAATAATCAATAAAAAGATCATAGCTGTATGGCAAGAGTGGTAGAGAGATTTGACAACGTTAATAAAAATGCTTGATATACTTTAAAACATATTATTTATGTATATAATATTTTGCTATAAAAATACTGATTTTTACAAATATTATCTGCGGTGAAAATATTTAATTCTTTGTAGGCCATAGATCTGATTCGATTCTCAAAATTCTTTAAAAGACAAGAAATTATACTCTTTCCGTGTGCAGTAGACTGATTTTGACCGATATTCAATTCGGGCGAAATTGTGAGTGGGAGCTTGTTACTAACTTATTTTCCCCCGAATCAGTTAGCATCAATTCATACTGATTCGGAAGCGGCGAGCAGCGACGTGAAGAGCACAACCGGCAGTCACCGCTGACCGCTGCCGAACCAGTGTGAAATAACGCTTACACTAGAACATGAAGACAATATAATTTGGAAAAAAGCTTGGGGAATTAATAATTATTATTTGATCTTTTCCAGGAATTGTCTTACACCCGCCGAATAATCATGAATATATTCGCTCCAGTTTATATCGGCTGCGTCACAAGGGAACATCTCTTTATCAGAAGGTGTTAACGATGCATACAATTCTTGGGTAGCGTTTGACTTCATAAACCAAGTACGTTCAGTGAAGAATTTGGTAGAATTCCGAAGCTCAATTATCCGGTATTGTAGTTTGACATACCTGGAACAAAAGAAAATAAGTACAAACAACAAACTACAAGATAATGCAATTACAATAAATACAGATACAATAAATGTACATTACAACCGGATGGTGGAGTGGGTAGTGTACCTGCCTGCTACGCCGAGGTCGCGGGTTCAATTCCCGCTTAAGACAAATCTTTGTGTGCATGAACATGGGCGTTTGTCTTAGTCTGGGTGTTTCTATGCATAATAAGTATGTATTTACAAAAGAAAAGTATATATGTATTAGTATCAGATATTATAGTACCCATAGTACAAGCTCTGTTTAGTTTGGGACTAGATGGCGTTGTGTGTAAGTTAGGAAATATTTATTTATTACGCCTATATAACCCAGAAGGGTAGAACAACACCTACAATTCACCTGTTACGTTGCAGTCCCATGGAATAGGGGGTGAGCCTATTGCCATCTACTAGGCACAATGCCAACTCCATGCTGATATGGTGAATTTCCTGACGGACAGTTCACAAATAACACTATGCCCTACCCGGGAATTTAACCCGAGAACTCACGGTGAGAGGTGCATACGTTAACCACTAGACAATTAAGACAGCTTAGCTTAGTTTTATATTATAATAAGTATAATTATTATGTATTTTATAATAAAATGATAAAGATAACAATAAATAAGGTTGTGCCGACGCCACTAAAATGCTATCCAGTTAGACAGATCGCCATGCAAATCTTTCTTCAACGACACTTACCTTTTATAGTGTCTATTTACTATAACAAAATGCGAAATTATTTAACTTACATTGTCTGTTTTCCGGTAAAATACAGAAATATATCCGCTATGTAAGCAGGAACCATTTGAAACAGAAAAGTCACAATCGACGCCAACCAGAAATGCCTCGTAAATAAATACCGCTGTGGAAATGGTAATACATCTGTAAGCAGAAATGATATTTATCATTAAAACAGATCATAGAGTCATCCACAAGGATGTGGCAGAGGTGTACGACACCTAGAACTAAAAGTCCTATGAAAAAAATCGAATGGCAAAGTTGTTGGTAATAAAAAGATCTAAAACTTTTGTATTTACACTTTCAAAAAATTCAAAAAACCAAGTTTTTGGTTTTTATTTTTATCTTTTACAAACAATTCCCAGTATAAAAAAGGTTCTTCGTGTCAAAGCAAGCACGCTACATATTGTTGCTAAAACGCAGTATTCCAATACCGCTGCCTAACGCAGAAAACGCAGAAAGTCATTAAAACGCGATGCAGCATCGATATACCGAGTTGTTAAATCGCAGATCCGATGCTTATATTAGCATGACATGTGGTGTGAAAATGTAATGGCTTTACATAACATTTTGAGGAACTTTTGTTATATTTTTCGAAAATATAGTAATTAGATAAAACTTACATAATTTTCGTTTTATAATATCAACACCAAATAATTCTATAAGCCTCTCTATAGATATAGGATTACAACCACTACTGCAACTGTTGTATATCTGTAGCTTTTCTGATCTGTAATGAAAAAAAATTGATGAAATAAATTGTTTGGAGAAGTAAGGCTCATTTAGGCGTCCGTAACGAGCGTAACGTGCATGCCACGAGCGCTGCGTCAGTGTCGCGTGTTGCCACCGCGTGACGTGTGTTCATGGTGCGCGCATAACACTACTTCCGTCGCGTTCTTTTTTACCCCGCCGAAAAGGGGTTAAAAGCCAAGCCGAGAGTCACGTGCGCGCCTCGCACTCGCTGCACACACCCCGCACGGCAGCATAACGTGACGCACCTACACCTACACACGATAGGAATAACAGACAGCCCTCTATGCAGAGGATGCATGAAGACAGAAGAAACGCCACAGCATGTCATCATGGAATGTAGCAACGTGGCCGACCAACGGGCACAAATTCACAAATTCTTTAGGCACCAACATCGCTTCCGAAAGCCTGCAGCAGTCTTCGGAGGCTGCTTTCCTTCTGGACCGATATAGGCTGGCTGGAGTAAACGGGAAGCCTTTTAGCTGATTAATAAAGCGCGATAAATAAAACAAGCAATAGATTAGCGTAAAATTGTGCCGTGTAAAACGTTCATCCTAGGGGTTGCTCACCCACAACCGAGGGACTTATAACTGGATAGTGCTGTCGTTTCATACTATATTATGGCCATTGTTTTGAGGGACGAGTGAAGTACAGCATACATTTATAACGTTCATGACTGATTATATTCAGTTAAGAACGTTCGAAATGTATGGACCCTTATTACCTGTGATAATTAGCGCCAGCAGCTATCACTAAGTTAATGACATAATCCACTGGTATTAAATCTATGGCATTACTTTCTCGGCTGTAGATCACACGATTTAGTCCTTTAGTAATGGCGGTAAGTATTGCTGTGGCCCCATACCAGTTGTTTAACCAGCCTTTGATGGGACCGCTGTTTATAGCACCCACTGGAAGAAAAAAAATTTGCTAAGCACCATCAAGACTAAGTCAAAATTAATGTTAACTCAAGAATTAATAATTAATATTATTTTATTAAATTACTCTTAATGGTTATGGAGATTACCTGGGTTACTAGACAATTTCATAACTTTGTATTATAAATAAATAACATAATATTAACAGCAGAGATGTACACCCACAATGCCTGT
The DNA here is from genome assembly GCA_905147285.1 of Hypena proboscidalis. Classification (NCBI taxonomy): domain Eukaryota; kingdom Metazoa; phylum Arthropoda; class Insecta; order Lepidoptera; family Erebidae; genus Hypena; species Hypena proboscidalis. The sequence goes on from LR990132.1 coordinate 2,450,358, forward strand.
CACAAACCTGTTATGTTTTAAGTCCCATTTGATAGGGAGTATTACCTTCCACCAGACACATATCCAACTCCGTGCTGCTTTTAAGGATTGATTTACGGAAATATCCAAAATTAGACTTTAAACGACCCGGGAGTTGAATCCGAGGTATCTAGCTTACCACTAGACCAACGAGGCAGACAAATACATTTGGGTATTTTCTAAAATATTTCGTTCGATATAATGTTCTATCATCATTGTTATATTATGTCAATTCGAAAAATTGATTTATTTTAAATAGCTGCTTGTATAATGACAGCTAGAATTTCTATTAAGTCTCTCAATAGACAAAGTAGAAAAAAACAATCAGGCTTATACTAAGAAACAATTAAAAAAATTATGAGACCAGCAGGATTTGAACATGCGACCTCTGCATATAGGGCAGGTATAATTTGCTTTGCATAGCTTAATGCTATAAAAATAAATCAATAAGAAATTCAGGCTTACCAATTGAAGGTCTAATTATGATGGTGGGCATATGAGCTTGGTTTTCAGCAACAAGATGTTCCGTAATGGCTTTGGTAAATACGTATGTATTGGGTCGCTCGCCTAAAACAAATATAAAAAAATAATTAATTATTTAATAGATGTAAGAAACGAGGTCCTAACTCCTAACTATGCATGAAAACACTGAATATCTTACAGAAGTTGTTATATTTATTATTATATTTTACATTTTATATAAAAATATAGTTTATTATAATAAGCGGCCGTGGCGCAATGGATAAGGCATCGGTTTTACGATCGAGAGGTTGTGGGTTGGAATCCTGACCATTACACCACGGACATGAACTTCTTCCTAACACAAGCGAATTAAGCTTAGCAAGAATATTAGTGATTTGTATTTGCAAGTTACTAGTAAACATTAAAAAAAATGTTTAATTTAAAAAAAAACATAAATAATTAAAGTTTTTTTAAGATGGAGGCGTATTACTCACTTTTTAATGTGTAAACACACTTACCAATAATTCGCCTTGTATCCGCTTCAGTAAGATCTTGTTTTAGCAATTCGTACATTTCATCCATTGTGGCAGGCGCTGGATATAGCGTTTCATCGAGAGCTTCTTGTATGTTGCAGAATGCTGTCGATATGTGAATAAATACCTGAAAAAGGTTACAACTAGTACTCGAAACGGTAAGTTAATCATAACCTATTTATAATTTTGTTTTTTTATGTTTAGGTACCGAAAATAAGAGGGTAAGCTTGTCGCCGTCAAACGAGCAAAAGATTGTTGAATATTAATCAATATTGTTTTTAATAACTATACGCCACTAGTATGTCCATACCTAGTTTTAAGAAACATATATTTAAGAAATTTTTGTGTACCCAAAAGCAGGTTTAAAAGTATTTTTTTTTTTGTTGTAAATATATATTTTATTAAATTGATGCTGGTTTATGGGTGCTGACCTCAGTTTTTTTTCAATTCGTTTTTAATAAATAATTATTTTTTAATTTCTAGTTCTCCTCGTACACCTTGTGTCTTGTATCTGTATCTAGGAATTTTCGTTAATTTTTAATTTTTAGTTTTTAATTTTTCTTGTATTGTTTTGTTTGGTTGTAGTGTTACCTTGTTTATATTTTCTTGTGAGCGTTGATTTACTGTGTTGTTTTTTCTGGCAGGGACTAGCTGAAAATCAGTGCTGTGCATTGCGCGCAGCAAATACTGAGCTAGATCCCTTGCCGCACATTTTCTGTGTACTATTTTATATTTCGTGTAAACTGTTTTTTTTTAATGTAAGATAATGTGTGGCAAATAAATGGTTTAAATGGTTTAAATAGCGCCATACTAAGGCTATTAAATCTCGATGCGGTTTTCGCCCGCGCTCACGTCTAGTTGCAAGGCCGCAGGCACTGTAGAATGCAGATTTAAATATAAAAATCAATTTCACGACGTGGTTTACACCCGCACGGTATTAAAAACTTTTCTGCCTTCAGTCACATGCGGGCGCTGATGAGTTCTTAGCCTACCACGTTAAAAAGATTGCTAATGCTATAGGCTATAGCATTTTATGTGGGTCGTTGGTTTTCCTCAAACACTTGATAAGAAGTTGAAATGTAATATATGCCTTTTTGTATCTTATACTAGCTTCCGCCCGCAGCTCCGCCCGCGTGGTATGTCAATTAAAAGTAGCCTATATGTTAATCCAGACTATAAGCTACATGTGTGCAAAATTTCATCGAAATCGACCCGGTAGTTTTGGCGTGAAAGAGTAACAAACATCCATACATCCATACATCCATACTTACAAACTTTCGCCTTTATAATATTAGTAAGGATAAGGATAATATTAAAGTTGAAAATTAAGAATCCAGCAGTATTCGAACCTGCAACCCTTGGGTAAATGCCCGTGAGTGATAAGTCACTTAGTCACATACAGTACGTTGGAGTTTAGACCAACACAATCTATTATTTCTAATGGAACAGAAAAAAATACTTGCATTGCTTCCTTGGTAATGCAAATTGCAAAGAAAACTTAACAGAGAATGCGACTTTTATCTTATACTAAGCCATAAAGGCGGTACACTACGGGGAGAAAAGATCGCTTGTGTAATATCTGCCTCACTGTACATGCAAACGATATGATAATGGTCGCATATTCCTGGATACCACGTTCAACACGTTATCGCTTATTTGTTTAGCTTCACATTACAGCCTTACTTTATTATGTGACTCATAAGATAAGTATTAGAAATGTTTTAATAATACTTCAATTTAAACATAAATAACAGTTAAAAAGGTTACTGCAGACTCGATTCTACAATTTTGTAGAAGCTACACAGTTTTTACAACTTTTTTAATAAATAATATTTACTTAAGATTTTTTTAATATTACTTTATTACACTAAATTATCTTTAGATTTGAGACATTGCGTTTTCTTTAATTATGTAAAAGTATGTAGAGCATTTAAGCTATGATTTTTTTTTAAACTTACTTCTACTCTTTTCATCCTTTGAGTAAGTTTCAGCATCATTTTCGTGCCTTCAACATTGGTGTTCCACGCTACCTTCAGAGGTTCATTAAACTTTACTGTAGCGGCTGAATGAACTACTAAAGATACCTAAAAAAATCAAATAATCATGATACAAGAAATGGTAATATACAGGGTGGCCCATTTATATCGGTCAGTATGGAGAAGTCTAATTATAAGAGATACAAATATCTCAAACTTAAACAATTTATTAAAAATAAGAGTTGTACATTGAAGTTACAGCGTAAAAAGTTTTACCATATTTAACCCTCAGGCATGTAATATAGCAATAATATTATTTGACATTGATATTAGTAAAACAAAAACTGCATACTTACATTTCGGAAAAACGTCAACACATTTTCTTAAAAAAAAAATACGCCACCAAAGTATCTTTGCAGCCAAGAGTAAGCAAACACCAATGAAAAAGACTTACACACCCGCATTTATTTGAAAATAAAAGAAGTGCCACTGTAGTATCTATGCAACCCAGAGAAAGGATTGCATTTTCTTTAAAAACGAAAGAGGATGAGGAAGAGGACAATATGATACCTGCAGGCCTCACGAAGGACCCCCGGGGGCCGCAGGTATCCGAGCGCTGCAAGACCAACGAGGCAATTAAGTATTAAAAAAAAAGTGTAATTAGTATAATCTAATATTTATCTAATTAAAAACTTGCTGACCCGACAGACGCTGCCCTGTCTTAACTAAAAATACATTATATTTGATGATATTTTGCAACACGCATTATGCCAATGGTATGTCAAACCCCAAAAGGTTACTGTTCTGGATTGGGTTAATACAAAGAAACCATAAAAAAAGGAAATAAATTATATTAGGAAAATAGGAAAATAAACTAAAGAAACACTGAACCTAGAATGAAAACCAAAAGACTGACATGAAACTTATATCAAAACAATAGCAAATTCTTATAAAAAAATTTAATACCTATGTACAAAAATATACAAAAAGGTCCGATTGGGCTCAGTTACATTAAAAAAGTATATATTTACATAAGCGCTAATTCTTGGCGCAATGTTTTGATTTTACCTTTTATAAGAACCATCTCCTGACAATAACAAACAACAAAAAAGAAGCAGCGATATCGGTCCTGCCGTGACCAGGAGAAATAGGGATTCATTATATATTATATGATATTATATTATATAAATAGATATAAAATTCACTCACTTTTTCTATCAGGGTGGTTTCATCTTCTCTAGATATTCCCAAATTGGGACTATTAATGTCCCCAGCTATTGGTATCAACTTCTTTAAATTCTGTGGTCTTTTATCCTTCAGTCTTTCAAAAAGCTGTAAGTACAAACATAATTATGTTTTGCCGTTCTTATCAATAATATAATGTCATGGCGACAGCAGCCGTTCGGACGTGCACTGCACAATTTGCGCCAACCAACCACCATGGCATTGATCAACACACTGATTGCTCAGCATCCAAATGTTGATATCTTTACATCAAGTTTGCTGAATTTTTATTTATATGTCTCAATTTTTTTGTAATATTATGTAAATTATTTATGTCGTAATATTGTATACCTGGCTTATTGTGCGTATTGGGTTTCCGATAGCGCAATGCGTATCTCATTTAATAAATAAATAAATAATAGCTTGCAAAGACCATTTGAAGCTTTAGTAGTAAGTACAATATTAATACAAGACATTTTATTTCAGCAATTTTAATTCTTTTCATCATGAATTCTCGTATTTATGAAATTTATAATATATATATATATATTGTAAAAAAATCTATGTATGTAAAAACATACTCACAGTATCTTCAAAAAGTATGTTTATTCTTTGATCGATAGTTAGACCTTTCTTTTCACGGATCAGCATGTAAATATTATCAATTTCTGGACAACTGAACAGAATTTTTTCTATTAAAACCTGCATCAAAATAATTAAGGTAAAAAACAAATATAAGTTTTGAGACTAAACATTGTTATTTTCTTACGAAATATTAGATGTCACGGGATATTTACCATACGTGTGGCAGAGGTGTAAAACACTCTCACTTCACCTGTTATGTTTAGGTTCCATGGGATAGGGGTTGAGCCTATCACCATCCACCGGGCACAATTCCACCTCCGTGCTGCTATTGTTAATTTACTGGTAGAAAGTTCACAAATAACCCGACCTACGAATCGAACCCGAGACTTCGCGGTGAGATCCATACACGCTTACCACTAGACCATCGAGGCCGTGTATATAATATTTCAATAAATAAAAAATAACTGACCTTTCCAAGAAATCCAGTGCCACCAGTAATAAAAAGGGACTTTCTCGCATAAAAGTCTGCAATTGTTGCGTCCACCATGTTTTGCAATTATCAATTTTTTTTAAAGTAAATTACTAAGTAAGTATAGCACTGTAAGGCTGGACAGACAGACATACATTGACTCAGGTTACAATATTTATTTTATACTAGTCCGGCATTGTGTCGCTGTAAAATTAAAAACTGGGTATAAAGACAATTGACTATTATTTTGACATAAAACGGCCAAGTGCGTGTCGAACCGCGCAATGGGTTACCGTAGTCAGTCGTTACAAGGGGTTTATTATATATATTTGACGACCGGATGGCGGAGTGGTTAGTGTACGTGCCTGCGACGCCGAGGTTGTGGATTCGATTGTATGTATTTACAAAATAAAAGTGTATAATATGTATTTTACAAAAGAAAAGTATATATATATTAGTATCAGTTATTCTAGTACCCATAGTACAAGCTCTGCTTAGTTTGGGACTAGATGTCGTTGTGTGTGAGTTGTGAAATATTTATTTATTATTTATTATATTAAACAAAAACGCTTCTTCAAGTCATTATTTTATAAGTTTTTTGAATTAATTATGAATTATTCGATATAACTGCTTTTTATAATTTGGGGCCTTATTACTCTTCAACTAATATAATATCCGCTATACATTTTCTTGAAAGTTCATAATCAGCAAGTTTTATTTAGATCTTTCGTGCCTGCGGTATAGCTTTCAGGTGGGAGGGGGAGGGTAAGGGAAGACCTATTCGAACAAATTTGTTTCTTTAAATATCTTGCAAACGGATCTCTTAATCAAAAAACCATCTTAAAACCTTATAACAACACTCCATACTATCTGGTAGACGAGAGAAAAAAAATCATCCTCACTTTACATGTAGGCGAGAAATTAGATAACGGGTCTAAATCGCGTATTTATTACGAAGGTAAATAAATACCTATGTGTTGACTAATTATTGATTTTTTTTTTGTCAAATTGTGAAAGTTTATAAAGGTATTTATTTATTTTACACTGGTATATTATTACCTATACACTTCTAGTCCTACCTACTTATACAAGTTTGTGTCAATAACTTGAAAACAGTTAGCGCAACCGTTCAAGATTGTATAGGTACTCAGAGGAACGTTATATAAATTTCCTCCTTTCAAAATGCATGTGTCTTTTTAGAATATCGTGAAAATACCAACTTTAGATAATACTGCAACATAAAATGCAATGCGTTGATCTCAAAACAATTAATTTAAACATCGCCGTCATGGATGTTTAATATATGAACAATAATAATATTTATAGACAAGAAAAAGAAGCTATACAGGCTGGCTCATTTATATAGTATAAAGCGAATCTTTTGCAAGCCTAACATGTTGCAAAACGACCGATATCTGAACGATATCATTCAATTTTAACGGAAGCAAGTTAAAATCAAGCGTTTTGATTGGCTGTTTAAAAGTTTTGTTCAGCTAAGCACCTCGAAGAAAACACAGTTTTAGGCATACACACTAATCTGTTCTTAGAAACAGAAAAAAAAATGTGGTTGGTTCCCTATAAAATTATATCTTAATAAAAATAAATGTAGGCACATCAAATTTTTCTTATAGTCAATTGACTATAAGAAAAATTTGATGTACATTTATTTTTATAAATATTATTATTTAGGTGTATATTATTATATAGCTAAGTTATTTTTATTTTGTATTGCGTTTGATAGCTCAAGTTTAAGTATCGTATTTGAAATATGTGTGAGTCAACCATCCCATATTTTTTTTTCACTGACATTTTTCGTATATTTTTTTTTTACTTTTGTGGGTACTAAAATAATACTTCTGATTATAATTTACTCATCCATTTATTTATCTAATTTATTTAATTTTAGAAATAAAAACAGAAAATATAATATTTAAAATTATAAAATAATAACTAACTGTTTGAAAATTTTATCAACATGAACTTGACTCTTAGATACTTCGAATCCTCAAACTGCCAAAGTCAAGTCTAAGACTTACTTATAAATATTCATAGTAAATGGTACATTTGGAGAAAGGCTGAGCGTAAGTGTGCCGCTAGTGCAAGAGCCTGCGACCTGTCGAACAACACCTGATGTGGCCGACTGTACCGTGATGCATTGCATGCTGGGAATTGAGAAACGAATCTGAAACAAAACAACATAACATAACATAACATAACATGACATAACATAACATAACATAACATAACATAACATAACATAACATGACATAACATAACATAACATAACATAACATAACATATCATCACGCCGTATGTTGTGCCTTATGATGTTGATGACCCATTATTACCCTGAAGCTTTTGACAGTAGCTTGTAACACCCACATTTTAGCAGTAATTGACGACTGGATGGTGGAGTGGGTAGTGTACCTGCCTGAACATGCACACAAAGATTTGTCTTAAGCGGGAATCGAACCTGCGACCTCGGCGTTGCAGGCTGGTACACTACCAATTCCGCCATCCGGTCGTCAATGAACGAATGAAAATGAATGAATGAACAAAACAATGAACTAACAAAGAATATAGGCCACAGACCTGTACATCAACAGAGTCAACATCTACTTCATCCATTGACGTCACCTCAGAGAACACTAGCCTACTGTCATCAGTCTGATCGCAGTTCCCGCACTTCCATATACCTCCAGTTAACACTGGTTCTATTCCTGAAAAGATAAGATAATATATATTCTATATTATTTTTCTTAACACGACACTTCCGTACGCAGTTCCACCTCCGTGGTACGTCAATATTTTTCTTCTTTGCGTGTTAATAGAAAAACACATGGAAATGCGTGATATTTAAATTTTGTTTGCCTAAAACTTTGCCACAAGAACGGCATTATCTGTGGCGCTCCACAGGTCGTCTATGGTACAGGTGGTTGGACATAAGGGGCATGTAATAAGGTGAGCCATCGTTTGGGGACTGGCACCGCATTCGCAAACGGCGGCGTCTGCATAACCCCACCTCGCCAAGTTATCCTGGCAGCGGCCAACTTGGGTACGGAGCCTGTTTAAAGCCTTCCATTGTGGCCAGGGTAAATTGCTGCCCGAGGGTAGATTTTCTTTCTGAGGTATCAGTGGCTCGACGGGATGGACTTCTTTCCATAGCAGTAATCTGGCTTGTTGGGAAGTTTCATTGAGCGCAGGTGTTTGTGAGATGAAACTCTTACGACTTTTTAGCCGAGTCGGGACTGGCAGATGTAGGAACAAAGGATGCCTATGGCCTGTCTCCTGCTTAGCCTTCTCAATGGAGCTGGCGATTTCTCTGCGGACATTAGACATACATCAATAAAAAATAGACGTTATTATTTCCGGGATCTTGAACTCTCTCCAAACCAATTTTCATTTAGATCGGAATAGATTTTAAGATTTTCGGGTACAAACAAACAAACAAAAACTTTCCTCTTTATAATATTAAAATATATATTTTACCAACAGAAATGTAAACTAGTCTTGATAATAAGCGGAAACTACAGATTAAGGACATCAACAACCCACAAAATCAGATTGTAAATGAGTCACTTTATCTGTGTGCATGTGTCAATTTCAGGGCCTGATGTCAACACCGAACCGGAATACAGTAATGCAAGCACTCTTATTTAGCAGCAGATCTAAGGTGATACGGTGGTACTGCCGCCATTGTCCTCTTTCTAAATCTTAAGCCTGGTTTCCGATGAAATAAGGATAAATGAGTTATTTTATAATACTGAACATTTCATAAGAAGTAGCCTATTAGACAAGTAAATAAAAATAAAAATGTTTATTTGACACAAATAAAGTATATACATATTTTTCACTTATCCAGTTGTTTGACGCTATTCTTTTACATATGTACAAAATAAAGGTACTGGCACTGTTTACTAAACTAGGCAGAAGCCTGTATTTTAGCTGACAATGTTCAGTCGCAGGAAGTGACACTTTAAGAACATTCTTTAGGCGTGAAAGTCGTTGCACAGCGAGTCATTAAGCAGGAGTATATATTAAGTAAATAATAGTAATCTACTAATCAAGTACAGTTTTTATAGTTTTAATTCATATTTGATAATATAGGTTTGTTGTGTGTGTAAGTGTGTAGAGTGTGTTTCTGTTGAGGTGTTTTGTGAATTGTGAATGAGCATGCAAGTGTACAAGGTTTGGGTTCGAGATGGCGTAAGAAGGTGACACATGCATATGAATATATTGATACTAAGTACTAAGTAGTAGTACTAGAGTATTAAGTAGGCCCTATCTGAGTTTCTTCGTCCGTTCAGTGATTATTGCGTGAAGAGGAGTTAGCATACTATCTTTATCCCGACTCACAAAGTTATACAGTTGTATGTACATAATAAAAAAAAAAAAAACCGACTTCAAAATGTAGATAAACTAAAAAGCAAAAAATAAATTTACTTCGCACAAAATAATACGTTTATACATTTAGTTAAATAGAAATGATTAAATGATTATTTTATAATTCTGAAGTCGGTGCAAGGCAAAAGTTATAACAACCTTTCTACATTATCAAATTACAGTACACACAATAAAGAGAGACGTAGTTGTGCTAGTGCGCGGTAATATTCAGTCAGAAAATAGTTGTTAGAAAGATTGATATTATCTATTGTTTACTTGGCACCGACTTCAGAATTATAAAATAATTATTTAATAATTTCTATTTAACTAAATGTATAAACGTATTATTTCGTGCGAAGTAAATTTATTTTTTGCTTTTTAGTTTACCTACATTTTGAAGTCGGTTTTTTTTTGTTAAAAATTATTTTATTTTACTATTTTAAGTGATGGGTAGACCGAGCAAGAATGTTTCTCGAATGAGGAGACGACGGTTACTTGACGGAAAACTTATTTAAGGTGCCTATATTAAAAGAATTATCCCCGTACTCCTAACCGTTGAGGAGTTGTACCTTCCAACATCAGCTCAGCAACTTAAAATGCTGACTGCTAGATGCAAATATCCAAGTAGTTTTAGGTAATATACGAAAAACAATAAAGAAGCCTTTGAAATTTGAGGGTTACCCATGATTTCTCTAGGATCCCATCATGAAATCATGACCTCATATTATGAATATACATATGTAATATTCAACGTCTCGCCTCATCTGTGTATTACTTGAAAGAATACAGTAAACGGCCTCAAGGAGCCTATATTTAAAGAATTATCCCCGTACTCCTAACCGTTGAGGAGTTGTACCTTCCAGCATCAGCTCAGCAACATAAAATGCTGGCTACTAGATGGAAATATCCGAGTAGCTTTAGCTAATATACAAAAAACAATATAGAAGCCTTTTAAATTTGAGGGTTGCCCTCGATTTCTCTAGGATCCCATCATCAGAACGTGACTTAAAAAAAATGGGACCACATGACAAGTATATCCTTTCAAACAAAAAAGAATTTCTCAAATCGGTCCAGACGTCTTCGAGTAATCGGCGAACAAACATAAAAAAAAAAAATACAACCGAATTGAAAACCTCCTCCTTTTTTTGAAGTCGGTTAAAAATCTATGCTTATAATAACTAACTGAAAAGTTGGTTTGTTTGGTTCAACGCAGACCTTCGTTTTTGCAACATATTTGTATGTAACATAGTTTATAATGCTTCCTCATCCAATGGGCTACCCAGCAAAAAATGCTTCTTAATTATAAGTAGTAGTTCTGGGGTTCATACAAAAACAAAGTCTTCAGTTTTAAAACATTAGTATTGATAAGGAGAGTATTGTAGGATTACGCCTGAGACACAATATATTAAAAAAGTTATTACTTCATCGTTATTTCTTCGTCAATTAATTTGCCTAATTTCATTGATATTTTTTAACTATCTCTTATCTAGGTATTTGGCTGGATGCACATTTGGACTGGAAAAATCACATTGAAAATACTTATAAAAGACTTTGTCAGTATTCATATTATGCACTCTTTAACCTTGCCAAAGTAGTAGACAAAGCGGCATTAATAACAGCTTACCATGGATATGTTTCATCAACATTAAGATAATGGCATCATATATTGGGGTAACTCTCCCGATAGAGAGCTGCCTTTCAAGGCACAAAAAAAATGTTTAAGAGCTATGTGTGGACTTAAAAGCACAGACAGTTGTAAAGCTTATTTTATAGATTTAAACATATTGACATTCTCTTCTTTATATATATTTGAAGTTGTGCTTTTTGTGAAAGGAAATATTGACTTATTTGAAAATTTGTCTAATACACGTCATCAATTTATAATACGTGCAAAACAGCATAAGAAGGGCGCTATATATTCTGCAAATTTATTGGGTATGGCCCCTAGATTATACATAATTTACCGACGATCTTACTACAAATAAATAGCTTTGACATTTAAAAAAAAACACTTTATGACATTTTAATAAAGAAGGGCTATTACACAATAATTGAATATCTTAATGACAAAATATTAAGACAGTGATAATTTACTGTTGACATTATTATTTCTATTATTATTAATAAAAAAAAATAGGTTTTATTTCTATTATTAGAATTAAAATATCTGTATTTGTAGGCCTTAGGCCAAACATAGCTGACATTTTGTAATTTTTGTAACAACTTTTTTTACCTATGTTTACAAATAAAATACTTTGACTTTGACTTTCTATTTAGAATTAAAATCAAATTAGTTACATTTATGAATTAATGAGTAAAGAAACATTATACTTACTATTATCAACTGTGTCTGATTTTCCAAGGTCACTGTTAACACCATTTAACAACATATCTATCACGGCATCATCATATTTATAATCACAAACGCACCCACTGATCATCACCATAACAAAAAATAATTTAAAAATCATCATCTTATTTATTCGAATTATAAGTGCCTTGTCCTTATCAAAGAACTACTAGCTTTGCCAATATGAACATTAAAATACGAGTTATTAGGGGTCGACCATATACCTACTATGCAAGTAAAAAAAACGTGATCGCATGAATATCCATAAGTTTGATTTTTATTTCATAATTGACTAGTTTTCACCTCGCCTGCTATGTCGATTGAAAATAACCTATATGATAATCTGGGCTAACATATATATACTCGTACATGTGTGCAAAATTTCACCTAAATTGAACCGTAAACCGTGCGTAAAAGAATAAAAAAAAAATATATAGGAGTAGAAAGACAAGAAAACAGTTCAATACATACAATACATATCCTCTGGGACTTTTTGATAAAATAATAATCTATAATATATATCAAAATCTAAAGTGTTAGGCGGGGTCCAACACAAACCTAAAACAAAATTTGAACAATTAAATTAATATTATATTTTACTCTTCAAATAGTTTGACATAAAATATTAGCAAACCATAAAATTATGTTTCTATCAACTTGATATGAAAAAGAACGTAATTACTGGTCGCTCCCTCACCATGATCATTACATATCTTTGACCCTAGTTTGATAAGAAGTAGTCACAATCATTATATTATATTGAATTCAAGTATTACTTATAATATCAATACAACGCGTAAACTACGTGATATGTTGGAAATAATATAATAACATTGTAAACTTGCCATGTCTGTACATTAAAGATATTTATGAAAAATAATACATATTTTTATTTTAATTATGATCTGTCTGTCTGTATGTTCGTACGCGCATCCAGCATAAACTACTGCATGAAATTAGATGCGGTTTTTACAGTTGTGTAGCTGGAAGTCTAATTTAAGAACTTGTAAAATAATATTATGTTTTATCTTTGTTTTTTATCGCAAAAGGGAATCCTCCTATATAAACTTAAAACATATAGGTGAAGTTTATATTAATTTAGAACAAAATACATGTAATTCTGCTCATAAGTTCCCTACATGACAATTCAATAAAATTCATTTATTTGCAAATATGGGTTTTTCAATGTTGTTACATAATAGATGAGTATCACCATAATCAGCCTGTCAGCATGCAAAATTATATTAATTGAATGAAATTATTATTGACGTAAATAAACTGTAAGAAAGATTTTTTGGAAATATCACTCTGCCAGAGGGTTCATTAGGGGTTGTAAGAGTAAGATTTTCCACAATTTTGTAGGAAAATAGCATGGAAATATTGAATTCCAAGCGATCAAAGTCGCGGGCTAGTATGAAATTAAATAAGTAATTGTTAATTTATTCATTTTCAAACATATTATGTACATTTAAATATTCTAATAACTTAATCAAAAAAAACAAAATTGAATACCTAACTATGTACAGCTGTAAGAAAAATAGAACTAAAAAATTTTAAAAGTTATGCGTCAAAAAATACTTCCGCATCAATGTCAAATGCGGGTGCCGTGCCCAGAAGGCTGGAGGCATTGCCGCGTTGAATTGCTATGCTCAACCTTTGAGCAAAGTAAAAACCAGCCTTCTGATCACGTGAAGTGTCGAGCAGTCGTTTTGATATCTCTTTAAAAAGATATCAAAATAAAATGTGATGCAAATTTTACTTTTCGAATTAAATAATATTACCCAGAAGGGTGTGGCAGAGGTGTACAACGCCCACATTTCACCTGTTATGTTTAGGTCCCAGGGTATAGGGGGTCATCCTATCGCCACCCAAAGTGGCGGAGCGAAGCCGTGTGCGGGGACAGATCGACAACGGAGATTGATAAACCCGCACACGTCCCCGCGTTTGGGTGTTAATGGCCAGTAGGCCGGTAACACTTTGGGTGGAGGAGGGCTTTCGGCTGCCCGAAAGAAGATGGTGAATAAATTATTTACTAGATTAATATTATAAAGCCAAAGGATTGCTTTTTTTAGGAAATACTGATTCCTATTAAAAAACTTATTGTGCTGGATAGCCTATTTTCTGAGCGGAGCAACAAGGAAGTTGTATATAGCGATAAAGAGAAAAATAAGCTTATGTCTAGAGTAAAGATGCTAAACAAAAGAAAAACAAATTTTGCACCCGGGGCCTCAGAATCATGAACTGAATCACTAGAAATCGGTTTTATCACAATGTCATTTACACCCTGTATAGCAAGCAATTTCCTTTCAAATGGCGTATCATTTATCAAAAAGTATTTAGCTACAAAACTAAGCGGTGGGATCTGTGTGAGATTTAAAAAAGACTATTTTCTCATAATGAATATTCAAATTTAATTCTCACTATGTTTTTAGTATCAGGAGATTTTACCACCGAAATCTTTAGAGACATTTTTTTCAAATACATTATTTTGGCAACATATTTTTATTTCTCATAAAAATCAGTCGAGCCGTTTTGAAAGTCTTAGATAACTAACACTGTGACACAGTTACTATACTCAGGCACTGGTTTAAAAATTCTGACATAATTATCATCTATCTAACTAATCCTTATTTCAAATTTTATATAAAACAACATTTTTATTTATTATTTTATTTCCATAGTACAGAAACGATGATCTGACGCACCGTTCGATTCTGTAATTATTATAGTTCTTCGTCGTATCGATGGCTGAGTCAAATTTTATTGGCCCAAAAGTGGCCACTGTTATGGCGCTCTCATCGGCGTTCATGAGCCTCTCTTGTGCAGGTGGTAGGGCATTTCGGACAGTCAGTAAGGTGATTTGATTGTATTGCTCCACATTCACAATTTATGTTAGTGTCAACCAGATATCCCCATCTGACAAGGTTCTCCTTGCTTCGCCCGACTTGCGACCGGAGTCTATTTAGGGATTTCCAGACCGGTCTTGATAGTTAGTGGCCAGTAGGTAAGGCTTCGGAAATTGGGACGAAAGGTTCGGGCAAGAAGCTTTCTGCCTTATGTCGTGCGGTGTCCCACAGGGATCGGTCCTAGGGCCGCTCCTGTGGAACATCGGTTACGACTGGGTGCTGCGTGGGGCTTTCCCCCCGGGCCTAGACGTCATCTGCTATGCGGATGACACGCTCGTCACGGCCCGGGGTCGGAACTCCGAGGAGGCGGCACGCCTGGCCACATTGGGTGTGTCCCAAGTGGTCGGGCGCATCGAGGCGCTGGGACTTAGGGTGGCCCCTGCCAAGACTGAGGCCGTGATGTTTCACGGGCCTCGTCGCGGGCCACCTGCTGGCGCCTCGATTACCGTCGGCTCGGTCCTCGTACGGATCGAGGCCCAGTTTAAATATCTGGGCCTAGTGATAGACAGGCGGTGGAGCTTCGACGAGCACTTCCGCATTTTGGTGCCCAAGCTGGAAGGCGTGGCTGCCGCTCTCGGTCGGCTTTTGCCGAACGTGGGTGGCGCCAGCGTCGCCAGCCGACGGCTTTACGCGGGGGTGGTACGGTCAATGGCACTGTACGGCGCACCCGTGTGGGCGGAGGCCTTGTCCGCCGGGAACAGGGCGCGGTTGTGGAGACCGCAGCGCGTCCTGGCGGTCAAGGCCATTCGTGGATACCGCACGGTGTCGACCGACGCAGCGTGTGCGTTGGCCGGAACACCCCCGTGGGATTTGGATGCGGAAGTGCTCGCCGAAGTGTACAGGCGCAGGGCGGCTGCTCGGGCTGAGGGTTCTGTCCCCATGCCCGAGCAGCTGCGTGCGTGGCGGGAGGAGGCCCACCGGACGCTGATGGTCCGGTGGGGGAATCGGCTGGAGGCTCCACGTGCTGGTTTTCGCACCGTGGAGGCGCTCCGGCCGATTCTCGAGGAGTGGGCAGGGCGGCAGCATGGGACTCTCTCCTTCAGGCTGGTGCAGGTGCTGACCGGGCATGGTTGCTTCGGGAAGTACCTGCACAGGCTGAAGAGGGAGGCGAGCCCCATGTGCCACCACTGCGACTGCGGTGAGGACTCGGCGCAGCACACTCTCGAGCAGTGTCCTGCTTGGGAGGTGCAGCGCCGGGATCTCACCGCGGTCATTGGGAACGACCTCTCGCTGCCGGCTGTGGTCGCGGCAATGAGCAGCGCGAGGTCGTGGGATGCGGTCGCATCCTTCTGTGAGGACGTCATCTCGCAGAAGGAGGCGGCGGAGCGGATCAGGGAGGACTCACTCCTGGCTGATCCGCTCCGCCGCCGGCGAGCTGGGCGGCGAAGGCGCGCGTACGCCGCGAGCCTAATGCCGCCCTAAGCGAGGCCGCGGGCGGTGGAGGGGGTTTTCCGCCGCCCGCTGATGCCTTCCGCGACGGAGTGACGCCCTGGGTGTGCCCGGGGCGTCGCTACGGGAGTAGGAGGACTTAGAGTCGGGTGCCCGGTCAGAGGTCGGACTGGGCACGGTCGCCGCGGCGAGCCCTGTGGATATAATATCGATCCGGGGCTCGCCGACCCACCATCTTTCGGCGACGAGGGCACACCGCGGGGTTTTAGTGGGTATTCTGTGCCGTTTAACATCGTAGGCACGGGAGTCCCACATGCCACTCTGCCCGTCCCCCCCACGGGTGGAGTTGGTATGCGTAAATGCATTTCCCCGCGAAAAAAAAAAAAAAAAAAAAAAAAAAAAAAAAAAAGAAGCTTTCTGCCTGCCACATGTCACATCTGGCTTGGGAAATCGAGTCGGAAATGGGTGCGACACATCGGATAAAGTTTTTCCTGCTAATAAGTCGTTGAGGTGCAGCAGAGAAACCGTGCATAGGATGTCTGGTCGTCTATACGAGTTCTCTCTGTGCCGCTGGCTACCGCTCTACGGATTCTAGGAGGGGCGATGCCGGCTAGTGGATACAACATATCCACCGGGGTCTTTTATTATTATAGTTAGTTTAATAAATCGGCTGATTACTGTCTCTTGAGATACAGGACTACCTAGATTAAGAGGCGGGGACGTTATTATTTATGTATATACAGATCTAGTAACATAATATAACATCTTTGTACCTAGCATTTAATACTTATTACACCATTGTGCTTTTTTAAATATAAATTATGAAAGCAAAGTACATAAAATATAAAATTATAAAATTCTACATTTTAAATAATAATATGAAATACAAAAAACATAAAATATATATCAGTACGGGATTTTTTTTCCTTTGGAGACATAATATATAGGTAACAATAGATAATTAGGAAGTGATAGCAAATTTCAATGATTTCAAAGTGCTGGAAGAAAAAAAAATCGTTCCTGAAAAAAGAACTAAGACGGATTTGTACATAAAAAATACTTCATTGATTGGCCAAAGAAAGTGAATTGGATGAAATCCATCAAACTATGCGATGAGAACAATTTAAAACTTGTATCGGCTTGAACTCCATCTCGATAAAGTAAAATTATTTGAAATAAGATTTTAAACATTCACTTCGAATTGGAAAAGTTTCTGAATATTATTTCAATTTAGATTGTGTTCATTATTCACTGCTTAATTTATTTATCGTTCGGGTCTTTCGATGTTATTTATGATTGCATTATTTTGCAGGGTAAAGGCTCCAAGGATGATGTTTATTTTATTAATTGATTTATTCGTTTGGTACAGCAAAAGTGTTCAAATCATAGGCCCAAAGAGGCGCATGAACACGTAAGAAAAACTAAATTATACTAATTACAATATTTGAATAACCGAAGCTTAGATCAATATTAATCCAACTGTTTAGAATCATACATAAAACATATAACTAACTATAACGTTTTTTTTATATGTATATCAATTAAAGATGTACACATCATTTTTGTACTTAAGTTTAGTTACTTTTTACTATTTTTTTAAAATATATAATAATAATATAATATAGGCGGTGATATAGGCGTGATTTAATGTATCTATGTGAAATAATGTAAAATTATTTGACTTGCAAGTGGATGTCAGTTATTTATGACAAAATTCAAACATATAAATTAATATTTAGAAATGAGGACCGAAACAAAAAGTACGAGAAATAAATAATTCCATTTCAAATTAAAAGTCCTTTCAGAATTTAAATTTCAAACTCAAATCCCTATCAAATACAAATAAGGGAATTGAAATGAAACGATTACAATAAAATAAGTTTAAATTACCTTTGCAAAGATTTTGTTCTGAAAACAAATCAAAGTTAATGTCGATTTGTAATTATTATGCTTTCTTTGCTAAAATGAAGTCTTTATATTTTGATGAATTTGTAGTTTGAAGTAAAGTTAATGATGAACAAAAAAATATAATATCGCTTTAACAAAAAGTTAATCATCATTTTTTATTTTGAAACATGAGGTCTCGACTGCTCAAACTTTTTACCTTCATTTACTACTCGTACAAATTTGTTTCGTAGAAAATTTAAGTAGATATTCGATTTCATACGAAATAACGTTATTATTTTTAGATCAATGTGGTTTAAACCCAAAATTCAGAGTTCAAAATGTTACAATACGCATAAAATAGCTGACGTATTCAAGAAACGTTATATTAATATCATTATATTTATTTTATTTATTATAAAAATTATTATAATTATTTAAACGTTATATTTATTTTATTTTTATCATACGTTATCATTTTTCTTGCAGAATCAATGAATTATCAAAACTTGAGTTTGTCACAGGAGGAGTCCCTAAGGCATAACAAGTACATATAATATATTAAAAAAAATATGTAAGGATAATCGGTCAGTTTCTGAGGCTCCGGATAGATCTTCTGCGATCCATAAAACCTGACCGGATTTAAAAGTGACACAAGTTTCATTTAAAAAAAGAACACAGCTGTAATTTTCAATAATGCGTGTTATATGCTTATACTATTAATAATGTTTATCTAGCACCTGTAAAATTGAGGCTAAGGGGCAGTTTCAAAGGTTCTGAATAGATCTTATCGACCAATATAATATAACCTTACCGAATATAATAGTGGCACTTAAATAAAAAAAACAGCTGTAATTTCAATTCACAATTTCAATCACCGGTGAAATCTTTTTAAAAGTTACATAACGAAAAAAACATGCAATATATCGTAAAAACGTAAAGTGTAACTATCACATCAACCATAACCTTTTTTAATTATAGTCACTATCCTACACATTCAAGAAACTGTCATACGTTATCATTTTCCTTGAATATTAAATTAATAATTCAAACTTGGTCCTCGATATCGGCTTAACTTTGTCACAGGACGGGTCCCTTAGGGGCTGTAAGAATGCAGAATTATACGGGTTGGGATCACTCGTATTTCACAAGTTACATATTGAAAAGGAATATTGTGATAAGTAGGACATAACATCAGATTTTTTTTATTAGTCTAAGTTACGATAATCATTTATGAGTCCATAGTGATAATAACTTAAGTTATAAAAAATATGTTAGGCATTAAGAATTAGTGTAAGTTGTTTGTAATGATTTGATCCAACCCTAAAATTTCGGGAATAGATAAGAGCGACAAATTTAAAAAAAACTTTAAACAACCATTATTTATTTCACTAATAAAATTTTAGTTCACCCTCCCTAACACGAGGAAGAAGGGTTACAATGACAGTTCTTTTGTTTTATATTTAAGTTTTTGATTATCTACCAAATAAGTTTGTTTAAAAACTTTGCGTACAAAACTGACATTATACTTTATCTACCCTCTACCCATTGACGTATAAAGTATGGACACGGCTAACGCGCGATAAATGGCCTTAACTTTTTTGGTGTCAATCTGACTACAAAAAGCGCGTAGTGAAATTGACTGTGGTTGGCTGCCTCCGTGAGCGGTCAAACACGACAAAATGCCTAATTGTGCACTGAAAAGTTGTACGAACTACCAAATTAGACACAACAAAAAAGATTATGGTATTACATATCACCGGTAAGTCACAAATATCATATTATATCCACCTCTTTACATTATTTTATCAATTTTATTTGTTAAAATTTTTCGTTCCGACGCCATATTCCTTAATCGTGAATATCCGCGTGACATGACTTTGGAACTGCGCAACTGCGCTTAGTTGAACTATGCTGCGGGCGTTCAAGAGAATATTTTTGGTAATTTAAAAAAGTATTTGTTATGAATTGTCATATCATTGTGCAATGTACTGTTACTGCGTAAACTTGTTATAACGCTAGAGATAATATATGTACAGCAACAAAAGTAGCTAAACACAATTTTTTTTAAGTAAGTACCTTATTTTAATAGTCAAGAATAGTCTATAATTTTGTTAAAGTTGATGAATTGAAAAAACTAAATAAAAGCTTGTAACAAAAGTTCAATGATCTTTTGGCCTTTCACGGATTATAGAAAATTTTTACCAAATTAGTAGTTTGTACTTAAATCATTTATAAACATACCACGTGGGCGGAGCTACGACCAGAAGCTAGTAAAAAAATATTTCTCGTAACAAACATTTTATTTTATTCCTTAAACAAAATATGACCTACTTTTAGAATTCCCGTGATGTACTGTTCTTTTAATAATATAACTAGGAGTATTTTTAATTTTGTATTAATAAATATTTTACACTATTGAAAGAATCACAATTTTATTGTACCTTCGGCAAAAAAAAATGCTAACGAAATTTCATCACGCCCTTACAAGGTTCACATCGCGTGAATGCAAAGTCATTTACATGGTAGTTCAATGCAGATGGCGTTACTGATCCTGCTATTCATAATGTCAAATTTGAAGGGCAATGAGTTCGGACAAGCCATTTCTATAGTATATATTTCTTTGCCTCTACCACAATTTGTGTGCAGTTTTTGATGTTTTAAAAGGGGTATGTTCAAGTGACTACGCGATTATTGTCGGAGCTATGTCAAAATAAAAACAGCTGTCTTATAATGGAAAATTAAACTTCATCAACATTTTAAGCTGAGTTAAAGATGTAAGTTTACATATACTCTATTAAAGTCGCAAGTTAGCTAGTTATTCTCTTGAGTATCCAAACACTTTTATTTATTTAATTATAATCCAGTTTGATTTAACTCACATATTTATAGCAAAAGTCATCATTCACAAAACTAGCAACTTGAGACACAGATCACGATACAGCTTTCGGTCATTCCCCTTTTTAATTAACCAGTTTGTAGATAAAGATACCACAAGCTTTTCAAAAACTATATTCAATTAAATACTAAGTATGTTTTTTTTATTCTACTAAGTTGGCAAACAAGCATACGGCGCGCCTAATGGATAGCAGTTATCGTATCGTAGCTTATGAACATTTGCAACATCAGGGACATCACTCATGTGATGCCGCCCTTTAAAAATCTATTTGCACTCTTTTTAAAGAATCACCCCATGCTGTAATCTCTTTGAAAGATTTTGGCAGGAAATTCATTCCAAGACTTGATCGTTTGCGGGTGAAAAATCCTCTGGAATCGTACTTTGCGCAACGATATTTGCTTCAGCATATGAGGATGATTTCACTGTCGATACTGATAGAATTTAGCCGTAGGTACCATTTCAAGACAAAGTCCATTATACAGTCGGTAGAACACACATATGGAGGCTTAGTCTCTTCTCAGACTAAGAGGTTCAATACCGTCTGTGAGCTTGGGATCATCGACTATCCTGACAGCTCGTCTTTGGTCCGAGTCGAAAGGCCCAAGCTGTACTCAGGTGCTCCAGCCCATAGGTGGCAGCAGTACTCCATGTGTGGCCTTGCGTTTTGTAGAGCATGAGTCTCTGCCTCAAGGTGAAGTACTGCTTGACTCTATTGAGCACACCCAGCTTATGTAGACAAAAAAATAGCATTCTCATAATCTTGCGATCTCGAAGCCAGCCAAGCGTATAATGCGTAAGCGTAAAGCCGCACTACTGTGGTTTCATGATTATGATGAAACGTCTTATTAACATAAAACTCGTCTGCCGAAAACATAATATTGAAAGTGGGATACTGTAACAAAACCGTTCATAAAAACAAGGGATGATCTTAAAAATATTCCGTATAAAACAGGTTATAACCTAATGTCTAAAATGAGACCCATCATATTGTTTCAATACTTTTATTCAATTTTAGACCTTCAGCCTACGTCTTAAGGGTTTAAGGACCGCATTTGAATCTTGGTGTAATAACTTTAATGCAGATTGGTATTCTAAACAAATCCTTTAATCCCGAATAAAAGGCTTTACTGTTTTAATACTGAAGGCTCTTTTAACCGATATTCCAAATATCTTTACCATCTTTATCTCAAATGAGTTGAGATATCTTCAAAGAATACATACATGGAGGCAATTTATATTGATTCGATTAAGGTAGGCCAAGACTATATTTGTAATAGGTATTTTATTTAATATTGAATTTTACATATTATTATGATTATTATGATTACATTATTAATCTAACTACAATTTAATTGTGAAAACTAATTTAAGAAATATCTAAGTATATAAGTATATACATCAAATAAAAGAATAATATAAACTAATAAAACTTATAAAATAAATAAATCTCGTAAAAAGGTGGTGGTCAAAAAATACGTCCGCTTCGATGTCGACTAACTTATATTTTATTCCTCTGACTGTGAAGTCTCGATTACCGGGGCGAGTAAAAGTGTTGATACATTAATGTTTAAGATAAAATACCTAATTCGTTATGATTTGATTATTAATTCTATTTTTTATTATTATTATTACATAATATTACATTTATGTAACCATGTTTGAGAGCAAATAAATTTTTCTATTCTATTCTATTCACCGCTTTGGAAACTAGGGCTTATATAATATAAATATATAATAACTGCGGGCTAAGCTTTATAAATATCTATTATAGAAGCCTCTAGAATCAATCAATTAAATTGAATCAAAATATTAGCTGAGTCTTGATAATTGGACCCAAATCTATAGTTTTAATCAATAGCTTAATAACCAATTCAGTTGATAAATGGAATTCGTTGGCGATATCTAGGATTGGATTAGTTTCACCTGAGTAAATATAATGATGTTAGAAATAGTTCAATTTCTTGCATTCTTAATCAAGAACAAAAAGCCTACAAAACTTATTATGATTTGTTATTATACTCTTGAAATCCCTTTGAACATTGTTTCCAAAATAAACCAAGCAGTTTTTTTTAGAAGAGGCGAATAATTTTGACTTTTTGCCTTTAAATTGTATTCATAGATATAATAAAATTGTCAGCTCTATTTTAGTAAATTAAGCAAAACAGGTGAAATGTGGGTATAATACACCACTGCCATACCCTCCTGGGTAATATAGGCGTGATGTTATATTAGGTTTTATGTCATGTTTAAATATTTAAGTGAATCTAACAGTTACACGAAACTAATTAATAACAACTTATTTCGATATCAAAATAAAACTGAAGCAGCATTACTTTATAAATAGCTGATTGCCGCAGGTCTAGTAGTTAGTGTATGCGCCTCTCACCGCAAGGTTTCGGGTTCGATTCCCGCAAACTCGAATTACAGTTTTGCCCGCGGGTAAAACTGTAATTCGAGTTTATCGCCAGGAATTTCTCAATATCAGCACGGGTTGGAGGTGTGCCCCCTGTATGGCCCCTTATCACTTGAGACCTAAACATGACAGGTGGAATGTGGGTGTATCACACCTCTTACACACCCTTCTGGGTTATGGTGGTAGAGCTCTTGTGAATGAGCTCGAGGGCGGCAGCACCACCGTCTCACCTTTAACCTGCCGCCAAATAGTAGTGCTTCCATTACTGTGTTTGGTGGTGAGATCAAGCCCTGAAATGACTGGCACATGAGGCATAACACCGTAGTCCTCAGCTGCAGCGACGCATCTATAATCTGCTTTTCTGGATTGTAGATGTCCATGGGCTGTACTCCACTTACCATCAGGCGGACTACAAGTTCGTTCACTGTGGGCGTAGTATAAAAAAAAAATGTAAGAATAATGTTATGTCATACATAATCCCTTATTTTCAAATGTACAGCCGGCACCAGGCTTAGCAGCTTGTATACATACTCATACATGTTTTGCCTGACGAACAATAGTGTATGTGAGTGGTCCACCATTGTCGTCGACGCATTGTAGTTTTAGATAAAACTTTCCTTTTGTAGTGAAACAACACTATTTTTATGAACATTTTTGTTTTCGCTACATTGTGAAAAAGTATTGGCAATGCCTTTTTCACCTTTAGCAGTTCGAAAAGTTGTTCTTTGTTGTATGAAAACAGTAAATCAAACTCGATTTTGCTTCGAGTCATATCATGTGATCATATCATAATATAATGTAATAAAGACGACCAGATGGCAGAGTGGGTAGTGTACATGCCTGCAACGCCGAGGTCGTGGGTTCGATTCCCACTTAAGACAAATCTTTGTGTGCATGAACATGGGTGTTTCTATGTATAATAAGTATGTATTTACAAAAGAAAAGTATAAATGTATTAGTATCAGTTATTCTAGTACCCATAGTACAAGCTCTGCTTAGTTTGGGACTAGATGGCGTTGTGTGTAAGTTGGGAGATATTTATTTATTTATTATTATTTATCAGCTCTTGGGTTCGGTTCCCGAGTTGGGATTTAGCCGTTAGTGGCGGTAAGGAATCTGGATATTATGTGTTGGGTAGATAGCGATTTATAGACTTTAATATTACAGGTGACATACTTCATTAATGCACGTCTGTCACATCCTTATGGGTATTAAAGGCGTGATGTTATGTTAACAAACTAGTTGATTAGAATGCGTATAGTATCAATCAATTATTATTGGACTATGATCAAATTAAGTACTCCAGTAATTAATTTTCATTAGGTTAGTAATATTGATATCTTTAAGATGATTAGATACCTGATTTAATTATTATAATTTATAAAAAGAAAACGTCGCTTCACAAACATTAATTTTAGCGACAAACCACTACGCCAACCGCGCCGACTGCAATCGAGCTGCACAATTGCTTAGCAATTTGTTAATTATGTAAAGGACAAACAACTTTCGAGAATAGAATAGAACCTTTGTATAACACATGATAGCAATAAATGATGATTTGATTTTATTTGATTTAACTATTGCCAGATTGGGTCATCCCATTAATAAAACATAATAATATTTTGAAAAAGTGGGTATGTTTGTGGGAAATAATCAAGATCTATGTATTTTTGTTACTCAGTAAATACAATGCAGAGCTGTTTTTATTTGAGATTCCATAATCATAGAAGCAGCAATAGCCGAGTAGGAGACCGTAGGACTGCGATGTCAAAGGTCTCGGGTTCGAACCCACGGCACACACCTCTCTCAATAAATCGTTAAGATTAGTCTTTTCGAAGATATGTGTGTATTTATCATATAAATTATCGCTCGCTAACGGTGAAAGAAAACATCGTGAGAAAACCTGGATGCCTGAGAGTGCCTAAAAAGTACTCAAGGTCGAGTGAAGTCTACCAATCCGCATTGGCCAGCGTGGTGGACTATGTCCTAATCCTTCTCATCATGAGAAGAGGCCCGAGCCCAGCAGTGGGACATGTATTAGATACAGGGCTGCTATAATCATAGAAAACGGCATTTATTAACCCAAATACTTAGATTTTATAACTAATGAAGGTTTAAAAACCCATAAGTACTTGATTAGATCCTCTAAATACACGTAATAGGTAGTTGGTTAGTCCATAAATTTCAGTGATTACTCCAGTCACGTTCCGCAAATATTATGTGAAGTACGACCAACTGTCCGTTGTGAACGATTGGATCCCACATTAGTATTCACAAGTGATACTTAAACTAACCTGGGTTATTTATTTATTTATTTATTTTTGGGAAACAAACAGCTTTTAAGAACAATCGATAAAATAACTTATTGAAATAACAACGTAAGCCAATATTGACAGTTTCCACTTATATGTATGGCTAAGTTCGAAACTTACATATTAAATAAAAATAAAAAAATAATAAATAACAGATCTAAATAATTCACATAAGATACGGTAATAATAATTAAATTAGAGTACAGATAAATTAACATTACTACGGATCGAAAAATTGCTTCGTTATTAAACTGCGAAACTG
This sequence comes from Hypena proboscidalis, assembly GCA_905147285.1. Taxonomy (NCBI): domain Eukaryota; kingdom Metazoa; phylum Arthropoda; class Insecta; order Lepidoptera; family Erebidae; genus Hypena; species Hypena proboscidalis. Next base: position 2,476,423 of record LR990132.1, read on the forward strand.
AGTGTGGTCATTAAATATGTCCAAATAAAAAAAAAAATATGTTATGCTGGATTTATAGTTTATAGTTTTAGAGCAAAAAACACTATTTTGGTTCTGTATGATAGTTACAGTAATTGTAAGGTTTTATTACCTATTCATACAGAAAAGAGCTTGAAACATACAATAATTCTTAGCACAAATTAGGGTGTGACAGAACTGTATGACACCCACATTTCACCTGTTAAGTTTAGGTCTCATGTAATAAAGGGCGACCCTATCGCTATACATCGATGATTATTCCAACTCCGTGGTGCTGCTGTGAGTTTTTTGATGGTAAAATCCCAAAAGCCGCATACGGTCATCAATTAAATCTTTTATTTTATATAAAAAATAACATAAATCTAAAGCAAGGCATTAATTTTCAAACGAATGCGTCGGACATCGCTTCAGTTTACAAAATGCTCGTGACACTCTATTCGAATTGAAAATCCGTTAGGAGTTTACTTCTAGTGCCTACTTATACAACTGAATGGTGAAATCGAAATCTAATTAGCTTTTCAATGGGCGATGATTTAGAACTTAAATTTGGAGGATAAATACGAATATTGTATCACGCCTATTTTAACCAGAAGGGTGTGGCAGAGGTGTACAACACCTACACTTCACCTGTTATGTTTAGATCCCATGGGGTTGGGGGTGTGCCTATCGCTATCCAACGTTCCCAATTCCAACTCCGTGCTGCTATTGTGAATTTCTTGACGGAAAGTACAGAAATAACACTTGGCCCGACCCAAGAATTGAACCCAAGACCTCATGTTGAGAGGCGTATACCTTACCACTATACCATCAGGGCAGTCGTAAAACATATAAACAACTCTCGAAATACATAATTTGCGAATAATTAAGGATTTTTTTGGAAATGTTTAACTTAAAAACTTGAGGAAAAGGTAAGAGCCACTTAACATACAAGGATGCCTTATTGATTTGAGTCCATGGAGAAAATTGCCATGGATTTCAGCTCTTGCAAAATTTTCAATGGTTTTAGAAATGACCCCTCATTAAAATAAATGGTGGTTCTTAAGAATTTGGTTTATTTTGTTTTTTTTTTAATATTGGAAAAAATCAAAATGTTACAGTATAGCTTAGTTTATCATAAACAAATTGAAGCATCTGCAGCCGAACTAGGCGTTAACCTGTATCTCGGATGTCAGCGCTAATCCAAACAGTTTAATCTTTTGCTAAATATACTTAGTAGTTCAATGTAAATTTTTATAACATTTATTTATTTTATTTTATTTATTTAAAAACTTTATGCACAAAAATGGTACATGGTACATGGGCGGACTTATTCACCAGTCAACCTTTAGGTGATGCAGAGACGACATGTGGTAGGTGCAAGAGCTGAGAGTAGGTTAGAAACAAACCATTACAATTACTCAATTAAATACATCAATATAAAAATTATTACACTACAAAAAACTTAAAATAAACTATTTGGAATATATAAATAATATATGGATCTATATATACGATTCTAATATACACAAATATAATCATACCTAAATATTTATAAATATTATATAATATTATATATTATAACGAAGTAAACTTTGTTTGACTTAATTCTGCCAACTCATTGAAGAGGTGATCACACACTTTAGTTTTAAACACATAACGGTTGGTGGACATCCTGATTTCCAAGGGGATTTACTTTGCTAAATGTATAGAACTTAGGTTTAAATATAATATTATTTAGTGTGAAAGAAAGTTGTGTATATCCTATACAATAAGTTACCAATATTATAAATAAATTTGAGTTTCGAGTCAGTAAATAAAACAGAGTCTAAATTTACATTACGTAAATTTTTGACAATCTACGTGATCACAAGAACTCGACTCGACTCGACCATACTGGTTTCTAATTAACTTGATAAAATAAATAGCACTGAATAGGTTTATATATACACGATCTTTCCACTCCACTCCCTTTCCTAAATGAATCCACGTGAATGCACCCAAACTAGCTGACGTAATGGACTATCGGAAACGGACAGATGAGGGATAAGACAAAATACGTACTTATTCTGTGAAAATTGTTAATAGCATTTTGTCGTTGCTACTTTGACGAGAATATTTATTTTATTTTTATTTATTTTATAACTTTATGCACATCACAAGTACAATGGCGGACTTAATGACTAAGCCATTTTCTACCAGGCAACCATAAAGGAGGTGCAGAGACGCTCTTTAGAAGTGAAAAATAGTACAATCTATAAATTTACAATCCTAATTCATGTTTAATGAATGAATATTTGAGTTCCAACTTTGAATAAGCAATGAGTTATTACTGATAGAGGATAACTTTTAATCAAGTTAAGGAAAAGCAATTAAATAGATATTATCCCGATAGAGTTTTGCATTAAATTATGCAAAAAAACTTGGAAAAAACAGTAACATAATGATAATAAAGTGATTTTCAAAATGGGACAAAAATAAAACATAGGATTCTTAAAGTCGTAACGACGATTTATGCCAAAATATGTCATGAAAAGCAATCATTGACCATTATGTTTTCGTCAGTAATTAATAATTGTTAAATGTACCTAAGATATTTCTTTAAACCAGAAAATATTTAATAGTAAGAATGTTGTAGAGGAAAACGTTTACTAAGGGAGCAGTAGCCACTATGCTGATCAATAATAGCAATGCTTTTAATACTGTTTTTCAGTTAGGCAGTGAAAGTAGACTTTGAAATTACTAGTAGCCAAATATTGCAGTCCATAAAGTGGCGCTTTTACCAGCAGGTTGAGTATGCGGCAGATTTTTGGCGCGGCAAATTTGGAGACCGTTATTTTTTTGCTGCATTGAATTTGCTCATAGAAATCAAAAGGATTTCTGCATTATTAAGGGTAAATTTTTTGATCGTAAGAATAATCTAAGACTTGACAGTTAAGCGCGGCAAAAACTGCACAGCCTATGCCTTTAAAAATTGTAAATCGCCACTGAGTCCATATGTACATTTGCAATCTTTTGTTACTAATATGTCATCAGGATGCGGGCCGAGCCGTACTCTCTATTTACTGTTTCAAAAAAAAAATAGAAACAAAAACGGAATAGGTCTGCCGAAACATATTAGCTGTCCCGTAAGACGACGGTCTGCTGACTCAATAAACATATAAATGTAAGAATATTGCGAATTAATGAATATTTAAATGAATAATACAATGATGACGTCATACAGTGTCAAATTAAATTATAATATTATAATTATATAATACATTTAGCTATGCTTAGCAAATTATACTAGTAACAGTTAATAAAATTATGGGACCAGCAGGATTTGAACCTGCGACCTTCTGCAAACCGGGCAGCCGCTTCAAACAACCAGCTATGATCGCCTTTTGCCAGGACCCTATATTTCTCAACTCTATGTTACGTCATTTCGTGACATCAGTTTTATTTATTCGTTCCTATCTCAAGTAGGATACAACATAAATTATTAGTTATATACTTGATACATTATTTTGTTGTTTCGAGTATTTAGTAAGGTATTGATTTAGTTGTCACTAGTATAATAATATAATGTTATAAAATGGTAAAGGGAAATAAAATTAAATGATCTAGCTTGTGTTATGTTTATCAAACCCTAAAATGCTTCTCTCTAGCGGTAGTTATATCTCCTAAAATACTGTAGGTACTAACTGAACCACACAGTACAAATAGGACGTCAATATTCCTCACCACATAACTACAAAGGTACCGCTTCAAGTTATTTACCAAGTGACTGCTCTCAAACTTAATACCGGCTTTGTACTAAGCTATCCCGATACTAACTCGATCATATCCAATCTGTTGTACATGCAATTTTGGAGCTTATTGGAAGCTGGTTTACTTGAATTTTGTTAAACATTTTGAAATTGAATAAGGTCTAAATTTGTATGGTTTGGCTTCAATACCGACTAGATCCTACCTGTCTGTGAAACACGCTATTTTAGAACTTATTGGATGCTGGTTTATATTCGTTTTGTTGGGCAATTTAGTATCGCATAAGGTTTTAATTTGTATGCTTTCAATTCAGTGATAATTATAAAAGATAAATACTTTTTGAGCATTAGTGTAAAAGTAATGGCTTATTAAGTTATAAGCTGTTATAAAAATACAAAGTATATACGATAAACTAGATTCCAATTTAAAACAAATAAGTTTCTCTCTAACTAATGCATAGAGTTGTATCCCGCCGCAGTTCATCAGTTCCATTTGCACCTCCGAGCATTAACAAAGTTACAACTTGTCTGAACAGAGCATTCTGATGCAATCACTGCTTGGCTTAACTTCACTGAAATGCACACGTTGATTGAAATTTACAACTTGTTTTACCATGCTCTGAAGAGCGAGAAACTGAATTATTTTGTTCAGTACCGTATCCCCGGATACAAAGAACTTAAGTCGAGACGTGAAACTTTCTATCACACAGTAATAATAATAAATAATATTAAAAAATAATGGTGATAACAAATAAATCACGTGCAGGGCCAGCGGCTTTACATGACTGTTAAACCACGGGGCTGTAAACAGCGCCAACTTCCTATCTATGGGGAGATATTAGGTTTTTTTGACAGAAAGTCCCAACACATCTTATTGTCTAATATAGCCGCAGAACACGAGACCTCTACGTGGCAGTCGCATAGGCTAGCCACTAGACCAACAAGGCAGACAGAAAGTTGACAGAAATCGACTAGCTCATCAGCAATATAAAAAATGTTTTCCACGTCAAATAACATTGTAGCATTCTCTAAAAAAGAAAATTCTAGATCTATAGGTTCATTTCGAAGCATTACCCATACTAAGAGTTTGTACCCTCATTATCGCGGGTACTTTTGAAATGGAAAATTTAAAAAATAGCTCTCATCAATCCTTTGTATACAAAATGGAGTAATAAGTCAAGTCCTTTATTAAATTAGTTTAACGAAAATGAGGGGCCAGGAATTGTATTTTTTCGCCAACTAGACCCATTACAAATCGTAAAGCCCCGATTCCATCAAACGTGTTGAACCGAGCTTAAGGTTGAACTTGGTTTTTGTTATCTTTTTCTTATTCAATGTTTATCGAAAACCAGATTCAGCGTCACTCCGGTACCGGCCCTAAGATTTAAAGACATTGCAACACCAGCCGTTTTAAATTAAAGTTTTATAGCTATTAGAATACATTACATAATTAATTACATATTTATCTTAGAACAATGGATGGTTGTTTGACATTTATATAACGTGGACATGGGGTTTTGATCAAAATCCACAAAAATAATGTCCAATGTAACTAGTCTGGTCCTTTTTTTTTTTTTTTTTTTTCCGCGGGGAAATGCTTTTACGCATACCACCCCACCCGTGGGGGGACGGGCAGAGTGGCTATGTGGGACTCCCGTGCCTACGATGTTAAACGGCACAGAATACCCACTAAAACCCCGCGGTGTGCCCTCGTCGGCGAAAGATGGTGGTCGGCGAGCCCCGGATCGATATTATATCCACAGGGCTCAACTAGTCTGGTCCTAAGTCAACATATTATTATTTTGAATAATTTAGTTGTAAACCCGACTACGTAAAAATATTAGTCTATGTCACCCGGCCTATTCTCACAAAACTAATGACACCTCATTTATTAGAATCCATTCAGTAGTTTAGGCTCTACGGTGGAACATACATACAAACAAACAAACATACATAGACTGCAACAATCATAAATTTTCCTTTTGGCTTCGATGTAGTCGAGTAAAAATAAATAACTGTGCCAAACAAAACACGTGAATATGGGAGTAATGGAGTAGGCCTTAGTTATTTTATGTATATGATTTACACTATGTATCAAAATATGTATTTTTAATAAATACTAAGTATAGATGAAGAAGATATTGTGAAAAGTATGTTAGTATTAAAGAAAGTAAAACTGCGTTAAAAGTCAATAAAGAAAAAACGTGCCTCATCTGGGAATCAAACCAACCAAATGTGAAAAATTATTTAATTATATTGCCAATTGAAAAGGTAGGTCAACTAAACTATTCGAATCATCATATCGCAGTTTTACTTGCAATAAATAAGTTTCTTGAAGTACGGGAATACTGTGAAATTACATTATTTATAGAAGTAACATCGCCAATAACAGTAGTAAGATTTTTACTTTATTTATTTATTAATTTATTAAATGAGATGCTCATTGCGCTAACAGTATATCCCAATACGCACAATTAGCTAGGTATACAAAACATAATAATATTGAACATAAATAAATTATATAATATTACGAAAAAAAGAAATTCAGACAAATTTTTACAAAACAGCAATCTTCATGTAAAATATATCGACATCTGGATGCTGAGCAATCAGTGTGTTGATTAATGCCATAGCGTGGTTGGTTGGCGCAAATTCTGCAGTAGGTATACGTCCGAACGGGTGTTATGGCCATGAGATGGCGCGAGCGCAGCCGCGTGTATTGGTTAGGTGCTGATAAGGAGCAACGTAATAACGCAGTTGCATTGTCAATATTATTATTCAATAATGAGTAATAATGAATTAATAGAGCACACTGCCGGCGTAATTGTAACGTATCGATACCCACCATACCAGATACGAACAGAGACGGATACAAATGAGGGTAATAACCGTATAGTTTCCTATATAAAAAACGGGCGAATTTTCTTTGAACAAACTCAAGCATTGTGCCATACCTCGTGTGGGTCCCAGATTATAGAATTGAATTCTAAACTTAAATTAATTTAATTTATACATTTCACAGTGTTTAACTTGAACTATAGATATTATTATAAATAACGAATAAAACGCAAAACGGGCACTAATAAAACCGAATACAATATAAAAATAAAAACGAACAACACGTTATACGTATAAAAGAATACATTAAAATTTACCTAATCTCTATTACAATTTTTGTGCCGAATCGAGAGAAATAAAATTAAAATCATTAAATATTCCTAAAATACTGCAAATGATTGTGATGACAAAAGATTAATCACCGAAAATACAAAACGCCATCTTCTTTTTAATTTAAGACGAGTAACTTTTTCACATTTTACGATACTATTAGCCATTTTAACATCACGTCAGTTGTCAAAACGAAGACTGGCACAAAGATAGAGAACTTTTTGCGTTCCGGAGGAGTTTCAATTCGGATACTTCTGAATTAAGACCCAAAGTCTACAATGTCAATGGTTGGGTACATAATAACGCTGCCGTTTTGCAGTTAATATTTACTTCCAGCTAATCTGCACTAATATCCGTGCTGCGAAAGCTGGAGACGGTTATTGCAGTCGCGTAGAAGATTATCAACTTGTATTGTTGTCTGCTGGTATATGCAATCGAAAAATTCACAGCGTAATCTTTCGTCCACACATTAGAATTCGAGTAGGTTTGAAGAAATTTACAGCCCTGTATATAATACATGTCCCACTGCTGGGTTTGGGCCTATTCTCATGATGACAAGGATTAGGCTATAGTCCACCACGCTGGCCAAGTGCGGATTGGTAAACATCACATGACCTCGAGTACTTTTTAGGCACTCTCAGGTATGCAGGTTTCCTCACGATGTTTTCCTTTACCGTTAGCGAGTGATATATTTATATGATAAATATACACATATCTCGTGTCTTAACGATTTATTGACAGAGATGTGTGCCGTGGGTTAGAACCCGAGACCTTTGACTTCGCAGTCCTACGGTCTCCCACTCGGCTATCGCTGCTTTTTTTTTAAGGAATTTACTTACATACATTTAATTCCATCATGCAAGCTTTACGTTGTTTTTTTTCGTACACTTTTTGTAACCAAATAAAAAAAGCTTGAAAGGTTTTGCACCAATAACAATCGTTGAAACTTTCTCATGAAAATGAAGCAAAAACAATAACAGCTATAAAAACAGTGTTGTTTTACTCAACCACAAAAGAGAAGTTTTAATTAAACTAAAACTAAAAGCGTGGATGACATTCATTGATGGACCATGTTATCATAACTCTTTTTCATAGCCTGATAGTCTAATCGGAACTTTTTCACAGTATAGTATAGTAAAATAATAGCACAAATAAGACTGATCGAGACAGTCTTTACGTCCTATTTTACAAATTAAGATCTTATTCAGCACCGATTTTCAAATAAAAATTAAATATACCAGTTTCCAATAAGCTTCAAAATAGCTTGTGTACCACTGTACCGTAGATAAATATGATCTTATCAGTATTGAAGCTGTACGATCTCGCTACGTACTTGTAGGTCACGGTCGCGTGCCAGCATGCGTCACCGTCGATTGTTTAGCTGACAACATTTCAAAATTTGAAAGTGTCTAAAACAAAAATACTGTTTCTTTATTATCCTATCCGGAGTACAAAAACATTTTTTTTAATTTTTTTGGATCAGTAGTTTTGGAGAAAAAAAATGAAAACGAAAAAATGCGTCGTGTACAATGATATTATAGAACTATAGATATGTTACGTTCATAGAAATTACGATTTAAATCCGTTCCGAGCTATTCCAAATTGCACACATTGACAAATGTAACTGATAAGTAAAACAAAAGATACGAAATAGCACGCAAATGAAAGAGATAGCTATAGTTTTAATGATTGCACTTCAGTGGTACGCACGTGACTGCGCTCGACGCAGGCCACACGCAAACTAAACACAAGACGTCCCAATTGGGACGTATTTGAGTATTCACAGCGCGAGCGCTTATAACATATCTGCTTTTGTTTTTATATAATATCATTGGTCGTGTACCTTTGCCCATGCTACGACAGAATGAAGAGTAATCGAAAATGACAGTTGTAATGTCAGTATTGTCAGTTGCCTGTCAACTAACGATAAACACACATATTTCGCAATAATGAAAATATAAGCAATATTTATTGATTGCAACTATAATTCTTTCTAAATCCAAGTGAGGAATATACACCTACGATGGATTTAAAATATTATTTTGTACGAACATGTAAAAACAAATCTAAAGACGCCAACTCAAACAAGAAAGAATAGTGTAATGCACTGGATGTAGTTTGTTCGAAACAACTATAAACACATATATAACTATGTGTGTGAAGAAGCTATAGACTACTTAACATTACACTACAACTTAAAGGAACGCAGCAGTAATGAAATAAGTAGCAAAAACTGGGAACATTTCAGAAACGGGACTGGAAAAGTAAAACTTTGGGGATCAGTTAGTTTAATGATATACTTAATGTTATTAAAATAATTTAATTTACTTTTATGTTCTCATCAGTACTGTTTAGATGTGAACAAGACCTGGGCCATGTGAAAATAAATTATTTAAAATATTATACAAGTATCTTTTTATTTATGATTGCTGTTTCATATTTTGTTTATAAAAACTAACACACATGTAATATAACATAACATCAACCCCATATCACCCAAAAATAAGTATTAATAAAAGTATTTATTTGTTTTTAACATGATAAATAAAGTTATGACAAGTGTGAGTGATGCAGTTACATAGCTACACATACACTGTATAACTAAAATTGTATTCATTAAAGAACACAAAAATAAACATAAATAGATAATCAAAATTTATTTAGCACTTTCTAAAATATTTTCAAATATAAATTGCTTCCAAAAATGTTCAGCTTCTTGCACAATCTTTGCTGTCTAATCTTTATCATACTCAACCTAGTATTTGTGGATTAGCTTGTTCTTTTCATAATCTGGATCAGCAATACAAAATAAGACCTATAGGTTTGTTTGCAGCATGCATTTGTACCATTATTTGAGCTTTACATTTTTCTTTAAGTTTGCCATCCTTGATGTAATTTTTGATAGTGTTTTTGCTAATAGGGCATTATATTTCTATAACAAAGTCTGCACAAAGCCCATCTGGTGAAACACCAATAATAGGGGGTATAAGAATTAGACCTGTGCTTTCAATAACTCCAAAATCTTTTTCTAAAATATTAATGATGAGTTTTTTTTACGTTTTACTCCGTCTTATGGCTTTTGTTTAAGGCACCTTGTAACCACCTAAAATGCTTTGCACTAATACACCTTGTTCTGTTTCGCAAGGGACAGCTTCATGTATTCTAGACCCTGTCACTCAACCTTGACGCATTGAATGCCATAGTTCGGAATCCACTTGTTTTGTTGTAGCTTTAGCAACACTGTTAATTACTTCTTCACTGAGCTTTTCCTGGCAGAATCATATAAAATTAGGTAAGTATTGTCTTGTTGGATGTGTACAAACTGCAGCATTAAGTTCAAAGTAGGTTGACGGTTACCACAGTACTTCATGTCATGTCCTCATCTTCTGCCTGTTGCACTCTTCAGTAAACATGGATAAACTTATATTAACATTTACATCGTCAGGGGTAATTTTCCTTTTGCCTATATTTTTGCTAAAATAATCTTCTAATCACCAGCACTAGCTTGTCTTGGTTTAACCAAATAACACGCAGTAGATGTGACAAAAGGTTCACCTGACAGTTTTATCAGCCACATGGCAAAGCAGATAGCGTGTTTGCACCCTCCTGAAGACGCAGTATAATCATGACACTGAACAGAAATGGTATTTTCCTTAGACTCGTCAATTTCAGCAGTTACCATGTACAACTTGGCTCTTACTTTAAGTTCAGGTGTCACCCTACATTTAATGGTGCACGAGTTGGTATCACGCTTTACTTCCACACATATCCTACAGCTGTGTCTACGTAAACATCCCTGGAAGCTAATAATGCTTTGGCACTACGCGTTTCGGCGGCATTGTAGCAGTCGTTTTCTACCATATATTTCAAAAGCATAACGTAGTTAACTTTTGGCAAATTCTTGCTATCAGCAGCATGAAATACATCTGATACCTTCATGGTTGATGAATAAAGAGCAGAATAGAGAGAATAATACGATTTTTATGCAAGAAAATAAATGTAAACAAACAAAGTTGTAAACAAGTATGACAATTATGACATATATGTCACATCAAAAAAAAAAAATAAGCAAAGGCATATCATTATTCCACCGTATATGTGACGTCATTTGGCGCTTACGTCTATTTAGAATGCACTTACTTTCAAAAATAAAATAATTAATGAAAATAATAAAATTTCGCAAAAAGAAAAAATACGGGTCCGTTTATTTTACATCTAGTTTCAATTAAAATAACAATTTATATATGTTAAAAAAATGAAATGTTGTCAAAAAAACATGACTCTACGAATAACTTCGAGTACACTGCCTACCGTGGTACGAACTTAATGTCAAGAGTAAACGACACTAACGTAATCTTGGTTACATTTAACTGAACTTAACTTTTTAAATATTGATTTTAGTGATTATATCTCGTGTGTACGTCATCAACTTAACATACCAACATCTATATAGTATAAGAGCTAACTGGCTCTTACAGAAACCAATCCATACAAATTTAGACTTTATTAAAATTCGAACTGCCCAACAAAATTCAAGTAAACCAGCTTCCAATAAGCTCCTAAATAGCTTGTACCACAGATAGGTATGATCGAGTTAGTATCGTGATAGCTTAGTACAAAGCCGGTATTAAGTCTGAGAGCAGTCACTTGGTAAATAACTTGAAGCGGTACCTCTGTAGTTATGTGGTGAGGAATATTGACGTCCTATCTATTGCATAGTTCAGTTAGTCAATTATTATTATTTTTTTTTACTAGCCTACGGGAGTGTCCCACTGCTGGGCTAGGGCCTCTTCACATGACTTCCAAGTCTTTCTGTTATTTACTTTCCCTGGCCAATCGTTTTGAAATGCATTCAAGTCGTCCCGCCATCTCCGTTTGGGCCTTCCTTCTTTGGTACCCAGTTGGTCGCTTTTTGGGTTTACCTCTCTGGACTCATACGGCAAACGTGGCCAGCCCAGCTCCACTTTAGCCTGGCAGACTTTTGGCCTACATCTGTGACACCGGTTTTCAAGCGCAATAATTATTATGGTCTGTCAATTAATTATTCAATCATTTTTAGGATTTTAGATCTACGTGCAGAAATGGTAATACAAATTAAATTTATTTATAGAAAGCAAAACCTAATTAAGTGTTCCTGGAACATTAAATACTTTAATTCAAATTCAAATTCAAATCATTTATTTTCATAGGCCCCAGGAGGCGCTTGAACACGTCAAAATATTACAAACAAATGATATAAAAATAAATTATAAGTAAAACTAAATTATACTAATTACAATGATTTGAATAACCGGGGCTTAGATTAATTTTAATCCAACTGTTTAAAATCAGATTAAAATCAAACTAAGTACCAGCTCCGATGGGTATTGCATTATAAGAAGAGCTGGTGAGAAACTCATGTGCACCATCTTTTCAAATGAAATGAATAATATACAATTATATTAATATATAATAATATATAACAATTACAACACATAAAAAGAGCAGTTCATTTCCAAATACTATTATCATTTATGTAGTCTAAAATACAGTAATAAGCTTTTTGAGATAATCTGATTTTAATATATTTCTTAAATTTACCTATCGATAATTCTACTGCGTCTAATGGAAGTTTATTGTAGAAGCGTATACATTGACCTGGAAACGAGTTAGAGATTTTATGGAGCCTAGTAGTGGGCACAGCCAGTTTGTTTTTGTTCCTTAGATTTACTTTATGGCGATCACTATTTTTCTTAAATTTTGTTTGATTCTTGTGGACGTACAATAAATTTTCATAAATGTATTGAGAATGTAACGTCATAATATTTATCTCTTTAAATTTATTTCTTAGTGTCTCCTTGGGACTCATCATATAGATAGCTCGAACAGCTCGTTTCTGGAGCACAAAGATTGAATCTACATCCGTGGCACTACCCCAAAGCAATAAACCATATGACATTATACTATGAAAATAGCTAAAATAAACTAAACGCGCAGTGTCAACATCGGTCAGTTGACGGATTGTTTTTACCGCGTAAGCTGCTGAGCTGAGTCTACCAGATAACGTTTCTATATGTGGGCCCCATTGTAATTTAGAATCTAATGTTATACCAAGAAAGACAACTTTATTGACCATTTCCAATTCCTCATTGTCCATCAACACACTAGTTTTGACTTGTTTAACATTTTTTGTAAAAAATCTAACATATTTTGTTTTATTACCATTTAAAAGCAAGTTGTTAACACTAAACCAGTTTACTATCTTTGACAGAGCATTGTTTACATCGTCAATTACTGTTTGTTGTCTATTTACCTTAAAAACTAAAGAAGTGTCATCCGCAAACAATACTATCTCATGATTGTCCTTAACGAGATGAGGTAAATCATTAATGTACAAGAGGAACAGGAAAGGGCCCAAAATAGAGCCTTGTGGCACCCCCATTGCTACAGCTGATCCATGCGATCGCTTTCCATTGACATCAACTCTCTGAATCCTATCACCTAGATAAGAAGTAAGAAGTTCCAGAGCGATGCCTCTTATACCGTAGTGGTGTAATTTTCTGACTAGAGTTTCATGCTGCACACAATCAAAAGCCTTAGATAAGTCACAGAACACCCCATAGGCGTCCCGCGACTCCTCCCAAGCCTCGAATATACATTCAAGTAATCTAACCCCAGCATCACATGTTGACCGTCCGCGAGTGAAACCGAATTGTTTAGTGTGCAACAGGTTGTTTTCATTAAAATATTTAAGTAACTGCGCGAGAATTATTTTTTCAAAAATTTTACTAAACGTAGGTAGCACCGATATTGGTCTGAAGTTTGTGGGGTCTAATGTACTACCTGATTTAAACAATGGAATTACTTTACTTAATTTCATTAAGTCAGGAAACACACCACAATCAATACATCTATTAAATATCATTATTAAATCAGGTGCAATAATATCAATCAACGATTTTATAATATGTACAGAAATGCCCCATAGATCAGCCGTTTTCTTAATATTAATTGATTTAAACGCGGCTTTAAAATCAGATCCATTAACATGACGAAATGCGAAATTATTAAAAAACTCAGGCACATTATCTTTAAGTAACGACTCGGCAACGGAGGAGGAAGAGCCTAAAGCACTAGTTAGAGAGACAGGAAAAGCAGTAAAAAATCCTTCAAAAGCATTGGCAACTTCTAAATCTGACTTGGTTACTTGACCATCGATACTTAACTTAAAGTCTGAATCTTTTGTTCTACCCTTCCCAGTCTCTTCATTAATAACTTTCCATGTGGCTTTAATTTTATTACTACTGTTTTTGATTTTAGATTTAATAAATGTAGATTTGGCAATTTTACAGACGCGTTTAAAAATCTTCGAGTATGATTTGACATGTTCTTTAAACTCTTCACTGCTATTAAATTGTCTCTCATAGTATAAAATGTACAATGTTTGCCTACTCTTATGGATACCTGCGGTTGCCCAGTCACCAAAGATGGGGCTATTAGTAACAGTAATCTCCTTGGAAGTAAATATTGAGTTAAAGTCCCGAAGAAATGCATCAAAAAACAAATTATACATCACATTAGGCTCTATGTTATTATCTAAGAAAGGTAAGTTAGTAGCTAGGTTTACTCTCATACGTTCAAAGCGACTAGCTGTTACTGGCACAGAAGTAATTTTTTTTTTACTATAATAAACAGCCTAGACACTGTAAATGCTGCAATATAATAATAGTTTTTGTTTTTATGAAAAACCATTCGACGACCGGATGGCGGAGTGGGTAGTGCCTGCGACGCCAAAGTTACAGGTTTGATTCCCGCTTAACACAAATTTTTGTGTGCATGAACATGGAGGTTTGTCTTAGTCTGGATGTTTCTACGTATAATAAGTATGTATTTACAAAAGAAAAGTATATATTTATTAGTATCAGTTATTTAAGTACCCATAGTACAAGCTCTGCTTAGCTTGGGACTAGATGGCGTTGCGACTCGCTAACGGTGAAGGAAACATCGTGAGGAAACCTGCATGCCTGAGAGTGCCAAAAATAAGTGCCTGAGGGTGTGTGAAGTCTACCAACCCGCACTTGGCCTGCGTGGAGGACTATTGCCTAACCCTTCTCATCGTGAGAAGAGGCCCGAGCCCAGCAGTGAGACATGTATTAGATACAGGGCTGCTTTTATATTATTCTTAAACGCTGTTTTATACTGCTTTATACACAGTTGACAATTAGGAAGACTTGTTCGGCTAAATGCTGTACAGTATTAGACTAAAACTAGGAACTACTTGTAGAAAAATGGAGATCGAGAATTATCGCCTATTTAGATACCGTTGCTTTGGTAACTTGTATTAATGATATGTAGTAATTAATGTTGAGAACAAACGTTAGAACAACCAGTATTAAAACGATTTATTGACAGAGGTTTGGCAGCAGGACTTAGCCGTCCCACGGTCTCCCGCTATTGCTGCTTTGTTAAGAACAAAAATTGCCCATAAATTTTCACAGACTTTCACATCTATAAATATTAGTACACATATAGGAATGCAATAACCGTTGCCAGGGCGCGCCGATGCCAGTTAAGCGCCCAACACCGGATATTTAATTGACACGGTGCTCCAACTGTAATTAAAATGTCTTAAATGAAAAATCAAACCTCCAACAAAATAATGAACTAATTTCTTGGGTTCTGTAGTTTCTTACTAGCTGCATACAAACCTACTTGTTTATTATTTTCGTATAATCCTGGTACAAATAATAATAAATAAGGAAAATGGTAACGCAAGAAGCTGTTTTGTTTGTAATGTATTATTTGGAGCGTAGAATTATAACAATAACAATTTTACACAAAACTTACCGACTACTATAACAAAAAATGCACTGTTTGTAAGTAGTAGGTATTGCCTTATCTGTGTATAATTTGAAATAATACAGAAAACGGCCTAAAGGTATATTAAAGATATATTTAAAGAATTATCCCCGTACTCATAATGTGGAAAAGTTGTACCTTCCAATACCAGCTCAGCAACATGAAATGCTGACTGCTAGATGCAAATATCCGAGTAGCTTAAAATTTGAAGTTTGCTTTTGATTTCATTAGGATCCCAGCATCACATCGTGACCTGACAAAAAAAGAATTTCCCAAATTGGTTCAGAAGTTTTTGAGTATTCGGCGAGCAAAAATTAACACAGTCTAATTTAGAAATTCCTCCTTTTTTGAAGTTGGTTAACGAAACAGTCATATTTTATTTTCGTATCAGTCGTATTTATTGAAATAGCTAGATAAGATCTTACGATGACAACACAATAATGTTTTCCAAATATTCGTAGGAAGCATAGAAATCTTAATGTTATTAAGATTTCTATGGTAGGAAGGTATATCCTTTTAATGTCCTTGCAAACAGTATGGCTATTGATGATTCATTATAAGGAAAACCGTCCAGCGCTTGACCACCTTTGTTATGTCGTTGTAGTCTCTTGTGAATTACCTTACGCAATAGTAGTGTCTTTTTACAAAATGGAAGTGCAATGTGACATATTACCCAATAAAAAGAATAAAGAATTCTATAAAAGTGGACAAGCTGTAACTGGATTGATTAAATTCAACGTCAAACCGACGCTGTTTGATTCTATTCATGTGACCTTGAAGGGTAAATGCGAATTGCGTGATCATAAACGTAATCAAATTAACTTTGAAGAATATGTGAATACTCAACTAAATATCGATACAAGTGAAGCAGAAGAAGCTGATACATACGAACATCCATTTGAATTTTATTTACCAGAAGATTTGCCATCGTCTTATAAAAACAGAATTAATAGAACAATAGAAATTAAAATAGAATACAAAATTATAGCTGCATTCACTAAAGATGGAAGTAAAAAAGTGTTTGATAAAGATATCCAAGTTCGCGGGAGTGTGAAAACTTTCTCTATAGCGCCTTTGTCTTTTGAACTGACCGAAAATATCAATTCAACTGAAAGAGTTGATTTGAAAATTGAAATTGATAGATCATTCGTGAAACCCAGTGAAGAAATTAAATTGGAATGCTTTATAAATAACAGAACCAATGATGAGGTCATCTGTAGAATTTTAACTAAACTTGTGGTACAAGATACTTTCGTAATAGAAGGTGGTCACAAAAAGGTTATAAAGAGGGATTGGCATCCAAGTATGAGACCATATCGAGGACCAATCAAGGAGAATAGTGCAGCTAAATTAACATGTATTGTGCCAAGAGGTTCAGTGCGTTCTATTCAAAATTGTACGCTTTTTTCTGAAGAGTATTTTGTTTCTGTAAGGTTGACATTGCCATCATTAAATAAAGTACTCACAGCCGAAGTTCCAGTAGTTATTGGTGAATCATATTATTTGACTTGAATAATGACTTAAGATTTCCTAATGGGCAGTTGTTGACTACGACGGAATACTAGAGAAGGAAATGTATGGTAACTTTTCATTACACCTACGTCTCATAAGATATATTTATGTTCGATGCCCGGGTCGGGAAACTGTTGAATTTGTGAACTATCCCATGGGACGTAAATATATGCGTAATCTCATGCGTAATGTTGTGTGTTTATTTATGTCCAATTTAACTGACACATGTCAGAATTTCCTGATGGAACGATCACAAATATCAAATATAGTAAATCGAAATCACCTGAACATAGCTACTTAGCTGTACATAACACTATTTTATCCGATAATCGTACCACGGCCGTGCAGTGCCAAAACGGAATTTACGCCGATAAATGTCCGGATTCAAGTAGCAGATAGGAAGTACACATAAATATACATTTAAGTTTTGTAGCTATCGAATATCAAATGTGATATATTTTGAATGAAGTTTGATGTTCTCGCTGAAAATAATGTTAATTATCAAATAAGAGAAGTGTTAAAACAGATGTTTTAAATACAATCACGCCAATTCTGTATAAGCCTAACTGAAATAAATTATAGTTATATACCTCTCCTTTACTCTAGTTATATTAGAAAGAGATAAAATGACAAATTATATTTGAAGACAAGAACTCACTAAACCGTGGTATTTTTATTATTTTATTTTATAATTTATATTTACGTATACATTTTTATTTAATAAAAAAAATGTCTAAAAACTATAACCCAACTACGTAAAAGGAATGAAACAAATGCATTGCAATAAAAATTAAGAAAACTGCGTCTGCTATTCAGTCCCACTGGGAGTGTTGTATGCCCGTATAGAGATAAAAACACTTTCATCAACATTACCACGGAAAAGTATTAAAATGCAAAAATATTAAATTTACAGTTATTTTTTTTTACTTTTGGCTTGCTTCATATATGTTACCGATTCATTTTACACAATTACAATAGTGATATATTAATAGGTTTTGTTAAATATGTAATCGAAAATATTTCACATCTGTGTTTGATGCAAATACCAAGTGTTGTATATGTAATAATATGTATATGTAATACCATGAGTTTATCTATGTTGTTTTGTGCAAATTTGTTGTATTATATACGTAAAATATTGTACTGAGCGTCGTTGCTAGATATAGAAATATATCCTATAACCTTACCTAGGTTTTAATATAAATGTAATTAAAACACAAATACTTGAAATATTTATTTATTAATATACAAATAAAATAAATATAACTTAATTCTTCTTCCATTTATCAAACTGGACTTACAATAATTAATCATTAATTCTATGTTCACTAAAATTTTAACAGTACGTACAACATTTATAAATAATATACTATGATATATTACTTCTGTTCATGCAATATCACTTATCTATCAACATCTTTTGAAACCCTAAAAAAATACTCCTTAACTCACACAACAACATTATTAGGTACATTTACATCCCTTCACACTCATAAACTATTATTTCTTTTGTCTTGTTCTTTTAGTAAAAATAATAATTAATATATTTTTTTGAAAGAGTTGTCAGCGCGTCTAAATGAGGCAACTCGTTCTCGAAATGCTGGCTTATATTTCGGCCAGCGATTTAGTATCGCAATACAACGCGTTATTGCTGCCAGCATTTTGGCACGAGGCCTTCTGACAGTGACTTATTAAGTTTAGATTAAGTTATTAGACTAATTTAATTTAAGATCTAAAATGTTTATTTTTCAGTAAATAAATACTTTTTTTAAATAGTAGTAAAAAAAAATGGTTGTTTCATAATACAGGTAAAATCTACCTACAAGGAAACTACAATCATATTTGTATTATAAAACGTGTATGTAATTAAAACACTAATAAACTATTTTTCATTTTCATTTTTCATCTATCGACATCTACCGATCATAGAAATCTTAATAACTAGTCAGTAGAAATGCTATCGACTATCTTTTAACACTGGGACGCATGTCGCCGGTTTTCAAATACCACTACATAACCAAACAATAAAAACACAATTTCGCCTACACATACATTTTGTATTCCTGCAAACAAAATTATTCTTTTTGCGATCTCTTTCGTGTCGATGGCTGCAGTCAAATTCTCATGGTGTTGACTTACCATCGTGGTGAAAGGATTTTTTTAATTTATTTTTGCGATGACATTAAGCAATATTTTCTAAAAACGAATAATCTTTAGGCGTCCCAAACAACACTGGTAACCACGACAACTCCTCAACTCGCACTTGTGTTCGACTAGACGACTGTGGGCGACAAGGTCACGCGTCTTTGACATTTCTATTGCCTTGTTATTAAGATTTCTATGCTACCGATATATGTTTTTAAACTTTCGCGATTTGAGAACATTTTTCAAAAGTTAGACAACGAGTCTAAATCACGTAATTATTATAAAGGTAAATAAAGGGTTGAGTGGGCTCGTGACCAAGAATGATGCAAGTCATTCGAAACGTCGAGCATAGGTATTTATCTACCGATTATCTTAAACGGTTTTTTTTTGTCTTTGAACGTTGCATAGCCTATAGACAGCGATGCGGCTGCATTTTTTTAAGCTTAATTTAATTATATTATTATATTTGTAAGATTTATATCATTAGAAATATTTTAAAGCAAATTATAGCTTCGTTAATTTTTGAATTTTATACAATATTTAGGTTGAAAAATTAATAATCCAGCAGGACTTCAACCTGCAGTCCCCTGGCTAGCAGAATACGAATCCATGGCTTATCGTTTACCCAGAGGGTGCAGATTCTTAATTTTCAACTTAAATATCGTGTAAATATTTTATCATTATTAGTTTAGTAATTAGATATTTATAACTTTTACATTATACATAAATCATATTGCAATAATATTGAGATCAATTTGAAATTACGACACTACGACCAGACCGCCAGTTTGCACGGCAGTCGAGATTCCTGGGTGCTAGTGTCCAGTCGGCCAATGAGTTGGGTATGCAGGGCAAAAACTTCTAAGTCATAGTAAAGACTTCCGACGCCAGTTATGGATAAGTGAGTTATATATCTAAATAGTAGGTATATTACACTTATTAAATATGAAATACAAACTTGCATTATCTATTGCAGTCAGTTTTTACTATGGTGTAGAAGTTTTGCCCTGCATACCCAACTCATTGGCCGACTGTCCATGCGCGAGCGATACCTGGCACCTCGGTCATATCACGTTGACGGAACACACTGGGTTTTAGTTCGTGCAGCTCGGACGTAACCAGCGACTCTATCCAGGTCGATGGTATGCGTCAGGCATATCCCAGTTAAAAAAAAACGCAATCCTATTGATCGACGTCGCTATATTACATCAATCGATCGATGATTGACTGATCAGTGTAATTACATCCTAAGAAATAACGTTATCAGCATCAACATCACAGAATATGACGATACCACAGATAATATAATACTAGTAACTATATACTTAACATTACAAGTTATAAAAATATCTGCTCGTCGACTGACTCGTTGGTCTAGTGGTATAATTTGTGTATCACTCACCGAAAGGGGTCGGGTTCGATTCCCCGGTAGGGCAAAAGTCTTATTTGAAATTCTCAATAGCAGCACGGAGTTGGAATTGTGTCCGGTTGATGGCGATAGGCTCACCCCCTATCCCATTACAGTGTACAGTGAAGTGTGGGTAGTGTACACCTCTGCCTTACCCTTCCGAGTAATATATGCGTGATGTAATGTTAAGTTATAAACATATTATATCAGGAATGTAAATTTTCGTCCGAATCGAATATTTCCGAATCTATGTCTTCATCCAAAGTTAAGTTTAAGTCTGTTTCTTGTGCTTTTTGATTTTCTTTTTCACGAAGCAGCATCTCATGTTCCTTCCTCTGGAAGAACCCGCGCTGAAAACATAGTCGAATAATTAAATAACAATAGTCATGTAATTATTAACTATATCTTAAGGCTGCTGAAGCGGCACGAGGCAAGAAATGGAGTTATAATAGCAGCCCTGTATCTAATACATGTCCCTCTGCTAGGCTCGGGCTCTCCTCTTATGATGAGAAAGGTAAGGTTATACTCCACCACGCTGGCCAAGTGCGGATTGGTAGACTTCACACGACCTCGAGTACTTTTAGGCATAATTAAAGGAATTATTTAGGAAAACTTATTTAATTAATTCCCTATCCAATTTAATAATTTAATACGTAACGAGTGGCGTGTTAAGTCAAAAATGTTTAAATAGGGTATTTTAATAATTTTAGGCATTAAGCAACAGTTCTACCTTAAAGCTGTCAAATGATATCGTAAGATCCGACCGACAATATCAATGTCGTGTAAACTCGTGCTCTTTCTTACCCGTCACCCGCCTCATCGCACTTTCCAAGGGCGCGGTACAGCGGTTGCGGTCAAGCTATAATACCTATTTTGCTTAGATCTTAACTTACTTTATGTAAAATCCGGACAATGATGCCAAGTAACAGTAGGCCCACAAAAATACAAGGTACCACTATGTACCAGATGATACTGGCTGGCTCAAGGATTAATGATGTCGTCATCTCAAACACGCTGTAAGAAATAATATGTTTAGAAATGACAGTGGAACTATTGGCAACCGTAAGGGAGGACAACCCCAGCCAGGTGGAATGGGGAGGAACGGGAGTTGTGGCGCAAATTGCGAGAGGCCTATGTCCAGCAATAGACTACCTTTGTAGATTGGCTAAATAATGATAGTAATGATGGTTGAACTCTTGTAAATGAGCGGGCGAGAAAAGCAAGAAGCAAGACTCTTTCTACTCGTTTTAATTAATTAATTGTTATCCATTATTGTGATAATAATGGAAGGAGAATATGGCACTATATGAAAAGGCTTTTTATTTTATTATAAGCTTTGTTCGGGAAGAATATACAATGCGAAAGCAGCTTATACTGGAAATTTATAGGTTAAAATGTAGCTATCAGTACTTAAACCAAGGTAGAGGTAAAAATATTATGTTTATTTTATGAAAAAAATGTTTTACTTACGTATATTTGGATTCAGATTTAGAGTGAATCAATATTGATGAAGTAGCATTGTATGTGATATTTTGTTTCATAAATTCTCCTGCAATAGTAAAATGAAATTTAATAAGAACTTGAGTGATTAATTTTTGTACAATATTAAATATTTTATAACTATTTTCTTTTAATTAAATTTATTGTGTTCATGTTGAACTTTAATAAAAGTATTTTTTATTTGTCTTTATTTGTCTAGCACCCTTGAAATCAGCTTTCAGGAAAAATCTGTTTTGAAAGTTCACTTATTTTAATTGAAAATCAAGAATACAAAATTGTGTGCATTAAACTCCAAAAATTACCGAGTTCCATACAATATTTTACCCTCGAAGGAGTGGATTGCCCAAAAGTCCCTACTTACCGCGCCATAATCACCTTTATGTTAAATTTAAAGTTTTAGGCCTAGCGGCTTAGGCTCTGCGTAAATGAATCAGAAAGCCAGTAGGATACACAATAATAATATAATAATAGATATAAAAGATACAAACCTTCTAAACTTAAGTTCATTTGTAGGGGGATAAAAACAGGAAAAGAAACTTTCGCCGGTATTGACCACACACATTTAAAGCCAGGATCTATTTCTTCACAACCATCTAGGGCTGATGAGATATTTGTCTGCAATAAAAAGTAGATAATAATAAAATATTATTCAAGTCAAATTAAAAACTCACTGTGCGCATTCGGTAACTGTGAGTGCAGTAAGTGGAATGTTAAATAAAATAATAAAAAAATAAATAAAATATAAGACACAAAAAGATTTAGTCTTTTTATGACTTATATTTTATTTATTTCCGTCCAAGTAATGTAGGGTAAATCATAACCTAGCATAACTTCACGCCTATAATACCCAAAAATGGTTATGCCATGTGATAAAGGTAATCATATCGCCATCCACCGGGCACAATGCTAGCAGGACTTGGTTTAAGAATGGTTTAAAATTTTCAAACAGCAAAATCGACGAATAACACTATTGCCTGACCCGGGAATCAAACCCGAGACTTCGAAGTGAGAGTAGGGTAAATAATTGGTAGATTTTAGATCTGCTAGACATAGAACACTAAATTGCATCAAAATACTTTTATTCCCTTATTTCGGTCACCTGATGAAGAAACGTACCTTCTCTGGAATTTTGATATGAACTATTAATGACGGCCAATCTGAAGGTCCAAGATTGGTTATCTGAAAGAACAAAATATTTTAATGATCTCTCATAACTATGCCGTAGAAATATGATTGGTCTGATGGTACATATAGATGACATACTTACCTCGAAATAGTGTTTAAATAAAACAACTGTCCCAGCTGCCAAGTTATCTCGCAACACAATCATTGAGGCATTTGGCATCGATTTCCTGAAATAAAAACAAAATAAATTGTCTACTGTAATGTAATGTAATGTAATCTATGTGTAATGTCAGTTTAACTCACGATGGTCCGCGTTCGAATTGTTATATTGACTTGTAACAAAAATATACCAATAAATATGTCCATGTCTAATGTCTATGTCTATATCAAACTAAAACGTGACCGACCTGCAGCGTCAAATTTTTGTACGTTAAATTGCGAGTTTATTTCAATTAAAGTATATAGCTTTAAATTGAAATAACAGTGCAGGCGCATAATGCCGAACTTCAGTCGCGTTTTTCGTTGACGTGTGTTGTCATGTCGATAAGTCCCTGGTGGTCCCTATTCTTAGCTTTTTTCATAGATTAAATGCCAGATTTTTAAATAATTTATAGAATTAACCAGCTGGCTTATATTTCGGCCAGCGAATTAGTATCACAATAAAACGCGGTAATGCTGCCAGCATTTTGGGAACGAGGCCTTATGTCAGTGACTAATTAAGTTTAGATTTAGTTATTAGACTAATTTAATTTAAGATCCTATATGTATCTATATTTTTCTGTAAATAAAGGTTTTATTAACCAGCCTAAATATCTGATACCATTTAAAGAAATGGTAAAATTAGGCCTTATATTTATGTTAAAGTTTTACGAACTTTTCGGTTTTTTTTAACTTACCCACTTATAGTAAAATCGGCTTCAGGTGTCACGTTAATTGCTACTTCCACTCCATTATCTTCAGTAATATTACTATAAAGTACATCACTCAATTCAGCTTTGGCTACTAAAGCTATATCTTCAGTTATATTCAAATTGTATTCTAGTTCTAAATCCCATACAACTGTTTCACCCCTTGAAAATGGTTGTGGAAAGTCACAGGTCATTACTAAGTCTTGTAGGGAACAATCACTTGGTATTCTTTTTGGGTTGGCTGGGAGGGTGATGTTGACTTTTAGGTCATAGGCTGGCTCTTTCTCATTCTTAACGATGAGTTTCACGCCAAATGTTTGGTTTGTACCTGGTATGTAAGTGCTGCAAAAAATAAATTATAAATATAAAGATTACATTTTTGCTATATTTTTATTTAAGTATCTATGAACAAATTTTATCCTTTGTGAGTCTGTAAAGACCAAAGAACGTCATATACTACGACTTAAAATCACTCGCTGGTTTCGTGAATTACGAACGTACCATTTCTTAAGAACACCGCTTATCATTATGTCTTTTAAAGGTGTAATAATTAATTGCCATTTAAAAGTCATTCATTTGGATCAAAATCCATAATTTACATAGGGAGGTAAAAAAAATAATTATAGAAAAGCTGCAAATCGAAGTAATTGCAAACATACTTATCTAAAGCTTCTAGAGACATATCAAGCCAAGGAATGCAGACCAAATCGTCTCCACAGTCTCTCATCAACTGCATAGAAAATGAAGTATTCAATATCGAATCGTCTGATAGTCTGGCAGCTTCGGTTATAAATACTGTCGAGTTTTCTAAAATAAAATAATATGGTTATTATGCTTATCTCCAATTTTTAGACAGGTTTACAAAGTGACTTTTCAAAGGTTACTATTTTGGCAGAATTATAACATATTGTATGAACTAGTGACAAAATAGTCCAAATTGACCCGCGGATTGAGAAAAGACATAGAAAATTATGATGGGATCCTAAACAAATCAAGGGCAACTCTCAGAATTTTAAGGGTAAATTTGCATCTAGCAGTGAGCATTTTCATGTTGCTGAGCTGATGCTGGAAGATAAATATGTCTTTCAGTTTCTTGATCACAAATGAGCTTGTAGTTGTTTTAGTTGGAATTATTTCTACCCATTTAGTAAAGGCATCGACTACAATGAATAATTGATGTCCAGCAATAGGTCCTGCGAAATCTATATGTATTCTTTGCCAGGGTCCTGTCGGGTCTTCCCAATGGTGTAATGGTGTCTTTGAAGGTTTATTCTGTTCTAATCGACAAATTCGACAAGATTTTACTTTCTTTTCAATATCTTGATCGATATTCTTCCAGTACACAAAACTTCTAGTAATTAATTTCATTTTAAGAATGCCAATATGACCCTCGTGTAGTTCGTTTAATACTTTTTCACGCAAGTTATGTGGTATCATGACTCTTGCACCTTTCAGGATACAATCGTTTTGAAGACTTAATTCGGAATCTTTATAACCGTATTGTTTAACCGGTTTGCCTAGCTTAAGCGCTTGTATTATGCTATGCAATTCAGGATCACCTCTTGTTTCATTGGCAATCTTCACCGGTGTTATGTTTAAGGTATTAATTTGCTTGAGTTGGAATATGCAATGTTGGTCAATACATTTGTCGTTAACTTTTTCAACTGGAAAACGTGAAAGGTAGTCGGCATTTGAATGTTCTGTGGTATTTCTGTATTCAATTTCGTAATCAAAACCGGAGAGAAAATGTGCGTAATGGAAAAGTCTCATAGCGCTCAAAGTTGGTAAGGTTTTCTGTGGATGAAATATAGAAGTAAGTGGTTTGTGGTCTGTTATTAACGTGAACTTCCGGCCGTAACAGTAATGAAAGAACTTTTTAAGTCCCCAGTAAATTGCAGTAGCTTCTTTGTCGATTTGGCTGTAGTTCTTTTCACTGCTTGTTAGTGATCTTGAAGCAAAAGCTATTGGACGTTCTTTTCCATCAGGAAGTCTGTGGCTTATTACAGCACCAAGACCTGTAGGGGATGCGTCTGTTGCTAGAATTAGTGGCATATTAGGATCAAAATGTATGAGAACTCTTTCACTAAGGATCTCTTTTTTAATATTTTCGAGACTTTTTTCACATGCAGTGGACCATAAAAACTTTTTCTCCTTTTTGAGAAGTTCATTGAGTGGGCTTGTCAATGAAGCCAGGTGTGGAATAAATTTGTTGTAGTAATTTGCCATACCAAGTAATGTACGTAATTCGTTAACATTTTTTGGGCGTTTTGCGTTTGAAATGGCCTTAATCTTATCAATGTTCTTATGTAAGCCATCTTTGTCGATCGTGTAACCGAGGTAATTGATGCTTCTTTTAAAGAATTGACATTTTTCCTTATTGACTCTTAGGTTAGATTCCTTAAGCTTTTGTAGTACCTGTTTCAGTCTTTTAAGTAATTGATCCTCTGTATTACCCTGGATGATGATGTCGTCGAAAAAACATTTAACACCATCGAGGTCTTGTAGTAATTGGTCCATAAATTTTTGCCAAATACTTGGGGCGACTTTCACCCCGAACATAAGTCGATTAACTTTGTATGTACCTTTATGTGTACTTAAGGTTTGCAAAAAGGCACTTTCTTCATCCATTACTAAATTTAAGTAGGCTTGTGTTATATCTAACGTACAGAAAATTTGTCCTCCCGTCATCTCTGCAAGAATATCCTCGACTATCGGTATTGGATATTTTTCATCTTTAATTACCTTGTTCAAAGTAACCTTGTAATCAGCACAGAGTCTTATGCTTCCGTTTGGTTTTACAATCGGTACCACTGGTGTTCCCCAATCAGAATGATCAACTTTTGTAATGACACCTTGTTTTACAAGTCGGTCAATTTCTTCATCTACTTTGGCCTTTAATGCGTATGGAATTCGGCGTGGTTTAATGAAAATTGGACGAGCGTTTTCTTGAAGTGATAAATGACCTCTGATTCTTGGTATTTCACCTAGGTTTGAATTAAATACAGATGATGCATATTCGTTCAGTAGTTGGTCAAGCTTATTTCCATTGTTGTAGGTTAAAGTTCTTATATCGGCCAGATTGATATTAAGTTCTTTCATCCAGCTTCGCCCCAAAATTGGGTCAACATTTTTATCAATTATGTATAATTTTCCGTAGAGTAATCTATTATTGTATTTGTATTTAACGTAAGTTACTCCAACAGCTTTGAAAATTTCGCCTGTATATGTTCTTAATGTAATGTTTGTGTCAAAAATCTTGTTATTTATTTGTAATTTTTTATAGTCTTTCAGTGACATTGTAGATAGAGCAGCACCCGTATCAAATTCCATGCTAA
Organism: Hypena proboscidalis; assembly: GCA_905147285.1. Taxonomy (NCBI): domain Eukaryota; kingdom Metazoa; phylum Arthropoda; class Insecta; order Lepidoptera; family Erebidae; genus Hypena; species Hypena proboscidalis. The sequence continues at coordinate 2,504,105 of LR990132.1, forward strand.
CTCTCTTATCTTCGATATCTATTGTAATCATGTACTTGTCTGTGACTTCGCTCTTAATTATGTTTATGTCTGCGGAATCATTAGCCATGTATTCAGTAATATAGTTCTCTGATAAGTCATCTAATTGATTTGTGGTGATTTTTCTTTGTAAGCATACTCGAGCTAAGTGTCCTTGTTTTTGGCACTTTTGGTATGTACTCTTAATGGCTCCACATTTGTTGGCTCTGTGGTCATCTTTGCCACAACGAAAACATTTTCCATTAAGGTCGTGTATTGTAATTGGTAGTCTACTTTTAGGTGAATCAGGTGATTTCTTGTAAATTTTTGACACCTTATTTACTTGATCTTCATAATTTAATGCATTGTGTGTGACCAACGAAATGGTTGCATTTTCTGATTTACCCATTTCTATGGATGTTGCCATGCGAAGCAAGTCAGAAAATTGTATAATCTCCTTCTCTTGTAAAATTTTTGTACGTACTGTTACGGGGTCCCTTTGGGATTGGCTTTTAAAAAAGAGATTTAATTAAAAGAAAACTTATTTAATTATATTTAAATGACACAATAGTGTACAAGCCAAAAAGGACCCTTAGGCAACTATCTCCGATGATGGTTGAGTATAGACTAACTCTTCGGGTTAATGATGCCACGCTGGAAAGCGTGGGTGTGCTAGCGAAAGCATTACTAAAAATAAGGAGTAAGCATAAAGCTATACATCCTTAGTATATAACACCTCCCCCAATGCTGTTAACTTCGGGGTGGGTTCTGAAGTTAACTTTAACTAAAAAGAGGTTCTTAGAGCTGGGGCAGGAATTTCATTAATGTTCTGTTCCAACTCTATAGAAACTGATCTAGGCATTTCAGATTTGCGTAATCTATATTTATGATAGTTGCAGCCGGGTTTACAAAAGGTAATTATCTTATAAACTACATACAAGGTAAGTATACAAACTATTAAACTTGTTACAATTGAATAAGGTGTACCGTATTTAACAATATGTGGTACATCTTGAATTTTATTGACCTCTGTTAAAAGATTATTGGATAATTCGTTTAAGTGGTAAATGTTATCGAGATTAACATTATCCAAACGAATTGACGACAGATTATAATGGGTCAGACTATTAAAATCTATTTTACAGCAACTACTATTTATTAAATTAAAATCAGGTAGAATAATTGGAGAGGTCAAGTTTAAGGTATTCCTATATTTTGGCATAATTGTAGTACCTTTACAATATGCTATGCAATTGCTGGGAATAGAGAGGATACCGATTCCCATAATATTCAGCTCTTTTATTTGGTCGGAGTTCTGGCAATCTAAAGAAACTTTAGTTAACTCTGATTGTACATAAATAAACTTATTGTTATATAATGGCCTAAATATATCTAATTTGCCATGAATTAATTTAGTTTTACATTCCGTGGGAATGTCATTAACAATTTTCGATAATAATTCACTTTCACAGCTAACTTTAGAATTAGTTTTATAGGTTACTGAGATTTCACACAAATATTCTGCTGAATTTATTATCTTACATTTTTCAAATGATTCTAAGTTACAATAAGTGGATGTATCCTTCGTAATAGCTATATAATTAGTACTAGGTACAATCATACTAAATGTGTATGGTTGTTTAACATCATGTGGTGTTGGTAGTGGAATATTATTAAACAATGAAAACTCCTGGTTTAAAATTAGGGGTACACGTAACAAAAATACAAGTTTAGAATTAAAATAATAACAAATTAAAGAAGACATTTTAAAAAGAGTGTTCATGGAACTTATATCTAAGCTTACAGGTAAGTTTACATTACTAGGCAAGTGCCTGCTGCTATCAGCCAATTCTTGGTACATAATGGTTGGCGAGATAACCGACGGATGTAGGATGTTTTGACTACAAAACATTATAGCGTTGGCTATGTCTTCAAGTTGGAATGATAGGGTGACCATGGACGTTTCTAATGAATTTAGGACAGATTCTAAATATAATTTGAATTCTAACTTATTTGTTATTTTTGATATATCTTGAATGTTAGTCGAAAGCTCATCTATTGTATTATACAATTTAATTTCATTGTGTTTAATTTTCTCAAATGTATTATTATAGCTATTTATTACAGAGTTAGTTACTAAAATATTATTCTTAATTAGAGATACAAGTTGGTTTTCTTGGTTACCAATGGACTCAATTGCTTCGTCATATTTGACAGCATCATTTTCGTCTAAGGTGCCGAAAACTTGTTTTAAGACAGTGCCGACTCCTGCAATCCAAGCTCTCTTGGATCTGTTATCGCTCAGATATGAAATGGATACAAATAATCTATTAATATTCTCTCGCTGGGCTATCAGAGGTTCCACTGTATTGTGGCATTCTGATTGTTCTACAAACCCGCTTTGTTTACACAAACTTATAACGTTTTCCATAGCCAAATTAATATTTTCTACATGTAAATTTAATTTAGAAATGTTTATTGGCATTATGATATTTAAGATACCATTACTAATTTTTAATTTTCCAATATAATCAAAATATATCCCGGGACTTGCAGTAATTGGTTGGACATACTCGTCGGGTGCTTGGAGCTGCGCTGAGGCACTGTAAGTATATACACAGGTAGGTATATAACTTTATCAACTAACTTTCTTATACTAAATGATTACAAGTTTCGAAACTAAATACTAAATACGATTACGAGCTATTATACTATATAAGTATATGTAATTAATTATTTTTGTTTACAGGTTGCTGGCGACTTCAGCGAGTTTAATTTCATCAAAATGATGACGGACATGTCTCCGATTTATTAATAGTGACACGGTGTTATTGCCGTGAACTTTCACTATTTTATATGGGCCTTTCCATATGGGAGATAAGGCTTTTCTAAGTCTTAAATGGTTCTTTAAATACACATAGTCACCGATCTTATATTTTACCGGGCGGCTATGTGAGTCATAATAAGTTTTGGAAGATAGTTTCGATTTGTTTATATATTCAAATGCTTTATCGCGAGAATACTTTAAGCGATTTTGTAGCATCCGCACATAATCAGGATATGTAGCTCCTAATGCTTCATCACACATAGAATTTGGAATAAATGGTTTATTACCGAACATTAACTCATAGGGAGTATAATGTGTTGTAGAATGGACAGATGTATTATAGGTAAGCATGGCTGTGTAAACATAACGAGGCCAATTTGTCTGCTCTTCGTTGACAAATGATTTGAGATATTCTTTTAACGTTGAGTGGCTTCTTTCTAATGCACCTTGGGTTTGTGGATGGTAAGGAGATGACCATAGTTGTTTTATTTTTAAAAAGTCACACGTCTTTTAAAACAGGTCAGATGTAAAGTTGGTTCCCTGGTCAGTGAGGATCATTTTCGGTATGCCGAATATGGATATAAAATGTAGTAAACATTCACTTGTCTCCTCAGCAGTTGTGCTGCGTATAGGATAGGCAGATGAAAATTTACTAAAATCGTCTTGCAACGTTAGTATGTATTTGAGTTTGCCAGGTCCGGACTCAGGAAGGGGTCCAACGATATCTAAAGATACACGCTCACAGGGTTTTGTCGAAGTGCTCGTTATTTGCATGGGCGCTCGGTTTGTTTTACGTAACGCTTTATTTTCTTGGCATAGTTTACATTTTTTCACATAGGATTCTATGTCACTACGCATATTTTTCCAATAATATAATTCTTTTAATCTATTGTGCATGCGATTAACACCTAAATGACCAGCTACAGGTAAGTCATGGTTATCTTGAAGAATTTTCTTCACCTCGGAAGGTGAGGGATACGTTATGTTATTATGATAAATATTTACTTGTATATTTGTATTATGAAAGAGATAATTTATGATATTATATAGTTTAATAAAACTATGTTTTTCGAAAGGGTCGCGGAAATCAGATAAGCTAATTTGCTCGATACCACTTGTTACAACTAATTCATTGCGAATAGTTTTTAGAGTTTCGAATATCTCAGGATAGGAAGTCTGATCGAAGTAATGTACTTTCATATACAATAGGTAATATTCTTTGTTAGTTAAATTAATTTTAGAGAAGGAATGTAATTGTTTTTCTTGATTACGTATTACTTCTGAATTTTCTGAGTTATTTAATATTTCTTCAAGATAGGGATTCGATTCGTCGAGGTCAATCGATGTGGGCACTAAGATTACTTTACAAGTACTCCTTAGTAAACTCTCATTGTGTTCTATAATATTCGTGTTGAATATTTTATTCTTATCGCTAATCTCTTTTAGGTACTTTGAGTAGTCGTCAGTAATCAAGTTATGATTAAGACTAAGGTCGGGAGTGTTTTGACCTTCAGGTGGGTCAACGACATTTGTACTTGGGGACTCTAATGTAACATCAGGTGAGATAAGGTTAGGAGAATTGATATTAATAAGTTCCGGTGTAGGAATTTCTAGGAGATAGTCAGGATTTAGTTCCTCTGATGGAAAAGAGGCAGGTGATGTAATTAAGTCAAATAAGTCCCTGTCTAGATTGTCATTCCTCAAAAGAGATTCTTCAAAGTCTTGAGAGTTAGGGATAGGTATTTCGTCAATTGTAGGTTGGATAGGATTGACGGGAAACCTGGATAGGGCGTCTGCATTTGCGTTTATTTTACCCTTTTTATATTGAATATTATATTCAAATTCTTCTAATTTTAGCCTCCATCGAACTAGTCGAGAGCCAGGGTCTTTACAATTGAAAAGCCATTGAAGTGGCTTATGGTCTGTTATGATGGTAAAACGGCGACCATATAAATAAGGCCGGAAGACCTTGGTTCCATATATTATTGCTAGGCACTCTTTCTCGGTAACACTGTAATTACCTTCAGCTTTATTTAAGGTTCTTGATGCATATGCAATTGGGCGATCTTGGCCAATAGGACCTTGAGAAAGAATTGCAGATACTGCAAAACTCGACGCATCACAGGTTTAGTAAGTAGGAAGGGTTGATTAAAATCAGGGTATGCCAGGATAGGTGATTCTATTAATTTGGTTTTCAGAGTTTCAAAACTAAGTTGTTGTTCGTTAGTCCAGTTAAAGGGGACGTCTTTTTTGAGAAGTATAGTGAGAGATTTAGCAAGTTTTGAAAAGTTAGGTATAAAACGCCTGTAATACGAGACAAGACCTAAGAAAGATTTAATATCTCGGGGACATTTAGGAACGGGATAGTGAGTCACGGCCTTGACCTTATCCGGGTTAGGTTTAACACCGTTTTGGGTTATAACATGGCCTAGGTAGGTAACTTCCTTTCGAAGGAACTCACATTTTTCAGGTTGGAGTTTTAAGTTGAATTTTCTAAGTCTGTCGAAGACGGCCTTGAGGTTTTGAATAGCCGTTTGAAGGTCAAACGCATATAAGACGATATCATCTAAATAAACAAAGCAATGAGAGCCTTGCAAACCGGTGAGGCAGTTGTTCATTAGCCTTTGGAAAGTGGATGGCGCATTCTTTAATCCGAATGGCATCCGATTAAATTGGAAGTGACCTTGAGGTATAGAGAAAGCTGTTTTGGGTGCATCTTCTGGCGCAGTCAGCAGCTGATGGAAACCTGATGATAGGTCAAGGGTACTAAAGTACTGACTCTTACCTAATTGGTCCAGAATTTCTGTTATTTGAGGTATAGGGTAAACTTCGCCGATGGTTATGTCATTCAACTTCCGATAGTCTATGACTATACGCCATTTCTTTTGGCCTGAAGCGTCTGATTTTTTGGGCACAATCCAAATAGGAGAGGACCAAGGGGAAGACGAAGGGGTGATAATGTCTTGTTCTAACATTTTATTAATTTGACTTTGTACTTCCTTTTTATGACACTCTGGAAAGCGGTAGGACTTAGTGTGAATGGGAGTGTCGCTAGTTGTTTTAATTTCATGTTGAATAGTTGAGGTAAAGGATAAGGGTTCGTCGGATAGATGAAAAATGTCAGAATAGTCAGAACACAAATCGAGAAGGGCATTGGCTTCTTCTTCGTTCAAGTGAGAAGTTCTCAATAAGTTAAGGACGCGCTTAGTGCGGTCAGTTACGTTGTCATTATTTAAGCACGAATTAATTGGAAATAATTCTATAGGCTCTAGTTTAAGTTTAAGGTTACGTTTAATAGTAATTGGTTTGTTTGAAATATTTACTACAGAAATATTGATTCTTTGATTTTCTTTTACATTTACCAAACAATTTGCTACTAAAAGAGTTTGAGAGAGGTGTTGATCTAGTATCATACCTTCTTTTAATTCTGGGTTAGCCACAGTACATTCTATTACAGTTTCAGTACGTGGTGGAATAATGTAGCATGAATCAAAGAAATTAATTTTAATATCCTTATTTTTAATTTTCAGAATATCACGACTGTAATCTATATTGCAGCTGTTAGCTGTCAGAAAGTCGTTGCCTATGATGCCATCATAAGGCAGGTTAATGTCTTCAATTATATGAAATTTATGACAAACCGATTTATTAGGAGATACTTTAAACTTTAAATTAAAATAACCTACTGTTTGGGTAGTTTCATTGCCAGGATCAATACCTTTAATATTAATAGGTTTACGAATGATGTTTGGCTGATTAGAAATTGAAGATTCTTTTAATAGGCATATAGCGGAGCCTGAATCTACCAAAAGGGTTAGTGGAATGTCAGATACTTTTGACTCCACTAGGACATGAGGTAAAAGCCTCTTTGAGGTGTCAATGTTAACCTCATAAATCTCTTGCGGATTTAAATCAAGGTTTCCGTTTTGGGACTGGGTACCCTGCTGTATAACCTTGGAGGATTGTTTAAGGTTTCCGGTTTGGGACTGATTACCCTGCTGTATAACCTTGGAGGATTGTTTAAGGTTTCCGATTTGGGACTGGTTACCCTGCTGTATAACCTCAGAGGATTGTTTAAGGTTTCCGGTTTGGGGCTGGTTACCCTGTTGTATAACCTCGTGAGAAAACTGTCTAAGGTTCCCTTTTTGGGGCTGGTTACCCTGATGTACAACCTTAGCAGAAGAGAGATTAAGGTTCCCATTTTGGGGCTGGTTACCCTGTCGTACAACCTTAATAGAGGAGTGAGTAATTGCTTGGGTAATGTTCTCGTTTTGGGGCTGGTTACCCTGATGTACAACGTTACCACAAAAGCAGACTGAACATGTTTTGTTCGAAAGTGTACCGGCTTTGACTTTACGTCCCGTGCGGTACGATTGCGGGACGATTACAGGTTTAAATCATTTTCGTCAATTTCTTCGCTGTCAGATTCATCTGAGTCATCGCAATCGTCGACTAAATTTACCTGTGCAGGTTTGGAATCGGGTTGAGGCCCTGAAGATTTACTAGTATCTTTTGTTTGAGAACTAGATGAATGCTTGGCTCGTCGTTTGACGCAATTGCCAATATCATGCCCTACTTCTTTACAGTATTTGCACGTGAGGTTCGGGTCATGTTTAAAAGGTTTAGCATTATTGCTAGGAATACTCGATTGAGATTTTTGTTGAGAATACTTTGCTTTAATAGCAGAATTTGGACCCTGAGCAATGAGTTTCTGTTTGAAACGATTTGTCTGCTTTTCTTGTGAACTACTACTATTTCGCTTATATAAAGTTTCCTGGATTCTTTCTTCAGATATAGCTAAATTAACGGCATCATTAAAAGTTTTAGGGTCCCTACATCTAACCATATTCGACACCCGGGGATTCAAACCCATGAGGAAATGATGAAGGGTCAAGTCCTCCATAGCCGCTGTGCGACCAGCCATTTCTTTAGCCTTGAAGGACGAAAGCGATATCTCAGTCAACAATTGCGATAGATAAGTTTCCATTCGTAGAGCAAATTGACCTGCATTTTCGGATGAGCTTTGTTTGCTTTCCTGGAGCTCAGTTAATAAATGAGTATAATGTTTTCTTTCGGAAAACTGAATTTTAAGGAACTCTTTAAGTTGTTCCCAAGATGTGAACTCTTTAATCGAACAGGCAAGTTCTGCCTTTCCTGTAAGCTGACACAAAATGTATTTAAATAAAATAGGCTTCTGAGCCTCAGACGCTAATTCATAAGCGTTATTACAATTGTTGATAAAAGAATTTAGTTTTTCGCGGCTGCCGTCGTATTGTTTAACGAATTTTAATAAAATATTTAGCTCCATTTCTGTAACTGTTTTTCGAGTTACTCTGGGCGATAAGAGAGGAGATTTGTGTTCCGAAGTTTTGGCAATCTCAATATCTAGTTTTAAATCTTCAGTTTTAGGCACTTTAGGCATAATATATAAAGCACATAAGACTAAAAATAGAACTACTTAAAAGTACACAAGATTAAAGTTCAATCAATGTTGCACAGAGATAAATGTTCAACGACTTACAGGAACACGTAGGCGGCGATAAGGGCTAGCGCATGGAATAGCTGCATAGCGACGCGCACACGAATAACACACGACAGTTTTAAATTCACGAACACTTTCTTTTACACTACGCGGGACACTCGCGGGTCACACGATGCTTACAGGAGGATGGCCTGGATGCGCAAGTAGCGCTCACAGGACGTTCACAGGATACTCGGAGGACGCTCACAAGGACGTCTTTCTGAAGCTCGCAGGGTCTTCTCGATATGGTAAACGTAGTCACAAGGTTACAGGCACAAAGGACGCTCACTGGGTCGGTAAGCTAATCGTAGCTTTTTCGTTGGTTTTTGGGACACGGAGAGTCTATTCATAAATGTAGATTACGCGAATCGCACTGGGGATATCCGTATCCCACCGCTGCCACCAATGTTACGGGGTCCCTTTGGGATTGGCTTTTAAAAAAGAGATTTAATTAAAAGAAAACTTATTTAATTATATTTAAATGACACAATAGTGTACAAGCCAAAAAGGACCCTTAGGCAACTATCTCCGATGATGGTTGAGTATAGACTAACTCTTCGGGTTAATGATGCCACGCTGGAAAGCGTGGGTGTGCTAGCGAAAGCATTACTAAAAATAAGGAGTAAGCATAAAGCTATACATCCTTAGTATATAACAGTACGTCTCCGTCTTTTAGTCCTCTGATAAATTGAAGGGACATGAAAGCATCTAAAGAAGATTTTTTACAATGTGAGCACATAAATGCACAGTTTGAGGCTAGTCTTCTTAATTCGGATGCATATGTTGTTACTGTTTCATTTGAATTTTGTAGGCGAGAAATGAATCTGTGTTGTGATGCCCATATGCTCGGTTTCGGATCTAAAAAGTTGTCTAATAAGTTTGTTAGTTCTTCGAAATTCTTATTGATTGGATCTTCTGGAGAGCATAGATCATTCATTTTTTGATGTAATTCTGGAGGAATAGTTGTAAGAAGCGTGTAAACTTTTATTTTTGGATCCTCTATATTATGCAGCATAAAGAATGTTGAAAGTCGTTTTGTGAAATTGCTGAATGTTTCTGTTCCGTGAAAAGGTTGAAAATTTATATTGGGTGGCCTTCCATGGTCTTTATGTAGGTTAGGTGTTGAACTGATCGTGTACGTTTCAGTTTGGGATGACTGCAGTTGTTTTTGCAGCATTAACATTTTGCCACGTAATTTTGTGTATAGTTCCATGATTTCATACCTGTATTCTGATTCTGTATTTATATCCTCATCTTCAACCAGTTCGTCTATTTGGTTTTGTAGGTTTATCAAATTGTTGTAAATTGAATCGACTGACCCCAGCCGTGATTGTAGTTCCTCGTAAGTTGTATTTGTAAATGTAGTATCTTCTTGTGTAAATGTATTTAAACTTCTTGTAAGCACACCCCGTAGGGTGGCGCGTGTTCGCTTTAGTTTTTTAACTTCCGCCATCGTCGCCAATGTTAAATATTAAAATACTGATGCATATTATACATCTTTTATTGAAATAATATATTACAGAATGACATATCAAAAAGTAAACAACGGTTACTAGGAAACCGTCATAGACTAAGTATGTGACAGTTATTATGCTTATCTCCAATTTTTAGACAGGTTTACAAAGTGACTTTTCAAAGGTTACTATTTTGGCAGAATTATAACACATATTGTATGAACTAGTGACAAAATAGTCCAAATTGACCCGCGGATTGAGAAAAGACATAGAAAATTATGATGGGATCCTAAACAAATCAAGGGCAACTCTCAGAATTTTAAGGGTAAATTTGCATCTAGCAGTGAGCATTTTCATGTTGCTGAGCTGATGCTGGAAGATACGACTTCACAACGGTAAAGAGTATGGGGATAATTTTCTATCTTTATATACCTTAAGGCCGTTTACTGTATGTGTGTTCTTTCAAGTTATTTGATTTAATTATACTTAGATGAGACGTTGAATATAACTTATGTCATTCATACTTTCAAATTGTTGTTTTTTGTATAATTATTATTCTTTCAATTCTTACCGTTCATTAATTCAACTTCTTCAAGCTCAAATATTAAAATAAATGGCTTCAGGAGATCAGCTGTTTCCTGTAAACATTTTGTACAAATTTTATTTTAGGTTATAATGAACTTTGCGAGAGTACATAATCACAGATTATTTGGCTCTATTTCTCAAACAAAAGTTCAAAATTTGTTGGCCTCCGTTTCAATTGCAGTTTTTACTTTGATTAAGTAGAATATTGAGTTTCATAGATTGTTTTATAAACCAAAGACACACATTTCGACGGTCCCTACGTACATAAAGACACGTCAAAAATGGCAATTTTTTTTATTGCTCAATTGGCTTCAGATTTTCCATATACATAGTCCTGGATTTAAATATTTTTTTAATTCGTCTTTTGCAAATCGTATAAGAGAACAAGTAATATATTTACAGCGAATAAGTGTCGTAGATGCGGATATCTATACATGTCGTTTTCTACGTTGTTTTTTAAATGCGCGCCACTCGCGGCGAAGACGGTCATGTCTGACATAACGTCATTCACGGCGGCGCTTGAGTTCCCCAATAAGTCGTGTCGATACTTGTCCGCGTCGTGAAATATTTTTGTTTTGATACAATATTGCAGAATTAGTAGTCTGTTTTTTAGTTATAATTATTCATAATATTAACAGCCACGTTTTAAAAAAAAGCCAAATTCCACGTGTTCATAAAACATTTTATTTATATTGTATTTTATAAACCGTTTTTTTCTTTCCTGCGTATAAAAAGCTATCATTGACATGTCTGACATGTTTTTATTTTAATATCGGCGTATAAACAGTCATCTATCAGATTTTCCAAGAAAATATAAAAAAAAGAAAATATGTATTGATACCACTATAAAGTTTCTAAAACTAAAAAATCATTTTAGAAAAAAAACATATACATTGTACATACAAATTATTTCTAGAGCAGTTTGAACCTAAAAAACGCTCTCCTGAAAACCTCGTTTTTAACATGTCTTTATATACGTAGGGACCGTCGATTTATGCAGCAAGAGCCAAGTGGGATACCGTAGGACTGCTGAAATTAGTGACAGTCGAAGGTCTCGGGTTCGAACTCACGGCACACACCTTTGTCAATAAATCTGTGTGTACTTATCATCGCTTGCTAACTGTGAAAAAAACATCTTAGGAAACGTACACACTTGAGAGGGTGCCTTAAAGTATGTCAGCGTGTGTGAAGATTTTATTAATCCGCACTAAGCCAAGGTGGTAGACTAAGGCCTAACCTTTCTCAACATGTGAAGATACCCGTGCTCAGCAAAGCGACATGTGTATGTATACAGAGTTACTATAATTATTATATAATAATAGCAGCCCTGTATCTAATTCATGTCCAACTACTGGGCTCGGGCCTCTTCTCATGATGAGAAGGGTTAGGCCATAGTCCACCACGCTGGCCAAGTGTGGATTGCTAGACTTCACACACCCTTGAGTACTTTTTAGGCACTCTCAGGCATGCAGGTTTCTCATGATGTTTTCCTTCACCGTTAGCGAGCGATAATTTATATGCCAAATACACACATATCTTCGAAAAGACGAATCTTAACGATTTATTGACAGAGGTGTGTGCCGAGACCTTTGACTTAGTAGTCCTACGGTCTTTCACTGTGCTATCGCTGCTTATACGTTCGCTGCTATTATTAATATACTCACATTAATATAGATTGTTCTTTGATCACAAGTTTCACTATCTGGCATAGCAGTTATTGAATACGTTGAATCTTCTATGACCATGGCTCGGTTTTCTTTAGGATCTACGGTCACTTTTCCAATTAGATCTGAAATTTAAATATCGTCGTTGAAATTTTCATAAAATATTCAAATTTCTTGTAATATTGAAGCAAATTTTAGTTCTGCTAAGCATTAGTTATATAATATTACGGTTGAAATTATAATTTCAGTGAGGCAACCCTCACCTATTGTATCTACGTAATATTTTTCAAGCGCAATATTGTATTCTAATTATTCTTCACATTTTGAAATAGTAATAAATTTTGATTTCAATCAAAATTTGTAACAAACTGCCTCCTAACACAAGCGAATTAAGCTTAGATGGAGGTTAACAAGAATACTAGTAATTTTTATTTGCAAATAACTAGTAGACTTTTTTAAAAAACATGTCTACATCCCACTCGATGAACCTGGCACTGCCTATGAACATCCACAATCAACAGAAGTGGATAAAAGATAGCCTAGCTTTATCTATTCATCAAAGAATGGAACGCCTTGCCCGAGTCTGTGTTTCCGCATGAGTAAAATTTGGATCTCTTCAAAGCAAGAGTTAATAGGTATCTCATAGGTAAGCGTGCTCCACCGTAGACCGTATCATCACTTACCATCAGGTGAGATCGTGGTTAAAAGCGTGCCTTTTCGTTATAAAATCTGAGGAGTACGATGTTTTTTATAACTCTATTTCAGGGATCACACCAGCAACAAAAATAAAAAAACAGTAGTGCAGGCTATTTGAGGGTGGATTAAAGGTTCTTCCCTCGCATTTCTGATCACAATACTCTTGAACCATTAAAAAATTGCAACAACAGATGGCTACCAATCAACCTATACATTTCCATCTAATAGGGAAAATTAATAGGTTGTTTGGTAGGCATGTCTTCACAACAAAATATGCTTACCTAGTCTTACATTAGGCCGGAATATAATAGATGGTGCAATTACACAAAATGTCGCTGTGAATGTATTCTCATTATGTGGCAAGTTCAAGGCCATAGGTACATTGATTGATGCACGAACGTACATAGTAGGTACACACCGGTACAAGTACGCAGTGCCACTGTTAAAAGCGCCGACAGCTAAATCTAAAATAATTTAAAAAAATATTTGTGTAATAAGTAATTTTTAACAATTAAGAAGTCGATTGTTGGCACAATGACGTACGTAGTTTATGTTTGTATGCCATAATATTACATGGCAAATGTGTAGAACTAAATTATTGTACCATAACACCTGTAAAAAACCACATTTTGACAAATAAAGTATTTGTATTTGTATTTGATGCCCGGGTGGGCAAAGTGTTATTTGTGAACTTTCCGTCAGCAAATTCACAATAGCAGCACGGAGTTAGAATTGTGCCCGGTGGATGGCGATAGCATAACAGGTGAAATGTGGGTTTTAAACACCTCAACCACACCCTTCTGGGTAATATAGTGGTGATGTTATATATGTTGATATTTTCGGCGAAAATAGCTTAAAGCACTTGGGGCGTATACCCAGGGGGTGCAGGTTCAAGTCCTGCTGGATTCTTAATTTTTTCAACTTTAATATTATATATTAAAAAAAAAGTATGTATTTACAAAAGAAAAGTATATATGTATTAGTATCAGTTATTCTAGTACCCATAGTACAAGCTCTGCTTAGTTTGGGACTAGATGGCGTTGTGTGTGAGTTGTGGAATATTTATTTATTTATTTATTTATTTAATATTTATAATCTTTCTTGAGTTCTTGAACGATCTCCACACCAATTTACATCATTTATATTATCTTAGTGTTCGGTAAGGGCAGAGAGATGAAATTACTTTTGTAGACTTACCATTACACTGGTTATAATCCACATCAACTCCTTTGGCCACTGACCAACCAAAACCCCGAGCATCTGAAGGTTGTATTCGTTGCACATTTTTTGATTTCAACCCTTTTGCGTTGCCCATGTAAACGTATACAGCTCCAATACCGTCGTTTTCCCATGGAGCTCCTATCGCAACATCTGTAACATATTTAATGGGATTTGTCAAAGCTGAGCCCCAATTTTACCAAATTTCTTAAATTACTGCCTTGATAGTCGTTTTTTTTTTTTTATTTTTTTTTTTTTACTGGTCCTATTTCATTTGTTCCCCTGACAATATCAGAGACCTTAGTGTGCCATTTTTATTGTTGCTATATTATTATATGTATGTAATTTAATAAATATATAAAGAAGAAGCTATTTGAATTATTTCATTTACTATTATATTTTGCTTTTATTTATTTTATTGTATGTATGTATTTTGATGAATTTATAAAAAAGGAGTTAGTTTAGTTATTTTATCAATTATTATATTTTTGCTTGGCTTGTTTTTATTTATTACATTTTTGTTAATTTGGAAGAATTTGTTCTTATTATATTTTACTATTTTTACTTTTTTACGTATATATATTTTTATTTTTGCTTATATATTAGCTAGTTCGGTGAAGAGCGGATTTTTGTGTGCGATGGGGCTGGTTTGCCTTGATAGTCTAGTGGTTAGCGCCTCTTACCACGAGGTCTCGGGTTCGACTCCTGAGTCGAGCAAAGTGTTATTTGTGAACTTTCCGTCAGGGAAATTACAATAACAGCACGGGGTAGACATTGTGCCCGTTGGATCGCGATAAGCTCACCCCCTATCCCATGGAACCTGAACATTACAGGTGCAGTGTGAGTGTTGTACACCTCTGCCACACCCTTCTGGGTGTTATAGGCGTGATGTTATGTTATGTTCTTAAATCACGGTTTTCTTAAACTTGTATCTTGATTAACTTTTAGTTGCATGATTCAAGTGAAATCACGTCAATTCCCGTTTAACTTGTATCTCGATATCATTCTCTCATTCAATGCTTGAAAGTGACAAAGAGATTAAGAGCTCTCAGTTTAACATTTGAGTGAAATTGTTACTTAAGTGTTGGTATTTTTATGTCTGAATAAGATATATGAATAGGTGTGATTCTGTATAGTATGATTACCAATATCTAACCCAAAACAGGCGGACGTGGAGAGAGATAGTAAAGAACAGTACTCCTGATAGCCACAACCCTCAATCTTGAAGAAACAACAAAGAATAAAAACAAATATAGTACAGCGAGTATACCTTTGAACCCGTCACCATTTACGTCACCCAGGCCTGTAATAACAGTTCCAAATCTTGCTCCATCAGATTCAGAGCCTGACACAAAGCCGACTTCTTCAAAAATGAACCCAGCAGGAGTCTGAAAAAGATTGTTGATTCATAACGCCTATCAGAATCAATAAAGCAAATTAAATTTGTACTTTTGTGTATTTTCCAAAAATAAATGATCTTTTTCATACTGAAACATGCTATATAAACATTTTTTTAATATCAATACATAGTAATAAAATGTTAATAGATGCCAACTTCTCTTCTTCCTGACGAGGTTTCAGACCAGTTAATTCTACAAAATTCAAAACGAATTTGGCATTTCATCCGTCAACAAATGATCTGAATTGGCTACCCGGGACTTATACACTGAGAAAGAGAATATAATATATAGAAATAAATATAATTATATAGAAAGAAATAAATCTTATTAATTATAGTTAACTATTATTAATTACCTCTTTTGCCATATAAATAAAAACAGCGCCTTGATCAAAGGGAAAAGCATCATCATTTTTAACATAAGTAGGCGCTCCAACAAGTATATCGTCTAGTCCATCTGCATTGATATCTGTGCAGCAAAGACTGGCTCCAAAATACGAACCAGCCTGAGGACCCAGTAACTTGGCCCTGATAGTCAATGCTTTTAGTTCTTCGGTAGGAGGTTCGAATATTAAAACCTGGAAAATAAATTGTATGAAAAAGATTATGCAAAATAGTAAAAAGGCCACCATCCACTATTATCATCCAGTCTGCAATTTTTTGTGTTAAAAGAAAATAGTGAACAAATAATCGACATATTTTTTTTTTATCACTGTTAATTTTTTTCATTCCAAAAGACCTACCGATGAACAGATAGATCGATATTACGGTACAAACAGATTATTTTGGGGATTTTTTTATAATATTAACTGCCTCGTTGGTATAATTTGTGAATCACTCAACGCGTGGCAAAAGTGTAATGCCAGGAAATTCTCAATAGTAGCACAGAGTTATAATTGTGCCCAGTAGATGGCGATAGGCTCTTTCCTTTATACCGTGGGGATAAAATGTGAGTGTTTACCACCCTTGCTACACCCTTTTGGGTAATATAGGCGTGATGTTATGTTATGTTATGTTTAACTTATTGTGTATTAGATTCACCAGAACTTAAATAGTAAGGCATACTATTTAAGTTTATATCTACTATGGTTTTATTTTCTATACAATTACTTTACCTTGCCCCCTCCCAAGTTAGATCGCGGCGCTCCAGCGACATAAAGTACAGTTCCATTCTTGTCAAATGTTCCCGATTCAACACTGTATCCTAAAAACAAGATAATCATTTTAAGATCAATTAACTGACGGAGCTATTGATTTTTTTTAGTCCTCAAACGCGTCGGACAAAACGTAACATTTTTGTTTAGTACTTGACAAAACGGGACAGCATTTGAGTGGCATTAAGAGGCTATAGCCAATTAACTGACGGAACTAATTATTTTTTTAGCACTTAACCGCGTCGTACAAAATCGTTACATTTTTATATTCTCTTCAGTCGTTATCTTCATTTTCTAGCTAGAAGTGTTGGTCACTCGATGCACGTTCTTCTCCACGTATTCCTGTCCTCAGCGGTCTTTAAAGCCTTGGTTATTGATAGGCCAGTGAGCGATTTAACTAGGTCTGACCAGCGGGTAGGTGAGCGACCTGGCCAACTACCATTAGCTTCTCTAGCCTCTAGCTATCATTTTTATAAAGTACCTGTCAAAACGGGATAGCATTGGTGGCAATAGTACGGCCCACATAAATAAGTAGAATTAGTCAAATACTTACCAAAATAATCATCTGGGTCTAAGTCCATGGTAAGATAGGGATTCGCAATCGGCTGCAGATTGATGTAAGCGGTGGGATCGTTTGCTTTGAAAGAGTAAGAAACAATGCCGCCTGAAACAAATTGAGCGCCTCATTTTGAGGTATAGTTCAAAAACAAGACAATTTACTGCCTCAATGGTGTAGTGGTTAGCGTATGCGCCTCTCATCGCGAGGTCTCGGGTTCGATTACCGGGTCGGGCAAAGTGTTAATTATGAACTTTCCGTCAGGCAAATCACAATAGCAGCATGGAGTTGGAATTGGAAAACCTTAACAGGTGAAGTGTGGGTGTTGTACACATCTACCACACCCTTCTGGGTAATATAGGCGTGATGTTATGTTATAGTATGACAATTTATAGTACCAGATTTAAAAAAAAGATGACACAGTAAGCAAAAATACATGTACTGATTTTAGTTACACTTATAAATATCTAAAGAAGTGGTTATGTAGGTAAATAAGACATAATATTTTACTTCACTTTTAAGGATAACTTATTCTGAAAGTGGCCATATATCTAGTGAAATCTTCATTTTTCATTTTCAAATATCTTTATTTAATTAGTGATACCTTAAACAAATGCACTTATCGTGGCAGGTAGGTATTCTAGTGAAATTAAAATAAACCGGCCTCTTACCTGTCCATTGTAATAATCCAGGGGCACCAAACACCACAGTATTCATTTTGGTGACCGTCATCGACAATCCCAACTCCCCATGAGCGTAGTAATATAGATGCGTCTTGCTTGGACCGTATGCTCTTCTTACCCCGTCAGTTACGAACGCCTGGTGGGTGATTCTGCCACCTGCCAATGAGTTTGAGAGTTAAATACCACCGTGTCACCTTTAATCTGCCCCCGAATAGTGTTTGCACACAGATGCGACAAGCTATAGTGGTAGATCAGAGCGCGGTTGTATTAAGCTTAGCTTCTGCAGTCTATGTAGTCATGTGCTGATGGTAAATAATAGCAACTATAGCCCGCTACAACAAAATTACCAGATGTCAGAAAATTAATCAATAGGTGCTTGTGAAATATTGGCCATTAAATGATTAATAAAGTAATACCTTCTGCCAACGGATCTAGCAGCCGGCGTCTTCTGGGTGTCAAGAAGAAACAAGCACCATGTAATAGTAAATTCTTATGGTCAAACTGTGACTGCGTTCTGGGAGCCGTTACCTAAAAGAGATAATAAAGTATAAAGCATTCATTCATTTATTTATTGTTAAGAAGTTATATTTTTAAGGTGAAATACATAATTTTCATAGCTGAATCTTTTGCATTTTGTATTTAGATACTGTTAAAGTTTTCAAGCATTCGCCCAACAGTGGGACTCGTTTAAAGGTTAGTTGAAAAAAGCTTTATTTTTTGTAACAAAACTGCATTAAATGGGTACACTTACCAATAATCTGTCGTCACTTAGAAACGCCATGGAAGCTCCGAACCACATATCCTTCCGCAAATCATACGGTTCAAAGAACCTGCTCTTATCCCCCTTCGATCCAAGGGGGTAGCAAGTAATCTTATGGGTATTTAAGTTTGATAGCATGCAGGAGAACACTGCCCCAGTTGCTTCTCTCGACTTCGATGTTGCTATAGGTGCGCCAATGTAAAGCCTGAAAAAGATTTTTATTATTACCGGGCCTCGTGGCGTAGCGGTTAGTGATACTGACTGCTAAGCTGGAGGTTGTGGGTTCGATCCCCACCTAGGACAAATGTTAGTGTGATAAGCCTGATCATTTGTTCTGTGTCTGGGTGTAAAATATCTATATTATGTATGTATTTAGAAAGAAATAAATGTTAACGTATGTTTATTAGTTGTCTAGTACCTATAACACAAGCTTTAATTGCTTACTTTGGGACTTGATGGCTTTGTGTGTACGTGGTGATTTTTTCTTTTATTTATCAACAAAGTTTCATAAAGGGAGGTTATTATTGGTATTTTTATCTGCAGTAGTGATACAGATAAAAGGTAAACATGACGGCAGGCGCTGGCTCGGAATAGAATAGTATATACAGGGAGTAAATGACATCATGACGAAGCCACTTACAAGTGGCTCAGTACTTGGTTCTGAGATCTTGGGTGTATCAAGGAGTTACCGGAAAACTCTTGTTTTTCGCGATTTTTCGACTGACGCTACCCTAGACTATCGCAATACATTTTTGCAATTTTCTGGTTAACTTTAGGATTTTCATAATTTTGTACATTTGAGGCATTTTCCGATCAAAAATGTTCCTAGAGCTTCCAAATCATGTTTTTAATCAGTGAAAAGTGTTATCATAAGCGTATTCTCATACGATTGCGATTTAAATATAATGTTTAACATTTTTTTAAGACTGATTTTCCAATGCGTGAAAAATTCCGATGAAAATTGTATGCACCTTTTGTCTCAGAATCTTACACTGTATTATGTCATGTCATTTAGATGGCGAAACGTGTTTTTTTTATTTTTATTTATTAACATTTACAAAAGCCATCTTAAAAAAAATTACATCTTAATGCGCTGCTAAAAACCACAGAGGTTTGCCTGCAGCGCAATTGAACAGTGTGTTTGAGTTTTTGCGAAAGAGATGGATGAATTTTCATTATGTTCGTTTTATTATTATTACTATGTTTATTTTATATTTTTTGATATTGTTTCCAAATGATGATTGCCTTGTATTCTCTGTGTGGTTAATTTAACTGATTAAGTATACAACTATCTTAAATTATAGTAATTGGTGTAATTACCGTTATACTTTAAGTAAATAAATAAAAAAATAAAATGTACATCCTGTACTTTACATGATTTAACCACTTTGTCAACATAGATAATATATTAATAAAATATTCAATTATTAGCTTACCGGCACTAAGAGTGTCGAAGGTATTTCCTGAAGAGCAAAACTATAAAGGTTCATTGTAAGAGTACGGTACTCCAAAAAGGCAAAGAAAGTAGAAATACTCCAGCACCGAGAATTCTCTACACCGGAATACGAAGCGTGGGTTGGTTCACGAGATAACAAGATGGGTTGATGACCAGGGATCGAACCATGACCTCTCATGTCACTATTTTTGTTTGTACTTAAAAACATAATGCTGCCTCAATGGTCTAGTGGTTAGCATTATGCGCCTATCACCGCGCGGTCTCGGGTTCGATTACCGGGTCGGGCAAAGTGTTATTTGTGAACTTTCCGTCAGGAAATTTACAATAGAAGCACGGACTAGGAATTGTGCGCAGTGGATGGCGATAAGCTCGACCCCTGTACCATGGGACCTAAACATAACAGGTGTAATGTGGGTGCTATACTGCCTCACCCTTCTGGGTAAAATTGGCGTTATGTTATGTTATGTGTAAGAACGCTCGTGTTTCTATACATTTCAATGAGCAAACACACACACATAATACATAACGTATGTTAAAAACATAATTATAGTAGCAATGTATATCTTACCCATCTTTACTCAATAATGTAGAAAATCCAAAATATTGTCCCGAAGCATCTATATTATCGGGTGTAAATAATATGTTTGTATTTTCATGGAAAACGTAACTCGAAGTCGAAAAGTGAATGAAGAAAGTAAATAAATAATTAAATTTCCTCGCCATTTTTATATATTTTTCTTAAATCTGAAAAAAAAGTACAGTTAAAACCACAACAGATATAATTAAATTGTTTATTTGATAGTGATTATTTATTTTAAAAAAAAACGTTATCAAACTTATAATTTGTTTTTTTTTTAACTGATTTATTATTATTAAAACAAACAAAGTAACAATCTCGATGGTCTCAATTTCACTGATTTTGCTAATTAAACCCAGCTCATATTTATGTAATTGTTCATTATTATTGTAAAATAAAAATCAATAATTTGTTTGTACCCGTTAGATTTACTTAAAAAAATATATAAAGTTTGAGTACTTACGTAACTTTTTATAACACAAAACAAATATTTTCACCAGAACAAACACATTTTTGAATATTGTAAGCACTAAACGAAGTTTATTTAATCACTATTCAAAAATAATTGTTTATTTTTAAACGAATTTAGTTCCAAGAAAATATAATTCTGTTTATCACTATCAAATCTGGGCCAATAGTTCAATATGACGCGACACAACAGTAATATTATATTATGTACCTAATTATTATAATATTTACTTTTAATATCACGTTTAAACATCTTACACTCATTATTATACTATTCAAATCGTATTTATTTTACGAACATAATAATAATTATGTAAAACGTACACGAACGAGTGCACAGTCCATACTGCACTCAAATGCAGTAAATTATCACATTTATGCGATAATATATTTATACAACTAATTATCTCTGCATTGTGTAAAAAGGTTTATCTCCACCCTTTTGTTATCCAAATTACAATTTCTTAAGTAAAGCAATTGGATACATTCCAAGCTAGGTTTTAAGTAAAGTTGGGAGCCGAATTCGGCGAAAAATTATAAAACGTAATACTTAATTATATTTTACGCCGAATTAGACGTTTATTACTCTTCTTTATTATAATAAATGCGAACAATCCAAGCCTCGAATAATTAGAAGTAACAACTAGTCAGAATTATTTTTCGCTAAGTCGAATAAAATTGTAATTCAAGATTTTGCCATCAGGGAACTCTTTGTAGTAGCATTTATTATTTAAATGCCTAGCATTATTTTGATATGATTCGATAATGCATCTATAGGTGCGCCAATGTAAAGCCTGAAAAAGGTTTTTATTTTTAACGGGCCTATTGGCGTAGCGGTTAGTGATACTGACTTCTAAGCCGGACGTCGTGGGTTCGATCCCCACCCAGGACTAATGTTTGTGTGATAAGCCAGATCATTTGTTCTGTGTCTAGGTGTAATTTATCATATAATGTATGTATTTAGAAATAAATAAATGTTCACGTATGTTTATCAGTTGTCTACTACCCATAACACAAGCTTTAATTGCTTACTTTGGGACTAGATGGCTCTGTGTGTACGTGGTGAAATATATATATATATATATATATATATTTTTATTTATTCATCAACCAAGTTTAGCATCTAAGTCATTAGATGGATGGTTGTAGAGTTTTGGTGAACAAGCTCGAGGAAGGCAGCACCACCTTTTCATTTCCTAACCTACCACGAAAAAGATTTTAATGAAATTTGAAACAGTAGTACAATTTGCTTGTACTACTGTTTATTTTACTAGCTTTAATGTAGTCTTGAAATTTATTTTCATGTGAGCCATTGTAGTTCACAGTGTAGCGACTAGCGACGCATCTAATTTCTGCCATTTGCTTTTGTGGGTTGCTAAGCGCGCCAGACACCATTAAATATATTATTGCGCATTGAGATTTAAATCGTAAGATGTGCACAAATACACAAGACGCATGAAAACGTGTCATGGTTGGGCACACTCTTTCTAACGATGACACGATCGGCTCACCCTTACCGTCGTTGTCACTTGTTAGCAGCAGTGAATAGTGCACGTTGTTTTCACTTTTAACACGTGAACAACCGTAACTTGGATTAATGGAGCCTTGTCAGATGTTGTCTACCCTGAACCGAACTCGACTGGTGTGGCCAGATGCAACTACTATCTCCACAAATGGGGCGTTAAAGAAACTCCTTACTGTGACCAGTGTGGCCTAGTTCGAAGTTCACGAAGAAGAAGACTATTGTTAAATAGGACGTGAATAAATATCTTAGCAACTCTTAAATGTGCACGAAAAAAAGGACACACTAAAATTAACAGGCTGTAGGACGGCATTATTTCAAAAAAGTGTATTTGGTATTAGTGTAAAATTATATAATAAATTGCCAAAGTCTATTAAACAGATAGAATTTGTTAATGAATTTAGAAAAGCTAAAAGATTTTTTTTAGTAATAAAGCTTCAATAAATAACTTTTTTAAATTAATGAAACAATATGAATAACGTTTAAATATTTTGTATAGTGCATGAGGTTCTGTTCAGATAATTTTAGATTTAAGTTCAAATTGAATGTGATGAATTTGTTATTTTATAATTTATGACTAATTAAGAAATGTTACAATTATTATTAATCTTACTTGATTTAATAAATTAAATTATTTTACAGAAAAATTATCTAACTAAATATTAATAATGAATGACTAATAATAAAACTATATAACACACACACAAACAATCAATAAATTAAAAATGAAAATAAATTTCTATTATTATAAATAAATTTGCATGGTAATATTGTACGCCAAATATGACAGTTACGCATAATGTTTAGTTCGTAAGAACATAAATTTTACAAATGTAATTCAACGAACAATGAATTTTATTAATAATTTGAATTTGAATAATTAGTTCATACCAGCACTTAATGGAAGAGTGCCCGATCAGAAATTACCCAGGTGTTTTAGAAGACCTACCCACCGATTAGATACTCAATTTTGAGGAGCACTATATAATCTTAAATATTATGATAGGAGACGCCATATCAATATAAACACGCAGGCCACATCTAACAGTTTATATCTCTGATAGCGCACTATTTTTATTCAAGTTGTCTAAATCTCAGGCTTAGCTATATCTTGCACAATATTTTGTGTTGATATTGAAAATAAAACTTTAATACAGTTAAGCATGTACAGCGGTATTTGGCGGCAGTTTGTCCAATATGCTTGAACCGTGTGGCCGGTATTACAGTCTGTAGTCGCCACAGTGGTCTACCCAACTGTGGTCTGTTCGTTGAGTATCACGTAGTAATAATTACTATAATGTTAATAAGTACAAAATTAAATGAAGCTGCGATATTACTCATTGTTTCTCGTATCTTCACTTCCCGTTCAAGATAAACGGCAGATATGAGTCAGTGATGACTATTCTGTTGTACTCAGAAGTCAACTATTATAATAACTATACGTTTTATTACTTATTTACGTATTTTAAGCTTAATAAATTATTATCCTTCCTTTTGGCTTCGCCGTAGTCCGATTAATAAGTCAAGTCATTTCTAAGTTCTATTTTCCATGTGATATGCAGCGATAGCCGAGTGGGAGACCGTAGGACTGCGAAGTCAAAGGTCTCAGGTTCGAACCCACGGCACACACCTCTGTCAATAAATCGTTAAGATTCGTCTTTTCGAAGATATGAGTGTATTCGTCATATAAATTATTGCCCACTATCGGTAAAGGAAAACATCGTGAGGAAAATAGGAGGAAAATATTCTCGTGGGAGAGTGAAGTCTACCAATTCGCACTTGGCCAGCGTGGTGGACTTTGGCCTAACCCTTCTCATCATGAGAAGTGGCCCAAGCGCAGCAGTGGGACATGTATTAGATACAGGGTTGCTATGATGATTATGATGCTATGCAAATTAAATTCATTTGCTATATGGTGTTATAACACTTCTATAACATACTTATAGGTGATAATGCGCTGCCATGCTTGCCATCCTGCTTATGGCAGGATAGGTCTTAAATAATACTAACGCTTTATTATAAATAAATTTATTTGACGTGTACTTAGTAGAGGTTATAATATATTTAAGTTTCAACAACCATTTTGTTATTATAAGCTAATACATATTTTAATATTATAATAATTTAGTTTTTTACGTAGTATACAAACTATCTATACATAATAATATGATAACATTCAAGATATTTGTGAAAAATTAATACGAGGTGTCTTTGTAGTAAAAGCCAAAACATATTTTGTTAGAATTTTTTGTTGTCTGTCTGTATGTTCGTACGGGAATCACGCAAAAACTACTGCATAGAATTGGATGCGATTTTCACAGTTGAACAGCTGAACAGTTGAGCAGTTGAACAGTTGAACAACTTAAAAACTGATATCATCGACATTTTTATGACTTATTTGACATATGCATCTAATACAATTAATTTATTTGTTAAGCTCTTTTTAAAATATAACATTGTTAGCTTAAACTGATGTGAATGCGTGTGAATGTAAATTATTACTGTTTAAATTTTCGTATGCCATTCGGCGAATCATAGAAGAACTTTTTGTAACACTAACATCCTTGTAACCTATGTTTTACGAAATAAATGAATTGAATTGAATTGAATTGAAAATTGAATATTTGTTTTATTTTTTATTTTATATTTAAAAGGGGAATTCTACACATAGGTCCTTACATGACGTACTTCAATGAACTTTATCATAGATTATTTGAAATCATTACTTCTCAACGTGAACTTGGGGTTGTAAGTTTATATGTGAAGTTAGTCACTTTTAAAGGAAATTACACGAATTCCGCACATAGGTTACCAACACGAGTAAGGCCTAGAGTGGATATTGTAAATGGGCAGTTCCTCAATTTTGTAGGAAATAACATCTTTTTAAAGCCAATATCGAATTCCACGCGTACGAAAGCTAGTTCCATAATAAACTTGTCATATATAAAAATCCTTAGGATCTAAATAAAAAAATGATTTTAAATAATAACTGTACAAAATTTACTTATAACTTAACTAAAACTTATTAACTAATAGCTTTAACTAATGATATCTAATCAGATATGGATATGAATGGACCGCTTTAATAAAAAACACTAAGGATGACAAAGACCTTAGACCAACAAAATGCGATAAAATAACTGATTATTTTATTTTATTGATCATAGTCCGAAATAAATCAATTATTTTTATATCCTACTTCTTTTTCTGCCTGCCCTTATCACATTTCCATTCCATTTTGAATTAACAAAAAAACGGATGAGGTTTACAATTCAACGTGTTTTTTTTCTATTCTTTTTTTTTTCGTCGTTATTTTTTTTATTAAAAATAATTTTATCCATCAGCCGTCTCGCTATCACTCATTCCCATTTTTTTTCATCACTTTATCCATATTTATGGTCTGCCTCTTCCTGTCCAAATACATTGAGTCACATAATTGTCATCCCTTGATTTCTTATATCTAAATAGCGAAATGAAAGCTGTTGTTTTTATTTTTATATATTACTCTCTTTTAAAGCTTATTATATTAATTATAATTTCAGCGAGACAAAAGTCCAGAAAAAGCTTATTCTACCTAGAGAAGAAGAAAAATCCATTCACGTTCTAAAAAGGTTCTAAGAGTCCTGACTATCCAGGCTTTTAACAAACTCATCACTATTTTAGTCACATTACTTTCATTACTTAATTTAATCATGATGATGAAATGTTGATGTTTTCATCTTCTAATTATCTTCTGATTATATTACTCTCCTTTTAAGCTTCTATATTATAGTTTCTGCTGGACAAAAGTCCAGTAAAAACTTCTTCTATCCAGAAAAGTAGAAAATTAAGACTTGACTAGTGATCACCATCCTTATTCACAAACAACTGTCTCGGAATTATCTCCTAAATCAACATAAGCCGGGTTTTTGTGATACGATGATGTTTTCTTAACAACAGACAAAACCACTTCTTTATTGTCCTTATTTTCTGTTTGAATTTCATTATCTCCTTCGTTTGATTGTGATGAATCTAAGTTATTTGATGCTACTATTGGAGAATCTCCATTGCTCATTTTTTCGTAGTCCTTTCGGCTAAAGAAGCCACACTGAAATGAAAACACATTTTTATAATGGTCAACTTTGAAATAGCTATTTTTTTTAACTAATTTGGTAGAAATAGTCACTGAAAATTGCTAAAGGGATGGGCCTTTTACTTTTCCTTAGAAATTATTGAATAGACATGAATTGTCAATTAAAAACGTAACATGTATCAGTAATATTTACGTCCAAGAACTAAATTTGTATGTCAATAAACTGGTTTAAGCGCATTAGGGCTATTCACTATGGCAACCGACTTGCTAATGGACTACTTCTCATTATGGCCACTTCTTATTTTGGCTACTCCTCACTTGGGCTACTTCTCATTAGTGCTACTTCTTATAATGTTTATTAAAATAAGTACTGCCTTATGTATATATAAACTTACCTTATACATAATCCATACAATAAGAGCCAATACCAATATTCCCATTCCAATGCCAACTATGTACCAAAAATAGTAAAAAGGTTCTAGAATCAATGTTGTGGTCACTTCGAAACTGTAATTAAAAAAAAATGTGGATTGGAGAAATTAATTAAGATATACTTAGTTAAAGTTAGCATTTATCCAATATATAAATGGCCCAAAATAAAAAATAAGTAAAACATTTTCTTAGGTGGTCAAAGTCAAAGTTTGTAAACATAGGTTAAAAAGTTGTTACAAAAATTTCAAAATGTCAGCTATGTTTGGCCTAAGGCTTACAAATACAGATATTTAGATTCTAATAATATAAATAAAACGATTTTTTTTTTAAATAATAATATAAATAATAATGTGTGGTACATTATTAATTATAGTTATCTATTGTCTTAATATTTTTGTCATTAAGGTATGGTGGTGCACAACTTTTGTTAATTACTTTTAAAGTTAAAGCAAATGTATACTTCGCTAAGCATTAAATATACAATATTTATATATTTTGATTACCCAGTGTATTCAACGATAGTTTTACTTACGAATTTTGAGATCCCTCGCTAAAACCATTCAATAAAGTTAGTAACGTAGTGGCATTGTACATCATATTTTGTTTTAGGAAATCACCTGAAACAAAAAAGGATGGATGAATGAAAATGGATGGATAATGGAAAAACCGATGGACTGACAGCCATTGGAGCAAATGAGTCCTGGAAAGGAGACCGCGACTCGGCAACCGTAGGTAAGACGCCCCCCTGCCAGGTGGACTGACGACCTGAAGAAGGTCGCTGGAGGGGACTGGATGCGGAATTCGCAGGACAGGGTGTTGTGGCACATATTGGGAGAGGTCTATGTCCAGCAGTGGACTACGAGCGGCTGAATGATGAATGGAAAAACATAACATGACATAATAGTCAAGGTTGCTCCACAAAACATAATGTTTGGTCCGATACGTGGTTTTAAATTCCCTTGCAGCGTTCTTAGTCTAGTGACTGTTGGAGTTTGCAGATTAAGCAATGTATGCCAAAAGACAAATATTAAATCCAAATATAGGTATAGCCACCCTAATAGGTATTCCTTGATCTAAAGTTAAGAAATAACTTAAAATGGAACGCTAAGCCTAAGAGTGTCTAAACTAGTGTTTGAAGGTGTATGAAGTCTACCGACGCGCACTTGGCCAGGATGGTGGACTATAGCCTAACCCGAGGCCCGAGCCAGTGGGACATACTCATATGTTAAACATAGAGCTGCTTTTAGTTTTATGGCAAATAGATTCTTACCATTGTCATTTAGATTCATCAACAAGGCAACCGATACTGGCATAGACACTTTGGCTGGCACTGACCACAAACACTCATATAGATATCCTTGTATTTCTTCGCATCCTTTTGTCTCAGTTGCGAGATAAGTCTGAAAGTACACGAAGATAAAATTAATTAACTAAAATTAATACAGTCAATTAAAATTGTCTTCTTCTTGAATTCAAAAAGAGAAAATAGAGAGAAATATTAAACCTTATCGTAATGCAACAAGTAGCAATTAAATAGCCGAGTGGGAGACCGTAGGACTGCGAAGTCAAAGGTCTCGGGTTCGAACCCACGGCCCACACCTGTCAATAAATCGTTAAGATTCGTCTTTTCGAAGATATGTGTGTATTTATCAGATAAATTATCCCTCGCTAACGGTGAAGGAAAACATCGTGAGGAAACCTGCATGCCTGAGAGTGCCTAAAAAGAACTCGAGGGTGTGTCAAGTCCCAAATCCGCACTTGGCCAGCGTGGTGGACTATGGCCTAACCCTTCTCATCATGAGAAGAGGCCAGAGCCTAGCAGTGGGACATGTATAAGATACAGGGCTGCTATTATTATAATGCAATTTTTTTTATTTGTAAGAGCAGGCACTCACAGAGGGATATTGAGATTCTTAATCTGGAAGCAATGAAAACATTATCCTCACACTATTGGGTAATATAGGCGGGATGTTATGTTATTTGTTATATTTATATTCTTAAAAAAACTAAGATAACGCTCGTGTTTCTATACATTTCTATAAGCGAACACACACACATGCACCGGCGAATTGCCGCCTGTATGAGCCCGCTTTAAGTAGCGAGGACGAAAAAAATAAATGTATTTACCATTTCTGGAATATGAAGATGTGCTTTCATTATATTCCAATCAGAAGGCCCAAAATTGGTAATCTGAAAATAAATAAAACTATAAAGAGTCGATTTTCATTTTGTAGAAAAGTTATTTGTCCATTTACGATATAACGATTATTAATAAAGGTCGATTTTCATTCGTAGAAAAGTTTTTCGTCCGTTAAAATATAACAACTGCCTCGTTGGCCTAGTGGTGAGAGTATGCGCCGGGTTGCGGGTTCGATGCAAAGTGTATTTGTGAACTTTCCGTCAGAAAATTCAAAGCAGCACGGAGTTGGTATTGTGCCCGATGAATGGCGATAGGCTCACCCACCCCATGAGACCTCAACATTACAGGTTAAATGTGGGTGTTGTACACTTCTGCTACACCCTTCTGGGTAATATAGGCGTGATGTCATGTTATGTTTTGTTATGTTAAAATAATAACCTGATCAAAAACAAAGTGACAGATGAGAACTATCACATAATGTGTGTCACTGCAATAGTTTCCCAGGTTATAATTCATTCAATTAGTAACTTTTATAAGTTTTTAAATGCGTAATTAAAAAATAACTGCATTAATAAAGTAAACAATATAATAACACATGAATAAGGTTAGATTTAATACATTTTTGATAAAAAAATAAGTTTAGAATATAAGTTTTTGCTATGTACTGCTAAGGAAATAAAAGGCTTTTTTATTTTTTTATTTTATTTTTATTTTATTGAATGCGTAATTAAGTGCACGGTTGGCGTAGTGGTTAAAGTGGTTGCCTCGCCGCTTTAAACAGCGCTGGTGTTGTCGGTTTGATCCCCACATGGGATAAATCTGTGTGTGATTCGCAAAGATTTGTTCTGATCCTGGCTGTGCTGTGTGTAAGAAATGTATGTTTGTGAACACTCTCGTGACACAGGAGTAACTAGTGCAGGCATCGTTTTTAAAAAAGAAAGAAAAAAAAAGTAAAGAAGTGTACTACATATGAATTGGGGCAAGTGACAACACAACAGACATTGACAAATCGGCAAGTTAAAAAACTGATTGAGAATGGTAGAATTACCTGAAAGTTATGTATGAATGATACATTTCCATCAGCAGAGAGGTCATCCCTTAAAATTGTGATGGAATCATTTGGCATGGCTTTTCTGAAAGAATACATATACATAAGCAAAATGAAAATTTTTAAAATGTTTCCAAGTTCCACAAATCCTGAAACTACCACGCTTTCTCTTTTTAAATCTGTCCATCCAAAGGTTGCCGTCAGGCGATAAGACCGCCCTTTGCATATTGTTATCGTCTTTTAATAGTTGTTTTTAGTTTGTAATGAAATGGTATGTAAAGTTTTATTTATCTATCTATCATTTGCCTAACTCCTATAAAAGGCTTATTTATAAAGTTAATCTCTTGTCTATATTAATAAAATGGTATTAGGTATTGTAAGGTCAAAATAAATATTACATACAAAGGCGTTCTGCGACCAAAACAAACAAAACATAACACCAAACAATCAAATGATTGAATTGGTACGGTCGAGTTTATTAATATGTTGGTAGATTTGAACTTTATTATTAGGTCAATAAAGTCCAAAACTGTCAACATAATAAAATCTAGTCATCGTTAAAGGAGGAAAATTCCTTGGCTGTTTTCAATACAAAATTGATATTAATATGGGTTTAACGTTAATATAATTACGTTTTTATCTTTTATTATAGACAAGTCATATCTAAAACACTTAAAGGCACATTTGTAAGCGCCAACTTTTTCAGTTTGTATGTATATCAGAGACAAAAGGTACTGCATCACCCAAAGGTAGACTGGTAGAGAATGCCTATGGCATTAAGTCCGCCTTGTATACAAATCTTGTATATGAAGTTTAAATAAATAAATAAATAAAAGGGCCACAAAAAAACGTGCAATTTAGTGTATAAGATATGATTTGTCTATAATAATAGACAAAAACTTAATAATATTAAAGTTAAACTAATAATAAGATATTTAGTATGAAAACACGGCGTTTTGGAGTTATACAGAAAGTAGCCTCGGCTTAAGCAGCCAGTCACCTCGTGATGATGCTGATGAAGTGGAGACCTTGCCTGATGTCGAGGTTAGCCATGATTTGATGAAGTAGCCCGTCACCAGGCTACAAATGAATACCGATTTTAGGCTTTGACTGTTGTTAATTTGTTTACAGTCACTGTAGACGTTCGACTTTGATTTATACAACAATTACAATAAAACCTTGTTTCCCTAGGTCACGTTATCGTGCTTGATTAGCTGGACCGATTCTGCTTATCCTTTATTATAGCGTTTTGTATTATCAGGATAAGGTTTGTATAAAAAAAAGAACGGGATCAAACGTCAAAATTAAATAAACCCGGCCTTAAAGGATCTTATAAATGGGGTCATATTAAACTGAGATGGCAAGGTCACACCTAGTCAACTAGTAAAACAATAAAACAATAAATTCTAACTTACCCACTAATAACAACTAGAGCTTCAGGTTTGATTTCGATAGTCAATTCTTTAAGATTGTGACCTATATTATCCCTATGAAACTCATCAACCAATGTTACTATGACTTTCAAATCTCTTTTCTCTGTCACATGCAAATCATACTCCATTTCTATCTCCCACTCTATTGATTGGTTTCTCACAAATGGTTGTGTGAGCTCACAAAGCATGGTTAAATCTTTTTCTTTACATTCACCTGGAATTCTCAAAGGAGGCATTGGTAGAGATATGTTGACTGTAACTCCATAAGCAGGTTCTTCTTCATTTATTATTGTTAGTTTGAATCCAAGGGATTTATTTGTGCCAGGTACGTAAGGGCTGGAAATAAAGTAATTGTTGAATGCTTCGGGTAACCAAAATAAGCTTTTTGGATTAATTAATATTACATTGACGAATAATTTTAAAATAATTACTACTAATATTATTAAAACCGACGTGAGGTGAAGATATTATTATTGAGTATACGGGTTACTCACGTTATTTTAGCCGGGATATGCCGACTAGTTTCGAATCTAGTACGTAGATTCATCAACTGGGTGATTAATCGCGTGCCGTCGCCGTCGCGCGATGTCTCGCAATAAAAACTAGTCGGCATATCCCGGCTAAAATAACGTGAGTAACCCGTATTTTTAATAATAATCGTTACTATTATTAGATTACCCATCTCTTGTCCTGAGTTGGGTAGACTTAGGGTTAATTTTTCAATCGTAAAATGAAAGTGATTCGTCGAATAAATTTGAACCTAGCCCAATATACTAGTAAAGTAAGTAAAGTAAAAATTAGTAAAGTAAAAATTATTTATTAGATCACCATCAAATAAAATTAAAATCAAAATAATAATAAAAAAAAAAAACATTTAGAAACTTACAAATAATAAAAAGAAGAAAATTAAATAAAATATAAAGAACAATAATAAGTTTATGTCTCAGACTTGCTATGCTATGATGGTGTCTAAAAGGCCACAGCTCAACATATTGTTGCCAGAAAATTAGGCAACGTTGATTTTCAGCTGGAACCTCAGGTGACAAGTGATATATAATGAAAAATATATAAAATAAATTAAAAATAATAAAAATAAGTGACTGTAAATTCTTTACTTACTTATCCAAATCTTCTAAGTTCATAAAAAAACATGGGCTGCAGAATAGATCGTCACCACAGTCTTTGGTCACTTGAACTAGAATTGTAGACGATAAAGTTGAGTTTTCAACAGCTAGTCGTGCAGCATTCATCAAAAAAAATGTTGAATTGTCTAAAATTACGAAATAATTAGAATTTTAGTAAAAGGGAAATGGCACTTATTTATTAGTAAAATAATGGTTAGTGCTTAATAAAAGGTAAAGCATGAGATGAGGTAATTTAGCTTAGCTAACAAAAATAGCATACAAGATTTACAATTGATTATATTATTAATTATTGATAAGTTTAGGATAGGTGAAGAAGGAACTGACAGCTTAGCTGTTAGAGTGACGTACAGTATCTGGCTAAGATTGTGAGATCAAATGCCACTCAATATTTTTTTAAAGTATGTACAGTAAGCCAAGCAATTAGGTATGCAGGGCTCATAACGTGGACATGCGTTAACTTTACTGATAGTTCAAGACTTAATTTTAGTTTCAGTTATTGTCTAAACTTTAAAAAGTAATTTACAAAGAAACATACAAGATACGCGCGTAAATCATAACCCTTCCTTGCAGTCGGGTAAAAAGGACATAAGCAAAGATAGCCTACGTTTTAAAAGGTCAAGATATAGCTTAAGCTTGTATTTACCTTTCATTAGTTCATCTGCTTCTAGTGCAAACGTTATATTCATCGGTTTTAATAAGTTAGCGGTTGCCTGAAAAATCCATCCACGTTAATATTGCTTTATAAAACTATAACATATAAGACGTTGGTCCGTTTACTTGATCTGCTAAGTCAATGGTCTCAGGTTCGAACCCAAACTTCTGTCAATAAATCGTAAAGATTTGTCTATTCGAAGATATATGTGTATTTATTATAAAAATTATCGCTTGCTAACGGTAAAGAAAACATCCTACATGCCTGGGAGTGGGTAAAAAGTGCTCGAGGGTGTGTGAAGTCTACCAATCCGCACTTGGCCAGCGTGGTGGACTATGGCTTAACCCTTCTCATCATGAGAAGAGGCCCAAGCTAAGCAGTGGGACATGTATTAGATACAGGGCTGCTATTATAACTATTATTTGATTTTATTAAATTTTATTGCAACGAATTCTTTTGACGTGACTGTGACAGGATAGTGCCAGTTACCCACGTGTTCGGGCTACAGCTACTATATCGCTACAGAAAGTCGTCGTGGGTGAGGACGACGACTTTTTGTAGCGATGCAGTTGCGATGTTGTCGCGCGTCCGCATTGATACAATCGCGATGCGGTCGTTATCTGTGTGTCCTTGCCCACAGGCCCAAATTCAGTCGCGATGCAAACGTTAATCTGATGCTTGGTTCTCACGCGACACGGTCGCACGTTTGCATCGATGCAGTCGCGTAGCAGTAGCGCGGTGCAAATGCGACTAACACGCGTTACGCGACAGCATCGCTACAAAAAGTCGCCGATGGCGAGGGCCCTTAAACCGACGGTTAACCTAACCTACAGCTTTTGTCCTGTTGACATTGAATGTGAGAGAGAGGGCATGTTTAATGGAATAATGTTAATAACTTACGTTAACGTCGATAGTTAATTCTTCACATTGGTAATCATTTGGTTTTACTGTCAATTTATGTTCCGAATTTCCAATAATTGTAGCCCGGCTATATTCAGGATCTATATACACCTTCGCATTAAAATCTGAAATGAAATCTTGACTCTTGTAGTTTTTATGTAAGAAAACTTATATAAATTTAGTATAATTTAATTATTATTTTAATTTTAAATATTTTGTATTTTGATGTTTATTTTGACGAGTTTAAGCCCTCTGGAGCTCATGGAAATAAATGATTAGTATTTGTATTATTCCGTCAATCATTTATTATCTGGATCTAAAATGTCTCCAGATCCTATAAGTAAAACGTAAACAAGCAGACAGATTTTTTTTATTTTAAATTAGATAGATAAATAGAGAAAACTTTATTTGCACATCAAATTTGTAACAAACATACAAAGAAATAGGTACTTAAAACTATATCGTACAAAGGGCGGCCTTATCGCTTGACGCGATCTCTTCCAGGCAACCTTAGGATGGACATAATAGAATGGATATTTGCGGTAGTTTATTGCATTGGATTTGTTGTTTCTTTTTTTCTTTTAATTATGCTCACGGCTTGTCAAGATTAAAGACTAAAATAAAATAAATGAATAATTAAAATACTAAATAGTACATAAAATATTGAGTGCATAGGCACTTAAATACACACTATACAATATAAAAATACATACAATACATAAATACATACTATATACAATAGATACATATACATAAAAACATATACATGCTTAATATACACTACAAAAGAAATTATTATAATCATAAATACCTAATGCTCATTTAACAGTTTTTTAAATATGTTTAACGATTGTGCTTGTCTGAAATTAGATACATATACAACTAAATACTTACTTATGGCGACGTCTGGTTTAAACTTGATTGCTGTAGCTAACACACAAAATTTAGCCTTGAAGGTCTTGCCGTTATTCGACAGACTGATCATATTTCGGCTAAGGTGATTTACTTTAATTAAAGCATGCACTGTCATTGTTGGAATACATCGGTACAGGTAGGAGGTACCGCTTTTGTATGCACCGATGGCCAAATCTAGAAAACAGAAGTCAAAATTCAAAAGTTAATGTTATAATTTCCTAGGTGGCTTTCGTGTTATAATTTAATTTAATTTAATTTCGACGACCGGATGGCGGAGTGGGTAGTGTACCTGCCTGTGACGCCGAGGTCGTGGGTTCGATTCCCACTTAAGACAAATCTTTGTGTACATGAACATTGGGGTTTGTCTTAGTCTGGGTGTTTCTATGTATAATATGTATGTATTTACAAAAGAAAAGTATATATGTATTAGTATCAGTTATTCTAGTACCCATATTACAAGCTCTGCTTAGTTTGGGACTAGATGGCGATGTGTGTGAGTTGTGAAATATTTATTTATTTATTATTTAATTATAGAATTATGTTCTGATCGGCTCAAAAACTTTTTATTTAATGGTGACTCACAAACTCTGCCATACTTTTGATACATTTAATTCCACAGGCTACAAACATTAATTTAAAAAATAGTATAAATAAACTGTTGGTTTCATCATATGAAAAAACAATTTAAACTAGCCCAAATGGCTAGAGAAATTATCTTAACTGACTTCTACTTACCTTGTTTTTAAAGTCAGATTCATGATAAACTAGCTTGCCTGCGTAATACATCAATAAAAAGTTGAGAGTACGTTTGGCGTAGTGGTTCAAGCGATCGCCTCACTGCTTTTAACTAAGCTCGTGTTGTGGGTTCGATCCCCACTCGGGACAAATCTTTGAATGATTCGCAAATATTTGTTTTGACTCTGGGTGTGCTTTGTGTGTGTGAAATGTATGATTGTAAACACCTCCACAAGTTGATGGGTGCGGGGTCGTCTTGTCAAACACAAAAAAAATAAAGTTGTCTTTAGTTATTTTTAAGATACACCCTATCCAAATCCGACCTGTATTGATAGGAAGTAATTGTCTTCTAATTGATTATTTTTATAGCATAAATGCTATAAAAATAATCAAATCATTTGCTAAGCATGGCAAATTATACTAAGAAACAGTTGAAAAAGATATGGGACCGGCATGATTTGAACCTGCGACCTTACTGCACACTGAGCAGCCGCTTGAGCCATCCAGCTACGCTCGCCTCTTACCAGAGCCCTAAATTTCTCAACTGTATGATACGTCATTTCGTGCCGTCACGTTCATCCATTTGTTCCTATCTCAAGTAGGGACTGACGTATCATACAGTAGAGAAATTTAGGGCTCCCGTAAGAGGCGACCGTAGCTGGATGGCTAAAGCGGCTGCCCTGTGTGCAGTAAGGTCGCAGGTTCAAATCATGCCGGTCCCATATCTTTTTCAACTGTTTCTTAGGAAGTAATTGGTTATGAACACTTACCATTGCAGTAATTCTTATCGATATCCACACCCTTAGCTATAGACCAACCGAAACCCTGGCCACCAGCCGGTTGGATACGTTGAGCATATTGCTTGTTCAATCCCTTAGCATCACCTTTGTAAATGTATACCGCTCCTGTACCACCATTTTCATAAGGAGCTCCTATTGCAATATCTGGAAATAATTTGATGATTATGATATGTAGAATTGTATTGTGTTTAGATATTCTTGGTGGCTCAGTTTTAGTGGCAACACCATCTGCATCGTCACAAATTTTATATATATATATTTATTTAATTATTTTTTTTTTGAAGAGACATCGCATCGTTTCAAAGTCCCACAGATGGGTTTATGTGTGATGTATGCATAAAGAAAGATGATTCCTTCTTGCAAAAAAAACTATTCCATTAGAACTTGTACTTATTTCAATTTCATGGTCAGTATTTATTGAAAAAGAATATTATAGTCACCTTTAAAGTCATCGCCATCAATATCACCCAGATCAGCAATCGCAGTACCAAATTTGGCTTCATCTACTTCAGATCCTGATACATAGCCAGATTCTTCTAGAACAAATCCTCCTTCTGGAAGCTGGAAAATAATGATTATATTCATATTATAAATATTGTGATATCTGCTAATTAAAACTAGTTACCGATTGCCTATAGTAGGGTTTTGTAGTAACTATAAGAATCCTTTATAGTTTATATATAAAAATACTAAGTTAAGTTTATACATAAAAGTACTTTACGAGATAATTAGCTTCAAAAAGCAAATTTTTGTTCGAGTTGGGCGTTCCCCCCTTGCCCTTGCCAAAGAAGCCAGTTGCTCGACAAGCTGAAAAACAAGTTAATTTTTTTAGTTCAAGAGTAAAACGGGTCCTAATTGTATGACGCAGTTACTGGGTATATTTCGTACAAAATACAGAAACCTTATTAGGGTTCCGTAGTACCTACAAGGAACCCTTATAGTTTCGCCATGTCCGTCTGTCCGTCCGTCTGTCCGAGGCATGAAAACTGAAATTTTGCATAAACATGTATGTTAACTATACAAAGAAAGTCGTAGAATAAAATTTGGAAAAATATTTTTTTACGGGTAGCTCCCCTACATGTAAAGTAGGGATGTTTTTTTTTTGTCGCCTACCCCATAGTGTGGGGTATTGTTAGATAGGACTTAAAAACGTTCAGGGGTTGCTAAGACAGTTTTTTGATTTAGAGATCCGTCTGCGAGATAATTAACTTTAAAGAGCAAATTTTTGTTCGAGTAGAGCGTCCCCCCCCCTCTAAAAGCTAAACTACTGGATGACAAAATCTGAAAAAATTGTGTCGTTAATACATGTAATGACCTTTAAAGAAAAAATATAGCGGATAAGTTCACTTCATTAGTTCAAGAGGAATAGGGGTCCGATATGTCAGATGCAGTTACTCAGAATATTTCGTTCAAAATTCTTGAAACATAAATAAACATACATAATACATATATAAAATCACGCCTTTATCCCACGGGGGTAAGCAGAGACGATGGAACGCCATGTGCTTCGCTCCTTACATACTTCTTTCGCTTCCTCAACATTCATACATCTCGTCATTACGTGCTAGCTGGTTTCGTGTACTACAAACATTTCCTTTCTGAAGGACGCCATTTATCTGGTTACTTTAACTTAATTAGTTCTAGAGTAATTGGGGTCCAAAGTGTAAAATGCAGTTACTTAGAATAATTCGTGCAAATTACAAAAACCTTTGAAAGTAATGACTTGTATGAAGATGTTACTTGTTTAATACAGATAGTAAATCCCTTTTAAGTCGACATATGTTGTTACGACTAGCTACGGAAGCTTACTGCGCGTGGCCCGACACGCACTTGGCCGGTTTTTTATTTTATTTTATTGGAAGTCCATCAGCAGGTTATATCATTTTATGATACTTAATAATATCTAACAATAGCTTATTACAGGTCTTCGCTGATAAACAATTGAATACAATAATAAATATGTGTGGCTATAAACTTATACCTGAATAAAATTACATTATTTAATGTTTTAAAATTGATACAACATTAGTAAATTTTGAGAAAAAATCCAGACTGAGCACCCGTCTCACTGATTCAACTTTAGACACAAAGATATCAAAATCTAACTTTTTTACCTGTGTGTTTAAACAGCTACTCGCTCTCCACAGAAACGCATTCTGGCGATAGTTTGTAGATGCCAATGGTAGATGGATTGGGGTATAATGCCTCGCTGATTTGGTTGGCACATTAAATGCTATTTTAGAAAGAAGGTCAGGACTGTCTATCTTACCAGTCAATTACATTCAGGAAATAAGTTATGTCCGCTATTTCACGGCGCACATAAAGTGGAAGTATATGAAATTGTGCGCATATTTTCAAGTAATCCTCTGATTTATATTTAATTTTGAACTTAACCCTATAACAGAAGTATTTAATAAATTTTCGCTGTATATTCTCTATTCTAGAAATGTATGTATCGTAACACGGATTCCAAACTTGACTGCTATACTCAAGTATACTACGCACAAATGTACAAAATAATATCTTCATTGTTTTAGCCTCTTTAAAACTAGCAGATGTTCTCATGACGAATCCTAGTATCCTTGAACAATAATGTGACTATTATGAGGTTGTTACTAATTCAATACAAGTAGTAGACTTCGTTTAAGCCTGTACTTATGTTTTAATAGCTGACTACGGAACCCTACAATGTGGTTGGCCCAACATGCTCTTCGCTGGTTTTAAACGCACTTGTGTGTTTGAAATGTGTATTTGAGCCGTTTGGGGTAGAAACTTTAGGGTCATGGGGTCCGAGCGCCCGACTGCTTTTTAAAGATATATCGAAAAGATTAATCGATACGACTCGTGACCAGAGGGCTGGTTTCTATTTGGCACAAAGAATAAGCATTGCCATACAACGTGGCAATGCTGCCAGCCTTCTGGGCACGATGTCGGCATTCGACGTCGATGCGGAGGAATTTTTTGATGCTGTTTAAGGTTTTGTAAATATCTTTTTATATTTTCTATGTATATTATTGTATATAAATATTATTATTATTTTTTTAATTCTTAGTGTATAGTTGTAAATATTATAGTTATATATTTTTCAGTTTGTATATAAATAAATAATATGTTATATCTGAAAATAAAATGTTAAACGCACTTTAAATTTTGAATGTTTTTGAAGGACAAGCTGTCAAAATTGATATTATTTGAGTTGCTATCCTCTTTTCGAAATAACCTCTATAGATAAACTGTAATTCTAAAAGCTACGGATATAATCGTTACGGATTCTAAGACATTTTTACCATCCCTCAGTTTACTTGGTATCAAGTATCTCTGAGTATCAAGCAGACTTACCGTTAATGTTGATTCTAGCTCTAAAGGGCTTACCAGTTATGTGAGAGGAATTACATTCTAGGTGGTAAATAAAAAATGTTGTCTTACCATTTTAGCCATATAAATGAATACAGCTCCCTGATCGTAGAATAGTGTTCCGTCATTCTTGACAAACGTTGGAGCTCCAACCAGCAAATCGTCCAATCCGTCACCGTTAATATCTGTACAGCAAATACTGGCTCCAAAGTATGATCCAACATATTGACCAATCAGCTCGAACTGAATATCCAATGGTTGGTTCTCAATGGTAGGGGGTTTAAATATTAACACCTGAAATTGTGATAAATTTAAATCGAAATTGAGTCAGGATCTTAAATTATTTTATAAATTCGATGCCCGTTCAAGACAAATCTTTGTGTGCATTTTCAATGTACACACATGTCAGCACATGTAATTTTATTACCTGTCCTCGTCCTAATTTAGCTCTTGGTGCACCAGCTACGTATAATTCTGTGCCATTTTCTTCAAAAACGCCAAATCCAACACTATAACCTAATAAATTAACAACATTCAGATCAAATAAATTATAGTTTTTTGTAAAAGAGCAGGATAGAAGATAATTTATACTAGGACACAGTTGAAAAATATATGGGACCGGCAGGATTTGAACCTGCGACCTTAAACACCGGGCAGTCACTATAATCAATAAGAAGGTAATAATTTGATTTATTTTTCTATGCATATTTAATTACGGCGGTATTACATCATCAAATGATTGTCGCAGTAATAGAAGACCAGTTTCCGATGTCGATAAAAGAAATCGATGTCATTGATCGATTGAAAATGAAAGTTTTGACTATATTAAAGAGATAGAGAGAAAGAGGGAGGAGCATAGAAGAGAGTAATTATTAAACCAAAATCTTATATTTACCAAAATAGCTATTGTCGTCCAGTTCCTTAGTATACGCAGGATTTGCAATGATAGGCTTTATACGTGAATACATGGTATTATTTGGATTAAAAACGTAAATCACAACCGCTCCTGGAATCACACAATACATTCAAGTTACTATAATAGTATACTTAGCAATAGACAATTCAATTCAATAGCAATACTCAGTCAATTAATATCTGACCACTGTGGGTAAATGGACGTTAAATATCCGTTTAATATGGTAAATATCCCGCTAGATCTAATATTTGGTAATTATAATATAAATATATATATATATATATATCGATTTAAACGGCTACGGCGTCCGCACTAGGAATAACTCCTGTGTCGCGGGGATGTTCACAAACATAAATTTCACACACGCATCACACAAAGATTTTTCTCCTGTGAGGATCGAACCCACAACAAACCAACACGCCAACCGTGAACTGAGATGTATGATCTATATGAAATTAAACAGTTAAATTTCAATCTTTATTTTTATACAATATGTTAGAAATGATTGTAAAATATTTGCTTGGTAACCAAATCAATTTATCTATGTAACAAAATTTAAAAATCTGATAATAAATAAAAGCAACTTAGACTGTAATAAATACCGAAATAGGTAGTATTTAATAACATTGCTATTAGAGATAATCTAGGTTTGGCTGAAACTTTTAATAATAACACATAATTCCAACTCCGTGCAGCTATCAATAATGTCAAGGAAAAAATCACAAATAACCCAAGACCTTGGTGTGAGAGGTGCATACATACGCTGATCACTAGACCAACGAGGTTGGTTGGTACCTTTAAGTTGCATGATTCCTGGAGCGCCAAGTATCACGCTGTAATTGTTGGTGACTGTCATAGAAAAGCCTGCTTCCCCATGTGCGTAGTAGTGCAAATTTACCCTAGGCGTACTGTCAGCGTACTTATGTTCAGTATCATCTACCACGAAACTTTGACGACGTTCTAAAAATGATAAAAAACTATTATATTATTGATACTTTAAATCATCTTACACATATAGCGATTTGTGAGGCAAAGTCGTTGCACGCATCTCCATGGAAAACTTATGAATCTGCAGTTTTAGAGCAATCGATGTTGTGATGAAAAACTGTACATAATGTGAAAACTATACATTGTGATTTATATATTTTTAATTCTGAAGTTTATAAATATAAATAAATAAAAAAACTTCTTTACTGCAACAAAATACATTCAGCATTTTAGATATAAGTCCTGATTCCCAAACTAGCGTGAGCTGAAAAGCAGTTCCTTCCCAATATAGTTTACATAGCTATAGGTGTTTTTGTTACAATCTGATCTAACGATACTAAGAAAATCCTTACATTAAATTTAGTACAGTGTAGTTATTATCTTAAATGCGTTTGTGTCATGTGTGTGTGTGTCTTATATGTATGTATTATATTATTGAGATTGTCCAAATCTGCATTTTATCTTTTTACAGGCATACGAAAAAGAGATCATTTTTTGCAGATTCGTAAGTTTGCCATGAAAGTGACGATGTCAAAGCAAGCAAGGATATTTTAATACCAATAGCTTGTAGATATATTTTTAATTCATAATAACTTGATTGATTAAATATTTTGCTCTTATTCATAATTTTATCATAATTAAAGGACTTAGATAAGATGGTCTCGCATTTTTTTATTAAAGCGCAATTTTATACATAAGTACTGGGATTAAGTCCCATGTGCCAGTAAGAAGGAATAAGAGGTGGACACCTGACGGCCGTTTGCTGTATCATAAATAAATAAATAATAAATAAATGTTTCACAACTCACACACAACGTCATCTAGTCCCAAACTAAGCAGAGCTTGTACTATGGGTACTAGAATAACTGATACTAATTCATATTATACTTTTCTTGTGTAAATACATACTTATTATACAAAGAAACACCCAGACTAAGACAAACCCCCATGTTCAATTTTTTCTTCTTTCAAGTTAAACACAGATGAGGCGAGACGTTAAATATTACTTAAGTATTTTTTTACTTTTAAGTGCATTTTTATTATAGCTTATATTATATAAGAACAAACGAATGAATCGTAATAAAATTTGT
The DNA here is from genome assembly GCA_905147285.1 of Hypena proboscidalis. NCBI lineage: Eukaryota > Metazoa > Arthropoda > Insecta > Lepidoptera > Erebidae > Hypena > Hypena proboscidalis. The sequence goes on from LR990132.1 coordinate 2,547,262, forward strand.
TTTCAATTACCATCTTCGAGGGGTGTTAATATTACGCTTCGTTTGGGAGACACAATATAACTAGCACCATGCAATAAACTATCGAAGTGTTTATGCTTTTCGGCTGAGGTATATCTTGGCGCTGAAACCTGAAATATAAAACAAAACTAGTTGTAGATTACGATTTTCTCATGAGATTTGATTAAACAATGTAGATGGATCTGAATCAAGCCAAATTAGTGTTTGTTGTCTTGTTCTTAGTTCTTAGGTTTCGAGTTCAATGCCCATAACAGGCAAAAGTTGTATTTGGGCATTTTTTATATTTTCGAGACCTGTCAAGTCACATAATACTTCATTATTGTCTGCACGTGTTGTACTACACAACACGTGGTTTAAGCGGTCGCCTCGCCGCTCTCCACTGCACTGGGTTCGATCTCCCCACATGGGACAAATCTTTGTGTGATTCGCAAATATTTGTTCTGAGACTGGGTGTGCTTGAGTGAGTGAATGTGTGTATTTGGCCTTGTCATTGGGACCATTGGATAGTGTAATTGCTTCTGGCGTTCTATCTTATGTAATAAATCCAAATTTATCTTCATCTTTATTATAACTTTTGAAATGCTGCCATCATGGCATGGAAAAGTTAAAGTCACCATGTATCAAGAATTGCTGTACTCGCAATTCTCTCGTTGGTCTACTAGTAAGTTAATGCTCTTAGCACCACGATTCCCGGCTCGGGCAAAAAGTGTTAGTTAGGATTTTGCTGTCGGTCTCTAACTCTAACATAACAGGTTAAATGTAGGTGTTTTGTAAAACAGGGGTACCCCTCTGAATAATGTAGGCGTGATGTTATGATATGAAAATAAAATTGAGTTACCAATAAACTATCCTTGGTCAGAAATGCCATCGCAGCACCGAACCAGCATTCATTTTGCAAAGCACTTCCCAAATAAAAGCCACCGTTTTTCACCACATTCGTAGACACGGCTGGCTTGCAAACCACTAGTTTATTGTTTAAATTGCCCAAAGGACAATTGAAGATCAATCCAGATTTTTCCATAACTTTCTCTCTCATTTTATTTGCAAGCGTTCTGGGTGCTCCAACGTAGAGTCTGTAAAATGTTATAAAATAATATTAATATCACATGTGATTACGAAACAAGCACCCCCGCCCTCCCCCCTACTTGCTCGGTTACGATAAATTTAATGCGATAAATATCGACGGGTGCAAAGACGAAAAAGTTAACTAAAATTTTGTGGTTTTGTATAAATCTACTTAATATGTTATATTCTACAACAAGACAAAACAAAATGACAAATATCAGTTCTTGAAATTTTGACATGTCAATTTAATAAATATATAAAATAAATTTTGGAATTTTTACATGAGATAGAACGCCAAAAGCAATTATGCTATCCAATGGTCGCAATGACAAGGCCAAATACAGACATTCACTCACTCAAGCACACCCAGTCTGAACAGAACAAATCTTTGCGAATCACACAAAGATTTGTCCCATGTAGGGATCGAACCCACAACACCAGAGCAGTGGACAGTGGCGAGGCGACCGCTCAAACCACTACACCACACTTGCAGAGAATCGCAATTGAGACAACTACGCCTTTTTTGAAAATTGCTTGATGTAGATGCGCGATGTAAAAGACAATATAGAGGCAGACAACTAGTAATATCTTGTAAAATAAACATAATTAGATAAAATCGAAATAACAAGTTAATTTCTTTTGAAATGACGAATATTTGAAAGAATTTGGTTTGGAACTTTTAAAATGCTGCAAACTTTCTCCTATTATATGCTCTCTTGTACAGTAGCAAAGTCAAAGTCATTTTATTTTTATAAACCCCAAATGGCACTTGAACACGTCAATAAACATTATAGTTACAGAGAATTAAATAATTAAAATTTTACTAATCAAAATAATATGCATTGATTTACCGAATCTTAACTTTTCACCCAGTGCCGCGTTTCGGAAAATGTACAACAAAAAGATTATAGTCAATAATTATAGTCATAGTAAATCAAAAGTTATTATATTTGATTCAAATCAAATGATATAATTACATAATTCTCTTAAATACGCATTTTTTCATTGTATTTTTTTTTCTATAAGTTTCTTTAGAGACAACTTTAATTACATACAGTTTACAACGAAAAAAACTTACCCATCGGGTCTTAGAATAGTAGAGTATCCAAAAAAAGTGTCTTTAATGTTCGATTTGAAGACTACACCAGTATTTTCATGGTACACAAAACTTGGAGTACTCAAGTGGATATTGAAGAGCAACAAGAAGATAAGGGCAGGTACTCCTTCCATTGCAAGAAGTATCTGAAAAAAAAATAATCATGATCAAAAAACATCATACATTGTCAGACAAAAATAACAAATAAATGCTTATAACGTAGAAATCAGTCTCGATGGTCTAGTGATCAGCGTCTTGGGTTTTTATTACAGGGTCGGGCAAAGTGTTATTTGTTTACCGTCAGGAAATTCACGTGGATGGCGATAGGCCCACCCCCTTTCCTACGGGATCTAAACATAACAGGTGAAATTTGGGTGTTGTACACCTCTGCCACACACACTCTTCAGGTTAATATAGGCGTGATGTTATGTTATGACTTCTTTTTCTTTTTACCACGCGAACTTATGGTCCACATGATGGTAAGTAATAACTATATAGTCCATTCAATTGCTCCCTGAGCGATCTGAATAAGGCCACGGAGAATGCTATTAATGTGGCCACCTACTGGGCCGGGGTGGTATAAAAACTTTGACCATTGACTCATAAGAAGAAGAAGCCCATCAATAAACAGATCACATAAGCAGATAGTAGATACGTCGCTTCATCGTAGTACTACGGTGTTACGGTAATTTCAGGTCCTGATTTCAACACCAAACCGGCACACAGTTTAGCAAGCACTACTACTTGGCGGCAGGTTAAAGGTGGGACGGTGGTCTTCTAACTCGTTCACAAGAGCTCTACCACCATCAAAAGCCTATTTGAACCCTTCGTACTCATAAATAATTAAACCTAAAAGACTAGTGATTGCCAGGCGTCCACCGCTGCCAAACGTGGAAGAGCATACGACATATAAAACTAGTTGTCAAAAACATAGATGCGCGGCACAATCTTGTTTCTTATTGTTTATATAACAAATAGTAATAATATACTCGTTTCTACTCGTGTTTACTGGTTGCGTGGGTTTCCTGGTGACCTATAAATACAGATACAAACTGTTGTATCTAGTTTAGACACCAGTCTCACAATTACAGTTTTTTGTAGGTATAGCCCCTAAGATGCACTAGAAATAAGTTTTATTGTTGCTATTATTTATATTTTAATTGTTTGGGAGAATAAATATATTTTTATTTATTTTATTTATTTAATCTTCCCCTCACTCCCCTGAGAATTTGGCAGACTTATTTGCATAGGCTTTAATTTCCTCTCCATAATAATTAAGTGCTCTTTGTTTTACATGATTGCAATTGTAAAGCGTTCATAAACACACGGGCTTATAAGTCTAACATTCGATCAAATCATAATTACTCTTAAAATTATTGACTAATAAAAGTAATAAAGTAATAATTATTATTAATTGTTGCTACGAGAATTGTCTGGTTTATTGTATGAATACCAGCCGAGCGCTTCCGTTGTCGGAACTATGTTTGTTTCTTGGAAGAGGCTAGTCACCGTAATCAACTCATTGTATGACTAGTACTGTCTGTACTGTTTACTAACATATGTTTTAGACTTCAAAATATGGTACTGTGCAAGCTCCAAAAAACATTGTCATATTGATATCATTTATTGCAAATAAAGGTCACAAAAGATGTTGCATTGATTCGTTTTTACACGAATATTGAGCACAACTATACCTAAAACTTCCCTTTCGTAACTCTATCTTACTTTCCATCCAATGGTTGGCTGAAAGAGATTGCCTTAGCTGCGATAAGACCGCCATTTGTACTATAATATATATCTTCTTTTTTCTGTGTATTTATTTTTCCATGGAGTGCAATAAAGTATTTTAAAATTATTATTATTATTAACTATACTTTGCCATTCAGCATACAATGTTACAGTTACTAGAATGATCTCTACAATTATAATAATTTTTTCCCTGTCATATTTAAAATTGTATTTATTAAATTACTATACTTTTTTAATTTCTAATCTAATGTACTTCATTCTTTATTATTTATATCTTTAATTTAATTAGTTATGTATGCGACTTTATTAATGTTATTTATTATTTTTGACGTTATTTTGTGACATATTATAAGAAAATGTAAAAGACTGACACGTAACATTGAGTTATCAATAAAGAATTGTATTGTATTGTATACATTTCAAAAAAGTTATTACAAATAAATTGCAAAAATATTAATTAATTTTATTAAAGAGATTTGGAGGTTTAATTTAACAGACCTTTTGGATATCTCTCCTACTCGTTCAAACATTTAATGAGAGACAGACAGGGACAGAGATCGAGGCTCAGCGTTAAAATACTGGTAAGTCGTAGGACCCGTAGCGATTCATTAATAATTATATAGTTTTTTTACACATAAAATTTTATTTGTATAAATTTATTATATTTTATTTTAAATATTATTAAGTTAAGGCAAATCCACATTTTTTTGGAATATAAATGGTATTTCTTATAAGCATATTTTTTTTTCTTTGTCTGTTGAGTAGTATACACACATTGTTTTTACCCCTTTATTTTAAGATGTAAGATATTGCAACCTTATTAAAATATAAATTGGACTTATTTATTTATAAGTATCAATTTAATTCCATAGCAATATTAAAGTTTATTTTTCTCTCCAAACCATCTTAAGCCAATGAGCTTAAATTGTAATAACTTACGTAAATATTTATTGTCAAAAAATAAACAAATATTGTATGAGTTATTAGAAAAGATAGTGCTCATGAATGTTTCACCAGCTTTTCTCATGATGCAATACCCATCGGAGCTGGTACTTGGATTGATTTGATTTCAAATTTCTAAGTTGAAATAAAACCAATCTAAGCGCCGCTGTCAAATAATTTTATTGCAATAAGTATTATAAATTAATTAGTTAAATTTTGTATTATGTTTGTTTTGACGTGTTTAAGCGCCCCTTGGGGCCTATGGAAATAAATTATTTGATTTCTGATTTCTGATGGTCCTAATCTTTCGTGGCAATGATTTATTATGTGTTGCAACTATGATAGATAATGGCACAGCATACCTACTGGACTGGTAGACGGATAGATAAATGATAACAAAGTTTCATAAAAATACAAACAATTTACGTGGGAGTCTGGTTTCAGAAGAGAGGTGATTGCCAAATAAACATAACATAACATCACGCCGTATTACCCTGAAGGGTGTGGCAGAGATGTTTTTTTTTTATACTACGCCCACAGTGAACGAACGTGTAGTCCACCTGATGGTAAGTGGAGTACAGCCCATGGACATAAACAATCCACAAAAGCAGATTGTAGATGCGTCGCTGCAGCTGAGGACTACGGTGTTATGCCTCATGTGCCAGCAATTTCAGGGCCTGATCTCACCACCAAACTGGAACACAGTAATGGAAGCACTACTATTTGGCGGCAGGTTAAAGGTAAGACGGTGGTGCTGCCGCCCTCGAGCTCATTCACAAGAGCTCTACCACCAGTAAAATAGTACCACCAGTATAAGTATAACACCCACATTTAATTTGTTAAGTTTAAGACTCATGGGATAGGGGGTGAGCCTATCGCCATCCATAAGGCTCAATTCTAACTCCGTGCTGCTATTGTGAATTGCCTGACGTAAAGTTATAAATAACACTTTGCCAGACCCGGGCATCGAGTCCAAAACCTAGCACGTACGCTAACAACTGGACCATCGACGCAGTTAGACAAATGAAATTTCTATTAAATATAGTTTCCATCCACGTGGTATTTCAGTAAAAAGTAGCCTATGTGTTAATCTATGCTATAAACTACATGTGCGTAAAATTTATTCAAAATCAACCCGGTAGTTTTTGCTTTAAAGAGTAACAAAAATCCATACATCCATATTCACATTCGCATTTATAATAGTAGTAAAAATAATAATATACATTACATAAATTTTATTTTTATATATGAATTTTAATTGAATTCATTTTTTGTTATTAAAAAAACTTTTCCTAACACATGCCATCGTTGTTTACAATTTTTTTTTAATTTATACCACAAAAATAACAAAAAAGACTATTCTAATAATATATTATGTATACTTACTTCAATCCACAACTAATCAATTAAATATTTATAATCTCAATTATCACAAATAATATCACACTAACATTTTAAATACATATAACCCAATTAATTTAATCACAAAGTGAATACACACTCAATAAATAAAAAAAAAGGATAAAAAAAATTGTACTGACCGTCTATATGCGGCGATTCCACAATAATAAATAAAAGTATAGAACAATTAAATTATGTAAAGAACATAATAATTCAATACTCACTTTTATACATGCAGCCATCAAATGAACTCTGAATTATTGTACCAAGGTTCATAGTCCATTGTGTTAGTCATGGAGAAGATTAGTCATGGGTTTATGGTGGTATCCAACAGATATCTCTCCGCAGCAGCAAGGATATCGGCATTTTGAACGGAAGATGACGATCAGCTCACATGAGACCGAAAAAAACAATTTTAACCTTAAAAAAAGAACTAAAAATAAAAATTGTAGGAAAAAGACTATTTTCCAATTTCAGATGGCGATGAGTGCACGGTTGGTGTAGTGGTTAAAGCGGTCGCAGACGGGGCGGGAGAGCCACCCCGCGGGACGTGCTATGGCAATAGGTATGCAGAGGGGCACCGGAGAGTTCTATCAGACATCCCGGGGCCCTTCGACACGCATCGAGGCCGGACATCGGGGGGGTTTTAGTGAGTCGTCGGAGTCCCGGCAACCTCACATAACCTCGTCGCACCCTTTTTCATGCGGCGAGGTATCTTGTTGAAGATTTCCCCCCTCGACAGTAAAAAAAAAAAATGTGGTTAAAGCGGTCACCTCATCGCTTTCAACTGCGCTGGTGTTGTGGGTTCGATCCAATCGATGGGACAAATCTTTGTGTGATTCGCAAATATTTGTTCTGACTATGGGTGTGCTCTGTGTGTGTGAAATGTATGTTTGTGAACACCTAGTGCGGGAGTCGTTTTTTAAAAAGAGAAAGAGAAAGATTTCTGTACAATGATAAGTTGTTATTTATTAGTGTATTACGCTTTAAAACTAAAAAGCAAGCCCAAATCCGATGAATCAACGTGAGTCATAGCTGAGAGCCCTTGCATGCCTTCACGACTCCATTATTATATGGTGGACAATGCAGCAATGGTTACTTGGCCGCAAATCATACAACGTAAACCTACTGATATATCATTTACATAATATATAGGTATATATAAAATATACAATACATAATATTGCGTTTATATTTACTAAAGTTGTACTTAGAGTTGCCTCGTTGGTCTAGTGAATAGCGTGTGCGTCTCTCACCGGGTTCAATTCCCGGATCGGGCAAAGTGTTATTTGTGGACTTTCCGTCAGAAAATTCACAATAGCAGCTCGGAGTTGGAATTGTATCTGGTGGATGGCGATAGGCTCCCCCCCTATCCCATGGAACCTAAACATAAGAGGTGAAATGTGGGTTATGTACACCTCTGCCACACCCTTCTGGGTAGTAAAGGCGTGATTTAATGTTATGTAAACCTACTGATATATATTATGTAAATGATATATCAGTAGGTAAATATATATTATATATGACGACCGGATGGCGGAGTGGGTAGTGTACCTGCCTGCGACGCCGAGGTCGTGGGTTCGATTCCCACTTAAGACAAATCTTTGTGTGCATGAACATGGGGGTTTGTCTTAGTCTGGGTGTTTCTATGTATAATATGTATGTATTTACAAAAGAAAAGTATATATGTATTAGTATCAGTTTTTCTAGTACCCACAATACAAGCTCTGCTTAGTTTGGGACTAGATGGCGTTGTGTGTAATTTGTGAAATATTTATTTATTATTATATAAACATTTGTTAAAGTGTTTAATAATAGCAGCCCTGTACACAAATACAAGTCCCACTGCTGGGCACGAGCTTCTCCTTTTGATGAGGAGGGATAGGCCTTAGACTACCACGCTGACCAAGTGCGGATTGGTAGATTTCACACACCTTCAAGTCATCCCTCACTCAGGGATGCAGGTTTCCTTTACTGCTCTCGAGCAGTCGAGTCTGCATCGAGTGATAATTTTCATGATAAATACACACACAACTTCTAAAAGACGAATCTTAGCGATTTATTGACAGAGGTGTGCTGTTGGTTCGCACCCGAGACCTTCGACTTAGCAGTCCTACGGTCTCCCACTCGGCTATCGCTGCTTCGAATGCAGAGATTTACCACTTCACCACTTACATTTGACGTAATAATAATATTTTCACCACACCAGCACGAAAAAGATCGTTTGCTTTCCAGAATTCAGTGAGTAAAAACCGTTTTTACTCACTAGTGAGGCAAAGTGATTCAAATTTCGAAACACAAAATCTTAATATTTTCTCACTGGAAGAGGTGAAAAGTTTTGTATGTTTGTAACGCGTAAGAAAAAATTATTTCCAGTTCGTGACATCTTAAAGTCTTTCGCTTGCGAAGTAGTCTTTATTAGAATCACTCGCTACGCTCGTGATTCAATTTAAGACTACTTCGCATGTGACACCGTAGAAGACGTTTATCATATTTTAGTGGAATGTGTCCGGAACGAGGCGTTTAGGAGACAAATTCAGTCTCACCTCGATATTAATTTTAAAGATGTCGGTTGGTGTAACAGCATTTTATCTTTTCCTATGTCGGCGGCGGCTAAGTTATTGTATAGACTTACACAATTAGGTATTAAGAATAGGCCAAGAATAATATAGATGCTACTGATGTGGGAGGGGATGGTTCGCTGTGCACCAACTTTTAGTTATAAGTGTTCTCTGTAAGCGTTGATTTTATGGGGGTTACATATTCATGTTTGAAAACACCCCCTTTAAAAATAAAGAATAAAAAAAAAAAAAAAAAAGACTACTTCGCAAGCTCAAGATTTAAAATTGGCATTCACAACTGAAATATAAACTTTTTCTCACTTGTACCATAAATAACTATTCTCGTGCCATATGATGGGGTGTGATTCTATTAGCATATTAGTATCGCCATCCACCAGAGACAATACCTTGCTGCAGTTTTTCTAAATATTAACATAACATCACGCCGATATTACCCAGAAGGGTATGGCAGACATGTACAACACCCACACTTAACCTATTATGTTTAAGTCCCATGGAATGGGGTCCACCGGGCACAATGCCAATTCCGTTCTGCTATTGTATTAATAACACTTTGCCCGACCCGGGATGCAACCCGAGTCCTCGCGGTCAGAGACGCATACGCTAACCACGAGGTTCGAGGATCGAGGTTGTCAAAATATTTTTAGTGAAGTATTAGTTTTAATTACACTTCTACCTAATGGATTAAACGAAGGCGTGAATTGGTACGATTTTACGTTTCATAGCAATGTGAATAAGATTCCTATAATTAATCTTTAAAATAGTTTTATAATTTCAGAACAAAAAACGAAACCAGCAAACATGTATGACGAGATGATGAATGTTGTGGAAGCAAAAGAGTTGTATAAAAATAGCTCCTGACGTTGTATTGTGTCTGCCTTATTTGATAACGGCAACAGGATTTATACGTCTCTATTATTAATTTACCATGACGTATTATATTAGTATGCGCTCTCACTGAAAGGTTTTGGTGTACGTTTTCCAGGTCGGGCAAAGGGTTATAATTTGTGAACTTGCCGTCAGGAAATTTACAATAGCAGCACGGAGTTGGAATTGTGCCCGGTGGATGGCGATAGGCTCACCCCCTATCCCATGGGAGCTAAACATAACAGGTGAAGTGTGGGTGTTGTACACCTCTGCCACACCCTTCTGGGTAATAAGTGATGTTATGTTATGTTTATTATTAATAATCATATAAAGAGGATTTTTTTTTTATTATTTGATTAATTTTTGTTTGTTTACAACTAAGACTCCAGACCAACTAATAGATAGCTGTTACATGTTTGCGCCTTTGTGGTTGAAACATTCCTTGGGGCCATAGCACTTATAGTCTGTACAAATAGTTTTCAGCGCGTCTAAGGGTCGACACACACCAAAAGCGCGTTTCAGTGTCATATGAATTTTAACTTTATTTTCATTACTATAATACTTATTATCGCATGAGAAACTCTACGCTACTACTACTACTATGGAATTCGCCGGAATTCGCGCGGCGCCGCGGGCATCCGCGCGACTCGTTTGAGTTTCTCATGCGATAATAAGTATTATAGCTATGAAAATAAAGTTAAAATTCATATGACACTGAAACTGCGCTTCGCTTCGCTGCGCTTCGACGCGCTTTTGGTGTGTGTCGACCCTAACTGAGACAACTCATCCATGAAATGCTGGCTTATATTTCGGCCAGCGACAGTATCGCAATACAACGCGGTAATGCTGCCAGCGTTTTGGGTACGAGGCCTTCTGACAGTGACTTATTAGGTTTAGCTTAAGTTATTAGACTAGTTTAATATAAGATTCCCCAAGTCCCCCTCATATCTACGTGAACGTTTTGAGTATCTTATTCCTAGAGACACACCTTGTCGTACCTCTTCATCTCTTTTACTTCGCACTCCTCTTCACTACTCCAGTCGTTACGACAACTCTTTTACTATCCAAGCCGTACGGCTGTGGAATTCTCTCCCTCACCACATACGCAACAGCCCCTCTATTGACGTTTTCAGGAGGAGAACAAAGGAGCATTTTCTCTCCATCAATTAGATAAGTATAGATGTATATATATATATATATAATATATATATATATATATTAGGAGTATGTATGTAGGTATACATTTATAATATTTATGTATGAGTATATCTATTTAGTTTAATTATAAGTTAGTTTTGTGTTTGTAAATAGAGTATATATTAATTTTTGATGACTGTATACATACAGTAAGTATACTTTAAAGTATTTAGGTTAATTAGAATTAGGTATAATCAGTAATTTTTCCATGCAATTTCTGTGTTTATACACTTTTGTCTTACCCGTTAAGGATGTTCTTTCTCTCTATTTTAAAGGTTTGCTGGGAGAAAATTCATTTTGAATTAAGCTCGCCTTTGTACATGATTTATTATTATATTATAAGTTCTACTGTGATTTTATTGTGTACAATAAAGAATTAAGAATTAAGAAGATTTAAAAAGTATATTTTTCTGTGAAACAAACTCCAAACGTTTAGCCTTGAAGATTGAGTAGAGAAATATTATCACATTTACCATTTTTTAATTATTGTATTGAAATTTGCACACCTATTTGGCTTATAAATCAGCGTACTTATAATATTAATCTGTGTACTAACTATATGAAAACTCCAGAAGTAACTGAGGCTACTTTTAACTGGCCCAACGTACCACGTGGACGGAGCCGGGTACGCAAGCTAGTCTGTATATAATTTGGATGTTGAACTTCAACACTAGCATCAATGTTGAACCGCGTCGTTCGTTTTCATTTAATGCAATTGACGATTGTGTATTGTGACATATAGGATACATATATCATACAGGTTGCATTATCGTACACTTACACGGTGAAGGGGACTCGTATTGGGGCTATTCTCATACATTATTCTATTATATGATATTATATTTTCAACTTTATTTTTCTTTACCAGAATTCTGAAGGATGTTTGTTAAGAATCAGTAAAGTTTTTTCCGACTATAAAAATAGAGGTTCTCAATTTCATTTTTTTTTATTTGTTCCCGATTATTCGAAGACGCCTGAGTCGAAATTGCTTTTTGTCTGGAAGAACATTATTGTCATGTGGTCCTAAATTCATCAGATCACGATCTGATGATGAGATCCTAGAGAAATCGAGGGCAATCCTCAACTTTAAAGGCTTCTATAATATTGTTTTTCGTGCATTACCTAAAGCTACTCAAATATTTTCATCTAGCAGTCAGCATTTCATGTTGCTGAGCTGATGCTGGAAGGTACTACAACTGAATTGTTAGAAGTTCGAGGGTATTTTTAAAATATAGGCACCTTAAGACTGTTAACTATATTCATACAAGTTATACACAGTTAACTTAAGTATTTCTTACTTTTTAGTGCATTTTTTGTAATTAAAATCGGTTTTTTGTTAAATTATTATTTAGTTTTATCTTATGATTGACCTTAGCCTAGCAGAAATACTTAGGTCAAATTAAAAAGAAACACTGAGTTATGCGACTATTTATTATTCATTTTATAACAAGTACAGACAGAAAATCAAGTTTCTGAAAGATTCGGCAAACAGATATATAGAAATAAATTGAACCATTAAAATTAAATATTTGCAAAATAATATAAAAAAATTAAAGAATAACCCACATAAACAAGTGTGGTCCCCCGATCACAATATTGCAGTAACAGTATCTCTAATACGCAGCTGGTCGTTACTAAAAATAAAAAAAAACATAATTATAAATGTATATATATTTATGTTTTTAAAATAGAAAAAAATCTTTGAAAGGACATAAGTTATTTATGGTGACCATAGACCTAGGATCTCGCGTATGATGGTGACTAAAAATTCCAAATGAATATTTTTTTTTACAAATGTGCAGTCTTTTTTTTTATAAATCATTCTTTTGGTTTTAGTAAATAATACTGAAGTGTTATTGGTTAATTTAAATTCGAATGCAATATTGTGTTGTTTACAAGCTGGTAAGTAATTACAAATATAATATAATTGTGTTTATTGTCCGCGTAGTTTAGCGATAACAATTATATTATTATAATTGAAATTATTTTTTCAGGAATAATTTATAATTGTATTATGGTCATGTTATCTTTTATTGTTTCATTTTCCTTATGAATATGTGGTTTAAATCATTTGTTATAAATATTAGTATTTATCACAATTAATTAAGAGGGTATCCCCTGGTGACCGCACAAACGGATGTAACGGGAATGCCCTCTTAACTCAATGTGAAAACATTTAAAATAGTATGCAAGGTCAATGTACCTCCGTGCTCCATAATTGCTTAGCTCGAATCATGCAACTGTCGGAAAGTTTACAGGAAATTCCTAATACGCCATAAGCCATATTTTTCATCGTTTCATCGACGACTGCTAATTTTATATTTTCATACCATACAACGATTACACCCTGTATAATAATAGGCGCCCTGCATATCGCACCTTTAGTATTATAGAGACCTAATATAAACAGTGAAGTTTTAAAAAAAATATTTGTATCACGCTAGATTTAATCACTGGTTTTCTAAAACTTCAAATTCTTAATAAGGCCTCTATAATACTTAAGTTGCGATATATATTATTTAAGTGTCCAGTCGAGTATTCCGTAACAGAGAGATATCATAAAAGTTCAAACTGTTACAATTTTCAAACTGATATAATATTTTTTTTTTTAAACGACGCCCGCACTAGGAATAACTCCTGTGTCCACAAAGCACACCCAGAGTCAGAACAAATGCGAATCACACAAAGATTTGTCCCATGTGGGGATCGAACCCACAACACCAGCGTAGTTGAAAGCGGCGAGGCGACCGCTTTAACCGCTACGCCAACCGAGCACTCACTATTCTTAGTAGTTAGTAGAACGGGCATTAATATCTGTTTCAAAATAAAACGTATTTAGCGAAAAGTTTAACTTGAAATAGTTCCATACATTTCATCGTCAAGTTTGCACCTGTTTTCCGTATCTATTAGTGGTATCAAAACGTTTTGAAGTGATACCAAAAGTACGACTATTACACATCTACACAAAAAATATATAAATAAACGAAAATTATGAGCATATCCCAAGTATATATTTATAATACTTGTATAGTAATACGAAAAATATAACAAAAAGATATGCACACACAAATAACTTAAAATAAACAAGATGTACAAAAAATGCTATTAAGACGAGTAAATGATATACAGTACAGCTACGCAAACCCTGCACAGATAACGGAATAAGCAATATAATGTATGAAGGAGACTAATTATACAATAAATTGCCAAAAAGCCTTTACAGCTTCAGTATTTATGTATATTGTATATTGTATATATATATATATATTTATTTTTTGTACGCAACAACTATGCCAAACTCTACTTAATCTATTTCCATCCTAAGATTGCCTGGCAGAAATCACTATTAGTGATAAGGCCGCCCATTGTATTGTAATCACTAGATATAAGATCAAATTGTAAACTTTATTGTACAACTTGTACAATAAAGTGTATAATAAATAAATAAATAAGAAGCTGAAACAATAATCTCTTTTAAAAAACACTTAAAATGTTATGTTAAAACTAACATTCCCTGCTTATAACAACAGGCCGTTTCAAGGTACATTCAGATGCGAAAAATACTTTGTGTGTACTTTGATCCATAACTTTTTTATGATAGTGATATAATTTACTGATAAGCCATTACAATGAGTTGATTTCTAGTATTTTGTTACTGTGAATAACGCAACAAGTGTGTTTTGTCTATTAGTTTTAAATTTGCTGAATTCTTGTGCGCCGAACAATATACAGTGTATTACTAAGAATAATGTTTACGTTTCCATGTAAATGAATAAAATTGTATTCTTATGGCAATAAATATTCTCAAACCTCAAAAGTATGTTGCCAAATGAGTTCATTACAGCAAACTAGAAATATCCGAATTTCGATTTATATTCTTACTATGTAAATATTTGATTATGCACAATTTTCCTTCTGGATTACATACTCCTTAGTAATTATAGCCACAAACAATTCTTTTTTTGTTTTTTTTATATTAATTGTTCGATTTGTTTATATAAAAAGGACCATATTTGAAATTAGAACGGAATATTTAATTTTTTCCTTCAAAATAAGAAACAAATGATTAACAACATAGCGTTGCTATAGCTACATGGATGCTGAGAGATAACCAACCTTTTTTTCAATCTAAGTACCATGAAAATAAAAAACCTAGGATTATTTTTAGAATAGGATAGGATTTAATAGGCATATGGCTTGCGGATGTTTTATATGTCAAATTCAATCCAACGATTAGTTTTCTATGTTTATTTGCACTTTTGAATGACTTATTTATTTACAAACGTGATAAAAATAGAAAGTGTGCTTTATTTCTCAAATTCAAAGTTAAGTTTCTCGTTAGAAATATCAAAAAATGCAATGCAAAGAAGTTAAAGACTATTAAATTTACTAGATTAAATTATCTACGGCGAAAATAAATTTTTGGAACCCTATTTTGGTTTGTAATATTTTAAAGCAAATTATAGCCTTGCTATGCGTTTTTGTATTTTATATAATTTTACAGAAAAAAAAACCAACTTCAATTACAAATAATGCTTATATTTTTATGGGACCACCTGGCAGCTATTTCGCGTCGAACAAAAAAAGAATCACGCGAATCGGACCATTAACCGCGGCGTAATCGATGTATGTACATAGAAAAAAAACACACCGGCCGAATTGAGAACCTCCTCCTTTTATGGGAAGTCGGTCTTCTTCTTTTCGTGTCAGTGACTATTGTAATTCTGTTTTATATTTCCAGCTTATATAGCTTTAGACCAATAGGATGCTACTATGACGCCCTTTTGTTTGGCCTGCATAAGGTCTTTTAGGGTACAAGGGGTAGGAAGCAATGGGCAGGACAACAGATGGGCCATACTTTGGGTGGGCGATCCACATTCGCAACTAGTGTTGGATGTGTCTGTGAATCCCCACTTGGCCAGGTTGTCTTTGCAGCGACCAACCTGGGTCCGTAGACGGTTTAGGGACTTCCAGATCGGCCACTGCAATTCATTGCCTGGTGGCAGATGTTCGGCCGGGTCTAGAAAATTGGGTGGTGCGGGCAGCCTAGCCTTCCATATTTCGCTTCTAGATTCAGCAGGGTTTAGGTCCGTTGAGGTCGTCTGTCTCAGGAAACTTTTGCGGCTTTTGAGGCGGACTGGAGGTAAATAATGGTTGTGGAGCGGATGACGACTGTCATTTTCTTGCTTCCATTTTTCTATTGAGCATGAAATTTCACGGCGAGCAAACGGTGGTGCTATTCCCGCTAACGGGTAAACCATGCAAAGGGGCGTGGGTTTAAGGCAGCCGGTTATAATCCTGCAGGAATCGTTCAACGCCACGTCCACCTCTTTGGCATGGGCGGAGCGATGCCACACTGGGCACGCAAACTCTCCCGCGGAAAAACAAAGCGCAAGACCCGTCGTCCTTAGAACGTGTGGCGATGCGCCCCAGGCCGTACTAGTTAGTCGTCGTAAGATGTTGTTACGGGCACTAACTTTCTGTTTGGTGTTTTGGCAGTGAACTCGGTACGTGAGGGATCTATCCAATGTTACCCCTAGGTAGCGTGGGTGTGAGGAGTGTTCTACATTTACACCTCGCCACGATATATTGAGTGTTCGGGAGGCATGATGGTTCCTGAGGTGGTAAACACAAGACTGGGTTTTGGACGGGTTCGGTCTTAGGGCGTTTTGGTCGTAATATTTACCCAATATCTCTAAGCCTAATGTCAAGTTGATTTCGGCCTCCTCAAAATCTTTGGTCTGTGTGGCAAGTGCAAGGTCATCTGCGTAAATGAACCGAACTGTATTTGGCGGACTAGGTTGGTCGTTTGTGTAAATATTAAAAAGCGTGGGCGCTAGCACGCTTCCCTGGGGTAGACCGTTTTTCAAAGAACGCCATCTGCTTTTGTCTTCATTAAGGTGGACTTGAAATCGCCGGTTGCTGAGTATTTCATTTAGTATATTTGCAAAAGCTTGGTCTTGTGTTAATTTCAGTACCTTTTGAAGGAGTAATTTCTTGTTGACCGTATCGTAGGCTGCAGAAAGATCGATAAAGACAACACCAGTTACGTTATTCTGCTCAAAGCCATCTTCGATATACTGAGTGATATTTAAAACTTGGTTTGTACATGATTTCCCGGGTCTAAATCCTGCCTGTTCTCTTATAAAATGTGGGTCAACAAAGGGTGTTAGACGGTTTAGTAGAAGGCGTTCAAACAATTTAAATGTATGGCAGAGAAGGGAGATTGGTCGGTAGCTTTTGGGATCTTTAGAACACTTTCCAGGTTTCAGCAATGCAACTACTTTGGCTCGTCTCCAGGATTTTGGTATCCTGCACTCGCTAAGGCAAGAGTTAAAAAGGCTCAGGAGCCATGAAACCGCTACAGGACCTAGGCGCTTGATTTGATCGACGGTTAGATCGTCAAAACCAGCCGCTTTACCAGTGGTTAGGTCTTTTATACCCATTATTATGTCCGCAAGAGTGAACGGTTTACTTAAAACATCTTGGTTAGTTGTAGCGACTTCAGGTTTTTGGATTTTTGGCAGGCGATGAGGAGCTTTGCCATTAAGGATTAGCTGATGTGCAACCTGGTTAGCGGTAACTTGGCCGTGGTTTGTTGCCTCAGGTGGATCGTCTGTAAGCCTTTTAATGGTGTTCCAAGCCTTCTTACTATTGTGAGTCATATTAATGTTGGTCACAACCGACATCCATTTCGATTTTCGACTTTCCTGGATTTGATTCATCAGTCTCTCTCCTAGTTCAAGCGTGGTCTCAGAAAATGGGTCATTTTCGTATGACTCATGGTAGTTATCTAAGAGGACGGTGTGGTGTATGTCTATACACACCCTAATTAGAGTGTAGTACACCTACACTCAGCCTTATAGCATTAGTTATGGTATTAAGTACAATCTATGATTTGTCTATGAATATATGTCTCTTCCGGTTGGAACTGCAACAATAAAACACACAGTATCAGTCTACCAAGTCTTATAATTATAAATACCCAAACCTGGACCTCTATAAACCCACAACAACATCACATTGGCGACGAGGCGGAAGAAATCCATAAAAAAGCAAACTTTTCAAGTCGTGAGTCGTAAAAATTTGTCTTTTTCCTCCAACGCATAATGGCGGCGTTTGTTGGAATTTTGTCCCCATACGACGGAAACATAGGATTTAATAGTTGGATGGAACTATTTGAAGAATATTGCACGCTAAACAATGTCACAGTTTTGGCAATTAAGAAGTCACTTTTCCTTACACACATTGGGAGCAAGAATTATGATATTCTTCACAGCACGTGTTTGCCAGACAAGCCAAATTCCAAAAGTATCAGTGAATTATGTGCGATATTACAAAATAAGTACGAGCCCCCAGGATTAGAATCTACAAATAGATACATTTTTCATCAAAGGAAACAGTCTGAAAACGAGTCTGCGTCAGAGTATATAAGAAATCTTCAGGAAATAGCAATTAAATGTAAGTTTGATCCACAACAACATCACATTGGCAATATTTACCTACTGCATTACGTGACCAGCTCATTTGTGGAATGAGAGGCGAAAACACTAGAAAAAAACTATTAAGTGTTCAAAATTTAACGTACGAAGCAGCTAAAGATATAGTATTAACTGAAGAAACAGTCAGAAATCAAATAGTCAGTCTACAAGAAGAAAAAAGTACTAGTAGTATAAACAAAGTAAACAATAAGTCAAGTCAATGTCACCGGAAACAACCATCAAGTCAGTCTAATCAGTCGAAGTCAACATTTGGGAGGTCTAACAGTCAGGTCCAGCAGCAGTCTAGTCAGTCTAAGAGTCACCAGGCTCAAAGAGGTCAGTCATCAACATGTTACAGGTGCGGGAGGTCACATAATCCACAAACTTGTCCAGCCAAAAATTGGCAATGTTTTGTTTGCAAGAAGTATGGTCATATTTCCAAAACATGCAGAAACAAATCTGTAAATGATATTAAGGTAAATGATAACTGTGTAGATTGTGTCTTAGAAGAATTTAATATTAATATGAATTTTGTGTCAAGTCAGTCAAAAAGTTCACAATATGTTAATTTAAAAATTGAAGATACATTACTTAAAATGGAAGTGGACACAGGAGCAGCTGTGTCTATTATACCTTTTTCTGTATATGAAAAATATTTTACTAAAATAAGAATACAACAGTGTAAGCTCAAGTTGAGTTCTATTTCAGGCAATATTAATATTGTAGGTCAAATTAAAGTGTGTGTCAAGTATCAAGATAAGTGTAAGTACTTATTATTAATTGTCGGGTCTAAAAACAATAACTTTATTCCTTTATTAGGGAGAGATTGGTTAGATGAACTTGTTCCAGTGTGGAGAAATAATTTAATAAACAATTCAAGTCAAAGTCAGTCAATAATGTCAAATAAAGTTTGTCAGTCTAATGAACAAGTAAGTCTTTCTCAGTTAAATGTGAAAAGTCATTGTAAGTCAGTTAATATGAAAAGTTGTATTCAGTCACAAATAAGTCAGTTTAAAAGTCAGTTAAATAATGTATTTAAGAAGCAGTCAGACTCATGCATTAAAGAATTTGAAGCAAAGTTAACATTAAAAGAGTGTCATACTCCTGTCTTTCAGAAACCATATCAGTTACCTTACAACATTGTAGAGGAAGTGTCAAAAACTTTAGATAGAATGGAAAAAGAAGGAAAAATTTATAAAGTAAACCATTCTGAATGGGCTTCACCCATAGTACCTATTAAGAAAAGAAATGGAACTTATAGATTATGTGTAGATTTCAAGAAAACTGTCAATCCAAATTTAAAAATTGATATTTATCCTTTACCTAAAGCTGAAGATGTGTTTGCTAGTATGTCAGGAGGATCTATATTTGTTGTCTTAGATTTGTCAGATGCGTACCAACAATTATCAGTCAAGGAAGAGGAAAGTCAGTCATTATTAACTATTAATACTCATAAAGGGTTATACAGATTTAGACGTCTTATCTATGGTATAGCATCAGCACCAGCAATATTCCAAAAAGTAATGGATCAGATACTATCAGGTATACCTAATACTTGATGTTTCATCGATGATATTTTAATCAAAGGATTAGATTATAATGATTGTTTACAAACAGTTATAAAAGTATTAGAAAGATTAAATAAATATAATGTCAGAGTCAATGAGGAAAAATGTATTTGGTTTTCAGAGTCTGTAGAGTATTTGGGTCATGTCATTTGTAAGGATGGTAGAAAACCTAGTCCATCACTAGTGGAAGCAATATTGAAATGTAAAATTCCAGAGAATGTCAAAGAGTTAAGGTCATATTTGGGCATGTTAAATTTTTATAATAATTATATTGAAAATTTGAGTACATTAACAAAACCTCTTCGTGAATTGATTGAGAAAAATGTAAAATGGAATTGGTCAGATATTCAACAAAAATCATTTGAATTGTCTAAAGATAAATTGTTAAAAAGTAATTTATTAGTGCATTATGATCCGTCACTACCATTAGTAGTATGTTCAGATGCTAGTAGTAGGTCTAGGTGCAGTGTTATGTCATGTTGTGAAAGATCAAAATAATAGAAATATAGAAAAACCTATTGCATTTGCATCCTGTTCATTAACCAAAGTCCAACAAAATTACTCTCAGTTAGATAGAGAAGCATTAGGGATTGTTTATGCTGTCACTAAATTTCATAAATATTTATGGGGTAGACATTTTACCTTAGTCACTGATAATTCACCAATTCGTCACATTTTGCATCCTACAAAAAATATACCTACCTTAGCAGCTCACAGATTGCAACATTGGGCGCTAATGTTGTCAAGATATGATTATGATATTCAACACAGGAAAAGTCAACAGATGTGTCATGCAGATGCCTTGTCTAGGCTTCCAATAAATAAAATTGTTTTAGACAATAATACTTATTGTAATGAGTTACCAATGTCTCATGAAGACATTGCATGTGAAACTTTAAATGATTGTGTATTGATTAAAGTTAGAGATTATGTCCAAAAAGGTTGGCCAAATAAAGTAACAGATCAGGCCATATTGCCTTATTTTCGCTTACGTCATTATTTAACAGTGTTAGAAAATTGTATTATGTTTGGGTCTAGAGTAATAGTACCATTAAAATGTCAAGAAAAAGTGTTAAATTTGTTACATGAAGGTCATCCTGGTATTGTCCGAAGTAAATTGTTAGCCAGAGTATCATTTTGGTGGCCAAATATGTCATTAGATATTGAAAATAAATGTAAGTCATGTAAATCTTGTGCTATAGTCAATTTTAAGCCAGATAATGTTAAAATTCCATGGCCTCAAACAAATAAGCCTTTTGAAAGAGTCCATATTGATTTCTTTGAATTTAATAAAGTTCATTTTTTAATTTATTGTGATAGTTATTCTAAATGGATAGATGTCAAAAAGATGCATAAGTGTACAGCTGTAGAAGTGATTAAAGAGTTGAGTTCAATTTTTTCATATGTAGGATTACCATGTGAACTTGTGTCCGATAATGGACCACCATTTGATTCAACTATGTTTATTGATTTTTGTACTAAAATGAATATTAAAGTTACTAAGTCACCACCATATCATCCATCTAGCAATGGATTGGCCGAGAGGAATGTCCAAATTGTAAAAAAAGGTCTTAAAAGAATTTTGTTTGATAATAACAATAAAATACAAGATTTTGATGTAAAACTGTATAATTTTTTGATGTCATATAGAAATACAGAAACTACTGTTAATGAAAAGTCACCCAATTCAATGCTTATGATGTTTAAACCAAGAACAAAATTGTCAATGTTAAATCCAGTCAATAACAATGTTAAAACTAAGAAAACTCCCAAAGTTTACCCACATTTTCGTGAAAGTGATAATGTGTTAATTCGTTTTGGAAACACTTCACCTGTTGAAGGAACAATTGTAAGAATTTTAAGTGCTATGACTTATTTAGTTGCTGTAAATGGTGTTATTAAGAAAGCACATTTAAATCAGTTAACCTTCGCTCCATTGTGTAAAAATTCAGATAATATTGTAAATTCTAAATTTAATTTTCCTTGTGGGAGAGATGAAAATATAATAAGTTGTCCTATTATTTCTAATAATGTAAACAGGTCTGATCAGAGTCCTAATGTAAGTTTGTCAGACAGACCTAGTTTTCAAATAATGTCAAGTCCAGTACAGTCGCAGTCAAATGTAAGTCAGTCTATTTGTAATAGTCCAAAACAGTCTAATTCAAATGTAAGTCTGTCAGTTGGTCAACAGTCACCTTGTATAGTAAGAAAGTCATTAAGGGTATGTCGTCCACCAGTCAGACTTAATTTGTAAATAATTTATGAATGTATAACAATTCATTTTTTATTTAGTAAGGGGAGAGTGTGGTGTATGTCTATACACACCCTAATTAGAGTGTAGTACACCTACACTCAGCCTTATAGCATTAGTTATGGTATTAAGTACAATCTATGATTTGTCTATGAATATATGTCTCTTCCGGTTGGAACTGCAACAATAAAACACACAGTATCAGTCTACCAAGTCTTATAATTATAAATACCCAAACCTGGACCTCTATAAACCCACAACAACATCACAGACGGCTGAGTCTCGAGAAAGGCCGGGTACGTAAGAAGTACGACATCCTCTTGGAATATGTTGTCGTGAAATATACTGTACTATTTCAACGAATTTCTCGTAGTTTTTAGGTGTAGGCTCTAAATCCAGTAGTCTGGAGTCAATGTCTTGGGAATATAGTTGCCACTTTGCCTTTTGGAAGTTAAAACGGCGCCTGAAGAAGTGAAGTCGGTTAAAAATATTAAGCTTGAAAATTAAGAATCCCCTGGGTAAACACCCCAGATCCTTTGTCAATTCAGTCATGGATTCGTTTGTATTCGAAATTTTAGTTACTCGTATATAAACTAAGTAAGGTTGGTCTAGCTAAGGTATATATTTACCTATATTGGTTTATCTTCATTTATTCGTTTTTTATTCTGTACTAAATAAGTATAGCTTCTTCGAAGGACTTCATCCAAATAGTAGGCCAATGAAAAGTGGTATTCGTACTTTTCTAGGCCTTCGTATTAGCGTTATCAATAATATCGATTGTTTTATAACAACAATTATCATGTTATAACATAGCAACACGCCTATATTCCCCAGGTGGATGTGGCCACATTTCAATTTTTATATTTAGTTCCCATTTGGTAGGGTAAGCCTATCGTCATCCACATCACCAAATCTAACACCGTGCTGCCATTGAGAATTTTCTAACGAAAAATTTCAAATAACACTTTTTTCTGACCTGGAAATTGAACCAGAGACCTCGCGGTGTAAGGCACATACGCTAACCGCTAAACCAACGAAATTTGTTTTATAGATAATGGTACGGAACCCTTCTTGCACGAGTCCGACTTACAATTGGCCGGTTTTTATAAATTATGTCAAGTTTAAATGAAGACATATTTTTTTATAATTAACAATATTCGAAACATTACACGTATAATGTCCATACCTAAACCAATAATAAAAATTTCTGTTTTCTGCATGACCGCTTTTTATAGGTACATACTTAGTGTTATAACGCCATATCAAAGACAAACGGTACCGATAACTACTCGAGGTTTACTCATTAGATATCAAAGAGCCGAGCACTCTATCCTCATATTTCGCTGAACTAGCAAAAATGTTCACAAACGGCTAACAACCTGAAAATCGCCGAAATTCAAAATTGATTACGTCAGTGACACACAAACGTGTAGTTCGAGATACTTTTGAGCTACAAAATAGGCGCGAACAAACTTGCATTTAAGATAATGATATTATTATGTCTCTTCCAAAGAAAAAAAACTGACTTCAAGTACAAAAATGCACTAAAAAGTAAGAAATACTCAAGAAATATTTACGTAAATATGAAACGTCTCACCTCTTCTCTATATAATTTAAAGTAATACAGTAAAGGTGCCTATATTTTAAGAAATATTTCCGTATTCCTAACCGTTAAGAAGTGGTAACTTCCAACATCAGCTCAGCAACATGAGATGCTGACTGCTTGATGCAAAAATCCGTATTATACGAAAAACAATATAGAAGCTTTTAAAATTTGAGGGTTGCCCTCGATTTCTCAGATCGTGAGCTGATGAAAATGGAACTACATGTCAATTATACTTTCTTAAACAAAAAAAAAATCTCAAATCGGTCTAGGCGTCTTTGAGAAAAAAAAATACATCATATTTTAAAGTCGGTTGAAAATAGATAAAAACTTAATAATATAAAAGTTATAACTCGATTACAACAGTACTGAAAATACGCTATTGATTGTACCCTTTGCAACAAATGACTAATTAAAATATACACTCGTTTTATTGTAATGAATATTGTTGTTATAGGTATTAGACCGAATTATCATCGAATTAGATATAACTAAATAAATAAATTACATTTTCCTGTTAATATGCGAAATGCAATGCAAAAAGAACCATATCGATAATGATAAAAATAATTATTTAAAATAATGATTAGTTTAATTTTAGTAATTACATCAATGTTTCTACTAATAATATTAGTTATTAATTTATGTCTGAAAATAATGTACTATTTTGTGTCATTGGCGGGTGACACAAAATAATATTGTGCAATAATATAACCATCGCGGATGCAAAAATAAATATAATGAGAAAAATTTAACATACCTAGACGACTTACCAGAGACTGAACTATAACTTTGACGACCGGATGGGGGAGTGGGTAGTGTACCTGCCTGCGACGCTGAGGTCGCAGGTTCGATTCCCGCTCATGACAAAATCTTAGTGTGCATGAACATCGGGGTTTGTCTTGGTCTGGGTGTTTCTATGTATAATAGGTATTTATTTACAAAATAAAAGTTTATATGTATTAGTAATAGTTATTATAGTAATCAAATCAAATCATTTATTTCCATGGGCCCCAAGGGGCGCTTGAACACGTCAAAACAAACATCAAAATACAAAAAATATAAAATTAAAATAAAACTAAGCTAACTAAATTACTTATAATACTTATTGTAATAATGTAGTAGTAATAGTTATTCTAGTATCCATAGTACAAGCTCTGCTTAGTTTGGGACTAGATTGCGTTGTGTGTTTGTTGTGTGATATTTATTTATCTATTTATTTTAAACTGGAAAACACGCACATTTCTGGTGAATTGTGAAATTGTAGGAATCAGAAGCTGTCAATGTTTCTAGTTCGTGTGTAGCATCAGTTGTTAGCAAGTTAAATGCATTTTAGCGGTGTCTAAATGGCGACCCACAATTCTAGGGATTTTTGAATGGTGCCGCAATTTTGGGAAATTTCAAACGGCGCGGTGTCGTTAATTAGGGATTTTTCAAACGGACCCGAAATGGACTTTCCAGAATTTTAATGTTCTGTGAACATATTTGTGGGTAAGTTTTGAGTCTGTGAACCGATTGATGGATAAGTATGAATTTGTATAGATATACAGTATTTACTTTTTATACGACTTCAAAAAGTAGGTAGTTGTATTTGGCTGTATGTATAGGTTTTCAGTCAACGCGATTATCATCCCGTCTTCAAAAAAAGTATGTTTTTAATAATAATATAGTTATTTCCTGGGTGAACAATCAGCCACTAACATTTTTGAGGTGTTTTTATCCCGACAAGAATTCATTCAATAAGTACTTTGTATTACTTAATTATTATTAAACTTATTCACTTTCTTTAATTACAAAATTAGCGCCATCTATGTGTTTAGGCATAAACTAGTGTAAGAGTGACCCACACGTTGCGTACTTTGAGCCAAACCACAGACAGCCAAACGCAATGACGTCAGTTCGTATGGAATTCAAAAGATGGCGTCCAAAAAATTCATAAATAAATTAAAATTGACTAAATTAATTCAATATATTTTTATCACTGAATTGCCATTTAATATTTATTTTGTCAAAATAAATCAGTAAGTGTTTAAACTTATATATTGCTTTTAAATCATACTTTACCATGACTAATTTAATGAAATAATTTAATTAACTTCCTACTTCGATAATTATTTATGTTTTTTATGCTTTGAAAATCATATTGCACATGCTTTGAATTTCAAAGCGTGCAATATGATTTTCAAAGCATAAAAAACCCTACTGACAACTGTTAATAGATCTTCTTGCATAATAACTCCTCCGCATTGTCAATCGTTATCAATTTCACACATTCCTATGATTGCGTAACTAATACGCGGCCTCTTAGTTCAAATGAGCCAATAATTGTCCCTACAATAAAAGTTCAATAAGCAGAGCTAGTCGATTAAAATAACCTTGGTGCAGATGCAACGTTAGTTGCCAAGAAAAGTCGGAACGCACCACTTCTTTGTATCAAAATTAACACTCATCTTAATTCACTGTAGATTAGTCTATATATTTATCTGGCACAAATAAAAAAAAATGTTCCGATTTTAAAATCTGTTATTACAATAACCTCTTTTCAAATTCTCCGACGCGACCCATCGACATTCCTAATTTAAAAATAATAAAAAGTGTCTCTTGTTTGCGGTTGTCAATTGTTTTTTGTATTTGAACACTTTTGGCGCGAATAGTGATTGTGAATAGCTAGGATTATTTAGTTTGTGGTCGCAATCAGTCAAAATTAAGCAATTAAAAGGTGAGTTTTCTGTATTATTCATTGTTTTGAACATAGCTACAGTTATTTATACAGTTTAGTTTGTATTACGCCTAATTAGAGCTTAAATGGTGGTTAGTAAGGATTTAGTTCAAATTGTGTCGAAAAATTATAACATTTGACGGTGTTTTACACGCATAAGTGATAAAATACGTTTTTTACTGAATCATTGTGTTGTAATGTCATTTTACACATAGGTTAAACTTGTTTATTTTAAGAAATTCGTAATTATTGTAGTTCATAATAATATTAAGGAATACAATATTGTATACAATAATGTACAAGCTGAATCCTGTTAGGTTCAACTTGATATAAAGGGTTATAAGGGCTGTCTAGCAGATGAATTTAAAGCTTAAATGGCAAAGCACCTAGGGCGTTTACCCAAAAGAAGCAGGTTCGAAGCTTGCTAGAATCTTCATTTGTCTACCTTTATCCTACTAATATTGCTCCACCGTGAACCGCATCATCACTTACCATCGGGTTAGATCGTAGACAAACGCGTGCCTATCCACCATATAAAAATTAAATGTTATGAAGAAGAAAGTTTGTGGACATGTGTAAATGTTTGTTACTGTTTCACGCTTTAAACTGATGAACCGATGTGGATGAAATTTGGAATCTAGATAACTGCAACCCTGGAATAACACCTAGGCTTCTTTTTATCCCCAAAAATTTAAGTGGACCGGCGGGATAATGAACTTCCTTAATTTTTTAAATTCGAACTGATTTTGTTGTAATTTTGCGCGAAGGAAAACATTGAACGTGAAAGGATAATTTTTCATCCCAAAAACCACCATTCTCGTGGGATGACTGCAAGTTCAACATTAAGATAGGTTCGGTTCAACTAAAAAAAATGTTATCAAGCAGAAAGTTTGTGTGTTAGTGTGTATGTAGTTACTTGCTCGCGCTCGAACGGATGAACCAATTTTGATGAAATTTGGTATGTAGATAGCTGAAATAGAAACTCTGGAATAACACATATATTTTCTACAAAAAATTCAAGTGTTCCAGTGGCAAATCGCTACTTTATAAAATTCGAATGGCTTAATTGATTGTGAAAATTTGCACGCTACGCTAACCACTGCCAGAGGTTAGCGACTTTAGTGGTCCGCTGGGGACCCCTGGTACCTAGTGGTAAGTTAGCGTATGCTACTGTCTCATTGGTCTAAAGCCATCCA
Source organism: Hypena proboscidalis (assembly GCA_905147285.1). Classification (NCBI taxonomy): domain Eukaryota; kingdom Metazoa; phylum Arthropoda; class Insecta; order Lepidoptera; family Erebidae; genus Hypena; species Hypena proboscidalis. The sequence continues at coordinate 2,574,997 of LR990132.1, forward strand.
CAGTGAAAAAGTCAGGGGGCAAAAGCTAAGAGAGCAATAATTTCTTACAAGCACGAAACCCGCATTTTTTGTAGGCCAAATGCTTATTTCCGTTTCAATAAAAATAAAATTATTCAAACCGTTAAATTAGGTACGTCATTGATGCCAATGTTACATAATATACCTACTGTAAAATTGTATGTGAGTCATGTCTGCACATAGAAGGCATTCGATAAAAAAATTATTAGAATTTTGATTTTAACTAATGTAATTTACTATAAATTGGTAAAAAACAAAACATTTTCTTTGGGCTTTTTTGTTTGTCTGTTTATTTTTTTTTTTGACTGGACATAACGCATATGTGTTTGCTACAGGTCTGTCTAAAAACCTGGTATATGTTTCATTAAAAAAAACTTAGAAGCTGAGTTATCTTGCCGTTAAAAGATTTTACCTATTACAAACTACCACACAGGAGAGCCCCGGGCGAAATCTAGTATTACATAACAAGGCATGTAGCGTGCGTCCTATCATTAGATGGGTAACCGATCGATAGCCTTCGTGTCTTCAAGTCAAGGTCATGTTGTTCACAGCAGGGAGTTTGCATAATGCCTGGTTATTAGGGGAACCTCTAGTTAAACGATTCTGTCTAGAACGTCCCCGTTTCACCATCGGACTACCAGACAAACGGCACTCAGGCATCGCTTCACGGTAGATATTCCACCATTACGCACTAAGCGTTTTGCTTCTACATTTCTTATGCGAACTGCCAAAGAGTGGAACGCCTTGCCCGAGTCTGTGTTTCCGCATGAGTACAACTTGGATCTCTTCAAAGCAAGAGTCAATAGGTATCTCATAGGTAAGCGTGCTCCACCGTAGACCGCATCATCACTTACCATCAGGTGAGATCGTGGTCAAACGCGAGCCTATCCACCATAAAAAAAAAAAAAAAAAAAAAAAACGTTTGGATTATGCATTGATTTTGAACTTGATTTTTGCGTGGTTAGAATAATAGGAAAACATATAAAAGAAAACTGTAAATTTCATAGTTAGTACAACAGTTATCATTTTCAAATAAATTTTATACTGCCAGGCAAAAGTATTATATTGCTGGGCAATGGTCCCCCCATACACAACCACGTTTTTAGGGTTCTTTATCTTTTGGACCTTCTCCAACCAATCACTATCTTCTCACCAGCGCTTTGAGGACTTTTTGTGACACTGCTGATAGCCATCTAATGGCATGCAGCACTCCGTGTTAAACTGAACAATGCTTTGCACGTGCATCAAGTTCTAGAGAACTACATAATATTAGTGATATCCAAATAAGTGCCGGTATTCGAGGCCTTACTTATAAGCAAGATCTTTACGTCAATATGCCGTAGTATATTTTAGTTCAATTCTGATCGCATTGGTTCTGATTTTATATCCTCTGACCACGCATAACAAATGCTATAGATCTTTCAATGACAACCGGGACCGACAGCTTAACCTGTTCGCCGAGGCAAAGACGGGTTTCTGTATTTTTGTATTTTATACATTTTGCTTTGGTATCTCATTGAGTTTAACGGATACCTATTATCTACTAAGGGTGTTATGTCCACAATGCACAGTGAACATTTAATGAATTATCTTTTTTAAATGTGAGACCCGCCCCATAAACATCACATTTACCTTTGCACCTACCGTAACATTATCTCTGCACCACCTTAAGCTTGACTGGTAGAAAATGCCTTTGGCATTAAGTCCGCCTTTGTCACATGTTTTTTTGTGCGTGAAGTTCAATAAAAAGTGAGTGTAGTAAAAAAAATAAGTTAACAAAATTGATTGATTGTCTATTCAATAACCTATACAAAATAAAATACTGGTAAACATTTTTTATAGACAATGGAAGATATTAGGAAGTCGTCAACTTAGATATTTTAAAATTTGGCTTCTGGTCAGCTCACATATAACGTATCCACCAAAGAGTTATGCTTGCAAATACTTCTTAGATTTTGGCATTGGTATAGAATTGTATACTATAACAATATTTGTAGGATTTGTCACCCCCTTATGAGTAAATTAAATAAAGAAATAAATAATTTATGTTTTGGAATTACCTTAGTTAAAGTAAAATAAATAGTATATTTTTGGAAACCATCGAAATCTGTAACTTCTAAAACAAAAAATTGGCAGTTCACAGAGCTCACCTTGGTACATGCAACGTCTCTTTTCCGGGATAGCAAAGCAATAGCTCACAGTTTCGATACTGTTATCAATAAGACAATTCAATATTACAACCCATTTAAGACAGTTGTTACACTGAATATGCCATTTCCAGTAGCAGCATTGTCATGTCAACGTTGCAAGCATCTGATGGCCATTACGATGAGCACTTACCACACACCATACTTATATTGCAAAGCTAAAGAGTTGGTTTGTTTGGTTGAGTGCGCTATTCTTAGGAACTACTGATCGATTTCTTTTATGTGTTGGATAGATATTCCGTCGTGGAAGGCTATAATAACTTGCATTATAAGCAACAGGACCGAAGCAGTAACAATGTATGTGGATAAAACCTGGGGTCAGCTAGTCATTGATATTGAAAGAACTTCAAAGAGCAAGATCATTGATCTTGTAATGAGAGTTTCAACCTGGCATAGTCTATTCTCGGTCTATTATTGGCGCGATCAGTACTTGGCACGTGCTTTTAATTATAGATACTTGTAAAGCCGTCCACAATATTTCATTTAATGCATTGGGATTCGTTTACATAATGGCGAGCGTGTATTACTAATATGGTCTCGTGAAGGAATATTTCCGTGTCTGTGTTGGAGTCTTTTCTATCAGCTGGAGATGGGCATCTCCCAGCTAGTTTGGTTGGATTTTTTATAGCCGTGAGTTGATGATATACCTAGATTTGTCTCATTCTCATGTCGCTTTGTCTATAGTCATCAGAATGTCAGTACTTGTCAATTGTCGTATTTGTGTTTGGTCATTTTCATATTTTGCCCATCGTTATCAATTAGAGTTTCAATCGTCATTACCGGTTTGTAAGTTAAAATAGTAGATTTAAAGTGTATTGAATACGACTGTGCTAGATCTTTTTCAAAAGTGTTAACAGTTATCATACGTCAGCAGCTGTCAATTTGTTTGTTCAATTGGGTTGTTCTGTTTTATACAATTCAGTTTTAAATTATTTTCTGATCTTGATGGAGTATTTACGTGACTGTGTGGTTTGGAGTCGTTGGTGATCTCCAAGCTAGTTTTGTTGGTGATTTGGTAGCCGTGAGTTGATACCTAGATTTGTCTCATTCTCATATTGCTTAGTCTATAGACATCAGAAGATGTACTTGTTAGTCCATGTATTTTTGTATGTTCATTTTTATATGTCACTTAAAATCAATCATAATCATTAACTTGATCATAAATAGTATTTCAGCTATGTTATTCACAGTTGCTGAAAGTGGGTTATTTATTAAAATACAGATTTATTGTATTTTCTTTACTCTTGACTTTCTTTCTTTAATCTTGACTTGGAAAAACCCATAAAAGTAGTCCAGGATGGATATATCGATCAATCTTGACAACTAGTGTTATCCACCAAACCGAAAAATGAGGCGATCTGAAAATGTAGTTTAAGTTTAAATTCAAATTATTCCGCTTTCTCGAGGACCATAGGGATTCAAGTCTTATTAACATTCATTCAGTATCTGTCTACTCCACAAATATCAAAGCAGAACCAATATTTATTGCCATTTTCAAAAATGATAACATCTCCCAATAATTGAGAAAGCGATTTGCCTCCCTGATGCGTCGCGTGCGGGATAGTCCCAACAGTCTCCTAAACTCCACAGAAAGGGTACACTGTCCAGTTGTGCGTCACTGGAACAGCATTCATGTTGACGACAAAATAATATTATTTAATGTTAAATAAAAATGGAAATAATTACATATTATTATTATATATTAAAATGAAAATAATTACTAACATAAGATCTTAAGATATTTTTCACTAACAAGCTTTGGATGTAATTCGGAAATAAAATTATAAATAAATAAATAAGGTGATTAATTTTGCGATGCCTTACACAAAATTTTTTTTTTTGGTGTGGTCTCATGAATAAATATTTACGTGTCTACTACAATATCTTGAACTGTTAGTTGGACAACTGTATCTCTGTCACCAGAAGCACTTGTCAGTCTTTAAATTTGTGTTCGTTAACTCTGATATTTTGTCTGCCTTCTAGTGTGACAATCATCATTTGAAACAATGGTTTTAAACGCGCATGTATTGAATACTTTTTTGTGTAAATCTACCGAAGCCTTTTGTAACAAGTCTACGGTTATGAATGTTATTATTCATACATCAGTAACTGTCGATGTAAAATAAAATTTATATTTACTATTTCGTTATTTTACTTCTTTTAGTGCGATAGTACAAGTATTACCTACTATTTGATGGATGGTTGAAGATAAGTGAAGACTCTTTTGAGCTCATTTACTAAAGCTGTACAATATGAAATAATGGGTTCATTCGTTCGGTGCTTTTCCATTATTGTCTTTAATATGATTGCTAAAGAGGTTGTAATATCTTTGCGTGCTCTCACTTATTAATGTGACCGATCCCTATCACCATCAATTGCTGAATCTTCAACTCATGATTAATTATTGTTGCAATATCATTTCATGTCGCATACCACAACATGATTGTGTGTAGCAGTGAAGATAAATGGGTTTCAATTTCCTTATTCATTTGTTTCTTTTTTTGGTTTTGTTGCGAAATGTACCTTTTTGATTTAGGAATGACTAACTGTTCAATTGAGCTTTAAATATTTTTCACATATTATTTTCTTTATATATAATGCTCTTGTTCGACACTTGTGACAATACCAGCCGTATTGTCACAAGTGTCGAACAATGTTCAAATATTGCTAATAATAATATGCTTAATTTTCGGATAATTTTGTCAAATTTGAACGCCGTTGACACAGTTTAAAAAAATATTTATTTACTACTTGCAAATATTAAATTAATACAATTTATCAAACTTCGGTTTAGGAGCTAGTGTCATTCAACAGAGTTGAGTTGAGAATTGTGTAAGATCATGGTTGACATAATTTATAGAACTCAATTGAATACACACACATATTATTATAAGGTATTTACAACTACATACACAATCATATTAATCGTTTTAGCTACCTAATGGTTTCAATGATACTTTAAAGTATTGGTTCTTGTTAGAGACCACAGGCAGGGATATCGCGTGGTCGCTGTTATCTCAGGTGTAATGTTACTGAGGCGACAATATTATCGTACGAGGTGTTCTTGTGGAATCTATAACTATGTTGTGTTTTAATGGAATCTCTTTATCCACCCCTCCTATGCTATAAATCATTAATCGTTGGAAGCCGAGAGAAGTGACTAGGTTTCAGTTTCAATTTTAGACTATAAATATCTCACAACTTACACACAACGTCATCTTGTCCCAAACTAAGCGGAGCTTGTACTATGGGTACTAGGATAACTGATACTAAATATACTTTTCTTTTGTAAATACATACTTATTATACATAGAAACACCCAGACTAAGACAAACCCTCATGTTCATGCACACAAAGATAAGTACTAGCTTCTAGAGATCTAATTTTCGGTTTCGGCTAGGTTTGGGCGCTAATAGATTTTTAATATTTTAAGCTTCATTAGTGTCAACTCCATTTTAAACTCGCCGTTAATTAAACATGACTGGACCAACAACCTGACGCAACTCGCAAATATAATATTTGCAAATCTCTCTTTTTTTTAACCGACTTCAAAAAAAGGAGGAGGTTCTCAATTCGGTTGTATTTTTATTTTTATTTTTTATGTTTGTTTCATTGTTAAACTTCAGTTTAAGATGTTGACGCAATCGGTACTCAGAGTCTATTTGGGTGTTTTGATCAAGACTTTTGAAGTCCTAGAGAACCTTAAAGTCCCGTGGCACCTTAATAGTTTGATACAATATAAATAATACATTAATATAAATAATACGACTAATTGTCTACGAGTTCCAAGTACATAGGCATGTCGTTATGTTTACACAAATCCATAATGTTTATACACCATTACTCGTAATAACTGTCTAGCATAGTAACTATCCTTTAGTAGACCTTTAGAAGACAAACAAAAATAAAAAAAGTAAAAAGGAAATGTTAATAACTTAGCTTTTTTTATTGCATAATGGAAACTATTTTTTTCTGTGTCTTAACATAAACCAAAGTTGATTGATCATTATTTTTTTTATTTAAACTTTATTTATGAACAAACTAAACTAAAATAAAACTGTATTTTTATTACATTTTCGAACAAAAGTAAACTTTTCTTGGCGTGGGTGTGTAACCGAACAAGTTTGTTGTAAAGTGGGCGTGACATCTTCGAAGCTCTTGTAATGGCTCTAAAGTAGGTAAAGAAAAACACATGTTGTACATATTGTTAATTTTATTAAGAAATGCATAACGTTCTAATACCTCAGCTTAACCATAATGCCCGCAATTTAATAATCTATTTATAGAAATTTAATAAAACTAAGTGAATGGAAGAACCAATCGATGGGTGCGCGCGCATCAGTAAACATGGCTTCTTGCGACACTCCAATTGACACGACACAATTCCAACCTACACTCCCATTGCCGTTTCAGCAATCTAAAACAACGATTCAGTTACTTACAAACCGGCAATGAATGCGGCTTTTTCTGTTAGACACGGTGTCAAATTCAGTGCAGTCTCGCTATAATAACAGGCAAAATATATAATGTACTGTAGGTTAGTGTACCATCAGAGTTAGTTGATCGCGGAACAAAAGCAAAAACGCTCCCTTTTTTTGTAAAAAACAACAAAAACCATGTTAAAAACATCTTAAAATAAATTAAAATATAGTCTTATTCTTAATTAATGTCATTTAACACATAATACGGAACAAAAACAAAATGAAAAACTAAGCGTTGTCGTTTCGCGTTTGATAATTTAGTTCTGATAGTAGTTTTGAAAAAGAGTTGAAAGCTAAACGAGGAAGTATATTATAACCAGGTCTTAGGATCTGGGCTGCAAAGTCCGATTTCGCCTGTGATGGAGAAAAGTGAACGCTTTTCAGAATATTTGTTCGCGAAGATGGGCCCCGGCGACAGGGGGCCAAAGACCACAGAAGACCGGTCTGCTCCAGTAGAACCTACTGGATTGAAGAAGTTCCTGGTGGAGAATGTGATGCTTGTCGTGACTCTGGTTGGCGTTCTCTCAGGAATCGCGCTTGGTAAGTCCTTTTGTCTTTTGTGTGCTGCCGATGCACTTTTGTGCATGTAGATAGCACTTATGTAACTTCTATTGCCTGTTCTACGATATAGATTTATGCCTTTTAAATTAACTAATATAGGACTAGTATTATTTTATTGTGTTGTATTACAATACAGAAACGTGTATGTTTGTGATCTGAGCTTTGCCCAAATAATAACGTTTATTTAATATTTAATTCAAAAATATTTAATTATATTTAGGAAAAAGTGTGTCTTTTTTTGTAGATTAACGATTAGATTTTTTTTTAACGGTTCATATTGCTATGAATATTATAAAAAATCGGCTCATATTTTAATTCGATACTAGACAACAAATAGCTTAACTTATAGAATAGAAAAGTTATAAACTGTAATAAAACAATGGCATTTGAAGAAGAAAATGCAAGTTCTTGCACTAACTGCATTTTAACATTAGCGTATTAGATAAAAGTAAATATCATTATTTAGCATATTTGCAGTAATTCAGTTTTGCGAATTCGTTCAGTTTAGTCACCTAAATTTTAGTATCATGTAAATTATTACTTATTTATTAATACATTTTTGATTATAATTTTGGACATTTAACATTTTTACATTCATAGAAATCATTCTAAAAATGCATTTATACTAAACACCAGTTAGTATTTTTATTAAAGTTTTTAGAAACAGTTCCAAAACATAAATTTGGCAAAGTTCACAGCCCCTTGTCTGAAAAAGCATAATATAAGTCATAGATACTGCTGCGACTGCCAGATCTGTTCCAGACACAATAAAAATATTCTCGTACTATTAGGTATGGGATTTCAAAAACTACCTTTTTATTTGTGTAGGCACTGAATTTTATTAATCTTTTATGTTTTTATTCATTTTTTATTGTCAAGTTCAAAGTGGAATTAAAAAAAGTACTAAGCTAATATAATTGAGAGGGAATAATTAGTTTGCTGTTGCCATACAAAATTAATATGGGTTTAACTTTAATCATTATTAAGTTTTTATCTATATTTATAGACAAACTTCTTGCGTTTCTAGAACGCAAAAATCATGTTTGTTGACCCTGATTACATTGATGATGTTTGTTCGTGAAAGCAATATTTTTGGAACTTTTTATTTATTTCCAAGTAGGTGCATAATTATGAAGTTTGTGTGCAATACCATGTTCTATTTAGTTGAACATATCGCAGTCAGAACTTGAAATAAAATGAGTAGAGCGCTGCCACTTAACATCGATTTTTTGTTATCTACTTTGAAACGCACGGGAATATTAACCTACCTTAGTTTCCACCTACTTTTAATACATAAGTATTTTAATTAAAATCCTAAAAAGTTAACTACGAGGATAGTATTTTAATGCGCTTTATATATTGTGATAAATTGCCTCTTGGCATATTTCCTCATTCTTATATGCCGATGATAAATGAAATACGACTCTATTGTAGAGAAATCCTATGATATTGTTTTGTAAACTCATTTGCTTTATATTTAAAGATATATCTAAGCGGTTAATCGACGCTTCACGTGATCAGAAGGCTGGCTTTTACTTGGTCTAAAGAATCAGTATGCAATTCGACGTGGCAATGCCGTCAGCCTTCTGAACACGTTCCCTGCAGTCGAGGTCGATGCGGAGGAATTCTATGACACCTCATTTTCTTATATATATTAAATTAATTAATTAGATAATTATAATAATAAGACTTTCGTTCTCTTAAGTCAACAAGTAGTACAATTACGTTGAAGTAATTGTGATCCATACAAAGTACCTTATAACAAACTGAAAACACGAAACTCAAGCAACATTTTTTTTTCTAGGTCTGGGTCTCCGGCCATACCACTTAGGTCCAGATGCCTTAATGATCATATCCTACCCAGGAGAGCTCTTCATGAGGCTACTCAAGCTGATGATCTTACCTCTTATCATAGCCAGCCTCATCGCTGGCTCAGCAAGTCTTAACGCTAAGATGAGCGGAAGAATCGCCGTCAGAACTCTTTTGTACTTCATTCTGACTTCAATGTTCAATGCATTTCTTGGAATTCTCCTGGCTACGCTGATACATCCAGGAAAGCCTGAAATGAGAGATGAGTATGTCATGGCGGTTGAAGGGAAGAGGGACCATAGTATACTGGACAGTATTCTGGATATTGGCAGGTATGTGTACCTACTTCTTGTGCCTAAATGTAAATATCGTTTAAATATAAAGTTTGAGTTAGTGCTCAAAAGGGAAATCTATTCACCATAACAATAGTAGGTCATCTATTTGACTCCCTAACCTTGAGACTGAACAAAACACCCAACATAATAAAGAATAACTGGATAACAATAAAGAAACATGAAATAATATTCTATAGACCATCGTTTTGAATAAATATAGATTCCATACTTTATATATTATTACTAAACCTATTTAAAACGAGAATTGTCGACTAATGGAAGCGTATGGCGATAAAACAAAAAGTAGACGTCACATGTGAAATGTAATAATTGGCAATTGTAAAATGCTTTTATTTAAATTTAAGTTTTTAACCAACTAAAATTAACAAAAAAACAATCAAAATTTGCGGTTAGATCCATAATTACATCAAAAAGTTATCTATCTCGTAAATTAGCAGTTTTTTATATCTCATTTTAATTTAGTGTTATATTAATAAAAGTATTAACTATTAATTTTAAGTCATTTTTTTATGTGGGCCATTTGCATTCATAATAAAATAATACTATTGTTAATTTGCTCGTTTGTCACTTGGAAATAAACTTTGACGCACTTTACTTTAATAAAATTCACTTTCTTTAAAGAGAATAACTACTAGGCAATCAATAATGTTTCGTGTTGAGAAGTAGAGAAATAATAGCTCTGTGATTACTTTGCAAGTTCCCAAGAGAGAGTCGTAAAAGGTTACGTGGAATTGGTTTCGACATCAAAACATCAATTGTAATGGTGTGCTACCCTTGTTATTTCATTGAATAAGTACTTAACTTTATTCTGACAAGTATTTGTTAAAATAGCCTTTAGTCGATTTTATGTTTGTATTCGGATTACGACTAGGGTTACCAGGTGAGTCGCGAAAAAATACCGGACAATCCCAAAGGGGGGGGGGGGGGGGGTCATGCTTGGTCGCAAAAAACGTTTTATTTTATACTATATTTTTTATTTATATGTTTTGTTATGTTTGTATGCCTACTTTTGTAGGCGCTAGTACCGACTTTCTTCAAAATACCGGACATTGTTCTGTCTGGTATGACGATTTATTTTTTACCGGACAGGCCTCGAAAATAACGGACTGTACGCTTAAATACCGGACATCTGGCAACCCTAATTACGACAGTACCTAGTGAATAAACAAAATTGTATAAAGGCCGAACACTATATAAATAAATCAATAATTTGTATAAGTATTTTAGTTTTATTTAAGAAAATGTTTAAACAGACGTGGCTGTATTGTTTTTTTTTTCTGGTGGATAAAGACAAGTAATTAATAGAATAGTTATTTTGTTAATATTCTGAACCCTATTTCACCAAAACGGATTTCTTATAAATGTATAGGACGAGAATTCCAATTTAATGGGGATATTTTGTTACTGATGTTGGTTACACACTTAGTGACGATTTCACCATCGCATCGTGTTAAACTCAAATTTAAAACTAAACTACAGCTTACGATATCTCTTTCCCGTACAAAAAATGAATGAAAGAGAGATGTAAATACGGGTTTATCAAAACCGTAGGATATATAAAACTGCCTCGACAGTCTAGTGGTTAGTGTATGCGCCTCTCACCGCGAGGTCTCTGGTCCGATTCCCGGGTCGGGCAGAGTGTTATTTGTGAACTTTCTGTCAGGAAATTCACAATTGCAGCACGGAGTTGGAATTGTGGCCAGTGGATGGCGATATGCTCACCCTCTATCCACAATATAGGCGTGATATTATGTTATGATTTAAAGAAGTTTGGTGAAATTGGCCCTTAGATTAAGGTAAGCTTAAATAAAAATGACGTTTGTGTTTTTTTGCAGAAACATATTCCCAGACAACATAGTGCAGGCAGCTTTCCAGCAGGCGCATACAGTATACGCCGAGCAGCCGAGTTTGTTTGTGAAGAATGCCACGGAGAATGATACCATGCCTACTATGGTACGAGTTGTGGCTTACAGGTAATGATAATGACGTATTTTATTTTACTTACCTATTGTCGCTCGCTAACGGTGATGGAAAACATTGTGAGGAAACCTGTAAATCTAAGTGTCTACAAGGACTCGTGGGTATGCATAATCTACTAATCCGCACATGGCCAGAGTTGTACGAGTTGTGGCTTACAGGTAATGATAATGACGTATTTTATTTTACTTACCTATTGTCGCTCGCTAACGGTGATGGAAAACATTGTGAGGAAACCTGTAAATCTAAGTGTCTACAAGGACTCGTGGGTATGCATAATCTACTAATCCGCACATGGCCAGAGTTGTACGAGTTGTGGCTTACAGGTAATGATAATGACGTATTTTATTTTACTTACCTATTGTCGCTCGCTAACGGTGATGGAAAACATTGTGAGGAAACCTGTAAATCTAAGTGTCTACAAGGACTCGTGGGTATGCATAATCTACTAATCCGCACATGGCCAGAGTTGTACGAGTTGTGGCTTACAGGTAATGATAATGACGTATTTTATTTTACTTACCTATTGTCGCTCGCTAACGGTGATGGAGAACATTGTGAGGAAACCTGTAAATCTAAGTGTCTACAAGGACTCGTGGGTATGCATAATCTACTAATCCGCACATGGCCAGAGTTGTACGAGTTGTGGCTTACAGGTAATGATAATGACGTATTTTATTTTACTTACCTATTGTCGCTCGCTAACGGTGATGGAGAACATTGTGAGGAAACCTGTAAATCTAAGTGTCTACAAGGACTCGTGGGTATGCATAATCTACTAATCCGCACATGGCCAGAGTTGTACGAGTTGTGGCTTACAGGTAATGATAATGACGTATTTTATTTTACTTACCTATTGTCGCTCGCTAACGGTGATGGAGAACATTGTGAGGAAACCTGTAAATCTAAGTGTCTACAAGGACTCGTGGGTATGCATAATCTACTAATCCGCACATGGCCAGAGTTGTACGAGTTGTGGCTTACAGGTAATGATAATGACGTATTTTATTTTACTTACCTATTGTCGCTCGCTAACGGTGATGGAGAACATTGTGAGGAAACCTGTAAATCTAAGTGTCTACAAGGACTCGTGGGTATGCATAATCTACTAATCCGCACATGGCCAGAGTTGTACGAGTTGTGGCTTACAGGTAATGATAATGACGTATTTTATTTTACTTACCTATTGTCGCTCGCTAACGGTGATGGAGAACATTGTGAGGAAACCTGTAAATCTAAGTGTCTACAAGGACTCGTGGGTATGCATAATCTACTAATCCGCACATGGCCAGAGTTGTGGACTTAGGTCCAGCCCTTCTCTCAGTGAGAAGAGGCCCGTGTCCAGCATGAATACAGGGCTACTATTATTTGTTATTTATTGTTTTCTTAATAGCGGCAAACTCCCACCTTTAGAGGTAATCTTTGCTGCTGACTTGGGTTCTACTTAATACTGACGGACTTTTATAGCAGCCCTGTCTATATAATGTAATACATGACCCACTGCTGGACTCGGGCCTCTTCTCATAATTAGAAGGGTAAGGCCATAGTCCACCACGCTGGCCAAGTGCACTTCACTTTGGTGGACTTCACACACCCTTGAGCACTTTTTAGACACTCTAAGACATGCAGGTTTCCTCACGATGTTTCCTTCACCGTTAGCGTGCGAAAATTTATATGATAAATACACACATATCTTCGAAAAGACGAATCTTAACGATTTATTGACAGAGGTGTGTGCGTGTGTGTTACTGAGTAGTCCTACGGTCTCCAACTCGGCTATCGCTGCTTAATGGACTGTTAGATATAATATATGTTAATTCTAAAACACTAGCTAATTGATATAACTAATATCTTCTACCTATTGCAACACTGCTGATTCAACGCTAGCTGACACTAAGATTTAGGTCGACTAGTGCATATCCAATTACGGCTTCACTTCACAAAGTAATCGATTTTATTTACGTCATGCTATCTCATAATAGAAATAAGACAATGCTAAGTATGGTGCAGACTGCTATGTGAATGTAGACACGTGGATAAATTATGAAGAAAGTACCAGGCACAGTGTGGGCTTTTTAAATCACGATAATTCTTTTACTATTTGAATCATGATGGCAAATCGTACTTACGTTACGTACAGAAGTTACACACAAACAAATTTTCAAAATCGCTTAATTCTGCAAATCGTTATTATTTCATGATTAGATCAATTAAAACTAATAGTAATCAATTATATGTGCATTATTTTATATAAAGGATATTTTTAATGCGAAAAATGTGAGTCGTAAAGAAGTTTGGAAATTTTAAAGTGTTCAGCTATTGTTGTTGCTGACGAATAGGCCGTCTGCAAAGTATCGACCAACCTTGATTTTTCAATACTTGCTCTTCGTCACTTGGTTGAGTCAGCATATTATTCAGCTAAATACTAGTCCCTATTCAATTCAACCAGAAAAAAATGCTCAGTTTATGCAGATACTTCTACTTTCTATAGCAGTCAGTATGCAATTCATAGAAACCTACCTACAACTTATTGAAGAAAAGAGAGTCTTTTCCAATCGACAAACTTCTTTTATTTGGCGATCGACATTATAATTTTGAATATAAAAGCCTGAAACTCGTTCACGGAGGTTTAATTTCTTCATATATCTCAAACTAAAATTTATTTTCAGATCAGGCACCAACACTCTAGGGCTCGTATTCTTCTGTCTAGTCTTCGGCAGCCTCCTGGGCACGTTAGGAGCTAAGGGCCAGGTGGTGATAGACTTCTTCCAGGCCATCTTCGAGGTCATCATGAAGATGGTCACGGGAGTCATGTGGTTCACGCCCATTGGTGTCAGCAGCGTCATAGCCGGCAAGATTCTTGGAGTAAACGATGTAGGTGAGTGGGGTAGTTGCATTTTTAATTTTAGGTAAGAATAAGTATCTGATAATAATCAAGAATTTGTATCTGTTATTTTGATACATAGTGTAACCAAACTGCACATATTCTACGGGTTGGCTAAATATCGGCAAACAAACATGATTTCAAGATAAAATATATTTTTTAACAAATAACATCTAATATTATGGTTATCAGCCGTCTGTATTACGGTGCGATGGAAAAGTACGGTGTGATATAGCATAACGTGATAAAAAACAGTACAAGTACCACTTCATAGAGATACACAAGGTGGAATTATGTGGTTATAAGATTTAGGTACACGATAGTAACTGCCAACCATAAAGTATAAATAAAAAGAGCGGTCTCTTAGATCTTCTAATCCAGATGAAAATTTATTACGTTGCCAATTTATGAAAGAGGTTTAAGTTCAGCAATATCTCAAAGTGTAATTATGGTCATGTGATGGTATGGTTCGTGCTATCAGCACGTGAGTATCACATCACAACACGACATCATCATTTACATTAGTAGACAAATGTCTTAAATTTGTGAAGTCCATGTGATATAACGGACGGAACCGGTTTTTACGTTTAATCTCAGCTTCATTGGGTGAAGGCATTATACAGTAAATTTCTAGAAAAACATTGAATTCTACAGTAAACATTTGTAAAATCAAATAATTTATTATATTCAATAAATGTGAGTGCTAGAGTAGTTGAGTGTAACAAGACGGTATAAAATTAGGGAACACGAAAAAAAGTTGCACCAGTGACAGAAAAGCTATTAGGGAATCTATTATCTTGGTATGGGCACCTGATGAGAAAGAATGTACGGCATGTGACTAAAAGAGTGATCAGTTTAAATGTCAATAGATGAACAGGAAGAGGCAGACCAAAGAAAAGATGGATGAATTGCATAAAAGAAGATTTTAAAAAGAAGGGAGTGAGTGATAACGAGATGGCTGACAAAAGAGAATGGAGAAAAAGACGCTGATCCTAAAAGGATAAGGAAGAAGAAAAAAATATGTAAATAAACACTATGATAAAACGCATGGCAAAGATAGATTTATAGGTATGATATAGTTGTTTACAATTCCATTAATACGGAAGGCAATCAATAAAGTAATTGAGCGAATGATCGCTTTGTTGGTGCCAATCGTTAAGAGGTCTTAGTTCAATATACTGTCTCAATGAGTAATATTTATGATGACAAGATTTAATGGTGCGGTGTGTTAATAATTTAGTCACTTTACTAAATCATTCACGTTCTGGGATTAACCGGTTGTTTAGGTTCAGTGTAAACTAGAATATGATAGACATGGTAGGATAGTATCATCTGCAAATACCATTATATATATGACATTGTAACGTTCTATAAAAATATAAAGCAATTAGGTTAAAACATAACATAAAATACGCCTTACTCAAAAAGGTGTGGCAAAGGTGTACAACACCCACACTTCACTTGTTATGTTTAGGTCCCATGGGATAGGGGATGAGCCTATCGCCATCCACCAGACACAAATCCAACTCCATGTTGATATTGTGAATTTCCTGACGAAAAATTCACAAATAACACTTCGCTCGACCCGGGAATCGAGGGCGGCAGCACCACCATCTCACCTTTAACCTGCCGCCAAATAGTAGTGCTTCCATTACTGTGTTCCGGTTTGGTGGTGAGATCAGACTCTGAAATTACTGGCACATAAGGCAAAACACCGTAGTCCTCAGCTGCAGCGACGCATCTGTAATCTGCTTTTGTGGATTGTTGATGTCCATGGGCTGTACTCCACTTACCACTTAGTTTGTGCAGTCATAAACTGCCATTCATTTTAATTCTTCGTAGTTGACTCAAATGACTTTTATACCATAAAGAAGAGCGGTTTCTTAAATCCTATTTAATAACACTAATGGTTAGTTTGACGTAACCAATCCATGAGAAAGGTCATAGTTCAAAACGCCGTTGTTCAATGAGTGTGGTCATGTGATGATTAGATTTGATGGTGGTTGGCTTGGGTTAATGATTAACTCACGTGATAGTCATGGTCAAGGATTAATCGGTTAATTGTGAAGTTAATAATGACGATGAAAAGCCGTCATTCGGTCACGATCTATCGAGTAATTAAATCCAGTTATGACACAAGTATTCCTACTCAATCTACTTATAGATAAGCTTTTGTTTACTTATTTTAAGCATATAAACCTCATAAATTTACCCTTTTCGGTGCGCATATAGGTTTGAAAGGGAATGAGGAGGCTGATTAAATTACTAAATTAGCTGCCAAGGAAGGTGTCGAATTTTCTTTTTGTCCAGATTTTTTTTAATACATCTCGAGATTTAAATTTAAAGATAATTGGAAAGAATATTTCAGGGATAACTCAAATGAAAAAAGAATATGGTACAATTATATTCAGAGTCAACCTCGTCATTCACTTTGGTTTGATAGTAATAAGTTATGTAGGAATTATATTAAATTAGCTTTTAGGTTGCGTTCCGGACACTACCCATCGGCAAAGCATGCATAACTTATGAAAAAGACAGACTCGCCAAATTGCGATAGTTGTGGAAAAGTGGAGGATGTACAACATTTGTTGATGGAATGTGCCAGGAATGAAGAAGAGAGGCAAAACTTGGTTAAAAAATTTAAAATAAATACAAAAGATGTAGGGTGGATCAAATCCATCTTGACTGATCCTTGTTCTACAATTGCTATGGAATTGTGTAGATTGGTAACTTTTGCTTTGTAGTTAAGTTTTATGGATTAAGGGTATCTTAATAAGTGTTTGGTAGGATAGGGTACGATGGGGTTGACGTATCCGTGTGGATAAAAACCCCATATTTAAAAATAATAAAGATTAACACCCTTTTCGGTAACATTCTTGTACTTTATTGTATAAAAATACTGTAGATTGTGCAAAATGCATTTGGCCATCTTTAGAAATAATCTAGCTTTTTTTAATAAAAAGAAAAGAAAAAGAAAATAATGATTTATTCTGGTATAAGAAAAAACACGACAAAGCGTCTAAAACTAAATAAGTCTAAAATATTATTCATAATGAGTAAGTAAGTAAATAGTATGACGAAAAAAAATTTTTATATTTTTTTGTGTTACATACAAACAATAATTTAAAAAAAACAACTTAATTTCATAACTAAGAAACAACTAGATCTAACACCTATTTAATAGATAAAACATAACATCACCTCATCTTTAGTACCCAGAACGGTGAGGCAGCGGATAATAATAACCACAGTTCATTTGTTTATATATTTTATTATTTATTTACTGTTTGACAATATATAGAAAAACAAACTTAAATTATTTTTAAATACTACGAGCATATATTTACAGGCAGCCTCTGGATGGATAAGAAGATGATTAGTGTTGCAGGCAATATACAACAATATAACAACATCTTCTTCTGATATTACCAGTAAATCTTTGCATAGCATTACTGCCACTAAAACCAATAAATTGCTTCTATTTCCAGCTCAAGTGATGTCTCAATTAGCATGGTTCATAGCGACGGTGGCGGTGGGCGTGTTCTTCTACCAGCTCATCGTGATGCAGCTGCTATACTTTCTGTTCTTGCGACGGAACCCCTACAAGTTCTACTGGGGACTCTCGCATGCTATGCTTACTGCCTCTGCTACTGCGTCCACGTAAGTTTGCCGTTATGTTTCTCTTCTGATCCATTGTGATGGTAGTTTGATTGAACAGACATTAAGAATAATACTGTGGTTGATATTTATTCAAGAATTAGCTTTTGCCTGCGACTTTGTTGTCGTGGATTTAATTGTATAAACGAAAAGTTTGACCGTTAAACCCTACTGCTTCGCTCCCTTGGAGTGTAGCGCAATGCTAAATATTATTATACCTTTCTTGAGAATTAGACTAATAAACAAAAAAAGCCGTGCTGCCATTTAAAAGATATGACGATAAAAAAGACAACAATTAAAAAAACTATATTTTAGGCATAGATAATAAACCAGCTTAAAAACTTAGTTATTTTGACTTTAAAAACAGACACTTCAATTTCATTTAATTGTAAGTATTGATTATAATTTGGTTTAAGATCTGATTTTAAATCCATCAATAAGCGCACAGTATTAAGGCCTGAATGTCATCTTCTTACAATAAACATTAATAACTGTCCCAATTCACATTTAGATTAAAATGTTTATCAGGCCTCTGTGCTGTTGGCTTCGGCCACGCATGCCTTCCAAAGTACCGGGACTCCATAGTCCCGTGTTATGATGGTAACATAAACAACATAATAATAATAAAGTTTATTTTTCACAACATTCGTTTTTACAGATGCTCTTAAATAATATATATTTAAGAGCAGAGCCTAGACTTAACTTAGATTATAAAATTATGATGTTACTAAGAGGTCGCCGCTGACAGCCGTACTAGTATATACTGTACCACAGCCATCAGCGTCCACCACGTTGCACAGTGCAATCTAAAAATTACTTATATTTTTTGTTACATTAAGAGAATAAAATAGAATAAAATTATAAACAGTAAATAAAAACAGTAATAAATTGCCATTAAATAATAGTAGTCCGCGGTGATCAGTTGTTACTACCAATATTGATATAGGTAATAGCAAGGTCACTCATGCATTGCTGAATCTAGCGCCCTAAAGTGTATGTTGGTGTAGTGCTTGGTTTTAACCGACTTCAAAAAAAGGAGGAGGTTCTCAATTCGGTTGTATTTTTTTTATGTTTGTTCGCCGATTACTTGAAGACGCCTGGACCGATTTGAGATTCTGAATTATTTTTTTTAAAACATAGATGTTTTTTAAAGTACCACATGGGTTTATTGGAAGTATTTTTTGTCAATTTCACTTTCCAGTGCAGCAGCCCTACCAGTGACCTTCAGAGCAATGGAAGGACCACTCCAAATAGATCCTCGCATCACCCGCTTTGTGCTGCCAATAGGATGCAACATCAACATGGACGGCACTGCGCTGTTTCTGGCGGTGGCCAGTGTGTTCGTTTGTCAGATGAACAACCTGCATCTTGGATTTGCTCAACTTGCTACTATTTTGTAAGTATTTGATAAAAAAAACAGTAATATGGATATTATTGTTTGTCTGCCTCCGTGGTTTAGCAACTAGCGTATGCGACTGCCGCGCAGAGGTCACAGGTTCAATAAAAAATCCCTGGCCGAGCAAAAAAAGAGCTGAAGCTTCACTCAGCCAATCAATGAAGTCGGGTAAAGCTGCTTGCTTAGCTGTACTATGATCACAGCCTTGGAGCTACTGCGACCTTCTGCACACCAGTCAGTCGCTTTAACCAACCAGCTACGGTCGCCTCTTGCCAATACTCTAAATTTCTCAAGTGTATGTTACGTGATTTCGTGACGTCACGTTTATCCATTTGTTCCTTTCTGAAGTAGGATAAAAATGCTATAAAATAATCAATAAGAAGATAAATCAATAATCGTTTATTTTTTATTATTTTTAATCTTGTTGGTGATAGAGCTCTTGTGAATGAGCTCGAGGGCGGCAGCACCACCGTCTCACCTTTAACCTGCCGCCAAATAGTAGTGCTTCCATTACTGTGTTCCGGTTTGGTGGTGAGATCAGGCCCTGAAATCACTGGCACATGAGGCATAACACCGTGTAGTCCTCAGCTGCAGCGACGCATCTATAATCTGCTTTTGTGGATTGTTGATGTCCATGGGCTGTACTCCACTTACCATCAGGTGGACTACACGTTCGTTCGCTGAGGGCGTAGTATATAAAAAAAAAAAGAAAATCTTTCCTTCGCTAGAATTTTTTCTAAGATACAAACTGTCAACCAAAGTTTATAGCTTTAAAAAACTAAAAATGTGATTTATTAAATTTCAGCTTGACTTCAACAGCAGCTTCAGTATCGTCAGCCTCAGTACCGTCAGCAGCCATGGTGTTGCTGTTGGTAGTGTTAGCAGCAGTGGATGCTCCTACTCATGACGTGTCCCTACTTTTTGCCGTGGATTGGCTTGTGTGAGTACATACTGCTTGTAGTTTATATTAACTTAGGCCTCATGCATAAAGAATAGATCGGATGGAAGGCATAGAGCGAGAGAGGAGGGGGTAAGGGACAGAGAGGGACAGGAGGAGGATAAGGGACTTAATTACTGCATCCTTTTCTGGGGCAACTCAAAAAATAAAGACGATGCGTTTATAGCTCAGAAAAATGCATTAGAGCAATGTGTAAACTTCGACACACCGAGTCATGTGAGCCATATTTTATACAACTTAAGATACTAACATTACCATCCCTTTATATCTATCACAGTGCAATACTAGCTTGGAATAATCTTGATAATTATGTTAAAATGAGATCCAAACGTAATAACGGTAGACTTGTAGAAATAACTCGAAATACTACATTATACAGCAAAAGTATATTCTGCATGGCTCCGAAGATTTACAACGCCATTCCGCAATGTATAAAAAAGTATTGAACAATTTAATTTATTTAGGCATAAATTAAAGGCGTATTATTATAATGTTAATGTTTTTTTATGTGATAAGTCTTTTTGAACAATTACTAATTATTATTATTATTTTAAGTATTTAATTATTAATGTATAGATTTAGATTACCAAATGTTATGTTTTATAAGCCTGTTTTAGAGTGTTAGTTTGTATTATTATTAGTTTTACTTTTAACCAAGTTTTTGTACATTTGACTTTTAAAAAATGACACGAACATTTTGCACGCCTTTAATAGGCAAGATATGGATAGAAACCCATTGACTACATAAAAAAAGGCAGGACTGAGTCTCTTGAAACACTTACTGAAGCACCCATAGTAAGTCACACGTACACACAGAACACACACATTGACACAATAGTAAGTCAATCGCCCGCCATTACGCTTTGGACTGTGCTGTTGCTCGGATGTTCAAGTAAAATAATTAAAAATGCCGTCTTGTGTTGTGAAAAGCTGCCGAAACCATAGCGCCTCGACAAAAAAAAACCAGGAGATCACTTTTCATAGGTAAGCAAGTAATATATTCAGCTTATTGCCGAAATTATATCGTTTTCGTAAAAAAATATACCAAAACTATCAGTGTTGATAGTCAATAAATATTTTCATTTACCCTGAATTTGAGTAAATATTTTTTAGTAGTATAGTTTTTTAGTAAAGTATTAAATACATTTAGTATAAATTATTATTCTATGTTTTATAGATTTCCTGCTGCAAACGACGCATGAAAAAATTATTGGATAAAAATAATTAGAAACTGCAGAAATGATAACAGTTGGTATCCATCAAAATATAGTGTAGTCTACACAGTATACACTTCGAGGAAATTGATTTATATAAAACAAAAGGTGGACTTATTCACATTGTCAGCTTTGCCGTACCAAAAAAGGTAAAACAATAGTATATTGTTTTAAATAAAGTATTAAATTAATAAATAACAGTACTTTAATCTAAAACTTTTTATTTCTTAGTTTAGTTTATTATTATTTTTTTTTATTTGCCAATATTTATTTGAAATATTGAAAAATCGCATGTAAGTGAATCTAAGCTTCGTGATTGTTGGTTTAGTTTAACTTAGATATTATATTTGGTTTGTACATTTTGTTGACGTTTTCAAGCACTTTCTGATAGGTTATGTAATGAAGAATTTTTGTTTTTTATTTTTTTGATAACTGCCATAACTTATCCTACTATCCGATTTCGGCTCCAGGTCCTAAACTGGGACACCCTGTATATCACTAAAGCATCTTCACCATCTAAGAATCAGGAAGCGCCGTAGGAGTCGTAATTTTAAAATATTTTCCAAAAACTGGATAGCTGCACTAAAGCATCTTCGCTGCCTTGCGTCAGGAGTGCCCAGACCAACGAATTTTGTACATATTCCCTTAATAAAAACAAACAACTTCCAGCTGCAGGCCCGCATCAACTGCTAGAAATATAAAATCAGCTTTGTTTCGAAATTCAAACATAAAGTTGTTTTATATTGTTTGGTTTTTGGCCACGGTAGTATAAAACTACCTATATCATGTTTGATGGTAAAAAGCAGCAAATAAAAAAATATAAGAACTAAACCTCTAAAATATTTGTTTAAATTATTGTAAAAATGTGGGTAATATTTCTCATGGCTGGTATCCCCTAACACACGCACACATAAACAGACCGCCGCCATTTTGGTGCTTCCAACATTTTATAAGTGACATTCTCTCCTGCTTTTTTTATGTACTCTATGTAGAAACCATGTAATATTTACCTACATACTGTTGTAGGTTCTAATCGGTGATTGTACTGGCCATTAAGAATAATGTTTTTTGATATTTAAAATTGTATTTGTCATAGGTGTCACTCACAAATTTTCTCTTCTTGAATAAACATTTACAACAAATGGTTATGGGCAATTCCTAAAATAAAGTTAATGTTTATGTATTCATGTATAAATAGATGAAAATACAAAATATTCGTCGTGCATAAATGTATAAATAGGTAAAATACAAAAATGTCGATGGGTGATAATGGTCATGCGTCTAATTCAGGTACGGGTTCCTCGGGAGCTTCCTTACTTACCATTAAAAGTTTACATGGGAAGGATGGATATCCAAATTGGAAGTTTAAGATGCGCATGTACTTAATGCATGAAAATTTGTGGTCGGCTATTGTTGGCTATGACGAAAACAATAGTACACCAGTCAGCCAAAGAGAAAACAGTGATCTGAAGGCTATGACAAAAATGTGTTTAACCCTTGAAGGTGGTGCAATAACTCATGTACGTGCCTGTAGAACAGCCAAAGAGGTATGGGATACTTTATCTAATGCATACGAAGATAGAGGTATATGTAGAAGATTGGCTTTAGAACGTAAACTGTACAGATATGAGTTACAGAATTTCTCTTCCATAGAAGAATACATTAATGCTGTAACCAGTACTGCACAGGATTTAGCAGATATTGGGAGAAAGATTGATGATTTATCTATTGGTGCAATTTTACTTGGAGGTTTGACATCAGATTTTGATCCTCTTGTAATGGCTTTGGAGAATTCTAATATCGAAGTAACATCAGAATTAGTAAAACGAAAGTTATTAAACGAGAACACTAAACGTGAATCGAAGGAGTCAGCACTTGCAATGGTCAAGTCGTATAAAGCTGTAACGAAGCCTATAATTTGCTATAAGTGCAGAGAGCCTGGTCACAAGAGTCCAAATTGTCCTCAGAGAAGAGGAAAACAAGACAAGGATAAGAAAGGCAAGGATTCTCAGCAAAAATGTAAAAATGAGTCTACACTTATCTCAGCACTTGGTGTAGGAGGTACGTTAAGTCATAATGACTGGTACGTTGATTCTGGCGCCTCTACACATATGATATGCAATAAAGAATGGCTAAGTAATTTCGACACTACGTTAGAAGTTAAGGATATAACTCTGGCAAATAATAGAAAGGTCAATTCAGCTGGAATTGGAGATGTTTTGCTTAAAACTGATGAAAAATTGAAGCTCAACAGTATTAAAGAAGTCCTATTTGTCCCGGAATTAAGTACGAACTTAGTATCCGTTAGTAAGGCGGTTGATAAGGGTATAACATTTGTTTTTGATAGAAATGGTTGTTCTATGTACAATTATGATAATGTTAAGATAGTTGGTAAAGCTGTAGGTCACGCCACTCGCAACATTGGAGGCTTGTATAGGCTCGATCATGTTCCTATTCGCCCGGAATGCGTTATGATGTCTAAATCCGATGATGCATCAACTTCATCTAGTTTGTGGCATCGTAGACTTGGACATCTCTGCCGTGTCGCCTTGGAACATCTACGTCGTGGAAAAGCAACAGGTATTGATTTTATTTCTATTGATAAAAACCCTTGTATTTCTTGTATAGAAGGTAAACAAATTAGAAAACCTTTTAAAACAATTGAATACAAAAAAGGTACTTCTATTTTAGAAGTTATACATTCAGATGTATGTGGTCCTTTTGATGTTATGTCTTTAGAAAATAACAAATATTTACTTATTTTCGTAGACGATTTTTCTAGAATGATTTTTTCTTATTTTATACGCTCTAAGGCGGATGTTAAGAAAAAGTTCATTGAATTTGAAGCTTATGTTGAGAGAGTAACCTCGCATAAAATTCGCAACTTACGTACCGATAACGGGGGTGAGTATGTAAATGGCGAGTTTAAGGAGTATTTGGCTTCAAAAGGTATCAAACACCAGACTACTGTACCGCATTGTCCTGAATCCAATGGAGTCGCGGAAAGAACTAATCGGTCTCTAGTTGAGAAGGCAAGGTGTATGTTACAGGACAGTGGTCTACCAAAAGCTTTCTGGCAAGAAGCCATAGGTACTGCCACTTATCTTAAAAATAGATGTCCTCATAGAGCTCTAGAAAATCGCACACCCTATGAGCTTTGGTACAATAGAAAACCAAACATTTCTCATTTACGTATATTTGGTTGTCGAGCATACGTACATGTATCGTCTTGTAATCGTCAAAAATTAGATCCGAAAGCAAAACAGTACATATTCGTTGGCTATTGCGATGACAACAAATCTTATAGATTTCGAGATCCTACCAATATTAGAAAATGTATTAAAGGGTGGGATGTATTTTTAGAAAATTCTTTTTCGAATCCTGAAGTTAATGATGAATCGTCTGAATCATCTTCACATCAGAACGATATTATTGTCTTTTCTAATGATAACAATTTACAGGTGCAAAGTCCTCAACCTTCTTCTAGTAATAATCCTGATAATAATTTACAGATTGAAGTTCCTCCTCCTCTCCCTGTTACTGATATTTTACCAGTCGAGGATCAGGAATTACCTGCGGAAACAGAATCAGTTCGGAGGTACAATTTAAGAGATAGAAATCCTTCAACTAATTATCGTTGTTCTGTTTGCTGTTCTGTGATGCATTCCGGTGAGTTAAATGATGAACCTATTTCTTATTCCGATGCTGTCTCACGTCCTGACAAGGCTAGATGGATAGCTGCGATGGAAGATGAGTACAAATCTTTGATGACCAACGGTACTTGGACTTTAGTAGAGAATACTGGTCAAAAAGTTATACCGTGTAAGTGGGTCTTCAAGTTAAAACGTGATTCTGAAGGTAAAATAAATAGATATAAAGCACGTTTAGTCGCAAAAGGCTTTCATCAAAGTTATGGAATAGATTATGAGGAAACATTTTCTCCAGTTGTTCGCTACTCGTCTCTGAGAATTTTAATTGCGATAGCAACTGAGCACAATTTAAAAATGCATCATTTAGATATTGATACAGCTTTTCTGTATGGGAAACTAGAAGAGAAGGTTTATATGGCACAACCTGCTGGTTTTATAGCCGAAGGTGAGGAGACTAAAGTGTGTAGATTAAATAAATCACTTTACGGTCTCAAGCAAGCTGCCAGAGCATGGAATAAGCGATTTGATGAGGTACTTTCTGATTTGGGCTATAATAGATTGAAGTCTGAACCCTGCATATATTTAAAAAAGAGTTCTAATAGTATTGCTATAGTAGCAATATATGTAGATGATGTAATATTAGCTTATGACAACGATTGCGAGTTATCATACTTGAAAAACGGTCTTGCGAAATATTTTAGCTTAAAAGATTTAGGTGTATTAAGTTACTGCCTAGGCCAACATATTTCTGTAGGAGATAACAGCGTCAAAGTTAATCATTCTGAACTTAAACGATCAAAAACGCTACATTGTTGAAACTTTAAACCGATTTAATATGTCGGAGTGTAAAGCAGTGTCTACTCCAATGGATGTTAGCATTGACTGGCACTCAGAGACGGAATTAGCGGGAAATGTTCCTTACCAAAATTTGATTGGTTGTCTAATGTTCTTAGCAATTAATACTAGGCCTGATATATTGTTCACTATAAGTTTTTTGAGCCAATTTAATAGGAATCCTAAGCAAGTACACTGGACTGCTGCTAAACGCGTCCTACAGTATTTAAAAGGTACGTTAGACTATTGTCTTACTTTTAAAAAGACTGGAGAGCCTTTACGTGGTTTTGTTGATGCCGACTGGGCCAATGGTGACGATAGGAGATCATACACTGGTTTTATTTTCAAATTAGCGGATGCACCTGTGTCGTGGGAGTGTAAAAAACAGCCTACAGTCGCCTTGTCATCAACAGAAGCCGAATACATGGCATTGACAAGTGCTTCAAAGGAAGCAGTATACTTACAGCGCTTAATTGCTGAAATTACAGGTGAGTTTTCAATAGTAAGTCTTTGTAATGATAATCAAAGTGCGCAGAAGTTAGCACAAAACCCCGTGCATCACAATCGGACAAAGCACATTGACGTCCGATATCATTTCATACGAGAGCTAGTTGAAAGCAACAAAATTAAGCTGTCATATTTGCCAAGCAATATGATGTTAGCAGATATTCTAACTAAGGGCTTGAATCGATGCAAGCACCAACGTTGCGTGGCTGAAATAGGCTTAATTATATCCTAAGTTTTTTCATTCCTGTATTTATTTATTTTCTTGTTTGTATTGTAACTTAGGTATATGTTGTGTTTTTTGTTTGTTTTTAACTAGAATAGTATTTTTACGTTGTTTTTATGACACTGATGATACATTTTATATGACTCTGTAAAGTACAGTCAGCTCGATAAGTTCATGTACACTTTGTTGATTAATAATATTGAGCGCAACATTTCCGATTAAGGGGAGGATGTTGTAGGTTCTAATCGGTGATTGTACTGGCCATTAAGAATAATGTTTTTTGATATTTAAAATTGTATTTGTCATAAGTGTCACTCACAAATTTTCTCTTCTTGAATAAACATTTACAACATATACCACCTTTGTTACCCATATTTTGCAAATAAATTATTTAGATTTTATTTTGAGAGAAAGACTACCTTTTTTTTTTATACTACGCCTACAGCGAACGAACGTGTAGTCCACCTGATGGTAAGCAGCCCATGGACATCAACAATCCACAAAAGCAGATTATAGATGCGTCGCTGCAGCTGAGGACTACCGTGTTATGCCTCATGTGCCAGTAATTTCAGGGCCTGATCTCACCACCAAACCGGAACACAGTAATGGAAGCACTACTATTTGGCGGCAGGTTAAAGGTGAGACGGTGGTGCTGCCGCCCTCGAGCTCATTCACAAGAGCTCTACCACCAGTTAACCTTTTGGAAATATTGTTTGTATTATTCTCCTTATGCAGTACTGTCTTGATGGTCTAGTGGTCACTGTAAGCGCGTCTGAACGCGAAGTCTCAGGTTTTATTCCCGGGTAATATGTTATTTGTGAACTTCCCGTCAGGAAATTCACAATAACAGCACGTAGTTGGAAGTGTGCCCGGTGTATGGCTCACTTACTAAATATAACAGGTGAATTGTGGGTGTTGTAAAAATAATAATATTAATTATATGTATAATTATTATTTTTCTTTTTTAAAAAAAGCTTACTAGTAATTTGCAAATACAAATTACTAGTATTCTTGTTAACCCCCTCCAGCTAAGCTAAATTCGCTTGTGTTAGGAGGAAGTTCACGTCCATGGTGTAATGGCCAGGATTCGAACCCACGACCTCTCGATCGTAAGACCGATACCTTATCCATTACACCACAGCCGCTTATTATATATTAATATTATTATTTTTGTAGTGACGACCGGATGGTGGAGTGGGCAGTGACCTTTTTTTTTTTTTTTTTTTTTTTTTTTTTTCGCGGGGAAATGCATTTGCGCATACCACCGTACCCGTGGGGGGACGGGCAGAGTGGCTATGTGGGACTCCCGTGCCTACGATGTTAAACGGCACAGAATACCCACTAAAACCCCGCGGTGTGCCCTCGTCGCCGAAAGATGGTGGGTCGGCGAGCCCCGGATCGATCTTACATCCACAGGGCTCGCCGCGGCGACCGTGCCCAGTCCGACCTCCAACCGGGCACCCGACTCTAGGTCCTCCTCTCGTAGCGACGCCCCGGGCACACCCAGGGCGTCACTCCGTCGCGGAAGGCATCAGCGGACGGCGGAAAACCCCCTCCACCGCCCGCGGCCTCGCTTAGGGCGGCATTAGGCTCGCGGCGTACGCGCGCCTTCGCCGCCCAGCTCGCCGGCGGCGGAGCGGATCAGCCAGGGGTGAGTCCTCCCTGATCCGCTCCGCCGCCTCCTTCTGCGAGATGACGTCCTCACAGAAGGATGCGACCGCATCCCACGACCTCGCGCTGCCCATGGCCGCAACCACGGCCGGCAGCGAGAGGTCGTTCCCTATGACCGCGGTGAGTTCCCGGCGCTGCACCTCCCAAGCAGGACACTGCTCGAGAGTGTGCTGCGCCGAGTCCTCACCGCAGTCGCAGTGGTGGCACATGGGGCTCGCCTCCCTCTTCAGCCTGTGCAGGTACTTCCCGAAGCAACCATGCCCGGTCAATACCTGCACTAGCCTGAAGGAGAGAGTCCCATGCTGCCGCCCTGCCCACTCCTCGAGAATCGGCCGGAGCGCCTCCACGGTCCGAAAACCAGCCCGTGGAGCCCCCAGCCGATTGAGTGGGCAGTGACCTGCCTGCGACGCCGAGGTCGTGGGTTCGATTCCCACTTAAGACAAATCTTTGTGTGCATGAACATGGGGGTTTGTCTTAGTATGGGTGTTTCTATGTATAATAAGTATGTATTTACACAAGAAAATATATATGTATTAGTATCAGTTATTCTAGTACCCATAGTACAAGCTCTGCTTAGTTTGGGACTAGTTGGCGTTGTGTGTGAGTTGTGGAATATTTATTTATTTTATATAATTCCAGTGACCGCATCCGCACCACCAACAACATGTTAGGCGATTGTTACGCGGCGGCCGTCGTCGAACATCTCTCCAAGAACGAGCTCATGGCGTGCGACGCGCTCACCGCGGTATGTATGGTCATGTAGCCAAGGAGCACTCAATTAATATGGAGAGGAAATGAAAGGAAACACAAGCAGCGATAGCCGAGTGGGAGATTGTAGGACTGCTAAGTCAAACGTCTCAAGTTCGAACCCACGGCACACTGTCAATCTTCTTCTTCTTCTTTCGTGTCGATGGCTGCAGTCATTTTCTCATGGTGTTGACTTGCCATCGTGGTGAAAGGATTCGCCAGTCTGCTTGGTGGAAGTTTGCAGACTGCTAAGGGTGCGCCGGACGTAGCGGTTGATTGTGTACGTCGCTCGGGAAGGCTCCTTTCATGTACCCACCCCACACTGTCAATATATCGTTAAGATTCGTCTTTTCGTGTGTATTTGTCATATAAATAATTGCTCGCTAATAGTTTAGGAAACATCGTGAGGAAACCTGCATGCCTGAGAGTGCGTAAAAAGTGTTCAAGGTCGTGTGAAGGCTACCAATCCACACTTGGCCCGCGTGGTGGACTATGGCCTAACCCTTGTCACTTTTTTAATTAGATAAAACTATAGTAGTATTTTAGCTAAAACGTAAACTATGAAAACCAAAAAAATATATTTTCAAATAAAATCTTTTTTTTCAGGACCCCCTAAACGGCTTGACCCCCAACACAGACGTGGACATCGACATCGTGACCCCGAGCAGTAAGTCCATCGGCTCTGAAGAGGTTATAATTGACATGCATTTACATAATAACCATAACAACCATATTGACGCCATTAAACGGATTTAGTGAGGATATCCAATAAGACTATATTTAAATTTGTCTAGCAGAACCGAAAATGACAAAATAGGGTGGCACGGTATAGGCATATGGTTTGTGGCTGATTGTTAGCTGAATCAATGATATTTGAAAAATAAGAGAAACAAACAAATCATATAAGCATATCTAAAAATTAAATTATTGATATGACACTTCAAAGATGAATTTGATATTTTTTAATAAAACTGACGTGAGTTTGTAACATTATTCAAATTATGAAATACGGGTGTTACTCACGTAATGTTGGTCTATTTAGTCGACCTTTCTATGACGTCACAGCGCGCGGCGCACGTCGCTGCCCGCTGTGCAAGACTGGCTGCGACAGGCGCGACGTATCGCACTCTCTTGATAATGCCTAGACGTATAGGCGAAACAGCGGTCGACTAAATAGACCAACATTACGTGAGTAACACCCGTATTTCATCATGAATTTGAATTTGATACATCGTTATTAGCTATAATATCTTTGTTTCACAGACATCACTACCCAGTACGAGGTTATGAGATACTCTTTGTTAGACTCAATGTCAGACTCTCTCGCCTCTGACTACCCGTAATAACTGTCATAGATGTTCAAATGGCAACCGAGACCGACTGCTGAACGTACTCGCCGAGACATGGTACATGGACACTCGTTATGTTAAAGATGATCACCCATCCACGGTCGACTACGGTTAGCATTGCTTAACCAGAAAGATCGATCTTTCCGCGCGGCTTCGACTGAGCCACGAGCTCCTCGAGCATTTGTTACTTAACGTCATATTTAAATTCAATAATACTCAAAAACATGTTGATGAATTATACTTTGCCACAAACCGTTTGCCTATCATAATAAGCAATACACAAGTAAAATCGTTAGTACCTACCGCTGTAGAAACACTTGCCTTTACACAGAAAGTGACACTACGCTACACGAACTATAATCACGTAGAAACACAAAAAGACATATTTTAGGTTTTGCTAGATAAACATTTTATTACGTTGTCAAAAAGTAATCTGTTGGCGTATCATAAACTGTTTTAAATAATCTATGAGCAAGAATCTCTCATATTATTATTATTTTTTTAAAATGTAATAAAAAAAGGATTCTTTTATTAGATACCGAATTGATCTAACATAACAATGTTTTTTTATTAAATTTCTGGCTGGTGTCTTTGAGTTAATCATTGAACAAATATTTTTTTAAATTTGGGGTTAGATTTTATCATTACATTTTTTATTATTATTACAAAAATTTGTTATTTTTTATCCGTCTGTCTGCAGAATCCAGAGGAGACAATTCTAATGCAATTAAAAAATCTTGTTCATGGAGCTAAAAGTTTGTCACAAACAGATTGCCTTTTGAAAACGTGATTTTTCGTGCATGAATGCATTGTAGGTACATTATACTATTATTTTAAGATTTTATAAGTAG
Organism: Hypena proboscidalis; assembly: GCA_905147285.1. Lineage (NCBI taxonomy): Eukaryota > Metazoa > Arthropoda > Insecta > Lepidoptera > Erebidae > Hypena > Hypena proboscidalis. The sequence continues at coordinate 2,606,347 of LR990132.1, forward strand.
TTATAAGCGTAGAGGGACAGGGTCGACCGGAGATGGCCTTACCTTTCGGTTAAAATCACATAGGAATTGGTTCTCGAGTTTTGGATAGACATAAATACATACACAAAAAACTTAATTATAAGTGTAATATCTTGATGTGGAGTATTATTAGGGTATATTTTATTTGTAGAAGTATGCAATATTAAAATACTTGTAGGGTAGACGCACCAATTCTAGATCTATTTAAATTAGAAATTTGAATACATTTTGAATGATGTTAAATTGAAATGGTAACGCTATGGAGGTGTTCTATTATTGTCTCTTAATATTTGATTAGTCGTGTTAACACAAAAAAAAGATAAACTAAGTCACTAAAGCTTCGGTTTCCTAGCATAGCGGTGTGGAATAATGCGGTCGTAAAGATAACGGTACAATGACGTCACTAGAGCGTTGCATATTATGTAAAACAAATGTAGTGGTTTCCTAGAGAGCGGTGATCGACCTAACGTATTACATATTAATCGTGTCACGGTAATAATATTACGGCCGCATTATTCCACACCGCTTTCCTAGGAAATCGAAGCTTTAGACACTATTAGGCAAGTTTTATTATTGTAATATTAGCTTAATAAGGGCCAATTTCCGAAGTTCCAGATAACTCTACCTGACCGAAAATAAAAGTGACTTAAGTTGCACTTGTAAAAATAACAGCTGTCATTTTTAATATCGTGTGTTATTAGCTTATCCTGCCAGGTTAGTGAAACGCCTGTTAAATTGGGACTAAGTGTAATAATTCATTATTAACCGTAACAGTTTTATAAATATTTTATAGTTGTTTTCATTTTGCAAAGTTTTAAGTTTCAATATGAAAAAAAAAATACAAAATATGAATACAATCGGATTACAATTATTAAGACTCGACAATACAAAGTGTGGTGCGTCTACTCTACAAAAAAGTTGGCTTTAATATTTCCTTATCCTTGCCACTTTAATATCGACTGAACACCATTTAGACAATTATACCAACTACAATAACTTTGGTCTAAAGAATAGAATTATTGCCATTTATAATATAATACCTACCTATCGATATATTCTAAATAATATAATAATATTTGGCATAGTTCTGCCGTAATAACAAAATATTTATAATTTAGGCGAATTCACATTCGATTTAAATTTTAGAATAATATTCATAGGCTTAGTATTCTACTCCAATAATACCTATAAACTATATCTAATAATAATTATAAGTGTATTACCAGTGTTCTCAATTAGTAATTATATTGAAATAAACAAAATGATATCAAAATTAGAATGTAGACACACATGTGTTCACAAATTAAATATTTCGTAATGTGGATTCGCCATCCGTCTTTTATACTAGTATTGCCATTAAAAATAAGCCGCCATTTTGTATTTGAATTGAATTTGCACATTTTGGCATAGTTTTTGGTTGTCCTTTTATTACGGAAATATAAATTATAATAATGATAATATATTATTGCATACCTATTGTGAAGTTCAGATAAAAATCGTTCCTTTTTTGTTTGTTATAATTGTAAAAGAAAACATTATTAAAATAAAACATTAATTAATATTATATTTAAGTATCTACTTAAGTTGGTGCAGGTATCCCATTTTCATTTGAAAACTATAAAACAAAGTGTTTCAATGTAGTGCCGCGTAGAAATTAAGAATTTAAGCTATACAATTTTCCTTCATATCCTGATTACTGTAGAGTAATCCTAATATATTTGTAGTTTTAGCTCCAACTGTGATAATAATAATATTTAATTTATCAGTTTGGTCGCTTTTAGTTTTATTGTTAAGCAATTAGGTCAAAAATAAATGTTTATTTTTTGCATTGCAATAAAATTGTTACTGTCGACACAATTATATAATATATTATTATATCTGTGTAGTGTCATCTTGTTTAGTTTTTATTTATTATTGTATTATATTGTGATTGATAATAATTTATTATTTCAATTCATAAATTTTTCACGTAATAAGATTTTAGAAATCACTTTCTTCTACTTAATGTTTATTTTTTAATTTAAGTACATTTATGTTTAATCAATTATTTCACTGTGAAATAATCAATAAAGTGTATCTTTCAATGTTTTATTTTTATTTGCTTACGTACAACTTTTCGCTCTGCATAATACCCTGGTACTGTAATGTTGCCACTCGCTACTAGAGTGCGCTACATAATCTATAATAAATTCTCTCAGCATTGTCTGTTTCCCTGGTAGTTTAATTTTGCTAATCGGCTCGAGATGGCGCTACCAAATCAAAAAATAAACAACATTTATGTTGTTATAATTTAATCCTAGGATACAATTGGTGTGCGTTACCCCAGCAAAATAATGTCGAAAATAGTAATTTTAATCTTACAGATTTTTAGTTGTCCATCTTCTGTAATTGTTGCGCACATTTTTAAATTTGTTGCACTTATAGTTTTTTAGTTATTTAAAAAAAACGATTCCTGCTGGGGTAACGTTACTGCAGCCAGACATTTTCCTTTTTAATGGGAATATTGAAATAAATATTAGCTATATAATTAGTTGTCTAAACGAGGTAATTGTTGCAAATAATTTTGTAATTATTCTTTCTTCGGCTGCGAAGTTATTCGAGATTCTGCTGGAGTAACGTTTGTGGTTTTGCTGGATCTCTGAAACGGTCAAGCGGATTCTTATCATCTTTTAAGAATTAGTTTTAATTTGTTGTGCAATAAAAAAAATGAAATTAATGAACCGTGGAAAAGTTATTTCATTAAATTTAAAAACATTTAAATAGGTCCTAACTCCATAAATAAGAAATTTAAAGACTTACATTAAACGTTATTTTGTAGCTTATAACTGCCTTCAAATGTATGTAAAGTTTCATTAGTATCCTGTGAGTAAATAACAAATAATGATCAAATTTAGTTCACGGCACAATGCGCGTGGAGTTATTTGGCCACAGATAACCCTGTTTGTGGATATATTAACTGAATGATACATCAATAATTAGTTGCTTAGTTCAGTTATATACCTGCAAAATTTCAGCGCAGTGCATGCAATAATTTACGAGATAATAAATAAAAAGTCATTAGGAAGTGCAAGACCGTGGTAACCCGGCCATGTTTAGGTGGTTACAAAAAAGCGACCACGTAGTACATTATGGTATATTCTAAAATGTTTAGTATCATACACCTTACAAGTTCGGTACAGACGCGTACACTGTTAAATACCGATTAAATAGTAGATAACAATATAATAATATCTGAACTATGAAAACTATAATCATATTATAATTATTATCTTTCGGCTACTTATTAGATAAGTATCTATTAAAATTATGCACAATTGCACATGTGCATACGAATCAAGAATCGTCAATATCACGTAACACGTCCTTAGTTGGGGTGGGGCGAAGGGGTTCTTCATTGTTTGCATAGCTAAGCCCAAACTTGACCCTTAGTCAGATAATTTGTCGTGTGCACTTCCGCTTTCTATTGTAAGTACTTTCCTAATTTATGTGGAGTGCTTTTATTATAGACTATGACTATTGTGTAGGTTTTTTAGTGAATTCACGTACAAGTTAAGTTTGCATAATGTACCTACCTACAGAAATCATTGTTACTATTGATCAAAACTTAAAAAGTTTTTTTTTTAATAAAAATATATGAATAAATAGTTAGTATTGTGAAAACAAACTGATCTAAATAAGCGCGCTATTTAAATTGTCAAAACACAACAAAACGAAACAAAGAAGATGGACAACTAAAAATCTGTAAGATAAAAATTACTATTTTCGACATTATTTTGCTGGGGTAACGCACACGTCGTCGTCGTAAACGTGTGATATATTTTTTTCAAGTTGAGTGGCGCTGGCGCGCTTGATATTAACTATGAAAAGGAAGGTAGGTTATATGAAAAGAAACCATTTTTTTTTAATTTCATTTTTATTTCCACCTTAACAATATTCATACAGTCGGTGGATTATAAAACTAAATTATTAACATGTAATTACACTATAGATATTTACAATAATAAAGTTCGATCAGATTTTTTGCTGCAACCATTCTATAAAAAAATGTGTTTCAAAATATTTTGTAAAAGAAGTAGATTTTTTTTATTATTATCAGTGTTGATATTGTTTTTACTCTTAACTAAAGTATGATTTTAAAATATTTTTATAGAACATGCATTGTTTTTATCGGACAGTTCTAAAGAAAAGTTTCGATTTATTTTACAAAAATATAAATAACTAATTCAATAACCATAGCAGCAACAAAAAATCTGAACTGACTATCGAAATTCATCAACATCACAGAGAAACGAAATTTAAACGTTCAGTTCACTGAAAATTAGCATTACAATCATATTATTTGCAATTTGAATTTTACATAGTGAAAATTACATACCTACATTGGTGTAATACAACTTACAGTAAAGATGATAGAACAAAATTAAATCGATTACAATATTTATACATTCAGTAATCCATTTGAGACATCACTAATAATCGCAACTCCTAAAATAATACTTATAGCTTATGTAAAGCTGTATTTCAGTTAAAAATAAAAAATGGCAGTCTTTATATATTTTTTACAATGAGTAAGTAAGTATTTACACTTAAAAGTACACCCGATTTTATTTATATACATTTACCGCAAAAATCGGTAATAAGCGCTTAGTTATCACTTTGAGCATATCTAGAAAGTTTTTAAATAGTAATATGCGCAAAATGGGTTAAGCCGATCACATCGGCCAAATAAATATTACTAACTACACTATAGGCAAAACAGTCGTTTATATATACAGTATTGATATACTACGATTACATTCTCATATCCTCATTGTTGAATGGGGGGGTTTTCTGTTAGCAGGAGCTGGAGGCAAGCCAGGGCCTACAAGTGGTGACATTGATGGTGATCTAGTAGCTAATGGTGACAAAGAGGGTGAAAATGAAGGCGACATGGCCGCTGCGGCAGAAAACCCGCCAGGAACATCGTGACTTATTGGTGACCTAGGCAATAATAACTGTGGTTGTCTACATGACAAAGATGGTGCCGGACAGCTTCTTGGTGCTACTGTGGTTAATAAAGGTGGTGGAACACTCTTGCCACCAGAAATAGAAGTTCCTTTACTCTTGGCACTTGATGCTCCACTGTTACCACTTTGCAGAGAAACTGCATCATCTTTTAATCTAGCTATTTCAGAGAAAACGTGAGCCAACGGCTGATATTGAGGACCCCAATCGAGTAAGTAGTCCCAATTATAGCTGCCAGTAAGTTCCTCTTCTGAGTGTACAATGGAACTCAAACTACCTGTCATTGAAGGGCCAGCAGTTGGTACAGCCGTGTTGTCTCCCGGAGTGCTTGAGAAAGCGCCTAATGCCATAGCTCTATCTACTGCTGCACTCGCTTCATCCGCACTACTTGCTCGTTCACTTCCAGTAACTTCATTCAATTTGGCATAAATCAGATTTGTTATATCATTCTCATGTGCGCCGTCCTCATCAAACATGTGCATAGAGTCTATTGGCGCATGGTGCAGCATTGTATCCTTATTACCTACGTTTTCCGAACATCTTCTTGACGATGTGGATGCGCCTCCACCAGTTCCAGTGTCAACTATACCTAACCTTGCAAGATATTCCTGAGTATTATGTACAGATACATCAGAAAGATTGTCGTCATCTCTGTGTATACCAGATTCTCGTTGTAAGGGACCTTCATTGATCATTCTTATTTCTTCATCCTCTCCATCATCCCCATCTTCAGCTGAGCCTCGACCACTGGATCCAGACTGATCAGATCCAGATAGCTCTGAGGTGGTTGCTGCTCCTGAATTTGAACTAGCTGTATGAGGTCCATACGGTGGTATCTCATCATACTTTGGAGGAGCAAACTGGTTTCCAGAATTGACTGTCCCAGTATTTCTAATAGGAATAGTATCAAAAGCACTCGGATCTACATAACTATTTGTTGCACCGACTCCTTCAGAATTCAGTCCTGGTTTGTTGACTTTCTTATGCCTTTTATTTTTCATGTGCAAGAATAGGAATGCTGCAGCAAATATAATGATGATAAATATAAAAACAATTAGCAGTCCTAGAGCCCAGTCGGATAAACCACCACTTGCAACAGCCGATGCATCGGTGATTTGGTTCACATCTGATGCCAATGCGAGGTCATTCATTCCTATTTCGACAGCTGTTTTATTAGTCAATGACCCTTGTCGTCCAGAACTAGCTGTGACAACCAAGCTTATGGATTTGTCAGAGCCAAAAAGATTTTGAACAGAGTCTACTTTCTTCTTCAAAATTATGACACCCGTCGTTCTGTTGATTTTGAAGTAGGAATGCGAAGTTGATAGCTGATAAACTATTCTTCCATCAATACCTTTATCTCTGTCAGTAGCCGTAGCTTGTCCAACAACATAGCCGGCAGGTATCGATCCCGACTTAGGCACGCGGAATTTATAAGTTTTCTGAGTGAATTGAGGGTAGAATTCATCTCTGCTTTCAATATCTATTCTAACTTTTACAGTTGTGCTTTTACCTCCCAAATCTAAAGCTTTAATTGAGAATTCATACTTATTCTTTAATTCATAATCAAACACTGCATTTGAATTGACTAATCCTGATGAGGAATCGATCAGAAACATTTTGTAAGAATCGTCATTTCTGTTGTAATTATTTGAGGATGGTACTATTGAGTAATTAAGTTTGCCATACCTTCCTTTATCTAAGTCAGTGGCTCTTGCAGTGAAAATAGATGTACCAACTCTTTCATTTTCACCAATAGTTTCAAAATACTCAGTGACTGGAAATGTCGGGGAATTATCATTTTCATCAAGTATTCCAATACTGATATAAACTGCATTACATAGTGATGGTACCCCTTGGTCACAAGCTACTACAACAAGTTTGTAGTTAGTATTACCAGTATCGTAATCTAAACTTTTGTTAACTGTCAAGATACCGGTCGTAGGATGAATAAAGAATTGTTTTTTATCGTCTCCGGAGGTAATATTGTAAATGATAGCAGCATTGGGAGTTCCGTACAAATCAGCATCTGTTGCACTAAGATGGGTCAATGTGTATCCAATCTTAACATCTTCGCTCACACTCAATTCCAAATCATTGGTGCCAAATACTGGAGAGTTATCATTAGCGTCTGCTACTGTGATGAATACAGTGATAGACGTTTTATTTTGAGTGTTAGTTAGCATCTGTCCTTGTTCTATTGCAGCCAGGCCAAGGACATAAGAATCTTGTGTTTCTCTGTCTAACTTGTTTAGTAATATTAGAGCTCCTTCTGAAGTGACGTCGAAATTATTGCCTTCATTGCCTGATATAATGTGGATATCTAGGTTGTATTTCTTAAGCACGTCGTTAATGCCACCGATTTGCAGCAGCGATGATCCCTTTTCGGTGTCTTCGTTTACTGTTATCCTGAAAATATGAAACAATAAGATATTATTTTTCATACCTTTCTTTGCATTTTTAAGACTATTGGCATTACTTATTTTTTATGTGATTCACAATATTTAAAAAAATGTCTTCGTTTATAGTAAATTGTAGCTATAAAAAAAAGATAACAGCTTTGCAAAACAAATCGTTTCGTTTCTTTGCTAAACTGTCAATATAATAATAACAATATTTGTTTGCTGTATTTAGTGGTTTGATTAACTTAAATTAATAATTTAACTCTGTTCTTGTCTTCATATAGTTTGTATGATTTGACTATTACCTGTAAGTATCCTGTCCAATAAACGGCTTAATCTCCGAAGACGCGCCCGTACTAATCCTGACAGAGGCTACTGCACTTCTATTTGGTTTGCCATGGTCCGTAGCTACAACAGCCAGTTGTGTGTCTCTCTGGTTTGTTGGTAAAGCGCTGTAGTTCACAAAGATGGCGCCAGATATCGCATCAATGTAGTACCCTTTTGTTGGACGGAGGATTGAGTATGTTATTTTGCCGTTGTCTCCATCATCGCTGTCTTTTGCGCTAACAGTGCCAATTTCAAGAGTATCAGTGCCTTCTGGAAAATAATAGAAAGAATATATTAGTATTTCTGAGTTGGATTTATAAGATTATTAAAATGCGAATTGATTGATTTTGAACAGTATTTTAGTTTAATAATTTTATTAGAAAAAAATATATAATAATATGGCAGCCCTGTATCTAATACATATTCCACTGCTTGGCTTGGGCTTGTTCTCATGATGAGATGGATTAGGTCATATTTCATTTTTTTCCTACTCAGAAATAAAATAATACTATTGTGTAATGAGTTTAGGTGGCTATGTTAAAGACCTTAAAGTATAATAAAAGTGAAAAGTTCTTACCGGGCAATATTCGGTTGTAGGAAACTTCATCAAATATTGGAGAGTTATCGTTAACATCCGTGACTTTTATAGTCAGCGTAGTTTTGGCGACGTGCTCGCTGTCTGAAGCTGTCACGTTCACTTCATACGTCTTTCTCGTTTCAAAGTCAAGAGGTTTGTTCAACACAATCTTTCCACTATATCGATCTATAGAAAAACTGTTGTCCCCTTGCATTATCGAGTATTTCAGTGCCGGATATGTATCAACGTCGTTTGCAGTAACAGATGTGAGCACTGTTCCAACTTCCGTTCCTAAAAAAAATAAACAAAATATACTGACGGGTCTCGTTTGACTGCCGTTTTAACGATCCGCCAAAATAAAAATTCTCTAAAACAAAACCTCTGTCGACTTACAATGATATAAAAAACGAATAAAAAGCGACGCGGACGCCGCGAACCGACGGTGAACCGCTAAAACATGCACTCGGAAAAAATGTAATACCATCCAATAAATATTGATCCTAAAGGAGTCCCTTTTATTTAATCTCAGCGCCGGAATCGAAAAGTCGCAATGTTACCGAGTCGAGAATACAAATTATGTAAAATGCCTCCCTCTCCGTGGTACGCTTTTTGTTCTACCAATTTATTTCGAAAAGTCGATAGGCCGACCAACGGCAATTTAAAACCCGAATGCGAATACGGAGTAAACGAGTAAAAACCTACCTTCCGATACCGAGATGACGTTTGGCGGTGGGAATGTCGGCTGATTGTCATTCACATCCACGACATTGATCCTCAGCGTGGCTGTTCCAGTCATCTGTGGGTCGCCCTCGTCAGTGGCTATCACCGTCAATTTATAAGTCTCCCTTATCTCCCGATCGAGAACTATGTTCGTCTTTACTGAGCCCGAGAACGCAGGTTCAATAATGAATGCATTGTCATGATTTCCGTCAACTATGTGGTAAAGTATCCGAGCGTTCACACCACGATCTCCATCCTTAGCGGCAAGCTGCACGACGAATTCACCCTTAGTGTTTCCTTCAAGGACATTTGCAATGTACTGTTGTTGCGTAAACCTGGGAGCGTGGTCGTTCTGATCGATCAGATTTATTATAACGTCGCAGTAGCCGTATAGGACGGGCGAGCCTTCTGTGCGAGCGACTACAACAAGCTGCCTGCGCGGGCCCGGGTACGACTCATAGTCAAGATTGGCGGAGTTATTCACCCTTATTACACCTGAGTTGGAGTCAATTTCAAATGCGTACTGATCGTTGCCATTGCCGATTTCATAAATTATTCTCTGTCGCCGCCCGTCGCTCCGGACCGCGGTCACTTGCAGCACGTCCTTTCCGTACGGCATATTTTCTTCAATAGTTACGTTGTATGTTGCATTTTGAAAGTTTAGTGTAGGTGTTTGGTCTGAAAAGTCACCGACTCGTATTTCTATTAAACCTATTGAGTATTGCGGTGGATTGCCTTTATCTTTTGCCGCCACTTTTAAATGAATCAATTTTCCATTTTCACTTGCTAAGCTTTGAGAGGCAGTCAAAACGCCAGTAGTTGGATTGATGCGAAATTTGTTATTGGACGTGTCCAAAAGTTCGTAAATAATTTCTGCGTTAGTTCCTATGTCATTGTCAGTTGCAGATACTCTTAGCAAGCTTTGGCCTGGCGGTGATAATGTTGCTACTTGTTCTTTGAATGGGTACTTAGTAAATATAGGTTTATTATCGTTGACGTCTTTGATTGTGACTTCGACAGAAACTCTTTGAGACCGTGTAATGTATCGACCTTCATCTGTAGCTACTGCTTCAAAGTGATAGACATTTGTCTTTTCTCTGTCGAAAGTTCTGCAAAAAAAAAACTCGTTATGTTTTTGCAAATATTAATAATGCCTAGTTATATGACAGAGTTTAGTCTGACTTAATTACAAAAGTATTGCAATATACTTACCCAGTCGTGAAAATGATTCCAGTTTTATTGTCAATCCTAAAAAGACCTTGGCTCTCATTTGCCAATGAATAAACAATTCTTTTGTTAAAGCCTAAGTCAGCGTCGGTTGCTCTTACTTTGATAACAGATGTATCAACCATTGCATCTTCTGGGATAGCAGCAGAATAGTGTCCGGTATCAAAAACTGGATCATTGTCGTTTTGATCTTCAACTATGATGGTTATATTACACGATCCTTGCAACGCTGGCGATCCGTGATCAAAAGCAGTAATTGTCAAGTGATATTTTGACTGCGTTTCACGATCTAAGGTCTTAGCAGTCAGCCTACCAGTTGTGGAATCTATAGAAAATTTATTGCCATTGTTGCCTGATGTAATGCTGAAAGTTATGACCTCATTTGCTCCAATATCTTTATCAGTCGCTGCAACAGTGTGTATTACTTCTGGATCATTGTTTTCTGGTACTGCTAAAGGATAACATGATCCCGTTTTAAAAGTTGGCGGGTTATCATTTACATCCATTATGCTTATAGTAACTGTAGCAACATCAAAATTACTCGTAGATTGGAATGTGCTTGAATCTGTGACGTATACGGGAAAAGTGTATTGATCTCTCTCTTCTCTATCAATTTTAGTTTTTACTGTGATTGTGCCCAAGCGCTCGTCCACAGCAAACTTATCGTCGGCTACACCAGGAGGGATCAAGTAAGTAAGGTTACCTGAAATAAAATAGTCTATTAGGAAATGGTAAAAATATTTTGTTAGAAACGTATAAAATAGTACATGTGTACATTTTAATTTGACTATAACAGATCCCAATGATACTTACTAGTATTCCCCCTAGACGACTTTGCAGATAGTCTTGTAACAAAACTTCCAGGTCTTATATCTTCACTAATATTTGCTCTGTAGAAAGAATCCGTAAATCTAGGAGGAACATTTGTAGACTCTTGAAGAATTAAGAGTAGTGTCATGTGACTTTGTCTTGGAAACGGCATCCCGTGATCAGACGCAGTAAGATTCAACTTGTATTGTCCAGGTCTGACTCTTGAAATGTCTTGAGAATATTTGCTCGCAAGTGACAATTTACCAACATCGTATTCCATGGAAAAGTAGGCGTGATCATTGCCACCCGATATATAGTAGGATATTCTACCATTATCTCCAGAATCTGCGTCGATTGCTAGTGCTTGATACAAAGTTCCAGTTATGGTATTCAAGGATACAGTAGTCCTTTTAGCTGATACGAAAGTAGGAGTATTATCATTTGCATCAGTAATAGAGGTATGAACAGTTGCCGATGTTGCCATTCTTTCACTTGTGTTCACAGCCAAATCTGTTGCTTCTACAATTAGCCAATACTCTTTCAATGTCTCATAATCAAGAGCAGAAGTCAAAGTTAATGAGCCAGTTAGTGGATCTAAGTTGAAGACACTTTTAGTGACAGGAAGAGAAGATACGACTCGAAAGTTCAATTCACCATTTGGCCCTGAGTCAGCATCTTTAGCGGTGAAGTTGTAAACTATCGTTCCGACAGGCGTAAGTTCAGATATTTCAATATTTACAGGATCTTGTGGCCACTGCGGTGCGTTATCATTAACATCCACAATTTCAATCTTTACAGTCACTGCACTGCTTTGTGGATTATTGGTAGCTGATGTATCTAACGCTCTTACTTCAAGACGGTATTCATCTTGTATTTCCCTATCTAATTGCCTGGCAACAACTAGGGAACCTGTTCGGCGATCAATTTCAAAGGTGCCCGGAGAATGGTCCGCTGTAAGTGGCATTAGGAGATATGATATTTGTTTTTCATTATCATCATTGACCAAGTTTTCCGTGATGTCACTATCGCAGCATGCTACAGTGCCAACAACATGACCGATTTTTGCATTTTCTTTTACCTGAAAGTAAAACAATAATTTTAGAATATCGTCTTAATGTTTAAAATAATGTATCATATATTATGATATATTAAAATAAATTTTAACTTTTGGGCATTTCTTGTACTTACTTTAAAAGACAAACTGGAACTAGTAAAGGTAGGTCTATTGTCATTAAGGTCCAGGACCTCAACCTTCAGCTGTCTTACAGTTTGCTTTGGTGGGGTGCCTCCATCTGTTGCTGCCACTGTCAAACGATAGATTGATCGCTCTTCATGGTCTAATACTGCAAGGAAAATATCAAATTTTATAAAAATAAATTAAAATTTTCCTAAATTTATATGATTGTGACAGATTTTAATTAAAATTGATGTTTTTTATTTTTTATCTTACCTGTGCTTGTTTTAATCACGCCAGTATTAGCATCGATAACAAAAACTCCAACACCATCCATATCTCTTTCACTTAGAATAGAGTAAGTAATAGAAGAATTAACTCCATTATCTCTATCAATGGCTTTGACTCTAGCAACTTCAGCTCCCGGTTGTTGTTCTTCTCTAACGCTTACAACATCTTCTCTTGGATCAATAATTTCTGGCGGATTATCGTTGACATCAGTTATTTTGATAGAAACAGGAACTCTACTTGATCTAGGCAACGTGCCTTGATCTTTTGCTTCAGCAAATAGTGCGTACGATGATTTGAACTCCCTGTCTAGTTTTTCTTTGGTTGTTATTATTCCTGTAACAATCAAACAAGAGATCAAATCGGCGATCGAAACTCGAGTTCGAGGCGAAATCAATAATGTAACTTAAGTATAATCTGCTATATGGTGCAAGAATTTTGGATCCATAACAAATTTTGTTTTCATAATAACCAAATTCCTTGTAGAACACGTGGCCAAAGTATTTTGTCAATTTTAAAATCGATTACTTTAAACCCTTCAATTAGGTATACATAAAAAAGATCGCCATGGACCTAAATAACTATGATTATCCGACCCGCACCATATCGAGAGCCAAAAAATCGTGTTGACAGAAACGGGGTAGTAAAATAAAATGAGATACTCATGTGTAGCTATATATAAACATATTATATACTCAAAGAAGTTATATTAACGTTTATCAAATGAGATATACCAGAAACCGCTGCAATGAACGTTGGGAAGAAGTATCCATAGCAAAAATATCTCTCATTATTCTTACCACAAATATCGGACAGCTTTAACTTTAATATTTGCGGTGAAACGGTAATATCGAGTCCCTTGTGATGGCAGATTTCTGTTTTTGTACGAAACGGAGATTATTTCTGTGGTGTAAGGTATCTGCTCACCTCAGTGGGTCAAAGATCATGATGGCACAGTCATAAATACTAGTAGCTTGAAAATTCAACCATTTCATTGATCAAATCAAGCTTGTGATTTATATTTGAAACGTCGTCTTACGGTAATTTAACTTTGTATGTTGTTTTGTCTTAAGCAATGAATTATAAGAGTAAAGGACACTTCGTTCCCATCTGATGTGACACAAAAAGTTCATTTTTACACGCAATTTTGTCTCTCCCAAGCATTCTTTACTTTGTTAAGACAACGGAATCATTTACAATCGCGTCATCTCCAATCACAATTACCTTTTTATACGCTGTTTGTTATTGCTGCAATTTATAGCACTCTGTCCACAGAAAGATTCCAGCTACATTTTACACCTATAATTCATTTGAGAACATATGAAAATAAAAGGTATCTGTCAACGAAACGAGTTGTAGGGCCTGTGCGTCCTACACGTACATTTGTAACGTACGAGCTTTAAATAGTCGACGACAGTATCTAGTACTGGTAAGACTTGTAATAAAACATGTGAGAGAATAGCGAGGCTTCTACATAGCAATATTTTAATAATAGTTAATGGTGGGTCACGGCGCATGCGAGAGCGACGACGTTTATAACTCGCAATTGACGCGCATAAATTCATTGTGCGTTGCCTCCCGTTGTGGTTGAGCCGGACGACTGGTGGCGTGACCTTTGAATAAAAAATGCCGCCATTTTGATTGAGCAGCAAACTTCCTTTTGGCAATCTAATTTTTTTTTGATTAACATTTGTCACATTATAGATTTAGAACGTATTTAAGAAATACATAAATTACATATACATTATTCATATTTGATATAGTACGAAGTATACCCGAAATCTCCGGGATAACATCACGTTATCACATAACAAGATGATAAAATCCTGTTTTCTATCTGGAGACTTCACTATTTTATCATAATTCGGTTAAGAGCCTATACTATCTCAAATGGCTTAGCATGATCCTTCGTTACGTCGAAAATACTGCAGCATTAATTTTGAAATAAATATATGGTAAAGTTGAGGATTAATGTTAGGTACTATGTTAGCCGAAAACACGATTCCATAAAATTTTCTCGATAGAAAAAAATCCCAAAGTTACCTCCAAAACGATAAAAAAAACCGCTGTAATTAAAAAAATACGTCAAATTGAATCATGAAACTTTGCATACTTACTGAACTAACTATAAAGCAGGTCTTATGTTATGTACATTTTTAAAATTACCATTATTTTCACTTTAAAAAAAAAAATACCTATACTATCGGCGTCTTGAAGCTCATTCCCTTCCGCCCGACACCCCCGTTCAGTCTCGCTTCGGCTTTCGGACGGGATAGCTGTGTCGCATGCGCTCAGAACACACAATACGCAACAGGACTACGTAAAATTGAAGTAGGTACTTAGGTTTCTAGTGTTGGCGCAATGGGAAATAAGCGTAATAAAAATAAGAAGCGTCTGGGTTGGCGTAAAGAAACAGGCAAACATAAATAATAAACGTTATGAAGTAAGTATCTACCGACCTATTTACTACAATATTAGTGATTACAAACATTAGTACAAAGTTAGTGATTAGTAGTTAGATAGCATAAGTTTGGTGCAGTGGCTAAGCGGTTGGCTGCTGCGCTACGAGTCGCAGGTGTTTCTGCATGTGATTTGTGTTCGTAAACCACCGTCCACGATTCAGAAGAAATTCAGGTGGGACAACTTAAAAAAAAAAAAGTTATCTGTTTTTATTTTGACAACATACCTACAACAAATAGGTTTATATAACATTTTTATATAACATGCATGTTGCCTGAGTTATGCGATCCCAGGCATGTTCGAAATATGCCAATTAGAGATTTAAGCGAATTAAAATGATTGTTGTATAATTTTGACAATGTTTAATTACTTTCAAAAATGTATGGTACCTATATACTAAAGATGCCACGAATATTCGGCAACTATTCGGTATTCGGCCTATTCGGCCACTTTTTTTGCTATTCGGTATTCGCCCTATTCGGCCACTTTTTTTGCTATTCGGTATTCGGCCGAATAGTGCGTACTATTTGGCCGAATACCGAATAGCAAATCATGTAAAAAAAGACACGTTATTTTACTCAAAATTATGTATTTATTTCCAAATTACAACATTTTAGTACTTAAAATTAATCAGTGGTAAGTTGTGATGGATAAAAACGAGCTTTTCAGCATTTTTTGGTAGCAAAGATCGAGATCGCTTTTCATCGTAAACGTTACCAGCCTCAGAAAATAACCTCTAACTATAAACGCTACTTCCAGGCAAAGAAAGATAAACTTTATATTGTTTTTCGTTTGCTGACCACCACTTGTAAGGATAGGCCTTCCGATCTAGGTGAATAGATAGACCGATACACGTGTCCTACTAATTTAACTATCGTAATTTCGGAAAGAAAGTTTGATTACCAAATTATTTTCATTACTGTTTTGGCGCTGTTTCTTAGTGGACGGACGGTCTTTTGAATTTCGCGCCAATTCATGACCGTGTACTTCATATTTATATTGTAAATAGCTTTTATATATAATGTATCGTAAGTAGGCTAGGTAATTAGAACATTAGTTAGGTAAATACTTGTATCAAGTGCTCAAGTGCATTTTAGTGAGAAAAACAATAACAATGCCGCTTGCTGATCCGCGCGGTTTTACTCGCGTTAAAAGTTACTATCCCACTCTCGTCGCCGAATATTCAGCGGCCGAATATTCGGCGCATCGGCCGACAGCGTTGCCGAATATTCGGTATTCGGCCAATTCACTATTCGTGGCATCTCTACTATATACCATACATAGCTACCTACCCTACCCTACCCACCTACCTACGTACTTACCTACCTTCCTACCTACCTACATACTTTCCTATTTACGTACCACCTATCCTACCTACCTACTCACATACTTATCTACTTACCTACCTATCCTACCTATACTTTAGATAAGTATCTTATTGTCTTGTATTTATACAAACCTAATAATGAGAATCACGAACACAACAAAAAGAATTATCCAATTTGGTGCAGTCCTTCGGAACTTATGCGCGTACAGCGCGTACATACATTTGGGCAATTCATTGTTATATAGATGCATAATAACTAAGAAAGTAGTACAAGAATAATAATATAATAGTAGGATAATACAAGGCGAAAACTATATAATATTATAAGATTGTAAAATAGAAAATTGTAAACTTACTACTAAGCCATTGTAACTACAAAACCCTCAGCGCAATGGTGGCTCGCGTTCGACTAGTTTTTTGTGGCAGTAGAATTTATGCAGTGCTTGGTTAGTACTCGTCCGATAATAGTTTACAAAATCGCTTGTGTGCCCGCGTCACCGCGAGTAGTATTGTGCGAGCGAGATAGAGAGTGAGGAGGCGCGGGGAAGTGGGGGCGAAATTTGAATTTGAGCTGAGGTTGTATAGGCTCTTAAGTAGTAAAAAAAAAAACATACAGATTAATTTGAATTTAAATATAAGTATGGACAAGGATAATATTGAAATGGAAATCTTCATATTAAGCTTGAACTTAAACCTGCTCTAAGTCTGATCGTTTACTGAAGCAGTCAATATGAATCAACTATCAATGAAAGAGCAATATTTCGTATATTTCCAACTGATGATAATGATGATTTCGTTAACGATATACTAGCTATTCACAAGATGTTTATGTTATTGCTGTAAAGACATTTGCTGCACCATTCATTCAGAATTGAATGTAACTCCTCATTGATGTTTTATAGTCCTGACATTATGTTACTTTTTATTAACGTTATGTATGTATTTATGATATTGCAGAGCTCCTTAAGTCATTATTATCTAGTACGTGATCGTAAATGGGTGTATATTTAGTGCTAGCTTTTGAAACGTCTTTTTGAAGTATCTACTGGGTAATAATATCTTCAACGCCTGTTTTTGTTGGTACACACTTGCGAACTACTTGAGCATTGAGGACTATAATTTATTTAATCGTTATTATTGAAACTCCTTTTTACTATGGTTATTGAGATTTATTAAACGGTAGGACTATTGTTAGCCAGATCAAGAAAGGAAGCAAAACTATCTCAATGAATCCAGGCGCCAAAAAAAAAGGTGGTGAGTTTAGTCCTTTAAATTACTGGCGCATGAAGCATAGTATTTTGGTCTTTAGATAAAGCGATACACCTGCAATATTTTAAAGTGTTTTTTTATGTTCAAAGAGATCAGACGTCGTGAACTTTTGTCCCTTGTCAGACAGTAAATATTACTGTATGACTCATTGAACAACTCAGCATTACAAGTCTTCAATATAAAATTACTTCATCATCAACATTCAATAGAATCTGCATATTCGTAATAAAGATTTTGTAAATCGATCAATTGATCGCTTGGGTTGGAATCATTACCGCCCTTTTCCTTATTTTGACTAAGTTGAGCCGTAATCGCTAAATCATAAGAAATATTTTATAATCCTATTTTCATATCTTCATTTTGCGTACATTCAATTACGGTCCTAAATAATCCTTTCGTATAACTCGATGGCGTTGGCCAAAAGATCAGAGCAGGCCGACGGCTATCAATGCTCATAAAAGGCGGACTTTTTGCCCCCGAACACATTGTGGGCACCTGCTGAAGAGGAATCGCCAATCGCCCAATCAGGACCACATACACATGTCGCAAATGATTTACGAATTTGGCGTTCACACATTGCTGCTTAGGATGGCTTCAGTAAGAATCGTTTCGGATTCCATTTATATTTTGATCGATTCTAATTATCCTTTTTGCAGTATTGCAATTACTAATGTAGCTTTTGATATGTTTTTGTAATATCTTAATTTCTTTTTATTTGCCAATATACTACTAGTGGAACAACTATTATAATTTATACTATATTATTGGTCTATAACTATTTAATTAGTCATATTATTCAGAATTACCTCACATTCTTTTTGGAATGCATTCAACATTTTGAATGAGTTAAGAATAAGGCATTGAAAGGCCGATAATATTTTGGTACGTAGATTAGTTTTGAGCTTCCTATTCTATGGTTTCGAGACGATTTTGATAGAATAATAAGTAGGTAATAAGTTTATTTAATAATAAGAACAACGTCTCCTGGAATCATCATTTAGAATTCTGGATTGGACAAATGCAACCATGCCGATTCTAAATCCAGCCTG
This sequence comes from Hypena proboscidalis, assembly GCA_905147285.1. Taxonomy (NCBI): domain Eukaryota; kingdom Metazoa; phylum Arthropoda; class Insecta; order Lepidoptera; family Erebidae; genus Hypena; species Hypena proboscidalis. The sequence goes on from LR990132.1 coordinate 2,624,999, forward strand.
CAAGCATCCTTATAGCTGCTAACTAGCTCGGGTGTTCGGGTGTGATCGTCGATAAGCCGAATTGAGACGAAAAGCATTACCATTCATCAGTCAGTTATTGAGAATAACGAAGTGTCTACCACCCTTTTTATGCCATGTTTAATACTCACACGAATTCAACGATAAACATCTTCTCGGATAAGATCGCATTTGCATATCTTATTAAATGCGCTTTAAAAGCCAAATGCAGTAGTTTTTATTAGTGATGCTTTTACTTGATGTTCTGGGGTCAGATGATGTTCACGTTAACGGTTTAGTTGCTTCATCTAATGTATTGGCGTGTTTAACATTATTTCGGCCCAAAGTTGGAAAATAATTTGATTAACACTTGATAAAATTTCCATGGTTTAAGATTACACCCCAGTCCTAAGACATTAATCTTAGACTTGAATGATTCAGGACAAATTGACAAAAGAAGGATGTTTTTATTGCAAGCCTTTATTAGACAAATAATCACTTATTCTTATAGAGTCGACTTGGAAAAGCTCGGTACGTATCCTTCATCAAAACAGACCGAACACTCGAAATAATTCCATAATTACACACTGGTCCATGGGAAGGTCCAAAACAAACAAAGCCATCGGATCTGCTCCCTATACTCTCAAATTGTGCAGGTATTAAAATGGCTCTATTTATCCAAACTGTTTGCTCAATCAATGAGTTTGAAGGGACTTACATACTTTTGGTTTTAGCTTTCAAAAGTGCCGGCAAACCAAACAAGGGACAAGTGGCTTGCAGTGAAGTTCTAGTGAACAAATATGAGGGTATTTGGTATTACGGTAAAATTTCGTTGTTCTTAGTTAGTTCTGTACACGATGTAATGATCCATGTAGCGCCGGTACTGTGTGGTAGTAAAAATTAACTGTAAGTTCGATTTCACAACTTATTTGTAAAAAGCGGCTAAACATAATGATAACAATATTAAAATGAAGTTTTTAGGATAAAAGGACACAAAGAAGAAAAAGCTATAAAAGGTAGCTGAATGAAGTACAAAATGTTTGTAAAGAGCAATGTAAATAAATTAGCTATGAATAATGATGCAGCACATTTCAAAATTGGGCCTTGAACTGTCCATAAAGATTTGACCTTAGTAATATCAGTAGTCATTGTTGTCGGGTCAACAGTCGGAAGTTCTTAGTCGGATAATAATGACAAATTGCAGCTTGACGTCTACCTATGAGCATTAGAGTTAGACAAAGTAATGTCTATCATAAATCAAACATTATGTTTAAGATTTTATATTTTTGAGGGCAAAAACAAGTAATTTATTTGAGTAGTTCAAAGTGCAAGAAGCTTTGTAAAAACATGGACATGGAAGTGATTGATGTGAAAGTTTTTCTGTATCTTGTGCGTTTTTGTTTAAATTGTTAGTATTGAATCGAGTACCTTTTCATAATTATTTGGAGGCGTGAACACAATTTTGATAATAATGTGTGGATCCAACTGCATTCAATTTTTTTTTCGTTTTGTTGCAGCCTTTTTGTAAGTAAAATGACACTAACATTACATAGTGTTTATAAATCGAAACGTACCTGTAACTGGATTAACATTGAAGCTGGTGTTACTAGGGAACAAACTGTATCTAACAACAGCATTATCTCCCAAATCGGCATCAGTAGCAGCAATTTTTCCAACGAAAGCTCCAGCCTTCTGATTTTCTTCAACTTGGAATTCATACGCAGATTTACTAAATACGGGATCATTATCATTTGCATCTATTACGTTGACTACTAAGTTTGCGGTTGCGGAAAGCGGTGGGATACCGTTGTCAACAGCAATTATGAGCATTCTGTGCTTGGCAGTCGTTTCCCTGTCTAGTTGTTTGGCGAGATATACCCAACCTGTACTTGGTTGCACTTTGAAATAGTCTTCAGTTGCATTTGCGGTTTCTGGTGCAATTTTGTATGTGATTCGAGCGTTGTTGCCCGTATCCTTGTCTATGGCTTGAATTTCCAATATCTGTAAAACATACGTCAAATTTGAACATATATTAACAACAGTCATTACGTCTACATTATCCGAAAGGGACACCCTTCAAAAGCAAAGGTGTATTTTACCAGATATATTTGATATCACGTGATAAAGAGTAAGTCTATCACATAATGCCAAACAAGACAATTTACGACGAGAAAAGTCCATATTACACATTTGCACGACCAGTAAATCAAACCTCACAGTGAACGGTCACATACATTAGCTACTAGGCCAGCAAAGTAGTCAATAATAATTATTTGTAATATTTTTAAAGCAAATTTTAGCTTTGCTATGCCTTTTTGTAATTTATAAAATATTAAAGTTGAAAAATTAAGAATCCAGCAGGACTCGAACCTGCACCCCCTGGGTATACGCCCCAAGTGCTTTGCCAATTCAGCTATGGATTCGTATGCTGCCGGACTCGAAATTTCTCAACTCTTTTTGTGCCAGCTTTTTGCTAGACGAACCTTATTTGGTTTTAGCGCCATCTATGTGATGCGATAAGTCACTTTTCACATACTGTAAGTTTGAATTAAGATCAACACTACTGTCAAGAGATGACGCATTTTTATCAAATACATGTAATATTTTTTTAAAGCAAATTTTAGCTTTGCTATGCCTTTTTGTAATTGCACTTGGGGCGTATACCCAGGGGGTGCAGGTTCGAGTCCTGCTGGATTCTTAATTTTTCAACTTTAATATTTTATAAATAATAATTATAATTATAATTATCTACCCATTAAAAGTTGTCTCCAATACGAAGGTTAAAGTCACTTAAAAATGTAATGTTTTATTTTTAGTTGTCTTGTAAACCCGATACCTCTCGATTGCTATCGCTCAGTTAAGCGATATCCAATAAATTGTTGCATAGAGATTAATAAGTATTTATGAATGTATTGTAACTTATTTTTATTGAAATACTTTGAATATTCTGTTTGAATGTAAACGCCAATAACATTATTTTATAAGAATTCTATGTTAATAATGGCTTTATTTCATATTTTATTGAATGTGTTTTGTTTAGTGTTGATAATCAATTTTACTTTATGTTATGTCTTTATTTCAGATTTCTATGTTGTTATGATGATGCCCAAATTTTGAAGTGTTGACTTAGTAAACACAGTACAATAAAAATTGCTTAATACGTTATCTACTCGTGTTACGTGTTAGTTTATCATCATTATTTTAGGGACTCCTTTTATTTTTTTTTAACTATGTTATAGTATTTGTTAAGATATTAAACTAAAGCCAGTTTAGTAAACTCCTGTTTACCTTAATTGAATTCATATAATTCTAACCGCCACATTAGTTCACCGCATTTCCGCTGCTATTACTATAATTACATTTAATGCTATTCTTACCTTAGCATTTATAGCTTCAGACTCTAGAACATTGGCGCTGTACGAGTCATGTTCAAACACGGGGGGATTGTCATTCACATCCTGAACATCCACCACTAAAGTCAGGTTTGCACTCAGTGAAGGAACACCGTTATCTTTGGCAGATATAATAAGAGTATGGCGGACGAGATTCTCGTAGTCTAGAGACCTAAAATAGAAAATACTTTTAGTATATATCAACAACATTTTAGCAGTTATTTTGGGTCTCATGTAATTGAGAATAAGCCTTTTACCATCTACTGGGGTCTCCATACTGCTACTGACAATTTCCTGATAAAAAATCTAAACAGCACTTGTGCTGGACTTGGGGATCCGGCCCGACACGCGGTTGCATATACTACCGCTAGACTAAATAGGCAGTCATAAACATAAGTAATTGCGTCTAAACAATGTATTGTTAAAATATATTGAGCCTTTGTACAATACCCTCTTAAAACGTTTTACAGCCCCTCGTATGAATAAAATAAAAAAAAACGTATTTTAAGTCTGTCGTAGATAAAACGCGAGGTCATTTTGCTGAGGCATCTGCCAAGTTACTTAAAAAGTATGTAAGAAATGACGTTTGTGGCTGGAAGCTAGTTAACAATAAAATTTTCTCAAAGACTTACCTCAATAAAGTAACCAATCCATGCTGATGGTTCACAGCGAAGGTGTTCGAAGGTCCTGTAGCGGACAGTAGACTATATGTAATTTGACCATTCTTTCCAAAGTCCTCGTCTGTAGCCTTAGCCGCATAGATAATTGAACCGATTGCAGCAGACTCCGCAACTGATACACGAACTGATGATGTGCCAAATTCTGGGGTATTATCATTCACGTCATCTAGCGTTATTTGGACCTGAAAGAAATATTTAATTATTAGTTTCTTATAGTGATCTTGGCCTTCACCTTTAACCTGTCGTTTGGTAACAATGGTAGGGTTTGCACTAATGTGTTCCAGCTGTAGTAGAAATTTGGGAATTGTGAACAGTCTTACACTACTGTGTTTCAGTTTATTGGTAAAAAAAGTCTCAAAATAACATTACATAATTCTGCATTCCTCAAGTGTAATGACGTATGTGCAATCTTCTGCAGATAGTGGTTGGTATGCAGTTGCCACTTGCCATTAGGTGGACTGATGATTAGTACCAATTATGACTTGATCAGTTATAATGATAAATATAAACCATTTACTATGTATTGGCAGTCCATTTATAAACAATTCCTCATTAAGAATCATAATACTATCACGATGACATAGAACATCTATTGTTATAATAACGTTTGTTGTATTAGCGTTCATTATTATATCGGATCGTAGGTGGACATTTTTATCCATTAATCTACAGAGTGATTCAACTCATGGGCATCCTTTAGAACTAAGATTCTACTCATGATACAGTTTGTTTTGGTGTCTATTAAATCCTACTAACGTTATTAATGCTAAGGTTTGTTGTTTGTAACTCGTTTACGCAAAAGTTACGAATCAGATTTTGATGAAATTTGTGTAACTTATAACTTAAATTAACGTATAAGGTTTATTTGTTTGCTATGTATGTACCTAATACATGATAAAACCTTTTTAATATTACTTTATATTATTACTAGTCGAAATAAAGTCTATATCGCTATTTCTAAAGATGATTATTTTTTATCGTTACCTGGGTCTGATCAAAATTTGAAGGATTTCCGTTTGCTGCTCTGACGTTTAGTAGATATGATGATGTGGTCTCCCGATCTAGTTGACCAGCTGTTCCGATGGATCCAGAAAGAGGTTCAATGGTGAAACGATGGTCTGGATCACCGGACACGATGCTGTAGCGGACTGGCGGTTGACCTTGAGAAAGAAATAACAAATGATTACAACTGCAAAAGCTACTGTTCTTAGTCGGAAATATTTCATTGTAAGGCTGCGTTTTTCACAGAATGCAAGGAGGCATAGCTAAGGATGTCTTTGTAAAAACAAATAGAATATTTTTTTACGGGTTGCACTTAGCAAAATTCAATTAATTCTTCATAAACATATCCTTAGCTTCGAATCCTTGCGTATCTCTGGTAGAAACACAACCTTTGAAAATGTTTCACATACTTCCTTTACGGATATTATTCGTGTTACCCAGGCAATGGTTATATTTGTAAGATTTTATTCCATCAGAACATTAGAGCAACAATGTAATGTACTGACGCGTATGCAAAATCGGTTTGAATCATTCAGACGCCTCTGAATATCCTTACTATAGTTTGTGACACATTAGCTGCTAGATTGAATAGCAAATCATTACATTCTTAAATATATATACTGTTTTATTATCTTTCATTTAAGAATAAACATTAAACTAGAAATATTAAGTGTGACGTAGAATAAACCAGCAGGAAGATATTTGCATAAAAATGCGTCATTTGATAATTCTAGAGTAATTCCCAAAACAATGCATAGAATGGCTGAATAGCCATTAGATATAAGATCTCGTTCTTATAACTTTTTGCCTGCACGTGTAGTATAATGGTTAAAGCGGACGCCTCGCCGCTTTCCACGGCACTGGTGGTGTGGGTTCAATATTCACATAAAAAAATCTTTGTGTGAACCGCAAAGATTTGTTCTCAGAACGAATGTGTTGTGTCAGAGAATGAGTGTATTTCGCCTTGTCATTAAGACCATTGGATAGTGTTATTGCTTATCGCATTCCATGTAAAAATCCAAATTATTTTTTACTAATTATTATCAGGAAATTTTAGTCCAATTGTTTGGTGTCATTCAATCATTGTGCTGTGGCGATGATTGGTGTGAAGCAACATAAGCCTATTGGATTAAATAACCCATAGTTCATAGCTGGACGATCTTTCTGTCCGTGTACCCGCATATTCGACCCCACTCGTCTCTATTTTCCTAGATTGTGAGCATCCAGCGAAATTGACCGCGCCACTATTGATGGCCACATAAATATTTATGCTACGGTATCACTTTACTTTCCGACAAGTACATTTTAATACTGAGAAAATATTTTACTTTATTATATATTATGTGTATTTGGTTACCTATGAAATATTTTATTTTGTTATTTTTTTTTGTTTTAATTTGTTTAACCTTTTCTTACTTTGACCACTTGTTATCGTAACTCTTCTTACTAATCAATATAATAATAATTATGCTCGAAATCTGCTGCAGTTATAAAATGTATTTCTCTAATATCACTAATAGCTACTTTTTTTAGTCATAACATTAAAAAGTAGCTGATATTAGTTATTATACTCTGTCCATTCCTTTATTTTATTTTTGACAGTTTACATTTAGGGATGCCTTCACACGTTACTGATTCGATTTGAAATCATAATCGATGTTGTCTAAGAAGAACTTTCAATCGATTAATTACATCAGAATGGTTTAAGTTCTTTATTAATTATTCGTTTATTAGTCGTTTTTATTAGATGAAATAAATATACAAAATAATAATATAATAATAATGTCACATACTTGGTCTATGACGGTTTCCTAGTTACCTTTGTTTACATTTTGATATGTCATTCCAAGATTTCGACTTAATTTCTTGCAAATAATTATTCATGGAATCTTGATACTATTATTATATTCTTTTTTTATAAAAAATACAGACAATACACAAAAAAAAGTCAACTTAATCTTTTTCATAATGATTGATTTATTTCATTTCACGATTTGATTTATAGTCTGTGGTTGTTTGTTACAAACAGTGAACTGCCCTAAAAAGTGTTGCTTGTCAATAAAGTACATTATTATTGTAGTACATTAATCTGACAATAAAAACGGTAATTCATAGGCGTGATCTGTCAAAAAGAAAATAAAGGAATGGACAAAGTATAAAGGTTCTAGGTCTATATAGGAATCTATGTTCAAGATTGATTATACATAGAAAACTATTTTATTAATATCATCTACTTCACTAATACTAGCTACTATTGGAATTCTATGTTGAATCTTCTCTACGTTAAATCAATTTTGATTATGATACTAACAATGGGTAAATACTCAAAAACTAATATTGTATTCATTTTCAAATCTTAATATAGAAATTTGACATAATAAATGCATTCCGAAGAGAAGATATTTAAAATATAATGTAGTTACCACGATATTTGCAAAAAACATAATTATAAAACGCATATTTCAAAAAAATCCACTCAATTACAAACACGATTTATTACAGATTTCTTTTGATTTAAACCAACATGTCTATAATTTAGCAGTAATTATTGTTAAGCTAAGCTTTTTGCTGTTCATCAAAATAGCTTCTTAATTTCGTGACTAGACCGATACTAGAATCTCAGGCAATTTATATGCAAATTCAAAGTATTAATTATTTAGGAGCGAATCTAGTCTAGGCGTTATTGCGCTTTTTGTGTACGTACAGAATGTAATTAACCATTATTCGCTATTGTTTACGAAATAATGTAGCAGCTGTAATAAAATCTACTTTCTCGAATAAAATAAATGTTGACCAATTAAACATTACAAATCAAATTCAAATCATTTATATTCATAGGCCCCCAGGAGGCGCTTGAACACGTCAAAACATTACAAAAAATGATATAACTAACCAGAGAGTTTCATCAGAGAGTTTTCCTTCGTTTTTATAGACATTATCTGAAAATATTCAAAGTTTTTTATAAACCCATAATCGCTTACACACTTTGTATGAGTGTCAACAGTCCTAGACAATCTGAAAAAAAATCCAAAAGAAATAGACAACACTTTTCGAAGTTAATTTTCTTATAATAATACTTTTGCTATCAGAATACGTGAGTAGTAAACGATAACAACAATCTGAAGTGTATGTGCAACCGTATATGACCGTCATAACTATTTATTGACCACTACAAAACGCAAAATATGATATTTTTGAAGATTGCGAAAGCAAATAAAAGAATAACTGTAGCATTGTTATCGCTGATCCTACTGTTATAAGGTTTGAGAGTGTCATGGCTGGCATAAAAAATATAATAAGATATAAAAGACGAATAGAATTTTATCTAAACACGCTTTTTTGTCCGTCACACCTCGTGTGTTCGTCGCGAATCGACAACAACACGAGTGTTTAGGCAGAACATTAAAATAAAGGTCCTTATTGCAGGCCGCATATGATTCGTAAAAACCAAACCAATGTTTATGTTTCTTTTAATAACACGGAATTATAAAGTCGCAACTTTCAATTGCAAACTTTTACTTCTCTAAAAAAATAAAAATATTATATACCAAACAAATGTCCTCTTTATTTAAGTGACTTCATTTCACACTGACCTTAGAAGTGACGTCAAATCACTGATACTTTAAACATTTAAAACAATTGTCTTGAAATTGCATTTTTTTACAACCAATGAACTCATAATCCACGTCAAAATCACTCACTCCACTCGCAAGATCATTTTTGTTCATTCGTCGGAGATAATCGCGCATTTGTTTTAAATAATCAAATTAAATCTCTATCAAGTGCTAAAATTTCAATATGAACCCTTAAAATTGATTCTATATCAGTAAACTGCAACAATCTTTTAGTCTATTTTCGTCACTTATACTAATTATGCCGGCTAAATTAATGTCTGAAGATCTTGCCGTTCCCTGCTGACTATTGTATTGTCTCTCAATAAGCCTTTTGGTTTGTTTTTCAAAAGCTTTTTATTGCTAATTGTCTGTTGTTTGTTAACATTTACATACAAAAGTAAGTTGTGTAGGCGTAGGCAGTAACTCGTAATTATGTAAAGTAAGTTTTAAATATAGTTTTACAATACTGTTGCAGTTGGTTGTTTGCAATAATAGTTAATTTGGTAGACACTATCTGTGCTGGAAATAGTTGGGTGTTTAAGAAAATTTGTGCTTGCCTAACGAAACTTATAATTGATTGGTATGTTGTTGTATTATTTGGTTTTCACATAATATCTTAAATCACCATTTTACACTTCATACAAAAATTTTGATAGGACAATTTTTGGAATTTTCAAATTAATCGGAATAATTACAGAATCGATCGTCACTAAATCATTTAATGACCTCATTGAACGATTTCAGGACCCGAAATTTTTTCCAAAATAAACCATCCACCGAAAACGGTTTTGTATCTATCAATTTTTAATTGGCAGCTCTCACAACAATTTAAAGGGGTTCACTGTCGAAAAATATTTTTTCCGGCGTTTCTTATTTTTTGCGCGGGCGGCGTGCTTTTTTTATGCCAGTCGTTTTGGGCAGGTACGCTGACACAAGATTGATATACAGTCTTATTCGTGGACATGCTCCGCAGTCTTTGTTTAACTGGTCCCGGTTTCTCCCCCCTGTCCTGTACACCCCCGCGTCGCCCCTTTGTCTCTCCTCTTTATACAGTCGCCGATGCGCAAACGCAGACTTATTTTCGGTTGGATTCACAGGATTTGGCGTAACTGTTGTTTTTGTGTGAATTGTCTTTATTTTTTGGAGATTTTTTGGAGCACATTGATTTGTTTGACTAGGTGCTGTGGGTTTTCTGGAAGTTTTCCATGGTTCATTCTGATAAGATAAATAGTTAAAGCAGGGACCATTTTCATAAATATCGAAACATTTCTTTTATTTTCACTAAAATAAACTACAGAAATATACCTGAGCACTAAAAAATAACTTGTATCAAAATACCTGCTCATTTTTATTATTCTTATTTGCTTTTTCGTTTTTAAACAATAATGATGACTGACGATGACAGTCATATCACACATTTTAGTCCGCCTCGATAATATATGCAACAAATAAAATCGCTGTGAAATATCCTTCCATTTCACGGCCAACACCAGATTTTATTTAATCCATCCATGTCTAAAAGCCAAAATTCATGGCTTCTTTAAATTATCATAAGAGGACGGATTTCAGTCGCAAAAATACTCGTATATCGAAGTTACGAGCAGGCCGAAATTCTGGGTCTGAACGAATCGCAATAAAGTTATATCAACCGCTTAATTTTGGAGTGAGTGTTTAGTCAATTCATTAGGGATCAGGATCGTGGGCAGGGCTGCACGAATCCTTCTTTTTGGGTCTTTTAATCCGTTTAGATCTAAATGTCCTTCATTTAGGCTCTTCGTGTTTTGCCTGAGAGGTCTTCGATTGTCAATGGTCATGTTTTGAATTATCTAGAGTAAATAATATTTTTAAACTCACAAAACTACTTTTGTAGATAAAAGTATTATAATTATTATACTTATTATAATTAAAGGTATTTAATTTTATGACAAAATCAATGATCAAATCTCAATGTTAAATTTCAAGGTCGAAAGACTTAGTATTACTTAATTACCTACTACTATTTTGTTATCTGCCTGAGTTTCAACTGCCAAACATTAATCACCAAATCCAGTCCCTAATCCATCCAATTTAGCAGGCGAGAGTGTCGTGGCATACCGGCCCACTCCGCATTACAAAATGAATTTGCATCTCGGCCCTTCTAAATTGAAATCATTAACGGACCAACTGATTATCGGACTCACGCGCACCAGGCCTGCTTCAATTAAGCTTTGTAAATCTCCACCTATGAGAATAGTAGATTTTAATTCGACTGAATTAATTTATCTTTTGTGATTATCTTCAGTTTTGAATAATGTCTCCACGATTTTGATGTGCTGTTAATTGGCAGTGGTGTAAATTAGACTTTATCTAAATATAGTTAAGTTCAAGAATGTTTGATATTCGTTTTTTTACAGTACAAAGAAATTTCATGGTATAAATAAAGCTATTAAACTCAATTAAAATATACCCTTGAAAAATGGACACTCAAATTCACTAATTAAAAAGATAAAATTATCAAGTACATTACAACTTCACGGGCAGAAAACACCAAAATTAAGCAGGACCTTGCACAAAAACTTAATCTCACACAAACTGATCTTACACGCATTTATTTGACGTATAACATTGTCGCAAACAAAATTACACCTATTAAACACCTACATGAGAAAAGGGCGAATCAAATGCGAAGTCGAAATAACGCGACTGTAAAAAGTCGAAAATAATTGAGGTACCTACAGGTCCTTTAAAAAAGGAGGTCTAAAAATTTCCACCGCAAAAACTGTCGCCGCGGTGAGGGGTCGCCGACCTCGGTGGATTTATTTGGGTGTGCCGATGGTAGGGTATCAAGGGTTTTGGATTGCGAAAATACTATGAGACTGAAACTAGTTTATCATAGCTGCTCATGTCGTCTGGTTAAATAATTTAAAAGTACTCATGGCAGTTAAATTACTGACACCTGAGATATTGTTCAAATTTGATAAGAATAAACTAAGCAATACCTTTCGTTGTTCACTAACTCGGTATCTCTACCACTATTTATTTAATGTAGTCCCATTTTACGTCTTCCTTTCCACACTGCTAGCATAGCATAGCTTTTGTGACTTTCATAAAATACCATATTATTACTATTTACTATACTGTATCAAGAATCCTGCAAGCATTGCTACCCTACCTGTCGCTGCGCCGGCGCACACAGATCCGAACGTATCCTTGGATTTCTCCAGATTCGAATTTCAAATTTTCAGTCACTGTTCGATTGCGCGGGAGCGTGAAATTTTTAACTTTTTTTTCTTTAAAGGACTATCACAAAACAGAATAAGTTTAACTTTAATCCTTCTCTTCAATAAAGTGTAGGTTTAAATATAATCAGATTAGGATATTATAAAATTCTGAATTATTATAATTACCTAAACGTAAATAAGCTACCTGCTAAACATTTATGATATTTACGAGATTTTTGATCCTTAGTATAACTCAAAGCTAATAAATAAAACTAATCTCTAGAAATAAGTATTCTAAGTTGGCATAGTGAAACATGTTTGTCAAAGCGTGTATTTTTGCACGCTTAGCGCTCGTGGGTTAAAATTAAACTATCACCTTTACACAGATTCAAGATCACTATCACCACAATGCCCTTGTCTATCTTTCTATCGCGTCGTCTTTATGTTCAGGTATTTTAAATCACTATAGCTTATGTCTCTAAAGAACTAAGACAGTGCCTGTCTACACAAAAGGCTTTGGGTCCTGCTATCGTCCATAATTTGCGTAATGCTATTCATATTATTGCGCGGCCATGTTTCTCCATTTGTTTTCTTGTTTTTGTACGAACATATTTTTTTATTTACTATAAACGTTTCTCGTGCCGTTTTGGGATCAACACAGGGTTGAATACTGCACTCGGTTTGGTCCTAAGATGGCTCCCTGTAGGTCTTTTATTATATTAGATCAAATCATTAACATTAATTAATACAGCTCTCTTATTGATTAATCATAATCCTCGCCTTTTTTTTCAATCATGTTGAGGGAATTTACTTTATAGAAAGACTGTCATCGTATCTCCACCAGGGAACGCGGCGATACCATAGTCATTGTTAGAACAACAGTCAGACTGCCTGGTTTCTAACAATCGTTATCAACTGACGTAGACGTCTTCAAATGACAGCTCTAAGACACGAAGGAAAACTTTAAAGCTATGATGGTCTTCCCATCCACGCTGGACCGCGGTAACATTGCTTAACCCGACGACCGATTGATCCGCGCTCCTGTGGTTTCTGATTCACCATTATTTAATGTTAATTAAGATTAGATTAATCAAATCATTTCAACATCTTAAAATATGATCGAGTCAAACTGCATTGGCGCCTTTTAAAGACGCTTGAAGCGATATATCTACCTTTGGACGCCGTCAAATTACGACTAAATAATTCTTAGAAGAAGCGCATAGTAACGGCGAAGAGAATTATTCACAAGATTAACTGTCACATATGATAAATTAATATAATATGTACTACGCACGTGTGGTCTAACGGTGATGTGAGTCAAATCGATATTTGATTAGTCGGCAATCGCCTGCTAATTATAGTATCGATAATCGTTACAGTGTCGATCTTAATTGGGTTTGCTAAATTATTAATTTTGGCACTACGATTACATCGATATAATTATCTTGCAGAACTTAAAGCAATCAGGTTAATATAACTGAGTATAATTGTTACTCGCTTGATAATTATATCGACAGTTTTCATTACCATTTTGTATTTTTTTTATTTTTTCTATCAACGTCCTCGTTATTGCATTTTATTCTTCCTCTATATTTAGCTAAATCTCTCAAATTAAATTGAATAACCACTCATTTTTCTTCGAGTTATTACAGTTATCACAGCATCGCAATATTTGGCGACTACATTTAAAAACTTGTTCCGTCCATCCGTAAACTTCAATATATAATATTTTTTTAATTAATGGATGTTTATCTGCAGGCCAGCAGCTATAAATCTGAGGGGGCGTGCGTCTGTATTGAACGTAAGCGTTATGGACCTCTTTCTAATTAAACTCAAAGCGAGTTCGGGTCCGGCTTAAATTATGAGTGGAACCGTTGTTATTATTGCTTCATGCGACTGGTTGAGTAAAAATGCGTGGATGCGTCAGCTAAATGTAACTGGAGAATCCGAACTTTAGAATCGGATCGGTAGACTGCCTCGATGGTCTAGTTGTGAGCGTGTGTGCCTTACCTGATCTTACCAGAAGGTCGCGGGTTCGATTCCCGGGCCGGGCACAGTGTTATTTCTGAACTTTTTGTCAGGAAATTCACAATAGCAGCATGGAGTTGGAATTCAGCCCGGAAGATGGCGATAGACTCACTCACTATTCCATGGGACATAAATATAACAGGTGGAGTGTGGGTGTTGTACACCTCTGCCACACCCTTCTGGGTTATATAGCCATGATGTTATGTTATATTATGGATCGGTAGCTTCGGAAACTTATCCTCTCCACATCAAAGGAGTCTTATAGATTGGTTTTTGGTTGCAGCATTATTATTCTCATTACCAATGTGCAGGAAACTAGAAACATTGTTGTGCGCGTAATTTTTTTGAACCTCTCTTACAGAAATAAAACATGCTATTAAATTTACAAAATAAGAAAATTAACTCATACAAACTCTATGCTACCACGCTGTTTAGTCCTAAAGATTTTTCTTAATAGGTAAATAATGATATTATATTCAAAATGTCTAATCTTATAACTTAAACCAAACGTCAAAAATACAATGTGATTTTTAAGATAAAATCAACTCAATCTAAAGATTTGATTTGCAATGCGTATAAGTTGATACCAGCATTGTGATTTAACTAATTAGCTTAGAATTTATTAATATTACTACTGAAGTACCTCCCACAAAACAAAATTATAGTTCACACGTTAAAGATCTTGAATCTAACATTCCTGTTTAGTATATCACATTAAATAAGCGGAATTTAGTATATCATAAATATGTTGTATTAAAATGCATGGAACTAAAATTTACTGTTGTTGAGTAACCGCCTATTATAATATTTAAATAATAATATTATAGTGTATATAACTATTGTAAGATATGTGAAATATTGCAATTAGGATATCTCTGATTTTGTAAATATTAGCTTTAAGACTTATTCACATTTTTTAATAATACACCAACTGCTCTAAATTGCCTACAACACAAACCATCTTCTTATCCATCAAAAGGTTGTCTGTAAGAAGAGTTTCTTACAGGCAACCTTTGGATGGACCTTTAGCAATAAGGCCGCCTATTTTGCATTTAAAATAATTTAAGTTTGTTTTTGTATATATTGTCAAACTGAAAATTTGGTGTACAATAAAGATAAATTCTATTGGCTATTATTTTCTAATATCGAAGACTCTTAGAAATCTAACGAAGCATAAGAAAAGATAGGAAAAAGAATACATATTATTTTAATAATGGTTAAAGTAATGACCTTGGTTTCCAATTATATTTGGTTTGACTTTTAGTATTGCGGATTCATCTGAATATCATAAGCCAGCCACTGTCTATCACTGTCATAAATGTTCAAATGACAACCTCTACAGTTATTATAGAAGGTAACCGAGACAATTGAAGCTGCTAACATAACCAGTAACCTTGCCCAAAACGCCCAATAACCAGATTTTTACTTTTCATCAAAATAAAATATAAAAATTCCACATCTACATACACAGTATTAAACCCCCATGAATCTTAAGCGGCCGCTATCTATGTCCTAACAATGGCCAACTCATGGCGTAGAATTTCTCATAGACAAGTGCACAACGTACTATAACGGTTAAGTTTGCAATTCAGTGATTTACAGAGCCGGCCTTACAGCAGAATACGTGGGTTCGTGTTGTGGATTGCTGTCACACCGGCACGAATGATAGTGAATACTATTTACATTATATTTCGAACGGTTGTACAGATTTTTAATTATTTGATAATTAAACTTAAATTTAATTGAAAATCATGATTGTTAAAATAATGCTTTGATTTTAAATAATTAATGTTAATTTTTTTTTATTACATAACCATTAACAATCTGATTCAAGATAAAAAATTGATATTTTTACTAAACCAAGTTAAGTGCAAACAAAACAAAAGAAAAAAACTGGTTTTGAATTTTGAAACCGCTAGTTTTCTTTTCGTTAGTATCCTAAATTTTCCAACAAGGGTATGATATTTTTGCAGGTCTAAAGGCTGGATATTCTTTATATATCCAGCCTCTGGACCAGTCTACAGATCTTAAATATCTAACTTTAAAAATATATAAATCCAAAAATAATATTTTGGAAATAAAAATGAATGCTCGGAATTAAATCGCTTCCATCCTGTTAATTAAATAAATACCACCTTTTATTGATACAATTGAGACACCTAATTCCTATGCTCAATTTTTTCGAGTTCATAACCGCAGCACGGTGTTACAGGCAGCCCAGGAACTCAACCAAGCTCTACGTATATAAATATTATCAAAACGCACTCGTCGCTAGTGAGATACCGAACATGTTTTATTGTCTATACCTGCTATTATGTACGGTATCATATAACAATGATACTACAAATAATATACCGTTTACAGTTATTTCTGTAAACATTAAATTATGGACATAGTTCTGATTCTGAGGGTAATATTTTGTATTGTATGGAAGGAACTGTTTTACATCATTATACACAGTTATAATAATAAAGCATTGTAACGAAATGCTTATTATATTTCCTAAATTTTATAAATTATCACTTATCACATTCATTGATTTAATTTTATTTATTTTTAATTCTAATTTTTTTTTTTTTTTTTTTTTTTTTTTTTTTTTTTTTTTTTTTTTTTTATGATGTATCTAAACTATTAGATACTTCATCAAGATTACAATCTAGTCTAGATATAAAATTAGAGACTAATGAGTAATTTAATTTTGACCTAAGTTACTAAATTAATTTAATTTATACTAAGAATGTGTCCATTAACACCTATCTTATTGTCTCTATTATCGAAACTGACACTTTGTTCTTGTGTTCTTTTAAAGTAGCACTAAACCACTTGAAGCACTCACTTCACTGAACTAGCTCAAAAGGTTTCGTCCTTTTGAGTCTTCTAACTATGTCTGTGGTGTCAAGGAGTTGGATGGCCTCGACATTCACGTGTTGAAGAAGTCGTCGTTCATGAGCTTCAGCATATTGTTGTATTACACTGGCGACAAGGTTCACCTTCAGGTCACGATGGAGGTCCTCATTTCTGATGTACCAGGGTGCATTCACGATTGCCCTTAATACTTTATTCTGGAATCTTTGAATTATTTGGATGTTACTTGGTTTGGTACAGCCCCAGAGCTGTACACCATAAGTCCACACTGGCATAAGGACTTGTTTATAAATAAGTATTTTGTTATGTACTGACAATGTGGAATATTTACCCAGCATCCAGTACATTTTTTTATAGCGAAGTTCCAGTTCACTGCGTTTCTTTTTGACATGAGCCTTCCAGCGAAGTTTTGCGTCTAGTGTCATGCCAAGGTACTTGGCTGAGTTCGCATACGGTATTATAAGATTATTTAGATATTTTTAATTCTAATGTTGTTAAAAGATTTTATTTCTTAAATATAGTATTAATGTTATAAAATTAAGAATACAGCGGGTTTCAAACCTACAGCCCTGGGTAAACGCTGCTAGACTCGAAATTTCTTAACTATTTTTGTGCCAACGTCATTGGCTGAATTGGCAAAGCACCTGGATCTTTTACCCAGGGGGTGCAGGTTTGAATCCTGCTGGATTCTTAATTTCAAGTCATTTCAGTATTATATAAAATACAAAAGGCAACAATACAAAAGGCATAGAAAAGATATAATTTGCTTTAAAAGTATTAAAAAAATATTTCTTGCCCATTTTCGTTATCAAAATGATTGATACTCTTTATGAATACTCGATAAAGATAATCGTTAACTAGCAACACTAAAAGAGATCTACAAAACTGTGTGACCTTGTACTCATAACCTTCACACATAATAAATGTATCTATAGGCATTATCAATTGACAAATACATTAATTCACTCATAATACCATTAGATGCGTCCATAATATCACGATTTGCACTTATTTAACACATTTGATTACTTTTTAATGTTCCATTAGCAGTAGAGAAAAGCACTAAAAGTTACGTTCTTAATTAATTAAATTCTTTACATTAATTTTCGGTTTATGACAATTTTAAACAGCCTGTGAATGACTCTAATAATGTAAAGCCGAAAGTTTTTGTGTGTTTTCGTATGTACCTATGTGACTTTTTCACTCTCCAACAGATAATCTGATTTTGATGAAATTTGGAACAAATATAGCTTGTAGCATGGATTATTATTTCGGCTACTGTTTATAGACATGTTACCAGTCGGAGCCGCATGCGGAAGTAAGTTTAGAAAATAGTGATATTTTTTCTCATGAATCGTGTTTCCGTGTTGGAGAGCATCAGCTGTTTCTGTCGTGAGAAATATTAAAGGAAATGAGATATTGCGGTACTAAAGCGATCGGTTATCAATCAACGCTATGGGAACATTCTATATTATAATATTATCTATTGTAAGTAGAACAAAGTTAGGAAATAACGTTTAATCCTATGAACCACAATTTACCAATAATTACCAATTTAAAATTTAGTATAGTCGACACATGACAAAAACAAGAAAATTAAATTCCCAATAGTCTTAGTTTAATTTATTAAGAACCAATTGGACCTTAAACAATACATCAATAAATATTATAATGCCGAAGGCCATTCATCAAGTCCGGTATCGAGTTAATCCCGACAAAGAAAGAAAGAGCCATCTCCATACTACAAAACCGAGCAGACTGTCATTAAAAAATATATATTCCGTACCGTGTAAATTATTAGTCCCTGCTAAATGGTAAGGAGGCATCAGCAATTCAAACGCGTTCATAAAAGTCGCCAAGTGGATGCACCAGGTACCGTCAGCTCGTGATCGCTAAGACAATGGGCGATTACGTACTGTTGTGTAGGAATCCTGCCGCATGAGACGGTGGTCTAAGGTAGAGGCAGACTGAATCGCTCCAGCAATCAAATTTCAGTCAATAAATTAATGTGTCAAAATTCGAGAAGTTTTTTTTCCCTACATTTAAGTCTCTCAATGACAAGGCGCACACGCTCTTGAGCACAACACATTTTTTTTAGATTTTATTCTTGGTTCGCGCTCATTTGCAGCCGTGAGCCTCTAATCACTAGCCTAATGCCTTATACCTATAGATATTGTTTACTATCTACCATCCCATTTCTTAACTTGCATACTGAGGCTGATCCTTTATACACCATGATTGTAAAAGTTCCATCATAACATCACGCCTATATTACCCAGAAAGGTTTGGCAATGTTGTACAACACCCACACTTCATCTATTATGTTTAGGTCCTATGGGTGAGGCTATCACCATCCATCGGGCACTATTTCAACTCCGGCCTGCTATTGTGAATGTTCTGACGGACCTCACAATAGCAGCACGGTTCCAACACGTTCAAAAACATGTTGACTTTATTTTAATACTTGACACTCAACACGAAACCTTTAAGATTGCACACGAAGCAGCTTCGAATGAGATGTTTTCTTATTTCTATGGAACGGTACCATCAATTGCCCTAGTCACCTTTACAGAAGAAGCTAATGCTCCACGTTAATCGCTGAAAGCTTTTAATTTGAATAGAAACAACTTAGGCACGATTTCAATAAATTTGTTAAAGCAAAATGAAGTCATAGGGTGATAGCGGTCAACGGTAGTCTAGCATTGAGTCGTTTGTAAGTTTTACGTTGATTTCCGGCAGCGGAATACGAGATATTTTCTTTTTAAGCTACCAAAGACAATGTCTAAGTTTTAGCATTCAAGATCTAGTCTATATTTGATATCTAACCTCATTGTAGGAATCCATAAAATCTTAGATACTTGA
Organism: Hypena proboscidalis; assembly: GCA_905147285.1. Lineage (NCBI taxonomy): Eukaryota > Metazoa > Arthropoda > Insecta > Lepidoptera > Erebidae > Hypena > Hypena proboscidalis. The sequence continues at coordinate 2,644,639 of LR990132.1, forward strand.
GCAAATAAAAGTAAACGACGTACCCACCGATTAGAATACGTGCTCTTCAACTTTTTTTCTAGATAAATAAATAAGAATACAAGGTGTAAATGACACCATGAAAAAGCCTCAGGTGCAATTTTTATTGCCACCGACAAATTTCAGCGCGTGGTGTCTCAGAGTCATGTACTGAATCACTGGTAAGCAGCTTCGTCACGATGTAATTTACATCATGTATGTAGGAACGCACATTATAACACAATAAACAAAAGTAAACAGATGCTAGTACTAGTAGTAAATGAGGATGTTGAAATAGAGCTCAGTGTATTTGAAGCGTCGTCATATCTAAGTTATGTCATTACTGACACGTTTGTGAGGCTCATTTTACAAACAAAACAAGAAAGCAATACTGACTTTCTTTCCCGGAATGTTAATGAGCCTTTGACATGAAAATTGATCATGTTTTTGTTTAAACAACAATAGAATTCTCAGAACTTTCATTCAAGAACTTTGGTTTTCTCATGTGTTTTGTTAAAATAGTGACATCGTATGGAAAGTATGTAAAACATTCGTACTACAACTATTTTTTACTTGTAATGTAAATTAAATAATTCATAACAACACTTACCTCTATCGCCAACAGTAGCTTTCAGGTTGCCAACAACAGTTCCGATCCTCACGTCTTCTTTCACTCGAAAATTATACCTCGGCTTATCAAACAACGCCGATCCTACTCCAGCCGGCAAAACAGTCACATGTACTATAGCATTTTGAGGAGCTGTCAATCCACCTCCGTCAGTTGCCGACACTTCAAGATCAAATTTTCCATTGGCTTGAACCAACGCTGGCTTCGTTACCAAAATTTCTCCGCTACTCCTATCTATCCTGAAGACATCGTTCTCATTACCGCTGACAATTCTGTAGGTGATAGTGCCAAATCTTCCTGAATCTGCGTCCGTTGCCGAGACCGCAATAATCGGCTCGATGGATATCCGTCCCTCTTTCAGAGACACGTTGTAATCCTTAACTGAGAAAGCTGGGACATTGTCGTTTATATCAAGCAGTTGGATCTTCACCATAGCGGTCGTAGACAGGCCTCCTGCGAATAAATAATTGGTATTGATTATTCGTATTGTTTGTAATGTTTGTAATACTAAGTATAATTGGCAGGCCGTTGATTTATGTGTTTGTGAATTTGTTGCGTCTTTTCTTATTTTAAGGGTCAAATAACTGTTATGAAAAAATATTTCAGGAATAATACTTCATTTTGTATTTATTTGTGATGCTAAGCGATATATTTCCAATAAAAAGTAATGGTATTTACAGCTTATGATATTTTATAAGTATATTAGTCATATCAAAACATAAACCACGTGTTTATTTGATTATACACTTTACGATATTAACTGTTAATTGTCGTGTTTATTGATAAATATAATATTCGATTTAATTGTTTCAATAAATCTCCTCCAACATAAAATATTGTATGAGAATATTTTATACAAATTAATTGTAAAATTGATTAAAGAATCCAATTAATGTTTAGCAAGAACCTTATATACTATAAAATGTCGTACAGTAAATTTATTAATGACTCTTAAAGTACAGTTAGCTTTTACGAAGTAATTATTTTGTATGTATGTACTTTACAATGTTACCATATTAAATGCCACTAATATGAACAAGCCTTACAGGTAGTGGCATCGTAAATATCATAGATTCCGATCCTCTTTACGACTTAAACAATAATATATAATATTACTAATTATAATTTTTAAGCCAAAAGTTTTAATTATCATTGAATTACTATTGAAAATTAACGCTTAATTAAAATTTTCTTATTTCCTCATACAGAAAATTCAGCCCATTCACCGATAAATTTTTTATTGCAATTCAGTCGTACCTTGCTCTTACTTGTCATAGTTAGTTAGTTCATAGAACGACTTCTAATAATAAAACATTCAAAATTTTTCGAATCCAATAACCGAACACAGTCGTCAGGATTTTGAAAAGTGGAAAAAAATTCGCCAAAATTCCGCTTTGAGAGACAAAGTTGCCGCTTCGGCTAAACAAAATAAAAGGAAGCAATAGTTCCAGAGTTCTCTCTCCATAAATCAGGAAGGGATGACTTTTGGGCCGTGGACGACGGACATCATTGGAATTTATTTCGGGACTCACCGATGTGACGGTTCGAAATCTTTGGGAATACTCCAACGAGTCTTGGTTTATTTGGACAATAATGTTTTAATGACTAAGTATTTTTTACAGTGAAGGGAGTTGTTACTTCAACAATATAATATAATATATCATGCCATTTTTTAGACATTCAATGATTTATATTTAAGAAAAATGTTTTTTGGCAGTATTCAATATCTGGAATGAGCATGTGTATGAAGTCCATTTTTAATCCAACGGATGTCGCAAATATCATTGTAGTGGTCCTGGTGATAAATGACAAATTCACTGGTGGACATTTGAGTGGAGCCACAGGGTAGATTTTGATGTAGAGATATGAATGTACCTTTACTATCAAACTGGGTTACAGTAATTGCTAGCACTTCTAGACACAATGGTCAAGAAGAAGATGATGGTACTTCTTCTGGTTCGTTCACAAAAGCTGAAAGAACTTCAAAGCTTAGATTTATAGCAAAAAGCTACTGATTGCCGCATTTATCTGTAATTACATAGTTATTTACGTTAATTATTTCTAAATCCCGCGGACTTAATAGAGAGGCTTGACCTTTGTATACAGGTTAAAGTGACAGACTCAATCTATAACCATTTGCTAAATGCCGAATACCAGCAGATTTTAATTAAATTATGGACAGCACAGAATATACTAAGATTACCTTTAGACCTTTAATTTACTTTAATACTGCAAATCTTAATCAAACTCATGGCGAGACGAGAAACTAATGCAACATAAATATTTGAAGAAATGTAATGTCCAAGGTTTATTTATTTTTATATAATTTTTTGTAATGTTTTGACCTGTTCAAGCGCCTGCTGGGGCCTATGAAAATAAATGATTTGAATTAGAATTTGAATTTATATTGAGAGGCGCTCGTGGCTAGGTCATGGTTAGCATTACTCGTTAAGCAATGCTAACTGCGGTCGGCCGTGGATGGTGGACCATCTCAACAGAACGACTTTTTAACAGTGCCTCGGAGAGAACGTTAAGCTGTCGGTCCCGGTTGCCATTTAAAGATCTATAGCATTCCTTACGGGTAGTCAAAAAGCCTGACAAATAGCCTAATAATGAGTATCGTATTACCTCGTACTGGGTTTTGAAAGTCTAATGGCAGTAACTCCACGAAAAAATACAGATTTTCAGCTAAATCGGTTAGACTAGAAGCCGACCCCAATCTAATTGGGTAAAAGGCTCGAAAGATTCAATGGCCAAGGTAAATTATGAAATCAAATCTAAATACAAGGAAACTATAGATACTATTTCCGTAAACTGAGACCACACAATTCAATTAAAGTAACGACGCAAAACTAGAACTAACTTAAACAAATTTAATAAAGAAGACACGAGCAAAAATTGTGGATTTGAAACTTGATACAAAAGTTTATAACAATCTAACAGCTCATGCATTTTTTACTTCAAACAAGCTTTAATTTGTATTACTTTATAGTAACTGTATTTTTTAGAATAAATGAATATTTTATAAAAATAATATAGATTTTGAAAGTGAAAGGGTCTCACGTAACGAATAGTGGAATTTATAGTTCCACTAAATAGTACTACATTATAATCAAAGACAATTTTAGCCTTACCTTAGGATATTAGATCTCAGAGCTAATTATTAGAAAATTAATAAAGGTACAGAATGTTGTTCACCTACTTCTAGATAAATGTGCGTAATAAGAAACTGATAACTTATATACTTTGGGCATTAAGTTATGACAATGTAATAATAAAATATTGTAGATTTGGTTTCAACGTTTTATATTACAGCTTGGTTTATGTTAATACAATGACGCTTTATTAATTACAATAGTATTACAACAAATGAATGAGCTTATTATCGGTTAGCATCAACAATACATTTATTTATTAAAGGCAACGATTTATTATCAAACGCTAATAATTAAGAAAATTCTCAACCATACATACCTCTATCAGTGGCTAAAATTGGGAACTCGTATTCACTATGTGCTTCATAGTCCAGGGGTGCTGACACGCAGAGTTCTCCAGAGTCTGGCTTCACGGCAAATTGTGGTTTGAAGACGCTCTCACCCAGGGTGTAGTTGACGATGGCATTGACGCCGCAATCCGGGTCGATCGCTGACATCTGAAAAAAAAAGAAGAAAATGTTAAAAACATGGCAAGTACAAGTAAATTTATACATTTCAATAGATTCGAATTTAATTACTGCAGGTGGCAAACAAGCTGTTTCTCTATAATATAATAATAAGAATTGCTAGAAAAAAGTTGACAAATAAATCAAAAGTTATAGCAAGTTAACAGTCGTCAACTACAGCATCAGATATTGGTAACCATAAAACCTAGACACGCCGCCAGATATATAAAAAAATAATAAGTCGAATAACGTTGTTTTATTCTAACCTTTACACGAGTAATTATTTCTATTTATTTTCCGTCAGTTCAGTACGAACTTAACTGAAGGCAAATAGATACAAATTTAGTATATCGAATATAATTGATAGGAACGTAATGAACGGAGAATTATAAAATATGGGCTAAGGTGCGTTGTATTTACGGTCTCATACTAAAGGAAACGTAGGTGTGACATGAATATGATGAAAGAACGACTGCTATAAACATTCACAACTTCATAGACGATCTAATATTATACGCAAAAGCATCACTACCCAAGTAAAGTAAACTAGAATTGTAAACACGGTAGTATTTCATAAGTAGTGGACAGGTGGCTAGTTCGTCGCCTACATACTACTTGTTTTAGGAAACAGCAGCAGCAGTCGATATTTTACAATTAAAGCTGGTGACTACTTACAACTGTCACGTGTTATTACTTCCTACAACTTAGAATAAAATTGTAATAGTGTTTTGCTTCAAATGCAAATCGGTTGGATTGGGAAAGTTTATTAAAGAATATAGTCATAAGTGAAATAATGAAGACGACACTTTTTAAAGTCCTACACTAAAAAGTGTCAAATTCAAAATGTAGAAAAATAAAAATGTATCTTTCCTGGAATGCTTTATTCAGTCTTCCGTATTTGTAGGCTTTACCTAGGGTAGTACTTAGACTGACGACAAAACCAAGCACATTCAAAGCCATTTCACAATTCAAACAAAAACCTGACTATATCATCGGTACAGCATTCATTGCTTGTAATCTTAGACGATAGCTAAACCAGGAAGCCTGTAGTCTTCAAGTGACATCTAACAAAGGATGCCTGGTACGACTAATTGCCATCCACAATCCTACCCGAGATAGCGATCGTAATTAATTAAAGGTATTTAATTCGATGAATTGATCAGAGTTCTGTGAGGTCCAACTATTATGGGAAGTTACGGGACATTCGATTTGAATATACTGGTGATACTGGTATGCATGCCGGAGTTATTGTTGAAGGAAGTTATGGTAGAAGCATTTTAGAGAAAATTTATACAAAATCTTAAATTGCAGACTGTAAGCACAATAATTAATTAAACGAACGATACCTACATTGAGGAGAGAATAGCGATTGTATAAAGATATTCATTTAATAATACAAAATAATTTCCCGGAAGCACAGATACTTCTTAGTGATACATTATATCTATCGTATTTAAAGCATTCGATTTAGAAGATTAAAACAAAATTTCATAAATTATTTTGCAACATGCCGCAAATAATGAGAACATGGCAACGGATCTTTAAAGTATTTAAGAAATAAACGAAGCCAAAAAAGAGACATAACCACAAAATTGACCTTTTCGAGAGCTCATTATAAAAATAAACAGTCTAAATACAACCGAACGATGATAAATGAGTACTGGGAGACGTGTGAGAAATAAATCAACGGCCTTACATACGGTAGTCACACAATGCAAGGCAGGGCTCCAAAATTCAATACTATAAGGTAACAAGCGACAAATTGCCTCAGTAGGTGTTAAGTGGCAAAATAAAAGTGTAACAGCTTCAAAGATAATTAGCCTGAAATCATCTTTTTCTCTTTTACCTCAGTTATATTACGTACGTGACATCGGTTCTTGATTAATTGCATCCACGTCGTAAGCTAAGATAAATTGTCTGGATATTCGTTGTTGAATTCTCAATTCTGACAACTTAATGGTAAGGCTCAAATTGGTTTGTTATTTATGAGATCGCGAAACGGTGTTAGTTTTTAGCGATTCCACTAATGGCTTCATTCTTGTATCTTGTCTTATTAACATTGTTGGTCGATCATTGATATAAATTGCTTTAGTATTGAAACGTTTAGATTATCATTTTAATATTGCGTAACAGGTCATTTCAGAATTAAAATCGAGTGTAAAAAATAAACGCTCAGCCTCTTAGCCCTCATAATCTGGAATCGATACATCTTTATAGCTCTTACAAGATCGCTGGTTGAACAGTAAATCATTTTGCAATAAAAAAATCCGCACCATTGATCATTTATAAAATATTATCTTTTTTATATGCGTATTTATCATGTTTACACGTTGTTTTATGTAGCTATTAATAAATCTGACTGAATGAATTTATTGTTATCCTCAAACAGGTATTTGCCTGAAGTTAATCCAACATTCATCTTTATTATGCCTGTCCTTTCTATGTTTCATTGAAACTTTATTTTCTTTCAATAAAACTGTCCAATCGTGTGGCATCATCCGAATTCCCCACGATTTCTGACTTTCACCGATACAACCTAATTAAGCTTTAGATAGCTTTTGTTTAAAGCATTTACTTTTATTCTGACCATTAAGGGGACACGCAATGTTCTGAGAAACATTTGTTGCGATCCCCGAAACTGATGAGCTTACTTTATTATTATTGAGAATACGATTCAGTGGCTGATTGATGCGCTTAAAGTTGCATGCAAACTCAGGTACTAGTTAAAGTGTAAGGTTGAGATCAACGGGATTAATGTCAGGTCCGTTTTGCCTTTTATTGGTGCTGTGGTAAAAATTTATTAAAGTACTGCGCAACATAGGACTGAAACGTCAACATTTATCGATTGGAATTTCATTACTCCCATATTTAATATTCCAGTTTTAAGTACCGTATTTCACATCAAAGTCTAGTTTTAATACATCTTTCTATTCTGAAGTAACTTTTCGTGTGTTATTAACAAATTTTGGTAATTGTCTTCTTTGTCTATTTAAACCTATCTATCTGGTAAATCAATTAAAACCCTCCATTTCTAACAATTCAAAACGACTTGGCACTTTAGTTTTTAATGAACAGATCATCGATAAGTGTCCACATTACCACACACGTTGATTCCTTTCTCAACTGAAGTGATTTCGTAATCTTTGGTATCTTCGTTTTAATCGGTTCTGACTTTGATAACTTGTTTCATTTGATATAAAAGTGTCATTTTTAGAATTCACTTAATGTCAACTAAAATTTTAATCTTGATTTTGAAGAATTATGGTCGTTGTTATTTAAGCAAGAGGAACAACTTAATTTAGAAAGATCAAATTAAATTTAATGTGTTAGATGGTTATATTTATTTTATATAATCAGTCTTAGTCAAAACACATCGTAATACCAGACATAAAACCAGTCTGAATGAATACAAAATTAAAATACTATAAAGCACTTTACCGTCCGCATCTTACTCTACCGCTCCACATACTTCAAGTATGAAGTTGAACATCCCGATAAGGCTTCGTGATCGTTTTGCGACACTACGTTTTATATTTAAATTTTCTCACAACGCCATATCGGCTACCTCAGTGAGGGAGATAAGAGTGCCAACAATGAGATTTATTGCACACTCCAACCACTACTTAACACTTTAAAAACGTTGACTTGAAATTGTGAGGATATCTCAATTAGTGACTTTTATGTGCCGCTAATGTCCTGATTATTGATCGAAAGTGTCTGTTGGTGAGGTATAGTTGGAATAAAAGGTGGCTCCAAAATTTTAAAAACGGTTCGAAAAATAATGATGGCAAATATATTTTTATAGAATTAAATGATATGCTGTCACATTTACTGGATGACAAAATGACGAATGTCTTCTATAGAGTAGTAACATACTAAACATAAGCACCACTTCCTATAAATTCTTAAGTAAACTTGTCAAATCTGAAACAAAAATTCTTGCAAAAAAGGAGAAATATAAACCTCAGAGCATAATTTTCCATGTCTCCAAGCATCCGTAAATTCAAACACAAGTTGTTTAAATTCAACTTACGCATTCGACTGGCTCATCTAAATAAAGCGAACATCTGCCTTGTTTACTTTAAAACTAAAAAAGGCATAAAATAAAATGATTTGTAACAAAAATAATAAAGAAATTCTTACTCAGTTCGGCCGTTCGTAAAGGACATTGTAATTCAACCTGATTGGCACACAATAATGGTATCAAACATAAACCATTTAAAAATTGTCTCAGATAAAAGTAAAAAGGCGATCGGGCGACAGTGGTGTAAGGAGCAAATAAACTTTTCAGGGGACAATACCTGGCCTGGACTGCCGAGGATTTGTAGTGCCATTAGTTCAACAGCTATAACTTGATGCTGAAGAATCTCGAACTCTAAGCCAATGGTGTAAAGTCGAAATTGGTGATCCAGATTTAGCTGGATAATTAAAAAATGAATCAGAAGTTGTGACCTGCATACTTGGGCGACTATCACTTTCTTTTGTAATTGGTTTTAATTGATGATATTTGGATCGAGCCTTAAAATGTGTATTTCAACGGCCTTTACTTTCTTTCAAATAAATGGTCAGGATTTAAAGTCGACCAGTCGGATGACTTGTGGTCGCGATTTGTTAGACATTCTTATAGTTCAGCTTCATTTAGGTTCATTTAGCAAGGATTGTTTATAAAAACGTAAAACTGTCGACTTGAAAAATATTAATACCAAATGAACGTCAAAGGATTATACTTGAATTTTTTTCAAATCCTTTAAATAAAAATTCTTTTCATGATATTAGAATATTATTTATATTTTTGTAGTTAAGTCTTCCATTATATTATTATGTACTTATTATTTATATGTACTTATAGTATTATCTTATATACATATAGCATTCTCAAGGTCACAATCTTCAAGTACATCCTTGAAACAAAAAACAAATAAATACCAGATCGATACCAGAAATGTCTTTAAAAATAACATTTCTTAACTCATCGGTTACTTCTTTAATTGAAGGTGCGGTCTCGCTGACCTTTTCCTCCGTTTCATTAAACATTTCATTGTTTCGCAATTTATATGGCCCTTTATTTAAAGAATTAAAAGGATTAATATTGTTTTTAGCAACACTGTTTCTGTATCTGTTTGGTAATCTGATGCTTTTGGAATCTTATTGTTCGGTTTAAATAGATTGCATTTTTTCGTCTTACCTGTGAAGCACCGTGGATGTTTATGTTATGTGTTGGTTTGTTAGAATAATCACTGAATTCTTTTTTAAACGATGTTTGTAAGGAACTGGCATGTGACACCTGATTTTAAATGGTAATTGCATTAACGTCTGCAAAAGATCGCAGTATTTGGGGACTATATTTGCAATAGCTATAAAATAACGTGATTTGGTATGAGGTGGGGAGGTAAGCGTCCAACACGAAGAAAACGGGTAGTACGTGTGGTTACGGCGAATATTATTTACAGCTTATTAAACTCGTCATAAACCGGTATAAAAGGAAACAGTAGATATTGTGGATGACAATGGACGTGGCGAATGAACTGTACAAGAATTTGTGGGTATTATTGTCAACATAATGTTGCCAGATTTTGATAATAATGCCTTTTGGTTTCCTGTTTCGATTTTACAAAATGTATTATGTTTTATAATAAGGTTGTTTGTAATAAACTAAACTATGATTAAGAATGCTAATAAAAGTTTTATTTTCAATAGTGATGATTGGTAACACATCAACAACATCACATCAAATACGTATTCATTTTCTCAAAAACAAAAACTTGAATAGGTAGGAGAAAGTTCTAGTTTGTTTGATGAAAATATTGTATTGACGTGTAATATATTTTTTACCAATAAATAAGTTATGAGTTATGAAATGCTTCAATTTAAATTGCCAACGTGGCACCAGCTAAACTAACCTAACAACTTGTTATAATTGATTATAAAACCAACTCAACCGTTCACCATACACTCATTAGAAAAAAACAGCCTACTCAGGTTCGAACTTGCGACATCTTGTCATCCAACACCAACCGCAAGACCACCTTTAACAGGGAAAAGCTCAGAAAAGTAAAAAGGTGCGTGGGAGACGCGAGTTGACAAACAAATGGGTTTATGATGCGCATGTTAAATGTTCATGTGTCAGCGGATTCGCGGAGGAAATAATGTTATAAATTACTTTATTCTGTTAACGGATTAACTGTGAATGTTTTGATTCGGGAGATTGCCTTAGAACATTATACCAAAAGGACTAGTCACTGTCACTAGTCATAAAAGAGCACTGCTCTTGAACGTCATATAAAACTAGTTGTCAATTCCTTTGCGAGTTTTGCCATAGTTATATCCATAGATACATGTTTGCTTTAATTGCCTCTCCATATTGATGTGGTCTTTGCTAGGGGTAGTTGAAACTTAAGTAACTTGTTTACTTTGATCTTCGTAATGATTTTGCTTACATAAATACAAGTATTTTTTATTTATATTTATATATAAGTAGGAATACAACATAAACTATATTGTTATACGTTCTAAGAAAGCTCTACCTCTAGCTGCCATAACTTAGCACTTATCTATTAGCTGATTCCGTAAAGCTTATCTGTTAAATTTTGGATGAGAAATCACTTCATAAATTTTGTTTAATGTATAACTGATAAAAATTTTGTCCCCTCACCAAACAATAAAAGTAAAAAACACGTGGAGCTATTTGATTTCGATATTAAAGAGGTTATTTTATTGCTTTGTGAAGTGTCGACGCGTGTCAACAGTGAGTGTGTGAACGTATTTGCGGAAGGTGACACCTGATAGGGCAGTCTCCGATGTTCCGATCGTGTTTGTGACACAACTGAATCCTGATTATGGAGACATTTATAACGTAACATGCCTCATTGTGTTAAGAAAAACATCTGCGATAGTATATTTCGAAACGAAATTGATTGCCTTGATGGTCTAGTGGTTAGCGTATTCGCCGTACACTGCGAAGTCTCGGTTTCAATTTCCGGATCGGGCAAAGTATTATTTGTGAATTTTCCGTTAGGAAATTCGCAATAACAGCCCGAGAAGATTGCCCGCAGTAATTGTGCCCGGTAGATGGCGATCATGGGGCCTAAACATATCAAATGAAATGTGGGTGTTTTACACCTCTGCCACACTCTTCTGGGTAATATAGGCGTGATATTATGTTTTGAAAATGATAACGGAATCAATAATAATATTTATAGAAGTGTAGTTTATGTGACGACAACTAAATCATTTTATTTTCGAAACATAAAAAACTACAAAATGGAGGTTTCTAGAGGGTTTAACATTGCTCGACTAATAATATACACATATTCCTTATTAACCTTGTTAAAAAGCTACTTAACTGTATCTGTTTATGCAGCGAGTTGCTAAATCAATACCTGAATTACCTCCATTACAAACTAACCAACTGTAACTTTTCATTTTAAGTATTTTATGTTCAATTAAACAGAATAAGGAGGCCGTACAAGCAACCGGGTGTGGTGGTAGTGTCAAAGAACGCTGCGGTCAGACCGCGATCATTGGTGAGCTTTTAGTCAGTTTTTTGATACGCGCTGTTGAGTTTGATATCTGAAACTGATCCCAGAAATCACATTTTAGACTAGACAAAATAATAAAACAAAATTTTTCAAGACTATGCCCTACACTAGCTATTTTTTTCAAAACAAAAGATTTTAACTATAGACAATAGGTACCTTCCACACTGGTTGTAAATTTAAAACTAAATAATAACGTGGGTGTCCAAAGCATTATACCTGCTTTCATTTATGTGATTCGGTTTGACAGTATTTGTTTGTTTATTTTGTGTACGATATTTACATTTCCGAATTTTGTCGCGAACATGTGTAAAATCGTTGAGTGAATACAATATTTTTCGAATATCAAGTTACAGGGTGACGATTGAAAAAGATGGCAATGTAAAATTATAAATATATTGTCCTTTTTTGTTTTTTAAATTAGTATTGTGTCATACTTGGTATGACTAAACAGTTTCTAAATTTTGTTATACAATATTATTTCGTAATTTAATGGCTAACTAAACTATTTTATATACTTGTAATATTTTTAAAGCAAATTTTAGCTTTGCTAGGCCTTAAATATTACAAGTATTTGATAAAAAAAGTGTCATCTCTTGACAGTAATAGTGTTGATCTTAATTCAAACTTACAGTATGTGAATAGTGACTTATCACATCACATAGATGGCGCTAAAACCAAATAAGGTTCGTCTAGCTAAAAAGCTGGCACAAAAAGAGTTGAGAAATTTCGAGTCCGGCAGCATACGAATCCATAGCTGAATTGGTAAAAGCACTTGGGGCGTATACACAGGGGGTGCAGGTTCGAGTCCTGCTGGATTCTTAATTTTTCAACTTTAATATTTTATTAACTATTTTAGTTTAAGCAGAGGCTACATACTAACCATACAAACTTCTTACTGACAATATTTCAAAAAGAAGGAAACATTGAGGTCATAAAATATTCTTAAAAATTAAACAATAATGGTAATCCGTTAGTAATTTCGATTAATTTATAATTTTACGTGACAAACGGACGGCTATATTTTATGATAATAATTCGAGAATATGCTTAATTATTGCTTTTTCATTATTTGACGTCCCGCGGTGAATCTATTTGGTTATAAACGAAGCAACAAAATGGCGACGCGATTTTTTAACAATTATTTTAGACTTTTACGGGCAATAATTTAACGCGAATGATTCAATATTGTGAATTTTTACGATCATATTCGTGTCAAATTGTTAATAAATTGGATCGATTTTAAAATGATATGGCTTTGTATGGAATTTAACCTTGGCGAAGGAATAAAACAGCTTGTCATGTAGAGTTTGGAGTGAACTCTTAAAATTTTATATAAAGAAGATATTTAAACCGATTTTTACAGTGTCAATTGACACTAAAAATATTGGAATTCCATGATTTTTTGGCGACAATGTTTGGTATATTTCTTGTTCCTTGTTTTATACTTTTAAATACATGTCGGTACGTATTTGTAATCTCAATATTTATAAATGATTTAATTAAGAGTGAAACGATAACACAAGCATTAAATATTTTATATAGCTTTTAAATCACTACATAATAATAGATTTACATCGGCAAAGATTTGCATATTTTAATTCTATGAATAAAGTTATGACATTTCGTAAATTAAGATATTATTCGACGTTTGATACCGAAATTATTAGATCGTTTGAAAGCTATAAAACATAGTTTTAGTTAGACAGTGTTTATATCATTTTTATCATCCTTCGGATTGATCAAAGGTATTTAAACATAACATAAGATCACGCCTAGTTTACCTAGAAGAGTGTGAAAAAGATGTATAACAAGTTTTTCATTTCACCTGTTATGTTTAAGCCTCATGAGATAGGAGATGAGCCTATTATCATCCCCAGAATTTCCTGACAGAAAAAACCCAAAAAGCACTTTGCTAGACCTGGAACGAATCCAAGATCTCGCCAAGTTATTCTTTCTATATATCGCTGGTTTAATGGCCTCATTTTCATCAAACGCTTGGTAACGAGGCCATAAAATCGGTGAGTACGTCCACAGTGTACTGAACGGAGTTGGGAATTATCTTAATGCCATTCAAACTACGATAGTGAGACATATACCGCTAATTTGTAATATGTGGCTGGTTTCAGTTATTTGTGATGTGTGGTACAAAGTATTGCAAGAAAGCGGTTAGATATCTTCGTATATCTCAGTAGAGCAAACGATTTTAAGACACCGTAGTTAGATTATATAGAATTATCCAATAATAAATACCTTAATAACATAACATAACGATTATTTTACGCATAAGAGTTTGGCAGACATAACACCCACATTTCACCTGTTGTGGTTAGACCTTGTGATAAGAGGGGAGCTTATCGCCATCCATTGGGCACAATTCTAGAAACCATGCTGCAATTAAGAATTTTAGGCGGCAAAAACAGTTCTTAATGACTTACAGCCGATCCTTTTAAAGATTTGATCTACAAGTAATTCAATTAGCAATATTAATTGGGTGTGTGTGTGAAATGTATATTTGTGAACACCCCCGCAACACAGGAGTTATTCCTAAGCGGGCATTAGAAAAAGAAACCTCATTTATTAAATAAATATGTTCATATTATAACGGAGCTAAAACTTTTTTATTGCCCGCTAGACAATATTGTCGTCGTTACCGCCTGGTACTTGAACTAAACAACAACAAACTCTCTAATAGAATAGGTAAAATCAAAGATCTTGGCGGGTCGTAAAATGCACTATCTTAATCACTCGTGTAGGGTTCACACTTTACGTATGTCCCGCAAGAAGTTTGATGTTTGGTATAATAGCTTACAACTATAGGTACTTACATCAATAAACTTGAAATTTGAAGTATGTAGTATGTAGTACTCACTGCTTTTTAGGCTACATAGGGCCATAAATAAATATCTTAACCTCAAAAAACATATTAATATATAGAAAGAAAAGATAGAAACATTTAAATATGTATATATTTATAATATTTATGTATGAGTATATCTATTTAGTTTAATTATAAGTTAGTTTTGTGTTTGTAAATAGAGTATATATTTTTAATGACTGTATACATACAGTAAGTATACTTTAAAGTATTTAGGTTAATTAGAATTAGGTATAATCAGTAATTTTTTCATGTACTTTCTGTGTTTGTACACTTTTGTCTTACCCGTTAAGGATGTTCTTTCTCTCTATTTTAAGGTTTGCTGGGAGAAAATTCATTTTGAATTAAGCTCGCCTTTGTACATGATTTATTATATTATAAGTTGTATTGTAATTTTATTGTGTACAATAAAGAATTAAGAATTAAGAATAATATTTTCACTTTACTTGCACATTTATGATGCAGAGGTTATTATTTATTTATTTATTTATTTATTTCATAGAGGCATTATCATCGCAAACTGCCCGACAAATACGAAGTCGATATGCCGAATCTCAATGTTGGTAGACATTCATTCGAGAGGATTAGTAAATACGCATTTTTACAGTTGTCTTATAATAACATTTCAATTAGTGTCACAATGCTAAAAAAATATATATTTGTAGTACATATTCAAATTTTTCTTTTCTTTCTATTTTACAGAACAATCTCTGAAATATTACGAACTATACAACAATCATAGCACTCAATTTTATCCACAATGCCGCATCCCAAAACTACATAAGTTCATAATCCAATATTTCGCGCCACAACTGGCGACGACCCACACGGAGCAAACGTTCATTTTCATAACAGGTCACACCAGTGCTTTTTCTTGTCGGCCCCATGTTTGTCCGTTTCCAAATATGTTTTTTTTATTAAATTTTGGACGAAGGTATCATGTGGAATGAGGAGGATTGAAGTTTGCGAATTCCTTTAGTTCCATTTCGGTAGTTTGGTAAGGGTTTTATTTAATTTGAATCTTGCAGGTTTTAAGGTAAGATTCACTCTGATAAATACTTTCATACTGTACTTTAACAGAAAACAATGTGTATGAATAATATTAAAAATTTTCAATTTATTTACTCATAAAAATTAAAATAAAAAAAAAATCCTACTAACCTAAAAATAAATGACTTAATCTAAATCTATGTACAAACCTAGTCTAAAAGACCGGTACCAGTAGACAACGTTCCCAAAATGCTGGGCAGCATTGCCACGTTGTATGGCAATGGCGAAGAAGGCGAGAAGTTTAAAGAGTCGAACAAAGAATTTAATAAAGAAATGTTTATTTACTACAGGCAACGTTGTAAAGATCTCTTTAAGTTAGCTCATACAGATTATTTGGCACGGATCGAGACTGGTATAAAGATGGACCCTAAGAGTTTTTGGTCTTTTGTTAATGATCAGCGTTCTAGGCGGCACTTCTGTGCTGAATATGAGTACGATGGAAAAATAGTATCTGGGAAGGAAGCTGTGGACGCTTTCGCGACTTACTTTGAATCTGTTTTTCTTAGAGATAAACCAACACTATCAACTAATATTATTGAGCATGAGCCGCATACTAATTTGTGTGCCCCTAGGATTGCGATTGACTGTATTAGCTCTCAGGACATTTCTTTTGCTATCAGGCGTATGAAAGCTCAGTCATCTGTTGGTCCAGATGGTATACCTACATATATCGTCAAAGACTGCATATCGGCATTTGAAGAGCCGCTTTTGTACATTTTTAATTTGGCTTTGGAAACAAACAGTTATCCTGTATCATGGAAAAAATCACGTGTCACGCCTATACCCAAGGATGGCTCTAGAACGCAGGTGACTAACTATAGACCTATTGCCGTGCTTTCAGCGTTCGGCAAGTTGTTTGAATCTATTCTTAATCGACATATCACACGGCAAATCAAGACGCAACTTGCCAATTGCCAACACGGATTCAGGGCAGGCAAATCAACCACAACCAATTTAATAAATTTAGTGGATTATAGTATTGCTGAGATGGACAATATTAAGCAAGTGGATGCGGCCTATTTTGACCTACACAAGGCATTTGATCGCGTTCATAATGATATTCTTTTACAAAAGTTTCAGCTTCTGGCCAAAATAAATACCAGCATTCTGAGAACGTGTGAATCTGAATATTAAAAATAATGTAAAGACTGAAAAATTACAAATTTTTTTTCGAGACAATCAATTTATTTAACCTGTATTTTATTTGAGGTTAAACCATTAAATATTAGTATATAGTATCAGAATCTATTTATTACTTCACTTAAAATAACTATCAATAAGTTAATATTTATGTATAGTTATAGTTAATAAGTATAAAAAATACGACCTTTAATTTACCTACTGGGCAGCATATTTGCATTTTTAATTTCTAATGCCGGAAAAGCAAACAAATTAGTTTTTCAAACTTTCACATCTAATCAGATCACCCTTTGAAGTTACTATTAAGCTTCAACCTCAACAAACTTTTTAATCTGCGGATAACGCTAAACCCGGCTTCAATCTCTTTTACTCTCTCATACAATGTCTGAACGGGACAAAGATATCGAAAAGACGTTGGTGAAATGGGGCCTTAGATAAGAAAGAAATCTATTGAGTCCATGTTCTCGAGAGTAGCCGAGAGCGGCGCTTGCGCAAGCAATCTTTCTCGATAATACGACACTAATGCGCTAAAGATTATTTGTTAATCGACAATTTAACTGTAGTTTAGATTAACGAGTTTTTATGAGAATTGTATCAGTTTTTTTGCTATGGTAATACGTGGTACGTACGTAATAGAAGGAAGTTTGAAGGATTTAAAGATTAAATCAAATTAGGCTGTCAACAAGTAATCGGTGTGGGAAAATTCTATTAATCTAGTTGTTTATACTAAATATGGCGTGTGGCGTGTGAATCAGTTAATTCAAATCATTTTCTTTTTATTTTTTGGTTTGCACACTTGATGTGTTGAAAAAAATATTTTTACGTAGGCGTTTTTTAAATCTAGTTCTAGAAACACTATGACTATTGCTAAGCAAATAACTTTACTGACGTATTTGTCATTTCACTACTAAACTTAAATAATTATCGTATTGTATTAAACAAGGTGCTTCTATAATCCTACGTTTTATGAGAAACTGTTTACTGGCCATTTTTTAATTTTAACCAGAACAAAAAAAAAATACAGTCATCGATTTCCCTGTGTTATACCATACCTTTACACAACCATTTCCCCAAATAGTATTGATTACAGTGAAAGAATTTCATAGCGTGGTACGTGCGGGCACACGGCGCACCATTAGTGTTATCTCATTATTCAGTACTAGGTATAAATCTCACTAATGCCTCCATATCTTATAAATCTTTGCTAGCTGCTTAATTAGAATCAGCCGCCGAGTTTACGCCCGTGGATGTGGCATGATTTTATAGTTTTCTGAGTTATGTGTGTTTGCAATCTGATTGACGATTGCAAATATTATGCATTTTTTACTGTTCGCTTGCGTAAGCAAAATTTTAATAGTCGCCGTAACTGCAATAGGAACCAATAAAAATGCTTCGTCTAAAAAAAATGTTACAAAAATCTAAAGCTCAATCGATTTGAATTCCAGGTTTTTTATATTTTATTGTAAAAGGAGCCTTTATATGATTAGTTTTACCTTAGTAAATAGAATAAAGTAAATGCAAGTAAAAAATACAAATACAGACCTTTATTTGGTTAAAAATAGTAGCAAAAAAGAGAATAATTCAAGGAAATATTGCCATATAACAATAAATATCACTATTAAGCTTGAGCAATTTAGTTTATTTTGTAAAACGTCGCACAAAACATAGCATATTATTATTATAAATTACGTGGAGGATTAAAATGTTCTGTAGGTGTGAGGTAACAAAAAATCTTTGCATTTATTTGCATGCTAAGTAGAAATTAATCTGGTCACCGCCAGGTTAATTATAAACTCATGTCGAATGTCCCTCACTATTAACGGTCGTGGGTATAAAAAGTGACAGCTATGCCATCTAGACTAGGCAAAAGAATTAAAAATTTCAATCAAATGTAATTAAGTAGAAAAAATAGTTAAGTAGGTGTACGCTTTTTGTTTTGTGCCTTGTTTTAATGCATTGAAAAAAAATATATCTATGTAAATCGGTTTGAGTAGATAAGGTATAATTTATTAAGTTAAGATTTTTGTAATATAGTATTTTTAATCTAAATAAAAATATTGTTGGCGCCCATTTTTTGAAAATAATTATAAAAAAAATCAGTGTGTATGTGAATGGTGGTGAATGGTCACGGATAAACATGAATGTTAGTGTTTAAGATATATTTTGTCTATAAAAATAGATGAAAACTTAATAATAAATAAATAGTCCCTATTTTGTTGAGATACAAAATTGGATTAAAAATAGACTACAACAAAAATCTTAAGCACATTATTTAGCAGCTTTTTGGTCCGATATAGTGTTGATTGCCATCTTTTGTAGCTGATAATGCAATTATTGTCTTCCATTTTCAGAAAGGTTTATCTCATACTCGTCTAATTACTTCTACTCTTAACCCCATTTCGTTGTTTATATCTACCACCATTTGTCTACCATAGTCAATACCGCATCCATCTTGAACAGCTGTCTTCTCTCAAAATGAACCATTACATCTTCGTATGACCGATGGTGAATGCCACCAAGATACAACTCACCATTACTACCACCCCATGATATAAATGATACCACCAGTGTTTGTATAATCGGTGCTCTGTATCAAAAATGTAATATACTAGCTTTTACCCGCGGTTCTGCTCCCGTGGTATGACGATAAAATGTAGCTTATAATTAAAGGTAGATGCCCGAGCGCCGTGTTTTTATAGTAACGTTACCTATATAGGTTTATCTTATGTTTTTTCCGGAATACTTAAAAGAATCAATAGTTATTTACATCTGCTAACGCAATTACTAGAGAAATATTCGTAACCAGTAATGTGTTTCCGAGACTGCCGATTGTAAAACCATTCATTCCGCCGTAGCTGAATAACTTGCATTTTTAAAGCGGCTCGCATATTACTGGTAGGGTTTTCGTATGTAAATTAGAGATAATATATTATTATAATATTTTTTATTATTATCTCATCGTAAGGTCTTGAAATCGATTCCCGGGTCGAGCAAAACTGTTGTTGAATTTTCCCCAGGCTCTCATCGTAAGGTCTTGGAATTGTTCGGGCAAACTATTAATTTGACATGTCCCGTCGAGCAGCATGGAGTTGGAATTATGTCCGATCGATGGCGATATGCCCCATCACATTAGAACTCAACGTAACTGGTGAAATGTAGGTGTTATATCTTTGCCACTTTCCTAGGTCCTTCTGGTTAATGAAGTCTATGTTATGTTATTATTTCTATGTACACCTATCCAATCTTAAACTTAGGCCTGATTGAAAATCAGCGTCAGACTTGAGTCTGACAATATGCTGAATCAGGACCTACTTAGTGCAACCATGGGGCATATTTCTAACTATATGTTGTGTATTTTTCATAATCTGAATATTGTTAACTTTCTGTGCCCCATTTGTTGGCACTAAATAAATTTATTTTCTTTCTTTTTTATTTTCTTCAATCTTCGGCTTATTTGATAAAATCACATCCCATTTTGCCTAGCTCACTACAGATTTGCGGGATAAAGCCAAAAATAGAACAATTTCATAATTGCCTAGAAGGTGGGTGTATCAAAGACGACGTCATGACGTGACAGCGGTGCGCGCTGCTGATTTATAATACCGGATTGTAATCACTGAAGCTGAGGTGAAATGAGGTATCTAGATAGTTTTAAACATGTAGCGTAGTTTTTATGTTTAGCATATTATTATAGTTTTCAAATTAACGTAATATAGGTTTTATTTCAATATTATTAAGTTTTATTTATTTTTATAGACAAATCATATCTTAAGTCCTAAAATGCATGTTGGTTTTCGAGCATTTTTTAAAAATTGTTTTAATCATTGATTGAGTAACATACAAACTGAAAAAAAATATACTAAGAAACAGTTGAAAAAGATATGGAACCGGCAGGATTTGAACCTGCGACCTACTGCACACCGGGCAGCCGCTTTAGCCATCCATCAACTGTTTCTTAGTATAATTTTCTAAGCATAGCAATGCAATAAAATTAATCAATTAGAAGTTGAAAATTTTTAATTATTAATTTGAATAAATAATGTTATGTAGTATATTTAATTTGAGTAGCACTTGAATATTATGTAAATCACAATCAAATGCCAAACCTCCAAAGACAATAACATAAGCTACTATCGCAAACATCTATGACCTAGCACTAACACATTCACACCCATCTTATAACAATACACAAATTGCATAACAAAAACACATACAAGTTTTGCACTTGCAAAACTCAATCAGGACAATAAATAAATAAAATAAATAAATAAATATTTCACAACTCACACACAACGCCATCTAGTCCCAAACTAAGCAGAGCTTGTACTATGGGTACTAGAATAACTGATACTAATAATACATATATACTTTTTTTTTTTGTAAATACATACATATTATAAATAAAAACACCCAGACTAAGACAAACCCCCATGTTCATGCACACAAAGATTTGACTTAAGTGGGAATCGAACCCACGACCTCGGCGTCGCAGGCAGGTACACTATCCACTCCGCCATCCGGTCGTCCTCAATGCTTATACTGTACAGACGGCTACACACCAACCTATACTAATCCAGTATAAGATTGTCTGCCGTTGTATAGACTTACTGTGTAATGCGAGACCAGCTTATACTGGAGTGTCTAGATTAAAACAATACTTATGTACACATGGCAGATTATGAATGTTAATGTCTATTCATTGTAAATTTCGTGTTGCTTAAATGAGGATTAGCGAATATGATTGTTAATTTTGTCTGATGAGTTAGTGAAAATAGTATTGATAAGATGAGAAAATAATACCTTTGTCACATTTGGGAAGTGAGAATTATTACGTGAAATAAAGGTATTCATTCATTCCTTAATCTCGCGCCAAAATACCAGGACTAATTAAAATAATAATAGCAACCCTGTATTTAATGCATGTCCCACTGCTGGGCTCGAGCCTCTTCTCATGATGAGAAGGGTTAGGCCATAGTCCACTACGCTGCTGGCTAAGTGTGGATTGGTAGACTTCACACACCCTCGAGCACTTTTTAGGCACTCTCAGGTATGTAGGTTTCCTCACGATAATTTAAATGATAGATACACACATATTTTAGAAAAGACGAATTTTACCGGTTTATTGATAGAGGTTAAGCGGCCGTGGCGCAATGGATAAGGCATCGGTCTTACGATCGAGAGGTCGTGGGTTCGAATCCTGGCCATTACACCACGGACGTGAACTTCCTCCTAACACAAGCGAATTAAGCTTAGCTGGAGGGGATTAACAAGAATACTAGTAATTTGTATTTGCAAATTATAAGCTTTTTTTTTAAAAAAAAAAAAAAAGTGTGTGCCGTGGGTTCGAACCCACGACCTCTCGATCGTAAGTCAAAGGTTTCGACTTCGCTGTACTACCGGTCTCTCACACGGCTATCGCTGCTGGTAAACGTATAAAAATACGTGTACCTAAATAGACGAAGAGTCTATTCCACAATTGAAAAAGAAAAATAGCGACACAAGAGTCATTCCTAGTGGGAGCGTTGTATATAAAAAAAAACTTAAGTCCCGATCCCATTTGGAAACTCTGAACATGATAATAATCCTTCTTCACCTTTCTCCTAACTACGTGTTGCATGCAATATAATATATCACAACGTACCATTTCTATTCCCACATTCAAGTATTATAATATACTTCAAACCGCATCAACTTTCACCCCGACAGCATTGCATACTATCTCACCGTAACATTCGCAGACAGACAGACAGGAAGGCAATTACTTCAATATTTAATTAGAGTTGCACAATAACTAGAATTACTAGGAAATATAGATGCGTACTATCGACAAGCAATAAATTAATGGACAGGCAAACACAGGCGTAAATAGCAGCCTTTAATTTGTACATACAGCTTACGATCAACCTATACATTTTCCGGTATAAGCTGGTATCGCATTAGATGGAAAGCCAATACAATTCGGGACCGTCTTATATTGGACATGTCTAGGTTGGTGTGTACCCGTGTGTACAATCTGTTCGTATTCAACGAAGAGTTTGTTGCGTAATTTTAGTTAATAGTGAGAGGAATATTGCTGTCTTCCTGATACTATATCACTTTGGACGTTTGATAAAAGTTGATATGAACTTTTGATAATAAAGCCTAACTAAGAAATTAATAATATATTTATATCAATTTATGTATTTTGGCATGTATCGATTTCTGTAACAGCTAAAGTTGTGAATTTGACTTTAAAACTTGATTCATCGTTTTTGTTTAAGGTAGTTTAGAATCTGGCTTTACGAAATCTTAACGCTTACAACTAAGAGGTATTAAGAGCAGGAGATTTAAGTATCTACCTTCCTACCCTCTGATCTTAGGGTCAAAAGGCTAGGCAAACGTGACGTCACTGCGCGCATCTTTCTTCTATAAAAATATGTTAACGTACGCAGGACGTTGACGCTGATGCTTGCTTCCAACTGCAAGCTTTTAGCAGTGCAACCATCGACGTTAATATTTTTGAGGCTGCAGATTTACAAAGTTTTTGGCACATTCACAGAACGCAGTAGATGTATGTCATATTAGCAATTTAGTTTCGTTTTCTACGGAAAATTCACATGGTTTATCTTATGGATACCATACGAGGCAGTTTGAACGATTCTAAGCCCCAATTAACCTTATTGGCAGGCTGTATTCTTAATCCGAGTGTTACTTGTGTTACTTTTATATTCTGTCAGGTTATATTTTATGTGGCAGATAAGAGCTATTCGGAACCTCAGAAATAGGCCCTAAGTGCCAAATAATCTGCTACTTAAGTTTAAACGGTGAAGGCGTAAAAAAGTCAGCAAAATTAAGGAAACCAGAATTGCCAAGATAAACAGCGAGCATTAGTAAGATATCAGAAGGAAAGCAGTTAGCCATATTACGAGATCATTCCAGTCCCGTTGGCTGAAACGCCTTAATCAATCATTTCAGATCTAATGTGGTGATACTTGGATTTCCGCGTAATATATCAGCCTGATAGCGATAGAATAGATAATAAAACATGCTGAGGTATGTAATCAGTAATTTACACTTAGAACATGAGTTTGTAGAATTTAATATGAAAATAATTATATCAATAATTGAATCGATATTTTGTGATTTTATCGAGTAATCATGTTTGGGATAGGTCAGTATTACTCTTAATAAAATTGTATACCTTGTTAGTTTGTTTAGTGTATGCGAGCTCTTACTGCGAGATCTCGAGTTCATTCCCGGGTAAGGTAAAAGTTTTATTTGGATTTTGCCGTCAGAAAATTTCTTAATAGCAGTACGGAGTTAGAACTGTGTCCAGTAGATGGCGATAGGCTCGCTTCTATCACATCAATCACATGGGATTGGGTGAAATGTGGATGTCATACGCCACATTCATACCCTTCTAGGTAATAGGCATCATCTTATGTCATATTATTCCTTATTATTTCTTATTTACTTTATTTTAGTCATTTTATATTTTGCATGCCGATTACCCTGTAAAACATGTTGTTCTTTACAAATTAATACCATCATTTGTAACCATGTTTTGGCGAATAAACTTTTCTATTTCTTTTTCTTTTTCCTCTGTAAATTTCTAGCAAAACTTAAGTCAACTTAAAATGCAATCAATTCAACTTATCAGAACTTTCATTATTCCTATATTTCTGTCATCGAGTGACAACTTACGACAATAATTCATTCATAAAATTTGAATAATTACTACTCGTTTCCAGCCACGCCCTGCAGGAAGCCTTTGGTGAAAGCCTCTATTAGAAGCATATCATGCACCGTTCGCTTTAATGATACTCCATCACACTATATCTAATGTCATTTGTGGATTCGCACCTCATTCGTCAAGCAACTGCCCTTAATGATAATGATAATGATAACCCTTTGGGCCTGTCCTTGACGCTAAGGCCACGCTAACGTCTGCGTCTGTGGTGGCCAGAAAGTTGTAGTAGTGGTACTTGTACCAAGGCGATCAGACACAAGCAATCAATGTTGGTTTAAAAGGCACAGGACATTGTACAAGCTAATAGTGCATTTATAGAGGCCTTCACATCAACATTGGTCCAAAATCTTTCTGGTATCGTAGACACAAAACGCTTCACTCCAGAGCGTCGACTCAGCAGTAGCAGAAGTGAAGCGTAGACGCGACTTCTTCTTCTTCGTTCGTATTCTTTATAATAAATAGTAGCTGCTCCCGCGATTTGACCCGCGTTAAACGTTGCTGCCCCGCTTCCATAGAGTTTAGCGTAATGTTAAATATCAAAAAACTTTAGTGGATAGTTAGCCTATTAAACACAAAAACAATTATTAAAATACAATCAGTAGTGCCCGGGATTAGCCCTAGCAAACAAACAAACTAACTTTCTTCTGTGGTTTCGTCTGCGTGGTAGATACATCAATAAAAAAAGCCTATGTTACGCGCCTTGTAGTCACCTACATATAACATTTTATCAAAATCGGTCAAGCCGTTGAAATGGGTAACTGACAAACAGACAGACAGACAAATCTGTATTTTAGGCATAGGTATCGTGCAAATAACTATATCAACTCGAAAAAGCATTGTTATTTTGATATTAAAAACAGACACTTAATTTTTTTGATGTGTATTGATGTATTGATTGACTGGCGATGACGTCACAACTCTGAACTCTATACAAAAGCGCGCCACGTCTGCTCCTCACCTCGTCTGTTACGGGGAAAACATACCTAAAAGTAGGAAAATTAAACTATCTATAGGTTATGCAACTGCTAAACGTTGTGTTCCAAGAATTATGAGAACGTTTGAGAAAGTTTACGATTTATATCTGGACGCAATATCCGTTATTTATTAGATATAAGGCCTTATAAATAGATTTGTTGATACATTTATTATTAGATTATATGAATAATGTTGTTTACAAAACAATTGCACTTACAGTAAACCTGACGGTAGGTGTACCGTAAATACCAACCGTTAATATACATTGTAGGACTAGCATAATATATCTCATATGCCAGTAATGTGAAGGTAATTCCAACTCACAGATTTGCGAATGTAGATAAGATCAAATATTTTGGCGGTTTTTAATTAATACCAATGAATGGAAACCGAGCTCGACCAAATATTAATACACGCTAAATATTACACGCTAAGTATTAATATCCACTGACCAATCCGAACCGGTGACATTTTATTTACGGCCAATTTCAATACCGCTACCTCGATAGGCTCATCCCATGGGGCCTTAATATAACCGGTGAAATAAAGGTATTGTACAACTCTGCCACATCCCTCTGGGAAATATAGGCGTGATGATGTAATGTACAAATCTTTGCGTGCAAGCCTGCTTCACTAGCTCGTTCACAAGAGTCCTACCACTCCAAGAAGCTTACACAAGTTTACATAAATACAAAGTATACTTTTACATACTACCTTTAGTACACATCGTCAAAATAACTGCACCCATCTTACCAACGGTGTATTTTAATGCGAGATCGTTAAAATGTTCCTTTCCCGTAGCCGATAGGATTTTTCATGCTCCGTTAGAGATAGAATCTGTAGCTTTTCATAGGCATGCGTTTAGGAATATATGTGAGTCTTTGGTAAATAAATGTGGGGATTTTATCCAAGGTATCAAATAAAATGTAGTGATAGAAGTACCGCTAGTTAGGGTGTATTAGGTTGGAGATTAAAATTAATCACTGGTGAGTAGATTGCTGTAAATAAGATATACGTAATTTATCAATTTAACTGCACACATTGAAAAGATTTGGTTGATAAATAAATGTCGTACTGACTAGCAATTAATAACTAATTGATAAATATACTACAATTGTCTCGATGGTCTAGTGGTTAGCGTACGCGCCTCTTATTGCGAAGTCTCGGGTTCGATTCCCAGGTCGGTTAAAATACACCCTTTTCTGTATTGTCCGTTAAAACGAATATTAAGCTCCAATTTCAAAAGTGTTAGATAATATTATTGGCAGGATAAGCATACCTATAACACACATAAAAGTGTCAGCTGTGTACTTTTTTCAAGTGTTATTGAGTCACTTTTAAATTAAGTCAGGTTTTATTTTATGGGTCAGGAAAGCACTATCCTTAGCCTCAGAGAGCCTCAATCCTCAAACTCTTTCTATGAAATCAAATATTGCTCGAATTAGAGATGTAAACCAATCAGATAGTACTTTTTTCAAGTGTTATTGAGTCACTTTTAAATTAAGTCAGGTTTTATTTTATGGGTCAGGAAAGCACTATCCTTAGCCTCAGAGAGCCTCAATCCTCAAACTCTTTCTATGAAATCAAATATTGTTCGAATTAGAGATGTAAACCAATCAGATATTAATACCCACTACACATACAAATCCATACAATAAACTAGATATTAATACCAAAACAATTACAGATTCAATATTCCATTCCGTTATTAGTTATTAATATCATTTCAGCGCGATTCGTCCCGCTGAATGGCGTCCCACAAACCTTTATAATGTTTCAGCCCTAGGCGAAGCGCTAACCGGGTCGAGCGGACTTTCAATGCACTTAGGGATGGGATTTCTGCAGAATTCCCGTATCTTATTTTGACTGATGGTGGCTCAGTAAAATGACAAAACCCGCAAAAACAGGGCAATCCCCTTATTTTATGTTACTTTAGGACGTCATAAGGATCACATCTAAAGTCATAAAACAATAAGAACTGTTTTTTCGACATATAACAAAGTTTTATTTAAGACAATTTTTTAAATTATGAAATACGGGTGTTACTCACGTTATGTTGGTCTATTTAGTCGACCGCGGTTTCGCCTATACGTGTCGTATTTCATAATTTGAATAATGTTACAAACTCACGTAAGTATAAGAAAAATATAAGACAATTTTGTTATGGAAATCACATTCCTTATTTATGAACAAACAGCTAAACAAATTTGAAATAAACTTAATCGAATTTATGTTAAATATTACTCCTAATACATAAATTTAAGCCTCAATGCCTTTCCGTAGCATAATAGATTTTATAAGTTTGACGACCGGATGGCGGAGTGGGTAGTGTACCTGCCTGCTACGTTGAGGTCGCGGGTTCGATTCTCACTCAAGACAAATCTTTATGCGCATAAATATGGGGTTTGTCTTGGTCTGGGTGTTTCTATGTATAGTAAGTATGTATTTACAAAAGAAGAGTATATAATAATATGTATTAGTATCAGTTATTCTAGTAGATACCTATAGTACAAGCTCTGCTTTGTTTGGGACTAGATGGCATTGTGTATATATTGTGTGATTTTTATTTCTTTAATGCCAAAAAGTTTCGACCCTCTCCAATACATTTTCTAGTTACCAGATAAATGTATTTTCATCAAAATAAAATTCTAACTAGTTTTCTTAATATTCCTGAAATAAAATCCCGATCCCATCCCTAGCGTTAAGCACAACGATGTTCAGTAAATTAATAACGCCGAAGGTGTTAGCAGGCAGATCTGGGACAGTAGTGTTGTGGCCAAATAAGGATGCCAGCACACTAACACAAAAATAGACCGTGTAATGTATAGTAAATTCATGCCGTGGGTTCTTGGGGTATGTTTATTAGACATTATGGACATATTAGGAGACGAGTTAGATGTAAGCGTGCTGATGGATAAATGTCTTCTGATTCTCAGTTTAGGCATATCGTTTTCAACCATTTTTGAAAATTGAGGTAGTTTTATAGAGATCAAGCCATAAGGTTTGCCTAAGGTTGACCTTCTGATAGTGGGAAAACCCTGAATACTGATATTGAAAAATTTGAAAGAATATTACTTGTTTTTTTTACTTAAATAACAATGTGATGTGAATGTGATGTTGCGGCAGAAGACACTCACACTTTACCTGTAATATTTAGGTCACATAATAAATAGGTGGTAAGCCTATCGTCATTTACCGGGCCCAATTCCATCTCCAATATTCCAAGTAACACTTCTGCCCGACCCAGAAATCGAGCGTGGTAAGAGAAGTTTAAACATCTAAAATGTGAGAAAATACTAGTACCTACTGTATTCACGGTAGTTATTAGCTATCCCGGGTAAATCTAATATAATTAAATTAACCCAATAAGGCAATGGAATCAGGTATTAAACACTAAGATCAGTTGTAATTCTCGACCTCTAAACCTTAGAGAAATCCAATTAGGAGCAATAATCCGGGCTGGTTACGAGGTCACCTTTTACAGGGATATTTACACTCGGCAGTCGCTCTTAGCCATCCAGCTTCGGTCGCCTCTTACCGACACCTTAAATGCCGGTGTGCAGTAAGGTCGCAGGTTCAAATCCTGCCGGTCCCATATCTTTTTCAACTGTTTCTTAGTATAATTTGCTAAGCATAGCTAAATGCTATAAAAATATTCAGAAATATTTACACTCGTCGAAATGGATTTCACTTACAGCCTACAAGCTACG
This sequence comes from Hypena proboscidalis, assembly GCA_905147285.1. Classification (NCBI taxonomy): domain Eukaryota; kingdom Metazoa; phylum Arthropoda; class Insecta; order Lepidoptera; family Erebidae; genus Hypena; species Hypena proboscidalis. The sequence goes on from LR990132.1 coordinate 2,673,942, forward strand.
GTACTATTGAATTAAGTCTAGGTTACTTGCTACTATTCACCGCGTCATATATCACGTAGATTGCGAATATACCAGGTTTTATATCAGGCTGCAGTTATTTGGAACAGAAAGTAAATTCTTATTAGCCAAAGTGTTAATTGATTCAAATGTAGCCAGACCACGGTGCAACTGTTGTATTTTATTAAATTCGTGTTTGTGTCTCTGAAAGAAGAAGTAATGGATGTGGCAAATGTGTTCTTGAATCGCAAAAATAAAGGGACGATTATTAATAAAAGATCGAAAAGCTATTTTTTTTTTACATTAGATAGAACGCCAGAAGCAATTACACTATCCAAATGACGAGGCCTAATACACACACATTCACTCACACAAGCACACCCAATCTCACGACAAATCTTTGCGAATCACACAATGATTTGTCCCATGTAGGGATCGAACCCACAGCACCAGAGCAGTGACGAGCAATAGAGAGGTGAACGCTTTAACCACTACACCAGACGAGATGACCTATGATTTCTGATGCACGAGAAACTGAACACTCTGTGTTGTTATTGTAAATTGTGTGTGTAAACGCCAACCACTAAACTATTGAGGCACTCTAAATTTAAGCTCTGCTTAGTTTGAGACTAGATGGCGTTGTGTGTGAGTTGTGGAATATTTATTTATTATTTATTATTTAATTTATATACTTCTCGGTATATTACTAAAAATCAGCGTGACAAAAATATATCGACTAATGACTACAATAACTAATCCTTTCTAATTAACAAAATTCTTGCGACAATTTCTTAAATATCTTACCACATCCAGCCGCCTAGGCGTCTGCATCCGAGTAGCCGTAGGTGGCACAGAACCTAGGCCGTTCTATTAACAGCAATGATTAATGCCGCCAAAGCATTGGGATGTTTAATTGAAATCCAATTTTGATTTACAATCGCCACCTATAATTGAAAATATTTGCTGGAACCATTTAATTGGTGGGTTGTATGTGTGTGTGTTTGTTTGTTTGTTTGTTTGTTTGTATAGTTGTAGTAGTACAGTTTTGTTTCTTTGTAACTATGTGGCTTCCGTTTTAATGTCTTTGTTTGTGTTCTTGTACATTTGTTTCTCGATAACCGGGAGGGAATTTGTTAAGAATGGTGCTGTTGATAATCTGTGCAGTGAAAATTTAAAAGATATTTGTAAGTATAATTGTACGAGATTATTACTTTAAGAACATTTTTAACAAAAAAAAAGTGACAGGTATCATTTAAGGCCATTGTACAATAACTAAAGACTATCGGTTATTTATTTCACTTATTATATTTTAACAATTTAAAACCATTACTAATACAAGCTGGTACTTCGATTGATTTTAATTCAAATTTCTAAGTTGAGTTAAAGTCAATCTAAGCTTCGGTGTCAAATTTTTTTATTGCAATAAGTATAATTTAATTAAATAGTTAAGTTTCATTTTAATTTCATATTTTTTGTATTTTGATGTTTGTTTTGACGTGTTCAAGCGCCCCTTGAGGCCCATGGAAATGATTTGATTTCTTGGTTTCTAATATCAGCAGGCGAACCATGACACTTTTTCTGGCACAGAATTTGAACTAAAAGTTACCCAACTAAGCCCTAACGACCTACCATCAAAATCTATTACGCAACCCAATTCAGAAATGCGGCACCGACTAATCCGTACACATAGTTACAAAATAAAGTACCCACCTCACGTCCACATTATTTAGTTAGACACGGCAAAAAAGGGTTCGCCTCAGATCATTAGTGACCGAAACCTGTATCGGATAGACAGATACGTCTTATTCAAGATACGCTGCATAAATAAGATGCTCAACAGTAAAATATTAGATGCAAAGGCGAAGCAAAAATGTCGTTGAATTTGCATATCAATATGGAGCGGCGGCGAACACAGTGAAACTTGATGCGTACTGAATTCGTTTTAGTTGCTTTTCAGGGTGTAATTTTTGATGGGAATGTGGGTAGTTTATTGGTTATTGGACTATCGATTTTCTAGGAGCAGATTCACGAGCTTGCGAAATATGGTGTGCTCCGTACAGTGATTTTATGGTATTGGTATAAATTGTTGATGCTAATTTTGTGCTCTCATGGTGCTTCGTGAAATGATAATGTAAAAATTTGAGTGTCATAAATGCAAATGATATTGATATTTTTTTAAGAAAATCATTATAAAGAATTAAACAAAGTGAAAAATTGATAGCGAGCGGGTGGACTGTATGACGGGCGAATTATGAAATGAGGCAATGGTAGATTTGTATAATATTTTTATATTTACAATTAAATAAATACAGAAACAAACATAAAAACGAACCGTAGTCACCAAGCACAAAATGTCATTTTTTGATCCGGACCTAACCTAAAAATAAATGACTTAAAAACTAAAGTATATAAAACTATGTAAGTACAAATTTTCTATGGATTGCTGTCAAAATTGGTGATAAAAAAAACAAAAAAACTTACAATGAATAAAGTTCATTAAAAAATTAAAATAAAAAAAATATATTAGCTTCTACTAAATTTTATGTGAATTTTCGTAATTGTGTTTGATCACAAATTGTAATTACCAAGTTCGTAAATTAATATTTTTTACGTGTTTTATCAACAGTGTAGCTGATAACATTAAAAAGCTCGTATAAATTATAAAAAGTGCTTATTAAATGGCTCATCAAAGTGCATCTAATTATGGTCAGTAAGTTAATGTCGCTTTTACGATTATTATTGGCATTAAAAGAGAAATAAATCTGTAAACATTATAGTCTTTAATGTTCTTTGGAGAATTTGTATTAGCGGGAATATTATGTGTTTAAGTGCTCTGACGACATAGTTATGTAACTTAATGGGTATTAGTAGCGGGTTTTGGGTAACTTTTAAGTTGCTGAAATTTTATCGTTCACATAATTTTATTTATGTTGTATACTAAAAAATCTAAATCCTGTTTGCATTTTAAGTTGAATTATACATTATGATGGATCAATAATTTAAAATTTTGCACAAATATATAAAAATCTATTTTATAATAAAAAAAATTGTAGTATGTAAAAAAGAAAATATTCATCTTGCAAAACGTTGTATACCTTATCGTGGCCGAACGCGTAAACTAAGACAGACAGCGCATAAAAATCGCGTAGAAATGCGACTGGCCGCCGTGTACTTCAGAAACATCTGTTTTACATATAAAAGGGCCTTGGATTTATGAATAGAGACCTAGTCAACGTCTAGAGCCAGGGAATTTAATGGTGGACTACACAAGTTAATGTTTTGTTCGGCCGTCCGGATTCTGGTCGGATAAGATGGGAACAGAAACGACTGGGCGATATTTTCTGGTTGTTGATTGTGACTGGCAAAGACGGAGACATAACTCATCGTTTGGAAGGATATTGCGAACGAAATTCTTAGTTACCTGAGTTATCTTGAGCTTATCATTATGCAGTCTCAAAATTTAGACTCACAAAGAGAAAATAATAAGTATGATGTGCTTAAAATTTGCAATTCGGATGTATTTTTGACTAGTAATGGTCATAATTTTCTTCTTGTAGTTTCAATTGTTAACAAAAAATATGCCCAAATTGAAAGAAGAGCGTTGCGTAAATAATGTTTTATTGTACAATTACCATAAATAGTAAATTATTATTATAAGTATCAATAATTATACTTTTCCCTTCAATAATCGACATACCTAAAATATTGACATCTAAAAACCTTGAGCCTCCTTAAAATAAAATCATTTCTCGTTGAAAGTAGTGCCATTAAGTTTATAGCCGTCCCTTTCTCCATCTAGATACCCAATAGGAAGGCTATGGACCAAGGGAGAAAGTAAAACATATGGGGACTATTAAACATTGACAATTATGTCTTAACAGCACAAAAGCGTTAACGTGTTCTTTAGAAGGGTTACCAAAAGTTTAGGAAAGCTCAGGACAAAAAGCTTGATTACTCTAATTAATTAGATTAACAAAGTTTGTGTCCAAAATCAAGATTTTCATTGCATAATTTGGGTGTAGTATAAGTATTTTCAGAGTTTTCTTTTAAATTGGACAGTTTATTATACTTTGTTATTCTAATCTATTACTTAACGTCTTTTAAGCAAACGATAACAGGTTTCGGACAAGAGGCGACCGGAGCTGGTTAGTTAAAGCGACTACCCGGTGTGCAGAACGTCGCAGGTTCAAATCCTGCCGGTCGCACAATTTCTTAGTAAAAATAACAGGTTTAGTTTTAATAGAAGTCATTTTTACTTGGATTTTTATACCTAATATATTATGACTGTTAGTTTTTTTTTTTTTATATTACGCCCACAGCGAACGAACGTGTAGTCCACCTGATGGTAAGTGGAGTACAGCCCATGGACATCAACAATCCACAAAAGCAGATTATAGATGCGTCGCTGTAGCTGAGGACTACGGTGTTATGCCTCATGTGCCAGTAATTTCAGGGCCTGATCTCACCACCATAATGGAAGCACTACTATTTGGCGGCAGGTTAAAGGTGAGACGGTGGTGCTGCCGCCCTCGAGCTTATTCACAAGAGCTCTACCACCAGTATCCGGAGATTGATTAATTTGTAACAATAACTCCAGAGAGCGAAGGAAATAAGACATTTGATTCGCACTAAACTTATCAGGTTGCTATACAGTATTTGTCACAGCACTGACGGCTAATTGTCGACAATTTGTAAGTGAGAAAAGCAATTATTTATAGGAAGAAAGTTTATCAATCTCAACGGTTATTTCAATTAAAGGTGTCAATACCGCAGAATGTTTAATAGCTAGACTAGAATAATGGATAACTATGATAAAAGTAAATGTATAGAAATATCTGTTTATTATTCAATTGATACCTAAACGACGGAAATCGATCAGTGGCTGCCGTTCTACTAACCTTGTTCAGATAGCTGTATTCTGATCGTGGTTATAAATATTAAGTAAGGATAGATTAGGTACTCCCAGATCCAGGGCATTGTGATTGATAGGGATCCGGGTTTCTTCCCGGTTTGGGCAGTATTAGGCATATCTTTGATTGGCGATTTTCAACCATTAAAATGTTTGTAAGTGTACCTATTTCGTGAACCTCATGCATACTATGTAGTGTATTAAAATTTACAAACATAAAAAAATTGAGTCTCATTATTAAACCACATTTACATGCAAAATATTATTGGGAACTATTAATATGATCTTTCTCAAAAATCACGTGACTTTTAAGAAAGAATATCCCTGGTTGTATTTTAATATTTAATTTAGAACTATCCTGAATAATCTCGAAATGATATCCGCCCTACATCTAATGCGAGGGCGACCAACTACCGTCTCGCCGCTTTCTACACTACAAAATAATGACCAACAATTAATATTGAGTCTCTTTCAGAATTGACATAAAGATAGGACTAACCCCAATCTTGCGCTCTCAATAATAGAACTTATCTTTGAAGCATTACAGTTGGAATTCTAATGTCCCAAATTATCGCTTGAAGGAATCACACGTTGTTATCAACCTGCAATCTAACTTGAACTTTATCTGTATTTGATAAAGTTTATTATTCAATGGGCGTCCCAAATGCGCTTTGCATCCGTCGTCTAAGTGTGAAATATACTTTAGTACTATAATATGAAAACCAGTTTAAGTTGGTCTCTCAATTGAAGGAAACACGGTACTAGCTTATTTCAGGTTAGGTTAGTTAACGATTTAGCCTTAATGGCGTATTTTTAATGATTCATAAGAAAAAATGGGTGTAAATAATGGTGTAGATAGAAGTTGTGAATGTTGCAAGTAATCTAACAGGTACTCAAAGACTAATAATCACAATAACAAAGTATTCATTGAGGCATGTCAAACCCTCGATTTTGAACAAAAAGTCTTTATAACTGGTGGGTCAATCCTAAAAGCCAAACCGAAACTTATTCTTAATAAGCACACAACAAGGGATTTACAGGTTTTAAAAAAAAAAAAACATTTCTCACTCTAGGAGTAACTCCTGTGTCGCGGGGGTGTTGACAAACATACATTTCACACACATAAAGCACACCCTGAGTCAGAACAAATCTTTGCGGATCACATAAAGATTTGTCCCGTGAGGGGATCGAACCCACAACACTAGCGCAGTTGAAAGCGGTGAGGCGATCGCTTTAACCACTACGCCAACCGTGCACTCCAAAACCAAAAACGAGACTAGGGACACACCTATTGATACATTTCTGTGTTTTTCAATGATTAATCGCAATTCGCCCTTTTGCTAATCTAAAGTGGTTAAGAAAAGAATACGTCTTATAAGCTGACAGAATTATCTCACGTTTTATTTATTTTCGTGCTAATCAAATCTATGCAGAGAGATGCGTAGGACTGGCTTATTATTCTGTTTATCCGATCACAGAAAGTGGGGTAATGAGTTTGACCAGTAGGCGTGTAGAACTGATATGTATATACTATTATTTATTATGTATATATTGATCCGGTATTAATTTACAGGTGTGAGAAATTAGTTTTTTATATTTCCGTTGATAAGTGCCCGTTAATTATACTGGGCGTAATTACACAAATTACTTTTGGTTAATTATTTAAAATGGCTAATTAATGCTACTTATTTTTTGTTGTTCATTTTATTTTTGTTCAAAAATACAATTGATGGGATTTTTCTGTAAAATAAGATTAATTAATTAAAACCAATTAGCAGAAGCATTAAATTTTAATTAATAGTTTCTGCAATAAAAATAATATCCCGAAAATATAGAATGATAAAAAAATTTGCCTTGTCGATTTCGTTATTCTAAGGAAGTTGAAAGGATTATTTTGTCTTTTTATTACAGTGAAAAACTTAATCATGAATGGTTTATTTTATCTGCCTAATTAACACAATTATTATTATTGAGATATTTTCTCAGCTGTGTGAATTCTAAGAGACATGACGGGTAAAAAAAATAAAAACAAATTGTAGTCATAATATGTTTTTAAACTTTCGCGACTTCAGAACATTTTGCAAAAATGTTCTGAATTTGGCTCGAGACCAAGAATGATGCAAGTCGTTCGAAACGTTGAGCATAGGTATTTATTTACCTTTATAATAATAACGCGAATTAGACCCGTTGTCTAATTTTTAAACAATTGTAGTTATGCTAATTTGTCTAATTAGAGACCTTCTCATATCGGTTATGAAGTGCATGTGCAAAAATTGTTTCGCCAATTTGACATGATGTAACAAATCCAAGGAAATCAGGTCATGACGAATATTTCCATTTTTTAGCCTTTGAATGCGATACTTGCCCTATACGCTCATTCCACTATAAATAACAAAGCAAATTCATATCACATAATGCATCATAAAACGGTCAAGAGAGCATTCCCACAATAAAACTCTATGTCGATGTAATCAAAAACACATGAAAAGTAATTATTCAACCAATTACAAGTAAACAAGGAATTACAAGCACTAGTTAATGACAGGCGATGACTACTTTATAATTAAACATGCATTCATTCTTTGTGAGAATATTTTGAGTAGTTGAACTTTGTATGACAAAGACTGTATTTTTATTATTTTCTCTAATTAGATGGTAATGATGTGGCCAAGCATTTAGAAACAAGCTCGAACAAAACTGCTTCGCTTTTGTTTATCAACAAATACAATAGATTGGTGACAAAAAATTGGTGACGTAATACAAAATATATGTTAAGAGTATGTTCTTTTTTCGAAGTTACATTGTACAAATACATTGAAAATACTATTGTTATAAAACAAACATAATATTATATCACGCCAATATTACTTAGAAGGGTGTGTCAGAGGTGTAAAACACCCACATTTAACCCGTTATGTTCAGGGCCCATGGGGTAGAAGGTGAGCCTATCGCCACCCACCGGGCACACTTCCAACTCCGTGCTGCTATTGACTCGAGAATCGAGACCTCGCGGTGAGAGGCGCATACCCTAACCACAAGACTATCGAGGTAGTCAAATAAATAAAAATATAAAGAAAATCAATCAAACTTATGTAAGTTTGATTGATTTTCTTTTTATTTTTATGACATTATATATAGACTAATACTGAAGACTTACATAATTATGTGTAAGTCTTCAGTATTACAGTCTATAATAAATATTAGTTGCAAATATTTATAGTAAAACGCATTTCCATCTGGTCTGGCTCATGCCAACCTTTTAATACGTGTATCTGCGCTCTCACCAACGTAGTATAAAATAATTATCTCAATAAATAGTCTAAACCTACTTATTAACCAGCTATCAAAGAAAACAATGATTGTCTATTAAATATAACCTGTATTTAATATTATAACGAGGATGCGTTTTACAAAGTTATTTTTGCGTCTAGTGACAGTGTCTACAAGTAACGAATGAGAAGTTGATAGCTTCAAAAATATTCAAATTATGAAATACTAAATACTCACGTAATGTTGGTCTATTAAGTCGACCGCGGTTTCACCTATATATTTAGGCATATTCACGAGAGTGCGACACGTCACGCTTGAGTCGCAGCTGGTCTTGCATAGTCGCAGTAGTCTTTTAGAATTGCTCAAAAGTATTACAATTTATTGTTTGATCGCTCTGCTGATTGTAAGATCTAGTGTTCGAACGCCGAGTGGGACAAAAGGATTTTTTAGATTTTTTTCTATACGGAAATTCTCAATACCAGCACATAGTGTGGAATTGTGGCCAGTATATAGCGATAAGTGGTCCCCTTATTCCACGGAACATAACATTTGATGCTTCTATATAATAATTGTATGTTTATCAGCATGCATGTTTATACGGCAGCTTATATGCTGGTAGAAGCGGCAGCTTTTTCATATAACTTTCTATATCCAGTAGTAAAACAAAGTAGGTTTATAATTACTGCTGTACAATATCAACAACTATATCTAAAACCAGCTTTTACTAGACTTGCACTATTAAGCATTTCTAGTTGGTGAAGTTCTTCGTTGGTATATGGCGAAAGTCTCCAGTGTGTCCTATAACCTTATATGTCGTATGTAGCTAACGGACGTGTAGTCCACCTGATGGTAAGTTGTTACTATAGCCTATGGACATCAACAATGCACAAAAGCAGACTACAGATGCGTTGCTTTATCTGAGTACTAGGGTGTTATGCCTCATGAAAAAAATTGCGTTTCGCACACATTTCTATTAGTACCTGCCTGCGACGCGGTGGTCGCGGGTTCGATTCCCGTTCAAGACAAATCTTTATGTGCATGAACATGGAAGTTTCTATGTATTTAAAAAAGAAAATTATAAATATATTAATATCAGTTATTCTAGTACCCATAGTACAAGCTCTGCTTAGATTGGGACTAGATGGCGTTGTGTGTATGTTGTGTGATATTTATTATTACAAGTCTTATACTTCAGCGTTTTTACGATTTTTTTTAATAATATATAAAATACTATCACATTCAGTCCAGCCTTTTCCAACAATAATACCTTTGATCTCTTACAAAAAGCAAACGGTACTCTGCTACTTACCTTTTTGATATTCAATTTGCATTAAACCTGCTATTTAACATAGTTGAATGATTGAGTACTGTAATTTGACATCATTATTAGGTAATTAGAGTTTTTGGTTTCCTCATGCGATCGTGAACTAAGAGTAGGGTGACCACGCTCGCTCTGTTGAAATGGGCGGACTATCCTTTCAAAAATGTCCTAAGACCTTGTTATATACAGAAACTTTAGATTGCCCGTGCATATATTTAGCACAGCAAGCCAGTATTTGTTCAGAGCGTTTGGCTTCCCGGCTACGATTTTTAATATATTATTATAACTTGCTACCTTGTTAACGTTGCAAGCCAACAAATTGCTAGTTATGTTGCATTTATTTACTTTATTATCATTTCTCATTAATTATGAAGTAGATTTAACTAAAATATTAAGAAGCTTTTTACTTAAAATTTTCATAAAAACGATTGCGTTCATCAAAACATATTCATCTAAATATCAAATCTAAACTCAGAGCTTGCATAAACGTGGACAATGTCCTAAATATTTAAAAGACATGGTCACCATACCATCGAGGTCCAAATGAGGTCGCTTAATTCGATTGCTAAGAAATATTTGAATGAGTGTTAATTCTATATTATTTATGGCGCACGGTGGGAACTACGAAGGCCTGATTGAAATCAATGTACTATTCCATGTAGGTGTACCATTAAATGCTATAAAAGTTCTTCAAAGTTCAAAGAAAATTGCTAGTAAAGGTTTCGACTGGTTTAAAGAGGGTATAGGTGTAATAAGGGATACTTAAACTGCTAATTATCGCTTCAATAGTGAAAGGAATTGAAGTGCCGAAACCGGTATACCTTGAAGTTTTCCACAATATTTTCGATGGTGTGTGAAATCTATCGGTACGGGCTACAGTTTAAAATGCCTAGGTAAAAGAAAGGATAACCTGTAGTTGAGCACTGAAGCCAAACATAGCCCAAATAAAAATAATATAAATGTTATTGTTCACTGCCGTCCGTGGCTTCACTCAAGTGATATGTATGTAAAAGATAGAAATACAGTTTATAAATTATTAGTAGGATTGGTAAGGTTTTAAGTGTAAGAATGTGTACAATTACCCGCATTTCACCTGTCACAATTCCAATCTATATACGAGTAAATATAAATGAATCCCTATTTCCCTTGGTCATGGCATCACGCGTGAACAGTTGGACTGATTTCACTCATTCTTTTTTGTTGGGTTTGCTATTGTCAAATTTTAATTGTCAAAATTGAAAAAAAGAAATTTTCGCCGAAAATTTAAAAATACGACGTAACGTCTGTCGGGTCAGTTAGTATCCTATAAAAAATTCTAGCCAAGCATATATTATGCACTACAGTTGAACATAACAAAAATTTGCAGCACGCCCATGAAATCGATGAATACGCACAGCGTGGGAAGTCATTTAACATTCAATAATCCGTAAAAAGGCTAGAAATAATGGCAGGCTAGTGGGAGGACAACTTCCACTTATACTAGTGAGATCAATTGCGAGCGGATCCGAGTGAAGCCACTAGTTATTCCGTTTAGATCATTGTAGATAGAGACTTCGTCACGCCCGCGCCTGTGCAGCGAGGGCTAGGGACGGGATGCATTTGAATAATTGATGTATCGAATAATTGTCTTAGATTGAAAATATCTAAGAGTGCAATAATAATATTCATTAAAATTTTTTGGTTATAATATACGCCAGAATAAAATTTGGCTATTCAAAATAACTGATAACTATAATAGTAAGTATTTATTGTATAAGTAGTTTTATTATAAATTTATTAAAAGTTTACTCACATTTTGTAATATTCAATGTATTATAAAATATAATTTACTGTAGGTATTTGGAAAATTATCTTTTTATAGTAAGTCATTTCCTGGCCTTAATGTAGATTCCAGACTTCATAAATTGAAATCCAACAATTTCAAATTAAAAGATCCATTAACACTTGTCCAAGATTAAATCTACATAAATAATATTATCTATACAGTAATCTTTACCCACCCTCTAAAAGCTGCAACACCGTAACAAGCAATTTTAAACTCAATATTATATACATAAGAACAAATTTTATATAGAAGTGTTCGTGCATGATGATGAAACTTTAACCAGATAATAATTATGTGACTGTATTATTATATGCATCAAAATTATAAGGTTTATTAATAAGTTTCTGTACAGGTCCTTAATATAAAATGGTGAGTGTATTATTCTCTTTATTAACGACGATAATTTACGGATGCCTTCACGTTTTGCAATTTCCTGAGTGTGGTGTATGTTGTATTATCTACAAGTTCAATTTATCGAGATAATTATCGAGGCTTCATTATTACAAGGTTTTGTGACAATTGGACATAAAAAGTATATTTTATGGCAATCATGTTATTACATTAATTAGTTTTTTTATCCAGTTGCGTGATTATATTATTAAAATTGTACTGTACCGAGGTTGTTAAATATTTAACACCAATGATTGTTTTAAAAAGTGTCAAGCAAATTGTTTTCTGTTAAAAACACTTATGGCCAGGCTATCAAGTTTGCAATGACGTACATGTTTAGGGTTTAGGAATATTCAAAAGCAGTATACTTACTGTTTTAATTTAATGCTAATATATATAAAACAGGAAATAATACAAATTAATTAATTATTTTTTTTAATTGCCTATTCAACAGATTTTTTTACGAAAAAGATAAAATTTACTTGCAACGAATAACGATCGATTATTGTATTTCTATTTCGCATCACTAAAAGTTGTTTATGCAGGCGATGTCAGGTCGGCCGTGGACCAGAAAGGTAATTTAATTTCTTCCAAAACTTCTGCAAAACGGTGCAGAAGTTTCTGCTATTATGCAATTTGGTTATTAAATTTCAAATTCAAATTCAAATCATTTATTTTCATAGGCCCCAGGAGGCGCTTGAACACGTCAAAACATTACAAAAAATGATATAAAAGTAAATAATAAATAATACTAAATTATACTAATTACAATGATTTGAATAACCGGGGCTCAGATTAATTTTAATCAAACTGTTTAGAATCGAATTAAAATCAATCTAAGTACCATTACGGCAATAAATCAAAAATACTATATATTTATACTAAACTATATCAATGTAATACCTGGACTTTATAGTTCAATTTCTAACTAAAAAGACAAAACATTAAAGCTTGGCAAAATAGTCTAGAAACGACAAATAATTTATTTTTGCTGTCAATATAATGACAAAGTTGTCAAAGTAATGATATTTCATAAATGAAAGTAAAGCTAACATTTGGTTCAGCATTTTCAGCAGTTTCATTGATTTCTAAACTGAGTTTCATAATTGGTTGATTTTTGAGTTTGAGTTCGGATAGTAAAATCTTCTATTATATATGTTAAAGCTTACAAAATAAGCATCATCCTTGTGCACACAGGTATCATATCATCAAACACTGCCTACACCGACTTATATGAACATCCCATCTTTAAAACGAGCCCTTATTAAACTTTCCTTGCCATCCACTTAAACAATTTGCACACGCAATTAATTCGTCAGACATTGTATAGAAAAAGAGGGAAATTGATTATTAAATAATAAATATCAAGTCATCCAGGAAGGAACCTATACATCTAGGATTAAACGGTAGATTATTTAATATCAAGTAGTGATGTAGTATACACTACTTTTACCAATTCAAATACAAACAGCACAATATGTTATTCGATGAATACGAATACCGAATACGTAGGGTAAAATATAATATGACGAATACAATGAGATTTTCTGATCTACGAGTATGTATGTTTTAATTTATATGTTACTGAAGTGCATCACTAAACTAACGTTAAGTATAAAAACCCCTTAACCTAATTATAATTATTTTGGGTTAAATTAGGCAAGTATACGAAAACAATAAATTTAATTTTATTGATAAAGAAAACAAATCTAACTTTCATTTAAAAAAACGGTGAGACAAGTTACTCTCTGTATACAAAGGTACTAATACTGCATTGTTTTGTTAACATACACTAGAATATTTTTGTACAAATACCAGTTTGTTATGCCGCTAATACAGATATTCGTTGTATACAAATACTACTCGTATTTGTTTCCTCACTAATCTTCAGTACTGGTACACAATAAATCAATATTCTATTGCACATATCCCGTTAATTTTTTAAAGACATTTTAACCATAGTTTATGACAGTAGCATTGGTTTTGATAAATACTAATAGCTGGTTACAGGGTTCTGCGATTTGTCCGTGTCACAGCCCCGTAGTGTTGTGCCATTGATAAAATACTTATTTATTGGCGTATCGTACTTGTTCAGACGGCTACTGACCGACCTATACTTACCCAGTTTAAGCTGGTTTCGCATTGCATGGGAACTCTATACAACGGGAGACCGTCTTACATTGGAAATGTATAGGTTGTTGTGAAGCCGTCTGTACTTGTGTGCTGGTATAATGAGATATTTAATAATACTTGGTTTAATGAGGTATGAATAAGTAATTATAATTTCACATAGAATTCACGCCTTTCATAATTGCCGTACCTATATTATAACTGGTACACTCATAACTAGTTTTCACTGAAATGCAGGCTTTAATATTTCGGCCAGCGACTTAGTATCGCAATACAACGCGGTAATGCTGCCAGCATTTTGGGTACGAGGCCTTCTGACAGTGACTTATTAAGTTTAGATAAAATTATTAGATTTAATTTAAGATCCAATATGTATTTTACTGTATACAAAGTCTCTTGTTTTCACTTATTTGATTTAATTTGGTTTTATTTCTTTTATTCAATATACCAAATATTGCATTTGCATCTCTTCATAATTCTACGAGATACAATAATGTTGACTTGGGTATATTTCAAAAATAAAATTAGCCAAGCCGATCAGTTGAGATATGAAGTGAGATTAATATCATGTCATATCGCCCGGTATCTTTTCTTTCTTTTGCTAATATTATCTGCAGTAGTACACGATACTATAATTATTATTAGATTAAAATTAAATCACTAGTTGATATCAAATCCGCAATAAAGTTCGCAATCCACTGACAATACCGCTACCTTTTGTTTACTTTTGGAGTGCGCTAATTTCGAGAACTGTCAAATTGATTTATCTTATCCTTTTGGCATTAAATTTAAGTTATTTATAATTAAGCTATAACCCACAAAAGCGGAATATGGCGAGAAACAACTTTATTTATACATTTTTTGTTTTAAGTCTAATACCTAATCATAACCTGCGACTCTGAGGTCGCGGGTTCGTTTCCCGCTTAAGACAGATCTTTGTGTGCATAAACATGGAGGTTTCTCATAGTCTGGCTGTTTCTGTGTACAATAAGTATGTATTTACAACAGAAAAGTATTAGTATCAGTTATTCTAGTACCCATAGTACAAGCTCTGCTTAGTTCGAGACAAGATGGCGATGTGTGTTTGTTGTGTGATATTTATAAGCCCGCCTTTTGACCGCTTAGCTCACATTGAAAGTAAAACTACGCCTGTATATCTTACAGTGGACACCAAGCTTAATTTTGATTCAGCGTGGACTCAGTAATTAAGGAATGGCATAAATTTCCATTCATTTGATGTTATCATGAGTTATAACGAACTGTACACTTGTCAGCGAATCAACGCGGCTCCTAATCATAAGCTATAACAAATTGTATGTTATTTTGTGTAAAGTATAGGTTTTGTCGTACTATTTGGTAGGTATATCTAGATCTGGATGTATAGTTTGTGACTTTATTTATTCTGTTTAAGTTAAAGATCTATTTTACCTAAATCATGAGGGTTTCGCATTGATCTAACAAATTTATTGAATATTTTTAGCAAACAATTCGCAATTTCTACTAATACTTTTTTGAATTAATACTTTAACAATATATAAGAGGCATAATAAGAGGAAAAACCATATAAAAGGCGACGTGGACTTTTCTATATTATAAACTTTTATAATGAAATGGTAAACATTTTTGTTTGTTTTTATCGAGTAGGCTCCTTATCCACAGGTCTGCTCTTAATAAAAATAGGGATGGAGATAGTTCAAAGCCCCATAAATAACAACGGCGACAAACCACGCATGTGTAGCTGCTGACGGAAGATAGTAAATAATATAATTTATAGCTTACCATTTCAATAAAAAAATACTAAGGTCTAACGGTAGCCAAAGCTCATATCAAACATTTAATACCTCCATATTATTGCAATTGATACCTGTACCAAAGCAATTAATGTTCGGAACGGCACTAAAACAGCGGGCAAGCCTCTTGAGGTTAGATTGATAAAACTATTTCCTTATATCCCTTGATGAGTCTATAAACATAATTCTCATCATGTTAGGCTCTTCCTTATTAAATAGAGATCGGTTTCAGGTCTACCGGGATTGGCTGAATATCAGTATTTTACGCCACAAACAAGTACGGTGTAACAATACTCTTTGTTAGACTAGTTTTCAGACTTTCAATGATAGGATCGATGACTCTACGTGCTTTTCTAGGCATGGAGGAAAGCTCGTTATGTTAGGATAGTCACCCATCTCATGGCAAACCGCGCTAAGCATTGCTTAACCAGAAGATTCAAGGAAAGAAGATCGATCGGTCCATTCGGCTTTTATGGGCCGAGTTTAACACTAAGCTATAATCTCTCTGTCACGTACAAATACAAAAGATAGAGAGAGAGATTCGCATTAACCGCGGTTTTATAAGTTTGGTGAAATTGGTGCTAAGCCACGAGCTGATGAGCCAATAAACACCGAAGCAAATAACCTCACACAAGTGTCGTTAAGGACATCTTGAAGAACTTTGACAGTATCAATGATTCAAGCATAAACCGAATAAGGCTTTAAACACAAAACCATTCGCTTTTAAAGTCGGCCGAAAGCATTCCACGTTTCGGCGATTGAGTAATTATTCGTAATGGCTGATGCGACTTCGGGTATCTACGCCGACGCTCGGGTATTCTCGGAGCGGGTCGAGGCGTTTTTGTGCGCAAGCGACGAGTGCAAGTGATTTTTAATTAAAATTTAGCGCTTTATTATGAAAACTATGCGAGAGCGGAGAGAAAAACGTGCCCGGAAAGTTGCTTGCTTTTATGACAGCTTTTTTTGGTTTGTTTATGTACCGACGGGTAGTACTCTGAACCAATTTGAACAGTAGCTCTTTTTAAAGTCACACAAAAAGATGGATTATCATTTTGTGTTTAATCATCTACATTTCACACTGTTTGGTTTTACAATACTTTTTTTACGCGATTGTCCCACTGCTGGGCAACGGCTATACTCATGACTTCGAAGTCTTTCTGTTATTTGCTATCTCTGGCTTAGCGTCCAAGTCGTCAAAATAAAATAAAAATAAAAAATAACTATCGATTATTTTATTTGAAATCCAAAAAAGCCGTTACATCATCATTTAATAAAACTGACCCTTGAATGACAACATTCGTTGTTGAATTTTTAAATTTCGAAGAGCGTTGATCGATCAGGGCCCTTTCGTTGAGATAACGTTACAAGGTCCGCGCGACACCTTTGGGGTCCGCAGCTTTTTTATTTTGTTTACTCGGCGTTGTCACCACCCCACACAAACCTTATCGAGATTTTTCAACTCTTTTTATTCTTAGGGTTCCTCACGATCAATGACGCTTTGAAATTTTAAATGGTGTGAATTTTATCGATAATTATTTTCCTTGGGTGCAAGTTCTGATCGTGAGGTCAGTCGGGTCGAAGTCTCGGGTTCGATTACCGGGTCGAAGTGTTATTGCGTTTTTCCGTCAAGTAGACAGTCGACACGCACGGAGCTGTCTTTTGTGCAATTACGGTAGTCAAACAGAATTAATGCGCGGCATAAAGATTAGATTCAAGAAAAGATAAACAGGAATGCTTTTGTGATGTCAGAAAATAGTTGTTGTTATTCTTGTAGAATCTTATAAACATAAGATTCAAAACATCATTTTAATTACCGCACTAAGTCTTTTGAATTGAAATAGGTATCTATTATTATGTAACATATATTTGTGGTATATTACACAGAAGGGTGTGGCAGATGTGTACAACACCCACATTACACCTGTTATGTTTTAGGGTAGATGGTGAACCTATGGCCATCCACCAATTCCGTGCTGCTATTGAGAATTACTTGACGGACAGTTCACAAATAACACTTTGTGGTAAATATATAAAAAAAAAAATTATTTAAGTTAATACATTGGAAACAGTAAGTGCTTCTGGAGTGTGGTCTTACTGTGTGGTTGTGTATTTATACCAAGAGACTATTAATAAGAGACATGTATCTATTATAGCGAGGTATCTGCAAATATTTAATAACATTTGTTTACTCACTAACCATGTTAGAAAAATCTGATAAAAAAATGGAATAACCGCCGACGGAACCATGAATCGTGGCGACATCACACTCTAGTTTCGTTTCGTTTTCGATACAATGCCGCAAGACGTTTATGTGAAGTAATTGCGGGAGTTATTCAAACTGGATTACTGTGGAATTCGCGTGTCCATACAATCCTCTTTAAACAAGAGCGGTAAAAGAAATTAAAAGATTATTTTTAGTGCAGAAATCGATTTTATAATGAGTATTATAGCCGTGCTCCGTAACCAGTTTCATTATTAATATCACGAATTGTAAAATAAGCTCATAAGAAATTTAAAGGTATTCTAAATAGATGAAAAGCTTCCTTAGTCGTGGCGGAAAAGATATATGTTAGTCCATTTATATAATTTTTTAAGTTGAACGCGAAAATACGTCGGCCCTTTCGGCGCATCGGTGCTACTTCTTTTATTTTTATAGAGAAATCGCAAAAATCTGCGCCCTCGGAGCTTCCTTACTGTGGGTGGCATAAATACTCAAAGTATAGTATCTATTCTAACCGCTGTATAGATACTTAAAGGAAATGCATAAAAATGTAGGCGCGTAGAAAGTACTTGATGATGATGATCTATCCCTTATCCCCTCCCCCACCAAGACTACGTGGTAAATTGAACTTCTAGTGCCATCAAATTCTAGACACAGCAGAGTCAATACCATATCACAAAGTGTACACAAAACTTCGACCGCAGAGCCGGCAAGAAATTTTCATCCTAGCATAATGGGCTGTACCTTGTTCTCAGCAAAACCTAACTGAATGTTTCCCGATAGCATACTTCATCTAATGCCTAAACCAATCACTGATTCCCCACTAAAACCAATTTTCTTAATGCTAATGATCTTTTTAGTGCATAAAATGTAAAGTCTAAATCACAACAAACTTTCTAGGCTTGAAACAACCGTTAGTTTAGATAAGGAATCATAAATAGCTAATGTTATGCCTAGAAACGGGTACGTTTGACCGTGTTCTTGTAACAATAGAGATAGACTAGATTCGTATTGTATGAAGGCATTTCAGTGTTGCCAGCGTATCTTTGTATGAAATGCTGTGTGTGGCCAGGAAGTTTTATGGGTGGAGGCCAAGTTGGCGAAGGTTTTGAATATGAATTTAAAATTGGAATAGGTAAAAAATGGTTTGAAAGATTAAGTTAAATTTTTTTTTTTTTTAAACTGGAACTTAATACTTTACTCATAGAAGAATAAAAGCAAATACGTTTTATGCTTGTAAAGAAGGATGGACTAACGAAAAGGAAAATATAATAAATGTCGTGTATGTAATCGACTGGTAGAAGACTAAAGTATGAATATTAGAGCCGGCCCTTTCGTTATTAAATGAAAATTAATTTTCTTTTCTTTCAATATGTCCTTTACATTTTTGTTGATATATTATGTATTATAACGCAAAAGATTTAAGACAGTTTCAAAAATATTGTATTTTCTGAGAACATTTCTAAATAGCTTACTCTCGCCCATATTTTGAATACAGTGTGTGCAAAACTATCTTGCTTGAGTATGGGCATTTAAAATGTAGTATTTGAGTGGTGTGCATATAAGAATAGCTGCAAACGTTCCGATGCATCCTACATTCTGTATTTACGTTGTAAACGCAGGTTTTTATGGGTGCTCTTACTTCGCTGCCGTTGTAGCCCGCCTAAGATGGAAGCGGTAGCGACTTTAACCGGTTAAATTTTATTTAACCGGTTAAAGTCGCTACCGCTTATTTATTTAGGTATTTAAATATATGTTACTTTTTTATTTTTAGTTAGGTTAAATCAGTATTATATAACGTATATTTGGTATCTTGACAACATTATTTATTTAAATGAAAAAAAAATATATAGGTAGAGTCTGGTATTTGAGCTTTGTTTAGTTTTGCAGCGTCAAATTTGAATGATGCAAGTACAAAAGAATCTATCACCCAAGATATCTATTCTTTCAAATAGTTATAATGTAATTGTTCCGGACAATGATCCAGACTTTATTAAGGGCAGTTATATTGATATAATAATGTTATAATTATGTTAATGGAGATATATATATCAAATTAAATATGAAAATATTTTATGGTATCCTAGATATTATTTATAATAGTAATCTGAGCATTATTTAACTAGGTAACCTTAAAGCTCTATGTGTCTATTATATTCTACAAACTTGACACGATATTTTAAAATAAATATAAGATATTAATGAACTGTAGAGCGGCAAATAATTCATTTTGGCATTCTGAACTTAGGCTTGAGACAATAGAATTCCTTAAGCCCTATTAACATACCTAAATGTTAGGTTATGCATAATTAGAAATTAGCATACTTCAATCTTTTGCTGTGAATAGCAATTAGGTTTGAGACTACCAGTATTTTAGTAGGTAGCTTGTAAGTCTAAATATCAACTTAAGCAAATATAATGTAAATACCAATTAGATAAAGGAAACTTAAACTTACTTTTATGACACCTTACCTGTATATATATTATATGTATATAATTATATAATATATAGTATAAATACCTAATTTTATATTAATTAGAATACTTATATTACAGTCAAGCTAGAATTCAAAAACTACAGATTAAACCAAAAAAAAGTTGAAGTATTGAAAAAACAAATCTCTCGATAAAGGAAATACATAAACTTTGTTTTCTGACACATTGTGATCTATTGCTTTACAATTATAGGGATGTTCAACACAGATACTTTTTGTTTTTACATAAATTTAATTATGGTTATTAAAATTAAATATTTTAATTAAAAAAATTATACTATGTTAAAAATTATTTATTTTGAAAATATTGAAAGCAAATCAATTCTTATTAAGTTTAGATTAAGTTATTAGACTATTTTAATTTAAGATCCAATATGTTATTTTCTGTAAATAAATATCTAAGCTATAAAAAAAAACAATTCTTATTTACAATGTTCTTGATAAAGTTTGTAATCCAATCTTGACGAAATGGTTTTTTGTTTCTTGATCAAAAATATTCACAAGTTAATTATATTGCCCGCTACCGCCTTTAACTCAGACTCGATTCTAAAAGCTAGCTACATTGACATTGTAAAATGGACATTTAAAAGACTTTATTCCGGCTTCGGACGAACTGAACTATACTTAAATATAATGCGAGCGTATTTTATAATAACGTCTTTTCAATTCGCCATTCATAGAGATTTTCATTTCTCATGAACTAAACGCGTTCGTTGTATACAATATATATAACATATTATAACAATATAACAAGAGTCGTATTTAATTTTCATACGGTTTTCAAACAAGTTACAGTGTTTGATAATTTATATTTTTCATTATAAGCGCCTTTTTTTCTCAACCTTTACTGTCCCACTGCTGAACAAAGGTATGCCCCTCATACTTCCACTTTCCTTTTTACTTATTTTTTTTTTCTGTACAAATATACTAACCCTATCCTATATTTTCAATGTAATATGCCATAAGTGAGCATAGCTTTTTAATTCTTTTTTTTCCACTATATCTTACACAAAGGGCTGTGCTGTGATTTATAATGTTCTACCAAATACCTCACACTTATTATTTTTCAAGAAAATTAAATGTATTTCTGATTTTTTGAAATACTCGGTAAGTGGAATGCGAAATGTAAAAGAATGTTTGCTTGCAATATTTGTGAGGTACATTTTAAATAGCGTTCTATTAGCATTGGGTTGTAAGTTTTTTATAAGGGACGGGAACGATACGTGAACGACTTCAATTTTTTATTTTTATTTCTGTAATCTTTACATTACTGGCACTATATTATGGTCCACAGATATACCGGCGCATCTTATACTTTTTGCATTTGGCGTTCATAAGCTTTACTCCCACTTAGCCCTCTAACCAACAGGTTGGTGATGTTTTGGACTTACGTGTTACAAAAATACCCATTTGTACGCAATGAATTAAAATATACGTATTTCATTGCTTTAATAAAATAAAGGGAGGTATTTACCATATAGGTCATGATAGCTACAAGTTAGCTTTGACTCAATTTGCTCCAATAACACCTAGTCCTTGGAAAAAGAGGCACAATATAGTCCACCATTTTACAACAAAAAATATTTATATGCTATAAAATTTATTGACGAAAAATTTGCTTCTTTTTCAAAGTGTTACGTTAATAGATCTCTGACATACTCTTGTAGATAGTTAAGGCTAATGTTACTTACACATGAACAAACTTTTTATAAGTTTGAGACTAAACATGGTTATTTCTTACAAAATTTTAGATATAACGGGATATTTATTTGCTCCAACAAATATACATAGTAAATTTACTGATAAATCTAATATTTTGTAAATGAATATTTTTACCGTAGATAAAACGCATTTTAGTGTAAAAATATCGTGAAGTATAAAAGTCCTCATGGAGTCGGCTACTTGTTATGTCCTGTCTCTCGCTCCTCTTGAAGTAAACTCCTTAACATGAGTATTGTGCAATACCAATGCATTATGTTAATGTACTCTGATGCATAATTTTCTGAGGAATACCAATAATTGTGAAAATAAAATTGGTTAATGGTTTAATAAGAATATGACATCGATTTCCACCTACGCGCCAAAGTAAATAGTATATTAAGCTTATGGTAGCCTTATATTCCCAATGATTTTATATCGAAGTGTATATAAGAAAGATCTAAAATTTAGCGATTACATAACATAACATCACGCCTATATTACCCAGAAGGGTGTGACAGAGGTGTACAACACCGATAATTCACCTGTTATGTTGAGGTCCCATGGGATAGGGGGTGAGCTTAGCATCCACCGGGCACAATTATAACTCCGTGTTCGCTAAACACTAGACTATCGAGGCAGCAAAAGAGTAATTCTTGTCAAAAAATCTGAATATTGTTGTGCAAACATTATTAAGTAGTAGATTGAGGATTAATCCTCATCGAGTTCTTTCAAAGCCTCTATTACAATAAATTATGCAAAATAATTATCATAATATAAACCCAAAATTGATTACGATTAACAACAAAGTCGGCACTCAACCCATCACTAAACCAGAGACAACCGAACCTTATCTGTCTATTTCACATTTGACACATGAGATAAATACGTCACTTCACAACATATTAACGCTAAGCCTCTTTTTTTGGCCCGGCTTGTACAGATAACGCTGTACAAGTCCGACCAAAAAAACTGTCCGCATGATTTATAAACATAATGTCTTAATTAGCTAAAATAAGATTAATTATACACTCGCGGATGTTTCTGAAATGTATTCGATAAAAGGAAGTTATTCGTTTGAGGTGTCAATACGTACAGGTGAAGAAAGAGCTTTAAAATGGTTAAAAAAAAAGTTTGTCTCTGTCAGATGTAGGTTCAATGAATGGAGACATGGATTTGATCTTTAAGCTAACAAAAGAGTCAAGTGTTTAAAAGACTGGTTATTGGGCTTTAAACGGTTGAATTAAAAGGTAAAAATATTATTGACATAACATAAAATTACGCCTATATACAGAAGGGTGTGGCAGAGATGTACAACACCCAAATTTCACCTGTTTTGTTTCGTTCCCATGGGAAAGGGGGCGAGAATATCGCCATCCACCAGGCACAATTCCAACTCCGTACTGCTATTACTATTCTATTGTGAATTTCCTGACGGCAAGTTCACAAATAACACTTTGCCCGTCTCGTTAAGTTTCAAGTTATTTTTAAGTCCGTTTAAAATACTACCAGATGTAATGTTTTATTTTATGATTATTATATTTTAATTTATTTATAATTCGAATGGTAATGTGTGATGATTGCGAATAAGAAAAACACCATTTTAGAACCTATTGACTAAATTATTCTAACTATCTTAGCAATAAAAAAAAAATCTTGTTCGCTCTAATTTGTATAAGGACTTAAAACAATTAAAATCACCTAAATCACTTGCACCATAAATTACCTCCACTAAGCTGTATTGTTTTACTCTTCACTACTTACGCAATCTCCTCGTAAAAAAGATTTATTTGTCAATTTGCATACCTGAAACAATTAAAAGAGGATTAATTAGCACATTTGTTAAAAGAAAAATATTTTTTTAAGTAATGGTAAGTTTAAGCTATAGTTTCGAGAACAATCCAAAAAATAAGCTCAAAGGCCTCAAATATCAGATATAGACCTAGCTCATTTGATAAAACTAAAAAGGAACAATTAGTTGTCAGTTTTCCATTCAAAAGTAATAATAATTATATGGGTTTAAACTTTATTTTTTTAAGATTTATATAATATTAAAGTTAAACAATTAAGAATCCAGCAGAATTTAAAGCTGCACCCTCTGGGTAAACGCCCCAGGTGCTTTGCCAATTCAACCATGGATTAGTACGCTGCTAGATTCGAAATTTCTCATCTCTTTTTGTGCCAGCATCATAGGTATATAGACGATCTTGATAAAATTTTGCACAAATGTCTACTTTTTATAGACATACCACGCAGGCAAAGCCGCATTTGTCAGCTAGTAATATATATTACTGTTTAATACTGCATCGATGGTCTAGTGTGCGCCACCGCGGTCTCGGGTTCGATTCCTATGTCGGGCATAGTGTTATTTGTGAACTTTTCATCAGAAAATTCACAATAGCAGCACGGAGTTGTGCTCGGTAGATGGCGATATGCTCACCCCCTATTCCATGGGACCTAAACATAACAACACAACAACTGTCTGCACGTGAGGTGTAGTGGTTTAAGCGGTCGCCTCGCCCCTCTCACTGCACTGGTGTTGTGGGTTCGATCCCCACATGGGACAAATCTTTGTGTAATTCGCAAATATTTGTTCTGAGACTGGGTGTGCTTGAGTGAGTGAATGTGTGTATTTGGCCTTGTTATTCAAAAAATCCAAATTTATAACAGATGACATGTTGGGGTTGTACACCTCTGCAAACCCTTTTGGGAGATATTAGCATGATGTTATGTAATTTTGTAGATCTAAATATCTTGCATCACCATCTCATAATACAACAGCATCCCAATAATGATAAGTTCGCACAATTACAGATGATTAGACTCCCTCAGTTAAATACATTCAATTCAATCGTGATAGGTCAAGCCTAGCTTTTAATACCAGTATTTATGCTATATGTATGTATCTAGGTATAAGTTAATTCCTTTTAGCTGTGAGCAATCTATGTAAACAGAAATTATTATGTCTTTAAAATATTTATTACTTTATATAGATAGATAGATAGAGTAATCTTTATTGTACACCAATATTAACAAAGAAAATATGTTGTCAACAATTGCACTTAAAAATTATGTTGCACAATGGGCGGTCTTATCGTTAAAAGCAATTTCTTACAGGCACCCTTAGGATGGACAAGTAAGTAAATGAGCAAAGTTACGGGCCGTCGTTGGTGCGTTATTTAAAGAAAAATAAAAGTATAAAATGAGACATGATAATGACAGTTGAAAATACAAAATATAAAGAATACAGAAATAAACTACGTATAGTGTCTTAACCCCTTAATTATATATAATTAATTATATGTGCGTTTTATTTCATCATTATCATCTTCCGAGCCGTTTTTCCAATAACTTTGGGTCGGCTCTAGTCTAACGGATGAAGGTGACTTGACGACCGGATGGCGGATTTGGTAGTGTACCTGCTTGTGACGCAAAGGTCGCGGGTTCGATTCTCTCCTAAGACAATTTTTTAAGTATTGTTGTTTCTATGTATAATAAGTATGTATTTACAAAAGAAAATTTTATATTATTATGTATTATTACCAGTTATTCTAGTACCTTTTAGTACAAGCTCTGTTTAGTTTGGGACTAGATGGCGTTGTTTGTATGTTGTGTGATATTTATTACAAATGAAAAAAAAGCGGATGAAGGTGAATTTTACAATCCAGCAACAACTAAAAGTTAATCCGTGCGGCATGAAAATAAAGTTTAATAGCACACAAAGTTAGCAGTTGTCAGTGAGGAATAAATGCGCTAAACAGTGCCCAACGAAACAACGAGTTAATCCGTTTAGTTAGTCAGTGTAGCAGTAGAGATTTTACATTGAGCGACTGCCATCAGACCTCCACAAGCCAGTACAAGATACTACGATACTCTTTGTTAGACTAGTTGTCAGACTTTCTGGCCTCTGACGTCCTGAAACGAATGTCATAGATGTTCAAATGGCGTTGGGAGGAGCATACGCTAACTACTAGACCAACGAGAGAGCCATCATTTTAAAATTAAACTTATTTTTTTTATGACGCCTAACTTAATGTAAATATTTGCCTTTTTATTTTACCTATGTATATATTTTCAATTTATTTTCCTAATCTTTAATGTAACATTATAATATTTCGTTAGTGTTTTTAAAATAAATAAAACTTATTTTTTTTTTTAATTTTAAAAGTAAACTGTCTTACATATTATTTTCACCTTAAGAATAATGAAAAAAGGTTGACAATATGTTTATAAAAAAAAGAAGGTAAACAAAGCCTCATCTCTGTTATCACTATAAATCTTTATGACAAGATGTTTGATAAGAATTCTCTCATCATAATCCTCCCATACATAATATGCATCATTGCATGTTGAATGTCATGCATGAGGTTATCATGGAGTTTATTGAACTTTGCCATATTTGACATACAGTTAAAAGTCAGGTCATGGAAATGACCTACAGGATTTGAACCTGCGACCTACTTGTACCTGGCTTGACCTGTTAAAGCGACTGCCCGGTGTGCAGAAGGTCGCAGGTTCAAATCCGATCCCATAATTTTTCAACTGTTTCTTAGTATAATTTGCTAAGCATAGGTAAATACTATAAAAAATATTAATTAGGTACATAATGATTATTTACCTCAATAAAAAATACACTTGAGACCAAATTAAGTATGCATCCGCCGTAAAATCCTTTACTTTGATGTGCCGCGTCGGGAAACTCTTATCTGTACAGAACCTAAGACGTGCTTCAAATAAATTGGCCAAAAGTGTACCTACTTGTACATCACTGGCCACTTTTATATGGCCTGAGAAATATGTACAAATATTTCTAGCATTATGTCATGAAATGATTCAGGTATAATTTTATTATTTATTTTTTTTATTTTAATAATACTAGTAATTTGCAAACACAAATTACTTGTACTATTGTTCACCCGCTCCAGTGAAGCTGAATTAACTTGTGTAAGGAGGTAGTCCACGTCCGTGGAGTAATGACCAAGATTCGATTCGAACCCACATACTCTCGATCGTAGAACCGATGTCTTATCAATTGCGCCTCGGCCGTTTTATTTCCATACCAACTAGTGTCTAGACTAAACCGCTTGTTGTTTGGTGGTGAGATCAGGATGAAATTACTGGCATATAAGGCATAACACCGTTGTCTTCAGCAGCAGCGACGCATCTACAATCTGTTTTGCAGCAGGCGTAGAATAAAAAAAATGTTTACTATTTCCTTTTCAAAGAGAAACTTTCTGAATAAAACAAACATTATTTTGATAATTTGAAATATTTATAACATAAATCATTTTTAAACAAAAGCAATTTTTATAACATTAAAACTCAATACTTTTGTAAACATAATATATCATTAAAACATCAAGTAACTCAATAAAATATATTCCATTTAAATCTAAGTCGTTATTTTTATAAAATTGGCTTTGTTTTCATTCGATCGTGGTTATTTTGAACCTATAAATAAATTAAAGATCAAAGGTTTACCTATAGAAGTAAGGGCTGGTGCACCTTTCTTTTCGATTTAATTATTTTCGTTTCTGCAACTTTGTTAATGGTACAAGAAAATATATTTAAATGTAAGTAGATATTATTGTATGTAATAAATATAAATTACTTAACTGATTTTAATTTAGAAAAGTTTTTGCTTCTGTAGAAGCCTTCATTTAACATACGCTACGTTTAATAAAATTACCTACAAGCGGATGGAGTCGTGGACAAAAGTTGGTGATACCAGACGCTTATCCAATAAATGACGGAAGACATTTACAACGTCAAAAAGTGACATACACGTCACAAATGTCAAAGAGGGCTGAATCCTGATACCGAAATAATCACAGCAAGTATTTATAAATACTACTTCCAAAACGCAACCGTTGGACAGCTGTTCGCCAGGCAATGCCACCGAGCCTGGTCGGAGGATCCTACCTTTACGGTGGAGGAACATCACACCCCGTTCTTCTACATACTAACTAATACCGAAATGTTTAAAATCTCTAATCTATTATTTTCACACTATGAAATTGTAAAAAAAGTAAACGATAACACAAAATTTTCAAAGATATTTACTAGAACCCATAAAACATTTTTTCTAGCTACATTGCTTTGAATTATTACTGTTTACAAGTCAGGACCTCCATTGAATGAATTTCACGCCAATATTCCACCAATGTAAACAATGCCGTGGTACCAAGCTTGGGTATGAAGGGAAATATAATTGTGAGCGCGTCATTCGAGTCTTAGGTTTGATTCTCAGGACCTAGAACTAGCCTCTATATACATTTTTTAAACTGTTGTATAAGGTTCCTATGTATTTATATTTATAAGTATTGACTAGCTTCCACCACGGCTTGACCTACGTGGTAAGTCGATAAATAACTGCCTGTGTGTGAAATGTATGTTTGTTAACTCCACAAAGACACAAGCGTTATTACTAGTGCGGGCGTCGATTTCTAGGCTGTAAAAAAATATTATGCGTAGAAGAATCACAAACATCCACATACTCATCCTAACAGATTTTCGCTTCATAATAGTATAAAAATTTGGATTTTTTACATTAGATAGAACGCCAGAAGCAATTACACTATCCAATGGTCCCAATGACAAGACCAAATACACACATTCACTCACTCAAGCACACCCAGTCTCAGAACAAGTCTTTGCGAATCACACAAAGAATTGTCCCATGTGGGGATCGAACCCACAACACCAGTGCAGTGGAGAGCCTTGAGGCGACCGCTTAAACTTTAGTATAACTAAAAATAGACAATATTCAAAGAGGAAAATATCTTACGTAATTTGCCAATCACCAAGACATAGAGTGAATGAATATAAGAGCTCGCTTTAAAATACTTATCTAAGTGGTAGCAAACTGTAAGATACCCGAACAGCTTTACAACATGTCTTCTAATGAGACCAGCAGTGACTTTTCTCATATATTTTAACATTTTCATTTCCTAGAAGATGTTCAAATGAAATGCTTTAAACTATTTATGTGTTTCCACAGTTTAAATTATTTTGCTAGGTGCTGTGTCGCCCTGCTGACGTTTATACAACCGTTTTAAAATAAATCCTAATAGGGTTGTAACCGTAAGACGATAAACTTTAGTCGACTATATTATTTGATAAATCGATTAAATGTTTGTAGATAAGAATTATGTTGCAAAAGATTTTGGATAGCGATAATCATGATTCAATTATTATTTTTGTGGCGCTCAACAATTTTATTTCTCAATTTTAAACTATTTATAATTATGAAACCATAATACTACATTTAATTTAAATTATTTATTTCTTTTAGTAAAATGAGTTGATAAATAGAGTAAAAACACTGATTATGATTAATTGATAATTGTAAATGAGCTAAAATATTACTGTACACGATATTAAGACCTGAAAATGCAATGATATAAAACTATATAAGTTTTATTTTTCAATTACTGTATTGGTAAAAAAAATATAGACTAGACAGAATGGAAACCAAATCAAAGTTTCTTGGTTCACACCTTACGTAACTTATTACTCACTGTATAACAATAATCGACTATTCGACTAAGTACAAAACACATCACTATCGCGATTGCCGAAGTGTGGGACAAGTAAATGAGCGTAGTATTTCTAACGCGGCTTAAGTGTCGCGCGGGTCGCATCCAGGGCCATCAATATCGATAGATCGAGTTACTCGATTTTATTATCGATATAATTTTTGCCGTACATCTTGGTGCTACAAATACGCTTGGTTGCTGGTTTTGTGAATGCAATGATTTTATTTTAATGTGTTTATTAGTATCGGGATACTCTCTGGATCCATCTCCCTGGATAGCAAGGTACTTAACGTAAACGGTATTTGATGAAAATATTTAGAAAATAATGTAATAATATTCTGTAATTCATATTTAAAAGCATTTTAATGCGTTATCGAACGTTATACTAACATAAATGATTTAAATGCAAGACATGCTATATAATTATGCAAATGCTAGCTGGAATTATAGCAAACCTACGTTTACATTTATGACAGTATCTACAACATAATTATTGCAATTAAACTAGGTATCGTTATGTATATCTTTTGAAAATATAAAATGTATAAAAATAACTTATCAAAACATAATAATCGCTCAATTACAACAAGCCCATATTACCCAGAAGGTTGTGGCACGGGCGAAGGTGGTAATAATGCATTTACCAGCGAAAAAAAAAAAAAAGTGGTGTATAAAAATCACATTTCACCTGTTATGTTTAGGTCCCATGTGATAGGGTGTAAGCCTATCGGCATCTACCTGTCACTATCCCAACTAATTTCCTCGCTGAAATTGCTCCGAAATAACTGTTTAGCGGTGTAAAAGACGCTTCTACCCTAGTATAAATGTATAGAACACGGAACAATATCGCAAAGATGTTGAAAGCTAGTAAATAATATTAACACATCGAGATTGGGTCTGTTCGGTGGCATTTGCAGTAAGCACGATGACGGTATTTGGGTATTCGACGTAAGGCGCGAGTGCTAGCGAGCTACTGAAATATTACTTGTAAAATTTACACACCATATATTTTATATCTTATTCTTATCACGTCAGTTATGCTGCATACTTGTTAATATTTTCATGACAACTTTTGCGGCGGAATATCAGTATTTTACGTGAAACAACTGCCTTTAAACGTCCAAATCACAGCTAAACAATCTGTCATGATATAAACCAGTTATCAGTCTTTCAGGTTATTGACTTACACGTAACGACAGTCATAGATCTTTAAATAATAATCTGGACTGAAACGGTTTAAAGTGCCCTGCCTTCTAAAGTACAGATAATAATTCAATATGCAATGTCTCCCATCCACGACCGATCGCGGTAAGCTTAACTTAACCTAACGATAAATCATTATGTGCGTTTTTGACTTAGTCACAAATCTGTAGATACAGGATGGATGTAACATAGCTTATATAGGTTTATATATTAATTTAATATCAATCTACTACCTTATTTTATTATATCCTAATATTCGATATTGATAATTTGTTCTTTTTAACCCTTTAACATAACAGTAAATGCACCTACCACTTTTCTATTATCTCTGCACCACCCAATGATTTACTGGTAGAGAATGCTTTAGTATTAAGTCCGCCATTGTACAATTATGGGCATAAAGTTTTTAAACAAAAAAACTGTAAAAAAAACATATTAAATATTAACCTAGTCTAGAAAAGATGGTTTCCAAAATAAATCGCTTTAACTATGACCCCACAAAACACACGGTGTTATTTCCTTTGATTACGAACGAAAGGGTCGCCCTTTATGCTCGGCTCATACACAGTACATAGGGCAAATATGACTTCAAATAACTATTGTGTAATACTAGCTTGTAAGCTTGTTGCAATATGGCGGATGCTGGGAGGCGTTTGGGAAGTAATTGCGGTTATACTTTAGCAGGATGGTAATTTGCACATAATTTATTTTTAAGTTCGGCTTATTGAATTACATATTATTAGTTGACTGCCTCGTTGGTCTAGTGGTTAGCGTATGCGCCTCTCACCGCGAGGTCTCGGGTTAAATGCCCGAGTCGGGCAAAGTATTATTTGTAAACTTTTGATCAAGAAATTCTCAAAAGCAGCAAGGAGTTGGAGTTGTGCCCGGCTCACCCTCTATCCCATGGGACTTTAAAAACATAACAGGTGAAATGTGGGTGTTGTACAAGTCTGCCACACCCTGCTGGTTAATCGGAAAATCCTAAGTAGCGCTTTTGCATAAGCTAAATATCAAACCGATCATCAGTTGCATACGATCACTATACTAACAAGACAGTCAGATAAGCTCTGCTTGGCTTACTTAGTCCTACCACTTGCTTTCACCCGCGGTTATCCATGTGGTACGTCAACAAAAAGCTTAGCCTTTATGTTAATCCAGACAAAAAGCTACGTGCAAAATTTTATCAAAATCGACTGGCAGCTTATGCGTGAGAGAGTAATAAACATCCAGACAATAGACCCTGACTCATCTAGTCAACCGAAAATACTCAACAACATTACGAATTTATTATATTAGTAGGATTTTAAACTCTTCATCTTCATCTTCTTTCGAGCCTTTTTCCAATTACATTAGAGTTAGCTTCTAGTCTGCAGTCAGACCTCCACAACCCAGTACGAGGTAATACGAACCTCTTTGCTAGACTGGTAGTCAGACTTTCTAGCCTCTGACTACCCGTAACGACTGACATAGATTTTTAAATGGTAACCGGAACCAACAGATTAACGTACTTTCCAAGGCACGGAGGCAAACTCGTAATGGTAAAATTTGTCACCCATCCACAGCCGAGTATTACTGAACCTACAACATCGAACAGTCCACGTGGCTTGGTCTTAGCCACGATTTTCACTAGCCTATAATCGCTATCAGAAAATCGCGTATTCGGTTCAACTGTGTGTGAGAAAACTTAACTTAACAACAGAAAATTTTATCAATATTCCCAGATGACCTAAGTTTCCTGCAACTAGATGCACAAGTAAGACTCTCACTCAAACACACATCGTCATACATTACACAATACTCAAATCACACACGCCCTTACTCACCCCACAACACAAAACATGCAGATATACACAACTTCCTTTCACACTTAATAATATTATATTTAAACCTAATTTATAAACCTTTGGCAAAGAAAATGTTGTAAAATTTTAATTTAACTACTAATTATATTTAGCAAAACTAAACTACTACACTGTGGGGATTAGCGCTGACAGCCCAGATACAGGTTAACGCCTAGTTCGGCTGCAGATGCTTCAATTTGTTTGTGCTAATCTAATCTATACTGTAAAATTTTTATCTAAGTCATGTTAATCTATTTCTTTGTGACAAATAAATTTATTATTATTATTATTTATTATTAAACCTTACTGATTCAGCTCATAACCATCTCAACTTAACTGGAACACCATTTGAATGAGAGAAAGTTCCCATACATTCTCCATTCACAATAATAAGCTACGCTATGTTTTACCCAACAACGATCTAGGCTCAGACAATGTGTGTTTACAAGTTGAGAACAATGGGGCTTTGCGGCCAATTATTGTGTTTCGAAGTTGGATCTGAATATCTGATGGTATTAGTTGTGTTTTGCGATGATGCTGGATGTTGGGTTTACAAATGATGGTTTGGTATAGTCCCAGCATCCTATCGGTATCCTAGATAAGATGGAACCTTGTCAAGTTCACTTTTAATACGTATAAGATAGCAAATGTTTAGTGTCAAACAACACACAGCTAATCATCCAGCAATTAATTGCCAGTATAAGATGGTCTTTAATTGCACGGGCAGCCTGTACAAGACGAGACTATCTTATATTGGCAATGTACAGCTTGGTGAGTAGCCATGTGTACTAGTAAATTGATAGATAACTCAAGTCTACAATAAAACAAACATTGTAGGCCCAAGCAAGAAACAACCAAACCGGCACTTATACCTAATAAAACAAATCAAACGCAGCTAACAAACGAAAACAGTGACGTATCCATAAAGTGGCAACACACAATAAATCCGTAGACAAACTATCCTCTTACAGGGTTGCCAATTAAATTCAGCAATAAATTCCCTGTCCCGTTGCATCCAGGGATCAAACAAGAAAAGGGCTGTACCTCAGTATACATCGATAATTATCGAGTATCGAATCGATCCGCAGGTGCATCACTAACGCGTAAATTTTACGGTACTGTACGGTACGCCCTAAGCTTGGGTGGTATTTCGTTAGTAATTTTAGTTGTACAAGGGATGACAGATACAATCTATGAAATACTAGAATCTTGAATACAGATATGGTTTGTAACATCTTATTGGACGAAGTCGGAATAAACCAGTACTCTTACTCGGTAACGAGAATCTACTAGACATTAGATTGTTAAATGTGAATTTGAATGCTAGCCCCATGAAGTAAACTATTCTGCTTGAAATAATGCATTAAGTGGCAACTATAGAATCATGAAGTATTTTATATCATAAAATATTTAAGGTTTTAGTTGAAGTACACCATAATGTACAACACTATAGTAATATATTGAAAAGTTGATTTAGATATAACAAAAATAAGGCTAGGGACAGGATTTATCCTTGTCATCTTAAGCTAGTCTACGCAAAATCATAAAACAATATCCTTCTCCTGCCCAAGACGGGCTTCACAAGAGCTCTTCCATCTTTAACAGTTTTCATTCCCGTCCATGTCATTTTACCCTCCCATTAATAAATTTCCAATTTCAAGTTCAGCAGAAACATCCCCGTTTATAATTACGAGGAGTACAAGATAGTTATCTCGTGTCAGAGCCAAGAATTACCGCAACGGGATTCCATCCGCTGTTAGATCATATAAAATTATGATATACCACGCTACCACATCAATAATAGTGTAACATCACGCCCGCAACTGCTGATGAAGTAGGCAGTGTACAGTTCAAGAAATAATAACATTTGTTTACCCGGGAATTAAACACGAGACTTCGTTATTTAGTCGAGTTTTGTGTCCAGATTTTAGTATCTGTAATCATTTTTGTGTGGGTGTTTCTATGTATAATAAGTATCTATTACAGAAGAAAATGTTTATATGTATTAGTATCAGTTATTTCGGTACGGCCATGGTACAAGCTCTGCTTAGTTTGGGACTAGATAATGTTGTGTGATATTTTATAAAGGATGTGATTAATTGGATAACGCCCACATTTCACCAGCAATTTTAGGGCATCATGTGATAAGAGGCAGCTCTTCATGCTTCCTAAAGCACAAGAGAGTATTGTTAACAAAAAGTCACCTCTCCAAAAGCTATCCTCCGCAATCGTTCCTTAACCTTCAATCAGTCAATACAAACAACCTTGACTTACCGCAAGCTTATTCAAATAAATAATCTTTAACAATTACTTAGGCTTCATAACTAGATGCGACATTAGCGGAACCACTCACATAACTCATCGAACATTGTCTAAGGCCGGCTACAGTTGTACGATTAAAGATTAAGAGAATATCCTTAACGGTACAGCGAGCCCACACGGAACAGGCAGCCAGTTAATAAGGCCGGCTGCAGTGTGGCGATTAATAGCCGTGGTTGTAGCCAATTGTGTAGGTATGTTACATTAATATGGAGTTATTATATTGTCGGCATACGTGGGACTTGGTTTAATTATTTCACGTAAGATTTTATTGTAGTGAAGCCTTTGTGAAGAGCTCGAGATACGCCATGTTTGAAGAAATACACTGCACTCATAGCACGGCTTGCTTGACATTTAGATTTGATTATGACGTAGTTATCAACATACAAACGTCAATTTCATTGATAAATACGTTACAGACAAATCGATATTTTAAGAGTGGCAAGGCATGCTGTCTTGTTCTGGATAGGTTAGTGTGATCAGGCCTTGAACTGACTGTCATACGACGCATTTGCAGTCTTTTGTAGATTTTAAATATTCATAGACTATAGAGCGTAATTGTCACTAACTAACAAGTTGACTACATCTCAGACTGCTGCAAACGTGATATAAAAATGAACTATTTAATACGCGTTATAATAAAATAAATGCAATTCAAAAAGTGAGCTTGACAAATGACAATATACTCGCCCTTTATCACATGGGACTTAAACATAGCAATTGCAATGTTCGTGTTAATATCCCTCTGTCATACCCTTCTAAAGAACTCAAGAACAAAGTGTCAGTTTCGATAATAGAGACAATAAGATAGGTGTGTTAATAGACACATTCTTAGCATAAATTAATTTAGTAACTTAGGTCAAAATTAAATTACTCATTAGTCTCTTATTTTATATCTAGACTAGATTGTAATCTTGATGAAGTATCTAATTGTTTAGACACATAATAATTAAAAAAAAAAATATCCTTCTAATACAAGCGTAATATTATGCAGGTTAATTGTAATTTTACTACCTCGTTGGTCTAGTGGTTAGCGTATGGGGCCTCTCTCCGTGAGCAAAAGTCGTCGGGTCGTGTGGGCAAAAGTGTAATTTGGGATTTTTACGTCATGAGATTCTCAATAGCATCACGGAATTGAGCCGGTGGATGGCGATATGCTCACCCCCTATCACATGAGATCGAAACATAATTGGAGTAGCGTGGGTGTTATACTCATGTCTGCTGTACCTTTTATGCGTGCAGGTCAATTGAAATTGTAGTAATCGCAGTTGTACAACTTCCCTAATAGTAGGTAAATGTGCGGGCCGGCGCAGCGGCGCGGTGTCGCCGTCTGTCGTCCGCAATCGCAGGCGTACTCATTTGTGTTTTATTATCAACACTACAGACTTCCATCTACTTCACTGTTATTTAGTGCTTTGCAGAGTTTGAGGATATAAAATTAACAAGGTAAAAACAATTGAAAGAAATTATTTTAAATCACCCCTTCAATAAAATTGTTGCCCAAATAGATAAATAAACAAAAATAAAATTGGTGACCGCTTCAGAATCAAAAAACTTCGGAGATATGGAAAAAACGAAATCTTAAATTCAAACAAATTTTGACCAGGCGTCAAATTTGTTCCATATTAGTGGAAATCGGGTCTTAAATTAGGCTACGTGGACGAATTACTTCATACTCTTAAAATAGTAATGTATTTTATTCTTGAAGGTAACAAAAAAGATCCTAAATCGTTGACACGTTAAAAAGTTTCAATAATCAAATATATATCTAAAATATATAATTTAGTAAATCAATCTAAGAAGGACACCTAAATACGTTTACTTTGAAACACCGCTCGTTCAATTTAATTTTGTACTTCCTCTTTTTAATCGCGTTAATTAACTTTGATAGAATCGTAATTTACGAAATAACGTTACCGTTAACGTCTGGTTTGATTCGTGAATTAATATCTACCATTTGTATGTGAAATTATTAAATAGCTATGAACGGATGTGGGGTCATCTTGTGATTGAACTTGGCTTTGATTGAATTCAGACTAGATTGAACGTGAGAGAAAAAAATGGCGATAGACTTTAGCTCTCTCCATCAATGTAAAAGTTTCTAGCGCTGATCATGATAAAATTAACATTTTTTTTACTAGTTAATCTTATCAGTAACCTCACGATTCACGATCTGTTCATATTGACAGTAATTCTTCAAAAGAACGTCATTTATATTTTAATTTAGGTTTCGTTTGAACAATTTTTTTAGGGTATTACATATTTATTTTATTTTAGTACTATTTAGAGCAGACATTTCTGAAAATGTTTTAATATATAACGCATAAGTCATAAATCCCGCAAAGCGCTTTTCTATCAAAAAGTCGTTATCAACATACCTCACCAAATCAATCAATCGTTCAAATTCTTAACACCTTAAAATAAGTACGAGCGAATGCTCGATATGTCAAGTCCAACGCCTCAGAACATTCATAGACAACCATTACTCCTTCACATAAAAAAGTACATTTGAAACAAATCCGAACTCTATTCCATAAGTGGTACAGGTTATGATAATAAACGAGTGTTGTAAAACGTCAATATTAAAATTGTTGATGTGAGATTGACAGGTACCGTTAGCCGAGGTCGTGGTACTGCATTGGCCGAAAGCGTTATCGATAATGTGCACATCACTAGCTATAGGCTGTAATGGAATGCCGTTTGAAATTGATGTGATCGGCGGTTAGAAAAAGTCAAATTGTTTCTTTTGTTTGGGTATTCTTATTCTAAATAAAATTTTGTGTAGCGTATTGCCGCTATTCAATTCGCCTAGCTTGAGCAAATTTTAAAACTTACAAACTTATACAAAATTTGTTCAGTTAATTAATAAGCAAAAAAATTAAAATAAATTCGTTAAACAGCTTGCTTTGTATTTGAGAAAGCAAAATTGTTTTTGGTTGTGTGTTTAATTATTTTAGATATCATCGATTTATTTTCTGGTATTTCTCTGCGTATCGTTCCAAAGTGGGAATCGAACCCATGGTTTACGATAAGAAGTCAAACCCAACAATTTTGAGCAACTGCCACGCATAGACTACAATGACAAAATACATGAAAAGCGCCCATGAAGTAGTGGACAAGCGCCCGTCACAAACTCCATAGAAGTAGTGGTAATAAAAAATATTAAAGTTATGTAGTACATAAGAAAAAAAATGTAGGTGTAGAAATTTTTATACTTTTTACATTCCGCGCATTTTTAATCAGATTCAAGACTAAAGGGTTTTATTATTGCGTGGGAGGACAGTTACTGCTAAATTAGATTTAGATGAGATGTTTGTCATATTTCTGGGTAAACTCTTTTATGAATGAACTGCTTTTTATTTAAGCTTTACTTGAATATTAAAACTATGTTATTTTTAGTTTTTACTATTAAAAAGATGGAAAAGATAGTCATGCCAAATAACCCTTAGAATGAAGGTGTACCGAATAAAAACTATTATGTTAGCTATCGTCGATAACTACATGATTATAAATTTATGTATAAATAAATAAATATCTCACAACTAACACACAACGCTATCTAGTCCCAAACTAAGCAGAGCTTGTATTATGGGTACCAAAATAGCTTTCTTTACTATATATATACTTATAATATTATACATAGACCCAATTTTAACTTCCTCGAAACATTTCGGAATAGTGACGTGCAATTTTACTAATCAATAAATATCTAGACCAAACTGTTCCACTATATCGATAAAAACTCCTTCCAAGTCATTAGACCTTTTTCGCATTCATTCATTCGCTCAAAAAAACACTTTCACCAAAATGAGTTTTAATCCCTAGTTATAAAGTTCTTTTTGTTTTACATTTCAAGTTAAAAGATACCAATCTGTGGTGAGGCAGTTATTGAATAGCCGTGAATTCATACACAATTGTATGAGTTCATACACAATTGTATGAACCCATACACAATTGGCTGGTTATATTGACACGGCGGGGTGTCCAAGTGATGGGAGTATCGATAAATGTCGACTGGCTATTCGAATATTGTTTTATTATGAGTAATAGTGTGTTAATGTTTGTTAGTAATGTTTGAAATATGTTTGGAACAGGATTTGTAAATTTGCATGAAGACATAGACTGATTTGTTGGTCTAGTGGCAGTACAACACTCGGTCTATCTCGAAGGTCTCGTGTTTGATCTCCGGGTTGGTGAAAAGTATATTATATTATTCGGCATTTGCCGTAATGCAATTCTGAGTAGAGCAGCACGATGTCTGAAATTATGGATGGCAAGTGACAAGCTCACCCGCAACCATATTGTACTAAATTTAGCAGATTCAATGTATTTGTTTGTTGAAATCGTTTTTTTTTGAGCTCGATTAAAACATATATAAGAGCTTTGTGTTATTAAAATGAAATTGGTAAAACTATTGATACATTTTTAACGATATTTTTTACTTTTTCATGAAACAAAAGCCGCGGAGAACTCGTGATAAAATGTATCGAGTTATACACATCACTAGCTCTGAATACGTGGTACTTGGTCATGTCCCGATGGCGGTGCCTTCTCATCATTTCACCAGATCGTATCTGTAACCTTTAGTGCTCCAACACATGCAACACTTTTTCTATTATGTGGAATTGAATAACATTGCACTGAGTTATTGTGTTAGATGTAATTTTTCTACTGCGTTGTAGTTAGCGTATGTATCTCTCTACGCGAGGTGTCGGGTACGATTGCCTGGTTGGGCGAAAACGGGCCTTTTTGGTAAGGAAATACTTAATAGCAGCACGGAGTTAGTTTGTGCCCAGTAGACGGCAATAAGCTCCTTTTACCACATAGTACCTAAACATAACAGATGAAATGTGGGTGTTTTTTTTCTTTGGCTTAAAATAAACTATGTACCCATAAGTTGACGCGTGTTCGGAAATCAATTACATCACACCTATATTAGAAGGGTGACCCATAGGTGTATAGCACTCGCACTTCACCGATTATGCTTAGATTCCACGTGGCAAAGAAAAACCTATGGCTATCTACTGTGCACATTTCCAGAGTTTATTAACGGAAATTGAAACGAATAATATGATTTGTAGAGCTTTTATTTACTTAAAAACTGATTAGTGTTTCATTAGTCTTTGGGCAACTTTCCTCACTTATTTAATCTGTACAATAAATTCGACTTGTAGGTAATTTAAAAGCACACAGTGCACTTTTTCATTCACAGATCAACATACAAACGACTGTTGAATGTGGAACACGATAATTTTGAATTTAGAATAGAATACAATTTGAATATTTTACAAATCTCACGGACAATAAAGTTTGTAATTCTCTTGTTTAGACCCATTATACTTTTTGGTGTTATAGTTGTCAGAATAAAACATGGTTTTGTAAATATTAACATTATTTTCTGCTACAAGCCACATTATCTTAATTAATTGCCATCATTCATTAACAAAATGGTAAGTATATTTAATTGCGTAGAACGAAACGTATTTATTATATAACCTACAGAAAAACTAACAACCGATAGCTCATATCACATTATACCTAAAAACAAAAATAAGATTCCATAGATAAAAACAAACCTAATAAAAAGTTATCTGCCTGCTACCACATGACATACAGTGAACCCAACAAAAGCAAAAAAAAAAAAAAAAAAAAAAAAAGCATGACCGATCCTAGTACAAAAACCTATCAACCGATAAACAGAATAATAGCCGATCCACTTTAACACAATGCTGAGTGAT
This sequence comes from Hypena proboscidalis, assembly GCA_905147285.1. Taxonomy (NCBI): domain Eukaryota; kingdom Metazoa; phylum Arthropoda; class Insecta; order Lepidoptera; family Erebidae; genus Hypena; species Hypena proboscidalis. The sequence continues at coordinate 2,714,627 of LR990132.1, forward strand.
AATTGAAAAGTTACTACTAGTGATACGACGATTACAGGTATTTGTATTCGTTTCTCGGCAGAAATACTAATATGCGTATTCGTTGAATAGCATAATGATATTCGTACAAACATATTTCAATTTACGGAAACTATTTTAACAATGGATTTCAAAATAGTTACATTACACTGATATTGATGATCTTATTTAGAACTGTTTATGTACATTTATTTTTGATAAACCAATTTTTTGATCATTTACAATAATCAAATCCAATTTAATATTTACTAAAATTTTGTTATGAGACTTAGAGAGATCTTATTACTATTTTGACATATATTGGGTTCACACATTATTTACATTGGAAAACCGTATATCCAAAATGCTTATCTTACTATTCGTATTCGCCAAATTCTAGTATTTGTACTTTACAAGAGATACTCATCGCATCTCTATTTCACCTTCCGAATGGAATGCATCTATTGTAACCGACTTTCACCTAACCAGGAACAATTAAATTCGTCATCATGATTTATTTTAAGAGCACTGTAACAATTTTAGGTAGAAAGCAGTAAAATGTAGAAAAAAAAAACCTAGATTAAAACAAGGCAAGAGGTTCGTTTTAAATTATTTTATTAAATTAATATTCATTGAGACTTCTTTTTATATCCTACTGGATTGCATGCTTTTAAACTGCAGGTATATCGACTATGAACTCATGAATTAATCTTGGTATATAAAAAAAAATAAAAAAACACGCATGAATAAATAGAAAATAATATGTACACTCTAAAACGATACTATAAAACAAATTATGATGTCACCATTTAAATCTTTTCGGGTAATATATTCATATACATCTTCAAATTAACTCACGAAGATAAGACTAAGATAATATATGAACTGACAAAAAAAACAAATAACATCACTAACAGTAATGATATTTCATTAGTCATTCCCAAATTAGCATTTTCATTATTTTAAGCTAGTGCGAAAACTAGTATCTGTAGAACACTTATATATTTTCGCATTCGAGCTATTAGAGTCAAAAGACACCGCCGCTGTGTATAACCTCTGTATAATTACCCACCTAAGAGGTACAACTGAGAGCTATCATAATGTGACGTCACAGTTCCCACCATTCAAATATAGGGTAATTTTAAAAATAGTAATGCCGGCAATTTTACACTTTTGTTTTTTGGCTTATCAAAATTCTCGTTTATTTTCGTACAAAAGTACCTACTGATTTAAAAGTAGTAGTGTCGCTAATTTTTTTTGGCATATGTAATGCGTCATGGGCTTTTAATTTCAGAGTCTACTCTCACTACGGAACCCGAACACAGTATAGTAAAACCACGGTTAAAAGTAAGTCGGTGATGCTTTCGCTCTTGAGCTTATTCGCAAAACTTGTAAGTTTTTTAAAAATGCCCCTGTATACACATACACACTTAATAATAAAGGTTCATTGGCCGCACACTAATCAGAGAATTCGAATGTATGAGAGTGCGACCGAATTCATATTCGCTATTTTTTGGTCTCATCAGCGCGCCGTAATGCGAAACTCCATCAGGGTTTTTTACTCCCAACATAATTTTGAAAACAATTTTCTATCCCATATGATTATGGGTCATTTTCTGTAAGTATAAAACTATTATTAATGTATTACAAAGCGTAACCTCGTGCGGTCATTATTTTTGTTTCTTTTTTTAAATACTTTTTAAGGATTCGACGTTTTTAATGTTTGTTGGGCCCTTGGATTCCGGTGTGTGTAATTATTTTGACATTTTCGTTATTAATCCAGCTTTGGATTGGTTACTTTTGGATTTGATTGAGGAAGATTATTATGTCGGAATTATAGTATTTACACGTGTTTCTGTAATTCTAATGCGTCTCGGTAAAGAAGTAATTTTGTAAATATTAAGATAAAATAACATGTTGAAAAAAGGTCGGCAGATTCCCGCTACGTTGACACGAATTTAAATTGAATGAACACGAAAATTACAACGGACAAGACAGATTTTAATTTCGCAAACAATTCATAATCCAATCTTTTTACAACAGTGGTATCTTTTGCGAATTGATTAACTTAGCCGACGCAAAAAGGTCGAGTTCAAAATTTGGTAACATAAAGATAATTGTTTTGATCCCTCCCGAGACATGCAAACGTGAGTAAAGAACCCAAACTCTTATCGACATTTTTGTCGATGAAAAATTACCATCGATACCTATCCAAGATTTATGATCAACGCAGCACTACTGACGCCATTTTATGTTTGCGAAAAAATATTCAAGTTTATTTAACAGTAGTCGGCTATTCCGTTTTTAATTATTTTTACAAACATGAGCTTACATAAAATGAATTACATTTTTTCTTTCGCGAACTATTTTCACGACTTTATCAATCGCATGTAATTACAGTTAAAATGTATAATTAAGTTTTAAATGATTTTTTGTAATTGAAACTGAGACTACCGTTAAAATTAAAACAAAATCAATAACTAACGGGATTTGACGAAACTATCGACAAAACTGATCGATATTTTAGTGTTGGGCCGCTTGATAAATGGGTATCCGAAAATTGCATGTCAAAAGGCAACGGGCTGTCTTGTTCAGTCTTACGTTTTAATACATCGTGTCAAGTCCAAAACGCAAGGATGCCTGTTAGTGCCATCACCTCAAGGCATTTTTGAAAAAGGAACAACATTTTTCATTTCAATTATTTTTTTGAAATAGATTCTGATTAAGTTGACAATTGAGTTTAGTTACTGTATTTACAACCTACGTGACAAGAAGTATCGTAGCTAAAGGATTTTTTTTCTAATTTCCTTTCACAATAATTTTTATCTGAATTAGCCACTTAATCTAACCTCAACTTCCTTTGGGCTTGCCGCAAGCCCAATTCAAAGTTAACAGCAGAAATGTATTATATAGTTGGTATTCCTGTAATCATCACGTTGGGGGGAAGAACCGCAAATTCTCCCCACTTACTTCACCCTTTTCTCCTCCTCTAGAAGTTAATACTTTACGACGGTGCGCATGCGCATCGGCGGCGTCCATATTTAATTAAAAAACGGGATTCGAAATCCTTCGAGCTTTATTTGTAAAAGTTTAATTTTGTACAACTGTTGTTTAAGATAAATTGTTGTTTAAAACTTGAATGAATAAAGACGGATTGATGCTGAGATTTGATTCGGCGTATCGTTTTGGTGGATGTTATTTTAAACGAGGAAGAGAATTTGATTAATATAAAAAAATTGTTGGTTACGAAGTAATATGACATGCTATTGAGTATTTATAAACCACTTATATCTACTACATTTATAGGCACATTATAACTCTAAAAATACTGGTGTAACAGTTTTGAACAAAAATTACGAAATGTATGTGATATAAACAGTATTTTCCTATCTTCTGTGCGTGGGATGGTAGTTAAGCAAAATGTTCTTCTCTAGGACTTCAAATATCACTATACCAAGCTCTGAAAGCGTAACAAGTACAGTTAGTAAACTATTTCTGCTTGCACCCAAATAATTGAAAGTTTCGCACGACCAGCAACGACTAACCCAGACCTGTATCGCAATATTTCCATACAAAGTCTGTGTCGTGACGTCCCTATCAGATGACGAAAAAGACAAAAACTGTTAGATCCCACCAAATGTATGCAAGATCCTATCTATTCTAGAAAGCTAAAAAAGTCGTGGGTTTGGGTAAAATGTAGGTACTACATCATTTAAAGTAACAATGTATTTTTAAGGTATTGTATGGGTGTAACCTTAGAATTACTAAAACGGAAAAATGGATGGAAAGGTACAGTGGGCCAAGAAATTAGGTATGCAGGGCAATTACTTAGTGAAACTGACTGCAATAAATATGCATGTGTGAATTACATATTTAATAAGTGTAATATATTTACACTATTTAGTTATGTAACTCACATATTCATAACTGGTGTAGTAAGTCCTTACTATGACTTGGAAGTTTTTGGCCTGCATACCTATCTCGTTGGCCCACTGTACATTGATGTTGGCCTCTAAACGTGGCCATTAACTTAATGCATTCGAATAGAGGTTTGTCTGTTATTTTTGTTGCTTACTCGTACCTCTATATTTTTTTGATTTGGACACTCTCTAAAAGTACTCACACGGATTTTGCTACTTCTTTCCATTTTATTATTGTATTATTCTCGGGCATGGCGGTCATTAACTGTCCCCCAATGACTCAAAAAGACAGCAGGAACGCAGGTAAAATAATAATTATAAATAAATAAGATAGAAATTAGCAAAGAGCCTCGACCAACACCTAAAGAGGCTCGCGTTAGGCAGCTTTTGGACACGGCACGCATAGTGAGGAGGTTCCTCTCTCTGGAGCCCTAACCATCGGCAGCTTGGTCCCTGCACCTGATGTCGGTGGGACACTGTTTTTTATATTTCTAAATGTTTTTAAATCATATTTAAAAATATATAAAATAAGTAAAAAAATAAACAAAGAGAAATAAATAATACTTTATGGAAACTTATAGGTACAATGATCATAAAGTTAACGTCTTAGAATAGTTAATACAATTTGTACATAATTGTTATAACATTACTGAAGCAACTGACACCTAAACTAAGCATTGCTTGTGTTATAGGAGTCAGGTAGGTACTTCTTCGTGGTAATTACATTTGTATTGACAGCATATTGTCTGGAAATGCAGGATAATTTGTACTTATGATATAATTTTAATTAATATAATCAATTATAAAATACTGGAAGCAACCGTGGCTTGTAAGTATCAATGTTAAATCACGAAGTGAAAACTTTTTACCTCTCTTTTGATTTATGGCCGCCACGAATGAGTGTGAGATTTCGCGTTATTAAAAAACTTAACATTTGAAAGCGGTAATAAAGATCTAAATTGTTCATAACTATTGCAATCAAAACATTTAAGTTACAGAAAAAGAAATTAAAAAAATATTAGTTTACTCCTTATGACCAGAAGGCTGGCTTCTACTTTGGACAAAAGATCAGCAGTGCCATACAACGTGGCAATGCTGCCAGCCTTCTGGCAACGAATAAAGATAAAATTGTAGTTAGGACAATAATGACAAATATTTAAACGTGTACAAATAAATGCTAATTTAAAAAATAACATATCTAAAAAAAAGTAACAGAATCAGACAATTTATATACATTTCAAATAACACTTAATAGACCCGCCCTAAAGTTAAAAAAATATCAAGCGTATCATTCGATTCTAGTAAATCGATCTCATACTTCAGAAACAAACTGAGCCGTAGATAAGAAACAGAAACAGTTACAAACTCGAATAAAATATACGCCTATTTGAGTAAATACCTGAATTCGATTTAACCTAATGTTCTGTAATCTCGAACTCGACTAATAAAGCTCCGCTAGAGACGTACCGATAGTATCGAGTCGAGAATCGAGATCTATCAATTACTCGATAACGAGATACCGATACATCCGCAACACCTGCCTTGTTTTATTGAGCTTAGTTAGCTTAATTGTGGTTTCTAGTTATTATTTTCAGTTAAGATAATTGTTTAATATTATAATTGTAGATATAGATTTTTTTGGGTAGGAATTTTGTGTGTAGTTTTTGTGATGTAATTTTTTGGTATTTTTTAATTTGTTTGTTTGTGTCCATGACAGTTCTGATCACGGCAAAACCACATCATTCTCATTTAGACTACGTTAGCTTTGATACCTAGTGGTTTTGTATTATATTCATCATTTATTATCACTACTCACTGAGGTAACTGCAAGCCAGTTTACTGTATAATATTATCTTTACAATACACTGTTACTACTGCCATAAGTGTTTAATTTATTGTCATTTGTCGAACAACAAAAACAAATGCAGTAGCATACCATTTGAATTGAATACAATCATTTAAATACGGACAACCAATACATCGTGTATTTGAGGTTTTAAATCATGGCAACACTAGCCCCGTTTACTATAATTTAGCCAAACTTCATTATATTTCAATCAATCGCGGCCATTCACTGCAACCTTGGATTCCTTTACCGCCAATTAATTGCCTAACGCGAAATCATTCACTCTTTTGCAGCAGATTGAAAGGTGGGTACACATGGCTTTTTATCTTCTTAGACTTAAACATAAGACCAAATATCAGACCAAAAATTTTACCTAACTGAACGTTGAGATCTCATTAGCCTTTATTACTTTATTTAAAAAGCTGAACGCATATTATTATTTTGAACATACAATATAAAACTTCATATAACTCTTCAAAATTTTAACTTTTGAATAATTCGCAGACATAATATTATGTCTGATGGCTGTCTGATGACAAGCACGTAGCCTATAATTGCTAGCAAAACTAAATAATCACTCACAGTAAACACTTTTTCGAAGGACCTGCTGTCTCTTAGGAAAGCTCTGTTTTATAGCATCATTTGTTATTTTAATGCTCGGTAATCAAATGTTAAAAATAATATGAATAAGAATGATACGTCATTTAATTTAATATTTACAATACTAACCTAACTATAATTTAAACTAATTAAATAAATACCTAACTATACATTGAATAAAAGAATAATATGAAATTATTAAATAAACCAAAACTCGTAAAAAATTCAGGTGTCAAAAAAAATGTTACTTTACTTTAAATAATTTAATAATTTAATTTAATTTTATTTTACTTTAGTTCATTCTTCATTCTACATTCAATCCATCCTTCTTTGGAATGCACTCCCTCTTGAGATCAGGATGTGCACCACCCGGGACACATTCAAAACTAGAGTACGTCATCTTCTCCTAAGTGAATCGACAGCAGAGTCATTAGAAGCTTAATATATACTGTGTAAATATTATAATATATATTACTTTAATGTATGTTTTTTTTTTTTTTTTTTTTTTTTTACAGTATTCAAAGTCTTTATTTAATATTTAGGTCAGAAGTCAAATTATAACACACACAAACACACACATACAATCAATAAATTAATTAATAAAATGAAAAAATATTAAAATACATTATGCGTCATAAAATTCCTCCGCATCACTGTCCACAGCGGATACCGTGGCCAGAAGGCTGGCAGCATTGCCACGTTGAATGGCAATGCTTATTCGCTGGGCGAAGTAAAAACCAGCCCTCTGGTCGCGAGAAGCGTCGATTAGGCGCTTTGAAATATCTTTAAATAAAGCCCGAGCACTCGGACCCCATGGTCCTAAAGTTTCAACCCCAAACGGCTCAAATATATAACCTCACACATTAACTTAGTATGTCTCATGTACAGTCAGCTACAGTGGTATCTCACACCCTTAAAGTACTTTTTTGCAGTTCAAAACGGTGAGTTTTCTTTGCAGCTGACTTGAAAACTTTAATACTGTGACATAAGATTATATTGTGTGAGACTAGTGCCTACCGTTCGACCTGTTTTAAGATGCTAGTAATAAGAAGCTAAGTGTGTTAATCATATCACAGTTTAAGAGTCGATATTAAATCTATGCCAGTAATTATAAATAATATGTCAGTATTAAGTACACTACTGTGTGGAACCAGCTTTAAAAGTTACCTACACAGTGGTAAAACCAACTTAAATGGTACATAAACGTTCTAGATTTAGACTAATCGAATTAACGCTGAACCTTAGATACGGTTTAGACATGAGCTCATTTGTTAAAGCGAACTAGTCGTCGATCATATAATACAAATAGCGAGAGATAGGGTGATGACTAACTCTACATTCTATAGTCGTGGATTGAGGCCCTATTCTGGTTGGGAAGTTATTGAATTATAAATATTATTCAATGAATATTGCTCGAATAGTATTAGTTCTTTAAATAAATTGAATCTATGTAGGTAGCAAACAACATTAACCTTAGACTTTTCGCAAAATGTGACGTCTAATCCTATCTTGAAAAGCCTTACACTGCATATTTTTTACTATATTTTTTGTCTATTCAAGTATCGCAAAATACATATATTTATCAGCTTTATAACAAAATAGTTACTATAGAAGATTTGAGTCTAAACATGGTCATATTATTACAAAATATTAGATATCACGGGATATTTACCATGTATTACACCGCTTGTTCACGATAAAACAGTTTCTCATGGCTTGCAACAGCTGCGAAATATCGAAAAACTCGCTACAAGAAAATAAATGGTAAATAGCCCGAGATATCTAATATTTCGTCAAGTAATTAACTAATTTTTACCCAACAATTACAATTACTTCTTCAAATGTCAAGCTCAATTTTATTTCACTGACATATAAGACTAAAGACATTTGACATCGCTGATTGATATACCATTTAATATATCACACATAGAAGATATACCAATTTTATTCTCCTCAACAAATCAGGGGCTTAATAAAATTACTTACAAAACGAGTACAGCCTTAAGAAGGCTTAAAAGGAAGCTTGATAATGCTAATAGTGCCGTGTTAACTTATCTATGTACTACGCTTTTAGTAAATAACTGGTGGAAAATGTATCACAGGAATTGTAGGGACCGACCAAACTTGTGGCTGAGTTTTTCTAAGCTATATTAACTTTGCTGCAAATATTTTTTTTTTTTTTGAGATTTTTGTTGTAAATATTTCGAGTCAATTTAATGTTACACAAAGCTGTTGTTTTACTTTTATGATTATACCAAATATCTATATGTGCATGTATTACCAGCTAAAAAAATAAATTTTATAAAATATAATTATAGAATAGTTTTCGACATACTGGCTTATATTTCGAACAGTGACTTAGTATCGCAATACAACGGGGTAATGCTGCCAACATGTTAAGATGAATTTAGGATCCTACATGTATGTTTTCTGTAAATAAAGATAGATCTACTTATAAATATTTATTAATATTATGTGGACATAACATCACGCCTATATTACCCAGGAGGGTGTGGCAGAGGTGTACAATTACCACATTTAACCCCTTATGTTTTATGTCTCATGGCATAGGGGGTGAGCCTATCTCCATCCACTTTTCCAACTCCGTGTATTGTGAATTTCCCAACGACAAGTTCACAAATAACACTTTGCCCGACTCAGGAATCAAACCCAAGAACTCACGTTGAGAGGAGCTCACCACTAAACCAATCAATTTAATGATCAAACCAATTCAGTGTGATCATCAGGAATAATAATTATTTGAACACCCTGGTATTATTCGCCATCAAAAGGGCCAAGTGATGCCCATATGTAGCATTATAACATAATAACCTCGGTTTCGCAATAAGGTACCATATTGGGGATTAAAACCCATGTTAGGTCGGCCATTGACAGAAGTAGATCAATATCCAACGTCACCGAATAAGGTGTTTGCAAATAAAATCACTCATTGCGTTTCAATAGAATCGTGATTAGGTAAAACATATAAATATTTATTCGTGTCTCATTCAATTACTTAGTCGTTGGGAAATTGTTGAGTTAAAGTCTAGGATTTAGTTGTTTTTGAGTTGGGTTAAATGGTCACTGTAGCTTAAATGAAGAAACGTTTATTTTGAAATTCATTACTTGAATAATGAAATAATTTGTAATATTGAAGTTTAATATAAAAGCAGAGTTAAAACTTTCCTAACATAAGTTTTAGGTACACGCTCCATATTACTTACGCAAATAGCTCCTTTTGCTGGCTACACGCTCAATCCTACTTGTGAAAATTGTAATTTTTATACATTTGAAATTTGAAAAAAAAAATACATTACACTAACTTGCAATTTTAAGTGAGGTGAACCATTTAACAGTTTTCAATAATATTTTCACCAATCAAAATGATCATTTATAATACAATAACTGTTAAAAACCTAACAACACGATAATTTCATAACGCAAATTACAATAATTGCCGCGATTAACAATCGGCCTAAAAAGTCATAACTCTATATAATCGAATAGCATGGCTCTACAATTCGCTAATTTCCTACCATTAACAGTTGGTAACTCTACCTAGAGCGGTGGAGTAGCGCATATAAATCTGTACGGAATGTGGGGCAAGCAAGTGCTGGGATGGAGAAGTGAGATAGTGGAATATTTCGCTATAACACCTTTTTATCTAATGGAAGATTCATTATTATAAAATATTAAATTAAATAGGTATCTCACAACTTACACACAACGACATCTAGTCCCAAACTAATCAGAGCTTATACTATGGGCACTAGAATAGCTGATACTAATACATATTATATAATATTATTTTGTAAATACATACTTATTATACATAGAAACACCCTTATAGTTTGAGAATGAGGGCTATCGTTTTTGTTTAAGCGATAAAGCCGTCCTTTGTACACGTTTATTTTTCTTTTAATTGTATACTTTCAGTTTTTCGTGTAACCGAAATGATGTACAAATTAAATATTTCTATCTTTCTATATCTATCGAATAAACTACACCCAATCCATCACGCACAGAAACTATACTTATCAACTAACCACATAGAAATCTCAGAACACAAACGTTTACCTGTCACGCAAAGCAGCTCATTTATCGGCTAACCCCATGCCATTACTCTGTCCCAATAACACACAAGCTAAACACAAGAAAAGTCCACTCAATTATCAGCTTTCCTTTCGTGGAAATAACTTAGGCTTGATTCACACTGAAGTTATCGATCAGATTTGATAGAGTAAAGAGTTTTTCCTTAACATTAATTTGAGTTCCTTGCCTTCGACCTCTTGCTCTGTGCTTTCATAAAGGCTAGATGCCTTTATGAAAGCACAGAGCAAGAGGTTATTACCTTATTGATTTTGGTATCTTTATGATTCGTAAAGCAAAATTGATTTACCTTTAGGCAGAAGTTCTTTTCAGTCGGAATAAAAGGAGTCTAAACAAATACATAAGATTTATTTGATAATTTACCAGCGAAAAATTTTACACATCAATTTACAAAATAGTAACTTGCAATTTTATTCTCCCTTCATAACCTTTTTAATTATCTTTACCTAGATTTCACCTCATCATTACTGTTAACTTAAGTTCATCTTAGTGTGAATGGTCCACATCTAATGAGTAGTAAGCTTCCCTTGTTAGTGCATAATAACAGTGGCTATCTCATCGTTGGTCATAACCAGTCACCTACTTGTTTTCTATAATCGATATTAATTGATACAGTCCACTTCTAAGGGGTTATTACCCGTTTGACCCAGTTATGAGCAGTGTTAAGAGCTGGGCTAGTTTTTCAGCTGTTGGAAAGATGTTGGAGAATAGCTTAGCTTAGTGTGTTAATTGCAGCGTGTAATGATCTAAAAAAATATAGCACTTCGAAGGTGACCGCAAAATTTCTGCGGTTAATATAGCTAGGTGTGAGTCTACCTTTAACCGACTTATATCGAGGTATGTTTGCACAGCAGAAAATTCATAAAAAATGTATTTAATTGCAAGTAAGATGTTTGTTTTCAAGCAGTTGCGGTTGCCACTTATTATACAAATTCTCAAGCAGGAATTTAAGTAAACATAATATAGGTAGTTTTAATAATTTCGACAAAAAATTAAGATTGAAATAAAACTGTTATTTTTAATAATAATATATTTAAATGAAAACTTATAAAAAGAAAATTTTCTGTTTAATAAATTTACCGACAATTTTTCTAATAATGGCAATTTATTTAATTATATATATTATACGTACTTGATAATTTATTTTACAAGATTATTATAAATCGATGTCATGTGATAAATAATTTATATAAAAGTCAGACTAATTTATTCAGAACACTATAATATCTATAATTTTCTTGCTTTCAGAAAATTTCTCATTGATGAACATTGATCGATTTTAAAATTAATTATAACTATGGCTGCCTTGACAAATGTTCGTTGAAATCGATATTTACTTGCCTGAGTTTATGATTGACGTCTCGTGTCCAAGTAGGTTGTAGAATTAACATACAAATGAGCAAAGGCCCGTTTTTCTTGCGTGTTAAGTCCTGCTATGATCTTGCTGACAAGCGACCATCAGTGTCGATCGATACCCTGGATTTATAGATTTTCTAGTACCCTACTTTGAGGCCTCGTTCCGCTATTTATCAGTAAGTGACTGATTTATTTATTCACAAGATAATTGGCTAAGCAGCGGATAAGGTTTGAGTGAGAGCGGGTAGCGAAAATGTCGGCATCCATATTGTTTACATGACAACGAATGCTAGAATTAATTAGTTTGCATCTTTTGGCACTAGATAAATTTAAATTGCAATATGTGAACTAGGTTGTGGTGAGAGATAATAGGCAAATAACGTATTGCTAATCTCTTTGGTACTGTCCATTAATTATAGCTAGTAGTTAAAAGCAAGCATCAACGCCAACGCCCGACGACGTATGTTTACATATTTTGATACAAAAAAGATTCGCGCGCAGACTAAACGACACGACACTTTAGCGAGCGCTTTGAGCGTTGAGCGTATACGCTGACGCTTGTTTTCAATGTTCTACTGCAAACGCGTTATTGCCACACGTCAAAGAAAGACATAGATATAATAAGTTAAAGCAATACATTAATAATAAATTCCTATAATTTATTAAATAAAGTTTTTAAATAAGCAATACTATATTAATTATTGAATTATGACAGTTATTCCTTCCAAAAAAAATAAAATTAGATATTTTTAAACGGAGAAAAACAAATGACGTTCTCAATTCGAAAGTATAAAGCATATTTTTTAAAACATTTATATTCAATCTCATTGAAGTCCCTCAAAATCCAATGCAGTTTTATTCGTCTTGTAAAATCTTTCTTGTCTTTCCCATCAGGTTATCCGCTAACAAAAGGACCCCAGTCGTATCCTTTCAATTTAGCCTGGCAATGTGAAAGTTTAAGTGATTCTGTTGGTTATTTAGTATCGATTAGTTTGAACTGGTATTTGAATCGAATTGTCGTTAGAATGGTTTAGCATAATTATCTGTAAGGAAGTAAGGAGCAATAGTACCGTTTTTCATGATATTTTCAATATAATTATACTATAAATCTATGCCCGGTAGATTATGAATGAGATAGTGAAACATGCCATGTATCTTTGAGCTTTTGTGAACGAGCTTAACAGAGGCAGTGCCATCGTTTCATCTTTCACCTGCTGCTAAATATTAGTAGCTACTTACGCTATTTCGGTCCTGGTGGATAATAAGATTTAGTCCTCAAATAACTGGTATATGAGTCTTAATGCAACGCAACTGCAACATTTTTTAGATTGTTGATGCTCATAGTCTGTAGTTACCACTAAACATCAGAAACGTCGCGTCCGTTTGCTAGATTGTTTTAAAAATACATTCAAATATATCTTTTGTTTAAAAATAATGGTTCCACACAGCTTAGTATCACGCCCATATTAACCAGGAGGTTACTAAGAGAGTGTTAAACACCATTGCCACACGGCGGTTCTTCAGTGGTTATATAAAACTCACGGTTCACCTGTTATGTTTAGATCTCATTTAATAGGAGGTAAGCATATCGTCATCTACCAGACTCAATTCCATACTCCGTGCTGCTACTGGAAAATTCCTAACGAAACAATTCCAAATAATACATTTACCCGATCCGGGGATCACACCGGAGACCTCGCAGTAAGCGGTATACAAATTATACCGCTAGCCCACGAGCTAGTCAATGGTTTTCGATTGCTACCGATATGTTACATCTTTTTAACACGTTTATATTAGCTTCACCTGTATGTATGTATGTATGTAACCGACTACTTTGGACTCGATTTTGACCCACTTTAAACGGACAGATTTTATTAAAATTTTGCACACCTGTCAAAGATCGATGACAATGCAATAATTAGATAAAAAAAAAAATATTAAAAAGAACGCTTTTATAAATAAACCAAACTAAAAAGTAGAAAATAAATAATAGATTATAAAACTAAGAAACACGCTTTTAAAGTACTTCTAACTAAAAAGTGAAAAATAATTCCTAATATAAGCTGAAAATGGTAATTAACAAAAAATACTAGTAACATTGTGAAAAAAAGCGTGGGGCGTTCTGTGCCAAATTTTTCGTCTATCGAGCAACCCACGCTTTTCACAATAATAATAGGAATTATTTTTCACTTTTTAGTTAGAAGTACTTGAAAAGCGTGTTTTTTAGTTTTTTTAAACTATTATTAATTTATATGAAGTGCCTTTTTTTACAAAAATGCATCCAATCACCAACATACGTTAATTCATTACTTACGATGTATATGGGCACAACTATCGCAGCCAATACTTCAACTACATAGCATTGCTTCGTTAAATTGAATTACTGACAATTACCACTTCCACATAAGTTTTTATATCACAAAGTTATGTATTAATTAACGTATGTCCAACCACGTCCAATGTTGACACAAATATTTGGGCCAAAGTTGCTTATTGCCTTTTAATGCTTATTTAAGCGAACCGATTAAAACCAAAGTATTAAATAAACTATTCATTAAAATAGGTGCAAATGCTAGTCAATTTTGTAATGAGCTGACTGCTTTAGATTTCGCACCAAATCGATATTTTATTAACTGGATTTTGACCTGATACGCGATTTAGTAGCAAATGTCCATCATAAAAATAGTTTGACCGTGTGTGATTGATATATGGGAAGCCTTTCGGACCTACAATAAAAATGTCTCTAAAGGCAATTAGTAGGCACAATAGCAACAAGGAGTTGGTATTGTGCCTGGTGGATGACGATAAGCTCACCCCTAGACATAACAGGTGACGTGTAGGTATTGTACACCTCTGCCACACCCTTCTGGCTAATATAGGCGTGATGTTATGTTATGTTTATCACGGTGGGCCGTAAACCTTAACTAGTTTGCCATCTGAGTGATAAAACAACCTCCTCTTTCTATTCATAATTAAGCAATTACTCAAGTTAACAAGACTAAAGCCTATTTTGCTGAGTTTGACGCTAAACGACTGTTCTCGATCTCTAAGTCCCGTTCAAGTATTTTTAGAGAGAGAGACAAGCCAGGTTCAACGTTGAACTTGCGTCAGTACGTTTGTTGAAATCGGTAAGGAAGTGGGGTAATTACAGTATTATTACATAAAATATAGAAACCAAAGATAATTCTACTTCAATCCTAACTAGCGGTAAATATTTATTGTGGCATAAAATGAATATTGCAGATATTTATGATAGTTAAATCATTTTAATATCTTCTTTAGTCTATCTCTAATACTTCAAATCATCTTTGCGCGCGAGTCTTTGCGTATGATTTTATATGTGTGCAGTGACTCAACGACTGACTACATAAAAGCAATGGTTCAGGTCTATTAGTCCCTGAAATAACTGGCACATGATACATAATACTGTACTTCTTTTATGTCGCGATGTATTTTTTTTTTATGATGTTTCTAAACAATTAGATACGTCATAAATATTACAATCTAGTCTAGATATAACATTAGAGACTAATGAGTAATTTAATTTTGACCTATGCTACTAAATTAATTTATGCTAAGAATATGTCCATTAACACCTAAACTTATTGTCTCTACTATCGAAAATGACACTTTGTTCTTGTGTTCTTTTAAACCACTTGAAGCACTCATTTCACTGAACTAGCTCAAAAGTTTTCGTCCTTTTAAGTCTTCTAACAATGTCTGTGGTGTCAAGGAGCTGGATGGCCTCGACATTCACGTGTTGAAGAAGTCGTCGTTCATGAGCTTCAGCATACTGTTGTATTACACTGGCGACAAGGTTCACCTTCAGTAGTTCACCTAGGCTGTAGTTGCCAATTAGTATCAAGTGGAATGTGGGTTTTAAACACTTATACCCTACTTTACCTAGGCCTTTATTACCCAGAAGGGTGTGGCAGAGGTGTACAACACCCACACTTCACCTGTAATGTTTAGTTCCTATGAGATAGAGGGTGAGCCAATCGTCATCCACCGGGCACAATTCAAACTCCGTGCTGCTATTATGAATTTCCTAACGAAAAGATCACTAATAACTCTCTCTCTCCGACCCGGGAATTGAACCATAGACCTCCCGGTGAGAGGTGCATACGCTATCCACTAGACTTTCGAGGCATTGGGCATAATATCATAATGAAAAAGAAAATCTGTCTGAAAAGCTTTCACTGCTACATTAGTGAAACAATCTTAATGATATTTTTATGGAGATTGTTCAAGACCTGTGGAAGGACATATGCTTTTTTTTATAGAAATACATACCACAAGTTAGTACAAAATAAAAATAGAATTAATTTGTGTAGCACAGCCCTATCCCACATGCCTAAGCAATTAGATTAATATCTCGACACTACACATATCGCGGTCACACGCAATCAGGGTTGAACATGATTATTAAAGTGCAGTAATTGCCACGATTCCTAGAACTAAGCTACCATCGATTCTTTCTTTCTTCTCAGAACGATAAGTACTTAATTAAAAATTGTGTGGATGTGGAATTAATTTTATGTGAACAAATATGAGAAGCAGCAGTGATAGCCGAGTCTGCAAAGTCAAAGGTCTCGGGTTCGAACCCACGGCACACACATCTGTCAATAAATTGCTAAGATTCGTCTTTTTGAAGATATTTGTGTATTTATCATATACATTGTCGTTTGCTAAAGGTGAAGGAAAACATCGTGAGGAAACCTGTACGCCTGAGAGTGTCTAAAAAGTGCTCAAGGGTGTGTGAAGTCTACCAATCCGCACTTGGCCAGTGTGATTGACAATGGCCTAACCCTAGATAAATCATGAAAAGAAGCCCGAGCCAAGCAGTGGGACAAGTATTAGATACAAAGCTGCTTTTATTAATAGATATTAAAAAAATGCAAATATAACATGTCATCTCCCCAGCCTTTACTAAATATAGTGCGATGCCTTTACGGCTAATATGGTAACTTAGTGTCCAATATTAATCAAGGCCCTGATCAATGTGCCTTTAAAAAACTCCTTTCAAACGTCAGGAGGATGTGTAAGATCAAAGAAGTAATACATTCTAACGTGATCATGTATCTCCATAAAAGCTCAGATTGTCCAATGCTCAGCGACGCGAAAAAACGCAAACATAATTAATGATTGACAGCGTCATACCTTCGCAAAGAAGTCATTAAACCACAAGGCACCGTTAGGTTTTCTCGCTACTTCGAAGGAAATCCATTCATAGCTAGTACTATTACGTCTTGATTCAGATATTTTTTGCTCAAGGTACTCGTTAAAATAACTAAGGCTTGAGTTGCATTGGCATGGGATTCGCTTGACTTTGCAGCTAATGCATAGATTGAATGCTCAATATTGGCATGGGCAAGACACCATAAGGATCAGACTGTGATTTTTTTAATTGTTCAATCTTGTCTCTGTTTGCATTGGCGTATTTTTTGTGAAGTTTTTGTGCAAATTAATTGGTTAAATAGGGTAAATAAAAGATCGTAGTGAATAAAAATATGTAGTAGTGCATTTTTTTGGTTTATAGTAAAATCTGTAATTACTTACGTGAAATACATAATATTATGGTACTGAATTCATTTGTGTGAAAAACAAATTACCTGTACTTGCCACGATCAGTTCGATATTTAAAAAGATAAGTCTAAATATTACAAAACAACCAGCAATACTTAGGATTCAGTTAATTCAAGCGTTTCAATATTAAATAAAAATAAATAAATATATCACACAACGCCCAATACTCACAAGCTAAGCAGAACTTGTATTATGGGTACTAGAATAACTAATAAATACATATTTTTCTTTTGTAAATACAAACTTATTTATTTATTCAAAACTTTATGCACAATTTGTACAGAGGCGGACTTAATGCCAAAGGCATTCTCTACCAGTCAACCAAGGGTGGTGCAGAGCTTTAACATGGTAGGTGCACTTATAAAGACAGTAAAAAAGAACAAAACTAACAAAACTTACAAATAAAAATAAATAATATAAAATGATATACTTTCTAAAGTATAAATCAAATACTATATAAACATACTTAACTATTATATATACATATATAAATACATATAACATGAACATGAACTTATCATACATAGAAACAT
This sequence comes from Hypena proboscidalis, assembly GCA_905147285.1. Taxonomy (NCBI): domain Eukaryota; kingdom Metazoa; phylum Arthropoda; class Insecta; order Lepidoptera; family Erebidae; genus Hypena; species Hypena proboscidalis. The sequence continues at coordinate 2,732,575 of LR990132.1, forward strand.
CCAGACCAAGACAAACCTCCATGTTCATGCACACAAAGATTTGTCTTGAGCAGGAATCGAGCCCGCAATTAAGTAAGGACATGCAGGTGTGACTAGACCCTTAAGTGACTTTTTGTTTAGCACTCAATATGTAGTATTTGATTGTAGGTAGTTCTTACACGGGTCTCCTACTTTGTTGCTATATTGCAGTAGTAAGTTTGTGTTAGGCGTGAAAAACCTGGAATTTTAATCAATGGTATGTTAGAGGTGTGAAAAAGGGGCTAGAATGTATGTTTACGAGTTAATTAACTTAGAGAAATATGAAGTCATTATTATCATGGTTTTCTTTGCAAGTAGATAAAAAAAGAAATAGATAAATAAAAAGAAGATAAAATCATAATGAATTGCATTTTTCAATACAATATCAATTACTGCAGTTTATGTGAATTTATCACGATATTAGATATGTGACATTTATTAGTCCATTAGATATGGATTGATATTATTAAATGTTATAATTTTATTTATATTTTTAAATTCTGTTAAATAAAAAATGTTTAAGGATAACAACATTCAGGCTGTAGGTACAGAATTATCTACTCTCAAATACTATTATGAAAACCATTATCGGAAAAATATAAAAGTACCGGCACCGTCTTCATGTTGTGTCATAAGACATCAAATATCTCTTTTCAAGTCATGAAAGCATTCAAACTCCACAATTAATTGATCGTGGGACTTCATAAGCCCGTGCATATTTTACAAATCATAACTTTAACATAACATCACGCCTATATTACCCAGAAGGATGTGACAGAGGTCTACAACTCTCACATTTCACATGCGATAGGGGATGAGCCTATCGCCATTTACTGGACACCATTACAACTCCGTGCTGCTATTGTGAATTTCCTGACAGAAAGTTCACAAATAACACCTTACTCGAAACGTGAGAGGCGCGTCGGGGTCACCAATATAGAGGTGTGATGATCCTCCACCACAAAGGGAGGATCCAGGACCAGGCTCGGTGGTATTGCTGGGCAGACAGCTGTCCAATGGTAGCGTATTGGAAGTGGTAACGTATATATGTATACTCTCTGTGAACACTTCGTTATCGCGATTCAGCGCTCTTTGATATATATGTCACGTGTGTGTCACTACTTATGTGCGGATACCGCCACACATAGTTACGCTAGCCACTGAACCATCGTGCATATTTCAGTGCAGTTGCAAACTGTCAATGAAATCTACAACGTTGTTCTACAAACTAAACTATCGGCTAGTTGTAACACGCACATGATTTCGAAAAGTCAGAGGTGTTCTCTCCGCAATAGGTATTTAATCTTAAAGGAAGCAAGTTACACAAGCAACGATATCAAACACTAGCGATCGTGTTTTCAAAACGTTTACTATGTTAGAAATATGAAATCGACGGTTTGAGACTTGTTCATACTATCTCTATCTACTAATAATTTACAGCTGAAGAGTTTGTTTGTTTGAACGCGCTAATCTCAGGAACTACTCGTCCAAATCACAAAATATATTATTTTGTTCGATAGATTATTTATAGAAAAAGGCTATATGCTATAAAACATCACGGCATAAGTGACAGGAGCGGAACAGCAACGTGGGTAGCACCGCAGGGAACAGCTATAGTGTAGCGTGGATTGCGTCAGGTGTAATAATAGCCTGCAATAGTGTTTATGAACAACTTTGATGGCTGAAGGAGGATTGGTGCAATACAACTGATTTACTAAGCTAAAATAACTATAGAAGCTAAATTGTAGATAATTTATTTGGTATCAAAACACAGATTTATATACAATTATCCTATCGCCCTAATCTTTTACAAGGATTTTTATCTCAATTCGCATTTCGAATTAGAGTCACAAAATGGAGCGTATGAGCACAGTATAACTTTTATAAGTTTGATAGTATTTTTCAAATTTTTCCTAGAGCTTAGATAGGGTGGCGCTGTCGAACGCAGTTACAATTTGCAAATTCACTAAATCCTCACAAGTGTAAACACTCCTTAATATCGCGGTTCGATTCAAATTACATGATCATAGCTAATCCTAAAGGTCAGTCTATAATGTGGCTACACTTTCTCGAGATGATTTAGTGTTTGGGAGGTAAATTAGCAGAGCCTATACGTTGCTAGGCAACCAGTTCCCGTATTGTGACCCTTAGCTTTCGCTGGTGGGAATTTACTCTATTGACGCACTTTCACGTACTCAGTTTAGTGTAGGTATGCGTGTGATTGGAATTATATGCATATAAAAGATATAGGATGTTTTGTTTATGTAACTAGTTGGAATATATTAGCTGTTAATAGAACAGAACAATTCAGAAGCCGAGGCTTCTTTTTTGCTATTCAAAGGAGGTTTAGAACTGGATTGTTTTGTTGTATTTTGTACGATGACAAATTAGACATACAAATATAAAGCTTCTAATGAGAATAAAAACTGTATGTGTGTACAACCCGACTAAAATGTTGTGGGCTGTCAAACGTGGTCAAAGGGTTAATAAATAACTTAGTTAGGAAAGTATTTTACTGAAGTTGTTAAGGTTGACAATAAAGGCTTCTACACATATTCGGGTCGACACTTTCAATTTGACATTTTCGTATTCTATTGCTTTATCTGCTTGCACCAATTGTCACTGGACTCAAATAAACGCCGCAATGTAACATCAAACTGAAAGTGTCGACACAAATATGTGTGTAACACTTAAATGGCCTATGTTCTTGGATGGAATTTTATCACCCTTGCACCGATTAATAGACTTTATGGCATCTTACAATTTTTTTTTCTTTTTTTAGATGTCTTGATGTTTTGTCATCCCATCGTAAAATAATGCCTTTGTGTCTGTACGTGACTTAACAATATAGATTTGCGAAGCTAGGACACCTACATCTATATACATGTAAGTTTATGTCACACTAATATTGCATAGGTGAGAGTTTTGTCTTAAATCGATGATAGATGCATTTTCACGCTAGAATGTATGGACTAATTTTAATGAAATTTGGTATGAAATCAGCTGACGGATAATATATAGACTTTTTATCGACGTAGCATATGGTGATCGCGGGTGAACGCTAGTGTGTACTTAAATTTTGAAGAGGTTTCTAAGTTCTTGTTTTAGTACCTATAAAAAAATAGATTCAGAGAAAGGAGTTTATTCTAGGCTAGAACTGTAGAATGGTCTCTATTCTCCATGCATTTAGATAGAAAGATAGATAGATTACTGGATACTGTATAAACAAAACGTGGGCGGCCTTATCGTATGAAACAATTAATTACAGGCAACCTTTGGATGGACAAAAAATATTTAAAACAGACCAGCCCTACAATCTTCCATTTTGCCAACCCTACGACCTGAAAAGAACACCAACAGACATACATAAATATTCAATGGTCGTGTTATTGCATAATTTTAAGGTTTTAATAAATACAAAAGAGTTATGCGTCGGCATTATGAAAGGCTGTTGAAAAAGATTTGTTATTAATTTTAAATACCATGATTTGAATTAAATTGCCTCGTAGGTCTTTACAACCTCTCACCACGTGATCTAAGGTTCGATTCCCGGGTCGCAAAAAGTGTTATTTGAGGCTTTCCATCAGGACGGGTGCGTGCCTAAACCATGGCGATCTATTCCCCTATCACATGGAAGCTAAACATCAAGGGTGAAGTGTGGGTTTTATAACTAACTACTACAGTTTTAAGTATAGTTTAAAAAAACTAATAAACACGCTTTTAAAGTACTTCTAACTAAAAAGTGAAAAATAATTCCTAATATAAGCTGAAAATGGTAATGAACAAAAAATACTAGTATTATTGTGAAAAAGCGTGGGTTGCTCGAAGGCAATGTTTTTTTAGTTTTTATGCTGAATACGTTAATGATTCACTTTATTATAACTACATAACTATAGATGCGTCGTTGCATCTGAGATCTACGATGTTAAGAGCGTGTATTCCTTTTCAAAATGTAACTGTCAATTTTTGTAGTGTTTTGGGAATATTTCGTAAAAACTGAATGAAAGTATGATTTTATTCAACTAACTTTTTAGAATGCAAGTTTTGAAAGGTAAATATAACAATTTCATTCGTAAATACAGCATAATTTTGTAATTTATCAACTTAACAGTTAATACTCTTTCAACTGATAAAATAGAAAAGTATGCTTTAGTTATTAAATGTAATTGTCATATTTACCTTTTAAAGCCCACATTCTAAAAAGTTAGTTGAATAAAATCATACTTTTATTCAGTTTTTACGAAATATTCCCAAAAAACTACAAAAATTGACAGTTACATTTTGAAAAGGAATACACGCTCTTAAGCTTCATTTGACGACCGGATGGCGGAGTGGGTAGTGTACTTGCCTGCGACGCCGAGGTCGTGGGTTCGATTCCCACTTCAGACAAATCTTTGTGTGCATGAACATGGGGGTTTGTCTTATTCTGGGTGGTTTCTATGTATAATATGTATGTATTTACAAAAGTAAAGTATATATGTATTAGTATCAGTTATTCTAGTACCCATATTACAAGCTATGCTTAGTTTGGGACTAGATGGCGTTGTGTGTGTGAGTTGTGAAATATTTATTATTTATTTATATGCCAGTAATTTCTGGCACTGATCTCACCACTTAAAGGTGAGACGGTGGTACTGCTACCCTTGAGCTCGTTCACAGGAGTTCAACCACCAGTAAAGTGCCTGCATGGTATTCTATTGTAGTCCCAATTGAGAGATTTAATTCAATGTTTGGTAAAATTTAATGTCAACATAAATATAAGCGAATCTAGGAAACAAAACGCAAATAAATATGTTACAAAGTTTCCCCATAACACTAATCCTATGGACAGTTACATTAAAATATTGACGGGTAAACTTTCTTCAGTCGTGACGGTAATAAATAGTAACGCGGTAAAACGCGGTAAAGTTTGCACCTTTCGATAGTTGACGTTATTGAAAGTCTTCGTGCACTCGAAAACAATTACTTTGATTGATCGGAGGATGATTATCACCTTGTTTGTGGGTAGGTGAGTGAATTTCGAGATTTAGGAGGAGGATTTAACTTTCAATAACTAAAGGTAAAGAAACACCGAAGAAAATATGAATTTTGTAAATGATTTCAAGACTGGAGAGAAACGCCAGATAGAAATGAAGTATAAGAGATTGAGAGTCTAAACCTGAATAGTTTTCAAAATCTTTGAGGAGTACCTAAGTTCATGTAGGTCATGATAGGAACATTTATGTGCAGAATTTCATGCAAATTACTTCAAAATTGACGAACCTCCTATATAAACTAACACCGCATAATTTTGGGATAGTCCTTATAGAAATATGTACCAGTTTTTTAATTTAGACTTCCTGTTTCACATCTGTGAAAACTGAATTCAACTTCATGCAGAAGTTTTTGCGTGATGCGCGTGCAAACATACAGATAGACCGACAAAATATAAAAAAATATGTTTTGGATTATACTGATATTATAAAGTGTGTTGCTTGTATTATATTATTTTTTATCTTCAATGTACAGACATTGCTTATTTACAGTTGTTTTATATATGTATAGAAGATATAAAGATTAACTTGTAATCGTTTGTCGTAGTTTTTAAGACTGGCATTGCAGATCATCGATATCGAGATAATCTTTGTGAAAGTAACTAGCGTCAAATTGGCATCATTAAACGTAATTCCTGGGAGATTAAACCATTTGTATTCATTGAACTGTTACGTTCTATGTCAATCTGTTTATAGTAATAATGTCGATGAACTCGTGGAATTCGCAAATAAGTGAGGTGGACTGTATGCAAAGCACGCGCACGGCAGTGCATCCGCCAAGTTTGTTGATAACTTAGATGATTTCATTTTTGTTACTAATACATACCTAGGTAGACAACTTAAATATAAATAAATAATATAAAAATAAATATCACACAACTGACACACAACGCCATCTAGTCCCAAACTAAGCAGAGCTTGTACTATGGGTACTAGAATAACTGATACTAATACATATATACTTTTTTTTTGTAAATACATACTTATTAGTGTGTTTTCTTTTGTACTTTTCTTTTGTTTTTTTGTGGTGTACAATAAAGAGTATTTATTATTATTATTATTATTAGGTATACATAGAAACACCCAAACTAAGACAAACCCCCATGTTCAAGCACACAAAGATTTGTCTTAAGCGGGAATCGAACCTGGGACCTCGGCGTCGCAGGCAGGTACACTATCCACTCCACCATCCGTCAATTCACTTTTTAAACTTGCTGATATCTACAGAGCATAAACCAGACACTTATATTTTCAATGCCTGCATTAAGTAACTACATGTCAAGAGTAATTTCAAAACTTACCAACAGTAATAGCTATTCAGATACTGAAGGGCTTACCTGTAAAAGAAAATATACATTAGTGAACGAAAATAAACGTGTTTACTTCTTGCATATTTGGAAAATAACATAAAAGTCTTTCCTTTATAAAATTGCCTCACCAAAATGAAGTTTCGAAAACTCCGGATACGGTACAAATAAACGAAACTGATCTACAATTCATATTAGTAAGCAAATACTGTTAATTAATCTTCGCGGAGGCGTGGACTGCAAAATATAGTGCCTTTGTTCCAAGCCAAGTTTTAACTTTGTGCTTGGATGGTGCAAATGATGCGAATTTGGCGATTTTTTTTTTATTGCCATCTTGTGTTATTTATCATATTTAAGTACAAAATTGTCTGTTTTTTAAATTGCTAGAGTTAGCCCCTCTTTAACGTCAGACGAAAAGTAAAAAAAATATTGAGACTTAATATGTTGTCATTTTATGAATTAGTGGTTAGCAAATGCGCCTCTCACCGCGAGGTCTCTGGTTCGATGCGAACACGGAGTTAGAATTTTGCCCGGTGGATAACGATAGGCTCAACTCCTATCCCATGGGACCTTAACATAACAGGGGAAATGTGGGTGTTGTACACCTGTGCCACACCCTTCTGGGTAATATAGGCGTGATGTTATGTTATGAGTGTTATGCTTATCCAGTAGTAAGTTCTGAGAAAATCTATTCTTGTTTATAGAAATTAAAGGACAACAAAAATAATACAACAATTAATAGTGAAACAAGAAATCGTTTTGTTTTCACGTTTTTCAATAGAACTGTTACAGGTTGTTTTGTGTACCGTTTTTACCAAATTTAAAGCAATAGAATAATATACTTACTGACTAAACCCTCACCGCTCACAACTTGCTCCACACACACACACGCATCTGCAAATCAAATAGCGACCACGCATGCATAGCCTCGCAGGCAACGCCGGATGTCAGCCTAGTATGTCGTTACATATGTAACCGATGGCGTTTACAACATACTCCGTCATTTAAATTAGATTTATTCGGCGCGTGAGCTGAATCAGGAACACAAACGGTAATTCCGAATTCTAACGCATCAATTAACGGTTGTTTCTCAAGGATAGGTTAAGCTTAAAGATAAAGAAGATAAAGATAAAGCTAAAGATATATTTATTTGCTTTAAATTACAGTTAATTACAGTTACTATTACAGTTGAATTGGTACAATGTATGTAAAGCTTGGGGCAGTATCATTGAAGTAGTGTTAAAAGTACTAAATATTGGCATGTGTTTTTTTTTTATACTACGCCCACAGCGAACGAACGTGTAGTCCACCTGATGGTAAGTGGAGAACAGCCCATGGACATCAACAATCCACAAAAGCAGATTATAGATACGTCGCTGCAGCTGAGGACTACGGTGTTATGCCTCATGTGCCACTAATTTCGGGGCCTGGAGGCCTATTCTCGCCACTCAAATGTTGAATTCGAATTAGTTAAAAACTCGAATCCGAACTTTTTACGAGTGGTAAACGGTGAATGGTATTCTGGGCATCTCGAGGCCAACATTTCTCGAAGGAAAACCGCTCGAACTGCACGATGACATCTCGACTGGTCGGGACCAGTCGAGATGTCATTTTGGATTCGAAATGACGCCATATTTCAACGTCAGTCAAGCTATCTTATTTATTTCGTTTTACAAAATAATATTTGATACAAAAACAAATGGACGAGCTTGTAGTTAATTTATTAAACAATATAATTTTCGAAATCGAAAATGTACAAATGGAGCCACCACGTAATGAAGCGGACCCGTTTGAAATGCGGGATGTCGAATTTAAGAAACATTTTCGGCTTAATAAAGCCCAAGCATCGATTTAATAAATATAATAGAGCCTGTAATAGTACCTAGAACCAATCTAGATTCAAGTACAAAGGTTAGTACCAACATTAATTGAGTATTGCAATCGTAAATTATGTGTTTACAACATTTGCATTGAGATACTATTATGAACTTTCTGAATGGCCTACAGTGCCCATATTTTACATTATTACTTTAACAAAACATTATATTTTTAGGTGTTGTGCGCACTGCTTTTATTTGGAACTGGGAGATACCAAACTGTTTAAAAACAACCCGTGCAACTATTGAACGTTGCAACGGCGTATTAAAAGGCAGATTTAGGTGCTTAGAAAAGAAAGAGTGATGCATTACACACCAAATAAAGCAACAAAAATAATTAATGCCTGTTGTGTGCTGCACAATCTATGTGTAACCCATAATTATGATGATGCTGTTGAACCTGTGGAAGATTTAAAGTTATTAGGGTTCAAAAATGATCCTGTTGCACCACAACATCCAGCGGGCAGAGAAAATGATTTGTTACGAGGAAGACAGAAACAAATGCAAATCATAAATACTTCTTTTAATAACTATCGTTGATATGTATTTATTGATAACATTAATAAACCACCATCACTTGATTGGTATGTTGTAACTACAGTCCATGAACATTAACAATCCAGAAAATCAAATTACAGATGCATTGCTTCATCTGAGGTCTATAATGTTATGCCTCATGTTACAGTAATTTAAGGATTGATCTCCTCATGCATTACTATCTATTGGTAAAATCCGCATGATAATCTGATATTTTTTTTCGTTAAACTCAATCAGACAGTGCACACCTTCTTTACCTTAAATCTATTTAAGTGTTCAATCATGTAATGTAACAAAATATATGCCGATTATTTAACAATATGTATGTTTTTTCATAGCATACATATTGATTTTTAATGCTACTTGAGGTGGAATTTTCAATAATTTCTTCTGAATTGTTTTTATTCAATATTTTCATTCTATGTAATATTCATGGCTAATTTACAATTTTATTATTAAGTTTGTATGTATAGATAAATGTTAGGATTTGTAAGGATAAAAAAAAGTAATATTTTAACAATGTTTTATTTCTGTTTCTTCTATTATAATTAGGATATGCACATTCAACTAATTAAATAAAACTATGTATGTGTACAAGCACTCTTTAACATTTATATCACAATCACATATTTAACTTGTTTATCTATATAACTTAACACTTGTATTAACACTAATCAAATTCAAATTCAAATTCATTTATTCGTGGATCATAGGTAACATAAAGGTCTTATAAAATAATACATTTGAGTGCGCTATGTCCTACCATAGTGGTATACAACATTATATTGGAGTATTATTGAACATGCAGAATGTCAAACAGGCAAAAGTAATATAAAAATAAAAATGTCAAAGAAATATATAACTAAATTAATAAATAATCAAAATTAAAAAAAATAAAAATAATAATAATTAATAAATGTCAATAACATAATTACCTATGGCAATTGGCAATTAAATTCAATAATAGTAATAACAATAGGCAATAATAATTATTATTATAATTTGTCGGACAAAAATTCATATAAATTATCAACATTTTTATAATTGTTTGTCTATATATCAGTATACATTACAGTAAACATACATATACAGTCTTATTTATATCACAATCAATGTTTTTGTATTTGTTCATTTTTAACAAAACAGTCTTATTTATATCAATCAACATATTTGTACTTGTTTATCTATAATAAAACAGTATTATTAATATCACAATCAACCTTTTTTTTCCTTGTTTATCTATAATTATAATTAAACAATCAACAATTATACTTAACAATTTAGTGATTTTTTTGCCTAAATTGCATCTGCAATTTTATTCAAAGCTGCACATTGTAGTTTTATCAGCTCTATGAGCTCTGCATAATATTTTCTTCATTTCATTTTTTTCTTTTAATAATTCATACTTTTGCATGTTTCTGCCATTTTTAGCGTTTCTGTCAATCTTTTTTGTCCCCTCACCTGTAGGTGACTCCTCTCTATAACAAAAAGAAAAACAATGTTCAATTATTTAATAAAAAATATAAATTTTCTTTGTTTTAAGTTTATTTTTTGATCCGTGTAATATGATGCATCAGTCAAGTGATGAAAATTCGACGGTTCTTTTTTTTATTATCAAGAAAAATGCAATGTAACATCAAGCATTACACAATTTTAAACAGTTCATCATGTAATTTGAATTACTACTTCCAATTGACTGTGACATTTATGTTGATACACAAGTATTTACAACTAAACTACTAACTACCACAAAAAAATGTACCTTGGGTTTCTTGGACAGTTATTTGTCCCTCAATGTTATCTTGGACTCTGGACTCCTCAAATATTTTTTTTGCAATGGATTTTCGATCATTTAGGAATAGACGATAATAATATGTATACAATGTAGCAAACCAATAATATTGATATTTTACTTACTTTTCGACAATCTTTCCATGATTTGTTAGCCCCATTTAGGGCATTTAGCTGGTTCCTTATATCTCGCCACCTATCTACACTCTCCGTTTTGTGAACGGCGAAGAAAATTTACCGCTTCGCAGTTATGGATCCGTTTCCACCAGTTGAACTAACAACTGCCGTTGTTGCGGCGAGGGATATATTTTCGGCGCATTCATTTATATAAGAAAACTTTTCATAATTTCCAAACAAATTAATAACAAACGGTCTTTCTGGAAAATTTATTGTAAATGACAATCTTGACAAGACAACTGTCAGTCATAGGAAAGAATTACGTTTCATTTCAAGTAGTAATTAATTTTTATGAAATAATCGATTAGAATCGTTATATTTATCGTTAAACACGTAAAACGAAACGCATTGACATTCATTCATTCAATCTTTTAGTGAAGTAATGGCAATATTTTCTAGGTTCGAGTGGTGATGAAAGTCTATTGGTGCCGAGAATACACAATTCGAGATTATGCATTCGTGCTTCGTATTTTTGTAATAGAAATCGAAATGAATCAAACATTCGGATCCGAATAAAAACTTCGAGTGCGCGAGAATTGGCCTCCTGATCTCACCACCAAACCGGAACACAGTAATGGAAGCACTACTATTTGGCGGTAGGTTAAAGGTGAGACGGTGGTGCTGCCGCCCTCGAGCTCATTCACAAGAGCTCTACCACCAGTAAAATTAACTATTTATCTGATAGATGTTCATATCAGAAGCTATAAAATCTAGAAGGATTTTGAATGACAACTAAACATAACATCACGCCTATATTACTCAAAAGGTTGTAGCAGAAGTGTACAACAACCAGATTTCACCTGTAATGTTTAAGGCCTCATGGGATAGGGGAGCCTATCGCCATCCACCGGGCACATTCCAACTCCGTGCTGCTATTGTGAATTTTATGACGGAAAGTTCACAAATAGGACTTTACCCGACCCGGGCATCGAACCCGAGACCTCGCGATGAGAGGCGCATACGCTAACCACTAGACCATCAAGGCAGTGTATACCTGAAAATGCTGATATAGACAATTTTAAAAGTAATAAAAATTTCAGTATTTTCTAATTACATTCAGTGAAAAAAAATATTTAATAGGAATAATGTTTCAAAAATAAAAATTCATGCTCAAAACCTGGCCTAACAGTTTTAATTTTTTAAATCGTTCTTAAGATTTTAACGTGAAATCTCATGCAAAATAAAGGTACCTGGTACTTGTTATCTACGCCCCCAAGACAAAAAGTCAACCATCAAATTTTATATTAACAATAATAAACAATAAATAATCCAAACACTCTTTTTTGAGCTCTTTTCCTTTAACAGCGCACCCAAAATGCTCTAACCAGTAGCTCCTTACGCCCTAACTAGTACCCCAGCCCTCGCTACGGTCCAGAAGCAGGTAGTTATTCATAAAATCAACACATTTACTCTCCTGGCCGGCTAACACCTTGTTATGCTCCCAGTAATCACGGCCGTCGTCACGAGCGAACCTCTTATAACAATAATATCCATATTTCGTAGCGAATAAGGGAATAACGCGGGCCCAGTCGCGAATTAGGATGGGGCCAGGCAAAGCGCGGTTTTCAAGGCAGCTTGGATTGATACAAGTTGTTGTCTAAAAGCAATCGAAAATATTGATTTTAGTATATTTGACAGCTGATAACATCGAATTAAATAGTTAATTAAATGATAAATATTATTTACTACTTTAAGCTGCTCATAATATGACATGTCCGATTTTTAAATTAGACGACGCAGTTTCAAGCTCTTTTTGCTCGATTGGGAATGAATTAAGATACCTAAGGGCAGAAAGAAAGCCTTCTGTTCACCTCTTATTGAATTGGACCATCTTTTTGTTACTATGTTTGTGGCAATTAAACGTTTCTATTTCTTTATTTTGATTAGGAATTACAGTTAGATTGTATTACATTTGTACACCAAAAAATGTTTGCCTTTGGCTTTATCTGGCCATCCATTTGCTTACGTAACACAATGTACATCTCCGTCACATCTTCATAAGTGCTTAACCTCACACGCTCATATACAAGCAATTGATCCTAAATCACGCAATCCACTGGCACTTAACACGTTCATCCAGGAAACATGAATAACCCAAGATTATACAGAAATCTCGACGCAATACGCCGTTACGCAACTAGGTACAGAAAGGCATATTTAACATTACCTAAGAACGTTTATTTATGTCATTGTTAACTGAATTAATGTTTTCGCGGGTACGTCAAGTTAAATAAGGCTTGTGATTTTGCAATGAAAAATCGCATTTGCGTATTTGATACGTCATACTTCCACTGTACTAACCATAGGATGGTATTAGGGCTGTGTTCATAATGTTTAACATAATATCGAGATATCTTTTGAAAAGGTTAGCTAAAGGGTAGGCAAGTTTATTATACAGACACGTTTTCTTATGACAAATATTATGAAATGCCGTAAGGTTCAGAGTTGACAGTTTTATTTGAAGATTTTATCATTTTAATACTAACATATTCGTAAACTTTGGCATAACGGACACATAATTACAAAATATTATATAAAACTTCGAAATATGAACAATTATTACACGACATAATCTGGCCTTGAAAACCGCTGTTTTCACGACCACACTTTAAAACTTTGTCGGTGCGCACGATTATCATACAATGGCCACTTGCGATGCAGCCGCGTTGACAGATACGCGTTTCCTGTAACCGAAATGGGCGGCCATTTTGTTTTGCCTTCGCTCGGACGAAATGGCGGACGAGGTGTGACTAGAAGTTGCTGTTTTATTATTTTGTAAATTGGTTGTATTTATTGTATTGGATTTTCAACGGTTCGAACAAATTGGTGAGGATTCTTGTCTAGTTTGGGTTTCCATATAAGTAAGTTATAGTTTTTGTACCGTTACTTGCAGCACCCGTTGCCGACCTCTGTAAATCTGTGCTTCCAAGTGCTTGGATGTCCTATATACATGTAACAACAAACAGTTATATTTTCGAGAGAAATCTGTCACCAAATTAGAACCGAGATAGAGAGCAAATTTATTTCAGAGCTAGTTACAAAGAATTAGTTGTCAACACTCAAAAATTAAAATTATATGTTTATATTATTTGTAGGATTTGGTTTAGGTAAATAGTGTAATACTTAGCTCAGAGCAATAAACATACCAGAGGCGTCATCGTCAGGCCTCCTCCAATTCTAAATGTGGGCGAGCGCCACTCTTGCTAGTCATATTAAACTAGTTGTCAAACTATAGATGCTCGGAACAATCTTAACCCGCAAGTTTTGGCTGACATATTTGCGTATAGATCTGCCAAAACTGGATAAATATTTGCGTTAATTTCTCGTCCATATTGGTTTATTAGTCTGAGAATACTTAATATCTATGAAGAAATTCATTAAATATTTAGAGACAATACTTTACTCTCATTTATATCTTAATTTTAAAGCCTAAATAAGTTAGTATAATAACACTAAGGAGTCTCCACCTAATTTGTCCCAACAAATAAGGACCAAATCTGTAAGGCATAGTACACACTATTTGTCCGCAAAGGAAGTCCAAAAAGGCGAGTGCAAGCTTATTATTATGAAATATCACGATATATTCGAGTAACAACTGCGGACGTGACGTAGGCGCACCGTGACTTTGTTACGTCATCGTAGGGCTGGCAAAAATAAAAATAATATAAAAAGTTTTGCAACTATCGCAATTCAAGGTTGGCTCAACATGTGCACTAAAAATGTTAAGAAACGAAATGCAAAATTTAAAAAGTTGATATAAACAAAGATATTAAAGTAATAGTATTTATCAAACCGATTAATTAAATTTTCAAAATTGGCTTATATTACCTATTGGAAAGGTAAGCTTGCTTTCTTAATAACACCCACATTAGCTGTTATTTTAGACTTAACGTGTCCCACGAGGGACGTCTATCGTCCTTTACCAGACATAAAGCCCAAGTACGAACCCAAATCCTGAAACTGCATGGTGGTCTTTAAAAACAACAAAAGCCATACATATACATTGAATGACGCACAATACGAGCCTTTAGCTACTTTTGCCAGCCCTATCCCTTACGCCGCGCGTACACAATTCGATATGGTTTATTAAGTAAACCAGCCGGGAAACTGTGAATTGTCCGTTCTACAATGTGCGAGTGTTAAATTAAATTATGCAACTACCTTAATATGGGAGTAGGAAGGTGGTGGTATTCTAATACGTGCTTGTCAGATGTCAATTAGCTCGCCGCTGTGTATTTGGTGGACTATAAACTTGCTGCAAAGTCCATCTGAATCGTTTGTTACGTAATAATATTGTAACTTTTCTTTCTCTTCTTTAGAGTCTGGTCTTTTCTTCAATGCAGGAAATAAATCAAATAATGTTCGATTTGATTAAAATTCCATTTCCTGGTCAGGCATTAGAGTTTTTGGATGGTGATAGGCTCACCCCTGTCACATAGGACTTTGGGACAACCAGGAAGGGTGGTTGTTATAAACCTCTACAACACCTTTCTGGGTAACATAGGCGTGATGAACATGACAAAAATAACTCGAAGCAACCGAGCTCGTCCTCATGATAAGTGGAATCTATACTTCGTTCCGTGGTACAGTTGTCAAATTAGGAGGAATGATTCATTAGAATAAGCTTCGCACGAATAATTTTGAAGTGGACTGCTTTGACCTTTACAGTCACCCAAACTCAATTCGGTCAAAGCAAACAGAACCTGGTAAGGTGGGGTTTTGTTGACGAATCCCACTTCCCACATGCACAAAGGAAGTGCTCATGAAAGCCGATGCAGTTGCTATCTACGTGGCCACGCACTGGGCTCATAGAACATGACTGCAGCCATCGACACGAAAGAAGAAAAAGTAAGTAATCCCGTCCATCCAGAGGTTGCCTGGAAGAGATCACTTAATAGTGATAAGCCCATTGTGCATACTTAGATAAGACTCTTCTGTAAGTTGTATTTAATCTGTGTGTACAATAAAGAATTTTCTATCTATCTATCTATCTAAGAAACGAGGTACATACAATGACGCACATCACAAAAACCATTGGAACCTGTAATTTGTCTTGACGATTTGTGAATCATCATCTTTTTGCGCCATCCCTCAAAGCATAATCAAAGCTATCACTACACGTTAATACACGAAATGTAGTTTCCAAAATGTTCCTTAATATCGTTTAAACCACAGCAAATTTCCAAATAATTTCAGTGTCATTTGAGTTTTTGGCACCACGAAATGACTCAAGCAAAAAGACTTGAGTTGAAATGAATACAAAAAATGGCTCAAATCATCAAAACTCAGTTTTGATTGCAAAACTCAGTGTGATTGAGACAACGTGATGTGTTTTTTGTTTCGGTAATCGGTTTGGGGTTTTACCTACTATTTACAGAATGTGAGTTACAATTAGGCTATGGGTCATTGACTTTTGTTGGCTTCTGAATAAGAACGGTGTCGTTAAGATTTTATGAGCTTACAAATCACGGTTTAGAGAGCATTTTTGTTCCTTCAAATACTGACTCAGTTGAGTCGCAATGTTATAACATCGAGACATTTCATATTGGTATTGTACCCTTTTCTTAGTAAACTCTCTTCTTCTATCAATATTTAGAGTATTTTTGCAAACATTAGATATTGCCCAAGCCCTGAAAAATTAAAACAACTTGTATTGTGCCAGATCAAAATAAGATTACTAGCTTAGCAATAAACAAAGGAGTATAAATACTTCAAATGAGTATTTAAAGTATTATATCTTTGCTGTATTTTTTTAATAGTTATTTTATCCACCTAAAACTCAAAATAAGTTACACAACTATATATTAAAAATAAAAGTGTAAGGTAGATATACGAAGATAGCCGCTAAAGTTAAAAACTGTAGCGCAGCTATCATCGCCCATCTCCATTATTTTCAAATCCTTAGCTGTCATAAAAATCTAAAAATCTTAGCTATATGAACTAAGGACATACTTGTATAAAATATACCATAGATATCTGCATTAACTAATCAAATCAAATCAAATCAAATCATTTATTTCCATGGGCCCCAAGGGGCGCTTGAACACGTCAAAACAAACATCAAAACACAAAAAATATAAAATTAAAATAAAACTTAGCTAACTAAATTATAATACCTACTTATTGTAATAAAATGATTTGACACCGGAGCTTAGATTGACTTTAATTCAACTTAGAGAATTGAATTAAAATCAATCCAAGTACCAGCTCCGATGGGTATTGCATCATGAGAAGAGCTGGTGAGAAACTCATGTGCACCATCTTTTCAAATAATTCATACAATATTTGTTTGTTTTTTGACAATAATTCTATGTGTAAGTTATAGCAACCAAAACAACATTATAGCTAAATATGGTTATAAAGAGAAAAAAACTTAATTAGAGAAATGCAATTTAATAATTATAAATAAATCCATAGTATATAAGGTTGCAATATCTTACACTTCAAGCAGAAAATAAAGGAGTAAAAACAATGTGTGTATACTACTGTATATATAAGGGTTTTAGAACAGGCCTACACATAAAAAACATTTATATACTAATAACAAAAACTATTTACACTACAAAATATAAAAATTAAAAAAAAATGTACACACAGATTGCCTTTACTTAACAATATTTGAAATAACATGAAATGAGGTTATACAAATCAAATTTAGTGAGTTAATAAAGAAACTATATAATTATGTATTAATTTTCATTAATCATCATATTAAATAATAAAATAATGTATCAATTGATATTCATTATAAATTATAATGTCAAAAGTTGAAACTTAAGTCAATAATATGATGTCAAAAATAAATTATGTCAATCTCAATATAGAATATAATATGTCAAAATAATCATAATCAATCATAATTATAAATAGGATAAAACAATGTCTAACTTGGCAATTCATTTGAAATATAATAACCATAATAATTGTAAATAATAAATACATTACTGTAATAAATACATTAGATAAATTAATATTATTTCCAAGGCGTAGTGTCGGTTAAGAAATCGTTTATTTTATAATAGCCCCTTTCCATGAGACGATTCTTAACGATACTCTTAAACTTTAGTAGGGGCAAGTTCAAGATTTCGACAGGAATTTTGTTATAAAAACGCACTCCAAGTCCCTCAAATGAGTTGTGGACTTTGTTTAAGCGATAATATTGGCCTACCAATTTATGCTTATTCCTCGTGTTTAATGAATGAACATCGCTTTTCTTGGTATATGTTCCTATGTTTTTTCGTATAAACATAATATTAGTAAATATATATTGCGATGCTACTGTTAAAATACCTATTTCCTTAAATCGTTCTTTCAGAGAATCTCGAGCTTTGAGTTTGTAAATCGCACGAATTGCCCGTTTTTGAATTACAAAAATGTTTTGAATATCAGCTGCCTTGCCCCATAGCAGAATACCGTAGGACATGACACTGTGAAAATAACTAAAATAAACTAGTCGCGCAGTTTCAATATCAGTTAACTGACGAACTTTCCAAACAGCGAATGCCGCGGAGCTGAGTTTCCCTGCTAGACACGATATATGGGCGCCCCACTGAAGCTTATGATCCAAGGTTATTCCTAAAAACATAGTTGATTCTACAAGACTAATAATTTCGTTATTTAGTATTATACTCATGTTCTGTTTCTTGACATTAGGCAAAGTGAACTTTATACATTTAGTTTTATTCGAGTTCAATAATAAATTGTTGCTAGTAAACCAGTCTTGGACTAGTGCAAGTGACCTGTTAATATCATCAATACTATCCTGATTACGATTAACTTTAAAAATAAGCGAAGTATCATCTGCAAAAAGTACTATATCACAAAAGTTTTGCACATAGAATGGTAAATCGTTAATGTACACTAAAAAGAGAAACGGACCGAGAATTGAGCCCTGTGGCACGCCCATTGAGACAGGTAATCCGGAGGATCTAATTCCATTTATATCAACTCGTTGAACTCTGTCACCAAGGTAAGAGGCAACCAGATCAAGTGCAATATCCCTGACTCCATAGTGCCTGAGTTTTCGCAAAAGCGTTTTATGTTCAACGCAGTCGAATGCTTTGGATAAGTCACAGAAAACGCCAATTGCATCTTGCGCGTTTTCCCAGGCATTAAATATATGTTTTATAAGTGTAGAACCTGCATCTATGGTTGAGCGACCCTTTGTGAAACCATACTGCTCTTTGTGAAATAAATTATTAATATTAAAATGGCTTTCTAACTGCTGCAAAATAAGCTTTTCAAAGACTTTACCAACTGCTGGCAAGATTGAGATGGGTCTAAAATTGCTAGGGTCACTCTTAGACCCACTCTTGAATAATGGTATTAACTTACTATGTTTCATCAAATTAGGAAATATACCTTTATCTACACATTGATTAAATATTACAGCTAATTGTGGTGCTATTTCAATAATTATATTTTGCAATATCTTGACAGAAATGCCCCACAAGTCGGTTGTTTTCTTTGAATTGAGCGACTTGAAGGTTTTCACCACCTCACTTGGGCTTATAAATTGGAATTTGAAAATGACATCACACTCTTTCACGCTGCCCCTAGCCAAGGATTCAGCTGTGACTGAGCATGAATCCAAGAAACTGGTAGTCTCAACTGGTATTTTTGCAAAGTAATTATTAAATGTTTCAGCCAAACCCAGATTATCTTTAATAATATTGTTATTAACCACTAATTCAAAACTATCATCTCGCGGTTTGGACCGTCCTGTTTCAGTATTTATTACAGTCCAAGTTGCTTTTATTTTATTATCAGACTGTTTAATTTTGTTACTTAAATAAATTGATTTAGCTACCAAGCAAACTTGTTTGAATATTTTAGAATAGTTTCTAACATGTTGTATAAAAATAGGATCAAAATTATACTGTTTCATTCCATATAGATCATACATCTTAGCTCTACTTTTGTAAATTCCAGGAGTTGCCCAGTCACAGAATCTACTATTCACATTCTTAGTAAAAGTTTTCTCTTTAAAAATAAAATCGTATTCTAATTTAATTAAGTTAAATAAATTCCCGTATAGGACATCCGGATTATCCTCACTGATATCTAAGTTG
This sequence comes from Hypena proboscidalis, assembly GCA_905147285.1. Lineage (NCBI taxonomy): Eukaryota > Metazoa > Arthropoda > Insecta > Lepidoptera > Erebidae > Hypena > Hypena proboscidalis. The sequence continues at coordinate 2,752,386 of LR990132.1, forward strand.
GTAACCTTGGCTGCAATATTCTCGTTAAAGCATTTGAGACGATTAGAAGTCATCGGCCTACAAGTGATTTTCTTTGCTTTAACCAGCTCATCCATGGGATAAACGACCATTTGCCCACAGTGGTCAGATCTTAAGTGACTGAATATTGCTTTACTCAGATATCTACAGTTGCTAAATACATTATCCAGACATGTTGCAGAATGTGATGTAATTCTGGTTGGCTCAAAGAATATGTGCTCTAAGTTAAATGACCTAAATAAACTAAAAAGCCTAGTGGAACTAGATGACTGCTGAAGAAGATCCACATTAAAATCGCCGCATACAACTAAATTCCTATTACCAGTACTCAAACGCCTTAAAACATCTTCCATAACTGTCTCAAATAGGTTAATATCACTCTGTGGAGGTCTATATACACATACTATAATATAGTGCTTTACCTCAATACAAGACAGTTCAGCAGTGCGTTCAATAGATAAATTCACTATGTCTTTTCGTTCCTTACATTTCAATGTTTTATTTACAACTATCAGTGATCCACCATGTATGGCCTTTTTTCTTATGAATGCACTCATAACTGAAAAGTTGTCATTAATAATCAATGACTTATGATTCCTTAACCAATGTTCGGTGACACACAAAACCTGTACCTTATATTCTTCTAAAAATATTCTAACTCAAGTTCTTTGCCGGAGACACCCTGTATATTTTGGTGGAACAACCTAATATTACTGGTATGCCTATCCTTTGTCCTAGATCCTAGTTTAAATTATTTGATGTATCCACATTACATCTAATCACCTTACCACCTAAACTATGGTTTGATACCATATCAGTACCTGTGTTGATAGGTACAGTGGTGTTGGAACCTAGCGGTATGTGCTTGAGTACTGTATTAGTACCTGTGTCTGTGTGAAGTATATTGTATGCTAATAATTTAGCAATCTGTCTCTTAAAATAAATAGGCAGATACAATGTATCTTTAGTTAAATAAAATTTACTAATAAATTTATTAGTGTCAAAAAATAAGATGTCACTATGACTATGTGTTGTGTTGTATATCAATGAATTAAGGCTGTGAATATATGTATTTTGTTTCTGTGTTAGCATGTGAGAGTAAGGCAATGCACAGACAATAAACCTACACCCTACTTTTACCTGTAATGTGTTCAAAGTATCAATTAAGTTGATAACTTCTTTTCTAGTAGCTGATACACTATCACCAAATAAAATTATAGCTGTAGAGTGACTATCCAGGCTGGTATTCAGAATGCTGCTGACTAACTTACTGAAATGAATACCTGGGCTGCAGATATTACTTACAGGCTGATCTATGTAGCATTTTAATGCTACATAGATGTACTGTTCCGTAAGTTCAGTCATACTCATGATCTCATGGGAATCTTGGAATCGTGACCACTGATGGACAACACACGTGCTTAGTGCACACCATAAGTCACCATAATAAAATATTTGCTCTTTAGTTATTGTGTGGTAGAGGTTTTGGCAACTATTTTAATAAAACATGTTATTTACTTTAAATAGGTAGGTATGTAAGTTTCGAACTTAGCCATGCACATAAGCGGAAACTGTAAATTGGCTTATGTTGTAATTTTTATAAGTTATTTTATTGTTTGTATTAACAACTGTTTGTTTCCCAAAGAATAAATGTATAAATAAATAAATAAACAAATCTGCTTTTGTAATGATTCCTTTCTAAATAGTGGTTAGAGATAAAAGTACATACCTGCTGTCAAAAAGCAACAGTTTATTACTGACTCTCAACTCGTATATGTGCCATATACAATGTTGATATAAATGTGAAGACAATACTTAGTGCCAGTGTCAGAGGTTCTACATAGATCTTATCCGACCCATAAAATATAACCAGACCAAATTTAAAAGTGGCACAAGTTACAATTGAAAACAGAACACAACTGTCACTTTTATTTACGTAAGTTATACGTGTATGCTTATCCTGCCAATAAGGTTTATCTCACAGCTGTGAAATTGGGGATTTTTTTTTTTTTTTTATGGAGGATAGGCACGCGTTTGACCACGACCGATTTATTTATTTATTTTACTATTAAAATCATAACAACTGCTGGTTAATAATAAATAAATGATAGACCAGTAACTTTCTGTTCTGCAATAACTACTTTCTAAGCAACTTTTGCAACACCAGGGGTATCATCGTAGACAATTTCTTTCAACCTATTTCAACTCTTTTTGAAAAAACCTAAGCTTTTATGTCCTGGGAAATCCTCAGCAAGAAATAATATTTTTTTTATACAACCCCCGCACTATTAATAACTCCTGTGTTGCGGGGGAGTCAGTCATAAACATACATTTCACACTCAAAGCACACCCAGAGCCAGAACAAATCTTGGCGGATCACACAAAGATTTGTCCCGTGTGGGGATCGAATCCGGTCAAAGCGGTCGCCTTGCCGCTTTAACCACTAAGCCAACCGTGCCCTCGAATTACATTAAATATCTAGTAAGCGCTTTATCGTACCTTTTTCATCGAGTTCCAGTTACTGTAACATTTCTATCAAGCCTAGTATCTTGGCGCTGGTTGAAAATATCTGAGCTCCGAGCGTACCCGAATCATATAACTGTAGACAGTGCTATGTCAGTGAAATACTCGGTGGCTAGAACTTGGAATATGCACAGGTGGTATCATGTAGCAGAAAATGGTAGCTGGTTACTTTTTATAACAAGTACTGTTTTATCTTGTTAACGCTATGTTGAATTACTACTATTGCTTTTAGCCGTATATTTTATCGAGAACAATGTTATTGCTTAAAATATCAATACAGACCGCAAAATATACTAATCTTAAAATAGAACAAAAAAATAGTTACTACAGGCACGTTACGTATTGCAAGTTTTTTTTTTGTTTTTTCAGTTTCATGATTTTCAAGACAGCAAAACTAGGGAGGTAAAAGTGGAAATTTCGTGGGATGTAGTTACCAGTGGTTTATTTTTAAACTAAGAGCCAATTTCAGACGTTCGTTGGCCCTTTAAAATAAACCTGGCCGAATTTAAAAGTGACACAGTATTCACTCGAAAAAAGAATACATCCGTCACTTTTATTGGTACTTTCTGCCAATAAGGTTTATCTAACACCTCTAAAACTGGAACTAAGTCTGAAAATAAGAATTCAATATGACGATTTTCAGGATTATCAGATAAAAAAACTCAAACTTTGTACTTTGTGAAGGCTAGAAACTTTATTTGCCGCATCTATTCCATCTTACTCTCTAAGAACCTAGAACATACATTATCAATAATATACTATCTTGTAGTACAACCAGTTTAGACATGGCATTGTGAGACAAAATATTAAATTTTCATCGTAAGCTTTCCTCCATATATTGTTTGAGATGTATCCCACGGTATTTTGCGATCACGACCGCATTTTTGTCTATAAATAAGTTATATAGATACGGAATATTATAAGGCAGTTGAAATCTGTAGTTCTTTAGTTAGAAAACAGATCAAAAGATCCATAAGGTTAACATGGAAAGGCACTTGGCTTAAATCATTTTATCAATGAAACTTTACAATACATCTAAGTTCTGTTTGCTAGATTGCCATCGTTATTTCTTAAGCGTTTGAAGACCGAAACAGGCGTTCAAGACATTTACAAAATCAAAATTGGCATATCAAGATAAAAACCCCAAGATATTATGAATTTTCAAACAGTGTTACTATCCTCGATATTTCAGTGGAAACTCTAGAATATGGGACAATACTGCTATGTTCTGGCTTAAAAGTGCAGCACAAGCGTAATCAGTAAACAGTGTTTTGAAGTTACGAGTATGTATAGTTTTAAAACCCATGTTCTAACCGAATTTCGTCTACGGCTGCCAACCTAAATTTGAAAATGGCCAAACGTCTGCGCGTTACACAAGAACACTCTCTTCTACACACTATCGTAGCCTGATGGGAAGGATAGACGACACGACCAGAAAAAGATCTAGCGCAGGACCAACGGCTTTACGAGACTTCCAACACCCGTATTATGGATTGCATATAACATGTGCTTGTTCTTTTAGTACACCGAGTACCTAAAGGGCATGCAAGCACATAGGTCTTTAGTTCTAGAGTTTCTAGACGTTATCTAGGTCACCCTGGACAGGTAATCATCTCCCTATTATATCTCAAGCTCTCACGCAGTCACGTTAACTTTCATCGTCATTAAATCGTATGATCCAAATCGTGCCGTACCAAGTTACCTGATTAGTTTTTGCAGTAATTTAACATCTAAGTTTATGTACATTCCGTGATATGTGTAAAAACTATGTTGAGGTTGTAATTTTGTAAAGGAAACGGTTGGTTTCAAAATTTGCTTATAGGTATCCCACCGGTGAGCAAAGGCTCCCCACGACTGCCAAATCTTTCCGTCTTTTGTCACACTTCTACTTACTCACTCACTGGACGCATAGAATTGTCAGCGCTGCGGTGCTTTTAGCGCTGCAATATTGTGCTGAGATGCGTATCATTTCTGGCATTATGAAAAATATTTTAGAATTATTTAGTTTTTGACGTTTTGTAATGTTTTCTTTCATGACAGAATAAATGATTATTTTCTTTGCTTATATCCGGCCTATCGTTTTGAAAAGCGTCAAAGTTATCCGCCATCCACGTTTAGGCCTTCTTCTTTGCCGTTGACCGTAACGTGGTACCCAGTTAGTACTTTTGTAAGCACACCTTTCAGGAGTCATACGGCACTGTTATTTATGAAAAAAATCACGTCTTTTAATAGTTTTTTTTAAGGTTTCAAAAATATTTTTTATTGTCAATCAAAGGTTTTTATCTTCGTGACTAGGTTTTTTCCTTTGAAACTCTCTTTGAAACAAAATATTTATTTCAATTTACTAATCCATATAAACATTGCCAAACATTTTAATTATTGTTATTAAAATAACTGACATAACTAGAGATAAAACCTTTGTTACTGTGGACTCAGCATAACCATCATAACTCCATAAAAATATCCACCAATAAAACAATATAATTTTATGACGTCACTATTATAGCTATAACTATTCAAATTTAGAATACGTTCGGGCATTCGAAATACGAATTCTAACGAATGGTACGGTTGGAAACAAAATGTACGTATATTTTTTTAAATTAATTAATTATTGTAAGGTTATGAAAAAAACTGTTTCAAAAAATATAATTAATAACGAATATTCAATGCCATGACGTACGGGAAGCTTTAAAAAAGTGATTACAAGACAGATGTGTCTAATTAGTTAAAAATAACGCCATTTAAGTCATAATTAGATAAAATTAATTATTTTAATTTTATTTAATTTTGATTAACTGTGATTTTATTTCCTTCTAAATTTATATTAATCTTGTAATTATTTTTATAAAGATTAGGTAAGGTTTGAGTAAAGCAATTGCCTCCGGGCTGAAAGATATATTACGTGTTTTGCCCTTAGTATTAATTTTGTTACTTAGTCTCAAGTTGTTACTGCTTTAACTTGTAGTTACATACATTGCCACCTATGTAATTTTTCAAGAACAGATAGGTGGTATTATAAAAAAACGATTTGTAAGGATTACAAATAGTTGTTTAATTCGCCATTACCATATTACATGCACCAGTAAATGCACTCAGTGTATTAGCTACGATACTATGTCCAACATACGTTCACTTAACTCTTTTGCAATACGATAACAACACAAGGAGATTATTATGACAGCCTACAATAAGGATGAAATACCGCTTTACTAAACCCTAAAAACCTTCATCGAAATATACCTCAACGTTATCTTGTAGTCTTAGAGTTCAATTTTAAATGGCAATTGTTTTAAGATACGCAATTTTATGTTTGTAAAAGATTGTCGGCATAGTCCAGGTTTGCATGAATGATGTCTGTAATAAGTTAAAGCTTGCAAAATGACAAGTTAAATAAGTGTATTGTGCTACCGATGTCTTGGCAGGGATTATTTCAATTAATTATTCAGATTCGTATCGGAAATTAAAAGTAAAACTGTTTTTATAATATGATAAATAGATTTTACACAAGGGCTATTTTTAAACGTCAATCAACCATGTAAATGTCATCATGATTTATTTATGTCACACATGTAATGTAGTTCGCATTCAGGATAACAGATGGAGCTACTTATGTCGTACGAAAACTATAGATCATTTTGCTAAATCAGCTTATTATCTACATTCTTACATCCTTTTATTTTTATTGCCATGAAAAAACAATAGCATATTTAAATATTTTAGGTTTAATTTAAATGCTTAATTTGAATAATAATTCTCATGAAATTATCTGAACGATAGTTCATTAGAATTTTATTTCTTTTGTCACTGGGATGTAGCAAATGAAGTTTTAGTGGTGGCCACAGGGTGGTCCTCCTTATGGGTGGTAAATGGTAACTATTATGAAGTCTTTGAAAGGTATTGTAAGAATGAGAAGAATGTCAAGCAACACCAAACTAATTTTTCATTACATAAAAAAAAATCAAGAGCTTTTAACGTATAATATAGTTTTTAAGTATAATAGCTTTTTACGTATAACTTGAAAATAAAACTTAATTTGCGCAGATTAATGTAGTCCTTTTCTCCATCTTATCAAGAATATAAATTACTTCGAAAGTACATAAACGTTTTGTACAAGATCACTTGTGTTGCTTACTCTACTTAACACAACGCTCAATCATTATCGATATTTATTTTTTATTTAATGATCCAATCATTACCTTCTTCAATTTTTACCTCAAAAGGAAACAATTGCTTTTATAGTTAATCGTAACGATATCACGATTGACAGAAGGTATAAACCGATTAAATTATACATAATAACAGAAACCGCTGCCAATTGTCTCAAAAAATGTTAAACAAAACATATAAAAACCAATTTGAGGCTCGAGTGAAAAAAAGGGAAAAATTCATTTATTTCTTACGATTGTTGCCTGCCATTACTTCACCAACGTACTATGGTTTCCGCCACCATAACAGCTTATAAAATCTCACAAACTCAGCTACAGTGTCTCGACACTGTGTGTTTAATTCAAAGATACTTCTTCTACATCCAGACACAGGGTTCACAGATGGAATACCACGTAATGATAGTCCGGGTTGCGGTTAGACCATTATTAATTCTATCTCGCTCGCACTCAAATAACGGTCGTAAATTAAAGCGAGAGGTGTAATCAGAGATCTGAGAGTACGTGATCTCCATTACACTGCGCTGATGCCTTTTGGATTCTTTTGTTTTTTTTTCTGGTTTTTAGATTAGTTATACGCGGTTAGACGAGATTATAAGAGAGAAACAATTGCTGAGTATTTTTGGGTATGGTAGCTGCGGCGTGAGAAAATATGTCTAAATTGAATTTTAACTGGGTATATTTTCTATTTTGGTTGGTTTGAGGACTAGATGAAAGAAATGTGTTGAGTTAGAACATCATTGATGATTTGATGCGGTTTTTTAATAGACAATATTATTCATAACGAAGGTATTTATGTAAAAAACATGCATATTATAGTTGTACAGCATAGTGCTGGAAGCCAGGGCGGATCGCTAGTGATATAAAATACCTTATCATAACAGCTGGAATAAAAGTACCCTTTACCCTCCTGGAAATATAAGTCAACTAATTTTTTTTTTTATTTAGTTTACTGATTATAACTTAAAACAAGCTAGAAAAATTGTTGGCCTAACGTTACCTTGGCAATAGACAAAAATATCTACGTATTTTCGCGAAAAACCCCACAATATTATTCATGGTCTATCCCCATAACACAATGGCTTAAATCTCAATGGAGTGACCTTGAATCCTGGGAAGACCCAAGATTTAGGTATTTACAATTCAACTCATGAGCGTTCGAATACCTCGAGAATGTGCATGGAATATTAATGTCTGATTATTTTTTCTATTAAACATACTTGTACAAAGGTAAAGTTTTCTGAATTTTGTAGATTTTAGAGTATGATGTTATGATCCTAAAATTATGAGTAGTTTTTAGTTTTGTCTGATTCGACTGAACTCTCCAGTTTAGGTATATTTAATTGTAATTGGTTAATTACCCTAGATTAGATTTGAGACTGCACGGTAGTTACGATTTAATAATAAAGTAAGAGCAGCAGTAAACTTGAACAAATTGCTCTGAAGGCAAAATCAGTCAATTATACAGGGTGTAAATTACATTGTTATGAAGCCGCTTACCAATGATTCAGTGCGTGATATTAAGACCCCGGATGCAAAAAAAACCCACCGGAAATGTCATATTTTTTTTCCGAGCATAATTTTAGATTACTCATGCCAATTTTTCCGATTGATTATAATAGAAGAGTAACGTTACCCGAGACTATACCAATACATTTGCAATTTCCTGGTCAACTTTGGAATTTTCCGATGATTTTTTTTTATTTGCTGATTTTTCCGATCAAAAATTTTCGCACAAAACTATTCTCTGAATCACTAAAAAATGTTTTCGCTAGCATATTCTTATACATTTACGATTCTAAAAATCTTAGCCTGATTTTTCATAGTGTAAAAATAACTAGTGATATTTTTTTTGTACCCAGGGTCTTAGAATCATGTTCTGAATCAGTGGAAAGCTTCTTCGCCAATACGTCATTCACCTTTTATTTTGCCATTTACCATTTAAATAGGATTTAATCCATTAATTTGCTTTATTAATATACTAGACATCACATTACATGGCCGAACCATACAGGGAAGTAAGTACGGTACAGGTGTTCCCAAACCTGCCTGCCACAATTTAATGGTAATAGCCACATTGGCATCCGACCACACCCGGTCGGAGATACCGTGTAAGATCAATTGCGTTCGTACCACTCATTGATAAGGCTGCGCGCTCACGTGCGATATTTTTTAGTCCTTTGCTTTGCGTGTGCATGTGTGCAATTTTACGGCAGGAATAATTCGACCCATGAAATGGCTAGATTCTGCCCGCAGGTTTGTCTACCTGGTATCTTGATAAGAGATAACCCATGTCCGTTACTTCATCCCTTTTACTATCTCAATGTGAAATATATAAAAATTGGTCTAATGGATTATCCGTAAAACTGTAACAGAGAAATAGGGTTACTTAAATATTTTAAGATGTTTAAAATCGTACAGTGTTTTCATATAGGTTAGTGGTTTTTTTCATAGTGGATTTTTCATACAGACTAGGTAAATATAATAAACTGCACTATCGATGTTATTAAGCTTTTTGTCTTAATCTTAAGCTTTCGAAACCATACAACAAGCAAACAATATCTCGTTCCTTCGATTTTAATTTTTTGAAATATGACAATGGTTGTAGATACTGATTTTTCCGTCCCACTTTTCCCATGTGTCCGTAAGTTATTTAGGTTTATCTACTTGACACCTTGAGCATTTTCTCGTAAAACAACAAAGTTTAACTGCTAGTGATAAAACTAAAGAGTCACTAACGAATTCTATGTCCGCCATAAAATTGGTTGACGTCTGTTAAAGTGCTATCGGAAGTTTATTGTGAAAATCTCTCTATCAGTAAAGTGTCTTCTCCAAAAAAAAAAGTTAGGTACTTTTGTTGCTATCAACATCTCATGTTATAATGTGAAATTATTTTTTATCCTATAGCCAAACTATTACAATTACAAAATGAATTAAGTGTATCAAACATGTCCTAAGGTTTCAATACAATGTATTTGTCTACGCAACTAGCCAACAAAACAGAAAAAAAATAGTTCTGCTCTATCAACTATTTCCCAAGTCGAAGCTCAGCAAGCATCACCACAAAACCGTGTAACCAGAAACCTTCATAAAAAAATTACAACCTCTCACATTACATGTGCAACAGCCTTAATTAAAAAAGGGGGTGGGATTATTAAAATAATTACGCACCGCCCCTTATCCAATGGACGGCCAAGGCGACCGAACCACCCAATTAGGAAAGAGAGACATGTCTGGATCATGTGCGCAGGCGACACGCTTTTTGCGCGGCAGAACATGGCGGCCGTGACGTCATAGCCAATCAGATTTGGGAAATTAAGTGGTTGATTTCGGGAAATGTTTTAAGTAATTTCGGCTGTTTCCTTGTATTATGAGATGTAAATTGTCTTATGGTTTTAGGTTGAATAAAATTGCTTTAAAAGGTACATAATCTAAATGAAACAGAAGCAATGAATACCTAACTATTTGGTGCATGTGTTAAACGATTTATAGCCCAATGGTTCAAGTAATAAAGTCACTTGTCTGATCATAGATTCCTACCTATATCTATGTTTAAGCATTTTTTCTTTAAAAGCTCTAACATAAATAACGGTATACGTGACTTTGTTATGAAATTGTTTGAAAGTGATGAGAAATTAACAGACATATCTACAGATATAACGTAACGTTCGTTCCTAACTTTTTATTATTTAAATAGATAAAATATCTGAAATAGATTTTCCTTAAAGAGACCTTGCAGTAGTAACAAAGAAATTACCATACATATTGTTTTCATTTTAGCTAAAACTTTATAAAAATTTTCATCTTTATTATAAAGGGGGGAAGATATGAAAATAATTACGTATGATAAGCACATTAACCTGTCAATTAGGTGGCTTGTTCGTCAATGTTCTGCGTGGCAACCCGTTATGCTGGTAAAAACTTACCACTGGTGGCAACTGGCAACATCCAATCAGTGAAGGAAGTGTTCTACTTAAAAAATGAATCATGTATTAGCTTGTAGCAGTTGTAACTGTAGAATTTGTTTATCCTGTTCACATGTATTAGATTTGTAAACTTGCCGTCAGGAAAATCACAATAGCAGTATGCAGTTTCACGGAGTATCACAAAATGTTTTGACGTGTTCAAGCGCCTCCTGGGGCCTATGAAAATAAATGATTTGAATTTGAATTTGAAGTTGGAATTGTGCCCGGTGGATGGCGATAGTCTCACCCCATGGGACCTAAAGATAACAGGTGAAGTGTAGGTGTTGTACCCCTTTGCTACACCCTTCTAAGTAATATAGAATGATCGCCGGTCTAGGAGCACCTTAAATGAATAAATAAATTTAATAACATTGGACTTTTTACATTAAATAAAACGCCAGAAGCAATTACACACATTCACACACACAAGCACACACAGTCTCAAAACAAATCTTTGCGAATCACACATTGTCCCATGTGGGGATCGAACCCACAACACCAGTGCCGTGGCGCAGAGCGACCAGGCGACCGCTTAAACAACTACACCAAACTCGCAGACAAGACTCAAGTCTCCTTGTTTACACTCTCTTGAAAACCCTATTTTAAAACAAAACCTTGCACAAAAAAGGTTATAAAGCTCGTTTGATTACTTATAAATATTAAATATGAGTATTCGATACATAGTATCGTATTTCAGTGGTGTGTTATGACAACCTTATTTTCTCAGCCCACTTTCTCTTAACCGAGTCTTATTTCAACGTCTTAAAGTTGAATTTCGAGTATTATTTTGTTGCTTAAGTTGTTGTTAAGTTTGTTTTGAAGTGTCGGTGGTGATATTGTCTTACTTGACGCCAATGTGCGTTGACATGTGAGTCGGTTGGTGCGTTTGTAACACGGACCTTGGGTTATCGTGGGTTTCTAGTGGAAAATTAAGAAGGTGTTAATGGCTATTACTGACTATTACTTATTTTAATTTATTATTTATTATTATTGATCTTCGAATTAAACTGGACTGTTTGTGATAGTAGAGCTTTTATAAACAGCTACCAAATAATCTCAAAATATTATTGTTATTAGATCTAAGAATTTGATTCAATGACATTTTACAAATATTTTTTTTTGAAATTGAACAAGTCGATTGTTGAATTTAACTATTGTAAAAATAAATAAATTTTATATTGTTATTATTAAAAGTTTATTATTAGATTTGGATTAAATTAATACAAAACGTCATGATTTAAATTAAGGTTGCAAAATTTTTGACAACTTTATTATGATTCATAACCTAAATATCGAACACGTTAATGTTGCTTGTAGCATTTGAAAAATAAACTATCGTTATTTTAAATTTCGAACGAAGGCGTTGATGTGACAAGTGCACGACACTAATTAAGGACACAATTCTCAATACCAAAGAGGTTTTGTTCGAAAACAATTTTAAATCAATTCACTCCTTATAAATTTTATTACCAAGGTCATAAGCTTTAAATTAGAATACCACAACTGAAATATCAGTCTTATTTTAATTCTTATAGTATACTAGAACCTTATATACTGTAAATAAGGTATAAAATTAAATGAAAATAGCAGAAAAGATGTCACATCAATACAACGTTGACAATGACCACCGATTGAGCGATCCGATCGGAAAGTAATCGATAAGAGATCAGAATCGAGAGGAAATCGATTGAGTCGATTCGTCTCGTTATTTCAGACGTTGATTATTGATTTTATTATACAGTCATTGACACAAATAATTTAAGGGGCTCTTTAATTTTATTATGTTATTGGCTGTGAATATTTTCTTGTACCGTTTTAAGTATTACGATAAAATATTACGTGAGAAAGTGATCTCACTTTCATTGTTAATTTGCAGTAATTATTTTTATTTTTTTTTGTTTTATCTTTAGTACCAAATAAACAATAAGTAATACATTAAAAAACAAGAGAAAACTTGGACACGGTAAAGATAAAAGTTTATTTGTAGAAGAAATGCTGTGTTTCAGCTTGGTGCTGAAATCAGACCCTGTAATTGCTAGCACATGAGGCATGATACCATAGTCTTTAGATGAAACACCACATCTTTAATCTGTGAAATTCTGGTGATAGTGGGTTGTAGTAACCAATGACCAACAGGTAAACTACATGCCCGTATGCTACATTCGTCGTTATAAGTAAAAAATATATCTACTTGTAAAGGTTGCCTGGCCTGCATATTGTCATTGTCTTTGAATAGTTGTCTTTAGTTTGTAATGAAATGGTATTCAAATAAAGTTTTATCTATCTATCTATCTTCTGCCATTTGGTGTAGTGGTTAGTGGCAATTATTAAAAACAGCACGGAGTTGGATTTGTGCTCGTTGGATGGCGATAAGCTTACTACTCTCATCACATGAGACCTAAACCTCAAGGTGAAATGTGGGTGGCACTTACCTCTACCACACCCTTCTGGGTAAATGACGTATGACACACAAGTGACATATGTCGACGAGTGCTGAATCGCGATAACGAAATGTTCACAGCAAGTGATTATATAAACCACTTCCAATACGCTACCGTTGGACAGCTGTCCGCCAGGCAATACCACCGAGGCCTCCACCACAAAGAGAGGATCCTCCGACTAGGAGGATCCTCTCTTTGTGGTGGAGGAACATCACACCCTGTTCCTCTACATAGGCATAAATGTTATGAACCACTAAATGCAGTGATAAACGCATTTAATCATATCCTCCGTTTTCATCAGAAATAGCTGAACACCGTTCTAAATAGTACACGGATACTAAGATAGACCGATACGTTAACGCCATAATACCCGTTTATCCAGATGTGTTCCTGATACCTGTCAGCTCTCTGATAATAATGCTTGATAGCACTTGAATGCTATAATAACTGTTAAAGATATTGGTTGTATACATACTTAAAAATATATACTTAAAAAACATTGTGTAATTCTTTCTTTCTATCATAACTTAAAAATCCTACTTGTGTCTTATTCTTGCTCTTTCGTTTCGTTTATTATTTGTTATACCTATAAGTGAATGTCTAATTTCTTTATGTATATTTACTATATAATCTGTGAAAACTTTTAATTGGCCTTCATTTTCTCATCATCTCTGTATATTATATCTATTTAGCTGTAAGTTTTTCTAATAAAGTAAAATAAAATAAAATAAAATATTTTGAGCAGTTGGTACTATCGACAAAGTAGATTGATGATCCAACTTAATACTTATTTGGTATAGACATTTCAAAACACTAAAGTCTAAATTCGCGTGTTCTATCAACAAAAGTCTTTGAAAATTTCAAAGGAAATAATTGTCAAATGGATCATGACTCAATTTTGCTGATAATACCATGGTAGGGAAATAAAACTGTTTAGTAACCTCACCGCGAGGTTTCAGGTTCGATTCCCGGGTCGGCCAGCCTGATACCCAAAATGCGGGCAGCATTACCGCGTTGTATTGTGCTACTAAGTTAAGTTAAGTTACTATTTAATATACAACTCAATGATTGTATACCACTTATCTACTTTCATACGCAAAATAAAATTAGTAAAATATAATATTGTATAGTTCATGTAACAAAGTTCAATACTCAAGGCTTAAAATGTTTACTTATTTTTTTACTTTTTAGTTCTATCTTGTCGGTTTAATATTTTATATACATTGGCCATCCTAGAATAATGACAATATTTTACCATCAGGCTTCTAAATATACCTTTAGTACTTATACTTGAGATAAACCGTATCAAACAAAGCATGCCATCATCCACGGCTCATATTTCAGTCCATCGAGGAAGCTTGCTCACACAACTGTCATTGGTTAAGATAATCCTTGGGGAGCATTACTCAACTCGTGTGGGCTGCTAGTGTATTGCCGTTTAATGCTAAGCCCGTGTTACCGATGGGTGCTTTCATCGACGAGAAGATATAGCTAAGATATGTAAGGATTGTCACCTTTTATAGGTGCTCTTAGACTGAAATAGGTGCAGGTTGCTTTGTTTTTGTAAGTTTTCAAGCTGGTATGGTCAGGATCATTAAAAATATTAGCTAAGCCAGGATATTTATGCATTCAGAGATTAAAATAAGTACTAAAGAATTTTTGATATTCTGAACTCAGACAAGCACCATGATTACAGGGGAACTTAGCCTTTTTATTCCTTTGCGAAAAAATTACGACCCGTCTTTTGATCAGCAGTTATTATATAGTCTTTGAAAATATTAAATAACTTCGGATAGACTTCATGCTGTATACTGTTAAGAAATCTTTTGCTGGCATATAATAACAAGTCGCAAATTTTAAAATTATGATATATATGTGCCCATAACACGGCCTGACAGTCTTGAAATTTTGGCTCGACTATAACGTAGTTATCAGCATTATAAAGGCCAAAGACATTTCTATTTCGAAGACTACACTGTCGAATTGTCGAATCGAAATGTCAAGACTTTCAAGCCGTGCTAAGGAGGCAGCTTAACATACATTTCTATCTACAAATACTATGCTGTCATATGACTTAAGTCCATTTCAAATGACATTTTTGAATAAGTCCAACGTCGCCATAAGGAAAGCAGCCATGACAGTAACAGTCCGATCTCAGTTTATATTGTCAGTGTATCGTGACCTTTAGCCCATAGATCTGGCTGCAAATATCCACGCGTAATGTTGGCATAAGGCCCGTTACAAACGATCAGTTTAGCTTGACAGTTAAGACGCCAAGTTATAGTTCAATAAAGATATCGTTTGGCAGAATGGCGTTAGGTTTGATGAAAAGGTCTACACGATGTTTTAATGGGAAGCTTATTTTAGCTATAATATAAATAGTATCTAAGTATCTCATGCAAATTGGTAAAGCACAATAATTTGCTACGACACAAACGATTTTACTAAGTTTGCATAAGGAAATCGTGTATCGATTTGTTCTAATTAATTAATATAAGAGCACTTAATACGACTTACAATAAAAAAAACTTATTATTGAAAATACGGGTTACTCACGTTAATTTCAATAATAATGTCTTCACCTCACGTCGGTTTTAATAAAAAAACTTGTAAGTAAGTCCCACGACGATACTTGTTTTAATATCAAATAGTGCACAGATCATTAACTTCAGAAAACATTGCAAATCCTAAGTAATGATGAAGTTTATCCAAAACAATACATTCACTATTATTTACATCTATCAAGTGTTACATCTATCAAGTGTTACTATCATCTAACAAGCAAAATACTGGCATGAAGGCACAAATACACCAGGTGGCTCTCATCCATCAGACAATTCTTTACGATTACCTGTCACTATAGCTAATGGCTGGCGGATGATATCCATGACAAGGCATGTTCAATTTTTGCATTTATCAAGCGCATGCATGCAGGGATTATGCACGGATCATGCACAAACATGCACAGGAAGTGCGAAGACGGTTGTCTGTGTAGATTATGGTTGTTAGTTGTAGATAATAGTTGAGAGATGCTAACGGTTTGTTTTGGCAAGAGCGCTATTGGTGTGGTGGACTCAGCGGGGATAGGCGAGGGTAAGGAACAAACGATAAGAGAAAGCGGTTTAAAAGTAACAAGTGAAGCAAACTACTTTTCAGTCAACCACGTGATTAGTAAGTAGTAGCTAATGAATATTTACAAAAATATGTATGTAATATACTCGTATATTCTGTAAAGTTTATTCATGACCCACTAGACAATATTTTCTTTGAAATTGTCAAATTGGATATGGTTGACATTTGTTGATAGAACAAGCGAATACAGAATGTAGTGTTTTAAAATGTCTATACAAAAATAGTATTATGGTGGATCATGAATCTGCTTTGTTGATAGTACTTTGGGGGTCAGTTGCACTGCACCTAAAACTATCCAATGTTAACATATCATAACATCACGTCTAATACTCAAAAGTGTGGTAGAAGTGTATAAACACCCACACTTCTCCTGTTTTGTTTAGGTCCCATGTGATATGGGGTGCTGTCATACATCTGACTATTCCACCTCCGTACTGCTAATGAGAATTGCCTGACACATAAGATTTCAAAAAAATACATTAAATTTTTCCGTTAATCCGCTCCACCTTGCACCAAACCGCAACACAAATTAAAATAAACCATACTTATTGTCATACATCCCATGTACGCTCCAGCCCACAGACCAAGCAATAACATAAACTTTGCAGATGAATCACTGCTTGCTATTTGTTCGCGGGCCTCGTAAAGTCGCCACCCGCTTGTTCGTCATAAGTTCAACTAGGCAGGGGGCTTTGATAAGCTAAGGATTTGCATATACTCTGCCAGTCTGACGAAGACTTGCTGGCTGTTAACAGCAAACCTTGCTCATTACTTATTGACAATTTATACTGAAGTGGATTGACAGCGTGGAGGAGTCTTTTTTGAATTATGGGTGTTATGTATAATACGGTGGCTGTGATAGTTTATATTTTATAGTTTATGTCTATGAAATAATCTATTTCATTTCGTCATTTTTAAGTTACTGGCTTCCGGTTGCGTGGTATGTCGACTAGACAAATTATATATCTAAACTTTCCTCATAAATAACTATCTATTGCTGAAAATCCCATGATAATCCCGCTAGGAGTTTTATTCATTTTTTTTCTGGGCAGACTGACATACAGACAGACGTAGTAGAGGACTTTGTGCTATAATAATATGTTTTAAAATAAGTTTAACTAGGCAGGGGGCTTTGATAAGCTAAGGATTTGCATATACTCTGCCAGTCTGACGAAGACTTGCCAGCTGATAACAGCAAACCTTGCTCATTACTTATTGACAATTTATACTGAAGTGGATTGACAGCGTGGAGGAGTCTTATTTGAATTGTGGGGGTTATGTATATATAATACAGTGGCTGATGCGTGTTCTATTTTATTAGTATTTGATGTTGAAAACTGTTTTGATACATTTGTTCAGTTCAGTTTTTACATAGAGAAAAATGAGTTATAAAGGACTAAAGACTTAAAGGTAAAGGAGACACTATTTCAGAACAATATATAAATTGTAAATAAAGTAATTACTAATCTGATTTTCAACGACATATAAGCAATTCGAGTAGACGTAAATTGTTTGGATACAACATGAACTTTTTCTTTAACTTGCTGATTTTATCTGACGTAGATTCGAAGTTCATCCATTAAAATTCACGTTTCGTACTTTTCCGTTAAAATGTATGCATCGTAAAAATATCGTAAAATTACAGTTTTCTGTTGTAGGTTTAATAATGAATAACTTTAAGTTAAATGTGTTCTATTAATCGTTAATGAATGTATTGATATCTATCGATTTTTTGTTTTTATTGGCAATGTAAGCGAGAATCGGTAATTGCACTAATTTAGGTAATCATCAACTGTGTGCATAAATATGTTGATACAAACATTTGAGTCATAAAGGAGAAGTTGCAATGTCCACAGAAATTTACCAGATGTATATAATTTTATGATACTCATTTTAGCAACTTTTTGTGATACGTATCATTCCTTCTGGATGGGGTGATTTTCGGGGTGACTTCGTGCGGAGCTGCGCCTGCGTGATACCTCTATAGATAAATAATAGCCATAGCCATAAATATAGCCATATTAAGCCATAGAAAAGGCAAATAAATCTTAAAAATCGGCCTTGTAGTTTTTGAGTTAAATCATAACAAATAAACAACCAAATCTTTCCTCTTAAGATATTTGTTTAGATGAGTATAATATTAATACTAGCATAAAGGTATTTTAAAGTAGCTAGTTGATAGTTTCTAAATTAAGTTCAACAAACAGTCTGTTTATAATTGCTTTGTGGACTCAAGAGGCTTTTAAAATAAGCCAAGCACAACTTTTCACGTTCAGTATATACCGTAACGACTTAACAAATAAAATACTACAAAATATTATGCTTTTAACGCTTCGAGCCATATGTCAAATTGTAAGATATTCAAGAAAACACCAAATCACTTAGCAAATGTTAAAACGAGCCAAGTTTTGAGGTAAACATATTATTATTTATTTTAATTTTACGTACGTGTCAAGTACGTTGTAAAGGACAGGAATTTGTTGAAAAAGATTGGTTGGTTGCAATAAAAGGGTGAATGTTGGCACATTGCCCACCAGACATACGCTGACTTGTTTTAATTTTGTTTAATAGTATCTTGTGCTTTGACTTCGTAATCTACATAAACCTTGGAAAACTTGTAAATCCTAGAGAATCTTAGCAGTAACTTATTATAATGTTTAGTTAGTAGACGGAACTTAAGGAAGCCTTTAAGAAGAAACAATTGGTTAAGTATTTTCCATACAAAAGTAATATGGTATACAAGTAATTATATATAGAAAAATCACATTATCTAAAACATTATGCATGTTTGTTGGCGCCCATTTTAGCAAAATTATTATTTTAATGTGTTTGTATGTAACTCAATTAATCATCAGTGTGTGTGAAATGTATGATTGTGAAAACCCCTGCGACACAGGAGTTATTCCTAGTGCGGGCGTCGTATTTAAAAAAAAACAAAAAAGGCATTTAAACAATTTTGACAAAATGCCCACGGACAAACATGGATTTTAGTGTTTTAGATATGACTTATATATAAAAATAGATAAAATCTTAATAATAAATAAATAAAAAAATAAAATAAAAAAGCCTTTTATTTCCTTTACGTAATATGGGTTAACTTTAATATGATTAAGAATTATTATCAGGGCTTAATACTATTAAAGTAAAACCCATTTTACGTTAGTATGAAAACATGGTGCTCGGGAAACAACTCTTAGATAAATAATTATTTTCTTTACTTTTCATTTCTTAAGTAGGTACATATGTGAAGCATAGCAATGTATACATTTCCAGTATAAGATGGTTTCACATTGTATATTCTTCCCGTGCAATGCGAGACCAGCTTTTTGCCCGTCGTGATATTCATGCATGTATGAAGTTGATTTTGACTACTTGCAGATCATTAAACTGCATATCGTGAAACCTAGTCGTTAACTCAAATTAAAAATACCAAGTAACGAGTATGTTATCTTTATCGTGAGCTTCATAAATTGTCCGGTAGAGGCGGTGTTGGTTACGAACAGTTTTAAGAATATAGAGGAGTGTTTAGCGGTGAAGCTTGTGTCTAGACTGGGCACCTGCGAGATATCGCTTAACAAGTTAATTACTTCTAACGCGGTGGTGACATACGGTAGCGAAGAATGGACCAAATAAAGTGGTCTTTGTAAGTAAGGCCGCAATGAAAAGGAGTTTTGGTCGTAGAATTTGAGAGTTATGTAGGTTAGGTTATGTCGTTTGAACTTTTTATATGAACTATTACCAAATCCTTGCAAGCTCATTAATACCAAGAATGGTATTTATAGGTAGATGGTGACATATCTATCCTATCGCCCTTCACCAGGCACAATGCCAACTCTGTTCTGCTATTGTGAATTTCCTGGCGGAAAGTTCGCAAATAACACTTTGCCCGACCCGGGAATCGAACCCGAAACCTCGCAGTGAAAGGCGCATACGCTAACCACTAGACCAACAAGGCAGTAACGGGTAACGGGAGTGTAGTGTGGTTTGAAAATCGAAAAGGTAGGCTAGCTAAATATATTTTTTGTTATGAAGAAGTTTTTTTTCAGTTCACACTCGCATCAAGAAGTTATCTCCCAACTGCGAATCCGACTTTCGCACGCAACTCTGGCGACATATCAAACAAGTCTGCCAACCTGCCGTACAAATTGTTCATTAGTATGTCGCCATAAAAGCATTGGAGTTACGTCGTTATATTTATAGTCGGTTCAACTTCAAGTGCGGACTCTATACATCACTTTCATGCAGGTTAACCAGTTTTAAATAGCTTATTATATAGAACCGGTGGAGAGAGATATGGTTCATAGGACTGTATACACGGCATATCAAGCAATGCAATTCCAGTATAAGCTGGTGTGGCATTGCATAGGATGTCTATACAATGCATGACCATCTTATGCTGGATATGGCTGCCTTGGTGTATAGCTGTCTGTACATGGACCTGTCGTTAAGATCAAGCGTGGCGAAGTGGAGCTTAATTCATTTAGTTATGTAGTGATAAAATGTTGGTGATCCATCATTGTTGAATTATGATGAAAACAAAAAGTGAAGAGTTGTAAAACTTCAATAAAATAAACGCGCAATTGCTATGTATGATACAGTTAATAAGCTATTTGGTAGAAATTGCTATTATATGTTATTGCCAGTAGAAATTTCACTATCCAAAGATTCAGCTAAACACGTACATTTAACAAACGTTTTGTTTTTGCTATATTTAATAACCAAAATCTAACGGTTAATCATGAAATGAAGTTTCAAAATAAATACTTTTTTAATCCTAAGCAAATCAACTATCCAACTGGGCTATGAACAAATTGCCCTAAAACCTCATCTTCATACAAAGCCTAGCTACCGTGTAGTTTTGTGGTTAGCACTACAAAACTACACCCCATTAATTACCACTCCCATCAAATCAAACACCTAACAGCTGCTTACTCCACCATAGATAACAGTATCACCTCCATTTATCCTCAATGGATATCCCGGTAGCTTCCAAAGACAAAAGCGAGCATAGACAAGCACTAAGTGTTGTGAAAATTTCGATTCATTAATTTCCCAGTCACTTTAATAATAAGGCTTCCTAACCGTCTATTACCTCCTGACACATGGTTACAAGTAGAGTGGCCAAGCGTATCGATTTACGCATGATTAGGAAATGCAATCTCGATCTCGTTTTGCGAGATCTCGGCCTTTTTTAGCGAGATTGATCTTAGCCGAAAAATGGCCGAGATCTCGTTAGTTTAACGAGACTGCACTCGAGCATAAGCGTTCGAATTCTAAATGAATTTATACGGGGGTCAAAAGGCCAAATTTTACTGTTTACGAAGGACTGCCTGAGATCTGTGGTTCCAACTAGCATTGATCAACAAGGGCTTCGTCAGTGGCTGGTAAAGATAACCAACATTTACATTTTCTAAGTTTCAAAAATCTTAAATGTAGGTTGCCAAAGCAGGTGAAGTATTATAAAAGTATTTTGGAAGTGGAGGATCGAAATACATAAAAATCTTGTAGGATTTTCTCAATTAATACACGCAACAATTGAAAGTTAGCTGTAGTATGTACTGTGAAAATCACTAAAAAGCTATTTAAATAACAAACCGTTTTGAGGACTAAACATAATTATATCTTAAAGTTTAAAAGTGTGTAGATATATTTTTTTACCTTCTGTCCCGTTTTTCGAGCACCACAACCTGGCAACACTAGTTACAAGTACTTTATACTTTACAACTCGTAAAGACTCCGTTTAACCCCATTTCTGAGTACTACGGTACTTTGTTGCTAAAATAAGGTTCTATTACAAGTTTATGAATCTTAATAGCTCGCTCGATCAACAGAGGGTAGGCGTTAAGGATCGCTGCGGGCGATTCGAATACGGATGGGTAATTAATTTCAAATATCGAACTGTCTTTCATCCAGGATGCTGTTTTGAAAAGGAGGGTAACGGGAGTGTGGTGTGGTTTGAAAATCGTAAAGGTTGGCTAGATTTCATTTGTTTTCGCCAAGCTCATTTCAGAAGTCATTTTTTTTTAAACAAAGAATATAAAAAGGTTCTGTAAACTTCAGCTTACCAGGGTTAAAAAGTAGTGACGTCATTTACCTGCAACAGAAATATTGTTTTATGTAATGTTATGAATATTAAATGCATTTTTAAAAGTAAATTTACAATTATATTATGTCCACATTATATTGCCCATGTAGGCTTTTTCATGCAGGCTGAAGCTAGTCACATATACAAAAACGCAAAAATATCAACATAACATTCAAAATCAGTAACAAAACAAAATTTATATAAGATTTTTATAAAATTAATCTACAATTTTATCTATTGACAGCAGTTATCCGCCATTTTGTTGCTCGGCCATTTTGCGATGCGCGCACGCACGTGTTGATGAAGTTTTCGTGTCGAATCGACGCGGCAATTTCCTTAAACGATGCATCGATGTCGATGCAGGAATTTTGCTTCTTTCTTAATAGATTTCAGAAAGATTTATGGTATAATAGTAAGTTCTATGTAACTTCAACTTTGATTTTCTTTAAAATTTAATTTTAGTACTCAAACTGCCTCGATGGTCTAGTGGTTAGCGTATGCACCTCTCACCGCGAGGTCTCGGTTTTGATTCCCGGGTCGGGCAAAGTGTTATTTGTAAATTTTCCGTTAAGAAATTCACAATAGCGGCACGGAGTTGAAATTGTGTCCGGTGGATGGCGATAGGTTCACACCCTATTTCATGGGAGCTAAACATAATAGGTGAAATGTGTATTTTGTACACTTCGGCCACGCTCTTTTGGGTAATATATGCGTGATATTAATGTTTTTAATATTAATTCATTAATTTCTTATCTGCTCTTAAGCAAGGAAATATACTTAGTTAAAAAAATAAAAAATAAAAATGTTACCTAAATAAGTTCTACGTATGACTGTGACGCTGATTTACTTGTTTTTTTAGTATACATTTTCAAAATATTTAAACGTAAATAATAATAATGATAATTAAAATGAATAATTAATAAACTATAGACTATTTTATAGACGTCCTATTATTATTGTGTGATGAGTCTGTTATCTTTTTCTTTTGTTGCTACCACATCCGCTACAATAATGTAAAACTTTCTCAATTTCAAGTCAAATAATTTACTAAGGTAATATCTATTGTTTGAATAATATTCAAATTAATTGAAATAAAAGCAGCTGTATTTTACAATAATCAGCAGGACTACCGGGGCACTTAGTCAAGTTGGATTCCTTCAATGCTACTCATATCTTTCTTACTTACTTAATAATAACTTTACACTTATCTATGCCGCTTGTAGCGCGTACATTGCGTAGCGTCAGCAAAAATATGCAGAGCTTAATTGATGCCTAGTTTTGTTAAATTTAATTGTAATTACAGAGGCTTGCAATTTATTTTTTGCAATTTATGTGCATCTTATAACGCCAGGTGAAATCATCGTAAATACACATTGTTCACTAACCTAAATGAATTAATTGGTTTTTCATGTTTTTTAGTTAGATATGTATTCATTCAGGTACAACTATTTATTTTAAGAAAAGATCTTCGTATGCCAACAGCACAGATTATTAGTACAGGAAGAACAATTCTATTATTAATTAAAATTAATTATGCACTGAATTTAATTATTTCCATGTCTCATACGACATCAAAGAGAATATAATAGACACATAATAAATTATCATCCACTTTTGTTGACGCTACATCCTCGCACCGTATCTAATTAATTTCTGAAGCAGTACGACAGAGGGCAGTGTCTGCCTTTACCGGCAACGCTCCAGTATGACCGTTTATTAATGAGTACCTACGCTGCTGACCGTACATGTCAGAAAATTGCTACAAAGTACCGTAAGAGCTTCTAAATGATTCCTGAAGACAATGTCGGTTGACCCCTTCTTTATCGCCCGTAAGTGCCTGAATGGAAATCAATGGTGAATATTATATTGGCGGGTGAGAAACTGTGGGACGTTGAAGGAAATTCCTTGAGAAACATAGCATGGGGTGATTTATGTTGCAAGCTATGAGTGTCATTTTATCTACTAGCAATAAATAATTATGTATTTTTTCATTTCAGTTTATATTTCCTGATTGAAACTCGTTGAAGGAGCCTCGGCATTTCCCTGACAACTGGCTTGGATTAGAACTGTGGCTCCCAGCGGTAGAAAACAAACAGACACTAACCTGGAATGGTGACAGGACGGTTGTAGGTTGACGCTCGTTGGCAACGACGGGGTTTCTTCTTGCGAGGAACCGGCCGGTTTCCAGGACTTACGAACCCGTTTTCCACCTATCACTAGTCACCACGATACTTGACAGCACCAAATATCAGTCCATGATCTCCTAACGAGGGTTTTTATGATTATTTCGGGAGCGCGCGTAAAATGTGCACGCGGTTCTTTCGAAGCGAAAATTTGAAGTAGTTCTTTTTCTTTCCGTGGCGCGCATGTCGCGTCGGTGACGGTCAAGCTATTAGCGCCAAATTTAAATTAGGAAGTGGTATAACATGGGTTGGGAAAATATGAAAGGAATGGTTTGATGTCCGTTCATTTCCCCCCACTTGAAAGCCATCAGGGTTTCATGTACAATAAATGTTAGATGTGAGAGATGTGCTCGAAATAAAAGAAAATTAAAAATTATTAATAAAGAAATAAACCTAACATACGGACAATCCAAATTTAGGATTGTTCACAAAATAACTTAGAATTAACTAATTAGAAGGTAAAGGACAGACCTTAACTACAGGTCGTCGAATCGTCTTCCCGGTTGCCGTTCGAAGAGTAACCACTCGGACGATATTGTCCGTACCAGTATGAACTTGTATTACTCGACCCAATTTCCAAAACAAGGGTGGAAGATTAGGTTCATTTACTATTACTAAATCATCTATTTTTAAGTTAGGCGTATCTACGAACCATTTATTCTTTTGTTGAAGCGTATGAAGATAATCGCGTTGCCATAAACGCCAGAAACGTTGCGTAATCATTTTAATCATTTGCCAACGTGACCTAGGGCATTTTGCTTCACATAACTGTTCCTCTGGTAGAGACACTAGAGGGCCGCCCGTTAGGAAGTGTCCGGGTGTTAAAATATCGGACTCCTGAGGATCAGGGGATGAACTGCAAAGTGGCCTCGAATTCATGACCGATTCTACTTTAACAAGGATTGTGTAAAACTCTTCCCATGTTAGAATCTGAGCACCTACCACGCGCTTGAGGTGATGCTTTGCTGATTTTATTCCACTCTCGAATATACCTCCGAAGTGAGGTGCTCCTGGAGGATTAAATCTCCAGTTAATTTGACGATTGGTTAAACCATCTGTAATATCCGGGTAATGTTTGCGAAATTCATCGCTAATTTCGTTAAGATATCTGTTTGCTCCAACGAAGTTAGTTCCGTTGTCAGTAATAATTGTATGACATATCCCTCGACGAGAAACGAATCTATCTAGTGCAGCAAGAAATGCTTCAGCACTCAATTCAGATACTAATTCTAAGTGAACGGCTTTAGAACTTAGACAGACAAATAAGCATAGATATGACTTATAGGTCTTTGCTCCACGACGACGACTCTCTTTGATCACGAATGGACCACCAAAATCAATCCCGGTGGTGTGAAAACATCGAGACGGCTGCAGTCGAACAGCGGGTAAATTACCCATCAAGGGCGATGGATAAACCGGTTTTACTTTAAAACAACGGACACATTTTGAAATTACGGTACGAATCAGAAGTCTTAACCCGATAATCCAGAATTTTCTTTGAATTAACGACTGTAAAGTTCGTGGACCACAATGTAGGTATTTTGAATGGAATTCTTCGACAATTAGTCTAGATATAGGACCTTGTTTAGGTAAGAGTAATGGATGCAACACTGACGGCGGCAGGTTCGCTTCGTGTATGCGTCCCCCCACTCGGACTAAACCCTCCTCATCAAAGAAAGGAGATAGTTTTTGGAGTGATTTTTCACATTGCTCATGCCTTTGCAGTTGATGAAGTGGCGTTGGCATATAGTGATTCTGAGTGAATTTAACCAGTGTCTTCATGGATTTGTCAAGCTCAGTACTGGACAGTGAAGAGAAATTCCGGTCTGACTGTACTTTCCTGGCGTTAGCTATAAACCGAAAACACCAAGCCAAAATTCTTTTTAATTTTGTAAATGAAGAAATCTTTTCAATTATATTTAAAAGCAAATTATCTGTTGTTGCGATATGAAAACTTTCAGTTTTGGGAGGTTTTAACTCCGGCAAATCTTCCTTAGAACGAAGTATTTGCTTAGAAGGCCAAAATCTGGGCAAGAGTTGCAACCAGGTAGGGCCGTTCCACCACAATGGATGGTGAGTGAGTTCCTGACAAGACACACCGCGACTACAACAGTCAGCTGGATTGTCTTCTGTAGAAACGTGATACCACAATTCCGGGTTGATCAAATCAGTTGTCTGAATCACACGGTTAGCAACGTACATTTTTAGAAGATGAGGGGCTGTATTTAGCCACGACAAGGTAGTCGTGCTATCAGAATATGCTCGCATAGAGCTGATATGGATTTTATCCTTAAGAAGATGATACATATGAGACAATACTTGAGCCAGAAGCACTGCCGCGTTTAGCTCGAGCCTATTAATCGTCAAAGGTTTGATGGGAGCTATTCGAGACTTCCCGATCAGTAAGTTAGTGACCGTAGGCTGATTTGCGTCCTTTGTGACAGCACAAAGATATACGCAACAGCCATAACCTTTTGACGAACCATCACAGAATCCTACTAGGTGAATTTCAATAGAATTGGAAGGCACAATTCGTAAGTCTGACAGGTTCGCAGCTATCAAATGCCACCGTTTGGCTAGATCTTTTGGAATAGCTTCGTCCCAAGATAAGTTCAAACTCCACATTTCCTGTAGCAGAGATTTTGCTGAAAAGACCACTGGACAGATCCAACCTAAGGGGTCGAAAATACGAGCTACAATAGAAAGTATAGATCTCTTAGTGAACTTCATATCAAAAGAGTCCGAGAAATGGTATGAGAAGTTATCGTCTGATGGATTCCACCTTATACCTAATATTTTGATAAACTCATTTCCTGATTCGTCGAAGGATTTGGAAGTTTGACAATGATCCGGAGGAACATCAGACAGAAGACTTGGAGTATTCGTACTCCACTTCCGGAGCTCAAACTGACCTTTAGACAGCAATGAGGTAATATCCGCCTTTAGTTGCCTAGCTTCGTCAAGTGACGAGCAGCCAGTCGTTATATCATCCATAAATGTTTCTTCGAAGAGAACTTCAACCACCCGACTCGAATATTCGGAGCCATGATCTTCAGCCAGTTGACGAAGAGTTCGAATGGCCAGATATGGGGAGCTGCTAACCCCATAAGAAACAGTGTTCAGCTCGTATTCCTTGAGTGGCTCATTAGGCTCTGGACGCCAGAGAATGTGTTGATAACACCTATCTTCAGGCCTGATAAGGATTTGGCGGTACATCTTACAAATGTCCGCTGTGAAGACAATTTTATGCAATCGGAATTTAGTAACTAAGTCAATAATATCAACTTGAAGTTTCGGTCCGACATGAACGATATCATTTAAAGATTGATGGTTAGTAGTTTTACTGCTAGCATCGAAGACTACTCGCAGCCGCGTCGACGAACTTTCCGGACGCACGATGCAATGATGCGGAATTAAATAATGATTGATAGGCAAAGATGCAACCATTTGCATATGTCCTAAATCTTCGTACTTCTTCATAAACTCCTTATACTCATTTTTTAAATCAGTCTGATGTCTCAGCCGCTTTTCTAAATTAATGAAACGATTAAAGGCTTGACTGTACGACTCTCCGAGAGGTGGCGCATTATCTTTTACCATGATAGGTACTACAAAACGACCATCTGGAGTGCGGTACGTGCCATTTTTATACTTCTGTTCACATTGTTCGTCCTCAGGCCCGGAAATACTACATTTCGGCGGTTCCTCGGACTCCCAGAACCGTTGAACGATCTCATCGAGCGAGCAAGAAGACGCGAGGAGTGACGTAACGGGTTCACAGGGAATTTTCGTTTCTGTGTTATGAAAATATTGACCGGTGACAACCCAGCCGAACACACTGGACAGCGCACATGGTAATCCGGGACCAGGATTAAAACGTGAACCAGTATATATTTGATCAAAACACTCAACACCTAACAAAAGATCGATCGGACCCGATTTATTAAATCCGCAGTCGGCGAGATCAAGATGCTGGAATAAATCCTTGACGCGCAGCGGTAACGCTGACGAAGGCATAGCTGAGGTAATTTTAGGTAAAACTACCAAAGGTAAACTGAACTTAGGAGATTCAGTCGAACGAGGTATAATTGAACCAAAAGTGTAACCTTTTATGTCACACACAAAGTTTTGTCCAAGACCAGTAACACTCAAATTACATTTTTTAATAT
Source organism: Hypena proboscidalis (assembly GCA_905147285.1). Taxonomy (NCBI): domain Eukaryota; kingdom Metazoa; phylum Arthropoda; class Insecta; order Lepidoptera; family Erebidae; genus Hypena; species Hypena proboscidalis. The sequence continues at coordinate 2,781,068 of LR990132.1, forward strand.
GTAAGCCTAACCGACGGGCACACGCACTCGTTATAAAAGAATCCATCGAACCACTGTCGATAAGGGCGCGCGCATATTGAAGCGAGCCGTCCGCGTGATGTATTCGCACAATCGCCGAACCTAATATTTTCGTACTGCTAATACTCGAAGAAACTTGTGTCTCGTTCGTACTGGCGAGTGTGATACTTGCGTCTGGTATTTCAGTCAAGTTTGAATTAACTGTATGCGTTAATAAACTTTTATTCTCAACATGTAAGAGTGTATTATGTTTCGCGTTACAAATAAAACAAGCGAACTTGGATTTGCAACTATCATTGTTGTGACCTGGCCTTAAACAATTACTACATAACTTTAATTCTCGAACAAATTTTTGTCGCTGATCAACACTCATAGAATGCAACTTACTACATCGATAAACTGAATGTTGTTCCTGACAACACAAACAAACATTATTTACCTTGTCACTTTTATTATTATTAGCTGCGACAAAAGATTTTTGTGATGTCTTTATTGAACGTGTGCTACCTTCCTTATTATTATTGTTACGATATTGCTTAGAAATAGTTGAATTCGATGGAGAGATCGAAATAGGCTGACTCACTTCCAGAAGTTTAATATAGTTTTGTAAATAAACAACTAAATCGTTAAATGTGGGAATTTCTTTAGTGTTTTGTAACTCAAACCGTCTTTTAGTATCGAAGTCAAGAGATCGCGATGCAATGTAAAACAAAACAAACTCGGGCAAATCGTTAATATTTAAAACGCGTAAGGCGTTAGTACATTCATATAGTATGTTTGTAAACTCCGTTAAATTTTCTAAAGATGGCTTCTGAATCGGTGAAAGGTTAAATATTTTCTCCAAATAAGCCGTAGCTAGAATACGTTTGTTGTCATATCTATCTAACAAGGCACTGTAAACTACGGAATAATTCGCTAAAGTTATAGGTACACCTTTAGCGAGTGTTAATGCACATCCCGATAAACACGAAAGCAAATAATGGAATTTTTCAATGTCCGATAGAGAAATATTATTATGAATAAGTGGAACGTAGCTATCTTTAAAAGTTTGCCAATTTACAATGTTCCCATCGAACTTAGGGATTTCCAATTTAGGTAATTTTACTTGGACAACAGATGACTGTCGGCTAGACCCAGCGCCGCCGGGCCCCGACGCAGTACTCGCGCTCGGGCCGAGACTATCGGCGCACTCGACCGCCGCATAATATAACTCATCAAATGATAACAAAGGCTGATTATCATATACATGTTCCGGATCGAACTTTAATTTCAATTTGTTATACTTTTCATGCGAGTCAATATAACTATCCCTAATTTTTTCTATCGACTTGTATCTAGCTTTAAACGTAGATTTAGATTTATTTTGACCGACACTTTGAGCCAAATCATAAATAATCTGCATATTTCTGAACTCATATTCACGTCTCTTTAGACACGACTGTAACTCAGCTTCCATCTTGTTTTAGTTCAGGTATTATTTATTACGTATAATTACCACGAACAATAAGTAGACACTAGTTCTCAACGGCAACCGGCAATAATATACCAATACGAAGCTATTTAGTTATTTATAAGTAGTTAGTATTTAATACACAACATTTAAAAAGAACGCTGCGAAACCTATGACAGGTACGTACCGTACACGGTATTATTATTAGGTAGGTACAGAATTGGCGAATATAATGGTTGTTCTTTGTGAATCTGTATTGACGGTAAATTTATTGGTATAAATTACAGTATATTCGAGCACATCCAACACAAGAAAACATCCAAAGCCCACTGCCAGTGCCAGGGAATACAGTGACTCCGACCAGCGAATGCAAACGAACTAAATGTAAATGTATAATTATTATTTTATGATAAATGCAATATCTAACTAGCTAGCCGTTAAGCACAATTATATTTTATTTTACAAAAAGTAGGTAGGGACTTTATGTTACAAATATCGGCTGTTATGAACGCCGGGCGCGACCGCTGATGGCGAGCGGCGCGTGTCTCAAAGTACCTACTTTTATAAAGTACGAAAAAAACAATGAATTTGTGGTTATTTTAGCCACATATATGTTTATTCACTGAATGTTATTCTGAATGTTAACAAGATTTACGTATATTGATTAGTAAATACTTGATTTTAAAGAGGTTACGTGAGTTTTTGATCCTCACAGGAGGCACCATTTAAAATGATTGAAACTCGTTGAAGGAGCCTCGGCATTTCCCTGACAACTGGCTTGGATTAGAACTGTGGCTCCCAGCGGTAGAAAACAAACAGACACTAACCTGGAATGGTGACAGGACGGTTGTAGGTTGACGCTCGTTGGCAACGACGGGGTTTCTTCTTGCGAGGAACCGGCCGGTTTCCAGGACTTACGAACCCGTTTTCCACCTATCACTAGTCACCACGATACTTGACAGCACCAAATATCAGTCCATGATCTCCTAACGAGGGTTTTTATGATTATTTCGGGAGCGCGCGTAAAATGTGCACGCGGTTCTTTCGAAGCGAAAATTTGAAGTAGTTCTTTTTCTTTCCGTGGCGCGCATGTCGCGTCGGTGACGGTCAAGCTATTAGCGCCAAATTTAAATTAGGAAGTGGTATAACATGGGTTGGGAAAATATGAAAGGAATGGTTTGATGTCCGTTCATTTCCTGTTTGAATAAAAAGTGTTTTCAACAGTAAAATTAAAGGTGGATGGAGGGTTTTATATCTTCATAAATCGTAGCATTTTTTTTTGCTGTGCAAAAGTGATATTTCAATAATCTTTTAACATAAAGAAAGCCCTTGAATTTAATCAAATCTATAATTGGATTGGCAAATACGACTAGTATGGCCTCAGATGTAGGTATTTATTATTTTATCCACAAAAATAAAGACCGCAACCTTCACAATATCACCACAATAAGTTTCCAATCTAATCAAAAAGTTTTAATTGCGACGGAGCAAAGAGTATCTGCTCGCACAATGCGCCAGTGCTGCCAACATACAGATTATAGGAATTAAGAAAATTATAGCCCGCGCCTGACATGGCGGCAACGAAACAAAAAATGAGCATCTTCATTACACATTGTGGCTAGAATTACAGGATAGAGTTAGAAAACGCGTATTTAATGATACATTTTTACCTGGAATCCAGGTGATGCGCTCGTGAAATTTTATAATGGCTTCTGTAAATACTAAATTATGGATTTTGTTTCTGTTTGATCGAGTTTTGAGTTAAGTTTTATGATTTGCTCCAGGGAAAGTAAGATAAAATGCCAAAGGGTTTGGAATTTTATTCGAATCCATAAAATTTAATGTCATAAGTTACGTATGTAGCTCACCAAAATTAGGGTATATTAAATAAAACCAAAGTGAGTAAAATTTTGTTTTCAAATGCTAAGTAATTTTATAAAATTCCTAAAATAATATTTTACATTATTTTTGCGTTTCAAAATGTGTAGTCCTTTTATTGGATATGAAGAAAGCTAGTCATCACTGCTCACTTTAGTCTAACTAAGATACACCAACAGTATTATTGGAAATATTACCTCATGCATGATACGACAAAATTGCATCTAGTGTAATATTAACATTGAACCTATGATATAAAGCATGGATCCTATCAAAATTGTGCAGAAAAAGGGCTATAACACAAGATGGGTGTGTTAGAGGTCTCTAAAACCCTCACTTCACCCCGTTAATATTTTGACAAAAAAATCTTTGTCTCAAGACAATTTTAGTTTCATTAATTTCCTTTGTGCCTAAGGCTGTGCAAATTTATTACAAGTTCATAATTTTTATCGTCCATTACGATATTTTTTTTAAAGTCTTAAAGCAGGATGCGAGATAATTTATTAATGTTATTTTAATATGGTTATTAAACCAGGGGCTAGCCTAATCTTTACATGCTGTTTACAACCACAACGTTACTCAGCCATTTATATATTTATATATATAGAGATAAAACAAATGTTTGTTTGTATGTGGTTATCTCTGGATCCACAGATCCGTTTTAGATTTTGTTTTTAATAGCAAGATAATAATATGCACTTCCAAAAGCTATTAACTAATTTTTATAACGAAAAAATAGAAGTAGCAAAACAAAAAATATATATTTGAACGCAGGCAACTTCGCGGTAAAATATATATACCTACATTTATAATTTACGATCTTAACTAAATTCCACTTCGTAAAACGGGTCTAAAACAAGCAAATCTGCAATACTTATACAACAGCCATTAATTTTTGAATAACACGATAAATTATAATCGGTAGTTGATATTTATGATTTTGATGGAAGATTTTTGTAAAATGCAGTGAATATGTGACAAAAGTGACATTTGCATAAATTCGAGTTTGTATTGTTAATAAATGTAAGTAAATAAACTTATAAGTATTTGTCGCAAAAGAAGTATTCATAAATCTTTAATTTTTTATCTAAATACTCCCTAATCGTTTAAGCATGATTTAACCGTCGCAAAATCAATCTATTTAACATGTTATTAAATTTTGTTTCTGAATTTCCTGGAAAATATTTATTTATTTATTTATTTAAACCTTTATGCACAATTTGTACAAAGGCGGACTTAATGCCAAAGGCATTCTCTACCAGTCAACCAAGGGTGGTGCAGAGCTTTAACATGGTAGGTGCACTTGTAAAGATAGTAAAAAAAAAACAAAACTAACAAAACTTACAAATAAAATAAAATAATATAAAATAATAATATACTTTCTAAAGTATAAATCAAATACTATATAAACATACTTAACTATTATATATACATATATAAATACATATAACATATATACACAATATATAATAGAAATATTGGATGATAAATATAAAATCATACACAGTGTGGTAACCTAATGATGTGACGATTCCGACAACTTATCACGGAGGAGATTCCGAACTTTTATTTTGAATGTAAAACGGTTAGTGGACATCCTGATTTCGAGAGGGAGCGCATTCCACAAAAGAACAGATTGAACGAAAAAGGAAGAATTTAGAAACCCAGAAGTGTGAGATGGACATAGAAGGAGTAAATTATTTGACGAGCGAAGATCACGCTCGTGATTGGAGCATAGAAATTGGAAATAAGGAGCTAAGTAACTAGGAGGAGATGAAGAATTAAGGAAACTGTACAGAGTGGTAAGAGCACGTAAATTCCGACGCTGACGGATGGGCAACCAAGTTAATTGTAAAAAATACAATTTTACCAAGAGATAACAATGGTATAATTTCATATTACATATTTGCAAAATCAAAAATAATACAATACAATTTTTCATATAAAAACTAACTTCTTCTCAAATGAAAAATCTATCAAAATATAATTTTACCATTACTTTATACTTAGCGAAGACGTCATTTCAGCAGAATACGGACAATTTGTATCACCTTTATGCTGTTTCATCAATATGAAACTATTACGGTGAGTAAAAAATGTGTAATATTAATTTAATGGTGTTTTTATCAGCCCGATCGATGATTTGTAAGTCGGAACAACGCACAGCTGGTTGTTAAGGCGAATCCGCTGTACACAATGAGATGCCAAAATTTTACAATCACTTACCAATTTGTTAAAAAAAAATCATAGATAATGTATGAATATCACGGGTTTTAACTTTGAATTAGTAAAATAACTGTTTTTTCCCCTCATATTAATATCTTATTTATTACAAAGTACATCAGCATATTTTATTTTATTTTAAGTTTAAGTTTAACCTCACTTTTTAATACATAATATGCAAATTTTATCTACATTAACTCAGTATTTTTTTTAAATAAAACAAGCACCGTAACTATTATAAACATTTCGTTTGAATTAAGAATTTATTATTATGTGATAAGCAAGTAACAGCGCCAGAAAAAACAGATACTCGTTAAATTAAACTTTTATAACTTTGAACCTTCTCCTTAACTTCGCAACGGCATTTTTCATTGTATAGTTATTGTAAAGAGTTTTTGTTTTTTTTTTGTAACAAACCTCTTTGGTTATAACGCAAGGTCAAGCACATGCAGATGATGTTGATCGATGACATTACGTTTTGAACATAAACTCTACAGTGTTGCCAGTTAAGTTTGCTAAATTTGGAATTGGATACTTTCACTGTGCCAAAAAAAAATAAGTACGACCCTAGATGAAATAATAAAAATCTAACTGTTATTTTGGCCACCTTAGAAAACCTTCAAAATATAATTTTATATTTTTAATATGTAATTCATACGGTTTTAGTTAAAATAAATACGGACGTTGTTGTACCTACAAATGTTGTAAATTCAGCATTTGGAATTTAGTTTGATTTCCAAGAAATATAAAATTCCATTCGTACTATTAAAAATTTTACTACGGCAACACCATCTTTCTGACTTTTTTATTTAGCAACTTTCCGCCTCTCTGCATTCGTATACATTGAAAACGGTCGCTTTTGTATGAAGCTTTTATTCTGTATTTTCGGTCAAGTTTAAATTAATGGTATGATATATTAATGTTATTCTCTTGTACTGAAGATACTGTTACTTACCGACCAAAGCAGATTAGCCAGTAGCTTGAATAAAAGATATTTTAAAAGGAATATTATGAATTGTAAGTATTTGTACTGTTTACCTTTAGAAATGGCAAAAGTAACGTATATATTTTGGTTAATGTAGTACTGTCAAAAAGTTCCATAGACAACAATGTCAACGATGATGAAATTTTACATCAACACTGATCTATATTAAGATGGCTGAATCTTCAATAACCTTTGCCATTCTCATGAAAAAAATAAACGCCTTTTATTAATAAGTAGCAGCAGTGCATGAAAAGCGGCTCTTTTCATCCAATATTCCCAGGATGTTCTTGTAAACTTCACACTGTAACAACCAGTTAACGTTATCTATTTCCATTACATTTTTAATAACCCAGCTGAACTAATTACCGCCATATTATGCGTGCGATTATTTGAAATTAGTAAATCAGATAAAGTCAAATAGACTGGTTATCGCGTACTCAAAGAGAGGCGATCGCTCATTCGAGGATCGCGTGCATGAAAATATACGCGTCGATTTGAAAATAGAACGATGTTAAACCTTCATGATGTTTAAAAAGTAAATTACAAAAAGGTATGAGTATTTATATTTTTTTAATACAATGGAAACCCAGACAACCTTATAATACGACGATAAAAGATTTAATACTACTTTTTTAAAGAACCTATAAAATTGTCCAAAAAGTTTTCAAAAAAAGAAGAAGATTTCAAATTTAATAGGTTTCGGTTGATTCCCTTTACTGCCTAAGTTATAGAATGACTAACAAAAATGGCACGGTGCAAGATCATTGATAGACAATGAGATCATACATCCATACCTACCTATTTAGGCTATGATATTTTTGATAGACAACAAAAGACTGCCAAATTGATTTACTTTTTCTATCGTCTGCCTAATATGTATTTCATATTAATTTCTGTTAAGTCATACAAAAAATAATAAAGCTCAATAGATTAAGATATGAAATAATTAAATTATTTTGAGACGATAGACTTTGCATCAATGAGCTTGAACTAATTAGTCTTTTGATAAACAGTGCGTGTACTGATTTATATGCCGGTTACATAGCAAATGAATTTTCAAATTTGGATATTAAAAAACTAACGAACGGCAGTATAATCTAGCTTCAAAATTAAATCGTTCTTCGACGAAGCGCCAAAAAGTGTCAAAAAAATTATTCACGCATGCATGCACGAGATGAAATCTTCTACTTAATATGCAAGTTCGTGTTTAAGCATCCCAACTTTATTTCACACCTCCAAATCATACAGAATTAACACATACAACTCATTACTGAGAGAATGCCACTATCACGGTTTCTGGTTCACCATCTTGTACAACATAATACATTTATTTAAGTTGCCACGCAATATTTTACCGTATTATAGCAATCTCGAATCAGAACTCCATACCTTCGCTTTAATACTTTTAATTATAAGACTCTTTAAGATTGTACTGGTGATATATTTTTTGAGATTTGTTTTTAAAAGAATTAAATTATGAGGTGTCGCGTTTAATACAAATTACACGTGTCGCGTGATATCACGTTTTGTTTTTAAAAATGGAATTTGAATTTAGTGTTATTGTTTTCTGTATGATAACGCGGAATTATGGTTTTGATTTTGGAATATCATCTTGAATCTTCAAGAAATTTTAAATAAGGCCTGACGTGCATTTATAAATTCAGTGGCTGTGTACGCTCAAATGGGGTAACTTTAAATTGCCGTCTGAATTTGGACAAAATTGTATGGTTCAAATTTCAATACCTATCATAAGAGAATAAAACGAATTGCCAATATATTTAGTAGCCAACGAAAGTATAACTTAAATTTATTACTGTCATAATTTAAGAACTTACTCGAATTTGCCAAGGTGATGTTTTTTGCAGTGTTTGTTGCTCTTATTTGAAATCGTAATTAATTATACTTCACTTATTGTAAAACAGTTATCTTTGGTTTGTCTTTAAAATATAGTTTTAATTATACTTTTCTCATTTTTATCGGTAATTAAAGTTAAATATTGCGTAGAATAGGTATACTACTTTATAAAGATGTTATGAATAGGTATAAAATAAAAATCTATTTTTTTTAACAAAAAATGGAATAAAAAATTAAGAATCCAGCAGGATTCGAACCTGCTGCAACCCCCTGGATAAGCGGGTGGTTTGTCAATTTAGCCTCGTAATTATAATAAGATTGTAATTTATAAAAAAACTGTCAAAAACGTTTAAAGTTACCTAATTTGACTGTAATGTAAAAAAAATATTTAAAATGTTTAAATTTCTGATAATAATCATGGTATTTATGATTAATTACTTCGCATTATATTATCCAGGAAAATCAAATAAAATCAAACTAAAAAGGGATTAAATATGAAACGTTGCTAATTTCAAAAACATTGGTATTATAATGTTTGGAAATCAAACCTGATATCGGTAGATACTATTACAGTAGATATCGACCAGTTGACATATCACTATTCGTGCCATTATTTCAAACTATCATACAATAAAAATAAATCTTATATTCATCCCTTGCATAAGCACATAAATACAATAATTATGAACATCACCCGTGCATCGAACCTAATATTTTAGCATACAATCACAGTCATTTCAATGTGAATAAAGGACATTGTTTTGCGACGCCATATTGGTATTAACATACTTGACAAATAAGTATATAAATAAGCTATATATAATTTTATTTAAGTTACAACTTGACTCATCTTCTCTACTAAACTTAAGTAAGTAGCTTCCTCTGTAAAAAAGTACGTGATGTCTGATCAACAATGTCTATACAATGCAATTCCAAGCGGTTTTACCAAACTTAAACGTTCCTGCTCCGTTCCATTGTGGGTTATATAATAATAGCAGCCCTGTATTTAATACAAGTCCCACTGCTGAGCTCGGGCCTCATCTCATGATGAGAAGGGTTAGGCCATAATCCCCCAAGCTGGCCAAGTGCGGATATAGGCACTCGAGCACTTTTTAGGCACTCTCAGGCATGTAGGTTTCCTCACGATGTTTTTCCTTCAGCGTTAGCGAGCGATAATTTATATGACAAACACATATCTTCGAAAAGACGAATTTTAACGATTAATTGGGAGAGGTGTGTGCCGTGGGTTCGAACCCGAGACCTTTGACTTAGCAGTCCTACAGTCGACTATCGCTGCTTGGGTTATAGCGAGATATTAAATAATTTATAATCTTTCTCAAGAACTATATTATCAAATACAAAAATACCACCTAATTTTGAGCAGTCATTCCGAAGATTAGCTAGTACAAACAAACAAAAAGTTAAGCTTTACTAGGTATACCCATTAGTATAGATTATTCGAATTTCTAATTTATTTCGTCTTAACAAAAGCTCTAAAAGTCTTTTTTTTGTAAAATTGATCATGTATCAAATAATGACAGAAAGGTGTTGATTGATTGTCTGTCTGTACGAGTTAACAGTCGTTTGATTACTTTGTTTGTTGTTCTGACGTTTTAATTTATTGCACCGCTACTATAACATTTCTTTTATATTTGATAAGTTACATGTCAAAAATGTATAATAAATGTAATTTGGAATTTTAGTATGTACTTATTGTATATTTAAAATAATATAAATCTACATTAATAAAGAGCTATGCTAAATTGGTATTGTCTTACAACACTTCTATGTTGTACCTATTGTCTATGATTATAATTTGTCAAAAAAAAAAAACTTTATCATCTAGTAACAAAAATGTTTTGTTGAAACGAATATAGCATCGTAATTTGTCTACGCATACTAGTATTACTCTCAAGTTGTTAAATAAAATAAAATCAAACTATTGTATAAACCAACTGACTATCCATACTGAAAAAATGATTCGAAAAGAATTTACAAAAAACTGACACCTAAAACACTTAATTACGCAAAAAACTTACTAGCTTATGCACGCTACAAGGAATAGACCATGTTTATTTTTTGTATAATCTGTTGAAATATTATTATAAGTATTAAAATATTATTTTGAGGTCGTCTATGGCCAAAGAGGTTTTTATACTGTCACTCAGAGAGTGACAAAAAGGATTGTACATTTATTTTTTTAAAATGGCGATCGCACATGTATTAATTTTAATCCTCATTTTGTATTTAGACTTTGATTAAATACGTTTCGTGCGGCCTTATTTTTTTTAACAGCATTTTTTTTAAAGACTGACTAATGATAGTTTAATTTTCGTCGGGAAATTACGTAACTGGAAGTTATTGTATTCTATCAAAACAAAACATCAATTTTGTTTTGGTCATGGTTTTTAATGACAAATACACTTGATACTGCGTTGTGATTTGGCGCGGGTGGCACGATCCTTAATATAACTATCAATGTCTAAAAAGTTTTACACACTGTCGTTATAATAAATCTATTAATGACAAAGTTGTTAATACTTTCACTAATTTACTACTCCGTATTTAATTAAACGAAAACCATGATTGAAAAGCGTCACGCATATCACTTCAACGCAAAACTTGTACGCCGTAAATTCCACCTCTTTAAACTAACTATCATTTTTGAATCGATCAGTAGGACATTCATATAAACAGGCTCATTTCCTTGCTATAACCAGGTTCTAATAAAAACATTACCATCGTATAATGAAGCCATTTTCTCGGTACACCATGAGAAAAACAACAAGTTCATGGTGAAAGAGGCAATCTTCGAAATTAGGTTACGGTGCTACGCGTAGGTTTAACATCGCAATCATTAAACTCGGTTAGCTGGCAGATTCATAAAGTTTAAGATCTCAATAGGACTATGAATATTAAACTTTCCTAGGAACAACTTAATGAAGTTCGCACTTTGGTCAGGCAAGTTGCGACTGGTGTAGAGCGCTTGAAATACGGTGAGGTCAGAGGAGGTACTGGTTTTTAGTAGCGCAGCAATTTGTTTATAACAGAAAAGCTTAGTAGAGCTTTATGTTTTGAATCAGTGATGGATTTTAGGCCTATTACAATGTCTGAGTATTGACTGTTTGAATCCAGTCAGTGCAAAGTTGTATACCATGATTAATAAACCAACTCGAACTAATGTCTAATATCATAATTATATGTTTTCTTTTTTCTTAAACATTCTACGTTCATCATCTGTCATATTTGACTTAAAATGTTCTACCAAATATTATAATAAATCTCTTATCAAACCACAGATCTTAGCAAAACAAGTCTTTAGTTTGTAAATATTAGAATTCTGATATGTTTGATTGATGGTGATATTTATACACTCACATTGCTTTTACAGGGATACTCTTTAGTAAGACCTTTTATCTAAATAATAGGAATAGCAAACAATCTAGCTCTCCACCTGATAGACAATCTGGAGATACTGAGCCCTTGGGCCTATACGAAAATTTAACTAAAATTAACAGACACAACCTCTGCGGTTAGCAATCAATTTCATTTCCAAGTATCAAAACCTTCCGATCCATCCATATTTTTTCTTGTCTATCACATCTTAATCAACACAAGTATGACGACATTTCTTAATGAACAAAAACAAAGCGGTCCTATCAGCATTGGATCATTCCAAATTCAACTCGAAACAAAAGAGGTCTTTCAACACGTCAATACATTTTAAAATCACATCAATGTACGTCAAGCGTCAAAGGTACAACGGAACACGATTGTCTCAAATAGAATAGCCACAGATAACACATTTGCGCTGTACGCTGTGATACTGTATATCATCTGTGGAACCATAGATTCATCAAGCAGAACGATCGAGACAGGCCATTTGTAGAACTGCGCTAAAAATGACAGATGGTAGAGAAAAAGAAAATTGCCTCGAATTTAGAATGTTTTGTAAAGAATGGTGACAGAAAGAATTCAGATCTTTTTTTTATTTAACAAATGACTCAAATGTAGTGTATGTGAATGTGTGCACCATATTCAATATAGTTTTAAAAATTCGACCTTTAGGATTGAAAGTTGTATTGATTTATTGTTCGACATGTTTCGTTTCACGGAAGACGGAATAATTTCTTATTATAATTTAAAACATTTTTCCTGTTCTAAAGTTAAGTCATTAAGTATTCAAAAAAGGAAACCCACGTCCTAATAATGTAAATGAATAGGTATACATAAGTAATACAGCTATAAAATAAACGGTTTAAATGCTAGAAGCGCACACTCTCCATTTAATATCATTAGTGAATTAATATTCGAATGATATCATTCTAGAGCTTTGACGATTAGCTTATAGGCAACAGTCTCAACATTAATTATATAATACTTGGAAGAAGTGTAAAACACAAGCGCTATTTTGATCCCAATTAATACCAATTTTCTATTTCTCAAAAAAAAACACATAATTCATAACTCGCCATAATTTATGATACATTGGATAATTAATAGAAATCATTAATATATATTTCAATTTATATTTTTGATAGTCTACCTGTATGGTGGTCTGTGTGTGGGGTCAACGCACCGGCGGAATGCCGCCCCTCCCTGCGCGAGCGCACCATAGAAACATAATTAGTGTTCTCATCTTATCCTCGCGGAGCTGATGCTATCGTTGACTCGCGCGTCCATTGAAGATTACGTACGCATTTACTAGCAACACTACACAATTAGCCGGCAATGTACTCGATCTAATTCGTTGTAATTGTTGCTATTTCATTCTATCTGAGCCGCTGACGTGAAGTTTAATTAATTAATATCTACTGTATAAAATTTTTGTTGTAATCAGTAAGTCTTCTGATTATGTTAATGTACGCTTATCAGATTTGTGATTAAGAGTTCGCCGTATATTAATATGTAAATGTGGGGAATAATATATAAATAAAACGTTACAAATATTTTACCGACCTTGTTGGTCCAGTTCTTGGATTTTTTTTTTAATATTCTTGGTGCATTTTAATGGAACGGTTGGAGTACTAACTTTGCTAAATCACCTTTGGCTTAAAGCTCTTTGAGATTGCTACTGAGTTGTTGAATTTTAACTAGACAGCTGTCTTTACTGGAATATCATTTTGAAAGTCGTAAAGACTTTACGTTTTAATATTTCCGAGTCAATCCACTGATTCAAATAATGCTTTATACACATTTTTTGGCGAATATCACCTTGAATAGTGCTATATATATCTCTTATAAGTAAGCTTTTCCACAAAATCTTCACTCTTTTCCTGAGAAAAAGTACCAGGGTCTAATAAATTAGAAGAGTTACGCTTACGTCGCGTGAACCAGGAAGAGGGTATAATCTCTCAGATTACAGTTGTGCAGCGTAGCAGGCTGTGCTCCATTAGACTAGCGTTCCTATCTAGTATACCTAGTACCTACCTATCTAATCTCTTAAAGAAATTGTTTTATAGTACAGAGCAAGTGTTATTAAAAGATGGATGTGAAATTACGGTTCTTAATTTCATATTATATTATTTATCATTAAAGAACTTGGGTCTTTGCGGGTTCTGAGTGTAAAAGTCCAGCCACATGCTCCTCCTTACTTGCGTAATTTCAAGCATGTAGCCGGCAAAATGGTATAAGTACCTACCTATCTCATAAATATTTGCAAACAAAATATGTTTTGCACAAACATCTTGCGCCAGTAAAATATAACGAGTAGAAGGCCCTTAAAGAAACAATCATGTTTGGAGAGTCAGTCTCCAAGGCTCCAGGTTATCATTTGATAAATACGGGTAAATTGAGTTCTTCAAATTACTCATAGTTTCATTTTACATTTAGACATCTGCCAAGCAGGACTAGCTATTCTTATCAAGTTAAATACCCTCTTGTATGTACACACGGCTACCGATCAACCTATACATTGCCAGTATAAGCTGGTTTTGCATTTGACATGAAGTCTGTACAACGCAAGACCATCTTTTTTTTTTTCCTATGTTTCCCTTCCATCGTGCAATCGGTCTGACGACCATAAGCAGATTTTTTCTTTTAGTATATATTATTTTGAGGCTACACCCTTCCAACGTTGGGTTGCCTTTAAATAGGTTATTTATGACGTTGGTTTTGTCATCATGTCCCAGGTATGTTTCCTTTTCAGCCTTCGTGTGGGTGTCGCAAGACCATCTTATAATGGAAATGTATAGGTTGATGTGTAGACGTTTGTACAACAGCGCAAAGGTTCAAGTTCGGTGCCGCGACCTGCGGATTAAGAGTTCATATCCTGATTGATGGATTGTTGCTGTCTTGTCTTATTTCGCGGACGTACGGAGTACATCATTCGTTTGTACCGTTTGTGCCGGTGATACTACTTTTTGTGTAGTTGTAGGTATATTTTATAATGTTATTTTAACTTATTTGACTGCCTCGTCAATAGTGGTTAGCGTGTGCGTCTTTCACCACGAGGTCTTGAATTCTATTTCAGTCGGATTTTTCGTTTAGAAATGTCTTAATAGCACGGAGTTTGAATTATGCTAGGTGGATAGCGATAGGCTGACGCCCTGTTACGTTGGACCTTTTCAAAACAGGTAAAATCTGGTGTTATACCCATCTGGGTAATATAGGCGTGAATTAATGTAGCTATTCAATGTAATTATGGCTACAATTTAGTATACTGTTTAGTTTTACTATTCAGTCAGTGTTAGTTCTAAAATCAGAAGTGGGATATCCCAATTTCTTTTCATTAACTTAATGTTCAAAATAAACTTAGTGAACTCAATAAAAGATAACCCTATTTAAGTTTATCCAAAATGCCAACGCGAACAGTAGATTTTTAATAATAAAAAAAAAAAAATTCAACATGCTTATAGCGTAGTTTCTTTGATTTGTAAGTTTTAAATAAGCAGCAATATTCATTAGAAGCTTTTCATAAATACTACATGAAGAACTGTCCGCGCACCACATTACAAACCCGCCGATTCTTCGGAGCTCGCGCGCGGACAGTAGATACATCACAAAACACATGCCCAAAATTTCTCGACAATAAATAAAATAATGATATGATACCCATTGCCAACGCTTGAAGTCACAAATCCGTAAAATATACTGGCGTACCTCCATTTGTCAAGAGCGTGAATAATTCCTCGGCCCAAGAACTGATAAATTATTTTTGGCATAAAGCTTAATTTGTTCTGTTAGCTTCGGCAGAAATTATGAACGTATGGAACACCCAAGGGAGGGTTTTGGGGGTCAATGAGACTATAATATCATGAATATCAAATTATTAAGATTCATAGAAAAAAAAATGAATACTCGACATGTTTCTCTGGCGACAAATTCTAAACTTGAATGTAATAGTATAGCAGTTTTACTATGGACGTACCAAAGTTTGATTAAGACTGAGATCTAATCTATTAGATCGTAGGTACTAAGACTAAGCTTAAACTCTGCTTTTGTGACAAAAAGACAAAAACAGTGTTTTGTTCAAGGTAAAATCTCCTCTAAAATATCTACAGAACCAACATGCCGCGACCTCTGTCACCCTTGCTCGATTATTTATTAAACAGGTCATTTAATATTGTACGATGATGTACTACCGTTACAATATACTTTTTGTAAAGCCTTCGATCATGATTTATATGGAGGAAGTAAAGTATAATAGTTATGATTTAATGTCCTGTACGCCGTTATTTTTATATCCAACATGGTTACAAAGTAAGGCTCTTTACTCATTGGCCGGTATAAACAGCGCGAACTCTGAACGTATATACCAGAGATAATAGATGACAAGATGAAGAAAATTGACGGTTAAACGTTTGCAACAGTCGAACTGTCAAATTTCATAGAAAATTTTCCCCGGGCCGCCCGGTCAAAAGCTAACACAACCCATACATTTCTAAACTTTGACATGAATTTTATCTGGAACGAGGTGGTAATAATGTTATTTAAAACGTATAGTTCTCTATAGTTATGAGTATATACTATGATATACCAAAAACAAAAACCGTGTGCCTAAATTGGTAATTGGTAACGTTATCGATGAATTAAAAGTTTTAAAGTGTATTACCACACTGAAAAAGTACAACTCATTTGAAAGGATTTCAACCCGGAATACTGTAGTGATTCTTTATATGACAAGAGTTTAAGAGCTTTTTCATAGCGATATCTGATTATTCTGTGGCGATAGGCTAAAAATAGGGCTTGGGCCTAAAAATTTCAGCTCTGCCCAACCGTTCTAAGAACACACACTAAGGTGTGAGGTTATAATTATTTGAAAGTTACCCAGCTCTTGTGCGAAAACTTTACTTATAAATACCAAATTTCCTAGCCTACAAGCTAAGAACAAAAAGCCATTAACAAATCACACACGCCGACATGTCCAGCACAATGCTAGCACTCGATTATGCGCAGGAGTTGCGAAGGCACGCGCGTGAGCACTCAACGACACTTTTTATGTCCTATCACAATCGCTCGCATTATACGATGCTAGATGCTACGCGTATGGCCTGGGAGTTAATGATGATTGCCTGCTAGAAAAGGGTGATCTTTTGTGGAAGATCGAGGGAATTACACCACGCTTATATACCTATATAAGTATGATCTGCCAGTAAACACTACTTATCAAAATGGCGAAGATAAAAAAAACAAATGCAGCTAATGGTTTTTCAGTTTGAGTGACAGTAAGTGTTATAGATCTGTTACCCATGAATATTCCAAAAAAAATCGCTACATCTCCTGACTTCGTAGTCCGATGCGAATGCAATGGCCATGTGCCAGTGTATTCAGCTACTAATTCCACCACCAAACTGGAACGCAGTCAAGCAAGCATTATCGACATTTGGCGGCAGGCGAAAGAGTTTAAGGCAAAACACTGGTATTTCCTTTCTTGTCAAATAAATCTCTATTACCATTGTAGGGTAGTTCTTCCTGGAATCATGTTCAACTTCACAATTTCACTACTTAGGTTCATGAAAAATGGTACCACGATTTAAATAATATCCCTGGAACTTCACACCTCCATCAATTTATTCATGCTCCAATATTAAGAGCAGATCATTTGTAGCACCATTAATTCTACGCCGGACAGTGACTGACGCCGTAATGAGCCAGAAAATGGCGTCAACCCTAAGTGGTCCATCGGTGAAATTAACCCCAACCGTTAGGATTAATAGTTTAGTCTGGTGTTTAGGGAAAAGGTTTCTCGTAGGTACTGTCATAGATATACTAGGTTTCACCTGCGTGGTACGTCGAAAGAAAATTGCATACGGCCTCATCTCAGACCTACAAAATGTACACAAAAAGATTCATAAAATTCGATCGAGCTGTTTAAGAGTCGCTTTTTTATAATAAAAAAGTTGTAGCAATGAACATTCACAATCTACAAATTGCTAATGCGTCACTACTATAATTGCACAAAATCTACAATTTACTACAAGTAAATAGGTATCTTTGTTATTTTTATGTAACGGGTAAGTAAAGCAAAAATCAGACAGCATTGCGTTATTTGCTAGTTTCTTTAATATCGTAAATTTTAATAATTTTCCGTCAATAATTTCAACATTGTCATCAAACCGGAATACATGCTTTGCAGCCTGAGCATAATACTGGCAGGGTTTTAATGGTTATTATTCATCTGGAGACAAAAAGTCTTAGAGTATGTCCTTTTTTTTTTTTCTTTTTTTTCGCGGGGAAATGCATTTACGCATACCACCCTACCCGTGGGGGGACGGGCAGAGTGGCTATGTGGGACTCCCGTGCCTACGATGTTAAACGGCACAGAATACCCACTAAAACCCCGCGGTGTGCCCTCGTCGCCGAAAGATGGTGGGTCGGCGAGCCCCGGATCGATCTAGTATGTCCTGCCCTAAGGTTCCAACTACTTTCATACCAAATTTCATTTAAATCGGTCCAGCTATTAAGGCCTGAAGGCGTAATATACAGACAGAGTTACTTACTATAATATAAGTTAGGAAGTCAGGATTTTCGTTACAATGCCGCTCTTTGGATAAGACATCATACAAAGCCCCTTATCAACAGCATTATAGTTTTAGAACCACGATAATACTCCACATCCGTTTACATTCCTGACACACCTTGCGCATCTCCATTCCGTCCGCGTCACACTGTCACGATAAATAAGGCTATTTGAATGACAGGCCGCTTCTGCTTTATTATTACAAACACGCTGCGATATGATGAAACCGAGGCCTAACATTGTCGAGATTTAAATGTAAGGGTGAATAACATAAATAAACTAGGTTTACCCCAAAATTGGTAAGATAGAATAGAATAGAATTATAAAGATAAAGATAAATTTGGATTTTTTACATTAGATAGAACGCCACGAGCAATTACACTATCGAATGGTCCCAATGACAAGGCCAAATACACTCATTCACTCACACACCCAGTCTCAGAACAAATATTTGCGAATTACACAAAGATTTGTGTAATTAATATTATTATTTCAATTATGTGGGACTTATGAGCCTATACTATCCAAAGGTGTTCCAAAGTAACCACAATGAACTTATTATGTTTAGGTCTCGTGATCAGATTTTACCTGATGGAATCTTTTTACCTGATGGACCGGATTTTACCTGATGGAAAAAGTCTAAATATTTGCTTAGTTATTTTCGACCTTACTAGCGGCTGACGGAAAACTGCCGTAAGGCCGAAAATTGTTTAGCAAACATTCTCACTTAGGTCGTTTTCACTAAGGATGCAAAATATGAACGACTAACAGACCCGTGGGTCGAATCCACTCGGTTACTAGGCCAACGAGACTCTCTAGCTAGTCTTACTTAAATTTAAGTATTTAGTGTTAAAATTTTAGTACTATTTCAGACCCCATAGAAACACTAAAACAATTAAACAAGCACATACCGTGTACTTTTCTGTACACATTAGGTCACTAGAAGCCGACCCGCATGCATGAAAAAAGATCTAATACAGATAACTGAACCATGGTCGTATAGCACCATAGAAGGTTTAGTATTCAACCCATGGTCTGAGTGACCTCTGGCTTAACACGTGTTCATCGTGACACACGCGCAACTTCTTAAACTTGACTTTCACAGGTTACAAGGGACAGTCATTATGCTAGTTTCCGTGCCTATTAAAAAGTATAATTATGTCGTATACAATAATTATTGTTTTTCCGAATCGTAAGTTAAAGATTCTGTATGGTCCTGTTCCTACCAGTATTATAAATGGAAAAGTTTATATATACAAGGATGTTTATTATTCTTTCACGCAAAAACTACCGGGTCAATTTTAATGAAGTTTTGCACACGGGTAGCTTATAGTCTGGATTAACATTATAAGCTTTTTTTAACCTACTATGTGGATGTAGCTACATCCACATAGTAGGATAAAAAAGCGGCATTTAGTGTTATTATAAAACCATTATTTAATCTAACTGACCTAACCCATGTAATAAACTCCTTGCATTTATTTTTCAAAAGCTCTTCCAGTCAATAATGAGTCGCAGATGGTATTCGTTGTATCAAAATACATGGCACGAACATTCAACTTCATAAACGTATAATACGACAAGAACGGTTATCTTTCCACGTGAATAATCCTCTTAAATTAACTGACAGCTTTGCAAAAAGATTCCAGTATCATTGCAGACCCCTGGGTGTATAAGGTCTCCAATGACAAACGAAATAATATGTTTATTTAACGGTATTTACTGGGGAAATTGGATTGACAATTAATGCTATTAAGGTGAACAAGCTTTGCAAATCAACTTATAGTAAGTAGAAATAGTAACTACAGTCATAAATAGTACTTTAAATGTAAACAAACCAAAATACTAGGACGTATTTTGAGTACTGTTATTATTAAATCGTACCTTCAAACTACATAACAGTACAGTCACTTTTGTATGGCGACATGATGACTATTTGCAAAAAATAATACACTTTTAAAGCACGTGTAAAGATATCCAAAGTAGCCAAAGACCACACAAATAACAATGACAGCACAATGAAGTTGAGGTCTGTTTACACACTGAACACGTAACAAAAAAGTAAGATAAAAGAAAACGCTAAAGCACTTTCCGTAACGTGTGAAGTCAAAGAATTACCAATTAAAACTCAATAATAATCTATTAAAATTATATTCACGTATCGTTTCAACGAGACCTGACCTTTATATGTTGACAAGTAATCGCCGGATCAGCGTATCTCGGCTCATAAAAATGCTATAAAAAATTCTTAAGACAATCTTAATGTCCAAAATAGTCAGGAGTAGTGTTATCGCCAAAGAATATCAGATTTAATGTGCCTGATTTATTGTCTATGGCCATTTTATTAGTTGAGTTGAACACGCGGTTTTGGATAGAAACATGTTTTCTTGCTGATAAAGTTATGCAACGTTAAACGTCAGCTGGGGGAAATGGAAAGCAAATTCGTAGATCCGGAAATTATTTTCTTATATTTTGCATCAGTGCATGTTATCAGTGATAAGTGTGGTTGTCTTATGGTACAGGGACAAGTCTCGCAATGTGTGTCTAGAGAGTTTTTCAGGATTTTCTTAATATAATCAGAAATAAGGCAATGTTTATGGGACCAAGTTGTAAGTCCCGTCCCAATCATTGTAAAAAGACAGTGTTTAATTTTATGAACACATGGCGGTTGGGTTACAAAAATATTATGTTTAAACCGATAATTACAGTATGGGATCCCTTAGATAGAGGGAAGGCAATGTTAGTGTTTGCAAATATATGTTTGGCAGAGTGTCATTTTGGATTATTTTTTGTAGTAACAGAGACCAGGCAAAATAAAACTAGTACGCGTTGGCTTTGACCTGATATTACCAATTTTAAAGTAGGAAATCTAAAAAAGGGTTATAAAATGGTTTTCTTTTATATTCAAAGGCTTCGTCTGGTCAACCTAGACGAATAAGTAATCACAATTAGTCAGAAACTGCTCATAATAAGTCTTGGAAAAAAATCTATTGGACATATTCATGAGAAATGCCAAAAGCTAGCTAAACTTATCACAAAGCCAGCGGGTGGTGAATTTTTAGAGCAATATTTATATTTAAAAACAACATAGTAAATTATTGCGTAGGAAGATATTTTATTACTCTCTGGCAACAACTTTTTAGATGTATAAAGTTTTACTAAGGTCAGCTTGCTTATAGGAGAGTGAACATCTCTGATGATAGAAAATTTGGTACATCATAACCGTGATTTTATTCTGTTTCAAACAATTTTTTAGGTACCTGTATTTCATTTACGTATATATTTTTATAGACTAAAATATATATTAAACCTCTGAACGCTACCGGATATTTCTGAGAATATCACAGAAATACCCACATACCAACTTTTTATGTGCAAAACATTTTTACAACTGTTACCTACTTAATAAAACTTATTTATGAAAGCCACACATATGTAGTATAAGTATTAATTAAGCATATTATTTAGCAATTTCCATAAATTAATGAGCATCATAGGACATGGCCGCTCATAAAAGTGTGCACACATAAAATATGCTATTACATTTTTTTTATTACCCTGATGGCAGGCGAGACAGAGGCTTACTTAACGACATAAGAAAACCAACCAGGAATCTTGTATTTTATTAGAAATGACATTTGGATGTAAGGAAAAGCATAGTTTAGTCCTAATATATCCAAATATGCAAAAGCATGGCTTTCGCATGGCTTTAACTTGCTGTGGCCTGATACCCATAACACAAGTTAGATCTTACTATGGGTATCAGTGTTCATAAACTTTTTGTGCGTCTAGTTTCTGTGTAAATGTTTTAGTTTGTAAATTAGCTGTAATTTTTTGAAATTAATGTATTATTATTAAAAAAATATATATATAGGTAGGTATGTTAAAATTTTTAGCCAGTTAACAACTTGATAAATAAAACTATTTTTACTCAAGCTCTTCACATAATTTTAAAACTTAGATTATTTGCAAACTGTCATCCAAATAACTCATACGACAACAAACTGCAACTAAAAGCATAACAGGCTATATATTTCTAGCAAACTAAGCGGAAAATTCAATGGAGGCAATCATGCATAACACTTCGCGGCATATCTATCGCCACCTGAAAATATACGTTGAAGCGAACTAACAGAACCGAATCTCGACAGATTTTATTTACAACCCGCGTAGATATTTCGCGAGGAAGTTTATGGGCTCGCTCGTGGTACCAAGATTTTATGCAAATTTGTTGTCTATCGCAAGTTTTGACTAGAATATATTTTGTACTGTGCTTGATATTGATGGCGTATCGTTTATCGGTAATTTGCTGATATTATTGCTCATATCTTGTTTTACAAGTAGTTAAGTACATGCGCTGTTAAATGTTTAGTAGGGCTGTATTTAGATTCAATGTTTACTAATATAACACCTGATTTTCATAGCTTATAAATATGTATGGACCAATGGGACGGACAAACTTAGAGACTTCTGTAGAGAGTTCAGGTCAGGTACAAGACCAATCAAAATTAAATGACTTCACGTATATATTTTTACGACACCCGGCCGTGTAAAACTTGCCAAGTATCTTACTTCGGGCTTCTACCAGACTTGACTAGCCCAACGAAGAAGTCAATAATTCGATAGAGGCTCTCCATGAGCCCCTTCAGGGCCTCAAATCAAAGAATTTGGCCAATCAGCAGGTACTCTATTACAGCACAGGTTCATCAACACCAGTGATCATTAAGCACAATTTGTGGCAATTAAACGTACGGTGCGCCACGACTCGAGGATAGGAGGATAACGAATCTATAATGCGTGATACGTGTTTGAACCAGCCGCTTCTGTTAAGGCGATGTTTTTAGTAAACGTGGCTTGAATCGCACGGAGGGCGTAGTGGTGGCCTCGCTGCAGTGCAATGCACTTTGCTCATGAAATCACCATTCACCGGGTTCTTGTGTGATCTGCAAGGTTTGATTCTAAGCCTGACTATCTTTTGTGTGTCTAAAATGTGTGTTTTAAAACCCCTCCGATACATAGAAATATCCCTACTTAGGGTGATGTAACAATAAAAATAAAGTAACCATTTAGTTATAAAACTCGTCAATACACAGAACTTTTGTAATTTCCACATTGATTTTTTTCTTTGCATTACCAATTTTCACAGAGATGTAAATTTCATCTTTTACATGAAAACTGAACACGATCCAAAACCATAGGCTGAAACGCTTTGCCTTAACAAACCATAAAAAATATCAAAAACAATTTGGTCGTAAAGAAATCAATCGGGTACATTACCGTTAACTAACGATCGCGGCCAATTTCCTATCTACAATTCCCATGAACGCCATCTTTCAAAATATTTCTGTGTAAGTGGCGTGACTGAGTTGGTAATTTCTGTTTGTAATACTATCAAACAAACGTATGTATAATTAGTGATTCCTCATCACCATGAAACTCCGGGCAGTGTGACCAATCAGTTGATTTTTGATTTGTTGCTAATAAATTGAGTCACACGCGAGATTTAACTAAAATAAATTGGTCATTTCATGGCAGTGCAAGCGATTTTGTGCTTTGTGTAAATAAATGAAATAAAATGAAATTGGTGATCAGCGTGAGAAATGATTGATTCTCAAGAGTTCAGCGGTATTTTTGGGGTGAATAACATCCCTGCTGCGGTGATGTGAATTAGGAACCTAAACTAGCACAAAAGCGCATAAACTTGACAGCAAAATAGCCATTATGTTAGGCAATATTCAAGGTCAAGAGTCAAGGGAAGTTTTCATACACCATTCTTTTAGAGTGAACTTTAATTTTGTTACTCTCTTCAATGTTAACTTCGAATTTTCCCTGCTTCCCGAGAATAATATATTATTATAGTTTATGTGAAACAGGTTTACTATCTTTTAAAAATATTCAATTTTGAATTAAGAATTTTCCGAAAACAACACTTGTCACAACCAATTCCGACTGCCTCACAAAATTACTACCTAAATGAATTCTCCATAATACAACCTATTTTATGCGACACTTCACTAGCGTCACGAACTGGGTCCGCCTACGCGCCTATTACGATATCCTCCGTCACTTTCGTTTACAATATTGAACGAGCTCTTAATATTATACTGGAATTGCTATTCACTTGCTAGGCTATAAAGTTTTAGTGAGGTGGGTAGTGGGTTCAAAATTAGGCAAATAGTGATGTGAAACCTGTTAAACGATTGAGGTGGCAGAAAAACAAACTTAAAACTAGCTGTTAGCTTATTAAATAGCCACCATTTGCATGCAGTAGAAAACCAAAAACAAAATTAAGAAATATCACAGGAGAGCTGATATATGCCTCTGTCACAACCTTCTAGGTATATTATATTCAAGCGACCCTTGGAGTTAATGAAAATAAATTATTTCACTTTGACTTTGGATAGCATAGACGTAATATTATAGAACTGACTTCGAATAGGCAAAGTTTAGTTTTTTTTATCTTGATTGCCAAATATTTGGACAAAACCCATTCAATATAATAATTTGAAAACTCAAGTGCTGTCCATCTCCAAACCTTACAAAAAAAATATACCATAAAATTATAAAAAAATCATCTCATAATACTGGCTAAATCTTCTAAGCTCTATTATAATTCGAATCACAATCCCTGTACCTTCACTAAAACATAATGAATAGAAACATCCTCATATCAAGTTTATAGCCTTTTTATAGCCTCAACAAAATCTCTGATGCATTACAAATGAACTGAGGGCTTCATTTGAACCTCCAATATTATTTAATATGATAGAAGTTAATAATTATTGGGTTATACAACTGATTGGTTCGGCTCGTCGTTATTTTTCGGATTCGTATCCTGCTCAAGACAAATCTTTGTGTGCATGAACATGGAGGTTTGACTTGGTCTGGCTGTATCTATGTAATATAAGTATATATTTACAAAAGAAAAGTATATAAGTATTCATCATTTAGCCTCTCGTAGTCCACTGCTGGACATAGGCCTCTCTGAATGTGCGCCACAACACCCGGTCCTGCGCCTTCCGCATCCAGTCCTCTCCAGCGACCTTCTTCAGGTTGTCAGTCCACCTAGCAACCTTACGGTTGCCAAATCGCGGTCTCCATTCCAGGACTCGTTTGCTCTAACGGCTGTTATATGTATTAGTATCAGTTATTCTAGTAACCACAGTATAAGCTTTACTTAATTTGGATCTAGATAGCGTTGTGAGTATGTTGTGTGATATATTTATATTTAATTATATTTTGGAAAAGTTTTTTTTTACTTTGAATTTGTATACTATGGTATATCAAATTATGTTGATATTATGCTTTACATATTTCATTTTAATAGAGTGTCTAAGTAGTCTAAGAGTGCCTAGTAATGTTTTGTTCCCATGTTGATGGCGAGTTTATCGCCTTCTACCGATCACATTTCCCTAATAATATGGATTTTTTTGAGCCCAAAATAGATCCAGAGACCACAAGGTGAACGGTCACAAATTTTACTGCTAAACCACGAGACAATCATCAATCATAACAAAAAAACTCACCATCAACCAAAATAATTTTCAAACACCATGCATTTACCAGAACTTCATCGCGTTTGCCACAGCCATACATACCTGTAAAGACACAAACTATATTAAAAACCTGTTCTGCCCTGCTCCTAAATGTAAAACCGTAATATAAACCGGGATATTAAAAGTATGTTAATGTAAGTTAATCGATTTTTAAGTTAATCTGAGGATCTCCATTTAACGTAGTCGGGTAACCGCGGTATTGAATTTGATTCGCATATTCAAAACGTGATAAAAGTAGAATAAATAGCATGTTAATGTTGCTGAAGCAGCGATAGCCGAGTGGGAGACCGTAAGACTGCGAAGTCAAAGGTCTTGGGTTCGAACCCACGGCACACACCTCTGTCAATAAATCGTTTAAATTTGTCTTTTCGAAGATATGTGAAGGATATAACATCGTGAGGAATCCTACATGCCTAAGAGTGCCTAAAAAGTGCTCGAGGGTGTGTGAAGTCTGCCAATCCGCACTTGGCCAGCGTGGTGGACTATGGCCTAACCCTTCTCATCATGAGAAGAGGCCCGAGCCCAGCATTGGCTACTATATAACTTTTAATTAAATCTTTATCAGTTTTTATAGAACACCACATCTAAAACAATAAATTGCTTGTTTTTTGTGAAAATAACTGTTTTGTCGATGTATTTTTCTTTCTTAGACCGTTTCTTAATTACTCGTTACGGTAACAACGAATTTTGATTCGGTACCGAGCGCCTGATGCGAACAATAAGGAATCTGCCTAAGGGTATATTTTATACTTTATATTTGTAATTGATTTTAGGTAATGTTTTACATTAAAACTACGAAAACATCAATCATACTGTCGTCAACTGTGGCACCATCGATTCGAAGATTGCGTGTTTTAGCTCTAAGGCAAATGCCTTATAGCATTACTATTACCATAACTGTCTCTTAAGCAATAAAAACAATGGTCTCACACAGGTGTACTACCATTTCAGACAAACGACCATCATAAAAACTACCATCTTTAAAAAATTGTAGTCAAAATCGCATTTACCACTTACCATCCAGACATGTTGTCGAAATGACACCATTATAGTAGGCACTAAGTACATGAAACACGCGATGTCAGTATTAAAGTAAATAACTATGAAATTATAGGTTTATGACTTTGTATTGTAGAATAACCGTCTAGAACTTTTTGTTCGCTTAATCTCTTCCTGGCTTTACCTGAGCTTTGTTAATCATAGGGTTTAGTTGACGGATTTTTTAGCAAATTGTTGACGAAAGAAATATGTGGGTCCATGCTAAAAATAGTTAACAACATAGGTAGGGGAACAATTGCTTGTCTGTTTTCCGTACAAAAGCAATATGGGTTTAACTTTAAATATTAAGTTTGTATCTGTTTTTAAAGACAAATCATATTTAAAACACTAAAATACATGTTTGTTGGCGCCCATTTATTCAAAATTATTATGAATATGGGCGTGATGTTGTGTTATGTGATAGAAAAACTCATGGCTTTCCGTGCATGTAAGTGATCGTTCTATTTCCTGGAAGCTGTGGTTTTACTTGATTGTTACGGTTTTTACATCCAGCAATCGGACTAAGGGATATAGTTGTCATAATTAGATATCTTAGTATGCCGATTGTTCATCGCGATAAAATAGTTCTTAGCAAAAAGGTAGATGTCGCTGTACATCGAGATAATACAAGTTTGCCACAACAGCCCAGGAATACTAAATAGTTCTTAGTTGAGACCACAGGGTTAGTCACAGGGATAGCACTTTTTGTAGACAAAGCGATTTGTGCCATGGTAGCTAATAGACTTAATAAAAATATTATTCGTGAGAAAATTAAAAAGAGACAATTTTTATCTATTAGATGCAAACAAGTATATCTTAGTGTTAAATACTGAGTTGCATGCTTGCATTCGTTTGATAAAAATGTGATCTGTAAAGCTAATTTTACAATATTAAAATGATGCTTGACAATAAACCTACTAACCACAGACCTTAACCCCTTAAACTACTACAGATAAAAAAAAAATCAACTAAGCTTACTTCAAAAATTATACATTAATTTTACAATGCCAAGCTATAAATACAGCCTAAACACAATATCATTATATCGCAAAATTGTAACTCCAATCTCCAAACTCCTTCAAAGAGCGGAGCGCAAAGGTGCCACAAACAACTCGTAATACACAGGATATAATTATTCCATACATTTGCCTTTTTTATTTGACCTCAAACTCCCCTGTCCCCGCGTCCTCTGATCTTCAGACCTAAAATTGCTACGAAACATGTCATTACAAAGAAATTAGTGGTTTATTATTCCAATTATGTTTCCAAGTAGCGAGCGGCCGGGAACTTTTTTGTGGCCGTAAAAAAAGAGCGGATAAGCATGGTAGGCGATTAGATTTGTGAGATAAGGACAGCTTTGTTTTATGGAAAGATGATTTAATTTAACATTTGTTGGTTTTAGTTGAATTCGCTAACTGAAAAGATGTCACGATTGAGTATCGAATGGAATGGAAAGTGGACTCATTTTTCCGCACTTAGACTCTCATTTGGTCCATTGTGCGTGGAGAGTCCTAAAGTCCCTGAGTATCAAAAATCAGTTAGATCTCAAATTATAGATCTTACTGATGTAATCTTTCATTCAGGGTTCTGCATGACTATAATATGATGCAACGTATCATGACATTACAGATTACTAAGTAAGAAGAGAGTAAGTAAGCAAGTAAGTGATAGAAGAAGTCCTCTTATTTTTGACATTAGTCATCATTAGTCATACTATGTAATAATCGCTAGAGCATAAACGTAAAAATAAAGTCATTTCAAAACTTCAAAATATTTTATCCGTACAAAACATGTAAAGGCTCAACACCCTTCCGAAATGTTATTCATAAATTAAACAAACACCACACAAAATAAGGACTTATAAAGAAATGACAAATAACAATACACAGACTACCGTCATCAACCTTAAAAAAAGCTGACCGCTAGACAAAGATGGCGTCGCTTTTTATAAGTAATTATTGTTTTTTTTCTTTTCGGCCATTATCCATCTGAATCCCTCGGCCCGTAGTAATGATATGAAACGAAATTATAAGGTTGAGTTTCGGCCAACTATTAACATACCTACTGATGTATCATTGGAAGTTTCGTGAATAACGACTTTTCTGCCCAATTATAATGCTTTTTTAACTAGATACTTCGCGCCATGAATGTATGGCTATGTAAGAAAGTGTTTAATGACATAAAAAAGCAAATTCAAAATAATACTCAGACAATATTTCAAAATTTGCATCGTGTTTTCGCATTTCGTAACTATTACTTATTAGAATCCATGCATATATCTAATCTAAAACACTTGTTTTATTTCTTGTACTTGTATCTTTGTATTGTTGTTGTATATCTTTTAATGTTTTTTGAAGTAATTTATCAATATTTGGATTATTTATTATTAACTAAATTACCGTGTCACAGTTTAATAAGTTGTTTTTATTCCTTACCCCCATTTGAGTTCGTTTTTTGAATTCGTTATCATTTGACTCTGCAACCGTCTCTTTACTACCATCACCTATCACAACAGCTTCAATCAGATCAACATCTCCGTTCCATAAAGGTCTTAATTCTTCCAATCTATCACTAGGACTTAAATCATCGCTCATATCTCTCATTACTCATTATGAGCTTTTAAAAACGGGTAACAGCTTAAGGCGTTCTCTGAAATACGTTATGTTTAATTCTAGAGAGCACCTACAGTAATCGCTCTTATTCATCATAGTGATGTTTTAATATTAAATGTATGGGATGTGTATGGGGTCATAGAGAATGCTTTAGAAAAAGCAATGTGAGAAGTTACGGGAGATTTATCTTCATGTGACTGAGTTGATTTTTGACGCTCTATTTTGTTGATGCGGTGGGTGAAGTAAGTATTAGATGATTAATGCAAATGATTTTGAATCTTACGTTATGATGTGATCTTATTAAAAAACTATTAAAATACTGCTACATAACTGTGCCGTTTTAACATATAATAATATACTTATTATATTCTCATGCGATTTACAAAACCGTTTTTAATGTTGCCACAGTATATGATGATATTTAATTAATTATGATGTCCTGGAATGCCTTCCAGCTAGCTAAACTTGATGCTCTAAATTCAATATTTGGAAGACCCAAAGCTAATGGATATATACCAGGAAACACATCCATATCATTATCTGCCTTTCTGAAAGCCTTGATCTTACTCATCCCACCTAACGACTAAAAAGAATGACCCCGTGAAATCTTTCCCTCAAGCAAAACATCGTGAAACACGAATTGAGTCCAAAGTTTCAATCAACGCGGCGAAGAATCAAAAAATTTGGTACTTTTTTCAATTTCGTTACAAAATTAGAACAGAGATATACAGACAATGACACAGACAGACACTATAATTACCCCTCCCTCCCCCCTCGGTCTTGGAGCCAAAATTACCGAGCCTCCCATTAACCACCATCCCGTGCTTATAAAAAGGCACGGAAAGAAAAAAACGTAGTCTTTACAACCAATAGCGGACGCTCAGCCTAACCCAATTAAAATTCAACCTTATCTCACAATGTGTAAAATTCAATTTGGGATGTAAAAATATGGTAGGAGTCATCAGAGAATGACGCACGCATTTTAAAACTATGAGGATTTGTAGATTTTTTTTAACGAAGGTAGGTATGTGAAATTATAGTTTCATCTATATATATTTTGATGGTCGAGATGAAAAAACGCTGCGTTCGTGTTACATAATGCCTGGTCGTCGAAGATTTATGACTTATATTTGTAGGTGAGTGTGCCGTGTCAACGTACAAGTTCGAAGAATAGACCACCTTGAGCTTTCCTGTAAATGCCATAACGATTGTAATAGCTCAGATAATGTATCAAAAGTAGACATTACTTTTACACTCTATAGATATAAAATGATTAAACAAGTGACAAAGGAAATATCTGAACATACAAGTGTTATTTCTGGATCTTTAAAGCCTACGACTATTGCAAAGAATCTATCTCTAACAAGATAATTTACAGGACCCCAATGTTTTTTTTAACCAGGAGAGTTGAGAGAAAGTTAAAACGTACGAAAACAAATAGTTCATAAATATCTACAAGGTAACTGTTTATGCATGTTATACAATGTTTGTGACCTGTCAAACTGAAAATGACTAAAACAGATGCAGGCAAAATGTATTGTAGGCAATGTTCCTTATGCCAAATCTAACTAAAAATAGTAACTACAAAAATCTGAAGAAATCGGTATTGAAATAGTGTGGTAATATTAACATCTGCCAAATCAAGATTCATTCCAAATTTTACATTCATAATGATTGCTTCGCTAGAACCTTTTATAGTTTAATTATTAAGATTTATTTCATCAATTATTCATAGATTATATATTTTTAATTAGCCACAAGTCGAATCACGTTAAGCATTACCAAACAACATAACATTACTCGAAACATCATTCTTTCTAAGATTCCATCTGCCTTATCAATCAGTGGTTAAAAAGCACGGCCACAGTTGTAAATAACACATTACACTAAAAAAAAAAGAAATCATTTTTATTGCCGCTAATACCCGCCTTGCCAACGAAGCCTGTCTCTCACGTTATTCCGTGTTTATTACAGCATCTACCATCTCATTCTTTTCTTCGACTTCGTCGACTTATGTCTCTTTCAAATCGGAATCATCATTTTGAAGCAATTATTATATTGGTGTACGAATCCTATGTTGATTCATAATTTTATTGGAACTGATTTTACTTAAGTTTTTTCTGGGTAAAGATGTCGATATCGTCAGTTTTGATACCCGTTTCAGATATAGGTACCTACTGGTGGTTACATCGTTTCACTCACTTATCATAAAATCTTCGCCACCGTATTTATCAGACTAAAATTGTGTCGCCACAAATTTTAAATTTATATTTTAAATAATCAAATAGTCATTACTATAGCAATTTAAACCGTAATTGCAGGATGAAATTGTTTTCAATTAGTCGCATGGTTATAATTTTATCTAATAAAGTCTGCCTATAAAGTTTACGCATAAAAGTAATAGATGGCGTAACAGTTGTTTCTGTGTACTAACGTATCAGTCCTATAACGCATATTAAAAGGATACGTAATTAAATATTATTATCTATTTAGAAAATTTAAATTGCGGCATATATCTTTAGGAATTATGAGAATCGAAGAAACTTCTTAATATACTTATAAGTTAATTTGTGACTAATGTGTCAAGGGGTTTAATTTTAACTTAACTACAAAAGTGAAGTGGAAGAACTTATAATCATTTAAAACTATGAAATAGTATGTACAATAAAATTATGGATCTTTTTATCTTTTTACGTCTAGAATAATAAATAGCAGAATGAATAAATCTGCAATTTGAACATAAAATAAATAGTTACGCGGTTCTTTCTGAAGCAAGCAATTGAATAATACGCAATAAAGTTTTTATTAATGTTAATTGACGACAGATTTAACGACTTCTCGTAACTGGTAGCAATGACATGCACTACTCATTATGTTTCTTGAGAAATATTATTTAAATTAATGGCAAATGTAATTAAGGAATAGTACATGATGCAGTTTTTTCATAGCTTTATGGTCACATGACTGTAAAATTATGGAAAAATAGACAGATGATTATATTTTGAACTTGAAACATCCACCTGTTAAAGTCGGTTATAAAACTATTATTTACCTGATGGTGTATCAGCTGTATTTTTGTATTATTGTTTCGATCTAAGATGCCTACTGATATCTCGATTTGAACCGTCAACCAGTCTCTCTCACTCTGCTTTGTTCGGGTCAGTCTTGTCCCGAACAAAGCAGAGTTTGTACAGTGGGCCAATCAGTTTGGTTTGCATGGCAAAATCTTTCACGTCACAATAACGACTGACTACACTAGACAAGCATGTGTGAGTTACATATTTAAGAAAAGTAATTTACATAAAAAAAAAAAAAATGCCCCACTATTTAGGTATGTAATTTACAAATCGATAACTGATGTAGTCAGTCTTTACTAACACGTTAAAGTTTTTCCCCTGTATACCTAACTGCTTGGCCCACTGTACTATGGGTACTAGAATAACTAATACACTACATATGTACTTTTATTTTGTAAATACATACAAACCTCTATGTTCATGCACACAAAGATTTATCTTGAGCGGAAATCGAACCCACAATCTTAGCGTCACAGGCAGGTACACTACCCACTCCGCCATAAAGCAATACAGCGTAAAGGACTAATGCCCTATAAGAAATATCCTAACTCGAACTAATAGCATCTTTCGCACCACGTAACCACCCCATAATTCGAAGCCTTGTTCAAAAAATATCATGCTAATAACATTCGTGATCTTTCGCGGGTCCTTAATTGTCGCGGGCCGCTAAATGGGCTTGCCTACGCCTAATATGGGCCGCGCTAGGGGCCGCAGTCACGCCTAGACTGGGGTTAAGAATTGTCCCAGGAATTATGGCCAGAGGGATAAGTGATAAAAAGTGTAAAAGTGTTTAGGGCGGGGAGTCGTGCTGGTTGCGTGAAACGGAAATTGCTGTAGAGATATGATTTTATTGAGATAGTATTGTCTTAAAAGATAACTAGTAAGATTTAGATACCAGTAGTAAAGCAAACATCTTTCATTGTACAAGTACAGACGTTTGAAGGTTTGCTGGAAAAGAACTTAAATTTGAGTTAAGCTCGCCTTTATTGTATTGTGTGTTATGCATTGTTTTTATAAATTGTTTCATGGTACAAAGTTTAAATACAAACCTACTTATTTTTTAATTCTCTTTACGAAATTAAATGAATTAACTTATGATCTGTTTTCTAACGCGTTTTCTATTTTTTACGGAATTAAATACATTAACTCATGATCTGTTTCCTGTATTCCAATATGTTTTGTGGTTGTAATATTGACATGTTTGTTTTTAAGATATATTTTAAAATTTATTATATGCAAAGATTGCATAGCTATGGTATCTTATTGACCATCAATCGTCCCACGATGCGATCTGAATATCAACACATTAATTGAATACCCAAAGCTAAATCTATACATCTATACATTCAATACCTATTCCATTGTTTGCCGGTTGTCATTGCAATGAATTTTACAATAACATTTTAAGGTTATTTATAAATAATAGCTAAGCAGGATATTTTTGCAAATGTTGGCATTTCATAACATAAATGAAACGTAATAACACGCCTATATTACCAAGAAGGGTGTGACAGAAGTGTACAACACCTACACTTCACCTATCATGTTTAGGTCCCATGCGATAGGGATAGCCTATCGCCATCCACCGGGCACAATTCCAACTCCATGCTGCTATTGTGAATTTCCTGACGATAAGTTTTAAAACAACCCCGAGACCTCGCGGGGATTTGCGCATACGCTAATCACTAGACCATCAAGGCAGTGGATATTCTATCATTGCAATATTAAAAGTACCAGCTTCTTGAAACGTAGAAACTTCAAGTTAACTTTAAGTACACAAATTGAATTAATACAACTTGAACTTTTCATCAAACAATCTAAATGTGAAGAACTGCTAAGTTACATCACCCATCAAAGCTAACTTAAACAAAACTTTAGATCAATCTACCCATTGCACTACGAGGTGCGCAAGCAATAATATTTATTCTTATTTTATTTATTCCCATGCCTACCCCCTAAGGCATGATAGCGTACATCTTCTCACACTAACTTATATTACTTACCAATAAACTTTAACCAATAAGCGGTTAGTTATGCTTAACGAAGAATTGCCCTTTCAAACTACCCATATTCTAAGTAGAAGTATGTATTTCTTGAACAAAAATCAAACAAAAATTTTTGTTCCTCTGATTTTTAAAGAGAGTAAAGTTGGTAGCGGTGTACTGAATGTATATTTTTAGCAGCTGCTTAAAATCTTAAGTCTATCTAGACAGACGTAAGATTTTTTTTTTTTACATTTGAGAGAAAAACCAAATGATCATGTTGTCATGCATTAACTTGCGGTAGAGCACTTGTGAACGAGCCCGAGGGCAGCAGCTCCACCGTTTCACTTTTAACCGGCAGCCAAATAGTAGTACTTGCTTTACTGTGTTCCGGTTTGGTAGTGAGATCAGGCTCTGAAATTACTGGCAACATGAGGCCTAACACCATAGTCCTCAGTTGCAGCGATGCATCTACAATTTTTTGAGGATTGTTGATATCCATGGGCTGAACTCCACCTTCCATCAAGTGGACTACACGTTCGTTTGCTGCAGGAAAAGTATTAACAAAAACTTAAGCCTCATAGATACAATCTGACATAGATAATTTTCATCTTCCTAATGAAAACCTGGAAAACCTTTTTATTAACACAGGAACCGTGCCCGATACTTTTCGGTTCTCAGTCACATTGTTAATTGTAATGAAGCAGGTAGTAATTATTATTCTTTATATAAGTTTGACGACCGGATGGCGGAGTTGGTAGTGTACCTACCTGCGACGACGAGGTCGTGGGTTCGATTCCCACTTAAGACAAATCTTTGTGTGCATGAACATGGAGGTTTGTCTTAGTCTGGGTGTTTCTATGTATAATAAGTATGTATTTACAAAAGAAAAGTATATATGTATTAGTATCAGTTATTCTAGTACCCATAGTACAAGCTCTGCTTAGTTTGGGACTAGATGGCGTTGTGTGTGAGTCGTGAAATATTTATTTATATATTTATTTATTTTCTCTTTAGTATTGGGAATTATTTTCGCAGATATTTATCGAAGAAGAACAGTAAATTATATAACGATTTAATCAGAGACTAATACTTTATCCGATTCATTGAACGCGATCTAAGGCGTTAGGCCGGTTGCACCTGACCGACTAAAAACAACCGTGTTTAAAGGTAGCTTGCAAGCTAAATATAAAGACAAGTAACAGTGCATCAATATAATTTTCACTGTTACTAGTCATTATAAGTTTAAACATTTGTTTAACAAAAAAAAATGTGTTAAAAGTTGCTGGGAAACTTTTGACATACAAATTTCAAATGAACGAACAAAATGATGAGCGAAAAAAGCTAAAATTTTAAGTTGAAATCTGGGAAACCTGTGGGTCAATCACAGTTGGGCGTTTTTGCGTGCAATGCGACAAATAAATCGCAGCGACAGAAAAGTCTGACTCTTGCAGTCTGCTTTACTTTAGCCTACAATAGCCATTGGCCCAATAAGGATGTAATTGGAAATTCTAGGGAAGGCACACCATTACAGGAGACTACATGTAGCCGTGCGTCCACTGCGACAACGACACGCTCCCGGCCTATTTAAACCCCATTTAGAACCCATTTGGTCCCATTTGGGCCCCATTTGGACCCTATTGGGCCCCATTTGGGATTTTAACGGTATCGAGGAATATTCATCTTGGATTGTTAGATTTGTGATAAAGGTAATTGGTTTGCAACTTTGTTGATATTTTGTTTTATTGGTTGTCGTCGATAATCTGCTCATCGATACAAGTTCTGCTTCAATCCAAGTTCAAATCCTGCTGGTCCCATATCTTTTTCAACTGTTTCTTAGTAAGTTCTGCTTAGTTTGAGACTAGATAATGTGTGATATTTGGTTGACATTTCTATCGATTAGTTTAAGATAGGTGTAGGATGATTGAATAGTAAACCAGTTAGAACTGGTGTGCCCAATCGGACCTTTTTGTGTATTATTTGTACATATTTAGTTTTTTATAAGAATTTGCTTTTATGTTTTTTGACAATTAAGTTTCTTGTCAGTCTTTAGGTTTTATCTTTCTAAGTTCAGTGTTGTTCTTTAGTTTATTTTTCTAATATAATTTATTCTCTTTATTCCTGGTTTCTTTGTCTTAACCCAATCCACAACAACTGATAAAGACTATTTTATTTAGAAGTTGCAAATTGTTAATTATCATTGCGCAGAGAGCGCTTTACCTTTAAAATAGTGTATGAAAGCTCTACTTTTACCACCTAATGTCTATGTTAATACATACCATAACATCACGCGCACATCACATCATGTTTCAAGTTTGGGTTTTTGTAGTTTACTACCGCGTAAGTCTTTGCCATTTTTTGAAAGAATAATGAATCATAAACCATCCAGAAATACAAGAAAATGCACAAAATAAATAGCTCAAGAAATAGTTTCTCAAATGCACAAACAAATTACT
This sequence comes from Hypena proboscidalis, assembly GCA_905147285.1. Classification (NCBI taxonomy): domain Eukaryota; kingdom Metazoa; phylum Arthropoda; class Insecta; order Lepidoptera; family Erebidae; genus Hypena; species Hypena proboscidalis. Next base: position 2,818,158 of record LR990132.1, read on the forward strand.
TTTGAGAGAAATATTTTTAAAACTGCAACACGGCCGCTGGCTTCCACTACCACCTTCATTTAGTACCAGCACAAGTGAAAAACGACCTTATTATACTTAAAATAACGTTTCAAAAGGTGTAAGCTTTATTTAATTCAGGCTCGCTCGCAGTAGGCTTTGTTGACATTTTCCAGTTTTCGTTTTTTCTATTGTAAGAAATTGTTTATTATTTATTATGTTGTGGCTAGGAGAACAGCGGTTAGAGTGAGACTAAGCTCCAATGTATTAGTTCGTGAGTCTCGGTGAGTCACCATGTTTTCTGACTAATAAGAATTATCTTAAAGATGTCACATAGCTTGGACTCGGCACACCTACTTAATTCTAATTAGGTTGAAACCTCACACCTTCGTGAACGATGTTTGTCTTGTTGGTCTTTGTAATAATATAAACAACTTAGAACCTGATTGATAGCAAAACGATCTTGCTATTATATTTCTTTATCTTGAGCATTGTAGCGGATTGTAGGTTCAACTTTAAATCAGGTACCAGTGTTATTTGGGATTGTTATAACGGTAATTTTTCAGAAACGGCACGCAGTCTGTATTTGTGAGAAATGACAATATGCTTACCTCCCATCACGTGGGATCTAACATAATAACTGAATTGTTGGTGTTGTACCTACTCCTCTGCAACACCCGTTTTAGTAAAAAGATGTTATGTTATATCAACACGCCGTTTTCGGAGCCTGACAATTATTCATTTTATACTCCATGAGTCAAGCGCACTTTTATGACATAGCTACTCAACGCTTTGTTCATTACCTTTCTTAAATTTGTTACGAACTAAAACAATACTAATTAAACAAATACACAACAAAATGGCCGTTTTATGAACTGGAGTAAATGGGAAAGGCGATGGTAAAGGTTTTAATGGCTAGAGTGTACTTTGACGTTTTTGTTATATTATGTGTAAAACCTACAGTTAAGTATAAATATATTTCTTTCTTAAAGAACTTAACTGTACTGAATACTAACAGTCACTAAGAAATTACTATATCATGTGCAAATCTATTTTCATTGATTACAGCAGGCCACTAGGTGGATTGCAAAGTAATTTTCGCTGATGGAGCGTAAACCATCACATGTTATATCTTATTTTTGTCTATATGCGAGTTGAATGTTATACTATCACACATTTACCTGTTTTTTCAAGTCAATAAGGATTAGTCAAAACTATTCTCATTAAAGTACAGAAAATTAAAGATTTCCCATTAAATCCTGAGTCCCACCAATCCAATCGTCAATACTCTGTCAGTCATTAAAACGCTACCATTTAATTTGTAACTCTAATTACTCATTAACAGTTTCGGCTTATACTCCTTTTGTGAGGTATTTAATAGTACCGCTTTTTCACAATCATAAAAAGTCTTTAAAATAAATTTATCGGTACTAATAAAGTCCCCAGTAACGATACTGGTACACTGAACTCAAAATCGGATACATTAATTTGCTAATAAAATGTATTAACAGTCCCGAAAACAGTTATTCGGTACATTCCACGAATATTAATAAAAATGTGCAGCCGAACATAATCTTTGACTGTATAAAGGTTGAATTGATCCGAATGGGATGTAAAGTATTTTTTGGATTTAATTTCAAATACTGATACCGAAAGTTTATTAATTTTATATTTGAGGTTCGTGATAATATTATCAAAAGTGTTGTTCCAAAAGTAAAATATATATTTTACATTGCAATATTGCTTGTGAGTCTCATTTATCAAATCTATACTGGTTCTAAGCAAAAAAACATAATCATATTTAAAAATATGTATATATAACCACTTGTATTACCATACCATTTTGTGTATTATATCTCTTATTATGTTTCTATTGTTTTGTATTTGGTGTACAATAAAGAGTTTTTATTATTATTATTATTATTATTATTATATATTATATTATACTATAGAATTCACTTCGCTCACAAATAAAATGACTATAAAAGTCAACCTCGTAAAAATCTTTCAATACAACAAAATGTCATTGAAATGGCCCAAATGGCACAAATAAATGATTTTTATGTCCGACTTCCGCAAATAAAAGCGACATTCATAAATATATTATGTGAAGAGACATAAAACAAGAAGACTCTGTCCTTGAAGTAAAAGATCTTGATGACACTTAAAGTGAAAGTATCAACATTATCTCAGGCAAAGTAAGGCACATACATATTAAGTAGCTATCGACGTGGATCTCGAAATACGGGAGCTAAGAAGAAACTAGGCGAAGAAGAGACTAGATGCAAGCAATATGATAAATGCTGAAACAAAATTAAATCCAGGAAATTCTATCATTAAAAGTATTTCTAGATTATAAGAAATTATGAATAAACACCACAAAAACCAACAAAGACAAAGTAAAAATACATATTTTATCAAAAACCCAAGTTGAAGTTTAAAGGAAACCAAGGATCATGGATTTCAAATTATTGAAATTTAAGTTAATGAATTCCGATAACCGCATGTTAACGATCAGAATGTAATTTTTATGAATGCCAAGAAGTTATGAGCAGGTAAAGTACGTAATCATGATCCTGAATATCTGGATTTTAATAGGTAACCGGTAGCTACATTTAAAAGATAACTTTGTTGCAGTAGTAAAATTCAATACATTATTGGATGGGAGTGGTCTTATAGAAACTTCTGAAGAGCCGCAAGCGATAATCGCTCTATTTAGTCGCATCAATATCATGATTAAAATTATTATAGAAGTTAATACAAGGAGGGTACTTTACATTGATATCTTTTGAGTACAAGAAAAAATATAAGGCAACAAAGTATTCAATATCTCAGATCTGACTGAGTTGATATCATAAAAGGATAATGTCATTTAAACAGCAGATCAAAAGATACAATAAACTACAATTATCAATTAATGTCACTCTGATCAAGAATGATCATAGTAAGATCATATTCCTAGGCACAAGCATGATCATTGGCTAGATTTCAAAGCCTCATTCATAACTTATAAAAGAAAACGTTTTAAAGCTACTATTAAAAAATAAAATGTAATTGTTAAATAAACTATCAGGCAAAATAACATCCATGTTTCTTTTAAATCATTTGTTCAAACATGCAAATGACTAATTCACTTTTTCATTCAATAGACAGAAGTTAAAATAGCAGGCTAATGACGCAGCATCCGCGCTTGCGAGGGTTTTTGTGGCCAATAGCGGCCGGCGCCGCCGCGCAATTTGTCAGCGTGGTAGAACTGCATTGCTAAGACCTATTACGATTTTAGTTTTTTAATAAGAGTGTTTGAAGAGTGAATCGGCGGTAAGGATCAGTTTGATTCTTTTCGCGAACGATATTAAAGAACTAAAAAGATAAATGTTAAATTTTGTCATATGGAACTATTATTATCTATGCATATTATGATACCACATTATAATTATGACGACGACAATATTGTTTCTCTAAACTTCTATTTTAGTAAATGAAATGTCTCGATGGTCTAGTGGCTAGCGTATGCGACTCACGGTTCCGATGCCCGAGTCGGGCCAAGTGTTATTTGTGAACTTTTCGTCAGGAAATGTACATTAGCAGCACGGAGTTGGATTTTTGTCCGGTGGATGGCGATAGGCTCACCCCCTATCCCATGGGACCTAAACATAACAGGTGAAGTGTGGGTGCTGTACACCTCTGCCACACCCTTCTGCGTAATATAGGCGAGATGTAGTGATGTTATGTTATGAAATATCCTCGTAAAAAATATTCTGATGAGATCAGGATATTTTTCATATTTCTTTCATTGTTGTCTATTTTTAATTTCATAAAAAAAATTAAGCATAAGAAATCTCAGACTTATTTAAATAGCCGAGAAAAGTATTTTGTTATATTTCGAAAAGATTTTTGGAAAAATGAAATATCATTACGAAAAAAACAGAAATTGATTGATATTAAGCAAAATTATCCAGAACCATGATTTCCAAACCATTTCTAATACAATCCGACATTACAACTCATCAGTTTAAACCTCTCCGCAGAGTAAACACACATTGACATTTGGCTCGCAATCGGCTAGCCGATCGGCTGAATACATTAGACTTAATAAAGCGAACAGGGTTCTTTTCATTAGCAAGCTACGGGATATCTTGATGGAGCCTGAAACGGTAGGGCTGGCCAGGAATTTGACGACAATTGTCTAAGGCATTCGTGTCATTAGAGAACTGATGTTATTTACGGAGACAGGTTCCAACCTGCCTCTACAAATCCCGTTGTGGATGGAAATTCTGACATCCAATGTGTAACAGACAGGAGCATTTTATTTGTAGAAATTTTATCTTCTATGTTTTTAAATCTTTTATGTGTAATGATAGCTTGTAGCAAATAATTGGTCTGGTCCTGTGATCAAGACGGAGGTTATCTATTCATGAATAATTCTGCATTCATTACAATTTTAGATACTTCCATTACATCTTTAGGATTTCCTGCATCATTTGAAGTCAACACTGATGAATGTTAGACAGAAGAAGAAGAAAGTGTTATAATAGGCATGATGACTGATCTATAGATAGTAAAATATAGGATACCTTATCAAACTATAGGTAAACATAAACCAATTGAAATAATTTTTTGTTACATACTATAAATCTAACTCATTTTATGATCATTCAAAGTTTCATGGACGAGTTCATTTTTAAAATACGAAATTATTCGATTTTTTTTTTATCATTAAATTACATACACAATTTATAGCAATATTTGTAATAAAACCATTTTTATAAACGCAATATTTCGTATAGCTATCAAACAAAATTCATAACTTCACATACAAAATACTCTATCGTGACGTCACGCTTGAGTAGCCTTTTGTTTGGAGCGTTTGGGCGAGTCTATTATTAATGTGAATTTGAAATTGTATTATCTCAGGAAGTTTATGTTAGGTCAAAGTAATTCTTGTAATGATGTTTCTTATATCAAGAGGTGTTTCAATTACATACAAAAATAAAAATTAGTCATCATGCCTATTTTGGGGTGAGTAAGAATAGACATGTTAAAAGTGACGAAGACAAAAACAGCAATGTTGCAAATAATACTGGTTAAAGCGACAAATAAAAAGGACAATCTTAAAAAAAACCTAAGAGCTATATTAGGAGTCACAGCAAACATAAAATAGGTAAGAAGGATAGCCTGTCGAACAGAGTGAGTTGAACGATTGTGTAATAGACGTGTGCGCCTAAAAACAAAAGCTCCTTAGAGCTACAACCTTTTCAAGTGATACATTGATCCTTAGAATGCATTTAAGTAGCTTGGTCGGTTTTTTTTGTACTAAAAGAGATGACTGGCACGACTGCATTACAATGATTAGATGTTAAAAACATTTTATCGTTGTAAACTAAGTACACCTACTTTTCAATATTTAAAAAAACTATTTCTTTTTGTATTTTTGGACAACCCTACCATCTAAGACTACTGGCGCTACCCGGAATTGTCTGCTACTGATCGACGTCTCTTCTTTAGTTTTTTCTTACTAATTAGTCTAATGAGGTGTTTTGTGTTTACTTAAAGGACAAATCGACTTTTTTTATTGCTAATTGGCGTTTTAACTAATGATAAAAGAGTTTCCTAGTCTTCTTTACTAATAGGTTTTATTTATTACACTTTGTCTTTGAAATTTAAATTACAATTCTAAGTTGAAGGTACGTTCAAATTTATTTACTACTCTTGAGATTTATGAACTAAGTAAACAAGATTTCAGTCACGAAATTTATAACGTAAACAGATAAGTATAACACATTCATAAAACAAAATGTTTATGCAAAATATAAGTCAATGTTAAGATTCCAATCAAAAATATGAAGAGCATATTTATCTATACGCGGCACTTTACTTGGCGTATTTGGGCAAATGTTTGTGTAAATTAGTCCAAGCATAATCACTTTTACGCTCATAAGTATTTACTCTAATTTGCCCTTATCTCACATGTTAAATATTTGCCCAAACACGACAAAAGAAGTAAAATACAATAAAAATACACCAGCCAAACAGATGCCAAACACACCGCAAACTTTCCCAACCCTGGCTTCCATTGTAACCCTATTGCACCTTATTATTAGTAGTGACCTATGCCTCCAACTAGCGAGGACAGCAGATTAGGGCTGCAAGAGGATTCCCAAAGCTTCCTGGTTTCCAAAGCACCTTGAACAACACCTCATAAATACGAACAAGTAGTGGTGTAAGTCCCGTTTGTTGGGACTATACATTTTTTATTCGACGGGCTTGCGTTTAACCGCATTTACCGTGAGAGGGGAAGCTTCAAAAGATTATGAAAATGATATCCTTAACTAAAACTAATAAAACAGCAAAAGAATTTTTAGTCCATCTGATAGTAAATGATGTGAACGTAGATGCTTTATTACATTATAGATATAAAGGACTATATTTTTAAACTTCTTAGTAATTTTCAGCAATGTCTTAATTCAGCAATGAGTTAAATCTTGGGACACACTAAGATAGCCAACTAACACACGTCACAGCTCACAAACGTAAACGCTGTACAAACACTCACTAGATCCGGCTACAAACAATGACAAACACAAAACAAATCACGAAAAAGCAGTGCCAAAACAAAACTCAAGTACAGCCAGCAAAACAGTTGGTAGACCAAATTATTTGCAACGAATGCAACCCGAAAATCGGATAATTGGATCGAAATCTTCTGTAGAACATACAAGTATATAGAATCAAGTTTTTACTTGCGTATTTGGTAGTATCATAATTTCTTGTCGAGTCTTATGCCTTTTTTTATTTCTTAAGTCGAGTCGGCCTTTTTTGATACCCGCAAAGATAATTCCTACCTCGCTCGGCATTCGGAATAAATGCAGGCTACTTATTGTACTGACTGTACTTCGTATGCGTTATGTAAGCTTTGTTTTTTTGTTTTTTGTGCCTGAATTCCAGTTATTGTTCGGTAATGGGGTGTTATAAAGCATTTTTATGAATTTTATTCCTTTATACTGTGTCGATGTGTGGCGAGTACTTGCTTGTTGTCTGTATGATTTTGGCTTTAATAGAGCTTTTTGGTCTTGCTCGATGGCGTTGCGTCGTATTGACTTGTTCTTCTGTAACTGCTAGCTAACAGCTTTAATTTTATTACTGTAACCTTAACAGTTAAGTTATATTATTGTGTCATAATAATTAATAATTATGATTTTTCATTCTACCTCGATGGTTTAGTGGTTAGCGTATCCGCCTCTCACTGAGGCGAGGTCTCTTGTTTGATTCCTGGGTCGGGCAAAGTGTTATTTGTGAACTTGCCGTCAGGAAATGCTCAATAGCAACACGGAATTGGCATTGAGCCCGGTGGATGGTGAAAGGCATATTCCATGGGACCTAAACATAACAGGTGGAAAGTCGTTGTTGTACACCTCTGTCAACCCTTCTGGGTAATAGGCGTGATGTTATGTATATATGTATATATTTTTATATAACGCAGAGCAATGAAGTTAAATAAAGCGTGCTTAGCTGTACAGTAATGGAATTAAATAACTTACATATTTTCGACTTACATCGCCCATGCATATAGTACATGACGCTAACCTTAACAAAACATAATACCTCAGAGCATAATACCATTTAAATTATAATAAATAAATAAATATTCCACAACTCACACACAACGCCATCTAATCCCAAAGCAGAGCTTGTACTATGGGTACTAGAATAACTGATACTAATACATATATACTTTTCTTTTGTAAATACATACTTATTATACATAGCAACACCCAGACTAAGACAAACCCTCATGTTCATGCACACAAAGATTTGTCTTAAGTGGGAATCGAACCCACGACCTTGGCGTCGCAGGTAGATACACTACCCACTCCGCCATCCGGTCATCATTCTCGACAATATATATAGATAGGCAGGCCGGCTAGCTCGTTTATTTTATTTCCAGTTCGTTCACAAAAGCTCTATCACCAATGTTCGCTATATCGACCGAAGAATGAAATATCTGTCTACAAATCATGTAGGGGTACAGTTATAAGATGCAATATGACTTGTAGCACAATGCGTCGGAATTATGCCAATATTGTAAGTGGAGCTTCAGCCATTGTTGTTATATTAAACGACGCATTGACGGCCATTGTAAAGGTTACGGGTTCGATTCCCGTGACGGTTATGGATGGCAATATTTGTTTGAGTCAGATATTTGTTCGATTGTAACGGTAAAGGTTGTGCTTTGTCAATAAGAAAGTTAACGCCAATGTGTATTTATATTTCTGCCTAGAAGTTATTATTATACAATAATTAGGGCTTGTTTCACAATCGTCAAGTATGAATGAGTCACTAAATAAATGTTAACTCAACTTATTTTAAAATAATACAATTCAAACATTTAGTCGACGATTGTCATTTCAATTTGTTTGTGTTATATTATTATGTTATCATTTGAGTAAAGTTTACTAGACAATTATAAAATAGGTCGTAAAGTTGGTAAAATCCCTGAAATGACTTGCACTAATAGCATAATATATATACTCTAGTGTATCTTGGCAAGTAGTAACCACATGCCGTAAGGGAAATAAAAGTAATTGCCACAATCATACAAATCAAAATTAAAATATGTATTGTGTTTTTTTTTCTCAAGATAAATGCATACCACAATTACAAATAAGACATTTATAAAACTACTAAACATGTATAGTCTGCTTTTATACAGGCATAATACAGTAACAGGTGGCAAAACCACGTAAGTCATTAAGCATGCTATCGTTGCCTAAGACAAAAACGGAGACAGCAATTACTACTTGAAATAATTAATTAAAATAGCAGTCTTTGACCAATTCTACAGCAATCTATTTTTCCTTGAGCTACAAATGGAAAATCTTTTTTTTTTAATTGGTGGTTAAAAAAGGCTCAGGAGTACCATAAACTGAATGAGATGAAAAATATTCCGTTGCAATCTCGTCGGAATTGTCAACTCCATTTACAAAAGCATTTCTGAGAAACTTACAAGTATTTCTGCTTACCCACTTAGGGATATAGCGTGAATGAAATACCTAAGTGTGATTACGACATTATGTGAATACTGGTTTAAGTTGAATAACATAATTTAACCAAATAAATCATGGCATTGATCGGTTTAAGTAATTGATAAAAGGTAAATGCTATTTATATAACCTAATTATTACTTGTAGTTTTCAATACAACTAATTGTAAATTAGTTATTTTATTAAGAACTAGACATTTTTTTATTCCAAAAAGACCTAACTCTCCGCGGTTAGTATCACGGAGTCCAAAACTCTGGAATAGAGTAGATAAGCTCACTTACTATTGCATAGGTTGTGAAATGTAAATGTTTTACATCACTGCAATACCTTTTTAGGTAGTACAAGCGTGATGTTATATTGATGTCAATGACATTTTCCAATATTTCCAATTTCTCAACTGGTAGTCATATTCTTTTACGGTAACGTATATAACAAAAATGTCGTAAAAGCCTTTACGACTTTTTAAGATTCCTATTCTAGTGCGATATTAAATTACAAATTAAAATCAAACAGGAGATACATTTTTTATTTATAATCATTGTTCGTTGATAAAACAAAATACTTTTAGCTTCTTTACATTTTTATTGTCGTGATAAGTAAGTTTTTATGCTAAGTAGCTACACAATCGATTTGTGATCATCGACAATACGTTGGAATGACAATTAAGTGCTAAATATGGGAGTCAGGGTTTCATTCACCTAATCAAGTCTTTAGTATTCTTAATCCTAGAAATATTTTACTCGTGTTAATCAAATGAATTAACATTCGGAGCTTTTTTCTACATGTATTGAGAATTATATATTTTATTTATCTTCAGTGTTTAGTATCGTAATGTAATTTTATTTTTAAATAATAAAAAAATACTTAGTTAAATGACTCACATGCCAAAAATATAAAAAACAAGTAAGCCCAACATTTTCGAATCTTTCTTCCTATAATTGACTTGCCGCGTCTCGTTACAATAAATTGACAATATTTAACTCTAAAATGTAAATAAAATTGAAACAGATAGTATTCAAAGTCCAAGTGGAAGTCTTATCCACCACACACGTCACTCAAAGTCTCCACACGGCTTTTGTCCATTGTCCCTTAACACAAAATTTCGCGAATTAAAACCCGAAATCCGACTGTCACCTGCGCTTGTCTCCAAAACCGATATACCATTGTCTTTGACTCGCTAACTTACTGCATTTTACCAACCCTCAGACTCGACCACAAATAAAATTCAACTCTATTTTTTAAAACATAAGAGTGTTATTGTTTTGACTGTATAGTCAGTTACGATGTTATTCGTCGGCAGTTGGTAGTATTTATGTCATGTACGTCGGTTTTCGTCTGTCGGGTGCCCTATTTATTGCCAACCGAATTGGAATTGATAATTCGAAACGTCTTGTAAAGGTTCTATCCGGTGGAAAGAAATATGGTGTATCAAGTGATTGTTTATTGTGAATCTTATAGGTTAAAGTTCGTCTGTGAATTCAATTGTGACAGACATAAGACTGGTGTTTTGTGAACGGAAAGACAGTTGAAATAATTGACACTAGCAGTGGTTTCATTATTTATGTTTAGGCTCAAGAATTATAAACATTATCGTTTTTTTATTGTATGAATACTTACCTCTTATTTTGTTAATTTTATAACTTTTGCAATTATTGACTCTTACCTCTTTAAATCTTAAGTTTCAATCTATTACTATACTTCCATCAATCAATCTCAAAACAAGTAAGCACGTTCTCAAGGCAGAAGTATCTACCACACGCAAATATTTCCACCATTTTTTGCCTTGAATTGGCAATTCACGCTTTGTCTAAAACTTGTTACATAGCTTAGAAAGAATGTACGATTTGCCACGCATGTCCAATTTAGTAGCAAAAAATAAATTTAGTTGAACAACTAAAATGGTTACTTTAATCTTCTATCACCGTTAACTTTTCAGTGTTGCCAAAATGGGATTTTTTATAGGTTCTGTTTACAACAAGATTTTGACACAATACATGTTTTGGTGAAAAGACGTTTGGGCCTGAATTTTCTGAAGCAACGCTGGTATTCAATCTTATAAATTAAGTATTAGACTTTGTGAACTGAAAACCGCTAAGCTATACTATACAATACCATATTATACAATATCATTGATAAAATTTCAATATTGTTAAATGAACATTTTAGATTTGCTGGAATTAATTTATCTTCAATAGCAAAAAATACCTAGCCTGTAGACATCTACTGGCAATAAAACACACAGCAGACTACTTCAAAATTTCACAATCTCAATAACCTTTCCGTCCACAAACCTACCAACCAACAAACCAACAACCGCATTCCTTTCGAACAATAATAAAACACCGTCGTATGTATCAAATTCCCGCCACCCAACACTGCCTTATTAACCCTAAAGTTTTACGTTAAATTTATGCAATTAACCCTGGAATAAAGTTTCGCGACGATATATCACGAAGGAGCAACGGTAGCCAGAGTTGCAAGTCGTCGATACCCTTAGGTCATGTGATAGCATCGCATCGGGACATACGACAGAATTCACTGTTAATTGTGCCAAGTTTAATTGACACCGTTGTACGCTGATGCCTGATTGTTTTGTTTGCTACGTTTTTGTTTCGTACGTTTTAAACGCGAGAATCGTGAATGGTTTAGGTTGCAAGTATAGCAGTTTGGTTAATGTTTTAGTTAGCTTTATTGAAATTAAATTACACTTTTTCAATCGAATTTATCAGTCTAACTAATGGGACACCTATTAAATTGCTGCACAACGAGCTTTCAGTAGGTACGAAATAAACCCATACCTTCGTTGCAACTTTAATAGACCATGATAAAAAATGATTATACCTACATTATATCCTATATCTATAATTTAATCACCATTTACCACCAAACTAGAAGACGATTACTTTTGCAGATAATAAATAGATCTTACTTTCGACTCATCCATGAATGCGGGTTGTAGAAAAATAGCTTGAGCATTATTATTATTGTAATAGGCACTACGGCTCAGTAGGACATTTTTTTCGAACGAAAATATTTACTTATTCAACACTATAATAATCATGAAACGAAGACTATAGTTTTAACTCAGAATTATAGGCATGAGAAATTTGCCTTTTAAAAGCTGAACTCGCAGATAAAAGCTACTAATTACCTTCATAAAAGCTTTAGTCCCTTTGCATTATATCCACAAAGGATGCCGGCCAAATAAAAAAACATAACCGCCTAGTTTTGACCGGATACCTCACAGCGACATAATATATTATTAAACATAATAAAAACGAATTAAAGGTAGTAAAATGATCCAATTTAAAAATCATTTTGTTTAACAAGACCGTCGTATGTTAAGTTACTATGTTATTCGCGTACATAAAGTTATAAATATTTTCTTATGAATAAATAAACTTACCAAACAAAAAAGTTAGCTATAACATTTTTATAATAGATTGGTGTTTCATCAACTTGTCATTCGTAAGAATACCTTCTTAACTCAATGGAATAAAGTACAAATTCGCACAATTTATTGTTGCTAAGTATATAAAAATAATTTATGAAGATACATAGACCTATTATACAGATTAAAATTCGACAATATGGTCAGTAAGATCTACAGACTCAGATTGGCATAAGGACAAACAGGTTTTTGTAAAGAATGCTTAAAATATTCGTTATTTGCCTTAGTTGTAAAAAAACATGGTTTTAGACAATTATAAATATGACTGACTCTTCTTCGTCGTGTCGATGGCTAACTCAAATTTTATTTTGACTTGCCATCGTGGTGAAAGGATTAGCCAATTCGCTTTGGAGATCTCGCTATTTTCGCTTCGCTTGGTGCTAGTCTAGTAATTATTATCTTATTAAACATCAAATTGATGCCTAATGTCTCATACTATCATATCATTTTATTATTGTTTACGTACCTTAATTAGATAAAGCCGCTGAGTTCTAGTTACGATACGCGGTAAAGTTATAAAATATAATATATTTAATTGATCATAAAATTATGACATATTTTTTCCTTACCCAAAACCGCAACTTATTATGCTGTAAAATATCATAGCCAATATTATAAATGTGAAGTTTTTGAGGATGAGTAGCTGTTTCTTTCACGCAAAAACTGCTGAGTTGAATTTTTGTGCACGGTTCGAGCAGTGGTTAAAGCGGTCGCCTCCCCGTTTTTAACTGCGCTGGTATTGCAGATTCGATCCCTACACGGGACAAATCTTTGTGCGATCCGTTAGATTCGATTAGATTTGTGTGTTTCTTTGTATGTGTGAAGTGTATGTCTGTATACCGCGACACAGAAGTTATTCCTAGAGCGGGCGTCGTTTTTCGGCACATGTAATATGTAATAAATATGATACGCTAATGTTACTTGCTCAGATGTAACATTAACGTGTCAACTTATTTGTATTGACGCGTGCGGAAATGAATCTGAATTATATTTTATACTCGAATATTTTACAATAAAATCAGAGAAACATTTTTCCTCCATTTATATGTCAAAACAACTGTGTATTGGAATTTAGTAATCACTCAATTTATTTAATTACTTTTACGACTTGAAAGATCTTGATTGTTTTATTGTTGGCCACTTATTTCTACCGCCTCTAGTAAATAAATATTTAACATACTCTTTTAATTCGATTTTATATTGGTTCGATTCCCGCTCAAGACAAATTTTTGTGTGTATGAACATGGAGATTTTCTTGGTCTGAGTGTTTCTATGTATAATAAGTATTTTTTTTTCAAAAAAACAAGTATTACGTATTGGTATCAGGTTATTCTAGAACTTATAGTACAAGCTTCGCTTAGTTTGGGATTAGATGCCGTTGTGTGAATGTTGTGTGATATATTTTTTATATATTTTACATGATTAAAAATATGTCTGTCATTTAAAAGACAATATATATATTTTTTTAAAACCGTTGCAATTTATTTAATGCAATAAATATCTTCCAATACTTAGTCTTGAAATTCGACAATTATAGCCGTTTTTTCACTTTGATTTTATTAAGTTTCTGACAGCTGATTGATGTTTTAAAGCAATAAAAGAGAAATATTTTGATAAACTATTAATAAGACTCTCTTAAAATAACTAGGTGTCTAGGCTACTATCAATATGAATTTTTCTCGTAAAGTAAAGTAATGACTTACTACTAACATAAATTAAAAAGTTTGCGGGATTCGAAGGTTTTTTTACTTGGTCACACAAGAAAACTACAATGCCGATATTTTCGTTTTTTTTACACATATACCTTTGTATTACAAAGGCTATTTATCGTAATAGCGGCGTAACCAAATCGTAACCGCCGCAGGTAGAAACACAAAATTCGGTCATTTCTCAAAACCTCCATATTCCCACAGTGCCTGCGACATTATTATTTACAATGGTTCCAACATGCCACAAAACAGAAAACAATGCCGGCAATATTTCTATAATAAGTACATAGAATATTATAAACGGCCAAGAACAAACACGCTACATAAATATGTATCCACGCGTTGATCGAACCTGTGACCCCATGCATACTGGGCCTTTTAGAGTTTTAGTTGTATAATATTGTATTGTATTGTAGTCATATATAGTGGTATATATAGTGGTGGAAGCAGCGATAGCCGTGTGGGAGACCGTAGGACTGCTAAGTCAAAGGTCTAGGGTTCGAACCCTCGGCACACACCTCTGTCAATAAATCGTTAAGATTCGTCTTTACGAAGATATTTGTGTATTTATCCTATAAATTATCGCTCGCTAACGGTGAAAGAAAACATCGTGAGGAAACCTGCATGCCTGAGAGTGCCTAAAATGTGCTCGAGGTTTTGTGAAGTCTACCAATCCGCACTTGGCCAGCGTGGTGGACTGTGGCCTAACCCTTCTCATCATGAGAAGAGACCCGAGTCCAGTAGTGGGACATGTTTTTTTTTTTTTTTTTTTTTTTTTTTTTTATGGTGGATAGGCACGCGTTTGACCACGATCTCACCTGATGGTAAGTGAAGATGCGGTCTACGGTGGAGCACGCTTACCTATAAGATACCTATTAACTCTTGCTTTGAAAAGATCCAGATTGTACTCATGCGGAAACACAGACTCGGGCAGGGCGTTCCATTCTTTGGCAGTTCGCATAAGAAATGTGGAAGCGAAACGCTTAGTGCGTATTTGTGGAATGTCTACCGTGAAGCGGTGCCTGAGTGCCGTTTGTCTGGTAGTCCGATGGTGAAACGGGGACGGAGGGATTAGATTGTGAAGTTCCTCGGCACACTCTCCGAAATGTATCCTATAAAAGACCGATAGGCTGGCAACCTTGCGACGGTGCTCTAGACTTTGTAGTCGAGCCTCCGTCAGATCGTTGTCGCAGATGGTTCTCTTGGCTCTCCTCTCGACTGACTCGAGTGCCTCAAGCTGGTACTTGGCTGAACCATCCCACAGATGAGAACAGTACTCCACACACGACCGGACTTGCGCTTTATAGAGGTCGAGCAACTGCCTTGGTGTAAAATATTGCCTCACCTTGTTGAGGATGCCCAGCTTTTTGGCGGCTAGCTGAGCTTTCGACTCAATGTGTGAGCCGAAATTGAGCTTCGAGGTCAGCGAGATACCGAGGAGCTCAAGACGATATGTATTAGTTACAGGGCTGCATTATAGTGGTATATTTTTTGCAATACAATAAGGCTATAAATGTTGTTTAACTATGAGATTTGGCGACAAAATGTATTAGGTAGTACTAAAATATTGAAGAGTTATGATTTGGTTATGACGCCCGGCGCTTTCAACTGTTTTATCTAGAAATTCTACCATCACAAAAATATTGCAGTTTCCACTTACCATCAGCAAGATAGTTCGTTTGCAATCATGTGACTTGAAAATAACTAGTGGCGCCTCCTATGAAGCGCAAAGATGAGTAGTGGCTATTTCTTTTATTAATATCTTCAGCTATTTTATTGGCTATTTTATATCTTTATAGGTTTTTTACTATGCGGATGTGAAGGTTTATCAGTAGGGCTTAGCTTTGAGGTAGAACTTCTAGTTGAAAGATGCAAATAGCTTTTAATTATTAGTATTTAAATAGCTTTTTAGCAGTAATAAGTATTTATTATTGCTATTATTTTATACTGCCTCGAATCTTTCGGTTAGCGTATGCGCCTCTTGACCGCGAGGTCTCGAAATAGATTCCGGGATCGGGCAAAGTGTTATTTGTGAACTTTCCGTCCGAAATTCACAATAGCAGCACGGAGTTAGAATTGTGACCAGTGGGTGGCAATGGGCTATCTCAATGCTCTGCTCTATGCCTATCCCATTGGACCTCAACTTAACAGGTAAAGTGATGGTGTTGTACACCTCTGCCACACCCTTCTGAGTAATATAAGCGTGATGTTAATATATGTTATTATTTTATATGGTTTTCATAAGGAACGAGATACAATTAGCAAAATATATTTGATTGGCATTTGAAAAATAGACTTATTATGAAAATACAGTTCGTTTTATACAAATCTAAAAAAGCTCGATATTTATATGATCGAGGACGATCGCTAAGTTCAAAGACATTGTAAAATTGTATAATTAAACCAATTATAAACATTTAGCTACTCATTAAATAGTCCTACCCGCATTACAAGCCATAAAATACTCGATACAAAACTACTAATTCAAATCAAGAACCTATTATAACAAAACATCGATACACAATCATACGCAAAGAACAAAACTGAGAAAAAAAATCTTGTCTATGATACAAACTTCTACATTACAAACCAGAGACACACCCATTATTATTTTATTATACTTCGTTTTAATTTGGTAGCGCTCGAAATTCAAAACATTCAACTTTTGATTGACAATTCATTTCGAAGCACATGTTCTTACTATGACGATTCCTTCCTTTGCTATGAAGCAATCAAAAATCAATACTATATGTGTAAGTTAAAGTCTATTTTCAAATAGAAAGCCGATAGCATTCTAATATGTAATAACTATAAAATTATTCCAATACAAAACTACTTGGCGAAAGGTAGACCGTATCACGTGGCAGTCGGAATCTTAATACTATTCTTGCTTACACAGAAAAGTGTACTCTATTTCAATTATTTCTGAATTCAAAATCAATTCTAGGAGTATTTTATTTAGTTGAGAGGGAGCTTCAAAGGATATTATATCTTGTGCTGTTGGTTGAAGGTTTAAAGTTGAGTGAAAGGTGGTTGTCCGGGGATATCAAGTTTCATTCTCACTTCGTCAGGTGTCGCTAGCGGCATGGCTTTGTTTTGCTCAGTTTTGTTCTACGGAGTGTGAACTTGATAAAAGCTGGGAGGAAACGCTCAACAGAATACGTCTTTATATTTTTTTTATTCAAATGCATGAAAGGGGGTGTTTGGGTATAGCACGGTTTTTGGTTGATTTTTGTCTGAGTGAAAGTTGAAGCGGTGACAGAATTTTGTAAAAGACATCTGCTATCTTCCTACGGAAAATATATATGGATTTTATTATTTAACCTTTTCACTGACTGACTTTTTATCACTTGGCGTGCCCCACCGCTAGTCCCATTGAATCGAACAATAATACCTACAATTAATAGGAATGTTCTATATTTTTCAATGTTTATATTTCGCTAGAATACTATTTATTTGGACAAAAGGTTGAATAGATAAACTTAAAAGAAAAAAAGTATTTTTCTAAAACATCGTAATACGTTTAAAAATTAAATAAATAAGACATAGGTTTTTCTGTCGGATAAATCCGACTCTGGCGGTGAAAAGGTTAAATATTATGGATTAGTTCCCGGATGTTTTTTTATAGACTGCATTATTTATTAGAAGTATAAGATTCACGGACTGGAGTATAGATTTTACTTTGAACTTGTTATGTTAGAATGGTAAATCTGATAGCCTTTAGTGAGTATTTTAGTGAACAAACCTTTGATTTAACTAATTAATCACGATGCACAGAAGAGGTGACTTTTCTGTGCATTCCTGAAGAGGACGCTTAGCACTAATTGTCATATAAATACTTTAAGGTAAATACTGTCACGTGTTTTAATGTCTTACAATTTATAGTACTTAACCCTATTCTTGGCAAAGTATACAATTTGATACTTAGTATTTAAAAAAAATCTAGACACAATATGAGACGTATTTTTTTAACTTTTATTATTTTATGATATACAAAATATTATTAGAATTCTTCAAAAAAATATTGTTTGACTGTTGGCAACATTGAAAAAGCAGTAGTACGCAAGATAGCGAACCGAGTGAAGGCGTCTGCGCACCGCAAGGTAAAAATAATAATTTTTTATTGTATTTTAGAAGAATTCCATACGTAAGTGCTTTAATTTGAATACATTAGAAGATTTACTCTCTGGTAATCTATTAAGGTTCATTGAAATAGGTACTATTTGTCTTTTATTCACTTTTATTTTCGCATGTGTCAAATATGATACACTGCCAGGTAACTAGATAATTACGTCTTTTTTGGTATGTATCTAATATGTGACATTGCCAGGCGTGTACAGATGGCTCTTATATTGTAAAAATCTGTTGTCATGCTTTATAGTTTATTATTAATTGACTTAAAAGGAAAGGCGATAGTCAGTTTGCTTTGTTTTAAGTTGTATTATGCAATTACAGGTCGTTCGTCAACTAACAATGCAGCAACAAAGCAGAGTTCGACAACTGGTAGCTCTTGTTCCTAAGCGAGGGGCAAAATCGGATTTAGACGAGGGTGAATCATCTGAAGATGAACTCCAAAATTACGTGCATTCGACGTGCTCTGACAGCAGTTCGGCTCCTCCATCACTGCCATCTTCGATTGAAAACCTCAACCTACTATCTGATGACGATACTGAGGTAAATATAGTTGCTGCTTCAACATCATTGGTTCTTCAGCAACAGTCATCGCCGATACCCAGCCCTTGTTCACCATCAATTTTATCATCCAATTTATCTTCAATTAGACATTTCCATTGTCCTGAGACCACTTAATTGTCTTCGGTACCGTCTTCATCAGATTTACCTGATCTAATGAACTTACCCTCTCCATTGGCAACATCCTCACAAGTCCCATCGCCACGAGGTAGTAACTTGATGCGTCGTAACCAGGCAGTGCCACTGTCTCCATTGCTTGCTACTCGTTCAAGTAGAACTAGAGTTGTCACGGTACGGCAAAGATATAATACCACCTAAACGGTTAATATTATCGTGGCGATGGGACATGTGAGAATGTTGCCAATGGAGAGGGTAAGTTCATCAGATCAGGTAAATCTGATGAAGACGGTACCGAAGACAATTGAGTGGTCTCAGGACAATGGAAATATTGGATGATAAAATTGATGGTGAACAAGGGCTGGGTATCGGCGATGACTGTTGCTGTAGTACCAATGATGTTGAAGCAGCAACTATATTTACCTCAGTATCGTCATCAGATAATAGGTTGAGGTTTTCAATCGAAGATGGCAGTGATGGAGGAGCCGAACTGCTGTCGGAGCACGTTGGACGCACGTAATTTTGGAGTTCATCTTCAGATGATTCACCCTCGTCTAAATCCGATTTTGCCCTTCGCTTAGGAACAAGAGCTACCAGTTGTCGGGCTCTGCTTTGTCGCTGCATGTTCAAAAAAATATATTCAGAAACCAGTAGCTGAGAGACCCCCAGATGCAGTGCGATATGACCAGGTCTCTCATTATCCCACAATAGCATCCACGAGAGGAAGATGCATGTATTGCACACAAGGACAAACCAAATTCTTATGCCATAAATGTAAGATACGGTTGAGCTTATTGCCGGAACGTAATTGTTTCCTGGAATATAACACTACAAAATAATAAATAATAATACAAAGAACCTCTTAAGACTGATACGCACAATAGTTATTAATTATCTAATAAGACTTGGAACTGAGGTAACACTCAAAAACAAGAAGAAGAAGAAAGTAGTGTTGATTTTTATAAAGTTTTCACGAAAGTGATCGTTGATTTTTTTAAATGCTTTATTTGATAGTAGTAGAAGATTATAATGTTATTTTTTGTAAGGATTATAATAAAAGTCGTTTTTAATTTTGTTTTATCCTATACTATTTGATTTGGCAGTGTGTCAAATATGATACATATGATTTTTATTGCGAATTGTTATGTCACTGGCTATGTGCCTAATATGATACATATAATTAAACCTTAATTAAGCTACTCAGATTTTTTTTTATATTTTTCCCCCTTCCAGTCAGCACCTAAGAACACAATAAAAACATTTTTATATAAAAATTATAAAAAAAAAAGTCCCGTCAAGAATAGGGTTAAGGAGATAAGATGACATAATCCGCATAAAATTCTGATATTCAACCTCACCTAGTTAGTCTTGAATCTACTAAAATGCACTTAGTAAAAGGAAAGTTATATAATTTACAGGACCAGCTTTTGTCGACGACTCGGTCCGTTTGGTGTGTGTCTATAGAATTCATCAAAATCAGTCCATCCGCTCGAGCTATTAAAAATAAGTAGTAAACATACAAACACACTCTTTTCACTTTAGTTATTAGTGCGATAAGATTTTTTTTTTACTTTTCCGTGTTGTTCCACTGCTGAGCAAAGGTCTCCACCATACACGACCTAAATTTTCTGTTTTGGGCTGTCTCTCAAATCCCTTTGAAACGAGTCCAACAATTCTAGTAATTGAATTTTTGTAACTTAACCTAGAAGGTATATTTTACTATCCACGTCTCACAGACAAGCATTTCCTCCCGATCAATTCCCACGTGATCGTTATATAACATGTTATTTAACACGTTATGCGTGATCGATCATCTGCGTTATCGTTATCTGATCCGTGATATGGCGGTGTTAAATACTAGGCATTGTGACAGTTTAACTTTGGGCTTTACCAACGTGGGAGGTAGAGATAGCAGAAAAAGATAGAGTACATTTTGTTTTTTATATATATTGGTAAACTAGCAAACAAGTTGCATTTTGTGATGGTATTTATTTTATTTTAATTTTGATTGTGATTTAAGTTTTGATTATGACTTTAATTTTAATTTATTTTGTTATTTTTTGTTATATAATTATTTAATCACATGGTTGGACATTTGATAAAAATACCAAAAAGAGGTCAAGGGTATTGAGGTTATCAAAGAAAGAAAAATATTTTAATGAAATCCTCAATCAAGCTTTATAAAGTATGTTTTTGATAAAATACTTAATTAAATAATTCTTTAACATACGAAGAGACAGTTGAAAATATTATGGGACCAGCATACCGGTCCCATAATTTTTGAACCTGCGACCTTCGCACACCGGGCAGCCGCTTTAACCAACCAGCTACGGTCACCTCTTGCCAGGACCCTAAATTTCTCAATTGTATGTTACGTCATTTCGTGAGATCACATCACATTCTATAACATTTTTTGAAAAGACTTGTGAGATTATATTTGTTTGTGTTTATAACATTCCACATTACCAACAAATTGAAGACTAATTGACTGAGATTGCTTGTATTTAACTATCGCCTCTAAATATTTCACTACGAACTACAAACTAAAACGTATTTACCCAACAAATTCTAACTTAAACGATATTGCTTACCATTTAAATATTTTAAATCCCAACATTCTAAAGCTTTTTATGCAATCGGTACATCAAACATTCAAGTTTTAATCCATGCTCGGTGTATTTCAACTCAACCGCCTAGCTGGTCGAGCGGGATATCAGCCTCTCGCTCTTTTATCGCTAGTTAGAGAGAGATGGGCGATGAAAGACGGCATGTCTTATTAACATGAAGAGAATAGGTGCAGAGTAATGCATTCTATTGATAATGATAATCCTAATATAAAAAATAACTGACTGACTGACTCATCGGGTGATGATGGAAAGATTTCTTGTTTGAACTTTGGAGGAAGAAAGTTGTGGTACTGAATAGATGTTGATGAGATGATTGAAAGTCTAGTACGTCTTGTTACCCAGAAATAAATAAATAAATAAATATTTCACAACTTACACACAACGCCATCTAGTCCCAAATTAAGCAGAGCTTGTACTATAGGTACTAGAATAACTGATACTAATACATATATACTTTTCTTTTGTAAATAAATACTTATTATACATAAAAACACCCAGACTAAGACAAACCCCCATGATCATGCACACAAAGATTTGTCTTAAGCGGGAATCGAATCCACTCCGCCATCCGGTCGTCCTAGAAAGATTTAGCAGAGGTGTACAACACCCACATTTCACCTGTTATATTTAGGTCCTGTGGAATATGGGTTGAGCTTATTGCCATCCACCGGGCACAATGCCAACTCTGTGCCGCTATTGAGAATTTTGTGACGGAAAGTTGACAAATAATGTAGAGGATCAGGGTGTGATGTTCCTCCACCACAAAGGGAGGATTCTCCGACCAGGCTCGGTGGTATTGCCTGGCGGACAGCTGTCCAACGGTAGTGTATTGGAAGTGGTATATATATAGTCACTTGCTGTGAACATTTCGATATCGCGATTCAGCACTCGCGGTCACGTGACATTTATTATGTGCGGATACCGCCACAAATAACACCTTGCCCACCATGGTGCACGGTGATAGGCTCACCATAGGGGGTAAACCATTCCGGGTCAGGCAAAGTGTTATTTGTCAACTTTCCGTTAGGAAAAGTACATTAGCAGCACGAAGTTGGAATTGTGCCCGGTGGATGGCGATAGGCTCACCTCCTATCCCATGAGACCTAAACATAACAGGTGAAGTGTGGGTGTTGTACACCTCTACCAGACCCTTCTGGGTGATATAGGCGTAATGTTATGTTATGTAATTTGGTTAAAATTTAATTCTATATTCCGATGTAACCTTTTATATACAGTTCCGATAACTTTGTTGCATTATAATTTCTTCGACCTTTGCCTGAAAAGTTTCTAAAGATCCTTGTCTAGCAAACATGCAACTTTCTCTCATATAAGTGGTCATTATCAATTCGGATTGTGAAACAGTATCGCATTCGCTGTAATTGAATTCTGAAGCAACAATGGCCCAGCGGCTAAACGCGACAGCCGAAAAGGTCACGAGTTCAATCCAATAGCTAATACTGCTTTTGAAGTTAAAGTATATGTTTGTTTGTATACACTAATCTCAGAAGGTACTGCTTGAAATAAAAATAAGAAAACAGTATTATTACGCTTTAATGAATGGAAGAGGTGTAGTAATATGTAATGCGGGTGAAACCGCGGCACGCAGCTAGTCACAAATATATTACTTATCCACCTACCACTCTTTGTACATAAATGTTGCTTTAAGAATTTACTACGCATAATATAATTATATTGAATAGTTAATAATTTAATTATGATTATATAATACCTTCATGGTACCTATCAGATATCGCAAATTCTATCTTGAGTATACTGTCCATCTTCCAATAAGAGCAAGCTTTTGTAATTGTTTTTATTTTATGTATTATTTTTTGTGTATAATGTAATTGACTAGGTATTTTTTGTTATTAATTATGATTGTCACAGTGTTTTTTTCTTTTTATTATTATTTTCGTGATCGTGTGCTAATATTTTTCTTTTATTTTCAGTTCATTTAGACTGCAAATCAAAGAGTTCTAAACTAAGTTTGACGAAGTTCTTATCAAAAGAAGCTTTGTTAAACGTATCTTGACATTTTTATTTTTATTGTTCAGTGGTGATTGAAAACCGAAAATTAGAAGAATTAGAAAATTAATAGTAAGAACACCTAAGTTGGCGTTAGTAGTTTAACACTATTAAATCTTCTTTAATATAGGACACACTTTTGAGGTTAATCTTTTGATATATTGGCTAGAGATTGGTTTTGGATTACCATAAAATCAAACACAGCATAAACTCAATATTTTTAAATTATAGTGCCTTCGATAACTATTTGAATCTATTATTAACAGAAAGTTGTAAATTCATAATTTTGACCACTTAAAATCAATCGTTAATAGTGTCATACAACCTACCCGTTAACTTGAAAAATAAATAAATCTACGCAAATCCTTGGTAATAACTGTAATTTATTTAATTGTTTTATACTTTTTACCTTATAATGATGACTCGCAGAGCTTTGTCACGTCAGGAGGAGTCAAAACTCCAACTGACATTGCAAGAATTGAAAGTTACCAAGGATTTGTGTGCGCAGTTACACAGTGAAAGAGAGGACAATGAGAATGAACTCATTGAATTATTAAACACTAACTCTAAATTAAAAGGTGACATGACTGCTTTACATGTAGAATTTAGTTTAATTGTTGAGGAACGGGACACTCTCAAAAATTTAGTTGATAAGTTTGATCGCTGCAGTGATGAGTACGAGCAGGCCCTTGCAAGGATCTCCACCTTGGAGCAGGAGCTCCGGGAGGCACACCTACACATCTCACAACTGCAAGAGGATGCCCACAACATCACCGTGCAGGAAAACATAAGTTTGTTTAGTGAGTTAGTAGAGAGTGCTCCGCAGTTGGTTTCTTCTACAATAACACACACTGACACTTTCAGTTATCCTATTGTAGATTTAAGTAATGAAACTCTAAAACAAAATCAGTCAGTGTGTCTGTTAAATTGTGGCAGGAATAAACTGAAAAAATATGTAAGAATTAACAGGTATATTAGAAAAACACAGAAATTGATTAAAAATCAAAAATTAGTATCCAAATGTGCCAAATTTAGCAAAGAAAAGGTAGAATTATTTGATGATTTAGAATTAAGTACATTAAGATTAGAAAATAGCAGGATTAAGTATGATGCTGACACACAGGCCTTACAATTGAGAATTGATAATTTAACAGAATCATTGAAGTCAACTCAAAATAAATATGATTTATCACTTAAAGAGATTAATGAGTATTCAAAGGCCATGGATGATCTCTTGAAATTAAGTAATGACAACACAGAGCGCTTTAATTCACTTGTTAACAACCATTCATGTCAGTGCGCTCGCTCTAGTTCACCACAGCCAGTGAGTGCTCCCTTAGTTTGCTGTGACAATAGTAAGAACTTGTGTGATGGCTCTCATACTAGTGTTAGGACTCAGCAGTCATTAGGTGCATCAATTGATGTAACATGTTGTACACCAAGTGATGCACAACGTACTATTATGTTTAGTGATGGTATTGGAAAACATATGGGCTCAAAACTGAATTCTCTTGTTAAGGGACAATCAGTTGTTAACCATTGCTTACCATCTGCAACATATGATTTTATTATGAAAAGAATTTTAAGTTATAACTTCAGTAATTATAGAAATCTGATTATTTTAGTGGAAAATAGGGGTAATGTTACCAAAAAGGATTTAGTCAATTATTTTGATAATTTATTATCTCTAGGCTTAAGTAGTATAATTTTGTTCACATTCCCCTACTGTAGGAGCCTGTCAGATGCGGAAAATAATCTTAGATATAAGTTGAACAATGTACTACACACTATAAGTACATATAATGATAGTATTCATTTGATTGATACTAACAGTTTTGTTAGCAGCAAATTATATTTGACTAAAGGTAACTATTACCTTTCTGCTAGTTTTAAGCGACAGATAGCAATTTCGCTATCCTATTTTATTGACATTACAGCCAAGAACTTGGCTACTAACAGATCTGCTTCTATTGAGCAGACTAATGACATGCAATTATCTAATGATTATTTGAATCATGACATGAATTATAACTTAGCCTCTATTGAGGGTACTTCTGACATTCTTAATATTAATGATATTGACATTTCTAATTCTCATATTAATTCTGAAATCTGCAATCATTTAAATTAGTTCATGAGACAACAGAGGTAGCAACCTCTAGCTCTAATTTATTACATGTACAATTGATCAATTTAGCTGCAGAATCAAATAGTAATTATATGTCAATACACCCACAAAAATGTACTAATTACAATACAAACGAAAATATAAACCTGGTGCATCAAAATATATGTTGTTTAAATCTGGGTAAGCAACTAGAACTGGAATTATTCATGAAATCTGAAAATATTAGTATAATGTGTGTTACTGAGCATTGGCTTAAGGGGCATCAGCTCATGTTTAATTTCAGCAACCACCAGGTTGGTAGTTCATTCTGCAGGGTCAACACAATACATGGGGGGGTCCCTAATTTTACTTAATAAGAAACTTAAATTTAAAGAACGTAAAGATATTGTGTCCCTCTCTGTAGAATGTTCCATAGAACTCGCCTGTGTACAATTAGAGCAGTTCATTATTATATGCGTATATAAACCTCCCTCCGCAGACCTTAATTTATTTTTAGAAATCATGGATGAAGCCCTATGCAGAATAAATAATTTGGGTAAAACAATTTTAGTCTGTGGAGATTTTAATATTAATATTCTAGTTAATACAACTGCATCATGTCAAATCTTGAGTCTTTTTAAATCCCATAATTTAATAAACTTATTTATGGAGCCTACTAGAATAAGTGCCACCACGGCTACATGCTTAGACAATATTTATACAGATATTAGTCCAACTCACAGAAGTATTATTAATAAACTAGATTCTGATCATTCTGGGCAAATGATAAGTTTTAAAATAAAAAGTAAAAGTGTAGTTAGGAAAAAAATTACTTCTGTACCAGTAACAGCTAGTCGCTTTGAACGTATGAGAGTTAACCTAGCTAATAACTTACCTTTCTTAGATAATGACATAGAGCCTAATGTAATGTATAATTCGTTTTTTGATTCATTTCTTCGCGATTTTAACTCAATATTTACTTCCAAGGAGATTACTGTTACTAGTAGTCCTGTCTTTGGTGACTGGGCAACCGCAGGTATCCATAAGAGTAGGCAAACATTGTACATTTTATACTATGAAAGACAATTTAATAGCAGTGAAGAGTTTAAAGAACATGTCAAATCATACTCGAAGATTTTTAAACGCGTTTGTAAAATTGCCAAATCTACATTTATTAAATCTAAAATCAAAAACAGTAGTAATAAAATTAAAGCCACATGGAAGGTTATTAATGAAGAGACTGGGAAGGTTAGATCAAAAAATTCAGACTTTAAGTTAAGTATCAATGGTCAAGTAACCAAGTCAGATTTAGAAGTTGCCAGTGCTTTTGAAGGATTTTTTACTGCTTTTCCTGTCTCTCTAACTAGTGCTTTAGGCTCTTCCTCCTCCGTTGCCGAGTCGTTACTTAAAGATAATGTGCCTGAGTTTTACAATAATTTCGATTTTCACCATGTTAATTTGTCTGATTTTAAAGCCGCGTTTAAATCAATTAATATTAAGAAAACGGCTGATCTATGGGGCATTTCTGTACATATTATAAATTCGTTGATTGACATTATTGCACCTGATTTAATCGTGATATTTAATAGATGTATTGATTGTGGTGTGTTTCCTGACTTAATGAAATTAAGTAAAGTCATTCCATTGTTTAAATCAGGTAGTACATTAGACCCCACAAACTTCAGACCAATATCGGTGCTACCTACGTTTAGTAAAATTTTTGAAAAATTAATTCTCGCGCAGTTACTTAAATATTTTAATGAAAACAATCTGTTGCACACTAAACAATTCGGTTTCACTCGCGGACGGTCAACATGTGATGCTGGGGTAAAATTACTGGAATGCATATTTGAGGCTTGGGAAGAGTCGCGGGATGCCTATGGGGTGTTTTGTGACTTATCTAAGGCTTTTGATTGTGTGCAGCATGAAACTCTAGTCAAGAAGTTACACCACTACGGTATAAGAGGCATCGCTCTGGATCTTCTTACTTCATATCTAAGCGATAGGATTCAGAGAGTAGATGTCAATGGAAAGCGTTCGCATGGTTCAGCTGTAGCAATGGGGGTGCCACAAGGCTCTATTTTAGGGCCTTTCCTGTTTCTCTTGTATATTAATGATTTACCTCATCTTGTTAAGGATAATCATGAGATAGTATTGTTTGCGGATGACACTTCTTTAGTTTTTAAGGTAAAAAGACAACAATCAGTAATTGACGATGTAAACAATGCTTTATCAAAGATAGTGAACTGGTTTAGTGCTAATAACTTGCTTTTAAATGGTAGTAAAACAAAATATATTAGATTTTTTACAAAAAATGTTAAGCAAGTCAAAACTAGTGTGGTGATGGACAATGAGGAATTGGAAATGGTCAATAAGGTTGTCTTTCTTGGTATAACATTAGACTCTAAATTACAATGGGGCCCACATATAGAAACGTTGTCTGGTAGACTCAGCTCAGCAGCTTACGCCGTAAAAACAATTCGTCAACTGACCGATGTTGACACTGCGCGTTTAGTTTATTTTAGCTATTTTCACAGTATAATGTCATATGGTTTATTGCTTTGGGGTAGTGCCGCGGATATAGATTCAATATTTGTGCTCCAGAAACGAGCTATTCGAGCTATCTATATGATGAGTCCCAAGGAGACACTAAGAAATAAATTTAAAGAGATACATATTATGACGTTACATTCTCAATACATTTACGAAAATTTAATGTACGTTCACAAAAACCAAACGAAATTTAAGAAAAATAGTGATCTCCATAAATTAAATCTAAGGAACAAAAACAAACTCGCTGTGCCCACTACTAGGCTCCATAAAATCTCTAACTCGTTTCCAGGTCAATGTATACGCTTTTACAATAAACTTCCTTTAGACGCAATAGAATTATCAATAGGTAAATTTAAAAAATATGTTAAAACTAAATTATGTCAAAAAGCTTACTATAGTATTTCAGACTACATAAATGATAATAGTATTTGGAAATGAATTGCTCTTCTTATGTGATTTTTTTTATGTACTTTTATATTGTTATATTTTTCATTTTAAAAGATGGTGCACATGAGTTTCTCACCAGCTCTTCTCATAATGCAATACCCATCGGAGCTGGTACTTGGATTGATTTTAATTCGATTCTAAACAGTTTGATTAAAATTAATCTGAGCCCCGGTTATTCAAATCATTGTAATTAGTATAATTTAGTATTATTTATTATTTACTTTTATATCATTTTTTGTAATGTTTTGACGTGTTCAAGCGCCTCCTGGGGCCTATGAAAATAAATGATTTGAATTTGAATTTGAATTTGAATTTGAATTAGTACTTTTCTCACCAATACGCTACTTCACCTACCATAGTACGAGAGCCCACGACCAAAACCATGTCTCATAGCAATACGGCAAAAACCCTATAAAATCGTTAGATTGTATGATTCTGTACCCGACTAGGTGTGTAGTAACGGTCGAAAGTGTAGCAACTGCGTGGGAGGCCATTTCTGCTGTGTCAAAAAAAAAAGACAGTCGGTATTATAGCAATACGTCTGATAGTGAAAATGTACATAGATTTTATAATTGTATTACGAAAAAGTTTGTTTTCAGACATTTTGCGCGTAGCATATAGCCTGAGCGCATTTTTGAAAATGTCAACAAATTTAGCCGACCTGTATCATAGCAATACGGATAATTTTTTTTTCAACTTTTCGTATTGCTGCCATGATTACCAAAAACCTGTTTTCAGATACTTTAAGTGTAGCATTTACTCCCAAAAACGAAAATAACGTTTCGGAGTCGCCTGGCCGACGCCTCTGTTAAATGTTTTTTTTAATTTACAGCCTTCATAGATATTCAAGAATCTCCCTTGTCTATTATATGTACTTTGACAGATGACAGATGTCATTACTTATTTCTTTTGTAAAAGTTACTCAAGTGTGCTTTAAATAAAACCAAAACTATCAAATCAATCAGTATTTAATTTCAACAGCCTCAGCGCTTGTTACGCTCCTGCCCCTTTCTTACTATTATACAGCTCACTCGCCAGCTGCTCCAAACGTTGGTACGACGCTCACTTAGTTGTCATACGTTGTGCGGTTGTGGTGGTGTAAAATGTCGGACCTGAGTTGTGTGTTTTGTAAAGAAACAACGATTGAGAAAGTGAAAAAATTTACCGAAGAGACGCTGAAAAAGTGCAAAGAAGTGGCCGAATATCGGAGTAAAAAACAGAGAGTACGCAGGAAATTGATTTACTCCGAAATCGAGTTGCCACGTGGTATCGACACGGACATAAATTTTTAAATGATATCTGAGTAACGAAAAGTTGTCTGATAGAGAAGGTGCTACACTTAATTTGTCTGATATAAATTTTTTGCACATGTGGACAACTTATTTTATCATGTCCAACAATTTTCAGACATATTGCTATGATACCGATCGGTAAAATTTGTTAACATTTTCAAAACGGTCTCAAAATTTAATGCGTTCACATTTCCGTCTGAAAATTGTTTTGTTCGCATCAAATAACAAAAATTTACTAATAAAAAAGATTTTCAGACGTATTGCTATGAGACATTTTTTTTGTCTCATTTTTAATTTTTTTAAGTGATTTTACGGGTTTGCGCTACACCACTAACGTCTGAAAAATATGTTTCCGGTATCTCAGAACTATCATTCAACTACAGTCTGCAAATCAGACATATTGCTATTATGCAGTTCGGTAAAATTCTTTGACAATTTTGAAAATTCGGTCAGATCAAACGCTACGCGGAAAATGTCTGATATTGGTATTTTCGAGTTCAGGATAATCGTATCTATCGATTTGATGCGGTTTTGGCCGTATTGCTATGAGACAAAAATTTTGGTCGTGGGCTCTCGTACTACCAGCTTACTCGACCTACCTCAGTAAAACTAGGCTATGCATAGTTCAAAGTTTTAATTAGTTAACTGACACACTTTACTTGACTAAAAATTAAAAAGAATGTCGCTCTTAACGACTCACGAGGCATTTCGGAATTCTTGTGGGAATTTCAAGAAATGCCGATTTGGGATCGTAAGTTGCAACGTCTTGAGACTACGAAGTATACAGCTATTTACGTACTTTTAACTTTAAATACCTTGCATATGTGCGGCAACTGGTTGGTGTGGTTCTTACCTGAAAAATAAATACATAAATAATTAAATAAAAAGATAAATATACTCATTTTATTATTAAATGATTTAAGAACTCTTCTGATCGAGTTTGACAGTGGAAGAACCACCATCTTACCTATAACCTGTCACCAAGTCTTAGTACTTACACTACTGTAATTCGGATCATATTATTATTGGGTTATATGTTGTTCAGGTCAATAAATTGACAAGCAATTTTAATGGTTTTAAAGTGTATGTTTCTAAACATACGCGATTTGAGAACATTTTTCAAAAATCAGACAACGGGTCTAAATCGCGTAATTATTGTAAAGGTAAAATGATGATGAGCTTCACCAGTGTGACCACGAATGCAAATCATATCGAAACGTCGAGCATAGGTACAATTATGCGAAGTGTTATATTAGACCAAAATTAAAATTATTTGTTATCAAAATAATTCATTAATTTTATTAAATCTATCAAACGGGCACGAGTCACTATTAAGGCAACTATTTTAAGATGCGTTTGAACCATAGCCGATCGAATATCTGGAACTAATGCCGTTCGATATACATAACGAAAGACTGCAATACTTCTACAGATATAAGTGCCACATATAAATTGGGTATAATAAATCCAAATTCCATTTACTAATGACGTCATACAATACCAAAAATGTCACACGAGCACTACCAAATTCAGGTACATCTCAATCTAAATCTCGTCGTGACCGAGACATTACGCTTGCCATTAAGAAAAAATCGCTCCCATTTGTCAAAGTGATAAGCTAAGCTTTTTGCATTATTAGTATTCAATTAGGTGAAGTGTTGCTGCTACTATAGGTTAATGGTGGTAGAACCTTTGCGAACGATGTCGAAGGAGTCACCTTGCAACAGAGTGCACGGTTGGCGAAGTGGTTAAAGCGGTCGCCTCGCAGCTTTCAACTGCGCTGGTGTTGTGGGTTCGATCCCCACACGGGACAAATCTTTGTGTGATCCGCAAAGATTCGATCTGACTCTGGGTGTGCTCTGTGTGTGTGTGGAATGTATGTTTATGAACCCCCGCGACACAGCGGATTCCTAAAGCGGAAGTCGTTTTTTTAAAAACATTAACAAAATAGAACCTTCTCAACTTTATCTTGTTGAGATTTTATTATAAATATATATTTATAGTCTCGAAAAGCTTAACTATCAGTTATCTAAATTACGAAAAACGTAAAACAGTACGTATTCGTTTAAGGGCCGGTTTCACAGTCGTCAAGTAAGTGTTATTAACCAAATTATTCTCATCTTGACCGAATATAAAGGTGATGAAATGCACCTTTATATTCGGACAAGATGTGAATAATTTGTTCCTGATATACGTTATCCTTTAAGTAATCCTTGGCGATTGTAAAACAAGGCCTAAATAAGGAATTATATAATATTACTAGCTCTTTAGGCTATTACAATAATGTGTGATGTTTATGATACAAAACACAAAAAGTATAATTTTTATACCATTTATGCTAGAAACTAGTCTTCTAACTTGTCTAGACCAGTGGCTCTCAATCTGAAGCCTTCCAAACATAGCAGTTAAAAAATTCAAACTGTAAACGAAATTATAGTATTAACTTCGAAATGGAGAACCCGTTTATATGATGTTCAAGTGAATTCAATGTATCGCCGTTGTCACATTTAAAATAGCCTAGCATAATTATCACATTGACGACCGGTGGCGGAGTGGGTAGAGTACCTGCCTGCGACGCCGAGGTCGCGGGTTCGGTTCCCACTTAAGACAAATCTTTGTGTGCATGAACATGGAGGTTTGTCTTAGTCTGGGTGTTTCTATGTATAATAAGTATGTATCTACCAAAGAAAAATATATATGTATTAATATCAGTGTACCCAAAATACAAGCTCTGCTTAGTTTGGGACTAGATGACGTTGTGTGTAAGTTGTAAAATAATTATTATCACAGCTATACTTTACATTTAATTACAAGCTGCGACGATGTTCGAGTGGTAAGCGTTTAGGCCTCTCATCGCAAGGTCTCAAACTCGATGCCAAAGTGTTATTTGTGAACTTGCCGTCAGGAAATTCACAATAGCAGCAAGGAGTTGAAATTGTGTCCAGTGGATAGCGATAGGCTTACCCCCTATCCCGTGGGACCTAAACATAGCAGGTAAAGTGTGGGTATTGTACACCTCTGCCGCACCCTTCTGGGTAATATAGGCGTGATGTTATGTTATGTATCGCGGCTACATTATCATAATCTTAGTAAACTCTGCAAAAAAGATTGAGTACCACTGCCCTAGACTATTCAAAACATCAAAAATCGTCTGTATATCATCGCTTTACCCCATTTTATTTAAATAATCCTCGAATAAAGAAGATTTTGTCAAAGATATAATTGTAATAAATTCGAATCCTTATCGACTAGAAATGAATGTCGGTAGCCGAAATTGTGTTAGGTTTTGCATATTAAGGTGATAATTGTTTTGCATATAATACATAGAAATAGAGGTTATATGCAAAATGGTATAAACACATGGCTTAATCCGGTATTAATGGAAATCTTTTGATTGATGTACACAAACCTACCGATCAACCTAAACACACCAGTATCAGCTGGTCTTGCATTGCACGGCCAGTCTTTACAACGCAATACCATCTTATACTGGAAATGTATAGGTATATGTGTAGATAGATATTATCCACTGTCAGATGTCCTATTCTATTCTTGTCGCAAAATGTTTTTTTTGTGTGTAATATCTAAAAATATTTTGACATCTATTATAAATTGTTCAATAATTCCATGTTTTATTAAAATATGTTAAAATTTATAATATTTTGATAAATATTAGCTAATATTAGCTATAAGTGTGAACAGAACGTGCACGATCTGAGTGCAGTCGGGATTGAACTTTAAATACTCGCAAATGAATTATGGCAGGTATACAGTATACCAAACTTCTTGGTGGCTCGCGAGAGTGAAAGCGAGATATACATAAAGCGTGAACCCATAGAAATCTTAATAACTAGTCAATAGAAATGCTATCGACTATCTTTTAACACTGGGACGCATGTCGCCGGTTTTCAAATACCACTTTTTGTATTCCTGCAAACAAAATTATTCTTTTTGGCGATGACATTAAGACGACAATTCCTCAACTCGCACTTGTGTTCGATTAGACAAATGCGCTTGTATTCCTGCAAACAAAATTATTCTTTTTGCGATGACATTAAGACGACAATTCCTCAACTCGCACTTGTGTTTGACTTGACAGATGCGCGGCGACAAGGTCACGCGTCTTTGACATTTCTATTGCCTTATTATTAAGATTTCTATGCGTGAACCCTACACGAGTGACTGAGACAGTGCATTTTACGACTCGCCAATATCTCTCATTTTACCTATACAGTACCTACACGATTTAAGTGCAGTCGGATTATACATGTCTTATCAACTTTCGATGGTAGTTTCTTCGACATCATGAAACCTCATATACCGACTGCACTCAGATCACAAGCATCGCATATATTTAAGGTAGGTATCATCTTTATTCAAACAAATAAGCAAAGATTTATAGAGACAAATCTTTCTTGTCCGTTAGGCATTTTTCAATACCCACATTAAATTATTTAATTAGAGGCCTATCTTACCAGTTCATAATCACCCCAATTATAAAGTAGACATTATAAAACCGCAACCAGTTCCCGCCAAAACGTTTCATCATGAATTTGTTTGAGTAATTCATGACAATATTTATGAACCATATAAAAATATTACTAGTAGTCAATCAGTAGCTAATCACTAATACTCGATTTAATAAGAATCGATTTAGTGATGTGATCGTTTCGATAATCGATATGAAAATGTTGGTTTATGAAAGGATTAAGATCATAAAGCAGTCTTGATTGGATCGAGGGCGTTTAATATTCTAGAGAGGTGGATCGTATGTTGCTAACTTGATGTGCGAAGTATAGATTTTTATTAGACTCATATAACATAACATAACATCACGCCTTTATTATCCAGAGGAGTGTGGCAGAGGTGTACAACACCTAAACTTCACCTGTTATTTTTACGTCTCATGGGTGAGCCTATCGCCACCCACTGGACAAAAATCCAACTCCGTGCTGCTATTGTGAATTTTCTGACGAAAAGTTCACAAATAACGCTATGCCCGACCCGGGATCCGAACCCGAGACCTAGAATTAAATTATACCTGATTTATGATGGGTTACCACAGTCCTAAGACATAAAAGATTGCAGATGGGCTATGCTTCCTGTGCCCGTAATTTCAGGGAATTGTAGACAAAATAAAGTAATGCATGCTTTACCATTCAGTTGCAGGTTCTTTTACAATACATTCGGTATAATAAGAGCATATTAATAAAAGCATCTTCATTCGAGTCGACGGCAAAGCCAAATTTTATTAGCCCAGAATGTGGCTACCTGAACAGCGTCATCATCTGCATTCATTAGCACTTAAAATTGATTGACTACGTGCAGCAGCAGTCAATATCTTATATTGTCAACATGCCATGCAGAAAAAGCTGGTTACGAGGTTAAAAACTACCAAAAAACTGAATACAAATCGCATCACTACTTATTTCCCAACACTAATTAGTATCAATCGCAGAAGAAATAGTTGATTGACCCATAAATGATTTCCATCATATCTTCACTATTAGATACCTTTTAAAAAACAGTTATGGGCTACCATTTGTGTGGTACTTTGATATGACCGCTACAGTAATTGTCGAGTAAAACTTTATTTCTATGGGAATAATCGTTAATAATAATGGTATGAGTTTGTAGTTGGACTGATTTGACTCTAAACAAGATTAATTTTACATAATATAACATTACGCCCAGAAGAGTGTGGCAGTTATGAGTTATGAGTTATGAGTTATAAACTATTGTAATATCAATGGACGCTAAATTGCAATCGCCAATTCACGCAATGGCTCCTCAAAATAACAAATTAAACTAATCAAGGAAAAAATGTGCACAAATATAATTCAAGTGCTATATAATAGCAGTAATGACGTCATTAAGCGCTACACTATAACACTACAATTAATCCTCTGTCGTGTAATATGAACAGAAAATACCCGTATCAAAAGTGAATAACTACGAAATTCCTTCATACGAAAATGGACCTTATCTATATGAAAATAAGGCGTTGTATAAGTGTAAGGCTGTGTTGCAATATAAATTACCCAGGATCTAAGCTACAAGCGGAATGTAGAAGCCTATCGATCGTTTTTGCTAATACAAGAGATGATGACATTTATAACTCAAGATTTTTAATTGAGTTTCTGTTTGTTTAATCTAATTTTCATCATAATCACACCTTTTAATAAATAGTTTATGACTTGATTAGAATTTCACATATATCAAAATATTACGTGTGATAATACCATTACAAAGAAAATGCCATTAAAATGATGCAAAGCAAAAAAAACGAAGCTAAAAAACAATAAAAAGTATTGCTTTTTTACAAGAAGTATTTTTTTTAACTATAGTAAAGTTTGAATAAATATCAGAGGCAGATATAACCACCAACAGTGAGAATATACTGTGTTTATAATAAAGATATACAATAAATTAAGATAAAAGTTTGATGAAACAATTTGCATTAACTCAAGTATGTTAAGTAATATCTTTTAAAAAGTGTTAAGTATTTATCAATACCGATTTAACAGGTTCATCTTAATTCAAAGTTGACATTAAAATCTCACAAAATTATCTCAAGACGATTGATTACGAATAAAAAGTTCAAACATAACAACATTTATTTGCCCAAATTATAAAACGAATATTAAGTCACAAACCATATTATAAACTCCAAAATCCCCTATAAAATAAATATAAAAACGAAATCGTGTCGTTACCGTATCGTGGTATGTTAAGAAGTGTATTTCTTTAAGATGCGCTGTAAAAAAGTATAATGCGTGGACTCGGACGTCAATTTTTTCAGCATTCGACCATACCATTCACAAAATAAGGTTGATATTTGTTTGTGAAGTTTTCAGAAGGCTTTAATAGAGTCTTGTAGAATGCCAGGCGCGTTCGGAACGCAGCTTTTTCGATTATTACGATTCGCGCGAAAGTCCAATCGTTTTGTGCTTATTAAAAAATCGCTTCTCGAATTTGTATTGTTCTTATATTATTTTTCTTGTATTAAAATTGGGTGGACATTTCTTGTGAAACTGGAGCAAGGAGGTTTTTGTGTTTTGTACTGTAATATATTCTTTTCTGTTTGAGATTTAGTTAACTTTAGAACCGGCATTTTGATATTAAGTTTTATTAAAATATTACGATCAACCTGAAAAGATAGAAAAGAAATGTTAAGAAACATGATGTCACAATATTCTCTTTTAAAAGACATCAACGCGTTGTGTTGTAAAGTGTTTTACTTGGCTTATTAATTTTTTTCATTTATTTTTTGAGAAAAATGATAAAACTGTCTACATCTATGTCATTAAACTTAGTAACTTGTGTGATTACTCGGTAAGGGTGCGGTGCAGTATGAAATTCTCATAGAAATATAGAGCGCTTGGTACTGAAACAATCAGATCCTATTTTCTATAAGAATTTTATACCACAACTTTCACGAAAAGTGTAATCAAGAGACGGCCGTAGAAGCCTCTAGAAGCCATCAATGAGTGGCTTTTGGTTATTCATGTTCGTATTCAAGCTGGCTTCTAAGGACAAATACAGTAGTTAAAACTGTAATAATATTTCTGAATAGGTAAACAAACCTTCAATCAATAATAAATAAAATAAGCAAAAACCAAATTAGCTGCAATATCAAGTCATATTTAAGTATATGATTTTTACAACATCCGCGTCGATGCAAGCCATTAACAATAATTAAGAGCTATTCAAACAAATACAATCTATCCTTTTCGGTCTAGCCAATGTCAATGAACGCTATCGAATAATATTTAAATCAAAGAAACCAATGATTGCGTCTAGATTATCTAGATTTGTTGGATGTCTAATTTTGTTTATACTTTAAATACGTTTTTATTGCAGCAATCAATGTTCAAACGCCGACTGTTAATGATCGATGTTATTTAGACAATATAACTTGTAGTAATCTAGTCTTGTCTTGTCTATAGCAATATACCGGCGGCCGTGGCGCTGTGGATAAGACGTCGCCGCGTCGGTCTTACGATCGAAAGGTCGTAGAGAATTTGGATTCGTACTTCCTCCTAACACAAGCGAATCTAGAGTAGCTGGAAGGGGTTAACATGAGTATTAGTAATACGTATTTGCAAATTACTAGTACGCGATTTAAAAATCTATAATGTTAGTTGATTAAATCATGTGTCAAAATTTGTACCTGAACCGATTATAGGACAAACTAACAGTATTCAGTTGGGCGACAAATACGCTAATTTTTAGAGCAGCAGATATATTTTACATGTATACCTTACCTTTTTTATTTAGGATTTGTGATTATATTCACCTCAATTCTAGTCTAAGTGCTGCTACTAAATAATTCTTAAAGAAAAACTCCACCGGGTATCGAACCCGAGACCTTACAGCATTTTGCTTATTGATATGATGACAAGCTTATAAATTAAGACACAAAGTTATCTCACCAATGAATAAGTCAATAGATATTCAACCAAATGGGCATTTTATAAAGTGACTAAAAACGCAGGATAATAATTTACTGCCTAAAGATAGTAAAGTCATAAACCAACGAAAACATTACCCAGATTACAAACTACATTTGACGAAATATGTGAAGATAACAGATACAAGAGAACTCAAAATATGTTAATTTGACAGACATTTTCTAAGTGAAAGCATACTAAACGTACTTACACATAAGGGTGGGGTCACACTGGTAGAGGTCATTCGACGCGACCTTTAGAAGTGTCAACTGATAAATGACCAGTTTTGAAAGAGCTGTTGGGACGCCTGGTTTGTCCTCAAGGAGTAAAGGATTGGGAGTTACGAGACGGGGGGGGGGTTGGGTCTGGTTGTGTTGGGTGGGCGAGGCGCCTATTGAAATGAGTTCCTTTGAATGGAGGTTTGGTGTAAGATTGTAGACATAGCGATAGGATTTTTTTTTTGTAGTATCTAGTTTATTTATCAATCATATTTTTTATGATTATGTTAAATACCCACATGAAACAAATCAGGCTATGGTTTCAGTTCTATTTTATTTTTTGAATATTTTTACATAATGAATTAAAATCGCTATGCTCGTCACACAATCCATTTTATCATCGAGTAATATTATGTTGATATGTTTTATGTTTTGTTGACTTAAAACTATTTCTTAAACGGCATTCTGACGGAAACATCTTAAATAATACTTTTGCTTGACCCAGAAAATGAAGCCAAAACTTTGTGGTGAGAGGCGCATATTATAATGCTAACCACTAGACCAACGAATCAGTTTTTGAGGCCGGTGCATTTTTCGTCTTCAAATACTCCATTAACTAACTAAGCTTTAGCATTATTATGCTAATCAGCAATATATTCCAACAATTAATATGAAGGACAGCAAAGCAAGGATTGTAGATGTCTCAAGTAGTGACGTGTGTATTGATGAGAATATGCCGCACCTGGCCAGCGTGGTAGACTATGGCCTTACCCTTCTGGTGGCTTCTCTCTGTAGTGTCGGACTAACTGATATAAAATAATTGAAAATATCGCCTCAACGAAAACCAAGTTGTGTCTTATCTTAGCAGAAACAAGACCTTATGTCATGGTATGTTTTAAAGTCTTCATACAAAGTCCAAGTCTGCGTCAATCTTACTGCAGTCTGAACAATACATATTTTTTTTAAACTCATACATTACACGCCTTTAGTACAAAAAGTCATGAGATTTGGAACAAAGCTAGCTATATTTAATTGCAACACTCAGCACTGAGTTATGCGCTTGCAGAGAGCGCGCAGATAAAATGTGATATACGTAGTGTGCGGAACATTGCGGGGAAATGCAGACTACTGGAGGGATAGAGTAGGCAAGTTCGGTGGTATGGTATGAAGAAAATCACCTGCACCTCTCATTGCAAGTTTTTGAGTTTGAATTCCGTTCGGGCAAAA
Source organism: Hypena proboscidalis (assembly GCA_905147285.1). Classification (NCBI taxonomy): domain Eukaryota; kingdom Metazoa; phylum Arthropoda; class Insecta; order Lepidoptera; family Erebidae; genus Hypena; species Hypena proboscidalis. The sequence goes on from LR990132.1 coordinate 2,858,114, forward strand.
GTGTTATAGGATTTTCTGTCATGAAATACTTAATAATATTATTAAAAGCGAGTGCTAAACGTCGCGCGCAGGTGACGACACGCGAATAATAGCCCAGTTGATGAATCTTCAACTAGATTCGAAACTAGTCGGCATATCCCGGCTAAAGTAACGTGAGTAACCCGTATTCTCAATAATAAATACTTAATAGCTGCAAGGAGTTAGAATCTTGCCCGGAGGATAGCGATAGGCTCACCCTTTTGAGACCTGAACATACAGGTGAAGTGTTGGAGTTGTATACCTCTGCCACACCCTTCTGGGTAATATTTGAAAAAAGTATGTTAATCGTTAGTTTGATCAGGAAGCTTAGAATTATGAAATATACTATACGACTACGGTGGAAAGACTTTGACTTGGCTAAAGCCCGGTAGATAAAATACTCACTTTCATTATTTTCATAGGATAATAAGAAAATAAATTATAGGTGGTTTTATATTTTATTTATCTAAACCGAATCCCTTCGATGTAAGTATCTTTTTCATTCTACAATATGAGTTCTATTAGATAATTTTAAAGTTATTTGATGAAACAGCCAAATGTAATGCTGTAGAACATATTATCATAGTTAAATTTCTTGACTAGTAATAAATATATTTTTAAATTAATATATAAATAAATTAAACAATTTAGATTTTTCTTTGTAGATAATATTTCCATATCCATCATCACTTAAGTCTGTAGCGCAAAAGTCCCGCGAGCCGAGGCCAGTGTAAAATGTGACCGTAGGCGTCCAAATAACAAGATTTTGTCCTTTAAACGACAACTATTGTAAGTGTATCGCGTATCCGATGGGATCTCAATGTTTCTGGATCTTTGGATTATCTGCACTGGGTGTGTGGATAACCGGACACACGGACCGATAGAACGGACAACTTGGCTGAGATTGCAGAAATAAATTAAGGTGGTAGTGTAGAAACTTGTATAACAGACAAGTCTTTCAATATCTAAGCTTTTAAAAGACTAAATTTATTAATTGAGCATAAACAGAACAAAAATGTCGACATAGAAACAGTGTTTTATTAATGTCACTTATCGCTTCTTAGCTTAGAATTCTAGTTATAACATTATTATATTAGACTGTGACTAAGATTTCAATATATATTTACTAAAGTTGAGTAATGCCTACTGACAAGTTTAGATTAAGTTATTTATAGTTTAATTTAAGACCTAACATGTATGTTATTTATAGTAAAATTTAATCTAACATGTATGTATGTTATTTAAGATGAGCAATGACACGTTATAACAGCATGTCAAAGAACGGGTGACATTGTTTACCATAAACTAATAAACAAAAACTTTATTTAGCCTCGTATACTTTGTTATAAGGGTGTTAAAACGAAATCAATAGACGTCGATCAATGCATATGGCGTTTAAAGAGTCAATAAAGTTCAACTACGCTGATCAATCGATTTCAGCGTCATCTTTTTTTTTACATTAGATAGAAACCCCAGTCTCAGAACAAATCTTTGCAAATTACACAAAGATTTGTCCCATGTGGGGATCCAACTCATAACACCAGTGCAGTGGCGAGCGGTGAGGCGACAAAAACATATTTTTAGTGCGCTGTTCCTACTCTCTGTATATCACATCCCCTTCAGGATATAAGTCGCGGCAGTATGTGCGAAGTAACAAGGCCCGTACATGCTACACGTTCTTATCGACGCATTTGTTCTTATGTCGGGCACAGCATATACATTATGCTTTAATTGGTTAATATAGAGCATAGATAAGAACTAATATATCGCCATCTGATCTGTATTGGATTGGGACCTTTAAGCTGACCTTTTTAACTCAATTGATGCTAAGTAAAACGTTTCTGCTGGCAAGGAAATGCCGTAACTGCGTCCAGCGCTTCTATTCTGCGAGACTTTAGAATTCCTTTGAATCATATCACACTTACCATCAAGTGAGTTGTTGGTAAGTGTGATCATCATCTCAGTCTAATGATATCCACTGTTGGACATGACCTCACCTAATTGCCGCCACGTCGCGCAGTTTTGGGCCGCCTCAAGCCAACGGTTACCTGCGATCTTAACCAGATCATCTGTCCATCTGGCTGGGGAGCGACCGCCACTCGCCACTTGGGAACTTTTCTGCCCCAACGGTTATCTGTTCTGCGAGCTATGTGGCCTGCTCATTGCTATCCATTGGTAAGTGAGATATTAAACGTCAAAGTCATCATATAGATAGATCTTGATCAGATCAGATCTTCATAGCAAAGTTTGCAACTTATAAAAGTTGTTAAAAGTCAAATCTAGAGTTAGACCTTGGTAATTGACTTTTAATACTCATGTTATTATACTCAAGATCGCCTTCAAAAGTGAATTCTTATTTTTCCTAAAACTTATTATATTTTAGAAGATTAAACAATGTATCTAAACAAAATGGATGGCCTGGACAATAGTCATGAAGTCATGATTATAAGTGAACATTCGATGATGCGCCTCGCTTGTACAAATAAATCTGTCACTTACTTTGTTGCCAGGGTTGGCACCTGCTAATAATTAATTAGCATAGAAAACTTTTTACTGGTGGTAGAGCTCTTGTGAATGAGCTCGAGGGCAGCAGCACCACCGTCTCACCTTTAACCTGCCGCCAAATAGTAGTGCTTCCATTACTGTGTTCCGGTTTGGTGGTGAGATCAGGCCCTGAAATTACTGGCACTTGAGGCATAACACCGTAGTCTTCAGCTGCAGCGACGCATCTATAATCTGTTTTTGTGGATTGTTGATGTCCATGGGCTGTTCTCCACTTACCATCAGGTGGACTACGCGTTTGTTCGCTGTGAGCGTAGTATAAAGGTAGGTAAAAGGTTTTTTTCAAAGGTTACCTATTAATTTGATGGTAGTCAATTCCTATTCAACTGCTTTGATGGTCTAGTGGTAAGCGTATTACATACGCCTCTCACCGCTAGGTCTCGGGTACGATTCCCGGGTCGGGCAAATTGTTATTTGTGAACTTTTCGCCAGCAAATTCACAATAGCAGCACGGAGTTGGAATTGTGCCGGGTGTATGGTGATTTGCTCACCTCCTATCCCATGGGACCTACACATAACAGATGACATGTGGGTGTTGTCACCCTCTTGTGCAATATTGGCGTGATGTTATGTTATATTTATGTTGAATTCCAATCGTGTCGTTAACATTACATTGTAATATTGGCCTAAAGTTAAATACTGGCTTAAAATCAGTTATAGTTCATAACAAACTTTTATATAATTCAAACTGAATTTGCACTTTCATAACTAGGTCATCAGTCTATATAAAGAACCGACCAATAATTAGTATTTGGTGACACATTCTAAGTTTAAAGCAGTTTTTACTTCCTGAAGGTCAAGTATAGAAGCTTTACCATTGAAATTCATTAAATGAGATTTAATGCAGAAAAACAACAAAGCGCATCATTATTTTAATTTTTGTACGCAGCCCTGCTGTAACCGGCCGTTTTGAGTTACACAGTACCCAACTAACAAGCTTACTAGTTATACAGTGAAGCTAGTTATACAGTACCTTATACAGGGTGTTGGTGCACTTATGTTTTCACGCATTATACAGCCGACAACGGCCAGTTAGTGGGATCTTATTGAATTTGTCAATAAGTCCACTGAATTTAGGATACAGTCACGTTTTTTTCCATACTTGGAAGAGAATGGGGTGAATTTTAGATGCGATATGCGATTGTTGTTTGAAAATAAGTGGTAGGGATTTGAAGATGCAACAAGTCACAGACTTGTATGTGTATTGCATGACAATGTCTTAACTTGCAAAAGTTCCAAGGTTTTTGAGCACTTTTTTGGTGATTCATCAACGTGTTAAGATTAAGTTTAACGCTGAACAAACGTTTTAGTCACTCTCTGTCTCGTTAAGTCAGCTTCGAGCATTAAATGAGAGAGAACAAATTAACCTAGGTTAAATGTTAACCGCGGCTTAAGAAGTTTGTTAAAATTGAGGCTTATTAGGGAATTTGTTTAGGTGTCCACTCCTTTATTCATTATAACATACTCTTTTATATTACAGAAACACTACATTGCTGTCAGTACTTAAATCAGCAGTGATAATATAACTCCAATTTCTAATTTATTTATATATATAGCATTTAACCATGCTTATACTAAGAACAATCGAAAAAAAATGGACTTTAGAAAATGGTAAAACTAATCGTATTCATTGATACAGCATTTGTATTGATTGAAACATCAGTCATGTAGGTTGCTACCTACTTATATGAAGTACAATATATGACGCAAGGCATCTAGAAAGACGATGCAACCATTCATATTACTCCAGCCTTTGAAAAATGATCTAATTCTTGCTAATGAAAATGAAGTATATCTTGGGTTTAAATTTAACATAAAATCTGTGGCGGGATATAACTATTAGTAGAATATGTTAAGTTAAAATATTTCACGAAATGGTGACAGACAGCCAACACCTACATCCCAAATCTGCATTTCTTTTTTACAAAAAACATCAAATTCAAACCACAATCGGATCTACGGCCGTAAATATTGTCCAACAACTTCAAATAATGCAGTTGCATCACTATTGTGCTAGTGATGGGACATTCCCGTCGTTTATCGATAAATAAATCGATTACCGCATAAATAAGTATCGATAAACAAAACAACCATGGACAAGCATTACGCCTACGAGGTAACGGCATAGATTATGGGAGGCAAGAGATTTTCTTGCTTATGTTATTATATTGCGGAAAAGTTAGGAATTGCCATTATGGCATGCAACTATCAGTATTGCTCGAATCCACGACCAAGAATTAGAGCCAAATTACTAACAGTCTTAACTCCGTCTCATTCCGCGACACATTACCATCGTGTTATAAACATTGAGCGTTAGTTTTATAGCACAACGTATAGCATACAAATACATCACCATCAGCGAGAAGCCCAGTCCACTGCTGGACATAGGCCACTCCCAAGATGTGCTAGAGTTCACTTTCCTGTGGCTTTACGCATCCAATCCATCCAAATACGCAGTAAAAGTACATAACATATTGTAGGCCACCTTAGATCAGTTCGACACTAACGTGAAAGAAAAATATTCAAAAGGTATTGGTAATTCTTCGTTGCGATTGTTAGTAATGATTTGTCAATTATCAAAAATCATTAAAAAATACTCTGGAAATAAGATAGTACTGAAATTTACTTCAATATCATTTTTGTGACCTTCTTCATTTAAATTCTGAAGTCTTTAAACACTCAACAGGTTAAGCTTAGCCAAGTCTCATACCTCTAACCCTTTGTTTAGATTGTTAACAATAGGTTACAAGTCACCAGGTCGTAACTTTGTAACGGTTACCGGATAGTAAAACGTCATATTAACTGAGAGGAAGAAAAATATTGTTTTGTCAAACGGTTGCGGACCAACAAACATTCTTTCACTAATAACGCAACCACAAAAAAGATAAGTACAGAAAGTTCACAAGTATGTAAGGAGCAAGTAATACATGGCGTTCACGTACATACATACATACATACATATGTTAATATATTTAATTAGACATTTTAACAATTTTACATGGTTTAAAAATATTGATAAGACTTTTACATCGTTTAACGAAAATGTTATCACTGTGATTCAATCACATGTGAGCTAGTAGCTCACATGTGAACAACGAACACTTAAAATCTAAATATTGAACACCTTGGAAAATAAACTTAATTCCTTTTGGTAAAATTACGTCGAGTAAAAAATATATCAACACTTTTCTATAATGTTTGTTGAAATTTTATTCCAAATGAGCTTTCTGCACTTTAACTGTAGTTGAAAATGTTAGAACACTAAATTCAAGATAGCTTTAGAACAAAGACGTGTGAAGTAAGTTTTAAAAGCTAAGACGAAGGAAGCTCTTCAGTTTATTTATATTTAATTAGAGAGCAAAACTCGTTTTTGCACGTTTACTTTCCGACACTTAATTTTACGATTGAAATATTTTTGCTTTACATCTTTGTTCCGTTTGTTATAAGCAAACCATTGATAGTTGAAAGATTATGTTACAAACATAACTATACTCTGATATTTAACATCAGAACTTAACATACTGTCTTAGTCTCGATCCATAAACAGCCATCCTGCTTTACATCCACCAACTCACAATCACTCTTCTTTTTATAATATTTCACCACAATATAACCTCAATAACTCCTTTGAGCGTAGCTTTAACACCCATAATAGTAACTTTCAAGCCTAAGGTGTTACAAGTACTCCAGCAACGAACTATCATTGTATCAGGCCGTCATATTTCACACTTATTTCTTCAAGCAGTACTCCATCTCTATTAAAATCAACAAAGAAGTTCGCAACACTATAACACCTATTTCCATCGCGTACTGGCTGCAAAGACAGCAAAAAAAAAGAAAAGATACTGCGCAATGTCGCTAAATCCATTAGGAAATACTCGGGATTGAACCCAGTTTTATGCATTCATATTTCCACGTTTATTTGGTATACCCAATTAGTACAATCATAAAATCAAGCCAGCTTTTACGGGGGGTCTTATAACGTGGACATACGGGGACGTAATGCGTCGAGCCCAGTATTTACGACCCCCTGCAGATTGATTGAAATTCTATTTAAAATATTCATGCGCAGTGCAATTTGTATGCTATTGTTATTAAAAACGTATTTTGGATGGATTTAAGGCTGTAATTTATAATTTGCTTTGCCACTTGTGAATAAATTTAATTTATTGGCTGGGAGTCTGGGTAATAGATGTGATTAGATATTTTTTATTTTTAGTGAACATTAAATTAAAATGAATCATCAATATTGTATTTTTTGAATTCAATACCTGTGGGTTTTTTTTTAACAAACAATTTTAAGTATATTGAGAATATTACAAGGCGTTTCGCCACGTTAACTTGTTCGTCCAATCTCACTCGTACAAAAATTAGACAATCTCACACATTGTCTAATTTTTGTAACTTATACCTACAGATTTATTGATCAGATATTTTATAGACAAAAAATATAAATCATGAAATAGTATAAATATCCAAACTACTCATTTTATTTAACCTCCTTCTTAAGACATATATCTGTAATTACGATATATTTCCTTAAACGGTTTTCTTGATGTAAGTGCTAATAAATTTAACTTAATTTATAAGCGGTATACTTTGCTCTTTCATCTTGAAACTTACTTTGACTTTACTTAGCAAGTAGATTTAGAATATGAATCATCCATTAATATCCAGTAACAGTATTTAAAGACTAGACCAGATTTTGAATTAATTTCAGAAACAAAATACAAACATCAATTTTTAACCAAAGTAAAAATTGCATTTAAAGATTTTTTGTATTTTTACAATACCCAAAACTGTGTGTTCATAAGAGTATGTTAAAATGAAATTAAATTCAAAAGAATACTTTTATTAAATCGTTTGTTCTCACCAATCAGACCAATAAAACTCTTTCTTCCCGTAAGCTCGTCAAAATGATCGCTCGTATAAACCAAATTGTGATCATTGCGGTGGTTATAACAGAGTCGCATAAAAATAACATCGTATTGTAAAAAACGGTTGAGTGCGATCCGTAGTACAGTTCATCTTAATTAGTTTTTTTGATTGATTTATGAGACCGTCAGTTTCGAGGTCAATTATTTATGAACATTTTTAAAGTACACTAAAATGCTCTGGTCAATTATGTTTTGTATGCTCAAAAGGATATGGTAAGATATAAAATACAAGCATTGTCCATCAATACAAAAGGTTTGCTTTTATTTTTGTGCAGTTTTAAGTGTCTACAGGAAAATATGATATTCCTGTCGTTCAGTTCTGGCAGTTATTTTTTACTGTCTCGTCCAAAAACCTTGATTTTATATTATTACTCGATATAGTTTGTACATTCAGGAGTGGCAGTTTAACTTTATCGTATACAGAACAAAAATATGTTTTCAACTATTCTGTGGTGTTTATTTAATTCATTGTATTATAGTTACATAACATAATCATCACGCCTGTACCCAGAAGGTTGTGGCAGAGTTGTACAATACCCACATTTCATAGGATAGGGTGACCCCTATTGCAATTCCAAGTGATGCTATTGTGAATTTCCTTGTGGAAAGTTCGGAGAGGAAAGTAAGAGGTGCATATGCTAACCACTAGACCATCGAGGCAGTCAGTAAATATTACATTAATTGATTTTGTCCCTTTTTGAATGTATTCAAAGTTTTTATCTTAACTTCACTCTTAAATTTTATACTACTGAAATCAAAACTGAGCTTCCTCAGTTATCACCGACTAAATGACTAACAGAACCGTAATGCTACCAAGATAGATACTCGTAGTATAGGTCAAGCTTTTACGAACGAACATCTCACTTAGTCTAACGGCTCGGACAATACAGCCAAGATATGCGGCCATGAATGCCAAATGACGTTCATCACGTCATCTACATGTTTAACTTATAACCTGGGAAAGGTTTACAGCGGGCATGTAAACTATAAGTTGTACTAAGTTAGTTTCGGGGTGACTTACTTGAAATTCTAGAACCTATGATAGTATCATAAAGTAGAAAGATGTGAATGTTTGTAACAAATAAACTCAACAACTATTGAATTGATTTCAATATATTTATTTGTCTTAGTCTGGGTGTTAATATGTTATAAAAAAAGTATATAATGTTGTCTTATAAGTTATTCTAGTACCCACAATACAAGCTCTGCTTAGTTTGGGATAGATGGCGTTGAATGTAAGTTGTATGATATTAAAAAAAAAGTCTTTAACATAAGTTACTAATTTATTACTAGTTATTTAGACTTTATTTTATCGCATTCTACATCGACAAAGTTGCGGGTAACTGGTACTTACAAATACCTTTTTTTTTGTTTTTTTTTCATACTCTTTACGCCAATCTTTTGTTTCGATGAAACATCAAATCGTTATACCAGTGAAACAGATAACAATGCAATGCTATAATATTGCAGTAGATTAGTCCATTATCTTAATAAACCGAACCAAATAAAGTAATTTGCAAACCAAACAATTGATACATCTTTATTCAATAAATTCTGTTATAATTGGCGACGGAATAACAAATAATTATACGAAACAATCCATCAAAAACACTGATGTGTTTTTGTGTTGTTTGTGTTGTGACTTGTTCGCAACATTGTTGCTTTTGAATCATTGTTGCAATCCGTTTTAATTCAGCATGAGACTTTTAATTTGTATTTTAATTATAGATTGCGTTTGTACATAAATATTATTGACATAGGTCGTGAATTTAATTAAATTTTGATGTAGAGAAGAGATGTGGTACAAATTATTTTACAGTGCAGTGCTTGTGAAATTATATAAGCCTATCGATAATTTTTTTTATCTTGACGCGCAGTTCTATGTATGCATCTGCTTGTAATTATATAGTTTTGATCTTCACACACACACGCAACCACGTGCCTAGATGAGATGATTTATCTCTCTAGTTGAGTATACTTTGAGAATGTAATAAAAGAAAATCAATGGCTTCTCCGATAGAAAATTCAAACAGTAATTTCGTAACTTTAACTGACTAACTTAACACAGAAACGAAAGTTACAATAAACCTCAACGCTGAAAAAAAGTAAAAAGCTCACTGAACCGCCAAACCCGCAAATTTATTGAACAATATCAAGCCAAGTAAGTAAATATACATATCAGAAACAGGCACATAATTCAACAGTTAGAAAGAGACAACAATACACTTTAATATACAAATGAAAGAGATGACATATTGGTCGTAAGGTTGGTTTAAAATGACACGGCCAGCTTCGAAGCGAACTTGAGCCAAAGTAATTTTTATTTTATAATCTTAATGCGACAAACTGTGAAATTCTCTTATAATTCAACAGTATTTTAAGATTAATACATATATTATTATATGTTAGTTGGTCTCGGTGTTTAGAAACGTGTATTTTCAAGTATTAAAATATTCTGTGATGAAAAGTTCATGTTGATTTGGAAAATATTGAATTGGTATGAATTAAAATATTTCGTGTATTTAGGAATAAGAATGTTACTAAATGAGATTTAAAATTGAATGGAATTTACGAGCTACAAATAGTGAAATATAGGTGATTTTGAAAGCTTTACATTATAATAAGGGCCTTGTTTATAATAATATGTCTTTCAATAAACAAACATAACTGTCAACACAATTTACCTTAAGCTTTTAAAGAACATGTTAAATTTTCAAAAAAAGAAGATCTATTTTAAAAATAATCAAAGCGAACAAGCAATAATATTAATAAAGAACCTCCTAAATAAAACATAAACATAAAATCCAAAAACGACATAACTAAATTAACATGCATTATCCATTATTCGTTTGATATTACTGTAAGCTATATATAAGTGTTGCATAAAACTATTATAAGTTACGTATTGGTGCAATGTTAGTGTCGATTTACCGACCGCCTTGAACTGACTTTAATATTGAACTCGGTTTAATATTTTATCGAATTTGCAGTTTCATTCTATCGTAAAATGTTTGTACGTAGCAGCGAGATCGCATCATGTTGGTGCATGAATGGAGCCTCTCCGAGTGACATAGACAACGATCCCCTACGTCCAGCGCACCCTGGGAAATTCACAAGTTCTCCAAAGCGAATTGGCTAATCCTTTCACCACGATGGCAAGTCAAAATAAAATTTGACTTAGCCATCGACACGAGAGAAGAAGAAGCGAGATCGCAAACGGAGTTCAGTATTAAACTCAGGTCTGGCGGTAGTGTGATTAATAAATTTCTTTATTGCAACAAAATACATTCAGCAATTGCAATAATGTTGTTGAGACCGCGGACACTTATCTATTCTTTAACCTGAGTCATATTAACAAGGTACAATATTTTTGTAATACTATAAAGATACTAACAAAAATAATGAAAGATAAATAACTTTCGCACTGTTAGAAGAGTATGCGACCGCTCAAGGTGAGGTCTTGAGTTCGATTCTCGGGGCAAAAGTGTTATCTCAGATTTTTCCGCGTCAGAATTCTCAATACCAGACTGCCAGCCCTTATCACATGGGGCCTAAAAACACCTGTTACACCTCTGCCTCGCTCCTTTAGGTAATATAGGCGTGATGTTATGTAATGTATAATGCAGGTATTTTGAAGTTGCCGTGCATCTCCATTCGGGAATCGGCGAAGATTTCCAAAGCTGCAGGGGTCCCACGAGTGATGGGCTATTAAAACCGCGATTTCGTAACAGGAGAGCCTGAGAACGTATTTATTTTCATATAATTGCTGTATTTATTATTAAACACAATATACATAAAATAACATCACGCATATATAACCCTGAAAGATGTGGCAGAGGTGTACAACATTCACACTTCACCTGTTATGTTTAGTTCCCATGGGATAGTGGGTGAGCTTATGGTTATTGTGAATTTCCTAACGGAAAATTCATAAATAATACTTTGCCCGACCCAGGAAATGAACCCGAAACGGAGAGAAGCGCATACGCTAACCTCTAGACAATCGATGCAGTATTTATTATTTAGTTTATGTGACAAAATAAAACAAAAAGATTTTGGACATCATTTTTTCAACATACTTAAGTACAAAAATAACATGCATAATTAAATACCTTCAAAAATGTTAGAATACGAAGCTCTAAACATGGATTTGATTATAATCAGGAGCATTAATTTAATTGTTATATATATTTTTAATTGATTTTTTTGCCTTTACCTGCAACCTATAATATAATATAATATTTAATATAATATGTAATATTATGACAGAATAAATGATTCTTTTCTTTTTCTTTTTAACCTCTAAGAACTTCTTTGTTTGGTGGTTTGCAAATTAGATACAGTAAATAATGTATTCTATACCAATAAATAACATTTCCTTCCTTTTTTATTTAATAGCTAAGCATAAAATAACTATATACATACATGTATTGTGTCTCGAATGCATCCGCCATTTTGAGGGCCCAATAATAACGGTCCCCCGGATTTATGAGTCGGTATCGGCGACCGAAGTCTGCTAATTGGTGCGTGTTCGATGCTCGGATGGTGCATGCAAGTACTGCTAAAGGCTCATGAGCATTGTATTAAGTGGTAATCGAGGATTCGTAAAGTGTAGGTAAGTAATTTGACTTTAGATATATCAAGTGAGTTGTTGGGTATGATAGTTAATATACGGACAGGTAAAGCTATATAGATAAGATAAGGTTAAAGACCAGTTACTGAGGTGCCGGATAGTTTATAACCACCCCATAAAATATAACCTAAACATAAAGTTAGGGCCAGTTTCTAAGGTTGCGGATAGTTCTATCCGATGTATAAAGTATAACCTAACTGAATTTAAAAGTGACACAAGTTACACTTGAAAAAAGAACACAGTTTTCACTTTCATTTACGTGTGTTTCATGCTTATCCATTCATGCTTATATAATGCCAATTAGGTATAACTCTATTCTCTATCTCTCAATCTAACACCTGTGAAATTGGGGCTAAATCGTCATATTTTAAGATCTTTCTCGTCGCTTAGTAATATTTAGTGTTGAATTCACCAATGTATTAGACTCAAGATTAACACTAAGGAATAGTTTTCTATCTCGATGTCCCACACAAACATTAAAATTAGGAAAACACATGCATATACAGGTAATAAAACCGCAGATTTGGTAGTCTGGTATAATCGGTGCTTAGTAATTGCTAAAGATAATGTACAATTTTAATATGATAAAACTTTTTTGGATACACTTCACCACCTTGCCTATTGTAATCATAAAAATATTGACTCCTGGATAGGTCCCTACAGGTTTTATCTTGGAATTATATCCTCAAATGATACGACACAAAGCAGGCTATCGTAGACCTCTAGTAGTAAACACTATATTTATGTTTGGTACTAGTTACAAAAATAGCCCGTGAGATAAACAGATAGCCTACAACCCCTTCGGCACATATTGTTGCATGATAATCAATACAACTTTAACATAACAATATTTCCTAAACGGACAAATTCTTAACACCAGTGAAACTATTACCTAATAGCTTCCAATAATTCACGACAGCATTTCTATACCTGTTTGCTTGTACCTACTAACGAGCTTGCTAAATTCAGTCAAACACTTACAAAACCAATATAACTTGACCACCCATACATACAACCACCCAACCTTATCGCAATGTATTAGAGTTTAATTTTGATTAGCAATTAGTAGAGTAATAGTATGTTATGTTCAGAGATCGATAGCTCATGATATGCTGGGCCGTTTCATCTTAAATCTCTTTCTACACGTTTATTAGGATTTCTGCGACTGAATACCGTTACCGTTTACCACTTCTTACCAGTTTCTACCAGTTTGGTACGCATAATGATGCAGTAACTAGAATTATACCACGGTTGCCGCCTGAGGTGTGCGAATTTATAACTAGGGACTACCGTTTTCTGTCAAATTGTAAAGATATGATAGTTGATGCCCGTGGAAGATAAAAAATTGCATCAAACAAAACTTGGCGATTTAGAGTCGCATCTATATTTCTGAAGGCGTTTAAGGCATCATCATATTATATATAAAAACTAAATTAAATATACGTGTTTATTACACGTATATTTTATATAGCTTGTAGATATATGATGATGATCTCCTTTGGAATAATTGCTTGTATAAAAATTTGCTTTTAATAGTGACGATCACACAAAAATACAACAGAAAATTTTCTATAATATGTTAAACCAAGATGTCAGCTTACATCAAACCAAATTTAATAAAAATTGTCCTTACATTTGAACATGAATAAACAAAACACTTACGCACTACACACTTTTCCTTTTCTATTTTTTTTTAAACGATGCCCGCAATATCTCCTGTTTCGCAACAAACATACATTTCACACACACAGAGCACACCCAGACCTTTATATTATTGTGATATTTTCAACTCTAAACAAGTAAGTCCCGGCCGTTTACTGCAATACCACTAAAACTGGATCACAATAAAACCAGTTCGACCAAAACAACAACCGTTTCAGATCATTTAATTGCACATTAAAATACATAGAAACTGGATTCCGAAAACACCCAAACTTCAAAATTATCTCCTTCAAAATGTATAATTAAGTTTCAACTGAGTTGAACGAATTAATTATAATTACAACCCTTTAAACATTTTATTCCCGAGACCTACTTCGTGTGGATAAAAGAGATGGACATAAACGATATGTATAGCTCTGTCTCTTTTATATTAATGGTCTTAGCATTATAGGATTTGCTGGAAAAGCTTTAAAAGTGTTGTGTAGTCTCATTTAACTGAGGGATGTGATGCTTTTGACTTTTAATTTGGAAGTGTCAATGCTTCATAGTCACATACAAATCCTTACGGCACTTGCTCTGATGGTAAATGGTACCCACAGTTCATGACCATCCATAAATAAAAGCAGTTGCTTTGCTACATCTAAGGAAGATAAAAAAGAACCTTATTTACCACAAAATTTAAAACAGTTGTGTATGTATTAGTTGTTGTACCTACTTCACGAAGACAGTTCGACTGACAGTTGTATTTTCTTGTAGTTGAAGTGTACATGCACAACGTAATAGTGTGCGTATTTAGCGATACGTGTCTGTCACAGCCGAGTTGTCATTTATTATTTTTCTCCCCAACACACACACACACATGTATCATACATGTACAGCTGCAGCAAAACGAGTGCGAGCTGAGTTTTGTCATATTGTCCTATACTCGAAATATGACAAAAACGCGACAAAATCAATTTCGCGATATGCTAAGCCCCAGAGTTAAGTTAGACAAAAGTTAGTTTCTTTATGAATTACAAAAACTATAATATAATTCAGTACTTTATTTGTAAAATAGTTAAAGACGGCTTTTTAAAAGATAATTGTAGCTTTCTGCTGCCTAGATCACTTACTATTTTTTCTCTAAGAAGAAATTCATAGATGAGCAAGTAAGCGAAAACCCGCGAATTCCAGACACGATATTATTTAATGAAGAAAGCTATATTTGAATCGTAAATTGTATTGTAGATGTTCTTGAGCCAGTGTGGTCCAAAATAAAAACTTATTACTGCAAGATTTATTTTAATAATAATAAAAATATGAAAATATAATCTAAAAAACATCGTGATTTATTACATACATACATGAAATCACACATTTATTCCACGGGGTTAAGCAAAGACGATGGACCGCTATGTGCTCCTCTCCTTACATACTTTATTCGCGTTCTCAACATTCATACATCTCGTCATACATGCGTTTAGTGTACTACGTATTTATCCTTTGTGAAGGACGCAATTTATCTGGTCCCTATATATAATATATATGTTGAGGACGACCTTGCGAGTTATTGGCGTCATCATAGATTTTCTAATGGAAAAAAACCGTTATTCAGACAACCAAAGCCTATAAGCGTTATACGGTACGTCACGTCTTCACCAATATCCAAGTTTACAATTGGTATCATAATTTTCCTCTATACTTTAAGTGAACTCTACAGAAAGATCCTGACAGCCACGGCTTTAAGCTCAAATACCTCTATTACCATGAAGATGAGTCATAAGTAAAATCGCTCCGCCTTTAATCTTGGGCCACAAAAACCGCAGAAGAATACACCAGAGCGGCATAACGTGGCACAATTGCAGGCGGACCGCAAATGATTTCCTAAATTGTTTCAGACCCTGGCTTCGTACAATGTTGCCTTAATTTAAATTGTGAACAAAACACGGCATATAAAACATACCATCGCGACTTTGTTACGCAAAAGAGTGTTGCAGAGATGTGTAACACCCACACTTCACTTGTTATGTTTAAGCCCCATAGGTGTTGAGCCTATCGCCATCCACCGGGCAAGTCCAGACTCCTTACAGCTACCGAGCATTTCCTGACGGATAAATCTCAAAGAACACTTTTGCCCGGCCAAGGGATCGAACTTGATCTTTCTGGTGAGCAGTCGCAATATCCACGTCATCACATTACTGGCAAATCCTCAGATTTTCTTTTCATCACTTGTAGGCGGCACGAATCGTCGTTGCTTTACATATCTAAATTAAAATCTAAAACCCAAGATGAATCTTATTTACTAACACCAGTGCTTGAGTATTTTTTTAAATTATACTTGAGTAAAAAAGTGATGCACCCAGCAATGCACCCGTTCCAGTATTTCAAATTTCGATAAAATGGATTCGCGATGCGTAAGCGCTAGTGAAGCGGCACAAACACTTAGCGTATCGATATATCGATAAAGTACGATCATTGACGTAAAGTTTGATGCGACTGCTATGTGAACTCCTCATACATATTGCTAACCGAATCATATTAGTGTATGCTAATCGGAACCTGTAATTTGTACCTATGATTACCAAAGATACCACTGTGATGAGGCAAGTTGAAAATTGTTTATAAATTCTAAGTAGGTAAATAAATAAATATATTCTAAAAATATTTCAGCCATAATTTCAATCGTCATATTGGCGGCTAAACTGATCACCTCTTAGAAACTATATTACATACAATAATTCATTTATGCTGACGTACTTGGCCACATACATGAGCTTCATCCTCCGCGCACCCAATTATACCAATAACATCCCACTAAAACTAAAGCAACTGTATTACAATTCACTATAAATAAACATAAAAAACATCCTTCATCACTTGTCAGCCACTAACGCCAATTAAAAACAACTAGTGTTGGGCGAATGATATCGATAAAAAATATACGCCTCTCACTCTGACATAACACGATGCGACTGGCGTAAAGGCATTACTAAGTTTCCCTTTTAAGCGGCAACCTACAGTGTCGAGTTACCGGTCCAGCAAAAAAAACTTCCAGATTAGCAATTACTATATACGTTGCAAAACTGGATAAAAGCATGCCTCCCAGGATTATATCAAGCTAAAAGCCGATGCAATTATACCTGAACTTAAATAGTCAAATGGATCCGCCCGACGTTTTGATAGAGGCAATAATAATTTTATTTTTACGATCAGCTCGGGTTAGTTCTGTGTTAATACGACGTGTTGTGCATCACAAGGCGGCTCCTTTTTTATAAATAAAGAAAGTATGGCGGTGATATTCTCGATTCAATTATCGCGAATCATTTGCATATATATTGTGAATTAACCGCATTAAGTGCGGTTCGAACGACGATTTTGTGCGTCGTTTGCTTTAGTCTTCCATGTAATGGCATTGATTTCTGTCCGACAGGGTCGGGGCGCTGTCATTGCCTGATTGGAAGGATCGAAAACAGATTTTACATGTCAAAGCTCAACATAAAGACTCAATTTATTTTATTTCAAAACATGCATTTAAGAAATCTTAAAGTTCATCAGTTTATCTTAATTCCACTCGAGTGGTCTGCAAGTTAATTATTATTTTTTATGTTCACAGTTGACAAGTAGTCTTGTCAAACGTTTTACTAATTATGCCGATCTATTGGCTGAGTCAGGTAGTTTTTAAATCCAATATTAAATGACTTAAGTATCACCACACCTGTTTATTGGAAGCTTAAAATCTGATGACTATTTTATGTCAATAAAATCAGATTATTACGTGAGATCTGTCATAACTTAAATATGATTTAGAATGTCACAACAGTCGCCACAATTATCGGTTTATGTGGAAGTGTTTTGCATGACAGAAATTGGATTGATCGTAAAAATTCAATTCAATAAACACATGTCGAATGTATAATTTATTTAAGGCATATCGGAGCAGTTAGCATTGACAAAGTCCGTAATACCTCAATCTGATTTGTGACCTTCTTAACATAATTTTATTGGTCACCGATTTGCATAAACGTATTTTAAGATCCACTGAAGTAGATGTCTTTGTCATATTTACGATATTTTTTTATTATTTTGTCTAAAACACTTTATTTAGCTTGAATGTAATATCAAGTCATAAAATCTTCTTTAGGAAATTAGTAAGTTGCGTCACTTTTTCGCATGTTTTAACCATTTTATTGCACGTTAATCAATTTTGGTTGTAGTTTTATGACATTTTGAAGTTGTCTTGTTCTCATAAATTAAATAATTGCTATAAATTAGACCACACAGTTTTAAATACGACATATATTACACACGTACCTATTGGACTTGTTTGACAAACTTCTTAAATTATCATATTTTTAGTTTTTTTGTTTCTATCATTTTGTTCACAAAAGCTCTACTAAGTTAAAAAACACATAAATACGTTATAATTACTTTTATTTATTTTCTGACAAAGTTATATCTTAACGTCTTTATTCTCTATAATAGGAAAACCAACACATTAAGTTTATTATAATTAGTTTTGAATACACATTAATTTGAAACCAAACCATCTAAATACTAAATCAAAACACAATCTAGCAATTTGCCGTCCAAAATTATATTTAAAATGCGTTATTATGCAAAATGGAATATACAAAATAAGAACTTAATAATAATTTAAAAGTGATAATAAAAAATAATGGTTCACGAGTCAAAACTCTTTGATATTCTAATAAATTTTTTTAATCCATTTTAATAAAATATTTTGAAAAGTGATTTTGTTTGTTAGGTTCTTGTCACGACAAAACTACTGGACATTAAAAAAACTAATATGATGTATTTAAGTATATCCTGTACTAAAAAACAAATTATTACTTTAATAATTTTTGTGGCAAATTAGAAAAATAAATCAACAGATTTGTTAGCAGACTATGCATATTAATTAAAATATAAAAATTCGTTTCGTATTTTTTTTCAATTATAATATTTTTGAATCTGGAATAAATTTGATTGATAGATGAAGATAAAGATAAGGTCGAAAAAGGCTTAAATATGTCGGGTTCGTATGGAATGCATATTATGTCATTTTTTGTCTAAGACATAAGGTAAAATAAACTTATTATATGGCACAAAATTTGCATTCGGTTGATTAGGTATTTGATTTTGTAAGTAAACAAAATTTGTAAGTCTCAAGTCAAATGAGTAATTTTAATTCTATGATTAGCTTTTTTATAATAACAGTGGTTTAAGGAGGTTAGCTTTTTTATAATAACAGTGGTTTAAGGAGGTTTAGTTGTTAATTGAAATTTTCGTGAGTATTTTGCTTCGTTTAAAAACCGATATATTTTTTTTTATTAGTTATTTTTTAAGAACAATGCATATTGAAGCGTATTCACATAACATTTCAAATATAAAATGTTTGGTGTACAGTCTATTCAATAATTCATAATTGGTACGTGTTAAGACTGACAAACACTTCTACAGCAAACAAACAAACAGACAAGCCAGTGTTTAGTCCGTGGCATATTTAGCATATGTTATGACAAACTGTTTGAAATACAAAGGCAAGGAAGGCCATCAGTGGTTTGGAATGCAGAGATGGGACAGTGTACTTAGCTTGTAAATAGTGATTATAGTCTTGGGATTAATTTTATTTTGAAATATACTTCTATTATTTTAATTTTATATCCAAAAATTATTCTCTTAATCTTTATCATAAAAATAATGCATATTTTTACTACATTTTATGAAATTGTATCAAAAATACTGTAACCGGGCGATTAAACCATTTTGATAATTTATTATAATGCCTGCCTATGTAGCTATGCTTTGGTGCTATTTTAGATATCAATTTACTGAATAAATAAGACATAAATATCAATAATCATAGACACGGGACTTTAAGACTAAAATCTATCCAATCCCGTTGCTTTTACAATTTTCTGCCACAACACTACCCATCATGTAACGTAAGCTAACAATGTTGCAGTCTTTATTATTCTGAACACGTAAAAGTCCCCAAAAGGAACGATATAGACTTTTTGTTGCGTCTTTCGGCGTATTAGAAGAGAAAAATGCCTGACCAGTATACCACGACCTTAGTTTTGAGATATTTCTTTACAAAAGTCTTGAATGACAGATGATCCGGGAGGTCTTTTTGATTGGTTATTAAGTATTAATATAAAAGCTAATATAATACTGTTTGTACAAGTGTATCTATGGTATTGTACTAGTAAGTACTGCTTTGGAAGTAGCATTCAGTTTATAATATTTCATTCACGGTTTTGTTTGGTTTCCGAATGTGTCTGTTTTGAAATGTTTTAAAGAAGCTTGCTGTTGTGGAGATCGTATTCCTTAATATATATCTGCGAAAGTATGGGTTACATTTTTATGAATAGGTTTGCATGTGACTACAATATCAATGGTGTAGGTTATGCTTGAGTTTAATACTTTTAAGAAAACTCATTATTAGAATTATGAAATACGGGTGTTACTTACGTAACTTTCCGCCACTGCCCGCAGTGTAAGACTGGCTGCGACTCAGACGCGACGTGTCGCACTCTCTTGAAAATGCTTAAAAGTATGGGTGTAACCGCGGTCGACTAAATATACCAACGTGAGTAACACCAGTATTTCATAATTTGAATAATGTTACAAAATCACGTCAGTTTTAATAAAACTAATTATAATGACAGAAAAACATCCACTCGTCTTTTGCCTCATAAGAAATGTCAAACTGAACTTGTGCATTTTATTATCTTGCAAGACGTGACGAAAAATGCTCAACACAAAGAATCGATATAAATTTTACCCAAGTATTTTATCTAAAAACTGCATCATCATTACAAAATCAATAAAAGTATCGATTTCTTGACTATGTTCATTTTGATACCATTATAATGTAGTTTTTAATGTATAAAGTTTGCAAATAAGCTGCGGAATTGTCCAAGCTCCTATTAAAAGGCATCGTGGCCGTTTTTATACATTTCATTATAATTTGTAGATAAGATGCGAGAAGTTTAGGCTGTCCGCTAACTTGAAGATATATTTCACTACCGTAATACGATCAAAAATATTTTTTTTTTGCTATACTTTAACATTTTTTTTTATTTTTAAAACGTCACATAGGAAACCTTCAAACATTGTTGTATTTCTCAAGACAAGTTCGCAGGAGAAATTGACTGTTAAATAATTATAATGATTTTTAACCCTTAATTTTTTATCAAATTATACTTTTAATAATTGTAAGCTTAACTTAATAGCAAATACAGAGTAATACAGGTTTTGCTTTTAAATAAATGAACTTAATACGACTTGGAATCTAGTAAGAAATTAAACGATTGCGAAGGAAATAAATATTATAATGAACACTACCTTATCAGATGCATAGCCGATCCGACAAGTTTTAATTATTACACAAGGAAATTTGCAGTCTATTATTCTGATACTATCTTAATGTTGCCCACCTAGAAGGTTTTCTAGTTATAAAGATTAGAATACAAGTACTACTACATAAATATTGGTGATAGGGAATGCCTGCCGTGCTTGTTATGTTAGAACCACGGTGTTCAAGAAAAGCTAGATTTTTTGTACGATGTTACTAGCAGTTTAGCTTGGAACTGCCATAAAAATGATGATTGACTCATGAATATTCATAAATGTATCAAAGAATAACTGTAATAGGTATGGCTTCTGTCCTAGTCTATTAAAGCCTAATCTCACCAAGCTAAACAGTACTAGGTATATTAACCATTTCAAAGCCTGATCTTACCAACAAACTAAAATAATCTAATTTACAAACAAAAATTTTTGACTTAAAATTGAAATTGTTTTTTTTTATTCAATTTACTAATTAATTATTAAGCTCCACTTTTATTTCATACAAGTTACGTAAATTTAGGTTTAAGCTTTCTAAGGTGTGTATACTACTTAGTCTAAAGTGTGTAACCGGCCTAAGAAGCGTTTTTTAAGTGATGTCATTTAACTGATCGGAATATCGATAAAGGATTTATGATTTCAAAAGTATCGTTTACTTATTCATTATTTGTTTTTTAAGTATGGAAGCCAATTTTTTTAAATATCTAGTTTTGTAAATAATTGTTGATTGGCCAAAAAAAATTGAATGTAAAAAAGATGTATAGTTTTGTGTCCGCATTCATGCACGCAATGTAGAATGAGACGTTTTTATGTTTTTATAGCCTAGACTAGATACGTATAATCTTTTATGTTTTTTTGTTTTTTTTGGGGTAATTACTGAGTAGCCTTAATAAATTAGATGTATTCAAGTCATGCTAATAGCTTTTGAATGCGCATTGAGCTACATAGCTTAACGAACACTGTGAGACAATAAATACATCCTTACTTACTTTATTTAAACTTAATTAAACCTTTAATATTTAATATTATATAAATAATTTCCTTTATTATACAGGGTAGATGCGACAAAACGACATAAGATAGATAGCTTCGATATATTATGGTCAGTATTAATTTCTACCGGTACAATTTTTCACGACCAAAAATGTTTAACGTTTCCCAAACAAATTGAACATTGTGATCATAAAAAATATTCTTTTTTTTTTACTTTCCCGTACCAATTTGTACGGGAAAGTAAAAAAATGATTTTTTTTTATAACTCAGGACACTGTCGTGCTACTATTCTTATTAAAATAAAATCCTGCCCTGCCATCAAAATAAAATATTTAAGCAGCATCATAGTATTTATAGAAGATAATTCAAAGAAAAAATTACAAAACCAGAATTCAACGAAACCCTCAAAAGCAAATAAGAATATAAAAATGACATAAAGTCAAAAAATATGATGAAAACGTGATATAAAATTCAAACAAAGATCTTATTATAAAATGAATGAAATGACTGGCGCACGCGCATAGAATACGAAAATACAACTTAATGGTTTTTTCATCCGTCCTTTACCTTACCTTTAAGAATATCCAGAATTGATGCAATAAATCCTTTATGGTCAGGACTTACCTGCAAAAAACAAATTGTTATTAATATTTGGAAAGATGCAACAACTATATTCGAATTCATAGAAAAATCTGATTAGGATCAATACTTGATAAGCTGGTAGTTTATGGATCAGCTGCTTTTGAAAACTGGTGGTAAATTGAATAATTTTTTTGTAGTTTTAAGATTCAAAATAACATAACATCACACCTATGTTACCCAGAAGGGTGTAGCAGGGGTGTACAAAACCCACATTTCACCTGTTATATTTAGCTATTGCCATTCACCGGGCATGAATCCAACTCCGTGCTGCTATTGTGAATTACTGCTATTATACATTATATCATTTGTCGTTTAGTTTCCACATCTTGGGCCATTAGAGTCCCGAACTTTTTGGAAGGTATACGTGGGGCCAAAGCCAACAGCGCAGAGGCCCGATAAACATTTTACTCTAAATGTTAATACTATTATTACTTTTATAAAATAATAATAATATAATTATCGATACATTGTAACAAAAATACATAACGATTAAATGAAATCGTAACGGAACTGCTTGCCAGTACATGATTCTAAAAGCCTGGGTGAAAAATTCTTTGTTTTTTTCCTCTCAGGACTTCAGAATCATGTACTGAATCACTCGTAAGCGGCTTTATCAAGATGTCATTTACACCCTGTATATACAGTTAAGAGATGCTTTACTACTAGTAGACTAATATAAAAGTATAACACGCAAAGTTCCATGACATGTCATCACCATGTAGGAATTCCCATAGTCGTAGTAGTGATGAACACGAGCGCTGATGAACGTGGGTGATAACTATAGAGATACGGCGTACTGGGAACTGATGGGATGGTGTAAGGGACAAGATGTAGCGCGGGAAGGTGAGGTGACGATGTTTCAGTTTGAAATAACATTATTCTTGGTGGTACTTTGTCCAGATTTTTGAAGTAAGAAATAAGATTTGTTATTGATTTTTAATGATAAATGTAATTTAAAATATTTATATATAGATATAGATACACTTAAACGCATGTTTTGTCTATAAATATATTATAGACAAAACATGCGTTCAAGTGTATTAGATATGATTTATCTATAAAAATAGATGAAAATTAAAAATATTAATGCTATTACGTTAGTCTGAAAACATGGCGCTCAAAAGTCTACTTTTGACACTACGTTCATAAGTCGAGATATAAATATTCTCTTGTTACTTAATAACTTAAAAAGGCAATATTTCTTCACTCGCGAGCTGTCTTACCCGCTATCGCCTACAACTCGGGCTTACCAAAAAAAGCTTTGTTTTAATAAAAATATTTCGGTGACACGACACGAGGAACGAGGAGGCTGCCTTTCCTCTGAATAACTGACGGACGTGACGCGGACGTGGGACGATGGTTGTACGACCACTGAGTTACTATTATGTTGTATAAAACTTATTGCTAACTCTAATAAACTGTGATGTTGGTTTAGAACAATTTCTGTGGAAGACATTTTCGTAAATTTTTGTTTGGTTGTTGGTAATCACTAAGTTAAAAATCTCTTAGTTGAAATCAACGAACATAGGAAACAAAGAAGACGTGGACAGACAGAAATACAAACCAAGAATCTATTGAACAATCTAAAAGCTTGAATTTATGTATACGGATCATCATAATTATTATCATTTTAAGAGGGAAAAGAGACTGTTACTCCTTAACACAGATAATTTAATAATCTAGCTAGGAGGACAGTGCACTTCACCCACTTGATTGTAGACATTATTGCATTGTATACTTATATTTCAATTTGTCTTAGTTTTAAGTAATTGTGTACAATCCTTTGTGATGATAAATAAATATTTATTATTATTATAAATGAATAAAAAAGAAGACATAAAATATCAAAAAATAGCAATATTCTTGAGTTTTCTTCTTACTCGACTTAACCAATCCGTTACCAGAAAAAAACCGAACGCGTTGATGTCTTTTCTACTAGATATCTTTTAAAAGATAACATTCAAAATCAAATCAGAAATTCCCTAGCCCCTTCAAAACTATATCCAACTACCTTTCAACAAATTAAACCACTTCTAATTAGAGAAATCCATAAAAAACAATGCACGTAGATTTTAAAACAGTTTTTATTTCACATATCCCATGTTTAGAGGCTCTTAGACCCACGGGTGTTAATGGGATGGCAAACATGGCTACTGTGGACTCATGGGCTTCAGCTTACGAAATAGGGCACTGGGATTTGTTTATCAAGTGTTTTGGTAAGGTTGAAAGCGCTTGATAAAATGTTATGTCTTTTATTTTTACATTTTTAATATTGGACGTAAAAAAGGCATATTATGCAGTCATTTAAAATACACTTGGTAGCTATTTGCTAGATAAATACATTATAGTTTTAAGATTGTAACATTGGTAAATGTCATTATATCTTGCATTTTATTAGCTGTATCAAAACGCATAAAGTGCGTTTAGCGTAAAACATTCCTATCTCACTACTCTTGCATCCTCTGCGAGATATACATTATTAATAATAATATAAACAATTGAGTGCACGGTTGGCGTAGTGGTTATAGCAGTCACCTTGCCGCTTTCAACTGCGCTGGTGTTGTGGGTTCGATCCCTACATGGGACAAATCTTTGTGTGATTCGCAAAGATTTTTTCTGACTCTAGGTGTACTCTGTGAGTGTAAAATGTATGTTTGTGAAGCCCGCGACACAGAAGTTATTACTAGTGCGGAAATCAATTAAAAAAAAACTATTTTTTTATGTCTAAACTTTAAAAAAATAAAAGAGTGTGATGTTATTGTCTTTGTGACTAACCTCGTAGGTATTATCTTGACTCTTCTAATAGTGTGAATTAGTTCAGTAAACCTTCGCCCCAGACATTTATACACACAACCACGCACACATTTACACACGTTTACACACAAACATGTATACGCTCAGTGAAACAATTAACACGGTAAATTCTTAGGCATGCAGGTATATTGAAAGATAAAGATGAAAATTTTATTATGATACAAAATCAAGTGATTTTACAGGTCAAAAAAATGCGAAATTTATACGTTCAGATACAAATACATAAATAAATAATAATCCAATATATATACAAATAATAGTCAAGGATACAGTTTTGTTCTTGCGCCCTAGTACAGTAAACTAAATTATCTCTATTGCCAGCAAATTAAAGATGCAAATTCATTCAAAAAGTATTTGTTATCTTTCACAATTGACAAAATGAAATCCCATTCCTCCTGTCTCCTATTGCTAAAGCATAACATTAATAAAAAACAAACACAACGATAAAGATAAATGCATTTACATCTAAAAAATTTACGAATCTTGACCCCTTCTTTAGATTATTAAAATTAATAAATAAATATCACACAAAATTTCCATACGCTATCTGGTCCCAAACTAAGCAAAACTTGTATTATAAGAACTAGAATAACTGATACTAAATACTTTTCTTTTGTTACATACTTATAGTACATAGAAACACCCGGACCAAAGCACATGTTTGACTTGAGGGGGAATTAAACCCACGACCTTGGCGTAGCAGGTAGTTGCACTACCAGCTCTGCTATCTGGTCGTTAAACAACAACAACCTAGTTGCCCTCCCTGCTCCCCCTAGGTCAAAATCTCACAACATTAACTTTGAGTACAAACGCATAATATTTGTTGTCAATTGCTTACGCATTCAGGTCACATCTGTCACGTGACATGAGTTACAATGAATGCTGGATAAATTCTATCTGTTAATGTAGACAATAGACATGTCTATTGCAATATTGTAGTGTAATATGACTAATATGGAAAATATCTGATTTAGGGCATTATAGTAACTAAAGATAGCAGGACTGTACCCATAGAAATCTTAATAATAAGGCAATAGAAATGTCAAAGACGCGTGACCTTGTCGCCGCGCATCTGTCTAGTCAAACACAAGTGCGAGTTGAGGAATTGTCGTCTTAATGTCATCGCAAAAAGAATAATTTTGTTTGCAGGAATACAAGCGCATGAGTCTAATCGAACACAAGTGCGAGTTGAGGAATTGTCGTCTTAATGTCATCGCCAAAAAGAATAATTTTGTTTGCAGGAATACAAAAAGTGGTATTTGAAAAACGGCGACATGCGTCCCAGTGTTAAAAGATAGTCGATAGCATTTCTATTGACTAGTTATTAAGATTTCTATGATTGTACCCTTACCGAAAGTCTGACGTTGGTATAATAAATTATATGATGTCATTGCAACATTACGGGTAGTAAAAATATTCCAAGTTCAAATACAATCCATACAAAGAAACAGTTGAAAAATTATAGGACCGGCAAGACTTGAACCTGCGACCTTCTGCACACCGGGCAGTTGCTTTAACCAACCAGCTACGGTCGCCTCTTGCCAGGACCCGAAATTTCTCAAGTGTATGTTATATAATTTCGTGACGTCACATTCATCCATTTGTTTATAAGCATAGTCAAAATAATGGATACAATATTCATTTTTAAATAAGTACTTAATCCTGAAGTTGATTATCTTGTAAATTCAACAAGGTCAAATTAACTATAAATAAAAATTTATAATATATTTTAAGTAAGTTTTATCTATATATTTTTCTTAGTTAGTAAAAGTTCTTTACTAAACTTTAACCACTCACCATCAGGTGAATTATTACTGTCAGCTTGTTTTCTATACGAAAAAAGGTTATTCACAAAAAATCCCTTTGTTAAAGATTCAAGGACTTAGCCGGGATGGTCTTTTACCGTTAAGCAAAGTTGGAGGATCAACTTTTTATGTCATTCTATAGGTCTGCCATAATCTATCTACTTTGCTAATGGCATTTTATCACGGATCGTTTGTAGTAAGGCTGTAGTAGATTTAGCAATGATAATAACAAGTTTGGTTATAAAAACAACAAGATCGCGTTGATGTCTTTTCTTCTAGATATTTGTTAGAACATTAGATATATTTCATTGAGGGTGTAGTATGGCTTAATACACCTGAAAGAAATCAAACTTTCTCCCAAGTGATACATACTACACCTACAAAGAAATAAAAGCTACCGAAAACAACAAAATCTACTAAAATTTACCAAAAACAACAAATAAACAAAACAAGTCATAAAATGAGGGAAAAAGACTTGACCTTTGTCTTCGTCGTTTTAACTTTTTGTTCCATCTGTAGAGTGCATAGGGCGGCAAAGTAGAAAAAGTCCCGCAGATATTTTCCGTATGAGATACTGCAATAAGGTGCTTTCTACGTAGGTGTAGTATAACAGACTTTATTTTATCTCAGTCACAAACCTTCTACCTTAAAAAATGTTTATGTATGTCTATAGATCTGCCATAATCCACATAACATCACGTGACGCCTTAATTACCCAAAAGAATATGACAGAAGTGTAAAACACCAACACTTCACCTGTTATATTAAAATCTCACGTAAAAGAGGGTGAGCCTATCACCATCCACCAGGTACAATTCTAACACCCACTGTGCTGCTATTCATAAAGCCCAAAAAACACTTTTGCCCGGATCGGCAATCGACTTCAAGACCACGTAGTGAAAGATCGCAAACGCTAACCACTGGACTAACGAGACTACCATCAAGTCAATTTAACAGGTCCTTAATTAATCCAAAATATTATCTACTTCGAAGCATTGAGATAAATCTGGTACTTTAGTGGTACAAGCTATGATAATACAGTCTGCAGCCTATTGTATGGTGTTCAAGACAGGCTACACATCAACCAACACATTTCCAGTATAAACTGGTCTGCCATTATAAATAAAATAAATAAATATTCCACAACTCACACACAACGCCATCTAGTCCCAAACTAAGCAGAGCTTGTTCTATGGGTACTCAAATAACTAATACTAATACATATATACTTTTCTTTTGTAAATATATAATTATTATACATAGATACACCCAGACTAAGACAAACCCCCATGTTCATGCACACAAAGATTTGTCTTAAGTGGGAATCGAACCCACGACCTCGGCGTCGCAGATAGGTACATTACCCACGCCGCCATCTGGTCGTCAAGTCATTGCACGGAAAGCCTTTACAACGTAAGACCATCTTATACTGGAATTGAATAGCTTGATCCACAGATATAGATCTACATAGATAACGCAAATGCATGTACTTCGCGTGTCTCAACCCCGACCAAGCGTCGAGGTTGGTCACCGCTTACTTCAGTCCACGGGCGTCTTTTGTCAGAGAAAATCATAGCGGACGGCTCCAGTTGAACGTACTGGGCGGATGGGCATCGGCGGCATCGGTGTCTTTGAATCGGTTTGGATTTCCGGTCACTAAATTTCGGCTGTGACGTCACAATTGGTATTAAAAAGTCGGCACGCTTGGTTTCAATACAAATCGTGATACTTGCGTTATCTATGTAGATCTATATCTGTGGCTTGATCAGTAGTGTATACGGCATTCAAGTACTGGTAATTTACACCAGCGTTTAGTCGCAAACCAAGACGTGACGTCATCGTGTTCAATATTTATAAGTTATCTTGAGGATAGTGCACATTGAAGACGAAAATAGTACCTATTTGAAATTCAGAATATCTTATATTCTGGATATAAACCGACAACAAAGATAAACCTATAAATTTGTCATGGAGACTATTTCACGAGTATAGCTGGCGATCTAGACTTCGTACTAAGAAAAAGAAGTTATTTAATATGACCACTGAAAAAACAGTTACTTCTTCCAAGCTCTACTTTATCATCATCACCAACAACCTGCCCTTATCCCAATTACTTGGGGTCAGCGCAAAATGTTTAATTGTTCCATAGCTGACGTAATGAGCACTAACACCCTTTCCAGCCAGTTCTTCTTTCACACAATCAATTCATCTTGTTCACATTAAAATATTTTACTAAAGATCAATCAAATAAATGCCATCATTATTGTCTTTCTTTCTCTTTCTTTCTTATTGTCACGTCAAATGGTCTTCTTAAAAATCCTTTCATTTTCAATTCGCTTCTAAGCTCAATGTACAACATTTCTGCTTATTTCCTAGTGTAGACCCAGCCTTAAAGCAACAAAGATATCATTGTATGCTAGATAAATAATGTCTTTGGAACTAGTACCTGTTTATCTTTGTATAAGTGCCGCCTTATTATTGTACAGTAATACAAACATACCAAGAGCTTATAGTGAATAAATGGTTGAAACTTAGCAAAACTAAGTGACAAGAATTTAATTAATGATACCTTACTGTAATATTTAGTTCAAAATGTATTACACTAAGAAACAATTGAAAATATTATGGGACCAATAGGCTTTGAACCTGCGACCGGGCAGCCGCTTTAACAAACCAGCTAAATGCTATAAAAATAATCAATAAGAAGTAAAGTATTGTTTCTAACAGTCACACACAAGAATAACGTTTATTGATTAGTAAAGTTAATCATAAAGTTGTTAGAATCTTCTATTACGATTGATGTACGTTGTGATTGAAACAGAATTATGGGTCATAGTTGGTACCAAAAATTGACATTTAAAGCTGTTTCAATCACAATCAACATCAGTCAAGTGGTTTTCAATGACTTTCAATACAGTAAGCAGTCACAACCTAGCCAAACAAAATAGCATAAATACTCCTTTAACATCTACTATAACGGGCCCTATAAGACAGCCAAACTCCTTGGAATCAAAAATTTCGCCATCCCTTCTTAAAAAAATTACTTTTAAAAAACGAATGTGGCGGTCGTCTAAAACCCCGAAACTCGTGCATGCATCACGGGGCGGAGGCGACGCGAGGAATTCCGAACGAGCCGAATTCGAGTTGTCGGCTCGCAGCGCCTGTCGACGCCATCTGGCTGCTAGGGATGGGCAAATATATCGATGGAAATTATTTATTTGTTTGTGTTGCTAGAACTCGAGATAATCGAGGATTTGAAAGCCCTAAACATAGACATATAAACATAGAAATCTTAATAATAAGGCAATAGAAATGTCAAAGACGCGTGACCTTGTCACCGCGCATCTGTCAAGTCAAACACAAGTGCGAGTTGAGGAATTGTCGTCTTAATGTCATCGCAAAAAGAATAATTTTGTTTGCAGGAATACAAGCGCATTTGTCTAATCGAACACAAGTGCGAGTTGAGGAATTGTCGTCTTAATGTCATCGCCAAAAAGAATAATTTTGTTTGCAGGAATACAAAAAGTGGTATTTGAAAACCGGCGACATGCGTCCCAGTGTTAAAAGATAGTCGATAGCATTTCTATTGACTAGTTATTAAGATTTCTATGGTTATAAAACATTCACAAATCATTAGAATTTGACTACTTAACGGGTTATCTATGTAACTGTTTATTTTGTTTTACTAAGAGTTTGTTTTACATTTTGTTAATTATATTTTTGTTTGTCAGCGTTCTAATTAGTTTAAATTCACAATGAGTAACAAAAGATAAATTTTATACAACAGCGAACAACAGATTCAAATAATGATAAATGTTATATCTTGTTATGACTAAGAATGTATAGTCTACCTAATACTATAAATTAAAAACGTATTTATTAAAATATTATATAAAAAATATTTTTATATGGTAACAGCATTAATACATTCAACATATTAGGTAACCTATTCATAACACATTGAATTGCACATATATCAACACGTCATATATTTCAAAAAATCTAATAAGAAATCCGTTTATTAGCCTCTAAAAAAATATTTGTCACAATTAATTCAAACGACTTTGAATAAAAGTCGTTTAAACTTTAGCATTGATTAACATTATTAACAATGAATAACCAGTCATTAGAATAACAGATTATTTTAATAAATTCCTTTAAATACTAAAAATCGTTTAATTTATATCAATTATATATTCATTCTATGTCCGCTTAATATTATCATATATTTAATTTTCTACAACCTAACATGGTTTCCTTTGAAGTACAAACGATGTTATTAAATATATTTTATATCCAATAACACTTAAAACAGAAGACTGTGGCAAATACTACAAAAGTAAACACCGATTTGAATTTATCACTTCATTTACATTTATTTTATATTAAAATTGGCAATGATATCATGGTGGAGAAATTTATAGCTTCGAATTAAACAGACCTTAGTTTAGGTGAATCATAAGAAAATATTAGACCAATAAATTAAGCCTAAATATTAAATAATCCAAAACCTGTCGACATATCCCATCACTATCAAAAGCGCGGCAACATCGCCATCCTGCATCCTTTTCTAACTCATCCCTAATATCTCCTTTCTCGCTCGCACACCGACTACCTTATTTAAATAAGAGTGAGCGTGGTTGCTTTGAAGATCCCGTTAGAATTTAGGCTCTATCCTTATCAATTTAGGGTAGTTTTTTGTTTGGAGGGTGGGTTAAAAGGTAAAAAACCTGCGAAGGCAGGTTACGGAGCGAGCGCGCTGTGCTGGAAGACACTTGACTCAAACGAGTGCTTTGGCCGGAAATATGGTCCAATTTTTGATTGGATCCTGGCCTTGACATACGTTACCCCTTTAGGATTTGGGTTAAGTAAACAAATTAAAAGGTTACCCTCTTTCAATTCCAAAACTGTTTAGAAAGAAATATGTCATGAAATTTAATGTTGCAATTTCACAGAGCCTACTTGCATCTAAAAATGGCTCAAAACATAAGTTAAAAAAAAATGTATTTTTAAGTGTGGGATTATGCTGACAACAAAAATCATAAATATTAATCTAAGTATACATTCCAAAATGGTTCTAGTTATCCTTCCTCAGTCACTCATCCCAATGACATAAGAGCTTCATACAGCCATAGCTCTTACCCAAACCCAGATTTATACGTTGCGTACGTACGGAATGCCCCTTGTACGTACGCCTATGACATATCGGCGCGACGGACTTTAGATCGTTCAGCTACTGACAGGTTTGCTATAGTACGTCATAATAACGGGATCTGGTCTTGGAAGTTGCGTATTCTTGGCTTTCTTTATAGATGTGGATGATCTTGTTTTGATGTATTTGTGGTTTGTGGACGATTTTGTGCTAATATCACGCTACGTTTTCAATCTATTTTCCCCATTTTAACATTAAATTAGAGAGAAAGATTCAAATATGGAAAAAATGCTTACAGTGAACTGGTCCATGTCAAGAAATAACCAAAGATAGAGTTCACTTAATTCTAAGAAATTAGGTTGGTTTATTTGCGATAATCTCAAAAGCTATTGGTCTAATTTTAAAAATTATTATTGTTTTTAATAGTCTTACTCTCAATAAAGGTCTTTAGATATTTAACATTACGTTAAACTTCACGGGAGCGGAGCAGTAAGGTGGAACGCAGGTAAAGGCGCGTGAACAGCTACTACTTAATACAACGAATTCCACGCGGACGAAGTCGCAGGCAAAAGTTGGTAATAAGAATTAAAGAAGGTAAGCCTTTTTCCACTGCCAAGAATAGGACGGCACGGCTCAAATTTGTGGTCAGATTTGATAGTACAAAAATTTTGTATACAATTGCCACATAATATGTATAATAAGTATGTATTTACAAAAGAAAAGTATATATGTATTAGTATCAGTTATTCTAGTACCCATAGTACAAGCTCTGCTTAATTTGAGACTAGATGGCGTTGTGTGTGAGTTGTGGAATATTTTTTATTATTTATTTTTTTAATATAGTAAAATACAATGTTTTGTAGATTTAACTGCATTTATAGTTGAACTTTCTGCTCATTTCCCACATCCATAGCACAAAAAGACTCATTTGCAATCGGTGTTACCCGTCAAGTCCGTAGCGTGCCAGTCGTATAAATTTATTATGACAACTGTAGACTCTGGAGCAACAATGTTGCAGTTTTATGCGGTGATAGAAATGCCTTAAGGCTTTATTTTGCGACAAGCTATCTCCTGTTGTGGATAAATGAAGCTGTTCCCCTATTGGCGTATTGTTTCCTTTAAGGCAAGACGCCTTATCACAATTGACTTATCTCAACTGGTGGTAAAGCTCTTGTGAATGAGCTCGAGGGCGGCAGCACCACCGTCTCACCTTTAACCTGCCGCCAAATAGTAGTGCTTCCATTAATGTGTTCCGGTTTGGCGGTGAGATCAGGCCCTGAAATCACTGGCACATGAGGCATAACACCGTAGTCCTCAGCTGCAGCGACGCATCTAAAATCTGCTTTTGTGGATTGTTGATATTCATGGGCTGTACTCCACTTACCATCAGGTGGACTACACGTTCGTTCGCTGTGGGCGTAGTATAAAAAAAAATGAGATGGCTTTTAACCTAATATCAGAATTTTACGACCTTAAAACTTCCATAACCGAGTACGGGTACATGACGTTACTCCTTGTTGGACTAGCTATCAGACCTTGTAGTCATTGATCTCCTTAATAACAACCACCAGGACCGTTGGTTTAACTTAATAGTTAAGGTCCGAATATAAAAGTTGATCTAACAGAAACTCAT
This sequence comes from Hypena proboscidalis, assembly GCA_905147285.1. NCBI lineage: Eukaryota > Metazoa > Arthropoda > Insecta > Lepidoptera > Erebidae > Hypena > Hypena proboscidalis. The sequence goes on from LR990132.1 coordinate 2,892,297, forward strand.
TTTTATTTAGCCATTTCAGACCATTAAATAGTGTATTTGTAACTCTGACGTTCGAAATAATGCAAAAAATACAAATTTGTTATTTATATTAAGTGCACGGTTGGCGTAGTGGTTTAAGCGGTCGCCTCGCCGTTGGTGTTGTGGGTTCCCACTGGGGACACCCTTTGTGTCATCAGCAAAGATTTGTTCTGACTCTGGGTGTGCTTTGTGTGTGTGAAATATTTGTTTGTGAACACCCCCGTTAGTTAGTGAGTTATTCCAAGTGCCGCCGTTTTTTTAGCTAGCTCTAAATAATTGTTATCAGCTGATTGAGCTTCAAACTAAACCTGGCAGCTCTTTCATTAACCAAAAGATAAAAACGTGTGTATTTAACCACAATATGTTTCTAAGGCTCTTGTAAAGCGATTAAGATAAGTAAGGGCTTATCTGGACCGGAAACTCGAAAAAAAGGTGCTACTGTTGTTACATACGTTAAGGCTTTAACATTCGTCACCGCCCTAATCCCGTGTTGAGGTCAAATTCCAAACTGGCAGGCTGTTGATTCATAGAGTAGAAGGGAGTGATTAGGTGAACCTTTATTTAGACTTTTTCTATAGTATTTAGATTGATAAAAAGTTTTGTTGTTTGTAAAACGGTTATTGGTAACTGAAACTGAGTGAAGTCGTGGTAAAAGGTAGAAAACTTGCAAAATTATAAGCTTTAAGTTATAATATAAAGAATGACACACGCACATAGCTTATTTGATGTCCATAAAAAGCTCTATTTGTATTAAAATTACATTTTAAAGAATGCATTTATTTGCAATTTTCAAATATAGTTGCTAAATGAATAATATTTTATGTACTCCCTATATCAACTCCAAATAGGTTGACAAGAGTAAAAATAGAATAATAGTACAAGAAACTAGAATCGCAGTACAAACACACATCCATCAAAACTTTAAAAAATAATAGCCTTTTAATATGTTACAATGGCCGGTAGCGCAAAAAAAACTTATTCCATGTTACGCACTGGCAGCCATATATCAGACGCCTACGGTTTGCAGCTAATAGATAGCAAACTAAACAAATGATGAGCTATCACTCAACTTAACTTGCACATTACTTAGGCTCTAAGTTAGATATGGGAGCTTAGTGCTTAGTGCTGATGTGCACGAGAATGTTTTAGTGTCGGACTTTCGGAAAAAACAATGGTAGTCAAAAGGATCCTCACCGTGTACCTTGGAGATTCTCCAATTGACCGTTTTTAGGGTTTCGTAGTACCTACAAGGAACCCTTATAGTTTCGCCATGTCCGTCTGTCCGTCTGTCCACGGCATAGCGACGAAACCGTTGGTGCTAGAAAACTGAAATTTTGCACAAACGTGTATGTTAACTAAACAAAGAAAGTCGTAGAGTAAAATATGGAAAAATATTTTTTTTTCAGGTAGCTCCCCTACATGTAAAGTAGGGATGTTTTTTTTTTGTCGCCTACCCCATAGTGTGGGGTATTGTTAGATAGGCCTTTTAAAAACGTTTAGGGGTTGCTAAGACAGTTTTTTGATTTAGAGATTTGTTTGCGAGATAATTAACTTTAAAGAGCAAATTTTAGTTCGAGTAGGGCGTCCCCCCCCCTCTAAAAGCTAAACTACTGGATCCCAAAATCTGAAAAAAATTGTGTCGGTAGTAAATGTAATGAACTTTAAAGGAAAACTATAGCGGATAAGTTCACTTCATTAGTTCAAGAGGAATAGGGGTCCGAAATGTCAGATGCAGTTACTCAGAATATTTCGTTCAAAATTCTTGAAACATAAATAAACATACATAATACATATATAAAATCACGTCTTTATCCCACGCGGGTAGGCAGAGACGATGGAACGCCATGTGCTTCGCTCCTTACTGTAGGATCCGATCTTACATTCAAGAAATAAACGTAGATTACTTAGATATGGATGGATTTAAACGAGTAAAACAACCGTTCAATTCAAGCTGTCAGAATATAATGCTCAAAATAATCATTTCACAACATGACATTGGCAAATAGTGTTGCCACAATAAATACTCTAATCGGTACAACAATATTATCGATTTAAAAATAGTAAAGGTGTAATTACTATTTTTAAATCGACTAATCAATACAATATTTTTTTAAAAGTAAACTTATGTATAATTATCGTATTCAAATAACCTTACAGTTCGGCCATCCTCACCAAAGTGAGTCCTCTCACTTGTACAGTAATTACAATAGTAATAACAAAAAAATATTACAATAAAAATTAAAAAAAGAAAACACTATTTTAATGTAAGTATGAGTAACAAATGTAAATAAAATCATAATTTTTCTAATCAATGTACAATTATAACCTCTCAATCTCAATTCCCATAATATTAGATCTTAAATAATATATTATTCTTTATCACAATCTCAGTCTAAATAAATAAATCATAATTTTTCTAATCAATGTACAATTATAACCTCTCAATCTCAATTCCCATAATATTATATCTTAAATATAACATTATTCTTTATCACAATCTCAGTCTAATCTCGAATCCTGCCCAGCCGCTCTCACTGATACCGTTTCATATTCACATTCGCTACCTTCAGTGATATCCGAGGGCGACTGCGCTCAAATCATTTCATCCTGTAAATCCTGCCCAGTTAATCTCCAGGGTCATCTGTGCGACATCCTTAAGATGCCATTCACTTTCTGCACTGACCGCTGAAGATAACTGTGCTCATTTCAAGTAAAAAAAAGGTTAGTCACAATCCTGCAATCATTTGTGCAACACCAATGTCTTGGTGTTATTCGCTTTCGCACTGATTGCTCAAATCAATTTATAACATTTTCAACAATGACACACACACAAAAATAACTGTGAGCCATTTTAAATTTCAATCAAACCGTCTCAATCTGCATAATAGTATAATTATTATTCTTGGGTAACTACATCAATCAAAGAAATGAAAAAGTGATTCCTCCATGCAGAATCACTCCTCCACGGCGTCAGTACCGGTATCCCTATCCTCGTCACTGCTATCACTAGCGTATCCACTAAAACTAGTCCAAGGATGGATTTTATCTAACGCGACGACGTTTTCATATCGTTTGTTACCTTTTCTTGTTAAGGGGGTGTCTTCAACGAGAAATCTATCATTAGGTAATATTTTGAGAATGCGATATGGGCCTTGAAACTTAGGAATAAGTTTTTTCGATTTACCTACATGGTCTTTATCAATAAGGGTTCTCTCAATCCTAATGAGATCACCTACGTTATAATTAGTCCGTGATTTCCTATGCTTATCAAATTGTCTTTTATTATACTCTTGATGTTTATCTATACTTTCGCTAGCTTTCGACCTTAATCGCGTTAAATCATCATCGCTAAGGCGTTCGGATGTTTCGGCAATAACATCAGTCAAAACATTTTCAGAAGCATTCATTAATTTGCACCCAAACAACAGTTCTGAAGGGCTTTTCCCTGTGGTTTTATTAATTGTGGTATTGATACCTAATTGTATTTGCCCGATTTGTTCGTCCCACATATTATCATTTTTACCATAAGAACTAGTACCCAGGGCATCAATAATGGTACGGTTAAACCGCTCGACCTGTCCATTCGCTCTCGGGGTAGCTACAGCATTTAAGATATGCTTAATTTTTAGTTTATCTATAAATTCCTTAAATTTAGCACTTGTAAAACATGAGCCACGATCTGAAATGAGGCGGGATGGTACGCCAAAATAACTGAAATGTTCTTTAAATATTTTGACTGCTGTTGTCGTTTTTGTATCTTTAACTGCACGTATATTTACATACTTAGTGAATGCATCTACAATCACTAACAAATACATATTTCCCCGTTTCGATCGAATAAACGGGCCTAAGTGATCGACATGAAGTGTATGGAATGGTTTCCCTATTTTTGGTATGGGATGCAGCATACCTTCTCTAGGTCCACCAGGGGCTTTATGGTGCGCGCATTCTAGGCAAGCACTGACGTACTTCTTAGTAAATTTACGCATTTTTGGAAACCAAAAGGCCCCCTTTAATCGATTCAGTGTTTTCTCATATCCAAAGTGGCCTATATCGTCGTGGTTCATGCGCAGCACCTGCCACCGACAACCCCTAGGAACCACCCATCGTAATCCCTCATCTAATATCCTATAGACATGATTACCTTTTAACTGGTAATTTTTGCGAACATCTGCAACGAATTTGGTCTCATCGTCTTCTAAAATTTCTCTTATACGCTTAATTTCGCTATTATCGCTCTGTATCGTGGCTACCCAATCACGAATGTCTATATGCAAAACATCTAGTACACGTTCGCCATCCTCTTTAGTAGATTCAACTACAGGGCCACGACTAAGAGCATCCACGTGAGCCATACGCGCGCCTGGTCTATACTCAATTTCGCAATCGTATTCCTGGAATTGAACCCACCAACGGGAAATTCGAGGAATAAGATCCCTCTTTGTTAGGGTTGTACGCAATGCATTACAATCCGTTATTATTTTAAACTTTAATCCAAGCAAGTATACTCGAAAACGATTAAGTGATGCAACGACCGCTAGAGTTTCTAACTCAAACGAGTGAAACTTTTGCTCATCAGCCGTGGTCTTACGACTATAATACGCTACCGGCCTAATCAAACCATCCAAACCTTTTTGCATAAGAATGCCTGCGATTCCCACTTTAGACGCGTCTGTGTGCAATTCGGTATCTAATTTCGGATCATACAGAGCTAAAATAGGACGTTCAATTAATTTTTCTTTTAAGTTTATAAAAGCGTCTTCTGCATCTTTGGTCCATTTCCAATCGAACTTTGTGCGCAATAAATCTGTCAACGGTCGAGCTATTAAAGCAAAACCCTTTACAAACCTACGAAAAAAACTTGCCAGACCGATAAACCGCCTAGTATCATGTATGTTCTGTGGTTTCGGAAAATCTCGTATGGCTACCGTCTTTCTTGTGCCCGGGCGTATACCTTTACCACTTACATGAAATCCTAGAAAGTCAAGCTCTGTATAAAAGAAGTTACACTTTTTAAGTTTCAGTGTGAGTCCAGCCTCCTGCAGAAGTTGGAGTACCTCCTCTAAACGTGCCAATCCCTCTTCAAATGACTTGGCCGGTATTAGTACGTCATCCATATATATAATAGTATAATTTACCTTAGCTAATATTTTGTTCATTGCCCTCTGAAATACAGACGGTGCATTTGCAAGTCCAAAAGGCATTCGTTTAAATTGGTACTGACCATCAGGCGTTACAAAAGCAGTCTTGTCTTGTGAACTAGCCTCTACTGGAATTTGATAGTATCCAGAAGCTAGGTCGAGACTCACAAATACAGAATTACCTGCTAACCTATCAAGCTGATCATCGATTATAGGCAATGGATAGTGCTCTTTCTTAGTCTTATTATTTAAAGCTCTATAATCGATGCACAACCTGTTCTCACCGGTTTTCTTTTTAACCAGTAATACTGGACTAGCATAAGACGAACTCGACTCACATACTATGCCTGAATCAATCATCTCGTTAACCATAGAGCGAACCTGTGCCCGCTCCGGGAACGAAAGTCTATACGGTCTATAGACTACAGGTTGTGTATCGTTTAGCTCTATTTTCATTTGAATCACATTGGTTAACCCTAACTCCTTCAAATTATCGGAAAAACAAGATTCGTACTCCTTAAGTAAAAATTTTAAACTATTTACCTCAGTGGTGCTAAGTTGCTGGCCATAGTTTAGGGCGGCAACTGTGTCAGCGTTGTCAAAATCTAACACGTTTATGCCAATGGAATCTTTGGTTGTAATGGCGCGAGTTATAAGTGAATCCCGTTTCATTAATATAAATTTATCACTAAAGTTTTGCACTAACACCACACCCTTGCCATTTTCCACTTCATATTCACCCGGCATTAGATAAAACAAATCCTGTGAGTCACCGCGTAAAGATCCGTTCACATTAACCGTACCAGTGTAACCGTTTTTCGTAGAAACCAGTAATGGAAACATTGCTTTTGGAGGAATATTGACGTCATCATAAATCCTCAATAGTACTTTAGCAAAATTTTCACGAACAAAAACTAAGGAATCAGTAGTCTTCATGATAAGTATGCCCGGTTTTTCAGTAAAGCTATGACCAATCAACACTGGATATTTAATAACGTTATCATTGACAACATATGCACAGACTTCTTCTTCAATGTTTTGTATTTCAATCTTAACCTGAGTAACACCTATTGGTAAAACTATATTATTGCCGATACCTCTCATAGTAGGCAACTGACTATCAGTCCAATTAATGCCTCGTTTTATCGCCTCGCTATACTGTATTAAAGTACACTGACTTCCTAAATCAACGAAGGCCTGAATAGCCTCACCATTTATTTTTATATTTAACAAATATTTTAAATCACTCGAATCATTAGTAACAACTCGCATAACATTCTTTTCCTTAGAATTTTCGTTCTTATTATTACTTGTCTCACCAGGCAATCTAGGACAATTTACAGCTATATGGCCTAACCTACCACAAATATTGCACTTCAATATTTGCTTTGGACATTTAAAACTAATATGCCCAGGTTCGTTACAGTTAAAACACACGATAGAGCTGTTATTTCGAGCTTTTGAGCCCTTTTGATCATTATTGTTTGAAGTTTGCTTTAAGCTACTGGTAGATGGTTGCACTGAACTAAAACGTTTATCAAAACTTGCCTTTGATTTATCTGGTTCACGAGCCTGCTGTTTAATGGACTGAAAGTATTTTAAAACTTGCTCAGGTTCCTGACAATTTGCTGCCTTAGCTCCTAATCTTAAAGACCGATCGTCTACCCCATATAGTAAACAATCGACCGCCCGTTTACCCCATATCTCGCAACGATTAAGCAAATTAATTTTTTCATAATAATAATGCTCCAAAGAATCATTATATTTGACACGTTTTGACAGCATTTCTGTAAGCAGTTCTGCATAATCGTCACTACTCGGAAAGGATTCTTCTAGTTTTAATTTCCACTCACGCCACGTGAACGACATGGTCGGCAGAGCCTGGTACCACGTTTTTGCAACACCGGTTAATTTAGGTAGTGCATAATGGATTATCTGATCATCACCCCAACCATAAAGTCTAGCGCACTCATCAACTTTATTTATCCACATGTGGATGGTTTGGCCCTTAACCATAGGGTCAAACTCGGGTATTACATTTCCTAGCATAGGGAATTTATTGCCCTGTGGACGGTTGTTAGAAATAGCTTGCACTAAAGACGACAAAAATGCCTGTGTGTCACTGTTAAAAATACTAGACGTACTCACACGATTCAACGGTGGCGTATGGCGATCGCCACTGGCTACCGACCTCGCACCATCACATGGTCGGCTCCGTTTCCCGCTGCTACGCCTTTCCACGCTACCGCTCGATTCACGTTCACGCTGCTGCTTACGACTGCGGTTCCGTTCGCGACGATGCTTGCGCTTCACACGAGAACGACGGCCGCCCCTCCGAGACTCCACTGAATTCGAGGACGATCGCTGCCTGCGCCTGCTAGATTTGCTCCTACTCCAATCACGCCTCCTTTTTTGTTTTTCGCGTGTTCGACAAGAAGATCGCACATGGCTACGACTTCTCCTTTCATCTTCTTCACCGCTACTTGCAACCATTTTGTAGATGTGAGTGTTCCACAAAACAAAATTTTCAACTAAAACACGCGGTTGCAATTTTCCTTGAAGTCAACGATTTCGTAGTTATTTATTTAAAATCGTGGGCTAACTTGGTATATCCCACTTCTGAAATGTAGGATCCGATCTTACATTCAAGAAATAAACGTAGATTACTTAGATATGGATGGATTTAAACGAGTAAAACAACCGTTCAATTCAAGCTGTCAGAATATAATGCTCAAAATAATCATTTCACAACATGACATTGGCAAATAGTGTTGCCACAATAAATACTCTAATCGGTACAACAATATTATCGATTTAAAAATAGTAAAGGTGTAATTACTATTTTTAAATCGACTAATCAATACAATATTTTTTTAAAAGTAAACTTATGTATAATTATCGTATTCAAATAACCTTACATTACATACTTCTTTAGCTTCCTCAACATTCATACATCTCGTCATACGTGCTAGCTGGTTTCGTGTACTACAAACATTTCCTTTCTGAAGGACGCCATTTAGTTAAAAAGTAAAATTAAAAATATTTTTCTACGGAACCCTACTGCGCGTGGCCCGACACGCACTTGGCCGGTTTTTATCTATTTATTTTAATTTTCAAAACTTTTTGCACTTAATATATAGTACAACGGCGGACTTAATGCCAAAGGCATTTTCTACCAGTCAACCTTATGGTGATGCAGAAAGAACAAACAGTTGTATCATAAAATTTTCAACATAATTTGAATTGGTCGCACTCTTAAGACCAAAATATAGTCAGAAACCTAAAAATACTTCACTTATGCGGTGAACCTTTCGCCATCGCAGGCAGATTCCAGTATCTGCGCTGCTACATTTTTGCCAGATTTTTGCTCGACCTAAAGTTCGAACTCGGTATCTAACGATCGGCAGTCGCAAATCCTGATCAACAAGGCTTTATTCAATTTCATCAAAAAAAAAGACATCACCAAAAAGAGACCTCCGACTTTCCGACAGTGGTGCCGCCTGACCGTGTGTGCATGCACTAAGTAACCCGACACTGCGGTCGGGCGGTAAACGATTCGTCGCCTATTCGTAACCGACGCGGTGTCACTAGGTTACAGGGAAATCAGTACAGTTGCGTATTCGTAACCAGATCCGGAGCAAGGCGAGATTATCATAGAATTTCTTGGAAGTCGTATTATTTTCATATCAGTGGATATTTTGGAAGGGAGCTGGAGAGCACTACCTGCCATACATTTTGATTAAAGGTTTTTAGTTCGATAGTAAGACAAAAACGATAGTTCTCTTATTAAGAAAAATCAAATAAGTACTCAGTTAAAACGTCTGAAAATGGAATGCCAACAAAATTGTTCGCTATACTTGTTGAAATCGTCTTTTGGACACTTTATGTTTCATTTTAACGGTAATAAAAATAAAACATTGCTGTAAACAAACACAGATTTTAGCAAAGCTCTCGTTTTTTACAACCATCGAAAACATTCGACATTATAACTGTCCTACTCCGTTGATTTCTAAGCACCACACCTCAAAACTGAAATTCAATAAATAAACCAACAGTAGTCCAAGAACATTAATAAAGTCTGCTATCTAAAACGTACGAAGAGCATCATCAATTCAGCACTTGGCGACGCCACGCACTTACCAGTGCCAAGCTAGTGCTAGTGGCTAGTGGCTAGGCGCAGTTCACATTAGTCAAAAGTCCCCGTTACTAATACTAGCGTGGCCCCGCTAGCTGTCCCGCGATTTCATATGTTAAATGAGCTTTTGTTTGTGAATTATCACCCTCAGTAGTTATAAGAACCGTTAGAGAAATATGGAATTTATAGCTTGGTTAGCTCGTTAATGAGCCTTGAAGTATTTGTAGAAGATTTTTCAATTAATTCTTAATGTTAAAGGTATAATTTTAAAGTAACACATAATAAACATAATAAACATAAACATTGGGCCCGTTTTTAATGATCATAAAATTACAAAAAAATGTCTTAGAATATGAATTTCTAACTGTTTGACGGTCAAAAAATTTCAAAATCGAAGGACGAAAAAAAAAAAACAAGAAGAAAGAATTGGCACGATTGTCATCTTCTTTCTATTAAATAAGGCATTAGGTTAATCACTTTGGAGTTTTTCATCTGAGTCTACTTAGGTATTATAATTTAAACCGTATAATTTGTCTGTCAGCTTGTTTGTTACGAAATCATGCTAAACCTTCTCAACGTATTTAGGCATGAAATCAATAAAATCTATGTTAATGCAATAAGTTTCAATGAATTTTAATTAAATATTTGATATACAGATAAATTACACCAATATGAGAATATTCATATTAGATAGAATAGTTTAGCATAAAGTAGAAATAAACAAACCGCCAAACTGAAAGGTTTATAATAGTAAGTATTTATTGATGAGGGGCTTTGCTGTGTTATATTACTTGTGAGTCAAGTCTTGGCGGGTTTATTGCCCGTTTTAAGATTAGATGTGTATTAAAAATAGGTGGCATTAACAGTTTAATAATAGTCTAGGAAGCTATAGGTAAGCTAAGTGTATTCAGTAGTAAGGAAATGTGTGTGTATCTGAATAATCTTATGAAATATTAGAGATTTCCTCTCGACAAATGCTTTGTTGACATGCTCGTTTATTTGAATTTTACCGTACGGAAGGCAATAAAGCGTCATTATGCGAGTGCTGAAACTATTTATTTTGCAATAGTTTAACTGGCACCCTCTGGTGTTCAATTCACAGTTTCAGCTCCTTACCAGCTTGAAAGAAGCCATAATATCACACCTATATTACCCAAAAGGCTGTGGCAGAGGTGAATTTCACATGTACCACACTTCACCTGTTATGTTTAGGTCCAACTATATTGGTTCATTAGACAGCCTGGTGATAGACGGACAGCAAAGGCTCAGGAATAGGGTTGCATTTTTACCCCTTGGGTAAAGAAGCCTAAAACAACTCAACAATATATTGAGTGTAACACATAGCTTTCTAGCTATTACTCTGTCCTTGCAATCCAAATTAATAATTTCATCAATCAACACTCTAAGTCATATTAGGTGGTCCTTTCGGCATTCGGAACCAAATACTGAAGGGACGGCAATAAAAAACGAATAAAAAAATGATAAATCGTGGTCACAAGAAACCTTACTAGCCCAATCGCTCAACTGTGAATGAACGAATGAACAAAACAACACCTTCGATCAAAATTATTCGGGACTAAAACGAGCCGAAATTTCCAAAGTTATAAGACCTTAGATAACGGACGTGTCTTGGGACTTGTGTGTGTGAGAATGTGTGCAATGTGCGGCTGGGTGTGTGTGTGTGTGATTTCTTTGTAAAGAGTTATAGTAGTCATTCCATTACTACTATAACTCGCACAACGTTAAAAAATGCAGTTGTAGAAATATATTAAACAAAACAAATTAAGAACTGTAACTTGAATGCGGAAAAATCTAAGTCCCTTCTAGTTAAATACGGTAGGAATAAAGCAAATTCTAGTTCGTTGGTTGATTTGATGCTTGGGAATAAAGTGTCAATCGATTCGTTATCATAGGCCGCTATGATAACGTTTCGATGGACACTTAATTTATCAAAATTATATTAATAATTTGAGCAAGTTTTTAACTGTATAACACTTCAGCTACGCCATACTCGTATAATAATTCTGAATTAATTTGTATAATAAAATTTACAGTTGCGTATGAAGAATGCAAACACATTCACATTGTTAAGTCCAGCATCACAACCGCTTCCCGTTTCACATAAATAAGTTCTAAGTTGGAGAGCGAAAGACATTCAATAACAAATTCTTAAACACGATTGTCAAGCTAGGCGAAATAATTCAGCGCTAGGCGTAGGCGGACTCATTTCACCGTAGTAACATTTACTAGTAGGAAATGTAAGTATTTTCATTTGCATGACCCACAGTAAGTGGTTTAGTTATCGGTGGCTTTGCTGTCGGGGTATAACTTCTGACGGTGACTGGTGTTGTTAATATATATGGGACTATTACCTTCCGTTTAGCGCCTATTGAACCTTATATATCGTTGTCCTAAAAGAACCTTGTAAGGATAAAGTTGAAAAATATAAATATTAACCTAAGTTACAAGGCAAAGATACCGGCTCCTGAAATACAGTTCAAACTATTACAGAGTTCAGGGGATCAATCGCTACATATTATTATTATATATATCTCTGTCCCTACGTATGCTTTGGTCTTTAAAACTACGCAACTTTGATGCGGTTTTTTAATAAATAAATTATTCATTAGTAAGGTTTTTATGTATAAAACATGCATATTACAATACTAAATAGTACACGGAACGAAGCCAGGGCGGGTCGCTAGTTTGTTATATAAAAAAATATAATAATGAAATAATCTTTATACATAAAAAAGGATAGGCTGGTGTTTCACCACGATCTTAACTAATAGTAAAATTAAATGATGATGGTAACCTTAGTACTAAATTTATGAAAAATAACTTTTAAATAGAAGTCTTATTTGCTATACTCATTGTCGAAGTCCACGATAAACAGCCATAAAGTAGTCTAGCATATTACCCAGAGAGGAATATAGGCGAGTCATAAATACTTCAGCTAAATAGCGGGAACCCAGTCATTGTGCATTGCGTGCCTGCTCCTGTAAGGGTGCCGACACACTGCGGCGGGAGCGCGACAATCGTATAGGTGCCGACACACTGCAGTAGGGCGACAATGGTTGAAGTACTGACATCTTACGGCGCGGGAGGGCGATCCTTGAGTGGTGAGGTGTAGGAATGTTGGAGGCAGCGTTGGAGTTGAGTAATTGTGAAGGATTAAGGTTCTCGATGATTTATGTTTACTTGTAATTTAACAAGAACATCACCAACAAGCTACCGGCATGTCTGATTTTAATAAAACGGTTATTGAAACTCACAATGCTGGCATTTAATTGAAGAACTACGATATTTGGCTCTGTGTCAGTTCCGTCAAGGTCTTTACTTACCATAAAACCAGTACATAGCAAAACACTGCCAACTGTCAGTAACATAACATCACGCCTATATTACCCAGAAGGGTGTAGCAGAGGTGTACAACACCCACATTTCACCTGGTATGTTTTAAGGTCCCATGGGATAAGGTTCGAGCCTATCTCCATCCACTGGGCACAATTCCAACTCCGTGCTGCTAATATATAATAACACTTTACCCGACCCGGTAATAGAACCCGGTACCTCGCGATGAGGGGCGCATACGCTAACCTAACCACTAGACCATCGCGGCAACTATTAGTAGTATATACAAGTATAGTATATTCAAGTACACATTACTCTGGTACGTTTATTGTTGAATAAAAATTTCGATCTTACCAGATTCGTCACAGCTTCTTAAAGCCCAATTAATACGAAAGTGGCAAACCAATTTTAGCAGCAATGTACCGTAAGTCTAGGAGATGTGTTTCGAAAGTAAATAAAACATATAATTGGTGTTATATTAATATAATAACGTATAATGAGAGGTAGGCCATACGTGTTGCGCATACGCACCATGGCTAACCCGCAGTTGAACTAGAAAGTTACGTGTTGGTGACTTTCAATGAAATCATATTAGTGATGGGAAAGAATATGATACCAATTATGGTATTCGCTGAAAAAATGCAGTTTTATAAACATTAATTTCATTACTTAATATAGTAAAAAAATACGCCTATATAATTCCAGAATGGTTAAGCAGAGTTGCATAACATCTACATGAGCATCCACATTCGACAATTAATGGCCAAATGATATACGTGCAAATAGAATTGCACCAGAATGATTGAAAATGCTAGTTTAAGAAAAATATTGCTCGTATTAGTAAAAAAATATGATTTTTTATTATTATCTATATCGTAACCTGATGACACTGTTTTATTCCCAGAAAAATATACATATTGGATCTTAAATTAAAATAGTCTAATAACTTAATCTTAACTTAATGAGTAAAATAATAACGGTTCCAATTTACATTTCTGGATGAAATATTATTGTAACCGAAGAATATAAGAGCTTCTTAATTCAACCGAGTATTTTTTTTAAGTATTTAGCTAGGTACATATTTTGTTGTCACAAACAGAGGGTTACATAAAAACGTATTTTTTTTGTTAAAATATTTATTTATCCAACTATTCTTATAAATATTCGTATTTCATACTACAACGAGTAGCACTCGTATTCGTTAAATGTTATTCATCACATCACTAACAATTATTTTTGCTGTATAGTCTATACTTTACAGACATTAAATACGCGATTATATTCTTTAAAATGGATAATTATGTAGTATAAAAAGTAATGCTGATTTGAGTTTCATTTCTTTCTTTGGTTGAGAATAGTCGAATTCTTTTGTATTTGAGGCGGAAGTTGTCGATTATGCTTTTGTGAATGATAATAGACAAGCCACAAAAACTTTGACAAATAATATAGGATCGTACTTTCAAGCTGATTAAAAATATATACGTATTTACTATGTACGTATTTTACTAACGGCATTCCTGGTTTGCAATACATGTTTTTAAATTTTCGCGATTCGAGATGATGAATTTGACAACGGGTTAAAACGTCGAGCATAGGTATTTATTTACCTTCACAATAATTACAACACAAAAAAAAGAATTTCCTTTCCTTATTTACCTTTATGTTTGTAGCAACTAGAGAGCTATACATTCCAAGCTATGTGGCACCAAAATACATTTCTAAATAATCTCTAGTTATATTTTGTAGTTGAATTATACCTACAATTCAGGCCGTAGAAAGTCTTCAATTACAAGACCTATATCCGCCATTTTCAATAGTAAACGACCACACAAACATTTGTCGTACCAATAAATAATATTGCGGCCAACACTACACAGAATGGTAGAAAGCAGTATTAAATATTAACTATATCGTTACTGTGCCACTCTGTACACTCCTTGACAACAACTGGCTATGGTAGTATACTATAATAATTTAACATAGGATTGGAGCAGACAAGCAACTCGCAAATATTATTTACAAAATATGTGACATAAAAGCCATATTTTATCATCAAACAGAGATAAAAACATACCAAGAAACAGTTAAAGATTTGAATCTGCGACTTCTGCATACCGGGCAGCCGCTTTAACCACTAAGCTACAGTCAAATTTTTAGTTTAAATCCTGTCGGTCCCATAATTTTTCAACTGTTTCTTAGTATAATTTGCTAAGCATAGCTAAAATTCTATAAAAATAATCAATAAGAAGAGATAAAAGCGCCGAAAAAACGATAAATAAATTGAATTAGTAAGTAATTATTTTAACTTTAATCGTTCAATGACTACATTATAATATAAATATTGTTGAATATTAATTTAATTCAATTTCAATTCTCAACTCAACAACAAGGAAAAATTAATCTATGAAATAAATAGATAGATAAAAATGTATTTGCATACCATTTAAATTACAAACCAAAGACAACTATTGAAAGACAATAACAATATGCAAAGGGCAGCATTATCGCTTGACGCAATTCCCGCCAGGCAACCTTTGGATGGACAGATTTAAAAGATATTGTGGTAGTTTCAGAGAAATGTGTTGTTTTTAAGCAAAACTTTGGATGGACAGATTTAAAAGATATTGTGGTAGTTTCAGAGAAATGTGTTGTTTTTAAGCATAATTACATTTTATATCAAGAAAGGCAGTATGTCATCTCGTAGCTTATTATGTCGTCGAAATATTAAATATCTAAGAGTACATAAATTGCATTCTATCTTTTGTTAAGCTGTAGCTCGCTTGCAAGCAGCCTAACGCGTTGATAATAGGTGTTATACCTATATTATACTCTGAATGCATTCAGAATTACTCCTGAGCTAGATATAGCTAATTTATTACTCGCATTGTGGCGTGAAAGCCGTTTTTGTATGTATTTGTGCTATGAACTCGGAAACTGACAGGACAGAATCAATGAGAAATAGGGTAGAGTGAACTGTTCTAGGATTATTTGCTTTAGTTGTCAAGGTTGTGATATTATAAAATGGATGAAATATTAATAACGTAAGCCTTATATTTAGTTCTACTTATAACTTAGATTTTGAGAAGGCTTATGTCATGAACCATTATGTCTTGACCATAATATCATCCAATACAGGTAGCTTCTGCCGCGATGGTTTAGTGGTTAGCATATGCGCCTCTCAGCGCGAGGTCTCAGGCACAATTCCCGGTTTGGGCAAAGTGTTATTTGTGAACGCAGCGCAGAGGAGGGTAACTGTAAAGCTTGAAACTCGGCCTATCTCGATCGGAGGCGCACAATAGGTGCATGTCCGTTCACTTGCGCACTTCTGCGCGGTGCCCGTTGGCTATGTAACTGTATACGATATGCTCCTATTAAATATATCGCAATTATGCAATGCTATGCGTTTGTCAAAGGCTCTTATGCACCTGTATGAAGAAACACTTGTGAAGGGGCATAAATCTAAATCTAAAGGCTATTTATCTTTAGAAATAGATAACTTACTCAAGTTATACACTAGTTATTATAGCTTTTATTAAGACAGGCTATCTCTCTTTTACATGTGACGTAAGAAATAAACCTATAGTTTTCTTTTTAAAAGCAGCCCTATATCTAATACATATCACACTGCTGGGCTCGGGCCTCTTCTCATGATGAAAAGTGTTAGGCCATAGTCCACCACGCTGCCCAAGTGCGGATTGGTAGACTTCACACGACCTTGAGTACTTTTTTGGCACTCTCGGGCATGCAGGTTTCCTCACGATGTTATTCCTTCACCGTTAGTTAGTTTTCTTTGTTTAAGATAAATTGTAACTAAATAATTTTTCTTTTTTTTTCTACTTGTCTACGGGTGCACCACTGCTGAGCAAAGGCCTCAGATACGAACTATGATATGCCCTCCTAGTCAAAAATTTCAAAGGACACAATACACTTACTATTAAAATTAAACGTTCGGCAGTGACGATTTTTCCAAAAATCTCGCTCAAAAAAGCTCTATTACATTTTGTCCACATCGTAAATCATCTTGTGTATGAGTAAGCTAACTAAAGGCCATTCCACACTGAAAGCACTTCACCTATGACACGAGCAGATACCGATCGTAGTGCAGTTAGCACACTGTCGCTGTCATCTTCGCCTTACGATAATGTTTACTTAACTTAGATTATAATAACACACCTTTGTTTTATGGCCGTAGTCGGGTAGAAAATTGTGTATATTTTCTTGTAGAAAGATTTATAGATTGTCTGATGCTTCTTAAGAACAATAACCGACATTTCACCTTTAATCTGTCGCCATCTTGCTAGCACTAGTGTGACCTAATTCTAGTAGTGAGATTGAACTTTTAAATTAAATAGACAGATGGCGGGAAATCGGAATGTTCAGATTTAGTTCATGGATTTCTTATTGATTATTTTTATAGCATTAAGCTATCCGTAGCAAATTATACGTCAACGTCACGTTATGACGTAACATACAGTTGCGAAATTTAGGGTCGTGGTAAGAGGCGACCGTAGCTTACTGGTAATAGGGACTGCCCGGTATGCAGAGGTTGCAGGTTTGAATCCTACCGGTCCCATAATGTTGTAACTGTTTCTAAGTATATTTACGAATTGTTGCCATTTACCATAAAGAGGATTAGACGCCCGTTTGCTACGAATATTGTACAAAAACTACAGTACATATTAATATAGTAGAAAAGACTTTGCTTGTTATTGAAGTAAGACTTTAGACAATTGTAGTATCTTTATTTTATTTCAATTCAGTCATAGGCTTCAGTTACCATTTAGAAACGTGTAATCTGCAATATCTATCTAAATCCGAGCACATAATATAAATTCACTCCGTGCTGCTATTGAAAACTTCCTGATGGAAAAATCACATAGAACACCCGCTTACTAAACCAACATGGCAAACTGCAACATCGTTTAGAAAAAAGAAACAAGTGCTTGGCCTATCTGAATCTTGTCCGATATAAATATTGTACGGGACCAATCCTATCTAACTTTTAGCCCAAGCTAATGACACAGACACAAAGTGCTAACTGTAAAGTCTCGCTCGATCAGTATCGCCGGCATGCCGCGCATTGCAGCCGCATCGCAGCCGCGCGGCTGAGCGGTGACCGCTGAATAGCCGCGCGGCTGACCGGTAAATAGCCGCGCGGGCGACCGCTAAGAAGCCGCTCACATATGCCATGACTACATATAAAACATGTTTAGAATAGATTACAGTGTAAAATTACGATTTAAAATAATTGTAGTAATAATAGCAGCCCTGTATCCAATACATTGCCCACTGCTGCGCTCGAGCATCTTCTCATGATGAGAAGGGTTAGGCCATAGTCTACCACAGCTCTAGTAGCGTCTAGCATCTGTCATAAGTACGTGTATATTATTTGGTATTACAACAAAAAGCTTAGAAACGTATTTGTATGAGAGGTAACTTTGATAAATGGAAATTGAAGCCATATGAGCCACATAGGATGTTGCAATAATAATTTTTTGTTGAAAAATTGTGTCTATCATTATGTCAAAGCAGATTACCAAATAACATAACATTACTTCACGCCTATTTTACCCAGTAGGGTGTGGCAGAGGTGTCCGATACCCACACTTCAACTGTTATGTTAAGGTCCCATGGGATAGAGGATGAGCTTCTCGCCATCGAATGGTCACAATTTCTCTGGTCACAGGTCTCCCGGGAATCGAACCCGGTGAGAGGCCCACACGCTAACCTCTAAACCAACGAGATTCGAAACTAGTCGGCATATCCCGGCTAAAATAACGTGAGTAACCCGTATTCTCAATAAGAGTACATATATACTTTTCTTTTGTAAATATATACTTATTATACATAGAAACACCCAGACTAAGACAAGCCCCAAAGCTAAATCTGCACGTGTGGTGTAGTGATTTAAGCGGTCGCCTCGCCGCTCTCCACTGCTCTGGTGTTGTGGGTTCGATCGCCACATGGGACAAATCTTTGTGTGATTCGCAAATATTTGTTCTGAGACTGGGTGTGCTTGAGTGAGTGAATGTGTGTATTTGGCCTTGTCATTGGGACCATTTGATAGTGTAATTGCTTCTGGCGTTCTATCTAATGTAAAAAATCCAAATTTATCGTTATCTTTAAGCCCCCATGCATACAAAGATTTGTACTAAGCGGGAATCGAACCCGTCGCAGGCAGTACACTACCCACTCCGACATCCGGTAGTCCTTAAAGAACAAAAGCTTCCACTATCAACAGATTTCATACCGATCACTTCAACCAGTCCATCCAACTATAATACTATCTCCAATTTATCTTCAATCTATCTATAAAACGGGGGGTAAATAATTAAGGCGTTTCTCAATAGAACCGTAAATAAGGCTCGCTACGTGATGTCAACTTCCGCGGTATTCAGAACGTGTGCGGGTGCCCTAATATCGTGGGACTTTTAGTATGGAAATTTTAAATTAGGCTTTGTGCTTAGACTAGATTTTGAAAGGACAGCGGATAATGGAAGCTGTTAAACCAGTTTACTAGTAGGATTATTGGGTACCAAAAGGTTCCTTATGGCGATCTAAAGTTACTGTAAAAGTAATTTTTTTTAATATTATAAATAATTATTAAAGAACTGACTCAATGGTCTAATGGTTAGCGTATGCGCCTCTCACCGCAAGGTCTCGGGTTCGATTCCCGGGTCGGGTAAAGTGTTGTTTATTAATATTCCGTCAGGAAATTTACAATTGCGCTCAGTGGATCGCGATAGGCTCACCCCCTATCCCTAAGGACTTAAATATATCAGGTGTTGTACACCTCTGTCACACCCTTCTGGGTAATATAGTCGTGATGTTATGTTATGTTATTATTATAAAATTACAGAGTAAAGTTATTATAGTTAAAAAGTTCGAAATTTAATATTTATCGAGTACCATTCTTCAGCAAAATAATAAAAGTAGGTATAGATAATAACACATATTTCTTACACTAAAAAACACTAACCTGCGCGTACCTACGCCGTAAAAAAATACTACAAAATGTTACTTGTTTCACTTAAAAGACCGGTGTCTAATAAAACATGGCAAAGACACCGCCATTCGAGCTCAATGGTTACCGAGCCATAATATTTAAAACTATAGTCTCTATATAGCCAGAAAGAATTACCTAAAACTTAAGCAGAAAACATAAAAATGAAAACTTTGTAATAAAAAGACAATAGAAAAATAACAATCAGACGTAATGGCTCCAACGATCCTCTTCAGTCGGTATTATCTTTTTCAGTTTTTCACATAGTATTCCCGTTTGTAATTTTACCATTACATTTTGACGCTAAAATTATTATATCTTGTTAAATCTAGCAGTTGAGCCAGTAATAACCTTCTAGCTTCTCAGTAGTAAAATAAAATGGACTTCGAACTAATAATTAATTTAAGGAACCGTTTGGTGTAGAGGTTAAAGCGGCCGCCTCACCGTTTTTAACTGTGCTGGTGTGGTGTGTTTGATTCCCACACGGGACAAATCTTTGTGCGATCCTCAAGATTTGTTTTGACTCTGGGTGTGCTTTGTGTGTGTGAAATGTATGATTGTGAACATCCCCGCGACACAGGAGTTATTCCTAGCGACCCTTAAGCTATTGAGCCACAGCCCTTCTACTCCCTTACTTTTACAACATTCTCCATGCCGATATTCATAACTCGGTGAAGGGATTATCGACAGTTACATATACTTTCATATTCATAATATTAATAACCAAAGATCTTTCAAAATCAAATTTGAGACAATTCAAATTATGAAATACGGGTGTAACTTATGTTGGTCTATTTAGTTGACTAAGTGCAAGTATAGGTGAAACCGTGGTCGACTAAATAGACCAACATTACGTGAATAACACCCGAATTTCATAATTTAAACAATGTTACAAACTTACATCAGTTTTAATAAAAATATCAAATTTGAGCTCTAGGTCTAAACCAGAATCACCACTTGCATTAATCAGCATAAATCTACGTAAAACTGTGATTTAACAAACCGCAAACCTAACGTACGGTCTCTTAACACCACTATTTAGTTCCGTAACCGTCCTGCTTCAATAATTGAGAACCAAGAAGGCTGTGTGTATGTAAATTGAAGCCTTAAATAACATTAGAACTAGAAACTGAGACAGGAACATTGAAAAGCATTCTGGGAGAGGGGGTTTAGGCAATGAATATCTATAAAGATTTCAGACCGATAAAGGTTCCTGTGGCAGGAATTACAAAGTCAAATACCTGAAACACAGTATTGTGAGTATTAGTATTTGAAAGTAGGGTATCTTGACAAAAACGCTTTAGAAGAGGATTTCTTTGCCTGGTATGTGGTAACTACATCCCATAAGCATCCACAAAACATCCTATGCCTTGTCCAATCCTTTTTTGAAGCCATGAACATTATGCTTTTACACGTTTCTGATTTGATTTGAAGAAATAATCGATTTTATGTAAAAATTACTTTAGGTATATTGATTAAAATGCACAGAAATATGTTTAGTTCAATATTAATTATTTGTTTATAAGATTTTTTTAAGAAAGAGTCTTATGAATCATTGTAGTAAATAATAATATTTATAAATAATTTTACTTGTTTCATTTTAAATACCAAGATTTCGACTGAATTCTCGCAAATATTTTTTATACACACAATACATAAATATAGTCAATCAATTGTTTTCAAAATAATATGACCGATTTAATTTAGTTTAAAAACCTGATTTATAGTGTGTTGTTTTTTGTTATTAGACACAGCCATCACTAAAAAGTGTTGCCTGTCAATAAAGCACTACTGTAGAATTTTAGATGCTTTGATGATGATTTGATTTACTGAACAATTTCGTAAAAAAAACTGGTACTTCCAAGCCGTGAGCTATCAAAATGAAAATAAACTAATGGACAAGGTATAAATGCATAATTATATTATAAGTCTATAATATTATGCCCCCTGTACCATCTATACTAATATTATAAAGAGGTAAAGTTTGTGTGTTTGTTAAATTGTCAGGGGTAATCTCGGAATCTACTGCACCGATTTTAAAAATTCTTTCACTAATAGAAAGCCACATTATCGCTGAGTGTCATAGGCTATATAAAAAACCGAAAAATTAAAAGGTTTTTACGTGGTAGTCCGTTTTGTAAAGAGAATCGGAGAAAAACTCATCGTTATACATTTATTTTTACTATGGTTATACGTGAAGGCCACAGCAGCGCGGCAGCGGCGCGCGATGGTTTCGGCTTATTTCGGTTCGCGTTCGTGCTCACTTCGGAAGAAGGAGGCGTGACCTTCCTTTTACATCTGAGAGGTAGGTACCCGCGCGGCTCATTCGCGCGGTCGGCTCTTTACGCAGCGGACGTCCCCAAAATTGAATTTTTCGTAACACACTTTCGACATTCATTAATTTTATTTTCGGTACATTAAAAAAAAAATCTTTTATGTTTATATAGTTTTCATTTAATTTAGGTTATAGATAGGCATTAAGTTTGTTTCATGTACCTAGATATTAAATTAGGTTATAGGTATTAAGTTAGTTTCATGTAGATATTAATTTAGGTTATAGGTAGGTATTAAGTTTGTTTTGTGTAGATATTAACAAGGTTCCGCACAAAACAAAACAGTTTCCTGTATGCAGTTCTATGCACACAGACTTATGATCATAGAGAATCGTTTCAATACTTTACATTACTACCGAGATTTGTTCAGTCAATACCTACTGCGTCGACATGATGGCAAAAATTCCTCATGGAATTCGTTAATCGGAAACTCCGAATTGGTTAATCGGAATCTCGGGAATCTTCTTTCACGAATAGAAAGACACATTATTGCTGAGTGTCATAGGTTATACATATAAAAAACCGAAAAATAAAAAGGCTTTTACATGGTAGTCCGTTTTGCAAAATGAATCGGCGAAAAAACATTCGAATGAAAACGTTTCTTACGAACGCTGCCTTAACTATGAAAGATATATATTTTTGAACATTATGCCCAACGAAGTGGGCACGGGTCAGCTAGTTATTTTATAAACTTATCTCGACAAGTAACTGGAACACCGTAAAGCAACCACTATCTAATAACAACGACTAATATTGCTTTGAAAAAGCATGCTTTCCTTCTATTCATATCACTTATACCAACTAACATATTCTATAAACATATATTATTTAATATATTTTACTTAATTTTCTTATCTTAATGAGCAAATACTTGGTATTTAGCCTCCTTAACTAGTTATACAAGTAATCGTTCATAGAACTTCCTCTCAATACAAACATAAACAATTTTATTACTCCTATTTCCTTTTTTTAACGGCTGGCAATTATTTCAGGCCAGAGTTTATAGACCACCTACTTTACTAAATACCTCGCAGACTCTATCAAGATCTGGGTAAAGTAGGACTTGGCTTTCTCGCTCGGTTCTCATTACTAAGGTAAACATTAGGTAAGGGTTCAGTCATATTAAGGTAATTCAAATGGTCAGAATTTACTCACTTCTTAACTTACCCGTAACGACTGTCATAGATGTTCAAATGACAACTGCGACTGCGGGTTGAATGTGCTTTTTCAGAAAATACTTAATAATAATAGCAGCCCTGTATCTAATACATGTCTCACTGCTGGGCTCGGGCCTCTCTTCAGATGAGAAGGGTTAGGCCATCGTCCACCACGCTGGCCAAGTGTGGATTGGTAGACTTCATATAACCTCGAACCACTCTTTAGGCACTCTCAGGCATGCAGGTTATCTCACGATGTTTTTCCTTTACCGTTAGCGAGCGATAATTTATATGATAAATACACACATACCTTCGAAAAGACGAATCTTAACGATTTATTGACAGAGGTGTGTGCCGTGAGTTGGAACCCGAGACCTTCGACCTCTCTTAGACCAGAAAATACTTGCTAGAATGTATTTAATACATTTGTTTAATTAGTGACCAGTTTGAAGTAAACCATAACTCATTATGGCAGACAATAGGCGTGAGGTTACACCGAAATACAACGAAATACTAATAAGTACTATTGTTTGAAGATTATAAGTCAGACCGCGGTTATTCACGAAATCTCTATCAGTTTAAGATCTTCACAGAAATGTGAATTAGTATACTATTGTAACACTTTCTTCTTCATTGTGCTGTCTATTTTGAGCATTGGAGAGTAAATATCTTTCAATCTTGATTTTTAGAACCTGATTCTTTGAAATGTACAGTACACACGGCTACCATCAACCTATACATTTGCAGTATTAGCTGGTCTCGTATTGCACGTGAAATCTACAATGCGATACCATCTTATACTGGAAATGTATAGGTTGATCGGTAGCCGGTGTACAATCAAAAATACTAGAATATAGATAGATATGTTAATTATAAATATTCCACAACTCACATACAACGCCATCTAGTCCCAAACTAAGCAGAGCTTGTACTATGGGTACTAGAATAACTGATACTAATACATATATACTTTTCTTTTGTAAATACATACCTATTATACATAGAAACACCCAGACTACGACAAACCCCCATGTTCATGCACACAAAGATTTGTCTTAAGTGGGAATCGAACCCACGACCTCAGCGTCGCAGGCAGGTACACTACCCACTCCGCCATTCTATCGTCAAATTATAATTATATATTGATTTAACCATTAACAAGTACAAGGTAGAATTAAATTTACTTCCTTACTTTCTATGGTATATTATTTAATATGTTAAGCAATGTTAACCGGGGTCGGCCGTGGATAGATGACCATCTTTAACATATCGAGGTTTCCTTCGTGCCTCGGCTAGCACGTTAAGCCTTCGATCCCGGTTTCCATTTGAACATCTATGGCAGTCGTTACGAGTAGTCAGAGACCTATCTAGCAAAGAGTATCGTATTAACTCGTACTAGATCTGATGGCAATCGCTCCACGTAAAATACTGATACTCAGCTAAATCCGTTAGACTAGAAGCCGTTCTTAATGAAATAGGGTAAAGGCTCAGAAGATATATACTTTCTTTGGTTTATTATTGAAATAAGCTATTTAGATAAATAAGAATCAAAACATAGAATCCTACAATGTATCTAAGCGAAAAAGGTTTGGTTGGACTCTAATGAAAATAGCAACCTTCTACAAGTTTGCTTTAAGTTCGCCAAACTGTCCCGACTTTCCTCTCCATCCCTTTTAAACAAAAAAAAAAAAAAAAAAATTATAATTAAATTAAATTAAACCTTATTTGACTGTTTGAACCATGGTATTTTAGACATAGTAGGAGCTTAGAAGATGCGGTATGGAAAAATGAAACATTTTTTTATCAAGCAAACAAGTAGTAAGTACTTAATCCTAGTTGAGAGCTAAAATAAGTTTGAATATTAGTGTGAATACAGCCTAGCTTAGGTAAACCTAGGTTTAATCAGATAATCTAGATAGAAATCTCCGTCACATACTGGCACTATGATGGCGGATAGGCACTAAATAGTGTGTGTCGCTTACTAATTGACTATCGATGTCCACAATGTTAGTTAGTGATAAAATGTGCTTAGATCCTTTTAAGGATGGATATGATAGTTATCCATGTTTGAAGTGTTTGGATAGATAATGTACCGTGTCTGAAGCTAAATAATTACGTGTAAATTCAAATTTACATGATTAAATTAAAGATAGATAAATAAAATAAATATCACAAAATAATCATACAACGCCATCTAGGCCCAAACTAAGCAGAGCTTGTTGTATGGCATCAAAGCTTATTTGTCGCCAAGAATATTTTTTTTTCTAGATGCATTAATGATAGTAAGTTTCGTTATTGTAATTATTTTTATAGCATTTAGCAATGCTTACCAAATTATACTAAAAAAAACAGTTGAAAAATTATGGATTTGAACCTGCAACCTCTTCATACCGGGCAGCCGCTTTAAACACTAGGCTAAATTTCCGTCAGAAATTGCACAATAGCAGCGCAGAGTTGGATTGTGCCCAGTGGATGGCGATAGGCGCACCTATCCCATGGGACCTAAACAAAACAGGTGAAGTGTGGTTGTTGTACTCCTCTGTCACACATTCTGAGTAATGTAGGCGTGATGTTATGTCACAAAGACTTAGTTCTAAGAAAGTGAATATAATAATGTATATTTAGGTTAAGGTATCTATGGGCCCTTGCAGCCTGAAATAAATGATTTATTATTTATTATTATATTACGTTTTGAAGATATGGCAATCTAGCACACATACTTCCCCTTCTGCCTACCCCCAAGCAATCAAACTCAATAATAAAGTTCTTGACCTCAAGACGAACGATTCATCAATGCGAAAGAAATTTCGACAAGTTCACGGCGCGCCGTTTCCCACACCGCCGATTCAATTTTATGTGAACATATTATTATTAATCACCCATTATACTCTATGATACTGCCGCATGGGAATTTAAAAAACAGCAGCTCAGAAATAACTTTACAATGTCGCGGCATAGTTTCTTTAATTAACACAGAATATGATTAGAAATACTTTTGGATTCATCTTGGAGACTGCGTAAATCATTTTATTATTCAAGGTGTGAATGACGTCGTGACGAATCCGCTTGCCGCTTCAGTACATGATTCTGAGATCCTCAGTGCGAAAATTTTTCATCGGAAATTGCCGTATATCTAAATATGTCTTTGAAAAAATTTTAAACGTCATCATAATAAAATCGCAGATGTATTAGAATAAGCTTGTTTTAACACTTTTTAGTGATTGAGAACATGGTTTTGAAGCTTGAAGCAGATATTTTTGAAAAATTCTACAAATAGGACAAAATATTCATCGGAAAATTCAAAAGTCAAAGGTCTTGGGTTCGAACCTCTGTCACACACCTCTTTTAATAAATCAAATGGGATTCGTCTTTTCGAAGATATGTGTATTTATCATATAAATAATCGCTCGCTTACGGTGAAGGAAAACATCGTGAGGAAAGCAACATGCCTGAGAGGGCCTAAAACTCGAGGTTGTGTGAATTTTACCAATCCGCACTTGGCCAGCGTATTATTCTAATTATCATAAATAACTTTTACTTCAAGAAACTTTTACTCTTCAAGCCACTTTACCATTATGTAAGAAACCAGACATTTTATAAAGTGTCGGTCACCTTCAGGCACTTTAGATTCCTCCATCATAACTTACTTCTAAATCACATCACGTACCTTAATCCATTTTCCTAGTCTTTACATATATAAAGTGAAAATCTATTACCCGACCGAACCGGCCAAGGAGGTGTAATGAGTTAAGAATTGCGTTCCGTTCGACGCTGACCCAGTAAGCGGGGTAAGGTTTTATGTAGCATCATTAATTTTAATCTTGCAGTTTCATTTTATACGACTTCCGGTCCAGAACTGTGTATACATTTAGTTTGAAAGCTCCGTGATAGGTTGTGTTGATTTTAACCGACTTTAAAAGGAGGTTATGATGTATGAGCGTTGTTGGTTATGATAGAAACTGCTTTTCAGATCGGCTTTTAAAAAAAAAAATCACTTAAAATCCTATTGAAGCATGTAAGTTTTCGCAAAAACTCCCTGTCTTAATTTTTATTAAAATATTACAGTAGCTGCAATTATATATTTAAAGGTATCATTGTTATTTTATGCGTCCTTTCAAGAAATGAAATTATCTATTTCCACACAAGTTAAAGTTGCACTTACAAGTAACGGTGGCATTTAAGTTAATTTTAAGTTAAAAAAACGTAAAAATTACTACCTCATTTTGCATAAATACTTTTTTAGTGTAAGTTCAAGTTATAAAATATTGTAGTCAAATTTGACTGCATCTTATTAAGGCGGCATAATTAGTATTTTTCCTTGTAACAAAAGATAATAAGAAAATTAGTAAAAATCTATTTTACTGCCGTATAAGTCTCAACAATATGATGGGAATTTGAAATGGACTTTAGCTATTCGCTTCTGCATTAGTGTATTTTTATTGAAGTCGAATATTACTCTTCAAAGTGAAAATTTTACATCCATGCTGTAAATAAAGTTGTTGCTCGTAGCCTGACAAATAACAACTTGTCAGAATAGAAAACAGTGACTTATTGATAAATAGCTTTTACTTAAAATTCCTTTAAAAACAGCAATAAATTACTTAATACGACTTAAACGACATAATCAAATAATTACGTCAATTCATTTCTTCTATCTAATACGAGCGAGTGGCCAACCAACCAGAAGGCGAAGGGAAACCGGAAAAAACCGGTAAAAGCTAGATATTGTCTCATTATAAGTGCTTTCGTATTTCTAAGCAAAAAATTATGATAGATTTGAAGTGGAGGCTTTGATTTATGTCTATATACTCCTGTTTAATGGCGTATATGGACTTGAGAAAGGGAATGTACTAGGCACTTGACATTTATTTAATAAACTTAGGACTTAGCTAAACATTAGGAGGATTCAAGATGGTTTGACGTTGAGTGTTATTTGTGACAGACGATCTTTTGGGAGTGGGATACTTAGATTATACGTATAACATTTCTTTTTTCATTCTATAGAAAATGATACCTGATTATACCAGATTTAAGGTAATTCTAAGGCCTAATTCTAAAATCAAACCGGCACAATAGTGTAAACAATATTATCTATGAGTCACACAAATACCTGACTTGACCTAAATCGAAACCTAATATTACGAGCAACGCTAGAGAAGACTGAACCACTAAGCCAGCCAAATGACTGACTTAAGAACGATTTCATATTAATATGATCTTAAATACAGGAATAAATGTATATAGTGAAAGGTACCAGACATATCAATGTGAAGACAATAAGAAACTCTTTGATTTAGTTCACAGTTTATAGAAACATGGTCAGTAATTGGATTAACTAATTATTTTTAATTACCACGAAGCATTTTCTACACAGCTTGCAACCTGACAATAAACAACCATTTTACCAGATCAAGGCTGTCGTTTCCATTCCCATCAAAGTCGCAAATACCAAACCAACCTAATAACTTCAGAACCAATAGGAATTGAAGCTATAATCAACATCGTAATTCCAATGACACGAATAAGTGCCAAGAAAATCGCGCTAACGAGATGGAAGAAAAAACCTTCGCGAAAGGAAGCTTTCTATCTTAACAACTTGAAGAATGCAAAGTTTAATTGTGGAGAAAAGTTAATAACATCAACGGTTCCGCAAATGGGATAGCTTAGGAAAAGCCGTTGACAAGAACGGAGTAATCTCTAGAGTGGATGCGCTATATTGTACTGATTAGTACGCACTAACATTTCATTTATTTTTTTGTTAAGAATGAAGAAATAAAGCTAAATTCATCAAACCAACTAAACGTGGATTCAAATGCAAATAAAAATTACTAACTTGGGATGGCATATATCAGCACGTTTACCACATAAGTTGTGTAAAAAATACCATCAACCTCAAGTACTCATAAGTGTTTATATGAAAACATCAAATCAATACTTAGAATAAGATCCATGACATTAATTAACACTTTATAAAATATTGGTAACTAAACCTAACTTTCAAAATCAATATCTACCAATACCACTAATTTAGCGTATGCGATTTCTCACCGCAGAGTCTCAAATTCAATTTTTTAATTTTTTTTATATTTTTTGTAGGTCACTTTTCACGGTTGATGGCAACAGGTAATATTTGGTAGTTAAACACCTCTGCAATACCCTTATGAGTAATATAGGCGTAATGTTACGCTATGTTATATGTCTACACCATGAATCCACTGCCTCATCCATATTTTCCACATCGCAATATACGTAATGGTCGTAGAAACTAAACCTCGATGCAACAAAAACGCATTTCAGTTCAGCCGATAGATGTCACCTTGCTCGTGACACATATCGCCGACACCACTGCTGATTTGTGGCACAGAATGTATTACACTATTTGGAGGGGTTTATAAAGAAACAAGCCGCTACACGCGGCTTCGCTCGTTAAAAGTCGATAGAAAATAGATTAGGTTCTACCTAAGATCTTGAATTAACTCCATATTTGTATTTTTTTATCTGTTTAGTGGTTTAGCCGTGAAGGTGACAAACAGTTAATTTCAAAGTATATCAAAATATAACAATGTATTTGACTGATTGTTAAACAAGTCTATCATAGTATTGTCAATATAAAAACATTCCTTTCTGTTAGTTAATAAGCATGTTTCTACTTCTATTCAGATATTTAACTAAATTGACTTCAGCTTTTTGCCTTATCATAGAGGTCTGTAAAATCAAACGCCTTTCATAATTTGATCTTAAAAGGATTTTGGTTACGAGCACTTTCATAGATCTGTTTATGATTACCGAAGCAGAAGGCTCAGATGGTTTTTATGGTAAATTTAAAAGATATAATTATAAAGAGAGCTTAATATTAGATAGATCAATCTGTGATTCTTGCCACTGTCTCCTAAGTTATGTAAGTTGGTCTAAAGGTAATTAAATACCCGACGATACCTTCAGTTTTAAAAACATTAACACCTTTCTTTGAGGCTCTTTTGACAAAGCTTTTAGCTAGGCATTTAACTTTTTCTTATAAAAATAGCTGACACATTTTCAACACCAAAAACATATGTCTTCAATATAATCAACATTTCAAATAGCTACTGTTTTCCCTTTCAGTACCATTAATCTATAAAAAGGTCCCTATCGGAGTTAGATTGACACATCAATACGTGTGTCAGGGGGCGGCAAATTACTTAGATTCCCTTATACGGTGGACAGCAAGGCTGACAGGAGACAATGCTAACGTGAGCTGCTTGAAGTAAGATATGGATAGATATAGGTAATTAAAGTAGGTGGTGCAGGTTTTACGTTCAAGATAGACGATTAAATCGAAAAAAAGTGTTTTCACTACGTTCTTTCCGGTCGTGCTAGTATTTTAGAACACGTGATAGATTTTGTCGCTTTTTATCATTCCCTATGCACAAAAATATGACTTAAACGTGACTAAGTCTATCCGTCGCTTGTTATGCCAGCTTTTCTGGTAAAAAAGTAGTGGTATGTCTACACAGGTCTTCATATTATACAGTTTTTTTTGCAAATTACAACATAACTACAAGTAAAACATAACTTCTTGCGAAAATTGTCTAAGTTGGTAGTGAATTTAAGGTCAATCTTAATTTAATTATTAGAGTTCGAATGTTCTTTTACTTTACCTATTTTTTTTTTCTTTTTAAAAATATCACACTTCGTCTCAGCCCAAGGATGGCCGAAAACCGCCGAAGCATCTCTGCTAATGGTGCATTTCTGTTTTACAGCCTTACATCATAAATGCATAAAAGATAGACCAACCCCATAAAAAAAAACATCCCTTTGAACCATAGACCGCGCATTAACACGTATGGAATCGATAAACAGTTTTTTTTTTTTTTGAGAATAAATTGAATTTGTTTTGAGGCTTGTAGGTTTATATACAAGGTAAGTATTCTTGAAATAATAATTATAATATCTTAATAGTGTCCAGATTGAGAATGATAAATAGTGGCTAGATAGGCCCGGAAACGGAACACAAAAACATAATTAATTAGCGATAAATAATACATTATTAGCGACAAATAATCAAATATACATTTAAAGTTGCCTAACTTAAGTAGGTAGTATTTATCACCTTACTCAGAATATTAATTAAAAATAGGAATATTACAGTATAAAATTTTATCTACTCATACAGTCTTAACCAACGTCATCTAAGGAGATTCTAGCAAGCAACCTATGCACAAAGACTTTGTTCCAAACCCCGTGACGAAATTTCGATTTAAAAAACAACAGATGCCATTTACAAATGCGCGCGAAATTGTGAAGCGATGACGCAGCCATTTTTCAATTGACTTTTTCACTGTTAAGTAGTGAAATGCCTTTTAAAATATTTTAAGCATATAATTGTAACGGGAATGTTCTATTTAAAAGACATTAAAGATAAATTGGCGGATCAGGTAATAGATTCAGGATAAGTTTGACAGTATTGATTGCAATAGATTACGAGGTACAAGTTTGGCCACTCACTTTGACCCACTTGTGGACTGCCTACATAGACATAGCATAGCAAAACATCATGCCAGTTACGATAAAGGTTAGGCAGACATATTTATTTGTACAATTCGAAAGCTGTGCTTAATCTCTTTTGATAGGAATGCTTATTGATATGAAAATGGCTATGCTATAGCTCATGTTTACAACTTGATATTTAGTATCTGTCCTAACCAAGTGGATAGTATTTGGTATTACAAAAATAAGCTTTGAAACATATTTTTATGAGAGGTAAAGAACTTTGATGAATGGCAATTAAAGCCATTTACATAGAATGTTGCAATAATATGATATTATGTTGTTTCTATCATTATGTTAAAGCAATTTACTTGACATAACATAACATCACGCCTTTATTAACCAGAAGCGTGTGGCAGAGGTGTACAACGCCCACATTTCAACTGTTATGTTTAAGTCCCGTGGGATAGGGGGTGAGCCGAGTGGGGTTATGCAGAATTCGCCGATTGTGAATGCGGTGTCAGTCCCCTAACGATGGCTCACCTTCTTACATGCCCCTTAAGTCCCTCCACCTGTATCATACATATACATACGTAGATGACCTGTGGAGCGCCACCGATAATGCGGTTCTTGTAGAAAAGTTTTGGTCAAACAAAATTTAAAAATATCATGCATTTCCAAGTGTTTTTCCATTGACACGCAAAGAAGAAGAAGAAGAGCTTATCGCCATCCACCGGGTACAATTCTAACTCCGTGCTGCTATTGTGAATTTCCTAACGGAAAGTTCACAAATAAAACCGTGCCCGACCCGGGAAGCGAACCCAAGACCTCGCGGTGAAAAGCGCATACACTTACTACTAGACCATAGAGGCAGTTTACCAAATACTCGTTTTATTACAGAACTTGAAAATCTATGTCTTTTAAGTAAAGTTTTAATAATTAAGTTGTTATGATAAAATTTGGAATAAAAATATGTAACTACTTAAAAATAATATTAAAAGAGAAGTATATAGGTAGGTTATAATCTACCGTCAGGTAGGTTTTCTCTACTGACCCACAAAAACCAAATCTACAGGACCCCGTACCCGTAGTTAGAACTAATGATTACCTTAAGCCCTGCAGCGCAGGACCCAAAATTACTGGCACGCACACATGCGCAGGCGCAGTCAAAACACGATCCGTCACACATCCAAACAAAAATGGTCTAACTTGACGATTTTATAATAATACCGAAGGGGAATCTACGCCATAACTACTAAAAAAAAACTTCATTCCTCTATTCGTCTGGCCCTACGCCCATCTTCGTACTTTTATTACTGTCTTTCGCACCGCCTCCATTCAAAATACAACCTTATCTTTTTAAGTTATAGTTCTATTTTGTTTAGTTCATATCTTGGAATACTGAGGTAGTAATCTCTGGGCTTCATCAATTATCTTCAGTCCAAGTTAATTACTTTTATAGAGCGGCCGTACATTTTTTTAGGATTCCGTAGTCAGTAGGTAAGTGTTCTCACCGTTTAAGGTCCGGACTCGATTCTAAATGAGCTAGGTTTCTCTGAGGAAAGTGTTAGCGACAGAATGCGGTCTTCTACAGACCTAAATATTTCCCCTTCAACTTTAAAGGTTTACTAAACTCGTTAGGCAGCTTCTTCATTTTAGAAGTGTACGTGTCCATGCCGTCGTGTGTCGCCTTTCCAATAATGAGCTGTAACCTAATTAAGAAGAATCAGAAAGCTTTTACGTATCAAAGTGCTTGTCGGCTCGTAGTCCAACTAATTGTAACAGGCCAACTACGAACATTAACAAAACACCATGCCGTAACCTGTCAGTTTATGATCCAGTTTCAGTAACCAGTTGTTTTTACGACCTTACCTAAAGACGAAATAGTAGTGTGATTATTATTGGAAGTAAATGGTGCGGCAGAACAGAGGTGTATAACACTCAATCTAAACTTCAATTATTGTGTATTTAGGTCTTATGTGATAAGGGTAAATGTAAGCCTAGCACTATCCAACGGGCACAATTCTAACTCCATGCTTTTATTGAAAATTTCTTGTCACAAAAACAAAACAAATACACTTTTTCCTGACCCGGGCATCAAACCCGAGACCTCGTATATGCTAACTACTGGAGCCACGAGATATTTATACACTAACTTATATTCACAAATATTATACTCAAGCAATATACAGAACCTTTTATCGCTCTACAAAATGAGCTCCACATCGGATAGTAAAACACTTGCGTCCCAAGAAGCCTGTTTCAAAGTATCTACAGATTACTTCTCGGAAAGTGCTATTCAAAATCACTATTGTATCCTTTAATCAACAATATAGCAGCTTTTAAATAAGCTCATGTTGGTCATTTGCGGTCGCCATAATTGATTTTGTGAAATAAAAGCTCAATTTGGCGGTAGTTGACTTTAGAAATATGGGGTTCTGCGTGACTCACGTAATTGGGATTTGATATAATATTGGTAAGGCTAATAAGCGTTTGATGTTTGTTCAAATTTGATTTAGTAATTTTGGGTATGTATTTCCTTATGTTCTTTAAATAGAAATATTAAGTTGAGTAGTGAGCTCAGCAAGCTTTTTTTATATGACATGGTTTTATCTGAAGCTTAGTGGTTTTTAGAATAGTCTAATGTATTTTTTTTTTAACATTTGTACCTTAATATATTCTTATTCATGTAGAATTACAAAGAATAAAATTTATGAAACGTTTAGGGTATATATATATATATATAGATAGAGAATAGGGTGATAGTAGAATCCATAACTTAACTATGACGAATAATAAGAGTTGTTCTTCACTTAGTCATGGCGTTAGCACTTCGCACAGTTCGCACTTTGCATTCATAACTTCAGCTATATCACGTTACTAAAATACCATAAAACAGCATAATTAACCAATTAAGTAAGCGAGAGCAGGCAGCCATTTATTTAAGTTTAGCTAGTAAATACGACGCGTCATAACAGCTTACGGACGTAACGCGAAGAATACCACCTTACTGCTTATACGCATGCGATCCGTGCATATCATATCATCGTTTGGAATGAGGCTCTCAAACTGTGGGACTTGTAACGCAAGCTTTGAGGTAATATTATAATTTGCGGAGAGTAATAATTGCTTTTTGGTGACGTTTTTAGCAAATATCAGCTCTCATCGCTTGCATATTAAAACACAATAATTTTAGGTAATAGAATTTGGTTCCGAAATTTGTTTATGAAAAATAATGACTATTGATCTCAGATAATATGGTCTGTTTGTAAAAACTCTCGGTTTATGACATAAGGCTATTTGTAAAAAGAAAATATAAATATAAGATATAACGGGATATTTACCATGTACTGGGTGGCGCAAAAGTAAAGACCCTATTTGGTTCAGCTATAACATTTTTTCTAAATTAGAAAACTAGATTTAGATTTTTTTAAATGTATATTTGTGCCATTAAATTTCGTACCATTAGGATTTAAAGATGATGTCTTTTAAATGGTGACCTCCAGAGTTGATACACATTTGAGCCCTATTTATGACATTTTGCATAACTTGCCGTAACACTTCCTGCGATATGTTCGTTATTTCTTGACGAATGTTTTCTTTTAGAGCTGCGAGAGTCTGTGGCTTGTTCACATACACCCGAGATTTCAAAAAACCCCAAAGAAAGAAGTCTGGACTGGTCAGATCGGGTGATCTTGCAGGCCAAGGCAAATCGCCAAAACGAGAGATAACTCGGTCTGGAAAAGCGTCCCTCACTAAGTCCATAGTGTCGCGCGCTGTGTGTGCCGTAGCGCCGTCTTGTTGAAACCAGATGTGCTTCAGCCCCAATTCGTCCAAACTGGGTATCAAAAACTCACGTAACATGGTTCTGTAGCGTTCTCCAGTGACAGTTATCGCATTGCCTCCAGCGTCTTCGAAAAAATAGGGTCCGATCACTCTGTCAACACAGATGCCACACCATACAGTAACTTTTAGTGGGTGTAGAGGTGTTTCTTGAATAATGCGCGGATTATCAGTGCCCCAGAACCGAGTATTCTGCTTATTGACATGCCCTGAGAGATGGAAATGCGCTTCGTCACTCATAACCAATTTTGAAGGAAAATCATCCTCTTCAAGGTTGAGGTTTATGACGCGCTGGCAGTAATCTAGACGAGCTCGGTGGTCAGCAGGCAGCAGCTGATGAGTCATTTGAGTTTTATACGGGAACATCTTTAAGTCTTTCACCAAAATACGCTGCAGGGTCCGTCTGGAAATGCCCAATTGCGTGGCACGTCGCCTCGTTGATGTTTCTGGACACTCTTCCACATCTTCGCGCACAGCATCGATATTTTCAGCTGAACGGCCTGTTCTTGGTCTCCCAGACTTAGGTCTATCCAATGTTGAGCCAGTTGCTTCAAGGCGTGTGGCAAAGCGTCGAATTGTGCGACCAATCGGTGCCGGACGGTGGGGAAATCGTCGACGAAATTCACGTTGTGTTCTTATCACTGATGAATTATTCCGTAAGAACATTGACACAATTATTCCACGTTCTTGGGGAGTAAAACGGTCCATGTTTATTTTCAGTGTATTTTACATTTGTTCACTACACAATTTTCAACAACAGAATGACAGAAAATGTCATATAAAAAAAAAAAAGTATTTTCTTTAGTGCCAGTACTTTTGCGCCACCCAGTATATTATAATAAAGTATAGTATATTTATAAGTAGACAATAGCATGACAAATAAATGAATGAAACTTAATATAGAAAACACATATAGAATAAGGTTAGATTTATTAAATTTTATAAGAAATAATTTTAGAATGTATGTTTTTTGTTATGTTATTACTGCAAAGGAAATAAAGTCCTTTTTTAATTTATTTATTTGCTGTAGCGAGTTATTTCGATATTTCAGATCTAATATTCAGTAAGAAAATAACCATGTTTAGTCTCAAAACTTATAGAATATAAATTTGTGCAAAATTTAACATTTTGTATTTTTTTTTGCGACCGGATGGCGGAGTGGGTATTGTACCTGCCTGCGACGCCGAGGTCGCGGGTTCGATTCCCGCTTAAGACAAATCTTTGTGTGCATGAAAATGGGGGTTTGTCTTAGTCTGGGTGTTTCTATGTATAATAAGTATGTATTTACAAACGAAAAGTATATATGTATTAGTATCAGTTATTTTAGTACCCATAGTACAAGCTCTGCTTAGTTTGGGACTAGATGGTGTTGTGTGTACGTTGTGAGATATTTATTTTTTTGTCTTTACTGACTCATCTTCTCATAACTTTGAGCACCACAGCCCCACATGAATATGGAGTACGCGGAAGGTGGGATGGGGTCAAAAAGTTAGCTACTGGTTATAACACGCACTTTTAAGTTATGGCCGTTTCGGGTTCTAAGCTATGGCCCCCATCGGTGATGGAAAGTGTATCACTTTGTACATGCAAGGCCCTGAAATGTGATGTTTATGGCGTTTGGGACCACTAAACTGGGGACAGTTTAGTGGGGCCGATGGAATATTTTAATCGAGCTAAAAATATCGGGACGTATTGCTCCCATTTTGTATTTGATCGTGTTCATTTTCTTGGCATTTCTGAGTAGAAATATATGTGTATATTTTTAAACTTATAAAAATCCTATCATGCAATTGTTTTTTTTATACATGAAAATCTGCTCTCACTGAATTAAAAATTAATAGGGATTTATGTATCATTCGAAAACGTTCTCGTTTAATAATAAAACAATGCTTTTTTATATGAATTTTAAGGATCTACCTTATATTAAATAAATTTGGTACTACCAAATTTATTTAATATAAGTTCAAAACCTGCAATAATATGGGTAAATGCATTTTATATTTTTCTATTATGCTCTTTCTTACAAATATCAGTCAGTAGTATCAATGGCAATATATCCGACATAACAAAGTGATGGAGCATCAACAAAGGGTACTCTGAATGATACACTTTGAGAATAAGATAGGAAAAACTGTGACTGACTGGCGCCAATGTCTTTTAAGTACCTGCTGGTGTTCTTGGGTTCTGTCTGATTGTTGAGGTTTTCAAAGTTTTCGTGTAATGTACCAAATATATCATTCTGGTATCGTGTGTGATATATAAGTAATGATAATATGAGTTTAAGTTAATTAATAAAATGTAACTCTTGTACTTAGTTTAAAATTCAATTTTCAAGTCAGTTTTAATAAAGATATTAATATATATCTTTATTAAAACTGACGTGAGTTTGTAACATTATTCAAATTATGAAATACGGGTGTCACTCACGTAATGTTGGTCTATTTAGTTGACCGCGGTTTCGCCTATACGTCTAGGCATTATCAAGAGAGTGCGATACGTCGCGCCTGAGTCGCAGCCAGTCTTGCACTGGTCGACTAAATAGACCAACATTACGTGAGTAACACCCGTATTTCATAATTTGAATCATATTAATATCATGACTAAAGTATGTAAGTTCCATCGCGGAATACGTAATTGATTTTTCATTGATCAAAATTAATTTATTGATTTAAATAAAATTATTATGCCTGCCATTTGCTAAACTAAACAAATTTCTGTAGAAAAATATGTAAATATTTAACAAAGGCTTAATTATCATTCATGCTACAACAGACAACATTAGTTTTAATAAAAAAAACTGCAGAGTAAACAGCCATACACGGTATTTGACGTAGTAAAACAACTAAACAAAAGATTGTATTCCTATGCCTAAAACTTTGAGAGCCTCAACGCCTCGCCCTACCTGTACAATTCAGTTACTCATCAGGTAGACGACTATTGTTGCCACATACCATCCGACCAAATTATTATTATTGGATTCGCTTCGGAACTTCAAATGATTTTAAAGAAATTTTCGGGCAAATGTCATGTGATTCAAAAATAATTTGTATCATTTTGATTTATATTACTGAGGTTACGGTAATGTGGTTTTGAAGTCTTATTTAGACTATATTGTCATATTATGAGAGGTATATGTGCGTGTAGTGTAGTCAAAGAGCACTTAATCAATATGGAGAGGAAATGAAAGCAAATATCAATGCAAATAAGTCTGCCAAAACTCGCGAAGGATGGGGGGCGGGAAGGTAGATTGATGATAGATGTCCGATGATCTATGATTTGACGACTAGTTTTACATGACGTGCAAGACCGGCGCTCAATAATAACTAGTCCTTTTGGTTTAATTATCTAAGAGAATTTAGTAGATATAAATGTTATGGTATTCTTGTTACAGAACTTTTGAAAAGGCCTTGAAGCTGTTGAGAATTTTCTTGAAAAAAAGTTCATGAAGGTTTACAACAAACAGTAAAACTTACCATGCGATGACTGCACCATGGATTTTGCAGAAGTGAAAAAGATTACCAAAAGATGGTAAACGTACCTGAAACAGAGAAAAATAATATTAACCAACTTATAATTAACAAACCTAAACTATCCCAACTCATGTAATAGGTGTCTATTCTAAGAGACCGCAGCATGTGGGCAGTGTTTTTTAACACGCTTATATTAGCTTCACCTGTATGTATGTATGTAACCGACTCCTTTGGACTCGATTTTGACCCACTTTAAACGGATAAATTTCATTCTAATTTTGCACACCTGTCAAAGATCGATGACAATGCAATAATTCGATAAAAAAATAAAAAAAGATAAAAAAAAGGCTCTTATAAATAAACCAAACAAAAAAGTGAACTCACTTTTTAGTTAGAAGTACTTTAAAAGCGTGGTTTTTAGTTTTTTTAAACTATTATTTTTTAATTTGTTTTCTGTAACTATCTAAATTGAGTATGATGCTGACTCATAATGCAAACATAACTAATATATTCACGTAAAAAATTATCAGATACCCTATAGGCATGCCCTAGAATGACCACCTCTATACCAACTATTAAAATCCAACATAAACCCAAGTTTTAATGACTCA
Source organism: Hypena proboscidalis (assembly GCA_905147285.1). Lineage (NCBI taxonomy): Eukaryota > Metazoa > Arthropoda > Insecta > Lepidoptera > Erebidae > Hypena > Hypena proboscidalis. Next base: position 2,931,828 of record LR990132.1, read on the forward strand.
CGGTTAAAAATAGCCCTAAAGTGGTGTTTGAAGGCATGTTAGGCGTAAAAGGTTGATGCCTGACAAAGTTGCAGGGTTTAATCATGGGTCTACAGTTGGCAGGCTGCGATGGGTATACTTTAGGAGTATTCACTTCGAAGGTTTACGACTATGTGTTGGTGATTGTTAAAAATTCGGTCCGAAACTGTACCAGTAATAGAAGGTATTCATCTAAGGAACCTTTACCCGAAAATTGAGGATGCCTGTAGTCTTAAAAATCATTTGTTTAAATAAAATATATTAATATAAATATACAATAGCATTAAAATAAATTTAAATATATCTGTAAAATTTTCAATGTTAGATTGAGTAAATTTTAGTTAACTTCTAATTGATTATTTTTATAGCATTTAGCTTAGCAAATTATACTAAGAAGTATAATACTAATGTTTCCTACTTAAGATAGGTCACGAAATGACGTATCATACAGTTGAAAAATTTAGGGTTCTGGTAAGAGGCGACCGTAGCTGGATGGCTAAAGCGGCTGCCCGGTGTGCAGTAAGGTCGCAGGTTTAAATTCTGCCGGTCCCATATCTTTTTCAACTAATAATTTTAGTTAAGACTTATATGAATATAAGTTTTTGTTATGTTATTACTGCAAAGGTAATAAAGGTTTTTTTTATTTTATTTCTAGTCATTAGGTTGTTTAGTCTAGCAAGAATCTCTAAAAACTTGGCCTAGATAAAATTCATAGAAAACTGGAATTAAACTGAATTGTCTGATTCAATGGGCAAGTTCAATTTTGCATGGAAACATTAAGTTTCATAATATATAATGCTTTTACCGAAACCAATGCTTAAAGGTACTACTAGAAAGACACTGACATGTTTTAAGATGCTATGACAATGCCAATAATAAAAACCCCTTTGATTTTGACTTGGTAAAAATGGAATCGACTATTAAATTCACTTACACTACTCATTTATAACATTCAAAAAAGGCCTAACATGTACAAAATCTAATAAAATAAATTCTATTTACAAAAATATTACTGGCAACCCTATTTCAATTGCACCAATCCCTGGCTCACGATATGCTTAGAGTCAACAACTGGCCCCAGTATCAGGGCTACCATTAATAACTTAAAACGCGTCTATGAAGGCTCTGCGACCTGCTGGCATTTCATCTCACACGGAGGTATGAACGATAATTTGCCCACCATTGTATGAGTAGGGTTGGCACTAAACTGTTTAATAAATACAATGTGTTTTATATTTGCATAAAATGGCTTTGGTTATAAATGCAGAATAAATAGATAGACTATGATTTTCAGAAACATTTAATCGTAGGTTTGTGAACTGATTCTGGAGAAAAAAAATACATAGAAACTACTTAATATTTAATATTGTTTTAGCAAGCTCCAGTGTGTTTAGTTTTTCAGAAATAACTCTTATAAACCATTTTAAATTCTTCCATCCGTACGAAATAAATAAACTTAAAAAAGAAGCTATTTGTGGCAGCCCTAGGCAAAAGACTCATGATTAATGATTTCATAGCATTTCGACGTATAAAAGAAATTATCAAAAATGCGTCTATTATTTTACACTTAGCCGTTAGGAACAATTTTTTACTCATTTTGGATATGAAATGTTCATCTAGTGGTCGAAATAATAAAAAACTTTTGAAGTTTTTCTGTTTTATTTACAACTCTCTGTTGTTAAGGTAAATCTGACTACAACACATAACATTAACTAATATCTATGTGTTGAGGCTTGAATCATGTTTAGGTACGGATTTGCACTATAATTTGATTTCAACAAGAAGTTATTAACTGTAAACTCCAAGTGTACAATAAAGTGTATAAATAAATAAATAAATAAAATTATTTTTTTTAATGCAGCGTTAAATTAACTTTTGAAGGTAATATGCCAAAAAGCTAAACATATTTTTGAATATAAAATAAGACTTTGTCTGTGTTACGTTTAAGATACTTCTGTTTTTACAAGCAAGTCATCTGAAAAACACAATTGAAAGAAAATACCACAAAAATGAAATCAAATCGCTTCTTATGACCATTTAACAATAAAAGTATGATTGCAGAAGAAGATTAACCTCTACAGTTTACACCACCTTAAGGTTGACTGTTAGAAAATGTATTTGGCATTCAGACCGCCTTCCACGTCCTTTTTTGAGCGTGAATTAAAAAAAACAGACATAGTTTTGTCTAATTTTATAGCGGTATACGAAAAAAACCGAAGAAAAGAAAATTGACAAAAGAAAAACAATGGAATATTTGAATTAGTCTTCTCATTCTGCGGGATCAGTTGACCAAAGACTAAAGAGTATTTAGTCAGCACGTCATGTAACTGTACAATAAGACAGAAATCCATTGAAAGAGGTGTGCTAATAATTCATTCAATATCATATCGATAACTCTCAGCTAATTTATTTATTATCTCAAACAAAGCCTAACGCTTAAATTACCGATAACCTTACTTGTCAATCGGGCATACAACTTTATTACCTACCAATCTAACGTGACCCGTTATTACCTCACTGAGGTTGCTAAATTATGCGCCTCAGGGCTCTGTGTAAACTGGTTTATGAACAGTAGCGATAATTATAATGTATATGTGTTAATTTTGTATGTGTTGGTGTGTATTGTCTTATAATCATACTGGTTGTAAGTAGAGCACGTATTTGACTTCGGGCTATTGCATTTTTTAGTTTTTGTTAGCGTAGTAGAATCAGCGTATATTTCTCAGCTACGAATTTCTTTCCGAGAGTTGTCTAATAAATTCTACACTAAAGAAACGGTCTTATCGAAGGCACTACTTTGTAAAAGCCGCAGCAATACGTTCTTTACTGTGTTGCCACTTATTAATTAAAATCAATTTACTCCTATTTTTACTATATTTTATTTTATCTTCCTATACAATTAGCTTGACGAATCTAATTTTAAAAAGTTATCCGATGCATATTTTATGCAATTCATTACGGATATTCTTAAGCTGTAAGTTCATTGGTGTACTCCATGTACAACAACCCAGTTGGCTACATACGTAAAGGAGCGAAAATCTTCGTAGGTGCTCTATCAAACCGCTATCAGTACAAGCAAGAGTCCATAGAGTCGATCCGAATCTAGCCGCTGTAATTGGCGCGAAACATTCAAGCGTACTCCATAGACAACTGACTCTACATAGAGTTAGGTTGTTTGGTCTATGCTTATCTTAATCCGGCGCGGTCTTAGCTCTACGCCCACCGCTACTGTCAGGCTTAGGGTCGCCATGCTGTGAGCTAGACTATGTTAGCTCTGTACTTTGGAATTTGCATTTGCGTACGGGATAGTTAGCGATGAGAGTATTATTTCAGGAGGTAAGCTTACTAATATTGAAAAAGCGAAAGTTTATAAGGTTTTTTGATACTCTTTCAAGCAAAAACTTAATTTATTTTAATTAATTTTAGCTCACATTATAATGATATCATACTTTTTTTATTAGTTATTGATTTTATGGATGAAGATTTTGAACCATTTTGTACCATAAATATCAAGAGACATATTATTTAGAAGTCTTCATATTCCTGCCAAGTAAAATAATATCTTCAAAATATTACACAACTGGGTATTTCCCATAAAGCAATTTAAAAAACTTGAAGATAAACGACTTATCTAAATACGGCAAAGTTACTCTTGTTCTAATTTTAAACACAGAGGCTCTTGTTCGCCGGAAGTGACAAGTTAACACTTCAAATATTGACATCCGGTGTGGCATTTGCTTAGTAACTGGGAACAAACTTGTCTCATTAATTAATTTTATTCTATGATATTTTATTATAAATTAAATTACTAACCGGATAACATCCTATTTTAGATAAAGAATTGATTTAAAATAACCGAAACACCAATCACCACAATTCTTTATACTTCAGTAAATTAATGGTTTTAACAAACGTGTTCGACACATCATCAGAAAATAATCTTTTATATGACTGGCAATTTATAAAAAAAATATGTAATACCTTTCGAGTTTCCTAATAGACATATAAAATTCTCATCGTGGTTTTATTTTTATTTTTTTGTTTAAAAAGAACGACGCCCGCACTAGGACAACTTCCTGTATCGCGGTGTTCACAAACATACATTCCACACACACAAAGCACACCCAGAGTCGGCACAAATCTTTGCATACGCACAACGCCAACGCTGAAGCAACCATTGAAAAAAGAAAACCCCAACGCAACTTTAAGTCAGCTTATTGGAGCATCATTTTGAAATACAGATAGTCGACAGTTTAACAGACTTATTGAGAATATAAAGCAGAATGGCCACCCTATACACTTGCACCCAAAGTTTTACGATCTGCCAATTCATTGTCAAAAGCACCACTGCAAAATGCACCTTAAAATTCCGTTTTAAAGTCTCAATTCACTTGTCAGCAAACTAAAACTATAATAATCTAAATTATGATGTCAATAGCACTGCACAAAGTAATTTGGCATTGCCAAACGCAGCTTAGTTCTAAGATAAGAAGTTAGTTAATATCTGTTTACTTGATAAGTAAGTTACATTGTAGTTTTAATGGCTGGCATGGCGTAGGTGAAGACTCGATAACATAAACATAACATAACATAACATTTTGGGTACGAGGCCTTCTGACAGTGACTTATTAGGTTATTAGACTAGTTTAGTTTAAGATAGAGAGAGAATTTATAACATAACATCACGCCTATATTACCTAGAAGGGTATGTCAGAGGTGTACAACACCCACATTTCACCTGTTAATATTGATAATATAAAGTAGGTATGTAAACACAACAAGTGTAAACACAATCCGAATATGAATATTATACTTGGTTGAAAGCACAGTTCCAAGACGTGGTGAGTGTTCATTTTTACTAGTTAAAAAATGGGGTGCATGAAAGGAGCCTCCCCGAGTGACGTACACAACAATTCTTTACGTCCGGCGCACCCTGGGCAATTCGCGAGTTCTTAAAAGTGAATTGGCTAATCCTTTCACCACGATGGCAAGTCAAAACTTTGACCACCTTACTGACTGTCCAAAATGCCCTAGCACCTGCACAAGGGAGGCGCTCATGAACGCCGACGAGAGCGCCATAACAGTGGCCACTTATTGGGCCAATAAAATTTGACTCAGCCATCTACACTACGAAGAAGAAGAAGAAGTTTTAAAATTCTTCATGATTCGAAACTAGCTGGAAATTATACAATTTATAATTACAAACAGAAGGGTGTGGCAGAGATGTACAACACCAACACTTCACCTGTTATGTTTCGGTCCCATTCATTAGATAGGGAGTGAGCTTATCGCCATCCACCGGGCACAATTCTCCGTGATACCATTCACAATTTCCTGACGGAAAGTTAACAAATAACACTTGCCTCGCGGTGAGCAATACACACAAGGAGGAGGGAGGAGGATATTTATATGTAATCAATTACAATTTTGAATATTTATCCAAGACCATACCCATAACTAGATCACAAGTTGCCACCACCATACCTCAGTCATTCCTCTCAGGCCCTCGTGTGGGAATGGAACTAGCTCCAAACTCATTTTTTGCTCTCATACACAAGTTAAAGGTGAATTCTAATCACGGCATCGATTCAACGTAGTAATATATTTTAATTAGTGAAGTGGGCGCGCGTGATTGAGAGCCGTCAGCGCGACAAACGACAAAAAAGACGCAATCGGTCTAACCCTTAACGAGTACTTTAAGTTATCACAAATGCTTGTGCAGAAGGACCAGTGTGAAAGGAAAAGCAACCACTCACAAAATATCTGCAAGCAGAAATTTTACTTAATTTGATAGCCAAAAGCAGTTCGACTTTTAGCTAGTTATCAAACTCTGGAGGCTTGCGTCTACGATTCTGGCTGTTGTGGTTATACGTAATATAATAATAATAACTGTCACTCGAATAGCAACTTTTCCTTAGAAAGACTGGCGTATATGCCTACCCTTATTATCAACTTATGAGGTCTAATATCGCGGTGGATATTCATGTATATATTTTTTCTTTGCCTGTAGTATTTAATACAGTAGCAATTTATATGTATCTTGAGTAAGTGATAGCGAGATGAATGCCAGAGACGAAAAGAGAAGACTGACTCTTTGCACCGTACCTAAATGAAATGAGATAAAGAAGAAGGAGATATAATATAAGCAATTTATGTACTTTTCGCAGTTGCTTCCAATAAGTATACATGGAGTGAACCTTCTGAACGAATGGTGTACCAAACGTATATTTGTAAGCAAGTTTATGTTTTGTGTAGATCGTTTTATGGTTCAACCCGATGGTGGTCCGGAAGATATAAATTAGATTTTGTAATTGATGAATTTTATTGGCGCGAATCCTATTTTATAGGCGAAGGACAAATTAACTCAATCTCTTGTGTGTCGGATCTTGAGGTTCTTGGAAACAAAGGGATCTTTTGCAATGTCTTCCTTGTGTTTTAACTCATTTATTTTCAATTACAATAAATTATCTTGCTTGTATCCAATGGGTACCGAAACTACCGGACCGTTATTTATCAAAATTGGTATGGAGATAGTTCAAGACTCCACAAATAATATAGGCTAGTTTTTACGTATATAGTCGCTAGTATTAAACAAGCTATCTATTACGGCTCATACAGTTATCAAAAATACCTTTTCATAGAAGTAAATTCTCACACACGAACTGTTTGCAGCTATTTGTGTGCAAAGCGCGTGCGTGTGCGCAGTTGATCAGTTGATTTGTACCCATCGTGAGTTGTTGGACGCTGATATGTGACAACCACGGGGCAATGTGCTACTTGGTATACCCAGTGATACATATCCAGTATAAGATGGTCTCGAATTATATAGATTTCCCGTGCAATGCGATACCAGCAAATACTGGTAATGTGTAGCCGTGTGTATAAGTTTATTTGGCAGTGTTAGCTGGCGAATTAGGTAAAATCAAACAAGGTTTTTCTTCGACACACAGGAAGAGAATTAAAGATATCTTTTTTTTTCATTTGTTTGAAGGTAAAATGCCCTAGTCGCTAACCACTAGTACAACAAGGTAGTCATTGAGTAGTAGCTTAATTGTGAAACTGGAAGGTGCTGGTACTTATGTGCTGGTACTTATAGCACTGGATTTTCTATTTTAAGTACCAGCAGAACATTATATTTTGATTTCTTTTGTACCTATATTAAGTGTCCTTCTATGTACCGACTGATTTTTTCTGTATACCCAATAAAGATTTATTATTTTTATTATCTAATCATTTAAATTATTATTATTACTGTTAAAATAGAGCGTCAGCAAGCATCTGGCTTGCCTCACCTAACAAACCGCAAAACGACTGCGCAGACAAAGCCTCGGACTGTAGACTGTATTTATGATTTCATGGTATCTCGGCCCGTCATCGCTGGTGAACAGATTTGTAAAGGAGTGGAGATGCCTGTTTGTACTGCACATTCATTTTATATGTGAACATAAACGTATGAAACACAGAGACACTACCTACAAATATTATAAATGTAAAAGTTTTTGAAAACGGATGTATAGATAATAAATAAATAAATATCTCACAACTTACACACAACGAGATCTAGTCTCAAACTAAGCAGAGCTTGTACTATGGCTACTAGAATAACTGATACTAATACATATATACTTTTCTTTTGTAAATACATACTAATTATACATAACCCAGACTAAGACAAACCCTCATGTTCATGCAAACAAAGATTTGTCTTAAGCGAGAATCGAACCTGCGACCTCAGCGTCGCAGGCAGGTACAATACCCACTCCACCATCCGGTCGTCTAAATGTTTGTTACTTTATTACGCATAAACTAAAGAGTTTGTTTCGATGAAATTTTGCACACATGTAGCCTATATATGTATATATATGTAGCCTGGATTAACATATGTATAGGCTACTATATATTGACATATCACGCGGATATATAAATATACATAAATATAGGATACATAAATGTGTAAGTTTGAGTACATCTGTGAATGTTTGTAACTTTAACGTGAGACCTACATGAAGACTTTGTAAACATGTTGTTTACAGTCTGGTTTAATTAAAGGCTAATATTATAATCGACGTATTTAAAGTGTCGCAAAATAATACATGTGTTTGTACTAGAATTCTTTAGAACATATAAGCTTTAAAACACATCAGTGATAAAAGCGTTTGTTAAACTTTCATGAAGCTTTAACGTCCGTAAGCTTTTCATTTATATATATATAATCAGAAGTCTGATAATAATGCAACTCCATGGAAATTCGTCAAAAAATGCATAAAATTAAGTTTACTTAAAACAATATTATAATGGATATCTAATCCATTTGTATAAAAGACAACAAGAAAAAAAAGTCTCGTACCTTGTCACACGTTCATGCATGCTTTGCAAATGAATCTTAGGTGCTTAGCAATTGGCAACCGCAATAGGTGTAGGCTATTTTAAATATACAATTGTAGCCAATATAAATGTTTATTTAGTTGCCAACGAGGTTCGTTTACAATGGTAATTCAATCTTGTTAATTTTATGAATAGGACAGGTACGGTCAAACAATTTACATATTAGAAGTCTTGAGCTGAATATTTAGCACGCTTGCTTCGAATTGGTAAAATTTTCACAGCCCATTTCACCATACCTTATCTCTCATAAACACCTTCTGTCTATTTTGACAGTATAATTTTTGAGACGGTTGGCGTAGTGGTCAAAGCGGTCGCTGTGCTGGTTCAATCCCCACACGGGACAAATCTTTATGTGATCTACATAAATTTGTTCTGACTCTGGGTTGACTTCGTGTGTGTGAAATTTATGTCTGTGAACCCCCGCGACATCGGAGGAATTTTACCTAGGGCGGACGTTGTTCTAAAAAAAACTCATGTTAGGAGCTTGCAAGACGTGAGGTATGGGGGAGCGGAGCCTGAAGGTTAGGCCGACTTGAAGCAAACAGGTAGTAGTTACAATAGGTAATGCAAAAAAACTGTTGTTTTACTAGTTAGTTTACTTTGTTAGAGATTATTGAGACTCTCTCCAAGAGACTATTTCTTTTAAGTGAATTGCCAGCAATGATTGAAACACCATAAATTGCCTTTTTTCAGATAACATTTTCAATTTGCTAAGGTTAATCAAAGCTTCGATCAGTTAAATCCGATCGAAACCTTACAATCTCCTAATTATAAAATCAAAGCTTGACTATTGAAATAAAACAACCATTATCAAACAATTTTCTCACACCACCAAATAATTCCACTACCATATTAAAATTCCAAATTCTTGCACAATGAACACCGTATCCACACTATTGTCGTTCCAGTTGTATTAGCATAGGCGGCGTAGGCACGAGCGGAGCCGACTACAGCACTAGTATAGTTAGGTAGGAGTTGCAGGGAGAGTGGGAAGTTGAGGCTTTTGGAAAAGTTTTGCGTCAAGTGTGAAAATGAGGTTCATTGGTACGTTAACTAATTTGATCAGCACGAAAATTGAGACGTAAACATCTTTTATTCATATTTAGTAGAAATGTGCAGAGGTTGGTAACCCTCTCTCTCAGCCACTTTTGGAGAGTTTGACTAGAAAACCAATGAAATATACATTATGTGGCGGTACAATGTTACAATGTTACAAATAACACATATGTTTTAAATGCATTAAAATTTAACTGAATGATTGGCATCGCCAACTTGTCTGCAAAATCCATATTCGGCCCTGTAGTATTTAGTTATAATAATAATATCACGTTAAAAAAAAGAGGAAAAATAATTTTTCAATTAAATTATGTTCGAAAATCATGAATTTGCTTCCTCTCGAATCATATGCCGAAAAAAATCTTATACAGCTTTAAGTGAATTTAAGTCTTACCCCATACTATCACTTATCCCATATTATTTACTCCTAATAATTTAAGGATTTGATTACTTATATTATTTTATTCAGGACTCTACCAAAATAGATTTCGAGAATTAAGTTTTGTTGTTGTTGGTCGCTGCCTGACTTAGAAAGTAATCAAACGCTCCTATTTCACAGTTTAACCCCAACGTACTTACACATTTACATATATCGATTACAATGTAACATGCGCAGATTAAAATGGTGTAAATAGTTCGACAAAAAGAATATTGGCATTTTGTTGCTACAATACTATTGTGACCACCCTCATGCTGGTATTTGTTTTATTTAGATACAATGCTATTGCATGATGTTGCGTCTAAGTTTAGCTTAACACTTGTCTTAGGCTAAGAACTCACGATTCGGTTTTCGCCTGCGCCTGCAACAGCTGCGGGCAGATATGTATGAAAAGACCCTGCGCGCGTAAACCGCGTCATGATAATTTGTTTTGTTTTTTACTATAAAATCTGTATTCAACGGAGGCAAAAACCACGTCGTGAGATCTTAGCCTAAATCGCGACATTATCGTTGCAGAAAAAAATGTGATTTGTCACTTTAAATTTAGTGTGCTACATATTTATTCTACGAATAAGGTTCAGAACAGGCCATTATGTTTAAAGAAGTAGGGGTAGTACTTCAAACAATGAAGTTTTTAAAATCTGCTGCTGTAGCTGCTTACATTGCCGACACCTTATTTGATTTATGGTCACGGTGCCCTCTGTAACAAGTAGCTAAGTCCTCGTAAACTCTATGGTGTAACAACTTTTTCTCTATATTTTTTTTTATCGGTAATCAGAAGGACACCTTATCAACTGAATACAAATATTTACCCGTACTTACTTAGTATTAAGTTATAAATGGGGACAATCTATTAATTACAAATAATGTTGACTCAGTACTTAAATTTAACACAATTTCCTGACCCAAGAATCGAACATAAGCCGTCATAAATCAACAAAATCGTGCATCAAAACACTATAATATATACATTTTCTAAAGTAGGTTTCTTCGAACAAATGCACCAATGCACCTTTTAGCGTGTAATTGGTATTCATACCTATATTAGCAGCAATAGCCGAGTGGGAGACCGTAGGCCTGCGAAGTCAAAGTTTCGGGTTCGAACCCACGGCACACACCACTGTCAATAAATCGTCAAGATTCGTCTCTTCGAAGATATGTGTGTATTTATCATATAAATTATCGCTCGCTAACAGTGAAAGACAACATCGTGAGGAGACCTACATGACTAAGAGTCCCTAAAAAGTACTCGAGGTCGTGTGAAGTCTACCAATTTGCACTTGGCCAGCTTGGTGGACTATGGCCTAACCCTTCTCATCATGAGAAAAGGCCCAAACCCAGCGGTAAGACATGTATTGGATATAGTGCTGCTATTATTATATAATTGGTATACATATTCATAAGTTCGTTACGTTAATGTGCAATGAATAATCTACCGCGATTGTAAACAATTGAAGGTCGTATACAGCTCGCCGGGCTGTCTGTGGACAAGGTTTGACATAAGTACTTACGCGGTTAAACAAATAATAACTATACAGTAGTCATAGGAATTGACCGAGTGGTTTATACGTTTGTTTGGCCAAGTTATTAAGTAACTTGAAAAGTGGTTGCAGCCTTATTTTGTAAGAATATAAGTTTAATTTATTAAATATAGGCAAAATCCCTACTAATATAATACGGTTGAAAAAACAAAGAGGTCTGTTTCATAAAAAAAAATTAAGAAAGAAAGAAAGAAACATATTTATTATTATTATTTATTATTATCTTTATGGAGGTCCAACAGCTTATTCCAATTTGAATAAAAATGTTACTAGGTAATAGATAGCCAATTACAGGTCCTCGCGTTTAGAAATACATTAAATACTTTTACAGAAACAACTAACTAAATATATCAATTAAATTACACATATATAAACATCAAAATACTCAAACAATATACAACCAAAGTACAGTACAGGTATTGCAGCATTCTAGGCAAAGAGTTTATTCTGACAAACAATAATAAAAACACCAATAGAAAATAAAAATAGAACATACTAAACATAAAAATTGCTTGATATTATTAGACATTCTCGTAGTAAACCGCAAATATAATCAGCCCAATATTTTTTTAAGATACACCCAAGTAGCATTGCAGAACCCTCGATTTACTGGTCGGTTGATCTATAAAACCTATTTTATAATGTAGAATGTTGAACAAAAATGTTCGCCACAGTATTATAATGTAATATTCATAGATTCTAGTTATTAATCAGTACAATCACGATAAATTCATCTAGATCAAACAACCGGTATTTAACTAGCATTGCAGGTTTATAATCACTACCTGTCCTGTAAACCTAGGTTTTAAACAATCACAGGGGTGCCAAAACTATGCTTATTGTCTATATTACAGAGTTTATAATTAACGTAAACATTCGTTTTGAACTAAAGTCACAATTATACTTTTCAGCGTCGTTTAAAGATTTTTTTTAAGTTATTGATTTTATTATGCACAGAATATACCGATCAACTGGGCACCACGTGATGGTCAACGGCGACAAAGAAGACGTAAACAGAGATTGGCTAGATTTAGCAAATAACAGAAAGACTTGGCAGTCTTGAAGAGAGGCCTTCGCCTTTGCAACACACCCGTAGATTGAAAAATAAAAATAAAATGGACAAATAATGCTTAAAATAGGTAGTCACTATGCCGTCTCGTTAAACGTCAATAACTGTACATTCTTCCTACTTTTAAAAATTTAATATCGTATAAAATAATGTCAATTAAACGACCATAAGTGGCAAATGAAGTGTTTATTAACGTTGTTTTAATGAGCATAATGATAATTACCAAATTTGAAGTCAGGTGTGACAGTCAAGGTGGCCAAAGTGGAAATAAGTACGTTTGTACACATAAATGGAAAGTTAATTATGTTAATCAATGTTATTAACAAAATTAGCCATCTTTAAAAGGTACTCACGTACTGTTATGTCCTCTTTATTAGATTAGTTTATTTAATATAATTTTCAATTTATTATGACAAGAGGTACCGCTTTGTATTGCATTGTCTCTACCTACCCCCGTTGCGATAAAGGCTTATAAAGTTTAACTTCTTATAAACTATTGTATGAATTTTGACCATTGTCATTTAAATTATCGCTGGCTAACGGCGAAGGAAACATCGTAAGGAAACCTGCATGCCTAAGAGTGCTTTAAAAGTGCTCAAGGATGTGTGAAGTCTACCAATCCGCACTTGGCCAGCGTGGTAGACTATGGCCTTACCCTTCTAATCTCGAGAAGAGGTCCGAGCCCAGCAGTGGGACATGTATTATATACAGGGCTGCTAATATTATAATCATTGTGAGGAATTCTAACAATATTTGGTTTGATCAAAATATTAGTAATAGACTCGTAAGATTCCAAAATAATGGCACTAGACAGTTGACAATCAAAACGGACACTTCCACATTAGGGCCAAGAACCGTCAACCTTGTGCTGTCAAATTATACGAAACCCACTAACGATATTGACAAATTAAATTTATGTCCGACTTGCTCAATATATAAACTAAGTAATTGTTGTATGCACTTGTGAGTGTACGAACGCCCGCGGCTCTGCTAGATGCGTGAAGTTAATTTATTTAATAGTTTTAAGGGCTCGCTAACAAACTTGTCTTGATTCTCTTGGCAAGGTTTAGGTGCATCTAACATGCAGATGTCAAGCTTTTGTCTTTGGCTGCAGTAAGTAGTACGTCGATAAAAAATAACTTTGGGTCATAGTTCATAGTAAATACATTACATTTTGATGCTCAAACGCGCGATTTCAATGTTGCGATCGAACTTTTTTGATGAATACAATCAAATATTTCGATGGGAACAGTCATTAAATCGCGGATTGCCTGTTCCAAAAGTAGTGCGAGTGTATTTCCTTTTATTTTCAAAGCTTAAGACTTTAGTGAATAATGATATAATTAAGGTAATTAACATAATTCCAACACTGAGCTGCTATTGTGAATTTTCTGACGAAAAGTTCACAAATGACAATTTGCCCGACCCGGGAATTGAATCCGAGACCGCGCAGTGAGAGGCACATACGTTAACCACTAGACCATCGAGGCAGTTAAATATAATTCAAAAACATCATCTCTGGGTTCATAGAGGTCGTGGGTTCGATTCCCACTTAAGACAAATCTTTGTGTGCATAAACATGGGGGTTTGTCTTAGTCTGGGTGTTTCTATGAATAATAAGTATGTATTTACAGAAGAAAAGTATATATATGTATTAGTATCAGTTATTCTAGTACCCATATTACAAGCTCTGCTTAGTTTGGGACTAGATGGCGTTGTGTGTGAGTTGTGAAATATTTTTTTTTATTTATTTTATTTATCATTCTCGGGTCGAACAGAAGTATTCGTGATTTGGGGACCAGCACGGAGTCCTGGATGCGACCGGAAAATGGCGATAGACTAACCCTCTATCACACGGGAATGGGACCTAGATATAACTTATGGAATGTGGGTATTAATACAATCCACCATACCCTTTTAGGTATGAGTGTAATGTTATGTTGTTACAAACAAACTTACAATTTCACTTCCAACATTATAATAAATATGATGAAGTATGCACACAGATATGGATTCAAACTATTTGTAAGCTGTCACAGATAACTAATTGACAGCTCGTCAATATTCATATTTCTATATTTCTATTAAAGTCTAGTCTATGGAACTTGATGGCCGCAATACCCAGTTTTCAAGGTTTTAGTATAATGAATGGTCTAACTGGTTTTATCTTTAAAAATCTTATAAAATATATAACTTTTGTTTTTGAGATTTTGTTTTAAGATGTTTTGAATTTGATGTTTTGTAAGATGTTTTGGGACAATATAGGTTAAAAAATAGCGAACCTTTGTCTGTAATGTAACGTTGCAGATTCGATTTTGAGCATTAGTTACAAACTGCCTTTCAAACTAACAAACTTTTTTTTACCTATGTAACATTTTATCGAATATCATTTGAAATTTGGTCAGTTTCCTATGCGTGTAAGAATATAACATGCAGATTTGGACAATCTCAAAACTATAATTTAGAAATAGGTCAATTTGCCACAATGTTGAAAGCCTTGATATTTTCGAACAACACTTTAGTAAGTTTATACATAATTTAAAAGACATCCTCCATGTAAATATTGGTTTGGGTGCGTCAGTCCCTCCTGTAGAAGCATCTGAGGCATCCAAACAAAATAATTAATCATATCTAATTGTTAATTTAACTATTGTTACTGTTTTCTTATTATTTTTAGTAGTTAGAGCTTTTTGAGTTTTAAATACTGATTTTGCTGTGTGCACATATGTATTATGTTACGATCCAGATCTGAACTGTACATTGTCTATTTTTAAGTTTTTCATGATTGTAATGTGTTTTGTGCGCCTAATAAATAAACAAAATAAAATAAATAAAATAAAATAAAATGTATGGTTTTACCATTATATAAAGATTTTCATCACAACATCGATTTCTATAAAACTGCATGATACATTCAATAGTTTCGGTGGCTGTTTGTAATAAACAAAAAAACCGGTTTATATAATTAATAATGAGCTTTATTCAAATTATAAAAGCTGCCCGCAGTGCAAGACTTGCTGCGACTTATGCGCGACGTGTCGCACTCTCTTGAAAATGCCTAAAAGTATAGTATAGGCGAAACCGCGGTCGACTAAATAGACCAACATTACGTGAGTAACAACCGTATTTCATAATTAGAATAATGTTACAAACTCACGTCAGTTTTAATAAAAATAGTGACGTAGCTATTTTAAACGTGATCCTACTTAGTTATTGTAATCAAAGTTCAAATTCACAATTATTTCTGCGTACAACAATATCGATTCCTAATAAACCTCTTTACAATATAAAGTTATGCGAAATTTGCCAATCGAGTGAATAATTCTATGGAATTAATGGAATATTATAATCGGTAATCGGTATGTTCTAACAATTGTTGAATTTGTACTATTTAATACAATTTATTACTTCGTCCTTGTCAGAAACAAGATACACGTACACATTCAATTTTAAGCCCTAATTCTATAACTTTAAGATCTAAATTTCAATGGAAGTTTGACACATAATTTTACAGTTATTGTGGAAATTGTATGCAAAGTGGATGATAATAAAAAATTGCACAATGCTTGCTTTTATCTTCATATGATCTTCAAAAGCTTATATTCACACGTTTCATTATTATACAGTAAGAATGCATGCAGTTTTGTTTAATCATTTTTGTTTACTTTGAAAGAACACAAAACGTTTTTCGTCGTCCAAAATTATATCAAAAGAGGATAATTGATGTAATCTATACACGGGCAAATATTACGTTTGTGTCTAACTTAAATTAAATATTTTGGAGTTAGTTTTTCTACCAAATTATGTCAGTTAGTAGGGTAGCAAAGGAAAATTATGCACTTTGCTGTAGTTAAATAAAAACTTTATGCTTTCCTCGTACCCAAAGCTGAGCGACGTAACGCAACAAGACGCCATTCAAACATTCATACAAAACAAGCGATGAACGTCAAATGAACGCTATCAATACAAAGCATTGCTTTTCTGCATCGATTATTTGTATGAATTACGTCTTTCAGCTTCAACGGGAAAAATTGTCAGCAACGCTGCCTATTCACATTTCGAATATTTATTAGTTTTTCAATTTAAAACAAAACCTTCGTGACTTATTACACTAAATCAATTCCCGATCCCAAAAAGTGTCTCATTAAGTCCACTAAATCACGTAGTTTGTTTGACATTTAATGCAAAGCTAATACAAATAGCCCAGATAAAGTTATTGTATATTCAGTGCCGTATTGTTATCGAGTAGTTAGCTAGTAGCTACTAACTTATAGTAGTGTAGTTATAGTCGTGGGAAATGTCAGGAATTCCACTTTGTAATAATAAGCGGCGATTTACTGTAGTTCCGATTTTTTGCTCTGCTGTTTTGTCGCTTATTAGTGGTAAAGATTTTTTGAACGAGCGAGAGAGAACTTGATATTGTTTGCAATAAAAAACATAACAAACCATCACGTCTATATTACCCAGATGGGTGTGGTAGAGGTGTACAAAATCGACATTTTACCTGTTGTTTTAATCGGTTTTATGAGATAGACAATGAGTCGATCGTTATCCACCGTGAGCAATTCAAACTTTGTGTGGCTATTGAGAATTTTTGCCGAAAAAAAAGTAATGGAAATCGGCCTTATTTTCGTAAAAATCTGTATATAGTCAAAAGAAAAATAAACTGAAAACAGACGCATCCTATTTACAGGATAACATTTTGATTATCAGTATGATATTGCAAATCTCATTACAAATTCATACATATTTTTTGCTACACCTGTTTTTATAATAGAGTAATTATTCAATACACTTTCACTTTGCTACAAAAAGATGTAGCAACCTGGGAGGCTGTATCGTGTTGTCTAACGGCTGAATAATCGAGATGAGAGATAAGGATGGTCTTACTATCAGTGACCTACTTTGGGACACAGTGGATGCCAAAGTTTCATAGCAGTATAACCAATAACAGAGCTCACGGTTGGCGTAGTGGTTAAAGCGGTCGCCTCGCCGCTTTCAACTACTCTGGTGTTGTGGGTTCGATCCACACACGGGACAAATCTTTGTGTGATTCGCAAAGATTTTGTTTTGATTGCTTTGTGTGTGTAAAATGTATGTTTGTAAACATCCCCGCGATAGAGGAGTTATTCCTAGTGCGGGTGTCGTTTTATATAAAAAAAAAAAATAACATAACACATTTACGTCACATTTAATTATATTACTAGGGTGTGAGGGCGGAGTATAACACTCACACTTCACCTATAATGTTTCGGTCCCATGATAGGAGGTGATCCTACCATCCACGAGGCACAATTCCGTGAGGCTCTTTGAGCATTCCCTAACGGAAAAATCCCCAATAAAACTTTCGCCCGACCCGGGCATCATACCAGAGACATCTTGGAGATAGCCGCATACGCTAACCACTAGACCAACGAGGCAGATAGCGAAGTCGATAATGTAAGCTATTTCAAATAGCCTAAGGCGGTTTTGGTCTAATGAGAAAGGATCTAGAACAACTAGTCGCTAGTTAATAGGTTTTTTTTGCGTTACATGCTGAGTCATAGACATGTAGACGTTTAGCACTTTCAAATAAGTCTATAGTTACTTTCATGCGAGGAGGTTGGAGTGGAGTATGACCTTTTTAAATATATACATAACGTATTGAAAAATTGCGAGAGTGTGTGTTGAAGAAAGCGATTCAAATTTGATTTGGAATTGAAAAAAAATTGTTTAAAACTGCTTAGGTTTAGATAGAATAAATATAAAGTTTTAGTATGTTCATAATTAGTATTTTTTTTCCTTTTTTTTAGCCTCCATTTTATCTCGAGGTCTCGGGTTCGATACCATATAAAATGTTATTTGTGAACTTTCCGTTAGGAAATGCCCATGGGACCTAGACATAACAGGTGAAATGTGGGTGTTGTACACCTCTGCCATACTCTTCTGCGTAATATAGGCGTGGTTATGTTTCTCTAAGTAAATCAATAAATTTCCTTAAGTCAAATACTCAATTCATTTTGACTAAATCAACAACATTGAGTACCTCAGCCCAGCATTCACAATTGAACCTCAGGTCACGGATAGAGATCTACCACAGGACGTTATCGATCACCATAATTAATTCCACCATGGCCTGGCTACTGAACCAACCATTGGCAAATTGATCAAATACTTGTTGTCTTTCGTGTTATTTATAGAACTTCTTTCTTTCTTTGTTGAAAAAACGTCGCCTGCACTAGAAATAAATCTTGTGTCGCAAGGTTGTTCACAAACATACATTTCACACACACAAAGCACACCCAGAGTCAGAACAAATCTTTCACACAAAGATTTGTCCCGTGTGGGGATAGAACCCGTAATACCAGCGCAATTAAAAGCGGCGACCACTACGCCAACCGTGCACTCACTTCAACTAAATGTTTACATCAATTATGTAGGCACGGTCAGGTTTTAGGTAATAAATATGACTTACTAACTGATCCCTGCGTATACCAAACGTCGAACTTCGAGATATACCTATAGTCTATTCATATAGACTTGGCAAAAAAGATAAACAATAATGGCTGACGAAAAAAAATAGTGATGTGAATCATTTAATGAACTGTTGTGAACTACTCAAAATGGCGCTTCAACATTCATTCAGTGAATGATATTAATTAATTAAAAGTCACTAAAGTCGGTTAAAAATGGACTTTGATTTAGTTATGTGTCGTTCGCGATTGAACGAATCTAAAGAACCGAGTCGCGCGAACCGTACAGTCGAATGGGCCACTTTAGCTGTAGAAAAGGATTAATTCGTTACGATTTGTTATTCACGATAAATAGATTAAATAAAATTTAATTTAATATAAGTACAGCTTTCAATTAATTTAAGAATGTTTTGAACAATTTAATTCATCATCACTGACAAAAACGTAAATCAATCCCAATCGTTCTTTCGTTCACTTGTTCCCATCCCTAAATCAAATGTCAAACTTCCATGTCGTTTTTTTAATCTGTGGTTTGAAGTCTCCTTGGAATAACGAAATTTGCAAAAAGAATACATTTGCACAGTGAATTTACAATGAATATATGTGAATATTAGTGTGTTGGTGTGTGAACTAGTTTATACAACTCAATGTGGTAACGTACAGTGTGTTATTATTTCGCAATATCGTAATTTGTAATTGAGGGGGGTTTGTTTACTGTTTTTGCCAAGTCTAAATGAATCAACTATACGTAAAGCGTGAACCCTACACGAGTGATTGAGACAGTGCATTTTACAACCCGCCAAGATCTTTGATTTTATCTATAAAACGTTACTGTTCAGGTCCCGGCACTTATAGCGTGATGTTATATAGCCTACATCCTTGCTTAATAAACAGGCTATCTAACGCAGTAATTATTTTTCAATTCAGACCAGTAGTTTCTGAGATTAACGCGTTCAAACAAACAAACAAATCTTCAGCTTTATATTTTGTCTTAAGCCTGAGGTATCTTTTGTATCTGTCATGGTTGCAGATGATATGTTACTACTAAGCCAAATATTTGACCAATATTTTCGAAAGTTTATGGCAGGAAACTATAAAATTAATTATTAGTCAATCTCTAAATCAAAGTTATCAGTAATTTTGAATCGGACACAGTAGTGAAAACATGGCTGCTTCTTTCAAACTAGTTTTTAAAACTTTTTGAGAAACAGGAAAGTACACTTAATCATAATAACATGACCTTTCAAGATTAACTTCCAAGTATCTGTGAAACTATCGTCTCGTTGGTCTAGTGGTTAGTGTGTGCGGCCTTTCACTGCGAGGTGTTGGGTTTGATTCCCGGGTAGTGCAAAAGAGTTATTTGGGATTTTCTGTCAGAAGATTCTCAATAGCAGCACGGAGTTGTAATCTTGGCCGGTAAATAGCGATAAGCTCAACCCCTATCACTTGAGATCTTAACAAAGCAGGTGAAAAGTGGTTGTTACCGTGTTATACACCACTACACCTACCTTCTAGGGCATATAAGCTTGATGTTATGTATATATTAAGCTGAGCTTTAGATCTAAATCTTAGCTTAATTTGGATCTTTTTTTTAAACAAAACCGTCAGTAACAATTATAATATTCGCATAAACACTTAATCCAACTCATCAGTAAAACTTATTAAACTCAAAAGTCACGTTTACACTTCACTATCTTTTAATAAATGACAACGCTCATTGTGTAGGAGCGCATCAAAACTCTTTAATCTATGGGATCCACTATGCGTCCATAAAAAACAATATCACGGGACTGGTCAACATGGGCCTTAATTATAGAACTGAGTTATAAACCTCCAATCAAAAATCTGCTCTATTTTACATAACATAAGGTTGAAGTTTGCTTGTGTATAGTGCTCGTCCGTAATAAGCTTTCTAAAAAAAATGATTCGACCGGTGTAACATGGAATGTGGATCGCGCGTGAGAGGGCCTAAATCGAAATGTGTGGCTAATGTAGGGTGTTATGAAATTTTTTAGGAAACTAACGCTTTTGAGATTTATTTCTCTTTCTAAAATAACTTAGAGAGAAAGAGGAAAAAAATAGCTTTCAGTACACTTATAGCAAGACGACGTTATATCTGGTTCCCACTGTCATCTAAAAAGTTATTTGTATTAGAGTTGGACCTTCGAGGATTTAATTGTACAATAATGGCCAAAATAAATGAGATTTCAAGCCTTCATCGTACTCATGAAAACTTTTCTTGTAAAATTATTCAGTTTACTCACATTTCACCTATCATTAGGAATTCTATATGGACAAAAACTAACAAATAAAAGTGTCGCTGTGTTAAATATGCTATATAAGTCTACAGAATGATGTAAATAGTACATTAAGGAAGTTGAACGCAGCGGGGTTCTTGTTTTTTGTACTAAAAAAACACAATTTTTTATGGTCTCATCAGTACTAGGCAAAGTAAATTTTTTATTAAATATTTAACGAAAATAGTAAAATATATTGGTACAAGGTCATTTATGTTGTGCGAGGAATTTATCCACCCTCAAAAGTGACAGTAACATCTGTCACTTAGGACTTTTGTCCATAAAAAACTTTGTCGTAAAAAAAATTAGTTTTTTTGTGCAAAATTGACCAAATTCTATATAAAGCATGTTGAAAAGGTATGAAGGCAAACGATTAGTATAAATACTGATATACCGACGCAACAAGACTAATATATATACAACCCGAACAATGTAAGAAAAAAGGCGGCAATAATTTATAGCTTTTGCTTGCTAGAAAACCATAAATACTTCATTTAAAGTGAAACAGTATTCACCTGTTATACCCACAAATACCTGAAACAGCATAAAGTGATGTTATTTAGCCATAATTCTATGGTAATCGTGGATAATACATGTAACTGCTCAAGTCTGCATTTTAATTGACTTATTTCTGTTTTTATGTTCGCATTCCGATCCTGGAGTAAGGCATAGATGGTTTATTTTAAGGAATTGCGAAGAAATTATAATATTTTAAACTAACATCAGCTGTTTAAAGTTATTTTTTTACATGCACGTAATTTTATTTGATACAATATTGGACGGAAACTTACAGGTGTTGCGATGGAGCTAAATTTGTTTAAATCGATTACAAAAGCTCTATAACCTGGAGAACATGCATTTCAGTAGAGGGAGCTATAAGTTTTAAATTACATTGACATTGACAGATTAAATTCACGTCAAAGTTTATAAATGTATAGGTTGTTGACAGCTTTGACCCGGCGCGAGTACAATTGTCTATGAAATTTAACAGTTCAATTGTTGCAAAAGAACATCCGTCAATTTTCTTCATGTTACATCTTGACATCTGTTATCTCTGATATTACCATTCTAGCCATAAAAAAATGGTGAAGTTTATTGTCAAGTGTTTCCATAGACAAATATGCGCGTTTCTATACATTATTGGCTCATCATCTATACGACTTCTGGTGGCTGAGTTTTCAGTAAAGTCGTCCATTAGAAATAAATTATTTCTTATGTTCATAAAAAGTTACAAATCTCACTCACTCAAATTATAATAAAGCTCTAGATTAAAATGGCGGCGAAAATCTCTCGACTAACTTTTTACAACAAGACAAAGCGGTAATTTTCATCACCGGAAAGCATAAAACGAACCTTAATCACCTGCAAATAAAATTCTAATTAAATTAAAAGTCACAACACGGTAGAGGTAATAAACCACTGGACTGCCAAACGGACGGTTTAAAAGCTAAACTAATTGACCCCAAACCCTACTTTTTAGTTAAAAATTAACTTGACGGACATTATACAAGCAATTAACAAATTTAGACAAATTGGAGATAGTTATCTTGGTTAACCTAAATTTGCGAAGTTTCAATTTTAAGAGTAGCCATCTTGTCTAAGCTGTACGGACATAAGTAAATAAATAAATATCACAGAACGATCTAGTCCTAAACTAAGCAGAGCTTGTACTGTGGGTACTAGAATGACTGATACTAATACATTTAAATACTTTTTCTTTTATAAATACATACTTATTATAGAAGTCATTCAGAACGATCAAGATATGGATTGTGTTTTACGTTAATGCTTTCCAATCAATCTGCCGAGCCTTTTCCAAAATACATTGGGGTCGGTTTCTAGTCTAACGGATTTAGCTGAGTATCAGTATTTTACGTGGAGCGACTGACAGACCTCCACAACGCAGTACGAGGTAATATGGTACTCTTTGTTAGACTAGTTGTCAGACTTTTTAGCCTCCGACTACCCGTAACGACTGCCATAGATGTTCAAAATGGCAACCGGAACCGAGAGCTTAACGTGTCTAGTTTATAAGGATATAATTCCTCAAGTAATATGAAGCTATTCTACTGCAACATAACCCTATTTTGCTAACTTTGATACGTTAAATGCTCACTTTCTAAGCAAGTAGGACGTATACTTCCAAGTCCTAAGGTTGTGCGAATGTAAAGTAAAGAAAAAAAATGCTTGCCAATATCATAAACTCGAAACGCATCGTTCTGATGTCTTACTTTTACCTTGAACATATTATAATTATGTATCTTGTCCGTATTTTTAATTAATAGTATGGTAACACTAATGAGATGATAAATTTGCCCAAAAGTAGTGGTTATAGGAAACAATTAATAACTCAACTTACTACTGGATACTGTAAATATCTTAAAACAGTAAATAAACTTATATCTTGTATATTTTATCGCAGACATTATGTCGACAGGTCGCTGGTTTAGTAATTTTTTTTTAATTTTGATTTATGAGGATATATTAGTTTTTTAATGACGAATTATTTTTATATTTACATATTAATGTCATATACTTCCCTTGTAGTAATATGTTTAGGAAATACTTTTGCTCAGAAAGAGGTTTTTAAAAGTAGCCTATATGTTAATCCAGACTATAAGCTACATGTGTGCAAAATTTCATCGAAATCGACCCGGTAGTTTTGGCGTGAAAGAGTAACAAACATCCATCCATACATCCATACATACAAACTTTCGCCTTTATAATATTAGTAAGGATCTGATTGGAGAGATTTAAAAAAATATACATTTAAGTTTTTGGAATACGTTTAAAGGGATTCAAGTAAAATTGTTTGTGTTGTGTTTGTCAATCTATAAAGGAAACAGTCGATTTCGAAATAAAAATTTCGTGTGATTTTATTTAAACTGATCACACTCGGCAGCTATAATGTGAAAATGAATATTTCCATCCCGATACATCTATATACATTTCGTTACATCTTTCCATAGAAAATGACAGGAGACAACACACGGCAGCTATGATGTTTATTTTTACTTCTTCGTTTTCTGACATACATTTATGTATATTATAGCTGACGTGTGTGAAGCCCATTGTAGAATGCGCATGCCGAACAGATAGTTAAAATCCTGAAAGTGTTACAACTAGAGTTATCAACCATAGCATGTCACCAACCTGAAAGTGTAACCAATGTCATGGTAGTCCCTTAAAATATTTATAATCAGAATGAACTGGTCAGACTAACAGCAAACATTGATTTCCTCGTCGGGAAATGATGTTATAAATAAAATGATAATAAAACTATGTTAGCGGTGTACTTTAACTGACATGGGATGAAAGCGATAAGGCCATTACGGCATACATCAAATGTAACGCAGAAACCTCGATGAAACGTAAAATTCATAATTTATTACATCAATTGATAAAAATATCCATATTAATAATTCAGCGAAAGCAGCCGCACTTAAAAACCACTTCACCACAATATAACCATCTTTAATTAACCCAAAGTGCAAGCAAAAATAAACCTAAACGCATACAAAATAGAGTCTAATAACTCATTTAATAAAATATCAAATTATGTTGGTTATAAAAGTTTTGCATACTAATGACACTTCTCCATTTTGACCATCAAAAAAACCTGAATTGTACCGTTCAGTCGTAAAATATTGACGCTACCATTGGACCCGATAACAGAACATTTAGAATTAATAGACCTCAGTTTTAAACACTGATAAAAAGTAATTGCCTATTACTAGCCCACTACTGCTTTTAGCGGGATACCGATGTCTATGGTAAAATAACTTTAAAGTCAAAAAAACCTATTTGAACGACATCCATTTAAATAAAGTTGTTCCTGACTGCCAGTACGTGACCACAATATTCGAGTTTTGAATTATGAAAAAAAACATTATGTCATTAATGTCATAAATAAAATTTTGTCATCACAAAAATATACAAATGTAAGCACATATTAATTGATATCAAACCATAACTTTTTAATAGATCTTGGTTTTGACACCAAGATTAATGCTCTGTAGAAGTCTCGATTAAAGTTAATCCTTTCGACAGTCCAATAAATCATAAGCAAGGATCGGGGAATAAAAAGTCTATGTCATAGATACCAAAAGAATAAAAGGAGGAACTCGATAACGTAAAAACTAGTCTGTAGTCGGGTTGTAAGTCCCCTGTTGCGAAGTTGCCAAGTCGCCCTTCAAACGCTTTTTGTCTCTGGGTACCCATTTACAGGCAAAGGTAATGTATATTTATGAGTAAAACTCAATGTCTATTAGCGAGGAGCAAACTTTTTTCAAAACGACTTTTTAAAAGACTTGGTTAATCTCGTATTGTCTATCCTTAAACGTAGTTCGTAAATACGCTTGTTTGACAAGAAATAACAAATGGTTGATTGTGTAGAACAGAAGTGCTAATTTTTAGACGTGCTTGAGTAAATATGGATTTTTGTTAATGCCTACAAGCATTACGTACTCGTAACTGTGTATAAATAATATATTAGGTTTTTAAAACCCTGTGATGAAATTATTGATGTCACTGTAAGACTGATGCAACGTGGGACTAACTACCCAGGTGATGAATGTACGTAATACATTCGAAACTAGTCGGCAAATTCGGCTAAATTTCGTGAGTAACCCGTCTTACAGTGATAACAATATTAAAGGTTGTAGTCAAAGTTAAAATACAGTGGGATTCTCCCACGCTTTCTCTCTCTTCCCCCTCTTTCAATGTTTTTTTCATATCGATGCATGGACTTTGTTAAATAAATAAACTTTCTACAAGCAACGTTCAAATTTCACCGAAATACACCAAATCAATCTTGTTCGATCTAATTTTATCTATCCAAACAAAACTGTACTAAATACCTTGCTATTAAGCACAGACAACTTGTTACAGACTATAAATTTATTCTTGCCCCAACAGCGATCAAACATCGCGATTAGAATAATTATTATTTTCAGTGGACGTATTTTCTTAAAATACTCCAAAAGCACACCTGTTAGTTTTACCAGTAGCAAGAAATAAAGAGCTATGACCTCAAACCAGCTGATTCCTCAAGCGTTCAAAAAACGAAGACACCAAAAATGCGACCTGTTTAAAAAAAACAAAACTTCAACGCAACTCGTAAACAAGATTAAATGTAAAGACTAAAATCTTCATCATTTATCCAAACAGACGCGCACCTAACGCCGAGACGAAAAGAACCTCACAAGTGTTGCAAACGAAAAATACTTTTTTAAGCTAGCAACATTATCCTTAATTCTTATTGACAGCCACAGCGGCCAATGTCGTTCGAAATTTGAAATGATCTTATTTGGGTCAGTACTCAGTTAAGAGGCCAACGATCCCTATCTCAAATCCTTTTATTTTTTAAATCGCCGAGTTGTTAATTTGCATTTTATCAGTTCTATAATCTAAGAAGGTAGGGCAACAATCCAGTGAAATATTTGCCGATGAAATGCTAAAGTATATCGACTCATAGATGGTATCTTACGAAAAATGTTCGCACAATGCTAAACGTTCGGTCTGACTCTCGTTGGATTTATTTAAAGGTGATGATTTTAATTAGAGGTTCAAGCACACTAACAATGCATTATTTTGTTTTTATTCGCTCATTGTTGATAGTGTACTGTAGACAGCTCAAAACGTAGAGCGACTGTGCCACAAAGCTTTTTCACACTTTCAAATATCTATCAAATAAACAAAAAATAGTCAATAAATTTTGGTGTTGAAATTAAGTGAATAGCCGAAATTAATTTTGTTGCACAACACGATCATTCCCGCCCAAAAAAACTTTACGCTTTGAAGAATTTTCTCTATGACAACATATTTCACTCCACCAACTAATTTCTTTTAATAAAAACAAAATACTGCCTCATCGTATTCCAATTTTAAATTAAATCCAGCCTTTAATTACGACAAGTTTTAATCGAATCCGAATCGCTTTCCGAATCGAATAAATCAATAATTCAAATTTTCATTTTTAGAACGCCTACCGTAACGTGTTGTACTAAAAATAATACCTGCTAATTTCGAAAGACAAAATGGTTTGCATGCAACATGGTGTACTCGACTTTTTGAAACTCTTTTAACTTTTGTTTTAAACGATTCGTTTTGTATCGATATCTTTTGTGATTGTTGGTTGCGGCGATCGATGCGAAATTTATGATTTAATTGCCTGTTGCCAGTTTTAACGGGTTCAAGGAACTCTGAATGTTTCGTAATCATAATGGTTGGGTTGTATGGTAGCGACTTTTAATGGATTCACTTCTTTAATGGATCTAGCTTTAATCTGAATTAAAGTAAGCTTGGTTTGAAGTTGAAGGTTTTGATATAGATATTTGGTCTCTATGGTGCGAATATAGTAGAAGAAAAGTTTTATAACATGTAGTTTTTAAGCAGATCAATAAAGTACAGCCTTTATAATATTAGCACACATTTATGTTATAATATCTCATTACTTCGGAGGGCACATAACGGCTGCTGCTACTTATTGGATAAGTTAAACAGAAGTCGTTAACCCAACAGAAGATGTCGGTCAGCTTAATCTTGCCTGACACATGGTTGCACAGTAACCACAAACAAGAGAGAACAAAAATCAGAGTGTAAATGTGGACGGCAATTTACTTTTTTATGCGGCGTATGTAATGAGTATGTAGTGAGCTTGCAGTTCTTTTGATGATATGTTAGTCTATGGATATTTATGGAATATTGTGAACATGTTTCTTTACTGGCGGAGTACATTATCACGTACAAATCGAGTTTGTAAAGACGTAAGGATCTATGTGTGATGAAAAGTGTGGATGTGTTATCCTTCATACCTTACACAGCTTAGATTAACATACAGCTTATATTTAACTTTTTTTTACTGAGGTAGGTACGTATTACGCAGACAAAGCCGCTGACAGAAACAAGTAAAGAATTGCACCCTTATTATTTGTTGGCAGGTTATTGATAAGACTTAAGTTTTTATTTCTATATTTTACTTAGAAGTATTAAAAACTGAATACCAAAGACAATTTCCATGTCAGACCAAAAATAAAAACAAAAAGGTATTTCTAATCTTTCAACAGAGCCCATAAAATTATCATAATAAACAAATCTATCACGATTTTTATGATTTAAACGGATTTGATGTCGGAAGAAAACTGTCCTCGTTTATGTCCCAGCGATTATATTTCGTAGAACACATCTTAAATGACAAACGTAATGCCTAAGTCGTAAATAGATGCAGGGCTCGAGTGGGTTAGCCTGTGGTGTGAGTGATAGCGGGTTGGATAGCAGAGCGGGTAGCGATTTTGCTGTGATAAAAAAAATATATCATACTTAGACGTTAATTGAATTATATTACTAAAAAGTTTAGTTATAATAAATGAGAAGATAGCATGAAAAACAATCTACTGAATCTACCAGAATACAGTAGTAACCTATTGATTAACACAAAACAAAATATATATTTAGTTGATTCAATATTTTTTCACCGGAGCAGCTAGAAAAATCGTTCTTTGTTGTATGAAAACAGTGACAGTCTTGTGAGCAAATCTCGATTTTGCGTCGAGTTTTGCTCTCGCTCGAAGTCACACAACTTTCACACCTCATCATAAAGTCCCAAACTAAGCAGAACTTGTACTATGCCTATAGTTTAGGTATTATGAACTACTGGGTGAAAAGTTGTTTGTGCGATACGTGATCAAAGTTATTTACATCTCGTACCTTTGAGTCTCTCACTATACTCGAAATGTTTGTACTATAGAATGTACTAAAGAATCTTTTGCTATTTCGGGACTCAAAATTTGCACTCGAAGCAAATACGTACTTCACTCCCTCGTTGCACAAATAACTATTTCTAATCGCCGTTCGCCGCTGTCAGCTACACCATGGCCGTATGACGAGAAAATTCTAAAATATATTGAATCAGGATATAGCAATATAAGAGGCATTTACTATCGGTTTATAGTCCTATTTATTTCACGAATAGAAATGATGGCGTCTTTTTTGTTCAATAATTCTTCTCGAATATGCTTCGCTTCTGAGAAATTTCATTTCGAAAATACACTTTTAAATGCATAGACAGACTAAGGCCGTTTTGCTTTTATATCTTAAGTTATAAGATTGATTTAATTATCTGCATGTATATGAGCTTTAGAAACAATACATTCGTTGCTTTAAATTTCCTCTTAGGGTACGCAGACTTTTTTATGCAGATAACAGAACTTTTGTACAGAATGTTAAGGGAAGAAGCACCATCGTTTAACCTTTTAACCGTGTCGGATAAATGCGACACAAAATTTCGGTTCCATTTCACCAGGTTTGTATGGATATATACGATCCTGGCAAAATGGACCCGAAAATCCGACACAGGCGGTTAAAATAATAATAATAATAAATCTTTATTGCTACAAAAATGGGTATTTTACAAAAATATACAAGCGCTGGCCACCGCGATAGTATTAACCGTGTTGCGGGTGCCAGTGTCTTCTCCAACAGGTACTGCATAACATGCCACAAGCGAAAGCGATTTAAATTAAAAGAATAGAAGGTTAGGTTATCTTTAATTTGCCGTCAATTATACCAACTGTGCTCTTGTGTGAGATAATGCTTTAAAATTAGAGGTATGTACAAGAAAAAAAATGCTATGATTCAATTAAATTTTAAGAGATTATGAGCTGTATAACACTTTACATCAAGAGGACTACACGCCCGTTCGTTACTTACATCTATACTAATATTATAAAGCTGAAGAGTTTGTTTTTTTGTTTGCTTGAACGTGCTAATCTCAGGAACTACTAGTTCGATTTGAAAAATTCTTTCAATGTTCGATAGCCCATTTATTGAGGAAGGCTATAGGCTATATATCATCACGCTAAAACTAATAGGAGCGGAGCACCAATGAAGAGTGTTTCAAAATCGGGCGATTTTAACTATCCATTGAGGTTCTTTGATATTTAGCATAACGCTAAACTCCACAGAAGCGGGGCAATAACGTTTTGAGCGAGACGAAGTCGCGGGCAAAAGCTAGTATTAAATAAAATAATACTTTTCCCTTTACATACACTTAAAAACATTAATTTACTTAACAAGAATCAGGTATCAAATAAAAACTATATTCGATCAACTCAAAATGACGTTATCATTTTTCGACCGCATCGAATTAGGGCTCGCATTTTTATGTCATTAAAAATTAAAGTCTGAGACAGAAATTCTTGATAATCCTTAGTCATCTTTCGACACCCACCGAAAACTGATATAAGGCTTTTGGCTTAAAATTAACTTTGCATTCTTGAGCAATTTTAGATACTATTTTATTTCGTTGAATGCA
This sequence comes from Hypena proboscidalis, assembly GCA_905147285.1. Lineage (NCBI taxonomy): Eukaryota > Metazoa > Arthropoda > Insecta > Lepidoptera > Erebidae > Hypena > Hypena proboscidalis. The sequence goes on from LR990132.1 coordinate 2,962,398, forward strand.
AGAAAATTTATATCATGTATGAAATATTCTTTCGTTTTTTAAACTTTCGCGATTTGAGATCATTTTCAAAAATTAGACAACGGGTCTAAATATTTATTTATTTATCTTTATAATAACTGCGCGATTTAGACACGTTGTCTAATTTTTAAAAGAAATTTTTTTTGACTCAAAATTTGATCTTTTTGTTTCATTATTTGCTTAAAACAAAATAAACTAGCTATATTTCGGTCACCATTTTAGCTTTTCATAACTTTATTTATTGCTGAAGTTTTGCTATATTTTATTATAAAATAACTAAATTCATATCTCATCCAGAACCACATAACATAATTTGTAATTTTCAAAGAAAAAATTGCAATTGCATTTTAATTTTACTTTCGTCTTGTTGTAAGAGAATCTAACACAAACAAAATCCTTTCTAACTAATCTTACAACCAACTGAACGGAGTTTACAACAGAAAAGCAAGTAACTTTTAAAGAAAATCTTTTGCATTCCAAAATTTATCGACTTTACGCCAACTCGTAACTTTCGATATTCGGTATCTCGTCGATATTGTTTCGCTAAGTTTTATCACCCGGGAATAGAACCCGGGACTTGTTAGTTATGTTCCCGCGCTATCTCTCGATAGTGTTGTGTGCACTCACGGGCAGATAATGTCTGGATTCGGACTTTAGGGCAGTTTATTGGCGGGGTGGTGATTAAAGGTTTTGTGTAAGCCTGTGGTAAATGCGGTCTTGTGATGTGTGGATTTTATTTTAAAGATAAGTGTAAAAAAAAAAGTAACGTCTAGTTTTTTATCTCCTTAACCCTTTTCGCTATAGATTTCGTTTGTTTTTGTGGTCAAAAGATTTGTTTTAGATTTTTTTAGGTATATGTATATGTACTCCATTGATATAATAAATGAGTTTATAGTCAAATCTACAACTAAATACTAACAGGTGAACAGCAAGTGTAATTCATGCGTGCCCAACCAATCAATATAAAGCGTGATGTTATTATGCTAACATTATTCTCATAAAGATAAACGCTCACGTATCGTCATCACGCAAAACGGAACGCACAATTAGGTAAAAAATAAAATAGTTCTGAAATTAAAATACCTCATCCAGGGCTGCCATTCTCATTAAGCACCGGTCGTAGGCGCTCTCCATCCATCATTACGGGCCGGCAGACGCGTACAACCCTATAATTTCCCCCTCCTCCCACCCTCCGAGCCTCTCGCTTCGCTCCCGTATCGCTTCACTTTTATTAAAACTTAAAAGAAGACCTACAGAAATTAGTTTCGACGAAATTCTCCTTAAGAACGGAATTAACAATTTAACTTGTGTTTAGTTATTGCGGAGTAATAAGTACTGTTTTTTTGTAATGATCTCGGCATGACAAATTGGTTTGGAACCAAATTGGTTGATTTTTCGCTTAGCTGTGACGAGTTAATTGTAAATAAGCAAAACTGAAGACTAAATTAGTAAATTTAGCTTCACGGATATACCCAAAATCGTTTTTTGATCAAGCTCTGCTAACATTTTATATTTTTTCCAGATAAGTCAATCACAAGACCATCAAGGCAGTCTAACCACTTGACCATCGAAAAAGATTGCATATTTATTTATTTATTTATTTTGGGAAGCAAACAGCTTTTAGGACAATTAATTAAATAACCTATATAGAGAACAACGTAAGCCAATTGATAGTTGCCGCTTATGTGTATGGCTAAGAACGAAACTTACATATTAAAATAATTAACATGATCTAAATAATTCACATATATGGTATAATAATAATTAATATGTCGTTAGGATATAATAAATTAGAATAATAGTAAATAAAAATAAATTATCATTATTATTATTATGCATCGAATTAATTAAATATCTATGAGTAGTATAATTATAAGTATATGAGTTTATCAGGGAAGTACGAAATTAAGTCCTATGTACATACTACAACATGAAACTGGAAAACAACAGTGCTAAAAATACAATTTGTCAGCAAGTGAAAGATGATACAGTATAACTCAAAACAACTTAAAAACAATCAAGTATGACTCATCTGCGCATTGATCTTTGTCTCCCGTAGATTGCGATTTGATTCGCTACGCTATGAATAAATTACTTATACAATACCGATTTTAAAAAAGCTGTTTATCCTGCTTAAGAAGAAATTATTGAAACGGTTATCGGCGCGAAGTGATGAAAGCGCAACCTATCATTTGTGACCATTCGCCAGTTAAATGTTATTGCTATGTAATCACGTTTTTTATGAACAAATAGTTTCAGTTTCCTTTCTTTTTGTCTGATTCTAGATAATGTGGTGTGCTATCCTTGAGCCTATTCAAAAAAAGATTGGTACTTTTATACAATTTTCATTGAATTTAAATTGTAAGTAGTAAAGACACCTAATGTAAAATGGGTATCCATAAAGTCGGCAAATTGCAAGCTGATAGGCATTATACTTCATTTTATCTTCTATACTATCTAATTTTATTTTATTGTCTTTGACTTCATTCCACGCAATTACCGTGACATGTTCACGAGTGAATTTAAATAAACACATTTTTTTCTAGCGACACAATCGTGATGGAAACATGCTATGTTGCAACTTTTTTAACGCCACAGAGTAGATAATACAATCACATAGCAAGTGAAGGCCGCACACGAAGCTCTAATAGCTTTTTAAATACAGCGTCATTTTAGACGTTCTTTTGTTACACTAAAAGCAGCATTTTATGAACTACATGGTAACAAGTCGTGTTTGCGAAATGCCGATTTTAAGTACAACTTTTAGGCATATTTTTTAATGGTGGTATAGCTTTATGAAAAAATCCACGGAGGAAGAACAATCGGTACACATATAATATAACAAGTAAAGTATAAAAGTATAGTCGTGCAATAAGATTCTGAATTTAATGACATGAAGACAAAATACTTACCTTAGTTTTAGACGACCGCTCATCAGCTGTAGTTAAGTTATGATCAGGTATATACTATATACCCGTTGGTAACACATCACAATAACAAAAAGAAAGTGAACACTATTATATCAAAGTTTTAACTCCTTGTGGCATAACTTTTTCCATTTTTCCCGAATCCCGAGATCTCACTATCGGCAGTCGCACACGTTAAGCACTAGACCAACGAGGTAGTTTGTAGTCTTTACTTAGTATTCTTTATTTGAATACTTGGCCATCGGCATTTAGTGTTGAGCTTATAGCTGTACCCGGTTGCATCCACACGGCTACCGACCAACCTTTATATTTCCAGTGTAAGCTGATCTCGGTTGCACGTGTGATGATAATAATCCAGTGTAATTCTGCCACAATACGTATATTTCTTATTATTTACAACATTTTACTTGATTATCACTTCACTTAACAACACAATCCTTTCACGTACAGAAGAGACGGCCATTTTGTAAGTCAACGCCATAATTTCTATTTGCCGGAAATACGTTTTATTTTGCGACATACTTTTATTTATTTTAATGTCCACCTCATAAAATATTAAACTGTTAAATTGTTAATAATACATTGCAATTTATTCTAATAATAATAGTAAAGAATGTTTAAAACAAACAGTATGGAATTGATTTAATAAATTAAAGACATCAGTCAAATTATCTAGTCAAAATCACAACTTTAAACATAAATTATCTATTAATTAATACAAAATCATTCCACAACTAAGTGCAATAACCTTTTTTTAATCATAAATTAATATAGATAAATACAAAATCATAAGCAGCGATAGCCGAGTGGGAGACCGTAGGACTGCGAAGTCAAAAGGACTCGGGTTCTAACCCACGGCACACATCTCTGTCAATAAATCGTTAGGATTCGTCTTTTCGAAGATATTATTATGTGTGTATTTATCATATAAATTATCGCTCGCTAACGTTGAAGAAAAACATCGTGAGGAAACCTACATGCCTGAGAGTGCCTAAAAATTGCTCGAGGGTGTGAAGTCTACCAATTCGCACTTGGCCAGCGTGGTGGACTAAAGTCTCACCCTTCTCATCATGAGAAGAGGCCCGTGTCCAACAGTGGGACGTGTATTAGATACGGGGATGCTATAAAGACAAAATCATCAATTCAATACACACGGGATACAACGCAAGACCATCTTATACTGACAATGTGCAGGTAGATGTGTTGCCGTCTGTTCTCTCAGTACAGTAAAAATACTTTGTATCTTTTATTTGTAGTAGCGAATACCTCATTAAGTAGTATGCCTATTAATTACCAGGTATTCGGTGGGCTTTGGTTCGGTATGCCTCGGTATACTATAGTTTTTAGCCGACGAAAAAATGGAAGAGGTTCTCAAGTCAACGTGTATATATTTTTTCCAAATAAAATGAATACCATAAGTGTTCTCCATTACTACGTAGTTGCAATTAGTTTATTGTTTGGCCCCGACTCAAAATTAGTTAAATACCATATTTTATAGTTTATGTAACTAAGTTAAATACCCAAGACTTAAAATGTTTAATTATTTTTTACTGTTTTCTTTTCTTTTTGGTACATAGTTAGGTATTTCTCTAATTTAGTTTAGGAAATGTAATTAAAATTCAGTAATTCATTGTAAAAAGATCAATAAACCTATTATTGTTTTTATATTTTTTTTTATTTATTTGCTCAGTAATATGGCTGTTATTACATATCGAATAAAACCCGCAAAAGACGCATATAGTATTTTACAGTCACATAATAGTAGGCTCCTTACAATTTATATGAAATTAAAACTACATTGAATTAACTTTTTTATCGTAGGTTCTTCCACGCATTTTTATTCAAAACTTACATGCGCACTTGAGAAAAGGATCGAAAGAATTACAAAAACAACATCTACGAAGTTGCTCCTTAACATAATATCGATATATCGATCCCGATATGTAAATCGAATGATTCCACCTCAATTAAAGGCCGCAATGAGCATCATTCGGTTGCAGTCTTCTCGATAATTTAATCGATATTATTTCGATATGTGGCGGACCCACATTATGGGACAATGGCGGCACGTCTTCAGAAAAGGTCAATGAATTAATAAATTAGTATTGCAAGGAATTAGTAGCTAAACTTGTTAGTTGAGACGATATTTCAGATATTAAAATATATTTTAGTTGAGGTTAGTGATAATAATGAACTATTTTGGTGCTTGAGTTTAGTAAAACGAGTAACATAACATTACATAACATCACGCCTGTATAAACCAGAAGGGTGTGACAAAGGTGTATAACACCCACATTTCACCTGTTATGTTTAGGTCTCATGGGATAGGGGGTGAGCATATCGCCATCAAATTCCAACTCCGTGCTGCTATTGTGAATTTTCTGTTTACAAATAACACTTTGCCCGACCCGGGAATCGAACCCGAGACCTTGTGAGAGGCGCATACGCTAACCACTAGACAATTGAGGCAGTCAAACAACTACTACTAAAAGAATGGTAAGACAGCATTGAATAGACAAGGGCAAATACATTAACGAAAATATAGCATTATACTAAAACTGATTTTATATCAAGAATACAATTTCCTAGAATGTTACGAACTTTGACAGTAATATGAACGTTTTATATTCCTGATTCGCTAACCTATCAACCATCTATTGTAATGAACAAAATTATAATACCAACGTATCGAATAGACGCACCTCAGTAATTATGCCCCAGGGGGCTCAATACTTTATTCAAATATCTCAAACATGTCGAAAATCACTCAAAATCGAAGTCATTGACCAATGATATCCGTCTTTCGAAGTTATGTGCGTATTAATTAGTTAATTATCGCATTTATCGCTCGCTAACGGTGAATAAACGCGAGAAAATGTGCTTATCTGAGTGGTCTACATAATGGTTTATATTATGTGAACTTGGGCATATTGATGGATAACGGCCTAAATTTATCCTTATCAATATAATAAATGTGAAAGTAGCTCTATATATTTGTTTGATTGTAATACTTTCACAGCCAAAACACAGCTCTAAGAAAAGACAGAGAGATATGCTACTCGTTTATTGACGTTTCATAAAAAGAAAATGGCGGTATAAAAAGCTAATTCCCTGTATGAAAACTGAGGAGATTATGTTCAACTTGTCTAGCGATAAGTTGATTTGGCATGGTTTGACAGTTTAAATATTTCCATGCCGAAGATGATGAAGTAGAAAATCCAGACCTAGAACATTCACATAAAATGGGCAATGGATTGCTACAAAGTTCTGCAATATTTAGCCACAATTTCACAGGTGATATTCCATAATAAGCATATAACACACATAAATGAAAGTGACAGCTGCAATCCTCTTTTAAGTGCAACTTGTGTCACTTTTAAATTTTGTCCGGTTATATTTTGGGCCTTAGCAATGCCAGAAATTGTTTACAACAGTATGGTCATAGTATTCTAGAGTGTTTGGATTGCAAAATGGCCTTGAACACCTCAAATGCAATCAAAAATAGCTTATACAATACAAGCTCACAAGAAACTCTTGTATACTTTGTCGAGCGACTTAACGGGAATACTGGTTACACATACCTACAAACGAAAAATAAATAACCACAACAAAACAATTCTGACGATCAACGAATCGATATTTAAATCGAGTCGGAATCGGCATACAATAGTCGATGTATCGAGTCAACGAGTGTTAATTTCACACTTTGACGTCTCGATTCGGTTCAAAAATCACATCAGTCGAACAATCACAGTCATTGAATGAATCGTTTTATTCTTTCGCTTTGCTGATGTTACAACTGGAAAATACGCTTTTGTCATTAATTATACGTAATGATAAAGTATAAGTTATTGACTTCGGATTCTGGCAATAATTCGTCGATTTTGTTTCCAGTTTTGGTGCTCGCATAAATATGGACAAAAAAACAATTGGAATATTAGAAATAGTATGAAATTGACAATTGGATTGCATTTTTAGTTTACCGTGGGATTTTCCTGTAGAAAATCAAATTGTCTAATAAAGCTTTAAAGGACATCTAATAAAGACTAGACGCATTGCCATATGTGAAGAGATAAAAGATAATATTTCCGTTTCCAGAGAGGTTGGATTGCTGAACTTTTTTTAAAAAAAAAAAGGCAATGCCTTGCTTACTGCTACTACAGAATACACAGAATATTTTATGTTTTTTTCATAACAAATCTCTCTAAAATAACATGTATCGATATTTGCTATACTGTGAATAAGCAATCCTATATTTATATTGATTAATTCTTTTAAAACTTTATTCTTTTAATCCTAAATTATTATAACATTTCAGTCCATATAATCTTGGAAATACCTTATTTCACTTAGACCGGTATACGGAGCACATATCGTAAACATACGTTTTTATATCCCTGACTCGCAACGAATTTCGTTTGCAATTAGCCCGCTGCTCAACTTTGATGGTATAATTATGGCTGACTTACATACGGTAATACACAGTAATGTTTCTGTTTTATCATTTACTTGAAAATATCAAGAAATGATTATATGTGTGTTTTTTTTTAATTGAAGTGGGGGGGAACCGTAAAGTTTGCGACAAAAAGGTCTGCGTTTGAATTTCGAAAAAACGAAGTGACAACAGTTTTGAGAAATAGAGGTTATCAAAAAATATAGTACACATAAAAAAAAGATTTGGGCTTCCATGTTACATTAAAATAATAATAGCAGCCCTGTATTTAATACATGTCCCACTGCTGGGCTCAGGCCTCTTCTCATGATGAGAAGGGTTAGGCCATAGTCCACCACGCTGGCCAAGTGCGGATTGGTAGACTTCACACACCCTGAAGCACTTATTAGGCACTCTCAGGCATGCAGGTTTCCTGTTACATTACAGCAAAATATTTCAATTAAGCTGAATTGATTATATTGAATTATATTGTAGTTCCTTGAACTCTATGTAATCATTAATTTAACATTAGACATCATTAGTAATCAAACTCAAACCAACTTTAAATCAATAAAAATACCATAGATTTTATTTTTCTTAAAACGTTAATTTATAACATATATCACCAAAAACTTTGGTTATGTGACGTCCGAAATCGGAGGTTTTTGGTCGTTTACATTGTAATATACATGAAGTAGGAATAAGTGATCGCTACTGTGCGAGCGAGCGAGTGGGTGGACTGCCTAAATAACCTTATCTGTATTCCATCGGATTCCGAAAACTATTTCTTACAATGTCTTACAGATAATCGATTTTATGAGATAAAATTTCTATATTTTATATTTAAAGATAAGACTACAGTTTTATATAGGAATATGCGTGCTTTGATTCAACTAGAAGAACTTTAAAATCTACCGGCCTGAGTCACCAGTGTTATGAAAAATAATAAGCATGTTTAGGAAATATGCTTCATATCCGTTCAGCTTAATATATTTTTGATAATGTTGTTAATATTCTCGTTTCTTCATTTCTTTTTTGCTCACGTCAAATTATTTCGTATAGCAACTTAGATTTAGCTGCTAACACATCCTTTGCAACCCGCAGATCAGATATTTAGCCGAAACTCAATGTCATAAAAAAGTAAACATGCCTTTTAAAATCATGTTATTTATGCACAACCTTAAGTGCGCCTATAAAAATGAGTAACAGCTCATTATAAATACAAACATTAAAAACAAAAAATCGCATTTCGTACCACTAACCGCGCTACCTTACAGCCCTGAAGCAGTGGGTAATCGAGTAATCGGGCGCCCCGTGGATCAATGTCGCGTAATATTTTTTTAATAATCGATACTTCATTCGACCACATCACTAAACGCAAACGATGACAGACGGACAATATGAACGTTACGCCATGTTCCTTTTTCATTTTTGTAAAATGAGTTTCTCATTTTAAACTTACTATTAGCTGCTCTCACTTTTTTTTGTTTAGTGCAATTCAAGTTGTTTGACCTGCAGCTTCAACATTTTTTCAGTTACGGCTGGAGCCAATATTTACCCAGCCACATAAGTAAGTAAGTAGTATTTTGACATCTCTCTATTAGGCTTGCCGGAACCGGTACTATTTGTCAGAACCGGGAATTTCGGTACTCAGCTTTTGAGAAACCGGGATTCCTCGGTACTTTCGGTGAGTTCGGTACTAAAAAAATAGCATCAGCAGTGAAATAGCGCTTAAAGTGTAATGTACTTGGACGGTTTGAAGTGCGTGTCAAAATCTCATGTTGTCGATACTGAGTCCCGAAAGTACTGGGAGTTCTAGTAATAGGATTTCCCGTTCCTGAACCCTACTCTCTCTATCAAAGCACTTTCAAATATTTGCCGACTAAACAAGTTTCTCTCTTAATAAGGAGAATGAAACAACTTCACACTAACCAACGTAATGAAAGCAGATCAATCTCAGTAATTTCCAATCAATATATAAAATAAAATCATTTTCGTTACTTAAATGTAATAAAAAATGCGCAATAAAACATAAATCTATCAGAAATGGAACGCAATTAAAAAATATAAAAAGGTACGCTCCACATGTGACCGCAGGTCCATGGCCGACTAGACACTAGTAGAACAACTTTTTTCAAGATGGCCGCTGACTTTCCCGCCCTGCAGACGCTGACAACGGTGGACACGGCCCGCCACGTGCGAACTCGAGTAAATGATGTGTTGGGACGCGGGATTTATAGGGATGTTCCATCATTTTATTGTTCAATTCATGCTACTGGGCAATATGAGTTTATTCTCCGGACAAGTTAATGTATGCGCGCGATAATATCAACGAAATCTCTACTAATGTTATGTATGCGTGTATGCGTTTATTTTATAGTAAGTAGTTTCAATATAATTGAATAGTCAGCTAGTTTGACTACTCTTATAAACGTGCTAGGAAATCTTAAGATCAGAGGCATTAGTTAGAGATTACATGCAATTAAAAAAAATATGATCAGCTGTTTATAAATTCAAATCCATGATTTACTGCCATTAAAGCTTTAAAAATGTTTAAAATATTACACCTATGCCAATCTCAAAATGTTGTAGGTGATAGGTCAAAAAGTTCAGAACTAGACTGAACTGTATATTAAAATATCTAGTCAATCCTTATTTTGTAGATGTCGGCTAGATTAAAAGAGATAGTAAAGATTTTGTATGACATATCTAAAAGCATATTTAGTAAGAAACTAGCCGTAAAGGTTTCTTAGACAGATTACTGCAGTTAATTCAAACTGCGATTCATATGATTGTGGCTTTCGCGGATGTGTACGCTAAAGATAAAGCATGTTCTACATTCACCAGCCTACTTACAGGGCACATTATAAGTGATCAACTGCCATCTGTCTCCGTAATAAATGCAAAAATTATAATCTTTCCATGATGCATTACCGTGGATAGCAGCAACTTGATTCAATCTGTAGACGCCGATCAAGTAATAAGATACGGGTGATAATTTTCATCCTGTTGTCGAAGTTATTAGCAACTGATAACCTGATATTATAGACACACATTCTTCATAATATTGACGTGTTTAGATAAAGTTAAACTAGTTATACTTCAATATTTTCTGGTTGATTTATATGTTGGCACTTTGAAACCGTGTCATTTCTAACTTTAATTAATCGCTAACATCTTTCACTGTAACCAAGAGTAAGTAACTGAGACAAGGTTATTTAACGCCAACACCGTTATCTTCAACCATAAATAAATGGATACCTCATAAATGTATTCATCTTCAGTATTTCCCATCTCCTATACAAGCAAAAACTAGCATCGGCGACCCTAGAAAATCATGTCGTTTCAATTGAAACTCATTCTCCACAGAACCTAAATCAGTCACATTTACAATTTTAAACTAAACCTGTGTCTCTAATAAGCCAAAAACAAACCTAACATCTAACACCTAACATAATTTTGGACAAGCAGAATTGACGGCTATCGTTCAGTGTTAGCTGATTTTTTTTCACACATCCCACTTCCCATTAATAACTATAATTACAACTAGTTTTCAATCACTCAATTAAGCAAATATTGATTCCCACAGCCCTAGACTCAACAAAAACTTCAGCATTGTGGGAATGTTTCTCGCACTGCACCTTTTTGCCGTAAGGTTGGCCATGTTTTAAGTACTTACATGACAACTAAAGTAAATACCTTTGTAGTTTTGGTACCTTATTGGAAAAAAAAAAGGTTGATTTATATGGGTGGGATAACATGAGACAACCTGCCAAGGGTGAGTCGTACTCTACCTTTTGTGGAATATACGTACAGTTTTATTATATATATATTATTATATATATTATATATTTTATTAACTCCCACTATAAAGTTATGGAATGAGCTCCAACCCAAGATTTTCCTAAGATGCATGGGGTTCTTTAAAAAGACTGCAAATAAATTTTAAAAGGGTCGGCAACTCACGAGTGATGCTCCTGGTGTTGCAAGTGTCTATAGGCTATGGCCAACCATATGCTACTTTGACACCCTAGTAAAGAAAATGAAAAATACGGACATTCATTTGTGTATAACGATCTTTTTGATTTTTTTTATTCTAAGTGTGAATTTCAAATCTCCACATCTAATAGATTGGTATTTGTTTTCAAATTCTTTTATATTTTTATTCCATAAAACTCAATTCTTCAAAGTTGAGAGATATTACGTGATGTCGAATAAAATAAAACCAGCGGTACTTTAAAGCTAAAGTTTCTATTAAAACTTCATGTTAAGATAAATACATCATACAAAAAATAAGTATATTAATTTCAGCAGTAATAATATTGTAGAGACGAAATCATCCAAAACCGGAATAGCTTAAAAGCTAGATCCTTATCAAAAACGAAATCCTATCGAGGCACTGGCATTTAGGCAATGCTAATACTAGTTATAGGGCAATAGATCTGTCTAGCTATGATAAAAGCTATGTATTATTATCTTGCCAACATTATTTATGAACGGCTGAAAGACTATATTCAGCCGTCGTAAGAGTCATTTATATTTATTGTCGCATAGTTTGAGGCAGTTATAGCTACCTCAAAGTAATAGTAGAGAAATATTTAACCAGGTAAGGCACCTTTGGCGCGGACAGAACATGGAAGAGCAACCATTGTTGTATTTTTCGACTCTCTTTGTGTAAAAAAAGCCCGTAAAATTTGTTTGCCAGCTGTTATTTATTTCATATCTATCGGATTTTGTGTTGCAGCTACTGAAAACAATCTCACAAACTCTATAGCTATAGATTAGTCTTATTTGCGCTCAAAGGGCAGATGTAGCCAATATATTTACTGCATTTATTTCATCAAAACAGCATTTTACTCGAGTCCAGTTATAGTAAAGGGACTTAAAGGCCGGTACAGCAGATGTAGTGACAGGTTACTATCCCGTGCCTTACAAGAACCTCTATTATTATGTACTTATCGAACATACAAATAAATGACATAATCACACAAAATGCCACTCTAACTTGAGTAAGATAAGGTTTTCTTTTAAATGACGGTATTGGTCGTGATCGCTGGAATAGCAAGATTTTGAATTTTAAATCGAGAACTTGATTCAGCCGGCTTTATACTTAGTAATCGCACATTTATTTAAATAATTCTACGGACTCCGTGTAACGAAAAAAAAACAGCTATCGTCGTTTAGTGACTAGTGTTATTGCACCCAAAATTATTATTTCACAGCTACTTTATTTTTAAAATGATTTAGAGATATTCGAAATATAAATTAGAGCTTGACATTTACTTGACATATTGACTTGTCAACATTATAAAATAATCTAAAAAGGACACACTAATTTAAGTCGATACAGACAAATACATCACTTAAATAAAATTAATTTAAATTCAAGGATCATTTTCTATGATGGTATCATTTCTTATATCATAGAATTAATTACGTGTATCTTGATTTTTCACAAGCCTCAATTAAAGACTTAGAAGCGGCATCAGAAAATATAAAATAGTAAGGAAATTAATGAGTCAATCCACGCACGATCGATCAACGACATACAAGTCGCCATGTTTAAAAAAACAAGTGGAAAATCCTTTTATTAACTTCAATAAAGTGTTGAATATTCATGGAAGCAGAATTGCGTTTAATTGCTGCTTAGTAGCTTTCACATATGACAGTATTGCAGTATGTTTAATTCAACAAAAGTAGCATTAGACATAACGGGAACAACTAGAAATCGTAGACTTGTTTCTTCCTTAATAAGACTGGTTTAGATTTTAGAAATAAAAGACAGATGTATATAATGAATTGAAAGCTAGAGTAACAGTTACATATCAAGAATCTTTGGTATTTAAGAATATCGAAGTAGAGCATCGACAATTTAAAGTTGTAGATAGTTTGATCTCGAGAGAGTCCTCGTTGCGGCCTTATTTTGACAAAACGATCTATCTATAAACCAGAACTTGATAGTATTTAAAATACTACTTTTTACTTATTTATAGCAGGAGTGGATAATTCTGTTCACAAATCTGTCTCGATAAAAATAATTTCAGATTATTGTACCATTAATAACAATGAATGATAATGAAAACTCACGCTTTATTAAAGGTCGAATATAATTACACACTGAATTGACAAGTCGAAAAATTATTGCGACGTTAATTTATACATTTACGTATAGTAATGAGATATTATAGCGTACGACCAATTTTGTCATTTAAACACGTTTTTACTATGCCTTGTAAGGAAACTTCGTACAACAATCGATTTACTGAATTGGTATCGATAAAGGTTGTGACGTAATAATCGATACCGGTATGATGATAGTGTTAGGTAAATGCTTCCTTACGATAGTAATCCTAATCATAAATACGTTTAAATAGGTACTGTTTCACTGGACAGTAATAAACGAAAATTTTAAGTCTTAAATATTACTGTTAAGTCAATTTTAAGTAGTTAAAACTAGATGAAACTTTTTTTTTCAAACGAACTCAGGAACGTAAAAACAAAGTTTTTTTTAATAAGGAAATCGTTAGTGTACTATACTCGGTCAGTACATTGCAATAGTCTTGATCTGCAGTTATATAAGATGGGAAAATCAGGTAATATCCTTGTCGAACAGATTCAAACGCACTTTGATGTAACTCCCTAACACATTATTGTGGTTAAACAGCAACATCGGTAAGTATTCTAGAATAACCAACTAGTTTTTTATGTATTCCGTAAATAAGAAGAAAAACATTGATCCTTATAAAAAGTATCAATGAGTTGACTGTATCGTAAGCATTACCTTTGTCTAAGCTGTTCGTTCAGAAACGTTTAACAGATCCGCACTTTCAAAAGCCGTGATTTTTTCGAATCTTATTATCGAATAAAATCGATGTCTCGATGCAAAACGATTTTTTTGACCATTATGTCGTCACTTTTTCAGCATCATTTATAGTTCTAGCAGCATCTTTAATCGCTATTACAGTATCAGATAAATAATAAAAAAAAAATTAAAAACGATTGTAATTACAAATTTTAATAACAGAAAACGAATTCTATCAATGCTGTTTTTCATAGATTCATTTTCTTTCGGCGTGCGTGTAAATATAAGTGAAAACCAAATAAATTTTCTGTAACAATTAAGTAATACCGTTAATGCATGGTAACAGCTGCTGTCTCTAAATTCTTCAAGCGAAATTGAGAGTTTTCAGCTCAATTATTACGTAGATATACTTGCAAGAATCTGAACGAATTAAAGGTTTTCATTCATCTTAAAAAGCAATAAATGTCTACAATTAATATGTAATCATTAATCACGCACCTGTTATTAACGTTATTTAACGTTACTAATAGCTGTTACTTAACTAATTGCGTTACGTTTGGATGCCTTCGCGTGTTAACGCAAAGCGCACATATGGTCGTTGGTATTGAAAGAGAAAATGGAAAATTCACTGTCAGAACTATGTAATAATTGTATTAACAGTGGTAATAGTTAACGTGTTCTTATGTTATTCTTAATTAATTGCTAATAGCTATACAAACTGTATTAGAGTAAGATGCTTTAAACCAATATTAGGCTATTTAACTCTTATAATACTGTTAAATCATTAATATTATTTTATGAAAAAAGTCATGTCGGATATAGGTATTTAGATAATTGCGAGCGGTTTCAAAGGAAATCATTCATTTCTCAGAAAACTAACTTATAATACTTGAAGTCCGCTGATGTTGTCTTAATTTAGTGAACTTACTTAACGGTAAATTACCTTTGACCTTTGCCTTTATCCACTTCACTAATATTTAATTTAAAAAAATCAATCTGTCACAATGATCGCGTCATTATTCGCACTGTCATTTACATTTTTCCATAGAGCATAGAGGTAAAGGCATTCACTATTCTGTCAAATGCCATTGACTTGTAAACCCGTCTGGAAGTCTTTCATTTTAAAGTTTGGTGTAATAAATTAATGCTGTTACATAATTAGCGGTCTCGCGTGACAGAGAACCATAAGAAAACTTGTCCACTACTATTTAGCAACTATTTAAGTTTGCACAGACGGATTTATGGAGAGGCACTTACTTTTATTATAGGCATAACACGTATAATACCCCATATTAATCCAAAAGTGATTAGCCAACTAATAAGTTATTTTTATGACGGATATAGACAAAAGTTATGATTATTATAAGGCTGTATAATTATACGAAAAGCACATCAGCTATAAATATTGATGCCTATTTAAATACTTATTAGCTAAATTGAATATTTAAAATGTCATAATTCTACCTTAATGCTCAGTCTCATAAAATACTAAGTAAACAAACTCGTCTAGCGGAGATTAAAAAGAAACCCCATTAATTAAAGGTAGAACATCGACAGATAGTTAAGGAAAGATTAAGAATAAAAAATGCTAACAAACATCACATACTAATACTCTTATTAAAACAGTACATTAGTAAAGGGAGCAAGAGCAAAAATGTCGTCGAGAAGCGCCCACGCACGCAACGAAGCGGTAACCATGGCGACGGATACCGGAATCCAACATGGCCGGCGTCTTATCAGGTTATAGGAGGCTCGCTCAGTCCCGCTACTGAAATATGTAGGGAGTAATGTAATAACAGACGTAAAAGGCAAAGTATATGTGGCAATCAATTTCTCATGAAATCTAATGAGGAATCTATTGGTGATTCTAACGCTTGTAAGGACTGCATGAATAAGTAAGCGACTTTTTTTGGATTGGCGAGTCATGAAATTATGCCGATGCCTCAATTCATGCATTAGTTGAAAAGAGCAAAGCTCATTTATTGAGTTGCTTAAAAAGTAGTATTTCGCAAAAATCTAAAATCTTTAAAAATTTGAATAGTTGAAATTATTTAATATCTTAAAATATATGATTTAAAAAAATATACTTTATCGATTACCATGTCATGATATCTTTATAATCATGCCGAGAATACGGATAAATGAAAACACAATGATTAAATTAATAATAATTCGGCAAATTAAATTTGACCTCTTGTCTATATAATTTGTTATATCACAATAGTTTCGACCCACTCACTTAAAATAATGAGACCTATCATAATACGTAAGTATATACTTAGGTATATCATTATAAGTTAACTTTTTTGGCATAAGCTAGGACAAATAATTGATAAAATTATGATACATTTATCAACGCAGGCTATAAAACAAAAATAAATATATACAAACCATAAAAAAACAAAGTTTGACAGGTGTCAAACATCACGCTCCATAATTTTACCGCGATTTTGCGCGCTCGAGTTCCAGAGAGAGTAAAAGTATATTTTTAATGAAACAACGGCAACAACAAGTCAAAGTTCATTTGTCTGCCTTTAGCGGCACTTAACCTCTATTAAAAGCGAAACACATAGAAGTTTATGCGAATAGCCGAATAACAATCGGTGAAGTCGTGAGATCGTGACACCGTGCAGGTGACGAAAAATCTAACAATTCAATTGTGCATTCGGTACTTTAACATAGAATAGAGACCTCCATTTGATACCGAATGAATAGTTTTAGTATATTTTTATTAATGACTAAATAGACCAACATTACGTGAGTAACACCCGTATTTTCATAATTTTAATAGTTTTAGTATAATATACAGTTAAATTTAATTTGTAAATTGTACTTGTCTGTGCACAATACATTTATTACACTTTCTTTAATTAATTTAACGCCGAGCTAGGATAGCCAGTAAATTAATAACATCACCGCAAACAATAATTATAGTTTACCATAACTATTATTTCACTCAGTGCTTATCACATATTAAACCTCTTTGCATTAACCATAAAGTAAGTAGGATTCTATTTTCGGATAGGCAAAGGCATACGTTCTCTGCCTCTTGAGATTCATGCCTTAGTCAGGAGCGGTCAGCTTGGAGCACTGTTTAATTTTCAATTTAGATCGCAATTCGCGATCGGCGCGGCCGCACGCCCAAACTCGCATCACTCGACCAGATAGATTTATGTACAACCACTTATAAATATACGTGGAATATATTAAAAGAAATTAACTCGTGTAAGTTACGAGCCAGCCTTTTTCAAGATAAGAGGTAATGAAAATTGAGTTTTTTTTTTACTCGACAAATTCGTCAAGCGCGGGTGTGGCCGGTGAGATAAGCGGAATTGATCTGTCCGTTGTAACTAATTGGTACGGAGTTTGCGAACTTCACTGGTTTATTGTTCCAGTTTTTTAACGGGGTTTTGTGAACGTTCATATATTATCACGATGATTTGTTAAGAAAGTTGAGAAAGTATGGTTTTTACAATCGAAATTTAAGATAGTACAGAGCACCACCAAAATAAGGAGCTGTATTTTGTTCTAATGGTAATAATTAGCCTGAGATTTCCGGTTACAGTTCACATAATTTTCAATCGCCGATATACCTACAAATATTCTATTTTCTATGTGACGTACAAAAAACTAAAACGTTGATAGTAAAGAAACGCGATACGTGGAACTACACGCATAATAATGCAATTCTAATACTTTATTGTCACTTAAGCCGGTTAATGGCACGTTAACATACAAAAAGTAACATAAAACCGTCGGCGACGTCGTTACAAAGAAAAAGTGTAGTTCCAAATTCATTTATCTATTCTTTATGGGGATAGCTTATATATTGTTATGATTTGGTATTGCCAGATTTATAAAAATTAGTGTCTTTCAGACAGCATCATTGAAGATGGATTACATTCACGTTTTATTTATATTTAAGCCCTAAACAGTAATTAATATAATGACTCTTACTCTAGTAGTATTTACCAGGACGTCTTAGAACTGTCCGTAAAGAAAACAATAAAACCTTTTTCGATTAAACCTTCATAGACAAAACCTAATTATTATCTCTGCATTGTCCTTTTTAGAATTTCAAGCACATTCCGTGTAAAAGCAATTTCTATCGACAAGTTTCAAGAAATGCTTCGTGACGCTCATATAAAACCATACTTTCAACTCGACCCTTCCATCAACCTATCAAGAAATCGCTAAAAGACCCACAATTGGAAAACTGCCTTCCCAAACAGGCTATAATGTGTGTCCATATGTCCCACTTAACGTATATGGGTAATAAACTGCAAATCATACAGAATCATCATCTGGCATTTGGCATTTCTCTGGCGGATAATGCCAGTACCGTAGTTTACTTCTGGCAAATTGCTTTGCCAATTGGACTTTCACTGCTGTGATTTGTGGACGTTTGGATTTTAGTAGATGCTAGCTGTGGTTTTGATGCCAGTTAGTGAAGTGATGTATTGAATGTCTTTTAAATAGAATGCTTACATTAAGACACAAGTGCGTCATGTTTCAATTAAAAAAAGATATGTCTACTACTTATCTTACTACTTATCATTAAATTTCATAGAAATAATCACGAGAAAATGTCATACTAAGAAATGGTTTTTATTGCCATTTCATTATCTTCTGCTGCTAATGTACTTTGCATCTTAAGAAATTCTGGGGTATTTTCATAATTACGCCGATGTCGATGTTACAAGACTTTATGTTACGTGAATAGATATAATCATTGGGTATTGGCCAAGCCTATGTTGACAACTAAATTGGCTTATTTTAGTGCACAATCGATCAAATCAGTTCAATTTTAGCGCCCTACAAGTGCTTTAATTGGCTGTAGGGCCACACAATCTAAGAACCTGCAATTAGGCCTTGTAGGCAATGTTACATAATGAAATAGAATAATAGAGAAACTTACCTTTAAAATACAGCTGCCGACGGCCTCGCTCTCGGACACGGTGACATTGTAGAAGGACTGATCGAAGATCGGCTCGTTGTCATTCACATCTAACACTGTCACTATTAACGTGGCCGTCGACGACAGTGGAGGACTACCACGGTCCTGAGCAACCACTGTCAGCCGAGGCATCGGATTCGTTTCACAATCAACCCTAGACTTCGTCGTCACTAACCCTGACCGCTCATCGATCGCAAACCAATCTGACTGCGGAGTCGGTAGCAAGGAATACCGTATTTCCGAATTTTCACCTTCATCAGCATCGATCGCAGACACTTGCACTACTGGCGTTCCCGGCGCTGCCGCCTCGGGTACACTCGCTCTGTACTCCGACTCAGCGAAAGCCGGCGCGTTATCATTAACGTCAGTCACTCGAAGACTGATGATCCTAGACGCGTGTAGAGGCGGCGACCCTTTATCAGTCGCTACCACGTTCAACGTGTAAGACGAACGAGCCTCACGATCCAGTGGTAACGCGACAACAACCAAATAAATTATGTTGTCGTGAGTCCGCAAGTCGAAATGCCCGTCCCCGCCGCTCAGAGTAACGTTTACGTTCGCGTATTCAGTTTTAGAATCTGGATCATGGACAGATATTCGAGCCACGAACTCGTCTAGCTGCGCCGATTCCGATATTTTTGGTGTAGCATCGTCACTTAGGAATATCACGTCTATTGTAGGCTGGTTGTCATTGACATCTGACACCCGTATTGATACGAAAGCAGTTGTTTCCAAAGGTTGGGCACCTTTATCTCTAGCAACAAGAACTAGCTCGTGCAACTCCTTCGTTTCAAAATCTAACGCTTTGTTTACTGTAATTTCACCAGTCTCTGGATCAATTTTAAACATGTTTTCTTTATCACTCTGTCTTCTATTTATAGAATATTCTATCACACCATTTTCACCAGAGTCTAAATCAGTCGCGGACACTTTTAAAACAGGAGTGCCAACCGTGGCGTTCTCCGGTATAGTGGCAGAGTAAACACTTTCAGCGAACACTGGAGGATTATCATTTACGTCTAAAATTGTTATATTCACAGTCATAGTACCTCTAAGAGGAGGTGTACCACCGTCTAACGCTTCTATAACTAGCTGATAATGGTCAGTAGTCTCCCTATCGAGGAAGCCATTAATCTGTAAGTCCAAGTATAGGACTCCATCTCTTTCCCTGTGGGAAGACAATCTGAACGCATTATCAGTGTTTCCCGATACAATATTGTATCTTTGCGTGTTGAACGCTCCTAGATCCTGATCTTTGGCGGGGTTTAGTTTTCGTTTGACGTCTCTGGGAGTGTTCTCGGAAAACTCAACGTTCATTATGGGGGTGGGGAAGGTGGGGGCATTGTCGTTCTCATCGAGTACTCGGACGACTACGCGGATATTGTCTCCGCTGGCGGGGATGGCGACTAGGGCATAATGGTCTCTGTTCTCTCTGTCTAGAGGTACTCGAGTTCTGATTTCTCCCGTGTGGGGGTCTATTCTAAGGTCGTCGTTGACAGCGCTGCCGGGGACAGGTACGATTGTGTATGGTGGTGCGGCGTCGGGAAGCTCGTCACCGAGATGTCCGACGAGGGTGGAGGCGCGGGCGTTCTCTCTGACAGTGAACTCTCGCACGTGCTCCGCAGCCGCGGTCGCGACCAGGAGGCAGATAATCACGCGCAACATCGCGCGGCCTTCTATCTCACCGCACACACATTGTCACTCACACCTGCAATGCAAATTATTGAATTATCTAATAGCTTCGTCAATAGAAACATCAAAACAAAGGCTTCACTGGAGGACACCAACGAAGTCACTTCATAGTTATAACGTCAGTGCATTGAAAAGCCCTACAAGACTAGCTAGAATATATTGCAATATTTAACCCGCATTTAATATTACAATGGAGAAAGTAAAAAGCTGGAAGATAGGCCTGATCGGTGTTAATATTCCCACGCTCTAAGAAATTGTGTTGACTGGTACATTAGTAATTCACAAGCATTGAACGCAATCACTGGTTATAGCGAAATGATTAATAGCATTTCACACATCTTCTGCTAGTAGTTCGATTAAATTGGAACGATTAAATGGAAAGTAGCTGACAGACATAGTTATAACTTTACCAAAGAGATATACAACCGCCTTGGTTATAACCAACTTTTTAAACATTTTGTGCCAGTGCCTCTCCAATTCTATCTCGTTTTGTAATTTCGTCGTACAATCTGTACTTTGCCATAATTATTCGCGTTTGTGTCATTAAATGTTATGGTACGACCCGGGGTAATATCAGTTTGCAATTGTAAATTAGCTGAGCTAAAGTTTATTAATAGTTTTCATCAATAAATAAAGAAACGAAATTAATTCATTATGAGAAAAAACCTTTTATGTTTCTTTTATTGTATATCTTAACGGCGAATTCCACGTATGATTACGTTTATGCACATTCACGACTGCCTTTTGTAATTAAAATTATAATAAGTTACTTAAGGTTTTAATGTTAAAACATTATTAAAAAGATAAATAATAAGATTTATCTTTTAAAGCCAACCAAAGAAAAACTGCGAAGCCAAAATCTGAACTATTCTTTAAACTTTGATGAATTAGGTGACAATTGATTTATTTTGAAAATAGGAGAGGGTTGATTTTGTTTTCCTAATCGAGTTACAATTTTTTTTTTTAACTTTTATAGCTTGTTCTTACAAATTTTCTGTAACTCATGGTTAACTTATTCAGCTTTAAAATATAATACATTTTAAGTCATTTATCCACTAAAGGACTGTGCATGAATGATGTATATTCTATAATTATAATAAATATGCAGTCGCTACAAGTTCCCTTTTATATACATGTTACATATTAAGTTTTTTGCTAAGCTCAGTTATCTGCAATGTTTATATGAATGTTTATAATAGCTATGTCTAACTTCCCCTGTTCATGTCGTAAACTCTAACCTGTTTAGTTCCATCAGGATTATTAGTTAGAATTACATTTGTAACGATTAATTTAATTACATTTATATTATTACATTCATTGTGAACTGTCATCAAGTAAAATCCGGTAATTGTCGGTTAGTAACTAATAATTTTTACTAATAATTTAGTACTAGCACATTAATTGCAGTTTTTACATGACATAGGATATTTTTAATACTTGCAGCAATTGCTTTTTTTGCTTGATAAACCTTGTAAGTTTATAGGTTACAAGTGCAATAGGTAACACTGTTTATGCACTTATGAAAATGACCTACCATTTATTAATGAAAATAGATTTTTTTATAAATATAGGCGCGGAATTATTAAAAAAAATAATTATTTATAATATTAATTGTAAGCATACAGACTTTATCATAATAATTACAAAATATTAATACTTTAGTTTTTCAAGTAAATAATCCTTAAACATAACGAGTAGACAAAAATATCACTTTACCGAAACTGAATCCACACCGAAATACCGCCCAGATTGACTCGGCAATACAAACAATTTTTACTTTAAATAATATTATTACTTGAACAAGTGTTGTCTTTGTTGAGCCTCCCTTCCTTCAAGGTTTTAAGGGCTCAGGTATACAGTACAGGTAGATGTTTAAAGGGATGGTACCCCTAAATGCGATTTTGATGTTCAATGTGTTTGAATACCGGATTGGTATTTTTGTATTCTTAATTTTTTTTGTTTTTATTTTTATATGTTACGGGGATATTTAAAATAGTTCACATTATTACAAAGGCTTGTGTATGAGGTGGATAAATGTCCAAATGATCAGCAAATATGTATTTTTTATAATTTATACCTATAATATTATCGGTATTTCATTTAAATTTTAAGAATTGCTCTACATTACTAAAACATGTAAAAATGCAAATATTAATTAACATTTTAAATGTATTCAGCTAACAAAACACAATCGCATTATAATAAAAACGAATCAGTTCCCATGCAATAAATTTATTTTGTTATTATCGCAACTAATATTAATTTTGTTACTTATATGCATAAATCTAGACTAAAATTATTTATTTAACAAAGTATCGTTAATAAAACCAAAGATTATATCTTCTTAAATTTATAGTTCGTCTATAAATAGAGAATAAAATTCGTTTTGTTGAAACGAAATTTATAATCATTAGGTAAGAGACACATTTACGATATTAAATCTAGTTGTATAAACTTCTGAGTTACTCTTTATTGATGTTATTATTAGGCTCAGAATAATTTAATATTTTACACTTTCATTATTATCTTCTTTTTAAAATAAGTTTTTTAAAAGGTAGCAATAAAAAAAATAAGTTTGTTAAGGATAGATGAGTTCAAAATTCATATTTATTTTCTGGTTAAACTAAATTATTACAATTGACCAAAAAAGTATATATTATACTCTGTAGCAAATTACAGGTAAAGCAAATTAAAAAGTCTTGACACCAAGCTTTCAATTTTTATAAAAAAAATATGTAATTAAATTCAACTTTAACTATATTTTTTCTAGTTTAATTATTCAAAATAGTGAACTTCGTATTTAGAGACTACTATACCATGTGCATCCTAGGCTTTAACAAAAAAAAATCCAAGATGTCCGCAAGCTTAACAACTGGTTTCAAATGGCGATGAATGCGACGACAAAAATGTGGAACACATTTTATGATCCAAATTCATATTTAAAATGTTCTGTTGTTAATAATTTTCATTATCTGTTACGTGCATTTAGATTTATTGGCTTTTCATTAAATAATTTTCATGATTTATTAATATCGATTTTCTTTTAAATTCAAGGATTACACACTATTTAATATGATCACGATAGTTTTAAGCATTCGATTATAAGAGGAAACCAAAATAATTGTAATTACTTTTTGAAATAATAACTCAGCATTGCAGAAAAAATAATTTATTGACCTCCATAATGATCAATTTCCATAAATAATCGATATTCAATAAATCAGATAGAGATCTAGTCGACAGTCGATCGATTTTAAATAAATATAAATTGATAAAATAATGTAAAAAAATTGCTAATCTTAGAATGAACGTGGGCTAAGCTATTGGGCTTTTTTTTTAAATCTTCTACATAGAATGTGGCAAACCAGCTTACATCTTTCCTGATAGTAAGTGGTAGTCAAACATAACATAACATCACGCCTATACTACCCAGAAGGGTGTGGCAGAGGTGTACATTACCCACACTACACCTATTATGTTTAGGTCTCATGGAATAGCGCTTGGCAATTGAAAGGTAAATAATAATATAAACATATTTGCAATATCAGATCATGTTTTATCGTTGCTTATAACTTTGTATTACACAATTATGCCTTAAAATATAGTTTTTCACATTAATAGCGAATATTTTAATAATAATTAAATTAAACGAGATACAAGTTTAAATATCCATTTTGTATTGGTGCGATTATATTGTAAAGATAAACATCAAAGATTTAACTTAAATGTACAGACAAGCATGTTATTTTATAATAATTATACTCTGTCCAAGATTGCAATAGTTAAGGCTTGGAATCAGCCATTAACAGGCCTACCTAATAATTCATCTACTTATTCTTGCTTTACCTGCCCGATAAGTATTTAAAACAAGTTATCAAGTAAAAATAAACTTAACAAATAGCTGCATTAACATTCTTAACTTAACTTCAACTTTATAAAAGTTTGCTTCATAATAAAACTGTCAACGCACGTAAATGTTTTAAGTTATACATTCAAAAGTATTCAAAATTATTTTCTCATTTACATAATATATTAAAGGTTATTACGCTTTACTTTCACTGGAGATCTTATCAATCCTGTTTTGGTAAAATTGATATCGAAAGAAGGTATTTATTTATCATTACTTTTAAATTTTAGTTTGATTGCTTAAAACAAATGTATGGACGGATTGTGACGTTGCTTTTTATTTTTACATTAGTTAGAACGCCTGAAGCATTTACACACCCGGCCAAATACACTCATTCACTAACGCAAGCACACCCAGTCTCGAAACAAATCTTTGCAAATCACACAAAGATTTGTCTCATATGGGGATCGAACCCATAACACCAATGTAGTAGAGAGCGGCGAGGCGACCGCTTGAACCACACCACATGTGTGCAGACAATATAATACAAAAATACAATATAATATAATATAAATATAATATAAATATCCACTTATACATGAAATTATATTTACTCTTAGAAAAACCTCTTTTCTTAATAATTTAGAAGACTATTTATTATTAAAATGCCAAAATAATCACTATATTCCAAACAGGTATGTCTAATACGAGTACAATATTCAGCCACTATAATTCAGGTCATGATTTTTTAAATTATTTGGTTTCAAAAGTTTGTCATTACATTTTCAGCACAAACTGATTTTTGCTACATATTTGTATCAAATAAATCAAATTAATGAAAATAGTCTGCATATTTACAGGTGCATGCAAAATCCTTAGCCAACATTAACTTATCACACCAAACAAGTTTATAATCAATTCCGAGATATCTTTCTAATTCCTGAACGGTATTTTATAATCAACTTCACATACACTAATCCACGATTTCAAAACGGATTTACCTCTCAACAATTCCGTTTACACACACACACACACACAAATACACACACAGACAAGCTTCACACAACAGATGAGACTGATACTCGCTTAGCCGGCCGGCGCTCGTAAAAACTAAGTTTAATACGTCGAAGGCTCGAAATGTAGATGAGTTGCTCTGCAATATCTTGCATTACATATTAAAGAGTATATTTTTAGTTGATGTGTTTTAATGGCGGTATTATAGATATTAGTTTAGGTAGCAGGTGCTTTTTGAGTTGTATAGCTAAATAATAAACTTAAACGTTATAAATAACTAACGTTATAAATATATTATTAATAACTTTAGGCATTTGAAATTCCTTCTCTATTCTAAATTATACCACACCTTTTACCCGTTCAGGTCTCTTCTTTTCTCTCTATTTAATGGTTGTCTGTAAGGGATTGCCTTAGTTGCGATAAGACGGCCATATGTATTTCTGTATTTAATTTGGGATATTTTATATTGCATATCAAATAAATAATCGCCTATCAATACATACTCATCATTTATATTCTTTTTTACATCAAATAACTAACTTCACTACAGATAAACTAAATGTTTAACAAAACTCAAACTGCAGATAATTCGAAATTACACATAAATATGACATTCCTTTTTTCCTCATAATGCAATACAGTTAAATTTATTTTTGTACAAAAATACTACATGCATAGCATAAATACTGACTGCACATCAAATTTACCATATTTCATAGCAAAATAACTATCCCAGTCGCATATTAACCAGTAAGTACAACAAAATCTGTTCATCATATTTGTCTTAATTTTCAAGAAGCCATGCTCGGCAAATTTAATGATTATTATGAAGCGAGCGTGCCGCGGCAGCGGTCGGCGAGTGCTAGAATCAATCTGTGTGATACTCCGACCCCTTTTTGAATCCACCCACTGAATAAAATAATATTATACTACCTACCAATTTCTTATTATCATAGATCGTAACAGACGACAGTACGTGGCGCCACCTGCAGAAGCTAAAAATGTGCCTATTGGGCAAAAAAGGAAGCGTGGACGCCCCGCGAAAGCAAGACCCGCTTTAATAATTCAATAAATTACAATTTTGTATCTAATTTTATATTTTTTTTGCTGATCTCATTATGTGATAATTAATAAATAATAAGATGACTGTGACTAATGAAATGTTGTTTGATTTAGAAAAACTGCTGTAAATATTATAAAAATAGGAGCTATATTTAAAAGAAAAAGAGTTAACATGTATAATGTGCATTAAGATTATTAGTTGTGCATTGATAAAAAAGCCTTTGCTTTAGGAAAAATTGCTGTGCGCTGTGAAAATAAATTGTAGTGTGTTTAGTGATATTTTGAGTTGAATATTTTGTTGTGCAATCAGTAATTTTGATGGGAATTCGGT
The DNA here is from genome assembly GCA_905147285.1 of Hypena proboscidalis. NCBI lineage: Eukaryota > Metazoa > Arthropoda > Insecta > Lepidoptera > Erebidae > Hypena > Hypena proboscidalis. Next base: position 2,989,480 of record LR990132.1, read on the forward strand.
ATTTAATTGCATAGAAAAAGGATATTTTATGATTTGCGTTTAAATACTACCCATTTAATTTTATCGTGTTGTGCAAAAAGCGTTTATTATTATAATTTTTATAAATGAGATATCAGTGCCAAATATGTAAGTATACTATTCGAAAATATAGATAAAAAAAACACAGGTTCACAATTTTAATTAAAATCAAATGGATATAGAACGAGTTATTTGCAAATTATAAAAAACTGGAATAATATTTGGTCCGACAAAAAATTGAGGCTACAGTTTATCCCAAAAGAAATCCGATCAGTTCGACCCATGCATTGTTTAAAATAGGACAGGTTTAAAAGGATCGACGGAGAGGTTTGTTCTAAAGCACAAACTTTTTATGGATAAAAAAGTATTGAGTTTTTTAAATTAAAAGAACTGAATTTTTAGTTTAAATAACAAAATGACTCGTAAATAAAACGAAACTTTGAAAAGCAACTTAAGATGTCTTAACAGTATTTTTTCCTCTTCTTATTATTATATTTTTTAGTTAATAAAATAAATTAAAATAACACTTCTTAAACCTTATTAAAGAAATAGAGATTAAACAATAAAAAATATTGAATCTACTACAAGATATTTCCATTAATACGTTTAGCAATAAATAAAGAAAAATATTTATTTTTATATTAATTGTTGCAGAAATAAAAAACTGCAACTGAATACTGTATAGTGACTTAAACTACAAAATACAAATATATCTACTTATAACCTTTAGTAGATATTGAATCAAAATCAAATATACTGTCTAATTTATTAATAAAAAAATAATATCATCAAAAAGCCAAGCAAATGACTTCTAAACCAAATTAGCGTAAAGAATGGCGTGTACGCACCGTGTCGGCGCTGCGGCGGACTTCACAAATTCCGATTTCCGAGCCCCAACACCGACTATGCGAGAATGAGTTATATCCCTCAAGAAACGACCACTCATCTCAGAAATGCACTTTTTTAGGACACTCTTATGCCAGAAACACCTTCGATGTGAAAAATTTAGGATGTGTAATTATATTTTTGTTTGTTTATTTTTTGCTATTTATTTAAAATTTTGTTATTTTGTTCTTGTATTATGTACATGGAATTAAATTTTATATTATATTTTTTAAGTAATATTAATAGAACATTAGTTTCGTACTATGCTAGAATTATTAATATCCCCTTAAAAAAGACGTCTAACCTCTACAGTGACTTTTGGGACAACCTCATGCCAGAAAAACATTCAATGGTCAAAAGTTTATCTTATACTATATATATATTATATTATTATACTTATATATATTATATTAGTCTATCTTAACGAGACTAGTCCCCAATTTCTCATTTGTTAGGTAAACCTTATAAGCAGGATAACAAATAACACATATAAATGAAAATGACAGCTGTGTTCTTTCGTCGAATGTAACTTGTGGCACTTTTAAATTTGGTTAGGATATATTTTATAGGTCGGATAAGATGTATCCGGACCCTCTGAAATTAAGCTTTAGTGTAGCATGTGATTATAAAATCTACTTTTTATTTGTTTCCGTGGATGCTGTGCTTTTTTTTAGTCATTGTTAATGGTATATTATTCCATTTATTGTTGTCTGCACGTGTGGTGTAGTGGTTTAAATGGTCGCCTCGCCGCTCTCCACTGCACTGGTGTTGTGGGTTCGATCCCCACATGGGACAAATCTTTGTGTGATTCGCAATGATTTGTTCTGAGACTGGGTGTGCTTGTGTGAGTGAATGTGTGTATTTGGCCTTGTCATTGGGACCATTGGATAGTGTAATTGCTTCTGGCGTTATATCTAAACTAAAAAATCCAAATTTATCTTAAAAAAAAAAACTTTATTTATTTCAATTATTTGTTTTACAATAATAAAATAAAAGTATTTTTTCGTACATAAACCTACATATTGAATCATTTCGTACTAAACATAATAAAACAAAATTTAATCGGCCTCAAAAGAATAATGTTTACATGTTACCATACATAATACGTATTTGTATGTAAATTTAATTATTATCCTCATAAACTCATCTAAACAAAAATTAGTTATTTCATCCTACACTATTTTTATTATTTTTGATGGTTATCATCCTATGGGTTCAATACGCCCCAAATGTGTACACAAAGGTGAATATTTTATTTTATCTTATTATCTCATTGAGTTTTGTTGTAAGTAATAAAATTTTGCTTGTGAATAATAATATTGCAAATTATAAAACTTATTAACATGGTATTTTACTATCATACAACGAAAATGAATATTTATAATTACGAGGTAACTTTTTTTAACCTAAAATAAGGCATCATCAATGTTTGTAACATTTTACGGTACAGAAATAAACGTCCTTTTTTTTCATAATTATGTGTATCATAGGATAGTAGGATTATTCTTGATATAATTATTGAAGCCGACTTTATTTCTACGATAAGTCAAATATTAACAATCAATTAGATATGACACTCTACCACTTGTACCATTATTTACAAAGCTTTTCAAAGAGTAGCGACATATTTACGGCAAAATACAATAAAAAATAATGAATCTACTACAAGATATTTCCATTAACACGTCTTGCAATAAATGAAGATGTATTCGTTTTAGAGAAAATGAATAAAAATGTTATTAATTGTTGCAGAAGTTAAAAAAGTGCAGCTCATTAAAATTAACACGTTTTTCTTGTTATTATTTGCTTATTATTAGTCTCAGTCGTTATTTTATTATTCTGTTATTATAAATAATTATTGCATGTTACAATTTTTACTAATAAATAAATAAGTGTATAACAATCTTATGATTATGGTTCTGGGACAATAGGACTGTTTTGTATGAAACATGATGAGTGAAATTCTTTTAGTTATAACTATTGCATTGAGTAGTATTACTAATATTGATTTTTCTCAGATTTGTTTTTGGTATTTCTCACTTTGCTTAGATATATATAATTAATATGTCCTAACTTCCCGCACTAGGAACTACTCTTGTGTCGCGAGGTGTTCACACCCAGAGTCAAAAAAATCCTTTACGGATCACACAAAGATTAGTCCGTGCCGTTACCGTGTGGGGATCGAACCCACAACACTAGAGCAGTTGAAATCGGCGAGGCGACCGCTTTTACCACTACACTAACCGTGCACTCAAATAAATATGAATTAATATATAGATTGTACTTATTACTGGGTTATTCATCAATATTTTATTAATGGTAATATAGGTAAGAGGTATAATATAGCTTTATCACCCTAACTATAAGTTGAATTGTTGTAAGAAAGCTTTTGCGCGGCTTCGCGTGGTACCTCAATAAAATGTAACCTATACTACTCAGGCATAATCTTGCAATCTAACGGAAAAATAGTCGATTCTGTAGTTTTTGAGTTAAATCGTAACAAACGAACAAAACTTTCAATCGTTCCACTTCATAATATTAGTTTAGATTTACATGATTGATGTTGGATTCGAATCCATATAATTATAATAAATAACAACAGTTATTCTGTAAATTGACATCTAAGAAAACCACCATATTGTGTATTTGGCGGCAGTCGCACAATTACAGACACAGGAGAAATAAGATTGTAGTTCTTCTAACCCTTGCTTCATCAAATTACATGAGATGATCATCGGCTACAGTTACCACTTACATCAGGTGCACTGCAAACCAGTTTGTTTCATTTGTAATACAAAGAAAACTAGGTACTGTTTGGTGGAAAATTATGGGTGAGGTGGTGATTACTTGAGATTTTTTACAAGAAATTTTACCACATAAGTCCTACTTATGCTAGAAATGTTTGTGAAGATATTTGAATGTTTGTTACTCAAACATATATTTTTTATTAAAACAACTAGATTTAGAGTCGGTAGTGCAACTGCCTACTACGCCAAAGTCGCGGGTTCGATCTCAAGACAAATCTTTGTGTGCATGAACATGGAGGTTTGTTTCGGTCTGGGTGGTTCTATGTATGATAAATAAGTATTTAAAAAAGAAAAGTATTTATGTATTAATATTAGTTATTCTAGTACCAATATTACAAGCTCTGCTTAGTTTGGGATTAGATGACGTTGTGTGTATGTTGTGTGATATTTACATGTTTTATTCTCAATTACGAAAGAACTATTAAATGAATTTAGACAACATTTGGAGAACTTATAAGGTACTTGATACCACTCGGGTGGAATCAGGGGTGGCATATAATAGTATGTTTCTAAACTATTAAATTAGATGTAGAAACTTGGAGTCAACTATTAATTTACCAACTTCAAAAATGAGGTTTTAGTTTGATTTTGGTTCGTATAAACACAATTTGAAGTACTTGTAAGATATTCAAAATATCATGTAGAGAAAACTCAACATAACATCACGCCTATATTAGGCAGAAGGGTGTGAAAGAGGTGTACAACAACCACACTTCACCTGTTATATTGTAGTTCCATGGGATAGGGGGTGAGCCTATCGCTATCCACCGGGCACTATACAAACTCCGTCAAAGTTTACAACTCATGTCATGTTCTGAATTATATGTTATTTAATATTTATTTTATGTATTTAGCAAGAAATTCTAGTCTAATGGCAATCCATCTAGAAACCAGTATTTAGAATACATGATACAAAATGACTCTACCTTACAGCTATATAGAGCTTATAAAAACATCTAGCGCAATTCTAATGACTATAAAATGCCTCTTATCATCATATATCATAGAATATAACAAATTGTATAACTAGTGAAACGCAAGCAACGCCGCGAGCTAAATATAGCTTAAAGACTCTACTTTATAACATAGAGTCGGCTTAGCCTACGCTTATTTAGCTTACCGTGAGCTTAGAGATAACTTTCTAGGAAAATGGTGAAGTAGAGCTTTTGATTCTTAGATAGAGATTAACGTAATGTAAATGCTGATGTTTGTGTGTATGTTCGGTAACGTCACGCAAAAGTGCTGAATTGATTTTGATGTTGCGTATAGAGTTTATAACCTAGATTAGGCCTAGTTACCTAGGTTTCTTTTTAGTGTATGAGTTTCTCACGGGTGGAGCCACGGGCCTAAATTTAAGTGTCTATAATGTGTTGAAGTTGTGTCTGTACTAATGAGCATGGGAACAACCGTCCGTAACATTTCACCAGGCCTATTTCCAAAGCTTTAGATAGAACTTACATAGAACTTAGCTTTACCTCCAAAATCCGTCACAATTCACTCACAAACATAATTCATATACACTGTTTTACACAAGAATACATTAAATTGCACTGCACTGCAATCCGATGCACAATACTTCAAACTTCAGTTAAAATTGACGTGTTTTTTTTCGTGTCGGTCTTTATGCGCGCGCGCAGGTGAGCTCTACGGAGGCTCGGATGGCACTGGCGCGGGACGCCGGTAGAGGGGAGCAGGGGTAGAGCCCCCCCCTGAAACAGGTTGGAGTCAACCGTTTTGAGCGCCAATTTCTACGTTCTTTAGTTTCAACGATTGATACTTTAAATGTTGATAGATGCTGCGAGTCACTGGAGTAACTTTAAAAGCGAAAAATATTTTGAGATTTTTGAGCTTTCGAGATTCAGTTATAAGGATTTTGGTTTTTAATTGATAGTTTTTACTTTTTTGTAATAGTTATTTAATTACACGTGTTTTTTTAAAGAGATATGTCTGAATAATCATGTTTTGGCACTACCAAATATTAGATAAAGTTTTCACTACGACGAATAGTTGGTAGATTAAAATCTTTATAGTTTGGTGAGCACAAACTTAGTGCTTACTATAGTTCACTAGGGTGCGTAGACGCAGGACAGGTGCACTCACTTACTTTTAACTTACCAGAGGCAACCTGACACCATCGGAGAGAGATCAGGCAAGACCAATTGCTTTTACAGCGCCAAATTCTAGATTCAGACTGAGAATTTCTTATTATTTCTAGTAAAACATGAATATCAAACCTGAAACTTTAAAGCTCAAAGCTAAATAAATCTTTATACACCGCGCACTCCCCTAAATTCACACTTTTTAAATTTCTTTCCATCCAATGGTTGCCTGGAAGAAATTGCCACAAGGCGATAAGGCCGCCACTTGTATTATCATACCTTTTTGTGTAAATATCTTATGTTATTATTTTCTATTGTTTTGTGTTTGGTGTACAATAAAGAGTTTTTATTATTATTTCTCTTTATATATTTTTAAATATGATTTATAAAAAATACAAAAAAAAACATTTAAAAATATAAAAAACAGTGTCCCACCGACATCAGGTGCAGGGACCAAGCTGCCGATGGTTAGGGCTCCAGAGAGAGGAACCTCCTCACGATGCGTTCCGTGTCCAAAAGGATCTCCTTTTGCATCTGGTTCCTGGTCCAGCCGCCTAACGCGAGCCTCTTAAGATGTTGGTCGAGGCTCTTTGCTATCAGTCCATTGACTGATATGACTATCGGTAAAATGATGGCCGATTCCAATTATTATTATTATTATTAATATTTATTTCCTTTTTTTTTGTAAAAATATTTTCCTTTTTTTGTCTACTGTTATAATGTATTTTACACATGACATAACATAACGCCAGAAGGGCGTGGCAGAGGTGGAAAACACCCACACTTCACCTGTTATGTTTAGATCCCATGGATTAGGGGCCTATCGCCATCCATAGTATATTTTATTTCTATATTTAACACTAATAAATATTCTGTACATGTAGTGTTGACAATAAAATTTCATTACGTGAGTTTACAAATGACGCGGCGCGTTGATGTCTTTTGTACGGACGCTACATTGTAATGTACACATGACAACTGTGTAAAAAAAGTTGATGTAAGCTTAGTAATTACCTTAAACAATAATTATATATAACTAGCTGACCCGGCGAACTTCGTACCGCCTTAGCGTAAATTTGATGCACTACTTTATTTTGTATAGCTGACCTATCTTATGTATGCGTACCTATTCAATTTGAGCTGGAATCTATAATATCCTCCATATTAAAATGAATACCTATTTCCCTGGTCTCGTCATACCTGAGAAGGACTTTACTAATTTTATAAATAAAAAACAAAATATATATTTTCACAGCTCGCGGTTATGTCTGTGGTGTCATAGATCACCACAGAGTTTTTTGGTTTAAATTGAATGACGTTGACATTAGTAACGAGCTTTTTTTTAAATATGCAAAATTAATTGTATATTTTTCAATCTTTCCGAGAGATTTTCTTAATATTTTTTTCGTTAAGAATCTTGTACAGAGTATTAGAAAACTACAAAAAAAAAATCTGCCAAATCGGTCGAGCCGTTTTCATGCTATGTCGTGACAACGGAAAATGGGTTTCATTTTTATATTATATAGATAAAATTGATATAACATCACGCCTTTACTACCCAAAGAACACAGCAGAAGTTTACCCGTACAGCGTTTTACCCGTTAAACCATCTACCGATCATAACGATCCCAGACTTCGTGCTGATAAATATTTGGGAAATAGAGTTTAAAATAAATAATAGTTAGATAAAAGAATTCTAAATTGAATTTAGATTTTAATTCTCTGTTGTGATTTTTTGTTCATTTGAACATGGTTTCAAAATTCAAAGTTTAATAATGTATAGATTTTTAATTTAAATTTTATATAGATTTAAATTTTATTTTGATTTTAATTTTGATATTTAGTTGATTTTAATTTGTGGTTTTAATTTATGATTTTAATTTGAGATTTTAATTTTACCTAATTTCGAATAATTTTAATTTTAATTTTTAATTTGTAATGCACGGAGGTATAGACTTTTCCTTATACAGGCATATTATTGCTTAAAAGGAGATTTCTATCCCCACGCATATATGTGATTTATGATTAATAATTTATTTAATTATGATTAAATTATACATATATTATATAATATATTGTCATGCAATTTTGTAATTGATATTTAAGATGAATAATATTTTTTTACTTTAAATCGCTTTCGCTTGTGGCATGTTATGCAGTACCTGTTGGAGAAGACACTGGCACCCGCAACACGGTAAATACTATCGCGGTGGCCAGCGATTATATATTTTTGTAAAATACCCTCTTTTGTACCAATAAAGATTTATTATTAGATTTATTATTATAAAAACTAAAACTACAAAATAATTCCTAATTTAGGCTGAAAAAAGCGTGGGGCAGTCTGTGCCATATTTTTCATCTATCGAGAAACCCACGCTTTCACTCTTTAGTTAGAAGTACTTTAAAAGCGTGTTTTTTAGTTTTTTTAACTATTATTTATTTTCTACTTTTTAGTTTGGTTTATTTATAAGAGCGTCTTTTTTATTTTATTTTTTTTAACTTTTTTTTATCGAATTATTGCATTGTCATCGATTTTTGACAGGTGTGCAAAATTTTAATGAAATCTGTCCGTTTAAAGTGGGTCAAAATCCAGTCCAAAGGAGTCGTTTACATACATACATACATACAGGTGAAGCTAATATAAGCGTGTTAATAAAGATTTATATCACACAATAATACACTCACAGTTAATTCAGCTTTTTCTTTTCTTGCTGATTATTATATTTTTCGTTTTATTTTACCTATAATTAACCATGTTTCTGTTTTCTATCACGGGTTTAGTAGTTTTATTTTTGTTATTTGTTCATGGAAAGAAAATAATGTCTGCCTTATTCTAACCGAGGTGGGGCACTGGTGACCTGTAACACAGGTTTTATTTAAACCTACATCAGGCACCAGTCTCTCACATAGGTGAAATTAAGACATTGTCTGCCTACTTCTTATATGATAAGTTAAAATATTCTTATTAAATGTAAAGCAAAACCTATTGTGAAGAGAAAATAAACGTTTTATTTATTATTTATTATTATTATTTCCTGACATAAACATCTAAATAACACCTGCAACCAGGAGATCAAACATAAGACTACACAGACAGCGGTCGCATATATTAGCACACACGATAATTTTTGTCGCAAAAATGCGCAATTCATATGCCGCGATTGAACTGTTCCAATAGACGCCGTCGCCAAATCGTCAACAGTACCATGTGTGCTGTATGCTTTAGCGTTAACAGCGGTTTAATAACATTAGTAAAATTGGTCTTACTTAATATTTTTATATGAAATCTACTCTATAAATGAAAAATTATAATATTTATATATGGTTCCTTTTCTATAACTTTTTTTTAAAGTTGTTCAACCTTCAAATCAAGAAATCTTGCATTGTGCAATCCGAGATAATTATAACGTATTTTTACTTCGTCCGCATCAACTTTTTCACAGTGACTGTGTCATGTGTACATTACAATGTAGCGGTCGTACAAAAGACATCAACGCGTCGCGTCAATTTGTGAACTCGACAACCTACAGGGTATCCCACGGACATGCCACATAGAGGGGCAGTATCATAAATATTTTAGCAAGAAGATTTTACTGATTTTTCTTAATTTTATTATAATCACATTGATTTTTGAAACCAAATAAATAGCATCCTGTATTTTTATAGCAGCAATCGGTAGCACCAACAATTATGATGTAATCTTGCGTTCTTAAATATTTTAATGTAAAAAAAAAAACAAAAATAACACGCAAAAATTTTGTACACTTTTTCAATTTTACTTAGTATATGTCTGGATAAGTTTATATCTCTAATCTTTTTAATTTGATAATGTAAATAGCTATTTTAGCTTTTTTTAAAACACTGTTCGGCTGGCAAAGTTGTATCTTTAAGCATAATCAGAATAATTTTACAAAAATAATATAAAACTTAATTGCGAACCTCCTGCTTTTTTTTAAGTTGGTTAAAAAACTTGACTTCAATTACTGCCGACTGCTAGATGTAAATATCCATCAGCTTTAGGTAATATACGAAAAACAGTATAGAAGCCTTTAAAATTTGAGGGTTGCCCTAAGATTTTTCTATCATCAGATCCCGATGAAAATGGGACCACATGACATATACTTGTCACGTGTGTTCTTGCAGACAAAAAATAATTGTTCAAATCGGCCTAGGCGCCTTCCTGCGGACAACAATAAAAATATTAAAAAATATATATATATATTAAGGTCCTTCTTTTTAGAGTCGGTTATGAAAGTACCTTACCATACCTGTAAGTAGCCCATATTATGAAATCTCGTTTAGAATTTTTTGTCAGCTATTTAAGATAACAGACACGCACTTGCCGTATTATTGCCAGATTATCCATAAATAACCAATACACGTAAGACTTAAAACAGACCACCGCGATAAACTATAATGTAGGGATATCACGATTTAATGGACAGCTGACGGAGGAATTGGCAGAGAGGCTTGCATTTGTACTTGACTTGTAGTTTAATTCATACTTTCTATGGCTGTATTGTTTTAAATACTTTAAGGTGGTCCAATAGCCCAAGTGTAAATAAGCTAATGGCCTAAGGTTTTGATTCACTGGTGAGAAATGGTATGAAATATTTTTTACTGAACTATAGGTAGGTACCTACTATGAATTTACTAGCTAGCTAAAACTAAAATTAGAGCCTCCTGGGTGATCTTTTGTCTTCGCGTCAAGCCTAAAAATCTAAAAGAAGATCCTTACCCTGATAAATAAACACGCAATTTTGGTAAACCAAGAGATACAAGAAAGTTAAAGTCAGATTTTTAGGTGTTATATTATAAAGCCTCAGAACATGTGCTGTGATAGTTTTATCTAGAGAGAACTTTTGTCTATGCTGTGTTTATAACTTCACTTACATATTATGCGTACGCTGTACGTCTGCCTATTAGGTTTTTACAAAAAAACCGCTGCACTAATTTTAATAAATTATCCTTGAGCTAGTTAGCCGTCTTAGAAAGGATATAGGCCACATTATATCGACATACCACGGGAGTGAAACCGTGGGCGGAAGATATGCTCACATAAAGCCTAATTTACACTAGGCAATATAATTAAACTCGACTCTCAATCACTTAAAGAGTCGAATAAATAAAACAAATTAACGACATTCCTATTGAAAATGAATTAAATCTTTACTCCTTACTATATTATAAAAGAGAAAGTAACTCTATCCGTCTGTATGTGTGTTACGTTTTCTTGATTGAACTACTAAGCTGATCTTGACGAAAATTGGTATGGAGATAGTTCAAGACCTGAGGAAGGACGAAGGATTTAAGGATATTTTTATCGACAAACCTACCACGTGGGTGGAGCTACGCGTTTTAGCTCTTACTGTCTATAATATGTAACCAATTCAAGCCAATAGTATATTGGTTGGCATAATATCGTTTAAACTTTTAGTATCTCATCAAATAACGGATTTAGTTAGCGCTTATAAAGTAAAAGAGCACCTGCACGACAACCTGCATCAATCGTAGTCACGAGTAAACTGATGTGACTCATCATCGTTTTAGAACTACCCTCTTTGGCCATCATAGTTTTAATTTGCATCAGCTGCAAATTGAATCGACAACAATTAAAGTATTTATATCGGGTTACCCGCATGCGTATTACATAAATGGAATCACACGAAATTTTAAATACTTCTCTCTTCTGTCAATCAAATATTGACCGTATTTATATGGCGATAAGGGAACACACAATTTTCAAAACCGACAGATTCCCCTACAGACTCACGCCACCGATGTTGTGTCCTAGCAACCGAATTCTAGCTGTAAATAAAAAGCCAGGTGTAAATGAGTCTTAAGTCACAGCGATGATTGCATTTGATAGCCACCATGTATGTCGAAGCAGTTAGAACCAATTACATAAAACTGGTCCAATTGGCGCCGACCAAAGTTGGCAAAACTACCCAGGATTATAAGGATTATAACATATCATCACGCTGTTCCTCTAGAAGGGATAAGACAGAGGTTAATTACACCCACATTCCGGTAGACGAATGATATTCCGCTGGGTTCCGTGAAATAAAGCCAATTAATTAAAGCTACGAGTATTTATACGTCTTTGGGGTATGGGCCTGTGACCTGTCACCTTGCGATTCTCATCTGCAGTACTTGATCAGTAAGGATGGTAGAACTATTGTGAATGAGCTAAAAGAATAACGTATTACCGTCTTACCTTTAGCATTAACCTACTATCAAATAGAAGTGCCTGTTTCTACTGAGTTATACTGTGTTGCGGTAAGTGGACACAAAAGGTATAGTAGACCAACTCATATATTAGTCACCCGATTATAGCGAGGAATCTGCAACTTTTATGGGATATTGAAGGTCAAAATACAAAAGCATAAGATAACAAATTAAGAAGGCTATTACCGCGTTATCGTTATGGGTTCAGCTCTTCAGCCGCTCAACATTTTCTTCCATCTTTTCTTTTTTTTTCTTATTTTCTGCTAACAGCAATCACTCGCAAGACTTTAAGCAGGTTTTTTGAAAGGCCATAGGTATTGGAGGGTGACCGAACAGTGCCACATCTGCCCACTTGAAGGACATCTTTTCTCTACAGTCTTTTCACTAAGCCTGAAGAGTCCAAGAGATTTTCTTCCGTCTAATCGATTTCTTTGAAATTAATTAGTAGGTACTTCTTAGGCAGGTCCTTTTATATTTCTCGATCTAGATAGACATGGTGCCGAGGTTTTAGGTCTAGTTGACTATATTATCAAAAGCTATTAGAACCAGTTCGATTCAATGTTTAATGCGCGCATAGATAGTCACAATTATTAACAACTAAACAAGTGTACTATAAATGGGACATTTAACTTCCAGTATTTATTATCCTTGTAATGTAACTTGGTATCAATTATTTTATGCTATAGTGCAGCCATAGATTAATAACGCCTGGATCGACAGTCTTCATACAAGCGCTTTGTCGAAACTTGAAAAAAGTGAAAAATCTAAAGTGAATAGAATAGAATAAAAATAGTGTAAGTGAAGCCAATAACATATAGATGTGTGTGAAAAAATTACGCCTCGCTGCTTGGGCGACATGCAGACAAACATAAATCTGATGTGTACCTACGTTCTTCACTTTCATTCTTGATTAATCCATAATTCTATGACAATAGTGCAGCAAACTTATTTGGCCCCCCGTGTCTGCTAATTGTTCAACAAAGTAGATAGAAACTAGAGATGAAACTGATAGTAGTTTGACCTGATACCGGATAATCCGGCCGATCACAAGGCCAGGTAGCCGGCTATCTGCCGCCGCCGGATAGTTGTCGAGACATAGGCTTTTAGTGCATACTACGCATTTGCTTCGAGATGGCCGAATTTCCTTGCCCCCCTTTCTCCATACCCTCCATGATGGCATGATCACCTCTCGTTCATTTTGTAATTGCTGCTAATATACCATGAGAATTAGTGTAGAGGTAGATAACTAAGTTAAATTATAATGAAAATGATAATTCGAAACTATTTTACAACGTAAATATACCTTTAATCTACGATTTCAGTATTTAATCATTTTATACCTCTAACGTCTAAACATTGATCAACGTGCGACGACAGATGTTGCCAAAATTATCTAGTAAGTAAAATAGACGGGTTTTATAAAGGCATTTACCCAGTGCCGGATTAGCCATATAGCAATAGTAGCAAATGCTACGGGCCCCGCGACTTGGAGGGCTCCGCGCTTCAAAGCTTGTCTGACTGTAATAACAAAAAAAAACCGACTTCAAAAAGTAGATAAACTAAAAAGTAAAAAATAAATTTACTTCGCACAAAATAATACGTTTATACATTTAGTTAAATAGAAATTATTAAATAATTATGTTATAATTCTGAAGTCGGTGCCAAGTAAAAGCTATAACAACCTTTCTACAATATCAAATTACAGTACACACAATAAGGGGAGGTGTAGTTGTGCTAGTCCGCGGTCGCCCAGTATTGGTACTTACCACAGAAATATAACTAATATTCAGTCAGAAAATAGTTGTTAAATAGATTGATATTATCTATACAGAGTTATTGTTTACTTGACACCGACTTCAGAATTATAAAATAATTATTTAATAATTTCTATTTAACTAAATGTATAAACGTCTTATTTTGTGCGAAGTAAATTTATTTTTTGCTTTTTAGTTTATCTACTTTTTGAAGACGGTTTTTTTTTGTTAAAAATTATTTTATTTTACAATTTTAAGTGATGGGTAGACCCAGCAAGAATGTTTCTCGAATGAGGAGACGACAGTTACTGGACGGAAAATTTATTTAAGGTGCCTATATTAAAAGAATTATCCCCGTACTCCTAACCGTTGAGGAGTTGTACCTTCCAGCTTCAGCTCAGCAACATAAAATACTGACTACTAGATGCAAATATCCAAGTAGCTTTAGATATACAAAAAACAATATAGAAGCCTTTTAAATTTGAGGGTTGCCCTCGATTTCTCTAGGATCCCATCATCAGAACGTGACTTGAAAAAAATGGGACCACATGACAAGTATATCCTTTCAAACAAAAAAAGAATTACTCAAATCGGTCCAGGCGTCTTCGAGTAATCGTCCTCCTTTTTTTTTTAAGTCGGTTAAAAATAATTAATAATAGTAGATGCCTAAAATACTAGTGGTGTTGGAGTATTTCGGCAGCTAAAAATACTTACAACATAATATATTATGTAAAAATTCTCAGTTATGGTCAGTGCTTACAAAGACGATTTAGAGAACAACCTAGGCAATGAATTTGTGCTGTTCGCCGAGCTGCTGAAAACAGATGCTGAAAACCTAAAGCAACCAAAGGGCTTTATTAAAGATTTTGTTACAGGGCACGCGCTGGCTTAATCCGGTACTGCATTTACCTAGTTAGTACCTAGATACATATACAAATAGATTTTGTATTTACCACGCGACACGACACATTTTATTGCAATTCAATGGGCGCTATGGTAAAGTATTGAGCAGAATAAATATTACTCGGAACCGTCAATCTACATCACCTACAATGTTGCACGTTTACTCGCTGCTAGTATTTATATTTTACATACTTCTTGTGCGCACGCGGTTTTTTTTCTATACCAGTGGCGCCATCTCGTGACGGTTTCCGTAAGTAATAAACAGGATAGTTTTTTTTATTCGCAACCTATAATGACGCCTAATGTTGAGCAAAGGTCTCCTCCAGACATTTCCACACCTGAGGGTCTTGGGCGACAAGCATCCATTTAATGCCGGCTGTCTTGACCAGGTCGTCGGTCCATCTGGTAGGAGGCCAACAGGATAGTTTATTTCACTTAATTTTTATTCTTGAATAAGAATATTTTTGAATTTTGCAGTCTATAGTTAACAAATATTGTATAATCCATATTAAAAAAAACTTCAAATATCAGAAATGCAAACATTCAATGCTTTTATTATCCTAATAATGAGGAGGCCTCCTTCAAGTAATATTCTTACATGTTTCTGATTAGTTGAGTCTACTAAAAAAATTAAAAAATGTGTTAAATGGCAACTAAATTAATATTGTAATCTAACTATTTTTAAAGAATTTTATATGCCACTCTATACAGATATTAAAAACACCATTGGAAAGATTTAAATAAAATTAATGAAGACTGTTGGAAATAAATTTAATATAAAAAAATGAAGAAATCTCATAAAAAAATTGACTTTTCTTTGTTTTCTGTACAGCAATATTTGAAAAAAATCTTTTTAATTATTATAGTAGGTAAAAAGGAAATAAGAAAATAACAAAAAGGAAATAAGAAACAGAGGTATAACATAACATCACAACATTTTAACCAGTGTATAATAATAATTGGTGTTCAACACAGCACTTGACCTGTTATACTAAGAAACAGTTGAAAAAGATATGGGACCGGCAAAATTTGAACCTGCGACCTTACTGCACACCGTGCAGCCGCTTTAGCCATCCAGCTACGGTCCCCTCTTACCAGAACCCTAAATTTCTCAACTGTATGATACATCATTTCGTGACGTCACATTCATCAATTTGTTCCTAACTTAAGAAGGATTTTTCAACTGTTTCTTAGTATAATTTGCTAAGCATAGCTAAATTCTATAAAAATAATCAATTAGAACTTGACCTGTTGTTTTTTAGTCCAAAGTGATAGAGCGTGAGCCTATCCACTGGACACAATTCCAACTCCATGCTGCTATTGAGGATTGTCTGAGGCAAATACACTAATAACATGACCAACAAGGCAGTTTTATTAAATTTAATTAATTTAAGCATAAGATCAATTAAGTATTTATTAATCTGCACAGCAGACTTCCACTTAAAATATACTCTATCAATACTGAGACACATACAAAATGAAATACTATTTTACACTTATCCGAAATTGAAGTTCAGAGGTATATTTGGCCAATACTCGGGCTTTTCAGTATCACAATCATTTAAAAACTGTGATTGTACAGATGTTTCTAGTGCCGCTAACTTTTGCCAGTTCTCTCCATACAACTTCTTAAATGACTCTTCTTTATCTTCGGCGTTCCTTGTAGGCATCGCTTCCATTTCTTCTATGACTTTCTGCTCAGAGTTTTGCTTAGATTTTAACCGTTCCCGCTCCTCCCTAGCATCTTCTTTATACTTAGCATTGTTCATTAAAAACTGTATATACTCTTCACTTACTACAAAATTGTCGCTATTCTCTGGTTCCTCTTCCGAACTATCTGATTCTTCGACATGCTGATCTGTAATATCTTCCTGATCAGTATTGTTAGCAACACTAGCGTCATTATTCATGTAGTTTTTACGTATAATATCGTGCAATATACGATTTTCATACTCCAAAGCTGTTGCTTTAGACTTCCAATAAGCAATTTGCTGCTTCATTTGCCATGTAGCAGCGTGCGTAAAACTTTCCGCCCAGGAAGACATTGTGATTGTTGCAAAACTCGATTGTGGTGTCGGTATCTGTATCTTGATTGCAGCACTAGCAGCTTTTTTTTTGTTACCCTTACGTTTGTTTTTGTTTTTAGACCATTTCGATTTTCGACGTCGAGGGTGGTTTTGTAATTGTAATTTTTTATTGTTATCGTCGTCGGGTTGCTGCGAAAACATTGTTTGTAATGTCAGTTTTGACAGTGGTCGATTTTTTATTTTGACGTGTTTGACAGGATTTAGAAGTGATGTGCGTGATTGGCCCTGGCATGATCTGAAATAGAATTTCTCGAGTCGTTTTTGCCTCGAGTACTTGATCAAATAATAAATTCTACTGACGATTTTATAAAATTAATCGTGAATGTTCGGATAGAGAACGTATAGCTTTATTTAGTTGTACATGTTTGTTTATTTTCTAATCCTTCTAGCAAAACTGCTGATGGATTTTGATTAATACTTGTAATTTTGACCACTTCTTTAAAGAGAAATAAGTATAAATTTTTGTAACATACTAATATCAACTATGTATTTAATTTAGTCTGCCTGATTGAAAAAAAAACTTAATTTTAATCGTTTTCAATCACATTTACATGATTCTCATGAAATATGTATGGCGCACATCCCATCCCTTGTAGAAAAATATTGACATTTTGTAAATTGCTTGCTGGAATATCGTAATGAAAAGAAATCAAATTATAAATAAACTAGTGTGAATTTCGTCATTTAGATGATATGGATTACAAAGCTCGATGTCGTACTTGTCTGGGCAGTGAAAAAGAAATGCGCAATATTCATTCTAGCGTCAGAATAGCCGGCGAAGATGTGCACCTGCCAGATATTTTACAGAATTTTTACAATTACAAGGTAATTATTGTCGCCACTGGAATTCTAATTGGAATTAATTAGTAATTTTGCCATATTAATAAACGAAGAGGTAGATTTTAATAGGCTGATCCTGGATAACATGAGACTTAATACGTAACAGATGAAAGTTTGCTCACCTCTGTCTACTGTTTCTGGGCTATACAAGCGTGATGCTATTGAGTTTTATAACATAGAGAAAATGTTAAAATCAGGGTACTAACTTACCGTTTTAAAGATTACCGGCGAGCTATTAAATGGTTTAGAATTGAATGCAGGTTGGCACTATCCACTAGGAATCATGAATTGTACCTTACCCATAATATTTTGTTAAATTACAGGTGACTCCAGACCCAGGATATCCTGAAAATATCTGCATCAACTGTGTCCATCAGCTCACAATAACATATTCATTCAAAGTCCTCATAGATTCTAGTGCAAAAACATTAATTGATAACTTAACTCTACTAGAATCCACAAGTGATAATTACGAAGGCAATTTCGTATCAGATGACGAAAAACCAAATAGCCAAATTAAAGTAAAAAAAAGAACAATAAAAAAAATTGCACCTATAGAGGATGAATTGCAGTTACTATTTTGTGTAGAATGCAAAGCCGAATTTCACTCTGTAAAATCGCTCTGTGATCACTGTTCAAGTCATCATCCTACAAAGTCTTTGGTTGGCAGGGATTGTGAATACTGCAATGAAAAATTTGATGACTTCCGATCTCTAGTCTTGCATAGAAAGCTACATTTGAAGCCATATCTTTGTGAAAACTGTTGGGAAGGTTTCTACAGTGCAGAAGACTTGAATTCACACTCTTGTCAACCTAATTTAGATAAGGATAGAAGTAAGTCTGAAAGGGTGTTAAGGCAGTGTGACCAATGTGGGAAGTCATATCCACCTGGTTACATTAAAATTCACATGCTAACTCACAGTAGTGACCGTCCCTACGGCTGTAAGTATTGCCCAAAGAAATTCAAAGTCCCTGGTGGATTACATTCACACATACTATGGAACCACAAGAGAACAAGAAATCATAAGTGTGAAGTTTGTAACGCTACATTCATATCGTCAAGTTCAAGGAGTTCTCACATAAGGAAAAATCATTTGAAGGAAAAAAAATATGGGTGTGACAGTTGTGGAAAACGTTTTTTCTCAAAATCAGAGTTGCAAAGACATTCATTGACTCATACGGGTGTCAAGAACTTTCATTGCCATTTATGTGATAAGTCTTACCAAACTAGGTACGGATTAAATATTCATTTGAAGTCTCATTCACAGATTAATATGAATGTGTTGAATCTGTAAACTAAAGTACAAAATTTTTTATTTGATTGATCTCATAGGTTTTAAGTAGAGTAGTGACAATATAATTTTTTAAGAGCCTTGTGAGTTTTATTCATATTTTTTTTGTCTATTTGTCTATTATTGGTGGGGTTGACTATCAAGTTCCTTGATCTACAATCTAGCAGAAATGTTGAGACTGTAAAACCATCAAGATTTCTTAATTAAAGAAATGCTAAAATTTTATAGGGGTAAAGAATTGAAAGTCCATGTGCAGGTACAGAAACTTTAATAAAATAAAATTAAGAGTATAATCATACCACAGAAAATTATTACATTCGAAACAATAATATTAAACAATGCAAATGGCGAGAACTAAGACGCTTAACTTACACAATACGATTTATTAAAAACGAAATGTATAATACATGGTTAAGATACGATATTATAATAAAATCGACACATTCAACAAGAAATAGATAAATATTTTGACTCCTATTGTTGAAACAATTATTGTAAGCACCAAGTATAAGGCAGTCCTGACTAGCTATTTTCTAAGTTACTATTGCTTTGATTGACACCAGATAATTTATCTATGAAAAATGGCACTTATATATCCATATCTAATCAATACTATATTCTTTATATTTATTAGGACAATGGAATTCTTATAGCATTTAAAAAATCCGATATTATGTGTATTCTATTTTAGTATGATAGAGAAGGGATTATAGTAGGAATTAATTCAATAAAATACAACTAATAATTTATAAGAATGCCTTAATTTAGAAATTATCACAATGATCAATTTTTAAACAGGTTAAATGAAAAATATCCCAAAAAAAAGTACAAGGCATTTTCACTTTTATTCGCCTCTGATTATCCATAAAATAAGCATGTGTAACTTATGTTTAAATTTAATTTGTCAAGGAGTTTTTGGTTAATATAAGAATATTCTTAGGTGGGATATTTAAAAAAGAACGAGAAAGTCAGAGGCGTTCAAATAGGAGCCAAACTTACATCAACTCTTACTGTGTGTATTTATAAAAATATAAAAAATATCACTCTATATGCAGTCTGTATTCAACGTTATTCTTAATATAACGCAAAGCAGATAATTGCCCTTTTTTGCTATTTTAATAATAATATTGGAACATGTAGAAATTACAGCTCTAGAAAACTGTGTCCAAGTTGGAATTCAATGTAGGATATAAAAATGGACACCATACCAGAAATAGTTGTGTGAAAATGAACAACAGAATGGCTGATAGTATAAATTAGCACAAGTGAAAATATGGGCTTCTCCCTACATATATTGTACAATAGGCTATTTCTTAAAAACGTAGCTTATAGATACTATGCTGGGTGGTCAAGCAGTAGAAGAAAGCATAAGCTGTAAGTAGGATCTCTGAGTCATTTTATACTTTATTTGCGGGAAAAGGCATATTTATTTTCATTTTTTTTTTTCATGACGCATATTTATTCGGAACTATAGAACGATCCAATCCCTATGGCGAGAGCAATCGTACTGTAAGGCAATTCTTCCCTATTTTGTGTTAATTTCTTGCTTTGCGCTACATTAAAACGAGCGTAGTATAAATATGTACATACGATACGTTCGGCTACGCGAGTAGCGCCCATACTGTTTTTGTAACTATTTGTATTTGTATGCCATTATATTCGAGTGTACCCTGCAATGGAAAAATATATATTTTAATATTCTTGTCTACATTTCTTTATACTATTAGTTATTGAGTAGGATATTTTAGAATCAGTCACATAGTTCAAATCAATTAACCTATTTATTTGAGTCGATTAAATGATTTTATATGCTTTGAATCATGTAACTGATTCTTTATTTTATTAAAGTAGAAAATGTAGTTTAATTGACTGTTTTTTTTCCGAAGTACACATTATGCCATTTCAGATTAGAATACATCTTTTTACAGAATAATAAAAGAGTATTAAAAACATACTGCCGTATTATGACACATAGTTTATTCTTGTTTTTAGTCAGTATACTACAATATTAAAATATTACTCTCATGTATTTCGGTAGAACAGTCAATTAAACATACACCAAACAATATAGTTTAACATAACTTATACATTTCAGCAAATAGCTATAACATGCAATAATCTAATATTATTGTAACAAAATAACAGTATTTATTAGCCATCGATTTCACAAAGAAAACAATTTATGAAAGATATTTACAAGATTATTGTGCAACACCTCGCCTTAGCCAAGTGCTAGTTTTATTAAATAATTATAATTATAAGAATTATTCAAAAAGGAATAAACCAAGCATTTAGTACACATTCCACAACCAGTGCAATATTAATAACAAAGTAGGGTATTCCGTCATATCAACAAATCTACACTAATCAATTATTGTATCACTTTTAGAAAACGATATATTTCGTTGATAAAGTTTATATTTCGGAAAATTTTAATGTCAAATAAACACCAGTGCATCTTTAAAATAAAGTTTATTTATTTTATTAAACATTTGAATATCCCATAACCAACCATCTTTTTTCTTAAACAACTAAAAAATATGTTTTCTAAAAGCGGTGCAAATCTTTTTTTGATTAGTGTATGAGGCAAAATCTATCTTGGGATAAACTTAATGATAACTACAGCCGAGTTAAAAATGCAATCACGATACTGAAACCACTATTTATTTGGATCTTTGTAGATCGAGATAAATTTAGAATTTACTTCAAACATGGTTGGTGGGTAAAATAATTATATTAAATGCATTTATGAAGGAGTTTGTTAGTTGTCATGCGATCTACTTATGATACAATTACAAAAAGTGCTAAAAACCTAGTAGTAGTACTATATCCATATTCTAAAAGATATTATTATTTGTAAATGTTAAATTCTTTGTGACATTTCTTAATTACGATTTTTTTTACAAATGAATACTCAATTTCACGGTAATATAATCAACAATATAATGAGTATAATAAACTTCATTCTCAATTAACAACCTAGCTAGATGTTAAAAGATTTACAGCTAGGTTCTCAAATATTATTAGCTAGATGAAAAGGAAATTAATTCTATCACTAAACAACCAAAAGATAAAATAAATAAATATATGTTAAGTTACAAAAAACTAATGACGTAACTACACTACAAAGATAAATGATATAATGTTGGTTTATTTTCTACTAAAGCAGTTAAGAGCCCAAAGAATCTAAATACACATAAGGAAACCACCTCAAAAGTTCATGTCTAAGCCTATTTGATACATAACTTCTTCCATGTCCGGTCCGAACATCGTCCGGTCGGTCGTACCATTCTCTTTGCTGGAGGTAGCTTCACCGTCCGAGTAGTCAGACTGCGTGGAGGAGGAGAGGAGGAGGGGCTGGCCGAGGATGACCCGGATCTGGTCCGTGAGGTGCGGTGCGGAAACGATCTGGTGAAAGATGCCCTCCGCTGTGCTTAGGATTTTGTCTACGTCTAGGCACATTGATAGGTCGTTTACGTGCTGAAAAGATAAAGATAAACAAAAATAATCAACTGAGTTGTAAAATTTATATTCATTAGATTCTGTATTTATTTCGTTGGTAGCAATATATTAGCGTTATTATACAGACAGTAGATACAGTACAGTACAGTAGATATTTTAAATTTTTCGTGAACAAGTAATACAAAACAGTTCATGTAATCTTTTCCTGGCTAAAATGCTAGATCCGCCCTTGTATAAATTGTAATATGATTTGACATTATGGTTGCAAAATAATACAAAAAAAATTATAATAATATTACAATAGACCCCCACAAGTCCAATTTACAGTCGAAGTGAACACCCAAAGCCTCGTCCCAACAATAATAATAATGGTTGGTTGGTCCTTTAAATCGAATTCGTTATATCTATATCCAAATTCTTGTAAAAAACGTCGAATTACTATTACATTGCACATTATAAAAGTTAAAACAATAATCCGAAAATACTCACTTTTAATATTTCAGTAAATCCATAATCTTTACTGATTAACACGTCTTTTTCGGCGTCGAGTATGGCAACACATATTAATAAGTGGAAATTCGGACATGGCAATTCTGTCCATAATACTTCCCATAACCTGTAAAAGAATATAGTTGAAATTATAAATCCTTCGGATTGACTGGATGGCGGAGTGGGCAGTGTACTGCCTGCGACGCTGAGGTCGCGGGTTCGATTGCCGCTCAAGACAAATCTTTGTGTGCATGATAAGTATGTATTGACAAAATAAAAGCTTATATGTATTTAAACTTATTTTCTTTCATAACCTATACCCATACTACAAACATACATATGACTATTAATATGATTACTTGTGTATATTGCTTATAACAACTATAGGACATAACATCCGAAGTATACGGTCCCTTCAATGTCGTTATATCCTGTTTTGACTGTAGTATTGTTTAATCTAGTAAGTAAAAGTTATTTATCATATAAATTATCGCTCGCTAACGGTGAAGAAAAACATCGTGAGGAATCCTGCATGCCTGAGAGTGCGTTAAAGTACTCGAGGGTGTGTGGAGTCTACCAATCTGCAC
Organism: Hypena proboscidalis; assembly: GCA_905147285.1. NCBI lineage: Eukaryota > Metazoa > Arthropoda > Insecta > Lepidoptera > Erebidae > Hypena > Hypena proboscidalis. The sequence continues at coordinate 3,012,931 of LR990132.1, forward strand.
TTGGCCAGCGTGGTGGACTATGGCCTAACCCTTCTCTTCATGAGAAGAGGCCCGTGCCCAGCAGTGGGACATGTATTAGTTACAGGGCTGCTATTATTATTATTGTTTAATCAAAAACACTGTTACAATGGTGTTATTTAATGTACATGTTTCAAGTGATCCTGCCGTAAGGCATGCAAAAATATATTATTAGTACAATCATTGTAATAAAATCAGGACTGACAATGAAATAGTTACTTAGAAATTAAATAAGATTAAATATAATAAAGTCAATTAAATTAATTAATAGAATGTCGATTATAGTATTAAATAAAACTATATAAAGGTTACCTCATAATATCCCTATGCGAGAACTCTCTCTTAAACCAAACAAGCAGCCACCTGAAGCAGAAGTACATGTTCCCGGAATCCTTCTGCGACAGATGGTTGGCGAGCTCGGGGCTGGCGAACATGAGCAGTTGCTGCAACTGCAGGAGTTGTAGCTTCATGCCTGCTTGGTCCATGTCGAAGTTTGATGCCTGGGGAAGGAAATAAAAGTAAATAAAACTTAAGAAATGTATTGACTCGATTCGCATAATAAACAGGGTAATTTCGAATGAGAGCACAACCTTGGACTGATAGAACAACTCATTTGCTACCACTTTATGTATGGTCATACAGGCGGAAGTGAACAGTTCTTGAAATATTTTAGATTTAGTATTTTTCAATCATACCTAACTAAAATACAAAAAAAAAATGCTATATTAAACATTTTTCATTATAATGTAATAATGTAATTGAATTACATTCTAATCAACATAACCACATAACTGACATTATTTTAAACACAGTGCCCCAAAACTCGAAAAACATAGTAACTTCTTACCTAGCTTCACTCACAGAATGTTGTTTTTTAGGCAAATTAAAAAAGAAATATACATATATACATAGCTTGACCTTTGACTTCGCAGTCCTACAGTCTCCCACTCGGCTATCGCTGCTGATGACGAAAAGTTGCGGCAAAGACAAGGCGCGTTTCTTAAATGGTATATACAATGTAAATACTCACAATCTTCTCCATAAATCCAACAAAGCACCAGAAGCTATCCACTTCATTGCCCAGCAGCAACAACAAAGGCGCTAATATATCACTCATGCCTTGCACATATCCTAGATCGAAGTTATACATGACATAGGTCATAAGAATGTCTTGTAGCACTAGGAGATTTGGGTTGTTGTCTCCAGCAAAGAATGGATGCGTCCGGTCCGTTCGGTTCACGTCTTTTTCTACCAGGCTCTTGCGGTCTCTATATTCTGAAAACCTGAAAAATAAGATAAAACTCTGTGGTTTCTGTAGACAAATAAGAGAAAATACGTTTTTATATATTATATTTTTATAATTAAGAAGTCATAAAATACTTAAAGTATAATATTATTATCATTAAATTTCATCTGTAAATGGATATTTTTTTTTCTTCTGCGTTGGATCCGCAATCAGTCCTAGACTATAAGCGTATGTGTTTATTGTATTGGCGTTGGTAGTAAGCTTCTTCCAGTGAAGATCGCCACTCTATTTAAGTCACTTTGGCTCATTGTCTAGATTTTGGATATTTTTTCGTTTGAGTCGTTGTATGTAGTTGTTGTTTTTTAATTCAGCTACAAGTGCGATGGGATAGGCAGAGATTCGGTTTTTGTAGGTCTTGGTAGCAGAACAGATATCCTCTTTGACTGTGTTTATGTCGAGTTCCTTATGTATTTCAGCATTTGTTATGAACCATAGCATTCCTGCGATTGACCTTAATATGATGTTTTGAAGGCAACATGCTGATGTTAGTATAACTAGCACTGTCCCAGAGCTGAATCCCATATGTCCATATAGGCTTCAAAACAGTCTTGTAGAGGAGGAAATAAATGTATATGATGGTCTAATGTTTAACGTATACGCCTATCAGCGCGAGGTCTTGTGTCCTGTGATGCCCGGGTCGGGCAAAGTGTTATTCGTGAACTGTCAGGCAATTCACAATAGCAGCACGGAATTGGAATTGTGGCCAGTGGATAACGCTAGGCTCACCTCCTATCCAATGGGACCTTAACATAACAGGTGAAATGTGGGGGCTATACACCTCTGCCACAACCTTCTGGAGAAATAGGCTATGAAAAAGACAAGAAATGCACTAATGATATAACACAAAGATAGTTAAAAGGTAAGTCTCCAAAATAACACACAAAAAAGTAACTGCATTTAAACTTGGCACATAATTCTGTTCAGTTTATTGTCAGTACTATTGGAGCTTTCAAAATAAGAATAAATTGTCTATTATAATTTTAAAAAATAAAAAAGAATCTATGAAAGAACATGAAAAAATAACAATGTACAATATTGTCTGCACCTAGTTCTGAAGCTGCTGTTAGTATTTACATGTTTGTTATGTTACGATTTAGTTAAGTTATTATTAGTGTATGGTCCGATGGGACTGCCATGTACTTTTGTATAAAAGTCCCTAAAAATAAATAAAGAGAAAAAAAAAAAATATATAATGACGCATTTTTCTAAATATTTAAGCAAAAGCTACCGCTTTTATTTTCTCTTTACAAAATGTCCACCCTAAGGTTGCCTGGAAGAGTCGCTTTGAGCGATAAAGGCCGCCCTTTGTACATTTTTCTTTTATTTTCTTTGTGTACCTCTTAAGTTTTTCATGTTATAGAAATTATGTACAAATAAAGCATTTTCTATTTTCTAAAGTACATCATACCTGGCTTCCTGTCGTTCTGTCATGGATCTCCACTGCAGTTTCATGGAGAAGTATTCTTCTGTTCTCTTCTTTTGTAAAGCCCTGAGTTCTGCGTGCGTCATGTGCCACGGGTAGTAGTCTAGTAAATACTTCCATACTGATTGCCTTATTGAGTGCGCTACGCCCTAAAAAAAAACAGTAATGTGCTGTATTTGCTTGTTTAATCATCTAAATACAAATTGAAATTCAAATCATTTATTTTTATAGGCCCCAGGGGGCGTTTGAACATGTCAAAACATTACAAACAATAATATAAAAATAAATTGTAAGTAAAACTAAATTATACTAATTACAATAATTTGAATAACCGCCCCTTATTTTATTTACGACGTATGTAGCTAACAGACGTTAGTAATTCTTATTTCTTGAATTATACAAAGAAACAGTTGATAAAATTATGGGCACGGCAGGTTAAGATGGGAACAAATGGATGACCTTGACGTCACGAAAAGACGTTGAGAAAGTTAGGGTCGTGGCAAGAGGCGACCACAACTGGTTGGGTAAAGCAGCCGCTTTACCGGGCAGCCGCCCGGTGCGCAAATGGTCGCAGGTTCAAATCCTGCCGGTCCTATAATTTATTTTAACTATTTCTTAGTAGACGAACTTAGTTCATCAAGAATTCCCAAAAGCAGATAATAGATGTATCGCTTCATCTGAGGATCACGTTGTTATGCCTGCCTGCTTCATGTGCTAGTTGTTTCAGGGCCTGATCTCACCATAAAACCGGCACTCAGTGGCAATCAGAAATCAAATCATTTATTTCCATGGGCTCAAAGGACGCTTGAACATGTCAAAGCAAACATCAAAATAAAAAATATATAAAATTAAAATAAAACTTAACCAATTAAATTATAATACTTATTGCATTAAAATGATTTGAATCAGCGGAGCTTAGATTACCGGAGTAGTGCAAGCACTACTATTTGGCGGTAGGTTAAAGGTGAGACGGTGGTGCTTGCGCCCTTGAGTTCACAAAAGCTACCACCGTCATATTAAAATCTAGATTTAAATCTAATGTTTCATGATATAAAGTTAACTAGGAAGGACCGTAACTCATCGGGCAGCCATACCATGTCGCTAACTTTTGCATCGAAACAGTCTATATGAAAATGTATGGTTGCAAAATCGCCAAGTGAAATAACATATTAATACAATTTTGTTGAAATGAGTTTAGTAATAAAATTTCTTTATTGGCATAAATTATAACATTTAGTTGAAGTTTTACACAGTGTTTTTACCAGTGTAAAAACGCCTCACAAAAACTTTGCACTGACTAATACAATGTTAAAATTTAAATTAAATAACTTGTTAAAAAATACGGTAGTAGTAAAAAAAAATGACATGCACTATTGTTTATAGATTGCATTTGATACACTTATAACTTCACAACAAAAACTTTAATCAAATTTTGTTAAAATGCGTAGCTTAAAAGTTGGACCTCAATCTTAAAAACTCATTATGGAGTATAAAAAGTAGTCGCTTACAAATTATAAAATTTAACATGAATCACAAAAAGAATCTCTCCGGCGGGGAATCGAACCCCGGTCTCCCGCGTGACAGGCGGGGATACTGACCACTATACTACCGAAGACTTGTTAATCTAGTGCGAAATTATACACTACTATTATCAATACAATATTATCGGTGATAATGATTTGACATGGCATTTTTATGACGCTGTTTATTAATTGCGAGTGAAAAAATGTTTCTTAACTGTATTTAACATACGCAAAAATATAATATCTACATACAAGTAATTTAAATTAACCCGACTACGTAATAATATTGTATGTACTTAATGTTGGTTTGCTACACAGAGAAGACCGCGAGAACTGTACGAACGCATTTGAACCATAGATTTTAACTTAAGCAATATGATAAGTACGTACAATTAATTTAATTTAAATCTATTACTATACAATAAAATTCAATAAAATAATTAAGTGAATTTATGAAATTAATTTTAAAATAATACAAATAGTTGTACACCCTGATGGGTAAAAAATAAAACTAATTAATAAGATTTTTTTTTTATTGTTTTACTTTAAATACTCACCCCTCTGAATATGAGTTGTCTAACGCCTTCCACTTCAGTGACTCTGCCTTCTGTGTCCTGAAGTCCGTCCCATTTCTCTGTGGATAGTGGTGTCCCTCTGGAAAAACAAAACGTTCATATTATTTCAATGCTAGTTTTCCCGCGCGGCTTTTTCCGGTTTGGTGGTGAGATCAGGACCTAAAATTACTGGCACATGAAGCATAACACCGTAGTCCTTAGCTGCAGCGACGCATTTATAATCTGCTTTTGTGGATTGTTGATGTCCATGGGCTGTACTCCACTTACCATCAGGTGGACTACACGTTCGTTCGCTGTGGGCGTAGTATAAAAAAAAATAATATGTAAAAATAAGGGGGCACTTGGGGGCAGGTTGTCTGGGGTCGCTCTCAGAATAAATCCTCTTCTGCTCACCTAGGTATACTCGGCCTGGGTGGCAATGTAGGCTTTACGCTGATGACCTCATACTCATCATTCCTGGTCACTGTAGTAGTTTCTTCCATAGCACTCATGCTCTTCGTGAGGAGATCCGCCACTTCTTCTGATACGTCCCGCTTGCCATTGCCATTCATGCCTTCGTTGCCGAAGTAAACTGGAATAGAAAAATAGAGATATTTGTACTACTTTACGGAGATGTTAATCTTCTATGGGAGGTGTTATCTATTGGTTAGGAAGGGTTTATATAATCTATATGTGTTTCTTTTTTAAAACGACGCCCGCACTATTAAAAGCTTCAGTGTCGCGGGGGTGTTCACAAACATACACTTCTCACACAAAGCACACCCAGAGTCAGAACAAATGTTTGCGGATCACACAAAGATTTGTCCCATGTGGGGATCAAACCCACAATATCAGCGCAGTTGAAAGCGGCGAGGCGACAGCTTTAACTCACGTTTAATTATTTCGTCATTTACAAAAATCTAGAAGTCAATTATAAAATTATATCAGAATACAATAACAAACAGACGGATCATTTATTAACGCATTACGCAACCTTTTCACCGCCGGAGTCGTATATATTCGACAAAAAAATTGGGCCTTATTCCGCCGGGGTCAGATTTATCCGACACAAAAACCTATGTCTTATTTATTCAATTTCTAAACGTTATACGATGTTTTAGCCTAAAATACTTTTTTTTTAGAATGTTTATCTATTCAACCATTTATACAAATAAATACTTAGTATTATAGGGAAATATGAACATCGAAAAATGTATACTAGAACATCCCTATTTATTGTAGGTAATTGTTCGATTCAATATGCCTGGCGCTGGGGGCACGCCAAGTGATAAAAAGTCGGGCGGTGAAAAGGTTAAACACAAAAACACACAAACAGCATTGTATCAACGGCAGACAGTAGCAGCGTCAACTGCTTCTGAAGCGTTAACAGCAGCCGTCAACACGTCAGCGACTAGCATCGACTGCCGTTGGCAACCTGCTGCTAGTGTGATAGAGCTCTAAGATGCCTCTAAAGAAGTGACCTTGAAAATTTTGAAAATATAATGTTATAAATATACACTACTGTAGATGGGCAGGGCACCTAGCCAGATATACAGACAGAAGATGGACAATTGAAACTACAAAATTGAACCTACAAAATGGAAAGGCCCCATAGGAAAGAGAAAAGTTGGGAGGCCAAAAATGAGATGGGAAGATGATATTAAAGAAATAGCGGGAAAAAAGTGGATTGAAATTGCAAAAGACAAGAAAAGGTGGAATGATTTGGAGGAGGCCTTTACCCGAAAAGGGACTATACAAAAAAGAAGAAACTAGTAAACTAACTTATTAATAAGGATAGATATAACTAACAAATAAGTTTATAAGATATTAAATATTATGTATAGGTTTAAGGCTTAAATAAATAAATAAATAAATAAAAATATACACTAACCAATATCAGTAAGTTTCGAAAACGCCTCCATAGTAGTCTCATACGGCCGCTGCTTGAAATTGGACACCAAATTCCAAACCACATCAGTTGTGTTCTCCGTAAAGATATCAAGCTCGGCAAACGATCTATTGAGTACTTGGGACTCGATATTAGGTTCCACAACCACAAACGTGTTCCTATCATGTCTGGTTTTGGCCGTTTTTACATGATTTTTGAGATGACTGACGAAAATCTCGGCGTTTCCATGTTGGAAGTAGAATGTGTTTTGCCAGACGCCCGGTTTTGTTGAGAACTGCATTTGCTGGTTGTTGCGCGTTATTCTGAAGGTTTTTATATCCTCGATGGGTATTTTGATGATGCGTGCACGCGCTGTCGCGTAGTCCGATGTTATGTTGCCGCTGAGCGTTCTTTGACGGCGACCTGGTGAAAATAGTAAGGTCTTAAAAGCTAGATAGCATTACCATTTTTAATTGCATAACATGCTTTGGTTATGTGTACTAAGTACATGGTTGAATGTATATTATTGGCCGAATACTTGGTGCGTGTTATCAAGACATAAGCTGGAGTAAGGAGTTGAATTTAATTAGCATGAAAAAGCTGTTATTTTAAAGTTAAATATAAGTTCAGTTACTTTTTATTCTCTCTCCCAAATATCTACTTAACTTCACATCAGATATATGTCATTGTGTTATTGATATTATAGATTATTGCCTCCTTTTATTATAATTGTATTCTTAACAAAATGTTGTGTATGCCTGTTATAGGTATGCATATTAGAATCTTATTTGTTTGAAAATGCTTTTTGTTGAGAGTGTATAAATATGTTGGTGTACCTTAATTAATGAATAAATAAAACAAGCAACAAAATAGCACTGCCAGATGTTGGCACATATTGTTTAGGCATTAATGCATGACAATCCTCTCCTGGACAGGAGTATCCAAGCTGTGCCCAAACCATAAATCATATTTAACTACCTTTAGCATAAGACATGGATATACCAATAGTGTTAACAACAGCCCACTCCTGGTCTTGTGTATCGGAGTCTATGGTGATCAGGTCATTGGGCCGCCACTCAATGCACTTGGAGTTTTCATGGATCTGCACGATGCACAGCATCCCGATGCTGTTAAGGTCTGTGACTGGCCTACCCAGGCATGCCTTGAGTAGGACTCCATCTTGAGTGAAGAGGTCCTGCAGATGATATAAGTATATTTTATAATTTAGAGGTTGCGTGGTAATTATATACTTTATTTACTGGTACCAGAAATAAATACTTATATTCTTAACTAATCCTAATGACCTAACAGCGTGAATGTGGAGAGATGACTGCCGAGCTGAGCAACTCCGCATTTGCGCCTAAGTACAATTTGTAGCGTCAGCACTCGTATGCTACATCCATTTTTATAATTGCTGAAACTTACTAACTAAAACTGATTTAATTTAAGTGTCTGAGAAAGAAATATATATATTCAGGGTGGATGCAACAACATCTAGAATTCAGTGTAAAATTCACTTCTTATGTCCACACCTTACATATAGAAGGGTAATAATCAATCATCAGCAGTAAATTTTGTTCACAAAATTCACAAGAATACAATATAAATTTTAATAAGTTGCATTATCCAAGTCTTTTTATTACTTTAAAATAAAGTTATGTAAATATGACTGTATCACCTTGATAATATTTTCTTAAGAGCCCATTGTTTACAACTTTATTAACACAGTTTTACTTCAAGATCAAAAACATTAAGATCTTTGATAATCCTTACTATTATCCTTAGGTACTTATAATATATTCACTGAGGTTGCGGGTTTAATTCCAACTCAAGACAAATCTTTGTGTGCATGAACATGGAGGTTTGTCTTGGTCTGTATAATAAGTAAGTATTCACGTAAAAAAGTATATGTATTAGTATCAGTTATTTGAGTACCCAAAGTACAAGCTCTGCTTAGTTTGAGACTTGATGGTATTATGTTTTTGTTGTGGGATATTTATTTATTTATGGGAAAATAATTTTGAGTCTGTTACACTATAACAGGTAAACTACTGAACCAATCTTGATATATATTTATGCCTGTGTGATAGTTCAATAACTACTAACCTAACTACACAGGCAGAGTTGGCACCATAACCAGTATGTAATGAACCAAAAACTTTGTAAGTAACTTCAGAGATAAAGTTCCATGAAAATTGATAAAAATATAATAAGAAAAATATGATTAGACACTCAAAAAATTCTGATAAGATTAGGAATTTCATGAATGAGTAAAAGATTTTTTTAATATACAAATAAATTAAAATAATACACAGGAAAGATTTGATTTTGCTAGTTTGTTTGTTATGATTTAATTTAAAAACTCCCAGACCAAGGTATTTCAAAATTGTATTTACCATTAGAATGCTAAATTATTCTTTAGTATCATAGGCTATATTTTATCAAGGTACCATGCGGGTGATGCCCTGCTTTTTTTCCAATGTTGTGTAAATACAGCTGTTTAAATAAAATATTGTTGTCAAACATTATGCTGATGAGTTATATTGTTTACCTTAAACATTTTTCTGTGATGTTATGATTTCAGACAGCATAAACATACACATTGTAAACTAATTGATATACTAACATTATTCTGAATATAGTTTGGAGTACAATGTAGCGCATATGACTGCTCTGCAATTACTTACAATGCAATGTACGTCATATAGATACCGAGGCCGCCTATAGCACTCCTGAATACTTTATTAGTGCGCACAATCACCTTGATTATCTACCACAAACCCAGTAATAACAATTTTGTAATGACGCAATATCCAGCACGTCCTTGATAAATACCATACAATTGCTCTAATGTTTACTAATACGAAATCTAGTCTACTCGACGAGCAAAGGTCACACTACGACAGACAAAGAATAATAAACAAAATTAACTTACTTTACACTGCTCGGGTATGTCCTCCACTGAACTTGATGTCGACATTTTGAACACTCAGTACGCGCGAGGTTGAAAAAAAACATGGAACGATACGAAAACACTTGCAATATACATCTACGCCATATTTTTCATGGATTTCCTGTCCAAAATAAATAAAACATGCGAAACCTCAGAGTACACCAGTGTTCAACTGCCAAATGTTGCAAACCTGAAAAATATGAACCAAAGATAGTCTAAGCTCTTAAGTTCCAAGGCGGTATGCCTGTTATTTTAAACTGAGATCATTTTTCTCATCAGCGGCACTTTTTCATAATACTATTGATTACTATGTCTGCTGAGTTGAAAAAACATTAAATATTAAATAATAATGAATTTCATAAAATAGAACCACTTATGGGCAAATTTTACATTGATTCAATTTAGCAACACTGATTTAACTGTCAGTCCAAGACGTTCCATTACATTCATACTACGCGTAAGTAAGATTAAATTATTATGTTATTAGTGTTATTACATAAACATAGAGTACATTTTTATGTAGTCTATGTTTAGAAATTAAAACGTTCATATTTACAACTATACATATTTAATAAAAGATAATATTTATATACAATAATAAACAATATATATTTATACCTCCAAACAAATATAAAACGATGTTTACAAAACTTCATACAGCATCAAAAAACGCCGCATTGATTTCAAAGCCAAATGCCTTATTCCCATTCTCCCACAGCCAGCAAACAACCCCTTCTGCCGCATTTGAAGCTGTATTTAATAATAAGTTTGATGGTAAGTCAGTGCTCGGACAAGCAATTTTCCAAGCGCTCACGCACTGCATCGGCCATTCACAACATTTCAGAATCAACCAGTGTAAAAGCTAAAATTTTCCTGGTTAATTCTTCCGTGCTATGGACCGAGGACAAGAACGCTAGTAAACTTTCATCGGAAATTTTGCGAATGCCAAGGCTGCCCAGGCGAACCAGTAAGAATGCTGGAGCCACGCTCGGTCATTCGGCAATTCAATTAAGAATTTTCAAGAGATTTTGAATGCTAAATAAATTAAGTCATTAAAATTATTACCGCATCACTAAGCTGAAATAATATATTAGTATACTCTTTGGCTGAAATAAAAAATCATAAAAAGAACGTCACAAAAATAAATGAGGTTCAGAAATCTAATTTTGGTGGCAATGACTTTTCAATTTTAGTTGTATTCTTATTCTGTGAGTTGTATTCTTATACTTTTAGTAAGCAATTTAAATTTTGGTGGATGATTTTCAATTTTGGTGAACACACAACATGTTATTTTTTTATTAATATGTAAGTTTCGAACTTAGCCATACATATAAGCGGAAACTGTAAATTGACTTACGTTGTAATTTCTAAAAGTTATTTTATTGATTGTCCTAAAAGCTGTTTGTTTCCCAGAAATAATTAAATAAATAAATAATTCCGAAACTTTGCATCGGTATTTACTTAGCTTTGGTGATAATTCACAAATAAAATGGGAACGGTCTGATGCTCCAGCTAGGAGTGTCTTTTCATGAGAGAACTCCTTTGACGCTTAGAAGCATAGATACGTCTTTATTTTTATTTTTTACACTAACATAGTCTAGCGCGTGCGCCGCGCCGCACCTTATTTGATTTTTGGTGCCCCTTGCTACGGGGATTCAGATGTACGGGGAAGATTACTGAGAGCTCAGACACCAGATGTCGTTATTTTGAATGCACGAAAGGAGGGACTCTGATTGGTCTAGAACTCTAGAACACTACGAATTTCAAACTCAAATCTTTAATAAGTGTCTTAATATATTGATTCAAGCATATTAATTATGGAACTATTTGATACTTTGACTGTAGGCAATTTTATCCTTTCGGCAAATTGTCAGATTATGATGATAATATCACAGCCTTAATGAAATATGTACATAAAAAAAATACTGACTAAAAATGTGTCTACTACTTGTATCGATTAAATAACATACAAGTCATTATTGATTAATGACAAAGCTCATTTGACACAATAACTAGCAGTAGGAATATGCGTACAGTAGTGAAAGAATTATCCTTTAACTCCTAACTATTGAGGAGTTGACCTTCCATCATCAGCTCATTTGACACAATAACTAGCAGTCTGAATATGTGTACAGTAGTGAAAGAATTATGCTTTAACTCCTAACCATTGAGGTGTTGACCTTCCATCATCAGCTCAGCCACATAAAATTAGTACGATTAGGCGTAAATACAGGTGTAGCTTTGAAAAACACACTAAAAACATTACAATCATGTGCCTATAAAATACGAGGTTTGCCCTCGATTTCTCTGAGATCCCATCATCAGATCACGACATGCTGACAATGGGAACTCCCTTGGAATCATCTCCTGTCCAACAAAAAAAGAATCATCAAAATCAGTTCATAAACGACGAAGCTATCCGTGAACAAACATAAAAAAAGCAACATATATACGAATCGAATTGAGAACCTCCTCCTTTTTTTGAAGTCGGTTAAAAAAGTTAACGCCGCTGGTGTATACCTTAAAATTTAATTAAATTACATTTTTTTTAAAGTTAACGTGAGTTTGGATGGCAAACCATTCCATGGTCAAAATAGTGTTAATCGTGTTAATTAATAATTAATTTAGTCGAACGCGGTTTCACCTATAAACTAATTTTGCAGAGTGTAATCGTTAAGTGTGTCTAAAGTGTGCACAAATTCTTCTATCACCAACATCGCTTCCGGAAGCCTGCAGCAGTCTTCGGAAGCTGCTTTCCTTCTGGACCGATTTAGGCTGGCTGGAGTAAACAGGAAACCCTTCACGCACAACGGTCCCATAGGAGGACTAAGTGCGGATACCGCCCAGGAAAACCAAACCAACCAAACCAAGATTATTCCTTTACTATTAGAGATATCAAAAGACTTTAAACTGATATCAAAATAATGTTACCTAAGTAGAGTAAACGATAAAAAGCCAAAAACTTTAATCGCTCTCATACATTTAATCGATAAGTTGGTTGCGGTGATTATACGTAACTATTAGCGATATAAAAATATTTTAAACTGTGATTAAATAGTAAATAGTCGGAATAATTGTTAGATATTTATGTAGCGCTAAGTATTAATCAATAATATAATTATTACTTAACTGTGTCTGTAAAGCGGGGTTCACACCTGGCAAACGAAGGCTAACGAACGCGTTCATTGGTACTATTTTGGAAGGCTTAGCAATCAATAACGAATCCTTTGATGTAACTCTGGCGGTATTCGCACATAATAAATGACATGACTGATGACATTGCCAACGTCAAGAAGTGACATACTCGTCACAAATGTCAAAGAGCGCTGAATATCGATAACGAAATGTTCACAGCAAGAATACATTTATATACTACTTCCAAGACGCTACCGTAGGACAGCTGTCCGCCAGGTAATGCCACCGTGCCTGGTCGGAGAATCCTTCCTTTGTGGTGGAGAAACATCACACCCCGTTCCTCTACATTACCACTGCTTTGGATTGCCGGTGAACGCAAACAAGCGCTCGAATTTGTCGTGTGCGTACGCCCAGCGAAATGTTGTTGAATTTAAAGATTTTAAGTATGCAGATATTTAGTGTATGACGTCGTGTAATTGTGTATGGTAAAAAAAAAATTGTGCATGCAGCCATTGTGGAGAAATTCACCAAAAACTGATTCCGCTGGGCGAACTTTGTCCTGGCGAAACTTTTTTTAATCCATCGACTTTAGAAGAAAAGAGATGTGTCCAAAAATTAGTGTGTATTTGTGTGTAATTGTGTATGTATAAATAAAATTAGTGCATGCATAAACTTCGGAGAAATTCAAGTTTCCGCTGCGCGAACGTTTGGCCATTAGCTAGTTTTCATATAAAGCGCTTACATAGAGAGCTGTAGATTTTTACATACGTTGTTTTGAATTTGTTTATATTTGTTTAAAAAACAGATTTAGAAAAAAATTAATGGTTTTAAAGATAAAAATATAAACGTAAAATACTCTTATTAGGTCTTAGTTCTTAAAGTATGCACTTTGGGGTCTAGATTTTCACGTTTATACAAACTTTGTAAGTGTCTGCAACATGTTGCCAAGTATCAATGATGTTCCGTTAGTAATTAAAGAGTTGTAGGGCAAATTACCATGAAAAGTTGTGGTTTTTGTTGTGTTTACAAAGCAGTCAAATATTACGACGTTCTAAAGGAATTGCATGGTAAAATGTATGCCAATAATTACTGTATTCATTCAACTATGCACATGCAAAATTTCATGTCATTAAATTCAGTCATTAAAGAAAAACAATTAAAATACTGACGAAGCATCGAAAACCTACATAACCCGACCAAGTACGGATGGCTACAAAAAAGCGGCCGTACCATATATATAAGAAACGTTCTTAATCTTCCAATATAGTATTTATTAATATGGTACAGTTGCGTACACAAGCGTTAGGAATCGTATCTATTTTATGTCCATTTTTTCACACTAGAATATTTTTGATCATTTTATAACTACAATACTTAGACTATTTAACCAGAGGACTAACCTTAAGCGTTCAAACAAAATAATTCTGCATATTTTGGTGGGGTGCGGTGGAACACGCTCACTAAGTTACTACCAGTACAACGGTAAACATCAATTAAAAATCGAGTCTAGAAGTATTTTTTTTATGTTATTAGATTGTTTTATCCACTAAAGTTGCAAAAGGGAACGCTCGTGCAAGCCTAGTCCATTGGTTAAATAGTGTAATAAGCTACAATATGATAAATATTTACCTAAACAGTAGTACTTACATGTGGTAATTATTTAATTTTCCTATGGGGTCTATAGTTAGATCCGTGAAATCTTCAATAGAAATTAACTGTAGGTATGAATTTTATTTGTCTTAAATAATATAATAATATTTAGATTATATCTCAAGTGTCAAGCGCATACTTAAATAAAGTACCTACGTAAATAGTACCTACTTTCTGTCATAGTCAAATAGATTTAGGTGTACACAAATAAATGACCTATAAATTATATCGAAACAATTGTGTTATCACCTATACCGGGTTCAATACCAGTATTATACTGTAAATTTTGGGATGTTACCTAAATATACTGCACGGCCGCTTTTTTGTAGCCATTCGTACTTGGTCGGGTTATGTAGGTTTTCGATGCTTCGTCAGTATTTTAATTGTTTTTCTTTAATTACTGAATTTAATGACATGAAATTTTGCATGTGCATAGTTGAATGAATACAGTAATTATTGGCATACATTTTACCATGCAATTCCTTTAGAACGTCCGTCGTGATATTTGACTGCTTTGTAAACACAACAACAACCACAACTATTCATGGTAAATTGCCCTACAACTCTTTAATTACTAACGGAACATCATTGATACTTGGCAACATGTTGCAGACACTTACAAGGTTTGTATAAACGTGAAAATCTAGACCCCAAAGTGCATACTTTAAGAACTAAGACCTAATAAGAGTATTTTACGTTTATATTTTTATCTTTAAAACCATTAATTTTTTTCTAAATCTGTTTTTTAAACAAATATAAACAAATTCAAAACAACGTATGTAAAAATCTACAGCTCTCTATGTAAGCGCTTTATATGAAAACTAGCTAATGGCCAAACGTTCGCGCAGCGGAAACTTGAATTTCTCCGAAGTTTATGCATGCACTAATTTTATTTATACATACACAATTACACACAAATACACACTAATTTTTGGACACATCTCTTTTCTTCTAAAGTCGATGGATTAAAAAAAGTTCCGCCAGGACAACGTTCGCCCAGCGGAATCAGTTTTTGGTGAATTTCTCCACAATGGCTGCATGCACAATTTTTTTTTTACCATACACAATTACACGACGTCATACTCTAAATATCTGCATACTTAAAATCTTTAAATTCAACAACATTTCGCTGGGCGTACGCACACAATTTGTCCGCTTACCCTAAACTATTTCAAACAGGAACGAACGAAAGCGTTCGATCGCCTTCGTTTGCCAAGTGTGGAACCAGCTTAAGTTATAAAAGCTCATCTCATTCCATTGAAGATTGAGATATTTTTTAGGGTCCCGTACTCCAAGGGTATAAACGATCACGATCAAACGAACGATAATATTACTAATATTACACTGTCTGTCTGTCGCCAGGCTGTATCTCATAAACCGAGATTGCTAAACAGTTGAAAATTTCATAAATTATGTTTGACTGTTGCCGCTATATAACAGCAAACAGCAAATATATAAATAATTAAAGATGGCTCCCATACAACAAACGTGATTTTTTTGCTCGTTTTTGCTCGATATTGCTAACGGCAACAGGTAGTAGCTAGAAGAAACATACATAAAATCACGCCTATGTTACCCAAAAGGGTGTGGCAGGTGAAGTGTGGGTGTTGTACACACCCACACTTCACCTGTTATGTTTGGGTCTCATGGAATAGTAGGTGAGACTATCGCCACCCACCGGGCACAATTCCAACTCCGTGCTGCTATTGTGAATTGCCTGACCCGGGAATCGAACCCGAGACCTCGCAGTGAGAGGCGCATACGCTAACCACTAGACCATTAAGGCAGTTGCTTGAAATATTTATAGAATATTTAATTATATATTTACTTAAAAGTAAATAATTAAATAAGTACAATTTTTTTTTGCTGTTATTTTTAGATAATACGGATCCCTTGCGCAATTCCGACTCGCACTTGTCCAGTTTTTCTTGTGATGAGTACTTAAATATCAGAATAAAAAATAAAATAATCATAGATTGCCTATGTCGTTTTTCCTTACATACCTGCAGGAATCATATCTAAAGAGTCAATAAATACTTGCCGCCATTGACAACCAAAGCGATTGGAGAACGGTCCTGACCACATCCAGGTAAATGTGTTAAGATCATTTATTTTAATATTATTCTTTAGACGGTATGAAACAAAGTTGTGTTAGTTACATTATTGGAGGTCTCGCCCACGACCAAGTTTTTGCAGGATATTGCATGGAAAACTTCCTAAAGTTAGATAGCATTACTATTTAAACATGGATATTGTGTCTGAGCTTAGGTTACTCGATTTTGATATATTTTAACTAATTAATGTGTGGAAATTGGTTTATTAGTCGTGCAAGATTAATTTGGACAGTAATCTTTTGTCGAGACAAACAGGTTGTATGTATATTTTTTTCTTTCATTATCTAATATTTAACAAAAGTGGGATGTTATTAATTTATTATTCGCAGAGATTGGAGATGTAGGTATGTAATAAACTGAATTTTGTAAAAAAATAAGATAGTGCTTATTGTGGTTTGATTCCCTGATTGGGCATAAGTATAATATTATTATGATTGATATTACACCCCCACTTCACCGGTTATACCAAACCTCTAAGCTCTCTGCAGCCTCTGTACGAACCATTATCGTCATTAATTATGTAGTATGAGCTATTTAATTATATTGTTTTCTTCCAGAAGAAATGAATATTCTAACTCGTATGCTGAGCCTCATTACGGTGAAGTCAATTCGGCCGTTGATAACCCTTCTGCAGTTCATATTCCACTCCATAGATGAGCTGGAACTCGATGCAAAAGACTTCCCATTGCAAGCAGATGTTCGAGGTTCGTAGCTAAAAGTTCTAAAACTGACTCTAAAGACCGATTTCCCACGGCGGTACCACACTAGCAGGCGATGCGGCTAAGCGCCATGCATTCCTAGCCAAAGACAGAAAAAATATGTGTTGCGATATTGTAATCAATACTTTTATTCTGAGACTTCATATGCGTACACTTTCGGTACTTTCTATGGTATCGGTTTTTTTAACACCTAAATAAGTATTGTATAGTGTACGTGTGTAAGTTCTTCGGCCGGAGAAAGTAAGTAAAACACGTGCGGAAGGAATATGCGTATATTTGTAGTACTTCACAATGATAGAGTAATACAGCGGTAATTTTGACTTAGGCCCAACAGGATAGGCAATCATAAGCCGTCAAAAAAAGTATACTAACAGGAAGTACTGATAAACAATTCCAAAGGAATGGACGTCGTCACCAGATGCAACCTTAGTCATCCACGCACTAGAAGTCCAGAAAGCTAATTCCAAATAATGGTCGTTTGAAATGTTGTAATGTTACAGTATTGCATACATAGACATTAACCTAATGGGTCGCTATAATAATCATAATTATAATAATCGTTTCGTAACATCACGTGTGTCACTAAGGTCTTAAATATATATATTTTTTACATAAATAATAGGTAAGATGACAATAAATAATATATCTGCAGTAAAAATACCCACAAATAGGGTTGCTAGCTGCCGAAACTACTTATGGCCAAATTTTGATTAGCCACTAAAGCTTCGGTTTCCTAGGCAAGCGGTGTGGAATAATACAACCGTAAAGATAACGGTAGAATGACGTCACTAGAACGTTGCCTATGTAAAGTAAATGTAGGTTTCCTAAAGAGCGGTGATCGACATAACGTAAAGCTTCGGTTTCCTAGCATAGCGGTGTGGAATAATGCGGTCGTAAAGATAACGGTACAATGACGTCACTAGAACGTTGCTTATGTAAAACAAATGGAGTGGTTTCCTAGAGAGCGGTGATCGACCTAACGTATTACATATTAATCGTGTCACGGTTATAATATTACGGCCGCATTATTTCACACCGCTTTCCTAGGAAACTGAAGCTTAACACGTACTAATCGTGTTACGGCCATAATATTACGGCCGCATTATTCCATACCGCTTTCCTAGGAAATGAAGCTTAACACGTACTAATCGTGTTACGGCCATAATATTACGGCCGCATTATTCCACACCGCTTTCCTAGGAAACTGAAGCTTTAGCGAAATTTAGGCACTTAAACCGAAGCTTTAGCGAAATTTAGGCACTTAGACTAAAGCTTCAGTTTCCTAGGAAAGTGATGTGGAATAATGCGGCCGTAATATTATAGCCGTAACACGATTAGTACGTGCTACGTTATGTCGACCACCGCTCTCTAGAAAACCTCTATATTTACTTTACATAGGCAACGTTCTAGTGACGTCATTCTACCGTTATCTTTACGGTTTTATTATTCCACACCGCTTGCCTAGGAAACCGAAGCTTAAGTACATGCAATAAGGTAGAAGAGAAGCTAGAGTATATTTTCACTTTTCTTTTTTATTATAAAATTATAATTATACCGTGTGTAGGTACAGTGTATATTATTAATTTATTATGTTAACATAAACATAGTTTAAAATGTAAACAACTAGCGACGCGGCTGCGACCCGTCACTTAACTCAGTCGTGAATACAAACAGTTTGCGTGAACACGTATCATCTATTATTTATATTCCAATTACTTTCCTCAACCAAATACCAAAGTAAAACCTATATTGGTGACCCCGACGTGATTTGAACACGCAACCTTCTTATATTTCAGATGGTCAAGCATTCGACTTCATAGTGGTTGGAGGTGGTTCAGCTGGATGTGTGCTAGCCAATAGACTGACCGAGATCACAGACTGGAACGTACTGCTTATAGAAGCTGGTGGCAATCCACCTGTGAGTGCGAAGGTGCGTAGTCGAATGATAATAAAAAAACAAAGTACACGTTGAATTTAAAAACACACAAAAAAGACAATCCATGCGTTAATCTCATCATAATTACAATTGCAGTACAGGGTGTTTCATTTAAATCGGTCAGTATGGGGAAGTCTGTAAGCATACGCAAATCTGTTCTTAGGAACTGAATGTATATGACATACAATGTGTTTTATTTATTTTAGATACCATTGTCCATTGTAAGATTTAGTGCCTTATCATACTAGCGGATTGCGAGCGGATTCAAAGCGGAGCGGGCGCGCAGCGAATGCGTCGCGAACACGCAGCGGCTGCGCAGCGGAGACGTCGCGGACGCGTGGCGAATACGCTACGTTTTCGTCGCGTGTTTGTAGCGAATTTACGACGTACAATACACTCAGTAACAAAATTGATTCCGACGAGGAAACACTGCTGTTTATTACTTTGGAAACGCCGGCGACGAAAACGAAAGCATCGACGAATTTGGGAAGATCCATTATCAATTAATCGAATGGAAGAGAGCGACTAATTTGTGTTGTTTTGCAAACGATTAAAAAATAATCCTTAATAATTTCGTTCCTACCTACCATAAAACAAACATAAAATATTTAAGCAAGATAAAATCCCACAAGAATCCGTCATGATGCAAAATGATTTGACATTTGAAAAAAATATTTTATTAAGTTGATTGGCTGGCGTTTGTACGAGACAGTACAAAATGGCGTCCACGCCGCGCGTCCGCAACGAATTCGCTGCGAATGCGCGGCGTGTTCGTTGCGCGCCCGCAACGAATCCGTTGCGCGCCCGCTCCGCTTTGAATCCACTCGTAATCCGCTAGTATGATAAGGCCCTTACTGTTAATGACCTAAACAATCGATATCAAAATAGAAATAATGTAGGTTTTATTTTTCAATTCCATCAGGTTCGATTCCCGAGCTGAATAAAATAATTTTCTTAAATCTAAGCATGCAGTTTTTGTACCATGATTATAGTCTAAAAACAAAAATTAACCGATGTCTGCTGGCAACATAATGGCAACGTTTTCAAAGTATTGACATTTTATAAAAGCAACGTTCACGATTGGATGATCATCTTAGAGAGCAAAGTGGCGGTCACATTAATTTCGACTCTTTTTTGACAAACTATACCTAATTGATGTTTTTTCTGTTACAGTACCCTGGGCTGGTATTATTTGTTGACTACTCGTCAGCCGATTGGAATTATTACACTGTCAACGATGGGTATTCTAGCCAAGGGCTACGCGAGAAAAGCATCCACTATACCAGAGGCAAGATGCTTGGAGGATCCAGTGGTGCCAACTACATGTTCTATGTCAGAGCCAACAAGAAAGATTACGATGATTGGGCGGATCTTGGTAATACCGGTTGGGACTGGAACACTGTAGTACATTACTTCAAAAAAAGCGAGAATCTTCACGACCACACTGTCCTGAAACACGATAATGGCAACTACCATAGCACGGAAGGCTACTTGGGCATCACAAGACCACTCTGGAGGAAAAGAACAGAAAAATATCTTCAAGCTTTTCAAGAAAATGGACATAAAATAATATCAGACTACAATGCTGATGAGCAATTAGGATACAGCATACCATTTTCTACAGTCGCTAACAGTGTTCGTCAACACACCACTGCAGCTTTCCTCGAACCCATAAAAGATCGCAAAAATCTTTTTGTTTTAAAAAAGTCACATGTTAGAAGGATTTTATTTAATGCGAATGAAAAATCTGCTATGGGCGTGGAAGTTAAGTTACATGACGGGCAGATTATAAACCTTTTTGCTCAGAGAGAAGTTATTTTATCTGCTGGAGCCATCAACAGTCCTCAGCTGTTGATGTTGTCGGGTATAGGACCAAAACAGCACCTACAGGAAATGGGGATAGATGTGCTGCTAGATTCGCCCGGTGTCGGTAGCAATTTGCTTGACCATCCTATAGTGGCTGTCCCCATAGCTGTTGAGAAAGATAATTCATCAATAATAGATAATTTGGATACGCTTACAAATCTAGATAAATTTCCGGCCCCCTGCATTATTGGTCATGTGACTCTGAACAAAACTCAATCAGTCCCCGATTACCAAACATCATCATTTCCTCTTCCAGCTTCTTCGCCAGTCGTGGTCATGATTTGTGCTCATGTTTTTCGCCTAGACGATCGGATATGTGAAGCTTTATACAATGCTAATCAAAACAGGCGGATATTGTATACAATTTTCACTTTGTTGCACCCAGAATCTACGGGACAAATAAAACTTCAAAGCAAAAATCCCGAGGCGGGTCCTTTAATTTACAATGGATTTTACAGTGAGAAGAGAGATATAGAGAATCACGCACGGTATATTGAGGATTACGTTAGTGTTGTTAATACTCCATCCTTTAGAGAAATAGGTGCAGAAGTTATTGATATGAAAATTCCTCAATGTGGGTCGTTAAAATTTAAAAGTCATGAATACTGGAAATGCTTTGTTTTAAATATAGCTACGACTCAGTGGCATGCCTCAGGGACCTGCGCTATGGGCCCTGAGGGCAAAGGCGTGGTAGACGAAAGGCTAAGAGTGAGAGGGGTGAATGGGCTTCGAGTTGTAGATGCAAGTATTACGCCAACGATCCTTAGTGGAAACTTAAATGCACCGACGATTATGATAGCGGAAAAAGCAGCTGATATGATCAAAGAAGACAATCCACGGGTATTTCAAAGGAAATAATTGAAAAAGCATCTTAGATATAAAAATTTCTCTTTAAATTCTCACTTGGTATGATGTATTTCATAATTTCTTGTTTTTTTGTGTAATACATTTATTTTATATTAATTTTTCTTGTTTTTTATTGCAATTGCGTCTTCATAAAGAGGGTGCCCTACCATTTAAGACGACGTTTTCCTGTTATATCAAAATATCCAACGTATTAAATCAATCAATCATTTACGCGATGGTAGCTGTCTACCATCGCGTTTTAAATGATACAAGTCAGGGGCACGTCTAGTGATTATTTATTTATTTATTATTATCGGCACTTAAATCTAGTGATTAAGTACAACGAGCGGCCTCATCACTAAAAGTGGTTTTTGCCAGACAACCGAGGGAAATAAATGAAGTAGAATTTGGCGTACTTGTTGGCGTACAAAAATAATTGGATTCGTCGGGCAGTCCTAAGATACTGAACGGTAACCAACAGCTATAATACTAATATACAAAAAAAAATATACTTGTACTAAAATACATAAATGTATAATAATTAAAATACATGTATAAAATAAATACATACAGTATAATAATATATACTAAACATATTACAAAACATTATTATTATGAACATAACTATAATACACAAATAACTAATATTGTAATTCAACGTCTTATTAATTATTTGTATGGCATCTAGCTATGCTTAGCAAATTGTACTAGAATATTTTTTTAACTGTTTCTTAGTTACATTATAATTATTGACGAAAATATTTACCAGGTTTCAGGTTATGTTATGTTATTGGTTTATGCTCGTGACAGAACATTAAGGCACGGCTTCTGAGCCCATCGAAGCAGTAAGAGTGCTTGCGTAGTGATTATATTCTCTTTGGTGCTTGCGTGCCCGTCATTTTACATACATTCATTTTGTAAGCAACCGACTCAAGAAAGTAAAACTAATGTCAGTTGTTAGTTATTGACAGCTATGTCATCTTTTGACGTTGGTTGATTATAATGACCCTGAACTTGGATGAAGGATAGTACCCTGAATGACCAAATGACTTTAAAAAACCATTGGCGTTTCATTCTGTAGAAATGCGTATAATAATAATATGAAAAAAAATATATTTTTGTATACTTTCGGTACTTATTATTACTTTTTACAAAGTAAAATGGTGTGCGTATTCCCAGCGGAATGTTGTTAAATTTAAAGATTTTAAGTATGCAGATATTTAGTGTATGACGTCGTGTAATTGTGTATGGTAAAAAAAAATTTGTGCATGCAGCCATTGTGGAGAAATTCACCAAAAACTGATTCCGCTGGGCGAACGTTGTCCTGGCGGAACTTTTTTTAATCCATCGACTTTAGAAGCAAAGAGATGTGTCCAAAAATTAGTGTGTATTTGTGTGTAATTGTGTATGTATAAATAAAATTAGTGCATGCTTAAACTTCGGAGAAATTCAAGTTTCCGCTGCGCGAACGTTTGGCCATTAGCTAGTTTTCATATAAAGCGCTTACATAGAGAGCTGTAGATTTTTACATAAGTTGTTTTGAATTTGTTTATATTTGTTTAAAAAACAGATTTAGAAAAAAATTAAGGGTTTTAAAGATAAAAATATAAACATAAAATACTCTTATTAGGTCTTAGTTCTTAAAGTATGCACTTTGGGGTCTAGATTTTCACGTTTATACAAACCTTGTAAGTGTCTGCAACATTTTGCCAAGTATCAATGATGTTCCGTTAGTAATTAAAGAGTTGTAGGGCAATTTACCATGAATAGTTGTGGTTTTTGTTGTGTGTACAAAGCAGTCAAATATCACGACCTTCTAAAGGAATTGCATGGTAAAATGTATGCCAATAATTAGTGTATTCATTAAACTATGCACATGCAAAATTTCATGTCATTAAATTCAGTAATTAAAGAAAAACAATTAAAATACTGACGAAGCATCGAAAACCTACATAACCCGACCAAGTACGAATGGCTACAAAAAAGCGGCCGTGCAGTATATTTAGGTAACATCCCAAAATTTACAGTATAATACTGGTATTGAACCCGGTATAGGTGATAACACAATTGTTTCGATATAATTTATAGGTCATTTATTTGTGTACACCTACTTTTTTAAATCTTTTTGACTATGACAGAAAGTAGGTACTATTTACGTTGGTACTTTATTTAAGTATGCGCTTGATACTTGAGATATAATCTAGATATAAATATATTATTTAAGACAAATAAAATTCATACAGCTAATTTCTATTGAAGATTTCACGGATCAGGATTCTAACTATAGACCCCTTAAGAAAATTAAATAATTACCACGTGTAAGTACTACTGTTTAGGTAAATATTTATCATATTGTAGCTTATTACACTATTTAACCACTGGACTAAGCATGCACGAGCGTTCCCCTTTGCAACTTTAGTGGATCAAACAATCTAATAACTTAAAAAAAACTACTTCTAGACTCAATTTTTAATTGTTGTATACCGTTGTACTGGTGGTAACTTATGTATGTGAGCGTGTTCCACCGCACCCCACCAAAATATGCAGAATTATTTTGTTTGAACGCTTAAGGTTAGTCCTCTGGTTAAATAGTCTAAGTATTGTAGTTATAAAATGATCAAAAATATTCTAGTGTGAAAAAATAGACATAAAATAGATACGATTCCTAACGCTTGTGTACGCAACTGTACCATATTAATAAATACTATATTGGAAGATTAAGAACGTCTCTTATATATATGGTACGGCCGCTTTTTTGTAGCCATCCGTACTTGGTCGGTTATGTAGGTTTTCGATGCTTCGTCAGTATTTTAATTGTTTTTCTTTAATTACTGAATTTAATGACATGAAATTTTGCATGTGCATAGTTGAATGAATACACTAATTATTGGCATACATTTTACCATGCAATTCCTTTAGAACGTCGTGATATTTGACTGCTTTGTAAACACAACAAAAACCACAACTATTCATGGTAAATTGCCCTACAACTCTTTAATTACTAACGGAACATCATTGATACTTGGCAACATGTTGCAGACACTTACAAAGTTTGTATAAACGTGAAAATCTAGACCCCAAAGTGCATACTTTAAGAACTAAGACCTAATAAGAGTATTTTACGTTTATATTTTTATCTTTAAAACCATTATTTTTTTTCTAAATCTGTTTTTTAAACAAATATAAACAAATTCAAAACAACGTATGTAAAAATCTACAGCTCTCTATGTAAGCGCTTTATATGAAAACTAGCTAATGGCCAAACGTTCGCGCAGCGGAAACTTGAATTTCTCCGAAGTTTAAGCATGCACTAATTTTATTTATACATACACAATTACACACAAATACACACTAATTTTTGGACACATCTCTTTTCTTCTAAAGTCGATGGATTAAAAAAAGTTCCGCCAGGACAACGTTCGCCCAGCGGAATCAGTTTTTGGTGAATTTCTCCACAATGGCTGCATGCACAAATTTTTTTTTACCATACACAATTACACGACGTCATACACTAAATATCTGCATACTTAAAATCTTTAAATTCAACAACATTTCGCTGGGCGTACGCACACAGTAAAATGTGGAAGTAATTGACCTAGCAAAATAGTCCTATAAATACTAGGCGAACTTTCATTCTTATTATATGATAGATATATTTAAATATTATAATTTTAGAAAAATATTAGGGAAATACTGAATTTACTAATTAAAACTTAAACAAATTTTGTGAATTAGTAATAATAGTTGATATAGATCATTAAATTAATAAGAATTTATGATATGGCATGTGGGTTGATCCCGTCAGAAATAAGCCCCGCTTATATGCTCAAGGTCGTTTACTACATCTCTAACCTTAACAGTAGAGTAAAAACTGAAAAAGTGGATTGCTGACATAAATAAAAAGCTTATCAAGAATTCAAGATGCACAGCTCTGGGATGTAGCGACTGTCTGGCGATTTTCATCACTAAGTCGAGCGACTTGAAAATTTTCGAGCTGGCAACACTGGGTTGTGGTCGTCGTCCTTCGAATCGTACTGTCAAAAGTTACGAGTAGCGATTTCACGATCACTAATTTCTATACGTTTTGTGTATTTTCTATTTGATTAATACCTTTTCATCGAATTATAAGAAACTTGATCAAAGTAAACAGTACTATTTATCATACTGCTCTATTTACATATACGTGGGGTGCTTTATCCAGCAACAAAATGACTAATCTTGATGTATGTATTTGATACAGATACTTTGTTTTATTTCTTAATAATTCCTTTATTATATATGTAAAATAAACCAAGTGTAAGGCAGTTTAGTAGCCTGTACCCTCTATTAGAATTGTTCCAATGTTGTTTTTAATAATTAAGTTTACTTAAAATATACCAAATACCAAACGTCAAACTTCTTGTCGGCCCTCGAGAGTGAGAGCGAGATATACATACAGCGTGAACCCTACACGAGTGACTGATACAATGCATTTTACGACCCGCCAATATCTTTGATTCTACCTATATACCTTTTACTTGCTTTCTCTATCCTAGCCTTCTTATTACCTGTGCTACTTATTTGTCAACAAATGAGCAACTCATATATTGTTTTATGCTAGTAATTGGGGCTCTAAAACTAAAACTACTGTAAAATGTTAAACTATTTATCATTGTTGTCACTAAAAAAATGTTCACAATGCTAAGTAGAAGCAACTGCAACATGTTATTTTTGAACTGCAGGCCAACAGAACTGAGCTAAGTACTTGCAAATTATTGTCTAGACTACAGCACATTCCTAAACATAATTGTTTTCAAAGAACAAAACTTAATTATTATATAATGGAATATAATGGAATTAGCCATTTTTGTTAAAACAAATTTACGTCTGTTTCCATCTCTAAATGAAACTAGAATAAGATCCGTTAAAATGAGATCTCAATACCAAAATCTGTTAAGCACAGGTGCATACCGAACCACACTCCTGAAAAAAGTGTATTCTGTATGGCGCCTACTGTGTACAATAAAATACCAATTAGCATTAGAAAACAACCCCTGAACAAGTTTAAAAAAGAACTTGCTAAATTATTGATTGATAAATGTTATTACTCAGTAACAGATTACCTAGACAACCAGTCATTGTAAATAAACATTTATTTTTCTGTGTTTTAATATAATTATGTTTGTATGTACGTAATATTAAGTGTCAAATTGTGATTCATTATTAACCTTGTTATCTTACTTATAAAATGTAACTTTAGCACGCCTTACAGGCAGAATGTACATGGCTTCCTTTGAAAAATGTAATATCTTAATTGTAATACCTACATTCAATGCAATAAAATATATTCTATTCTATTCTATTCTATTCTATTAACAAGCCTTCCAAGCGTATTTCTCAATTACATTGTGATCGGCTTCTAGTCGTAAATGATTTAACTGAATATCAGTATTTTACATGGACCAATTGCCATCAGACTTTCACAATCCAATTAACAAATGACTTATCAATCACAATTCCAGGTAAGCAATAGCAGCAGCACTGACAGCAGTTCAGGATCCACCTCAGACTCCAGCAGTAGTGGGAGCTCTACCACAAGCTCAGGATCTGGCTCCAGCAGCTCTGACTCTGAATCGTCAACCTCCGACATCCCTGCAATCGCTGCAGCAGCTGCACCAGCTCCGAACTCACCCACTAAACCTGAAGAAATTAAAAATAAGGAAGAAGTCAAACCTCGCCGACCATCCAAAGTAAAAGTCTCATCTTCTAGTGATGATGATGTACCAAAAACTGCAAGTCCAAAGTCTGTTCCACCAAGGAGACGTTGCTCTACAAAGCTGAAATCTGCCGCAATTGTCTTAGCTAGAGGCAGAACTGCGCGGAAAGTGTCTTCTGAAGCCAAAACACCCAAGCCAGGAGCAAAAACTTCACCAAAACCTGCTACAAATTCAGATGCAGGGACATTGAAAAAGAAAAGTATTTTCTCACCCGATAATAGTTCTGAATCAGAGTCTGAGAGTAAATCTTCTACAAATAAAAGTCCTAAAGCTTCTCCGAGGCCTAAAAGAACTTCTAGAAAGTCGAGCGATGAGAAGAATGACTCTCCAGTTACTGCAGACAATGAGGACTCAAAAGATTCGAAATACTCAAAGGACTCAAAAGATTCACAAGACTCCAAAGATTCCAAACATTCAAAAGTTTCCAAAGACTCACATCATTCAAAAGACTCTAAAGATTCACATCTTTCGAAAGACTCTAAAGGTTCACATCTTTCAAAAGGCTCTAAAAGTTCACATCATTCGAAAGACTCTAAAGATTCACATCATTCAAATGAATCTAAAGATTCACATCTTTCGAAAGACTCTAAAGAATCACATCACTCGCAAGGCTCTAAAGATTCACATCATTCGCTAGGCTCTAAAGATTCACATCATTCGAAAGACTCCATAGATTCACATAATTCGAAAGACTCCATAGATTCACATCATTCGAAAGACTCTAAAGACTCTGGGGTTTCGAAAGTTTCCATTGACTCAAAAGATTCCAAAGATTCAAATGTGAAACGTAAAAGTGGCAACAGGCTTAATGGCCCTCCTCCAAAGAAAACAATTGAGGATAAGAGTGCATCATCCTGTACTTCCAGCCAATCATCTGTGGAGTCTGTGTCATCTGATAGTGACAGTGAACCTACTCTGGAGAATGATTCTGTAAAGACTGGGAAGACAATACCACCAGCAGATACTCCAATGGTGTGTATTACTTATACTTGCCTATTCTTAGTTTTATAAGCAACTAGCAGACCCAACAGACATTGTCTGTCAGTATGCATATTAAATATTTTTTTAAAATTTAGAATAAGATTTATAGAAATCATATTCAGTATATATCAATAAAAAAAAATACTTCAAAAAAATATTTAAAAATTACAAGTTCCGTATTAAGAAAATTTTGGTCATATTAAAAAATCTAGAAAATTTACATCCTGAGACAGAATATTTGCTCCTAATATAGCAAAATTCTTCTAATATGACCAAAATTTTCTTCATATCTGTCATACATAACTTACCCTATTTTTCGATTCGATTGGACGTTCTAAACTGAGCCAAGGTAGTGCTACTTGCAAAGCTCTTTGAGACATTTAGGGACGGTTTGAACCTCGAAAACCCTTTCTTTCAGCCAATGATAGTTCCTATTTTACGATAGTTCCCATTTTGCTAGAAAAACATGATACAGTTGGCAGCATCAGCACTTTGTGTACAACATATTGGCTACAGTACTCTGCCCTCTTAGGTGGCAATCAAACAAAATGTTAAAAAACACACTGAAACATATTGAAACAATGGGTATATGTTTATTAAACTTTCGCAATTTGAGTACATTTTTAAAAAATTTGACAACAGGCCTAAATCACATAATAATTATTAAGGTAAATAAATACCTATGATCGACGTTACGAAATGACTTGCATCATTCATGTTCACAGGCCGATTCTTGGAATATTGGTATACTGAAATTGACTGTTTTACTTATGTTTATCTTTCTAGTACAATTTCCTTACTTTCAGCAAGAAAACTCCACAGCAAAAAGTTGTGATTCAGGTGATTCTGCTGTCTCCACTATGCCACGAAAGTTGACCAGGTCACTCTCAGCAAGAGTGTCCCGAATGGCCACTGTGTCTCGACCCGCACAGACCGATACAGACTCGGACATTGAAAGTGACATAAAAGCCAATGAGAACAAAAAGTAAGTTTTTTTATTAATTATTTGCATGTTAGAGGTAATATGCTTGTACTTATTTTACTTTCGAAAATAAAAAAATGTTTGTACATTTTTTTTTTTTAATTTTTATTAAAACTGACTTGATTTTGTAACAATATTCAAATGATGAAATACGGGTGTTACTCACGTAATGTTGGTCTATTTAGAAGACCGCGGTTTCGCCTATACTATACTTTTAGGCATTTTCAAGAAAGTGCGACTTATATAGACCAACATAACGTGAGTAACACCCATATTCCATAATTTGAATAATACAAAACTAAGTCAACAAGACAAATAAATATACCATCAAACTAGTATCAGATACAATTTAATATAGAAAATCAATTTTTTTATTTGTTTCATACCCTTTTAATTAGGAATAAAAAAAAGATAAGAAAATGAGAAATATCAAAGCTTTTCTTTACATACATGTATTTGTAAACTTATCATTGGAAAAAAAAAATATGTATGTGATTTTGCTGGATAGTGGTGCCATCTTATTCTTAGTGAAAAGGCTTAGTACAACTGTTTCAAACCACATATAATAAGTACCAGTACCACATATTATAAGTACCAGTACCACATATTATAAGTTATAGTTCGTCAAAAAGAGTTTAAATGTATGGGACCGCCACTGTGCTCTTCGTATGGCTAGTAATGGCAACCCAATTACAAATCAATCAGCCCAACCCAAATTAAAATGGCGCCAAATGATCAACCAAGCGGCCGTGGCGCAATGGATAAGGCATCGGTCTTACGATCGTGGCTTCGAATCCTGGCCATTACACTACCGACGTGAATTTCCTCCTTACACAAATGAATTAAGCTTAGTTGGAGAGGGTTAACAAGATTGTATTGGCAAATTGCTTTAAAATAATTGGCTTTAAAATAAAAAAAATATCTTTGATTTTATAAAATACATAACTTTGACATTGCTGTCATTATGTTTGCAGCAAACATCATTTCGTTTCTGTTTCTAGACTATAATGACAAGCTTTACATCTACTAACACTCACCACCGAATAGGCAACAGCACACCACGGATGCGGTAACTAACAAACTAACCAAATTTGAAACGTAGAAAAATTCTCATTTTTATGTTTATACCTTCATTTTCCTCAAGAAAATTGAAGCGAATATTTTGCAGTGGCAACAAAGATAATAAGAAGAATATTAAGGCTCGTGCGCAGCCGGCGTGGTCGCCCGCAGCCCTGCCGCTGCCGTCGGAGCCCGCGCAGCAGAGGTGCCCCGTCAAAGGATGTGACTCTTCTGGACATCTTGGTAAGATAATCTTATTTTTTGTCTCGTTTATTTACTTGGGCTGCCTCTGCCTTATTCCCTCTTTACGATCAATGTTTTTTGAGTTTATAGTTCATGGGATTATAATTTTTCTTTGCTTTCAAAACTAAGGGTTTCAGCAACTACAAAAGTGGCTGACTAGAATGTTTTATTTTGTGTTGTTCTTTGCCACATGCGGTATAATTCAACACGGTACAAGATATGTAGCACTTTTTATACTAGATTATTGGCTCTAATAATTATATCTTACGCTGCTAGAGTTATTTTGACCAGTCTATAGTTAATTTTGAAATCCGGTATACTAATTTGAAAGTAAGAATAATAGATTAAAGACAGCTGGGCATTGTTCTTGCTGTCTTATTAGTCTCTGGGATTAAATAATGAACTATAGCTTTGCACATCAGAATTTAATTACAGAAAAAAACGTTCGCTTCAGTTGGTTCGCAAGTTGGCCAAATCTTTAGGGCCCGCTTCTCTACCCGCACCCCTCCAAATGTTTAGATGTTAAGCAACGGAGGGCTAACAAAAGAACATGCTTTTGAGGGTTATAAGAGGGAGGTGAGCGAAGCAAACAGATAGTAACTATGATATGAAAAATTGAACCTTTGTGAATATGGCATCTGTAATTGAGTGTCACTTTGTCAGGCGGTCAGTCGTCATCGCACGTGACGTGGGACGCGTGCCCGCTGTACCACAACGTGACGGCGGCGTGGTGCGTGGCGGCCGGCGAGGAGCGCGCCGCCGCCGCCGACGCGCGCCGCCGGGCGCTGCGCCTGCTGCACGCGCGCCCGCGCCACCAGCCCACCATTGAACAACGTGCTTATCAACTCAAAGTCAAGGTAATTGCGTTCATTCCACATTCTTCGTAGGAAACCTGCTGAACTGTCGCTTGGTCCGCTGTTTACCAAAGCAACAACCGGTATTGTAACCTGCACAAAAATATGATTTTCCCTTGGGGTTGGATAAATGCAACAATTATCTCTCGACAACACTATATTCTGGTACAACAACAGGTGATCTCCTTGGACGTATCCATTAGGCACCTCTAGTCAACAGGCTCAAACAATCTTTATAAAACTACAGCAAAAATATTATTATATTCGCCCGACTGACTTATTCATCAACGCAGAGCCTAAACCGCTGGGGCTAGAACCTTGAAATATTGCATTAAGGTTCCTAACATGGCGCACTTAAAGGCGATTTTTATATATTCTATCCCAGAGATGATAAAATAAGGCTTGAACGGTTGTATGGAATTTTAGTTAATAGTACGAAACTTAAAGTAGTATCTATGTCAGATTTTTTCTTAATATCATACCCAAGATGTTGAATGTAGGGGTTTAATTAAGTAGTAAGTTTAAGCAAAGATCAATAGATGGCGCTGTGCATAATTTCTTACTTACGCTATAAAACGGGAACAGAGAAGCGTAACGTTTGACGCGGGTAAAACCGCGGGAGTCATCTAGTTTAGTAAGTAATGTAATAAAAATAATAACAGTCACTAAAACTCTCAGCTCTTGCACCTACCACGTGTCGTCTCTGCATCACCTAAAGGTTGACTGGTAAATAAGCCCGCCCATGTACCATTTTTGTGCATAAAGTTTTTAAATAAATAAATAAATTAAATTAACCTTATTCCCCAGGACATGCGTTCAAAATGGAAAGGCAGTCAAGAGTTACGTGAGAAGCTAGCGGCGCTAGGCAATGAAGAGATCTGCGACGACCGAGAGCCGATACTAGAGGGGTTCGCTCCGGACTACGATCTGAGACTGTTCCGAGAGGCACAGGCGCTGTCTGCTATCAAGATTGAAGAAGAACTAGGGGATATTCCCACTGATAAGGGAACTAGGTAAAAAATGATTTCATTTTATTGTATGAAGCAACATAGCCCACGAGCTAGTGGCCGCCGGACTTACGATTTTCATAAAAGCTGAAATAATCCCTTTTTGTGCCCTTAATAAAGGCTATAACGATGAAATTTTGGTATATAGTGGTTTCAGGATATGAGTTGTCTTCTGTGCCTCAGAGAGCACGTTAAGCCGTTGGTCCCGGTTGCCATTTGAACATCTATGGAAGTTGTTGCGGGTAATCAGAAACCAGAAAGTCTGACTACTAGTCTAACAATGAGTACCGTATTACCTATACCGTATTGAAAAAAAAATCTGATATCCAGCTAAATCCGTTAGACTAGAAGCCGATCACAATATAATTGGGAAAAGGCTCTGAAAATGATGATGAGGCTATAATATCATAAGTATTTCTAATTACCCTCATCTTATTTCAGATACGTAGTAATGGGCAAGTACATGATGGAGGTATGGTACCAGTCCCCGTACCCTGGCGACGCGGCCCGTGTGCCTCGTCTGTTCGTGTGTGAATTCTGTCTCAATCACCACAAGTCTGCCACGGGAGCGTCGCGGCATAAGGAGAAGTGTGTGTGGAGACATCCGCCAGGTGATGAGGTTCGTTCATTGTTTAATAATAATGTTTTTATTGGTTGTATAGCTAGATTTAGCCCCAATTTTGCAGGTGTTAGATAGACCTTATTAGCATGGTAAGCGTATAACACTCATAAATGAAAGTGTAACTTGTGTCACTTAAATTCGGTCAGGTTATATTTTATTGGATGGATAATAACTATCCGGAAGCTCAGAAACTAGCCCAACATAAACATATCCGAAGCCTTAAAAAAGCGCCATTTCGCAATATTATGTGTCACCATAGATTAGCAAAATACACTGTAGAACATCTTAATCCGGCTCGAAGGGCCAACGACAAGACTAGCTTCCTTCAAGCAGAAAGCATCTATTTCGCTGCTACAATGAATATTTTACTTGAAATATATAAATGATTACAATAATTGGACTAGAATAGTTTCTTCCTTACCCCTGAATCGAATCATGCATTCCATTTTTGTCAAAGGTAACCTTAGTTTACAAAACCTATTTAATATTTTAACCAATTCATATGACCTCCTCTTTATTCTCAACAGGTATACAGAAAAGACAACCTCTCCGTGTGGCAAGTGGACGGTCGCAAACACAAGCAATACTGCCAACAACTATGTCTTTTAGCCAAGTTCTTCTTAGACCATAAGACATTGTACTACGACGTGGAGCCGTTCTTGTTCTACGTGATGACCAGCGCCGACCATGAGGGGTGTCATATCGTCGGGTACTTCAGTAAGGTAAGTTTTAGGCCCTCTGATTAACCTGACATGCCTGCAAGATTTGGCCAAAATTATTAATCAGTTGAGGACCAGACCAGGTACTTAATGTTTCGAATTGTCTCTAACAGATGGCAGCATATATTGAATGTAAAAAATAGTCAAAGTTTGTGAAATTATGCGACACTAATCTGGGTAAAAAGCATGCTTAAGCTTTTTATCTAGATCTAATTCAATCTATTCCCGCGAGGTACTCTTTGACAATTTTTCACATTCGGTATATCCTGCCATCTGTTAGTTACAATTCGAATCATCAACTGTCTAGACTTTCCGTCAACTGATCAACAATATTGGCCACATCTGTATAGTACTTAATACTATATTCATAAGTTTATGGTTGCTACTATAAAATACTTATATGAGAGAAGAAAAAGAAGAAAGAAGCAAATCCGTTTATTTCACAAAAAGAAAATAGTATATAAATCAGCAACCACACGCTCCAAAACTGTAACAATGTGCGTTGTGTGATGAAAAGTATGTTACTTCATGAAGAACCAACTAGGTGGCGCTGTGATACATTTTTGCCATTTTCAATCCTGAAATTAAGAAGAAGATAAAAATTATTTAAGGAATGTACCATGCTAAGCAAATAAGACTAGATTTAACGCTAATCCGATTAAAGTCAGCACAAGTAATAATATTTAACTGTGTGTCGAATTTAATACAACGTCTGTAGCCATGCGGGCTAATAGGTACAATAACGTAACTTTATAATAGATTAATGGGGGTGCGTGAAAGGAGCCTCCCCGAGTGACGTACACAACAATTCCCTACGTCCGGCGCACACTGGGCAATTCGCGATTTCTTAAAAGCTAATTGGCTAATCCTTTCACCACGATGGCAAGTCAAAACCTTGACCATCTTACTGACAGTCCAAAATGCCCTACCACCTGCACAAGAGAGGCGCTCATGAACGCCGACGAGAGCGCCATAACAGTGACCACATAATGGACCAATAAAATTTGACTCAGCCATCGACACGACGAAGAAGAACAGATTAATGCGTACAGTACCAGTCAGTAATGGTCGATACTCAAATATCGATATCGATAACATCGATAATCCGTGCAATTCGAGACCAGCTTAGACTGGAAATGTATAGCTGGATTAAATCTTAGAACTTTGTCAGCATAAATGTAATTATTCAATGCATGCTTTATTAGTATAACGCCTATACCGTGTCCATTTGTTTATTTTCTTTTTGATAGCTCACGTTCATGAATTACTATTTTTTAAAACACTATACACAGTAATGCCGTACTTTATTGACGGGTAATACTTTTTAGGTAAGAAAGACCCTGTGAAATAAGATATATCGTTATAATAAATAAAATTAAAATTCCTATAGGTTAAAAAAAATAGTGTCATGACTCCATATTTAATTATATTATTATGCAAGAATGACATTTTGAAATTGCTAATAAAACTTGTGATAGTATTTTTAAAGATTATTTATTACAATGATTCATCAGACTTTTCTATGAAAAAAACGTAATTAATATTAAACTAAAATATTTCGGTGCATTTTAATCGATATAAAGTTCTTCTAAAAAAAGGTTTATTATTTGAAATCTAATCGGTAACGTGTGACGGCGTCCCTAATGTTGAGATGTCATAAAGGCAATAAACGTTTGGACAAAGGATAGAAATTAGTTATTGTCAACTATTCAAACTGTTCAATTTTACAACTATGATGTGACGTCTCAAAATGGCGTCTAATCTATTTTTATTTGATTCGCATCGTAGTCTCTTTATCGTCTAGCTATATTGATTAGATGCCATTATTTGATTCTGTCTACATAATCTTGTCTTTGCAATTTAGGAAATTCTAGAAATAAATTAATATCTGTGTATGTATTTCTATATATATAAAAGAAAGTCGTGTTAGTTACAATATTTGTAAGAACGGCTAAACCGATTTGGCTGAAAATTGGTGGGGAGGTAGCTTAGAACTAGGATACGGTCGTAGGATTAGGATTTCTTATCGCGTTCCCGTGGGACGTCATGGGACGGGACATAAAACGCCGTACAACAAAACGTACCCGACATGGAATAACAAAACGTAACTAACAGTAAAACGAAAAATTTATCAGTTAAATCATTGGTCAAAAATTAACAAAAAAAATGTAGTTACATTTATACCGGGTGCTTCAAAAAAATGTATACACACTTTGAACTTCCATAGAAAATTTATTTACCGTTCTACAAAGTTAAATTTCAGGAAAATAGAAAGCTGAAAGTCCAATGTAAATGAAACATAAATAACAAATGTTAATACTGTTCAAATTGGTGACCTGCAGCATCAATACAATTCTGAGTACGAGTCACCACAGATTCTGTACATCGTATCAAAACGTCCAATGAGATTTCTCTACACACTGCTTGAATCTCATTCCAAAGAATGTCTAGGTTACGTGGTTTACGTTTGTACACCTCATCTTTTACTGTGCCCCACAAGAAGAAATCCAGTGGTGTAAGGTCTGGAGAGCGTGCTGGAAACTCGATTGGCCCCCTGCGTCCTATCCACTGGCCCGACAAATTTTGATCCAGGTAAGCTCGTACGTCCCTGTGATAGTGCGGCGGAGCACCATCTTGTTGAAAATAAAAACAGTATTAACATTTGTTATTTATGTTTCATTTACATTGGACTTTCAGCTTTCTATTTTCCTGAAATTTAACTTTGTAGAACGGTAAATAAATTTTCTATGGAAGTTCAAAGTGTGTATACATTTTTTTGAAGCACCCGGTATTTTGTATTTTCTACTTAAGTTGTAGACTTATCTTGCCCTCTATGGCATCATCGTCTCCTCTATTGCTCTAGGTTTGCTGGAAGAGAACTCAAGCACTGAGTTAAGCTCGCCTTTTGTATACTCTTACTGTAATATGTTTATTTTTCTGTAATCTTTTGTGTACAATAAAGTGTTAAATAATAATAAAACGCAACTGACATATTATCCTAATAAAAACATTACTTCATAAAATCCAAAATCGACTCATTTATTTCCTTTAAGGCAAAATAAAGTTCGCCGGGTCAGCTAGTGTCTAAATACTTACTAATATACTGGCGGACAAAGAAACTGCATCAAAGTTTAAATTAATATTGCCTCTAAGTATGATTTTTGTATGGATCTACATGAATTAAAAAGTGAAGACCGTTCATTAATCATGTGAAAAACACTTTTTTTTAATCATTAAATTATTTGTTGTAAAATAAATAAGAGCAATAAATTGTACAAATATATTCAAAGCTAAGCTGAATAAACTTTTGTTACAAAAAGCATATTATGCAATTGACGACTTTTTGAATGATACAAATTTAAATTAATATTATTATTGTTTAATTTTATTATAAATTGTAGCTACGAGGTAAAGAATATACACTATTAATCAATCATATTATATAATCTTTTAAATTTAATTTGTGTCAGCTATTTTTATTTTCCGAACTGAACAAATAAAGTAGTCTTTATTTACAGAAAAATATACATATAGGATCTTAAATTAAATTAGCCTAATAACTTAATCTAAACTTAATAACTCACTGTCAGAAGGCCTCGTACCCAAAATGCTGGCAGCATTACCGCGTTGTATTGCGATACTAAGTCGCTGGCCGAAATATAATCCAGCATTTCGAGAACGAGTTGCCTCAGTTAGACGTGCTGACAACTCTTTGTACAGACTATATCAGTGTTATTAGAGTAAAGTTTTAAATTTAATTAATATTAATAAATAAACTTGTACACCGCAGCACGTGGTAGGACATTCACATAGCGTATACTATACTACTATAATACTAACCTATAATCCACAAATTAATAAATGATTGATTGATTGACTGAATAATAAAATTATAACTGGGCAAAGTAAATTTGCGCAAATTGCCAGATTTCAGTATTTTTAGAGTAAAGTTTTAAATTGATTCTTATTCCTGTTTTTCATTTGCATATGTTATAATTATTGTTAACTAGCTGACCCGGCGAACTTCGTACCGCCTTAGCGTAAATTTGATGCACTACTTTATTTTGTATAGCTGACCTATCTTATGTATGCGTACCTATTCAATTTGAACGAATCTATAATATCCTCCATATAAAAATAAATACTTTTTTTTTTTTCCGTAAGATCCTTGTACAGCGTATTAGAAAACTACAAAAAAAAATCAGCCAAATCGGTCAAGCCGTTTTCATGCTATGTCATGACAACGAAAAACGGGTTTCATTTTTATATATATAGATTATGGTAAATTTAAAATTTTCGTTGATTCATGCCTTCGTGCACCAATGACACAATTTAAGCGGCTAGTTTGGACTAAGTATCTATATTATGGTTACGTTACTCTTGTTGAAATAAAAAGACTACCCAACAGTTCTACTGGCAACAATAAGTCAATTTTCAAATTTAAAAAGGATAATTTATCAATTTAGACTTAACTTCAATAACACTGAAATCATGGGCGTTCGCAAATTTTCTTTGCCCGATTAAAGTCATTTTGATAGCAATTTTTTGTTTAATATATTTTTTTTATTTTATAAATGAAAAAAAAATCTTACTTATTGAAACCTTATCCTTGATCCTTTGTCCGCCAGTACTATACATGAGAAAATTTTAAACATGAGAGAAGACTAAAGTATTATACATGAGAAAGTAACTCTTATCTACTATGTAACGATGGCATAGTGGCTACTAAGCGCGGCCCCGCCTGCGTGGTGGGTATGTCAATTAAAAGTAGCCTATAGTCCTACTCAGGTCTTCAACTATCATTTCGCTATCACCAACTTTCACCAAGATCGGTTCTGTAGTTTTGCCGAGGAAGCGTAACAGACAGACAGATGTTTTTCTCATTCTCTTCTCTCATTTATAATATTTATAATCTGTCTTCACATTTAAAACAAAGCAACTTCCACTGTGAAGCTATTTGAAGCTATTAATCCACCAACAATCTTTAATATACCACACCAATACAAAAAGTAGTTTGCCAGACAAGAAACATTATACATACATAATAAGAAGTATGTATAATTTATCTCGTAGACTAGACTCTACGAACTAAGAATGTACTGTCTACGCCGCCAGTGCTACGTGCAGGCGTAGCGACTCGTAGCAACACGTATGTACTAGTGTATTGAAAAGATGTTTATTGATCGGTGGGCACTTAGGAGGTTGGTTGTATCTGCATTATGATTTTAGTGGGATAAAAAGTTGCTAAAAATAATATGACAGTTACATTGTGTCTTACATTTTCAAGACTGAATCACAAATTATGTGCAATTCTGTCAATTTATACTGCCTCGGTAGTCTAGTGGTTATCGAATGCGCCTCTCTCCACGTGGTCTCGGGTTCGATGCCCGGGTCGGGCAAAGTCTTATTTGTGGACTATCCGTCAGGAAATTCATCTATATATATAAAAATAAAACCCGTTTTCCGTTGTCACGACATAGCATGAAAACGGCTTGACCGATTTGGCAGATTTTTTTTTGTAGTTTTCTAATACTCTGTACAAGGTTCTTACGGAAAAAAAATATAAAAATGAAACCCGTTTTCCGTTGTCACGACATAGCATGAAAACGGCTTGACCGATTCGGCTGAATTTATTTTTGTAGTTTTCTAATACTCTGTACAAGGTTCTTACGGAAAAAAAATATTAAGAAAATCTCTCAGAAAGATTGAAAAATATACATTTAATTTTGCATATTTAAAAAAAAGCGCGCTACGAATGTCAACGTCATTCAATTTAAAATAAAAAACTCTGTAGTGATCTATGACACCACAGACATAACCGCGAGCTGTGAAAATATATATTTTGTTTTTTATTTAATAAAATTAGTAAAGTCCTTCTCAGGTATGACGAGACCAGGGAAATAGGTATTCATTTTTATATGGAGGATATTATAGATTCCAGTTCAAATTGAATAGGTCGCATACATAAGATAGGTCAGCTATACAAAATAATGTAGTGCATCAAATTTACGCTAAAGCGGTACGAAGTTCGCCGGGTCAACTAGTGTAAAATAAAAATAGAATATAGATAGATGCAATGTAATCGTCAATTCAGTGCAATAATAACATTATTATATTTACTTAGTTTGCTTATAATATTATTTTTGATTAATGAAGCCCATCATTATTAAATTGTGGCTCTAAAATATTTAGTTTAGCATAACACGTTACGCATATTTTTTTTCGCATAATAGTCTTTTGGCATACTACTTCACTTGGCATAACTATAATTTCGCATAATGTTTTTTACGCATAATACTTATTAAGCATAATGGTTTTTTCGCCTGGTAATGATCTAAAGAAATTTGAAATGGGTAGTGTAAAAATAGGTAAGGGTTCCGCGGCTAAGGTGCTACTTGTTTATTTTACATACGAAAAGTATTTTGTTGAATAAGGATATTATTTAAATA
This sequence comes from Hypena proboscidalis, assembly GCA_905147285.1. NCBI lineage: Eukaryota > Metazoa > Arthropoda > Insecta > Lepidoptera > Erebidae > Hypena > Hypena proboscidalis. Next base: position 3,053,534 of record LR990132.1, read on the forward strand.
GTATGCCAGACAATTAAACCAAAATGCCAAACAAATTCCAAAAATTATGCCAAAAATAATTATGGCAAATTAATATTACTCGTAACTATCATTATGCCAAATGAAGGTGTGCGAAGTTAAATAGGCCTTACAGTCCGTCAAAGTTTCGCTTCGGTACAGTCCTTAAATTTTAAATATTATACAACATTTCGATGACTATTCGTTGCTTGAAGAGATGCCTTTGTAAAATTAGTCAATCATAATTTCATTAAAATTAAAATCTACCACCACCAAATCGGCCAACCACTATACCATCTTTACGCAACACCTTTAAGCATAATTATGTAGTACAATACTAGTACTATTTATACTACGGGTACCCCCCGTACTATGCCCGCCATTCAACGCCGTCGCGTCAGCTGTGAGGTCAACGACCCGAGGGGGCTAGGGAGGGCCGTGGTGTGGGCACGACACGCCCTTTTCTCCTCCGACCCCCGAAATGCACCCCCTGTGTGTAAGTGTGAGTGCAATACATGAAAATTAGAGTCGTTTATTAATATTTTGTGGGTGGGTAAGGTTATAGGTTCATTCATTCGTTTGTGGGATTCACAGATATAGATCTACATAGATAACGCAGATGCATGTACTTCGCGTGTCTCAACCCCGACCAAGCGTCGAGGTTGGTCGCCTCTAACTTCAGTCCACGCGCGTCTTTTGTTAGAGAAAATCATAGCGGACGGCTCCAGTTGAACGTACTGGGCGGATTGGCATCGGCGGCATCGGTGTCTTTGAATCGGTTTGGATTTCCCGTCACTAAATTTCGGCTGTGACGTCACAATAGGTATTAAAAAGTCGGCACGCTTGGTTTCAATACAAATCGTGATACTTGCGTTATCTATGTAGATCTATATCTGTGGTGGGATTATTGTGGATTAGGACTGAAGTTTCATGGTTTGTAATGTAACGTGAGTTTCTCGAAACTATGTAATTTGTAACAACTTCGAGCATTATATATTAACGACCGGATGGCGGAGTGGGTAGCCTGCCTGCGACGCCGAGGTCGCGGGTTCGATTCCCGCTTAAGCATCTTTGTGTGCATGAACATGGAGGTTTGTCTTAGTCTGGGTGTTTCTATGTATAATAAGTATGTATTTACCAAAGAAAAGTATATAATATGTATTAATATCAGTTATTCTAGTACCCAAAATACAAACTCTGCTTAGTTTGGGACTAGGTGGCGTTGTGTGTAAGTTGTGAGATATTTATTTATTTATTAATAAGGCTGCTGTTTAAATTTGTAATTCTGACTCGAACTGTTCTGACGATTCAGTGAACAGCAGTGTCTTATCGGCAACAGACAATGTCGTACTACATTTGTAGAATATAGAAAATAGATAGGAATCATATAAACAGGGATAAAAGTTACGCCCCCAGTAATAAATTTTAAACCAAATTATAACAACTTCAATAGCGCCTCGTTATTGCAGTGCAAATAAATCAAAAAGATTTTTAAAAGATAAATATAAGGAAGAATATAAATTCAGGTACATAGCTTTAAAACTAACACTGTATTCTAAAAATTTATGGAATAATCCAATTCCAATAGAAATCACAAACGTTATACTTAACTCCTTATTATAAACTATAAGATTATACTTATTATAAACCCTATTTTGACCACATCTAAGCTGAAAATTGGCAAACTTATGTAATGCCGGAAACATAGCAAAATTTGGTACTGATTTTTTTTTTTGAAGTCTACCCTAGGTCTCCACAGGATCTACTCTTAAAAAAAAAAATACCCCGCTCCAAAATGTATCTGATTTAAAAGAATTATATAAAACTCATCAAAAGCGGGTCTGTCTGTTATCTGAGTATTTTATCGTCAGATAACAGCTCTTCAGACAGAATCTCGCACACACCGTTGTAAGCCTGCAGACCGATCCGTCGGAGGCCAATATTAAAAGAATGAAGTACCCTAACAGACGGGGTATTGCTTTACACGCGCGGTATTAAGCTTTGAATGTTTGGGTTTCGAATGATCCTACAAGTACGGGATTTCAAATTCTAAAATATCGACTTTGAGTGTATTCTTAGATTGAATTTTTTGCGATTTTTAACAATATAATAAATATATAAGGTAATGGTTTTGATCAGCTGGTTTAAACTCTAAGCCGACAACATTTTGTAGATAAATCGTCATTTGAAATATCAAAATTTTATGAATTCCAAATGGATCAATGTTTGATAACAAAATAAAATATCAAAAATGAACAGCTCTACATTAAACATGAAACCGTATAAATAGGTTTCGCCGTACGCAATTAAAATTAAAATAAAATTATATCATTGACTGTCACGTCAGCTATACTTAGAATTAATTAAAAATATTTATCCATATATAGTGTAAATAATTTACATAAAAAAACTGAGCCTACTCCATTATCCCATGTTCACGTTTTTAGTTAGAAGGTTGACTTGGAACCATAGACTTATTTCTTCGGACAATATTTTTGTGGATTTTGTCCGAGTCCCTATGTCAACTGCATTATAAATATCATTGATAAGCATTATCTTTACATTATAACAGCAAAGTTTCAAACAAATTCTCTTTTACAAAACTGGAATAATAGACAAATGAATACAGACCTTATTAATATCAATTGAAAGGTTTTGTCTTCAAATGCACTTACATTCTTTTAGTACAAAATCGAACAGAAACTAGTGGAAAATATGCTCAACTGTAACGTCATAGATTTAAAGTTAAAAATCGCATGAGGACAAATCGGGCAAAATGCCAAAATTATACTATTGCATATCCTATATAAGAAACAAATAAAAATCGACCTAATATGTAGTACGTAAAGTTGATAATCGTATAGCAGTTCCAGCCGTTCTCGTACAGCTGTCTACGGCGTAGCAACGTAAACTACGTGACGTAGCTCGTAGACGGTCTACGGCGTAGTAGAGTGGAGTAGCACTATATGGAGATAAATGGATGTTTCAGTACGCGGTGTGGAGTAAAAGAGTTCCTTTGTTTAATTATGGGTACATGGAGATTGCATTAGATGCGGTTTTAGTTGAACCGGAAAGGTTTTATTGCACTTTGGCAATTTTGCACATGATTATTTATTTAAAATTTGTATAGTAAAGGAGCCTGTCGTCTTAATGATTTCTGCAAAAGTACGGATGTGCAGTCAGTTTTCAAACTGCCATACATATTACATCTTTCACATTAAAAACATCCCTAATATAAAATAATTAACTTATTATTTATTTATTTATTTATTTAAAACTTTATGCACAATTTGTACAGAGGCGGACTTAATGCCAAAGGCATTCTCTACCAGTCAACCAAGGGTGGTGCAGAGCTTTAACATGGTAGGTGCACTTGTAAAGATAGTAAAAAAAAAAAAAAACAAAACTAACAAAACTTACAAATAAAAAAAATAATATAAAATGATATTATCGATTAATTTAAGTTTTAATTCAACAAATTATTAAAGTAACACGATTTAAAGAAAATGGCTTTGCGAATTTGTTTTTGAGTAGCTAATTCTGTTGCTGATATGTGCTAATTTCTCAATATTGTCATAATTTCATGTAGATAGATAGATAAATAGAAAATACTTTATTTGTACATAATTTCACATAAAAAACTTAAGAGATAACAAAAAAATATATAACAGAAAAAAATGTACAAAGGGCGGCCTTATCGCTTAAAGCGATTTCTTCCAGGCAACCTTAGGATGGACATTTTGGAAAGAGAAAATAAAGCGTTAGTTTTTGCTTAGATTATTAGAAATTATTTGCATTTTATATTTTACAAGAATTATTATAAATATCATATATTATATCAATAATGTATTCAAACCTAATCGATAAAAAGTGCATTATTTTATATTATCGATACTTTAAATGTGAGAAATGTTCAGTGTCTTATGTTCCTGACTGCACATTATTGTGTCACAGACCATCAAGTGTACTGCACTCAATTACACCATTACATACTAACTGCGATACTTCACCCTACAATCGTCTTTAATCATAGAATCATCTTCAAACGTCCCGAAAAGCTCCCGTCTAGACAATACACGAATCGCAGGTTGTACCCGGACGTGGGTTCATTCACCTCTCTCCCGTCTTGTGTATATAAGATGCGAAATTTTACAGACTGTGCTATCGATCAGTCTGCAACATGTCTGGAGGCTTTTTGTTATTAATTGTGTAAGGTTTAGATGGTGTTTGAGAGGTGTTTGATGGTTATAACTTTTTCTGACGAAAAGTACATACTATACTAAGAAACAGTTGAAAAAGATATGGGACCGGCAGGATTGTATCCTACTTAAGATAGGAACAAATGGATCAACGTTACGTCACGAAATGACGTATCATACAGTTGAGAAATTTAAGGTGTCGGTAAGAGGCGACCGTAGCTGGATGGCTAAGAGCGACTGCCCGGTGTGCAGTAAGGTCGCAGGTTCAAATCCTGCCGGTCCCATATCTTTTTCAACTGTTTCTTAGTATAATTTGCTAAGCATAGCTAAATGCTATAAAAATATTCAGAAGTACATACTACACAGTGCAGCGTTGTTAACATACCAAGCTTGTTTTAACTTTACAGAACCTGACAGTAGTTTGTTGAGAAGCATCACGCCTATATTACTTAGAAGGGTGCGGCAGACGTGTACAATACTTCACCTGTTATGTTTTGGGAGCAAGCCTATCGTGATCCACCAGGCAAAATTCCAACTCCGTGCAATTGCGATTTTCCTAAGGGAAAGTTCATAAATAACACTTTGCCCGACACGGGAATCGAGCCCGAGACATCGCGGTGAGATGCGCATACGCTAACACACTTCAGAAGTTTGTTCTGAATCAGTTAAAGAATCCATTCCATTAGTTTTTACAACAAATAAAAATCCTTATAAACATTACGTCCTTATACGATATTGACGACCGGATGGCGGAGTGGGTAGTGTACCTGCCTGCGACGCCGTGGTCGTGGGTTTGATTCACACTTAAGACAAATCTTCTGTCTTAGTCTGGGTGTTTCTATGTATAATAAGTATGTATTTACAAAAGAAAAGTATATATGTATTAGTATCAGTTATTCTAGTACCCATAGTACAAGCTCTGCTTAGTTTGGGACTAGATGGCGTTGTGTGTGAGTTGTGGAATATTTATTTATTTATTTATTATTTATTCTGTTTCATTAGATCTAAAAAAATATTTTCGTAAAAACGAATGCATTGGATCTGATCTGATTTCGCGTTTTACGCCCGCGCGGTTTTTCATACATATATGGGGGCGAAAACTGCGTCGTGAATTCTTACTTTCAGGATTCTAGTAGAACAAAAATAAGCTTGTATTGAAGTTTTAAGGAAAAATAGTTTCATGAACCAGTCTTTACAAGAGTTCTGCTTTTCTGCTGGTGTTGCCAATTAAATATTCAATAGTTACCTCTGGTCGACAGTCTCTAGTTTAGTAGTTAATCTGGTTCTTCTATTCGGAATCACAACAATCACAAAATCCTGACGGGTTATGGCAATTTTAAGAGCAAACTATTTTCGTTTAAGCTAGTCGATTCTCCATTCTGTGCATGTTCTACATCTGAGCACGAACAAACCGCCCACCCTATGATCTGGGAGTGTAGTCTTTGGCACAACGAACGTAATGTTATGTTAAATAGCTTATAATTGACATCTGGAGTGGTATACTATGAGGATCTCGTATCGAACAGAATAAATTGCCGTGCATTTAGCCGTTTCTGCCATACCTATTATAGCAATTTAGGCCCCATAGTTTTGTCACTGTCCGTGGTGTCTATCTTTCCATATATACACTTTGTCTATATTTGGCATTACTCAGCCTCCCGCTTTGCTTTGGAGGGAAGTAAAGATACATACTTTCCAACTTCAACTATATACTTTTGATTAAATTCGTTGCGGGTTCCAAGACAATTTTAACTCTCCCTGAGATTGCCCGTGTGTCATGCACGGTGCCTTTCAGTTGGTTACCGCTGTAGATCCTGGCGTCACAGGAGTCACAGTGGTGGGCGTGTGGGTGGGATTATATACAGATTGAAGCTATCGATCAGTCTGCGTTATGTCTGGTGCCTCTTTGTTATTAATTGTTCAAGTATTTGAATATTCGAGACGTGCTTAGTTGTAAAAAAAATTGAGGACGATAATCAATTGAGTCACTAGCGGTAAGGTAATCCCTTTTACGAAGGGTTTCTGTGGTTAGAGTTAATAAGACACCATGAAAAAAAAAGTCATGATAGTAGGAGTTGTCTGCGTTCCTTGTGTTACCGAAATGCATTGGCAGCAATAACCATATATACCACTTACTCACTGGCAACCCAGGGCCCAGTTTCCACCTACCACCATGCTGACGGGTAATTTCCACCAAAGCGGAGAGAAGAAGAATTGCAGCGCGCGGCGGCCCGCCTGTCAACAAAGAGGATCTGCGTAGTGGCTCACATCTATGCGCCCGCTGCGCGTTGCAAGGCATCTCCTCTCCTCTCCACTCCTCTCTTCTCCACTTTGTTTTAACTGGGCCTAAGGGTGCCAATGAGTAAGAGCTGCACATATTTCTATACAAAAGTGAGACTTTTCCGTACCTCTCCTCTCATCTATGGGATTCGGGTATTCGTCTTGCAGTAAGTAAATGGAGAGATGCTGGACCCTTAGTGAACTATTCCTCAGTAGCTGGCTAGGGTCTTGCAAAGTGCCGTTTTTGCCACCGTAGCAAATATTTGGCGTGGGAGACATTAATACTGTCTGTTGATTGTACAGACAATAATAGAGTTGTTTACTGTCAATGGTTCCATTGTTCTTCTTCTTTCGTGTCGATGGCTGCAGTCATATTCTATGAGCCCAGTGCGTGGCCACGCGGATAGCGCTTTCATCGGCATTCATGAGCGCTTCTTTACTGTAGGTGGTGGAGCAAGTGGGACAGGTCATGATATGGGCCATAGTCTGTACAGCACCTCACTCGCAATGTAGATCCGATTTATCAACAAAACCCTACCTTGCCAGTTTCTGTTTGCTCCGACCGACTTGAGTTCGGAGTCTATTGAGCGTCTTCCAAGTCAACCAAATAGTTACATAGACAAACATGCTCAATTCCATACATTTTTGTTCATCACCTGAGCGACATCTGGTGACCACGTTTGCTTCTCGACCAATCAGAGCCGCCCATTTCGGCTCATCATCTGAGCGACATCTGGTGGCTGAGTTTTTAGTAAACTTCCCTATTCGAATAATATAGACATAACGCACTGTATAATGTCCAACACAGCGTGTTGTAATGTGAAATAAAGTGTGATTCCCCCTATCTATAAAGGGTACATTTTATGACACGCGACACGTCATAACGTACCGTGTGGTATAGGTTATGGTCCGCCAAATATCACCGTGTGATTTCCTACTTTGGTCCCCTGATGTTGCCACCCACGATCGTTTCGTAGGGTTGCCATTTGATTTTTTATCCATTTAGTCGACACAATCTGTCTTAGACGGGTTGCTCGAGTCGTAGTAATTAAATATCGACTACGAATGTGAGTAACGTGAGAAATCTATATTAAACAGAATTGCAAAGTTTTCGATACAATATTACGGTTGAAAAATTATAATTCCAGTGGGGCTCGAACCTCTGCGTATTCTACGTACCCAGCGCCTTATCCGGCTATAGAATCGAGTCCCAGCGGAAGCGAATTTGTCAACCTATAGCTGTCATGAATGACAGGCCTCGCCTTATTGGTTGCACATTGTTAAAACATTTTCTCTCTTTTTCAACCGTTATATTGTACAATAAATGCATAGCAAAGCTAAAATTTGCTTCACTATAAATAAAATAAATGAAAATAAAAATCGTTTATTTTCAGACAAAGTTCATAGAAATACACATAAATTACAATTATCATTATTAATCAAATTACAATAAAATTCAAATATTAAAATTAAAATTAAATTAAAGTTATTAATAAAATTATTACTTACATGCCTTATTCCTTCCAACATGAAGTTCAGTTGATAGCTGAAAGATCAGATTCTGGTTACTTGGCCGGTTTGTTACTATAGGTATAAGTAAAAGTTTTGGATATTTATTTTGAACATATTTCCTAAATATCAAGTATCAATGCATAAATATGTTAATTGTACTTTTTATCAGTTATCAATAATAACATTTCGCTGTTATCACATATATCGCCCAATACCATTTCTTTAATGAACCTTCCATCTCCAAACGTCTTCGAACCAACAATAAATTACAATATTAAAATCAAATTAACAAACCTAACTATTAAACACATTTCTATACACATGGCATGTAATGAAAACGCAGCACAGCCCTGCGGGTGACAATTTACCGATGTAAACAGAGCGAGCGTAGACGTCTAGACGGCGGGTGCTATACGAGTATCTAACATTATTGTGGAATTCATTACTACCCCGGCAGACACGTGGAACAGGGGCTTTTTGCACGGTTTCATCTGAAAGGATACGGTGATTCAAATTTGAGTAATTTATTTGTGGGAAATATTTGAATTTCGAACGACAAAAGGATTTGATTCCAGTTAGAATTTCTTAGGTTGACAAAAAAAAAAATGAAAGATGGTATTTAAAAATAAATCATGATTGTTTTGACTTAACTTTTTAGACTTGATTTATATATAGATATACAGGGTGGATGCGACATAGCGACATTTATTGAAACCACAGCTTCTATACATGGCCAGTATGCATTTCCACCGGATAAAAAATTCTCTGGCGAAAAAAAAAATCCACGTCTTCCGAACAAATTGCACGATCGCAATGTTCAAATTGTTCGGAGAACGTGATTTTTTTTTTTCGCCAGAGAATTTTTATCCGGTGGAAATTGATACTTACCATGTATAGAAGCTGTGGTTTCAATAAATGTCGCTATGTCGCATCCACCCCGTATATAAATCATTTTGAAATCATTAAAAGTTTGTGTTTTTACTGAAAATTTGTTGGGATTCGATTTAAAATCTTATGATTAGAAGTTTTTGGAGCAGTCCAAACAAGTTTTTTTTTAATCATGCCTAAGCGTCAAGCGAAACACAAGCGCGTAGTCCTGACTACAAACCAAATAAAAACGCCTCTTCAGTACAATTTCCTGCCAAGTTAACAAACCATACAACGTGAACGTTTATTTACACAATAACATCCGACCAAACAGAAATAAACTAAAATAAATAAACACAGTCGGCAATACTTCCTTCCATCTCGAAAAGAATTTGTCTGCTAGACAGATACCTTATACACTAAGGAGCTTATAATATTTACAGAGAGGTCAGGCTTTATTTTTAATGTTTCGGGAAACCTCCCCCCTGTCGACGCGCCGTCCCCCCCTGCAGTTCGTCGACCTGATGCTGCAGACAGAAACGTCTCGATTCAAGGCGTACCAAACTTTAAAATTTAACTTAAAATGTGCATTACTTATAGCGAATTGTCTGGCTCTGATTCTTAAGTGATTAGGCGAATTATTGGCGTGATGGAGGGGTTTATTGGACTTTTATTAGTCTGGTGTCCTTTTAATGGATATAGCGTCTTTTGTCGATGACCCTGAATTAGATATATAAAGTCACATTGACTTTCTCGAAGCATGTTTTCTGTGGCAGTATTAATTGAAGCTCGATAGTTTTCTTAGATATCCAAATAATTGATACTATCGATTGTAAATTGTTTTGAAATTGAAGCTCTAAGGGCCAGTTTCCGAGGTTGCGATCATGTTTAAAAGTAGCACTAAATACAATTCTTCTTCTTATCGTGTCAATGACTATATGGTAAGAACTGTTCATAGTCATTGTGGTAGGATTAGTCAGCTAGACACTGCGTTACCGTGTGGTAGCTGTCCAGGGCGCGCCGCGGGGAGGCTCCTATCATGCACCCCAAATACAATTGAAATAATAACACAGCTGTCACTTTCATTTATGAGTGTTATATGCTTATCTTGCCAATTATACTTTGTCCACTCCTTTATTTTCTTTTTGACAGATCACGCCTATGAATTACCGTTTTTTTTGACAGATTAATGTACTACAATAATAATGTACTTTATTGACAAGCGGCACTTTTTAGGGAAGTTCACTGTTTGTAACAAACAACCACAGACTATAAATCAAATCGTGAAATGAAATAAATCGATCATTATGAAAAAGAATAATTTGACTTTTTTTGTGTATTGTCTGTATTTTATAAAAAAAAAGAATATAAAAATAGTATTATGATTCCATGAATAATTATTTGCAAGAAATCAAGTCGAAATCTTGGAATTAAAAATGAAAATGTAAACAAAGGTAACTAGGAAATCGTCATAGACTAAGTATGTGACATTATTATTATATTATTATTTTGTATATTTATTTCATCTAATAAAAACTACTAAATAACGAATAATTAATAATGAACTAAAACCATTTCGATGTAATTAATCGATTGAAAGTTCTTCGTAGACAACATCGATTATGATTTCAAATCGAATCAGTAACGTGTGAAGGCATCCCTAAATGTCATCTGTCAAAAAGAAAATAAAGAAATGGACAGAGTATAGATGTATCTAACACCAGTGTGAAATTGGGGTTAAATGTTTTTGAAATATTGGTGCTAATAAATAGTCCATATTCGCTTTAGCCGAGCGAAATAACACCTTTCTGTATTAAACATAACCCTAAAAAACGACCATTACATAGAAACAGCTATATTTACTACGAAATACAAACAAAACGAATTCCATTCACTGCCATTACATATCGGAATACTTCGCATTTCCATTGAACATTACGCATGTGAGTACAACAAACGGACTAACACGCACCGTATGTGCGTCAGAATATACGTCATAGGCTTATTTTTAAACTTTGAACTACAATTCCTATACCATGTGCTATTGGATGACGTACGTCGGCTTGGAGAAATGGTAATGACAGCGTCAATTGTACAGTTCGAATAGATTGATCATAACTTATTGCTAACTATGAAGATGAATTTGGATTTTTTACATTAGATAGAACGCCAGAAGCAATTACACTATCCAATGGTCCCAATGACAAGGCCAAATACACACATTCACTCACACAAGCACACCCAGTCTCAGAACAAATCTTTGCGAATTACACAAAGATTTGTATAATTAACTATGTGCCACAATACTTTTTGTCGCTACAACGCTCAGTTCTGATGCCACAATCGAACAATTTTAATGGAAACAGTCACTAAATCGCCAATCGCCGATACTAAAAGTAGCTTCTGGGCCAGGCCCCTAAAATAAAAGAGAGATACAATAGCAGCACGGATTTGGAATTGTGCCCAAAGGTAGATGGTGATGGCTCACTCCCTATTCCATGGGACTCAAAACATAACAGGTGAAACGTGGTTGTTGTACACTTCTGCCACACCCTTCTGAAAATCAGTGCTGTGCATTGCGGGCAGCAAATACTGAGCTAGATCCCTTGCCACACATTTTTTTTTGCTAATAATAAATAATAATTCTTATATTGCTATAAAAAACCATAACAGAAATGGAACAATGATTACTTCTTATTAACATTGGTTGCGAATAAGCGACGCTTTGAATCGTGGCTGTTAATTAAATATGAACTTTATAGTAATACGGTTAAGGTCAATCTTTTCTTTTTAACACGCTTATATTAGCTTCACCTGTATGTTTGTTTGTTTGTTTGTTTGTTTGTTTGTATGTAACCGACTCCTTTGGACTCGATTTTGACCCACTTTAAACGGACAGATTTAATTCAAACTTTCTACACTTGTAAAGAATCAGCGACAATATAATAATTTCATAAATTTATCTCATTATCCTGATTAGGATCGCCAGGATTAAAAAAAAACTAAAAAACACGCTTTTAAATAACATCAAACTAAAAAGTGAAAAATAAATATAGTTTAAAAAAACTAAAAAAACACGCTTTTAAAGCACATCAAACTAAAAAGTGAAAAATAATTCTTATTATAACCTGAAAATAATAATAAACGAAAAATACTAGTACTATTGTGAAAAAAAGCGTGGGGCGCTCTGTGCCATATTTTTCGTCTATCGAGCGACCCACGCTTTTTTTTTTTTTTTAATTTTTCATCATTATGGAGGAGATAAGAGAACAACTATCAATATGATTGTTGGTAGTTGTCCTCTTTCTTGCAATGTGTACCTACCAATGACATTTATAATGTACTACAAACTATCTCATCGATTATCACTTGAGTAATTTAAGTTGGGTTACCCTATTGTATTAGGATTCAACTGAAAACTGTATTTTAAAGACAAATAAACGTATTCTTATTCTTATTTTCTGTTAACTGTTTTTATATTCTCTAAATGTAAAATAATGTGTTAATAAAATGGTTTAAATGGATGTTATGTATGTAATATTTGTGTAGGTACAGACGTCTATACTAATCAACATGAAAAACAAAAAAACTATGACTTTATGATATAGGCCTAATTTTGAAACACCACAAAACATACTATCTTTCGATATCTTTACCGAAAGATATGTTTTATGGCGTTGCCGATTCCCAGTGAAGATGCGATGAATGTACTAGAAAGCAGTTTTTAAGAGCATAATTTAAGTTTTAAATAACAGTGTTTTGCTTTACATGAATATACCGATAAGCATCAGATAAAACCAGCTATAATAATAAAACTGGAGCCCTAAGAGTTAGCCAGACGGGTAATATACTTCAAAGGCAAGTCCAAGTTTTAGAGAAAGTTGTCCAATTTGCTGAGAGGCTGACGTTAATGAATAGGTGTTTGATGACAAAAGTTAAAGCTAAAGTTAGACATGTCTAATGATGTTCTCAAATTGCATGTTGTTTTTAAAGTAAGACTTGTCTGGCTCAATTTTTAGCAGACTTTTCTTTTTTAGACATCACTAGTCTGGTTACTACACAACAACAAATGGATTTAAATAAACCAGTGTAAAAAAAACGTAGAACCTTAGACTACCTAGTCAACATAAGATTGAAGTATATTTCTACAACCTAATATAAATTCTTTATACGGGTATGTCTTGGGTTCGATTCCCGGGTCGAGCTTAGTGTTATTGGTGAAATCACAATAGCAGCTCGGAGTTGGAATCGTGCCCGGTGATAGGCTCACCCTCCATGGTACCTATAACATAACAGGTGAAATGTGGGTTTTGTACTCCTCTGCCACACCCTCCTAGGTAATATAGGCGCGAATTTAAGTTATGTTATGTATGTAATATTTGTGTAGGTCCAGACGGATACACATCATCATAGACATATAATATACATACATGTTAAATAGCTTACAATTGACATCTGGAGTGGTATACTATGAGGATCTCGTATCGAACAGAATAAATTTCCGTGCATTTAGCCGTTTCCGCCATTATAGCAATCAAATTTAGGCCCCATAGTATTGTCACTGTCCGTGGTGTCTACACTCTTTCCATATAGACACTTTGTCTATATTTGGCATTACTCAGTCTCCCGCTTTGCTTTGGAGGGAAGTAAAGATACATACTTTCCAACTCCAACTATATACTTCTGATTAAATTCGTTGCGGGTTCCAATACAATTTTAACTCTCCCTGGGATTGCCCGTGTGTCATGCACGGTGCCTTTCGGTTATCGCTGTAGATCCTGGCGTCACAGGAGTCACAGTGGTGGGCGTGTGGGTGGGATTATATCCCGTTAAAAAATCATCATATTGCCAGTATAAGATGGTTTAGGCGTAGGCCTAAATGTATAGGTTGATCAGTAACCGTGTGTACCACTAACTAATCAATGTAATTTGATCAACAGGAAAAGAACTCATTCCTGAATTACAACGTGTCGTGCATCCTGACATTGCCACCTTACCAGAGACAAGGGTATGGAAGACTGCTCATCGACTTCAGTAAGTTTTCGACTGTCTATTTTATTTTATACTATTTTGTTCGTTAGAGTGTTTATCTGTTTGTGAATTTGGAAGACTAAAATCAGGCTGATCGAATATTAACTCTCTGAAATGAAAAATAAAAATTATTTGTAGGAAGGATTTGGTAGCATGTAATGATTTACATTCTTAAAGTTATTCTCCTGATGAGTTTCTAGTAAAAATTGGGATGTCTCGATATTTAATTGAACGATAAAACATCGAATTCTCATTTGCTAAGTTAAAAAAAAGCTAAGCATCATTAGTCTTTCGCTCGTTTAAAATTAAATGTGGATTATAAAACTTGCAAAAATGCGACATTATACATGAAGCTAACAAAAAATATTGTCTTACCCCTCACCATTAATTCCCCAATTATCGCAACATTGCAATAAAATTAATTGAATTCCAACTATAGTCATTCCCCCAGAGTATAAAGTTTACATAAAACAAAGTAAAATAACTTGAATTAAAACGTATTTACTTCGCCCGCACCCCGACCCTAAGTAGAAATAACTTGAAATTTTAACCTCTGCAGAAATTGTTCGATGAACCCCGAATAGTTGCGTATGTCAATGTCACCGCAATGTGAACTCGCCCTTATAATTATGAATGAGGCCGCAATGTCAACTGAAATAAAAGAAAAAAGAATTTTAGGCTATGGGTGATGCTGTAGTGTGGCAAAGTCGAATAACTCGCTAATTTGATTTATTCTGATTGCGTTTTGAATCGTTCGAGCGGAGCTTTTTGTTATCTTTATAATGTAGTTTGTTACTAAGCCCCTTTATTTAACCTTTATTGGTAATAAAGGGTTTTTACTTAACTTTACTTTTGAGTAGCATTTTTGAATGTAGGTGGCTAAATTATTCCTGATGAGCAGTTCTTTGAAAAAAGGTAATTGCGTAGGCCATAGCCAAAAATAAACTCTCAGACGGTCGATGTCGAAATATCTAAAAGCTTATTTTGCTTCTAGTGAAAACCTCTTGTTATTGTTATATATTTAGACATCGAATTTTTCATCTTTGCACAGAATTGAATCCAACCATTATATTGCTTTCATTTCCTATTTACAATGCCTACGAGACATTCGAGCCTGTTTCATAAATATATATATATACATTTATATAAAATTATATACGCGTCTCTTGTTCCCTGAACACAATGTGCTGACCACGCGTTACGTACACGGACAATTCTTAACTGTAACACACCTGCACGGTCAACGCATGAACCCTCTGGGTTTGTTTTGTCCCGGGGGTGAGCCGTCGCGACGCGGCGGCCGTCGACCCGACCTCGATCGATGCACTGCAGTTATAGATCGGTCTACCGTCTAGACTCCACACCCCCCTCAGCAGCAGGGTAGGTTCGGGCGGGCCCGCCGTGAGACGTAAATAGGGCTGCTGCAATATAACTAACCTAGGATAAGCCGGTGCGTGTGTGTGCAATTTGTGGAGCTGTGGGATGGGTGGAAATTGAGGTTGCTTGTTTAACGTGTCCACGGTGAAGTGAGGGATGAATTTGATTATGAGTTGTGTGAAATGTTTGATGGAATAAACATTTATTGAAATTGAATAAAGGATTTTTATAATTGAGAAAAACATTGTATATATGAAAGACATAATTAACAAATGCGCAGAGTATGAATTTGGAACGAGTAGTGAAAAATGCTTGATGTAATGAAGACTTATTATAATTTTGTAAAAGCGTATTACAATTTGAAATAATACCGCAGCCGTAGTTGTGTTTGTAAGATGTTTTGTACAAAATTAATTTAATTGCGATTTATGAAAGATAAAATGATTAAATTAGATAATAAATTGAGAAAGGGCTCATACATTATACTTTTTGTTTATTAATTAAACGGTGTTTATGACAGATGTTTTTTGATGCAAATAATTCTGTCTTTAGTTATACTGTTCTAGGTTTTAAGCTCCATTGAAATTTTACCATTTTCATATTGAATTCTTGAATTTTGTCTGTCAACTTTAATGTAATGTCTTAATTTTAATTGTGAAACTAGAAATGAGTACGACAATATATATGTTAGGTCATCGTGAATTGCTGGATTAGTAGCAGCGTATACATAGTAAATTTACATTTTTAACCCCTGATGAAAAAGAGGGTCGTTATAATTTGAATGAGTAGCTGTATCTGTATGAGTGTCTGGGTCTTTGGCAATGTAGTTGCCAGACGAATGATCTGATTTTGACGCGTGTTTCGGCAGCTGTTAATAGAGATGAATTCCGGCTTTAATCTCCATTAACGATGTTTTATGAAGCTGATGTAAAGTGCCTGTAAATTTTATAAATACCTAGGAACTTCACTGAAAAGAGTAATATAAAATTATATTCAACAAAAAAATTAACCCTCAAAAAAATAACTAAGACGTAAAAAATAAGTGATTATTTTTAAGTTTATTGAACTTACTTACATAAACTATAAAAAGTTATATTTTACTAATTGTGAGTCGGTGCCAAATAAAGTACTACCCTTCGGTTAGTCTACTATGATATTTCTTTGAATTTCTTTTGCGCTCGTAAACATGCAAGCTTTAGGTCAGTTGACACGAAACCTTACAAGACTAACAAAGCAAAGATTGTAACGTGTATCACGTTAACCTGTTAGCCTTATTTCTGTAATCAGTTTTGTTTGTTAAAACCGTTGTCGGTGGCACTTGATTAGAATCTTGAAACATCATTAAATAATAATTTTACTTTTTTTTTTCATTCTGCATTCAATACTAGTTTTTGATTCACATACGAATTTTAAAATTATTTTCCAACGAATAACAACAGTCTCACAATGTGTTGTTTTCAGCCTGTATAATCTCACCACGTGGCCAATACTTTAAAGGATTCTACTACTGATATTATGCTAATTTGTTATATTTGTTAAATTATAATGTAATATTTAAATTTTCTCCTACCAGGTTACCTCCTTACCAAAGAAGAAGGCAAAGTCGGTTCCCCAGAGACTCCCCTATCAGATCTTGGTCTCATATCATACCGTTCTTACTGGAAAGAAGCTCTTCTCAAGAGATTATGCTCAGCGCCAGGTCCTACGTTGTGTATAAGGGACTTAAGTAAAGACCTTGCTATAGCATCTTCAGATATTGTGTCGACGCTGCAAGAGCGAGGACTCATGAAATATTGGAAAGGAAAGCATATTGTGTTAAAGAAACAGGTATGTTTTATTTCGTTAAGTATCACTTGCCTAATGAGGAAATTTTACTGTTCTTACAAATAGTGTATTTTGATACTTTGGCATTAGCTCCCAACGTGGGACTTAAGAAGTCCTACGTTGGGCGCCAGTTTTTAGAATAAAGTTATAACAATTTTACTATAATTTACCTTAGTTTCATAAAATGTAGCTAATGTAGCGGACAAACTTAAAAAATAAAAGTAACATTAATCGAACAAGTGAAGTTGATTAATTTTAAATAAATTTTGTAGTTTTACCTGAAACTGTGGCTGTCAACAAAATGATATTATTTATGAAAGTCAATACGTATAATTTATTTCTTCGTAATATTTCGGACAATCGTACGACGCATTCCACCTGCAGGACGTCCTGGAAGACGTGTCGCGGCGAGCGGCGCGCGCGCGCTGCGTGGACCCGCTGTGCCTGCGGTGGTGGGCGGGGGGCTCCATCGCGCCGGCGCGCTGACGCCGCGCCCCCGCCGCGGGGCGGAGGCAGCTGCGGCCCTCCTCGAGCGCCGCGCGGGCACTACTCTAAGGCATTGCGGCCAACACTGCGGAGTGGGCATACTCGTGAGGTTCAACTAGCCCCGTGCTAATGACGTCACAACGAAATGCCACTACAACTAAGCCGAGGTAATTGCCTACTCTGCCACTCGAACAAAACTGATACTTCTAAGGTTTGTGCTTGTTCTTTACATTTAAAACTTACAGTGCGAGCATGATAGTGTGTTACAGTTTGGGTCCGCCATTATGAATTGAGAACTCACAGTGGTGCAATAGAAAGGACGACAGATTGTCTGTGAAGATTCGTGTAGACCAGTTTGGATTCAGATTTTACAATGTCGTAGTGAGGCAGATTAGTGTTTTGTGAATGTAACTATACATAGAAGTGACTGCTTAAAGAAGGTGTATGTTTTGTTTTCGTCTGTTAAAAACTCAGAACTCAGTGAAGTGAAAAACTACAGTATTTCTGTTCAAAATTTGTCCTGAAGTGTATCGGCGTCCGTAGTACGCAGGCGCACAGTTTGGACTATTATTAGTAGACAAATTTAGGGAAAATTTTTATCCCCTATGGGTTCTAAATTGTACGTATTTTATGATTTCATCTTATAGTATTACTTTCTTCAAGTATTTAATCAAACGAATTATAATGTGGAAACCTGATTTTAATAATTTTACTAAATATAAATAAGAAATAATTGTATTTATTGATTGATTTACATTTATAATTATAATTATGTAATTGACGACGGTAAATATGCAATAAAAACACATTTTTATATTTTTATATAATTAACTGCGAATCATCTGATTTATAAACTATACATGTTTGAAGTTTTATTTAATGTCTCATAACTGAGAGCACTGTACATATTTGTAAATAAACATTTCAATATACATTTCTAGTACTATGCATAATAAAATTGCCATTTATAATATTCATGGACACTTTGATTCCACGTAACCCAATTCGATCTTCTTATTATATCCTGCTATCGCAAATTTGCGATATTCGGCGACTTTTAAGATGCAATGTACAGTGGGCCAAGTAGTTAGGTATGCAGAGCTAAAACTTCTACGTCACAGTAAAGACTGACTATTCTAGTTATATGTGTAAAATGAATATTTAAAAATGTGAAAAATACCAACGATCTAGGTATGTTACTCACATATCTATAACTAGTGTGGATAATCTACACTATGACGTGGAGATGGAGTTTTAGCCCTGCATACCTAACTGCTTGGCCCACTGTACATTGCATCGCAACTGAGCACGTACAGAGCTGTCCGTAAAAATCGCCGAATATCGATGACTTTGGTAATGTGGAGGAAGTGGCGTGAAATCACATTTAATGAAATGTATTTGTTTTTAAACTTTCGCGATAAACAACGGGTCTAAATCGCGTAATTATTATAAAGGTAAATAAATACCTATGCTCGACGTTTCGAATGACTGGCATCATTCTTGGTCACGAGCCGACTGGTGAAGCTCAGCGTCGTCTCCGTGAAGCGTGGATATTGTCCACTACCCTCACTTGGTCGTCACAATTTGACCGTGACCAAGAATGATGCAAGTCATTCGAAACGTCGAGCATAGGTATTTATTTACCTTTATATTAGACCCGTTGACTAATTTTTGAAAAATAATAAAATGTAGTTGATAAAAATACTAGTTTATTAGACGTACCATGTTGTAATTTAATTCTTTTAAATATCTATTGTGAGTAGGTCTAGTATTATGTAATCTCGTACATTGTTGTAAAATTTGTCTGACGTCTGTATATTATAACTTATAACCAAAATAGTAACAAAAAGATATGTATATAAAGTTCACATAAAGTTTCAGTGTGTGTGAATTTTAGGATTTTACTAATTTCTCTTCAATTTATTATGAGGGATTATTATTAGGGTCTTCCATGGGTCATAGTCACCTCTTAATACCACGTGGACTAAACCAAAATATTACTAGATGCGTCGCGTCGTACGAAACTTTTTATTTCACTTTTTTAATGTGTTACTAGTTTTTGGGTGAATCTTCAAAAATATCGTCATTGTTCTCACCAGTGTATCTTTATGCAGACTCTCTTTGACATAAAAATATAAGTTTAAATTACAATTGGTATGATGACTTTTTTGTATGTAATTGAAACATTTCTCGATATTAGAAACATCATTAAATGAAATACTTTGATGTCACAAAAGCTTCCTGAGGTAATACTATTTTCAATTCTCATTAATAAAAAACTGGTCCATACGCTCCTTACCACGGCGTGACGTCATGTTTAAGTATTTTGTATGTGAAGTTATGAATTTTGTTTAATAGCTATATGAAATATTGCGTTAGTGAAAATATTTTTTAATTGTGTGGGTAATTGAATGATATAATAATATCATACTTTAAAATGGACACGCCCATGTAAATAAATGATCATAATATTTGTTAGATTTATATGAGTAACTAAAAATTCTTCATTTGGTTTATATGTTTACCTATATTTTGATAGGGTATCCTATATTTTACTATTTATGGATCAGCATGCCTATTAAACAAGAAATAAAGACTATTTCTTCTCGAGAAGAACAATTGATGCAAAGAGAGACAAGAAGATTCACCCGTTAGCAGTATGAATTGTACCCATGTTTATTCTTGAAACCGACAGATGGCGTTTCTAATGCTACTTATAAAAGTACTTATTTTACTAGAATAATAATTACAAAATATTCTAGTTATATTATAAGAGTATTTAAAAACACAATGATATTGTCTTTTTTTAATAATACGATGTACTTTTGATATCTCATATTTGTACATTCTTCAAAAATAACTAATTCTGGACATTTTTACAAATTCAACAAAAAAAACTTTTTGATTGGCGTTGATGTACATATTTTTTTTATTTTTTACATATTTTTTACATATTTTTTAAACTTGTAGTTAGAATAATTGTTATAATAATTTAAGTATTGGCATAGTATTAATAGTTCAATTTTAGATAATATTTTAACTTTTAATAGATAATGTTCGATAAGAAATGCGTATGTATTCCAAGAACTCAATATAAATGTTAGCTGCTGTTTTCCTAGGATATAATTGAAGATCTAGAATTAATATTAGATGAATCTATGTAGAAGGGCGAATGAAAATGGATAATTTTAGCGTCATATTTATTATTTCTCGCGGCCAGCAATTAAAGCTTAGAGTTTTTGTAGGTCTATTATTGCCACTTAATAATGTACAAAAATATTTAATTGTGAAGTAACGATTCGAAGATTTTTTTTTTTAAATATTAAAAAGTTCAAAAATTGTAGCTCCTAGTACAATTTTTGAAATAGATATGGGAGTTGAGTAATTTATCGTCCTGGCAAGAGGCGACCGTAGCTGGTTGGTTTAAGCGGCTGCCTGTGAGGTTGGTTCAGATCCTGCCGGTCCCATATCTTTTTTAACTGTTTCTTAGTATAATTTGCTTAGCATATTGCTAATTGCTATAAAAATACGAAACGTTGCTCCAATAACAGTATTTTTCTATAATGCAACAATAGCCCTACAAATCTGGCCGCTAAAGGAAAAATGACGCTAAAGACCCGAACAAGAATACATAAGTCCTTTCTTCAGGCTAGCTACTTACAATGAGTGTTTACATTTCTGTTATAAGAAAATAAACCATAGTTTCATGATTTTAAAAAAAAAGTTATAATGATTTGATCAAGCCTTAAGGAAAACATATTGTTAATTAAAAAATAATTTAGGTTCTTTAGACAAAGGTGAAGATATTAATACCTGACAAAATTGGAAAAAAAAACTATTTCCATCAAAGGTTTGAATTTGTTTGAAATGACAAATAGAGAATTTGTTTTAATTTATACTACCCCAAATTTACCAAATTTATTAAACCGCAATTTTCTTAAACCTGTATTTCCATCTCTCTCTCACTCTCTCGTTTAGTGTGTGAACAGGACAGATATATCCAAAACCGTAGCTGAGCGTTATATGTCGTTTTAACATGTTGGTAAAATTGGGGCTCAGTTGTTTAATATTAAGTAGCATATTTTGCCTGTTTTTATCAATTGATCGTTTAATATTTAAGCGAATTTATGCATTGATTTTAATGTAAATAAATTCTTCAATAATTGTACAGACAAGAAATAAATGGATGTTCATGGTTAAATCTTAAATTTTATTTAAACCTATAGTTATTAAATTGCTGTTTAAATAAATTGTACCCAAAACAAAATCAGGTTTTGGTTGTAAAACAACTTATTTAAAATTGAGCATCCGAAATCTGAAGACGTTACAAGAAAATAGTATGTGCAACGAGAGAGTAAAGTTCGTATTATTTTGATTTACTAATAACAGAATGATTCTATAGTAGAAGATTCTATAGTTCTAGGTTGGAATCTTGAGGGTAGTGAGGGATTCAAAAGCATGAAATGTAAATGGTTTTGATCTTATGTCGCACATACAACTTTACACCGCAACAGCTTAAAAGTACCTACAGTACAAGTTCTTCAAATTATGAAATACGGGTGTTACTCACGTAATGTTGGTCTATTTAGTGGACCGCGGTCCGCCTATACGTCTAGGCATTATCAAGAGAGTGCGATACGTCGCGCCTGAGTCGCAGCCAGTCTTGCACTGAATAATGTTACAAACTCACGTCAGTTTTAATAAAAATAGTACAAGTTCTGTTAAGTTCGGGACTAGATGAAGTGGTGTGAAAGTTGAGTGACACTAAAAAATAAAGGGCGAGCAGTGAGCAAAACTCAACTATGTTTCGATCGAGAGCAAAACTCAAAGCTAAATCGAGTTTTGTTCACTGTTTTCATACAACAAAGAACGACGTTTCGAGCTGCTGAGGTCAATATAAAATTATAGCCATTTCTAAAATATTGTAGTTCGACAAAGACAGAACAGATGGCGTGTATTGTTCAATAATGAATCGATTTCTCCAAACTTCTTAAACTGCGCTTAACGCTATACCCGTCTTTCGGTCCCTCTCTCTTTAATTATATACTTATATAGGGACAGAGGGATCTAAAGATGTAACAGCGTTGAATTCAACCGGTGAAATTGGCCCTTAGTATCGATAAAATCATTTCTCTGCTCTCACCCGCTTACGTACTGCGGTAAGGTACATACATACATAACATCACACCTATATTATCCAGAAGGGTGTGGCAGAGGTGTACAACACCGACACTTCATGGGATCGGGATTGGGCCTATCGTTATCCACCGTGCCGCTATTGAAATTTTCCTCACGGTAAGTTCACAAATAACAATTTGATCGACCCGGTCATCGAACCCGAGATCTCACTGTGTGAGGTGCATACAGTAACCGCTAGACCAACGAAGCAGTCCAGGTAAGGTAAGAAGTTATGGTCAGTAATAATATGTGTGTCAGATTAAAGAACATAAAATATTAAAATTGCCAAAGCGTTTAAATTGCCACCTAGTAACATAAAAGCCCTCATGAACAATTAAGCCCATTGTACCATTTACCTACTTTTTACTAAATTACATGAATGAAGTTATTCATTACATTACCATGCCGCGGTAGGTCCTCATTACTCCAAATACGTCACGTTCATCCATCCGCATCCAACCGTGGCCGAAGCACCTATTCAACAATGTCAATTATTATGATTATCGTTGTCTCTTCCAATACTCAATGTATGTAGTTATATTTTTAATCCTATCCTAGATGTTTGTGTCTCCATCAAGCCAAGATTACTGGTTCCTTCCTTCCTTCACAGTTCATTCATTTTCTGTTCAAAACGACCGAGGCAAATATTTTGAAGGTGTAGAACTTGTTAAGCGGGGCTTTTAAGAGTTAGAAGCTTGGCTCTTTATGAGGTATGATAACTTTTTTACTGCGAGCCATACGGCCGTGACAACATTTAACATGAAAATGTTCGTGGTTCAAATCAAATCCAATAATTTATATCCATAACACGTCAAAAGTTCAAAACAAACATCAAAATACAAAAAATATAAAATTAAAATAAAACTTAACTAATTAAATTAAAATACTTATTGCAATAAAATGATTTGACACCGGAGCTTAGATTGACTTTAATTCAACTTAGAAATTTGAATTAAAATCAATCCAAGTACCAGCTCCGATGGGTATTGCATCATGAAAAGAGCTAGTGAGAAACTATTGTGCACCATCTTTTCCAATTCATACAATATTTGTTTGTTTTTTGACAATAATTCCTTGTGTAAGTTATTACAACTAAAACTCAATTACTAAAAATGGTTTGGATAGAAAAATAAACTTAAATATTGCAATGGAATTAAATTAATACTTATAAATAAATTAGTCCATAGTATATAAGGTTGCAATATCTTACACTTCAAGCAGTAAATAAAGGAGTAAAAGCAATGTGTGTACCTATACTGTATACAGGTTAAATTTCTTATTCAATAACTGAAACTTCAATTCAAAGTCACATCTATACTGGTGGTAGAGCTCTTGTGAATGAGCTCGAGGGCGGCAGCACCACCGTCTCACCTTTAACCTGCCGCCAAATAGTAGTGCTTCCATTACTGTGTTCCGGTTTGGTGGTGAGATCAGGCCCTGAAATTACTGGCACATGAGGCATAACACGGTAGTCCTCAGCTGCAGCGACGCATCTATAATCTGCTTTTGTGGATTGTTGAAGTCCATGGGCTGTACTCCACTTACCATCAGGTGGACTATCGTTCGCTGTGGGCGTAGTATAAAAAAAAACATCGTCTATTGAATATTACCATACATTAAAACTAGGTAGCTTGTTTTTTCTCATGTCATACGTAAATCATATTATCAGTGCTCATTACCACTAGTGCCCAGTTATTATCAATTTAATTACCCCGAACAAGCCAACGACCTGAGCTCACCAAGGTCTCGCTTGTGGACCACTTTTTTTTATACACAAGCCTAAATATAAATTATGATATTAGTATAAATACTGGGTGTAAATTATATCGTGATAATGCCCTGGGCAGGGACGGAGTAACCGGGGGGTCAAAGGGGGGGATTTTCACTTGAAAACATTCAATTCAAGAAAAGTCTTCTTTTGGGAACCCCCTGAGATTGGCAAAGGGCTTTTCCCTCAAAAAAAATCTTTAGAAGAAGAATACTTGTTCGGTGCTTGTGTGTTTCGTGTGTGGGCTTTTCCCTTGAAAACCTTTTATTGAAGAAAAGTAGCAGCATGGAGTTGCGTTTGTGCCCGGCGGCTGGCGATAGGCTCACAGGACCTAAACACTACAGGTAAAATGTAGGTATGTAATACACCTATGCTAAAACAAATGTCATGTGTTTTTTCCAAGACCCACTTCCGAATATGTGGAAATTTCCATCAATTTTATTATAGTCACGCACGATGACATTTACACCAAGTATATGAATCACTTTTTATTTATACACAAGACTATACGAGTATATACAGATATTAGCAAATTATTATCTGACCTTGAGTCGAATCAATTTGATTTTAGGCTTGGTGGAAGGAAAAAAATCTGGGCAAAATAAACTTCCTAAAAATGTAATAGGTACAGATACTTTATAACTTACAGTGTTCTTAGTTCGATTGTTGTAACGATATGTGATTCAGTCAGGACATAACTAAGTCTTCGAGGTTCTTCTCGTAGGCCCCCTAGAGGGTCTCGGGGTAACCAGTCCAGGCAGTGTCCTGTCGTGGTGGTGTCACCGCCGGCTGCTAAGACAGCCGGGTCACTGGGTTGGGTCCGTGTGGGCCCGCTGGTCAGTCCGGGTCGTCAGGTCCGGTGGGTGGTGCGGCTAGCAGGGTCAAACCCGCGGGCGTGAATCGCTGCGGGCGGCCAGCATGCTAGCAGCTCTTTGGTCATGTCCGGTGAGTCCTCCTGTGTATGGCGAGGTCGAGCTCCCCGAGGAATAACCCTGAGGAGCGCCCATCAGCCATCACTGGAGGAGGCGTCGTTCTCGGTTGCCACTGAGACGAGGTCTCGTGGCAGGGCGAATTTGTCCGGCGGGCGCCGATGGTAGGGCGCAAGCTCCCATAACTAAGTCCTTTTATACAAACAGGCATTAATGCCTGTCTACCTGTCTGGCAATCCAGTTCCTTGATAATATGGAACTAGTAAAAAGATTAACTGGAACGGAATCTGTCTGATTTAGTGTAGTGATAAGTGACATATAAATTAGTGCGCGATAATGGATAAGTGCGATAATCGTCCTTACGATCGAGAGGTCGTGAGTTCGAATCCTGGCCATTACACCACGGACGTGAACTTCCTCCTAACACAAGCGAATTAAGCTTAGCTGGAGGGGTTTAACAAGAATACTAGTAATTTGTATTTGCAAATTGCTAGTAAAAAAAAAAAAAAAATCACATTAACCGTAACAAATACATTATTATACAGTAGATAAGTAGGTATGTATGCCGATATCTTTGTTTTGTTATCACTTAGAGATCAACGACACCTTGCTTTGTAGATATTATCAATCATAATAACACTATTTCCTCATGACATTGAGTGCAGTACCCAAAAACTTCTCCACTGTAAAGTCTTATCTATATATCTAATAATATGTATTGTATTCTATGTGATTTTAAATATGTTAGTCAGGTGTTATCACAATATATTAACGTACCTAATTCTGTACCACGTTTCAAAATTGTTTGTTCTAGTGATGTACAATAAAGATTATTATGCCTGGAGTCCTGGTACTTTGGCAAGCATACGTGGCGCCGAAACCAACAGCCCAGAGGTCTGTTATAAAAATCTGAATCTGAAATTGGACACAAACCGACGACTATTCCTGTTCACACTATATAAATGCACCCAAGGACAGTTTCGTGTAGAACTATTGCAGAAAAATTAAGACTAAATAATCGAATCTATTGTTATTATTATTACTTTCCAAATTTTATCGGCAGCTTAAATTAGCAGAAGCGAAATCGTTACAAATCTTTTATCTAAATAAGGTATTATCATCGATATCAGCTCAATTCGTTTTCTAGAGTACACCATTACGTGTATAATATTGTACCACTCATTAGCCGTGGACTCTGCACCTTTCCAATCAACACATCTATATATATAAAAATGAAACCCGTTTTCCGTTGTCACGACTTGCCATGAAAACGGCTTGACCGATTTGGCTGATATTTATTTTTACTCTGCACAAGGTTGTTACGGCAAAAAAAAAAAAAAAAAGTATTCATTTTTATATGGGGATATTATAGATTCCAGTTCAAATTGAATAGGTATGTACGCATACATAAGATGGGTCAGCAATACAAAATAAAGTACCTAGTGCATCAAATTTACGCTAAGGCGGTACGAAGTTCGCCGGGTCAGCTAGTCATCAATACAAATAAATAAAATTGAAGTGTCTGTTTTTAATGTCAAAATAACAATGTTTTTTCAAGCTGGTTTAGTTGTTTGCACGATACGTTTGCCTAAAATACAGTTTCTTAATTCTTGGTCTGCCATTCTCCCTGTCAGTCTGTTTGTATCGGCTAAACTTCTAAACGGCTGGAACGATTTGAATGAAATTTTAGATGCAGGTAACTGACTACAAGGCGCGTAACATAGACTACTTTTTATAGATTTACCTACGACGCAGACGAAACCGCGAGCGTAAGTTAGTTTGATTGTTTGATAGTGCTTATCTCGAGAACTACTGATAGTTTTTTAGTAGTCTAAATCACTTTAATGGTCTGCAAAGCAACTTACTAAAACGAACTCCATGCGAACATAGTCGCGGGCAAAACCTACCTATAAAAGCCGATTCGGTAAAAAAAGAAATTACAATCAGAAAGTATCGGAGCATAAAGAATTATTATTCCTAGTGCAGCGAAGTTTTTGTGATTTATTCGTATTTCTTTCGAGATAAAAACTAATGAAAACGGTGATGGACCAATTGGTTCAGCAAGCGTGACGTAGATGTAGACTCCGGGTTTGATTCCCCGGTGTGGAGCGGTACGAAGAAATTTAATCAACTTTTGAGTGCATGGTAAGCTAATTACAACTAGAGGTAGATAATTCTACGAATAGTATTTAGATTATTCTTCCTAGTAGCTATTGCACATTTACTTCATAGTTTCAAATATAGCTGTTCAAATAAAAATAATTCATATTCAATAGTGTTGTCATCAAAAAGATTTTTTAAGTTCAGTAATTACTAATTAAGACACTGAAATACAATTACATGTTGGATAATATGGTAGTTACCCGTTTCAGAAGAGCATAAATCCCCAGCGATTGAGTGCACGGTTGGCGTACTTGTTAAAGCGGTCGCCTCGCTGCTTTCAACTGCGTTGGTGTTGCAGGTTCGATCCCCACACGGGACAAATCTTTGTGTGATGCGCAAAGATTTGTTCTGCCGCTGTATGTGCTTTGTGTATGTGTGAAATGTATGTTTATAACACCTCCGCGACACCTGAGTTATTCATAGTGCGGGCGCCACAGATATAGATCTACATAGATAACGCAAGTATCACGATTTGTATTGAAACCAAGCGTGCCGACTTTTTAATACCTATTGTGACGTCTCAGCCGAAATTTAGTGACGGGAAATCCAAACCGATTCAAAGACACCGATGCCGCCGATGCCCATCCACCCAGTACGATTCAAACGGCCGTCTGCTATGATTTTCTCTAACAAAAGACGCGCGTGGACTGAAGTTAGCGGCGACCAACCTTGACGCTTGGTCGGGGTTCGGACACGCGAAGTACATGCATTTGCGTTATCTATGTAGATCTATATCTGTGGCGGGCGCCGATTTTTTTAAGAATAAAGAAAATCATCTTTTGGGTCCTAGCCTAGGACCCAACTTTTAGTATCCATCACTCATGAACAGACAGATATCAAGATAAATAGCTATCTTTATAATTATCTAAAGTGAAAAAGTGAAGATTATGTTCGCTCATGACTTTCATAAGTCACCGACCTGTATCTATCTTTTATTTGAACCTTAGCCCTCTGACATATCACCCAGTGATCTCACCACTAGACAACGAACATTCTGTATTTTAAATATTAATGAACTTAATAGTTGTTCGTTCATAGTTAACGTCCCGAACCCTTTTAGCCAAATTGTTATCCTGCCAAATAAATGCCAATATTTCACGAGAGACAAAGGAATCGTGTTCGTTATTCAACTACAATAAAACAAATACCAAATAATCTTATGGCTGCCTTTCAATCGTTTTCTCACAGTTTTCTTTACAAATTTTCTTTAGACTGACTCGCAAGTCTAGAAGTTATACTCGTAGGCAACTGCTAAGTGTGAACACTTGGGTTTGAAAAGTGCTGTTAAGGATTATTTGTCCGGAAATTCATAATATAAGAAGCTCAGCAATGTTGTCCGATGGATCACGATAGGCTCCTGCCCTAGGACCGAAATATAACTGAACGATTTGCTGGTAACTTATATTTCATTTTATACTATAGGTTCTAATTGTAGTCTTAATAGGTGCTATGTTGTATTCATACTTTTAGTCGAGATAATGAAAGATAAAAATAACCATTACCTTATTATGACAAACTTGCAAAGTTGTATAAAATAAATTCAAAATTTAAACTTTAACTTTAATTTTAAATTTAGCTCCATTATTCATCAATTTCACACACGTTACAATATTCCAATTAATATACTGTTTTCATGAGCAGATACAGCCACCGTAATAAGAATATGTGTGAGTAAAAACTCGCAACTGAACCTGCAAATTTTTTCTTGAAACGGCAATTTAGGCGCCTGTAGCCGATTGATATAGGTAGAGGACTCACCATGATACGACGAGGACTATAACACAATACGGTAAACAATACGGTCATATTTATAAAATCATCCACCCAACAGTTTTTTAGGTAGGAATGGGCATAATGCAATATTTTAACTATCATTATTAACTATATTTAATTTAGCTTTAAGTATATTTCGTAGGCGTTTACCATTATCATCACTGAGTCAATTATTTAACTAACTACTACCTTTTTGAAAAAATATAAAAAATATTAGGTTATCTTCTAATTTGTCCGCGAAAGCCCTAGGCTATAAAGGTCTCCGCACTCGGATTAGGGTTGAAAAAACACAGGGAGGTCAACCGACGCCCTTGCCGCCGCGCCAATGTGATCTGCTGTTCACCCCGCGACCTGAAGGTGACATGCTACGTGCCATCTTTGTTGCTAGGCTCGTGAGTCTGGATTCACGACGTATGTGTCGAACGGGCGCGTTGTCCACTTGATGTTAAGACGAATTACAGCCCACAACTAAATAATAACAACGTCGGCAATACTAACATAAAATATGATATGCCGTCCGAATTGTTAGGCAAGAGAAACTAGCAGCCGAATTGGATCGGGTTTACTTAATTTACTTATTATTTAAACGACATAATATATTGTTGAGTGTTAGACACCTCTGCCAAACCCTTCTGGGAAATATAGGCGTTGTGTTATGTTATGTTATGTCATAATATATAGTTTAGTTGGTCACCAGACTTGTAGCCTACATGGTAGATTTGTAGATAAGTAAGAGATAACGGTAGTAAGATGAGACAAGTATAGAGTCAGCTAAACACGTCAATGTGATCTGTTGTTCTCCCCGCGAACTGAAGGTGACATGTTACGTGCCATCTTGTCACTAGGCTCGTGAGACTGCCTAACATTACATCACGCCTGTCCTTTCCAGAATGTCTAGGCAGAGTATATAACACCCGCGTTTCACTGTTTATAAATATTTAGGTTTTACCTTCTACGGGTCTGTTTACTTCATACGTCGTTTAATGCATCTATATATAAGTAACTATAATAACATTATATCTGAAATATTCACATAGATATTATAGCATAATTTTGTGATGTTTGACGTACGAAAAATCTGTGACAATAATAGGAAAAACATAATTATGATAACTTCTCAGTAGAGGAAAGTAAAGAAGAACAGCAAAATCCTTTAATTATTATCTTAAGATGAGACTCACTAGGTGATTTTAATTCAAAAAGTATGTTTGACTTGAATCGCGTAATTATTATAAAAAAATAGAATTAGATTAAAATCAATCTAAGTACTAGCTCCGATGGGTATTGCATCAAGAGAAGAGCTGGTGTGAAGCTCATGTGCATCATCTTTTAAATGAAAAATATAACAATAAGTAAAATGTATATTTAAAGTCACATAAGAGTGCAATTCATTTTCAAATACTATAATCATTTATGTTGTCTAAAGTACACTAAGTAAGTAAAGAGTGACTGCCATCTGACTCTGATAAAATACTGATACTGGCCTAATGATCAGACCTATACAAAGCTACACCAAACCCTATTTATAACCAAATGTAGTATACCTACATATGAAAAAGAACTAATATTGCAGAACAATTCCAGCACACAATATGAATACATGACCAATGTCTAGAGGTTAAAGAAACAGAAATAGTTCTCCAATATCTCTGAGGAATAAATAATATGTCAGACAGAACATTTGTTGTGCCTAATGAAATTACATCTGACTGTTTTAGCATGATTACCTTGCTATATATTTGCTAAAGAAAAATTAAAAAGTTTTCATAAATATTATGCTTGGGTTTGGTCTCATAGAAGTTATATTTTATAGATGTTTATGGCTACCTCTTGCAATAAGTTAAACTACAATTACTATTGAGAGTGTACATTTTAACTGACTTTAAAAATAGGACAAAAAATATTAAATACGTAGGCTATTAATTAGGCTACAATAAGCGGTAATTTAAGCCATATAATAAACCTATGAAGGCACGTATCCAAATCACCTAAAAACTTTCGTAATAAAACGGAATAAGAGAAAAATATATAAGACTTGTTAAAGTCTTATCTGAAAAACTTAAATACAAATGTATTCAAATCTTTTGAATGTAGGTAGCACTCGCCTTATCTACCTCTATATTAAGGCACTAGCTATTTAGCTATCATTAAGCCATGCCTCCTGCTACGTAATTATCTAAACAAAACATTTGTACAGCCAATCAAAATGCTTGATTTTGGCTCACTTCCATTAAAAATGAAATATATAGTTCAAATATCGGTCGTTTTACCACATGTTAGGTTCGCAGGAAACGCGGCTTTAGTCATACAATCATCATGTGTAATTAATAATTAGGTTTTTTCCGTGCATCCTAATCGCTTTGCTCTATGTGCATAAATTCTATTTATAAAATAATACATTGTATTTGAAATGGCTGTGTGGAGTGCGATCACTTTGCCTAAATTAATCATTTGTAAGCAGGTTATTATATCACCTTACTTATGACGTGTTTCGTAGAGATAAATAATAGTGATTCATAAAATTAATCAGTTCTATCCTATTACTACATCTGCTGCGGACACACTTTGCTGACTTCAGTGGAAAATTATTTTTATTATTTACCAGAATCTTGCAAGCAGTTTTGTTTAGAACCAGTACCAGATTCCATTCCACAAGTTTTAACGAAAAAATACTATATGCCACGTTTTCGGAACAGATTAAACAGCCGCAGCGTTAGTTTGTTCGGCAATTATGATATTTTATTTTTCATAAACTAGTGGTAGTTTAACATGCCACAGCACAGTAGTGATAATGTTCAGTTCTGAAATTCCATATTCAGGTCATGCATTAACTTGCATTCAATTAAGTGATGGCGCATCAAAATCAAAGCCACTGTCAGAGCACTGCCTGAAAATTCAAAAACTATGAAAATGACATTCAGCTTCAGCTGTTGAGTCAAGCTGTTTGGCAAGAAACGTCAGGTTTACCTTGCCACATCTGACCATGAAAGTTTAAAACAGCAATGAAAACACCAATTATTGGCGGTTAAATAACCGCCAATAATTGGTGCCTTTTTATCTGCAATCTAATAGTGGTGCTGGTATTACTGTCCCCTTGCCAAAAGGTGTGAAAAAAAACCCATATCTTGATATGGCCTTGACGTACAATTTGATTTATTAAATTGGCAATGGTACGTCACCGCATTCAATGGCCTTCGTAGACTTTGTACTACAGTTCTATGCTGTGTCAACTTCACCATATCTATTAATTTGTTTACATGCAAACGACAATCTTGTACTTCTACTATCTGGTTCACTTTGTCCTCCTAGTGGTAGGGCTTTTGTGAACAAGCTCAAGGAAGGACTTCACCATTGTCGCACCTTTAACCTGCCTCCGAAGCGTGATGCGCGCACTACTGTGTGCTGTGATGTCTTATTTTCCTAAAAAGAACCTTGATATAGAATTCGTTTAACCATGCATTGTGGCTTTGTACTTAGGTAGTTGTTTCAACGTCACCATATTTGTTTACGAATGGTCAATCTTGTTGACAGTTCTACTATGTTCCTACTTTACTTTAACTTCCTAGTTGTATAGTAAACCTGAACCCAACAGTATTGCTGGCACCATATTGCCAGTTTTATGGTGCGGCAAGGCTCGCTGTACTTGAAGAGCCTTGACGTATAATTTTATTTACCTTATTACTACATACTTATAGTATAACTACAAAATTGGCAATGGTACGTCATCATTTATTGGCCTTTGCAGACTTTGTACTTGCGATGTGCGTCGTGTTCGTGTGTCAACAACACCATGTTTGTTTACAAATGGAGAATCTTGTGCTATCTGCTTTACTTTGACCTTCCTGACCTGACATACTGACCTAGTAAGTTGACTATGTATCTTAAGTAAAGTAATTAATCAAACTCGTCTTTTACTTTTCTTATCCTAAAAAAAATTCAATAGACTTGTCAAGATTTAGCACGCCGTCGTTCTTGCCAAGCCCAACTAGAGCTGGTGCTTCACACCAGTTCTGGTTTCTAGACCCATTTACTTGGGAATAAGGGCATGATCACAGTATTATGTCCATATTCAAAATCATACCTACCATCAAAGTTGTTAAGTAGCGAAGTGTTACAACTATTAAAAGTATTAGACCTTGTGGTTCTTCTAGTATGTTATAGACCATTCACAATGACACCAAGGTGCTAGTAGTAAATATAATTGTATAATTTTATTATTGTTAACATAAAATTTTGCATGCTATGTAGCTGATTATGGTGATACCAAATGTAATAATATTGAAACATCCCTGGTACCCATATTTCGCCAAATAAATGATTGATTTGATTTGATTTGATTTTGCTATGATTCCTGTATCAGTAATTTCAGGGCCTAATTTCACGACCATACCGGCACAATCTAGCACATAGTGGTGTCTACTAATTGGCAGCAAGTTAAAGATGAGACGGTAGTGCCACCCCCTGGATTTCTACTAACTAGGGTGTCAGATATTAACAAAATCGATCGGCGTTGGTCGATGCATCGATCAATTAGTGTAATAACACCCATAGGTATATAGAACTAACATAGCTTTGCTTTTTAAGACATAATTTACCTAATTTTATTTTTTAATTTTGATAGTCCACCATTTCACAGGCGACACATTCTTCTTTGAACATTCAATATAAAGGTTTTAAGATAGGGTTGACGGGTCCGGAATTATATGTTAACATTATTAGAGATAGTATATCAGAAGAGTCAATAATTAAATGGATTTATGGGAAAATCTGCGATCTTTTAAAACTTCAATTCATCTTTTACACATCTCTTCTTGTCGGATCTATCATTGATGATACATAACTTAGCTTTAAGCTGTATCATTCCGTATCGTCTGTATACATAGGGTATACAGATACAGATACCTAAAGGTCAGCAGCAGGCTTCTTCATGAATCATAAATTAAATTTTATAGATTTTACATAGAGAGGCTATATGCGATTTTTAGTATCGTTAACAAGCTTGGTCATAAACTTGTGTTTAAGGCTGTCTATTCTAGTATGGTTAACTTTGCACAAACGGCAACGAGAAGGTTTAAGATTAAAATTTCTCTGCCATAATTTTCTCAATTGCGATGCTTATCATTCATTCATATCATTCTAAGACATTGGGAATAAAGGGTTGATGCACGTTATGATGTGACTAAATGACTTTCAGCAAAACATATGACGTCACCCTTGAATCTCTGGAAGTACGCGATTCCAGCGAGTAATCCGATACCGTACTATCTGTCATAAGCATGCTAATTGTGCGTCAGCTGTTCGAGGCGAAAAGGTGTCACTCGTTTTTGATGCTTCTACTATGTGCCGAGATCTTTTCAGCATCTCATGAAACAATAGAGCCTGCAAAAAGGAACGAACGAATCACAGCTTCCAGTAAGTCGAAAATCATTCAACAGCCAAACTTGGTGAATGTTGGAGAGCCGTCGGAGGCTTGCGGGGCGGGCGTGCGGAGCGGGGCGGCGGGGGCGCGGCGCGTCAGATTCGCGAGGAGGCTTCCGCGGGCGGGGTCAGCGACCTCGCCCCCCGCGCCGGCGCGCCGCCAATGTCAGGGCCGGTGCAGCCGCGGTCAGCTGACGTCTGGCGACGCGCGGGGGCCGCGGCACCGGCTCTGAGCTGCAGTCGCCTCCCGACCGGCCACCGAGCCGCACGCTCTCCGCGCTTCACACTCGCGACACGCGCTATTAATAGTAGCAGGCGACGGCGCGCGCTACTCCGGCGCCGGGGCTGTGTTCTCGAGTCAGGTACCTGAAGTAGCGCGCGTCGCCCCAGCTACCCTCATCATGAAGATCTGCTGCTGCCCTCGTCTCTCACCGCCGCACGCCCATTGTACTTCATCAGGTGCTCTGGTGATGATCGTTCCAGGCGCTTGTTGGAGTACACTTACCGTGACGGCGGTCTTCATCGCGCCGGGAAGGAACGCCGCGGTGGTTCCAGACACGTGCGGAGGAGTGCCAGCAGCACGTGGTGCAGGTGAGTAGCCGGAGACAAAGAGTGGAGAGTGGCGGTGAGTCACGCGTTAATCACGGCGCCGGTTGTCGACCGCTGCAGGCTGCACGCCCCGCCCTCGCACCCTCACACCCCACCACCCCGCGCGCCACACGCCCGCGACTCCCGCACCACCCTCGCACCTAAAATCGCACACGTACATTTGCATTGGTCATCGAACTCCCCAAAGATATGAACAAAAGCAGCTCAAACTGGTTTTCGCATGTTTTTCGACAGCCGCCCGCCGGCTCCGTTTTCCTGTCCGGCCCGGCGACCGCGCCGTCGCTTACGACCATTTCAGAGGAACAAGAGCAAAAAGTGTGCGAGCGACAAAATGACGAGATTTGTCGCAAAAAATGTATAATAGCGCTATGTCGCAGGAGGTCACCGGCAGCGGTGGTCGCGGGGCTAGCGTCACCACAGCACACCACGCGATGAGCGGCCTCACTTGTTTCCTATTACAATTACACTTTATGTTTGTTAGACAAAATTCGCGTGACGTCAGTCGGGCGCGTTGATATTTTCCACCGGCTTCTACCAAGGTGATTTGAAAACGTTATTGCTTTACTTTCGAGTACGCGGCATTGTGGCGATAACCTCGCCGAATTCGCGACGGTGCAAAAATCGACTGTACGCAGAGTGAATAGAGAGCCGATTTCGTGCAATCTTGGTAATACATGTTTGTGGAGATATAATAATGCAAACAGCCAATAAAAATACGAGTCTCGGGTGGATGAGTCACAGGAATGCGTGTAATTGTTGAAGTGAACACAAAGAATTCATCGTGTTAGATTTCAAATTAAAGTGAAACGCTATCGAGTTGCTTTGGTATTGCGACTCGTTAAATCTGCTTATTACTCCTTGGCGAGCACGCGAAACGTTTCTACTCAATGTTCGATGTCTTGCTTCAACAACTTCAACTTTTTAAGCTGGTATCGAACATTGTTTAAGACTTTCACGGGAACAATTCTGAAAGTTGTTAACTTTCTTTAATACAATTTTCCAAGCAAAAATTTTAAGCTTCAGGATACTTAGGGCAATGAAATTGAGGTTGAATCAATGCTCTTATTGCAAAGGCGTCCCTTTAGCGTCCCACTTATTTCGAGATCTAAATCGAA
Source organism: Hypena proboscidalis (assembly GCA_905147285.1). Classification (NCBI taxonomy): domain Eukaryota; kingdom Metazoa; phylum Arthropoda; class Insecta; order Lepidoptera; family Erebidae; genus Hypena; species Hypena proboscidalis. The sequence goes on from LR990132.1 coordinate 3,090,060, forward strand.
CCATTTTTAACCATATTGTTGTCCATAGAGCCTCATGTAGAATCGCAACAGACAATGGCATGGGTTCCAGACGCGTCGTGTCGCGGAGGTCCAGTCATTCCATGACTCAGACCTCCTCCCAATCGAGCAATGTGTCGAATACCTCACTTAATTCCACCATTATAACCGACTTCAAAAAAATATATATCTATGTAATTCGTATGTTTGTTACATTTTAGGAATTGTAGCATGTAGGTAGGACACAGTTTCTGAACACGTGTGGAAAACGATTTCAATGTGTATATGTTTGTTTGCGCTCTTCTTACCAACGTTTTGATTTGATTTGTAATGATTAATTATTTGATTAAGTACGTATCTATGTTTTACCATATGGATCAGTACAAATTTCATCAAAATCGCAGCGTAGTGATTATTGGGATGAAGAAGAAAATTTCAATTGACGTCGATTTATATTTGTGCAAATTTAGTCTCATTGACTTGTTTCTATCACCATTAATAATTTCATCAACATTGTTGATTCTTTTGTTATGTGTATTTATGGCCTTGTTAAGTCTATAAGATTATTTAGATTTATTTACAAATGTGTGACTTATAAGAACGCTAGAGGTCGCTCGAGTCGTCTAATAAGATTCCGTAGAGGTCAGTCAGCGCAAAGTTTTGACTGAGCTATTTTCAGATAGGAATTTTATAAGAATTATGTTTATTGATGTGTTTGTATAAATATCATGTAAATTTATGTTTATTAGTGACAAAATAGCTATGGACTATGGCCAAGCCAAATAGTATCAAGTATTTATCCATCGTTTACAAACTAAAAAAGCAAGAAAAAAATACTAAATTGTTATGTATTTGACATAACTATTAATTTGACCGGGTGATGAACAAGGTGATTTTAATAATAATAGAAACTTTTAAGGAGCCAGCTTTTCTGCATGAAATACATAAACCTACACTGGACTTCCAACGTATTACAAAAAGAATTGCTATTTAGTCCCTAATTAGAATAAGAATATGAATATTTATTTGCGAGAAACATGGTTTACAAAGGTGTTAAGTACATAGAGTTTTATTCAGCATGTTACACACGGCATGCAAAAATTTAGTAATAAATTAATATAGATTAATTAATTAATTATTCAATGAGTCCTATGCCCAACCATGAGGCCGAGTCTGTCGGAGATCACTCAGACCACATAGTCTTAATATTTAGCATGACTAGCAATATGCTGTATGCTTCTGAGTTTCTGACTGCATTGATATTCTTATGAGGTTATTGAATCATCAATGGTTCTTTATTAAAATTACATTACCTATTTATAATATACGAATTAATGTACACAAATTGATTAATAGAATTTACTTAAAGTGTATCATAAAAAAAATCGTGATGTTATAAAATATTAAGATTGAAAAATAAAGAATCCTGCAGGATTTGAACCTGCACCCGCCGGGTAAACGTGCTTTGCCAATTCAACGATGGATTTGTATGCTGCAAGATTCGAAATCGTGTCTATGGTTGCTATGTTTGCCAATCAGCAGTGATTACCTACTTACAAATTATTTGGATATTTGACATTCGGATATTTTCTCAAACGTAACTTACGAATTTAGAATATAAATAATAGACAAAACTTAAGTTGTTACAAACTCAACACCTTTATTTTATTATTCGCACACCGGTAAATGACCAGAATAAAATATTAATGGTATAACATTAAAAGTAATGAGCGAATCCGTCTCCACATCGTAATAATATCATTCAACTTATTTAAACTTACTTATTTTATTATAATACGTCTTAAAACATGGCTACTTAGGTGAATAATGTTTTAAAATTATCCTGTTACCGACTATTAAAACAATAACGGAAGTTATTACATTATTTCTATTTTAAAATGTTATTTTTCTATAAAAACTGACGGAGATGGAGAAACATTGCTTTTAAATAGATGGAAAGGCAGAGAGCTAGTAGCTAATTTGCAAGCTATCTTTGCATGCTACTATTGGTATATGTATTTTTTATAAGATTAAAAGTTATATGTATGCCGAGTCAGATAATCTTGTTACTCCAGTGTGTAAAAAAACTCCTAGTCTAAACAAATATATAGTAGGTAGGTATGAATCCAAAAAGGCTTACTCATGGTTTGACATTGTATGAGAGTGACATTGCTCTGACTACGATTTTGTAGAGTTTATAGTATTATCTCCGTCGCTCAATGTTATACAAGCCATTAAAACCTTTCATATAGGCCTAGATACCATACAAATATTTGCTCTTCACTTTTCCTGCAGTCATAAAAAAAAGCATCTAGATAAATCATCGTTTTGAAACCATCGGCTAAAAATCTAAAAATAAATTTGCCTATAAGAGGATTGATAGATATCTACTGTGTAGATATCTACAAGAGAAATGAATAAACAAAAGCATTTATTGATTAATGATATTTAGATGACAATAGTGACTTATACATAAGGCTGTACTGCTTAGGTTCAAATAATTCTTTGAATTTGAAGTATCTATAAACTAACTACGTCCGCATGGTTACTCGTTAAAAATATAGCCTATGTTAACCAGGAGAAATCTATCTATCTATCATTCTAAAAAGAATTATTTGAAATCAGTCCAGTAGTTAGCAAGTGTGGTGGATTGAAATCGTAACAAACAAAAATTAAATTTTCCTCTTTATAATATTAGTTTAGATTATTAGAATTGAAAAAGCTTCTTTGTAATACAATGTATTATTTGTAATTTGTAAACTAAACAGACGATGAATTGTGTGGTCAAATCTTTCAGCGTCTTTAGTATTCAGCCTATCTGTACTTAATTATATAACTATGCGTAGGGTAAGTAGGATTTTATTTATAAATAAATATTTATAAATAAATATAGCTGGAAAACCACAGACAGACGGCCTGAGTAATAGACTTGTCCGGAATAGAAAACCGCACAACAATAATACGAATTACTCGAAATCATTAGCATTCATTAACAATAATAAATAAATCATTGATTTCAGGTTGCATAGGCCCATAGATATATACCTGAACCTAAAAATACATAATTATATTATTTTATTTTCACTTCCTTTGCACTATGTCTTTGTGCAATAAATCCTGTTTGTTTGAATTAAACACAATAATGTGTACTGTACTTATTTATTTATGTACAATAAGTACTATCGCAGCATGTCAATTGGATTTAATTGAATTATAAAATTCATATTTTATTTAGCTACAAAGTATTATAATCAAAATTCAACAAAAAAAGCGTTTTGAGAGGTGACATTTTGGACTTAGGCTTTTGGAACAATGCGGCTTTAAAATTAATATCTTCAAACGAAATACATTACACAGATTTTCAGAAAACTCAACTTTTCCATCGAATCAGCGGAAAAACTTGATTAACATCAGCCCAGCAAGATTAATTACTCTCCAACATATTTATGGCTAGTTATTAGTGACAGGAATGCCTACAAGTTCCATCCCACGAAGTCTGAATACCAACACGAGTCGGTGTTGCCAGCTCTTCCAATAAGGCGAAGGAGGTAGGTAATGAGAATGTTTGACTTTTTTTTCGTTTAACCGTTTTATTGCATAAGTTGGCACACCTGGGTGGCAAGTGTTGGTAATTGGTTTTTCAATTAAGTTTATAATTTCCAATTATCTTTACCGTAGTTGTAATAAATGTGGGTTTAATAGTGTGAATCACTTTAGTTTATGGTTACGATCTTTGGAACACGAGATTCCTATCAGGTTTTTGTTATTAGTTCTTTGCAAATCGCAATTACTTAACATGTGCAGAATTTTATTCTGGTATAATTACAGCTTTGTGGCTACAACCAGTGTTGAGGCAACTTGATATGCCAGCGATAGAGAAAAATATTGTTAAAATCATATCTTTAGTCCTGAATAGGGTTTTAGATAAAAAAATGCCCTCCTTTTAGGTTTTTTATTTGCCTCTTTGTACCTGTCTTGTTCAGCTTCTGCCTGAAATTACATAATCTTTACATTGTTCTCCTAAACACGTTCTTGAATCCCTTTGTTTAGGTTTTCCGCCATAAATGGGCCATTTTGCCGCCGAACCGTGAAAATTTAGGATCTGGAACATTTTTTATGTCAGGTGAATATTGTATATTTCTTGTGGGTTACATTATTGTCTAAATTTGGTAAAAATACTGTATTTTTCGGTTTATTTCTTTATTTAGACACCCATATTAAACGGTTTTCAAATTACGCCTTACTTTTTTAACAATGATTTGTATAAGTATATTACCAAGTAAGTTTACACACTTTTATTTCTTAAGTCTATGATAGATCAATTAAAATTTTAAATTCGTTCTAAAAATATCTTTTTAAAGCCAGTCGTACTTCTTTGTTCCGCCAATTAGTTGAATTATATTTACAGTAACAATAAACATTCACAACTGAATCTCTAAATAAGTTCATAAGCAAAATCAAAGAATAGCGATATCACTATTTTTTAGTTGCTATATTAATATTTCTTAACATGTTTTTTTTTATCTTAAATAACTACTCGTCTACAACCCACTAAAAGACTCCATAAAAAATATATTCTATGCGAAAATATTATACTTCAAGATCAAACATAAACAGTTGGCAGGTAACTTTATTGTTATACTTAGAAAGTTCTTCGACTGATTAATATATTCGTCTGGAATGTTCGGAAGAAAACACTGGCAATAATTTTAAGTCTATATCATTGAAACCACGCGCCTTAGTTAATATTATTATCTAATTTATTTCGTAAAATATGTTATTTTATTGAAGACTTTTTTCTAATCTATTTTTATTTTCGAATTATTTTGTTGATGTATATTTTTATGTTTTTGTTTTGTTGTCTTGGCTCAGGTTGCTTTAAGTTGAAGGATTTGCCATGTGACAGTTACATGTATTTGCAACTTGTGAATAGCAACACAGATATTTATTATAAAATAAAATAAAAATAAAATAAATCATTTTGTATTGCTGCTTGATAGTAATTCAGGGACTGATCTTTTCATTTCATAAGTAATAAGAGCACGCAGTAATAAAAACAAAAATATACTTCTTAATAACATGTGTATTTATAATTATTGAAAAATTTTACTACCTTCATACCTATTAAAGCAATCAAATTTAGGCCCTATAGTTTTGTCACTGTCCGTGGTGTCTATACTCTTTCCATATAGACACTTTGTCTATATTTGGCATTACTCAGTCTCCCGCTTTGCTTTGGAGGGAAGTAAAGATACATACTTTCCAACTCCAACTATATACTTCTGATTAAATTCGTCGCGGGTTCCAAGACAATTTTAACTCTCCCTGGGATTGCCTGTGTGTCATGCACGGTGCCTTTCAGTTGGTTACCGCTGTAGATCCTGGCGTCACAGGAGTCACAGTGGTGGGTGTGTGGGTGGGATTATATCCTGCACCTTCATCATTACTATCACTACATAATATAAAACAAAGTCGCTTCCCGCCGTCTGTCTGTCCCTATGTATGCTTAGATATTTAAAACTACGCAACGGATTTTGATACGGTTTTTTTTTTAATAGATAACATAAAACATGTTTATTATGGTCCTACATAGTACCCGGCTAAGCGTACCCAGAGCAGGTCGCTAGTACAACATGATGCGCGAGACAGCATATTATTGCCTTAGAAAACTCGCTACGAGAGACTACGCGTGCTACGAAATAACGCTACGAACGTCATCATAAACAAACTGCATATTGTCATTTTATTCAAAAATTCACCACTTAACAAGTTGATACTATATATATATTTTTTATTGTTCATCCATGAATCGATAAAGATAAAAGTAAACGCAATTCAATTTTCAGTGAAAATCTAAGTTTCGTAGTATGTAGTTTCAACAGTAGTACATAATATTATTTACCATCATATAAGAATTACTAATTTCGATTGAGTAAATAATAAGACATACCAGAACTCACACGTGGCTAAAAATATTCTAATCAAACGTACAGTCAGTGACAAAATATGAAATATGATGATACTTCACTCATGAAATTATAATAAATAACAAGAGAATTATATTAATATCAAGAGAAAAATTCTACAGATAGAGAGATTCAGAGATTCTTCTATAAAGGTTTTGTAAATAATAGTTTGCAATAGGTTGGTGGTACCTATACCACAATAAAAAAATATCTGCTCAACAAATTCTCACTGATGATACAATACTTCTGTGTATACTCTTTATAATAGGCAACAGACAATGAATCAATCTAAGTGTTTTCTGATTACTTAACGGCTCAAGCCCCAAGGTTTGTAGGCATTGTACTAGAGAAATGAAAAAAAAAAGATTACATTTTGAACCGTCTGTGTGACTGTTGATGTTAAAATTATTCGTGTAAAATAATAAGGTTGTTATGAAAGGAGTCGTAGCTAGACGGGAACATAAACAAAAAAAAAATATTACGCCTTTTTCGTTACGTTTTAGGTTTCATTGAATCCGATTAGCTTTTCTTATACGTTTGATTTCAAGATTTGAATTTGACTTTGAACATCAATAGCCTATTTAGAATAAAATTTATCATAGCAGCTTATTATTTGGCAGAAAATATAGCGCACACCTGATTAGGCTTACGAACTAGATATTAACGAGATTTATCGGCAGGCACTTTTTTGTAGATTGTCTCCAGTGCTGGCCCAGACATCTCAAAATTGAGAAGAGCTAGGTTGACCAAACTCGGGTAAGAAGACTGCGCCATGAACAATTTGGAAAATATGTCAGGTAATTTTACATACCTACGGTCTTTTCCATCGTGATATAAAAAGCCTTAATTACAGCACATAAATTCAATATGATAACAAGATATTTGATGGAAGTTTTCCTATATGAAATAACTCCGCCCTGTTGTCATCAATACATACAAATAAATAGAACTGTAGTGTCTTTTTTAATAACAATGATTTTTCAAGCTGGTATAAATGATTGCACGATATCTTTGCGTAAAATACAGTTGTATTTCTCTGTCTACCTGTCTGTTTATATCGATTAATTGTATGTATAAATAAATCTAAAAGAAAATTTTAAACGGCCGAACCAATTTTTTTGATATTCTTACACTCAATAATGTTTTTAAGATATTCAATATTACGCTAAACCCTACGGGATCGGAGCAGCAAGGTTGTACCCCGTTTTACGCGCAAGAGCAGCTTCTACTTAATACAAAGAATTCCACGCGAACGAAGTCGCAGGCAAAAGCTAGTCTCATATATAAAAGTGGAATGTTTTTTTTTTAATTCGACTGTTTCAGTACTTTTAGCAGTTACTTATCATTTATTTTCACATGTGATTTCTATGCAAATCAGCTGCTTAGTACAGTCGGTGGAAAGTTTATCTGAATGCTGTTACTTAGCAGCACTAACAGCAAAGAATCGTTTATTATCTTAGCCAAGATAAAACATCAAAATGTGACGCGTAAATTTATCACAACGCGGTATGACGTGGGGGGCGTATTATTTGCGAAAGAGAGATAATATAATCTGTCTCATTTCGGTGATTAATGACAACAAACTTAGTACTAAAAATTGCGCACGTGTGTGTGATTTGATTCGTAAGTGTAATAGTACTGAAGTAAATAAGTTATTTATGGCGAAAACAATGTTAAAAGATGACAATGACAAGTCATCATCATCATCATTTAGCCTCTCGTAGTCCACTGCTGAACATAGGCCTCTCTCAATTTGCGCCACAACACCCGGTCCTGCGCCTTCCGCATTCAGTCCCCTCCAGCGATCTTATTCAGGTCGTCAGGCCACCTGGCGGGGGGGCGTCCTACCTTACGGTTGCCAAGTAAAATACGGTTGTAAAGATGGCAAGTGATTAATACAAAATAAGCAATACAAATATTCATGTTTAGAAGAGATTATCTGAATGATGAGTTTGTAATGTATGTTGATAATAATTGATAATAACATATTTTAAAATAAATCCGTCCCATTTTTATAAAAATTGATTGATTATGTTGTAAGTATAATATAATTATCTCTAATAGATATATTTTTTTATGTAATGAATTCGAATATATTATTATATTTTGCTATACACATGTAAGCAGCCGATGTCGATGCAATTGTAAAACCAACATTTCATCGAATATTTAGACCAATCTGTGCAATTTTTTTTAATTTAATGTAAAATTTAAAATATCATCACGAAAAAAGCCACAATCTTCTTAAAACGTGAATTTTAATTAAAAACATCTTCGAACAAAAACAATGGTCCTATAATAATAATTCTCATGGAATAGAAAGCCATCAATCACGTCGAAGCACGCTCGTTCCGCCGGTAGTCCACGCTATGAATTTAAATCATATTGTTAACAAAACTGCCATTGTGGTGCCATCGTCACCTTTCTATCTTAACACTAATCTTTGTACGCAATGGCTTGTAAAATTTAATTGTTTATGTTTAAGACCTCCACAGTGAAGTTAAAATAAATATAAATTACATTTGTAGTTTATGTTTCCTAGCAATTTAGTTAATAACTGCCATATGACGACCGGATGGTGGAGTGGGTAGTGTAACTGCCTGCGACGCCAAAGTCACGAGTTCGATTCCCGCTTAAGACAAATCTTTGCGTGCATGAACATGAGGGTTTGTCTTAGTCTGGGTGTTTCTATGTATAATAAGTATGTATTTACAGAAAGAAAAGTATATATGTATAAGTATCAGTTATTCTAGTACCCATAGTACAAGCTCTGCTTAGTTTGGGACTAGATGACGTTGTGTGTAAGTTGCGAGGTATTTATTATTATTTGTGAATGCCATTAATTTTAACATCTTATATCAACCCAATTTATTACCACGGTTCGTATAGTATAATGTTATAGACACTCAGCTTCTACTCGTGTGGGATGTAAATAAAAAGATGCATATAAGCGAATCTAGTTATCCTAGCTGTATGCTAAGTTGCATCAAAATTCATCAAGTATTTTTTGTGGAAAAATATAACAAACACCCACACATTCAAACTTTCACACTTATCATATTAGCAGAACCGCTGTACTGGTTTATTTACTATAGAAAGAAAAGTTAAAAGTACGTAAATCAAGTAAATGTAGTCTATAACTAGCTTCTATTTGCGGCTTCGCCTGCGTGGTAGATCGACAAAAAGTAGACTATATTGATTTCTGGGTCCTTAAACTTAAGCTAGTGTCAGTGCAAGACTGGCTGCGACTCAGGCGCGACGTATCGCACTCTCTTGATAATGCCTAGACATATAGGCGAAACCGCGGTCGACTAAATAGACCAACATTACGTGAGTAACACACGTATTTCATAACTTTAATAATGTTACAAACTCACGTCAGTTTTAATAAAAATATCCTTAAACTACACACAAATTCTTTATAATTAGTAGATATAAGTAACATATTCTTCATAAACAGTAAAATTCAATAACTTTCTAAATGAGAGGCTTATAAGTATTGCCATTATAAGCAGTGAATATATAAGCAGTGAAAATACAATAAAGATTATTTCAATTGGGTCTTCACCAATGAAAAAAAGAAAATCGTTATTACATTTGATTTAATTTTACTCACGGATTATAAAAGTAGGTACATAATTTATTTCATCTGCTGTTTCACATTCCACACATAGCTCTGTCCGTCCGTCTGTCCGTCCACTCATTATACTAGGAATTCTGCTATATTTTCCAAGCTAAGAATTTCTTTTAATTATAATGGTATTTCTCCAAGTCAGAGATGCGTGATACATGATATATTGGCCATCTCTTATACTTGACGAGCCACTGTTTGTAATCAGCTGTTTTTATTAAGATACTTTACTAATAAACTGATTTAATTGCAAGTTTGAAAGTGATCTATAATTACTTGTAATTGTGTTAAAGTTAGAATTTGCGATAAAAGTTATCTCTTAAATAATTTATAATAATTTCATGCTCTATTTACAAATACAACATTTTGGTTGTTTAGTTTATACATAATCGGTATTACATATAATAATAATATTAAATAATAATCATGTACAACATGAATTTAATTTAGTTGCATTACGTTAATGTATATCATTCAAAAACAAGAAATCGACTGTCGACACAAAACAGACCTCTACTTTAATCTTTTGAATCGGAAAATTACAGTAATACTGACTCCCTCTCAGTCAATCACAACACCTCTACCACCATCAAACGTTACATAATTTGCACAAAAATAAAAACAATAAAATACTCTTGACCATAAACGTCCCACAAGATCGAAGTCCGCCATTTTTTTACGCAATTTGGCAGTAATGGCCCGATTCGACAGCTGTTTCAATGCCGGTTGCGCAACCACGCCACGGTTGCGATCGCATAGCAACCATGGTTAAAGGCGTAGCAACCATGGTTGGTGCTTAGCAAGCAACCATAGGTGAATCACGGCTTTTTCTAATGGCTCAATGCTTTTGTGTTAACCACAAACACATTAGGTGTTAGTTGGAATGAACGGTGTTCTTCCCCATTCTTTGTAATGATTGTAGCTATAAAATTAAATAGCGATTCGGCGTTTGATGAACGGCATCCCTGTGACATTAATTTCTAACTCAGCCAGTTATATTTACATTGTATTAGAAGAAGAACGCCTTAATATCAAGATTAAATTATTATGAAACCATAAGCTCACAGCATCTCAACTACACCAATCAGTCAGGACGTAGAGCAGAATCAGAAATACTTGATTCCGTCGGCAATGTCTCTAGAATATTGGCATAGGGGCCATCAGACACGGACTGTTCCGATTACATAGTAATTCGCAAGGAGGTCATCATTACCGTTGGAGTAGACGTATCGGCCTTGACCCACTGTATCCAATATCGAGAACAACGCAGATTAGGAAGTAAACTAAATATTATGTATTTAGAATTGAGACCACGAGATCACCAAACTGATTTTGGATTGAAGACAAATTTATAAACAGACAAATTTAATAATGAGGGCGATACTGTGCAGTTTGTATGGCAACACAATTATGAATCAACCCAATTTAAAATTCTTCGAAATCGTCAACCAATCGTGGAGCTTTGTTTAGATAAAACGTCATTACTTCGACAATGTGATCACCTAAAAAAAAGATTCTGTTTCTAGACTATTTTGGCAGCTGTAGAGATAAAGTATAAACAATTAACTGACAAAAATAAAAAAAAACTAGGTTAAATATGTTTCTCCATCTGCGATACAAGAGAAAATAGAGTAATTTTGTTGATTCAGTGTGAATGCTACAAAAATAATCTAAATGAGTAAACATTGCCACATTTATTTAAACAAGTAATATCATATTTTGCAGACTCATATCCAAACGCTATAAACAACATTGAATTATTCGAAACATTGACGTCATTTCTTTCTGTTAAATTGCTAAGGTAAACTTATTCGGGCATCGCGCCACGTTGTAGAAGGCTCGGTAGATAGGCTCAGTATTGATCCTGATCGCCAGATCCTATGTGGAAAAAATTATTATATTTTATAATTCTGAGAACTGGCCCAACTGCACAATCGTCAGTATCAGTCACAATCGAAGGTTGTAGGGAAACTCGTGTATGAAGTCACGTATATATATCAAAGTGAGTATGCCTCGGCAGTTTTATAAAAAATAACTGCTCGTTTGAGGTAAGCATTAAGTCATTCTCATTCCATAAAGTAGACTGAGACTGAGATTTATGAAACGTACTTAGACTCAGATTACACTAATTTCAGACTCGTCTGAAAAAAACACTGCTTTTGTCTTTTTCGTCACAAAGACAGTCTAAGCTTAATATATATATTGATCTCAGCCTTAGAAATTAGTTACACGTTTCGAACTTTATTAAAGCATTTTTGAAGAACGCCATGTTGTACCAGACCTAAACGAATGATTCTAAACGAAAGAAAGTACGTGAACTAAAATGTCTCAAATAGTGAGGATTGTGTCCGTAACTCCATATTATCTGTCACAATCGAAGGTTGTAGGCAAAAACATGTGTGAAGTCACGTAGAACACGATTGCGTGAACATTGCCAACTATTAAATGGAGCGGCCATATTGCAATCGTAAAATATGCTCATTAATTCATGCAATTTTTGGTAATTAGTGACCCGACCGGTTTTAAACGCGGTTGCAATGTTTTACGAGCAGTTAGCAAAAAGTGTAGACTTGTTTTATAGGTGGAACAGTAGTTTTGAAGGCTTGTGGGAGTATTTAAACTCGTTAGTGATTTTGTGTTAGGTCTACGGAGCTGCGTGCAAGCATCATTGTCGTTCCTACTTATAGCCAGCTTAATAATTGTATTACTTAGAATATATAACAAATTAACAAGTTAAGTGCAAGCTTAAGACTACTAGACACCAATAGAAATACAATAGTATGTAAGTTTGTATTAAACAACGAACGTAAAGATTAAATAAACTCAGAAGTGAAAATGTTACGTCGGTCACGAACTCCAAAGAGGTATGAATGATTGCAAATCAGTAATTCTCCTTTGAAAGAATATCAACAGCACGTTATGTTAGAACAACGTGAAAATGATTTCAAATTTCTTATGATGCAGAACTGCTAAAAGTTTCATCGTTTAAACAAGCTAAAGCAAAATGATGATTGACGGCAATACGGTAACATTGAATTAAAATGAATAGTCCATGATTAGCCTTGGCGGTTTCGCCATAGATATTAGCAACGTTTAGCGTTAGATGTTATTTTTGGCATATGAATTTTAATGCTCATTTACACGATACAAGGTTTGGTAACATTGCCATATAAATCTTATGGTGTTTTCAGTGGAAGCGTTTTTTTTTAAAGTGTAATAGGTAATATATCGCTGCGAGTGTTAGGTACTCTTTCTTTATCGTTTTACCGAGCTGTATTCTAGACCATGGTGCTCCATTGTCTCTGCTCTGCCTCAATTGACTCTCTCGTTAGTAACATGTGCTTATGTTTGCTAAACCATATAGAGAGAAAATCTATTTTAGTATTTTAAATGAATTCTTGGTTACAGACTTAGGTATTTTCTTGCCCTCTATGCCTCTTTGTGGGTGTAATCCACCTCTACCTAACCTCTGTCAGATAGAACGTTATGACCTTTAATTACAACATTGTAATAATTTATACCCGCTATAACCATTCAATTTAAAAAGTGAGATACGAAATTGCGTACTCCAAAACAAGGGGGAGGGCCCATAATGGTATATTAGACAAATATAATGGGGTTCGTACGTAAATCGCAGACAGACAGCGTTATTTTATGGTTATGTATGAGGCACGTGCTCCCCTACGCGTCTCCAGTCAAGATTAGGGTCTTTAAAGATCAACCAGGTCGGAAAAAATGCTAACGAATTTAAATTTAACTTAATACAAGCGCTTAAAACAGAAATTAAGCCAAAAGAGACGTGGAATTTTTGCGTGATTCATTTATTTTAAAATCAATCATGGCCTCTTATGATCTTTAACTTGTACTGCTTTGTCATTTAAGTAGCCTGGACGTAGTGTGCTTTCTTCTAAAACAACGCCCGCACTAGGAAATATCTGCCGAGACGTTTTTCCAACCGAGACATAAAGTACACTTAGAACAAATATTTGAGAATGAAAAGAGTACGAAACCCGCTCGACTTACCAGTCAGCAGACATTACAAGGTTTAACCTTGTGATAATAATAGACCTTCAAGGTCAGCCTCTGTTAACGACCCTATTCTACCCTCATATGACCTCTTTCCATGACAGCACTCTTCATAAGTATCAGTTTATGTAATTATATCAACAAACCTAGAATTCACTTTTCTAGAATATACTTTGTAGTTGAAGAGCTAGCATTTACCAATCTCACAGCAGCTTATAAATTGCTCATTTCATCTTAATTTAGCCTTATTTAAAACATATTACTAAAGCGATTTGATTTGATTTAAAGCCGTCTACATTGGCGCTCATTCGAGGGCGTCTTGAGGTTAGAAATAATAGAAAAATCCCCTCGGGCGTCACCCTCTCGGAGGGGCGGAGGACGACCCTCCGAAGGCCGACCTTTCCCAACGTCCTTGCGGAGGTTAGGTCAATAACGTAGACGCGAGTCAGACAGATTCATCCCGCGCGACTTCATGTTGAATACGGCTGTATATTAATTTTGCCGGATTATCGCCTAACATTCGTTCTCATTTGAATTTGGAAGATTAGAATATATTGTTTATGGGCTGATATATTTTTAAATGTGGATGAAAAGGTTTTATGTCGGGTTTTCAAATAATGTTATCGTTACAGATTATTTTATTGATATGGAATGAAATAATTTACTATATGAAAAAAAAAACAAATATATTCTTGTTATATCATCATCACAGAAACGGAAGAACAAAGAGAGAGTTCTGTATTTTTATCCTTAGGCACCTACACAAACATAGGTGTTTGAACCCGAGACTCTCACATGTGTCTGCTAATTTTATTAAAAAAATATTCAATAGCAACACCAAATGTTCTAATCCCAATTTTCACCCCTTATTATTAAACGTAGGCAATTGGTTCAATATAAATACTTACCCAGACTGTCTTAGCCCGGGGCCTGAAATGTTGGGGCGTGTTGCTAGGCCAGACGGCGGGAAAACTGCCTGGTAATAGACTAACAAGGATCTAATATTGCGAAACATTAGAAGGAAAATTGTATAAATTATATTATAAGTGTTTTAGAGATACTATTTTTTTGTTAACTCTTGAGAAAATAAACACAAAGAAAAACTTGAATTGACGGTAGATAAATAAAACGTTGTCCTAGTCAAGAATATTGAGTTCGAAATGTCAATTTGAAGAAAAAGACTGTAAATAAAAGAAAGTGCAAACTAAATGAATTACTATAAGGAATATGTATTGCCAGTTATCAATGATACAGACATAATTGAAGCCCGGAAATGTCTAAAACTAATAACAGTATATAATTTTACCTTTTGAGGATAAGTTTAAGTACTTTCCTCAAAGGCCTCCATCGAGGGCTTTTTCAAACATTCAAATCACGTACAAAAATCTCACCCAGACTCAAGGCTATTGCATATCACACATTTTCTTACCAGTTCACAAAATAACCCACGACACCAGAGCGCCATGATACCGTGTGACCACTTAGCCACTCCACTATACATCCGTGCTATTCACCTGTATTTCATATATATTTGTTTGCTTACTTTGTTGTTGAATTGTTGTTAACTTTGAACTATTTCATGTTGTGTGTCTAATGTGAAATTTTAAAACTGTTACATTGTTGTGTGTGTATATTTACTGCATTCTTGTCTGTGTATTGTTTTCTAAAATGTCTTTTAACAGATTTTTATCGTCTCTTCAATTGTACAGTCAAATTAGGTAACTTTGAACGTTTTTGACAGTTTTTTTATTTTTATAAATAACAATCTTATTAATAGTAGTAACTTTATTTTATTAAATGAATTATGTTCTTTTGAATGTTTATTTAATTTATATAGAGGAGTTATTATTCATCACACTTATTTTGTTTTTGCAACATTATTTTTAGACTTTTCGCTCCTCAAATCTACTTTTTTTGCTCTTTACATGATTAC
Source organism: Hypena proboscidalis (assembly GCA_905147285.1). Classification (NCBI taxonomy): domain Eukaryota; kingdom Metazoa; phylum Arthropoda; class Insecta; order Lepidoptera; family Erebidae; genus Hypena; species Hypena proboscidalis. The sequence continues at coordinate 3,105,613 of LR990132.1, forward strand.
AAAAAAAAATATTGATTTATTTAACACAATATCTTGAAAGAAACAAAAACAGAACAAGGCGAAAAGTTGCCTAAGCAATTTGTTTTATTGATCTCATAGATTATTGCCTCCTTTTATTATAATTGTATTCTTGACAAATGTTGTGCCTGTCATAGGTACGCATATTAGAATCTTATTTTGTTTGTAAATGTTTTGTTTTGAGTGTATAAATATGTAAACTGTTGGTGTCCTTAATTAATTTAAAAAAAATATATATAATAACGATTCCAAAGCAGAGCAACAATAATAACGACAATAACATTTTTATTTTTACTTTCGTTGTCTACAAAAAATAATAACAATTCGTTTTACACAGCTAAGATACTAAATATAAATTATCTTTCACCAAACTTTTTGAAATCTTTTTAATAACTTTGTTTATGGAATTAGAACTTTGAATTACCGTTGTTAGACGGTTGAGCGTATTAGGATGTATTTTTTTCTGTCAGTTTCTTTGTTACATCAAGAAAAATTTATAGAATGGATATTTATGTAACTTTTATAATTTAAGCAATGTTTTTTTTTAATTATTCTTTTTCCATTTTTTATGGCAATTTGTTGTAACGTTTGCCATTGTTGTAGAAGAAGTAAATTATGCTCAGTGAACCACAGCTATGTGCTACACAAAGTAAAATTGCGAGCAATAGATAGCATTTATCTCTTACATTGTATCATAGAGAATATCAGCTCTACTTATAATTGATATTATTATTTGCATCGTTAATGCAAGGTCATTCAACTGCGTCCATGTTGTTTATTTGACATTTACGAGTTCGGTTCATTGGCTTATTTATTGTCCCACATTAGATATCAACGAGCTATATATCTGTATTATTATTCTAGTTTAAAGATTATAGAGCAGATAATTATTCGAGCTGAATAACGTACTAAAGTTCAATAATCTTGCATTGTTTTATTTAATGTTAATACTTACTCAATCAATTAAATTCTAAAGTTGCAAAGAGGTCTGTGTTCTAAAAAAAAACAAAACAAAAAAAAATAATTAAAAAAAAATTGCGATTCTCAGTAATCGCGATTCGAACGAGCGTTCGAAATTTTAAATTTATATTGAATTTGTTTTTTTTGTTTTTGTTCTGTGTTATGTTTTTACCAGATATAGGCCTTTATTCTCTACCAAGAAAAACTGTATTATTTCTACGAGTTGATCCTGCATCACGGTGAATCAAAAAGCAGTAAAATTGCCAGAATTAATTGAGTATCGGAAGGCACGAGATTCCTGGCCGGTTGGTAACAATTTTATAGGTATTTAGTTGCGGGACAAATGCAGAATTATAAGCGGCGCTTGAGTTATAAGCAAAAGGTTAGTGCAAAAACTAGGATTAAGGTAACTTATAGGAAAATATGGAATTGTGGTAGTTTAACTGAAAATTCGTATGACATATCAAAAATTACTTGTAACTGAAAAAGGCTAAAGGGAATAGGCCTGCTTCTTTGGCTTTTCTCTGAAGAGTTTGGAACTTATCATAACAAGGACTTATCATGAATCATATTAGATAAGTTTACCTTTAGTAAAATCAAGCATGCAGAATTAAAATAAAGTGAAAATTTAATCACAAACTGGATCTTCTGTTCCTCCATATTTATTGAATCCAGTCTACCTGGGTCGCAGGCGGGCAGTCGGTCGTGGCACCCGCCGACCTTGCTTGCCCTGCCTCGCACACCACATTATCTTGGCTGTATGTTGATAAGCCTTTGCTTTAGCTCTGAGTTTAAAACTTATTTTTTTAATCTGATTTTTTTTGCCAGTCTATTGATTAAAGAGGATTTACTAATTTCACTCTCTCTAGTTATTATGTTATAGTTTTTTGACAATCTAGAATCTTGTAAAAATACATAACAAATTTGATAAATAAAAATAATAAAATATTAAGCTAGTAATTTTAAGTAACTGCAAAAAAAAGTGCCAACATTGAGAAGAAAATACATGACTATAAGCGAAAGATTCTATATCAGAAACACGAGCGCTGCAAGTGATTCTAGATTAGAATCTGCGTAGTGAGGTCGAAATCATTAGCCTATGACTATATTAAAAGTACCTAATAAATGTAGCAATAGAGTTCATTTTCCTTTATTACTTCAAATTCTGTATATGGTTAGAAAAATGAATAAAATTTCGTTGAAAATTCAATATGTTATGTATATACATAGGTATATTTATGTTAATTTATTCAAGGATACAATTTCACTGTCATATATGTAAATAATTTACTCTTGTAAACTGTATTAATAATTTATATTTATAAAATTTTTATACTGACTCGTTGGTCTAGTGGTTAGTGTATCACCGCGATGTCTCGGGTTCGATGCCCGGGTCGGCCAAAAGTGTTATTTGGATTTATGCCCGATGGATGGCGATATGCTCACCCCCTTTCACAGGGGTCCTAAATTTTATGTTTAGCTGAAGTGTGAGTGCTACACACCTCTGCCAAATCCTTCGAGGCAATATAGGCGTTTAGTTATGTTTTTATATCATTAATTTGGAAGTGACTTTTGAAGTGTGTTTCATGTTACAGAATCGCAGATTACCAACTAAAAAAAAAGCAGTCAAATGGGTGTCGGGTTAGCGCAAAGAGTGCCGTAGTCAGCAATTACACATAATTATGGACTGAAAAGAGGTTTAATATCTGTACTGAACAGTAACAATATAAAAGTTTCCAACTCGATTTCCCAAGCCAGATGTGACATGTGGCAGGCAGAAAGCGTCTTGCCCGAACCTTTCGTCCTAATTTCCGAAGCCTTACCTACTGGCCACGAACAATCAAGACCGGTCTGGAAATCCCTAAATAGACTCCGGACGCAAGTCGGGCGAAGCAAGGAGAACCTTGTCAGATGGGGATATCTGGTTAATACTAACATAAATTGCGAATGTGGAGCAATACAATCAATGGCCCACCTTACTGACTGTCCAAAATGCCCTGCCACCTGCACAAGAGGGGCTCTCACGAACGCCGATGAGAGCGCCATAACAGTGGCCACTTATTGGGCCAATAAAATTTGACTCAGCCATCAACACGACGAAAAAGAAGAAGAATACATAAGTCATTAATAAATAGTAATAATTGCAATAAGTAACTATACAAAGTAAAGAAATAGCTAATCTGAGTTCTAGACATCTGTTCAGTGTTTAGGAATATTTAAATGTAGGTCTATTTTAATATCTCCTAACTGTCTCCTGCCGAGTGTTTCATTTTTGGATGCATATCAGAAAGAGAAGCTTTGTGGTGGGCTTTATTTATTTCGGAATTAATTTATTATAGTAATACGATTGTAATTACTGGCCCAAATTTATCCATCTTGAGGGAAACTGCTTTTAAAACTGTGGATTGTCGTATTAACTTCTGAAGAAATTAATCATTAAATTAAGTTTTATTTTTGTTAGTATATTTTTAGGGTTCCGTAGTACCTACAAGGAACCCTTATAGTTTCGCCATGTCCGTCTGTCTGTCCACGGCATAGCGACGAAACCGTTGGTGCTAGAAAACTGAAATTTTGCATAAACATGTATGTTAACTAAACAAAGAAAGTCGTAGAGTAAAATTTGGAAAAATATTTTTTTTTCAGGTAGCTCCCCTACATGTAAAGTAGGGATGTTTTTTTTTTTGTCGCCTACCCCATAGTGTGGGGTATTGTTAGATAGGACTTTTAAAAACGTTTAGGGGTTGCTAAGACAGTTTTTTGATTTAGGGATCCGTTTGCGAGATAATTAACTTTAAAGAGCAAATTTTTGTTCGAGTAGGGCGTCCCCCCCCCTCTAAAAGCTAAACTACTGGATCCTAAAATCTGAAAAAAATTGTGTCGGTAGTACATGTAATGAACTTTAAAGGAAAACTATAGCGGATAAGTTCACTTCATTAGTTCAAGAGGAATAGGGGTCCGAAATGTCAGATGCAGTTACTCAGAATATTTCGTTCAAAATTCTTGAAACCTAAATAAACATACATAATACATATATAAAATCACGCCTTTATCCCACGGGGGTAGGCAGAGACGATGGAACGCCATGTGCTTCGCTCCTTACATACTTCTTTCGCTTCCTTAACATTCATACATCTCGTCATACGTGCTAGCTGGTTTCGTGTACTACAAACATTTCCTATCTGAAGGACGCTATTTATCTGGTTACTTTAACTTAATTAGTTCTAGAGTAATTGGGGTCCAAAGTGTAAAATGCAGTTACTTAGAATAATTCGTGCAAATTACAAAAACCTTTGAAAGTAATGACTTGTATGAAGATGTTACTTGTTTAATACAGATAGTAAATCCCTTTTAAGTCGAAATATGTTGTTACGACTAGCTACGGAAGCCTACTGCGCGTGGCCCGACACGCACTTGGCCGGTTTTTTTTTTCTATGTAAAGCCATGATTTGGGCTCAAATCATGACTTTACTGTCTGGCCCACGTAAAGTCAGTCAGAAACATGTCATGACCGAATAGAGTGATACTTCTTCATCCCGCTTTCATCCCATTTTATTTGAGTGCCGACAGAGGCGAACATAACATAACATCAAGCTTACATTTCCCAAAAGAGTGGTGCAGAGGTGTACAATACCCACATTTCACCTGTTATGTTCACAGAGGTGAAATTAATTTATCTCATCATTTATCCTCTGTCAGCCGTCTCGTCTCGCTACCTCTCTCTGTCCATCCATCAATATAAAATATGGATAATTATTTTAGTCACATGACTTTCATTCCTTCTGACCACATAAAAGGGGCCCCTTTAAGCTTTTCTGTCACTAGTGCAGCTCTCAGGCCTCCTCTAACATGTTCGTCATCATCCCATCTCGTCACACCATCTTAACATCCTTGCATTCGGTCTCTCAGCTTCTTCATCTCCGCTACGTAAAATTTTCTTTTATCACATCTTTACAGCACCATAAAAAAAACTTGTCGGCTAAAATCCAGCTCTAAAAAACAATCAGTTTTAAAAAGTATGTAATATATAAACCATTGTTATTTTGCTATACAAACTCATGTATTGATGTCAAGGTTTTGAGGTCATTTGTAAACGTCCCGTTTTATCAATTATTTTGTTTTGATAGGTACTATATATACTATAATTCATGTACTGACGTATGGCGTAGTAACAGAAGGAAACATACAGTACCGTAACTTCACGCCTGTTTCTCCCTAAATGGTTATGCAGCAAAGGATTACACCCACATTACGCCTGTTTCAAATATTTTATCCTATTAGAGTTTCCAAATTGTCTTAAATTGGGTACATTACTAGTCGAATAGAAGTAGAATATCTTAAACATTTAAATTTAGCTATAATTGTTTAGTTCGCATTATGAGTATTTTGTTGTCATTTTCCTTGAGCATTTATTTCTGCGGCTCTTTGTGAATGATGACTTATTGTTCAAAATATATTTACATAACAATAAAATAGGAAAAATACTACAGGAAGTAAAATTGACTCATTGTTAGAAAACCGTGTTTGTTAATCTATGTACTATTTATTTTCTCGCAGTTCTTAGACTGATGTATACTACGAGTATAAAGATCTCTGAACGCAGACTGGTAGCTAAAGCAGAAACCACCAAGATCCATGAATAAAATACAATCCCAAAGATGACAACGTTCATGGCAAACATGCAACAAGTAAGTGAATAATAGTTTAAGTCTATCTTAAACACGGTTGGTGAAAACCAAAGCGTGGAAAGAATTGTAAACACATTTCTTTAAAAAAAAGTAAAGTAAACACATTTATTTCCATGCCTTGGTTTCCATCATAATCATCAAAATCAATCATCAATCATAAAAAAAACACCATAGCCAATCAGATATCGTTATTTCCACATCTATGTTCTGCTTGGCTTCGATAACGAAACCTAATTGGTTACTCAAACACATCTCCTCTCCTCTCCGCTTTGGTGGCAACCTGGTCTTAGTCCTGGGCTTGGGCCTCGTCATGTGATAATTAGACCACATTTCCACCATTCCGCACAATCCATGACCGTAGACTGTAAAACATACCACTGACATTAAAACAGATCACAAAATATGCAGGCTCTTTTGCAATAGTTTTCTTCACCTTTAAAAAAGTAACTACCGTCTAATAGTGCCTTATCTTTTTGTGTTTCCCTTGATGCCTATTATTTGTTGTGTTGTGTTTTACATTAACCCTTGTTAATTGGGAATATATCCACCGAACTATACACTCACTGCGAGGAATAATATCTTGGTTCAGTTCAGATACTTTGTTGAGTCTCTACACTCGTTAATAACCACGTGCTCGAGAAACTAAGTCGTCAATTCTTCTACAAACAACCTCCAAAAGAGATTTGCAAACAGACCATAAACGAGCAATTTACTAGCTAGTAGCTATTGTCATCAAAGAACTCGTCGTTCCAATCAAATCCCAACTATTCAAGACGAGGCATCCACACAGACACATAGTAGGGCACATGAATGTTTATGTATCACATATTTGCATGTCTGTGTGTATTTTTAGATGTGGGCAGCGAACGACGCGACCTTGCGCCCGAGACGAACAACCTACCAATGCACGAGGACCGACTCCAGCGAACACCACGAATCGAAATCCATCGACGTGTTTGCTAAAGACTTTAAAATCAAGTTGATTGTGAACCGGTAATGTATGTAGTGTGAAGCGATAAGGACGTTAAGGTTGGTGTTCGCGGGCGCGGCAGTCGGACGCGCGCCTCCAGTCTCGTTTGCCAATTTCGCGCATAAGTTCATCGACTCTTGACAAGGATGGATGAATCAAGCGTAATGGTTGGATACGGCATCGCTCTTTATGCAGAGCGGAAGGATGCCGAATTATTTCCAAGAAACACTGACCTTAATTAACATTGTTTAACTTCATTCAGTTGTGAAAACGTTTGTTGTAATATAATTATGTCAAGAATGATCTGAATAAAATGTTTGTTGTATGTTTTTTGTTTTTTTGTAGTTGTGTTATCAAATGAATGTGCCAAGTTTAATTCTATTAAGTCTAGACGAATTCCATTATTATTTTGAATGACAGATATGAATCAGCTGGCCTGCTAACAAGCTGTACTAGCTGAAGAATTTGGACTAAGGTATCTTAGTGATTTATTTAAACAGTTTTTATACCTACACACAACACAGTTTATGTGTTGTATACCTAGTTGTTGTTTCTGAAAGGCATTACGGAATTTCACATTTTTACAGTAATAGTCTGTAAAAGTATTATTCAGTATGATCATAATCTTAATAAAGAAAATAAGTTGACATTAAAATACCGCATCCAAAGAAACATACGATTAATTAATACATCTGTTGCTCCACGTAAGGAGTGTCACACCCACATACGCAATCAATTGTGTGTCGTATACAGACACACACACTCACACAACGAATTCGTTCCCGTTTCGGACAGCGCTCCGCACACCATGACTTTTTGTAAAAAACTGTCTCTAAAGTCAGACAGGACGAATTTCAGAATCTATAACAGGCAGACTTGGATGTGGACAAAATTGGAGGCTACCGTTTGAGTTGCCATGGGACATTTCGTTATTTGGTGGATTGATCAGCGTTTGTCAGTGTCCATGATATCCACCGTAGACTGCATCATCACTTACGTGAGATAGTGGTTAAACACCTGTCCATTTAAAAAAAAGATATATGTCCTGATTATAAGTAGAGATAAAGTTTTACGGTGTTCGGTTGTCTATGATATACTTAAGTCACTCCTGCATTAAAAATAGTCCCCAAAATGATGTCATTGGGAATAAGACTTAGGCAGGGACTTCCTCTTCTTAACAATTCGTATAAAAATCTTGAAAGAGAAAACACTGTGCGTAAATATACCAGATACGGCAGTACCATCAAGGTACTGCCGTATCTGGTATATTTTGTGGTGCAGGTACGATGTTATGCCTCATGTGCCAGTAACAGGCCCCAAGCTCACCAAACCGGTACACATTAGTGCAAACACCACACTGTTTGGCAACTGCTGAAAGTGAGACGCTGGCGAGTACAAAAGCTCATCTTAACATAACATCACGCCTATATTACCCAGAAGGGTGTGGCAGAGGTGTATAACACCCACACTTCACCTGTTATGTTTAAGTTCCATGAAACGAGAATCGTCATCAACCGTGCACAAAGACCGCCAATGTGCCAATAACACATTGGTGACCCAAAAGTCGAACCCGAGACACACATAGCACTAGTCCAACAAGGCAGTTACACTAGATTATTCAAGCAATTATTGTAAGTGCAAGACTGGCTGCGACTCAGGCGCGACGTATCGCACACTCTTGATAATGCCTAGACGTATAGGCGAAACCGCGGTTGACTAAATAGACCAACATTACGTGAGTAACACCCGTATTTCATAATTTGAATAATGTTACAAACTCACGTCAGTTTTAATAAAAATATAGTTACACTAGACATAATTTTAATTGTAAGTATTCTCATACAGCAAATATTCACTTCATAAACTTACGCTGGAGTTAATTCTTCAAGGAACTTAATAGCCTGACGTAAGTATTTCCAAAGACAATGTAAAGTCAACCGGCTAATAATAGCTTCAGTGACTACCGAGTAGGCCATTGTGGTACAGGACTGCTTTAATTAACACTTAGCAGATACATACATTATTCTTAATTATAAAGCTTCAGTAAGAAGGCAATAAGCTATATGGCGGCAAAAAAAATGTACGGGGTGACAAACCTGTTGATTTAGTTCATAATTTCGAGTCCCTAGGAAAAAAAGCATTTTCAAAATATAATTATTTTGTCTCGATAACCTTTACACCCTGTATTGGTAAGTATAAAGTTATAATAATGGCACTTAGCCATGCATATAAGCAGAAACTGTCAATTGGCTAACGTTGTAATTATTAAGTTATTTTATTGTTTTTTTTAAAGCTGTTTGTTTCCCAAAGAATAAATAAATAAATAATATATGTTTGTTATAGTTATATAGTTTCATAATATAATAACTAAATGTTAAAATAACTAAATAAGCAATACAATACGAGTATGTCCAAATTTTAATGGGTATTGCCATTATAATGGTTAGAAAACATGGAATAAAAGAAAGAACGCCTTGATTTCCAAACAAAAATAATGATGATAAGATATAATATCTTATGAACAGTAGTAATCATAGTTTATTGATAATAAATAACACATACATAAAAAAAGATTAAAAAAAACAAAAAAACTGAATGAAAAAGGTAGAATTTATCATCAAAATGAGGATAAGAAAATTTATCGGGTTTCTAAAAAGCGACTAAATTGGCGATCGAAAATGGTAAAAAAAAAACCGACTTCAAAAAGTAGGTAAACTAAAAAGCAAAAAATAAATTTACTTCGCACAAAATAATACGTTTTTTCATTTAGTTAAATAGAAATTATTAAATAATTATTTTATAATTCTGAAGTCGGTGCCAAGTAAAAACAAGCTTTCTACAATATCAAATTACAGTTCACACAAAAAAGGAGGCGTAGTTGTGCTAGTGCGCGGTCGCCCAGTATTGGTACTTACCACAGAAATATAACTAATATTCAGTCAGAAAAAAGTTGTTAGAACGATTGATATTATCTATACAGAGTTAATAATTGTTTACTTGGCACCGACTTCAGAATTATAAAATAATTATTTAATTTTATTTTGTGCGAAGTAAATTTATTTTTTGCTTTTTAGTTTACCTACTTTTTGAAGTCGGTTTTTTTTTTTGTTAAAAACTATTTTATTTTACGATTTTAAGTGATGGGTAGACCGACCAAGAATGAATCTCGAATGAGGAGACGACGGTTACTTGAGACGGAAAACTTATTAATAATAAACAAGAATTAAATCCTTTCTTCTGACTATTGAGGAGTTGACCTTCCATCATCAGCTCAACCACATAAAATTATTGCGACCAAGCGTAAATCCTGGCCTCTATTAATAAAATATGAGGGTTGCCCCCGATTTCTCTGGGATCCCATCAACAGATCATGACATGCTGACAATGGGACCACCTTTGAAATATCTCCGTTCCAACAGCTCACTTGACATCGTAACTAGCAGTCTGAATATGTGTACAGTAGTGAAAGAATTATCCTTTAACTCCTAACCATTGAGGAGTTGACCTTCCATCATCAGCTCAGCCACATAAAAATACGTAAATAATGGTGTAGCTTTAAAAAACACACTAAAAACATTACATGTGCCTATAAAATTCGAGGGTTGCCCTCGATTTCTCTGAGATCCCATCATCAGATCACGACATGCTGATAATGGGACCCCTTTGGAATTATCTCCTGTCCAACAAAAAAATAATCATCAAAATCAGTTCATAAACGACGGAGATATCCGTGAACAAACATAAAAAAGCAACATATATACGAATCGAATTGAGAACCTCCTCCTTTTTTAGAAGTCGGTTAAAAATAGCCTGTGTGCGTTAAGCCGTTATGGCGAAACCAATTTAATAACTTATTAGGTCATTGGAGCAAGTTTACATAATTGTTACTGGAAATAACAATTTAATTAATCTCTATTCAGTAACTAAAAGTAATCTTTAGACTGAAATCTAGGTTCAATCGGCGATATTTCTTGAAAGATAAACAATAATGTGTTTGCACACGCGCGGCATTCGCTTTGATATCTGTTAGCATTTAGGACATAAATTATATGTATAAACACATCTAGATCTTTTACATTCAACGCTACAACGCTGGATAAAGCATAAAGCGTTCCTTAGTTTAGTCCTAGTTTTTTACGATGAATGAACGGGCATGTTGTGAACCATATTTTATTATTTTTAACATTACATATTGTACTCTCCTACTCTGCTATGCCCGACAGGGATCACAATGTTCCTAGATATAATACTGACCACCTAAAACATACATTAGGTTAGGTTAAACTTTAAAATAAGTAATTTAAGGTTAAGTTGATATTTGCACTGTCGCATTAGGTTAAAGCCTGTAATGATAGTTGTAAGGTTGTAATAAATAAATAAATAAATTTGTGAAACGCAATAAAGTATTGAGTATAACCTGATGTCAAGTGACAACTACAATGAATTTATTTATAGTAGGGATATTCCGTTCTTATCAAAACTTTAAGTATGTTGTTCGAGCAAAATGAAAACTCACATAAAACAGCCTGAAACTGCCACGCTGTCTCTTTTAAATCAGACCATCTAAAGGTTGCCTGGCAGAAATTGCGTCAAGCGATAATGCCGCCATTTGCATATTTTTTTGTCTTCCAATAGTTGTCTATCTTCCCCAACATACGGAACCAACTTGTAGATGCTTCGCTTCATCTGAAGACTATGATAGCAGCACTATACCTTAGTACCTCCTGTGCCAGTAATTTTAAGGCCTAATCTCACCATCAAACTGAAACAAAACATAGGGCATTGCAAGGGCTACTATTTGGCGTCAGATTAAAGGTGGGAACAGACGGTGCTGCTTCCTCTCTAGCGCAATTTACACATTTTGGAAGTGGTTTCAAAACATAACATAACATCACGCCTATAATACCCAGAAGAGTAAAGCAAAAGTGTAAAATACCCACATTTCACCTGTTTTGTTTAGGTCCTATGGAATTTGGGGTGAGGTAGCCTCACCCCAAATTCCATAGGACCTAATTATTCTTCTTCTTCTTCGTGTCGATGGCTGAGTCAAATTGTATCTTGACTTGCCATCGTGGAGAAAGGATTAGCCAATTCGTTTTGGAGAACTCGCGAATTGCCCAGGGTGCGCCGGACGTAGGGAATCGTTGTGTACGTCATTCGGGGAGGCTTCTTTCGTGCATCGCCATCTATAGTTTGAGAGTATCTCAGCATCTGATCTTCCCTAGAAACGCAATGTACTAAATTCTCAGGAATTTTTATTGAGCAATAAAACGTTGATATAATTAGATCAGTTCAAGCGCCAAATAATTTATTATAGTGTCAATGATTACATTTGATTACCACAGAAAACCAGAATACATGTGAGAAATAGTACACTCGATTTCAGACTATTATTATCTCTTATTTTCAAATAAGAGGTTTCAGTATACATTGAAAACTGTCAATTTTAATCTGAGGTGTTATCCATACTTATTTAAGTAACATGGTTAGTTAAGGCACTGATGTACATGTCGGCCAATGAGTTAGCTATGCAGGGCAAAAACTTTATCAAGTCATAGTAAAGACTTAGAAAGAAAGAAAGAAATATATTAATTCTGACAAACACATAAAAACACAAATAAAAAAAAAATACAAATAAAACCTAGTAAACATAAATCTTGTCAGAAAAGGACACCATCTCAGCCATATGCTGCAGCTACAAAGCCCTGCAGCGCTGATATTCTGATGGCGCCATGGTAGGACGGTATCATATTAAAATAATCAATAACTAAAACTTAAGTACATATCAAAAAAAACTTACTACACCAGTCATGGATAAGTGACTAACATATCTATAGGTATATAGTGGGTATATTACACTTATTAAATATGAAATACAAACTTGCATATCTATTGCAGTCAGTTTTTACTATGGCGTAGAAGTTTTTGACCTGTGTACCTAATTGTTTGGCCCACTGTACTTTAAATCCTAAGGTATACATTTGTAAAGAGGAAATTAAGAATATTTTATGATTATTATTATACATATCCCATAGCGGCCCTTGCAGCAACTAACAACGAACGTATATATTGTATAAAACATTTTTTTTTTAAATTACTCTCAACGCCATCTAGTCCCAAACTAAGCAGAGCTTGTACTATGGGTACTAGAATAACTGATATTAATACATATATACTTTTATTTTTTTGTAAATTCATACTTATTATACATAGAAACACCCAGACTAAGACAAACCCCCATGTTCATGCACACAAAGATTTGTCTTAAGCGGGAATCGAGCCCGCGACCTTGGCGTCGCAGGCAGGTACACTACCCACTCCGCCATCCGGTCGTCATTACACACATTACATTTGTATAAAAATTACATTACATACATTTGTATTGAAACTGTATAAATTACACCAATTAGAAACAAGAATGTTTTATCGGCTAAGTTACTACAGTGTCAATGCTACGAGATAAATAGTGCAGTAACCGCGTCTTAGAAGTGCATCTGCTACGAAGGTCTACGCGGGTCTACGAATAGATCGCCCTATGGGAATATCTACGAATGTAAATCTTAATCTGTGGATGGTAAGTGGTAAACTAATAAGTAAGTATTTGCATCTCTTTCTCTCATTTAATGTTTGTACGGGACAGAGAGATCGGAAGCCTTAGCTTAACGCTTACTTGAGTCGAACATGTTGATAAAATCGGTACTAAGTTATTGTTCCGATTACGATTTATTTGGTGGTAAATACTTGAAATTACTGGCACTGTAGGTATACGGGAGTTTGTCAAATCATCAAGTTTTTTTTTTTATACTCGCCCACAGCGAACGAACGTGTAGTCCACCTGATGGTAAGTGGAGTACAGCCCATGGACATCAACAATCCACAAAAGCAGATTATAGATGCGTCGCTGTAGCTGAGGACTACGGTGTTATGCCCCATGTGCCAGTAATTTCAGGGCCTAATCTCACCACCAAACCGGAACACAGTAATGGAAGCACTACTATTTGGCGGCAGGTTAAAGGTGAGACGGTGGTGCTGCCACCCTCAAGCTCGTTCACAAGAGCTCTACCACCAGTAACTTTTACCAGTAGTTTACTAGTGATAGTTTGCTATTGGTTACTTGACATTACATAATAAAACCAAAGAAAATGAAACTGCCCCGTAGATATAGCGCTATAATTTGTGAATCGCTCAGCGAGGTCCCGGGTTCGATTCACAGGTCGGGCAAAAGTGTTATATGGGCTTTTGCCGTCACGAAATTCTCAATAGCAGCATGGAGTTGGAATGTGCTCAGTGGATGGCGATAGGCTCACCCCCTATCCCATGGGACCTAAACTTATCAGGTGAAGAGTGGATGTTGTTACCCTCTGCCACACCCTTCAGAGTATTATAGGCGTACTGTTATGTTATACAGTTATAATACCAATCGGTTTTCTATTTTGCATAGTCAAATCTATGCTAAGTCCGCTCAGATAGTCTCAGTATTTTCACAAAAACAATAGAAATAGCTCAATGTTTATTTGTTGCTATAGAACAACAGCAACTAATGATAATAGCAACGTGAACGCGACGTATGCAAAACGTTATGACGTAAATACGGCGATGTATTGTGAAATCCCGTCGTTCACGGTTTTGACGTCACACAAGAATAAGAAGCTAAAGGATAAGAAGATTGAGTAGCTCGTGGCTAAGTCTAAGCCGTCTGGACCGATTGGTCTTACAGGTTAAGCAATGCTAACCGCGGTCGGCCGTGGATGGGTGACCAGCTTTAACATAACGGTTAGTCAGAAGCCAGAAAGTCTGATAACTATCCTAACAAAGAGTATCGTTTTACCTTGTAGATGTCTTGTGGAGTTCTGATATTTATTTAATGAACATATGAATTGCTGAAATTGTTATTAATGTTATTTATGAGCTTATTTATTTGAAATTTTAAATATGTTAAAAACATTCGCAAACAATGTAAAAATTATAAAATATTAAAGTTGAAAAATTAAGAATCCAGCAGGACTCGAACCTGCACCCCCTGGGTATACGCCCCAAGTACTTTGCCAATTCAGCTATGGATTCGTATGCTGCCGGACTCGAAATTTCTCAACTCTTTTTATGCCAGCTTTTAGCTAGACGAACCTTATTTGGTTTACAAAAAGGCATAGCAAAGCTAAAATTTGCTTTAAAATATTACAAATGTAAAAATTGTTACTGAATAAATGAAATGATAGCAGTCGTTGCACGTAAAATACTGATGTTTTGTTAAATCTGTTAGACTAGAAGCTGACCCTAATGTAATTGGGAGAAGGCTCGGGTGATTGAGTGATAAGTAGATTGAGTGCACGGCGTTCTACACTACACTGGTGTTGTATATTCTATCCAATTTTATAGTCCACGTGTGATGATCCCTACTACTAGATGTGCTTGAACCATAGAAATCTTAATAATAAGGCAATAGAAATGTCAAAGACGCGTGACCTTGTCGCCGCGCATCTGTCTAGTCAAACACAAGTGCGAGTTGAGGAATTGTCGTCTTAATGTCATCGCAAAAAGAATAATTTTGTTTGCAGGAATACAAGCGCATGAGTCTAATCGAACACAAGTGCGAGTTGAGGAATTGTCGTCTTAATGTCATCGCCAAAAAGAATAATTTTGTTTGCAGGAATACAAAAAGTGGTATTTGAAAAACGGCGACATGCGTCCCAGTGTTAAAAGATAGTCGATAGCATTTCTATTGACTAGTTATTAAGATTTCTATGGCTTGAACAAATTCGATCACAGAACATCGAGTAATCAAGACCGGCGTGTAATAATAGCAGCCTAGTATCTTATACATGTCCTACAGCTGGGCTCGGACCTCTTCTCACGATGAGAATGGTTAAGCCATAGTCGACAACGCTGGTCTAATACGGATTGATAGACTTCATAACGGCCTATGCTTCAATCAAAATAAGAAACGGCTTTTAATATTTGCGTGACACTTTAAGAAAATAAAATAAAGTTTACTTTCCATTGCAACAAATTTTGACTTCAGACATACTGAATTGACTTCGCGTTGAAATAAATAAATAGTATTAATTGTGGAATATTCGTTCCTTATTTGAACAAAGTATATATTATCTCAACTTTTTTACCTAATTGTCAAGGAAGGGTTATCATTTCTTGAAGCATTTCTTTGTATAGATGTTATGTTGTACACGCAATGTGTCCGTTAGTCAGTGTTAGTTTCCTCGTATTACCGATAATTTAGAGTTTCCTGCGTTCTAGGCTAAATCACTGGACTGTGTAATAGACATGTATATCCATATTAAAAACTGTAAATACGTTGTGTAACTATTGTGGTTTATAGTTTATGCGCTGTATGAAGTAAATGAACTTGTCGTCTTCTCTCTGTTCTAGATCATGTTATCACAACTATGTGATTGTTGAACATGGTGTTGCGGTTAGCTTTACGTGTCGCTCTATCCTCGACTAGCAGGTAGCAGCTCGACTACTTCCTAGCAGGCAGTCTTCTTTTTCTTCATTCGAGTCGACGGAAAAGTCAAATTTTGTAAGCCCAGTATGTGGCTACCAGAATATCGCTTTCATCCGCGTTCATTAGCGCGTCCCTCGTGCAGGTAGCAGGGCACGCGGGACAAGTTATAACATGGGCCATGGTTTGTGTAGCCCCACATTCACAATTCGCATTTGTTACATCTGCAAAACCCTACTTTATCATGTATTGTTGTCTTTGCTTCGACCGACTTGAGCTCGAAGCCTGTTGAGGGACTTCCAAATCGGCCTAGGCAGATCATGGCATCCTAGCAGTTATCCACCTATCTCACGTACTCGTTGCAGATTATTAGGTATAAGGAGTCTGATAGCTCCGTGCATCCATACACTTATAGTTCCTTTACTTGGCTACTACAGCCATTTATTATGGATTGATGGTGGTGGAATTTGGGAACGGAAGCACCACCTTTAACCTACCGCCAAATAGATTTAGTGTTTCGTTTGAAGATGAGATCGGGTTTGGCAAGATGACTAAGAAGTAATTAAAATTGTGGTTTTTTAAAGCTTCTCCTGCGGATAAGTTATTGTTTTGTTTTTTTCTTTAATATTTTGTAATTTAATTGTATATTATGTCTGTTGATTGTTGTAATTTAATAAATAAATAAATCGGACCTTGAAATACCTTGGTCCATGGCACATAATAACATCGTACTTCTTAGATAGTGCGACGCATCTACAGGATGCTGTTGTGTTGTGGAATATCGATGTTCATTGGCTGTTGTTCTCACAAACTATGAGGTGGAATACATGCCTGTTCTCTACATCGTACAGGAAAAAGTGTATGCGAGTATGGAAGCGTTCATACACCTCAGTAAAAAAAGTTTTTACACACACACACTTACAAAAATGCAAAAGACTGGTTATTGGAGACAACGCGCTTACAAACACATTTGTAGACCATGTTTGAGAGATTTGCATACATAATATCTATTTTTGCTTAAGTGTTATGTTTTACGAGTAAAAAAAAGGACTTCGTTAGGTCTATGGCAATGTTAAGAATATTTGTGTTTCTATTTACATAGAAACACAATTATTATATATTATTATAAGTATGTATTTACAAAAGAAAAGTTATATGTATTATAGTATTAGGTAATTTAGTACCCATAGTACAAGCTCTGCTTTGTTTGTGGTGTTTGTAGATCGCGTTGTATGATATTTAATTTTATTTATAATTGTACTAGCTCTGAAAAGAAGTTTGATGAACATTTTGTTTTGATACGTGATTGGCATGATAGTCTTGGGGTGCATGAAAGGAGCCTCCCCGAGTGACGCGTACACAAAAATCCCCTACGTCCGGCGCACCCTGGACAATTCGCGAGTTCTTAAAAGCGAATTGGCTAATCCTTTCACCACGACGGCAAGTGAAAACCTTGACCACCTTACTGTCAGTCCAAAATGCCCTACCACCTGTACAAGAGAGGCGCTCATGAACGCCGACAAGAGCGCCATAACAGTGGCGACTTATTGGACCAATAAAATTTGACTCAGCCATCGACACGACGAAGAAGAAGAAGAGAAGAAGAAGAATAATAGTATTTTTGCATACTAGTCTCATTTCACTCATTAGGGTTTTAGATACTATTTTAATTTATCAAAAACTTTTCATATATTATATAATCATATTTCGGCTTAGAGGAGCGGAGGATCGCCGCCGCACCCAAACCTATATATACACTATGGTATCCTTTGATGATAATTAGGCGAAAAAACATTATACCTACTAATAATTTTATTATGCAAAAAAGCCATAATGCCAAAAACCATTATACCTAATGATAGTTATACAGATAGCATTCGCATTGTACACTACTTATCTTCAAGACAAAAGAGGCAGCCAACGATGTAATATTTTATTCCTAACGCTGTCCCACTGCTAGGCAGAGCTGTAATATTTTTTTAATTGTCTGTAAAATGTTTTATCGACATGAAATTAAAATCGATTGTTACCTTATCGATATTCGGTATAACATCGATCGTAGAGCTTTCCTGTGCCTTATATTCTTGGTAACGATGACTGGCCTATCTTGTGATTAATCTTAAGTACCTTCGTAAAAATGATTGACTACAGTCAATTTTCGACTAAGCTAGAAGCTAAAGGCTACGTTTAATTTGCTATGCGTCAATTTATGATACGTAATATTTAATTTAGCAATAAGTTTCATGATAAGTTTGCAAACTTTCACGTAAGTAAACCTACAGGGTGAATACGACACGATGTGTACATTTTTTTTGGAGTATATATAATATTTGTAATTAGCACATATATTTTTTTTGTCTGTTCTTAAATCAGTATGTATACTTATATATATTATTTTCTGCTTGAAGTGTAAATATTGCAACATTATATACTATGGACTAATTAATTTATACGTATCAATTAAAATCCATAGCAATATTTAAGTTTATTTTTCTCTTGATAACCATTTTAGTCATTGTGTTTTAGTTGCAGTAACTTCCATATAGAATTATTGTCAGAAAACAAACACATATTTCAATTTTAACTGTATTATTATTATTATTTTATGACTATTTTAAGATGTATGTTTTTGTTTAAATCTGATTGTAAGTGTATGGACTATGTCTGAGATAAATAAATGAATAGAATTGAAAAATATTGTATGACTTATTAGAAAAGATGGTGCACATGAGTTTCTCACCAGCTCTTCTCATGATACATTACCCATCGGAGCTGGTACTTGGATTGATTTTAAATCAAGTACTCTAAGTTGAATTAAAGTCAATCTAAGCTGCTATAGTTATATAGTTAAGTTTGATTTTAATTTAATATTTTTGTATTTTGACGTGTTCAAGCGTTGGGGTCCATGGAAAAAAAATGATTTCTGATTTCTGACATAAGGGCATCTAATGAAACCATAGATACGAGACAGTGTCTGTTCAGTGACTGATCAGTGTTCATTTTCATCGGTTAAAAATGAAAAAAGTGTTTTAACATCACGCTACGACTAACTGGAGCGTAGCAGTAATGAAGTATGTTGCAATAACGGGGAAAATTCTTATCATTAAATAAATAAATAATAAATAAATATCTCACAAGTTACACACAACGCCATCTAGACCCAAACTAAGCAGAGCTTGTACTATGGGTACTAAAATAACTGATACTAATACATATATACTTTTCTTTTGTAAATATATACTTATTATACATAGAAACACCAAGACTAAGACAAACCCCCATATTCATGCACACAAAGATTTGTCTTAAGCGGGAATTTAACCCAGGACCTCGGCGTCGCAGGCAGGTACACTACCCACTCCGCCATCCGGTCGTCTAAGCATCAATACACATTATATAAGCTTCAATACACGACGGTAGTGGAGCGTTTAAAACCATGGTACGTTAATTCACGCGGACAAGTCGCGAGCAACAAAAAGTACTTATACTCACAGATCAAAAATCTTATCAACGATTCGTCCATCAAGTAAAAACTGATAAACACAAGTTAGTACTATCTGTGAGTTAATAAGGAAAATGAAGTTTTAGGTCATTGGCTTGCACACTCAGTACTAAGAAATGCACTGACTAAGCGCCGGCTAATGCAATAACGAAGGATTAACATACGTTTATCTTTACGCTTAAGAGACTCCCGAGCGCTGTATTTTCATAGGAACGAAATATGTGATATTTTTTTTTTAATTTTATAGACAAATCATATCTTGAACAATAAAATTGCATGTTTGTAGGAGCCCATTTTGTCAAAATTGTTTTAATCATCAATTAAGTTCGATGCAAACTGAGAAATTAAAATGATAATTTTGAAAAATGGTCGCCAACCAACATGCATTTTTGTGTTTTAGATATCTATAAAAATAGATAAAAAATTGAAAATATTCAATTTAAACCCATATTACTTTTCTATGGTAAACAGCCAAGCAATTGTTCCCACTTAAGAACTCTTTGTAAAGCACAATTTTTTCTACGACTTTTGTAGATCGAGATTGTTGTTATTTTGATGGCTATAAACTTCACTCTATTAAACATTCAAATGGCTACAATATTAAAACAGCCTCACGACTCGCGTTGATCCGGCGGTTAGCTTAGGCGACTTCACACCGCGTAGTCTCGGGTTCGATTTCCGGGGCGGATAAATGTTTTATTTAGGACTTTTCCGTAAGGAAATCGTACATGTATGATGCTTGTATGTGTGATGAGATGTATGAATATTGAGAGATCAAAAGAAGTATGTAAGAAGCGTACGTAGCATTAGTCGTTCCATCGTCTCTGCCTACCGCCGCCGTGGGATAAAGGCGTGATTCTTTTTTTTTTTTGTACTACGCCCACAGCGAACGAACGTGTAGTCCACATGATGGTATGTGAAGTACAGCCCATGGACATCAACAATCCACAAAAGCAGATTATAGATGCATCGCTGCAGCTGAGGACTAAGGTGTTATGCCTCATGTGTCAGTAATTTTAGGGCCTGATCTCACCACCAAACCGGAACACAGTAATGGAAGCACTACTATTTGGCGGCAGGTTAAAGGTGAGACGGTGGTGCTGCCGCCCTCGAGCTCGTTCACAAGAGCTCTACCACTAAATAAAATGTAAATCTTTAATAACAGAATGAAGTTAAAATTGTGGTATGTGTGTGTTATGGCAATAAGCATACCCCTTCCTATCACATGGCATTTAATCATATCAAGTGAAATGTGAGTGTTATACACCTCTATCATACCCTTGTTGGTTATATAGGCTCGATGTTTTGTGTTAAATTTAAGATAAAACTAGCTGACCCGGCAGAATTCGTACTGCCCCAATCGATGAATAAAAGACCAAAACTTTTGTATAAAGTTAACTTAAAATAAACAAAAGGACTGACTTATCACTTATTACATAGTTGGCGCTAAAAACAAGTAAGGTTCGTCTAACTAAGGTAGGTATATATATAAGGTAGGTATATATATAAGGTAGGTATATATATAAGGTATGATATATACCTATGCCGCTGGCACAAAAGAGTTAAGAAATTTCGAGTCTAGCAGCATACGAATCCATATTTATTTATTTATTTATTTAACACTTAATTGTACACAAAAGATTACAAAAAAATAAACATATTACAGTAAGAGTATACAAAAGGCGAGCTTAACTCAGTGCTTGAGTTCTCTTCCAGCAAACTTAGAGCAATAGAGGAGACGATGATGCCATAGAGGGCAAGATAAGTGTACAACTTAAGTAGAAAATACAAAATATAAATATAACTACACATAACATAATATATACATACATAATATTATTCATGAATAATATATATTAAAAATATATATATATATATATATATAATAAATACACACGACTACCTACATATATAATCATTAAATAATAATAATAATACATGAAGAAATAAAAAAAACAAATAAAACTATAGATATCATGTCAAATTGGTTTGATTTATCAGAGAAAGAAAGTGCTCTTTAACTTTTTTCTTAAAAACATTTATTGATGGACTATCGCGTATTCCATGAGGAAGACTATTCCATAACCGCACTGCTTGAATGGAAAAGGATCCGTCATAACAGCTAGAATAGTGTAATGGAGTGCGAAGAAGAAGAGAAGAAGAAGAACGGCAGGGTTTACCCCTGGGCACTAAGAACTCAAAGCGTTCACGCAGGTAAGAAGGAGAATTAGGATTGTGAAGGACGGAGAAAAGAAGAGACAAAATATGGAGGTTACGACGTTGCCGAATAGGTAACCACCTCAATTTTTTCCTAAATTCGGAAACATGATCATATATCCGAAGACCGAACATGAAGCGGATACCCAGATTCTGCAGACGTTCCAGTTTGTTAAGATGTTCCTCCTTTGCATCTAGAAAACAGACATCAGCGTAGTCAATAAGTGGGAAAAGAAGGGACTGGGCAAGAGTAACTTTAGTTTGAAATGGTAGGCATTTCTGGAGTCGTTTGAGAGCCTGAAAAGAACAGAACACCCTTCTGCTTACCTCTGCGATATGACCGTCCCATGATAGATTAGAGTCTCCATAGCTGAATTGGCAAAGCACTTGGGGCGTATACCCCAAAGCACTTGGGGGTGCAGGTTCGAGTCCTGCTGGATTCTTAATTTTTCAACTTTAATATTATATAAAATAAACAAAAGTAATCTATAATAAATAAAACAAATGTTCGGTATCAATCTACATTAAAATAATCTGATAGATAGTTAACAACTTTTATATTTGTTCACCTTTTAAACCTTCTCTGGACTGCCACAAATAATTGAAGACCAAATTTAGCCAAATCGGTCCAGCCATTCTCGAGTTTTAGCGAGACTAACGTACAGCAATTCATGTTAATATACCTATATACCTATAGATATATACTTTAACGTTCCAAAACGACTGCACGTAGATAGATAGGTAGATAGATAAAATGCTTTAGCTTTATTCATAAATAAAAACATACATTTTAAACAGGCTCCACAAAACCAAATGATCGGTTTGTCTGTGGCAATACATTGCACTCGGATTAGAACAACATTTCACTTACATTTTAAGTAACATAATTAAGACCATTTGTAGTATTCACTTTCAAATTTAAAGTTATTCAATATTTTATTGTAGGTATTAAGATAATCTTTACATAACTTAAGTAAGTTCTATGACTCATTTACCTTATATGTATCAAACAAATGTTTTTTATAAGCTATGGCAAACTTTCTTTTGTTCTTTTCAGATCTTAATTCATAGGGCATTTCATTAAATAGTAAAGGTACAGTGGGCCAACGAGTTAGCTATGCAGGGCAAAAACTTTAAAGTAATCGTAAATACTTAATACGCCAGTTATGGATAAATGATTTACATATCTAAATAGTGGGTATATTACACTTCTTAAATATGTAATTCACACATGTAAATCTATTGCATTCAGTTTTCACAATAGCGTAGAAGTTTTTGCCCTGCATACCTAATTGCTTGGCCCACTGTACGTGATACATCATACAGACGTAGGTACAATTAAGGTCACTCTGAACGTTCCGGAAACTGCGAGGATACTCCGAAGCGAGAGGTTTACCTGAATCTGCACGGCGCAGTTTGTCTAGGTATTGATTTTATGCCCTAGCTCTATTTATGTGCGATGCGCGTAGCTGCACCGCAAAAGGCTAAAGGGCACTACAAAATTTTAGTTTTGTCCGGTTGGATGAGACATGGGAGCATTAAATTTAAACACATGTTGGTATCCTAGACTTGGTTGTACGTGTTTATTTCCATAGGTTGAATTAAAAAGTAAAAAAAAAAACAAATGCCTCCTTTCATTCGAAAATATCTGGTGAAGTGTTATACACCTCTGCTACTCCCTGCTGGGTAATATATGCGTGATGATATGTTATGATAATTACGTACTAGTTCCTTCCAAATTTTGGATTAGAAATTCAAGTCTGTTGTGGATTCAAAGTTCACTAGTGTTATAATGTATCTGCACTTGTTAAATATCAAAAAACTAGATCGCTTTTAATTGGTATAATTAATTAAGTGCACTATGAAACAATAAAATAAATATAAATAAAAAAGCCTTTTATTCTATGCTTCTTAGTTACATTCAAAATCATAATAAATTTACATGCAATGACATTTTGATCAATATTATTTTTGAAATATATATCTACTAATACAATGTTTTTATAATTTATTTGAATTATTTAGTATTTACATATTTGAATGATTGCAAGATAAACTTAAATGTAATATTTTTGTAATTGTTAATATCAGACAGCAGATCTTAGCCATTTTCAGCAATTACAAATTTTCCACTTATTTCATAACATAACAATAACACCACATATATAACAATACTAGAATCGTGCGACTATGGAAGCATAACGTACAGGCGTTTTTCTCTCACTGTACAAAAAAGTTAAAATCTGCGATCGCGGCCGGCTCGCCACTTCACTTCTATATTTAGAACTACTGACTGTACGTACGTACTGCACAGGTCAAATGATGCGACAATACAACGATAGTACAGAAGTACTAAAAGATAAAATATTTTATTTTGTCCTCCAAGCCGAATTTCGGCTACGATGGCCAATCTCAACGGAGATCGGTAAACTGCGCGGGACATAATTTATAATGCTCAAACATCTACGCGTAACACAAGAGCACTCTTTCTTCCTTCACTCTCATAGCCCGATACGACGTATTGACAGGCGCACGACCAACAACGGCTTTATGTGACTGCCGATCTACGGGGGTTAGAAAACCTAACACCTCTATTACTACGACTCGGGAATTGAACCTGAGACTTCTGCGCGGCAGCTAGCTTATGCAGCTATATGATAATTATTGGTATAGGGTACGAGTGAAAGAGCTTTCACGAAAATTCTTACGAGTATGCAGCTTTTACTATTAACCTACTGCCAATAGTAGTGCTTCCTGATTCGGCAGATAACTCTCTCTGAAAGTATTAGCATTGAAGAAGACACAACATTCATGGCAGTCACCAGGCGACGCATTTTTTTGCTGTTAATTAAATATTCATGCGCCGTAAGCTCTAGCAGAACTTGAAGAGGTTGCTTCGGAAGTGGCGATCTTCGGAAAGGTCAAGTGTATGATGACATGTATGAATATTGAGGAAGCAGAAGAAGTAAGGAGCGGAACACATGGCGTTTCATCGTCTCTGCCTTCTCCCATCGATTAAATGTGTGATTTTTGTATGTATGTATCCGCGGCTTTAGATAAAAATAAAACTTACTATTAGTAACAACATTCTTTTATTTTATATTATTTTTTATTACTTTATTTCCATAATACAGAAACGATGAACTGATGCACAGTTTCATTCTGTCATTAATAAAAATAGTTTAATACATCGGCTGATCACTGTCTCTTGAGATACAGGACTACCTAGTTTAAGAGGCGGGGACACTATTGTGAATGTATATTACAGATATAACAACATGAATATTATCTTTGTACCTAATAATATACCATTTAATACTTAATGTACACAATTGTTGTAACTCTGTATTTTTTGGACAATAAATCTTATTATTCACTCATTTAATCTTTTTCTCATATTTTATATGTTTAAATATAAATTATAAAAGTAAAGTACATTTAAAAATATAAAAGTATAAAATTTTACATTTTTAAATATAAGTACTAAAAAATATTTAAAAATATAAAAAATAGTACCCCACCGGCATCGGGTACAGGGACCAAACTACCGATGGTTAGGGCTCCATAGAGAGGAACCTCTTCACAATGCGTGCCGTGTCCAGTAGTACCGCCTTCTGCATCAGACCCTTGATCCAGCCACCCAACGCGAGTCTCTTTAGGTGTTTGTCGAGACTCTTTGCTATCAGTCCGTTTACGGATACGACTATCGGTACAATAATAGCCGAGTCCACCTCCCACATGTCGACAATCTCATGAGCCAAGTCCAAATATTTTATTTGTTTGTCCTTTTCGGCCTTCACGAGATTCTCGTCATGCGGGATGGTGATATCGACAATTATTGCAAGGCGTTCAGATCGGTCCACCACCACAATATCAGGTCTATTAGCTATAATAGTTCTGTCTGTGATGATGGATCGATCCCAGTATAAAATGACATGGCCATTTTCAAGAACTGGCTCAGGTACATACCTGTAGTACGGCACCTCAGTATCTACAAGTCTGTATTTCAGGGCAAGTTGTTGATGGATAATCCTGGCTACAAGGTTATGCCTGTGCAAGTACTCGCCGTTAGCAAGACGAGAACAACCAGAGATAATAAGTCTGAGGGACTCGCCTGGACGGTGGCACGCACGGCAAATATCCACCGTACCGTCCCTCATAATATATCGCCGGTAGTTATTCGTCTTGATAACTTCATCTGCAATCGCACAGACAAAACCCTCGGTTTCTCCAAAAAGGTCACCGAACCGTAGCCAGGCCACGGATGGTAACAAGTCTACATCGGACCCATGTAAGGCCCGGTAGAACCTGCCGTGGAGTTCCTTACCCTGCCATACAGCCCTACGATCGTCAGTACTAAGTACCTCAGGCCTGCGCCAGTTCTCTTTTGCTAAGGAGAGCGGGGTAAGTCCCTTGTCTACCTAAGCGTTTATTATTTATTATTATAGTTATATATACTACAGCGCAATTAAGTTATCGAAAGTCCGAATTCATGGAACTCCGTCAAAGGGCCATCGTTTTCATACGATTCTGAAAAAACCTGTTCTACTGCGTCTACTCTGTACAGTGAATTGTCTGTTCGTTCTGTATACTAAGCACAGACATTTATTTCTGTATCCGAATGTCAGGCAGACTGTTGACTGCAGTTGCAAACGACTAATTAATACTATCCCAAATGAATACCACGGGGCAGCAGGGTGAAATTACCAGCTAAAACTAGCATCTATTTAACAGTGCCGAGATATACCATAAAATAAATAATGCCACTGAGGTGGCAAACAAGCATACGGCCCGCCTGATGGTAAGCAGTTACCGTAGCCTATGGACAGTTGCCGACCCTTTAAAAACCTATTTGCACTCTTTTCTCTTTTATCTGGAACTATCAATATCAATTAATATAAGATTTTGAGTGCACGGTTGGCTTACTGGGTAAAGAGGTCGCCTCGCCGCTTTTAACTGCGCTGTTGTTGTTAGTTCGATTCCCACATGGAACAAATCTTTGTATGATCCGCTAAGATTTGTTCTGAGTCCAAGTGGTGCTTTGTATATTTGTGAACACAGGAGTTATTCCTAGTGCAGGCGTCGTTTTAAAAAAAAGAATATCCAAGGAAAATTGTACTGTGTATTTTATTCGGTGTGATATTATACCAGAAATATTTTTAAAAATTATTATTTGTTAGTAATTACTAGTCCTTGAGGTTTTCTATGTTTGTTTGTATTGTGTATCCTGGTTGTTTTTCTGGCATACCATTAACTTCTTAAAAATTAAATAAAAATGTCATTATAAGATGGAAGAGCTATTTCTCTGACTCACAAACCCATACCATACCTCGCAAACTGGCGTAAATTAGTAGAGTCAACGCCATAGGCGCTGAGAGTAGGCAATAAAATCGGGAGATTCTCGACCACTCGGTAAACTGCGCAAGTCATAAAGTTCGCGCAAGAAGGGTTTACTGTCGTTTCTCAGTAATTCTCAGTAAATGCCAGCAACTTCTCGCCTCCTGGGACCACATTGTTGTAAGTACAAAGGAACGAGCGTTTACATATTGTCCGTTCATGTGACTCAGTTTTAAACTTTACATGACAAAACGCACAAATACAGAGGACTAGATTCTGGGAGCATACTTGAGGCAGTTACCATTAGAAAAAACGAAAAAAATAATTTAAATACAAATAAATAATAGCAGCTCTGTATCTAATACATGTCCCACTGTTGGATTCGAGCCTCTTCTCATGATGAGAAGGGTTATGCCATAGTCCACCATGCTGGCCAAGTGCAGATTGGTAGACTTCACACACCCTCAAGCACTTTTAGGCACTCTCAGGTTAGCCAGGTTTCCTTCACCGTTAGCCAGCGATTATTTATATTTTAAATACACACATATCTTCGAATCTTTACGATTTATTGACAGAGGTGCCGTGGGTTCGCACCCGAGACCTTCGAATAAGCAGTCTTTCAGTCTCCCACTCGGTATCGCTGCTCAATTATATTACATATTAAATAAACCTATTATGCAAGGAAACTGTGTTGGTTGCTCAGCCTTAATGCTGTGGAATCTAGGCATTGCAGCAAGACTTCCACAGGGCTGATTTTTAGCAACTACCACGGTAGACGACATAAACTAATTATTATCGTTCTCGTTTGCCATAATTATCGCTTAGCATTTGCCACTAAATAAATAAAACATTTTATTAGATTTTATCTCGAAAGAATGAGACAACCGGAGGTGTCATTATCAGGCGTCCTCCGCTGGCAAATGTCGAAGAGTACAATAACATTAGTGCTAACTTTACACGTTACCGATTATATTTGAAACATTAATAATAATAAATAATAATAATAATTTGGATTTTTTACATTAGATAGAACGCCAGAAGCAATTACATTACCCAATGGTCCTAATGACAAGGCCAAATACACACATTCACTCACACAAGCCTCAGAACAAATCTTTGCGAATCACACAAAGATTTGTCCCATTAATGGATCACATTTAAGAAGAACTTTATATCGATTTAAATGCACAGGTATATTTTAGTTTAATATTAATAACTCGCTTATAAGGTTTTTTTAAGAGGAGTCTGTTGAATATAGTAGTTATAACATTAACAATAACAATTTTACTTGTTTCATTTGAAATTCCAAGATTTCGACTTAATTTCTCGCAAACAACTAATTATGGAGTCATGATAATATTTTCATTTTCTTTTTTTATTAAATGAACAGACACAATACAGAAAAAAATCATTTTTTTATATTAAAAAAAAATTGATTGATTTATCTTATTTTAAGATACGAGTTTTGGCAGCATTTTTGTAAAGATATTTGTGTTCATTACGTGTCCATATTGGTTTCCTAGTCGGAGGATTATATTGAATAGAATTTTATACTATGCGGAGGAATACTATGACGCCTAACTTAATGTAAATATTTGCCTTTTTATTTTTACCTTTGTATATATTTTCAATTTATTTAATGTAACTTTATATTTCTTTAGTGTTTTTTCAATAAATAATAAATAATATTTTAACATTATAACTTTGATGGTAAGGCAGAATCTGACACTTCTTTGATGTCCCTGATACAACTACACAAATAAAAAACGAACTACGAACTACCTTCACAAAAAATGATTTATTGCAGACAATTTTCGAAGAGCTACTAGGCAATATTGTGTAATGTGTAGATTGATGATATGTTAAAGTTAATAACATAACACCGGTTTATATTACCCAGAGGGGTAGGACCACTTCTAGGTGTACAACACCCACACTTCACCTGTTATGTTTAGGTCCCATGGGAAAGCACAGTCGGTTACAACTCCTTGTTGCTAATGTGGATTTCCTGACGCAAAGTTTACAATTAACACTTTGCCCGACCCGAGCATCAAACGCGAGACCCCACGGTGAGAGGCACATACGCTAACTATTAGAATAAAAATAATAGTTAAAAAAAACTAAAAAACACGCTTTTAAAGTACTTCTAACTAAAAAGTGAAAAATAATTCCTAATATAAGCTGAAAATGGTAATGAACAAAAAATACTAGTATTATTGTGAAAAAGCGTGGGTTGCTCGATAGACGAGAAATATGGCACAGAGCGCCCACGCTTTTTCACAATAATACTAGTATTTTTTGTTCATTACTATTTTCAGCTTGTATTAAAAGCGTGCTTGAAAAGCGTGTTTTTTAGTTTTTTTAACTATTATTCATTTTCCATTTTTTTTTTTACTTTTTAGTTTGGTTTATTTATAAGAGCGTTTTAATTTTTTTATCAAATTATTGCATTGTCAGGTCATCTTTGACAGGTGTGCAAAATTTTAATGAAATCTGTCCGTTTAAAGTGAGTCAAAATCGAGTCCTCGAGTCGGTTACATACATACATACATGCAGGTGAAGCTAATATAAGCGTGTTAAAAATAAGTTGTCATTAAAACTATTATTGCCATTGTAAAATACATTATACTTCAAATAAGGCCTTTCAATTAAGCAGGATTGGAATAAGGTCATTGAATAGTTACGACTGGTTGTGCTAAAAATAGCTGCCTCAGCAAATCTGTGTGCGTATTCCAAGTGTATTCTGCTTATTATTATTCCTAGTGCTTTTTTAGTATGTATTTCACTGAATCATTAAAATTTTGAAAAGCTATTTTTGTCGGTCTGCAATTATCTTTTTTCGTAATTTTCACATAATCATTTCAAAACATTTTCTTAATAGTTTTTCACCAGCGTCCCTTGCTAAGATTATCACATCCTCATCAGTTTCATAGTTTAGGATACTTTCTAAACAGGTACTAGGCCCCTCGTCTACCACCAGGGGGCCTAGTATATGTTTCCTCCAACATTATGCTAAAATATTCCACATTGGCCGGCCGGACGTCATAGCGACGCTAAATGATATCAAGGTCAGTTTCAGACCATATTAGGTCTAGGAATTTTAGTGAATCACCTATTTGCAGGAAGGATACACTGGTTTTGTAGAAATAGGACGTAGAGTATGAGCTAAATAAGGAAAATTAAAGGTGCTTTTGTTTGCTATTTCGTTTATTTCTGTTGATCAAGTTTTCGACCACAATCAAATTTATTGTAATCAATCCTTTTTTTCCGCTAAAATATACAAAGTAGTTAACCTTACCAGTATATTTATTTACAAAAAAATATACATGTTGGATCTCAAATTCTACTAGTCTAATAACTTAATCTAAACCTAATAAGTCGCAGTCAGAAGGCCTCGTACCAAAAATTCTGGCAGCTTTACCGCGTTGTATTGCGATACTAAGTGGCTGGCGGAAATTTAAGACTCCTTATAATTCATAATTCAACAGATGTTCTTAGGACACTAAGTTCAGCTATGTCTCGCCCTTAAGGCATAATGAGAAATACATTTTTATTCATTTTTTTTTATCGATAGAAAAAGAGAAATATAAAAATAATAACAATAACAGAAATACAAAACAGAGCAAAATTGATACATTTCATTATTAATTGATCATGAGGTTGTTGCATCATAAATTGTTAAATACATTTTTGGTAGTAGGTTACAACTACACTGTTCACAACTTGACTAAAGCAGGCAATTATGAATTTATCATAAAAGCATTTATGAATTTATCATAAAAATAAAAATAAAATTTGCCGGTTGAATTAAGAGTATGTTTCATAATATTATGTTCGCCACAGAACATCTAACTTTTTCAATCGCTATAATGGGTTTCAAAATTTGACGCAGAAATGTCTAAAAACGACAACAGAGAAATTATTATTTTCATTTTTAATTTTGCCATTGCAAATTGAAAAATGCTCTGTGACTGACACCTACTTAATTAAGTCCTGAAATCCACCAGCGCAAAAAGATTAAAACTTTACTTGTGACCTTTATATCCCCTCGTGTAGAGAATTGCATAATCGTATGACGCGCAAGATGAAACCTCTGTCGGAAATAGATCTACCCACGCGTCTTCGAAGGCTGGTGAAACCTGCTATAGAGCTTTTAGATTTGAAATTATCATTTTATTTTAACGGAAAATCTTATTATGTTTTAAACTTACGGTGAAGAAAATCATCGTGAGGAAGACTGTATGTCTGCGAGTACCTCCAGTGCTCGAGGGTGTGCGAAATCTACCAACCCGGACTTGGCCAGCGTAGTGGAGTATGGTCGTCTTTTTTGCAGACAATTACATCGAAATGTTATAAAGGTCCATTTATTCATTTTATTTTCAAAACCTTTTTGTCAAGTCTTTTTGACTGTGCAACATGCGTCTGAAATGGGTATTTTGTGCGGAGCGTCTACTAACAGTGCAAAATGATACCATATTGACGACCGGATGGCGGAGTGGGTAGTGTACCTGCTTGCGACACCGAGGTCGCGGGTTCGATTCCCGCTTAAGACAAATCTTTGTGTGCATGAACATGGGGTTTGTCTTAGTCTGGGTGTTTCTATGTAAAATAAGTATGTATTTACAAAAGAAAAGTATGTATGTATTAGTATCAGTTATTCTAGTACCCATAGTACAAGCTCTGCTTAGTTTGGACTAGATGGCGTTGTGTGTAAGTTGTGAGATATTTATATTCCGATATTCGGGTTAATTTCCCGTAAAAACTAACGACTGTATTAGATTTTTATGTGACAAAGCTAAAAGTCAATCACAATAATTTATTGCAATATTTCGTTCCAGTTATGGTCTATTTGATTTAAAATTTATTAACTTAAGCGGTCATAAAACTTATAAATATATCGGTTTTTTTTATTCTACATATCTTGTTCTATCATTCCATGAATAAAAAATATTGACTGCATTTACCGTTATGATTTCTCAATTATATTTAATAAAAAAAAGAAAATGTAACAAACAAAATTACATTATACTCGATCTGGTAGTTTCAAGTAAAAAAGTAACGAACTTTTCTACACACAACCCTATGTGCCACTTTTAATAATTGGTCAAGTTATAATTTAGGTGTTCCATGAATAACTTATGAAATAGGCCCTTTTTAGCTTTTTCTCTTCCTAATTATGCCGTTTATATTATGGGGCTGTCTACCCTTCAGATTAACACGTGAGCAAAGGTGCAGGTGTCCTAAATTTGACGGATAATTTTCGAGCTTTAGGGTCACCTTGTGGCGAAATAATTTAAATTATCTATGGTAAAAATTCTTAAGAAATAAACTATAAAATATATGCTTCATGGTTAGCAAAGTTCAACGGCCCGTTCTAAATATAAATTGGATTCGCGTCATCCCGTTGGCGCGCATTATAAAAAATGGCGCTCGCGTCGGCGATATACTCGTATTCAATCAGATGTAAACATTGCTGCGTGCGCGTCTATGGTCAGGTTTCTTAAGATTTTATAATGGGTGCTTTAATAATCTTAAATTATTCATAATCTTTGCTCTGGGCTCACTGAATTAAGGCGGTTTTCGCGCTCTCCTGTGCTCTTAAGGTGAGTAAGCGTTGATGTTGTAGAGTTAGTTTGTAAGTTAATGTCTGTTTTTGTATGTTTGTCTTATTTCGATGGTCAAATCGGCGAATTTGTTATGGAGATAGATAGAGGCGTGTGACGCCGTAGAAACTAGTTTATATACAATTTACCACGAATTTTGATCAAGCGTATCACCAATTAAAGAGGCTATCACGATGGGGCTTTAGCCTTGTTTTAATCTTCAAGACGACCGGCCATCAAGGCCTAGATAAAAGGCTAGGTTTCTCGGTATTGTTCCAGACTGATAGACGTTAATAGGGAATCCCAGTCAGTAGATAAACACTCACCGATTCACTTGTAAATTTTAGTTTATACTGATATAACTGCCTGGTTGGCCTAGTGGTAAAAATATGCGACCTTTTACCGCGAGGTCTCGGGTTCGATTCCTGGGTCGGGCAAGTCTTATTAGAGATTTTTCCGTCAGGAAAAACTCAATAGCAGCACGGAGTTGGTATGACCACGGTAGATGGTGATATACTCACGGGGACTAAAAATAACGGTAAGTGTAGGTGTTTACACCTCTGCCACACGTTTATGGATAATATAAGCGTGATGTTATGTTATGTTAACTGTTATAACTTATGGAGAGATTCCTAAAATATACTTTTATAAACTGAAAAATATACATGATGACTTTAAATTTAAACTAATTTAACCACGTACCCAAATTTTTTTTATCTGTGGAGGCTTTTCAAAAGCAATCTTTTCTTAAAGTTATGTATTGTAATATTCACATTTTGTTATAAGACTGTAAGCCTTCCTAAAAACAATAAAAAAAAAATTAAAAAAGCATTTCATGGTTATAATTCAGTTATTATTCTACATCACTACAACTTAAATTGTTAGTGCTGTTACATAACATAGTTGATTTTAATTGATTACTAAGCAATTTGATTACTCTAGAAAATTGCGAGTACGTAGAGAAACGGACGAACATAAAAGAAGTCAACTTGAGTAATTTTTTTAAAGATCAGATAGAACTATTAAAAAAATGTTGGATTTTATTTTAACTTTAATTTCGCTAAGACACTTTCTTATATTATACAATTTGTGAAAAAAAGACCCGCGAAAAGGCAATTCTATTCAAAAGAAAGAAATTTAAACGCAAGAGTATTTAGTTAAAGATTTTCAGTTTTGTTTTTGCAGGAGCTCTAAAAGTCTAGAATTTCACCTCAACTGCTTGGAATAATTTGCCTTTATTCAATTAGAGATTAGGTCTAAATTTAAAATTAAATGTTACAAAAGCGAGATGGGCGAGACAAATTAAATTATATAAAGAAACTTTATACTTTAGTAAACAACAGACCAATTAACAATTCTGTCTGTAAAAGTAACAATTAATCTTTATAAAATTTGTTTTAGGTACATAAATACTTGTAAAATGACGCTCGTTTCTAGTTCACAGGCTTATATTCTTCTTCTGATATCAGAGAATTATAATTAAGGTGATAGAGCGTTTCTAAACTAGCTTGTTTTGACATGGGGCTGGACGTTTCACCTTAAAAGCCCTCGATGCAAGGCAATTCTCTTGCCATACTTTTTAATAGCAATGGCAAAGGTAGTCTACCAATCTGCAGTTGGCCAGCGTCGTGGACTATGGCCTTCTCATCATGAGAAGAGGCCCGAGCCCAGCTGTGAGACATGTATGAGATACAGGGCTGCTATTAACAAAACAAGCATTAGAATTGCCTTGGAGAACTAGCATTGTGTAAATGGCCATATTGCACAAATATGTTTAAGTGTTGGTAGCGAGCTTAGTCTCTGAAATTACTACCAAAAAAACATAGCATGGCCGTTGTCTTTTTAATGAGTTGACTTAAAGATTAGTTGGCTCTTCACGTGACCAGAAGGCTGACTTCTACTTTGGATAAAGGATCAGCATTGCCATTCTACGTGGCAATGGCGCCAGTCTTCTGGGCACGTTACCCGCGGTCGACATCGATGCGGACATATTTTTTGACACCTGAACTTTTAATTAGATCCATTTTATTTAATAAGTTTGTATTATTCTTTTATTTGATGTATATATAGTTTAGTATTTTTTTAGTTTTCACAATTATAAATATTAATGTATTTTTAAATGTAGTTCTAAGGTGTAACATTATTATCGCAAAAATATTACGCCATACGTAATAAATCAGCACAGTCTTATCACAGAAAAAACTGTGTTAGTCCACTTTATCCTTATTTCATGGTCACCGTATAGAGTTAACTGAACTGTGACGTCACTCGCGCGCGTGTAACCTAGATTTAGCTAAATAGTGATAGCCTAAAAATCGATTACAGTGAGTTTTAGGGTTTGTAGATTGTTGTTAGTTGTCTTGTGCTAGTAAAGGCACCGGCCCCACTGCCAGTGGTTTGGTTTGGTGGTCAGTGTTCAGATTATGTTACTCCGTTATACAGCGTGCTGCCATTTACTATAGTCGACTTTGTCGCTAGACTCACTTTTGAATCACTAAAAAATTAAGCGACTGTTCTGGTGACTTTTGGGTTAGCACTAAAACTTTGTGTTTACTAGAAAATTAAGCTAAATATAAACTTTGCCTTAGTAAGGGCAGCCTGCAGATTTTCTTATTTTATTGGTATAACAAATTGAAACGAGATGAAGTCATGTAAATAATAAAGGATGGGTAGAACATTACAAGTTAATACTTGTGAATAAAACTGAAATGTCGATTGGTGACCTAAAAGCTCATCAGATGCAGAGATGTGAGATTTAATTTAGCTAATTTCTGGCGACTTTTTGCACTAAATCTGGTGATATAAAAATTTGGGGTGGCACTGAAGGCAGAATATGAAATAAAAAAAATTTGGTTGTTGAATGCGTATTTTGACAAGCGATTTCTTGTTATTTATATTAGAAAATTACCGTATTTTTTGGAGCCCAGTAACAAACATTCTAATTGCAAGTCCAGTAATTGATTTTAAGCTTTCTCAACTTTTAAATTTGGGTATTCGCCGCTCTCGGCAACATAGTCGCGCCAGACCGCTGGCAGTGGGGCTTAAGCACGCAGTCAGCCCTTAGCTCTGGCCTTCCAACCAGACATTACTTGAAGTAACTGCGTCACGGTAAAATCTTTCTTTGTATGCAAACCTGTTCGTATATTATCATAATAATAAGATAACACCCACACCTGAATAAATTAGGTTACCTTAGTTAACTGAACTGGCAATAATCGCGCGCGTGCAACCTAGATATAGCTTGAAGATAGCATGAACAAAACTACAATGCGTCGCTCAAGTAACTGTTACTATTAAACTTGGTAGAGCTGTTGTGATTGAGCTCGAACGAGCGTCTCATTTTTCACCTAATGTCATTTTGGCTTGGTGTTTAGTAATGTAGCTTCTTTACTCGTTGTTATATAGCCTGTGTTACTCAAAGATCCAAATCAGTCAAGTAGTTTTTTAATTCAAATGTAACCAACAAAAAATTAATCTTTCCACTTTATAATATAAGTTTAGATTAGATATTTTTGTAACGGTTAATGTGATAACTTGAAAAGTTATTAATAATAATAACCGGTGATTATTAATAATTACCGCATGACTTTTATAAATGTGATTATAATATTGAATTTTTGACTTTTGCCGGTAGTTTATTTTGTCAATCTAGTCCTTGGCATTTTGAATCTGGCACTTGCCAACCACTGCCGCGAAACGCTCGCTATGCTCGCTCGGCTAGTGCGTTTTTGATTACAATCAAACGTAACCTAACCTTCTTATACGACCAAAACTTAAAAACCTCTACCTTTTATTACTCGATTGATCAGGTAGACTCTTATTTTACGTTATTTTTGAAAATGTATAACATTTATCGGTACTGTGGTAATTTTTTTAATAATCACCGATAAATGCATGATAAATGTGAGTAATTTATTACTTTCACCACGACTTTTGACAATTATTAATAATCACCGGTAGTTATTTATAATGTTCAATATATCACACTCACCGTAACATACGTATTCGATGAAGTGTCGGGGGTGTGGCTCGTGTGTCTTATCATTTTGCCAAACGTCTGTTCGCGTTTCATGGTCGCCCTACTTAGTTAACTGAACTGTGACGTCACTCGCGCGCGTGTAACCTAGATTTAATTTAAGAATCAGTCTAGAAAATTACCCGAGATATTAATGAAGTTGTGTCATACTACCTTTTATAGTGTAGGCTAAGAAATTATACCTAACAAAACATAACATCACGCCTATATCACCCAGATGGTGTATATTTAGCCGTATTTCCTCAACCTGGGAATCGAGCCCAAGACCTTGTAGTGAGTACGCTAACCACTAGATCTACGAAGCAGATATACGAAGAAAAATACTGGTGGAAATGCACACTGACCATGCCTGGAAATTGTGGTTTCAATAAATTATGTCACTAATTGTTTCTTTAATACCTAATTGTTTCTTTAGAAGAAATCATAAATAATGCCATTGACACGTTGTCAATGGCATTATTTTTGATTTCTTCTCATTTTTTATCCATATTGTTTTTCCCAGTAGGTAGCAACTTCTACGCTCTTGCTTGAGGCATTAGGCCTTCACGGGCACACGTATAGGAAGACAACGGGCACGAAAGCAGATAAGCCATGTTTTGAATTGGGAATCCACAATCGCAAGGTGTTATTGGTGTTTGTGATTCCCCATTTGGCCGGGTTCTCCCTGCAGCGCCCAACTTGTGTCTGAAGGCGGTTGAGAGACTTCCAGATCAGCTACTGTAGCCAACTTCCAGATTGTTAGCTGGACTTAAGTTTGCTACAAACGTTGAAATTTTCATCTTCCACATGTCTACTACAAATTTTAGATTCAGACTACACGTGTCGAAGGTTCAAATACCGTCAAGGCCAACACTATACATACGAACATAATTTGTATAATATACATACTTAATTATGTATACATATACAAACAATGAGCTGTAGTGAAATCGCCAGCCCATTCATAATTAAATGACGAATTATATTTTTGGATGATGTAAAAACAATAGTACGAAAAATAATATTAAGTAAGTCGGAATATTAAATGCGAATAAGTATTACATCTGAATATTTTGGAGAAGTTAATATTTTAATGACAGGAATACCTACTGAATTTTTATAAATTTGCATCCTTAGTGTATCGGCTAGCATATGCGACTGCTGCGCAGATGTCTAATTCCCGGGTTAAGCACAAAAAGAGGTGTTGTATTTTCTGAAATTCACAATAGTAGCAGAGAGTTGGAACTATGCCCGGTGGATGGCGATAGGCTCACCCCCTATCCCGTGGGACCTAAACATAACAGGTGAAATTTGAGTGATGAACACCTCTACCACACCCTTCTGGGTAATATGGGCTTGATGTTATGTGTATGTTTTTATTTTACGTAGGACGTTATTTTTTACAAACCTGAAATTTGCTGTAGAGGATATATTCAAGTGGAGAATAATATTTTTTACCTAATGACTGAAACATGGATTCTTGAACTCGAAATTTTTGTAGGCTCACTATGGAGTCCGCCAAAACTCACTTACTTTAAGTAATGATTGGAACTATCCCTCAAATCTGCACTTTCTATTTAAATGTCGATGGATGGGAAGATATCAAAGAGAAGGAAATGAGTGATAGCGAGACGGCTATCAAAGGACAATGGAGGAACAAGACGTATTAGCGCTGATCCCATATAAAATGGGCTGTAGCTGTTTAACAAACTATTTTACTATTTTGCACCGTTTAAAAACTTGGAATCGGAGTGCAACTCAAGGCCTTTACATATTCGTTAAACTCGCAAAAATATTTTCCTCCAATGTTTTCTATTCATAAGCACTACTAAAGAACATTTCCATGACGTAACTAATCTACCAAAATATTCATAGAGCACAAAAACATTGGTCGGTGTAACTCTACTCTAGGTACTCCAACAGCTAGTCTCGTTTATGACTGAGCTAAATAATGCTAATTAGGTTTGCCGGAAAATTCTGATATAATAGCGCAATGACCCACATCAGAATTTGCCGACTCATAAACTTATTAGTGAATATAGTAAAGTGGATGTTGTTTTCATCCGCAGTTGTGAGTAGATTAGTAGTTTTGGCTTGGACGTGATATGAGAACCCCGCTCTTCCCAGAATTTTATTGTTTACTAAAAGCGTATGGGTGCGTTCCATGTTTTACATTTTAAATAATGTATTTATTAATTTTAAATATAAGTTTGCTAATGTAAGTAATGCTTTATTATTATGTACGTGTAGTTGTTTCTTATTTATGAAATTTGATTTAGTAGTTTAAGGGTATATTTTGTTTGTGACACAAAATATTATAATATTATGTAATTTTTTTTCTGATCCTTACTCACTGTGCGCATCAGAATTATCAGCACTGCGGTGCTTTTAGCGCTGCAGTATTGTGCTGAGATGCGTACCATTTCCGGCATATTAAATAATGTTTTTATTTTGTTATAATTTTTTTTAGTTTTAGACGCAATTATGCCAGAATAAATGATTTTTCTTTCTTTCTTTCTTAGATTCAATTAGTTGATTGTTAATATTATTTGCTATTGTTCTGTGCGTACATATCCTATTGATCATCGTCATGGACTCGGCTGAAGCCTTCAGAGACTCATGCCAAGTCTCTGTCGAAATCGCACGCACGATATTTAAAAAAAATACATTCGAATTATGAACGTTCTCCTTTTTACTAGCTATGCTATTACTAGCTATGTTACCCGCGGTGTGCAGAAACTTTATTTGCAGATTTAAATAACATTTATTTAATACCGGGTCTCATCTATCTCCACACCAAGTTGAATTCAATCCGGTTCGTCCGTTCGAACGTGAAGAAATAACAAACATACACACATTGCAACTTTCAGCTTTACAATATTAGATGAGAGATGACATGAGATTTAAGAAATTCGGTGCCAAAGTGGAAGTGAAACTTGAATTGTAGTCATCCCACAGAAATAGTGATTTTTAGTGAGAAAAGCAGTTTTTGTATTTTCCAGGTTTAATGCTGCCTATTCGTGCTAAAATGTCATCAAAATCGGTTGATGGGTTGGAATTTCAAAGAAGTACCAAAATGTCCCAATCCTCGGGAACACTTCCATTTTTCGGGATAGAAAGTAAGCTATGTGTGTTAATCCAGGCTATAAGCTACATCTGCAATATTTCATTAACATCTGTATGGTAGTTTTTGCCAGAAAGAATAACAAATATCCATACATCCATACTCACAAACTTTCAGAATAGTAATATTAGTAAGGATAATGTATAAAACACTTACGTACCGCAATTGTATGAATTAGGTTGGTTAATGAATTGAATAGTCCATAAAAAATCTTCTCCATAAGTACAATTTCTTGTACACCAAGCACAGGTCTATTAGATTGCCCACCCATCCACGAAAGGTCTCGAGGGTGTGTTGCTTGGCTTATGGCCATAACTTACACGCATGGTGGAGAGGTCGGCGATCGGAGATCATAATATTATGATTCAACACGCACCTGGTTATATTGTAAGCTATCCATGCGTTTCGTGTTACGGATTTATAAGTTATTAATGCAACCGGCATTAAAATAAGTAGTTTTTTTATACCAAGATTGTGCTGTACAGTTTTACCGTAAGCAACCTTTTCTCCTCTAAGGCAAGGCATGTGTCAAAAGTGCGCAAGATTTCAAAAGGGTGCGTTTCTAAACTAAGGAACGCGTCCAATACAAGCTAATCCGATACCAATGTTGCTAGGGGCGGTGATGTGGTATCTGTCCAGGGGTGATCGCGATCTCAAATCTCTTGCCTCTGCTTAGCACGGGATCTGGGATTCGAGCTGATGGTGGCCGGATCCAGGTGGAAAGAAGCGGTAAGAACTGATTTAACGCTCGAAATGAAAATGAAAAATGAAATGCGTTTGATCCAGAAAGTTATCTAACTTAGTTGCAGATAATGCTTTTCAAGACAAAGACTCGGTTGATGTCAATTCTTTGACAGTAAAATTGTGATATTACAATTAGCGACGCAATCTTCTACTTAGCCATAAATTGCTGCTTCACGGGGTGTAGTTACCCTTACAAATTGCTGGACTACGACCGTTAATTGCGACTACGCGTTATATAGAAAATAGATCCATCATTGCAAGCAAACCATCGTATTTAAAAGCATATGGTTCTAGTACCGTTTGTGCTCGCATCATTGGCGAAGTCGTTGATCCCTGACAATCAACATAATAGCGTTTGTTTATTTGTTCATAGCAAACGTGTGTTTTTGTATGTGTGTGTGTGTTTGCTAATATTTGCCAATGTTGGCGGGAATTAGTGATTCGGTGGCTTGTTTGTTTTTTTACGGTAGGAATTGTTTTTGTTCGTATGTTCATTTGTGACCACAGTGACCAATCTACGCAAACGGCTATTATTCCTATGGCAAATAAGGCACGTGTCAAGGGGGCGCTTAATAAAGCTTTTCCACTACGGGCCTTTCTGATGTTGCAAGAGACACCGATGTGATACTGGTCTAAGGACGCTTTAAATATTAATCGACCAGTGAGTCTGAGTTTAAATGATCCTTTAATTAATATCCTTGTTATGTTAATTACTTTCAAATACTCAGCCATGCAAATATAATTTGGAATTCCAATTTAAACTTGTAAGTTTATTACTAAGATTTGAAGCACTCATTGTACGTAAAGCACTAAAAGCACCAAAAGGCTCACCCCACATTCGCTGGCATGAGTCAGGGACGAATGACTGGTGTGAGTCATATCCGAGGCGGATTCCTGACGCGAGTGACGTCACGGGCAAAGAGACACATCGCTATTTTAAACTACATTCCTTTTACGGAGCGAGATGTCGGAGATGTGAGCACTTATAATTTTAATGATGATTGGTTTTTATTTCATAGAATAGAGGTGTAAACAAAGGGAGAGCATCCATTGCAGTTATCTAAAGCGAAAAATGTATGTTTAAAAATGATTAAAGATTAGTTAGCGAACCAAGAAACATTCAAGCATAAGTCGAACGAAGAACATTCTGCCACATAATATATCCTTTTATGCGCCGCCTGCGTGTTAGTTATGTCGATAAAAAGAAGCCTATGTTCTTCTTCAGATCTTGAACTATTTTTATATCTATTTTCATCAAGATCTGTTCTGTAGTTAAGCCGTGAAAGCTAACAGACAGACAGACAGAGTCACTTTCTAATTTATAATATTAGTAAGTATAAGAATTAATATCAGTGGTAGAGTCCTGTTCTATACTTACATATCTCTAGTTACTAACCTATCCCAATACAGATAATTGTGTAAATGTCAAAATGATTAATGGTCTAATATCTGCAAAATCCAAACAACAGCTAAATTACATGTTACACTTGAGCTTTCTTTTTGTACGTCTGATGTGTACAAATACGATCGTTGAATGCCATTCACACTAGCTGAAAACTATAATACTGAAACTGTTGCTTTGTCTGCGTAGCCTGATTCATGATTGATACCAAACCCTTTTATTGTCTAACACTGATGTATGGTTATCCCGCAGAGAAGAAGGGACTTAATGCCAGAAAAGTCCTTTGGCAATCCTTTAGCAAATTGGCGCCCCTGGCTATATCAGTGATGCCCATATTTAGGCGCCCGTACAACCCGTAGTCTACTGTTTATCTTAGGGATAATGAGCCTCTGATTATGTCCCTTTATACGACCTACTAGATATTTTCCTCGGGACATGGCATAGTCAAGCAACAACACAACCAAGCTGCAATAGTCAGCAGTCTTCGGTCATGTCCATAGGAGACCAGCAGTATATGAGAATAATATCTAATTAGCACTCCTATACCCATTTGTGATAAACTCGGTAATAATATTTAATTGAGGATTCGCTGGAAAATACTTTTGCTTTGTTTAGTCAGATAACATGGGAAATGAACGAAATTGTATGCACTATTTTTCAGTTAACAATACTTATTTAACTAAGTGTATCAATAAATGATATTTAGCATCACTAATCTAAAAACAAACAACTGAGCAGAACTTTTACCATCAAAAAACAGGTAGCAATAAACAAGGAGCTAGACCAGACAATTACATGAAGACTTGAAGCCGATCGGCGCCTTCCCTCACGAGGCATAGTAGCAAGTGTAAATTGTCCATAATGCCACCAATACATAGCTCATCGCGTGTCTACTCCTCTTTACAACTTTAATTAGTCAGAAAAACGCGTCACGGAGCGCAAGCGGCGCGCGCGCGCTTTTTGCCGTGGCATACTCTCCGGGCCGGAAACGCACGCGCGAACGCCACTTTTTGCAATATTATACATTAATTTTAATGCGGTCGAGAGCAATGTCCGCCTCGTAAAATAATCTAGCTTCTAGCTTGCTTTATAGAGATGCAATTTGAGGGTTGTAAATTCCTGACAGACATTCAGGGAGAGAGTTCTAGCAATAAATTTATAGTTTTAAAAAATTCGTTCTACGAACATCTTTTTGGGAGCTTTCACGAACACTTACCAAGATTCAAGAGTGTTATTTGAGATACCGATATGGGATATCAGTTTTGAAACGCTGAAATGTAAAACATGAATTGAATTCAGTCACCAAACAAATTTGAGAATAATGACAACGTGCTTACGTGTATAGCAGGTTGTCATTAGACCAGTGGTTCCAAACTTTTTTTTAATTATTTTGTTAAGCAAATATTTGACGGAGCACTTATGAGATAGGGGATCGCTACTTCTCGCGGAGCCCCAGGGCTCTGCGGAGCACACGTTGGGAATGGCTGCATTGGGCCATTCACGTCGTAGACCCTTTACAACTTTTTGTTCAAGAACCATACAGAAGTCTCCTGATACTTGAAACTTCACAAAAATTTTAACGACTTAAAATTTTGACAGTGCAGACATTAGGTATCATTCTATCTTTGAGATATCAATCAGGCGATTGCTGAAATCTAAATCAGTCGTATTACATACAAACCAGAGAACCCGATAATTAGTTTGAAGCCCGCCCTATATCGGCTGTATCGGTTTTAATTCAATTACCAAAAATAGCTTAGTCTGGTGCAGAGTGCAATGCGGGTGCATTGTAAATGGAAATATCATGTACATACTTACGTACTGTCTATCACAGAAATTAGTGGTTATGTCACGGTGAATGTGATCAATTGAAAAGTTATTAATAATGACCACATAATTGGCTAAATGTGATTATAATATTGAAATTTTCAAACGAATAGTGCCTCCTTATTATCTTATCTAAACTTATTATATAATTCTTATAAGTTCAAATTATTGGGTGAGATTACAG
This sequence comes from Hypena proboscidalis, assembly GCA_905147285.1. Classification (NCBI taxonomy): domain Eukaryota; kingdom Metazoa; phylum Arthropoda; class Insecta; order Lepidoptera; family Erebidae; genus Hypena; species Hypena proboscidalis. The sequence goes on from LR990132.1 coordinate 3,149,658, forward strand.
TCTGAAATTTCTGTATTACAGGCGTTATTACCATTATCCTAAGATTTAGTGAAGCACTAATTTTCTTGCGTGTCAATCCTGTAGATTGTAGTTACTGACTGCTAGTTACCACTTACCACCAGGTGGACAATATGCCACTTTATTACATTGTATACGTCACAGATACTAACAAATACATGCAGATTTCAAAAATATAATAATCTTATTTGCTGTACCTTTAAACATAATTAAAACAAACACAATAAATTAACAAAAACTATTTTTACCTGTAAGTTATTCAAGTTCATTAGTATTAAGTCCCAGGGGCTCGGCGGCGTTTTCACTCGGTTTCTGACCAGATAGGTGTGGAGTTCGATGCCCTGTCTGCAATCTGCGAAATGGACATCCAATTGACTACATTAGTTTTTTACTGGTAGTCAACACTATCTCACCTGCCACTAAGTAGTAGATCTTTCATAGTATTAATGTTCTGTTTTGGTGCTTATCATTGGGATCTGAATTTACTGGCGCATGTGGCGTACTATGAGTGATGAGAGCGAGCAAGATGTAGCGCTTGTTTTTTCAGATTGTTTTATGTATATGGGTTATAGTTGCTTTAGACCGGAGAAAAGTAGAAGTAGATAGAACGGTTTAGTTGTCTATTTTATATGAAACGTCAGCGTGTAACCCACACACATAAATTCAGAAATTAAGTATGCATTTTTGAATTTTAAAGGTGCATTTTTGTCATTAATAGGTGAATTTTAACATTTATAGGTGCAAAAAAAATATTTATTATTTATTTTATTTTATTTTAAATTAAAATAAAACAAATTTTACTATGTTTTCTTTATATTTATGCCTCACTAGATGTAAAAGAGTTATTTACAAACTCTTTGCTTAAGACAGTTCAAGCTTAGTAAGTTTAATCATTAATTGAGTTACATACAAATTGAAAAATGCTGCTGGTGCTAACAAACATAATAAAATCAAATCAAATCAAATCATTTATTTCCATGGGCCCCAAGGGGCGCTTGAACACGTCAAAACAAACATCAAAACACAAAAAATATAAAAATGAATTAAAACTTATCTAACTAAATTATAATACTTATTGTAATAAAATGATTTGACACCGGAGCTTAGATTGACTTTAATTCAACTTAGAGATTTGAATTAAAATCAATCCAAGTACCAGCTCCGATGGGTATTGCATCATGAGAAGAGCTGGTGAGAAACTCATGTGCACCATCTTTTCAAATAATCCATACAATATTTGTTTGTTTTTGGATAATAATTCTATGTGTAAGTTATAGCAACCAAAACAACATTATAGCTAAAGATAGTTAAAAAGAGAAAATAAACTTAAATATAGAAATGAAATTAAATTAATACTTATAAATAAATCAATAGTATATAAGGTTGCAATATCTTACACTTCAAGCAGAAAATAAAGGAGTAAAAACAATGTGTGTATACTACTGTTTAAATAAGGGTTTCAGAACAGACAAAAAAAATATATTTATACTAATAACAAAAACTATTTTATATACAGGGTGGATGCGACATAGCGACATTTATTGAAACCACAGCTTCTATACATGGCCAGTATGCATTTCCACCGGATAAAAAATCGCTATGTCGCATCCACCCCGTATACATACATTTTAGAGTTTTAGATTTGATTTGTCTTTTCAAATATATAAAAATTCAAACAATATTGTTCGCCCGCAATACGACGAATTCCACGCGGACGAAGTCGCGAGTAAAAGCTGGTTCCAAATATAAGGCAAAGAAGGCACGTGTCCACGGGCGTATAGCCTGCATTGATTTTTTACACCTGTAATAAATATGTAATAACCTTGGGGAATATTTTGGTGACGTAGAGTTCCAAAGAATGCTCATCTCTGTCAAGTTAATGTATTCAATTGGATGCGTGGTCGTTTCGAAGAGCGCAGACAGAGCATCGAACCTTTCACCTACCAGGTCAAATACCCAGACCTACCTTATTTCTAAATTCTATTCTAGCTTCAGTTTGTGTTCAGTAAATATTAAATAGAATTTTCTGTACGACTTAAAATATAGTAATATTAAAAATCAATATCATAAAGACACCTCCGTGCAAAGGATGCACCGCCTCTATCAATATCCCGCTAGATAAATAACCTAAACATTATAATATTCTTAGAACAGTTTTCATAGGGTATGTTTCCCTACCACAGCTAGTTTAAAGCTTGAAGTTTTTTTTTTTTATACGCCGTAAGTCGTAGACGGACGTATAGTCCACCTGATGAAAAGTGTAACATCCCAACAGGCCCATAGACATCAGCAATCTACAAAAGCAAACTGTAGATGCGCCGCTTCATTTGAGGTATTGTGCCTCTTTCAGTGCCTGATCTCACTACCATACCGGACACATTAAGGCAAGCACTCTTTGATGGCAGGTTAAAGATGAGATGGTGGTGCTACCGCCCTCGAGCTAGTTCACCAGAGCTCTACCACCATCAAAATATACCTCCATCAAATTGTTTTATAAAAAAAATATACGTCGCAAACGATTTTAAAACACGTAGGTGAGTTCAAATGTGACTATTCTTAATTAATTAAAACTACAAACCAATCAAACAGTCATCCAGGTTTTATTGGAAAATTGTTGTTTGAGCAGTGTCGATTCTTAAACAACGCTTTACGTATCGCCCCATGTTACGATACACTTCTGTGCGTATTAGAAGATCAATCAGTAAACAGTCAAAAAGATTTGTTCAGTGAGCAGGTAGAAGGCATTTAGCAATACTAATCTAAACATCACCCTGTTAAAGGGGGGTAATTATTGTTTTTAACACTTTTCCTACGTGGGAGCGCACCGTGCATTCAACTGACTACTGAAAATATCTAATTATGACATTTAAGAGATTCAAGGAAATATTATTTTTATAAAGAATCTTATTTATATTGTCAATTTCTTGTTCTAAAGTGAAATCTATTATTCTAATCCTATCTACGACTGCACATCATTATGTGCAGCAATATATTGGCGAAGCATACATGAATTGTCAAGAATACAATATGTCATGATATTTTGCCTACATACATAGCGATAACACGGATTACCGATTAAGTTCGCCATAACATGAGAAATAATACTATTTTTCATTAAGTTGTTCAAAGTCTTTCTTTGAATGTTTCTAAGTCTACCTATATCTACATTCAGAAGCTTTGCTTAGAAACTATGTGAAAAGAAATTTACTAAGTAGAGCTTCAAGTTGATTAACGTGTTAACACAACACGCACAGTTATATAAGTTGTGTTACGTTACAGAGATTTGCAGAATAAGGATGATTGTGTAGGTGCATCGCGCTGTGGCACGCACTACGTGTGGGTAGGTATTCCCAAGGGTCGCTGGGCGAATGTCATCGAACCGCCGACATTGAGATTACAAGGTGCCTTAAACATTAATTTATCTGGCCTCGGGCTGCCGAGCGAGACCGAGCGATTGTTATTCACTTTATGCCGTTTTTGAAGTTTGCTTCAATAGTAAATGTTGTGACTAATTTACGGTTTAAAAACGCTTATCGCCCAGAGTTAAGCAGATACGTATTACACCCACTTTTTGTTTTAAATGCTTACAAGTAGGTAATTTGCAAATACAAATTACTAGTATTCTTGATAACCCCGTGTTCCGTGTTGTAATGGCCAGGATTCGAATCCATGACCTGAAGATTGCAAGACCAACGCCTTATCTATTGCGCCACGGCTTCTTCTGCACGTTGTGATTCGGTATCGCTCGTGTGATAGGAAATATGATGGAATAGGGTGCTATATTTATTGGATTCTTTTGATTGTAGGTGGTAAGGCATTTATGCACAGTTTGCCAGATTTCCGGAAGCTAGCTCTAAATCGACAATTCCATAGGGTAAGTTTCAGATAAGTTAAGAGTAGGCAGTAATCTTGTCCATGCAAAACTATACATAAGGAAGTCCCGAAACCTTCCTACCTACCTTATCCAGTCCAGGACAGACCGATTTATCAACACAGTAGCAACTTCAACCAGTTCCAATAGGCTACTTGATAAAAAGGAAAAGCCAGCAAAAACCCAAGTTACACCAGTTCTTTTTTTAAATCCATTTCAAGCACCTGGCATCCAGAATGGTTCGTCCACGCGTTCGCTTGTCAGTCGGCGCGCGCACTTAATTGCAATCATACCAACCTCCTTAATGCATCTGTTGTTATGTGGCGATACTTACCTATTGTATCGTGAAGCACGCAATCGCCTTTTTTCATTGGTGCACCGGACCGAGTGACGGGAGAAAAACTTGGAATGAGGTTACCTAGAACGGTATTGCGAAAAAACATAGGGTCAGTGTCCGGAAACCAAAATGAGGATTCGTTTATAAGGAGCTATGATGGTATTCATAAATAATTGGATAATATGTAATATGTGTATTGCAACTTTTGAATTACGATGGTTACCTGCTAACGCTGGCTGACAATCAATCTGTTTCCTCAAATATCAGTTATTTATCAAATATAAATAGTTATCTTGTGTTTAAAAACAACTCGGAACTATCCAATTAGAAGATACTAATAGCCATATACTACTACTAACAGATTTTCAAAACTATAGACAACCTATACATAACATAACATCACGCCTATTTTACCCAGAAGGGTGTGGCAGAGGTGTACGATACCCACACTTCGCCTATTATGTTTAGTTCTCATGGGATAGGGGGATGAGCCATCCATCGGGCACAATTTCAACTCCGTGCGGCTTGTATGAGAATTTTCTGACGGAAAGTTCACAAATATCACTTTGCCCGACCCAGACATCGTACCCGAGACCTCGTGGTGAGAGGCGCATACGCTAACCACTAGACCATCGAGGCTGTTCAAGCATTGAATTGAAACCCTTGAATTTTCGTGAACGGAATCAAGGAAAGAAGCATCACCAAACGATACGAATATAATAGTGTAAGTAGGTATAATGTTATATTCACCAATTAATTTATCTCGAAAAAAATGTCCAAAGTAATATTAAATACACAACAAGTTTCGTTACGTACAGTGAGCAACAGAAGTAGCTACACACCATTAAAATTTTCAAACCAACTTATTTTTTTAAATCGTAATTCTATAAAGATTTGATGAATTAAAACTTGTATTAATCGATTTATATAGACTTGGAAGTCATGGGGAGAGGCCTTTGCCCAGCTGTGGGACACACCCGTAGGCTAGTAAAACAATCTATAATAGGTACATTACTTTATATTAGTGATGTTTTGAATGAGAAAAATCTTATGACCTGTCCAACGTGCCCTTACACCTGCACCAATGAACGCCGACGAAAGCGCTGTTCAAGTAGCCTCCTCATATTGGGCTAATAAAATCTCACCACCATCGCCTCGACTAAGCCATCGACACGATAGAAGAAGTGATTTGTATGGAATTTTGTTTATTTTAAGTGTTCAGCTACTTTTGTTGCTGACAGATCATTTTAAACTTGTTCAATTCGACACTAACTTTCATTTCATACTAGTGACATCTATCGGAACTTTACGTAACAACTTATTAAATTAACGGAATGAACATGAGAGCTATCGTTTTTCGTTTCACCAGGTGGCGTCACTGTAGTGTAAGGTCCTTGGATGAAACTTACTCTGAGGTAAGGTCCGTCCTCAGGTCCGTCTAAGTTTTTTGACATACATTGATTTATCATTGAGTTTATACATTTTATAGAGGCACAGGTCTTTAGGGCGATTTGAAACAAAACATTTTGAAACAATAAATATTGAGTAGTACGGCTCTCATACGTTCCTTAACTTCGTACTCTGTGGCTCGTAAAAAAAATGTCTTCTGAACGCCCTAAAAAACTGTGCTTCTATAGGCACTTATAATCGCAATGACCACATAGCCAACCCGCAGAAAGACTAATAGCAATTTGACAATTCGGAAACCTCACGCTACACAAGCATCCCTTGCCCTCCCAGACAAGACAATATTGATCTCGGCAAAATATTGTTTTATTTATTCCTAAAAATTAAAACTCAAAAGTCTTGATAGCTGTGCTAAAAAGTCTAAAAAAAGCAACTGTCATTCATGACAATTCACTAATTTGACCAGCGTTGCCACACCTACTAACTTATTGGTAAATCTACCAACTTTTCCTCCAACCTACCAACTTATTATTTTCGGCTTCGAACCTACCAACTTTTTAAAGTATTGCGGTATTATAAGTATCTACTGGTGGCAGCAAGTACTGGCAACTGGCAACGTGGACAACTGACTCACTATGACACACTGGAGAGTAATGTGGTGGTACCCGCACATAATACATGACGTGTTTTCGACAACGTCAAGAAGTGGCGAAAGATACAAAACAGAAATGACACACTCGTCACAAATGTCAAAGAGTTTTGAATCGCGATAACGATGTGTTTACAGTAAGGGTACAAGGCACCTTGATGCTCATTGCGCTCTTAATGCCACTCAGATGCACCCCTGTTTTACTTTTAGTTTTGAAAGAAAATAAGTAAAACTGATTGTTTACCGTCAATTTAGGTACATCACCGTGAATTACCATGGTAAACTTACGGCTTAATATATTTAATCCCAACCCGTGACATTTCATTAGCGGCTTACTTCAAAACCGCCAAACTCTGTGATATTATAGAATTCTACCATTATGCAAAATTTGATATGGCAACACTGAAATTGACAATGATTTTGACGTTTGCAGCAAAATTGAAAGTTTATTATTACTTACAAAGTAGGTTGCTTCGATAAAAACTAAATAAATCGGTGTTATATCACAATTCGTCCATTAATCACAATAGTCTGAGAATAACAACAAAGGAATCATGTACCGTAGCAGTGCCATATCGCTAATATTGATATATCTCAGGTTAGTTTAGAAACCACTCTATTTACGTTTGCTAATTATTATGATTTGGCATTGAATTTTGGTGAATATTTTTGCAGCTTGGATGTTGTCCAGCTGGTACAAGTCAAGCACCATAAACCACAAAACAATGCTGCGAATACTGACTGGGACTTCCTGATTTTTACACAACACTGGCCCACCACTGTTTGTAAAGCTTGGGTTCATAATAAGCCAAATCACAAATGCCAATACCCTAAAAAACGGGACATGTGGACTGTACATGGTTCGTGGCCCACTAAGATAGGTTCTAGGGGTCCGGAAAGCTGCAATACCACATGGCTGTTTGATCCAGAACAAGTGAAGCCAATAGAAGATGAACTAGAACAATCTTGGGTTAACATTGAAGAAGGTACTTGAGTTTCTTATCTATTATACAATTTACAGCTAATATTTTACATATCTATCTTGAGCACTTAACCAAATTGATTTATGATTAGTTTATCAATTTTTTAGTTTTTACTGCTTATTTGCTTATTTAGACTGCTTGACTCCTGCAAATCATACCCCTCAAAATCAAGTTATTTTGTTAGCTCAAACCTTTTGACGTATGCTATGATACAATGTCACAATATACTGATAATTGATGACCGGATGGCAGAATTGGTAGTGTACCTGCTTATGATGCTGAGGCTGCAGGTTCCATTCCCGCTCAAGACAAATCTTTGTGTGCATGAACATGGAGGTTTGTCTTGGTCTGGATGTTTCTATGTATAATAAGTATGTATTTACAAAAGAAAAGTATATATGTATTAGTATCAGTTATTCTAGTACTCATAGTACAAGCTCTGCTTAGTTTGGGACTAGATGGAGTTGTGTGTAACATACACACAACGCCATCTCGTCCCATCTAGTGTGATATTTATAATTATATTGTAGGATATGTCAAAAGACTACCTAGATTCAGGAACCACAACATTTGGCCGCCTTGAGGAAAATTGTTAGTAATAGCAGTGGAGTTTGGACATCTGTTTCCGTATAGATATGTATTATTCAACACATTGTGGTTTGTTGTAAATAAACTGATATTTTTCCTATAAATCTTGTTGTACAAATTATTGACAAGTTTGCCTCAAAGAAGGTCATTCTATTCTGCAATGTGAATCACGCACTTACATTTTATTAAAGCAATGTCATTGATTAATTCATGTTTGCTGACTATTCATTTATAAATACTAGTATGGTGCTCTAATGTTTTAACTTTTATTTGGCATAGTTTAACTTTGCATACCTTCATTTGGTATAATGATGTTACGCACTAACATAACTTAATTTGGCATAACTTTTCTTGTATATTTTTATTAGCAAAAATACTTAATGCATAATCATTGTTAGGCATAATGTTTTTCGCGCATAACAGTTATTTGGCATGATTGTCTTTTGGCCTACTTCTTCTTCATTTGAGTCGACTGCAAAGTCAAATTTTATTAGCCCAATATGTGGCTACCTGAACAGCACTTTCATCTGCGTTCATAAGCGCGTCCTTCGTACTTCGTTCCTTTGGCGTACTATTTTAATAATATCTTAATTTAACTAAATACTTCTTACTAAATATATTGATAAAACGGGATATTTATCATGTATGTTTGTTTTATTGTTAACAAAGAGATTGCAACAGCTCTGAAATATGGAAATAACTCGCTACAACAAATATACATGGTAAATATCCCGTTATATCTAATATTTAGTAATAAAATAACCATGTTTGGTCTCAAAAAAAATCTTTTTGTATGTAAAATGAACTTCAATGTTATATTTTGAATTTTCAGGCACAGGACTGTACGACTTTTGGGCACATGAATGGAACAAACACGGAACCTGTGCAGCTGCAATAGAACCATTCAACAGTGAGTTCAAGTACTTCAGCAAAGGTTTGGAGTTCCTTAAAAAATACTCTATGAACGACATACTTGCTGCCGCTAACATTTTGCCTTCAGACACTAAGCCTGTGACAGTGGATCAATTAAATAAAGCTATTCTAGCCAAACTTGGTAAGAGACCAACAATTCAATGTAAATATGAAGACCATGTTCAGTACTTATTTGAGCTGCGAGTTTGTATTGACAAGCAGCTTAACCTTATGGATTGTGACCAGCTTTTACATGTCTTCCAAAACCTCCGGGATGTAGAAGGTGCTCTCACTAACTGCAATATGCATACAGATATCATTTATCCAGATCAGGAGCCTCCGAAGAGGCATATGGTACAATTATACAAGTTTGTTAACTGGTTGCAGTGGTTTACTTTATAATTTTGTAATTATATGTAGCAGAGATAGGCCATATGTAGTTGTTAGTGTCCCACTCAACCACTACCATCTTAATACCTCTCTGTATTAAGTTTCTAGTTACTACAAAGTATTTGGTGACTAATTTTAACAATATACTATGCTCATCTCTGTAAAACTACTGCAAGGTGTATATTTTTCTGAAATCAATACAACCATTATTTAATTTTATTTTGTTGATTATGAAAGGTAAGTATCCAATTAGAATCTAGCCTTTTGACCATATATCTATATATATCTTTAAAATTAATTGTTATTATTAGAAAACCAGAAACATACATAACTATTTAACTTCCTTCGGCCAAGTGTCTTACACTAAGGACCAATTATTTTAGGCGTTGCCCATGCTTTATATAAGGATTAAATCAAGTTTCTGCCCAGAGCTCTATAAAAAAGACACTCTTGGATTTCACTCAAAAATCCTTTTCCTTCTTTCTATTTGTTATTATCATGGATATTGAAGTAAGCAACCCAGTATTTGGCTATCACATGCTACCATGAGTGCCCACAGAACAAAAGGTTTATTCTAATCGTTATTTTTTTTTATCTTGTATCCATTTATTTTGAATGTCTTTTGTATTTACTAACATTGGCTTATCATTGTTTTGGAAAAATAGGTAGTTGTGAAAATTTAAACTTTGATGTCCTTTACATAGGACAAAGGGTTGCACCATTATTGGTTTGTTTTATTTTGAGGTAACTGATAAAAAACAGATATTACGACGTTAAAATTACATTTGCCAATAAAGATTATTGTATGCATTATTATGCTTTGATTGTAATCAAGTATTTTTTATTTTACTAGCTACATTTTACGAATAACAAGAAACAACATTCACAGCATAGCATTTTTGTACAACCAATGATATTATATAAAAACAAAAGCAGATATGTTATAAGCGCTCGCGCTGTGAATACTCAAATACGTCCCAATTGGGACGTCTTGTGTTTAGTTTGCGTGTGGCCTGCGTCGAGCGCAGTCACGTGCCAGACGCCATGCGCCATGTTCAAGTTAAGAAAGAGAAAGCGATATTGTTTTGACGTTAGAGCGATAAGGATGCGTGCGCTGCGGACATTTGTCAATGTGTGCAATTTGGAATAGCTCGGAACGGATTTAAATCGTAATTTCTATGAACGTAACATATCTATAGTTCTATAATATCATTGACCTTATCTGTAAATTCTTTTTCTCGATAGTTTTTAACATTGTATTTGTTACCAACTTTAGATAAAATACTAATACCTACATAAAATATAAATTAGTGTGTAAGCTATGTACGTACTTATATCAGGTACTTAATATTTTTAAATCAAGATAATATTTTACACAAGATTTTTATGATTACATTGCAATTACAGAAGGTAAACAGTTAGGTCCATAAAAATATTCAATGACTGAAATAAGTGCCTAATATTTCGTACACTTATTGATATTTGGCTGAAGATATTGATATTTCCATAAAACAATAAAATGTATTTAACTTTTCACCGCCCGACTTTATATCAATTGTCGTGCCCCCAGCGCCCGGCACAGTGAATCGAAAAATAAATATCTACAACAAAGAGGGAAGTGCAATACTTGCATATTTCGATATCGATATTTCGAGCTGTGGTATTTTGGTCGGATATATACGACCCTGGCGTAATGGACCCGAAATTTTTTGTCGGATTTATCCGACATGCGGTTAAAAGGTTAAACATAGTAAATAATCTTATATCCTGTTACGGTATGGCTCAAGATTTTAGATATGTTTTTGGCTTTTAGTGCCTACTTTTATAATTAGGTACTTCTAAAATTGGTCTATTTTTTATGACCTTAGAGAGCTCTATCTTGAACAAATAAACAATTACTCATTATTCTATAAAATTCACATCTGTATATGGAAATAACATTCATTTATTCAATAAGGTAAAACGCGAACTTATGTAATAAAATGTATTTTGGAATGATATTTTTATACATGAAGGCATCTTGTTATAGAAATGACGAGTAACCTTTGATTCTTAGGGGCTTCCTCGGAATATAACTTGTGTATCGATTTCTTTAAAGTAGTGAGGAACCTGCCCGTTAGCAGACATTGTGATTCGACTATGACATAGGTAGTTATCCATCGACAAATTATCGCTCGCTCCACTTGTTGATATCAACATAGGTATGTCAAAAGACAGAAGAAGTTGACGTTTCTATATTAAATTAATATAGTCGAATCGCAATGTCAAGAGTTATAAATCGGGGCAAACATCTTGAGCAAACGACCTTGAATGCGCAGAAACGAATTTTGGGTCTCTTTGGTTACGAGGCTGAGGCGCAGGGGGCGTACCTGCGCGTGATTGGTTGATCAGTCGACCCTTGCCCCGCGCACCGCGTCTTCGTTCCGCTCTCTCCCGAATACACGTGTGTGCAGTGAAGTGCTCACTTTTGTGCTCTGTTATAAATCGTTAGTTGTTGTTGTTATTTGTTGAGTTAAAAGCGGATTTTATCACTGAATATTGTCAGCGATTTTGCCAATATTAAAAACCGAGTTAACTATTGTTTTAAATCGTAAGAAGTTCAACAAAACATGCCGACAAGCATTTTTTTCGATTTAACTATTGTTTAAGTTATGAGAAATTTGACAAAACAATGCACGACATAATGACGACATACAAAATGTTGCACATGTCGGCTATTGTTTATATTTTGGCTATTGCCTGCCACTGCACTCACACAAATACAATTGTCTATACATAATACAATATCCCGAAATAAACAGTAATTGTAATAAATAAAATAGGTAATTCTAAAAACTCGACGTAACTAATCATGTGTATTTATATCAATATTTTATATCATAAAATATTTATATCAATATTTTGCTCGTAAGTGTACGATGCGCAAACTTTCCCCTACCACGTCACCTAATGCTCAAGAAGTTTGCCCATAATTGTACAAGCTGTGCTAACGGACTGCCTACTTTTTAAATTATTTAATAAGCTTCTTCTGAGATTCTAGATTTTCGTCCTGAATATTATTTGTATATTTTGTAGTAAAATATGATAGTTGACTTGAATAAGTTTTAGTCACATTATTGTATAATGTATTTACCTTGTATACAATAATATTGCCACAGATATTAATTGATGTAATTTATTCCTTTCAGCACATGTTATTTTAATGCCAGTTTCTATTTTTTACTATACTATTGTAGTATTGTGTAGTATTGTTTTACCTATACATCGTCCAGGATAAAAAAAATACTAACTAAAAAAAATATAAATAACTTTCCATATTTAAACATTTCTACCTTAACTGCATTCATAGACAGTTTATTTTTTTTATAACAGTGACAATATTAAAATTTCTTAGGTCAAAATATAACATAATTACGATGAAAAGAAAATAATTAATTATTTGAACCAAGTAGACGTGGCATTTTGTAGATGTCTTAAACTATGTAACTGTTATAACAAGTATAATAATTAAGTTTGGATTACTTTATTATTTTTCTAACACTGTTTGTATCATTTTATGTAAATAAAAAGGATTGTGTTATATATTTTGTTTCCTTGGTAAATTTAAAAGTCCTACCTCAGTTACAAGTTGATTGCAATTTGGGTTCTTTGACATTCATCTGTCTATCCTTTGATTTCGCCATTCAGCTTCGAATTGGAGAACAATAGCTGGCTATTTCACAATTTATCTAATAAAATAGTGTCAACATAAAATGTGTCAACTGGCACTTATACTCTGTCCATTCCTTTATTTTCTTTTTGACAGATTACATTTAGGGGATGCCTTAACACGTTACTGATTCGATTTGAAATCATAATCGATGTTGTCTAAGAAGAACTTTCAATCGATTAATTACATCGAAATGGTTTTAGTTCATTATTAATTATTCGTTTATTAGTAGTTTTTATCAGATGAAATAAATATACAAAATAATAATGTCACATACTTAGTCTATGACGGTTTCCTAGTTACCTTTGTTTACATTTTCAATTTTAATTCCAAGATTTCGACTAAATTTCTTGCAAATAATTATTCATGGAATCATGATACTATTATTGTATTTTTTTTTTTATAATAAATACAGACAATACACAAAAAAGTCAAATTATTCTTTTTCATAATGAGCGATTTATTTCATTTCACGATTTGATTTATAGTCTGTGGTTGTTTGTAACAAACAGTGAACTTCCCTAAAAGGTGTCGCTTGTCAATAAAGTACATTATTATTGTAGTACATTAATCTGACAAAAAAAAACGGTAATTCATAGGCGTGATCTGTCAAAAAGAAAATAAAGGAATGGACAAAGTATAAGTTGAAAATCTCCTTAGTAATCAAAATATAAAAACAGTTACATTTAGGTCCAGTTCCACCAAAGCTGAGAGGGGTAGATGTGATTAATAACCATGCAGGTTTTTGGAACGAAGCTAAGCGGACAGGAGATGAAGAAAAAAGCGAATCTTGAATAATTATTCAAATTTCTTCTCTCAGCTTTGGTGTCAACAGGACCTAGTACTACATGAAATAAAAAATCAATATTACACAAAACAGACTTTATTTCCACCAAGTTAAGTCTGAGAATTACATTAATTAAACATTTGTGCCTTCGCCCAAACCCCAACGTTTATACAATACGAGATAATATTAATATGCGACGATTATTGGCCGCCCCGTGAGATTATGATTACTGCCGATGGCACCAAACCTGCGAAAGAAATAGATTTTAGTGGTAAAATAAGAATCAACATATAAGCTACTACAAACGCTGTGACAGACAGGTATAGACTGGGCTTAAAGGCCTGGGTCAGTGTTGGAGGGTGGGGGAGGGGGGCGGTAATTCCAAGAAGCAATTTTGCTTTAAGGCGGGGCCGGGGGACCCCTGGCTGGCATTGCAATTGGCAATTGTCGCCCTGAATTTGTGGTCAGTCCTGGTAAAAAGTTTTTTCTGTTCTAATTTTCGCCTGCAGCCAATGCCGATACAAAGAAAGTAGTGTTAATCTCCAGAGTACAAGCAAATTTCTTAAAAACTAATAATAATATGGTGGATTGAGACTGCAAGAGTACTAACACTTCTTCGAAAACTTGTAGTTATAATATGTATTATTAGGATCTTGACATGTTGATCTTGGGCCCAGTTTTTTTTAAATGCTTCAATATTGTATCTTGCAATACAATCAGGAAAAATAGGTACCCTGGTTGAAAGTACAAAATGTTACATACCTAATAAATCTAGAGGTTTGTCGTAGTCTTCTGGAGTGAATATCTTCTTTGGGAATGTGGTCATCATCTTGAAATTCTCCTGCCCTGCGAACTCTTGCGCGTTCATCTGCAGGTACAGTCTGCAAAACATACATTACACTCTTTAATAGAGCACTTTATTACTCCTTGGCTAAATAACACTCATAGTCTTCTTCTTCTTCTTCTTCGTCGTGTCGATGGCAGAGTCAAATTTTATTTTGACTTGCCATCGTGGTGAAAGGAGTAGCCAATTCGCTGTGGAGAACTCGCGAAATGCCCAGGGTGCGCCGGACGTAGGGGATCGTTGTGTACGTCACTCGGGGAGGCTCCTTTCATGCACCCCATAGTTGTGCTGGCCGACTTACACAAAATTTATAGAATAGACAAAGTTGATTCACAGAGGCCATTTAAAAGTTTTCACATATAAGCTGAAAGGTTTGGAGTAGACCTTTAAATATGAACAATAAAATAATAGCAGCCCTGTATCTTATACATGTCCCACAGCTGGGCTTGGTTCTCTTCTCATGTTGAGAAGGGTTATTGTTATATACCTTTGCCTCCAAATATATTACCAACTAATTAGTTGGTAACCTAATCTTATCTGGTAATTTTGATGGTGATATTTTAACTCTTCACTTATTATTTGTGACAGAATGGACTGTCCCATCCAAAATAAATGGATGAAAACGCTGATGGGAGTAAAGTTATAATGTACCTACTGATTCTTTGTTATTATTATATCTTTGACCTATTTTATTTAAAATGATGATGATTTTATGATTTTGTAATCAAATGTGTCTATTTATATTTTTATTTTTTATTTTTCATTTTTATTTTTGTAATTAATGTGTAATAATGTAATGTAATCTATGGTGTTTTAACTGAAATAAATGAATATTTAATTTAATTTAATTATTTCTCCTAATAATTCGGAGCTGGCGCTTAGATTGAATTTCATTCCAACTTAATCAGTTAGTTAGAAATCAATCTGAGCTTCGGTAATTTAACCCTTCTGAGGTTCCAGATAGTTATTCTCCTACCCATTTATAATGTGTCAGATATAAAAAGTGACACAAGTTACACTTGTAAAAAGTAAACAGAATTACACACTATTAATAATCTACGTTATTTGCTTCCTATCCTGCTAATAAGGTATACTATAATAAATAAATTAAATTTTTAGCTTTATTTAAACTTTATAAATTTATTTCTTTTCAATTTTCATTTTTACGGGTGAAGAGAATAAAAAAAAATAATGATGTGTATACCTGACAGCAGCTAGCTGTTCCTTAGCCCCAAATGTGGAGGAGAGCGCCTTGCCATCGGGCAGTCGCAATTGGATCCGTGCCTGCTCGTACGAGACCTTGGGGCCAGGGACGGCTGGCGGAGGGACGGGCGCCGGGGCCGCGACCACGGGGGGCTGGCCTGATGCTGCTAGCCTGAAGTGTTTGTATGAGAGCATGAGCAAATTAAAAGATGCATTCCTTGTTATGGTTTAGTTCTGAACAAAAATTGATGCTGAAGATTTTGGATATCCCAACCATCTCTTTACTAATGGTAATTTTGTTGAAACATTTTTATTCAGCTTGTTTTGCTGAAATCAACAAAGGTTTTGGTCATAATAACTAAAGTGTAATGAGTGTATGAATTAACACTAAAACTTGTTTCTCTCTATATTGTGTTTGTCCTTCTAACCATTCTTGTGTGTGTACATAAATTGTTAAATGAATAAATAAATAAAATCAACATTTTAAAAATTTGGTGTCATCAGCAAAATAGCAAATGAAATTGTCTATTTAACTTAAAGCTAGATTCAAATACTTACTTCCTGGCTTGTTTATCAGATTCAATCTGCGCGCGGACTCTATCCCTGGCCTTCTGATCTTCGATCTTTTCTCGACGCCTCTGTTCCACTAGCTTCTGCATCTCCTGTTCTTGTAGTCGGAGACGAGCGTCTTGCATCTCCTTGCCAGATTTTATGCGATCTCGCTCGCGTTCTAATGCTTCAGACTGGAAATCAATACAAGGTAATATTATAATGAGTGCAGAAGAAGAGTGAAGTGTGGGTGTTATACTCCTCTTCCACACCTTTCTGGGTAATATAGGCGTGATGTTGATGAACATCTAACAACCTAGTGGTTATTCCTAATGTATTTCATCAATATATTTGTTGCCAAATATTAGTTTATAATAAACTAGCTGTTACCCGCGACTTCGTCCGCGTGGATGTCGTTTTATGAACAAAAAATGCTAAAGGTCAATATAACAATAGTAGGTACAACTCATGCACTTACTTACCTATCTATTACCAAACCGACCAAAACAAATATACGACAAAAACTCAAGGAAAATAATATTCAAACAAATCAAAACAGACAAATAGGAACAACTCATGTACCTACTAAGAAACTACTTCAAATTTCGAAATAATAGAAATTGCGACACGTGCGTCCGAGACAGCCCGTAGAGTTTAGCGTAATGTTAAATATCAAAATTCACCCAGTTGTTTTTAAACTTAGCGCTTTCAAAAAAACAAACTATCTCCAGCGATTTCATCTGTGTGGTAGGTACCTACATCAATAAAAAAACTCAATAACAGAAAATAAAATTCCTACCTTAGGTAAACTTATTTCTGATAATAACTAATCTAAACTCAATAAATAAGCAAAATCCCTATAAACTAATATCTATACGAATGTCTTATCCTACCTAACAAACAGTATTATAAAATAACCTACGGTCACTACGTACAATATCAAATATACTACCTATACCAATACTTTAAAATTAAAATCTATACAGTTATATAAAAATAAACCTTTCGGTTTATCTTTATAAGTCGAACCGCAAATATAAGTTTGTCATAGGTCATTTATAACCTACGACAAACTTGATTTTGCGGTTCGGGAGCAAACCGCAAAGTTAAGTTTGTATTTTATTGTATATTATTATCTACTACGACCTATTAGATTAATTAAAAAAAGGAAATAAAAGCAAATCGGATTTTTTTAAAGTAAAGGAAACTATCTAACCTACTTATAACTATAAACTAAAAGAAATATCAAGTATGAACAAAATGAATTTACAGCACCTAATTAATAAAAAACACTTAAAAAGTTATACGAAAAAATAAAATAATTTTACTGGATCGAAAAATGTAATTCTCTATAGCGCAAATTTGTCTAATCGCATGCGTCCGACAACGATGCCTGCCGCAGATGCCGCCACACTTCGGCGAATGTACGCCACTACGACCGACGGCAGCGGTGGCAATGCAGAGCATTCGTTAAAAGGAATTTAAACTTCAAAAGCGAATGATTTCTTATCAAGTACTTAAATATAAAGTTTCATGGTTTTATCTTTTAAAATTAAGAAATCCCATAAGAACAAACTTTCATAGTTTTATCTTTTAAAATTAAGAAATCCCATACAAACTTTCAACCTCTATTTCAACCCCTTCATCCCTTTTTTTTTAAAAAAAAAGTAGCCTATGTTCTGTCTCAGGGTCTAAAGATTGTCTGTACCAAATTTCATCAAAATCGGTTGCGAGGTTTAAGCGGGAAAGCGTAACAGACAGACAGACAGACAGACAGACAGACAGACAGACAGAGTTACTTTCGCATTTATAATATTAGTTGGGATAAAATAAATATTTCACAACTCACACACAACGCCATCTAGTCCCAAACTAAGCAGAGCTTGTAATATGGTAACTAGAATAACTGATACTAATACATATAATTGTACTTTTCTTTAGTAAATACATACTTATTATACATAGAAACACCCAGACTAAGACAAACCCCCATGTTCATGTACACAAAGATTTATCTTAAGTGGGCATCAAAGACACAACCTCAGCAACGCAGGCAGGTACACTACCCACACCGCCATCCGGTCATCTAATAATTGACTATCATATTGTCACAGGTGGATGGGCATAGGCTCACCCCCTATCCGATGGAACATAAACATAACAGGTGAAATGTAGTTTTATCTACACCCATGCTATAAACCCTCTATAACCGTTCTTGAAAAGTTAGCTTATTGCTAACATTAAAACAGCCAGTGTCATAATAACCATTATAACACCCAAACGGGTGTACTAATGTTGTACTGAAATTCATTATGCAACTCCTTTTTTACTCATCGAACAGCCACATTCTCTCATAACTATTACATCTCTGCCACACTGTTATATTATTATTATGTATAAATCTTGTTGTATAAAGCTTGTCTGGGGTAAGATGTGTAGTCTACCTACCGGTGTAATACAAAATACGATAAATAGAATAAATATGATAGAACACACACAAGATAAGAATTTTGAAACAAAATGCTTAATTGAACTGAAAACCTAGCTTTAACCAATGATAAATAGGATACACCTAGGTTTAGAAAATTCTTGTACTCAGCTTAGAAATCAAGCCTGGTTAAATTGAGAAAACAAAACCTTTATTATTTCTATTACAATATTGATTGTGAAGGTCATGAGCAGTAAATTTTACTGTGAAACATAATATCTGAAATTAATAAAATTAATTGTATTTCAATTTCCAGTAGCTATTGTCGAAGTTTTGCTATGTAGGATAGTATTATTATTATCTATTAACCAGACCCACCATGTATAGATAGATAGATATGTATTGAGTACTAGTATAAGTTTGTCGCTGCAGGGAGAAACTGGCCAAATGGGGAATCACAAACGCCAATAATACCACGTGCGATTGTGGATTCCCCATTCAAAACATGGCTCATCTGCTTTCGTGCCCACTGTCGCCCTCTACGTGTACCTGTGAAGACCTAATGCAAGCCACAAACAAAGGCGTTGAAGTTGCTACCTACTGGGCAAAAACAATAGAAATAAAAAATGAGAAAACAAAATGCCATTGACACATAAGAAGAAGATTGAGTACTGTATATTTTCTCTCTTAAGAAATAATGCTAGACATTTTTGGTCAACCAAATGAGCAGATAAGATACCTTTATCTCATTATATGGTTGTTGTAATAAACAACAGTATATTTTTTAATTAAAATAAACCTAACAGCCACTTTTCAAAACAATATTTCTAATCATTAACAACTGAATATGGATGGATATAAGTGTGGGCAAATGAATTTATCAACTTTTATTTTTGGGGGAAGTCCCTATAGATACAAACATTTTTTGCCTGCATCACAGATTCGTGTGCCAACAGTTGGCCAAATAGGCTTAACATTCATAGTATAAAATGTACACAATATATACACGAAAAAAATGCTAATTATTGAAGCAAAAACTGCCGCTTTATTTTCTCTTTCCACATTGTCCATCCTAAGGTTGCCTAAAAGAAAAATCTATAAGCGATAAGGCTGCGCTTTTTACATTTTTATTTCATTATTTTTTTTTATTTACTCTTAAGTGTCTCATGTTATAGAAATGCTGTACAAATAAAGTATTTTCTATCTATCTATCTATAACCAAGCCTCCCCGAGTAACTTACACAACGATTCCCTACGTCCGGCGTACCCTGGGCAATTCGCGAGTTCTCCAAAGCGAATTGGGGCTAATCCTTTCACCACAATGACAAGTCAAAATAAATTTCACTCAGCCATCGACACGACGAAGAAGAAGATCTATCTACCATCATTCAACTACATTGTCTAGTAGTTAGTGTATGCAGACTCTTAATACAAGGTATTAGGTTGAGCAAAAGTCTTACCTCCACACACAACAGTGATCTATTTTCAAGTGACAATTGTATCACTTTTATATTTGGTCCATAATTAATTTTGGTAGAAAAAAATAGTTCGTTACTGGCATAAATTACCCTTAGAATTGAAATTTACCAACTACACTTTTGTCAAACTAAACTAAGTTCTGTATCTGTATATTGAGTCACAGAAATTTAAAGATAATATATGATTAAGTTGAGGACATTTACTAATAGCATGCTTGTTTGAAAGAATTTATAGTCATCAACCAAATCAATTAACATGTCTCACTAACATACCTTTTCCCTTTCCTCTCTCTCTTTTCGTTTCTGTTTCATCCTCTCCTCAAGTAACGCTAATTGAGCCTTCTTCTCCTCTTCAGTCAAAGGCATTTTCTCCTCTGTGGACTCTGAAAAGCTGCTGTGATCAGTCTTAGCCGCGTGGTACTCCATCTCAGTCTGATTTTTGAGAAGTTTACCACACTCGTCACACTTGAATGATTTAGCTTCACCAGCGTTACTATCGTCCTGTTCCTGAGGCGCTGTAGAAGATTCTGGCACTACAGGCGCCGGTAACGCTTCCGCACTCGATGAAGATCCGATAGTGTGACCGGCGTCGATCGCAGGGTCATCAGCGTGTGCCAATAGCCACTCCATAGCCGGCTCAACACCTTTGTAACTTGTAACCGCCAGCGCTTTCTCACTAAAATATGTAAAATCATTGTAATTTTTAGGTAGGTTACCGACAATCCGACATTCGATTTAGAATTTAGTACTAATTTACTCACGCTCTCTCTTTGGAAAAGCCCATTTCGATGAGGGTTTGTATTTCTGCCATTTTTAAGAATTAGCTGTATTATCTTAATAAAGTTAGATAATTATTTTTTAACACAAAAATAATAATTCATCACCCATCTGTGACAACAGTCTGACAGCGTGAATATTTTGGCTGACAGATCCAAAGATAATATAATACTAGACAGATCAATCAAAATTAGTAATGTTATTGCCAGGACACCAAGGCTTTACAACAAACGTTTTTTCGATGCCGTATGTCTGCGGCAGGCTTGTATGTCATCATTTCATCAATGCTCAAATGAAGGACCCTTCATCTGAGCATCAATGTTATTTATCTGACAGGAAATAAATAACTTCGTCAGTTTTCATCTTAATATCTCGGTTTCAGTTATCAATAATTAAATAGGTAACCTTTGCACAAACAATACTTAATAAACAACTCACTAATGTCTTTACAGAAACATAGGCGCAAATATATTCAAAATAGTGATCCTGGGAAGATATTGGATTTGGTCATGAGTCTGACTAACGATACTTGTGCTGAATTACAAATAAAAATAAATACTTATGTATGTATTGCGCCATGTATAATATTGTTGTATAGATTTATATTTAACCGTGCTATCCCTACCTCTTTTTGCCTCTCGCCGCCAACATTTTTTACTAGACCGAGATATTGCCCTTGGTTACTACTTATTTATTTGAAGATTTTGCTTATATATAAGTATAACGTATTCAAATTAAAAAATGATTTTGCAGCTAAAAGATGAATGTGAAGCGGACTTGGTGTTTCAAATCATCCTCCTTGGAGAGTGCACTGAAGCCTCTGTAGAGGCCATCGGTCGTTCTATATTGCCGCGGAGAATCAAGTTAAAAGTAGGATTTTTATTGCTATTAGGTATCCCATTTCCATAAAAGCGTTTATACCACGCCTTTAATACTCAAAAGAATGTGGTACACCCACATCACAACATCCCACCCCCTTCATGTGTTACGTGTAGATGCTATGTGATAGAGGGTGAGCTTATCCACCTTGCTCAATTACTACTCCGTGCTGCTATTTGAGAATTTCCTGACGTAAACTGCCCAAATGACACTTTTACCAACGAGGCAGCAAAAACGTTTAGTAAGTGGAATAAACCTGTGACCAGGATTAATCAAACATTTAACATATTTTTTGTATTTTTCATGAAATAGATGTCCTCAAAAATAAAAGAATCATTGAAGGGCAACGCCGAGGTATCAGATTTGCTAGTCAACTTCGATCCGGATTTCCAAAATATTGTAATACCCGTAAGTCCGTAAAGATGTGTCTTTCACTCTTTCAATCTTTATCATTCACTTTCCTTCTAATAGCACGACAGTATTAGATTATAATTATTATTATATCAACATCCTAGCATCCTTGTTTGCTACGATTTAAAATCTGATTCTAACCACTTCTATTGATAAGATCAAAGATCCTGGCGATTGTGAAGTTAGCCGCAAATGAAATGTCACGGGTAGGTTATTGGTTACGCTCGAGTACGGTGTTCGTAGATTGGCCAAGCAGCCAACTGCAGATAACTGCAAGACCGCCAAGTTCTTGGATTTTGTCTATACCAGAGAATAATATACATATAGGTACTTATAACTGTGCTATCTACAGAACGATGATATCTAACTATATCCAGAAGAGTGTAGCAGAGGTGTTATTATTCCCAATTCCCACTCTTTATCTGCTATGTTAAGGTCCCATGAGCACATTGCACAATTCCAAGTTTCCATCTCGGCGCTGCTATTTGAGAATATCCTGACGGAAAAATCCCAAATGACACTTTTGGTATACCGGGAATCAAACCCGCGGTGAGAGGCCGCATACTCGATCCATTATGACTGGACCAACGAGCAAGGCAGTCTACAAAACGAACCATGACACAAAAGACCTGGAGATTCATATTTTTATTCTCGAAATAGCATGCGTGCGAGCTTTGAAACCGCAACTGGAACTCAACACACCATTAAGAAAACCTTCGGGTAAAATTGATTGTGATGTAAAAAAAAATAGGTACTCGTAGTAAAAGACTAACTAAAATGTTCCTTAACTATAATATAACACACCTATTTGGGGCCGAGACGATAGGTTCTTGGGGTACGAGTGCCCGCTTATTATTTAAAGATTCTAAGCGGTTCACGTGATCAGAAGGCTGGCTTTTACTTGGTCTAAAGAATCAGTATGCAATTCAACGTGGCAATGCCGTCAGCCTTCTGAACACGTTCCCTGCAGTCGTGGTCGATGCAGAGGAATTTTTAAAGATTCTAAGCGGTTCACGTGATCAGAAGGCTGGCTTTTACTTGGTCTAAAGAATCAGTATGCAATTCAACGTGGCAATGCCGTCAGCCTTCTGAACACGTTCCCTGCAGTCGTGGTCGATGCAGAGGAATTCTATGATAATTTTAATTTACTATTATTATGAGAAAAAAGATACATCTATTTATTTCAGTATCTTCCTCATGACTACGCGAAGAAACGCGTGGTGATGTTTTCAATACCAGATAAACCGTTCGCAGTGATATTCTTTGTGATCGGAGGCACGCTACAGGAGAACCATGTGGCTATGATGGTGCAGGAATGCGGTTTGTGCGTATCTTTTGCGTTTTGACATTGTTATAGATAGTTCAAAAGGTTTAAGATGGTGGTAGAGCTCTTGACAACAGCTGAAAAGTCTTGGGAAGAGTACCGCCGTGTAATTTCTTTTTTTTATTGACTTTTATAAACGCTCAATAATGGCTATGGAGACATGCCTAAAATCATAGCTCATAGATAACTAGCTAATAGTATGGCATCAGCGATATTTTATGTTTTTGAAATTGGTCGTCAAGTTCAGTATATAATCTTTAGTAGATAATCGATAAAGGTGCATTTTTAAACCTTATTGTAATTAATCAAGGTTTAAAACTGCCAATCTACTTACGAACTCGACTGTGCGTCAACATAGATACATATTTTTGTAAGCAGTTTCTTTTCAGATTTGTCTGGCCGACCCTGAAAAAATCTATTGCCTTTGAATATGAAAGTACGTTAAAGCAAAAGTGTCAAACGTTGCTTCATGTGGCTAGGAGACTTTTTACGCAGGTAACTAGGCTCACTAATATTACACAAGTACGTATAGTAGAATTGCCCAATTAGTAATAACAAAACTGACGATTGATTAAGATACGACAATAACTGATAAACGATTAAATCCAGGTGGCTTCCCTGGAGACGTTACTCCATATAACCATGGAACAGGCCAAACAGCTGACGAAGGCTGAACGCTGTACCGTGCTGCTGATTGACACCGACCGGATGGAGCTATACGAGTATTGCAATAATAACAATAAGGTATTAACGATAGGTTGCTTTGTCGCTTACAGAAGAGACCATGAGCAGGCAAAATCGTGAGAAGCCCTGGGCTATAATTACTTGGTCCACGTAATTATAGCCCAGGGCTTCTCAAGTTTTTACCCTAACTACTTAGTGACTTTGAACTTTCCGGGTCGTCCTGGGCTCTCTACATCTGATGGGCCTCTAGGGTTTAATCCAAAAAGCTCTACGGCAGATTAGGTCCTCGACGAGACAAGACGCACAAGCGCAACGTTTAGTGGTGACTTAATTGGTGTCAACTCAATAAAAGTGCACCCAGCACCGCGCGTGCAGGCGCTTCTATTAGCCATCTTTCTATAGTTCATACTCATACTTTCTTATACCTATCTGAACTGAAACCTTTCAAATTAGATGCCGGAAGGCGAGAAAGAGCGACGTTTCGCCTTGAACATCGGCGTCGCTGGGGAGGTGATCAAAACTGGAACTATCATTAACATTCAGAACACCAAAGATCATCCATTCTTTGATCCTAAAATTGATAGCTTGCCGGACTTCGACTGCAGGTACCATAACACTCGTAGTTTATTTGATCCCTTTGTTTATTTTCCACTACTAAATAGACCGCCTCGCTGTGCTGATTTGAAACAGAAAGTCCTCAATCAACGAAAATATACAAAAATGTGTTAAGCCCATTATAAACGATGCAAGTTTTCTAAGGCAGTTCCAATGCTTTCTTTGTCGCTAAATATTAAAAAGACTGAGACAACAATTGCCTTGCAAAACTTGCATGGTATAAATGCAATGCCCTTATGCAGCTTTTGCTGCCGTACCATCTTTAGGTGCACTAACAGCAACTTTTTTGATGCCTCCTGGGTACAGGTGACTATCTTATCTGCTATGATGGTTCCTATTATGGAATATTTCTTAAAAAAAATAATAATGCCGTACGTAGTAGAAAAATATAAATAAGTTTATTCATATGCTTTCATCTAACAACGTTGTCATCAGAAATCTCCTCTGCTTCCCAATCCGCGAAGCATCAGGCATCATAGGCGTGGGTCTACTTATGAACAAGATTCAAGATCCTTACTTCGACAGCATGGACGAAGAGATGGCCCTGGCCTTCAGCATCTACTCCGGCATGTGCATCACACACTCTGTGGTGTATCAGAGGATTCAGGAAGCACATATCCGGAATGCGCTGGCGAATGAGCTAGTTATGTATCATATGAAGGTTAGTTCATGGGTCTGTTGAAGGGTTACAGGATAAATAAGAGATTCAAAGGCAGGGGTTTTTCGCCCGGTTTCGGTACGCCAATAATGTACGACTCCTTATTTTGATCGCTGGCAGGTTATTTATTTATTGAATTTTATTTTATTTGGAAAACTTACAGCTATAAACTTACAAATTAAAAGAAAAATTAACACAATGAAGGCCATTTACAAGTTTCCACAGATAGAATGGTCGATCGAATGGTTATTTATATCTTAGTGCCTTCCTAAAACTGATTGTTGTTACACAATTGTAATTTTTTAAGTACTCTAAATGTTATAATGTATCATTTATTGTGTAATTATTTGTTGTTCCAAATAAATAAAAATAAAACTGTCTACCTTATTTAGATCAGTATTTTAAACATGACGCTTTATCGCTTGTGAAGCTTTTGGTTTTCCCTTAATCTAGTTATTTTACATTTATTGAAGGTATCCGATCAAGAAGTAAGTCGCATGCTAGATTGCAAGGGTTTGCACAATAACCCGCACATTGTGACTCTAAACTTCAACCATCGAGTTCTGCCGTTGAGGGAGCTGCCTTGCTACGTCTTCAAGATGTGTAGCGACCTTGGCTTTGATAAGACGTATGCCATTTTTTACTTATATACTAATAATTATGACGTTTAGCTGATAAACCAGTTTTCAGAACTTGGGACAAGAACCCGTGACCTCACGATGAGGAGTCGCATCCGCCCTCCACCAAACAAAGAAGGCATTTGCTCGTTTTTTTAAATCAGAAATATTTTAAGGCATATCCTGATATGTCATAATGTGAGCCTAACTTACTGCAATTGGACTCCTTCAGGTACAATATAACAAGAAACAAACTGGCTCGTTTTATACTATACGTGAAGAAAGGCTACCGCGACGTACCTTACCATAACTGGGTGCATGGCTTCAACACGGCGCAATGGGCCTATGCCGCCCTCATGCAATTCAAACTCGTGAACCATGGATATTTTAGGTATTTAATATGGTTTTTTGAATGCTATTTGCAGGTGTGACTAAATTTAATAATTAATCTCAATGTATTTGGCGTGTTAACAGTGAGCTGCGGGCATTCATGTACTTTTTAGCGGGACTGATGCATGACTTGGATCACCGTGGAACCACCAACAGCTTTCAAATAGCAGGAGGTAAGCAACTTACTTTACCTACCTAGCTTAGACTCAGAAGCGAATTGGCTGTTGTCGCCGTAGATATACATACAAGAAACTAGTACCAGCTCCTATTAGTTTTACTTATAATTTATTTTTATATTATTGTTTGTAATGTTTTGACGTGTTCAAACACCCCCTAGGGCCTATGAAAATAAATGATTTAAATATCCTTTGTTATCAGAAACTACTTTAGCAGCCTTATACTCTTCGGAGGGTAGTGTGATGGAGCGCCACCACCTCGCCCAAGCCATGTGCATACTTAACACTGAAGGGTGTGACATCCTAGAGTCTTTGTCACGAAGGGACTACGATAGGGCATTGCTGTTACTGAGGGATTTCATACTCGCCACTGATCTGGCTACGTATTTCAAGTAAGTTTTGTAGTTCGAATAAAAGATTATTTGTGTTATATTCTTTGAGAACAGAATGTGAGTTCACCATATAAGCAGATTAACCTATGTATTTCAAGAAAAAGAAGATTCTGTGCAACATGTGATATCGCTCAGGTGATGAGCCCTATTGTATGGCAATGGGAATGTTTGTTTGAAAAATTAAAAAAATATTGCCTAAGAATTTTTACATGTGTAATTTTTCATGGACCCCGCACTAGCCCAGCGTGTATCGTGGGATCAATCAATCAATTATTAGCCTCTCGTAGTCCACTGTTGGACATAGGCCTCTCTCAATTTGCGCCACAACACCCGGTCCTGCATCGTGGGATCCCATTTGAGAATAACATAGCAAAATTGTACTTAAAACAATTATTAAAAATATTAGTAAAAATGTTATCATATTGTCAATTTGATTTTTAAATTAAGCAGAAAATAGCAAGATATATTTATTAAAAGTTGATATTTTGTTAATTGGCTTCATAATTGGTGGTCTTTTTTTACCGTAAATTTCTCAACTATTGTTATACCTACTTCACAGAAACATTAACGAGTACAAGGCTATTTCGATGGACTTCCAGAAGACCAAGAAGACGCATATAAACGCACTTAGCAGCATGCTGATGAACTGTGCTGATATTAGTGATCAGATCATGGAATGGGCTTATATCAAGAGAAGCGCTGTTAGTTGTGTGTTACTTTGTTGGTAGTTTTTCATAAGTGGTCCCTGTAACGTAGTCTACTAATGACTAGTTAGGTAGGCAGAATAAATAGAAACAATCGATAGATTAACAAAGGTATTATTATTCTATATATTTATATCTATTAAATACAAGGTAGTCTCAAGGCGTAGGTTGGTAGGTAGGTAAGTGGTTTGGTAAGTCCTGGTGCAGCGAAGTGAGGAACACTTAACTCGGCGCTGGTGACCGCAGGCAAGAAGGGCGCGACGCGCACGCAGGTCCTTTATATACCCCACAGGGGTCTGCAGTGGGGGGCGCATCTTGAGGTTGCGGTGGCCGTGCGGTTGCGACGTCACACACCCCCTCCGTTAGGGCAGAATTTTTCTTAAAAAATTCGGCTCCTGGCTGACATGGAAGACCTCAGGAAGCAGTTCTTAAGCAGCACCGGCAGCTCGATCCGGCTTTACTGAAATCAGAACAATAAGTGTATATAAAAAAAATAACTAGAAAAAATATGAAGTTACGATACCTAAATAAAATTGAAAAGAACCGGAGTGATCGAGCCAAACGCATTCAATACAATAACAATGTCATGATGTCATTCAAAAATAACACTACGTGCAACCTATTAAGATTGAATTTTTACTAATTAAAGAAGATTATTGAAACTCATTCTTATCTAACGGAACTAAATATAACTAAAAATGTAAGTATAACAACTTGTTTACCAAGTAGCGCGTTAGCGAAGTAGTATTGGGTGTGCGCGTCTACACAGAAGGCATGACACATTTCAAGATGAATGAATGAACAACATCGTATAGTTGAAAATAATAGAATTCGACATCATTAGTAGATGTGATTCTAAAGGAATTATGAGCGTGAAGAATATTAGCGAACAAAATGGTATACCCGATTCGACAATGAGAATTTTAACCACTGAACCATAGGGTAAAATTTTTTTTTTTTTTTTTTTTTTTTTTATACCATTATTGTTTATAGTTTATTTGTTTAATATCCTTTATATGCCATTCGCCAAGTGGCTTATCAGACATATCTGCTAGTTTGTACACTAATGGAGACTTTTTTGCTACGATTTTACATTTAATAAATTTAGGAGCGAGTTTTTTACAAAAATATTTATCCTTATCGCTTAAGTAAAAGGTACGTTTCCAAACAATATCACCAACATTGAATTCTGCCGTTTTACGGCGAAGATTATAAGAATGACAATTACGCTTGTGTGCACCTATTAGCGCTGCCTGTACTCTCTCGAAAATAGAGGATAAGTAGCCTAGTGACTCAGCATAACTATCACGTGGCTCATGAATTATATTAGTATCAGATTTACTAGAAACATAATGAGAACCACAGGTTACCATTTCACGCCCGAATACGATCATAGATGGTGTAAAACCGGTTACTTCGTTTACTGCACAATTCATTGCGAACTGAATTTTAGGTATAAGTGTATCCCATATGCGTTGATCGTTTGAAATGAACGTAGAAACAGCTGTTATTATAGTTTTATTATATCTTTCTACCGTATTTACATGAGGTGCATAAAACGGTGTGTAATGTAAATTTGGAATTTTATATTTACTTAACAAGTTTTTAAAAGTTGCGCTTATAAATTGTTTGCCATTGTCTAGTACTACGGTAGATGGAATACCATGTACCAGAAAAACTTTTTCCTCTAAGATTCTAGTTATTACGTCAGCAGTCGCACGTTTAATAGGGAAAAGTAAACAATATTTTGAGAAACAACAACAAACGACAAAAATAAAATTGTTCTGTTGCCTTGTAGGAGGCAAGGGACCAATCAAATCAATACTTATCATTTGAAAAGGTTTAGAACAAGACTTAGGTTCACCCATAAGACCCAAAGTTGCATGATTCTGATGCTTATGTGCGATGCAACTATCACAAGAATTTACCGCTTTTACAACATCGGAATACATTCCAGGCCAATAATAATTGAGGGCTAAACGTTTGAAAGTTTTGAAAATACCCATATGACCCGCCGTAGGGGAGGAATGGCTCTGAAGTATTACTTCGTTTCTCCGTTCAGATGGAACTACTTCCTTCCACTGAAATTCTCTGGTAAGAGGATTAAGACTCTTTTTGAAACGATATAATTTATTACTGATCACTTGATAGTCAACAAAGGATGTAGGAGACTGCGAACAACCATTAAAAATATTCAAATACCAAGTGTCATTAGTAGATAAGGAACTACCATCTGGGAGGAGATTACTATCGATATCCATAATATTAGGTGATCGAGAAAGAAAATCTGGTACAATATTATCTGAACCACGACGGTGTCTTATTTCAAAGTTATAAGAGGAAAGACGAACTCCCCACCTGGCTAATCGCCCTGTAGGGTTGTTCAGTTTTAAAAACCATTTCAAAGCAGCATGATCGGTGTACACAATAAATTGTTTTCCGTTTTCGATATAACACCGCCAATGTTCGATAGCAGATAAGACAGCAAGCGCTTCGCGCTCAGTAGCACTGTAATTTTTTTCCTGGTCCGATAAGGATTTACTATAAAAGGCTATGACTCTTTCCTGTCCCTCCTTGACCTAGCAAAGTACAGCTCCAATACCGTAATCACTAGCATCGGCGTGTATTTCAAAAGGCTGATCAAAATCGGGACAACATAAGACCGAGGAAGAAGATAAACATTTTTTTAATTTATTAAAAGCTACATCCGCCTCTTGCGACCATGCGAACAGTGGAGCCTTTTTGCCGTTAGAAGTTAATTTATTTAAGGGAGCCGCTAAAGTACTAAAATCGGGTATGAACCTTCTATACCACGATGCAGCACCCAGAAAACGACGTACCTCTTTTTTATTTGTCGGAGTGGAATAACTTGTAATTGATTTTACCTTCTCAGGATCTGCATGAAGACCTTCTGAATCCACTATATAGCCCAAATATTTAAGTTTGTCTTTGAAAAAATTACATTTTTCTAAATTTATAGTTAAGTTTGCATATTTTAATTTGTTAAGTATTTTAATTAGAAGTGAAATGTGATTTTCAAAGGAATTTGTCACACATACGATGTCATCAACGAAACAAAAGACCTTGTTTTCAAATTCGGGCCCGTAAAATAAAATATCTGCTAAACGCTGTTGTGTCGCAGGAGCATTTGTTAAACCAAAAGGCATGGATTTAAATTGAAAAGTTCCACGTGACGGAATGTAAAAAGCAGTTTTACAACGGTCCTCTGCCCTTATTGACGTCTGCCAGAAACATTTAGATATATCTAAACTAGTTAGGTACTTAGCGTCTCTCAAGTTATCCAGAATCTCAGAGATATAAGGCAAATTGTACGCGTCTTTTTTTGTTACCGAATTTAGTTTACGGCTGTCGAGACAAAAACGCAATTCACCATTTTTTTTAGGCATTAAAATGACGGGATTAGACCAAGGGCTTTCAGATGGTTCAATGACATCTTCTGCCAACATTGCATCGACATGTTTTAACAAAATACGCTGTTTATCGGGAGACATACGATAGTATCGCTGACGAATAGGTGGACTATCACCTGTATCAATCGAATGAGTAATGAGTGAAGTTCGGCCGAGCCCTCGCCGTTCATAAGATATATCGGTGAATTGGGCGATGATGTCGTTAGCAGTAGCTCTCTGCTCATCAGACAAATGATCAAAAGATACCAAGTGACTGGTAGAACTAGGCTGTAGTTCCGAAACAACAACGTCGTTATTATTTTTCGTGAGTAAAATAGATTCCAATTGATCAGGGAACAACCCAAAACCCCTCCAGAAATCCATACCAAGGATTAAAGTTTTCTTAATACCCGGTACAATATGAGTAACAAGAGAAATAATTTTATTTTGAAATTCAAAAGGAAGTACCACTGAGCCAAGTGAAGAATATTTGTCGCCACCAGCGGTGATAAAATCCAGAGGTTTAGAATGTAATAATTTAGATTTATCCAAAAAAAGTTTGTGGGAATTATTACCCAAAATAGTTACACATGAACCAGTGTCTAGTAAACCAACAGTGTTCTTCCCGTTAACCGTAACGGGGATAAATGGAGTATAATTAATGTTAGAATTAACGATTGAGGAAAGTTGATATGAATTGAAAAATTTAGATACATAATTTAGCCAATTATGCCATTCATTTTTACATGTTTTCACAATTACTTTTGATTTTCCCCAACCGTATTTTTTACGTTTTTTGAATTTTTATTAGTTTTATTGTTACAACTAGGACAGTCTAAAACTCGATAGCCAGGTAATCCGCATTTAAAACAAACCAAAAAAACGAGGTTGACGACAATATTTTAAAGAATGTGAATCTGTTCTGCATCTCGGACAGTATAATTTAGGTATAGCAGTACTAGTGACAGAAACAGCATTGACGCTCGGTTCAGCAGAATTACTATTTTCTGTCGAACATTGATCTGTATTTAAAACATTGTAAGTAGGTTTAAAGTACTTATGTTTTTTGTAAGAATTATTGCTATAAGAAGTTTTTTTCGAATTCGTATCATTGGGATATCTATAAGCAAAATCTGGCGCTAGAGTATTGGCAGTAATTTTAGGTGGTTCCGAAAATTCCTTGCTACGACTGTCATACTTCTCAAAATTTCTACAAACACTAATTAAAGAAGGAATATCCACAATATTGCCAGTTAAGAGTGAATTTGTATAACACGGCCTGATATTATTTAATAGTATTTCTAATTTAATAGACTCGCTGATGGGTACGTCCAGACAGGAAAATAACCCTTGCATTTTAGATACATAGATGGTTATGTTCTCTTTTTCACCTTGAGTACGAGCCCTAATTTCCGACATTAATTTAAAGTCATAGTTATGAGGACTGAAATCGCGTTTTAACAAAATACACAAATCCTTCCAGGAACGAACACTATCTTTAATTGAACGAAACCAATGCAAAGCATCATCACAAAATACCTCAAAAGCAAAAGAAAATATTCTATCTTCGGGTATACCTCGACACGACATGAACTCGTCAACCTTCTGAATAAACGCCCTCACACAGGTTCGACCGCTATATTTAAACTTGCAGATTTCAGAAAACATTTTGCGTTCATTTATAAAATCCACGTGTTGAACTTCACGTGGTAATGAACACGTTGGCTCGACCACATGACACGGTACATTGGTAGGAACCGACCACGTGGTAAAAGATGCTAAGATTTTATAATTAGCGTGAAACATATCCCATACAACTTGAATTGATGATTTATCAGTAAGCAACGAAGTATCTATTCTTGATAATCTATGAAAAACATGATGCATAATAGATTCCGATCTAACAAACAGGTTTTTATCATAATGAGTTTGCAAAGTCAAAAGGTTATTTGAAACGCGCAACAATGAGCCATTACATGCGGTAATATCAACATCTGGCGAAAAGCACGACGATATTATTTCATCAAATGCCAGGTCTGACAATTTAGCAATTTGTTTACGCAATTCCTCAACCGTAATTGATTTTTCAGGCACAACACCACCTCTTACAAGCACTTCATATTCGAGCTCAGCCTTACTTAAATGATTAAATTTGATAGCATAAGCCATATTTAAAAAAAAATTGATTGGGAATTACGCATACAAAGATACACAATTATTTGAAAAAAAATGAATCCGTCCAAAAGGTGATAAGAATGTGTTTCTTTTTTTTTTTTTTTTTTTTTTAAATCAAAAACATAAGCACATAAAAGTAGAAGTTTTTGTAGGTTATTTAAAACACGAGGTGAAACAAGTGAGATAATAGAATAAAAAAAAAACACCGTACGCACCTTTCGGACGAAGAAAAGAAATATACACAGAAATAACACACAATTAAATAACTGCCAAGACTTAACCAAACCATGTACCATATAACCTCTATTGTTGGGCGCCGCTATAACGTAGTCTACTAATGACTAGTTAGGTAGGCAGAATAAATAGAAACAATCGATAGATTAACAAAGGTATTATTATTCTATATATTTATATCTATTAAATACAAGGTAGTCTCAAGGCGTAGGTTGGTAGGTAGGTAAGTGGTTTGGTAAGTCCTGGTGCAGCGAAGTGAGGAACACTTAACTCGGCGCTGGTGACCGCAGGCAAGAAGGGCGCGACGCGCACGCAGGTCCTTTATATACCCCACAGGGGTCTGCAGTGGGGGGCGCATCTTGAGGTTGCGGTGGCCGTGCGGTTGCGACGTCACATCCCTTACCTAGGTTTGATTGCTTAGTCAATCCAGTAGGTATAGATTTTACTGCAGAGCCTGAACTTGACGGCATATCGAAAGCTAGTTGTTTCACTCCTTGGCGGCTCGGGAGAAAGAGAGCGAGATTAATTTTACTACTTGCCAAGATCTTTGACTTTACCTATACCTACTTAGGAGGCAAGTGAGTAGATATTTTTTTGCAAGTCATAAGTTTTCGGTAATTAAAACAGTGATTTCCTGTGTTGATTCCTTTGTAGTCGTGCCAATTTATTGTTTATCACTACAAGCTTTTGCCTACTCCTACAGAAAATACGGCTGTCAATGACACAAAATCTCGGCTTGGCTAACTTTTTAATATTAACTAGTCACCAACTAATATCTACCTACCTGTTATGTGTTTTGACATCCTTCATAAAATTGTCCTCTTAATTGAACAGGCCGCTATTTTGACTGAGTTCTTCATGCAAGGAGACATAGAAAAGAGTCGCGGACAGCTACCCGCAGCCATAATGGACAGAGACAAGTGCTTCATACCTGATCTGCAGATACAGTTTCTACAGACTGTCACCATACCACTCTTTGAGTTAGTAGATAAATTAAATAATCTCCTCATTGTTACCTGCCCGCAACTTCGCTTTGGTACCTATGCATACAATCACAACAAACTTTGATCTCTCTTTCGGGATCCGTCCCTTTTGGGATCGTTTACTTTCTTACATTAGTTATTTTGCTCTTGAATATTACCATGGTCGACTATAAAAGTATTCCAAGTATTCTAGAGAATCTTTTGAGTTAGTAGGGGTTAAAAGTTATTGTCATTTGCAGGACTGTAGGAAGAATACTGGCCAAAGCCGCACCCATCACTGAAATTTTAGAAAGTCACTTGGAAAAATGGGATGGTTCTAAACCTGTGTTCGCTGAGGTAAGAAATAGTGAGTTGGCCACCTTCAACTACACTAATCAGTCACCAATTTTCTGTTGGTCTTCTTTATATGGCCCAGAAAAATAGTGCCGGCCCGAGTCTAGATTTTGTTTGGAACGAGATCACATTTTAGCGACCTCCGATATTTTCTTAAAAAGCGGGTCCCAAAAGTCTAAAGCGTCTTCGCCGCCAACAGTCATTTTTTCATTATTTTTCATTACCCAAGAGTCAAGCAGCCGATTTTTTTTAATATATACGAGATAATCTAAGCGCCGAACTAAGCACTAAAGCGCCTCCATCACCCAAAAGTCAGGTAGCGCCCAATTTTTTAATAACTTCATGAGAAATTGCACCAGAGCGCGTTGGCGCTAGGAGCGTCGGGACGCCATTTTAAAATATACCAAGAGCGAAGAAACGAGTAGATTTTTTCAAAACTTAGAAGTAGCATAGGGGTGTGTGTTTGTCGTTAAGGTGCCTTCACCAGCAAAAGTAAGGGGATGCCTTCACTATGACGCAGCGTCCCCTGACCATTGGCGCCTGGAGTGGCCGCTCAATTTGCTGAATAGGCCAGCCCTGACGTGACGTCCTTTGAAAAAAATATAACCTTTATTGTCAGAAATAATCTTGAATTTGCAGGTCCCAGTGGCTGCAGGTCTATCAGTACTCCTAAGTCCTGAGTTAGACAATCTCATAGAGCTGAATATCAAAGAAAAGGAGTTGGAGAGGCAGCGATTGGAGAGACTAAAAGAGGAAGAAGAAGAAGCTAATCAACAAGTATGAACAGGGCATTGGATAGAAATGTGAATATACTTTTATTTGCGGCATCGTATTATCGTTTTTAGCATTTAAAGAGTACACCACCGACTGTGACTACACATACTCCACAGAATGATGGAAAAAATAAAGAAATGGCAGACAGATATAACAATGTGGTGCGCACTTCTATAACTCGTAAACGCAGATCTTCTTTAGAAAAGCCGACATCGCAGCATTCGACCGAATTAAAGGTGTGTTGATATTAATAAATAAATAAATATCTCACAACCTACATACAACGTCTCGCCTCAAATAAGAACTTTAAAGACTTACTTTAAACGACACTGCTGGGCTCGGGCCTCTTCTCATGATGAGATGGGTTAGTCCATAGTCCACCACGCTGGTTCGGACGCCAGTGCGGATTGGTGGACTTCACACGACCTTGAGTACTTTTTAGGTACTCTCAGGCATGCAGGTTTACTCACGATGTTTTGCCTTCACCGTTAGCCAGCGATAATTATATATATGATAAATACACGCATATCTTCGAAAAGACGAATCTTAACGATATATTGACAGAGATGTGTGCCGTGGGTTCGAACCCGAGACCTTTGAATTTGCAGTCTTATAGTCTTCCACTTGGTTTATTAGTACATTAATGGTGTGGCGACTAGCAATACCGTACGAAAACACAAGTATTTAAATAAGATAAGAGTTATAATGAATTCCACATAATGATTTAATTCTACAGGACACCAGAGAGCGCAATTTATCGAAGTGGCCACTTTGATGGACCAAATAAGAAGAAACTTGCTGGACATACAAACTTTTTACTTATTGCTTATCCATATACGGTCCTGTTCTATATTTGTTATTACCCAATCTGTTTTCCTTTCTTAGTTTTTCTTTGGTTTTCTTCACATTATTGTTATTTGTTTATTTATAGTTTTAGAATATATTTGGGTCTTGTATACAAAATAAACACAAAAACATGTAATGGAATAGTTTAATTATCGTATCGATTACAAATGCTTAAAAAGTAGTACCAAGTACAAAAAAGAGAAGTAGACAAAGTTGGTATTTAATAGTAATAAATGCTAATAAAAGCCTTATGGTTAAAAAAATACAACTTGTCTCCAATAAATAACGCTTATCCTGGTTTCAATATCTCTCTCACATTGAAAGTTTGCATGAAACACGGAGATAAACAAAACGTTCGAGGAGCGTTAAACGTCGGTTTAAAACGTTAGCGAAATTAGGGCCTAATCTTTATTCATTTAACTATTTTTTTTTTATCCTCAGCTGCTCACTGTGTCACAGTTTCATAATGCGCATACTGAGCCACACAAGTAGATGAAAAATTACACACAGATTATGTATATAGGTTATAGATAATCGCTTTAACAGTAGCATGGAAAAAAATCACGTACATTCATTTTCTTGGAACTTTTTTAAGTAGGTTTTGTGCTAAAAAGCGAAGTTAAAGTTACACACACGGTATGAAATAGGTTTAATATAAAAAAAAAAATAAACTAACTTAAACATCTAGTAAACCGTGTTGTACTCCGCACGCTAGTCCATAAATATTCTCAAGTATTAAAATTCCAATGCAAATCATTTGAAGCATTTCTTTGGTACACACACAAATATATAAACAAATAATTTGCAATAAATATATTTAAAAAAATAAGATAAATTTGGTAGGTACAACATAATTTTAAGTAAATTTTAAGTGTAAGTTGGGTAACATAAAAACATTGGAGAGTTGAGTTCATTAACATGCTTGCAGATTCGAACCTTAACTCAAAAGGAACAAGGTTTAAAACTGAAAGTATCTTAACTACATCTTATTAACTAGATCTATATGATAACAGTTGGTAACTTATATAAATTATGTACCTTCCGTTTTACAAAAATATGTAGGTGATATTTACAATACAAAGATAATATAAATAAGTACTGGCAAAAAGGGAACTTCAGAAAATTTTGTGCCTTTCCCAAACTTTTTTCGTTCGCGACCCTCTTTAGTTTTGACATTTTATCGTGGACCCTTTAGACCCACTATAGTCCCTCAGTAATTTTAGGTTTATTGGCTAACAATTGCGCTATTTATCTTCTTCGGAGCATAGCTTGGGAATCTATACAAAAATCAAGTAACTTACAGTTTTAATTATCTTCTAAGCCAATAATTGAATACCATCTAATACAAAGGTTTCTAACCGATCAGGCCGTTCTCCTTGGGCTGAAGTAACTCTTCCACGAACTCTTTGACCATTTCTTGTAGCTTGATGTCCATGGCTTCTTGTTCGCTATAACAAAATATTTGTAATATTAGAAAACTGGTAAAGACACTGAATACAAATAGGGTAATAGGATACTTAAAGGACAGTAGATGTTTAACGAAGTTGTGTAGTCTGGTTTATGAACAACAAATTAATTTTAAAATAATTTTACAATAAAAAAACCGACTTCAATTACTAATAATGCTTATAAAATAAAAACTACTAGACCAAGCTGAAATAATTTTTATGGGACCACCTGGCAGCTATTTCGCGTCGAACAAAAAAAGAATCACGCGAATTGGTCCATTAACCTCGTCGTAATCGATGTACATACATAGAAAACAAACACACCGGCCGAATTGAGAACCTCCTCCTTTTTGGGAAGTCGGTTAAAAAGGTTTCATTTTTAGATAAAACGCTAAAATTTATGATGTCACGAATATATTGGAACGACCATCTACAAAATCAAGGACAAGGTAGGCTTACAAGGCTATTATGGGAAACCTTAACAAAACGTCTTATTACACGAATGTTTTTAATAATATTATGTTGTGTGTTCTTTCGGCTTTTCTTGAGAGGACTTTTGACCTATACTCTGTCCATTTCTTTATTTTCTTTTTGACATATTACATTTAGGGATGCCTTCACACGTTACTGATTCGATTTGAAATCATTAATCGATGTTGTCTAAGAAGAACTTTCAATCGATTAATTACATCGAAATGGTATGGTTCATTATTAATTATTCGTTTATTAGTAGTTTTTATTAGATGAAATAAATATACAAAATAATAATATAATAATAATGTCACATACTTCGTCTATGACGGTTTCCTAGTTACCTTTGTTTACTTTTTCATTTTTAATTCTAAGATTTCGACTTAATTTCTTGCAAATAATGATTCATGGAATCATGATACTATTATTATATTCTTTTTTTTATATAAATACAGACAATACACAAAAAAAAGCCAAATTATTCTTTTTCATAATGATCGATTTATTTCATTTCACGATTTGATTTATAGTCTGTGGTTGTTTGTTACAAACAGTGGACTTCCCTAAAAAGTGCCGCTTGTCAATAAAGTACATTATTATTGTAGTACATTAATCTGACAAAAAGAAACGGTAATTCGTAGGCGTGATCTGTCAAAAAGAAAATAAAGGAGTGGACAAAGTATAGGTTTGAAGCTAAGACCTCACGTCACGAGGATCGCATTACGGATCAACGAGGCCCTGCTAGACTAGGAGACTAAATTGGTATATCACTGTAATATTTACCTCTGCGTAGGCGCATCACACACGAGCTCGGAGTAATACTTGAGCTTTGGTTCGGTGCCGCTCGTTCTGATGGTCACGCTGAGTCCATTGTGGCACTTAAAGAGCACCATCTCGCCCGACGTGTAGTCCTGGTCCAATCCAGTGCCCAGTACCTCTGAAAATAAAGGATAATAAAAGTTAAAATAGAAAGCAACTTTTAGATTAATATGAATAACTAGGTGTTGCCCGCGACTTCGTCCGCGTGGAAGTTGATATTTCCATACTATTTCCTACAAAATTAAGGACTTTCCTCTAACTTTTAGCACTGTCTTGTGTAGGTTAATATTAACCTTCACAATATCTAGAAATTAGTTAAAATTTTGTGATAAGATCATACTATCCTAAAATTTTCAAAACCAATTACATATTAAGAAAATTCTCTAATTATATAATAATGTTTAGATTATTAAAAAATTAGATCACAAAAAATAATCATCGAATTTAACAAAGATACGAGAAATGTAGAAAACATATCACACAAAATATACCAAACACCTAGAATTTACCATTTAATTTCAAACATTTTACGTACAAATATAGATATCAATCACACACAGTCACGATGCACGACGATGACGATGTATTCTTCGTAAAGTTTACACAAAGTTAACCAAGACAATATTTAGAAATAGATCATCTAGAATTTACCTATCATACTATTATTAAAAATAGTTCACATACAAATCAGATCACATACAGTCACGATGCACGACGATGACGATGTCTTCTTTGTAAATATCTGATGTTAGTGCAACATGAGCTAATTCTTCTTTAGTTGTCCTTTTTTACAAGGCAAATAAAGATGAATTACCTACAAGTGCCAGCAAATAGATATATTATGGATCATAACGATGATGATGCGTTCTTCAAACTGATGTCCACATTAGACAATGGCGTCTTAGTCGTTTTGCAAGTGAAGGTTACACTTGGAAGCGGACTGCGATACCATGATCTATGTACAGCCATGATGCACGAAGAGCCGGATGTGTTTGTATGAGGTTATTCGACAATGCTAGTTTAATGTACAAATACATGCAATGAAGACAGGTTAATATATAATACAAACACTTTAGTAGTTAGATTATCCAAAATGAAAAGATAATTTACCATTCACCATATTTAAAAATGATATCATACAAAATATTATAAATAAGTTATAGAAAAATAGGTGAATTTTCATAAACTTAACCTAACTTAAAACAAAACTAGGTATAAAAACCGTTATCTATAAAACCGCAGTCAGTGGGCAACGAGCCCAAAATTAACCAAGAATTTACAATAAATTAGATTTAGAAATAAGATCTTGCAAATTAAACCCAAAATTTAACAAACACGAGATTTAGTCCTAATTTCATCAAACTTCTTAATCAGCAGTTAACGCTAACCCGAACTTGATCTCTCTATCTCTCCCTCTCGCATTCTATAATTGACCGGCACAGAGATCGAAAACGTTAGCTCAGCGTCAAAAGTCAGTTTAAGATGTTTTGGTGAAATCAGGGTTTGAAAATTTATCACACAAAGTTAACCAAGAATTTACCAAGATTTAGAAATACATCACCTAGAACCATTCAATTGTAAACATTTTACATACAAATCAGATCACATACAGTCACGATGCACGACGATGACGATGTCTTCTTTATAAATATCTGATGTTTGTACAACATGAGCTAATTCTTCTTTAGTTGTCCTTTTTTACAAGGCAAATAAAGATGAATTACCTACAAGTGCCAGCAAATAGATATATTATGGATCACAACGATGATGATGCGTTCTTCAAACTGATGTCCACATTAGACAATGGCTTCTTAGTCGTTTTGCAAGTGAAGGTTACACTTGGAAGCGGACTGCGATACCATTATCTATGTACAGCTACGATGCACGAAGAGCAGAATGCGTTCTTCATAGACGTTATTCGACGATGCTAGGTTAATTTACAAATACAGGCAATGACGACAGGTCAATATTTTACAAACACAAGTCTTAGAAGTGATATCACATATAATAAACATAGAATATCAGAAATCAGCAGTTTACGCTAACCTGGATCTTGATCTCTCTCTCTCTCTCCTTCTCGTATTACATGGTCAAACGAGACAGTGAGATCAAAACCTCAGCTCAGCGTTACAACTGTTACAAGTCAGCCTAAGACGTTTCGGTGAAATTGGGTTTTTAAAAATATATCACACAAAGCTAGTCAAGACATTTAACATACAAATCAGATCACATACAGTCACGATGCACGACGATGACGATGTCTTCTTCGTAAATATCTGATGTTTGTACAACATGAGCTAATTCTTCTTTAGTTGTCTCTTTTTGACAAGGCAAATAAAGATGAATTACCTACAAGTGTAAATCTGTAAGTATCCATACACTGCGATGATGACGATCCGTTCTTCAAACTGATGTCTACATTAGACAATGGCGTCTTAGTCGATTTTCAAGTGAAAGTTGACACTTGGAAGCCGACTGTGATACCATGATCTATGTACAGCCACGATGCACCATCATGAGCCTGCATTCTTCAATCTTCGCTGGCGCTTGGTTAAATTACAAATTAAAGTTTAAGCACTTTGATCACACAAGATCAACCCAGAATTTACTCTACCTTCACAAGATTAAGAAATAATATGCCACAAAATAGATTCAGACTATAACACGCACAATATTTATAAATGACATCACACAAAATCAATCCAGAATGTATTATCTATACATACAAAATTAGGCAATAATATGTGATTTTATATTATTTTACATTGACAGAATATACCAAACACAAGATTTAGAAATCACACAAAATTAACCCAGAAAAGCGTACGCAAGATTTATATGCGTATTATAAAACAAAATCACAAAATTGACCCAGAACGCACACGCAATACACACTTTTTACAAATTGGTAAAATTTATCTGTATTTTTTTCAACAATATAAAATTTATTTCCAAAAGTTACAACTAATGCCCGAACCGCAGTAGTTATAACATACTTATACATAATGGTACGAGAGCCCACGACCAAAATTTTTGTCTCATAGCAATACGGCCAAAACCGCATCAAATCGATAGATACGATTATCCTGAAC
The DNA here is from genome assembly GCA_905147285.1 of Hypena proboscidalis. Taxonomy (NCBI): domain Eukaryota; kingdom Metazoa; phylum Arthropoda; class Insecta; order Lepidoptera; family Erebidae; genus Hypena; species Hypena proboscidalis. The sequence goes on from LR990132.1 coordinate 3,192,023, forward strand.
TCGAAAATACCAATATCAGACATTTTCCGCGTAGCGTTTGATCTGACCGAATTTTCAAAATTGTCAAAGAATTTTACCGAACTGCATCATAGCAATATGTCTGATTTGCAGACTGTAGTTGAATGATAGTTCTGAGATACCGGAAACATATTTTTCAGACGTTAGTGGTGTAGCGCAAACCCGTAAAATCACTTAAAAAAATTAAAAATGAGACAAAAAAAATGTCTCATAACAATACGTCTGAAAATCTTTTTTATTAGTAAATTTTGGTTATTTGATGCGAACAAAACAATTTTCAGACGGAAATGTGAACGCATTAAATTTTGAGACCGTTTTGAAAATGTTAACAAATTTTACCGATCGGTATCATAGCAATATGTCTGAAAATTGTTGGACATGATAAAATAAGTTGTCCACATGTGCAAAAAATTTATATCAGACAAATTAAGTGTAGCACCTTCTCTATCAGACAACTTTTCGATACTCAGATATCATTTAAAAATCGTATCGAGGCATCTTGAATTTTCTGTTACAAACCAATGAATACGTTGCGACCCTGAATTTATTAGATGATAATTAACAAAGAATTTACCCGAAACCGTAACATTGAAGTTGAAGGACTGAAATAAATCGCACAAAAGGAAGCTGGCGAGTGAGCTGTATAATAGTAAGAAAGGGGCAGGAGCGTAACAAGCGCTGAGGCTGTTGAAATTAAATACTGATTGATTTGATAGTTTTGGTTTTATTTAAAGCACACTTGAGTAACTTTTACAAAAGAAATAAGTAATGACATCTGTCATCTGTCAAAGTACATATATTAATAGACAAGGGAGATTCTTGAATATCTATAAAGGCTGTAAATTAAAAAAAACATTTAACAGAGGCGTCGGCCAGGCGACTCCAAAACGTTATTTTCGTTTTTGGGAGTATATGCTACACTTAAAGTGTCTGAAAACAGGTTTTTGGTAATCATGGCAGCAATACGAAAAGTTGAATTTTTTTTTTATCCATATTGCTATGATACAGGTCGGCTAAATTTGTTGACATTTTCAAAAATGCGCTCAGGCTATATGCTACGCGCAAAATGTCTGAAAACAAACTTTTTCGTAATACAATTATAAAATCTATGTACATTTTCACTATCAGACGCTACGAATAATAAAAGTCAAGAAATGTAACTCAAGCTCAAAAACGTCACCACGAAAACAAGACCACGGTAGGCGGGGCTAAAAACTGGACCGCGCAGCGCTGCCAGTTCGCCAGTGTCATTGATTCGATGCGCTCGTGCCGCGGATTATTATAATTGCGAAGAAAAATGTTTTTTACAGTGTTTACATACGGCAAATATGCCGTCATGTGTTGTTAGGTGTTGTAGAAGCCATACGGATATGATACATTCTGGAATCACTTTTCATATGTGAGTAATAACCATTTTAAAATCCTATACTTGCGACGCGTGGAAAGTGTAATGCAACACGAATGCAATGTAAAGCTTAATGTATACGTTTTTTTTACTAGCTTACTAAAGGAAAAATGATAGTATGCATTAGTTTAATTTATTATATTATAAATATAATTTTACAGATTCCCGAAAAATGAAGTGCAGCGGAAAAAGTTCTAAATGGAAATTTCTCAGAGTTCGATTACATAATATGGCCAAAAAAGAATCTTTACTCATTTCTACCCGTCATAAGTTGAATACTAATTATATTCAAAGGGACATAATTATTTTCTAGGCTATTTTATTGAATAAAAAGTAAACATATAAACAAGCTTACTTTTTTTTTTTTTTTAAACGACGCCTGCACTAGGAATAACTCCTGTGTTGCGGGGGTGTTCACAAAAAGCGCAATGAATGTTGTTGATCTGTCAAAATAAAACGCATTGCTACTGATAGCGTGTTACGCAATTATCAGCTGGTCTGACATTGGCGCTACCAATCACTATTATTCGTGGGTAAAAAGCCTTAAATGGGTTAAAATACTATTGAATTTTAGATGCTTACGATACAATACTACAACATATAAAGAAACATTTTAATTTTAAAACCACTAAAATCTCAATCTTATTCAAGAATGGTTTAGTTAAATTACAACTAATTAATTTAAGTAATATTAGTAGTGCAAAAGTACAATATTTTTTTTGTTATGACTTATGACTTATCCGTTCATACTTATTGCATAACATCGTCCACGCATCTCGGACTGCAGCAGGCACGCGAACCAATCACTATTATCTGTCATGCCGAGAACCAATAATCGCGCTTGCCGGCATACAATGCGTTACGCGACCGCAGCTCATTGGCTTATTTGCATGTGTGTTCTTTCGTTTGAATACTTTGTCTATGTAGTAGTGTGTGGAGCAGAATTTCTTGTTGATTTTGTTCACAGTTACGCTTCCTTAGTTTTATTATTCGTAGATCAGACGTATTGCTACAATACCGACTGTCTTTTTTTTTTGACACAGCAGAAATGGCCTCCCACGCAGTTGCTACACTTTCGACCGTTACTACACACCTAGTCGGGTACAGAATCATACAATCTAACGATTTTATAGGGTTTTTGCCGTATTGCTATGAGACATGGTTTTGGTCGTGGGCTCTCGTACTATAACTTAGGACATAAATAAGATTACACCAGTATCAACAAGTATCAACCTAGAATTTACCGAACTAATTCATCTTCAACTTTCCTCCTAAAAGGCAAAATGAAGATGTATTATGAAGATGTGACGAATCACTATGCTGCCGCCTATAGCATAGTTGCAGTTAGTACGCTTTAGACGGTTTCGACAAAAACTCGTTTTAGTTGATACCTTAAATGAAACAGGACCTCAGTACCTATCTAGTACTCATCAGAAACCTATACTGAGTAGTTCAAACACAAAATAATCTCATTATTGTAGTTATACTAAGCATCGTCTAGATGCTTACTGTTAGTGAGCACTTTGCATAAATACAGTAAGTGTGTGTACCATTAAAAATATGAGTAAATTTATATCTAAACATAGGTATTGTACACCACTGAAATACACACAGATAATAGTTAGTTTGATACAGAAAAGTACAAATGGCAGTCTCATCTCATCACTTAAGGCGAGCTCCTTCAGACATCCATGGGATGGGATCTGAATGAGAGAATAGATTTGCGTAGTCCAAATATAAGTTTTCAATGATCACGTATTAGAATGATCACAATGCGTGCATACTGATGCTTACATTAGACAGTGGCGTCTCAGTCGTTTTTGTATTTTCACATATTCTTTTTGTAACGAGCATGCGGTAATTTTAAATGCATTCAGTTATGATTGGTCAATTTATCGAACGCATTCGGTTATGACCAAAGATGTTTTAAATAAGTCTTTTACTAGAGAGGCATAAATATTAAGAAAGTATAGTCAAACTGTTGCACACATGATTGTCAAAATTCACCTATTAATGTCAAGAATGCATACATAAATTCTGTACTATGTGTGCGTAAAGACATGCTGACGTTTCATATACAATAGACAACTAAGCTGTTCTATCTACTTCTACTTTTTCTGGTTATGACGGGTTAGTTATTAAATACATTTATTAATGAAAGGTTAATTACCACATGACCAACCAACACAATTTAATCGACTAAATGAATATTGAATACTTACTTAGATGATGACCTTCTCCATCGTCTTTCTCTGGAATCTTGATGCCAGCGGTAAAGTCGTGCATGTACACGATCTCGCATGAACCCACTTTCTTTGGATACTGGATAAAACAAACTTCTATTAGTATGTATTTAACAAATTAATAAGTAAATTTTACATTAATACCCCGAAATGGTACATAGTGTCTAGTTATTTTAATAAATATTTAAATGCATAAATTAAATGTTTTGTCAATTTACTCTATGCGGGTCGGTTGGTTTCACAAAATTAACCTCTTGGTATCTCTTTTGGATATGATATTAAGGCTCAAGCTGTTTCAACTGGATTGGCAAGCGACGAGAAGAGCAATTCCAGTGTCATAGAAATTTAAACTATATATGCATTACTATATAGATAGCGCATTACTATTCGGCGCTTGTGTGCCGTCGGGAATGTTCGCGACTCCTCGGTCGGCCGCGCGAATATTTAAGTTTCTAAAGCGAAACTGTGCTTTAAATTAATATTGATTAAGTCTAAAATTTAATGACACTGAAACTGAAAACTTCGCCAATTCGGTGTAACTTGAGCCTATTACTCTAAACTCTAACTTTAGTTATTTAACTCTTCCAATACGAAATAATTACACGAAGTCGATTGAGTTAATTTTGTGAAATTAACATTTAAACATAGCAAGTCCAATACATTTTTCTTTTATTTCGTTTTATCAAATAGCAATATTTGAGTAACATACATACTTTCTGTTAAGTGACAGTTAGTATGTACGTTGCGCTAAAATGCAATAGAAGTAGATAGACTGTGTAGATATAAAGAACATTTCAGTGTGTGAATAGTGGTAGCAAATAACATTGAGCTACCGCGTCGGGGTATTATTGCACATTTGTAAGACTATACACACGAATAAAGCAAGTTATTAGAATTACAAACAGCAAGGCAACAAAATCTTGAAGCACATTTGGGCATTAAACATTGGAAGAAACTTTACGTTTTAACTTCCACGAGTTTATTATCAGGGAGTGATTAAGCTCAAAGACGGATCACGGACCAACATGAAGAATAACTAGATATTGCCGGATCGTTCATTCTATAATACGTCTTTCTTGACAAAAATGCTATCACGATGTTTTTATAGACAAGTAAGATTAAAATAATGGACGCACATCTATACATTTTCTGACCATATCGAACGAATTGCCGAAATTAAAAGTGTTCAACTATGGGCCGGCTTAATATTTTTCTTACTTAACCATTATCTTGTCACTATTATTTTAAGGTAGGTGTTATATCGATAATAGCATTTTCCATCAAGTGTGTGGAGACAAGTAAAAACGCCCTGTCTTAATTTGTTAAGGAGGACAAGTGCACGTTGTACCCCCATACAAGCAATACGTTCGCGCTTTCGATACGGACAGAGTGCGTCCACCTTAAAAGGAGAGTTAGTGCATATATCTTTTCATGTAACGTAAAGTCATCTTCCATGTTAATTAGTAAGCAGATTGCAGAACAAAACCACAGCGGTCGCTCCTTCGCAGCTGATACAACAATCACCGATAAGAGTAAGAAAGGAAGAGAGTAAACTTTTACTCTGTTCTTTTCTTCTTATCATCGATTGTATGGATCATTTCTCACTGGTGACGGCTGATGGTGGCTGGTAACCTCGGTGGTAAGAGCCAGCGCGGGGTCCTTGCTTCTTTAACCTTTGGGTGGAATTACCAAAAGTGGAAGAAGCACGAGCAACGCACTTGGCTGTTGGTCTTCGGTCTTCAAGGTTGATTGTTGGATTGATAGGGTACATGAACACTTCCGTGGAATGAGCCTAAGAACTGTACGTAGACCGGTAACCTTCTTTGTTTAAAGGTTAGGTATATATGTGAAACAATGACTGGTTATTATGTATAATGACTAAATCGTGAAGTCGATGTATTATATTTAACACATTGTCTGTACATTAGTTCTAATGTCACTGGTACAAGGTGGTCAAAGTAAAAAATAGTCATTCTCTTGATTAAAGCGTAGCTCTTTCTAATTGGTTCATTCTTTTAGTATATAAGTTGCGTCAAAATCACGTGTCATGTACCCTATTATAACTGGTAATTACATTACAAACCATTGAGATCTATAGAGAAGCCATCCCAAACAAACAGTATCCTCCATTAAGAATAAATGACATTTACAATAACTCTGTGGCTAACAATTTTCGTTACAGAACTGAATAATTGATAAATGCTTAATTGGATTATGTATATTTATTCAAATTATGAAATACGGGTGTTACTCACATAATGTTGGTCTATTTAGTCGACCGCGGTTTCACCTATACTTTTTAAAAACAGCTACACTACAGCATGTCAATAAAATTTTTTAACCACATTCCACAAACTTTAAGAGAATTACCTTTACATATTTTTAAAAGAAAACTTAAGTCTTGGTTACTTGAAAAGTGCTTTTATACGCTTAATGAATTCTATTCCTGTAAGTTATCCTGTTTGTTAGTGCTACTTTATTGTCCATGTTTACTTCTTTAAACAAAAATTCGCATGTCTATTAAAGGTGAATATGTCGGGCTGCTAAAACATGTATACCATCTACTGTACCATATTCCTGCGAATAAATGAATCTTTAATCTTTAAAGAATCTTTAATCTTTAGGTATTTTCAAGAGAGTGCGACACGTCGCGCCTGAGTCGCAGCCAGTCTTGCACTGCGGGCAGCGACGCGAGTAATTTGAATAATGTTACAAACTCACGTCAGTTTTAATAAAAATATTATGTTTATTCGTTTAACTTTAGAATTTTTCTTTTACTCAATACTGACGCGTACTTTATATGGGTGTAGTCAAGTGACTGAGCGCACATTTGCCAATGAACCGAAATTTTAAAAAAATGTTTGGAATGTCCCCTCTAGCTCATATATCTCAATGTTACAAACAATTGTTTTAACAATATTAAAATGAACATATCAAGTCTTATATTTTAGTATTTTTAATACAAAACAAAAATGGCAGTGTTGATACTCGCGGTGTTTAATGACAGTTCCATACAATACTAACCCTCGAGCTTGTCTGCCTGTTCCACGATAAACCCGGGGCAGTATCGTTCAGACCAAGAATCATTACATACAATATATTATCCAATTACTGCCGGCACTGATAAATGGACGCTGTTTTCCATTCCAATTTTTTAATTTTTTAAACATAGATGTTTAACATACAATTAACAAATATACAAAAGTTCTGCATTTAATTAATAATTTAAATGTGTCGGTTATTTTTTTAATTAAATCTAAAAAATATTATTTATAATTTATTTCAGTGCGTTATAATTTTAAGATGCTCATTTTATAAGGTATTTTAAATGCGGGCTTTAATACTTACTACAGATAATTTATTACATATATTTTTTAGTATCAACATACACATAATACAAGTCATAAAAGTCAGATATTTTTATAAAGAAATAGGTAGGCAAACAAAGTTAGTTAACTAACGCTCCTGCGATAGTTAACAATGATCCATTTTGAATCTGCCATTGAAATTATAATCGATGAAAGCCTTCCATTTTACATACATCCCATAAAACTGCGTTTCCATTGAAGCGAAGCAAATCGTATTGAACAATCACAGTGCTTGAATCCGTATTAGTCTGGTCCACTTTCTCTCCGCTCCAGCTGCGCGGACTTTCAAAGAAAACAAATGAACACGCGGCCCCATGCTGGGCAGCGCAGAGTTTGAAAAATATATAAACACGCGGCTTGATTCTTCTCCGCTTTAATGGAAACGCAGCCTAAACATTATAAACACTAAAATAAAAAAGTTACATTACCTCGCCAGGGTTGCTAAAATTCCTGATGCGTCGGAATATCTTCTGTATAGTGGCAGACTCGTGGCAGATGAAGTAGTTGTTGTGCGTCACGTGGTAGCCGAACTCCGCATATAGAGCTTGGAGCTGCTTCAGCACGGTCGAACCTTTCAGGTATAGGTGCGAGGCTAGGGATGCCACCTACAGAAAAAAACCTTATATGAAAAAATTGCCTTAACATGCATGGTGAGGTGTAGGTGATAAAACACCTCTGCTATGATGGTATGTACGATGATGGTAAGTGACAAAAAAGCTCCAATCCGCCTAATAATTAGATACGGAAACCATTAAAATCTGGTTATATTTTCAACACTGCAAGAAGTTGGTAACTGTTTTTTGAAGAACCGCTTTCTCAGTGTTAAACGGCCATTCTAAATCGCCGTTTACTAAAATCATATTTTGCTTTGGAATAACTTTTTAATACTTGCTTCCCGATTGCTTCCATTACCAACTGTTTGCTTCTTTTTGATTCCTACGTATTTTAAGAGTACAAATACATTTCAAATTTTATACATTTACAAACACATCAGGATAGCCGCCTCATTGACGTGTTTTACACAAACTATAGGTAATCAACAAAGCGACAATGATCAACAATTACTGCGGATATATTGCCCACATATTCAATAATCTGGACTCCGAAATATTAAGGGATAAAAACATACGAACGATTTATTAGTTCTTTTAAACTCGACGCCTTGCTCAGTTGAAATAGCAAATACGCGTGCAAGTCAATTTTAGTAAAAATATAATAATGTCAGAAACCGTTCCTATTTTTTATTTATTTATGAATCTGTTCTAATAATATTATAATAATGTTAAAATAAGTTGTAAATTGTTAAGTACGATTTAAACTTTTTCGCATTGTTTTCCTGCCTTTTATTTATAGGGTTTAAGGGGTCTTTGCACACTTATCCGTTTAAATGTTAAGATATACTAACAGCATTTTTGAGTGTGTGTTTGACCTTTGACTTCGCAGTCCTACGGTCTCCCACTGGTATGTGCTGAGCTGACGTCTGATAGAAAATTATGGAAGGATAAAAAATATTGCACAGACCCCAAGTAATTAAGATAAGGGCAGGCGGATGATGATGACTAGCATTGATTGTGATAATTACACATAGTTTCTTAGTAAAGAATAACAGGACAAACCTGTACAGCAGCCGAAACGCCATCCTTCTCCGGCACCCTGTGGTCGCACATGTAGCCGATGGCTTCTTCAAACGCGAATAAAGGAATTTTACCCTGCTGTGCTAGTAAAAGTGTAGTGTTACCTGAAAACAAAATAAGCTCTACTTCAGCTTTATCATCAGCTTACATGAGATCAGAGAAAAACTGTATGTGGTCCCAAAATAAACAGAAAGGTAACAGTTTGTATTGTTTGATGTTAGAATGTAAAATCCTAGCAGGAGGCAGCAGTTTCTTCCTTTGTTCAGCTGGTCATAGACTGTTCTATTCATAGACCAGATGATAAAATGCAAAAATATATTAATTTCTTACCCATCCACTTAAACCCGGTGAGCGTCTCCACAAACTCTCCCTTCCCTTTGATAATGGCCCTCAGCATCTTAGAGCTGACGATGCTAGCCATGATGTACAGCTCTGCAGCATCGCCAGCTGCATTCTGCTTGTAATACTGCTGCAGCAACCACCAGCCCATTAGCGCTCCCATCTCGTTGCCAGTGAATATGTGCCAGCTCTTTGTACTGGTGAAGACAATAATGATTTCAAACTAGTGTCTTTCTAGCTCCTATGACCACATGAAAATCATACAAGCCAATCTCAAGGAAGACCATATACGGCACTTCTTTTTCCTTACATGCAAAGACTAGACAAGAGATTTGATGCAGTACCAACATAATCAACAGATTAACGTTACGGGACTAATAAGAACCCAATAACGTTAGTGATTCTCTTGAATTGGTATTATATTGGCTCGTATTTGATTGGTCGTTCACGAATTTGGTTATTTCTCCAAAGTATATTATGTTTGTCTTCATTTCAATAAAATTTATATTTTACGTACTAAATATTTTAATAAGATTATAATAATATATTATTTTAATGTATGTATTAGTATATTTGTTACCATATTTATGTATTCGAATTGTTGATATTACATTATTTTCACATTATTTTAATTTATTTATGCCCTACCTTTGTTCGCTCTGCATCACCTTAAGGTTGACTGGTAGAAAATGCCTATGGCATTAAGTCCGCCGTTGTACTTTTTTTAAGTGCAAAAAGTTGTAAAATAAATAAATAAATAAATAAAATAAATAGTCGATCACTTTTGCCCCATAATCCAATCCAAAAGATATCAGTTATCACATTCTATGTCTATTTGTCTACCTTCACTAACCTGTCATCATACTCAGCAACCGCTAGTCTATCCGCATCAGGATCATTGACGAGCACAAGTTTGACGCCTCGCTGTTCAGCCAAGTCCTTGCTTAGTTCTAAGCATTGCAGTTCTTCTGGGTTAGGGAACTTCACTGTTGGAAATTCTGGGTTCGGGTCTTGCTGTTCTTTTACGCTTATGGGCGCCTGGGAGAATGAAGACTCGTTATTATTTTGTTTAAAAAAACGTTGCAAAAAATTTCGTTTGCAAATTTTCTCTGGATTTAGACCAGGAAGAATGTGAATGGTCTTAAAGTAATACAAAATTTCACCTTCAAATTTGCAGTATCAAAAGCCTTTAAGATATACTCATATCCAACACCATGCATAGCACTGTACACTATATCAATGGCGGCTCTTTCATTCTCCTGCAAGATTTCAGGGCTGGGCTTGATAATCGTTTGCATGTACTTCGAGGTCACTTCATCTTGGCAGTCTTTCATCAGCTCGTGAGCGCAGATCTCGTCAATTTTCCAATGGTCGTCGGGAATGCTGAAAGAGAAGAATACATACAACTGGCTGGAATAGGAACCTTAACTGCATTGCTTAAAATCTGGCAGTATAACAAGTCTAGCACTGCTGAATTCCGGATTCGTGGTGAGCCAATATCGTGTACACTCAGGTGGTATAATTTTGTAGTCTTTAATGTAACCGCGCATCTGAAATCTTCTGTGGACTGTTCTGTTTCATAGCTTCTAGTTACGACTGAAAATTTTGTGGTTGTACTCACTCCAAGCACTGCAGAATCTCCTCCAAAATATTATCATCATGGGGCCTGATGATCTGGCACCCGTTTCCCCAGTACACCTTGTACCCGTTATCTTCCTTCGGGTTATGCGAAGCTGTGACCATGATGCCAGCAGCCGCCCCATAGAGAATGGTGCCAAAAGAAACCAGCGGAGTTGGACATACTGCTGTGAAGTAGTGCACGGGGATTGAAGATGATATGAATACCTTAGCTGAGAGGTGTGCGAACCTGAAAAGAAGAATTAGATTTGAAAAAGGAGAAATGGTTTTCCTTTGAAAAAAGCTTTCGAGAAGGCAATTTTAAAGTTTTAAGGTAGAAGTCACACGAAGTGTTTACAATAACATAAGTGCTTAAATAGCTAGATAGTAGGTACCTAATGTCTTTATGAAAGCTAACTTTCACTTAGGAAACTGTCCAGTCCGTCAGTCCCATGCAGTGTAGGTACACTGGTCGGAACGGATGTACTGGATAGCTTATTACCAAGTCAATAAGTTAGTAAGGTTAATAAAATAAAACCTACCTTAAATCACAGTCTTTTTTTAACCTACTTCAAAATGAAAGGAGGAACCTTCTCGTCAATTCTTTTGTTTTTAAGGTTCCGTACCTCAAGAGGAAAAATCGGAACCCTTATAGGATCACTTGTTTGTCTGTCTGTCACAACCCTTTTACTCCGAAACGCGTAAATCTACAGTGCTGAAATTAATATCATATACGTTGATCAACGGTTCCTTTATACTGTAAAGAACATAAGTTTCAAAGTTTACATATTCAAAAAATAATTGCGCCTCTTAGATTTATGTTTACATATTAATTTAGGTTAAAAAAGAATTACTCATTAGCCTTTATGGGCTAGATTGTAATAAAATGATATTTGTGATATCTTAGAAACCAAAAAAAAAAAAAATAAAAATGCAATAAACCCTGACAAATGTATGGAAGAGCAAAAATCCAAAAACCTATGGGTATAGGTCTTATAGCACAACTATAGGAAAAAATCTGAAAATCCTAAATACCTATCCTAAAAACTATCTTTTTGGGGTCGGTAAGCTTTCAAATAGGTACAGTAAACGCTCATAAGTCCATAGGCACGCTAAGGATTACATTGCTTTAAACTGTACGAGCCCGATGCAGCCAGTACACACACTAACGAAGTTGCGTGCGTGTATAGCAGTTTATAAGATAACACAAACTAATGAAATGTTGTCGCATTCGTATTAAACGCGTCACAGTGGCGACCGGTTCTTAAAATTCGCATCTATCTATCATGAGCAGGTAGCTGTATCGGGCTATCGGGTAAGCATTGGGATCACAATCAACTAAATCTGAGTTTGAAGCTTAGTTGATTTGTGGTTGTATTTTGTTTTTACGAAATCATAATAATATTTGTAATATTTTAAGCACAAACTTGTTAGGTTTTCATGCTTAAATAGTTACATACAATACATAAATAGTTACATATTAATATGACTAATAAGTTAAATATGTTATTATTATTTAACTATTTACGAATTTTTTTATTTTTATTTTCATTGTTGTAAGGTAGAAATAAAAAAAGTCACGCTGAATGATGATAAAAATGTTTATTCGTTTTATTTATTTATACAATTAATAAACTTTTAAGAGCATTGTGACGTCACATTCCTACCTAAATAAAAAAAAAGTTACCTTGTAACCGTTTATAAGATTTTGGATTAATATCTATAATAACTAATAAGTTAAATATGTTATTATTATTTAACTATTTACGTATTTTTTTATTTTTATTGTCATTGTTGTAAGGTAGAAATAAAACAGTCCTGCTGAATGATGATAAAAATGTTAATTCGTTATATTTATTTATACAATTAATAAACTTTTAAGATAATTGTGACGTCACATTCCTACCTAAATTAATAATATAATAGAAGTGCCCTTGTAACCGTTCTTAAGATTTTTTATTGTAACCCACCAATAATATAAATGTTACTAAAATGATTCATCATGACAACAAGGAAGGAAAGGATGTTCTAAAACAAAAATATAATTATTGATACCCTAAACTTCAAAAAGTATAGAAAGGACTTAGCGAGATTAGATCTCACGGCTCATTGCTAAACGCATTTAACTGCACTCCTTAACCGCTCGGCCACCTTGACTCATTGTAAGTAAGTGAAATTATGAACTACAATTATTTGTTAACAACATGTGTCTATTTCTTGGAAATAGAAGGTCGTAAGTCAAACTACACTTCAAACTATTGCCTTTTGAGATTGCTTATGGACTTTTGGTCGTGACTGTACATACATTTGGTATGGAACCCTGAGATTTTGCGAGTGCCGACACGCACGTGACCGATCTTTTTTATGTTTGTTTGTCCATTTCTCGATGACATCTATTTGTTGTCTGAAAGAATTTACTTGTGACGTGGTCCCATTTTCATAAGTAGAATAAAAAGATTTGATACATCAACCATCTCTATGAATTCAATTCAGGACAGTTGGAATTGTTATAGACACTACTTACTTGCTAATATCAGTTACACGCTAGAACACAACTAGATTCAATTGGTGACGAAAATTTAGAAGATTTTATTGGCATAAATTAATTTCTGGCGGGTAGCAATGAAGATGAAATGGTGGACGATAACATTTCCATACAAATTGCATTAGAATTTAATACTTTCTGTCTAGGAGCCACCGCATTATGATATTTAAGATTATGATTAACATTATTACAATGTCGTTAATAATATTGTTATTTAAAATTAATTATAATAATTTCCTAATTTTTTAACTATAATGCATGTTTAAATGTTCGCATGCCCACAGACTGGCAAAATAGATGGACTGTATATTATATGTTTTAAGAACCATTGTAACTCTATTTTTAACCGACTTCAAAAAAAAAAAGAGGTTCTGTATTCGATCCGTATGTATGTATGTATGTATGTATGTATGTATGTATGTCACCTTTTTATGTTCGCGATTTTCTCGGAAACTACTGATCCGATTTGAATGCAGTTTTCGGTATTTTAATCCTTGTGTTTCAAGGAAGGTTTTAGTATATAATTTATCAGAATCTGATGAAGATCTTTGGAGACAGGCAACGGAACTCTTCAAAAACGAATAGCTAATGAACCACGTTTTGTGCAATCGTGTATCTATGTATTGTTTTCACCACTACATAACATAACATCATGCCTGTGTATGCTTTGAAGGGTAAGCAGAGACAGCCTACTTACCTACCCTTAAAGTACCGAAAGCTCTGCTTAGGTTTGGACGGGGCTTACGTTTCAGCACATTTGTTATTTTCGTAGTGATAACTTATGATCATGAAGATCTCAGAAAGAATTTTTTGATTATTTTGATTGTTTCTATTGTGTTTCATGCGTAATGATGCCTTAGTATTTCTTCCTAACCCCATCGTTAAATCTAAAAAACTAAGACACTAAAAAGCTTGAAATAAAAAAATAAAATAAAAAAAACTAATTAAAAAAAAGAATATTCTTAACTCGAGCGTATTCTAAATATTATAATTATGTACTAATTTCTTTCAAAGAAAAAGGAACCGCCTTCAAAAACTCAAAAGTAAAAAATAAAATATTCGCTAAACTTTGCTTACCTTTATATTAATTTGTTTAAAACAATAAACCCAAATAATTATGTAATACCAATTAATTATATTTTTTTGAAGTCGGCGCCAAATTACAAAATCAATATAAATTAATATAAAGGTAAGCAAAGTTTAGCAAATATTTTATTTTTTACTTTTGAGTTTTTGAAGGCGGTTCCTTTTTCTTTGAAAAAAATTAGTACATAATTATAATATTTAGAATACGCTCGAGTTAAGAATATTCTTTTTTTTAATTAGTTTTTTTTATTTTATTTTTTTTTATTTGTTTTTTTTATTTTATTTTTGTGTGAATAAAATGATCTTTATCTTTATCTTATCTTAAAAACCTTTGCTTTCTAAAGGGTAAGAATAAACGTATAGTATACAAACTTACATAAATACATTTATACATTTATTATTTTAGTACTGCTATACATTTTCTATGTAGGGGCTTAAAAAAATGTATGCCATTAATCCAAAAATGCTTGAATACTATCTAAGTCAATAGTTACGGCGAATAAGTCTGCGATAAAAAGCGATGGTCATAAAGTCATCGTTTTGTAAAGATAGCAGGTCATAATTAATAAATTAGCAGATAGCAACTACAATCAGTGTTTAGATTAGTGTATTTTTAGTATGTCCCAGGAGACTTTGTTAGGTTAAAAGCTGATAGTTTATCTGTGTAGGTATGCCTCTAACATTATTGATTGACGCACACATAGGAAAACTTTAACTTTGAGTGCACGGTTGGCGTAGTGGGTCCCGTGTGGGTTCGATCCCCACACGGGACAAATCTTTGTGCGATTCGCAAAGATTTGTTCTGGCTCTGGGTGTGCTTTGTGTGTGTGAAATGTATGTTTGTAAATACTTCTGCGACACAGGAGTAATGCGGGCATTTTAGTGCGCCGCTTTTTTAAAAAAGAAAAAAAAAAGATCGATGTACTAGATTTCTTTTAGATTTTTTTAAAGGTTCTCACGCTATGCTGAGTATCGTTAAAACAGATAATCAGGTTCTCTAAACCTTAGATACAATATCCTGTGTCCAGCCAGGATAAAGATCCTGGTTGGACACAGGATATTGTATCTAAAGAGCAGATTTTTAAGTTTACAGTCATGTAATTGGTTCGTCAGGATTGCTGAGTGTTTGTTTATTTGTGTTAGTGATATTAACACACGTACCAACGCACTCGGTTATTAGTGTTGAATAATTTACCTCATATGATGTCATTCTCTGACTTCTATCCTATTATCACGGTAAATTGACATTACAAATGTAATACCTAGTCACGTTTTTTTTTATCAAGAAAAAGATTAAGTTAAATTCAAATAGCAAATAACTTATTCTCTCTAACTATTCTCTGGAACGAAGGCATTACAAGGGGGCAAAAATACACGAAAATTAAAAAAGACGGGATGGGATTAAAAAATATATATAATGATTAATCTCTTGTATTAAGAATAGTCGCTTCTCTAAACGAATTAAATTTAAATACTTGTGACATGTGACACATCAATACGTAGTAAATTTGTGTAATTTGTGTCTGTGTGTTTTACAAACAAAAGAATCGTGATAAACGTAATAACGGAGTTAAACGTTGTAATATTAGCTAAGTATTGTTTGAAAAGTCACGCGGGTACTTACAACTGTACATTTAGAGGATTTGGGTAGCGGGATCTGAAGATTTATCCGGCTTGAAACTGGTAGTATGTATACACTAATGGGACAAAGTTGGTGGGACTTAAACATCAATCAATATTCTTTATTTAATTTACCTAATATTAAATCACTCGATGGTTTAGCGGTTAGCGAATCACATCTCACTGCGAGGTCACGGGTTCGATTCCCAGGTCGAGCAAAGTGTTTGTTTGTGAACTTTCCATCAGAAAATTCACTATAGCAGCACGGAGTAGGAATTGTGGTCGGTGGATGGCGATAGGCTTACCTCCTCTCCCATGGGAAGTGTGGGTGTTGTACTGCCACAGCCTTTTGGGTAATATAGGCGTGATGTTATGTTATGTATGTAAAGCACTGAAATCGCAACTATTATCCAGTACAGGGAGAAAAGTTTGTAAAAAAAGATTTCATTATAAAAATTGTAACTTCTAATTGATTATTTTTATAGCATTTAGCTATCATACAGTTGAGAAATTTAGGGTTCTGGTAAGAGGCGACCGTAGCAGGATGGCTAAAGCGGATGCCCGGTGTGCAGTAAGGTCGCAGGTTCAAATCCTGCCGGTCCCATATCTTTTTCAACTGTTTCTTAGTATAGAAATTGTATTCACGTTCAATTTTAGTAGTTAGTAAATCAAATGTGTCTCAACAGCCTTGTCGCAATATATTACGAGTTGTAAACAATATTTACACAACTTCAGGGTTTGAGATAATCCTTAGTCACGATATAATATGACACATAGAATGACAGGGCCGTTAGGGCATTAACTCCACTTTATAATACGGACGGTTTTCTCTGAATAAGATACTTCAAGCATCACTTGAAGTGTAAGTTGGCAAACATTTTACTATATCGAGGGCCTGATAGAAAATTTAAACATCCGTTGTTTCGTCACGATTTTCTTTGAATTTTAAGGGTATACAATCGCACACATATGACGGTATTGTTGTCTCTATCGGCCTATGATATAAATGTGTGTGTGAAAATACGTGTTAATGTTCAATTGTTGCTGAACGGGGCAATTACTCGGATCTGTTGTTTGATGAGTCGGACGATTTTCAACAAAACTTCGTTGCTATGGTAACAATGACGAGATTTGTATGTGGAACAGGGATGTGTACTGTTCCGCAGTCAGTTCGATGCAGTTCAATGCATACTCTCTGGTCGGTAGACTAGTGGGTGTCATATCTCGGCTTGGTTCGGTATCTCCCTGCCACCTCTCCCGCATTTCCGAGTAGCTAACGAATAGTTGCCTTACAATGAGTTGTCAATGAGTTGAGATAGATATTGTAATTTCTTTTAAATTGTAATATGGTATTTGATGAATGAAATAAGGTATTTTGATGAAAGTTATTGATGAAATAGAAAGTTAATTATATTTACGAGGTTCCTTCGTTTTGAAAACTTGTAATAACCTGTTGTATAATACTGAAAAAGTCGCATTTATCTGGCCGTTCAAAACTACGGGTGTTTGGATGCCTATATTCTTTAAATAAGCAGTCTAAAAATAATTTGAAATCGAAGGAACATAGATAAACATGTTTTTAATTGGCTGTGCAAAAATTATAACATTGTGATGAAAAATGTAAAAGATACAACCATAGTCATTTAGTATGAGAATACGATACCGATTGTTCTCCCTTAAGGTAACTACAGAAGGGTTTGCCGAAAATGGGCACCTGTGAAAAGATTTTGTATAATGTGTAATTTGTGTCTTGTTTAATGTTAGGTTTCGTGTTTGATATAATTGTTATGTTTTATTTTGTATAGTTTTCGTTTATTACTTATTTATGTGTCCTATTCTATAGTATTGGGCATTGCCTGTAATGAAGATTGCTAAGACGATGCTTTAAATAAAATTGACTGTCTACATAAACGAAAAAATAAAATGAACCCTCAGACTACATAATATTCTAGTCCTGATGCAGTACTTCATCTTGAGTCTGTTGTACTATCAGCGAAATTGATTCATTACCCATTTGGCAAACATTTCCTTTGAAATTGTCAAAGTCGATAAGGTTGATATATTTTGTTGATAAAACAAGCTAATTTAGACTTTAGTGTTTTGAAATGACTATACAAAAATAGTATTATGGTTCATAATGAATCTGCTTTGTGAATAATACATAGAAAGGAGATGAGATACTTTCTCGTCATCCGTTGTATAGCTGGTTGCATGACCTTGAATATTCTGTCCTAATGTTTTATCTATAAAATTATCGGTGGATGACCCACGGACTATGACATAATGATAACGTAAGATATATTTATTCGTGTGGTATCTACACTACGCAATATTATTGCGATTGATTACATCAATCAAAATTGTGCTGTGATGATTACAATAAATCTACTATAGACTCTTGCACGACGTATGAATCTAGTTGTCAAATCAAAGATGCGCGGAACAATCTACACGCCTCCTCCCTCCCTCATTCATATCCTCTCCATATTGATTAAGTGCACCCACACAAAAATAGCACAATTATTTTTTACTTGTATCTACTATATTAAATTTAAAATAATAAATGTATTTTTTGAGGCTAGGCATTTCTATACCGCTAAGATGAGAAACAAACATATGTCAGCCCGAAAATAAGGCAAGCACTTGCAATATCGTAAATAATTTTAACTTTTTATATAATTTATTATAATTTTTGGACATTTGATATATTTTTTTGACATCTTACTATTTTTCTTAATGATATTATGTTATAATAATTTTATATTCATTTGCTACAATCCTGCATGTCACTATTTTTTATGATGATTTCATTGAAATTTGCACACCTGCTTGGGTTATAAATCAGTGTACTTATTATATTAATCCGTGTACCAACCATGTAAACCTGTTTCATGCTAATAAACTATTTGAATATTTGAATCTTTGAATCACTCCTGCGTTGTCAACCCTTCCGAGACTTTGTCTGTAAGAACCCTCCTTGATCGTGATCGGATTTCGCTTCGAAGACTAAATAATTCCTTACCTCTGACTGTTGTATCTGCCATCGTAGCCGATGACCACTCCATTCTGCAGCTGGCTCTGGTTGCAGACCTTCTTGATGTAAGAGCAGATACCCTGAAGACAAACATTTTAGTTAAGCCACCAGTTATTTTAATCCTGACATTGATATTCTAGTAAATGCTCTTGATACCTCGCGCCCGTTGGGTCAATAAGAACTAGAAAAATTATGATAAGTTATTGTAATATTATGATAAGTTATTGTCTGATAATATCAGGTAATTGGTAGAATAAGTCGATTATTTATGAATATCGTTATTAATTTAGTAAGTAATAAAGATTGTTATTAAGAAATTATATTGTTATTTATCAGCAAAAGGTAACGGCCATTTTTATGATTAAATCAGTTATGATTTGCACTTTTTAACGAAATTTACTTTTAATTTTAATACTTAAACTTTAAGGCAAACGATTGAAAAATATAGGAATTCTTGCAACGACGCACATATTCTCATTTGCCCTGGTACTTCGAGCCGGATTCGTCCATTGGTTCTCTACAAATCAGTATATTTTACCGACACGGCCAAAATAAAGACGTACAGTGTAGTTCAGTAGTTGCCCGGACTGGATTGCATAGGTCGATACAGCTCCATTGGAAGTGCACTTGCGTGCAACTGTTACAATAACTGCGCATGTCCTGACGTCAATGGTTCAACACACACAGTCAATACCCTTTAGCGCCTTATGGCATTGATTTGTCGACTTATTGCACTTGTAGTATGTTTGAAATGCAGGTAGTAAAACACATCATACCGAGTAAAATAATTAAACATCAACAATATAAGAATTACTTACATCTTTTCATTTGCTATGGTACTTGCCGGATTCTTCAATTCTCAACTAAATATCTATATTTACTGATATAGCAAAGATGCTACGACGTAGAATGTAGTTCGTAGCCCGAGCAGGATTGCACTAGTCAATACAGTTTCATCAGATCTGCAGTTGCGTTCAACTGCGCAGGTCCAGATGTCAATGGCGGTGCAATACATACCTACTCTCAATACCCTGCTGCGCCATATAGTATTGATTTGTGCGTTTATTGCACTTGTAAATGAATGTTTTAAATGCAACTAAACACATCACATAGAGTTTAGCAATATAAGAATTACTCACAATATTCTAATTTGCTATAGTACTTCGAGCCGGATTCTTCGATTCTCTCATAAATTTATTTACTTTACTGATAAAGCTAAGACGTTACGAGTAGGGCATGGATACCGGAATTCCGGAATCTCAAAATACCGGACTTAATTCCTGATTTGAAAATTGCCAAGATTTTGGATGCCCTCCTCCTGTCACGACGTAATATGTATTTTTATTAAACTAAGGCTGATTGAACTTAATACAAGAATTAGAGCTACGCACATAAATATTCTCATTTGTTATAATGCTTCGGGTCCAATTCTTTCACTGCTTCTCTACTTTTCACCAACATAACCAGATATTACGGCGTAGAGTGTAGTTCAACGCGGCCCGGGCATAATTATTACACTATTTAATAAAGCTAAATGATATGTGCAGTTGCAGCAACGGTTACAACAACTGCGCAAGTCCTGACGTCAATGGGCAACACCTACAGATAGCGCGCGAGTTGAATGCAGTCGGGGTCTGAGGTAAAGAGCGGGAGCATCTCCCCCCGCTATCCGCACGCCCCACCTCACGCGCCTGCAGTGTAGTGATGTGCCATCCTTGTCAACAATCGTACGTTTGCCGTGTTATTGTGTTAATACTGAAGTCCCCGTGTTATTTTTTTATTTTAATAATGACTGATCCGAGTCCATCAAGTTAGTTACAAAAAAACGTAAAAAGGTTAAAAGAAGTTACGGAGCTGGCGGTTTCTCAGGTTACAGAGGAAGATTGTCGTGGCTTCGATGATCACGTCATAATTTTAGAAGAAAATTATTGGCAAAGAGATGGATTAATTGAAGATACCATAGATTGATTCGTCATTGAGGTCAGCGACTGCGAGGATAGTGACACTGATTCAACCATATCTACCATTTCTGAAATGTTTTGAATTGTGAAATGATGATTAAAAACGTGTGATAATTATGATATTGTTTTTTTTTCATCATGTTAACCCAGTGTAAAAAATAAAATTAAACTTAAAACATTGTTTAAATTTATCGACATTCATTACTCATTGTGGTCATCAATAATTATAATTAGGTCACAGCACTACCGCATTCCTAAGCTCTGCATTCAACTCGCGCGCTATCAGTACACGATTCAATACACTGTTGAGCCGAATGGCATTGATTTGTGTCATAATAAACGCATACTAACGTATCAATTTATATATTTTTAAACTTTTATTTAACTTTAAAAAAAAACTGACTTTAACAAAATTATATCTATACAAGATATAATTTTGTTAGTCAGTTTTTTTTTAAATGATACAACATCAATCAGTTTATTAAGGCTTTTTAACACATTTAGACCCATATTCACACGATTTAGACGCGTAGTCTTATTTTTCAAAAATGTTCTCGAATCGCCAAGGTTTCAAAACATATATTTTTAAACATAGTATAAGAATTACAACGACACAATTTTGTTTTCGTTTGTTATGATACTTCGGGTCTTTATTATTTACCGACATGACCGACGCGGTGACGACACGACTGTTACGTAGAATATAGCTCAAGTTGTAGCCCGGGCAGGATAGGTAAAAAAACTTGATCATGTGCAGTGAGCACCTGTTAATTCTAGTGATGCAACGAACACGATCTTAGAATTCACCGAATATCAGTGATTTGACGAGTATTCGTATTCGTATTCGCTATTCGTACCACAATCTTTCAGTACAATTGGCCGCACTTTGAAACAGATAAATAGGTATTTGTTTAATTTGATTCGATTAATAGCCGATACCTCATCTTAGTATATAAAAAAGGTGATGCCAGTGAATTTGGGTAAACAGGTCACGATTTTTTACAACTCCTATTCAGTTCAATTGTAGATCATATTGATAGATTGACATCTGATTGGGTTTTGCAATTATAGATAAACAGATAAACACAGATAAACACTTTTATTGGTAATGATAAATTACACGTCACAAATTATTAGCACATACAAAAACATGAATATAATTAAATCGATAATAAAAACAATAGCATCAACATATCATTATCATTATAAATAAATAATAGAATTATGTAATAATATAAATTATTTAAAAATAGTCTACTAGTAAAAAAAAAAAAAAAACAGCTTGGCAGTTCTAATGGAACATTAGTAAAAAAAATACACATTTATTTTAAATTTAACTATTACTAATTTAAGAATATCTCATCTACGGAGTAAAAGGCTTCCTGAACGAGCCAGCACTTAAGTCTATTTTTAAAAACAGTTCGTGACTTTGAGGAGGTTACATTTATTGGTAAACAATTAAATATTTTAGGCCCTATCACGTGTGTAAGTTTACTCATTTTTGCGAGACGATGTGGCACAAGAGCTAATTTCTCTGCATCACGTGTGCCATATGTATGCCTGTCTCCTCGCTTCTGATAGTCTTGCAAATGATCCCACATGTAAAGGGCGATTTGCATAATTACAACACTCGGTAGGGTCAGTATTTCAAGAGATTTGAAATATGGTTTTGCTGACGTAAAGCGTGACACCTTTGCAATCGTTCTAATTGCTCTTTTCTGCATGCGAAAAGCGCGTAATCTGTCCGCTGCCTGTCCCCATAACTCGGCACCATATTGTAGTACCGAGTGTACAGTTGCGAAATAGCAATTCCTGACGACGTCAGTACGCACTACTCTGCTAATTCGACTCAGAGCAAAGCAAGCACTGCCGAGCTTTGCGCACAGCTTGTCGATGTGAGAAGACCACGTCAGCCCACGATCTAATTCAAACCCGAGGAATCTTGTGGACTCTATCTGCTCCACTAATACGCCATTGACACAAACGCAAAGATTTCCTACCTCTCGCCCCGAGATGGAGAAGTTAATGAAATGTGTCTTTTTTAGATTCAAAGCAAGGCCATTCTCATTAAACCAAGTGGAGACCTCGAATGCGGCCTCATTTAATTTTCTTTCTAACCCGTTGACATCTACGTCATTTACAACAATGGCGACATCGTCGGCGAACATAAATACTTCGCCTGCTTTAATGTTATCTGGCAGATCGTTTAGAAGAAGCGAGAACAAAATGTTAGAAACAGATGATCCCTGAGCCACGCCCATTTCAGCAGTTAAAGGATCGGATTTATATTTACCACCATCGGCACTCACAATCTGACATCTATCTTGCAGGAGATCCGTTAAGAGTGCATGCGTGGAACCAGCAATACCGTAGTGCAGCAGTTTTAAAGCAAGTACACCGTGATCCGCGACGTCGAATGCCTTAGACAAATCACAGCATAAGAGCGCAACTCTATGCTTTCGATCGCAAGCATCTACTACGCGTCGCAGAACCTCTCTAGTTAGATCTGTGGTTGACCAACCAGCGCGATACGCGTACTGCCTATCAGACAAAATACTTGTCTGTTTTAAGTATTTTGTGAGCCGGGCACTTAGCCCGTTTTCAAAAACTTTTGCTACTGCGGGTATAATGGACACTGGCCTGTAATTATCCATATCGTCCCGTTTACCCTTTCCCTTATATAGTGGTGATATTTTGCTAGCCTTCATAGACCGTTGGTAAACACACGATTATAAAACTTGAATTTGTCAATTAAGGCCACTTGAACACAAGATAAGAATTGCAGCGACGCACATATAATTTTTATTTGATTAGTTTCTTCACGCTCGATTCTTTTATTGCTTATCTATATTTCACCGTCACAACTAAAACGGCCTTACCAAGTCGTAGCCCGGGCACACTCTAAAAAATCGAGGCCAACTAAGAGAGATTTTCTCTTAGTTGACGTTAAATTGAATAAAACAACCATGATATTATGCAACTCAACGATAGCTGATTAATTAAAGCAACAAGTTCATTTTTATTGAACGAACAATGTACATATGTTCATTAATTCTAACACGTAAATACGTTGTTTGTATCATTATTCACTTCTTTGTATAACTTAATCATTTTTATTTAGTTAACATAAACAAATACGTCAGTTGAATCAATTTAGAATAAACTAATAAAAGCAATCAAAATCAAATGATAGTTTTGATCATTTTTATTTATAAAATTAACAATTTGTCTTGTTTGATTTAACTAAGATCTGATAATAACGTCAACTAAAATTTAATGTTACATTCCACTATAACTAAAACGTTGAATCGACTTTCATATTAGTTGAATTAATCATTCGATTGATAGATTTGATCAAGAGATCGACCCCTCCCTATGCCTCCCTCTACCCGCCCGCATCTATCTTTGGTGCCAGGTGACTGAGGGATGTAAGCAAATCAAGTCTAAACCATTTCGTGCCGTGGAGTGGCCTGCTGTGCTTCTTTTCTCTGCTTAAAGTTAGAATCTTGGTGGTCATTTTAGTATCAAGTAATTTAATTCAGTGCGTTTGATATTAAAGGATTAGGTATATAATAAACGTTGATTATAAGTACAAGTGCAGTTATCCCGTGTGATCCCGTCTTTTGACTACTGGAAATGGAAGACGTTAGCGAACTGCTCAAGACATGGGATTTAGAGGCTCTAAATACCAGTATTCACCCGTAAGTATCTCAATAGCAAGTTTTTTTTTATGGTGGTTATAGAAAATGTAATTGGTACCTACCTGAACCCAAGGGTTTAGGTAAATACCTGGGTTTAGGGCTTAGATAGGTTTTGGTTTTATTTTATAGCCGTTTCGTAAAATAAAAGTAGCGTAAGTTACTCCTTATAATGTCAGCTATCAGCCAATAAAAGTCCCGTTAAAATCGACCTAGCCGTTTCAAAGATTTCTTGGAACAAACAGATAGACAAACATTTTATAAATTGTTTTTTGATGTAGGTACCGTATATACTTTTATATGCATTTAGTGAAAAGCTGACACTTCAAATTTGTTTATGTAGTAAATAGATTCTAATAAAATTTGTTGCTAACATCTAATTATCTTTTTTTTTTTTCAGCATCGAATGAAGATACATCAAATTTAGCCGGATTTTTATCTATACCGTTTTTATTAAACACGGCGGCAGTTAAACAAAAGAAGATACGCGGTTCAGATGCAGGTCAAAGCTGGAAACCAAGTAAAGTTGAAGCACGGGAAGGCTTTATAAAGCACGTAAAATCTAGTGCAGAAATCCCTCAAGCAATAGAACTCCGCCTTTCAACCCTTCTCCAAAAAGCCAAAAAGGAGCGCCATCCCAACCTTATATTATTGTAGTGGGTGAGTCGCTAGACATAATAAATACTTTTCTAATAGTTGCGAATAGATCAGTCATCTATGAGAGAATATCTGTTATACACGCAGTTGATACGTGTTATAAAATAATATGGGCCCTAAATGCAGAGTACGGTATCGACACATACCCTGTGTCGATACCATACTCTGCATTACAAAAAGCGTTTTATAAAATGTCATCCGCATTTAATGACTGACAATAATTATTTAACTTTTGTTTATGACATTGTTTATGTTAAAATTTCTCTTTACTATAATTCTTACTTAAGTATTTAGTATTATACATATTTAGGTACATAATAAGCTAATTGTTACAACAAAGTTTAGTTTGTTTTGGTTGTAATAATTTTAGACCATTGTTAATAATATAATAAACAAATGTTATTGTGACTGATGATAATTCATAATTGGTTAAGAAATAAGCTGTGTAAAAATTAATTTCACTGTTAAATATTGTTATTAAAAAAGTTAGAACGCCGATTCCCTGTAATATAAATATTTTAAGCAATGGCAAAAAATATGTTACCCTGCGCTGTACTATCTAAGTAGTCGATGAATATAATATATACCTAACTATTTTTAATTATATTTTTGTTTCATTTTGACCAAATTTATGTACCTAACAGACATATGTACCTACTTAGAAAAATTTTGTTAGACAAAATAGTTACCAATAGATACAGTTTGAATATGTAAATAGTAGGTACATATTTGTTATTTGAGACTAGAGAAAAAACGATGACGTTTTGATATCATACGTCTTGTATTAATACACTAATACACTCAACTCAGATAACATTCTGGGTACGATCTTGAGATGCTTTCTTTTTCTTTCTTCTTTTCTAGAAGAAGAAGAAAGGTGCTATCTTAATTAATTGGGTTAGGACTTCAAATGCATATTTAGGAGCAATTTCGGTATTAAGTGCGATTTTTAAATACAACCCTTTTCAAAGCATTTCAAAAAACCGGAGGTAAGGGTTGTATTTATAAATCGCAATTAATACCGAAATTGCTCCTAAATATGCATTTGAAGTCCTAACCCAATTAATAGATCGGTGTTAGTTAATGAGACAAAGTATCTCAGTACATTCGATTAAGAGTAACTATGTTGATTTAATAATGTTTCATATTTAAAATAACCATGGTTTTAGTAGAGTCTACGAAGATGAATTAGTTATAATGACCAAGTTCTCAGTTGAGTCTACGAACATGAATTGGCTATAATGACCACGTTCTTAGTTGAGTCTATGTAGATGAATAGTTACAATGATCAAGTTCTTAGTTGAGTCTACGAAGATGAATTAGTTATAATGACCAAGTTCTCAGTTGAGTCTACGAACATGAATTGGCTATAATGACCACGTTCTTAGTTGAGTCTATGTAGATGAATAGTTACAATGATCAAGTTCTTAGTTGAGTCTACGAAGATGAATTAGTTATAATGATCAAGTTCTTAGTTGAGTCTACGAATATGAATTAGTTATAATGATCAAGTTCTTAGTCAAATTTATTAATGAGAATTAGTTAGAGTAGTCATTTTCATATTTATATTAACCAAGACCATAGATGAATATATTATGTTGAATTCGTCATATTAGTCATTTTCTTGTTGACTTTGATTAAGGTTTTAATTGTTCTGTTTAAGAAACAGATAGTAAAAGTAACAAAAACCACCTTAATTGATTCATATAACGTCTTGTTAGGCTCAAATGGAATCAAGATGCTTGTTTGAAATAATCACAAACTTGTTAGGAGCAACCAATTTTTTTTTAGAGTGCAGGATTGCATAGGTCGATACAGCTTCATCAGAAGTGCAGCTGCGTGCAGGCGTTACAATAACTGCGCAGGTCCTGACGTCAATGGTTCATTACACACTCTCAATACTCTGTTGCATTGATTAATTACGGTGCTTCGAAACATTTCTCAATTGCTTCCCTGTATTTTCCCGACACACCCGAGATGTCACAAAGTTCGAAGCAATCATGTATAAGGTGATGCTAGGTTGAAATCGCATAAGTTTCAAATTAAAAGCATTAACAAAGCTAAGGTTAAATAGAACATAAAGAAAAAAATCGAGTTTAGGCGCATACAAATACATGGCTGAATTGGAAAAATACCTGGGACGTTTACCCAGGAGGTGCAGGTGCGAGTCCTGCTGGATTCTTAATTATTCAACTTTAATATTACTTATTTAAAACAATCTCAATACCCAGTTGCGTTGTTTTCTATCTTTATAGTCCGTATTATTTATGACAATTTTAATTATTTAATACACTAAACTTGTAGATAAATTTATACACAGCTAAACGACTGTGTAAATATATCAATGATAAATTTATTTATAGGTTTATTAAGGTGACTTATTGAAAACTATGTTTATGAGAATTTGCAGCAACGCATGTAAATATTATGTTTATTCGCCTGCAACAGAACGGACAGTAATGTTTTTGTTACGTTGCTTCAAAGCCACTTTTTTCACTGTTTCTCAATACTACACCGACACAATCAAGATATCACAACATATGGACGACCGGATGGCGGAGTGGGTAGTGTACCTGCCTACGACGCCGAGGTCGTGGGTTCGATTCCCACTTAAGACAAATCTTTGTGGGCATGAACATGGGGTTTTGTCTTAGTCTGGGTGTTTCTATGTATAACCATCACCAACACAACCAAGATTATTATAACGTCACAAAGCTTGCCACAATCATTGTGTTATTAACGAAGTTAAATTAAGTCTTGTGTACCACAAACGACACAATATAAGAATTGCTGGTTTGTTAAAGTGTTTTCTACTGTATTTTTACATAGCTTTTCTATATTTTACTGAATCAACTGAGATCGACACACAATGTCGTAGCCCGGGCAGGATTTCAAAGGTTGATACAGCTTTATCACAAGTGATAAATTATCTATTATCTTTATCCCTATGTATTTCAAAGGTTTATACAGCTTTATCCGTGCAACTGTTACAACAACTGCGCATGTCCTGTCGTCAATGATTCAAAACGCACTTTCAATGAAAGGTGTACTTCAAAATGGAGTCTGGGGCGGTATTGCATCAATCAATACATTTGGTCATGTGCAGTGAGCACTTGTTACAATTAGTGATGCAACGTATATGAATATTAGAATTTATTGAATATCAGTAATGCTATGAATAGGTATTCGTATTCGCCAAACCCAAAACAAATTATTCGTAAAACATTGTTTTAATACAATGGGCCATACTAAGGAATTGTTTAATAGAGATCAGAAGAGAAAAATTATTATGTTTACTGATTACACTGATTTTAAAATCAAGTCAAGAATATTAAAATTGGCAAACCAAATATTTTGAAATAAATTTCGTTAGTTAGGATTGAAAGTCTGGTTGTTACGAATAAGAGTTTATTTGTCTGATTTTTCGTGTAAACAAAATAGTATATGTTTCGTATTCGTAGAAGTTGTATAATTGTATTCGATACATCACTGCTACAATATCTGTCCGTAATAACGATAATTGCAGTTTATTAAGAACTTTTAGTACCCTGTTGCGGCGAACGTTTTGTAGCTTTAAAGCTCGTAACGATTTTTATTAATAAGTGATTTGAAATACCAAACTTATAGATATTAATAAACAGCGAAATGTTTTTGTTTGACTCTGATAAATTTACTAATGGGTTTATAAAAGCGACTAATTAAAAACATGATATGAGAATTTTCAACAACGCACATAAACATTCTTATTACCCGACTGCAACAGAAGGGGTATTCTTGTTATGTTGAGTTATGGCCGATTCTTTCATTGCTTCTCTATATTTCAAAAGTCGTACGTGGACACAGTATTAGATATGCAGCGGTATATTCTCATTAATTACAGTGCTTCGAACTAGATTCTTTCACACTACCATAAATTATACCGTTACAGCCGTTATAATAAGAAGTTCGGTATGTTAAGTAAAAATCAACATATGCCAATTCCAAAACCATTTCGAGATTTCAGGTTCCCGAGTCGTATTTTCGTAATTTTAGCTCCTAAAATTGTAAGATTGCGTTTATTTTAACAAAAATATGTAAAATCAGATGACTTTCATTTGACCTCTAAATGACGTCACAAAGTAGGCTGAATTGACAAATTGTCAGTGCATTACAAAAAATATTCAACTGACAGTGAACTGTTAACTGTCAATGATTGTTATGTTCGTAGCTTTTCTGGTTTGTTTTTCGTTGCTTTATTCGTGCTTGTTCCTTGTGCTTTTCTCTTGACCAACCCTGCTCTCTTTTGGACTTTGATATCGCCTACTACATTGACCACTGCTCGATTGAAGGAACTGCTTGCCCACCGTTTAGATTTTGTTTGAAATGTGGACCAGTTTGTACGCGCCAACTCTACCAACTTGCCCAAATTGGACAATGTTATGATTCTGGAGTTCATGAATAATAATGATAACCATAACATTGCTGAAATCCGCGGGGCCCAGGCTTTGATGTAAGTAATAATATTGATACACAAATTATCGTAATCAAGTTTCAAATTGCTTATATCACCATTAAAGCGATAATAACCGACTTCTTATAATTATTTAATTGTTACAGGTCATTTTGTGAATCTTACGTTGACACCGCTGTCGAGTATGTGTATGTGGAGGTTAAAAGAAACCAAGTCGAATGCATTGTAAGAGCTAAAGTTGTACCAGAGCACCGAGTGTCGGCTAAACTGTAACAATCAATGAAAAAGACGATGTATTACTACATACAACTTGTGATAGCTGATGGAGTTGCAGAAGATTTTATTATAGAAGTTAAATGCTCTGCTTCAAATAAAACATTATGTAGCTATGTTAATAATGGTATTGTGCAAGACAGATATGTTGCTCAAATGCATGCTGCAAATAAATGTAAAGCTGTATTTTGCATTGCTGATCCTAAATTTGAAGAAAATAAACAGATAACCTTGCATTGGTTAAATTATGATGCTCAAATACACCAGGAATTTAATAAAACAAGCAGATTTTTTTTTGAAAACTTACATTTACAGAAAAATTATTGATAGTGCAAAAACATTAAATATAAAAAATATTTAAGCCACACTTGTTTATTTATTTACATTTATACATTTGCTGCCTGGTTGGTCGAGTGGTCGGAAAAACTGTGATTGCATAAAAAGGGATTCTGGTTTCGATTACTGGGTTTACATGATCTTCACAACAATACAAACGCCGCCCAGGCACGTATTCCACATTCACTTCCTCGCACCACTTCTTTTTCAGTTTCTTTTACCAACACAAAAACTTAGTGCCGGCTACTAATAGTAGTGTTTTTACAAGCCAGGATCAAGCATTTCGCACTAAGAGTCTTTGCTCGATTCATTATAAATGGTTATTATCTTTTTATATCACTTTTAACAGCGAAAATCACGGCAAAACAAGTAATTAGCCAAAGTCAAAGCAAAAATGAAGAAAAAATAGTGAGCTTGAGCATCATTCATCCGTGTCATATGTCAAGTGTCACCATGTCACTGTCAAATTTGAAGTCCCGGTGAAGTTCCTTATTTTTTTTAAATATACTTGAAATGTGTCAAGGATCTAAATTATTCAGGCTACTTTGTGACGTCATCAGATCAAAAACTTTAAAAAATCATAAAAAAATAACCAATGCATAAAAAAATAAAATATTCAAATAAGTTGTTTAAAATAACTGTCTCTACAAATTAAAAATAAAAAAAAAATCACAAAAAAAAACTTAACATACCGAATTGACGATCGGATGGCAGAGTGGGTAGTGTACCTGCCTGCGACGCCGAGGTCGCAGGTTCGATTCCCGCTTAAGACAAGTCTTTGTGTGCATGAACATGGAGGTTTGTCTTCGTCTGGGTGTTTCTATGTATAATAAGTATGTATTTAATAAAGAAAAGTATACATTAATATGTATTAGTATCAGTTATTCTAGTACCCATAATACCAGCTCTGCTTATTTTGGGACTAGATGGTGTTGTGTGTAAGTTGAGTGAGAGAGAGATATTTAATTAATTATTGTCGAAGAAGGAATTTAGAATCGTGATTGGACACAGTATGAATTGTGCACACACATTCTTATTTGTAATGGTGCTTCGAGCCGGATTTTTTCATGTTTCTTAATAATTTACCGATGGAATCGAAACTAGCAATATGTCTTAAATTTAGCTCAAAGCCTGGGCAGGATTGTAATTAATCAATATATCTGATCATGCGCAATATACACCTTAGGGGTGGGACATAATAGTTTTATGATATAACGATATTTTTACATTTATAACCGTTTCTTCAATATCAATGTTCACCGCAATCATTGTCTTATATGAAGTTTAAATTCGTACTTTGAGACAGCATAAGTTGCAGCGAATCACATTTTTATTTGTTATGCTGCTTCGCGTCGGATTATTCTTTTGCTTCTTTATATTTTACCGAAGCAATCTTTGTCCAGAATGTAGCGCAAAGTCTTGTCGATGCAAGATTGCAATAAGTCAATATATCTGATCATGTACACTGACATTGTTAGATAAACCCTTAGTGGTTTTTGACCGAGGCAAATGATGTAAAAGAAATAGTTTTAAGTACTTTGGTTATAATAAATAAATAAAATAAAAAATAAATTGTTTCCTCTTAGGGATGGACGTTACGGTTTTCTGCCAAAACTAACTATGCCGTTTTGTGAGTACGCTTTTTCGTAACCGTTTCTCCAATAAATGAGGTTGGTTTCGACAAAAGTAGATTATGTTATGTCGTCCCGTAAGTAGTGTAACTACGCGTAATCGTTTTAGGAAC
Source organism: Hypena proboscidalis (assembly GCA_905147285.1). Classification (NCBI taxonomy): domain Eukaryota; kingdom Metazoa; phylum Arthropoda; class Insecta; order Lepidoptera; family Erebidae; genus Hypena; species Hypena proboscidalis. The sequence goes on from LR990132.1 coordinate 3,224,051, forward strand.
CAATTATATTTTAATTCGTGGTTACGACAAAAACAGATAAAAAGTTATTTTTACAATAACATTCGTTAGAGATGGTTGCGAATAATAACTGGTATTTTATTTGTGTGACTTCAGTAGTTATATCGTTATTTGAGAAGTAAAAGATAATTAAAACAATTACGATAAATATCGCCCACTACTAGTGTAACTGTTATTCGCACCTTGTGCCTCCTGCTCGCACCACATATTAAAAAGCTCGCGCAGTTGGACGAGAATCTGTTCATCCATATTCGCATTGCGCTTAGTTCTGTCTGTGCTAGCAAGATACTATACAATAAAAGGTCACTAGTTAATAGCAGTAATAGCAGCCCTGTATCTTATACATGTCCCACTGCTGGGCTCGGGCCTCTTCTTATGATGAGAAGAGTTAGGCCATAGTCTACCACGCTGGCCAAGTGCGGATTGGTAGACTTCACACACCCTCGAGCATTTTTTAAGCATTCTCAGGCATGCAGGTTTCCTCACGATGTTTTCCTTCACCGTTAGCGAGCGATAATTTATATGATAAATATACACATATCTTCGAAAAGACGAATCTTGACGATTTATTGACAGGGGTGTGTGCCGTGGGTTAGAACCCGAGACCTTTGACTTCGCAGTCCTACGGTCTCCCACTCGGCTATCGCTGCTAGTTTCAAAATCCACCATCTAGGCGAGGCACGAGATGACACGATTTATTTAAGCTTTGTGCCTTGCCTCGCCTCGTGACTCGTGCTGAATGTTAACGCACCATTACAGTTCTTGCGCAAGTCTTATCCTAACTTCAATAGCAGTTCAAACATCAATACAATCAATACACGGCTAAACATCAAGCTATAGCCAGCCAGAAAAAGCTGGTCTCCCGTTAAACGGGGAACCTATACAAGGAGAGACCATCTTATATCTACTGTTGTGCCGCACAGCTTTGATTGGTGCATTTTGTTGCACATATTAATTTAAAATAAGTTAAGTTTCTTTATTACAAAAATCTGCTCATTGGTTTGACATCGAAATTTGTAACATATCACACCTCTATTTCGAAACCGTTCCTAAACGAAAATTTTCCAGAATTGAGTTATAAATGCCATCTGTCTTAAAATGTTGAATACGAAGATTTTTGATTACGAATACGATGAATTTAACAGAATCTTCAAAAACTCTTCTATCCAAAAAAGGGCAAAATAGACTTTTATCCATTAACTCATAATGTGCAACATTTTGTTTAAGCCCGGTTTCAAAACATAGAATAAAAACTAAAAACACAGAAGTTAACGGAAAAGTGTTATTAAAAACTATTAAAAATTAAATTCAATTAAAAGATTATTTACTATTTGATATCACATCAATACATTAATTAATCCTAAAAATGCGTTCAAATGACGACGTATTTGACTGCTTAAAGACATAAAGCTTTTTTTTTTATTTGCTCTGGTGTAAAATTTACTTTTTTCAGTTTGTAACAGATTCGAAATAAAGGTGCATTCTGTTGAGCGTATTCTCGAAGCACTAAAGACAATGGCTCAATTTAATTCACAACATATTAATGGGATGAGAAATAATGCAGTCCAACAAACTGCATTTCGAAATAGTCCTAATGGACAAATTACTAAAGTACATAAATACAAAATCTATAACAAAACTAGTCTTAAATCATTTAATTTATTTCAAAAACTGATTAAACGCGTCACTACTTATAGTAAAACCAGTTAGTCAAATTAATCTACATCAGATTTTTCATCAACATCTCAATCAAAGACGCCATGATGTCGTTTCAATACAATCTCAAATTACAATATGGACTCCCCTAAAATAAAATAAGTATGCGCGTGAAGGTCGGGATAACATAAATCAGATAACTTGGACTATACTTTTCAGGCAAAAAGAGAGAATTTAGAGAGAAAATTCTAGAAAACTCACCTCCTGAACGCCCGTGCGCCTCGGATCTCGGACAGCCCTTGTCTGGGGCTCGCGCAGACGAGGGGTGACCGCGTTCGAGCTTATGTACGTATATATTATGTCTCTATCTATATTTCGTCTCGCTTAGGGTGGGCTCTTTGTGTGCAAAATCAATAAATTGCTCGCAGTGTTGCCAACAGAATTTTCCTGTCTAGACGGGCCTGATTACTTTGGTATCGGAGCGGTTTGCAGAGGGGTAGTGAGTCTGTCGGGTGTATATCCAATAAATATTCCGTTCTTATAAATCGATAAGGGTGTCTAGACCGAGTACTTAGGTATCGAAGGGGTCTGCAGAGGTTAGGGTCTGTCGGATGTATGTACATTAAAATTATCCTTTATACATACTCACACTCACACAGTAATATTTTATTCAGACAAGCCGAGGGGACGACGCATGCTCGAAGTAGCTCTTATATAGACGTTGGCAAGGTAATGGTGGTAAAGTTCTTGTGAACGAATTTGAGATAAAAAGCATCACTGTCTCATGGTTGACTTGCACCTAAATAGTAAGGCATTTACTACTGTATTCCGGTTCTCTGTTGCCCTCAAATAACTGGCACATTACGTATGATATCGAAGGGCGAGAATGTATCGACGCTTGCAAATGAGTCTTTTGCAGATAAAGATGTTAATAGTTTCGGTAACTAGTTAGATTAGATCTAGAGAGATTAAATATGTGCCTGCTATTGTCACTATTGAAGAAAGCATACTATAAGTAATTTTGTATTGTGTACTTACAAAGATAAGAGTTAAACTGTGCATTTAGCGCGTGAACCAAAAATAAAAAAAACAAAAACAACACGCCCGTTCCTCATTTAAATACGTACGACGTATAAAAAAGTTTTCATACTAATTTTGTACGAACTTGATTTTGTATCTGAGAGCAGTGAGAGCCGACTTGTTTTCAAGTATTAGATATTTTAGTACTTGTGTGATGAACTGATGATTATCCCTCTTGATAAATACCACTTATGCGATTCGGTACTTAATCTACTTTACCTGGACAAGCAGTGGCGTAACTATAGGGTGGCAGGAGTGGCAAAATGCCACGGGCCCCCAGCCTGAGGAGGCCTCTGGGGCCAGGATGCCACGACCTCAAAAGTAACTGAACACAATTTATCAAAACGAAAATAAAACGCATTCATCTAAAAATAATAATTATAAAACGCGGGCAAGCTTGCAATGTCCGGGGATTTTTTTTATATATTTTTTTGCATTCTAGTACTGAATCACTGGTAAGCAGCTTCACGTAACGATTTTTACTAGGACCCCATCCAGTATTTTTGCCACGGGCCCCCGATGGTATAGTTACGCCACTGTGGACAAGCATAATCTCCAGCTCGGTAATCGTTCATGACATGTATTAGCATTATCAGGCATTCTGGAAGAGGAAAGATGAGTACTTTGCCTCCCTTTGACCAACGAACTGATTACATCAATAGGCTTAATCATTCTACTATAGAAACTTTCACTTATCCGGGACTCAAAATTATCTGAATTGCTTTTTTTGCACAAATAACTATTGTCCCTCCGCTAAACGTAATATTACAGATGCAGCAGATGCGTTTACAATTACTAAGCATGTGCTACTCTACAATGTTCATATTGATATACATCAAGGTCACAATAATTATTCTCAGAGAGCAACCCTCGGCAAGGATTACATCGACTCACAACCTCACCCGTACTCGCACACCTTTTTGTAGTCTACCACGTCGTCGTTTGGCAAGCTCCCGCCCCTAGCCACGTGCACGAGCGTACTTTGCTTTTGACCGCTCTTAGGAACTTGCACGTGCGTACTTTGCTTTTGAAATAAGAAGTCCCTTAATTACTGTTTTGAATGGTCCATTGTGTTTGTACCTTCAATTTATTTTTAAGCCCTCCACCCTACCTTTTAGGAAATAATATACACGTAGCAGTATATTTATTTATATGTACACACGTTTTGTGAAATAAATAGGTGTATATTAAAATAATACGTACACGAACCGTCTACAAGAACCGAGCAGAAGTTTATCAAGCCAATAATTAATTAAATGATATTTATTGCAATTATTTTATTTAAAGTAATTAATCATAAATTAGTATTTATTTCAGCAAATGAATTATCGACTGGACTCCACGACACAGAGAATCCTAGTGTGGGGACCAGAGATAAGCTGATGTTCTTTTAGTACCTAAGTAAATGTTATAATTATTGATATAATGTTATGAACTAATGTTTAAATGAAAAAAATTAATTGTCTTTTATAATTATGTTTTTTCACGTTTTTGTATCTTGGGCATGAGCCAAGTGTAAATCTAAATTTGTATTTAAATGTGGAGAATTTAAGTGTGGTGTGTTTTACAATATAATTATATTATTATAAACCCGCTGTAGTGCAAAGCATGCCATGGCAGACAGTAAAGCATGGACTTATTTTATTAAGAATGGACTACCCTATAAATATGAACATATTGTAAATAACACGCACCTGGGCAGTCTGCAGCACTACAACGTCATTCATGGCCTTGAACCCGGCTGTCATGGGTCCCCGCAGGCCAGCTGTCCCAAACTTCAGACGGCTATGCATAGTGTCCCTTAACTTGTCCCATTTTTCGAGTTCAATATCATCGATAACTTCTTTGCGAGTTGTTGGGTTCTGTGAAAAAAATGAAAATTATATTACTTAATAATTTTATTTTGCCAGCATTAAGCCAGGCTTAGCAAATTATACTAATGTCTCAAGAAAGTGGTGGATAATATCGTGGAAAAAGGGTAGTTTTTTCGGGTGCCTACTACCTACTTGTAAATTGGAGATGTTATTTTTCTTATTCAGTTGTAGTATAGTATTCAAAGTATATTAAGAATGATAAAATTATGAGAGCTATAAGAATATTCACATATTCAGCTTAACTCATTGAAAAAAAGCCCAGAAAAAGCGATTACTGATAAACAACCGATGTACAAAACAATAGCCACATTTCTTTGTGCCCAAAACGCCCACTGCACCCAGAGGGTAAAAATGGAACCCTATTACGAAGACTACACTTTCCATCCGTTCTGTCCGTCTGTCACCAGGCTGGATTCCATGAACTGTGATAGGTAAGCAGTTGAAATTTGCACAGATGATGTAAAACTTTTGCTGCTATAACAACAAATATAAAAACCGAAAAATATAAAATATTTAAGGAGCCCATACAACAAACATGTTTTATTTGCTCGATATTAAAATAGTGTAAACTCATTTAAAATATTCAAACGCAAACTCGCTGAATAGTTAATAGCTGATTACTCTCTCTCAGACAAATAAAGAAATAAGACAAAAAATTATATAGTATAATGGTTGACATCAAATCATCTGCAAATTAATCTAGATAAAACACATTAAATGACTGTTAAAAAATGTACAATGTATGGAGGCTATTGGCCTAAAGGAGAGTCGATAATAAGGCTACAATCACAATAGAACCATGGAGGTTGAAGTGAACAACCAAAGCTTTGTCCCAACAATAATAATAATATACAAAAAAAGTACATAATTATGAGCCATGTGCAAATTGCCACAAATGGATCAACTGCCTACTTTTTGTCATGTTTATACACGTACAAGGTATTTGTTTAAAGTAATATAAAATTGTTTGTTAATTATAATAGTAAAGAACAAATCCATAAAATCAGTTCTCATCAACATAATACCACATTTTTTACTAATAGCATTGTTTGTATGGCATCCAGAATTCATAACAAATTACTAAAGATATTATTAGAATTTTTCTATTTCTTGGATGCCAAAAAAATATATTTTTGTTCCACTTGTCTATTTCTCTTTCTATGTAGCCAGTCCATCTCCGTTTCAGTATTTTTTATTATTTTTGGTCACATCTTAAAATTTTTGTGTTTTCTGATGAATTTGTTGCTTTTTTTTCTGTCCGCTCTCCTTATATTGAGCATGCTCCTTTCCATAAGAGAGACACTTAATAATTAGCCCTAATTTCAATAACATGTTAAACTCTCATTTCATCATTCAAAGTTTAAGCAAGACAGAGATATGGAAAACTGTAGCTCAGCAATGCCGTAGAGTGGGAAATTTGAAAATATTGACGTTTAGAGGATTAGATTAGAGGGTCCGACTCGCACTTAGACAGTTTTTTATTTATATAAACTTGTTTAGAAATTTTTGTAAAAATATTGATGATAATTTTGAAGCATTGCTTCTAGCAACCCACAATTTTATTATTAAAACTAGTTCTACCTGTATGAAAGTATCAATTGTATTGTCAAGGACAATCTGAATAACCAATTACTTAAGCCACCCACTAACCAGAGTCCACAATCGGTGTAATCATCTTTTCATTGTTTAATAAAAAATATAATATATAATTGCACTGACCTTGTCAAGTTCCAACCAACTTGCAACCGCAGCGCCTAATCCTTCGTCTCCCTTTTTGATACCATACATTTTAGCCAAATAAACCCAACTTTAATTTCTTAAAATTGTCCAAACTTAATCACTTGATTTAACAATAAAGAATCTGTGATTGTCTTATAAATTCCTAGGGAATATTGTACTAGACAACGTGAAACTGATATCACTGTGCCGGCAGCCGTACAAAACACAGAATTTACTGATAATGCAATACAATCTTTAGATTCTTTAATTTGAACTTCAGAACTTCACGAATCACGAATGAGCAAGTAAATCAATCGTGCAATTTCAATACCAAATGGCGTAACTGTCAACTGAAAATAGTCTTTATCATCTTTACTTAGAGTTCATAAAAATTAACTTTAGTCTAATTGATTCAATAGACAGAATAGACACCGGTCTTTGACAACCGTGTCATTTTTGACATTTTTGACAGTTACTATGTTCAGATTTACGCAATTTTTGGCGTGTTTCGAAACAAGCAGATCATGTTTTTATTGTTTAGTTTTTTTACTACAATAAATATAAGATAATATATTTATTGAACAAAAATTTATTAATATTTCAATATCGTAACTGAGTAAAACAAATTGCCAATATCTTTCGTAGCAAACGAAAGTCAAAAATAAATTGTTACCGTCATTAAAATAACAAACTAGCTGTTGCCCGCGACTTTCCGTCCGCGTGGAATTCGATATTTCTATGCAATTACCTACAAAATTGAGGGACTAGCCTCATACACTTTTACCCGAAATTTACCCCGTTGGGAATTGGAACTTCAAAGAAATCTAACTTATGGCCACCGCCCTTCCCCCTCATGATTGCTCGCTGGCTTTGCACATTGTGCGCGCAGTACTCGATTTATTAAGCTGTGATGTAATTTTTTAAACTGCGATATCTCCTAAGATATTCATTAAAAATCGAATGATGTAAAGGGCAATTTTGTTTTAAATTAAATACTTGTAACTACTACTTTAACTAGTATAGGTATAAAATAATGACTAATGACTAAGCTGATAATATAAATATACAGCGTAAAGAAAATAATAAAATTAAATAATTAAATTTTGCGTCATAAAATTCCTCTGCTAGAAGGTTAGAAGCATTGCCACATTGAATGGCAACGCTGGGCAAAGTAAAATGCAGCCTTCTGGTCGTGAGAAGAAGTCGATTAGGCGTTTTACAATGTTTTAGTCTTTGAATAAAATTTCAACCCAAATGGCTCTAATATGTAACCACTGACGAGGCTTTCGGCAGATGCTGTCGCGGCGCCCACGCGACCGTAAATTAGTAGTTTAAATATTATAATTTTCGTATATTTATCGGTTCTTCTTCTTCTTCGTCGTGTCGATGGCTGAGTCAAATTTTATTTTGACTTGCCATCGTGGTGAAAGGATTAGCCAATTCGCTTTGAAGAACTCGCGAATTGCCCAGGGTGCGCCGGACGTAGGAAATCATTGTGTACATCACTCGGGGAGGCTCCTTTCATGCACCCTTTCGGTAATTAAAGTTAAATATTGTATAGAACTGATAAAGTAACAAAGGTACAAAGTCATTGAATAACAATTTATTAATAAAGTTGACGCCAAAAATTGACGATGATATTCTGTTCATGAAATGGGGAGGAGGAATTTGTTTATTACGAAAAAATACTAACTAAATGCTATTGGCACTTAAGACACATCTATTCGATAGACAAAAAAAATAAATATTATAATTTTCTGTGCTATACACCACCTTCCTACTTTATCATGATATTATGACCTCGCACCCGTTCTCTTTTTAATGAGTTAAGTTATAGACTAGTTGACTCTTCACGTGACCAGAAGGCTGGCTCCTACTTTGGACAAAGGATCAGCATTGATCAGCCTTCTGGGCACGTTACCCGCGGTCGACATCGATGCGGACGTATTGATTGACACCTGAACTTTTTATTACATCTATTTTATTTAATAAGTTTGTATTATTCTTTACCAATATTTGTTGACGGATCGATGCTCGAAGTTGTTTAAGAATATATCTACCTAGGGCAGGTCATTAAGCTTGGTAGAAATTACTTCAAGCGAGAAGTCGATAGAAGGATCCAGTTGGGTTGGGCAGCATTTAGCAAACTTCGTCAAGTCTTCTCTTTAGCTCGCAAAATAAGCTCGCTGAAGTGGCAGTGGGCTGGTCACGTTTGCCGACGCACCGACAGCCGTTGGAGCAAACGAGTCCTATAAAAGGACTGACGACCTAAAGAAGGTCGCTGGAGGGGACTGGATGCGGAAGGCGCAGGATCGGGTGTTGTGGCGCACATTGAGAGAGGCCTATGTCCAGCAGTGGACTACGTGAGGCTAAATGATGTATTATTCTTTTATTTGATACATATATCCCATATATCGTTAGGTATATATTTAGTTTTCACGTATATAATAATATAATGTAATTTTAAATGTTTAATTGTATCAATAAAATTATTACAAAACGTTGAAAAAATAATTTTATTGCCACCTAACCTAAAAATATATATATTCAAAGTTACCCGATTCTAAGTATAACTTTAAACAGTGTGTTTGGGCAAAATTCGGGTTGTTCTATTGTTTTTTTCGTAAATTTGTTGTGATAAATAAATAAACCAATTTCAAAGAACACTATTTATTTAATAAAATAAAGGAGGACTAAACTTAATAAAATTATAATTTATAAAAAATGTCAAAAACGTACAGTTACCTAATTTAACTGTACCTATGTACTATAATGAACGTGAGAGAGAAGAGTTATTATATGGTTGAAACGCCTGACCAATAAATTGTTGCAAGACACTCCGTGAGTAATATGTATTTAATGGCAGGAACATAAATCAAACTTTATGTTCATTTTAATAAAATGAACGGTGATTATGATTCTAGAATTCATCATTTGTGTGTTTTATTTTTTCGGTAGGATATGTGTAATTTTACTTTAAGTATAACAATTAGCAATTGTAGCTCTTAAGTAAATATTCGCACGTAGTACAGAACAGTGGTTAAAACACACAATCGACTATGGTGATGTGTGCTATTTTGATCTGAATGCAGATTTCCTCAACAAATATGACCGACTTCTAAATAACTGCATTCGATTCATTTTTAACCTTAGAAAATATGACCATGTGTCCTCATATCGTTTAAAATTAAATTGGTTGCCTATACGACAACGTTGTAATCAGCGCGCTCTAACAACACTGTACTCTATTTTAAATTCCCCATCACCCCCTTCTTACCTGACACCATATTTCCAATATCTCTGCTTCAATCATGACAGAAACTTACGTTCTTCTGTTTGAAGAACGTCTCATCTTCTCCTTCTCTGTCCCTCTCACACTTCTGGATTTCTCAACTCTTCTTTCTTTGTCCAGTCTGTCCTTTTATGGAATGCGCTACCTCTTGAAATCAGTATATATGTCCACAAACCGGTATGCGTTCAAGGTTAGGGTACGTTCTCTACTATTTGACGAATTTAAGGAATCATCTCATCATTGTTAGTATTATAAGTAATATGTATTAGTATATTATATTATATTGTATATGTATAATCTGTATTTCAATTATGTATATATTGTATATGTAGATTATGTTTATGTATCATTTATATTTTCATATATGTATTGTGTATTTGGTTATTTGTGTAATCATATCTATGTGTATGTATGTATTAAGTACCTATGTGTACTCATAATTATTTTATTATTCTGCTCTTCTCATAATTAAAACTTCAACTTTTGCACCTACTACCCTACTCTTAGCATCACCCAAAGGTTGACTGGTAGAGAATGCCTATGGCATTAAGTCCGCCTATGTGCGATATTGTACAATAAGTTTTAAAATAAAATAAAATAAATAAATAAAACAGAGTTTAGCATTTTATTTAAAACCACTCGACTGGCGCGCACATGACACTATATAATAACTTGAAAAGCTCATTATCTACTATGTATCATTAAGTAGGAGTTCGGTATCGAAAAGCAGAGTCTATATTGGAAAATAAGCACTTTGTTTTTTTACTAGATGGCGTTGAGGGAAATTTCTTAATTTTTTTTTAAACATGGTACTTATTTATGGTACTAGTGAGTAAAGTTTGATATATCGTTTGAACTATGGACTATGCCATTACCCTTCTCATCATGAGAAGAGGTTCAAGCCCAGCAGTGGGACATGTTTTTTAAAATAAGAAATAGTAATTTTATATATCTTTTTAGACTTAAATTAAAGTTGTTTAATAAAACCTCATTTAATATAAATTATTTACCTCTTTGTTTGTTTTAGAACTGCATGGCTGCTTCTTTTTATTTTTCAGAGCCTGTTAATTGGAAGGATAATTAAAATTGTATTATCTCAGGCCAATGATATTATATAAAAACAAAAGCAGATATGTTATAAGCGCTCGCGCTGTGAATACTCAAATACGTCCCAATTGGGACGTCTTGTGTTTAGTTTGCGTGTGGCCTGCGTCGAGCGCAGTCACGTGCCAGACGCCATGCGCCATGTTCAAGTTAAGAAAGAGAAAGCGATATTGTTTTGACGTTAGAGCGATAAGGATGCGTGCGCTGCGGACATTTGTCAATGTGTGCAATTTGGAATAGCTCGGAACGGATTTAAATCGTAATTTCTATGAACGTAACATATCTATAGTTCTATAATATCATTGTCTCAGGCAGTTTACGTGTTAACAAAGTCATTATTTTATTATTTAATGATGTTGCAAATATCGAGAAATATTTCAATTACACACAAATATTCTATATTATTCTCTATTAAAAATTATTCATCATGCCTATTTTTATTTATGAACAGGTCCTCTAAATTTGCCATACGTTATCTAATATAACGTTCACTAATTAAATATATATCTATCATAGTATTACTTACGTTCTGAGGATAACAATGGTATGATAATGCTTCTTAATGTCTGTTGAGCAGAGCAGGGGCGCTTGGATTCAAGGCATGCGGCTACCAACGAAATTGGGTCTTGAAGTCATAAATAAAATCCTTTTTATGTTCAACCAAATACGCGTTTTATTGCTCAGAATAAACACACAATATTTACTACGTCTATGATGTGATCAAACAGGATATTATAATAATTACACATAGATTCACATTTTACATGTTAGAGTGGAAGCCGACAGAATAGGAAGAGTGGAATACACAGAGTATATTTAATACACTAAAAATCTACTTTGTGGTTATAATGTAAAGGGTATATACATGATCAATCTCGATCTTCAACACTCCTCCTTACACTTTACATATGATAAGGTTATTTAAGTGTGGCTTCATTAACAATTATTGTAAACACATACCACTAATAATATACTGCAAGCTTATGTCAATAAAAGTAAACACAGTTACATAGTCATAATTCGACATGCAGCTATAACTCAAATGTCACAAATGAAATTAACACTTAGAATAAAATCACAACCAAAAAAAATTCAAATACACAATTACATTACATTACAATAGTTATGTCATTAACATTAAGTCCTTGTATAAATCTATTATGTTTTTCAGCACATAAAGCTTTCGTCAGAACATCTGCTACCATTTTGTCAGTCTGCAAATACTTAACAATTACATGTCCCTTTTGAACCAAGTCTTTGATAAAATGAAATCTTAGGTCTATATGCTTAGTTCTTTTGTGGGAGTGTTCTTTAACTAACAATAGTTTTTGTGCACTTTGGCTATCATTATAAATTACAGTATCAAAACTTTTGTCGATGATTTCTGACAGGAAATTTCGAACAAAACAAATGTCCTTACAACAATCTCCAAGAGCTACATATTCTGATTCACAGCTAGAAAGTGAAATACATTGTTGCTTTCTTGACTCCCAGTTAATAACATTAGTGCCTAATTTAATTACAAAACCAGTATAAGACTTACGGTCTGACAAATTATTAGCCCAATCAGCATCAGCATATGCAAAAAGATCAAAAGTATTGCTCTTTGTGAAGCAAAGGCCATAATTAATTGTACCCTTTAAATAACGTAGCACACGCTTCGCCATGCGCCAATGACTTTCATCAAAACAAGTATTGTACATACTGAGTTGGCTACATGCAAAAGATATATCTGGTCTAGTGCAGACGGCTATATACATTAAACTGCCTAATAATTGTCTGTACTGATAAACTTCATTATCTAAACATGTTTTATTTGACTTTTGTAATTTAGAATTAACCGGTAAAGGTGTAGAGACAGTTTTACAATCTGACATCCCATATTTAAACAATAAATGCTTAATGTACTCAGTTTGACTTAAAGTTGTGATGCCTTTCTTTCTACAAACTTTCATTCCTAAACAATTATTCAATTTACCCAAATGTCTGACTTCGAAATTGTTTTGTAATAGTTTGAGAAAGTTATCAATACAATGATTATGAAATACATAAAAATCATCCACATATAATGCAATGATAATATATTCAGTCTTAGTTCTTTTAACATAAATACATGGCTCACATTTGCTTTGTGTAAAATCATTCTGAACTAAAAAATCATGTATTTTAATGTTCCACATTCGGCTAGCTTGCTTAAAGCCATATAAGCTCTTTTGAAGCAAACAAATCTTATTACAATTTGTTAAGCCTGAAGGTTGTTCCATATAAATTTTCTCATTAAGGTCACCATTTAAAAAGGCTGTTGTAACATCAATATGGTCTATTTCTAATTCTAATTCTGTGGCAATTGAAAATAGAATTTTTAATGTGCTATGCCTAACAACAGGTGCAAAAGTGTCTGTGTAGTCAATTCCCTCCAATTGACTAAAACCACGGGCAACCAACCTTGCTTTAAATTTAGCAGGCTTACCTGTGCAATCGAGTTTTCTCTTATAAACCCATCTGCATTTGATGACGTTTTCATCTGTAGGTCTGTCTACCAGGATCCATACATTATTTTTAATAAGAGAATCATACTCACTTTGCATGGCACTTAGCCATTCTTCTTTTTCAGAAGATTGCATGGCATCTCGATATGAAGTAGGCTCATCTAGTGAATAGCCTTCCGCCATCATAGATAAATCATAGTCTTTGAAATGGTTTGGCACATTACCTCGTGTTTTACGTATAGGACGTGAACAAGACGTGTCGGAAACAGCCGGCAGTGTCGGTTCAATTGGTGCAGATTCCAGCAGAGAAGAGGCAGCATCAGTTGGAGCACCCACTTCATCACCTTCGTCACAACCATCAAGTGATGACTCTGGCAGAGAAGATATGGCACCCATCGGAGCACCCTCTTCATCACCTTTGTCACAATCACCTTCATCGCCAGTACAGTAATGATCAGATTGCGGTTACCACGCCGGTAGTGGCGTCGGAATATCAGCATCTGAAACATTATTTAAAGATGATGAGCATTCAGCTGATTTATCCATTTCATTATTTTGTATTTGACTATTAAATTTTGTATCAAAATAATAATTATAAAAATCGGTTCCACAAGTAACTTTACAACTGTCATGTCTTCCCATAAATTTATCCTCATTAAAAATAACAGATCTAGACGGTATAACTCGCCGAGGATTAGTGGGATCAATCAAACGATATCCTTTAAAGGTTTCACCATAACCAACAAAAATAAGAGCTTTAGCTCTTGCATCAAGTTTCTGACGCTTCTGACTAGGCACATGTGCATAAGCAGTACACCCGAAGACACGTAAGTGACTGATATCTATAGGAGATCCAGTCCACAAGCTCTCGGGAACGCCGCCTGAAAGTGCTCTGCTAGGAGACCTTTTTTTCAGGTAAATAGCTGTCATAACTGCCTCTCCCCAGTAGCGATTACACAGGCCGGATTCCTGCAACATAGCTCTAGTTTTATCAAAAATAGTCTTGAAAGCCCTTTCCGCAGTACCATTCTGCTCAGCGTTATAAGGGACAGTGGTTTGGTGTATAATACCATGTTCTTTAAGATAATTGCCAAGTTTCTTATTAATAAACTCAAGGCCATTGTCACTGCGTAAAATTTTTATTGGCAAATCAGATTGTTTCTCTATCATATTTTTAAAATTAATAAAAAGTGAACTCACCTCTGATTTGTGCTTCATAAGGTATCCCCATGTTTTCCGGGTATGGTCGTCAGTGAAGGTTAAAAGGTAGCGAGCACCACCCCAAGTCTCGACTTGCATTGGTCCAGCCACGTCTGAATGTATGACTTCTAAGGCTTGTGTAGTACGTTTAATGTTGACAACAGGAAATGGTGCCTTCACCATTTTGCCAGTCAGACATGGCACGCAACTACCATTGATGGTACTATCTTTCTGAAATAATAAGTTCATGCATTTCTTCACATCACCAAGAATTCTCATACCTGATTCAGACAGATTACCAAGACGTCTGTGGATTAAGTCCATCTGACTAGTCGAAACAGAGTGAGCCTTCACTGTCTCTTGCCTAGTCTGCAAGAGCTTGGACGGCTCCTCCTCAAGGATGTGTCGTACTTGCGCCTTATACTTATACAGACCATTTTCTTTTGAAGCAACTAATATTTGATTGCCAGTGACTTTTACATTATCAAAGATTTTACAGTGATCCCTATTAAAAATGACAGTGTAACCCTTATCAGTGATTTGACTTACAGACAATAAATTACTGGTGAGGTCAGGCACATGTAAAACATTCATTAAGCTAACATTAGAGCACAAAGAGAGCCTACCAGTATAATTACTATATAATTTCTGACCATTCGCTACATAAATAGTTGAATGTGTACCTTTAGGCTTCACAAGTATCTCTTTGTCAGCTACCATGTGTTGAGATGCACCGGAGTCAACCACAAAATCATGGCTGCTGCTGTTGCTGCATGCCATGGCTGACGCCAACATAGTATGGTTTTCCTCCGTATTCTTCAGCTCCTTCTTGCGCTTGAAGCAACGCTTGATTGTGTGTCCGCTTCTTTTGCAAAATTGACAGAACATAGGTGATGTTTTCTTCTTTTTGTTTCCTAGGTATGCCTTCGCTCCTTCCTGATCATTTCCATTCCTACGGTGTTCCTCCTGCAGCAATCTGGCACGCACAAGTTCCACCGTCAGTTTGTTGGTAAGACAGGCAGTTTCCAGGCCAGATACTAGGTTGTCATATTCCTGTGACAAGCCGCTTAAAAGAATTTCTGCGACTTCATCATCATCTATCTTCTTGCCTATGTCAGAAAGTTGCTGAACGAGCCGCATGACAGCCTCAATATACTCAGACATGCCGCCATACTGACTGTACTCAATTTTGTGAAGTTGACGCAATAACAGTACTTTCCTGTATAAACCTTTCGACTCAGAGGCGTCGGCAAGTTTTGACCATGCATCCTTTGCCGATGTGGCGTCTCTTACGTATTGATATAAGGCTGGCTTTATCGTCAAGCAAATCTTCGCCAAGGCGCGGCTATCACGGGTCGCATCGGTGTCATCTCCACTAACACAGCCCCATAAACCATCCAGTGTAAGTAACATTTTTATCGCGAACTTCCAGTTCTTGTATGTCTGTAAGCCATCTAGCTTTTCAAAGGGAATGTGTCCATTGTGATTATTGTGATCACTCGACATTATTGTGGTTTAATTGGTTGAACAAACGAACAAAGAGTTAGCACAGAGGGATGTGCAACTCGACTAAAAAGAAATGAGGTTAAGCGTACCTTTCTTTGGTTTTCTTCGTGGCATCCGCTTTATTATGTTCTGGGCAGATAACCTGTTGAGCAGAGCAGTGGCGCTTGGATTCAAGGCATGCGGCTACCAATGAAATTGGGTCTTGAAGTCATAAATAAAATCCTTTTTATGTTCAACCAAATACGCGTTTTATTGCTCAGAATAAACACACAATATTTACTACGTCTATGATGTGATCAAACAGGATATTATAATAATTACACATAGATTCACATTTTACATGTTAGAGTGGAAGCCGACAGAATAGGAAGAGTGGAATACACAGAGTATATTTAATAGACTAAAAATCTACTTTATGGTTATAATGTAAAGGGTATATACATGATCAATCTCGATCTTCAACAATGTCTTACTGAAGTACTGAGAAATTAGTTGAAATATTATCGCGGCTTTCCGCTATTTTTGTTAAAAGTGAGGAGGGCGCTGTTCTGAATGAGATGAGAGATGTCTTTACTAAATAAAAGTAATGCGTTGACGCTTTGACTACGTTTAAATTGCCTCAAAAAAGAAGATCATGATTTAAAAACACTACAGGGAGGTACAACTTGCCAGAATAGTCTAGACACAGCTAGACACGAAAACTTTTTTGTTTGCGGACAACATTGTCAAAGTAATGATATTAATATCAAACAAAGCTTTACGATTGGGTGACGATTTCGAGCAATTGGGTTGGGCAGATTGATTGATTTGTTATTTTGTTGCCATACGAACGACACATTGTAGCCCTCATTATTTTTAACTCTTTTTTGTCAAGCTGAATGCCGGCCTCCCAAATGCATTAATACCTTATTTCTATAAAATGAGGATATTATTCTTATTAGTAGCACGTTTACTGTAGTCTAGTATATTTTTTTAAACAAAGCTTTACGATTGGGTGACGATTTCGAGCAATTGGGTTGGGCAGATTGATTGATTTGTTATTTTGTTGCCATACGAACGACACATTGTAGCCCTCATTATTTTTAACTCTTTTTTGTCAAGCTGAATGCCGGCCTCCCAAATGCATTAATACCTTATTTCTATAAAATGAGGATATTATTCTTATTAGTAGCACGTTTACTGTAGTCTACATAGAGTACATAAAAAAAGCAGGAGAGAATGTCACATAGAAAATGATTGAAGCACCAAAATGGCAGCGGTCTGTTTATGTGTGCGTGTGTTAGGGGTTACCAGCCATGAGAAATATTACCCACATTTTTACAATAATTTAAATAAATATTTTAGAGGTTTAGTTCTTATATTTTTTTATTTGCTGCTTTTTACCATCAAACATGATATAGGTAGTTTTATACTACCGTGGCCAAAAACCAAACAATATAAAACAACTTTATGATTGAATTTCGAAACAAAGTTGATTTTATATTTCTAGCAGTCGATGCGGGCCTGCAGCTGGAAGTTGTTTGTTTTTATTAAGGGAATATGTACAAAATTCGTTGCTCTGGGCACTCCTGACGCAAGGCAGCGAAGATGCTTTAGTGCAACTACCCAGTTTTTGGAAAATATTTTAAAATTACGACTCCTACGGCGCTTCCTGATTCTTAGATGGTGAAGATGCTTTAGTGATATACAGGGTGTCCCAGTTTAGGACCTGGAGCCGAAATTGGATAGTAGGGTAAGTTATGGCAGTTATCAAAAAAACAAAAATTCTCCATTACATAAACTATCAGAAAGTGCTCGAAAACGTCAACAAAATGTACAAACCAAATAAAATATCTAAGTTAAACTAAACCAACAATCACGAAGCTTAGATTCACTTACATGCGATTTTTCAATATTTCAAATAAATATTGACAAATAAAAAATAAAGAAAAAAATAATAAAAAACTAAACTAAGAAATAAAAAGTTTTAGATTAAAGTACTGTTATTTATTCATTTAATATTTTATTTAAAACAATATACTATTGTTTTACCTTTTTTGGTACGGCAAAGCTGACAATGCGAATAAGTCCACCTTTTGTTTTATATAAATCAATTTCCTCGAAGTGTATACTGCAGACTACACTATATTTTGATGGATACCAACTGTTATCATTTCTGCAGTTTCTAATTATTTTTATCCAATAATTTTTCCATGCGTCGTTTGCAGCAGGAAATCTATAAAACATAGAATAATAATTTATACTAAATGTATTATACTACTAAAAAATATTTACCCAAATTCAGGGTAAATGAAAATATTTATTGACTGTCAACATTGATAGTTTTGGTATATTTTTTTACGAAAACAATATAATTTCGGCAATAAGCTGAATATATTACTTGCTTACCTATGAAAAATGATCCCCTGGTTTTTTTTTATCGAGGCGCTATGGTTTCGGCAGCTTTTCACAACACAAGACGGCATTTTTAATTATTTTACTTGAACATCATAGCAACAGCACAGTCCAAAGCGTAATGGCGGGCGATTGACTTACTATTGTGTCAATGTGTGTGTTCTGTGTGTACGTGTGACTTACTATGGGTGCTTCAGTAAGTGTTTCAAGAGACGGAGTCCTGCCTTTTTTTATGTAGTCAATGGTAGTCTAGTATATTTTTTTAAACAAAGCTTTACGATTGGGTGACGATTTCGAGCAATTGGGTTGGGCAGATTGATTGATTTGTTATTTTGTTGCCATACGAACGACACATTGTAGCCCTCATTTTTTAACTCTTTTTTGTCAAGCTGAATGCCGGCCTCCCAAATGCATTAATACCTTATTTCTATAAAATGAGAATATTATTCTTATTAGTAGCACGTTTACTGTAGTCTAGTATATTTTTTTATGCTACGCGATGTTTTCTTGAAACAAAAATAAAATCACAAAAACATATTCCATTTCATTAGTGGTTATGCGTAATTATTTCGTAAAATTAAAATATACTTGAATAGATGAACTTAGTTAATTGCTTCAATGAAAATATTAATTTAAATACATAAAGTAAATAAATGGTTGATCAAAAGTATGTACACATCACATATTAATACCCATATCTTTTTGTATTTTTTTAACTACTGAAGCAGATAAAACTGCAAAGTACGAGACAGTCCTTTGCCCGGCAGTCAGACAATATATCTAGGTTCAGAATATAATGTCACTGTATATAATACAATATAGTCCAGGATTTACATACAATAATTAATATTTTAATGGTGGTAGAGCTATTGTGAATTACTCGATGGTGGCAGCACCGTTTCCCTTTTAACCTGCTGCCAAATACCAACTAGTGCTTCCACTATTGCGTTCTGGATTGGTGCAGATATAAAATTACCGACACACGAACCATCATGTATCATAGCAGATTGTAGATGCGTCGCTACATCTGAGAACTGGGTAGTCCTAAGATGATCAATCTGCTTTTGTGAATTGTAGATATCCCTGGGCTGTAATAACCATTCTTACCATCAGGTGGACTAAATGCCCGTCCCCTACATACGTCACGCCGTATAAAGAAAAAATCAACGGATATAGCCCTAACAGAATGTCCCTACAAAACACTGTCACATACAGTATCCTTCACCCACATAGTACGTAGAGGCCACGGTTTATTAGGAAACACTTAGTGCAATCAATGTACAATCATATAATTGTAATTACAGCGGAACAGGCCACTCCTGGCCGAGGGGAGCTTCCAAGCGTCCGTTTGTAGCCATTAATTTGTATATAGCATTTGTTGGACAGACCTTTTGCTTCAAGAGATAGATTTAATGCTCTCAGTTTTGGTGGTTAGCTCTATTAGCCTCCTAAGCGTCCTAAAAGGTACATTAAGAGAAAGGCAAATAGGTTGTTAGGTTTCCCATCAAGACTAAAAGAGTTTTCAGCGCCTATTAATGTTTTCAGAGCTACCAGTCACTTCGTGTGAATCAATAAACAGCAGATTCGACACAAAACTAGGCAATGCTGTCTATACTGTAATCGATAGATATTTAATCCCTATTTCAGTAGTTTTCAAAAGTTAATAAATATGGATATTATTTATTTGTCGACAGTCTTTTAAAAAAAATTAAAATATAAGGTATATAACCTATTATAATATTAAACATAACTGGATAAACATTGAAAAATTCAAAATCTTTTAATCTTTTGTTTCGATCAAACTTCAGCATCTCTTCTCACAATCAAAGAACCTTGAAACTTTTAATAAAAATATTTTCGCTTTCTGTCACATCAGTAATTGACGTAAAACTGTCGTAAAATATAAATGAATTTCGGATAAAAACCCATGAAACAGAAGAAAAATAACTCCAAGATGATAAAACAAAATGAATTGTGTACCATTGAGCAAGAATCTCGACCTGAAAATTCTAACATCAGATCTTGCAATATGAAAGTGATCCATCAATAAAGTTTACGACGATCATAAATAATACTAAAACACTTGAATCCGTAGTAAATAAATATAGATAAAGTAGGGCGGGCGCGTAGCATTGGCACTTGGGCGGGCGGCGCAATTTCGATAGTTTGGCCACAGACTGCACGCTGAAAAAACAACAATACTGTTTTATTTGCGCTGTGATAGTAAAAATAAATAAATAAAAAAATTGTAAAAGCAAACACATAGAAATATAAACAAAAATAAATTTTGCCAAAATATTTTGTTCTAATTAAGGTATATAATTATTTGTGATGGGTGCTGATGATCCTAACGCTTTGGCCGCTGTGGAATTTGAAGTCTATGGACAAGTGCAAGGTAAGTTTCATGTTAGCAATATTTGGTCCGTACATTTAAATAAATAAACAAACAAAAAATAAATTATTTTAAACTTGCTGTTCGGTTTCAATTCTACTTCTGACTTTTTTTCAACCTATGATTAAGTTTTAGTTTATTTAATAATTTTATATTCTTCTTCTATTTGATGTATATATAGTTAAGTGTACTTTAGTTAGTTTTAACGATAAAATTTTAGTTAGGTTAGTAATGTAAATATTTAAATAAATACTTATTAAAAACCTATGATTAGATCCTTTTTTATTGTTAACAAAAGTGTAAAGATTATTTGCCCAGGACCCGGAAGGTGCTGCCCTGTCTACTTGAAGTTCAAACCATACGCTTTTGTCTATAAGAACCGTGCTCTCGACCACCAGTACCGTAATTCTCCAAGACTTACGACAACCGTTTTGGACCTCAAAAGGGATTACCTTTTCAAGAATGTTTAAAACATACCTTTTTAAAACTTTTAATAGCTAGAAATTGTAATCGACAGCTGATCAATCGTGAGCTAATCACTCAACTCGCTAAAATTAGCGCGTCGCATGTAGGTCGATGTCAATGGGTGCTTGGCTGTTAATAAACTCGGTGACGGGTATTGTCACGCCTTCTTACATGCAAAATGATTATGGGGTTACTATACTATATAATACTACAGGGTGTAAATGATATCGTGACGAAACCCTTTACCTAAAAATCGTGAACTAAAATTATATGCACCCAGGGATTCAGAATCACGAACTTAACGTGATCTCTCTGAACTCTTTCATCAGACAGAGAAATGTTTTAAGAATGCCAACTGTATTAATAATTTATTTTAAGGTGTTTATATCTCGACTTAAAATTCTTATCAGTACCTGAAATTAGTATGTTAGGTGACCTATAGTTTA
The DNA here is from genome assembly GCA_905147285.1 of Hypena proboscidalis. Lineage (NCBI taxonomy): Eukaryota > Metazoa > Arthropoda > Insecta > Lepidoptera > Erebidae > Hypena > Hypena proboscidalis. Next base: position 3,245,686 of record LR990132.1, read on the forward strand.
AGCGTAGCCAGTAAAAAAAAAACAAATTATTTCATACTATTTCTAGAAAAATACTGAATGCATTTGCATGCTTTTCCGTATGGCTATTCCGTAAAGGTGACTAATTTCCAGTCGATTTCGAAAGCAATTAATAATTTCGTTTGAAACCGGTTCATCTCGGATTTAGTGCATCCTTATATCCATACATATACGGTTGATAACTGCTTGGCAAAAAATTTGACAGCTTGCCAGTTACTATCCTCTTGCAGATTTGACAGCTTTACAGGCAAGTAACGCAATTTCTTATGTCAAAATCGGAAACTGGTCATGGAGCAGTTTCTCAGTGATTTCTTGTACTTTGGTGAGATAAAATAATGATATTTAAAAGGTTTTTTTACTTCAGATTAACGTTATACAACAAATCAATAACTGTTTAATACTAATGTATGTCATAAAATACTAATTAAATACGTAATGCAATAGAATTTAGGTCATATTATTTTCAGTCATAGATCTCGAGATTTTTCATACGAAAACTTATAAATATGACAAGTAGCACGAATTATGCCAGTCTGGGATATAAAAAGCACTAAATGAAAATAATGTATCTTCAAAATATTGAAACATTAATATTATGTAGCTAGGTTGTAGGCTTCCTCTTTCTCGCCAAACTAAACAAATTTTAATGAATTCTGGCACACGGGTAAGTGCTTTTTATCGACGTAGTCAAATCTAGTTACATACTTTAATAAAAAATGAAAAACCTGATTCATTCCATTTCATGGATGGTGGAGACCTTTGCCCAACAATGGGACAATACAGGTTATGCACCAGATAATGTAACTACTTACATTCTGTATTCACGATTATTAATTTATTTGGAGTTTACATTTATAATTTTTTATGTACGTAACGTAGTGTCTATGTCTATGATAATTATGTAAGAGAAATAAGAATATATTAAAGAAAAATCAGAAGTTTTGAAAATTTTTATTATTTCACAGAATTTCAGGAACATTTCTTCTAATGTTCGCTGTTCTTGCACTTATGAAACTTAAGTCTTAAAAAATGTTTAGCTCTGAAATCACCCGCCGCTATCATCTTTATCATAATACTATTATAATATAGGTGTGCTATATTCGTGTATTGTACCTGAAAGACAAAAAACATTACCACACATGTGAGAGATATTTTATGTAATTTCATCGTGTCACGGAGGACTAAGTAGAAATTATAACGCATACTCACTGTTTCTAGTACATAGCAGTAGCAAAGAGTTAAAATCACATTTATATATGGTTTTTATAGTTGTCTTAAAAGATTATCTTGATCTTTGATATATTTTATTTTGTATTAAGGATAACTTTTTTTTCCATCACATCGCGTTCCATTCTTATTTTATTTAATTTTATGCACTCGTTTTACACTAAAGAGAAAATCTCTCCGAAAATACCTCTTACCATAATGACTTATATTGTGTTTGTTGTTATAGTATGTACAATTTTCTTTTGATATAATCAGTTAAATAATTTGAGTTTTATTGTTTGAATTTGTTACTTTCTTATTTCAGTTTAAAGCTATTTATATGCTTTTTGTTGTAATGAAACGTTCCAATTTTCTTCAGTCAAAGACATTAGTTGCCACAGAGTAAAAATGCATTTTAGTAGGTGTCAACAAGAAGGTTTTATCAATACAAATAAATAAAATTGAATTGTCTGTTTTTATTTTAATGCCAAAATATTTATAGTTATATGAACGATATCTACTTATTTATAAAATCCAGTTTTAATTTATTTAGCTACCACGCAGACAAATCCGCGAGGGAAAGTCAGTTCGTTAATTTTATTATTTTATTCTCGCGATCTACTGAATATTGAACTGATATTTGAGATTACGCTAAACGTCACGGGAGTGGAGCTGTAAGGTTTAATGCGGGTCAAAACGTGGGCGTAGCTATTACTAATATATTGAAAGCCCAAAAACTTAATTTTTATGATTTTGTGTTTATACTCTTTATAGCTACATGGCGAAACCTCACGGTAAGCGGCCGCAAATTTCACCTCTGTTTTAATACTAAAATATTTTTCTTTTTTTTTTAAGTGGCAGTCAGCAATTTTATGGCGTCTTTTCACTGCAAAAATATATTTTTAAAAACGTAGAAGTTATATTTCACTCTTTACATCAATTTCAAATGTAGTTTAAAAAGTATTATTTTATTGTTAAATAGCTTCTGCCCGTGGCTTCGTCCCCGTTAAGTTCGATATTTCTGAGTTATTATATCTTTCAAAATTGAGAAACCTGCCTAATTTACCCCCTTTGGGATTTACATTTCGAAAAAATCTATCCCAAATTCATCTACAAAATTTATTTTATTTACTTGTAAGGAGCATAATTATTAACATAATTATACAGGCAGACAAAAATCCAAAAAATATGTTTCGGCTTCTACTGCTGTTCTAGTCTCCTCTTATTGATTTTTCTTAAATGTGTTCAACAGGCATTTATAATTTTAAATTTTATTATATGTATGGATTAGCTATTATTAATAAAACCATTAAACCTTTTATTACGACTCAAGTTATTTCAACCACAGATAAAACATCATTAACTAATAGAGTGCGCACCACAACTCAGTAAAAAACTGTAAAACAAAATAATTTTTACTTCTATTAAAACTATAACACAACAATAAAAGTGGATAAATTTGTATATTCCTCGTCCTATTAAATAAGAAATAATTTAATATCAGTTAATAATTTACAAATTGGTCATTTCCATTCAGTTTTGCCTATTGTCGTAAGCCATTATTAATAACACGCACTCTGATTTTTTGCTATTTCGAAATGAGTTTTTAAGCGTAAGTATTAATATCAGGCAAGTAACCAGGAGAGTAATCCGTGGTTTCGTTATGTCAAAAATGCATGTTTTGAGTGAAAGAATTACTAATTGACAGAAACTATTTGTTAAGAAACCAAAATCTCAAATAGCGAATAAGCCCACCGAAAACTTTTCAATATCATCATTATTCATCATACATATTGTACATGGGTCATTATCAGGAAACTCATTATTTGGTTGACTTCGGTGGCCATTTTTTTCTTGGGTATATAAGCAATACTCACATAACATATCAAATTTAGAGTTAATTTAAAACATATTAGTAGTAGAGGGAACCATAAAGACCGAAAGGATACAAAGGAATTCAATTTTTAAAAAATGGTGTTCACCGAAGTCAATATTCTTATCACCGAAATCAAATCTATATTATATAAAAGAAAGTCGTGTTAGTTACACTATTTATAACTCAAGAACGGCTGTACCGATTTGGTTGAAAATTGGTGAGGTAGCTTAGAGCCAGGAGACGAACATAAGATAGTTAAAAGAAAAAAAAATCTTGCTAAACATAGAACATTCGTAGAGTTACAACACAGTGATGACAATAATTATCTTTGGTGGATTTTTCTTGAATTAAGTTGTTTTTTCTTATCGCAGTTACCATTAACTACATATTTTTACAAAGACAAGTTTCTCTTTTATTTACAGTAGGTAGGTTTCAGTATCCAAAACGGTATTTTTTTGCAAAAACTGGCATAACTAATATTATTTTGGGGATTTGTTTGCTTAAACTTAGTATATAAGTCTTTTAAAGAATCATTTAAGTAGCGTCTTTGTTTTATCATTTTTCTTGATAATGAACTCCTTCTTATCAGAACACACGACTGTTTTCATCTTCTTAAAGAAAAGTTTAAATGTCCTCTTCCACATTACTTTTTGTTGTTTTTATAGCGTTAGATTCACTTTGTTGTTTCATAATATCTTTATTATGAGTTTTAATTGTAGGTTCATATTTTCTTTATTCAGCATTTTAGTATCTTAATATATATAACTGTTTTCTTTGTCGTTCGTTGATTATCTTTAATTCATAAATCTTCTTTTTCTGTAACTGATACATTTTGTTCATGCGGTATTTAAGTCTACGTATAATAACTTTGGTATTTAGTTTCTTGTTAACCTTTAGAGTCGGAGGAAACTCCTGTTCAATCACGCGAACTGATGATCTGGTACATGGTTTCTACATTATACTTGTGTCACTAGATGGGCTTAATGGTGCTGTCAAGTCTCGATAAAATTGAACACGCTGATGAAATGACCGATGAACTTGATGGTAGTAAATCAAAATAGGAACAAGCTTCAGTTTGAAGTAGTCCTGATTGTTTTGGTTGTGATCGTGGAGTCAACAAAGGATCGTCAGTCTTGTCACGTACTTCTGGTGCTATTATTCAATACTCTTCAAGACACTTTGCCTCTTTGCGCCTTTTTTTTCAAGTTGTGTTTGTTGAAAGATATTCTTCTTCTCTCCCTAGAAATTCGTTGTTGGCGAGCACCTAATACACTCAGACTTTATCTTACCTTCATTCTTCCTTTTATAATACAATTGCCTATCTTTCTCTTTAAGCACTAAGCGCGTAAAGCTCTTGATGCGAGCTTTCCGACGTTGTTCAACCAATCTTTTTTTGCCAACCGATCTTCTTTTGAATCTGCCATAGTCACAATACTGAAACAGGTGACGAGAAAGTGAAATAAAAGATCGTTAAATGTAAATAAATAACTATTGATTGATTTCGGTGATTTAAAAATTGATTTCAGTGCACATATTTCCACCGAAAACACCGAAATTAATGCCACTGGAATCAAAATAATTAGCGAAAACTTAGAAATTTCAAAAAGTAACCCGAATTTTTAATATTTATCACTTTTATTGTATTGTCATACACGGACGCGGCACCGAGGTCAATATTTTCGAGGTTTTGATTTTTTTTAACTAACTTCTATTTTACTTATTAAAAAAATAACACTTGCTTCACCTCATATAAGGCCGTACCTATTATAGAAAAAAAATGCAAGTTGTTAGCTACCTATTTTGTACTGGTTTTCAAGCCGGACACGCTAATTTGAGCCGGCTGAGAATGACCCACATACTCTTGATTGGTTAAGTTGATATTAAAAAAAAAATAAGTTCCACATAATTTGGTAATACTTAAATCTGCCTTCAGGTTTATATTTCACGAAGTACTGCAAGGAGTTGGCTGAACAGCTGCGTATCGGTGGCTGGGTCAAGAACAGCAAGAAAGGCACCATCGTCGGCAAGATACAGGGCACCAAGGCGCAACTGGATCACATGTATGTATCATTTGACAACTATTTTACTGAATATTATAATGCATCTGAAATCGAACTTTTCTGAATACCAATTTATTTTAATTTTTCTAGGTCATGTAGATAATCCATGAGAAAAACAACCAAATTAATTTTTATTCGTACATCTTCTTCGATTCACCAGTCATTTAAGCAATTCAATATTTATATTTATTATGTACATCAAGTCGATCATTAGTAAAAGCGATGTTTACTTGTTGTATCGATTTGGATATTTTCCAAATGGTGATAGCGTTCCGGATGTTTGCAATTAGTCTATAGTCAATGTCAAATATAAATAATTACCTCTCGGAAATCAGTGCCAAAAGCATAAATCGCATGGGGAAGTCTCTTATTTATCATTCATGATCAGCCGATATTTCTAGAATTTAATTAGTTATTAGGGTTCGTCTTTTCCTTTCTTTTTCATTCTGCTTTGTGGATTGATCTTTCGATATTAGCTCACTCATCATATCAATATGTCTATACTACATCAGTATTGTTCTGTCTTAACGCTTCAGGGCAAAAGTGTGGCATTTTTGCACTATTTTAATAATAATTTATTATTGTCTTATTCAATGTCAATTATAAAAGTATAAAATATTTAAAAATATAAAATTCTACATTTTTAAATATAAAAATATAAAAAATAGTACGACACCGGCATTGGATGCATGGATAGATTTATTATTATAATTATAGTGCAAATATGCCTCACTTTTTTAACCAAGTAGCATGTATATATCTGAAAGCAGACGAATCCAAAAATCATTCGATAATTAGTTTCTAGAAGGTGCCTCGTGAAATTGCAACAGATACGACATAACGTGATTACAAAAGATGCTTCTAGCCAGAACTTAGCTACCATACAGGATGAAATGCAATTGAGATAACAGGTATCTAGTTCTAATAATATCACGGGTTTATTGTATGAAGAGATACGCCAGCAAACATGAGGAAATAACTGTATCAGTTATTTGTTCATTGTTCACATTCTCCAGTGGTAAATCTAGTATTGATATAATAAATCACCCCAGGTAGATATAATCAGCCTACGATTACAATGAATGTATCAAATGATAAGTATTAAGTGTTGAGATTTATATTTTTTTCCTGAAATGTAGGATATGGAGAGATATTGACTCGGTTCGTAATACTTCATCCAATGGGCTTTAAGCAAATGCAGAATTTGTATCTAAGCATTGTTTTAGCTTACCATCAAGAAGGATATTATGCCTCAAAGTCTTCTAGTTAAATGGTAGATTTATTAACAATCTGGTAAGTTTTGTCAATTTTAGTAGGGACGACTGTAAATTTAGAATTACTTTGATATCACATAAGCTTCCTGAGATAATACTATTTAAATTCACATTTAAATTAGACTCGCCCAAACGGTTTGTATCACATAGAGGTCTACATTGGACTGCTAGTAGATAGACAACTAGACACAGTTTAAAGAAGTTTTCTACATTTATTTTGTGTTGTTTATTCCAGGATTGACTGGCTCAGTACCGCAGGGTCTCCAGGCTGTAAGATCGAGAAGTGTGACCTAACAAACTGGGAGTACATGACTAGGATCTCATACACAGACTTCACAGTGCGGTTCTAGTTACGATATTTGTTAATTTTGTAATCGTTTTTTGTAATTTTAATGTGTTTTATATATTAAATGTAAATATGTAAGGAGACTTATTATTTTGCCCACAGTTATTTGCTATTTGTATTGACCTCTTTATTAGTAGCTGCCTATGTGTAAACACACTCTACCTGTCTTAGAGCAGTATCTTCATTGTGTATTGTTGTCATTGTTTGAGATGATATTTACGCTCTTATAAAGGGTAAATATCAATAACAACACAGCTGACAATACTGACACTAATTGGCAGTTTCTTTCATGGAGTGAATATCTATACTTATCTTTCTAGCTGTTTGATAAATAAGTGACGAAAAAACCGCCCTTTAAAGGGACTATTAAACACGTGTATTACAGTTTTGTTTCATACAAGGCCATGTTTCTTTGGGCTAGGCCGTTAAGGTACCAATACAATGCATTCTCGCCGTACTTTGAAAACTAGGGAGCAGAATAAACCAGTTTTTCTTGTGATTTATACTCGTGTCTTGTCCTACCTTGACTATTATATAGGAATTAGATCAAACCAGTTTTCCGATATACTTACAAGCACGAGACGTAATTCTAAAGATACTTGGTTAATAAAATACGTAAGTATCAAAGAGAGCAGACATAAACATTGTCTGCTGATTATGTTTAAGCATGACTTTAGAAAAATAACAGAATATTGTAATTATAATTGTCACGATTACTTTATTTACAATTTAAAACGCCACGCGGTAGGTCGAGCATTCATTGTCAATGCGGTTGATGTTTGTGTTTGTTAGGAAAATTACCGATATTAGGACTTGTTGTTTGTCTTTTTGATAATGTTTGGAAGTTCATTGTACTTGGGGATTTTCTATAACGGAACAGAACCTAAACTAATATTGAATAGAGAGGAAAGATTTGGCTTTTTGTTTTTACCAGTCTTTCAGCATTAGGCTATAAACTGACGACGCGTTTTTCACCCGCGCCTGCAACTGCCGCGTGCAGATTTGTGTGCAAATCTATGCGGGCGTAAACTGCTTTAAAATCACTACTCGTGAAACTTGTTTCTTTTTTATTACATTAATTCTAAAGAGTCTGCGGGCTCACGAACAGACGCAGGTGAGTTCTTAGCTTATATTTCATGAAGATAGCATGAGGGAGAAGTCGCGCCGGAAAGCTAGTATATGATAGTTGTACTATACTGTTAACTATAAAGTTGCCACTGGCCAGCAGTCAGCAATAAGCTGGCAATTAAATTATATTGTTGGTTAAAACAGAAATGTTTGGGATAACTTTTGCAATTTAAATCTAATCGACCTAAACACCTAAATATTAATCAATTAATATCAATTTGTCAGTGCGGCAAACTGGCACTTTGTATGGTTTTATGTTATTATACACTAAATGTTGTGGATTGGGTTGAGGCAAAATAAACTAGGAATAAAGGTAATAAATTGTATTAGGAAAATAGGAAGAACTAAAAGAACACACACTTAAGGAAGAAAAACTAAAGACTGACATAGAACTTAAAAGTCAAAACAAAATCAAATTCTTATAAAAAAACTAAATATTATCTACAAAAATATACAAGAAGGTCCGATTGGGCACACTAAAATTTACTAAAATTTTAGTGTTCGAATTGCAACATATATTCGCGATATAATTATGTTCTCGGGCAAAAACATTGGAACTGCTGCAGGAGAAACCGATTGCAAGACTAAAGAGTTCTTATGCACCAGAAACACGTAATTCATGTGATAACTTATCAACATCATTGTCGTCTCAATGAACGCACAATTTTGCCATTATTTACCACAATCATGGTCTTTATTTCAATAGCCATAAGAACTAAGTCTCAGCTTCTAAAAAGGTTGCAACTAGAGAAAAGGGCGCTGACCTCTGGTTTTCTTCCAAAGGCTATATTTAGTACAAGTATCGGTTATTTTTATTTTCGCCCGCCGGAGTCGCATAAGTCATTATAATGATGAATAATTGAGTGATTGTTCGCATGTACTCGTATTTAATTCAATAAAGTTATTGAATGAGTGCTTTAATGGCACCGGCTGAGATTTTTCAATGAACTTACTATCGTAATGGTCAAACTTGGATTGGATTGACAAAGGACCGACGCAGATAGATAATAAAGGGAGATGAATTGGTACTGGCAGAGGGATGAGAAAGCTTATATGTAATTATATGCAATAATTGTGCTGTGTTTTCTGCAAGTTTAGAGATGGGTACTTGTTTCTCGGCCCGGCTCCGGAACTCCTGCAAAACTTCTCATATGAGTTGATAGATGTGAAGAAATCAATATCAAATATTTTTTTTAAATATAACGTGATCATCATTAAACTGACTAACCATTGAGGTTTTTCGATAAAGGAAGGAGGGTATTCAAAAGTCCAAAACCTTTAAGTACCCGAATGTGTAATTTCGACACATGCACCAAATGAACGGAAGACGGAAAAATAAATTCTTAATTCATAATCTGAATTCCGGTGAGTGTGTTTGTGTTCTTACACGTTCTACATGATATTGAGAATGATATTGTGACTATCTCGCTTACCCACTGGTAAGCGAACCTATTCAGAGTATGATTTGAGTCCCTGGGTGCAAACATTTTTCACCGGCAATTTCCACACATCGGAAAAGCGGCCTTGGAAAATGTTAGATGCCATGCATAAAATCGCAAATTTATGAGAATAAGGTGTGAACATTTTTGATCGGCAAAATCACCAAAAGGGAAAATTTTTCATCGAACAATCCCAAGTTGATTGGAAAATTGCAAATGTATTGAGATAGTCTAGGGTAACGTTACTCTTTCATAAAGCGGCGTTTGAGACCGCTCTATTCTTAACTAACGGATTGTTACTTGAGATAAGTTTGACGTAATTTTTTATTTGATTCAGGCATCATGGCCCATATTAAATACACTAATACAATATTAAAATAATTTATAATGCTATAACAGTTTGACGATACTTCTGAAAAAAATGGATTCATGTACGGTTTTTACAGAATTACTCCGTTATCTTCTATTTTGACAATCCGAAATGATATCTTGACATTATTGCGATTCTATTTACAGTATACAGGGTGGATGCGCCAGAGAATTTTTATCCGGTGGAAATTGATACTTACCATGTATAGAAGCTGTGGTTTCAATAAATGTCGTTATGTCGCATCCACCCCGTATATACCTACAGGATAATTTCATCTTTGTTGAACCTATATAAATATAAGCTATACCTCATCTCACAATATATAACATACGTTATATACCTAAATATACTAAGATACAAATAAATTAAATATCCTATCAATTCCTCCAAATATAATGTATATAAACTGTGCATTGTTTCTAATCACAATAACTATTATTTATTAGACAACGTACAGACCTTTACTTACGTAAGTTGGACGTCAGTTTGCTGTTTAAATAATAGGTTAGGCTATGCATTAGGTTTCATGCTTGCAAAACCTTTTTCTATACATCTTAAAAGATCAGTGGCTTCTTTATACCATTAACGTTTTACATTTGGCCAGTATTTTTTTTTATTCTACGGCCACAGCGAACGAACGTGTAGTCCACCACATGGTAAGTGGAGTACAGCCCATGGACATCAACAATCCACAAAATCAGATTATAGATGCGTCGCTGCAGCTGAGGACTACGGTGTTATGCCTCATGTGCCAGTAATTTCAGGGCCTGATCTCACTACCAAACCGGAACACAGTAATGGACTACTATATGGCGGCAGGTTAAAGGTGAGACGGTGGTGCTGCCGCCCTCGAGCTCATTCACAAGAGCTCTATCACCAGCACTAACAGAATTTCAAGTTCACCTGAACATAATTTTATATCTTGAGCAGCAGAAAATATAGCAGGTGCGTGGCCACATCGCGAGTGTCTAACAATTTGAAGTTACGAGTACTTTCAATACAAATAGTAAATTAAAACTCAGTATTGCACGACACTTTGAAAGCAAGCCGTTACTAGAAGGCGATTTTGTTTAGTGCAAGGTGAAATCCTTGAGTATTAAACTTAACATGACGCTTCTTTTTCCAAGAAAGGTATGGCAGGCGTGTATAAATACATTTCATTTGTATGTTTACCTAGTCTCATAGAGATGAGCCTGTCGTATCTACCGAGCACAATATCGTAATTCTTACTGAGGTTTTCTTGACGGGTAAGTCCAAATTGCTTGCTGTAAGGGTGCATGAAAGGAGTCTCCGCAAGTGACGTACAAAACGATTCTCTACGTCCGGCGCACCCTCGGCAATTCGCGAGTTCTCCAAAGCGAATTGGCTAATCCTTTCACCACGATGGCAAGTCGAAATAAAATTTGACTCAGCCATCGACACGATGAAGAAGAAGTCCAAATAAGTCTTTTACGACCAAGGGATCGAACCCTAACCCTCACAGTAAGCAGTTGCATATACTCCCGCTAGACCAGCGAGGCAGACAAACAAAATGTATCAATACTTGCAACACAAACAAGCACTATCTTGCATTCTGTAACGCGGTCATTCAACATCGTAAATATCGATTTAATTCAATTAATAACAATTAATAATACAACTGATAATAGCAATACGTTTATTTATCTCTCAACAATAAAACTTATAATAACTTAGTGCTTACATATTGTATTTACATAATGTCTTAGTGCTAGTAAAGACTTTATAGATTGACTTAGAACGAATACTTAATTTTAAATTAAGATAAGGGAAACAAAATGGTGGATGAAGGTTTAAACTCGAGGGTAAAATAAATTGAAGACATATCCATTATATTATATTTCATATTATTTCTGTGTGGAATACATATATCGTTTATGGTACAACGATGTATTAATAATAATTATCCAGTTGAGAAGATACACTGCGAATTTAAATATAAAATACGGCCTTTGTAAAATGTTTGTCTTTTCCCGGAAGATAACTGATGCTTGATGAACGAGCTCTTCCACCGAGGTTCGTCTGTTATCATAGGTAAATATGGAAGTTCTACACCATTTGGCCATATATAAGAATAACTTCCGTACGCATCGGCAAGAATCTATTCTCATTGTTATCAGTAGCGTTTGAATGAACGTTATTAAAAAACATGTATAAAAGACATTTCGAAAGACAAAAAATATATAAATACAGAGGTAGGTATTTAGAGTTATCGTCGATGATTACAGAATAAAAAGTTCGAGTAAATTACTTTACCAATACATATTACTAGTAATAATTAAATCAAATTACTACGATTTACAAAAGCTAGTTGAAGACATCCAGGTGAGAGGGTATTCTTACAATTAATTAATTCTTCTCGGTATAGCATTGAAACAACTACACATTGTAAAGTGTGAGAATGTCACGTTTGCTTATCATATTCATGAGAAAACCCCTTGAAAGGTCTTAAAACGACTTTCTTCACTGGGGCTCCGGACTTATATTAAAGAAGTCCACTTTGCGAAGCTCAAGGCAACCAAAGTTGCCTTAAACTTTCTATACAGACACTTCTTGGCTACACTTTCTCTTCAGGCATTTGTAGAGGAAGGTTTGCTTCTTCTGGCTTTCTTGCAGCAGCAGCGGCTGCTTGTAGCGCTCTTCTGTGCCTCTTCTTGGTTCGTTCTTTGTGGAAGAAGAGTCTGAGGTAGTGACAGGGGAAGACGACGCATTCGCCTGCCGGCTCCTCAGCGTCAATGTACACTCCTCTGACTATCACTGAGTTGGAGCAGTTGAGGAGAATCAGGAGTGAGAAACTGATGATGTGGGAGCACCAGTTGCTGAGTTTTGGTGTTTCTGAAAAGATAATAAGGATCACAATTTTATTACATGTCTTGTCGATACTATGCCAAAAATTATATACGACCCACAATGATGTCCACTCGTACCACACGAGAAACGCATCTAAACTCATGGCTGTTAAACGAACTCTGACAAAATCCACTAAGTTTACGCACGTGATGGGTCCGAGCGTATACAACATATTGCCAGATGCGATCACTGCAGCACCTACTCTGGCCTGTTTCAAGTCCCGACTAAAACGCTGGCTTGTCGAGCAAACATTTTATGACTATAATGAATTTTTCAATTTTAAAGTACGTAACTAATATTTGACATAACTATATAATTTGCTAGTAGGTTGACATTAAAATTTAATTAATATTGACATTGTTATTAGTAAGTGTACAATTATTAATTATGAATTATTATTTTTTTGACTAGAACTTTATTGTATTTATTTTTGACTATATTTATTGACATTGTGTTATACTTGGCAATACTCTTGGTCTTGTTATTTTAAATTCATGGATGTATATTATAATTACAATGGACATAAACTATGCAATAATATAACTGACATTTAGATATTGAAAACATGACATGTAAATTGACTTTATGAAATTAAATGAATATGAATATGAATACTATTAGGTGACTAATTGAGACATTCTTTTAATATCGAGGCTACAAGTATAATAATCTAATATTTCTTCTTAAAATTTAAGTAGTACAGTTTTGTTTACTGAAGGTATCCCATGCCAAAAATGTCAAGGAACAGAATAAATATTAATAATAATGCTTGTACTGTATGTATGTTTTTAGATAATATAGAAAAGAAGATTCATTTAAGCAGAACCTACTATTCAGAACAAAAATAAACTTTCATCCAAACTCAGTACTCTCATAAATACTTAGAATTTATTATCATAAATTTTATTTCTAAATACTCACCAGGAAAGAAATAAATATCCAGCAATCCCCATACTCCCCGCCACACGTTAACGGTGGCCACGAACGACACTAGATGATACACGTCAGCCAACAGCAGTCGTGGGGCCCCATGCAATCGTGATGCGGCCCAACGAACTGGGGCCTGAAGTGCGAAGGTCACCACAACTAGGGCGTAGCCAACTATCTGTGACAAAATAGAAATTTGATTAATCTCGTAGAGGGCTATGGCGTAGAAGGTGCTACGTAATTGGTGCTACGAGGCTAAAGCCTCGGGGAACAGAACTTTTTGGTATATAGTTCTTGCGTTTTACTTTTACGAAGGCAGTTGGACTGACACTCTGGTTACACTATTACATGGTGAATGTACTTTATATTCACCATGTAATAGTGAACGTAGGACGTTAAGAAGTTCGTTTGATTAGACTTATCTGACATTTTGACGACCGGATGGTGGAGTGGGTAGTGTACCTGCCTGCGACGCCGAGGTCGTGGGTTCGATTCCACATAAGACAATAATTTGTGTGCATGAACATGGGGGTTTGTCTTAGTCTGGGTGTTTCTATGTATAAGTATGTATTTACAAAAGAAAAGTATATATGTATTTGTATCAGTTATTCTAGTACCCATAGTACAAACTCTGCTTAGTTTGGGACTAGATGGCGTTGTGTGTGAGTTGTGGAATATTTATTTATTTATTTATTGACGACTGACGATGAAAGGCTAGATAGCGTAGTCGGTAATGCCCCGGTCCCGCTCAAGACGTGTGTATGAACATGGAGGTTTGTCTTGGTCTGGGTGTTTGTATGTATAATAAGTATGTTTTTACAAAAGTAAAAGTATATATTAATATGTATTAGTTTCTGTTATCCTAGTACCCATAGTACAAGCTCTGCTTAGTTTGGGACAAGATGACGTTGTGTGAAAGTAGTGTGATATTTATTAATATTAATATATTTATTACGTACAAGCGCAGTTAATGAATTAGATTTGAATAAACATAATAATGAACAGACAGAATGTTAAATAAGGGCGCCAGTTTTTAATCTAAAACACACAAAAACAACTACATATATTAAATGCTTTATTTACTATCATGTCATCAGTAATTATATCCCATCTTAAAGGCTTTACTTATATACTTTCTTTATTGCTTGTAAATGAAGTTAAATCAAGGTGTTAAACACCTTTAGCGTCGGAAGCACCCGGCTTATTACGCAAATGAAGATAAATAAGATATGCATTTATTTATAAATTCTACGTCTAAAATAAGACTTTGCTTCTCTAGGTGTGATATACCAACTATGAAATTAACTGGTGTATAGACTCGCGTTTGACCACGATCTAACCCAGGTTGGAAAGGCGTCGGCCCCTCTATAGGCATAAAATGCAGACTTTAAAATATCTGACCCGGAAAACTTCATTCCACCTTAGAAAAAATCTGTGCTGTTGCCGTAGTTTCTTTTATTTAATAAATGTATTTTCTCGATCTTTTAACAGTTATTTTGTTTCTAATTGATTTTTATATAGTAATTAGCCATAGCAATTTAATAATGAGGTATCCAATCCACCACACACAATTTACTGGTGGTAGAGCTCTTGTGAATGAGCTCGAAGGCGGCAGCACCACCGTCTCACCTTTAACCTGCCGCCAAATAGTAGTGCTTCCATTACTGTGTTCCGGTTTGGTGGTGAGATTAGGCCATAAAATTACTGGCACATGAGGCATAACACCGTAGTCCTCAGCTGCAGCGACGCATCTATAATCTGTTTTTGTGGAATGTTGATGTCCATGGGCTGTACTCCACTTACCATCAGGTGGACTACACGTTCGTTCGCTGTGGGCGTAAAATAAAAAAAAAAAAAAAACCAAATTCACGAATCTTTTGACGTGTTTATCGATACAACATTTGTATTGATTGTTATATCAATCATGTTGGTTGCTTTTTACTAATATTTAGGTACAATAAAAGACACGAGTCGCCCGGAATGACGTGCATTATACAGATAAAAGATTCGTGGATTTGGAATGTGGCTTGGGTAGCTCAGATGGGAGAGCGATAGCACGGATCCTAAGGTCACGGGTTCAAGCCCCGCTTCAAGTTATTCTGTTGGTTAGTAGCAGTCCACTTGTTGGTAAGTGGCAGCTATAGCGCATGATGATCCATAATCTACAAATCAATTAGTGGCTTTGTCTTGAAGATTAGAATTATGTAAGTATTAGTATAATATGTATATATATATATATATATATATGTTTTTTTATATAGCTATTAACTTATTATCTAAATGTCTGCCTCACACGTGTTTAAAACTGCACCTACTTTTTACATCTCTGCATCACCCAAAGGTTGACTGGTAGAGAATACTTTTAGTATTAAGTCCGCCTTTGTACATTTTAGTGCATAAAGTTTTAATACATAAATTACAGTGTTATACTTACGTGCCAATAAATTCAAGGTCCTAATATCAATATCAAACCGAAATACAGTAAGTTCAAGAAAACTGCTCAAAAAAGATCTGACACTCTATTCCAAACCTTACAAAAAAAGCACCAGAAATACTTTAGTTTAAATCTACTGTTAGACTACTGAAGACTGTTTATTCTTAATCATTTAGCCCAGAGAAAAAATTGCACACAATTATCCATGTAGAACACAATTGCAAAATAGATGTGTTATATTTTCCTGCGTTATAAATCATCCTTAACCTTGTAAGGAAATCACCTCTTATCCGATGGAGTTAAGTATATTAAATTATTTCATCATGACTTTGGCCATCATGTAATAAAGAGCAGTGACGTCACGGACCGCAAATAGCCGGTCTCATGAGAGTGAAGTGCAAAATGACAACGGTTTCAGGAACTGTTGATGAGGTAAACGGTGCAAGATGTTGAGGATAATAAGGATATTTTAGTCCGTGAACTTTTGTATTAGTGAAGCAAAGATACTTGTCTGTTAGGGCAACGAGGGTTCCCCCTTCCTTGGAAGCCCTATCGATTGATGGTTGGCTTGCTACATAGTAATAAAAAAAAATCCTTATTTATTTCGCGCTAGCGAGATTTCTGGAGAATGAGCTTCTTTTCGGTGCCTACTATCAAATTTTTTTGCGCACGTGATTCTTTGTATGTCATTTGGAGTAATGCGGTTCCATTACACCTACCTAGGTGCCTAGTACCTGAAGCGGTATCCTGGTATATATAGTTTTGGTAGCGTAATATCAAAACTTGCATACAATTCAATTACACACCGACTAAATCTTTCTTGAAGATACAAGTGCACTTAGTGCAGTATTCCAGTGTGTTGTTGACCTAGCGGATCAACACATAATGCTATAATAATATGACATAAGTGGAGTGACCTTCCCCGGTCTTGAACTACATGTGCCACGTGCGATTGCATTGTGTACCATTACTGGCATGCTCCTAAGAATAGCGGGTTCTGCAGTTGATTAATTGCTGTTTAAGCAGGAAATGATACCACTTGTGAGAAAAGTTGAACATTTTTGTTTTGTTTCTGCCTAGATTGCGACTGAATTTTCTAAAGTTGGAAGTAAAAACAAAACGTATTACTTATAATAGCGGCCGTGTATCTAATACATGTCCCACTGCTGGGCTCGGACCTGTTCTCGTGATGAGAAGGGTTAGGCCATAGTCTACCACGCTGGCCAAGTGCGGATTGGTAGACTGAACACACCCTCAAGCACTTTTTAGGTACTCTCAGGCAGTTTACGTCACGATGTTTTTCTTCACCGTTAGCGAGCGATATAATCTATATGATAAATATACACATATCTTAATTTTTATATTAAAAGCACAAATCTTAGCGATTTTTTGACAGAGGTGTGTGCCGTGCGTTCGAACTCGAGACCTTTGACTACGCAGTCCTACGGTCTCCCACTCGGCTATCGCTGCTAAGTTGATGATAAGTGCAAGTCATGAATGTAATGATGATAAAATCTTTTTGTGATTTTCGGCATTTATTGAGAATTACTTGCGTTCATTATAATTAGGTTGTTCAACTGCTTGTCATACTAAAAATATAGACTAAACTATTACTGTAGTAATTGAAAAAAATGAGAAATAAGGTATTTACCTCAGAGGAAATAGTTTCCTCTGCATTTTCATTTTAAATGCCGAAAGTCATAAATTATAATTATACTCACATGCGAGTCAAACTATAAACAGGTATTGATTCCGTAGTGGTCACATTAAAATTAATTCTAGCCAGTATTATTAGACCACGTATTATTTCTAATTATTTATTTCTTTACAGGTATAAATATTAATACAGACTAACAATGTATAATGTGATAACCGTGACGAGATGAAAATATCACTCATAGAACAAAAACAAAGTAAATACTTGAAAGAATGGTTATTGATGACTTTACGGTGACTATTAGTTACGTAGCTTGCTAGTGACCGAACATTATATTATATTTGATGGAATATTTTTCTTTATGTAGTGAAAGGGCATTTAGTCCACCTCATAGTAAATGATAACTACAGGCCATGGACATCAACAATCGTTTAATGATATTGTAAATGCGTCCGCACATTCGATTAACTAAATAAGTATTCAGGCATTTAAATTTATATTAAAATCATGTTTAATACACAAAAAATGTTACTCAATTGGTGAATATTTTAATGACATTCATTATGATAGTTCTCCATTTTGATCTCAGTCTATTTTTTTAAGCAAGGTATTAAAAAGGTATTAAACTCAGAAGAAAGTATTAAATATGTTATAATTTGGATCTATAGTAATATTGATTTATTTTGACATCTGGTTTTTAATTTTCTCTACTATGTTGACATGTACTGATAATAATTATTTTGTTGGACATTTTTTAACAATACTTGTTAGGTACAATAATTATTATGCTATCGCTCCTGATTGTTACTTGATTACTTATTCTGACTATTATTATGTTTTTCTTTTAAGTAAGCATGCTTTTATGTGTAATACAAATTCAATTAATTTGTACACCACGATTAGTGGTAGAACATAGCGCATATATAACATGTATTATAAGACCTCTGTAAAGTTCCTATGTTTCACAAATAAAGAATTATGAATTACGTCCATTAGTTGAGTACTATGGTGGTTATACCTTATGTGCCAAAATGTAATTTATGTGGCAGATTTCGCCACTAAAATAGACAAACAGTTATAAAATGATTCATGCCATCCGCTGGCCACAATTCCATCCCCATGCTGGTATTGTGAATTTCCTGACGGAGAGTTCATAAATAATTCTTTGCCCGACCCGGGAATCAAACCTCGCGGTAAGAGGTGCATTCGCTAACCACTAGACTATCAAGGCAGTTTATGTATTGGTATTTAGTTATATTTACTTCTATTATAATGTGAAGAGTATTATAACAAATATTAAGACTGGTGGGTAAACACTTTTCTATAAAAGAAGGTTCATAGTTGTTTATTTTCAACCTAAACAGCAAGCATAACAAATACGACCTACTTTAATGTCTACCCAGTACTACAAAAAACACAATGTTTACAATCCCTTGGGCCTAATTCTAGTGGAGTTAAAATCCAATAATACCAGAGTACATAGTAGAGGGGGCCGCAAGACGACACAGAGGAAGGCCCCAATTGCGAGCGAGTAAGTGGCCACTGACTCAGTGCTCGTAATGACCTATGCGGAAAATGTACTGTTTTAATATCGAACTAGCTGTCTCAAGGGGATTTCAAAATAATTTTTCAAGTACAATCAAAGAAATGTAAGCTAGTAAAATTACACATCTTTTAACATCTTTTTTCGATTCTCTAAAGTTCATACATAACGTAACATACCGTTAGCCAAAACTACCTATCGACAGAATTCATTTATTGTAAGAGTTTGTCGAACTTTTAACGGCGAGTGTCGTGTGGTTAAACTTGACTTAGTGTCGTGTGGTTATACTAATATCGCTAAGTTAAAAAAGCTATTAGTAACATGTTTTTTAATTCATAACTAAATTAGGCATTTTTTGTAGGTATGTACTATCTTCTTTAAGTTTAGAATAATTTATATCCAGTTGCGTGTGTGTGAAAATATAATTCATCTGCTAACAGTGGAAACTTGTAATTGGCCATGTTTTATTATGTATTATCACAATATCTTGTACTAGCTGTAAGTTTTCCTAAAATATTAAAATAAAATAACATAACATACATAACCAGAAGGGTGTGGCAGAGGTGTACAACACCTACACTTCACCTGTTATGTTTAGGTTCAAAATTATGGTAAAAGCCTAAAAAAATTGAAGGTTCATTCGATGTCCTTGAAATCCCATCATCAGATCCTAATTTATGTCAATGGGACCAATTCGCAATCATACTCTCTTAAAGAAAAAAAAAAAAAATTGGTTCAGAACTGACGGACGGTGACGGTGTACAAACATAAAAAGAATGCGCTTGGTACATAACCTATTCTTTTTTGGAAGTGGGTTATAAACTAGCATCTATTAAAAAAAAAATTGCAAGTACCTACACCTCATTATTAAAATTATGAAAATACGGGTGTTACTCACGTAATGTTGGTCTATTTAGTCGACCGCCAGTCTTGCACATGCAAGACTGGCTGCGACTCAGGCGCGACGTATCGCACTATCTTGATAATGCCTAGACATATAGGCGAAACCGCGGTCGACTAAATAGACCAACATTACGTGAGTAACACCCGTATTTTCATAATTTTAATAATGTTACAAACTCACGTCAGTTTTAATAAAAATACCTACACCTCAACAACTAAAATGTCTTTGAGTCAAGAAAGAAATAATGATGAAATTTGAGATCAAGGCAATTTGAAAATCCTACTTAACACTAAGTAATAAAAATAGTACACTACCATGTTTTTTTTCACTACTTTATCTCATCTGAAGTGATAAGAGTAATATAATGTAATTTTATTTGATTTGTTAATTAATTAAAAGATTCGCAAGTGTTTACTCAGATTTAGGAGAGACATACTAACAAGATATAACAACAAGGTATTTACTTAAGAAGTCAAAAGAGTATTTACTGCTAAAACATTTATGGTTCTTCTGTTAATATTTACATGAAATTATTACCTTTTTACTTGTTTATTAGCTATGAATTTTCACAAAGTATTGCATCATACTAAACAAAGCAAAGTCATCCCACGAAAAAGATGTTCATGTAGAATGTGTCCCAGCCGAGGCCATAAATCAAGAAGAATCATAAATGTTTTAGCAGTAAATACTCTTTTGACTTCATGAGTAGCCTAACTTGACGAAGTTCCCAAAACCCGCGTGGTCATAAGAGCCTTAAAAATAAAAGTTGTTTTTGCACTAATATTAATAACGTACAAAATTGCCGCTTTCTGGGCAGTGGATAGTTGAGTTTTGATGATCCTCAGTAAGTCAGTGTTGAAATGGGTAGTTTTAGATATCAATAAAATCTAAAGTATAAATGTTATGTTGTTTAATAAGTCCGGTATACCTGTAGTATCATAGTCTGAGAGTTCTCAAAAAATCGACAAAACTATTCGAGAAAAAGTAGGAAGTGACCTTCGCTTCGCTGACTCGTCTAAGCTGGGCCACTACTGTGGCCCCAGATAATTTTGCAGATTTTTCTAGTTTTTTTAGATTTGTAGTACAAACAATATTAAATATATTTTTTTTTTAAATTGTGCAATTAAATAAATTGAAAATATATACAAAGGTAAAAATAAAAAGGCAAATATTTACATTAAGTTAGGCGTCATAGTATTCCTCCGCATCGATCTCGGTTGTGGGGACCGTAAATATTAAAATTAAGTAATATAATGTGTGAATTAAACTTTGGCAAAAATATAGTGGAAGAGTGTATTTTAGTTCATATTAGTTTCCACAAAGGGCGTAAGAACATAAAAAAACAACGTGTTTTGGTTGTTTTTTCAACTACTAAAATTCATTCTTGGCTGATCACAAAACAGTACTGGAATATAGTTTCAACTTACCACTGAAGTCCAGCAAGACTTGATCTGATCCTCAGGAAACAAGAAGATGTCGAGCAGCGCCCAGGAGCCTCTCCACACGAAGACCACCAGTGACCCCACCACGGTGACGGAGAATATGCAGTCCAGGATGTACAGCATCGTCTCTCGGCTGTTCTGTAAATAATATCCTTAGTTACGTAGCTGTAATAAATTATTGAAATCAGACCATTATCGAAGGGTGTTATAACACCCAAATCTTGTCGTTTAAAGAGCTAATAAGAACAACCATTGCGCCCATCATCGATCGAAGTTGATCGATCACGGTGTATTAAGAATTATAGATTACCCTTAAAATATATTACGCTTGATATAACAAAATATCACATAACATAACATCCCGTCTATATTACTTAGATGGGTGTGTATGTATATTAATAGAGGAAGAGCCTATCGCCATCCACCAGGCAAAAATCCATCTTTGTGCTGCTATTGATAATTTCCTGACGGAAAAATTCCATATAACACTTTTGCCCGACCCGGGAATCAAAACTAAGACCTCCCAGCGAGAGGCGAATACGTTAACCACTAGACCAACATCGCAGTTAACAGTGTAACTAATTTTTACTGGTGGTAGAGCTCTTGTGAATGAGCTCGAGGGCGAAAGCACGGTGTAGTATAGTTAATTCACCTGGGTTAAATCACCTGGGTGCTTTAACAATACTAATTGTTGCCTTAAGTCACCGGGTGAATTAACAATACGAAATAAGTTGACTTTATTCACCTGGGTGCATTAAGTAAACTTTGCAGTAGGCTGAAAACACGTGGGTCATTTACCTGGGTGCTTTAACAATACTATTAGTTGACTTTATTCACCGGGTGAATTAAGTATACGAAATAAGTCGACTTTATTCACCTGGGTGAATTAAAGAAACTTTTCAAAAATAAATATTTTTTTGTTTATGATTGCTAAGTGTTTATTATATTATGTTTATTGTATTATATACAAAAAATACTGTTAGAGCCTTTAAAATTTGAGGACTGCCTTCGATTTCCCCGGAATTCCACCATCAGATTCGTACACGATGGTTATGGGACCATCTCTAAGGTACGTTCTTAGTTCTTACTAATAAAAAAATAATTTCTAAATTCGATACACAATTGAGAGAGAGAGATCAATGGACATACGTGCAAACAGTATACACGTAAAATAAAAAAACTACTCCTTTTTGAAAGTTGGTTAAAAAATACTGGGCGATTTACAACAATTTTTTTTCTTAACTGGATCGAAGATTTGGCCAAAATTATGTTAACGGGTAGAACGCACATTGGCGCTCATTTTTCATTCTTTAAAACGTTTCAAAATATTCTATAACACGGAAGTTTAAAAGTTATCTAACTTCAATAATTGATAAATGATCTATATGATAAATGATCAAATGATCTACTTCGTTAAATGATCTACATATCTGCATAATACAAAGTTATTCCATCAAAAACACAAAATAATATGAAATGCGAGCCAAGTTAACTATTACATCTAGACAAGAACTGATATTTATCTATATCTATGTTGGTGCCAAATTGATTGTGTAAATTAATCCAAGCCGAACATTTGACTTGGCTAGCTTCAATAAAAAAAAACAAATTTTAGAAAGGAACATGGGTTTATATATGTATACACTACTGCAGAAACCAGTCTCTCACAAAGGAGTTTTGGATCTATGTAAGCTGTATTTTTTAATTATTTTGTTATTGTACTACCCTGAACACCTTTGTGAAAGAGAAATAAACAAATTTTTATCTTTATCTTATCTTTATATCAACCTTCATCAAAAAAGTATCTAAATTTCACTATATATTATATTTAATTTTAGTATCTAGCTCTAAAAATTCAAATTTCAAAATGAAATAATTTCAAATAAAATTACACCTAAGTTTTTGTGTACACATTTTTTGATTCTATAGTGAAAACTTGAATATTTTGTTTAGTATCTGATCCATGACAACATCCATCCTAATAGATTTTACGGCAAAAACGTGAAAAACACTGTTTTTTCAGTTCTGACTAAGTGTGTATTAAAAAAAAATCGACTTTCTATTTATTTATTTCTCAGAAACAACGT
Source organism: Hypena proboscidalis (assembly GCA_905147285.1). Taxonomy (NCBI): domain Eukaryota; kingdom Metazoa; phylum Arthropoda; class Insecta; order Lepidoptera; family Erebidae; genus Hypena; species Hypena proboscidalis. Next base: position 3,269,265 of record LR990132.1, read on the forward strand.
TTTTTTTGTGATTTGCATGTTCAGTAGCATATTATATATTTTAATTAAATATTATTTACATAGGTATACAAGAAGTTGTTTTCACCATTGGTAAGAAATATGTTGCTTTTTTATTTCAAGTTTTAATAAATTAACGATATTATTATAAAAATACTTTTTTAATAATAATATTATTTTTTCTCTTTGCTTAAAAAAAAGTCATCACTGAATTGATGTGTCTAAAAAACAATCAATAAATCATATGGGCATTTTTTTTCGCGGCCCTTGAATATAATATGCTTGTTTACGGCTACTGTTGCCTAATAGTAAGTAATATTATAATTATGACAATAATTCTAAATAAGTTTTTTAATTCACCCAGGTGAATAAAGTCGACTTATTTCGTATACTTAATTCACCCGGTGAATAAAGTCAACTAATAGTATTGTTAAAGCACCCAGGTAAATGACCCACGTGTTTTCAGCCTACTGCAAAGTTTACTTAATGCACCCAGGTGAATAAAGTCAACTTATTTCGTATTGTTAATTCACCCGGTGACTTAAGGAAACAATTAGTATTGTTAAAGCACCCAGGTGATTTAACCCAGGTGAATTAACTATACTACACTTACACCGTCTCACCTTTAACCTGCCGCCAAATAATAGTGCTTCCATTACTGTGTTCCGGTTTGGTGGTGCAGGCCCTGAAATTACTGGCACATGTGGCATAACACCGTAGTCCTCAGCTGCAGCGACGCATTTATAATCTGTTTTTGTGGATTGTTGATGTCCATGGGCTGTACGCCACTCACCATCAGGTGGACTACACGTTCGTTCGCTGTGAGCGTATATAAAACAAAAATTCATTTATATTTAGTTTTATTGCGGTCGAAGCTTTGGTGCCGCGGGACCAAAGTTCCATAGTATGTTGTTTGTTTTTGTTGTTACGGATAATTCATATTTAGATTTAAAATAAATGTATGTTAATTTATTATAAGTCACCATGAGATATGAGAGTGAGATTTAAAAAATAAATTGTTCGGTTCGCAAGCGAAAAACCATTTGTGTCGCAAAATAAGTATGATAGGTTGCTATCGTTTATGAAACCTAACATTTAAATTAGTGGTGATAGAATTAGAGTTTACAATATCTAGAACTGAAGAAGTGATAACGAATTAAAGATTCAGTCAATAGTAAGGAGCAATTCCTAGAAATCGTGTAAAGACAATAATATATACTGATAACAAAGGCACATGTGGAAAAGCGGCTGTTTGTCAACGTTTACTGATCCACATTGTACTGGTTATTAGCAGCTAGATAAAGCTTTAAAACTATCTAATTAAATATTGAAGTTGACATTTCATTCATCACAATACGTCGTTATGACGTCAGTTATGGACTTATGGTGTGTGAAAAGAGGCGGTCGTGGCTAAGTCGAAGCCTCGCGGACCGATCAAAGTCGCAGGTTAAGCAATGCTTACCGCAGTCGGCCGTGGATGGGTTGCCATCTTGACATCCCGAGTTTGCATACGTGTCCTGGAGAGCAAGTGAAACCGTTGGTCTCGGTTGCCATTTGAAGATTTATGGTAGTTGTTACGCGTGGCTGATTGATAACTAGTCTAACTTAGCTAGCTAAATTGTAAAAATTTATGTTATTTATTGATATTTTTTTGTTTTTTTTGAGTCGGTTTAATTCTGTAATCAATTATTTTTTAAATCATTTACCAATATTGGCACACCGGTGTCAGGGGTGGCTCGATTACCTGATCTCTAATTATAACTCATTTATAAGTAAATCAAGAAATAAATCGTAACCAAACAACATCACTACTCGATGTATCATTAAATACTTTTGTTGGTCTGACTAAACCTAGATGGAAGACCATCTTGTAAGTTTTAAAAAAGTTGCTAATTTTAATTGAGTCATATAGTGCTCTGAATCTTTACAAGATTAATGATTTGCTTATAATCATTATTAATTATGTATAATAATTATAAGGTGTTCACTTCGTTTTGGACAAATTGCCCCGTCCCACTCCCTATTCATTGTAAACCCCTCAGATTAAGTATAGTACCTAGATGTAGCATAACAATAACCATATTATATCTTTCTTCTATCTTTGGAAAAAAAGGGACAAACATGTGTTTCACGGTGTCCATGAAAATTTCTGTGTGCATACATAGATTCTTAAGAAAAGTGCTTGTACGTCACGGAATCAGTACCTTCTGACATAAAAATGCCATCGATTTGCGATTTGACAGGTTTTATATGGTTTCTATGCTTTATGTCAAATTTTCTTGATAAACCCCTTTTGACTGTTTCGACCGTGTTATTTTTGTCATGTTAGGAGCTTACAAGAGCTGAGCTATGAAGAAGCAGCATGGGCAATTTATTGTTGTCAATTGTTGTCAGTTGCAAACGGGTCATTTAGTTAATACTCATTTTTATATATTATTTAATTTAAAAAACTTGAGTACTATAGTTGTGTCACATAATAGTAGTCCCTAAAAGTAAATATGAGTGGTCTTTATTTAGCAACACGACAGTGATCCACATGTGAGAATAGTTAACGGAGAGAAGTGAATGAAATAGATCAGATGATCGCGATAAGTGTTATCCTAATAAACATACACTTAATATTACGCCATTTTTCACAGAAGGGTTAGACAGATACGACTTTATACACCTGTCCCAAAGACGCTCTAACAGCTGACAAAAAATCTTGGTTTGTAAACGATTTGTATTGTATGAATATTTAACATGATTTTATTTGAACGTAATTTAATAATGACGAATGCCTTTGACACCTACTATGTATATACAATTAATCAAATAAAATTCTTAATTATGTAAAAAATGTAATTAATGACTATTATGACTCAGTGTGTTAATTATATTATTATAGAATTTATATGAATTAGGATCCTTCAATGAAATGTTAATGTTTATTCTGTGCTTAAGTATAATTTCGCATGCCAATAATGGTCGATATGTGTACCATTTATATTTTATAAGACCTTGTTAACCCATGTTGATAGCGGATAAAATGATTTGGTTTGATTTGATTTGAAAACATTTTTAACTACCAATGTAAGCACTTTACTTCCGCTAAGTGCCTCCGAGCCTTTTTTAAGTACATTGGGGTTGCTATTTCTCGTGGAACGACTGTCATCATACCGCCACAGGATACTACAACCTAGCGTGAGGTGATACGATACTCCTTGTTAGACTTTCTGGCTTCTGACTCCTTATTACAACTGCCATAGATCTTTAAATGGCAACCGGGACCGATAGCTTAGCAAGCTCTCCGAGGCCCGGAGGCAAGCTCGTTTTGTTAAGATGGTCACCTAGCCACGGCCGACCGTGATTATCATTGCTTAACCTGTAAGATCAATCGTGTTGAGACTTAGCTACAAGGTCGTTACTTAGCCACCGGCTTCTTCGAGTTCTATTCTTGCTAAATACTATTAGTAATTGCTGAAATTATCCAATGTTATGTGATTTTTGGTCGCAGGATACCCGTCCTAACAAGTGTGTATTTCTCTGTAGGATTAAACACAGGCGTACAACACCCACAATGCACCTGTGGGTGATATGTTTATATGTTTGTTTCCCATATGACGGAGAGACTAGAGAGCCTGTCGCCATCTACCAGATTTTTTTTAACTTAGTGCTACTTTTGCTCTTGCTCTTTCGAGAAATCCTTGACTAAATAACTCTTTTGCCAGACCGGAAATCTTGACACCAGTCGTAATACGTGGCATTCTCAATCATCCCGATAAAGTAAGTTTGTTTGTAGGCTTAATCGTATGATGAACCGGCGATAAAAATGCAATAGGATATTGAGAAATGTTTTAAAGTAAATGTACTGATTGTACTGACTGAATTATTTACATTTATTTATGTAATAGTTGTTTACTTTATTTAATTACATTGATTAATTGATTGACTGTCTGGGTGGTAAAGAAACATACTTTCCAACTCCAACTATATACTTCTGATTACATTCGTTCCGGTGCGGGTTCCAAGACAGTTTTAACTCTCCCTGGGATTGCCCGTGTGTCATGCACGGTGCCTTTCAGTTGGTTACCGCTGTAGATCCTGGCGTCACAGGAGTCACAGTGGTGGGCGTGTCGTATGGGTGGGATTATATCCCGTAATTTTTTTTTGTCTGGGTGGTCCAGAGATACTATAATATTTGCGATTTCGTAGTCTACACTCTACACACTGTGAGGTCTTGGGTTCGGTTGGGCAAATGTATATACCTATTTGAGATTTTTCATCAGGAAAATCTCTTTAATTTTAGGTTTATTTTATTTATTTATTTATTGGAAGACCAACAGCAGTAACAATTAATATTAATAAAAATATTATGCAACATTCAGCCAATTACAGGTCCTCACGAATAAGTAACAATATATTAAATTAAGAACTGCGAATGTACTATGACAAATCATTACAGAGCCTTATACAAATCAATTGCTCAAAATATTACTAAACACCTTGATATTGAAAAAAGAAATCACGGCTTAGCACCTGTCTCATCGACTCCAGGTTTGCATTAAATATATCAACATCATGTAATTTGCTTGCATCATTATTATAAAAGCTTTCCCTCTATCACATGGGACCTAAACATAACAAGTGAAGTGTGGGTGTTTTTTTTTATATTACCTTTGACTAAAGTGGTGGTCTGTATTAAAGAGCAAGAATAGTTTTCGATCACTATGCTAGAGAATTGTAGCTCTGTGAGAATAGGATGTCAAGTGTCAACAGGACGACAAGCAAATCTTGTTGATTAAGATTAACAATCCGTTTTTTTTTCTGTACTCTTTCGAGTGCTGGGCAAAATATCTTAGTTTAGTAGTTGGTCATGCATGTATTTTAAAAACAATTCATGTGGGTTCATGAAGAACCCAACTGTATGTGTACTTCAATATAAAACACTAACCAAACTGCAATACAGATGATGATATAGCTAGTACACGCTTTAATTTACCGGCGGGAAGCAAATCATTACATTGCGTTTGAAAACTCAGGTCCCTGTCCTGTAAATCTGTTTGATTTTATGACATTTGGATGCTACGCATTTGTGATTCAACAGAGTATGGGAACCAGGATAGAGTGATGACCTTATTCTAAAAATGGACTCTCAAATGACCCTCGTAACATCGTTAATACTAAGTACTAACCGTACGGAACATAGTGGGCACTTCGAAATAGTCTTGTGGCGAGTCGACGGCTATAGCAAATGGTGCTGCGCAAATGTTCCTTAGGGTCCTCAAGGCCGCCAGCGACAGCGTCGCCGCTGCCGTGGTGGACAGCAATGTCCTGGCACTGTCTCCCGTACACTCATTGAGGAGGTTCCACACCCCCCGCCACGCTCCCACACAAGCAACCCCTGCGATGCACGTACACAACCTCGAAAGGACGTAGTAAGTCAACCGGCCGCGGTCGGGGCTCAGGTGTTTGCTGAACTGGGTTTGGAACACGGAAAACACGAGGTCACAGCACAGTCCGAAGGCGGCACACGCGGCAGCGCTGGCTACGGGGCTGTCAGGCAGCACGTAAAGGTCCATGAGAGTCCATGTGGACTTCCAGTAGGTGACGACGGCGGGCGCGACCACGATGCTGGCGAATAGAGCATCCGCGGATTCGAGGAAGGCGGCGTGAGCGCGCGAGCCGCTCGCGAGCGTGTCGGCGAGCCCGGCAGTGCTTCCGCGCATGTCTGCAGCAGGAGTGAGCGCTCGTACCGCAGATTACTACATGTAATTGCATTATCGCCCGTCCCGCGTCGTGACGTACTGTTTGTTACTCCCATCGTTTGCGTAGCTCTACTCCGCTGGCAATGCTTTAATCCCGTTTGTTTTAGATAAGAGTTACTAACAACTGGTATGAGAGTAAAATGTCTCTAACTAGTTGACGTAATAATTAGAGATGTGTTTCGAACAGAACGAAATAGACGGAAGGACTAAGAAAGCTTTTGCAAAAAGCTATAGAAGACGCATTAGTTCTCAGGCACCCATAAACAGATCTGATTACTTTTTTATTAAACATGGTCAACACAGCACTCTCCGAGCCGTTTTGTGTCATGGATTTGATTTGACACGCCCGACCTCAAGGTATGAGAGTGTGCCACAAATGTATGCACCACAGATAACTGCCTAGCAATGTTATTATATTGTTTGATATGGAACGAATATCCCTACGGAACGACTCTTTGCTGTACCACCTCACATAAATACAATTTCAGCGCCTTTTATCAGAATATTCATCGAGGTGATTACCATATTCGTGCTACAGCTGAAAATTTGTTTTTTTATTCACCAATAGTGATATTAGAAAAAAACCCCGGCAATTTCCGAAATACCTAACCTTGACATAGGGGGCAAGCATACGAGCGCGAGATAGATTTAGTCACTTTTTGTCATATTATTCTACGGGGAATCATGACAAAAACGCGAGAAATTTCATCTCGCGCTTGTATGCTTGCCCGACAGGACACCTTAAGTGTCATTGGTGTACACAGCACGAAGTCTGAATCTCCGCCCGGTAGAGGGCATGAACCTAAAGCATAGCATGTGAAATGAAATGGTGGTCAGGTGTAATAAAGATAAAAAACCGGCCAAGTGCGAGTCAGACTCGCGCACCGAGGGTTCCGTACAAACCTGTAGGTATATAAGTAAAAGTTATGGTATTTTTATTGCTAAATGAAATCCATAACATAACAATGTGGAAAGCTGACGGTACCTTGTCAATACATATATGAAAACATTATGTATGTTCGGAAAAATCTTCATCTCTTTAAGAAGAGAAGTGATAGACATAATTTTAATACTAGAAATAGGCACAATTTGGATCAATCTCGGTTTAGATTGGCTAAGGTACGAAATTCTTTTATGGGGAATTGTGTAAAATATTTTTTTATTTTTTTTTGTTAATCGCATAACAACGTTTGCTGGGTCAGCAAGTCTAATATATAAAATTCTCGTGTTGCGGTGTTTGTTTCCAAACTCCTCCGAAACGGCTGAACCGATTTGCATGAAATTTTGTGTGCATATCGGGTAGGTCTGAGAATCGGCCAACATCTGTTTTTTTTTTTAATCGCTGAACAACGTTTGCTGGGTCAGCTAGTAAGTTTATGATTATTAAAAAAAATATACTATGTGATTTAACTAAAAATTTAAGATTTTCGGAATTTTTCCTATATGTGTACTTTAAAACGTTGCTTCATGCCAAATTTCAAGATTCCAGGTCGTCTGGAAGTATCCTTTAGGTTTTGATTCCCTTGCGAGTAGTTGCGAGTTTCAAAATATGCGGCTTTAATTGCTGTATCTTTTGATTGCGTTGACGTAGAAGTTTGATTTTGTTACAGCTTAAATATATTATAGACTTGAGTATTTGTTAAGAATTTCAATATAATACCACTACGCGTTCATGAGTAAAGGGGTAATAAGTTTAAAATTATTAAAAATATTTTTATTATATGATGTAACTAAAAATTTATGCTTTTCGCAATTTTTCCTTTATCTGTGTTATAAGACGTTGCTTCGTACCAAATTTCAAGATTCTGAGTTCACGGGAAGTACCCTGTAGGTTTTGATTCCCTTGCGAGTGTCGAAAATTTGCGGCATAAACGGGAGTATCTTTTGATCGCGTTGACTTAGAAGTTTGATTTTTTCACAGCTCCAAGAGACCATAGACTTGAGTATTTGATATGAATTTCAGCTTGATACCTCCACGCGTTCCTGAGAAAAAAGGTCTTGACAGACAGACAGACAGACAGACAGACAGACGGACAACAAAGTGATCCTATAAGGGTTCCGTTTTTACCTTTTGAGGTACGGAACCCTAAAAAAGATAAATTTGGATTTTTTACATTAGATAGAACGCCAGAAGCAATTACACTATCCAATGGTCCCAATGACAAGGCTAAATACACACATTCACTCACTCAAGCATACCCAGTCTCAGAACAAATATTTGCGAATTACACAAAGATTTGTCCCATGTGGGGATTGAACCCACAACACCAGTGCAGTGAAGAGCGGCGAGGCGACCGCTTAAACCACTGCACCATAATATTATACACCTTAGCCACAAAATGCGTTGATTTTCTTGATATCATGTTTGATTCTAGTTTTTTTTTCTGTTTATAAGCCAGCGTACTTTAGCGGTCACATGTTTATTGGCTATATACATACTATACATTACTAATATTATAAATTCGAAATTTTGGGATGGTTATTAAGAAAAGAATAATGCATACATTGTAAAAGAGGAGGTTACATGACAAGGCAATTTCTACTTATCAAGTAAAATTGCTGATGAAATTAATGACGCGGCATAAATTTTGTTATTTTGTTACAATATTTGCATTAATTCAACGCAACTAGTTTTATAATATAAATAAGGTTTTATTTTAAAATAAATAGGGATTATTTACTTATTTTGATAGGCAAGATGGTAGAGTCATATTACTTAATACAACTTAATTAGGCATATAATAAAATATATTTTTTTATGTTTAATGTATTAAATATCTATGTATGATATTCTTTTTAATGGTATTTACCGTTTATCTTGGTAAATATTATTGTCTGCATATTAGTATACACTCAGTTTAGACAAGGTTTACATGACATTATATGTATGTAGTTATAGGTAGTTTATTGCCCATAATTTTCACTTTATTGTACATTTATTAACCCTCCAAAAGAATATCTTGCCTCTATCATTTAAAGGTTTTCTGGAAGAAACCCCATTTTAGTGGTTAAGCTCGCTTTAAGTCGCCTTTGTAAGTACATTGATTTAAAACTGTGCCAAATTTTATTGTATGTGTTTCTTTTCTTTTTCGGTAAGGAAGGATGACAGAAACGTGACAAAATTCATCTCGCGCTTGTATGCTTGCTCGGCAGTTCTTCTTAAGTGTTATTGAAGATTTTCTATCATGAATTTCGGCCGAGAGGTGTAGTGTTCCGGCGATTCCGGGGCAGCCTATTCGACACCGCGCGTCACATGTCGTGTGAAATAGTTTTATGGTTGAGTTGTGTTATAAATGTTATAATTAAGTATATTTATAGTATACTAGCTTCCGCCCGCGGCTCCGCCCGCGTGGTATGTCAATTAAAAGTAGCCTATATGTTAATCCAGACTATAAGCTACATGTGTGCAAAATTTCATCGAAATCGACCCGGTAGTTTTTACGTGAAAGAGTAACAAACATCCATACATCCATACTTACAAACTTTCGCCTTTATAATAGTAGTAGGATATATATTTTATTCGAATATTGTATTAGTGTAGTTAATATGGGCCATAATGCCTGAATCAAATAAATAAATAAATAATTTAAAAAAAAAATCTTATCCAAGCACGAAGTCTGAATATCTGTCCGGTAGATAGCATGAACCTATAACATAGCATGTGGAATGAGGTGGTGGTAAGGTGTTATACCCGTGCCACATAACGCGATGATTGCCTTGATGTCATGCTGTGTTGATTGTTTTTTAATCAACTTCAAAAAAGAAGGAGGTTCTCAAGTCGTCTATTTTCTTTTATGTTTGTTACCTTATAACTATTCGACTGAGCGTAGCGATTTTAATGATTCTTTTTTTATTTAAAAGCAGGTGCTTCTCGTGTGGTTCCATATCAATTTGGTCCAGTTCTGACAATGACACCCATAAGAAAACCATTTAAGTCTAAAATTATTGTAATTAAAGTACGTTTTTTTTTAATAATTTTCTGTTTTTCAGCCAGCGGTCTCGCTTTAACGGTCACATTTTTATTAGCTACTAGCTGACCCGGCGAACTTCGTAACGCCGTAGCGTAAATTTGATGCACTACTTTATTTTGTATAGCTGACCTATCTTATGTATGCGTACCTATTCAATTTGAACTGGAATCTATAATATCCTCCATATAAAAATGAATACCTATTTCCCTGGTCTCGTCATACCTGAGAAGGACTTTACTAATTTTATTAAATAAAAAACAAAATATATATTTTCATAATAGTGTTTATTCCGTAGGGTTCAATAATTTCACTTATATTTTTACAGAAAATTTATTAATATATATTTAATTTATTTTGTTTTTTTTCCCTTAAGAACCTAGTACAGAGTAATAGAAAACTACAAAAAAAAATCAGCCAAATCGGTCAAGCCGTTTTCATGCTATGTCGTGACAACGGAAAACGGGTTTCATTTTTATATATATAGATATATAATACATTACTAATACTATCCTACTAATATTATAAATTCGAAATTTTGTTAGGATGTCATAAAGTTTAATGTATACTTTGTAAGAGAGGAGATTACATTACAAAGAGAAATTGCTGATGTAAATAATGACGCGACATTAATTTCGTAAATTTTTACAATGTTTGCATTAATTTTACGCAACTAGATTTTAATGTTAATAAGGTTTTACTTTAAATAAATAAGAAACATTTACCAAGGTTGATAGGCAAGGTGGTGTATGATCCTTATATATTACTTAATACAACTAATAGAGCTGTTATTACGCAATTCAACGAATTCCAGTCAGTCCAGTCGCAAGCGAAACATATATAAAAAGATATTTATTTATGTTTAATTTATTAAATATCTATGTATGATATTATATTTAATGGTAGGTATATACCGAATATTTAGGTAATTATTATTAGTATACACTCAGTTAAGAATACTTTTTCTATCTTACTCAATTAAGAACACGTTAGGTATACTTTATTAAGCCTCCAAAAGAATCTCTTTCTTCCATCACTTCAAAGGTTTTCTGGAAGAAAAGTCATTCTAGAAGTTAAGCTTTAAGTCGCCTTTGTAAGTGCATTAATTTAATATTGTACTAAATTTTATTGAATTGTTTATTTCGCTACTGCCGCACTGACTAACTAAACGAATTAAGTCGTTGTTTCGTTGGGTACTGTTATGCGGATTTATTCCTCACGGACCACTGCTAACTTTGTGTTCTTTTCTTTCGTACAATATATACTTAAAAATATTAACTTATAATTTAATATTCATAACATACCTTACCAAATAAGAGCCTCCTTGGTCAAGTAACAAGCGCATGCGAGTGCCACACAGAGGAATCCATTCCCGAGTTGGGCAAAAAGGTTGTTGGGTTTTCTGTATTGAAGCCTAATATATGCGAAGACAGGCAATTGGCGGTATCACATTCACGTGATTTGCAAGTTACGTAAGCTTTTGGTCCTGCGTTTAATCTCTATCCATCGCATTGGGCTTTCAGAGTGAGGGAATAGAGAGAGCTCTTGTGGTACGCGCACTATAATAATAATATGTCCCACGCAAATGGCGTATCTATTTTGATAATGACCGCCGCAGTCGAAATTTTGCAAGAAAGACATTATTATATAACATAAGATAACGCCTATGTTACCCAGAAGGACGACATGGCGGAGTGGGTAGTGTGCCTGCCTGCGACGCCGAGGTCGTGGATTCGATTCCCACTTAAGACAAATCTTTGTGTTCATGAACATGGGGGTTTGTCTTAGTCTAGGTGTTTCTATGTATAATAAGTATGTATTTACGAAAGAAAAGTATACATGTATTAGTATCAGTTATTCTCGTACCCATAGTACAAGCTCTGCTTAGTTTGGGACTAGATAGCGTTGGGTGTGAGTTGTGAAATATTTATACTTATTTATTTATTTAAAAAAAAGGGTGTGGCGGAGGTGTACAACACACCTACATCTCATCCCCCCCTCATCTCCTGTTATGTTTAAGTCTCATGTGATACTATCCACTGGGCGCAAATCCAACTCCAAATAACACTTGCCCGACCCGGAAATCGAACCCGAGATCTCGCGGTTAGAGGCGAAACGCTAACCACGAGACCATTGAGTCAGTGGCTTTATTATTAATTCCTAATTAGGTTTATATTATTAAAATTATGAAATACTACCCGTATTTCATAATTTTAATAGATATTGGTCTATTTAGTCTATTTCATAATTTTAATAATGTTACAAACTCACGTCAATTTTAATAAAAATAGGTTTAATATTTCATTGTATATTCACTGTTCCTACACGTGAGTAAATTTATTAATTATCTACTTAAGGTGGAGACGATAAGTGTTTTCAGAATATTAAAGGTATATTATTTCGTGGTGCCCCTAATTAGTCAAATATTGATACAAAAAGTTCATTAGACTAATAACCTTAATACAGGAGGGATAATTATCTTATATAAGATTATGTTTACCGATTCTACTTTTGTACATAATATGATGTAGTACGGCTACTTATCAAACTTTATATTTCCAGTATTAGATGATCTCGCATTTTATAGGATTCCTGTGCAATATATAGCTGTAGCTGCTGGCCGACCAACGGGCACAAATTCTTCAGTCACCAACATCGCTTCCGGAAGCCTGCAGCAGTCCTCGGAGGCTGCTTTCCTTCTGGACCGATATAGGCTGGTGAGAGGTTTCCCGTTTACTCCAGTAAACGGGAAACCTCTCACGTACAACGGTCCCATAGGAGGACTAAGTGCGGATACCGCCCAGGAAAACTAAACTAAACTAAACTATATAGCTGTATGTCCATACGGTGGAGACGAAGTTTAAATTGTAAACTGCCCGGTGCGGTGGTTCCACATTAGGTTCCATTTTCATTTTCATATTATTTGTTCAGGGTTTTCCGTGAAGAAATTCTCTCAAGCAGTACGGAATCTGCAGTAAACCCCGTAGATGGCGGTAGGCTCACTCTCAATCACATGAAGTTGAAATAAAACTGGTGAAATGTAAGTGGCAATATCTCTCTGCTATTCTCCTTTGTAAAATATAGGCGTGATTTTATGTTATTAAGCTAAAGTTAGGAATACTTACAGAAACTTTAAACCTAGTAGTAAATATATAAGTGGGTTCCTTTCCGTCCGTGACCAGGAAGTAAGGCGAAGCAAGGAGGTTGCGGGAGCTCCTCAGCAACGTGATGGTTACGTAGAAGGCCAAGGACATGGCCGCGATCAGGACTGGCCTGGGAATTAAAAACAAAAGATATGTAAAGCATATAAGCATTTACATCCAGGTACAGAAAAAGGTATAAAAAATAAATTCTTGTGGGAAAACTTTTACGAGATTTTTTTTCGAAGGAGACTAACCTCCTCTCTAAATCTAGTTTGATTGAAAGATTTGTAATGTAATTTTTAGTACAATTTGACACATGAATCTGATTCAGTCACAATCAACATCAATCGTAATTAGAGGGCTAGACAGCCAAGTGATTTCAAGATACTCATTTGATTATAGGACCACCCACCACATTAGCTAAAAGGTATAATAAGATGTAGCTACGCATCTGAAAAACGACTGTACCGACTAAGTTCAGATGCCTGAACTTTTAACTTCTGCCTGGATTAGTGTATGCAATCACTTATCTTGATGTTCCAAAAGTATAACTTGGAATTTTTAAACTACCTCTTGGCAGTCACCCAAGAAAAATAACAGGTAAAGTGTGGGATACCCTGTGTCCTATAGGTCTAATGTTATGTTATGTTATGACTGATAACTATAGGGATCTTCCTGATTTGGCAGCATGGCTTCCACATAGCCAACAAGCAGTCAGCACCCTCCTCGCCATTACATAAATATTACGCAGTATAAAGATATACAAGGTATACACCCTGGACAACACTCGTTCTGTCATCCAGCAAATGACTGCTTTTGGACTGCTGTATATAAGTACAAGCTCTAGATTTTATTTCTTAATGAATATTACCTATGGGGATCTTCTTTATTCGGCAGCATGGCATCCACGAAGCTATCGAGCAGTCCCCAGCCCCCTCGCCAGTGCATGATGTTACAGAGTATGAAGATGTAGGTATACACCCTGGACAGCACGCGCTCTGTCATCCAGCAAATGAATCCTCCGTTTGGACTGCTGTAAGCTCCCGCTGAGCGCTTTAGGAGTTTACCTCTGTAAAGAATATGATATTATATTTGCAGTACTGAAAATTACATACAGGTATATCTATGTGCATATGCTTTTATACATATGCACATAGATGTAACTGGATGTAATTTGCATTGGAAACACATTATATAGGGCTTGAACACACTTAACGACTTAATGTATTGGATTCTGAATATTTGTCGTTTAATTTTTGTAAAGTAATTGATGCAATTTTAACCGCCTTTTAAAAAAGTATAAGGAAGGTAGGTTTTTAAGCGATTCGACGATCTGATGATGGGATCCTAGAGGAATCGTGGGTACCCTCAAATTTTATAGGCTTTTAAATTGTTTTTCGTTTATTACCTAAAGCTAATCGGATATTTGCATCACGAGATCAGCACCTCGTGTTGCTGAGCTGATGCTGGAAGGTACAACTCCCAACGGCTAGGATTACGAGGATAATTAAGACCGTTGCCTGTATTTTTTTAAATAATACACAGATGAGCTAAGACGTTGAATATTACTTAAGAATATAAGAAGTTAAGAGTAACAAAATAATCTACATAGGATAAGTCGTTTAAATAAATATAAAAATGTCACGTAGAGCCAAGCTTACTGTACAAGCCCTAACTTCACAGACGTTACATTTAAATATGTTTGTGGTAGGATGAGTTAATTTCCAAACAGACACGCCTTTAGAGAAACTTCATAGTTCTGATAAAACATCGAGGGTAAGGTACAATAAACAACCATTTTTTTACCAATAGGTAAACTACAAGTAGTAAAGTGTAGGTAGTACTAACTAGGATTTTAACTTTTTACTTACCGAACCAAAGCAAAGCTGATATGTATGACAATTCCAATAAGATAGATCTGCGCGTAGGGGAAGAGCTGCGGCTTCAGCTCCATGATGCCCCACGTGCCACGCCACATGCTCACCACGTGTGGCGCCACTATGGCACACGAGAATACGGCGTCTCCTGTCGAAAAGAAAGACATTTAAGGGTCAGGCGGAGTATGATTTGCCCAATGAATGCCGCAATCATTTGTGATTCAAGCGTATTTTCTAAAGATTATTTATGATTCTTACATTTAGACAGTATTCATTGTGGTATTTGATGATAAACACATTATAGATATCTACATGAATTCAAGTTTAAGAGAATAGAATTTCATGTATTTTTACAGTATTGTAAACATTTAAGTATATCTGTGATGTTTTTTGATAAAAATATAGTTTATATTGTCCAGTTTAGGATTAACAAAAATAAATGCGAAAGTTATTAAGATTTCATGTCTATATTGTGGAAGCTTAGATAAAATTTATTTGCGTTTACATTTTGAGCGACCAGTAAGAAGTGCAGTCTCGCCAAACAGAGAAAGAACTACTCTGTCTAATTTGTGCAGCTGCTTCAAATGGTAAAGACGCGGTCCGGACTCCTATGCCTTTGCCACACTAGACGGAAATTCCGTCGTCGAACTTCCGCGGTGGAACGCCAATACATGTTATTGCATATAAAATACAAATAGCGGGCACACACGATGGAACGACCGATCTTCCGCGTAGTGTGCCCGCTATTTGTATTTTATATGCAATAACATGTATTGGCATTCCGCCGCGGAAGTTCGGCGACGGAATTTCCGTCTAGTGTGGCAAAGGCCTTAAGGTTGATTTTCATTACGTCAGTTAACTGTTTTCAGTACCAGCGGAGTTCGGAGTTCCAGCGCTCGATTGGCATTTATACTAAATATAATTAAGACATTTATGACATTAAACGTAGTCTTTGGCGGCCCAGCACTAAAACTCTGTGATGCTAGAGATCTTTATTCTTCATACTGGATCCATGAACTGAATCATATAAATCAGCCTTTAAATAAGACGATCGCATTTGAATGATACCGAAAACTCTATAAATTCTTAAAGTAATTCAAAGAATTTGCCGATCCGCAACCGAGTTATGAGTTGTGTTTCCACAAAAAGACGTTTTTGGTAGATTCTTCCATCAAAAGATAATTAAATTGTCATGACGAGGCAACGTCACGTCTGTTTCTGATAAAAATCGTTTTATAGGCAAAAAGTTTCATTCAAATCGATTCGATGAACTATTTATAGAAAAATCGTTATAATATGTTTGTTTACTTTAACTTGTGTATCACAAAACTTTGTTGGGCTTTCAAGGACTGTTATGATGGTCTAGTTTGTAGTCTTATGGAAAAAAACAATATATCAAGTTATTAACATAACATAAAATTATATCACGCCTTTTTTACCCTGATGAGTGTGGTATAGTTGTACAACACTTCACCTGTTGTGTTTAGGTCCCACGGGATGGAGCGTGAGCCTATCGCCATCCACCGGGCACATTCCAATACATGCTGTTATTGAGAATTTCCTGACGGAACGTTCACAAATAGTACTTTTGACCGCCCCGGGAATCGAACTCGAGACATCGCGGTGAGCGAAACACAAATTATGCCGCTAGACCAACTAAGCCAAGGTATCAGACAATTTTAGTACACTTAACTAAGTACCGTAACTATATTTGGTATCATAAAGTAATTGAGTAAAAATTTCCATCTGAAAACAATTAATACCCTGAATTTTTTTATGTATTTTTGTAATAAGAAAGAGGATCTTTTAAAGTAACATTTTAGCCATGTATCTCTGCTTTTATCTAAAGGCCAGGCAGTTCGAAACCTGTCGAAAAGACAGATGTTTGAACTTCCAGTATAAAGAAACCTATAAAGGATGCTACTACACAAAAAATACTTTGAAAAACACAAAGAAGTTACAAAGAAAAATAATAATTGAATTTCAGCTTAATAATTTAAAAAAAAAAATCCTAAATAAACCATCAAAATTAACTTCTATTCTGATCGTAACTGAGGTCATGAGCGAGAATTAAAGTCATGCAATAACCAACCATAATAAACGAATCAACAAGCATTATCATAATTGTAATTCAATAAATAATACATTTCGTGGAACTGCCTAGCCTGGGTGCATGAAAGGAGCCTCCTCGAGTGACGTACACAACAATTCCCTACGTCCGGCGCACCCTGGGCAATTCGCGAGTTCTTAAAAGCGAATTGGCTAATCCTTTCACCACGATGGCAAGTCAAAACCTTAACCACCTTACTGACTGTCTAAAATGCCCTACCACCTGCACAAGAGAGGCGCTCATGAACGCCGACGAGAGCACCATAACAGTGGTCCCTTATCGCACCAATAAAATTTGACTCAGCCATCGACACGACGAAGAAGAAGAAGACTGCCTTGCCTTAAAACGATAACTAGAGTTTGGCTGCCTCGTCGGCAATTGTAATTGTGGCCGATCATTAGACTCATTTAAATTCAAATGCTTTTGAGACTGTTATATTTTGTATTGTTCGTTGCACCACCATATGTAGTGCCTATATTTCAAAGCGGCAAAAGTTATGTAGCACTTCTTCTACTAGATTATTAGCATTTATAGTAAATCTAATAAGTCGGCAGTCGCAAAAGTGGCCGAGTATTCGGTACATATCTACTCAGAACCTAGTAGGTCAATTGTTTTCTTACACAAATCACTCATATCACATGCGCAAACAATATTATTTACTCTGTTATTAGGCCCGTATTTGCAAACATCGATTTCAACACGAGTCTGATATATTTATAAGCCACAGCTTCTGTCCGTGGCTCCACCCGCGTCTATCGAACTATCTCGAATTATCTCTACTGCAATTTTTACCCAGATGGATCTTGTAACTTTGGAGCCCTTTCGGTGGAATTTTTTCGGTTTGTTTTCCAAACGAAAAAATTGAGACTAGCAATCCGCCTGTCTTGACCTTAAGTAATAATATTCTGGAATATTTTAGATCCTAAAATAAGTTTCAATATCGCAGTTGACCCATAACTTTATACAGGGTACATTTTAAATTTACTGTCAAACGCGCATGGCAGCTTCTACATCACAGTACCTGTTGTTCCACAATTTTTATGACAATTACAACAAAATTTTTAATGGCAAATACGATGGTATTAGTAAAAGCGCACTTTTATCTAACCAATGAAGCCATTATTGAAAATAATTGTTTATTTCATATATTAAGCTGTTTTCTTTTATGTTTTTCACAAAATAATCAAGAATTGTGTGTGTGCTCTTAATATGCCATGTGAATTCACATATTTATTCAATGTGTAAAAAAAGACAATATAAGTGTATTTCTAAAGTTGTGTTTTACACGAACACATTTGCGTTAAGTTTACTCAGAATTTCAGTGCTAGATGCGTGCAAAAAGAACTTAAGGTTCATAAAGCAATTATTAAACTTTTGCCAATGAAAAATCAAAATAATTGTAATTAAATAACTTATACCCTCATCCAAATCGATCTTCATTTCAAACCGATAGACAAAATTAGCCAATAACCAAAAAGTTCGCAAATTGAAATTTAAAACACAAAAGTGTCACTTTTAATGGAACATTTTAGCCATGTATCTCTGCTTTTATCTTAAGGCCAGGCAGTTCGAAACCTGTCGAAAAGACAGATGTTTGAACTTCCAGTATAAAGAAACCTACAAAGGATGCTACTACACAAAAAATACTTTTAACGGAAGAAGTTACAAATAAAAATAATAATTGCATTTCAGCTCAATAATTAAAAAAAAAATCCTAAATAAACCATCAAAATTAACTTCTATTCTGATCGTAACTGAGGTCATGAGCGAGAATTAAAGTCATGCAATAACCAACCATAATAAACGAATCAACAAGCATTATCATAATTGTAATTCAATAAATAATACATTTCGTGGAACTGCCTAGCCTGGGTGCATGAAAGGAGCCTCCTCGAGTGACGTACACAACAATTCCCTACGTCCGGCGCACCCTGGGCAATTCGCGAGTTCTTAAAAGCGAATTGGCTAATCCTTTCACCACGATGGCAAGTCAAAACCTTAACCACCTTACTGACTGTCTAAAATGCCCTACCACCTGCACAAGAGAGGCGCTCATGAACGCCGACGAGAGCACCATAACAGTGGTCCCTTATCGCACCAATAAAATTTGACTCAGCCATCGACACGACGAAGAAGAAGAAGACTGCCTTGCCTTAAAACGATAACTAGAGTTTGGCTGCCTCGTCGGCAATTGTAATTGTGGCCGATCATTAGACTCATTTAAATTCAAATGCTTTTGAGACTGTTATATTTTGTATTGTTCGTTGCACCACCATATGTAGTGCCTATATTTCAAAGCGGCAAAAGTTATGTAGCACTTCTTCTACTAGATTATTAGCATTTATAGTAAATCTAATAAGTCGGCAGTCGCAAAAGTGGCCGAGTATTCGGTACATATCTACTCAGAACCTAGTAGGTCAATTGTTTTCTTACACAAATCACTCATATCACATGCGCAAACAATATTATTTACTCTGTTATTAGGCCCGTATTTGCAAACATCGATTTCAACACGAGTCTGATATATTTATAAGCCACAGCTTCTGTCCGTGGCTCCACCCGCGTCTATCGAACTATCTCGAATTATCTCTACTGCAATTTTTACCCAGATGGATCTTGTAACTTTGGAGCCCTTTCGGTGGAATTTTTTCGGTTTGTTTTCCAAACGAAAAAATTGAGACTAGCAATCCGCCTGTCTTGACCTTAAGTAATAATATTCTGGAATATTTTAGATCCTAAAATAAGTTTCAATATCGCAGTTGACCCATAACTTTATACAGGGTACATTTTAAATTTACTGTCAAACGCGCATGGCAGCTTCTACATCACAGTACCTGTTGTTCCACAATTTTTATGACAATTACAACAAAATTTTTAATGGCAAATACGATGGTATTAGTAAAAGCGCACTTTTATCTAACCAATGAAGCCATTATTGAAAATAATTGTTTATTTCATATATTAAGCTGTTTTCTTTTATGTTTTTCACAAAATAATCAAGAATTGTGTGTGTGCTCTTAATATGCCATGTGAATTCACATATTTATTCAATGTGTAAAAAAAGACAATATAAGTGTATTTCTAAAGTTGTGTTTTACACGAACACATTTGCGTTAAGTTTACTCAGAATTTCAGTGCTAGATGCGTGCAAAAAGAACTTAAGGTTCATAAAGCAATTATTAAACTTTTGCCAATGAAAAATCAAAATAATTGTAATTAAATAACTTATACCCTCATCCAAATCGATCTTCATTTCAAACCGATAGACAAAATTAGCCAATAACCAAAAAGTTCGCAAATTGAAATTTAAAACACAAAAGTGTCACTTTTAATGGAACATTTTAGCCATGTATCTCTGCTTTTATCTTAAGGCCAGGCAGTTCGAAACCTGTCGAAAAGACAGATGTTTGAACTTCCAGTATAAAGAAACCTACAAAGGATGCTACTACACAAAAAATACTTTTAACGGAAGAAGTTACAAATAAAAATAATAATTGCATTTCAGCTCAATAATTAAAAAAAAAATCCTAAATAAACCATCAAAATTAACTTCTATTCTGATCGTAACTGAGGTCATGAGCGAGAATTAAAGTCATGTCATAACCAACCATAATAAACGGAGCAACAAGCATTATCATAATCATAATTCAATAAATAATACATTTCGTGGAACTGCCTAGCCGTAATCACGTAGCATCGCTCTTGTACAGTCGGCTCCTTATATATAGTTACCATAGAAATCTTAATAATAAGGCAATAGAAATGTCAAAGACGCGTGACCTTGTCGCCGCGCATCTGTCAAGTCAAACACAAGTGCGAGTTGAGGAATTGTCGTCTTAATGTCATCGCCAAAAAGAATAATTTTGTTTGTAGGAATACAAAAAGTGGTATTTGAAAACCGGCGACATGCGTCCCAGTGTTAAAAGATAGTCGATAGCATTTCTATTGACTAGTTATTAAGATTTCTATGATAGTTACAGACAAAATAGCCAGATATATAGTACCGCCTAAACTGATCAATGATATTAGTACAACCAAAGTCTTCTAATTATTTAGCTCACCCATCTTGCACAAAGAAATCCGAACATAGACACCTTCAAATATATGAGTGCATTCAAAGTATCTAAATAATAGTAACAAAAACAACGCCACTGGTTTTGAAGCATACAAAGTATTCAAAAATATGAAGCAATAAATGAAAATGAACTCAATCGCTATATTTATTGTGTACATTTGATAAAGCCATACTTCTGATGATTTCTACCGTAAATATACTCTTACCTGTCAAATCCAATTTCAAATAATGTCAAATTATTTTGGCTTGCGTATTTTTAAGCATTTCAAAAAGTCCTTTAAATACATAACAAAAGAGTTCGTTTTCATTTATTGCTTCATATTTTTTAATACTTTGAGAGCTTTTAATCCATTGGCACTGTGTTTGTTACTATGATTTCGACACTTGCGCCGATATATTTGTGCAAGATGGGTGATTTATTTAATTAGAAGGCTTTGGTTGTACTGATATTATTGATCAGTTTAGGCGGTCCTTTATATCTGGATATTTTATCTGTGGCTATATATAAGGAGCCGACTGTATGTAGCACGGTGTAAAATTTTCCTTACGAAGTATCATTAATGAAATATATTCATTGAATAAAATTCTTTGTATTGTAACTAACATCATCTTCGACAAGTGAAAATGCGGCAACTTTTCTGATGGGACATGGCTAAAGTTTTCTAATTTACTGACTGACTGATTTATACTAAGATAGCATAGTTAAATGCTAAAGAATAATCAAGAAGAAAGCGACTGATTTATGTTTATTGAAACACATGCTTGACAGAGCTTTTAATAATACAACGTGATGTATAGTAACCTATACCGTAGCTAGCTTCATCGCAGCTATAGCTGTAGCCCTCAGCTTTGCTGGCGCATGACTCTAAAGACTCGGCTCTTTCCAGCTTTTCCAAGGACTGATGTTTTTCAGACTTCTTTGATAGCCTCGGCGACGCCGGCAGTAAGGCTTCTGACAAGTTTGGCGGCATCTGTAATGATAAAATGTATTTATTTGCGTGTCTATTTAAATAAAAAATAGTGTTTCACAACATTCATAATGAGAAAATCATAAAAAAACTTAAAACCTATTATGTACTTTTTCCTAAATTGAACTATCGAAACTATTATTTGTATTTAAAATGCAACTTCCTTGAAACGACATTGCTTTTAATTATTTAATAGGCGCTAGACTTGATAAAACACGTTAACTGTTGCGGTTAACAAGGAAAATAATGGTACAGTTAAGTATTAAATTAAAAAGATTATGCGCATTAGATTAAGTTTAATTGTTTTACAAATCGTATGCCGGTTGAAGGAAATTATCCATTCTTCTTAATCCTAATGTATAAAAATATTAAAATCCTGAAAGTAATTCTTTCTATATGTCTGTAATGTTTATACCGATTTTGATGAATTTTGTAAGGAGGTAGTCACTTTTACAGCCATATCACACGAGGGAAACTGTGAGTGGAAGCTAGTAAAGAGATTAAACTAGTAGAATGTTAAAATGGCTCGATTCAAAAACCATTTAACTATGAATCAAGAGTGTAACTTTCAACCTCAAGCAACCTCAAGGCATACCTACTGGTATTATAATAAAATAAAGTCTCGGACAAAAGATTCAGTGACTTATGTCTACTAAACATACTCTTTAGCTCGCATTTTAACACTTGAATGATAGAAACAAAAAATCTATCGATTTTCTTTTGTTACGCTGAAAAAATACAGACAGTGTAAAAAAGTCAGTCAAACATATCTCTGATTAGTTTTAATTTATATTGTTAAACATTAAGTTAGTATAGCGCGAAAGTAAATACATGATTTTTTTGCCGAGCGCGTGCGGCGAGAACGTACGAATAAATTGTAAAAAAATCTTGTAATTTGCTTGTTGCCAGCTACAATGTAAGTGGCAGGCACAACTTACTGGGCGGTTATTATTTGAATTCTTTTGTGTACATTGATTCGAGTACAAGAATCGTGTGCGCGGACCTTACGGGCAAAGGCATCACTTTTTCGCCATTATCTGATTTAGCCACCAAAGAGTAGTGCATGCAGTCTAAATAAAATGGACTCCACAGTAATCTCTACTGGAGTCTTTCTGGCACAACAAGCTCAATGATAATATCTATGTCTTCAGATATACCAGCATATCGGCAAACATTCTGTTCATGAAAAAGTTTGTAAATATGTGTTATTTGACAGTCAGGTAGAAATAAATCTGATTTAAACCTGCATTACTTTGAATATCGTTGAATGCAGTTGCGGCTTATTCAGAACTAGAGATGGGACTATGGGCTTGGCGGACTAGTCGGCAACTGCAATTGTGGCCGATCATTAGACTCATTTAAATTCAAATGCTTTTGAGACCGTTATATTTTGTATTGTTCGTTGCACCACATGCAGTGCCAATATTTCAAAGCAGCACAAGTTATGTGGCACTAGTTCTTCTACTAGATTATTAGCATTTATAGTATTTATTTATTTATTTATTTATTTATTCGGGATAACAACAGTCGTTTACAAATATATTACATAGCTAACATTACCAAACAATGACCAATTATAGCTATCTAAAGCATATTAATATTTAATGCAGAACATTTTAAGGAAAAATTACTTAATTTATAAAAATAAATTTGCAGAACATCGAGTTATTGTGAACAAATAGAGTGATATTTTAATTACCTACAGCGTTAATGTCGCAAACATGCGGCGAGCGCTCACTTATCAGTTACCCATCTATACGTGTCTATCTATCTATCTATGATGACTCCCGATCGTTCGGACGTCGACAGAACCGGTAAATTGGAGGCGCATAAGTAAGATAGTGTCACAACGAATTATATTTTTTTTTTTTTAAGTTTTATTTTGTCGATTTAGATCTTATATATATATATTATGTATTTTATTTGTAGATATTATAATAACAATGTACATACATAATTATATACATTAATTATAGGTGATATTCATTTAATTTACAAATAGATGTTGTTTGTCTAATTATAAATACGTATATATGTGTTATTTGATTACCTGGTAATAATGATTGATGGTTAATATAATAATAATATGATTTTATCGATATATTTTAATATATTTAATTATGATTATCATCATTAGTTACAATTCCTCTAATTCGAGCCATGAATGACTGCTTTGATGTTAAAAATGGGTCTACATCACCAAACGAATTGTTATAGCTACGGGCTATTCTAGTCATCACAGCATTTTGTCCATATGATGTATGATGTTGGGGTATATCTAACATTTGAGTGTGTCGGGTACGGTTAATTGGGGTTTTAAATTTTATTTGGGCGAGTAGTAAATCCAACAAGTCGGCAGTCGCAAAAGTGGCCGAGTATTCGGTACATCTCTACTCAGAACCTAGTAGGTAAATTGTTTTCTTACACAAATCACTTATAACACATGCGCAAACAATATTATGTATTACTAGAGAAAAACGTGTTACTCACGGATTTTATGTCGGAATTTTGCCGACCGGTTTCTCACAGCCCTGATGAAAATACTGCCTTAATGAAATATAGAAACCGGTCGGCAAAATTCCGACATAAAATCCGTGAGTAACCCGATATTCTCTAGTAATGATGTCTTATAACGTTAGTTTAAACAATATTATGTATCTACTTTGTTATTAGACCCGTATTTGTAAACATCGATTTTTACACGAGTCTGATATATTTATAAGACTAGCTTCTGTCCGCGGTTTCTCATTCATATTCTTACTGGGGGTTTGATCTCTTCTTGTTCTTGCAGATTTGGAGCCAATTCGGTACATAAATTATACTTTGCCCGACCCGAAAATCGAACCCGAGACCTCGCAGTGAGGGGCCCATACGCTAACCACTGAACCATCTAGACAGTTAGGTAGTAAATTAAATTTTTTTGGTCCGGCGCTTTATACAGGATGTAAATAACATGGTGACCAGTGATTCAGTACACAGGGACGAAAATATTCCACCGGAAAATTCATGATTTTGCCGACGAAAACTTTAGATTCTCGTGAATTTTTCGACTGATTACGAATGATTATCGGTAATCTAGACTAAAACTATATTGGCAATATTAAAATTATTTGTTACAATAAATTTAAATATTTTTTTGATGAACGTAGTAAAGAAAAAGGCATTTGTATAAAACAATTCAAAGTCAGTCTTTGCGTCTGCCCTGGTTTATTAATGATCATTTAGTAACACATTTATTAGTATTAGCTCATAGATTACGCACTGGACACTATCCATCTAATAAGCTTGGACATCTTATGAAAAAGTTAGAATCGCCAAATTGTGAGGTATTAGGCAAACTGCTCGATGTGCAACACTTATTATTGGATTGTGTCAAGTTTCAGAGTCAGAGGGAATTATTTATACAAACATATAAATTAAATAAGTATGATATGGATATGTTAATTAATATCTTAGCCAATCCAAACCCAGAGCTGCTCATGATTTGTTTAAAATGTTTGGGCATTTAAGATCTTCTGATACCTCGACTCCAAATATATCCTAGATTTAATATAGGTAGGTTTAAGTAATTATGGGGCTGACGTGTTCTTTTAGAATAAAAGTCTCTAAATAAATAAAGATTAAAAGAAAAAAAACTATACATATACCAATAAATTTGAAATTTACCGGTCAGCTTTGGGATTTTCTGGTTAAAATTTTCATTATTTTTAGAATTTCCAAAACAAAAATTTTCGCTCCTTTAACTGCAAGCTTCAAATTCAAATTATTTATCAATATAAAGGTTTTTTCAACAAGTTTATTCTGGTAATTTCCCCCCTCCCCCCCCTCCACACCATTACATTTACACCCTGTTTATAGTACATTTTAAATTGACTGTGAAACGTGTGTACTGTAAACCTGTTTTTTTCACTAATTTAAATATTTATGACAGTCATGACTAATTTTTTAACGGCAATTAGAATGGTAAATGTATAACCGCGCTTTCATCTAACCAGAGAAGTATTAAATGCGAAAATAATGGTTTCTTTTTACATATTAGGCGGTTTTATTTTATTTTTTTCACAATAAAAAGCCGCTTTTGACATGCCATGTACATTTCGAGAATTTTGTTGTATACGGACACATTTACATGAAGTTAGTATATTCCAGTGCAATAAAGTTTAATATATACAAGAACTTTAGATTCATAAAATAATTACTAAACTTTTGCCAATGAAAAATCAAAATAATTGTAATTAAATAACTTACCCCGTCATCCAAATCGATCTTCATTTCAAATCAATAGACAAAATCAACCAATAACAAAAAAGTTCGCAAATTGGAATTTAAAAAATAATAGTGTCACTTTTAAAAATGGAATGGCTGGCGGTAATGAAATGCTACACGTCATTGGTAGAGCGCTACGCTCGAATGTATGGCGATCGTAGGGAGCAATAAAATAACAAGAGCACTTACTATCCAATCTGAAGGCCATTTCATGACTTTTTTCTTGACTATATTGGGGTTGGCTACTAGTCCTTTCGTTGACTGAATGTTCGAATTTTAAACCGAAGCGAAGAGTTGACTACTCAGAGTATTAGTGTTCGAAACTATTATTGTCATCTGAAGGAAAGAAAGAACAGCTGTCAATGTATTCTTGTTTGAACAAAGTCTTATGAGGTTCTGGGTACCCGTGAGGTATGTCGTGATAGATCATTCATTCGTCGGATGTTTGTGATAGAAAAAAATCGAAGAGTAATGGGTCGAACAGTTTTGTAATGCAAATTTGTCTCATTGTTCTAGTGGCTAGCATATGCTCTCACTGTGGAAGTATTACTTGCGATTTTTTGGTCAGGAAATTCTCAATAGCAGCGCTGAGGAGAGAGGGTCATCCCCTAGGACCGAAACATAACAGGTGAAGTGTACTGCCACGCTCTTCTGGGTAATATAGGCGTGATGTTATTTATAAATGTACAGAACGGGCTTATAGTCCAGGTGATGGTAAAAGAAAAAACGTTTACAAAACTTTAACAAATTATTTTGTTGCGTGCTCTTACAGTTCAATGTGAAGGTCGCTGGTCAATATTAAACGTTAGCGAATCAATACAAGTCATCAGAAGATTAATTACTTTCAAATCGATTAATTTATCAACTCGATTTTCCACTGACTACTTGTTTTCCGCTTCAGTGGTAAACTAAGTAGATAAATAAAAGGGAGTAACAATATATAAGTATTTGTTCGGTTACGGTCTTCACTTCTTTATTAACCTACATCTAAAGCAAACGCATAATTATTATTATTATTTATTTATTCATAACAATTTTTACATTGTGTGGAATATTTAAAACATTAAAACATTTAAGAATATAATATCATGCAACTTAATTAAAAATAATCAATAAAATCTCTACTATTATGATATAAAATAAATTCAATTCAATTACAATAATAAAATTATAACATTATATTATGTCAAATGTGAAAAAAAATAAAAAAGGAAACAGATAAAATTCAAACTAAAAACAGCCAAATAAAATTAATAATATTCATATGTCAAATTTAGTAAACAATCAAAAATATAAAAATAAAACATGCGCCTATAAATGAAAGCAATTATTATTATTATTATTATGATAGATATTAATTTAAACTTTAATGCAGTTTCTTTGTC
The DNA here is from genome assembly GCA_905147285.1 of Hypena proboscidalis. Taxonomy (NCBI): domain Eukaryota; kingdom Metazoa; phylum Arthropoda; class Insecta; order Lepidoptera; family Erebidae; genus Hypena; species Hypena proboscidalis. The sequence continues at coordinate 3,296,801 of LR990132.1, forward strand.
CGCCATTGTATAATAATGTATAATTTTTATCCGAATCCGAGAATCTCCAGAAGGAGGGTTATGTTTTTTGAGCGTATGTACGTAAGTGTGTGTATGTATGTATGTCCATTTCTTTGGCACGCCCTAAAGCCCAAACTGCTAGATAAATTTTGACATATGAGGTGTCGTTAAATTCAATAAAATAGTAGTAGTGAAATTAGCTATATATTTTATTTAAATAACGTTCGCAGAAAAAAAAGGTTTGGAGGGTTAATTTTTTTTTCTTACCCTAGTACCCATATGGGTATCAAACGAAGATTATAAAAATACCATTTCAAAAATATATAAATGTATCACCTTTCACATTTATATTTCTGATTAAACACAATTTAAAAAAAACTGAAAAAGTATGAAATAAAATTATTATTATAAAATAAAATATTGGTGCTGCAAGCCGTTACGTCTGGCAAACAATAATATATGTATGCTAAACTGCTAGGACTATAGTGTTGAAATTTTCCATAAAAGGTAGTTTACATCATCGCGCGGGTGGGGGGTGGAAGCAGGCAGCAAGTACGAGTGAGTGAGACGGGTATACAGTGGTGAAGTGAGAGCCCCCAAACGCACATCTAGTACAGACAGCGGCGAGCGAGGAGCGCGCGCGAGCTTTGCGTTTGAGGGATTTACCGACTTTCTTCAAAATACCGGACATTGTTCTGTCCGGTATTACCATTTATTTTTTACCGGACAGGCCTCGAAAATAACGGACTGTACGATTAAATACCGGACATCTGGCAACCCTAGCTACAGCTAATTATAATATAAAGAAGCGACGAAGTATTGTTTGTCTCCGCCTGCAGCACCACTAGGTATTTAGATATTGTTATACTCGTTTGAAAAATAGATATATAATATTGTTAAAAAAACTATGAGACTGGCAGGATTTTAACCTGCAACCTCTGCATTCCAGGCAGCCACTTTAACCACCAAGCTACGGTCGCTTCTTGACTGGACTCTAAATTTCTCAACTGAATGTGACGTCATTATTTTTATGTTAGATAGGTTAGATAGGATTAGGATAACGATGTGTTCTATTCCATCCATTAAACGACTATCTAATCAAAAATGCGTTTTATTGCCCTTTTACCCAGTTAAGACCCAATATTTAGTACTCTGACCCAAATAGGGTATTAATTCTAAAATAACATGAGCTGTTATTAACTCACTCTGATATAAATACCCAAATTATATTACTAGCTGTCATAAATCATAGTTTTACCACAAAGAGCTTTAAGATAAAAAGTTATTTCCACCATAATCAACATAACACCACGCCTATATTACCCAGAAGGGTGTGACAGAGGAGTACAACACCCACACTACACCCGTTATGTTTAGATCACATGGGATAGGGGGTGAGCTTATCGCTATCCACGGGGCACAATTCCAACTCCGTGCTGCTATTGTGAATTTCCTGACGGAAAGTTCACAAATAGCACTTTGCTAGACCCGAGACCTCGCGGTGAGCGGTGCATACGCTGTACCATCGAGGCAGTCATTCTACCACCCTTTTTTTTTAAATACTCCTGTGTCGCGGGGGTGTTCACAAACATAGGTACAATTCACACACACAGCACACCCAGAGTCAGAACAAATCTTCGCGAATCACACAAAGATTTGTCCCGTGTGGGGATCGAACCCACAACACCAGCGCAGTTGAAAGCGGCGAGGCGACCGCTTTAACCACTATGCCATCCGTGCACTCTACTAGCTTCTACTAGCGTCTTTGCCCGCGTGGTAGTCGGTGAAAAGACATCCACCCCGTATTTTGCCAATCTACATAGCACATACTTACATTCACTTTTTTATTATGAAATCAAAGTTGTATCGATACTCGTATAAAAGAACCGAATATAGTTGGTAGTGTCTGACCGATACTGGATTTACAGCCGAAGCCGAAACTCGGCCCCGACCTCAATTTCGACCGAAAAATCGGTCGGAAGGGTTATCTTTATACTTAGAAACAGTTGAAAAAGATATGGGACCGGCAGGATTTGAATCTGCGACCTTACTGCACACCAGGCAGACGCTTTAGCCATCCAGCAACGGTCGCCTCTTATATCTTTTCAACTGTTTTTTAGTATAATTTGCTAAGCATAGCTAAATGCTATAAAAAATATTGAATTAGAAGGGTTATCTTTTTCATAAATAATATTTCAGAAGGCGGTACTACTGGACACGGCACGCATTGTGAGGAGGTTCCTCTCTATGGAGCCCTAACCATCTGTAGTTTGGTCCCTGTACCCGATGCCGGTGGGGTACTATTTTTTATATTTTTAAATATTTTTTAGTACTTATATTTAAAAATGTAAAATTTTATACTTTTATATTTTTAAATGTACTTTACTTTTATAATTTATATTTAAACATATAAAAATGGAGAAAAATATTAAATGAGTGTTTATAAGAAGAATATAGAAGACACAAACAGACTGTATTTGTGGGCATATGTATCGGTTAAATTTTGAACTAAATCGGTTCAGCCGTTCTTGAATTTTAAATAGTGTAAATAACACGACTTTATTTTATATAATATATATACATATAATATATATAGATATATATCGATTAATAAGAAAAGATAACTCTTTTATAGACACAGACAGATATCGATCTTACGTCATAAAGAATTCTTTAAAAATGTTCTTACTAATTGTTCTTCTCCTTACATAATTGATGTATGCACATTGCACATACTAAAAACACAAAAAAACAATAAAAAATTTCACTTCACCAGCTAAAACAAAACGGTATATTAAAAAAATATATATCTCTATCACAGCTAAAGCGTACGTTACGCGCTTTTCGCGATCATAAACTGCAGACAAAAGAGTCTAAAAAAAAGCAAAATTATGTTAAATAGACGGCTATCTTTTGTCAATTTAAAACGAACTATGACATAACTTATTATTAGCCAATTAGGTAATTTGGGGTGCATGAAAGGAGCCTCCCCGAGTGACGGACACAACAATTCCCTACGTCCGGCGCACCCTGGGCAATTCGCGAGTTCTTAAAAGCGAATTGGCTAATCCTTTCACCACGATGGCAAGTCAAAACCTTGACTACCTTACTGACTGTCCAAAATGCCCTACCACCTGCACAAGTGAGACGATGAGAGCGCCATAACAGTGGCCACTTATTGGACCAATAAAATTTGACTCAGCCATCGACACGACGAAGAAGAAGAATTAGGTAATACATTGTTAGCCACTTGAGATAATCTATCAATGGCTTGCAAATAGCTCTGACGCAAGTCAAATTCGTCATACACTTATTTTAATAGAAATAGCATTCTAGAAGATACTTTCGGTCACTTTTTAACCGAATCTGACATCTTGGTCGGTCATTAACACTTGGGTCATTACAATCGCGCGAACTGTTTAATGGACCGCCTGTTTTTGAGATCACCTGTCGTTTTTAATGCCCCAGGTATTAGCGATAAGCTGTTAAGTTTTTGGCAAGTTATTAGTGTCCAATATGACCTACGTATGGTCAACTATTACTTTCTATACTATACACTTATTATTATGGGCAAACTGGTCAATTATGCAACGAAGCATACCATACGAAGCATGTCAAAACTCACGCCCTGGATGATCCGGCATGTGGAAGCATTCGTCTTTACTGATAAAGGCCATAACTCTTCAGGTCCTTCTTTGGAACCAGTAAGGAGACATAGTGGATACTTTCATAAAAAAAAATCAGAAGAGTTCTTCAATATATCTGTTCAACTTACCCTAACATATGTCAGCGCCAAACATAACACAGACCTAACATACCTTATGTTAGGCTTTGCGTTAATAAATCAGTCATTCGGACGAAATATGGCGGACGATATATTATAGCTTCCCTGCAAAATATTCAATTAAATTTAGGTATTAAGTATGTAAAACACAGATGGATACCGATGTTGTTTACAAATTAAATAAGTACTGTCCATCTCCCGCTAATATAGGCATACAAAATTGTTGCCCTATCAAATAAGTTCTAACATTTCAGTGTAATTGCAATGGCGTGTATACGATGTTGGTGCTGAGTCCGAAATGAAAATAAAACTTGAAAAAAATATGTAAATAAATAATCTAAACGCTCAATAAAATAATAATTATTTCATCAAAATGTTTGTATTAAAAAAACATAAACAATTTAAGTTTGATAAAAAGTTTCAGATATGATAAAAACGCACGTGGTAGTCGAGGTCAAACATAACAAAGCCATTATGGCGGGTAAGTATTTATAAACTCTGATATACCTACAAAGTCATAGCTGAAGGACCAAATTCCCTATCATAGCCATTCAAATATTTCCATTTGATGATGATTTCTATAAATCTATTAGCACCTTCATAATAATTATATTCACACAGAAATAGCTTCAACTATGTTTTATTGGATAATCTTAAAGTACATACATTTCTTGATCAATCAAGATTATCTAAGTAGGTTGTTTAAACGAAACATATCAATAAAAAGGTAGGTAGTTTGCTCCAGTGTATATTTCTTTTATTAAAGTTATTGACAGAACAAATACACCGGTTATCTCCTGTAAACATTGGCCATTCATTCGTGACAAATGCAGTCCAACATTGTTAAGGTACATGGCAGTGTTATATAATAGTAATGGTTTCAACAAAAGATTTTTTAGTTAAAGTAAAAACAGCTTCTAGAAATGATCACAAAAAAACAGGAAAACCCGCTTTTGTTGGGATCTACATTAAGCTAAGAACGTTAAACTAAAGGTGGTAGAGCTTTTTGGACGAGTTAAATGGGGCAGCCCTTATGCCCATTCCCTCCTCCGGCTCCTCTTTTTAAGCTTTGGCCGCATTTATCGCGATAACGCGAATATTTTGTGTTTAACTGCAGTAAGTCCAAGAGCACGACGACTTTGTAGCACATTATAATGTAACTATGTGTTATTGTGTGTTTGAACAATGCATTAGACTAAAGTATTAACACTAATAAATATTTCACAACGAGGTTATTGTCGTGCATTTGTAGCACGTTTAGTTAGCAAGCGTTATTTATTTATTCATTTGCGTATATGGGGTTATTAAGTTGGTAATAACATTTGTTAATGTATTAATACCTAGACAATTATTTGAATCAAGTAACTAACTTTAATGACTATACTTTATATATTAACTTTGTTTTTAATTACTTTTTTTAGATATTTTTTGTAACGCAGCTCTCGAAGACAAATTATTTTGTATTGAGAATATTCGACTTGAATGAGGTAAAATAAGTGTTATTAATTTATTATTGGAAATTAATAATAATATATCTTTTTACTGAGTCAAACAAATTTTATAACTGAATTACCATGTGTGGACAATTTTCGATAAATGTGTAATTGTTTCTATAAATACCCATATGGCGTACCTATTGTTGCGTGTATCGAGTCATAAACTAAAACTAAAAAAAAACAAAAAAATACACTTAAAAGTAAGAAATAACTAAGTATATTCAACGTCGCGCTTCCTTTGTGTTAGTATTTGAAAAAAAAACGAAAAACGGCCTTGAGGTGAGTTTATTTTAAAAATATATTCCCGTACTCTTAACCTTTGAGGCGTTGTACCTTCCAGCATCAGCTCAGCAGCATAAAATGCTGACTGCTAGATGTAAATGTCCTAGAAGGTTTAGGTAATATACGAAAAAATATATAGAAGTCTAGATTTCTCTAGGACCTCATCAGCAGATCGTGACCTCATCAAAACGTGACCGTATAACAAGTATACTCTTTCAGATAAAACATATTTTTTCAAATCTGGCCAGGCGTTTTCGAGTAAACGGGAAAAAAGATATAAAATTGGTTACCTCCTCCAATTAAAATAATAAACTAACACAATAGAAAGAAAAAGAAGAAAGAAAATTATTTTTTATTTTCTTACATAATATACAAAAATAGGTAATTATTATAAAAAAATATGTAATAAATATGTAAGAAAACAGTGGTGGTTGCTCAGCTTTAATGCTGTGGAGTCTTGCATTTCTGCAAAACTTCCACAGCGCTGATTTTCAGCAACCACCACGGTTGACGGCACAAATAGAAAACAGGTAAGTACAGCAACATATAAAGATGACAGTGACAAAATTAAATTAAGCTCAGATTAAATTATACAAAGGAATAATATATAATTAATAATGAAACATAAATTAGGTTAGAAATACATGCATAGAATATATTATGGTTACAAAGTGGTTACAAAGGCAAGAAAAAAAGAAATCAAAATAAAAATATAAACTACTAAACTAAACTAAAAATATAATTATTAAACATAAAAAAAAGACAATAGGAGATCTAGACACTAATGTATCTTATAGTTCCGGTGGTCCATACAATAGGTGCAACTTTCAAACAATCTAAGACCCTTATGGTGGTTACATCGAACTTCATTAGATTTTTAACCGACTTCAAAAAAGGAGGAGGCTCTCAACTCGGCTGTTTTTTTTTATTATGTTTGTTACCTCATAACTTTTTTAAAGAAGTATTGATTAACATACTTATAAGTACAATCCGTGTACATCTGTTTTGGAACAAGGTGGTTTTAAAAAATAAAATTGAAAATTCAAAAATCACTTTATTATTTCTATCGGAAAATGGAAGATGAGAGTTAATAGTAAAAAGTTCATAAAACACGTCCTATACACTATTACTTATAGTTTTTACAGTAACAGCTACAGCAACATCGTATATATTATATAATTATTATATATTATATAAACATGAATTCTAAAGCGTCTCTCTCTCTGATATAGGTATATGAATCTAGCGAGCGTAGCGATTTATATGACTTTTATATTTGCCAGCTAAGTGCATGAAGAATTGTGATAAAATATACATACTTAGGGGGCGTCCATAAATAACGTGAGGTGTTTAAGGGGGGGAGAGGGTCGAGTCAAATCTCATCTAATCTTACGTTGGAGAGAAGGGGGTCTCGGCAAATATCACGCAATTTTTTTTCTGATTAAAACAAAAAAAAACTCTCAGCATGCAACTATTGCATAATAATATTATATTAGTCTTAACTAGTCGTAAATAAAACGCACGAAGCAAATTTGTTTTTTTCTTTTTACAATAACAATCCAACGCGTAGACGTAAGAAACTCACATTTTGAAAAATCTCACGTGAGATTGGGGGATGGAGGAGTGGGTTGACTAAAATCTCACGACATCTCACCAGGGGGGGGGGGAGAGGCAGAAAAATTAAAAAACACCTCACGTAATTTATGGACGTCCCCTTAGTAAAACCATATAGCGTTATAAAAAAGTAAGACAGTATTTTATATATTCATGGAAAAGTAACTTCCAGCCACATGATGAAAATGTTTTTGCATTTCAGTTTGCTTTTTGGGTGACTCCAATATATTTGCTTTGTTTGACTCAATACAACATAATAGGCATGGTGACTGATCCAAAGATAGTAAAATATAGGATACCTTATCAAAATAAAGGTAAATAAAAACCAAATGCAAGATGTTTTAGTTACATATTAAAAATCTAACTCATTACATGATCATTCAAAGTTTTCATGGTCGAGTCCAATTTTAATAACGCCATTATTTCAAAATAATTGTATCGTTGAATTACCCTCACGATTTATAACACTTACAACTTTTGAAATTAAAACATTTTCACAAAATTTCGTAATATTTCGTACACAAAATACATAAGCGTGACGTCACGCTCATGTAGCCGTTTGTTTGGAGCGCTTGGGCGAGTCTATTATCAATGTGAATTTAAAATGGGTAGTATTTAAACGCAAATCATAAAATATCCTTTTTCTATGCAATTAAATACCGAATTCCCATCAAAATTACTGATTGCACAACAAAATATTTAACTCAAAATATCACTAAACACACTACAATTTATTTTCACAGCGCACAGCAATTTTTCCTTAAGCAAAAGCTTTTTTATCAATGCACAACTAATAATCTTAATGCACATTATACATGTTAACTCTTTTTCTTTTAAATATAGCTTCTTTTTTATAATATTTACAGCAGTTTTTCTAGATCAAACAACATTTTATTAGTCACAGTCATCTTATTATTTATTAATTATCACATAATGAGATCAGCAAAAATAAATATAAAATTAGATACAAAATTGTAATTTATTGAATTATTAAAGCGGGTCTTGCTTTCGCTGGGCGTCCACGCTTCCTTTTTTGCCCAATAGGCACATTTTTAGCTTCTGCAGGTGGCGCCACGTACTGTCGTCTGTTACGATCTATGATAATAAGAAATTGGTAGGTAGTATAATATTATTTTATTTAGTGGGTAGATTCAAAAAGGGGTCGGAGTATCACAAAGATTAGCTAGCACTCGCCGGCCGCTGCCGCGGCACGCTCGCTTCGCTCGCTCGGCTCGCGCTATGTTATGGTCGCAGTTCTAACCTAACCTAACCTACTACTTTACCCATAATTGACCTATGCCATAACTATAGCTTTTATTTTTATATTATTTACTCCAGTGACGAAAAAACGCGCGAAGTTTTTCAGTTAAGTTGTTCTGCTTTTAGAAATAATGCAATGTAAAAGGATTTTTTTGTTATAATAATCATTAAATTTACCGAGCATGGCTTCTTGAAAATTAAGACAAATATGATGAACAGATTTTGTTGTACTTACTGGTTAATATGCGACTGGGATAGTTATTTTGCTATGAAATATGGTAAATTTGATGTGCAGTCAGTATTTATGCTATGCATGTAGTATTTTTGTACAAAAATAAATTTAACTGTATTGCATTATGAGGAAAAAAGGAATGTCATATTGATGTGTAATTTCGAATTATCTGCAGTTTGAGTTTTGTTAAACATTTAGTTTATCTGTAGTGAAGTAAGTTATTTGATGCAAAAAAGAATATAAATGATGAGTATGTATTGATAGGCGATTATTTATTTGATATGCAATATAATATATCCCATTTAAAATTGTATTATCTCAGAAAGTTGATGTGATATCAAAGTAATTCTTTAAATGATGTTTCTCATTTCCAGAGGTGTTTTCATTTCATACAAAAATTAAAAAGTCATCATGCCTATTATGTAGTTTAATGCCATTCTCATTTTTAAATTAAATAATAATGATGGAATCTATGGAATTCATTTCAAGAGGTAAAATTAGACTCTAAACGCTTATACATAAATGTACTGGTAGTTACTGTATTGAGTTTAGAAAATATTATTTTTTATTCATATCTTTTCACAAACAAGACTGACAATAGGTTATCTACAAAGGTACAATTATGTGCGTTTTTACAGATAATATGTTTAAATATGATGCTTACTGTACATCTTCATCCAATGAACCAAATATAAAAAAAAAACCTTAAAATATTTATATATTTCTAAGACCGAGTCCAGATTAAACAACACCTGTTATAATTTATTATTGTTAAACAGTTTGAACACATCCTTATTTCATATTGTTATATAACATTGTAACATAACAAGTCTGACCAATAACAGCTCGGTTTATAATGTCGAACACATTTTAATAACAAAGCTATATTGTATTATATTATAACATATTTTATAATATTATTAACATTATTGAATAAATACATTATGCATTTCGTACATTGTGGACTCGTTTTGCTGTTATTCAGAAGATACATTATTATTACATATATATAATTTAAAGCAAATAAGCAGTTATCAGATTTTGAAGTACCTGAAAAACACATGCTCTGGACCAACTTGCTGTTTTCTGTTTAATTTTTAACATGAGTTTGCATAATTTGATTTGTTCTGTTAATGTATTACTTAATTATTATTTAGGTGTTAGGTGTAGTTGTTTCTTAGTTATGCAATTTAGTTATTTTTCTAAAAATATTGTTTGATTGTGACACAAAAAAATATAATATGTAATTAATTTTTCTTTTGTCACACTGCTACTTACTCACTCACTGGGCGCATCAAAATGATCAGCGCTGCGGTGCTTTTAGCGCTGCAGTATTGTGCTGAGATGAATACCATTTCTAGCATTATGAATAATATTTTAGAATTATTTAGTTTTAGACGCTTTGTAATGTTTTTTTTTACTATGTGAAAATACATGATTATTTTCTTTCTTTTCTACAAAATTATTAGAAATAAAAATAACCGTCAGCAATAAAATCTTTATATAGATTCGCAATCATCGAGACAAACTGACCAAAATTTATATATTGATTCAAAGGGTAGTCTATTTTTGTTTTTTTTTTTTTTTATACTACGCCCACAGCGAACGAACGTGTAGTCCACCTGATGGTAAGTGGAGTACAGTCCATGGACATCAACAATCCACAAAAGCAGATTATAGATGCGCCGCTGCAGCTGAGGACTACGGTGTTATGCCTCATGTGCCAGTAATTTCAGGGCCTGATCTCACCACCAAACCGGAACACAGTAATGGAAGCACTACTATTTGGCGGCAGGTTAAAGGTGAGACGGTGGTGCTGCCGCCCTCGAGCTCATTCACAAGAGCTCTACCACCAAAGTCTCTATTTAGATTGTATCTGATATTGTGTGAAGTAAATATTTTTTTTATAATAACAAAGTTTTTTTTTTTAAATGATAACAACAAAACAAAACAATCTGGATAATTTTGACTACTTATGTACGTTGTAAAAATCTAAGGACATCTATGTCCGTAGACTGTTACGACGCATGGAAAATCGCCGAGTATCGGTGACTTTGGTACTTTGATCTATTTGACTAGCAAAGCTTGTGTATTCCAGGCTTGAACCTAAAAAATAAAAAAATAAACACTCCAACATACAAGTTGAAAGCCATTCCGTACATACAGTTGTACAAGTGCTAGATACATGATAGAATGAGTTATATACAAGGAGCTACACTCTTCAACAGTAAGATAACATCAACAATTACACTTATTCTTTGGCATTTAAAGACCTGGGTCTTTTGTATGAGATTGGGTTTGAATCACGCAGTTTTTATGATATCATCCAAAAAACGGCAATATTTTTAATCTTCATACATACGCTTTTATGTGGCAGAAGTGTACAGCACCCACACTTCACCTGTTATGTTTAGGTCCCATGGGATAGACTGAGCCTATCGCTATCCACTGGGCATTATTCCACCTCCGTGCTGATATTGTGAATTTCCTGACGGAAAGTTCACTTTGCCCTACCCGGGAATTGAACCCAAAACCTCGCGGTAAGAGACGCAGTCATGCTAGCTAAAACCTTTGAAATTGCTTTAAAGGGTTTAACAACTGTTTTTGTATGTTGAATCCGTCTTTAAACAAAACTACTTATAGAAGTAAAAGATAAACTTAAGTTATTAAAGTAATGTTGGAAGTTATATAAATTCATAAGTTTTCAAAGTAACAGTACGGCCTTATGATTATTTATTCGGATGCTAAAATAAATGAGACCTGACTAACTAAGATGAACTCGCTTAGTTATGTAATGAGTTTACGTGACAGTACATCATCTACATATTAATTATAATTTATAATTTAATTTTGGAATAGGCCTTTGCTCAACATTGGGCGTCATTAGGCTGAGAAAAAAAAAATCAGGCAAGTGTTGTATATATTTTTTAAATTTAAAATTCAACACTCAACTGACAGATAATCAGCGTGATTCAAACGAATCCCTTACAACCAATAACGAACTATTCACAACGCGTATAAGCTCAATCCTCCCTCCCCCTGCTGAGACTAAACCTTCGATGGAACTTGAACATCTTCTTCTTGTCGTGCCGTTCTTCCAGAGGCTTCTCTGCCAGGTTATCTGCACTTTTAGCCACTTGAACACTTTTCCTTCTATTCTTCATAGACTTAACCAGCCTGTAGAATTTCCCTTTCTTTTTTGTGGGGTCGTGGTGGTCTAAGCTGTCCTCTTCTACCTCCACGCTGAATTCTGAGGATAAGTCTCCTAAGTCTTCGACGCTGTGGCTCTCGATCTCTCGGGGCTGAGGGACTAATAGTTTGCTTTTGCTTGTCTTTGATGTGTCCGGTTTGGGCTCTTCTGGAGGTGGAGGGGCGTCGGGGTCCACGCACTGAAACATTGAGGAAAATGGGTATTTAATAATTATCAGTTAAATTATAAATCGTCTACTGGACCCATGGACCGACTTATATGTTGTTACAGGTGAGGACGCTATCTGGTGGCTTGTATGTTTCATGTAACTCTACTTTTGATACACACTAATCGTATCTCAACTTTTAACTTAATATGCTTAGCAAATTATACTAAGAAACAGTTGAAAAAGATATGGGGCCGGCAGGATTTGAACCTGCGACTTTACTGCACACCGGGCAGCCGCTTTTGCCATTCAGCTACGGTCGCCTCTTACCAGAACCCTAAATTTCTCAACTGTATGATACGTCATTTCGTGACGTATCATACAGTTTTAACTTAATATACCTAAGATATTCTTATTATTTTATTTATTTATATTTATTTATTTACTTCTATTATATTGAACACTTAATTTTCACGGAAATTTTATCTTTACACTTCTTTTAACTAATTGAGAATAGGTAACATAAATCAACCATCCTGATCTTTTTGACTAAAAAGATATTAATTAATTAATGAACATACTCTGGGCAGTTCCATCCTACTTATTATTTACCGACGCCAATTAGTAATTCTCTGACTGCTATTCACCTTGTAGGCAAGCATAACGAGCGTGAGATAGATATTGTCATATTTTTTATACAAACAAAGGGGGCAACATGACAAAAACGAGTAAAAATCTTTTTCGCGCTCGTTATGCTGAGCTTGTTCGATGAGCAGGTTAATGATATATTTAGCCATTTTTGGCACAGAAATATATTTTATCTCTGTTAAAATAAACTTATATTGATAGGACTGTACAATTTACCATGTAGGTAAAAAGTTACCAAACATAAAAAGTAACAGCTTTAGCCGAGTGGTTATTTTTTGTCGCTTTTACCACAAAAGTGTCTCAGTTTGCGAGATTAACAAAAAACTACCAAGACACAATACATATTTTTTGTCTATTCACACTGTAAATAACAATCGAGTAGATAACATTTAAGTACCCTAATCGATACTTATAAAAACCAATTTCGTAGATTAACTTACTATTCTTTTACATTTGTGTGTGTTTGTAATCAAGGGTAAAGTTTAATCTCTTTAATAACTACGACCTAGACTTTTCAAGTCGGCTTAGAGTAAAATAGCCTAATTTTAGCACGTACTTATATGTACTAAAAATACTATGTAATCAGATGTATACAAACTTATTTAAACCAACTGTTCAAAGGTATCCAGTTTTAGTTTGCAGTAGTGCCTACAAGAAACCCTTATAGTTTCGCCATGTCCCAGGCATTGTGTCTATTAACTTACTAAGAAAGTGGTAAACTATAAAAATATTTTTATTCCGGGTACCTTCCCTTTAAAGTAGGGATGTTGTTTTTCTGTCGTCTACCCTAAAGTGTGGGTTAACATAGGATAGGTAGGGCTTAAAAAAAATTATAGGGTTACAAAACAGTTTTCTGATTGAGAGATTCGTTTGCGATATAATGTACTTTAAAAAGCAGTTTTTTGTTTGAATCCATTCCTCTGCCCTAAAAGCTAAAATACTAGCTCCAAAAATCTGAAAAAAATGTATTGTAAAGTTCAAAAGTATATAATAGGGTTCCAAAATGTAAGTTACATGAAATATTGCCTACAAAATACAAACACTATTGAAGATATTGGCTTGTATGACGTCGTTAGTGTTACATATTTAATACTGGTAGTAGACCCCTTTTAATTGCGTATGCTCTAACAGCTGCCTACGGAACCTTACTGTACGCGTGGCCCGACACTCACTGGGCCGGTTTTTGATATTTCCATGTAATTTTAATGATATATGTCTTTTTTTAACCGACTTCAAAAAAAAAAAGAGGTTCTGTATTCGATCCGTATGTATGTATGTATGTATGTATGTATGTATGTCACCTTTTTATGTTCGCGATTTTCTCGGAAACTACTAATCCGATTTGAATGCAGTTTTCGGTATTTTAATCCTTGTGTTTCAAGGAAGGTTTTAGTATATAATTTATCAGAATCTGATGAAGATCTTTGGAGACAGGCAACGGAACTCTTCAAAAACGAATAGCTAATGAACCACGTTTTGTGCAATCGTGTATCTATGTATTGTTTTCACCACTACATAACATAACATCATGCCTGTGTATGCTTTGAAGGGTAAGCAGAGACAGCCTACTTACCTACCCTTAAAGTACCGAAAGCTCTGCTTAGGTTTGGATGGGGCTTACGTTTCAGCATATTTGTTATTATCGTAGTGATAACTTATGATCATGAAGATCTCAGAAAGAATTTTTTGATAATATATAAGGATTTGATAATAAAAAAATAAAATAAAAAAACTAATTAAAAAAAAGTATATTCTTAACTCGAGCGTATTCTAAATATTATAATATGTACTAATTTTTTTCAAAGAAAAAGGAACCGCCTTCAAAAACTCAAAAGTAAAAAAACTAAGAAACTAAAAAGCTTGAAATAAAAAATAAAATAAAAAAAACTAATTAAAAAAAACTAATTATAAAAAAAGAATATTCTTAACTCGAGCGTATTCTAAATATTATAATATTTTATGTACTAATTTTTTTCAAAGAAAAAGGAACCGCCTTCAAAAACTCAAAAGTAAAAAATGAAATATTCGCTAAACTTTGCTTACCTTTATATTAATTTGTTTAAAACAATAAACCCAAATAATTATGTAATACCAATTAATTATATTTTTTTGAAGTCGGCGCCAAATTACAAAATCAAATACCAATTAAAACCGTATTTATCAAATACCAATTAAAACCGTATCAGCAATTATGTGATTTGGCGCCGACTTCAAAAAAATATAATTAATTGGTATTACATAATTATTTGGGTTTATTGTTTTAAACAAATTAATATAAAGGTAAGCAAAGTTTAGCAAATATTTTATTTTTTACTTTTGAGTTTTTGAAGGCGGTTCCTTTTTCTTTGAAAAAATTAGTACATAAAATATTATAATATTTAGAATACGCTCGAGTTAAGAATATTCTTTTTTTATAATTAGTTTTTTTTAATTAGTTTTTTTTTGAATAATATTTTCGTACGTTCTAACTTAAAGCAAATAATATATAACAATATAATCAGAGTCAATACTCCAATTTTATTGTAAAAGTGTGAAGGTATTAATTGAGATCATTTTTCAAATTCACCTAAAAAATACTAATATGAACGATTAGTTTTAATCACATTTCAAGATTCTCAAAACACATAAAAAAGGAACCTAACATATCCAATTGAGAAAGTTAGGAACAATAAAATGAATAAAATCAATAATAAGAGATTCGGGAATTCTGAGAAACACTCGAGTAACTTGGAAAATATCTTCAAAGTGCTCATGTATATGTAACGAGCCTGCGACTCACAAAGTCCTCCATTTCTTTTGACTAATGAAACACAAATGACAGATAAGTAAGAAGTCTAACTTGTGGACAGCTCGTTAAAAGTTTTGGAAGAATCCTGACGTATTAGTTACGTAATTAGTTTTTGCCGCTCGACAACTTCTTTGTAAGGAATCATTTTTCTTGGAATTATTTTTCTATTATTGAAAACGAAATTGGTTACCAGCTTCTTTGTTTGTGTTTTATAGATTGCGAGAAGTACTCGTTCGGAAATTATTTCTTTCGAAACTTAAGTTCCTTATGCGAGCTTATGAACCGCAGGAAGTTGTTTAGCAAAACTGTCAGCTATGATAAAGTGTTACTGGCATTTTTTTCTAGCTACTAGGAGAGGGCTTCCATCAGAATATTTTAAGAAATGATAGACAACTTACATCAGCAAGTGTGATCCGATGCGGCGGCACCTGCTCGGGGTGTCTCCAAGGTTTATGATAAGGCAGGTCCGTGAGGGCCTTCCATCCAGGGTACCGGCGAGCTGCAGAGTGGAGCTGTTGTACAAGACGAGGTGCTAGTTGCGCTGTTACCCTGTATACAAACAATTTAAATTAAATGAAATTTATCCAGTATCTCCGTATTTCGTGCTGCATCGGTATTTAGAACATAACATATCATAACATAACAACATGACTATGTTACCGAGAAGGTTGTAGCAGGTGTGAACAACACCCACATTTCACCTGTTATGTTTAGGTCCCATGTGATAGGTGGTGAGCCTATCGCCACCCACCGGGCACAATTACAACTCCGTGCTGCTACTGAGAATTTCCTGACGGTAAGTTCACAAATGACACTTTGCTCGACCCGGGAATCATATCCGAGACCGCGCGATGAGAGGCGCATACGTCTCTAGATCATCTAGACACGAGGCATTAAGAACATATTATAATATCAATGATATAAGAACATAGTATATTGCGATCCAGCGCTGAAAAGACGCGATACTAGAGTATTATTTTCTATTCAAACACAGCTTAAATTAAAATACGTACATTGTGATGTTAATCAGGCTTGAAGGAGTATTTAAAAAGCCGCACAAAGGGTTTATATCAGTTATTTTTGTTCAACAACGGGTCCAATAAAGTGTAGAGTTTTATTATTTGAAAATCGTCAGTAGCAGAGTCTGGCACTAAGCCATCTCCTGTGCTTATTGCAAGGCTTTGCTGTTCTGAGACAATAGCTTCATAACCTTTTATTTGTGAGGCAAGATAGAAGACGAAAAACATGTATGGAATATATATCTTTTCTGACACAGAATGTTATTGCAAAGTTTTTGTTTTGTTCAAATCACTATTCTATGCTGCACATACATAGCTATGATCTTAATACAACCTCAATTATAAACGTTTGTCCAAAAAGAGTTTTTTTTATTATTTTTAAAAACGACGCCCGCACTAGGAATAACTCCCGTGTCGCGGGGGTGGTCACAAACATACATTTCACATACACAGAGCACACCTAGAGTCAGAACAAATCTTTGCGAATTATACAAAGATTTGTCCCATGTGGGGATCGAACCCACAACACCAGCGCAGTTGAAAGCGGCGAGGCGACCGCTTCAACCACCACGCCAACCGTGCACTCAAGTATTACCTGTTGACGAGCCATGCCGGTAGCGCCCCCCGGGGATCCGAGCGTGACACGTAACCCAGCCAGCTGCCACTGACGCCAGGCCGTGTCCGCACCACGAAACCCGTCAGCAGGGACACAGCTCTGAAAAATGCAAACATGGAATGTAAATTACGTCGAATAATAATTATAAGTGTATGTTTTCACAAATGACTTTATTGTTGTGCTGTGAACTAAGAAAAGTTCCTATTGCAATAACAATAGCATAAATTATATCGTATTGTGTATATTTTTCCTCCTGATAATTTCGCTTCTGCAATTCAGGTTTCATCAGTTACTATAAAATCTTTAGGAGTAAGATAACAAAGGGTTGCAAATTGTTTTTTTTCGATCCTATCTGACTTCGGTACTGATTCTAGGATTTCTAAGGATGCTCTGAATTTGAATCTGAAATTGGTTTCATTCCATCTCTTCAGAATTTTTCACAATTTACTTCTCAAAAGTATGAAAACATTGAATTTAGTTTTGGTGCAAAAATAAAAACAAACTAAATCATAACAAGTTTGTATTTTTTATGAATATTGTAATTAATTTATGCCTTATTTAACTTTTTTTATTATTCGAAAGACTTGTTTCAACACTTTTCATTTTCTAAGATTTTGCTTGGCAATTGTATCATACATAAACTAACGTAAATATTATCATGAGATTTTATAAATTACAAACTAGAAACACTCCTTGCACTTTAAAAATGTAATTCACTGATTGGCTGTGTAATTAAAAGAGGAAACTGAAACATGTTATGTTTATTTATGATTCGGTTATACAAAGTTAAAAAAAGTTTAATCACCGCAGTAATACAAAATATTTAATGTATTTGGAACGAATTAATGAAAAATGAACGAACATCTGAATTATGACGAAAAAATAACATTTCACATAAACATACTTATTATAAACAATATTGCTTTCGGAGGTTATTCAAAAGTTAATAGCTATACTGTTTTATAAGCAATACCGCTCCATGAGCAATAAAAGAAATAAAACGTTATCTCCCAATGCAATAATAAACCTCTTCATGGGCGATTTTAATTAAATTCTCAACAGAAGCCACCTGTTGCTGCTCTCACTGCTCACTTTATTTTAATGTCTCGATGGTCATAATAATAATAAATAATAAATGAATGAGGAAAATAAATAATAATATAAAAATAAATTTCACACAACGTCACCTAGTCCCAAACTATCAGAGCTTGTACTTAAAATAACTGATAATGTATCGGCTTTTAACATTATATTAACTATCTCAGTGTGTATTCTCTTTCTTCTTTTCCTCTGCGGCTCAAAGGTTTGATGGTAGAAAATTCAAAATTGAATTAAGCTCGCCTTTGTACCTTATATTATAACTATTTTGTTAATAAAGAATTTGAGTTTGAATTGCTATGACGTCCCAACACAGGACAAATCTTTGTGTGATATATATTCTTTTCTGTTTGTGATTAATTTGTTTATTTGAAAGTTAATATCTTGAAAACTTCTTAATAAAAAACGAGTCCGCCATTGAAATATATGTTTTTAGTATGTCTAATTTTATATAAACGTGCGACAGAGCTGAAAATGAAGTTAAATTTTGGCCATATGAATCCGTCAGTTCGAAGAACTACCCAGATACGTAAAATGTCTAAACATTATTCGCACTTATTATTAAAAACCACTACCATTATTTTCAAACTGACAACTTTAGAACTTTCTGGTGTAAATTCTAGTTGAACAAAACGCAGCATGAACAAAAGTCTGTTATAATCCGAGAGGCACTGAACGCTTCCGTAGCAAGCGCCATACAAATCGTCGTGAAAGCGCCTGCTTTTCACTAAACACACTGAGTTATAGACTATACAAACAAGAGATGACGGCGTGCTAGGAGACGCGATAAAATGTTACAGTTTTATACACTTGTAAATGAATGAATAAAATAGATGAGTTTTTGTTTTTAACAGACTAGCTTATGCTATTGTCGACCAGCTTCTGCGTGCGTGTATATGGTAATGCAGTTTACTACACGTGTGCAATATTTTACAAAATCCATGCAATATTTTTTTGCTTGCCAAGTATGAGATATATCCACACGTCAACACGAACTTTTACATTATTTTACAATATTATTAGGATTAAACTACAAGCTTGTTCAATTACTTGCACGCTATACTGACTATACGCCATTTTAACTTTGATTCTGCACTTCTCTTCTTCACACAACTTTCGACTGCAATCAGAATGTGATTTAATAACGAGTGGTAACTTCTATTTAATATCGATTATATGAATTTGGTTTTAAAGTGTGAATTGCCTAACGGAAAAAAAAAGAGCTATGCTAAAAAATGTAGCAGCAAAGTCTAAAATTCTTCTTTACTATACGTAGCTTTGCACACATTTCAAAATCTGTGGCGTGAGAATTAATTTTCTTCGATTACAAAGCATTCTGATTTTAACAATGAATCCAAAATATATGACGGCGATTTTAACCGCATTACTGTCGCATCGGCGCATAGTTTTACAGCAGTGTACACGAAATAAATGAATTCCGTTTGAAGGTTTATCCAATTCACATTTGTTTTATTTTTGTTCAAAAATCTAAACTTCAATGCGAGTCCAAATCCTCAAAGCGTGTTGTTTTTGTTTTTTGTTTTTGCCAGAGCTGGTTGAGTTAAAGTTTTCAGAGCTACGATGAAACTACTAAACATAATACGGCTCATATTAACACTTAAAGTTTTGTATGCACAGTACTACACAGCTTCATAATACAGCACCAAAGGCTTAGATAGATAGATAGAGAAAACTTTATTTGCAAATCAAATTTGTAACAAACTTACAAAGAAATAGGAACTTAAAACTATAACGTACAAAGGGCGGCCTTATCGCTTGACGCGATCTCTTCCAGGCAACCTTAGGATGGACATAATAGAGTGGATATTTACGGTAGTTTAATGCATTGGATTTGTTGTTACTTTTTTGTATTCAATTGGTAGAACTGCCTCGATGGTCTAGTAGTTAGCGTATACGACTCTCACCATGAGGTCTCGGGTTTGATTCCCGGGTCGGGCAAAGTGTTATTTGTGAACTTTCCGTCAGGAAATTGACAATATTTTGGCACGGAGTTGGAATTGTGCCCGGTGGATGGCGATAAGCTACACACCCCAGCTACCACGTCCCAGCTACCATATGGGACCTAAACATAACAGGTGAAATGTGGGTGTTGTACACCTGTACCACAATCTTCTGGGTAATATAGGCGTGATGTTATATATGTATGTATGTATGTAAATTGGTTGAAATGCTGTGATTAGGCATGAAGTCCGCCTGATAGAATAAAAACAGCTTATGAAAATCCTTAACACGCAAAAGTTTGCACGCGTATAATTTCAGGGTCTAACCACACTACTTCTTCTTTTTCGTCGTGAGTCAAATTTAATTGGCCCAATAAGTGGCGCTCTCATCGGCGTTCATGAGCGACTTGGTCAAGGTTTTGACTTGCCATCGTGGTGAAATGATTAGCCGATTCGCTTTGAAGAACTCGCAAATTGCCCAGGGTGCGCCGGACAAAAAAAATAAAAGACCGAAACACTGTACTGAAAACACTATATATTAGTGGCACGTTAAAGGTGAGACAGTGCGGTACTTCCATCCTTCTCTCGAGCTCCTCCACCATTAATGTTAACTAATAGCTTCTTGGCTGCTGCTTCCTCGAACCACATACACACGCCATGTCCAATAGTCACGTATTCTCAGTTACGTGCGGTTCCGAACGCTTATTCAATAATGTATATACGAAAATACTTGTAACGTCCTTGTCCGTCCCTAACCACTTTTTGGTTATAAACCAAAGGATCAAACGCTTTTTTTATATGCTCGTAAACTGCTTTTTTTATCTTATTATAATATCTCTATCACTGATTAAATATTAAATGCATAGGCAATTATTATTCAGTCTATTTGCTAGCTTATTTTCATAATTACTTTTTATTACGGCAGTTTTTACATAATTGTTTGTGTACGAAGAAGGTACATCTAAATAATAAGTCTGATAGCAGTTTAAAGAAATGTATTTAAATTCAGATAGATTACACTGAAAACTTTTGTTAGTTGACCGACACGCGGCGAAAGGAACGTTTTGAAGTTTCCCGAACCGATTGAAACCAAATCCGGCTCGAAGGACCACAAAAGATGTACAGGGAAGGTACACTTACACTCACTGGTAAACTTCTATCAGATTTATCGTTAAGATATGATAAATCTGATAGAAGTTTTATAAGAAATGTATTTAAAGTCCGATATTTTACACTGAAAACTTATGTTAATTGACCGACACGCGGCGAAATGAACGTTTTGATGTTACCCGAATCGATTGATTGCAACTACTGATTATGTTGAAGGTATGTATTTTGTTCACTTCGCTGCGCGTTGATGTCAACTTAAAACTTAAAGTTTTGCGAATGTACAAGTTTGCTCGTACAGTTTGAATAAATGATATGAATATGAAATGTTCAAATTCTCAAATTACTATACTACTATACTACTGGTAAATAAATACTATTAAATATTATACTTTAATATTACTATTATTAACGTGTAGGTAACTATTTATGAACATCATAAATACGAATGTATAAAATTGCGGTGCTCATATTCTCATTGAGCCAAGTAGTTTTATTTATTCACCACTTTTAAGATTACGTTTCGGAAAGCTCTCCGTCGCCTACTTTTAAGTAAAAGAGTCTGGCATTTTAAAAGTGAATCGTTTTATTTGAAACATTGAAAATAAAACCGAGTTCTTTTGCAGACGCCAACAAGCCTTTAAATGAAGTTTGTAACGATCCGTCGTGAAGTCGATATCAACAATCTACAAAAGCAGATTGTAGATGCGTCGCTTCATCTAAGGTCTAAGGTGTCATTCCTCATGTTTCAGTAATTTCAATGCCTGATTGAAGAGAACCTGAGAACCTGAGAACACTTCTATTTGATGGCAGGTTAAAGGTGAGACAATATTGCTTCTGCCCTTGAGCTCGTTCATAAGAGCTCTATGTAAAGGAACAACCATTAACTCAACTGGATTAAACACGCACTTATGGTTAAAGGCGCCAAAGCACTATATGCATTAAGACCTGTACTTAATCGAAAGTCAAATTTGAGCTCTCCCATAAAATTAAGGATATATACTCAACGCTCGTACGACCCTGTCTTACTTACGCAGCCCCTGTGTGGTGTAGCATTTCAGACTCAAATTACGCTAAACTGCAGATAATCTATATAATTATATAAAAGGCTTTGTCCTGACTGACTTAGTATCAACGCACAGCCTAAGCCATAGGACGTAGCGACTTGAAATTTGGAGAGTGTATTCTTTACAAGATTTTATCGTGCAATAAGAAAGGATTTTTAAAAATTTGGCCTCTAACAGGGTGAAAAGTGGGACGAAAGTTTGTATGGAAAAGCGTTTTAGTAATTATGAGACTCGATCAATTTCAAAAATGGAACTTTGTTTGAGCAATCGTGTGACAATGAGATGTTGACATGAAGTTTCATAAAAAAAGGATTTTAAGTCAGTGTAAACTTTTTAATTGTCATTTCGGCCTCTTTAGATATCTAAGAAGTAATTGTTTTGTTTAGTAGAAACCAACTTTAATGTAATGGAAGATGTGTGATGTAAATTTTAAAAGGTCATAATATAAAAAAAATAGTATAAATTCAAATCCGTGGTATAAGGCCCTTACTACACGAGTGACTTTTTGCCACGGTCAATTCCAAAACATTTAGACATTCTTACCGACATTAAATTTTTAACCCCCTACATAAAAACGACTAGGTGTTATTAGTTAGACGTGTGTGTGTGAGTCTGTCTGTGGCATCGTAACTCGCGAATTTATGAACCGTCGTTGTTGTGTTTATTACTTTTTTAATGTTTGCTTTAAGTTTTAGCAAAAGGTTTTTTTTTATTTATTTTTTTATTATTTATGTACTTTTATGATATTAATGATTTCCTTTTTGCATTATTTGATCTTTTTCTGATATTATTTATGTTCTTAATTTTTACGATTTTTTTTTAGTTGGAAATTTTTTGTTTCTTTATGCATGTGTTTTATTATGTTAAACATGTTTTTAATTTTATACAGTAACTTTTTTTAAATTTAATGTTAAATTTTATTTCACGTTTTTATGTATTTTTTGAAGATTTTCATAATATTTATAATGTGCCGTGTGGTCCGACCCTAAGCATGCCTGATTGTTTTGGAATTGACCGGCGCATTTTTCTGCTCGACCAAAGTTTTAGTAGAAAGTCGAGCGGTAAAAAGGTGAACTAAACACTTTTTGTTGCTTGGCGGAGGACTTTATAACTATGTAAAGAGTCTGTCATCCGCTTCAGCGCCATCTTGACTGTTCACAAAACTGTGGTCACGGTGTACAGAATAATTATTTGTTGCCAAGTGACCAATTATTAATTCGAAATTCAAGTTTTAATATTTAAATGAAAAAAAAGATCTTGGAATATTCTAGACCATTCTCCCATTCTCTCTCTAGCGATTGCTCGGTTTGGATAATAATATTGTGTAATTTGTTCGGCGTTCACTGTTGTTCATTGTTGTTATTTTAATTTCTGTTTGATTTTCTTCCGTGTTGTTTGTGTATATGATTTCTTTAGTTGCTTAGGTTGTATTTTGTTAATAAAAAAATAGTAAATAAATAAATAATTATAATTGTAAATATTTCATGAACAATAATAATATTAGTTTTTTTTGTTTTATTATAATTTCCTCAGAGGAATTACTCAATAATTTCTTTAGTTGGTTAAGTTGTTTTGTTTTTGGGCTGAATTTATTTATAGAAATAATTTAATATTGTTCCTCAATTGTTATTATTTTATGAACAATATTATTTGATTTCTAATTGATTTGTTTTTTATTGATTGTTTTTGTTTTTTGTGTTCATATCTCAACATGACAACAGAAAATATTAGCATATGAACGAAATAGACATTAGTCTTACTATTGTCTCTATAGTAGGCGATGGCGCATGTATTTTTCGTTCGCTGTCTTATTTGTTGTATGGTATACAAGAAAGGTCTATGGAAATTCGTATAGAAATTGTAGATCACGTGGTACAGAATTGGGATGAGTTTGCTGTGATGTCCAATGCCAGCAACGGTGACAATTATATGACGAAGGAAGAGTATGCTTCAGATATGGTAGATCCACAGGAATCGTTTCGCATAGTGAGAAGTTACTCACAGATGAACAGCTTTGCATTTATAAACAGATCATTGGGAGTATTGAGAAGGCAGAAGGCGTTTTATTTTTCTGGACGCTCCTGGTGGCACAGGAAAAACCTTCCTCATTAATTTGTTATTGGCAAAAACAAGGAAAAACCATGGTATTGCTTTAGCTGTAGCATCTTCAGGAATTGCAGCAACATTGTAGGAGGGAGGCAAAACAGTTCACGCTGCATTCAAGCTCCCGTTAAATCTCCTCCACGTTGAAACTCCTATGTGCAACATCACAAAACAGAGTAATGTAGCTCAAGCACTCCGCGATTGCAAATTGATTGTTTGGGATGAGAGCATAATGGCGCATAAAGGAGGTTTTGAAGCTCTAAACCGAACTCTTAAAGATATCAGGGGCAACAATAACACGATGGGTGTGGGAGTTACCGTCCTTTTAGCTGCAGATTTTCGTCAGACTCTGCCCGTGGTTGCGTGGGGAACTCGAGCTGATGAAGTCAAGGCTTGCATTAAAGCCTCAACTCTTTGGCCCTTAATTAAAATTGATCATCTTGAGAAAAACATGCGGGTTTAAATGAAGGGTGATATTGCTGCAGGATAATTCGCTAATCTCCTCCTTAAAATAGGAAATGCTGAATATCCGGAAACAGGAGGTAGAATTAACATTTCAGATCTTGGTATAGTGGTTTCAACGGTTGACGAATTAAAAGCCCATATTTATATAATGATATCCAGAACCTCCAAAAAAAACCAATGGAGTGGCTAAGTAAGCGTGCGATTTTGACATCAAAAAACGATCAGGCTTCCGTCATTAATGAAATTCTGCTAATGTCATTCGAAGGGTCTGAATACCAATACAAATCTGTTGATACTGTAGTACATTTAGATGATGCTACCAGCTATCCTGTAGAGTTCCTGAACACTCTTAATCCACCCGGTCTTCCTCCTCACATACTTAACCTAAAAGTGGGTGCTCCGGTAATGCTATTGCGAAACCTAAATCCTACCAAACTATGCAATGGGACCAGACTGCAAGTGAAAGCGCTACATAAAACGGTGGTAGAGGCCATTATATTTACAGGCTGTGCACGAGGGGAATCAGTGTATATACCACGGATACCACTTATACCGTCTGATTATCCCTTCGAGTTCAAGAGATTGCAGTTCCCCCTTAAAGTGTCTTTTGCAATGACTTTAAATAAAGCTCAGGGTCAGTCACTGAAAACAGCAGGTATCGATCTGAGGGGGAACTGCTTCTCACACGGCCAGTTTTATGTCGCCTGTTCAAGAGTAAGTTCGCCTCGAGATCTGGTTTCGTTGGCACCTGAAGGGAAGACTTCGAATATTGTTTACAAAGAAATACTTTAATTGGGTATTTATTTATAATGATAACTCAACTTACGACAACTTACAATCGCGAGCAAAGCCGCGGGCAAAAGCTAGTTTAAAATAAAGCATTATAATAGCTTACAACACGCGATTTAAAACGAATCTTAAAAATCTACATGTGCAAATAAAATGCCCACTTCTAAGAAACTTTAAAAATCCACATAATATTAATCCGCTTATCTCAAGTATCGGCAAATCCAGAATAACTACTTTACCTTACGCAACTAGTTACAATAGATACAAACTACAACATCGTGAGGTGAGTCATACAAAAGGTGAGTCAGCCTGCAAAACAATTTAATTTTTATGAGTGTTTACAAATAGAATAAGATCATTAGTAAATCTTATGTACCTACATGTTTCCTAATAAAGACATTTGAAAATAAATAAAATCTATGTAATAGGGATAACGTATGTTTTTTATCGCGTTTATTAGCAAAATATGAAAATAGCTTAGAAGAGATGAAATAATTTGATATTATTATTAAAATCGGTCAAGAAATACGGCCGATATGAGCATCTTAAACTTTTCATAACGCACCGATATCACAAAGAGATCCAACATGTAATGTTACATTTAATTTTCTCCGTCGTGTTAAATTTCGTTTTGCTAGAAAGAGACAAAACCAAAACTTCGATGGCTTGTATTAATTTCATAGTTATTGGAAAAATAGTTAATAGGTAGAATAAAAATAATATTATTTTTTAAAAAATCATGTGCACATATTCCTCTTTGCAAGAAGTTAATAACAGATCTTAATTTAATGATTTATCTGACGGTTCTGACGTTTATCTCTTACTCAGACTTTGTGAATAGACCCTAAGTTATCTAACATTCAGGTAGGTAAATACGGGTGAGTCCTTTTCCATAGTCACCACCTATTTTTTACCTCATAACTTACACACAACTAAATCTAGTCACAAGCAAACCAGAGCTTGTACAATTGGTGCCAAAATAACTGATACTAATACATATATATTTTTCTTTTTGTAAATACATACTTATTATACATAGAAACACCCCACACCCTGATATGTCTTCTGCCTGACATTTTTGGAAGATACAAGCGTAATGTTATGTTATTCCAATAACATTTTTTGTAACATAATAATAATATTATTGACACGTGTAAAAGCCCATAGCAACAGTATTTATTTGTAAGAGAAGTTGTCTGATTATTAAGCTGCTTATCGACCTCTTATTTCTGAGAAATAACATAAGTTTTCCCTTAGTAAATAATATAATAAATATTTTATGGAATAACTGAGACTGGTATTACGTTTCTCCTACAATGTATGAAATAAACGAGCTTTCTGTTTACCTTATTTACGAAAGATTTTATAAGCGTCGTTTTACCAGAGATGTGACTTATCTAAGATACAAGTATCTGAAATACAGATACAAGATACAAGATACGTATTTCCATCTTGTATCTAAAATACTTTTCCAAAAATCATTTTGTATCTTGTATTTAAATACATTTTGTTAGGTATCTTAGTATTTTACAAATACTTTTTCTGACAAAATACTTTTAGGAATAAGTTACCAAAATTTTTTAAGAAATATAACACCTGTTTGCCGAGCTCTGCCCCTGTGGAGCGACTCTTTTCTTTTAGATTCTAAGGCCACAATAGAAGAAAAATGAGTGATCAAATGTTTGAAGAACTAGTTTTACTTAAGTCTATTTAAAATACTTAAGTAAAAGTAGTTCTTCATACATTTCTTTAACATGAAAATAATATAGGAGTCATGTCATGTATGTCATCATGTCTAATATCTCTGTTCTCATATATTATGCCAATAATGACAGAAATAGAAAGGTTTTGTTCCGGTTTCAAGTGAGGACATGTATCCACTGGGGGGTGGGGGGGGGTAGAATTTGTGTCTGTATCTCTTGCTCTCATACGTGCCTTATGCAGGGGGACATGTGCGTTCTCGGTCACTCGCAATAATGTTGTCAACAGACAACCTTAGAGAACTGACCATTTTTCTATTTCTGACATGTTATTGTTGATTATGCCTCATGTCTTATGTCTCTTGTCTCATGTTGTATCATGTCATGTCTTTTTGTATTATTGTCTTAGAAAAACTTCAGAGTGTTTAGAAAAAAATAAGTAACCTGATGGTCAACCAAGTAAATTGATAGCTTTTGATTGGTTTATTATTTTCCTTAAAAATATAATATTTTGTCTTGTCACATTTCAGCGACTAACATAATATATTCGTAAATAAATAACATTAATGTTTATTAAGATTATGTCAAAAATAATCTTAAATTCAATAGAACAAAATGTTGTTTTTTTACAAAAGTATTTTCATCTTGAAAAGTATTTAGAAGATACGTATCTTGTATCTAGTATTTCAAATACCATTCTCGAAAGTATTTTGTATCTGGTATCTGAAATACTTAATTTCAAAGTATCTTGGATTTAGTATTTCAGATACTTTTTAGAGGGTATTTTGTACATCTCTGCGTTTTACCTAAAGTTATATAATGTTTTACGTGTAAAATGTTACAAAGGTAGGTATATCAATTGGATATAATTATCATTATATGACATTTATTCTGATTACACGCCTTGCACGACATTTTATAGCTAACTGTTTCCTGCGCCTCTGCCCTCGTGATGCGACGATAATATATTGCCTACGACCTTTTGCCATGCCAACCAAATAAACTAAAAAAAATAAAATTGGTCATGCATCAATCGTCAATCATCATTATCGCACTTCACCGAAGCGAAGAGTTTGACACTGTGGGACGAATGCATATATCGATAATTCCTAAATTTACAACGAGGATAGTAAAATTGCAACTTTTACTAATTTCTAATTTCAAGAAAATAACATGTTTACCCACACCTAACGAACGAATGCCAACGAACTAGTCCTATTTTGGATGGCTTAGCGAACGCTAACGAATACTTTGATGTTACACGCTTTGGATTGCCAGCGAACGCTGCAACAAACGATCGGTGGCGTCCGCTTAGCCGTCCAAAGTACTCCATACAGAAACCAACGAACGCGTTCGTAGGACTTCGTATGCCAGGTTTGTACTCAGCTTAACACAAACCAGTTACACCAATAAACACTCAGTGACCACTTGATTCATAATGGATGTTTAACCTTTTACTTGTTGGTTGAACACTTGTATTAAGCGCACACTCAATAATTGGAAATTGGAATTGGAAACTGGAGAAATTGCACTAGAATTCTGATAAAGACCTATCCAAACAACGTTGTGACCACCAAACTATCTATGCATAACCTAAACACAAATCATTGCTAGTAAATAGCCACAACGTAGAATGCAATTACCATTAGAGTTCCTGAACTGATATTATCCTATAGCCAAGCTACTAAACAAAAAAACCAAATTTAGAATAGTTCATCCATGTCTGGGTTGGATAATATCTAAATGCGTTTAATAAGTAGATACATGTAGTTACAAAGCTTAAATCAGTTGGATTCATTTGAATTCAATATTCATAAAATCGTCGCAATATAGGGATAGACTACTACTTCCTAAAAAAAGAATAGCGACAATGCACTGAAATTCTGCCAACGGCCTGACCACAACAACGCTCGAACCACAAAAGCTACAATACATATCTATACCACAAACGATCGCCACTGCAATGCCTAAACTTGGTAAATCTTTGAAATTCAATTGGCAGTAAGAGCCCTCGCAAATTGTATTAACTTGAGAGAGATTAATTTCGAGATCATTGCATAACGGGTGAACATTTAATTGTATTATGTACCGGAACTACTGAACCGAAAGGGTCTTAAGGCAATTATTGCTCATCCAAGTCGCGTGATACCTAAAATTAATTTGGGCAATTTGCAATCAATAACAAATTGGATGAAAACATTTTACTGTCTCGAAGTCTAGCGGTGTAATTTCCAACCGCTCTCACGGTTCGATTTCTTGGTCGGGTATAAGTGGTATTTAATTTTCCTGACTGCAATTTCCCAATAGCAGCACGGAGTCCGGCATTGTGGCAAAAAGGAAATAATGTTTTTATTCAAATGTTGTTTTATTTTATTTTAATTCAATTTGACATCATTTAATATAATTTAATTTTCAATCTGTTTTAATTTCATAATAATATGATACATTTTAATAATTTATGTGTCAATTATGTAATTATTTTTAACTGCTTTATTGTAAAAATTGTAAGGTGTGGACTTATTTGTCTGAATAAAGAAAGTTATTATTATTATTCCTCTTTATTTATTTGTTAACTTATTTTATATATGTTTAAATATGATTTATAAAAAATACAAAAAAAACATTTAAAAATATAAAAAACAATTATTATTATTATTATTATTGTGGCTGGAAGTTGGCGATATGCTGACTCTTTATCTCATACGATCCTTATATAACTGGCTATGTGAAGTGCATTACCTTCTGGGTAATATTTGTTATGTTATGTTATGTTACAAATTGGTACGTTTTGGGTCATTGTGGGCGTGAGTGCCGCGTTTCATTAGTTTATTTGCACAATTTGCCGGCACTCACGATTAGATAGCGTATCGTGCACGTCAATCCATGACTGTCATCGACTGAAGGCTTCGCAGAACTCTTGCTTATCTGCCGAGGTCATCTCGTGCAAGGACGTTTAAGGAGATTATGTTAGGAAGTCCGTCCTAGAGAATAAATTAAACATTACATTTTAAAATGTATTTTTTTTCACTCCTAATGTATAGTTAAAATATTTTTTGAAGACTTTTATAAAAACAATTTGTTCGCCAAATGTGGCTAACATGTCTGGACATTACCTTATAATAATATCTTGCATGCATCAGTATGTATACACATGTTATGGCAAATAAATAATTACTTTACTTTACTTTACATGACCCACAAATCATCAGGATTTTTTTTTAATTTGTCGCATATGAAAGTAATAAAAAGAAAAGAGCAGCGATAGTCGAGTGAGAGACCGTAGGACTGCTAAGTCAAAGGTCTCGGATTCGAACCCATGGCACATACCTGTCAATAAATCGTTAAGATTCGTCTTTTCGAAGATATGTGTGTATTTATAATATAAATTATCGTTTGCTAACGGTGAAGGAAACTTCGGGAGAAAACCTGCATGCCTGAGAGTTCTTAAGAAGTACTCGAGGGTGTGTGAAGTCTACCAATCCGCACTTGGCCAGCTTGGACTATGGCCTAATAATAATAATAATAATAAATCTTTATTTCGGACAGAATCCATAATTTTGTTAGTAACACGATAAATCTTAAAAAACTAGTGTTAGTAAACATTAATTAACTAAATAATAAATAATAACATAAGAACTCTGCCCAATGCGACTTCCCACAAGTTTGGTATGCACTATCATTTGATGGCATGCAATTTCACCCATCGTCAACGTCGTTCAACCCTTCTCAACATTAGAAAAGGTCCGAGCCGAGCAGTGGGACTTATATCAGATACAGGGCTGCTATTATAAAGAAATATTTTTATTTAATCTTCATTCGCTGAACTATGTACATTCAGTTCTACTACAGAATCACAAGGAACATGATGTTATCACTGTATGTATAATGTTCTGCTTAATTTGGAGTAAATAACAATACGAAGTTACGTGATTATTTGTCAACAATTCATTAACAAGGGTCGGATTGACGTGACGTAAATGTTAAGCAGGCTTTTAGCATTTCGCAACTTTGAATTTTGTAGGTATGTGTCTACCTGCACTGTTAAGATTAAATAAATGAAACAAACTACAAGAATTATTATGTGAGCACTACTAAACTAAACAGAATTGAGAAAATATCAAAAGTTAAACTATGATGATTTTGCAAATTTGCGTTAACTTTAAAGTTTATTTATTCCTATATAAATGAACTTTAAAATAACGTTGGATGACAACGTTGGATTTTATATATCAGTGCTTTGTAAAGTTGTACTTTGATGAGTTAAAAACAAATAACAATACGAAATTACGCGATTATTTGTCAACGATTCATTAACAAGGGTCATATTTGTGTCCTGTACAAAGGACGTGACATTAATGTTTAGAAAGCCCTAAACATTTCGTACTAACTTTTATGTGACATTGAATTTTGTAGGTAAGGGCTTTATTTCATGTGACCACCTCTATTCTAGGGATGAAATAAACTACAAGAATTGTGATGTGGTGCTCGTAAAGTCAATTGAGATAATAATAAAGGATAACGAGTAGGTTTCTGAGTTACTGACTTACAAATTTAAGTTCAAAACAAGTAACAATACGAATTTACGTGATTATTTGACAACAATTCATTAACATAAAAAAAAAAAACCGACTTCAAAAAGTAGGTAAACTAAAAAGCAAAAAATAAATTTACTTCGCACAAAATAATACGTTTTTTCATTTAGTAAAATAGAAATTATTAAATAATTATTTTATAATTCTGAAGTCGGTGCCAAGTAAATCGGATAATTAAGAACTAATATTCAGTCAGAAAATAGTTGTTAGAAAGATTAGTCTATACAGAGTTATTGTTTACTTTGCACCGACTTCAGAATTATAAAATAATTATTTAATAATTTTTATTTTACTAAATGAAAAAACGTATTATTTTGTGCGAAGTAAATTTATTTTTTGCTTTTTAGTTTACCTACTTTTTGAAGTCGGTTTTTTATTTATTAAAAATTATTTTATTTTACGATTTTAAGTGGGTAGACCAGAATGTTTCTCAAATGAGGAGACGACGGTTACTTGAGACGGAAAACTTATTAATAATAATCCCCGTACTCCTAACCGTTGAGGAGTTGTACCTTCCAGCATCAGCTCAGCAACTTAAAATGCAAATATCCAAGAAGTTTTAGGTAATATACGAAAAACAATATAGAAGCCTTTGAAATTTAAGGGGGTTACCCATGATTTCTCTAGGATCCCATCATCAAATCATGACCTCATATTATGAATGTACATAAGTAATATTCAACGTCTCGCCTCATCTGTGTATAACTTGAAAGAATACAGTAAACGGCCTCAAGGAGCCTATATTTAAAGAATTATCCCCGTACTCCTAACCGTTGAGGAGTTGTACCTTCCAGCATCAGCTCAGCAACATAAAATGCTGACTACTAGATGCAGATATCCGAGTAGCTTTAGATAATATATAAAAAACAATATAGAAGCCTTTTAAATTTGAGGGTTGCCCTCGATTTCTCTAGGATCCCATCATCAGAACGTGACTTGAAAAAAATGGGACCACATGACAAGTATATCCTATCAAACAAAAAAAGAATTTCTCAAATCGGTCCGGGCGTCTTCGAGTAATCGGCGAAAAAAAAAAAAAAAAAAAAAAAAAAAAAAAAAACATACAACCGAATTGAGAACCTCCTCCTTTTTTTGAAGTCGGTTAAAAAGTGTCGGATTGACGCGACGTAAATGTTTATCATTTCGCTCCACCTTTGAATTTTGTAGGTATGTGTCTACCTGTACTCTTGGAATGAAATAAATTGCAAGAATTATTATGTGAGCATTATTTAAGTATTTTATTTAATTACGTAAACAGAATTGAGATAATATAAAAGTATAAACTATGATGGTGTTGCAACTTCACGTCAATTTTAAAGTTTATTTATTCCTATATAAATGAACTTTAAAATACCGTTGGATGACAACGTTGGATTTTATATATCAGTGCTTTGTAAAGTTGTACTTTGATGAGTTAAAAACAAATAACAATACGAATTTACGCGATTATTCGTCAACAATTCATTAACAAGGGTCAGATTCGTGTCATATACTAAGGACGTGACATTAATGTTTAGAAAACCCTAAACATTTCGTTCTACCTTTTATGTGACATTGAATTTTGTAGGTAAGGGCTTTATTTCATGTGACCACCTCTATTGTAGGGATATAAAGTACAAGAATTGTGATGTGGTGCTCGTAAACTGAATTGAGATAATAATAAAGGATAACGAGTAGGTTTCTGAGTTACGTTAATTTTGTAGTCTATTACGAATGTGTAGGTTGAAATGTTTCGGGAAACGTCAATGTTGTTGTTATAATTTATATTTTAAGACTAAAATGACGTAACATACAAAAGCAATAATATATATTATACAAACCTAAAATACGTATGTATAATAAATATAAGTATTATTTGAAACAATATATAATATACCAATAACAATACGAATTTACGTGATTATTTGACAACAATTCATTAACAAGTGTCGGATTGACGCGACGTAAATGTTTAGCATTTCGCTCCACCTTTGAATTTTGTAGGTATGTGTCTACCTGTACTCTTGGAATGAAATAAATTACAAGAATTATTATGTGAGTTTAAGTATTTTATTTAATTACGTAAACAGAATTGAGATGATATAAAAGTATAAACTATGATGGTGTTGCAACTTCGCGTTAATTTTGAAGTTTATTTATTCCTATAAATGAACTTAAAAATTAACGTTGTATTACTGAATTGATTTTTATGTCAGTGCCTTTTAAAGTTGTACTCTGATAATTGAAAAACAAATAGCAATACGAATTTACGCTATTATTTGTCAAAAATTCATTAACAAGGGTCAGATTCGTGTCATGTACTAAGGACGTGACATTTATTTTTAAAAGCCCTAAACATTTCGTTCTACCTTTTATGTGACATTAGATTATGCAGATAAAGGTTCTTATATCATGTGTGGTGTACCATTGTAGGATTGAAATAAACAACAAGAATAGTAATGTGGTGCTCGTAAACTGAATTAAGATAATAATTAAGGATAACGCATAGGTTTCTGAGTGAAAATGTTTCGGGGACCGTTAATGTTGTTGTTATAATTTATATTTTAAGACTAAAATGACGAAGCAGTATATCTATTCTATTATGATAAAAAAAATGTTTTGGATTAATTAACTGCCTCGATGGACTAGTGGTTAGCGTCAGCGCCGCTAGGTCTCAGGTTCGATTCCTGGGTCAGGCAAAGTGTAATTTGTGTACCTCTACCGCACCCTTCTGGTAATATAGGCGTGATGATATATACTATACAAACTTAAAATACGTAAGTATAATATAATTATGTATAATTAACTGTAGTCCGTTAAGTTCAAAACGCAATAGCAATACGAATTCACGCGATTATTTGTCAACAATTCACTAACAAGGGTCAGGTTGCCTTAGGACGTGACACAAAATTAAATGTAGCCGGCCCGAAGCATTTTGTTATACCTTTAATGTGACGTTAAATTTTGTAGGTAAGGCTCTTATGATAATGTGTCTACCTCCATTGTAGGGATGAAATAAACTACAAGAATTATTATGTGCTCGTAAACTGAATTGAGATACAAAGGGTTAAACTATGATGGGTTGTAAAGTTGCGTTAATTTTATAGTTGATTTTATTAGGACGGCTTAAATGTTTCAGGGACTGTTAAGTTGTTGTTTTAATGTTTACTTAATTACTGCATT
Source organism: Hypena proboscidalis (assembly GCA_905147285.1). Classification (NCBI taxonomy): domain Eukaryota; kingdom Metazoa; phylum Arthropoda; class Insecta; order Lepidoptera; family Erebidae; genus Hypena; species Hypena proboscidalis. Next base: position 3,331,940 of record LR990132.1, read on the forward strand.
AAAGGAACAAACGCACTCATAACCTTTTAATTACAAAACTCAGGTAACTCTGTGTTGCGGGGGCCGCTGATACGTTTGCGTTAAGATTTCCGCTTATTTACTAACAGTAGATTGATCACCATCATCAACTACCAAGTTTTATTGTAAGACAATGGTGTGGCGGAGGCAGGTTATTACCACAAGGTGCTAACAATCCATATCCACCAATGCCCACGATCTTTAGCTATGCCAGCGACCTGATTTAAAGAGATATGTTATAAGTCTTGGATATAACTTTATATTTACATCTCTTAATTAATTCTTTATCAAACATTACATTAGGTATTATGATACTATATCTATTATGTATAATGAAAAGTGGAGTGCATCCCATGGACATCAACAAAACACAACAGCACACAAATTTCCTGACTGAAAGTTTACAAATAACACTTTGCCCGACCTACACTGAGCTACGATGAGAAACACATACCCTAACCACTAGTCCATCGAGGCAGTTGTATTATATTAGTAGTATTGTATTACTGACAGTTTAATTCCGTCCTTACGTACACGAAGTTGATTTACGACCGCGTATGTCCCGAGAGAACGTTGTACCGCACTGCACAAGTAAAGGAAATATAACTTGATTAAAGTTTATATTTATGAGCATAGGAACGCAGCTGTTGAATGAAGTGTGCATCTACGTATGAGTTGGTAAATTTATTTTGGTATTAGTTTTCAGCAATAAAGGATACATTTCCCGCTACAAAATTGGGAGCGCCTCGTGCGGATTTTTTATTTTAAGCAGCTTTTTGTGTATTGCCCTGGTTGAGCTCTTGTGAACGAGCATGAGGGTGGCCGCACCACAATCTCATCTTTACCCTGCCGTCAAATAGTAGTGCTTGCATTACTGTGTGCCGGTTTGGTGGTGAAATCAAGTCCAGCTGCCATTTCAACATCTATGGCAGTCGTTACTTATTTATTTTTTTTATTATTTACACAACTGCTTTTTACACTTACAGTTTCCCAACACGTGCAATAAACTGATACAAATATATGAAAGAGTACTTATCGCTAGACTTAAAGGTACTTAAAAGTACTTAAAAATTGTTCAAATTTGGAGTAAAATATATCAATATGAATTTGGAGTAAAATATATCACTGGTGGTAGAGCTCTTGTGAATGAGCTCGAGGGCGGCAGCACCACCGTCTCACCTTTAACCTGCCGCCAAATAGTAGTGCTTCCATTACTGTGTTGCGGATTGGTGGTGAGATCAGGCCCTGAAATTACTGGCACATGAGGCATAACACCGTAGTCCTCAGCTGCAGCGACGCATCTATAATCTGCTTTTGTGGATTGTTGATGTCCATGCTCTGTACTCCACTTACCATCAGGTGGACTACACGATCGTTCGCTGTGGCCGTAGTATGAAAAAAAAGTTTGTTAGTATCTAACAAAAAGTATTGTTTTAACTCGTACTGGGTTGTGGAATTCTGATGGCACTCGCTCCACGTTAAATACTGATACTAAGCTAAATCCGTAAGACTACAAGCTGACCCCAATGTAATTAGGAAAAAGGCTCGGAAGATGATAAAAATATTGTAAATTTCAATTCAATATTCTATGTATAATAAGTATGTGTTTACAAAAGAAAAGTATATATGTATTAGTATCAGTTATTCTAGTACCCATAGTACAAGCTCTGCTTAGTTTGGGACTAGATGGCTTTGTGTGTGAGTTGTGGCATATTTATTTATTTATTTATAATACCCGATCGGTGTGCGTATTCCATAAATGGAATCACACGCAATTTGAATTTCTGTCAATTAAATATCGACCTTATTTATGTAAGGATAAGGTTGCCCAAAACTTTCAAAACCGGCAGTTTCCCTTACAGAATCGCACCACGGATCTTCTGCCCACATATTTTCTACACAGCAGTTTCTATTCCCTCCGGTCTGCTTTTACCAAGCCGAACAAAGGACTAATTAAATACATTCAGTAATTTGAAGTGGGCTCAAGAGTAACCCCGTGAAGCAGTGCCTCTTCAACCTTTTTGACGAATTATTTCCTTTCATAGCTGAGTAGAAGTTAAGTGAGGCAATTATATGGAAAGTGGTTCATCGATCCACCTTTGTTATGATGAATGTGGGCAGTGCTGTGTGCCCTAAATTTGTTAGACGGTTTGTTGTTGTTGATGGTATCTATAAGGTTGGTTAAAAACAAAACACAACACACGCTGGTTAATTAAAACAATAGTTACCTGTTGTTTTGTGATTTGTTATCCAATGTTACTATCAGCAAAGTTTATTCATTTCCCATTTGACAAATATTTCGTTTGAAATTGTCCAAGTTGATAAGGTTGTTTTGAAAAGTCTATACTAAAATAGTATAAAGGTGGGTCATGAATCTGCTTTTTTGATAGTACAATAATTGTGTGAGTAATTGTACTATACACGGTTTAGAAAGTACTTACTAAATAATAGTGTTCCTATGTACCTAATTTTCTTCGTATGTGTTAATAGCACATATTTTAAACTTTTATTTACTGAATAAATATTATATGCATGGATGGGGTTACGCATATCGCCATACCGACCTATACATCAGGTGAAGAGTGGGTATTGTACACCTCTGTCACACCCTTTTGGGTAATATTGGTGTGATGTTAAGTTGTTACAGAATCTTAATGAAAGATTTATTCACCAAGTAGATTTAAATTTCTTAACATAATTAACTTCTAAAATCTTTTACATAGATTAATAGCTAGAATTAAAACCAAATGTTGTAACTTTGTGAATAACCAAATACATTTACTGTTTAAGTTAGTCCCTAAGGCATAATCCTAACCGTTAATTAAAATTACTAATCTAATAGCTGCCTATGTTGAAATTAATATTTACATGCAGTGAATAAAGCCCTAATAATATAAGAGTTAAATTAAGAACCCAGCCTAATTTAATCAGAGGATAAATACCGTCTGACTTTCAAAAGGAGAGCAAAGGTTTGGTCAAAAGGTCTCGTTAGCCTTTTCTCAGTTTAACGAATAGTTCGTATCGTAACTAGCTTCAGGTTTCATGCGGTGAATAACTATAACACAGATCGACCTCTTGAAAAAAAAATGGTTACCATTTTTATTTATTTAAAAACTGCTTGCACTTAAAATAAAGTAGAACGGCGGACTTAATGACATAGGCCATTTCTACCAGTCAACTTTAAGGTAACACAGAAAGAAAAAAGGTAGCATACGAAATTAGGATGTAAAAAAATAATGTGCTGAAATGTGAATACATACATAGAATAATATTATATCAACAATTCTAAAACATAAATATGGTAACAAATATACTAATACATACATTATGATAATATAGATTATAATATTTACACAGGAGATATTAAGCTTTTAAAGACTCTGCTATCGTTTCACCTTGGAGAAGATGACATTTGTATGTTATGCTTGTGTAACTCCGCGTTTTAAAAAAATAAATTTGAACCGTTTAGAATTTAGTTACTTTTAGTAGGTAAATATTCTGTAGTTACGATGTTTTTGAGATTACCATATATATATACTGGATTTTTTTTTTGTTTTCTTTTAAAACTTAATAATTTACTTGGAAATACTAACAATGTCATGTTATGGTTTTAATGTAGGTTGTGGTGGTAGGTATCTGTGGAGACTAGATGAATTAAACTCTAGAATGTGTATTTCATAAATGAAATCACACGAAATTCTAATTTCTGTCTAACAAATATCGACCGTATTTATATGAAGATAAGGGGGCACTACATTTTTGATACCGAAAGTTTCTTTTATAGAATCACGCCACCAGGCAGAGTATCAGTACTGGTTTATTATTTACAAGGTTAGCGATGATTATAAGTTCACGGCGAGACTGACTAGCTTGGAATCCTCTGGTTAATGAAGAGATACAGATTAAGAATTTATTATTATTATTGGATACGCTATCTCTTCCTCGTCCACGCCTAGTCACCATGATGCTGAATTCTCCTTTCTTGGTCAGATAAGTCATAATCATAACTTAACATAAGCAGAGAAGATAAATGTGATTATACATAGGAAGGCAGTTTTGCATTTGTTCTTCTGAATTACCCAGTGCTCTAAATGTTCAGATTCAAACGTGAAGTTCTTTCACTGAAGCTGAAAAACAATTAACTCTACGAATTGTTCTGCACGACTTGCTATTCTTATTCTGGCTGCACTGAGATAAATTATACTTTTTCTTGCATCCCTTGATTAAAAACATATTTAACCTTTTAACCGCCAACGTCGGATTAATCCGACAAATATTTTCGGGCCCATTTCGCCAGAGTCGTATATTTACGACCAAAATATCACTGCTCGTTTAATCAGCTTTTTTATTTAATTACGCTGTATTCTATCAAAAATATGTTTATATTAGGTAAATAGTTAACTAAGTAATCATTTACAGTTTAATACACTTTAGTCTATTAATTAGAAGTCTTAAAAATAATGTCCAAAGTTAGATGAATTACTAACATTATTTTTAGAAAATTGTATTGATGTGCAACGCCCATGACGCCAAAATCCGACATGAGGGACGGGACATATTCCAAGATTTACCGATACAAAAATAAACATAAATCAAAATATTTCTCGTTATACTAACTAATTAACTTTAAAACAAATACAGCAATTGTTAATAAAACATTTTTTTACAAATATTTGTGAGTATTTCATTTAATTCCTTTAAAATTAAGTAAGAAATGTCAGCGATTGAATTGATGGTTCCCATCCCTAGCCTACATGTTCCGAAACTTACTTTGTTAGTACGCCCTACGCCACGGTCGGATAAAGACGACCGCTTCTTACGTCATAAACGAGTGCCGACTTCTGGAATTTTCCATCAGTGTTGTGCTTGTGCATGAAGTTTTACGTTCGTATGTCGATAAATGTACATGATAGAAATGTATTATGACGACTACTGAAGAGTTAATACGAATTCTAGAAGGCGATGAAAAACTGAAACTCTTCTCTGGACTGATTTTATTGTGAATAGTTTAAGTAATAATTAATAAATCGTTCAAATTTTTAAACACTTTTTGTTTTACTGGCTTGCGAAAAATGTCGAATAATTTCGTAAGGTACCTAAGTAGTATTCAAGTAGGTAGGTACCTATATTATCTCCACCAAGCTAAGTTTACACCTCGCTGGCATGCGGCGTGTACCCGTGTACCTACGTATAATATAATGTTAAAAACAACTAATGCAAAGTAAAATCTAACAAACATTTGTTTACTTTTTTAAAGTCATAGCGAATCCTTTTTTACAGCCCGTACCTAAGCCTCAGTGTGACGTGAACGACGCGAGGTGCAAACTTAGCTTGGTGAGATTTAGTCGCAAATGCAAATGTCGTTATTAAAACGAAATATCGACATCGCAAAGTTAAGTATTGCACATCCCTCTTTCTTTTAGGTATTTAATTTTCGATTCACTGTGCCTGGCGCTAGGGACACGCCAACTGTTCTGAAGTCTGGCGGTTAAAAGGTTAAAAACCGGCCAATTGCGTGTCGGGCCACGCGTAATACAGTCCCGTAGCTAGTCGTGCCAACATATTTAGACTTAAAAAGATCTTTCTATCTGTATTAAACTAGTAATAACTTCATACAAGTCATTATTATCAAAGGGTTTTGAATGATTTATGAACTATTCCAAGTAACTGCATTTTATAATTTGGGCCCCTATAACTCTTCTGTTCTTTTTAGGTACTACAGAAGCCTAAAAATGCTACTTTACTATGTTAATTTTAATTCCATAAATATCATCAACCTTTTGTTTTTGATTAGGTATAGAACTAGCGAAAATAATAAAATGTATTTTGTATAGCTTTTGTATAGCTAGCCGCAGTTTTGCCCGCGTTTATAAAATATACAGCGCGAAGTTAAATAGCTTATAGTCTACTCCAAGAATAAGACTAACAGAAGCAAAAATAATATCAAAATACAAACGTACCTACTTTTTATCTCAGTAAATAGGTTAAATACTTTCAGAGGTAACAATTGCTTGGCTGTTTTCTAAACAAAAGTAATATGGGTTTAACTTTAATTTCATTAGGTTTGGTTTTTATTGACAAATTATATCTTAAACACTAAAACACATGATTTTTGTTTGTACTGGGTATTATTAGCCTACGGTCTGAAGATATGTGTGAAAGTACCTACCTGACATATCCCTTCCGAGGCGGGTAGTCCTTATGGTAAACGGAGTGGTTGAGGATCATCTTCTCATCGCCAGTGTCCAACCACGATCGCTGCAGCACGAAGTCACGGTTCTTGAGTGGAGCCGGGCATGACACTGTAACAATTTGATGTTGAATCAAAAAAAGATAACAAGATTATAAAGAAAAATATTAAATGATTTTTTATTTTGTTTCAACATGTGTTATGGTTAATGTCTCAACATGCTTTGTCCTTAGTGAAGAACAAACAAAACTATAGATCTATAAAAACAAACAAACAAACATACAAACTTCGTAAATGCTCTCTAAACTGTCCGGCAGGTTTTTGATTGTCTTGCCTTAGAAAAAAGACGCTGCTGTTGGATAAATTTGACAACAAACAGAAACTACTAAGATTTAATTTGTAGATTATATTTTTTTTAAACATATTTCTTTGAAATCTGGATATGCTATCATTGCATTCTTTTGATAGTGTAACATAATAAAAAAAATTGTTAGTCTCCCAGTTTTAAGGTATCATTCCTTGTTCGGATATGCCTTAACTGTTATAAAATATATGTATATTTATTCAGACTCAGTATCTCTGTGCTATAGAGCAGAACGTCACTTTTATTACTCCTTATGGACGCAGTTACACTCTTATGCCACACTTAAAGAGATTGGGCATTGGGGGACACTTGAGAAACACTTGGTGACTTTTAACGAGTCGTTCAGTGTTTCTCGATATCCTTACTATTATTGCTCTAACTTGCTCTGAAGTGTAAAAGTGGTGGTTGTAAAAACCTTGATAAAACAATGATTTTATGTCAGATCTATTAAATGTGATGGCTCCACCCGGTAGTAAGTGATGGTATTGCCTACGGTGACCACACTTTTCGAAAAGATGTCTTACTTACTTTAAAATAATACTACATCGATAACTTTATTATTCATAGTGTAAAAACAGACTCTAAGATAATATCCATTCTTTGGCAAAGGTAAATAAAGATATACACTTCCAATTATATTAGGAACAGTTGGCAGTCTTGAACCTTTTTGTGGATGTAACAGGTCTATAAATGGCAGCAAATTAATGAACTCTACTGTTTCGCCATTCATACTGTAAAGTTTAAAACTCAACTTACACTTTTAGGTTTCGTGTTCCGTAGATTTTCGATGAAGTAACGTAATTTACATTTTGTACATAATTTAACTGCCTCAAAAGCGGTTCTTCAAAGCTCTTATTTGTTCCTAAGCCGAGCGAATGAATGAATGAATGAATGAAAACAAAGTAAAAGGTCAAGAACTCCATTCCAAGCAAAGAAAATAAGACGCCTGAAGTCTAAAACATATTAAGCCATGTTTAATGCAGGTATTTGCTATTAAATAAAACATTTGGACTTGAAATCGGCCAGTACTCTAGAGATGGTTTGGAATTTAGAGGTTTTAATTTTTGATAAATATTTAGAAGATGTTAAAATGGTGTTTGAATAAGTTTCGTTTACAGATCGTTGCTGCAAAATATAGAATAGCACAGTAACACATATTATATCTTTGCATAAATACTACTTCAGTATTGATTTTATCATTAAAGGAGACAGATTTGATTTTAAAGTCGTCATTCTATCATGAGATATTCAAATTAATTTTTTGAAAGAAAACCTAATTCACCTACCCGTTTTGAAATTTTTGAATAATATTAATTTTTATTTTTATTTATTTAAAAAAAAAACGACGCCCGCACTAGGAATAACTCCTGTATCGCGGGGGTGTTTACGGACATACATTTCACATACACACAAAGCACACCCACAGTCAGAAAAAATCTTTGCGGATCACACAAAGATTTGTCCCGTGTGGGGATCGAACCCACAACACCAGCGCAGGTGAAAGCGGCGAGGCGACCGCTTTAACCACTACGCCAACCGTGCACTCGTTTTAAGTTTTAAGTTTTTTAAATTTTAAGGCCGTTGTTTGTATTTGTTTAATTGTCCTGTACAATAGAACATGGTGATACTTTAGCCAGTATTCCGTCCCTTCAAAAATTTCACAAAAGATATTTACTTTTATTGAAATATAACTTCAAAACCCGTTAATCATCTAGGGCATTCACACCACCACTGCGCTAGATTTAGCGCAAAGCGGTACTATGCAGAACCTACTGCACTAGCTCAATGCAGATAACGGCCAGTCTTAAACTTTTAGTTAAAACCTCAAGACTCAGTTAATGTAAACATTGGATAGTAATCGATCAATAAAAAGAAACATAACTTGATACGCTTAGGTGGATTATGTAAGCAATTTTTAAATTTCATTCATATGAAAATTAAAGGTAAAATAAACAATACAAGGCACACATTGTGTGTTTCCTACACTAAGTTACTAAAACTTGTATTGAAGGTGCCAAAAGACTCAATAAATGAGTGGCGTTGAAACTCCAGACTATTGTGCGATGGGAAAGTACCTCTTTCAAATAATTTTAAACAAAAAAAAACGACTTCAAAAAGTAGGTAAACTAAAAAGCAAAAAATAAATTTACTTCACAAAAAATAATACGTTTGAAATTATTAAATAATTATTTTATAATTCTGAAGAATTATCTTTTAACTTCTAACCATTGAGGAGTTGACTAAAAACACTACATGTGCCCATAAAATTCAAGGGTTGCCCTCGATTTCTCTGAGATCCCATCATCAGATCACGACATGCTGACAATCGGACCCCCTTGGAATCATCTTCTGTCCAACAAAAAAAGAATCATCAAAATCAATTCATAAACGACGAAGCTAGCCGTGAATAAACATAAAAAAGCAACATATATACGAATCGAATTGAGAACCTCCTCCTTTTTTTGAAGTCGGTTAAAAATACATTGGTATTCGTACATAAATACAATCCTTTGAGATTTCCATATAATATTATAGAGTAGAGTAGTTTGTTGATAGAGGTACAGGAGCTCGTGGCTAAGTATAAGATCTGCAGGGTAAGTAATGCTTACCGCGTTCGGTCGTTGAATGGGTGATCATCTTAACATAACAAGTTTTCTTCCGTGCATCGGAGAGCTCATTAAGCCGTCGGTCCTGGTTGCCATTTTAAGGGTAGTCAGAGGCTAAAAAGCCAGAGAACTAGCGAACTGAGTATCAAAGTCAAAGTTAAAGTCAAAATTGCTTTATTTGTTGAACATGGTAAAAAACAGAAGTATTAATATAAGATAAGTACAGCATATTCTGTCAATTCGGACGTTCAAATTAAACATAATATCTATTCATATTAATAATTGTAGATACAACACAGAACAATTTAAAATCAGAGAAAATAAAATATAAAATTATCAAGCTTACTAAATATTACAAAATACAATAAAATATATATATAAATAATATATATATACCTATAAATAACCATGAAAGAACTACTATTATATTGTATCAATATCGTAATGCAGCTTCATGTAAAATACTGATATTCAGCTGAATCCATTACAATAGAAGCTATCCCCAATGTAATTGTCGCAACTATTAGCCACGCCACGTGCTGAAATGTTCCTGCTACTGTGTAAAGTTAATTTATTCCAATTCGACTCCACAACATTAAAGTTGATTATTATGGCATCCATCGCGTGCCTGACTCGATTTTATTATTGTTGTGTCTTGTTCGTAACAATACTTTACCGTGATGTTTCACGTTACAGTCGCAAATACAACCGTTCAATTAAAAGTTTAATTTTCTTTAAATTATCTCTGAAATTAGTCAATTAAATGGGTAAATCGACAATCAAAAACCAACTTTTGGAAACACACAAAGTGCACTTAAAGTGCCGCATTAATAGCGAAGCCCCAGAGAATCTTAATTTTGATTGTCCTTGGCGAATTTACATAAAATACATAATATATATTATTCATCTAGTAAGCTTATAATTCATCAAGTGCATCGGAAACTAATACAAACTGTGTTAATACTGCGTATGCGATAAGATAAGGGGTTTTTGTAAATGTTATCTCACTATCTAATCAGCACCTTTACGGTTTTATTATGTGATCAGAGATAATTTTATGCTAAGCCATTCTGCGTAGAGAAACTTCCATTGTGTTGTTGAAATTATACTCAACCGAAATTTATGTAAAATTGTAAAACTATTTAATTAGACTTCTATATTTTTATAAGATCCTTCTTATGTGTGTGAAAGTTTTTTTTTTACCACGCCCACAGCGAACGAACGTGTAGTCCACCTGATGTTAAGTGGAGTACAGACCATGGACATCAACAATCCACAATAGCAGAATATAGATGCGTCGCTGCAGCTGAGGACTACGGTGTTATGCCTCATGTGCCAGTAATTTCAGGGCCTGATCTCACCACCAAACCGGAACATAGTAATGGAAGCACTACTATTTGGCGGCAGGTTAAAGGTGAGACGATGGTGCTGCCGCCCTCGAACTCATTCACAAGAGCTCTACCACCAGTAAAAAGTTTATGAAGCTGTGGATGTCTGGATATGTCTTACTCTTTTACGCAAAAGCTTCTAGTCTGGATTAGTATATGATAATTTATATAACTTACATCTCTGAAGGATCCTTTTTGAAAGTATCTTATATTATCTGTATCTACTTTAAACTATTATCTCTATTCAAAAATACCTACTTTAGTTTTATCTCTACACTTTCCTAACAATCGTTTTAATCGGATTTAATTTTCCTAAAACTTCCTTAAAAGAATGTATCATAAAGCACACAGTATTATGGTATGTAGGTATGCCACGTAGTAGGCTAATGTTGATTCGCTCAACGAAATTATAAGCCAGAATTTTGTTAACAATTTGCTAAAATCGGAAGAGCCATTATGTGGGGAAGTCGAAAAGGTCTTGCTGACCGAATTACTATAATAATGTGATGGATCATATATGTAATCTTAGATCGTATCAATGATTGATCAGGCATTTACTAGGCAATCTGGTAAAAGGTTATTTAGCTGACTTGTAACTTTTAGGATTGGCCGGATAAAATTAAAACTTGTCAGAAACAGAGGAAAGATTTTGCATAAAAGGATATAATCCGGGCCAACCAGAGAATGGCCACGAGTAAAACGAAAGCCTTCACGTGCCATTGAAGTACTTCTAACATCCTGAGAGCATTTGAGAGTTTCTTGACCCAACCTAGGCAACTTATAATCTTTTAATCCGTAGCATATGCTCACCGATAGACCATCGCGAATTATTTCCGTCAGATGTCTATCCAACTAATTAATTTTAATCATAAAATGTTAAACTTTACGAGACTCTTTGCTTCTCAATCAGGCTTTAACCCCTGAATGGATTTGGATGTAATTTGGAACACAGATTTGCACACACGCACTAACACACACACATATACACACACACACATATACACACACACACACAAACACAAAGACACGCATACTCACAAACAACGCAAATGTTTTACTATATGTTGTCTTGTTTATAAATATATTGTTACTTTAGTTTAAATTTTTAAGTCCAATTTCTGTATAGAGACGCTATTAATAACCACGATACAGCCTTTGCCTAGTGTGGTTATTACTGTTATATCTTTTTATGTACTTGTGGACTGTAATAAATATTATTCTTATTCTTATTCAGATAATTTAAAACATAAGATTAAGCGAGTGAAAACTAAGTAATCAGTAAGTAAATTTTTACATAATCCTTACCGCAGAAGACATAATAAGTAGTACCAAAGTATCATCGCACAAAACTTTTACATTATACACGCAAATAATCCAATTAATATTTGTTATTAGCAAAACAAATAATTACGGCACAAGTTCGGAGCTCCAGGGAAATGAAATGCCATAAGTTGGAGACGCGAGATGAGAAAGTTGGGCCTGGCCTCAGAGCTAAATCATTTATTATTTCTATAAAGGTCCGGCTACACAAATTAAATGATATTTTTTATACAGTGATGTATACTATAGCTGATGGTAGATGATATACAGGGTGTATTTTTGAAACGGGGCAGTAAGGGCAAGTACCTTAACCGTTGCAGTTACAGCAAAACGTTCTTAAAAGACCTTCCCTAACTTTTTGGGACATTTTGAACTGCATTCACAGATTTTGTAAAAAACTTACAGTTAGCAAAAAAAATGCAAAAAGTTCAAAAATTTTTTTTTTATGCCAATCGATTCTATTTCATGTGGGGATCAAAAAACTCTATGGGACCATTTTAGCTTTCAGTACTAGAAAAGACAGAAATCGCCAAAAACGTTTCCCATGCATTTCGGCAACAGAAACGAATTTCTACGATGGTCTTACTTTTTGTTATGGCCTGGAAGTGGGTAGAATTGACTGTAAAGTAAATAAAAAGAATTTTTACCCTCAAATTTCGAATTTGATTCGAAAATCTGTGTGTTATACTTAGTTTCAGCTGAGAAACTTCGTATGAGTTATTAATTAAGGATTTTCGCTAAAATGTCTTCTAATCGTGAAAAAATTGACTTATTAGAAGCGTATTTCGAAAGAACCCTGCAATTCCAGGTTTTTCAAAAGATTTGTAAAAACCTTTCTTGTTGGCACATGCCGCAACGGATACTTATTGCGGTACCACACTAATGCAGCTCCCGCATTTCGATTATTGACAAAATACGCTTCTATAGGCTGACCGCTTAACTGTGACTTCGCCTACGGGGTACAGGGGCGCGGGGGTATGGCGACAACGGGGACTGAAACAGCTGCGGGCGGTGGGGGCACTTATTGAAACATACAGGAGATGAAATGTACCAAGATATTTCCTTAGATATGTGACATCATAGGAAAAAAGAAATAGTGATTTATCAAATGAAAAATAGTTAAGAAGATACAAAATTTTAATAAACTTATGTACGTAAATAAAATAATTGAGAATAAACTATTATACTATTTTTTATCTAAACATATGTACAGGGTGTATTTTTGAAACGGGGCAGTAAGGGCAAGTACCTTAACCGTTGCAGTTACAGCAAAACGTTCTTAAAAGACCTTCCCTAACTTTTTGGGACATTTTGAACTGCATTCACAGATTTTGTAAAAAACTTACAGTTAGCAAAAAAAATGCAAAAAGTTCAATTTTTTTTTTATGCCAATCGATTCTATTTAATGTGGGGATCAAAAAACTCTATGGGACCATTTTAGCTTTCAGTACTAGAAAAGACAGAAATCGCCAAAAACGTTTCCCATACATTTCGTACGGAAATATGATAAATCAACTCGTAACTCATAGGTCAAGTAAAATTTTGAACTTTTTTTAAATAAAAAAACACATTTAAACATTTAAGAAATTGGTTTATGAAATAAATTGCTCAAAATGATTTCCATTTTCACGAATACATAAGTCTATCCTTTTTTGCACTGAACGAATGGCGGCTAATAATGTTCTGGGATGAATATTACGTAAAATGGTCATTAATGCATCCTTGAGCTCTTGAACACTGGCGTACGTCGTCTTATACACCTCGTTTTTCACGAAGCCCCATAAAAAAAAATCAAGTGGTGTTAGATCGGGGCTACGAGGTGGCCACTGTGTTGGACCATGTGTACCTATCCACTGTGTACCGAATAGGCGGCTCAAATTGGAACGTGAAAGGTGACTGTTATGTGGCGGAGCACCATCTTGTTGAAAATGAACTTTTCGCAATTCCGACAGGGGCCATTCGTCCATCTCGTTTTCAAGATGGTGTAAAATGACTTCATTATACATGGCAGAATTCAGTTTCCCTTCATAAAATTCCACCATTATGACTCGATTGGACATTATACCACACCAACAGTTGAATGAGAAGCGAACCTGATTATGACTTGCCGTAACTCTTAGTGGATTTTCTTTGGACCAATAGTGGTGATTTTTCTGTTGTACATACCGTTATTGGAAAAATTCGTTTCGTCTGACCACAGTATGTAATGTAAAAATTCATGATCTCTGCTTATTTTTCCTCTTAGCCATCTGCAAAAAGTAAGCCTTTGAACATCATCACCCGGATGTAACACTTGAACTATGCGCCCATATCGATAGCACTTGTAGCCGTATTTCTTCCATATCTTTATCACATGGGAGTGGGATACACCTACTTCAAGGGCGACTTGCCTGGACGATACCTCTGGATATGCTTCGACATAAGTCGGAACCGCAATCTCCGTGTCCATGTCCACACGAGGCTGCCGCTTTCTTTTGAAAGAACCCTGCAATTCCAGGTTTTTCAAAAGATTTGTAATAACCTTTCTTGTTGGCACATGCCGCAACGGATATTTATTGCGGTACCACACTAATGCAGCTCCCGCATTTCGATTATTGACAAAATACGCTTCTAATAAGTCAATTTTTTCACGATTAGAAGACATTTTAGCGAAAATCCTTAATTAATAACTCATACGAAGTTTCTCAGCTGAAACTAAGTATAACACACAGATTTTCGAATCAAATTCGAAATTTGAGGGTAAAAATTCTTTTTATTTACTTTACAGTCAATTCTACCCACTTCGAGGCCATAACAAAAAGTTAGACCATCGTAGAAATTCGTTTCTGTTGCCGAAATGTATGGGAAACGTTTTTGGCGATTTCTGTCTTTTCTAGTACTGAAAGCTAAAATGGTCCCATAGAGTTTTTTGATCCCCACATTAAATAGAATCGATTGGCATAAAAAAAAAAATTTGAACTTTTTGCATTTTTTTTGCTAACTGTAAGTTTTTTACAAAATCTGTGAATGCAGTTCAAAATGTCCCAAAAAGTTAGGGAAGGTCTTTTAAGAACGTTTTGCTGTAAATGCAACGGTTAAGGTACTTGCCCTTACTGCCCCGTTTCAAAAATACACCCTGTATACAGTCCATAAATTTGTATGTTGTAATGACAAAGTATAGCGCTCTGAAACTATTGTTTAGAACATTATTGTAACCTATGTTTGACAAATAAAATATTCTGATTCTGATTTTGAAACTACCGCAAAGTATAGCAAAAAAGTTGCTGCGTGAGAAGTAGGCCTAAATTCTTGTGCTTTCGTTGCTAGTAAGTTCAAGGCATAGCTAAACTAACTGTCAGTCAACTTGTCGGTCGACTTGTGCATAATGCAGCTGACTGCGGAACAGTAAACATCCCTGTTCCCCATACAAATCTCGTCATTGTTACCATAGCAACAAAGTTTTGTTGAAAATCCTCCGACTTGTCAAACAACTGATTCAAGTTATTGCCCCGTTCAGTAACAAATGAACATCAACACATATTCTCCCACACACATTTATATCATAGGCCGATAGAGACAACAATAGCTTTGTATGTGTGCGGTTGTATACCCTTAAGTAAGTTTACTACCAAACTGGACTATTTGTTCGTCGGTTGATCTCGTTTACTAGAAATGAATGAATAACGTTGAGCACGTTGCACACGATGTCAAAAGTCGCCTTTATACCTTATAAAGGTGACTTTCGACATCGTGTGCAACGTGCTCAACACGATATTACCCATCTTGGTTGGACGACCGTGTTTAATTGATTTACCGAGGCAACATCGGGCAATGTGTCAAGCTACAATATTGCACGTGTCAACACTGAGGTATTCTTTACTGACTAATGAATGTTGTATCAGATGGCTACAATATCACGCTAAAATAAAACAATGCTACCGTTTGTAACAAGATACAAACATCGAGTTGGCTAGATTTGCTTGAACTTTTCTGATACATTTATGATATATCCGAGTTTTTTTCTAATTAAATTGAGATAGGTTTCTAGTCTAACAGATTTAACAAGATATAAGGCTCCCAAAAGATGGTGATAAAAAGACAAGCACGATTAAAAATACAGGACTTAAAGTGGTTTTACACCAGCGAGGCGTGACAAAACAAAGTAGACTGATAATTGAAGTTTGTAGGTATTCCAAAAATTGTATCTACACCCTGTCCATCTTTGGTGTATATTGAACTGTACGGTTTTTTTTTTTTTTTTTACGGATTTCTTTACGGATAGTATCTAATGACTTTTTATGAATTACATCACTCGCATGAATGACGGTGAGGTGTAAAAGGTTAAGCGTGTGTCTAATCCATCGAACAAGAAAACTTTGCATCAATCAACTCCGTATTTTTTTTTTTTTTAAATCGCCTTCTGAAGTTTTTACGGACAGAATAACACGAAAATTTACTTTGAGTATTTAGAACCTATTGGATACTATTGTCAAATAGGCAGGGGCGTATTTAAAAAATTCTGCGCCCTGGGCCAGCAGGGTTCGGCGCCCCTACCTAAGAGACTTGAAAAAATTGTTTGTTTTTGGGAAAAGATTGTTGATTTTGGATGATAACGAATCATCCAAAATCAACAATCAATCAATCACAACCTGCTTATTTTTTTTTTTTTTATTTATTTATAAAGGAATAAAACATTTATTATAAACAACATTTAGTTAACCTCAAAAGCCTAGTTGGAGATCGTAGGTTGACAAAGTCGAAGGTCTTGAGCACCCGAGACCATCAACTTTGAAAACAGTTCATACCTCAGTCAATAATGTATAATAAATTTAATTACATGATTTATCCATTTATCCTATCAGAATAATCCTTTTTCAGACACTTTATTTTTTAAAAAATAATAATCTGTATAATGTATTTATTTATCATGTAAATTATCGCTAGCTAACGGTGAAGGTAAACGTCGTGAGGAAACCTGTATACCTGAGCGTTTAAGAGTATATGAAGCAGTGGGAGAGTGTCACGAATCCGTTCATCGAAAAAAATTTAATGAAAATTTACATTTTTTTTCGATGGACAGATTGGTTCACAAATTCGTCAATGACACTGTCATAATCGACAGATTTTGTCAATTCCGCTTGTATATTTGAAATAGCCAATCTATTTACACGTTCTTCACTCACGAGAAAGAAGATAATTTTTTATTCGTTTTAGTGCGGCGAATGAGCGCTCCGCACTGCAATTCGTCACCGCCGTACACAAAAAAATACGTAACGCAATTGCAATATATGGAAAAGCGTCCTCTAAGTTTTTGTCCTTAAAAAATAAGTAAAGTTGCCTTAGGATCATTTTGTTTTTCTCACTACGCGCTGTAGGCATAAAAATATTCTAGGTAGGTACGTCGCGCAACTTTCCATAGAGAATTAGCGGTATGGGCGCGCGCTTGTTCACGAAATCACGACGACTGATACTATTTTAATGTCCGGGTGGATTTCCCAAACGACTTTTTTTTCTGTCCTCGCTGAAATTCGTATTTAAAAAGAAGAATATTGTACTGAATTGATTTTTATAGTATGTATAGGTAGAAATAGGGTGGAGACAAAAATATTAAAGGGCTAGGATGAAATTTAAAGGTAGAAGTAAATTCCTAAAGTCCAAATTTTCGCTTGTCGGTGCTGTCCCAGTACTTTTTTTACAAACAAAATTATAAGGCTTATAAGTTAATGAATATTAGTAAATTAAGGTTACAACCTACCCTATTTCGTAGGATATTATCATCATTAATAAATAGCATATTCTATTATTTAACTAACCATATGTTTTAATGAGAGGCACAAACGTACTTGTCCCCGAAATTCTTGGCTTTTCAGTGCCAAAAAGAAATTTAGACATAACTTTACATAGGCAAGTCCGACAGTGTCCCATCCCTGATTATTATTTCTTGTTAGTACCGCCCTAATGCGCAGTGAAGACGGACGCGTTTTACATCGCTGCATTTTCCCGCAAGATTTTTTTTTCACCATGAAAATTGCTAGGCGACAAATATTTTATCATATCGGTGAATGATTTTTTATATTGTAATATGTTGTTATTTTATATTTGTTTGATTCTTACAGAGATAGTAACTGAATTAGCTCTATTGGCTGTAGTTCATTTTGTCCTAGTTATTATGGTTTCTTTGAAATTTTAAAAAAAGTGTGCAATTTATCTCGTTGCTGTACCATTATCGGTGGAATCGGTGGTCATTTTACCCACCGATACGACAATTTTCTACCTGATCGGTGAAATAAATTATCGGTGTATAATTTATCTGCTCGGTGTATAAATTTGTTGTGTATTAACAGTTTTAAGACATCTGTGGATTGTTTAATCGTATCGGTGGATCATTTTATCGTGTCGGTGGGTCGGTTCATCACATCGGTGGACCCTGTGTCATTTATTTTGCTTCTAAAACATTTTATTGATAGCAGCAATTTCGTTAGGTATAGTAAATGGGTTCCCTATGAGTATTCGAAAGTTGCTGATGCGATTTTTACTATACCGAACACACTGTGTCGATAGTAAAATTGTACGATGTTAAATACCTTTGTTTGTTTGTTTGTTTGTACCCAAAAATATTCAAATTTACTAGACCGATCTTAATAAAAATTGGTGTGGGAATAGTTCAAGTAGATTACGTAATGTTCATAGCCAGAATCGCCTGTCGCAAAATTTAAGCAAATTTAAAATTCAAATTTACTAGACCGATCTTAATAAAAATTGGTGTGGGAATAGTTCAAGTAGATTACGTAATGTTCATAGCCAGAACCGCCTGTCGCAAAATTTAAGCAAATTTAAAAAAGATGCAAAATATTGTCTACATTAAACATAGTATTTTTAAAAAAAAGTCGTATTATAATTGTATTAGGGACAAACAGTAAATTTTGAAGACCGACATACTATCGCATCAATAAAGCATCGATGGTAAAAGCATCGCACAATTGAACTTTCGACACATTGTGTTCGGTATAATAAAAATCGCGTCAACAACTTTCTAAAAAACACAGCTAACCCATAAGAGATCAGTCCTATGTCGGTCGATCATTCTGTTTAACCCGAGTAAGATCGCGAAGTGATCGAATCAAAAGACTCAATTGTTGTGCGGGTCACCGGGTCTGTGGCACATAGGAATTGGCTTCAGTAGGTAGAGAGCTACATTTATCACTCATTTTACGCAACTCTTTAAAAACATTAAACAAACAAACAACCCTTCTTTTAAAACATTGAGGGATTGCAAAGCCATTATTTATATTATGTTTAGTTTTTACATTGTGATATTAAAGTCTCTCTGAGCAAAATAGTAAACGAAAAAATTTAGTGATGTCAATAATATAATTTGTACTTCAACGTTTATTCAGTGAATGACATTATACATTTATCAAAATCGTAACCTTAGTTTAAATGTTTTCGATGACAGGTCATTAACTAAATTTGTGAGAATTGTGACCATATTAAGCAAAAACGAGCAAAAAAATCACGTTTTTTGTAAGGGAGCCCATCTTAAATATTTATTTTATTTAGTTTTAAGTATTTGTTGTTATAGCGGCAATAGTTATACAATCTGTGAAAATTTCATCTGCCTAGCTATCACGGTTCATGAGATACAGCCTGTTGACAGACGAACGTACGGACGGACGGATAGCAAATTCTCATTAATAGGGTTCCATTTCCTTTGGGTAAGGAACCCTAAAAACATGTAAATTTCATAAGCTTTTAAATGAGGTATAAAACTCTGATGTAACTGGAATATGACATAGTTATTGACGAAACAATGGTGCAAAGGTGGTCAGATTTACCATATCGGTGGATAAGCACACCTTTTCGGTGGATAGGCATATCATTTCGGTGGATAAACTTAACATTTCGTTGTTCCAGCATTTCATATCGGTGTACAGAAAAGTAATCGGTGGTCGGCTTATCGTATCGGTGGCAACCCAAATTCAAACTCAAATATCGCCTCTGTCTTATATGATACGTTCATGTGCGTAAAATTGGGGACATTTAGTATCCTATTGATTACAATAAATCTAAAAATATCCAAAAAAGCTATAAATGAAAAAGTTCACCGATAAGGTACAAAAACCACCACTTGTTGAAATTGACCCGTCTAACAAACTTAAAACCAAATGAGTTGTCATTTTTGTTAAATGGGTAGGATTTTTTAATTTCTTCACCTAGGTAATAAAAAAAAACTTAACAAAAAAAAAATCGAGGGGCGCCTGGCGGCGCCCCTCTATGCCTGGCGCCCTGGGCCATGGCCCACTTGGCCCTAGGGTAAATACGCCCCTGCAAATAGGTCCTTATATCCGAAGTAAACTTTCAACTATTTGTACGCAGTTACTTTGTGACTTACTTAACTAACCATGTTTTATTTCGTTGCGTGTCATGTAACCAAACCTCAACACGAGGTGCGAGCCCGAGGCCGCAATGAACAACCGATAATTCATTTTGGAGGCGAAACATCGCTAATGGTAGTAACTGTAGTTACTAGTAGTTAGTAGTTAATTAATGAAATAGAGCGAATTATTGAGTCTGACTCGAACTTGTTACTGATATTAGATGCGAATGTATTTTGTGTAACCTTTTCCATGCTTACCAAATTATACTAAAAAACAGTTGAAAAATATATGGGTCCGGCAGGATTTGAACCTGCGATCTCTACATACCAGGCAGACGTTTGTAACCACTAAGCTACGGTCGCCACTTTTTCCAAATTTCTCAACTGTATGTTACGTCATTACGTGACGTAAGCGTAAAGCGTAATTTTCAACTGTTTCTTAGTATAATTTGCTAAGCATAGCTAAATGCTATAAAAATAATCAATAAGACTTTGCCATGATGTTTTGTAATGTTAATTTTGTACATTTATTCCAGAAAACACGGAGGCTGCCAAATTAGTATGTGGTAAGAGACGAGGGGCCAATGTCCTTAAAACTGCCAATACTACTGTGAATATTTAGATTAGAACATTGTCTCGGACGGACAAAATTATATTGTTGTTTTAGGCATTCTGCCTCCATGAAAATCGATGAGAGAGTTTATTAATATGTCGCTGTTCTGAAACTTATTATCCCTTAAACAGTTTTAGACTGCTAACATATAACAAAAGGAAAAAATAAAAAGCGACGGATGGAGAAGACTTTGGGGGAGATATGTCCAACAATATAGGTTTATAAAAAAAATATAATAAACTCGACTGTATAGTAATCAATAAAGTTAATTAAATTTAAACCAAATGATTCTAAACGTATTAAGAGTATAGTTTGTACCCAGTTTGGAAACTATACCTATGTGGATCGATAGTCCATCTGCAATTCCTGGTCATGTAACAAATTTACATAACAACATCACGCCTATGCTACCCATAATTCAATATGTTTAAGTCCCAAGTTATAGAGGTGAGCCTATCGCCATACTCCGGGCACAATTATAACTCCGTGCTGCTATTGAGATTTTCCTGACCGAACCCTGAATCGAAACCGAGACCATACGCTAACCACTTTTTATGATTTCTTCAGTTCTGAAAAATGCTGAAATATTTTTTTCACCGATAGCCCAGATTTCAAAGTAAATAAAATATGATTTATTAAACTCTTACATGACGTTACAATTTTCCTTTATTGCCGATCAGGGCAGGTTATATTATGATTTATAGTTTCGTAATATTTTAAGAACTTGAGCTTTTTTATAGAGTCACTAGAGACTACCTTCGCATTTTTGGCACGTAAATCTTTATTTTTTTCTTTTTTATTTAAACGACCCTCCCGCGACAGGAGTCATTCCTAGTGCGGGCACTAGGAATGACTCCTGTCGCGGGAGGGTTCACAAACATACATTTTCTACACACAAAGCGCACACAGAGTAAGAACAAATCTTTACGGATCACACAAAGGTATTTCCCGTGTAGGGATAGAACTCTCAACACCAGCGCAGTTGAAAGCGGCGAGGCGACCGCATTAACCACTACGCCAACCGTGATATCAACAAAAATTAATGGTGATTATTTTAGATCACCAGACATTTAAGGCAGGATATAAGGTATGTAAAATAAAACCCCGAAATCTTTTGAAAACCTGCACTACATAAGCACTTTCATTACTCTTTTAGTTCATAATTTATTACACTACAAAAAGACATCAAAAATCATAATCATACAAACCTATATAAATAAAATCACGCCTTTATCCCACAGGGTAAGCAGCGACGGTGGAACGCCATGTGCTTCGCTCATTTCACACTTATTCATACAGATGTATGATTGTTGAGGAATCAAAAGATGTGTGTAAGTCATGCATGCTGCCGACGTCATTTATCTGGTCCCTATATGTCTTTCGTGGACGACTTCTTCCTTTAAATCATAATCTTTAAAACATATTCATATGATCAGTCTACTAAATTAAATTAAAATTCATTTAATTCGAGTAACAAGACCCATATAAAGCAACACCATAAACAAAACAAAACATTCCAGCTTCACTCAAATTATTACAGTAATAAAACAATAAGGTACATTAATTTGACTCATTTGAATAGAAGAAAATCATAAAATTAATTAATTAGATTGAGATTTTGAAATTTAAATATGAATTGCAAATAAAAATTAAACAAGAATAAAAATTAAAATAAAATGTCATTAGTTTTAAAATAAAATTACACTAAATACAATTTATAGTCATTTGTCTATGAAATAAAATATATTTAAAATTAAAAATTACAATTAAAAATTAAAAGCGCCTAACAAACGGTTCTGCCTGGACATGCCTATTACAGCAATGTCGCATGAAGGGACAGTCCAGTCAGTACTAAGCCTTCACAAAGAGGCTCTATTTTTAAACAGCGCATTCACACATTACCTTGGATGTTAGTCATCAAACCATTCTTTTAACTCGGCTTTTTTTTAACTATAATAGGGACTAATGTTCTGTGAATGGCACAAAGTGCTGACGGTAACAATTAAAGTCATAACCTATATTTTGCAGACTGATAGATATATTTAAGGTGGCAGGACTTAAAAGACGATACGAACTTTAAATTAATGCATATTTTGAACAATCACGAGTGTAATCACTTACATACTTACATACCTGGGACGCGGGCGAAGCTGCGCGCAAAAGCTAATATGGAATAAGTAATGCAAATAAGAATCATCTAATTATTTTCATTAATGTTACTTAGTATATTCATATACGATCTTGTCGGACAAGCAATGAGTTACCTATTATTCTATCTTGAATCTCCTACATCTGCCGTGGGAAAAAATAATATTAAAAAGGTTTTTCATGTCTCGTCTCGTAACAGATATGATCTATTAACTTTATTCCTAGTCCAGTAATATTTTCGTATTATGCAAGTAAGTAAGGTGCATAAAAACAACTATGATAATAAGGAATAAAGTATTCTGTGTATGTATGCCTTTTCATTTGTAGCTTACTCCTTTAATGTAAGACCTTCCTGTTAAATTTTAGAAAGCCAATCCTAAAAAAGGTATAGAATATGATTATTAAAAGTAAAGTATACTTTCATTCATTCTTTCTTCAACTAAAAAAGGTAAACCACTTCCTAAAAATTCATCTTTTCGCTAAAAGCCTCTCTTTTTACAAAGAGTGCTATTTTTAACTTAGCAATCTCAGCCGGCACCTTGGAAAGACACCCCCTCCATTTATCACGACTTAAGATTTATGAGACAAACTAATGTTCTGTGGATTCCTACGTAACACTGTGAGAAGATGTTCTGAGGACGGTTCTGAGGAGGTTTACGTCATGACTTTAGAGGCGAGAAACAGGAGCTTTACATTTGAAGTTCTTACCGTAGTAGGATCTCAAATAAATATAAATAAATATTTCACAATTCACACACAACGCCATCTAGTCCCAAACTAAGCAGAGCTTGTAATATGGGTACTATAATAACTGATACTAAAACATATATACTTTTTCTTTTTGTAAATACATACATATTATACATAGAAACACCCTACCTGTCCAAAAGGACTATAATCGAGCCTCCCCGAGTGACGTACACAACGATTCCCTACGTCCGAGTAGCGAGTTCTCCAAAGCGAATTGGCTAATCCTTTAACGACGATGGCAAGTCAAAATAAATTTTGACTTAGCCATCGACACGACGAAGAAGAAAAAGAAGAAGGACTATAAACATCACTTATTTTCATCTTGCTACTGCCCCGTTGATCTAGTAGTAAGGGTATACGCTCTCACCGCGAAGTCTCGGGTTCCATTTCCAAGTCGGACAAGGTGTTATTTGTTATTTCCATCAGAAAATCACCCAATAGCAGCTCAGAGTTGGCATTGTGCCCGGTGGATGGCGATAGGCTCACCCTCTATTCCATGGGACCTTAACACGTGAAATGTAGGTGTTGTTCACCTCCGCCACACCCTTTTGGGTAATATAGGCGTGATGTTATGATGTTATGTTTAATCTTTTTCTTTTGGATTTGTGCTAGTAAAATATCTCAGTGCAAATGTAGTTTTGTTTCTTTTATATATATTTATTTCAAAGATTAGTATGCTGGCAACGGCAGAATATTCAGAATATTTTTCTAAATATTATAACATCTTGTACCTACAATATACAGGGTGGCCAATTTATAATGGTAAGAATGGGGAAGTCTATATAAGACTATACAAATCGGTTAAAAAAAAAATTACTTAGCTGTGGAATCGAACACGAAAAAAAATTGCATTATTTCTATTAGTATATCGATTGTGTAGGTCTTGCAGCAGTTAATCTTGCAATGAAACATAATATCTAAAATGTATATTCGTAAAATATAATATTTAAATAATCCGATCTAGTCCATAACATCTTTAGGTACTAAAAGGCTTCAATAAACTATTCAGATCTAGGCTTTCTGCCAAGAGAATAGTCAAATAAGGCATCCTAATGATTCTTACGATAATTTAATTGAACCTCAGGTCGGCCGTTGCAAAGACAATATGGCCAAGTGAGGATTTATCAACTCATCCGATACTAGTTGCCAATGTGGATCCCCTAGCCAGAGTATGGCCCATCTGATGTCTTGCACTTTACTACCCGCCACTTGCACCCGCGATGATCTAATGCAGGCAAACAAAGAAGGGGTTGAAGTCGCCACCTACTGTTCTAAAACAGTATAATTGAACAAGCCATTGACATGATAAGAAGAAGAAGAATTCAACCTTGAGACAAAGATAAATAAAATTTCACTTTATATCCTCTTTCTTAAAAGAGTTGTTCAATTACGCTCAAATATTCATACAATTATGAAACGTTTTAATTTTCTTTCTTTATTCAATTAACAACCAGTTTGAATATTAAAAAATAATTATTAAAAAAACAAAAAACCCGACTGCCTAAAAAAAAGAACTGAAAAGATAAAAACAAGTATAGCATTATCTACATTAAATTCATTAACAACAAATGAAATATGTCAAACTAAATTCTTTATAATGTTGCATGAATGAATTTAATGTAGATAATGCTATACTTGTTTTTATCTTTTCAGTTCTTTTTTTTAGGCAGTCGGGTTTTTTGTTTTTTTAATAATTATTTTTTATTTCACTCTTTTTAGTTCTTTTAACCGACATGTTTTTTTATATCTATTAATTTGTAGAAATCAAATCTTTTTGAGATCAATGAGCCTTAATCGTGAGTTAAACTATCAAATGCAAAAACAATTATTCAAATTCGACCGGCAGTTTCCAAGATTAGCGTGAGCGAACATACAAACTAACTTCCACCCACTTCGGGCGCGCGAGCGTGCCGATATATAAATTGGTAAATAGTGTTTAATCAGTAATATAAATGTGATAAGAATATATATTTTTGAAATGGTCTTTTCATGGCCTTTTATTTGATACCCATATTACTATGATGAAAAGAAAATCCATACCTCCCCCTCTTTTTTTTTCATTTGCCGGCGCCATTTTGAAAATTTATATAGCCTATGTCACTGTCACTGTTTCGACGAATTCAACGACACCTCATATGTCAAAATCCGTCTAGCCGTTTGGGCTATAGGGCGGCACAAAGAAATAGACATACATACATATCGAAAGCAGTTCCGCATGCCCACCTTTAAGACGGTAATCGCATAGCACCGCTCACGGCGTGTATACTCGATGCTAACGTTCTGACCAATGGGGAGCGCGAACGATATTCGAGTTGTATGCGTATAAATATCTATATGTATAATTGTTACACTCACACTAAGCGAGTGTGCGCTCGGTTAATTGTAGATGATTTTTAAATAAATGTAAATCCCATTCGCGTGAGCTCCTTGTTATGAATAGTGTTATTGCCAGCGAGAAACAATTTTGAACTTATTACTATCTTAAATGTTTAGATAAAAAAAATATATTGGTATTGCCAAATATATTCAAATGATTATTTGAACTTTCTGAAACAAATTTTATTTTTGATAAGAATTAATTTATTCAACAATTTATTTTAGTTTTATCTTTTTTTATTTATTAAAAATTTCTTAGTGACTAGATTATGTTAAAAGAAATAAATTGATAACTATCCTTGGGTTATTTTTGGGCTTCAATTGAAATAATATATTTTAACAGAGGCTGCTCAAGTCTTCGAACAAGTGTTAAGTTAATCTGTGAAGAAATCTTAAATGGAATATATAAATAAATCTCTGATAAAACTGATTCCAACGGCGCGGGCGCATTGAATATCGTAATATCATCATTGTGTTAAAAGATGAATGGATTGATATGCAAGTATTTGTAAATAGGATTTTTATATTGATGCGTTTAATGGGGGTGAAATAACTGTCTTGATTGCTTATTATTTGTTAAATAAATTAAATGTGTTAAATTATATACTAGTAAATTCATTTTAAGTTAGTTAAAAGTAGATTTTATCACGGGATATTGTCGGCGATTTTGCCAATATTAAAAACCGAGTTAACTATTGTTTTAAATCGTAAGAAGTTCAATAAAACATGCCGACAAGCATTGTTAGCGATTTTGAATCACCTTACCATAGTTGTTAAGTAGATGAGGTGCAATATTGTTTAACATGTTTTAACCATCATTTATCGGCTTCTAACACAAAAAAAATAGCTATTGTTTAAGTTCTGAGAAATTTGACTAAACAATGCACTTACAAAACGTTGCACATTTCGGCTATTGTTTATATTTTGCCCACTGCACTCACACAAATACAATTGTCTCAAAGGGGGTGGGGTAAGGAAGTGTGGCTATTGAGCTTGCACTCACACAAATAAAAAAATGCCTCTGATTCGTTGGTTCAATGTGTGCGTTACTACCTGCGCTGTCGCAGGAATATTTTCTAAAGTGGGCATGCTTATCTGCAGCCGATAGTACATACGCTCGAAAAACATAACCCCCCTTCTGACGCAGTCGGGTAAAAAGTATGCATCAGTCCCAGTTTGTACCAAATGAAGAGGAGATAAGATGTGTTTGAAAGAGATATCCACATCTCCGTTCTGCTTACCTTCGGTAACGAAGCCTGATGGTTGGAGAACCAGATCTCCACTGTTCTTAACAAAAAGGCTTCGTTTTGAAATTAAAAATATATTAACATATAACGTATGTTGGTCATTCTCATGTTTTTAGCCTAAATTAGGTAAGTATTCACAAACTTGTTTATAGCATTGCGTTAGTTGGAAACAACATAACTTAATTAAAACCTTATATTATGAATCAAAACTAGAACATGTATGAAATACGATTAGGTATAATAATGCGTGTTCTCCTTAATATGAAATGCTTCACCATATTTCATAGCTAAATGCTACTCAATACACGAGTAACACATTCAAGCTTTCCGTTCGTTCGTTATGGGCTGCCCATTAATCATGTGATGTTTTTTTAACATTTTTCCCCTCCCTCCCACTGGGTGATATGTGGTGAGGTTGAAGCCCCTAACCCCCCCCCCCCCCCCTGAAAAAAACGTGTATTTTTTAGTATCTACAAAGAATCTTAAAATTTTTATAATATTATTTTTAAATACCGGTATAAGGTATAATCTTATCCTATTCTAGAAAATTAAGGACCATAATAAAAATGTCTATACAGAATGGTTGCAGGTTGTTTTTGACTGGTATAAAAATAATATTAAAGGAATGGTGTATATAATCATGCTAAAAATATAATATTGTACTAATACATGAATATATTTAATCGGTTAAACCGCTTTTTGGTATAGAAATCACGCGTTTTTCAATAAAATAAATACACGTGATATCTCACTATACCCCCCCCCTTCCCCCTTGTGATATTTTGTGATTTTTGGCGAACCTCTACCCCCCCTTTCGAACCTCACGTGATTAATGGACAGCCCCTTATAAAAAACTTTATCGTTGCATAATTTCAAGGTACTATAGCCCAGTATCAGAGGTGTTAGATAAACCTTTTTAACAGGATAACCATATTATTATATTATAGTACTAACTCCTGTGTCGCTGGGGGTGTTCACAGACATAGATTTCACACGCACCAAGCACACCTAGAGTCAGAACAAATCTGTGCGGATCACACAAAGATTTAACCCGTGTGGGGATCGAACCCACGATCCCAGCACAGTTGAAAGCGTCGAGGCGACCGCTTTAATCACTACGCCAACCACTATATATATATATATATATATATATATATATTATATAATTATATAAAAATGAATCCCTATTTCCCTTGGTCACGGCATCACGCGTTAACGGTTGAACCGATTTCGCAGATTCTTTTTATGTTGTGTTTTTTATAGTCAGGAGATGATTCTTTTAAAATAAAAGACTGCCACTTGCTTGGAAAATTATTGAATTTAAGGATACTCAACCACTATATAATTTTTTTTATTAAATTTTCTAACGTAACCTTAGGGGAATGTACTTTTATGGGGTGTGAAATAAAATTGACATAACGC
The DNA here is from genome assembly GCA_905147285.1 of Hypena proboscidalis. NCBI lineage: Eukaryota > Metazoa > Arthropoda > Insecta > Lepidoptera > Erebidae > Hypena > Hypena proboscidalis. Next base: position 3,360,738 of record LR990132.1, read on the forward strand.
GTGCTGTAAATATCGTCACAAATAACGTATGCATAGTGAAGACAGGACCACGTCTGTCGGGTCAGCTAGTGTTTTATGATTATAATGAAAATGCTTAGCGTTCAGAATGCCAAGAACTAGATGAGTATTCATAGTATTTATAATCAACCCTGACTCATATTTTTATATGCCCCGTCTGGAATGCAAGGGGGAAATATTATGAGCTGACATTTCTAGAGCGTAACATTCCTGACTTCCTCTCATGAAATATTAGTGGCGTCACACTATTTAGACCAAGGGAAAAGAATGTCTACGCTAAGCTAGAGTGGTCTAGGACAAATAAAAAGTATCGGTATTTTAAGGAGGAACAATCAGTATTTTTCATCACAATGTTATAATTTTTGCAGAGCCAATTCAAAACATCATTATCTATGTTTCTTCGATTTCAAATTATCTTAAGACTTCTTATTTTATAAATTATAGGCATCTAAACATCCGTAGTTTTGAACAACCAGATAAATGTGACTTTTTCAGTATTATACAACAAGTTACCAACGATTATTCCTTTAAAATCGATGATTTGATCGCTATATTTAAATTTTATACAATATACTCAAATTACTACATTTTAATATCGAGATATTGATTTACCATCTAAGTTTTGTAAAACTTTGCGATACTGGGTTTTTTTTAATGATGTTAGCTTTCTTGCTGTATAAGAAAAATAAACATGTATCTCACACATTTATTAGAACCTTCTTATATTTTTAATCAAATACTACTTAGCAGCAATCGCCGTTGGAGACCGTAGAACTGTGAAGTCAAAGGTCTCGGCATTGGATACACGGCACAAACCTTTGCCAATATTCATCAAGATTCGACTTTTCGAAGATATGTATGTATTTATCATAATTAGAAATGTATCGCTCGCTAACGGTGAAAGAAAACATCGTGAGGAAACATACACATCTGAGTGTGCCTAAAAAGTGCACGAGGGTGTGGGAAGTCTACCAATCCGCACTTGGCCCACGTAGTAGACTAAGCCTAACACACCTCATCGTGAGAAGAGGCCTATGCCCAGCAGTAGTATTATTAATTTATAATTTACTTCTTCTACTTTCGTGTCGATGGCTGCAGTCATATTATATGAGCCCAGAGCGTGGTCACGCGGATAGCGCTACTACTTTAGAGTAAAATACCGGAACAAAATATTATTCACTACCACGTTACTGTAATAAAATAACCCATACTAATCTCGTTACATCTTTTTGATCTATCTTAAATCAAGATAAGTTCTTTACAAATTGCGTACAGTTAAAAAAAAAACGAAATAACAAAAAAATCCTTTAAATGGATATAAAATTTCACATTGTTAATAAAAGCTCCGATATTGCAAAATTCAAACGATTTCGAATCGATCATCGCTCACGTTTCAACAATACAAGATATTTGACATTTAGGCACGTACCTCGTTTACTCACAATACAGGGTGTAAACATAATATTTTTATAGTCTTAGAAAATCTTTGTAAAGCAAGTTTAGTCAAATACCAATATGTTGACACTGTGCTCCAGGTCTATGAAAATAAACTATTTAGGTTTGAGTTTTTTAATTTCTCTTCTTGAATCATCTCGATCAATCACCTCACAAATAAAAAAAAAATCATTAGGAATTAACTTAAGTTCACCACTCCATAATGTAGACGTGGCACACCAGACGTATATGTCACATATCCATAATAACTAAAAAGATTTATCGAAACAACGAGCTTACTAAACATTTTAATAGATAAGATTTTAAAATTAATAAAAAAAAGTTAATTTCTTATACACGCACGCATGGGCACAGAATAATGGCATGAGGTGCATGAAAGGAGCCTCTCCAAGTGACGTACACAACGATTCCCTACGTCACCGCACCCTCAGCAATTCGCGAGTTCTCCAAAGCGAATTGGCTAATCCTTTCACCACGATGGCAAGTCAAAATAAAATTTGACTCAGCCATCGACACGACAAAGAAGAATACACGCTGTAGACAGTACAACAGCCTTCCACAGCTTAGCAAGACACATGACTTTGTTTACGCAAACCTTTACGACATCAAAATACTGTCGTGATTTTTTCGGGCGCTCTTTATAACTCTCAACACTCTTTGTCTGTTCTCATGTAAATCAACATTGAAAGGTTATGGAAAATATGTATAATATTAAGATCTTTTACGTAAATATGCGGTTATTTTTTCATATAGAACAACTACTGAATAATTTTGTAATCATAATCATTTTTACTTTTCTCAAAAGTTGAGCATTGCAATTCAACGCGGAAATGCCGCCAGCCTTCTGGGCACGTCACCTGCATTTGACATTGATGCGGTAGTATTTATTTAACATAACTTTTTAAAAAAATATTTAGTTTTATTTCTCTTCCAACTGTAAATAGTTAGGTATGATTTTGTTTTTTTATTATTTAAAGAACTAATTGTAAGTTGACCTTAATAATAAATAAATAAATAATCATTGATCATAACATAACATAATATAACGCCTATATAACTCAGAAGGGTATGGCAAAGGTATACAACACCCACACTTCACATGTTATGTTTAGGTACCATGGGATAAATTGTGAGCCTATTGCTATCCACCGTTCACAATTTCAACTCCGTGCTGCTATAGTGAATTTCCCGATGGAAAGTTCACAAACAGCACTTTGCCCAACCCGGGAATCTAACCCGTGACCTCACGGTGAGATGCGCTAACCACTACACAATCGAGTCAGTAATTTTGACTTATTGTTAGAATATAATATGCTATATTGTTGAAAAGTTTGAATGAATTTATAAAGTTATATTCATTAAGTTATTACAATAGTTTGAAACAGAACTTATTGCAGTAGTAACTTTTCAAATGAAGCTCTGGAAATGGAAAAGTTTTAGTAACTTATTTAAAACACACATAAAAATATCTAAGCTAGCTTTGTCCAAGCTTGATTAATTTAATTTTATAAAACTATCTGGTTTTTATGATTGAATACTAAGAAACAGTTAAAAAATTTATGGGAAGGACAGTGACCTTCTTACTGCACACCGGGCAGTCGCTTTAACCAACCAGCTACGGTTGCCTCCTGCCAGTAACCTAAATTTCTCATCTGCATGTTACGTAATTTCGTGACGTTTTTGCTTAACTGTTTCTTAGTATAATTTGCTAAGCATAGCTAAATGCTATAACAATAATCAAATCAATTAAAAATTTATGATTTAACATTGGTTAAACAAGTTGATTTCTTTTAAAAACTTCGGCTGAGTAAGCAAACTATATTCCATATTACTTTGTCAAGAACTAATTACTGAAAAATATTTTCATTAAAAGAACTTGTTACCTGTGCAACATTATATTAATAACTTCCTAGTTTAATGATAAATTAGATATGTTTCACCTCTATCTATGAAAATTCATTGCATGTATTAGAGACACTCCAATTAATAAATGCATGATTGGAGGAGTGGTGCATGAAAGAAGCCTCCCCGAATGACGTACACAACAATTCTCTACGTCCGGCGCACCCTGGGCAATTCGTCAGTTCTCCAAAGCGAATTGGCTAATCCTTTCACCACGATGGCAAGTCAAAATAAAATTTAACTTAGCCATCGACATGACGAAGAAGAAGAAGAATTAATAAATCTATTTAAAGTGCTTACAATTTCTGTTACACATTTCTAAATGTTGATGTAATTTGAGGAAACTGTTTTTGGATTTTGTGATGCTTATTATCTTAAGATTATATTTGTACAATGCATCTGTTTGTTTTCTAAATAAGATAAACCTGAATTAAATTGATTAATTTGAACATATATTCACACTTTATAATATAAATTTCTTTCCATCCAACGGTTGCCTGGAAGAAATTGCCACAAGGCGATAAGGTCGCCACTTTCTTATGTTATTATTTTCTATTGTTTTGTGTTTGGTGTACAGTAAAGAGTTTTTATTATTATTATTATTATTCCTCTTTATTTATTTTTAAACTTATTTTATATATTTTTAAATATGATTTATAAAAAATACAAAAAAACATTTAAAAATATAAAAAACAGTGTCCCACCGACATCAGGTGCAGGGACCAAGCTGCCGATGATTAGGGCTCCAGAGAGAGGAACCTCCTCACGATGCATATTATTATTATTATTATATATCATAACAAGGAAATCCGTCTGACTTTAATTAAAATATACATATAATTCGTTTAAAATGTTTAAGTCAATGCTATGACCAAATGGTAATTTTATTGTTTTAGATTAAAAAGAATTTCTCAAATCGGTCCAGGCGTCTTTAAGTAATCGAGTAAAAACATAAAAAAATATATATAGATATAATATATATAGATACAATCGAATAAAGAACCTTCACCTTTTTTCTATAGTCGGTTCAAAATATAGAGAATTTTCATTGGTACACCTGTAACGATTAGCAATTCGCAAGAAACAACTTTAAAGTAACCTGAAGCTAAATAAATAGCCAGAGAAATAACTTCTCCACCCTTTATTCGTTACATAAAACTTCCAAGTGGTTTTCTCTAACTAAATCCAAGACCCTTTGAAGATTTATTACCTTCTTCTATAATTACTGTACATCCCTGGATTTCAAGATCATATTTATTTTGCAGGGTCATATAGTCTTATAGTTTTTTTAAAGAGTTTAATATATTTATTTTTCTAAATTTACTAAATCACCTGAATTATGTATTTAACTAACAATTAGTATTATAAGCATTTAATATACTAACCCTAGAATTAAATGATGTTAAATAATCATAATATATGTAGTTTAAGTTTGTTTGGAAATAAAAGGCTTTTTATTATTATTTATTTATTACTTTTCAGGGTCTCTGTAGAATTGTACTACTTTTGTGGATTACTTAAACTGATTTATGTAAACTTGTCACAATTGCCGATACTATTTACGACCAGCTTTTGTCCGCTTTAACCCACGCTCAACCTTACTGCTCCGCTCCCGTGTAGTTTAGCGTAATGTTAAATATCCCAGTTACCTGCATCCAAATTAATATTAAAATTGGTCGAGGCGTTTTAAAATGGCTTTATAATGTCTTCAAAACTTGCGGCAGAAATATTTAAGTAAGAGCTAAAAATAAGTTTATTTACTTTTTAAGACTTTGGTAAACCTATGAGCTTATTTTAATATTTCTATTCGAAGTTAAGATAAAATTTAGACATTACATTTCTCATATAATTAATGTATGAGATTTAAATCTAATTTCACAGGTGTTAGATAAACCTTATTGGCAGGATAAGCATATAACACACATAAAAGAAAGTGACAGCTGTTCTTTTTTTAAGTGTAACTTAAATCACTTTTAAATTTGGTCAGGTTATATTTTATTGGTCGGATAAGATCTACCCGGAACCGATAAAACTGGACCTCAGTAAGGAATATCACTACAAAAAAAAAATACAAAAGCAAACTTTATGAGCTAATATTATCTTATATTATTTTTTTTAAATAGTTATCATAATCCGGTACCTAGAACTCAGGCACCAAATCCGTGTTTAGTGATGTAATTGGTGACAGATTAAAACAAGAAGGTTTTACCTTTGCTAAATCTCTACTACCCTTGCATAGCTGCTCAAGATATTCACTTTGTGGCTGCATTTTGTACGGCTTTACTTATAACACTCTTGGGCCTCATTGACATCTTTTTTACCAACTGAAGATGACCTAAAATGCGCTTTTTAGTAACAAGCATGATTTCTTGCTCAGAAAACACCTTCAGCACGACTGCCATAGGATAAACTTATATGGCAGTCGTGCTGAAGGTGTTTTCTGAGCAAGAAATCATGCTTGTTACTAAAAAGCGCATTTTAGGTCATCTTCAGTTGGTAAAAAAGATGTCAATGAGGCCCAAGAGTGTTATAAGTAAAGCCGTACAAAATGCAGCCACAAAGTGAATATCTTGAGCAGCTATGCAAGGGTAGTAGAGATTTAGCAAAGGTAAAACCTTCTTGTTTTAATCTGTCACCAATTACATCACTAAACACGGATTTGGTGCCTGAGTTCTAGGTACCGGATTATGATAACTATTTAAAAAAAATAATATAAGATAATATTAGCTCATAAAGTTTGCTTTTGTATTTTTTTTGTAGTGATATTCCTTACTGAGGTCCAGTTTTATCGGTTCCGGGTAGATCTTATCCGACCAATAATATAAGAAATAATATAAAAAAAAAATAATATAAGATAATATTAGCTCATAAAGTTTGCTTTTGTATTTTTTTTGTAGTGATATTCCTTACTGAGGTCCAGTTTTATCGGTTCCGGGTAGATCTTATCCGACCAATAAAATAATATCTCATCACCAATACTTAACTAGCACCTAAGAATAGTTATCTTCACCGTAAATATATTAAGGAGTTTAATATAAGTCGTAAGATAGCTTTTATAGGCAGGATAATGGGTAATACCTGACTGAGCTCAATTCGAAGTATCTGAGCATAAATATAAGGCTTTATAGGAAAGTAATATCTAACTAAGGCAATGTTATGGTCTAATTTATTGGCAAAGAGCTTAATATTTCCTAGGAGTCCTATTAAAGTGTCGCAAAGTAGCAAATACTTCAGTGGTAGGTGACACTTTTCATATTCAGTACATATTAATTTAAAAAGTTAAAACGACTTTCCGACCAGTAAAGTTTTTAATATCCGCAATAATCTTGTTTGACGTTATTTCGGCGCAATAGAGTCAAAGTACAGATACTGGCTTTGAATCTGGAACCTCGAAAAATCCTGGTTTTACAGAAAATAAAACCAATTATCTGCCTCGTTGGTCTAATGGTTAGCGTATGCGGTAATCATGAGGTCACGGGTTCGATTCCCGGGTCGGGCAAAGAGTTATTTGTGAACTTTCCATCAGAAAATTCTTAATAGCAGCACGATGTTGGGATTGTGCCCGGTGGATGGCGATAGGCCCTATCCCATTGGACCTAAACATAACAGGTGAAGTGTGGGTGTTGTACACCTCTGCTACATCCTTCTGGGTAATATAGGCGTGATGTTACGTAATGTATGTAAATGTAAAACAAATAAATTGCGCACTTCTTAACACCATTATCTCACTAACAGTATACAATAAATGATAAACACAAAAAAAAAGAAAGTATAACAGATTCATTATTAAAATTGAAACGAAATTTATGTAAAATCGTTCGTTTACTTTAGAATTATTCGGTGTCAGCATTATTGTTTACCGAGCGTTAGGTAAAATGAAATTCTATTTGACAGGAGCTTACAAGGGATTCTGGAAAAGGTCGCAAAACGCTATAATTTACGGTGTTGGGATCGCGAGGCTGACGGCAAAGACAGCGAGATTATTTATTTTATTTTTTTATCACAATTACGAAGCTGATTCGAAGTGTACGGTCAAATAACTTCAAGTTTACGGGCGGAAAAGTTAGTTTCATTTTTGAAATAAGTTTACGTATTATAACTTTATGTGAAAACTCGTTATTACAATATAATACATTTTGCTTTTATTATTATTTATTTATTTATTATTTACACAACATACAATTTTGTCCTTACAGTATGCTAACCTAACCCTAATGCGACAATGATGTTAAAAAGCAGACAAAATGTGTAGTGTCACTCTCTGGAATGCCACCAATGAACATGTAAAAATATCAATTTCTACAGCAACCTTATTTATAATCCCCACAGCTCTTGCTACTGGGGAAAATTTTAAGATATTGGTTCTGGCTACAGGAACCTCCAATGTCCTTTGTCTAGGTCCTTGCCTCAGCAGGGTATTAAGAACAAGCAGTTTCATTGCTTCTAGCACTTGCGGATTATGTAACTTACCACGAAACACTAAGAACATATATTTAACTAGCGCTAGATTCCGTCTAACCTCCAATTTATAATACCTAACCATTCCTAACACAAAAAGTGTTTGATACATGGTGGGTAAAAGAGGTACACGCCATATTCTTTTAAATAAAGGTAACGAGTAAATTTGTTTTGCATTTTCTCCACCATGAGATTATATTTAATTTCATGTGGGTTCCAGATGATAGCACTAGTTTCTAACCTACTTCTTACCAACGTGTTGTATAAATAACTAAATTGTTCAAAAAATAAAAAATAATGTTAAGGGTGAACAACCCTTATCACTTAGGGGTATGAAAAATAGATAGTAGCCGATTCTCAGACCTACTGAATATGCATATAAAATTTAGTAAAAATCAGTAAAGCCGTTTCGGAGGAGTAAGGTAACTAAAATTGTGACACAAGAATTTGATATATTAAGATGTACATATGCACGGAAGAAAGTATAAAGCAGAACCTAGTATAAACTGAAGTGAACAAAGCCATTTTTCATCCTAAGCTGTGTAAGGCTCATGTATTGACAAATATGTATTTGAAATAATTAAAGGAGTGTATGTTTCAAGATTAGGATCACGAACGTATTGTGTGTGCTCACATTTCCATAACTTTTATCTATCTTCTATACATATGTAATTCTTTGTCTGACTGATTGATTCATCAACACAGAGACTAACCCACTGGGACTAGAAACGTGAAATTTTCACAAAGTTTCCTATCATATTCTTTTGACATTCATAACGTTGTAAAGTGATTTAAATGCTTTGAAGCTCAAAAACAAATTAAACGGATTCAAATAAAATTTACAGGGACACAGATAAGTTTGATTACCAAGAAAACTTCAAAGAATATTTTCATCGATATGTGCCGCGGGCATAAGCAAGTACATAATATAATTCTTCGCCCGACTAACTGATTCATCAACGCAGAGCCTAACTCACTGGGGTTATAAGCGTTTTGCTCAAAGGTTCCTTCCTTGATTTTTAGAAGAACCAACCCTAAGGAAGTCAAAGGGATAAACGATTATATCAACTGGTGTTGTGGGTTCGATCCCCACATGGGACAAAGATTTGTTCTGAGACTGGGTGTGCTTGTGTGAGTGAATGTGTGTATTTGGCCTTGTCATTGGGACCATTAGATAGTGTAATTGCTTCTGGCGTTCTATCTAATGTAAAAAATCCAAATTTATCCAAATTTATATAAAAAAAAAGCCAATGAAAATCCGTTATTTTTTAAATCAGAAGCACAGAATTGCATATATTTGCTTTGATTAAAAATAAATTACTACTTCTATCGGTAGTTTTTCTTAATTTTATTTTCTCAGGGGAAATAAAAGGGAGTTGAAGTTGACCTTACGTAAATATTTGATAGATGGCGCTGTGCACATTATCTGAATCGATCGTAAATCCACAGTGATCAACGAATTCCACGCGAACAAAGTCGCAAACAACAGCTAGTAGTAATATTAAAAAGAGGAACGATGCAATCGCAATTTATTACAGGATTTTCAAGCCCCGGCTTATAAAACTAATAGCCCAATCTCTTTTTAATTGGCGCTAGCTACCAGGCGCCCATGATCTAAAAGAGCATCAGACTACAGTTACTCTTTAATAAATTGGCACTTAATAAAGTGGTGAGACCGCCCGCTACCATACTAGATTAAGCTCTTGATTGATTTCAAATAAACCACCCAAGGGGCTAGACTTGCGAAACAATTATTTGTTACATGGCACATAATAAGTGTTCTTTGTTTATAAGTAGTGAATGCTAAGCTATGGCGATATACGTTGAAGATAAATGCCATTAGTTTGGTCCTATGTAACATTCCACAAACCTAAATCTTTAGACCGATAAGGATGTTAACTTTTTTACAATAAAAAAAAGTTTTCTTTAGGGTTTTGTACCTCGAAACGTAAAAACAAAACCCTTATAAGATCACTCATTTGTCCGTCTGTCACAACCCTTTTACTACAACTAGCTACGGTCGCCTCTTGGCATTGGTTCTGGCAGTAGTTGGTTGGTTAAAGCGGCTGCCCGGTCTGAAGAAGGTCACAGGTTCAAATCCTGCTAGTCCCTGGTGGCAAGTTCTGCTTAAAAGTTTTTAATGGAAACAGCTGTGACGTTATCATTACGCGCGTAAGACCAAATAAATAGTAAGTAGATGGTTCATTATCTGCATCTAATTTGGAAATGTATTATTATCTGCATGTTAATCAACCTAATGACCTAATGGATTTCGTAGTTCACTGGTCCAGTAAACGTACAGTTAGGCTACTGAAGAGCCTATTGTGTGTGCTTCACGAACTGTTAAAATAGATGTGAGGGAACATTGTCATGAGCGTAATTTTCAATTAGGAAGTGGATGAAAGCTGTGGTGCAACATAATCATAACAGAATATAAAATCACGTCTATATTACCCAAAAGGGTACATGTGATAGAAATATGTATAACACCCAAATTACACCTGTAGATTCCACGTGATAGGGGAAGAGTTTGTCACGGTCAACCGAGCACAAATGTATGTAATTACAGCCCAAATGGTTTCACAATAATACTAGTATTTTTTGTTCATTACCATTTTCAGCTTATATTAGGAATTATTTTCCACTTTTTAGTTAGAAGTACTTTAAAAGCGTGTTTTTTAGTTTTTTTAACTATTATTTATTTTCTCTTTTTTGGTTTGGTTTATTTATTAGAGCGTTTTTTTTTTATCGAATTATTGCATTGTCATCGGTCTTTGACAGGTGTGCAAGACAATTGCTCCTTGAGCGATTTGAATAAGGCCACGGAGAATGCTATTAATGTGGCCACCTACTGGGCCGGGGTGGTATAAAAACTTTGACCATTGACTCGTAAGAAGAAGAAGACAGGTGTGCAAAATTTTAATGAAATCTGTCCGTTTAAAGTGGGTCAAAATCGAGTCCAAAGGAGTCGGTTACATACAGGTGAAGCTAATATAAGCGTGTTAAAAAGAAGAGAGTGAGTAAAAGCAAGACGGCTGAGAAAATAGAATGACGGAAATACGTTTTTTGGCGACCCTCAATAAAAAAAGCATAAGAATCGGACAATGAAGGCATGTATAAGGTATCTACAGCGCCTATATACATCGAGAAAATCAAATCTACATCATCAGTCATCAGTCACTAGCATGTTCTATGCCTCCTGTGTCATTAAGTTTAGTGCCTTCATACCAAAACACAACACTTGCGTTTACAAAATTTATTAAAAGCACGTTTCACAACAGATGTAAGTTTTTTTATACTCTGCTATCTATTTTTCTTACACCAGTGAGAAAGACGTCTGAAGAGAAAAAGGTTAATGTTAGCCATTATTCTTATACAGTATCTTGGGGTTGGTGCCGGTCCAACGTAACTTTGATTGCTTCGTACTCGAGCACCCTTGCCCAATCAGTTTTAATGAAAAAAAAACGATAACAGTCAGGAATTTGACTTTAAAAGTAAAAAATATCGTCTCCGTAAAAAAATATTATATTGCTCCTTAAATTATAGATAAGCTTCCGATCGCGGCTCCGCTCGCGTGATATCTACGTCAATAAAAATAATACTATGACCTTTATGGGATTTTGAACTATGACTTAACCAATTTTTATCAAGATTGATCCAGTTATTTCGGAGGCTACTGGGTTTATATTGGTAATTTAATGGCTGGTATTTTAACGAGTAAAGATTTTGTTTGTTTGTTTAACAAACAAACAAAATCTTTACTCGTTAAAATATGAAGTATTATTAGATAATGGCTTTACTTATCATCTTGCGTTAGCAAATTATAATAAACATTTTCAAATCATTTTACGTATGTGAGAATACAGATTTCTCATATATGTATAGAATAGCATTCGAGTGCAAATGGCACGTCACATACAAAGGTCTTACGCTTCCATCCATTGTATGCCTGCATTATTACACTCGAAAAAATGTGATGAAAGAGACAAGACACAGTCGAGACAACCTTACAGCATGGTGTATACAGTCGAATATAATGCTGATTACTACACACTTGTATACGCAAGCAAGAATCTTCTTAATAGATACGATAAAAGGTCGATTTTTGCACGACATCCCTCATAGATAAAGGTTACGGTCAAGTGAGGTCACATCTTAGATATTAAAGTTGCTCATGAATTCCTCGCGTGCTTCACCAGCCACGTAATGCTGAATGACTAGGGACTGCAGTTGCTTCAACAAAGATAGACGATTCCTCTAGTTATTTAGTTATTATTAAGGCGGATACGTTACAAGTAGCGAACTAAACCACAAGGTCTCGGGTTCGATTCCTGGATCGGACAAAAGGGTTATTTGGATTTTTTTAGCCAGAAAATTCTTCAGTATAGAGGCTGGATTTAAGCCCAGCAGGTGGCGATAGGCTTACCCGCTATCACATGGGACCTAAACATAAAAGGTGGAATAAATAGATAAATAAATTAATATTTCGCAACTTACACACAACGCCATCTAGTCCCAAACTAAGCAGAGCTTGTACTAAGGGTACTAGAATAAATAAATACTTATTATACATAGAAACACCCAGGCTAAGACAAACCCCCATGTTCATGCACACAAAGATTTGTCTTAAGCGGGAATCGAACCCACGACCTCGGCGTCGCAGGCAGGTACACTACCCACTCCGCCATCCGGTCGTTGGAATGAGGTTGTTATACGCCTCTGTTACATCCTTCTGGGTTTTATAGGCATGATGTTATGTTATGCTATACTACAACCTACTTATAAATTCAAACATCTCTTTTGCATAAAGGTTAAGAAAGGTCATAAAAGGACCTCAGGTGTTAGAAATGTTTCTGAAAGCCGTGGGTGAAAATTCCTCAGATGCTACACGTTCCAATTCTTCCTGTTTGTAATATTACTGGTCAAACGACAACTATTTTGCGTCATTTTACAGGTAGATAAGACAGATTCCTTTCATCGAACTGATTTTTAAAACTACACGAGCTTTAATACTAGTGAATAAGTACACAAATATTAAAACTTAGAAACACTAAATATGTTGAAAATATTTCAACATATTTAGTGCTGTCGCTGCACTTAAAACTCATGCAAACCTGCGGTTACATTATCAGTTTTTGGAACATGTCCCGATTATTACCAATATATTAACGAGTTTGTGGTGAACTTTACGGACCGCAATTATCGAGTTATCTCTACTAACATACCGCAATTAACAATGTTAACAAACAAGGTCGTTACGCGTTTTATTTAATTAGTCCTCATATTTTTGCGTATGCTGTAAATGTGTTGTACTAAATTTAAGTTGTATAATATGAAAGCTCAATAGAGCATTGTCAGACATCAGTTGATTGACTTGTATCAGTCGAATTCGCCTCTTAGAGCTGAGACACACAAAGAGCGTTTTGCCAACGTAAGTAGTCGACACGGGTTCGCAGTAGCCCTCGGATACTAGGTTTTTCTTAATCTAGGTAGGAGTTTTGCTTAGCGAGGTTTTGGCGTCATATATAATTTGTAGAATTGTGTATAATTCCTGAAATTAGCACGGGATTATATGCAATTCCTCTGCATTTCACACATTTACATACATAGATAAAGATATCACTCACTAGCATAATACCCGACGTCATTGTTGACATTGATATGTCCCGCGTCCTCCGCGGCGAGCATATGCGTGTCCCACACGGATCGGTACTCCGGGTCGTGTAGCACGTCGTATAGTGCATCTGGTTCCACATCCTCGAATTCAGCGACAACCTGACAACAAACAAATTTATTATTAATGCAAAATAAATAAGAATCTAACAATCAATAAAATCTAAACGATTCAAAAATATCGTTCGTATCGTTTTATTAACCAATTACATTTAGGTTAGATTTAGGGGAAGGTGTAGTTATAGCTCACAGGTGTACAGACATGAAATCTCTAAGGTTTTCTTAGAATAAAAACGCGAAAAGTCACATAGTCTTAGCTAGATATATTTATTCGATCAAAACATTTATCGAGTCGATGCAATTCCTGAACGTGTTGCATTCTATCCTACAAAGTTAATGCGACGACGAGCGATGCTGCGATGCATACAAAACATTCAACAACACTATTGACATATCACACAACTGCTATTGAATAAGCATTCTGTATACGTGAGTGCGTGCTGTCAGCTTTAGCTGCACCACTGCCATTGCTATTGTAACCAACCAGCCTGATAGTGGCTTAGATTCTTATTTTAGTACTTACTGTTACAAAATACATTGAACTTTTATTGTCACCTAACAACGGGTAGACAGCAGGCCATTTGTTACATAAAATGAAAGCTACTTACCGATACACTAAAAGCTACAGTCGTGAAGACCAGTCCGTCCTTTAACAAACCAAATGATCATAAAAGTTGGATATCGAATCCATTCCTGAATTGTTGAAAAAACTGAGAGCTGAGATCTCAGGAATGCCCTGGGATCTAAGTGGGTTCAACCACTACTGGAAGTGAAAGTTTTCAATATATTAAAAAAATCATCATGAGTTCTTTGATCATATATTTGTTTACCTGTCGTGATATGGAATACAGTCGTAATTTTAATCAAAATTATAAACCGAACCGTTTAATACAAATAATCAATTTAATTGCTTAATTAGCCCATCCTCATCGCAATCGAGTGATTTCAACACAAAACACACCCGATAATTTGAACAGTGAGTGCATTGTCGGTGTGCCAGAAACAAGCCGACTGTTTGTTCGAACAGTGTAGACAGAACCGGTGATGAATTTCCTGGCGTGTTAGATTTCCTACAGCCTACATACCTAACGGGGTGACATACACCAACATGTATATACAAATACAAAAGATATTAAAGGTAAAATATTTTTATCGCAGCTTCTTTAAAATAAGAATAGAAAAAAATATTTGCTTAAACATGAATTATAACTATTGCCTTTTCAAAGAGAGGCTGTAATGCCATCGTGATGAAGTCGCTTACCAGTAATTTAGTACATGATTTTGAGACCATGTAATCAAAAAAAGAAAAAAGTTGTAATTTACAGCCTATATTTAGACTCTCTTCTATCTTATTTTTTAAACGATTTGTTCATAAAACTGCTTGATTCACTTGTGATTATAAACAGTTGGCATACGAAACGACAAAACATTATTGTTTCATTACTTGAAAAGAAAATAGCATACTCAAAACTCTACAGGTCGTTTCAAAATCCGATTTCGAGAACAAATGCATTTATCACAGAATGAGATTATCTCAGAAAAGATACGTATTGGGATGGTTTCTCCGTGACTATTTATTTGTCCGGACTAAAGTAAATAGGTAGCATTGGTAATTTCCTGGCGTGTTTCCGTTCCATTCTGCACAACAGATGCGACGACGCAGCCAAGCATATTAAGCATTCAACAACACCATTAAGTTGCCTGTCCACTGGAAGGCAGTGGAGCGAGGTGTCACAGAACTGTATACTAGAGCCAACGAAACAAAATGAATCTGTTATTATAAATTAACGTACTACGTTGGTGAAAGATAGTTAATTACAAGTCTGCGTTATGAATAGATCGTATATGATGTTATTAAAACCGACGTGAGGTGACAAATCATGGTAAGCTTATCGCTAGTTTGCAGTATGCAGCTATCGCCAGTAAAAATACGGGTAACTCACGTTATTTTAGCCGGGATATGCCGACTAGTGTACTAGCGAGGCGACGAAATGCGATTAATCGCCCAGTTGATGAATCTACGTACTAAATTCGAAACTAGTCGGCATATCCCGGCTAAAATAACGTAAATAACCCATATTCTCAATAATAAGATTGTATATGACAAAAAGACTGCAGATATATGCATACAAATACGAAAAGTCAACAGTCTAAACGTTTTAGTTTTATTGACTTGAAAAGTGGAAAGAAACCTATAGCACAAACAAAACTCAACAGGTCGTTTCCAGATCCGATTTCGAAGACACCATTTATCACGACACGAATTTATCACAGAAAAGAAAGCATTACGTATTGTGAAGGTTTCTCTGCGACTATTTACTTGTCCGGACTAAAGTAAATAGGTAGCATTAGTGCATTTCCTGGCGTGTTTCCGTTTCATTCTGCACGACAGATGCGATGACGCAGCCAAGCATACTAAGCATTCAACAACACCATTTAAGCTGCTTGTCCACTGGAAGGCAGTGGAGTGAGGTGTCAGAGAAATCTAGTTCAGTTAGATTAATAATGTCTTCGTAAGTAATGTTTTGTTTACTTCGGCCCACAGCGCCGTCTGCTTGTCGATGAAATGTTACTTGTAATATATTTCCAGGCCAGTTTAAATTCATTCAGTTCTTGCGTGAAATAATAACTTACATTCAGACAATCACTCATCTTTACAAGCTTTACTTATTTCTGTAAAGTGCTATAATCTGTCTGTGAATATTATTATTTTATTAATACCTCTGGATATTAGAAACATCATTGAAATAATTATTTTGTTAATACGTAAACTGTCTGAGGCTCACCCCCTATCCCATGGGCCCTAAACATAACAGGTGAAATGTGGATACTGTACACCTCTGCCACTCCCTTCTGGGTAATAAAGGCGTGATGTTATGTTATAATTGTAAGAAGCTCAATTTGCGCACTGTTTTTTTTCTGTAGCAGTAGATATTTGTGCAATTCTATTGTATTGGGAATACTGACAACGCACCGCACCAGTGTACAGGTACCCTTACATCACCCACTGCGGCACCCGCTATACAAAGTGCTCTCCTGTGTACTTTACAAAGTTTGTGCGAAACCTGTTACCGGTGGTGATAAAAATAATATTGTGCGACACTTTGCAAAACTTTTGTGAAAAACCTTCATAAATATAATCAGAACCGTAATATAAGATTTTCTACTTCTGCGTGTTAGTAGAATAACATTTTTTGTGATTTTAAAATGCATAATTTATGTTATCCTTTTTTGGTGTATTTAGTTTTTTCGGTGCTGGAATTTTTCTTTTCATAGGTGATCTTGAATAGCAATGTTCACAGGGCTACACTTTTTCAGTATAATATAGTCTCGCATTGTATGTACATGCTTTCCATGCAAATAAAGACCATCTTTTTCTCGAAATGAATAACTAAAATCGAGTATACATAGATTCTTATTCATGTAGTAAGTAGGTAATAGCATGCTAGAAGATAAAGGCTTTTAAACATTAGCAAGCACTATTTAAACGAATACGAATGCATACTTACAGTAAGTAGGTAATAGCATGCTAGAAAATAAAGGCTTTTAAACATTAGCAAGCACTATTTAAACGCGACAAGCAAGAAACTAAACTCTCGCTAAGTTTCTAAGCCTCACTAAAGTTATTCCAAGGTATTCTAAAATTATACCAATCCTCACAGCTTGCTGTTTTGTCACATTATGCAGGCAAAGGTGTTCCATCAACAAAGCCTTAAACAATGCACTACTAAATTCCAGATTAAAAGTATTCGACATTCGAGTTATTGACGACCGGATGGCGGAGTGGGTAGTGTGCCTGCCTGCGACGCCGAGGTCGTGGGTTCGATTCCCACTTCAGACAAATCTTTGTGTGCATGAACATGGGGGTTTGTCTTAGTCTGGGTGTTTCTATGTTTAATAAGTATGTATTTACTAAAGAAAAGTATATTTAAGTATATGTATTAGCATCAGTTATTCTAGTACCCATAGTAACAAGCTCTGCTTAGTTTAGGACTAGATAGCGTTGTGTGTCAGTTGTGAAATATTTATTTTTTTATTTATTCCAGATGGAACTTAACATAACATCGCGCCTACATTACCCAGAAAGGTGTGGCAGAGGTGTACAACACTCACACTTCCTGTTATGATTAGGTCCCATGGGATAGGGGTTGATCCTATCGCCCTCCATCGGGCACAATTCCAACTCCGTGTTGTTATTGAGAATATCCGTGTTCACAAATAACACTTTTGCCCGAACCGGGCATCAAACCCGAGACCTCGCAGTAAGTGGAACATAGGCTGACTAGACCAACGAAGTATTCCAGATGGAAATATTCAGCAATATGCATCTGTAATGGAAATTGAATTTGATGCTGGAGTTATTTCGCTCTATGATGCACGTTCGTTTTATTGATTTTACGTACATTTTTCATTGTAGCTGTGTGTTATATTGTATTTGATTGTAATTGACACATAAAGTTAAAAGGTTGATATAACCTTGGCATATTTCTATAAGTGTCATATCACTCTGATAGACTTAAAATCTTCAAATATTTTAGTAGCGGTCGCTGCCAACTGCACCACCGAAATATTAAAGCGACACAAATACTTGAATTATTTTCGTAAATTGTTTCACTATTACATAACGTATTTCAAAATGAAATATGTCCGCAACCTGCTACCTGCTACGGAGTTTTGATTTTGTTGTGACCTCAATCTTGAGAGGAAAGGGAAAAGAGTTTAATAAACGCGTAGCGCCATAGCACCGCTACGAGTCTCCGTAGACCCTCGGCTCTACGATATTTCTGTTACGTGTGATCCAACCACCCGTAGAGTGACGTGTCAAAACCAATTTTACCTTTTACAATTTCGGGTTCAAGTCAAGTGTAAAAATAACCTTATACTAGGTAAAAATACCATAAATGTTTTACCAAATTGCGAAATTACCTTAGTTTCGTGTAACGTGAAATAAACAACACAATTTATTGATTATCAGATAACAAGAAAATTTTCATTGCTTTATTAGGTGTGTACAAAATGGATCGGCCGCGGTTTCGGCATTTTTAGGGTTCCGTAGCCGAATGGCAAAAAACGGAACCCTTATGGATTCGTCATGTCTGTCCGTCCGTCCGTATGTCACAGCCACTTTTTTCCGTAACTATAAGAGCTATACTGTGGAAACTTGGTAAGTAGATGGATTCGGTGAACCGCATTAAGATTTTCATACAAAAATAGAAGAAAACAATAATTTTTTGGGGTTCCCCATACTTAGAACTGAAACTCAATTTTTTTTTCATCAAACCCATACGTGTGGATAGGTCTTCAAAAATGATATTGAGGTTTCTAATATATTTTTTTTCTAAACTGAATAGTTTGCGCGATAGACGCTTCCAAAGTGGAATAATGTGTGCCCGCACCCCCGTAACTTCTACAATAAGGGAATGATAAATGTAAAAATAATATATGGGTCAATTTCAACAAGCGATTTTTTTTTGTCATTTCGGTGGACTTTTTTAATATCAATGCTATCTATATATTTTAAGTGAAAAATGAAACTTTAGCCTATTTTATAACATTGTGTGTGAGTGCCCATCAAATATCATCAAAACTTACATAAATATTTAAGGATGAATTTTTTAGAGTCCACTGAAATGAAAAGTGTCTACCGAAATGATAAAAAAATAACCACTGAAGTGATAAACTGTGCATCGTTTCTTATTGTGTGATAAAAAAATTAAAAGAATATGTACACTACTAAAGCAAATCAGTACTTACGGCAAAATTACATACACAATTTTGAAACAAATTAAAGAAATCTAGCTCGAGTTTTAACTGCCACCGAAATGATCCTACTTTTGTCCCCACATCACTGAAATGATAAACTTACTTTTGTGGCGGGAAACCGCAAGACGTTGGGATTGGTGCGATCGCGCCTATAGCTTGAACTGGCCTGATCCAAAGAGAGGAAAGGTAAGAAAGGCATAACAACGCAATCTTGACGTGGCTATTCTACTAAAACTTACTGTCCTCTGAAATGATAACTTTTTTCCGGACAAAAGCTGACTGCCTGTCAAATCCATGAGAAAGAAGATAAACAAACAAAAATGGTTTTATTTGATCGAATATATTATAATTTAATGATAAAACAACCGATTTAAATCCATATTATGAATATATTTGCAGGGGAAGGTATTTTATGAGCGGAATTGGGTTCGGGACAGGCCACCGTGATGATAAAATGACACTTTGTAATTATTTTTTTTTGTATATTATTGGGTAAGAAATCAATGTTTTTTTTTTTTGCCAAGGTAGAGAAGTACTTACTTTTTTGAGAAAAAATATATTTAATAAATAATCAGCACATTGCACTACCATTCTCACGTTTGCCGTGTATTTTTTAAGCTTGTGCAATTCACACATATGATGTACATTACCATGCCAACTTGCACCAAAAATTGGTTTGAACGAGATCTAATAATTAGTTTTTTTTAATACGTTATAAATTGTTAACCGCATTTTACCTTTCATTCAATCAACTTCAATATAATAAATAATAAATAAAAACATTTATTCAGATGTATAGTGGTACGGAACCCTACGTGCGTGAGTCCGACTCGCACTTGGCTGCTTTTTTTTCATATTTCATTAATGATTAATCGTGTGATATGCAAAATGTAGACAAAGTCTGTACTGCCATTTTGAAGCAATTCAGCATGACGAAGTAGAATATATCGTTTTATAATGATTGCGGAGGTTTTATGACTATAGAGAGGAAGTACTACAATGCTTTTGCAAGCAAGTTTTTATACAAACGATAAACTTTAAGCCATAATTTAATATTTACACCAATTTAGTGTTATTTTTAACAGACTTCGGAAGAAAGGAGGCGCTCAATTCGATTGTATTCTTTTTTTATGTCTGTTCACCGATTATTCGATGACGACTTGAGCAATATGAGTTTTTTTTTTTGAAGAGTGTTCTTGTCATGTGGTCTCATTTTCATTGGGTCACGATGTGATGTTAGGATTCTAGAGAAATCGAAGACAACCTCAATAGCTAAAACTACTCGAATATTTGCATCAAGCAGTCAGCACTTCATGTTGCTGAGCTGATGCCGGAAGATACAGCTCCTTAACGTTTGGGAGTACGGGGATAATTTAACATAAACCTCAAGGCCGTTTACTGCATTCTTTGAAGTTATGAAAGACTAGCTGACCCGGCGAACTTCGTACCGCCTTAGCGTTAATTTGATGCACTACTTTATTTTGTATAGCTGACCTATCTTATGTATGCGTACCTATTCAATTTGAACTGGAATCTATTATATCCTCCATATAAAAATGAATACTTTTTTTTTTCCGTAAGATCCTTGTACAGAGTATTAGAAAACTACAAAAAAAAAATCAGACAAATCGGTCAAGCCGTTTTCATGCTATGTCATGACAACGAAAAACGGGTTTCATTTTTATATATATAGATGAAACAAAACGTTAAAAAAATACTTATTACTTACTTTTTAGTGCATTTTTTGTAATTGAAGTTGGTTTTATTTTGAACTTATCTAAAATATCTTACTCGTCAGCCAAAAAGTTTCTAACACGGATAACACCCAGAGGCACGCAGCTGTTTGTTATCTGTCAATCATTCAACGTGTGACGTCACACCCACGAACCTGTTTTATATCCTTGCGTGCTTGAGTAATCCGTTTTGTGACCACTGAGATAACACGTACAGTAAAACAATTTATTTTTATGTTACGTATTACAGTACATATTTTATTGAAGCAGCCGTGGCGCAATGGATAATGGATATTTAGTCCTGTGTTCATCTCAATTTACCCACTTAATGCGTGCATAATTAATGCAAATTCTAATACTGTTGTTATGAATTAGTTTTTAAGATATCTATTCAGTGTTAACTTTTTAAGTAGCTAATAATAGTCCTTAATCTAATTGAATTGTGTATGTTAAGAAATGTTACTACAATCAATAGTGCACCTAATATTCCTACAGGTATGTACCTACCGACATTTTATGTAGCATATTTTTAAAATTAATTATAATTAATGCTAAGTTTTTTGGAGGTGATTGAGCCTGGTGAAAACAACAAGATACATCTATTGTAATTAGCATAACAATGTTATTCTTAATTGTATACTTTTTTATGTCAATAAAGATTTTTTAAACTCAAACTCAACTCAATGGATAATGGATGCGGTCTTAGTATTGAGAGGTCGTGGGCTCGAACCCTGGCCATTACACCACGGACGTGAACTCCCTCCTAACATAAGCGAATTAAACTTAGCTGGAGGGGGTTAACAAGTATACTAGTGATTTGTAGTTGCAAGTTACTATTAAGCTTAACCCATATAAAATTAAATATAAAATGGGGTTGCATGAAAGGGCCTCCCCGAGTGACGTACACAACGATTCCCTACGTCCGGTGCACTCTGGGCAATTCGCGAGTTCTCCAAAGCGAATTGGCAAATCCTTTCACCACGATGGCAAGTCAAAATAAAATTTGACTCAGCCATCGACAAGACGAAGAAGAAGAAGAAGAAGAATATAAAATACTGACGAAAAGTCCACAAATAACACTTTGCCAGACCCGGGAATCGAACCCGAGAGAGGCACATAAGCTAACCACTAGACCATCAAGGCAGACAATAATAATATCTAGTTAAATAAGTGTTAAAAATAAATCTTTGAATAGTTCTCGGTTGGCTAAGAGCTTGCAATTTTTCATTCTCTTATATTGAAATGAGAAAATCTCGGCGAGCTGAAGTGAATAATGAGAGTTTCTAAGAAGAACATTAGTGAAGGAAATTCTCAGCTTGACATTTTAAATAAACAAAGAATGAAATATTGAGAAAGTTTAATATTCATCCTTGAGAGCTTTAAATGTCCAGATTACTGTCAATTAGAAGCTTGTGGCTAAGTCAAAGTACGGACTGATCAATCTTACAGGTCAAGCTAAGCTTACCGCGATCGACCGTTGGATTGGTGACCATATTAACACAACACGTTTTCCTCCGTACCTCAGAGAGGACGTTGAGCTACCGTGACCACATGACAGTTCATAAAAGTTCTACCATCAACGAAATATATTTTTTACCTTAACCAAAACACTCACGCTTATCCACATTTTCATAATTATAAATCACAGTTTATCGTTAATCTTTGCATATTTATCTTAAGATAAAAACAAATAATTAATGAAATATGCATTAATTCCAAAACCACCGCGTCCGTTATTCATTATAACTGAATTCCGTACACATGGCGCAATAAAGCAATTTAAATTCTATTGTAATCCGATAAATGAATTGTTGTTTTATTTATGTTCGTTGTTAGCCAATAACATAACACGAAATTAAGGTAATATGCAATTTTTGTGAAACTTTTTTTATTGTATAAAGTATTAAAGGTAAGGTTATATTATATTACACTTTACTTGAAGCCAAAATTGTAAAAGGTAAAATTGGTTTTGACACGTCACTCTACGGGTGGTTGGATCACACGTAACAGAAATATCGTAGAGCCGAGGGTCTACGGAGACTCGTAGCGATGCTACGGCGCTACGCGTTTATTAAACTCTTTTCCTTTTCCTCTCAAGATTGAGGTCACAACAAAATCAAATCTCCGTAGCAGGTAGCAGGTTGCGGACATATTTCATTTTGAAATACGCAGTATTTGGCCGTGCAGTTGGCACCAACCGCTACTTATAGATTGAAAGGGTCAATGTAGGGTTGCCACATTTGTCGAATTGTCACATAAAAAAGTATGTGTAAATTCGACACACTTGCTTTTTATCTAGGGATAGCACTTTTGTAAATTTCTTGCGACACCACTTTTGTAAGCGTACGTACCACTTTTGTAGTATGTAGCGAACAGCCTCGATATGCCTCATGCGCCAGTAATTTTAGCGCCTGATCTCACCACCAAACAGGAATACAGTAATGTAAGCACTACTATTTGGGGACATGTTAAAGGTAAGAAGGGGTTGCTGTCACCCTCGAGCTCGTTAACATATTAAACTTGTAAGGTTTTTTGACTAAACCAAAAAAAACATACAAAATAATGAAGTAAAATTTTAAAATATCGTGATTTTTTTTTTATTGAATTATGAAATTATGCAATCATACAGATAGCAAAAACCTTGCTTGCAAACGGTACTTTCTTGAAAAACAACGTAAAACAAAGAAGTGTGACAAATCCACAAAGAATGTATGGTATTGTGACCAATGAATACTAAATGATAATTAATATTTAATAGCAAATACTCGCTACCTCGTGTAGTATGCACTTAGAAAATATTATAGCCAATTCACGATATTCCAAAATGTCACCTTAATCTAAATACCTTATTCAAATATTGGAAAATGATTACCCACTTGACACTACTGTAATATTTTTTTATTATTTCTGTATTGGCAACTCTAATCAGTTCCAATCTCTACAAAAGAACCCCTTTTTATAAAAATTAGGAGTTTTTTTTAACCTAACCTAAAAACGGTGACTTAAATTACAATTTTTTTGAAAAAATTGTCCATTTCATTAAGGGTTAACATAACTTCCAGATCAGTGGCACGTGTAATATAATGCATATAAGTTATCAAACACAACACACACTACTAGAATAGAAAAAAAAACTTCAGTATAACAAAACGTGCATCATATTGAACGAAATAACTCAAGCGTCAAATGCAATGTTCAGTACAGCTGCATATTGCTGAATATTTCCATCTGGAATACTTTTTATCTGGAATCCAGTTGCGCATTGTTAGAGGCAGTGTTGATGGAACACGTTTGCCTACAGAAGGCAACAAAGCAGCAAGCTGTGAGGATTGGAATAACTTTATAATACCTCGCTTACCTTAGCGGGTGCTTAGTTATCTGTTTGTGACGGTAATATTCAAATGTTTTTTTACAGACGATACATAATACGAGAATTCATTGAATATGTTTTAACTAAATAATTCACAACTTACACACAACGCCATCTAGTCCCAAACTAAACAGAGCTTGTATTTTGGTTACTAAAATAACTGATATTAATACATATATACTTTTTTTGGTAAATACATACTTATTATACATAGAAACAACTAGACTAAGACAAACCTCCATGTTCATGCACACAAAGTTTTGTCTTAAGCGGGAATCGAACCCGCGACCTCGGCGTCGCAGGCAGGTATTCTACCCACTCCACCATCCGGTCGTAATATAACTATTTATAAAGTAAACCATTTTAAACCATTTAAACCATTTATTTGCCACACATTATCTTACATATTAAAAAAAAAACAGTACATGAAATATAAAATAGTACACAGAAAATGTGCGGCAAGGGATCTAGCTCAGTATTTGCTGCGCGCAATGCACAGCACTGATTTTCAGCTAGTCCCTGCCAGAGAGAACAACACAGTAAATCAACGCTCACAAGAAAATATAAACAAAGAAAATATAAACAAAGTAACACTACCACCAAAAAAACAATACAAGAAAAATAAACTAAAAATTAAAAATTAACGAAAATTCCCAGATACAAGTCACAAGGTGTACTAGGAGAACCAGAAATTAAAAAAAAAAAAAAAAAAAAAAAATATATTTAAAAACGAATTGAAAACTTAGGTCAGCCATAAACCAGCACCAATTTAATTAAATATCTTTTACAACAAAAAAATAAAAAATAGAATTAAAAATAATTATTACTTTTAAACCTGCGTTTGGGTACACAAAAGTTTCTTAAATATATGTTTCTTAAAACTAGGTATGGACATATATTTGCGTAGAGGTGGAGGCAGATCATTCTATATCTTGGTAGCCGCGTATTTAAAACTACCCTTAAATTGCGCTGTTCTATGTACAGGTATTACCATATTGTTGGCCTCCCTTCTACGCGTATTTTTCTCTTGTACAGCTTTCACCCACGCGAACTTCTCGTAAAGGTATTTAGGCCTTTTTTTAAATACAACTTTCTGTACTAAACATGCCAGTTGCAAAGTCCTACGAGCTTCCATTTTTAGGGTACCCTTTTCGTTCAAATATAGAGTTATATGAGATCGTTTAGGAATAGTGTAACAAAAACGTGTACATGCATTTTGAACTCGCTGTATTGCTTTTTGAGTTTTTTTGTAGAGTCGTGGGCCGTAAACAGTATCGCAAGTAAGTATAATACACAGCAATTGAGACGTAAAAATAAGACCATAACTAAAACAATACGGTAATTGATTAATTAAATTTATTTTCTGATAATATGAGTCTAATAACTAGTCTTACAAAGAGTATAGTATTACCTCGTACTGAGTTGTGGAGATTGATAAGGCTGGAAGAAAGTCTGATAATATTGCCTTATATGTCATTAGAATCTCTTTAGGCCTAGTTTCCACCAAAGCGGAGAGAAGAGCAGATGTGTTTGACTTACTAACTAGGCTTCGTTACCGAAGCTAAGTTGAGAGGAGATGTGGAAATAACGAAATCTAATGGGTTATTCAGCTCCTCCTTTCCGGGTGGTAACCGGTCCTTACACGTTCCAAATAGTTTAAATATCGTACCAAAATAGGGTTAAATAGGGCACGGTAATGACACAAACTCACAGGAATGACGGAAAAGGCACTGTCCTACCTTTTCGGCCGTGACGGACAATAAACGATATTTTCTAATTACTCAGTAATATATGGCGTCCTTACTAGAATCTGTAATGAACTGTTGTATTTAGTAATATCGCCATTAATCAGTTTTACCTATTTGCCAAAATATTCCACACCAAAAATTTCAAGTATCTAGTGATTATTTTCTGGGATAATTGTCACTTTTGAGTACCTTTACACGTCCCAAATAGTTTAAAGTATCTTGTCACACACTCAAATTCCAAATGGGGTAACGGTAATGACAGGAACCTACAGGAATGACGGAAAATGCACATCACCCGACCATTTCCACCCGCGACGGGCAATAAACGATAATTTATCATAACTCAGGAATATATGGCGTCGTTACGAGATTACAATCTATAATGAATTGTTGTATTTTATAGTCCTATTTCCTATTAAGTTCTTGTCCGTATGGTATGTAATATGGCATCATTTCCAGATTACAATTTATAGTTGTTTTATAGCACTCTTTTATATTACATTCTTGTATCTATCGGTTGTAATATCGCGATAAATTGGCTTCAACACTTTACTCATTATGAACTTACATTATAATATTTACATGCTATCGGATAATTACACAAAATGAACAGCGTAATGATTATTATGTTATATTTAATTAATGATTATAATTATAAACATGAGAAGCCTTGATTGCTAGTGGAATAAAAAGTGTAAGTTGTGTTTTGTCTATCGCGCGCTGTAGTCATTCGATTTAACGTTTGTCATTAGTATTTTTTTTGACACTCAGTGACATAGCAAAATATTTGTCACCAAAACAACTGACCTAGTACCTTACAAAAATAAGACACGTGAAAGTTCTCTTTTTTTTACAATGGATAGAACGCCAGAAGTAATTACACTATCCAATAGTCCCACAAGCACACCTAGTCTGAGAACAAATCTTTGCGAATCACACAAAGATTTGTCCCATGTGGGGATCGAACCCACAACACCAGTGCAGTGGAGAACGGCGAGGCGACCGCTTAAACACGTACACGTGCAGGTGATACACGTTTATCTTTACCTTGAAAGATATATAAGTGACGTTATATTCTCCTAAAATACATATAATATTATATGCCCACAAAAGCCATGACCCAAAAAAGGTTGTACTTCAACCGTAACGTGGGTCTTGTTTCGGGTTGTTTGTAACAACCCAAAAAAGGGCAAATAACAAAAAATAATCAAGATTTATATTCACTGTTGCAAAGGCCGGTATTAATTTTTTTTTTCATTTACCATGATTGAATCTAAATTAAAATGAATATTCGTTCCCAACAAAGGGGCGGAAAAACCCGCATGACTTGATATAACTACATGGTAATAGCTATTACAAAACTGCCACGCAATGCTGCCGAGGCGAAATATTAATGGCAACATTGTCATTCCGCGTTTTATATAGTGTAGCTAAATGGTATCGTGACGTGGACGTAAATGGCGTTTAATTGATTTATGCTTGTCAAAAATATTTATAAATTTAAATAACATATTGGATATTACACAATGTATGTGGTTGTTATTACACTGACATCGATAGATCGATGGCCGTGGCGCGCTCTTATCGACTGTCTAACGTCGAACGCATCGATCGACGTTAATCGATATCAGTATAAAAACATCTTTACGCTATCATTAAGTATTCTTAGCAAAACATCACGCATATATTGACGACCGGATGGCGGAGTGGGTAGTGTACCTGCCTGCGACGCCGAGGTCGTGGATTCGATTCCCACTTAAGACAAATCTTTGTGTGCATGAACATGGGGGTTTGTCTTAGTCTGGGTGTCTATGTATAATAAGTATGTATTTACAAAAGAAAAGTATATATGTATTAGTATCAGTTATTCTAGTACCAATAGTACAAGCACTGCTTAGTTTGGGACTAGATGGCGTTGTGTGTGAGTTGTGAAATATTTATTTATTTATTACCAAGATGGGTATGGCAGAGGTGTACAACACCCACATGCTGTCAAGTCTTAAGTCCCATGTGAGTGGGCCTATCGCCATTCACCAAGCACAAATCCAACCCCGTGCTGCCATTGAAAATTTTCTGATGGAATAATAACAAATAACACAATTCCCGACCCGGGAATTAAACCCGAGACCTCGTGGCGAGAGGCGCATACGCTAACCACTAGACCAACGATGTATTCTTGTGATCCCATCATAATTATATTTCAACAACCATAGCTCATTTATAAAATAAAATATTACAGTTGTTTTTTTTTTTTTTATACTACGCCACAGCGAACGAACGTGTAGTCCACATGATGGTAAGTGGAGTACAGCCCATGGACATCAACAATCCACAAAAGCAGATTATAGATGCGTCGCTGCAGCTGAGGACTACGGTGTTATGCCTCATGTGCCAGTAATTTCAGGGCCTGATCTGAAATAGTAATGCTTCCATTACTGTGTTCCGGTTTGGTGGTGAACCAAACCGGAACACAGTAATGGAAGCCCTACTATTTGGCGGCAGATTAAAGGTTAGACGGTGGTGCTGCCGCCCTCGAGCTCATTCATAAGAGCTCTACCACCAGTAGTATAAAAAACAAAACAATAATTAAATATTATGTATGTTAGTCTAAGGTATTTATGTATATATCAGGGATGTTAGGGAGCTCCGTAACCGTGACCGAAACTTTCGGATATCCGATATAAACAAATATCCGTAACCGAATCCAAAATAAAAGTTTCGGATAATATCGGATAGGAGCGGCGCCTAATTGATATACGTTATTACAAGTTGTTTTGATCGGCCGGCCGTCATTCGTACCAAATGGTGACATATAAATAAAATCATTTTATTATCTATATGTATTTCACTTTTGAAAATCCTTAGAAACCTAACATCCGTAACCGAAATTATCCGAAACTAACGGATAATCCGAAATAAATTAATATCTGCATCCGAATACGTATCCGGTATAAAAAACAATCTTATATCTATATCCAATCCGTATCCGAAATTTCCTACCATAACATCCCTGGTATATATTATAGGCCTCGATGCCTGCAATAAAAAATGATTTGATTTGATAAAACGGCCACATAAATGAGCTTCTATCTTCATTTCAAATTACAATGAATTTTGTACCGGCACCGTTTAAATATTAAAAGTTACTTCTTGCCAAGAGCTTGGAATACAAACGAACATAACTTTCACTTTTATGAAAGCTTCCATTTGTTATTTTGTATTTCATATTTTGTATTTTTCAGTAGATAAGTATTTCAAAACCGCACTGAAGTTTTATTTTATAAAGCAACATAAGTTACCAATTCGTAACTGAGAATAAAGTTATAATTACCATTTTTATTTATTATTTATTTTATTTATTTATTTTTAAACTTAATGTATAGTTATCGCACATAGGCGGACTTGGGCCATAGTCATTCTCTACCAGTCAACCTTTGGGTGATGTTGAGAGTAGGGTAGTGCAAAAGTGGAAGTTTTAATTAAGAGAAGAGCAAAATAATAAAATATTATAGGAGACAACAGTTAGCAGCACCCAGACTGTGTTGTAATATAATAATAGGCTATTTTCTGTATCGAGCTGCATGTCCACAACTTTACCTAATTGTTATTATTAGCATGTATAACATAACATCACGCCTATAAATAGATAGAGAATTCTTTATTGTACACAAAGAAAGTACATAATTGTGATACACAGTCTAATTGAAACATGCACAATGGGCGGCCTTATTACTATAAAGTGATCTCTTCCAGGCAACCTTTGGATGGACAGGAATAAGTTAATAGACATGGTCAGTGGTGTAGTGTAGTAAATGAAGAAAGAACAAACTTTAACTATAAATAATGTGTATACATACATGTATAACACATACAGAAATAAGCATACATAATTAAAAAGCTATTTTTAAGTGATGATTCATTTTTAGGTAACTTTATTAACTTTAACTCTATTTTTAAATACAACTAATGCCAGCACAAGCTGGGAGTATGCCAAAGAGGTATGGAAAGGAGCATGATGGGTCTAAGGTTGATAGACAAAGCGAGAGCTACAACAATAAGGAAAATCACGAAGATAGCGGATGTTAGAGTGAAGACACGAACCCTGAAATGGAAATGGACAGGTCACATGATGAGGACACAAAAAGACAAGTGGACAAACGATGTGACAGAATGGTATCCCAGGGACTGAAAAAGAAGCAGAGGAAGGCAAATAAAAAGGTGGGAAGACGATTTGCCCAAGGGCTGGAGAAGGACAGCAAGGGATCGACAAATGTGGAGGGCACTTGAGGAGGCCTATGTCGCAGGATAGCCTGACCTGGTAGCTGATACAAAGAAATAAATTCTAAGCAAATAAAATGTTTAGGAAGATTTAGCTGCAATAAAAGCATGTTTAGATAAGTATAGACAATAAGTTTTTTAGATAAAGTTATATCTCATTTTAATTGTATATTCAGTGTATGGTCAGAGGAAATAAAGGCTATTTTTATTTATTTATTTTTATTTTAATGCCTGTGACCGCCTGATATCCACCGGCAGATCTATATTACCTAGAAGGGTGTGGCAGAGGTGTACAATATCCACATTTCAGCTGTTGTGTATAGGAACCATGGGATAGGGGGTGAGCCTATCGCCATCCATCGCCTTAAGTCCCAACTCAGTGCTACTAATAAGGAATTCCTGACGGAACGTTAAAAATAACACTGCCCGAGCCGGGAATCGAACCCAAAACCTCGCTGTGAGAGGCGCATACACTAACCACTAGACCAACGAGGCAATTATTATCATAATTATATATTTTTAATTATAGTGATAAATTTTGTTGTTGTTTCTTATTATGAATTAATGAATGTACCATTATTGTTAATTTATTCGTTACATTATTTATGTATCTGATTGTTATTGGCATTTGTTTAGTGGCAAAAATAAGGTATATAAAAAAAATATTCTTTGCAGCTAAATATAGAAGCAGGATATTACAAAGAATAAAGATGTTTTAGTTAGAAAGTCCGAGAAAAACATAAAATTTTAACGACGTATTATATTTGACCCAATAAAAAGGACCATCTTTATCAATAACAAACATTAAATCCCAAAGAGATCGGCTCTGAATTACGGTTCCCCTAGTTTACTGTTCATAATAATAATATTGACGGCTTTCCTTTTTACAGCCGCTAAAGTTAAACCAATAAAGTTTAATGGTTACGTGCCTAGACTAGCCAATAAGGTGAATAAGAATGGAAATCGTAAACGATTAATCGGAATGCCGGCTTGAATGAAACTGAACATATATTTTTTGCATCCAACACTACTCCTATTGTTATGATTCTAACTTTATTAGATTAGATTTTAGCTTATAATTTCTAAAAACTATTGCAAATTGTCGTTATTTAGTCATTTTGTTATTTTAATTAGTTTGTAATTTAAAAATTAATTTGACTTCTGTGTTGAGTCCAATGAGATCACAGTAGTAAAATCGCGGTAAAGCGCATTAGGAAGGCATAGGGCGGTGGTAAGGGTCATTCACTGCCTGGATGTCAAAAAGTAAAGACATTTAAAAGTGATAAGTGTGTTTATTATAATATTAGTACTGCAAGAAGTAACACGTGTTAACAGTTAAACGCGTGTTAAAGTAATATGTGCATTAAGTGTAATTTATGGAATAAAAGGTGATTCTTATAAAGTTACGTTGTTTCGTATTGTTATCCCTAACTTCTGAGGTAACGGCAAGGTATCGCCACACTATGTACTTAATTAAGCTAGTTAAATGATTCTCCAGGACTTCTAACCGATTTTTTCATATACGTTAAGCTGAAGCCGTGCGGAGCGATCGATCTACCAGGTTAAGCAATGCTAACCGCGGTCGGCCGTGGATGGGTTGACCATCTTGAACATAACGAGTTTTCCTCAGTGCATCGGAGAGCACGTTAAGCCGTCGATCCCGGTTGCCATATGAACATCTATTGCATTTGTTAAGAGTATTCAGAGGCCAGAAAGTTTGGCAACAAGTTTAACAAAGAGAATCGTGTTACATCGCACACAAGTTGTGGAGGTCTGACGACAGTCACTCCACATAAAATACTGATATTCATCTAAATGCGTTAGACTAGAAGCCGACCCCAATGTAATTGTAAAAAGTCTGGGAACATTAATTGATTGATTTTTTCATATATATAACCCTAATGATGAATCGTTGATGGTCATAAATTGCGGCCGCGGCGTAAATAAAACGGCCTTATCTCTTTGGCTGTTGTAAATCTGTTACGCCCAGCGAGGGATCGATGTGGCATGTGTGTGGCGTATGGCGTATTGCAGATCATAAATTTTGTTCTAAATGTAGTTAGAATGTTAGGATAAAGTTCTAGTCGATTAACACTTTCAGTGTAACTAATAATTTGTTAAATTGTTTCTTAAACTAAATCAGACTATATAGTTAGGTATGATTTTGTTATTTATTATTTAATTTTTAATATAGCACTATTTAGTTTGTATATTAAATGATTTTTTTATAAATTTCAATATATTTCAAGATATTGTTATACCTAATGTTAAGACTCATAAGTACTAATAAAAACATTTAACTGTAAATTTTATCTCTATACCACAATACTTGTAGTTGCTTAAAAGTTTGGGTAAATGTATTCTCCTGAAAGAGTATTTTTTTAGAGTCAACAAGCAAGACGTATTACGGAGTAAGTAGCCCAAAATGTAAATTTGTCTTTTCCTTCAAATAAATTGTATTTCCTTTTAAAACGTAACATAATGTCTATATTACCCAGAATTATTGTCTATATGACAGAGGTAAATTAATACCCACACTTCACCAGCTGTGTAGAGGATCATGTGAAATAAATAATAGTTTAAAAAAACTAAAAAACACGCTTTTAAAGTACTTCTAACTAAAAAGTGAAAAATAATTCCTAATATAAGCTGAAAATGGTAATGAACAAAAAAAATACTAGTATTATTGTGAAAAAGCGTGGGGCGCTCCGTGCCATATTTTTCGTCCATCGAGCAACCCTATTATTTATTTTCTACTTTTTAGTTTGGTTTATTTATAAGAGCGATTTTATTATTTTTTTTGTTTTATCGAATTATTGCATTGTCATCGATCTTTGTCAGGTGTGCAAAATATGAATGAAATCTGTCCGTTTAAAGTGGGTCAAAATCGAGTTCAAATGAGTCGGTTACATACATACATACATACATACAGGTGAAGCGTGTTTAAAATGGTGAGAACTTATCCCTCTCTAACGGGCACAACTGAGATTTTCTTACAAAATAATCCCGAATATAACACGATCAGCTGTATATGTAAATCGATAGAAAAAAAGAAATACATGATAATGTTCTCATTCGTTCATTAAACTTATATTTTCTTTATTTACGATACGTTGCAGTCAAAATATTCCAGGGTCTCTGTCTACTATTATACAATAATGACAAAATAATATGTCGATATTCTGATACAGATTTACAACCATATTATAGCGATAAACAGCAACTACAGCGCCAAAAGAAGACAACATACGAGTGTTTCGACGCTAACCACGTTATTGTTTGGTGATAAAATGATGGCACGCCCACCAAAAAAAGTTTCTCCATCCCTGCACTAAACCAACGAGACATTTTACTCTTTATTCCAAAACTCTTTTTTTTTATTTATTTATTTATTGTGGTACAAGAAACAAACAGTATTATAATTAAGAACAATTACCAACACATACATAATTAACACTGTCACCAACAAAGTTTCTAATAATAAAATTACACTCGACGGCTTAATTAATCGCACAGATAAATAATAAATATTACAATTTTAACAATTTAAGAAGATAATATATAAATAAATATAATATTTGTATTTATATTCGCATAATATATATCTTATATAAGATTTAACACATTTAATAGAACATTAAATAATATATAATAAAAGTAACCTAAATAATTTTTTTAGAGTTATTCCGCATTAGAAAATAGTTGTAAAATAAACTTATTTAATTTTTCATGAAAAATATCAATATCGTTAAATTTATTATTGTAACAGCTACACGCCCGTATTATGAATCTGTTTTTACCGTGTGAGGTTCTAGCGTACGGAACATCTAAAACCACAACACTTCGTGAGGTTGGTCTCCTACAACGTAAACCTATATTGCCCAGGAGATATGAAGAATCAATAACATTATTTAAAATTTTATATAAGAAGATTACATCTCTGTGGGAGCGGCGATCCGTGAGAGATACCAACTTGCTCGATTGAAAACCAAAGGTTGGATCGAAGTTATTACGATATTCAAGATGTTTCTTAAATCTGTTTTGAATTCGTTCTATACCATAAGAATGTATATTGTAATGTGGATTCCACACCGTAGATGCATATTCAAGACGCGATCTGACATAAGCGTTATATAGCATCATATAAGTACGCGCTTTTCTGAATTCCTTGCCCTGTCTCAGAACAAATCCTTGGTTGGTTTGCTTAGTTTCTATTATATACAAGTATGCTAGGTAGTGCTATCACGCGGTTCCCATCTCGCTCCCAACATGTTTATACTCGAGTAGTTAAATTCCTCTGCCCCTTTAAAGAACACGGGAGAGATTTCCACATGAATGGAATTAGAAACTACACGAGAATGCTTTTTAATCAGACTGTTTC
The DNA here is from genome assembly GCA_905147285.1 of Hypena proboscidalis. Lineage (NCBI taxonomy): Eukaryota > Metazoa > Arthropoda > Insecta > Lepidoptera > Erebidae > Hypena > Hypena proboscidalis. The sequence continues at coordinate 3,395,577 of LR990132.1, forward strand.
GCAAAAGGTCGGCGGTGTTTTCCGAGAACTTTGCTGGGTTAATGTATTGAAAATATCTTTCAAATTATGGCGTGTTTTTTACGATACGTGTTCAAGTAGAAAATGTTGTTAAATCCTTACATATGGTAAAACTAAGTTATTTACCACCTATGTCTGTCTGTCTGTGTCTCAAATCTTTTCGTATTATCTGACACTTTACTAATTGATATAGTAATTTATGAGGAGGGTTTAAGAATTATAGTTGGTCAAGCTTATTGACGAACTACGTACTTAGCAGAAGCTAGTTAAGAAATAAAATAAGGGTGTATTTTATAAAAAGTTTGTGTTCGTTGAAAAGTACGTTGTAAACCATACAAATGGATACGTGCTTCGGGAGTCGCAATGATAATCTTGCAGGCTTACATTTATGTACCAAAAGCAAGCTACAAATATTTACGAGTGTGTTAGAAGGGACGTTGCCGTAAAATTTATGTTTAGATTGTGGCTGTGCAAGCTATCTGACTTTCGTCTGTATTTTACTTAAATTCAGTTATTCTATCTATATACTGTGATAGTTAATGTGAATAACTGATGTTGTTAGCTTGTATGCTGATATATTATTTTATTTATTTTATTTTATTTTATTTTATTTTATTTTATTTTATTTTATTTTATTTTATTTTATTTTATTTTATTTTATTTTATTTTATTTTATTTTATTTTATTTTATTTTATTTTATTTTATTTTATTTTATTTTATTTTATTTTATTTTATTTTATTTTATTTTATTTTATTTTATTTTATTTTATTTTATTTTATTTTATTTTATTTCATTTTATTTTATTTTATTTTATTTTACAATGTTAGGAAAACTTACAGCTAATATGATAAAATAGAAAGAGATAATGTGAAAATGAAGGCCAATTAATACTAACTGTTGCCCGTGACTTTATCTGCTTGGAATTTACTATTTCCATGCTATTTCCTACAAACTGAGGCACTTCCCTCTTACACTTTCAACCCCTTATTCACGCGAGTATTGGAAAGCGTTATTTACTGTTCATTTTCGTCATGTAAGAAACCTATGTGCAGAATTTCCTCCATTTTACTTATCAAAACATTACGTAAAGAAATAGCCTGTAAGAGATTATATGAAAGATTTAGCCTGTGTTATCACATTAAGAACACATGTTGATGAAGTAGAGCAAAGCTATTTTAATTTAAAATCTATACGTACATTGTAAACAATTCAAGGGCTCTCACCCACGACCGAGTTTGTGTAGGACCGATAATCGGGCCTACGGTCACTTTCTTACTATTTATGACTGATTTTTTGGAGGACTTGTGCGTTACTGCATACATTTCCGTTCTATTTGTCTTCTAGAAGAGATTGGTCATTGATTATACTAATAATTAGTTTCAAAAACAGTTCACGGCCGCGTGGGTGAGAGCTTTAATGGTAACATAGAATTTAAACTACTGGCACATAAAACTAACTATTTCAGCATTCCTAGCAACGCGGTAAGTGGTAATAAAGACGTCTATAAAACTTGTTACAATCTCTTTTAACTCTAAAATAATTTCCAACATTATAACGATCCCAAGATCTCGCAATAATATACATTAGCACTCCTCTACAACTAGATTAAAAAGCCTCGGAAAGCTTTTAGCATTGCTACAAAGATTATGGCATTTTGTAGCCTCCAGCGAGATTTACTCTCGGGAAAAGCTTAAAATTGTATCCCGCGACGAAAAATAGGGTTGTTATAAGTTTGAAGCATTTGTCAGTGTTGTTAAAACGGATGGCGTGAAAACTTTGTTTCAAGTTGGGATGTTTCTTTGTTTTTTATTTTAGATAAATAAGGTTTTATAACTTTGTACCTACTAGTACCTACATGATTTTATTTTATTTTAATTTATGTAATTAGACAATTCATGACATAATAATAGGTTTAATATATCTTTTATTAATTTTCTGACATTGATCAAGTACTTACCTATATATATTTATTTTAATTGGTTTGACATTGTATGCTTCAATTCAATTCCTATTTAAAGCACATTATAAACATGAATTTTGCATGCCAAGTGTAATAATTTTGGCATTAATATCTTATATTTGCATGTCGAATTCCCGGCGAAATATGTGATACAAAAAAGTAACAATATGTTAAAACATCTGTACCTACCATGTTTTACGCGAATAAATTATTTCTATTTCTATTTCTAGTCTTCGCCCGTGGCTTGATAATGCGTAATTTCTGGTAAGGTTTTGAATCTCATCATAACGCCGACTTATTGAAACTGTTGAATTTATGTTTTATATGTTTATCATTTTGCAAATCCCGTAAAAATTATCTATGATTTTTCCAATTACAGTGGGATCAGCTTCCAGACTGACGGATTTAGCTAAATATCAATATTTTACGTGGAACAACAGCCATCAGACCGCCACAACCAAGTACGAGGGATAAAATACGATTTCCCATATTAACATTAAATGATTTAGTAGTATGCCAGATGTGAATGTGCTTTCAACTTCTACAACAAAAGTTTTAAAGTACATGTCCCACTGCTGGGCTCGAGCCTGATCTCATGATGAATGATCACACAATTATGACACTCCTACAATAGTGTTCACAAAAGCCGAAACGCTAGTAAGACTGATTGTTTTCCAAAGAAACAAATTTGTTGCTCTGTACATAATACTAGGCATATTTCAGTACTATTCTGGGTATATTAATTACCCTCTCAACGACACATTAACTTTACCAAAATGCATTAGTTTTAAACAAAGCAGTTTTCAAAGTTATTCGTCCTTTACAAAGTGAATACTATAACGCCTCAACACAAATTAATCGTCATAATTGTTTGTATTAATCCCAAGATGATCATAAGACTTCTGTTTATCCAATATTCAGTTTAATAAGAGAGCTTCCGATTACTTTAGTTACGCAGTAATTTCGACAATAATGACACTTTCTGGTACAAGAGGCGTAGGTACTATATCAGGTGCGTTTGCAATGTTTTAGAATACTTGTAATATTTTAAAGCAAATTTTAGCTTTGCTATGCCTTTATGTATTTTATATAATATTAAAGTTGAAAAATTAAGAATCCAGCAGGACTCGAACCTACACCCCCTGGGTATACGCCCCAAGTGCTTTGCCAATTCAGCTATGGATTCGTATGCTGCTAGACTCGAAATTTCTCAACTCTTTGTGCCAGCATAATAGGTATATACTTTAACTAAGTATACTATACTATACTAACTATAACTTCATATATACCTTATATACCTATATATACTTTAATATTATATAAAATGTTTTAGAAGTTCAATACTAAAGCAGATTTTTTTACTAAAAATTACCATCTAGCTAGATAAAGTGCATTTGCTACTTTTAACTGTTGCAAAATATCTGAATAATATTGAATTTAAAAATCATATCTAAAATCTAGCGCCAAAATGGTACTGCGTTTATACATTTTATGCCTCAGCAGTGTGATTCCCTTACAATCTGCTTATTTAAAAGCACTTTACAGAAGCATGTGACATAAGCAACTGTACAAATATTTTGAAGCCACCGTTGGGACAATCTTGGTAGAAATCTCATTTCATAATACGTGGAATCGCTTCGGTCACACAACTTAGACAGTGTAAAGACAAATATTTTGAGATTTTAAATATATTTTCTGGGAACCTTATTATTATTATTATATTTTATTTATATAAACATATATTAAAGTGCATATACATAGAAATGGTATATAGGTGGACTTAATGTCTGAGGTATTGTCTACCATTCTACCCTAAGGTGGTGTTTATAAAGTTTCTGAGTTTATAAAATTAGTAAGTGGCAAAAATATTGGTATATTGAACTCGTTGACAAATAACTGAACATCAAAAAATAAGTTCTATTTTTCGTTAACCTTAAACAATTATAAAAGTGACAAGCTACGTACAAAGAGAATAACATCGTACATGTTTTCGCAACACAGAGCGTTTCAATCCAATTACATAATATAATTTGGTTATTTTGATTGAGTATATCCACAAGCAATACTGGTAAATTGTTAAACCAGCTCAATAGGTACACATAAAAAGTGAAGCATAATGTCAGAATAACTAGCAGATAAGCACCTGTCAAATTGTTAGATTATAGATATATTAATTTTAATTGGAATTTATTTTATTTATTCATCAAATTGTTTTCTTTTATAATATTATTATTTGAATTGACATTTTTATAATTGACAAACTTAAATGATTATAATAAAAAAATTGAATTAGAATAATACTTAATGATGTCTATTTTTATATTCTTTACAATCACAAATACTATGTTTTTTATACCTACTGAGTTGCATGCCATATGGTGAAATGTGGTGATACTGTCCATCTATTGTGAACATCTTGTAATCTACCCATATTTGCAAATAAATGAATTATTATTATTATTATTGAACGAACGTTTTCAATGTCTCTGTCCCGTTCAAACATTTAATATTAGAAATAAAACCGGGTTCAGCGTTAAACTCAAGCGGTGGCATTGGAACTTAGGCCCGCTTTCTACCAAAGCAGAGATACGATGGGATTAAGTAACCAAACAGGTTTCGTTACCGAACCAAAACCTAATTGGTTATACATACTGCAATGCATAGTGCCTCGATGGTCTAGTGGTTAGCGTATGTGCCTCTCACCGTGAAGTCTCGGGTTCAATTCCCGGGTCAAACAAAGTGTTATTTGTGATCTTGCCGTCAGAAAATTCACAATAGCAGCACGAAATTGGAAACTGTGCCCGGTGGATGGCGATAGGCTCACTCCCTATCCCATGGGACCTAAACAGGTGAAATGTGGGTTTTGTACACCTCTGCCATACCCTTTTGAGTAATATAGGTGTGATATTATGTTATGATGTTAATTGGCTATTCAAACACATCTCTTCTCCTTTCTGCTTTGATGGCAACCGGGTCGTAGTCATGCTTGTATTGCATATTTAAGTAGTGCAATCACCTGCAATATCACGCCCAAATCCACGCTTTGTACATGTACAGTGGGCCAACGAGTTAGGTATGCAGGGCAAAAACTTCTAAGTCATAGTAAAGACTTACTACACCAGTCGTGGATAAGTGAGTTACATATCTAAATAGTAGGTATACTACACTTATTAAATATGTAGTTCACACATGCATAACTAGGTTGACTGTTAGAGAATGCCACTAGGCATTAAGTCCACCTGTGTACCATTTTGTGTGCAAAAAGTTAGTGCAAAAAGTTAAATAAATAACTATTGCAGTCAGTTTTCACTATGGCGTAGAAGTTTTTGCCCTGCATACCAAATTGCTTGGCCCACTGTACAAGCGATACCTTTTTCATGCACGACAGTACGCACGGCTACAAATTAAGCTATATAATGTTAACCTTACGAATCTGCAGTTTAAAAGAAATCGATGTTGTGATGAAAAACTGTACATAATGTAAAGAAAGAAAGAAGAAAGAAAGAAAAATCATTTATTCTGGCATAATAAAAATAGAATACATTATAATACTTACATCTAAAACTAAATAATTTAAAATACTACTTAACTAAATAATACTATTAATAATGCCAGAAATGGAACGCATCTCAGCATAATACTGCAGCGCTAAAAGCACCGCAGCGCTGATATTCTGATGCGCCCGTAAAAACTATGCATTGTAATTTGTGACAAAAGGCAATGCCCAAAAACTGTATCGCCAAAGCCCTTTTGTCACGAATATAAGATAGTAAATAATTTCTAGTTTTGTGTATAACGATTATCTAGTAATAAGAGACATAACTTGAGCGGGATTTAATAAACAAAACAGATTTTCTATTTAAACATGAAGGAAGAACTAGAATCTAATTTTGTTTTGATAGAATTATCACGTTTTTTGCACTTGTTTACTAACTTTTTTCATGACATCCCAGCTTACTATGAAAATATCCGGCTTAAAATTAAACTCTCATATTATTCTACATACAATACAGCAGTATTTATCTTGACAAGGCCACGGAATAGATAGCACAGCATACACAGGTCATACCCCTTTACTTATGTCTAATTAGATAGTCCGAATCTGCATTTTGTAATCTTACACGCAAATTTATATCGGCACTGCCAGAAAAAGAGATTATTTTTTTGCAGATTCGTAAGTTTGTCGTGGAGGTGACGATATGTCCAAAATACTACGGTTGAAATTAATCACACGGGTATATAAACAATGCGAAACCAGTATAGACTGGCAATGTATAGGATGATATGTAGCCTTGTATATATATGTACAATTTGTACATATATTTAATGGCCAATGCAGTGTGCGTGTCATTTTATCGCAGGAATACAGGGACTTCCATGGTAATGCAGCCATAACTCAAGTAACGTGCTGGAATACTACTGAATAAATTATGACCAGGCAATTACGCTCAACAACAATGTTTTTTCAAGTGACGTCATAAAGTTTTTTAAGGCACGGCATTAAAAGATGGAAGATAGACCTTGGATTTGCATAACCAATACCCAACGACGTAATGCGAGGGTAGATCGATGAAAAATATTAAGATTTTGGGTGATTTTGATTGGAAAAGTGCTGAAATTAGATATACTTTTAATTGTGAAGCCCTCTTTTTTAAGTTCGATTTCGGTTGTAAGAAAGGAAAGAAGGAAAACAGCAAAAAGTAATTATTAAAAAAATATACGCGTCGTATATAATTTTCTTCTTTTTGAAATGGTTATTACTAAGTATTTTGAATAATTTTAATCACAATTATTAGTAACGCAAAATAAGAAAAGAACCCCCCGTTTTTACAAGAGTGCTGAATATAAGTATCTGAAATACTATTATTACTGGCTACGTGGCTACTATGAAAACGGCTACGTACGTACGGCATACGTCAATAAAGAGTTTTCATAGTTAAGTTTTAGTGTATTCATAATGTTAATTCTAGTATTATATTGTAAACTTACATCTCAAACAAGTAAAGGTACGATAATACATTTATATCCATTAAGTGTTAAACCACTTAATGGATATAAATGTATTATATGTCCTATAATATAATTAATCGCGTAAAACGAACAACATAATGATTACCAACCAAAAATAAGCAGGTGTTTGTAAACACGCACCCTATGATTCAAATACAACCGAAGTAACATCAAAACGCGTATGAACTTGGAAGGTAGTATATTTAAATCACCATTGATGTATACCATTTCACCTGTTAATGAACAATTGTTCACACAAAAAGATATCCTTTCATGTAAAGAATTTTAATTTCTTGCACATTAAACAGCGCCGCCATATTTATTGGGTTGCCTTAAACTATTTTAAAATAGATAATTAGGTATGATGGTATCTCACAATTATTATAATGTTTCGTTTGTAAGTGCTATGGAAGCTAACTGTCAACTGCTGATAGTAAGTTGCCCCCAATTTGATGCCTGAATAAGACAATAGTCTTTTTTGATGTCCAGAAAATGATTTTGAAACTCTCGTTCCTATCTATTCTGTGACATTAGTACAATTTCGGATAATAAAATTTGATCACGCGATATAACAATTTGTTTAGTTACTCCAATTAGAAAGTGCGCTGGCATAGAGTATACATGTATTAGTATCAGTTATTCTAGTACCCATAGTACAAGCTTTGCTAAACAATATCTAATAATATTCATCGTTTTATCCTGAAATTCATAATAGCGAAACTAACATCTCTGTTGAATGAATATCAACAATTTATTATTAATTAAATATTTACAATACTAACCTAGCTTTGCTTAGTTTGGGACAAGATGACGTTGTGTGTAAGTTGTGAGATAATTATTTATTATAAACTGTATGGAAAAATGTTCATATTGTGAACAGTAATGCGTAACAACAAGAAAGTATATCTGTAAGAATTGTAATATGCGTGCTTAAAAACGAGGGCTAACTTTCAAGGTAGTCTATTTATATTATCAGCTTTGATGTACACCTGGAAGGACACCTATTAATAAACACTCCGGTTCGAAATGATATCCTTTCATGTGAATAATTTCAATTTCTTGCACATTAAACAGCGCCGGTAGCGCCATATTGATTGGGACGCTCTAACCGATTTTTAAATAGATGAGCATGATACGAATCCTATAAAAAGTTTTTGAGGATTTGTGAATGTTTGTTACTATTTAACACAAAAACCACTTAGTGGATTTTGATGAAATTTTGCACACATGTAGTTTATACTCTGGATTAACATTTAAAGTACTTTTTATTTATGTACCACGCGGGCAGAACCGCAGCCGGAAGCTTGTCTATAATATCTTGCTGGCACGTATATATACAAGCTAACATACGTGACCTACGTTTGCTTGTACACAAATAATATTTAATCTTTTCATACCACCTCATCTTGAGAAGCACGTTCTAGGATTATTAGCTTTTGAATTTACGTAATATTCATATCTGGATCTCTTAGCAACGTCACACCTGACGTCAAGACGTAAGCAGAAGTGTAGTGTTTGCTTTTTTATGTGCGAATTTTAAAATAGCTATTTAGTAGGTATGTACTTTCATAACTAAAGCACTCTAGATTATAAAAACAGGATTTAGTTTTTGTAGAAATTCTTTAAAATGTCGAGTATGCGCATGAGATTGTCAACATGTTGAAATGGATTTAACGATCATTGTTTCACCTTAATTTATGAACCAATAATAATTAAATAACAGCTGCAGACATAACCTTCTGAATAACAATTAACAAACAACGTAACTATTAAGTCACACAAAGTCAAAGCTTTATACCGTAACAAAATGGAATTACTTCAGCGACCGCCTTCTATTGAAACGAGCAAAACCCATTGATTTGCTCTGTCCACAATTAACTTTGTTCCAATATTGGATTAAAGCATGTAACGTAGTCTACTAATGACTAGTTAGGTAGGCAGAATAAATAGAAACAATCGATAGATTAACAAAGGTATTATTATTCTATATATTTATATCTATTAAATACAAGGTAGTCTCAAGGCGTAGGTTGGTAGGTAGGTAAGTGGTTTGGTAAAGTCCTGGCGGCGCAGCGAAGTGAGGAACACTTAACTCGGCGCTGGTGACCGCAGGTAAGAAGGCCGCGACGCTCGCGCAGGTCCTTTATATACCCCACAGGGGTCTGCAGTGGGGGGCGCATCTTGAGGTAGCGATGGCCGTGCGGTTGCGACGTCACACACCCCCTCCGTTAGGGCAGAATTTTTCTTAAAAAATTCGGCTCCTGGCTGACATGGAAGACCTCAGGAAGCAGTTCTTAAGCAGCACCGGCAGCTCGATCCGGCTTTACTGGAATCAGAACAATAAGTGTATATAAAAAAAAATAACTAGAAAAAATATGAAGTTACGATACCTAAATAAAATTGAAAAGAACCGGAGTGATCGAGCCAAACGCATTCAATACAATAACAATGTCATGATGTCATTCAAAAATAACACTACGTGCAACCTATTAAGATTGAATTTTTACTAATTAAAGAAGATTATTGAAACTCATTCATAACTAACGGAACTAAATATAACTAAAAATGTAAGTATAACAACTTGTTTACCAAGTAGCGCGTTAGCGAAGTAGTATTGGGTGTGCGCGTCTACACAGAAGGCATGACACATTTCAAGATGAATGAATGAACAACATCGTATAGGTTGAAAATAATAGAATTCGACATCATTAGTAGATGTGATTCTAAAGGAATTATGAGCGTGAAGAATATTAGCGAACAAAATGGTATACCCGATTCGACAATGAGAATTTTAACCACTGAACCATAGGGTAATTTTTTTTTTTTTTTTTATACCATTATTGTTTATAGTTTATTTGTTTAATATCCTTTATATGCCATTCGCCAAGTGGCTTATCAGACATATCTGCTAGTTTGTACACTAATGGAGACTTTTTTGCTACGATTTTACATTTAATAAATTTAGGAGCGAGTTTTTTACAAAAATATTTATCCTTATCGCTCAAGTAAAAGGTACGTTTCCAAACAATATCACCAACATTGAATTCTGCCGTTTTACGGCGAAGATTATAAGAATGACAATTACGCTTGTGTGCACCTATTAGCGCTGCCTGTACTCTCTCGAAAATAGAGGATAAGTAGCCTAGTGACTCAGCATAACTATCACGTGGCTCATGAATTATATTAGTATCAGATTTACTAGAAACATAATGAGAACCACAGGTTACCATTTCACGCCCGAATACGATCATAGATGGTGTAAAACCGGTTACTTCGTTTACTGCACAATTCATTGCGAACTGAATTTTAGGTATAAGTGTATCCCATATGCGTTGATCGTTTGAAATGAACGTAGAAACAGCTGTTATTATAGTTTTATTATATCTTTCTACCGTATTTACATGAGGTGCATAAAACGGTGTGTAATGTAAATTTGGAATTTTATATTTATTTAACAAGTTTTTAAAAGTTGCGCTTATAAATTGTTTGCCATTGTCTAGTACTACGGTAGATGGAATACCATGTACCAGAAAAACTTTTTCCTCTAAGATTCTAGTTATTACGTCAGCAGTCGCACGTTTAATAGGGAAAAGTAAACAATATTTTGAGAAACAACAACAAACGACAAAAATAAAATTGTTCTGTTGCCTTGTAGGAGGCAAGGGGCCAATCAAATCAATACTTATCATTTGAAAAGGTTTAGAACAAGACTTAGGTTCACCCATAAGACCCAAAGTTGCATGATTCTGATGCTTATGTGCGATGCAACTATCACAAGAATTTACCGCTTTTACAACATCGGAATACATTCCAGGCCAATAATAATTGAGGGCTAAACGTTTGAAAGTTTTGAAAATACCCATATGACCCGCCGTAGGGGAGGAATGGCTCTGAAGTATTACTTCGTTTCTCCGTTCAGATGGAACTACTTCCTTCCACTGAAATTCTCTGGTAAGAGGATTAAGACTCTTTTTGAAACGATATAATTTATTACTGATCACTTGATAGTCAACAAAGGATGTAGGAGACTGCGAACAACCATTAAAAATATTCAAATACCAAGTGTCATTAGTAGATAAGGAACCACCATCTGGGAGGAGATTACTATCGATATCCATAATATTAGGTGATCGAGAAAGAAAATCTGGTACAATATTATCTGAACCACGACGGTGTCTTATTTCAAAGTTATAAGAGGAAAGACGAACTCCCCACCTGGCTAATCGCCCTGTAGGGTTGTTCAGTTTTAAAAACCATTTCAAAGCAGCATGATCGGTGTACACAATAAATTGTTTTCCGTTTTCAATATAACACCGCCAATGTTCGATAGCAGATAAGACAGCAAGCGCTTCGCGCTCAGTAGCACTGTAATTTTTTTCCTGGTCCGATAAGGATTTACTATAAAAGGCTATGACTCTTTCCTGTCCCTCCTTGACCTGGCAAAGTACAGCTCCAATGCCGTAATCACTAGCATCGGCGTGTATTTCAAAAGGCTGATCAAAATCGGGACAACATAAGACCGAGGAAGAAGATAAACATTTTTTTAATTTATTAAAAGCTACATCCGCCTCTTGCGACCATGCGAACAGTGGAGCCTTTTTGCCGTTAGAAGTTAATTTATTTAAGGGAGCCGCTAAAGTACTAAAATCGGGTATGAACCTTCTATACCACGATGCAGCACCCAGAAAACGACGTACCTCTTTTTTATTTGTCGGAGTGGAATAACTTGTAATTGATTTTACCTTCTCAGGATCTGCATGAAGACCTTCTGAATCCACTATATAGCCCAAATATTTAAGTTTGTCTTTGAAAAAATTACATTTTTCTAAATTTATAGTTAAGTTTGCATATTTTAATTTGTTAAGTATTTTAATTAGAAGTGAAATGTGATTTTCAAAGGAATTTGTCACACATACGATGTCATCAACGAAACAAAAGACCTTGTTTTCAAATTCGGGCCCGTAAAATAAAATATCTGCTAAACGCTGTTGTGTCGCAGGAGCATTTGTTAAACCAAAAGGCATGGATTTAAATTGAAAAGTTCCACGTGACGGAATGTAAAAAGCAGTTTTACAACGGTCCTCTGCCCTTATTGACGTCTGCCAGAAACATTTAGATATATCTAAACTAGTTAGGTACTTAGCGTCTCTCAAGTTATCCAGAATCTCAGAGATATAAGGCAAATTGTACGCGTCTTTTTTTGTTACCGAATTTAGTTTACGGCTGTCGAGACAAAAACGCAATTCACTATTTTTTTTAGGCGTTAAAATGACGGGATTAGACCAAGGGCTTTCAGATGGTTCAATGACATCTTCTGCCAACATTGCATCGACATGTTTTAACAAAATACGCTGTTTATCGGGAGACATACGATAGTATCGCTGACGAATAGGTGGACTATCACCTGTATCAATCGAATGAGTAATGAGTGAAGTTCGGCCGAGCCCTCGCCGTTCATAAGATATATCGGTGAATTGGGCGATGATGTCGTTAGCAGTAACTCTCTGCTCATCAGACAAATGATCAAAAGATACCAAGTGACTGGTAGAACTAGGCTGTAGTTCCGAAACAACAACGTCGTTATTATTTTTCGTGAGTAAAATAGATTCCAATTGATCAGGGAACAACCCAAAACCCCTCCAGAAATCCATACCAAGGATTAAAGTTTTCTTAATACCCGGTACAATATGAGTAACAAGAGAAATAATTTTATTTTGAAATTCAAAAGGAAGTACCACTGAGCCAAGTGAAGAATATTTGTCGCCACCAGCGGTGATAAAATCCAGAGGTTTAGAATGTAATAATTTAGATTTATCCAAAAAAAGTTTGTGGGAATTATTACCCAAAATAGTTACACATGAACCAGTGTCTAGTAAACCAACAGTGTTCTTCCCGTTAACCGTAACGGGGATAAATGGAGTATAATTAATGTTAGAATTAACGATTGAGGAAAGTTGATATGAATTAAAAAATTTAGATACATAATTTAGCCAATTATGCCATTCATTTTTACATGTTTTAACAATTACTTTTGATTTTCCCCAACCGTATTTTTTACGTTTTTTGAATTTTTATTAGTTTTATTGTTACAACTAGGACAGTCTAAAACTCGATAGCCAGGTAATCCGCATTTAAAACAAACCAAAAAACGAGGTTGACGACAATATTTTAAAGAATGTGAATCTGTTCTGCATCTCGGACAGTATAATTTAGGTATAGCAGTACTAGTGACAGAAACAGCATTGACGCTCGGTTCAGCAGAATTACTATTTTCTGTCGAACATTGATCTGTATTTAAAACATTGTAAGTAGGTTTAAAGTACTTATGTTTTTTGTAAGAATTATTGCTATAGGAAGTTTTTTTCGAATTCGTATCATTGGGATATCTATAAGCAAAATCTGGCGCTAGAGTATTGGCAGTAATTTTAGGTGGTTCCGAAAATTCCTTGCTACGACTGTCATACTTCTCAAAATTTCTACAAACACTAATTAAAGAAGGAATATCCACAATATTGCCAGTTAAGAGTGAATTTGTATAACACGGCCTGATATTATTTAATAGTATTTCTAATTTAATAGACTCGCTGATGGGTACGTCCAGACAGGAGAATAACCCTTGCATTTTAGATACATAGATGGTTATGTTCTCTTTTTCACCTTGAGTACGAGCCCTTATTTCCGACATTAATTTAAAGTCATAGTTATGAGGACTGAAATCGCGTTTTAACAAAATACACAAATCCTTCCAGGAACGAACACTATCTTTAATTGAACGAAACCAATGCAAAGCATCATCACAAAATACCTCAAAAGCAAAAGAAAGTATTCTATCTTCGGGTATACCTCGACACGACATGAACTCGTCAACCTTCTGAATAAACGCCCTCACACAGGTTCTACCGCTATATTTAAACTTGCAGATTTCAGAAAACATTTTGCGTTCATTTATAAAATCCACGTGTTGAACTTCACGTGGTAATGAACACGTTGGCTCGACCACATGACACGGTACATTGGTAGGAACCGACCACGTGGTAAAAGATGCTAAGATTTTATAATTAGCGTGAAACATATCCCATACAACTTGAATTGATGATTTATCAGTAAGCAACGAAGTATCTATTCTTGATAATCTATGAAAAACATGATGCATAATAGATTCCGATCTAACAAACAGGTTTTTATCATAATGAGTTTGCAAAGTCAAAAGGTTATTTGAAACGCGCAACAATGAGCCATTACATGCGGTAATATCAACATCTGGCGAAAAGCACGACGATATTATTTCATCAAATGCCAGGTCTGACAATTTAGCAATTTGTTTACGCAATTCCTCAACCGTAATTGATTTTTCAGGCACAACACCACCTCTTACAAGCACTTCATATTCGAGCTCAGCCTTACTTAAATGATTAAATTTGATAGCATAAGCCATATTTAAAAAAAAATTGATTGGGAATTACGCACACAAAGATACACAATTATTTGAAAAAAATTGAATCCGTCCAAAAGGTGATAAGAATGTGTTTCTTTTTTTTTTTTTTTTTTTTTTTTAGCACATAAAAGTAGAAGTTTTTGTAGGTTATTTAAAACACGAGGTGAAACGAGTGAGATAATAGGATAAAAAAAAACACCGTACGCACCTTTCGGACGAAGAAAAGAAATATACACAGAAATAACACACAATTAAATAACTGCCAAGACTTAACCAAACCATGTACCATATAACCTCTATTGTTGGGCGCCGCTGTAACGTAGTCTACTAATGACTAGTTAGGTAGGCAGAATAAATAGAAACAATCGATAGATTAACAAAGGTATTATTATTCTATATATTTATATCTATTAAATACAAGGTAGTCTCAAGGCGTAGGTTGGTAGGTAGGTAAGTGGTTTGGTAAAGTCCTGGCGGCGCAGCGAAGTGAGGAACACTTAACTCGGCGCTGGTGACCGCAGGTAAGAAGGCCGCGACGCTCGCGCAGGTCCTTTATATACCCCACAGGGGTCTGCAGTGGGGGGCGCATCTTGAGGTAGCGATGGCCGTGCGGTTGCGACGTCACAAGCAAACAGTCGCAACCATTTTATCCGTAAAAGAAAATGTCTCTTACAAAATCAAAGGCCTTTAATAAATCAGCTTTTCAGCTTCTTGCTTGTAGATTTTTGCAGAAAATTCCAATGTTTACAATCGCGTAAATAACGCACACAGTTAAAATCGCACGGACATTGGCTTTTGGCCGCCAAACAGAATTCGACTTTGATAAATGGTTTTCGAACGAACCGTTTGTAGCGTTTGAAAAACTAATTTCTAAACATTTTCGCATGCGGCTCTTTTTGTTGTTGGTGGTTTTTTTTTTCAAATAAATGTTCTTATCTACATTCGCAGGTGAATGCTGCGTACCGAATTTGATTCAATAACAAGGTGACTCGCTGAAATAATAAAAGATATTCCAATAAGGCAAATACATTTTCTTTTTTTATCGGGCTTACTCAAAAGGTACGTTTTGAATAGATAAACCTGTTTTTATTGGGGAACGCATAAATAAAATAGGCAGATATTCGAAGGCCTGGATGCCAAAAGTATTATTTTACTTGAATCAATAAAATCGTTCAGTTTTACTTTATTGTAAAATACCAGACGACGACATCTTGTAGATATACAAAAACTGAATATACCATTTACAATCGAATAGAATATAAGCTCGTTTGTTACGAGCGTTGTATAAAATAAAAGAAAATGTATTGGTTTGTTGTAAATGTTGTAATTCAAACACAACTTCCATAAATCTGGCTCAAAGCTGATCACAAACTAAGATCTCTTAAGCTGCAAGTATAAAGTTTGATCACAGAATCGCCCGATCTAATCGCACCTCCTTATTCAAGTCAGGTGCCATTAGAAATGAGCATCGCGATCGAACAAACTCACAACTGAGGTGAACAACTCCACAACTTCCACACTCCTGAACTAGTTCTAGAAGTTTTGAGAACGTTCAATAACTTTCGAGAAGGTTCGAGAATCTGCCAGACGTATCAGTATAACAATCTTTTAACTATCGAACTGAGCTTAAGTAGGTATTGTAGTAGTAGTTTTATGTCATTAAAATGTTACGGTGGAAAGAAGTTATATAATTATGTTCCGTTTTATTTATACAAATCGCATTGCTTATTTTTATACCAAAATATGCTGTTTCTTTTGGGCCCATATCGTACCACATGATATCGTACTTATTTTGATTCAATTAACTATAAAATAATAAACTTATTTAATCTTTTTTTGATGAATGCAAATCATATTCTTTTTCATAGTTTCATGTATTAAACATGTGAAACTCATATGTTAAACGCAGTCTAATTTTATCTAATCTCCTACCAGAGCTGGTTGGGTGAAAATGATCACGGGGTCCCTAATGAAACGGGAAACGGATAAAAAAACGAAAATTTCGTGTATACAGAGCAGAGTGGAACGAACTCATTGCAACACATCCTGTTGCATGTCATATTTCGTCCTATTGTATAAATATTTGTAATTATGTTAATTTACTTAATGAATTTACTGTTTAATTTGTTGGTATCGTCGGTACGCATTCTTTTTATTAACCTGTCCTGAGAAGGAAAGAGTATTCACCTTATGGCCGATAGAAATTGATTGCGAATCTGTAGAATAACAAGCAAAACACATTTTAAATCCTTAAGTCTTAGTATTTTTTTTTATTTAGCCATTGCTTAAGCTGCCCACAATAAAAACCTGGCGTTGATGATGAATAAACGAATATATTGGAAAACTGGCATTCAATGAAGGAAATTGCTTTTCCATTTCAGCCAATAAAGCTGGCCCTTTATCTTGTTATAAAACGAAAGAAAGTGGATTTTATCGCGTTATTGGTACGCAGTACTTATCCAGGATTTTCACTACTAGGTTAGAGAAAATACTGGTTAGCTGAAGGCTGCTGAAGGTGATATTAGGGGTAAACTACAATATTTATTTCTGAATTTTAAAAGGTAGCATTTCGGGTACGATTCCTTCGGACAGTGACTATTAAGTTAAGATAAAATTATTAGACTAGTTTAATTTAAGATCCAACATGTTTATTTTTAATTAATATTATTTGTTGAACTTTTTTTTTTCTTTTAATTTAACAATAAACTGAATAACCCAATCCCCTTTTATTCAATGCCTCGAACTACTAAATTATTTCGGTATCGACCGATCTGCCGCCACACGTTTTATTTTGCATGCTATTCTATTTCGCCCGATCTTTACATAAAACAGAGCCAGGCTATAGTCAACTTGAAAATTCCCATCGACCCAGAGTCACGTGTCATGGGATTAAATTGTGTTTGAAGAAGGAAAACTTATTCAGAAACGTTATGCCTTCGCATATAACAACGAAAAAAAATATTGCTCTTGGAAAATGTTCTCTGTAAAACAACCCGCATTGAGGTTTCGCATTGTGATGACTTTACTCCAATAGAGACAATCGTTGCCATCGATCGATGGAAAAATGGGTAAGTCGAAGTCAATTCATAGATTTTACGTCACATAAACAATCGAACGATGACGTCAACGATTATCTGTTATTCTGCGATTGATCGAGATCCATTGGTGCTATAACACCGTATCTCACCGTATTTTATTTTTTTATAGCCCATTTCTTTTCTTAAGTTCTGTTTTTGTTCTGCTACTTTTTATAACTATTTGTGTACAAAAAAAAATATTAAAAGAAATATCCAACCGCATGCTTTGAAATACTGTTCCAACACGCTACCACAGATTTGATAAAAAACTAAAAATAACTGTCTTCTTTGCCACATCCATAGAAAATCATCTGTTATCACGTAGGTAAGTAGACCGATGTAATATACGGTTTACCTACTTGATTACAGATAAATTTAATTTACAGTTTAACTCTAAACTGTAAATTAAATTCAACTTTTAACTGTAAATTAAATTCATCTGTAATCAAGTAGGTAAACCGTATATTACATCGGTCTACTTACCTACGTGATAACAGATGAATTACTATGGATGTGGCAAAGAGGTTTCGAAAAATACATTATAAATACAGTACCTTATACTACGCAGTAAAACGTCACGTTTCAGATAAAAGAGCCTTCACCACTAAGTACAATCGTGGCCCTCACTCCCGACCCGAGAGATACCAACTCAGAGAGCTTTGACGAGTGATCTGAGGCCGGGAGTGGTAAAATACTAGTTAAATATTATCTCTGTTACGTTTACCCCTATACGCTATGCCCGGGAGGTTAATAGAAAACTGTGTTAAACAACGTGTGTGTTGTATTTAAAGGTAGAACACATGTCATAATCTGTACTGTACTCTGAGACACAAAGACGCTCTTTACCCACCTGCTTTATCGCAGTATTTTCTACAGTTTCGTACCTACAATGTTCCTAACAACTAACTTAAAATAATTGAACAAACTGTATGATATTATCTGGAACGTAACAGTTATATACTTATAAATTGAGTGTTCTTCTCGATTTCCTTAGGATCCCATCATCATATGCTGACTAAATGACCAGGGTACCAACTTGAATATGTACCTTAACGAACAAAAAAATAATTACGCAAATTGGATTAGAAATGTTAAAGTTATCGACATACTAATACACAAAGTATCGTCAAAATGACATCGTCCAAATAACAATAATGCTTATAAAAAAAAACTACTAATCTAAACTAAATGATTTTTTTATGAGACCATTTGGCAGCTATTTCGCGTCGAAAAAAAAAAGAATCACGCGAATCGGTCCATTAACCGCGACGTAATCGATGTACATACATAGAAAAAAACATACCAGCCGAATTGAGAGCCTCCTCCTTTTTGGGAAGTCAGTTAATGAATAAAGTCGTTACATTTCAAATATTTTATTATAACTTAAAATTACACACAACTAAATAAACTAAATTCCTATCTATTCTTACACACTTAAAAGATTTTATTAAAGAAATACTTTCTATTTCACAACAAACATCAATATGACATTGGACAGCTTCAAACTTTTTCGGGTGAATCAAGGCCCTCAGCTTCGCTTTAACTACACCCTCAATGAAATCGACTACGTTCATCCCTTGCTGTATAATGTACTAGACTGTAGTCGCAGAACTAAGATTCAGTTACTAGCACTATATACACGTCACAAACAGAAATGTAAGCTGGTTGTTTCACCCAACATTAAACAACGTATAAAAGCCATATTAGCCGACCAATAACAAAGAAATATTCATTGATATTCCACTAAAACTTCCGCACCATTGGGTCATATTTGTAGGTGGTTATCTACATAAAAGCAAGTGTTATAACCTGGTGCTAGCCACGCCTGTGACCTGTAATGACAAAGGTATCTGGCTCGGCGCCAGTGAGCCTCGATATCGCTTTGTCAGACTACCTACTTGCTGACATCTTTTCTTAGAGGAGTGTTTCTGATTACGAATAGATACAGATAGACTATAGGACTGGCATTTAGAGATTGAACAATGCTTGTGTTTGTTTAATTATCTCAATATAAGATTTTCATTCTAAGATAAAACTTAAACCAATTTGACATATATAATTTTAATTTATATTAAAAAAAAATCTCTTTTTAATTTTCTTTCTTCATTTATTGTTATTTAATAAATATGTATCTATACTTGTATATACTTATAATATATTTTATGTTTATTTATTTATTTATTTATTTATTATACACTTTATTGTACACCTGGAGTTTACAGTATTAACTTATTTCTAGTGAAAACAGTACAATGGGCGGCCTTATCACTAATAGTGATTTCTGCCAGGCAACCTTAGGATGGAAATAATTTTAGAATTTGGTGGTTGTTTGTGTACACGAAAAAAAAAAAAAAATATAGAAAAGTATACTATATAATATATTATATATATAGTTGTAATAAAATATATAAATGTATATAAACTAAATACATGTTTTAAATAAATACATATATACTTAACATATTACAAAATATTAATATTATCATAAACATATCTAATTATAGCAACAAATAAATTTTATGACATTTTAAACAATTTAAATAAATTTGAAGAGATAAATTGAAGTAAAACGACTAAGTTAAAGATAAAAAGTGCTCCTTGACCAATGACTTAAAAATTGGTAGTGACTTTGCACGCCTAATATCTACCGGTAACGCATTCCACAGACGAATAGCTGTGACAGTAAAGGAGTTATCATAGAACGTTGTGGAATGCGATGGCATTCTTAACTTCAGGTTATCCGATGATCTAAGATATCTATTGTGAGTATCATGAAGGTAGTCGAAACGTTTTTTAAGATAGGAAGGAGTAGAAGGGTTAAAAAGTATATTATAAAGCAGTGAAAGGATGTGAGCATTCCGGCGATGTCGTATTGGTAACCACTTGAGTTGCTTACGAAAATGTGACACATGATCATATTTGCGGAGGCCAAATATGAATCTAATACAGAAGTTTTGGAGACGCTCAAGTTTATCTAATTGGTATTCGGCGAGATCTGGATAGCTGACGTCTGCGTAATCGAGGATTGGAAGAAAAAGGGAATTTGCTAGCGCAGTTTTGGTGGCCGTCGGCAGAAAATTGCGTAATCTTCTGAGAGATCCTGCAGAAGCGAATAATTTTCGACTAACCTCCTGCAACTGCGGAGCCCAAGTTAATCTATTGTCAAGCGTGATGCCTAGGTTCTTAACCTTATCACTTACTGGAATTACAATGCCATCAAACACAACCTGGGGAACCTGTGACCATTCAATTCTAGCAGTGGTTCGGGAGCTACCGATAATAGTAATTTGTGTTTTTAAAGGATTCACTTTCAGACCGTGTGATTTGCTCCAAATAACTATCCGAGCTAAATCTTTATTTATACACTCCACAGCACTTGGCAATTGAGCCAAGGACGCTTGTGCATAAATCTGTAAATCATCTGCATACAGGTGGTAGGAAGAAAGTAATTGGTTAGAAATAGAATTTATAAAAATAGAGAAGAGTAATGGAGATAGAACGCCACCCTGGGGTACGCCTACAGTAGTACTACACCATGAAGAGAATTTGTCTTCAATTTGAATACGTTTTCGTCGTATTTACATCCTGGTACATATATATATATATGTACCAGGATGTAAATATACTTTTCTCTTAAGTTGTACACTTATCTTGCCCTCCATGGCATCATCGTCTCCTCTATTGCTCTAGGTTTGCTGGAAGAGAACTCAAGCACTAAGTTAAGCTCGCCTTTTGTATACAATTACTGTTTTATGTATATTTCTTTGTAATCTTTTGTGTACAATAAAGTATTAAATAAATAAGTATTAAATAAATAAGATTAAAATTAACCTTAACAGTCAATCAACACAGAAGATTGTTCTGTGCCAACATAAATTTTGTATAGAGCTTCAAGCTTTTTTTTTAATTGCCTGCTGCGGCAGACGACCTTGCTGCTCATCTGATGAAGTTAGTGATGATAAACGATAACCGCTGCTCATGGACTTCGGAAACACCAGGGGAGTGGGCAATCGTATTCTTATTTGTGTTGCATTCAATGTAATACAGTAAATGAATCTTATAATAACGCAGTAAAATACACAAGTTTTTAATAAAATCATAAAAGATAACTTTTCAACAACAAAATCACTCACAATATGCTTTTATCTCCTCTACGTGACTTTTTCAAGCGTTGTAAAAATAGTAATAAACTATTCTATTGTGGCAATGTGTCATAAACAAGGGTATAAAAGTACGATTGCTTTATGCAGTGGAGCACCACGATGCACGATAGCCACAAACTGTCGGGTAAGGGGAGGTTTACGAGAGGCCATCGTAAAAACAATTTTCTTTATAGACATACGCTCATAGATTAAGAATTGAGTAGAAACTTGTTTATAGCTTTTTAGGGTTTAGTAGCCGAATGGCAAAAAACGGAACCCTTATGGATTCGTCAAGTCCGTCCGTCCGTCCGTATGTCACAGCCACTTTTTTCCGTAACTATAAGTAGATGTATTCGGTGAACCGCATTAAGTTTTTCATACAAAAATATAAAAAAAACAATAATTTTTTGGGGTTTCCCATACTTAGAACTAAAACTCAATTATTTTTTTCAATAAACCCATACGTGTGGGGTATCTATATACCATGCAAACTTCCACCGAAAATTGGTTTGAACGAGATCTAATAATTAGTTTTTTAATACGTTATAAATCGTCAACCGCATTTTACCTTTCATTCAATCAACTCCAATATAATAAAGAATAAAAAAAAGAAAACATTCATTTAGATGTATAGTGATACGGAACCTCACGCGCGCGAGTTCGGCTCGCACTTTGCCGGTTTTTAGGGTTCCGTAGTACCTACAAGGAACCCTTATAGTTTCGCCATGTCCGTCTGTCAGTCCGTCTGTCCGAGGCATAGCGACGAAACCGTTGGTGCTAGAAAACTGAAATTTTGCATAAACATGTATGTTAACTATACAAAGAAAGTCGTAGAATAAAATTTGGAAAAATATTTTTTTTTCGGGTAGCTCCCCTACATGTAAAGTAGGGATGTTTTTTTTTTTTGTCGCCTACCTCATAGTGTGGGGTATTGTTAGATAGGACTTTTAAAAACGTTTAGGGGTTGCTAAGACAGTTTTTTGATTTAGAGATCCGTTTGCGAGATAATTAACTTTAAAGAGCAAATTTTTGTTCGAGTAGAGCGTCCCCCCCCCCTCTAAAAGCTAAACTACTGGATCCCAAAATCTGAAAAAAATTGTGTCGGTAGTACATATAATGAACTTTAAAGGAAAACTATAGCGGATAAGTTCACTTCATTAGTTCAAGAGGAATAGGGGTCCGGAATGTCAGATGCAGTTACTTAGAATAATTCGTGCAAATTACAAAAACCTTTGAAAGTAATGACTTGTATGAAGATGTTACTTGTTTAATACAGATAGTAAATCCCTTTTAAGTCGAAATATGTTGTTACGACTAGCTACGGAACCCTATTGCGCGTGGCCCGACACGCACTTGGCCGATTTTTTAGGTTGAGTTTCTGGTGTCTTTATTATTGGTAAGCAATATTTTGACAAACAGTCAAGGTATATAATGATCAGAGATAATAGATGTCAAGATGTAACATGAATAAATGGTAATTCTTTTGCAACAATTGGACTGTTAAATTTCAAAGAAAATTGTACCCGAGCCGGGTATAAGCTGCCCAAAACCCATACATTTCTCAGCTTTGACGTAAGTTTTATCTGGAACGCGCTGCTTGTGCAGTGGTTATAATATCATTTAAAACTTATAGCTCCCTCTAATTAAATGCATTCTCTTTGATAATGGTGTTATAATTTTACGCGTTGACAACTGTTTATGTCAAATGTCAGGAGGGTGTTGATCTTGAGACTACCTTTACATAGCTATAGAGTTAATCCGTCTAGAATGTTCTACTAAAAAGTCATTGGTGCCCCTATTGAGTCCGGTTTTTACGAAATAATCACTAAGAAAGGCAAGAACCTTTACTTCTGTAAAACATAACCACATCATTCCTCTTGAAGATTTAAGCGAATTTCTTAAGAGACTTAAGCCACCTATATACTGAGAAAATCCCTTAATCGCCTCTTACGACACCTGCTGAAGGTAATTAATAGTTCATTAAATATTTACGTGCGCAGAGTGAGATAACACTAATACATACATACATACGTATTCTATCCATCAGTAGTACCATTGGGTTTGTGGTGTACCTCGAAGTGTTAATGAGTTTTTAATGGCAATCAATTCCAACTACAGTACCCAGCGATAAATATTGCACATCGACCTTTGGAAAGAGACAATCGGTTAAATTCGGCTCCGTAGAGCGTTATCTCTGTCGCACGAAATACAAACAGTCCGGTACCTAGAAGCTGTTAAAACAATTATGATTTGCTTATTTTAATAATTATTTTTATTCTTTGTATAAAATACACCAATTTTTTTTATAAGTGTTGGCTTAGGTTCGGGTAAAATAAAATAAAAAATCATGTTCACATTAAGTTTACGTATTTAATTATTTTTAATTTTGTGTATTGAAATTTACCTACTTTATCGAGGTATTTTCTCAACGTCTTTTCAGACCTATTGTTATGAATAGCTTCAGATAATGTAGCTTTTAATGATTTTATTTTTGGCAGTTCATCGATCGTAAGTGAAAATCATGCACCATTCTTTGAACAACATCATAATAAAAATCGTCCATACCCAAACGAAATTGTTTTTTTGGTCTCATAATTTTTGTAGTGCTGAACTTAATTTCAGTACAACTTGTTTCAGTACAGACTTCGTTTAATATATTGTTCAAAGTTCTTCTTGAAATTCCAGTGGTATTTGCAACTCGCTCTTGAACCTTCTTAAAATAAAAACTTACATTTTCATCTTAATTTTTTTAAATATGTCAGCTTCGGTTACAAAATATTTATAAACATTGTAGATAATTTCGCGTGACTGATCTCGTAAAGGTTTCCCCCTTTTTCCTAATGCCATAGTACAACTTAAAATTATTTAAATTTGGGGGTGTTAACAACTCTAAATATATATTTTGAACTGACTGACTGACAAAACGTCACATAGGTAGTGTGCGACAGATATAATGCTCTACGAAGCCGAAATTAGCCGATGTCTCTTTCCAAAGGCCGATGTGCAATATTTATTGCCGGGTACTGTATTTCGGTGATAGAGTTATATTTTATCTGTGTGTTTTTTAACATATAAGGCCTAAGTCTCTTTCGTGGTTAGCCATTTTGACCATGCTCGCAAAAGTTCAAATCAACAGCAACCTTTTTATGGGAAGACATGGGTAGACAGATTTTGTCAAGAATAAGGATCGAACGTGGTTTGCCGCTGTCTAAAGCGGGACAATTATATTGCTACATCAATTTCTAAATTATCAAACAATTGCCAAAACCATCAATTCAAAGTCAATATAATATTATAATGTATATACTAATTTTAATATAAATTCATCCACGATTATAAGGTGGGATACCTTATAATCGTGGATGAATTTATATTAAAATTATCTATATTTTACCAAAACTTAGGTGCCTAGCCATTACACAAGCACTATATAGCTAGCTCATTACACACATGAGTTAGCCACTAATCCCCTCGCTCATACTTCATTAACTATACCAGGGGAACAGATTATACATAGGCCTAAAGTCGAAATCTAGTAGGTTGCTTGTTTGCTAAAAGGTACCATGTCAATATAACTATAATTTTGTGGAAAATAAGTGAAGAAACTAAATTAGTAAGGTTTCTTCAAAAACTTGTTACAGTTTACCCGAAACCATTTTCCTTAAAACTTTCCTAATTTTCCTTTTCGTAAAAACTTTTGAATGTTTGTTAAACGTACGAACATTTCAACACCTAAATAGATTTACTAGTGAACGTCCTCAATTTATACACTTACCAACAAAACGTAGAGCAATTCAAAGTAGTGTAGAGTAGAACTTCGCTAACAAACTAAAACACTATTAAATAGTAGTAAAACCAAAGTTAGTACATAAAACCTTTAACTCAATATGCTAACAATATTTCATGCCGGTTTTGTACAAGAAATTGTTTGTGGGTTCTTAACAAAACAAGACAGATGTACCAAAGGATCTTCAATTCATTATTAAATCTGCCTAACCACAGCCTACCTAAACTAACAAGCTGTAACGTAAACAAAGGAGAAGGACCGATGCGTGAATCGACAATGTTGTTCATGGAAGTAATATCTTGTCGAAACAACACTTGTCTAGTGGAAATTATACAAAAATAAGTACATTAATAACATTGTCTGCACGTGTGGTGTAGTGGTTTAAGCGGTCGCCTCGCCGCTCTTCACTGCACTGGTGCTATGGGTTCGATCCCCACATGGGACAAATCTTTGTGTAATTCGCAAAGATTTGTTCTGAGACTGGGTGTGATTGTGTGAGTGAATGTGTTTTTGGCCTTGTCATTGGGACCATTGGATAGTGTAATTGCTTCTGGCGTTTTATCTAATGTAAAAAATCCAAATTTATCTAATTTATTAATGTCACTTTGTCTTTACTTACGATCAGGGCAGGGCGCACCAGAATACCAGCACTGAGCTCCGTACCTTATCTGGTAATCGGTATGAACTTATTTTTAATATTAAATAATTAGTTTTATAATTGTTCATATAATTTTAAGATTTGCCGGAATAAATGTATCTTATTCAAGAAAATTTTATACGGCTTATGCCTTAAATGGAAACAAACCAGTGGACATCTACAACCTACAAAATAATACCAATGGGTCTCTAAATTAAGGAGAATACTATACAATGTAAATTAAATTGGGACTGGCTATGTCGTCACGTCATTTGCCTTCAGAGCCAGTAATTTCTGGATAATCAGGTAATCTAAAAACACTACCTACTATTTGGTGGCAGGTTGAATACGATAAGAGAGTGTAGACGACGTTGTTCTTCCTCAAACTCGTTCATCAAAATGCTGAAACGCCTAGCAAATTGAAGTAAAACTAAAAACAACAAACGATAATATGTTGTGACCTTTAAACAGAACAAGAAAGATAGATCAAAGGCCCTATTCATGATCAAATCTACGTTAACACACAGCCTCCCTAAACTAACAAGCTGTAACATAAACAAACGAGAAGGACCGATGTGTGAGCGTGGAGATGAATCGACAATGTGCCGTTCAACATTTTCTTGAGTGTGTAGTTCCTAAACATGTTTATTTGGACAGTAAAAGTCATGGATCTAAATATTACGAGTTTGATTTCTATATCAGACTACAATGTTTTATAGTTGGTAAAGGTATTTCTAATATCTGCCAATGAGAAGGGAAAATACTCGAAAGATAAATAAATAACTAAATATCTCACAACTTACACACAACGTCATCTAGTCTTTGGGACTAGATGACGTTGTGTGTAAGTTGTGTTAAACAGAGTAGTTAGTAGCTACTATGGGTACTAGAATAACTGATACTAATACATAAATATTTTTCTTTTGTAAATACATACTTATTATACATAGATGATAATGAAGATGAAAATAAGAATGGTTGAGCAATCTACTCTATCATACAAAAATATTCGTAAATATTGTTTCACACCACTTCTTTCTGATAATATATTTTTGTGTCAATGCTACTATACTCAACACACATCGATCAAAATGTAATTTATGAAAAGTAATGAACCTAAAACCTATATAAAATGCAAAAGGCACAACAGAGCCATAATTTTCCTAAAAATATTACGAATAACGAACCTTCGTAACATTTTAAATGAGATTCTTTGTAAAACATAATTTTGAATGTGAGGTTTGCAGACTCCAAAAAAACGACGTCCTAAGTAAACGTTATCATTGAAATTAACATAAACTCCATATTCAAATCTTATATTGAAAAGGGATCTTTCATTAATGTACAGCCTAGTTTTACGGTAAAACCTAATTGTAATATCGCTCCATTATAAATGTTATCCCTCATTTCAATTTGAATCGTCCAACAAAGTACTTTCTAAAGTATTTTCTACAATTTCCCGGCATTTCAAAACGATGCTAAAGTAGAAAGTTGTCAACGCAGCTGCGGGTAACAGAGGGTTACCGAACTATACATTCATTGCTAGGTATATCTACATAATTTATGGTATATTTTGGTAGCAGTTGCTAACTACGGGACATCGAAATTGTGTCACCACAGAACTTTATATACGCAAAGTGGCTGTAAAGCACTTTAAGAAATTAAAAGTGAAGAAGTTGTAAACTTAAACAAAAGAAAATAGGGTTTGTTTTGTGTTCTATTTGTTTTCAAATGTTGGACAACAACATACCTTGACAGTTCGCAGCGCGCCATGAGCGGCATCCTCTGCCCAGACCTTGACCCCGTCCTTCTCGTACTCCAAGGTCCAGCCTGATTCGGAGGTAAGAAGGCTTTTTAGAGCTTCGAAGTCAGAGTCATCAGCTACGCGCGCCTCGCCGCGCGCCCATCCCGCGCCTCCCATTCGTCCACGGACATCACAACGATGCTCACGGCAAACTGACGGACGAGCCTGCCGTTACCCGCGTCTGAAGTCGATGCCAAGCGCATGCGCGGGACGCAGCGCGGCCATCTTCCTTTCCTTCTTTTTTTTAATTTTGAGTTCTAATTGGTTTTCTTTAATTATACGTCCTGTCATTCCTGCCAGTTCTATTTGCTTTTATGACCGGCGATATGGATGTCACTTGTTGAATCGGTCAGTTTTGTTGATAGATTGTCCATTTATTTTACTAAAAGGAAGAGGCAAACTACTTAGTTATAACAACCTTTACCTGCCTAAGTGCCTGATTAAGTTCCTACAAGTGCCAATAACGATTTCAGATTAGCATTGGTTACAAACACATGATTACTATAGGTTGACCGCTTAACTGAGACTTCGCCTGCGGGGTACAGGGGCGCGGGGGTATGGCGACAAAGGGGAATGAAACAGCTGCGGGCGGTGGGCAAATTTTTGTGATTGTTCATTACGTTCGCTACATGGGTAGCGATCGCATGTGTTAACTGTTGCAGACACCTTGTGAGAGGTACACATGGAATGATAATCTCAAGATGAATCGAAAAATCTTCAGACATAAAGTAAACAGTCAGTGCAAGCAAATGGCTTTTAACGTATACATAAATTTTAGAAAAAAGAAACTGGACCCAAAAAAAGTTTTGACTTTCTTACGATTTAATTATATGTTTAGATAAAAAATAGTATAATAGTTTATTCTCAATTATTTTATTTACGTACATAAGTTTATTAAAATTTTGTATCTTCTTAACTATTTTTCATTTGATAAATCACTATTTCTTTTTTCCTATGATGTCACATATCTTAGGAAATATCTTGGTTCATTTCATCTCCTGTATGTTTCATTAAGTGCCCCCACCGCCCGCAGCTGTTTCAGTCCCCGTTGTCGCCATACCCCCGCGCCCCTGTACCCCGTAGGCGAAGTCTCAGTTAAGCGGTCAGCCTATAACTATCAAACGAGGATTAAAATCAATGATAGCCGAGTGGGGGACTGTAGGACTAGACAGTCCAACCTATACACCTCTATCAATAAATCGTTAAGATTAATTTTTCTGAAGATATAATTATGCTAAGTATAATGAAAATGATCGCTCGCTAACGGTCAAGGAAAGCAAACGTGAGGAAACCTGCATACCTGAGAGCGCACACAATGTGCTCGAGGGTGTGTGATACCACGTTGGACAAGTATTGTCCACGAGAAGAGGCCATGTTCAGCAGTGGTACATATATATTGTACCTTTAAGTACATGGCTTCTGTTATCAAACTAGGTATTAACCAAGATAAATTATTTTAATCAAGAAAAATACATCTTACATCTGTTAGCTAGCAACGGCATCAAACAACTCTAACCGACATGCTAAGTAATTCTTAATTATACTATTCAAGAGAATCCTTTTGATCTTCAACCATTAATTGGATGAGGCGTGTTTCGTAGGCGTTTTCCATAGAAATTGGATGACGCACGTTATCGCAGACACATTAGAGTAAGGTCGGAAAAGCGTGAAATCCCTAGATTAGAAACGCTTGATGTTACAATTGCCTTCGAAGTTAATGAGGAGGAATTTCTAGAAAAAACAAACAAATACTTAAACCAATTCTATGGTAATTAACGGAAGAAAGACTCAATCTTATTTCGACACAGTTCAATGTTTTGTTTTTATTATCCCATTTGGTCATATTTTTCAAAACAAATGAAGACTTACTTAAAGTCATGTATCTAAAGGAAAGTTGCATTGCCTCAACTTGCTAAAGTGATTGCTAAGGACAGTCCTTTGAAGAAGACCCGGGTACCAAGCTAAACCTATATCATTAAATAATTTTCCAATAAAAAAACCTACTTCAATTACTAATAATGCTTATAAAATAAAAACTACTAAACCAAACTGAAATAATTTTTTATTGGACCACCTGGCAGCTATTTCACATCGAACAAAAAAAGAATCACGCGAATCGGTCTATTAACCGCGACGTAATCGATGTACATACATAAAAAAAACATACCGGCCGAATTGAAAACCTCCTCCTTTTTGGGAAGTCGGTTAAAAAACAAAGGCTGCTGACTGAGCTGCTGACGTAAATATTATGTTCAGTTAATCTAAAAAAAAAAGTTCGTAAATAAGCTTTTCGTCAAAATGATCAGAATTCAATTATTTAAGTAAAAAACAACAAAAGTGTGAGTATTTATGTAGCCTGTTTCTAATGTTTTAAAAAAGGAATCTGTTATCTATTACTTCTATAAGATAAAACGGTTTTGTATAGAATTTTAAATTCAATTTGTTAGTTCATCAGTTTTAATGGGTTCCTAGGTCCCGATAGAACGGCAGTTAATTGAATCTAGTATAAGTAAGGCTGAGTAAGAGTTACTATATATTATGATTCAAGTCTCGTTTTTTGCAAAGTATAGCCTTGAAATGGACTTTCGTTACTTGAATATATCATACAGGGTGGATGCGACATAGCGACATTTATTGAAACCACAGCTTCTATACATGGCCAGTATGCATTTCCACCGGATAAAAAATTGTCTGGCGAAAAAAAAAAACCACGTCTTCCGAACAAATTGCACGATCGCAATGTTCAAATTGTTCGGAGAACGTGATTTTTTTTTTTCGCCAGAGAATTTTATCCGGTGGAAATTGATACTTACCATGTATAGAAGCTGTGGTTTCAATAAATGTCGCTATGTCGCATCCACCCCATATAATTAATAAGCATTCCTGTTTACTTTGAATGTGTATCGCTATAACTGTTCATGATAGTTGAACTGGTATTATTTTTATTTAATCGTGTTACTCGCCCAGCTAGATGGGCTTCAATTAATATTGTTAGTATTAAATGACGAACGTCTGCAGAATAGTCAAAAATGAAAACTAACTATCTAGTGAGAACAAATCTACGATATTTCATAGTAAACGATTGGCAACCCTAACCAATAAAAGCGATTACGATGTGAATCCGTACGGCCCTTGATTACTTCGACAGGTCAAAGACGCTTTGAAGAAAATGCTTCTTGACTTTATTCAATTTCTTTTCTCGTTTATATAAGCCGACAAGACAACTAAAGTAAAACGATTCTACAAGGGCCTTAGATTAAGACGATCAATGCGACTGTCTCATCTAGAAATGAAAATTGCTAGGAAAATATATTGGTGCTAAATTTTATAATAATTGTTAGCTTGGAGAGTCGCTTGAGTTCGTAATTTATTTTAAGAGTTTAGAAATATTTAAAGTTTTAATCTCTAGGCACTGGTGTCGCAACGGCAACATGTTGATTAATTCATTGCAAGGTTTCTTCTTTATTCATTTTCACAAATTGTTCATTCCAAACAAATGAATTTATTTTATTGCACTTGCTAATAATGGATTATATAAACTCTTTTGATAACATTACCGAACCAAGCCAAGCCAAAAAAAGTCTGACGCCCCGATTGTCGATCATCTGTTCAAGCGCCTCCTGGGGCCTATGCAAATAAATGATTTGAATTTGAATTTGAATCTTTGCGCAAATCGAGGCTTTGATAATTATCATCAGTTGTCAATTCTAAAAATATATACATTATATTTAATGTAAGATCAGCAGACCGCGATTTTGTTCGTGTGGTAGTTGGTTATGTCGAAACATAAACAACAACACAAACCCTCTCTCGATAAAATATCTAGGAATAAAACATTTTATTTGTACGACATATGTAGCGAACAAAAGCAGATTGTAGATGCGTCACGCACCACCAAACCGGAATACAGTTGTGCAAGCACTACTATTTGGCAGCAGGTTGCAGGTGAGACGGTGCTGCCGTCTTGACCTGCAATTATTTGTGTTTATTTTCCTTAATTTTTTTTTTTTTTTTTTTTTTTTTTTCATGTAAAATTACTAAAATTTATTAATATAATAATATTTAATATAATTATAACTTAAATATTGACAACTATACACTTAGAATTAAAAATAAATAAATATTTATATACAATAATATACATGGAAAATATAAAAGATATTTCAAAACCTTAAACAGCATCAAAAAATTCCTTAACTAATACTGTCCCGCCACAAATACAGACTCTTTGATTTCTTTCTGTTTTAGTTGTTCAATGTCGGCCCAAATTATTTAAGGCTCTACTGCTTTATGTGCTCCTCCAAGACTGAAAAGGCGGCGTTCAATATTTTGATGTTTTCACTGAATAGTGACATGCCTTGTCGCCATATTATAATATCACTGGATATATATTTATCACTATTACCTAGCATAATAAAATTCTTATTAATTCATGCCAAATGAGGCCTCACAAATTAGCATATAATATCGCGATATTAATTTCGCTACAATTTCGCCCTGTAAATATCAACTTTTACAATGTATGCATTCTTTTTGTGCAACTATACTCTGTCCATTTCTTTATTTTCTTTTTGACAGATTACATTTAGGGATGCCTTCACACGTTACTGATTCGATTTGAAATCACAATCGATGTTGTCTACGAAGAACTTTCAATCGATTAATTACATCGAAATGGTTTTAGTTCATTATTAATTATTCGTTTATTAGTAGTTTTTATTAGATGAAATAAATATACAATAATAATATAATAATAATGTCACATACTTAGTCTATGACGACTTCCTAGTTACCTTTGTTTACATTTTCCTTTTTAATTCCAAGATTTCGACTTGATTTCTTGCAAATAATTATTCATGGAATCATGATACTATTATTATATTCTTTTTTTTATAAAAATACAGACAATACACAAAAAAAAGTTAAATTATTCTTTTTCATAATGATCGATTTATTTCATTTCACGATTTGATTTATAGTCTGTGGTTGTTTGTTACAAACAGTGAACTTCCCTAAAAAGTGCCGCTTGTCATTAAAGTACATTATTATTGTAGTACATTAATCTGACAAAAAAAAACGGTAATTCATAGGCGTGATCTGTCAAAAAGAAAATAAAGAAATGGACAAAGTATAGTTTCGTATATATACATACATATACAGGGTGTCCCATATTTAATGGATAATCCTTTACCTGCAGATTGGGGGCATCACGCCTGATAGGAAAATGCAAAATTTGTAGAAAAAAAGTATCATGGATTTTTAAATATCGAACATTTTAGATTTTTTCACAAATTAGCCACTTTCGTCCACTCTTCTTGATGCCATGTTCGTAAATCTCAGATTTTTTCAAGTCTGTTTTTGGAATTCAATTCTTGAATAGATGTACTATCAAATTTACTATCTCATTATTGTACAATTATTTCATTTAAAAAACTACAAAGATAAATAAAAAAAAAAATTACATGACATTTTTTTTTACAAAAAGTTTGAACCCTCATGGTGTAAAAAAAATGTATGAAGACCTGTGTGCCCATCACGAAAAAAATATGCCAGTTTCATTGTGATTCTAAAATGGTATAAAATATTTTATATTTTTTTTTATTTAAAAAAATAATGTGAGAAATTATGACCAGGGTCCGATTTTTTTTAAATCACTTTCTACCAAAATGATATCCTAGTTGATAATACTAACTACTTAAGCGTATTAAACTAAACTAAATAATTACGAATCGTTCCAAATACTGTTTTTTGTAAAAGTTATGCTTGATAACTTTTACAAAAAACAGTATTTGGAACGATTGACAGCGATTATAAATCTTATAATACCTATCTATGAAAGTATCGATTAAGATCAAAATACTGAAAGTAATTAAACAATATTTTTTTAATTTTGCTCATCACTTATCTGGGTAACGAAAAAAAAAACGCTGACACTCAAATGTGTTCTGTAAAAAAGGCGCGCAAAATTTTTAAATTTGCGGATGCGAAATTTTCAGTTTTCTCTAACAGATTTTATGATATTGTGCTGTGACTTCAGACTTGTTTTTTGCTACTTGAATTTGGACTTATCAACAT
The DNA here is from genome assembly GCA_905147285.1 of Hypena proboscidalis. Taxonomy (NCBI): domain Eukaryota; kingdom Metazoa; phylum Arthropoda; class Insecta; order Lepidoptera; family Erebidae; genus Hypena; species Hypena proboscidalis. Next base: position 3,429,524 of record LR990132.1, read on the forward strand.
CGGCAAATTAACAAAAAACGTTCGGAAACCTTTCTCGGTAGAGCAAAAGCATTTGTGTATACTCTCCTGGTGTATACAGATATCGCGGCATTTTACGAAAGAAGATAACAAGTCTCAATTCTCGTAGCAAAAACAAATCCAAAGTCACAGCACAATATCGTTTGTTAATTTGCCGATGTTGATAAGTCCAAATTCAAGTAGCAAAAAACAAGTCTGAAGTCACAGCACAATATTATAAAATCTTTTAGAGAGAACTGAAAATTTCACATCCGCAAATTTAAAAATTTTGCGCGCCTTTTTTACAGAACACATTTGAGTGTCAGCGTTTTTTTTTTTCGTTACCCAGATAAGTGATGAGCAAAATTAAAAAAAATATTGTTTAATTACTTTCAGTATTTTGATCTTAATCGATACTTTCATAGATAGGTTTTATAAGATTTATAATCGCTGTCAATCGTTCCAAAAACTGTTTTTTGTAAAAGTTATCAAGCATAACTTTTACAAAAAACAGTATTTGGAACGATTCGTAATTATTTAGTTTAGTTTAATACGCTTAAGTAGTTAGTATTATCAACTAGGATATCATTTTGGTAGAAAGTGATTTAAAAAAAATCGGACCCTGGTTATAATTTCTCACATTATTTTTTTAAATAAAAAAAATTATAAAATATTTTATACCATTTTAGAATCACAATGAAACTGGCATATTTTTTCCGTGATGGGCACACAGGTCTCCATACATTTTTTTTACACCATGAGGGTTCAAACTTTTTGTAAAAAAAAATGTCATGTAATTTTTTTTTTTATTAATCTTTGTAGTTTTTTAAATGAAATAATTGTACAATAATGAGATAGTAAATTTGATAGTACATCTATTCAAGAATTGAATTCCAAAAACAGACTTGAAAAAATCTGAGATTTACGAACATGGCATCAAGAAGAGTGGACGAAAGTGGCTAATTTGTGAAAAAATCTAAAATGTTCGATATTTAAAAATCCATGATACTTTTTTTCTACAAATTTTGCATTTTCCTATCAGGCGTGATGCCCCCAATCTGCAGGTAAAGGATTATCCATTAAATATGGGACACCCTGTATATGCTCAAAAGTCTTATGACACAACATTTAAATTATTTAATGCTGTAATAAGATATTATTTTGTTTTGTTGCCAAGCGCCACAAAATATTAATAATCATCAAAAGTATAAATTGTATCTCAAATGATAACGAGTTTAAAGGTTATCCATACCACTACGTCAAGGCGAGATCTAAAGTAAATCCCCGCGAATCAATAATGCTAATCAAATTTTTTGCTCAATATTATTTTAAACAAAAAATATGCGGTACACGTGTCTAAGCAAATACATTCAATTTTTTTATCTATTTTAACGTACATTTTTGCGAAAGTCTAATAAGAAGAAGCTTAAGTTAATTATGTACTAGAGAAAAGTCAACTAGGCGGCCGACTAATCGGCTTTACTATAAATGCCAATAATGCAATTTAAATTTTAAATTTAACCGAATCTAATGATCGGAGGCGCGGTTCTGTAGCAACTTAGTGTATCCTAACCTCCATAAATACGGTCAATATTTGCTTGACAGAAATTCAAATTTCGGGTGATTCCATTGAATCTTATAAGCCTAATCACGATGGTTCTATGTGAACCCGTATTGGAGAACCCCCTCACACCTTAACCCTGGACATTGAATACATCATCAGACCCTAAACATTATTCGTCTTGAAATATCATATTTAAATATATCGAATGAGCTCAAATGCGATGGATTTACGTGAACTAGAAGTGGAGAACCCTGGTGATTTCTGTCCTCATCATCAGCTTAGGTATTGAATCCCATGATATTGGTAATTTTAAGTTACATTTGTACATGTGAAAACATTTTCAAACATTTTCGATAAAAAAAATGGGCCAAATGCATGTCAAAACTACTACTATATTAAATATTGAATTTTTTTCTATAAATATGCTAATTTTCAGCGCAATCGGATAACTAGAAGTGGTCAAAATCAGGTTTACAAGATTTGAAAAAATCCTATCCAAAATCAATCTCTTACAAAAGCTTTTTAGATGCTAAGAAAAAGAAACTATACTCTGTCCATTCCTTTATTTTCTTTTTGACAGATTACATTTAGGGATGCCTTCACACGTTACTGATTCGATTTGAAATCATAATCGATGTTGTCTAAGAAGAACTTTCAATCGATTAATTACATCGAAATGGTTTTAATTCATTATTAATTATTCGTTTATTAGTAGTTTTTATTAGATGAAATAAATATACAAAATAATAAAATAATAATAATGTCACATACTTAGTCTATGACGGTTTCCTAGTTACCTTTGTTTACATTTTGATATGTCATTCCAAGATTTCGACTTAATTTCTTGCAAAAAAATATTCATGGAATCATGATACTATTATTATATTCTTTTTTTTTATAAAAAAAAAAATCAAATCAAATTATTCTTTTTCATAATGATCGATTTATTTCATTTCACGATTTGATTTATAGTCTGTGGTTGTTTGTTACAAACAATGAACTTCCCTAAAAAGTGTCGCTTGTCAATAAAGTACATTATTATTGTAGTACATTAATCTGACAAAAAAAACGGTAATTCATAGGCGTGATCTGTCAAAAAGAAAATAAAGGAATGGACAAAGTATAAGTAGGTTAGTATCAAAGAGTTTGTAGGAATTTGGATCTCACGGATTCCTAATTACACTTAACAAAGCCTGGTATTTTAATCTTGAGCCTCAGGGACATTAGTGTTCTTGCGAATAAGTAGGTGCTGTGCTGGCATTTTGGAGAATTCATTTGTGAAATTCTTAACCAATATATTACATAAAATATTTTTTTTAACATTGGACGTTAGAAAACGCTCCATTTTTACCGCTTTACCTTTTTCTTATGTCTATTACTCTACAGGGTGGCTCATTAATAGCGGTCAGTATGGCGAAGTCTGTCATTATACTTATTATAAATACACAAATCTTTTTCTACCATGACATCGATTTACTGACGTGGCAAAGACATTAAAAACTGCATGCTTAGACTTAAGAAAAACCTTGTACTCAGCTCTGGAATTGAACCTGGTCGAATTGAAAAATAAAAATAGCATTTTTTTAATTGGATATCGATTGTGTAGGTCATAAGCAGTAAATCTTGCTATGAAAAATTACATCTTAAATGAATTAAATGCGTTGTATTTTGAGTAGATTTTTCTTACGAGATTGACTGTTGATTCGAGTTCGATTACCGGATCGAGCAAAGTATTATTTGTTTTTTTCTGTAAGGAAATTCTCAAAAACAGCACGGAGTTGGATTTGTGCCCGGCGGATGGCGATAGGGTCACCCCCTATCCTATGGAACCTAAAAACTTAACAAGTGATTTTTATTATTATCATTATGTCAGCTGCTACGTGACTATAATGACGAATAATGTAACTTGAATAGTTACATAGTAAGTAGGTTGGTATAGTAAGAAACAATGATCTCTACTATTAGTGGTAATGACCTTCAATACTATGAATAAGAAATCAGGACTGTACCGGACTTCCCCGGAGCCTCCAATATTTACCTGTTTGTCTCGAGTTTGTGAATAACGAAATGTTTTAGTTTTAAAAGCCGTATGCTTAATGCAAGTACCACGTTAAGTTCTTTTTTTTTTTATATAAAAGCTTACAATTTGCTAATACAAATTACTACTCCAGCTAAGCTTAATTCGCTTGTGTTAGGAGGAAGTTCACGTCCGTGGTGTAACGAACCCACGACCTCTCGATCGTAAGTCCGATGCCTTATCCATTGCGCCACGGCCGCTTAAAGTTATGACTCATTAGACAAACATTTCTTTTGAAATTGTTAAAGAGACACAGGTTGACATTTATTGATAGAACAAGCGAATTTAGACTGACGTGCTTTGAAATGTCTATACGAAAATAGTATTATGGTGAATGACGACTGAATGGCGGAGTGGGTAGTGTACCTGCCTGCTACGCCGAGGTCGCGGGTTTGATTCCCGCTTAAGACAAATCTTTGTATTTATGAACATGGGGGTTTGTCTTAGTCTGGGTGTTTCATGTATAATAAGTATGTATTTACAAAAGAAAAGTATATATGTATTAGTATTAGTTATTCTAGTACCCATAGTACAAGCTCTGCTTAGTTTGGGACTAGGTGGCGTTGTGTGTAAGTTGGGAGATATTTATTTATTTATTTTATTAATCATGAATCTGCCTAGTTGATAGTACAAAAGTATATTTACAAAATAATTGACGAACGATAAAGTATACTGTTATTTTATTATCACTTGGACTGCTTATCATTTCATAACTTAAATTAGAGATGCCACGAATAGTGAATTGGCCGAATACCGAATACCGAATATTCGGCAACGCTGTCGGCCGAAGCGCCGAAAATTCGGCCGCCGAATATTCGGCGACGAGAGTGGAATAGTAACTTTTAACGCGAGTAAAACCGCGTGGATCAGCAGGCGGCATTGTTATTGTTTTCCTCACTAAAATGCACTTGAGCACTTGATACAGTTATTTACCTAACTAATGTTGTAATTACCTAGCCTACTTACGATATATTATATATAAAAGATATTTACAATATAACTATAAAGTACACGGTCGTGAATTGGCGCGAAATTCAAAACACTGTCCGTCCACTAAGAAACAGCGCCAAAACAGTAATGAAAATAATTTGGTAATCAAACTTTCTTTCCAAAATTACGATAAATTAATTAGTAGGACACGTGTATCGGTCTATCTATTCGCCTAGATCGGACGACCGATCCTTACAAGTGGTGGTCAGCAAACGAGAAACAATACCCGAACCTTTCGAAATTATTTGCAAAAGTTTATCTTTCTGCGCCTGGAAGTAGCGTTTATAGTGAGAGGTTATTTTCTGAGGCTGGTAACGTTTACGATGAAAAGCGCAATCGTTTGCTACCAAAAAATGCTGAAAAGCTCGTTTTTTATCCATCACAACTTAGCACTGATTAATTTTAAGTACTAAAATGTTGTAATTTGGAAATAAATACGTAATTTTGAGTAGAATAACGTGTCTTTTTTACATGATTTGCTATTCGGTATTCGGCCGAATAGTACGCACTATTCGGCCGAATACCGAATAGCAAAAAAAAGTGACCGAATAGGCCGAATACCGAATAGTTGCCGAATATTCGTGGCATCTTTAACTTAAATATTATTATACACATTATATCTCATAGTCAATGATAAAATATTGAATTACTGCCTTCAATTACTATTTTTTATGACGATTTAAAATTAGTACCTTTGTACTGTAATCTGTAAGCACCTAAGATGTATAATTAAAATTAATCTTGATTGTAACACTTTAGATACAATGTGATAATATTATGATTAACTCAGGTTTCCAAAATACATGAACGCCTTTTTTTTCCTAACCCATGTTGTCCCACTGCTGAGCAAAGGTCTCTCCCATACACGACCACAATTCTCTGTTTTGGGCTCTGTCTGTCCAATCCCTCCGAAACATGAACGTCTAGTTTGTAAAAACAATGTTTGTATCTTTTTTGGTAATAAACTTTATTTTATTTTTTATTTTTAAAAACGAGTTACCACTATAGGTCCACAATCTATAAGGCACCTACACAGGCCTTGATATTGACTACTACCACTAACGAGAGCCTAACTTGGGACTCCCATCCATGTTTAGATGCGTCTATATTACACTATTTACATAATAAACCAAGTTTCGATGACATCAACTCTTAATATGACCTGCGAGCGATAAAGAAAAATCCCCTTATCCCACACACCAACACACAAACACATACACACTGCTTATAAATACGAGTCGTTACCTTATCCAGTACTCAGTCACAGTCTAGACTTGGCAACAGTGAGAACCGCTCAATCAACAGTAACAGTAAATAGTGAAGATGCAGAAATTATCAGTATTTCTGTTTGCGTTGGCGGCGATATGCTTGCACTGTGAGGCGAAGCATTTTGCTACAAAGTGTGATCTCGTTCAAGAATTAAGGAGGCAAGGATTCCCGGAGGATAAGATGAGAGATTGTAAGTTTTGGTTTTATTATAGTTTTATCTAAGGAAAGTAGAGCTTTTGTTAATGTGGTCTCACAACAAAATGGTAATGAACATTGCAGTGGTCTAACTATTGTCAAACAAAGCAATACGTTATATAATTGAATTGAATTTACCTGTACAGATATCTAATTTCGATGTAATAACTTTGCAGTCCTACTTATCAGCCTGCATCGATATATAGGTACCTTACTATACGTGGGAGAAAAATGGTAATAAACATACGTCTTAAACAGGAATATGGACTACTTTTTCTTATTATAAGCACTTTTATGGCAACCTCAAAAAGAAACAGTTTCTAAAAGATTTGTATGAAAACGCGAACAATTACGCCTACCTACCTACCTGATATGATAAAAATAACAATTTTAATTGTAATAACAAAACTTATCTGTGTCTCATGCCAGAATAATGGTTAAACTTTAGGTATTCAGTGAAAAAAGTTATAATTCTCCAGCTTATTTTTGACCATGGACACTCTCTTTCTTCTGGGGTAGACTACTTTGTCATCGCTACGAATATTTTATAAGCAAAAGAGTACCTTTATTTTTCTTTCTTGGTTATACTAGCTTTTGACCGCGACTTCGTCCGCGTGCAATTCATTATATTATGAACTAGCTGTTACCCGCGACTTCGTCCGCGTGGATGTCGTTTTATGAACAAATAATGCTAAAGGTAACAATGTCAATATAACAATAGTAGGTACAACTCATGTAGACTTAAATATAAAGTTTCATGGTTTTATCTTTTAAAATTAAGAAATCCCATACAAACTTTCAACCTCTATTTCAACCCCTTCATCCCTTTTTTTTTAAAAAAAAAAGTAGCCTATGTTCTGTCTCAGGGTCTAAAGATTGTCTGTACCAAATTTCATCAAAATCGGTTGCGAGGTTTAAGCGGGAAAGCGTAACAGACAGACAGACAGACAGAGTTACTTTCGCATTTATAATATTAGTTGGGATTAGCTGCTCCCGCGCTTTGACCCGCGTTAACCGTTACTGCCCCGCTTCCATTGAGTTGAGTTCAGCGTAATGTTAAATATCAAAAAACCTAAATGGATAGTTAGACTATCAAACACAAAAATAATTATTAAAATTTGATTGTAAGTTCTCGAGATTAGCGCTAACAAACAAACATACTAACTTTCTCCCGCGGTTTCGTCTGCGTGCCAGGTACACCAAAAAAGTTACCTGCATATAAAATTTTATCAAAATCGGTCAAGCCGTTTAGAATATTAGCCGATACAAACAGACAAACAGATAGACAGACAAAAACTTTAAAAACTGTATTTTAGGCATAGGTATCTTGCAAATAACTATAGGTATCAACTGGAAAAAGCTTTGTTATTTTGACATTAAAAACAGACACTTCAATTTTATTTATTATTTTATTTATTTATTTATTTTTTTTTTTTTTTTTTTATTTATTGATTACGGGGTAATCTCTGCAATGGTACTACAAGTCAGGTTTAGCTGATTCTTCTTGCATTTTGATAGTATAATTCCTGCTTAAATTGGCCGGTCGACACCTACGGGAGCCGAACAGGATCGCTTACCGCGGGAAGCAGTTAGTGCCAGTAATAATATGGCCGAATAACTGGGTCAGATATAAATAATCTACTGCATGTGCAAGTACCTTTATTCCCTCTAACTGACTCGGCAATGGGCTCACTTTAGTAACCGGTTTGAGCCAGCTGTTAATTTGTTACTACTCCAGGTCGATATCCTCTGAAGTACCTAGGTCTGGCTAGGTGTTGGCATTACGACTGACGACGACTGACGATTAACGGCCGGATGGCAGAATGGGTAGTGTACCTGTCTGCGACGCCGAGGTTGCGGGTTCGATTCCCGCTTAAGAAAAATCTTTGTGTGCATGAACATGGGGGTTTGTCTTAGTCTGGGTGTTTCTATGTATATTTAAAAAAAAACCGGCCAAGTGCGTGTCGGGCCACGCGCAGTAGGGTTCCGTAGAAAAATATTTATAATTTTACTTTTTAACTAAATGGCGTCCTTCAGAAAGGAAATGTTTGTAGTACACGAAACCAGCTAGCACGTATGAATGTTAAGGAAGCGAAAGAAGTATGTAAGGAGCGAAGCACATGGCGTTCCATCGTCTTTGCCTACCCCCGTGGGATAAAGGCGTGATTTTATATATGTATTATGTATGTTTATTTATGTTTCAAGAATTTTGAACGAAATATTCTGAGTAACTGCATCTGACATTTCGGACCCCTATTCCTCTTGAACTAATGAAGTGAACTTATCCGCTATAGTTTTCCTTTAAAGTTCATTACATGTACTACCGACACAATTTTTTTCAGATTTTGGGATCCAGTAGTTTAGCTTTTAGACGGGGGACGCTCTACTCGAACAAAAATTTGCTCTTTAAAGTTAATTATCTCGCAAACGGATCTCTAAATCAAAAAACTGTCTTAGCAACCCCTGAACGTTTTTAAAAGTCCTATCTAACAATACCCCACACTATGGGGTAGGCGACAAAAAAAAACATCCCTACTTTACATGTAGGGGAGCTACCTGAAAAAAAATATTTTTCCAAATTTTATTCTACGACTTTCTTTGTTTAGTTAACATACATGTTCATGCAAAATTTCAGTTTTCTAGCACCAACGGTTTCGTCGCTATGCCTTGGACAGACGGACGGACAGACGGACATGGCGAAACTATAAGGGTTCCTTGTAGGTACTACGGAACCCTAAAAAGTGTGTATTTAAAAAAAAGTATACATGTATTAGTATTAGTTATTCTATTACCCATAGTACAAGCTCTGCTTAGTATGGGACTAGATGGCATTGTGTGTTAGATGTGAGATATTGATTATACCACCGCAGGCGTTATACTTACCCACTTATGCCTACAAATCATGTTTTTTTTTACATACTACTTATGTTTGATTATACGTAATTACTTAGTAACTCTGAATCATAATTTAATTTTATATGTAGACTCCATAACCAACAGATGCATGGTGCTAATTTAAAACTGTTATAATTATACGAATTTTAATTAGGTACCTACACCTTATCTCATTTAGATACGGACAGCATAAATATAGCGGCTCAATAGTTTCAGTTCATGTTTAGATTTACCTTGAATACAAGGAAAAATCGTGGTCAAAAACTTGCACTTTAGCATTAAAATTGCACAAAAAACAATCACAAATCTTGATACTACCCCAACATTACCTACAGTCGTAGCAATTTCGTGTGCGAACCAAGAAAATCCCATGGGAAATCCAATTTTCCTTAATCTTTTAAGTTTTACTTTTCGCCAAAACTTTATGCGGACGTTAAGAATATAAATTAAACAAAGCTTAATTTATATTCTTTTATGGGACTAATTTTAAATACATGATTTTATAAGATTTTTCGATTAATTTAATCTTGTCCTACCAATGACAGTCTTGTTGTTTGTTGTTTTGATAGTATATATGTTATGTAACTTTAATTAATTTTAATTTTAAATTCTTCTCATTTTCTCATCTTTTTAAGCCTTTTTTCTAAAGTTTTTTCTAACTTTTTTATTTCCTTATGACGGTGAGAATTGAAGATTTATAGCCGTTGTTTCTGACAATCATAATTATAAATGTTCGTTTAGGCGCAGAATGTCCAATTCGCAAAATGTCAAGCGGTCGCAAAATGTCCAATTCGCAAAATGTCCAATTCGCAAAACGTCCAATTCGCAGAATGTCCAATTCGCAGAATGTCCAATTCGCAAAATGTCCAATTCGCAGAATGTCCAATATTCATCATAACGTTGTGTGATTCATCATAATTAATGGTGACCATTAATTGGTGGAGGTTTTTAAGTATGAATAAATCAATAAGTTAAATTATTATTAGTGAAATTACTGGCACATGAGGCATAACACCGTAGTCCTCAGCTGCAGCGACGCATCTGCAATCTGCTTTTGTGGATTGTTGATGTCCATGGGCTGTACTCCACTTACCATCAGGTGGATTACATGTTCGTTTGCTGTGGGCTTAGTATAAAAAAAAAAAAAAAAAAGTAGCCAAGTTACTAGGAAATCACATTTATTTTAATTTAACGTAAATTATAGAATAAATATAAAAAATACTGTGGTCTAGTGATTGTAAAATTTGTAAATCATACCCATCAATTTACTGTTGGTTACTTAGATTATTATTATTATTACTTAGTTACTTAAATAAAATATATGCGTTACAATAGAAATATTACGTTTAAGGAAATAATATTCATAAATAAAAAATAGACCTGTCATTGTAATGATTTGCGGTCGCAGTTGGTTCGCTTGTTAGTACTCGCTATAAAGACTAGATGTCGCTGTACATGAAATACGCAATGTGAAATAAGTTTTTGTTAATCCCAACAGTAAATGATGGGTATGATTTACAAATTTTACAATCACTAGACCACAGTATTTTTTATATTTATTCTATAATTTACGTTAAATTAAAATAAATGTGATTTCCTAGTAACTTGGCTACTTATTGATTTATTCATACTTAAAAACCTCCACCAATTAATGGTCACCATTAATTATGATGAATCACACAACGTTATGATGAATATTGGACATTCTGCGAATTGGACATTTTGCAAATTGGACATTCTGCGAATTGGACATTCTGCGAATTGGACGTTTTGCGAATTGGACATTTTGCGAATTGGACATTTTGCGACCGCTTGACATTTTGCGAATTGGACATTCTGCGCCTAAACGTAAATGTTATGTACGCCGGAATTCGAATTCGATGATTGTATGGTGATATTAATTCGATGTATGTGATGTGGCTTGTACATACTTTATAAATAAATAAATATAAGATTTTGTATAGCAGTAGTGCATGTGACCGCTAACCGTGATGTCTCGGATTCGATCCGGTCAAGTTGCTTGTTTGTTTTAAAAAAATCTTGTTTGTTTTAAAAAAACCGGATTGTAACTACTATTATTACTTATATTTAATAAGTAATAATAGTAGTTACAATCCGGTCAAGTCATCAAGTGTGCAAGAGTTATTTCAGTTTTTTTCGCTAGAAAATTCACAACAGCAGCACGGAGTCTAAAATTGTGCCTGATAGATGACAATAAGCTCACATAGGATCCAAACATAACAGTTGAAATTGGTGTTAAACACTTCTGCCATACCCTTTTGAGTAATGTAGGCGTGATCTTGTGATAATAATATTACCACATATAATAATAGCAGCCATGTATCTAATACATGTCCCACTGCTGGGCACGGGCCTCTTCTCATGACGAGAAGGGTTAGGCCATAGTCCACCACGCTGGCCAAGTGCGGATTGGTAGACTTCACATACCTACCCTCGAGTAATATGCACTCTCAGGCATTGCAGGTTTCCTCACGATGTTTTTTTTCATCGTTAGCGAGCGATAATTTATATGATAAATAAATACACACATATCTTCGAAAAGACTAATCTTAACGATTTATTGACAGAGGTGTGCCGTGGTATCGAACCCGAGACCATCGACTTAGCAGTCCTACGGTCTTCGTTTTTTGTTTTTTGTTATTACCACTATTTACCACATACATCTGCGTAATATAGGCGTGTTCTGATGTTATGTTCCTTTTTTACAGGGGTGTGTCTAATCGAGAATGAGAGCGGCAGGAACACTCACAAGACTGGCACGATCAACAAGAACGGTTCCCGGGACTACGGGCTGTTCCAGATCAACGACAAGTACTGGTGCAGCAAGACCTCCACTCCTGGGAAGGACTGCAACGTCACTTGTGACGGTTTGTATTCATTACTGTTCAAAACTACCCATTGGATTGTATTCAATCCGATCAGAGAACTGGGTATACCAATCAAGGTATACCCAAACTGAACTGATGGTAAAACTTTTGTGAACGAATTCTTATCATCACCGTCCTTAGACAGTGGAACAATAAGGACTAGACATTGTCGGGCGTCCCCCGCTGCCAATCGCCAATAAATTATAATTTGTTTAGTCCTATTTAGGGTCATCAATGTGAAAAAAAAAAAAAACAATGTCTCTATTTGTTGTTAGATTTAATTTATTGTGTATAATTGATTGAAACGGTTACTAAACTAATGTTTTAATAAACTGGTACCAGAGTTCGTGTTATATAATAAACTTATTGACTACATTATTCTATCTTAACTACGACCTATCTTTAGCGATACGGGAAGGCGACTGGCGAACCGGGCGGCTAAACTTAGGCATCCACTTAAATACATATGCGCCGGTTGCACTGTGTCCCTACAATTTGCTATAAATGCTTGTGTAGCGTGCTGTCTCCGAAATGAGAAATGTCACTATTTGCGGGTTGGCTATGCGACCATTCAGATTATAAGTTTAGTGTCTATCTCTGTCAACATTAGGGTTGCATTTGGAGCGGATGATCTGCCTCCGCCGGTTTCTGTCCAGCGCATCTCTTACGATAGTGTGGAATTTGGAGGACGAGTGTATAGAGTTGAACTCTATGGTTGGGATAAATCACTCTCTGTCAACTAACTATGACAGACTTTACTCTATAGTGGCGCCACCTGGTGTGACAAATACGATAACCCTGAGGAACGCACGCGGCAACACACGAGGCTTTATATTTTAATCTTATGCATCTGCCATATATTGTAGAAGGTTTATGAACTAGTGTTCGTATTTAATAAAGCCGGCCAGATGCGGCGTAAGGGGGGGAGGCGTGAGGGGTGACACAGTCGGGTTATCTCGAAAGCAGAGTTTATACAAAAATGCGCGAGCGCAGAAATTTTTGATGCAGGCACCGAAAAAAGCTTATTCGCCAGAAGTTGACCTTACTATTGATTTTTATTAGCACCAAGTAGCAAAGTCATGACAAAAACAAGGGGGTATCATCAATCAAAAGTGCTCGGGGAGACTGGGACGTTAAAACCAAGAATTACCCCGGGCACCATGCCATGCTACGCCGCCACTGCAGCTGACTTGTAGCTAAAATGATACCGCTATGACAAAAACCTATATGTATGCCTTTTTCTCTCAGACATGCTGTTAGACGACATCACGAAGGCTTCGACGTGCGCCAAGAAGATTTACAAGCGTCATAAGTTCCAGGCGTGGTACGGATGGCGCAACCACTGCCAGGGCAAGACTCTGCCTGACATTAGCAGCTGTTAAGACACCTACCAAATATTTCATTCCTTCATTATTTAATAAATATTATAATTTTTTTCTTTACCTTGTACCTAACTATGCGACTGATCTAGAATAAAATTAATGGAATTAATAATTTTTGTTTTTATTGGAGTTATAATTAGGTATCAAATTGAATCTTAACATAATAGGAGAAGTGTGGGTGTTATACATCTCTGTTACACCCATCTGGTTAATGTAAGTGTGATGATATGTTATGTTCTATCACATCATTTAAAACAGCTGTATAAAATCAGATACTTGTAAAGTTGAGTTCAATAATATGTTGCCAGTTTTGAACTTTGCTATCTCTTGAATTTGGTTAAAACTGCAAAAAATTTAAAGATCTCAATTGTACCCTGAAGTGAATACATAATTATGTGTATACAGTCAGATATTTGTACTGTCGAGTTCAATAATATGTTGGCAGTGTTGAACTGTACTATCTCTTGAATTTGGTTAAAAACTGCAAAAATTTAAATATCTCAACTGTACCCTGAAGTGTATACATATGTGTATACAGTCAGATACTTGTACTGTCGAGTTCAATAATATGTTGGCAGTGTTGAACTTTACTATCTCTTGAATTTGGTTAAAAACTGCAAAAATTTAAATATCTCAACTGTACCCTGAAGTGTATACATATGTGTATACAGTCAGATACTTGTACTGTCGAGTTCAATAATATGTTGGCAGTGTTGAACTTTACTATCTCTTGAATTTGGTTAAAAACTGCAAAAATTTAAATATCTCAACTGTACCCTGAAGTGTATACTTATGTGTATACAGTCAGATACTTGTACTGTCGAGTACAATAATATTATGTTGGCAGTGTTGAACTTTACTATCTCTTGAATTTGGTTAATAACTGCCAAAAATTTTATGATCTCAACTGTAACCTGAAGTGAATACATATGTGTATACAGTCAGATACTTGTACTGTCGAGTTCAATAATAATTATGTTGGCAGTGTTGAACTTTACTAAGTATCTCTTGAATATGGTTAAAAACGGCCAAAATATTATATAACTCGACTGTACCCAAAATAAAAATAAAAACTCAATTTGTTACTTTACTTACATTTTTAATAAAAATAATTAAAATGTCTCTAACATTACAGATTATGATTTAAAAATAATATTATCTTAGAAACTACACATGTCTGTTACGAAGCTTCTCTTCAATTCTTTTCTCGGCCTCCACAGCTTTACTCAGTAACATTTCATCAACAGCTTTCAACTGCAAAAAGTAAAAAGAATGTACAGTATTTCCTGATTTCTTAACCTAAAGCCGTATTTCCTAGTGACTCAAACAATGAAACATTCTGTAAAATCAAAGAACCGTTTGCTATAATATGAAACTTTTCAATTATGGTAAGTTTAATAAAAACGATGTTCAAAAATATATTATGCTAACTTTTAAATGGGCCCACAAAAAGACCTACTGGGCAACACGTGACAGTCAACGGCGACGAGGAAAGACCAAACAGAGATGGCGGGACGACGTGGACGCATTTCAGAACGATTGGATAGAGATGGCAAATAACAGGAAGACTTGGAAGTCATGGGTAGAGGCCTATGCCCAGCAGTGGGACACACCTATAGATTAGGAAAATATATATACATATATTTTTAAGATAATGACTAATTAATACACAAAATATCAAGCAAATTAAGGAATAACTAAAGGTGTTCGCATTCTTTGCCTATTGTTTGCATTTCTTTTCTTCTTATTATTTAATTTTTAAGTTGCAAAAATGTCACCAATTTTTTACTTATATTTTGTGGATAATGTTGTGAGTGCACATTTAATCACTGTTTAATTTGTTAAATTTTTAAATTTACTCTTAATCTTGTAACTGTTTGTTGATCTCTAATAAATAAAATAAAAATAAAAATAAAATAATTAATGGGTTAAACATACTTCACTGGAGAATGTGCTCTTGATATCAGCGAGTTGTTCTATTCCGCTAGTCTTCTCCACTTCATATTTAGCAGTGGCTTCCTTGATCTCCTCAGTCCGTTGTAAGGCCTTCTTCGATTGTTCGCGAAGTTTCCTATCTTTTTCTTCAGCATCACGGACTGCACTGTTGAAAAGAAAAGGGTGACGTTATAAAATTAGATGGATTAGGCAAGTACCACAACATCGGCGTCCCCTATAACGCTTGAAAATACTGATATGCATGGTAATGGTATAGAAGCGGCCGTGGCGCAATGGATAAGGCATCGGTCTTACGATCGAGAGGTCGTGGGTTCGAATCCTGGCCATTACACCACGGACGTGAACTTCCTCCTAACACAAGCGAATTAAGCTTAGCTGGAGGGGGTTAACAAGAATACTAGTAATTTGTATTTGCAAATTACTAGTAAGCTTTTTGAAAAAAAAATATATATTATATATATAAATAAATAAAAGGTATGTATGCTTGGTAGAAAGCCACGTAGGGCCTAATCCGGCACATTAATAAATAGTTGTGCCGTGAGCAATGAAAATGTGACGTGATACTCATACATTCGCGGCACAATTTCGTAGTTATCATTCGTAACGAGCTGATCTTATCGTCTTAGATCGCGGGCGGGTGAACTAGTGACCTGAAATACAGGCTTCCGCCTAGCTTAGGCACCAGTCTCCCACAATTATATTTTTAATAATTATATATATGTACAGTGGGCCAAGCAATAAGGTATGCAAAAACTTCTACGCCATAGTGAAAACTGACTGCAATAGATACGCATTTGTGCATTACATATTTAAAAAGTGTAATATATCCACTATTGAGATATGTAACTCACTTATCCATAACTGGTGTAGTAAGTCTTTACTATGACATAGAAGTTTTTGCCCTGCATAGCTAACTCGTTGGCCCACTGTACCATCAACAAAGTAGATTCATAATCCACCTTAAGGGTCGACACACACCAAAAGCGCGTCGAAGCGAAGCGCAGTTTCAATGTCATATGAATTTTAACTTTATTTTCATAACTATAATACTTATTATCGCATGAGAAACTCAAACGAGTCGCGCAGATGCCCGCGGCGCCGCGGGAATTCCGGCGAATTCCATAGTATATAATATTATTGTGGTGGGAAAATAAATATTTGTCTATTGTCTATTTGTCTATTAGACCATGCTGAAATAATGAGCAATTACCTCTGTGCTACAGTTTTTTCTTGTTGTCTCTTCGCTTGGTTCTCCAGTCTCTTTTTGGCTGCATCTGCTCTGGCAGTTTGTATCTCAGTGAGCTGAGCCTGCAGCTCACCAAGTTCAGTGTTTAGCACATCCAACTCTCCTTCCTTGCTGTCTGACTCCAAGTCACCAGATTCAAAGTCCCTGGAAGATTATAGAACTGTGTGTTTTAAGGGAATTACGGAAAACATGGTGTGTGATGGATAACGGATTCCTACCGACCCTTATAATTTTGTCCTGCGGATGAAGACAATAAACAAATGCTGATAGGATATTTTATTTTGTGATGCTTTGCACAGATCATACAGGAAAACAATGTGCATAATCATTATTGTAAGTCACCTATTTTAGTTTGGGTACCATTTCTTAAAAAAAAATTGTTTGGGAGTTATTGCACTGAAATCAATCAATTGGTTCATGTTAATACTTTGCCAAAACGATTAAATGATTTCGACTCTTGTGGTGTTCAGACGTAATATTTTTTTTTTATGTATCATTCTTGGCCAAGCAAACTATCATAAACACTTAGCTGTTTCTTTGTCTGAGTTAGGTCTGATTTAATATTGTTATAATAGGCAAGGAGAGTCCATTGACCACTCTCACTATTCTTTGGCGAAGCGAAAAAGTCGTCAATAAATAAATAATAAATAAATATTCCACAACTCACACACAACGCCATCTAGTCCCAAACTAAGCAGAGCTTGTACTATGTGTACTAGAATAACTGATACTAATACATATATACTTTTCTTTTGTAAATACATACTTATTATACATAGAAACACCCAGACTAAGACAAACCCCCATGTTCATGCACACAAAGATTTGTCTTAAGTGGGAATCGAACCCACGACCTCGGCGTCGCAGGCAGGTACACTACCCACTCCGCCATCCGGTCGTCATGACTAAGAATGATACGTAGAATTCAAGATAATACCAACCTTAAGCTGTCAGACAGCTTCATAATTTCATGCAGCAGGTTATTAGCGGAATCCAGGTTAGGTTTGATGGTCTGCAAGTTCTTTAAACTGTTCTTCTTCTGCATGAGAGTTGCTTGTAATGAGTTCAGCTTCTCTTCAGCCTCTTGTACGTTCTGTGCTGCTTGCTCGGCTTGCGCTTGAATATCTTCTGCATCATATACTCTGATAGATGAAAATAAATTGTCGTAATAACTAATTTGTAACTTACTAACACTTGTGATAAACACAACATTTTAAATTGTAAATGTATGTAAATTCAATCTTAGCTTCAGTAAATAATGGGGGAGCTGTTAATGTTATGAGAATATTTTTTTGACTGTTTGGATAGTCTAATGGTTAGTCTCACAATAGTCTCTCAATTCACAACAGCAGTTGGAATTTAGCTTGGTGGGTGGCAATAGGCTTACTTACAATCCCAAGGGACCTAAACATATGTATGTGTGATATGTAGGTGTTGTACACCTCTGCCACACCCTTCTGGGTAATATAGGCATGATGTTATGTTATATTTTTTACCTTATCACTATGCAAAACTTTTGTGTCTTGTTGCAAGGTGAACTTAAGACAATCATATTTACCATGTTTTAACAAAGCTTTTCCCTCCCAGACCAAACATAGCTAATCTTTAACTTTTAAACTATCATATTGCATGATTATTTTAGTAAATGTTGATGGGAATTAACGCAAATCATGCATATTATTTACCTTTTAGCGATACGTGTCGGCAAATGGGTTCTTGTGCTATAGAAAACGGCCAATGTAACCCGTTTGCCGAATGTATACACTGTATAACATGCATGATTCACATTAATTCTACTCAAAAACTACTATAATTAGCTAATAATTCCTTTCTTTTTCTTATCTAACCAAATCCTTACCTTAAAGCTCTCTTCCTGACTACCTCAGTCATAAGCCCATCTCTATGACTCTTCTTTTGTTCCAGAACCATCTCTATTTGCCTGATCTCCTTCATGATAGCATCTAACTCCTGTTTCTCTTCATCATGTAGCTCTTTCTCTAGCTTTAACTCTTCTTCATACTGCTTTACGTCATGGTCCAACTGGAAATTTAAAAGGTGGTGGATTCAATTCTTGGCAAGAAGTGTACAGGAAATTTGCAGCAGTTTATTTGAAACTACAATCTTTTTTTAAAGAATTAATAGACACAAAGGTTCATGTGAATATGTAAGAATCTCTCCTTGGTATATAAATGCAAAAATAAGTATGTTTATTCAGTTTCATCATAAATTATAAAATTAGATTATTTACAATGATCCCAATGACAAGGACAAATACACACAATCACTCACACTAGCACACCCAGTCACAGAACAAATCTTTGCAAATCACACAAGGTTTCGTCCCAGTAGAGAGTGGCGAGGTGATCGCTATCAGAATTATTATAAAGAAAATTTCATATATGCTAAAGTAATACCTTTTCCAATCTTTCGGCGCGTTTACCCTTTTCTTCGGCTTGTTCATTGCGCATTTCAATCAGTCTGTTATTTCTCTCTTCTAACGCTTTCACCTGAAATATAATCAAAAAGATAAAACATATTGTTAAAACTATGTTAATTAACTTAATTTAAGCTACTTTGATCATTTGAATACATTTTATTTGACCACTTTATCAGAGTAATCAGAAGTTGTTTATTAACTCAATTTATAAATTTATATGGTTTGTAATTCTGGTTATTTCCATACCTGATCAGTCTTAGCAAAGAGTTCCTCCTCATGTGGAGCAATATCCCTCAACCGTTCCTCATTGAACACCATCAGGTTGAACAGCAACAGTAGTATAGAATGTGATGTTGTGGCCGTAGGTTGTAGGAAGTGGATGATGCTGATGGTGGCCCCTACTTGCGGCAGCACCGATACCAAGTGGTTGATCACACGGGTCATGTTGATGACTGGGAGCAGATCCCAGTAGAGAGCTGTGTTTTCAGTGCAGTTTTCTTCGGGAGGTGGCTGGAAATAACAAATAAATTATGATTAATTAACTACTGGCTAAACTCATAGATAGATAATGTTTTGTTTGTCTTTCAGGCATTATTTTCAATTCTAAAAATCTTTTTTGTTCAAAATAGCTGTGAAAGACAAACCTTTTATAAAATAAATTATCTTAAACATCAAAATCATTAAACTTTACATACTGAAGAAATCAATTTTTTCATTGATCCTACAACCTTTAGGGAGTACAATGAATTCTTGATATAATTTATTTATTCTACAGAGCTGTGACTCAGCTGGACAACACAAGGTCTTACTCTACCAGTCCAACAACTAAAATGTAAAAGGGCAACAGTAAAGAGCAATCAGATGGATGGTAGGCCAAGTAATACCCAACAGCAGTCTTCAGGCTTCTAGTCCACCTGTTTTCAGCCTAGTAATAGCAAACTTACAGCAAGAACAGCGTTTCTGTCAATCCCAATCCTATCGAACAATTGGAACAAAGCTCCCATAACTGCATGAGGCTTCTTCAAATCGGGTGCAGTAAGGGGATAGTTCAGGAATTCACCATTCCAGTTGTTTATGAAGTTCTCCACGGTGAAAGCTGGCTCTGGAATTGTAAAACGAAATTGATATTAACGGTTTCAAGTTGTATTTAAGTTAAGAATACTTTAAAGATATATGAAGCTAACTGGTAAGAAATACTAACGTCGATCCATTTTTACGGCTTATAATATTATTCACAGAATATTTTACTTGATGAATTAGTTAATGATATAACGTGTAACTTTTACGAATCTAAAAGATTACAAGTATTTGTTTAATTTGATAATTCAAAAGATATAAATAAAAAACAAACGGCTGCGCTTTTTAAATTCTAGATTTCAAATTCAAACGTCAACGTCAAATCAAAAGTTGTAAAAACAACAGTACTGCCATCTCCAAAATTTCTTTGTCCGTAGATTTTTTATTAAATAATTATGCTATCAAAATATTTGCTCTCAAGAGGCTCTTCTTTTGTTAAAGTAACCATCCTTCTTCTTTTTTTGTTTTATTTCAATTCCTTCATTAAAACCTGTAGTCTATCCCATAAAAAATATTTATATTTAGTTAATTTAATTTAATTTATTTAAGTAAATAATATTTTTTGATGCACCCAAAAGTCACCAAAATATTTTTTTTATTTGGTCTTTATTAATTATTAATTTTTATTTTTGAGGCTAGCTAGCTAGCTAGGCTAGCTCTACTTAAAAGACGCTAGATCTGGCGACAAAGTATCTAAATTGGCAGCACTGCAAAACAATGTCACCATTTTTTTAGGTTTAGGCATACCCTCGCGTTTAATTAGCTTTATTCATGCACGCTGTCCCTTCCCCCACTGTCCAATCCCTTCTCTTATTCATTTTTGATTTATTTTTGTGTTTAATTGGCAAAAAAAATTATTATATCCATTTGCATAGTTGCTTGATTCTAATAATTGTTTAATCGAAATTCTTTCAAATTATTTTTATCATACAAAATAGAATCAAAACGCACCTTGGTGATTTGTTGACGTTGTCATGAAAACGTCATCCGCAAGTCTGCTAGTCGATCGTCGACAACTTTTTGAGAAGACCTTCGAATCCAAATAAGTTAAATTTTTATTTAATATTTTGTTGTTATATGCAAGTGTTGAATTGCAAAATGAGGATCACTAACGTAAGGCGAGGAAGGATTATCCGTATGGGAGGAGCCTGCGCGATTTTAATACTTTTATTGTTCGCTTTGCATCAGTGGTCGAAAGAGAACGTTTTTGCCGCATCCAACAGTGCACTAATTTCTGACTCTCAACCTGACTATTATAAGTTCCACCGAGATGTGTACCCAACTATGAAATCAGGTAAAAAGTTTAGTTTTATAAAATCTAGCAAATTGTATTAGAATCCCATGTTTTAGCAAGTACAGTTATGTGTCCTATTCAGCCGGCGTGTGCAGGTCTCGCTGTTTTTGTTACGTCAATACAAACTGTGCGGTGTACAATTGGCTAGATATTGTTACGTTCACACCTGTGTCGCAAACTATTGTAAAACCTAATAATTCATGTTTGCCTTACATTGTAATTTTAGTTAATTTTTCTTATTTCCCAAACAGCAACAATGAGACCACTCACTGCTCAAATATTAGCTTTGCATTGTAAAGTACAATCAAATCATGTTTGTACAGCTTCCAAATTTCTTTTACACCATTTAAAAGTATTTTTTTAGTAACTGAGGTAAGCAGATAAGGATATAATTATAAATTGCCTGTTAAAATGCAATTTAAATATCGTTTTTTTTATTAGACTTCTAAACGTAATTTAAGTGTACTGTATTACCACTAAACTGTATTGAATTTATCATGGCTTAATCCTTGAATTTTCAATAATTTTTTTTCATTGGTTATGTATGTTTCTACCATCAACAAATTGGAAATTAAAGTTGAGTTTCAGCCAAATAATCGGTAATAAGATAAAAGCCTAAAACTAATTCCTGTATTTGGTGACAATTAAAAGACCTAAAAAAAAGTTATATCACAAATAGAAAAACAATATCATCAAATATTTTTATGTTCATTTACAGGTTACAAGTACAAACATTTTGAACCTGATTTAAATTTTAATTCTTCAGAAATGATGGCACTAAAAAGTGTTTACGGTATTTAAGTAATTAATTTATTAAAATGTAGTACTTATGGTTTATCATTCTTATCTTATACATTACATTAATATGAGTAATATGTGTGCAAGCATAACTGCAATGTAAATAAATATTCAATAACTGTTTAATATTTACTTATGTAAATTCAAATATTTCATTTCCATCTGGTGTGACCATCATTTTGTTTTTAGAGTGTAGTGTAGTCTGACTTCATTGTTATATAATTGATTGATTTATTTTATACACTGATCTCTAATTATAATTAGTAAACAGTTGAAAAATTATGGGGCTGGCAGTATTTGTACCTGTGACCTTCTGCATACTGGGCAGTCACTTTAACCAATGAAGTTGCATTCAGCACAAATGTTGTAAAGAATGAATGCAAATGATATTTCAACTTCTTATACCTATAATGATCTTTAATGTTCTTATAATTAAAACCATAAATAAGAAAACTATAACCATTATTTTTTGCTATTGAGTAAACACTGTATGCACACAGAAAACTCAATTTGGACATTTTTATGTGTATGTATAACATTCAGCTCTGCTTAGTTTGAAACTGATGCTGTGTGAATGTTGTGACTTTTTTTGGTTTTTTGCTTTATTTATCTTATTTTTGATTCAGTTTTAGTTTCCTGATGTTACTTTTGGATTATCTGTGGTAGTACTAGTGAACTATATTTGAAGGTTGTATATTATAGCATTACTAAAAGCGTTTGAAAGATGATTGGTTTCTTCTTAATTTAATCTAATGGACACGCACTTCTTCTTTGTTGTGTCGATGGCTGAGTCAAATTTTATTTTGACTTGCCTTTGTGGTAAAAGGATTAGCCAATTTGCTTTGGAGAACTCGCAAATTGCCCAGGGTGTGCCAGACGTAGGGAATCGTTGTGTTTGTCACTTGGGGAGGCTCCTTTCATGCACCCTACATGCAATGTGTGAAAATCGATTACCTTATCATCATTGTATTTTATACTTACTTTTTTGGATTTTATTTTATCCTTTGGTGTATCTAACAATCTTTTTAACTATCTATGTATGTTAAAATTTTAGGCAAATGTTTATTTCTGTATAGTATCGAGTTTTTGATATTTCGTTGCCATCGCAAAAATGCTGATCACGGATGGACTAAATTATCGGATGGACTAAATTATTCATCAGTGCTGGAATAGCGCAGGTTTCTGTTACCTGTCCTTTTCAAGAAAACTAGCAACGTCATGTTTTATAATTTTCAGAGCTCGGCAACTTCGAGCCTAGAAACCTGAAGGTGGTAAATGGCCCCGGGGAGCAAGGAGCCGCTTATCACATGGCGCAAGACAGAGCTAACGATATTGCCGAATCGGAGAGCGAGTATGGCATGAATATTGCTGCTTCGGACGATATTGCTATGAATAGGTAAGAAGATACTATTTCGGTAAACGTCAGAAGCAATTACACTATCCAATAGTCCCAATGACAAGGCTAAATACACACATTCACTCACACAAGCACACCCAGTCTCAGAACAAATCTGTGCGAATCACACAAAGATTTATCCCATGTGGGGATCAAACCCACAACACCAGTGCAGTGGAGAATGGCGAGGCGACCGCTTAAACCACGCAGGTGCAGACATTATGTAGCGAAAGGATGTTTGATTGTATTGCCGGCAAGTGGCAACTACAAACACTACAGGCCATGTATATTTTAGGGATGTTAAAAAATAATCGATTTTTATTTTAATCGATTATTTTTTACTTATAATCGATTTTTATAGTTATATTAATCGATTTTTTGTAAATCGATTATATAAATTACGTGTTTAAATCGATTTTTAGAAACAGCTTGTATCTATGCGGCGGATGAAAAAATCTTGTAGTAAGTTTCAATTTTATAAACAGCGCCATCTATGCGTTAGATGAAAAATCTTGAATTAAGTAAGTTCATTGAATACGTATAAGCTGATTATATAAAAACGGCGCCATCTGTGGGTAGGCATATACTACCAGCCTACAGAATGAGCGTTTTTTTAATACGATAATATTCAATATAAATATTTTTTTCAATTATTGTCGTTTAGCTTTTTGACTTAAAGTTACAATTTATTTTAATACTACTCTTATGTAAAACAAGACTGAAAATGTGTGCCAATAATTTTAGTTTTCGTGTTTTGATTGTTTAAACTTGAAAAAAAATCGAAAGATTTCTTAAATAATTTAGTTTTTGAGACATCATAGTCGTTTATTTTTTTTATTCTCGTTTTAAGTATTTAATTAAAATACTAGTCAAATGTAAGACAGGATTGAACATTTGTTGCAATAATTAATTATTTTTATTTTATTATTGTTGAAACTTGAAGATTGTTTTATATTTAAGATTTTAAGACCATAACGTAGTTGTTCAGGATTTTTAATGATCATAATAAGTATTTTATTTTAATACTAGTCAAATGTAAAATAGGGCTGGACATTTGTGACAATAATTATTTTTTTTTTTTTTTAACTTGAAGATTAACAAAAGATTTATTTGTATTTAAGTTTAGTTTTTGAGGCTATTGAAGTATAGAGTAGTCGTTAAGTTTTTTCAATTATCATTTTAAGCATTATATTCTAAAACTAGTCAAATGTAAAATAAGACTGAACATTTAGGTACGGCATTTTTATAATACAAAATTTCTTTTTTCGTAGAAATCGATTATTTATTGTTATAAAAATCGATTTATGACAAATCGATTAATGTTGTGTCAAGAATAATCGATTATTAATTAATCGATTTTTTTCCATCATTCTCACATCCCTAGTATATTTACAATCATCACAACTGTGACATTCAAATTTCACAGCCCAATCTAACCTACCCAACCAACAAACTGGAACACAATAGAACCAATTTTATAGTCTTTATTGTTTAGACCAAAGGCTCCCACACTTTTTTCGTTCGCAGCGCACTTTAGTTCTGATATTTTGTCGCGGCGCACCTAGGTACCATAATGTATGGAAACCTCTACGTTTGTTTAAGGCAAAAAATCGCGCCTTGCGTCAAACTTAGTATATTTTATGGCTGCTCGGCTCTGTAACATCTATTAGGTTGAATATTTAAGGAATCAAACCTATTTTCAATATATTTTATATCTGCCATCTATCCATAACTAATGCCGTAATCTTCAAAATTAACAAAAGTAAAAATAGTTCATTTATTCTTATTTTTACTTTTTACAATTAATTATTTGTTTGAAGATGTAAAATATTCTAAGATTACTGCGAAAGATTAGCTGCCGGGCACATTAATGTTGTTTGGTCCCAGTCGTCCGGCTTAGTTTCCTATTGATAAAGCTTCGACCTAGCTATTTATAGTCGTTCTAAGTAGGTACTCGTCTAATCTGCATTGATATGAAACACGTAACGTGCATTTTCCCACCTTCGTTGTTCTAATTCATAGAGAACTTTGACCTTTGACTTTGACTTGGACTTCCTCAGGTCTTAAAGTATCTACATACCAATTTTCATGAAGATGGGTTCTGTAGTGAAACGGTGAAAGCGTTACTGACAGCCTCGATGATAGCGAATTCTAAACCTACGCTGTTTGTATCGTGGTTAGAAAATAAAATATTCAAGACGGGCAAACTTATGTTATGTAGACTTTTTAATTTATAAGGCCGGTAATGTTGATTCGTATTATACTTACCTGCTTCTTTCGTGTGTAATCAATCAGTTATATCCATCTTTGTGTGTATGTTATTCTTATAGGCAAGCTGCACACACGCAAAGTTATTGACAATATTTTGCGTATTTAATGACTAGCCAAAGCTAACCAGTAATTACAGGAACAAATCGTATATTAAGTTTATCGATAAACGATCAGTGTTACGTTGCTGTAAAGCTATGTAACCTTGTTATATCCTGTTTGATATCTGATGAAACGCATAACGGTACGCGTATCGTAAATGACATTATGTTTGTGAACCGGCGTGAAACTCTAATTTCTCTGTTAAAATTTGTGTAAATTGTTAACACATAAAAGTTACACCTATTTTCCGCGTGTTAATGCTTCTCACGGTTATTTCAGGGTATAACTTACTTTAAAACCAGCACATAAGTGGGCGAGCTCGTAATGTTTTTTAAATATGGTGTATTTAAAAAAACATTTCGGAGAAGATTTTCCGCTGGATTGCAAACAAGCCTTCTTGAGATTGCGACTTCATTCCATGGTCAATAAAAGATGAGTGATACTGTGATACAAATTTTAGGTTTGCTAAGCATTTATTATACATTATTACGGTTGAAAAATTATGATTCCAATAAGGCTCGAACTCACACCTCTGGGTTCTACGTACTCAGCGCCTTAAATTCAAATTCAAATCATTTATTTTGATAGGCCCCATGAGGCGCTTGAACACGTCAAAATATTACAAACAATGATATAAAATAAATTGTTAATAAAACTAAATTATACTAATTACAATGATTTGAATAACCTTAGATTAATTTTAATCCAACTGTTTGTTTAGAATCAGATTTAAATCAATCTAAGTACCAGCTAAATAACTAAATAGCGACTTTCACAAGGCAGTTACAATAATATTATTATATATATTCAAGCAAGTCTTATTTAATAAATAAACTAATAGAGTAAATGCATTCACCTAGTTCTTGTAACTTATATATTTAAGAAAATAAAATATAGTTGTACCTAAGTTAATAATGTAATGTTTTCTACTTGAATTGTAATAATTTTTGAATAGCGTTTACGACTGCTGTACTAGACTGCAGATAAAATTGCGTTGCAGGCAAACCTCTGTGGTTTTTAGCAGCGCATTAAGATGTAAATTTTTTTAAGATGGCTTTTGTAAATGTTAATAAATAAAAAAAAATATATATATATTTTTTCTGTACAAAAACGAACGCACCGGACGTGTTCTCAAACAAACATTTCACACACACAAAGCACACCCAGAGTTGGTACAAATCTTTACGGATCACTCAAAGGTTTGTCACTTGTGGGAATCAAACCCACAACACCAGCCCAGTTGAAAGCGGTGAGGCGGCACTACAACAAACGTGCACTCTATTAATGTCTCTGACCAACGTCTAAATGCTTTTTTTTCACCAGATCGATCCCAGACACTCGCCTGGACGAGTGCAAGTACTGGCACTACCCAGAAGACCTGCCAAGCACGTCAGTCATCATCGTATTCCACAATGAGGGGTTCACAGTGCTCATGAGGACCGTGCACACGGTGATAGACAGATCACCGCCTAATGTACTGCATGAAGTGGTTTTGGTAAGTGGTTTTTCTACGAAGAATCCTTTATTTATTTTATTTATTTTTATTTGTATTTGTTTTACTCGTAATCTACTAGCTTTTGTCCGCGATATCGTCCGTGTGGAATTCTTTATATTAACTAATATCTACTCCCGCGTTTAAGCTTACTGTTCCGCTCCCGTGGGGTTTATCGTGGCTTTTAATATCTTAAATCCTATCTTGAGAATTAACCTATCAAACAAAAAAACAATTATTAAAATCCAACCAGTAGTTTTCGAGATTAGTGCTATCAAACCACAGAGATAACAAATCTCAAACAAATAAACAAACATTTACCCGCGGTTTCGTCTGCTTGATAGAAACATCAATAAAAGTAGCCTATGTGACGCACCTCGTGGTCAGTAACCTGTCCCTAAAATTCTATCAAAATCAGCGCAGCCGTTTAGGAGATTAACCGATACAAACAGACAACCAAAAAATTAAAAACTGTATTTTAGGCATTGGTATCGTGCATATAACTATACCAGCGGAAAAAAAACATTGTTATTTTGACAACCCAGTCACTGGATCACATCAAATATACAACGTGGACAGAAAACCAATCGGACTAGCATAACGAGCGTTGTTGTGTTACTGTCGTGTTTATCTATACAAAAAACTCGACATCAATAACAACAATTTTAGACTTAGGGTAAAATGGTTAAATACGCCCCACTTTTTTTATTCGTTGATTAAAACACACTAATAAGCAAATTATGTTTATTTATTAGGAACCATCTGTTACATAAACTAATCAGCCTCATATTATTTGGTCAATCAACTTGTTATTTTAATTATTTAATGACTTACATGGTTTTTTTTTAAATAATAGAAAAGGGCGTTTTCCCCTAAAGGACAGGGTAAAATGCCCTATACTAAAATTATCAATAAAAATAATAATAATTAAACAGAATCAACTTATCATTGCCAAAAAAACCCAAAAATTGTATTTGTATTTGTAAAAAAAAAATTGTTAGGGTGTTAGTTTATTCTTATTCAGTTTAGTTTTCTTGGCTATAAACTCAGGTGATGTAAATACTGTTGTTTTTTGTTTTCTGCTTGTGGCTTGGTATTGGGGTATTTTAGGGATAGGTCGAATGTCTATTTTAACACCTCTGATGGCGTTTTTTTTTTTCAGCAGCCGACGTAGATGTAGCTTGTATTTTAGGATCAGACAACAATTTAAAGGTCAAAACAAATTGGGGCCTATTTCACCAGTAAAATCGAGGCGTATTTTAAAAACTGAAGGCAATTACGCCCCGGCCCTAAGTACCTACAACTAGTTTAAACTTGCAGAAAATTCCGTTGAAATTATGAAGGTTATGTCTCCACTAATAACTCAAAACGTTAACACTCATTCAAAATTATTACTTCAATAAGTTAAAAATACTTAACAATACTCACTCACGCAGGTCGTGTCACAATGCAAATAGTTTTTTTTAAGATTTTGAATAATGTCTTTAACAAAAAACTAAGCGCAGCCGCTTGTCTCTGCGAATTTGAGTAGTACTGCCATCTGTCAATTAGCACTCAAACTACTTCATAATATAGTTAGGTGTGCTTCCCAGAGCAAGTGGGGCATATTTGCTGATAGGGCGTTTTTCACCATTTTACCCTATATGGTTTTCTCATGGGTACCATGTCAGAACTGGACCAAATTGAAATGGGACCACACATGAAGCACCAGCTTTCTAATTCTTCTTCTTCTTCTTTCGTGTTGCAGTCAAATTCTCATGGTGTTGACTTGCCATCGCGGTGAAAGGATTCGCCAGTCTGCTTGGTGAAAATTTGCAGACTGCCCAGGGTGCGCCAGACGTAGAGGTTGATGGTGTACCTCGCTCGGGGAGGCTCCTTTCATGCACCCCTTTATGCTTTCTAATAAAAAAGAATCATTAAAATCGCTTCGCCCAGTCGAAAGTTATGAGGTAAACTTTAAAAAAAAATAGTTAAAAAAATTATAAGTGCGACAAAACCTATTTCTCGCTCGTGATAGTCCTTCAAGCTTATTAATTGTATGAAATGTTTTAATTCGCTTTTATACTTGCGGTCTTTTCATCGCCAGTTACTCTTTGTTATGCTAATGTTCTGGAATCACGACCGCCGTCCTGCACGTATTCTTCATTTGTTTGCGGAAATGTCTGTAGGTAATGGTTCTTACACGTTACTGCACATTCCAATATTGGTACTAATTCAGTTTAATACAACATAAATTTAAAATTAGGGATGATAGGTATGCGTGGTTATAAACTAATTATACATTATATCTCTCGCGGTTTGACCAGCGAAATAAAAAAAAAAATAAAAATAAAAAATAAAAATAAAAAATAAAAAAATACCCGAGATTAGCGCTAACAAACAAACAAACTAACTAACTTTCGCCTGTATTTTTGTTTGCGTGATAAGTACGTCAATATAAAGTTGCCTATTTTACGCCTCTTGTAGTACCTGTATAGGTGAAAGTTATCTTTATCTAAAATTTTATTAAAAGCGGTTCAGTCGTTTAGAAGATTAGGCGATACAAATAGACAGACTAAAATTTTAAAAACTGTTTCTAAAATCAAAGAAACCTTCTTGTAGATGATTTTTCAATACGTTACTTTTATACCTAGTTACACCTAACTGAAGTACATAGGTATCTAATCTTAGAAAGCATCTTCATAAATCGATTTGATGGTTACGATTAGACTTTTCATTACTAATTTCAATTACCGTTATCACATAGTTCAACGAATTGTTCTTTATCAATGATACAATATTTTTAAGAAACATTGTTAGTGTAGTGTAACTTGTGTCACTTTTAAATTTGGTCAGGTTATATTCTATGGGTCGGATAAGATTGGATTTTTTAGATTTTTTACATTAGATAGAACGCCAGAAGCAATTACACCATCCAATAGTCCCAATGACAAGGCCAAATACACACATTCACCCACACAAGCACAACCAGTCTTAGTACAAATCACACAAAGATTTGTCCCATGTGGGGATTGAACTCACAACACCAGTGCAGTGGAAAGCGGCGAGGCGACCGCTTAAACCACTACACCATACGTGCAGACGAGATCAATCCGACACCTCAAAAACTGGCTCTAAATCTTTGTTCCC
Source organism: Hypena proboscidalis (assembly GCA_905147285.1). Taxonomy (NCBI): domain Eukaryota; kingdom Metazoa; phylum Arthropoda; class Insecta; order Lepidoptera; family Erebidae; genus Hypena; species Hypena proboscidalis. The sequence continues at coordinate 3,459,976 of LR990132.1, forward strand.
ATTGTCAACTTTATTTAAAACAAGCCTTTTTCTGCAGTCCTTGTACTACAAAATATCAAAACTAAAGATATTTTTTAAATTCTATGTATAATATGTATGTATTTACAAAAAAAAAAGTATATATGTATTAGTATCAGTTATTCTAGAACCCATATTACAAGCTCTGCTTAGTTTGGGTCTAGATGACGTTGTGCGTGAGTTGTGAAATATTTATATTTTTTAAACAAAAATGTCAAAAGAAAATTAAACTCTGGATCTTGTTACTAAACATAGTTTATATTTGTGAATAATGCACTGGACTGTGCAATAATTTCTCGTTTCAATAAATTTTATGATTCCGATAAGCAATGTTTGAGGTGTAGCGACGTTGAAATGAGATGCAATATATTAAAAGACAAGCAGCGATAGCCGAGTGGGAGACCGTAGGACTGCGAAGTCGAAGGTCTCGGGTTCCACGGCACACACCTCTGTCAATTAATCGTTAAGATTCGTCTTTTCGAAGATTGGAGTAATATGCAAAAGTAAAGGAATATAAATAAATAAATATCTATCAAGTTATACATAACGCCATCTAGTCTTAAACTAAGCAGAGCTTGTACGGGTACTTTAATAACCGATACTAATACATGTATTCTTTTCATTTTTAAGACAAACCCTCATGTTCATGCCAAGTTGTCTTAAGCGGAACTCGAACCCGCGACCTCGTCGTCGCAGACAGGTGCACTATCCACTCCGCCATCCGGTCGTAGTATATTACAGAAATTGATAAATTTGGATATACCAGATACATAAATTCAAGCAATCAAAAGCCAAAATGATTCGATTAATACATACTGGTGATGTAACGAAAAATTGCCCATTTTTGGATATTCGCATTCGCAAGAATTGAAGCGAATGTTTTTAAAAAAACAATAAGGAAATTAAATATGGAATCGATAGATCTAGAAAGATAAGATTGTAACTGTTGCCTGTTGCCCGCACTGTTTGACCACGTGGAATTAATTCTACTTAATAACTAATAACCGCTTTAGTTGAGTTTACCTACAAAAGTAACTAAAAACCTTTATTAAGAATTATACTTTAAACCCAAATATAATAATTGGAATCCGACTACAGGTGTTCCCGAGATTTAAGTTATTAAGCATACACGCTTAGGGTAAAGAGACGCCATCGGCACCCTCTTACTCTTGACTGCAAAAGCTCATTGCTTGTGCTTTAGTGATGATTCTTATTTTATTTTATAGTATTTTTATTTTAAAACATAGGCATCTTTGGTCAGTTAGTGTGTGTGTTGCAAAACAACTGTTTGGCTACGTTCAGTTTAAACATGGCTTCGAAATGGCAAACTCGTATGACATTCTGCGCGCCGTTTATTTATAGATCAATATTCGCAATCGCGAATATTATTATATTATTATTTTTATATCATTTGTTTGTAATATTTTGACGTGTTCAAGCGCCTCCTGGGGCCTATGAAAATAAATGATTTGAATTTGAATTTGAATGTGGGAAATCGTACATCACTTATACATAGATACAAGAATCGTCATAGTGAGCAAATGTAAGATAACCATAAAAAACACTAGACAAACTGTTCTCTTTTAAATATGAGTGGCACATAGATAAATGCCATTAATTGGTTAATTAATTCAGGCACTTCAACTTGTTGTGTATTTTGAGGTCGACCCACCGTTTAACAGTAATTACTTGTGTTTATATCAAGTGTTGAATATTGTAAGTTTCATATAATTGTTAACCGTTTATGACCATCGAACAGAAACTGGAATGGCGGCTCAAGCAACTGTGCCGTAGACAGAGAATAGTATAGACGACTGATAGCTTCGATCTCCCTCACACAAGACAAAGATAAACTTACGCCAATTTTGTGTAAAAAAACAAGACAGGTGATAAGATTTTTTGTTTCGCCATGCGTGTCGGGTTTTTGAGCAAACCTTGAGGTTTGCTCAAAACTTTATCAATCAAACTTGACATATTTGACAACGCTGGCAAAATAATTTGGTATTTTTAAATTTTAGTTAGTTTAAAGCTATAAAAGTTACGTGAAACCTGAAAAATATTAGCAATTTTGTAACAATAGTGTCTTTATTAAGCATTATTGCAGGAAATATGGTGCGGTGTAGTGTTTTAAGATGTAAAAGTGATAGTAGAAGAAAACTGCCTGAATTATCGTTCCACTCGTAAGTATAACACATTTTGGCCTTTGAATCATATGCCAGGTTGTATTTTCAATGATTTTATCTTGTGTGAACTATGTTTGTTTATAATTTGATCGACAAAATCATCTAAAATATGAAATTTTAGTATTCATAACCTACTATAAAATATTGTTAGATGTTGTCAAGACTTCCATATTTTTTTCCCCAAAATTGTGGGTAAAATTTTATGTTGCATTTCTTATGATAAATATATCATGTAGTATTTTAGTCAGTTTCAATATCTTAATTGCATAACAGTTTCCCGGCAAATATTGATTTAAATCCGAAGTGGATTGAAGCTACAGGACGAACAAATTGGGCTCCGAGTAAAGAGAGTAACTCTTTTGTTAATGAATGCTGTGCCACACAGGTAAATTAATATTTAACCTGTAGGATACATTATATACAGCGTGTATATATAATATTAATTATTATTTGAGATTTTCAGTTGAGTATTATAGGGGGCTATTTATTTATAAATATTACAATATTTGGGTATAGTCAAGTTGAGATACTTTGAATTGATGCGCAACACTGAAAGGAAATCTACGTTTTTTACGGTCCTTAGGATTTTACGTGCAATATAGACTTGAATATTTGATTTCGTTTTAATAAAACTAGCTATGGTCCGTGACTTTTGCTCTGTGGGATTCGTTGATCCTCACGTTTTTACGTGTGGCAGCCGTAACTGCCCGTCCCCGTGCGTGAGTTAGAAAGTATGTTAAACACCATCTATTTAAACTTTTGCGTAAAGTTACTTTTAAAAATTTTACAGTTTCAGGCAAAAGAAGCAGTGGATGAGCTAGCATAGTAATGCCGTCAACGAGTAGCCAAGAGTATGTGTCTACTAAACTCAATACTATGATGCAAGCAGTGACTGTTCAAAAACACGCAGCTGAAACGCCAGATGTGAAACTTCCAACATTGGTTGATCGACTTAAATTCAGTCATTACCTATGCAGTATTAACATAACAGTACATCACGCAATATGTTCAATAAACCGAACAATTGTTCTTTATATCTGTTTTATTTTCATAAAATAAATACATTTTTCATTTTGGAATTAGTAAATAATATATCTTAATATTTTGGCAAATTTATCCAAAAACTAGGGTAATTTAATTTGCACTGTCGACACACTGTGCCGAGATTCTCTGTCTCGCTGTTGACCACGCCATTCCCTTATCCAGTACTATCCTTCATCCAAGAACTGTGCTCTGTGATTCTCAACTAGGTCCTGACGTCACCGTATGTCAGGCTACAGGCTAGAAGTGAGGCGTAAATACTGGAACAGGTTTTAAAACCAGGTTTTATCAAAGAAGTATGAGGACCTAGTATGTCTTCAACGTACGAACGCGTTTCGAGTATTTAGAAGTACCAAACAAAGTGCCAAATGGCCGCGATCGAGCGAGTCTTGCCATACGCGTAGGCACCAAAGAGAAGTACATCGAGTAGACGAGTACGCGTTCGCCGTTCGCGTGTGTGAGTGACATGCTTACAAATGCCAAATGAAAATCAGCTTTATGCTGAACGTAATAAGACACTTTTATTCGAAATACTCGCAACCGTCCAAGACGCGTTCGAGACGCGCTCGTTGTACATTTGTGTGAGTGAAATCATTTCACTCATACAAATGAATGCCGAACGCGTATATTCAATGCCAAATGATAATAAGCCTTATCTTAAGCAATTACGTTCCATTTTTCTTTCTCTGTCGTTAGGTACAAGAAGGAAAAAACTTTTATTGACTTTTTAAAACTTTATTCGTCTTAAAAAAATGTTAGGATAGATAATATCTAAAAAACATATTTACGTTCTTATTATATTTATGAAACACGTTAATATGACAGCAATTTATATTTTTATTTTAAGTTTTCGATAGTAAAATACTCAAAGATTTGTTTACTTTTTATCGCAACTGGGAATTAATGGAATTTAAGACATTATCGGTTAGAAAGGGATAGACAGTCATTAATTCTATTGATTAAAACGGGATGGATTAACTTTCATGCCAAAATAAGTTCAATTTACGGCTTGGATATGAATTTCTTTCTGATTCAAATTGCTTGACCAAGTTTGACAAGCGCGCGAATTGTTATGATAATTTGTGTCTTAACTTACTACTATAATAAAAATAATAGCTGATTTCTATTAACTATAGTTGTGTGTTAAATTTCAAGAATAATAACTTTGTACTGAAGGTGGTGGCAATATTTGTGAACAGTTTAGCTTAGTTTTTTGTTTTTGTATTACAATATTTAATATTATATTTAATTTAATAACACGTTTTTTCTTTGCTAACATATCGGTAAATACTAATATCATAATATTCTCTGATTTAAAAGCTGACAGTCCTAAGCCTGTAAAAGTATGAAGGGAAGTTTTCAAAAAATATAAAATACCTACTTTAATCTTAACCATTTCGATTAAATCAATACCTAAATAGTGATAATTCTAATGAAAACTCGGTAGTAACCAGTGTAACAAGTTTTTATTTGGTGACAACGAACGCGTACTTCTAAATACTCGTGGAGCTGGTCTTTGGAACAAGTATTTACACGTACTCGTACTCGTAAGACTCAGTACGTGTTTTAACGAGTACGACCCATCTCTACTACAGGCTGTGCCTGTTAATGAACTCGAGAATATATTATATCAAATTAATTCTCACAAAGTCTATCTATTCTAAATTGTAGAAATTGTAGCCTTGTTATCTGGTTTACGGCACATTTTAGTAAATTAACAGGGTAATAATTAATAATCATCTATTAATACTCCGGTCAAAATAGACGTTCCAGCTTGCATTAATTCCCAACTAGCTGGATTTTTGTGCAGGCCTTGAATACGTCATTACAAATGATATGTCAAAAGTCCCCTCGATCCCGCTTGTGCGTTGTTTTTTATTAGAGGTCAAAGATCACAAATTTGCGTAAAAAAAATAAAAAGTGGCGATAAAATAAACAATGTTTTTATTTTATATCGAATAACATTATCTACAGCTATCTTGATCTATAGATAACTATAAAATTGGTACATGGCCGATATTTTATAATTGTTTTCATCCTCAGGTTGACGACTTCTCCGAAAAGGAAAATCTAAAAGGCAACCTTGACAACTACATAAAAAGATGGAAAGGCAAAGTGCGTCTCATCAGAAATACTCAACGCGAGGGACTTATTCGTACTCGTTCAAGGGGCGCCCAAGAAGCCACCGGTGACGTCATCGTCTTCTTAGACGCTCATTGCGAGGTCAACTTTAACTGGTTGCCTCCTCTACTAGCTCCTATATACCGTGATTACAGAATCATGACAGTACCAGTCATAGATGGTATCGACCACAGAACCTTTGAATACAGGCCCGTGTACCAAAAAGGAACTAACTACAGAGGAATCTTCGAATGGGGCATGCTTTACAAAGAAAACGATGTCCCCAGTCGGGAAGCTGACCTTCACAAATACAAATCTGAGCCTTACAAGAGTCCTACTCACGCTGGAGGTCTTTTTGCCATCAATAGAAAATATTTCCTCGAAATTGGTGCATATGATCCTGGTCTGCTGGTATGGGGTGGGGAGAACTTCGAGTTGAGTTTCAAGATCTGGCAATGCGGTGGCAGTATTGAATGGGTGCCTTGTTCGAGAGTGGGACACGTTTACAGAGCTTTCATGCCGTACTCTTTCGGCAACCTAGCGAAGAATAGGAAAGGATCTCTGATCACGATAAATTACAAGAGAGTCATTGAGACATGGTTTGATGAGGAACACAAAGAATATTTCTATACTCGTGAGCCGATGGCTAGGTTCTTGGACATGGGAGATATCAGTGAACAAATAGCTTTAAGGGACAAATTAAAGTGCAAGCCATTCAGTTGGTTTATGGAGAACGTGGCGTACGATGTGTATGACAAGTTCCCGAAACTACCGAAGAATATACATTGGGGTATGGTGAAGAATAAGGCGACGGGCGTGTGCCTTGATACCATGGGCAAAGCCGCTCCGGCTCACATAGGTAAGTTATAACACTTTTGTATCTGTACTAAAATAATAAAGCGCAGGATTTTGTTTGTTTGAACGCGCTAATTTTTATTTATTTAACTTATTACTCATAAAAATAGTACATAGGCGGACTTAATGCCTGACATTCTCTTTCAGTCAACCTAGGGTGGTGCAGAGATAAGCATAGGTAGATGCAGATTAGACAGAGGAATAATTATTAATATATAAATAGAAAAAGTACATAATATATAAAATACGTAATAGAGATACATAATTGTAATATTTTAAAGCAAATTTTAGCTTTGCTATGCCTTTTAATTTCGAGTCCGGCAGCATACGAACCCATAGCTGAATTGGCAAAGCACTTGGGGCGTATACCCAGGGGATGCAGGTTCGAGTCCTGCTGGATTCTTAATTTTTCAACTTTAATATTTTATAAAGAGATACATAATATTGAAAATAAAAAAATATAATAATTTATAACATAATAAATACATACATTTATAAATAAAATAATAATAATATATACATAATTATACAGGTTAGCCTTACAGGAGGAGTTGATAATTATATAAGATAAATAAGATATATTATGACGATTCTGCCAATTGCTCAGTCAACAGTTTCAGCTAATCGCTGGAACTGCTGCTTGGATTTGTTTTTTTTTGTTGATCTTTTTTGTTTTAATTACTTTGTGGTAGTTCTGATAACTATTAGGCGGCAGGGAAGCACTAACGTTTAACGTAAGTAATACCGTAATGAATATTTTGGCACCATAAAGACATTGTTTTTTATCAGGAACATCAACGTGTCACGGCGCTGGCAACAGTCAGCTGTTCCGATTGAACGAAGCCGGTCAGTTAGGAGTGGGCGAGCGGTGCGTGGAAGCCGATGTCAACAATGTGAAGCAAGCCTTCTGCAGGCTTGGCACTGTCGATGGCCCGTGGAGGTAAGATAATAGGGAACATTACTTAAAAAGCACCAGTAGCTAATTCAGTGTGGTGCGGTTCGCTATGCCAGTCCGCAACGGAGTAGAGCGGGTACAGTCAGCTCAAAATGCGTTCTAGGAAATTAGTGACAGGCCCGGTCGCCGCGAATTGATAGATTGTCAATACAGTGCAGTAAATTCAAATTCAAATTCAAATCATTTATTTTCATAGGCCCCAGGAGGCGCTTGAACACGTCAAAACATTACAAAAAACGATATAAAAATAAATCATAAATAATACTAAATTATACTAATTACAATGATTTGTATAACGGGGGCTCAGATTAATTTTAATCAAACTGTTTAGAATCGAATTAAAATCAATCCAAGTACCAGCTCCGATGGGTATTGCATTATGAGAAGAGCTGGTGAGAAATTCATGTGCACCATCTTTTAAAATGAAAAATATAACAATATAAAAGTACATTATAAAAGTCACATAAGAAGAGCAATTCATTTCCAAATACTATTATCATTCATGTAGTCTGAAATACTATAGTAAGCTTTTTGACATAATCTAATTTTGACATATTTTTTAAATTTACCTATCGATAATTCAAGTAAGATAATAAGAAACAATAAACACGTGGGCACGTGCATTTCAATCCGCCTGGTGCCTGCTACAGCACAGTGTCGGCTGGTTGGGGCGGGTTGCAACGATAGAGGATTTCTCGCTGATTCCGCTGCGGCCATAGAAATCTTAATAATAAGGCAATAGAAATTTCAAAGACGCGTGACCTTGTCGCCGCGCATCTGTCTAGTCAAACTTAAGTGCGAGTTGAGGAATTGTCGTCTTAATGTCATCGCAAAAAGAATAATTTTGTTTGCAGGAATACAAGCGCATGAGTCTAATCGAACACAAGTGCGAGTTGAGGAATTGTCGTCTTAATGTCATCGCCAAAAAGAATAATTTTGTTTGCAGGAATACAAAAAGTGGTATTTGAAAAACGGCGACATGCGTCCCAGTGTTAAAAGATAGTCGATAGCATTTCTATTGACTAGTTATTAAGATTTCTATGGCTGCGGCCCTACATATTATGCACGATTCATTAACTTGGGTTTCTCAACCATACACACAGATATAATACATATTATAGATTATATGTTTCTGTACTAAGCAACAGTTGAAAAAAATATGGGATGGGCAAGATTTGAACCTGCGACCTTCTGCTCACCGGGCAGTCGCTTTAACCAACCAGCTACAGTCGCCTCTTGCCAGGACCCTAAATTTCTCAACTGTATGTTACGTCATTTCTTGACGTCACGTTCATCTATTTGTTCCTCTCTTAGGTAGGATACAAACCAACATGGCGAAATACATTCAGCACAAATGTTGTAAAGAATGAACGCGTACGATATTCAACTTCATATTGTTTATTTTTATAGCATTTAGCTATGCTTAGCAAATTATACTAAGAAACTAAATTCTATCAAAATAATCAATAAGATTTATTCAATATGATAAGATACAGCACCGATAGCCGAGTGGAAGACCGTACGACTGCGAAGTCAAAGGTCTCGAGTTCGAACCTACGGCACACACCTCTGTCAATAAATCATTAAGATTCGTCTTTTCGAAGATATGTGTGTATTTATCATATAAATTATCACTTGCTAACGGTGAAGGAAAACATCGTGAGGAAACCTGCATGCCTGAGAGTGCCTAAAAAGTGCTTGAGGATGTGTGAAGTCTTCCAACCCGCACTTGGCCAGCGTGGTGGACTATGGCCTATTCCATCGCATCATGAGAAGAGCCAGAGCCCAGCAGTGGGACATGTATTAGATACAGGGCTGCTATAATCAATAAGAAGTTTTTTATATGTTTCTCTTGCTCTTGCACTCTTGTATTCTGTACAATATTTATTTTGTTTGTTTCCTTCTCCAGTTTTGATGAAGAACACAAACACTTAATCCACCGCCTGCACGGCTACTGCCTGACGCTGCAGCCGCACTCCAAGCAGCTGGCCCTCGCGCCGTGCGACCCCAACAACACTTACCAACAGTGGAACATCGCACACAATACTCCTAACTGGTGAGATTTATATTCACTTTGTTTTATTAACAGTTTATTATCAGCGGCTAATATTACTGCAAAAAGCCACCATGTGTCGCTCTTTCTTGCACAAAGTTGCATTTTAAAATGTCAAACTCAAAACTTTATTACAATTAATTCTTGAAAGTGGGTTGGTATGAGCTTATTTTCTATTTTTATGAATCATCTGGCACTCGTTTAATTAAGTAAAATATAACGGGAATTAACGCGATCATGCATTATTTACCTTTTAGGCTTGACGTTTCGGCAGACAGATTACACTGGCCTAAGCGAGGTAGAACCAGTCTGCTTGCGGCCACGGCCAGTGTAATGATCGCGTTAATTCCCGTTAGGTTTTACTTATTCATGCGACGCGTAATTTTAAAAGTTAAACTCGTTTAATTATTGTAATATGAACTATAATTATTCTTTAACTGTTTAAAATTATTTTTATTATTTTATTTTTATGTTCATTATTTACTATTTTTAAATTGTACTTGAATTATTGTCCAAGCGAAAATTGTAACACAATCATATGATACTATTCCAGAATAAAGCAGCAGTTACGGTTGCAGAGAAAAAGACTCGTTTGATTATCCAGCTTCATAACTACAATCATAGGTGGCGCCACTATATTACAACGAAAACTAACTTTCAAACAATGTTATGACATATAAATAATGAGGGTTTTCTGAAATGACTCACTAGGCTTAATTTTAATACAAGCATGCAGCATGATGCAGCGCGCTATATTGTCCAGTATTGGTGATGAGACCTTGCAACGGGGAGCGTTCAAGTATTACGTAACGCAATTTGGGAGGGGGGAGGGGGTCTCGTAAAACGTTACGATCCGTTACAGGGGCGGGAGGAGGTCTTTCTTATAACACGTTACGTAACATTGTTTCTAAAAAAATGTAGGTAAGGCCAAAAAATTATAAAAAATAAACAAAATCTGCAGGTGTTGCGAATTAAAATTGTCTAGTTTTATTTAGTAGATTAACTCTATACCAAGTGTAAAAACTATTACATAACTTTGTTTGACTTTAGTGTAAAAATTATCACTTGAGTGTTACGTAACGTTTAATGAGGGTAGGGGGATGGGGGGTACAGAAAAACGTTACGGTGCGTTACAAGGTGGGGAGGGGGGTCAAAAAGCTTCAAAAATTGCGTTACGTAATACTTAAACGCTCCCAAAGTGGCGCCAACTAGTGGTGTAAACCTTCGTAAACACCCTCATATTTGATAGACGAGATGTAACTATCAAGATATTAAATTTTATTGTGTATTTTGCAGGTTTTATTATGATACAATAGTACCGTAAGTAAATTAAGTGTGTTAAGCAACTTTTTTTTTTTTTCTTATTTGGTATATGACAGTTTGTATGTAATATTTTCTTTTTTTTTCTTGTCAACATATGCTAAAGAATTATTGTACAAAAAAAATGTATAAATATAATCTTATTTTCATTAATAAATCATTTGGTAATCTTTTGGTGCCGCTACATTTTATTTAAATTCAGGTTTTAGTTTTTTGTTATGTGCTGTGTGTGACTAATTTAATTTTATGTTGTTTGCCGAGCATTATCCTTAAATTTCTTGAATGGCCTATCAACACCTTAAAAATGATGAATTTCAAACGGATATGTCAAACGAAGTCGAAGATTTTAAGATTGTAACCGTATGTTGCAGTTATATTGCCATGACGTGTACATTAGCCGCTCCAAATGTGTTTCAGCATTGTAAGGTATAAAAAGCCATGTATCCTGCGACCCAAAAATCAGACAAAACATTTTTTAAAGTCAATCGATACGCAATTTAGAATAGAATGATATCGTCTGTTTTTTGATATGTTTTGGTCGCAAGAGACGTGGCTTTATGGTGTAATATTAAACTCAAAATGGGAAGTATTTATGGTGTGCATGATATTTTTCTTACTTCTTGACTTTCCCTTTTACTAGTCTGACCTTTGTTATATCTGCTTTTATATTTTGACTGTGAATTTACTTGTTATATTTTATGTAATAAATATATTATAATATTATATTTGCTCACTAGTTGGCGCCACACTATCGATTTGACTTTTGTTTATGATAGCTATCCGTCATACCAGTGGCGCCCTCTGGTGACAAATTTTCTTCCATTTTATTACTCATCCTTTGAGAGACTACAACAATAATTTCGTAAATACTCTAAACGGGATGACTAAAGACTGAATTGCCATACATGCGTTCAAAATATTTCCCATTTTCCACTAAGTTATACTTCTAACAACTTTAGAAATATATTTTCAATAACAGTGATTGTACTTAAGGACGTGAAGCGTACTCTGTAAACTGCCTTACTAGTAAGCTTTGTAATGCTCAAGGGCTAACATACTATAATAATGATAAACTATAAGATTATTGTGCTGCAATTTAAAACCTCTCCGTAATAAGTATGAAGGAGTTTACTGGCAAATGGTTCCATAGACAAACATGGTTGTTCCCTTAGCGACATTTAATAGCTGAGTTTGACATTTGTAGTCTGCTCGACCAATCAAAGATGTCCATTTTGACTTGTGATCAGAGCGAGATTTGGTGGTTGAGTTATTAGTAAACTTCCCTTTTGGGTTGTGAATTAATTTATACTAATGTAAATTAACCGCAACATTCACAACCTATTAACTCGAGAGAACAAGAGCGTATATATCATTCAAGTCTAAGAATATAATAAGATCAAACAGTCTAGCTAGATGAAATTCTATGTTAGAAAATGTTAGTTTATTTTATCATTTGCTGGTGTAATTGTCAAAGTCGCCGCATCTCTCTCAGTTGTAACGGTTATGTACTAAATCATAACGAGACGCAAATATATTTGTATTATATATCCCATTTGCGGCAAGTGACGTCTCAACCCTAAAATAAGGAATCTCGCATTCAATGACGAAGTAACATTTTGAGAAGCGACTATATTTTATAATAATTAATTATTCTAGTGATGTATTATAATATATATGATATAAACGCTACTGTGCATAATGAAATAAGAGACAGGTTCTATGGTATCTTTTAAGATAGGTTTCGACCAAGCGCTCTATTCAACTAATAAATTCGTTATCTGCTACATAATTATGTAGGTAGTTAACAAAGGTGCCAATTCGAAATCAACTCATAAATAAAATAGGAAAATATTAAGATTCGATTTCACGCGCTTAAATGTCGAACCCAAATAAACTGTTCCTTCCATACATTCATACAAGTGTTGCCAGATTAAAATTGGAATTGGTTCAGAAGAATAAGTGTATGTGTGAGTCAAGAAGTAATATATAATGTAAAAAAGTAATATGACAGTGAATATAATTTGGCAACACAGGTTAATTAGTTTTAATTTAGATAACTTAACAGCGTAATTATAACTTTTATAATAATGTTCGAAGCAAAATTAGGTAGTTAAATAAGTTGATATTATGAAATTCATTTTGTCTTTATTCTCTTTTTTTTTAGTAATAAATTTAAGAATTTTATGTTAGTACTTATCCCTATCTAGATTTTTTAACAGGACTCTAGAATTTGAAAACGTTATTGGGTATGTCTATAACAAGTTATTACGCAATAATTTTAACGAATTTAATTATTATTTCTTACGATTAACAATAATTTATTATGAGATTATTTTAATATATTACGTTATTATAAGTATTGTATTTATAAAATCTATCTTTATATTGTCCACTTACATGTAACGTAAAAAGAGATTCTGAATTTATTTTGTGTCATATCATAGACAGATTCTGATATAGACTGATTATGCATCGCTTTCTGCAAACTGGGTACTTTGCTATAACACGCGTTTTGACAATTTGGACCTTAATCGTTATAGATTAGAAGCCATTATATTCTCTGAAAGTAATACAGCAGTTAAATAGTTGCAAAACAATGTTTAGTCTTTTTACTTGAATGAGTTTGTAAATTAATTTCTATTTAAGATTATGCTGTATAATTTGTGTATATTGACTAGTGGATGTGTCTGTATATCTCGTATAATTTATCGTTACTCCTAAATTCCAACATTTCGTATTTGTAATGTATATTTTTCACAACTGTTTTATTTTGTCTTGTAATTCATATAGTCTACTCGATAAGTCTGTTGAAAATGGTACAAAATAGAGATACTGGTCTTAAAATTATGTGCGATACCTCATTGGATTCGGAATAACGCCTAGAACAACATTACTAGGATTTTTAAGTTTTTGTTAAAGAAAAAAAACTGTAATAAACAAAGTATAAATATTTTTTTAACTTTTATAACACGATCTTGTTTATTATGTATGTAAGAAAGGCTCTACGAAGCGAATTTTTTTTACGACTATTATTTAAGCATTTTTTTTCACTTACAATTAAGACAGTAGTTCGAGAAAATTTCGTTAGTTAATAATTGTTTAACTTGTTGAAAAATTAACTTTAAGTAGAATTTCCAACGGGAATAAATTATTTATAGTATTCGAAACATACCATAATTATTTCAAATTAAAAGAAATATATTCAATACCTTAAATAAATTAATTCATGTGCCGTACTCGCTTTTGACGCCACGCGTGCAATCTAAAAATGTCGCGCGCAGACCTATTTTCAGCGTTAAATTAAAATTATAAATAATGGAGATAGAGTTTCAAAAGTTATGAGTTTTTTGTTGGAAATTTTCTCTTCTTTCAGAATCTTATTTTGAAATTTCTTAAATATTAATCGTTAAAGAAATATTGGCAAAAACAAAATGCCATTTTTTTTTCATCTTTAATTGTTTATAACTTTTGCAATTTTTTATGTGCTAATACACTCTTTTGGCACATTTTTCTAGGCGTCATTCCGAATCCAATGAGGTATCGCACATAATTTTAAGACCAGTATCTCTATTTTGTACCATTTTCAACTTATCGAGTAGACTAATAGGCATTCCAGATCCTTCAGCAAGGCTTGCCAGCCTTGACGACACTATGTTTAAAAAAAACTGTGGCATATTCGGCTCGTAAAGCTGGGGTTCACGCTTCTTGTCCCGGTTGCCAATTTTAGAGATGGCAACCCAAATGTTAATACGACTATGCCGTAGTTCACTATCACACAACAAAGGTGACTAGTGTCGCATCACAATCTCAAGACTGGCACTTCGTGCTAAGGAGGCAGAAAATAAGGGCAAGCGTAGAATAACGCTTACATTGAAATTTTATTCAAAAATCAGGATAGATGGCTTATTTTAGTCATAGCAAAAAAAAACAATTTTTTCAGAGCTTGTCTTTAGTTTGCACTTGAGGCGTGAGTGCATTATGATTATGGCCCTATCAATTTGGAAAACCCATGGCACCTTTCAATCGGTATTGGTTTGTCAAATTGCTGTGATTTTATCAACTTGACATTTTTATATATATTTTCTAATGTAGACATAATAAATTATTATTTATTGTTTTAATGACTTTTATTTTATGCTACCAACTGCATTGCAAGGCAATTCTTTTTTATCCCAACAAAGCTCTAAATCATAATAAGTATGATTAAAAAATGCCGTCTCGATGGTCCAGTGGTTAGCGTATGCGCCTCTCACCGCGAGGTTGCGGGTTCGATGCCCGGGTCGGGTAATGTGCAATTTGTTTCCGTCGGGAAATTCACAATAGCAGCACGGAGTTGGAAGTGTGCCCGGTGGATGGCGATAGGCTCACTCCCTATTTCATGTGACCTAAACATAACAGGTGAAGTGTGGGTGTTGTATACCTTTGCAACACTTCTGGGTAATAAATAAATTATTTATTTATTTACTTAAATCATAATAATAATAATGAAAAGGACAAACAAATAAAATATTTGGACTTGGCTCATGAGATTGTCGACATGTGGGAGGTGGACTCGGCTATTATTGTACCGATAGTCGTATCCGTAAACGGACTGATAGCAAAGAGTCTCGACAAACACCTAAAGAGACTCGCGTTGGGTGGCTGGATCAAGGGTCTGATGCAGAAGGCGGTACTACTGGACACGGCACGCATTGTGAGGAGGTTCCTCTCTATGGAGCCCTAACCATCGGTAGTTTGGTCCCTGTACCCGATGCCGGTGGGGTACTATTTTTTATATTTTTAAATATTTTTTAGTACTTATATTTAAAAATGTAAAATTTTATACTTTTATATTTTTAAATGTACTTTACTTTTATAATTTATATTTAAACATATAAAAAATGAGAAAAAGATTAAATGAGTGATATAATACAACAACATTTTTAAAAAGTTATTTATTTTATAAATTATATGTAGTGAATTAAATAAGCAGATATTTGCAAACATAATTTATGGCTCACCTAACATTTCATTAAAAATTCTGAACATCAAAAATTAATGCACCAATAATTGCAACAACCAAGATACAAGGTAGACATGAGCAGTACAACATTTGCTATTACATCATACATTGTGGTACCACTATCTATACCATTAAATTTTGATAATGCTTAATTCACTATTCGGCTACATGAAAAAAGCTACCATATAGCCACATTCTAGTAATATTTTACTGCTCATAGCTATCTTGTCAACTTGGTGATTTGAATCTAAGTTTCGTAGTAGTAAACAGTTTACGAAAGGCAAGGTCACTTCAGTGAAATATTTAAATATAGTAATGTGAAATTTTGAGGTGATCTGGCATCTTTAATATGATTCCATTGCAAGACATCTCGTATTTATATGATATTATTATCAGAAAGCATCAGAACTCCACATTATAAAACGATATAGTATATCTAACTGTATATTACTTTGTTGACTGTGTAATTAATTTACATACAAACTGTTATAGTAAATTAGTTGTTATTACATTCTATAGGTATGGAGTATTAAGAGCATTTTTATTATACGGCAAATTTTAAATAACTACTTTACTTCTACTAATAGGAAGGAATTCTTGACCACCATTCGTCCCAATTAGTGGTTCTCTGGGATTGTTCCAAAATTGACCAATTAGGTGATGGTATATCCGGAGCCAGCCAATTAAAATCATCCAATTTATCCCAGTTATTCTTGTTCTGGTCTAAGGAGGACATATTGAAATGCTTTTGTAAGTCTTGATAATACAGGTTGTAAGGAGCTGTGCGAATGCTGGAACAATCCTCTACAATACCTTTACTTGTGACATGTAAGTAAATGTCACACTTTGTTGATGTGTGCATACGTAATTGCTGGCATGCTGTAATGATCTTACAATTTGTACATTTGTCCATAAATACAGATGATGTTACTGGTCCAGATAGCACTACACAGTTCTCTAAATTAGTTAAATGCAATGTTCCCATGACGCCTTTAAGACCAATGGTACAGTTTTTGAGGTTTCGGAGAGCAACATCTCTCTGAAACAAGTCATCATTCTCAAGCAGTAGAACTTTGCTTTCCTGGGAATCAAATCCAAAAAGTTTGTCATCCCATTTGTTGCTATCAATCTTGCCCGCACCATCATTGTCATCTAAAGAGCCTTGCTTCTGATTGTGGGACTTCGGTAATTTCTTCTTTGAAAAGCCAAACTTTTTGCGTGGCACATACTGATCTTCTAATTCGTAGCATTTGTTTTGTAAAATCTGTACTATACCTAAATATTTGCGCATGTTGAATTCCTTGAGAAAAAATGCTGAGGTAACCACATACTTTTGCAATTCATTCACTTCCCGTTTTATGTTATCAAAATGTGGAGGTCGAACATTTGCTTCTAGTGTTGGAATCTGAGAGAGTAAGTCTTCAATGTATTCTGATTTGATTTTGAATGCTCCTGAGAAATAGTCTTCATTTTCGTTTGATGCATCTACTTCTTCCCTTGCCTTGTGAGCTTTTTGCAGTTTTTCTAGCCGTTGTGCATCTCTTCTACTAAGCCTCTCTAACACAGTGCTCTTGTCACTCATTTTCCCTTCTTCAGCAAATCTTCTATCTTCTTATTTAGGTCTGAGTTCTGGTTTGCAGCTTCTTTAAGAACTTCTACAGTTTTGTGACTTAATTTTCTAGCATCTGTATGTTTGGAATCTTGATTAAACTGCAAAATATCAATAATAAGATTAGTTACGATTAAATATCAATAATAAGATTAGATTAATTATGTGACAAAAGAATGAATCAAAATGGATCAAACTTGATGAAAAGGCAGCTTCTATTTTAATTTTTTGCAAACATTAATGCTGGATAAATGGATGGTATGGACACTGATATAAATGGGTCATGTATATCAATTGTTTATTTTTGTTAATTTCAAGTTATTCAACAATTTTAGTTACAGAACATCACAAACCCACAAAGCCAAACACAAAATATTATTGTTCACAAACATGCAATTCCCAATACAACCATATAAAGTCAAACTAAATAATCAGTGACCACAATGAACAAATACTGAACGTAAATGACCTGCTTGAGGAGATCATCATCAGGTTTGACCAACTTGAATAGTGCGTAACCGAGGGATCCAAATGTAGCCACCCAAAAAGTGGCTTTAATAGCAACAGCAGACATCTCACCAAAGTTTATATTTTGCCTTCGTTTGTCCAAATTGCCAAATCAGTGTCTCTGGTTTTGTTTTCAGAGATCTTTTCACCAATCCCGTAATAACCCTCCAATGCCCAGTTGTAGTTTTTGAACATATACAGACGAAAATCTGAAAATTAAGAAATTGCACATGATCAGAATTGAATTAGTTTTGAGGCCTTATATAGTTCAGTCACATTTTATGCTTCCTAGGAAAATGTCAAAAATATATCATTTTATTCTAGAGTATTGCTACAAAAAGCCTTTCCTACATTTGAAAGATAATTTTTATTGATGCTCCTAACATTAAAAAGTGTTCAGCATAAGCTTCTGCCTGAAGGCTCACCCATGTAGAAGTTAATTAAAAAAAATTGCCTTATACTATAAACCTTACCCAGGTATATAGTTATCCACACTCCACCAATTTACAATAAGATCGGGTATTTGGTTTGGCTGTAAAAGCCAAACAGAAGCTACTATAAGGCTTTCAAACTATTAGTATGAGAAAATTGCACATGATCACAATTCTAGATACATCTATGGTAAAGCCCAATGGATTTGCTTTAATTTACGAAATACGCGATATCTATAAATTAAACTTTAAATAGTATTTGGTTTGGGTCTTTGTTGTTAACATTTGCAAAGAAATAAAAAGAGTTCACAATACCTCTGTCGGAGTTCAACTTGTTCCAGATACAGTAAGATACTGCTAAACCAGCCGCCTCGACTAATATCACAGCCTTCAAAGAGAACGTGATAAATCTCTTATAAGCAGGTTTAGGGGTTTTGGTTAGCATAATAACAAACTAAAACACTGAAATATTTTAATTGATTCATAAATTACGATTGAAAATAGCCATTGAGTGAATCGAACGAATGCAAACGAATCAAATCGAATGTCTCTCACGCTCACGCGGTGACGTAAGGGCTGTAACTAAGTTACGTTCAGAATCTAGAA
Organism: Hypena proboscidalis; assembly: GCA_905147285.1. Taxonomy (NCBI): domain Eukaryota; kingdom Metazoa; phylum Arthropoda; class Insecta; order Lepidoptera; family Erebidae; genus Hypena; species Hypena proboscidalis. The sequence continues at coordinate 3,478,677 of LR990132.1, forward strand.
AAAAAAAGGAACCGACTTCAAAAACTCAAAAGTAAAAAATAAAATATTCGCTAAACTTTGCTTACCTTTATATTAATTTGTTTAAAACAATAAACCCAAATAATTATGTAATACCAATTAATTATATTTTTTTGAAGTCGGCGCCAAATTACAGTCTGTCTATAAAGTCGTGACATTAAATGATGGCGCTGCTGACATGCATGTAGCAACCCTATATAGTGTGACTAAAATGATTTTGATACTAGCAGTTTGTTCAAGTAAAGAGTAAATAAATAAGACACATTATACAGTCATATTTTGTTACTGTTTTTATTTACAGTAGGTTTAAACGGTAAATAAGGTAAGGTCTTTATAAAGTTTTATTATATAAGCATTTTTAATTGAACCAGAATAAAATTATTACACATAGTTAAAAAAAACTATGATTGATCACTCTCACTCATCATCGGATTCCAAATATTCAAAATCAAGAAACGTTACGTTGCCACTTTCATCAGCAGCGCTGTCATCTTTACAGCTGCTGTCACAACTGCTGCTATCATCGCCTTAGCGAATAATCAACTCGTCTATGTCTCGATACAGATGACGTCCTCGCTCGTAGTACTCTTTTTCAGACGTCTCCACGTGATGGCAGCAGTTTTCCATGTTTCAGGTGTAATGCTGTTGAAGGCGTCTTCAGCAAGTTGCTTCACATCGCGTGACCCAACATTTTGTGCTGCTACTTTTTGTTTTAGGTTAGCCCAAATGAGCTCAATGGGATTCAAATCACAGTGATACGGCGGAAGCCGTAACACTGTGTGCCCGTATTCACCGAAAAGTTCATCAATGGCATAGATGGGGCGAGGTTTGTTTATTTTCACCAAACGCAGTAAATTTCGCTTCCTGAGCGTAGACCTTTAACTTTCCATCATTTTTAAAACCTTCGTTGACTATCCGCCTAACTGTACTCACTGATTTTCCTGAAAAAAAGTAAAAAAATTGTACTGGAATGGAAACAATAACTTATTGACATGAAGCAATTAATTCAAATTCAAAACTGGTATAAAACCTTAACTGGTATCAAAAATTTTGGTCATACTATAATATGACCTACTCACAATGTCAATCTAACCTTAAAATGTGCAATGTAAACAATGCCTTTTTTGGTCTCCAAATCGTAAATTCAGTAAATTTGTAACTTCGGGCAGATTAAAAACAAACAATAACACGATTACATACCCGTCATAGATGCTGTCCGCCCATAAATATCATCCAAATCGCACAAAATTCGTCCAGCTTGGTACTCCGCGAAACATCGCTGGAAAACTTTAAAATTCACTTCCCGCGTGCCACTCCGATTTACTTTATTCATTTTTAATCCTTTCTGCGTAGTTACGTGTTAATTAATTGCAGTTTAACCAAAACAATAAAAATACAAAAGGAAAACTGTTCCACAACTCAAACTCGATGACAGCTGATTTACTTATGTTTGGTGTTGCCAGACTCATGATTAATGTTAGTTCCTCAAACATTCATGTCACGACTTTATAGACAGACTGTACAAAATCAAATACCAATTAAAACCGTATTTAACGTAATAATTGTTGAAAAAATCACAAAATCAAATACCAATTAAAACCGTATTTACCGAAATAATTGTTGAAAAAATCATAAAATCAAATAACAATTAAAACCGTATTTACCGAAATAATTGTTGAATGCATTCGTAAACTTATCAGCAATTATGTAATTTGGCGCCGACTTCAAAAAAATATAATTAATTGGTATTACATAATTATTTGGGTTTATTGTTTTAAACAAATTAATATAAAGGTAAGCAAAGTTTAGCGAATATTTTATTTTTTACTTTTGAGTTTTTGAAGTCGGTTCCTTTTTCTTTGAAAAAAATTAGTACATATTATAATATTTAGAATACGCTCGAGTTAAGAATATTCTTTTTTTTAATTAGTTTTTTTATTTTATTTTTTTTAATTAGTTTTTTATTTTATTTTTTTATTTCAAGCTTTTTAGTTTCTTAGTTTTTAGATTTAACGATGGGGTTAGGAATAAATACTAAGGCATCATTACGCATGAAACACAATAGAAACAATCAAAATATAGCCCAAAGAATACGACGGCGCCTCCAATACTTAAGAGAAAATGCCCGTACAGTTCAGACAGATTAATTTGTGTTTCGTTTCATTTGTAATTTGTAATGCCCGTTTACCTCTAAAGGTGGCCTTCCGAAGGCAGCGTCAGCGAACCCGAGCGTAGCGTCGCAGCATATTTTCATAGAAAAAAAACTGCGCACGCAGAAGTGACATTGCGCGCGCAGCTTTTTTGTATGATAATATGCTGCGACGCTACGCTCAGGTTCGCTGACGCTGCCTTCGGAGGGCCACCTTAAAGATCTTTTATCAAATCTTTATACTGGGTGGCGCAAAAGTACTGGCACTAAAGAAAATACTTTTTTTTTTTTTATATGACATTTTCTGTCATTCTGTTGTTGAAAATTGTGTAGTGAACAAATGTAAAATACACTGAAAATAAACATGGACCGTTTTACTCCCCAAGAACGTGGAATAATTGTGTCAATGTTCTTACGGAATAATTCATCAGTGATAAGAACACAACGTGAATTTCGTCGACGATTTCCCCACCGTCCGGCACCGATTGGTCGCACAATTCGACGCTTTGCCACACGCCTTGAAGCAACTGGCTCAACATTGGATAGACCTAAGTCTGGGAGACCAAGAACAGGCCGTTCAGCTGAAAATATCGATGCTGTGCGCGAAGATGTGGAAGAGTGTCCAGAAACATCAACGAGGCGACGTGCCACGCAATTGGGCATTTCCAGACGGACCCTGCAGCGTATTTTGGTGAAAGACTTAAAGATGTTCCCGTATAAAACTCAAATGACTCATCAGCTGCTGCCTGCTGACCACCGAGCTCGTCTAGATTACTGCCAGCGCGTCATAAACCTCAACCTTGAAGAGGATGATTTTCCTTCAAAATTGGTTATGAGTGACGAAGCGCATTTCCATCTCTCAGGGCATGTCAATAAGCAGAATACTCGGTTCTGGGGCACTGATGATGCGCGCATTATTCAAGAAACACCTCTACACCCACTAAAAGTTACTGTATGGTGTGGCATCTGTGTTGACAGAGTGATCGGACCCTATTTTTTCGAAGACGCTGGAGGCAATGCGATAACTGTCACTGGAGAACGCTACAGAACCATGTTACGTGAGTTTTTGATACCCAGTTTGGACGAATTGGGGCTGGAGCACATCTGGTTTCAACAAGACGGCGCTACGGCACACACAGCGCGCGACACTATGGACTTAGTGAGGGACGCTTTTCCAGACCGAGTTATCTCTCGTTTTGGCGATTTGCCTTGGCCTGCAAGATCACCCGATCTGACCAGTCCAGACTTCTTTCTTTGGGGTTTTTTGAAATCTCGGGTGTATGTGAACAAGCCACAGACTCTCGCAGCTCTAAAAGAAAACATTCGTCAAGAAATAACGAACATATCGCAGGAAGTGTTACGGCAAGTTATGCAAAATGTCATAAATAGGGCTCAAATGTGTATCAACTCTGGAGGTCACCATTTAAAAGACATCATCTTTAAATCCTAATGGTACGAAATTTAATGGCACAAAAGTACATTTAAAAAAATCTAAATCTAGTTTTCTAATTTAGAAAAAATGTTATAGCTGAACCAAATAGGGTCTTTACTTTTGCGCCACCCGGTATATTATCAAAAAAATATTTCTGAGATCTTCATGATCATAAGTTATCACTACGATAATAACAAATATGCTTAAACGTAAGCCCTGTCCAAACCTAAGCAGAGCTTTCGGTACTTTAAGGGTAGGTAAGTAGGCTGTCTCTGCTTACCCTTCAAAGCATACACAGGCATGATGTTATGTTATGTAGAAAACAATACATAGATACACGATTGCACAAAACGTGGTTCATTAGCTATTCGTTTTTGAAGAGTTCCGTTGCCTGTCTCCAAAGATCTTCATCAGATTCTGATAAATTATATACTAAAACCTTCCTTGAAACACAAGGATTAAAATACCGAAAACTGCATTCAAATCGGATCAGTAGTTTCCGAGAAAATCGCGAACATAAAAAGGTGACATACATACATACATACATACGGATCGAATACAGAACCTCTTTTTTTTTTTAAAGTCGGTTAATAAATTGTAATTTAGCGGCATAGACATAATCAGTATTTTCTATGTTTAGCGGTGTAGTTTTATCCTCTTTACCATTCATACTTTGATGATATATAGATTATTTCCTCTGAGCATTGATAGTATCAGTATATGTATTATAATGACAGAATATCAAAAAATAATTATTAGTTTACTTTGTCAGTTTTGTGAACGAATAAAATAATTAATAAGTATATTCATTTATTTTATAGAACAATACATATTGGATCTTAAATTAAACTAGTCTAATAACTTAATCTAAACTGAATCTTAATAAATAAGTAAATATATTAAGTTTTAATTTTATTTATACAATCCCTTATTAACTTACCTTTCTTTTTTTATTAATTTTTGTTGTTTGTGTAGTATAGAAAATAATTATAATTTTTATTTAATCATATTAAATTTGGTTGGAATGGCAAAGAAAGTGCTTGATTGAACTTGGTTGATACTTTTATATAATATTAAAGAGGAAAAATTAAGAATCTACCAGGACTCGAACCTGCACCCCCTGGGTAAATGCCCCAAGTGCTTTTCCAATACAGCTATGAATTCGTATGCTGCTTGACTCCAAATTTAAAATATTTTTTTGTGCCAGCGTCGTAAATATATAATATACCTAAGCAAGACATCCTTACTTTATTTTAGCGCCACCTATGTGATGATGAGTGATAGATAAATCACTTAGTCACATAATACAAAATTACAATAAAATAAGAACAAGTAAGTATTCGTCAAATTATTCTTCGACTTCCTCGTCGTATTCTTCTTGTTGTTCTGGTTCACAATCTTCTTCACATGGTTGAAAATCTTCAGTTGGCATCTCTGCTATGCATTCTGGTTTTGGATCCTGGAAGATTGACAGTCTTTTTTATATTTCATCTTTCGTATTTCATCAACTAAAGGCAATGTTTGCCTGGATTTTATTATATTTTTGTATGCCTACATCTTCACGAGAAACAAAAATGCATTTAATATTTTATGCCATACCTATAATTATATAAAAAAATATTGGGTACCTACTAGTCTACTGAAAAAAAAAAGAATAGTTAAGTGCGTTAGTTGGCACCTAGGTAGAAAAAAAGTTTTTTTTTCACTATTGCGCAGCGTTTTAAAGATTCTAACGATAAACTCAAAGTGGGACCTTTCCCCGCTTTGTGACTCGGGCTCACCTTTTAGACGCCAAGACTTTTAGTCGTTTTCTGTCTAATTACCCCCAACAACTTTCTGAAGATATCACTTAGGTGCCAACTCACGCATTCTACATCAGATTTTCGTCAATTTTTGGGTGGACTAAACACAATTCGTGGGTTTAGCAACAAACCACTTTTAATATCCAGTTTATATAAAAGTAGGTATAGCATGTAGCAGTATACTCACATTGAGGTACACTCTGAATCTCGTTTGGTATCCAGTGAGCTTGTTTGCTTCACAATCTCCGTCACATGGTCCCCAATCGCCCCATGTGCTAACGGGGCAATCGGGGTTCTTCAAATCAGGCTCGAGGGAAGATGGCTCTTCACTGTGACAGAAACAAAGTTCGAAACAAGGCACAAGTTTCGTGTTAAAGTCAAATATCTGAAATAAGGTCTTACTGTGTCTGAAATTAGGTCTTAGGAAGTCAATAATTACTATAATAATTATGCATCCCGGTGTCTTATTATCAAGACTGTCTATTCAGTTTGGACGTTTGGAAGCTATTTACCTGGTGGTAGTTGTAGCTGGTGAGGGCTGATATGCAGGCCTGTACTCTTGCTCATCTCCTTCATCACTACCACCGTCTCCGCCATCGCCTTCATCTTCTGCTAGAAGAATCAACTTCACGATTTATGTCCTTATTGATTTAGAGATTCAGGAGTTTCGAACAGTAGTTAAGACAGATTGGGCTCAATAACCAATGAACAAACAACTACCGGCTTGCGGCTGACCGCGTCAATGTTGTATTTTGTTACCAGCCTGGGTGGTAGAAATAATAATATTGATCGCTATCCGAATATAGTGTGATAAAGGCTATATTATTGCCACTCGGCCATTCTGAATTACCATGACTCTCTTACCTGGTTTATCAGTGCCAGCCGTTTCTTCCGAGCAGTTATTGGTGCTGTATGTGCGCACCAATGTGAATATTAACCTGGCGAATGGTTTCATTTCCTCAGTATTAACTAGCTTAGATATATCTGCTGTTGTGATAGGTTGTTGTGGTGATGTTGCTTCGTTCGCCGCCTAGATAAAAGTTACAATACAAACATTATATTCATTAGTATATTGCTGTGTAAGTAAAAATAATTTGTACAAACATCCATACAGAAGTATTAAGGTGTCTTTCGATTTGGAAAATCAAGTTACAAATTGAGGGATGGACTGAGACTGGACTGGATAGTACTGAGATTATTATCAAAACTTATTTGTTTGCAGTACCTCGAATGTTCTTCCACTATCAGTTCCAGCATCTTGGGGGTATAAATTAAAGATGATTTGTTCTGACCACATTTTAGTAGTGGCACCGCAGAGTTCCAGGTTCGAGACGCCAAGGAACCAGTCCGGAGATGGCAAGATGGCGGTGGCCAGAGACACGAGGTGGTGATGCGCAGTAACTCTGAAGTTAGCAGTAGTAGATAAATTCGGTTGAGGAGGGGCAGATGCTTTTATCAATGTACGGACACGTGTGCTGTCGATTTGTTCGCTCATCTGAAACACATGATATAATATAGCCAGTAAGAACAACTGACTATAACGTAAGTACATATTCAAAATATAGGCCGTAGAGGCGTCGAATAAGTATCTATATAATTTTCATCAAAAAAAAATTCTATGGTTTTGAACCATTTCATGTCTTATGCCGCCTTTTAGTAAGGCTATTTTGTACTACAACCCATAAACAGAACGCAAATACGTAATTGCGATAACAAGATGAACTACCTTTTATTGCATGTAATAATATTAATACTTAAACTTTTATAGAAATTAATATTGTCATTAACGATCTCGACTGAGTGCATTATGTAATACAACTGGCAATCGTTATTCTGGTACCCACAGGACAGGCTTGCCTAGTGTGGGACCAATGGATATTTGTGAATGTTTGTGCTTTTTGGTAATAAATCATTTTTTCACCTACCGAATCCAAAATCTCAAACTCCAGCACAGTGGTGTTACCCTGCTCAGCCAGCATCTTCAATCCGGGAGTGGCCTCGGAGCTGTACTTGTAGAGGTTAAAGTCACTGCTGTGGGAGGCTCCCACCACATCGCTGAACCTGGCCAGCTCCCTGGCTTCGGGAAACATCAGAGGGTGGGTGTTGTGAGACCACATGCCTTCAAACGTCAGCTGGTGAAGAAATATAAAAATGAATACTTTTTGCCATAATTTTTCAGATAATATCATTTTGTTGCTGCATAGTGTTTTGACATTTTAACTAGGCACATCATTAATTTATATGTCTACTTATACTCGACTACTGCTGCTTTCACGTGGTTCAAGAAACGATCGAATCCCCGGTAATTTCAGGAGAACCTCCGTAAATCTGAAGAATTCTGGTGGGTGGCAAAGTAGCAACACCTCGAGTCTTTCGATTTTCCCTTTTAAATAGATTGCTATTTTTCATAGCATCAAGGACTTTACCTGATACCTAGCATCTTCACACACAGTACAATTCTCGTTCTCGATGGGCTGCATATCATCAGCTTTGCGCCTGTCCTCGCAGACTTGCCTAGACAGCGGGCCCTCGTAAGAGTACCACACGTCGGGTTGGACAGCCACCACGGCGAAGATAGTCACACACGCATTATCCTTTGCCGGTGCTGTCCAGAACACCTGTAATATAATATAGGATAAAATATATGGATGAGCTGAATGTAGAAATACCTAGCGAAATCACTCCTTTTTAACCTGTTTCGAAATACTGCCTACATCCCGAATTCTAAAGTGCACTGGAAATTAAATGCACGCAATATGTCTGCCTTAGAGTCACTCTTTGGTGGCTTTTCATGGACTGCAGTCTTCGTACCAGTCAGTGCACTTGAAAAAATTACGATATTTACCAACAATGCAATTGTTTATTTTGTACCTTAACTTCAGTTTTGGGTGTAATATCAGACTGGATGATGGTGTTCTCACATCCTCGGCTGTGCTTCGCGTTGGAGTTGGGGATGGCTTCAAGGAACCCTGGCTTGAGGTGAAGTGGCTTCCGAGGATTGGCCTTGTTGTACACGGTGGCTGGCTTCAGGGATATTGTGAATGCTATGAACTGGGACTCCATATCTCGAGAGTGAAGCCGCACTGAGAAAAAAATGTAAGCCAGAAGCCAGTTTAAAAAAAATAACTTAACATTAAACATAACATTTTATGTGCAGAAGTTTCTCGTTCGCCTCGACAAATTATATACCAATATAGTTTTCCCATTAATCACTTTATCTATTGATAAAAACCGCTTGATAATCCGCTCAGCAGTTTTTTAAGTTTATCACGAACAAACAGACGCGACGAACAACTTTGTTTTATAATATGTAAAGTTTTTTTTAATTCTTCACGTACCTTCGTATGTTTGCTTGGGTATGTACATTTTTTGCCTAATTTCCTTGATTTCTATCAGGAACCGATTGTCCGGCGGCAGCGGTAGAGCTTTTGTGCCCAAGGGCCTTCGATCGCAAATGCCTTCCTCTTCGCACACACATGACTGTATAAAAACAAATAAGAGGACTGCCCGGTAAATGCCTGCAAGAGTAATTAAGGAAATAGCTTATTAGAATAAAGTTATTAGTTTAACAATTAACAGCCATTTCATAGAAAAAAAATACTTCAGAAACTTTAACGATTTTATATACTAATTTTCTCATTAACCTTATTTTCATTTTGTAACTAAAAACAAAAATAAAGCACTCACCAATATTGTGCACCCACATTTTTGCGTTTACAACTCTGTAAAAGCTTAAAATAGTCTTAAAATAGGTGTAACATGCTCACACATAGTCCTGCTACTAAAATGATCATTCACAATTAGTTAAATGATCCCAATGCAGGTCCCTTAATACCTAATTCACACTAATTAATGTACCAATTTAGCTACCAGGCGATAGTAGCACATTACGCCGCAATACAATGTTTGATTAATTCAATTTATTAGATGAGTATTCAGTGACATGAATAGGTCCATTTTGTCTATTTCAGGATCCATATCTAGATAGGTCCTCATAATTTACTTCCTACTAAGAATAAACATTGCGGCGGCAGACTACAGAAGCAAGTGTGAGCAGCAAATTCATGATAACTTAAAAATAAATTGCGCTGTATTGGGGTGGAATGCGCAAAGCGTAAGAGGGATCTTACACTTTACACACTCAACCCTATTTCGTTTTATAATCTCTTAAATGTAACGGTAAAAAGGAACTTATGTTTGAGTACAAAATGCTTTTAATTTTCTGTAGACATAACATTTTATTATTTAAACTAATAACACTGTAAAAAGTCGTCTCTTTATTAGATTGAAATTCTTGGTTTTATAATATCTCGTCGTCTATGCCACTTTTCTCCAGGCTTGATTACATTCATAACTCTGCGTCCGACTGTAAAAAAAAAAATGACATTATTAAAAAAACTGATTGGAAGTCAGATGGATTATGTTTACTGTGTTTCTTAACTCAAAGATAATGTAATACTAGTCTTAACTCATGAATCCATCTGACTTCCAATCAGTTTTTTTTTCTCTGAATAGTATGCAATGCAAGGCATTGGTTCTGGAAACCCTCCCGTGCTGCCTGTGCCTCTGGTGGTTTCTTTTTAAATTTAGCTAATAATTACTTTTTCAGAAAAAAATATACAATACTGGCCAGTGGCAACACTAATGAACCCCAGTTCATGTATTTCAGAGCAGAAATGCTTTACCTGTCAACTCATCTTCTTCTTCTTCCTCTTCCACGGCGCAGTCTTCCTCACAGTCCTGTTTCTCGAACGTGTCGTAGTGGGTCTTGCAGTATGGAGGCACCGGCGGCTTCTTGTGGTGGTGCTTTGCCTGGTGATAAAAAAACATACGAGTAATAAAAAAAAAATTAAAAGAGATATTATTACCCACTAGCTTTTGCCCGCGACTTCGTCCGCGTGGAATTTGTTGTATGTATTAATAATATGACCCGCGTTCAACCTTACTGCTCCGCTCCCGTGGCGTTTAGCGTAATGTTAAATATACAAAGACATTTATTGAGAGTAAGACTATCAAACACATGAATAATAATTAATAACAATAATAACATTTTTTTGATATTTTCAATGAACAGAATTTTTACTTCTACAGATTTATTATACGAGTAAGTATAGATTAAAATTAGTGCATTGCCTATTTGGTATATTTGGCGTACGATGCTGTTAATAATTTATGTCTAGGGTTTAATCAATGGGACGGCCAAAGTAATATCATATGACTGGTGATATGTGATAATACACATCAGCCAAACCTTTTCGAGTAACAATGTGTGAAATCAATTTATTTATTATTTGGTCTTTTTGTCAATCTGAATATCCGTTTATAATTACATATCACTTACGAAAGGATCATATTTCTCGACGGGCACTCCTTCCACGAGATGGTACCGCTCCCTCCACTGGTAGCCGGTGACCTTCCCGTCAATGCAGTCTCCTTCGCAAGTGCTCCAATCTTGCCAATCAGACATCGGACAGTTGATCTTTGGTTCTGTCACCGGTTCTTCGGAAGACTCTGTGGGCTCTGGGGCCTCGCTGAATTGTCACAAGGTTTACTTTGCTAGGCATAGGTAGGTGGGTGCATTTAATTAACTCTGAACTTATAAATAGTTTAGTAATAATGTAAAAATATAAACCGACTTTAATTACATACAAAAAGGAAAGGAAGGAAGAAAGGATCCCATCATTAGATTGTGATCCGATGACAATGGGACCACATGACAAGTAATATTCATTCAGACAAATAAAATAATGTCTGTAATCGGTCCAGGCGTCTTCGAGTAATCACGAACAAACATGAAAAAATTATAAAAACAATTGAATTGAGAATCTCTACCTTTTTTTTAAGTCGGTTTAAAATAAATGAAAAATAAAATTAAAGGCTTATTATTTTGTGCATAAAAAGAAATTGCATAACTGGAAGACTACATCTAAATTAATTCAAACGGAGTAAAGCCTCACCCCCCGTCTTCGCTGCTACCTATGTCTGTTTGGTACCTGGATGGCTCTTGGGGCTCCTTATCGTCTCCCTCACCGGGAGCTGTTTCCTCTGAACTGCCGTCGCCTCCTTCACTACCACCATCTTCACCCTCAGCTGGCACTTCTTCTAGAAATAATCAAAAGATAAGTCACCAATTCATGGCCTGCCAGGTAGATTTAAATCCGACCCATTTATATTGATAATAAAAAGTTTAAGATTGTTCTTAACATTTTAACCGTTTTTTTAACATTTTTAACCGTTTTATCAAAACTTTAAATAAATACCTGTGGCCTCATCTGGGCATTTTCTATGATACGTCCTGATTAATTTGATGCGAAACTGTCCAAATGGATGCATATCTTTTATATCCATTTCGTAAAATGGTGAATTCTTGTCGTACGAACTCATTTCGACACGAGATATTGAATCTTGAGGGAAAGTGGCATAATTGGGTGACTGAAAAACAAAATGGATAATTGGTGATTTATCTTACTAATAATGTTATTCATTACTCATGAGCTCTGATAGGTTTACCTCATAGGAAATACCGCTATCAGTACCAGCATCCCACGGAAAGAGATTCAACTCTCTCTCTGGAAGCCAAGTGTTATCTGCTTGACACAACTCAAACCTGCTCACTCCTAAGAACCAGTCAGGCGAGGGAGAAAGAGCCACAGCAGCTGAGAAGAGATGGTTAGTTTGGTCCACGCGAAAGAAAGAGTAGGTTGGTAGACCCATCTTGCGGTACCCATGGCCTTTACCTTTTATCATTGTTCGAACTCCGTCCCCGATCTAGAAAGACAAAGATATAAATAGACAACAATTGCTTCAAAAACAGCTTTTTCTGAGTATTACATTTAATTTTATGTTCCGTTACCTTCTCCCTTATTTCAGCTTCAAGCGTGCTAGTATTGGCGTGTTCAGCTAAATCCTTGAAACCATCGGTTGCCAAACTGCCCGGGGTCCACAATATATAGTCAACTTGGTGTGACGATCCAATAAGATCGCTGTATTTTGGTACCCAGTCATTCTCTGGGTAGAGATACGGATGGGTGTTCCGTGACCAAGTGCCGGTAAATGTCAACTGGAAAAATAAAAAAATGAAATATTGAATAACTAATTATGCCAGAGGATACAGAATATGCAGAGCCCTGGGCTCTCTAAGGTATAAAACTATAGGGTTCACTTTGTACTGACTACCTTCTTGGTTACCACTTAGGTACCTCATATTTCGCTTCATCACAAATCCCACACTCTGCGTTCACTTGTGGCGCCACATCATCAGGTTGTCTTAGATCCTCGCATAATTTCTTCGTCAGTGGACCACCGTCTTCGAACCAAACGTCGTCGTTTTCAGCTACCATCGCACGGATGGATACACAACCGTTGCCGGAGGAAGGCGCTTGCCAGTACACCTGCTCAGATAAACATAATATGAGCAAAAGATAACAGTGCGCCTAAATTAGGACAGCACTGCTGGTCGTTCAAAATGTAAACGCGCATAATATATATTTTTTTTTGCTTCCAAAATATATGAATGAAAACTTAATTTAATACAGAACAAATACATAATAATACGATGAAAATCTGACGTTTACGCTGTAAAAATACGTGAAATTTAATTCTTTTGAACTTCGATTCATGTAGATATTTTTCATGTTTTTATTTTAACAAATACCAAGTATATTCAATAAATACTCTTGAATCGCTAATGATTGCGGCATTCCGTTTGTGTAGGAAAATCATACTCCGCCTTACCCTTAAGAAGCTAAGTCATGCATACTCTCTGTTACCACCTAGAAAATACTGTATGTATTTTTTTATAAAATGAACATGACATCCAAACCGTACTAACCTCCACAGAAGATTTAAAAGAGGTCATAGCCTGTTCCACGGAGTAAGGGCACCTATCACTGAACTTAGCAGTATCACTACTCATTGGCCTGATATCTCCTGGATACAGAGATATCATTCGTCTGGGGTTGTTTGGGTCCGGCCTGGAATCTCCTTCGACGGATATCATGAACCCGGTGAACCTGGATTCTTCGTCTGTCTCAGTTATTTGAACTGGAACAACATCAATCGTCATATAACGGGGCAAAGCAAGGGCAGACCCCACTCCCTTGTCTAAACAGATGTCCGGATATTTCTGCTGTCAGACTTTGCTGCTCGGGGCCTAAGCAAATCTTTATACTTATCTAAAGTAGAATAACGTTGCATTTTAAAAGTTGTTACTTTGAAGTAGCTTAATTCACTATAAACTAACTGTGTACTTAGGTTAAAGTTAGGGTTACAGCTACTGGAACTATCCGGAAGTACCCTCGATAATTAAAATTGTTTTTTTTATGTAAGAAAATATGGACAACTGAAAAAGCCTATTGTCCTATCGTATAATACTTTAGTAATACTGCCTATCTTTTGTTTTGTAATACTTAAAATAATAAAATATGCTGTATGTTCTCGAAATTGCAGAATCTACGGTATCTCACCTGTGTAAAGTTGTTCAGGAATATAGGAATTATCATCGAGGCCAATCACAACCAATTTGTATCGGCCATCGGGTTCCGAAGATTGTGTATTGGAGCCATAAGGTCTTCTATCGCATCGGAACCCTACCACAGAGTCAGGTAATTCAAATAATATATACAACAATATGCACGTAAATAATAACATCGTAAAATTAGGAATAGACCTGTTTCCACACTGATGTTATTTACAGGAATGAACCGATCAGCCACTGTTCTACTGACATTAATTTCTAAGTTTATGAGGGTTGGGGGTCAATAATGTAAAGGATATCAGAAGATCGCATTGCCATTTTAATTGTCTAAATGAAAATATATTTCTGTGAATGCTCTAGGGTCAATCGGTGTAAAGATAAGATAATTAAGCAGAATTTGCATCTATATTATATATTCTCAAAATATCTGCCCACATATATTTGAAAAGGTATTCAAGTTTAATTAATACGATTGGTTAATAGGAACACTTTCTGGTAAGAATTTTTTAACAGCTCTATTACGTACGCTACAACTAGCCGATTGCGCCTACATATAGAGTGATAGAACTATAATTTTATACTACAAAACTTTAATAAGTGCTTTGTTTTGCTGTTTATGGTGACCGAGATAGGCACTTATCGAGTATTGTATCTTAATGCATTTTCTTTTAATATGACCTATAAACATTGAGCTTTTATTACTACGTTCAATGCCTATAAACGCTTCTTAACTCCAATTTTTCCTAAACGTTTTGGTCGTTGTTCTGTGGTTGTATTCTAATGCCTGGTCCAAACTTGGCTAACGAAGGTGAACGAACGCGTTCGTTGGTACTATTTTGGAAGACTTAGTGAACGCTAACGAATCCTTTGATGTTGCCGTTACGCTTCGGATTACCATCGAACGAAAGAATTCGTCCGCTTGGCCATCAAAACTGCAAACAGAAACCAACAAACGCGCGTTGGTTGGCCTTCGTTTGCCAGATGTTGAGCTAGCATATAAAGGTCATTCATAGTTTACTAATAACGCCATCTTTCTAATCAATTAAATTTATTTATAATTCTAGTAGTCATGTGTCCGCTATACCAAAACGTAACTGAAAACGGGTATCATTTCTCTAACGCACCGTATCGGTATTAAAATAGTTACCAACAGTTATGAAACTATGAAGTAACTACCGAATTACTGCGTCCCCGCGCCAACGTAGTTTGAAAATCGAACCCACATCATATCTAATAACTAAATAACTGACAACCAAAACCAACTGAATCCACGCAACCGATCAAAACTAACTTATCTATCTCTCTCTTACAAGTGATAATATCGCATGCATAAAAGAAAAGGTGCGAGAGTGGCGCAAACCATTCAAGGTTATTGTTATAAGCCAAAGACGACCTTATATCTATTAAACTACGGCTTAATCAAACTGTAAACGAGTGCGGTCGCTTGTCAATGACTTTAGACAATGTAATAACCATATCGGACATTGGATAACGTAAAAAGTGGTGGCAACTAACTTGGATATCATAGTACCAAATAATACCTAACTTAGCTGAAAACGTTTGTAAACGCTATAGCTAGAATAACTGTAGTAACTGTACCTAAAATACCGGTATTCGGCAACGGTTGTCTATACCGGTATTGTATCACCATACCGGTGTAATACCGGTTACCAAAAATATCTAATAACGCCCATGACTAAATTCTAGTGATTTTAATATATTTTTAATAGAAAACAAAACGCACTTCGAATATTTAGCCAACTGTCATGTTTGACAATTATGACAGCAAAATTGACAATCAACAATGTCATTTCATTCATTTTATGGGAAAAACCGGGAAAATCAAATACCTAGGAGATATGAACTCATTGGGGAAAATAAGAGCATCAATTCGCGGGGTGTGGTGTGTTGTGTTGACTCATTGACTGTCATCGTGTCAAATGTTTAATAAATGTCTACTAAACCAATAAAAATGCCGTCGGCAACGAGAGAAAAGGACTCGACGATTGTCAAAATTGCGGTGGAAATGCTAAATGTGCCCGACAAGGTGCCGCAGTTTATTGCATTCGATCAAAGCCAGCCTTTGTCGAGCATCATCCAGGTTCTTTGCAAACCTTGGGGTCTTCCTGACCCTGAGAACTACGCTCTACAGTTCTCCGAGAGTAACAATCAAAATTACATCACTGAGAAAAATAGGAATGAAATCAAAAACGGGTCAGTATTGCGTCTAGAATTATCTCCTGCGAAGACTGTCCAGGATATCCTGGGCAAGATAAACAATGGCACTGCTATCGAGCAAACCACTGCCCTTAAAAAGCTTTCCAATTTAAGCAGTGATCTAACTTTTGCTGAGGAGTTTTTTAGCAAAAAAGGATTAACTCTTATCATAAATAACATCGAACACGGCAGATTCAAGGACGACTCGCTCAAATACGCTCTCATAACTTTTGTTGAACTCATGGACCATGGCATTATATTCTGGGACATCCTAGAGAACCAATTTATAAATAAAATTGCTAGTTTTGTCAACAACCAGGCCACCACTCAAGACTCAAAAGTTATACAGTGCTGCTTATCAATTCTTGAGAATACAGTTCTCAACAGTTCAAAGAATTCACATGTGGAAAAGGAGATAACAATCCCTAATTTGATACAACACTTGAAAAGCCCTAAACAGGACTGTATGTTCCAACAAAATGTGATAGCTCTAATCAATGCAATATTTTGTAAAGCTGATATGACTAAGAGAAAAACGATTGCTGCTACCTTATCTTCAAAGGAATGTAGAAATACAATTTATGAAAATTTGATTGGTGCCAGCGAGTGTTCCAAAACAGCAGCAAAAGAGTCCTTGGGCACAGAGTTGGCTCACCAACTTTATATCCTACAAACATTAATGCTTGGTCTACTGGAAACAAAAATGAGACAGAGAGCTGATGCACAGGAACAAGAATCACAAGAAAAAATCAAGGAGCTCCGCAAAATTGCTTTTGATACAGACAACAATCCTAACATGGAGGTAACTATGCGGCGTCCCCTTGGAGGAACTTTTTCTAAATCAGACTTTAAAAAGCTTGGCTTTAAATGTGAGATAGATCCAATCAAAGATTTCAATGAAGTACCTCCAGGAGTGTTGGCTCTGGACTGTATGCTTTATTTTGCAAGAAATTATTCAGAAGATTACACTAAAATAGTTCTTGAGAACAGCTGCAGGGCCGACGAACATGAGTGTCCCTTTGGAAAGACAAGTGTAGAGCTGGTGAAATTGCTGTGTGATATTTTACATGTTGGTGATCCTCCCAGTGAACAGGGACAGACATATCATCCCTTGCTCTTCACTCATGACAGGCCCTTTGAAGAGCTGTTCTGCATTTGTATAGTTCTACTGAATAAAACTTGGAAGGAAATGAGAGCAACCACAGAGGACTTTATTAAAGTATCAAGTGTGGTCAAGGAGCAAATCAGCAGGGCATTGTCGTTCTCTCCCAAAGGTTTTGATAAGTTTAAGCAGAAGATTAACCAGCTGCCTTATGCAGAAATTACTCAGTTATGGCAGCAGGAGAGAAATAACCGAGAAGTTTGGGAATCACATGCTCGACCCATAGTTGAATTGAAGGAGAAAACTTTATTAAGTGCTTTGTTTTGCTGTTTATGGTGACCGAGATAGGCACTTATCGAGTATTGTATCTTAATGCATTTTCTTTTAATGTGACCTATAAACAATAAGCTTTTATTACTACGTTCAATGCCTATAAACGCTTCTTAACTCCAATTTTTCCTAAACCTTTTGGTCGTAGTTCTGTGGTTGTATTCTAATGCCTGGTCAGGGGGGTCTCACTCCGCAGTTTAGGTATGACTCGCCGGCCGATCCGCTTCGGGGTGTTTACGGCAGAGGCACAGATTACATTACGGCAGAGGGGTATCGCTCGTCGCACGGGTCGCACGCACGCGATACATTTATATATTATTTTTCCCTGTTGACTACTTATTAAGGCTGTTTGTAAGGCTTCGCATATTTTCGACGCTAAGATTTAATAATCGAAATTTTAAATCAGGCAAACGATCAATCAAACATTATCTAAAAGTAAAACAATTGTAATAATAATAATAGATAAAATTGTTATGGGTCCCCGAGACGATCAAGTGCACTGGACAAGTCTACGTACTTGAAGTGAATATTGATCGTTTACAGCGTTGACTTGACAAGTCCCGTCCAGTGATCTACGGACTTGACAGACTTGACAGAAATTTTAATTGACGGCCTTGAGCTTGTGCGACTTGACAAGTTTTTATTCATTTGCGGCTGGAACGTCGAAGATGGCGGACGACGAACCGGACCGATGCATGGCCTTGGCGACAAGTGCCGACCTAATTACCGAGCGTGATTTTGTAATAATATTATAATATATAATAATGTATATTAATAATATTATTATTAATATACAGTGCAAAAATAACGTTATTAAATAACAATTTCATGATGTATTTTTTTTTTAATAACTCAGTATTTCATTATAATATTTTCTTTTATGCGTTATGTCTTAGCTTCTAAATTCTAAAATGTCTCGTCACAGCTGTCGGATTTATACGACATAGGCGTTGGAATACCGCTAGAGTTATAGCAAGGAATGCCTTGTCTGCGTTGGAAACCATTATAATTTTTTTTTTTTTTTTAAAACAACGCCCGCACTAGGAATAAATCCTGTGTCGCAGGGGTATTCACAAACATACATTTTACATACACAGAGCACACCCAGAGTCAGAACAAATCTTTGCGAATCACACGAAGATTTGTCCCATGTGGGGATCGAACCCACAACACCAGCGCAGTTGAAAGCGGTGAGGCGACCGCTTTAACCACCACGCCAACCGTGCATTCATTAATTCATTATAATTTTTTGCGACGACCGCTTTCCTGAGCAAACGACGAACGACTGCGTAACTTGAACTTGATGGCATCGTCCAGTCGCGTCAAGTCCCTCATCAAGTGAGGTCGTTAATCACGTGAGACTTGTCCAGTGCACTTGATCGTCTCGGGGACCCATTAAATGTTGTTTTTTAATTGAAAAACTGATACCGCCGATCCATGCAATAATCAGTTTGGTGAAACTATTTTACGAATAACTATGAAATAATAAAAGACTAGCTGTTGCCCAATCGTTTAATTATTTATTGATTCGTTGATCGCTACTTTATTATGTTACTCTATATAAACACATTTCATTTTTTGAATAAAAAATGATATATTTGTATTTTATTTTGTTTTATAATCCCAGTTAATCGTCCATTTGTTCGGCAACATTAAAAATATTGTCAGCTCCTAGACTACAATAAATGTATAAATAAGTTGTTCGCTCGGATTTGTTTTGTTAATAAATTGTAGTTAAATGAAAAGCCTCATTTGTTTGTTGCTCAATACTATTGGGAACAAACTGAAATGTTTTCAAACGAATACATGTTCGCTCGCATACCTACACCCGTTGGAATCGAACACACGACTTCCAGATGAATTATCATGTGTAAATGGTAATTTAATGCATTTACATAATTATCTTCAAACTACATAAATTAACTGGGTACAAAAACTTGTCAAGTAACAACCCTATGCACCTCGATCGTAAAATTGCGGTGCGCAAAGAACATTCACCGTTCGCGCCCGGTTTTAAGGTTCAATTTTGTTTGAAGGAGGGTGCTTCTAGCGAGTGTAGGTACATTTTTATGCCTAAACCTGACTTTTGTTAGGAAGTGAATCTTCTGTTGTATTCTTATTCTGTGGCCTGGTCCAAACTTGGCTAACGAAGGTGAACGAACGCGTTCGTTGGTACTATTTTGGAAGACTTAGTGAACGCTAACGAATCCTTTGATGTTGCCGTTACGCTTCGGATTACCATCGAACGAAAGAATTCGTCCGCTTGGCCATCAAAACTGCAAACAGAAACCAACAAACGCGCGTTGGTTGGCCTTCGTTTGCCAGATGTTGAGCTAGCATAAAGGTCATTCATTGTTTACTAATAACGCCATCTTTCTAATCAATTAAATTTATTTAAAATTCTAGTGATTTTAATATATTTTTAATTGAAAACAAAACGCACTTCGAATATTTAGCCAACTGTCATGTTTGACAATTATGACAGCAAAATCGACAATCAACAATGTCATTTCATTCATTTTAAGGGGAAAATAAGAGCATCAATTCGCGAGGTGTGGTGTGTTGTGTTGACTGTCTTCGTGTCAAATGTTTAATAAATGTCTACTAAACCAATAAAAATGCCGTCGGCAACGAGAGAAAAGGACTCGACGATTGTCAAAATCGCGGTGGAAATGCTTAATGCGCCCGACAAGGTGCCGCAGTTTATTGAATTCGATCAAAGCCAGCCTTTGTCGAGCATCATCCAGGTTCTTTGCAAGCCTTGGGGTCTTCCTGACCCTGAGAACTACGCTCTACAGTTCTCCGAGAGTAACAATCAAAATTACATCACTGAGAAAAATAGGAATGAAATCAAAAACGGGTCAGTATTGCGTCTAGAATTATCTCCTGCGAAGACTGTCCAGGATATCCTGGGCAAGATAAACAATGGCACTGCTATCGAGCAAACCACTGCCCTTAAAAAGCTTTCCAATTTAAGCAGTGATCTAACTTTTGCTGAGGAGTTTTTTAGCAAAAAAGGATTAACTCTTATCATAAATAACATCGAACACGGCAGATTCAAGGACGACTCGCTCAAATACGCTCTCATAACTTTTGTTGAACTCATGGACCATGGCATTATATTCTGGGACATCCTAGAGAACCAATTTATAAATAAAATTGCTAGTTTTGTCAACAACCAGGCCACCACTCAAGACTCAAAAGTTATACAGTGCTGCTTATCAATTCTTGAGAATACAGTTCTCAACAGTTCAAAGAATTCACATGTGGAAAAGGAGATAACAATCCCTAATTTGATACAACACTTGAAAAGCCCTAAACAGGACTGTATGTTCCAACAAAATGTGATAGCTCTAATCAATGCAATATTTTGTAAAGCTGATATGACTAAGAGAAAAACGATTGCTGCTACCTTATCTTCAAAGGAATGTAGAAATACAATTTATGAAAATTTGATTGGTGCCAGCGAGTGTTCCAAAACAGCAGCAAAAGAGTCCTTGGGCACAGAGTTGGCTCACCAACTTTATATCCTACAAACATTAATGCTTGGTCTACTGGAAACAAAAATGAGACAGAGAGCTGATGCACAGGAACAAGAATCACAAGAAAAAATCAAGGAGCTCCGCAAAATTGCTTTTGATACAGACAACAATCCTAACATGGAGGTAACTATGCGGCGTCCCCTTGGAGGAACTTTTTCTAAATCAGACTTTAAAAAGCTTGGCTTTAAATGTGAGATAGATCCAATCAAAGATTTCAATGAAGTACCTCCAGGAGTGTTGGCTCTGGACTGTATGCTTTATTTTGCAAGAAATTATTCAGAAGATTACACTAAAATAGTTCTTGAGAACAGCTGCAGGGCCGACGAACATGAGTGTCCCTTTGGAAAGACAAGTGTAGAGCTGGTGAAATTGCTGTGTGATATTTTACATGTTGGTGATCCTCCCAGTGAACAGGGACAGACATATCATCCCTTGCTCTTCACTCATGACAGGCCCTTTGAAGAGCTGTTCTGCATTTGTATAGTTCTACTGAATAAAACTTGGAAGGAAATGAGAGCAACCACAGAGGACTTTATTAAAGTATCAAGTGTGGTCAAGGAGCAAATCAGCAGGGCATTGTCGTTCTCTCCCAAAGGTTTTGATAAGTTTAAGCAGAAGATTAACCAGCTGCCTTATGCAGAAATTACTCAGTTATGGCAGCAGGAGAGAAATAACCGAGAAGTTTGGGAATCACATGCTCGACCCATAGTTGAATTGAAGGAGAAAATTACTCCTGAAATCATTGATCTCATTCAACAGCAAAGGTTAGGAGTGTTAGTCGGAGGGACAAGGTTTAAGAAGTACTCACCCAGAGGCCAGAGGGTTAAAGATAAATTCTGGTTTATTCGGCTCTCACCAAACCACAAAGTACTACATTATGGGGACTGTGATGAAAAAAGTACTCCTAGCTTAGAAGAGCTTGGTAATAAACTTGCCGTAGTGGATATAAAGTGTGTTATAACTGGCAAGGACTGTCCCCATATGAAGGACTTAAGAGGACGTAAATGTACTCCGCATTTAGCTTTCTCCTTGATGCTCAAATCTTCTGAAATCACATCTCTAGACTTTGTCGCACCGGATGAACAAATATTTGATTACTGGACAGATGGTGTTAATGCTTTGTTAAAAGAAAAAATGTCAAGTAAATCATTCGAAAATGACTTGCAAACATTACTGTCAATGGACATCAAAGTGAGATTGCTCGATGCTGAGGGCATTGACATCCCCAAAGACCCACCGCAGATTCCTGATGAGCCAGAAGATTTTGATTTTTACTATGATAATAACTGAATACTTTGTCATTCATAAAGCTACCTATTGTTATACATAAGAGTGTATGGTCGTGATATTTCATTTTATTGACAAAGTTATTTTAAGTCTGGTATTTTGTATTTTTTGTTTTTAGCATCAATTTTACTGAAATTTTACAACTAGATTGAAATATGGAAGCCTAAACAAATTTTTTAACATTAGATTTTGATCTCGACAATTAGCGGCATATTTCGATACTAGTTTGGTCAGGCATTTCAAGACATAAAAAAGTAGGTGTGGATAAAGGGATATAGTTATAAATGAAAAAGAAACTATAATGAAGTTAATACTGTAGAAATAAGTTGCCATATTAGGCATCCTATTTTGAGTGCAACGACGCGGTTGCGTGCGTCCGTAATACGGCACCCTTCGCATACTAATGAGATTAATCACAGGAAGGGAAGCAGAGGCAGTCATTTTGGATACAATGGGTGTGAGCCCAATGTCATGTTAATAATAACTTTACAGCACGCCTATATTACCCAGAAGGGTGTCGCAGAAGTGCACAACACCCACATTTCACCTGTTATGTTAAGGTCCCATGAAATAGAGGGTGAGCCTATCGCCATCCACCGGGCATGTGCTACTATTGACAATTTCCTGACGAAAGTTCACAGTGAGTCATGATGGCAATATTCTTTGACTAACAAATACTGAAAACTTGTGCATGTTGGAAAGGACTGTATTATTTTGTACACCTCTCACCAGCCAGAAAGTAAGACGGGTCTTAATTATTGTCTTTTTAATAATGTGAGAATGAAAGTTTCAATGTTTATTTCAATATTATTACAATTTATGGTGCATATTTTTGTTGTATAACTTAGAAAATTAAATCAACAGAAAGTCAAGTAGACTTCTTTAGTTTTAAATAATTTTATTTTGGCGTCAAGGTCACTATGTAATATTAAGGATTGTGGGAAATACCATTTTAATAATAATTGTATAATTTCCATTAAAAGTTTTCCATTATATTTTAAGAGAGCACAAAGTATTTTAATGATAAAAGTGATTAATTTTCATAACTATTAAATAATTGTTACAATGTATTCTAATTTTCCATATGCATATATGACTGAATTATATAAAACTTCCATTTTAACCTAATGTATTGTGGCCATATACCAATATTATATTTTATATACCAAAGATCGTGTCTAAAGAACAAATATATTTAATTGTGTATGTATAAATAAAAGTTTTAAAGTCACTTGTTTGTTTCTTTTGATGTTTACAAAACTTAAGTCTCTTAGGACTCGATGAACTAGTGGACAACAGGCATTGACAGACAAATAACCAGGGATGTTATTGATATGAAATTTCGGATACGGATATTAATTTATTTCGGATTATCCGATAGCTTCGGATAATTTCGGTTACGGATGTTAGATTTCTAAGGATTTCAAAAGTAAAATACATATAGCTAATAAAATGGTTTTATATATATGTCACCATTTGGTACGAATAACGGCCGGCCCATCAAAACAATAACGTGTCTCAATTCAAACTTTTATTTCTGATTCGGTTACGGATATTATTTTAAATCGGATATCCGATAGTTTCGGTTACGATTACAGAGCTCCCTAACATCCCTGCAAATAACCCTCTGTAGTTAAAAAGGTTGTTAGACCGCCAGCAAGCTTCAACTCAGTGTAAGGCTGGTTTTATCGTCCCGCCGCCACCGCTGGGCAGCGCGCTGTTAACAGTTATATATACTGTTAACATTGAACGACGCTGAGGGGGAATAGAATAAGACCCCTGGAATAATATAGGCTACTTTTAGGCGTACCGCACACGGAAGCTTGTTAAAGATATTTTATACTTAAATTAAAAGATTTTTTGTAGATTAATGCTATTACTCTATTAACCAATATTTGAATGATTAATTGATTGAAATGTCACAGGTAATCATAATAATGTTAAATCGCTATTCCAATCTTACAATAATTCGATTTTTATTATTTCCTATTTTAGCTATACCCGACAGGGTCCACAATGACTCATATTTATGTTAAACCACCACCTAAGAATACTTTGTGGAACGCATTAAAGAATTGAATTGAAAGGTAAGTACATAATAAAACAAAAAGACATTTTCACGATTTATTTTCACTGTGTTTAAATAAAAACTCATTGCACATATACGATAATACTTTATACACTTAAGTAATTACTGCATCTTGGACACCTCGAATTTGGTGTTAATGATTTCCTCATCGGAGTCTAGTAGCGGAAGCGTGCTGGTGGGGATGTTCTCTTCCACCCAGCGGAGGTCGGAGTCCAGGGAGTTGGTGTTCGGCTCGGGGTCGCGGTCCAGGGCCTCGCAGTTACTGTTCGTGCCTCGCATCTTGACGCCGTACGCGTCGTTCACGAATTGTTCTTCTTCTTCTGCAACAATATTGGAGAATTTCATTAAAAATCTATAAGGCATGTTTTTTTTTCCTTTGCTATGTATTGTCCAGTTTAGAAGTTTAGTAAGAGATAAAAATAAAAACATACTACATGTTTGCTTCGTTTTGTCTCCTTCTCCATAACTCACATCTTATAAACCCTGACTTGACTGTTTTGACTCAGGGATGTTATGGATATGAAATTTCGGATACGGGTAGGTTACGGATATAATGTTGAATATTATACAGGATACGGATTCGGATATTAAATTATTTCGGATTATCCGTTAGTTTCGGATAATTTCGGTTACGGATGTTAGATTTTTAAGGAATTTTAATAGTGAAAAACATATGAATGTAAAAACGAGTATGATAATACGTTAAAGTAAAGTAAGTGATATAAGACGACAACAGAAGAAAACAAACAATGTGTGCGGCTTGTGCACCGACCGATCAAAACAACTTGTAATAACGTGTCTTAATTAGGCTCCGCCCCTTTCCGATATTATCCGAAACTTTTATTTCGGATTCGGTTACGGTTATGGATATTTTTTTATATCGGATATCCGATAGTTTCGGTTACGGTTACGGAGCTTCCTAACATCCCTGGTTTTGACTACCCAAGTAGCACAACTGGGTTCTACAATAGTTCTATATCATATCTATTGGTAATCTCGAGTGAAATTTACAGCTATGATTAAGTTCTACAAAGGTGGGGAGAACCCTTATGCCACCATTATGGAACCATTTGGCGAAAAATTGCAGCCTAATTTTGGTAACAAATGGGATCTATAGGAGTTCTAACAATCACCCTGAGAGGTAATTAGAACTGTGAGTGTAAGTTGTGCGCAGTGAACGATTAATAAACATTTCATTCGTTCTGTCATTCAATAAGTGATAAATGAGAGACAATTAAAGTTTCGAGTGGTGTTCGTTTAGTAACATTGTTCTGTGGTGGCGTTACAGTAAACACTTAGTGCAACCATTTTATTTTGGATTCCATTTGGATATTTGGTGAGTACTAACTTCATATATATAGAGTTATAACCAATTACAGCATAAAATCCTTGCGAATGTTTTGTTACTGTGAAACCATAGTATGTTTTCTTAGTAAATTTCAACGCGCCTTCTATTTGATCAAGATTAATTATTCATAGAGTGCTTATTCTATTGACGAAATAATACAATAAAAAAAAATACCGTTAAAAACTTAACATAATGGTTTTAAACTAAGTATAATGTCTATGTACATTAGTTACAATTCAGTGATTTTGAATCAGTGTGATAAAACACTGTTCAAAACAAAACATTTTTAAGGAATCCATTTTCTAATTATGGCGATTTATAGGGATCACATAGTTCTAATTTTCACTTATTTAGTCTCTATTTGGAACTGTGGGTTCTAAAAATCACTCATTTGTATGTTATAGTGGCAAATCGGTGGATGTGGATCGGCGAATTAGGGGTCCTCAAGACTCCGCACATTTCAGTCAAATTACCATCATTAGAAGATGACTTCAAATTTATATCACCAAGATGAAAGCTGAATAAAAGATAGTCTTGTATTATATTGAAAGCGTTGAGAGGTTAAATAAAAAAATAAATAATTATTCGACACTTGGTTTTTTTTGCTCTAACACCGGGAATGAAGTTCCTACCAGATTTCAAAAGATTCAAAGAATCTTCTGTTTAGATCTGGCACCCGATAATAAATCTACTATATTGCGTTAAATACATTACAAATCATGTCCAAAATGTGTTTAAAATACCCAATAAAATGTTGATTCATTTATGTATGTACGGAACCCTTCAATTTTACAGTGATTTTTTCTTGACAACGTAACACGCAGAACAATCTGTGTTAAGAAATAATAGGTAACAAATTACGTATTTTTGGAACTATCAGATCGATAGTGGTTTTAAATAAGGGAAAATAGATGCTTTTGGTTCTTAACAACCCTTCTTTGACACTTAATTACACGTTGGAGTGGCATAAAAGAGTACAATAGCTCTTAAAGATACAATCACGTTAGGTTCCACAAGGGCTGCAAAATGATCCCTTTAACCACTACAGGTGATATACTACTCTATTATACTATTCATTTAGCACTAGAAGTGCCATATAAAGACTAGTAACCGCTTATTTGTAACAGTTGCAAAACAGTGATTTCAAGACCTCATATGCCACTGTGGTTAATAAATGAGTAAAAATTAAAACCTGTTTACAACTATGAGTAACAAAAACGACTTTATAAAACCATAAGAAATAAAGTAGAAACAAAATACATTCGTATGCAACTGCGAGAAATAAGATGTACTCATATACAAATATAAGTAGAGTCTAAAGCTATAAGTGCCATCAAATACTGTTAAACCACTCATTTGCGACTTAAAGCTATAAGATAAGTTGTAAAATTCACTAATGTGCTACTTGGGTATGTCGTTTTTGACATGGTAGGAGCGTATAGATAAAATCAAAGATCTTGACGGTTTGGAAGTTGGCCAATTGAAGCAAATGAAATGTCGCGGGTCGGGATTGGTCACGCCCGAGTGCGGCGGCCGTCGATTGGTCGAACACCCATCTACAGCCAACTTTAAAGCCGACAAATTCTTTGATTTTATCTATATATAAGAGATGAGGATATGAAGAAACGGGGCGGGGAAATTAAGCCATCTTGAAGTAAACGTGTAGTAGTACTAAGAAACAGTTGAAAAAGATATGGGACCGGCAGGATTTGAACCTGCGACCTTACTGCACACCGGGCAGCCGCTCTTAACCATCCAGCCACGGTCGCCTCTTACCGGAACCCTAAATTTCTCAACTGTATGATACGTCATTTCGTGACGTCACGTTCATCCATTTGTTCCTATCTTAAGTAGGATACAAACTAACATGGCGAAGTTACATTCAGCACAAATGTTGTAACGAATGAACGTGTACGTTATTTTAACTTCTGATTATTTTTATAGCTGTATCCTACTTAAGATAGGAACAAATGTTTGAACGTTACGTCTAAATGCTATAAAAATAATCAAAAGTTAACGTGTAGTAGGTTTACATGAGACGCGGACGGCAGATAATGAATAGCCAAGGTACCTTCGTCATCCTCCGCGTTGTCGAGCAGCGGCGTGAAGGCGTATCGCTGGTTGTTGTTGGTCGGACGCCACAGCACCATGATGACTGACAGCACGCTGGCGAATAGGATGTGCCAGTACGCCTCGTCCATCCATACTTCCTTCCACTCCTGGAATACAGATATTGAGACCTAATTAATTACTTATAATAATAATAGCAGCCCTGTATCTAATACATGTCCCACTGCTGGGCTCGGGCCTCTTCTCATGATAAGAAGGGTTAGGCCATAGTCCACCACGCTGGCCAAATACGAGTACTATTTAGGCAGTTTCAGGCATGCAGGTTGCCTCACGATGTTATTCTTCACCGTTAGCGAGCGATAATTTATATGATAAATACACACATATCTTCGAAAAGACGAATCTTAACTATTCATTGACAGAAGTGTGTGCCGTGGGTTAGAACCCGAGACCTTTAATTCGGCTATCGCTGCTCTTTTCTATACTAAAGCCTACGAAACAAGATAAATTTATGTTATTACAAATCACACGAAAATAAATTCTATTACTTAGTTTTTAAGTTGATTTTCGTATAATAAAAACTGTTAAAAATGTCCTAAACAATCTCAATTGCAATAAAAATTAAACTTTATGGACTGTGAATTGGGTTTATAATTGTAAATCATGAAATTTATCTCGTTTTGTTGCCTGAAGTATAGTACTTAACTTAGATTAGAGCCATACTCACAGTGATACACTGAAGCACCCTGTACGACTTGATAGAATACAGCATGAACACAACTGATGATATCACGGCGAATATCAGTGTGTTCGTGAAGTGCCGGTAGAGAGACAGCTTTATCGTATTCCTGAAACAATACAAATAAATAAATTAAGTTTCTGTCTTAAATTTTAAAATAACAATGTTTTTTACGAGCTGGTATAGTTGTTTGCACGATACATTTGCCTGAAATACAGTTTTAAAATTTACGTCTTTCTGTCTGATTGTATCGGCTAATCTTTTAAACGGTTGGACCGATTTTAATAACATTTTTAATGCAGGTAAATGACTACTAGGCGCGTAACATAGGCTTTTTATTGATGTACCTACCACGGGCGATATTTTGTTTGCAGGCGCTTATTTCAAGAATTACTAAAATGTTGATAATTCTTTTTGTGTTTGATTGTCTCTCTAGGTCTTCAGATATTTAACATCCCACTAAACTCCACGGGAGCGGAGCAGTAAGGTTGAATGCTGGCAAAAGCTAGTATATGTATAATAATAGTAGTTAGTAGTATCTTATTACAAAGAATCAAATAGTGTCGTTTTAGTAGATCGTTTGGTCCTTCGAGCCGGAGTCTAATCAGCGAACATAGTTATTATTTACGAAATTATAATGTTACGTAAACGAAACATTGTTTCATAATAATGTCAGACTGAACAAAAATTTCGTCATTTGCCCCCTTTCAGGTGAGGTGAGAAAAAAAATGGGCTGAACTTGGTTTTGTTGTGGCGCAATGGAATCATGGGCACTGTCGTATATTTATGGTACTTCGAGTCAGACTTGAGAGTAAGTGACCTGTTTATATAGTACTCCGTACGGACTCTATGTTAATTTTTGTTTCTTTAAAAAAAATGCTTGCTACTAATATACAAATACAAAATGCTAGTATTTTTCTATTGATTTATATTGTAATGACGTGTAATTATAATTACCAATAAAGAAGTTTATGAGTTTATGAGTTGATTCTTGCTAACCCCTTCAACCTTAAATTAATTCACTTGTGTTAAGAGGAAGTTCACGTCCATGATTTACAAGACTCGTGTAGTCGTTATGCCTTACCTGCGGAGCTGCAGCGTGCGCATGGTGTGCGCCAGCGACACGAACACCCACCAGCAGATGGCGCTGTCCAGCAGCGACAGCGGCACCTCGGACAGCAGCAGGTCGCGGTTGGAGCTGTCGCGGTGCGCCAGGCGCAGCCACGCGTTGATGGCGCCTAGCACGCCCCACAGCGCGCCCGTGCCCACCACGCGCTGCAAGGCCGGGCCAAGGCGGGGCCTGAGCAACAGAACGCCAAAAACAATTACACTATCCAATGGTCTCAATGTCAAGGCCAAATACACACATTCTCTCACACAAGCACACCCGGTCTCAGAACAAATGTTTGCGAATCACACAAAGATTTGTCCCATGTGGGGATCGAATCCAAACACCAGTGCAGTGGAGAGCGGCGAGGCGACCGATCAAACCTCTACACCACACTTGCAGACATTATTGTGTGTATTAAATCTCGTACACCTGAAAAATTGTGACAGACGCTGATCGTTCACAAGTAGCAATAGCTGCGAAGTCTGCGAAGCGTGTTTCGAAACTTACAAATTGTATAAAAACGTTTTCCACATCTTGTGGCATCACTGGTGGCCGATTCAACATCTATTACAATTGATTTATAGCACTTCATCGATTCATGATTCTTTTAAAAATTTTAAAAATAAATTATTCAAGCAATTTGCTTAGATGCCATATTATTTTAATATTATTTTAAAATTAAACCATTTGTTATTATTTCTTATTTAATTTTGAACATAAGTTTAGTTAGTTTTAAGTCTCTCTCTCAAATTTTCACGTGTTATTGATCTCATATATTATTCTTCTTTATTATAATGTTGTGTACGCCTGTCACAGGTACGCATATTAGAATTATTTGGTTTGTAAATGTTTTTGTTCAGAGTGTAATGTGTATAATAGTTATTTATGGTACAAGTGAGAAAAAGTTAATATTTCTGTTGTGAGTGCCAATTTTAAATCTTGAGCTTGCAAAGTAGTCTTACATTTAATCACGAGCGTAGCGAGTGATTATAATAAAGACTACTTCGCAAGCGAAAGATTTTAAGAGGTCACGAACTAGAAATTAAATTTTTCTTACGCGTTACATACAAAACTTTTCACCTCTTCCAGAGAGAAAATATTAAGATTTAAATAAACTCGTACTCGATTGCTTAACCTGGAATCATTCCATGAAATACGACAGTAATACCAATTCGCCACTAATTAAATATGTCGAACGCTTTCAAATACTTTTCAAGTGAATTTTCTGGTAAAAAAGCAAACTTCTGTGTTAGAAGCAAGTTGTCGTAACTCTTTTGGAGTTCCATAAAATTCTTCATCACTGGATTCACTATCTTTTTGTTAAAAAGTTTCAGTAAATAATTAAACATAAACTGTAAAGAATTTATAGTTGCCCGCGATGACTGACACAGACACAGACTTTTTTTTTTAATTTGTGCGTTCGGAAATTCGTTCCGTAACATTTATTTATAGAGTCTAATATTAAGTACCTGATTTTAATTAATTTAATGGTCAATCATGAATATAAAACCATTAAAATATTAAATAAGCGCGAATTTATATAATTTAAAATAATTAAACGTATCGTTAGTAGTTATTTAATAAAATTGATGTCAATGTTTATTACTAACCTACATGGTGGCTGCTTTGTTTTTTTTCAGCGCCTATTCATTGGAAGGATTTTGTGTTTCGAAATTTGAATCACTTTGCCTCACTAGTGATTAAAAACGGTTTTTACTCACTGAATTCTGGCAAGCAAACGATCTTTTTCGTGCTGGTGTGGTGAAAATATGTTTACTGTTGGTGTACCTTAATACGACGAGCGACGTACACAATCAACCCCTACGTCCGGCGCACCCTGGGCAGTCTGCAAATTTCCACCAAGCAGACTGGCGAATCCTTTCACCACGATGGCAAGTCAACACCATGAGAATATGACTGCAGCCATGGACACGAAAGAAGAAGAATAAATAAATAAATCACTTACTTGACTATGCCAAAGCCGAGAGACACAATAATGACTAGCATTCTCGCTAAGGCGCGCTTAGCGACTGAGATCCATTCCGCGAACATGTACACCTCTGAGTTGAAATATCTGAAACAAACAGAAGCAACCTATTACTATATATAGGTAGCAGCCAGAGGTACCTAACCTAAAATGAACTGCTCTCAAAACGGAGGCTCTTTTATGGCGTCAAGTGGACTTTTCCGAATGGAGTTAAATTGATATTTATAAATAAATTAGTACTAAAGTAACTAAATTAAAAAAAAACCCAGATGTACAAGGACTCTGATAAAGTCAGGGGACAAGCCCGTGGTGAACGCACAAGCGTTCGCCGAACATATAAAAAAAAAAAAAAAAAAAAAAAATTAGTACGTAGTAAAACATAGGTGAAACACTGACCCGGTACTATTAATATTGGAGTAGACGCCGTAGTACGCGGCGCTCTCCACCATGCCGAGCAGCGCCACGCCGCCGATCCAGTACTGGATGCGCAGCAGGTCGCGCCACTGCAGCCAGCACACCAGCAACCAGCACGTGCACAGGATCGTGTACACGCCGCACATTACTCCGAAAAACTGAAATACAATTAAAACTTTTTAGCTATGCTTGGCAAATTTCACTAGAAGAGAGAAACAGTATCTTTTCTTCCCTACTTAAGATAGGTACAAATGGATAAACGTGACGTCACGAAATGACGTTACACACATTTGAGAATTTTAGGGTCCTGGCAAGAGGCGACCGTGGCTGGTTCATTAAAGCGGCTGCTCGGTGTGAAGAAGGTCGTAGGCTCAAATCCTACCGGTCCCATAATTTGTTCAATTGTTTCTTAGTAAATCTAAAACTAAAATAAGCCTTCAGCAGCATTAAGTCCGCCTTTCTCACAAATTGTGTGCAAAAAGTTAAATAAAAAAAATTAAAATGGTCTGTTCATTTCTGTTTTTTGAAGACGGTTACCGTTAGGTTTACCATACTTGAAACCCAAATTTACTTGAATGGAAATCCATTTCTCCATTTAGTAATTTAGGCTTCAGATAATAGATAGATAGATAAGATAGATAAAGAACTAAACGAAAAACCTTTGGACTGCACAAAATTATAAAAAACAAAATTGCATTAACATTATGACTTTGAGAGCAAACCGAGCAAATGCCAAACATATACAAAGTGTAGTAAAATAATTGTATATTTTACCTTCAATATGCAATTGAAATTAATAATTATCAAGTTTTACTTTTCAGTCGCCAAGATGAGCCAAGCGCGATAACACTGCCTAGAAATCTCTCCTGATCCGTGCTCATTCATGGTCCTTCGAGCCGGAGCTTTGAATGTCAATTAGAAAAACAAAATAAAAACATCTTTATACACATAAACACAGAGTTAAAATCACATAATTCTTACCGGTAGTAACGGCCATATCGCAGCACTGAGATACCCAGAAGGTGATTTCATTTCAATGCTGACCGTGGCTTTAAAGTTCGTTTTAGAAGTGACTGTCATCTTCAACAGGTATATGCCCTCTTTGTCGACTGTCAGAAGAGCATGGCGTGATGATTTCTAAAAAAACGTTGAAGAAAGATAGTAAGTTGCGATAACAGATGACATAATATAACAGCACGCCTATATTATCTAGAAGGGTGTGGCAAATGTGTACAACACCCACATTTCACCTGTTATGTGGTCCCATGTGATACGTGGTGAGCCTATCGCCATCCACTGACAGGCACAATTCCAACTCCGTGCTGCTATGGAATGTGTGAATTTCCTGACGGAAAGTTCACAAATAACACTTTGCTCGACCCAGGAATCGCGCGGTGAAAGGCGCATACGCTAACCACTAGACCATCGAGGCGGTAACAGATAGCTATAATTTGTGGATTTTGTTAGGTTAAACATAGTAAAATACTTGACAAACATACAGCAAGAAAAGTAGAGAAAAAAAACTACTGAGGAGTCAAGGGACACCCGGATGGAACGAAGTTCCTTAATCCGCTCGATAGATGGCGTTGGGATCGAGTTAGATCGCGCTATAGATTAAGGTCCACCGATTTATAGTTTAACTAAATTCTGCAGATCCAATTGTGGATTAATGTGCACGATATTGGGCCATTAATTCACTGTTATCTGACTAGAACAGCGAACGTGTACGCCTGCGCGGACCTTTCGCAGCGCGCCAGCGCCCCCCTATATTTTTAGAAACTTAACTCGTCATTTTTTTTTGTTTTGTTTATTTTATCTTTTTATTTTTCTATAAGCGAGAGAGAGATACAGACACAGAATTTTTTTTTGTGTCTAATTGATGATGTAGCACCGTAGCTGTAACGTAGCATGTAATTACTACGCCGCTACGAGAATTGCTACGAAATGTGTCGTTACAACTTTTCGTCCCAATTTTTTCCGTCTAGCCCCCTTTCGCAACGCGCGATAAGGAACTTCGTTCCAACACTATCAAGAAAAATATGCTAATATGACAATAAGGGCCTGCTTCACAATCTTTAAGTAAGAGTTATTCGCCAAGTAAATATAACTTGACCTAGTATAAAAGACCTAATATACAGAGTGTAAATGACATCGTGACGAAGGCGTTTACCAGTGATTCAGTACATGATTCTAAGACCCGTGTGAAAAAAATTGTCATCGGAGATTTCCACACCCCGGAAAATCAGGTTTGGACACACGTCACATAAACATCGCAAATAGGGATAATAAGCTTGCGAAAACACTTTTCAGTGATTAAGAACAATGTTTTTGAAGCTCTAGGTGCAAACATTTTTGATCAGGCAATTCTACAAATATGTACAAAAATACATCGGGCAGTCCCAAAGATGACCGAGAAATCGCAAATGTATTAGAATTTTCTTGGGTAACTTCCATAATCAGATTTGAATCTAGAAATCAAATATAGCAGTCGGATTTATTTGTTTGAATTATAGGTTTATTCTACAAATAATGTTACTTGTCAATTCTGGAATGGGCCCTACATGTGACATTCATTGTTTTAACTTATAGGCAGTATTTTAATTGGTGCATAGAAATATTATGATAACATCAAAAAAGTCCTTTTTCCTTTTAAAATAATAACATACAAGGAAGCAACACGTTATCGATAAGAGGTACATACATGAGCCAACGAGTTATGTATGCAGGACAAAAGCTTTTAAGTCATAGTAAAGACTTACAACACCAATCATGGATAAGTGACTTACATATCTAAAAATAGGGTATATTAACACTATGTGATTCACACATGCATATCTATTGCACTAAGTCTTCACTATGGCATTGAAGTTTTTGCCCTGCATATCTAATTGCTTGGCCCACTGTACATATATATATAATGTAATTTAAACATTATTATGTTAATAATAACAGTGTTATCAGCACAAAGCCCATGGAAAATACGCAGAAGTCGTCATTATTAAATTTGTATGATGGATGAGTTTGACCTTTAAAATCCACTACTGAATATTCATGCCACTTTACTAATGTTATTTATAATTTTACGTGTTTTTATATATTATAAGAAAATATAAAAAAAACTGACATGTGTTACGTATGCTTCAGGCATACCTTTGGAGCTACATGAGCTGTGGCGCAGCGTCAGCAATACGAGCGGTGGACGTCACGCCATACAACCATTTTTACCGGATTAGTACACTTTCGTAATTTCGTTTCAAACATCGAGGCCATCAGGCGTAAGTCACCTATCTTAGGATGTAGGCATTAAGTTTTATTGTAATTTGATTTTAAGTTAATTTGGTTTCCTTTCGGCCCTCTGGCGGCGGCCAACGTAATTCATGTAACATTGAGTTATCAATAAATAATTGTATTGTATTGTATTCTACTATAAAAGGATATTTAACCGACTTTGTTAACTTTTAGTTCTACCGTGCTAAAGATAAGAGCGGTAAGTGCATGACAGCCAGTTTAGAGAAAATGGCGCCTAAAGTTTTAAAAATTATTGTTCTGATTACATATAAATAAAGATTTTTAAAACAGATACTCACCGATGCATTAGTATTCTTGATCGGCACGAGCGAGTCTTCAATAAACACGAGGTGGTTGTCATGGCACGGCACAGTCTTGATGCCCGCGAGCAGCAAGCGAGCGCTTGTTGCGTTTTCGTCGATCGAGCGCTCCACCCTGTTCGTACACACCACCACTTGCTGTGGAGAAAGGACAGGAGATTTGGAGACGTAATATCAAAATAGGTAGATCTTTATGAATAAAAATGTTCCCCACGTTTCTCCCATCATGCGGGAGAATGACATCGTTGTGGTTTTACTGCCGGAGATTCTGACATAACCTCTTAAGTGCCCTTACGCTGAGAGGTATGCATAAAAAAACAGAGTGGAGGATGCATACTAAGTAATAGGTATTGTAGAAAAGTAGTAAGATAAAGTCTCATTCATACCTGCTCGAAGTAATGCACGTAGTCTGGAGAGCATATCGTGTTGAGCAACGAGTAGCTGATGGTCACATTTGTCGAATCCGCTTCGTCACATTTTACTGAAACAAAACCATTACACTTATCAATAAAATTTAATTGTTTTTAGGGTTCTGTAGTAACTATTGTCATATGAACACTGTCACTTTGCTACTGACGTCCCTCATAGGCTCAGATGACAGATGAAGTGCACCTTAATATTGTCTAAATAAGCGAAAATACGGACTTTGGCGGTGGCGGCGTGGGTAAGTGCACGTTTACAGCGTATGTTCGCCTGCGCCGCCATCGTCAGAATCCGAGTATATCACCCGCCATTTTGGACGCTAACAATTTTAATTATACTCCACACTTGACACTGGCAGAAATAGTCACCGCAAGGAGACTCAGTTGCCATTAAATAAATAAGAAGAAGAAGCGAAAATACGGACCCTCTTTGTATTAATCACTATGTAACACTACAAGGAACTCTTATAGTTTAGCCATGTCCGTCTGAATGTCTGTATGTTTGAGGCATAGCGTCAAAACCGTTAGTGCTAGAAAGCTGAAATTTTGCAAGGATGTATATGTTAAATGTTTCAAAATAGTGGAAGAACAAAATATTTGTTTTTCAGGTACCTGTGTAATGTAGGAGATATGTCCTAAAGTGAAATTTTTTTCTTTCGCGTACCCAATAGTGTGGGTTAGCGTTCTTTTAAAAACATAAATACATTTTTGGGAAACTATAGCAGCAACGTTAACTTTAATAAGTTTAAGAGTAATTCGAATATTTCGTACGTAAATACAAAAATCTTTGAAAATAAATAAATAAATAAATATTTCACAACTCACACACAACGCCATCTAGTCCCAAACTAAGCAGAGCTTGTAATATGGGTACTAGAATAACTGATACTAATACATATATACTTTTCTTTTGTAAATACATACATATTATACATAGAAACCACCCAGACTAAGACAAACCCCCATGTTCATGCACACAAAGATTTGTCTTAAGTGGGAATAAATTAATAAAAATAATGACTTGTGTGAAGTTGATAATGTTCAATATAGATAACGGGTGGCGCAAAAGTAAAGACCCTATTTGGTTCAGCTATAACATTTTTTCTAAATTAGAAAACTAGATTTAGATTTTTTTAAATGTATATTTGTGCCATTAAATTTCGTACCATTAGGATTTAAAGATGATGTCTTTTAAATGGTGACCTCCAGAGTTGATACACATTTGAGCCCTATTTATGACATTTTGCATAACTTGCCGTAACACTTCCTGCGATATGTTCGTTATTTCTTGACGAATGTTTTCTTTTAGAGCTGCGAGAGTCTGTGGCTTGTTCACATACACCCGAGATTTCAAAAAACCCCAAAGAAAGAAGTCTGGACTGGTCAGATCGGGTGATCTTGCAGGCCAAGGCAAATCGCCAAAACGAGAGATAACTCGGTCTGGAAAAGCGTCCCT
Organism: Hypena proboscidalis; assembly: GCA_905147285.1. Classification (NCBI taxonomy): domain Eukaryota; kingdom Metazoa; phylum Arthropoda; class Insecta; order Lepidoptera; family Erebidae; genus Hypena; species Hypena proboscidalis. The sequence continues at coordinate 3,516,276 of LR990132.1, forward strand.
CACTAAGTCCATAGTGTCGCGCGCTGTGTGTGCCGTAGCGCCGTCTTGTTGAAACCAGATGTGCTCCAGCCCCAATTCGTCCAAACTGGGTATCAAAAACTCACGTAACATGGTTCTGTAGCGTTCTCCAGTGACAGTTATCGCATTGCCTCCAGCGTCTTCGAAAAAATAGGGTCCGATCACTCTGTCAACACAGATGCCACACCATACAGTAACTTTTAGTGGGTGTAGAGGTGTTTCTTGAATAATGCGCGGATTATCAGTGCCCCAGAACCGAGTATTCTGCTTATTGACATGCCCTGAGAGATGGAAATGCGCTTCGTCACTCATAACCAATTTTGAAGGAAAATCATCCTCTTCAAGGTGTATCAACTCTGGAGGTCACCATTTAAAAGACATCATCTTTAAATTCTAATGGTACGAAATTTAATGGCACAAATATACATTTAAAAAAATCTAAATCTAGTTTTCTAATTTAGAAAAAATGTTATAGCTGAACCAAATAGGGTCTTTACTTTTGCGCCACCCGTTATAAACCTGTTTAGAGTTTAATTATGTTATAACGGTTGACTCCGGAACCCTCTTGCGCGTGGCCCGACACGCACTTGTTTATTTATGATACGTAGGAATGTAGCAGACGTGTAGTTTCCCTGATGGTATGAGGAAAGTTCGACCCATTAAATACGGTTATCCCTATTTGAATCAGATATCATTCATAATGTATTCCCTATTTCAAGTGTACTAAGGTTTAATATTGCTCCTAAAAAACGACAATAAATGTCGTGTGTAGTCAATTTTACCCAATTCGTTTGTAAACGAGAACACTGTTATACAAACAAATACTGAATACATAATGATACCTTAGCCGTTTCGAAATTCGTATTGTATCGCCAGAGTCGAATATTCGAGTCTAATACCACTTGATATTTTTTTCTTTTTTCTTAATGTTACACTACACTCTCGCGCGGTTTGGGGAGCACCCTAAAATATAGATTCTGATCAGTACTGTCATTCTGGGCAGGTAGGTTAGGCAAAAGGGAGACTGGCAAATACGGGCGAATCCAAACATAACCATGATTTAGACCCGTTGTCTTATTTTTGAAAAATGTTCTCAAATCGCGAAAGTTTAAAAACATAATATATATATATTTTATTTTATTTTCTTAGGAAAACAAACAGTCTTTCTATATACTAAGTTAATTACTAAAATACTATCTACAGACCATGTAACAGATTTCGCATATTATAGCTATATCTGGTCCAACCTAGTCATAGTTTTAGTTTTATTTTAGTTTTTAGTCTCATTTCCAACACTCTCTTTTAATGTATGTAGATTAAAAGTTGTTTGTGTTTGAATTTAACTTTAACTTCTATGTTTTATTTGTATCTCATAATTTTAATTTTGTTTTTGTTTTGCATGCGCATATTGTCTTTGAAATTAGTTCACTTGCTCGTGTATGTTATAATTTACAGTGGAAACTTTGTTGGATTAGGTTAAACCCATATTTTGTATTTTTAGTTTTTTATAGTTCTGTTTGTTTCCCGAATAAATAAAAATAAAATAAAATAAAATCTGCGAGTTTGAAAATTACAAAGATAATCCTATAATAAGATAACAAAGTTTTAACAGTTATAATGTTACAGTGAAAAAATTAAGGTAAAGATAACAACTTCATTATCATTAAAAGTTAAAAATTATATTGCTATAGCATAGCCAAACCAATTTTTTGAAATTAATTGTCTCAGTTGATTAGGGGCAGATCAAATTCAGGCAAGTCAACACTATTCAACTGTTTTGAAGTTCTGTTAAAAAAAGAGTTTTGTCTATAATTCGTATCACTATGGGAAACGTGTAAATAATTAGCATTCGGATGCCGACGGGTTCTTGTTGGCACAACAAGACTTATTCCAGAAAGGAGTTCTGAAGAATCTAGTAAACATTGAGCTATTTTTATATATGTATGTGGTCATATCTGCAATTTTACGCCTTTCGCTAAGAGGTAAGATATGATGTCTTCTACATCTTGAATGATAATTGTCATCTATTGTCTTACACTTATATTGCAAGTGTCTCATGAACCTCATATGACCATGTACTTCTTCTTCTTTGCGGGTCAAAATTTGTCTGCCCAGAATTTAGCTACGAGATCAGTGCTATCAGTGGCGTTCCACAGATCTTCTATGGTGCAGGTGGTGGGGCATGAAAGAAGATGAGCCATTGTTTGGCGGCTGGCACCGCATCCGCAGACGGCATGTTCGGCGTAGCCCCATCTCTCTAGGTTATCCTGGCAACAGCTAACTTGACTTGATTATGTACTAAGAGATGTGTTAAGATCGCTACATGCACAGCGAATTTGATATGACACAACCTTTTGTAGGTATGGACAATATATAAACTTAATAAAGTAGATATATGTAACTGACTACAGAAAGACTGACTAATATCTTTCATGACACTGACAAATGGTATAATAATTTATTGGCAAAATTTTAATTTATTCTGAATAATGATGTATAGTTTGTACAAATGTTTTACTGTAGCATATGAACTCAATCTTTAGTAAGTTGGTCTGTCTACGAATTTGACTACTCTGTCCCGCCACATACTTTTGCCCTGGCCTTCAATAAGCAAATGTGAATAGTATACACGGCAACACATCAACCTATCTTTTCAGTATAAGATGGTTCTTCGTTGTACAGGATCACCGTGCATTGAGAGACCAGCGTAAACTGGAAATGTATAGGTTGATCGGTAGCCGTTTGTACAAAGGTATTTAAGAATCAATTTCACAGAAATGCGAGCTATAAGTCTGACCCAAACCTGTATTACATAACCCAGAAAACGACTGAACTCCAAGCAACGAAAATACTTCAAATCATGATCTAAAAAGATAAGGTCGAATGAGAGTTAAGTCGTGTGCCAGGGAACTATGAGAGTAAGAGAGAAAGGCCGTTGGACTAAAAAAGTTCGCTCTCCACAAACTGACAAACGCAGCGTGGGTGGGCCCTTCGTTAGATGGACGGACGATCTTGTCAAGATCGCGAGAAGTCGTCTTCAGGCGACCCAAAACCGCGCGCTGTGTAAATGGTTTGGTGAGGCCCATGTTTCACAGTGGATGTCTATAGGCTGATAATGATGATGATGATGACAAAGGCGCCTTCGCCACCAAGAGTCAGTGGGAGCCTATATGCTCCATTTTGAATATTTTTAAAAAGGAGGAGTAGCACTAAACCAAGAGTCAACAAGTCATTGTATTCTGCAACATAAGTTTCGTGTTTCCTGTTCTGCTAATTGTTAGGAGATAAGATAAACAAGCATGCATTCTCGCATTGATTGAGACTGCAGGTTGTGATCAAACGTTATCTATCTATGATAACCGGCTATATAACGTCCGCGCGTCTGAAATTTATTATCTATACAACCACTTTTAAATGTTATCAAGTATTATTGTTGTACAGTATCGGTTATGTGTACTAAACACAGTAAACTGAGATATATTAACATCCTCCTCTACAAGCAACTGGCTTACGTCCGTGGTGCCACTCGCGTGCTGTCGATAAAAAGTATCCTATGTTTTTTCTATGTTCTAGAACTATAGCAACACCAATTTTCAGCAATATTGGTCATGTGGTTTGGGAGTCAATTCGGTACAAACAAACAAACTAAAAAATCTTATGCGCCTAAAAAATTATATTATGCGCCGCTAGAGGGCCGAAAGGAAACCAAATTAACTTAAAATAAAGTTTTAATAACGAAATTACAATAAACTTAAGGCCTACATACTAAAATACGTGACGCTCGATGTTAGATACGAAAGTGCACCAATCCGGTAAAAATGGTATATAGTATGGCGCAACGTCCACCGCTCATATTAATAATAATAATATATCTTTATTTCAGACCAGGTCCATAGTGTTAGTAATACAATGAAAAAACTTAAAATTATGTTAGTAATACAGAGATACAAAATAAAAACAAAGAATTAAATTAATTTGCCTCAATATGAAGCCTAATCCAGTGCCTCCAGATAGGACTTTCAATGTGTACAGCAATCATCCTCAGGTAGCTGTTGGGACTGTCTCTAACCCTGCGCATCAACGATGCAGCTCTTTTTCTGATGATGGCGTGATAGCCATCTACGCGTGCATCTGCAAACATCGCTGACGCACTGCAGTACCGAGGCAGTCCCATCAACACCCGGAATGCATTGTTGTATTGAACTCTCAGAGCGTTCGCGACCCGCTGCGTGCATTTGGCCCACAGACTGCACGTATAAAATGACTGGCAGAAGGCCCTAAACAATGTTGTTTTAACTGCCTTAGAGCATTTGGCAAACCTGCGAGCCAACATATTACACCGAATCGCGAGCGCCCTGCGTTCTCGTTCTACATCTAGGTCATCCGTCAAGTTCTCATTTATTACATATTGCTGACGCTGCGCCACGGCTCATGTAGCTCCAAAGGTATGCCTGACGCATACGTAACACTCTTTATAATATTTTTTCTTTTATACTACGCCCACAGCGAACGAGCGTGTAGTCCACCTGATGGTAAGTGGAGTACAGCCCATGGACATCAACAATCCTACAATCAACAAGAATATAGATGCGTCGCTGCAGCTGAGGACTACGGTGTTATGCCTCATGTGCCAGTAATTTCAGGGCCTGATCTCACCATCAAACCAGAACACAATAATGGAAGCACTACTATTTGGCGGCAGGTTAAAGGTGAGACGGTGGTGCTGCCGCCCTCGAGCTCATTCACAAGAGCTATAGATTCCAGCCCTTAAGCAACATAACGTATGCCAAGTTTGATCAAAATCCATCTAGCAGTTTTGCGTGACAACAAACATCCTAAATATCACCAATTCCTCACAAACTTTCGCATTCATAACATTGACAGGAAATTATGGACGAATGATTCATGAGTCATGTCATAAATGTCTAATCTAAAAGGTTTAGATAATGGCGGCGTACCCAGCTGATAAGATACAATCTAACATGTAACAGAATGGCTTTATTGAATCGAGTCTAACGATAACTGTAATAGAAAATTATGTTTCGAACATAAATAGGTCACTGTGATTAGATCTATGACAAAATAGTGAAACATATCACTCTCTCTTTATGTTATGCTTATAGTATAGTAACCACATTTCTAGGCGGTTCTGTAGTTAGCTGCGAAAATGCGCTGTCTCAGTCACTTGTTTAGAATTCGCTCTATGTACGTCTTGCTCTGGCGGACGGACTCTGGGCCGTCTATAAATTTAAGGCTCATTTAGACCATGGAAGTTTTGCAAGGCAATTCTTATTTATTTATTTATTTAACACTTTATTGTACACAAAAGATTACACATAAATAAACATATTAAAGTAAGAGTATACATAAGGCAAGCTTAACTCAGTGCTTGAGTTCTCTTCCAGCAAACCTAGAGATGATGATGATGCCATAGAGGGCAAGATAAGTGTACAACTTAAGTAGAAAATACAAAAGATTTCTTTTGTGATCTTTATCCTTTTTAACCGACTTCAAAGAAGGAGAAGGTTCTCAATTCGTCTGTTTTTGGAACGAAGTTCCTTATCGCGCGTTGCGAAAGGGGGCTAGACGGAAAAATTGCTACGAAAAGTGTAACGACACATTTCGTAGCAATTCTCGTAGTGGCGTAGTAATTACATGCTACGTTACAGCTACGGTGCTACATCATCAGACACACAGAGTGAGTATTCGGTGAGTAGTATTTTTTTATAACTTAGAAAAATAAAAAATTCTTTACTAATTAATCGAAAGGAACTTCGTTCCATCCGGGTGTCCCTTGACACCTCAGTAGTTTTTTTTAATGTTTGTTACTTTCGACTGGGCGAAGCGATTTTAATGTTTTTTTTTTTTATTTGAAAGCTGGTGTTTCCCTTGTGGTCCCATTTCAATTTGGTCCAGTTCTCACAATGGCACCTATGAGAAAACCATAAAAGTCTAAAATTATTGTAATTGAAGTTGGTTTTTTTTTTTCAATTATAATTGTAATAAAAAAAAAGCACAAAAAATGCCTTGCAATACCTTGCATTGTCCAAATAGGCTCTTAGTGTAAACTACTTGTGTTACTTCATTTAATATGCTTCGAACAAAACTAAAGAAATTTCGAATAATTTTTTATATCTCAAAAACTAATAATGATTTATTTTAAGTAAATGTTTAAAGGATACTTTTTTCAATAGTTATGGGAAAAGTAAAACTATTTAGTGTAGGAAACATAAACATAAAGCAGGAAATTTTGAAGTAAACAGTCACACAGTACACTTAGTTATTATGTTTGTCACACTAATATGTATAGGGTAAAGATTTTTTGTTTGTTTGTATTAAATAGGCTCCAAATCCAGAGGCTCCAGATAGTTTAGGGACCCCAGGAAAAACATAAGCTACTTTTTATTAACATAGGTGGAACCACAAAGTTGATAAAGGTATATTTTCTGCAGCTGGTATTGTGCTACCTTCACAGCTTCAGGAACCTGCTCAGGCACAACGGTGACATCTAGTAGACACTACTCAATACATAAGGTTTCTTCCTTTTGAAAGTAAGTTACGTTTCAACGGCCCGGGCTCTTACTTGAAGACATTTCAATATGCAAAATAATGTGGTTGCTAACATAGAAAAATTAATAAATCATGACTTATTATACTTATTAGTCAAATAACTACATCATCTTCATGTTTAAATGCCTAGATATCAGGCATACCTAGGCAGGCCAGGCAAAATACCTTGATTCTCTCATTCATAGCTCACCACCACTACTAATTTTACAGCTATTTACACCAAGCAATAAAAATAATATAAATTAGCTATACTCACACATTACAATAAGTTGAGAATCCTGAAATAGTGACTTAGCTAGCGTAAAGACACAATTATCCTGAAAAAAACAAAAAAATTGAACAATGATACTACAAGATATCAAAATAAATCTAAGGCTGTTTATACCTTAAATTTAATAATCATTAATTAGTATTTTAAGTTTATATAAAGAATGAGAGGAATTGTTAAAATATCACAAACTTCATAGTTTAAATTAGTCAAAACAACATGATTGTGTTACTAGAATATATTATGTTTGAGCAATCTACAACAAATCTATACACTTTCGCTATTGGGAAGAGAAGCAAAACAGATATCAGACTGTTTACAACATTTTTAACAAAAGAATTTAATTTCATGGAAACATAACAGTGAGTCACTCAATAAAACTAAATAATGCATGGATCATATGGTGGAGTTATCTTTCGTAAGATGTTTAATCTTTATAAAATCATAAATAGATGTAATAAATGACAGATAAGGCTTTCAATAGTAAATTTCTCCTCCATATCAGGCCTTGGACGGTTAACGACCGCAATAGTCTCATACATTGTCATGTTTTAATTGTGGGCTTATCAATACTAGCGGTACAGTGAATATAATTACTTTAAACGAACTATAGCACTAAGAGAGTACATACATAACCTAGTTACAGTCGTCTAAAACATAATATTCTCACCCCATTCAGCGGTAAATCCCATTTTCCAATATCCGAAAAGCTGTGCGTTACTTTCACGACTGCTACAAACAGAACAAGTAAATATCGCAACATTGTGTTGGTGTTAGTTACGGGAACACAAAATTATTTTATTATCAACGAAATACTACCAAACATCATTTTTTATTTGATTATTTTAGCAAATAACAATTTTTCGGTAAGAAATCGCATTTACTTGACAGGTGTTTGTTTGACATTGACGGCAAATTGATGACAGTCTAATAACCATAGACTAGCAGATTACTATAAACAAAATATCATATTTTTACGCGAATATAAAAGGGTATTGAATAATGCTGGGTACACACCTGGCAAACGAAGGCCAACGAATGTGTTCGTTGGTTTCTATTGGGAGTAAGTTGGACGGCTAAGCGTCATCGATAATTCGTTGGCGTTCGCTGAAAATACAAAGCGTGGCAGTAACATCAAAGGATTCGTTAGCGTTCGCTAAGCCGTCAAAATGAGGACCAACCAATCCGTTTGTTCGTCTTTGTTCGCTGGTTGTGTACCCAGCAAAAAGCACATTGAAGGCAATTTACACGCCCGTCTCGTGTTGTTTGGTTTCGGCTCGGAACGTAAAATTCTACCAAATGGATTATCTATTGTCATTCTGTCTGAACGTTACGAACCGTCAAACATTTTTGGTTGCCAAACACCACCAAGCCTAAAACAACTTTCGTTCCGAACGTCATCAGCAGAGGTCGGAATTAGGTAGAGTTGTTCATGTACTTACACTGATTTCATACAGCGAAAGAATAAAGTGGATATGCCTCAAATCCCGAGATTAATTTTAAAGAACAGAAAAAAATCCCGTGATTTTTTAAATAAAAAGTTATTTACTTTAACACAATTTAAACTACTGCACGCGCGACTAAATATTTTAATTCTCACAAAAGTTATACAGTAATGTCGGAAGAGAACACTTCAAATCTTACTGGTAATAAATCGGACAAGGAAAATGATTCCGATGGGCCGTTTGAATAAGCAAAACCTCACGAGTCTAGGCTAGAAGCAAAAGTATTTGCTCGTATTTATAAAAAAGGCGAAATATGCGTATGAGAATTTGCTTAAGACTATCAATAATTTGTATTGTGAATTAATGTAAACTAATAAAAAAAATATGTTAAGTATCTTTGTTTTATTTGGGTATCTCTGAGGTTTTCATTATTATTCATTCGTAATATTGTTGGCCACACGGGATTGTCCATTAGAAATCCCGGGAAGGTCCACATTAATATCAACATTTCGATGCAAGTACATAAAAAACCCTACCTAATTCCGAGCTCTGGTCATCAGTGCATTTGCTAAAATATAGCTAAAAGCCGTCATTGCATTTGCATAGATAAAAGCCGTCATTGCATTTGGAATTAACAGAATTCTGAATGAAACAAATGAAAAGTCTGATAAATACGAATCGTAATAAACAGACAGATCTTCTCATATATTTTTGACAGGAAATTATTCGTTCCGAACCGATACGAGACGAGACGTGCCGTACGTAAGTGCCCAGGCTCGTAATGAGCAGACAGTTTTTTTATACATTTTTGACAGCTACTTTCCGGTAGGACAAGGTATTTTCCGTTCCGAGATGAACATAAATAGAATCATTTCTCTTTTCTCCTCTTTATGGCCTTATTTATTTTGGGAACATTCCTCTCAAAACTACCCTTCTTCTATCATTGACAAACTTTGGAAAAGACTTGGCTTCAGTTCCGTAACATTTTTTATTAAACGAAAGTTTTTGACGTTTTGGATGGTTTTGACAAGTACTGCTGGTTGTCGTGTCAAAATATTTTTGTTTTGTTCATCGTATATTTCTAATAAAATCGCTATAAATGTCTTGATTGTAATGTTTTTTATTTATTTTAATATTCTTATGCATAAATCAATATTAATAACACTGGATTCTTATAATGTTTTGGTGATACTATCTTCATAGTGTGGTACCGTGGTAGTCATGTCAGATTGCGCGCTGGTGACCAATGTAAGCGAACACGATGCGAGCATGGACGTGGGGAACGACAAGTCTCTATTCGAGCCCACTGTTGATATGATGGTAAATGATTTTGATGACGAGAGAACACTAGACGAAGAAGAAGCTTTAGCGGCGGGAGAGCAACAAGACCCCAAGGCCGAACTCAACAGCCTCCAGCGAGAGGGTGATATGCCTTTAGAGGAACTACTGGCACTATACGGATACGACAGAAACATGGATAAGCCCATTCCTCAAGAACCCGCACCAGAAGTGGTGCCCGAAGAGGTTGAAATGAAGACAGAATCAGCATTACAACAATTATATAGTGAGACTACTAGTCCTGAAGCGACCCGCTGCCTTAGGTCTGGCTCGCGGCCGCCTTCTGAAGAAGAAGATGACTATGACTACAGTCCTGATGAAGACGACTGGAAGAAAACCATTATGGTTGGTAGTGACTACCAAGCTGCAATTCCTGAAGGCTTATGCAGCTATGATGATGCATTGCCCTATGAAAATGAAGATAAATTATTATGGAACCCTTGTACACTAGATGAAAATGTTACAGAAGACTATATGAAAAAGATATGCGCAATGAATTCAGGAATTGGTATAGAGGCTGTGCCTCGAGGTAAACAGCTAAGAGATAATGAGGAAGCACTATTTTTATTACAGCAGTGTGGTCACAATGTGGAGGAAGCCTTAAGACGTAGACGTATATCAGCCCAAACACCCGCCCATGCAAGCCTGTGGTCAGAAGAGGAGTGTCGGAACTTTGAAAATGGTTTAAAAGCCCATGGGAAAGACTTTCATTTAATTCGACAACACAAAGTGAGAACAAGGTCTGTTGGAGAACTGGTACAGTTTTATTACATATGGAAGAAGACAGAAAGACATGATATCTTTGCAAACAAAGCTAGATTGGAGAAGAAAAAGTACACTCTGCATCCAGGTCACACAGATTACATGGACAGGTTTTTGGAAGAACAGGAGGCCACAGGGGCTGGGGTTGTGAGGCCTGTTTCACCTGCTCCTATGATGGAGTATCCTCATGCAGAGCCAGCAACCCAGCCTGATCCTTTGGCCTTAGGAGAAAAAGAGGTGTTTTCTCAACTGAATGCCCACACACCACCTCCTCGAGCACTCTCCATGGAGGACCAGGAACCACCTACTGGTTCCTAATACATGTATTAATGGCAATGCCATCTGTAGAATGCACTGTTTGTAACATACTTAACTATGTTATTATTTGGGTATGGTGAGGGTGCGTTTCCTTGTTCATGTAACAATTTTTCTGTTTGTAATAACATGATTTTATATAAATGACTGACTTAGAAACTTTTTTTATATTTTAACATTTTCCACAGTACAATGTAAATAATAAAGATGTAAAATTGTTTTATTATAAGTTTATGAATAAGGGAAACATTCTGAATGATTATGAATGATGTATGAATTACCATTAATGTTTGATGGTTGGTGTATAAAATTATGAGATATTTAATTAAGAATAAACAGTGCAAATTAATATTGGGTTTTTTTTCATGATACCTACCAAGTACCATATAATCAGTCTCACAAGTATACGTATGAAATATACACTACATTTTTAGTATATATAAATCTCTTAGTTTTGTTGAGCATTAGGGGAAAGTCGGGACCCTTCGTACGCGGGGCACATACGGACAGTAGTTATAAAACACAAACGAAAACGCATTCGAACGTACCGTTTGCATGTGTGTGTGAGTTGCCTAGCCGCGAGTGCATCCATGTTGTTTCGCGCCATTCGTGCCACAGAGCGCGCAGTGACAAGTAGAATAGTGTTAACGACCTCGGTAAGTAATTTTTAATTCAAAGTTTTCGTGAATCTCTACACTTGCTACGATGTGTTTTTGTTCGCTGTTTTTTTCCAGGTACTAGTAAATATACCTAAGATATGTTTTCCATAGCTTATTTATCAAGTTTACTGCTTGATTGAACAAGGTTATGATGTAATTCATTTATGGTTAATGGGGCACTTTCAGACAGAACCAGGTGGGGTGGGGCACATTCATACGCGTACGAAGGCGCCCCGTGCTAGTAGTATTAAATATTTGAAATAGATTATGCCTTTGTGAAGACTTTAAAGTTCTGTACGCGTGCGTAGGTTATTTACGTGGCTTTATTTATTTATTTAGGTATACCTGGTTAATATTTGTTTTGTTATAGGAACATGGTGCGGAATTATAAGCCCAAGAAGACTCGTAGTCAAGAAGTCGATGAAGTATCGATAAAGTCAGCTATAGAGGATGTAGTACAAGGAGTTTTATCATACAGGAAAGCTGCAGATAAATATAATCTGAAACTCTCTACGCTAGAAAGCCGAGTCAAGAAATATAAGACCAGGGCTGCTGACGAAGCGTCTAGCAGGCGTACTTTTGGTTCAAAATACACAACCGCTCAAATCTTTTCTGACGAGGAAGAAAAACTATTAAATGAATACATAGTTAAGTGTTGCAAAATGCACTATGGACTCACTACAAATCAAGTAAGAAAGCTGGCGTACGAGTACGCTAAGTCATTAAATTTAAAATATCCAGCGAAATGGGAGGAGAACAACATGGCTGGAAAAGATTGGCTGGATGGATTCCGTAAAAGAAACTCGGACCTTAGTCTACGCAAACCAGAAAAAACAAGCGCGGCCAGATCTTTTGGTTTTAATAAAACCGCGGTAACTCAGTTTTACGAAAACTTGAAAAATGTTTATGGCCGACATTCATTTTCTGCGGACAGAATTTTTAATTTCGACGAATCAGGAGTGTCCACTGTTCTTAATACCCCCAAAGTTTTGGCTCCAAAAAGTCAGAAGCAAGTTGGACAAATTGTATCAGCTGAAAGAGGTGAATTGGTAACGTTTGGTGGCATCATATCTGCCAGTGGAAATACCATCCCACCACTATTCGTGTTTCCACGGGTCCATTATAAAGATATTTTTATAGAAGGGGCACCCGAAGGCAGTCTTGGGACTGCAAACAAGAGTGGCTGGATAAATGGTGAAATTTTTGTGACTGTTTTGAAACATATCCAGAAACACACACTCTGCTCAAAAGATAACCCTATATTATTGTTGTGTGATAATCACGAAAGCCATATTACCCTGGAAGCAATAAATTATGCCAGAGAAAATGGTATAATCTACCTATCTTTTCCACCACACACTTCTCATCGTCTCCAGCCTCTTGATGTTGGAGTCTTCGGACCATTCAAATCTAAACTTAAAACTGCCTTCAACAACTGGCATATCATGAATCCTGGCAAAGCACTGAGCATTTACAAAATATCCAAACTTGTGAAAATCGCATATTTCGAATCATTCACGGCAAAAAATATCACAAGCGGGTTTAGTGCACCTGGAATATGGCCCCTTAATGAATTAGCCTTTAGTGAAGAAGATTTTGCTCCCACTGAGGTGTATACATCAGGCAACTTGGAAAATACACCACCTAATCAAGACGCCTCTCAAGATTTGGCAGCAACCACTCCGCAATCAACTGTCGATAATCTGTGCCAGCCCTCAACCTCTGCCACGCCGGCTTTTGTAGAGATTACGGACATTCAAGAATCTTTATCCTCACCAAAAACTACTACTCACTGTGAACTGCAAAGGCCTGACACAAATATGCATAAACCAGAAGCTGTAGATAATTCTCCTGTCCACCACCTCGTTAAACCGAAATCTTTTTTAACACCAGAGGCAGTACGACCGTTTCCAACTGCTATAAAAAGTAAAAAAACAAACAAAGGAAGACAACCAGGCAAATCACGTATTTATACGGATACGCCTGAAAAAAACCAAATTGAAGATAAACACAAGGCGAAACAAATAAAAAAGATAGAACAGGAAAGAAAAGCTAAGGCCAGGCAAGTGAAACGTATTTTAAAGGATTTAAACTCAAAACCAAAGAACAAGAAAACTAAAACCATAGAAAGTGATGAATCGAATTATGAGGGGTCGGATATTAGCTTGAAAGAGAGTTCAACTTCCAACATAGATGAAGACGAAACAGATTGTGAAGATTTTGAAATGGAAATGGGACAGTTAGCAGTTGATATAATACCAGATAACATAAAAGACGGCTCTTTTATTCTAGTCAAGTTCCCGAAGAAAAAGTCTGTAGTCCATTACGTAGGACAAGTTATAAGTCACTACAGTCAAACGGAATTTAAAGTCTCGTATCTAAGAAAGAAACCAGGACTGTCATGGATATTCGTTTTCCCAAATGTTGAAGACATGCATACTGTGTATATCACTGACATTGAAATGATTCTGCCTGACCCAAAGCCACCAACATTTTGTACCTCTAGGACTGCCAAACTTTTCACTTTCTCAGTCGACCTCTCAAATTTTAATGTTCAATAGAGTCTTCCTTGTGTCACTTTACGGCGTGTTAATCTGCACCAAAGATTCCCTAAAATGATTGATCTCTTTATTTTTGTGATTTTAATGATAAGTATAATTAATTGTTGTTAGTTAGAAGATATAACGTTTATTTTTTGTTGACTAGATGTAACGTCATTTAATTGTTATTTTTTTTATTTAGAAATAAAAGAATTTTGATTATATTAGCAGTTTTAATTGCCTGTACGAAACTACCCCATAGCGTCTGAAGGTACCCCTGGCACTGTATGAAAGTACCCCACACGCGGGGCAGATTCATACGAATGCCAGATTTCGTTTAAGTCATGATAATTTACAATAAAATAGATGTAAGGTCCTGGCAATTTTTCATATCAATCTCAGATAAATATACTAGTGTTATAAGCAATTAGTTTCATTTTTGATGCAATATTGGAGATGAAAAAAAATGAAATGTAAAAACCGTACGAAGGGTCCCTACCTTCCCCTAACTGAAGCCTACACAGTTTACAAAGTTTTCAGTAACTAACCGTGAGAGATAATGACGAATATCTGAATAAGCCAAGTTATTAAACGTAACCGATTCACATTGTATAATAAAACAAACTACAATTAATATTTTTGAAATTCGAATTTTGATAAATTCTTTGTATATATGGCACTTGGTAGATTAATAAGGCGTTCGTTCAAAAACAAGTTTCCATTTTACATTTTATAAACAAAACAAACAGCAAACATTTACGAATATTAGAGAATCCAACAAGCAAGTTAACATAATTTAATCATATTAATGTAACACAATAATTATTATAATCTCAACTGATTCACTTTCGTTTTAACTTGTCATTAGAGAAGTCAAAGTCGTGTCAAAAGAGTAACATTTTTAGGTTACCTTCATCAAGATAATATTGATTTTGTTTCGCAGAATCAAAACAAAATCATGACTGTGAGTGGCGATATGTCTTTGAAAGAGATTCTAAACGATTTTAACGAAAAGTACGTTAAAGTTCGCAAACTCTTAGACGAGGACAGCAAAAATGACCTGGAAAATGAGCCTTACATGTCCAAATACAAAGCGAAAACAGTACTTTTTGGTATGTATGAAGGTCTGAAGAAATTACTGGGCAATGAGTCTTCTATGCCTGAAATAAGGCTCAACGCAATGATAGGTGTAGTATTACTGAACATTGGAAGTATTGAAATGGATACAGAAGAGTTAACAGCCAGTGAGAAAACATTAACAGAGGCAGCAGAATTGCTAACTCCAAACGCTACAAACCCAGAAATTATAATCGTTATATTGAATGTTTATAACAATTTGGGTTGCCTGTGGTCTAACCGAGATGAACCTGAGAAGGCTAAGAGATATTTACTTGAAGCCAAAGAATTGTATGAAAATTTTAAATGCACTCTGCAACTACCTTTAGCGATAGAGCAGATTATGAAATCTTCAGAGGAGGATCTCATTGGAGATGTGATGCAGTTGGAAAAAGCATATACTTTAACTCTGTTCTATTTAGCTCAAGTTTATGGTTCTCTAAAGGAAAACTTAAAATCAGCTGTGTATTGTCATGTTACATTGCGAAGGCAGTTACAGTATAATGTTTATGAGCCAATCGATTGGGCTTTGAATTCTGCTACTTTATCTCAGTACTTTGCTGAACAAAATGGCTTCTTTCAGTCTAGGCATCATTTAGCTGCCGCTACCACTATTCTTGAGCAGTATGAAGAAAAATTGAATGCCTCAGAAAATAACACAGATGAAGTACATTTAGCAAAAATTGAGACTTTCAGGCACAGGTCAGCAGATGTGGCTAGATGTTGGGCTAAATACTGCATTTTGTTGATGACAGCATCTAAAAATAGGCTTATGGATGA
This sequence comes from Hypena proboscidalis, assembly GCA_905147285.1. NCBI lineage: Eukaryota > Metazoa > Arthropoda > Insecta > Lepidoptera > Erebidae > Hypena > Hypena proboscidalis. The sequence continues at coordinate 3,532,087 of LR990132.1, forward strand.
TGTTGAAACTACAGCCAGTGTTATAACAGGTATATTATTATAATTTTCTTTTTTTTCCAATATCAACCAATAGCAATTTTTTTTCTAAATAATCTATGCTATATTTAAAACTTTAGTTATTGAAGAAAATTGGACATGTACTAGTACAAAAAAAAACGATTTAATAAATACTTATCTGTACAAAAAAAAAATGTAGCATTATGCTCTACTAATTATACTTACCGTTAATTACAGATATGTCAGATCTCACATTAGGAGACAATGAAAACATTTGTGGAGGAGATGTTACGAAGTTAGTGTTCCCAGACATTGATGTCACCAAATTCGAGAGTAAAATAGGTGATAAATTTCTTCTCACATACCAAGATGCTCGAGAAGTATTCCTCAGCTGTCAAACATGGCTGAACAAAGCAAAAGAGTACTACAAATTAGATACTTTGGCTTCAGATTATATAGAACTTATCCAAGATAGTTCCCAGGCCTATAGTTATCTGGCTTTCTTTGAAGAGGATGATGAAAGACGTGCAAAGATGCATAAAAGACGTATTGATATGCTCGAAGAGTTAATTAAAGAAATCAACCCTGTGTACTACTTACAATATTGCAGACAACTGTGGTTTGAATTGGGAGAAGTCTACTCGGATATCTTGAATATCAAACTTGACAAGCTATCAAAAACTAAGGAGAGACCTTGCCCATCGGCTTTGAAGAAAGTTAATATGCTTTGTGAGAAAAGTATTGAAAGCTATGATGCATTTATAAATTCTGTTAAAGACAAGGAGGGTAGAATGCCAGCAAAAATAACAGATGATTTGATCAGACCAGTGGTAAGTGCTTATGCATTTATGGGTAGGAATAGTATGAAGAGAATTGCATTGGATAAATCAATGCAATTGGTACATGTTCAGAAGAGCTTTGACTCCTATGAGGCAGTTGTAAATATTTGTAAATCCAATGAACAAGCAGCGGCCACAGAGCGCGCAGTGACAAGTAGAATAGTGTTAACGACCTCGGTAAGTAATTTTTAATTCAAAGTTTTCGTGAATCTCTACACTTGCTACGATGTGTTTTTGTTCGCTGTTTTTTTCCAGGTACTAGTAAATATACCTAAGATATGTTTTCCATAGCTTATTTATCAAGTTTACTGCTTGATTGAACAAGGTTATGATGTAATTCATTTATGGTTAATGGGGCACTTTCAGACAGAACCAGGTGGGGTGGGGCACATTCATACGCGTACGAAGGCGCCCCGTGCTAGTAGTATTAAATATTTGAAATAGATTATGCCTTTGTGAAGACTTTAAAGTTCTGTACGCGTGCGTAGGTTATTTACGTGGCTTTATTTATTTATTTAGGTATACCTGGTTAATATTTGTTTTGTTATAGGAACATGGTGCGGAATTATAAGCCCAAGAAGACTCGTAGTCAAGAAGTCGATGAAGTATCGATAAAGTCAGCTATAGAGGATGTAGTACAAGGAGTTTTATCATACAGGAAAGCTGCAGATAAATATAATCTGAAACTCTCTACGCTAGAAAGCCGAGTCAAGAAATATAAGACCAGGGCTGCTGACGAAGCGTCTAGCAGGCGTACTTTTGGTTCAAAATACACAACCGCTCAAATCTTTTCTGACGAGGAAGAAAAACTATTAAATGAATACATAGTTAAGTGTTGCAAAATGCACTATGGACTCACTACAAATCAAGTAAGAAAGCTGGCGTACGAGTACGCTAAGTCATTAAATTTAAAATATCCAGCGAAATGGGAGGAGAACAACATGGCTGGAAAAGATTGGCTGGATGGATTCCGTAAAAGAAACTCGGACCTTAGTCTACGCAAACCAGAAAAAACAAGCGCGGCCAGATCTTTTGGTTTTAATAAAACCGCGGTAACTCAGTTTTACGAAAACTTGAAAAATGTTTATGGCCGACATTCATTTTCTGCGGACAGAATTTTTAATTTCGACGAATCAGGAGTGTCCACTGTTCTTAATACCCCCAAAGTTTTGGCTCCAAAAAGTCAGAAGCAAGTTGGACAAATTGTATCAGCTGAAAGAGGTGAATTGGTAACGTTTGGTGGCATCATATCTGCCAGTGGAAATACCATCCCACCACTATTCGTGTTTCCACGGGTCCATTATAAAGATATTTTTATAGAAGGGGCACCCGAAGGCAGTCTTGGGACTGCAAACAAGAGTGGCTGGATAAATGGTGAAATTTTTGTGACTGTTTTGAAACATATCCAGAAACACACACTCTGCTCAAAAGATAACCCTATATTATTGTTGTGTGATAATCACGAAAGCCATATTACCCTGGAAGCAATAAATTATGCCAGAGAAAATGGTATAATCTACCTATCTTTTCCACCACACACTTCTCATCGTCTCCAGCCTCTTGATGTTGGAGTCTTCGGACCATTCAAATCTAAACTTAAAACTGCCTTCAACAACTGGCATATCATGAATCCTGGCAAAGCACTGAGCATTTACAAAATATCCAAACTTGTGAAAATCGCATATTTCGAATCATTCACGGCAAAAAATATCACAAGCGGGTTTAGTGCACCTGGAATATGGCCCCTTAATGAATTAGCCTTTAGTGAAGAAGATTTTGCTCCCACTGAGGTGTATACATCAGGCAACTTGGAAAATACACCACCTAATCAAGACGCCTCTCAAGATTTGGCAGCAACCACTCCGCAATCAACTGTCGATAATCTGTGCCAGCCCTCAACCTCTGCCACGCCGGCTTTTGTAGAGATTACGGACATTCAAGAATCTTTATCCTCACCAAAAACTACTACTCACTGTGAACTGCAAAGGCCTGACACAAATATGCATAAACCAGAAGCTGTAGATAATTCTCCTGTCCACCACCTCGTTAAACCGAAATCTTTTTTAACACCAGAGGCAGTACGACCGTTTCCAACTGCTATAAAAAGTAAAAAAACAAACAAAGGAAGACAACCAGGCAAATCACGTATTTATACGGATACGCCTGAAAAAAACCAAATTGAAGATAAACACAAGGCGAAACAAATAAAAAAGATAGAACAGGAAAGAAAAGCTAAGGCCAGGCAAGTGAAACGTATTTTAAAGGATTTAAACTCAAAACCAAAGAACAAGAAAACTAAAACCATAGAAAGTGATGAATCGAATTATGAGGGGTCGGATATTAGCTTGAAAGAGAGTTCAACTTCCAACATAGATGAAGACGAAACAGATTGTGAAGATTTTGAAATGGAAATGGGACAGTTAGCAGTTGATATAATACCAGATAACATAAAAGACGGCTCTTTTATTCTAGTCAAGTTCCCGAAGAAAAAGTCTGTAGTCCATTACGTAGGACAAGTTATAAGTCACTACAGTCAAACGGAATTTAAAGTCTCGTATCTAAGAAAGAAACCAGGACTGTCATGGATATTCGTTTTCCCAAATGTTGAAGACATGCATACTGTGTATATCACTGACATTGAAATGATTCTGCCTGACCCAAAGCCACCAACATTTTGTACCTCTAGGACTGCCAAACTTTTCACTTTCTCAGTCGACCTCTCAAATTTTAATGTTCAATAGAGTCTTCCTTGTGTCACTTTACGGCGTGTTAATCTGCACCAAAGATTCCCTAAAATGATTGATCTCTTTATTTTTGTGATTTTAATGATAAGTATAATTAATTGTTGTTAGTTAGAAGATATAACGTTTATTTTTTGTTGACTAGATGTAACGTCATTTAATTGTTATTTTTTTTATTTAGAAATAAAAGAATTTTGATTATATTAGCAGTTTTAATTGCCTGTACGAAACTACCCCATAGCGTCTGAAGGTACCCCTGGCACTGTATGAAAGTACCCCACACGCGGGGCAGATTCATACGAATGCCAGATTTCGTTTAAGTCATGATAATTTACAATAAAATAGATGTAAGGTCCTGGCAATTTTTCATATCAATCTCAGATAAATATACTAGTGTTATAAGCAATTAGTTTCATTTTTGATGCAATATTGGAGATGAAAAAAAATTAAATGTAAAAACCGTACGAAGGGTCCCTACCTTCCCCTAACTGAAGCCTACACAGTTTACAAAGTTTTCAGTAACTAACCGTGAGAGATAATGACGAATATCTGAATAAGCCAAGTTATTAAACGTAACCGATTCACATTGTATAATAAAACAAACTACAATTAATATTTTTGAAATTCGAATTTTGATAAATTCTTTGTATATATGGCACTTGGTAGATTAATAAGGCGTTCGTTCAAAAACAAGTTTCCATTTTACATTTTATAAACAAAACAAACAGCAAACATTTACGAATATTAGAGAATCCAACAAGCAAGTTAACATAATTTAATCATATTAATGTAACACAATAATTATTATAATCTCAACTGATTCACTTTCGTTTTAACTTGTCATTAGAGAAGTCAAAGTCGTGTCAAAAGAGTAACATTTTTAGGTTACCTTCATCAAGATAATATTGATTTTGTTTCGCAGAATCAAAACAAAATCATGACTGTGAGTGGCGATATGTCTTTGAAAGAGATTCTAAACGATTTTAACGAAAAGTACGTTAAAGTTCGCAAACTCTTAGACGAGGACAGCAAAAATGACCTGGAAAATGAGCCTTACATGTCCAAATACAAAGCGAAAACAGTACTTTTTGGTATGTATGAAGGTCTGAAGAAATTACTGGGCAATGAGTCTTCTATGCCTGAAATAAGGCTCAACGCAATGATAGGTGTAGTATTACTGAACATTGGAAGTATTGAAATGGATACAGAAGAGTTAACAGCCAGTGAGAAAACATTAACAGAGGCAGCAGAATTGCTAACTCCAAACGCTACAAACCCAGAAATTATAATCGTTATATTGAATGTTTATAACAATTTGGGTTGCCTGTGGTCTAACCGAGATGAACCTGAGAAGGCTAAGAGATATTTACTTGAAGCCAAAGAATTGTATGAAAATTTTAAATGCACTCTGCAACTACCTTTAGCGATAGAGCAGATTATGAAATCTTCAGAGGAGGATCTCATTGGAGATGTGATGCAGTTGGAAAAAGCATATACTTTAACTCTGTTCTATTTAGCTCAAGTTTATGGTTCTCTAAAGGAAAACTTAAAATCAGCTGTGTATTGTCATGTTACATTGCGAAGGCAGTTACAGTATAATGTTTATGAGCCAATCGATTGGGCTTTGAATTCTGCTACTTTATCTCAGTACTTTGCTGAACAAAATGGCTTCTTTCAGTCTAGGCATCATTTAGCTGCCGCTACCACTATTCTTGAGCAGTATGAAGAAAAATTGAATGCCTCAGAAAATAACACAGATGAAGTACATTTAGCAAAAATTGAGACTTTCAGGCACAGGTCAGCAGATGTGGCTAGATGTTGGGCTAAATACTGCATTTTGTTGATGACAGCATCTAAAAATAGGCTTATGGATGATGTTGAAACTACAGCCAGTGTTATAACAGGTATATTATTATAATTTTCTTTTTTTTCCAATATCAACCAATAGCAATTTTTTTTCTAAATAATCTATGCTATATTTAAAACTTTAGTTATTGAAGAAAATTGGACATGTACTAGTACAAAAAAAAACGATTTAATAAATACTTATCTGTACAAAAAAAAAATGTAGCATTATGCTCTACTAATTATACTTACCGTTAATTACAGATATGTCAGATCTCACATTAGGAGACAATGAAAACATTTGTGGAGGAGATGTTACGAAGTTAGTGTTCCCAGACATTGATGTCACCAAATTCGAGAGTAAAATAGGTGATAAATTTCTTCTCACATACCAAGATGCTCGAGAAGTATTCCTCAGCTGTCAAACATGGCTGAACAAAGCAAAAGAGTACTACAAATTAGATACTTTGGCTTCAGATTATATAGAACTTATCCAAGATAGTTCCCAGGCCTATAGTTATCTGGCTTTCTTTGAAGAGGATGATGAAAGACGTGCAAAGATGCATAAAAGACGTATTGATATGCTCGAAGAGTTAATTAAAGAAATCAACCCTGTGTACTACTTACAATATTGCAGACAACTGTGGTTTGAATTGGGAGAAGTCTACTCGGATATCTTGAATATCAAACTTGACAAGCTATCAAAAACTAAGGAGAGACCTTGCCCATCGGCTTTGAAGAAAGTTAATATGCTTTGTGAGAAAAGTATTGAAAGCTATGATGCATTTATAAATTCTGTTAAAGACAAGGAGGGTAGAATGCCAGCAAAAATAACAGATGATTTGATCAGACCAGTGGTAAGTGCTTATGCATTTATGGGTAGGAATAGTATGAAGAGAATTGCATTGGATAAATCAATGCAATTGGTACATGTTCAGAAGAGCTTTGACTCCTATGAGGCAGTTGTAAATATTTGTAAATCCAATGAACAAGCAGCGGCCACAGAGCGCGCAGTGACAAGTAGAATAGTGTTAACGACCTCGGTAAGTAATTTTTAATTCAAAGTTTTCGTGAATCTCTACACTTGCTACGATGTGTTTTTGTTCGCTGTTTTTTTCCAGGTACTAGTAAATATACCTAAGATATGTTTTCCATAGCTTATTTATCAAGTTTACTGCTTGATTGAACAAGGTTATGATGTAATTCATTTATGGTTAATGGGGCACTTTCAGACAGAACCAGGTGGGGTGGGGCACATTCATACGCGTACGAAGGCGCCCCGTGCTAGTAGTATTAAATATTTGAAATAGATTATGCCTTTGTGAAGACTTTAAAGTTCTGTACGCGTGCGTAGGTTATTTACGTGGCTTTATTTATTTATTTAGGTATACCTGGTTAATATTTGTTTTGTTATAGGAACATGGTGCGGAATTATAAGCCCAAGAAGACTCGTAGTCAAGAAGTCGATGAAGTATCGATAAAGTCAGCTATAGAGGATGTAGTACAAGGAGTTTTATCATACAGGAAAGCTGCAGATAAATATAATCTGAAACTCTCTACGCTAGAAAGCCGAGTCAAGAAATATAAGACCAGGGCTGCTGACGAAGCGTCTAGCAGGCGTACTTTTGGTTCAAAATACACAACCGCTCAAATCTTTTCTGACGAGGAAGAAAAACTATTAAATGAATACATAGTTAAGTGTTGCAAAATGCACTATGGACTCACTACAAATCAAGTAAGAAAGCTGGCGTACGAGTACGCTAAGTCATTAAATTTAAAATATCCAGCGAAATGGGAGGAGAACAACATGGCTGGAAAAGATTGGCTGGATGGATTCCGTAAAAGAAACTCGGACCTTAGTCTACGCAAACCAGAAAAAACAAGCGCGGCCAGATCTTTTGGTTTTAATAAAACCGCGGTAACTCAGTTTTACGAAAACTTGAAAAATGTTTATGGCCGACATTCATTTTCTGCGGACAGAATTTTTAATTTCGACGAATCAGGAGTGTCCACTGTTCTTAATACCCCCAAAGTTTTGGCTCCAAAAAGTCAGAAGCAAGTTGGACAAATTGTATCAGCTGAAAGAGGTGAATTGGTAACGTTTGGTGGCATCATATCTGCCAGTGGAAATACCATCCCACCACTATTCGTGTTTCCACGGGTCCATTATAAAGATATTTTTATAGAAGGGGCACCCGAAGGCAGTCTTGGGACTGCAAACAAGAGTGGCTGGATAAATGGTGAAATTTTTGTGACTGTTTTGAAACATATCCAGAAACACACACTCTGCTCAAAAGATAACCCTATATTATTGTTGTGTGATAATCACGAAAGCCATATTACCCTGGAAGCAATAAATTATGCCAGAGAAAATGGTATAATCTACCTATCTTTTCCACCACACACTTCTCATCGTCTCCAGCCTCTTGATGTTGGAGTCTTCGGACCATTCAAATCTAAACTTAAAACTGCCTTCAACAACTGGCATATCATGAATCCTGGCAAAGCACTGAGCATTTACAAAATATCCAAACTTGTGAAAATCGCATATTTCGAATCATTCACGGCAAAAAATATCACAAGCGGGTTTAGTGCACCTGGAATATGGCCCCTTAATGAATTAGCCTTTAGTGAAGAAGATTTTGCTCCCACTGAGGTGTATACATCAGGCAACTTGGAAAATACACCACCTAATCAAGACGCCTCTCAAGATTTGGCAGCAACCACTCCGCAATCAACTGTCGATAATCTGTGCCAGCCCTCAACCTCTGCCACGCCGGCTTTTGTAGAGATTACGGACATTCAAGAATCTTTATCCTCACCAAAAACTACTACTCACTGTGAACTGCAAAGGCCTGACACAAATATGCATAAACCAGAAGCTGTAGATAATTCTCCTGTCCACCACCTCGTTAAACCGAAATCTTTTTTAACACCAGAGGCAGTACGACCGTTTCCAACTGCTATAAAAAGTAAAAAAACAAACAAAGGAAGACAACCAGGCAAATCACGTATTTATACGGATACGCCTGAAAAAAACCAAATTGAAGATAAACACAAGGCGAAACAAATAAAAAAGATAGAACAGGAAAGAAAAGCTAAGGCCAGGCAAGTGAAACGTATTTTAAAGGATTTAAACTCAAAACCAAAGAACAAGAAAACTAAAACCATAGAAAGTGATGAATCGAATTATGAGGGGTCGGATATTAGCTTGAAAGAGAGTTCAACTTCCAACATAGATGAAGACGAAACAGATTGTGAAGATTTTGAAATGGAAATGGGACAGTTAGCAGTTGATATAATACCAGATAACATAAAAGACGGCTCTTTTATTCTAGTCAAGTTCCCGAAGAAAAAGTCTGTAGTCCATTACGTAGGACAAGTTATAAGTCACTACAGTCAAACGGAATTTAAAGTCTCGTATCTAAGAAAGAAACCAGGACTGTCATGGATATTCGTTTTCCCAAATGTTGAAGACATGCATACTGTGTATATCACTGACATTGAAATGATTCTGCCTGACCCAAAGCCACCAACATTTTGTACCTCTAGGACTGCCAAACTTTTCACTTTCTCAGTCGACCTCTCAAATTTTAATGTTCAATAGAGTCTTCCTTGTGTCACTTTACGGCGTGTTAATCTGCACCAAAGATTCCCTAAAATGATTGATCTCTTTATTTTTGTGATTTTAATGATAAGTATAATTAATTGTTGTTAGTTAGAAGATATAACGTTTATTTTTTGTTGACTAGATGTAACGTCATTTAATTGTTATTTTTTTTATTTAGAAATAAAAGAATTTTGATTATATTAGCAGTTTTAATTGCCTGTACGAAACTACCCCATAGCGTCTGAAGGTACCCCTGGCACTGTATGAAAGTACCCCACACGCGGGGCAGATTCATACGAATGCCAGATTTCGTTTAAGTCATGATAATTTACAATAAAATAGATGTAAGGTCCTGGCAATTTTTCATATCAATCTCAGATAAATATACTAGTGTTATAAGCAATTAGTTTCATTTTTGATGCAATATTGGAGATGAAAAAAAATGAAATGTAAAAACCGTACGAAGGGTCCCTACCTTCCCCTAACTGAAGCCTACACAGTTTACAAAGTTTTCAGTAACTAACCGTGAGAGATAATGACGAATATCTGAATAAGCCAAGTTATTAAACGTAACCGATTCACATTGTATAATAAAACAAACTACAATTAATATTTTTGAAATTCGAATTTTGATAAATTCTTTGTATATATGGCACTTGGTAGATTAATAAGGCGTTCGTTCAAAAACAAGTTTCCATTTTACATTTTATAAACAAAACAAACAGCAAACATTTACGAATATTAGAGAATCCAACAAGCAAGTTAACATAATTTAATCATATTAATGTAACACAATAATTATTATAATCTCAACTGATTCACTTTCGTTTTAACTTGTCATTAGAGAAGTCAAAGTCGTGTCAAAAGAGTAACATTTTTAGGTTACCTTCATCAAGATAATATTGATTTTGTTTCGCAGAATCAAAACAAAATCATGACTGTGAGTGGCGATATGTCTTTGAAAGAGATTCTAAACGATTTTAACGAAAAGTACGTTAAAGTTCGCAAACTCTTAGACGAGGACAGCAAAAATGACCTGGAAAATGAGCCTTACATGTCCAAATACAAAGCGAAAACAGTACTTTTTGGTATGTATGAAGGTCTGAAGAAATTACTGGGCAATGAGTCTTCTATGCCTGAAATAAGGCTCAACGCAATGATAGGTGTAGTATTACTGAACATTGGAAGTATTGAAATGGATACAGAAGAGTTAACAGCCAGTGAGAAAACATTAACAGAGGCAGCAGAATTGCTAACTCCAAACGCTACAAACCCAGAAATTATAATCGTTATATTGAATGTTTATAACAATTTGGGTTGCCTGTGGTCTAACCGAGATGAACCTGAGAAGGCTAAGAGATATTTACTTGAAGCCAAAGAATTGTATGAAAATTTTAAATGCACTCTGCAACTACCTTTAGCGATAGAGCAGATTATGAAATCTTCAGAGGAGGATCTCATTGGAGATGTGATGCAGTTGGAAAAAGCATATACTTTAACTCTGTTCTATTTAGCTCAAGTTTATGGTTCTCTAAAGGAAAACTTAAAATCAGCTGTGTATTGTCATGTTACATTGCGAAGGCAGTTACAGTATAATGTTTATGAGCCAATCGATTGGGCTTTGAATTCTGCTACTTTATCTCAGTACTTTGCTGAACAAAATGGCTTCTTTCAGTCTAGGCATCATTTAGCTGCCGCTACCACTATTCTTGAGCAGTATGAAGAAAAATTGAATGCCTCAGAAAATAACACAGATGAAGTACATTTAGCAAAAATTGAGACTTTCAGGCACAGGTCAGCAGATGTGGCTAGATGTTGGGCTAAATACTGCATTTTGTTGATGACAGCATCTAAAAATAGGCTTATGGATGATGTTGAAACTACAGCCAGTGTTATAACAGGTATATTATTATAATTTTCTTTTTTTTCCAATATCAACCAATAGCAATTTTTTTTCTAAATAATCTATGCTATATTTAAAACTTTAGTTATTGAAGAAAATTGGACATGTACTAGTACAAAAAAAAAACGATTTAATAAATACTTATCTGTACAAAAAAAAAATGTAGCATTATGCTCTACTAATTATACTTACCGTTAATTACAGATATGTCAGATCTCACATTAGGAGACAATGAAAACATTTGTGGAGGAGATGTTACGAAGTTAGTGTTCCCAGACATTGATGTCACCAAATTCGAGAGTAAAATAGGTGATAAATTTCTTCTCACATACCAAGATGCTCGAGAAGTATTCCTCAGCTGTCAAACATGGCTGAACAAAGCAAAAGAGTACTACAAATTAGATACTTTGGCTTCAGATTATATAGAACTTATCCAAGATAGTTCCCAGGCCTATAGTTATCTGGCTTTCTTTGAAGAGGATGATGAAAGACGTGCAAAGATGCATAAAAGACGTATTGATATGCTCGAAGAGTTAATTAAAGAAATCAACCCTGTGTACTACTTACAATATTGCAGACAACTGTGGTTTGAATTGGGAGAAGTCTACTCGGATATCTTGAATATCAAACTTGACAAGCTATCAAAAACTAAGGAGAGACCTTGCCCATCGGCTTTGAAGAAAGTTAATATGCTTTGTGAGAAAAGTATTGAAAGCTATGATGCATTTATAAATTCTGTTAAAGACAAGGAGGGTAGAATGCCAGCAAAAATAACAGATGATTTGATCAGACCAGTGGTAAGTGCTTATGCATTTATGGGTAGGAATAGTATGAAGAGAATTGCATTGGATAAATCAATGCAATTGGTACATGTTCAGAAGAGCTTTGACTCCTATGAGGCAGTTGTAAATATTTGTAAATCCAATGAACAAGCAGCGGCTATGATGCAGGAAGAATTCCAATTATGTCAAGAGATGGTGAACATTCTTCCCCTGAAAATGAAGAAACTTCAACAAGAAATAGTTGAATAAGAAATGGAGGTACATTGCTATCTGCCATTGTAATGTAGGCATGTACTCTTGCTGGGTAAATTGCTTAACTGAGCTTAATGTAATGAATTTGTCTCTCATAATATGTACAGACTATAAATTCTATTGCAGTGGTATCACAGATAATGTTCTGTTTACAAATATGGCAAAGAGGACCCTTTTCACCCTTTATAGATGTTTTTCTCGTGTTTGTATACTGTACGTAATTGTTGTGAATGTGTACTTAGGAGTACAAAATATAATTTAATGGCAACACTCTTGTATAAGAAAGGTCCTTGTCTAATCATTTGTCTACCTCTGTGCATGCCACTGATATTTTGGCTGACTGTTTAAATTCCATGGTCCTTAATTAACTTTTAAACTATCGCGTTGCATGATTATTATTATAATTTTGACGGGAATCAACGCAAAACATGCATATTATTTACCTTTTGGCTATACGTTTCGGCAACGGGTTACACCGGCCGTTTTCTATAGCGTTCCATGGTCCTTACTAGATTACCACACCCAACATCACTCAAGTCAATGTTAAATTTCTTTTAGATTCGAAATTGCTCAACATTTAAATTTGTATTATCTCTAAATAAAATACATAACATCACGCCTATATTACCTAGTAGGTTGTAGCAGAGGTGTACAACACCCACATTTCAGCTGTTATGTTTTAGGTCCCATGGGATAGGGGGTGAGTCTATCGCGATCCACTGGGCACAATTACAACTCCGTGATGCTTTTATAATTTTCTGACGGAAAGTTTACGAATAACACTTTGCCCGACCCGGGAATCGAACCCGAGAGCTCGCGGTGAGAGGCGCATACGCTAACCACTAGACCATCGAGGCAGTTGATCTCTATAAGTTTTAATTAATTATTTTTTGACTACATTATTAATTATTCGACAAGTCTGATATAATTTTGGGTTATTGTTAAGATGTATAATATCTGTCTCCATATTATAGACTTTTAAAATCAGACTACTCTTAGATGTTTTTTATTTCACTAAATAAATTATAAAGATATATAATTTAAACAGTCAACCAAATCAATAATGTTAAATACTGAATCACTATTATAATGTCTGAAAATAATATCTGTTAATGAAATATGTATTAAATTTATTGAAATAAAAAGCTACACATAAATTATATTTTTTTATTAACGATAAATACAGATTGTTTGTACAGCTATTTATCATTCATTAAAAGAACACATCCAAATTACATTTTAACATTATATATTTATGACAGATTCCGTAATTTAATTATTCCAGATTTAATATTTATGACTTGCATTATGAAATTATGGTCGGAAACAGAAAAGGATTATGTAATTTCAACAAAAAAATATTATTATCTTGATGCCCCTGACGCACAGCGCCATCTAGTAGTGGGCCATTGAATTAAATCTGAGTTTGATCAAATTCATAGAATTAAAATTATGTAGTTATTTGTAGCAGTAGTACCTACTGCTGCTATTTATTAAGAAGATTATAAGTAGATATTATATTTTTATCACATTCAAGTTCCTTTTATAAACATTACGAATACAAAAATATGAAAAAGGTTTCTATTTTTACCTTTTCATTATCTTCACGTAACCAATTCTATTTTAGGCACAGTTTATCGTACAGGATAATAGTGTTTTATCAGTATATGTATTATTTCTACAACTATATTAATATATCTATCTTAAACTAAAATTATACATTTGGCTGAACTTGTTTTCTAGCAATTTTATAACATTGCGTAACATTATGAAACTTTTTTTTTTGTCTTTGATAGGATCTATACCGGAATTTGTAGATTGATATTTGCATAACACGCTGTAGTTGAGTGATCGGAGGATCTGCAGAGGAGCACTGAATGAGGCCCTCAACATTGGACGCTTGAGGTGCTTCGAAACAGGTTTACACAGAGTTTATGTGACTTAGTGACATTTATTGAAACAACAGATCTAGAGCTGTAGGAGGATTACGAAAAAAAATACACTTTTCCGATCAAATTGAACATTGCAATCATTCAATTTGTTCAAAACTTTTTTCGATATTTTTTTTATAACTGGTGGAAATGAACACTGGAATCTGTAGTTAATAAAAGTTGCATCCACCTCGTATATTTCTTTTCATATAAGAACCTTACAAATAAGCGGATTGATTTTAGTCTTAATGTATTATCAAATAAATGTCTCACTACTCGATATTTAACTGGTGATATCATGCTCTTATTTGAGACGCCAAAATCCGCCTACATTTCTTACTAATGCAGTTTTTCTTTAGTATGGAAAGTGCTGCTAATCAGCCGTAATATTTGGTTTAAAACTATGTATAAAATTATCATTAGGAATATAAGACTAAGTGTGATTACAGCTAGAACATCGAGTAAGTTGTGCTCAATGAAGGTAAGGTCCCTTGCAGTGGAGTGGAGGGGATCCAGGTCCCCCCATCTGATGACTCTCTCGACCCAGTACACGGCTGTTTCCATTGGGGTGGCTATCCTGTCTTGCCAGATTTTGGAAGCACGGCGAGCAGTTAGCCGCATTCTGTAATAATAACACGATAATGTTATTAAAAAATATGTTCTCCACTAGCTTTTGCCCGCGACTTCGTCCGTGTGGAATTCTTTGTATTAAGTAGTAGCTGCTCTTGCGCTTTAAATCGCGTTCAACATTACTGCTCCGCTCCCGTAGAGTTTAGCGTAATATTAAATATCTTAAGACCTTTATTGAGACTTAGACTATTAAACTAAAAAGTAATTATCGAAATTCGCCCAGTAGTATTTGAGCTTAGCGGTTTAAAAAAAAAATTTTATCACCTTTTTGGGTTCGATGTCGGTTTAGTAACACCCCCTGCCATTATTTTTTTTGATATTTTCAATGTACAGAATTTTTACTTGTACAAATTTATTATAAGTATAGATTTTGTTTGATTATTAGGTAGAAGTCTTAGCCCTAAAGTCTGCATTCTAAAATACCATAATAAAGGCTTGTTTAAATCGTAAAAATGTTAATCTGTTCCAGTCCCAATACCAATGACCTAAAAACAACTTTTATTTATATTCTGGGTGGGAGCGTGATACATTAATGTTTTTACTAAAATGCGACATTGTTTTTGATTAGAGGTAGCAAAGGTCTGGGCAGGTAAAGCTTAATAATGTATTTCGTTTTAACGTGTTGTTGGGATCGATAAAGTTTTTGTGTGCCTTGCAGTTTAGAATAAATGCAAAAGGCTCACTAACTAAATAATTCTTTTAAAAGCAGACATTTGTAGATGCCTCAGATGCCTGTAGAGCGTGGCGTCTAAAGATAGACTTACTAATCCAATGGTACAAAGCAGTGAGTGTGACCTAGTTCCGTACATAGTAGCATCATACACAGTCACTAGATATTGATTTTACTATCCTTGCCTCTTCGGTTAGACAATTAATTTAAGTACATAGATACTTAGCGATATATTTACTTTTAGTTTACGAAAGAAACATTGTCGTATCGTATAAACATCGAGGCCCTTTTTGCGAAGGTTCATTGCCAAGACCGAAGTGTAGATTACATCATAATAAAATTTATTTTGAGAACTCTGGAGTTTTGCCAAATTTGATGTTCTTAAAAGAACATTACTTTTGTACAATACGAAAATACCTTTCGCGAACCTATTAAATATAAAATCTTGCTGATCTATCTAATATTTTTATTCAAGATCGAAATTTTGTGCATAAAACCTTGCTTTGTTGTGTTGTTAAATTATGGGTTCTTCTTTCGTCGTCTTTATTTTAGAGAATTTACAAAAACTCCTTGGGAAGACACCTTCATGCAGAATTTAAAGTTTCTTGCCCCAGCGGTTTAGACTGTGCGTTGATGAATCAGTCAGTCATTCAGTCAGTCCGGTAAAGATTGTACTGAACCATGGGTCGGAATCCTGCCTACATTATAAATTATACATTCCCGATATAATATATTAGTCTATGTATATACTGAACCCTTTATGCGCGAGTCCGTTTAACAAATACATGAAGTACTATATTATTTAGTGTAGACCTTGTGCTACGCTCTCTAGTCACACTTTCACCAAAGAAAAACTACTAGTATTATTGTGAAAAAGCGTGGGGCGCTCGATAGACGAAAAATATGGCACAGAGCGCCCCACGCTTTTTCACAATAATACTAGTATTTTTTGTTCATTACCATTTTCAGCTTACTTCTTCTTTTATTTAATGGCAACTGGGTCTCCTTGCGGTAAACATTTCTGCCAGTGTCAAGTGTGAAATATAATTTTAAAATTATTGTAAGCGTCCAAAATGGCGGGCGATATACTCGGACTATGACGATGGCGGCGCAGGCGAACACGCGCTGTCAACGTGCACTCACCCACGCCGCCACCGCCAAAGACATATTCAGCTTATATTAGGATTTATTTTTCACTTTTTAGTTAGAAGTAGGGTGAGGTGTCCAACAATGAGCCAGTAGTACACATTGAGCCAACGCTGTATTTTGAATTTGCGACGTTGACCAACCGTGCTATTGGCGAAAATACGCTCCAATATAGTCCCCCCCGCGCTCCCGAGTCGACGGTTAGCTCGCGCCAGAAGCGCACGTGTGGTGACACTGGTGACGTGTTTAACAGTTTTCGACACCAAAACAACAAAAAATTTAAGTTTTGTGTTATTTAATATTGCTAGTATTTTATCACTTATAACACATGAGATTATTTCATTTTGAAGAATGGCTACTAGGCTATAATTGCCAAATATCAATTTGCCGCCATATTGTTCTGTTATTTTTTTACATAACCTAAAACCTCTAAAATGGAAGTTGGTTCACAATGAGCCACTAAGACGTAGTTACACAATGAACCGCATGAATCCACATTTTCATTTTAATTTGTTTTTCTTTTATTGGCAGAAACAGTTAGCTAAGCTGTTGTAATTGCTCAAACTTGTAAAAAATAATGTTCTTTTTAGAATGGGGCGATCGAAGGTCGAGAAAAGGAAAGAAAGGTGGGCATACCAAAGAAGCAATGCAGATATCTAGATCTCTTAGAGTTTATATGTAGGTAGAGTTTAGGTACAGAATTGTTAATTTGTATTCTGGTTATAATACATACAAAATAATAACAATAAAATTGATATGCTAGTGTGTTTCTATTTAAAATACGATGTTCGAGACTGATTTATGCGTTTATAACAGAATATTACGTAAAATATAACATTGGCTTGAGAAATTAAAGTAAAAATATTTTTTTTACATCATAAACATATTGTTTTATTTACCTTCCTATCGTTATACTGCATGACTTTACAGCCAGATATGTTATTTAAATAAAATTAATTTAATGGTTCACTGTGTACACGGCCGGTTCATTGTAGACCTAACGCTGGTTCACTGTACACCGGTGTTGGTACACAGTTAACCATTTCTTGGTTTTGCTTGGAAATAAAAAAAAAAAAACATTATTTTTTGTTAGATTTTAGAATATAATTTTAACGCCAAATTAAAGCTTGATAACCAGGGTATGATCACACAAAATTTTGTTGAGATACTCTCACATAAATCAAATCCGACTTATGAAGTAACAAATTTTTGGTGGTTCATTGTTGGACACCTCACCCTACTTTAAAAGCGTGTTTTTTAGTTTTTTTAAACTATTATTTATTGTCTACTTTTTAGTTTGGTTTATTTATAAAAGCGTTTTTTTTATTTAATTTTTTTTTTATTTTTTTTTTCGTATATTGCATTGTCATCGATCTTTGACAGGTGTGCAAAATTTGAATGAAATCTGTCCGTTTAAAGTGGGTCAAAATCGAGTCCAAAGGAGTCGGTTACATACATACATACATACAGGTGAAGCTAATATAAGCGTGTTAAAAATGGCAAGCGTTTATGGTTTGAGAGAACCAGTAACTAAGGAGAGAGTTAAGTACCTATAGCAATAGCCTGCAGGTAGTATGTAGGTAGGTACATATAGCTTAGTTCGGATATTATATATAATGTGAGGGCTCTTGATCTTTGTATGAAATATCTGCATCGAGGATCGAGAGTTAAAGGGTAACTGTTTTCCTGATGCAGTTGCCAAATGGAACACTCGGAAATAAAATAGCGCCGGAGCTGCATTCAAATTTCAGATCACGATCCTCTCGAGACCATTCACCTTGATGTTGAATCGTATCGAGTGTTTGTTGTAGACGCGTTGTCTGTCCTTATGTCAGTAATTTTGGGACCGAACCTAACTACCTCACTAACACATAGGTACCTAGTGTCAGTAGAATCAGTAGTCAGGTAGTGCAAGAACGGTAGGTCGAGGTACTTCCTCTATCGGTCTTCTTTTGTTACAAAAGCCCTACCCCTCATACAATGTTTGCTTACGCTCGTAAAATTACTAAGAAACAAAAGCGATCACGACTAAAGATAACTTGACCACATAAAACTAACATCTTCCTTCTATTATCTCCGCTATCTGATTGGATCTACACGAAAATGCCATCGGTAGTAGGTAATTAGAAGAATTTGCAGTTAACCACTAAGGCGTGACTTCATGTAATGTACTTATTATTTCTTGTAATTACATTACGTAATTTTCTGATTGGTATTGGGGCCCAGGAATATCACTACATAGGGCATAACGCATGACCTATTTTGGTGACCTCTATCACAATGTTACGCAAAAGACCTTTAATATCTGGAGAGCCAAGATTAAATCAAAAAAGGCCATAGGAAGATCCAACCATTAAAAGCAAAAATGTGCAAGACATGGAATGACGTGCAAGTTTCGCTCTCATAATCTTACTTGAAGCGGCACTGCACACAATGTGGAGAATACTTTTTATCTAGATTACCTAGATAATTCAATGCAGTATATTCCTATGAAATCATTAGACCTAATTAGAATACATGCGAGTGACATGCACATATTGTTCATCACAAT
Source organism: Hypena proboscidalis (assembly GCA_905147285.1). Classification (NCBI taxonomy): domain Eukaryota; kingdom Metazoa; phylum Arthropoda; class Insecta; order Lepidoptera; family Erebidae; genus Hypena; species Hypena proboscidalis. The sequence continues at coordinate 3,550,984 of LR990132.1, forward strand.
AGATAAACTGAATGGATGTTATCAACAAACCAGTTAAAATGAGTGCATTTCCAACAGAATACATGATAATATCACAATAACCAGACCTAAGCATACCTATAGATAATTTTTACCAACTGATAAAATGTTAATTATAATCAGATGCTTGAGATAATAGGCCACTTAAGTTAATGCGTAATATACCATATACTTGTCTAGATATTCTAGATAAATAAAATCATAGGGTGCATGATAGGAGCCTCCCCGAGTGACGTACACAACGATTCCCTACGTCCGGCGCACCCTGGGCAATTTGCGAGTTCACCTAAGCGAATTGGCTAATCCTTTCACCACGATGGCAAGTCAAAATAAAACTTGACTCAGCAATCGACACGACGAAGAAGAAGATACAGGAACCAGTGTATGTCCTATGTTCCTATTATGAATTTGTTTGGATAACAGGAAAATAAAAATATTTAAATGTTTCAATGGTGGCTAGCAACAGTGGACATTATGCGACCTAACCATGGGTTTAAGGTTCGATCCCCGGGTCGGGCAAAAGTGTTATTTGGGCTTTTTTCGACACAAAATTCTCAACAGCAACACGAGCGCGGCGTTCTACATTGTTCTCTGTAGATGGTGATATCTCACTCCCTATCATATGAGACCTTAACAAAACAGCAGATATGTGGGTGTTATACATCTCCCTGATAAATTATAGGATGATACGACAAAAAATGTAGGAAGAGAAGGACTCACTCAGCACTGAGTACGCTCTGAAGACCCTCCAGCAGAGATTTCTCAGTCATATCAGCATACGATATGGTCTTGCCCAGACCAATCTCAGCTGCAGCCGCTCCATTGAGAGGCTGGTCTCCGTAGAAAGGCACGATCAGCATCGGTTTCCCCGCGGAGACCGCCTCAGTCATGCCCAGAAGTCCACCGTGGCCGATGAAGGCGATGACCTTCTTGTGTTCTGAAAAAAAAAAACAAAGATTTTTATTTTAATTATCTCGATCCTAGCCTAGCCGTGTGGAAGACCGAAGGACTGGTCATTGCAAGGGTCTTGGAGTCGAAGACAAAGCACATTATTGAATGTAACTCGTTAAAACTAAAAAAAAGGTCAAAAGAAACCTGCGTAGTTAGAGATACTGTCATATTACTTGAAAACAAACACAAATTAGTGGATCGATTGGTCATCATGCATGATAGACATGAAACAACAAAATGTAGGCACATATGAGGTAGATTAGATAGCTATGGTAGATTAAATCAAATGGACCATCTCGCCTTGATAAACTATTAATCTTATCACAATAGATGTCTGTCTGAAAGACGTCCTAGTTACAAGTAGCTTATCTATGTAAACATGCATGACTTGCATGTCGAAGATCCCTACGTAAATAAAGACATGTCAAAAGTGGCATATTTTTAGTTTTTATTGCTCAATTGGCTTTAGATATTCCATATACATAGTCCTGGATATAAATATTTTTTTAATATTACCTATTTAACGTCTTTTACAAATCGTATAAGAGAACAAGTAATATATTTACAGCGAATAAGTCTCGTAGATGCGGATGTCTATACGTATCGTTTTCTACATTGTTTTTTAAATGCGCGCTACTCGCTGCGAAGACGGTCATGTCTGTCAACATAACGTCATACACGGCGACGCTTGAGTTTCCCAATAAGTCGTGTAAATATTTTTGTTTTGATACAATATTGCAGAATTAGTAGTCTGTTTTTTAGTTATAATTATTCATAATATTTACTGCAACGTTTAAAAAAAAACCAAATGCCACGTGTTCATAAAACATTTTATTTATATTCTATTTTATAAACCGTTTTCTTCTTTCCTGCGTATAAAAAGCTATCATTGACATGTCTGACATGTTTTTACTTTAATATCGGCGTAGAAACAGTCATCTATCAGTTTTTCCAAGAGAATATAAAAAAAGAAAATATGTATTGATACCACTATAAAGTTTCTAAAACTATAAAATCATTTTAGAAAAAAAAACATATACATTGTACAGTCACGACCAAAAGTCCATAGGCAATCTAAAAAGGCAATAGTTTGAAGTGTAGTTTGACTTACGACCTTCTATTTCCAAGAAATAGACACATGTTGTTAACAAATAATTGTAGTTCATAATTTCACTTACTTAGAATGAGTCAAGGTGGCCGAGCGATTAAGGAGTGCAGTTAAATGCGTTTAGCAATAGGTAAGCCGTGAGATCTAATCTCGCTAAGTCCTTTCTATACTTTTTGAAGTTTAGGGTATCAATAATTATATTTTTGTTATTAGAACATCCTTTCCTTCCTTGTTGTCATGATGAATCATTTTAGTAACATTTATATTATTGGTGGGTTACAATCAAAAATCTTATGAACGGCTACAAGGGCACTTCTATTATATTATTAATTTAGGTAGGAATGTGACGTCACAATTATCTTAAAAGTTTATTATTTGTATAAATAAATATAACGAATTAACATTTTTATCATCATTCAGCAAGACTTTTTTATTTCTACCTTACAACAATGACAATAAAAATAAAAAATTACGTAAATAGTTATATTATAATAATAACATATTTAACTTATTAGTTATTATATTAATCAAAAATCTTATAAACGGTTACAAGGGAACTTTTTTTTTATTTAGGTAGGAATGTGACGTCACAATGCTCTTAAAAGTTTATTAATTGTATAAATAAATAAAACGAATAAACATTTTTATCATCATTCAGCGTGACTTTTTTTATTTCTACCTTATATTTCTAGAGCAGTTTGAACATAAAAAACGCTCTCCTGTAAACCTCGTTTTTAACATGTCTTTAACTACGTAGGGACCGTCGATGTATCTACTGATATGACCCGTTCTGATTTAATACTAGTCTGTCTGTCTGTTAAGTCTAGCTAGTTATATCCGTGTACCAAATTTCACACAAATCCGTACTTTTGTACAGTAACAAAAAATATCCATACATCCTCATAAACTTTTATAATATTGGTAGGAACTAATAGTATTAGTAAAGTAAGGATTCCTCGAACATGATTCCTGACGTCATTAAGAACTAGCGGCGATCTGATTCCAAGAGTTATTTCTTAGTGTGAAATAATAAATAATTATGAGAACGCTGCAAATCGTGATTAAAAATTATAACCAATTAATTTATCATATTATGTTTTTATAAAAGTATTTTTATGTATTCCTTAGAAAATACAGAAATAAAAATCGTTTATTTGCGTAGAATGCAAGATTTTCCATACCGCATTTAGCATTACCGAAAACCATTCTTTCTTAAAATTAGACACATGCAAATTTATTCAAATTTAACAGTAAATCCTTTTGTCCACAAGGCGAAAAAAGTCATCGAGTATCTTCGACTTCAGTTGTCTTGTGGTGACTTATTAGATTTACCATTAAGTTTGACATCTGAAAACAACCCAAATAGTCAGTTAAACATGGAACTTGGATGTAATGTAGGTACTTACGAAGCAGTTCGTACTGCGGGATCCACTTGACCTTCAAGATGTTTCCGCTAAGCGTTCCCTCTTCATCACTATCCTCGTACTTCCAGATGACCCTCTGCTTTATCTTGGAGAGAGCGTTGACGATGATCTCCTCCTTGTACTTAGGAATGCTGGCAGTCTTGATGAGGGAACCCCAGCTGAATAGGACCACGCCGTGCTCGGATTCGTTTAGGAATCGCTCAATATACTGAAACAAGGAGATGGCTATTAGTTTTTTTAACTCTTTTTCATACAACGTGTGCAGACAACTATACGGCCGTTTGCTGCACTTCTGCTGATGGTTAGTGAGTGACGTGATATTATAATCACAACCACAATTTTGAAAGATCGATACATTTGAGAAAATATAAGTTTTCATAAAGAAGAACGTAATACTGTATGATTTAATTTCTTTAATGATAGGTCATGTCCACATAATCATAAGGAGGTACAGGGTCGCATCTATCATTGGAGTTATTGGGCCCGGGGCCCAGCAATTAAATAGACCCCTGTGGTCATCGGTTTGGACCCAAAGTAGTAATTGTAAAGGCCAGCAAATTCACAGTCCGCACCTGTGGAAGAAAATCTCTATAAAAAACATCGTCTGCCAATCCATAATAATGTAAACTGAAACGTCTTTCCGTATTGAATGTCGAATCCATTGATTGTTAACATTAAAGCCACATGAGCTCAATTTATTTGACCCCTTTGCTTGCGTATGTAGGTTAGGTACTGGGTACGAGGAATGAGAACAATCTGGTCGAGTTGCACATAATATGGACTATGGATCCATTTGGCATGCGATATGTTTGTAAACAAAATACGATGAATGATAAGAATTTATGTAGGTAGTCTGTAGTTGGTTGGTCAGTAAACCGATGACCGCAGTGAAATACATTCACATGAATTCTGATTGTAATCAAAATACTTATCGAATATTTACTTGAATAACGCCTTGTTTGATTTATATAATTAAATGTATTTAAAGATTTACTTGAACAGAGGAAATATTTACATGGACGATTTTGATAAAAGCATTCTGTATTATTTTAAAAATTTACATTTACCGTCAATTTACTGGCAACAGCATCATGGTTCTTTTGGCTAGCTTGTTCACTACCTAATGCATATTGAATTGATTGTTTAGTAAATAATATGATTTTTTTTACTAGAAAAACGTTAAATGGATAACAATACGACAGTACGTTTAGGTATGTAAATTTTAAAATTTACAAATAGGTCACTGCTTTTTTGATATTTTTGAACTCAGAATTCATTGTCTTGCTCGCGTTGCCTCTCTATAGTCCAGGGTCGGACTGGCACTGACACGAATGGCTATTACATTGGGTCCGTAACTCTGTGTTGGCGGGGGCCCGCAAAGTCCCGCACAGGGCAGGCTAGGCTGGCGATCGCCACCGTGAATGAGTGGCCACTCATTCATCACTTATGTCTTAGGTATTAAAAGTGTAACAATATAATTAAAACAGGGTGCAATGACAAGCCGCTTACCAGTGGTTCAGCACATGATTCTGAGACCCTGATCACACCAAATCTATCTTCTAAATAAGAAAGACAAAAAGCAAAGCTTTGGTGTAGTGCATCTTTATATCATACTTTTCTGTCCAAAAGCAACAGAATCAGTCAGTAGGCAAGGCATCATCCTTGCCAAGGTAAAAGGAAATATTTACTCCAATTGCCTTATCTCGTTCGTGATTGCGATACAAGTACTAAGAAAGTACAGTCGAGTTCACTAATATGTCAGCAGTTTTGAACCTAATTAATTTTCTTGAAAAAAAAAAATAAGTATCCCATAGCCAACATATTAATAAACTCGTCTGTACCACTAGGAGTCACTTAGATCTATTTATATACCCTAGTGCTCGGAGCACACCTCGAGTGTGGACGGACGGATGCGCTTCATTGCAAATAGGGCGTTTCCACCTACAAGCTGCCAATCATAGTCAACGCTTGTTAGATATAGGTATCTTTGATGATCTCGACTGCAACATTAATTTGTGAGGAGCATTTTTTATTTATTCTTATCTAATCTGAGGTGTAGTCGAAATCAGATATAAAATGAGATAGTATTTGACCACCTTACAAATGCCCTATAATGTCATGATGCGCTCATGAAAGCAGTGGATAGCGCAAAAATAGTGGCCACTCATTGGGCTCATAAAATTATGAAATAAGACACGCCATATCGACGCGATGAAAAAGATAATTAACTTAAAAGAAGTTTGGGGTAAATTACAGCCGTGTATACCAAACGTCAAACTTCTTGGTTTGGGAGAGCGAGATATACGTAAAGTGTGAACCCTACACGAGTAACTGAGACAGCGCATTTTACGACCCGCCAAGTCTTTGATTTTACTTTTAAATAGATCGACCGTGCGTCGCTCGGGTTAAGTAACGCTTGCTGCAGTCGATTCTCGAAAGAGTGACCATAATTTTTAGCTTATTTCTTCCTTTCATTTCAGTTAGACAGGCATGTATTTACGTAAATTTTCTTTTTAAACGTAAGCCACTGAAAATATTGTAAAAAATCCTCACAGTAAAAATCAATCACATCTTGCTTACTGAAAATAAACATGCCCTTGGCGTAATTAGAACGTCACCTATTTAAATATTAAACCAGCCGCGTGGTCAGTGTGGTCACGCGTCCAAAGCATGATGAAGTAAAAATGGTGTTAGTGCCGATTTCACAAACGGCAGCTTCTATTCAATTCAATTCTTTATTGCGTTCCACAAAGTATTCTTAGGTGGTATGGTTTAACATAAATATGAGTCATTGTGGACCCTGTGAGGCATAGCAAAAATAGGAGAGAGGATTTGAATTGCGATTTAACATTATTATGATTACCTGTGACCTCACCTGTGACGTTTTAATCAATTAATCATTCATATATACGTTAATAGAGTAGTAGCATTTTTCTACAAAAAAGTCTTTTAATTTAATTATAAATGCAGATGCCGTTTCTTGTAATTTTAGGTTTTTTAAACTGATGTTTAAAGCTAAGGTACAACTGCCGATTGACCGTACAAACATAAATGAGAGAAAGAGATGGGTTTAATAAAAACTAAGAAGTTTGGTGAAATTAGGTTTTATTTTCCTTTAAAATTGAAGCAAAATAGGTATATAAAACTAGTTTGACCAGTTACGTTGAAGTAGGACAATTAAATAGTGCAATGAACTTGCAGACCTGGTTACATGCCAGTCTTGTTACACCATGAACTTGGCCCAACGCAGAGCTAAGTTATCTAACGACCTTGTTATGTACAGTTTACCTAACAAGGTCGTTAGATAACTTAGCTGGATCAGATAATTATTATATATTCGACTAGCTTCCACACTCGCGTAGTTCCCACGTGAATAAAAACGCTTGAGGCCGTATAGCCTCAGAATTTTAGCATTTCACATTGGAATCAGTGGCGTAACTATACCATCGGGGGCCCGTGGCAAAAAAATTAATGGGGCCCTAGTAAAAATCGTTACGTTGAAGCCGCTTACTAGTGATTCAGTACTGGAATGCAACATTTTTCACCTTAGAATGCCATGCAGATTTTTAGGATGAAAAATTAGTCTTTCACGATTTACTATGTTACCCTGCTGCGTTATCTTGCCCTTTTATTCCAATACTAATGGGGTGCATGAAAGGAGCCTCGCCGAGTGACGTACACAATGATTCCCTACGTCCGGCGCACCCTGGGCAATTTTGCCACCCCTGCCACCCTATCGTCACGCCACTGATTGGAATGAGAAATAATAAGCTGGATTTTGGTTTATACCTTCATTAAAGCGTTTTTAATGTTGTTTCAAAAATCTCATAAAATCCCGTGACTGCGGCGTAAGTTGTTTAAGGTCAAATCTTCGTTACTATAGCTGCGACGGTGTAAGCATCTACTAAAAAATTGTAGATCGCATAATTTGCGACATATCTTAAAAACAACATAATTTTATAAGCTTAACCGTTTTTGCGAAAGAGGGGTGAACACGCAGCGTTCATCCATACGTAATGTAATGCAAGATCGACCGTGAATCAATGAGACTAGTGCCATAAATATATTATTTTGTATTATTTATCAGTAAATGTATTTTCTTTTTGTATTTGATAACGTTTTCTATTTCAAAATAGATGTACCTGTAATTTTAACAACAAAAAAAAACGATTTCAACAAAAAATGCACTATTAAGTACTCAAGTAATATTCAACGTCTCGCCTCATCTGTGTATAACTTGAATGAATACAGTAAACTAGTAAAGGTGGTATATTTAAAGAATTATCTTCGTACTCCTAAACGTTGAGGAGTTGTATGTTTCACCAGCAAACAGCAAAAAAAAAAAAATTGAATTGGAAACCTCTTCCTTTTATTTGAAGTCGGTTTAAATGTAGATTACGATAATTTTGATCTCATTACTAGAGGTATGCTATTTGCATTCCTATTAATTAATTTTATTTTCATTCCACCATAGCACCATTTGAATTAAATCACGAGCAGTTTATAAATCGTTATTAAATTATGTGTCTTGCTGCATTGGTGATGCGTGTTGCATTTCATTACTATTGAAAGACATGTCATATATAAAAAAGATGGCGTATTTATTTCTATTATAGAATCACATTGCTTCGTTTAATATAGTATATTTAAAAAAACTAATTATGTAATGCTGCCAGCATTTTGGGTACGAGGCCTTCTGACAGTGACTTATTAAGTTTAGATTAAGTTTGTAGACTTAATTATTTTAAGATCCAATATGTATATTTTCTGTAAATATAGACTGTTTTTGTATTATGTATGTACCAAAAATACAACATAAATATACATGTTAAGGTCAAACATTTGAAGAACTTACTAAAGTTACAAATGCAATGACCTGTCTTCAATCTTGAATTCAAGTTGTTCAAATACATACATATATTATTAACTACAAAAAAACCTGTTATTACTCTGGGTTACTGACATACAGAACTTTTTAAAACTGCAGATCTTTTTTAATTTTACCTTTTAAGGGTTCCGTCGTGCCTACAAGGAACCCCTATAGTTTCGCCATGGTCCATCTGTCCGTCCGACCGTTTTTCCGAGGCAAAACGTCGAACACCGTTTGTGCTAGAAAGCTGATATTTGGCATGAATATAAATAAATTAACTAAGTGTACAAAGTGGTAAAATAAAATCATGTTTTTTTTTTCAATTACTTCCTCTACATGTAACGTGGCGATGTTTTTTTTTTTCAGTATTTTACCCCATCGTGTAGTATGTTGTTAGATAGGTCTTTTAAAAACTACTCTATCATCACATTCATCACTAACTCCAAAAAACGACGTGACACCGGCGATGTTTTTTTTTTTCAGTATTTTACCCCATCGTGTAGTATGTTGTTAGATAGGTCTTTTAAAAACTACTCTATCATCACATTCATCACTAACTCCAAAAAACGACGCGACACCGGCTGACGGCGAAACGAGAAACGAGCCGTTTGTCGATTAGCTGATCGGATCTGTACGGCCGCGCGGCGCTGTCGAGTAGTGTGGTGTAAGCACTCTGCTTAAGCCGATTCCGCGTCGATAAATGTGGGTAGACCCTTAAACGGACGTTTTGTTAAACCGACTAATTCTATCTTTTTCTCTCATTCAATGTTTGAACGGAACAGAAATATAGAAAACCGTTAATTAGTGTTAACGGTGCATTAATTTTTCTTGTGAAATCGGGTCTTAATAATATTGTAGAAGCGACCGATTAAGGTAACATACAATTAAGGTATAAAAACCATTGTTATTGGTTTTAATAATTCGTTATAATAATAATGTTACGGTGGTGGTGAATGTAATACATGGAAAATTATTAATAATTACCAAAAGGCGAGGTAAAAGTAATATATTAATCACATCTTTTGTGTTTTTATCGGTGATAAGAAAAAAAAAACACAGTACCGATGAATGTAATACATTTTCAAAAATAACGTAAGGTACGCGTCGTTCTGATCAATCGAGCAATAGAGAAGTAGAGGTTTATTTTTTTTTGTTCCTATAAGTATGTTAGGTTAGGTTTGATTGTGACCAGCAACGTGTGTGCCAGAATCAAAATGCTTGCCAAAGGCTTGATTAACCAAATAAACTAGCGGTAAAAGTGTCAGTTCAATATTATAATCACAGTTAGCAAATCATGTTGTAATTATTAATAATCACTAGAAATTTTATATTCTTTTATTTATCACATCAACCGTAACAGATACATTTATTATCATATTATAGAAATGCATTTTAACGGTTTCCTAGCTGAGCTTGTTTGGCGTGCATATCATTATTGTGTACTACTTAAATATCTATATTTCTTATGAATCGCAGAATTTCAAAGCCTATACGTCAAATATTTATATTAGTAAAACCTTTCTCTGCTCATAAAAAAAAAGATCTTGTTGTTAAAAGGTTCCGTAGGTTAATGCATCGTTTAACCACAGAGTAAACAGAGACTAAGCTTCATACAACCGCGCTCAGATACGTCCACTCACACAAGCATAAGACGTCTGTGTGCGTGTCCACTTGCGGCCCTATCACGTACGAGGCGAAACCGGTTTCTACCGGCTCGTAAGTGCCTTAGCGAAGGGCTCTCGCGCGCTCTCGGCGCGGCTCGCGGACACTACCGCAGCTCACATAAATGTACCCTGTGAGTGTGCAGTGTGCAGTCTACAGTCTGTAGTCCAGCGCAGTAGACATGGGAAAAACGGCTCACCAAAAAGAAAAGAGTGATACGGTTCTTTTCGGTCAAAGAATCGTATCACTCTTTTGGCTCTTTGGGTCATTTGGCTCAGCGAGTCTAGCTCATGTATTAATTTCTCTCAGTCAGATCAGAGCCGATGCAACGCTTCATTCATGAGTGAGTTGGTATCAAGCGATCTAGTTCAATTTTAATATATGAATGAGTTACAATTCTTGGTGGAGCTTCAGACAATAGATATTACTAGTTCTGCTTTTCCCCGCTGGATATAAGTGCTACGGGTGTGTTTATTTACTGTATATTATCTGTGGCCATTACATCATCTTCTTAAATAATTATAAAGTTTCGGTTTTTGGACACTATGTGGCGTTAGGGTTATTACAAGCTTAATTTTATCTATTGAACACTGTGGCGCTACTTGTTACAATATTATTATTTACATTTAATGTTAATATAACCCCACAAACTATACCTAACACGAAATACCAGCACAGCTGTTTCTATAATAAAACATCTAGGTAACAAAGAATAGAAACTTAACAGGCTTTAAACTGTTTTGTATACGGAGCTAATGTATGTTTGTCAAAACGTCAACACGAGAAAAGAAAATATTCCCGCCTAAATGATGGGTGCCACGGAATATTCTGCTTTATTCCTACCTAACGCTAGTCTTATTTTACAATAAACGTATTTAACCGTTCGTCGGGATTTGGAATGATCGGAAACATTCGGCGCAGATCGGACACCCCGAATCGCGGCCGGTCTGCGTTCACTCACTGGCTCTCGCCCAGTGATTCCTGAACGATATGACGCGGAGCCAAATGAAGAGCCGAAGAGCCATTTAAAATATCACACTGAGCCGATTGAGATACGATTCATTTGAAAAGAGCCGGATCTTTTGTGTCATTCATTCATTCACTACCCATGTATACAGCGCAGCCGCGGTGCGCGCACGCCCGTATGCTCACTCGCAAGTCTCGTCCTAAAGGGAACGACGCGCGTTATAATTTATTAATACAAAATGTACTGTAGGTACTGTTTGTAAGAACAATAATCGTCGAAATAAGAACATATCTTTTTTTTTCTATCCCAAGGAATCTACTAGGTGAGTAGTAAATTGATAGTAAAAGAGTAGCTATTTTTATTATATAGGTACCTATTCAATTTATATTAGTGGGGTAGATAGATACTTCATACATAATTACATAGGTAGGTACCTAGTGTACCTACATCAATATCAAAGCAAATTTAAATCTGTGCCGTGTTTGTAATGCGATGGAACCTTGACACAATTCACAGCTAATAATATATTCCTACTTATGTATGAGTCACTAGCTTCTACGCGTGGCTCCAACCGCGTGGTACGTCGATGTAGCCTATATTATTTCTGGGGTCTTATCTTTTTATACCTATAAATTGTATAGATGTATGAGAATGACAGTTCTAATGTCATGCGCTCTTCTACCTAATACGTTAATAGGTAGGTAGGTACGTTAAAATTAAATTGTAAAAGGTTCTACTTATCACATTAGGTACCAATTTGAGAGGATTATACTTAAAGACTTTTATTACTTTTTTGACTTGTTGAAATATGTAAAAAATACCTATCTACCCTTATTATTAGCGATTGATTTATTATGATTAGGTACAGGTAATACAATAAAAAAAACCGCCGCGTCGTTAAAACACCACTATGCCGCCAGTGTAGTAATTGTACTAGTCACATGGTTTGTCCTGTTGTGCCAACACTGCCAAGTGCCAACCCTAGCAAAATAGGTAAATATCTTAGACGTTCTTTAAAAGGTTAGCCTCTGTTCGTTACTCTGTGGTTTAACTGAGGTGAAGCCATAATTATCAACATTGATGTGCGCGTGAAAATTACGCCGCGCGTGGCCGGCACACACACAAACAAAAATCTGTCTGATGTATGTATATCTACATGCGTGTCTTTACTTTTTATGCGTATACTCTGATTCTAAGAATAATAATTCTATGATAGATTCATTTTCCAAATATAATTATACTATACCAGATCATAGTGATGCCAGTTCAAAGACTTAAACACGCTGCTCCCAATTCGCCTCTGAACTCGTTGATGTATTTTAAACGCAAAACAAAAATGTTTAATTTTCTAGTTCAATAGATAAAGTATAGAAAATCTAATTTTAATAAGAATCGAATTGACACTATTGATAAGATGACTATTCAAATCTAGAGATTGTAAACGTATCGTTAAAATAAACGAACTTCTTAATAATTTTGAACTTCTTATTTTTGTTGGAATCCATTAAATAGGTTGCGAGTATACTACTAAATTAAATGGTGGTAACTAATAATCATGCTACTTTTCCCAATTACATTTAGGACGGCTTCTAGTCTAACTTTATTAGCTGAATATCAGTATTTTACGTGGAGCGACTCCCATCAGACCTCTACAACTAGCCTACGTAGGACCCGTCGTAGTGAGATGTTCCTCCACCCATGCTACATCCTCATTTCAATAGAGAAATTAAAAAAAAAATAATATTCTAAGAGCCAATGACATAAAACCAATTGAACTAATATTAATACCGGACTAAATTTTCTGTGATGCGAGCTTTCAGAATAAAAGATTTTCGTATGAAGTGTCAAATAAATTTCTTAAATTAGATGCATTCAATGAGTTGGTAACATTGTATGTTAGCAAGTATGGTTGTTGGTAACATTGTATGTTATAAAGGGCTGTGCAATTGTACATATTTGCACCTTGCTAACTACACTGAGGTATGACAAATATTTGTCTCCTTTACTCGCAATAAGATAATAATACGTATTATAATCAGAGTTGAATGATCTATAAAACGATTTACATTCATATATATGTATGATAAGGACTTGCAATGCAATATAAATAAGTAAATAAATATATAAAAGTGCTATAAATAAACTTAATACTTAGGTAAATACCACTTATCCTATCCATTTCCTACTAATATTATAAACTAGCTTTTAAACGCGACTTCGTCCGCGTAGAGTTCGTTATATTAAGTAGGAGCGTTAAACGTTACTGCCCCGCTTCCATGGAGTTTAGCGTAATGTTTAATATCAAAAAACTTTGATGGATAGTTAAACTATCAAACAAAAAAATAATTATTAAAATCCGATTATTTGTTTCCGAGATTAGCACTAACAAACAAACAAACTAACTTGCACCCGCGGTGTCGTCTGCGTGGAAGGTACATCAATAAAAAGTAGCCTATGTTACGCGCCTTGTAGTCAGTTACCTGCACATCAAATTTTATTAAAATTGGTTTAGTCGTTTAAAAGATTAGCCGATACAAACAGACAAACAGATAAAAATTTTAAAAGTGTATTTTAGGCATAGGTATCGTGCATATAACTATGACAACTGAAAAAAACATTGTTATTTTGTCATTAAAAACAGACACTTCAATTTTATTTATTGTATTGATGTAAATGTAAAAGTTTATAAGGAATCTACAATCAATCATAATTTATTTTCTCGAAATATGGTACAAAGATAGTTCTTACAATGTATTTATAAGATAGTTGAAGACATATTTTACCTATTGTACAGGTATGAAAATGTTAATAACATACAACCTAATTTATTAAATGTATGCTAACAAAGATGTGTGTGTGTGTGATAAAGAAATGCACACGTGCAGCTTATAGTCCGGTCTAACATACATTATCTATAGGCTATTTTTTACCGATCTACCTCGCCGGGAGAGCTAGCCTATAAATACTTTTAAAGTCGATATAAACTTGGTTTTATCCCTAAATGACGCAGCATTGGGCTACAGCGACTAATAATCTGTATTTGTATTTCTAATAATCTGTATTAAATTTCTAATAATCTGTATCAAAGTACATTTAGTAGGTATTAGATTTAACGTAGCGTGTACAGTTTACACTTTACTTCTCTTGACTAAGGAGTTGGTGTTTGTAAAACATTTCTGGCAATAAAGTAGTCTAAACTTACAAAAAAAAAAAAAAAAATATGTAAGGCTATTGCCACATGACTTTTACAACCCCGTATGAAGTATTTCTATAATATTTTAACTGTCATAGATCATTGATCATTGACCATCTTTAGGCATAATGTTGTTTTGGTTGCTATAACTTACACATAGAGTTATTGTCAAAAAACAAACCAATATGAATTATTTGAAAAGATGGTGCACATGTGTTTCTCATCAGCTCTTCTCATGATGCAATACCCATCGGAGCTGGTACTTGTATTGATTTTAATTCGAATTTCTAAGTTGAATTAAAGTCAATCTAAGCTCCGGTGTCAAATCATTGTATTGCAATATGTATTATAATTGAATTAGTTAAGTTTTTTGTATTTTGATGTTTGTTTTGACTTGTTCAAGCGCCCCTTGGGGCCCATGGAAATAAATGATTTTGATTTGACAGTCGGTACCGATAGCTTCATGTTTTCTTAGGCTTAAAATATGTTCATGCGGCCAACTGACCTTGGCAAGCATTACTTAGTCCATATCTTATTTAATCCACGTGGAAACCATTTAGCAACCTCCTCGCAGATGAAACCAGATGACAATGTTGCATCATATCTTAGCAGTTATTACAATGATCTACATTATTCTACATACCTGTAGGGAAGGATTAATGTTATATTGTTATGACATAAATATTAATAATATTATTATGAAGAAAAGACATGATACAAAAATTCATATATATGTATTACTAAGAAACAGTTGAAAAAGATATGGGACCGGCAGGATTTGAACCTGCGACCTTACTGCACACCGGGCAGCCGCTCTTAGCCATCCAGCTACGGTCGCCTCTTACTGGAACCCTAAATTTCTCAACTGTATGATTCGTCATTTCGTGACGTAACGTTCATCCATTTGTTCCTATCTTAAGTAGGATACAACTGTTTCTTAGTATAATTTGCTAAGCATAGCTAAATGCTATAAAAATAATCAGAAGTTTCATATATATGTATCTTGAAAGATTTTAGTATCGTTTAGTTTTACGTATCTTTAAATTATATTCAGTTCTTGTGGTTATATACCAAATATAGCACACAAACGCATGTAAAAGCGGCACACGTCAAATATATTTAGAATCATATAATTTAATTACAAGTATTCTTGTTAATCCTCTTAGCTTAATTCGGAAGTTCACGTCTGTGGTGTAATGGCCATGATTCGAATCCACGACCTCTCGATCGTAAGACCGATGCCTTATCCTTTGCAACACGGCAAATATAGGAGGAGGTTCCCAAATCAACGAGTATATTTTTAATTTTTCCATTTTTAGGGTTCCGTAGTACCTACAAGGAACCCTTATAGTTTCGCCATATCCGTCTGTCTGTCCACGGCATAGCGATGAAACCGTTGGTGCTAGAAAACGGAAATTTTGCATGAACATGTATGTTAACTAAACAAAGAAAGTCGTAGAATAAAATTTGGAAAAATATTTTTTTTCAGGTAGCTCCCCTATATGTAAAGTAGGGATGTTTTTTTTTTGTCGCCTACCCCATAGTGTGGGGTATTGTTAGATAGGCCTTTTAAAAACGTTTAGGGGTTGCTAAGACAGTTTTTTAATTTAGAGATTTGTTTGCGAGATAATTAACTTTAAAGAGCAAATTTTTGTTCGAGTAGGGCGTCCCCCCCCTCTAAAAGCTAAACTACTGGATCCCAAAATCTGAAAAAAATTGTGTCGGTAGTACATGTAATGAACTTTAAAGGAAAACTATAGCGGATAAGTTCACTTCATTAGTTCAAGAGGAATAGGGGTCCGAAATGTCAGATGCAGTTACTCAGAATATTTCGTTCAAAATTCTTGAAACATAAATAAACATACATAATACATATATAAAATCACGTCTTTATCCCACGGGGGTAGGCAGAGACGATGGAACGCCATGTGCTTCGCTCCTTACATACTTCTTTCGCTTCCTCAACATTCATACATCTCGTCATAAGTGCTAGCTGGTTTCGTGTACTACAAACATTTCCTTTCTGAAGGACGCCATTTAGTTAAAAAGTAAAATTAAAAATATTTTCTACGGAACGACACGCACTTGGCCGGTTTTTATTTTTTTGAATACAGCGATAATTCGACTCGTACTTTGCGATTTCTCTAAATGTCACCAGTTTGCTCGAAAATCATTACAACAAATGGTTATATTTTATCACTAGCTATAAAACACAATACCTGTCGGGCGGTCTCTTGTCCTGAAAAGTCTTTACAATATACACATTTACAATATAGACATAGCCTACTTTTCATTGATGTACCTGCCACGCAGAAGAAACCGCGGGAGAAATTAGTTTGTTTGTTTGTTAGCACTAATCTCGGGAACAACCAATCGGATTTCAATCATTATTTTTGTCTTTGATAGTCTAACTATCAATAAAAGGTTTTTGATATTTAACATTACGCTAAACTCCACGAGCGCAGTAAGGTATATTCCACGCTGTTGAAGTCACGGGCAAAAGCTAGTCATGTCATTCACAGATACTTATTCAATACCAACTTGTAAAATAGTAATTTGATAAAAAAGATAAAAGGCAGATACTATAACGCGATAAACTTGCTTTAAAATATCACTTTTATCAGCCTATTTACTTACTAAACCATTTATTTAGCTATCCGTAGGTCAATACTGTGTACAAAATTGAGTGATTGTATTTATTAAAAGTTATTTTTGTGAATTAGATTTTTGATAATTTGTTTTAAGTTTCCGTTGTTAAATATTGTTTAGAATACACAAGAATATTTTTATTGGAATACTTACAATCTGTAAGCGATATTATCACTTGCGGCACTGCAGGTATCAATCAAGTGCAGGTACACAACACGCTTTGCCTTACAGTGTTTATTTTGTATGTCCGTTTTGTACTGATTATTCGATGTATTTGATTTGATTTGTATGAAATAGGTACTTTACTTTTATGGTAATCGATTTTTCTCTTCTCTGTACATCAACCTAAAATATTATAAGCCCCTTTTGGCTGTTTTGACCGTGTAGTTTTACATGTTAGGAATTTACTATAGGTGAGGTATAAAGAATGGGATGGCAAAATTTGGCCATCTATAAGCATACGGGTAGCATTATTAGTATACCAATAGGTAAGTGCGGATAGTAATCAAAGTAAAATTTATCACCAGTTGTTGATTGTCAGCTTGGAAGTCTCGGAACTTTAAAATGATTAAAAAGAAAAAAATAGGGCAGTTATTTTTACTTACATGCGGTATAATCTTACGGCTATGAAAGCTGTGATCCAAATGCATTCCTCCGACTTCAATAACTCCGGGCAACAGAGGACGAACACCATTCAGACTATGGAACGTATTTAACAACAACGCACTGACGTTTTTGCTAAGATGCTGCAAATCAGCTATCTTCCCAAACCGCTTCTCAATAATGGCTTGTTCCTTCAACTGAATGGCATATCGGTACCAGATTTTGAAAAACACATTCATTACCGTATTCTCCAGCCTTTGCGAAAAAGTCATACGTGCAGTGAACTCCGAAGACAGGATGGGAACGTACGCCGGGTTATCAGTGACCCCGATGCGGTCAGGGCACCACTGCATGTGAGAACTAGATAAAAGCGAAATAACCGGAGCTTTTAACCCATACACATGAGCCAGGCCTAGCATGCAGTCACTGTTAAAATTTTCCACTAAAATAAGGTCATAATTCCTCTTCAAGGCATCGGCCAGGGGTTGGAAATCTACGAGTTTGGAGCACACTTCCAGGGCCATATCCGCAAGGGGCTTGAAGTCAATAATTTGGTTGTAGATACTTTCCATTCTCAATATTTTTAAAATCTTGTTGGGACTGTCATATAAATCTAAATCTACAGTCTCCACTCCTTGCTGGGACAATCCTTCCAGACTGATGATGGTGTAATTAGCTGGTGGATCTTTTATGGGAAAAAACGAAACCACGGTGATATGATGTCCTCTCTCAGCTAAGGTTCTTAGGAGAGGGTCGAAAACCATTTGGTGACTTTTGCCTGTATGCGGGAAAAGGCCGATGATTCTTGCTGCGTACACATATTGTGCTGCGACTATCGCGAGGAGAAATGTGAGCGTCCGCATGGCGAGTGTGCGTCGACGCGAAGGGATACGAACTGGCGACCGAGATGAGAACGCGGTCGTTTGACGAGTGTTTATTTCTGAATTCATGTATATGATGCACTTATGCTAGGGTTGTAAGAATCTAATGCAAACGATAGTGTAATTTAAAAAAAATATTCCGTTTGCCAAAAATCAATACAGGAAAACAAGATCAGAGTTTTTTTTTATAAGGTCCTAGATAGAACAACTAAAGCATTACATTGTATACATTATACAAATATACCGAAAAACAAAAGTATTTGTATCCGTATCTATCGTCAGCGCCCCTGCAGCGGATTTGTTTTTTTTGGTCCCCGTCCCCGCCGAATGCTAATATTAACACTTTTAGTCGAGCACCCGAGCACGTCCCTACTTTACATTAGGGATCTACCTACAACAATGTTTCCGTAAATGAGCAGCACGTTATAAAACTATCAGACAGCATTAGGATAAATTTCTACATTTTCTAGCATATATTTAGCTTATTGTTAATTTATCGTTAGTGTGGTTAAGGCA
Source organism: Hypena proboscidalis (assembly GCA_905147285.1). Lineage (NCBI taxonomy): Eukaryota > Metazoa > Arthropoda > Insecta > Lepidoptera > Erebidae > Hypena > Hypena proboscidalis. The sequence continues at coordinate 3,569,826 of LR990132.1, forward strand.
ATAGTTAGGTTGGTTGTTTTTAGGGTATGTATGTTGGTGCTAGAAAGCTGAAATTAAAGCTGGCATAATGTAAATTGACTATGACAACAAAGTTGCAAAAAAAAAACCTTTTTTCTCTTGTTTACCTTTGTTCGAAGTCGTTTGATAGGTATTTTACACCGTCCCGAGCCTTTTGTAGGATACTAAACCCCGCCAGCGCTAAGAACTGAACTCTTTTTGAATTTTAAAACTCCCACCAGCATTGAGGGCTCCTTGCCAGTAATTTCTCAATTGTTTGTTACGTCATTTCGTGACGTCACGTTCATCCATTTGCACCTATCTTAAGTAGGATATAAACTAACTTGCTGGATTCATAACTTTACATACAAGCTACAAAACGATGACGTCACATCTATGTAGCCGTTCGTTTAGAACGTTTTGGGCGAGCCTGTAATCGGAATTTTAAACTGTATTATCTCAGGAAGATTACGTGATATCAAATTAATTATTTAAATGTTGTTTCTAATATCGAGAGGTGTTTTAATTACATTCATAATAAAAATTCTAATCAGGCCTACAACAGGGCCTTATATCTATCACACTACCGAACTGGAACACAATGGTGCAAGCTAGACTAGCTAGATCTATAATTTAGCGGTGCCGGATTAATAGCTAAGGCAATGCCGAGGGTTTCCTTTAAAAAACCAGCCAAGTGCGTGTCGGGCCACGCGCAGTAGGGTTCCGTAGAAAAATATTTTTAATTTTACTTTTTAACTAAATGGCGTCCTTCAGAAAGGAAATGTTTGTAGTACACGAAACCAGCTAGCACGTATGACGAGATGTACCTATGAATGTTGAGGAAGCGAAAGAAGTATGTAAGGAGCGAAGCACATGGCGTTCCATCGTCTCTGCCTACCCCCGTGGGATAAAGGCGTGATTTTATATATGTATTATGTATATTTATTTATGTTTCAAGAATTTTGAACGAAATATTCTGAGTAACTGCATCTGACATTTCGGACCCCTATTCCTCTTGAACTAATGAAGTGAACTTATCCGCTATAGTTTTCCTTTAAAGTTCATTACATGTACTACCGACACAATTTTTTTCAGATTTTGCGATCCAGTAGTTTAGCTTTTAGAGGGGGGGGACGCCCTACTCGAACAAAAATTTGCTCTTTAAAGTTAATTATCTCGCAAACGGATCTCTAAATCTAAAAACTGTCTTAGCAACCCCTAAACGTTTTTAAAAGTCCTATCTAACAATACCCCACACTATGGGGTAGGCGACAAAAAAAAAAACATCTCTACTTTACATATAGGGGAGCAACCTGAAAAAAATATATTTTATTCTACGACTTTCTTTGTTTAGTTAACAATACATGTTCATGCAAAATTTCAGTTTTCTAGCACCAACGGTTTCGTCGCTATGCCTTGGACAGACGGACGGACAGACGGACATGGCGAAACTATAAGGGTTCCTTGTAGGTACTACGGAACCCTAAAAAGATAGCAACATTTTAGCTCGTTTAAAACCGTGTTATTTATCGGCGAAATTGCATTCACAAATGTTGTAAATAATGAACGCGTACGTTATTTCAACTATACATAGAAACAGTTGAAAAAAATATGAGACCGGGTTTGAAGGGTTCCGTCAAATATTTTGTTTATCAAAATGGTTCTGTCAAAATGTTTGGAAACCGCTGATTTAGGCAATACTCGCCTTGTAACAAGTGGTTATTGCGTCACTACTATTTATTACTACTGCTAATCTAATCTCCACATACTGCCCTTCTGATTTGTTTACATTGTATATTTTCACAACCCACCATCCGTGGCTCTGCCCGTGTGGCACCTACGTCGATAACAGCCTATGTTTTTTATTGTGATCTTGAACTATTTAAATCTACACCAATTTTCAGTGAGATCGGTCCAGGAGTTTCGGAGCTTAATAGGTACAACGTACATGCAAACAAAAATATAAATTTATTTTTTTAGATAACATTAGTGGGTGTATTGCCCCTAAAATAAAATTTGGAAGCCGATAGTTAACATAATACCCTCATTATTTGTTTATAAAGTTAATATCTAGATTAACACAAGAACTAATATTAATTTATTATTTAATTATGTTATCGTGTGACAATGATATATTAGCGTCGACCTAAATTTTTGATGCGATAACTATTTTCAAATGGGTGGTATTTTATCTGTCAGCAATTTAATAGTATTTCTACGCAAATTATTGTCAGAAAAAGAAAGGATCTGTCAGCGAAATAATAGTTTTTGTCGAACTATATTTTTTGACAGCAAAGTGGTAGATCTGTCGCAATATAATAGATATGTCAGCAAAATAGTAGATTTGTTAGCTTAATGATAGATTTGACAGCAATATGTAGTCAATCAATTACTGCCTCGATGGTGTGCTAGCGTATGGCGCCTACCACTGCAATACCACGGGTTGATCTCCTGGGAATTTATTTCTATGTGCTATCCAAAATCTCTTCTCAGATTGCAATAAAATTTTATCAAAGGCAAATAGATACCTATAGTTTATTTTATTGGCTTCTACATATTATTGCAACATTTATTTGCAACTTAGTATCAATAAAAATAAATAAAATTCAGGTGATAAAATTCAGGTGTCAAAATTTGCATCACTTTGCCTCACTTTGTTTTACTAGTGAGAGTGAGGCAAAGTGATTCAAATTTTGAAACACAAAATCCTTCCAATGAATAGGCGCTGAAAAAAAAACAAAGCAGCCACCATGTAGGTTAGTAATAAACATTGACATAATATTTTATTAAATAACTGTTCTACAAACGATACGTTTTAATTATTTTAAATTATATAAATACACGCTTATTTAGTATTTTCATGTTTTTATATTCGTGATTGACCATTAAATTAATTTAAATCAGGTACTTAATATTAGACTATAAATAAATGTTACGGAATGAATTTCCGAACGTATTTAAAACAAAAAGTCTGTGTCTTTCAGTTTCTGTTTAATTGTTTACTGGAATGGAATCCAGTGATGAAGAACTTTGTGGAACTCCAAAAGAGTTGCGACAACTTGCTTCTAACACAAAAGTTTGCTTTTTACCAGAAAAATTACGTGAAAAGTATTTGAAAGCGTACGACATATTTAATTAGTGGTGACTTACAAAAGGCCCTAAAACGCATTCTGAATCGGTATTACTGTCGTATTTCATGGAATTATTCCAGGTTAAGCAATCGAGGACGAGTTTATTTAAATCTTAATATTTTCTCACTGAAAGAGGTGAAAAGTTTTGTATGTAACACGTGAGAATAAAATAATTTCCAGTTCGTGACCTCTTAAATCTCTCGCTTGCGAAGTAATCTTTATTAGAATCACTCGCTACGCTCGTGATTCAATTCAAGACTACTTCGCAAGCTCAAGATTTAAAATTGGCACTCACAACAGAAATATAAACTTTTCTCACTTGTAACATAAATAACTATTTTTCAAGCTGTGATAGTTGTTTGCACGATACCTGTGCCTTAAATAAAGTTTTAAAATTATTGTCTGTCTGTTTGTATCGCCTAATCTTCTAAGCGGATAGAACGATTAAAAAAAATGAGTTGCAGGAAATTGACTATAAGGCGCTGCCTGACTACTACTTTTATCGATATGCCTACCACGCCGACAAAACCGCGGGCGCAAAGTAGTTTGTTTGTTTGATACCGCTAATCTCGAGAACTACTGGTAAAATTATTAATTACAAATATTTAAAATTACGCTTAACTTCACGGGTGCGGAGCAGGAAGGTTCAACGCGGGCGAAGTCGCAGGCAAAAGCTAGTAATGTTATAAAGTTAGGATATAATTAGAAATATTTTTTTAAACAGAATACGATTCCACAAACAACAAACTCACTTTTGCATTTTGTATGTTATCTTTGCGGCATCATGTGTAGGTTCTTATGTCATCTATAATAATATGTTAAATAAAAAAGAAAGTAGTTTTCGATCGAAGAAAGTTAAGAGTGATCATTTATCACCACCATCAATAATATAATCAACCATAACAACTTTGAGAACACATTAGATTGTCACACATTATAATATCTTTTAAGTAGCCTGTACTAACACGTAATTTATATTGTTATAACTTTTTCTCTTATTATATTTTTTGACATTTATATTATATACTTCAAATAACAATAAGTTAATAAAAAATAACAAATATCGAATTTCACCGCATCGACCTCAACTGCAGGGAACGTGTTCAAGTAAAAGCAAGTAAAAGTCAGCTTCTGATCACGTGAAGCGTCGATTAACCGCTTAGAAATATCTTAAAATAAAAAGCGGGCACTCGGACCCCACGAACCTAGCGTCTCGACCACAAACGACGCAAATATGTAATCTCCTAAAAATTTACTATATTTGCGCCGCTTGAGTGCCTCTGCGTATGCAGCAGGCAGTATTTTTTATTAATGGCCAGGGCCACCGATATTTCTTAAGTTTCTACGAACACGAAAAATATGTTTCAGGTGATGAGGTAAGCAATAAATTGGCCTTTGACATTGTCATAAGAACTTTACAATAGATTCAGCTGGGCTACTTACATGAGGAATCTGCTTTCGGCTGTGATCCAAATGCATGCCTCCAACTTCAATAACACCCGGCAACAGAGGACGGACACCATTGAGACTATGGAACGTATTCAACAACATGGCAGTAACATTTTTGCTAAGATCTTGCAAATCAGTTATTTTACCAAAACGTTTTTCTATAATGGTTTGTTCCTTCATTTGGATAGCGTATCTAAAATAGATCTTGTAATACGCATTAAGCGCCGTATTCTCAAGCCTTTGCACAAATGACATCTTGGATGTGAATTCGGAAATGACGATGGGCACATACGAGGGGTTGTCAGTAACGCCAATGCGATCAGGAGACCATTTCATAAACGAACTGGACAACATGGAAACAATCGGCGCTTTCAGTCCATACACATGAGCCAGTCCTAACATACAGTCACTAATAAAGTTTTCCACTAAAATGATGTCATAGTCCTTCTTCAGAGCATCGGCCAGCGGTGGGAAATCCACGATTTTGGAACACACACCAACGGCTAAATCGGCGAGACGACTGAATTCCAGAACTCGCTTCACGATTTTTGCAACTCCCAAAGCTTTTAGTATCTTGTTGGAGCGGTCGAATAACTGCAAATCTATGGTTTCCACTCCTATTTGGAATAATCCTTCTAAACTGACGATGGTCAAATTCGCTGGTGGATCCTTCATGGGGAAGAACGAGACGACGGTGACATGGTGTCCTCTCTCAGCTAGGGTTCTTAATAGTGGGTCATAAACCATTTGATGGCTTTTGCCTGTGTGTGGGAAAAGACCGATGATTCTTGCAGCGAGTGCATTTTGCAGCGCGATTACAGCGAAGAGAAATGCGATCGTCCGCATGTCTACCGTGCGATGTCGCGACGGGCAAAGAAAATATGTGGACTTCTATGTAGTTATATATTAAAACTTGGGTAGTAAAATGATGAGACATTTAACAACCGGTTTTTTTCATACGAACCAGTTATTTATAAATAACTGGTTCGTACGAGATTCGTATAATAATAGTATTCTATTTGTATATTAAAATTTGTCGGCGAGGTACACTAATCTACAATGTTGCTACCTTGATATTTAAAAGAGCGACACCCAAACAATAGCTTGATTTTACGAATTCAGTTTTGAATCTAGGAAGGATATAATACAATTAAAAATCGAAAAATTCCTTAGACTCCTCAGACCTCCCATAGACTCCAGAAGTTACCTACATCTTTGAAGTAGGATTTAAATATCTTCTGGTCAATTTACATGTATGTGTATTTACTATTACTTAAAATAGTCTGTCTTATGATCTCCATAGGCATTAGGCGCCTTATGTGTGCAGCAATGTTAAAAGTAAATGTCATATTGCGTGTAAAATTAAGGTTATTGTTTTCAAACCCATTCTGTATCAAATTTTTTGTATTAAGTTTGGTCATTGAACTGAAAGGATGTTTAACATCAGCGTTAGAATGAGGCAATGTAATATCATTTTTGCCATTCCAAGCTCTTGATTTGAGTTGGTCCCCGCACCTATGCATCGAATGTTTTAGTATTATCTTTGTTGCCCAATGTTTCAACAATATCGTGTTAAACCTTAATCAATATCTTTTGGGGTAAACAAAATGGCTAACCATATTATTAAGAAATGTGTACAAACAGTAGCGGTCACAACCTCCAGATTATCTCTACGGCTCATTCATTCAGTTCATTGGCTTTTCATTCCATCGTTCGCATTTGAAATGAAATAATATGAAGAATCCAAAAAACAAGGGTGGCTAGTGCCCTGCCTGACTGGGCAGTCAGCTGCATCAATTTTGTCCTAATCGCCTAAGTATTCTTAATATTAAAATCATTAAAAATATTAAATTATTTCCTATAACTTGCGAAAAAGTTATAGCAAAACGCCTTAAACGAAATAGCAGTAGTTTTGATGATCTTTTGGTGAAAGGCGTTTTTCTCAAAAACGTCTCTGAATTAAGATGTGTTATTTTAGTAGTCACAATTTACAGTTTAATTTTGAAACACATAACTGGTTTTAAGAGTAAATATAACACCGTATTTAAGAAAAGTAGACCATAAAATAAAACTGTAGAATCTTGTAATTTTCAAATAACAAGACTAGCTATTGAAATAAATTTATAGAACATAAGCATAAGTATTGCATGACAATAAAGTGTATTTTTTTATCAAACTCTATTATAACGGTTATACATACGGGGTGGGTAATGGGTTATATATAATATTATTAGTTAATATTAGTGAACTTTTTTTTTGCCAGCCAATACGCATATTTTTTAAGATAATCATCCAACGATGATTATGCGCATTAATAGCAGAGTGTAAGCGATATTACATTACAATTTCTTAGCTTTCTCAACTATAATATGCAAATAGTATATTATATTAACCTTCTTGTGAGTTATTCTATCCATTTCTAAAAAATGCATTTAAATCGTTTGCGTCTAAATAATAGATTTAACCGCACGAACACGAGCGCCTGAATTAATATTTGCAGCATTTTGTAAGTACGATATCCAGTAAGCATGACAATCATTAGTATCCAGTTTATTATAATTAAAATAAAAACGAATTCAATTACAAAAATTAAGGAAAACTTAAGTAATATTCAACGTCTCGCCTCATCTGTGTATAACTTAAAATAATACTGTAAACGGCCCTTAGGTATATTTAAAGAATTATCCCCGTACTCCCAATCGTTGAGGAATTGTAGCTTCCAGCATCAGCTCAGCAACATGAAATGCTGACTGCTAGATACTAATACCCGAGTAGCTTTAGGTAATATCGAAAAAAAATATAGAATCCTTTAAAATTAGGCCGCCAACAATTTTTTAGTGCATCAACCCAGATATAAATATTTATACAAGCAACGAATCCAATTTTGCATTTTAATTATAAATTCAAAAAAAAAAGAAAGTCGACTTGCTTTAGTTAGAGATATAAATAAAATAAATCATATCAAAGTAATAAAATATTATAGTCTTTATAAAACAAGATTTTTTTTTATAAATCTGTATTTTTTTTAATTAACCTATTTTCAGCGCTCAAGGAGTATTTTAACAGTCCTAGTTTTCTTTAAGAATGAGTGCTGTGAACTCAAATATATTTATTCGATTGCGAGGCGATATAATAATATTATCTTTTATATCTTGATTTCTAATAGTGTTTATGTTCTTTTCTAGGTAACTCTAAATATTGATCAATTTCATGGTTATCAAAAACCCCAATACACAACGGCTTGATTGTGTAGTAAAAGTCAACAAATCTTTCGTAAGCCGTGATTAGATTTTCATGCTCTAATGGCGTGATTATTTTACAATTTGTCAATTTTGAAACAGTAGGTAGTTTGTAACAATAATATACCTGAAAAATATTCCATATATATCTAGGTGCTATACAATATGATACGTGATTTACATACCTAAGGCTGATTTATTACGCATAGGAAAAACATTTCACACAATCGGTAGTAAATAGCATACATGTCTTATTCATTGTCGTGTTTTGTCTCCTTAGATTGTCACACATAATAATATATTTTAATGAACCTGTGCTAACATGTAATTTATATTGTTAATAATGGCCGGGGCCACAGATTATTCTTAAGTTTCTACGTACACGAAATATAGAAGAAGCAATAAATTAGCCTTTGACATTGTTATACGAACTTTACAATAAATTCAGGTGGACTACTTACATGCGGAATCTGCTTTCGGCTGTGATCCAAATGCATGCCTCCAACTTCAATAACACCCGGCAACAGAGGACGGACACCATTCAGACTATGGAACGTATTCAATAACATAGCAGTAACATTTTTGCCAAGATTCTGCAAATCAGGAATTTTCCCAAAACGTTTTTCTATAATGGCTTGTTCCTTCTTTTGAATAGCGTATCTAAACCAGATCTTGTAATATGCATTAAGCAATGTATTCTCAAGCCTTTGCGCAAATGACATCTTCGCTGTGAATTCAGAGCTCACTATAGGCACATGCGAGGGGTTGTCAGTAATACCGATGCGATCAGGACACCATTGCATAAGAGAACTGGACAGCAAAGAAACAATCGGCGCTTTCAGTCCATACACATGAGCAAGTCCTAACATACAATCACTGTTAAAGTTTTCCACTAAAATAATGTCATAGTCCTTTTTCAGAGCATCGGCCAGCGGTGGGAAGTCCACGATTTTGGAACACACACTAACAGCTAAGTCTGCAAGCGGGCTGAACTCCATAATTTGCCTCACGACTTTTGCTATTCCCAAAGCGTTTAGTATCTTGTTGGAGCCGTCAAAGAATTGCAAATCTATGGTCTCCACTCCTTGCTGGAACAATCCTTCTAAGCTGACGATGGTGTAATTCGCTGGTGGATCCTTGATCGGGAAGAATGATACGACGGTGACATGGTGTCCTCTCTCAGCTAGGGTTCTCAATAGTGGGTCAAAAACCATTTGGTGGCTTTTGCCTGTGTGTGGGAATAGGCCGATGATTCTTGCAGCGTGTGCATTTTGCAGCGCGATTACCGCGAGGAGAAATGCGATCGTCCGCATGGTGTAGCGTGCGACGGCGCGGCGGGTGCGGAACTGTCGACTGACACGAACGGACGGGGAGTACCGAACCAAACGATAGGTTATTTTCAGCGTGAGTTGATTTACGCGGTGCTATTGTGTAGGGGTGTCAGACTGTTGTTCACTGAACAAAGTACAATGTCATGAATATTAATTACGTACCAATATTTATTCTATTATAAATTTACTAAATAAATAATTCATACGACTAGTTCTGTAAACATTTGTGCTGGATTGTCTGGAATACTTTGTTGGATATATTAATTTGGCGAAAAGGTATTCAAAGGCAATGAGACCCATTTTTATATTTTCAACCTTACGTACGATACACAAATAATAGTTTCTTCACCTTGTTTAAAAAACTATCGCAACTTTTTAACTATGGATTAAATATAACATAATACTTGACTCCTTATATATTTTCTACTACTAGAATCTAGGAATATTTTCTTTGAATTAAAATATCATCTCTAAACTGCACACGTCAAGTAAAATTTATCATTTATTTGGGTTATCGGATGTTAGATTTCTCTATCTTATATTGACCTTATTATTAACAATGGCTATCTTATTGTTATTTCATAATAAATTTAATTAGATAAGCAGGCACGAATTAAATTTTATTTATTTTATTTTAAAATACAGAAAACTTACAGCTAGCAGGAAAGGTATAAAAATATGTATGTTGTGTGATGGCCAATTACAAGTTTTCACTAATGATAAATAAATGATTATGTAATCCTATACGACACTAAAGACATGCACTCACTTTAAAAAGTCACAATAAATAATTAAATCAAACAAAAAAAAAGGTGAGACGTCAACAAAGTATACACACACAATTATTTACAAAAGAAGTTGCATTAGTGTTGAAAAGATCGATGTCAACACTAGCACACAGTGTTGTATGACCGACAGGCTCTTATTGAGAACGTGTTCAGCCTGTAGTTGCATTGAATTGCAGGATTGTGCAAATTTTCACGTATATTTAAAATATAACTATCTGTTATCACAAACTATTTGAACTTCTTTTAGCACAAAATTTGATAGGTAGTTGCAATGTTATCAAATGACAATAACAATAAAAATCTAACAAAAATATATATACGGCTGTATTGAGAATCAAGTAACCGCCTGCTTTTTAACACGCTTATATTAGCTTCACCTGTATGTTTGTTTGTTTGTTTGTTTGTATGTAACCGACTCCTTTGGACTCGATTTTGACCCACTTTAAACGGACAGATTTCATTCAAATTTTGCACACCTGTCAAAGATCGATGACAATGCAATAATTCGATAAAAAAAATTAAAAATATATAAAAAAAAAAAAAAAAAAAAAAAAACGCTCTTATAAATAAACCAAACTAAAAAGTAGAAAATAAATAATAGTTTAAAAAAACTAAAAAACACGCTTTTAAAGTACTTCTAACTAAAAAGTGAAAAATAATTCCTAATATAAGCTGAAAAAAGCGTGGGGCGCTCTGTGCCATATTTTTCGTCTATCGAGCAACCCACGCTTTTTTCAGCTTATATTAGGAATTATTTTTCACTTTTTAGTTAGAAGTACTTTAAAAGCGTGTTTTTTAGTTTTTTTTTTATATCGGTTAAAGAAAATATGGTATCCCATAATGATGTAGGTCACTCATTTGGGAGCTACGCTCGCAGCTACGGGCTACGGTGCTACGTAGTAGGCCACTCATTTTGATAATAAAATTTTATCATTTGCAACATGCTGCTCAACCGTGTAACTTGCCATAGTGATTTGGCATCAGTGACTGAATAAGAAAAAACAGATTTGACAAATGCCGCCAAAACAAAATGGCCGCCACAGATTATTAACATCGACCCGCTCAATTTGAAAGACCCTTTATATTATCCCTAAGGCAAAGTAGGCACGTGTCTAGGCGCAAACTATCAAAGGGCATCTTTTAAAGGGGGAGGGGCGCTCTCGGTATTATTCATTTATTATTATTCGCTTTTGGTGCTACTGATTCATACAGAATCAGAATCAGAATATAATTTATTTGCCTACTTTGTGTATTACAAGATGTCACTGTGGCCGGTGGGTCCTGCAGAGTTGAGTCAGCTAACTTATTTCCTAATGGATCTATGTTTGCTGTGTTCTGTTTATTCGTAATTATGTTGGGGTTACAGATTACGTGGTTTTCTTTGTTATTATCTTTTTTTTATTTATATTATTATATTTTAAGAGAACGTGGAATCTTGTTTTTGTCGTCCGGCCACCGCTTGTATCCTTTTTTGATTCATACTCTGGTACAATAAAACCTTGTTAAAATATTGTAAGCATAAAAGGGCCCATAAGCGACTAAGTAAATATTGTTTTGCATGTCACTGGAACCTATACTAAACGTGGTGTGGAAATTAACGTGATATTGATAACACGCGTGGTAATCGTGGTCACAAACTCACCACACATTTGTAACAGCGTATCATATTGTTTACGGAAATCAGAAATCAAATCCACCATATTTTCTAATAATTTATACAATATTTGTTTGCTTTTTCAATAATTCTATGTGTAAGTTATAGCAACCGAAACACAATGGCTAAATGGCATTAAATTGATACTTATTAATAAATTAGTCAGTAGTATATAAAGTTACAATCTCTTGCACTTCAAGCAAAAAAAAGGAGTAAATGAAATATGTGTGTATAGTACTGTACTTATACAGGGTGGATGCGACATAGCGACATTTATTGAAACCACAGCTTCTATACATGGCCAGTATGCATTTCCACCGGATAAAAAATTCTCTGGCGAAAAAAAAATCCACGTCTTCCGAACAAATTGCACGATCGCAATGTTCAAATTGTTCGGAGAACGTGATTTTTTTTTTTTCGCCAGAGAATTTTTATCCGGTGGAAATTGATACGTACCATGTATAGAAGCTGTGGTTTCAATAAATGTCGCTATGTCGCATCCACCCCGTATACTTACTGTTTCAAGAACAGATGTAAAAAATTATAATAAAAATAATATAAATAATATATTATTATGCAAATAACAAATAATATTTATACTCCAAAAATGTACACACAAATCGCTTTAACTTAACAATATTTCATTTAAAATGATATTAATTTACGAAAATAAATTCCTAATGTTAGATAATGAATCTATATAATAATTATTGAATTTTCATTGGTTATGTAAAAAAATATTAATACTAATTACAGAAAAAATGTACTGTCAAATGATGAATAAATAAGATAATGTCAAAAATAAATAACCCATTCAAATGTAAATAATAGTTAATGTTGTTTTAAAATAAGAAATTCAGTATAAAATATATGAATATTAAGAAATCATAATTATAAACAGGATAAACACAATGTCTAACTGGGCAATTAATTCAAAATAGAATGTCAAGGATGTATAATCAAATGAATAACTGTAATAATTGTAAATAAACTAATATGTTATTGCAATTAATTAATTAGATCAATTAATAATTTTCAAGGCATAGCGTCGGTTCAGAAATCGTTTATTATAATAATATAATAGCGCTATATAAGACGATTCTTAACTCTTGAACTTTTGTAGGGGCAAGTTCAAGATTTCGATAGCAGTTTTGTTACAAAACGCACACTAAGTCCCTCAATTGAGTTGTGGACTTCGTTCAAGCGATAATATTGGCCAACTTATTACAGAGAATCTCGAGCTTTGAGTTTGTACGTGTGTGTTAATCGCACGAATAGCCCGTTTTTGAATTACTAAAATGGTTTAAATATCAGCTGCTTGCCCCATAGTAGAATACTTTTATTTAATTTAGATATTTTTTATATATAGGTATGTGTATTATGCTCTCCTTGCTTGTAGTACAAGAAGATAATACCAACATGACTAGCAAAATGTGATATGTTATTTATATATTGTAATAAGTAGTTATTATTTTAATAACTGCACACGGCTAGCATTATATGTGAATCTAATCAGGAAATGCAACGTGATGTCAATTTTCTATTGACGTAATTAGTATTATAAGATGATACACTTCAGATAACCTAATAGTAGGTAGTTACATGATATAAGGTTTTATCTTTCGTCTGTCATTTCTAATCTAATTAACTAAAAGATACTTGGTGCACCTAGAGACTAAGGTATTTCACCCTTTCTTGATGTATGTCACTCTTGTATTTACTATCAACAAAGAAAATTCAATTAATAATTAATTCAGTTTTTGTTCACACTTATAAAAACAATAAAGTCTAAACCCGCTTGTTCTATCAACAAAAGTCAACCTTATCGACATTGACAATTACAAAGGAATTAATTGTCAAAGTAGATTTATAATCCGACTCAATACTATTTTTGTATAGACATTTAAAAACAGTAAAGTCTGAAGTCGCTCTATCAACAAATGTCAATCTTATCGACTTTGACAATTTTAAAGAAATGAATGCTGAACATATTACTTAGCCAAGAACTCAAGACCCAGTTTTCTTAATTGCACCCACTTTAGGAAAACTCCAGTTCTGACCTTAAACCCTAAATTGCACGCCATTTGTTGTGACTGGGTTGCGATTACTCGCCATACGAAGAGCACAGTGGCGGTCCCATTAACTCCACTCTTTTTTGACAAATTGTAATACCGCTGACATTTTACACCGTAGGTACTTCTTTAATGTAGTGATCATTATCATTATTACATTGGTAATCATTATTAGTTTATTGCATGTTGTTTCAAGAAGCCTAAGGGCCAGTTTCAGAGGTGCCGGATAGATCTAATCCAACCCATAAAATATAACCTGACCGAATTTAAAAATGTCACAAGGAACACTTGAAAAAAGTACAAGATGTCACTTTTATCTAAGTGTGTTATATGTTTATCCTGCCAATAAGGTTTATATAACACCTGTGTAATTGGGGCTTAGTCTTGTAAAAAGCCTCAATAGCGATCAATACTGAATAGCTGGGCCAAAGAGATTGGATATAGGTCTTTTAAGCTGGGCCAAGGGCTCACAAGGCCAAGGTAACCAGGTGCACATTCGAAACAAGTGTTTTAAAACGTTTACAGATTGCATTCAAAATTAATATCAAGGTTCGTTATGTAAAAAGGCTAAAAATTATATTAATCTGTGGTACAGTTTTCGAGGAAGCACCACTTAAGTAAGTGTGGCAATTTCAAATTTACAACCCTACTAGAATGTATACAAAGAAACAGTTGAAAATTATGGGACCGGCATTAAACGACCGTAGCTGAGTGGTTAAAGCTGCTGCTCGGTATGCAGAGGTCGCAGGTTCAAATCCTGCCGGTCCCATATTTTTCAACTATTATTATAATTTGCTAAGCGTAGCTTGAAGCTATAAAAATAATCAATAATAGAAGGTAGTTTGGTTTAAATCAGAGGCAATATCGCAGTTTCTGTATTTAAATTCTTTTTTACAACTTGTGGATAATCGGAATCAGTCGTCTCGCTTTGGTCATTTTCGTCCTCACCGATCATCGATCTACTCTCCGAAGGTCTGAACGGGACGGAAAAAAAAGGCACTAAGTTTTTGCCATCCGGTTATTTTTTTTCCGTACCATCTAAGTACCTGCATTTCTGCACCCATAGTCCAAATAGGATAGATAAAAAAAGACGCTTCTTTGTCCGCCGAGATCTTTTAAATACGCCGTTGTATAACCAAAATGATGATAACAGAAAAATAAATCATTTGGTTTGGTCCCCGCCATTTTAAAATTAAGAGTGATGAAAAATTCAATTTGGCTGTCAATTCGACCGCGCAATTTTTTATCGAGTAAGTAATATAAAGTCATGTCTTTTTTTTAAAAGCAAATCAATTGTATCCGTGTATGCCACTCTCACTTTCAAATTGTAAGAATAAAGTTAAAAAAAACATCGTCGTATTATCATAGTACATCATGTGATCGTGGTGAAATGTACAGAATGTATGTAAAAGGAAGATCCACGCAATTATGTTAGTTTAATATTAACAAAACATTTGATGGGACCAATAGGCCAATGGTCGCATAATCGACAAAATTATTTGTTATTATTTATTTATTATTTATTTACACACAATCTGAATAGAATAAGATACGACATATTTTACTACATTTAACTGCCTTTAAGAAAGGAAGTTTTTTGTGTGTACAAAAGAGTATCTAACCCGGGCGTCGCACAAGAAATGTCATGGTGTGCAGCCATACGAGACTAATAAATTTTAATACAGCAACCAAGTTTAAAAAAAAATATTTTATTAACAAATACAGTATAACTTCTACTAACAAGAATTCCACAGAACAACTTTGATTGTTTGTCTGTAGGAAAATAAATTACAATTAAAATTAAACAAATTTTATTTTTTTTATTTTATCCAGCATATTTTTCTAGCAATAAAGAGGAGACGAGGTAAATAAGCACATCTGATTTTATTTATTCGTCACCTCCGCGGTCATAGTAGTAGGTGTTGGTAGGTAATTGAATAGCGCCTTTGTAACTTTGAATAACTATCTTCAGTCGAGTCCCTCAGTTATTGTCTAATTTTCCATCAGGCGCTTAACAATAAATAAATAAAATTTACATGTATGAAATGATACGGATCCAGTGGACGGAATATTAATTTTAATTTAGTAAAGTTTCAAGGTGCCGCGATGATGCTGCCCTCCTCGACCTCAATCACAAGAGTCTAAATCCTTAAATTTCTTGAGAACGAATAAAAACAATATTTATTGGCTTTAAACTTTTTTTGTTTATTTTGTATTATCAACTATTTACTTAAAATAATTTGATTAATATATGCATTGTACTTTTATACTTTAGGAAATACGGAGACGTTAATAAATATGCTATGTTTTACATAGAATTCTTACCTGTGGTATTGGCTTCAAGCTGTGTTCCAGATGCATGCCCCCGACTTCAACGACACCAGGTAACAGAGGTCGGACGCCATTCAAACTGTGGAACGTATTCACCAGTACCATAGTCACATTATTCGCTAGCGTCTGCAGATCAGGGATCCTAGTCTTATACTGCATCTCGATAATTGCCCTCTCTTTCGTCTGTGTTGAGTACCGGAACCACAACTTAAAACAAGTCAGCATGACTGCGTTTTCCATTCGTTGCAAAAATGACATTCTTGAAGTATATTCAGAGCTCATTACTGGCACATACGACGGGTTATCGGTTACTCCAATGCGATCTGAAGACCAATGAAGCAGCGGTGTTGATGATAATGAAATAACAGGCGCTTTGACCCCAAAGACATGCAGGAGTCCAAGCATACAATCGCTGTTAAAATTCTCTACTAATACGACATCGTAATGTTTCTTCAAAGCTTCAGCCAGAGGTGGGTAGTCAACTAATTTGGAGCAAGATCCCAGAGCCAACTTGGGGTGATGTTGAAACGCATTGATTCTGGTCAAAATCTTATGCAATCCCAAAGTGTTCAGCAATTGGCTATTTTTCTCGTAGAGAGACAAGTCGATGGCTTCTTTTCGAATAGCAAACAGACCTTCGAGACTAACATCGGTATAGTTTGTCGCAGGTTCCTTTAGCGGGAAGAGAGATACCATAGTAACTTGGTGTCCACGTTCAGCTAGTCTTCGAAATAATGGCTGAAAAGTCGAATGATGACTCCTTCCGACGTGTGGAAGAAGACCAAGTATATTAGCAGCATGGACATTGACGATTAGTATCACCACCAGAAATAATACACTTCTTATTAAAATCATGATAAAATCCACTTGAGTAGGTAGTTACTGATCCACACAAACTTTGAAAATAAAATGTTCATAATTAAGGATGTACTCTATTGTGTATCTTATTATTACGTCCGCTTCTACGTGTTGCGCTACGTAGCAGTAATATTGAAAATGCCGCGTTTTTGTAATTTCACGTGAGATTTTTGTATTATGTTTTTTCATCAGAGATTTTTGTATTATGTATGAAATGTATCAAGTACTTGTAACTGCATTTTATAAGTCGGGCCCCTATTAGCCTAAGCTCCAATTTTACAGGTGTTAAATAAACCTTATTGGCAGGATAAGCATATAACACACATAAGTGACAGTTATATTTTTATTTCAAGTGTAACTTGGGTCACTTTTAAATTCAATCAGGTTATATTTTATGGGTCAGATAAAATTTATCTGAAACCTCTAAATCTCTTAATCTTGAACCTACTTTTTTTTTTTTTGATACTACGCCCACTGCGAACGAACGTGTAGTCCACCTAATGGTAAGTGAAGTACAGCCCATGGACATCAACAATCCACAAAAACAGATTATAAATGCTTCGCTGCAGCTGAGGACTACGGTGTTATGCCTCATGTGCCAGTAATTTCAGGGCCTGATCTCACCACCATACCGGAACACAGTAATGGAAGCACTACTATTTAGCGGCAGGTTAAAGGTGAGACGGTGATGCTGCCGCCCCCGAGCTCATTCACAAGAGCTCTACCACCTACTTATTAAATTATAACTTTATACACACAACCATATTTAAACTTTACCAAAAACCGTTTTCACAGAATCAGTAACCATATCCAATCTACTAGCTTTTAAGAGAATATACGAAAATGATAAAACAAGTTTTCCATATAGCCCAGAAGTCTCCTTTTCTGTACCTCTAACATAGCTTAGAACGATCACCACATATAATGATATCATTCAGCGATATTTAAAAAAAAATACGACTAATCGCCGATTACAAAAGTGACCGTATGTCGACATTACCGATTTAGTCGGCATATCTCTGAGTATGATGTTGTAGTGAAATTTCAAAATAACTATTTTGTCAACGTCGCTGCTGCCATGATAAGTAATTTTAGGCCACCTTTTTCTGTGTTAAAACCATTATGATTAGAGACTTGCTTAAATAAATAGTTATTAACAAGATAGGTACCTATTGGGTACTTTTACTATGTAATATATTTGGGTCCCTGTCACTAATTGTCGTGGCACGAAGCCAGATAATAATGCTAATGTATTTAATTATGCACATATACCTACTAACCCCCCTTTTTAGGTAGCACTACTGTTAGTTAATTTATATATATATATTTTTCTTTGATAAGTGATCAAAGTATTTACTATGGACATTTCTATCCGTACCAGAGGCTTATTTAGTAGGGCGCTAGGTTTCAAAAATATCGGGCCCAGCCCAGCCAGCGAGCCCAGAATGCTCGTTGGTTAATGGTAGTTGGCTACCGATTCCAAATTCTATGATAGATAGCAAAATATCTACTGATAATTTCGAACAATAATCATTTAAAAAATCAAATCAAGTAATGACGTTGGATGTCCAATATAGTATAATGAGAATGTTCATGGCCAAAAGAAAATAATAGTTAATCAACTGTTTTGTTTCCCACCGCACTCTGTCCACACCATAGTTCAAAGCGCCTTGTAATAATTATTTGACAAATGATTTCACTTACACATTTAATCAGTTAGGCGCTAAGCAAAAAAAACCAAACGTGCGTAATTTTGTGAGTCGTGAGTAACAGAATTTCGGTAGCATAAATTCTGCTGCATTCCGTTTCATACAAAAAGGCAGTTGGTGCCACACGACGACGCAAAATGAATTGCCTGCCGACTCAATGCGCGTAAGCTCGACCGAATTTCGGTCAACGGCCGAACTTTCAAATAAAGTATGGAACTGTCCACATATCAGCCTCTGACTGTTAAGTGGGTTTACCCAGCTTCTTTTTCTGGCCTCGTCTTCGGAATATGCTTCGTAAATACACAATATTTTTAATATATCCATCGTGCTCGACGATAAATTAAGTTCGTCTGGCAACTCGGCAGAAATTCAGCTGAACGTGAAATGAGTGACATAAAAGTGACTCACGACTCACAAAATTACGCTCGTTTGGTTTTATAGGGTAAAGGCAAATCAAGTAGTTCTTATCAATGAACGCATTCGAGAAAGGCCGTTTATAATAGTTATTTATGCAACTGTTCTATAATGAGGGGTATTAAAACACGAGTGTGATAATAGTATCACATGAGTGTTTTAATACCTAATTATAACAGTTGCATACAAGACTTTATCTACACCCATGATATGATTCCTCTATAAATGTTCTGAAACCATAGGGTATTAGGGTACAGTGTTGTAAGAACTCTATGTAAATTCATGGAAAGTTTAATTAGTGAGTATCTAATACAAAAAAACTATGTATAGGTAATAATATAATTATTTATTGTAATAATTATTTACATTTTGGATCGTACAATTATTAAAAAGTATTTTTTCAATACTATTATTGAACAAAAATGGCGGGATACGACGTCAATTCAAAAATTCGAATAAGTTTTTATTTAAATTACGGCGCTGTGGTAGTGAAACGCGCGTGCATGACATGTTCTTTTTTTGAAATTCATAAAGATGCCATGAGAAATGTGGCTGTTCGATGAGTAAAAAAGGAGTTGCATAATGAATTTCAGTACAATTATTATGACACTGGCTGTTTTAATGTTGGCAATTAGCTAACTGTTTCAAGAACGTTTATAGAGGATTTATAGCATGGGTGTAGATAAAGTATGTTTATACTACGGTGTTGTTGTTAAACGGAGACGGAGACGTTAACAAAGATAATTTTATATTATTATCATAATATATACATACATCTACTTAAGTATGAACTTAATACAATCAACACATTTAGCCAAATGACAACCACATTAAAGTATGTATTTTTTACTTACCGGTGGTATAGACTTCAAGCTGTGCTCCAGATGAATACCCCCAACTTCAACGACACCAGGTAACAGAGGCCGGACACCATTCAAACTGTGGAACGTATTCACTAACACCATAGTCACATTCTTCGCAAGAGTCTGCAGATCAGGAATCCTTGTCTTATACCGCATCTCGATAATTGCCCTCTCTTTCATCTGTATTGAGTACTGGAACCACAACTTAAAATAAGTCAGCATGACTGCGTTTTCCATTCGTTGCAAAAATGACATTCTTGAAGTGTATTCAGAGCTCATTATTGGCACATAGGATGGGTTCTCGGTAACTCCAATGCGATCTGAAGACCATTGAGGCAACGTTGTTGTTGACAGTGAAATAACAGGGGCCTTAACTCCAAAAACATGTAAAAGCCCAAGCATACAATCGCTGTTAAAATTCTCTACTAATACAACGTCGTAATGCTTCTTTAAAGCTACAGCCAAAGGTGGGTAGTCAACCAGTTTGGAGCAAACTCCCAGAGCCATCTTGGATAGAGGTTGAAACGTATTGATTTGGGTCAAAATCTTATGCAAACCCAAACTGTCCCGAAATTGACCACGTTTCTCGAAGCGGGCCAAGTCGATGGCTTCTGTTCGTATACTAATCAGACCCTGAAGACTTATATCGGTATAGTTTGTCGCAGGTTCCTTCAACGGGAAGAGAGATACCATAGTAACTTGGTGTCCACGTTGAGCTAGTCTTCGAAATAATGGCTGAAAAGTCGCATGATGACTCCTTCCGACGTGTGGAAGCAGACCAAGTATATTAGCAGCATAGACATTGACGATTAGTAACACTACCAGAAATAATACGCTTCTAATTAAAAGCATGATAAAATACACTTGAGTAGGTACTGACTGATTCACTCAAATTTTAAACATAAACTGTTCTAAATCAGAGATTGTAAAATTAATTTGTTGTGTCCATTCCTAAATATTGTGCTACGTCGCAGTAATTTTAATAAATCCGTGTGTTTGTACCCTACCCACCAATCTATACAGTTTGTCTTAATTGACTGGATGACACTAAGTAGGTACGAAGGTATTACTATTTTTAATTTAATTATATAATCATGAAAAACCAACCTATCGATCGTTATTTTCAAATTATATAGTTAAACCTATTATGAGAATGTTTAAAGCTGAATAATACTTGCGAAATTACAAAATCACTATTTTGAAAACTTCACTTTTGCCCCTTTTGCTTGGTTTATAAACATTATGATAAGGATTTTGATAACTAGCTGCCAACAAGATACCTACCTACTATTAAAATAGGTATTTGGGTAACTATGTCAGTCATTGTGCTACAGCGAAATCAGATAATATTGCATTGGGTGGCCTACCACAATACTAATTTTATTGATCACAGTACCTATTCACAGTATCTGCTGACTGCAGAACCTACAAGCACCTAAAGAACTCAAATGAACAAAAAAATGAATCTACTTAATTAAAACAAAAATATTGCAACTTGAAAATCGCGGGGTGCGCGCCAGAATCCTCCCCGTATGCCCTTTGACTGCTGCTCCCTTTTTATTCTTTGCTGCTGGTAAATTACGGCAGTTGAAGGGACGGTGCACCCGGGCCGGGCGATGGTGTTCTTCCGAGGTTATCGTTGCATGGGAAAGCGCAGCGGTGATCCCGGGGGCAACCATGTCCCGTGGCGAATTCAGGCATGTCGGCCCACCACGTGTCCCTCTGATCAGAAGAGGGCACAGTGGTGGGGCAGAGGTGGGCTTGGGGGGTCTGTGGGCTACTGGGCGCCTGTAGTCCTAGCAAGTTTGGTGAGTTCTTCTCCACGCCACGAGAAAGTTAGGTCGCGGGTAGATTGATAGGAAAAGTGATAGCTCCTGTTGGTGTACCTATACATTGTATTTTTTCGGATCACGCACTATTTGTAATCATAACTAATCATCATACTATCATATACTTTTAAAATGGCAAGTCAAAATAAAATTTAACTCAGCCATCGACACGACGAAGAAGAAGAAGAAGAATATACTTAATTTACACTAAACGTACACAACAAACAATTGCAATTAACTAATTATAAATCTACACTGAATTTACGTGAGTATAGAAGGGAAGCAGAATGATAACAGAACGGGAATACAAATGCAAATGGCGGGAAGCGAATGATGCACCCGAGTGCATAGTTCACAGGTCACTCGCCAAAGAAGGCCGTTTCTACCCAGATAAATGTAGCTGTAAAGGCAAATTAGGCACGTGCCTAGGGGCCCTTAATGTTACAACGGGTTGATAGGTATATGAAAAAGTAGTAAATATATTTTTATAAAAAAGTAATAACTGTAACTAAAACTGTGATTTACAGGGACCAAAAATTAACTCCCACGTGGTACCTAGTTGTTAGATTGTCTATGGGCGCTCTCGACATTGAAATCCCTGTCTGTTTCTACCCTAAGGCTCCTCTTTATTCTATGTCTAAGATACGGAACCCTTAAGATGAGTGATATAAAATATGTGATATCTATAACTATACCAGTGACTACTGATAAAATATATTTTGTGCTAAATAGATGCGTTTTTAAATCTTGTTTATTAAGGTTTTGGTAGCAATGATAAAATTGTCTGGCTCGTGGATTACGAAACTAGATTATCTTCTGTTCTAACTTCCGTGTATTATCTCGTATTGTTCTCTTTATTTATCTGCATAGATGCTGCATTTATTTTTTTCGTTGCATTATTACTATTATTTTTATAGAATTTCACACCAGCAGCTTTTAAGTTGATGCGTGTGTTTTGCGATTTGGAGAATTGGTCAAGTTGGTTTTTAAAACTATTTAAGCTGGGTGCATTTATCACAATTTCTGAGAGTTTGTTCCACGCTGCTAACTACACGATTCGGCAAGAAATGTCTCAGAGGTATCTTTTTAACCGACTTCTAAAAAAGGAGGAGGTTCTCAATTCGATTCGTATATATGTTGCTTTTTTTTTTTATGTTTGTTCACAGATAATCTCCGTCGTTTATGAACTGATTTTGATGATTCTTTTTTTGTTAGACAGGAGATGATTCCAAAAGGGTCCCATCGTCAGCATGTCGTGATCTGATGATGGGGTCTCAGAGAAATCGAGGGCAACCCTCGAATTTTATAGGCACATGTAATGTTTTTAGTGTATTTTTCAAAGCTGCACCAGTATTTACGTATTTTTATGTCGATGAGCTGATGATGGAATGTCAACTCCTCAATGGTTAGGAGTTAAAGGATAATTCTTTCACTACTGTACACATATTCAGACTGCTAGTTATGATGTCAAGTGAGCTGTTGGAACGGAGATATTTCAAAGGTGGTACCATTGTCAGCATGTCATGATCTGATGATGGGATCCCAAAGAAATCGGGGGCAACCCTCATATTTTATTAATCGAGGCCAGGATTTACACTTGGTCGCAATAATTTTATGTGGTTGAGCTGATGATGGAAGGTCGTGACCCTCAATAGTCAGGCGAAAGGATTTAATTCTTGTCTATTATTAATAAGTTTTCCGTCTCAAATAACCGTCGACTCCTCATTCGAGAAACATTCTTGCTCGGTCTACCCATCACTTAAAATCGTAAAATAAAATAATTTTTAACAAAAAAAAAAACCGACTTCAAAAAGTAGGTAAACTAAAAAGCAAAAAATAAATTTACTTCGCACAAAATAATACGTTTTTTCATTTAGTTAAATAGAAATTATTAAATATTTATTTTATAATTCTGAAGTCGGTGCCAAGTAAACAATTAATAACTCTGTATAGATAATATCAATCGTTCTAACTTTTTTCTGACTGAATATTAGCACAGATAATATAATAATATTAGTTATATTTCTGTGGTAAGTACCAATACTGGGCGACCGCGCACTATCACAACTACGCCTCCCTTTTTGTGTGAACTGTAATTTGATATTGTAGAAAGGTTGTTTTTACTTGGCACCGACTTCAGAATTATAAAATAAATATTTAATAATTTCTATTTAACTAAATGAAAAAACGTATTTATTTTGTGCGAAGTAAATTTATTTTTTGCTTTTTAGTTTACCTACTTTTTGAAGTCGGTTTTTTTTTTGTTCTGTTTGTTCTCGTTAAGACTACAAATTCTGTATCCCATGGTCGGTATTCAAGAAAATCGTTTCGCTGCAACATTTCTAATGCGAACTGTAAAAGTGGAACGCCCGTGTATTAGTTAAGCATATATTATATAGATCGCATTTCGCGTTACTCTAGAATTTTGGAGGATGTTGCGATTGAAATTTGGAGAACAATAAAACAAAAACAATATAAGCAATAATGGTTTTATTATCAAAATACTGCGACGTTTCAACTATACAACATTCCTTGTTCTCGGACACACAACACAGGCAGTCAGGGCACTAACAATAAATTATGACTTATTTATTGAAAAAATCGTGTTCGATGTATTCTCATGCTGCAATCAACACGACGATCATTCTGAAACAATACAAAGATACATTTAGTTTTATTGGAATGTCCCTGCCTCTTTGCTGTAGTCGGTGCTGTGTCTATAAATGCGAACAGACCAGTGTTCTTTGAGATATTTCTGTCGAGGAATTCTCAGTGGCAGCACGGAGACTGGTATTGATTCCTGCCAGTAAATGGCAATAGGCTCGCCCTCTGGTTAGGCCGCTCTTCATATGTCATAATATTATATCTATTATTTTTTATTATTTCATTTATAATATTATTTATTGTATTTTAGTCTGGTGGCTTGGATTTTTGCTTGAAGCTTGAATGTTGCTGAAAGATGTGCAGTTTCCTGGCAGCCGGGCCATAGAGCATATAATTTATTTATTTATTTAACATATTATCCCCACCTGGTAGTGCAGGTTACAGCGCACTATCACCCTCTATCACATGGGGCCTGATGCACATAGTGCGATATGGGTGTTATATATCTCTACAATCCCTCTGGGTAAAATAGAAGTTTGAATGATCCTAGCTCAATGGAGAATGCGTTGGACTTGCAATCGCAAGGGCCCGGGTTTGGTTGCTCGCAATAAGGGGCTTTCGTTTTTCGTCTCACCAGATGGCGCCACTGTAGCCTGAGGTCATATTTAATACAATAGAACCTTAGGGTAAACGTATTAGCACATATGCAACAGTGTTGCGAAGGCCCGTTTTGTTCAGAAAAAGATGGACATAAGTTTCCGAAAGATAAATTGGCTCACTACCATACAATACCATAATAAGTAAAATTTTAATTTATTTATTTAATTCTTTAAATTATTTTTATTTACTCCGTATTTGCTATTTCATTATAATGTTTGATGACGTGTTCAAGCGCCCCTTGGGGTTCGTGAAAATAAATGATTTGAAAGATACACTATAAGGTTCATGCCGGTGCTAAATAAAATCAATTAAGTGAATAGCTACGTACTTTCCAATCATTCATTAAAGGGTGCATGAAAGGAGCCTCCCCGAGTGACGTACACAAAGATTCCCTACGTCCGGCGCACCCTGGGCAATTCGCGAGTTCTTAAAAGCGAATTGGCTAATCCTTTCACCACGATGGCAAGTCAAAATAAAATTTGTCTCAGCCATCGATACGACGAAGAAGAAGATTCATTAATATTTGGTTTCGTATTTAAATGCTTTTCATATATAAATTTGTGTGTCTAAACATATCTCTGGTACTCGTTGAATCTCATTTACTGATCACTACTGTAGCAACACTTCAGTTATCTGATTTCATAACCAAGATTTCATATCAGTTTGTCCTTGAAACTAACATGGTTATATCGTTAAATATAGCTGTAGCGTGTTGTAGTGTAATATGAGAATAGTATCAACGATACTATTATCTATACTTATATATTTGTACGTCCACTGACTGATTCATCAACGCTGGGCCTAAACCTAGGCCTAGGTACTTGAAATTTTGTACAAAGCTTCCTTCTATTACGTAGGCGCGCACTAAGAAGGGATTTTTGGAAATTCAGCCTCTAACAGGGTGAAAAGTGGGACGAAAGTTTGTATGGAAATCTGTCATTTTTGAACTTAGGGTTAGGGTTTTTCAGTAAGAAGCGAGTTGACGCAAAAATTCAATCAATGGCGTTGTTAATATTTTTAATTTGCGGGCACCGGCCAGAATAACGTTTGACGCGGGTGAAACCGCGCAGGGCACCTAGTATACTGATATAGAAAAAATCCTACTACCTGTAAACTTACGCAGTTTTAATATTAATAATGGCAACCCAGTATCTAATCTAATACATGTCCCACTGCTGGGCACGGGCCTATTCTCATGATGAGAAGGGTTAGGCCATAATCCACCACGCTGGCCAAGTGCGGATTGGTAGACTTCACACGACCTCGAGTACTATTTTTGCACTCTCAGGCATGCAGGTTTCCTCACGTTGGTTTCCTTAACCGTTAGCGAGCGATGATTTATATGATAAACTAGCGACCCGCCCCGGCTTCGCACGGGTACAATGCTGATACTAAATACACTACAGAAAAACTGTGAACGTTGTATATAAACACAGCGGCCCGCTCCGGATTCGCACGGGTATATAATAATAATATATTATAGCCTATGTCACTCACTGCAAAAATGATTAAAATCGATCCAGTAGTTTTGATTTATTCATTACTACCCGTGGCCCGCACGCGTTAAATTAGGAGTAAAACAATTCCCCTTTCCCTATACCATGAAGATTTCCTGCTATCTTTGGAATATTCATACACAACATTTTTACTTATTTACTTTTTACATTTCTCAGCTCTATTTTTATCCCGAAGCTGACTGAGTCGAGCCTCACGCTCTATTGACGATTCTCTGTCCCTCTGAACAGGCTCGCTCCCGCGCCGCCCCGACCAGCCGATACCGCCGCAAACTCTACGTCCCGCAATTTTTAAATCTGTAATATCTTCGAAAATATTCATTTAAATCACATGCTATAAAGGGCAATTTTGATCTACATGAAATGCACAACGTATCTAATGTATTTAATTGGATAAGTAATGATACTGTATCGTTTAAAATAGCTTGGTAAATAACCCATATTTTTTTTGTAATATGTAAAAGATAAAAATGGTTACTGTGGGTTATCTTTAGGAGATAAACATATGCCTTTGCGGACTTTTTTATTCATCTTTTCAAGATATACAATTACGTAGTACATAAATTTGATCTATCTCGTAAGGTTTAGCCAGCGTTTGCAATGTAAGCGCAGAAAAATATGTTTGTTACGACATCACATTACAAATCTTTAAATTTCTCGGCTTTTCTCTACTATAATATGCATGTATTATACATAAAAACATTCCTCTTGAATCACTCTATTCATTAAAAAAAACCGCATCAAAATCCGTTGCGTAGTTTTAAAGATTTAAGCGCACATAGGGATATAGGGACAGAAAAGGCGACTTTGTTTTATACTATGTAGTGATACATAAAAACCTTCCTCTTTAATCACTCTATTCATTAAAAAAAACCGCATCAAATCCATTGCGTAGTTTTAAAGATTTAAGCGCACATAGGGACAGAAAGGGCGACTTTGTTTTATACTATGTAGTGACTATGTAGTGATACATAAAAACCTTCCTCTTGAATCACTCTATTCATTAAAAAAAACCGCATCAAAATCCGTTGCGTAGTTTTAAAGATTTAAGCGCACATAGGGACAGAAAGGGCGACTTTGTTTTATACTATGTAGTGATAGTGATATGTAGTGATACACACATTTCTTCGCAAAGACGAATCTTTACTATTTATTGACAGAGGTGTGTGCCGTGGGTTCGAACCCGAGACGTTTGACTTCGCAGTCCTACGGTCTCCCACTCGGCTATCGCTGCTGCCGTTTTAATATTAGTAGGCACTGATATTAAAACTGCCTTGCGAGGATGTGTGTGTATGTCATCTAATCAAAAAAACTTGGTCAATTTTGATGAAATCTTGCACACAACTAGTCTGGATAATTCAATTTAAGATGCAACAAGTAAGTGTATATTTCGTCAAAAAAATATGTTATTGTAGTTTTAATTAAAATTGTTAACTTAATTGGTTAATTAATTTGTTTTCTTGATTGCTTATGACATAATTTACATTATTGATGGTACAATAAATGGCGTATTGGTTTCCGCATGTTGACTTAGACAAATCGTGGCCATTTGCAATAATCATAGCTAGCAACGTAATTTATAAAATATAATCTGCTATCCAGTATCATATGACATGACAGGATAATAAATAAACTGTTGTATCGAGCTATTTATCTAATAACATAACATAACATCATACTTATAGTATTTTTTTTAATTTTCACAACTCCATCTAGTCCCAAACTAAGCAGAGCTTGTACTATGGGTACTAGACATATATTTACTTTTCTTTTGTAAATACATACTTATTATACGTAGACACACCCAGACTAAGACAAACCGCCATGTTCATGCACACAAAGATTTGTCTTAAGCGGGAATCGAACCCGCGACCTCGGCGTCGCAGGCAGGTACACTACCCACTCCGCCACCCGTTCGTCAATATTACCCAGAAAGGTGTGGCAGAGGCGTACAACACCTGATATCTTCAGGTCTAATGGAATAGGGGGTGAGCCTATCGCCATCCACCGGGCACAATTACTACTCCGTACACTATTGTGAATAAAACTTTGCCCGACCTGGGAATCGAACCCGGGACCTCGCGGTGAGAGGCGCATACGCTAACCACTAGTCCATCACCTTACGTGTTTAATAGCAGAGATACGGAGATGGATGACAATACCGAAGGCTTTGAAGTAATTTATTCGTATTAGATATCTAATCATCATTCACGCGGCGAACTCTTACCTGGCCATCGCAAGGGCATCCAAAACGTATCTCGAATTATTTTTTGCTATTCTTCAATATTCTAATTTTAAATGGCTACACAAGCAGTCGCTTTACCAACCAGCTATGGTCGCCTCTTGCCAGGACCCTAAATTTCTCAACGGTATGTTACGTCATTTCGTGACGTCACCTTCATATATTTATTCTTCATATATATCCTATGTAAAATACAAACCAACATGGCGAAGTTACATTCAGCACAAATGTTGTGAAGAATGAACGCGTTAGTTATTACAACTTCTTTTTGATTATTTTTATAGCATTTAGCTATGCTTAGCCAATTGTACTAAGAAACAGGGCCTAGCAGGTAACATAAAAAAAAAAATGATGGTTTGGCATATTCACTGATAAATATCCATAAATCCAAACAAACTTTACCTCTTTAATATTAGTAAAGAAGAATCAACTTACCCATAGAGATACAAAAAGAATGATAATAAGTAAAAAGCCAGCTTGATCCATCCTTCCCGTTGACAGACAGTTAG
This sequence comes from Hypena proboscidalis, assembly GCA_905147285.1. Taxonomy (NCBI): domain Eukaryota; kingdom Metazoa; phylum Arthropoda; class Insecta; order Lepidoptera; family Erebidae; genus Hypena; species Hypena proboscidalis. Next base: position 3,599,020 of record LR990132.1, read on the forward strand.
AACATCTGCATTCATGATGCTTGTGGGGTCATACAGACCTGGACCTGACATCACAGGTCTTGTGTAGTATCTGAAAGCAAGAGAAAAATACATTGAATAGGATTTTTTTTTTCGTTAGCCTTCGTTCTCCAACTGCCGGGCAAAGGCCTCCCCCAAACGTTTCCAGTCCTCCCTATCTCCTGCAGTTTCCCACCAGATGTGGCTGTAGGCATCTAGGCCGTCCCGCCAGCGCCTCCTAGGTCTACCCCAACGACGGTGTCCTTCTTGGGGCATCGATTGTGTGGCAATCCGTGCCCACCTCTCCGGATGCATACGTGAAACATGACCCACCCAGAATAGGTATAATTTAGAAATTATTTATTTTCTCTACGCAAACATCACTTTGGCGCCACTTAGTAACTCTGCACCTGTAGGAACGTGCTTACTTTGCCTCAGACCCTTAGGAGCAATAAGCTGCTTAACAGAGACTAGTGTAATAGTTTATAGCCATGAACAAAAGAAGTGTTTATAAAATGGACAAGATGACTGAAACCTCTGCCACCAGATGTTGGTTAGACTGGGATTCAAAATGGGCGGCTCTGATTGATCGAGAATCAAACTGAGTCACCAGATCTTGCTGATAACCTTGTTCATTATATAGACAGAGAAAGCCATAGAACAATTGATAGCTACAGTTGCACTCACACGAAAAAAAGAAAATGTGTATCCCAATCCCAAGTGTAAAAATTGATACAGAGTTTTTGTTTCTGCATGCATGACGGCTTTTTAAAGGTCACCACAGCCGTGTGCCTATATGTTGTGTATGACATTCTATGGAGGGGTGATGAGAGCCTTGAAAAGCTGATCGTGGTGGGGAATACGGAAGGTAAACGAGCCCGTGGACGATCCCCAACCAGATGGAGCGATCAAGTGCGAGGCCCATCAGCTGCTAAGTTTAGCTCGGTCGTCAGAGACGCGACAAACAGACGCCGGTGGAGGCAGATTATTAAGGCCAGATGCAGGCCATCCACATCCGATGATGACCACGATCCTCAGCCATGAGGGACCGACCGCAGAGAGAGATAAATAATGGGTATTTATTGCATCACTAATGGCATTCCTCTTACAATAAACATAACCCACCATATTCGGTATGGTATGCTAGTGACTCATAGATTATATCACCAATCGGTTCACAGGTAACATTGGCCCATATTCAAAGCAATCACCTAAGAATAGCCATAGTTTATGCATTTATATAATTGATATGCTAATTGATTTAATAGGTAATGAATTAGATTGCCCTCCAATTGAAAATTATAATAAGCATTATGTATCTGTTTTAGGCAGATTTATTGTTATATTAATCCTTACTAATATTACAAATGCGCAGTAACTCAGTGTGTTTAAATTTTTACAGCTAAACTACTGACCCTAATTAGAGAAAAATAGGTATCGCGATTGTTTAAGATCTGAGTAAGGACATAGGCAACTTTTTCACGACATACTAGCCAAGTCTTATTGAAACATACAAGATACTCTCCGGTTGTTACAATGTTCCTGGGATACTATAATTTGTACAGTCTAATCGAGAACAAACACCTCAGAGGACATTCACTCAAACTGTGTACAGAACCACACAAAGGAAACCCTCTGAGACACTTCTTGCTGAATCGTGTAGTAGCAGCGTGGAACAAACGCCCAGAAATTGTAATAAATGCACCCAGCTTTTACCCACGTGTAGTGTAGTGGGTTCGATCTCCACATGGGACAAATCTTTGTGTGATTCGCAATTATTTGTTCTGAGACTGGGTGTGCTTGTGTGAGTGAATGTGTATATTTGGCCTGTCATTGGGACCATTGGATAATGTAATTGCTTCTGGCGTTCTATCTAATGTAAACAATCCAAAAAACTTTTAAACTTACTAAACAGTTTTAAAAACCAACTTGACAAATTCGCATCAGCTGCTAGTGTGAAATTCTATAAATAATAAAAATAAAAAAATATGATGTTGGTGTTTGAAATGCATGTGGAAGTTTGTATTACACATAAATAACAAAGTAGTATAGCTAGCTAGTCAGTCTGATACACTTCCACAGCTTAACTACTGAACCAATCTTTATGACAATGAATATGGAGATGTTTCAAGACCTGAGGAAGGACATACGCTACTTTTTTTCAACATACAAGTTTTGGAGGCTCTCTCCTTATCTTTCTTTTTTTCCATCATCAGAACATTAGTCATATATTATTTTATTGTTCTGTTTTATACAAAACAGGTTAATTAATAAGGTAAAAATCTATGAATTATGTGAGGCACATATTTTCTAGTTAATAAATGATCTAACAGGAAAGACTCAAGATGAAACTGAAATTTATAATTTGTGCCATATCTCCCGTGGTATAACTAAAATGCCGTTATCTGCTCAAACCATTTTTTTTGGATACCAAATAAAAACCGCGGAAAAAACCGATGTAGCTTTTCAATGACAAAACTTATTTTATCTATGTTTTGGTACCTATCTTTGAATCTCAAATAAGTTTTGTCATCGAAAAGTATGTAACGGTTTAAATTTTTTCAGCGGTTTTTATTTGTTATCCAAAAAAATGGTTTTAGCAGATATTTTCAAAAAATTGTTAAATGAGCATTATTTATCATTATAATAATTTATTTTGTAGTGTATATTAAGTATAATATATGATTTTATGTATATGTATTTATTGTATATAGTATGTATTTATGTACTGTATGTATTTTTATATTGTATAGTGTGTATTTAAGTGCCTATGCACCCAATATTTCATGTACTATTTAGTATTTTAATTATGTATTTATTTTTATTCTAGTCTTTAATCTTGACAAGCCTTGAGCAAAATAAAAAATGTAACAACAAATCCAATGCAATAAACGACCCCAAATATCCATTCTATTATGTCCATCCTAAGGTTGCCTGGAAGAGATCGCGTCAAGCGATAAGGCCGCCCTTTGTACGTTATAGTTTTAAGTACCTATTTTTTTGTATGTTTTTTAAAAATTTGATGTGCAAATAAAGTTTTCTCTATCTATCTTTCTCTATCTATCTAACGGCATTTTAGTTATACCATGGCAGATATAGTTTTAGGTTTTTATTTAATAATTGCTGCTATGTAGGCAGCAGTTGATAACCATGTCATTTTATATTTATTTTTGAAAATCTAAAGAGTAGACTTACAGACAACATTACAAATTCAAAAATACAGTGTAACTTAACCCATTACCGCCCTCAGTACCTGCACAGGTACAACTACTTAATCAATAAATTATGTATTTTATCTGTGGTAAGTGTTGAAGGTAATTAGAAATTACAAATCTAGATGACACTAGTTACCACATAATAAATAAAAATAGGCGGTGGCGCGAAAACAAATGTCACTTATTTTGTAATAAAATACGGAGTCCAGACACGACATACAAGGTAAGATTATTTTGTTGGTTTTTATCAAAAATAGTGAAATATTTCAACTTTTGATTTTATTTTTATGGAGACTATTTATTTGTGTTTGTAATAATAACATAAGAATGAAAGTTTATTACAAAACTTGTAAAGTAGGGTTTGTTTCATTTGTTGTACACAGACGGGTACAGCGGGCAGATTCGTACTAAAATTTCGTTTTGTTTACAGTATTACTTATAAGTTGAAAATATGAAGAAGAAGCCTAGGGCGGAATATGATTATAGTTTTGATACAAAGAATGAGATAACTATGGTACGTTGGAAGGACAATAATGTCGTTACAATGGGAACTAATTTTGATGACATAGAGCCTCTGGGCAAAGTCAAACGCTGGTGTAACATCAGAAAGCAAAAGGTTGACGTAAATACAGGGTGGATGCGACATAGCCACATTTATTGAAACCACAGCTTCTATACATGGCCAGTATGCATTTCCACCGGATAAAAAATTCTCTGGCGAAAAAAAAAATCCACGTCTTCCGAACAAATTGCACGATCGCAATGTTCAAATTGTTCGGAGAACGTGTTTTTTTTTTTTTCGCCAGAGAATTTTTATCCGGTGGAAATTGATACCTACCATGTATAGAAGCTGTGGTTTCAATAAATGTCGCTATGTCGCATCCACCCCGTATACCTAAAATGTTTGTCAACTATAATAAAGGAATGGGTGGAGTTGACCAAATGGATCAGTCTATCAGCCTTTATCGGATTTCAATAAAAGGAAAAAAGTGGTGGTGGGTTATATTTACCTATTTGCTAGATATGGCGATATCAAATGCTTGGCGACTACAAGTTTTGCTCAGTAAAACTAAACAAGAGATAACTTACATGGACCAGTTATCTTTCAGACGAACTATTGCACGGACTTATTTACGTCCAACGAAAACTAAGAGCCGTCCGTCATCCTCAGCAGCACTAGGGGGTCGGAACAATAATGGTCATAATCCTGAACGGATGGAAAACCCACTGCGATGTGTTATCTGTCACCAAAGAATTCGCTGGCGTTGCGAAATATGTTTGAAAACGCTATGTGTTGAACGACCTTGTTTCAAACAATTTCACTCCTAAAGCGCCCACTGTACACGGCTGAGTACACCCCTAAAACTTGATTTGTACAATTTTTTTTTTCATTTTATCTTCTTATATAGCATATGTTATCCCTTATGGACTAATAAATAGAAAAACAATAGAAAAATATACTGCAGTTTCATTTTGGGCGTTAATGGGTTAAAGACAATGATTTCAACTATTGACTTCCACACATGAATAAAACATCTGAATAGATAATGTAACTGTAACTGACTATTGGGTCTGTGACAATAATTCTGTAAAGCACACAACAATCAAAGATTATTGTTATCGGTTTTCCTTGTATTGCTTTATTACTATTCATCGCAAATACACATTCAAGGTCTTTTCGGCTTCGTTAGGTCCAAGACCTTGTCCTTGCATCGCCCTTAGCATCTTATCATAACATAACCTAAAGTTAATCAGAAACTTACCTGTGAATGTGATACAAGATCAAGGGAACGTTTATCAAGAGCGACACCCATTCTCCCGACAGTAAAAACAATACGTTTATTAATAAATGCAGCAAATACTCCGGTAACACCAACTAAAACAGAAAAATATAGGTTAATACATCTGAACTCAAGTGAACTTTGGGTGCACTTTGTAAATATATAAATACGTACCGGGTTGAGGCTATTACATTGGTCTATTGGATTTTTATAGTCGGTTTTCAATTCATCAAACGCAATAACATGGAATATTGAAAAGAAGATTAGAAATGCGTCTACAATTAACGCTATAATGTATGAAAAGGCAGGGAAACTGAACGCCATTTTTACAAAACTAAACTTGACAACTGAATAATTGAGATGACATGTGACAGAATGACAGTGTGTTTTTTGCTAAACTTTGAATATGAGTCTCTTGAGCACTGCATTTCGTAATGTTTTAAATTATAAGATATCATTGACATTTTTATTTAAATGAACTCACTGATGGACTAATTACATGCTTTTAAATTTGGATATTATTAAAACTTTCATGTACTTTATTTTACAATTTCTAATATTTTTTTCCGATCACATGCCGTTCAGAAAGAACTTCTTATTTTTGAACGAATTTGATGTGTACAAATGACAGATCACCAGCTCATATGAGAGCTAACCAACCGAATTGAAAAGGTCACTTTTGCGAGCCCAATTAGGATAAATTGACGCATTTTATATTAGTCGTGAAATAAATAAGGAATATGTTTGCGATTTAGCAATTACAGATTTACAACAAAATAGTGGTGAAAATTAATTAATATCTATTATGGACTTCTAAACAAATAAAATGAAGCATACTTGGGTTGTGTGTCTGTGTTTGGTGCATTTAGTTAATAGTATCGAGCACGATTTCAAAGGTTTTGATGATAGTATATTATTTGGGATTAACTGGCCCGGTAAAGATCTTGAAAACCTAGTCGATGGTGAAGTAAATCCGCCTGCCACTCCAGAGGTAAGTTTTGATCATATCACATGTTTAGCTCTAGCGAAACACGAAACATTTAATATATCAGAGATCGAAAGACAATGGGTTTTCCTTTCGACTGTAATAACTGATCACAGTTAGTGGTTTTTAATATCAAAAGCTAATCTTTGACTATTACCAGTTACAGAAAAAGGAAATCCTCAAACTCACAACTGCCAACAAAGAAAAGTATGAATGTAGAATACCTGAGTTGCGAGCCAAAGAGACAACAAGCATTGAGGAGTATGATGGACCTTCACCGATCAGTCTGCTAAAGCCTTTATTCTCTCAGAAGATATGTTCGTACCGGCTGGAGAGCTATTGGAGCTATGAAGTTTGTCATGGAAGGTATATCAGGCAGTATCATGAGGAGAGAGAAGGTTTGTATCTTTATTTTAAAATGAAACAGGATTTACTCTTGTCACATTTAGTCTTTATTTAATCCAAAATGCATTGATGAATTTGTCAATAGCAGCATGGAGTCGGAATTGTGCCTGGCAGATGGCGATAGGCTCACCCCCTATCCAATGGGACCTAAACGTAACAGGTGAAATGTGAGGTGTGTGGGTGTTATACACCTCTGCCACACCCTTCTGGGTAATATAGGCGAGATTTTATGTTAATACAAAACCCTTCTTCATATTTAAGAGCCCTATTACAAAAAAATGCGTATGTGCAAGGTTTTCGCCGTCGTAATTGTATACTTTTTGCTGTTTATTACTTAAAAAAATTACATTATAAAGATAGCCCATTTCTTCGTCTTAAACATTAATACAACAGATATTATTTTTTTAATTTAATTATGCAGTAATCATCATTCTGCTGATGTATGATTCAGTAAAAGAGGGGAACAGACCTTGTTTGAGAGCTCTAATTTGTAAAAACTGGCTAACACTGCCCATCAAAATATTATTTTTTGTATTGAATGTATCCTCTACTAACATCATTATAAAATATATTTTTAATATTGACCTTTTATGAGTATAAAAAAAGGTCTGGAATTGATACAAGTTTTAATCAAAATTACCTCAAAACAAGTCAGAATATCTCTGGTATTTCGTATTATTTCAATATAAAGTTTTTACTAAAATAATATTTCACTTTTGCTTTATCCTATAAATTTTTTGTTTTATTTAAAATTGCTATAGTTATTTTGTAATAAATCAAATAAAAGTAGTACTTATTTGACTGCGCCGGGGCGATGCAATCAGATGCGCACGAGCGCTTGTCGAGGTCGGACCTATGTCAGTTTATTTCGTGCGCTAGTGTGCGTAACTAGGCAAGTAAACGCTACGTCAGTGTGTGTGCGTGTGAGCATCTCATAGTAGGATCGCGATTTCTTGATCATTGTGAGTATAATATTATTTTGGTATTGTGTGTTGTAGTAGCACAATTATTTTACTTCTTTTGTATTATACAGATAATTGCGTTTTATTGTAGTTGTGCTACAGTCAATATGGGTAAATGTAAATACCAATGCTTATGGAAACGTAAAAGGTATAACATCGAAAACCTGAGCAAAGCTAGAGAAGCAAGGTATGTATTTAATTTCTTTTTCGTCGTTATTTAATTGGTCGTGTTTGTTATGAATTGTTAGAAGGTTCTAATGAAAAAAAAAATAGAAAGGACATCCGCTCCCCTCAATACCTACTTTTTCGGCGTGTTCGAGAAAGTTCTTATGAAAGAAAAATAAGAAATTTGCTCATATTTCCCATTTCTATTAAAACATACTTATACGGGGTGGATGCGACATAGCGACATTTATTGAAACCACAGCTTCTATACATGGTAAGTATCAATTTCCACCGGATAAAAATTCTCTGGCGAAAAAAAAAAATCACGTTCTCCGAACAATTTGAACATTGCGATCGTGCAATTTGTTCGGAAGACGTGAATTTTTTTTTTCGCCAGAGAATTTTTTATCCGGTGGAAATGCATACTGGCCATGTATAGAAGCTGTGGTTTCAATAAATGTCGCTATGTCGCATCCACCCTGTATATTCATAATTTATATTTTTTTATAGAAATAATAAAAAACAGAATCTGGAAAACTTTGAAGCTTCAACATCTAGCAACATCAATGAAACTAAGGACATGGTAAAATAATGAACTTTTCTTAATATGAAATACTTCGTATTGAAAATTTAATTTATTTCATGCTTTTTTTAATTTTTTAGACTTTTGACAGTGAATACGCAGACTTCGACACTAATGATAATTCAATAATTGAAGAAACAGATATAGAAGAAATATCTGTTAACTGTAACGCTGACAAGGTATATATAATTATTATACATTGTATACCAAATAGTTTGTTAAAACTTAGGCAATCCCCATAAGTGATCTTTGTTTTACGCTACACAATGTACTTATATCTTTTTTCTAGGTAATGCTTCGTTTGGGAAAATTATTTAATATTATGTTTTTTTTTTTAAATTTTTTAGAGTGTTGACAATAAAAATCCAGGCTTCGAGACTAATGATAGTTTAATCATTGAAGAAATAGATAAAGAAGAAATATCTGTTAACCGTAATGATGAAAAGGTATGTACGCTAACTAGTTGCTTAAGACTTAGGAAATCCCTATTATAACTAATCTTTGTCTTAAGCTACACAATTTACTTATATCTCTTTGATGGGTAATGCTAATGCTTTATTTTGCCTTGTTCACAGGATAATATAGATATTCAAGGAAGACGCTTAATTGATTTTCGTTTCTTCATGAATCAGTTGGTTGCAATTGATGCGCATAGCGAAAAATTGTCATCAAGTCACTATAGTAAACGACACTTATCGACATATTATAATGTATGTATTTATTTTTGTGGATCACACCTACTTTAGCATAATGTTCACGTACTGTAATATTTACTTTATATTAAGTTTCATAATGTTATCAAAAATATACGAAATAAAATAATTTTAATGTGTTTCAATTGACTAAATGTTGTAAAACTGATATACCTGTTATTGATAAGGAGCCAATTCTGCAAACTACTAAACTGGTAAACTGAAAAAATACTTTTTATTCTAACAACAAAGCATACTTTACGATTCGTTTACCGTGGAAGTGCCATAGGAAATCATACTACAGCGGATCAAGATTATTTAGTCACTGTTCACGCAACATGTGCATCGAGTGTCGTAACTTGCCGCGCGGTCGCAGAACTAAACACCTAATTTGGCGCAACGTAAAAATGTAATAGGGCTCTTAAATAGCAACTTAATTTGAGTTGTTAAAAATAACAAAAAAAAAATAACATCAGTCTCATTCTTAGTAATTGAATGTATTTGCAGGAAAACAAGTTAAAACTCAAGAATACTACCTGGGCCACTGGAGCTCAGAGAAGCATGCCAAGCTTGAGGCTACAGAGTTCAAGGAGCCCTACAAAATGACCAAAGTTGAAGGGGCTAAGCTACCTTCTGTGGAAATGGTTTTGGATGAAGGTTAGAATTATATTTGATTATATTCTTTACACAAGAAAATAAAATACAATATTCTTTATTGTACACCAAAAACAAAAACTATACACAACATAAAATATTAAACATACAATGGGTGGTATTATTGCTGTCCACGATTTCTTCCATTCCAACATGAAGATGCAAAAAAATGAAGATTTTTACGGATGCACAAATTTAAAATTATACAATATTTTGAAAAATAAATGAATGCAGTCTGGTATGCTAACATAAAATGCAGTGCCCAAAATAGTACTAGCAATATTCTGACATAGACCACATATATTTATTGTATTTGATTGCTATACTTGATATAAACATAACGAATTAGAATTGACGACGCCTTTTCTCTCTCGTACCCGCATGCGTTTATGGGCCTGCAGCCTCTGTAGAATGCATATTTTAATGTAACAAAATAGATACACTTTGGCATGCAGCCCAAGCGGGTGCGGGCGAGAACCGCGTTGTGCGTTCCTAGCCTAGAAATATCGTGGACACTATAAAAATCCTATTATGCAGATATTATCACATAGACTTTTGCCATCTATATATTCGCCTTATGACTTGTCATGTGCGTCATTGCGAGCCTTATAACACCGACAATGGTTCTGCCAATTGCTTTAATCAATGATTGAATTACGAATTTACATAATTCCAGGCACAGTCTGTGATTTAAGTGGAAAACCACGTCTAACAAGAGTGTACTATGTATGCTACACCCATGGCAAGCATGAAGTATATTCCTTCAAAGAAACATCCACCTGTGAATATGAGATCATCATTCTATCTCCCTTACTCTGTGAACATCCTCACTTCAAACCTAAGGATGTGAGCGAGAACATCATAGATTGTCTACCCACCGGTGATGCGCCCAAAAAACCAAGGAGTTTGCTTAAAATGGAGGTTGAGAGCTTGCGGTTTCATCACCAGACTATAAGAATGATTAATAATAATGTAAGTATTGTGTTTTATCTACAGTGTCCTATGTTACAGTAAGGTTTGTTATGAATAGTAAAATTTTTGAGTGTGTAGAAAAATAGCCAATATGCACTATAGAATATTTCTTTTAATAAACATTTTTTAATGCTAGTTACTATACTTCCACTATAACGTCACTTTATCTCTTTTTTATGTTTTAGTTTTCAACTCTTGCATACAATCTCATTCAATGTCTCATTAACTCAGCTTAAATCATATTTAACCAATTTCAAAAAAGGAGGAGGTAAGTATTTAAGGTGTTTTATCACTGAATGAGGTAGTTTGTAATAGATTTGGTTTTGAAGTGTATAACAAGCTTCACTTAACTTTTTTGTGTGTATGTAGAGTCGGCACCAAATTTAGTAGCCCAATATTTAGCAATATTTTTTGTTAGTTGCTTTTTTAACTTTTTTGTTGGCGTTATTCAGGCGAATGATCCTAAGGATGTTCTTGCTGTGTTGAAAGTTGAGAAAATTGATAAGGTAATTATTTTTATTTTGCTTTGGCAAGTATTGTTTCGTCGCCTTATTAATAATTTTAGGACAACCTACTCAAGGTAGGGTATCAATAGGGGTCATCCATAAAAAACGTCACACTTATTTCGTAATTTTTGGACCCCGTCCCCCATCCTGGTAACAGTTACCCTCATATATTTTGCAATTTTACATGTAGAAATCATAAAATTGTGGCATATCTGCGTTGGGGCTCATTGGCGACCGGTGTTTGACACTAGTGAAGTGAGTGTGAATTTTTCAACAAATGATTGATACTTCTGCTCAAACAGATAGTACTGGAAATATTGTTCTTCTTTTCGATATTTTTGTCATTTTTTCACTTATATATTTTGATTGTAAAATATACGAAACTTACGACTCCTCTCACCCCTTTGTCACACCTTGACGACCCCCCCCCTTCCTCTCAACGTGTGACGAACTTTATGGATGGTCCCATTATGATGTACGGATTGATATTATGGTTATATTCTCTCAAAAAGGCACAATTTTATAATTTCGGCTGTTACTGCCTCATGTAAAGCTTATCATTTTATCATATATTGTCTGTTAAATATTGAATTTGTTCAACATGTAACATCGGTAGAGCAAACAGAAGCACATTGTCATTCATCAAATTATAAATCCTTTTTGGTTAATTGTAAATTGATTGTAAGAAAAGCAGAAGATGATTTATGTGTTTCTCTGCACCACCCTAGGTTGACTGTTAAAGAATGCCACTAGGCATTAAGTCCACATTTGTACCATTTTGTGTGCAAAAAGTTAAATAAATAAATAAAAGTAGTAACTGTTAAAAGTATGTTCAGAGATCCAATTTATGCTGTCAAAGAAGTGAGATTTACCAAAATGCCACTTCATTAAGTGATGCTGCAACAAGATCTATCCAAACAATGTTTGTCTATACATAAACAGAATGTGAATACAGAAGACACATTTATGCATTCAAAGCGACCAATTTTACTATGATATTATTATTATTATTTCTCTTTATTTTTTATTAATCTTATTTTATATATATTTTTAAATATTATTTATAAAAAATAACAAAAAAAAAACATTTAAAAATATCAAAAAACAGTCTCCCACCGGAGACATCGGGTGCAGGGACTAAGCTGCCGGTGGTTAGGGCTCCAGAGAGAGGGACCTCCTCACGATTCGCGCCGTGTCCAAAAGGACCGCCTTCTGCTACTGGCTCTTAGTCCAGTTGCCTAACGCTTATTTTTAAAAGCTTACTATTTAATTTAAAATTCATATTAGTATTTTTGTTATCTGCTTCACGCAATCATACTGCACTGTGGGGTATCCTAACTACATATACTACCTATTTAGACTTTAAACTGTTTTCAGGATGGTGAAACTCATTTGAAGTTCGAGTTGCATCCGTTGAATGAGGACGAGGATCTGGTCGAGGGCTCAAAGCCGCCCCAGCAGCTTGTATCCAAGGCTCTACCGGTGATCACGGACGACTCGCCTGTTAGAGCGTTTTTGAATGGAGAGAACTGTCTTAATGGGGTAAACTACTAAATATTTTTTCGTCAAATGATGTGATGGTTGTCTGATGTAGCAACATGGCAATGCTTATCTTTTGTAGATGATATGCTCTTCAGATATGCTTGATTTTTAGTTAATTTTATTTACATTCACTCACCTAGGAAAATTTAAACTTTTCTCCACCAAAATAAAATCCTTTATATTGTATTTAGTTTATGGTGTGTGTGTGTGTTACAATGTGGTCATATACCTGCATAGTTTCAGACTCCGTATGTAGAAATTGAAATATTGAGATGTTCGATAAAAAACAGGTACTGTAATTTACATCGAAAATCTTTAGATCGATATTTGTATAATTAACTTTCTTAACCCAAATTTTGTCTTTTTGCTTTTATCAATATTGTATGTAACATAACGCCTATATTACTCAGAAGGGTGGGGCAGAAGTGTACAACACCCACATTACACCTGTTATGTTCAGGTCCCTTGGGATAGGGGGTGAGCCTATTGCCATCCACCAGGCACAATTTCAACTCCGTGCTGCTATTATGTATATCCTGACAGAAAATTCACAAATAACACTTTGCCTGACCCGGGAATCATACCCGACACCTTGCGGTGAGAGGCCCATACACTAATCACTAGACCATCAAGGCATTTTGTACATACATATATACACCTGTTAAGGTCCCATGGGATAGAGGGGTGAACCTATCGCCTCCGGGCACAATACCAACTCCGTGCTACTATTGGGAAAAAAACCGGCCAAGTGCGTGTCGGGCCACGTGCAATAGGGTTCCGTAGCTAGTCGTAACAACATTAAATGTACCGATTACCGACAAATAGCCAAAATACCAACATTTTTTCGCCAGCAAAAATAACTTTGTTTTTCATAGTGTTTTATGCAATTTGTATCAATAACAAAGTTATAATTTGCGGTTGCTGAAAAAGTGCTATAACTCAAAAACTGCCGACTGTATCTCATTCAAAATAATTTTGGTTGAAAGTTTTTATTAAGATCTATAATATATATATTTTTTAGATTTTTCACTCCTGTGGTTTAAAAGTTAGAGGGGGGGAGGACACTCATTTTAGCACTTTGAAAGTGTCTATCTTTGGAACGATTGACATTGAAAAAAAAATGGTTCTAGAAACCTCAATGTAATTTTTAAAGACCTATCTATAGATAGACAACCCACACGTATAGGTTGAATGAAAAAAAAAAAAAAATTGTTTCAGTTCATTGTATGGGGAGCCAGCCCCCCTCTAATACTAATATTTTTTTTTTGTGTAAAAATCGTAAAGCGGTTAACAGAATACATCTACCTACGTAGTTTCAATTGTGTAGTCCTAATAGTTTTGGCATAAAGTGGCTGTGACATACAGACAGGCAGACAGACAGACATGACGAATTTATAATGGTTCCGTTTTTTGCCATTCGGCTACGGAACCCTAAAAAAAGTAAGTATAGTATATACATTTTTACCATGAATATTCCAGGGCACAGGCTGGTGGAAGTACGAGTTCTGCTACGGCAAGCACGTGGTCCAGTACCACATGGACCGCACGGGGGAGAAGACCACGTTATTGCTTGGCAGGTTCGACGAGCAAGCGCATCTCGACTGGATTAAAGAGAATAAGGGCAAGGCGCCTAAACCAGTCGGTGAGTATAATATGACTTCACGCCATGATGGAGTGTGTGAGACGTATGACGTATACCTAACAGCTACATTTCAGCAGTTATCATTATAAGATAGATAGATAGATAAAAACTTTATTGCATACCATTCCATTACAAACTCCTCCTCGCGTCGTGTTCCTCATTGCTGAGGGTCGTGAAGTCCCCGTGGTATTATCTTTTTTTTGACAGTGTCCCGCCATCTGTCTCTGTTCTTGGCATCATGTAGTGCAACATGCAGTTGGGTATCCAGAGTGGAACGGATCTGGTCTGTCCATCTTGTCGGGCTACGGCCTCTAGGTCTTTTGCCATCAACCTTGCCAGTAATTATGAGCTGTTCAAGGTTGTGGCCTTCTTTCCTGGCTATGTGACCGAAGAAATCCAGTACTCTGCGCAGGCAGATGGTTGATAGTCTGGTCTTGATGTTCAGTTCGCACAGGATGGATATGTTTGTGCGAAAAGCAGTCCATGGGATTTGTAACATTTTCCTCCAGCACCACATCTCGAAGGCATCAATGCGGTTACGGTCAGCCTTTTTGAGAGTCCAAGTCTCAGCTCCGTAGCTAAATATGGAGAATACCAAAGTTTTACCATAGTTAGTTTAGTATTAGTTTACAATAGTTTTAAAAAAGAATGTATTCATGTGGATATTTTGTGCATAACAGAGCATAATATGGTAGCGAGTGACACTAATTTGATAAATATACCAAACTTTACACTGGGGTCCTTCTTCGCAAGAAAAAACCGCCGCGGAGGTTCATGTATTTTGGTTCGTAGTATTCACAAATTTAAAACAATCAATGAATTAAAACATTACTGCGCTGAAGGTGTAATAGAGGTTTCAGGAATAGAGCTCATTGATCACAAAATGTTAGTTATATGTATTTACAGGCCACCTAAAACCGCTATAGAGGATGTTCGGTGCTTTTTCAACAAATTTACTTCCTTATTAAAAAAATATTCAAGCAGTAAATTAAAACTAGTGATATGTGGTGATTTTAACATAAATATATTAAATAAAACAAATCAATCTATAGAGTTTTTGGATGAATTGGCGTGTTATAATTTAAAATTGGCGTTTAAGGAACCGACACGGTTATTAAGTGGTACTTGCATTGACAACTTCCTATACAATTTTAGGGGTTGCAAAGCTAAAATATGTGAATTAGCCTTGTCGGATCACACTGCCCAACTTCTCAGTTGTAAGGTAAATTATACTAGCTGTTTGAAGTATTGGTTTGTTGATAAGCATGACTACAGTACAGATAACATTACTAAATTCAAGCAATGCATAAATGCCCTATCTTTTAGTGAGGTACTGGAATGTAAAGATGCTGCTACAGCATTCGATATGTTTAGCGAGGCGTTTGCACTTTTTTATGACTTATGCTTTCCCGTATCCCGTACAAAAGTATACGCACAAAAACGACCAAAATGGATATCAAAAGGTATTAAAAAATGCTGCAAACGTAAACGCGAGCTTTTATGGAAATGTCGTAAATATAGAAGTGCCAAATGCATAAATGATTATAAGAACATTTCTTCTCGATTAAACCGTATTATCAAATATACACAAAAAGCTCAAAATGATTACCATATTCTTAATTCTAAAAATAAGTGTAAAGCGACCTGGAAAATTATAAATAAGAACCAACATAATATACCTCGCGAAGATATACACAATATTAACATCGATGGCAGCACCACCGTAAGCGACCCACAGCTAATTGCTAATTCATTTAACAATTTCTTTATTGACCACGTAGGAAAATCGAACTCTGACTTAAACATAAATTGCCCTTCAATTATATCTAATTCTTTTTACATGACGCCGACCTCCCCTAAAGAAATACATAGCATTATTATTGACCTTAAAAATACATCAAGTACTGGATGTGATCAAATATCTACAATGATACTAAAAGAAGTAGCCCACAAAATAGCGTACGTTATGAGTTACCTTATCAATTTGTGTATATATGACGGAGTATTTCCAGAGAAGTTAAAGATGAGCATAGTAAAACCTCTTTTTAAGAAAAACGACAAACACTATCGCCCAATAGCCCTAATACCCATTTTTTCAAAAATAATCGAGAAAGCAATACATAGTAGACTAAGCAATTTTTTTGAAAGTTATAATTTGTTTGCCAACGAGCAGGTCGGGTTTAGAAAAAACAAATCTATCAATTTGGCTATATATAATTTTTTGCAAGAAGTAGTTCATAACGTCGATAAAAAGGTACCAGTATGTGCTCTTTACATGGATCTGTCGAAAGCATTTGACTGTGTGGATCACAAATTATTGCTTAAGAAACTATATGCTTATGGTGTGCGTGGTAACGCTTTAGATCTCATTACATCTTATCTTAGTGGTCGTAAGCAATGCACACAAATTACACGCATTTGCCCAACGCTGAGAAAAGAGATACAATATTCATCTGACTACAGGGAAATTAAATTAGGTATCCCGCAAGGGAGTGTCTTGGGACCTTTGCTATTTAACATTTATATTAATGATTTACCAAAAATAACAAACCATCCCACTATTATGTTCGCTGATGACAGCACAGTTGTATTTAAGGCAAGCGACTCTATCTCAATGGAATTTGACATTAGGAATACATTGCATCGCATAATACAATGGTTGACATCACATAATCTCAAAATAAATTTGGACAAAACATATGTAATGACATTTAGGAATAGATTATCAAAAATTGCTGACATTGATATTATTTATGAAGGTAAAAAGATAGTGGAAGTTGATACCACAAGGTTTCTAGGTCTAACAATAGATAATAGGTTAAATTGGAAACTACACATAGAGAACCTCTGTTTAAAACTAAACCAGCAATCATATGCACTACGCTTACTCTCTAAAGTAGTAAGCCAGACTGGAGTACTGACTGCCTACCATGGATATGTCGGATCTATATTAAAATATGGTATTATGTTCTGGGGACATTCCACAGACAGCGAGCGTATCTTCATAGCACAGAAAAGGTGTGTAAGAGCTATCTGTCAGCTAAAACAAACCGACAGTTGCAAGCCTTTATTTAAGAACCTAAATATATTAACTATGCCTTGCCTGTATATTTATGATGTTATACAATTCGTTCGGAATAATATGAATCTGTTTGAAAGTTATAAAAGCAAAAGACATAAACATAAAATATGTTGTCCATCGCACAGTACTACCTTTACTGATTTAAGTATATTTTGCATGGGCCCACGTATTTATAATCATATACCAAAAGCTATACTAGAAATAAGTTGTAATAAGGCTTTTTTTCAGAAAATAAAAACAATTTTATTGCAAAAATGTTATTATACTGTGCATGAATACTTGACTGATAATGTAATAATGTGACTAATTTGATAATTATTTAAATACTGTTAATTATTATTATTATATACATTGCATGCCTTAAGGTAGAATGTGGCGGAATAATCTCTGTAACAACTCTGTAACACCCATGTTCGCAATAAATAATTTTGAAGTTTGAAGTTTGAAGTTTTAACTAAAATAATTTTTGTTTTGCGTGAGATGTTACGATTCCTCCATATGCCTTGTAGCTGTGACATTGCACTCTTGGCCATTACAAACTAAAGATAACTATTTAAAGATAATAACAATATGCAAAGGGCGGCCTTATCGCTTGACGCAATTTCTGCCAGGCAACCTTTGGATGGACAGATTGAAAAGAAAAAGCGTTGTAGTTTCAGGGTGTATGGAGCTTAGAAACATTTTTATTTTTTTCATTTGCTTAAAGTAAAGATAGGTAAAGAAAATACCTAATACCTAAATAAATATAATTTGTAACTTATCTAATAATATATAATTCAATAAAAAAAACTACTGAGGTGTCAAGGGACACCCGGATGGAACGAAGTTCCTTTCGATATATATTTTTTTTTATTTAGTACTGTAACACCAATCAATTTCGAAGCCGCTCGATAGATGGCGTTGGGATTGAGTTAGATCGCGCTATGGTTTCGTTACAAGTCCTATAGATTAAGGTCCACCGATTTATAGTTTAAGTAAGTTCTGTAGATCCAATTGTGGATTAATGTGCACGATACCGGGCCATTAATTCACTGTTATCTGACTAGAACAGCGATCGTGTACGCCTGCGCGGACCTTTCGCAACGCGCCAGCGCCCCTTATATTTTTAGAAACTCAACTAGTCATTTTTATTTCTTTTTAGTTTTTTTTTTAAGTTTATTTTAGCTTTTATTTTCTATAAGCGAGAGAGAGAGACAGACACGTGTGTCTGATTATGTAGCACCGTAGCTGTAACGTAGCATGTAATTACTACGCCACTACGAGAATTGCTACGAAAGGTGTCGTTACAACTTTTCGTCCCAATTTTTTCCGTCTAGCTCCCTTTCGCAACGCGCGATAAGGAACTTCGTTCCAATAATACTACAAACAATACTACTACATACAAAAATATATACTAATACAATACAAAATAATATTATACATATCAAATAATAATATATATTTTTACTAAACTGATTGATAATGCTCGTTTAACATTTTTTAAAAGTGGTTAAGGATTTGGCTTGTCTTATTTCTACAGGCAATGCATTCCATAACCGTACGGCTTCCACAGTAAAAGACTGGTGATAGAAATTTGTTGAATGCATTGGCATCCCAAATCTCAAATTTATTTATAAGGTATACGTCATACACGTATACCTAACACCCACAGTTCAGCAGTTATGTTTAGGGCCAACCCCTGCAGCAAGGGGTGAGTCAATCATACTAGGCAACTCCAAGCTGCTACTAAGAATTTGCCTTACCGGGGATCGAACCCAAGCCCTTACAGTGGTCGGTCGCATATACTCCTACTAGACTAAGAAGGCACTGGGTTAGTATAACATAGTTAAGCTAAAATTGACGACCGGATGGCGGAGTGGGTAGTGTACCTGCCTGCTACGCCGAGGTCGCGGGTTCGATTCCTGCTTAAGACAAATCTTTGTGTGCATGAACATGGGGGTTTGTCTTTTGTTAACTGTTCATGCACACAAAGATTTGTCTTAAGTGGGGATCGAACCCGCGACCTCGGCGTCGCAGGCAGGTACACTACCCACTCCACCATTCGGTCGTCAGATTTATTATAATAATGATTGAAAATTACTGTTACTTCCTTTCAGAGCACCGCACATCAGTCTCTCACTTCTACGCCGGCGGGGACGTTTGCGACAAAACCGGCAAGCCTCGCCAAACCGAAGTCAAACTCAAATGTTTAGAAAACTCTTCTAGTCCGGCACAAGTGTCCCTATACCTTCTCGAGCCCAGAACATGCCACTACATCCTAGGCGTGGAATCCCCTCTAATATGTGATATACTACCCTTAGCGGACAATACAGGGCTTATCAAATCGGTTAAATCAGCCTTGGAGACGCAAAATGTGCCGACGGAATCGAAGGAGCAAGAAGAAAAGTTGTTGAAAGACAAAGATGTTAAGAAGTATGGCAATGATTAGAATCAATAAAATTAATTTATGGTTATTTGCGTTTTATTTCGTTTTGCGTACCATAGACTTTTGTGTAGGTTGCGCTATACCGCCTCACTTTTAAACTGTACATGAATAGTTGGTCTTCCCTACACAGTGCATCCTCTGATCCCACATATTATCTTCTAAAAAGGTGTTTCCATACCGACTACAATGTAACGTTACGTGTTGAATATTACAGTCGGTGTGGGAGGCGAGCCAAGCATTGCAGTGCGCACCCTGTATTGCTCAGTCTGCGCCCCTGCTACCCTGTAAAGTCGAACTCAAACATAATAGTCAAATTCTGGCGCAGTCTGGAAGCACCTTTCGGACGTAGTGTCAGGGATAGTCATGGGCGTTATCAGATATTTTTGGTAACCGGTATTACACCGGTATGGTGATACAATACCGGTATAGACAACCGTTGCCGAATACCGGTATTTCAGGTACAGTTACTACAGTTATTCTAGCTATAGCGTTTACAAACGTTTTAAGCTAATGTCTGTACTCAACTCAAGGCTAGCTTAGCGAGAGCGACCGCGCAGTAGATATAAGGTCGTCTTTGGCTTATAACTATAACCTTGAATGGTTTGCGCCGCTTTCGCCCCTTTTCTTTTATGCATGCGATATTATCACTTGTAAGAGAGAGATAGATAAGTTAGTTAGTTTTGATTGGTTGCGTGGATTCAGTTGGTTTTGGTTGTCAGTTATTTAGTTATTAGATATGATGTGGGTTCGGTTTTCAAACTACGTTGCACGGGGACGCAGTGATTCGGTAGTTACTTCATAGTTTTATACTAATACCTGATAACCGTTGGTAACTATTTTAATCCCGATACGGTACGTTAGAGAGATGATACCCGTTTTCAGTTACGTTTTGGTATAGCGGAAACATATATATTTTAATATTTTCTTTAAAAACTAAAAAGTTAATTACGGTGGCGGAAGCAATTGTCTTTGCGCCTGATTACGCCGTACACTTTGCACATCGTACAATATTATGGGCGGCGCGGCCCTGATGTCTCCAGACGCTTAGGTTTGGCGATTACTGACTGAATGTGTTTGCCATAGATCAGCCAGGCTCTTTCAAATCTTGAATTCATTCATTTTTTATTCTCCCATTAGAAAGTGTCCAAATTTACCTTCTTTCTATGTCCAAACAGCTTTTAAACAGTTTTCTCTGAAGTCGCTCAGGTATTATGAAGAAGGTACGGTGGAAACAAAACACACATTTTTTTAACTTGACATTTATTTACATTCATATCAACAAAACGGGTGTTTGTATAAAACAGTTCTTTTTAAATTTTTCATACCAATTGTATATCTAGTGATGGTGCCTAATGTAAAAATAATTTATTTTCTTGCTTCTGCTTTTAGATATGCTGACATACCATGACTCGATAACCTCTGTCAAGCTTTCCTTGGCTTTTAAAATAACAAAATGTAGAATATAAAGGTAAACATTGCATTTCACACCCAGATTCTGTTAAAAATGTATTTTTCTGAAGTGATATACGCGTCAATTTTCGAGTTGGTCAATTTGAATTATGTATCTAAAGTCAAGTTACATAATTATTGGTAATCATAATCAAGTGTTAATTATCAACTATCCTAGTAGTCGTCCAAGTTAGTCTAGAAATTCGTCGAATCAAGTAAGAAGGGAACTTTGCTTATCATAAAATCTGGGTATGACATGCGTAAACGTAAGTAAGACTTGTGAGACATTCATTCAATCTATCATGATTTCATCGTATCCGACATTTAGGTAGATATAATTATGTAGCTTTGAAATAAATGTCCCAGCAAGAATTCAATTTAATAAAGTACATAATAGGTAGGTAAATAAATTTCGAAGCAGTCAAGATGACATTTAATATAAAATGCTTTAGCGTCGAACTTGAAAAATAAGCTTATGGCATTTTTCGGTAACATTGCAGGCTCCTGACAATATACTAACTTATATCGATATAGTATATCGTCTTTGAACCCAAACAACAACCCACAATGGCGAAATGGGCATCAATTTTAAAATATAGCTTAGCTCAATTGATGCTGGGCTAAATTGAGCCGAATCCGCTGATTGAAGCAAGTTTGATGACCAGATCTACCATCCTGATTTAAAACAAAATTGCATTCGTTCCCTTGACACACTTTCCAAACATTTAAAGTTTACGGTTATGAAAAACTTAGCAATAGCAACAATAAGGTACCCCGTCAAACACCTAGAAAATTGTAGGTAAAAAATTCTATTCACAATATTTTTGACGTCTATCTAGATCACACGCAGGTGCCTGCATATTATTTACAGGACAGAAATAGCAAAGCCATGAGCTTATTACAACTTAGTGTAGATATGTGTCGTCATTACATCCTCATATTATTATCTTGCCTTTGTTACAGCCTGTAACATAATATGCAAGTACCATAAAGGGGCTAAACGAGTGGTCGTGTCGAGGATTGTAGCTCCATTTTCTCTATTATTAATATTCCCAATGTCCACTTTTAACAATACGTACATGCCTTTATAATAATTTATTTACCTTAACAACAAGAAAATAATATTTGCAAGACGAAGAAAAAAGGACGTTTTACAGTGTCGACTAATGAACTTACTAAAGGAATCACATGACAAAAATTGTTTCTGTTATAACATCTAAAAGAAAACTTATTCAGTCTAGATATTGTCTTTCATGAGACATCAAAAACGTTGACTAAAATTAATCTAAATATAGACCCATCTCGATAAACTTTTTTTTAATAATAATAATAATACTCAACTAAATTTAATTAAGTTAATAGAATAATGATGTTCTCTATACATACATCAATTCTTTAAGAAATAAGAAAAAAGATTAGTGATGCGCAAAGTAAGAAAAATTAATTTAGAACAATCTCCACAAAAGATTAAGCTTTGTCGTTCGGAAATTAATGGTTATTGTTTTCGTCTTGTGTGTCTTGCTAACCTCGTCTTGATGCAAGACTGACTTTGTACATCACTAATTACAAGAAATCGCCATTTTAGACTTAAGTTTGGTTGTAGGTTTGAAATAAACGCATTGGCACAAGTTTCTAACAAAAAATAATTAAAACGATTTATTAAAATCTTAAATAGTTTCGTAAAAGAAAAATAAAATAAATATATCTATGTTTTTTTTTTCGCAAGTGGTAATTACAAGTTTCCTTATTTTCCCTATTGAGCGCTTTTATATCAATAAGTGGTCATATTTAAGAAATAAATGTAATTAATACTTAATTTAATAGCTAATTAGAACGTAAGTAAGTATACGTGCAGGTTTAACGGAAAAATACCAGCACGGTTGTATGTAGGTCAGTTTTTTTATAAGTAAATTCTTTTTTGGCTATCAGCCGCATAATTTCAATACCAATGCAATTATTTTTAGTAAATATCGCGCCATTGCACGCCCAAAGTAAGACTTGAAACATGATATTTTGCCGTAACCTACAAACATACACATGAATAACAATTACAAATAAGAAACAATAAAAATGTGCCAGTGACTATTATGTAAATAGTGACAAACAGTATTTTTAAATAGAAACGTATTAAGAAGATGAATGAAATACCAAACTTACATACGAAAATATTTCTATAATTAAATACTTATACTAACAAAAATTTTTGACTAAAGGGCCAGTGTTCGATGTGTTAAAATTGTAAAAATGTTGACTGTGGTAAAGTAGGTTTACATTAAATACACAAACAAGCACAATAAGTAGATAAGTAAAATATGAGGGAATACTTCTAATATCTAAGTTACGTAGCATGAAGTAACGTTAAAAAGTAAGTATTCAATAGCGGTAATTGATTCCGGTAATTTTTGTATTCCAGCAGTGTCCTTAGTAAGAAATTTATTTACGTTTTTTAGGTAATCATACATAGGCTACAGAAGAATTACATTTAGAAACTTATTTTATTACTCTAAAATAAATTCACTACGATAAAACTTATCGTAAATTACTGAGACATGATGGAAATCTCTTTGTCCGAAGAACCGAGTTGAGGGTAAACTAATGACTTGAAATGAAACTTTCGCTTAAAATAAGGTTTTAGGGGCGAATATAGCTTTAATAGAATATTAGAAATATTTCCTCATTGTATTTGTCAGACATAACGCAAACGCAGTTTGCGCCAGTCTTCGTTGTTAAGTACACTATTTGACAACAAGTATTGTAAACAATAAATACACTGATCACTTTGAGATCGTTTCGTTAATCTAAACACCACTTAATTTTAAACGAAAAAGACTGACTGCAACTGACAATGGCCACATTAATTATTTTACAATTAACTATCAAGTTGGTAACATAAAATAAACGAAAAATAACTGTTAACAAATTAATAATATTCATAAATTGTTCTAACGAACGTAACGGTGTATAACGCAAATACTTATCGGCTACCGGTAGCTTTATTTTACCGGTACTTTAGTACCGAAAACCTTTGGATGATCAACATACTTCTTTGTATACAATGAATAAACATTTTCTTCGCCGGAAACAGCAGTAGTTCTATTTATTCAAAATTACCGGCTCTTTGGCGTCTACGAATTGTATTGATTCCTCAACTTATGCTTAATGTGACTAAAACTTAAATGATAAGACAAAAAAATATTATATAATAAACAATTTGGGGAATACTTTGGAAACGATAAATCCTTTGACACAAACCTTAACTTTATTCTTATTTAGTTAACAACTGTGCACATGGACTCCCGTTTTCGAACGTACCTTACCAAACTATTCAGTTCAAGTGCACCGGATACATCACAACAAACGTTCGGAATCTTACAACCTCTTTTCATATTTTTTTTTATTGTAAATTCACTAGGAACGAGTTCTGGAATATTCTAGTATGGTCTCGATAGTTCTTTAGAACGTTTCAATTGAACTTTGAGTCTCTTTGTACCTATTTGGAAGCCGTTCATGGCTTGTATTGCGGCCTGCGCGGAGGCGGCATTGTCGTAGGACACGAAGCCGAAGCACTTAGAAAGGTTGGTCTGTTTGTCTATGAACACTTTGGCCGAAATCACGTGACCGAACGGCAGGAACGTGGACGCCAGATCGGTGTCAGTAAACTCTTGTGGCAGGTGGTAAATGAACAGGTTACCACCTTCCGGACCTGAAAATAAAAAAAATAACGTTATGATTTGGTCCATTACTTAATTTACTTCTCTCCTATAAATTATTTTCTATCCTTTATGCTTGCAGACCTCAGGTCTATCTATTATATATCTACCTATCGGTGACAACAAGAAAGCAATTTCTTTTTGAATCTGGATAGTTGTCATCGTCCTAAGTAGATTGATTAGAAATAAGAATTTGCCTGGCTTGTAACGTACTTATCGGGAATAAAAGGTAGACAATTATAGAAAAAAACAATGCAATACGGAGATTGCATCCGTTGGGCGGGAAACTGGCGATTAGCCAATGTCTGGCGCTACTCCAACAATTTATGGCTCCAAATTGGTGGATGCTGAAAAACTATAGGACGCTACTTTTTGCTTGTAGCAACTTGTGTGTACTTATTGTCAAGGATTTAATTGCGTACGGAAGTCGGGCAGATCGATACTGAATAATTGGAGGCTTATAGTGAATTTTACTTGATTGGTACAGCTGTAGAAGATGCTAAGTAGTTTCGTAGGTAATATAAAGGATTAAGAGTTCGGTGATCTCGTAATAAAATAAAACAAACTTTATAATAAACAGTCTGCTACAGTGCACTTTTGCTGATACCCGCTACCTCCGGGGGTGTCATTTCGTATTCGCTTAAGGATTTTTAATATAAACTATCATCTATATATCTAACATCTAAATTCTAACCGATGTGCATTAATCTATAAGTTCACACTGATGCTTTGCAAATGACATTTGAAGTGCCAGTGACCGAACAGAATAGATGTGAAAATTGGGTTCTGTTTGTATAATTGTGGCCCAATTGGTTGGTCATCTCAGCTGGCACTCTATTTTTACTTATTCTCACCTTCGACTTGCTTACCAGCAGCAGCGGCGGCGGCCGAGCCCAGCACGGAGCCAAGTGGTGCTGCGGCGAACGCCGTGCCGAACTGCGCCGCGTACGCAGACCCTAGAGGCTCTGCTGTAGACCCTGAAATGCAAGACTTTGGTTTAGAAACGAAAAATACACGGCGAATGTATTTGTCAAAGTTTTTTCTTTTTTTCGGTTACTGATAAAATAACGTTACTTGAAATGTTGCGGTTGACGATAATTTCAATTTCAGTTTAAAGCCGTTAGCGGTACCTTAAGTTTCAGTTATTAATCTTCGAGGCGATCTACAGAAGATGAGTCGTACATAATCATATTTGATTTTGAGAAAATATTGCCCAAAGGAACATGAAGAAACGGGTAGCTGTTTGATAAACAGGTAAGTAGTTATTACCTAAGTTAGCAAAAGTTAAATTCGAATCGAAAGTACTCATTGAGGTATAAAATCAAATAGGTACCTAATCGATAATCTAACGCTAAACTTGTGCAAAGATCAAGTGCATTGAAACAAGAATAAGAATAGTTTAACCGTATTCAATGTCTTGTAAAATTTAAACCGGCGCCGGCGTGGCGCGGCGTCAAATTACCCAAGTTAAACGCTCATGTTAGTGTAAAGAGCGAATCGTAGCTACTTAGAATAAATAATAATTTAAAGTTTGCGGGTAAATTTATTCTGAACATTAACCGGGAAAGGATTACGTTAAACGTCAAAAACAAGACTCGTTAACTTTACCCAACTTTTTGGTCTAACGGTTTTAACAAAGCTTTTAAAACTCCTTCCTGCCGTGAAATTATTTTGTTTATGGCCGAATTAATAACTAAGAGTACAACTCTACGGTAGAAACAACAGGCAAAGACAATATATAATATATTCTTCGTAATCCCAAACTGTCAAAAGACAAATTAAAAATAAAATAATTACAAAAACACTGCACGCGATAGTCACAGTGTTAAACAATATTAGTATCAAAACACAAGTATTTACTACACACTAAATAAGACAATAAACAGCACTCACGCAAATCTCATAAAAGGACAGTAAAATCTAGTTATTTAGCACTTTCATGCAGAAACAATAAACAATGTTAATAATTATACATGGAAACTTAGATTATAAATTGTATTTATTTACCGCTATAAACTATTATTACTACGAAAAAAAAGTAAAAAAGTAAAGAGGCAGTATTCGTCAAATTATTAAGTCAACATTAGACTTTAAATAAAAAAATATTAGAAATGATAATGATGATACTAAATGGTATGTGAAACTAGTATGTAAGAAAAAGTAACTAAACTTATTTAATTATTTTAGTATTATTATAAAGTAGCCAATTTCGCAAGTTCTACAATTTAATTTTTTTACATAGGTTTTAATTTTGAAAAATACAGAATCATTACGACATGCAGAAAGATACAATTTAGAAAGCAACATTTTATCAACAAAAAATTTAAGCGATGCTGGATCTCAGTCAAATTCATGGGCGCCAACACAACATTATTTTTAAAATGCCATAGACAATATTACGTACATAAAAAAAAACAGCGTCATCCTACCGATTTGCAAGGTTAGCCTATGCAAAAGCAAGCAATGGCAGGCCAGTCTACCTATACAATGCCAACATAGAAATCAGGCCAACTTTGGATTCATGTGATAAACGATGCACGTTCCCATTATTCTAGGAACCAAATAGCCTTGGCTCTTGAGTAAACAGATTGTTTTTCAAGACATAATAGTCCCCGTGAAGGTATCAGTATTCAACATTAAAACAATAAAATATTATATTCATCGTTCAAAGTATAATTTATGCAAATGCTAGTCGCTGCTGTTAAGTCGTATAAAAAACGACCTACGCCTGTGCTGTATTGTGTTCCATTGAAGTATTGATAGCCAATAATTGTATTTAAAACAATAGATAACAATACAGGCGCTTTAGTTTATTAGGATGCAATTTTATTCTGGGTTTAAACAAAATTCTTCGATTTAGAAACAATTAATTTGGTATCTGGGTATTTATTTTTAGTGGATGTAGGTATAGTAAATCAAAAAACTACAAAATTCACTAAAATATTACTCACAAAATCCCGTTGTGTAATTTAAATCTAGGTTTGTTAACAAAACTGTCGCACTAGCTATAAAAACGCGGTTTCTAATTTTCTCGAAAATTACGGCACAGTCGCAAATTAACTTTTTAATTAAAGTTCTCAGCAGCCAGGCTCATTTATCACATCAATCTTAGAAGCTTATAGTGTCATTCCATGTCAAAAAACACACATTTTTATTCCATTGTTTTTTTACCTGTGATGTTAGTCTTCCCGAGAAGACCTGAAGTGTGAAAAATGTTCATCGTTAATTAACTTTTTTATATTTTAGTCCAAAACCTGAAATAGGAAAGTTTGCGGACAAAAGAGATCCTTACATGTTTTTTCTTTTAACTTATGTGGGTCCAATTAAGGATTCGGGACAGGTGTAGCAATTAGTGGGGATTTATTGAGTGGAAAATCTACGGTAAACCGAAATGTTATCGAATGGTGAGAAAAACAAGGATTGCTGAACCAAACTGTACCAACGTTAGCTCTGTACCTAACGTAATTTGGAGATCTGTACCTCGTAACATATTTATGGCTAACGTACTGACTACCCTACAGAGTGTAAAAAGATTACATAGAAAATTTTGTTTTAACGGTTGTTTTATAGACCTTGTAACGCAAACATCTTTTGAAGATATAAAAATACTGAAATACTGACAATATAATTATGAATGAGTAACTATTCTGCAAGAGTGATGGTACGAATTGAGCTACTCGTTCAATTTAGGCTTGTGACCAAGACTTTTCTTGAAATAAAATGAAAGAACTTACAAAGTTGTGGCGCTGCAGGTTGCGGCGCGGCGGCTTGCTGCATCGATGCCGCCTGCGTCACCACCGGCTGCGTCATCGCCGCAAGCGCAGCCAGGTTCTGCACCGACACGGGTGCCAGTAAGCCCCCCAATTGGTCCGCTGCACTCCCTCCTAACGTGTTAACACCCACTCCACTCACAGCGCCTCCGCTCAGGCCTGCACCATTGAAACCCATATCCTGATAGTTAACACCTATTTAAAAATAAAAAGGGAAGCGTAAATAAAAAAAAATGAGGCAAATAAAAAGTGGTAGGATTTAGGATTGGTGTGTCAAGGTGTTTTGTTTGGATAAGTTGACAGTTTGGCAATATCCTTTCGAACCTCAAAAGGAGGATTAGCAGGAATACGAAGCTGAACTCGTATTGTACCTTTTAGAAGTCTTAACTGCTCAGAAAGGTAACACGGTAAGTTTAAAGGACCGTAGACGTAGTTCAATACAGTGCAAAATTCTAAATCTCAGGTCCCTTTTTAGACAAATTAAATCCAATTATTTTTCAAATGACTGAACTGAAATGTTAACCAGCTCAATATATAGAACCTCAAGGTCCTTTTATGTTTTAAAATTAGAGTTGACAACACCAGGGATAATGCAAAACTGGAATGAAAGGAAGCTGCACATAAACGCTAAATAACTAATTAAAACAATGGACATTTGGCTAAATGACACATTAAAGTATTTAAGCAATGACTCAGATGCGGTTTGATAAGCAGAATATTGCAGTATCAATGTCGTTTTGTTTACATGCCACATAATGGAATGGATGTCACGAATACATGCATAGTTTATCGGAATATTGTATATTTTGTGACCGCGTAATTACATATAGATATGTGTCACATATCTACTACTAGGTCATTTAATGATAGATAATAGACTCAAAATTATCAAACCCTTGCAAATTAAATAAACAATAAGCACAATATCACTATAAGTACATCAATGTAGGTTGCCCTTATACGTAATAATCTAATACATTTTTATAGATTTAAGAATTTTTAAAATCTTTATCTAATATTCTATAAAACTGGTAAGTAGTGTCTAATTTAGGAAAAAATATTTCATAGGTTACTGATTAGTCACTTATTTTATGATAGGTACTTTTCAAATATAGACTTTGTGATGAATCAACCATTACGGGGAAACTTCATTCGTTAACTTGTTAGCTCAAAGATAAGAAACACAAATGAAAAATGTTTGTACAGTCGATATAGTACAGTACAGTCACGCCTAGATTAAGAACTACGAAGTTCGTACTTAGTTTTAATTTAGTTTTACTTATAATTTATTTTTATATTATTGTTTGTTATGATTTGACGTGTTCAAGCACCTCCTGGGGCCAATGAAAATAAACGATTTGAGTTTGAATTTGAATATGGTTTAAATTAGATTAGACCATTTTTTTTCATAACTGAATAAATATCTCTTAAATAAATCTTTAGATTAACTTTAAGTTTAAGAATTATCTTGCAAATATACAAACTTTACAAATCAGTCTACATCGAAAATGACAATAGTTCAATAACTAACCTTGCAGCAACGTAGACCCCTGTCCTTGTAGCAACTGCTGCTGCAGCCCCACCGCCTGCAGTTGCTGCAACAATTGCAGTTGCGTTGCAGGCGACAACGCTGCTTCCGAAGCTAGGTACGTCGCCGGAGCGATCGGCGCTGTCAGGCCCCAAAGACTCGCCTGCATGGCCTGAAGCTTTTTCTGCTCCTTTTCTTTCTGTGTGTCGGCGAATTTCACTACTAAAGGCGCTGAGCAACCTTCCATTGTTTGACTGTGGTGTAACGTCTGAAACATATGTTTTGGTATTCTTATAAAAATAGAAAATAATAATAGATGGGTTGAAGAGAGGTCAGATTTCAAGCTTTATGTACCTGCCGAGGCATACAAATCTAATAGTATGCAAGGCGCAAAAAGATTTATAAGATTTTATCATTCGTTTGTGTCTCTGTTAGGCAGCATAAATAAACTAGACATTTCTTATAATTTTTTAGACTTCACAAAAAGTCACTTTTTTAAACATTTGAAGCTTTCTTTAAAAATCCGAATAAACATCAAAAATCGTACTGACATA
Source organism: Hypena proboscidalis (assembly GCA_905147285.1). Taxonomy (NCBI): domain Eukaryota; kingdom Metazoa; phylum Arthropoda; class Insecta; order Lepidoptera; family Erebidae; genus Hypena; species Hypena proboscidalis. The sequence continues at coordinate 3,629,639 of LR990132.1, forward strand.
GCTTTAAGAGATTGAATTATGAAAATCTCCCTAATACGGGCAATGTTTAGTTAGGAAACGATTTTAACGAGAAACCTCTTTATTGGAATTTATTTTAATATTTACTTAACACTTAAGGATCAGCCTGATCTAAATTTAAAAAGAAAATAGAACGTTCACATCAAATATAAATCAAAAAGTTTTACAAAATCAACCACGTAATAACCGAATCCCATTTCCCAGAATAAGTTGACATAAACTAAATCGAACGAAATATCGAAGTCACGATTATATTTACCGCCAAGTAATACTGTTCTAATTTTTGATTGTATCTATTTAAATGTTCCTCTTTTATTGGATTTATATTATCCCCTTACACAGCTCCAAATTAATATAGAAATATCGAAATATGAAAAGCTTTTACTGTTTTAATTACTACCAATAACCTTTGTTTTAGTTCACATCGAGATAATCCAACTGAATTTGTTTGCACAGTAAATAATTTCATTGTATTGTATTTAAGCCAATTATGTCTGTTTGTCGAAGGCATCAGTGGAAGGCTTTAGTCCATATTGTAGTTTTAATACACCCTTAATGTAAATAAAATATCAAATGACATATTCGGTTTGGCTGTCGGCATAATGATGGAGGGTGGCAGTTCAAATGAAAGTTTTTAATCTGGGATGCCAATTAAAATTTTGGAATAAATGAGATTGTGATATTGGTGAAGTTAAATGAGAATAATGTTACAGTATTTTTGTTGTTGCTCTTCCTTTAAAATTACCTAATGACTAGATTTTTTTTATAAAGTTTTACTCTTAATTCTTTTAAATATCTTTGAAGGAGTTAGGCGAGTTAAGACCTCTTTTTGTGTCCGGTAAAAGACTTTTGTATTGATATCTGAAGTAATCTGAATTTAGTCATTTGGATGTTTCTTCTAGCCGCAATATAAGCTCATCATACATTTTCTCATAACACTATGATCTATTTATGTGGCAAGAGCCAGCCGGGTTAGGACATCTAATAGAGACTACTTGGAGACTTTTTGTTGGGACCTCATCAGAACCAGTTTGGTATTTTATCAAAAAGCTTTAAGAACTCATCGTATGGCATAATGCAATTTTAGGAGGGTTACCTTGATAGCTGCAATGGCAGCCTGCTTGGACACAAAAGTGACGAAGGCACAACCCTTGCTCTGGCCCTGTGCGTCACGCAGTACGGTGCACTCCTCGATGGCGCCGTGGCCAGCAAACAGCGCTCGGACGTCGTTTTCAGATAGCTTCTTGTTCAACATGCCCACGAATAACTTGCGTTCTGTTGACAAAGAGAAATTTATATTAGCTAAGGAAAATGCCAGTGGAAATCTTAGGAATATTATTTAAAATCGAAACTGATTTTTGTTCAAAATATCACAGCATGATTAGGTAGTTAAGTGAAGAAATAGAAGCCTATTACTAAACTTGGGGTGCATGAAAGGAGCCTCCCCAAGTGACGTACAGAACTATGCCCTACATACGGCGCACCCTGGGCAATTCGCGAGTTCTCCAAAGCGAATTGGCTAATCCTTTCACCACGATGACAAGTCAAAATAAAATTTGACTCAGCCATCGATACGACGAAGAAGAAGAAGACTAAACTTAAAGGGTATAGAGTAAGTATTCAATTGGGTAAGCTGCAATTTCTTATTAAATATTTGGTAATACAAACTTCTTTATCAAACTATTTATACTTTTATTATAACTTAATTAATGCCTCGTTAGCCTAGTGGTTCGCGTAAGAGCCTCTCACCGTGTTATTTGTGAACTTTCTGTCAGGAAATTCTCAATAGCGGCACGAAGTTGGAATGGTGCCCAGTGGATGGTGATAGGCTCATGGAACCTAAACATAACAGGCAAAATGTGGGTGTTGTACGTTGTACACCTCTGCCACACCGTTCTGGGTAATATAGGCGATGCAATGTTATGTTATCTAATATCCTAGATCGTCCATCCAATTGCGTAGATGACTTGTATGACAAAAGAATCATTACTCCACAAAACCACTGATAAACAGCAGCTACGCAACTAAAACCGCTTAACCTTAATCTATTAAAAATTGTGTATCCCATAAAGCAGACATTAACTACTATATAATGTGGCGCTATTATCACCGACTCCATTATTGTTGATACGTTTGGGCAATAGTCACCTAACTTCTTTTGTGCCTCCAAAAGAAACGTCTTACAAGAGATTGTGGCACTTATGAACACACATATAGTCCTTAATGCCCTATTTCTTAGGCCATTATCAGATTTTTTTTACAAATGTTGCCCGTTTTTATTGTCCATTGCCTGATATATAAGCTGTTGAAGCGAAGGATACTGCATAGGTGCCATTATCAAGATGTGCAACGTAAGGTTAGGAAAAGTGTATATAAACGTAAAACAAACAATCGTTCAGATTTTAACTGAACTTCGCGTCGTCATACTCATTTATTTTAGAAATAGAGGTTTATTGAAATTAAAATTAAAGATGTTGCTGATGTAGGTAACTTAACGTAGGTTTAAAAGTCCCATATTGGCCAAAAGCAAGATACGTTTTTAACTTACAATATACCGAGTTAAAATCAGATCAGATTTTGCGTCAAATCGAGACAAGTGTACTGTCGCAAACACGAGTGTGTTCGGGTATCGTCAGTTTCCAGCCGTGATCCTGAAATATGTACTCGTGGATCCCCGAAGGCATTGGCCGCGGGTTAACTGGGAAATTTACGACTTTCGACCCGCGCTCTGGCGGCCATAAAGCATGTTCCGTATCGGTGCATGCGAATTTTTGATGCTGTTAAATCTTTGAGGCCCCGACAAGTGTGCGACGGGGATGGTCAGGGTTAGCCGAGGTTGCTTGTTTTATTGAAGGATCGAGGAGCTGTGACAGGTGCTGGATATGTCAAATGTTTGCACTACAAGTTTGGAATATTACAAACTATTTTACCGTGTCGTATCTGAAGAGAAAGTCACATTTAGGTATGAGTTCATGCTTATAGTTAAGTTAACTGTTTAACAATACACATAAAACTCAAATCGTGATATACAATAGTACCGTACCATTATTGCAAAAGGAATAATACTGCAAAGTCAGATATTACATCCAGCAAAATCGTAATACGCTCGAACCAATCTCATAACGAGAATTGAAAAGAGCATTTCGAAAAACGGGGTCGCAAGGAAACCGCGATTAAAAACTGCAAACACACGCGTCAACGTTTGCACAGACAGACGTGAAATTTCGACGTCAAAGGAGCGATACACAATGCTCGGTGTAGGAGAGTATTACGCGTAAAATCCAACATTCGGGGTCTCAATCCCCAGTGAGGCGGCAGAGACGAAATTGAAAAGGCACCAGCACGGATTGCAGCGGGAAATGAACGAGGAGAGAGCGGCTCTCTTCACAATTCGGTTACGTGAAGATTTTTGTGAAAGATTTTGAGGTCAATCAATTGAGAAGTTGGCAAGAAGACGTTTTGATGCTACAGAATCAGCTTTTCTCCTTTTTTTTTAGTGTTGAGAATTTGAATTGGCTCACTATCGGAGTTCGTGCGAGGCAATAACGCCTTATAATGTGATCTTTAAATTTTATAGTTGGGTTTTCAATTCTGTAGTCTGAATTATTGATAAATAATAAGTCTGAAAATATAGATGCGCATAGTTTTATAGCACAAATTGTTATTTATCACATTACGTAAGAACTTAATTTGAGCTACTCTTTGCTTTTTTGCAGTGCTATGTAAATATTAAAAGTGGTAATATTTTGAAATGAAATTACAGCCGTACTTAGCAAAGTGCATCTTTTTGTTGTACGAAGTAGAAATTAAAAAAATGTTTATTTCTATTATCGATTATCCTTACCATAAAACAGGTTACAAATATTTCCCGTAGACGAAATCGGCGAACGTACCGAGATTAGCATGAAAATTGTGCGAAAAAGGAAACTCGTATCTCGCAACCCACGCCCGTATTGCAGAGGCACGTTACAGCAAAATGTTTCAAAGCCTTACAATTTCATGTCGAGAGGATTATGATAAATCTGATTCGTCGTTTTTATTGCTTTTGTCGTCTTTGTAGGAAATACGGATAAAATGATTATAAGAAAAACAAATACGTATTATTTTTCTTATAATATTATTATGATAAATCACAATGAACATCGGGATTTGCAACCACGGCTGTAATGAAATAGCACTATACAGCAAATGTTACGACAAAATTTAAGAGGATTAAGGATGTGATTCGTTGTTTTTATTCCTTTTATCGTCGAGATTAAGATATGAAAAATTTAAAAACGTGTATAAGTATATAAAATTTAAAAACGCATATAAGTATATACGTTTTTAAATTTTTCATATTTTAATCAGGTATTCTTGCCCATATTGTGATGAAATTAATCTTTTTGAATACTATTTCTATTATAATAATAGGAGCCCTGTATCTAATACTTTGACTTAGCAGTCCTACGGTCTCCCCCTTGGCTATTGCTGCGTATTTGATTCATGATGATGATTTCTAACATACGTACATTAAATGAACAAGTCATCAGTTCAAAATTGTTACCGCGACACCTTTGCAGCTGGGGCGAACCCCCTCGACATTTCATGTGTTCCTGTTAATATCCCACGGTTTGCACTCAGCGATGCGTGTTTGAATATCTTATTAATATACAAGTGTGTTCGATTGTCTGTGTGTGAAAATGCGAAAATGAGGCCCCATTTTGTGTTGAATATTTAACTTAAGAGCCGAAATCATTGGGCAGATTATTCACGGAATGGCGGTCTTATTTTCATGTAAGGTTTACCTTTTATGTTAAATGTGTTAAAAGATTTCCAAATACGTGTTACTGCTCCAGGAATGCTTTCGCTAAATTCACTACAGTTTTGTTAAAGTTGGCTGAAACCATACCTTCAGTAAAGTGATCATACAATATTGATCAGGCTTACTGAATTTTGTACCTGAGGTCTAGAAGTTAAACATTATGAATCATTTTCCAAAAAAAACCGACTTTAATTACAATAATTTTAGACTGAAGAACTGTACCAAATTTAAATGAGACACGGGAGGCACCGACCTCACAAATAAAAAATAATTAAAATCGCTTCGCCCAGATGAAAGTTATAAGGTAACAAACATAAAAAAAAAATATACAGACGAATTGAGAATCTCCTCCTTTTTTGAAGTCGGTTCAAAAGCAAAACAATTATATTTGTTATTATTCTATTGGTCTCATTTAATCTGCCTAACGTAATAAAGTCTTTTGGTGACCCTAGACGTTTCAGTGGCTAGGATACTTAAGTCATGTTTTCATCCCGTATGTACCTCTGTACAGAGTTACAGACCATGGAACGACATGTCGTCGTTGTCAAACCAAAATCTGCTATGTGCACTTTTGTAAGATTTCTATACCTACAATCCCTTGAATGCAGGAGACCTTTTTTTGTCAATTTCTCAAAACTATGATTTCTGCACATAGCAGATTTTGGTTTGACAACGACGATGTGTGAATGTGTGACCATTTTTACTCCTCTTAACTTTCTTTGACATTCATTCGATGCTCTTTAGATCAGCTCAGGTACATCTACAGGGACTTTAAAAGTGTATCGATATCCTGTATTAGGACACTATCTTTCTTCCATTTACGAAGGAGAATGACACAAATGTATTATACGAGCTCATGAGCGACCTCCGTCGTAAAGTATACACCTATATTTCGAAACCCTCCATTCTCTAGAAAAACAATTCAACCCCAAACACCTACTCTAAAACGAACGTGGACACAACAATCGCAGAATAAACCAACAGTTACAAAACAAAGTACTTAGGACCAACTAAAGTCAAACTCGTTAGAATAATTTAAGCTGAATCTTTAAGCTAACTAGAATAATTTAACAGTGTAATCAGTTAAATGTACTAGTAATTGTGTACATTTAGAAATAAGGCTTTTAAATGCAGCTGTAATTGTGTTCATTTAGAGTAAGGCGTTTAAATGTTAATGTTTTAAGTGCGCCATCGCGTCGTGTACGCTCTTAGTGAAATAATTTGCATAACATCTTGAAGGAGGCTTAAGATAATTACCGTTGTTTTTAATTGATAGGAAGTTTACTTTTCATTTGTAGTTTTTTTTCTTAGTTCTTTTCATAGTTTCACTCAATTCAGCTGGGTCGACTACTCGTCTAATCATTACCACTGATTAGGGCCAGTTTCTTTAGTTAAGTTTCTGATAGTTAACAGTGGTTAGGTGAAGGAAAATATCGTGAGGAGACCAGCATGCCTGAGAGTGCCTTAAAAGTACTCGAGAGTGTGTAAAGTCTACCAATTCACACTTGGCCAGCGTGGTGGACAATGACCTAACCCTTCTCATCATGAGAAGAGGCCCGAGCCCAGCAGTGGGACATGTATAAGATACAGTGCTGCTATTATAAGTAACTTGAAAATAAATATCTAGTATCCATTTTTAGTTAGTATTTTTAAGAAAGTCCGTAGCGATGCGCTTTTGAATACAATTTTTGAATAATAAACATACATTGTTTCTTAAGACTTGTGACAGAAACATTGTTTCATGTTTGAGTAGAGAGAAAAATAGATACAGATGCATTTTTAGGAACATATCTAATACAAAACTTGCATGAAATCAAGCTTTTATTATGTAACCGATAACAGTTAACTATTCTTTGAAATATGACTGTAGTCAGCGGGCAAGGAGGATTTAGTTTTCCTTCTGGAAATTCTGAGTAGCAAGATAATGTTTAGAATTCTGCCCGGTAAGGGTGGGCAATAGGCTCACGCTCAATATATCACATAGGACCTCAATATAACAGGTGAAATGTGAGTGTTAAACATGACATAACAGTATCTTAGGAGACAATTTAAGCACATTTTTTATGACTTGACTAAAAGAGTAAAGTAAAGCTGGCTCCATACATGCTCTTCGCTGGCTACTTTAGTGCGTCATTATTCTCCGCGGTCGTAACTCAGGCCTTCAAAGTGCGTATGCCTGTTCTCACGTACTCTGTCGTTAACTCCGAGTTATGACGGACGGAGTAAGGGGTGTCGAAGTGAGGATATCATTATTATGTCACCGAACTGACATAATGTAAAGGTTTAAGACGCTTGCGTAAAATAAGGTTGATTTTAGTGTTTATTGGAACTCGTTTTTAATCTCTGCCATTTTGGTACCGAGTATACACGTATTACACGTGTATACCCGATACCAAAATGGCAGAGATTAAAAACGAGTAACCAAATGTCAAATTCCCAAATAATGAGTACAGAGTTTTAGATGATGATGGTACGTGATGCAGAAACAGTAAGCAAAATGTATTAAGTCAAATTAATGTAAGTATTAATGTGCCATCATGCCAAAAGCAATTACACACATTCACGCACACAAGCACACCCAGTCTAAGAACAAATCTTTGCGAATCACACAAAGATTTGTCCCATGTGGGAATAATAATGTTAATATAAAGTTTGCCTTTCCCAACATAATAAAGTGGTAATAGCATTACATAGGTACTTATTGAGAGAAAAATAAACACAGCTTATTATTTAGCGTTCATTTGAAACGCTTATCGCTTTCTATGAATAAACTGCATTGCGGAATATAATGTCGACTAAGCCTTATATCCCTTCACGCAGTCGAAGTCAGGCGACAGCACGTCATAAACAAATACACGTCACACACGTCAGAGACATATCCGCAACAAAAAGCGACTTGGCACAGCCCTACTAACGATGGCTGTGTATTATCTTTTGACACACATAGCTTACTACGTCTGCTTATGTCATTGCGAATAAGTCAAGGCGAATATTTTCAATGTACATTGTATTTTTAGCACTTTTTAGTCTTTAAAGGTAAGTTGTTTTGATTGTACAATATACTAATCGTGTCTTGGAGACTTAAGTCATCTTAAATTATCTCTTTTTATGTTTTTTTTTTGTTTTTAATTATTGTTGTAAGAATTGTTTCATAATTGTCAAGTAAACTTTACTTAAAGAATAACGTATAATATATATTGTAAACTGAAGTGACAGAGGTGATAGTTTTAACTGTTGTTGTAAAAGCCTGTTTCATAATTGTCAAGTTAATTTTACTCAAAGAAACATATAAAAGGAATTAATGATGATCAATTAAAAAGCAAAAGTAATATTCATTTGGAGAGTAGCTCTTACTTGACGATTGAAAAGGCCCTAAGTGTTGTTTTTTTTGCAGTTACAACGTTTGGGAGGTTGAATTACCTTCTTTGAAAACTATTAAGCTAAGCCCCAATTTAACATGTGTTAGATAAATAATGTTATTGGCAGCATAAGCATACATAACAAATAAATTAAAGAGACAGCTGTGTTCATTTTTCAAGTGTAACTTGTATCACTTTTAAATTCGGTCAGGTTATATTTTATTGGTCGGATAAGAACTATCCGGCACTTCAGAAACTGGCCCTAAGTTTTTAACATTAGTTTTACAAACTTTAAATTACAGAAACGGGCTAATTTATACTTTTGTTTAACAAACACCATTAAAATCCAGTAGAAGCCAGTAAAGAAACATTAACTAAATAAAAAGCGTTCTATTTTTAAGTGCCGCTCAGCATAAACTCTTTTAAAATAATTTAACTGAAAAATTAGTTTAATTATTTAAAGTATTTAAACTATCCTTGCATAAATATGCAGTTCCGACACCGAGAGAGCTGACTGAACAAAACTTACTGTTTTAACTTTTAAGATTCACTAAATTAGTGGCTTTTGGGTCATGATTCCACCTAAGCGTAGATATCAAGACGAGAAAATATATTTTACTGCTAGAATGTATCTACTGAAACTGGGCGGAGATGAGCGCTGACTAGAGAAGACATATTATCGCCTACTCCTATTGTTGTGGGTTCGATCTCCATATTCGGATAAAACTTTGTGTGACTCGCAAAGATTTGTTCTTTGATTTGGATTTGTCATTGGAATTCCATCTAAAGTAAAAACAAAATATACTCAAACATTTACTTTGTGGTGATACTACACACCGGGAGGCAAAGCTCACGATGAGCTCTCCTCCTAGTATCGCGCGCGTCCCAGCCTAATATCAGCGAGGAAAACTCAAATATCCGTTCCGCTCATCTCATCTCCGCTTTGGTATAGTCCAGTCCTTATCATTTCAAGACGTAAACAAATTGCTAGTACTAGTTCTGTACAGACTGTTTCGTTCTGAAATGGTTTGTTTTTCGTCTTAATTTATGTAAGGTCTTATTGAAAACCATTGCTCTTTGTGGGCGGAGTAAATTAAAAATGGCGTGACTTGGAGCCGTATAATAGTTGGAGGTTTCGTTATTTGTTTTGTTGTGCGATTACATTTTGTATAGAAGCCTCTTTTACATTACTTACGAAACTCGTTGCACGTTATCAATGCTTGCATTGTAAACGTCAATTGACACGGCTTGTGGTAAAATAAGTTTCGCGACATAAAATTCTTCAACAATTTCACTGTAAAATTCCCTTTGTATAATTTATATGTGACACAAACACACCGGCGTCCGAATCGGATAACAAGCCAGTCATGAATACAAAGCAAATCTTTGCTCTATGATATTAGCACGTCAAATAGAGGACCATCGATCGGTCACGTGACATAACTGTAACCTTCGAAGGTGCGAACAAGCGTGCACACACGACACGGTTACCGGGAATAAAGGCTAGAGCACAATGATGATTTTTTACTACCAATGGATACTGATCATAATCTTGATTTATTATTAAGTACTATAAAATAAAACTACGTAGTAGTCGCCCAGTATTACACATTTTGGAATTTAAATCATATTCGCACACGTATTCACACGCAATAATATTGACAATATGTATTTAATTTCATCATTAGCTGTATAATAATTATAACTTTATTTTCAAAAAGTACTGATTAAATTACATTTACACAAACAATTTGAGACTCTGCTTCATAAACTAGGTAGGTAAAAAAAAACCTGTATCTTACGTATCTTTTTTGACTGGTATACGTATCGTATTAATATGGTAAACTTCTAATTGATTATTTTTATAGCATTTATATTACAAGGTGTGCAGTAGGTCGCAGGTTCAAATTCTTCCGGTCCCATATCTTTTTCAACTGTTTCTAAGATCGGCCTAATTAATAATAATTATGGTAAATATTGCCAATGACATTTTCATGGCTGCGGGTGGTCTATGACATTACATTGGCTTCGATATAAGCAATTTATACTACGCAAATTATGTGTATGTATAGTTATAAGCGCAAAACAAGAGGATTATAAAGAAATTCTAAATAAAATATTACTTGTAAATTGCGTCCATCTACATCTAATTTAATTGAGCGATAAAATGACATCAGACATGTGAATATTATTCCTTTCAGCCTGCATTTTGTCGCGTCACTCACTCAAAATATCTAAAACTATCGTAAACGCAATAAGTAGCATAAGCGGCACTTACTGCGTTCGTGAATTGTGCGTCAGTATTGTGGAGTCATCCGTAGCGACCAACTAACTGAGTCGGCCTTAAAACGCGTGAAATGTGAAACCGGCATTAGCGTTCATTAGCCAGCAAATACTACTGTTCTGTCGAGTAATGTCGACTTATAAACTTATCGTAACTTGACGCATTAGCACAGCGGTACTTGCAATGTTTTAAAGGAATATTATGACCGCAGTGCATTTTTGATTCTTTTTCAACCAGCAAATAAAATATTGCCAATGTATGTTGACAGATTGGACATCTGTCTGTCAACTTTCATTGACAGTATTTTATTTAAAATAACCTCAGAAAATAACACCGACGTAAATTTACCTCAAAATTACAACATTATTTTCCGTTCCGGTGATGCCGTCAGTGCATTCGAATTTCAAAAATATCCAAACATGACTTTTATTTTTAAAAATGTGCACTTTTTCAAATTATAGCGAAAATATCAAGCAACACTGAATACAAACCCTTTTAGTGACAACATAAATAATGTAGTACCCCATATTACTGAATTAAGCAAAATACAAATTCCATAACACATGGCCATCACGCGTTTCTGTAGTCTAAGATAGTACCGAAATTTTATTATATTTATATTTTATTTTAAGCTACGCTAGAAATTGTCGACAAACATAATAATTTATTACTCCTCGTTATGTTGAAGGCAAATAGAAAATTTGTCAAATCTAGTTAGTCCGCCGCGTCAGTACATTGTCTCTCTAAATAATGAGAGTTGTTTTCTCTAATTCATTATATTATATTGTTGTTAGTTGTGTAAATTGTCTTCCTTATTATAAACCTTATTAGTAAGAAACTAGGAGTGTACTAGTACTTCATTAGTAGCTAATTATAATAATAAGGAAATCTAGGATTACTCAGCTCTTTGAATAAGTTGAAAGTGAAATAAAATTAAACTTTATTTTTATGTTTTTTAGCCTTTTCAAAGGACTTTGGCTGAAATAACTTTATTGTTAAAAATAAACATCTAATTTTATTTGATATTAATTCATTGAAACCTTTGTGTCAAAGTGCATGCAACAGCAAGTGAAGCGTTAAAATAAGGCAAACGCAACAAGCAAACAGCCAGAACAACATTGCAAGCATAAAAAAAAAATCTCCATTCCGAATACAATGACGGGACTTTTTGTCGACAACTCCACGAGGTCCTTGTATAAACGCGGGCAAACACGACAGTACCGAGTTGTATATAGTCTCAAAATATTTTCTCTAAAAGTGATGCCACCGCAACTTTTGAAATTACCGTGCAAACAGTGCGATTTCGTCATATTGTTTAGCTTGGAGCTTCGTTCCCACATTTATCTTGCTCATCGTACTTATTTGACGAGATTTTATTATGTACGCGGGTTTTCGCCGGCTTGCCCCCCTCCCTGCGAACTAGGGAGTCAGAACGTTGTGTGATTAGTTTTAAATTGTATTGCCCCAATTTTCCACGACTGCCGGGATGAAAAATGACTGATTATGACTGTCGTAGTAATTTTGTGTGTAGTGTGTAATGGTGTATGTATATGATATTATAATGTAAGTTTGCGATGAAATGTTTTGGAATCATCTTATATTTTATCTAGTTTAAAACAGTGTTTGTCGAGACTGTTTTTGTTCAAAATCAAACACAAACAAGTCTGAAGCAAACCCACTCAACAGGATTGTCAAAATTTCTTTTTCGCAGTCTTAAAAGTCAAATCAATTGTTAGACTTAAATTCAGCCGGTACGGATATTCAAAAGTATATTAATTCAGCTTAACTTTACCGTAAAACCTTAATCAGCACGTGTTGAAACAAACAAACGCCAACAAAATATATACAAAATAAAGGTTATCCCTTTTGAAAAGCTTTTATTTTTCATTTAATAGCTCCTCTCATTCTTGAAGTAAAATCTTTCCAAACCATCAACCTTAAACAAAACAAAATTGAAAATGGGACAAGAAATAAGAACGAACGAATGAATAAATTGAAATCTACAAACTGATTGACTGAACTGAGATTGGGAATGAACTGATTGACTGAAAGGGGAGCTTCGTCTGTCATTATTTCGTCAATGCTCGCTCGTGTGTGTAAAGATACGACGATTTCCAAACGAATTGTGCCCAAAACATCACTAAGATGATGCTTCATTGATCCTTTGTTCACTTGTTGATGTTTTGGAAAAAGCTTTTCCTGTAAATTATCAATAGAATAAGTTTTTCAGGAGTTCGGAACAGGCGTCTTTTATGACGGAAAATATTGTGTGTCTTATTTACTGTTATTTATTTTAAAAGTACTTGTTCAAATATGGTATTTGCATCACTACCACACATACGATTTTCAGAATTCGATTTACTACTCAACTTATTGCATCGATTGCAATCAAATTAATTTTCCTGTCGCATTTTACGCGGTAAGAATCTAAACGGCAAAAGTAAATGGAGGGAAAATATGAATACGTAACCTATTTTCACCGCATCATCAAGCCTACACTAAACCCACACAAGGGGATATATCTCAAAAAATAAAAAAAAAAACAACCTCGCAAACGCTCCTCGCTCCCCTTGCATCCAACTATAACAATGACGTGTCAGCAACGAATGCTAATAGAAAAGGAAGTACCAACGTTTTCGAACGTAGCAGCTCGAGACGTTTCATTTCCACACCGATCGCTCCCGCCAAATTGAATAAATTTGAATTCGGAACTGCGAACAAGCGTCTTTAGTGAAAGAGTTTAGGTCAATAGAAGGAGTGGAGAAAGGAGAAATGATTTAAGTGCATAATTTAGTTTAAAAAGAAACAAACAGTGTATAGTTTTTAACTGTTTTAAAATACTATTGGAAATGTTAGGCTACGAAGATAACGCGTAAGGATGATTCAGACACGAGACGCGCTTCATCAAGAAATTTAAAGCTGGTTTATATCTAGCTTTAAGAAACTGCGCCTGTGCAAATTGACACCTGGGTTTGGTTAGAATTAAGATTTAACAGCGAAATAATAAACATCCGTGCAAAAAAAAAACAGATTTTACACATAAGGTTTATAAAAGATTCCCTATCCATGCTGCGGTCTGTATTTTAATCTTTATTGTGTTATATTAATTCAGTGTTTTTTATAATAAAATACACGTTTGGATCGGAAGCTGCGGGATTTACATTTGGAGTAATAAAACGTTCTTTATTGAATATAATGGGCAATTTTATTGAATTATTTTGCCAGATGGCGCAATTAATGTTGTAATTATTACGGGGATCGCTTCGGTTAAGGTGGGGGTACATGCATAATGTTGCGAATTAAGCCTTTTATTATTCTTCCAAATTGTACACGTATATTTTGTTTGTGTGTTTAAATCGAGTATCTATACGTCCGCCGTTGTGCATACAAAACAGTATGCAACTAGAGCATTATAGATAACTATTGAAAGTTGTGTTCTACATACAATAGTTAACGCTAAAACGAATTTAATTATGTTTTTAGGACACTGACAAAAATAAAAAATATGCCGCAAAAATACCAAAGTAAACAAAATATTCGTAATTTGTGACAAAAAGAGACTACGATCATATTTTCATCATAAGAATAAAATAAACTTCATACGTCATCATTTCAATTTACTACCAATTCGTACCAAAGTGTTACAATACGTTCTGTCTGAGTACACCCGGTTACATATCAAGCTATACAAATCCCAGTATAAGATGATCTCGCAATGTATACGCTTCCCGTGCAATGAGAGACCGGGTTATACTGGAAATGTGTAGGTTGATGTGTCCTCGCAGCAAATTCAACATAAATTGAAACTCTTATACCTTCGACGCATTATATTGTTACTTTTGTTACTCTTTGAGGCGAATATACGAATAATACAATAAACAGCGATATTACTCGACGAATGCCTGAAGGGGACGATTTGAAGGTATTTTGAGGCATATACAGGGCGATGACACATGGAGGGAAAAATAATACATAAAACTTGAGGGTGTGAAGGGACACCCGGATGGAACGAAGTGCCTTTTTATTAATTAGTAAAGGAATGGTTTTTTTTTTTTAGTTATAATAATATTTTTTTTATTATTAACAAATATAAACTTAATCAGTAGGCTCAATTTTAGTAATAATATGAGCCTTACTTTCTATGAGAGAGAGAGAGAGAGAGAGACAAACAGGCCTTTGTCCAGCAGCGGGACAGTGCAGGCTAATAAAAATAAAAAATAAAAAAATTGCAATTTGATCTTTACGATTGACGCCACTGATTGATGTCATAAAATTATAGGCTTTCATTTATTTGGCTTTAATTATTAGATTACCGGGTAAGAAAGCATATTTGAACAAAAATTTTATGAAGTTTAATTTGTTTTAAAAATGAAAAATGTAATCTCCTTTCAGTAAAATGTTCTATCTACATTATTAAAGATACTTTCCCTCAATGTAGCATCGCAGGTGAGACACCCTATATGTCACGCCAATCTCCTGTCAACAGGGAGAGTAGACATATAAACGTAATATCATTTCGTGCGTGGGATTAGTGTTTGTTTGATTAAAATAGAATTGCCGGTTTTATTTATTCGCTATTTGTGGTTACGCCTTTTTTGCTACTTAAGGGAACCCAATTGTAGCAAAAAGGTCATAACCGCCTTAGACGATACAGTCTTAAACTTTTTGTTAGATAAAGGAATCTAGCAAAAAGGTTATAACCGCCATAGATGAGATGATAGGGTCGTATAGTCTTTAATATCTTATATGAAAGTGGTATATATATAATTGTAAGAGTAAGATATTGTTTGCTTAAGAAGATATTGGAATTTCGAGGAATTGGGCGTTATTTATATAAATAATACAAAGTCTATTTCATAGCAAGTGCCAAGATAAAAGAATAATGTTGTATTAAATTTCACATGATTGTGTCTGATGAAATTTTGTAGCTATAGCCAAACCTGGAACCATCTGATTAAAGGCGGGTGCCTTTATAATCCAATCCATCCATCCAAATCGTAGGAATCTGTACATACCAACCTGCGCAGAGTTACTGACCGTGTGTAGCAAAATTTTGTAGCTATAGCCAAACCTGGAACTTAAGAGGTACATCTGATAAAAGGCTGGTGCCTTTATATCAGGTGTTTTTAGTTCCAGGTTTGGCTATAGCTACAAAATTTTGCTACACACGGTCAGTAACTCTGCGCAGGTCGGTCTGTACAGATTCCTACGATTTAACGTAACGTAAGTAGCGGCCTTTATCTGGCAATAGATCCTAATTTAACAAAACCTCCACTCACGTCTCCATGCCTTATGCCAGCCGACATTGGCAAATGAAAAATACTCTAAAATAATGATTGACTTTTGAAGCCTTTTGTGTTCAAACACAATCAATCAACCAAAATAACGTTAAAAGACAACCTATTGAAATTTACAAAGGAAGGCATCTTCAGATAAAAATAAAACAGAGCTGTCAAGGAAATTATCAGATGCTTTGTTAAGAAAACATCACAAGGAGAAAATTCACTGTCTCTTAGAGAAGCCATTCCAATTTGTTTGTTACATTAAAATCAATGAGTGCGATGATAGAGATATGAAAGCACAATGGCGGAGCTGTGTGCGTTCGCGCGGAATTTCGTACAGATCTTTGATAATGTCGCCCCGTTTCGCGGACGATTGTTGCCACATACGAGAGCGGAGGACGGTGAACTTATTGTTGAATGTGAAGGTAGTAAAAAGACATTGTCACTCTGACATCTAAACGACATACATGGTATGATGAACAACAGAGTGGAGCAACAGGAATGGAAACATTGATAACGTAAAATAATGCCAAAATGATTTAGTAAATAAAATTTCGTGTTATTTGGCTAGTCGTTAGGTTAAAAGCCACTACCAAAGGTGGAAAGAGTAGGACAAGCAATTTTAAGAATTACCTAGGTAATATTGTATTTGCCCTTGTCATTGGGATTATTGTATAGTGTGCTTCTGGCGTCCCATCGAATGTAAATAATCCAGATTATTTATTTTATTTATTTATTTATCTATTGGTATAGCAGTGGTTTCTCTTCGTTTGCTCGTCTCATTTACAAAATATACCAGAAGACCTTGCTTAAAAGATATCTGTATAAGCCAAACATTGCAAAAAGACGTTTGACCTCAAATTGTGATTTGTCATATCAACCCAAATCAATTCTGGAATCAATTTATAGTATACTTAAATTAATTGTAAAGTAATTGCTCACCAAACAACTGGCCAGTAAGTCACGCGCCAAACCGTGAGAAAACCAAACTAAAACATTGATTGTAATGTTGGTAAGCTTTCCATTTCACTTGGCTATATGACACGTATTGCAATACATTGCACAAATAGGTTAGTGCGTTTGTCTCTGCTTGTGCACGTCTATTGTCGTTGGACAAATCGAATTATTAGGGAGATGAGGTTCTGGGACGTATTGGTTCCTGTCTTCGTAGCATGCTATGTATGTGGTTTTAAGGATGCTTGGCATCTTGACATATACGTAAGGGTATACAATAAGCTTCAACAGTTTACAGGGGTACGGCAAGATGGTTTTTTTTCCTGGATTAATTTTAATGCTGTTTTAATTGGACTTTGCACATGTCCAAAGACCATTTTTATCACTAGTTACCATTTATTATAGCAAAATTCCGTTCGATTCAAGATTCAAATAATTTATTTTCATAGGTCCCAGGGCTTGAACACGTTAAAACAATATAAACAATAATATACAAATAAATTCTAAGTAAAATTAAATTATACTAATTACAATGATTTACATAACCGGCATGGCTATTCTGTAAAGATGACTAATTTCCAGTCGATTTCGAAAGCAATTAATAATTTCGTTTGAAACCGGTTCATCTCGGATTTAGTGCATCCTTATTTCCATACACATACGGTTGATAACTGCTTGGCAAAAAAATTGACAGCTTGCCAGTTACTATCCTCTTGCAGGTTTGACAGCTTTACAGGCAAGTAACGCAATTTCTTATGTCAAAATCGGAAACTGGTCATGGAGCAGTTTCTTAGTAATTTCTTGTACTTTGGCGAGATAAAATAATGATATTTAAAAGGTTTTTTTACTTCAGATTAACGTTATACATCAAATCAATAACTGTTTAATACTATGTATGTCATAAAATACTAATTAAATACGTAATGCAATAGAATTTAGGTCATATTATTTTTAGTCATATATCTCGAGATTTTTCATACGAAAACTTATAAATACGACAAGTAGTAGCACGAATTATGGCAGTCTGGGATATAAAAAGCACTTAATGAAAATAATGTATCTTCAAAATATTGAAACAATAATATTATGTAGCTAAGTTGTAGGCTTCCTCTTTCTCGCCAAACTAAACAAATTTTAATGAATTCTGGCACACGGGTAAGTGCTTTTTATCGACGTAGTTCAAATCTAGTTACATACTTTAATAAAAAACGAAAAACCTGATTCATTCCATTTCAAGGATGGTGGAGACCTTTGCCCAACAATGGGACAATACAGGTTATGCACCAGATAATGTAACAAACAGAATGTAAGTAATTCTGTATTCACGATTATTATTATTTATTTGGAGTTTACATTTATAATTTCTTATGTACGTAACGTAGTGTCTATGTCTATGATAATTATGTGAGAGAAATAAGAATATATTAAAGAAAAATCAGAAGTTTTAGAAAATTTTATTATTTCACAGAATTTCAGGAACATTTATTTTCTTCTAATGTTCGCTAGGCTTGCACTGATGAAACTTAAGTCTAAAAAATGTTTAGCTCTGAAATCAACCGCCGCTATCATCTTATCATAATACTATTATAATATAGGTGTGCTATATTCGTGTATTGCACCTGAAAGACAAAAAACATTACAACACAAGTGAAGAGATATGTGATTTCATCGTGTCACGGAGGACTAAGTAGAAATTATAACGCATACTCACTGTTTCTAGTACATAGCAGTAGCAAAGAGTTAAAATCACATTTATATATATCGTTTTTATAGTTGTCTTAAAATATTATCTCGATCTTTGATATTTGTTTTGTATTGAGGATAACTTTTTTTTCCATTACATCGCGTTCCATTCTTATTTTATTTAATTTTAAGCACTCGTTTTACACTAAAGAGAAAATCTCTCCGAAAATACCTCTTACCATAATGACTTATATTGTGTTTTTTGTTATAATGTGTTCAGTTTTCTTTTGATATAATCAGTTATATAATTTGAATTTTATTGTTTGAATTTGTTACTTTCTTAATTCAGTTCAAAGCTATTTATATGCTTTTTGTTGTAATGAAACGCTCCAATTTTTTTTGGTAAAAGACATCAGATGCCACAGAGTAAAAATACATTTTAGTAGGTGTCAACAAGAAGGTTTTATCAATACAAATAATACTAATAAAAATAAATAAATCTAACATCATAAGTATATTTGCCACTTAAAGATAAGGTCAACTACGTGATATAAAATTCTAGAATAATGGATAAGTATAATATAATTTCACTAGGGTAAAACATTAAAATGAAATAAAATTGGTACTTACTAATAAAATATGAATAATTGCACAAACAACAAACTGAACTAGCTAATTACACCTAAAGGCACTTTAATTAATATTTAACAATGATTTTTTATTTGTTTTTTGGACCTAAATAAATATTTTTATTTTCAATTTACTAGGTAATGCAGCAAAAAGGAAAACAATTTTCTACGTACTCTAAATGTAAAGAATTGTCCGCCAGTTTTGACGTTCAATTTTTCTTTTGCTCATGCACGCTTTTTTAATATTTTTTTTGTCTCAATTCCAGATAGGCAATAAAATAATAGACAAATTTAGTGTTTTTTGTTTTATTTTATTACGTGTGAACGAAGCATACATTTGAGGAGAGTAATTTGATTGCGTTATGTCAAAAATGCGTGTTTTGACAGTAACTATTACTATTTGACAGTAACTATTACTTAAGAAACCAGAAATTATATCTGTTTGACAGGAATAATTACTTTTTGACAGAAACTATTGCAAAAGAAATCACAGTCATCTTTAGGGAATAAGTCTACGGGGTTTAGATTAATTTTAATCCCACTGTTTAGAATCAGATTAAAATCAATCTAAGTACCAGTTCCGATGGGTATTGTATCATGAGAGGAGCTGGTGAGAAACTGGTGAGAAACTGTTGAGAAACTGGTTATGAAATGCTACTCGTATGTATGCAGTACGAAACTCACAAATGTACTATCGTACTAAAATAATTATTTTATTTGTATCAAGCATACATGCCATTTCATTTAAACTGCACATGAAGTATTACAAAGGAGCTTAACATAACAGGTGAAATGTGGGTGTTATACACCTCTGCCAAATCCTTCTGGGTAATATAGGCGTGGGTTATGTTATGTTATGTCTAAGAGACATCCTTTACATGTCAAATACGTAATATCGACATAGAAATACATTCCGCATGACACGCCTGTCCATTCGTCCGCACGGCTCGTCAACCAGATATGGTGTGTCAATATTTGGTGGCTTCATCGATGCGAGTCGAGACTGTCGAATCGATTCGTATCCGATAATGCCAGGTATCGAGAGCGGCTTAATTGGGGATCGAGTTGTCATCGAAATCGGAAGTACGGGGTTATGCAGCAGTGGTACAAAATATTGGATACAGAAGGCCTAATTGAAACTTTGAAAAAGTTGTATCGCTACTAGGCCTATTTCGCTCCATATTGAAACTGGCCAAAGGGAACCCTTATATACCTTGGAGCCGCAAAGCTATTAGTACTGAAGTATTGTCAAAAATAATACCGTATATGCCAAGGCGCAATGGATAAGGCATCGGTCTTACGATTGACAGGTCGTGGGTTTGAATTTGGCCATTATACCACGGATGTGAACTTCCTCCTAATACAAGCGCAATAAGCTTAGCTGGAGTAAAGAAGACAACATTTAAAAAAAAACATTGGACTAGCTGAAAGAAGAGAACACAGAAAGAGAAGAAGATCTTCTTGTAATGCTTTACGTCGGAATCCATAAATTTTATTCATAAATAATACGTACGTCGAAATATACGTTGTAGTGCGTGTATACAGATTTTAAAAAAGTAAGACAAGTACTTAGTTATATTGCTTTTACCTACTTGTTAGCCAATTCTTTTTTAGCTTTTATAAATGCTGATTTTACTTTTTTATTTTTACCGTCTCTTTTCAGTTTTAATTTAAAAGAAAGAAGTAGACAGTCTAAAGTAGTTTACGTTCTTACCATATTTTTTCTTGCACGTGGCCCGGCGTGGACCTAGGGTGTGGGCGGGCCACGAGGACTATTGGTGTTTGTATTATTGTATTGTGTCTTCAAGTAGTTATTGAGAATTTCGTCGGAAAATCTACAAAGAAACAAAGTTCACAACTTTCTGAATTTTTTTCGGGATCGATAATAAAGGTATACTGCTAACATAGCGCTAAGCGGAAAAATAGGGGGTATAAATAAATAAATACCTATGCTCGACGTTTCGAAATGACTTGCATCATTCGTGGTCAAGAGCCGACTGGTGAAGCTAAGCGTTATTTACCTTTATAATAATTTCGCGATTAAGATCCGTTGTCTCATTTTTGAAAAATGTTCTCTAATCGCGAAAGTTTAAAAAATTAAATTATTTATTGGGTTTCCAACGGACTACGTAACGGTTCTTCTGATCTCACATATTGTGTGTCATCAGGTATGTGCAAAGAGAATATCGAGAGAGCTCAGCAGGCAGGAGTGGGAAGGTGTGAAGAGTTTGAAGCACTATTGTGCAGTTTCAGGGGTTCTTGCGCGGTTGTGTATCGCTCAAGCATCTACGCTTGTAGTCTTCAAAGTTTGAGGGGTTGATATTGACAGTGAATTCTTATATTTTTAAGAGAATTGATGTGCGTGGAATGTTGTTACGAAAAATATATGATTCAATTTACATTTTCCTTCCTTAAACATTTAACGATTTAGAATTAAAAAAAAACTATAATTCGTCGGTTTCGATAAGTTAATTAATTATCTCAGAAGTTAATTTCCTTCTCAATTACTGTCTTATGACTAACTTAAGAACTCATAACGTTATTATACTTAAAAAGTAGATTTCTTCTAAAATGCTTTCACATTCTTTACTTCAAGTAGAAGATAAATTTCTTCAAACTTAAACTCTAAGCAACCGAATCAAATTGAGGTGTTTCTCTGTTTACTTAACTCTCCACTCAATGCAAGCTCCGATAGAGAAATGAGATGTTTAAATGAACATAGACCTGATTCTGTATTGCAAATGACAACGTGGCACGTAAGTCTATAGATTTGTACATTGTTACAACTGATATAGTATCCTGATAGATCCATTTGAGACCTACTAGTTCACTCGATTTTCTATTAAATCTTTCATGTTATTTGACCTAAGATACCGGCTACACAATCCATTTTACAACGGTGCAAACGGTTACTGCAAATTTCAGTGAGATTGAGATAGCTAACAAAACAAGCCGTTTGCTCAAACTGTTTAAGCAAGTAAAATGGAGCGTGTAGCTGGTATTTAATGCTTTAGTGCCATGTTAATATCGACTGTTAGAAAAAGACATAGCATAATGGTTAAAGATTAAATAAAAATATCACTTTTCGATTAAAGTAAGCAATGAATAAACATTAGGTTACATTCAGTCATAAGGGTACCTAAAGTTGCATGTATAAGTATATTATAATATCAAAATTACAAACTGCTCAAAAAATAAATGATAGGCTAACTGTAAGAGCATTATCATAACTCTTCTCAGAATAAGACACCTGATCGTTTCGGGAAAATAAATTCATGAATGTTGTTTGCTGTTGAATCAACTTGAGTTTAAATTAGTGCATTTATTAACCTCTCGGAGAGTATTAAAGGTACTTGTTGATTTAAGATGGCTCTCCATTGAATTTGCGATGGAAATTGCGATAGCATTAATGAAGATGGTTTTAAGACTTTAAAGGTAGCTCTACAATTCCAAAGTGCTTCGTAGGCATGCCTCATCGAAATTTTCCGGGCGATAATTAAACCCTCACAGTACTTTACTAATTGTATTGAGAATTTCATTGAGTAGATATCCTGTAAACATTTTTTACAGAGATATGGCATAACATTCATATTTTTTTACAATGTATTTAAAAGCAATCTTTTTACGATCATGAATAATTAAGGATCATTTTGACCTTGTAACATCCGAGTTAACTGTCACTTAGCTGCAATGGAACATAGCATGCGTGTAGCAACTCCAAGCGTTCAATTTTGCTCTGAATCATAACATCGCGAGAAAAAAACGTGAATATCCGATGCTTTTAAGTCTATGGAGAATTACTCGGTATTTAAAAATAAACCATCTCTACCAATGACCCACAAACTGTAACTTCAGCCATTTATTTTTTATTTTTTAATAAAACATGCATTTTCATAATTCCACCGTACAGTCGTCAAAAATTCCAATTGATAATTTTAAGTTCAAAAAACACCACTGGGCCACACGGACAACCTTTTAATTAAAACTACAGGTTCGTTCTGGTGTTCCAATTAATTCATTTTGTTATAGTGTCACGTGAAATGAAATGTGGAGGCATGTGCTCAGCGCCATAACATTAGGTACTAAATACCATACAAGACAGGCAGCTCATTTAGTGACTGTAGCGATCTAGAAAGTGAAAATATCACCTTGCCTCGAATGGTTATGACATCGTATTTATTTTCATTTCCCACAGCAGCGAGATATATTGATGATTGTGTAAGCAAAGATAATAATAAAATGATAGTTTTAGATGAAAGTAACATTGAAATAGTTAGCTACTTTTAGCTGTTTTCGATATTCTTTCGCATGAATAGAAATGATTATTATAATGATATTGTGTAAGAAATATTATTTTTCTAATAGGGCCTGAACCTTCTGTACCAAACATTGTATTTTCTGATAAATTTCCCACGAAAACAAAGGCAGATAGATATAACAGGTTTTACTTTTCAAAGAGGAAAGCGATTCCCATGGATTTGGCACACAATGATCGGTAATATTATGTAGAAATTAATGGTATACTGAGACGGTATTGTCGTAAGTATAATGTCTTAGTATTGTGTGCAAATTTTCACAGATGATGCGTATAACCATTATTGAAGATTAAAGACTTAGTACCGATATGGTAATTTGTTTTGTTTTTGTTGTAGCATCAGTAGTCTACTACATTCTTCTTTTTTATAAGACTGACTGATGCCTAACTTAGGGCTCATATATTATAAGGGTCAAACTGGCTAATCTGTACATAACAATAAAAAGGACTTCTTTATCAATATCAACTGCAGTATATAGCTGATCACATATTTCAAGTTACAGCATGTAACCCATGGCCTACATAACATGTGTTCCAATTCGTCGGTCGATTTAAAATAAAATTACCACCAAAATCGCACGCACAAAGTTGTACGCGTGATTTTCTTGGTAAATCAACCAAAAATTCGACAAAGCCGTTCTAAATTACGCATACGTTCGTTTCGTAGATAAATTATACCAATTTTCATAGCTACCGGTGGAATATCGCTCGGAAAAAGCCGGCGGCAAAACGACAAAACGAACGCGGCTTAAAATATGAGGCGCGTGAAAAGAATTTAATATGCGTGACAAGTTTCATAAGCGGGTACGTCCGACTAATTATGTGCGTTCATATTTCATTTTTTTGGTTCAGTAATTTTAGTAGATTGGCGGAAAGGCGAGAAATGTATTTGTTTATTTAACTTCATTTCCTTAATTCCTCTTTTGGTTACATAAATTTTGTCTTTATAGAACACTAGCTGTTACCCGCGACTTCGTACGCGTGGATGTCGTTTTATGAACAAAAAATGCTAAAGGTAACAATGTCAATATAACAATAGTAGGTACAACTCATGCACTTAAGGTGGGGTTATGCAGACTCCACCGATTGTGAATGCGGTGTCAGTCCCCAAACGATGGGTCACCTTCTTATATGCCCCTTAAGTCCCACCACCTGTACCATAGACGACATGTGGAGCGCCACTGATAATGCCGTTCTTGTAGCAAAGTTTTGGTCAAACAAAATTTAAATATTGTGCATTTCCATGTGTTTTCCATTGACACGCAAAGAAGAAGAAGAACCTATCTATTACCAAACCGACCAAAACAAATATACGACAAAAACTCAAGGAAAACTCATGTAGGTACCTACTTCGAAACTACTTCAAATTTCGAAATAATAGAAATTGCGACACGTGCGTCCGAGACAGCCCGTAGAGTTTAGCGTAATGTTAAATATCAAAATTCACCCAGTTGTTTTTAAACTTAGCGCTTTCAAACAAACAAACTATCTCCCGCGATTTCATCTGTGTGGTAGGTACATCAATAAAAAAACTCAATAACAGAAAATAAAATTCCTACCTACCTAAATAAACCTATTTCTGATAATAACTAATCTAAACTCAATAAATAAGCATAATCCCTATAAACTAATATCTATACGAATGTCTTATCCTACCTAACAGTATTATAAAATAACCTACGGTCACTACGTACAATATCAAATATACTACCTATTCCAATACTTTCAAATTAAAATCTATACAGTACGACTTATATAAAAATAAACCTTTCGGTTTATCTTTATAAGTCGAACCGCAAATATAAGTTTGTCATAGGTCATTTATAACCTACGACAAACTTAATTTTGCGGTTCGGGAGCAAACCGCAAAGTTAAGTTTGTATTTTATTGTATATTATTACCTACTACGACCTATTAGATTAAAAATACCCTATTAGGGAAAAAAGGAAATAAAAGCAAATCGGATTTTTTTAAAGTAAAGGAAACTATCTAACCTACTTATATAACTATAAACTAAAAGAAATATCAAGTAGGTATGAACAAAATAAACAAAATTAATTTACAGGACCTAATTAATAATAATTAATAAGTTATACGAAACAATAAAATAATTTTACTGGATCGAAAAATGTAATTCTCTATAGCGCAAATTTGTCTAATCGCATGCGTCCGACAACGATGCCTGCCGCAGATGCCGCCAAACTTCGGCGAATGTACGCGACTACGACCGACGGCAGCGGTGGCGATGCAAAGCATTCGTCAAAAGGAATTTAAACTTCAAAAGCGAATGATTTCTTATCAAGTACTTAAATATAAAGTTTCATGATTTTATCTTTTAAAATTAAGAAATCCCATACAAACTTTCAACCTCTATTTCAACCCCTTCATCCCTTTTTTTTTTTTAAAGTAGCCTATGTTCTGTCTCAGGGTCTAAAGATTGTCTGTACCAAATTTCATCAAAATCGGTCGCGAGGTTTAATCGGGAAAGCGTAACAGACAGACAGACAGACAGAGTTACTTTCGCATTTATAATATTAGTTGGGATTTTGGCGCTTTTTGGGCAACTCCTAAGCGGTTGATTAATGGGTCTTTCCTTATTTTTCAATATCAATTTTTTGTAATCAGAATCATCGTTTGACGAATTAAGATGTAGGAATACTCGATAATAAGGAACTTATTCCTGCATGTGTAATTTCAGAGAGTATACAGCTGACCCCAATATTCGAAGTATCCCTCTCGAGATCAAGTAGGTAATTAACGAATAGGCCGCACAGGAACCTTCCAAACAAAATGATATAACTTCTATTCCCTGGACAATATCTCTGTAAAGATAAAGATTAATAGAAGAAAGCCTGAGAAACACATTTTCCCGCGAGATGGCGCTGTATCGCAGTAATATGGGATCGTTCGTGTGTAATGGCCAGACAGGTATATAATATGTTCATTACGAGCTGGTCTTCGTCACATCTTAAAGGTTTTCATGACATTGTTTATTGGTGGTTTGAAGTATTATAGCCACTATATTATGATCAAGTCGTGTCGGGGACATTTCTTTGTAATAAAATTTTTAAAACTTACTTTAAGAATCCACGTGCTTCCAGTTTACTTTAGTACAAGATTACGAGAATAAGGTTTTAGAAAGAAAGAAATTCACATTTTTGACATGTAGCCATCAATGAACAAAAGCCTTCTTCAGGTGTAGACTGTCTGTAACGGATTGCCATGGGACAATAATAGTGAGCAACGGGATATAGGACAGGCAATTGTTACATGGTTACAAGGCTGGTGAATTTCGGATGTCTTGAAATATTTCTGAATTATCCTACCGTCTTCAAAAACCTCCAACGACTCAAATCACTCGAGTAAAAGATACGTATCTCCTTAATTTCCGTTAAATCGCAATTTAAAATTAATTAGAGCGGCAGGTAAACCTTTGAATATTAAAGGTTTTAGGGTAAATATATTTATCTTGCTGTTAGATAGCGGCTGTGGTCGGCAGCGTTTGGGACAATTGAGATATCGCGGGATGCGGGCACCGCTGATTGATACTGTTTAACCCCGTGATAATTTTGAGCGAATTAGCTCAGGTGAAAAGGCATGGGAAAGCGTTCTAAGATTAAGCTTCTGTATTTCTAGGGATTTGGATTATGTAATGATGTGTAATTTATGCAATTGTATCTACTATTCAAGAAAGTTAAGGAAACTTTCACTAAGTACGCGTGCTGCTGATTCAAGGAGACAAATATAACATGGAATCTTAATGAATGAAGAAAGGAAGGTATTATTTTACTAAAGCTTATTGTACACCTGATTTTATTGCCTTATTTAATAGTTAGTAGTCTAGGTTTACCCGGTATTCAGGAGTAGATGAGTGTTAGGTTTGTTAAATAATATTTTTTTCAATGCAAGAAGTTTTGATTACTTATATTAATAGGAACAGTTAGTAAAACTTCGTTATGATGGTCTAGCACTGACCTTGTTGGGTGGTAGCTGTAAATGTGGTTGCCAACTAAGCGGAGGGTGAAAATATGTGTTTGAATGATTAATCAGGGTTCGTTGTTAAGATCCTAGCTGCGCAGTTGCGATAACTGGACTATTTATCTCATGCTCGCGTTTAGTCGACCAAACTTTTGTAACACCTTTCTATACGTCTTCTTTATGCATATTATATCAGTACCATACTAACTCCAACATCCGTGCCACTAATTGATTCAGAACGTGACTCACTCGTCTACGGCTCTCACGTTTGTTTACCAAACGTGCGACACCTCGTTTTCCATATCAAGCGTATTATACTTGCACATAATAGGCCCGTACTTAGTAATCAGTATGTACCGTTGGAAGGCTTTCTAGGCGATAGAGCTATGTACTAGATTTTGCTTATTGATAGCGGTATGTTTAATGGCTAGAAATATACCCTTTCTAATACGCATAAGGATGTTGCGTCACAAAGATGTTGAGATGCGCATCGCAAGTTATGGTTACCTCCATGCCTGCTATCAAATGCCAATTGTTCAACAATTTTGTAAATATTTGCAACTAAAAGTACAAAATACGCTTTATGATTTTTCTGCATGCCAATCTATCTTAATATCACGGGCAAAGAAATACCATTGTAGTACTTTTCCTAAAGGTATTTAAAATCTTTCTTACATTATGGTCTTGCATTTACCACTTCCGGTGAACAGCAAGTGTGCATAAAAGTCATAGCTATCTCTATGCATTGTCCTTCACCACTTTCTTTACAAATACGGTTAATTGTCAGAAGTAACGTGATATCGATAACACAAGTAGCAAGGTGTCTCACACAATCGGACGAGAGACAATGCCTGTCGTGACGAGCACACAAACGAATATGTCTTGGGGGACGTATCGTTGTAAAAGAGAAGGTAGATTAGCTGGGATTTACCTGAACGGTATTGGATCTGGATCTTTAAGAGTTATGAATGCAAGTTTTATGAGTTTATTGTATCCTCATGGTCACCTTAAGCTTTTGCATTCGAACTCCGGACGGACAAATGTGTTATTTGGCATTTTTCAATTAGGAATAGGAATTTTACAGTAACAGCAGGCAGTCTGGCATTCTATCACATTATTCCGTAAACATTAAACAGACTAAACATGTGAAATGCGCTTGTCACTACCTCTGCCACACTCTTCTGGGTAACAGAGGCTGATGTTATGTTAGTTTATTCAAATGCTTTCGAAAAGAATAGAACATTATCTCTTCACTAAAAGTATTGTAAAACTGCAACTGAAAGTATTTAATCAAAATTATTAGATACTGGCCACTGCGCTGTGTGTGTGTGTGTGTGTAACATAAAGAATAAAATCACCCATTTCTGAGACTTTGTTTAGCCATTCATTATATATCTGAAAGATAACAATCTCTCAGTCATACAGTCATGTCTCGTCACACATCTAGTCATATTGTCAAAGGAGACAAGCGATTGCCGGTATGATCTGATAGTAAACGTCCGGTCGCGTCCGGTGTGTCTGCAAAGGCCCTAACATACAAAGTAGTAACAGATGCATTGTTGTCATGTATATGTGACAGCGATCTAGGGACGACGAAGGATTGCCGGGTGACACCTTGGTTTTCAATGTCTATGGTTTGTCTATGCGTGAGTGTGTGAATACATGTGTCTATGTGTACGTTTGCATCCGGTCTGTTTGAGGTTATAGTTTGGCGCTTTCTGTAATTGGCAAAAGTTATGATTTTGATAATTATAATCGTTTTTGAGATTATAATATAACATCACACCACTTCATCTATCTCATAAAACAATGCTGAAGGTATGTGCATTATATATAGATTCAGATACACAGATGTACCGTAAGGTTTAAATAGAGTGTAAGACTGGAGCCTTCTAAAACATATAATTCTTAACATAAAAAAAAACTTTATTTTATACATATAAAAAAAAAGAAAACAAAAAAAAAAAATTCTTAACTCAATTCATGTTCAGTTGGCAGTTTTGAACCTTATAATATACTTATTATCGTTCTTGAGGATATTTACGGCGGTTGTTTGAAACCAGCACCATAGTAAAATTAATAAGTACGCCAACTCCCGGCGTTTAGGAGCGCACGATACCTAAACTTGCTCGAGGCGTAGGGTTGTCACTTGTCAGATTGATATTTTAAATTACATGCACAGAAATCATTTTTTTAACTATAAAAAAGACGTTTTTTTTACAAAACAAAGCATTTATTTATGTCAAGTCAAAGCCAAATCATTTATTTCCATGGGCCCTAAAAGGTGCTTGAACACGTCAAAACAAACATCAACGTTCAAATAAATGAAATTAAAATAAAACTTAAGCTAATTAAATTATAATATTAATTGCAACAAAATGATTTGAATCACCGGAGCTTAGATTGATTTCAATTCAACTTTGAGGTTTGAATTAAAATCAATCCAAGTACCAGCTCCGATGGGTGTTGGGGCTATCTCGTCGTTGACTGTAACCCCGCTATCCCGATTGTATGTAAGTTATTGTTGTGAAAAGGTAGCTTGTAGTAACACCAAAATCACTTCAGGTTAAATAGTTTATTGTAAATAGTAAAGTTATAGTTAATTTCTAATGTTAATTGTTGTTACGTTTAGTAGTTGTGAGTCACGTTTATAAACAATATATGTTCACCAAACATACGTTTATGCGTTCCACTTATTTGGTAGCGACTAACGTAAACGACTGTTTTTTGTTTACAGTGTAATTCGCTGTACGAGCAGTATTGGCTCGTACAGCGAATTACAGCTCGTATTGCATCATGAGAAGAGCTGGTGAGAAACTCATGATCACCATCTTTTCAAATAATTCATACAATTTTGTTTGTTTATTGACAATAATTGTTAGGTGTAAGTTATACCAACCAAAATACAATGACTAGAAATGGTTATGGAGAGAATAATACTATGAAATTAAATTCTTTGTTAAATAGACCAATATTATATTAATAAAACTATCCGTAGTATATAAGGTTGCAATCTCTTACACTTAAAGCAGAAAGGATAAGGAGTAAAAACAATGTGTGCATATATACTGGTTAGTACCAGTGAACAGACATAGAAAAATGAAAAAAAATCTAAACTGTAAAATTAAATGCTAATTATTTATGCTCCTCCTATCTCCTAACTCCTGCTAACTAAAATGAGAACCTCCTTTTTTTGAAGTCGGTTAAAATACCTAAAACCTCGAGAATTTTCTCAACATTTTTTTATTTTTTTTATTTTTATTTATTTATTTACATAAATACAGAGCCATCATTACAGGTAAACATAACCTAATGCAATGGATGTATAACTACAATATACTTAATCATCTAGTTTACTAATCTAAAATTTACCACGATTAACACAGTACAAATAAAACAAAAACTCTAACTTAATATCTTATAAGTACATACAGGTTAACATATAGGTTCTCTTCTGAAAACTACATTAAAACCAGCCAAATGCGAGATAATCGCAGACCAACATACATACAGACTATGAGAACTTCCTTTTTAATATCGGTTAAAATAAAAATAATTTAATAACACATCACAAAATTGCACATCATATTCATAATGTAACATCATTTTTTGAAATAAATAAACCAAAGAGGCAACGACACGGCGGCGTTTAAAAAACATACCTACATTATTATTAAGTATTTAGTAGTTATTACCAAATACGTATTTTATTAATTCACCTTTTGTGTTCAGAGGGTACCTTAAAGAACGTTAATTCTGGGTTTGAAATAGTGTCGTTTGAACAACCATAAACTTCACAATAATATCTATTGACTCGCGAAGACATTTTGCAGTGCAGCGCGTAACCGTACCTAATTTTTTAAACAAACAGCGACCGCTCACAGTAATGGCACGGCCCGCACTACCGCTGACCGAGAAACTGGCCGAGCGGCGTAGTGTGCGTGCGTACGTACATGAACCCGGGGCGTGGCAAGCGCTACGCGTACATACAAACGGCGCGATGTACCTTTGTTCGAAGATAACTTACTGTCTGTACTGTGCCAGCACTGTGGAGCAGCAATTTAAGACTACCCAGTGTTCAAGTTGAACTACCGCCACTGTTTCCTTGCATATTATAATGTTTGATTCTCATGTATTTTTATTGTACTGTTGTTGTTTAGGAAATAAACATGATTTTATTTCTCTTCTCTTTTTGTTTTTTAGATTATAAGATTAAATATTGGCAACATACTTATGAATTCCCTGAACTACGTAAGAAAGTGCAAGCCCTTTAATCAGGGCCGGATCTGGCCTGGTCTTTTTAAGCATGAGCCCAGGGCAGAGCTCACTGTACCATGTGGTGACGAAATAAAATTCATCCGTTAGCATTCTCAAGTAGTGTTACACGGGGTCTTCCCTGTCAACCCCTACATTAATGTTTTTATCCAACTCGACATCAAACCTAAGACCTAACCAATGAATCTAACCGCTAGACTAACTAGACAATTAGTCGGTAATCAGTGCTAGTTGAATTAGTAAAAGAGTATATTAATAGCACACTAATGCAATTAATGTTGATTTATTAGCGTGCAGCTGTTTAATTATGTTGTAAATCACTTGATTACTAGTGATAGAATTCTAGTTTTAGTTTTTTGTTGATGGTTGACTTTGTGGACGATCTGATAGAACCGGATATACTCACATAGCAGTCTGACACCAAATATACAGTCATCTGGTGATGTAGTTTCTGAAAAGGCCGGTTAATGATGAGATACTGTTAATAGTACTTTAATCTCCTTTGGTAGTATGGTCGTATTTATTGTATATCGCGGTTGCTGATTGATTGCAATCTTTTATGAACAAGTGGATAGAAAAATTGTTTAAGTATAAGACAATAGTGTTGAATTGAAATGAAATACGTATGTGCAAGGGACTTAAAGTCACCGCTTTCTATTCAGTATCGATTGCAGTGTTTAAACATATAATTTTATGTTACATGTAACAAGAGAGGGCTTTTATGGAAAAGGGTGATTTGCACGTTTGTGGCATCGCTCCAGTTTGAGGTGCAAATTCTGTTTAACGGACTCACGGTTGTCATATATGTGTGACATGACAGTTACTAAGGGTTGTCACATTTTCAATTTATGGGATGGAAGAGGATTTGTGAACTTGTTTGAGGTAGAAAAGCTTGATTGTCTACCATCTTTCTGACAAAAGTGTGTTTATTTTTGTTTTGTTAGTCTAGTTAGTCCGTCTTATTGTTATTGGATAATTAATCATCAGTGTATAGTCCTCAACAGTTGCGCACCTCAGGATGTATCGACTTAGTAAGATCTTTTCAGAATATGATTGAATAAATTCAAATAAAATGGTATAAAATTTAGGTGGTGTTTAATTTTGCCAGTAGCAAAAGATATAAAAAGCTCTACTATCTCACAAATTTAATCGTAATGTTTTTATAGTTCGGCAAGCATTCTAAGATACGAATATCGGAATGCTGCTTCATAATAAAGAAAAATTGAATGTGTGACTATTCCAAACAACACTTATCACCCCTGCCTACCACACTGACACACAATCCTAATATTTACGGCACACATATCCATTTTACCTGTCAACGCGCGCACACTTCCTGTGCCATACCACATTAGTTAAACACACGCACACATACACACAAAAAACTACACAACAACATACTTAACACACACATAGAAAACAAACCGCAAATGTGTACAGGATTGATATAAAAGTCGCAGCTGCTTCGTGAAATCGGGCAATTATGCAAACGACTGAAGATTTTTTTTTCGGTAACATTTTATTGGTTTCAGACGTGAAAGTGTCGATTTAATTGCCCGTTTTGGTAATTAATTTTATTGTTTAAAGGCGTGGATGTGCCGTTACAGTGTCACCGAGAGAATTAAGTGTTAAGTGCAGATGTGTGTAATGGCTGATAAGCTGAAATACATTGTGTAAAAATAAAATATAAATCCACATGCATGAGGTATACAGGTGAATAGAACGCAACTTAATATATACACGAATAACAACACCAAAGTTTTTGCAAAATTTGCAAGTTTTAACTGTAAATAAGCCTCTCTTTCATCGCTTTCTTTTTTATTTATATTTATAAGTAATTTGTTTCCTCTTGGTTTTCTTCTAGCTGTATTTTTTTTCTAAAAAGTTTTGGTGAATTAGCAGTCATTTTACACTCACACAAAAAAAAAGTAGATATCATTTACGCGATATAAAACCATGATCATGACATAACACAACAAAATTTACATGTGATTTGCTAGGTTCAAAATTGTGGGGTTTAAAAGTCCTAATTACCACTTTAACCGCAACA
This sequence comes from Hypena proboscidalis, assembly GCA_905147285.1. NCBI lineage: Eukaryota > Metazoa > Arthropoda > Insecta > Lepidoptera > Erebidae > Hypena > Hypena proboscidalis. The sequence goes on from LR990132.1 coordinate 3,663,270, forward strand.
TATTATTATATTTATAAGTAGAACAATAGTTACCATTTAGTGCGACGTCGCCGGTAGCGTAGGTGCTGGCATTCTTGAAACGTAACACCACGGATATATGGGCTTCATATTTGAATATAAATGCACTTAGATATGTTATGTTATTATGATTAAGTACTATGATGTTTGGTGTGTAATTAAAATGTGAGATTTATTTTAACTTTTCAGCAATCGTAAATGTGTGAGAATGGTTAGCTATATTGGCAAAGTTGATATTATTTATATTGTATATTAACAATGTTTTGTTATATTTCGTTATCAAATAAAAAAAGAAAAAAGTTGTCTCGGTGCAACGGTGATCTCACAAAAAGTAACTAAAAAATATAAAAATCATTAGTTGATCTGTTAGGAAACAAGTAAAACTCGTAATCTTATTATAATTTTTTTGCAATGCCTATTGCGTATTTTCTCATTTTATTGCATTACTGTTAATCAGAAAAACTATGTCAAGGTTCCATAGATACTTGTCATTATTAACAAGATTATTTACAAAACACGATGCAGTTTGTAAGTATCGTTATTTTTTAAATATAATGCATTTCACACTTGACAGCTGTAATGTATATTTTCATACTTATCGATACATTATCGTATGTCAAAATTCATATATATATCTATAGCATATAGCTTTCGTGTGTTGGCACCAGTCAATTTGAAAGATGTAAAGAAATGTATCGAGATATAAATATACATTTTTGTATTATGCCTGGCCACGTTTGCCGTATGAGTCCAGAGAGGTGGGCCCAAAAAGCGACTAACTGGGTACCACGTGACGGTCAACTGTGACGAGAAAGGCCCAAACGGCCTTTGTCCAGCTGTGGGTGTGTACCCGTAAACTGGTGAAAAAGAAAAAAAAATGCTGCCGTGTGTGCTGATCAATTCAAATCGTCAATGCTGTAATTAAAAGTACAGACTAGTTAGAGAATTCAGAGGTAAAATTGGTCTTTGATAAACAGTCTTTGACGGGTTGTCTATTTATTGCCAATAGGTTCAGGTAGATGCGCCAATACATATAGGGTTGCCACGATTTTTGGTTTTGAGATTCAGGTGTTGTTCAAAGCTAAGTAAGTATAAATCTAAATTGATTTATTTTATATAGCTATTCTAAAATAAACCGTCGCTAGTGGACGACCACAAATGTTGCTAATATGTAACAGCGATTGTGTTAATGTATTTTTATTTTATAAATTACTAGATGCAAAATTTTATAATACCCGAAACCCGTAATTGAACTACCATTACAAGCATTTTTTTTTTTCAGCGAGCACTTTTACATAGCTTGTGGTATAAATAGCAAAGTTTAACATAATATTAAAATTAACAATTTGTATAACATTGAGAAAGCAGTTACGCAATATATTATATACTAGCTTTTACCCGCGACTTCAAGTTAGTTATATTAAGTAGTAGCTGTCCCCGCGCTTCGACCCGCGTTAAACGTTACTGCCCCGCTTTCATTAAGTTCAGCGTAATGTTAAATATCATAAAATCTTAATGGATAGTTAAACTATTAAACACAAAAAGAATTATTAAAATCCAATCACTAGTTCTCGATATTAACGCTAACAAACAAACAAACTAACTTTCGCCCGCGGTTTCATCTGCGTGGTACGTCAATAAAAAGTAGCTTATGTTACGCGCCTTGTAGTCAGTTACTTGCGTATAAAATTTTATTAAAATCGTCTTGCCGTTTAGAAGGTTAGCCGATACAAACAGATAGACAGACAGACAAAAATTTTAGGCATAGGCATCGTGCAAATAACTATATCAACGGAAAATTTTTTTATATGTATTGATTATTATTTTATTTTTATTGTGTGTTTTGCTGTTACAGTTGACGTTTCAGCTTCTTATAATTTTGTGTCAGAAAAGCATAGCTGTTATTATATTACGGTGATATGCAATTATGCATGAGCCGGTACTCGGTATAACTCATGAGCTCGTTAGTAGGGTTGCCGCGTTCAAACTTTGGCAGGTGCGGATTAGTTTCGGGATAATAGTTCATTCAGAATTGCATTACATGGGAATAGCATGATGCTGAGAAATTGTGTTTTGTTGTGTATTAAATTTTTACGTAAATTGTCTGAAAGTAAAACATTTTATTCTATGAGATTTATTTTTTGTTACAGATTTTAGCACGTCATTTCAAAAAGTAAAATGATCTGCTGCAAAATGTTTATTCAAATAATGCTTGCCAATTTGAAATTCATTGTGATTCAAAAATCTATATAAAAGCGAGAACGCACTTCGCAAAAAAATGTAGCTTAATTTAAATATTCGGCGTAACATCGACGTTGTCATCTGAAAACAATTAACAATCCGTGTCACCGCTTTTTCATCGAACACCGATTGACACTGTTCCGCTCCTACCCTTTGGAACAAACAACGCAAAATTAATCAAACTCTGTAACAATAATTTATAACGCGTCACGTTAAGCTACAGTTGCATCACTCGAGAAGGGGGCGGCAAACTTAGGTATTGACGTGCAATATAACTTGTGAATTACAATTAATTTTAGGTAGTGACAGCCCTGGCTAAGCTGTATGGTTGTCGAGATTGACAATAGGCAGGCTTGACGAACTTGTAAGCATAGAGCGTATAGTTTCGCACTATAATTTTACGGGTTAGAGTGTGCAGTTAAAACCGTAATGTAGCATGATAATGGGTAAGAAATATAACTGTTTCAAGACAAGCTTGCCTAAACTAGTATTAGTTATCATTTCTAATGTGTTCAAATATTGATTTCATAAGTACTACCAAGCCTACAATAACCAACAACTCTGGGCAAATTAGCCGCTATAATTTTTAATCTGATGACCGGATGGCGCAGTGGGTAGTGCAGCTGCCTGCGACGCTGAGGTGCATGTACATGAAGGTTTGTCTTGGTCTGGGTGTTTCTATGTATAATAAGTATTAATATACAAAAGAAAATTATATTATGTATTAGTATCAGTTATTCTAGTACCCATAGTATAAGCTCTGCTTAGTTTGGGACTGTAGTGCGGCGTTGTGTGTATGTAGTGTGATATTTATCTACTTAATATTATTATAGATCTTTCGCAGATTTTTATACGCGACAAACGATTTTTATGTGAAAGCCCTACAGTTAAGCGCCGCGGGTACGGTTGATACAGTATTGGGAGGTGTATAGGAAATAACGAGTCACAGAATAAGCGAGTGTCGAATCGATTGTTGATGAAGCAAAGTTGTAAGGCGACAGTTGATGGAGTTGTTACTTTAGTGTTTGTTGTCTTGTCATATTAATATCAGTGATTTGTTACTGATGATATAGGTGATGATTCATTTTTAGCATAAATTAATTTAGTAGCTTAGGTTAAAATTAAACTACTCATTAGTCTCTAATTTTATATCTAGAATAGATTGTAATCTTTATAAAGTATCTAATATAAGTTAGCGTACAAAAACATAACAATTGTTTAATGATTTTGCTAAATAAATAGGCATTGTATAATGAGTCCAAAAAATTTCAGCTGTCAGGGTTCCTCGCGAATAAATCATATATGGATAAACAATTTTAATAGAATTGGTGTAAAAGCGGTGCGGTGAAAAATTCTTATATATATCAGGCGCTAGGTACCAAAACAAAATCCGAGTACCTATTTTTCTATGGCACTCAAGGCTCCGATAAGCGTACTTTGTGAATAGCTGGTCAATGAAATAGAATAGCCGATTTTAAATAACAATGATTGGATGATAGCATTTATAAATATTGAAAGCAATATGTACAAAAATACAATTATCCAATTATATCACGGCTAAGGACATTATAAGAAGTAATTACACATCTCAATGAAGACGTCAATTTGATTGGTGCTCTTATAAATTGGCCGAGGCGCTAATAGCAAGTGTTGCCAAACTAAGATATTTATTACCCAATCATCTTGCTTCGAATTCGTGTTGGTTTAGTGGATAGAGTATGCGACTGCTGATCGAGGTCATGGGTTTGATTTTTATAACATCATCCCTTTATTACCTAGAAGGATATGGCAGGGTATATAAATATAAATATATATATATATATATATACACCAACCTCCGTGATGCCTTTTAGAATAACATATAACACTTTTCGGGCATCGGAACTCGAGATCACGCGATGAAATTATCAGTATCAGCACGGAGTCTGGATATTAGCCCGGTAGATACCGAATAGACTCACCTCCCGTCACTTGGTATCTTAATATAACAGGTGAATTGCGGTTGATATATACCTATGCATAAATTATATTCTAACAGGTAATACAGGTGGGACAGAAGGGCACGAAAGCTAGGCTAGAATATTTTCCCTATAGCCGAACCAACCAACTAAACCGATCAACAAGTTGTTTAAGCGCTGTTACAACTGCAACTTTCGATTGTCATTGATCACTATTTTATTCCAAGCGGACAAACTCCTTGTTATCGCTCTCGTAGTTTTTTCTACATTGTGTTGTATTGGCATTTTATGATGATTACCTGATGTTTGAGTTGTATTTGCGTATACTTTTACGATACTGTTGGTATACATTTTGGATATTTACCACTTACATTGCTAGGTACAATACAACGATCATTCATTACTTACGCACGTCTAATAAAAAAATATTGATAGCTGTTCTTTTAAATTGGCCGTGTTGCCAAAGTAAGATTGAAGCTATCTAGTGGGGTACACAGAGTGTCCAACGCCAACAATTAGACGGCCTACAATTGCAATGCTATGTAACGATTAGTCAATTAAATTAGACTCGAAATTAAAGCCATTAAACATGTTGTAGATTTAAAATAATTTAAAACTGATACCATCTTTCTCTGCTAAATTGAGTACTAATATTATGAAGAAGAAAGATATGTAGACATCTACAAACATTTATACTAATGTTATTAAAATGAAATAATATATTTTTCATGTAAAGCAAAGCTAAAATTTGCTTTAAAATATTACAAATATATTTTTCGTTTAAAAAAAATAGACAACGGGTCTAAATCATGTTATTATTATAAAGGTAAATAAATACCTTCGATTCCTTACGATTTTGAAACGTCGAACATAGGTATTTATTTACCTTTATATATTTATTTATATTTACCTTTATAAGCCAAAATAGAATTTGACTCAGCCATCGACACGACGAAGAAGAAGATCATAAAATACAATAAACAAACAATGAAATTGTAATAAACATCTTTTTAACTTGTTTCAAATAGTTTCAACTAAATTAGATGCGAACCTTTGACCCTTAGGGCCATTCCATTGTCACAACCATTATCTTTTTTTTCTTTTTTGTGACGTAATGGCCTGCATTTTAAACGGTCGGGACTTTTTAAATTAACATTTTTTCATTTCCGAAGATTATACAGGAATAACCAATGAGGTGCCACGAGAAGGTCAACGAACTCGGTCACCGTTTCCTTTTGTTTTTTTATCGTACCATATTTACATGTTACCTGGGTCTACAAGTTTTATTGTCTTTGGCAGTATTTGTTTAGTTCGATTTTATTGGATCTTTTATTGCAGAAGCTATAGATACCTACTTAAAAAAAAACTATATATTAGTACACTGTATATATAATTCTGTTGTTCTTATTTTGGTTATTATCCTGTTAATTAGTAGTGTAGTTGATATTTGCATAAAAACTTTTAATAATATTGTCGGTTATGCTAACTTTTTAAGTTTTAAAAGGGTAAGTTAAAGAATTCTCCAATATACAGGGTGTAAATGTCACTTACCAGTGACCTGATTCTAAACCCCTGGATGCAAAAATATATCATCGTAGACTAAATAAAATCCGTGATACATCCCCTGAATTGACCTAGCTTTATACTTGCTTAAGATTCCTACCGCTTAACATCAACAGTACAATCATAAACAAACGCCAAGCCTCTAATATCAAAAAGCCATACACGATCCTCTAAAATAGTGTTTCGAATAAATAAGGTTCGACAGCGCAGTTTCAGTACTAAACCCATTACGGGATCTTAATTATGTTGATGCCAGGCAACAATCTATGTTACTGCCTGGCTCATCGTTAAGCTACTTCGCTTAAAAAAACATACATTTGTAGCAGGAAAACTTGTACTGAACTGAAGAATTTAGTTCTACCATTTTCAAATCCGCTGATTCCTTTTTTTCTGTTTGTGCCAGTACCATTTTGGTTCTACTGGGTCTAAATGAAATCGTAACAAAAAATCTTTCCAAATTGATTTTCCGTCACTAAAAATTGCTGCCAGGGTTTCGGAGTCATGTACCGTAAACGGTAATCACTGGTAATCAGCTTCGTCACGCTGCCAATTACACCCAGTATACAATAATCATGCAGCAATAGCCGAGCGGGAGACCGTAGGACTCTAAAATTCTACTTTTCGAAGATATGTGTGTATTTATCATATAAATTATCGCTCGCTTACGGTGAAGGAAAAACATCGTGAGGAAACCTGCATGCCTGAGAATGCCTAAAAAGTACTCGAGGTCGTGTGAAGTCTACCAATCCTCTTTTGGCCAGCGTGGTGGACTATGGCCTAACCCTTCTCAACACGAGTAGAGGCTCAAGCCCAGCAGTGCGACATGTATTAGATACAGGGCTGCTATTATTATATACAATAATCAAATGATAGAAGTTGAATAGTTATCTACCTATATAGCCGAATCCGTATCTCTAATACCGAAAAGCTCACTGCCCGCTATTTTAATGAGGATCCATTTTGTATGGATGGCAGACCCATACACAATTACTCACACTAAAATAGTGGTTAGAAGTCATATGAATGAGGCTCAACAGCGCAGTTTCGGTACTAAACCGATTACGGGCGGTAACGGCAAACCTATTTTGCATTTAAGCGTGTTGATTGAGTTAAAGTGTACGATTAAGCCGTCTTGCAACCGTGGCACCTTTGAGTGGGAATTTGAAGCGTATTTGTCATGTAGTGAAGTGATTGGATTTCAGATTGTTTCGTGTTACGACTTACACAGAAAGCACCTTGTAAAGCTTTCGGGAACATGGTAAAATGGCATGATTTGCAAGAAAATTCTCTCATTGTCTTTTTATTTTATTGAAATAATTTTAATTTTTTTAAAGTCATTTATTTTCATATAAATATACATTAATACATTTTAGTAGCAGACCAAAAACAACAACGGTTTGGCCGGACTGCACATACTACTTAATCGAAAGTGTATAAATTACAAATGCATTTTAAACAGATAAACTAAATACAAAGGCATAAACAGAAATATAATAGAGTTATTTTTGTGACAAGTTTTTGCGTAAACAATGAAAGAAGCAGGCCTTGCAAGACGTGAACCGTTAAAATTTGCCTTTAAACTTTCTGATTTTATACTCTTCAAGAGTATTTAAAAGCATGAAAAGCCGTAAGACACGGAGGCTACATTATTTATTTATGTAGTAAAGCTTCAAACCAACCGCGACAAGTGTAACTTAGCTTGTGCAACTTAAAGAACATTTTACCAACATGTAATATTTAGCAATGCTAACAATATAACCTCAAAAAGCCATCGATTCTGAATGATTCCAAATTTAAAATCAAACTCTCACTAGCATGGCTGCGCAGGCGACGACAACGGACGCACCGTGTTACGCGCATAGAATATTAAAACGAAACGAACAGGATCAATAACCTGGGACTTTGAGCTTACTATATTCAGTCAAGTCAGTTTGAATAAATGCATTCGATATTCGAATTTGCTTTTTATTTTTTTTAAATATCCCATTCTAGTTTGGTTGATACCATGGTTGTACAATGTAATGCTCTGTCAATTCTATGCGTTGATGATTTTTCAGGCCTTAGTTATCTTTGAGAGATGATTATAAATAACATCTAAACACTCCAGGTTGTACTCCTCTAGAGCTGTGGTCTCTAGCTCTATGGTTCTATATCTGTCTCAGAAAAAACGACTTACAATTTTGATATAGTTAATTGTGAAACAGATTTTTTTTTATACTACCCCTACAGCGAACGAACGTGTAGTCCACCTGATGGTAAGTGGAGTACAGCCCATGGACATCAACAATCCACAAAAGCAGATTATAGATGCGTCGCTGCAGCTGAGGACTACGGTGTTATGCCTCATGTGCCAGTAATTTCAGGGCCTGATCTCACCACCAAACCGGAACACAGCAATGGAAGCACTACTATTTGGCGGCGGCTAAAGGTAAGACGGTGGTGCTGCCGCCTTCGAGCTCATTCACAAGAGCTCTACCACCAGTGAAATATATTAGTAGGGACTTCGGCGATTTAGCATTATTTTGACTCTAATTTATTAAATGTTGAAAGCCGTCAGTTATTACATCAATCATTTAAAGGACGTCTATTCTATGTATACGAAGTAAACAAGTGTATGTATATACTGTATTTATCAACAAAACTTGTAGATATTAAACTTGCGTCAAATACACAGGAGACTGGAGACTTCAACTACCAACATCCAAGTAAAGTGTAAGTTCACTTTGCCATGTCCTACTTGGTTTCTGAATTGAGATTTAAGCAAAACTTAACTAAGTTATGTCAAATTCTTTGCTTAATATGTCTCGGTTTGGTAAGGAGACATAACCAACTCAATATTTTAATTCAGAAATTTTAATTAAAGCTTGACCGTGAGCTAACTAACCAAGCTAACATAACATAATATTACAGCACGCCTATATTACCCAGAAGGGTGTGGCAGAGGTGTACGACACCCACATTTCACCTGTTATGTTTAGGTCCCATGGGATAGGGGGTCAGCCTATCGCCATCCACAGCGCACAATTACAACTCCGTGCTGCTATTGTGTTCCTGACGGAAAGTTCACAAATAACACTGCCCGACCCGGGTATCGGACCCGAGACCGCTGTGTGAACTAGACCATCGGGGCAGCATAATTAACTTTTGAAGGTAAAAATCATTAATGGATTTTGGTCCATATTTCGTTTAAACGGATATGAGCACGCATGCGCATTTACGCACTAAGCGTTTCGCCTCTATATTTCTTATGCGAACTGAACTGTTTCCGCATGAGTAAAATTTGGATCTCTTTAAAGCAAGAATTAATAGGTATCTCATAGGTAAGCATGCTTCCACCGTAGACTACATCATCACTCAATATCAGGTGAGAACGTGGTCAAACGCGTGCCTATCATCATAAAAAAAAATAGGAGCCGTTATCTCAAGCCCTTTGAATTTAGAACAAAATTCCTAAAGACTTAAGTTCTACTAAAATTGTAAAAGAATAAAATGAAGTTTTTTTAGTTCAGCTCCAGCTATATTTAATTTTACTTTACCATAGATCTCCTGTTGAGATATATCTCCAGTCGCAATAGGAATCATCATAAAAAAAAATAGATGCCGTTATCTCAAGCCGTTTGAATTTAGAACAAAATTAACTACTAAAATTGTAAAAGAATAAATGAAGTTTTGTTAGTTCCTATTCCAGCTACCTATATTTAATTTTACTTTACCATAGATCTCCTGTTGAGATATATCTCCAGTCGAGATAGGAAGCGATATATTGTAGAACTTACCTGTGAAAAAGAGAAACAAACATTAAAACAATGCAGGTTAAATGTTAAACTACTTGAAAGGGAATGCGCTGGCAACAGAAGATAAATTGCCAAACTACTGTACACACGGCTACTCATCAAGCTGGATATGTCCAGTATAAGATGGCATCGCAATGTAAAGGCTTCTCGTGCAAAGAGAGACCAGCTTATACTGGACATGTACAGCTTGATGCTAGCTGTGTGTATATTACACTGTATTCGTTGAAAGCATTTATCAATAGTTTACCGTGGCGCGGTTGAATTATGTATATCGAGAAATGGACAAATGATTAATAATACTAATAAATATTTCACAACTCACACACAACGCCATCTAGTCCCAAACTAAGCAGAGCTTGTACTATGGGTACTAGAATAACTGATACTAATACATATAATAATATACTTTTCTTTTGTAAATACATACTTATTATAGATAGAAACGCCCAGACGAAGACAAACCCCCATGTTCATGCGCACAAAGATTTGTCTTAAGTGGGAATCGAACCTCGGCGTCGCAGGCAGGTACACTACCCACTCCGTCATCCGGTCATCGCAATTAAAGAATGACCAAGTATTTGAGATCCAAGGCAAAATTAAGTTACTGTATGAAACTACGTGAAAAAAAAAGCAAGACATTAGATCCTGTTTTCAGTTCATTATAACCTGTTTTTTACGCAGGTAAATAAAATACTAGTAGTTTTGTTAACGCTACATATTGTCTAAATTTAGGTTGGCCTATTACTTCCGTAATGCAAGAAATTGGAAGTTTATCAGATCCACGATCTATCACGAATTTAATCACTTCAGCTTTTGGGTAACAGTCGCTGTAGCAAAAAAAGTATTAAAAAAACAAAGACGGACGGACAGCAAAACTGCTCTAATGCTTTCTTGGAGCAACAAAGCTACGATTAGTACTTTAACCGATTTCTCTATTAACACTACACAACAACTTTCCATACTATTATAATGAGCACAAAGTTCAAGATAAATGTCTATGACTCTTTTACGTGTCCACTCAAATAGTCCTCTATGAGAATCATTCATCATTAGTAATTTATACCTTGTTTATTAGTTTTTTTCTTTTTGACAGCTCACGCCTATGAATTACGGGTTTTTCGGAATAATATTCTACAGTAATGCTGTACTTTACTGACGGGCAACACTGCTTAGTGAAGACCTGTCATGACAAAAAACCACAGACAAATGAGGTCTTCAAATAACTTGACTTTATTAATGTATTGTGCCTGAAAATTCAATAAAAAGATAATAAAAATAGTATCATGACTACATAGTTAATTATTTGCGAGAAATAAACTCGATATTTTGAAATTAAATATTATTTATTACAATGAATTATTACTTTTCTTTATAGCAACTTTTATAAGAACAATTCATATTAAACTCAAAATAATTCTGTGCATTTTGATCGATATAAAGTTATTCTTAAATTAAATCAATTATTATTTCAAATCGAATCGGTAATCTGTGAAGGCGCCACTAATGTTTAAATGGTAAACAAGGTAAGTTTTTTACGTAACTAATTGCTGCACCGTTAACACATTCATAATATTAAAGTGTCAACACATTCATTACGGCAACTCGCAATATTAGAAAAGAAAAAATAAGTGAAGTGTGTTGATTGTCACTCCTGTCAATCTCTTTCGCATGTTTTTGACGTTAAATGTCAGTTTGTATCAAAGCATTGTGAAACATCATAATTTTCATGTCTGCTGCTACTTACTACTTCAGGGTTTTACCGAAAAGAGTAATATTAAATTATACATACGTTTCAAAATAATAACCTTCATCTTATTTAGAGTCGGTTAAAATACACCATTTCAATCAATGTCAATTCGCAATGTGTGAATTGATGATCAGTACGAGATTATGTCGTTATCCAAAACGCATTTGAATTTGGCCGCCATTAAATTAGTGGTTTGAATCAATCGTCCAAAATGGTCTCCATCGGCAGCACGACATATAACAGGTATACTCATATTATTAGAATACATAATTTGCAAGCATAATCATTGTAAGAAGAGTCTAAAAAAGATAGAAATCAGTATCTATAGTAAGTACATATATATTTTTGGGCATAAATCGAAAATAATGCCATGGAGCAATATGAACATTTTGCTTCTTGCCATTATCAATGACAACAATACATCAAAAGTACATCGCAAATGTATTTGAGAATCTATAAATAACAATTTAACTGAGTTGGATTGAGATCTATCTAAAATCACGTCTCGCTCGGCTCTAGCCAAAACGTGATTTTACAAAAACTAAAATGGAGTTTATAAAAAAGGAACCATTCCTGAATATAACTGCCTTGTTAATTTATTGGTTAATACATTGGTTGTTAAAATATACTGCCGTTCTTATTATTATTTTGGTAGCGATTTTCGGTCGCACTCGATAACCGCCCTACGAACGCCAATGCTGTAAGATGGTACGTGTGTACAATAAATCTTTTAATACTAATGTCTTGCCATTTTCACTCAAAAACGCCTCACCCATACTAAACCGAAATTATATTACTAATTCTGGCTTCGTTTTATGATAGAACAACAAGTGAATTGAGTGAATTCTCCGCTAGAAACACGGCGAGCTTGTAAAGCCGGACACGTAGTCCTGTACTCCGAATGAGAACCATTTAATTCCATCTAAGTGTATTTTACACGTGTGAATTCTACAATTTATATATTATGAGCGCTCATATTATATCTTTTGTCTATCTCAGTACATAAATCTACTTAATATATTGTGTTGAAGGCATTTTTGTTGATATTAAAGTAAATACTTAGCCCGAGCTTCTTCTCTTTAAGAAAAGGGTAAGGCTATTAGTCCACCACTTGTTTAAGTGCTGGTTGGTACACATTGGGTATGCGCTAGGTATGCAAGTTGCCTCATGACGTTTTTTTCACCTCAGCAAGCGATATTATTAGTATTTATTAGTATAAAATGGCCGGCCGGCCGTGGCGCAATGGATAAGGCATCGGTCTTACGATCGCGAGGTCGTGGGTTCGAATCCTGGCCATTACACCACGGACGTGAACTTCCTCCTAACACAAGCGAATTAAGCTTAGCTGGAGGGGGTTAACAAGATTACTAGTAATTTGTATTTGCAAATTACTAGTAAGCTTTTTTTAAAAAAAAAAAAAAAATGGTTTGTTGTATTATAATTAATGTTAACTACAATGTAATCCGAAGATTGTTAAATAAGTTCACAGTAAATACTTGAGTCTGAGGTCCTTAAATTTCGCAATCCAAATGAACTTTGTCCTCAATATAAACACTAGTGATTAGTCGTGGCGTATCTTATTATTAAACTTAACATAATTTATTAGATTCCTAGAAGAGCTGCAGGTAGCGTCGGATACAATGGTTTTTTGTGCTTTTAATCGAAAATTGCTATGTTTTTATGGTATAAAATGTTTTTATTTGATATTTTCTGCAGAATTATCGCGATTTTCGGTGAAGTTGTCTGAGTCATCTGCACTGTTTTCTGTTGTGTCAATATATACTCTCATCTTTCTGAAATAACTGCTGCTTACATAATATTCCCATATATAAACGCAAAAAGATTATCTGAAAGATTTCGATGACTGAAATTTACACTTGACATATTATCTGAATTTTCTACCTCCTGATTAGGTACTGTTGAAGTATCTAAGCATTTCTTTTAAAATCCATCCATGATTCTGTACCTTGGATAGCTCTTTAAATACCACTCAAGTCCCTTACGACTCGCCCGAACATATTAGACACCAACATTATTATAATTCAACCCATTAAAGTCTTAACCTAAATCCAGGCCAATTTCGAGGAATACATACATTACAGACACAACGTAGGTGCCACTTATCACAATTTCTGCTATACAAGCCTGTTGTGTGACATCAACGTAAATTAATTTCTGCAAATTTCTAATTACTATCCCGAGTGATTTACAAAGCGGGCGGGATCGGCCATTTTGATTTTGTCTGATTTAGTAGCGGGAAATTAGCGCGACATGTGTTGCCATGGTAAATAATGAAAATTCAGTTTTGTTCATGTAAGTTAAATAATAATAATTGATCTCTATTAGATCTATGCTATGAGGTAACCATCAATGATTAACCTCATGCTGAAATTGCACGAAAGTCAATGCTCTTTCAGACTTACAAATAGGGCTATCGCGTATGAATTTGCCACTAAGGGTGTTTGTGTAGCGTGAGGCTCTTCAAAGAGTCAAATGTCACTATTTGAGGGTTTGCTATGCGGTCATCGAGTTTATAAGTATCTATCGAGTTTATAGGTATCATGAACATGGGTTTGTCTTAGTCTGGGTGTTTCTATGTATAATAAGTATGTATTTACAAAATAAAAGTAAATATGTATTAGTATCAGTTATTCTAGTACCCATAGTACAAGCTCTGCTTAGTTTGGGACTAGATGGCGTTGTGTGTGAGTTGTGGAATATTTATTTTATTTATTTATTGTCTTTGTATTTGGCAGTGATTATCTAAATTTTATTCTTTTGTACTATCTGAAAGTCCAAACTAGGCATCTAAATGTATTGTTTTATCCAATCAATGACGTATTCAGACCATAAGCTATTATAGCAACAAAGGATAACATTTTTTAGTCTAGGACTATTCAGTTAAAGGTCCTACTTGTTAAAAATTACAAACTCCCTTTGGTGGTAAATGCAAACTTCAAATTATGACCAGAGATAAATCTTGCTTCATCCTTCGACGCAAAAACGTTACCTCTACAAGAAAATGGTCACAATATTTAAAATGATAATATTATAACGAGTAAAACAGTTTCTAGTGCGGTAGCAGACAGTAGTAATACGACAAATATACTTTGGTCGGCCGATCGTCCATCATAGGTAAACTAGGCTCGTCTAAAATAGACGCGTATTCTTGTGTTGTCTTAAATAAGCGCTATATCATAGAACTGTTAGAGGTGTGCAGTTTCCAGGAAGTTTAATTAGTTATATATTCATTATAGTGGCAGGGTAAAGGTTATTCACAAGGTATTTATGCTAAAACAGACAATAAAATAAAGTGTACTATTTAAAATTTCTGGGAGGTTAATCGGTCAGCGGGAAGCGTCCATTAGGTGACGCGCCGGCCGCCGTGCCGCCATAATTGACTTGTACCACGCTGCGTCATGGACCAGACAAATACTATGTAAAGGATTTGGAAAAGATATTTGGAGAGTAGACTCCAGAGCGTACGTAAACGAACGAACGTAATATGGGTTTAACTATAATATAATTAAGTTTTATCTATTTTTATAGACAAATCATATCTAAAACATTAAAATGCATGGTTGTTTGTGGCCATTCTGTCATAATAGTTATAATCAGTCAAAAAACCCTAGGCATTAGAGTTGTTTTTTATACAGTACACGAATAATAAACGCTGTATTAAGTGAGTCAATCTTAAACCACAGATAGGTCATGGAATGACCCCATAAATGGCTTTGTTTATTCATTGAGTGTACTTGCTTACGCTGTCGATTAAAGGAGCTTGAGTATTAAGTTCTTTACGTAGCTTGTTGCATAAAATATAGGTATTTTATACAAACTATTGTATCCTCTGCCTGAAAGCAGCGATAGCCGAGTGGAAGACCGTAAGACTACTAAGTCAAAGGTCTCGAGTTCGAAAACACGGCACACACCAGACCTCCGTTAATAAATCGTTAAGATTCGTCTTTTCGAAGATATGTGTGTATTTATCATGAACTTATCGCTCGCTAACGGTAAAGGAAACATCGTGAGACAACCTGCATAACTGAGAGTACCTAAAAAGGGCTTGAGGGTTGTGTGAAGTCTACCGATCCGCACTTGGCCAGCGTGGTGGACTATGGCCTGAGCCTTCTAATCATGAGAAAAGGCCCGAGCCCAGCAGTGGAACATGTATTAGATACAGGGTTGCTATTATTTATCCTTTGCCTGCGAGACACGGACGCATCGGATGTTTGTTTATATAAAATGAGAAATAATAAGTAAAGCTCTCAAAATTTATACATGACCATATAAATTACTTAGTAAGCCATGGGTTAAGTTAGTAATTTAGAAGGCTATATCGATTTTTCAAGGAGAATCATGCTATTAAAAAGAAGTCACTTTAATTAGCACCTATACAAAATGTGCTTTCAACGTAGGCCCTCCCTCTACGAAAGAGCTACGCACAACAAGACTCGCAGGCTATGTCTACTTCAACTTCGACAAGGAAGAGTCCACGGTGGAGTTTCGTCGACAACTCGAAGGAGGCTTTATATTTGACTTTACCGTTTGAAGGTCACATAAGCAACAACAAGTAAGTAGTTCATACACTAGTAGAATATAATTACTGCCATCAATACTGCTTATGTCAATATGGGCAGAGGACCGGTGCGTGAATTTATAATTGCGTTTGTTTGCCCTATTGACTGTACACGCACACAAACATACATTACGCATACATTCATGCACGTATACATGTGTTTACTTATGTACAGTCAACAATATAAGTAGGTGAACAGTGTTCTTGTCTCTGACTGTTTTGTGAAACATTTCTTATGATTCAATTATTTCAAAGTATAGGTTGGCTAGAAGTGTAAATAAAAGCTAATAAGCTACATAAAAAATAGACGTAAAATTATTTTTTACTTTCAAGTACTTTTTTTACTTGCCTGCCCCGTTGATCTAGTAGTTACCACAAAATCTCGGGTTTGATTCGTGGGTCAGGCAAAAGCATAATTTGGAAAGTAAGGAAATTATCAAGTAGCAGCACGGAGTTAGAACTGTGGCCAGTGGATGCTGATGAGCTCATCACCTTTCACATGGGACCTAAACATAGGTGAAGTGTGGGTGCCATGCTGCTCTGCCACACCTGTGATGTTATGTTATGTTTATTAATATAGCCTATTTTGTGACTGAGTGTACATTCCCATTCACGCTTTATGTACAGTTCCTAATTAATCGTGTTTAATCTAAAATTGGGTTCCGGTTCTGTAGTGATGAGTACCGATGAGTAGGTTAATACAGTAATGTTTATATAACCTCATTGTTCTACTAAAATGGGCTTTATTGCCCATTAATAAAGTATTTGTTCGATTGATATACTATTCAGTATGCAACGCATATTAGTAATCTTGGCTTGGTGACGATGACCTATCAAATTTAGAGCTTACTTTTGTGTTTAAAAACTACGTTTGTAGTGTTCGGGCATATATTCTCCCATTAGTACCTATTACGTACGTATCATAGCCGTACGCGACGGATCGAGATGGCAATCAGGGTCGACAAAGATTCTAAGTTTTTATGTTACCATTGTAAGCTAAAGTCCATGTAATTATAATAAAAAAAGTAAAAAAAGAGGTCATCCTCAAAAGACATAGGGATCAGATAAATGGCGTCCTTCAGCAGGACAAGTACGTAGTACAAGAACTGGCGAGCATGTAGGACGAGCTGTTTAGGAAGCGAATGAAGTTTATAAGGAGCGAAGGATATGGTGTATCACAGTCTCTGCCTACCTCAGTAGGATAAAGGTGTGGTTTTATGTATATATGTATGAAATTCCTAAAAATATAATAAACAATTTTACTCGCATATCTGAGAAAATAGTGAAATAGATTTGAAAGTTGTGAAAATTTGGAATCTCGACGTGTCGCTTTCTATGTCATCCATGAACAACTAGCAAGCTGTCTACAAAGGAATGTAGATGCGTCTCTACATTTTTTGAATCATCAATCAATCATTGAATGATTAGGACATTGTACATCTTGTATACACCATAACTTAACCGATGAGGCAGTGGCACTTCCTTTCGTTCACAGAAGCTATACCACCTCTATTTAACCATAACTAATTGATTCTTAATAAGTGTTAATTTTACCACCGTCCATTACTCAACATACTAATCAGAAGCTAATCAAACGCTATTTAAGTAGTGATGTAACGCCATTGTTGGATCAGAGACTCAAAATAACTCGACTGTTGCCAAAAGTGCAACTGAGTGCATCCCTAGCCAGACAGCTAGAGTGACATGACATCTCGTCTATGGCAGCCACGCGACAGATTTCGACGTTCGGAAACACATTGTGGCAAGATAGTGAGCTAACTGGCAAGTAAGCGTATAAATCTTGAATCGATTTTACGGCTATGCGCGCGGTGACAGCTGTAATCGATTTCATATTGTGATTTGTGAGCGATGTAAACGGTGTCAAGTTTATTATTGTTTGATAAATACCGATTGATTTGAATTTAGCTCGTGATTTATCTTTTATTACTAAATATGATATATTTTTAGACTTAGAACGAAGATATAAATCGAACCGAACGGTAAACCACCACTAGGTATAGTTTTTGCGCAAAGGTAACACATTTTTCACAGATTATAAAGCAGCGTTTTACGAGCAACGTTACTGACTATAATAGTAAACCGTGATTTCACGCTTCAATCCATTCTGTGCCATCCAATATGCGTGTAAGCAGCAATAATAATAAATTAATACGGTCATTCCACTTCTCCCTGTGATATCGTGTTTGTTTTACCGCCGGTCCATTAGACAACATGTGTAATGTACTTGGCTATTGTCTCTTTAAATACTTAAAAAAAAACAAAATGACGCATCAGTCATTAGCGGCTTAAAATAAAACCCGTCCGGTATAACCAGACCCGTGCTAGTCAAAGTGCTGGGAGAACTATGTAGGATTTGCTGGTATTTAGAGCAGGTGACAGGGGTCTTTTTATGTTGGCAAGTGGTATAAATAGTGATGTCTGTTAGCAGTAGAGTGTTCGGTTCCCGAATACCGGTGCACAACTAATGTGGGACGCAGGCGTGTCAATCTGCACCGCAGCGTTTCGACGCGCGAATCGTTTAAAAGATTTATTTTAGGTGTACTTTAACAACGAAACATGTGTTCGATTTTCGGAATTGTATTCTTTTTACGAGTGTTCCTGTAAAATATTGTTTGGATACTATTTCAAATTACGAATGTGATCGTAATAGACAATACGTAGAATTTGTTTAAATAGAAACTCATTTAAAATTTTACGGTCATTGAATCGTTCTATTTTACATAACTAAGTAAATGAATATAAATATTTACACGTGAACCATTCTTTTCGTTAAAAAGATAACAAGTTGTTTTAAATTAACTTAAATAATGGTTTTAAAACATCAAATATTGACACTTAACACACAAAATATTAAACATTTTCAAACCTTTCCATGACTGTAAAAGACTGGTTCCAAAAAAAACCCCAACTAAACATCACCACTCGCTTATCAAAACAACACGCACCAAAAATTTTCCTTCACATCCGGTTCCGGGCTTCCATCCGGCAATGTCTGCCGGTGCTCGTGTGCCCGGCGCCGGCATGACAATAACACAAACACGAGCATCTAAGCCGGACAGTTTCAATGTCCCGTAGTATCAATCAATGCCGGCTGTGATTCGACAAGAATACAATATCCAAGTTTGTGTGAATATTTAAAGGCTTGTTCTTTAAAAATGTTGTATTTTTTTTTCTTTTACACGACGTATTTAGTGAACGGACGTGCGGTCTACTTGATAATAAGTGGTAATTGACTAATTACATCCCATAAACATTAGCAATTCATAATTGCAGATTGCAGATTCGTCGCTTCATCTGAGGACTACGTCGTTGTGTCTCATGTATCAGTACTTTCAGGACCTGACCTCACCACGTATCCAAAACACAGTAATGCAATGCAAGCATCACCATTTCACTACAGGTAAAAGGTAAGACGGTGGTGCTTCCGCCCTCGTGCTTGTTCACAAGAGCACTAACACCAGCAATTTTTGTAGAAGTTGATATGCTATGGTCAAATAATAGGTATTTTTGTTCATTTATTCTGTCACTCTTTCGTAAGTGAGCAATTCGTTTTATATATTAAAATATAGAATAAGGCGTCCCCCAAGTAAGGCGCGCGCGATCTTTGGACGTGCTGGCTGCACACACATCACATGGCGTCGCGTGTTGCTGCCGAATGACGTATGGGCAGCCAGAGCGTCCACACACACACACCCGTCGATCGTGCACGCCTATTGAGGTTCAGCCTGAGAGAGATGTAAACTGAAATTACCTTGCCTAAAGCTAAGGAAATCCATTAAATACTAAGAATATGTAGAGTAAATAGGCATTGGGCTTGTCATGGACAAACTTATTCTTTCAAAAGATATTTTAATATTTTTCACATAATATTATTAAAAGCGACGTTAGGTAGATTCATCAACTGGGCGATTAATCTTCCAAATCTTTAAAATATTATTCGCCGTAGACCGCAATGATCATTGAGGCCTAACAAAATTTACCACAATACAATGTGCGTAGGACTATTGTCCGTCAATGAGCAGTACGAATAGGACTTCATTGTGATGTGGTTGTGAACGCATACACTAAATGATGCTGTAACCTTTGTGATTGGACAACAAGAACTCTGTTGACCGTTTTCTATAGGGATAACTTGTTCTTACTAATATTGTAAATGCGACAGTTTGTGCATATGGATTTACGGATGTTTGTTACTCTTTCACGCAGAAACTACCGAGACGAGTTTGATAAAATTTTGCACTTATGTAGCTTTTAGCTTGAATGAACATAATAATATAGTATACTTCATATCGACATGCCATGTGAGCAGAGTCGCGGTTGGAAGCTAGTACAAATATAATTTTATCGTACGTCTTCGGGACAAAGATAGTTACGCCTATAGATATTACCCAGAAGGGTGTGGCAGAGGTGTATATAACACCCAAATTTCACTGCTATGTTTAGGTCCCATGTGATATGTGGTGAGCCTCGATATTCACAGGGCACAATTTCAACTCCATGTTGTCCCTAACAACAGAAAGATCTTGATCCTCAGGCAACTGGTGGTAGAGCTCTTGTGAATGAGCTCGAGAGCGGCAGCACCACCTGCCGCCAAATAGTAGTGCTTCCATTACTGTGTTCCGGTTTGGTGTGAGATCAGGCCATGAAATTACTGGCACATGAGGCATAACACCGTAGTCCTCAGCTGCAGCGACGCATCTATAATCTGTTTTTGTGGATTGTTGATGTCCATGGGCTGTACTCCACTTACCATCAGGTGGACTACACGTTCGTTCACTGTGGGCGTAGAATAAAAAAAAAAAAAAAAACTGTACTGACTCCTTTAAACTCGGCCGCTAATGCTCTATGTGCTAACGTTAATCTTAATTACCAACTTTGTAGCATTTTTGAACCTTTTATAGATCGAAATAATAATGCAAACAATTTTAAATACCAATAAGATATTTGGTAGAAACAATTGGCTTAAAAACGTTCAAGGTATCTGATTTTTAAAGATACTTAAATTTAATTTAAATCGAAAACTTAAAGCGCGCGCATCTAAATCAATAGCTAACAAACTGAAATATAAGCTTACAAGTGCTTACAATCTTTCCACCATTGAAGCTTCAATCCTAATAGCGTTCTCGGAAGATAGGTAAGTAGGTTCACACCTACTCACAGCTGTTACAACATGTCTCAATTACAAACAAACATCTTAACAGGAACATCCGATCAATAACTATTCTTTTGTCTGCTATATAAATTATATAGCAGACAAAAGAATAGTTATTGATCAAGATTTGGATCAAGAGATATATAGTATATATCTCTTGATCCAAATCTAAGGAATCGATCTCGAGACGTCGCAGTAAGAGGTTGCATAACGCTAAACATTACACCTACGAGGCAGTATTGTCACGCATTTAGTTGCTATGCGTCTAACACTACTGATTAGTCCCTGTGAAACTTGTAACTCGTATTCAGCAAAAGGGCTACATTACAAACAGTAAAGGCAATATACACTGATCAGATGACACATGTCCCGCACAGATGCAATACAAGAGAGAACCAAGTCTAGAGCTCTAACAGCACGCGACAATGTGCTGCGGTTGACATCGAATCTTACTAGAGATGGAATTGTCAGACGGATAATGCCTAACTGGTGTATAATCGGCCAAACCGCCGTATGCTCACTTTACATAGTTATTCCATAAATATAATTGTCCAGTTTTGAATGTTTGGTACGCAACATTAAACCTATTTACAAGGTTATTGGTAATTAGACGTATATATTCCTTGCAGGGTGTTATTGGGCCCAAATGCAAATAATCTGAGTCCCTAAATGTTCTGCATAATATACATAATACTATATTAAATATTATTCCAAGAGTTTATTTTTTCTTCTCAGAAACGTGGCGTAGCATTAAATTAATATACTACACTAAGCCCCAATTTCACAGGTGTTAGATAAACCTTATTGAGAGGATTAGCATTATAACACACATAAATGAAAGTGTCACTTTTAAATTTGGTCAAGTTAGGAACCTCAGAAACTGGTCCTAAACGTGCAAATAATAAGAATAATATCCTTATTTTATAAGCTTACATTTACTGCGGATAACATCGAATCTAGCTAGAGATGGAATTGTCTGTTGGATAATGCCTAGATACGAATGTATAGGGTTGTTGAACAACTGTAGGACAACAAAATACATAACTATTACTTTTACCATAACTAGGTACTATTAAAAATTTTACAAAGTATTATAATTTCAACCAGTATAAAAATAAATTCTTCTTTTCCTAGCTCTCAATTAATCGATCAATCACCATAAACAATAAAAACAATGTTTATTTTTATAAGTATATTAATCTGTCTTCAATATAACACACGTCAAAATATTTTCGTAATCAGTTAAACGACCTTCTAACACATTTTTCAAATGGCGTGAAAATATTTGAAAAGCGAAAACATTTCGGTATTAATAGTTAAAGGAACCGAAGAAATGTCTTAATGAATGAATACAAATTTAGAAATGATGTTATGTCATTGAAATATGACCTTTATGTTGATGGATTAAGGCCTACGTTATCCATGTGTGTGGTATAGATTGTGTTGGTATAATTTGATCCGTCGACGCGCGAGTAGTGGCTTGTCATGACGGATTACATCTGTGGTTTAGGCGTTGGACAGACAAGCGACTATCCGCCATTTTTATACCACGAATGTGGCATTTAAGTTGTGTCTGTAGACGTTGATGTAGTACGATATTGATTAAAAGGCTCGCTTGTCATCATGATAGGTAGGTGATCTATAAATTACAGAGACTGTTTTCCTTCAGGCTAAAAATGAAAAAATAATAATAAGAGGCATACATAAATTATTGTTCTTTAGTAAGGTAACCTATCTTTTGAAAACTATTTGATCGCAATATGAAACTATGTCGTCAATTAAGTACCAATACCTTCTATCAGCAATTTTTGGTTAGCTTTCACCGCAAGGTCTAGAGTTCAATTCTCAGGTTGGGCAAAGTATTATTTGTGATTTTGCCGTCAGGAAATTCTTAATAGCAGCACCGAGTTGGATTTGTGCCCGGTTGATGGCGATAGGCTTCCCTATTACATGTGAGCTAAACATAACAGGTGAAGTGTGGGTGTTATACATCTTTTCCGCACTCTTCCGAGTCATATAGGCGTGATGCTATGTTAACTTACGACCTTAAAATTCAAACTTTTCCGTCTTAAGTTTAATGTTTGCAAATTATTATTTTTTTATTGCAGGCATTAACGCCCATATACATAAATTCCTTAGACATATTATTTATAATTTCATTTTTCAATATCAAGGTGTTAAGTAATGGGTAGTATTTAAACGCAAATCATAAAATATCCTTTTTCTATGCAATTAAATACCGAATTCCCATCAAAATTACTGATTGCACAACAAAATATTCAGCTCAAAATATCACTAAACACACTACAATTTATTTTCACAGCGCACAGCAATTTTTCCTAAAGCAAAAGCTTTTTTATTAATGCACAACTAATAATCTTAATGCACATTATACATGTTAACTCTTTTTCTTTTAAATATAGCTTCTATTTTTATAATATTTACAGCAGTTTTTCTAAATCAAACAACATTTTATTAGTCACAGTCATCTTATTATTTATTAATTATCACATAACGAGATCAGCAAAAAAAATATAAAATTAGATACAAAATTGTAATTTATTGTATTATTAAAGCGGGTCTTGCTTTCGCGGGGCTTCCTTTTCTGCCCAATAGGCACATTTTTAGCTTCTGCAGGTGGCGCCACGTACTGTCGTTTGTTACGATCTATGATAATAAGAAATTGGTAGGTAGTTATAATATTATTTTATTTAGTGGGTGGATTCAAAAAGGGGTCGGAGTATCACACAGATTGATTCTAGCATGTTATGGTCGCAGTTCTAACCTAACCTAACCTACTACTTTACCCATAATTGACCTATGCCATAACTATAGCTTTTATTTTTATATTATTTACTCCAGTGACGAAAAAACGCGCGAAGTTTTTCAGTTAAGTTGTTCTGCTTTTAGAAATAATGCAATGTAAAAGGATTTTTTTGTTATAATAACCATTAAATTTGCCGAGCAACCAAACAGATTTTGTTGTACTTACTGGTTAATATGCGACTGGGATAGTTATTTTGCTATGCAATATGGTAAATTTGATGTGCAGTCAGTATTTATGCTATGCATGTAGTATTTTTGTACAAAAATAAATTTTACTGTATTGCATTATGAGGAAAAAAGGAATGTCATATTGATGTGTAATAATTTCGAATTATCTGCAGTTTGAGTTTTGTTAAACATTTAGTTTATCTGTAGTGAAGTAAGTTATTTGATGTAAAAAAGAATATAAATGATGAGTATGTACTGATAGGCGATTTTTTATTTGATATGCAATATAAAATATCCCTTTAGTAATATTGAGCAATTGATTTGTATAAGGCTCTGTAATGATTTGTTGTAGTACATTCGCAGTTCTTAATTTTTAATATATTGTTACTTATTCGTGAGGACCTGTAATTGGCTGAATGTTGCATAATATTTTTATTAATATTAATTGTTACTGCTGTTGGTCTTCCAATAAATAAATAAATAAATAAATATTATCTTATTATTTATATTATAAAACTAATCACATAGGAGGTATTGATACTTATTCAACGACATGAAAAAAAAAACTATTCTGCCTCAAGCCTAATATTAAACGCAAGTCGAATCGTAGCCGTAGCGAAGGCCGTGTACAGTCGCACACACAAGTTACGCCAGTGTGTTGGTACGCAAAAGTTCGGTAAGCCGTACAAAGTTTCACGAGAACTTGCGTGGGCTTGTGTATCCAAAGGATTGCGGTACAGATGTAATTTTATTTACTTAACAGATTGTTTTTCTTCGACGGTGAATATTTTAAATGATTTCTATATTTGGATGCCTCAGTTTCTAATGAGTTGTGTTTGTGTTTCGAGTTTGCTTACTTTGTTTGATTGGTAAATAAAGCCTAGAAATGTGTTTATCACGTGAAAATTGAATTGAATTTTGGATCGTAAATAAATAGGGGTATTTTGCATTTATATCAGTGTGAATTTGATTATTCTGATGCCACTTTTTTATTTTATTTATTAGTGTTGTTTTTATACTATAATAATAATAATAATAATAAAACTCTTTATTGTACACCAAACACAAAACAATAGAAAAGATATAATACACGTAATGGTATGGTAATACAATTGGCGGCCTTATCGCCTTGTGGCAATTTCTTCCAGGCAACCATTGGATGGAAAGAAATTTTAAAAAAGTGTGAATTTAGGGGAGCGCGCGGTGTATAAAGATGGGCAAAACTAAAAACTATACTGTTTAATATCTTTAATAATACAAAGCTAATCAAATTACACATAATTAGTAATATATAGTAATACTGTACTAATACGTATATAAATAAATAGTACATATATATAAATACATAACAATATAATATAAATAATGGTAATAAATATAATATTTCAAAAATAAATATAGATGTGTAGCATAATTAAGAGAAACGACACATAAATAAATAAAGCAAATAAACTGTAGGGATATCATTTTGTTGTGGACAAGTAGTGTGCATGTACCATTCTCTTGAAAACTGGCAGTGATTTTGCACCTCTCACATTAGCCGGCAGCGCATTCCACAATCTGACAGCTTGTACTGTAAAGGCCTTATAACGCATCTCGAACTGCCTAGTAGATCTAGTGGTTAGCGAAATCTTGCGATTTTTCACTGCGAGCTTTCGGGTTCTATTGCCTATTCCAGTTAAAGTGTTATTTGAGATTTTTCTGCCTGCGAAAATTTGCCCCTAC
The DNA here is from genome assembly GCA_905147285.1 of Hypena proboscidalis. Taxonomy (NCBI): domain Eukaryota; kingdom Metazoa; phylum Arthropoda; class Insecta; order Lepidoptera; family Erebidae; genus Hypena; species Hypena proboscidalis. Next base: position 3,689,062 of record LR990132.1, read on the forward strand.
AACACGAAAAACCAACTGCGTGAGTGTACAGTTAGCGTAGTGGTTTGAGCGGTCGCGTCGCCTCGCCGCACTTTATTGTGCGGGTGTGTGTTTGATCCCCACACGGGACAAATTTTTGTGAGATCCGCAAAGATTTGCTCCAACTATGGGTGCGCTTTGTGTGTGTGTTTGTGAACATTCCCGCGACACAGGAATTATTCCTAGTGCGGACGAAGTCTTAAAAAAAACCATAACGGGTGAAGTTTTCGAAATTTGATTCGTGCCTGGATTGTAATAGGCTCACTCCCTAACATAGGTGAAATGAGGGTTTTATACACCTCTGTCACACTCTTCTGGTCATATGGGCGTGATGTTATATGTATAACGTATACTAGCAAGAACTTCTTCGTACATCATAATGAAATCAAAGCTTTCTTTTCTTTTGTCTTTATCAAACTTGCGTTTGACAGTCGATTGGACGATAATCCATCGTCAATCAGTATTTCTCTTTGTGATAAAACAGGACGGTAGCGGACATGCACAGAATAATAACTCGTTGGATCGGGAAATTGATTCGGTGATCCTGATTTGTACTGAGAAAGACAAACGTTTTGATTTCTTTCAAAGAAGGTTTTGATTTGTTCTTATACAAAGGAGAGTAAGGACTACCAAGAATGTCTACTTCGTACGAATTGTCTCCAATCAGAGCATTAGTATCTATAATAAATTGATCATAAGGTAGACAATCGTCATGGTTTATTTATCTTACGTCTCGATTAAACTTGGAAATGCTTTGGAAGGTCACGTTTCCGATTCGCCTGTTGAGAATAAAGAAAATAACCAGTAACAGAACTGTCCAATCTTGGAATCTAAACAAAAACTGATGTACTATCAGCAAAGTTGATTCACGACCCATTTAACAAAATATTTCCTTTGACATTGTCAAAATCGATAAGGTTGACATTTGTTGTTTTAACAAGTGAATTTAGACTTTAATGTTTTAAAATGTCTATACAAAAAAAGTATTATGGCGGATCATGAATCTGCTTTGTTGATAGTACATCAGTTCTTTGTTTAGATTCTAAGATTGGATAGTACGTAACAGCTAGGTCACCGAGCAACTTGTAATTGTCACGAGTAAACTAACCACAGCCTTATCAAAATTCATTTAAAGACGATTCTATTGTCTAAATAACTAACACCCAAACACAACAATAGCTTTTAGTAAATACCTACCTACTTACCCACTACGAAACCATTATGTAAGCCAAACAGTCATGGGAACATTCCTGAGAGCAAAGCGACGTGAGAAGAATACGCAATTCGTCGATGCGTTCCCTCGTTTAAAACCAGCGACAACAAATATTATAAGTAAATACAACGTCAGACAAAAATAATAACTTAAAACGTTCGCGTTTTAAAAAGCGAAAGCATGTTTCAACACTATACTCTTGTAAAAGGAAACTCCAAGCGTCAATAAAAAAAAATCTTCAAAAAAAAAACAAAGACAGGCACCAGGGTGAAAGCGACCGCATCCCAGTTGAAAAATGTAAAGGACACGATACAATTTTATTCAGAGTCATCGAACACAGAATAACAGTTGCGATTCAAAACTGGCTGTAAATAAACCTTTCGAATTTCGAATTTTCACGCACACAGAAAAAACGATACTACGTCGGCCATGATTCATGAGCTTATAATTCGGGACTGGGGAAATTACAGAACGTAGGGGGAAGAGGGAGTGGAAAAAGTTGATGTTATTGCCGATATTAAGCTTTCAAGTGGACGTGTGCGTGAATTTACACGTGTGTGAGTGAATAGTAAATTATTACACCCTCGTGCATTACGCCGTGCGTGTAGGGTGACGGTATTCCAGGTAAATCGGTGAGACTATTTAGATATGACACGCAAATGAAATAATGCTGGGGAACTTCGGTTTTGTCATCGTTTTTATTTATTACCTGATATTTTATTAGATACGTTCATGAAGAATGCGCGATTGGTCGAGGTATTTTAATATGCGGCGTTAAGCGAGTTGGATCTATTTATGAAAGTAATTTGTTAATTTTATTAGTCATGTCTGCAGAAGCAACATATTTTATTCGAATCGGTTTTTTGTTAACGTTCTGGAAGTTCTTTTAAACAGTTATTAAAATTTGCAGTCATTCTTAATAATAAACATTAATTGATGTCATGACTAAATTTACAAGTATTAACACTTATTTTTAAATGGCAAAAAGTCAAGCCAACAAAGACAAAATCCCGATTCATCAAAAGACATGGTCACAATTTCCGTCTCGTCCAGCAGACTGAAATAAAAAAGTAAATATTTCTCGCCATTCGTTTTCTGAATTAGATTTAGAGTTTTGACAAGATATTACGTAAAAGCAATGGACATAGTATTGCCCTTTTGCCTTATAAATAAGAGAAGAGCCCATTCCTTTCAGGCTTTCTAACCTTTTGTCGGAAATTATAAAAAGTTTTTGATATCAACATATATTATGGTCCTATCTTTGTAAGAGTTGCATTTACTAATACATAGTCGGTAGAAAACCAAAGAAATCATTAGTCAAATCAATAATGAATGAAACAGAAAGTTTCTACACAATCGCACGGTTCCAGCCTTAATATTTTATCAGGCACAGCAGTTAAACAAATGACTCATTCAAATGCCAAATTATATTTTTTGTCTAAAGCGCAAACGTTTACGCTACGTTTAAAATGCAATTTTGCGTTTTGCAACAAGTTTTGTAATACGGATTGCGCAAGAGAGTACTTTAATTTCGTTTCAAATGGATTTTGAACATTTATCGTAAACTGTTAGTATTTCTAGACTTGTTTTTGTGGATCAAATTCTGTTTTTATTTTAAGTGCTAATTTGATTGCAGTTACCAAATAAGTCTTGAAAGCAGAGTTTTTAGGCTTGTACGTGCTAAACTCTCAAACTACTGGTTAGATTTAAATAATTATATTTTAGGCAGGTTCTTTTACATCATGATTTAACATACGGGAGCGAAACAGTTAATAAAACACATTGAACAGCTAGTACTCGGTATAGGTAATCAACTATATCTAAACTTTGAATTACATTTGAGGCAAACTGACAAATAATAATAAAACAAGTACGCGATCCGTCCAAACATCCTTATGTAAACATTTCGAACGCACGAAATTAAATTTCAGAGGATTAACATTCGGATTTAAGGTTTATTTATTAACTTTAATATTGGTTTAATTATATCAGATACACGCGTTGTAAATTGAACAGATTTTCGTATCGTTTCAACGGCATTCGTGTAATAATGACATTAATAACCTAATTTAAATAATTTTTAGAACGAAGTTACTTATTTTTTCGTTTTGTATGTTTATCTTTCGGTTATGTATACCTATCTGATACTATAACGATACAAATTATTCTTGTTCTGATATTCCGTTATGTTTAATATTATGAACCATTAATCTTTTCAGTGTCAAATCTGGTCTGATGGGCAATATACAGGTCATATGACAAGTGAGGTTTAAAATATAAGGAAACAAACGTACGATTTTTTTATTTTTAAACGAAGGCACATTTTTTTAAATACGATATGATTTATTTATACACCATCCCGCTTGCAACTTCCTTGAATCTAAACCAATACGTCGTGTCACGTAGTTCTAAAATACAATTATTAAAAATAACTAGCAATATGCTGTAGCTATGAGCAAAAACAAGTCCCCTAAGTTATTAAAACAACTACTAAGTGTTTATTAACATAACATAAAGGTTGTATTAGCTTTATAATTATGTGTAAATGGCATCATTCTGAGATACTGTAGCGCCACTATAATAGCTAGATAACTGGCCACAAAACGATGAAAAAAAAGTGATGTCTCGGAACTCAATGAGGCAACAGAAGCTACAAGACGCTCACAAGGCCAAGTTTACAATAACCACCGATTATCACAATAATGACATGTCTTAACTACCGACAATTAAAATGTGCCATTTTTGAAGTCATTTAACTATTTACGACACTATTGTTTCCAACTCTTCGCTATCCTCAGCCTTATTATGCTGAAGGCTGCGACGAGGTTGCATTACGACACTTAACCATACAATAATAATTTAAGATTTACAAAACAACGATGGTATTGTTCAAGGATAACGTTTTCTCTATTAAACAAAAGCGTTGATGGATGTCGTTCTTAAAGAAATGGTTGTTGTCGATAGTTATAATATTTCGTCGATTTCTCTAGTTGTGACGACCTTTGATTCGTTTGACTGTTTGCTTTACAAATGTGTTGTTTTCTTAGCAGTTATGTAAGTTTCTAACTGAATAATTGATGTGGTGTTTGTGCAGTCGCTTATGGATAAATAGGAGCCGCATACGTTTATTTTGTACGCCTATTATTACTATTATAGCGGGCTGGGTGGGTGATTTAGATTGATCTAGTACCTCACGCTAGATTAAGGATGCTTTCATTAATTCATTTATATTTGAAGGTTGAAGGCTATAAATTGCTCATAGTTTGTTGCAGTGCAAGACTGGTTATTAGCGATCAAAGAGGCTAAGCATCTTTGACACGGTCAATATCGACGGGGAAAATGCCACTTGGTGTAAGCGCCACTTTAAAAATTGTTTCAAAATAGTACTTATTGCATTGAATCAAGGCACATTTTATAAAAAATTTTGCAACGTCGCTTGAAACAACTAGATTTTCAACCCATTATATAGGTTGGTTGTCGTTTATGATTATTCTTAAAGTTTACATACCAACAGCTACTGCCATATTTTAAAATAACATACCTGAAACAAAACAAATAACTTATAAGTAAAACAAACACACAACAAAATAAACAAAGTGATTACATAATAATTATAGTCATTATGTTTGCGGCCTGAGAACTGGTACAAGTAATTACATCAAGATCAAACAAAATATAATAATATAGTCACAGTATAAATATGTACAAACAGTACGGAAACTGCCTACAAACGTGCGAAACGGCACGCACACATAAACATGCACACCGACGAGACCCATAAGCGGCACTCGCTACTGACAACACCGCGAAAACCGCTTAGGCGTCTCGTCGGTGTGCCTGTTTATGTGTGCGTGCCGTTTCGCACGTTTGTAGGCAGTTTCCGTACTGTTTGTACATAAATATTTATACTGTGATATAGTGCTTGAATCTGTATTGTTCAGAACAATTGGACCGTTGCATTTTGAAATGGAAAATTGAAAAAAAAACGGCAAAAAACACCGTAAAAATCCAGAATGATCCGGGATATTACTAATGAATTCACTATCTTCAACTAATCAGTCTAAAAATTGCGATAAAATAAAAATATTTACACCCAGATCTAGTCAGTTACTGTCTTACTGCACATTAAGCCAGGTGACTTAAGGCAGCATCAATATTATGCGTAATAAATTACTTAACTAAGTGCTTCACACTACGGTGCGCGTACGCAGACCTTCTGTCGCGATTAGCGCAGCCTTGCCAATGAGCGGCGCACGAGTCAGATAAAGGCGCCCACTTAACTGTGTTGATCGTTACGCAATTTGTAGCATTTACTCGTTACTTTGATCCTCGTTGGTCTAGTGGTTAGACTGCCTCGTTGGTTTTGTGGTTAACGTATTCGTCTCAGGTTCGATTCGGGTCGGACAACGTGATATTGGTGAACTTTCCAACAAGAAATTCTCAATAGCAGCATGGAGTTGGAATTGTGATCGGTAGATGGCGATAGGTTCATCCTCTATCCCATGGGACTTAAACATAACAGGTGAAATGTGGGTGTTGTACGCCTCTTCCACACCTTTCTGAGTTATAAGCGTGATGTTAAGTTAAGTTATGTTATGTAATTCAAACTAGAAACTCAAATATTAACTTTTTCTAGTTTGTACTTAATATTAATTATATAATTTTACACGTCACTTATTGTAATAAATTGAGGAATAACTGTTAAAGTATCAGGAAAACTACACATATCTTTTACATTACATTAATAATTAATGTCACAAGTCAGGGACCAGCTTTATACTAGTTTATGCATCCTGTCAATCATTAACAGCTAAGGCATTATTATAAATTTATTCGTTGAGGTGAGAATTTTATTAGTAAGGTTATTAGGTTAATTTGTTTTCTTTGAACATTATTATATTATACTAAGAAGTCGATTTTTTTATACTTGAAGCGGGATTTGAACCTATAGGATTCCAGCCTATTGCATTACCAATCAGCCATCCAAACCACGCTCCAAATCCACGAATCTTTTGACTGTATGCATCGTCTTGCCGGAAGTCTCGTCATTTTATGTTCTATAAAATTACCTTAAGACGCCCTAGTATCTGATATAAAAGCAAAAGTAATTATATTGATGTTAGTAATAATAGTTACGGCAAAAATGAAATATTGAAAATTCTAATCGATTTATTTTGTCGACTGTATTGTAGATCTAAGAATAGGTCATAAGCTATGCTTATACTTATGGTACGGCGTACCACGCAGGTGGGAGCAAGTAGGTTGCTATATTTTAATTGAAGAGCCTTTGTGCAGTTGACAAAGTAATTAACAAAAAAAATATCGTATTGCGCGCTGTATTTTTAAATCTCCAGGTTAATGACAAACTTAAGGTAAGGATGTTAAAATATAAATTTGTTACCGCAGGGACAAACTACCCACTTATTAGTCCAACTTACTACTACTTACGTGTACTTTAAACAATTAACTCTACATCTAAGCTCTTTAAGACGACACTTATCATAAAACTATCACCATTACACCGTCCCCTATTTAGGCTTGAGTGTTAAAACAAATATTAAAGCACTTCAAGTGTCATTTCATCATAAACGTACACACTTAAAACGTTTGCTTTAGAAGAATAATGACAATATTAATAAGCCTAAAAGACCCGTTAACTAGCACAGAAAAAGAAAAAAGCGTTCTAAATTAATATTACTGGCAACTATTAAAACACGGCTTAATTTTTTTTTGTATTCAAATTTGGAATACGTTTTGTTGTGTGTAAATTGGCAACTTCGCCGTCCGAACAAGAATCATTATGGAACATTATGTGTGAAATAAAATTCTTGCATAAAATTGTATGTTACCTGCCAAATTACACAATTTGCATGGAACTCTTTGCACCTTATTTTTTGGGGTATAAATACGTGCGTTGTGAGGTCAAAAACGTTATCACATTCTTTACTATTATTCTCAACTACACAATAATATCAATAATGAGTACAGATCCAAAAGTTTTAACGAATAACAGGTTAACATAGAAGAACGATATAAAATTAAAAAATGCCGACTGTAGCATAGCTGGGACATCGTAGGACTGCGAAGTCAAAGGTCTCGGGTTCGAACCCGCGGCACCCACCTTTGTCAATAAATTGTAATGATTAGTTTTTTCGATGATATACGTGTATTTATCAAATGAATTATCGCTCCCTAAGGGTGAAGGAAAGCGTCGCGTAGGAAACCTGCATGCCTAAGAGTGCCTAAAAAGTGCTTGAGGGTTTGTGGAGTCTACCAATCCGCACATGACTAGCTTGGTTGACTAAGGCCTAAATCGAGCCCAGTAATGGGAAATGTATTAGATACAAGGCTGCTATTATTATGAAGCGACAAATATTTTCGATTTTATATCGGCATAATGATAACATCAGACCGACTTTGGCACGAAATAGATTTTCCGGGAGGCATGATATACCTATTTATCATAAGAAATCGGCTGTTCTGACAATGCAGTTTTAGGACAACGTAGTATTGGATGAAGGCTGCCATTGAATCTGATTTATATGACACGGTTCAGGAAACGGTGCCATTTATTTGGCAAAGAAAAATGGTCGTCCACTTGAGAAAGGGTCTCGTACTTATGTCAGCATATTATAGGCGTTAAGTTTATAATACGGATATGGTGAGTGATAGCCCTTAAACAGAAGATAAGGAGCCTTTGACTGGTGATTATCAGCGGTTTTTTAAGGCTCCAATCGTACTTACACTAGAAATAACCTCTTTTTTATGACAATTAAAATAATTTAAGAGACTGTGATTTAAATATTGACACGAAACTTAAAACTAAAGTAAATTTTTATTTATCGCATCTTTTTAGGATCGTATCTTTTTCTTCTTTTAAGGTGGAACAATTTGTTGACTGTTTGCCATACAAAAGTAATATTTTTACTTTAATATTTTTAAGATTTTATCTATTATTACAAACAAATCATATATAAAACAATAAAATGCATGTTTGTTGGCGTCCACTTTCAAAAATAAATAAAAACAGTTTCTATGTAACTCTATTAATAAATAAAACAATTTTGACAAAAACGCCACGAACAAACATGCATTTTAGTGTTCAAGATATAATTTGTGTATAAAAATTGATAAAAACTCAATAATTTTAAAGTTAAACTCATATAAAGTTAGTATCAAAACACGGCACTCGGAAGTCTACCGTTAAATACCATTGAATTGCACGACTGTAGGTATAAATATAATCTCAAATTTCACCTCGCAAAAATACCCAAATTCGCAGAACTAGAATTTTCAAGCTTATTAATTTACTTTGTAGTACCTGTATATTAATATTGAACAAGATGTTAGTCTAGTCTAGACTAATCAATAAATAGCCTGAGAGAATATCACAGGCGGACAAAGATAGTCGTCTTGTTACAGCAAATTAAATCTGATTCGTGTCATTGTCTGGTTTGTATACGAAAGTTTAGTTAAATGTCAACTGGTTAATGTAGTGTGGTCTATTTTCTAAATTTAATAATACTACGTAGTTATAGAGCTACAATTGCAATAAAACAAAGGTAAAAGCATTGCAGTTTATGGCAGCCTATATATAGATGTGTGCTTTGTGTGTGTGGAATTTGAAAATTTGCTTTGTCTGTTTATGAACACCCCCGCGGCACTAAAGTTATTCCTAGTGCAATTGGTTGGATTTTCAAAAGCGTTAACATATGAATATAAAAAGAAAAACTAACTTCAAAAAATTAACATTTAAATTAAGCGTAGGTATATCAGTAAAATAAAATTAATAACTTGCTTTAAATACTTTAAATTTTTCTGTTTTTTTTTTTATTAACGCATTGATAGTTATTTTATAAAAAAAGACTTAACAAGGCCATTGTTTAGCCTATTTTACTCTCTAAATATTCAAAACTTATAAACTGCATGTCCTAAAATCATAACCGCAGGTATTTCTATTTTACGACTTCGGCGCTGAAATATATCAGAAATACATTCCACTAGCATTTGGACTATTTATAACAAAATATTTCATTGATTCTAAATCACTACGTCCAACGAGTATTAATCCTGTTAACCTCTTCCAAAAGTCTCTAATCCAACCTCTTTCTCCCAATTTAGACCTATATCTATCCTTCCCGTCCTATCGAAAGTCCTGGAGAGTGTTGTCCAAAAGCAACTTTCACAATATCTCTTCTCTAATAGCCTGCTGAGTCCGTATCATTCTGGATTTCGATCTGGCCACAGTACCGTTACTACGTTGGTAAAAATAACCGACGATGTACGTTTGGCCATTGAAAACAAACTTTTAACTCTCGTAGTGTTACTAGACTTCAGCAGCGCTTTTAACTGTGTTGACTTTGACATCCTCTTAGGAATCCTATCCTCTCTTAATATCTCTGCATCTGCAATTACATGGTTCACATCTTATCTTCAAGGACGCTCACAGTCTGTTCGCTACGAAGATGCCTCATCTGAGTGGTGTGATCTGGCTGCGGGTGTTCCCCAAGGTGGCGTTCTTTCTCCTCTACTTTTCTCCGTTTTTATAAATGCTATCACTAAGGTCCTTACTTCACATTACCATCTCTACGCAGACGACTTACAGCTTTATCGTCATTTTAACGTCGATCAGATTGTCTCAGCAGTTGATGCTGTCAATGATGATCTTGCTAACATCCATAAATGGGCAAAGTCTTTTGGCCTTTTAGTCAATCCCAACAAATCGCAAGCAATCATCATTGGTGGCAGATATATGCTGGGACTTATAAATCACCTGTCAATCCCCCCGGTGTTATATGATTCTAAGCCTGTTATGTACGCTAACAAAGTAAAAAATCTGGGTATTATCTTCGATCCATATCTATCATGGGAGGCTCATATTACAGAGGTGAGCAGAAAGGTGTTTGGTACGTTCCATTCTCTCAAACGACTCCAAAAATTCCTGCCTTTTCCAACTAAAGTGACTCTTGCACAATCTCTTCTTCTGCCCCTTCTTGACTATGCTGATGTCTGTTTTTTGGATGCAAAGGAGGAACTCCTCAACAAACTTGAGCGTCTGCAGAATCTTGGTATCCGCTTCGTTTTCGGTCTTCGGAAGTATGACCATGTTTCTGAATTCCGAAAACAATTGAAGTGGTTACCTATTCGGCAGCGTCGAGACACCCACATTCTTTCTCTCCTCTTTTCCGTCCTTCACAACCCTAATGCTCCTTCTTATCTTCGTGAACGCTTTGAATATCTTGTGCCCAGGGGAAAATCCTGTCGTACTTCTTCCTCTCTTCTTCTTCGAACTCCTTTACACAGTTCCTCTAGGTATGATGGTTCTTTTACTATTCAGGCCGTAAGATTATGGAATAATCTTCCTAATTCGATTCGCGATAGTCCTTCATTGGATGCTTTCAGGGAAAGAGTTAAAAAATATTTCCTATCTCAGACTGTTTAGGTAAAGTTTTATATCAATATATATTACATCTCTAAGTATTATATTTATATTTAAGTATGTTTATTTAACGGTGTATTTAGGTATATATAGGTAAATTAGTTTATTTAGGTATTGTATTTTATAGGTAGCATTATAATATATTTATGTCTATTTGTTTGTTTATGTATTGTAACTTTAGTTACTTTTTATTAATTTATTATTATTATTTTTTTTTTTTTTTTTTACCATAATAATGGTAACTCCGTTTTTCCTTTGAGTTGTACACTTGTTTTTGCCCTCTTTTCGCATCTTCTTCTCCTCTATTACTCTAAGGTTTGCTGGAAGAGAACTCAAATTTGAGTTAAGCTCGCCTTTATTGTATTTTGTGTCATGAATTGTTTTTATAAATTGTTTCATTGTACAATAAAAAGTTTAAAAACAAAAAAACAAAAAACAAACCTTTTGCAAACAAATAAGAACTTTATTTCTAACAAGAAATGATTGACTTTTGATTCTGATAGAAACAGAGAACCAATTGATCGTGACGTCACTGGACACTATTTGTACATAAATTCAGTTATGGAAAACCGTCAAATGCATTAACCGTGACGATATACATTAAACAAGCAAAAAAGATTAAAATAATTCATTGGTTTCAAACGTTTATATTTTTGTTTGTTATTGCAATGTCTTATTTTTAGTAGAAAATAGCTGAACTTAAATTTTTCAAAAATTAGACAACAGGTCTAAATTGCGTATTTATTTACTTGTTCTCAAAGCGCGAAGTTTAAAAACATGTACTTTTATTTGATAGTCATTAAAAATATACCTGATCTTGATTTATTTATAAGTTTACTAAGAGTATGAGTGATGATGAGTATAAGTGTTATCGGAGATGTGCTTGTAAGCCATTTTGACTAAAAATTCTATTGACATTAGTGAACAGAATTTTCAGTCAAACCGGATTCCAATAAAATGTCACTACATAAGATCTAAAAATTGTTAAATTTGAACACAGGCCTCTGTACCACAGGGAGGCCTCTGTACCACAGGGCTCAGTGCTTGGGCCAGTATTGTACTCACTGTATACAGCTGACCTCCCATGCAATGCGGATGTATTAACAGCAACATATGCAGATGACACCGCATGCCTTGCAAGTCATAAAGACCCAATTACTGCGTCTGCAAAGCTACAAGACAACCTCACAGAAATTGATAAGTGGCTGGAAAAGTGGAGAATAAAACCGAATGTCTCTAAATCCATACAAATAACTTTCACACTCCGCAAAGGGGACTGTCCATCTGTCAAGCTGCGAGGGCAGCAACTGCCCACAGAAATCTGTGTAAGATACCTGGGACTACATCTAGACCGAAGGCTGACATGGGCTACTCATATAAAAACAAAAAGGAAAGAGGCAGATCTAATATTTAAGAAACTCTATTGGATGATTGGGAGACAGTCACCACTTTCTCTGAACAACAAAATGCTAGTCTATAAATGCATAATAAAACCCATATGGACATATGGGATCCAGCTCTGGGGCTCTGCTAGTAACTCCAATCTTGAAATCATACAAAGGTTTCAGAACAAAACATTGAGGGCAATATCCAACTCGCCATGGTTTGCTAGAAATGTAGAAATACATGAATATTTAGAAATGCCAACAGTTAAGGAGGAGGTAAGCAAATATTGTACCAAATACAAGGAGAGACTGCAAAATCACATAAACAAACTCGCCAGAGATCTTACTAACACCGACAAGGACACAACAAGACTGAAAAGATGGCAAATATTGGAACTAGACCAAAGACCCTAAAAGGGCACCATTTCGCAAAAACCCAGGGAGAGAATTTTACTGAAATTCCCCTGCAAATAGAAACAGAAAACAGCCAAAACATCTGATTATGCCACTGTCGATCACAGATAAAAGGAGAAGAAAAAAAAAAAAAAAAAAAATTTGAACACGACGTTGAAGTTAAAAGTGTTCCAGTTAGGTAAGGTACAATTCAACAATGTTTTGTTGATGTCATCATTTGCATAATTTAAAAAAAAAGCAACACCGCTTTCTCAACGAAACAAAACATATTCGACTCCTCACTACCACATCGATATCTATCCTAATTGATATTATTCGATATACTTCCTAATCGAGCGATCGCGTGCATCGCTGCAACTCGCAATCGATTTATCTGCATCGCATGTGGGTCAAAAGACGCGACACGTGAGCGGTGTGCTCCTCTTGGCACGAATGAATGCATCCCATTATTGTTTTCAAGTCACTCCAGTAAACGGTAATGGTGCAATCGACTGCTCCAGGACGTTGTTAAGGTTTATATCGTCGAACTTGTATTTACGGAAACTGAATTCTAGAATAGTTCAGTTGAAGGAGAGATGTTCTGTGATTTGTTGTTTGGCTTGAAGTAAATGACATATAAAAAGGTAATTACTAAAATCCGAATGTTTTCCGTGAATGCTGTGTTTGCTGAATGTAATTGAGTACCCATTGTTTATCATGCATGTATTACTTGTAAAAAATGTATAACAATTTTAGGCGGACCTATAAATAAATAAATTAATATAAGTTATTGTATTATTCAAATGTACTAAACTACATAAATTATTCCATTGTAATTAATACTTTGTGTACAGCTATAACCATATTATTTTTAAATTGATATTTAATTATTATGTTGGAATATTTCCAATCTTTAATGGAAATAAAATATGAAAGCTATTATGGACTGATAACAAGCACGTAAGCACTTTACTGATATTAAAGTGGCACCAATTGGAAGCCACCAAATCCCAGCGCCCAGGTATGAATTACGAGCACAATGAAGTACTAAAGGCGGAGGAATATTAAGTTTGCAGCATAAAGAACCGCAAGATGCTTATTATACGTTTATAAACATATTGATAAACATACCAGCTATAGGGTAGGTATGGCAAGGGTGTATTACACACATATTTTACAAGTTGTATGTAGATCTCATGAGATATAGGGAGCGAGCCTAACGGGTACAATTATTTAGTAATATGTTCTTATTAATTGTGATTACTATAATTAGTTTCTGTAGCCGTTTTAATCAAAAAAATAGATAAATAAATAAATTGCAGACTTTGCGCTGGTATTAAAATAAATCAGACGGAATATTAAACACTTTAGCCCGACCTGGAAATCCAAGCCGAGACTCGACAATCAGCAGTCGCATACGCCACTTGTCTGAAGAGGCAACCTTATAAAACACTACACAAACATACGTGGTACCAAGAGGAAGCCACCAAATCCCAGCGAACAGGTATGAGTTACGTTTACGTGCACAATAAAGAACTTAAGCGGAAGAGTATTGAGTTTGTATCATAAAGAGCCGCAAGAGGCTTATTATATTATTTTGGTACACACGACCACACATAAAGCTATACACTACCAATATAAGGTGGTATCGCATTGTATCTGCTTCCCGTAAAATGCCAGACCACTTTATACTTGAACTGTAAAGCTAGACACTTTGCAGTATGTACGCTTGTGCTATTATTCATATGAGAATATAACCTTAGACCTTATATCAAACTTGTCATTCAATTAATTATGTATTAAAACACTACATAAATATAAGTGGTACCAAGAGGAAGCCACCAAATCCCAGCGAACGGGTATGAGTTACGTGCACAATAAAGAACTTAAGCGGAAGAGTATTGAGTTTGTATCATAAAGAGCCGCAAGAGGTTTATTGTATTATTATAGGTACACACGAGCCACATATCAAGCTATACAGTATCAGTATAAGGTGTTGTCGCATTGTATCTGCTTTCCTTGCAATGTCAGACCACTTTATTCTTGTACTGTAAAACTTGATTTTAAGCATGTGAGAACATAACCTTATTATTTAACATGCTATTTCTTTAATTATGTATTAAAACACTACACAAATATAAGTGGTACCAAGAGGAAGCCACCAAATCCCATCGCACAGGTATGAGTTACGTGCACAATAATGAACTTAAGCGGAAGAGTATTGAGTTTGTATCATAAAGAGCCGCAAGAGGCTTATTATATTATTATAGGTACACACGACCACATATCAAGCTATACAGTATCAGTATAAGGTGTTGTCGCATTGTATCTGCTTTCCTTGCAATGTCAGACCACTTTATTCTTGTACTGTAAAACTTGATTTTAAGCATGTGAGAACATAACCTTATTATTTAACATGCTATTTCTTTAATTATGTATTAAAACCCTACTCAAATATAAGTGGTACCAAGAGGAAGCCACCAAATCCTAGCTAACAGGTATGAGTTACGTGCACAATAAAGAACTTAAGCGGAAGAGTATTGAGTTTGTATCATAAAGAGCCGCAAGAGGCTTATTATATTATTATAGGTACACACGACCACATATCAAGCTATACAGTACCAGTATAAGGTGTTGTCGCATTGTATCTGCTTTCCTTGCATGCCAGACCACTTTATTCTGGTACTGTAAAACTTGATGTTAAGCATGTGAGAACATAACCTTATTATTTAATATGCTATATCTTTAATTATGTATTAAAACCCTACACAAATATACGTGGTACCAAGAGGAAGCCACCAAGTCCCATTGCACAGTTATGAGTTACGTGCACAATAAATAACTTAGACGGAAGAGTATTGAGTTTGTATCATAAAGAGCCGCAAGAGGCTTATTGTATTATTACAGGTACAAACGACCACATATCAAGCTATACAGTACCACATTATATTATTACAGGTACACACGACCACACATGAAGCTATATACCACCAGTATAAGGTGGTCTCGCATTGTATCTGCTGCTCGTGCAAAGCCAGACCACTTTAGTCAAATGTATTTTTTTTAATTAATTCATTACTTTCACCACGCCTTTTAGTAATTATAAATAATCAACGGTAATTATTAATAATTACATAGTTAAATTTATCACATTAACCGTAACAGATACACTACTTCTATTGTTTACCGCACATAGTATTTTGGTCCGTAAGGGTATTCCAACGAATAAAATCAATTGCAACAGGAAAAATCTAGTATCTATAAATAGCACATGACATAATACATTT
This sequence comes from Hypena proboscidalis, assembly GCA_905147285.1. Lineage (NCBI taxonomy): Eukaryota > Metazoa > Arthropoda > Insecta > Lepidoptera > Erebidae > Hypena > Hypena proboscidalis. The sequence goes on from LR990132.1 coordinate 3,704,797, forward strand.
ACAAATAATTATATCGACAACAAACATAACATCACGGGTGTGTTTCCCAAAAAGGCTGGTTAGAGGTATCTAACGCTCGCTTTTCACCTGTTTTATTAAGGTAGAATTTCGGGCCAGGAGATGAGCTTATCGCCATATGACGGGCATAATTATACCCTCTACGCTACTTCTCAATTTTTTTATTCCCGTATTGCAATTTGCGCGATCGGTGGGTCGATTATGTAAGGGAATCTGTCGATTGAATGCATCCTTACCTTCATATAAATACGGTCGATTATTTGATTGACAGAAATTTAAATATCGAGTAATTCCATTTATGTAATACCCATGCGGGATATGGAACCCAAAATGGCGAGCAGTCGTTTATACTAACTACTAGACCAACGTGTCAAAAAACATTATTATATTATTTATATAAGTCGTAAATCAACCTTTTTAATATAAACAGTGGATGTTCTAGGACGTATTGACTATGTCAAGGAGGAGATAATATGTTAGGCAAATATACACACATTTGGATTTATTAAAGGTGTCTGTGTGTGCATCTGTGTATTGTTAAGTGATGCTAACTTGCCTGTGGCCTTATTTATCTAAGTAATGTCTTTAAGGCAGCAGTATATTTCAAATTTAATGCTTCTATTATGTTTTATCAAAATGTACTGTTTTATATCTACTTCTTTGTTTCTGCTGTAGTTATATTTGGAGTTCCTAAAAATGGTATAGTTTTTGTATAAGATGGCTTTAAACCAAGTAACGCCGTTTTGCTTACACGTGATAAAAATCAACACTGAATTCTTCATTGATTTAAGATTGAAATTGTAGCAATTTTTATTTATTTCAATTAAATTTCAAAAGCTATTCTTTTATAATCTTTTAAAGAACAAGAGTCCTGGTACCTACAACACAAATTTTAACTTACTTTGGGTACCAGTATGTAGTCAAAAAATTATTGTTCATATTATTTAGATCTGTCAAGTTTATCTCTTGAATGTACTTTCTTTTATGATGACCATTTTTTTTAAAAACTTTCCCCTTTGCTTTAGCTTCACCACAGTCGAGTGATGATATTCTGTCTAAACTACAGCTAGTATTATTGCAATAAAATAAATCCATATAAGAAAATCTACAGCACAAGTAAGTCCTAGCACACTTAACACTATTAACACCGTCGAGTACTAATAATGTTTGTATGTAAGTGTTTGCGACACACATACCTACATACAATACGTAGATACGTGTCGTATGTATTAGCGATGATACGCTACTCGGCTTAAGTTACTAAACATTTCTATTAGCACTTCTAAAACGGGCCACTGTAGGAGTACACACGAATACACGTCAAGCTATTTATTTCCAATATATATATTATTTTTTTAAATAAACGTCGCTCGCACTAGCAATATCTCCTGTGTCGCAGGGGTGTTCACAAACATACATTTCACACACACAGAGTACAGCCTGAGTCAGAACAAATCTTTGCGAATCTCACAAAGATTTGTTACGTGTGGGCATCGAACCCACAACACCAGCGCAGTTGAAAGCGGCGAGGCGACCGCTTTAACCACTACGCCAAACGTCCAATCATGGCAAATAGCTCGTAAAACAGATGGCCGTTTGGGCTGAATAGTTCTCGAGTGGCGGCCACGAACCGGCGGCAGGCACAGCGTGGATCGCCCCCCCGCAAGATGGACGGATGATCTGGTTAAGATCGCGGGGAGCCGTTGGCTTCAGGGCCTAAACCGCGCGTTGTGGCGGTAATTAGGTGAGGCCTTTTTTTATAGGTGGTAAAATGTTCCTGACCGCATACCGCGCCGATGTCCAACAGTGGAGGTCGTTGGGCTGAAATGATGATGATAAATTATGGTTTCACGTTGTTTAGGCTTGCAATGCGAGAACAGCGATTGCTGGCAATGTATAGGTTGATGTGTATCCGTGTGTACATTACATACTTAAGATTATGAATTTTCAAGGTTTTATGGCTAAGTATGCTTCGTATTAGATACAATCTTGAGTAGGTGCTTTATACTTAGTTATACATTATCATAAATTTATAAGTGAAACATCAAAGACATAATGGATAACAATTATACTAAGAAATAAAAAATAGTGAAAATTGCCGCTCAAATATTGAACTTGACTATTATGAGGAGCAGAGCTACATAAACGTATTTTAAATACCTAATCAAAACGTAAGAACAAATATTTCTGTATTAAACTTAGTTTAATTTGAGTTTATTTCCATTATCTTATCTAGTCTGGTTTTAAGACTAAATACTTTTTGGCAACTGAATGCCCTAATTTTGATCTTAATACTGCTGTCCATTAAATTACCAAAACAATTAACCTACATTGAAAGTACAATCACCAACAAAAGTCATACATTACGAAAAAAGTTTATTACAGCCAATTTTGTAGCAACTGTCAACAGCAATGAAAACGCCATCAACTTTTCACGCTCATCGCACTGTTCACGACTGTACCGGTGGTAGTACGCCAGACGCCACTACGCCAGCGCCCCCATTGTATGGCAGTCGTAAATATTTGAAAAACGCTCGCAGCGTTGCACTGTATAACCGGACTGTAGAGTTAAACAGGGTGGAACTTCCAAAGCGGATAATGGAGCTCTAGAACTAGCGGTTGGAGAATAACAATAGGCTGGTAAAACTGGCTGAAAATTATAATATCGTTAATAATTCGATTTCTTATATTGAAAATGAAAAGTCTATAAAATATTTAAACATTAAAACTACGTGACAGCGCAGACATCGTGTCTAGAATCCGTCAAACCAAAGTGTCAGATCTCCCATATTTTTATAATTGCAAGGCGCATGTATGCCGCATAAAGCAGCGCGCATTTATTTAACTGCTCATCTCAGCTCTTTCCACAACTAGTTGCGACGCGACGACGTAAACTTTTGCATTGATTGTGTTTAAAATAAGTGGTATGACGACAATTAGAAATCTAAGGGCAATGCGCTTTTAAAATAAACTATTCTTATCGTTCGTTATACTTGAAAATTAACGTGTTTATTCTCCATGTTGGAATTTGATTAAAGATCGACTAATCACTTCCGAGTAATCATTCACCGTTTCACCAACAGGAATCGTATTAGCTTAGTAGATGCTCCAACTAAAATAAACTTCTGATAGATGGTATCGCAACACCTTTCGATCGTCAATCAGTTCCGTTACACTATAAGTAGAAGTAATTCAATAAATCACGGTGCTTCAAAGTGAATGATGTGGCTATAAAATTAGCGATTACGGCCTCAGGAAGCTGTAAACTTAATAGCGATTAAAATAAAGCGTACTGTTTTGCGTTGGCCGCGATGACGGTACGCGATTACGATTACACTGTTGTATTTGTGTTAAACTTTAATACTCAATGCGTTAATTGCATTCCATAATGTGTTTACAGATGTTAGATATTACACAAATTAGATCATCATGGAATCTGTCGGGCAAGTAAAAATAAGGAGATAGGAAGGCATAATTTATAAAATGCTCAAATTAAATTATTATAATTTATTATTTCCATTGTTATAGTACAAACATACAGTTAGATTTAGAGACACCAGATGAAAGGGTTTAATGGGAATCCCGTCTGCTAACAAGACATATCAAAACAGCCCATCTGAATTGCTTATTGTGTTCACACAGATCGCCAAGTTACAGAAAATTTCAAAAAAAATAAATTGTTATATTTATACAACTTTAATTACTGGTGCCAATATTAATTGTGGTACTTATTGTATTGCACATTGAGAACTTTTAAATGGGTACATAAAGAATAATGTTAAAATGATTTGACTAATGCATTATTCCAGTGTCACATAGATGCAAATTACTAACAAATAGGTTAATTATAATGCAATTGAATAAATTGTTGGTATTATGTACTGAATCAGAAAGAATGAAACAGCTATAAAATAAACAGCCAATGAAATGAGTAATTGCTGCGATTAACGTACGCAACTCATTTGTTTCTTAGAATGTCTTTATGCAAATACCACGTCAAACAGCAGTCAACAAAAAAAAATTTGTGTGTTACAATTTTTAAATCACAGGTATTTTTAAGCTCTAGTAGTTTTTGTAAAGTTGCAATTTATTTAATACGCAGAAGTATGTATGTATCTAGCCGCATCATCCACCTGATGATAAGTAGATAACAATACATACATACATATTATAAACTGCCACATCTCATAAAGTATTGCAAATTAGGATGCCTAACGTGCTAGAATTGCCGAGTCATCAATATACCAACCGCAAAATGCGACAGGTTAAGGTTATTCATAAAACCCTATTATTTCTTCTTTAATCCTATCCTAAGTCTATCCTGCCCTTATAACACGGATGACATCATTAAGGTTCCAGTTATAAAGTGACAACGTGATTGTATTACCGGAATGCTGAAACTCGAAGCTCAAAGGCGTCAAGGAGATAGTTATGTCAAAAGGTGGTTATTGAATATAATGAAGAGACTTAGTGTTGTTCGTTTAGGAACAACCATGGAAGAAACACTTCTTAAAAACTGATAACTTAGCAAGAATTTTGAAAGTAGAATAGAATAGAATATACTTTATTGTACACCAAATTTACAGTTTGACAACATTATAGAAACAAACTTAAATTATTTGAAATGCACAATTGGCGGCCTTATCGCTTAAGAGCGATTTCTTCCAGGCAACCTTTGGATGGATAAGAAGATAGTTTGAGTAGTGAGTAGAAACTAGTCTTGTAAAGCTCTTTTTCCGTCTCTCTTGCTTTTGCCGGGCCCGTCAGGGTCCGTAATTTATTGACACTGTACCTATTTATAAGACCATTTTAAGATTGTGGAGTGCAATAAAGATTTGAATACTTTTAACAAGCTTAAAAGCCAACGTATAATCTGCTTCCAAATATTAGTGAATTCACTATTTTAGTGTCTGGTTGGTTATTTAGTCCAAGATTCCATAGTACATTAAGTCTAAATAATGGTACTGAATGTAATCAAAATAGTAGTAAGGTTATAATACATAAATATTCACGACTATCTTTAGTTTTATTTTTATTAATTACTAAACCTAGACAATTAATGCTCGTCATAATGGTCAGCAAATATTAGATACTTTGCTACAACAGTGCATTCCGCTATTTTCATGGCCCCACTAAAGTCTTATCAAAGTCGAAAGTCGCCCGCGCCACGGCCCATCAATTGTAAACTCCGTAAACGGTAAGTATGCAGATCCCAGTGCAAATAGTTGCGTCGACTTCTCATTCAATTTGTTACTGAAACTTGCCGAATGAAATTAGCGAAAATGGTGGTATTGGTGTAACGTATATTTTTAATACGCCAGAAGAGATTTTGCTTAGAATGTGCTAGAAGAGTATTTACAGATTCTTATGACTTAAGAATAAGAATAAGATACTTTTATTTCGGGCAAGTCTTAAATTATATTAACAATTTAAAACTAATACTATCCATTTAAAGTAGGTGCCAGAAACGGTACGCACTTCAGCACAATACTGCAGCACATTGGCACCACAGCACTGGTATTCTGGTGCGCCCTGATCGTTATAGATGATGTTCAAAGTCTTACAAGCTTTTAATATAACAAATTATAATAATTGGCACTCAATATATTATCAAATCAAATACAAAACATACTTGAAACAGCGCCACTCATCTCGATACGATTCCATCCAATCGCCGCACAAGTGCCTCACACACATAAGAATTCCTTCCGTCTCATTCTATCGTTAGTTTACTAAACACTCAAGTATTATGATATCGGGCTGATATTAAATTACTTGGCTGTATAGCATGTTAGCTGTGTCAACAGTATCTACCAGGTGGGCCGATAAGGACGCGGATCTTCGGGCGAGGTCCCACCGCGAACGGAGACAGCTTAATCGTCTGTGGTACGCTTACATTCAGAAGGTTTGAAGGTTTTTAGGAGCGATTATGCAGGCAGGGATGGGTCAATTTTATTTTCGTGATTAAACTTTGTTTATATTGAAAAAACACGCGGTGTCGTCGCATTGGCACTCACAGAGAGATCAGTAAAATAAAATTAGCCGAGAAACTTATTTGTATTATGCATGATTATTTATATGAAACATCTTTAAATCACTATTAGCATTATTATGATTATACTAGTGACTCTTGCCAGAAGACGCCACCTCAGATAGATCGTTTCAAATATTTGTACACTTAAGTGTGTTTACATTGCTAAAATGATTTGACCTAAAGTTCAATGTACAAGAGAAGGTCTATTAAAAATTTCTCAAACGCATATCAGACCCAAGTCTTGACAATCAATGTACGGTACAAGCGTTTCTTTTGATCTTAAACAACAAATATACAACATCCTTGTCCCTCTCATCTTCCTCTGTCACCTAGCCTTAGGCTCCTAGAGCTTTAGACAGAAATGTAAACTGATGTCGGCCGGAAACGGTGCTGATAATGATCTGGAGATCGCTTCGCGGCTGCGAACGCCTGCCCGTGACAACTGTCTACAGCAAATAGTTTTTGGTACAAAAAAAGAATAAATAAAAAGGTTCCGGAAGCCGTTCTCGAAATCGAGATACAGCACGATACTTAAGCTTTGTTTTTGATTTACGAACTTGGCTGAAGTGTGAAGTTGTTTGTTTATGGAGTGTTTGTTTTAGGAGTGGGTTGACAGCCTTTTGAACCGATTTTGTTTGTGGCTGAATTTAGTATGATTTGTAATGTTTGAAGAGATTTGAGAGTTGAATTGGTTTTTCAGAGGGTTGGTTGACTATTGAAAGTGATAAGATTATTTGGGCATGAGAACAAAATGGATTATTCAGTTCGATTTTTAATTCAGGCAATGTAAATATCCAGACTAAAAAAAAAGTATTTTTTTGTAAAGCTCTGTAGGTACAGTGTATATTATTAATTTATTATGTTAACATAAACATAGTTTAAAATGTAAACAACTAGCGACGCGGCTGCGACCCGTCACTTAAGTCAGTCGTGAATACAAACAGTTTGCGTGAACACGTATCATCTATTATTTATATTCCAATTACCTTTCCTCAACAAAATACCAAAAATAAACCTATATTGGTGACCCCTGTAAACTGTGCTATTTAATAATAGTTAGTTTTTGGTATTTTGGGCAATGGCTACTCCAGTATACTCAGAAGTGAACACACCAGTGATACAAGCACAGGCGCCGAACAATGAGCCACATATCGAGGATGTGTCGGCGTTGGCTAGTATTACGGTTTCCTCGCGTGTTCCTGATTTTTGGGCGGACCAACCACGACTCTGGTTCGTTCAATTTGAGGCAGTTGTAGCAAATCAGAGATTGAGTGAGGCTGCAAAACAAAACTTGGTAATTACGAAGCTGAACAAAAGTGCAATCCAACAAGTAAGTGATTTACTTTTGGCCCCAGCGGAGACTAAAAAGTACGACACGCTAAAAGACAGACTACTACAAGTTTTTGAAGAATCAGAGACTCGCCAGTTCCAGAAACTACTTGGAGAAATGGAGCTGGGAAATCAAAAGCCTTCACAACTCTTGAGGCGAATGAGAGATTTGGCACGTGCAAAAATGCCAGACTCGACCCTGCAAATTATGTGGAACAGTCACCTGCCGGCGGCAGTTCAGGCGGTACTGGCGGTCACAGAAGTCAAGGAGTTGGACAATCTGGCGGTGGTAGCTGACAAGGTGATGGAGGCGACCCGTTCAGCAGAAGTGGCGGCGGTGACGTCAAACCCCACCCCCAGGGACACCAGCGTGAAGACGGATTTAGCAGCGGCAGTACAAAAGCTGAGCCTCGAGGTTGCAGAGCTACGACGTGGTAGGCAATTTCAACGTCGTACCGGGAATATACAATCAAGTTCACACTCTAGAAATGTAAGTAGAAGTCGGAAAGATCCTAATTGGCTGTGCTATTATCACTACAAATTTAGATCTAAATCTACTAAGTGTGTCGAGCCGTGTAATTGGAAAACTTCAAAGGACAATGCGAAGCCGACGGAAAACTAGCGGCGGTACAGCCTGTGGCGGAGGTTTGTATCAATACCTATAATCGCCTATGTGTGTTAGATAGTAATAGTAGACTTAAGTTTTTGATAGACACGGGTGCTAATGTTTCGGTAATTCCGGTTGGTAAAATTAATTGTAAAAAACTCGAAAGTGATAGTTACAAGCTGTATGCGGCTAATGGTAGCGAGATACAAACTTACGGTGTACGTAGTTTAGTTTTAAATCTTGGTTTAAGAAGAGCTTTCCGATGGACCTTCATTGTTGCGGCTGTTAAACAACCGATAATAGGGGCAGATTTTTTAACCCATTATAAGTTGTTAGTTGATTTAAGCGCGCGAAAGTTAATAGATCAAGTTACTCGTTTAAATGTTATCGCTTCAGTTGTGTGCCATGACGTGTGTGAGTCATTAATTCAAACATTAATAAATGATAATGTGTGGCATAAATTACTATCAAAATACCCAGACATTACCAGACCAATATCTTTCAAAGAAGTTCCTAAACATTCGGTGTGCCATTATATTGAAACCTCAGGACCACCGGTATACGCTAAGGCAAGGCCACTACCACCGGATAGATTCAAAAAAGTTAAGGCTGAATTTCAGAATATGTTAGAATTAGGAATTTGTCGACCCTCCAAAAGCCCTTGGGCGAGCCCGCTTCACGTGGTACCCAAGAAAAATGGAGATATTAGACCGTGTGGGGATTATAGGCGGCTTAATGCAATAACAAAGCCGGATCGTTATCCCATTCCACGTATAAATGATTTTAAATATTTAATTGCAGGTAATAAGACTGTATTCAGTAAGTTAGATTTAAATAGAGCATATCATTTTATACCTGTAGCCCTTGAAGATATCGAAAAAACTGCAATAATTACTCCTTTCGGATTATTCGAATTCCCACGTATGACTTTTGGTTTGCGGAACGCAGCGCAATCGTTCCAGAGATTTATGGATACGGTAGTTCTTAATGGTTTTGATTTCGTATATAATTATATTGACGATTTGTGCATAGTATCGGAATCCGAAGAAATTCATAAAAAGCATTTAAATGCGGTTTTTCAAAGGTTTAACGAATTTGGTGTCACAATTAACATTTCCAAATGTGTGTTTGGAGTATCAAAATTAAACTTTTTAGGTTATGAGGTGTCAACAGACGGTATTCGTCCACTCGATGATAAGGTACAGGCAATTGTAAATTTTCCGAAACCTAAAAATATCGAACAATTGCGTCGTTTTCTCGGTATGGTCAATTTCTATCGTTCGCATATACCTAATGCAGTCGATAGTCAAGCAGAGTTAAATAGTTATCTGCATAATAGCAAAAAGCGGGACAAAACCGTGATAAAATGGACTGATAAGGCCATCGAGGCATTCGAGAAATGTAAGGTGAGCTTAAAAAGCGCCGTTACATTATCATATCCAATGTCCGATGCTAATTTATCTTTGATGTGTGATGCTTCAAATACTAGCGTAGGCGCGGTTTTACAGCAACAAATAGATACCAATTGGAAACCACTTGGATATTTTTCTAAAAAATTATCACCTACGGAAATGAAATACTCTACTTATGATCGTGAATTATTGGCTATATATATGGCAATAAGACATTTTAAACATTTAGTGCAAGGTCGGGCATTAACGATATTCACAGATCATAAACCTATCGTATACGCATTCAGTAAAGTAAATAGCGATAAAGAAAGTCCTAGACGTATTCGTCAACTTTCTTACATAAGCGAATTCAGTACTGACATTCGGTATATCAGCGGTAATCAAAACGTAGTAGCAGACGCTTTATCTCGGATAGAGACAGTAAGTTGTCCCACGATACTAGATTATGCAGCATTAGCGGAAAACCAATCTAGTGACGTATACTTACGGGAGGCATTGCAAGTAACAGATAGTAATTTACAGTTTAAACAATTTTACTTACCAGGTTGTGATAAACAAGTATATTGTGAAATTTCATCGAATAGTATTAGGCCATATTTAACTGAAAATTTTAGATTAATCGCATTCCATTCAATTCATGACCTTAGCCACCCTGGAATTAAATGTACTAAACAGATGGTTAAACAAAAGTTCTTTTGGCCGAACATGGATAGAGATGTAACCAAATGGGCTAGAACTTGTCCTAGTTGTCAAAAAGTTAAAAATCAATAGACATACTGTTTCTGGTGTAGGTAGTTTTGAACGGGCTGAACGTTTTCAGCACCTACACATTGACATAGTCGGACCTTTAACGATATCACCTGATGGTTATAGATATTGCGTAACTCTTATAGATCGGACAACGGGTTGGCCAGAGGCGGTTCCTGTTAAAAATATTACAGCGGAGACCGTGGCTAGAGTAGTTTTTGAGTGCTGGATCTCACGTTTTGGATGCCCTTCAAAGCTAACAAGCGACCAGGGTAGACAATTTGAAAGTGATATGTTTAAAAACCTTATGAAATATTTAGGTATACATAAAATACGCACAAGTCCGTATAATCCAAAAAGCAACGGCGTCATTGAGCGTTGGCATAGAGCACTAAAAGTATCCCTTATGGCACGTTTACAAGATGACAAGTCTTGGGTGGACGAGCTTCCGATCGCATTATTAGGACTGCGTGCAGCTATCAGAAGTGATAGCGGAGTAAGCGCAGCGGAATTGACTTACGGTAAAACGATTCGATTGCCGGGTGATTTTTATGATGAAAGTAAAATATGTATGTCAGACTCTGAATATTTACAGGTACTTAGAGATTCTATTCATAAATTGAAACCACGACCAACATGTCATAGTAATTCACGTTCGCTATTCATATCCAACGATCTTAATACGTGTAAAAGTGTGTTCGTTAGAATTGATTTAATGCGTAAGTGTCTTCAACCACCTTATGACGGTCCATACAATGTCGTAAAAAGACAAGGAAAGACTTTCACTATCAAGGTAGGCGATAAAGAAAAGTGTATTTCCATAGACAGGCTGAAACCTGCCTATGTAATTGATAGCGATTGTAAAAACTCTACCGACAATAGTTTAAATTTAGATTGTAACTTAAACGATAAACAAAGCGCAGCGACAAAGGTTAGTCATAACAAAACAACGCGTTTTGGCCGAGTAATCAAAACACCATTGAGATTCGTAGAATAAACAACATAAGTAGCGTTTGACACAAAGGAATTATTATAACACTTTTAGTTATAAACACTTTTATTGTTTTGTTTAAGTATACTTTTGTGTAAGCTATTCATAGGTTTCGAAATGTTTATTGTTTATTTTAAATATACTTTTGTATAAGCTAATCATAGGTTAAGACATTTTTATTGTTTATTTATATAATAAAAACTTATGTGTATTTTTTTGTAAACAACGCTTTCGTTGAGTAGCAGTTTGTTTAGCTCTCACAAAGCGCTTGAGATTAAGCAAGCGGCAACCGCGTTTATCTACAAATAAAGTGTTTTAAGAAAATATGTTAGCTTAACCCTTTAATTACTTATTAAATATTTGTTACTTTTTTGTTTTAAAAAAGGGGGGAATGGTGTAGGTACAGTGTATATTATTAATTTATTATGTTAACATAAACATAGTTTAAAATGTAAACAACTAGCGACGCGGCTGCGACCCGTCACTTAAGTCAGTCGTGAATACAAACAGTTTGCGTGAACACGTATCATCTATTATTTATATTCCAATTACCTTTCCTCAACAAAATACCAAAAATAAACCTATAAGCTCTATGGGCTGGGCTCTTAATTATTTAGTAGTAGGTTTTTCAATAGTGTTATAAAAATATTAAGCATTTTATACGCACAACCGTTTTCTATTTTAATAACATCAACGTTCATTTCCAGTATTGATTCCCACGTGAACAGAATAAAATCAATCGAAGCAGAAACATAAAACAGTACTGATTATTCTGGAAAACACATTTTATTGAATAATACATTCCTTCGTTCTCTAGAGCCTTGAGAAATACAGCCATAACAATTACCATGTTATGAGTAAAATTTCTGAGAAATAAAGCAGGTTTAGCGATGTACAGTCGGCCAATGAGTTGGGTATGCAGGGCAAAAACTTCTACGTACGCCATAGTAAAAACTGACTGCAATAGATATGCAAGTTTGTATTTAATATTTAATAAGTGTAATATACCCATTATTTAGATATATAACTCACTTATCCATAACTGGTGTCGTTACTCTGTGATGACACTATGTACACAGAACACCGCCCATTTATCAATACAAATAAATAAAATTTAAGGGTCTGTTTACAATGTTAAAATAACAATGTTTTTTTCAGTTGATATATTATTATTTGCTCGATACCTTTACTTAAAATAAAGTTTTTAAATTTGTTGTCTGTATGTTTGTATCGGGTAAACGGCTAGACCAATTTTGATAATATTTAATATGCAGATAACTGACTACAAGGCGCGTAACATAGTATGTAGATGAAACCGCAAGCGAAAGTTAGTTTGTTTGTTTGTTTGCGCTGATCACGAGAACGAATGATTGGATTTTAATAATTATTTTTGTGTTTTATAGTTTAATTATCCATTGACGCTTTTTGATATTTAACATTACGCTTTACTCTATAAAAGGGGGACAGTAACGTTTATTGCGGGTCAAAGCGCAGGAGCAGCTTCTACTTAATATAACGAATTCCACGCGGAAGTCGCAGGTAAAAGCTAGTAGGTAAAATAAAAGAATTGTATTACAAAGCGCACTGCAAAATCGATGTTACAGCAGTCTTTGCGTCATACGAGCCATGACATGCATGCAAGTGACGTCATCATGCATTCAACAAATTCTCGGAACTATGTCGAATCTTATTTTATTTGTGACCATTAAAATATACGCGTTTATTTTGATATTAGTAACGTTTAGCGGTCACGATGTCGTAAGAAAAGTAATGTGTGGTAATTTGTATGATTTGTGTGTGAAAATGAAGTGCAAGGTTGATGAGTAAATAACTGTTACATAAATATCATGTCGTGCGAAACGCTGTTTGTGTGATAACTGCATATGACTGAATGAATGAATAAAATTGTATTACGACTTTACGGGATTCTATTGTAGTTTGCTGTAGTTGGCATGTAATAATATTTTTTTTTATAGTTACACTCAGACGGTGTGAAAACTGAACAAATGGACAGCATATTACATTTCAATCAAGCTTGTGATACTTCTAATTGATTATTTTTATAGCATAATAGTACGTATCATACAGTTGAGAAACTTAGGGCGCCGCGCCGGTTAGAGGCGACCGTAGCCGGATGGCTTAAGCGGCTGCCCGGTCGCAGGTTCAAATCCTGCCGGTCCCATATCTTTTTCAACTGTTTCTTAGTATAAAAAGCTTGTGATACAGTCAGCAACAGAAGTAGTTACATACAAATAAAACTTCAAAGTCGCTTTATTCTGAAAATCGTAATTATTTCACAATTGGATGAATTAATAACTAATAGTAATCGATAATATAAGCATTATTTTATATAAGATATATTTTTAATGCGAAAAATGTATGTATGGAATTTTGAAAATTTTTAAGTGTTTAGCTACTTTTGTTACTTTATTTTACTTCCTTCTTTATTTCTTGTTAGAATTCTTTATGTTTACAACAAATTATCTAATTTATGCTCTTCAATCTTTCACCAATGTGCGTGTTACTGCTATAGCTTTAGCAATTGAACATTACGAGTACAACCTTTATTTTACAACCTCTTCGAAACCATAATATCCTTTTATTCATAAGCCATACACACAAACGTGACCGTCCGCGTTAACGTCCTCCTCACACATCCTGCATTTAAATCAGCGCGCACTTTCCACACTTTTTGTCTCATCACTTGCATAGCAAGCACTAAAGCGTAAATCTCCGACTGAAGTCACAGACATCCGCATTTACTGAGGAGGGGGGGGGGAAGTACGGGGGGAAACAAGGGTTGTCAAAAATGTTTAGAAGATAAGTATAATCAACATAACAAAACATCACGCCTATATTACCCAGAAGGTTGAAACATAACAGGTGAAATGTGGGGGTTGTACACCTCTGTACAACACTCACACTTCACCTGTTATGTTTAGGTCCCATGGCGTGAGCCTATCGCCATCTACCGGGGACAATTCCAACTCCGCGCTGCTTAATTTCCTGACGGAAATTTCGCAAATCACACTTTGCCCGATCCGGGAATCGAACCCGAGACCTCACGGTGAGAGGTGCATACGCTAACCACTAGACCATCGAGGTAGTCCAGGAAGTAGAATCAAATTGGTAGACAAATAAAAAGGTATGAAACGTAGTGTCACATAGTTCATTCCAACGGAACCAAATTACTTAGTTTTGTTTAGGTCTTCAGTTCAAAACCTACCAGAACTCAAGGATACTTCTTTATTTCTAAATATTAATAAAATTGAAGTAGATAGATCAGTGCCAAACGAGACTGTGGAATCACAGGACATACATTCGCACTCACGCAATTACTCACTGGTCATGGCTACCACAAACACTACCTCCATCGATTTCACATCACGGACAACGACTCATGTCCTTGTGACAATATAACCACCCAAACATTCATACACCTCATCACACAATGCCCCAAATACACGCACACAAGACTACACCACGAACAATACTGCCACCTTAAACAGCTGAACCCTTACGACCTAGATTCCATACTCTCCAACAACACAGCCACTGACACCTTCATGATACATCTCAGACACTTAGTAGACACGCTCAAAAAATTCAACAACACCTAATATTCACCACATGCAACACTGTAAACTTACATATTGACACACACAATATATATTACACATACATAAATATTTATACATAAATAACCGAATAGATTAAGAAATCAATAATGCACCAATAACTTTGTAAACATTGTACCAACTGTAACTTAAACTGTAAAAAAAAACTCTATCAAATAGCAGAGCACAATAAACTGCTCCTCGGGGTGGTTTTACCCTCGTGGAGACAATTATAAACCCAGGCCTGAGCGTGTCGATTGTGCTTAGGCCTTGCTGACATCCATCAAAATTGGACGAAACTGCAGTCGTACACATCGATTTAACTCCCGTAAAATAATCAAGATTGATACTAAAGAGACAACAAATTACAGTTCATGTACTAATAATGAGTGGCATCTGCAAGTCGAGGGAATCTTTTTAATACTTCATTATTTATACCTTCATTATTGCTAGAGTGGTGGATAGTATTTTTACAATGTAGGAATATTATGCTTCATTTCTCATGAAAACAAGGATTTCATGTGATAATGAGTGGCATCTGCAAGTCGTGGGCATCATTTTAATACTTCATTATTAATAACCTATTTCTAGAGTGGTGGATGGTATTTTTACAAAAGTAGGAGGAATATTATGCTTCATTTCTCATGAAAACAAGGTTGGTTCTAACGGTTCTAAAATATTTGGCTGCATATGATAGATAATTAAATTACTGCTAGTTCTGGAGTTTACAGAAGCGCTAAAAGTCCTATTTGCAGGAGCTCCACAATTTGGCAACCCTGAGCAGGACAGTGGCATCCGTCCCGCCTTTTGTTTTGCAACTCAATTAAAACTTGGCGGTTTGAACAGACCACGGTTAGAAGGTCGTTACTAAGTTTAGTATACACATGTCACGCGTAGATCAGTCAGCTCAAGTAGATTTCGAGGATGTACAACTTTTGATTCGGTTTAGTCGGTAGGTTAAGTTTCGCTATTGGTATTCCGAAGGTGTTGTTCCCATTTATCAACGCTAAAAGTGGGTTTGTTTTAAGTGGCTAAGTTACAAATGGGTTGTGACGTAATTGGGTGGTGAAGAATTTGGATGCAGTGTTGTTGACTTAACTTTTGTAATCTAAAGCGTCTGCGATAAGACTGGTCTTGTTTAAAGTGAGGTGTTTAAGGGGACAGTCAACCAAAAAGTATGAGGGATACCATTAATACTCTTTGGACTATAGTAATAAAAGTAGAATAATATTAGTAAATATATATAAGTTTAGTATGAAGACGAATAATTTTTAATTTGTCGTTCTAGATAAGACAGTACCAATCAAATAAGACAGATACCAAATAAGACAGTACCAACGACAATAATGAAGCTGAACACCACATAAAAACAAAAATAAAATGTTCTGGTGACTTTGACACTCGCGTGTTATCAAAAAAAGATTTATAGATTCCTCTTAACACTAAGATACAGTTTCATTCTAAGAATAATGTACTCTATTCACAATAAAGCGTCGTTTCCGACATGATAACTATAATCCCGGTATATGAGTGTGCCCGTAATCTAGCGATCTTTATCAAAGGCTGTGTATGTTTGTTTGTACAACTGTTGCGTATCGTTACGTGAACGTGCGCGTTACAATGCTCGCCTTATATGTGTGCATGTGTGTGTGTGAAGGTTTTGTTACATTTTTGTAATTTATTTGTTGTTTCAAGTGATATCTTCCTTTCTTTTGTGCGTGTTTGTAACGGTATATGAGAAGGTATATTGTGTTTATTTGCTTGCGACTTGTTGCTTATCACAATGAAATAAAATATAGAAATTTGCATTAAATGGTTGTCAGTGTGTGGGTCTCTATAGGTCAAAGCAGATAGCAGGCAATGTTTGCGATTTAGTCTGAGTGTAAGTGTTAGGGAACTGTCCATTATTAACTTCTAATTCATGGTCACATCATCATCGCAGTCAGAAAGAAGGATTGTTATCTCAGAATTTAACTTGAACTTTTCTGTTAGCCTGTGTATAGACTTATTTAAAATTATAACCTAAAACTCAAGTAGTTACTACCAAAGGTGCCTTGATTTTAATACAGGTTTGTTTAGCGTCAGATAAAGGAATTTGGTGATCCTAATAACAACTATATACCTATGCCTAAGCCTTTTAATTTTCCGATCAAAATAGTCTTTGGAAAATATCGTTGTATTCTCATTTCCAAACTTTCAAACATGACAATTAAAATTAAAAATTCTGAACAACGTTAAAACATGTGAATAATGAACGATCGATAATTCCGTACCTAGTATAATAATCACCCGCAAGTGGCGCAGGTACTGATAACTCACACACATACACGGTCACACACAATGACACACTGGTGTGTAGATACACGTTTCTAACATAAACATTGCGCCAGAGTCATTGTTCAAACACCTCTAATGACTAACGGGTTGACTTTTTGAACCAAGATTGTACTTTGAAGCATCCAGCTGCATAGAACAATATTGTTTATTTTACCTCTGTGCATATTATATTATTTCTTACTAACTTTTGCACGCAGCTCCACTCACGTGGAAGGTCCACTAACAAATATACACAAGTATTAAAAAGCATAATGAAGTTTGATGCGCCCTTCCGGACGCCTCGTGTCCTCTATTGAACATACATTCAAAATATTCTGCCTCGTTGGCGAGGTCTCGGGTTTGAAATTTGTAAACTTTCAAAATAGCAGCAGAGTTGGAATTGTGCCCGGTGGATAACGATAGGCTCACACCCTATTCCATGGGACCTAAACATGACATTAGTGTGTGTTGTACACCTCTGCCACACCCTTCTGGGTAATATAGGCGTGATGTTATGTTATGTAATCTAAATATTCGTGAATTTATGTGACTTAAATAGTTAAATTGGGAAAGGAAAAGCAGTTGGACGGAATGAAGTTCCTCTTTAAGTCTAACATTTTTGTGACTGTTCTCAGTATTAGTATTTCTTCGTTTCTACCCTCCATAGTCTCGCTCCGTTTTGATTGAACCTGGGCCCAATAAGTTGGCAATTAAAGAAGAGAATTTGTGAAAATATTAAACCAGTGATTTATACTTTATGCCTAGTTTTTATGTGGCAGTTGTAGTAATGATGACCACCTGCTGGGAATAATATAGCAGTTCGTTTTATTGCTGAGCTGACACCATTCCGAATTGCATTGTTCGTCATCTGTTTGTATTTGAAAAGAGTCTGTACTAAGGAATGAATGGTAGGAGTATTGCATACTTGTTTACGTACATATCCCGTTAACTCACAGCATTGGATTTTTTCAAGCTAATAGATTTTTTTCCTGTTAGCTTGAGGTATTATAATTTAATGTTAAAATAGCATTATGTTATAGTACTATTACACGATGGCAAGTTTTGATCGATTGAGCATCGACTCAAGGCTAGCATTAATTTTAGCGAACTATATAGCTTGCTTTGTTTATTGCGTTTAAAAAGACAGAGATGGCAAGAGAATTTCATTGCAAAACTAACACCGTGTCAATGAGCCCTTTAGATCTTTTAGTGCAAAAAGTTATTGAGAAATGATGATGATTGATGAGAAATTATAGATTTAATGTGCTTTTTTTTCAATTTGATGACTGTACTTTCATTTGCCTACATATCTTTCCACATTTTTTAGAATTGTGTCTTGTTATTTATTACCATAGTAAATTTTGCTATAAAATAGACATAAAAACGCATTGTTTAGGATTGGACACAAATTGCATTTTTTGTACTAATCCCTGAATTCACTGTTAAGCCCGGGTCGGCAATAATTCCGAATGCCAACAGCGCACCTAAATTGATTCAGTTTACGAATGCACGTTTAGCCTTTGCATACATTGCCGGCTGGGAACCGACGCTGTTCACTATAGCACGTTTTAAGCGAGCCGTGTAAACATAACAGTTTAACCACGGTGAAATGTCGGCACAGTGTGGATGTGCCGCGTTACGCGTCGCAATGCCAGTTGTTAGGGATGGCAATTTACGATAGTCTATTTTTAAAACCAATTCAAATATATTTTGCTAAGCTGTTAATTCATTTATTTTATTCTGTACTAGTTTTATGAGAACGTTAAATAAATAAAACTACTATCAGTTAGTACAATAGGGAAAAACAGTGAACAAATGTTTCGCCTAATGTCTGCAATTTGCCTTAAACTCGTAATATAATGTGTGCAGTGCGATATTTTATCGCAGTTATTACACAGGCCTATTATGAAAACATTAGTGAGTAATGACTTCACTAAGTACTCATAAATGTTTTAACGTCATTTGTTTGGAACTGGATTTACCAACATTACTGGCAAGGAATATAAAACAGGCTTTTAACTAAATTCATTTTAAATTGCGTCTCAATAAGCAATCTTTTTCATTTGCGGGCTATATATTAAATTGTTTATGAGAATTAACCTATCCTAGAGAAATGGTGTAGTCAGGAACATGGCTATTGTCTAAAACGTCAAAACTGACAATCGGATGATAACATAACAGTTGCAATATTCAGTAATTGCATCATCAATGTGTATTTTAATATGTAGAGTGTGAATACTAGTAATTTGTTAATACGAATTGCAAGTAGGCCTAAAGGCCTTGCAATTCGTATTAACAAATTACCTGACAGCACTGGTGAATCAACCAACTACTTTAGTATCTTTATTTTTACTTTACTTTACTTTACTTTAGTTTATTTTGCTGCCAGGTATTGTTTTAACAAAATAGTGGAGAGACATATAATGCCTCTTTCCCCTAAACTAAATATGTACTACAAAACTTGCCAAAATAAATTTTCAAGTAACTTCTCAGTAAAATTTAAACAAAATATTGCCAATTGTCTTTTGGACAGCCCTGCCTTCGCAGTAGTATTTAATCGGCAGCGCTCTGTGATGCATCTATTCTCTTTAATCTGTACCCTGACTGCTAACTAGAAACGACTAATTGTAACGATTCTGTACTAGTCGAGATTTCTAATTTGTCGCGAAACAATGGTGCGGTGATTTTTGAAGCGAAATTGGGTGTGAGAATCTTTTGGGACTTCTTTGATATTAAAAAATTAGAAACGATTGAAAATCGAATGACTGTTAACATACAATGTAAAATAGTATATAAATAGATTATAAGGTAAAAAATTTAATATTTCTACACCGGTTACGGTAGTAGGTATATGTGAACCTTTGTATTAATTGTAAAACCTGTAATACCATATACCCAGAAATAAATGATATTCTATTCTATTCTAAACGTATATCAAAATGCTAGCAATGGGTGCCTGCAGCCTGTCAATGTGGAATCTTTGCAGGCTAAAGAGCTTTTTTTTCATCAATAGAGATTTATGAAGATGTATTTTATGTATGGCAGCAGCAATAGACTTAAGACTTTAGAGCTTTGACTGCGAAGTCAAAGGTCTCGGGTTCGAACCTACGGCACACACCTCTGTCGATAAATAGTTAAGATTCGTCTTTCCGAAGATATGTGTCTTTATTCTGATATCTGCATGCTTGAGAGTGCCTAAAAAGTGCTCGACGGAGTGAGAAGTCTATCAATCCGCACTTGGCCAGCGTGGTGGACTATGGCCTAACCCTTCTCATCATAAGAAGAGGCCCGAGCAGCAGTGGGACATGTATTAGATACAGGGTTGCTATTATTATATTTTATGTATGTAAGTCCATTTCAATCTCTGTAACATCCAGTAAGATGGTTAGGGCTTCTGGTTATGCAAGTTATGTTTAAGCAAAGCGATATTGGAATGCATTAAATGACTTTGTAATCAAACGTTCTTTTCACGACACATTTCTTGATAAACATAGTCAAAAGTGTTTACACAGCATTCAATTTCAGAGGTGCAAACGCTCTATCATTTCATCGTCACAATTTCAAACCACTACAAAGTAATTCATTGATTTAAATTACCTGACAACAATGTCCAACTAGCCAACAAGTCTTCATTGTGTTGCGGTGGAAACAATTACACTAATTAACATTTTATGTTAACAACACTTACTAATCGGTTAATTAAACCGAATTAATGCATTCTTAATATTAGTAGTAATTGCTTAGTGCAAGTGTGAATTGCGCAATTGAATAATATTTATATGAATAATAATAATATTAAATAAGCGCTGCTTAGCGCTTAAAGACAGTGGCATGTTTAGATTGATTGTGCAAAGGTGGCTCTGCGACGAGTGGACATTTTGAGAAGTGGACATTTTGCGTCGGAGCCCTAGGTATTTGTTAAATTCTCAATGATTATTATTTTTATTTTTCATTTAATTATATATTTAAATGTAAGACGCCACATCCGCTTTGGTGGCCACTGAAAGTCGGCACTGTTAATTGCTGTCAGCAACTTTGGTACCGCAACATTGTAGCCATATATGATAATAACATATTTTTTTAAGTTTAGAGCATATATATATATTTTTTGTAATGCTTGATGTACTATGTATGTATATGAGAGTGTGAGATAAAAATACTTTTCTTTCTTTTTCTTTCTTTCTTATTGCGCTTTTTTTATTGGCAGGATAAGCATATAACACACATAAATGAAAGTGACAGATGTGTTCTTTTTTCAAGTGTAACTTGTGTCACTTTTATATTCGGCCAGGTTATATTTTATGAGTTCCTTAACCTAACTTCTGATCCTGGCCCTAGGTCTATTACCAATGGTCCCTATACCGAATGACTGATTGTTGATCAAACGCACGGTACAGTTATTATAGCTAGCAAATACCCATCTCATTACACATCAGAAATGTTTACAATCAAAATATTCTTGCATTGTTTGTTTATTGGACGCGACTGTCCCGGTACAGTCGCAAACAAACGCGACGGAATGCAATTGTGATACAAAGTTTATTTACTGAATCCGATGCGGCTCATTGTTGTTGTGTGACGTCATCACATGTGTGCTAAGGTAGGAGGTATGTCTTGTATATCCGAAATTGTCTTAGTGATCTCACTCTTATCATGGAGGTAGAAATAGGACAGGTGACAGACATAGGGCAGTCTGTCGCCTAAACAGAAGCTGGGCCGAGAAGGTGGCGAGCTGTGTTCTGCGCGTGCCTTTCAAGAAGGAGGAGGGTTAGGCCCTCCAAAATGACGGGCCGCTATGTTGCACGGCGGTTGTGACTCGTGGGTGTCAACGTCTATGCGCGAGCGATACGTGACAGCCCGGCAAAGTCTAGTAGACGGCACACACAAATGATATATACATTGACCAAGCGTTCAGAGGGTAGATATGATGTTGTCAATTTTTTTTACGATTGCCTCTATGGCATATTGGTTAGCGTATGTGCCTCTCACCGCGAAGTATCGGGTTCGATCCCCGAGTCGGGCAAAGTGTTATTTGTGATCACAATAGAACAACGGAGTTGGAATCGTGCCCAGGGGATGGTGAAAAGCTTACCCCCTATCCCTTGGGACCTAAGCATAACAGGTGAAGTGTGGGTGCTCTTTACCTCTGCCATACCTTTTTGGGTAATATACTATAGTTGCATTTGCGATTAAGTGGACATCAGAGTCAGCATACTCGCTATCTATAGGTATAGGCTTGTATATTAACTTTTAAGCATAGAATACTTTTATATAAATAAACAGTTTTACAACTAGGTCATCTGTACGAAATTATTACCATGGACATTTAATATTTTGAACCATTACTTTCCTACATTGTAACAATACATTAATTAACATCTCTTCTACCCATTATAACTTTGTAGTAATACAATATATTCGGTTTTAACGATCAAATAAATATTGTTTATTAAGATTTAATTTAATGACCTAGATTTACTAATTTTACTCGCCGAATAATTAGTAAAATAGTTATTTGTGCAAAAAGAGAGCAAATTTTCTTTGAATGCTAATTTTGAGTCTCGAATAAGCAAAAGATTTAAGAGATGTAAATAACTTTGACCTTGTGTAGCATATACAACTTTTAACCTCAGCAGCTCGAAATGGCGAGCAGTGAGCAAAATTCTTTGTAAGAAAAACTCGATGCAAAGTCAAGTGTTGCTCACTGAATCGACTCGAAGCAAAATCAAGTTTTGTTTACTGTTCTCACCCAACTAAAAACACCTTTTCAAGCTGCTTAGGTAAAAATAAAATTGTTAGTTTGTTTGATTTAAATAATCCAATTACAATCATTTCTCATGATTCAATATGAATTTATAAGAAGATTCAATGAAGAATGACCTAACTAATCTAACTATGCTATTACCTATTTGAGAAGAGTCGCTATTTGACCTGATCAATCAACGCGGGGACTGTCATCAGTATAATCTAATTTTAGTGCAGAAACTTTGTTATTGGCCATAGAGATAATCTCTATGTACAGAATATGTGAGGTAAATATGAAAAAATATAAATGAACGACAAAATTAAGTAAAGTTATTAAGTAACTATCCAAATATTGACATAAGAATATTATGTTAACTTGTTTATATTAAAGGAAAAAACCGAAATATTTTTTCAAAGTTAAGTTTTATTTTTATTTTTGTTCATAGTTTTTTTCATAACAAATGATTTATCTTGTCACCTCTGTTAAATAGGTCTGTTATAAAATAGAACAATAGAAAACAAAATGGTGGGAATGTTGTGTTATTTCAAATGGTAATTTAATGCAGGTTCATTTATATACACGCATGATTTTAAAACATTATGCAATGTAAAAAAAGTTCAAAGTAGCCATCGTTTATGGTAGGAATCAATGACTATAGCAAAATGGACGTCAAGAATCGAATAAATTCATCAAAACAATGTCCTTTGATAGTTTGACATAAACGTTAGTTCATAATAAGAAGTAAAAATACCTCTCACAACTAAATTTAAAGTTTATGACAATACTCATAATGTTCAATTTGGCGCACTTTCAATTCGGACGTTATTGAGTGCAGACCCAAGGTCCATTTAATATTACGCCAATATGGTAGTTATAGTATTATTTAAAATGTATACGTCTTAAAAATCACTTAAATCTCATTCAATTAAACCAGATTATGATAGATCAGTTATCACTTGGTTGTCAGATTTACTAGCACCAATTCCGGGACCAATCTAGGGAGCAGCCCTAAAATGATTTAATCAATATGTAGAAAAATTATAGCAAATATCTATGCAAAAAGTCTGCCGAAACCCGAGGAGGGGTGAGGGAGATTTGACAACTATTTTTATGTGACGTGTGAGAACCCCGCTTTTCTACATTTGGAAGCAGGGAACGTCTGACAATAAATAGAACTTTTGTTTTAATATGTGGACGACCGGGTGGCGGAGTGGGTAATGTACCTGCCTGCGACGCCGAGGTCGCGGGTTCAATTCCCGTTTAAGACAAATCTTTGTGTGCATGAACATGGGGTTTGTCTTAGTCTGGGTGTTTCTATGTATATTAAGTATGTATTTATAAAAAAAAAGGAAAAATGTATTTGTATCTGTTATTCTAGTACCCATAGTACAAGCTCTGCTTAGTTTGGGATTAGATGTCTTTGTGTTAATGTTGTGTGATATTTATTTATTTATTTTTTAATTGGCTAAGGATTAGGACGATGCAGACAAACAAATGAAAAAGGACAATCCTGGAAAACCCGAATATCAATTATATTATACCTTAAGATTGTGATATCTGCCGGGAAATGTGTATAGTGAAAGTTTCTGAGAAACAATAATACCTTATTAAGTAGGTAGGTTAGCACAAAACAAATCTTACGTTATCAGAGAAATCGCATACGACATTTACGCGTTAGCGCATTTCTTGCGATATTAAATTGGTCCACATGTCTTTTTTTTCATTTCATGTTTAGTTTAGTAAGAAGCTAAGAAAAATAAGTATTTTAATTTTTTCTAAAATTTTACAAAGTTCATTTAATGACAAAATGTCCATTTAATGAATACGTTCGTTGGACATAAACAATCCACAAAAGCAGATTAAAGATGTATCGCTAAATTTAAGAATTACGTTAATTCGATTCTAAACAGTTTGATTAAAATTAATCTGAGCCTCGGTTATTCAAATCATTGTAATTAGTATAATTTAGTATTATTTATTATTTATTTTTATATCATTTTTTGTAATGTTTTGACGTGTTCAAGCGCCTCCTGGGGCCTATGAAAATAAATGATTTGAATTTGAATTTGAATTTGAAAGCCTCATGTGTTAGTAATTTCAGTGCCCGATCACACCATCAAACCACAGTAGAGCAAGTACTACTAATTGGCGGCAGTTTAAAGGTGAGACGATGGTGTTTTTACCCCCGAGCTTGTTCACCATCAAAATCATCATTAAAATTTAAAGAGAAAATTACACCCGTTTTTTTATCGTAACTAATTTAGAAACTCTCTTCTAAAGCATTTACGTACTATCCAAAGCAATTTAGCCCATCTCTCTTCAAAAATGACCCCGTTGATATTCCCAATCCATCATCCACATATCAATTGTCACTACGGAACCGAGCTGAGGAGGTAAATTTAAACATTGGCTACTAATTAATGGCCGTATGTCAGTTTGTTTGACACTACAATGAGGATAATACGAAACAAGGAAAGATGGCTATTTTAGTACTGGCGAGGTGAACAATACGAGTGTTAGATATTATACAATTTCATAATAGCAGTATGGAGTTGGAATTGTGCCCGGTGGATGGCGATGGGCTCACTCCCTATCCCATGGGACCTCAACATGTGGAGTGTGGCTGTTGTACACCTGAGCGTGATATGTTATGTAGATATTATAGGATTATGATAACGGTTTGAATGTAGTGTGAATTGTGGTTTTAAATACCTGAAAGTTGCAGTGAGTGAGTATACGTATAAGATGGTTGATTATTGACCAAATTTAATGGATTGATTTGAGTTGAATTTGAGAGTGTTGAGTTCAGTTTCGGATAGGTAACTGCAAAATTTAAGGTCAAATGTGATGAGGTTTTGATTACTAAGCTATTGATTGGTTTTCTCGCCTTTGATTCTACTTCATGACACAAAATAAATGACCCTGTTTTTTTAATCAAAGGGAATAAATATAGACCTGGTATAGTAATTGTAAATCTTTTAGATGTATGACCTAAATGTTATCAACAGATCTTTTCCTGTTTTCTTACGGTGAATCTCTTATATAATGAAATATGTATGGTAACTTCTAACGATTACTATACATAATAATATGTGCAAAAAATTGTCCTAGAATCTATTCAGTATAAAACATTACTAAGTCATTAATATTAAAATCAATCAAAGGAGAGCTCTTGAAGAAAAGTCTTTATAGCAATTTTATCAGCGATAAGATAGTAATTAGTAGCCTTAATATGGCTTTAGTTACAAAGTCCTAATTAAAAGAAAACCTTTAAATCAAAGACATAATACAAAAAGGTAAAGAATTCGTAGAAAATGAGGAAAAATACTTTGTAACTTCATTTAATTAAAATATATTTCGTTGAAACTTTTGCGACGTCCTTGAGCAAATTGATTAGTAATGATACAAACGACGACTATTTTAACAATTAGTTTTAAAATTTACCAAAGTATTGTCATCGTCAGTTTGCGCCAACTCATAAATTGCGGTTTGGCGTGCCACACTTTCCTAACCCTGGGAATCACTACGACAATAAGAAATGAAGGAATTCCCAATTGATGCGGAAAAAAATAAAAGAAAAATAATTACAAATAATTACATCAGAATTGCAAATTAAAATTGCATAGTTACTA
This sequence comes from Hypena proboscidalis, assembly GCA_905147285.1. Classification (NCBI taxonomy): domain Eukaryota; kingdom Metazoa; phylum Arthropoda; class Insecta; order Lepidoptera; family Erebidae; genus Hypena; species Hypena proboscidalis. The sequence goes on from LR990132.1 coordinate 3,731,246, forward strand.
AACATGAGAACCCTGTTTTATTTTAATTCAGTTCATCTAATTCCAAGACCGTCCCCATGTTCTTAAAATAAATTAAAAACTGAAAATTAAGAAAAACAAATGTCACTTAATTTCCACGGAGTTATAATAATATCGCGTCAACGGAGACGTATTGTTTTTCAGTCCGCATATCGGTCAATGTCAGACACGCTTTCTGTTACTAATCGGAAAAAAAAACTGCAGACGCTTTGAGAAAAACTAAACGCTGCAATACACCGTCATCGTCATTCATAACCTGGTGATCCACGATGATAGAGCAATAGAGTCGTTACTGAAAGGAAGACTGATCTACACCAATAATACTCATATGAATGAATGGGGGGAATTCCGCACCTGGCACATGATAAGGGGTAGGGTTTGACGGCGGTAGCCAGTAGGCGGCGCTAATGGCCGGATAGTTGCTGCCACTCCTGACCCCGCCCGCCTTGCCGCGTGCGCCGCCCGCCTCACCACGCATCCTTAACACCACACAACACATTCACATTCACATGACGCGAACCACGTCTGCATTCAACCGCGGCTGAGACACTACTGACAGCTAAAACGTAAGCTACAAGCGACGACCGATAGTGAGGCGTGAGGTGCGCTTACGCCGCCACTGACGGTCGATCAGTCATTCCTCGTGGTGTTGTGTCACCTAAACGCCCCCCTTAACCCCCCTTGCACCCCCCCTTGCACGTCCGTCACCGGCTAATGAGGGCCGTCCTGGCAACGTCATACGTTTTTCAATTGCATCGTCTAACGCTATTGTGTTCCAAGTAAACATTGTAAAGCCACCTACGCGAACGATAATCGCGTTTTATTATCGCGAAAGTGTGTTAAACAGCTGTTTTATGAGAATTAAATAGGAAGAATTTGTCTTGCAATAAATTAGTGCGGATGTGTGGCATCCGATACATCAGGTGCGCAAGAGTTTGTCTAAGCGACGCAGACGTGACAAGGATGGGCTATTGTGTGAAGAAGATGTCAATATATTACCGCTACTTGTAAATTGAGGAAAATGATACAATGTCCTGTACACTTTAAAGTGGTTATAACTTGCTAATGAATATTCATGTACAATATATATTTGAAGCTAGATCCCCTAAAAGGCGCAGTGGCATCCGGCCTCTGTAACTACGGGCGGTCATGAGTTCGATATCCGCACAAAGCAAATATTTGTATAGTCTGCTCATGTTTGTTCCACAGTCTGCGGCTACCAGGAACGCAGCTCTTGCAGGGGAATATACGTATTATGTATATTAATTTAAATTATATTTATATTGCTCTGCAATATATATATTTTGTAATATTGAATTATTTATTAATACAGTTAAAACCATTGCATTTGCACGCAAATAAGCAAATAAACCATTTTAATTAAAATTGATTATTTGCATTTAAACACAGGAAGTTGTAGGCACTCGAGTATTTATTTTGACAGTTTGTCTCGTATACAATGTTTAAATAGAATGCAAGACTGTTTAACTATGAATATTTGAATATAAGACATGCATAAAGATTCTCTTAGGGTGCTATTACACCTATCCAAAGGGCATAGACGATCTATCGACGGGGATAGATTCATGTTATAAAATATTTGTTCATAAAGACTACAACAGACAAGAATGACCGAACCGAACCTACACCAAGAAATCGAAATAATAGTTTTGTTAGATGTCGCAAGACTCCAAAATTATGTCTACACAAACACCTTTATAATTGAATCCATTATATTATAATACCTAATTAAATAGTGTATGGAAACGATGTATGGAAATGTATGGATTGTATTAAGCAATCGGAGGCAAAACTGCAAGTGTACACAATTATAATTACTGAATGCAAGGTCATCGCGATTACGTACTCAAGTGTCCGGTATTTCTACTGTACGGTTGTTTAATGTACATAATCAAATCACAAAATGATGCATTATCAACATAATTATTTATTTATCCCACTCTATAATCTATCGCACGGTCGTTATGCTAGTCCCACTGGAGATCAATTAGAGTTATGATTATCATTGTTATAAACGAATTGCTATCACTAAAGAATTTGTACAATTATATATTTATGTTATTTAATATTTGAATTACAATTGCAATAATTTAATGATCCATTTATAATTATCTACATGCTATAAGTTTTTAAATAAGTTTCATATACTTGTAAAATCATTTATAATAATAATATTTTGTACATCTAGGATTAAACATACACTAGATTAGTACATAAATCAATGTATTATATTATTGAATAAAGAAATTTAAAAAACAAAAAACTGGAGATGAAAATAAGCTAATTTTTAACCGACTTCAAAAAAGGAGGAGGTCCTCAATTCGCCTATATTTTTTTAAATGTTTTTTACCTCATAACTTTCGACTGGGAGTAGCGATTTTAATATTCCTATTTTATTTGAAAGTTAGTGCTTCCCGTGTGGTCCCATTTCAATTTGGTCCAGTTCTGACAATGGCACCCATGAGAAAACCATATAAGTCTAAAATTATTGTAATTGAGATCGGTTTTTTTTAATTATTACATGATGTTATTGTAGGTACATCACGCGGGCAAAGTCGTTCTTATCGTTAGTAATGATTGAGATGAAACATTAATTTACTTCTTATTTACCATTTCAACCTTGAAAAAATGATTTCACTAATAATACAGTAGCCAAATTTCAACAATCAGATGCGGCGATAAGATGGAGACCCTGAACATAGAGAAAGCAGCCTTGCGCGGATTAGCACTCTTATTGTAAGCAATGAACAATTATGCCTGATCTAAGAATAGAATCAGAGATAACACGTTTAGCATACGCTTAACAAACATAATACCAATGAGGCAGTCAACAAAAAATATAACAAAAAGGTTCTTTTCGTAAGAGAAAATAGTTGTAGTAGAGTGAAACTTATAGGATGCATTTTTTACAACTCTGATCAACTGATTACATAAGTACAATGGATATAATAAATTACACGCGATTACGTCTCCACAAAAAATCGCGTCGTTTGAAAACGTCTCGCGAACACTGTGTCTTGATGGAATACCGAACGAAGCTGTTTTGTGTTGCCAGGTTATCAGTTAAATTCGGTAGGTCAGACAAATAATATAAAATAATATCGTGTAATGTTTGAACAAGCAGCGGTGGCAAAATATTTATTTTCTGAATAACTCATTCAAGTTTCACTTGTACAAGGTCTTTAATAACTGAAATATCTGATTCAAAACACTGTTATTCATGTAAAAATTCCATGCGCGCAATTGAAAATAAAATGCATCATGAAATTTATTTGGTATACCAATTAAGGTTGTTGGTTTAATACTTGCACGGTACAAGGAATAACAAATGATGCTTGAGTTTTACTTCATGTAATACTTTTGAATAGGTTAAGCATTAGTCAGTATTCTATCATTATTGAACTACAGCTTAAAGTAATATTTTTTACTAAACATAAAAACGTGCATTTTAAATAAATTCTAAAAACTGGCAGCATTGCCTTTTGCCTGTAAAAATCGTCACGCATCCATTCTGAGTGGTGTGCCGTACGTGTTGCATTTTTCAATGTGTTTGTGCCTCTAAGGCGTCTAAGCGATTCGTTTCGACGTCTGAGGAAGGCGCATGACTCATTAAGGCACCAACCATTGGCATTGTGTGGGTAAGGTTCCAACCATTTTGTATGGCCGTAAGCCGTATTGTTGTCCTTGTATTGCTTTAATAAGATTTAATTATTCTTATTTGTGGTGCATTGTTTTGCATTGTGGAGTGAATTAAGTAGTTTGATTAATTTTATTTATCAGGTTTACGGTAACCATTTGGATTTATCTTTAGTAGTTCATGATTCCAGTGTCCCTTGGAAAGAAAAATAACTTCATACCATATTTAAACAAAATAGTTTATTTCTATTGCCAAGTAATCATTTTATTGATTTAACTGTTATTGCTTATTTTTTAGAATTTATGTCGCATATTGCTGTTACAATAAATATCTGACAACTTACACACAACGACATCTAGTCCCAAACTAAGCAGAGCTTGTACTATGGGTACTAGAAAACTGATACTAATACATATTTACTTTTCTTTTGTAAATACATACTTACTATACATAGAAACACCCAGACTAAGGCAAACCTATGTTCACCCACACAAAGATTTGTCTGAAGCGGGAATCGAACCCGCTACCCCGGTATCGCAGGCAGGTACACTACCCTTTCCGCCATCCGGTCGTAATGACATAATGACGTATATCGAATTTATTGTCGATAGAAATCCTAAACACCACCGCATAAATGATTTATTTCTGTCTACAGAAGTCGCATGACCACACCATAACATAATTAATTCTGCACAATAAGATTGCAGTGATGCAACACTATGCTCTCTACACCGCATCGGTATTGGCTCGCTCGATTAATGATAGAATAGTCACCAATCCGTCTGTCCGTTGTATAAATAGATCGGTATGCTATTGTTTGCATACCTGAGCACCGAGCGTATCACTTGTATTGAATCTATTAAATGAAACAGGAAGTATTGTTCATCAAGTGTATTAATACAATTAAAAATTACACCGACAGTCGACACGACACAATATTTTACGTGGAAGATTTTACATTAAAAAATAAATAAATAAAAAATAAAAATATATTTATTCTCCCAAACAATTAAAATACAAATATAAATAATATCAACAATAAAACTTATTTCAAGTGTATCTTAGGGGCTATACAAAAAACTGTAATTGTGAGACTGGTGCCTAAACTAGATACAACAGTGTGTATCTGTATTTATAGGTCACCAGGAAACCCACGCAACCAGTAAACACGAGTAGGAACGAGTACATTATTACTATTTTATTTTGTTAATAAACAATAAGAAACAAACTACAAACTACATTATGGATTAACTACTATTTTATTGATTTGGTCGTAGGAGTTAAATTAGAACCTCGAGCAAATACTCTGTTTCATCGTAATTCAGATGCTGCAACCAATTTGTAAGCATTTTAAAACATTCAATATGTAGGCGCCCGTAGGTCACCATCTTACGCCATTTTAAAAAGCTGCAAGTTTCCCGGTGTGTGAATTTGGATCGTGGTTTTAATTATGTTTTAGAATATGACGTGGCGTTTTTATATTTTTTTATATTGCCCGAAGGCACCACGATTCAATTTTCATATTTGGTGCTCCTTGTTACCTCACATTGGCTCACATGCAAGTTTTCAGCTTTTATAAAATCACGTGAGTCGACGGCCTCTGGTCTCTCACTCTATAATATAGCTAATATAATAAGCATGCATATAATAATGTATTACCTATCTGGTTATTTATGACTTTGTTTGAACTGGGTATTTATTTATGACAAGTTTAATTGCGTTGGTTATTAAAATAATTAATTTGAGTGTCCACTTAGCGTTTGTATTATCTTATGATTCATATTCACATTACACAGTACTTTAATAATTGTGTAATGTGCCTTTTCTGAGTGATATATTTATATGCTTACTTAATACATTTCTTAAAAAAACTACTACATACCTAAATTGCCAAAACTAGAGGCTGCGTTTGCTCGTGAATCATTTTAATACAATTTCACTCATAAATATCAAATTGGACATCAAATTCGGCTGTTATCAAATAAAGAATGTAAATATTTTAGACTAATGACAACTGACAAATCGAACAAATCGATTAAACCATTATTAACATGTAATTAACAATGCATTTCATCATTCTGTTTCATTAAGGAAACTACGTCTAAATGTACAAATATAATGACGAGGAATGTAGTGTTTAATATTACGATGAACCTACATATGCCATGTATTAAAATAATATTGTAGAGGCGTGTAGGCATCAGTGACAATCGTGATATCGATCCCACGTGTGTGCACTAATTCTGTAAGGGCTGACACGCATTATAATAATATGATCTACAAAAAGGATGACATTATTTAATAATATCTTCACAATCAAAAATGACTCTTTGAGAGAGTTAAATATAAGCTAATAAATATACGCTCGTCATCACATTTATAACCGGATTAAATCGTGTCGTCTCTAAACTAATACTTAAAAGAGGAAATGTTTGATTTATGATTGTTTGTTACGATTTATCTCAAAAACCACTAAACCGATTTTAAATATTCTTTTAACATTAGAAAGCTGCATTTTTACTTAGTAACAAAGTCTGTAATTTATCGAATTTGCAAGTTTGCAATAAAAGTATTAGGTGATACTGAAATAATCATATACGAGTTGATTTACCTAAGTGAGTTTGAGATAATGGTATCTGGAGTAAAAAAAAACAGTACCTAGACACTTTCCTTAAGCGTATTAAACGCGTGTTTTCTAAATGATGACACAACAGCACTCAACGCATCACTCTCATGAGATAAAAGCGATGTTTGTCTAACTTTCGTGTCTCAGCCAAATATTTGCTTAAGCTGTATTGTCGTTTTCGACAGAAACAACAATTTCTTACGCAAACTAACAGCTACATTAACGGCTGGCTTGTAGTTTTCCAGATGCTATGGGTCATATCTTTAACCTATGAACATCCACAATTTTGACATTAGATAGAACGCCAGAAGCAATTACACTATCAAATGGTCCCAATGACAAGGCCATATCCATACATTTACTCACACAAGCACACCCAGTCTCAGAACAAATCTTTGCGAATCACAAAGATTTGTCCCATGTGGGGATCGAACCCACAACACCAGTGCAGTAGAGCGCGGAGAGGCGGCCGCTTAAATTGTTGCAGAGTTCAAAAGTGTAACCACTACTACCATACCTAAATCTGCACTCACTTAACAGTGTTTTATCAATACAAATAAATAAAATTAAAACAGACACTTCTTTTAATGTCAAAATAACAATGTTTTTTTCAGTTGCACGATACCAAGACCTACGTCTCGCATTGATATTCTTGTGCAAGGCTTATAGGACAGTTAGCACCGAGGCTTTACCGGTACTGGTACGCGCGGCAATGTATTATTCTACGCGCGATGATCTCAATAACAGCTTTCTAGGACCTCGTGACCGCACAAAGATCACAAGACTATTTAATAATCCAACGGATGTCTATAACCACCTCATAGACGAATGGCAGCAACGCTGGGACACATCACCTAAGGGCCGCCACCTCTATCATTTCTTTCCATCCATTCGCGACAGACTTGCGAAACCATGGCTAGAGGTTAATCACTGTGTGGCTCAATTCCTGACGGGTCATTTTCGTTTAAGCTAATCGATTCTCCATTCTGTACATGTTCTACATCTGAGCACGAACAAACCGCCCACCATATCATCTGGGAGTGTAGTCTTTGGTACAACGAACGTAATGTTATGTTAAATAGCTTACAATTGACATCTGGAGTGGTATACTATGAGGATCTTGTATCGAACAGAATAAATTTCCGTGCATTTAGCCGTTTCTGCCATACCTATTAGAGCAATCAAATTTAGGCCCCATAATTTTGTCACTATCCGTGGTGTCTACACTCTTTCCATATAGACACTTTGTCTATATTTGGCATTGCTCAGTCTCCCGCTTTGCTCTGGAGGGAAGTAAAGATACATACTTTCTAACTCCAACTATATACTTCTGATTAAATTCGTTGCGGGTTCCAAGACAATTTTAACTCTCCCTGGGATTGCCCGGGTGTCATGCACGGTGCCTTTCAGTTGGTTACCGCTGTAGATCCTGGCGTCACAGGAGTCACAGTGGTGGGCGTGTGGGTGGGATTATATCCCGATACCAAGACCTAAAATACAGTTTTTGAATTGTTTGTCTCTGTCTGTCTGTTTGTATTGGGAACTCTTCTAAACTACTTTATATTGATGTACCTACTACGCAGACGAACCCGCGGGAGAAAGTTAGTTTGTATGTTTGTAAGCGCTAATTTCGGACACTACTGATCGTATTTTAACAATTATTTTTGTATTTTTATTAAAACTGACGTGAGTTTGTAACATTATTAAAATTATGAAATACGGGTGTTACTCACGTAATGTCAGTGCAAGACTGGCTGCGACTCAGGCGCGACGTATCGCACTCTCTTGATAATGCCTAGACGTATAGGCGAAACCGCGGTCGACTAAATAGACCAACATTACGTGAGTAACACCCGTATTTCATAATTTTAATAATTGTTTTTGTGTTTGAAATATTCAACATTACGCTTAACTCAAGGTCAAAGCGCGGGAGCAGCTACTTCTTAATATAACAAATTTTACGCTGACAAAGCTAGTTTTTTAATAAAACCTGATACGGAAGTAGCAGAGCGGTGCAGAATTACACGAAAAATATTTCAAACGTAGAACAAAATTTCAAGAAAACCGTATTGAACCAACTCAATTTCTCAACGATAACGTTTCTTTATCGCAACCTCTTTAGCATAATCGCACAATGTGTATCGACCTTAATATAATAGGTAGGTAACTGTATGATTTGTCATGCGTTGCGTATGCAGTCCTTGAGTTAGCCTTATCGATATTTAGCTAAACATCGGCTAAGTAAACACTACCTAAAAATAGGTAGGTATAGTGGGTTAGGTAAAAGGTAGAGACGATAACAGATTTGTGACCTAAGCTTAGATATGAGACTAAATTTTTGTTCAAATACCGAGGAGTTAAATTCGGTGTTCCCCAAGGCAGTGTCTTAGGGCCGCTGCTTTTCTACTATACAGTTGAACCATAAAAATCATGAACAATTTAGGTTTTTCTAAATATTTGCTGACGATGTGTAGTTGTTATTACTAAAGATATGCAGCAACTAGATAATTTAACATAATAGACACATAGGTTAACTGGATTTGTGATTCAATATCCAGCCCAGACGTATGTTTGTAACCTGTCAATCGTGTGCCTTGGTGACCTTGAGAATATGATCTATTAGTTTACCTAAATACTGCTAATAGCTTTGATTATATTCATCCTCTTTGTTGCATTTCAGTGTATTTATTTATATCTGTTTGTTTTCTATTTCACGTATATTGTTTTATTCTACAAATATTTGAATACCGAAGGTATAAATAAACGATGATTTATTCATTATAGTACCTTATAATAAATTTATATTTTCTTAACAAGTATTGTAAAAGTCTGAATCTTACCTTCTTTCCTTTGATTTACCCTTCAGATTTTTATTTCAGTAACATATTGTTGGATAAAAGGCGTTTAGGTTTGAGCGAGAATTTACGATTGGAATAAAATTTAAAATTAATAACTGCTAATGGCGCTTATGCCAAATTCACACTATAAGAAAGATGAAATGATGCAATTGGTTTAGACTTCTAACAACCAATAACTAATTAATGACTTACCATTTCTATTTTCACTGTCAGCCGGCTTCATCTGAATAGGGTGGTGCATCTGTCAACAAAAAAAAAATACATAAATAAAGGAAACAACTAGATCATACATAATGTTAGCAGGTAGGTCACTGAACAAACTTAAATAACTTGACTAGATGAAAGATCTTAGTAAAACAGTGCTGCACAGCTTAATGTTGACAGTATTCCAATTAGATAATGCTATAAAATATTTAAAAAATGAGATGTCTATTTTGTTGTATTATTAAATATAGGGAGGATGCATGATAGCAACATTAATTGAAATTACAGTTTTCGACATAGTCATTGGTCACAATTCATTTCCATCGGTAATTTTTTAATGGCTTTCCATCGTCTCTGCTTACCCCCGTGGAATAAAGACGTGTTTTATGTATGCACGTAATTTCTGACATCAAATGGAATGATAATATTGTGATCATTCAATTTGTTCGAAAAACGTATGTTCTTTCATACAAAAAAACTGGCATATACAACCACCGCACCATCGAGAATCTGTGGTTTCAATAAATGTCGCTATGTTGTATCCACCTCGTATATTATAGAGGTAGTACCACTGTCGATGGGACAGACAATTTTAACGCCATCTGCTTGATTAATGACATATCGGGTGGCGACGATCGTCTGTCTCTGCTATTTGAACAGTTTACTACACAAATGCTACTCAATTATGTTGAATATTACTAAACATTTTTTTGTAGGATAATATGCATACCCACGTGGGATTATTATTATTATTATTATTATATATGAAGAAAACTAGCAGCTATTAAGCTGATGCGCGTGAGTCTTGTGATTTGGAGAATTTGTCCAGTCTATTTTTAATGTATTCACTGTGGGTGCCATAACAACGTTTTCTGGGAGTCTGTTCCATTTCATGGCAACTCTATTGGGTAGAAAGTGTTTCAAAGGATTTAGCTTCGATAGTGTCTGACAAATTCTTAAAAAATGGCCTAGGGCGGGTAGGGCTGCATTAGGACGTGATTTTAAGTTTGTATATATTATGTATGCATACAGATTATGCTTTATCGTATAAACCTATCTACAGTGTGAAAAAACACCGTGACGAAGCTCACTAAGTAGTAATTCAATGCATGATTCTGAGATCCTGAGAAATACTCGTTTTTTCGCACTTTCATCACAATATATACGTGATATTTTGGAGGAAAAATTGTCGTGGTGTAATTTAAAAGCACTAACATAATCTTATAGAACTATTAGATTATGCTATGTAACGAATAGCTGCTATTAAACGATTTAGTACCTATATATTGCTTCGTTGGTCTAGTGGTTAGCGCATGCGCCCCTCACCACGAGGTCTCGGGTTCGATTCCCAGGTCGGGCAAAGTGTTATTTATGAACATTCCACCAGGAAATTCTCAATAGCAGCACGAAGTATGAATAGTGCCCGGTGTATGGCGATAGGTTCACCCCCTATGTCTACTCTGACTGTCCAGAACTAGTAGGCCAGCTTGTTAGGCTTAATGTACCTGCTCTCCCAGCTTACGAATTTCGTGCACGTAAACATGTACTTTTTGCCATACCCGATGCACGCACCGTGGCTCATGCCAACTCTCCGCTCATACGTTCCTTGACACTGTTTAATAACCTTATGACATCAAAATCGGAATGTGACCTATTTGCTTCGGCTTGGATAAAAGTACGTAGCGAAATTTTGTCTTTTTGCGAAACCTTAGATAAAGTTTAGCCAATTTTGTTATTAATTGTATTGTTTGTGTCTTGTTTAGTATTGTTTTGTTTGTTCTTTCTTCTATCAAGTTATTGTCTAATATTATTTTATGTTTGTGTGTTTTTTTTTTTTTTCATGTATAACGTCTTGGTTTAGAACTGTAATGTTGTACATATGTTTAAGTAAATAAATAAATAAATAAATAAATGAGACCTAACGATAGCAGATGAAATGTTGTTGTTGTACACCTCTGCGACTCCCTCTAGGCTACATCACGCCTATGTTATGTTATATATGTTAGTACCTATATTGACTGTGAGTTTGTAGCGAACTGACGATTGACAGATTGATGATTAGGTAATATTATTAAAACCGACGTGAGGTGAAGACACTCACGTTACTTTAGCCGGGATATGCCGACTAGTTTTCACCTCCGCGCGACGTCTAGCACATCAGTGCTAGACGTCGCGCGGAGGTGACGACACGCGAATAACAGCCCAGTTGATGAATCTACGTATTAGATTCGAAACTAGTCGGCATATCCCGGCTAAAGTAACGTGAGTAACCCGTATTTTCAATAATGATGATTTGGTGATTTATAAGAGCGCTGTTTGATTAGTCCGTGACAGGTTACTAACCTCGGACAACTTATAACCTTTCATCACATCTGTGGAACCGCTCAGTAGCTCCGGCTATCGATCAACCTACACATTTCCAGGATAAGCTGGTCTCCCATTACACCGGAAGCCTATACATCGCAAGATCATCTTATACTGGCTATGTATAGGTTGGCCCGTAGCCGTCTGTACATAAATAACGCACTTCGTTTATTTGTGGCGATTCATCGGTGATCGACACGCGTTTGATCGTGTTACTTTTTATTTATGGTTCTATCTTGAGTTTCGTTGTTAGCAGGAAAGGGAGGTGCTTAAATTGTTGAGTATTCTATTCTGATGCGGTTTGATTGTGATGACTGGCTTAGTAAAGGAATTTTGATCGGTAGATTTTTTTACGTTTTTGTACAATATTTGACACCTCTACCGAGTCAGAGGATAGTTGATTGTTGTGTAATTAACAATGGTCGGATTCAAACGTGCAGTGCCTGGGATGTCATGTTGTTGTCTTGATTTGAATATGTCCTTAAATCCCGAGATTCAGCGGCGAGTTGTCGCAACCCCGTTCTCTTGTATTAGTAAATGTCAGAAAGGCATAGAAATGTCAAAATCCATTTTGGTACAGAAGAAAAAGACATATCCCCTTTACATGTAGCGGGGGTAGCAGAAAAAATATATTTTGGTTATTATTACGCATTTTAATTACACTGCACTTAAATCAGTGCTGCTCAGTCAATTATAATAGCTGAATTTAATTTTCAGGCTATAAATATATTATACCATTTTTTCGGGTGCCTATAACAATTATATAAAGCAGTTGAATAGCAGAAGGACGTAATGATCCAAAATTAATTGATTTATACACACCCATTATCTAACAATCCCAAAGAGCGCCATCGCCAAAACGTCAGCGTCATCCATCAGACATCAGACGTTAGACGTTAGACGTTATTTATAGAGACGCGCACTGCATACTTGTTTGGTAATTGAGTAATGGACTAGCATTGCCAACAATCACGCAGACTTTCTACTCGGACAATTAACGATATGCCAAACACGATTTCAGGAAATTGTCTATGACTATAATTATTTCATTCTTATGAAATAGTTGCATAACATTACATCATGCATATAATATTAACCATAAGAATATGGCTTATGCATATTAATACTCACATTTTGACAGTTATGTTAAGGTTCGATAAAGGAGTCAATCGCCATCTACGGGACACAATTCCAAACTTTGTGCTGTTATTGAGACTTGCCTGTCAGCAAAATCTCAGCTCGACTCGGGCATCCAACTCGAGACCACACAATGAGTGGTCGCATGCACTACTTTACTATTATATAAGTGTTAGGTGTTGTTGTTTCTTAGTAGTTTCTTATGTAATTTAGTTGTTTTGATTTTCTAAAATATTGTTTCTTTGTGACACAAAACTCAATCACTGAGTGCATTAGAATTATCATCGCTGCAGAGATTTGTGCTGAGATGCGATTTCTGGCATTATGAATAATATTTTAAAATGTAGTGTTAGACGTTTTGTAATGTTTTTTTCTTATGCCAGAATAACTTGGTTACCTACCAAGTTTACCACCCTAGGTAGACTGGTACTTTAAATAAATAAATGATTCTTTCAATTTTTTCTTATCTATTTTTCACTGCCAATAGACCAACAAGACAGTTCAATAATAGTTTCTTTACAAACATTATAGCATTCAAACTACATAATCTAACAACAATCCTATAGATACCGCGGACCGCTGAACCTTATATAATTACCTTTTAACGATCATCAATCAAGCCACCAATTACGTATACCTACTATGTACTTATGTACTGCTAACAAAGACATACGTTGTGCATGTTACAGTGGCGCCACTTGCAATGGAAAACGTGCAAGGTCATTAAAAACTACTTACGATTGCAACTTGTTGTATACGAGTACTGCATTTACCTACATAAAAAATGTTGTGAATATTTTTTTAAAATACTGGCTGTCTTTTCTATTTTATGTCTCTCAATTTGAAAGGTATTCTTTAAACTGAATTCACTAATATAATGTCAACCACATGATCAGGCGGTTTAAAATTCTTCCTAAATTATAACTCTTCAATAAATGTAATTAGGACACTTAAATATAATTTCCACTAAAGCATACCACGAAGAACCAGGCGTCTATATTTTTTTTAAATGTTCTTACATCGCGAAAGTTTGAAGACATATAATAAACCATTGTTTGAAACTATCCAGTATATTCAAATAGGACTACATTAAGGTGTGTCACATTTTGCGATAGGAATCGATCAACATCATATTAATTGCGAGCTTCATCAATGTTTATAAATCTACTGTAAGACATTAAAACATCTCTAGTAAGACATTAAACCATCTCTGGTACCGAATGAGGCATTATAACAAAATCAGAACTAGAGCATTTTAAGAGTGTTTCTCAATTTCGTCGTCTTATGGATTCGACTGAATACCTATCAGTATTTTACGATATTTACTTCTGCCGTTAGACCGCCACAACCTCCTAGTAGCAGAAGAAATAAAGAAAAAAATTTTTTACTGTGACAAAAATAATAATAATACTACAAGAAAATAAAAATAGAACTTACAATACTAAACATTTTTTTTGTCAGAAATGGACACCATCTCAGCCATATGCTGCAGAGCAACAAAGCCGCTGATTTTTTGATGGCGCCAGAGAGAGGACGGACGGTTTCAAATCACGGTAGTACGAGAACTACGAAACTCTTTGTGTTGTGGCTATCTAGTCTACCCGTACCGACCATAAAAACTTTAATAGCTACCATTTTCAAAACTATCTACGGCCAATAAATAACAAAATCAAGTCCAAATATCCCCCTATCCATACGCGACAATTCAAATCGCACTGGATTTAAGGTGGGTCACATTTTGCGACAGGAATCGCCCATCGCAGGTTTATTGCCTACACTCAATATAAATTCCCGATAGACGCGGAAGGCATTTGGCTGCTAGGGTTGGCAGTAGTCCGAATTTTCTATTTTGGGAAGTCGATTATAGTCGATTCTTTTTTCTGATGAGTTTTATTTTATGGTTTTATGATATAAGGAAGGGAATATACATCCACAAGTCACAAGTTATGTAAAGTTTTTTATGTAGGTGATTATGTGTTCTTCTTGTCAAAAAATATATTTAATAAATAAAATAGTGAATTAACCTGTTGCTATCTACTGGATTAGGCCAGTTTCTGCGCTCAACCGACCGTCTCCGTGCGTTTGTCAATCGCTCTTGCTATTTATAAGAAAATTATTAATTGTTCAGTGCTTGACCGACCATATGCAAGTGAATTCTAATACAAATGAATAGCGCGACTGACGTACGGACTGACGGTCGGTCGAACATTTCGGCTTTAAACTTCGGGCTGTGACTGAAGATTTTCTGTCGAGTATATGCCATAAACACCTTTCTTGGATCATCGAAACCTTATAATTATGGGTAGACAAACCATGACATACCATATCTATTAGTCAAGTATTTATCGCCAAATAATATCAACACATGGCTTTAGGTATTCAATGATATATACGAGATACATTGAAGTATTTATTTCGCCCATCTATTCACGAATCATTTACCCAACTGCTCGATATTATTCCCAATGAATAGTCACAGAATTAACGTATTTATGAATGGGGTAAACGTCACAAGATACCACCCATCACTAGTTACGAGTAGTAACTAGTTACTACACATCACACTTATGCACCGCGACTTGTATCAATTAGTTGAATTATTTGATTTACTGCACTGCGACATTGTAGCCGTAAATCATGGGTGTTGGACATCATTATGACATGAATTTGCACTTAAATGAGGTGACTAAAGAGTAGTCCCATCATCAGGCAATTTTAATTTCGTTAATTTTATTTCTAAATAAGTATTAATTATAAATAACATTCTAATACCTATATCAGAGTTAGTTAATATGTGCCCAGTTTCGAACCACGTTTTTCTCAAAAATAAGGTGCAAATCTGCCAACATAATTAAAGAACTCGATTGTATTTTATATAATATTAAAGTTGAAAAATTTAGAATCCAGCTGGACTCGAACATGCACCCCATGGTTGTTGGTAACTTCAATATTATATAAAATACAAAAAGGCATAGAAAAACCAAAATGGCATAGAAAAACCAAAATTTGCTTTAAAATATTACAAGAACTCGATTGTAGCTATGAATATTGTCAAAACTTCATGGAGATCGAAATTTACGTGTTTCTGATGATAATATTAAGAAACATTATACATCACGGACCATGTATTTTTGTTGTAGCGAGTTATTTTGATATTTCTTGTTGTTATTTATAGTGTTTAGTTAAGGTCTAACGATAAACAAGGAACTTGCTACGTCTCTAAAATATAAAAAATAGTTATTGAGCTACAAAAAACATACCTACATGGTAAATAGCCCGTGATATCTAATATTTTGTAATAAAATGACCATGTTTAATCCCAAAAGTTATACAGTAAAATGGTAATACCTTTAAATGGAATGTAATGTTTTAGTTTAAGACCTTTCATCAACATTTCATTGAAATTATAAACCTTCCACAACAAAATCAAATCTCTTTAAAAAAATTAAATTCTCTTTGAAAACATTAACCTTTATATACTAAATATAACTTTGAATACGCAATAATCTTGATACCCCGTTAAGTATTAAATACAAGCGTTTATAATATTCAAAGTTTGTAAGCGTTGATTTTATTTCATCTGATAACAGTATCCGTGACCTTTATACCTCTGGTAGAAGGGAGCTTCTTGTGCGGTAGTTATTTATGTGCCGGAAGATTGTGCGAATTTTGTGTATCTTGTTTTGGTAATTATCCATGTTTAAACAATATTTGAAAACATTCTAAATTTAAAAGACTTTGATTTTGCCTCTTGTGTCTAAGTAAGAAAACCTCTGGAAAAATCTTCTATATGCAAGCTGATTCCTGAACAATGAATGAGTAAAACAAAAAAAAAACCACAGACAGCATTAAAAATCAGACAATTTAAAATTCGAATCTACGGACAACCCTGGACGTGACGTCACATGTCACTACACAGCACTAGGACGTTAATGTTCAGTGTTCGGCACATCGACAAGACTGTTTAAAAATAAATGAAGCGTGACACTGATAGCTCGCCGGCACCTCGTTAGCTGTTGTAATTAGTTATAGTATGTAACTACATGTAGTTACATTTCATTTAGGTAAAACTAACTGGCTGACGTGAGCGCTAATGGTGTTACATTAAAAAGCATTCATTTTTCATTGTATAAATTTCATGAATAAATTAACATACTAATGAGGACTTTCAGGCCCAGACGCCGCTGAATTGGAGCGAGGTTGCGGAGCGAAGAAACGGAGTTCTTTATTCTAACCAATAGGATTGCATCTCTGGAGCGGAGCGGTGATTTTACGAAATCCTATTGGTTACTATTTTGGCGCGTCTCCGCTCCGCAGTCTCACACCGCTTTGGTGGATAAGACTCCGCTTTTCAAAATCATTCACAATTAGCTAGTGACTGACTGTTTCATAATATTAGGAAACAATTTAACAAACCAATTAGTTGGGTAATTTTAAAGTGTTTTCTTCATGTAGCGAAAATGTTTAGAGCTAAATCGTTAACGTTAATGGTATTATCTTAAAATTTGACACCAATAAATATGTTAGAACAGTTTCGTTTCAATTTTACGATTTGAATTAAAGATCCGATCAAAAATGCAGCTTTATATCGCTTAATATGCATACTGGGCATTATTATCAGTATAAGAGTTAAATCAAAGAATCTATATTATAAAATGAAACCCGTTTTCCATTGTCACGACATAGCATGAAAACGGCTTTGGTAGTTTTCTAATACTCTGTACAAGGTTCTTACGGAAAAAAATATGAAGAAAATCTCTCAGAAAATAAAATATACATTTAATTTTGCATATTTTGTCCTTCTCAGGTATGACGAGACCAGGGAAATAGGTATTCATTTTTATATGGAGGATATTATAGATTCTAGTTCAAATTGAATAGGTACGCATACATAAGATAGGCCAGCTATACAAAATAAAGTAGTGCATCAAATTTACGCTAAGGCGGTACGAAGTTCACCGGGTCAGCTAGTAAGTATTACAATAATAATCAATGAACCGATGAATTTACCAGACAGCGTCACAACGTACGGAATTCGTACACTCAATCCGTCGAATGAACTATTTCAAACACACTTTCCCGCCTGTAAACAATTTATCAGCTGATTCGGAGAGACAATCATGTTTTGAATGCGAATGAGATTAATCAATTTGTCTGCGACTTGGTGCTCATATAAACAAAGAATGTGTCATAGTCTGTTTGTGTTAGTGAGAGTGGTCGTCTTAAAAAATCTAATTTGCGCAAGATGTTGAGAAAAATTAATATATTTTACACGATTCGACTAATTATTTCCTTTTAGAAAAATAAATATGAAGGTATTTATTTCAGCTATGAATCTTATACATCTGAGTACACGAAATAATAAAATATGTCTTTGCACGAGTGAATATGCTAATAGTATTAGAACATCCAAAATAGTCCAGACATTTAACATTACCGTCAAAAGGGAAAAAGCAAGCAACAATCAAGATTACATCCTTTTCAGTACAAATAATATGATGGACGAGAATATAAAACTAGAAAAACTCCATTAAACTTTCTTGTGGCTTCGCCACTTGATATAAACATCAAAAACATTTGGTAGAAAAATTCTGGCACGAGTTGTGAATGAAAATATTTGGCGAGTAATAAAAAACTCGTATAGAAACTTTTTATTATGATAGTTTTATATGATTATCATACGTTTAGTGTTTTCATAGTAATATCTACAGTTAACTTCTTAATTTATAGCCGTCTGAATTAAAATTCTTGTTAGTAGGCAAATTCGGGATTAATAAATTATTTTTCTTGTCTCACTTTAGGTGGCATGCGTTTATTATTTTGTTATATTAAATTATGGTATTTGGGTTATTTGAATTGTAGTTTTACAGTTTTGTATGTAACACCTGTGATTTTGCTTGTGTGGTACCCATCGGTATGTCGATATAAAACCATATTCAAGAAAATTAAGCCTAGTTTATTTCAATATTAACCAAAACATTCCAGTGTTTTTACCGTGAAAGTGTAATGTGATGTACTATCGCCATTTTCACTAGAAATGAGTTAGAATGTTTTATTTAACGATGCTCTTTGTTATATTATTAAACATTGCATCTATATTTCACGCGTAATGTACGCGTTACATTTAGTTCATTTAATTGTGTCATCTAATTACACAACTAGCAACAATAAAAAGTACATTTCGCTTTTTGTGTTATTGAACATTTCTGCAAACAAATAATGTATGATATCTAGGTTTATATCTTTTCTTTTTATAGTGTGTATTGGACTCAGATAAATAGCAGAACACGATTTATATTTTATAGTTATGTATTATATTTTCAAGAAGAAATGCAGTATACACCGCAAAAATTAAGAATAAAATGTAGGGTATATTAACACAGTACACTGCACTTGGTTTACGAATTGTGATATTCACAACATTTAATTTAATAAAAAAATAAAAGTTGTCAACTAAATATCTTTTAACTACAGTAAACTATGCTTCAGCTGATTCCTTGCGAATAAGCCAGTACTTTCCAAAAGGGGCCGTATAAAGTATTACTTAAAAACACTTTTTTCTTGATCTCTCAAAGACACAAAACAATTCAAACCAAATCCAACTACATAATCAAAACAACACACAGGCCCCAACAAAAAAGGTTTTACACCGATAATCCGGTACTGGTCATTTTCTTTACATCAAAGTCTCAAGCCTGACAGGTACATCAGGGGAGGGGCAAGTCAAAAGGTAAGATGGCAAAACAAAAGGGCCACTTAATACCTTTGTCGCGTCGTTAGGTCAAAGTCCCTTTAAGAAAAAAGGCACTAAAGGTAGCCCGCAAAGGTGGCCACAGTTAAAAGGCCCAGGTCGAATCAAAGACCCCCTTTTAGGCTTATTATACGGTTCGAGGGATTTTCGGCGGTAAAAAATGATCAGAGTAAGCCTGCAACGGTAGGGGCTATTTCCTGCTTCAGGAGGAACGATTGGTTGGCGGGTATCCATACAAAAGTAATATGGGTGTAACTTTAATATTATTAAGATTTTATCTATTTTTAAAGACAGATCATATCAGAAACACTAAAATGCATGTTTGTTGGCGCCCTTTACTCAAAACTTTGCCGGTTGTATAACTATATCAATGATTAAAACAATTAAGACAAAATGGTAACGAACAAACATGCATTTTAGTGTTTAATGCATGATTTGTTTATAAAAATAGATTGAAACCTAATATGTAATATTAAAGTTAAGCATTATTACGTTAGTATGAAAACACAGCGATCAGGAGTCTACTCCAAAAGGCGGCCGTATTTGTTTTTACATTACTCTTGAAGAGTTTCAAATTTAATGATTTAAAGAATTAATTAACTGATATTCATTATGGTGTGCTATTTTATTTTACAGTGTTCTCTAATGTAATAAAGCAAAAATATAAATTTTATTGTGATAGAGCATTTGTGAAAAAGCTCAAGGGCGCAAGCAACACCATCTCACTTTTAACCCACCGCCAAATAGATAAAATTTCATCCAAAAATTACTTAAGGCATATAAGCCATAATATCTGCCTGATAAATCTCGTTTCATCGTTATCTTCTACTACTAAGCAAGCAAGGAAATTATTTACAGATGATACAAATATAAGTCTAAGTATAAATTGTGCCAGACGGCAGCTGGCTATAGGCAAACCTACATGTTAATCGTTAGCACAGAACCCAAAAAACGCAACCTCTTGTACGTACTCTAATGCTACGTGGCAATTACGAAGAGTGCCTCTTTGTCTACATCCCCATTGCAAGCGTTTGAGCGTTTCGAGCATTTCGAGCATTCGAACATTCTTTTTGTTGTGGGTCTCGTTAACGGACCCTTAAGCCTGACAATGCTCGATGGCGATATTGTGCCAAAATATTCAAGGTAGGAATTAAGAAAATCCTCGTTAATTTGAGGAGGGAAGTAGAGTTTTTCGAGTGCTCGATAAAGCTTTTGAAGACGTTTCCTTTGTGTACTGTAAAGAATATCATGAATGTTTTATGATGATTTTTGATTTGATTGTATACAAAATGAGATTTGCTACAATAGATGAATACTTTGGCATCTTGCTGTCAACCAATTTGTGTATCGTATTAGATAGATTGATGGAGATAGTGAATCTTGAATCTGAATATTAAATTGATGTTATCTATTAAGAGAAAAAATATTTAATTGCTTTGAGGTCTGCATCACACAAATTAAGAGGTTAAAGAATCTGACTAAAATGGTAAATGTAAAGACTGTTAATCACAAAACTATCATTAAGTATTTTTAAATATACTAATAAGCGGTTTATAAAAAAGCCATATGCTTTAAAAACTAATTATTTCACTAAAAATCGTTGTATAACATCAAAAATCGTTGTAATAAATTTCTTCATAGGTATGAAACCTATGAAGAAATTTCCATTTGTATCGTCATATTTCCGATGCAATTTTAATCGGCTGGCGTTAGCAGCTGGCAATGGACAACATCTGTTTTCTTTTATAATTACTCGTATTAAAATGACCGTTATTAATACTAAACGAAACACGCCGTGAACTATGATTAAATGGCCTGATAGGATCGTCGATATAATCGTCGTTTAGCACCAGAAACTGCCCGGTATTTAAAACAACCAATTAATATGAAAAAACTATGTGACTTAATGTTTTTTAAACGCCCGCTTTTTGTTGTTTATAATTACCATATAGACTTCAGTGTAGCTGAGATTTGATCATAGATTAAAAACTCTCGTATAACATAAATAGATCCTTCTTACTCCAGAAAACGTGAGCGGAAACAAAAATGTATCCACTAGGAGTGTAACATTTCTTTGCCACTAACATGACAGATTACTAGTGCTTACTTAGCAAAAGCCGAGCAAAGGAAAAAAGCCAGTCACAGTCTGAAAGCTGCCAAATCTCAAAGCTGGCAGAATTATGACCGAAGTAGTAAATGCAGGTAGGAAATAGCCAAACTATTATCATGTATAAGAGCAAAAGATTAATTTCAAAGCTAATTGTGGAAAGAAATTTCAAAACATCGAAGTTTTAATACGTTTGACAACACTGCAAATTTTATTTAAAAAGTAGAATATGTCAAGTTTAAACAAACTAATAGCTACCTCATCAAATGGGAAATGAGTATGTAATGGTACCAAGAAACAGTTGAAAAAGATATGAACCGGCAGGATTTCAACCTGCGACCTTACTGCACACCCGGCAGCCGCTTTAGCCATCCAGCTACGGTTGCCTCTTACCAGAACCCTAAATTTCTCAACTGCATGATACGTCATTTCGTGACGTCATTCTTCATTTCATTTCTTGGTATAATTTGCTAAGCATAGCTAAATGCTATAAAAATAATCAATTAGGAGTATGTAATGGGTTTGTTGGCACACACGGATACCGATCAACCTATACATTGCCAGTATAAGCACGGGAAACCTTTAAGACGCGAGACTATCTTCAAACTGGAAATGTATAAGTTGATCTGTCTGTACTCAAATGGTTTTGAAATACCTTACATGAGAATAGCGGTGATACCTTAATCCACAAAATCTGATCTTGCACGTGGCAAGCCCAAAAACTTCAGGAACAGTGATCGAAACTAACTGCCGGCATAAATTCCGGTTCCAATAAGCGTCCCGTCGGATTCGCCCGGAGTTTACGATTATGGTATAAGTTTGTACGCCAGGGTCGACAGTCACGGGTGTGGACTCGAGGTGTGAGACTCGACGTGAGATTTGGAGAACGTGGACGCTTACTATTGGAAATTGTAATCTAAAGGCCAGTTTCACAAGTTCCATTTAAGTCTTCAATAAGCCTATTTGAAACTTTTTTATAGATCAGATGTCAAAATTGTTTAGGCGATTAATTATCTAAAATTTCATCCGGAGCTACTGAAATCGGAGCTAAAAGAAGTTGAAATATCGTATGCGTTCATTCTTTACAACATTGTGCTGAATGCAACTTCGCTATCTTGGTTTGTATCCTACTTAAGATAGGAACAAATGGATGAACGTGACGTCACAAAATGACGTAACATACAGTTGAGAAATTTAGTAGTTGGGTTATTTAAAGTGACTGCCTTGCACTTAAAGTGTGCAGAAGGTCGCAGGTTCAAATCCTACCGGTCCCATATTTTTTTCAACTGTTTCATAGTATAATTTGCTAAGCATACTAAATGCTATAAAAATAATCAATAAAAAACCTCAGACGTTTGCGGACACCCTAAGCAAGACAATACGAACATCAAAAGTTATTAATTAAAATTTTATCAGAAAACGAATGCGACAATTATTAATTGCTGAAGTAATTTTCTTAATTTCAAAAATATTAGCAAAGTGTAACAATTTTCTCCAATGTAATTTTTAAGACATAACTTGTTTTATTAAAACTAACGTGAGTTTGTAACATTATTTAAATCATAAAATACGGGTGTTACTCACGTAATGTTGGTCTATTTAGTCGGCCGCGGTTTCGCCTACAGTTTTAGGCATTTTCAAGAGAGTGCGACACGTCGCGCCTGAGTCGCAGTGCAAGACAAGTTACGTGAGTAACACCCGTGTTTCATAATTTGAATAAGACATAAATACATTAGAGAAAAATGTTACACAGCAAAAGCAAGTAAAGTTTATTTCCAGAACTTGTAGCTTAGCAAGAAATAACTTGCATTAATACTTATTCATTAGAACTAAGTGTAACATTCAGAGTGAGGAGTACTGCATAAAGGGAAACATGAAACTACCAAGCTAAGTACTCTATATCATGTAACCTATTTAAGCTTACCGTAGTCACTTCGGAGGATACGTTTCCAAATGAGAATTTATGTAGAAATTATAAAATTGAAGACTTAAAAGTCAAAGGCAATATCTTAAAAGGTTTAATACAAGGTAATATAAAAAAACCAAGTGTAAATTAAGCTAAGCAAATTATATCTTTATAAAGTTTTTTAACATAGTATATAGAATAACGCCTGTCTCCTGTTCACAAACATACATTTTACACACACAAACACACCCAGAGTCGGAACTAATCTTTGCGGACAACACAAAAATTTGTCCCGTGTGCCGATCGAACCCACAACACCAGCAGATTTGCAAGCGGCGAGGCCACTGCACCGTGCACTCAAACTCAAATAGTGTGTTGTTTTTTTTTTATCTTTATTTTTGAGTACTTTTATACATTTTAGTGTGTTGTTGTCTGAAGTTCTTTATCTATGTAGTAAATAACTGCTTTAAATATGTTTTTAACATAACATAACATAAAATCACGCATAAATTACCCAAAAAGGATGTGGCAGAGGTATTTAACACCTTCATTTAACCTGTGTTATGTTCTTTTTGAATTACCCTTAGTGCCAGTTTCTGTGCCGGATAGTTTTTAACCGATCCATAAAATATAACCTGACTGAATTTAAAAGTGACGCAAGCTGCACTTGAAAAAAGAACACAGATGTCATTTTCATTTGTATGTGTTATATTCTTATCCTGCAAAGAAGGTTTTATTTATTTTATTTATTTAACATATATTAAAGTTAGAGTATACAAAAGGCGAGCTTAACTCAGTGCTTGAGTTCTCTTACAGCAAACCTAGAGCAATAGAGGAGATGATGATGCCATAGAGGGCAAGATAAGTGTACAACTTAAGTAGAAAATACAAAAGATAAATATAACTATAACTACATCCGTATTAACATCAAGGTTTATCTTACACCTGTGGAATTGAGACTAAATATCAAAACAGATGGCAAGTATGACATGAAAATGTAATTTCAGAAGACAAACAAATTCTTCTCAGCGCTAAGGAAGTTCCAACTACCCCCAGTTTTTCCAAGTTGCCAGCGACCTTGTTTTGTCAAGTAAAGTAAATTGTATCGCGACCCTATACCTATCTACCTCCAGAAGGCGGTGTTATGACTTTGGTAATTTCCTCTGGCGAAAAGTTTTCATTTCTCGCTATAGCCTTCGTTTGTTATGCTAACTTTAGGTGAATTGTATTGATGAATAAAGTGGATGACTTTTTCTTCGTTCATTTAGTTTCGAAATTTTCGACGAGGAATGGCACTGTCGTTGAGAAGCCGAGGTTTCTATGTGGCTATTATGTCTCTATCTAGTAGGTACTATTGTCTTTTACAAGGTTTATAGTCTGTCATACCTCACTAATAAATCAGAGATAAGATGTCATAACTAATTAAAAACCTAATTAATTGCATAATACTAACCAAGGAGTGTTAATTAGACAAATTTTATGAATCTAATTGATGGATCATTCATTAGCCAGACAAAGTTAACCACAAATATGAGCATAATAAGAAAAATCAATGATACTGATTTTAAATTATTTGATCGTAGGCCACGATGGTCTAGTGGTTACCGTATGCGCCTCTCACCATGAGGTCTCGGGTTCGATTCCCGGGTCTGGCAAAGTGTTATTTGTGAACTTTCCGTCAGGAAATTCACAATAGCAGCACGGAGTTGTAATTGTGCCTGGTGGACGGCGGTAGGCTCATCTCCTACCCCATGGGACCAACAACACAACAGGTAAAATGTGGGTGTTGTACACCTCTGCCACACCCTTCTGGGTAACATAGGCATGATGTTATGTTATATGTTCAGTTTTTGTATTTTTTCAATACAATTCATAACAAAAAGTATACACATTTTATCTAGTACACCTAACTTCCATCTCATCGTCAAAATTCAATTTGACAACCCATACCACCATGCGCATTAAAGGATTACACCAATTGATCGGCTATGGCATCAATTAATCTGTCTCCCGACAAATTATTGCAATATCTAAGCACCTGCGAACGGTAGATAATAATTATGACAACGATCCTCTCTTGATCGCTTAATATATTGAACCATTAGTTATATTGGGAAACAATTTATCATCAAATAGTAATCTTCCAAACTATTAATTGAGACTCAGCCCCAATTTCACAGGTGTTAGATTAACCTTATTGACAAGATAAGTATATAACACATACATGAAAGTGACAGCTGTGTTATTTTTTCAAGTGATACTTGTGTCACGTTTAAATTTGGTCAGATTATATTTTGTGGGTCGGTTAGGAACTATCCGGAACTTCAAAATCTGGCCTTTAATATTATAACTTAGATAGGAAAACATACCGAAAATACACAAGTGAATTTATTTATTTTTGCAATTAAATATATGTACACACTTTAGCCAGCAGGTATTAGTAAAATCGTTTTCAAATTTATTTCAGCTTCAAGAAACAGTATAACTCGAATCTGTGATACAGATCGTCCAAAGGTAACAGATAGGATAAAAGTTTTTACATTATGAATCGAATTCAAATATAATTAAGTCTTTAGTTCTTCTTTTGTAAGACCGATCAAGTCTCCAGATATTAAACTGTAGACAAAGTTTAAGACACCTTAAGACTTTTAACCTGAATCGAGCGTAAGCTCTTTTATAAAATTGGACGGAGCCTTCTTAATAAATTTATGATCAATAAAGTTCATGTCTTAGCCCTGCCTAAGGTTGAAATCGATACGTTCTGTTATTATATAAGCCTTAAAAGGAGCAGGATTTGTACTCAAGATAATGTTGATGTTATGTAGCGATCCAAGAGCTAAAGAAATAAAATCACGATGTAGAAAAGGCAGACATTTTTTGCAATATTCGAGGTTTGTATTTGACACAAATACTTAAAAGTTAAATTAGAAAGGGCGAAATAAAATCGCATTTTATCGATATAGGTACAGATTGTGACTTTTTTAATGCAAAGCTGAACTTTCCCTAAGAATTCATGTTGCTAAAGTACAAACAACAATACGAACGCAAATTGAATGAGAGTTTCTTTACGAAGAAGGCCCAGCAAAGGTGTTGTCATTTTTGATATTTTTCTCAATGCAATTACCGACTTCGGAACATTTTTTGCTAAGTTTCAAAAATCAGGTCAAGTTATTTATATAGCGATAAAAGAGCGTCACTTTCCAGCGAAAATATACTTTAAATTGTTATTTTTCCTCGATATTCTGCTGGGGCAAACTCGCGCCGTATTATAAAGCAAGCCATTCACGCTTCTTTTCGGTGCACTTTATATTTGCACGACGAGTCTTAAAGTCGTGGTGTGGTGAAATTCTTATACACATTTACGACTCAGGTCAATTACTGTGCGGAATTGTGTACGTGATATGTTTATATAGAGCATTTTTATATTTGCTCACGTATAAAGTCGCAATTTCACGAATGAATTTCGATTTTCTGGCAGATTGCGACAAATTGGAGAATACATTTTTAATAAGATTTCATTTACACAGATGTCTGTCTTATACATATTAATCTATTATTGAAAAAAAAAACATTTTATTACTATTTGTCTTCGTTGGGAAAACACAAACAATTTGGGGTCTATAATTTAGTAGAAACATTTTAGAAGCTAACCATTTGCAAGTTATAATCTAAGCATGCTATCATTTAGGTTTAAATGTATAATTTATTAATCTTGCAATTAGCTTACGAAAGATGGCCATGTAAAAAATGCAAATAATTAAAGTTAAAAAAATACTGCAACAAATCGTCAACGAACAGTTACCGTAGTAAAAAAGCAACGTTGACAAGTTTTAAAGTTCATCCTGTAGCACACTCCATTAGTTCGGGCCGATTTTTCCGACCCTTCAACTTTGGGGACCGTCTCGTCCCAAAGTTTGTACGCCATCGAAAATAAACAGGGATCTGACGAGTTTTTTCTCTAGTTACTTCCAGGTGAAATATCACACAACCCCATTTATCAGTATGGAACGTATGTGGCACGCGTAGTATTACACCTTTTAGAAATTTATTCTTCGAGCCTATTCCCAATTAGATTAAGGTCACGAATGATGCAAGTTATTTCGTAACTTCGAGCATAGGTATTAGTTTAACTTTATAATAAATAAATATATAATTTATATAATTATATATAATTATATAATAATATATAATTATATATAAAATTGGAAAAAGAATTTGAAAAAAGATTAGGGTCAGCTTCATCAGTAAATATTTTATAGAAAATTTAATTTTATGATTATGATATAATATTTATATTTTTTGTCTCTTTTGATTTACCAGTTTCAAGCAAAAAATACACCACATTTTCTACTGCTCATCACAATTAAATTAATAAGATTTTATTATAGATGTATTTAATTTAAATAAAAAAGCTTAATTCATTCTCGAAATAAGGTAGAAAAAGATCGAAGTATAACTTAAATTAGATAAAAATAACACTTCCCTGTTATTAACGTCAGTCAATCTTAATTTTGATGACGTTTATTATCAATTAAAGTTATTAAGTTAAACTGTCAGAGAAAAGTTTCCAGGAATAAATCCAGTGGAATAAAATTTCCAAGCTTTTCAGTTCACTTAATTACTTTATTTTTAAATTGTTCACGTTTTCATGTAATAAATAATTTAGGTAATGTATTTAATTTGATAAAACGATTACTGGTTAATTTTCCATTATTTAAAGTAAGTACATTCTATATTTATTTAAATTAATTAGCACTTGATAATTGCTCCTGCAATTTGTTATTTGCTTTTTTTTAATGAGTCACACACAAATTTATTGATATCATTTTTACAATTCAACGCAAGATTCAATCAAAAACTGCATCTTAATAAAAATCTGAGTTCTGCCAAGTCAACTCATAATACGAATACATTCCTCGTTCACAATTAACAATCCTTCTTTTCAAACATTCTACTTCACAAAAGCTATGCAATAGCCGATCAAATTCGCAATAAACGATCCAATAATGCAGAATATGCGCCACCCCAACTAGGAACTCAGACAAAGCGACTTTACTGCTACACTTGCAGTTTCGAAATAATTAACTTGCGAACAAAATGGCGGACTCAAAGTTTTATTGAAAACATCTCTATTGAACGGCGTTGTTGAGATACCTTCGCAGTCTGGCTTTGTAGCTCGAGTCGTTCTCTAATATCCATGTTCGAGACGCCATGCGCCACTCCAAGGAGATATTGCTACGACAGCTCTGTTCGGCTTCCTGCACGAAGGCGGTTTGGGCATGGATGGGGCGACGGAAAGTTGGACGATTGTTGCATTGCAATAATCTAACTGAACATAAGTTATTTACTTGCTATTTAGATTAGATAATTGTTTATGAGTTTTACAAGTTATTTTTTTCGTTTTGTAGCCAGTAGGCGATAACAAATTTATCCTAATAAAATTATTCCTCTTTTGAATAAGTCTAAATACCAAGCAATTTTTATTAACATTACATACCCAAGTTATGACTTTATGTTTATATGTAGGTGTGTAATATCGTTTAGCTTTATAAATGCAAAACAGCTCATTTGGAATAATATATGTTGGTAATAGAATTAACATTCCAACATCGTATTTAATATTTTTTTTTAGTAATACTAATTATATACGCATGTTTAAATACGATACGCAAATTGTAATTGATATAATTCGTTAATCACTTTAATTAAATTCGTTAAGTCATGACTATGTAATTAATTTCATTCAAGTATTATGATGTAATGAATTGAATTGAAACTGATCTATATTTTGTAATACATTATTAAATAAGGATATTTTTTTGCTATAAATGCTAATAAAGCTGCGAACTTCTGCACACTGCGCAGTCGCTTTAACCAACCAGCTACGTTCACCTCTTGCCAGGACCCTAAATTTCTCAACAGCATGTTACGTCATTTCGTGACGTTACGTTCATACCTTTGTTCTTATCCTAAGTAGGATGCAAAATTCTTATTCAACTGTTTCTTAGCATAATTTGCTAAGCATAGCTATAAAAATAATCAGTAAAAATGCTAATAATTTTTAAAGTGAAATGATAAATAAGATGTTGCTACACCTCCAGTACATGAAGGTGAAAACCATGACTGATTAAAAAAAAATGTTGACTTCATAATACGTTGAATAACTTTTGAGAGGTCTTACAGTAACAGTATAGTTTTATTTCAAGCCAGATACTAACAACCACAATCTAGTTGCTCCTTTTGCGGGCAACCTTACAAATATCCCGTTCGAAAAATCGGTCCGCGGTCGAGATGGTACGGTCAGCACAAAAGGCAGACACGGAAGGTACCGTCACCATGTTTGTGCAAAGACTCACCGACTAGCTAGCAATATACGGGGCTGTGCATTGTTGGCTTCGCTTGTACACAACATGTCTAAGATTGAGAATCTGTTTGCTATGCAGATTTAAAGCTTAGTATATTGTTCCTGAGGTTATTGGTCAGTAGAAAAAAGTTGAACGTTTTATATTTTAATGTAGTGATGTAGTTAGACAGTCATTGAAACGGTTTGGCTCTGAAATATCAAGTTCTTGTAATTATTATCAAACAATAAACCTGTAGTTCACTAGATGATAAATTAATAATAATAATAAATATCACACAACGTCACCTAGTCTCAAACTAATTAGAGCTTGTACTATGGGTATTAGAATAACTGATACTAATACATATATACTTATCTTTTGTAAATACATACTTATTATACATAGAAACACCCAGACCAAGACAAACCTCCATGTTCATGCACACAAAGATTTGTCTTGAGCGGGAATCGAACCCGCGACCTTGCAGCGGGCAGTTGGACTACCGACTCCGCTATCCGGTGGTTATCAAATTATAACTTCAGTCAGTCATCATTTACTGTTAAATGATAATATAAAGAATCATCTCACCACAGACCTAAGTCACATGTTATTTTAAAGCAAACCTAATCGAAAATAATAACTTTTTATTCAAGTCGGTAAGCGCCTGATAGTAAACAGAGAGCAAAATGAAACAAATTATTTCAGAATACTTTTCCTAAATATAGCAAAATCGTCAATCTTATAAAAATAATACATCTATAATATTAAACTGCTTACAAAGAATTTTATACTTTGAACGTATTGAAATTTCTCACGTAAGAGAAATATAAGCTGTCAAAAGATTTTATCGATGTAGGACTCAATTGAGCTATTTCAATGTCGATGAAAACACCAAAAGTAACATAAATAGGCATATATGAAGTTTATTATAATAATTGCTGTATTTTAAAATATTTTATGTACAAAATATTAGGCCAATTAGGTGTCTATAAATTTTAAGTCTTACCACGTATACTGTTATACTATTCTCATAAAAAAAATATGATAATAAGTACGACATTAATAAAAACTACTTCCTTAACAATCCAGATTGCCTTTAACAGGGTTAAAATCGTTTATATCTCTTTTCAATAGTTTTCAAAAATGAAGTTTAATCATTTCAATTCAAATCTCTAACTCATTTTAACGCAATAATTGTTATAATTTAATTAGTTAAGTTTTATTTTAATTTTATACTATTTTGTATTCTAATGTCAATTGTTTGATGGAAATAAATGATTTCTAATTTTTGCTTGGATCTCTAATAATTAGTTCCTATTACTTTGCAATCCGCTTTCGATAAGATCTCTTTCCTATTAATTTTAACGTAAAACGACTTCAATTTATTTTATAGGAATTACTTCCGAGAACAAGAGCTATGGCAAATGGTATACTATTACAAAATAACTGAAACACGGAACTTGCTTGGCATTACTTTTGTATGAAAACTCGTCGAAACCGATATAGCACGATTTCAATCCGTGGATACGGGAACTGAATGCAATCGGTAACCTTACACAGACATTTCACTATTATACCTGTCTGCCAAATTGCCAAGACCTTCCTACCCCCCCGCACGTTCATGTATCTTCTCACAAACGGGGACGATTTCTTGCAGGATGCACAGGTCTAGCTTTTTTGGTTATGAACGGGTTACCTCGACTCGTGTTAGGATAATAATGGCTAGTATTCAAGGGAAGTTCCTTTTGGAGAGTTCTCGATGTAATATCAACTAGTTGTGAAGACTTAACTCATTAGAATGGAGACTCCGTATAAAGTTTGTGGATGTGTAAATACTTGCTCGTCTCGTATGTGGCACAGTTTTGGTGTGCTCGTGCATTGAGGTTGGAATTAAACTTATTTGTTTTAATTTTAGGGATAGTAAACTCGTTTCGAGTGGATTCATTTTAAAGTTTTGTTGTACAGAATTTTGACGATGGATAAATTTTGATGTTTTTATTACATATTATTATTACATTAAAAAAAATAAAATAATAAATTTGCCATATCTGTACTGATAGCAGTAGAAGTGGAAACATATGGAGCAAAAACTACTGCATTGAATTGGATGCGATTTTCACAGCTATCTAGCTTAAGAACTGGTATTTGTTTTATATTTATTCTTACTCTAAATAATAAGTAAATAAGTAAAAGGGGGTATAGCTTTTTATGGCAGCTTCGTTAATTTAAAAAATACCCGAAGTTCTGCACATAGGTTCTTTGCATGACATATCTGTACTTTGAGATTGTTTTTTTTTTGGGATATATCACTTCCAAGGGGTGAAATAAGGTTTGTAAGTTTATATAAGAAGATTTTTTTTCACCGCTGGCCATGAACACAGTAAACGTCTAGAATCTGTAGTTATAGGAACTTAAAGATTCTAAAGAGCTTTTGTTTTTGTCTATGATTTCCTCCTCATCACTACAGACAACCTATGTCACCAAATAATATTGCTTGTGCGCTATTGTGCTCCAGTTTCGTAGTAAGGCTTGTGGTCTGCTCCTTAATAACTTGGACAGAATATCCTAGTCCAGCGATATTTATGCTAACGCATGTAGATCTTTGTTAAAGAAATAGTTGACCAAATAGGCACTAATCCGTACCCTATAAAACAATATCTTTACATATGTGTAATTTTGTGGTTCGATCGATTCAGAACTTATGGTGCACTTTACAGTTTTCGTTAGTTCACGATATAATTTGGAGATTATTTACATGTTAGTCGTCTTGATAAATAACACAATCCCAAATAAGTCACTCAAATAAACGACCCTACACTCCAAAGGCACAAAAAACTGAAAATATTACACGAACTTAAAGAATTTCTCAGCCCCTCCATTCTCACAAGAAATATTTCCAAAGTTCCGGAGTGTAAGAACGACTGGCACCATGGTGAACTTTAGTAAGTGGCATTTGATTTAGGGAACAAAACGAGTCGCAGTTATATGATGCTCCCAAAAGTTTGTGAATGTGCCTGCTTGGGCTCTACGTGTGGAAGAACTTGATAACACATGAAGCTATACATTTCCAGTATAAACTGGCCTAGAAATGGATGGGCTTCCTTTGCAATGCGAGGTCAGCTTATACTGGTAGTTTATAGCTTGATGAGTACTAGTGTGTACACTTGGTAGGTAGCACGGAAGTGTGACTGCCGAAAACTTCAAGATTAAACTAGTTCTGGCTTCAAGAGATGACACTGCTTTAGATGTTAATTAAAAACTCAAGATTGATTCACTCGTAATTCTGATTTATACGATTTATACGCTTAATGAATTCTATTCCTGTAAATAAGTTATCATGTTTGTTAGTGCTACTTTATTGTCCATGTTTACTTCATTAAACAAAAATTCGCATGCCTATTAAAGGTGAATATGTCGGGCTGCTAAAACATGTATATCATCTACTGTACCATATTTCTGCGAATAAATGAATCTTGAATCTTGAATCTTGATATTCTAACACATCTAGATTTATACGAACCTAAGGGCTATTACACCAAAATCGATCTACATCGATTGATAATATATCATAACATAGCAAGACATCACGCCTATATAATTGACGACCGGATGGCGGAGTGGGTAGTGTACCTTCCTGCGATGCCGAGGTCGTGGGTTTGATTCCCACTTAAGACAAATCTTTGTGTGCATGAACATGGGGGTTTGTCTTCGTCTGGGTGTTTCTATGTAAAATAAGTATGTATTTACAAAAGAAAATAATATTTATTATTATTTATTTATATTGTACCAATCCCACACTTCACTTGTTATGTTTTAGGTCCCATGGGATAGGCGGTGAGACTATCGCCGATCGATTTTGGAACGGAACGTCGATCAATTTCGATGCAATAACACCCTTAATCATTAAGCCGTCAGACGCAGTGATATAAATTATATCTATTGCCGTAATTATTACTATTACAACCAATAAACAGCCAGTCAATAATAACTCCGCATAAAATTTGTCGCGAATATTTAGTTTCAACTAGTTAGACTAGAAGTTACATGGTTGGCAAAATCAAAACTTGTCACTGGTATGAGTCAAGGAAAGGTAACTCAAAATACTACGCTCATTTCATCTTGTGACCCAAATAGCTCCAAAACTAGGATAAATAAACCTAAAATCTCAACGTTACATTTCACCGAAAATAAGACCTTTACATCCACCATTTTGCAAATCCTTTGGCTGAAACTTCGACAGAAATGAAATATTGCATCTCCAAAACACCAGCTTCATACAATGTGCCAGTTTTAAGCCGAGTTTGTAGGGAAACGAAATTCATTCCAAGTCAAGGGCTATTTACTAAGGAACACTCTGCATTACGAGGTAAGCAGAAAGGGTGGGTATTTTATAAATGTAATGAAAAGAGTTTTTGTTCGGCATTGAGAAAAAAAAGTCATATTTTAAACGTCTTAAGCTTTAGAAAAATGTAGGATGTATATCACTCGGGTAGGGTGCTTTCAATTTCGGTTTGCTCGGATGCCATTCGTTTAATTTCTAGAAGTTTTTTCGAATTGCGAGTGTTTTTGCGATTCTTGCTTAATAATAACTAACCCTAGAGCCTTAAACAGCGGAATTTGGCCCCTGTACAGCAACAGTGTTAGTCGATTCTGCCTTATATTGTAGAAATATATTTTTTTTTACTTCTTATTGAATATTTTTATAGCATTTAGCTATGCTTAGCAAATTATACTAAAAAAAGTTCAAATCCTGCCGGTCCAATATCTTTTTCAACTGTTACTTAGTATATCTACGTTTTTTATTTAAATTTGTGTGATTCAAAATTGTATCGTATTATTAAGACGAATTTCGGAGTGATTTTTTCATATTAGTTTTGTATCGTATGATACCTAAATCATAGCTAAAGAACTACGCGAAAATATTTTATTTTGTCTAAAATGTGAATTATACTTTAACAAAAAATAAGATTTCAGCGACAAGGAAGGAAACCAAGAAACTTCTGCACCGTCATTAAAATAATCACTTCTCTAAAGGATTATTTTTGTGACATGCCTATGGAAAAAAACAACTATTAAAGCATTCAAGTCCGTAGATGTAATTTTTTTGTCAAATGTCACCCCAAGTCTAGACACTGGCGGTACACGTCATGACCTTCTTAGCTTGCATGCATCAGTTTCCATTTTTAACAAGGCAGTAACGAGAACTCTTTGTATTTTGTAAGGAACAACTTTTACAAGAGAAACGGCATAGGAATATGTATTATTTGTATTCTTTAGACCTTTGTGAACCTTTGAGGTACAGGTAGGTAAGAGCTCCGTGTGAGTCCGTAAGCTCTTCGGGTTACAAAAAGAAATTGTACCAAAAGAAAGTATTCTACAAGTTATGTTGGATTGTAAAAAAGGTAAAGGACTTTATGGGGTAAAATTATGGATATTCAGTTGTTGCTTTATAAGGGACCAGCCAGTTTTAGAGAGGTTGATGTGCCTCAATTATTTATTTTTTATTTTTGTAACTGTATTGGCGGCACTTAAATAGTGTTTACAGAGATAGCAAGAGAGTTAATGAACAAACATATTTTTGAATTACTTGTGAATAATACTCATGACAAAAAAATATAGGGACCGACTTGCAACGTCAATGGCAACGTATGCAAAAAAAAAACTTATATAACAACTAAACGTACATCACCTCAAGCTTAATACTGACATTTTCACTAACGTTCGACCTATAACTTTATCGATTTCGCTTGACCGGCACAGAAAGCCACCTTCATTATGTCGTCCGATAAACCGTGTAGAGGTTCCAATGTGGCGTTATAATCCGACCTAGGAGTCCGGTGCATCGGCCGGCTCCGTCGTTCCTTCCGGTACATTGTCTTATCCGGACAACTAGACCGCTCATCAATCATACCCGGGCCGGGAATGCGACGGCACCCACGCCGATCGTAGACATTTGCGAGAGTCGAAAAATATTACTCGTTTTTCACACGCCATTCTGCACTTTAGTGATCAAAAAATAAAGATGTAATTTATCTGATTGATTTGGCGAATGACTTAATAATTTTAGCAATAAATTTGTATATATTATACTTATAGAAATAAATATATTGTAGATACGTTACCAGGAAATGGAATAATGTTATTGATAACTGAATGTATTGGAAGAGGGTAACCCAATATTATGGCTGTGTCTATATTTTGATAAATGACGAGGGTTCTATAATAAATTGCATGCCTATTGCACCTGTGGCCTCCATTTGTTTGTCGTACGTATTAACTACTCGATATACTAGTTAGTAAGCTCATTCACTGACATGATACTATGATAGGTATATTTTCTTTGATTGTGAAAAGGATACGCGCATTTTCAGATATATGAACCGTTGAAGTTGTAATCTCTGAAACGACACTGATATAGATTATAATATTAAAAATGACGCCAAGGAAAGTAAAGTAATTTTAAGATGATCTCTATTTATTTGTCTACACGTGTAGTGTAAGCAGTTGGCCCGCCGCTCTTCACTGCACTGGTGTTGTGGGTTTGAACCCTACATGGGAGAAATCTTTGCGTGATTCGCAAAGATTTGTTCTGAGACTACGTGTGCTTGAGTAAGTGAATGTGTGTATACGGCCTTGACATTGGGACCATTGGATAGTGTAATTGCTTCTGGCGTTCTATCTAATGTAAAAAAATCCATCTTATCCAAAATTCATCCAAATTTATCTTTATCATAATTTGCCAATAGGTAACCGGTTTTGAACACTATAGTGCTATACCTTAGTTTCTAACAGTCAATCTACCCGTCAATCGCCACATTCAAAAGACCGACTGAAGCCCTGAATCCCTGACTCACAGCTCTGAAAGTCTTGATATTTCTGTGTTAACTGGGACACATGATAGACAACTGATTGAACAACCGTGTCCCGTAGTTGGAACGGTCGTAACCAATTATTTCACTTCTGTAAAGCGTTGCTCGGCAGTCTGTCGATTTGAGTGCAGTCGACGTGACACACTGGAGATGGAAATTCGTTATGTACGTCGGTCATGGGTAAAAAGGATTTGTTTGAAATGCACGCTTGTGACGTATGCTTTATTTACAAGTTCCCAAAGAACTAAAACTGAAGACACCTCAGTGCAGAACAAAATAAATTCGTAATTGTGTAAAACAACATAATCTATATAATATTTTCTAAGGTTTACGCGAATGTTATTCATGACTAACACTTCAATATTACGGATTCTATCGCGATATTTCACTTAAATTTCACTATACACATAACATAATCTTACAAAAAAACACAAAATTACAGTCAAACTTCAATTACAAGAAATGCACTAAAAAGTAAGAAATACATATTATAATCTAAGTTATATTCATCGTCTCGCCTCATCTGTGTTAAACTTGAAACAATACAGTAAATGGTCTTTCGGTGCCTATATTTAAAGAATTAGCCCCGTACTAGTAACCATTGAGTTGTATTCTTAAAATACAATTGATTGAGAACCTCCTACTTTTTTTAAAGTCGGTTAAAAATTTTGTTTGCTACTTTATTCCACCCTGGTAGATGGCAAAAACTACAATAAGTATATTTTTGTCTGTATTTCAATGAAAATCACTCGTGCAAGTCATATATTTAAGCTATAATATTTTTAATTACTGTTAACATTAACCTTTATTCATCAAAAAGGCCTCACCGCTTCAAAAAACAACGCACATTTTACGTACAATATGAGTTTGCAGGCTATGAAAACTTTTAATGAGGATATAACCGACATTATTAAAACTAACTGTACTCTGCTTACAATGCAAATACTGGTAGGATCGGCTCGGGGATTACAATACAGGATTATAATAAACTTAAATGAGTTTGTGTTTTAGCAAATATGGCAAAGTTTTTTTTTCGGTAACATCACTGAGTTAGATATTATATTGACTAACAAACGGCATTAAATTACTTAGAGTAATCGACATCGACGTCATCGATTGATTGGTATTGGTATAAGAGATGAGAAATAAGTTAGCATCGATGTCGACTCTTCTATCATTTTGCAATCGATCGACGATAACACACACCCATTACACGTTTACGCCAGAGAATTGCTAAGCAAGCAGTACTAATTCGTTTAAATGCGTCCGTCGGTTAAAAGTAACTTCTAACTTATCCCAAAATGTACCACAAGGTCATTTTCATCACAAGTCCAATAAAAAAACCCTAAAAAGAAAACAAGTAAACACTAACGTCAAAACATCATGAATAGTTATTATTGATGGCGCACTCTAATCCAGCGACAATGCCCCAAAAGTACATAGCATGATTGATGCGAGGCCCATTGCGTTAGGGAAATGGCGTAGACAAAAATAACCCCGGCATTATAGTGTCGATAGAACTGTCACAAAGTAAGAAAATACAGAAGGGTTTCTTACTAAATACTTGGTTTAAAAAACCAAACTACTGTCACAAGACTGACTTTTGTCGATGTCTTAGGAAAGCGACAAGTGTGACGCGACGCAATGCACCTCCATTTATAAGACTTTGTTCCATAACAACTACAACATGCTACCGCGTGCAATAAATGGATTGCGTCTCGTTTGTCGCTCACGTAAAATAACGAGTTCTAGAGTCTCAGAAAAAAACAAGAAATACGCATAGGTTAGGTACCTTTTCCAACTCCAACTATATACTTCTGGTTAAATTCGTTGCGGGTTCCAAGACAATTTTAACTCTCCCTGGGATTGCCCGTGTGTCATGCACGGTGCCTTTAAGTTGGTTACCGCTGTAGATCCTGGCGTCACAGGAGTCACAGTGGTGGGCGTGTGGGTGGGATTATATTCCGTTAAGGTAAAGTACCTATGCGACCAAGTTGTCGAATTTATTTGTTGTTTTTTTTTTGCTATAATAAAATCATATGAACATATTGCGCTGACTGCAAGTGGGTTACTTAAGGGTTTGCGGATGATAATGATCTTTAATTGGATATATTATATTTTTCAATTACCTCTAACGTCATTATAAATAATATCCATTTGTGACAGACAAACTATTTTATTGGACGCACAAAAACTATATGTTCCATTTCTCCTACGTAAAACGGAGTGGCATTTTTGTGAACATGTTCCATTGTGGTACAGGTGACCGGTTGATAAATGTTATCGAGTGGATGAGGAGTGGTCTTTTTGTCTTTTTTATATGTCATCAACTATCAAATGGTAAAGGGAAATGGGGACACGTGTATGATAAATTCCTATAGGTAAATAGGTAAGCAACTAAGTACGAAAAGTACGTGTCTACCTAAATAAAAATTGCAACAATATTAAAACAATATTGTGTACGGTTTTTGGGTCGATTGTTATGTACAAAAAGCAAAATTGATTCATGACTCATTTAACAAAATATTTCCTTTAAAGTCGGTAAGGTATCTAGTGTTTAAAATTTCTTTATTTTTATGGTGGATACTACATATCGAGTTCTAGATATTTTGAGGTCACTTACTAAACTGCTTTTGTTTTAAAATCAAACAACCTCGTAAATGGGGCTTTAATCGAACACCCTGTCACAAAACCTTATTGTACATTTACATTTTCACCAACCACACTGTATAAGAAATCATCACAGAAAGAGATATAAAGATACCGCTACCCGGACAATCAGGGAAATTGAAAGGTCGACCCGGGTACGACACCCGGTCATATCCGCGTGAGTCTTTCCGCTACATTGTCTTATCCGGCCGTGCATCATCTATACCGATCTCACCAAAATAACCAATACGAAGGCTGCAGTTATTTTAATAAATCCAAGATTTCGTGGGTGGTGGTATATTCATATCTGTAACTTTGTGTATGTGTGATTTTAGTGATGGAATTATACATCCCATGTCTTGACTTGATTTAATACAATGCATTATTAGACTCTAAATTAAAATTTTAATTGGATAGAACACAATTTATTTGATTAATAGACAGGATTAAATGTTATTTGTTTTTTTCGCTCCCTTTATTACAAATACTAAATGATTGAAAGTAAATTTTATTATAAAATAAAATTCCCAGTGGATAAAGGTGTGGTTTTAGCTTTTATATATGTACTCGTACAATTTTTAACGTATCCTTCCTGTCATAAGACAATATTAATTTGTTGCTACTCATATTTGTTTTAAATATACCCAAAAAAAACGATTCTTTCAATTTCCATCACTAGTACACGCCAGTATGAGGTGAAAATTGCTCCAGATTCTTTAAATGTATATCATAAGGATGGAAATGAGAGGTTTTTGTGAGTCAAAACGGAACTTTTGAGGTTCAAAGCGGTACGAGGACTCGTTTCAATGGCGTCGAGTGGTGAAAGAGGGTGACAGTTTTTTATAGAGTTTTGGGGTGCCTTTGAATGGTTTGAAGTAGTTCTTTCTGTATGCGTTTATTGCTAGTGTAAATGAATTTAGGGTACTTTTATGTACCTACACTGCTCCAGTTTATGGAGACTATTGGCCTAAAGGAGAGTCTATAATGAGGCTATAATCACAATAGACCCACGGAGGTCGACGTGAACACCCAAAGCCTCTTCCCAATAATAATAATAATAATAATGTACCTACAAGATGTATAAAGAAATAAATTATAAGATACAATAAAGTTATTTATATTAGATTTATTTCACCCTTTGAACGGTTTGAAGTAGTTCTGTATGCGTTTATTGCTAGTGTAAATGAATTTAGAGTACTTTTATGTACCTACAAGATGTGTAAAGAAATAAATTATAAGATACAATAAAGTTATTTATATTAGACTCATATCATGAAGGGAATAATATCGCAATCCTGTTTTACAACAACTATAGTATAATATTTTGTAGATATTGCGTTGATGCTATCAAAAAGATTCACCCTTTTGCCGTTATATTTAGCTATATATTGACTTAACTAACAGCAAGTTATTGATTTACAACGTTTAGAATTGTAAAAAAAATAATACCCTTTGACCGAAAAATTCTCTTTGATATAATACTAAAAATTACTAGGCACTAATAATAGAGTTTTCAGTCTGTATTTTTTTCTTATTATATGACTAAAACATGTACGCACATTAGTCAAAAAGTGTTAATTAAAATTAACAAGATTTGCCGGTGTCAAAACCTAATTCGATTTGTAGAAAACACTTTCATGTACCAAAATGTTTCGCAATTTCCACACATGAAAAGGTTTAGCAAACAAAGACAATGTTTTACACCGAGCGCTTTTCTAATAATGGCACATTATATCGCGTTTCATTATAACGATTATTTGTGCAAATATGTATTGTGATCTCGAATTGTACGGGCGCGTGTAATTCGATAAATACCTTTAAAAATTATGAGTTTATCGAGTACAAAATGTGGGGTTAGCAAAAGAATATTATTTGTGAATGTGATCCTTTATTTACACATTCGTTATAACAAATAATTTACTTTTAAAGAGGTATTATGATAGCACTTTTTTAATATCGTATTACTAATCAGATATCTCATGGGAGGTGATTCTGGCAAGTATTTAAAAGCTACAGAAGCGTCTTACAATAATTTGGGTTTTATGATTATTTGCCTTTGTGGTTAAACAATGGGAATGCTAGAAAAGAGAGGTACACGCCATAAATCTTTTTGTTTTATCACTGCGAGGAGAACCGATCATGGTTGAGTAGTCACTTATCGACGAAAATCTTCATATAGTGCACTATCTTTACGATATTCCTTAAATAAAAACAAACGTTACGTAGGCTCATTAACCATGTATAGATCATAATAAATCAGCTTTAGTAGACATAAAAAGAGAAAAAGATACTAAGATGCTTTATTTGGTCAACTGTATTAAAAATAAACCGACCGAGGGTCTGATAAAATCCATACCCCGATTTTCGCTGAACCTAAGAAAACGTAAAAGATATATATGGAAAGATTATTACTTAGCCGTACTATTCATAAATCAGAAGGATATATATGAATACAAACCGTTTTTCATGCGAATTACTCTCGGATCTACTCAATGGAATCATTGTGGATCCAAAACCCAAAGATATGATGTTTTATTATATAAATGTTATCAAATATGGGTCTTTAATAAACATAAAGATCAGGAAGATACAAAAAATTTCCATATGAACCAACTTTCAAATGAAATTTGGATGTAGACTAAAATGAACTACATATTTTTTTACTAACTCAGTAGCAGAACTAATAGTAGGGGAGACCACAATGCTAAATGGGGATTTATTCGAGCGTCGTAGAGACCTATTGAGTTGCAAAGCTTAGATGATAAGAAGAAAAAAATGTTATTATGATATACCTATTCATCGGTGGGGGAAGCGGCTATAGATTTTTAAATATGTAAAAAAAAACTGTTGCATGGACATCCTCGAGCGCGTCAGATATTGATAGCATCAATGCCCTACGTATTTTTAACAATGAACGTATGTTAATCTGATCGTTTGCATGATGCGGGTGGTTGTATGTAAGGGTTGAAAATGAAAAAAAAATAAAAATAATCGAGCGCGTCAGATTTTCTAAGGGAGTGTTAAGTGCACCAAAAAAAAGCTCTCATTCACTAATCTGACGATTTCGATGGGACGCAAACTCGCGGGCATTCTCATAATGTGCAAGAAAAATTCGCCATTTTGAAATACTCAAGCGCGTCAGATTAAGATATATATGGATCATCTTTATGTTCTAAACGTACTGTCTCATAATCTGACGATTATATAGAGGGATTCGCCTGATCTGACAAAAAGAAATTAGGAAAACGGTTCACCCTAAAGGCCATCCCTGCAACTGCCCGCTAATTCCATTCCTGGGCGCTTAAAATTGTAATTATGACATTTTTAAGCTCTAAATATAGTTTATGTGATATTTGAGTTAAAAGAAATAATATTTCTATGCATTTGAACTCTCCCAGCTTGAAAGTCTTTCAATTCGTGTAATTAACATTATTTTTGAATAAATATTAATTAATAAGATATTATCACTAGGTTATATAAATAATAAATAATGAACTATTTTAAAAGAAACATATATGTTAAATAAATAAATAATGATACTTAAGTTAGCCGACGTTTTTAATTTTTTGATTTTATTTTTAATAATTAAATTAGAACAAAAAAATATTTTTTAAACATTGCACTTACAGTTTTTTAAGTTTTTTTACAAGTGAAATTTATTTTTTATTTTTTTGTAATAATTTTTTCAATAAAAATCATATTTATATGTCAGCTAACTTAATTTACATAATAATTAAAAATTTTCATAATTATCGATTGTAAACTATTGATTTAGATTGATTGATTTAGAAAAATCTTAAATAATATTGAATTAAATTCATATGATAATGAATGATTTTATATTTATACGGCACAGCTAAATTTTTACTATAATAAAACCTATTTGATAGTTTTTAACATTTTTCTTCGATCATTTTTCATTAGATTTTTTCATTTTTCGTCATGGCAGCAGAAACCAGAGTGGAGACGGAGTGAGAGAGTAATAAATAGAGAAAGAGTCAGAAAGGAATAGAAACGCGGAGAAGGAAATGTAAGCATCACGCAGCTGCACGCATTTAACTTTATCGAGGAATTTTTGTTATTTCGGCTTGCGGAAATCGTCAGATTATATATTTTTCATTATTCTTGAATTAAATCCTTCAAAATAAAAAAAAAATTAGCTACGCTCGAGAATGTCAAGATGACGTTTTTTTTTTACAACTTTGCTGCCCTCCCCTTTCTTTGCGTCACTCTCAAATTGACAGATTAGTGGAATATACACTTTTTAGGATGTAATTAACTCACCCTACTTTAATCTGACGCGCTCGAGAATTTCTGACAGTCAATTTTTTTTTACTAATCTGATCCTGTATCCTGCACGGGCGGCCGTATATATGGGCCTCATGTTTGGTGGAGGTACTTAACCGGGTACAAGGTATCCCCCTGTATATTAATCTGCCGCGCTTGAATAAATCCCTAAATCCCTTAATGGGCTCCTCTACCATAAGTATGTGATTGTGAAATGACAAATCGACATTATTGAAATCGGTTTCAACATAACAGTGATTGTCTTAGACACCTCTGCTGCGCCCTTATATTATGTAATAATTAGGTGCTATTATCAAAATTATGAAATACGGGTGTAACTCACGTAATGTTGGTCTATTTAGTCGACCGCGGTTTCGCCTATACGTCTATGCATTAGCAAGAGAGTGCGATACGTCGAGCCTGAGTCTCAGCCAGTCTTGAACTGCGGACAGCGACTAAATAGACTGACATTACGTGAGTAACACCCGTATTTCATAATTTTAATAATGTTACAAACTCACGTCAGTTTTAATAAAAATATTAGGTGCTATGTTATGTTAAAAAGGCAGATCTATTCTCAATGAAGTCATTGTGTATGCAAACTCAAAATAACTATATTTTACGTTCTGAAAATAATGAGGTAAGGGTCCTTAATAAACATATCAATACTCGAATATATAAAACGTTCCAAGGAGGTTTGCTGACTACCCTTCAGATATTATCGCAAGACAGCCGAGTAAGGGTGCTTAGGTTTGGGACACACTCACCACCATTATCATTAAAAATACTTGAATATTTTTATTACGGATCAGTTGAGATGACAATAATGT
The DNA here is from genome assembly GCA_905147285.1 of Hypena proboscidalis. Lineage (NCBI taxonomy): Eukaryota > Metazoa > Arthropoda > Insecta > Lepidoptera > Erebidae > Hypena > Hypena proboscidalis. Next base: position 3,775,854 of record LR990132.1, read on the forward strand.
ACTGCAAAATACAAGACCCAGAATTGAACTTAACATAACAATTTTAACGAAATACCTCTCACTTCCTTAACCAAAAATCTTTAATTTCTCTTTTTCTTACCAAATCATAATATATAAACTATCATGGTACAGAAAAAACAAAAAGATTAGAATTACTTTCATGTTATAAGTTGCTGGTATACAAAATAGCCAAAACAAATATTAAATTGACCAACAGAACAAATAATTACGGGTATTGTAATAATAATATCTAACCAAATTGATATAACATATTATTAACGCACTGTTGAATACTTCCTATTTCGACATAATCCCCTAGTCCTTGCAACTACGCCCTTGTGAATTGGAGAGGATCTACTATTCTTACCTTTTATCCCTTACAAATAATAACTCGTCCAATCTGTATCGAAATCATTTCTACGTCCAAAACTAAAAATGCCGTAACTCACATTTTAATTCATCGGATAATAGTGATATGCCATAAAAAGAAATTGATATGTGTTATTCGCCTTTTCGAAGATATGTGTATAAATCATAATAATATAAATTATCGTTCGCTAACGGTGAAGGAAAACATCGTGAGGAAACCTACATACTTGAAAGTGCCTAAAAAGTACTTGAGGTCGTGTGAAGTCTACCAATCCGCACTTGACAAGTGTGGTTGGCCTAACCCTTCTCGTCATGAGAAGAGGCCCGAGCCCAGCAGTGGGACATGTATTAGATACAGGGCTGCTATCATCATGTGTCATGCTATATTTATGGTTATAAATAGTAAATTCAAGAAAATGAACTAATTCTTTTAATCATCAAAGTATCCATATCTAAACTTGGAATTGAAATCAACGACACTCAGATTGAATTATTAGTAAATTATTAGTAAAACGACCTTAACTATCCTAACTACAATCTTCTGATTGAAATTCAGCAGCGAAAATTTGTCAAAAGCAATTGTTTTCGGTTCTAAAAAATCCTTTCATTATTTTGGAGTTACGCTGTTCTAGCATTCGAGGGCCGAATTGAATAACATCGTAACATTTCTGAGCTCACCCTAAGAGGGGAATTATGAAATATGACGGGCCACATCGTCCGATACTCGGATTAAGGGGTCCGCGATAATCTCTCGCTGACTCCTACTAAATTGCTCATATCGGCCGACAATGGACCCGGCATTTGTACTCACCTGTTTTTCTACTAAATTAAAAAAGTTTTTAAGCTATTGCCGTCAAAACGATTTGTGATAAGAAGTTTTTCGTAATTGCTTCGGTAGGTTTGGTGTGAAACGATTAAGAGTTTTTTTAAATGGCTGGGTTTTCATTAAGCAAAATTATCTGCGCTGTAAATCTTCTAGATTTATTTAAAGTTTACTGAATATTAAAACAAGAAATTTTGAAGTAAATTTACTTTAACGAAGGTTTTTAGTTTTAATAAAGTTTATATTCGCCGCTAGTAGCAATCGTCCTTTTCATTAATGGTTTGAAGTTATGTTTTTTTTTATTAAATCCAGCTAAAATAAAGTCTGAAACAGAAAAATATCATAGCATTTTATCTGTGTAACAAACGATGAGTAAAATCTTTTTCTCAGATTCACACTTACTAACAAATCAATCGTAAGTTTTCGACAATCGCGTTCCTGAGCATCGACTTTCGTCGCGTCACCCAGTCGTTGTCGTGTCGTCGTGTCACCGTTGACATCATTATCTTGAGCACAAAAACATCAGAATTTTCATCCCCGTTCGGAAAGACTCGTAAAATTTTACTCTGTACTCTCATTGAACGGTAAGCGATCGGATATTTCGAATATCTTGGAAGTAAAGTTAAAATCATCTAAAATTTTGATGCTGCAGTATAGTCAACGAAAATTGAGGTGAAGATAAATAAGTGGTGGAACATTGATGATCTTTTCCTACATAAAATACGGTTGAGTTTACGGGATCAAATTTTACTGCTAGTAGTAAGGTTAGTATTACCTACCATTTTCCCGTCTTATGTTACGATTGGTGAAAAATGAAAAATATTCACGCTTATAGAATTATTTTAATATTAACAATATTCAGGTTACATTAATCAATATTCAGATTAATAATGTCTAAAATTTACATCGTATATTTGACGCCGCCGGTCAATTTAAAATTAGATTATCAAACGAATCAAAAGCAAGACAATTTGCAAGTTCCCTTCATTTCTGAAGGCGTTGTTATTTTCTCAGGGTTCGAATTTCCCCTCACCAAAGTGTCACAATCGTAAAATTTTACAGCGCTTCCATTCCGATCGCTTTTACTCTTCAAATATTACAATTATCGCCCGGCGTTCCCGCGATAAATTAATTTAAGAAATTGGATATCACGGATAATTGGTTCTGGAATTATATACCTACAATATAGTGAATTTCCTCTGATTTCGCGGAGAAAATTGGATAGGTACTGTATACGTATTCTATCGCGCCACTTATTTTTCTTTTGATTAAATTTCGGTGTTACAATGTTGCTCTTGCTAAGTTTTGCCTTATGTTTCTTGTTTTCCGTTTAATATATTATACGGTTCGGTTTAAAGAAGCCCTGGTTTTATCATTTTAGGTTTTGGTGCTATAAAAGGAATTTATACTTTATCTTAGGCGTAGTTTTATCGATGTTTGTAAAAAGCTTTAAAGGCCTATAAAACTATTTGGGTTAGTTCACTGCTTTGAATATGTGCAGGATTTTGATTAATATTTAAAAGAGTACAGTCTGCCGCATGGTCTGGTGGTGTAATTGGCACTGTAAACCGTGAGGTCTTGGGTTCGATCTAGCAAATGTTTTTTGGGATGCTGCCGTTAGAAATTTCAGTGAACATAACAGGTAAAATGTGGGTTCATACATCTCGGTTGCATTAAATGGCAAAGCTTTATTTATTTTATTATTCTGTCAATGAATATTTAAATGATCGAATTTCATCATCATCATCATCATCATTTAGCCTCTCGTAGTCCACTGCTGGACACAGGCCTCTCTCAATGTGCGCCACAACACCCGATCCTGCGCCTTCCGCATCCAATTGAATAAAATTTATTCTTATATTAATATATGTATGTTCCTTCTATTTGTTGTTGATCAATATTATTAAATAAAGCTAATTTATTGACATTATTTTTATTCACATGCTAATTTATTGACATTTTAATGGGATATTTTTTAAATCACTTTTTGACATGTTTTACTACTATTATCTACAATCATTTTTGAATTTACATTATTATTATGACTGCATGATTTTACTATATTTGATTAATGTATTATTATAATTTAAGAACCCTTGAGGGAAAACTTTGTATGCCTGTATGGGCGGAACATGGACTGTACCTATTTATTTTTATTAACATCTGTATCCACCTGTGTTTCACAAATTAAATAAATTGAATTGAATTGAATTGAATTATTTTTCTTAGTTTAGGTTTTTAAAAATAGCCAGGTTTTGTTTAGCGTAACGAAAGTAAACAGGATTTGGTTTATTTTTGAAATAGTACAGTTGAGCTAGAATATGGTAGCAGATCTTGATAAGATTGTTTGTCCTTTAGTTATATACATGCCATGCGCATCGCATTCGGGTACGTTTTGCTTACCACACAGTAAATTTGCGCCATTACTTGATACTGCGTTGGTGCACTGGTTTGCAAAGTTATGTAATTGGTAAATTAGATTCAGTTCTGAACTCGAGAATTTTGTTACCGATAATATTTATTGCTGAGGTCTAGTGGTTACCGTATGCGCCTCTAATCACGAGGTATCGGATTCAATTCCCGGGTCGGGCAAAGTGTTATTTGTGAACTTTTCGTCACACAATTTCACAAAAGGACGGAGTTGTAATTCTGCCCGGTGGATAACGATAAGCTCACCCCCTATCCAATGGGACCTAAACATAACAGGTGAAATGTGGGTGTTGTACACCCCTGCCACACCCTTCTGGTTAATATAGGCGTGATGTTATGTTATCTATTTTATGTAATATTAAAGTTGAAAAATTAAGAATCCAGCAGGACTCGAACCTGCACCTCTTGGGTATACGCCCCAAGTGCTTTGCCAATTCAGCTATGGATTCGTATGCTGCCGGACTCGAAATTTCTCAACTCTTTTTGTGCCAGCTTTTAGCTAGACGAACCTTATTTGGTTTTAGCGCCATCTATGTGATGTAATAAGTACTATTATATAATATTATATATATATTTATAATATTACATAAAATAAATGCATAGCAAAGCTAAAATTTGCTTTAAAATATTACAAGTTATCTATTTTCATTTTCTCTTATACAGTTTCCTTCTAATTGCTTTTACTAAACGCGTTGTGGATCCCAAGATAATTCTGTCTTTCCTAAGAAACCTTTGTCTTATAAAATCACATCCAATTTATACCGAGATATGAATTCATAGAAATGTGCGTATGGGCGTTATTATCGTGGTCGTGGGTTCGAATCCTGGCCATTGCACCACGGACGTGAACTTCCTCCTAACACAAGCGAATTGAGCTTAGCTGGAGGGGGTTAACAAGTATACTAGTGATTTGTATTTGCAAATTACTAGTAAGCTTTAAAAAAAAATATATATCCTTTTAGTTTTGTGGACAATGTATACGGCTACGGTTGAGCAAAAGTGTTTTTTTTCTTAAACCTATATTGTCCCATTGTTGGGCAAAGGTCTCCCCCAAAGATTTCCATTCTTCCCTCTCCAGAGCTTTATCCTGCCAGTCTTCCAGAAAGGTGTCCAAGTCTTCGCGCCAGCGTTTTCAAGTTTTTCAGCAAAAGTGCTAATCGGTATATTTCTGTCAGGAAAATCTTATTAGCAGCGCGGAGTTGAAATTGTGCCCGGTGGCAATCATCTAGAATTTATGATATGACATGTGGTCTGAACATAACAAATGAAGTGTAGGTGTTGATTTTTTTTTAAACGACGTGTTCACTTTCATACACTTCACTCACACAAAGCACACCCGGAGCCAGAAAAAATCTTTGCGGATCACACAAAGATTTGTCCCATGTGGGGATCGAACCCACAACACCAGCGTAGTTAAAAGCGGCTAGGCGACCGCTTTTAGCACTACGCCAACCGTGTACTCTGTATATACACCTCTGCCACACCTATATGGTTAATATAGGCATAATGTTATGTAAGTATGTAATGAAAAGTAATTTCTTTAAGTTAATTACAATATCTATTCAGTGATTCAGGTATCTCCGAATCTCATTTAATCACAATGAATAGATCTTTATGCCACTACTATTCGATTTTCTACCTTCAAATAGCTTAATCACTATCGCTTCAGCCGTAAGGTAGGTACGTGAGCCGTTCCCTAATCTCCTTATTGGGTTACAGTACTCCTATGTGATTACTAATGTCGTTATTAGTTAGGGACCTTACGACCGATGTAGCCTGAAGGATAAGATATATCAGCAATGTTGGTACCGCAGTATTGTAGCCGAGTGGTCACCATTATTGCCACACTGATACTAACATTAATTTTCAAGAGAATATAGGTAATCTTTTTTTTGTTATGCTTGATGAACTATTAGTTAATTCAAGTCTTCTTGCCAAGTATATCAGCTAGAATTCTAATGTCTAAATCAAAGTTACAAGATGAAAAAAGAAAGAGAAGTCAAACGACAAAATCATAAACACGCGCCATTACCTTCAGTCTGAAAAATCACTAGCCAGCCTAACTGTAACCTGTCAATCTATCCATTAAATTTAAAAGGGCGAGCCGTCACCCGTCGGCGGCGTGCGGTCATTCCAAAACAATTCTACCGTTTTGTGACTCCTGTGCTTCGTGCCGTGGTTAGTAAATGCACCACTTGTGTTTCGAGCACATTTGTAAACGCAAGGGTTTTGTGTGTAATACGTGTTAGAAATGGATTAATTTCAGTCTAGTATCCATTGAATTCCGTCATTTGTGTCTAGGGTCTGAAAGGTTATTGCTGTGACAGGATTTTCTACTTCTACAGCTTTGTGAATGGGTTGAATTTATGTATAAGTGTCTTTATGCGGCTAGCATCAGAATCTGCAAATCTATCCATTAACTTTAAAAGGGCGAGCCGTCTCACCCGTCTTCGGTGGCGCGGAGTGTGCTCATTTCAAAACAATTCTACCGTTTTGTGACGTCTGTGATTCGTGCCGTGGTTAGTAAATGCACCACTTGTATGCCTTGGGAGTATTTGTAAACGCAAGGGTTCGTAATACTGGTCAGTAATGGCAGCTATTAAACTAAAGTTTATGCGTTTTCAAGGCCCTAACTTTTAGAGAAGTATCCATTTAGATTTGGTCTTTCATTTCTATGGTTCATTAAGACTGCTACGTAGTCTAGCGATATAATATGAGATCTCGGGTTCAATTCCCGGGTCGAGCCAGTCTGAGGATTTTTCAATAATTTAGAATTGTGACTGATAATGGAACTTAAACATAACAGGAGAACTGTGGGTGTTATGATAGCCTTCAGGGCTTCGATAATTAGAAATTATTGGCATTCATATTATGAGTCTAGAATTTATTCGGATAATTATATTTTTATATTTAGTATATATTTCTAGAAATTATAAACTGGTTGGTAGACTAACTAAGCCGATTACAATGATCCTTATATAACCTTAAGTTCATAATTATTTAAATCTAAATATTAGCATGCGAGTACAAGATAAGCTTTACGGCTACTAAAATGTTAGAAAATTAGCAGTCTACGTAAATTAAAGTAAAAGTACTATGATGGATGATAGAGCTAGAAGAATCTGCGAAAATATTTGGCCTTTAAAATAATTGAATGCTATTTAAAGAATTTAATGAGAATCCTGATAAACTTAAGTACTTCAAGTCATAATAGTATCGTAAACCTTGGCCGGGCACTCCACTTATTACCACCCATCTATTCCCCTCAATCGCATTCCACAAATTGCACTCACGAACAACCCTAAACTCTTCCATATTAAACCCGTAAGTGGCTATACTATACATAAAGGTACTCTTTAGCCACGAACAAAGCCAAAATTAATAATAAAACCCGGAGCACACGATAAACCAAACATCAAAACTTCGAGCTATGTTTGTGCCTCACGGAACCCTAAAGGCCAGCTCTCTAATGGAGCCGGTCAATTACTTAAGACGGGGGAAACCGGATCATAAATCCGGGCTATCGATCAAAGTTCGGCCGTGTCCGGCCCGGTCAAACACGTCCGGCACAACGTATATGTAGTGTAAGGCGGTTGTCGCACTGATGGCGATGTTTAGAAGGGTTTGTACAATAGAGATGACAAGATAAGCTAGGCTTGCTTTGTCACGTAGCAAGAAGCTGGTTATTGTTTATTTACTCGGTCGGCTAGGGTCAGCAGTATACATTGTAATCTATGATATCGATGTCTGTCTATATCTACTGGTATATCCTATGTCTTTAACAAGACGCAGTTAACTGTCGCTCGTGGTAAAATTGCGTTTGATTTTAATCATGATGAGTCCGTCAAAGAGCTTTAAGTAGATTCAAATAGAATGAACACTACATACGCAAAGAAGGTACAATGTAACTGATTTTATTATAGTAATTTAATTTACATTTTATTCCATTAATATCATAATCGCTGGCAGCGGCACAAAAGATCAAGGCGGGTCGCACGATACAGCCTGTGTTGTAGTTGATTGATTTGTTCAGTAAAAGGTTATTTTCAGGTTAAATAATATTCTATATCGGACGATGGGGAGGGATAATGTTTACGGCCTCATTTGGGAACAAATTATACCGCATTATTTTGGGTCACTTTGATGAGCTTCGTTCTAGCGCAATATTGCTCATAAGTCTATGAAATGGAGAGTAATTTTTGGAAGACAAAAATAATAAATAGACTATTGGTCACATGTGTCAGTTGTCATTAACAAATATAGGTCAAACATGTTTTTAAATACCCCAAAACTATGCTACGTTTGTACGACAAATCAGTATTAATGATATCTAAAACGATTCTAACCTTAAACATATCTAATTATGTACACTCATATCCACTATTCTGTAACTTTTCTTTGCTTAAAAACAAAGTTCTAACATCTTTACGCACAATTGCTCGCCATCTTATGTGACGTTAAAGGGAAAGAAAAGGGAATAAAATATGTACATAATAATCCCCAATGAAACTCCCATGAAATATTAAGCCATACTAATTGGAAAAATTCCAGAAATTCATCGGATAGCCCCCCCTCTTGACCCCCGCGTTCGCCTTAACCGCATCAATGGGTCGTACTAGAGGTCCAACTATGACAAAAATGTTGCCCAAGACATTACTGCAGCTGAATAAGGGGTGAGACCGCATTGTGTGCGGTAGTTTTTGGACGATGAATAATGTTAAGATATTTCATTAATGTAAAGATGTATATTTGTTTGATTAGAGATACTACTAACTTACAATCAGTACACGGCTTATGTATTCATTATTATATTCGTATTCATTTTAAAACAATTTGGTAAATTTTTAAATTTTCTGTGTATGTAAAAATTTTAAGAGGCTTCTCATAATTTTATTAGGTTCTTTTATAACCTTTAATTGTGAGTCAGTAACTTACTGAAAAACTAGATAAATGGTCGTGGTGCGGTTTATTCGCGGCACGACGTTTGTATGTCGCTTCAATAAACTAATGAAGTTGTAATACAGTTAATTCCTTTTCTAACAAGAAGTGGAAGAAACACAACCAATAACCCTCTGACTCCCACTCCACCAAAACTAATAATACGCATATCTTCATCCAGACCCTAACATAAATCATATTCAACGCAATCACTGGACCAGTTCTAGTAACCGATTGCGTCGGATTAAGCGTTACCTTTGGATTACAATAATTTACGATTGTCCTTGGCCACCATTCGCAGATAGTGAACGCCATAAATTACGCCCGGTTAAAGTTCGAGCCGGTATTATTTATTTAAACCGAGCGCCTAAAATAGTTTCGCCACTTCGACGGTAGATGTCGCCTTATTTACTAGTGTTTTGTCGCAGTAAAATGTTCATGTGCCAAATGTGTCAAAATAGCTTACTATTTTGTACTGTGACGTACAGTTAAAGAATGGACTTATCATATGGCAAGAATAAAGAAATCTATATTTTGTTATGAGGTATTGCGTACATTTTGTCTGCCTACCACCATTGAATTGATTTTATGTGTAGGTTAGTCTTAAAAATACTAAATAATGAGTTCTTCGTGATAAAGATAACATTTTGCCCCATAAAATAAAATTGTACAATTTTGTATCATCAAGGAGCGTGGTTAAGACAACATAATTATTGCCTGTCTATTTCCCCACAAGTATACACTAATAACATCTCATCTTCCCTTACATCCCTTCCAAATTACAAAACAACATCCCAAACGTTTACAATACAGCAACAACACTACACAAATATTATCGTTTCCTATCTAAACATGGCGCCCTGCTCACCTGGCGTTCCTATCAAAATGAGAGCGTTTCGAAAATCAATCGAGAGCGAAAAAACCCTCCGATAATAAATGGAATCGAATTATCACCGAGATGAAGACGAAGACTACGGTAGGGCTGTCAAAACAATTCGAAAGATTATTTACTCAAAGCTATTTTTCTTGGATGGTAAGGATGTTATCGCTCAAGTCCGCTTACAGTTTAGGGGAATATCAGAAATGAAAATGTTGTTCTAACTTAACGATATTATTTGATTAATTTTTGGTAAGGCAAAATGATAGAACGGAAGAAATCTTTCTTTCTAAATCTATACTAAGAAACAGTTAAAAAAAATGAAATCGGCAGGATTTGAACTGGCGACTCTTTGCACACCGGGCAGCCGCTTTAACCAACCAGCAACGGTCGCCTCTTGCCAGGTCCCTACATTTCTCAACTGTATGTTACGTGATCTCGTGACGTCACGTTCATCCATTTGTTCTTCATCTTAAGTAGGAGAGAAGAAATTTAGACGGTTATAATGAGATATTTAAAGATAAAAAAAAAAAATTCAAACCTTCTAAGTTATGAAATATCAAAAAAATACTAATTGATCTCGCAAGCGAATGGCATATAGCCAAAAACATCCACCAGCATCCTGCCTAGGCAAGCTTTCGAAAAGGTTACCGTTCATTGGAAAGTAAAAGCAACAAGAATGAAATCTGAAAGCGTTTTTTTCGCCTGCATCATTCCATTCCGAGATTATTTTTATCATTTTCTTTCCGTTGGTAGCCCTGTGTGAAGGGGGGACGTAGACAGAGCGAAAGTCTGTAATTCGATTGTGTTCGATAACAATCGCGAGTATCGAATTGTATGTTTGTTCGCCCCCCCTTCCGTAGCGAGCTGTAAAGAAAATTGCTATGGAACTGGCTCTGACCACGCAACAGGTTACTAGTGATGATGTTATTAATTCTTATTGACGTTTATCTCGAATGTTCTTTCTACGAGATTTGTGATGGTTCGTTTGTGGATATCAACTTGTGTCGTATGGAACAATTATGACAACTGTGTGACAAGCAATTACTTTTCCGTGATAGCGAGATACAACGAAGAAATCATTTTGGCATTTTTCTGTACGGTAATTTGCAGAGAAGTCCTTAGTCGTATTCTTGATAGAAAATTAATTCTTAATAACTATAACCACATTTACACTGTTATATAAATACGATCGGCAAATGTATTTTTAGGCTTTTGAATACCCTATACGGAAAACATAATAATACCTGTACTAAAGAGTCTATATACCACCTGCTTAAATTAATAATTAACAATAATCAACTATTCTGTTGAACATAAACTACTAAAATGACATTTGTAATTAAAGCAATACTAATTAATTGTTTGTAAGCGTATATTCTCTTAGAACTTGGTCGAACTGTTATTAATATACCGGTAACTGATTGTAGAAAATTATACCTTGGTACGCTTCCTGATTCATATAACTGATACATTTCATACAGTTAGATTCGTGTTGTGTATGTCCGTAAATCAAAAACAAAGTTTCTAAATTGGATGTGAGCAGTAAACGAATTTGCTGCCAAATTAGTTTGTAAAATGATGGAGCTGGCTCTTAGAAGCTCGGTCATAAATGCTACTTCTTAATTTTGTTAAACAAATTTTGATAATCATTATTTAATACCTTAACACCATGTAAAAACTTGCTATCTTCAAAACTTCTTTAATATATAATAATATATATCTTAAGAGACGTATGTTTACTCTAGCCACGTATTCTAACTATAGCCCCGTAGCCATAACCCCTCTTACTTACTTCCAATGTGATTTATATACTTACTAGCAAAAATGAATAGTTCTGTCTAGTAAAATATTGTATTCTGATCGACATTTTCCGTGGACACATCAATATGAAAATAAAGAGATTGTAATGGATACGCGAGCTGGATAGATCCATCAATGAAACATGTCAATTTCCATATTTGTCTTTTAAGCAAATTGATATTTTATTGTATGATTTTATTTTATTACTCGTAATTTCTAGCTGGAGGTGATTGGATATGATGTATAGGCACAAAGAAGCCTTAGCAATTTGACGTCTGTTTATATCGGTTATTAGATTGCATAGTATTTTTTTGGTAATCATACAACTCTAAGTTTAATCTAAGAACTATTGAATTGTGCAAAGATTCAGAAACCTTTTTATAAATCTAATTTTCAAAATTTATTCGAGTTAATTAGATAAAGAGATGAAGAGATGCTTTGCGAAGTCTAAGGATTTCTTATAATTTCATTTCATAATAAAATTTACACAAAATTAACTTCTATATATAACAATCAAATAACTGTACCATGTAGCATTTGTCTCAATAGTATTTTTTATAGTTTTATAAACGTTTAGTTATCTTATCTTATTAAAGATCAGAGGTATTAGTATTATAAGCAGAAACGCATAACTCCTATACACAAATTGATGGCATGATTAGTCAAAAATAGACACAATTTATTACACAGAATAATGTTAAACGCTGATGCCGAACATACTATAACGGTAGGAATTATGCACCAAATAACAGTAGGAAAAACATATAAACAAAAAACGCACTTACCCCAGTCAATGTTTTGATATTGTGCAAAGCGTCTTGGGCTTTCAACGCCGCTTTGCGAGTGAAAAACGTCACAAAACAGCACCCTGTAACAGAAGCGCACACGTACATAACACGACATACACATCACATACAGGGGGATGCCTACAACACACCTTACCTCAGACACTGTTGACATAAATTCAGGGCGACAAAATTATGATGGACAGAATATTTACCACAGTAAACAGGGTATATTTATCTTGGTGAAAAAGGTATTCATCTTGGTGGGCTTAGTTAGTAGGTATACCTTCAATAAGACATAACCTTTCCTTGGCAGTTGCGCAATAAAAGTTATATTCTCTAGTTGAGACAGTTAAAACACAAATTAAAAACCCCAAATTTTATCTACTGAGTGTATTTGAACAGTGTCTGAAACAAGGTAACATTTACACATTTTTTTTCGAAAGCTAAAAACGTACAGTATTCACTTTTCGCAAGCTTGACAATACAATCTAGGATTATTAAAACAATTAATTAACCAGTAAGAAATTACAGCACATTCAACACTAAAATAAGTTGTTTATTGGTAGGAACAATAATATTTTATTATCGTTTTTACTACTAAGTTTTCATTTTGAAATAATGTGAGTCTGACCAGAAGGCTGGCTTCTTCTACCTTGGTCGAAGGATCAGCATTGCCATCCAACGTGGCAATGCCACTAGCCTTCGGGGCACGTTACCTGCGGTTGACATAGATGCGGAGGTATTTTTTTATGCTAATGCATAAAAAAATACCGCCGCATCTATTTCTAGTTTTTTATTTTCCTTTTCTTTTTTGTACATAGTTAGGTATTTTTTTAATTCGTTTTAAGAGGTGTTCATTTCATTTATTTAATTAATTGTAAAAAAATCAATTAATTTATTTATTTTAGCTTTATTTCAATAAAACGAGGACTCACAAAACGAGTACTGATTACTTACTAACGTTGAGGTTTCTAGTTTTTCTGTTTCTATTAATAATATTTTTTTATTTATTTTGGTTTGATTGATGTACTGGAGCTTACCAAACCTAACCATAGGATTAAAATTTCAATTATCTGATTAATCTTTGTACGCTTTTCTATTGTTGTCCATTGACTACGTATACTTTGCTCATTGGCAAGAAAATTGACTATTAAGTTTCTCTTTCCTTAAATTATAAAGGACCTTAGCGTTAAATAAATGTAAGAGCAAAAGCAGAAAGAACCGAATGATTATTACAAGACCTTGCAATTTCATCATCTTTATAAATAATATGTCACAACTTACACAACGCCATCTAGTCCCAAACTAAGCAGAGCTTGTACTATGGGTACTAGAATAACTAATACTAATACATTATATACTTTTCTTTTGTAAATACATACATAATTATTCACCAATTACACTTTTATAAAGTTTCCACTATATTACGAACATCCTTGTTCTAAGTTCATTTACATCATTCTGTGACCTACAAAGCGAGGCTGTAGTGTGGATACACTCATAAATCCGCTAACTTGTTGGACGAACTTTATGCAGAATACATGCTGTCAAAAGTTAAGCAAAAACTATACACAGCACTTTTTGTGAGAGAATCTACATCAGCTTTTGAAAGTTAGAAATGCTGTACAATTTAATCGTTTATAAAGTTATTTAAATTATAAAGTGAAAAGTGAGTAAAGTTAGATTTTATTGGCAAAAAAACATTAACACAAAATGCCATTTTTTCATACGACGTATGTAGTGAACGGTCGTGAAGAACACCAGATGGTAGGTGGTGACTACAGTCAATGGACTCCAACAATTCACAAAAGGATATTGTAGATGAGTCGCTTCATTTGATGACTACGATGTTATGCCTAATGGACCAGTAATTTTGTAGCTGTTTTGATGAATACAGTAAATTGTTTTGAGGGAAACAGTTGCCTAATCACCGATTGCCGAAGCTAAAAGTAGCATGTCATTGTGTGCTATAGATCTTAATTAGTTTTCTGGACAATAAAAAATAAGTAAGATAGTATTAATTTATGCTTCAAAAAGGTTATAAGTAATTATAAAGTTAGACCCAACAAGCTATCTATATCTATGTTCAAATAGAAGGCTTTCACCACAGAATGATCGACATGCCATTTACTGGCAGCACTGGCACAAGGGAGGCTAACACGCGTGGCGTGCCAGACTAACGAGTTCCTACTAACCTGTTAATTATGACACGAATAACTAACTTATATTTAAACTACTTCACAATGCAAAATTACTAAAATAGTTCTGCATGGAAGTTAAAAGAAATGGTTGAGTAATAGTATTACGGTCCGACAGTAATTAATAATATTGTTAGTAATCACATAGGTACATCAAAACCATTTGAGAAGTTTTTACGTTCAAGGGTTTTACGGAACACAAACTTTCACATTTATTAATATCCTGTATTATAAATGTGAAAGTGTGAGATCATTAAAATTTAATTAAAAAATCTTTTTTTTATGCATCAGATATCTTGGAAATGGAAATGAACATGGTTTCAATAAATAATATCGCATAATATTTTATTTGAAAAACAAAGCTACGAACCAAATTGTAGGTAGTAAACAAATTGAATCTTTACTATTATTATAACGAAAAATAAATAATATAATTCTGAACTACTGCATCGATATTTGTCAAAAAAGTTGTGGGTTCATACATGATCCTCAAAAATCATAATTTTTGCATCATCATAGGTATGTACATTTATTGTTCATTTCCATTTACCCTCAAAAGCATCACTTTCCTCTAGCACTAAAGGTTTGCTGGAAGAAAACCCATTTTAGTGGTTAAGCTAGCCTGTGTACATAAATTTAAAATTGTATCAAATATTATTGTTTTGTATTTCATTTATTTGTAAAATAAAGAATTAAGAATTAAGGATGTACATACTCATACAACGTCTATAAAAAGCCGCGGACGTGAGCTACAAAATTATATATTTAGAATTTCACGATAAAAACTTGCCTATTGTCAAAACCACAATTAAATACACTTGTTGATTGTTACCGTGCCTAGCAATATTGGCACTGTGAAATGCTTAAAGTAGACTAATCAATTTCCTCAGATACTTCAGTCAATTTGGAAAGCACTTAAAACTTTTTGAATAGTCGAAATACTCTACTCTATTTCTTATTGATTTATATATAACATTTATCCATGCTTTGCTATTTAATACTGAGAACAGTCGATTTGTTTTTTGGATTTGAACACGAAACTATAGGATTCCAGTCTATCGCTTTACCACTCTGCTATTCAAGCGCCGCTGGAAATCCACGAATCTTTGACTGTTTTTTTTTTACGGGATATAATCTCACCCACACGCCCACCACTGTGACTCATGTGACGCCAGGATCTACAGCGGTAACCAACTGAAAGGCACCGTGCATGACACACGGGCAATCCCAGGGAGAGGTAAAATTGTCTTGGAACCCGCAACGAATTTAATCAGAAATATATAGGTGGAGTTGGAAAGTATGTATCTTTACTTGATCTATCGAATCTTTGACTGTTTTACATCGTCCGGTTCAAATCATTTTTCAGTCCAAACATTTTTTACTGTTCTTAGTATCAGTTAAATACTGCCTGTTTATTTATTAATTGTAAAGTAAGTCAATGTTTTAATCTATGATACTAACATGCGAGAGGTTGTAAAAATGTGTGTAAGTGAACACAACTATATCTGTGCAAAAAAACATTATAACCTTTAGTTAATCTTTTAGTTTTTGCGTGAAAGAGTAACAAATATCCACAAACACACACATCTTTACAACCTCTCGCATTTAAAATATTAGTATCATAGATGAAAAGATTCGACTTACTGGTGAATGAATAAATAAACAGGCAGTATTATTTGGCCTTGTCATTGCGACCATTGGATAGTGTAATTGCTTCTGGCGTTTTATCTAATGTAAAAATCCATTATTTTTAATTTTATTTTTTTATTTTTACAGTCTGCTAACCACGGTCGTCTGTAGATAGGTTTATCTTTAACATTATTATCTTTAACATTACGAGTTTTCCTGCGTGCCTCAGAGAGCACGTGAAGACGTCGGTCCCAGTTCCAATTTAAAGATCTAAAGCAGTCGTTACGCCAGTCTTAGTAATAGACCAAAAAGTCTGTCAATTAGTCTAACAAAGAGTATAGTATTACCTCGTACTGGGTTGTAGAGGTCTGAAGGAACGCTGCACGTAAAAATACTGATATTCAGCGAAATCGTTTAGATAGAAGCCGGCCCAATCTAACAGAGAAATGGCTTGGCAGATAAAAAACACTATAAGCAATTTGAGGGCCTTAGCTTTATACCTTAGAAGTATGAAACGTTTTCGGTAATTAAACCTGTTTGCGGCATCGGAACGCAAGTAATAACAAACTTTAGGATATGGTAGCCATTTTGGTTTTCCAAATTTCTATAAAGTTGAGATTAGTTCGACCCTCCCGAATTCAATATCTGATTTAATATTGTATCCACTTTGTATTATGAGTATTATGACCCTAATAAATTTAAGTTCAATATGCTTTATAAGTTATTGAGATATACATAGTTTCCTACCATTGACGTATTAATAGATGAATATATCTCACAATTTACACACAACGCCATCTAGTCCCAAACTAAGCAGAGCTTGTACTAAGGGTACTAGAATAACTAATACTAATACATATATTCTTTTCTTTTGTAAATACATACTTATTATACATAGAAACACCCAGACTAAGACAAACCGCCAAGTTTATGCACACAAAGATTTGTCTTAAGCGGGAATCGAACCCGCGACCGTGGCGTCGCAGGCAGGTACACTAACCACTCCGCCATCCGGTCGTCATATCAATAAACGCAAACTGGATAAAACAAGAATTTCAAGGCCCATTCACGCAAAACTAGGTTCGCCATCTCTGTCTTTTTAATCACGATAAACAAAGCAAGCATTAGAATTGTCTGCTTAAATTCGCATCGTGTTAATGGGCCTTAATGCTAAATGCGCAGATTAATTGCATTTTTGCATAAATGAAAGAAGACTGCCATTTTAAACTTATCAAAAAAGCCTTTAAAAATATAACAAAGAATTGAGTACAAGAATTTCCTTCTGACATCGCATAAAATAAGCGCTTTGTTCAGTTTTCATCACGAAAATTTAATTAAATGACGTCACAAAAAATGTAACAAAAACCGTTTTAAAACATTATTTTCATAGAACAACGATAAACGCTTCAGCGGAGCCTTTCCTACTACAAAAGGAGACAAGAGGGGAAAAGGGGGGGAATCCGACACAAAAACCTTTAATAATAGGACAAACAAAAATGTCAACATGTATAATAACTGCGCGGGAACATGACCTTTTGTTGTTCGGGACATTGTACGAATAAACGGGACAACGTGCTTAAAACACATATTGAAGCGAACACATACTTTTGTTAACTTTTTAATAGGTGTTGTTAGGTTGTAACACTTATCACATGACAATAAAAAAAATATTACGATTCTGGTTATATTTTTATGCTGACTGCTAAATGAAATGCAGCTGCCAATCCAAATTCTTACAACAGTTAAACAAAATAATATTTTAGACAATGTAAGTTCTCAATTCCTCCAATACCCAGTACAGAGTGAAATCAGCTATTTACCTTCTGAAAAACTCCCAGAATGCATTGTGACAGATCTCTATTTTTGACTCTAAAGCTTCAGTTTCCTAGGAAAGCGGTGTGGAATAATGCGGCCGTAATATTATTACCGTGACACGATTAATATGTAATACGTAAGGTCGATCACCGCTCTCTAGGAAACCACTACATTTGTTTTACATAGGCAACGTTCTAGACGTCATTGTACCGTTATCTTTACGACCGCATTATTCCACACCGCTATGCTAGGAAACCGAAACTTAAGTAACAGGAAATTTGGGCAATTTTGGAAATTTATATTCTCGCACATTTTTATTCTAATTATAATCGTTTCTCTGACATATCTCTGCATGTCTGATAGTGTAAACATTTTTATTAAGACAATTTACATTATTTCTAAATATTAAAGAAACTATCATAAAGTATCTTGTTTCCATTCAGTACAGTCTCCCCTTTAAAAAATATCTGCAAATACTTTTAGCAACTTCTATAAACAATTTTCGTAGCCGATCAGGCAGCCATCCACCACAAAGCTCCACAAGCTCTACGATTTATCGTAGCCTGCTACGATATTTCGTAGCAAAATATTGTAGCGATTTAACTGGTGTAAACTTTTCAGTAACAGTTTCATTGAACGTGCGAATGAGAAAAATGAACTGGAATTCGTAAACCAGTGCACAATGAAACAAATTCACAGTTCGTAGTGAAACGTCACGATTTTTCATTGCATATGAAACAACTTTATAAACTTGGACGAGCAGTTATTGCAGAGTTTTCGTGACAACTGCTGCTAGTTTATAGTCTGTACATAATCGGCGATGTTGTGCAACCATAATTTTGTTAAAATGTTGGCTTTTGTATGTAGCATAAAATATGAGCTTACAAACATTAAAAAGTAAATAGTAACAAGAGACAATTAACGTCTACAGGGACGTTAAGGATAGTGGGATTTAACTTTCATTAAATAGAGTAACAATATGTACTTTTAAATAAATATAAATAAATATTTCACAACGCACACACAACGCCATCTAGTCCCAAACTAAGCAGAGCTTCATGTTCATGCACACAAAGATTTTTTTTTTTGGTGTCAAATGATAAGTAAACAAAAGCAAAAGGCTTACTAATTATTTGCGAATACAAATTACTAATATTCTTGTTAACCCCTCCAGCTAAGCTTAATTCACTTTTGTTAGGCAGTTCACGTCCGTGGTGTAATGGCCAGGATTCGAACCCACGACCTCTCGATCGTAAGACCGATGCCTTACGATGCTCCACGGATAAGGCATTGTACTAAAAAACAGTTGAAAAAATAATGGGACCGGCAGAAATTGAACTTGGGACCTCTGCATACCGGGCAGCTTCTAACCACTATGCTACGGTCGCTCTTGCCAGGGCCCTAAAGCAGCAGGTTTAAATCCTACCAGTCCAAATTTATAGAATAGATTTTACTTCTCGAATTTGTAATTTAAATAAAATTTGTATCGAAATAAGGTAAGTTTACATAATTAAATTAAAGCAGAATTAGAGTTTCATCTAAATTGTTATTCTAAACCTAAACTGTCGCAATTCGTCTAAAAACGTTTATGAAAGTTGAAAATAAGATAGAAAGGTCTCACAATTCCCTTCGAAATTCAAACTTTAGTTCGAAACTGTCTATTTTAAATGCAAAACTTTCTCCCTTTGTACTTTAGTAATTATCAAACTTGGGACTGTCAATCTTCATTAAGTAATTTGAGATCGGTATTCACTTTACGTTCAGGAATAAGGCCTTCGGTTGATTGTGAACAGTTAATGTTCTGTCAATTGTTTGAGCTTTGGAAGGCTTCGACGCTTTTATTGGTTGGGTAATTTATAAAGAACTTTAAATAATTAAAGTTATCAAAAAGTATTTATTGGAAAATTGCTTCGATTTATTTAATGAAATATTTCTGGATCGCCAATATTGTAAAGTAACACAGTTACAGTAAATTTGCAAGGTATTTAAGCAAATATTAGTGTTAATTTGTCGAAACATAATTACTAACATCATTCAGTATAATGAGCCGTGATCTCACTTCGCGAATATATGTCCAAATACACTTAATAAAGTGCTACAGAAAATATATTTAGTGTGAAGTCTTTTAGTGGTCTATATTGCTGTAAGTTGAATAAATAAAATTAAATAAGTAATATAATAATAAGATCAAAATGTTCATGGAATATAAATGAAACGTTACAAGTACAGGTATTGAAGGCAATCGCAGTAATAATTCAAACCAATTTATATAGTGAGTTACAAAAATAGCCTTAAAAAACAAAGTAAATGCAAATATACTAAAATAATTATAAAGCTATCCGCGAATATTCTGTAAAATTGTATTACCATTCAGTGTAGTTTACTCTTAAATATTATTGAAATGTACAACATTGTAAAATAATAATTAATATTTACGGCATGCAGTACAGGATATTATTATAAAGGACTACTAAACTTTATCCTCCTGCATGCTTCTTTTTGCCTTCACGGCTTTGTAACACAATATTAATACGACGTTTTCATAAAAACAAAACGATTGCAATAGCAAGTTAATCCTTTTAAACATTTTAAAACCATTGGAGTTTAGAAATTCAATCTGGATTTGTAACTCCAAGTGCCAGAATTAGATCTAAACTGTTGGCATCGCGTGGAGTTACGTAATTGGATACTCTCAGACAAAGACATTATAAGGCTTGGGGGTGTATGAGCGCTTAAATTAATTTATTACTTCGGTTCCGAGATGGATTTTACGTTAGGAAATTAGAAATAGCTGGTCAATTCGTAGTAAGATTTACTACATTTTTGTATTTATATCTATGTATTTTGCGAATTATGCAGGATAAATAAGCTTTGTCTTGCTAAAATTGTCACAGTGATTGCAGTAAGGCTTTGGAAAAAATGGCACTTCGAAAAGTCGTTCTTTGTTGTATGAAAACAGTGAGCACAACTCAATTTTGCTTTGAGTCATAATAGTAGACAACAAACGATTTTGCTATGAATTTTATTCTCGCTCAAAGCAAAGTTGAGTTTTGCTCACTGCTCGCCTTTTTTATATTTATGTCATACGACTTCACATCACCATCTAGACCTGAACTAAGCAGAACTTATACTATGGGTACTATTTCGAGCTGCTAAAGTGAAAAGTTGTATGTGCAACACGAGATCAAAGTTATTTACATCACGTGCTTTTGAGTCGCTCAAACTATAGCTATAACTTCTAGTTCAGAATCTAAACGTAATAATAAATATAATATATGAATATAATCTAAACATAATAACTTTCTGACACAAATTAATGTTCGCCTTTTGTTTTTATGAATTGGTACCATCATTTATTTTGCTATTACAGCTTTATAGAACTCAAATGGTAAGCGCTAGCAATATCGAATATTCAAAATGTATTTGGTCCGGTCATCAAACTAACAAATTGTATATGGATTTTATTATTTCAGACGAAAATTTGGCTTTTGGGAGTTATACGCATCGGGTATAATTGATGTTTCTAAATGAACAATACGTTTTAGTTTAATGAACAACGTGCTAAATATAAAGGCAGTTGTAGTGATCATAGTATGAATTGATTTGTTAGATAGATTTGAAAAGGGAAGATTAAAATAATACAAAATTATGTTTAAAGAAGTTATGACCTATTTTTTTTTATCAGTCAAGTACGAGCCTGCTTACTTGTGTGTTTAAAAAAATAAATCATCAGATTTTAAGGGTTCTGTCCTATCAGAGACAACCTTCGCAGTGTCCGAGTATACCAAATAACTTATGGTGTAATTATCGTAATCCAATTGAATTTGCAAAAAATATGTTTTGTTCAGATTCTTCCAAACAAATAAAAAACCATTAATTATTACATAAACTCTTATGCTATTTAGTAAAATTATGTGTGAGAATTGTAAGAATATAGATTATGATTTAAAAAAATTGAGCAGTCTATAATAATGGTTAAATAGCTTATGCGTCATACCGTAATATAATCACGTCCCATAACAAAATACAAATCATGAACAAACCTTTGCTGGATCCGGTGATCTTGTCCCGAAGCACATTGATCTGATGTACCCTGCCGAACTCCTCGAACATCAGCCGGAGGTCGTTCTCGTCCATACTCCGCGGGACTTGGCCGACGAACATCTGCAATTCGGAGATGAAATCTTGTGTGAGAAAAGTTAACAAGCCTTAAACAGACATATGCTGTCTTTGCAATAAATTTTTGGATTTTTTTGATCGTAAACTTTGTAAGATACAGTTAGTTGAGTTCACTTAAAATCGTAGATGCTAAAGTACCTACTTAAAATGCCTACATAATTATGATCTTGACTGTACCTTACAAAACGAATAATGGTATCGTATATGTGACATAAAATATTCATAAAAATAACATAACAATAATATGGCAGAAGTGTACAACACCTACACTTCACCTATTATGTTTAGGTTCCATGGGTCTATCGCCATCCACCGGGCACAATTCCAACTCCGTGCTGCTGTTGTGAATTTCTTGATAGAAAGTTCATAAATATCACTTTGCTCGAAACGGGAATCGAGCTCGAGACCATGCGGTGAGAGGCGCATACGCTAACCACTAGACTATCGAGGCAGACCAATATTCACAAACAATAATAATATGGAGACAATTTAGTTAGTATTTACAATTTGTTTTGTAATGTATTCGAGATGTATTGTAAAATTTCAAAGATGGAACAAAAACAGTAAAGAGTATCTAATGATGGACAGTTTATATCTGTTTTTGTAAATAAAATAAATATTTCACAACTCACACACAACGCCATCTAGTCCCAAACTAAGCAGAGCTTGTAATATGGGTACTAGAATAACTGATACTAATTCATAATATACTTTTCTTTTGTAAATACATGCATATTATACATAGAAACACCTAGACTAAGACAAACCCCCATGTTCATGCACACAAAGACTTGTCTTAAGTGGGAATCGAACCCACGACCTCGGCGTCGCAGGCAGGTGCACTACCCACTCCGCCATCCGGTCGTCAAATAACCTCCAACGTCAGTTAGCCAACTGAGGCCGACAACAAATCAAAATTAATCGCCCCAAAATATAATTTTTAATTACATATTACGCACATTATCACGCATAGCCCATGATAATTGCAATAACAACATAAATTTCCCATTAATAACAACAATTAATAAGTTACGGTCGACAAACTGTGCATAAAGCAATCACAAGCATAATTGGTGGCGGGTAGCGCCATCTACCGACGGTGCCGCGAACCAACCGCGCAGAACATTTTTAATTACGTCGGCACATCACTTCATTTGCGAATTTCAAACTTCATTTTCTTTGAAATGGAATGAATTAAACGCGACTTGGTCGAGAATGCGTTTCGTTTCCCCCGGTCCACCGTGTCCGGACCAAGAAATGGTTTCTGAACGTAGGTACGACTTGAAACTAACTTGCGGGACGTTTTTAGAATGGCATTATTAAAATTTAAATTCCCGACTCAAGCGAGATTAATTAATTTTGATATTTCTATTGAGACTTCTGTAACAGAATTATGCTAGGAAGTTCTGTTATTTTAACAAGAAACTGAAATATTTCAGTTCCTGCGTTCGTATTCGTAGTGTTTTTTGCAATTATAAGTTTAATTAATTGTATTGGACTGCAACTTTTTATAAAACTAGAAGGCTTTTCTTTATAGGGAATGGTGATAATTTCAGGGGTGCATGAAAGGAGCCTCCCCGAGTGACGTACACAACGATTCCCTACGTCCGGCGCACCCTGGGCAATTCGCGAGTTCTCCAAAGCGAATTGGCTAATCCTTTCACCACGATGGCAAGTCAAAATAAAATTTGACTCAGCCATCGACACGACGAAGAAGAAGATTTATATTAATAACTAGCTGCCCCGCGCGGCTTCGCCCTCGATAAAATTTTGCCCTCGAAAATATTTTAAAAGTATCCTATGTCCTTCTCCCGGTTCTCAGCAACGTCCCCACCAATTTTCAGCCAAATCGGTTCAGCCGTTCTTGAGTTATAAATGGTGTAACTAACACGACTTTCTTTTATATTATATAGATAGAAGAAGAAGATTTACTTACTTAAAATCAATATAAAATATGTACCAGATTTTAATTTGGATGTCTTAATTGAGTTATTTGAGCCTATTTGTCAAAAAAAAACAATAATAACAAAACATCACACCTATATTACCTAGACGTGGCAGAGGTGTACAACACCCACACTTCACCTGTTACGTTTAGGTTCAATGGGATTGGGGGTGAGCCTATCGCCATCCACCGGGCATAATTCCAACTCCATGCTGCTATTGGGATTACAATGTCCATGATAAAATACTAAACTTTCCATCTGAATGCTCAATTTCCCATCATCGTTTATCGTTATCAAGAGGTACCTGCATGTATACATGTATGTATATGTACCTATGTATATGTGTATGTGGGTCAACAAAAAGGGGTCATTGACGCGAACACAAAATGTTTAGATATACCGTACAGATTACATTATTTCGTTTCATGGCAACATTTAAAAAGGCATTTTAAATTACAGATTGTTTAATTTTAAATTCAAATTAGCTTAAAATCTAAGTAACGGAATGTTTTGATAAGCTTATAATACGGTTAAATTGAAAATAAATGAGTTTTAAAACCTGCTTTTCGGATTACAATGTCCATGATAAAATACTAAACTTTCCATCTGAATGCTCAATTTCCCATCATCGTTTATCGTTATCAAGAGGTACCTGCATGTATACATGTATGTATATGTACCTATGTATATGTGTATGTGGGTCAACAAAAAGGGGTCATTGACGCGAACACAAAATGTTTAGATATACCGTACAGATTACATTATTTCGTTTCATGGCAACATTTAAAAAGGCATTTTAAATTACAGATTGTTTAATTTTAAATTCAAATTAGCTTAAAATCTAAGTAACGGAATGTTTTGATAAGCTTATAATACGGTTAAATTGAAAATAAATGAGTTTTAAAACCTGCTTTTCATTACTCCAGCTTCCGCCTACGGTTACGCCAGCGTATTACGTCAATAAGAAGTAGCTTATGTTAATCTAGACTGTAAGCTTTATGTTTGAAATTTTTTATCAAAATCGATCCAGTATTTTTTGCTTTTAGGAAATAAACAATCCAAATGAAACATAAAGCCTAGATAAAAGTATAAGCAACTTTTGCCTGATGTAGATATTATACTAGTATTATATTATCTGTGATATTACACAGGTGTAGGTTATTCACTTCTAAATAAATATTAAAAAAAACAATTACCTTAATGTAGTCAGGGTCAGGCATCTCCGGCTTCTCGTCATTGTTGTTGTTGTTTATACTCGTCACGTTGTTGTTGTTGATGTTCATTGTCAGCCCACTGTAACAACAAACATTAAACATTGGTTAATTCCATATATATACGTATATTTAAACAAGTATTATGAGAAAGAACAATCTTGGTATTTAAATTATTTAAATGTAGCCTTTTAATTGCGGTAAAAGTTTAAGAAAACTTATTACCGTTATCTGCGGTTTAATATATAATGTTACTAGCATAAATTATACGTATAGGGCTTTTTCTGTCAATAAATATTGTGTGTCAATCAATATTAAATTGAATCTTACAATCTATTGTAATTGCCTGGAGGATGGGACGGCCTCTAGTGTGGGATGCTACTTGTGTAGACACACTGGCGTCGTCACATCTTCCTAGGACTCAGGTGAAAGCTGGTGCGGCGGCAGAATCTGCAGAATGCCTCAAGAGGCGCAAATATGATCTACTTGATAGTGGATATATGTTTGTGCCTTTTGGGGTAGAGACATTAGGGCCGTGGGGGTCGGAGGCGCTCAATCTGTACAAACAGATTTCAGCTCGCCTGTTCGAGGCCACACGTTCTCAGAGTGCTGGTATTTATTTTGGCCAGAAATTGAGCATTGCCATACAACGTGGCAATGCTGCCAGCATTTTGGGAACGTTGCCCACTGGTAGCGGTCTTTTAGACTAAGTTTGTACATAGTTTTAGATGTAGTCATTTGTTTTTAGGTTAATTGGAATTTTGTTTTCTTTTCTTTTTATTTCTAATAAATTAATTATTAAAAATTTCACACTTATGGGTGTAAACTAATTAAACGCTATTAATTGAAAAAAAAAAATCTATTGTAGGTATTTGTAAGATAAAGTTACTATATTCCATCTAGCGGATAGCACTGCGCGTTCGTTTGTTTCAAAATAGGATTGTTATTTAAGGCCAGGCAAACTCCACGAAACTTATTCTTTGCTGAATTCGTACGCTTGCTGCTCCGTTGATATGGTTGATCATTGCATGGCTTTAATTCTCGCTCACGACCTCAGTTTATGAGCAATTTCGTCTTTTTGGTACATTTTATATTTATTATTGAAATACTGGGTAAATTGTTAAAAGTATCAAGAAGCTATCTATTGTTTTAAAAAACATATACTCCTCGCTGAAAAACACGAAAAATGTAACAATTCATTATGATGGTGATGCATAAGATTTTTCAATTGATTGAATTGATTCAATAATTCTGTTCGATTTATGTTTTCTTTGTTACCTTTTTGTTAATAGTTTTTTGTGTAATAGCATCTTTTATGGTATTCTTTACACTGAAAGCTCAAACATCTGTCTTTTCGACAGGTTTCAAACTGACTGGCTTTAATAGTATCAAACTAAACATTGTAAAGCCAAGCCTAAAACGTGGGCGAAGCAGTCGAGATGAGATTTTCAAAAATAGAACCCACGCTCTTCTATTTCTGTAATTAAATATAACGATGTTGACTTTTATATCTAAGAAGGACAAGATTTATAATATTTTATTATTTTGTGACATACATAATTAAGTTGTCTGGGTCGCCTGATAATATTTTTATAACCACCCAACAGATATTATTATTAGTAAGTACAGACAAAAGTATGTGCGATTTTAAGTATTTTGACTGGATTTGGTAATAATTTTAGAACATTCACCTCTTACGTTATTACCGAATATGTACTTAAATGTTTTTTTTCATGGTGGATAGGCACGCTTACCTATGAGACACCCAGATTGAAACGGCAAAACAGACTCGAACAGGGCATTCCATTATTTGGCAGTTCGCATAAGGAAAGTTGAAGCGAAACGCTTCGTGCATATTTAAAGAAAGAAAGAAACGTTTATTCTGGCAAATCAAATTGAAATGCTTAGTGATACACTTTTAAAACTACTCATAATTAGGCAGTTAGAATAAACACAAAAATTATAATAATATTGATGTGCCAGAAAATGTACGCACCTCAGCATAATACTGCAGCACATTAGCACTACAGCGCTGGTATTCTGGTGCGCCCTGATTGTGAGTAAGATAGTGTGACATTCATCTTAATGATGATAATTCCACTGTCACAATAATTAAGCATTTTTTAACAGAAAATACAATATCAGTTATAGAACCAAACAATACACAGGTTTATATTAAATTACTAAATCTAAAAAAATACTCGATAATAACATTAGATGACACTACTAAAATAAGATAAAACTTCAAAAACAAAAAAAAATAACGCACCCATGGCGTTTGAGTGGTTTGACATATATTTGAGGCATATCTACCATAAAGCGGTACCGAAGTAACATTTGTCTGGTAGTCCGATAGATAAATAGGTACGGAGAAATAAGGTTATGCAATTCCTCGGCACATTCTCCCAAATATATCCTTTAGAAGATTGATTACTAACGACAACTGGGTAAGTTTATCTTGAGACTTCAGTTTAAGCTAACCAATAAATTAATTTAGTGGCTTAAGTCAAAATTAAATTACTCATTAGTCTCTAATGTTATATTAAGACTAGATTGTAATCTTTATGAAGTATCTAATTGTTTAGAAACATCATTAAAAAAAAAAGTTTAAGCCAACCGATTTTGTATATCATGTTCAATTCACAATTCAGTTAGTTGCAATTTCTTAAAGAGACAATTTAAAAAAAAACGCTTACGCACTATATTCAATGCTCAGCAATGTATTAGAAAGAAGTATTTGTATAATTTTCAACGAGTTTGTAAAAGATATTCCGGCACAAAGTGTTTGCTACAAAGGAGATCTGCTAAATTGTTACAAGTATTATGTTTAAGAATAGGTAAATGGCTCTCAATATCAATTTGAAGCAGTACCTACTAGGAGCTATTTCAAAGCATTCTTCTTTGACTTTGCAGCAGGTAACTTTTCAAATAACTTAGAAATTTCAAAGTAAAGATGAATTGCACTTGCCCGGCATTCGATACCAGTTGTTAGAAATTTGATCGCGTAATCGATATTTTCTCGATAACCTTTGGCATACACACACTATTACTTGTGTAGGTTGATATCTGTGTTTAGCCCTTTTCATCAAATGAAACGTATGATTTAATTCTCACTGACCGCCATTAAATTAAAAACTGCCTTAATAGTCCAGTGGTTAGCGTTTGCGCCTCACACCGCGAGGTCCCGAGTTTGATTCCCGGGTCGGGCAACTAGCCTTTGCATTTTTGGGGAGATACGGCCTATTCCATACAAACAAACAAAAAATCTTTCCTCTTCATAATATTCGTATAGGTTGAATCGTGGTTTATTAATATGCCTTTATTTACCAAATTTAAATCTATTTTTATCCCAGTTAATTACAATTTGTAAACCTGCCGTCAGGAAATTTACAATAGCAGCACGGAGTTGAAATAGTGCCCGATCGGGTGGCTCACCCCCTATCCCATAGGACCTCAACATAACAGATGAAGTGTGGGTGTTGTACACCTCTGACACACCCTTCTGGGTAATATAGGCGTGATGTTATGTCATGTAAATTATGAACGAGAAAAGCAAAATGTGTATCCCCCAACCGAATACATTCAATCTTTGAATAAATGCTTCGTAAATCAAATTATGTAAATCAAATTGACTATTGGTCACCCATGCCGCAATCAACTGGGATGGAAATAGATTTAAATTTGGTAAATATAGGCATATTAATTAACCACGATTCAATCTATACGAATAATTGTTATAATTATTTTTTTCATTTAATCTTTTATTTTTGTTCTTTTGCTGTTCGTTTTTAATTCATCTTTTATTGTGCTGTACTGTTTGTTTTTTTTTATTATTATTTTTTTGCTATATGCTATGTTTATATGCGGAAACTTTTAATTGGCCTTAATAATGTTAAGTTTGTTTTTCTAGTCTTAAGTTAGCTGTAAGTTTCCCTATCAAATAAAAATAAAATAAAAATAAAATAAAATAATATAAAGAAGAAAGATTTTTTTGTTTGTTTGTATGGAATAGGCCGTATCTCCCCCAAGAATAAGAAGGCTATTTTTTATTGATATACCAAGCGGGCGGAATCGCGGCACAAGCTAGTCAAAAATATTTGTTTTATCTATATCAACATAGGTGTAAAACAATTCAATTGTTAAATGAGCCAGGTGCCCGCGTGCTATCTCATAAATATAGGTAAATATAGGCCTTTTCCTGATATATCTACTCGTACAGGCGGTGCAGGTTAGGTATGCCTGTACAACGATATATTAATAACCAAAAACAAGCACTGGAGTTTTTGTTTTTTGTTTCTCGTAGAACAAGCATTCGGAACCCGCACCGTTAGAAAACTACTTTATAATTAATAAAAAATAAGTAAGACAATAATAATAAAATATCACAAGACATAATGGCCTATCAAACGCGTCAAATCTTATCCCAACCACCAATTCCCAAATAGGTTATTACAAAAAAGGTTATGTACCTAGCTATTCTAGAAAATCCATAGTTCCAACCTCGTGTGTGCGCGGCGCACTTGTTTGCCACGTTATCACTGATAAGGCCGTACATCGCTCGATTACAGCCTCTTATCTCTTATCACACTCAATCAAGCAACACCGTTTCGAGAGTAAAACTGACGCTTGTGAACATACACGATACAAACAAATTTTAACCTAACACGGTGGCGCTATAAGCGATAAAATATAGTAAGATAACTAAAAGTTCCACACGTTGTAACTTGTTTTGTAGTTATGCCGCACGCAATAATAAGTTTGTTGGTACGTACGAGTTGTAAATGTGGGTAGTTTGTATGTTACTCGGTTTTGTTAGTACCCTGCTTTTGTGTCGTGTTTTGGGAACAGTGTTGCAACTTAAGTAAAGATTTATTTTATGTGGAGTTATTATTTAGTTTAATCTTATTAGGTATATTTTTGTCGGTAAATGTTAACTGTTAATATTTTGTTATTGTCAAATAAATTATCCTGGGGTCAGCTTCTATTCTAACGCATTAAGCTGAATATCAGTATTTTGCGTACATCGACTACCAATAACCTCCACAACCCGAGGTGATACGATACTCTTTGTTAGACTAGAAATTAGACTTTCTGGCCTCTGAATACCCGTAACGACTGGAATAGATCTTCCAATGTGTTCAGCTGTACAGCTTTGTGTGCGTGAAATATATGTTTGTGAACACCCCCGCGACACAGGAGTTATTCCTAGTGCAGGCGTCGTTTTTTTTTTTAAATGAAATATAAATAGAATTCAAATCATTCCGGTAATTCAAATCATTGTAATTAGTATAATTTAGTATTATTTATGATTTATTTTTATATCATTTATTGTAATGTTTTGACGTGTTCAAGCACCTCCTGGGGCCTATGAAAATAAATGATTTGAATTTTGAATTTTTTTTTTTTGGAATTTTGAATAATGGCAATCGGAACCGAAGGCTTAACGTGCTCTTCGAGGCACAGAGGAAAATTTGTTATATTGAGATGGTCACACAACTGCGGTAAGCGTTGCTTAACCTGCAACATCGACCGGTTCACGTGGCTTCGATTTAACTATAATATTTTGTTATTGTAATATTTATAATAGTTAGATAATTTTTGTTTTAAGATTAACAGAAAACAAAGTTTGGACCTATTGGACGGGTGAATTGTAATTTAAGAACGAAACTAAAGCTATAAAAAGTAAGTAATATATTACAGTAGTATCCTATTTACATTTTTTAAATTCGCAGACGAATTTTCATGAATAATTCGCTGTTGTAATAGACACACTTTTTTGATATTCATATTAAATAATGTAAAATATTACAAACAGGCTTTTAACGACAATTTTTGTTTATACTGAAAAGAATATCAAAGTGTTATTTTGACACGATGTCTGATCGATTTATTTAGTAAGGACTGAATACTAATACAACGCCTAAACATCCACGGTGTTTGAATTACGTCCCTTACTTACAGACTATTACGTCTTTCTCTGAAAGTTTTCCCGTTTTAAATATTTTCCACGCAATAAATCCTCGTTTAATATAATTGAACTACAGTTTGAGAAGACATCTGAATGTGCGGATATTTATTGTATATTTCTGGAACAATCTACCCACCTTCCCCGCGAGCTGTGGCAGACTTATTTGCTTTTATATCCACTCCATATTAATAAGTGATCTTTGATATTTATAGCTTGTATGGGATATTGGTTCAAAATATATTTTCACACCACAATAGCCAACCTAAGTTACACCCACACAAATTTGTAACACATTTCATACAATATGAAAAGCTGTTACACTTATCTATCTGTAATCGGCCGATCAATACTCTAATGAAAGGGGAATTATACCAAAAGGGTCTCTTTATCGCTCAAATATGTATTATCGTGCCCTTTCGTTATTGTTTGAACACAAAATAGTTATCAACGTGTGTAAAAGCTGGTTGATAATTGTGATTCTAGTTTGGGGTTCAGGTACAAATGGTAATATTAATGTTAGAAATGTTACCTCAGAATGAGTGTAAAATCTATTGTGATTTTACTGAAAAATTGAGGTGCTAATAATGGTCCTGCAGCTTATTTGCAGATGTAGATTTTGTAAATAAACTTAAGTTAAGTATTGAGGTACAGCTAAGTGCATTTTTAACCGACTACGGCGAAGCCAAAAGTTTTGGCTGTCTATGTATGTATGTTTGTATGATCCGCTGTAGCGAACAGATTTTAATGAATGAGGTGTCATTACAGATTTGTAAAAATAGGTCGGGTGACATAGGCTATATACATTTTACAAAAATACGTAATTTAATCGACAGATTCTACCATCTTATTACATTATACACTATATTATATACTTATCATATTGTTTAAGCTAAAATCTATAGTTTAAATGCGGTCGAACAGTTCTCGCGGTCTTCTCTGTGTAACGAATCAAGATTAAGTACAATATGAGTACGTAGTCAGTTTATAATTTTAACTTAATTCTTGTTCGTTAATCTTTCTTATAATCACTACATAGTATAAAACAAAGTCACCTTTTCTGTCCCTATGTGCGCTTAAATCTTTAAAACTACGCAACGGATTTAGATGCGGTTTTTTTTTATGAATAGAGTGATTCAAGAGGAAGGTTTTTATGTATCACTACATAGTATAAAACAAAGTCGCCTTTTCTGTCCCTATATCCCTATGTGCGCTTAAATTTGCGATTTTGATGCGGTTTTTTTTTAATGAATAGAGTGATTCAAGAGGAAGGTTTTTATATATAATAAATGCATATTATAGTAGAGAAAAGCCGAGAAATTTAAAGATTTGTAATGTGATGTCGTAACAAACATATTTTTCTGCGCTTACATTGCAACCGCTGGCTAAACCTTACGAGATAGATCAAATTTATGTACTACGTAATTGTATATCTTGAAAAAATGAATAAAAAAGTCCGCGACAGCATATGTTTATCTCCTAAAGATAACCCACAGTAACCATTTTTATCTTTTACATATTACAAAAAAAATATGGGTTATTTACCAAGCTATTTTAAACGATACAGTATCATTACTTATCCAATTAAGTACATTAGATACGTTGTGCATTTCATGTAGATCAAAATTGCTCTTTACAGCATGTGATTTAAATGAATATTTTCGAAGATATTACAGATTTAAAAATTGCGGGATGTAGAGTTTGCGGCGGTATCGGCCGGTCGGGGCGGCGCGGGAGCGAGCCTGTTCAGAGGGACAGAGAATCGTCAATAGAGCGTGAGGCTCGACTCAGTCAGCTTCGGGATAAAAATAGAGCTGAGAAATGTAAAAAGTAAATAGGTAAAAATGTTGTGTATGAATATTCCAAAGATAGCAGGAAATCTTCATGGTATAGGGAAAGGGGAATTGTTTTACTCCTAATTTAACGCGTGCGGGCCACGGGTAGTAATGAATAAATCAAAACTACAGGATCGATTTTAATCATTTTTTCAGTGAGTGACATAGGCTATAATATATTATTATTATATACCCGTGCGAATCCGGAGCGGGCCGCTGTGTTTATATACAACGTTCACAGTTTTTCTGTAGTGTATTTAGTATCAGCATTGTACCCGTGCGAAGCCGGGGCGGGTCGCTAGTAATAATTATAAATTTGAAAGTTTGTAGATGTCAGGATGTTTGTTACTTTTTGATGCAAGAAATACTGATCAATTTTGATGAATTTCGGCAGACATGAGCTAGGAAAGGCACTTAACGGCTGATAATTTTCATCGATGTACTACTGTACCGACGACAGTTATGAACCGCGGGGCATACGTTTGTAATGTAATAATTTATGACATAATTTAGAAAACGGAAGTGACGAATAACTATTAAACATCAATCAAGCTTTTAACGAATGAATACAAAACAGGGGTGATCAATAAATGGGTGTTTCTATGAATAACAAGTATATATTTACAAAAGAAAAGTATGTGTGTATTAGTATCAGTTATTTTAGTACCCATAGTACAAGCTCTGCTTAGTTTGAGACTAGATGGCGTTGTGTGTAAGTTGGGCGATATATATTTGGCGATATATATTTGGCGATATATATTTGGGGATATTATTGTGCCGGGTGGATAACTCACGGGACTTAAACATAACAGGTGAAGTGTGGGGGTTGTACACCTCTGCCACACCCTTCTGGGTAATAGAGGTGTGATGTTATGTTATGTTATAATGATATGTTCTCTTTTAGCGATATCTATCAGATACCACATCTTTGCGAATAAAACCTGTCCGTATCCAATAACAGCGAGCACTTTTCCAAAACTAAATCTTTTCACACATAATAACGAACGGATGGCGGAGTGGGTAGTGTACCTGCCTGCGACGCCGATGTCGTGGGTTCGATTCCCACTTAAGACAAATCTTTGTGTGCATGAACATGGGGTCTTTGTCTTAGTCTGGGTGTTTCTATATATATTAAGTATGTATTTACAAAAGAAAAGTATATATGTATTAGTATCAGTTATTCTAGCACCCATAGTACAAGCTCTGCTTAGTTTGGGACTAGATGGCGTTGTGTGTGCGTCGTGAAATATTTATTATTATTTATGAATGTACATTTCAGCCTGTCACAGCAGCTCCATCCATCAGATTACAACGATCCTGACTGACACCAAATCCTAACTTTCAAAAGCAAAGACGCACAATATTAAGACATATGTCACCCCTATGACGTGATTTGACTTTTGCCATGGGTATAGGAGAGGGGGGAGGAGGCTATGGTTTCACGTCCACAGAATAACAATAACTTTGGCAACATGTTGGGTTACGCGTTCATTTGTGGCCACAAATGTATTGGTATATCGCTCACGTTTCGCTTTGCGGGAGAGTGGGCAGAATTGGGACTAGTGGCGATGACACACAATATTTTTGTAAATGTGTGTGACTTGACGTGTGTGTGACGTGTAGCGTTTCAGATGGAATGATAACGATCTTGAGCGCAGTTTGTGTTATCTGTATAAAATGATTATCTATGATCTGTTACAGTTATCAATAACTATTCTACAACGTACTAGGTCTACATGATAGTGGTAAGCGACAACTCATTGTAAATCTCAGATTTGGTCTCTGAATTGGGTAGAAGTAATAAACGTCACATAATTCTCAGTTATTACTTAAAGTCAGGAATTGTGACCATACAAGGTGTTATACATTACGTTATAGACATTTTAAAATGAACTCTAAAAAATGCCTGCCTGTACTTATTGGATTTGGATTTTTTTACATTATTGGATTGGATTTGGATTTTTTACATTAGATAGAACGCCAGAAGCAATTAAACTATCCAGTGGTCCCAATGACAAGGCCAAATACACACATTCACTCACTCAAGCACACCCAGTCTCAGAACAAATATTTGCGAATTACACAAAGATTTGTCCCATGTGGGGATCGAACCCACAACACCAGTGCAGTGGAGAGCGGCGAGGCGACCGCTTAAACCACTACACCACACGTGCAGACAAAACAAAAAAACAGAAATATTAGACTTATTATTACTTTTACCTAATCTAGAGAACTGGCGGTTAGCTATTACATACTGCTAGACCAATGAGGCATGCAAGGCAGACAGGTGATATATATGTAAAAAAGTTTTGACTAACTTTTAAAAACCATAAATATCTGTGTCTAAAATAGGACTTAGTCATACAGAATTATATCTACGAATGTGGAATAACCGCACTATTCAAACAAACGGCGACGATGTTAGATAACATTGTGTGTACCGTGAGTATATGAGGGTGTGTGTGTGTACGATAGTCAACTGGCATAAAAGTAATAACATTATAATTAATTATTAAAATAATGTTTGCTATTATTGTCTAGCTAGACGCCAAGTGCGGAGTAGAAAGTGTTAGTCCTAAAATGATATGGAATTACGTAGTATAAATAAAATATAAAGTAATTATACAGAAAATGATTTTTCTATTAAATACTGTTTTTATTTAAGGATGTGTCCCACCGCGACCTGTCGGGTTCGATTCTCATATCGGGAAAAAAGTTTATTTTGAATTTTATAGTCGGGGCTTCCAACACCAGCTCAGAGTTGAAATTGTACCCGGTGAATGGTGGATGATAGGCTCACCAACTGTCACAAGGGATCTAAACAGGTGAAATGTGGGTTTTATACACCTCTGCTATACCCTAGCGTGCGAGTTTAAGCCTTTTTCCTAATGAGTTTAGAACCTAAAAGCCTTTAATATAACTATTAGGACTTATTGATAAAATATCTATGATATTTACAAATAAACAAAATAAATAAGTGTCCAGGTTTAAATCAATCTTTGTAATATCAGCGTAGACTAGAGATATTTAAAAGGAACTCCTACATCAATGCTATTCAAATATATAATAGGCTTACCGACTGTATTTAAGGACCTGCCTTTACCAATGTTTAAAAATAAATTAAGTAAATGGTTATTAGATACCTAAATGTTTTTACTGTATTAAAGATAATATGACATATTATATAGAATGATATTAATAATTATGTAATAATGAATAATTGAATTGAGAATGAAATTATTATTATAATAATTATTGTTAAAATTTTATCTAAGAAAGTTGAATTTCTACTGCATGACTAATTATATTATTATTTTTTTGCAAGCCATTGTTATAGAATGTATTGAAATATTGTTTAATTAATAACACCTGTATTTTTACTACATTCTTGCAAAATAAATGATTTGATTTGATATTATACCTCCTACGCCTTTCATTGAACGATCAAAACGGTACACAAAACTGAAAAAAAACTGCCTACTCATACATCACTAAAGATCTACTTAGATATCTATAACATACTTCTCACAGACTGATTTACGGCTTACGTAATATAAGAACATTAAGCCCAAATACCGATAGGATATACCAAGGACCTATTTCAGTGCCCACTCGATTGAGCAAAGAAAATAGACGTAGGTTGAAGTAAACCATTTATTTTTGTCAGTGACGTTATAATCTTAGCAAATATTTGGACAAGCTATAGATTATTTTGAGGACGAGTTATGGTGACGTCAGTGGATTAAGCCTAGGTTGTTAAAATATGAGTTAGCCTACATTCAGGCAGTATTAATGACTCAGCAATAATTTAAAGCCTAAGTATTTTTTTCCGATTATTAAAAGTAGGTTATGCATTCACCCCCGTAAGTTTATATCGGTTTCTAAATAAGCCATTAGATCAGATCATCAGAAAGCTTCAATCGTAAACCTTTTTTTTTAATGGATTCATTTATCAAAAAGATTTTCAACAAGCTAAAAGAAACTGATGCAATCGGCATAATCAGGATCATGGAACAGGGATGGATATGAAATGAAGGTTTCAGAATGTTGATCATTCCTAATTACCCGTCTACCTAAATAACTTTAAATTATTAAAAAAACAAAAAAACGTACTATTCTATTATAACTTCGTTTGTTACCGCCTGCAACATCATAAAGAATTTAGTTTGACATATTTCATTTGTTGTTAATGAATTTAATGTAGATAATGCTATACTTGTTTTTATCTTTTCAGTTCTTTTTTTTTAAGCAGTCGGGTTTTTTGTTTTTTTAATAATTATTTTTTATTTTACTCTTTTTAGTTCTTTTAACCGACATGTTTTTTATATTTATTAATTTGTAGAAATCAAATTTTTTTGCAATCAATGAGCCTTAATCGTAAGTTAAACTATCAAATGCAAAAACAATTATTCAAATTCGACCGGCAGTTTCTAAGATTAGCGTGAGCGAATATACAAACTAACTTCCACCCACTTCGGGCGCGCGAGCATGCCGATATATAAATTTGTAAATTGTGTTTAATCAGTAATATAAATGTGATAAGAAGTATATATTTTTGAAATGGTCTTTTCATGGCCTTTTATTTAATACCCATATTACTATGATGAAAAGAAAATCCATACCTCCCCCCCTTTTTTTTTTTTCATTTTCCGGCGCCATTTTGAAAATTTATATAGCCTATGTCACTATCACTGTCTCGACGAATTCAACGACACCTCATATGTCAAAATCCGACAAGCCGTTTAGGCTGTAGGGCGGTACAAAGAAATAGACATACATACATACATACATACATACGCTCGAAAAACATTCCTCCTCTGACGCAGTCGGGTAAAAACTTAATCGCACTATTATCTAGTGTGATTCATACACGATATAAATACAAAGCGCTTATTCATTTTGACAGAATTCCCGCAAGCTATATTAGATACTGGTTTTAGGCACGAATGCCCTTTTTCGGATTTTTATAATCGCTTTTTTTCAATTAAAATTAAAAAAGCATTTTTTTCTCATCACAATATTTTAAAAACAAATAATGATGACCTAATCCTATTTTGACAGTTATATTGTGGGGAGACTGGTGCCCATTATCCATCCAGGCGCACATTTGCTCGCTTTACTACAACTTCCTATGAATGAGTGAGTCAGAGCGGCACGGGAACTACAAAATGATTTCTCAATATAGCATAAGCGACACCTGTATCAGCTGTTCCAATAAATTGTGAACTTTGTGACAGGTGTAGGACAATATTAGTAACTACCAAGAAATGGTTTATATGACTAATTCAAGTGCACGCCTGAAAGCAAGGATCTCATACGATATACATTTTATATGATATATTTTATGAATGTAATTATAATATCATCATTAGTGTATGTCGTAAACTATGTTTTATTTACTGTAGTAAAATGATAGTATTATATTTGTATATTATGTATATTGTTTTTTTTATCATCACAATATTTATATTTATATTTTATATATTTTTTTATTATTATTATGTTAGTATTAGTAATGATATCAATGTAATTATGTAATTTATATCAATGCTTTTTATATAGCTATTAATTTACTATCTTAAATTCATATCTAGTTCTAACACGTGTTTAAAACTGCACCTACTATCTACATCTCTGCATCACCTAAAGCTGGTAGATACTTTTTGTATTAAATCCGCCTTTGTACATTTTAGTGCCTACAATTTAAATAAAATATGGTATTGTGTAGCATCTAAAAAAACTTAATGTTTATTCTCAATATAATGATTCTTAGGAAAATATGATTGACGGCAAACCAGAGAGAACTATCAGTCTTGCATTCGAAAAAAAAGTTTATTAGCCTAAATTATTTGACTTGTTTTCAAGAGCTTCAAAATTCAAAATTTTATTTACAAAATTTACAAAAAAAATTGGTATCGTAAGTTGAGCAAAAACGAAGATAGTAATAAATCCTTCACATGTGCGCTGGGATCTTATGATTCATCAAAACTGCCAAAACTCAAGCCAAAACATAACTGAGAGCGAACTTTGAAAATTGCAATACACAAGTTGCACAACTTTCTGGACGAGTACGCGAGAAACTAACAACTTTTTGACTTACTCCGATAGTTAGATTGAGATATAAATTATGGATTATAAATGAAAATGTAAATATAATATGTATAAAAACGAAGCTAGATTATTTATAAATTATTTCCTTGCGCGTTTTTCCACGAGAAACGAGAAAGGTATTTATATTTACATTAAAAAAGTTTCCAATTGGTCAAAAATATGTTTGAATAGTTTTAGATTAAGAATATTGTAGTCATTGATACCATTGCAAAGAAAGTCAAGGAACTTGAGCTATGTTAAATCGTTATTCAACAATAATAAATTTTTAATAAGGATATAATGTATCAAACATATTATTAATAACAAAATAACTCGTAGTAGATAGTTATCTAATATACATAGCAGAAATATTTCTCAAGATACAAATAAAATGCTGATAAATAAATGATAACTAAACCCAATAAAATCACAGTAGATACTTCCTTGCTTCATTATACATGGCGTTAAATATGACAACACTGAAGGAACAAGTGAAATGGCAACATTAATGTTAAGTTTCAGACAAAATAAAGATAAGATGATAAAAACCGCATGTTGTTTTTGATAACCAATTAGTTTAAATGAGAAAAAAAACAGGACTGTAATAATATCTTCAACAGTCTTTCAATATACATTGGACCGCTAAAATTACATAAGACTTAACAAAACCACAAAATAATAGAAATAAGACATGTATTAGTGGATGATACTAAATAACTGAAAAACTTAACCTGAAGTTGTATCTTCGAACAGATATATTTGCCCATAGTCATAACTTCCAATATGTCTGCTTCAAGTTTATTTTATGTTGGCCTAAAATAGAGCCGTAATTGAGTTTAGCTTAAAAAACTAGGTTATAAAAAATGACGATTCATCGACATTTTCAGTAAGAATCTTCAATAAGTATGTAAAGATTCCTGGTGGAATCTTCATTGGACACACAAATCAACACCAGAATTAGAATGCACTCAATAAAGATCTGTTCGTAAGCTTTAAATGACTTATACTTAAGGTAAGATTAGATTGTCTGAGATCTCATTAAAAACTGAAACCCTGAAAAGCAATCTAACCTTATCTTTGAAGTGTGCATTGTCTCAATAGTCAATGTTTCAAACAATTGATGTCACGATGATAATGTGTTTTAGGCTTATGCAGTGTTAGATATAAGAAACGATGACACATTGACTTGAAATGCAATCGAAAATTGACAAAAAATTTAACAACGCAACTAGAAGTTTTAGTACCCACTTACTTACCAATAGATATCAGGGACCGCACGCACTATCTTTCTTGTTTCCAATCAAAAGCGATTCAAAATTGGTAGGTTTTAAAATGTGAACTGTCAAAACCGGATAGCATTATTTGGAATGGCAAGAATACGTCATAGTACGAGGCTAGATAGAAGATGGGAGTAAAGAACTTAAGAACTACACTTACTTCGGCTTGCTGTAGGGCGACGAGGGCTGCTTGTGGTTCTTGTTGGGCAGCGTGTGTCTGTTTGCGTTTGTATCAAGGCCGCCGCCCGGCGATATCTTGCCGGCGAGTGCGTTCAATGTATGCAACATGGCGGGCGGCGGCCGCTTAATTCCTAGCGGCCTGGTCACGGTGATGACACGACCACGTTTGTCGAGACGAAGGTGCTTGATAGCCGCCACGGTGCCTTATCTCCTGATAAGAGGCGCGGGGGCACACACGCCCCCCGCCTCATCGCCACCTGACACTGTCACACACACACTCTCACGCGCAACGTAATGTTTGCTTGTCTAAACACAGATATGGGTCAGCGTCCTGTCCGCTCTATACATGATTTTGGCATTTTTTCATTACTTTTTTAGTTTTTTTTAGCACTGGTTACTTATTCACGTACTTTATCACTTTCTTAATCAGTCCTCGAACTCACTTATCTGTTGGATTTGAATTTGTTATAGTGACCGTTGCGATGTTTTGTTAGTTCAGTTTCGGTGGATTACGATTACAAAATATTAGATAAATAAGATTAAAACTTAAAAGTTATTAGAACGTTATGGTTTACTTTATGTAAATAACAAGATTATAACAAGTAATCAACCATCTAAACACTACAATGCGTAGATACTTGTTACTTGGTCTTACTTTGGAAAAAAGTGTACTTATATATTATTATGAATTGGTACATTTTATTGGGATATCCAGTAGGTGTTAAACCTATCTCTATAAATCAGATTTTCTGTCAACAATATCTAGAGTTTAGACGGCTCACGGATTTCAGAAAAATATGGTTTCCAAGGTGTCAGATTTATAAACGCCTGAACAAAAACTCGGAGCAAGAAAAATATATCCCCGTGTCGTAATGAAATATGTGACCGCAGGCGGTTTGAGTAAAACCTTTTTTATTATTGCTTTATTTGATAAATAAATGCTCATAAAAAATGTCGCTTAGCATTTGGCGTGTGTGTGTTATGTTCTTTTGTGCTTTTATAACGGTTTTAAATAAGTCGTATTACGGAATATATAAGATACGAATTGTAACGTTTATCTAATAAATTTGTCATTTTGGTAGTAAAAAGTATCGTAAAAGAATCTCTTTGCTTGTAATTTAGTATGAGACTAATCTCGTAACTCGCAACATGAAGTTGTTTGTAGTTGTTAGGCTAAAACTAAACTGAATTTCGTAAACTTTCGCCATAACGTTAAACGTTGTATGGCCTTGCAGTTTCATTTTACCACAAAAAACCTCATTTTTATACATTTTCATTTATTCTGTGTAACGATCGACGGACGATTCGAACCTTTGTTACAGAAGATCCTTTATAAAGTAATTTATAAATAAAGATTATTAGAAAAATACACGTAATACAATAATACTTTATAAAAATTCCACTAAATGGCATACCGTCTATGGATATTTGTTACTTTAATTTCTTAAAAGTTGGTTTGATAAGGCGTTGTCCTAGGTGGACGACAAGTGTGACACTAAGCGATGCAACTCGATACAAACGCTTCTGTGTCCATAGCAATTGTCGCGTGCCATTGCGTGAAATGTATTGTTTGCTTAGCGTTACGTCGTGTTGTTTCATGTAGGACAACTGTAAAATGCATCTAATAACTTTTATATCAATATCCAATTTCCTTTGCTAATGTTTCCTAGCTGCAATATCAGCAAATCTATTACTAAGTGGTTGTCTCGTCTAACTCAAACCTATCATACAACCTTTAATAGCCAACACGAAGTATAAAACAAAGCCACTAACTACGGTAACATGTCAATTCGAACGAGCCCCTAGGGAAAGTTGGTATAATCGATACAGAGACATCGAAATACCTAAGTTGTGTCAACTAATTAACTGTTAGGGTTGTACCATACTGGACTAGTGAAATAAAGCTGATAGTAATAAGGAAATAAAATAAATGTACGGTCCATATATCGACGTTTTGGTAATGATTATACAGCCGTATTTGGAATCTCCTCTTTTTTTCTTCGGTTACAAAATATTATAAAATAGAGAGAACTGGAGAAATGAGATGGAGGGTACCCAAGGGTTCTCCAATACTAGGTCACATAGACCCATCGTGTTAGGCCTCATTAAATTTGTATCAATGAGTTTTTTCGTGATATTCAGATTTCTGTTGTATTCCGGAGGGTATCCAGGAGCTCACTACTTCTGATTTACCTTTCTTATGTTACCTTGAAAATTTGCTTGAATATTGTGTTTATAATGTTAAAAAACATTTTTAAGAACAAGCTTTTATTTGAATAAAAGAACTAAAAAGCCAAAAATAATAAAATAAAAATAAAATCTTTAATAAATCAATCCAATCCATTACCGAAATAATAGCGTGTTATATTTACAACATAGGTTATAAGATGAATATCTAACGCTTTTATTTCGGTTATGTATTAAATTGATTGGTTAAAGGGTTATTTCTAGCTTTATAGTAATTTTTTATTATTAAAATTAAAGCTAATTCTTAAAAAAATATTTTAAACTTATTAGTATTGGAGCAAAATACTTATCATAAACTGCAATAAAAATAGGTACTGAAAAGTTTCTAAAAGAAATTCCAATACCACAACTATTGCAGGTATTACAGCTTCCTACCTTATTTCTAAGCGCTCTTTATACACCTAAATGAACATCTCTGTATGTCGAGCAGTTATACATTTAGCGTTAGTCTATTTTACTTCTGAATGAGCATCCACGGTCGTCTTCGTGAATGCAAGTACTACCAATATTGCAAATACGTTTGTGGTCGATACTAAGGTAATATGAAGTAAGGTTATGCTTAACTTGAGCTTCTATGGGAAGTAATGACAAGAGCGAGAAATTGACGAAAACAATTTTGCGACCCAATTTGCACAGATCCTTATAAAGTTTCGGATTATAAAGTGGTGGTTATTTCTATACATTTCAATACAAATCTAACATTAAAGGCCATTTGCAGAGGTTTCGGCTAGATATTGTTCACCCCATTAAATAAAAGTTGGCCAAATAGAAGTGACAAAAGTTACACTTAAGAAAAAGAACACAGCTGTGTTTATGCGTATTCTACCAATACGATTTATCTAACACCTCTGAAACTAAGGCTTCTATAAAGTTCTAAGTAGACTATCAGAGACTTAAAAAACTACGAAACTGGACCTAAGGAAGACTTTTTAGTATCTATAGAACATTAAACAAAACAAAACGTTAATTCATGGTTAAATTATATATTAAGGTAAAATATTTAAGTTAACTGTATTCATAATAAAACATTGCCAACCAGCAGCAGTTTGTAACCGCACTTAACTATTTCCTTATTTCAGTCCAGTGCTTGACCATCCTAAACACAATCAGAATAAACCGTCTTTAGTACAACCATATAATCACGCCATTTATAAGCACAGGGCGTAAGCACGGCCAGCGTTTGCGGAAAAACGCCCGCATACGATCATCGGACGTGAGTAATAAAATTAACTGAAAGCACTGGAACACAAATTGGTAGCAATCTGGGAAATGCTTCAATTTGTCTAAATTAAAGTTGATTACAAGCTGCGGTATTGTCAATAAAGTTTTTTTTGGCATTTGAAAAATAATGCGTATTTCTAATATATCTAAACTAATATTATAAAGAGGAAAGATAAGACTTTACGTGTGTTTGATTTAACTCAAAACGGATGGACCGATTTTTACCATTATAAAGCATAATACATCTTTACTGTGTAGCATAGCGTCGGTGCGTATGCTAAACCCGTTATGTACTTTGTTTTGCTATTCAATTTTCAACCTTATGCAACTGATAAAAATTTA
Source organism: Hypena proboscidalis (assembly GCA_905147285.1). Taxonomy (NCBI): domain Eukaryota; kingdom Metazoa; phylum Arthropoda; class Insecta; order Lepidoptera; family Erebidae; genus Hypena; species Hypena proboscidalis. Next base: position 3,820,017 of record LR990132.1, read on the forward strand.
CAAAACAGCCGTTTTGACAGGCGCATCAATTTAAAATTGAACAGAAATAGGACCACCGACGATAGACTATATTTTATTGAAGTAGCGGGCACCGCGGGCTGATACTTGTAATTAAGTACTAGTACTTCTTAGTTTAACCTCCTACTAGCCTAAGACTTTAGCAGTATAATATAATCAAGCCTTTTTTAAGCTCATAAGTCATTTTTTTGGTAAAAAAACTACCGCACACGGTCATAGAACGTGAGTAATAAAATTAACTGAAAGCACTGAAACACAAATTGGTAGCATGGCATAGCCAATTTGGGGAATGTTCCAATCTATCTAAATTAAAGTTGATTACAAGCTGCGGCATTGTTATGATTGCGTAGTTTTTTTAGAGCTTTGATGGAGTTACAATGGAAATTTCTATCATTCAAAGGTTCGTTACTATGTTCATGTAAAAAAATAAATATTTTTTTCACATTTGACGTAAATTATGTAGTATTTATATTGAGCGTTCGACAAACAAAATTGTTTTAAAGCGTAAGTGCTTTAAAACAATTTTGTTCTTATTCCATCCTCTCTACCGCGAAGTCAAGACAAGCACTATTTATGAATATTCTAGAGCATTTAGCCATACCTACTTCAAATCATACTAGGAATAGTCGAAAAGCATTTTGGACATGTAATTATAATTTGTTGATGCCGGTGTTCCCTCTTCCAAGCTCAATAACGTTAAATTCAAAGTGACAATAAGTCAGTTGTTATACTAAAATCTATTTGTAATAGCCTAGCCTACATAAAAATAGCAGATAAAATTTTATCACAACATCCTATAATCGTGTTAACAAAACTTGGCCAACAATTCACAAGTCGTCAAAGTTCGTACCGAATCCGTACCACAAACACGTACGAAGCTTGCTTTATGACCACTTACTGAATACAGCACAAAACAGGTTATAAATACAACAATAAAATGATTTTTACGTTTATTCGTATTTACGTTTACTGACTACGTTCGTAAATGGCCTATCGGTGTGGCGATTGTTTTCAAACGGATTTGCAGAGGGTGAGAAACTGTAAAATCGCGTAATGTACCTACTAAAGTATTTTTTTGGTGGAAGAGTTTTCGTAAACAACCTCAGAAAGACTTGCTTAACGTGACTATACAGGAGGCACACTACTAACTTAGGACATTCTTTAGATGTTGCAAACTTGCAACGCATCTGTATGGTACATAAAAACTTTAAAATGTTTCTGTATGTACTTGAAATTCTTGGAATGTGAGTTTCCATTTAGCGTCAGGCTACACGTTCGTTTATTTCATTCATAAATCGTGAAAATTCTGACTCAATATTCAAATAACTTAATCGAGATTGTTTGGTAGCAGTATTGCACAGGATGAGAAGTGGTTCAATGGAAACGATTATCGCGTTAAGTACTGCGGTTAAGCTGAATCAAAAATTACAAGTTATGAGGACAGGACATTTAAGTAAGTGTTCGTTGTTTAACATTATATCTAATAGTGACTTCATTTGTAGGTAAACTCAAATAAAGGCCATCGAATAGCTGTGACTCTACTAGTTTTTGGATTAATGATAATTAACAGGATTTTGGTATAAGATCGTGATTGCATCTATAGAAACTACCTCTACGGTATTATTATAATATCGTAAGCAGTCGCTTGTATTGTTTTGTTACAGAATTAAATACAACACCAATGTGGGAGACAAACCAAACATTACAGAGCGCAGCCCGTAATGATAAAAATGAATTTTAAAGTTTTATTTGATAAAATGTAACAATACAGGATAATGCTCACCAGTCTGGAACCACCTTAAAAGAAAGACTCTTATTCAAAAAGTTGATAGCAGCTTTGCCTGCAGCATTCATATTCCCATGCTCAAAATAATATTACAGCATTCAGTCAACTAAACGTCTGTGACGAACGTCCTGTAAAAACAATGGCTAGCTAGGACCTGCCCAATTTCGGGGACAAAATGGCCCAGAGCTTGCCTTTTCAAAAAATAGAAACCAACGTTTTCTTTTCGACTACCTTTTGTGTTGGCGGTTGCACGAGCCTAAATGCAAAGTTATTGAATGAACGTCGCTTTAAGCTGAAAATTGCAGTATTGTCAGTCAAGCTCAGCCAAAATTTACTTCTGTACCATTTGCCATTTATCTAATAAGAATATTATTTTGTTATATTTTAAAGCAAATTGTAACGTTTACCCGGGGGGTGCCGGTTTGAGTCCTGCTGGATTCTTTATTTTTCAACCTTAATATTGCATAAAATTCTTTTTTTGTTTGTATGGGATAGGCTCAAAAATTACTGTACTAATCTTAATGAAAATTGGTGTGGACATAGTTCAAGACCCGAGAAAGAGCATCATCTACTTTTTACTGTACCAAAACCAGTAACTAAAAACACCTGACTAAAAGGCGGGTGCCACTATGACAGGTGTTTTTAGTTCCTGATTAGGATAAACTTAGCACGTGGGTGGACCTACAGTCAGAAGCTAGTTGAATATTACATAACATATCATCACGACTATATTAGCAGTGTGGCAGAGGTGTACAACACCCACATATTATCTGTGATGTTTAGGTCCCATGGGATAGGTTAGTGAGCCTAGTTTAGCCATCCACCGGGCACAATTCCAACTCCGTGCTGCTATTGTGAATTTCCTAACGGAAAGTACACAAATAACACTTTGCTCGACCCCGGAAATCGAATTCGCGACCTTGCTATGAAAGGTGCATACGTTTACCACTACACTATCGAGGCAGTACAAGTTGAATATAATTTGATGTTTATTCACATGATGAAACTGGTAGTTTCCATCGATTATATCATACCAGCTTCTGTTATGGCAATCATCATTTTATAAAATACTGTGATGAAATAAACTGCTAATTTCACTGTTTAACCAAACTCATAGTAAAGACCCAAAACAGAAACCCGAACTAAATCGAAATACAGCCATTGAAGCTTACCGAAAAAATATGCCAACGAGTCTAATCCGAAAGAAAATACAATACAAAATTCATTCGAGACATTAATGTGCCATTTTTGTCGGCAACATTGCCGAAACGGCCATCTTTAGTTTCGTTCCGCTCTGGACCGTAATATTAATTCCATTATCATAATTTGACTGTTTAATACCACCACAGGGTGAGGAGCCAAGAACCTTGATGCTCCTTGCCAAATATTTATCCGTTTTCTCGTATTCATTACTAGTTTTATTTCTTGGAAGAGTTTGAGTGTCTTGCTGAATGTTTTTTGTGGACACTAGAGTATATGGTGCTTGCCAAATTGGTAGTTTAAGCAGTAACGAGCTTTATTAGGTTACATGCTATTGGATTTTGTTGAATATATGTATTGAGGGAGGGTAGATGAAAGTAGATTAACAAAGGGATTAATGGTCTAAATATTATCGAACGTTTCGAGACAGCGGCGAGTCAAGTGACGAAATATGATTACATAAAAAAAACATGGGAGTGGGTGAATAAAAATAATGACAAATAATGAAAAATTGTCACAGGCATCTTATCAAAAAAATAATTTAAATAATAAAATAAGTATTTATTTCTCACCACAATTATTATTTTCATACAATGAGTTGACTTATACACTACTCACTCACAGATTATTGTGAGGAGGCTGATGCCTAAGCTAGATAAAATCTGTATTTTGGGTCACCAGTCTTCCACCTCGGTGCAAGGTTTGCAGATTATTTCTCAATGTTTACAAAAATTCTGAATGGATTGAGGGGATAATGATAACTGTTCTCGTAGGTACAACTCAAAACGATGATGTTTTAATTTTGGTACTTCAGAAGGTAAGTTATCTTCATATTATAAAGAAACTGTTTGTTACTTATGACTTATACCAGCAACCACGCGGGTAGAAGGTAGATCCGAACATAAAACTTTTCATACATAGTCAAATATATTCCCATAGTTGGTGATTTAACAAAGTAGAAAGTTTTCTTCGAAATCTTTTCAGTACACTTATCGAAGGCGAGGGAGATATTAAGCCATTGAAAGTGATCTGAGCAAAGTTTCAAACTTATACAAAAAGTGTGCATCGTTTCGTCGTAAGCTGATCTTAAAGAAGGAGTGTTCTTATAATTCAAAAGCTTCGGGATTATTGAACTTTTATTTAAACTACCAATATAACTTTTCAAGACGTAGAAAACTCTTTTCAACTTCATAATCTAAAATATGTAGACTAAATAAAAAGCAGCGATAGTACATTTGAAGAATAATATCGAAGGATATAGAATTTACTTTGTTTACTGACTCTGTTGGCGATGCAAATCGAACTTTTGTGAGTGAATTTCTCGAGTTATTATTGAAAAAGACAATTTGATAGACATTAGTTTGTATTACATATTTAACTGAGATAGTAAAGTGAAAATTGTTTGGACGTGTGTTGCGAAGATTATTTGTGTAGGCGCTTGATAACTCTACTAGATGGATAAAGCTAATTTGAATACAGATTTCGATTATACTTGTAGAAAACTAAGCATTTGTATTAAATTAGACAAATTAAACATAGAAAGTATACAAATTATGTTTGTAATTGTTATTTTGTTGATATTTGCATTGTTTGAATAATGTAAGGAACAATTTGTACTGTATTGTAACAGTGTCGTGTGTGCATGATACCTAAAACATGTAAAATAGTTGTAGATGTCGCTACTGAGCCTTGGACACGCCCTCGATTTAGACCACCCACGAAGGAGCGTAGTCATAAGGTAAACTCAATCTTTACCGTGACGGGTCCTTTTGACGATTTTGTATTTATTTTTAGTAAACCGAGTTAGGTTTTTTGATTATTTTGTGACCTATTTTAAATATTTTGTTAAGAGTTTGATATTTACCTTGTAGATAAGAGTTACTTTTGTTGGAAAATATATAGTTTTGTAAAATTATTGTTATATTTGAATATTTTGTGAACCATCTAAGAATAATTTTGCTGTTTTTGCTAATAATGTGTATTAGATCATGATAAAAACATATGAATAGATTGTATTTTGTCTAAATGGATCGTTATAACAATATAGGACATGATAATATAGCGAAACATAGGAAATATTGTCATTTTTGTACCTTTGTTTTATGGGTTTAGTTTATTTCTGTTAATAACTTTGCAATTAACTGTTAGATAATAATTTGAACTATATCACAAGATAGCTTGTAACAAACCCCATCAGGGAACATAAATAGTTTTAATGTAGCATTTATAAGTTCTGAGATATTGATGAAAACGTTATTTAAATTTTGAGAAATTGTAAAATATACAGACATATTGATTGATTATGACGAAAGTGTAACTTGTATGTTAAAGAAATATATATCAGTGAATAGATAATTGTAAGACCTTTATAACGATGTATAATACTTGTACCTAATATTTACGAATTAAGAATTAAAGCCAAATACGAGTGTTTTCCATAGTGAAAAATAACACATCTGCGAAACAAAATTGACATGCGGTGAGCAGATAGTTGCAAGCGGGAGCGCAGTTGGCGGGCCCCGCCCACTTTTGAGAAAAGATTACAAAAGGGACCCGCATGATAGCGCTCATTACCAGTCTCTTCAAGTCGTCGCGCCGGGAACATCTCTCTACTCACCGCAAAGTCTCCATCAAAGTGCATAGGAAATTGTTTAGGGAAAGTCTGTCACTCAGTTTGTGGCAATATCAGTCTTCAGGGGAAGTTAGGTTAGGACTCCAGTGAGAAGAATTGATCGGTGATTGAGGACCGTGCGCGGTGGAACCCGGAAATCTTACTTGGCAAGCACTCGTATTGTTTCTATAACAGATTTAAGTCTTTTATTTGCACATCCCGGTATTGACCTCCTATCTCCAAGTCAAATAGGAAAGACTACCTTTTATTAGGTAGTCCGGTACGTTTGGTTTGGAGAAGCGCGTGAGCAGACGCGCGCGACAAGTGGTGTCGGATTTATAACCCGGCATGAGCCACTTGTCAAATTTTAAGGGAAGCCTTAGGTCGTTAGATAACCTGCCATTCGGTGGGCCTGACGACTGAAACAGACTCGATGGCTTAGTGGTTAGTGTATGCGCCTCTCACCGTGAGTTTTCGGGTTCGATTCCCAGGTCGGGCAAAGTTGTGAACTTTCCGTCAGGAAATTCACAATAACAGCACCGAGTTGAAATTGTGTCCGTTGGATGGCGATAGGCTCAACTCTATCCCATGGGACCTTAACATAGCAGGTGAAATGTGGGTGTTGTACATTTGTGCCACACCCTTCTGGGTAGTATAGGCGTGATGTTATGTTATGATATAGAAGAAGTTTCGCATTCAATTTGTTCTTCTAAGCTAGTTTATTTACTATACTGTAATATTTGTTTAACAAGCGGTAGACAAACAACATGTTCCGCCAGTAATAAAATCGATAGTATTGGGAACTAAAATACATATAAAACTAGATAAAAAAGATAGTAAATCTTTGTTGTAGGGTTGTTTTAACACCCAATTATATTTTACGTATCATCTATTTTAAACTTTTCTACTGGTAGTTAAGTTCAAAAATAGCACATGTATTGAATTGTTTTTTAATTATTGTGAATAATAATTGCGCCTATTAATATTGTGGTAATGAGCTAACGGAATATGACCCCAACACATTGTCAATACACAATCAAATTAAAATCAACGCGTTTATTAAACAAAGAGATCAACTCATCTAATATTAACAAAACCAACAAACACCATCACATACAATTGGATTAAGGGTACACTACCGACCGCAGTATTTTCATACATTCGTAATCAGGTTGTAACTTTTATACTCCTAAGCTTTCTACCATTATCTAAAGATTTACGAAAACCCGTGTTTCCATCTTTGTTTTCAATTAAATTTTTGGACTAGTCAGAGAGAGAGAGATCAAAAGTGGTAGCTTAGCGTCAAACGATGGTTTAATTAAATACGTTAGTAAAATAAAATGATAGTAAAATGCATTTTGATAGTGCACATATTGTCGAGATTCTTATTATTATGATTTATCAGTTTGTATGTAAAACAGTTTTGGCTAATAGGCACTAACAATCATGCATTTTAGCTTGTTCAAAATAATTAGTCTATAAAATTAGGCTAACTAAATAAAAGCCCGCTTACGAATGTATTAAAATACGGTGGTCAGGAGCCCCCTTAATAAAGGATTACTAATTATTATTTTAAAATATTGAGCTAATGATGCGGAGTCCATCAATATTGTTGGATTGTATCAATTTGTTTTACACTTCATTAGTTATGACAACCACACATGAACACAAGCATGGTTTGTTTGTGGTTGAACACTAAATTAAAATATTCATAGTCATTATAATTTTATCATTTTGAATTTAATATTTGCGTAGTCTTATTTAACACCCTACTATGCAATCATAAAACGCATTGTCAAATTATGGTATAGTTTGTGTATCGATTGCGAGAAACCCAAACCCTTGGTCCCAATTGTCACACTAAATGGCAAATAATGGATAAAAGCACATTTATGACATGTAACAACGGTGATGCTTTTTTTAATTTTGTGGCTTTTGTATGAGAATAAGAACAAGATGTATTCTCAGATTTCACGAGCATTCGCCTGTTATTTCGTTGCATTACAGACAAATGTTCATATAGCTGCAAGTAAAAATAAATTTTGACTTTCCATCGACACGACGAAGAAGAATAAGGACATTAAAATTTGTAACGTTTCATTTGGGGTGGTCAGCGCCCTTATATATTGATATTTTTTTCACAAAATTGATTGGAACCAACTACCCGCTTAGCTTACAGTCCATCTCAAAGGTGTTAACGTATTTCGTAGACTATCATATCGCTCCAATGGAGATGCAAAGACAGCCTTACTCTATTGACGAGCACAACCGTCTTGGCTATCAAACTAAACTAAACTGATCAATGCTAACCTACCTGTGTTTCAATTTGGTTGTGAGATGAAGTACTAAAATTATAGACAAGATATAATAAAAACTCTAGCAAAATGCATATTATTATATCTATCTTTTGTAATGCTTGTAAATATCCTATCAGTTATGAGTAATGATGCCGCCACATAACTGTCCAACTCTATGCAAAATGGCAGTTTGCATAGAGACAGAAGACGTAAACATTTGAATACTACAAATCTATTGACAATGTTCAATATTTGTACTGGTAACTAAACCAGTTCAAAAAAAAACTGTTACGCATATTTACAACCACTATACATAAACCGTGCAAAGGGCGAGCATGCCTGAAACTTCTACATTAAAAAACCTCAATTTTATTATTTGCCGGAACGAGCATCGACTGCGGGACCGAGGCGAATTATCCGCAGTGCCTATTACGTGAACGTAAATTGGGCATTTTTTTATTGAACACGCCAAATCGACGACGTCACGAATGGGGTGCGGATACCCCCTTGCTTGCGGTAAATTATAATTTTAAAAGTCTGCCTGCCTTCGGTAAAAATGGAACTTCATTTTTACAATAAAGAGGTTAGAAGACAGATGTAAGAGAAATTTATGAGGCATTTTGTCAAAACATAAACAAAACGGGTTTGATTTTCGTGTGTAGACAAAGATACGACTGTTTTAATTGGCTGCCATTAATCTTGTATAAAAAATATTGGGTTTTCAATGTACTACGAAAATGGGCAAAGCTTAAAGACAAAGAAATGATTCATACGTCAACAAGTAATTAGGTATTAACATTTTTTGTCCAAGTAACATTTTTGTAAAGTAGTAGGTATAAAATATTAGATGTTACGGAAAAAATACCATGTATATATATTATATAATTATGTAGCGAGTTATTTCGATATTTCAGATATGTTGCAAATAACCTTAGTCTCAAATCTTATATAATAGGTAAGCTTCTAATTATTTGATAATTGATAAATACGTTACAATTATAATATTATATAGTAACAGATTGCAAACAAGAAAGTTAAATTAATACTTACTACTTACTAATAAGGAATAATTCTTTGACCATCGAGGTATACAACCACATAAAATTGTTTAAAGTTCGTCTAGAAAGTTTCATAATAATTTCACGAAACAGTATTATTTGCGAAACTGATATAAATTTAATTATTGTCATAAAACATTTTCTTTATGAAAAGAAAAAAAAATCGACGGTCGGCTGATGCTCCAGCCTTTGTCCATAAGTTGCATTATCCCTAAACGTCTCCTAAATATTGTTCAACATCGGGGAATCCATTTGCAAAATGGACTTTTCAAAGAAATCATCGTTACCCGCAATCGGTTGCTAACCTCACTAAATTGACAGCGATAAACTCTTCCAGGAGTTCATTCAACTATTTTTACACTCGCGTTCTACCAGTGGAAAACTAACTTTCAACTGAGAAAAGTAGTTCCGTCAGATCAACTCATATTTTACAACTTTACTTCAAACTTACTGAAGCCGAGCATTTGTAACTCTATCATCTCGGTTTTATAAAGTTTATGTTTTATATTTAAACTATTTTTTGGTGAAACTACTTTCTTAACTCTCGAAAAAAACGGTCCTGAAATTCCAAATTGTTCAACTAAACGCACAAACAGAAGTTTAGTTCAATCTATCTATCTATCGTTTCGTATATACAGGGTGTACTTTTTGAAACGGGGCAGTAAGGGCAAGTACCTTAACCGTTGCAGTTACAGCAAAACGTTCTTAAAAGACCTTCCCTAACTTTTTGGGACATTTTGAACTGCATTCACAGATTTTGTAAAAAACTTACAGTTAGCAAAAAAAATGCAAAAAGTTCAATTTTTTTTTTATGCCAATCGATTCTATTTCATGTGGGGATCAAAAAACTTTATGGGACCATTTTAGCTTTCAGTACTAGAAAAGACAGAAATCGCCAAAAACGTTTCCCATACATTTCGGCAACAGAAACGAATTTCTACGATGGTCTAACTTTTTGTTATGGCCTGGAAGTGGGTAGAATTGACTGTAAAGTAAATAAAAAGAATTTTTACGCTCAAATTTCGAATTTGATTCGAAAATCTGTGTGTTATACTTAGTTTCAGCTGAGAAACTTCGTATGAGTTATTAATTAAGGATTTTCGCTAAAATGTCTTCTAATCGTGAAAAAATTGACTTATTAGAAGCGTGTTTTGAAAGAACCCTGCAATTCCAGGTTTTTCAAAAGATTTGTAATAACCTTTCTTGTTGGCACATGCCGCAACGGATACTTATTGCGGTACCACACTAATGCAGCTCCCGCATTTCGATTATTGACAAAATACGCTTCTAATAAGTCAATTTTTTCACGATTAGAAGACATTTTAGCGAAAATCCTTAATTAATAACTCATACGAAGTTTCTCAGCTGAAACTAAGTATAACACACAGATTTTCGAATCAAATTCTAAATTTGAGGGTAAAAATTCTTTTTATTTACTTTACAGTCAATTCTACCCACTTCCAGGCCATAACAAAAAGTTAGACCATCGTAGAAATTCGTTTCTGGTGCCGAAATGTATGGGAAACGTTTTTGGCGATTTCTGTCTTTTCTAGTACTGAAAGCTAAAATGGTCCCATAGAGTTTTTTGATCCCCACATGAAATAGAATCGATTGGCATAAAAAAAAGAATTGAACTTTTTGCATTTTTTTTGCTAACTGTAAGTTTTTTACAAAATCTGTGAATGCAGTTCAAAATGTCCCAAAAAGTTAGGGAAGGTCTTTTAAGAACGTTTTGCTGTAACTGCAATGGTTAAGGTACTTGCCCTTACTGCCCCGTTTCAAAAATACACCCTGTATACTGTCTATAAAGTAAATATTACTCCATTGTATTTTGTCCATAATATTTAAACAGTAAAGTTTAAGTTAAGAATAAATGATTTAAGTTTCACGTTTATTTATTCAGCAAGAAGATTGAAATTAAGAATCGTAATTGAAGCAAAATCATCGTCATTTTTAAAACTACAGAAACTCATACTTGAGGCTTGTTACATAAGAAAAATATTAGTCACATATTATGAGATGTTTTCGTACTGCATAGATCATAGATCTCAGACATTTTTATGGAACAGGGTCCTGAACTTACTTCATAATATCAAGTGGTTTATAATCCATTACGCTATATGAGTCATATAATGATATGATATCTCTTCTACACGCCACATATTTCCTCATTTTGCAGACAATAGGACAGTGCGATTCAATATGGCCGTCAACCCAGTCGAGGGGCGTTTGTGCGCTTAGAAATCAGTCGGTTTTATGAGTATCCAGCTACTAACTCATCCAGGTACTTTGTTTACAGTGTAAGCTTGCGTGAAGCAATAGCTGTTAGTTTTTTTACGTGAAGGTATAATGGTGTTACTGTGAATGTGATAAATAGAGAATTATAAATAATTAACGGTGATTATTAATAATTTAATCACAGTACCGATAAATGTTGTACATTTTCAAAAATAATGTCAGCTAAGTGTCTTTATGATCCATCGTGCAATACAGGAACGGTAGAAATTTTGAAATTTTGGTCCTATAGGAACAGTAGTATGTTAGATTAAATTGTGACCAACAACGCACGAGCTAAACGAGTGTAGCGAGCGTGCTGCGGCAGCGGTCGCTAAGTGTCAGAATCGAAATGCTACCCAAGGACTGGATTGACAAAATAAACTACCACCGGGAAAAGTGATTAGTTAATTATATAATTACGCAAATAATGTGGTAAATATTAATAATCACCTGTAATTATTAATATTTTTTAATTTATCACAAACTTTTCCTAATCAACTTTTGTCCTACCGCCTAATTCTGGACTCTATTCAGCCATTATAAAGACAAATACTCCGTACTGCATTAAAAACTAACCGTATTCAGAATAATTACCAAATAAGCTCGCTTGGTTCTCAAGCATCAAGCACAAAGTTGAACGAAAGCGAGACTGGGCTGTTTAAATTTAAAATTAGCTAAAAACTTTTCTGCCTAGTGGCACTCGAGCCCTCAAAAAGTTGTCTCCAGTAATTATTTGTGTATTAAAGCCGTTTCCCCATCTGCACAGTGGGTCAGTTCTGTAGAAGTTGTGTAGTGGTACGAAGTTGTTCGTAACAAGTGGAGCGAAGCGAGTTGACATTCAGTTATCATAGTTTGTTGGATGCGGCATATTGAAGTTTGGATCACTAGCGCGGATTACATGTGGTGAGTTTGGTTTGAGTTTGTTGGCATGCATTATTTGATGTTTAAACGGAAGGTATGTTATGTAATGATTAAAATAGATTTAACTATGTTTGTTAATTATGCACAAAAGGTTATTTTATTTAACCAAAATAAACTCAATTAATATAATGTTTGATAATAAATATTACTTTACGATGTATCAATTTGTGATCTAGATTTTAATATACATAACCAAAATAATAATATTAAATGAATGATAAAAATGGAAGTAATACATATTTTAAAACAAAATATAATTACTAACATAGACCATAAGATAATTGTTACTAACAATCTATAGATGTAAATCTGATATAAAATTATTAATAAATAATAAATAAATGTTAAATTATTAACGCATGTATTATTTAAGGACTAGTCTAATGCCTGGTACGGACTATACGATCCAATATACGCGATTACGCGTGAACACAAGGTGGCAAGTCATGTTTATAATCCAGCTATGTATAGTGTTCTGTACGCGTATACATTGGAACGCTAAGTCCAAACAAGGCTTTAGTGTTCTGAATGCAAAGCTATTTATGATCAAGTTATATTATTGCAACATCCATTCTCTTCTACGCTCTGCGTCGTTACTCGTCTCATGGACACTGGCTTTGTAAACCGGCCGTGGAGTCGCTTGTAGTGGTAGAATTTCATTAATTTACATCCACTCTCCAAGTTTTCAACTCTTTCGCCCCTCAAGAGTCACTACTGTTTCGTGTTCCCGATGTTTATCGAAGCAACTAAGTACACAGATGGATTATCTATTCATTACTATGTTTGTTTTTGATCTTTTACCTTATTTTTAAGGGGTCGAGATGAAAAGAAAAGAGAAAGAGACAAGATTGGAGATAATCTACCACCCTTGTTTGGTTTGGCTCTTTGAAGTCGGATAGAAAAACAATATTTTAATGCAGTTTATTACTTTGAACCGTTATATTGGAAATGAAAACAGTGTCGTGTTTTTCATATCGTCCTTTAAAAAAAAGCATCTAAAGAATATAAAGCTACAAAAATATACATAAATAATGCCATGACTGTACCGTTTCAGAAAAAAGAGTAGTTATTAAGCTATTAGAGGTCGACCAACTTTATTGACATTTCACTCGAGTCTGGCCAACATCAACGTAAAGTTCAAAATGAAAACGACAAACACTAAAAAAATGACAGTCGCAAATAAAGTTGGAGCGACCGCCTGCTGTGGTACGCAAAATTTATGGGAGAATCCACGGCGAGCTATTTTGATTTCAATAATATCTACGACAAAAATGTAGGGGGTGCTTGCCGCCCCGAGCGGACGCGGCGACACCCCACGCGACACGGCCGGAATATCGCACGAATAAAATATGTGTACGAGAATTAATGACGTTCTGAATATGGGCGAATAATGTCGTTGCGACGAAAACATTGTACGCAACGTGATACTCTTTATGCTACACGCTTCAGTTGGAATATTGGGGTAATTCAATTCCGTATAATTATTGCGGCTGTCTATTTAGCTTCAGGGCAACACGCTACTGGGTGCAAATTGTTTGTAAGATTGAAAATCTTCCTGGTAACAGTTTATAACGTTAAAATAAACATTCAATTCCAAGATTGCCATTCGACTCCTTCTATAAAAAAAACTGCAATCCTTGCGGCAGTTTTCTCATCCGATTCGGGCTAGATTCAATCAAGTCTTAGCGGCTTTTCTATATTAATAACATCCGATTTACACGCCGGCAGGAAAACATTGCGGGTAGGAAATTACGTTTCCTACCGGTTGTATACCGGTCTTATACAAATGTACGGTGCAGAGCAGAATGTACAGGTTTAGCGGCGAAGGTCGACGAGGTTTCCTAATTTGCTGAGTAATTGCTGAAGCAACCGGCTGACTCATGTTGGGTTCTACAGGTGTGTTTTAGTATTCTGGCTGTTACATTTTTTATTATATTCAGTTTTTCTGCGGCGTTATTTTAGTTAGAAGCTATTAAGATTTTTCGAGCGTGTTTCATCGCAAGTGCTGGTTGAATATTAAAAGACTAGAATAACATTGCCTTTATTTTTTTTGTAGTTTTAATATTTCAGTGCAGATGTTGCTAGTTTTCTGTGTGGCTACGGAATATTAAAATACCCTAATATTGATAATGCTTAGCTATATTAAAAAGAAATAATAACTGTCACTGACATCCATTAATCTTTTTATCTCTCTCTCTCTCTCTCTGACAGTGTTATTTAAAAGCCCTTCAAAAACAGTTACAACGCTCACCAAAATTAATGTTACATTGCAGCTTTAAAAAATCGTCGCCAATATCGTTAATACGCACGTAATTTTCGTTGACGCCATAAACATATTAAAAGTTAATAACTTATCGGTATTGGACATTTTTACAATATTATTATCTCGTGCAATCATTCGACAGTTCCGTACATACTACCGTACAATTTATTACATTGTAAATTGCGATCACGATGGAAAATATCCACGGAATTTTTGAATTTATTAGTCGGTGAAAGCTCAGGTAATATTGCAGAATTATTTATTACCAATATGCTCGATATAGACTTTTAAAGGCCAAGGTAATGACAAAAGCCCACTAGTGAAAATAACAATTTCGGTTGATACTCAATGGGATACAAAAATGATAAAGATATGAAGTAAATATTGACCAAATGTTTTTATAGAGTGAAAAGAAAATGAAAGAAAACAATAAATGAAAGACAAATAAAAATGGTGAACTAAACAAACATTGAAATATTTAGTAACAATTATAACATATTTCTATTTGTTTAAAAACATCTGTGAAATAGCCACGTGAATTCAAGTAAAAAAAAAATATTTTTGCAAGCTACTAAAAGATACTACAAACTACAGCTGTTTGTAGTCACAAAGGTTTGTATATATAACTTGCTTTTAAGTTACAAGTATAGAGCCTTCTACGAAAAGGCTCATGCCGTAGCGGAAGCTGCTAGAGTGCTAGCCATCAACACTTAAATTATTTAGCCGATAGCCTACTGCAAGATGGACCTGATCTAAGTGATTGCCTTGCCTGTTTTGTGCCTGAATCTTGAATGCAAGCCTCTCTCTGCCTTGAACTTTTTGCGCATTAAAAACTGAAGCCTCGTTAGGATAAAAGCATATAATTTTGATATTGACTTGTTTAAAATGTATTTACCTCACTGATATATTGATTGATAAGCATGATATAAATCAATACACGTGCTTGAATAACGAGATCTTTTTTTTTTACAATCCTTTCAATATTTTTACCTCGTATACATAATTAATCATAATTGGGGTAAGACGGCTTTTTTTTAAGATTTTTTTATATTTTGTTTGCTAAAGTTGGGCATTAGGTTCACAAATAAGTGGTTTAATTTTTTTACTGTAGGACTATGCCAATTTTTCTGAAGGAAATCTACAAATAAATTACAACTTTTTATTCTTTCTGAAACCAAAGTATCTTCTTTTGAGTAAAACAATATCGTTAAATCCACAAATTTCTCTATGGCGTCAGGATTTTCACTTCTGTGGATTACGCTCTATCACGCGAATATTATCTAAATATTTAAAAACTTAAAATATTCGATTTATTCGCGTTATCCCATGAGTGAAGAACGCCATTTGCTACATACATACCTTTTTTACTTCCAAAACATTATATATTTACCTCACATTTTTGACTGAATTCTCAAGTTTATCTTCCTCATGAATTTAAATACATAATGTACCTCTAAACTCCATTTAAATACAGACCTAACATCTTCCTCAATCAAAATCGTTTGCTTTGCGCCCTTTAGTTCAAATTATTTCACGCATTGATTAACCGACACCCAATTACAGGACACAAATTGGCAAGCCCTCGAAACGTGATGTGTATAGCGAGAGAAAATAATTGGTACCTATTACAGCTATATATTGCACCTAATTTGTATGTAAAACTAATATTTAAATATTTTCTAATGAGAATTGTAGACTTGATAAAGCTTTATTAGCTATTTTGAAAGAGTTAATTGAGGTACGTGGAAGCTGATTCTCTTTAGAGTGGAAATAAATTAAAGGTGTTTTTAGAAACTATAAACTATATTGTGGGCAATACGTAGAAGAACGACCTACACCGATATGCTTGCCGAATGAAACCTTTACTATATCAAATGAAATAAGTTCCTTAACATATATTAATTTACAATTTGTGTTTTTTAATAAAATTAAAAAACAGCAAATTGTCTCACTAATTAAACAATTATATGAGTTTACAGTCTCATTATGGAACGAGTATTTATAACTTATATCTGAAATCAAACTAGTTTTTAAATAAACAATGATAAAATATATTATTTGATATACAAATAAAACATAAAATATATTCATGCCTTACAGAATTGCTGTAAGAGGGCATTTTTGCTACTGCGCTTCGTACAAACGCAGTTTGTTTGTATTTTTATATTATTGCGTTATAATCGAAGTCTTAAAGACTATAATTTGCATGTATCAGTACCGGCCTGTTTCATAGAATTGTTATAAAAGAGTTAGAGCCCGTAGTTGGCATACTTTCGTCATTTTATACAAGTTAAAAATTTATCTGTATGGCCTCTAATATAGGTAAGAATAATTATCACATAGAATCGTATAGTTTTTGGATCGTGGTGGCTTTGGGAAATAAAAAGAGGTTAAAAAGGTAACTTCATACAAAGTATAAGTTGGCGATGATAGAGATTACTAACCTAATGGCATACACTTAACATGGTTCCAACTCTAGATAGCAAAACTGGAACTTAATGAAAGTTGCAGTTCAGTACTTAAGTGTTAAGATTGGATATATTTAAACACTTTAAGAGAGTTACTTTTTACTAAACAAGCAATCAAATTATGTTTAAAAAAACTGTGTTATCGGCAATGCCCTCTAAAGAATGAATAGTACCGCGTTCAAAACGAGTTCTTTGAAATAAAATAACTTTGTAGATGCGATGTCTCGCCTAGATAAATTCAGGGAAATATGAAACTTAAGGGCTTTTTAAAGGTAAATATTAAATTATTTATACTCTCTAATGATATACTTTAGACGTTGTAACGACTGTTTCTTAGAATAAAACAATGTGTGCCAGTGGAGGTTTATATATTTTATTTTATAATAAAAAATGGACGGTGAAATTTAATGTCTATATATTTTGTTGTCTGCTTCGCCTTTAGCTTAGCACGAGTTCTCGTGTTCAATTCCCGGATCAGGCAAAGTGTTATTTGTGAATTTTCTGTAAGGAAATTCACCCCCTATCCCATGGGACCTAAACATAACAGGTGAAATGTGGGTGTTGTACACCTCTGCCACACCCTTCTGGGTAATAAAGGCGTGATGTTTATATTTGTTGATAAAGGTGTGTAGTACAGTACTGATCTGTGTATTTTAATTAACAAAAAAACAAAATAAAAGACTCTTAGCAGAATTATGCAAAACCTCTTACTACAGATATGCTGCAAATAGCTACGTGGAAAGTGAATATGAACATCAAACAACTATTATTCATTTTTCATTCACCTTGGCAAAACAAAAATGATACTTACAAAGCAAATGAACTTAATAAGTTATCTTAAGAATACCAGTCTAGTACCTACCTTTGCTGATGTAAATAATTAACCAACGTTTACCTAAGCATAAGCAAAATTACAACGCCGCCACTATGTAATAAGCAAATAACTGTCTCGCTTGTGGCTTTCAACCAAATAATAAAATGAAATGTACATAGAATTTAATAAATATTACAAAGCACACATTGTTCTAACGTATTATCAACATTAACTTTGACATCGTCTAGATACATGAAAGAAAAAAATAGTATTTAATTTCAATTTAATAATACCTATAAAAGAAATACAAACGTAACAAGTATTAAAGAGCAATTTTATAATGTAAAATGCAGGTGCTTAGTCTGCTGCAAAAAACCATTACCAACTGCCATTCATACTTTTAAAGTTAAAAACATTACTAGCTAAAAACTTCGCAGTCAATCCAAGTGGGTGCAAATTGTTGAACGTTTTTAAGTTCAAGATCTGAAGTCAAACAGTGGACGGCGCAGAGCCAACCGCTCGGTTTACAGTTAATTAACTAATATTTACATTGGACAAGAGAAACAATTTCAACTGGAACACCTGCAGGCCTGGCTGTGGCTTGGAAGGTTGCCTTTGGAAATATAAGGAAAATAAATGTGTCTGGCGCCGGGAATTATCTGAGACTATATAAAGGTGTGTTTGGATTGAGTCTGCCTCGTTCAAATTTGGTGAGGTCTTGCTTAAATGAGATCGTGTTATCTGCTGAGAATCAAAAGTAGAATTACATCGTAGTGTAGATGTTATTTTCGGGTAACGATATTCTTGACAATTATTTTTTTATGTTTTCTAAATATATATCCTGGCAATAAATATTTTTAATTGAGTTAGATACAAACTGAAAAATATATAACTTAAATATTTACAACTATACACTAAGAATTAAAAAAATAATAATAATATTTATATACAATAATATACATAGAAAATATAAAAAGATATTTACAAAACCTTAAACAGCATCAAAAAATTCTAAATTAAGTAAATTTGAATTTGAGATTGATTACGTCTTGAATCGATCAATCTTAAATGTAATTAGTTTATTAGTCCGGTGTTCGTGTTCTATGTATAAGATACAAAGAAAACCATGTTTTCAATAGTCTTCTATCTAATAAATGGTAGTCTTTCCATGGATAGGTAAGCGTTGACTAACCTTTATTAACATTAAATAATAATTAATATGATAAATACATAGTTCACAACTTACACACATAGCCTTCTAGTCACGAACTAAGCAGAGCTTGTACTATGGGCACTAGAGTAACTGATACTAATACATTATATACTTTTCTTTTGTAAATACATACATATTATACATAGGGACACCCAGACTAAGACAAACCCCCATGTACCTGCACACAAAGATTTGTTTTAAGCGGGAATCGAACCCGCGATTTCGGTGTCGCAGGCAGGTTCACTACCCATTCCGCCATCCAGTCGACAATTGTGCTATGTTTTAAATTAAAATTAAATTCCAGACGATATTCACTCAACAAGTATTTTTTTTTTCTGCCGTTAAATTCTACACAACTCCTAGAGTTTTCAGTTTACGAGACAATTACCAGTTGAATTTCTTCCTACCCACATGTTCCAAGAAACCCTCTGTAATAACTGCAAAATTATATCAAAACTTATCCAAACCGCAGCGGCGCCGCTTGCAAACTGCTCTCGTATATTTTCACCAGCATTACGTTTAGCCGTATAAGAGGTGCATTCCGGACAATTTAGAAATACAATATCGCTGTAAAGTGTCGTTATAACATCGTTTAAAATAAGATTCGGTTTAGGTTCCAGTTTAGAACGTTATGTGGTCGCGACTTTATCTTTAATGCAGCTCATTTGTTTGTGCTCAGTAGAAAATTGTATGATTGAGTTTTATATGATATTTTCATTAATATGCCGTATTATTTAATCGTTTTTAAAGCAAAAATTTACGCTACATGACACCAAACTTAAAATAAATTGTGTAAGCGTCTTTTTAGATCCCCCAGGATAAACTTGTAATGAAATAAATACCCACGTTTGTTACTAACATACATTTAAGGATATTGTTCACTAACCCACTGTGGATCTTATCTTACTTGGTTTTGAAATAAAAGTAATTTTACGACCGGGTGGCGGAGTGGATAGTGTGTCTGCCTGCGACGCCGAGGTCGTGGGTTCGATTCCCACTTAAGACAAATCTTTGTGTGCATGAACATGGGGGTTTGTCTTAGTCTGGGTGTTTCTATGTATAATATGTATGTATTTACAAAAGAAAAGTATATATTTATTAGTATCAGTCATTTTAATACCCATATTACAAGTTGTGCTTAGTTTGGGACTAGATGGCGTTGTGTGTAAGTTGTGAAATATTTATATTTATTTATTTATTTACATTTATTTATTATTTTTATTTATTATGCTTTGAGAAGATATCGATCTTATACTTAATGATTAGGGCAGTGAATAAAAAATTATGATTGTATTTTATATGATAATTACATTATGCCTTATTCATTTTTAACGTTGTAAACAAAAATTGTGAAAAAAAAAACATTTTAATGTGAAATTTTGTTTGAAAACTTATTCTAAATAGTGATTAATTGCATATTGCGTATTCTCACATAATCTGTATTAAAATACATTTTCCAAGAAACAAAAGCACTCTGAGTGCAAAGTTTAAATTCTATGGTATTTTGTGTACATTTGGGGTCCTAATCTCGTCTATATATAAATAATTCATTGAAGGGTCTTGCCGAAGGTTTAAGGTGACGTGAGCTGTCCTTGAATGAATTCAAAGCTTGAATTGAATAAAATGTGAATAGGAAGGGAATGCTCTACTCAAATAAATTCAGTATACAGGTTCAGGCGAAAAAGAAAGGGCTAGTAATTTATTGATGCTATTGTAAGTTCTTTTTTTAAATCAGCAAATTATTCAGATTGCTAAAACCTTGCTAGCAAACGGTACTTTCTTGAAAAACAGCGTAAATCAAAGAAATGTGACGAATCAACAATTAATGTATGGAATTTCAAAAGTGTGACGAATCGAATGGCAAATGTACAATAACCTTCTTATTTCTGCATCAAGTTCGATACAAATAAAAAAAAATACTAATATTATTTTAAAATAAGTCACGAATAAAATAATATGCAATAATGTATTTCCCAACAGAAGATTGTACTACGTACGCATTATAGGTTACATTATTATTAAATCAGTACGAGGTAAATAAAAAAAAATGTTAACTATACTTAATGTCCTTTACGCCCTAAAAATCTTTGAAGAACACCTATTTTTCTCAATTACCCTAATTTTAAACTTAACCTATAAAATACTCTTAGCCCTCACTAAATTCCGATAGCCTCTAAATAATATTCATTCATTTTAATTAATCGTAAAAACTTCTAGCAACTAAAACTCGTAAAAACAACATAATATAAAAAGTTGAGCATTGAGTTTTGAGTAAAAGTTCGATTAATTAAGTCTATACGAAAAGAATTTAATAAAAAACGATAAACGTTAATATTCCCGAGATAAAGTTTTAAGAGAGAAAAAATGAGAGGTTTTGTTTCGTACTACGAAATGCCTTATAAAGGAACAACGATGGAAATGGGACATTTAAGAACAAAATATGTTTTCATTTGGAACTCACATTTTGTTGTTTTTGGTATTACTGTGCAGTGTGATTCATGGGATCAATAAAACATGGGGATTTTGTTTATTTAATGGTGAATTATAAATGTTTGCGCAAAATATGAGCACTTTTTTATAAGCCTGTATTTTCTCACTATAGGGCAAAGGCCTCCCTAGTCTTTTTCCACCTCTTCCGATCTAGGACCAAAGAAGTTCAATCCCTTTGAAAGGAATCCAGCTCTTCGCGCCATCTCCATCCAGGTTTTTCACGTGCTCGCTTTCCGTTTAATGGGACCCATTCAGATGTTGCTTTGGACCATAAGTCAGATGGCATGCGGAAGATCAGGACTTATGGACCTAAAATAATACTGAAATAATAACATCCTTAAGTGAGACGAACGGATGGCGGAATGAGTAGTGTACCTGCCTGTAACGCTGAGGTCACAGGTTTGATTTCTGCTAGGAACAAATATTTGTGTGTTTGTTGGGTTTTTTTCTTGTATAACAAGTATGCATTTTTTAAAAGAAAATTATTTATTTATTAGTATCAGTTATTCTAGTACAAAATCTGCTTAGTTTGGGACTAGATAGTGTTGTGTGTACGTTGTGTGATATTTATTTATTTATTTAAGTCTTTCTGTAACTCAACGGAAGTTTAATTTTACCAAAACTAAGCCAAAGATTGGATAGTTGAAAGAAAACTACCTATCTCACAATACAATATATCCTTCAAATACCACAAAAACACCTTAAAATGAACTCATAATTCGCAGCTCAAAGCATCTTGACACAATCAAAAGAGAATTGGTAGAGAAATAAAGAGCAGATATCCGCCGGGACGTTATAAAAACGTCACCTCATTGGACATTGCTCACAGAGTCACAGGTCACGAGCTAGTGATGCCCAATGTCAAGGTGACGAATCCCGAGAATAGTTTTTGTCGTACCTTTTTTATGACTGGTGCCGTAATAAAAACCTCAAGCTTAAAACATCTTATTAAATTACACGTATTGAGAACACGGGACATAATTTTCGCTTCCTGAGCTGAAATTTTGGTTGGTTAATACCAACCAAAATTTCAGCTCGGGTCACAGAAGCGATATTAATATTATTTTATTATAACCTTTATACTAACAAATGTAGTTTCAGTACGCTGGTTAGGTAAATGGACGAGTTTACAAATAAAACTTGACTAAAATGAAGTCACGTAAGCAATAAAATGGGAATATATTACAAAATTATAGTCCCAATAACATCGAGATATGAATCATTCGATTTATAAAGCTCACCAATCGCTAAGCGCAGCAATAAAACGACTAGCCGTCTTTTAAAGTGAAATATCATCCCGGCTCTTTAGTACGAGGGTCGACAAAAAACCGGGATAGTCCGTTAAAATTGGAACACCTTGCAACACTAATCGGGGCACAAAGTGGCAGGAAAAGTTTCTTAGTTCACCCCATCCCCCTCGTAAACCCGCCCCGGGATTAAGTGAGTGGTTTCCTGAAGGATTTGCTGACGCGGCCGGGTTCGCAAAAAGTCGCCAATGGTTCGCAAACGATACGAGGGGATGTGTGAGTTAGTAATTAATGCTGACCATTTTGTTAACTTTATGCCATTTGATCATATTTTAAGGACTCCCATTTATTACAGTGAAATAATGGTTTTGATTATTTAGGCATGAAAATTTAATAGGACTAGGTAATACAAAACAACTAATTAGCACCAAAATACGCAACCCATTTTCCACTGAAGGCTCTTTGTATGTCGACCCAAATAGCTCTCGTTTTTATTACACCAACAATATTGCGAAACTTTAAACCGCGTTATTAAAAGCCATGACAGAGAAAATATATATCCTTTATATATAATAAAGAGAGAAAAACGCATCACAATTCAAGGCAAAGCCAACATACAACGTCTCCTGAACAGTTTCCGCACTAAACCTCGCAAGAATCTTATTAAAACTTGCCGGTACGACGTCCATTTGTTTAACTTTTATTCCCATAGCTGGGCCGGTCGAAAATGTCCGGGAAAAGTCCACGTACAATAGTGTTGGACTAACCGATATAGTTTGCGGGATTGGGATTATTGCGAGCCGGACTAGAATTTTAATGGCTTGCGGATAGATGAATCTTTGATGATAAGCCTTTAAACTCAATAGTTACAGAAGACTGGCTTTGTTAGCACGTTTAATTACTTTGTAACATTTTTGTGATCTAATTATAGGGTAGATGGTAAATTAATAGATTAAATTTTTTCACACTGGTGTATCTTTATGTTGCAGCATTGTATTGGACAGCTGCACACCAATAAAAAATGCCATGATTGGAAATGAAACTTATGATTGTGTGATAGCGAGTCAAGGGGTTTTAGTTTTATACACATTAAATTGCCTTTTAAAACAGAGCTATGACTAAATTCGCTTACTTACCCGGTAAATTTTCACAAGAATAAAACTGCAACTTGCAGCCAAAGAATCTATATAATAATATTATAAAGTATAGTTTTAAAATACCGTCATAAGTATGCAAAGAGCAGATTTCTTTGCATCCTTTTTAGCTAAAGCAAAATGTATTGCACAAGTTCGATAAACATGAATTTGTTGCCAAAGTTTACATTATACCTGAAACGGGCCAATAAGCCGGGATATCCCACCTCCGGGACACTTTAGCATCACTAGTCGCGATACTTCAGCGTATCCCCGGTTGGGAACTTTGCAATGTAACTAGTAAACGTAGTCTTATCCGTTGATTTTACTCTTGTATCGAGTTTGGTAACTCTTTTAGTGCATGATTGTATATTAATTTGGTTACACTTTGTATTTGTTTAACATTTGTAGCCAAATCTTGTAAGTGTGTGATTGGGATTGATATGTAAAGATTGATTGCTATATAGGTAATCGTAGTGTTTGGAGGTTAACAGCAAGGTCCTTCTACTATAAGGTTTAGAGATAAAAGGCATTGTAAAAATACAGAGATGTAACACAAGTCAGCCTAGTTTGTCGAACTTAGCTGTTTTCACACCAATCGATCAACAGATCCGGATGTTATTATTCGAGCAGACCAGTCGAGCAAAAAAAATCTGCTTACTGAACTTATATACCAAATCAATCAAAAAGATTTTAATTTACCTGAAAAAACTAAAATCGAATACCATTACAGAATGATTATATTTTTAAATCACTTTAGTATTCTAAAAATCAAATTTTAATGTAAGCGATGTAAGTAAAAACGATAAACAAAAATGTTTAATATTACAATCACGTGTTCTACATTTGTAACTAAGCCTCTATTTTTGTTTTAGAATTCTTTCTCCTTCAACACCCACGAGAATTTACCCTTTGAAACTTGAGTCCTTGTAGCAAAAACCACGAGAGGTTTGTGCGTGTAAATTTCTGCTCTTATTAATATAATAAAACTGAAGTGTTTGTTTGATTGTGTATTGTTTAAGCACGGTAATCTCTGGTAAGATAACATATCACATTTAGTTTTAAAGGTGATTGTTTTAATAATTTAAATTCATAATGCTGCAAGCCACAGGAATTAAGTATGAATAAAATGCCGGTAACGCAGTAAGTATTAGAGTATGTGAGTATGTAAATGTTTTTAATTTTTAAAATGCAATTAAAAGTTTTGAAATTGATAGAATAATCAAATTCTTGAGAAAGGCTATAAGTTACCTACACGATAGAAGTAATAACGTTTAACGCTATAAAATACGAAAGTACAGTTGTACTGCTAGACATGGGTAAAACCAGGGTAAGCAGCTAGTATTATATTTATACAAAGTACTGAACACGTGGGCGTTTATTACATTTTCCAGTTCATTATAATCATTAACCGTGGAATCGTGTGAAACATAATATTACGCACAATTGATGCGTGGGTTGCCATAACCTATTAATCAAGTTGTTCTCACTAAATTATTAAACCTAGGCAGTTGTCACGCTGGGTTCCTGTTATCAGTCGAAATATCAGCATACAGATCAGGGGTTTTTATAACACGCGGAATGGACGGTAATAATTGTTCTGTATATTTTTTCTTTTTCAAATCGGTATGGTGAAATATTTGTTTAGTAAAGGGGTGATAAAATGTAAGCAATAGGATAACTGTCGGGTGTTATATTGTATTAAGGGAATATGTATTCTAAATCATGCTTTATTTTTGACATTTAAGCCTGAAGCTTAAGCATGAAGAAGAAAGACTAAGGGCTAGTTTTCGAGGTTCCGAATAGATCTTATCTGACCCATAAAATGGTAACTTACAAATTCTAAAAGTGACTCTAGTTACACTTGAAAAAAGAACACAGCTATCACTTTCATTTATATGTATTAAATACAAACGTGTTTATCTAACACCTGTAAAATTAGGGAGAAAAGAGAATTTGATCCTTTTTAACCACAACTTTTTGGTCTGAATAAATTAAGATCAATTTTTTATTAAAAGTCCATCACACATCATTAGATTCCAAAATATGCCATATTAATTTAACAAAATTATTATAGCCATGTCGTGTCGTTATCGTCCCGTGTCACCTAAATAGCCCATTGGTGACATAATTGATTGGAAGTCGGACTACAGTTTGGCGTAGTCGAAAATTGATAAAGTTACCAATGAAAACTCTCTCCGTAGAGCACAAGTTTGATATTGCTCAGCTGTTATACAGGGTGGCTTACTTCGAATGTTACTAAACATATTTTTAATTTTATTTTAGCGATATTTTCTTTTTATTTTAATTGATAATGGTGGAAATCTTCAATATATTATTATTATGTGTTATCATAAAATACGTTTTACATTAAAATAAGCATGGCAAGTTTTTTCTCACAAAGACAAAAACAGAATTAATAAAAGTTACAACTTACATTGCATTAATAAAATTCGACCTAGACCAGGACTATTTTAAAAGGGGTCTAGGTCATCTCACCATCTCCGTCTGAGGCCAAACAATCTGCCGTGTTGAATGATTGCCACAGCCCATTTGGTGCTTGTTTTGGATCAAAGTTCGTTAGGCATACGGCACACTTGCCGATCCCATTTTGTATACGTAATATTTTAAAGCTATCTAAAAATAACATTCCATTTCCAAATTTGCAATAATAAAGATGGATTAGCTATTAGCCAGCAATGAAAGAAAAGAAGCACGGAAATAATATTGGTGCACGGATTGCATATCAATGAGTCGCTTAAAAAGTTACTGTTTTGTTTTCATCATTACGGCAGTACCGTCGTGAACCTTCGCGTTTTTATTACTCTTTGCACCGGAGGATTTGACTCCGGATAACGATTCTGATAATTGAATAGATACTTAACTCCACTCAGGTTTAATGACCATTTTTTAGGGTTCCGTATCTTTTAAGGTGCTACCAGACCGTGAGCATTCATTGGTAATGTAAAGTTACAGATTCGAATAGCAGCAATGGGGTAGGCGAACCAAGCATCACAGAGAACAAATACAGGTAAATCAAATAAGTCACTTTTAAAGCTGTCTAAGGCGTCCACATCAGATGTGCGCGATCGTTGGGTGTGTGGGCGCGCTGGCTGCACATCACACGGCAGCAACACGCAACGCCGTGTGTGCCACCGGCGTGCCCACACGGCGGGTCAGACTAATATAATTTTATTTCCAAATTGCAATAATACAAATGGATTAGCTGTTTAGACGGTCCCATGTGATAGGGCATGAGCCTATCGGCATCCACCGGACACAGTTTCAATTTCATTTTACTATTGAATGTCAAATTTTCTGACAGGAGAATCCCAAATAACATTTCACCCGAACTGAAAAATAAACCTAAGAACTAGCGGTTTACGCTAATCACTAGAACAACAAGGTAAATCCAAACATTTGGCACTATAGATCTCAATCAACACCATCAATGAACGTCTATAATCCTGGCCCACAAAACCGAGTAGCTATATTATCCCACTATACATATATTGACACGCGGCATTCCCTAGGGATAATGCTGAACAGTTAATCCCTTCCACAAACACTGGGATACAATACTTGTAATTAATATTACCATTTAACTAACGAGAGTCAATATTGTACCGTTTCACGTACATTTAAAGTTAAATAGCTTTGTATGTGCAATTGTGAAGTTTACACAGCGATAATAGAGAGGTGTTATTTAGCTTATAACTTGCCTACAGAATATTGTTTTTAGCCTCATCATTCTGCAAACTTAAAATTTGCTACAAGGTATTTTTTTTATAAACAGGCTATATAGCGAACCGACGTAACGTCTACCTGATTTCAAATAGTTACTATAGCCCATAGACATGAAAATTTCACAAAAGTAGATTGTAGATGCGTCGCTTCATCTAAGAACTATCTACTAGTAGCTATGCCTCATGCACCTGTAATCTTAGGACCTGATCTCACCATATTACCATATTTAGCGGCAGGTTAAGGGTAAGATGGTAGTGCTTCCGCCCTCAAGCTCGTTCGTTCGGCTTATGTTGACAATTATTTAATAGCTCATGGCTCAACATAACAGTGGCCATACGTTTTTCAACCTTAGTGAAAATTGCTTGTTTTTTTTACAAGTGCAGTACACCAGTGGTTCTTTCTTGTAACAGCTATTCTTAAAAATTACCTACAAGGTGCATTTTATGTAAACTCGTAAACACAAATCAAAGAAAAGTTACACGAAGTTTAAGTATTCCAA
Source organism: Hypena proboscidalis (assembly GCA_905147285.1). Lineage (NCBI taxonomy): Eukaryota > Metazoa > Arthropoda > Insecta > Lepidoptera > Erebidae > Hypena > Hypena proboscidalis. Next base: position 3,848,059 of record LR990132.1, read on the forward strand.
TCTGGATACCAGTCAAACTTGTTTTTCAAAGTCAATTTCAAATATTCATTAACGATAATAAGCCATTCGGCCAAGAAAAAGAGTGAAAAAATAATTAGAAATGACGTCATCATAAGAAAATTATTTAACAGAACGATTTCTAAACATTTGCTTACTCGTAAATTTCCGGCCGTAAACTTTATTGGCGGGCAAAAAGAAAAATTGCGGCAAAATTAAATTTCATTAAATCCCTTAGGCCTTGATGTGGAAACATAAGGAATGTTATAATCAAAGCTCGACCGCCGACAGTTTTTTTTCATTTTTCTGATCGACAGGCCCGTATTCGTGGGTTTTCTTATTGGGAAACCTTGGAAAGGAATTCTGCAATTTGATTCCTGCATATTTTGAACAGGCTAGACGTGAGGTAAAAAGATCATGATGGCATGTCTGACCGTACCCGTAGGTACAAGTTATATAGACAAAATATAGGTAGGTATATGAAAGTAATTTGTTACTGTCTCTCTATCTAGAAATTCATAATTTTAGATTTACATGTTATGACCGGCATTTTTATATATGTTTTTAAACTTACGCGATTTGAGAATATTTTTCAAAAATTAGACAACGGGTTATTATTATAAAGGTAACTTAATGGTACGATAATTTAACGGCATTTAAATGTTTGATATGCTTGTTTATGATTTATAGATTAGTTTTTTTATGTGACATGGTGACAAACGCCAAGGTTGGTCGACAAATCAAATCTTTCACGCGTAAATTATTCACCCATATCTCTTCGTATTTACCTACTATTAAGCTCTTCCCTGATAAGTCTCTGTAACACAAAGTTAAGGGTGGTTTTTTTATGATCACTTCTTACTGATCTGGGAGGGGCTTTCCCCTAAGCTTTCACGGATTTACCCCCTAATACGCAAGCGTGATTATATGAGATTCAAAGACGAGAAAAGCTTATTAGAATTAATTGGCGTCTCCTTGATTTTTTGAGTAATGAACGCTGAGGCAGCACGTTTTGGTGATTGGAGATGGCATCAATATTCGCGATTTTGAGAGGACGAAGACTTTATAAATTAATTTTATTTAATAAGAATAATTTATTGATTAATGCGTTATATTGAATCTTTTTTGTACATTGTAATTGACAAATAAAGTAGTTGAGTGGCGTTGTGAAGATTAATTTTCAAATATTTTACTATATTGACGTTTATACTTTAACTAAAACTTTTATAACATCAACAATTGAGATGTCATCACTGCCAAGACCATTTTCTCCTCAATAATACAGGGTGGACGCAACAAAGCCACATATCTTGAAACTACAGCTTCAATAGATGGACAGAATTTATTTCCACCGGTTCAATTTTTCCAGGGATTTTTTTTCGAGTTGGTCAAATTGACAAAAGTATTTTTTTTTCAGTAAGATTAATAATCTGATGGAATGAATACTGACCATCTATGGAAGCTCTATATCCTGTTTATTCAGATTCAATTACCAACTCATAATAAGCTTATTTTTTCACGTTGCTTGAGTCAACATAAATTATTCGCTCCGCTACAAGCTACTCAGAGTCCTCAGTTTATAGAGCCCCGTGATCGTGTACCGGTAATGGAGGATGTGGGAAAAGATAATGCCAAAAATTGTATTAATTTGCAAGCTTCGTTGAAGAGGAACAGGGAATTTTAAATCAGGGATAATGTATCGCTTTTAATAGAAGATCTTTTAGAAACGAAAATAGAATGCCACCTGTACACTGCCACTGCCGCATGTAGGTGGCGAGGGTGGGTATAGAAATATAATGATGTAGGTCCAAGTGACTGAGATTAGCAATACATTGAATTTATCAAATGCTTATGATGCTGTTAGCGAACTCGCCTCTCACCGCGATGTCTCGCATTTAATTCCCAGGTCGAGCAAAGTGTTTTTTTGAGAACTTTCCGCCAGGCAATTCTCAATAGCAGCACGGAGTTGGAATTGTGCCCGGTGGGTGTTGTTAGGCTCACCCTCTATCCCTTGGGACATAACAGGTGAAGTGTGGGTGTTGTACACCTCTACCAAAACCTTCTGAGTAATAAAGACGTGACGTCATGTATGTATGTACGAGTATTTACAGTCAAGTTCAATAAGGTATACTGGCAGTTTTTAATCTTATGGTTGAAAAAAAAAATCGTTATTATAATTATAATATTTTTTTTATAAAAAAAAATATTATAAAAACCAGTAAAACCTTAAATTAGAATATCAGATAGCAAGACGCTAAATATACACTACCTTTTCTGCTAATCAAAGATCTTTTGCACAAAACGCAAGCTAAATGCAGATAATATAGCATCCTCGCTAAAGTCTTAGCACAGACAGAATATGCCAAAGATAACTCTTCTTTTTGCTAAGAACGAATGGTATTTTAATTATACAGCCTTAATTACGCAGAGCAAAGGCTTCGCGAGAACTTGTTCTTACAAAGAGTGTATTTTACTTTTAAAACGCTAACCGCTCCTTTAATGCTGGATATTTTAAACTATGTAGGTAAGGTACTTGCTTACTTTTGAACTTTAGTAGATTGTATTTGTTCTTTATGTTATATTTTTTTTACACTTTGGTCAATGCATTTTTTTATGTATTATTAATAGTCCAAACTCGGCTCAATTATATATTTTCGTATGGTGTTGCGTCACATGATTTATCAATACTTTCCGTTTGTTTTAAGTCGGCCAAATTGTCAGGTCACGCTTCCCCGTAACCCACTCTCTAAATTGATAATTGCCGAGTGTTTTGACGTTGTGTTGCCAGATTTTAATATTGTGCTATTTGACAGTTTTAATATGAGCCATAATCTTCAAAAACAAGAGCTAACTAAAAACACGTATATTTGGGGGTATTAGGGGCGGGGGCATAAGTGGCGAATGCGAATCAAAAGAGTAGTACAATAAAAAGTTTGATTAAATTATTTTTCTTTGTTCAGTAAATACCTACAGTTCACCACCCCTCTTTAAATGAATCAATCGTTTAATTATAATTATTTGATTAATAGAATGAGATAAGAAAACAATCTGTTTTCTTATCTCATCATAATAAGCAATTCTGTATAAATTCACAAAAAAGTTCAATATAACGTTGTCTAACTATTTTTTTTTACGAACCTGAATACTTACATCAAAGGATTGACTAAGCACTTGATTATCTCAATAGGTTATACATTTTATCGTACCTTACAGAACGGAACGGCGACTGCACACAAACATTTATCATTACTCCTATCCCCGTTTCTTTATCTAATCAAACAACTACACAACAAACATAATAAGGACTCAGAACAAATATAAACTATCGAAATAACTGCTGTTAACTTAATAGACGCGTAACAAGACAAACAAATCAGCCCGGGACCGTTTGTAGATATCTCTCAACTTTGCCCGGGGTAGCTCCAGGACTCGTCCCCGGACCGTCCGAGCTAGTGATGGGAAAGCAAAAACGCGATTCCCGGTAAATTAATCGATTGAGTATATTAAGAGCTCTTCAAGGAATTCATTAGCGTAATTTTATTTGATATTTCATTTTGCTCAGATGGCAAATGGACTTATTTAGTAATTTAAATTAGTAAAGTGAGTACTTACTTGACTTAAAGATGAGTTTTTTCTTTGAAAATTACTGTTCAAACAAAATCTTAATTGTTTTAGTATTTCTAAATACTTAAGAGGTAGGTAAGGTCATCGTCATCATCCACAGCATTTTTTAGCCCACTTTTGGATATAGGAGAGGCCTAAGAAAGACAATGAAAGCTCAATTGTATTCTAAAATGGTCTCTATAATTCCTCAATGAAACTAAAACAGTATTTAAAACCAAAACTTCTCAATCCGTAAACTTGCAGTGACAATTACACTTCGAGATACGTAACTTTAACTGAGATTACACTGCAGGAGTTTCCAGTCCACTTACAGATACATATTCAAATACAGATATAATAACCAACTACACCATATCAAGTTCCACAATCTCCCACAACAACGAAGCACATTAGCTAGCGATTCATATTCGATTACATCTCGATTATCTCGCGTCGATACCGCACCCCGCACTATCGCGGGACAGCAAACAATACGACCGGCAATTAATACTGCCATTATACTAACGAGCATCCCACTATCCGGGATCGGACGATTAGACGACGGAAAAAACTTCAGCTCTGGAGGAAAATGTACTCAGAGTTGATGGTGCCTTGTTTGTTTTGAATTTAGTGCCTGCTGAGCCAGTCTGCTTAATATACATAAAGTTGCTGTTGATTGCGACTTTGCTGGGTTTTGGTTGTAGATATCTTGTTTCACTCTCTTTGAGATTGCGTCCCAGCAAATTTATAAATACAAATGTTGGGATGGTACAGTTTTTTGTTGAGAGATGGGAACTAAATGTAATATTTCAAGAATATTGCACGATGCAATGATTAAATGGCAAAAAGCAACAGGATAAATTATGATGTTAGACCCTAGAAAATCTAATCATGGACTGTTGGCATAAAAAAAATAAAAAGATAATAAGTTTATTCAAAATCATACATACTAGTAATCATATTTTTAGATCAAGCTAGTTTGACTGGTTCCAAAAGTCTTCACTTACATATCCAGAACCAAATATATCATCCAAATGCCGACAAAGCAGCCATATTTACACTATGTTTTCTTCCGCTATTTGTATACTCATACTGCGTCTCCTTTAAGGAAAACTATCCAAAACCACTACCCAGAACTTTGTATTTATAACTGCAATAAGTTGTTATTTCGTAAACAGTCCCTTTGTCGCCAACAGAAAAATATTCTAAGGCACACAGACCCTAACAAATATTTATTATTTTATATTATTGCATACGATACCAATATCATTTTAGAACGGCTTAAAGCTTTTATCCCCTTAGGGGGCGACTTGTGATACATAAGCATTATTCTTATTGCTTTTATTGGTCCCGTTATAGGAACATAAATAAACACGTCTGTCGAGTCTTTTCACATGTTTTACCCCATATGGGAGGTGCAGGGGTCCCTTACGATGTAATGTGTCGATAAAAATAGATGTATGGATCGAATTTCGATTCTAATCTGCGTTTGAATGGGAAACATAACGTACAATATTTACGAAGAACATTATTTCGCCGATGTCATTGCATTTTAAAAACTATTTTTATATTTTTTGCCCATTTCAAAAGCGTTTACGTAAATGGTTAGGAATGGAAATTGATTTGTGTGTTAATGTTATCCAGACTGGTAAGAATGTTTTTATTTTACGTCTCATGCAAGTATTTTAAAAGCTACATCCAAGAATCAGATAAAATATTAAAAGTTAAGACAGCGATGTTTACCTTTCGACTGAGAGAAGACTTTTGAATCATCGCAACATCGGTAGAATAAAACGCAGATAAAGCAAAAAGGGAATAGGCGAATTTCTTTACGGCTTATTCTTTTTAATTTTCGTCTGAAATAAAAGTGAACTCCACAGATAAATTCGTAAAAGATTTCTATTTCTTGATCGTCTAAAGAGGCAGAAATTAAAAATGGGACCCTCTTCTATCAAATAATTCGGGTCATCATTACGGAGGACAAAAGTGCGTGCTCAATGAGATATTTTTTAATCTAAGGGTTTTTCAAGAAGTGCCTACAGATGGACATTTCTATTGAAGATGTCGTCAAAATGATAAGGAAGTCGTAAATGCTCTTTTTTGTGATAAAATTGATTATTGGACAATACTTTTCTATTTTTAGTCAAGGGACTTTTATGTTGAGACTGAAATAATCGGAAATCATTCACCATTCATTTGATGAAGACAGTGGCTATTTTTGTTAAGAAAAAGGTCAGTTAGTTAATGTTAAATTTAGCCAAAGCCATGTTTTGTTTGTTTGTGTATATTTATGACGAAATTATAAATAAACGTCGTTATATATTTTTATGTAATGTTATTTATTTCTCTCTTACTTGTCATTGAACTTGTTTATGATAGAATAATTTAATTACAAAATAAATATTTTCTATTCGTCTGTACATAATTGAGGCATGTTTATAGGAATGAATATAATTCCAGGCTTTACTGAGACTTTTCTGTGGGACGTATCTTGAATCTTCCGTGGTCCAACCGTGCCTATCCACGACGAAAATAAAACACGAAAATAAAATACGAAACCCGAGACCTCACGATCAGCAGTCACATACGCTAACGACTTTCCCAAAGTAAGATTAAAAAAAACACTCCTTCAAACTATAAGGAGATCGCATTTAATCATATCTACTCAAAAATACATCCATCAAAGTCCATACCCAGGCCCATTAACATTACAAACTCCCAAAAGAAGAAAACAAGTTGTTTTTTCTACTTGACATTATGCAGATTCGTCCTACCAAATTACTTATTTAAGCAATAAACGGACTGGGACGCCGTATAAAAATCTACACCCGACCGAATGACTGTTGCAAAGTTTGGTCCAAGTAATAAACTTGGCGCGAGCGTCGGCCGGCTGCCTTAATGTGCCAACTTCTTTTTTATGATGTGACAATATGTTCTGGCGAAGGAACGAGCTTCGCCGATGTGAGTCGAGGGATTTCGATGTAATCCTCGAGGTAAATGGTAGCAGGTGTTGGATATTACAAGTACTTGTTCCGGAAGAAGATTTTTCTCGTGTTTTGAACAAAATATGTGTAAAGATGAGGTATTAAATTTAAAAAAAATTAAATATTGAAAATTCTCATCACAAAGTAGTTAAATTACATGAATGTTATTTCATTAATGCAGACACAATAGGCTTATAGCCTTTGTTTCATCAAAATTAAAATTTATTAAAACCAACCTTCTGTTTCAAAATTAAAATAGCATTGACAGTAAAAAAAATATTATGCGTATAAAAAATACTTTTTAAAGGCAAAGTAAAAGTATATTTCATAAATAATTTTCCTAACGCGATTCAGAGAAAATAGAAAATAAAACATGTAACTTATACCCAAACTCCCCACAAACATAGCAACTATTCACCAACTTTATGCAGCAACAGAATATAATTTCCTGTATAACACACACTGCGCGCACAATAATAAATCCCGTCGTATCTCCCCTAACTTGCACCGTCGGATGTTCTAAGGGCGGGCCAGTGATAATGGTTATGGCTAAAGTTGCTCTGCAGTACTAGGTATTCTGTGGCGATGGACTACGATTTGTATTGGACGAGTGTTAGAAGTAATGTCAGAAGTCTTAGAGCAAGTAGAGATTTTACGCCAACAACTAATGTTTTATTCACAAATTGAAGTTGTGGTATATGATGTTGGTTAAATGCGTATTCTATATGCAAATAGAGTACACATTTAACCTCCCCCCCTCCCCTCCCGCCACTAAGACACTGATTGACTTATATTACAGCGTAAATCTGACTCTACTGTCAACAGCCTATGTGTGTGCGACCCTCACCTGTACATTGATACTTAATATTTCGAGAAGTTTAAATTGGCTGATCATGTATTAACTGTCGGGATTTCGTTTTCATCAATCTCACCAAAACGCCTCTGACACACCATTTTGGATAGTATAGGCTTGAAATTTTGATGTTATGTAAAATTTTGCACTCAGTTAATATCATTACCTAGATCTACAAATTTAACTAAACTGCTATACCAGGCAGCCATCGATAAATGTAAAACATTACTGGCTGATTTGAACTTTGTATTTAAACTTCTGTTTAATCTGCACAGTGTCAAACTTTTAAGATTCGATGTTATCGACGACGACAATTTGCGAGTTTTCACATCTTAAGGGAGTTTTTGTTTCGTACAATTTGTTTTGCTTAGGGATTAGACGACAAAGGGACGGTTGCTTCGAACAAAGTTCTGCAAACAGAACTGTGCTTAGTATGATAATATATTCAGTACTTTTTCCATTTGAAAATTATTCTTAAATGTCCCGTTTGTTGCCGGTTTTATACGAAATAGAATGTCAGCAATGGAGTTAAATTTTAGCAGTATATAAGAATTTAGAATAAGTAACTGTACAATATTTTAACAAACTTCTATTGTAAACTGTATTTATACCAGAAATTTCGGTTCACAATTTTTAAATAAGTAAGTAGTCATTCAATATTAAAAAAAACTATTCTTAATGAAACAGACTGTTAGGCATTAAAAATCTTTTTCTGATATAGATATTAATACATTCTTAGAATTAATTAAACGAAGTAAAATCACATTTAGATTAAAATCAACTATCAAAGGCACTCGGATAAATTATGATAACTTCTAATTTAATATCTTAGTCTCTCATAAATATAAATAAGAAATCACAACCTTACTTGAAGGTATAAATAATATTAATATTTCGAAATCAGTCTAGAAATATATACGAATGAATTTGATCTAAGTCTTTGTGCCATCTCATTTATTATCTGAAAATGACTTTTCTCTTTATTCACATTTATTTTATTTCATCTTCTTCGCGTAAAAATGAAATTATCTAATTTGAAATAAACATAAAAACTTTATTACAATGTCTTTTGATTTCTTTTGCCAGTGACGTGACAGCATATTATTATTCAGTAATTTTATAAATTACATTATAATGGCAACTTTATGATAATATTTGTAGTAAATCTAAACTACAGCATAACAAAACATGACGCCTATATTACCCAAAGGGGTTTGGCAGAGGTGTATAGCATCCATCTGCAAAATTTAAGTCCAACTTGATAGGACTATTGCCATTTTCTGAAAATTCTCCACCCGCAAAGCTTAAGTCTCACATAATAAGACCACCATTCACTAAGCGCAATATCAACTTCGTGCTGTTATTGAGAAATATTCAACGGAAAAAGCCCAAATAACAGCTTAGCCCAACCCAAGAACCGAACCCGAGACCTCACATTGAGAGACCGCATAAGCTAACCACTAGACCATCGAGCCAGTTTACTGTATAAATAAATAAAATAAATAAATATTTCACAACTTACACACAACGCCATCTAGTCCCAAACTAAGCAGAGCTTGTACTATGGGTACTAGAATAACTGATACTAATACAATATATATATACTTTTCTTTTGTAAATACATACTTATTATACATAGAAACACCCGGACTAAGACAAACCCTCATGTTCATGCACACAAAGATTTGCCTTAAGCGGGAATCGAACCCACGACCTTGGCGTCGCAGGCAGCCAGCACATTCAAGTGGCTAGTTAAAAGAAAACTAGGTACGTATTCCTTTAGGTTCCTTTAGCTATCTTGGCTATAAAAAGTCGTTTTAACAAAGCAAGCTCATTGGCTTGCGGTAGTGTTAATTGGCTGGGCGAACGTTAAGCCAGTGTATTCTTTTTGAATTCCACCGGTTATTTCCAGTTTCTCTTAGATAAGAAAGAAATACGATGGGGTGAACAATAGGTCGAGAAAATGGCGGTTCCGATCAGGCTGTATTTATTATTTTCTTTTCTTTTTTAGTTCTGCTTGAGTGGTAACGATAATGTATTAATCAATTGATAGATAGATAGAGAGAGTGATCTTAATTGTACACCAATATTAACAAAGGTAATTTTATAAACAATTGCACTTAAAAATGATGTAGCACAATAGGTGGCCTTATCGCTATAAGCAATTTCTTACAGGCAACCTTCTAACAAGTAAGTAAATGAGCAAAGTTACGGGCAGTTGTTGGTGCGTTAATTAAAGAAAAATATAAAAGTTTGATGAAACGTATAATGACAATTAAATAATAAAACATAAAGAAAACAGAAATAAGCTACGTTTAGTGTGCTAACACAAAATTATACATAATTTACTAATGTAATGAATATGTACACACCTATTTACATATATTATATTATACTAAATATATTATCTACTTATGTTATACCTAAATAATACCTTTATCATGTCTTATACCTAAATACCTATATGCATTAGGAACACAAAACGGTGGTAACCATGCTTTTCTTTGGTACAAAAATTTATAAGTATAATACTTAATAAAATTATAATATGAAATATTTAAAAGAGATGTTTTTGTTTTCTTTATAATTACCCAAAAATTTAGACGAATATTAATTCATTCTATATTTTAAAGTACTATCGAATACGTATAACATATGAGAATTAATTTCATAACGTAAAATGTTTCAACGCTTGCTTGCTTCCGATAACAACATCACATCGCACACAAAACGTGAAAACTCATAATGAAATCACACAGCTTTAACCGCGTAAATCGAACCGCGACCAAAATATACAGCATTTTGGTCGTATATTTCGGAGAGAAACAATAGTGTCACTCTGTTCTGAACTTGTCCGTCGCGGCGGGTGTCGGGTTTGCTGCGTCGCACGTATATCACGGTCAGTGTGACGCGGCCTTATTCTGACATGCGAGATTAAATGGGTATGCTCCTGAAATTTCTACTAAGCGCCGGCTAATGTTGCCGGATACTCGGTTATAAATAGATGGTATAATTCCATCCTTATACCTTCTAATCTTAAGCTTCCGTATTTCATTAATATCTTGTATTATTTTTTGTGGGTCATGTTATTAAAATATAAGAGCTTACCTTAACTACTTATTTGATATGGGGGCAAACATATCTAGCTATGGAGGGTTGCGTTTAATTCATGAAAAATTTCAGGCACAATATTGTGACAATTACTATGTTAAACTTAATAATACCTTCATCATGTTTAACAATTCCCTACCAAGTACATTTTTTAAAATAAATACCAATCAATAATCGGAAAGTAATCAATCATACATAAATCTCCAGAACTTTTATTACAAATGAAAGAAATAGAATCGTTCATGATTAAAATCCTAAATACTTTTTAAGTACGGCCTATATAATAAAATCAAATCGTCGAACGTAAATTGAAATCGAAATAAATAAATCTCTTTTTGAATCACTTTAAAGAATATTTAGTACAAAACCTCATCGTAAAGCCTGAGATATGAATTAGTTGAAAAATTATTTCAGTATCTGAAAGATGAATAAATTAGATTGTAGAGAAATGTTTAGGTATTATAATTAAGTTATTGTTTGACTTGTAATGCTAGCTGGATGAAATTTCGATGCTGGGTTTTGAGTTATTTTGTTCATAATTTGAGATTTTAAATAGATGATACTTAAACTATTTAAAAGACAATTACTAGACTAGTGGCAAAGAGACTGATTAATCTAAGAGGAGGCCTAAGGCTTGTTGAGGACAAACTATGGATAGATAGTTAGAAAAAAAATAAAATTGAGTTATGAGGAACCAGTCTATCTCATTGACATCTACGGCAAAAGTAACGAGTTAAAAGATGTCTAGTGAGTCTCACAATGATTTACCTGTAAACACATTATCTCATCTCTCTGGTTTTAATTGTGTACGTTTGACGATGGTTGCTTGCAAACTATATTGTCCCATAGTTATAGAGAAGCTAATAAAATAAGTTGGACAAGTGGTTAGCGTATGCGCCTCTCACTGCAAGGTCTCGTGTTCAATAACCCAGGTTAGGCAAAATAGTTTTCAATAGCAGCATGAAAGGAGCCTCCCCGAGTGATGTACACAACGATTCCCTACGTCCGGCGCACCCTGGGCAATTCGCGAGTTCACCTAAGCGAATTGGCTTATCCTTTCACCACGATGGCGGGTCAAAATAGAACTTGACTCAGCCATCGACACGACGAAGAAGAAGAATAGCAGCACGGAGTTCGAATTGTGCTCAGTGGACGGCGATAGCAACCCCCTTATCACATGAGACTTAAACATAACAGGTGAAATGTGGGTTTTGTACACCTCTGCCACTCACTTCTCGGTAATAAAGGCATGAGATAGATTTTATATTATGTTGTATTGTACAAAACTGAATATTGTTGTTGAATAATATTTCAACATTTCTCGTTGGCCGATCGCGACCAACACTCATAAATCCTTCTCTGTCATTGGTGGTGGATGGTAGATGGTAGATGGTAGACAAAACAACGATTAATATCGTCGTTAAACTAACGACAGCTCGTTTGTAACTACAATATTACAACCAGACTCGGTGCATAGTTCGCGAGTACAAGAGGGCACACAAGTGTTACAAATGCCAAGTGAATTATAAGATTTGATTAAATCATAAGCTTGAATTTTCTCTGAATTGAGTAATTTAATAAGATTAGGTCTAATTATTTGCATGATTTCTCAAGAGTAATACGATTTACAGAAATTAATTGCGAGCTTAATTAAAATTACTCGAGGTCATTTGTACAAAAAGTACAAACATTGTAATTTAGAGCTAAAACAAATAAATAAAAATTTTGATAATGAGCATCCAGTACACTAGCGTAGAGGTCTCAAATAGCAGTATTTAGTATTTTCGTTATTTTAAAAGAACAAGAACAAAATATGTCATTCTATTACGGTACAGTACCAAGCTTGGCTTGTATATTTTAGTATATGTCACTACTGTGAAACATTAATCAACTTTTAAACTATCGCGTTGCATGATTATTATTCTAATGTTTACGGAAGTTAACGCGAACATTCTATAGCAAAAAGGTAAACGAAATACACGATTCGGGTCAACTTCTATCAAAAAGTGAAACATTATTTTGTATTAAATCATCGTGGTAAGTAATTTATTTAATTTTGTCGTAGTAGTGGTGTCTTTGCAGCATAAATGCTCATCGCTTATATATAATAGCAGCCCTGTATCTAATACATGTCTCACTGCTGGGCTCGGGCCTCTTTTCATGATGAGAAAGGTTAGGCTATAGTCCACCATTCTGGCCAAATGCACATTGGTAGACTTCATACACCCTTGAGCACTTTTTAGGCACTCTCAGACAGTTTTTCATACGATGTTTTCCTGCACCGTTAGCGAACGATTATTTATATGATAAATACACCGAATCTTCGATAAATTCACCGAAAGACGAATCTTAACTTTTCATTGACAGAGGTGTATGCCGTGGGTTCAAACCCGAGACCTTAGACTTCCTCCTACGGTTCGTACTCGGCTATCGCTGCATATTCATCGCTTAACAACTACTTTAAATGAATTTTTGTTTGATATATCTTCATACCTTCTCAACACTTCCATCCACGACAGTACCGGTAACAAATAACCCCACACACATGTCTTTGCGTCCGCAAATCATATCTTGCCGTATTTACATGAGGCTGCTTCGTAAACGCGAAGATTTATTACTTGGAATAAAACACCATTTGTTATTTGCGATACGGGAAGCGGATATGGTGAACTGTTTTTGGAACGAAGGATATTAATGGCGCGATTCCATAGTTTGTTAATGGAATACCGCGGATGAGACAGGATTGTAATTATAAGCGAAATTGTTTGTATCATATCATCACATCAGTATCTATCTATCCACCTATTGTGCATATTTAAATAAGACTCTGTATCACAACTATGTACTTTTTCTTTGTATACAATAAAAAATTCTCTATAAATCTATCCATTGATCAGTATACCTGACTTATGCGTCTAAAGTTTCATGATGTTACATAACTAAACACGGCAACTATTATTTTATCCGCAAAACCAAAGCCACTTTGCCTTATTAAAAACAAAGTACAGTATAATAACTATTCTTGCATGAGGACTCAGTATTGGGCTATCCACACACACACGCAATATTTATATTACAATATGTCGCGGATTGATTGATTTTCGTTATGCTTTAACCATTCAAAGTCGATAAAATTGTTAACATAATTGCGTGTGTGCGGTTAGTCTTAAGGTCTAACTGGTTTTGTCAGCTTAGCTTGGTAGATAATACGTTCTGAGCACTGATTGACAAGCTATTAGTGACAGTGGCGGTATACGCAAATAAGAAATGACGGATGACATTAAAAACGTCAAGAAGTGAGTGAAATGTCAAAGACCGCTAAATCACGATAATGAAATGTTACACCAAATGTATATAATTAAATACTACATCCAAGACACTACCGGTTGAACAGGTGTCCGCCAGGCAATGCCACCGGGCCTGGACGGAGAATCCTCCCTTTGTGGTGGAGGAACTTCACACCCCGTTCCTCTATACTAACTACAACCTTTCCATAATAAATCGACGAAATTAGCCTTTTAATACAAAATTAGTTTATCGCATTGCATTGTCAGACAAGCACTACTAAAAACTTTTTGATATACCGCAATAAAAAATTTATTCTACGAAACTCGACTCTAAAATTCTCACAATAAAGATAACCAAAATGCTTTAATATTAATAAAGCCTTCGTAATAGTAAGTAGAGTAGACAGCCCTTTTCATTAAACTGTCATTATATTAATTCACTTTGTTGTACCGCGAATTTTACACGCGACTCTTTAAATTATATTTATAGTAAGTAAAAGCCTCTTTTGTGATTTTGTTTAATTTTAAGGCCTGGATACATTGTTTATTGAAGGGGGTTTATTATTCACTAGCTTTGGCCGCGACTGAGTCCGCGTGGTAGTAACTGCTCCCGCGCTTTGACCCGCGTGAAACCTTACTGTTTACCTTAGCGCTCCCGTAGAGTTAAGCGTAATATTACATTTTTTTTCTTAAAAAAAATGACGCCTACATGTGTGGGCGTCCAGGGGTGTTCATAAACATACATTTCACACACACAAAGCACACCCAGAGTCAGAACAATTATTTGCGAATCACACAAAGATTTGTCCCATGTGGGGATCGAACCCACAACACCAGCGCAGTTGAAATCGGCGAGGCGACCGCTTTAACCACCACGCCATACGTGCACTCGACTGATATAAAATTACTTTTATTGATTGTTCGAGTATCAATCACAAAATAATTATTAAAATTCGACTGGCGGTTTTGTCAGCGTGGTAGGTATATCAATATAAAGAGCCTATGTTACGACTTATAGACAGTTGCATATAAAATTTTATCAAAATCAGTCTAGTCGTTTGAAAGATTAGCTGATACAAACAGACAGACTAAAATTTAAAAAATGTGTTTTAGGCATTGGTATCGTGCAAATAATCTTCTGAAAAAACATTGATATTTTGACATATTTATCTCTTTTAGAACATACTTCATAATTCATCCAATGTTCAAAAATGCAGGATCCTGAACGAACGTGTAATCCAACTTTAACGACTTGAAGGTACATCAGCGCAACGGAACAAACATTACTTCGAGAAATTGCAGTGAAATTTTCTCATCAGAAAACAAATTTTATATGTATTTGTTGTAAAATACTTATTGGTTGCAGTAAACCTGCTATAGTAATAAAAAGCGAGTTGAGCTGAAGAAATCCAAAAAAATATAAGTATTATACAATTGACTTATATTAGTTCAAAGAACAAAATATGTAAGGCATTATTGTATTATTTTTAATTATGATGACTTATATGCTAAATATAATTGATCGAGGTTAGAATTGTGCCCGTTAGATAGCGAAAGGCTCACCTCCTATGACATTGACGCTATAAGCCACACCATCCGGGGGTTATAAAGGCATGATGTTAAGTTATAACAATTTTAGTGAGAACACAGATAACCTCATTATTTTTGTTGTTCATGTTTACTATGTATTTTAATCAAGATAAACATTGATAACTAAATCTAAAATATCTATTAATATTTTTGCAACAGTTTACACACACTATTTTTGTTTCTAGTTATAGCATAACGATACGATACGATATTTGCAACGTACCTATACTAAAAATAACTGCACATATTTTTCTTTACAATCAAGGAAAAGAGAGAATTTACATTCGTTTGGTACAAAGGACTATTATTTTTGTCTAGCAATTCAGAGTACTGTATAAGTGTATACTGTATAAGTATAAGTGTGTACTGTCTAGTGTAGGGCAGACGTCAAGTGGTTACTGTGGACCTTTGATACGGTCCTAAGGGCGAGATCACAAGTACTATTTGCGACTATAATTGGTACGAATATTTTAAAGTGGGAGTTCGTTAACAGAATTGTAGGTTTTTATTACAAACATATGTAGGCAGTGTAGATTAGTATACTGTATTTTAAAAGTTATGTGCACCTTAATGTACAAAAATAAATGTGTCGATTTATTGTACAGTCATCTCAAACACGAAGTGTTTAAATGTAGAGCAACTAATATTAGATTTGAATTTGCCAATGAGGTATTAGAATTTTTTTTTATTTTTTTATTTTTTTTTTATTGTTTTTAGGAAAGCTTACAGTTTAATAACAAAATGTGAATATTACAGTACATAAATTTAAGAAAAGATTGCTTTTGAAAAGCCTCCACAGATAAATAAAATAAAATATATTATATTTAATGCTTTAAACTCCGTGTTTCTTGTTAAAAATATCTAAATAAGCAATAACACTATAGTCCTCAGATAGAGCGATAAATCTACAATCTGCTTTTGTGAGTTGTTGATGTTCATGGGCTATACCACTTACCATACCAGGTGTACTATACGTTCGTTAGGTACATAAATCGTATAAAAAACAAAATATAAATAAGTATACGAAAAGTATTACTTCTTTTGTAAATAAAAATATTAACAAATTTTTTCGCCACAATCAGGCAACCGTAAGAAAAAGCAGATCCGATTGCCGTTTGTTTGGCACAAAGCACCATAATTTACGTCTAGCCACTCATGGCTATGGCGTCGTGGATTGTGTATGTTCAAGTATAGGTACGCCAATTAGTTATGGTAGATTTTTTATGTGAGCCTTAGGGCTAGACTCGAACATAAGATTTAAATTTTTAATAATATTTGACCTTACAGTTTGAATACCTATTTTATTTGATAAACGGTTATTTTTACACAGTTTTAAATTAAAATGAACGCATGGAAAATTGGATTACAATTTTCGAGGTATTCAATGATTGTTTAAATAACAAATCATTCCATATTGTATCAGTTTACGTTAAAAATAAAAACTGTATTTTTCAAAAATTAGACAACGGGTATAAATCGCGTAATTATTATAAAATTAAATAAATACCTATGCTCCCGTTATCTAATTTTTGAAAAATGTTCTCAAATCGCGAAAGTTTAAAAACATAAAAACTGTATTATTTGTTAAAAAATAGTGTCAGATCGTCACATCAGATAAAAGCTACAATTTTATTGCACTAGTGATTTAGGTGTCACGTATAAAGTTTATGCTTGTCATTTTACACTCTATTTTGTACGATTTGTTCGTGATTAAAACAGATACACCATTTAAACAACAATCAAAGCCCTATCGACACAAATCGTCTACGTATAAATCACCCATAAAAAATACGTACGTACAACATGCCCCCATTAAAGAATCGTGTTAATTTCCGCTTTAGCGTAAAATCAAGTTCCTTTAAAATTTAAAATCTTTAGTAATTTCGCTACTTTAGTCATAATAAGAAGTGAAATCTTATAGTTCAAGATATAATTAACGCGTTACCTAGTTTTAAGTTAAGTTAACTGTTAGTTTCTCAAACAGATGTAAAAAAAAACAAATACTTGTCCCTTTATTTTCCCTATTTCGATCAAACTTTATGTGCAAATAAAACATCAAATACACCAGTTAAACATAGAAATAACAATCAAAACCCCATTCGACACAAATCGTCTACGTATAAATTACCCATAAAAAGTACGTACGTACAATCGTACACGTCCCCCGTTAATACACGCGTGTTAATTTACGCGTTTTTACGCGGCAGCACCGGTCTGAACCCGCCCTTACACCCGGGTGATATATTACTACAGCTCCGACACGATTTTATGGCGAAGGTGCGTCCGGTATATCAACTTAGCGTTATTTATTAACTTGCCAAGATTTTGTATGTTTTAGATTTAATCTTTATGGCTGGGGTGACGCTGTAATAATAGTGTAGTTATTGGATGAAAATGAATTGCTGTTTTGTTTTGTAGTTTTATTAAATATTACTAGAACAGTTATGGTTGGTAAAGTGAACGTGAAGTGGATATTTTTCAATAACTATTCTCTATATAAAAATAATGTCAGATTATTTTTACAATCAGAAAAAAAGCAACATACAAATGAAGTCTCAAGCAAATAGGGTTGATAATTATCAAACAAATATCTTAATACGTGTCGTGTTTAGCAGCATTGCAATTTGCATGAGATATTTAATTGGTCAAGGTTTTTGGGATAAAAGTTTATTCAATGCTGTAGTACCATGAAAGCCAATAATCCAAACAGCAATGTTTAAAATGTCGTCATTATATTGAACAGCATCAAAAAACACTTTACAGCGAGTAAACTCGCTATTATTTTATTTAGCACTCTATAAACCGTCCGGCCGGCCGTTAATAACCGTGACGTTTTTACGTGTCACCGTTGTGTAGCGGTCTTTATTCGAGATATATGGCCACGGATTAAAACGTCACGGATGGACAAGGGACTGGGCTGAAGTGTGTCCTTTGCTGATATTGCTGTTTCAAATTATATTTAATTAGTTGTTGTTTTAAAAACTGCTTCGTTGGTCTAGTGGTTAACGTATAAGCCTTTTACTGCGAGGTCTCGCGTCCGATTCTTAAGTCAGGCAAAAGTTTTATTTTGATTTTTTTAATTTCTCAATACCAACACGGAGTTCGAAATGTGCCCCTCTTATCCCATGGGACCTAAACATAGAAAAAGATGATCCTATGCACCAATCTAAACAAGAATTTTTATTCGCTTAACCTAACTTGTTTTACAAGTTAGGTTAAGCGAATAAAAATTCTTGTTTCATAGATAGTTAAGAAACATAGTTAAGAATATGGCTTAAAGGAAACTAGCCGCACCTTTTTGGGTTATAAAGGCGTGATTCTATGTTATGTTAAGTAAGTTGTTGTAATCTACGAAATTGGATTTATCTTTTAATTTTAAGATGATAAAATAAAATTTAATTGATTTTATTTTATTAAATTTTTCGTCTGTTACATCCGTAAAGACGAAAAATTTAATATGATTAGAATGGTGACACTATTAAACAGTAAAAGTAAACCCAGCTTCGTTGTTGATTAAGTAGTATTTTGATACCTGCTTGACCATAAACAAAATACAATAAAACATTAATCATTTTCATTACATAATAAACTAAATAACATTTATGTTTTTGAACTATGTATTCTAATGAATCAAAAATTCTTTACAATTACCTTTATTGTAGTGAAAATCTATTTCGAAATCATCACTAAGCTTTAAAACAGCTCCATAAACTAACTCGTGAATATTTCATGTAAAAAACATCATTTAGTACATTCCACAGTCATAAATTTCAAATAGATACGATCGCTAACAATCAGAGTAAAACCGTGGATATTTCGCTAATAGTTCACTGCACTTTGTATTTGTATATTATTTTGTATTTATTTTCAACAAATAAATAACTGCTGCTCGCGTCTTTCTCCGCGTGAAATTTGTTATATTAAGATTTCATCCGTACAAATTTACTACTAATCTTCCGTTGCAAAAGCAACGGAAGATTAGTAGTAAATCAAATCAGCATCGGGAGTGTCCCTTTTACAAAAGTAAAAGGGACACTCCCGATGCTGTTTTTGCGTACAACTGGAGTTCGGTGGTTATTTTAATTTTGTTCGTTATTATAAAAAAAAAATTGTCATATTGATTAAAACACTCAAATTAATGTTTGCACGTAGCCATTATGTCTAAATTATTGTATTATAAATTTATAAACGTATAAACTGATTTATTAAAATAATAATGCACAAAGTAGGGCACACGCAGACATGCATTTCAGTGATTTAAATATGACATGTATAAAAAATACTCTATTTTTAGTACACGATGGTTATACACTTTCCAAATTATGGTATTTTCTAAGTAATACAACAAAACAATAAGATAAGGCCAGGTACGATTTGATAGTACTTTAGCAAACATTTTTTATCCTTGATATCTAGTTTAATTCATAAATAGTCTTTATTTGAAGTTGACTCGTGTATTGAGAGGCCTTGTCGAGTTAGATAGTTTCGTTTTTGATAGCTTTAATTTGTGGGCACGCGAGCGTCACTCAAAAAATAATAGCTTCGTGAGAGGATTAGACCTGTTCAATAATAAAACGGTTTTTTCGTGCTATTTGGAAAGTAGATTTTATGGTCTGACATAGGCTTTGGACTAGTATTGAAAATTAAGACTGTTATACACAGAGTAGACAGCATTAGGAAAGTATGATAAGTAAATGTTAAATAGCAATTTCTTTTAAAACTTGTCTGCAGACGTGGCTTGGAAGTGTGCATTTAGTATTAAGAAAATGTAGTTATTTATATATATATATATATATATATATATATATATATATAGTTATTGTTAGCACCTCTTATCTTTTTCTCTGGGTCGAAAATTTTAAATTTTAAAAAACCTGCAAAAAATATATCCCAAAAAGTGTTAGCTGAAAAGATTGGTCGATGCAAATAACCCAAACCTATTGATACAGTGTCACGTGTTGAAGCACTATTGGAAACTGAATCACGTGCTATGCGTGTGTGTGTATTCATTCAATTGCGCACATGTGAACGTATGTGTGTTTGTTTATTTATGTGTGTGAATGTTTGATTTAATGAGGGCGTCAGGGAGAACAGTGAATAAAATTAGCCATGACATTGTTTGTGACAGTGAATTGTACATAGCGGATTGTGCTTAATTTATTGTCTTTTTCTATTAACCCTGCTTATCTGGCATGGTAGACTAAGGCATAAACCTTCTAATTGTAATAATAATACCGGCAAGCAAGTTTCAAAATTTTAAATCAAACATTGAGGCAAAACAAAAAGCTTTGTCACCAAATGGCACTCAGTTTTTGAGTCAAAATGGGCTACTCGATAGGTTAAGAATCAAACTGTAAAAAAAAAACTCAGCCACTAAATGTTATTAGTATTATTTTTAACCCCTTCCAGCTAAGCTTAATTCGCTTGTGTTACGAGGAAGTTCACGTCCGTGCTTTGATGGCCAGGACACATGACCTCTCAATCGTAAGACCGAGACCGCTTCCCTTATCCATTGCGCCACGGCTGCTTCAATGACGGGCAAAAGTACATGGAAATGACCATGTTTCTTCATGAATCCTTTAGACGTAGACTTTTTCAACACATACCCTACCTCGCAAGTACAAATAAGTATATACAATTTGATTTTAAATTTTAAATTTACGTTACATTGCCACGATTGTCGTTCACGTACGTTCACAAGCCTTAGGACTAACACGACCGCTCACCGCTTAATTTGAAGCGATCCGTGGCGTTATCGCACGCCACAGACGAATGCGTTCGCCGGAACCCACTCAGTGGCTCTTATAGCGCCGAGTGACGTCACACGACGCGATAGCCGCCTGATTAGCTGTGCTAAATGAGCTTAATGAGACGAAATTTATTTATCATGCCTTTATACATAACATCAAACTTTAAAACAATACCTAACCAACTTTCACATGATTGATTAAATAGCTAAATAAAATTAATTAATAAAGACCTTACACGTTTGCAGGATGCATACAGAAAGGTGGTCAAGAATCGCGACAGAACAGAACAGAATGGATGCCGGAGAACTGTTTTCGTCGCCGACGCCGGCCAAGAAAACGTTGGCGTGATGACTTGGGACACCTTTCTGGAAAACTGGCAGGAAAAAGCTTCGGATAGGGAAGAATGTAAGACATTAGACCTTTGCCCAAAAATGGGACAATAATATAGGTAAAATAAAAAAAATAAATAAAAAAGACCTTACAACAAAACGTTCATTTTTGTACAAAGATTAGGTTGCAATTTTTTTATTGAGTTTATGTTATTTTTACTAACACTTTGCCAACCATTAAAATTATACTTGCAGATGATCGCAGGTTCAAATCCTGTCTATAAATTTTTGAACAATTTCCTAGTATAATTTTCTAAGCAGTAAAATTATGCCTAGCTAAAATATTTTTTCATGTGCATTTCATGAGGAATAAAACTGTATGAGGTGCTGCCTTTTTATGGGAAAGTACATTAATAATTTCCAGCAAACGTTTTTGTCTGGGCTCGTAAGATAGTGTCATGGATTTGTTTAATTTGTAACACCAGCCATATTTTTATGCGAAGCTGTATTTTATATCGTTTTGGCGTGTATTTGAACGTTGTGGCAAAGTTAGCCGTAAGACACTTTAATGCTTCAAAATGCTAAGCTAAGGATTTCAGAAACCAAAATTGTGTTGTTTACTTTATAAACTTAGAACTGGCAACATTGAAAAAAAGTAATTTATAAAAAATTGTTCTTTAATTAATTTCCTATGCTCCCTTCAACAGCGCAATGGTAAACAGGCTACTAAGAGACGCTGTGTTTTTGACTGCGCGTCAAAATACTACCTATCAAACGTTTTTACTCTAGCTCTATTATGAGTACTTTCATCCAGACCACCTTTTACAATTAGACCCAATTAATACAGACCGAAAAAAATATCAATTGCTTAAATCTAGACCATCAACAAGAAAATGACCTTGAATATAAACCAGACATCCCAACAATAACACTAACAACCTGCCATAATCATAACTTCAGCTTCAACAAATTAAATTCGGTCAGAAGCATAAAACTTTGATGATTCAACCCCAAGAGGTCAAAAAGCAAAAAATATTAATCTCAATTCACTTTATTGCTGTACTCAATGGCTACGTAGTAGCGGCTACGGCGTAGCATCGCTACGGTCGCTCGTAGAGGCGGCCAACCGTTAAACGGTCTGTCGTAAATAACGGGTGCGCTACGATAAATGAATAATTATCGGACGGTTACCGTTTTACGGCGGTAGCTTTACGGGAAAAGCTTACTCTGAAGCGAACTTGTGATAGATAAATAGTAGCTTAATTAGGGTTGAAAATAAAATCACAAAATGAGCACAAATTTCCTTTAGGTCAATTTTATTCGAATTAAACTCTTATCTAAGTTAAGTTTCAACACTTGTGATAAGTTTGTAAAAATATGCAAAGCTGACTTTCATAATATGTGATAAACCTAATGCTTCAGAACATGAAATTATTGACTATCTCAGTCGTATCTCAAAATACCAAAACAAATTTTAACAAATTTAAAATAAAAAAAAGATAAATATTTATTTGAATGCTTATTTTTACAAAATAAATAATTGAAAATGTAATTATGTCAATCTTTCTGCCAATGTCTGAAAATGTATTATTTATATCTAGATATTGACGGCCAAATTAGAAATAACATTGCTCATTTCAAACTGCCTTCTACTTTATACCAATATTCAAATCTCTATAAAAAAATACCCACATGATTGACTCACACCTAACCAAACACAACACACATCACAAACAAACACAACACACATCACGCACACAAACACATCACATTCACACACATTATCTCGTATATCGCACAACATCCGTGGATAATTAATTCGCTTAGCTTTCGCGCGAAGGGGGGTAGGGGGGGATGAACGTCCATTTGTACCATCAATTATTCGTTTAGCGTCCGCCTGATTTATGGCGGTTCACGCTTGACCTATTAATCCCGACTAGTTGCGAATCTAGATTGTTTTTGAGACAAAAATTAATGGCTACCCTAATTAATACGTCTGTTTCGTGGTTCGTTTTAGTTTGTGAGAAGGAAGTGTTTGTTTGGTTTTGTTTTATTGTAGTTTTAACAATTTACTGACAGATAGGTATTATTATTATTGTTGGGATGAGGTTTTGGGTGTTCACGTCGACCTCCGTGGGTATTGTAGCCTCATTATAGACTCTCCTTTAGGCCAATAGCCTCCATGAATTGGAGCAGTCGGCCGATCGGGAGTTACTTCTCATCATCCGGATCCAAAATATGGCATCCCAGAATGATGCTAGACAGATAGGTAACTAAACATACAATTTACGTTACTATATAGGAAGCGATTTAGTAAGTGATTAAATTAAATATATATATTAAATTAAAATATATTATAAATAGTAGTTGGCAGCCGACCAAACGTTGGTTCGGTATACCACCTCAATTAAATGAAATAATTGTCATTATTATGCCACATACTTATTTACGATGATTCAGTTTACACGAATGAAAAAGATTAAATTAACAATTAAATTGTAAAAAAAAAATACGTAGTAAAATTCAAAATTAAATTTGTTTGTTTTTCATTTCACTCCACTGGTTGTTTGAACACTAATATTAAATGAATTGCCATAATATGATTAAAATGGTCAAAGGTTAAGTTTATTTGAATCCAAACGTAAAGGTTCAAATAGTTAAAGTTACGTTTTCGTTTTAAAAATGTACATTATTATTTCCACATTTCACAAACTCAACTAATTTCAAAGAAGAAATATTTTTTCCTTTGTTTGTTTGTTTGTAAACAAAAATCTTTTAATCTACTAGACTGATCTTAATGAAAATTTGAGTTAGTTCAAAGCCTCAAAAATAATACTTGTTTAAAAAGAATAAGGCTTCTTTTTACCGACCTACCACGCGAGCGGAACCCCGAACGGAAGCTAGTTTGTTATAAAATCAAATGATTTCCAAGTGCCACGTAATCCAGTCAGTTCTAATGAGTTTTTTCTTTGCCCCCGGCTTTAATTTCAGAGCTAAATTTTAGTGTCCCATCAAAATTCCTGCCTCGTACGTAATTTAAGAGAAACCGGAGCAAAAAGTCAGATTTTTTTTCAAAATCTTTTTCAAATCAAAAGTGGATTTTTTTCCTTTATCTAATTTATTTAATGTTTTTTATTAATGTTAGTTTTTGAATTACATTTCTTTAGTTTTACTTATATTTTTGTTTAATGGCATTCGTGCAATAGATAATGTTTTGGCCGTTATTAAGAAAATTTAAATTCATTATGTATTTATAAATTGTTACACTTGTCGCTTTATTGTCTCAATGGTCTAGTGGTTAGCGTATGCGCCTCTCACCGCGAGGTTTAGGGTTCAATTCCCGAGTTGGAATTGTGCCCGGTAGATGGCGATAGGCTCACCCCTTATCCCATGGGATCTAATCATAAAAGGAAATGTGGGTATTGTACACCTCTGCCACACCCACACCCTACTAGGTAATATAGGCGAGATGTTATATTATGTTATAAATGTATTATGTAAGTATGTGTATAAGGTTGATTGAGGCAGAATAAAATTACTTCAACTGTTTCTAAGAATTAAATTAGTAGCGTAGAAACGTAACGTAATTTAGTTAAATTATCAGCGTACCATTAAAATATAACAACTTACTAACAAACATATAAGTTAATTTCAACTTCCTTTAGCAGCAGCAATATACCAACTAATTTTCAAAACCTATAATGACTTTCTGTAACAAATCCAACGCCGAGTTTATCTTTCTGTGAGTAGAGACAAGCGTCAAAGCTCCAAGGCAGAGTAAAAGATATACCGAGTATTCTATCCTTATAGAAACGATTGGAACGTAACACATGCTTACGCCTTAGAATAAAAAAAAACGCCAATAAAACACGGGGTTCAAATATAGAATGATTGAAACTCAAGTCAGGTACATGAAATTAAAATACAGTAGGTGGGCAGCTTAATTGTGTACTACATCATTGACTTTTGTTATTTGAAGGAAAGAGACCAAGTCAGAATACTGGATATATAATTATACTGTGCCCCAGGCTTCAAATCACTGAACGTAACTACAACAACTTCCACGGAATAGTTTTATTCAATTTGAGAATATTTGCACAACCGCCACGCTGACTCTGTAATGCAAATATTTGGTCACTTAGCGTTTAGAGCGTGTGGTTGCTAATTAAATGTAAAAATATGGAGCTTGTTAGCTAGGAGTACTAATGCTGATTGTCTTTTTTTGCTTTACTTGGTAATGGTCATTATTTAAGGACACCATTGTCTCTACTGAAACATGGATTTGTTGATATGCTTTTGTTTGATAGTCATATGAGAATTGGACAAGTGACTTGTACAATGTTTACATTGTTTTCGGGTACTGAACAGAATTCGGGCGTACTTGATCCTGGTCTTTACACTTAGTATTTTTTTTCACATCTTGTCGCTGGTACAACACACTTCACATGGCGTCGCGTGTTACTGCCGTTTGACATGCGTACAGCCAGCGCGCCCACACATCCGAAAGTCGCATACGCCTAATGTGGGAAAACCTAATGTAAACTTAAGACTGACAAGTGCCGCCATATTTGTGCCAGGTTCTATAAAAATGTGACGTCATTTGCATACATGCTTGACACAAATACTC
This sequence comes from Hypena proboscidalis, assembly GCA_905147285.1. NCBI lineage: Eukaryota > Metazoa > Arthropoda > Insecta > Lepidoptera > Erebidae > Hypena > Hypena proboscidalis. The sequence goes on from LR990132.1 coordinate 3,874,190, forward strand.
AACTGTCATCGTGATGAGCAGGCCACTCCTCTTCATTAGATCATGGACATAGGCAAATGGAAACGGACCTATACTTCAGACAACGAAACGAGATAATTTTTATGATTTACAATTATAATCCCAATTCACAGGCCATAAAGTTTAATTTCTATTGCAATTGAGATTGTTTAGGACATTTTTAACAGTTTTTATTATACGAAAATCAACTTTAATAAAAAGCAATAGAATTTATATTCGTGTAATTTGTAATAACATAAATTTATATTGTTTCGTACACTTTACTATAGTAAAAATGAGCCTTAAAACACAATGCAATTGCAACAATTTAACAGTCTGCTTCTAGTGTTAGTAAAACCAAATCAATAGTCAAGACATTTTTCTTCGTTCATGATCCGATCGATGCAAAATAAAAATATTTTATTTCACTTATAAAACTTGTGATGTTGGTCGATAACAATCAAATAGAATCGATACAAAACTACGTATCTATAAAATGATATCGTTTTCATTACCTTCGACGCTCGTTCCGCGTGCCGTATGTAGGGCTTCCACGATTTTATAGTTTTAGAACAACAGAACTGTCTTCTTATAGAAAAATAAAAAAAAGATTTTATAAATTAACACTTTAGATTCCAAAAAGTAAATTGAAACAAAAAACTAATATTATTATTTACATCTCAGATTCTATGGTTACATTGTTGTCCATCGCTTCTTCATGTCACAATTTTATTGATTTGTTAGAACAATTTTCTTACCAGTTTTGATGACTTTGCTAAATGGTTATTGACCTATCGTTCACGTTCTTAGGTCCCATGTTAGACTTATCCTATTTCCTATAGCATCTACACCCTAAATCGACTATCGTCGGCATAGAGTGGCTGTTCACTCAATCTGTCAATTACCGTGCGTTAGTTGCTGTTACACTGTACGCTTTTACAAGCTGTGTGCAGCGCAGCGTATTGTGGTCTTCATTAAGAATGTGCTTCATTTATTCCATTACCGGCATCTGTCTGAAGATAGCGCACTGCATTTGCGATGAATCGATAGGTGATTCTTCTAGTTTGTTGTATGTTTTAATATTATATACCGTCTATAATAAAGACGCTTTACGAGTATAGTAGCTAAGTTAACCTCAGTTGCAAGGTTACTTCTATATTACTTTCAAACTTTTATTTTTAGTAAGAATTATCCTTTTTTCAATGATATTCACACCCACCCTACAGTATCGTCGGCATAGAGTGGCTGTTCACTCAATCTGTCAATTACCGTGCGTTAGTTGCTGTTACACGGCACGCTTTTATACGCCGTGTGCTGCGCAGTGCACTGTGGTCGTCATTAAGAGTGTGCTTCAGTAATTTCATTACCGGTAGCGACTGTCGGATGATACATTTGCGATCTATTGATGAAGAAACCCTTAATGTTACGAGATGTAACCGTTTAGATATTTCGATTTTTAAGAATTATTGATGAATGTGTCTGATTGTATGTATTTTGTAGCGAAAAAGAAATGCAATTGCAAACATAATTAATGTTTTCAATTTAACGGGCTTTCGAGTCATAAAACGATGAAGAAGTGTAGTGCACGTACATTGTTCTTTTCTGTTTTAAAAGATTTTTAAATCAAACATGTAGTTAATTGATGTAAAGTCAATATATCTAGTACTAACCATCCTATTCGTGTGATGTGTTATTTATTGTTACATAAATTTACAAGTTATTTTGAACTGAAAGACCTTTTCAAGTTATTTTACTTAATTTTATTTGTATTGCGCTGTGGCTTCATGTCTTTGTTGCTTCATCTATTTTCATCCTTATATCAAAGCCAAGTGACAATCAATGTACTGGAAAAGGAAAATTGACAGCCCACTCTTTTATTTTCCTGAAATATATGCACGTTTTCCTTCATAAATATTCCCCTTTTAGACGGAGCTGTTTCCTGAAAAACATGTGCCTTGTTGTCTAAGAATAATGGTGCTGTCGAGAAACTCGCAGGCAATCGCAATCATTGCTCGATAAACGGTCGGCTTGCTTTTTCAATATGCGGTGTGAAGTTCCAAGATGAATGACTTGAAGACGTGTACCTTCCAACAATACCCTTTCAACACGAGTAAGGCATTACAGGAGCTTTTTGAGCTTTGACTAACTGCACACGCGTAATATTTTACACAATATTTCGCGGATTTACTGGTTCTTATAAAGTTTGGCAAGTCAATTAGAGAAATATTGTTAATTATATTGCACGTGAGCTATATCATAGTTCTTATTTAAAGCGGTTTTGGCCAATATTTATGTTTATAATTGTATTTTTGTCTTTTATAATTGAATAATTGTATTGTCTCTCACCGCAACCGGTCTCGGGTTTGACGCCCGGGTCGGGAAAATAGTTATTTATGACCATTTTGTCAGAAAATTCACAATAGCAGCAAAAAGTTGGAATTGTGCCCTATCTACAGGCTACAAGCTCTATCACCATCCACCGGGCCCACCTCCTATGGAACCAAAACATAACAAGTAAAGTATGGGTATTGTACACTTCTGCCAAACCCTTCTGGAGAATATAGGCGTGATGTTATATTATGTTATGTATTAAGTTAATTATTCAAATATTTACTACAAAACTCTTACACAATTAAGCAGTATTTATTTAGTTAAACAAGTTCAACTCTCCGCTTAAAAACTACGGTACTTTTTAATCTGAAATGCCACGAGATTTTTCCACTACTGAAACAAGCACAGCGCTAGGGAGTAATCTCTGTCTCTTAGACTTAAAACAACTGTGTGAGGATCAAACAGTTTTTGTTACACGTGGGAATCGAACCCGCTGCACCCGATTTGCGGCAGGTTTACTGTGACTAATTTATTTTAACTGTACAAAGACAATGTATTTATTTTACGACGCGAATCTTGCTATTCGATAAGAACAGATTCAGAATTTACGGTACCTTTAAAGATACTTGAGTATTATGGTAATGAAAAAAATCTTACCTAGGTTGTTTATTTAGAAAATTACCACTGATTTGAAAATATGTTTTTTAAATCCATAGTAATTATTTATTCATGTTAGTCGTAATTCATAATTTTACTTAATTTTGCTTTTATTGTATTCATAAAATTCCTGGGTGGATACTATTACCTAAGAATTGGATGTGATATTTTCATTTACGTTGCTAAGCAACTATTTTCACTCCTATTTTCGATATTAGTGTAGATAATACACCCAAAAATATCCAATAACAAAAACAATGAGAAAAATAATTGGGATATACGAGCAGAGCCTAAAAATTGACGCCGTTGAAAACGTCGCCTCTGGCCCAATATTATACAAGGGGTGGCCATACATCCCCAAAAGTGGAGGTCGGTGTGAGTTTATTTTCAATTCCGACAACAATACGCTGTTTTTCTCACAAACTACCCACTTAAATATAATGCTGGCGATACAGGGAGCGGTGGAGCGTTTTTATTCGCGGGTTTGGGGGCTCCAAGATGTAAGTTGTAGCGAGGTGTGAGGTGACAAGAATTTGGGAAGCGAGCAGAAATATGATTTTATTTGTTTTTAAATCTCTTATATTTTTACGCGTTTTTATTTTTGACAAGCTGACCCAGTAAACTACCAAATTTCGTTTCCGCGCTAATTTCTTAATATTTTCTTTCATAAGAACCTTCTCCTGACTCTAACAAACACAACAAAAAACAATTAGTGAAATCGGTGCAACCTTTCACGCGTGATGCCGTGACCAAGTTAAATAGGGATTCATTTTTATAAATATAGATAGATAGATTTAAAATTTTGTCATGATGTAGGCTTTTTTCTCGTGGTGTGAACGTAAAATATTTGGTGACAAAGGTGACAATCAACTTGTTTTTATCTTAATTATATTTCTTGTGATACTACCTGAGTTAGTACATAATAATAACATTGTATTTTAAAACGTACTTTACGTTTATAATTTGTATTTAAACATTTAAAACATGAGATTTATGAATGAGAAAAAATATTTTGTATTGAACCAAAACAATATGCATAAGCGCATGTAGATAAAGTCTTGACGGTATTTATTTTGATGTATAAACATTATAACCTGTGAAATATATTTTTTCTTTTAAACTTACAAAACAAGAATAAAATCGCTAAACGCTCCACTTGTAATTTAGACCAAACATCAATTCAAGTCCCAGAAGGAAGTATTTTATTTAGAAATATTGTTTCGGGACACACGCGACTCTCCGATAGGTACACACAGATAGAGCAGGTATTGAGTTAGAGGGGACTCTTACTAGAATCAGATAGTACCAAGTAGAGTTGGGTAGAGTTGGTCACAATTTAAATTCACCTACGAAGATAAGTGTGCGGTTTTTGGGAACACTTTATAGCGTGAATGGGCCGCTTTATGTGCCCAAGTGATATAGTGCCTTGTTTAGACAGTTATTTTTAAGAAAAGGGGTGATGTAGGATGTTGAGTGGAAGATAAGTCTTTTTATATGGTAATTTTATTTATTTTTTTGTCTGGAAAATAGTTTTTACCCAAACTGAAAATATGTATATCGAAGTAATATACATAACTATCACAAAAATGTATGTTAAGTGTATTTTTATTTCAATGTCTCTGTATTACGATACATGAAATTAAATTTTATTATAATGTTATTGTACAGTTGCTGTAAAATAAACTAAATTTAATATTTTTGTGATTCAAAAGCCTCAACTATGAACAAAACACTCATTTATAAGTGACAGTATAACAAAAGTTACTGAAAAAGAGAGAGAAAATGCCTTTATTTAAATATTACAGTTCGCAATTATTGCGGATTAGGGTGTTGGTCAAGGTTACGTTACGAGCGTCTTAGTAAACTTGACCTTATTGTGTTTTGAGCTGTTTTCGTTTACATTCTCACGTATGTACAGTGGGCCAACGAGTTAGGTATGCAGGGCAAAAATTTTGTAGTCATAGTAAAGACTTACTATACCAGTTATGGATAAGTGAGTAACATATATAAAAAGTGGGTATATTACACTTCTTAAATATTTTATTTACACATGCATATCTATTGCAGGCAATCTTCACTATGGCGTAGAAGATTTTGCCCTGCATACCTAATTGCTTGGCCCACTGTACATACGTATAAATCCAGAAAACTATCTAAATGGATATTAACAGATGATATGTTTGTTTGTTGGAAAAAGTGACGTAATTAAGTTTGTCCCATTTTGTTTTATAAAATCTATTTACCTTATTGTGGTTTTCAAACTTATCCATTTTATGACATCAATAATTCTGTTTTTCGACAAAAATATTGAATTTATCGAAATACATTTAAAAAAGCTTCAAAAAATAAAAAAAAAATCCCTTCATTATTTCGTCTCCATTGCGACTGACAAAAACCGATCTCGAGCCCTAATGATGTAAGAAATATGAGAAACCCCCGGTAGTCGAGCGACAATGTACATGCGGTGGAGTACGCGTCTAGTTAGCTGCTTAATAATACAGTCGACGACATACTATCAAATAACATAGGGTTTCTTTTAAAGGTAGTTACAGATTGACAACCGTCAATCAGTTTTTACCTTTAAAAGAAACCGTCGTTCAACCGAATGACGGCGCGATTAGAATATCATAATCTGAACTATTAGCGTGGTGTAATTTATTTACGAAGCATTATTATGTGTTATTAATTTCATATGTACGGTTTGTATACCTTAGAAAGTTAATATTAAAAGAAAACTGATTTATAATGAAAACCTGATTTATTACACTGAATTCTTATAACACTAAATGAATGAAATGAGCCGAACGCGTTGATGATTGCGACTGACATTACTTAAACGTGCTAGAATATAATTGATGAGTGCGTACAACGTGAGCGAAGTTCGTATACCGTACATATTATTCTACTTATATTATAATTGCAGTTGATCCGGCTCAATGATACTTCGTCAAGTTGGTGTGACCTCATCTCTGGTGTCCCTCAAGGCGGTATTCTCTCTCCTCTATTATTTTCACTTTTCATTAATTTCTTAACCCAATATCTTCAGTGTACCTATCATCTTTACGCCGATGACTTGCAGTTGTACTCTCAGGCAAGGGTAGAAAATGTGGCAGAAGCGATTACTATGGTAAATAGGGATTTAGATTCCATAAGTGACTGGTCCAAAAAATTTGGGTTGTTCGTAAATCCCAATAAGTGTCAAGCCATAATTGTTGGTAGCCCCAGAATGGTCAGCAAGCTTAACACTTCATCTCTTACGCCTATTGCCTATGATGGATTGGTTATTCCTTTTAGCCAATCTGTCAAAGATCTGGGGCTATACCTAGATACTTCACTAGGATGGCAAGCCCAAGTCACTAAGGTGAGTCAGAGAGTTACTGGATCCCTTCGCGCCTTATATCGTCTGAAGAATTTCCTTCCATCTAAGACTAAAACGATGCTTATGCAGTCCTTAATCATTCCTATTATCGACTATGGTGATGTGTGCTATTATGACCTGAATGCAGACCATCTTAACAAATATGACCGACTTCTTAATAACTGCATTCGATTCATATTCAACCTTCGTAAATATGACCATATATCTGCTTTTCGTTCCCAAATTAAATGGTTACCAATTCGCCAACGCCGTCGTTTGCGTGCCCTTACAACTCTGTACTCCTATTTGAACTCCCCTTCTCCCCCTTCCTATCTTCTTCCATATTTTCAATATCTTTACTCTAACCATGACAGAAATCTCCGCTCTACTAATAATCTTCTACTTCTCTGTCCCTCGCATACCTCTGGTCTTGTTAACTCTTCCTTCTACGTTCAATCTGTCCTCCTCTGGAATGCACTTCCGCTCGAAACCAGGATGGCGACATCACGCTATTCATTCAAGATGAAGATTCGTGCTCTCTTATTTGATGAATTGGCGGAATCATCTCATCATTAGTGTATGTATGTATGTATGTATTTGTATATATTATGTATATTTTGTATTTTGCTTATATATATTTTTTTATAATAATAATTATGTAAGTATTAGTATAATATATATTAATGTATTTTAAATAGCTATTAATTTATTACCTAAGTGTCTGCCTCACACGTGTTTAAAACTGCACCTACTATCTACATCTCTGCATCACCCAAAGGTTGACTGGTAGAGAATACTTTTAGTATTAAGTCCGCCTTTGTACATTTAAGTGCATAAAGTTTAAATAAATAAATAAATAAATAAATAAATAATTGTATTTTTAACAAATATTGTGTCATAGGTACGCATATAAGAATGTTATTTGTTTGTAAATGATTTTCTTAAGAGTGTATAAATATGTTTACTGTTGGGTACACCAACAATATCTAATAAATATATAAAGTATAAAAAAGTGTCAAAGAGAAATTAACTTATTGATAACGAAATATATTGATTAAAGATTGTCCTTGAACTACCTAAATAAAGAAAATTCTTTCTCCCGCAACGACTCAAAATTTTCCGTATGAAACCCCTTACATCTTCACTGAATGAATTTTGCAGCATCTCGTATTAGTGAAGGCAGTGAAGATTTTAACCTCGAGACGCGGAGCTTGCATTACGCTAGTTAGGACTCTTCTGAGGCTTGCCGTCTCATATGATGATATTAAGAGACGATTTCATGGAAATTCGAAGACAAAATTGAGGTAAATTTATGAAAACTATTTAGTTTTGAATTTATAAAAGAAAAAAGTAAAAGTTATACATTACACAACAGAAAATCACGCCTAAATTACACAAAGGAGTGTGGCAGAGGTGTACAATATCCTCATTTCACTTGTTATGTTTAGGTCCCAGGATATATCGGCAAAGCACCTGGGCGTTTTTCCGTGCGGTGCAGGTTCGAATCCAGATAGAGATTCTTAACTTTTCATCCTTAAAATAGTATGACATAGTAACTCTTTAGTAAAAATATTTTACGAGTTAATCAGTGACTTAAATGAGTAATTCAATAATCTGTCTATTGACCCACAATACATAAATTAAACTCCCACCACACTAGTTTTCGACACCCTAAATTCAGAGGCGCCAATAACTAATTTGGTCTTCACGGCTATTTTAACAAGAGATTAATGTTAATTTTACTAAGACGAAGATTAAGAGTCTTGCTCTCAAGATGAGGTGAACATTTTTACTATGTAATTAAAAAAATATGGGGGCAATAAAATTCTTACGGTATTTTCCGTATCTTAAGATGTCCGGCTAATTGAATGGGAAACTTTGTTGGAAGCGCTTTATGTTTAAAAAATTCTTAAAGTTATTTTAATAGTTAAAATATGATGGAGTTCACCTACTAAAAAAAGAAAAAGGACTTTACTATTTTTATTGATGTTTTAATATAAAATGTCAAATTGATTATATTGACAGCAAATATTACGTCAATAATATTCTAATTATCCCACATTAGGCGTGCGCGGTCATCGGACGTGTGGTCGCACAGGCTGCACAAACGTCACATCGCGTCGTGTGTTGCTGCCGTGTGACGTGTGTGCAGCTAGTGCATTATGTAAGGCAAACATTTTGGCAATATTGATATCCGATCGCTAAGATTTGAAAGGTTATTTTTATGAGCTACAGGGCTTGAATAAGTATTTAATTTTATAACTGCATTATAGAAAATATCTTATCCTACTTAATTACGATTTTTACAGTTTTATATTCATTAGGTTTTCAAACTTAACGACTAAACAATAAACCGTTTAAGTGTAAGTCATAAATGACCATCATAATAAAAATTAAGATCTCATAAAAACTACTTAGCGATATGATAATAAAAATGCTTTTTGCGAGAGAATGAGGTAAAAAGTACGTGTTAAAAGTAATAATTTAATATAAGTTGATTAGTAAATAGTAGCCAAAAAACAACAAGATACTTAGTAAATTTATGGCGTTTGTCAAGATTCTTCTGATTGTTTGATTTTTGTAAACTACAATAATAAACGATTTGAAAAAAAATACTGTCTTTTGATATTAAAAAACAAGCAATAAAATATACATTTCCGATACCAACCCACTTTAAACCAAACGCAACTAATTTGATGCAAACCAATAAACAGCGAAGAACGAATCGCGCAAATCGACTCCGACTAAACACACACTTCTCCAGATTGAATCAAGGTACGTAACCCTTCGCCTAATCCCGGACACAGTAAACTGCGCCAACGAATTACTGTAATTACGTCGGCGGGGCCCGCGGGGAATAATTTGTTGGTTTTCGGACCCCAGCGTAATGTAACACCGGCGGGGGAGCGAGGGTAAAACGTGGTGTGAACTTGTGACGGTTACGTTTGGCTGACGAAAATAATGTCTTGTTTTGGATTAAAAAGCCGCAAAGCATTGTATAATCGAATCGTTCGCATTGTTCACTTTATTTATTAAAAAAATATTACTAAGGAGAAATTACCTCATAATAGTTGTATTGTCTTTACGTGCTTGCAACAACAGTGTTTATTCGCTGACTTTCAGCCCTTGTTAAAAAAGATCTCATCGATAGGATTTAATTTTTTTGTCTGTTCATTTTCCATGGCGTTGTTCATGAACCGATTTCATTGATTATTTTTTTGTTTTTTATAAGTTTATTTTTAAAGTGATTTTGTGTCAAGGATCTGATTATAAAATCCCAGGATTTTTTTAAATGAACTTTATTTAGTATTTTAGATGTCCATCAATTATAATGTTAAGTATAAAGTTTAAAGTTTATTTTCATTAAATATCACACTCACATATCACAATCATTAGAATCTCAGCAATTAAAACACATACTTATGGAGTGCTGTTTACGTTATTTTCCTATATACAAATTTGCCATCTGGCTAACCAGCCAATATTACATTAACACCATCGGACACCAATCAAAAACGTAATCAACTTTGCCATAATGCTCACCCACCCTTTTCTAATAAGGCCGTCGACTGTTGAGTTACGCTTGCGGTCATAATCGGAGGGTGCAGATGCGCCCTAAAAATGGAAATTTTATTAGCAATGTTCCTTTTTGCCACTCGCCTGTACCATGCCAAATGAAGATTTAAGAGGTCTTGGCCTGAAAATAATTCTAATTTTAAAAAAATAAGTGTGGTGCGGTTTAATTAGAGATCAAATTTATAAACATTCGGGCACTGTGGTGTATAGTTTGCTTTGAAATACTCGAGTATGTGTTGAAGCATACAGGTTTAGTTAACATAGAACACTTATACCTAATTGGAGAAGAATGTTTGTTTAAAACCTACTCTTTCATGAACACTCACTAGTGAATAATATATATGTAGGGTAAAAAGTAACATAACAATACTTATTAATATACTTACTTGCCTACTTTTTCTATAGCGTCATTTTAGTTTATGTTTGGTTTGTTAGCTATTATTAGATTCGGCTGAAAACTGTTAGTTCAAAATTATTTTTTCCTAGCGATATTAAAAGTACTTTTAGGACTGTATCTACCACGACGAAGCTTGTACTAATAAAAACGCGTGCTAATATAAGTAAGCCAAACAAACGTCCAAAGAACGTAATGCTTTTTGTTACTTAAGTCAGCTTATGACGTACTACCTAAATTACATGCTCATGTTAAATTAGATCTTTTTACGAGTTCGTTTACGACAAAAAATACGAGTAAACCTACATTTTCTGCTAAGCCTACATTACATAATACGCCTAATAACTCGCATCAGATAGTTGCCCAGGCCTTGTCAATAAGAGAAACCTAAAATAACTTCTCGATATTAACTTTTTAGGATTTCGTAGTACCTACAAGGAATCTTGATTTAGAGATCCGTTTGCAGGATAATTCACTTAAAAGCGTCCATCGTTTGCTCAAAAAATTTGAAAAATATCTGGCTACGTTACTTGGTTACGTTAATTTAATTTGTTTAAGAGTAATGGGGGTCCAAAGTGTAAAATGCAGTTACTTTGAATTTTTCGTAGCAAATACAAAACCTTAGAAAATAATGACTTGTATGAAGTTGTTAATGTTCAATATAGATATTAGATCTGTTTTGAGTCCAAAATAATGTTGTAACGGCTGACCACGTAACTTCATTGCACCCACAATACACCCACTTGGCTTTTTATTTCAGAATTAAGTTTAAGTAAGAAATTAACGTCACGTAAATTAAAACTAAACAGAATATAAAGGCAACAATTTTATTGGTACAATTATAACACAAACTTATTAACTAAGTGACAGATGTATTCGATTTCATGTTTTAATTATGTAACTTTTATATTCGATCAAGTAATAATTTAATCATGATTCAATCAAGTAAATCTAAGTTGTGAAACAGACTCTTATACAAGTTAATTTACGTGACGTTGGCTTTACAAGTTTATTAAGTTTGCTTGGAATGCAGTTAATATACTTTATTAAGTTGACTATAATAGGTACATTATTTTAAATCTTATATTGAATAATGTTGAAATGCAATCTATTAAATCAAATTCATGTTGAACCGTTAGTAAGAGGTTATAAAGGCGTGTAAATCAAACCATGACGAACTCGCTTACCAGTGATTCAGTACATGATTCCAAAACCTTGGGTTAAGATATTATTATACAAAACGGTCTAGACAATCTATAGTTTCGTCTAGGGTCAAGTTACAAACAACTACATTCATAAACCGGAGATACACCTTATCTAGACGTACTTAAGTTCGTTGTACCCAGGTTATAGGTTCTCTATTTAATTGTTTCGTATAGTTTTATTTGGCAAATTAATTTAACTTCGCGTACCTTTATTTGGCTGAATGATAGTTACACATAGTATTAATTTGGTATAACTTTTTCGCATTCATACTTTACGCATAATAATTGTTTGGCATATTTTTTTTGGCTTAATAGGCATTTGGCATAATTATTTTAATAATATTCTTATTCAACAAAATACTTTTCGTGTGTAAAATAAACAAGTGGTGGCTTACGGTTAGCCCAACGGCCACTTCTGCACTGTACCCTTATCTTTTTTACACGTGATACCCATATTAATTTTTCTTTGATTCATAATTCATAATTCATAATTCATAATTCATAATTCATTTATTACTTTGCGAACACAGGTACAATAAAAGGTCTTAAAAAAATTGATACAGATGCTTTCCATGTCCAACCGTATGGCGTGCAAAGTGGGTAAGGTTTCAATTACATGTCATTTTAATTTTCCAATAATTAATTAATTGTAAATTCAAAAACAAACAAAATACAAACAAAATAATGATAATAAACATACATGCATTCAATGAATATCTGAATTTTACAAATTAGATTTAAACAAAAGAGAAAAAACATAAAATTACAAATTATTAATGTCTAGATTATAAATGTCAGTTACCAGATCTCAAAAATACAGATGTCAAGATTACAGATGTCAAAATTACGGTTGTCAAAATTACAGATGTCAAAATTATAGATGTCAAAATTATAGATGTCAAAATTACACATTTCAAAATACAGATATCAAAATTAATAATATTAATATAATGCTTTAATTTGTCTTATCATTTAAATATTCACTTACAGAATAGTAGCATTTACTAACCAAAAATACATATAGCTTTCTTTTAAATGTCTGCAGCTCGTTCAGACAACGTAAATCATTCGGTAGTTTGTTGAAGATCCTTGGGGCCATACCCAAGATACTCTTATCAAACAAAGCTGACCTGTGCAGTGCATTGCATATGGTATTTTGATGTCGTTTAGACCTCAGAGTTTCGTACATATCAATATTACTTTTAACAAATACTGCTACTTCATATATATACATTGATGGTAGAGGAAGTATCTTTAATTCCTTAAAATACGGCTTACAGCTATCAGTAGATTGGAGCTTGCAAAAGGACCTTATGCATTTCTTCTGAGCTCTAAAAGCGCGATCGTTATCAGTAGAATTGCCCCAAAATATAATACCGTATCGTATATTTGAAGCCACATATGCATTGTATGCAATCAATACACTCGATCTATCAGTGTATTTTGATAGTCTATACAGAGCAAAGGCAAATTGGTGAAGTTTTTTACAAAGCATTTCAATATGGTCTTTCCATGATAAATTACTATCAAGGTGTAGACCTAGGAATTTTGCAGAAGTGGTTGCCGCTATAGGTTTATTTTCATATTGTATGTTCAATTTGGTTTGATCAGCTCTCTGGGAGAATGCCATTAATTTAGTTTTTTCTATATTTATTTTTAAGTTATTATTATTCAGCCAATTGATTACATTTTTAATAGCACAATTTATGTCATGTTCATAGACATCCTTATTATTGCCAGTATAGATTAACGTGCTATCATCGGCAAATAAAACAATATGATGTTCAGTAGATTTAGGCATATCATTGATGTACACAAGAAAAAGAAGAGGGCCCAGGATACTACCTTGAGGAACACCAATTGTATTTTTCCTAGTCTCAGATGTATAAGTCATTTCAGTAGTAGTTTTTTTACATATTGTAGTAACAGCGGTAAATTGTGTACGATTGCTAAGATAGGATCTTATAAGTTCCAATACGTTTCCTCTTACCCCATATTTCTCAAGCTTGTTCAATAGTAATGTGTGTTCTACATGGTCAAATGCTTTCGTCATGTCCATTAGGATAGCAATGACAGGTGTTTTTGTGTCAATACCATTAAGAATTTTATTGACAACTTCATATATTGCCATATTTATTGATCTTCCTTTCCGAAATCCATATTGTTCTTTAGCTAGAAGATTATTTCCTTCAAAAAAGGAGTAGAGACTGCTGTGTATGACTTTTTCAAAGATTTTTGAAAATATTGGAATGAGAGCTATTGGTCTATAGTTTGCAGGGAGTTTACGGTCACCTTTTTTGTAAATAGGTTTAATAATCGTAATTTTAAGCTTTTCCGGAAAATGACCATGTTCAATACACAAATTAACTATGTAGCTTAAAACCGGGGCAATTAAATGTGATACTTGTTTAATAATTTTTGTGGTAATGCCATCATATCCACAACTACTAGTACTTTTTAAAGATTTTATAATATTAATAATGTCCGAAAATACTGTAGGTGCCATAAACAAAGATTTTAAATTCCTGTCAATGTTTAATGAAGTGTTTTGTTTGAAAGATGTAATTTCATCGATGAATTGATCATTAAATGTTTGTGCTATCATTTGTGGTTCATATATTTCTTTGTTATTGACTAAAATACTTGTTGGTACGTCTATTTTAGGTTCATTAAAAGTAAAAAGTAGTAAAGTTGATCTTTATTAGGCAACAATATCACTATGCCTAAAAAGTATCATGCGAAATAACATTATGCGGAATGATAGTTATGCCAAGTGAAGTAGTATGCCAAAAGTCAATAATGCAAAATGATTTATATGCGAAAAAAATGCGTAACGTGTTATGCTTAACTAAATTATTATAATAAAAAGGAATCCCTTTTTTGCTTATCTAGACATGCTAAAGTTTGTTGTACCGAGGTTAAATCGTCTGAGAACTATAAACGGTTGTTAAACAACAGTTTAATCATAATCCGTGGTATGAGTGCATTCAGCCAGTTCATGGCAAGTTTAAATGGCGTCCAGTGTGGATTACGAGCATATTATCTCGATCGTGTTTACAGCGGTCATAAAACTAATTTGGCCGTAATGAGGCCCCATTAGTTCGTTCATTGTACGACACTTTTAATGTACAGCTCAGATAACTGTACACGAAATACTACGCTGGTTGCATAAAGATAAAGTTTGGTTTTGAATGGTCCAGATTGACAAAAGTTATCGCGCGGTTGTAATAATAATTATGATCAAGACTTTTCTTTGTGGGTATTGGGTGGCAAATTTACAGATTAAATTTATTGATTATTTTATGATACAAATTATCAAAGTGAAATTCACTAGCTTTTATTTGTGTTCAATATTTATTTACTTGGCATCTTGCCAATTAATTTCGTAATGATTAGCGAATTATCAATATAACGCTATTGAAATTTAAAACCATTACCAATTTTGCCAAATTAAGCACCAAATTATAGTATCAATAATAAGTACATAATTATCACAAGTATCACTTCGTTTTTAAACCTCAGCCCAATCATAAAGTCTACGACGAATATTTTATAGGTAAACCAGATTGTCGTAAAGCTGTACAATATTTCTAAATAAACTACCAGTAATTTAATTTGTTACAAAATACGGAAACAGTAGCCATTACACCCAGTATTTATGAAGCCTACACCGAAATTTAACTCGCAACTTATTCTGAGATAGATAATAACCATTTGTTAAAATGTAAGTGGGCGAACCACAGTTTGTTTGCTGTATATTATTATCAATTTCATTTAAAAATAAATAAAAACTAAAGTAAGTAAACATTTCGGTTCATACTTATCGCGTAAGTCGATTAATATTGCATGAGAAATCCACCTGAAACAAAAGAAAAAACAATATTAGTATACGCTACCAAAAGAATACGTCACAGGTGATACAGGCAATTAGCGGAGGCCCCGCGAGGCTTCGGGAGTATACGAGACTCATAATTGTTTTATGATGAATGCCTTCGAGGCAATCAATATATTGTTCAGCGTAATGTCAAAATGATGAGCTCATAAATCAGGGGCTTATCCAAGTTAATAATAATGATTCTCAGGTGTGTTATTGATTGCTTCTGCGTATTTTTTCGACATTAGACAGAATGGCATTAAATAATGATCATATTTTATTTTCATAAGCAATACTAGTTTATTCGAAATTATATAGTATATGTGATAATAATATTAATCCATCAACATTACACAGCTGATAATCATCATATTATTAGTAACATAATTCTAACTCGGTGATGAGATTAATATAGTCGTATGTAAATTAATAGAGTCACTAATATACCGACCGAAATTGATTGAACAATTAGCTTAAATATGATAAACATGTAATAGAAAATTAGCGGTGCAGTAAAATTCATTCATATTGTGATGGTGTATGTGTACGGGTCATCGCCGTACAGTAGGTATAAGTGGAGTCAGCAGATTGCGACACTGCGATACATCGTTCGTTCGTCTTTCATCGTTTAATATGCATTAAGAAAATTAAGTAGTACGCGATTTGTCGTCATACCGTGCGCGATCATTCTCATCCCATTTTATCCCATTAGTTTTATAGTAGTGAAATAAAGTTATCTTTTTATCTTTAATATATATATATATATCTATAATATCTTAATCTTATCCAACCCCGAACAGTATGTGACCACTTAAAGCGAGTACTGGTTCGATCCCCCGTTCGGGCAAAAAAGTGTTTCTTGAGAATTTTCCGTCAAGGAATATTCAGTAGCAGCACGAAGTGTGCAATTGTTCTTGACAGATGACGATAGACTTTTTATCTATCACTATCTAAAAATAACGGATGAAGTGTGGGAGCTTTTGCCAAAACCGTCCGTGTAATATAAAAGCGTGATATTATGTGACATTATTACATATTTCAATACATCATTACCTAATTGCAGGGTGACGTACATTGTTTAAACAACAACGTAATATAATATTCTATATACAACAATCCGTCAATACGAGACACCCGTCGCCATGTTTTGCTATCATCAATTGTGTGCGGTGTCGGATTAATGAATAATTAATGTTAAGTCTTCGCATTCGTGCCGTACACGATTTAAATTTCATATGATTTGATTGTTCTACGGTGGGAAGCGCGTCATGCTGTGAAGTGTAACGTAAATATGTCGACTATGTGCAATAGTGTGCTATACGGACATGTTTATTATGTGATTGTGTGGGTGTAAATTATGTGTTAGCGAGTTTATGTTAGACGCGGAGGTGTTTCTGGGAAAGCAATATTGCCAAGTGCCGAGTGCATGTTGGTGGTTGTGGAAACGAGTGACACTTTTAGTACAACACAGTTGTCAGTAGACGACACGTTCTATATAGTTCTCAAGGGTATTTGGCACTTTTTGCCATTAGCCATCAGAGCATAAAGACTATCAAAATGACTGGTCATCACCAAATAATCTATATTAATGATTTTTGCATGCTAATTTATAATATACAAATTATTAAATACCTACAATAGTTTATTCATGTAAACTTTGTTATGTTATAATACAGTACACAGTTCATTATGTTGTTGATAGAAATGGAAGGCCTGATATAGGCTGTGATACAGTCATTTTCACTAGTACAGGTACCAACGTTACAAGCTTTTATAATATTTGGATTAATGTAATATGTACTTGCTTTGTATATTGCTCCATGTATTTTTATTGAAAAAAAAAAAAAGATTAAATAAATATGATGCCTCAAACGCAATAATTGCAATATCGAATAATATCAATAGTAGTATACGACAAATCTAGATAGGTGTTCTTTCTATTTCACCTAAGATGACAAACAAGCATACGGTGCGTCTGATGATAAGCAGTTATCGTGGTGTGGTAATGGTGTATTATTATTACTGACACATTCATTGACTAAATAAAAATATTGCCGTTGGGCATACCGCATACCCATTCATGTTAGTCTTATTATAGCAAGTTCAAGATTTACCACTCACCAAAACCATATTTCGTACAAAACTTACGTACACGCAACTTTAAAGCTCCTCCATAAATTCTTGCAAGTTATTTTTGATTAAAGCACCATGGTATAAATTCAAATTCATCGAGCATGCGGTCCGTAATGGTGTTACGTCTTACTCATGGTGAGTTATGGTGGAACCAACTTTTACTATTTTCCCCTTGCACCTATTTTAGAGTTCCGTCGTCAAAATGGGAATACGTAGATTTTTCATGCAGAACTTTTACGGGCGACATAAAAGAGTTATTTCTCGTGTTGATAGCGTAAAGCATTTTTATTTTTATATTTACTATACATAAGTTTCGTGTCTTTTAGACGTGGCGTATAATATTTTAAAGTAATTTTGATGAATATTAATTTACTACAAGAGAATAATGTATAGCTTTTGTAATTTACGTCCATACAAACTTTAATAATGTTAAAAAAATACTTAATGTAAACTTATAGATATAAAGCTTCGTATAGAATACTTCGGATTCGTATACTATCAGAACTCTCATGAGCCTGTATGATGTGAAGTTAGTTAAACTGGTACACTGATAAATTATGTGAAACTAAATGGAGTATGCATCGATAAGATAAACATATTGAAACCATTTGTTAAATAAGCTAATTTATTTATTATTCTAATTATGAAAAACGGGTGTTTCTCACGTAATTGATCTATTTAGTTGACCGCGGTTTCACCTATACATTTATATAGGCATTTTCAAAATAGTGCGGGCCTCCCGTCAGTTTTAATTAAAATAATCTAATTATTACCACATATGGAACCCGTACCAGATACCAAATTCACACTTCCCGATTTTATTTTTACGGTACTCCCGTGGGAGGACCACAGAGGGGCGAGGTAGACAGTAGAGGGGGGTGGAGGGGTTTGGCTCAGGTGGGGTGAGTAGATAGTCGGCTGAGCAGTTGAATTATATTGTTATTTCTGCGATCGGGAATCGATTGCACGTCCCTCGACGTACGGTTACAATATTCTGTACATTCGCAGTGTAAACTGAGGTACTTGTATTAGGAAGTATCGAATGGAGAAGATGAAATGGTGCACTAAGAAAATGTTATGGTAGTAAATAATAAAATGGTAATACAGTTATAAGTATCGTTCTTTAGTTATAAATACTTATGTTTTTAACAAGAGGAGTGCCAACAACCCATAGTAACAGATGTTTATCAATAAAAAATGACCCTTAAAGGTGCTCACATATTGCTAGCATTTACCATGTTACCTTATTTTAAGCATTATTTTACTAACTGCCTTCCAGGCTGGCGAAAGTCTGCCTATAATGAACATTTTCCTGAATAAAATTCGAGAATCTACATAAATATTTAGGCCAACTCCCTTTACCTAAGCCACAGTATAAATAATATCAATTGTGCCTTAGCTTTCATAGTTAAATACAATAGCAATCTGATACCACTGCAGAGATCAGGTGCAGGAGCAAAGGCTTTACGTGCTTTAGGAATGGGATGCAGCACTAAAATGTATTACACAGATTTATTACAACAATTTCATAACGTAACTATTATAATAAATTTCATGTGGAAGGAGCTCGATTTATTACGATTGTAAAAGAAAAAAACAATGACAAACTGATTTTCAGTGCCTTTTGGTTTGCCGCATCACTAGAAAAAAATTATAATAATCTTCTTCTTCGTCGTGTCGATGGCTGAGTCAAAATTTATTTTGACTTGCCCTCGTGGTGAAAGGATTAGCCAATTCGCTTTGGAGAACTCGCGAATTGCCCAGGGTGCGACGGACGTAGGGAATCGT
Organism: Hypena proboscidalis; assembly: GCA_905147285.1. NCBI lineage: Eukaryota > Metazoa > Arthropoda > Insecta > Lepidoptera > Erebidae > Hypena > Hypena proboscidalis. The sequence goes on from LR990132.1 coordinate 3,893,503, forward strand.
TGTGAAAGTCACTCGGGGAGGCTCCTTTCATGCACCCCCAATATAATGATAATGTCCACCTATTTAATCCTTTCTTATAACGCCGAACCTGATGTTTTTTTGATATAGTACATAATATATACTCCTCTTTATCGCCATACTATGCAGGTGGAGCCATGGGTAATAGTTAGTTAAAACTAATTGCAACTTAACTTTGGCATTTAAAGCCGTAATTTATTTTCTAGAATGAATTAATGAATGAATGAGATGTATGAATGTTGAGGAAGTGAAAGAAGTATGTAGAGTGCGTTGCATGCTGTTCCATTGTCTCTGCTTACCCCCGTTGGATAAAGCGCGATTTTATGTAAGTAGATTACATTTATAATACAATCTGAAGACTAGACACTGCAGATGTAATATTGATTTATTTATCTACACATAGTATTAGCTATCTTCTAATTATCCCCTCGAGGGAATAATGCAGTGGCACTGCAGTGCTTCGTATATGGTTGTATTCTAGTGTATTTTTTTTAAGAAGCACAATAAAATAGTAGTAATACAATTTCAACTGTACCTGCAACTAAATATGCACAGTCGAGTATATTAATTTTTTGACATTTTTGGACCCTAGTATCTGTAAAATAAAATTCAAAACTGCCAACATATAGATGAACTCGTTTGTACTTACATTAAGGCACACATCATGGTTTAGAAACACCTTCTAAAATTTGCGTAAATTAAAACCAATAATATATTATGATTAAATTTAATAACTCAAAATCTCTTTAAATTCTCGATACTCGATTTGCATTCATTTATTTTATGTATTTATCGTGTGTACTGGCAATATTGGGTTTAACAATTAGCGCTGCTGTAGAGAAGCCATTCTATTAGAAATTAGATAACACGAATATAAATTTAATGTAAAAAATAAAACTATCAAATACTTAAATTTAAAAGCCCACGATTGTTTTAGCTAGGTGTGTAAAGTTGAACAGTTTTTTTTCATGCGGCAAAGATAAATTAATTGACGGATAGTTACAAACTCGAATTTTCTAAGAATCCCAATAAAACAATTATTTTCTTGTTGACAATAGGTACTGATTTTAAAAACCTCGGCGCCATTTCCCACGTTATTGCTAAACATATAGTAAATAACCGTCGTATCTCAACTGTCATATTGCCAGGAAAGTTCCAAAATTCGTCATCCCTGTCATATAATATGGAAGTAAATAAATCCTCAGATATGTCGGTCGCGAAGGGCGATATAGCCTTTTTTGATTAACGCCTCAAGTACCGTCTCAAGCTCACGGAAGGGTTATATAACTTATATTATAATATTCTGTGTAGGGTTGACACCTACGAGTTTATTACTGTTTGGTGAGGGATGAGCAAATATGATAAAGGACGAACGATCTATTGTAATTGAAAATTCTATTATAAAGGTTAAATTATTAACGTCCGTGATTGATATTCTTCTATAGATATTATTCATAGCTACCTTAACAAATAATCTGAAATTTTTGCAGGATTTGTATTATAAATCTTCGTCGTGGTTGGCATGGCAGATCTTTTATATAAAAAGATAGGTATTCAATTTTAATAAATGTAAAATTGGTTTGTATTTTAAACAGTAGACCTGGCAACTATTGTTACCAGCCTAAAAAAGTAAATTATATCAGACTAATTTAACAACACAATCATAAGATAGTTAGTGCAAAAACGCTTCTATAAATTTAAAAAAAACAACAACAACTTCATACCAAAATGTTTTTTTGAATTTCTAACCGCGGACAACCCAACAACATTCCAGGAAAGAATATGTAACGTAGAAAAATACCTATATAGCACTTACCCGCCACTGCGCGTATTACCACTACTTATGTTTTATGTCTAAACATAAAAGAATACGCCATTTTGTGGCTGAATAACAGAAATAAACGGGCGAAATTCAAAATGAACGGCGCTGAAATATAAGCGTAATGTAACATCGAGAAACGTACGTATTCATGTGTAACTGTGTACATAATTTATTTTCAGTTATAAATGGTTTTTCATTCAATTCTACAAACTTTTGTTGTTGGTGTTGTACACCTCTGCCACACCCTTCTGGGTAATATAGGCGTGAAGTTATATGTTCTACAAAATTTAACTGTTTGTGTATTAAAGCAGACTGCGATGAAACAAAAGATAATTTTTGCATTTTATTGTTTGTGTTACCCGTTAATCAATCGTATGATTATGATAAATTACACTGAAATACATAAACAGTGTTTTACTATAACTTGTTGTTGCTAATTGTATATAATAGTAATTAAATGTTTTTTTTTTTTTTAAAGCTTACTAGTAATTTGCAAATACAAATTACTAGTATTCTTGTTAACCCCCTCCAGCTAAGCTTAATTCGCTTGTGTTAAGAGGAAGTTCACGTCCGTGGTGTAATGGCCAGGATTCGAACCCACGACCTCTCGATCGTAAGACCGATGCCTTATCCATTGCGCCACGGCCACTTGATGTAATTGTATATAATAGTATAAGGTTATAAAAATGTACATCTCATCTAAGTGAACTTCTATGTGTATAGTTCTTTTGAGAGTAATAAATATCTTTAAACACAATTGTATCATACTCATACATATTAAATCTATATTTTTTTTATTTAAAAAAAAAAATCCTACTAGTAATTTACTAATACAAATTACTAGCATCCTTGTTAATCCCCTCCACCTAAGGCGCTGTCTCCACAAAAAGAAATGGCCTAACTCCGTAAAATTAACATCCAAAAAAGCCTTTTCTGCTGCGGTACATTTATAATACGCAATAAAGACATAAAATATTCAGAAAAATATAAATCACTTTTTACTTACACCCAAATTATATTCTAAACACGGAAGGAGGAGGACTTAAGACCCTAAACTTTTTACTTCCAAAAAAGCTCCAACAGCGCCCTCAAAGTTGTCGAACAAAAATAAACTTTGATCATTATTTATACTTTTTTACACGTGGATAAATAGAGCCTCAAGCCTAAATACCTCCTTTCTTGTAAATTTATTATGATGTATAGAATACTTCTCAGTTTTTCTCTTCATAAAAGCCAGGGCATTTTTGTTAACCGGTAACGCAAAGTTTACCCAAACTTTTGCAAAATTATGTCACAACTTGGAACCCTCGTGCTGAAGTTATTTTACTACTCCACTAAGACTTTAAGGAGCGAATGAAGATGAGGGATAATAAAAAAACTTCCATTCTCAATATAAAAATGTAACCATCGATTTCTTCAGAGCTGGAAGTACCACCATTCAGCTTTATCGGTTGCGAGTGGCAAGTGCTGTTAATACCACTTTTGCAAAGTTATTGCAGAGTATGCCTTCTAAGAAATGAATCAAAGGTCTCATAACTTTGTTTCCAACTTTTGGGTACTTTGCTTTAAGTAAGCCTTGAAATTATGCCGTTCATAAATTTAGTGTGTACTTTAAAGTAGTACTGCTTTGATGGTCTAGTGGTTAGCGTGGCCTTTAACTGTGAGGTCACAGGTTCGATTCGCGGGTTGGGCTAAAGTGTTATTTAGAATTCTGTCAGGAAATTCTTAATAGCAGCACAGAGTTGGATTTGTGCTCGGTGGATGGTGAAGTCTCACCCTCTACCCCATGGTATCTAAACATAACAGGTGAAATATGGGTGTTGTACACCTCTGACACACTCATCTGCGTAATATAGGTGTTATGTTATGTTCAAAGTAGTAGTAGTAATAAGTGCCGTCCTTGCGAAAGGGCAAGCACTTGTTACGCAAAACTGCCGAGATGTATGAATATTGAAGGAACAAAAGACGTATGTTAGAATCATGCACATGATGTTCTATTGGCTCTGTATCTTCAAGAAAAGAAGGTGTGATTTAATGGATGAAGAGAATGGTAAGACCCACTACGTGCGAATTGGTAGAATTCACACACCCTTGAGCACTTTTGTAGGAACTCTCAGGCATGCAGGTTGACTCACAATGTTTGCCTACACCGATACAAGCGATAATTTATATGATATATACACACATATCTTTGAAAAGTCTAATCGTAACGGTTTATTGAGAGAGATAGATAGATAGAAAATACTTTATTTGTACATAATTTCACATGAAAATCTTAAGAGGTAACAAAAAAGGAAAGTAACAGAAAAAATGTACAAAGGGCGGCCTTATTGCTTAAAACGATTTCGCCAGGCGAAGGCGGAGTGGTGTGTGCCGTGGGTTTGAACCCGAGACCTTTAACTTCGCAGTCCTACGGTCTCCCAGTCAACAATCGCGGCTTTACCTATTAGAATATAATAGTTGATTTTGACCATAACATAGTTGAATTTAATTGTACTTAGAGATAAAAAAGACATATTTCACAATTTATGTTTAAAGAATTTTTATTTCTCATAAAAAACTTACAGTTTTACTTAAAATGAGATACAATTAGTGTTATTCACTTAACGTTACTAGATTTATCTTAAATTTAAGTTAAATTACAGCGATATTGTGCATACATATTTTTTAAGTAGACTTTTGTTGTTGTTAACATCATTACACTCCTTTAGTTCGTTCGGTAACCGGTTATACAGTTGTATTTTTTTTTCCATAGACAAATCGAAAATTGCAAACAGAAACCCATTTTCATCGTATTTGTTTAAAAAATTGCTGATCGACTGTAAGCGCTGACTCATCAACGTAGCTCGAAGAAGATTGACCACCGTCACTATCTCCTGGGAAATCTAGCCCGTCTTGTAGCCACCTAATAACCATCGCTGCAGTTTTGTTCTAGCGAAAGTATCGGCAATTTGCTGCTGATGGACAATGCATTTTTTAAAATGTAGCTTCAAATACTAGCAGCGGGGTTGAGAGCTTTTGTTATTTTCTTTTATTTTCATGCTTGGTTCAATCATCCTATTTTTAAGGGGTGAGAATACCAAAAAGAGCGTTTTAAAGATAAAGATAAATTTGGATCTTTTACATTAGATAGAACGCCAGAAGCAATTACACTATCCAATGGTCCCAATGACAAGGCCAAATACACACATTCACTTACTCAAAAGCACTCCCAGTCTCAGAACAAATATTTGCGAATTACACTAAGATTTGTCCCATGTGGGGATCGAACCCACAACACCAGTGCAGTGGAGAGCGGCGAGGCGACCGTCTAAACCACTACACCACACGTGCCTATGCTTGTTAGATAACATTAGTAAATGAGTTAGTGGCTAACATTTCTAATTGAGATACTTTAATATCGCTATGCTTATATGAACGATTATATTATTATTATTATATTAAATAATATTATTATTATACTTATATACTATTAACTGCCTCGATGGTATAGTGGTTAGCGAATGTGCCTCTCACCGCGAGGTCTCGGTTTGATTCCCGCGTCGGGCAAAGTGTTATTTGTGAACCTGATGGTAAGTGGAGAGCCCATGGACATCAACATCCACAAAAAACAGATTAAAGATGCGTCGCTGCAGCTGAGGACTACGGTGTTATGCCTCATATGCCAGTAATTTCAGGGCCTGATCTCACCACCAAACCGGAACACAGTAATGGAAGCACTACTATTTGGCGGCAGGATAAAGGTGAGACGGTGAGACAGAGGAATTCAGGCATTGTGCCCGATAGATGGCGTAAGGCTCACCCCCTATCCCATGGGACCTTATCATGACAAGTAAAATGTGGGTGTTGTACACCTTTGTCACTTTAGCGTGATGTTATGTATGTATGTATGTATGTGTACGATGAACATAAAATGTTTAATTAATGTTACAGTTGACAAAGATGAACGTTGTAATGTAATATAAATTGTGAAGCGAGCCTAATAGCAAAAGCGTATCAACTCATGTTGCTTGGAGACGTAGCAAAGCTAAATCATGAACGCGTGTCGTCTATCAGCAGATAACCTGGACACGACAAGTAGCGCTGTGTTTGGATGTCATCGTGGCAATGCAGACAAATCTTGAGTCAGCTTATGTGAGAAGCTGACATTTATGTTTACATTGTAGCATAGACACGCCAACAGATTTAAAAATAAAATATATTTGGTCACTTTAATATGATACTCAGATGGACTTACCTAAGTTACGAAAAAGTTAAATAATTATAAATTATAGGAAGTAGCCGCGGCGCAAAGGATAACGCATCGGTCTTACGATCGAGAAGTCTTGGGTTCGAATCCTGGCCATTACACCACGGACGTGAAATTCCTCCTATCACAAGTGAATTAAGCTTAATTGGAGGGGGTTAACAAGGTAAAAAAAAATGGAATAAAGATAACAATCTTTTAAAAGCATAACTTAGTAGACTACAGCGGGCTGAAGATGATGACTAAGTGTCAAACAATCATTAAATTTTTATTGGACCAATTCAACTAAAACAAATTTAATAGCTACTCGTGAGTGAACTTAACTTTTTTGCGGTAGTGGCAATATAAATATTGTATATACTTTGTCGAAATAAGCAACAACGTTAAAAACATCACTTAGTTACCACAAGCGTCCCAAAAACAAAAACAATGCCAGTACCAACCTAATAACAAATTAAAATATTTCACTTCGCAAGAGCGGCCAACATAATTCCGACTATTAAAATATTCTGAGCAAAAATTTTCATAAAATAGCATACGGAACAACCCCTGAGGTAGTTAATACCAATAAATAATAATAAGAGAATGCTACAGGAATGGAATTTAATTATTTCAACATGTCGGAGCGAAGTTGCAGATTCAACAAAATATATAATCCAGCGAGTTTACTAAATACTTTAATTTAGGTAATGAAATCGAATATTGGTTTGATGCAGATGCCGGGAGGGTTGATTTAGGAAATTGTTTTATTGAAATTTAGAATCGTTTTAATATTTTGTGTCTGTGTTTACATTGTTATGATCAAAATTATACATAAATCCGATTACAGCTTAAACATCACATGTGGTTTTAAAAAATAAGCTGTTGGGTAATAATATTCTTTGTATTATACTTAAGATAGGAAGTTGGAAGAAAAATGGATGAATGTGACGTCACGAAATTACGTAATATACAGATGAGAAATTTAGGTTCCTGGCAAGACCCTAGCTGGTTGTTTAAAGCGACTGCCCAGTGTGCAGAACTTGCGACCAGGATCAAATCCCATAATTTTTCAACTGTTTCTTAGTATAATTTGTGCTAGTAAAATGCTATAAAAAAAACAATTAGAGGAAACTATTTATATTTTTGCATATTGTCATGCAAATTCTGTAAAAAGTTAATTATATTGAGGTGTTGAAATGCCTAACTAACATAATATAAAACTGGCAATTTTTTTATAAAAACTTTTAAGTAAGTATCTTGGCAGTCTTTACAAAAAATACATAAAAAATTGCCGGGTACATTGGAAATAAAAAAGTGACTATACGTATTGAGTATTACCTACCCACAAAACTGTTCGGTCCTCCACTATCCTGATTGAATATCCATGGTGTCCCTTAGGGGAAGCCATTGTTTTCCCATTGAGTTCCACCATGGAAAGATTAATGATAATAGTGTATGGACCAAATTGTTATAGCTTCATTGTCTGATACAGTTTTAAACGGTGTTCGAAATGTTGTTATGACATTGAATAATGAAACAAACTAAAGAGACCTTTATAATTTGAATCGATTATTTTCGTGTTATGTTTACAAAGACATAAATCCTCATTTCTACTTTTAAATAAAAATGGCAAATAAAAAACAACTGGGCAACACTAAACTGACCTAAAAACGGTGACAAAGCTTAAAGCCCAAACAATCTACCTTTGTGTACCCAACTGAAGGTTACATACATTCGCATTTACAGCGGCAAGCGGCTACAAAGAACGCAGCTAATCAAATCTCAGAGAACACGGCTAGTGGAAAAAACTACGAACATTTTACAAAACAGTCGGTGCTCCGAAAAAAACAAAATAAAAACTCAGTACAAGTGATTCAAAAATTCAAGCGAAATTGAGACGGACACACTCAAGCCTTAAACAAAGTGTGGCCGTCACAGAACTCGACACCTGCTCCTATTTCCCGTAAAAAAGGGCATAAAAATGGCTGGACGGGGGGAGGGAATAAAAAAAAGATCGGGGACATTAGCCAAACAAAAGGGAGCCGAGAGGGTCATAACTCGAAGCGCATTTTCCTTTGTCACTGTGACGTTGCTAAATCCGCAACTGACGGTATATTGTTTAGGAGGTGCTGGTCGGTGCGACTATTTTGTCGTGCGACACTGCGATCGTAGACGTGACCTGTTAGTTTTATATACTTTGCAATAGTGTATTGTTTTTATCTCACTGCATTGGGCAACTTCAAATTATGTCAACAGGTCAGTACCTGCTATTGGTAAAGACAGTCACGTTCCTATTTTTTTGCCGTTTTGAAGAGCACATTTTACCATGATCGATACGAAAAAACGATTTGACGATGATGAAATTATAGATGACATAAGTCCTTATGTCATATATAAATTATAATTATAATTATAATTGTTGTAAGCTAATATGACACAGAGAATAGACACAGGGGGTATCACAATATCTCGATTTAAAGTATTATATCTACGTCTCGTCTCGACATTTTCCTAACCTTTGTGACAAAACCTGTCGCAGCCGCATACGCAGCCATTTACCTGCGGATGTGAATTCGTCCTTTGTACCTGGGGATCGCTTCAGTACTCATTTCATGCACACGATATGTATAGGTGACAGAATTACTGTGCGAGTTTCGGGACCATTCATCTTGTGGTCCTTCGCGGATTTGCGGGAATGTCCGTCGTTGTGTACTGGATGTCAAAACAATTCCAAGATAATTGTATTAAACTGGTATCAAAACCTAAAGCTAAAACTTCTTCGTGTGTCCAATCTATCATATTATTATGCAGCCATTTTCTTAATATTTGATTACGAACATAACCAAAAAATTATAAAGCCTTGAAATTATGGATTTGAAATTATAACATGCTCAAGACCTGAGAAATCTTACAAAACACCGTCGTAATATATCACTAAGCTTTTGTATGAATAGAGAATAATACATTTTATCCTCAATATTTTTTATCGTGATATTCCGAGTCCCAGAGCCAAAGCTATTTTCCAGAAATCCATTTCAAACAAACCACATTTACCATGTTATTTGCCACGAGTTCATTTCTATTGACTCTTTTGTTTTGATACAAGTACATTTCTTCTCGGATGAAACGTACGTCGGTTTGCCTCAGGCCACAATGCGCAATGGAGTGGAAAGTAAACGAATAAATGAATTTATAAGATGCTTGGTTCAATGAACAACCTTGGTACTGGATGGCGTATTCTATAGTTATAGATAGGATATAAATATTAGAGTCGAGAGATGGGTCAGTGAGCGCATATTTTTATCGCATAATCTAATTTGTAAACGTAACCTAACATAACATTTTTTTTGTATATAGATGAGTTTTATTTTGTGGTTTGGTTGAGAAGACAGAGAATAATATTTTTTTATGGTATACTCATGATTCTGCCTTTTTGTTTCTAGCAGAAATACAAACAAAACTTTTGTAGCAATAAATTATTATTTTAGCAATAGCTTCTGCCCTCAGCTCCGCTCACATGGTTGATATATTGATTTGTAGGCTATGTCCTTTTTCAGGTCTAGAACTATCTCCACACCAACGTTCATTAAGATCGGTAAGTGTAGCTGTGAAAACGTAACAGACAGACAGACTTACTTTTCCATTTTGACGACCGTATGGCGGAGTGGGTAGTGTACCTGCCTGCGACGCCGAGATCGCGGGCTCGATTCCCGCTTAAAACAAATCTTTGTGCATGAACATGGGGGTTTGTCTTAGTCTATGTATAATAAGTATGTTTTTACAAAATAAATGTATATATGCATTAGTGTCAGTTATTTTAGTACCCATAGTACAAGCTCTGCTCAGTTAGGAACTAGATAGTGTTGTGTGTAAGTTGTGAGATATTTATTTATTTATTTATCATATAAGTAAGGACGTAAGGATGGATACAAACACTGCAATAGATCTCACATACACAGTTACTAATAACTCATAACTTATTTATTGGTAAAAATATTACACGTCAATACAAATATTTTCATCAAACAAACCATTTGCATATTGACAAATCAATTAATTATTGGAAAAAATTGTAATAAAAAAAAATATAAATGTATATATATATACTTATATATATATATTACCTATCACCAGTTACCATAATCATCATCAAGATAAAAATTAAATACTCAACAGTATTGAGTGAGTCCCGGACCTCCGTCCTCTTATAGCGATAACCATAAGCGGTATTGCGATCTCGCTATTCATCAAGTACACACGGCTACCGATCTACCTTTACATTGCCAGTATAAGCTGATATCGCATTGGACTGAAAACATATACAACGGGAGACCATCTTACACTGGGAATGTATAGGTTGATGTGAAGCCGTCTGTACAATGTAAGCTTAGAAGATAAATTGCGGACATTCTTAAACTTAAGAAGTATCCTCTATTATGATATTTTTTCTTCAATTACGATTACTGGTATGAAAAACATACCATTTTTTATAAAGCGATTGGTTTTTGTTTCCAAAGAGACTTTAGATAGTTGGGTTTTAACTTATTAATAAAATAAGTAAAAAAACGGTTAGTTAGCTAGTCACTTGACTATGTTCCAAATGGTTCATTGCTATACCTACTAGTTTCTCAATGCTCGACCGCGAACAACTTGGATACAAGAAAAAAGTCAAACTATAAAAGGAAATTAGTTGGTATACAATAATAATATTCCAATTACAATAAAATAAAATATGATTTCTTTTTGTACTGTAAATGAATCATATCCTTATAAAACAGCCATGCGATTGATATGATAGGGAGAAAGCTTGTAGGCGCCGACTGACGTCATTTTACAAAGCTGAAAGTTGCACTGTGTGTGCCTCTAACATAAGGTCATAATAAAAAATCTGAAAGATCCCCTGTGTGTGAGTTTTACCTCACCGCAGGCATAAATAGTAAAAAATCCTCGCGTTGTAACCAATACTTATCACCACAGCGAATACCAACAAAAAATATGGATGTTTGTATTCCACTAGTGCTACTTTTTCCGTATTTTATTATACGATTCATCCATCGCTCAATATTTGGCCTTGGGCCGTTGCGTGCTCTGCACGATTCACTATTGACGGGCACCACGCGATCAAATGTTAAAGATATATTATGTCAGTGAAGCGAAAGAAATGGTATCTTGAAGGCTGATGTGAGAACTAACGATCTGCGGTTTCGGGGAGAATGTACTAAAAGCTATGCGAGGCTATACTATCTGAAGCTATTTTTTTATTTTAATACTAAGCACTTTAAATTGGCATATTATAGTCTTTAGTTTCTAGAATTATTTAAGTTATGGGTGTCAAGACTCTCACTGTCACTCCATTGTACAATATACTTATAGTAAGGGCAACAGGTATCTGTCATATAAAAAAGTAAGATATATAAAAACTAGATGCCCTGCGCGGTTTCACCCGCGTTAAACGTTACTCTGGCCGGTGCCCGCAATTTTTTCTCAACCCACTTCTTACTGAAAACCCCTAAATTCCTCCTCTTCGGAATCAAATTTAAAAAAACTCCGGTACAGAAATTCATTTATTTTTATTCAAGTTTAACTATACGAAATTTCATGTTTGTTACTTAAAAAATAAGGCACTACCTCTACTTTATGTAAGGAACCTTCATAGAAAATTTCAAGTTCCTAACGCTAGTGATTTAGGCCCTGCGTTGATGAATCAGTCAGTAGGGCGAACATTCTAAAGTATAGATAAAAAATTGTTTTGTCAGTCTAGTCCTGATAACGACCTATTTGCAAAGCCCGCGGCGCTAAAAAAAATCTATTCACCAACAATAAAAGAGACGTGACGAATGAAAAATTCTTTACATTCAGTAAGCAAGGAAAGTAAACGTTTTTGTAGTGCCATAAAGCAGTACCTTCACGTTTTATGACCATAGAGCCTTCGTCTACCTAGTTACTCTCTGATTTGTATCAACATTTTTATTATTTCGGTCTTTTAACAGGAAAGCTCCGAAACCTCTAAACCAGTGAGCTTGTGACCGGAATTTATGTATTAAGCCTTACTTATCTTATCCTGATTTCACTAAACTTCGTTATTTACGGTTTTATTAAATCCGTTGTGCATCTCTCTCTTTCATTCGATGTTTGAATGGGACAGAGAGATCAAAAGCTGTAGCTTAGCATTCAACATGAGTTTATTACGTTGGTGAAATTGGCACTTAGTGATACGGCTTTTTACGACTACCTGTAATGCTTAATGGCTTGTAATTTCGAAGTACCCTTATGATAGTAAACATTTTGGTAATTACAAGACAGTGATATGTAGGTACAAAATTATTATAAAAATAATTGTTAAAGTGGTTGCTTCGTCGCTTTTAACTACGCTGTTGTGGGTTCGATCCCAATACGGAATTCACTGGTGGTAGAGCTCTTGTGAATGAGCTAGAGGGCGGCAGCACCACCGTCTCACCTTTAACCTGCCGCCAAATAGTAGTGCTTCCATTACTGTGTTCCGGTATGGTAGTGAGATCAGGCCCTGAAATTACTGGCACATTGGGCATAACACCGTAGCCCTCAGCTGCAGCGATGTATCTATAATCTGCTTTTGTGGATTGTTGATGGCCATGGGCTGTACTCCACTTACCATCAGGTGGACTACACGTTCGTTCGCTGTGGGCGTAAGTAGTAAAAAAAAAAACGGGACAAAAATTAGTGTAATCGGCAAATTTTTGTTTTGACTTTTGGTGTGCTCGGTGTGTGAAATGTACATATGTTTGTGAACACCCCCGCGATACAGGAGTTATGCCGAGTGCTGGCGTTACTTATAAAATATATAAAAAAACCTATTCGGAGAGCTCCTAAACACTATTCTAAACAACTTTTGTTTTCAACTTTTTTAAAGCTCATCTGTATTTATTTTCGTAACAATATTTTTTAATTATTAATCTGAGTGATCTCTTTAACATTTCAGCAAATTCCACATTCCTCAATGCTCTTACCTTTCAAAAGGGTTCACAGTTTTTTTAGTCTTCTATATTTGGATAATGGAGGACAAACGAAGGTGACACTCCATCGTCCCGTTTTCAGTGAGAGTAGGTACTTATGGTATATCAGTGTTTTGTTTATTTTTGTAAGGCGACTATACTTGTCAATTTATTAAACGAGTCTGAGGTGCCTTTGGAGGTGACATTATTATGACCTTTTGTTGGATTTCAATAAAAAAAACTAAAGGTCTTGTCTACTTAAGTATGTGAGGACAATTTTAATGAGATGGGATAAGGGCTGTAAGAATGGACTACATTAAATTAAAATACTATAGTGATAAATATGTCATTGTACAAACGTATTAAATCTCTTGAGTTAATTTTAGGCATGCGTTGGAGTAATAAGTTAAAAAAATGTTGACATAACCTTCACTCTTTTGGAATTAACTGTAATGGGATAATAATAGTTAAATTAATTTTATTATTGAAATAGATTTTCGAAATAAATTTGGTATTTAGTGGAAACAAAATGTCTAATGAAACAAAGAATCAAAGATTTGGCAAATATAAATTTAATTTTACTGACGAGAGTTTGTTACAATTTAAGTGGAATATTAACTGCTATGGCAACAAGAGGTGGTTTTATTTTTAGACTTATTTTTTGACAAAATAAAAATATATTTTCAGGCTTTTGGCCCGCGGGCGTGACTTTGTTGAGATTAAAAGAAACTGGATGTAAGCATTTGTGAAACTTTTTTTTAATTTTGTCGATTTTTATTGTGATTTGTATCAGCTTGAAAAAAAAAGCGACAAGTCGAACTCTATATCTGTTCAAGACTTTTGTTTTAATAAAATAAATGTACATGAATAAAATATAAAAATTAAATTTTTAGTCATTAATTTAGTATGATAAGCGCTACAAAACTTGTGCTGCATTGAAATATATACTGCATGTGTTGGTGCAACAACCAATACAAAATTTTATCGGTTTTTAATGCATTCAAATTAACTGAGTTTTTTTCTGTTGTCTTATCCTTGTTAACTAAGGTCTTAAATCCATCTAAAAAAATTAAAAATCTAATCATTTATTATTTACGAACAGTTTTAAATCAAAAATTAAGGTAGCAATGCGAAAGTCTCCTTTTCTTCGGTTTCGCAACGAAAATGTTCGCAACAAAATGTCTAATGAAACAAAGAACCAACCAGTTGGCGAGTTTAAATTTAATTATCAAACTCCCACTTTAGAGGGTTTGTTATAATTTAGGTGAAACATTAGCTGCTATGGCAAAAAGTTTTTTTTGTCGTATATTTTAATAAATAATAAAAAAGATATTCTCGAGCTTTGTTCTGTGGTTTGTTAGGATTAAGAAGTGCTGAATCTTGCATTTGTAGGAATCTGATTAAAATTTATTTTTATCATAAATATTGATAGTTCGTTTTCATAGTAAAATTTATGGATTATCAGATTAGTAGGCTTCTGTAGGTATCTTCAAAATCAAATCAAATAAAAAAAAAACAAAAACAAATCAAATTTTATTGCAGGCATCAAAGGCCTATACATAAATACCTTAGAATAACATTCATATTATTATCTTCAGAAAATCATAAAGAAGCTAACATCACAAACCTTCCAGCATTGGTTCGAAATAGTTCAAATCACTTTAACCGATAGTTAACTTTATATATGTTTTTTAATTTTATATTAAAAAAGGTTTTATCAAAATAAGTAAATTAAAGGTAAAGCCGCAATTGTGCACCATTATTTTAAGCTCAGTAATAAGTCAACTAACAAAATAACCTTTTTTAATATTGGTGTTTATTATATTATAACTAGCTGAACCGGCGAACTTCGTACCGCCTTAGCGTAAATTTGATGCACTACTTTATTTTGTATAGCTAACCTATCATATGTATGCGTACCTATTCAATTTGAACTGGAATCTTTAATATCCTCCATATAAAAATGAACACTTTTTTTTTTTTAATTTTTTTCCGTAAGATCCTTGTACAGAGTATTAGAAAACTACAAAAAAAAATCAGCCAAATCGGTCAAGCCGTTTTAATGCTATGTCGTGACAACGAAAAACGGGTTTCATTTTTATATACAGGGTGTCCCATATTTAATGGATAATCCTTTACCTGCAGATTGGGGGCATCACGCCTGATAGGAAAATGCAAAATTTGTAGAAAAAAAGTATCACGGATTTTTAAATATCGAACATTTTCGATTTTTTCACAAATTAGCCACTTTCGTCCACTCTTCTTGATGCCATGTTCGTAAATCTTAGAATTTTTCAAGTCTGTTTTTGGAACTCAATTCTTGAATAGATGTACTATCAAATTTACTATCTCATTACTGTACAATTATTTCATTTAAAAAACTACAAAGATTAATAAAAAAGAAAATTACATGTAATTTTTTTTTACAAAAAGTTTGAACCCTTATGGTGTAAAAAAAATGTATGGAGACCTGTGTGCCCATCACGGAAAAAATATGCCAGTTTCATTGTGATTCTAAAATGGTATAAAATATTTTATATTATTTTTTAATTAAAAAAATAATGTGAGAAATTATGACCAGGGTCCGATTTTTTTTAAACCACTTTCTACCAAAATGATATCCTAGTTGATAATATAGTTACTTAAGCGTATTAAACTAAATTAAATAATTACGAACAAGAAAGGTTTCCGAACGTTTTTTGTTAATTTGCCGATGTTGATAAGTCCAAATTCAAGTAGCAAAAAACAAGTCTGAGTGTCAGCATTTTTTTTTTCGTAACCAGAGAGAAGTGATGAGCAAAATTAAAAAAAATATTGTTTAATTACTTTTAGTATTTTGATCTTAATCGATACTTTCATAGATAGGTATTATAAGATTTATAATCGCTGTCAATCGTTCCAAATACCTTTTTTTGTAAAAGTTATGCTTGTTGGTAATTATTTAATTTAGTTTAATACGCTTAAGTAACTATATTATCAACTAGGATATCATTTTGGTAGAAAGTGATTTAAAAAAAATCGGACCCTGGTCATAATTTCTCACATTATTTTTTTAATTAAAAAATAATATAAAATATTTTATACCATTTTAGAATCACAATGAAACTGGCATATTTTTTCCGTGATGGGCACACAGGTCTCCATACATTTTTTTTACACCATAAGGGTTCAAACTTTTTGTAAAAAAAAATTACATGTAATTTTTTTTTTTATTAATCTTTGTACTTTTTTAAATGAAATAATTGTACAATAATGAGATAGTAAATTTGATAGTACATCTATTCAAGAATTGAGTTCCAAAAACAGACTTGAAAAATTCTAAGATTTACGAACATGGCATCAAGAAGAGTGGACGAAAGTGGCTAATTTGTGAAAAAATCGAAAATGTTCGATATTTAAAAATCCGTGATACTTTTTTTCTACAAATTTTGCATTTTCCTATCAGGCGTGATGCCCCCAATCTGCAGGTAAAGGATTATCCATTAAATATGGGACACCCTGTATATAAAGATATTAGTCTACCGATATATCTATTTAAAAGCTAGCAGCAAAACATTCTATCTTAAGTCTTCTTTAAAAACGCTGACTTGTACCATACCATCGCTAAACATTTTATGTAGATGAATGTTTACGAAGTAACTTTCATGTTATGCTAATCGTCTATCTAAGTTAGGCGAAGATCTTCAAGGGTTGACTTATACCCTACGGGCAAAGGGTGAAAGGGGGATAGGGTGAATATTGTATTGAACGGAGATATCACCTTTTGACAACTTTTTCTTTGAAGCACCTGTTACGGTGATGCTTTTTAATAAGTTTCAGATGGTGGATAGAGATGACAATGTATTATAAGTACATAGTTGTAATAAGGGTATGAACTTACGGTGTTCATAGAAACAAGGTAATATTAGTAATTAAACTTTGAAATAACTTAAATCTATAAAATATGAAAAAAAACAATATAATATAATTTTACTAAAACTGACTAATCTTCATTATCAATAGTTTAAACATAACATCACGTCAATATTACCCAGAAGGATGTGGCAGAAGTGTACAACACCCAACCTTCACCTGCTATGTTTAAGTCCCATGGGATAGAGGGTGAGCCTATCGCCATCCACTGGGCACAATGCCAACTCCGTCCTGCTATTGTGTATTTCCTGACGGTAAGTTCACAAATAACTCTTTGCAGGACCATAGAACGTTTTGATAATTAATAACAAAAAATAAATTCTTCATTATCTTAATTATGTACTAAGCAACGACTATATTTCACCAAAGCATACACCATTATAACATAACTTACGTGACACAATGAGGTGACACAGTGTCACATACACACAGTCAAACAGCATTCCTAAAACATTCCATACCTCTGCATACATTAACACAGTACTAACATAATTATACAAGCAAACACATGGTCATATAAATGTTCAGAAGGTGCTAACACAGGCTATCATAAATGCAAGCGGCCGTGGTACAATCAAATAACTTGGAAATAAGGCTTGGTTTAGCATAAACTAATGCAGAGTTCAGAGGGCGACAGATGCATTATGTGATGTACGACTATTTTTACTTGACCAAATCTCGAATTACTAGAATAAAGGTTCTTTTATATATGATGTGGACATAACATCACGCCAATATTACCCTGAAAGATGTGGCAGAGGTACAACACCCCCATTTGACCTAATATGTTTAGGTGCCATGGGATGGAGGGTGAGCCGATCGTCATCCACCGGGCACAATGCTAACTTCGTGCTGCTATTGGGAATTTTCAAGATGGAAAATCCAACATTAGTTGCGAATGTGGATCGTCCACGCAAAATATGGCCCATTTGTTGTCCTGCCCACATCTTCCCACCCTTTGTACCATAAAAGACCTTATGCAGGCCAACCAAAAAGGCGTCACAGTTGCATCCTATTGGTCTAAAACCATATAGATAGAAGAAAAACATTTTTACTATAGTCATTGACACGACAAGAAGAAGAAGATGGAAAATTTACAAATAACACTTTGTCCGACCCGGGCATCAAACCCAAAATCTCGCAGTGAGAGACGCATACGCTAACCACTAGACCATCAAGGCAGTTGACTTGTTTTTAAAATAACCTACGTAAAATAAAAAAAATCTTATGTGCTATGAATGGTAACCAAATTCTAAAGGATTTATTATTTGGTGAACACAGAAATAATTTAAAACCAAAACATTGAAAATAAATCTATGGGCATGCTAAAATACCAGAACCCGAGAATAATCTAAGTAGGTACTCAGTACTCATTTACAGCTAGTAAGTTTTTTTTTATATCCTGTATTGTCCCATTGTTGGGCAAAGGTCTCCCCCAAAGACTTCCATTCTTTCCTCTCCAGAGCTTTATCCTGCCAGTCTCAAAGTCAACGCGCCAGCGTTTTCTCGGCCGACCTCGGCGACGAACCGATTACACGATTTACAGCTAGTAAGTTAGTAAATAAAACTTGAATTTTAATTTTATCTCGTAAACAAACAACTGGCTTTAAATAAAAACTTCCATTACAATATAAACTTACGCTAATTACATTTCACGATCGCTGTACGAGTGTGAACCCACCGTAACCCCCGCCGCGCTACCAACCGTGGACCAAATTTATTAACGCGTCACCCACGTAAATCGCTGCTCTAACGTGATTCAATTCACGGGCTTTATACTTTTAACTGTAAATATACACTTTATAGTGATAGGCCGCCCATATTTAAATAAGACTCCGTATCACAACTATGTACTTTTATTTGTGTACAATAAAAAAATCTCTATCTCTATCTATCTATCTATGTATGTAATGTAAATTTGCATACGTATTCTCTCTTCTCAGGTATTTTTTGTGTTCAAGGGACCGAGCAATGAAGCATGCAGGGCGAAAACTTCTAAGTCATACTAAATAATGACTAAACTAAACATGTGTGCGATACATAATTTCAGAAGCCTAGATAATACCTTCTGTTTTGGTATGTAACTCACACATGCATGTTAGAGCGGACAGGTGATCCATAATAAAACACGGTAGTGATAATTTGCAACTGTGTTTACTCGTCGACAGTTCAAGCACGAATGACTTAATAATACAGACAGCTGGTATTTATAAGGCGATCAAAACAATCTGTTCAAGTGGTGGGGCAAGCGCACCTGTTGTTTTGATCGTTGGACTGCACGTGGTGTTTTTGTCGTACGACTGCAGGTGGTGTTTTGATTGTTGAAATGCAGATGATGTTTTGCTCGCCTTGCATTACAAGTCTTTCTTAATAAATAATTAATAAAATAATACAGTAATTACCTAATTATTATAATAAAATAATAATTAGGTTGTAATTTATAATTCTAACACAATCATTTCTTTGAGATAAACAATTAACTAATTGGCACGCTATCACGGCCATTCTGCTAAAAAGCTCGTGCTCTTGAGCGCAATTTAACAGAGTTTGTTCGTGGTCATCATCGAATGTGGATGGCCTGCACCTGGCCTTAACAATCTGACTCCACCGGCGTCTGTTTGTCGCGTCTCTGACAACCGAGCCAAATTTAGCAGCTGATGGGCCTCGCACTTGATCGCTCCATCTGGTTGGGTGACAAATTATGATTATTCTGTCCAGTTGCTAGACTAAACCACTAATGTGATCCGTACTAGCAAGTGACAAACTATGATTATTCTGTCCAGTTGCTAGACTAAACCACTAATGTGATCCGTACCAGCAAGTGACAAACCATGATTATTCTGTCCAGTTGCTAGACTAAACCACTAATGTGATCCGTACTAGCAAGTGACAAACTATGATTATTCTGTCCAGTTGCTAGACTAAACCACTAATGTGATCCGTACTAGCAAGTGACAAACCATGATTATTCTGTCCAGTTGCTAGACTAAACCACTAATGTGATCCGTACTAGCAAGTGACAAACTATGATTATTCGGTCCAGTTGCTAGACTAAACCACTAATGTGATCCGTACTAACAAGTGACACATTGTAATTATTCTGTCCAGTTGATAGACTAAATCACTAGTGTGATCCGTACTAACAAGTGACATACTGTAATTATTCTGTCCAGTTGATAGACTAAATCACTAGTGTGATCCGTACTAACAAGTGACATATTGTAATTATTCTGTCCAGTTGATAGACTAAATCACTAGTGTGATCCGTACTAACAAGTGACATACTGTAATTATTCTGTCCAGTTGATAGACTAAATCACTAGTGTGATCCGTACTAACAAGTGACATATTGTAATTATTCTGTCCAGTTGATAGACTAAATCACTAGTGTGATCCGTACTAACAAGTGACATACAAATAAATAAATAAATAAATATTGTAATTATTCTGTCCAGTTGATAGACTAAATCACTAGTGTGATCCGTACCATCAAGTGACTATTCATTTTCATCGTCATCTGTTTCGATAACGCTATCACGGTCATCTAAATTAGGGTTAGGTACAATCCTTACATGTTCATGTGGTACAACAGTGACATTATTATTTCTTAAATTTCTTACTTCGTAGCGGTCATTTTCGAGTATTTTGGTAATTTCGTATGGGCCTAAGTACTTGGGGCCCAATTTGTTGTTTGAACATTGCGTATCTTTACATAAAACAAAATCCCCTAACTTAAATAATATAACTGCGGCACATTTTTTATCAAAACGAATTTTATTTTTACAGGACTGTTCGGTCATTCTGATTTCAGCCTCTTTACGAATTTTGTCACGATCAGTATTGGTTTCTAAAATGCATAATTGTGCAATGGCAGGAAAAAATAGCGCTTTGTGCTGCAGCATGTTCTTGTATGTAGTCTGCTTAAATAGAAACAAAGAAAGAAACCGCGATTTTGGGTGAGGCCTTTACTACAGCGACGGAATGAAGAAACGAATAGATTTCTAGAGGAAATAAAAACAGATCCATTGAGTGGATTTAAATTATAAGATTTGTTTATTGTTTTTATTTTTATAATCACTGTGACTACAATGCTATAGTACAGGATAAGTTTCAATAGCTTCAATAACTTTAATAATTTTATCATTCGTCCAATCCATATTTAACTTGGTTAATTAACAATGTACGCGCACAAATAAATGTTTTCACTCCGATAGCGGAAGCAAAACTGAGCTCGCGAACAATAGGTTTGTACGCTTCGACGCGAGTCCACTGCCTGAATGTGCGCGCGCACAAAAGTATCCAGATGTGCGCGAACATTCCTAGAATGTTCGCTCACAATTTGTTATTGTTTTTGTGTGATTACTAAATTCTGTCAAGTACTTTTACCATGGACAACGACTTTGTAAAAGCAGACAGCAAAAACCTGCCCCAAGTCGACGCAATCATGGTCGGATTATTTTTCAAAAATAATGCCGATTTTATCGCTACGGAGCTAAAAAAATGTGAAAACAGCAAAGTAAGTTTAATATAACACTTTAGTTCTAACTTATATTATATCATAAAAAAAAGTGAAAAAATGATGAACTTCCACAACAAACAAGAACTTTTATAGGTTATTTTATAAACGTTAGATGTTAGTTAGCACTTACAAATAGTTTAGCCGGAGTTTTTATCGACGTATTAGTACATTTTGGAACTGCACACCATTTGTAACTCATTTTGTTACATAGATCTGTTATAATCTCATTCAATCGCACTTTCGTTTATAGTTTGCAACATAACAAATGTGTGTACAACTGACAGATCAAATGTTTACTTACGGGCATGTGACGTCACCGAGCCCATTGCACCGCCATATTGTCAAAGTTCCGTTTTGGTGCGCTGTTTTTATATTGAATTTTGAATTTTGGTATTTTTCAGCAAATATGTACCAGAATTAAAAAAAAATACAACTTTTACTTGTTGTATTTATTTTCAAATTTTATTTTATTTATTTTTAATTATTATTGTAAACTTTAATTTTGAATATTAGTTTTAAATTTTAGTTTTATTGTAATTTAAACTTTACCTAAATTTTTATTGTTTGTTTTTATCGCTATTTAAAAAGTAATTATTAATTTGAATTTTGTTTTTATTTTGTGATATTTATTTAATTAATTTTTTTGTAATCAATTTTATATCTATTTTAATTTATTTTATTGATTGTGTATGCCAACTAATGTAAATGTATTTTATATGGGTTATTTACTAACATGGGCCCCCCAATCGTTCGCCCAAGGCAAAGCCATACGGGCGACAGGGCGCAACATAGTCGTGAGCGGCTTGGGGTGTCGAGCGGTGCGGCGCCGATTTCACCATCGCGAGCCTAGGTTCTAGCCCAATAACCCGGAGCGGGTTTCCTCGTAGTTATGCCCTTGAAAATGACACTTCCACCCCCGAGCATCGCTGCTCTGGCGACCCCTATCTGACCGGCCGGTTAAGGCAAGAACAGAGCTGAGAGTCCTGCGGGCGCACTTGGATTTCCACTCCAACCGGCCAATAAAGGCAAGCCGGAGACGAGTCCCTGACCGACTCTCTGGGGAATCAGGACCGCAGTGTCGCCACTCACATTCAGCTCGCCACAAGCTGCCCTGCGGTTTTATTATTATTATTATTATTATTTACTGGGTTTCTTAACCGCTACTAAATAATATAAAATATATTTTAAAAAAACTGTCAAAGAGCCTAATTAAGCAATTATCGCAATCGGGCTGAGGGCGCGTTTATCCCACTTCTGATGTTAGAGCGGACAGGTGATCCATAATAAAACACGGTAGTGATAATTTGCAACTGTGTTTACTCGTCGACAGTTCAAGCACGAATGACTTAATAATACAGACAGCTGGTATTTATAAGGCGATCAAAACAATCTGTTCAAGTGGTGGGGCAAGCGCACCTGTTGTTTTGATCGTTGGACTGCACGTGGTGTTTTTGTCGTACGACTGCAGGTGGTGTTTTGATTGTTGAAATGCAGATGATGTTTTGCTCGCCTTGCATTACAAGTCTTTCTTAATAAATAATTAATAAAATAATACAGTAATTACCTAATTATTATAATAAAATAATAATTAGGTTGTAATTTATAATTCTAACACAATCATTTCTTTGAGATAAACAATTAACTAATTGGCACGCTATCATGCATATCTGATGTAGTCAGCTTTGACCATGACGTAGAACTTTCCACTCGATATTGCTTGGTCCTCTGTACCATGCGAAAAGGTAAAGAAAAAGTTTCAAGTCTTCAATGTTCTGAAATTAATTAAATCGATCAAATCCAGAAGTATTGGCTGGTTTTAGTGATTTCGACAAATTATAACGACAATTTCAAAATTTAAAGTTGCGCCTAGACCGACTGTTATGTAATGTCATAGGGTCGCATGTACGTATCGAATACATTCGAAATTTGAATTTTATTCTAAAAATGTTACATAGCAAGCCAATGCTCGTGTGGTCTGAGAGCACCTTAATGAGAAATAAAATAAATTCAACCAACATGTTTTACACATTTGTTAAATGTTTGATTGCTTTTTTTAGAGTAAAAGAAGGGGTTAATTTAGTTGTTACAGTCTAGTACTTGATAAAATTAATACTTAATGTAATAAACTCTCTACTGGACACCAGTGTCCGCCTTCCAAATTGGTTAATCTGTTTATGCCACCTATGGCAAGACAAGGGGGCCTATCGTCCGCCCCTTTGGCCACAAAAAGCTGAGTCATATTTCTATTGACCCCATTGAAAGCTTAGGGGTTGGTAGATGTCGATACGGAAACTGTTGTCCACCCCATTGATAGCTTAAGGGGTAAGATATTAAATTCATTTTCATGAAATAAATGAATATTTTTTTAAAACCAT
This sequence comes from Hypena proboscidalis, assembly GCA_905147285.1. Taxonomy (NCBI): domain Eukaryota; kingdom Metazoa; phylum Arthropoda; class Insecta; order Lepidoptera; family Erebidae; genus Hypena; species Hypena proboscidalis. Next base: position 3,917,348 of record LR990132.1, read on the forward strand.
CTTTTCGATTTTTGTTCATTACTTTAATTCAAACCTGCGTTTTTTATTTATTTTACCAATGACTGGTATTATTGTTGTTAAGAGAAAGCTCCATGGTGTAATGGCCCGGATTCGAACCCACCGACTGCTCAAGAAGACCACATGACCATATCTATCGGCCACAGCCGCTTCTCTAAAATTTAAACGCTTACCGCTAATCTTGTACAATAGTCCTTTACAATACGATAATATTATTTTTGCCGTTTTGAATATGATGATAAATTATCATTACATGCTTATCATCTGGAACAATTAATAATTTGGAATTTTAAATAAGTTAGAGCCCTAGAACAAATCACACTATTCTATGGTCCCAGTGACATGGCCAAACACACATTCACACAGACACTAAGTCTCAAGTGGTTCTCGAAACAACAACACTATGTCCGAGGTATACACACAACACTAGGTATGTTTAGTTTTTCAACACCACGTTTCCAAAGCCTGTTTTACGCGACGCTTAATACAACCCGTAGTATCCTGAATTACTAATACGTTTCGTATTTGGCCAGTGTCCAAACTAACTGCTATCACATTTCTGGCCAATACCATTAACTAGTAGTGCTATTACGTGAATTACTCACCTATGCCGTTGGTGCAATGTTCTAAGTAATAGTCGCCCGTTTGGCCAGTGTACCGGGGTAAATACGGACAGCTTTGGGCTGATTGCGTCGTCACACGATAAAAGGTATAGTTCACATTTTAAACTTGATACTAACTCCAACAGCATAGCTCTAATGACCCATTTAGACGATGCAAGTCTTGCAAGGCATTTCTCTTGCCATCTCTGTCATTTTAATTCATTTTCGAAGCCGCCGTGGCGCAATGGATAAGGCATCGGTCGTACTATCGAGAGGGCGTGGGTTCGAATCCTAGCCACCACGGACGTAAACTTACTTCTAACACAAGTGAATAAAGCTTAGCTAAAGGGGATTAACAAAAATAAGATTAACAAGCATTAAAAAAAATGCTATAATCAAAGCAAACGTTAGGTTTATCTTGTGAAATTTGCAATGTGCAAATAGGTCTTAACTAAGGAAATGGCATGGAATCGTATTAGAGGAACATTGAAGAGATAGAAAATAATAGCTTAAAACCCTAGCCCCTGACTTTTGGTGTTATTTTTTTATTAGAATTTACATTCACAATAGGTAATGATATCAAAAGTTAATAAAGCGATGTTAGCAGTTCACAATTCAATTCAATGACGTACAACCGCACGTCCGTTGTCACCTCTGTTTCATTCGGGTAATTGAATTGACATCATAATAACGTTTGTTGCAAATAACTGCAATACGATGTTAAGTTTTACGAACCTGCAATGTCACCTGAAAATTAACGTTTGTATGTATATATGCAGCTAAAATAATATTAAAACACTCCCTTTTAGATCGATCCTCGATCGATGCAGTGATCAATTGGTGTAATTGATTAGTTGAAAGTCTTGCTCTAAAATAATCGAATGACGACGCCTATAAAAGCAAATCAATACAAATAAGTAAAATTGAAGTGTCTGTTTTTATGTCAAAATAGCAATGTTTTTTTTAGTTGATTCTCGAGAATTACTAATCGAATTTTGATAATTCTTTTAGTGTTTGTAAGTCTAACTATCAATAAAGGTATTGAAACCGACGTGAGGTGAAGACATTATTATTGAGAAAACGGGTTACTCACGTTACTTTAGACGGGATATGCCGACTAGTTTCGAATCTAGTACGTAGATTCATCAACTGGGCTATTAATCGCGTGTCGTCAGTTATTTGCACGATATCTATGCCTAAAATACAGTTTTTAAAATGTTTGTCTGTCTGTTTGTTTGTATTGGCTAATCTTCTATACCTACGGCTAGACTGATTTTAATAAAATTTTATATAATTAAAAGGCGCGTAACATTTGCTACTTTTTATTGATATGCCTACCACGGAAGAAACTAAGTTAGTTTGTTTGTTAGTGCTTATCTCCGAACGGTAACGTATAGGAGGAGCTACTACTTAATATAACGTCTTGTCTGCACGTGTGGTGTAGTGGTTTAAGCGGTCGCCTCGCCGCTCTCCACTGCAATGCCACCAGCCTTCTGGGCACGTCAACTGCATTTGACATTGATGCGGAAGTATTTTTTGACGCATAACTTTTTTTTTTATGTTCTATTTCTCTTCCAGCTGTTAATAGTTAGGTATGATTTTGTTTTTTTATTAGTTAAAGAACTAATTGTAAGTTAACCTTAATAATAATGTATTTCACATGTTATTATTATTAATAAAAAAACATCTACTTAGCGAAAAAAAAAACAGTTGAATATTTCGTAGCTCACGTTACAACAGTATAACATATGAATAATATTTAATTCGGTCTGTATCAAAAGAAAAAAATCACTTTAAGATACAGACCGAATACACTCCCTTAAAAAAGAAGAAAAATGAAAACTCATAACCTCCTTGCCTGAAAAATCTCCATTAATCTGCAGAACATAAATTGTATAATAAATAATCCGACTCATACGACAGTCTTCTAAGGGGTGTATAAAAAACATCATCGAGCTAAATAAATCACTGTGACATTAAGGACCTGTTTCACAAGCGTCGTATAATCGGGTTATTGTAAATTTGCCACATTGTCGATTCGTCACACTTTTAAAATGCCATACATTACATACATCGTTGTTTCTTAAGAAAGTACTGTTTGCAATCAAGGTAATTTACGTAGGTTAACATTATAGCATACAAAAATGAAAGAGAAAGCTCTGTTCTATTTTATATTCGGTTGGGTTATATGTATTTTGAATACCGGGCAAAATTTATGAGGCACTAGTGAAACTGGCCCTAAATGTATCGGGGCTTAGAGAGTACATTTTCGTGAAACAGTCTACCTACACGATACGTACGTGGCTCCTAAAGAAAAGCGAACTTAGTGAAAAGAAAATTTCCATGTCATTTAATTTTCACTTACGTGAAGTAATAAAATAACTTTTCCGTGAGCGGAGATATATCTTTGATATTAAAGATGCTTGTTGGTTACGTATACTCTTAATCATTTTGTATATCTTTAATATATATTCTATATTAAACATTACAAAAGCAAAAACTCGTTTTGATTCGCAGTCGGCGAAATCCGCGAATCCGGACACGGTCAGTGTAGTGTGTACTGGACTTTATAATGAAAAAGTCAAGAAGTGGGGTAGATGGAGAATCATCGGCCTCACGAATGGAGACGGCGCACCGCTAGAACCATTCTGCTTGCGACCAAGGCCTGTGTAATCTGTCTGCCAAAACGCGTTAATTACCGTTAGGTTTTACTTAATCATGCAACGCGTAAGTTTAAAGTTAATAGTATATATCAGTCTGTTTCTATCCTTTTTGTATTACATGAGCTTTTACTGAGGATAGATCCCAAAACTACTGGTTGAATTACTACTACTACTGGCACCTATGTAGCTTAGGTTAGATCTACATTCAGGGTGACTGCAACATAAGATCACACCTAATTTACCCAGAAGGGTATAGCAGAGGTGTAGGTACAACACCAACACTTCTCCTGTTATATTTAGGTCCCATGGGGTAGGAGGTGCGCCTATCGCCATCGACCGGGCAAAATTACAACTCCATGCTGCTAATGTGCATTTCCTGATGAAAAGTTTACAAATAACACTCTGCCCGGCCCGGGAATCGAACCCGCGACCACGCGGTGGGTGAGGCAGGACATTGATATCATTCAATTTGTCCGGGAAACGTGTTTTTAACACGCTTATATTAGCTTCACATGTATGTATGTATGTATGTATGTAACCGACTCCTTTGGACTCAATTTTGACCCACTTTAAACGGACACATTTCATTAAAATTTTGCACACCTGTCAAAGATCAATGACCATGCAATAATTCGATTAAAAAAAAAAAAAAAAGTTCTTATAAATAAACCAAACTTAAAAGTAGAAAATAAATATTAGAAGTGCTTTAAAAGCGTGTTTTTTAGTATTTTTAAACTATTATTAATTAACACAGACCACTTCTACAATCTTTGGTTTTAAAAAACGCCCTAAGTCGCAACCATCCTGTATGTACAGACTTTTTATAATCGACATATCACGTGAGTGGTAATACGGACGACAGCTTATTTAATACTAAATAAATCACAGTGACATTAAATGTACCGCGGTCTCGTTTTAAGACCACAGGCAGTGGAGTACACGTTCATATGAAACAGTGTACATCGGAATACTAAGAGTTGTTTGAGTCTGGATAAGGAACAATAATCATTTGAGGGTAAGACATTTATAAGCATTTTTGTTATGATTTTCTAGTTTGTTTTGATATGCAAGCTGTTATATGATTAAGCTGGCTTTTTGGACACTACCTAGAATTCGACGTGATATTTTTAAATTAGTACATAACATCGAGCCTACTACCCAAGTGTGAAACAAGTGTACAACACCCATTTTTCACCTGGAGGTGAGCCTATAGTCATCCACCGGGCACAATTACAATGATATTGTGAATTTATTGACGGAAAGTTCACAAATAACATTTTGCGCATACGCTAACCACTAGACCATCGAGGCATCGAGCATTTACGTCATATTATATTATTATATTATATTTATGTTTTTTTTGTAATATTATGTAATTTATTTATGTCGTAATATTGTATCCCTAGCTTATTGTGCGTATTGGGTAACTGTTAGCGCAATGAGTATCTAATTTAATAAATAAATAAATTTAAATTTGTTATATTTAAACATACCTTTTTTTACATAACAAGACTGACAACCATCAATACTATAGGCTGACCGTTTAACTCGCGTATCGCCCGCGGGGTGAGAAGGGGGCGGGGCGAGATGTTACCGGGTGGGTGAGAGGGGTGCGCGGTGCAAAAAGCTCACGTCAAGCGCGGCAGTGCGCTGGCAGTGCTCGCAGCGCACGGTTGATATTTTTGTTACGGACGCTTGGACATTAACGCACAAGGTAAACGGTTTACCAAGATTATTCCCAAGATGAATCGCTCTTCCTGTTTTGCAAAAAAAATCAACAACACGGACACGGCAAGCATCGTGAGGAGGTTCCTCTCTCTGGAGCCCTAACCTCGGCAGCTTGGTCCTTGCACCTGAAGTCGGTGGGACACTTTTTTATATTTGAAATGTTTTTTTGTATTTTTTATAAATCATATTTAAAAATATATAAAATAAGTTAAGTTATATAAATAAAATAATAATAATTAAAAGTAAAATTTTTAAAATGTTGTTTTTTCTTTAATAAGTTATTTTTTTCTTAAAATGTTCATTTTTTCTTAAAAAATACAGATACTACAATTATATTTTTTACTTTGCCTACAATGTCTATCTCGAGATAAATCTTTGGATCTATGACTCCGTGTATAGCCGTAGTAGTCTGTTACCTTCCCCCGCTCACTTCTTACGTCGCAGGCGATACGCGTGTTAAACGGTCGGTCTATAATTACTACCATTCGCTTTCCCGCTTTTGTATTTCAAGTTTTCATGGAATAACCTAGGATAAATATTACACCTAAAAGAGAATAGGTTCCCAATTAGACAAAACAGGGCAATTAAAATTCTTCAAGTGCAATTTACGTAACTTTTTAATAAAGAAGGCAGACAATAGAAAACACAGTGGCTTTTGCACGCCGACAGAAAAAGAAAAATTAAGATCCAGACAACTTTACAATGCAGCCGATAAGAACATGAAAAATTGCAGTCTGTAAATTGAATAAAAATAAAAATGGATGCGCATAAGAGCAAAGGGAAGCGTGCTCTAGAGAGGGAAAAATAAAGCCCGTAAAGGGGAAACGCGGGGAGAATGCCCTTGCTCGGGACAACAAGAGACATCGATAAGCAGCCACTAATATGCACATACTAATAAGATTACTCTTTCCAAAGATACAGTAGAGCGGTGGATGTGGTACATCAAAGTTAGACAGTTGCAACTTCTAACCACATCTACATATCGTTAAAATGTAGTAAATCTTTCTTTTTTATCACTACATAGTATAAAACAAAGTCGCCTTTTCTGTCCCTATGTGCGCTTAAATCTTTAAAACTACGCAACGGATTTTGATGCGGTTTTTTCCAATAGATAGAGTGATTCAAGAGGACGGTTTTTATGTATAATACATGCATAGAAAGGGGGAATTGTTTTACTCCAACGGGCCACGGGCAGTAATGAATAAATCAAACTACTGGATCGATTTTAATCATTTTTTCATTGAGTGACATAGGCTATATATTATATACCCGTGCGAATCCGGAGCGGGCCGCTGTGTTTTTATGTACAACGTTCACAGTTTTTCTGTAGTGTATTTAGCATCAGCATTGTACCCGTGCGAAGCCGGGGCGGGTCGCTAGTATAATACAATTCGATGTCGTGTGTCGTATTCCACATTTGGCTTCACAACGGGTAAAGTGTCTGTCATTGCAATAATAATGTTATAATTCAAACCAAAGTACAACATTATTTTCAATAAAAAAATCACACAAATATCTAAAACATATTTTTCTTAAGTGCCGTCGTGTTTTATTGCACTCGATAATAATATGGTCTTATCTATTAACGAAAAGGTTTTATTCAATATCTTCTCTTCCTCCGTTTTACGTTCTGGGGTCTACCTCTCCGGGTACAGAGGGCGCCCCGCCATAAATTGTACGACGGTTGTCGTTACGAGGACGATAAATCTAACCATTCACTAATACACCAAATTCAAATGTGGCAGGAGGGAAATCTCGTATGCGACTAGAGATTTCCCCCCCACCGTTTCTTTGCACCTTGAACGGTGCGAGAAGTATGACCGCATTTATCTTAAGCGAGTGACGTTTGGGTTAAGGTTTGGTATCGATGCAAGCGATTTTTAGCCAATTGATTTTTTGCAACGATTATTTTGAACGCCGATCTACGATCGCCAAACCTGATTGGAGTTTTTTATTTAAGAATTAAAAATAAAGCTGCCAATGAGTTTTCGGTCCTTGAAAATGATACCTTCATGGAGCAAATGGAATTTTGAAGAGCGTAGGGTTTCTGTAGGTAGTAACAGTGTGTAGTTTAATTTTGTTTTTGACATTTACGATCTCTCATTTCCAATTAGCCCTAAGTTAGATTGTAAGTTGTTTGCTATTACGAGTAGGTAAGTGTGTTATTAGATATACATCGATCGATTCTCATTTATCTTACTTTGTCTTATTTGTTTAAAAAACCTTTTTTGTCAATATAAAACTTTTGGTACTTCAGTAATTACTGTAAAACTAGCATTAAGATAAATCTGGTAGTAATACTCCTGGTGATCTGAACCACAGGTCTATCCTAAATCAGACACCAGTCTCAGTTTGTACAACATTGCAATGTATTTTTTACCAATTTGTAAAAGAGAAAATAAATATTTTTATAATTATTATTCATCGATTAACGCAAAAAAGCGCGCTGCGCATGCGTGGTGCGCCTTTATTGGTTCTTTAAACGTCCAATGAATCGATCAACGGTTGATTAATATAGATGTAATAATACCATAACTGAGAAAGAAAGTCAACGTAATTGAAATAACTCTATCTTAGAAAATAAATGTCGTGACTAGAGCAATTTATAGCTTGCAAGGGTACCACAGTCAGTTAAGAATGTACAGAACAACTTCCTTCAAATCTCCAAGGAATAGCCCCCATGAACTTTTAGCAAACCATGAGCACCGGAGGCAGGTATGAGGTTAAAAGTTATTTTCTATGTAGGTCATTGAATGAGGAAAAATTATGGGAAAAGCCTTTGGTGTGCGAAGTGTATTTGTTAAATAAAGTTGTCCTCACAGCTTTTGGAGGAAATTAATTTTGACTTTACTAGGAAAAAGTGCGTTTATTAAGAATTTTAGAGAGTATAATAGGGATTTTTTATAGATATTATTTCTTAATGTTTATAACAACGACAAAAACAACCATATTTTAAGGCCTAAGAACACTCGATAGTCTTAGCAGGTATGACGCGTGATTCCTATGCCAAGCTGTTTTGATGAAAAGAGTGGCCAAATCGCCGATCACCCAAGTCGAAATAAACGTAATAGTATGTGCATGGCACTCCCACTTCTAATGATAAAATTTATGATAAAATCAGAATTTGACAATTAATAATTCTTTTTTTTTTTTTTTTGACATGAAAATCTTTATTTTAAACCAAAATACATTTCTGTTAATCACAAAAAAATAATAATTAAACCTATGATAAAAATAACTAAAACTAAAACTATATACACTAATCAAGCAAACCGCTACCAGTGGGCATCGTTCCCGAAATGCTGGCAGCATTGCCACGCTGTATGGCAATGCTTATTCGTTGACCGAAAAAAATGCCAGCACTTCGGGAACGGGTTGACTCAACTAAACGTTTAGCGACGTCTTTATAAAGAGCGTGAGCCCCTGGACCCCACGGCCCTCGTATTAATAAATTAAAAACATTACATTCTTGACATACCCACACGTCCGCCATAAATCAAAAATTGCAATATTCTGAAACAGTCCAAAAAAAATATTACCTTCTTCAAAACCACCAAGCCTGATCATTGCTGACAAAACCGCGGCTTATGCGTGACCGTGTTTTGTAAGCTTTAACTATTCTTGTATTTCTTCGACGCCAATATTTTTCACGCATATAAAACATCTCCCTTTCACTCGGTATTTCAATCGAACGCCACTAAAATTTTGGTCGGAGGAATAGCGATTTGTATGTAGATTAAGTTATGTAATACAATCTAGTATGACTCCGCTATATTTTTTGTGTCCATAGAGGTGGAAAGGCCTTGTAGGATAATGCGATTTGGTGAGAAAAATATTGGAACAGGACGTAAAATTTGTGTTATATATTATTATGTTGCCGCTTTTAGGTGTAATATATAATACCAGCCTTAAACTTGAATAGACTAGGCATTTATAAAGGTTAACATCACGCCTAAATTACTTTCACACCTATATTAGCCAGTAAGTCGTGGCATAGTTGTATAAAACAAATATTTTACACAAAAATGTGATACGACAGATATTTTAATCATTAGGTAACATTGAAGGGTGTCGCGCTCTTCTCGGGGAGTTACATTCATGTAACATGAGATAAAGATGTTTGATTTGTTCCCGAGCCAATACTGTGCCCTCGTGCAGTTCCAAATTAGTGAAGCGGCCGTGGTGCAATGGATAAGATATTGAATCCTGGCCATTACACCACGGACGTGAACTTCCTCTTAATACAAGCTAATTAAGCTTAGCAATGTATGTTTGTGAACACCCCCGCGACACAGGAGCTATTCCTAGTCCGGGCGTATTTTTTTTAAATTAAAAAATAAAAACTTTAAACCATTCTCAGGTTTTTGTATCACACATGGTATATATAGACGGTATAAAGGGATGAAAGATAGAGTATGGCAGAGGTAATAACGCGTACATTTCACGTTTCAGGCTGATTCCACATTAGGTGTGCGTGATCGTCGAGTTTGTGGGTGTGCTGGCTGCACGTCACACTGCCAGCGCGCTCCAGTTACGTTTAAAAAAGTAATGATGGTTATTTTGCTGGCATTTTTCTTTTCATCTTTTTTTTCCCAAATAATAACATAAATATATTTGAGAAGAAAATGAATACAGCCGGTAGAAACTTTATATCGAGCCGCATTAACTTTAAGACAAACTTGTACAACTTGTTTATAATATCTAAAAGCCAAGTTTACACCTAACGAAAATAAAGAAGGCTATATTTCAACTTGTCAACATTTTTTGGCAACAAACTCGCTGCGAAGAATAAACAAGCGTTGTTTTAGAACCTACCTCTAGTGGAATAAAGTTTTAAGTTGATAAAAGAAAAAAGAGAAATCTCCCGGGTTGAAACTTTAAGAAAATAACTACAGTTTCAAGGAGGTCTACCGGAGCACAGTATAATGAAGAATATCAATCATGAAATACCAAGTAATGTATCTTTCATACATACTGTCATAATGCGAGACATGCCTTTGCCTACGCTGTATCCAATCTGTGACGCGCGGATTCAAAAAAAGAATGTTAGTAACTGAAGTCGGGTTTGTTTGATGGTAAGTGACGATGCAGTCTACGGTGGAGCACGCTTATCTTAGCACGATCTCATAATTATTATCTTACGTTAAATTAACAATGGTGATGAAAAAGCAAATTTTACCCACTAATAATATTTTACTGCCTGACAAAAATGTTAAATGCCCGCGATGGTCCAGTATTTAACGTTCGATTCCCGGGCCGGGCAAAGTGTTATTTCTGAACTTACCGTCAGTAAATTCACAATAGCAGCACAGAGTAAAAATTGTGCCCGTTGGCTAGCAAGGTCACTTCTTCTTCTTACGTGTCAATGGCATTTTGTTTTCTTTTTTTTTATTTAAATTGTTTTTGCCCAGTAGGTAGCAACTTCTACGCCTTTGCTTGTGGCTTGCATTAGGTCTTCACGGGTACACGTAAGAAGCAAGGTCACTGAAGTCGGGTTAATGAAATTAAAATACCATTGTAGGGCAACCCTAGGGTCAGAGTAAAGATATATCTTTATACTGTGCTATTGAGGACCGAGCGACTGTCGGCTGTTCAAGAAAAGAGTTTAAGTCAAACTACTGGGTAGAAATATCTTTAGACTGTGGCTGGACGTTTTTAGTTTATATGTTTTTTGACTTGTAGTAGCGCTGCTGGACGAAGTTATATTAGGCTGGGGATACGTGGAGAGTACCGGTTGGTTAAATCATTTTGGTTGTATAAAAGTTGCAGAAGAAAAACAATTTCCTGAAAAGTACTTTAAGATTGACGACCGAATGGCGGAGTGGGTAGTGAACCTGCCTGCGACGCCGAGGTCGCGGGTTTGATTCCCGCTTAAGACAAATCTTTGTGTGCATGAACATGGGGGTTTGTCTTAGTCTTGGTGTTTCTATGTATCTAAATACATACTTATGTATGTATTTACAAAAGAAAAGTGTATTAGTATCAGTTATTCTAGTACCCATATTACAAGCTCTGCTTAGTTTGGGACTAAATGGCGTTGTGTGTAACTTGTGAGATATTTATTATTTATTATAATAATTATGAGATCACGCTTATCTTAATTAAAGATTGACATCAAAACATGTTTTGACACCAACCTAATAAATATTATATTCCCTTCATCTAAAGTAAGAAATACATTAAGAAAATGATAACTCCACTCTACAAAGCACTTTGATTTTCAAGTTTTCCTAACATAATTACAAGTGGCAATTTAGCATTTAATCTCCTAATTGAAGTTTCAACCGGAAAGGCAAATTAGACAAAATTATAGAAGCGAAAATCTAACTCCAATCACGTTAATTATCATGATCATGTAATTAAAGCTTTTGGCATAATTAGAAAGTTACTAGTATAATATTATACGTATGTATATGTCGTAGCCATATCGAAATACTCATTTCATGAAGTGTTCGAGAATTTCGTGAAATGGTGGCATTTCATGAAACGTTTCACGATTCAGACATCCACGTCTGGCTGAATCGTAATGGTGTCCATGTTACGGTTAATGTGATTATACTTTGACCATTCCTTTATTTTCTTTTTGACAGATCACGCCTATGAATTACCGTTTTTTTTTGTCAGATTAATGTACTACAATTTTATTATAATGTACTTTATTGAAAAGCGACACATTTTAGGGAAGTTCACTGTTTGTAACAAACAACCACAGACTATAAATCAAATCGTGAAATGAAATAAATCGATCATTATGAAAAAGAATAATTTGACTTTTTTTTGTGTATTGTCTTTATTTTTTATAAAAAATGAATATAATAATAGTATCATGATTCCATGAATAATTATTTGCAAGAAATTAATCTTGGAATTAAAAATGAAGCAGGTAAAATTAATATTTAATATTAGTTATTACAATGATAATTATTATTATTATTATTTATTTATTATTAATTAATAATTATTTAATGAACTAAAACCATTTCGATGTAATTAATCGATTGAAAGTTTGACAACATCGATTATGATTTCAAATCCAATCAGTAACGTGTGAAGGCATCCCTAAATGTAATCTGTCAAAAAGAAAATAAAGGAATGGACAGAGTATAATTTAAGATATGATTTGATTAACGTGATTATAAATAATGAAATTCATTTATTTTAGTGTTGATTTAATAAGACACTCCAGGCAAGAATTTACATTCTGTCACTCACCAACTGCTGCCGTGGCATGCTCGCTACATAGTATGACATAGACTGAGCATGTATTATTTACTCGCCTAAAATATTTTACTACAACTATAGCTAAACATTAACAGAATACTGTACAGCCGGAAGACTATAACAATTGCATTGTGTCAGTAATACCGAGTCATAAATTTAGCGTAATAAAATTACACAGTTAGCAAAATGTCTTATATTTACCGATATGCCAATATATAAAGAGGATTTATTTTTTTGTTTTTTTGTACCCAAAAATCTTCGAATCTACTGGATCAATCTTAGTGAAAATTGGTGAGGAGATAGATCAGAACCCAACAAATAATAAAAATATACATAAAAACTTTTTATCGACGTACCACGCAGAAGGAGCTGCGCGTAGAAGCTAGGATTAAAAAAATATAACGTTGGATTTGATTTCATCACAGAGAAAATGTAGAAAATAAAATTGGTAGATATTGTTTTTCGAACGTAGTAATTTATTTTCATCAATAAGGTATTCTTCTCTTAAATAAGGCTTTAAATATTCTAACAAGCCAATCGCACGACGGAACCATATTTCTCTTATAATACATCTAAAATCCTAGCCACCAATTTCGTCCTCAACTCACGTTCCAAAGCTCCAATAATTCGTCAATATAATAGTATATCAAGCATACTCGCTTAAGCATTTAGTTAATTAAACCCAGATGCACACTGAGAGATCGGCTGTGGTTGCATCGCGGACATTTGGTGGTCGCACGGGCCTCGAATATTTCGGATACGATAATTGAAATCATCGAGATGTGTGTACAGGCGGCTACACATCAACCTATACATTTCCAGTATAAGATGATCTCATGTTGTAAGGCTTCCCGTGTAATTTAAGACCAGTTTATACTGGAAATGTGAAGGTTGATTGGAGCTAAGAGTACGTGTATAACGGAATCTGCGATGGAATTATCTGAAATATGGAACTGGTTTCATATAAATTTAGGAGTAGTGTCAGAGTCTATTTCTTAATAGTCGAATAAGAGATAAATTCTCCATAAACAATGACTGGACCGAAATAAAAAATAAAATTTATCAAAGCTGTCACGTTACTTGTCAATCACATAAAAACATGCTCTTAGGCTCAGTTACACTAGTTCATGATAATAGTAGTGTATGTAAGTGCCAATTAAAGATTAGCATTTCCACACAACTTTTACATTTCATATATCGAATAAGTTACCTCCATACTCAAGCTTTTTTCGACGGCTATACGACTATTACCAGAGAGGCTGTAAAAGGCTTGCAGTCAATACCATGAGTTTTTCGAAATTGTATGCTTTTGAACGAAAAATTATGTTTTTAAATAAAAAACAACATTCACAGACAAATCCTTTGCCAGTTTTATTTTCATTTCTGCTACGCACCGATAGACACGTTGATGAATGAAACGCAAATAAATGTTATATTACTACCTTTGACACAGTTTCGATACGCGCATACGAAAAGTTTTACTAAAAATAGAGACATTTTTATTTTACTTCTACCCGCAAATTTTACCAATAACATACAAGCGTTTCGGAAAATATGAAATGCTGAAAAATTCAAACTATATATTTTCGTTATTTCTGAATGCTTTTAAACATTAAACAGTGTCTGCGCTTTTGTTATTTGCTAATTATAGCATTTTAAATATAATTTCTATAAAAAATATGGCTACGAAATTATTAGTTTTATTAAATAAATATTTATGATATTGTTTATTTTGACAAATCTAAAATGTCTTAACCTAATGGGTTTACGTGAGCTTTAAGCACGGAACTCTTTCGATCACTAATAATATAAAAAATATAGTTTGAACAAATACTAACGATTTTTACCCACTTCAAAACATTTTTGATTTTGAAGAATATAAAAAACCAAACAAATGAAACAAAAATCATCATAATCGAGGCTGTTTCAGAAAAAATAAGAGGTAATATTGACGCCACTATTCATATTATCTTCTATCTATTATGCCGCCACAAAACTACTTGGACAACATTATTATTTATCAAACGTAACCATGGCAACCGTGATTCAAGCCACTGAATCGGCCAGCAGTCCGAGCACCCCATGAAAGTTTCCCCTGAAAACATCCGGGGCAATAAATGGTGAACAAACACATTTACATTAAGTTCCCGTAATGTACCACATTAAGGACCATTGCCCCAACGAGATAATATAGTGGATGGCCACCGGAAAACGTCTGAACATTTTGTAGAATAGTCTTCCGTAATTTGTACTAGCCGACGATTTTTGTGAGAGCTGCTTTCCTGTTGCTGGTTGTTTATGGTACTTTAATCGGCTGCGTTATGAATGTGAAATATTCGAAGAACTTTTTTGCTTAATAAAAAGAGTATCCAGTGAATGGTCTGACTTTAAAAGACATGTGGAACAAATAAAATACAATTCTTTGAGTCGAGTTGTTGCTAGTTCAGTAATAAACTTTTAAGTTATACATTGTATGAGATTAAGGACCTGTTTCATAATGGACAAGTAAATGTTATTCAAAAGAAAAAATATATCACGAACAAATGGACGTGACTGCTGTGCTCCTTTTTATGTTTATATTGTCTCATATTCATTCAAGTTATAATTTATCTGATACTTGGCGATTGTAAAACCAGTCCTAAAACTTTAGTACGTGTCGCAATGTTAGTTAAAATACTATTTCTTATTGCCTTACCCATTGTGTTGCTCATGTTATTCATAACAGCCGTAGGTAAAAGGAAGGAAATTATTTGAAAATTGTAGAATAGAAAATAAGAATCCTCTTAGAAGAATATTGTGAACACTTGTGCACAAGCAGTTAAAGTAAAATTGTGAATGCGAAACAGATGTTAAGCATTTTCGTTCTATGAAAACAACATTACCAGAAGTGCAAAGCATTCCGTATGCTTTTTAAAATAACTATTGAAAATTTAAAGAGCATTAGTATCTAGATATTTTTGTACAGGTTGGCCCATTTACAGCAGTAGCCTAATGAGTTTTCTTAGATTGAGAGATCTCAGTGATTGTTTTAAAGTCAAAACAATTTTATGCTTTGGTAAAATGAGTAGTTAAGAAGTTATGATTTCTTGTTCATATGTTAAATTTAAAAACAATGTTTGAACTTTATTTTTTTTACAGCTTCCGTACTAGGAAAAATTCCTGTATCGCGAGGGTATTCACAGACATACATTTCACACAAACACAAAGCACAGCAGAGCACACAAATATTTGTCTCGTGTGGGATCGAACACCAGCGCAGTAGAGAGCGGCAAGGCGACCACTTAAACCATTACGCCAACGGTGCACTATGTAAATAGACAACCTTTGATTCTTTCGTATTTGAGTTGATTATATTACATAACCAGACGCTCGTACTACCCAAATTGGTATTACAAATGAGTATTGTCACCCCCATAGAAATCTTAATAACTAGTCAATAGAAATGCTATCGACTATCTTTTAACACTGGGACGCATGTCGCCGGTTTTCAAATACCACTTTTTGTATTCCTGCAAACAAAATTATTCTTTTTGGCGATGACATTAAGACGACAATTCCTCAACTCGCACTTGTGTTCGATTAGACAAATGCGCTTGTATTCCTGCATACAAAATTATTCTTTTTGCGATGACATTAAGACGACAATTCCTCAACTCGCACTTGTGTTTGACTTGACAGATGCGCGGCGACAAGGTCACGCGTCTTTGACATTTCTATTGCCTTATTATTAAGATTTCTATGGTCACCCCCATGATACCTGCAAATGTGAGTTCATTTCTACCTCACAGTTTTAGAAGGACTTCCTGATGGTAAACCCAAATAGCACATTTGATTGACTCACTCAATTGAACCTAAGACCTCCTGCTAAGCAGTCGCAAACGCTTACCAATAGACCAGTGACGCAGTCAGCAGACATCGACACTGAAATTTCTACAAACAAACTAATGTTTTTGCCCCAGTAATCCACATTAGTAAATTTTACGAGTACATTAATCGCTCTAATAAAACTTTTTCCCAATATGTTGGACGATAAAAATCGACTGCTTAGAACTAAAACAGTTTATGTACCTGAAACAAGCAAAACAAAGTCGTTAAATGATGTACATAATAAATATTATATAAAGTAAGGCATTAGGTTATAATAATATATAGGAGAACCGTCACATCTCAGAGCGCAACTCGTTAGTAATCTCAGAGTAAGTATTAGGTAGAGATGACATGAGCATTTAAGTTGCGTACACCCGTAAAGGACGGCAAGAAAGTACAGACATTTCATGGGGTTACCAGTGGTACCCAATTTTCCCCGAAATAATATTGTTATGCTAGACCTTTTCCATTTGTCAATGTACTAGGCAAAGAAGTTATATTTTGCAGTACTAAAGCGGCTAAAATTACTGGCACACAACACAACTATAATCTGCTTTTGTGGATTGTTGATGTTCATGGGCTGTACTCCACTTACCATCAGGTGGACTACACGTTAGTTCGCTGTGTTTTTTTTCGCTTTCTCAACATTCATACATAAATAAAAAATAAGGTACTTGCAAAAGAACAAATATAATAAAAAATATATTAAATAAGACCAATAGACGTTGGAACCAGCGTTTAATTGTGAAGTCAAATGATGAAGAAGTGGGTTAAATAAAACTCAAAATTAAATATGCTTTGTATTATTATCCCTTAAACAAAATCAACTTAGTATAAAAATTTATAATTTTTACTTGCTTGTCTTGGATTTTTTTTGTCCAATAATGAATGCGTACATTCAGATACTTTTTATAATATCAATGATAAATTATCACTTCGAACTCTGATCTACACATCATTTTCTACTTTAAGTTAAAACATTGAAACTGACAAGATTAATAAGCTTATTAATATGTCCTACTGAGTATATTATATTGACAAGAAATGCGAGTATATCTTGACAATGTAATAATTTTACTAATACTTACATTGAATGATCGGCAACTATTTCCAGCAGAAGGAAGAACAGGTGTAACATTTACTTCAGTATTCAGAACCTAAGATTTTTTTTATGATCAATTAAACAGTAAATATCCACCGTCCCTACTGAAATTCCTGACTTGGGTTAGTAATAGAAGTAGTCAAAGCTTTATCAGCCATTGGACAGATTTGCACAATAGATAAGAAACTAAAACAAATTATACAGTAAAAATACATAATTCATTTGTATGCAATTTGTTTGTATCGACACATACATGTGTGATAGTATACCTACTGATGTAGAAGGTATATCTATTGTTGGTGGGTTCTGTAAATTATAATGCGCTACTTAAGTAAATCTAACACGAAAAAAATACGCACGACTAGTAAGAAGCATACTTACATTATTATGTAAAGTGTCGATACTGAAAATTCATAAAGATAGGTCATTCGTTGGGTCTTTCTCAAACATCTTTTTTTTTAAAATGTCTTGAACATATTTTAGAGTGCTTAGTTGGTTCTCAATCTTGTCGTCCTGTAGATATTATCCACATAATTATGTCGTACGTGGGCTTCTTTGGGAAATCTAAAAAAAGATTTACAATCAATTATAAAAACTATATAAAAATTAAGTTATTTAATTATTCTAGTCTTTATTGATATCTTGAATATTATTATTTATCACAATGAAAAAAATTATACACGAATTAAACTTTCTACTCATTCCCAAATTCCAGGGAAAGTTTCCACTTATGGGCTGGTATCCCTAGAGAATATATAACCCAGCCAAACAGAAAAGTAACTATACCAATGGCAAATTCACATGTTTTTATGATAACAATAAGTTTATGGTAAATATTTCACAGTTTTATCGAATTCTTTGGTGTGAAGTTGTATTTTGACGGTAAAAATGGAGCAAATAATACGACATTATTCTAACGATAAAATTTTTTAACTGTCACAACGGCATACTACATTTGGTAGTGTTATACAACAAAACGTGATTTTTTAGAAAACTTATATTACTGAAATTAACTGTTTATTTGTATTGATTTGAGAATTGTCGGGCAACCAGATTCTAAGGGGATGCATTACTAACTGAAAACAAGCTATCCTAAGGTTTGAAGTGATACTTACTTGTGAAAAGTTATATTTTCCTGTTTACGCTCACTGCGGCTTTTGCAGCCAATTATACAACACTGCACCATGTTTATTGTTCACTACAGTTACTACGGTATGTTTAGGGCACGGAATATGGCTATGTAACTAGTTTAAACTAGGAAAAAAACGACTTCTTTCCACTACCGACACGATATAGGTTAGGCAAATTCAAATAGGTCAAATAATAAAAAGCTGTACGGTGACAGAGACAAAAAAATAATATTGCTTTCTCTGTCGTTTCTTCTGATATTGTATATGGCCATCTCTTTTTAAAGTACTATGGTTACTATGGTTACGAGCCATGCCAAATCCAGTACTATCCTTCATCCAAGTTAGTAATATAGTCTTCGTCCGCGTAAATTAATTAAATTAAAAAGTATCTGTTCTCGCGCTTTGACCCACGTTTAACTTTAGCGGCCCGCTTACATTGAGTTCAGCTTAATATCAAATATCAAAAAACTTATATACGATAAACTATCAAACACAAAAAGAATTATTACAATCCTTAGTGCCCGAGATTAGCACTAACAAACAAACTAACTTTACACAAATAAAAAGTAGACTATGTTACACGCCTTGTAAATACAATTTTATCGAATTAGGTTTAGAAGATTAGCCGATACAAATAGACCGACAGAGTTTTTGGCATAGGTATCGTGCAAATAACTATATCAACAGGAAAAACATTGTTATT
This sequence comes from Hypena proboscidalis, assembly GCA_905147285.1. NCBI lineage: Eukaryota > Metazoa > Arthropoda > Insecta > Lepidoptera > Erebidae > Hypena > Hypena proboscidalis. The sequence continues at coordinate 3,936,382 of LR990132.1, forward strand.
TTGACATTAAAAATAGACACTTCAATTTTATTTATTTGTATTGATGTATTGGGGTTCGCACCGCGGTATGGATCGCCCAAGGATTTTTTTTTGAAACAATTTAAAATTAAATCTTTATTCGAAAAACAAAACACTGTCGTATGCTCGTCAGTCAGCAAAGCAGTTTGTAATGTAATACTCAACATTGAATCTGCAACTTTACATTACAGGCACACAGTCAGGACCTTTACACAATAAACGCAAACTCTCTTTTAGGGAAAACATTGAAAGCTTTGAAAGCACTAAGTAGCCAAAAACCTTTCGTTAAAACTTGTAAATCATATTAAAAGGTTTCCATGTGAAACCGTTCACCTGTCTACTCGGAGATAAAATAAATATTCTAAAGAGATGTAGAAAAACGTTGCGCAAAAAGTTTCTGCGTCGAATTCGATTTGTTACATCGAGAAATAAGTAATATATAGACTTGGTTGTGTTACATTACATTGGTATTATGGTTTTACTTGAGTTTATGTGTAGTTATTATCGTCTATATTCCAAGGTATAATTGTTTCTATGTTTATCAAAATATTTCAAGTATTTTCGGCCAAATATGGATGATTAAACTTTCATTTTATACATTAATGGATAACTCATGTAAAAATTACATTTTGACAATTTTTTTTTAACACAATTACCTAGCGGGCTGTAAAGTCTTCAAAATTCCAAATCATTATGTTTTTAGAGATACTCTAAAAAAATGATATTGCGGAATCCGTGATATTTCGGACGTTAAATCTAAAGGAAGTATATAGATGAATCCCTCAATCATCCATTAGAGTTGCCGGCATTATGCTCTATGAAACAACTGACGAACTGGCAACACGGCCCAGCCATTAAAATATTTAAAGGAGGAAGACGCACTGCTTACTCTATACCAGGTTGGGTGAAAAAAGCAATTCAGTAAAAACGCGTGTTAAATTACACTTTGCGAATGACACATATACGATGCGGGCAAGTTGAAATTCGAAAAGAGCACATTTAAATGTATAAGATCACTCATTTCCGAAACTCCCGAAAAAAATCTAGGTAAAAACTACCAAATGATCGCCCTATAAGGAAAAAGCTTTTTTTTAAACATGGTGTTTTAATGCTCTATTGTTGGTAACGATATACGTTTTTCAGGTTCTAATTTTGCCACGCGAATTCTAGCCTTCGATAAAATTTTATGCTTTTTGCATTTGCTGTTAAAAAAGAATTGTAAAACATCATGGGGTTAAACTGTAAGCTTTCAACTCGATAACATTACGCACAACACCCGAAAACCAACTGCACATACAGTTCACCATCAAAATAATCAGGCAGACCATTAAACAAATCCAGTCGACTTAGCGTGCGTTCCTCACTCCTAACCTTTCATATCTCTAATTAAACCGCCAAAATCGCAGCACTAATAAAATAAAGCCAAGTATAAACCGGTATAAACTGGAATAAACTGGTACATACCGCACTAAACGGGTTTAATATCAAGGAGTAGCTCAACTTTTCGACGTGGTGGGGAGCATTACAACTTACAACCGGGGCGGATTAGTCAGTGTGTACTCAGCTTAACGTTCTTCTTTGTTTGTAGAGGAGTTGTATCTTTGCCGGCTGATTACTGTTACTAGACTTGCTTTAACACCGCTTTGTTTGTTTTAACTAGGTTTTTGGGGGTTAATAGCTTGAGTGTTGCTCAAGTTACGCTGAGGATGAAATGTAAATTAGGGGGATACCCAGGGAAAAGTAGTAGTTGATAGAACGGCTTAGTTTTCTATTTTATATGTAACGTCAGCGTGTCTCTCACACATATAAATACAGAAATTATGTGTGCATTTTTGACATTAACAGGTGAATTTTGACATTGATAGGTGCAAAACTTTGACTTCTTTTTCTTGTTATTTATCCCTCATTATTTTACAATATATTTCAGGATACAGGGTATGTTTTGATAATAAATGATTTGCGATACTGCAAAGGACTTCTACACGCTCGATAAGATGGATGGATAAGATCAAATTTTGTATAAAGGTAACAGATAGCCTGGATACTTTTTATTGACCAACCAGGTGGAGCTGCGCTCAACAAAACATATTTACAGCAAAAACGTTCACATTTTTTTGGAAAATAAACATAATTTCTCTTCGAAACCATTCGACCCAAATTACCTACTTCTAACTCAACAATACACTGGACAGTTAAATAATAGGAATTCCCTTGTATTCATGTCAGTCTGACAAAGGGAGAAGGGAGAAAGGGATCGGCATCAAATCGCGATAAACACATTCGGTGTCCGTCGATTGAGCGATGGCGAGGGTCACGGGTTCGATTCCCGTTTCAATTTGTTGGACCGCTTTATGTCAGGGACTAGTCCCATCGATGGTGGATTGATATAATTAGATTAGTTTTATTGTGACAGGTTCTCGGGGAGTTTTGGGGAAAATACTGGGCAGTGTAACAGCGCCATTTGGTTTTAAGGTCTTTTGCTTGCGTTACGAAGTGATTTGCTTTTGGAAGTGATTTAGTCTAAGAGTTTTTATTGACTGATAAGAAATAACATAACATAACATCAAGAATAAATTACTTCAAAGGGTAGAGGCGAATAATACCGAAGCTCTAGCTGATATATTTAGGTCCTTTGTGATAGGACGTGAGCTTGTTGCCTTCCAACGACCACAATATCAACGCAGAGCTGCTATTGAGATTTTCCTGACGGAAAAATCCCATAGCACTTTTACTGGACTCAATGAGAGGCCGCATACGCTAAGCACTTGTATTAAAATGGTTAATAGAGTATATGTCTTCACATCATATATTTCAGACGTTATGATATATATAGGCATGTTATGTTTAACAAAATACTCGACCTGCCCAATCCATCAATACAGTATTTGTTTTCAATGTAATAAGGAACAGGGCCTGTTCGCCTTCCCTCACTATCGGAACGGAGCCCATCTTGGGTTCTACATTCAGCATTCAAGATAAGAGACAGGGGGCTGTCAGTGGTACAGTCGCATCTATTGTGAAGATCTCGGACTCAAAGACAGTTCCATCAGAGATATAAGTAGCAATGCTTTTGTCGTTCCTTTTGAATAATATTTTAGCATGTTAGTTTGATGAAGGGAAAAGGTATGAGTATAGGGTGTAGCTAGAGTTTCTATTGATTAAGTCAATGTTGTTTGCTTTATACTGGTGCTGATACAATGTACGCATTAGCACAGGTACCAACGTTACCCCTCTTTCTGTATAAGTTATTTATATATTATAATTCTATCTTTGTGAAATGATTTTTGTCGCTTCTATTGTGTAACTATGTTTTTTTGTGAAATTAGCATTATTGACACAAATTTTTGAGCTTCCTTCATCATAAACAGTCCGTTTTTACGATGCAAGTTCTACAAGGCTCTTGAAAGACTGGCCCTGGAGAGGCTGGTCTTTTACTATTTGATTGTATCTTCGAGCAATAACATATTAAACGTAATACTGGGAACTAACTAGTCTTTTATAAACTATTTGTGTGATTTGTGGAATAAGGAAACGTAATACTGCTTTTGTTGGGAACTTACTAGTCTTTTATAAACTATTTGTGGAATAAGGAATGAAGTTAAATGAAGCGATGAGTAGTTACTTAGTATAAATAAATGTACTACATTTACAGGATACATTCATAATATGACGTAAAAGCAAAATAAAATAAGAATTAAGTATGTTCATTTACCGAGTTCACATAAAAAGTCTACTCAATTAACCAGCGAGCTTCAATACGTTCAAAATAGGCCTCCGGGAAAGCCAAGTTACCTAAGAGAAAGATTGGTTGGGGCTCTAGTTAAAACAACAAGCGGATGTAAATAATGCATTAATCACACAGGTTGCATTTAAGACATAGCACAATCTTATCTACGAGTAGGTATAGTCGGGGTAAAGCTTTTTACCGAGTAGTTTATTTATTTATTTATTTATTTATTTAACTTTAGCACAACAAAAATGTACAAGGCGGACTTAATGCCAAAGGCATTGTCTAACAGTCTACCTAGGGTGATGCAGAGTTAAAAAGTGGTAGGTGCATATTTCGTTTAATAATTAGATTAGAACTTTATCTTTATAAACGATTATAGGAAGATTTATAATGAATGAATATATATAAAATTACTATATACAAAGACTTATTATACATAAATTATATATTTAGAATTTGGCACCAAGCTTATCTTCGTAAACGAGACGCAACGCGTAACGTGCTCACGCCTCGCAGATAACGCAATAAGAGTGGATAACAAAAGACGAGGATGCGCTGCTATGACGAAATAATTAAAAATAAAAATTATAAAAGCTCAAATCAGGTAAGTACACACCGGCTACCAATCAACCTATACATTTCCACTATAAGATGGTTTCGCGTTGTATAGGCTTACCGTGCGTTGTGAGACTAGTTGTGAACTGCAACTCAATAGCCGTGTGAGCATGATACTAAAATACAGTATGTAGGCAGCCCTATCGTGTATTGCGTGATTGTCTTTTGTCATTTCGAGGAATAGGATTGAGTCAGAGTACTGGTTTATTTTATTACCATGGTATAGTTATAAAATGTTTTGACACCAAAAACAAAAATTACACCAAAGACATTGTGTTTAAGATTTTTTGTTTTAAAGTTGCTTTTCACTCAAAAGTTTATTTAACCGTTTTTGAAATTCCATGTCTGGTAACGGTCTGAATTTGGCCGGTCTTTAAAGCAAAACATAAATAAATTGTACCTAAATACACAAAACATATTATAACAAATACAAAGGCAAAAAGGTTTTGGGTACCTTTAAAGAAATATTCTAGTTTAGCTTGGTGCCAAATTAGTCTTCAACTATTGTCTTAAATTCGTTAAAGCTTTCCTTTTATACCAAGCTTTCACATGAAGAGTGCGATCACGTGAAGCGTCTAGGGAATTTTAAAGCGTTGTAATCCGCGCTACACGGTGAAGGTGCTCATGGTATAAAGAACAGTCCACATACGAATCTTACACTGCGCGATCTACATAGCCCTATTTATGTCCTGATAGTTATGGACTTAACATACGTTTTCACCGCAGGACGTTGTTTATTTCCAAGTTATAGCGTTACACTGTTAATATATTATCATTCTGAGATAATAATAATATATATTTACAGTGCACACTATAACATGACACAATCGTTGACCCAACTATATCGTTGTGATCAAATTATAATTAGTTATTATTTAATAGCTGAAAATTTGGCAAATGGCCATCAAGATAAAGATAAAGATATATTTATTTGCTTTAAACATGTGTAGTTTACAGAAAATTACTTTCTATAACAGTTAAATTGGTACAATGTTACGTATTAACATGTTTTGCCATGGAAGGCCAACCAAGTTGAACGATATAATCATTTAATTACACTATATAATCTTTCACCCTTCAAATCGCAGCGTGCATGTCGTATAGTGTGAACAAGCTTTAAAGTTAATTAGAAGTAATACGCTTGAATCTTATTAAGTTTTTGTTTATGTATATGAGCCGTTTGTGGCATCAGCTGTGTGTATTTTGTACAAAGTGTAGGCTCTTTTATTTTTATTGGATGATGAAGATGGATTACTATGCTAAGTTTCGCGTTTAGGAATAAATTAGGGGAGGCCCTATTGCTAGTAATTGAATATTATAATTTTGTAAGTATCTACCCACAGTGAAGACTACGTCTATTAAAATTCACCAATTAGCATACTGAAAGTTTCATCGAATTTGATACTTGTATTGCTGAAGCAGAAATAGAAACAATTATGCCACTATACAATTATAACCACCTATTCGATAAAGAATTATGTTATGACTATCTCAAAAGAATAGTCATAGTAATTTATTCATAAACAATATACATTGTGTTTATAATCATTACATACATAAAGATATTTACAATGAAATAATATATATTACAATCATAGAATTTCATCCAAATTATATCCACATTAGGATTTAAAAAGAAAAACAACAAAATAATTCACAATTCGTCTTTCAATTTTGGCTTATTAAATATTTGGCTTATTACTTATTAAATAGTTGTACTTACAGCTTGATACTTAGAGTTGTGTTTGACTATATTTAATTGCGGATCAATATTCGACATTATATCTTTTTTGGCGACTCTCTTATAATTATAATATCATATCTCACAGTTTCTTTCAGCGGCAGTTTTAGCACTAGAAAACCAAAAAAAAGTACCTTCATAATTACATCGCGTAGATTCTCACGCGTATTTTTTCCGGCATCAAAATCAAATCACAGAGTGAGCGTACAGCTGGTTAACACGAGTAGCGACCAAGCCAATCAACACAGCTGATACGAACGGTTATATTGATCGGTCAACCGGGGAATATACCGTGTTGTAGTTATCAAAGTTGTGAAAGGTGATGGATTCATTCATTTTATGTTAACGATATAAATCCTTGACTCGGTTGCGAGCTCAGGTTGGCCGCTATAATTTGGAAAAGTGGGGAATAATCCAGCCAGCCGAAACACATTGCGATTGTAGTGCTACTCAGCAAACAATGACACATCTCCTTGAATGCCCCAATTGCCCTGACAATTGCTCCCTGAGCGATCTGAATAAGGTCACGGAGAATGCTATTATTGTGGCCACCTACTGGGCCGGGATGGTATAAAACCTTTGACCATTGACTCGTAAGAAGAAGAAGATAAGTAATTGGAAGCACATTGGCAGCTTTATGGAATGTTGCAGTCAATTCTGAACTTAACTTTTTATTACAATACTGAGGCGTTGAATTATACTACATAGGGCCACAGGTTAGCTTTCTTGATAGCGTCACTTAAGAAAGAAAGAAAGAAAGAAAGAAAGAAACATTTATTTTGGCAAATCATAATCTTAATATAACCTATAAAACTACTTATAATAAAAATTTAATTGATGTGCCAAAAAAGGTACACACCTCAGCATACTACTGCAGCACATCAGCACTACAGCGCTGGTATTCTGGTGCGCCCTGATTGCGAGTAAAGGTAGCGCGACATTCGTCCTAATGATGACAAATTTAACAGAATATACAAATATAATTATAATTACAAATTATAGAAAAAAATAAAACAAATAAAAAATAAAAATAATAATAATAAAAATACTCGACAATAAAAACAAATGACACCACAAAACCTCAAAAACCGAAAAATATGGAACGCACCCATAGCGTTCGAGTGGTTTGACATATGTCGCGAAAAGTCAGGTTTAACTCGGGGTTCTCATTTGTCCCTATCGTCCTTTCAAAACAATGAAAACCAAGCCAAACATAATTCTTTCTCGTAACAACATACACAAAATCAACACAATTATCACTAAGTTCATTTGTATTATAAATAGAAAAGCTTGAAAAATGTATATAGTTTATGTGATTTTCGCAGTAAGTGTGTGTTCTGTGTGAAATAGTTACTTTAAAGTTTTCATAGATTAAGGTATCAAACCTTTTATAGTAGAAAAGTGAGCTACTAAGTGAAGCAACCGCATTCATGCTATTATGGAAATAACTATAAGCATATGTGTGGACAACTAGGTAAGCCATTCATAACATTTGTTGTTGTTCTAATAGGTATCTTTTGTACACATTTTTAAAACCGAATACTGATTTGCAGGCACGCTGTGGTGGCAACAAAACATTCCAGATAGATGCAGCCATGAAAGAAAAGCTGCCACGGTATGCAGCTGTGCGATGTGAAGGTGTCGAGATAAGATATTCGGATGCTCTTGTTTTATGCTGATTGAGATCCCTTGACCAAGCCAGCTTTTTTACCAGATAGTCTGGTCTTGCAGTGAGTACAACCCCAAATAAAAGTGTTGCCAGGTGTAGTTTTCTGCGAGACTCCATCTTCATTAACCCTCCTTTGTTCAGATATGGGGTGACATGACTTACGAAGATGTACTTGCAATACATTTTTATACTGTTAGATAATGTTGAAATGAATCTCCAATGATGTTCATGAGGCAATAATTTAAGAATTCAGAATAAAAAAAACTCATTTACTGTAGATATTTTTAAACAGTGACATTTTGTCAATGTTTGAAAATATCTACAGTACTCCTTGCGATACAAAAAAGTTACTACCACGTCGTGACACAATAAAACCCTTGCTAAGTGCCAGTGGGCATCGTAAATCTCCTGACCTACTAATGTCCTAGTACCTGTACTTTACATTAGAGGTCAGATAAGAGACCATTGTTTTACTCTCAGACCGTTTTTTAGATTTATTTTATTGACTAAGAATTTGAACCATGTTTTTAATAGTTTTTTTATTTTTATACTACGCCCACAGCGAACGAACGTGTAGTCCACCTGATGGTAAGTGGAGTACAGCGCATGGACATCAACAATCCACAAAAGCAGATTATAGATGCGTCGCTGCAGCTGAGGACTACGGTGTTATGCTTTATGTGCAAGTAATTTCAGGGCCTGATCTCACCAAACCGAAACACAGTAATGGAAGCACTACTATTTAAATTAGACGGCAGGTTAAAGGTGAGACGGTGGTGCTGCCGATCTCGAGCTCATGCTATTTTTTTATTATAAAAAAAAAAACATTTAACCAACGATGGAGATTAAAACATAACTGTAATAATAACAATTCAACAGCCCCAACCATACACAATTACATCAAAGTTTGATATAGTAAGCTGTGGCACAAGTTGTGCCGGCAGCGGCCAAGTTTCGTAATCGCGTACGAATTCGTCACGTGCAGCCCAACTTAATAACGGCCAAGTGACGCCTCTGGCAGTGAGTACTCGGCACCCTTATTCTGTAATTCTGTAATGTTAAGCGTAACACGTTGTGTAGAGAAGTAAGCTAAGAAAATTTATCTTGGTTGGAAGTAAATAGATTACTGCCTTTTCTGCCATTATATAGATTTACTAATGGTAGATTATAGTACTAATAGTGTTGTAAGTAGTTTGTTTATCTTCGTTATGTAAGCTACTTGAAGACAAAATCAACTCTTTTGTTATTCGTCAAATCCTACCTATTTCATTACATTTATGGTTTCCCATTAGCTTTAAATTGATTCTAGCAATGTGCTATTTTTGGAATTGTGATAGAATCAGGCGGTAAATGTAATTGTAGAACAAACGAGTTTGGAACAGGGAGCAGTTGATAATCATGGTGATACCGTTGATTGTGATTTGATTGTAAGGGTGTGTCTCTCAATCAAAAACTAACAGGACGCTGACATTACTGACATAGTTCAAAAGACAGACACTTGGTGAACGGAAATTTGACTCAAATACCGCGCAATTTTTAGCAAATATTTGAGAATTTCAGTGTAATGGAGAGGGGGAGAGAGAATTAGTATTTTAACTTAGAACGACTATGAACACGTCACATCACAACTTAGTACCTAGGGTACGGAGTGACACTTTAGTCTTTCATAGTATTTGTTAGTCCAGTTCCTTAGAAGACAACCAAGATCAATGACATAATGTGGTCTCTGAGGCACGAAGTAAAGCTTGTTGTGATGGTCATCCATCCTCGTGGTCATATTTCTACTCGATGATCGATCAATCCACGCGACTTCAGCATAGCATTGTGACTTAAGCTAGTTTTTCAAGTACTATCAAAATATAATTGGGCTATGGAAACAAATCCAAACCTAACTCTTGTTCCCAAAAGGAAGAAAGTCCTTACAATTCTTGCGTACCGCAGCTCTCAAACGAGCGGCTGACTCTCGAACGACTAGTTTTCTCGAGAGCTCGCCTCTTACCATTGCATGCTCAAGTATCTAAAATAACAACCGCCGGGTTATTCAATATCCTTACTTTGAATATGAAATTGTATGAGCAAATTCCTTGCAATGTTATATACTATATTTTTTCTGTTTTTTTGAATTGATTGTCGCCATTATCTTTATATTATTTAATAGGTAGATATTCCACCACCTCTACATTTCTTATGCGAACTGCCTAAGAGTGAAACGCCTTGCCCGAGTCTGTGTTTCCGCATGAGTACAACTTGGATCTCTTCAAAGCAAAAGTCAATAGGTATCTCATAGGTAAGCGTGCTCCACCGTAGACCGCACCATCACTTACCATCAGGTGAGATCGTGGTCAAACGCGTGTCTATGCATCATAAAAAAAAATCGGTGAAATAATAATAAGTTAATTGTAACAATAGATTTGACATATATTTTGATAGATTACCATTTTTTATTTGAATAGCCCGTGTCGTTGTATAATATTTTTTTCAATTTGTCATAATTTTACTAAGGTGTTTTTATTAATAAAATGCTATTCTTTAGCTAATTATTCTTACTATACTAAAACAAAAAAAGGTATTCAACCGATCAATATTTAAATAATTCCATTAGAAGAGATACTGTTGCCTGTGGCTCCACTCTCGTAACATGTGGACCTTCACCTAGCAGTATAAAATACAACTACCCTCCTATTCTAAGATCTACTGAATGCACACACAAAATTTTATAAGAAACAGTCCAGCCATTTCTGAGAGTTCGATAACTAACACTGTGACACGAGATTTTTATGTAGCAGAAGAAAAAGAAATATAAAATAATATTCTAGAGACAAATGGCTTACGAACTTAATTTACACTAATAAAGTTATACTATCGTATAGTTTATGTAAAAAATCCATGTCTTGTCGTATGTTTTTTGTTATTTCGGGCCTTCTTCGTGCCAAATCTCGTTATATTTGTCGCAATGAAAAGTCCTGTGACAAATCTAATAATATTACGTCATTACACTACAAATAAATAACATACATATTTACAGTGATGTATTTAGATGTTAATATAATACAGAGCAATTAACTGTATTAATACAAAATCCATCCTTGTAAATTTGTATGATACTTGTTAATAGTGTCTGATTATAAACTTAAAATTTTGAATTTGAGTTGTCGTTTCTGGTTTTTTTTTTTGGCTAAACTGCCAAAACTTAATGGGGTGTATAGAAATTTTGTGTGAATTGATGATGTTTTTAAGTGATAAATCGATTTATCTTTATTTTATTTACTAATAAATCTGGATAAATTTAATGACTATGTACGAAATCATCATATCAGTAAAAAAAATAATTTTAAGGTTTGCCTAAACACTTACCAATAAAACACTACACAATTACCGACACCGAAAGAATAATAGTTTTCCATACAATATTAAATCACCCAACGACCAATTCCGTCCCTGTGCCACGTAATATGTGTGTCCTTTTATATTTTTCCTTGCGCTTCATAACTGAGAATTCCGTGTAGATTACAAAGATGACAGACCCCCGTATCTTTGTCATTACTTTTCTTTCTTTCTTTCTTATCCCGGGGTGGGTGAACAAATTAATCTTTTCTGACAATAGACGCCGGTAAGTGGCACTGCTTTTCATTTACGGTATTGTTGAGAGTAATTTTCGTGGTAGTGTGTGGTGTATTAGGAATTTGTATAATAGAATAGCTATAACAATATAGTTGAATAGCTAGAGATGATAGGAGGTCCATTTTATTTATAACCAACTATATTTTTTTATTTATTTTGGTATGATTATGATTTAAACATAACATCACGCTTATATTACCCAGAAGACTGTGGTAGAGGTGTACAACACCCACATTTCACCTGTTATGTTTAGGTCCCATGTGATAGGTAAGCCTATTGCCATCCAACGCGCAAAATTCTAACTCCGTGTTGCTTTAGTAAATTTCTTGACGGAAAGTTCACAAATAACACTTTGCCCGACCCGGAAATCGAACCCGAGACTTCGCGGTAAGAGGTGCATACGCTAACCACTAGACCATCAAGGCAGTATGATGCAGTCGTGTGAAAATTGCATTACTATTTTTTTTATTTTCAATAAATGTTATTGAATGTATGGCCACATTATACGGCTCATGTTTATGCCTTGTCCTGTTGATTTTAATAGCAGGATTCGGTATGTTTTAAAGGCAGTAATATAAAAAAAGCAATTCATAAGAAATTGAAATATAAAAAAGCGAAATTCTACAGATTTTTTGCTCTTAAAGAAGAATGTGATATAAATTGACATCCTAAGCGGTTTAAGGTAAAAGATTCTTTCAACAACTTATTTGAAGTATAAAAACGTACATAAAAACCAAATAAAATATGAAGTGACTGACGTAACGTAGTATTAAATATGTCTTCAAACTTATCAAATAGACGTCAAAGCCACTTACAACTCTTCAAAATCATGTCAAATGGTCTAGACGTGTTCTATATTAATGTATAGAAATGTCTTAAGGAACTTAGCGTTATGTTGAAGGTCAAATATCTTCCGGTCGTATTTCTCGACCATTTCTTTGGAGGCAAATTAAAAATGTATTTCTGTCTAGGCCACCTCTAACAAGACTGGAAAAACTATTAGGAATACTTGACTTATTTATTACCTTAGGAATTTATTAAAAAAATCTGAAGCATCTCAACTTTTTTTAACATAAATATAGCCTCATTCATCCAGTGGGACCCTCGGATGTATTACGCTTCGTCTAATGGTATAGTGATTAGCGTATACGCCTCTGTCCGCGAGGTCTTGGGTTCGATTCCGACTGTTATTTGTGAACTTCCCGTCAGGAAATTTACATTACATTTGTATACAGATAAAATTCAAGACCTGAGGAAGGAAATAGGTTCCTTTTATCGACAAACCACGCGGGTTGAGCCGCGCGTGGAAACTTATATTTACTTTAATAATACAGTAACGGTATGACACATTTTTAGTACCGTACCCAAGTTAAGCCAGAAGTTTATCACCAAGCAACAAAAACACAATCCACAAGTCGACCATCGTCATTACTTTAGTTGGAAATCTAATAAAAACTAACTTAATCAGATCAAAAGTTAGATTAACATGAAAAGCCAGCCCTAAAACTAAGGGTCTGAGCTTATCGTGTATAATTCCCGGGCCATAAAACCGGCGGAAGTAAAACCTTATCAAATTAGTATCGACGGGCCCCGTGTCAGGTGACCTGTTGGGATGAGACGTAAATCCCTGCCGCAAACTGGACGTGACATAATGATAGTGTGGGGCCATTAAAAGAGCGATAAAAGTGACTACCTGAGTACTAAATCTATATAATTATACATATAAATAATTGTAAATTTGCCATGTCTGTACATTGAAGATATTTTTATTAAAATAATATAGGGGTCTTTATAATAAGCCAAAATAGTTTTTTTTTCTGTCTGCATGTTTGTACGCGCATCACGCAAAAACTACTGTATGGAATTGGATGTGGTTTTCACAGATGTGTAGCTAAAGGTCTAAATTATTATATATACTCATTTTCGTATTTTATCCCTAACGAAGTAAGTTAGAGGGTGTTAATTTATATGTAAGGTTCGTCAGTTTTAAAGTCAAATGCATGAAATTATGCACATTGGTTGCCTACAAGACATAAATCAACAATAAGATGATTTTTTTGAGAAATCCACCCCCCAAGGGGGTTAATTTGGGGTTGTAAGTGTAAAAGGGAAGTTCCTTAATTTTGCAGCATGGAAATATCGAATTCCACGCGTACAAAGTCGCGGGCAACAGCTAGTAACAAATATTATTGTAGTTTGCGCGCTTGGCGAAGTGGTTTGGACATAATATATCTTTATGCGACTTGAAAACCTAAGACTTTTTGACTTTTAGTGTAAATTATGTATAGGGATAGTGTCTTTGGGCAATCCCGTGATATAGGCCAATAAACTGTCCCAAAGTGCGGTTAAAACATGAAGTAGGTTAGTACCCTAATATACATAAGTACTATAGTTGTGACGACTAGTCGGCCTACTACATGGTTAGCCGACTATTCAGCCACTTTTGTACTCACCGATAAGTCTCAACTATTCGGCTACATTTGTACTCACCGATTAGTCGGCGACTATTCAGCCCCTTTTGTACTCACCGATTAGTCGGCGACTATTCAGCCCCTTTTGTACTCACCGATTAGTCGGCGACTATTTGGCCAATTACGACGACTGGTCGGTTTTACTATAAATGTCAAAAAATTTGAAGTGTTACATGACTTGTGCCGTAAGGTAAATCAGGTTTTAAATACATTTAAAAATCTAATCTTAACCGAATCTAATGATCGTCCTCGCCTACTGGTCGGTAACGCAGTTTTGTAGTAGTCGATCGCCGACTAGATAGATAGAATAAACTTTATTGCACACCAAGAAATTTAACACATTATAGAACATAATTCAACATTAAGACATGTACAATGGGCGGCCTTATCGCTAAAAAGCAATATCTTACAGGCAGACTACAGACTAGTTGGACGAGCCCATCTCTAATGAGTACTTAAATAACTGACATTACTTTAAACAGTGCGCTTTAATCCAAAACGAAAATTTTACCTCGCTATGTACAAAAGAAAACACAAAACATTAATTACTTCCATCTCACCTCACAGGAAACTTGAGAAATGCCTTTAGTTTTATACCAAAGGAAATTAACACTGAGCCAAGTTCCTAGTTAGATCGTATTTCAGTCTAGATTATTTGTTTTAGTACGACGATATTTATTTTAGCTGCACTAGAAAGTAGTGGACTGGAATCGATAGACGTACAGATGGTTACACGTCAACCTATACATTTCCAGGATAAGATGACCTCGCGTTGTACAGAGTTTCCATGCATTGCATATATTGGAAATGTATAGGTTGATCGGTATTATATAGTATACCTATATACGCACTATCAACAACGTGGAGAGTTAATTGAAATGTATTACTTGGTATTTATTTAAGTAGACTTTCGTGCACAGGGAATACGGCAAAGTTTATCACACTACACGATTCTTTACTATAAAATCAGGGTATCAGAATTTTAAAAGTTTTTTTTTAGGGTTAATAGTTAAATACAGGAATTTTTCGCTTAGCGACCATACTTAATTAGAATTTCAAAGGTTGTAGCTAACTGCGATGGTTAATGTTTAGTCTGTTGTTGGGCATGCTAACATTGAAAAGGTTTGTTACGGCGCTTTCAATTCAGCTGATTCCAAAGCGGATCCAAGCCGAATCCGATCTGAGTTCGGTCCAAAGTAGTCGTAGAACAAGTAGTATGGTAGCTTACGTATTACTTCTGATATCTGTCATTCCATCTGCAGTACAACATAAAGATTTCACGGACTTGGATTGAATTCAGATCGAGCGTAATGCGTAAGTGCCCCACCATCGGATGGTAAAACCAAGCTTCCGATGCCGCATTGTTTAGGGCCTCAAGATAGGAACCACCTCACCATGCGTTAAACGGTCAAAAAGGACGGTTAATTAAAAATATTTTATTAAAGAAAATACTAGTATTCAATATTTATAAGGTTAAAATATCCTTATTCCTCAGAAATGCTCTGATAACAACGAAAGACTTAGAAGAGCTCGTGTAATGTGGGTTTCGTTACCTTATTCACCGTTATGGACTGATTTAACTTACCTGAAAAACACAAAAAAAGTATAAGTATAATTCATTAATTACTTTAATGGGGATTCATTTTATTAGAACTTGCAATTTAACTAACTGAATGTTTAAAAATCAAGTTTTTACTATTACAGTAAGTAACCGTTTGCTTCAAGATGGCCTACCCTTTTCGTGTAAGCTGCTAACATGACAAAAGCGAACATAACATGTCAGTCAAAAGGGGTTTATAAGAGATGGGGTATGGAAAAGTGGCACGGGGAAATTTGGCCGATACGAAGCAAACGAGTGCACAAAACAACTGCTAAGCTGCATGACATTCATTTCTATTAAAATAACATATCATCACGCCTATATTACCCAGAAGGGTGTGGCAGAAGTGTATGGTGGTAGAGCTCTTGTGAATGAGCTCGAGGGCGGCAGCACCACCGTCTCACCTTTAACCTGCCGCCAAATAGTAGTGCTTCCATTACTGTGTTCCGGTTTGATGGTGAGATCAGACCCTGAAATTACTGGCACATGAGGCATAACACCGCTGCAGCGACGCATCTATAATCTGCTTTTGTGGATTGTTGATGTGGGCTGTACTCCACTTACCATCAGGTAAACTACACGTTCGTTCGCTGTGGCCGTAGTATAAAAAAAAAAACTCTCATTTCACCTGTTATGTTTAGGTCCCATGGCATAGGGGGTGAGCCTATCGCCATCCACCAGGCAAAATTCCAACTCCGTGCTGCTATTGTGACGTCTCACCAGTAACATTTTGCCCGACCCGAATCAAACCCGAGACTAGAAAAGACCATCGAGGCAGTCGTTGCTACCTCAAAAACGTACGGAGAAAGTGCTAAAGAACCAAAACACCCACTGACTTGAATGTCAGTACTTTATAGCTACTAATCCGCACGAATTTAATTGGAAGGGTGAAATAGCACTCGACTTTCTATGGACGACGGTGGTAATTAGTCTGTGGAACTAAGAATATGTATTTATCGGCTTAGAATGGTGAAAAAGTTATGGTGATTAGGGTTACAAGATTGTTTATCTGAATTTCTTATAAGTAAGGTCATCAGCGGATGTTAATGGACTGATAAGAGTGAAGTTGATTGTAAAGAATAATAAATTACTAAGCTTAACGTAATAAACATCACGCCTATAGAACACATAACGGTTTGGCAGAGGTGTAAGACACCTACACTGTTTGGGTCCTATGTAAAAGCCGTGTCAACTCGAAGATGTTATTAAAAATAAAAAAATAATATAATAATAAATATCTCACAACTTACACACAACGCCATCTAGCCCCAAACTAAGCAGAGCTTGTACTATGGGTACTAGAATAACTGATACTACTACATATATACTTTTCTTTCGTAAATACATACTTAAACACCCAGACTAAGACAAACCCCCATGTTTATGCACACAGATTTGTCTTAAGCGGGAATCGAACCCGCGACCTCGGCGTCGCAGGCAGTTACACTACCCACTCCGCCATGCGTCAAAATCCCAAATAACTCTTTGTTTGGCCCGGGAATCGTACCCAAGACACTCCGCTAAGTGCCCGCATACGCTTAAGAGAGTGGCTGTAAGATTGTTTCAGTAAAATAAATTCACACTGTCGCATAATCGTACATAGAACAACACGTGTCAAACTACTGACCACAATCACTTCAAAAGTGGCATTTTCACAAGACCATGGTAGACCCTTTTAAGGCATTATGAAAATTTAATCGCTAGAGATGATAGTGTCATCAAATGCCGACTGCGGTACCAGAAGGCAGGTAAAAACCATTGTCGGTCGTCGCGGCGTGCCAGCGCTCATTAGTAAGGTTTGGACCCAGAACCCAAACAAAACCGAAACAATTTCACAAATTTGTCATCGCCACTGGGATTACAAAGCACTGCTCCATTTTCGTCGGACCTTTGGTAATTAACCCAAACACTTTGTCATAGAAGTTTATTCAAGGCCAATTACTATAATTTGTCGTGTATAAGAACATTTTTGTCCGTTTCACTCACTAATCCCCCATGTGTGTTAAAGAACAGTAATCTCAACTTTCTTTTTCTATATTATATATAATAGCAATCGCATAGCAAGCTGTTAATTCTTTAAAAACACGGAAGGAAATACAGAAACGTGTAGCAGAGGAATACTACACCCATATTTTACCTGTTGAAAAAGCCCAATTATACTTTTGCCTGACCTGAGAATCGAATCCAAGATATTGCGGTGAGTGATACACAAATTATACTGCTAAACCAACGAAGCAGTTCACAGGGAGGACATTTACTATAAATAATGCAGAACAACCAGAACCCTTTGTTGACTTTCATAATATTAATATGAATCTAGAGCGCGAAATTCCACAAGTGAATATAAATGAAAATGAAATACCTTGAATTTAAATTTTCAAAGTAATTTATAATGAAATTCCAAGTATTTTCAAGTAATTAATAGAATTCACAAAGTTGTGAGTGTTTTAATAAGCCTCTGATATGAAAACACAGACTTTAGATTTAAGAATAAGGGGCTTTCAATTTTGACGTAGAGCTACGAAAACAAATCTGTTTGTGTTCATATAATATTGAAATGTTCAGTTAACAAGTAAAATATTATCACTAAATATTGATCCATATCTGTAGATATGCATGCATGATTGAAATGATTAAACTATTTTTCGTATCATTGTAAAATTAATCACGTAACAAAGGATTTCCACTGCTACCTATTTCAGGCATTGTCTTTCCATTCCTCCAGAAATGTGTCAAATTCTTCGCAACAGCGTTTTTTAGGCTGGCCTCGGTGACGTTGTTTTTATTAGAAGCTAAATTAAATTAATGTTTAATGTTTATTCATTAATCTATGGTTATAGTTAACCGTTCACAGAATTGCATTCTAATCTACAAAAAAAAAAAATTGCTTCACAATCGCTATATTTTAAAGTTTTCCATTGTACGAAAACACATTTTGCTTGCATTTCTCACCTCAATTTCCATCTTTAACATGAATTCGATAAAGTCTGGCAACAGGCCAAAAGTATAGTGTAATGTGTGTGTGTGTGTATGTGTGTGTGTGCTCTGTTCTAAAATACGTATTGTATCCTTTGTTCCTACTTCATTGACTGCGAAAATATAAATCTATATAGTAAAGAAACAAAATAATAACATTACTGGATAACAAATCACGACTACCAAAATAGATTTGTCTTAATACCTTTTTCATTTTCAATTTACTAGACCTAAAACACTTTTCTGGTAGTTTATCACTATCAGAGTATTGAAAGGTCTAAATTTTCATTTCAGATTCATTCGACTCAGTATAATAAATTATCAATTAGGAAGCCGATAAATCTCCTAGTCCCCTCAGCAATTGTACGTCCTTTGACCTCCGATTTAATGGCCATCGACTTAATAACTCCAACTTTTTCCAGAGCTGAGAACACTTTAACATGAATCCATATTCATGAAGGTAGCGTCTTGATGGTTCGCGAGGCATTTTCCCATCCAACACTGCGTTTTATTCAATTAATGGCCGATATCGAGGTAGATCTTAACCGAACCACTCAGCACTCCCTTTTAAAAGGATCTCTTGCTCTATGAATATTCTGCTGAGTACTTGAGCTAACAAGTCTTAGTGGGGGAATCGTGGAATCAAGAGTAACCCCGAGATCGCATTAAGAACGGTGTCGGGTGTAGCGATACATTGGAATATGGAAATTACATTGTTATCGTATTTTCTCTCAAAGACCTTTTTAATAAATTTATTTTTATTTTACCCGAAGGCTTTTACGCTACTTACTCAATTTGTTGTGAGAGGATTGTGTCCAAATTAAATAAACCTAAACGATTTTTCGGCTACTTTTGTAATGTAAATACGGACACCGTGAACGACGACTGAATATCGAGAAAAGGGGATTTGTTTTAAAGTTACATAATATGCGTGTAAGTGTGTAAGTGTTAGTAAAAAGATTATGTGAGATAAACGAGATGAAAAGTTTCCGTTATTGCATTTTCTTTGAATGCCGTGAGAAAAAATAGTTAAATTATTATGTAAGAACCTAAAGCTAAACTGAAACTACTTCAAACACGCTTACCAGTGAATCATTGAATGATTCAGAGACCGGGTGCAAGAAAACACCGGAAAATTGATATTTTTTTGGCTTCGTCCATGTCATTTACATCCTGTATATAATTATTGTTGGTTGTATATAACCCTGCTTTTTCTGTGGTACATAAATATATATTAATACATAAAAACCATGCAGTATTAAATCTACATGTAACTATGTTTCCGTCCTTCTAAGAGTATTCTGTTCTTATACACAAATCAGGCATTAGAAAAGTTCAAATACTATAAATAAATATTTAAATAAATATTTCACAACTCACACACAACGCCATCTAGTCCCAAACTAAGCAGAGCTTGTAATATGGGTACTAGAATAACTGATACTAATACATATATATTATTTTTATGTAAATACATACATATTATACATAGAAACACCCAGACTAAGACAAACCCCCATGTTCATGCACACAAAGATTTGTCTTAAGTGGGAATCGAACCCACGACCTGGGCGTCGCAGGCAGGTACACTACCCACTCCGCCATCCGGTCGTCCAACACTATCGATTACAACAACTATCGATTGTTTAACCATCAACCGCAGACTTTATGGCTGTATCGATCCACAACACTAATGCTGTGTCACGGGTCCGTGTCACAAACTTAACAACTGTCGATGGTCTTGATGTATAGTGTCAGAGTACGAACAATTGGGAGTGCTGTGTAGTAAAACAAACCATTTGCATAATTTATTGTGTTTGCCGCAGGAGCTTGTCACGATATGATGTATTATACTTTAAGTATATCTAATTATTGTTTGGTGTAAATGGCCCTGCTTTTTATGGTTTTTTATGTAAGAATACAGTTCTTGTTACATAGTACTTTTAGAAAAGTCGTGTCAATGCTACATGTAACTATGTTTCCATTCCTCTAAGAGTATTTTGTTCTTGTACACAAAACAGGCATTAGAAAAGTTCAATTACTATCGATTGTTGCCACCATCAACCGCAGACTTTATGGCTGCATCGATCAACAACACTAATGCGGTGTCACGGTTCCGTGTCACAAACTTAACAACAGTCGATGGTCGTTGATATATAGTGTCAAAATGCGAACAGTGTTGCGTAATAAAACAAATCATTTGCATAATTTACTGTGTCACGATACAATGTAATATATTTTTTAGTATAATGTTAGTATAAATTTTAGTATAGTATGACTTTTCTAAAAGTACCAAAGCCGCTAACCAGTGATTCATTTCGTTGAATGTACCGGCGGATTTTTTTGCACCCGGAGTCTTAGAATCATGTACTGAGTGATGCAGTATCAATGCTACATGTGACTAGGTCCCTTCTCCTTCCATCTCTCTAAGAGTACTCTGTTCTTGTACGCAAATGAGGCATTACAAAACTTCAATTACTGTCGATTGTTTCCACTATCTACCGCAGACTTCATGGCTGCATCGATCTACAACACTTATTCACAAACTTTACAACCGTCGATGGTCTTGATGTGTAGTGTCAGAGTGCGAACAATCGGGAGTACTGCGTAATAGTAATAAAACAAATCATTTGCATAATTTATTGTGTTTGCCGCGGGAGCTCGTCGCGGTATGTATTATATTTACTACTAGATATGTATACGAAAACGTATGCATATATAAATGTTTGAGTGTTTATTGTGAAGTTGTATATGGCCCTGTTTTCCCTTGTTGGTAGAATAATTATGTGTATAGTTTTCATGACTAATAATTTTCTTTAATAAATATAATCTTTGTATGAGTAGATATCATTAGAATTATTTATACGATATTGTTTACTGTCTAGCTACTACTTACCATAAATTATGTAATAATACAATTTTGCGCTTGTTTTAAAGTTTACATACTAAACTTGTTTTATGTTTTGAACAAAAATCACAATTTTCATATCATGTTTGGCAATGATTCTGATTGGGAATATTGTATCCAATAATTTAAATCTTGACTCATGGGGCCAAAAGTGAATTGATACTAATTATCTGCACTAAGTACTAAGAAAACCAATTACCCGCCCAAAACAACGCTTGTGTTAGAGTATCGCACAAGTGCACACGATATGCCTAATTTTGGTGAATGGCAACATTGGTTTAATTTAAGTGTTGAATGTGTACAGACGGCTCATATAAACCCATTCATTTCCAATATAAAATGGCCTAACATTGTATCGGCTTCGCGTGCAATTTGAGAGCAGTTTATACTGGCAATGCAAAGGTTCACTGGTAGCCGTGTGTACAGTGGTAACATCGGGTGCTATGTAATAAACAAGTGATTAGCTTTATTTATTGTAAGCTTAAATGTGTGGCGCCGACTTGTGTAATTAACTTTAGTGATTATATTTCTTTGGCTAAGTGTGTACACTTCAAGAATAATTTAAAACGTTAATCAAGGCTGTAGCCTTTTTTAATTACTTTCTTACATCAACATAACATCTCGCCTATATTACCCAGGCGAGTGTGGTAAAGGTTAATAGCACATATGTTTCACCTGTTATGTTTAAGAATAAAAAACCAATGGTGTTCATCAATACATCATTTGTAATGATTGTAACATCAGTCATGTTGGTTGCTAACTACTAACATGTAGTGACAATAGATGACGCAAGGCGTCCGGAAAATGATGCATACAGTCAAAATCATTCGGGGTTGTGCCTATGTCCATTCATCGGGCAATTTCTGGACTGAGAAATGTTACTGTACAGGCTTACTGCACATTTCGCTAGCTCAGCGTAAACTATTGTGTAACTGCATCATAATCATCACTTTTATATATGAATAAAGTCAGTGCATCATTAGCATTCAAGCAAGGCGGTTTTATTGATCAACCTAAGCCGCCCCGATTAGCACCTTTACGACATATGTGTTAGAGGGTATCAGCAGCCCCTACAGTTACTACTGACAATTTCTGGACGGCAAAAATGTATTTATGGTGAAACTGTAGGTTCCAAAAATATTGTTAAAAATTTAACTAAGATGGGCGTCCTGGATTGGATCCATAACAGAAGAATGTTTGTGTACAACGTTGACCTTGTAAAAAATTGAATGAAGTAAAGCTTTACGTAGGTAAACTATTTTTTATCATTAACGTGACACGCATTGTGCATCTAGTTTTTATGGATTAATTTTATTATATGATTTAATTTAGAAAAAAAAATACTTTTTTCAATGTAAATAGACTTATACTATAAACTTTAATTAATTAATTTAAATTAAATTAACAGTTTTGTGAAAACAGGTCGTTTTGCCGACCACACGCACAATCTTCGTAGGTTGAAAATTTCATACATATAAATTTTGTGCACAAACAAGATGGAGCTCATATCCAGAGTTAAAAACGCAATTTAACATAAACGTGCGGTTAATTAATAATTTCAACGATACGAAAATGTTTAAGAATAAATCTTTTACGTAGTGCCTAGAATTTTAATGCCGTTCAGATTTCGTTTCTCAAATTCTCGACGTGACTTTTAAAACTCTACGACTGATGAAGATTATCGATAAAAGTTTAAACTATTTGTCGCTTCATTGGACTAATGGTGACAAGCACGTTTGACCTTCTAAGTCTTGGGTTCGACCCCTAGGTCGATGAAAGTATAATCGAGTTTTTAAGTTCGACAATTTCTTGGGTATTGACTCCTAGTTTTACTATTAGCAATACGATAAGTTGTTATTTATCGAGGTGACAACCTTATTTGAAATAAATGTTTTTATTTTTGTTCTTAGATTTATCAAAATGGACAAAATAATTAACAATTAATAGTGTTTGAATTTTTTTAGATATCACATTATTGAATAATGTGTTTCTAAGCTGCTGAATAGCTTTAATAAGGTGATAAAAGAGGGGTGTTTAAATTGTGTTGAGCCATTTAGAAATATACAGCCAAAAATTGTAAACATAAGTAGCTAACATAGGTTTCATAACAATAGTAAATAAAAGTACTTACAACTTCATATCAAGTAGGCTTACACCCTAACAGTGATTCGTGTATTATGTGTATATCCAAGGCTGCCCCAAATGAATTTATTGTCCAAAAGGTTGCCTCTCGAGAACAGTCCGAATTCAGGCAAGTGCTGTAAGAGGGCACAGGGGGACAGAAAAAATTATAATTTAGCAACTTGCCTCTGTCATTTACGTTACGAGCTTAGATGGCTTTCTATTTAAAAAATAGCCTCTTTTGTTTAAGTTCAAAAGAGGAGTTAATGTGCTTTATTGGTTTTATGCCCTTTTTGAGGACAGCAGGGATGGCAAATTGCGTTCATTTACTTTGTGTAAATTTACTGTTGACGGTGTTGTCATAAATATTTTTTGGGAGTTTGTTCTAGTAAAAAAAATGTATTTAAGTACGTATATATATATTTTTTATAGAACTTCTTTTTATCGATATATAATTACGTCATATAGCAATAAACTTTGCCGTATTTAAAAAAAATATATTAACACATATCCACACGGTTCAGATTTTAATCCCAATTTATCCATTTTATTTCCACCGGCATTTACATTTTTCTACTGCCCAACCGATGATTAAACTCCAATCATCCACCAATGATTTGAACGCAATCACTTACCACGCAAAATTTATCAATACGGTACGCCCGCCGCACCAACTTTTAATTGGAACAAAATCCCGGTTTCGAAGGCGCTTTAATTAGGAAAATTTTCCCATGAACAAGCGGACGCGATATAATTTCTATGCAAATGGGTCGTTTAACTGCGCATAACACAGAACGAACCGTTACTTCACAGGGATCTACAAGTATATTATTATTCTGAATTAATAAAGAGCTAATTGATCAAGTTTTGCTGACGGATTATTAATGGCTTTTGTTTGACGGTGAGAAAAGCTAAGGATCTATTGGGGTGGTGCCTATTGTGGATGTTTGTTTGTTAGACAAAAGCATACCAGCATTTTGGTTCTGTTTAAGAATGAAATAAAATTAGAGAAAGGTTTCTATAACTCATTTTATGTTTTAAACTCATACATGTATGAAAAAATAACATAACTTTTTTTTTTTATACTTCGCCCACAGCGAACGAACGTGTAGTCCACCTGATGGTAAGTGGAGTACAGCCCATGGACATCAACAATCCACAAAAGCAGATTTTAGATGCGTCGCTGCAGCTGAGGACTACGGTGTTATGCCTCATGTGCCAGTAATTTCAGGGCCTGATCTCACCACCAAACCGGAACACAGTAATGGAAGCACTACTATTTGGCGGTAGGTTAAAGGTGAGACGGTGGTGCTGCCGTCCTCGAGCTCATTCACAAGAGCTCTACCACCAGTGAATAACTAAGTGCCAGTTACTGAAATTCCAGATAAATCTCATCTGGCCCATACTCACTCTTGAAAAAAGGTGTGTGTGTGAACTGAGGGCCCACTTTCATTCAGCTGTCACTTTCATATATTTGTGTAATACGCTTATCCTGCCAATAAGGTTTATCTAGCACCTGTAAAATTGAGGCTAAGGGCTACTTTCACAGATGCCTAACAAGTCCTTAAGCATATTCGGAACTTATATATTATTATATGATACACAAAATGACAAAATTATATAAAGTTTTCAAGAGGATAACTATCTAAAACTGTTCAGTAATAAAATAAAATTTTGTTTTCTAGTTTGTAGTGACAATATTATCTCTCACTGAATAATACATTAAATCAATACGACAATACTACTTGATTGTCAAAGTCGTCCCCTAAAATCGAATTTTAGTACCCGTCAATAAATTCGTAGGTAATTCGACTGTTTGCTTTACTGTAAGTAAATTAAGTTGTCGAACTATCGCGTCAACGATCACTGTTGGAAACGTTTGACAATTAAATAATGTTTGACAGTGGAACACATTGTATTTCTACGTATTGTGTGTTTATGTCTAGGAAACAGAATTGTTGATTAAATTTAAAAGCGCAGTGGATTTGTAAAATATTTTCGTATTTGCCAACTTACTACTAAAACATCTTTATTCGTAAAGTAATCTCCTTAAAAAAACATAGCGAGGTATGTTAAGGACGTTTTCTCATCGACGGTTTATTTTGAAATTGAAAATAGACGCAATTTCTACGTTACAAAACACTGAGTACCAATAGCTACGAGAAACTGTTAATCCATCAAAATAAATCGTATATTAAATAGCATAACATAACATCACGCCTATATCACCTAGAATGGTGTGGCAGAAGTGTACAACACCCACATTTCACCTGTTATGATTGAGTCCCATAGGATAGGGGGTGAGCCTATTGCCATCCACCAGGCACAGTTCAAACTCCGTGGTGCTATTGTATCCTGACGGAAAGTTCACAAATAACACTTAGCCCGACCGCGATGAGAGGCGCATACACTAACCACTGAACCATCGAGGGCGTTTCAAATAGCAGTGTCTAATTATTACATCATTGTCTCTGTAACCCAAAGCTCCTTGACTACTCTCCACATACTCCAAGCGTCACGGCGATATCAGTTTTCACAGAAGATTGGTATCCACGTGTACTGTTAATTATTAAGACACTCGACACCTGTCTAAAAGCAAGTACTTCTGAAACACTTCAGTTTTGTATCTATATTAAGCGATAAGAGCTTAAGTAGTTCGAGTCGTTATAAACAGTTTCTAAGCTAATAAATTATTGAAGATAATTTAGGCAAGCTTTGTTAGTGTTAAGGGTATATAGTATATGGGTGAGAGATTAGTGTTTTGTTACTTTGACTTAAAATGGCGACCGGATAACGAGTGAGCAGTGTATCCATGAAATTTTGAATTGAACGGCTTTGTTTGCTGAAGAAGACTACTAATGACAATCTAAGCCACCAAATAACACTCAGAATATGATGGGTCGAAATGTATGGAAATAATCATGATTATAATTGATACTTTGAAACGATTATTTTGACAGTCATTTTCTCCATTATTTACGTAAGGAAAGAGAAATAATTTAGACGAGTCTTAAATCTTCTTTAAATGTATAATATTAAAAATTTGCTAAATTGTCACTGTGTATTTCACTGTTCACGAAAATGATTTCATTTCTTTGCAAAATGTCAATATCAAAATCGACGGTCCAAACAATATGCTAAACCGATTGGAGATAACTCCTAGACTTAATTTTCAATATTAACTTTCTTAGCTCGATCGCATATTCATAAGGAGCGGTTCCTCGACTTATCAATTTACTCGAAGTGTAGATTACAATCGGTATTCAATCGAATAGCGAGTTTCAATCGACTCGAATCGATTAGATTTAATTGTGCTGAAGCAAAAACTTTTCGAATCATTTCTCACTTGTCTTTGTGATTGTTTCCGTTGTTTCGATTATTTTGACTGCTTTCGGCAAACTAAGTTTTATTGTTGCCTTTTCCTGAAAACTCAAAAGTAGAATTGTCAAAAACGAATACAAATGAATTTAGTCAGTGTATAGTATAGTATTGTTAAGTTAATGACATTATAATTTTTATAAGGTATGAATTATCAAGAAATCTACTACAATTCTTTTTGATTAAAACGCTATTTACAAATATATTATAGAAAACAATAACAAGTTTAGTACTTGTTATTGTTTTGTTTACATTAGTACTAAGTTCTTATAAAGTAGTCCCTAGATTGTTAACAAAACCTTGTCATATTAAGGCCGTTTACTGTTTACTCAGCGCAGGAGAAGATCGGTAAAGTATTCTAATTCATATAGGCGCTCTGTTTTTGTTACAATATGTTTTTCTATGAGATATTTGTACCAATTTTAACCTAATAAATAATTAACCACACCGCTCCTACGCAGAGTAATCAAGAGATAGCCAAAAACACATTCATGTATAACAGAAAAGGCACAAATTCCCAGAACTTTCCAAATGCCAGCATATGAATACACCAATGTACTTCAACATTCACTCACATAATACAACTATCTACAACTAATAATACAGCTTAAATTCTCAACTGACGCCACAAAGCGATCGGCACGGTAGCCGAGAGCATATAATTAGCTGCCTAAGACCTGGTCCACATTGGATAATGTTATGTTCATCTCGTGGAATATGTTTAAAGACTAATTGATATTGTGTTTTATGTGAGCTGAAGTTTATTTTAAATTGAGTCATTTAAACACTCCCATCGCGTCAAACTGTGTTTATTTCTCTTATTCAATCAAATGAAATATAAGATGTACCTATGCCAATTGACAACCGGATAGCGGAGTGGGTAGTGTACCTGGCTGCGACGCCGAGGTCGTGGGTTTGATGCCCACTTAAGACAAATCTTTGTGTGCATGAACATGGAACATGGGGGTTTGTCTTAGTCTGGGTGTTTCTATATATAATAAGTATGTATTTACAAAAGAAAAGTATATAATTATGTATTAGTATCAGTTATTCTAGTACCCATAGTACAAGCTCTGCTTAGTTTGGGACTAGATGGCGTTGTGTATGAGTTGTGATTTATTTATTTATTATTTAACTAACTCGTTAGTATATTGGTTTACGTATGCGTTGGCTGATTGTGAGGTCCTGGTGTCAAGCCTCAGGTCAACACAGTCTTACTTTCGATTTATGCGTCAAACAATTCTCAGTAGCAGAACGTTGTCTGGGATTATGCGTGGTAGGTGGTATTCCATATTACATGTGAGCTAAACATAATAGGTGAAGTTTGGATCGTATACACCTGTGACGTACCTAGGTAATTAGGGCGTGATGTTATGTTATGAACAAAACAATAGTTTAAAAAAACTAAAAAACACGCTTTTAAAGTACTTCTAACTAAAGAGTGAAAAATAATTCCTAATATAAGCTGAAAATGGTGATGAACAAAAAATACTAGTATTATTGTGTAAAAGCGTGGCAGCTCTGTGCCATATTTTCCGTCTATCGAGCAACCCACGCTTTTTTTTAATTATCTTATTTTTTTTTATCGAATTATTGCATTGTCATCGATCTTTGACAGGTGTGCAAAATGTTAATGAAATCTGTCCTTTTAAAGTGCGTCAAAATCGAGTCCAAAGGAGTTGGTTACATACATACATACAGGTGAAGCTAATATAAGCGTGTTAAAAAATAGAAGTGGTTGAGAGCGTGAAGAGAATTGTACAGTTTCATCAATGTAGCCGCAGCCTAAGGCTCTGCAACTCATCGAAGTAACAAATACGCATTGGCAGATGTTCAAACGTTTAATTAGTCTATTATTGGAGGAGCAATCGAACTCGGCTAATTAATGGATCTACGTGCATTTAATTACACATTGGCGTTGCTCGAGTTAGTTGTAATAGAAATTTTGTCAAACTCCCTATAGTTAAATGAACAATGGTTGTTGTTTAAACATGTTATTGTTTTGATTAAACAACAAATTTTGTTTCAGCACATAAAAATGTACGACTATATCTAAAGCAAAAGTACTCGAAAATAACATCGCTCATGCTAGCTCACCTGTGCATCTCACGATAGATCTAGCCGAGTAGCTGATTTTACACACGGCAACTATTTAACCTATACATTTCCAGTATATGATGGATTGTTCGTTGCACGAGAAGCCTATTACACAACGCGAGACCTGGCTTCTGGAAATGTATAGAATACCAACCGTCTGTGTCCGTGTATTACACTTCTGCCACACCCTTCTGGGTAATATAAGCGTGATGTAACGCCATGTTAAAAGCCCGAAATATAATATAATAATAATAATAATAATTCTTTATTTCAGATTTAACATCCATATTTTGTTAGTAACACTTTATCTTAAAAAACGAATAGTTTTTTAAGATGAAGTGTTACTAAAAAAACATAGTATGTTAGTAGGATATTTAAGCTAGTTACTTAAATCTAGTGTGAAGGCGCATCCAATGCCGTATCAATATCTATATATTTATATAAATAAAAATGAATTGTTGTTCGTTAGTCTGATTAAAACTCGAGAACGGCTGGGCCGATTGAGCTGATTTTGGTTTTAAAATGTTTGTCGTAGTCCAGGGTAGGTCTAAACGGTGAGTAAATATGGAAAAATTGCGAGTAAGATAGAGTAAGACGACAATTCCATTTTCCCATATAAAAGTTGACCACTTACTTTATGTCAAACATTTGAAGAACGCATTAAAATATATATTTTGTTTTTTATTTAATAAAATTAGTAAAGTCCTTCTCAGGTATGACGAGACCAGGAAAATAGGTATTCATTTTTATATGGAGGATATTATAGATTCCAGTTCAAATTGAATAGGTACGCTAACAAGATAGGTCAGCTATACAAAATAATGTAGTGCATCAAATTTACGCTAAGGCGGTACAAAGTTCGCCGGGTCAGCTAGTATTAGATAAAAATGAAACCCGTTTTCCGTTGTCACGACTTGGCATGAAAACGGCTTGACCGATTTGGCTGATATTTTTTTTGTAGTTTTCTAATACTCTGTACAAGGTTGTTATGGCAAAAAAAAAAAAAGTATTCATTTTTATATGGGGGATATTATAGATTCCAGTTCAAATTGAATACATAAAATAGGTCAGCTATACAAAATAAAGTAGTGCATCAAATTTACGCTAAGGCGGTACGAAGTTCGCCGGGTCAGCTAGTATAATATAAAAAAGAAACTCAAATAAATTTGGGTACTTTACCCAAGACTTCACATTGACATGCGAGAGATGTTATCGTCTGCAAAGTTGTGCACTATAATTGATATTCATGCCTTACTTATCGTACAAAAGGGGGAAAATAGGGGAGTCATGAAGGAAGTAATAAACAGTGTTTGTTTGTTGGCGCTTTCGATAATATCTTGCTTTATTAATGAGCGATGCAGGTAGTTGTTAATTGTTGGTGTAAATGTGGAGACAAATGCGTGTAACTTTTATTTTTATATAGGTACTATAGTAAAAAAAAAAAAAACTGCCTCGTTGGTCGTGTGGTTAGCGTATGCGCCTCTCACCACTAGGTCTCGGGTTCGATTCCCGGGTCGGGCAGAGTGTTTGTGAACTTGCCGTCAGGAAATTCACAATAGCAGCACGGAGTTGGAATTGTGTCCGGTGGATGGCGATAACCTAACCCCCTATCCAATCTAAACATAACAGGTGAAATGTGGGTATTGAATACTTTTGTCACACCCTTCTGGGTTATATAGACGTGCTATTATGTTATGTAATGTTTTAAAATAAAATAAATAAATTATTACACTTCTGAATACATACCACGTCATTTAAGAAATTAATTTAGTAGAGCAAATTCATGTAGTCCCAATTTACCTAATAACATTATTATAATTTAATTAGCTTACTCATAAGCTATTAGACGCGCCTACAGGATTATCCAATAATTGTGAATATTAGGTAAAACATAAGATTTGATGCGTACCCCTGAGATACTTAAGGCTTTATGATTTCATCCAGGTAGTAAGCACCAATGCTTTTTCACTGTCCAATGACTGTCCTTTATAAATAATCAATTAGAAGTTAAAATAACGTACGCGTTCATTCGTTACAACATTTGTGCTGAATGTAACTTCATACAAATGGATGAACGTGACGTCACGAAATCACGTATCATACAGTTGAGAAATTTAGGGTTCTGGTAAGAGGCGACCGTAGCTGGATGGCTAAAGCAGCTGCCCGGTGTGCAGTAAGGTCGCAGGTTGAAATCCTGCCTGGCCCATAATTATCTTTTTCAACTGTACCTTAGTATGAGTTAGCATGTATGCTCTGGATGGTGCAACCATCTGGAACATACATAGATCATCAGGTTAGAGACATAGATCTTCTATGCATGCTTTAAATGCGAGTATTCTTAACTTTTATGGTAATTTTACACATAGGAGGGGGGTTACCCATTGTCCAACGTGAGTGACATAACGCGACAAGTTTAGTGTTACAGTGTACACTACGCGATTCATACAAAACAGGCGTTGGACGCTTCCTTTTATTTATTTATTTATTATTATTGGAAGACCAACAGCAGTAACAAACTCACGAATAAGTAACAATATATTACACAATTAAGAACTGCGAATGTACTACAACAAATCATTACAGAGCCTTATACAAATCAATTGTTCAAATAATACTAAACACCTTGATATTGAAAAAAGAAATCACGGCTTAGCACCTGTCTCATCGATTCCAGGTTTGCATTAAATATATCAACATTGACTTAAATATATGACATTTGACTGATTTCATTTGGCGTTCGTATCACTAATATTGTATGAATCGCGTCGCGTAGCACTCGTCACATTAAGTCACTCACGTAGGACAACGGCTTACGATTTTGTTACATTATTATCTATTTCTTTAAAATTTAAAAGATTAAAAATAAAAGAAAACCTTAAGAGGTGTCAATGGACACCGGAATGAAGTAACGATCCATCAGCAATATCCGGAACTTGTGTAGAAACACCTGTCAAGATTTATTATTGTTATTATTATTTATTATGTACAAAAACCAGTATACACTCAACAAAAATAATCGTCGCGACACCACTAGCAAATAGGGTCGTTACAAATTTTGGTCTTATTTTTCCGTCTAGCCCCCTTTCGTAACGCGCGATAAGACACTTTGTTCCAAAAATATTTCTCTATAAAAACACCTGGTTATTGTCATAAAATGTAAAAAATAATGTAATAGATAAAAAAATAAATAAAATCGTAATGAAAAAAAAAACTCCTTCACTAGTTTTTTCAGCCAGTGCGAAGCAATCAACATCTCAATATAATAGCTGAAAAGATTGTATGGAGTGGTCACAGGTCGAGCGCCACTATTTGAAAACACTAACGAGGCACTTTGAGGCTTTGAGTTAGAGATGTACTTTTGCAGAGATATACCGTTTATTTTTTAAAGTAAATATTTTGATGGTTTTTCTAGGCACTTGATTCTAGACTATAATGAAATATGAAAGTGGAATAGGTATTTGGGTATAGAATCGCAAGTATGTGGCGATAAGCTCGATCATACCTTGTCATATAAAACTTAAATATAATATAATTATTATAGCATTTTTTTTTTACATTTAAAATAATTATTGACGTTTAATAATAATTTATTAAAATTTTTGGACATTTGATACATATTTTTTTTGTCATTTTAATATTTTTCTGAATAATATTGTGTTATAATTATTGTTTTTTTTATATAATTAGGCTTTGACATTTTACTTTCTTTGAATCTGTGACATTTTATAAATTATGATTAGTTTGCATGTAATGTAATTTTTTAATTTTGATTATTATTATTATTACATTGAAATTTGCACACCTGCTTGGGTTAAAAATCAGTGTACTTATTATATTAATCTGTGTTCCAATCATTGTAAACCTGTTTTATGCATATAAACTATTTAAATCTGGTACTGGTGGTAGAGCTCTTGTGAATGAGCTCGAGGGCGGCAGCACCACCGCCTCACCTTTAACCTGCCGCCAAATAGTGGTGCTTGCATTACTGTGTTCCGGTTTGGTGGTGAGATCAGGACCTGAAATTACTGGCACATGAGGCATAACACCGTAGTCCTCAGCTGCAGCGACGGATCTATAATCTGCTTTTGTGGATTGTTGATGTTCATGGGCTGTATTCCACTTACCATCAGGTGGACTATACGTTCGTTCGCTGTGGGAGTAGTATATAAAAAAAAACTTTGAATCTTTGAAACATAAGAGGTGAAATATGCGAGTTATACCGCTTTGACACCCCTTTTGGATAATAAAGGCATGATGTTATGTGTATAGGTAAATAAAACATGCAGTGAACACAATCGTCGAATTAGACCGTCGCAATAGTATTTTTTTTTCATTTTTAAAAATGACGCCCACACTAGAAAAAAATCCTGTGTCGCGGGGGTGTTTACAAACATACATTTCACACACACAAAGCACACCCGGAGTCATAACAAATCTTTGCAAATCACACAAAGATTTGTCCCATGTGGGGATCGACCATCACCAACGTAGTTGAAAGCGGCGAGGCGACCGCTATAACCACTATGCCAACCGTGCACTCGTTTACAAGCTAGCTACTTCCATTTGCATTTAACAATAAAGATTGTAGCCAAAAAAGGCCGATAGAGTAAAAACATAGCACCTTTAAATACGCCAAAAACGAGGCCAGTCGCCTAAAATTGCACCGCGTTCTAAAAACAGTATCTCCTATTTAGATTGTTTTGCTGACCATATATACAGAACAGACGGAATTAGGAGCTTGAAAATCTCATTGAGAATTTATAAAGGAAAGGGTAGCAGAGGATAAAACATTACCCCACGTTGATGAGAGGATTCGGGTGCATCAGTTGTTTGGTGTTCCGCAAAAGTGGTAAAAAACATTTGGGAACAGGATTGTTCTGTATGCGGGCGAAGGATTGGGAAATTTTTGAAACGAACCACATTAGCTATGCGGGTTTGGTGGGTATTCAAATATACCTGTATTAGGTTTATGTTGTTGCTGATGTAATGGATAAGTAATGTTAGATGAATTGTATTTTTTCTTTGTGAAGCCCAAACCAAAAATATTAAAAATACAGGTAAGTGTTTTTAGTATTTGTTTGTACAATTAACTGTTAAATACACTTGGATAAACTGTGTAAAAAAAGACTTAACAAAAATTACAAAATATGTATTTTAAACTTCCATATTCAACCAATATTAAACAGAAAACTAATTAACTTTACTTGTTATATCGGCACAACCTTTTTTTCTAGGAAACCGCAACGTCACTACCAAGCAACTGATTAGAATTCCTATTATGTACCGACCAAAGATTGTCATCTTGGTAAGTTTTCCTAGTCACCTACAGTCTATTAACTGACTTATAAAATCGCCTTATATTTACATAGTACATATTTGTATTCGTCCTAGCATATATGTTCGGGTTCCGTGAGCCTATCGCCATCTACTAGGTACAATATCACACTCAATGCAGCTACTAACATCGCCTGCATTCTCTTGAATCTCAAATATCACTTGCCCAACCTGAAGATCAAATTTGAGGACTCAAAGTGAGCGGTCACTACAGCAATATCAACAAAGCAGTCGAATAATATTTGTAGCCACTCTGTGAATTTTATCTGAAGGTCGCGAATCGCCGAGGGATTGTAACACCACAACAAAACATACATTTCTACGCATAACATCCCTCAGTTCCGTTCCACTGCTTAATCCGGGGAATCCCGAAGCCTGAACACTACATAAATATTTCATCGTGCTTTAAACGCGTCCGGTACACCCAAAACTCAACTAGGTCACCCAACGGGCGTCACTTATTTCGTATGTATGAGACGAATGTCTGTAGAGGACGTATTTAAAAGTAGACATTTGACTGGACCGGGCACCGACTGAATACCAAAATGTTTACGACCTCAGAGCTTCCACCTCCTTGGAAACTTCTTCATTTTTAACTAGCTCGTCTGCATCGATGTTAGGCCACGAATTTGGAGCGGACGAAGCGACGCTTATGCGGTACTTTGTTACTTTATGAACCATAGAACCTTAGTGGTGAGACCTATTTCATTGATTTACAAACGAAGTTTGGGATCGTAAGTTCGATTCTCCTGTCTGTATTAATGAGGTATTTTATCTTTAGCAACATGAGATTTATTTGGTGAAAAAATAATAATAAAGTATTTGTATTTTAAAGGTTTAAAAAGGAACGCAATTTTAAAACAACTTATTATCAGAAATATATATCATATTATTAGTTCATCTCGCCTTTCGCTCCGCTTATTCTAAACTCGTGGCTTTAAAATTGTAAAAAGTTTACGAGCTTAGAAATTAATATTGTATGCGTGTATTATACAAATCTGTACACTCATAAAATAGTTTCATCTGTCGAGGCTTTGATTTATTAATAAAACCGCTACGTAGAGGGATGAAGTAACTAATAAAAATGTTGAAGTAGAAAATGATTTTATTGAAATACATACATTTACATCACCCATGTGAACAACACCCATATTTCACCTGTTATGTTAAAGTCCCATGGGTGTGTCCCATGGTCACCCCCTATGGAGAGCGTATCGCCAACCACCGGCACAATTGCAACTCTGTGGTGCTGCTATTGTAAAAATATCACTTGCCGTACTCAGAAAGTGAACCCGAGACTTTGTGGTGAGAGGCGCATACCCTACTAGACCATCGAAGCATTAATTCAAATATATTCTGGGTACATAAAATTCCTGTTCTTGGTTGACGAATTCTGTAGCTGGCTCAAGAAAGTTAGAATTATGTTCAATTGAAGCTATTTTTAACTGAAAGATTACAATATCAATATAAAATGATCCATACTATCTTAACCTGAAAGTGGGCCATGATAATTTAAAGACAAGGTCCCATTATACTGAAAGAGTTCAAGTTCAGGTAATAAATTAAAATGGTTCTAAAGTCCACTATTCAAAGGTACGGTAAGTAGGTAAGTAGTTACTAGGTACTTTTTTTACGAAGATTTAACATAATATATTTTGTAATTACTTACATCAAAGCCTTTCTGTCTGCCCTATACAATTCAATTTCATAACTTAATGGACACGAAAAACTTATATTAGATGATGTGTGTCAGATTTTAGTCTTCAGTAGCTTTTACGAAATTGCGTCTAGTCTATTATAACTGAAAGTCTCTAAATATGACTATGCTATACTATATACCTATAATAATAAGAATGAATTCTATCACAATAATAAAATAAACACTCACTGTAGTAATTCTATTCCAATAAAAATTGTCGAGAATTATTTACATCGTATTTAATTTTAAATAGCGGTCACCTCACCGCTTTTAACTGCGCTGGTGTTGTGGATTTTATCCCCACACGGCACAAATATCTGTATGATCCGCAAATGTTCTGACCCTGGGTGTGCTTTGTATGTGTAAAATGTATGTTTATGAACACCCCTCGCGAGATTATATTCCAATATTATTGTTATACTAGCTGACCCGGCGAACTTCGTACCGCCTTAGCGTAAATTTGATGCACTACTTTATTTTGTATAGCTGACCTATCTTATGTATGCGTACCTATTCAATTTGAACTGAAATCTATAATATCCCCCATATAAAAATGAATACTTTTTTTTTTTCTTTTTTTTAATGTTTTTTGCCGTAACAACCTTGTACAGAGTATTAGAAAACTATAAAAAAAATATCAGCCGAATCGGTCAAGCCGTTTTCATGCCAAGTCGTGACAACGGAAATTTCATTATATGGGAAAATGGAATTGTCGTCTTACTCTATCTTACTCGCAATTTTTTCTTATTTGCTCACCGTTTAGACCTACCCTGGACTACGACAGACATTTTAAAACCAAAATCAGCTCAATCGGCCCAGCCGTTCTCGAGTTTTAATCAGACTAACGAACAACAATTCATTTTTATTTATATAGATTAGTGTGGGCGGCGTTTTACCCTTAAATATATGAACGCTTTTTAAAATACCATGTAAAAAAAATACAGGCAGTATGTTTAACCCAGCTTACCCTGGTGCCCAAAAAAATGTAAATCATCAATCCTAAAACATTTTAAAACAAAATAAAAACAGCAAAAGAAAACAATTTGATTCGAAATAGAAAAACAAGAACAACTGCTAAATTCATTTTCTGATAATAATCGCAGGCAAACAAAGGATTTGAATCGCAAAAGATCTAGAATAAATAAAATGAAACCGTTATTTTGTCGATACTGTATTTGTTTGAATATCAACAATACCATCAAAATATTCAAATGCGAATGCTACATTCTATTGAGAATTTATTTTTAAAATAAAAATATGTGTCACTGATTCGTCGGCTTTATACAGTTATGAAGTTAACAATCAACTGGAGTTATTAGTATCTATGTTACGGTGATTTTGATAATTTGAAAAAATATTAATAATCACCAAATGTTTTGCTAAATGTGATTATACTATTGAAATTTTTACTTTTTCCTGTATTTTATTTTGTCAATCTAGTCTTAGGCAAGCGTTTCAATTGTGGTACAACGTCTACAACAGTTTCTCAGAGATATTTCCAAGCTGATAATACATCTTTAAAAGATCTGTGTTACAATCTGGGATTATGTATTTCTTCCTATAGAAAAATCAGTTCGTAGTATGAACTAACAGAGTAAACATAACCATGTGACATAACGTAACAAGTAACAAAGCCAACATTGTCATATTAAGCCTCCACAAGATCAGGCAAGCAGACTTCAGACATAATCTCTGAAGCCACGCGGAGATAAGGGCAAAGCTAGACCAGATTACGTTAGTATTTTAGTACTAGCGAATATTTTACTATGTGAAATGCTTGCCTGCTGAAATTCGCGAGTGTATTCCCGAGCTGTTTTTATCGTGAAAATGAATGAATGATACATGCTTCTATTTTGCTTAGTTCGTTTGTAAATGTAGCAGTAGCTTTTATGTACTACTGTATTGCATTTGCTGTTTTAACTTATACAACATCATCATTATGCTAGCTCTACTTTTGGCCCTTGCTTTCAAATGCACGGTCAAACATTTGAAATGTGGAAAGACTCTGTATTGTAGAATGAAACGTATCAAATGCTTCAAGGAATAATAAAGAGTGAGAGAAATAGTTAACAAAGAAAAACTAAGGAAGAATCATCCCATCGATCCGGCGGGCACAATTCCAACTTCGTGTATCACAAATAATACTTTGTTCGACCCGGGAATCGAACCCGAGACCTTGCAGTGAGAGGCGCATGCGCTAACCACTAGACCATTAAGGTACAAGAAACCAACGAGGCATCGTTTCAAATAACATAAAATTTAACTTAGCCTCGTCCGAACAATAAGTGTACTCCACCTCCCGGTCACCGAAGGCAAAGACGCGGTCTCTAGAGAAATGTAAATAATTTAGAACAGCCTTTGAGCTATTTGGGGCCTATTAAATTCCTCCCGTTTGTTACCCTAATTACCATAATTGCTCGTGGGAATTCTTTGCCGTGTGTAAAAAATGCCCAGCAAATTAAATCAGAGACGTGGGTGTCAAATTGTTTTGGACACGCGTATGTGCGGGCATGGGGTTGTTATTGTGTCTAGTCTGCGGTAAAACATAATACTAATAGATTGTTGATATAGCATTTAGCTATGTTTAGCAATCTAATACTAAGAAAAAGCCAAACCGTTTTGGACTTAAAGTGGGGCTCTTCCAGGTTTTCGTTCTATCGTTCTCCCATCTGAGCTATCCCACAAACTTGTTGTTGTTTTTGTCTTTAACATAGTAAACATAATACATAATACTGCTTTGTTTTTTACTTGCGTTTGCATTTAATACAATGCATTGTAATTACACAGAATAACATAATGAATTGAAAATAGGAGTTCAAAATTATTATATATTAATTTGTTTGTCAGTAAAGAGTTGGAAAGTAGCCCCAGCTTAGTAAGACAGTAGTTGCCAACATGATGTTTAAACATTTGAATTATAATAGCAGCCCTGTATCTAATACAAGTCTCACTGCTGAGCTCGGGCCTCTTCTCATGATGAGAAGGGTTAGGCCATAGTTATATTGGTAGACATCACATACCCTCGAGCAGGTTTCCTCACGAGGTTATCTTTACCATTAACGAGCGAAAATATATATGACAAATACACACATATTTTCGAAAAGACAAATCTTAACTATGAGAGGTGTGTGCCGTGGGTTTGAACCCGAGACCTTCGACTTAGCAGTCCTACGGTCTTCCACTCGGCTATCACCGCTCATTTAAATCAGATCTTTCTAAAGCACGGTACAAAGAAAAGTAAATTTTATTGTTTTTGTGATTGGACCACAAATGGGCCCATTACTTACATATTGAGGCTCAGTACTGACAAGCCGAAAAACGATTACCTAATATAATGCCCTTATCTCTCCCATGGCAACAATAAAGGCAATTTATATCGAATCATTCTAATTAAAATATTTACTGTGGTAGTGATTCCATAGAGGCCATTTCTTAGGAAATGGAAAGCAAATGCATGATATTATGGGTTAATATTCTTAGCCGTTTTCAAGAAGTTTATAGGGGTTGTTAGGAGTTGTGAGGGGCTTGTGGCAAATGGGTCCCTATGGCACTTGTTAGCTATGGTATATAAGCGTACTCGCTTTAGTTTTATTCTTATTGCCGTCATAGCCTAGGTTTATTGTATTATGGCAATTTGTCATAAATAGTAAGATTTTAGACATCTTTTACGTAACTAACTTTATAGTCAGTTAAAATTTTCAGTTTTCTAATTTTAATATTTGATTCCATAAAACTTTAACTACTATATATTTTCAAATAAGACTTAAATGCCAAGACCTGTTTAAACTATACAACATACTTTAATCACTTAGCATTATTTATTTGCCTTATCAAATCCACAATTTATAACACCTAATTGCCAAAACACTCGTCTACACCACATCACACAAGCACAATTCTATATAAGTAAACACGCCTCAGCATTTATTTGGTAGAAAAAATCCACAGCATTTTCCAAACAAACCATAGACATATATGTATACATGTAAACAGAGCATTCTTACAGTCGTTGGGGTCATATCTTTTCAGAGTCTGTTGAGTGCGAGACAAATTAAAGAGAAGTCCTATTGTAGGGCGGCCAAGATTTAATTTATTTATGGATAAGTCTTATTTTTTTATGGAGAAAAAAAAAAAAAAAATAGTTTGAGTTTAGTAGCCACTAGTAGCTGTATTTTAACAATTAGCCTTAAAATCTACTTAGAGTAAGTTTGCAACTTAATTTTTCTATTATGATCCAGTTTAAAAGTTAAGTAAATATATAACATTACATCACGCCTATATTACCTAGAAGGGTGTGGCAGAGGTGTACAACACCCACATTATAAAAGGTAAATGTTAACAAAAATGTGTCCTTGTAAATCGTATGTTTCACAAGCTGCATCAAGCAACCCATTTGTGGAAAAACAATGGCAGAGAATCAAAATATAAAACATGCAAATTATAAATGAACAATCAAAAGTAGTCACCATAAATCAATTACAGACATTTAGGTCAAAACCTAATACCTAAACAGTTACAACACGACACATTTCATGTTGTAACTTTTGTATACAAAACCAAGACTCGCGTTCTCTAATCGAGCATTTACCCAACGGTAATTGTTTTCATAAGAACTTACTTATCAAGATCCAAACCGCTTGTAATGTTGACGAATTAAGCAAAATTGAGGTATGAAGTACACAAATAAAAAATAAATATATTTCAAGGTCTTAATTTATTCGAGTGTTGCATTTTTATTACAGTGGTTGTTAGTTTTAACAACCACTGTGCCAACTTTAATTTTCAGTGAGCTTTTTATTGTTTTTATGTGGCTAGACTAGAAATATTGTTGTGCATTTTATTTTATGGACGTAACTTAAAATTATTTGCTGTAAATAAAGTTCATTTCAAGTTATAATGAGATAAGAAATAGTAACACTATTAATGACTAAAATTAACTATCATTAATTTTAAAGATAAAGTTGTTGCCATTTTAAAGAGTATGTACTAGATTTGACCTTACTAACAATGTTTTTTTAATTTAAATGAAATAACTGAATTGCAGCCCAAGGACGTCAACAATCCACAAAAATAGATTGTATAAGCGTCACTGTAGCTGAGGTCTGGTTTGTGTCATAGGTCAGTAATTTCAGGCCTTGATCTTATCACCAGACCGAAACAGGAACGCAAGCAATACTATTTGGCAGGTTAAAGGTGAGACGGTGGTGCTTCTCACCTCGATCTCGTTCACAACTCGCTCTGCCATCAATAAACATAAAAAATTTCAAGTCCTTTATATCTCTTATTCGTTCCACCGTGTGGTTCCTTAGTTCGCCGTCGAGGCGGCGAAGGAGTCGGCATTCAGGCTGCGAGCTCCTCGTCTCGCTCCCCATTCATTGTGATGATTGCTGCACTCATTATACCTATACAAGACTTGTGACTGTCCCGCCAGGATGTTTGAAACCGTCGCTCGTACTAATGACGACGGTTTTATGGGATTCGTCTTTTGTGTTCTAATGCTCACGATTGTGGATGTTTTTGGATAGCATCGGGGTATGAACCAGCCTTTTGACAGTATTTTGTAACGAGATTTTTTACCTCGACTGAAAAAAGGTATTATGTGAATGTTTGTTACTTTGCCAAGAACAAAAATCATGACATTTGACACACGTGTAGTACGCTTAGAAGGACGGAAAACAGTTGTCATTAAGCCTAATTATAAAAATATATTTATTTAAAATAATTTTAAACGTTGGAATATTTTGAGTATTAACATTTTTTTATGCGTGCCATATAAAATATTTAAACCTGAAGTAACTTTAAAGTAGGCAAAATTAATGCAATACTGAATTATACCTAGCAATCATGAAATCTCATTTGGGCGAATTGAAATTTTTACGCCGCTGAAGTATGTCGAGAGGCTTTGCATTTAAACTGAAGGATATAATTTGAGTATAATGACTACAAAATGGAAATGTACGCTAACAGAATTGCTCTCGTACGAGGCTACTATTTTAGTTTTTAAGTAGGCCACTTTGTACTTAGTAAAATCATTAATAGAGTTTGTAAACTGGATTGGGTTTGCTGGGGTGTAGTTAATAATAGTTCTTACTAGCTTTTATTTAGCTACGGTTTAGTGCAGGATGCATGTAGCAAACGGGCGGGTTGCACGTGTGGTGTAGAGGTTAAAGCGGTCGCCTCGGCGCTCTCCACTTTACTGGTGTTGTGGGTTCGATCCCCACACGGGACAAATCTTTGTCTGATTCGCAAAGAATTGTTCTGAGACTGTATGTGCTTGTGAGTAAATATGTGGATTTGGCCTTATCATTGGGACTATTGGATAGTGAAATAGCTTCTGGTGTTTATATTGTTAGGGTTCCGTAGTACCTACAAGAAACCCTTATAGTTTGGCCATGTCCGTCTGTCCGTCCGTCTGTCCAAGGCATAGCGACGAAACCGTTGGTGCTTTATAAACATGTATGTTAACTATACAAAGAAAGTCGTAGAATAAAATTTGGAAAAATATTTTTTTTCGGGTAGCTCCCCTACATGTAAAGTAGGGATGTTTTTTTTTTGTCGCCTACCCCATAGTGTGGGGTATTGTTAGATAGGAATTTTAAAAACGTTTAGTGGTTGCTAAGACAGTTTTTTGATTTAGAGATCCGTTTGCGAGATAATTAACTTTAAAGAGCAAATTTTTGTTCGAGTAGAGCGTCCCCCCCCCTCTAAAAGCTAAACTACTGGATCCCAAAATCTGAAAAAAATTGTGTCGGTAGTACATGTAATGAACTTTAAAGGAAAAGTATAGTGGATAAGTTCACTTCATTAGTTCAAGAGTAATAGGGGTCCGAAATGTCAGATGCAGTTACTCAGAATATTTCATTCAAAATTCTTGAAACATAAATAAACATACATAATACATATTATTATATAAAATCACGCCTTTATCCCACGGGGGTAGGCAGAGACGATGGAACGCCATGTGCTTCGCTCCTTACATACTTCTTTCGCTTCCTCAACATTCATACATCTCGTCATACGTGCTAGCTGGTTTCGTGTACTACAAACATTTCCTTTCTGAAGGACGCCATTTATCTGGTTACTTTAACTTAATTAGTTCTAGAGTAATTGGGGTCCAAAGTGTAAAATGCAGTTACTTAGAATAATTCGTGCAAATTACAAAAACCTTTGAAAGTAATGACTTGTATGAAGATGTTACTTGTTTAATAACGACTAGCTACGGAAGCCTACTGCGCGTGGCCCGACACGCACTTGGCCGGTTTTTTTTTTATTATTAATTACTATTCCACCTGGTCTACTACAGCCTATGAACATGCTCAATAAAGATTGTGGATGCGTCACTAAATTTGAGGACTGCGACTAATTTGGGGGCAAATTTAAATCTGACTACCAAATCAGCACACAGCTGTGCAAGCCAGAATTTACCTTAACAATAAAAGTTTGCAATTTTTATTTAACTCTATTCAGCTATTTTTAATACTTTTATGTGGTTTCAAAATGAAACTAAAATATGCGGCGAGCCATCATTATAAATTATTTGATCTTTTAAAGGTAGGATACAAAGAATTATATTTCCCTATGCTCCGTCCTTACAATACGCCACATGACTTCAAACGCTTGCATAACGAGTATGCAAGTTCTTTTTATAGAAAGGAAACTATTTATTTTCTGTTGAAGGTAGAATATCTTTGAGCGCTTGAGCAGTCTTT
This sequence comes from Hypena proboscidalis, assembly GCA_905147285.1. Classification (NCBI taxonomy): domain Eukaryota; kingdom Metazoa; phylum Arthropoda; class Insecta; order Lepidoptera; family Erebidae; genus Hypena; species Hypena proboscidalis. Next base: position 3,980,069 of record LR990132.1, read on the forward strand.
TTTGAGGACTACCTTTATTTGCGTATACGCCCTCATATTTTTCTCGTTTTAACCTTTTAGTACGACTGAGTTTTTTGTCACCTGGAGAATTTATTTGAGATTTAAAAACGGTTCTTTGTACGTATTTCTATATTTTCATCGTCATTCTAGAAGTATTTAGCATTAACATAGGTCAAAATACTTAGGGTGACCCTAATGTTATTGGGCACAATCCAAACAAAAAGGCATTTTCATCCAATACAATCACAACTGCTTTGATGGTCTTGTGGTTAGCGTATGCGCCTTTCACCGCGAGGTCTCGGGTTTAATTTCCGGGTCGGGCAAAGTGTTATTTGTGAACTTTCCGTCAGAAAATTCGATGGTGGATGGCGATAGGATCACTCCCTAGGTGAAGTGTGGGTATTGTATACCTCTGCCACCACCTTCTTTTTCTTTTTCTTTTTTTTTTTAAAAAAGCTTATCTACTAGTAATTTGCAAATACAAATTACTAGTATTCTTGTTAACCCCCTCCAGCTAAGCTTAATTCGCTTGTGTTAGGAGGAAGTTTACGTCCGTGGTGTAATGGCCAGGATTCGAACCCACGACCTCTCGATCGTAAGACCGATGCCTTATCCATTACGCCTTATCCATTGCGGCCGTGTAGTATAAGCATGATGCTATGTTATGTTAATCACAATTCCATCCCAGATATCACCAAAGTAGTGCTGAAATAACATATCTACGCTTCTTCAGCTTTGACGCAGCCAAAATAGTACCCAAAAACGTTTTTTTAAACTATTTTATTTCCCAAACAAACGAAGGAACTGTTAGTGTAGCCTCTGAGCATTTAACTAGATTAATCCATTCAACACTAACGACATAATGATGTTCTTTTCAAGATAATGCGATTAAGCGCGTGCCGTGTTGCCTCCACAATTATGGCAATTTCAGTCTTCGGGTCGCACAACTTGCAATTACAAACTACTGAATGTTCGAGAGTAAATGCTTTTTAGTTTGCTTTTAGTTCTGTTTCTTGTTGGTTTTATGCTTATAAAATAAATTTAAAGCGGTATTTATTGTCTGGAGGTTTTCTTTTGAGTGCAATTATTCTTTTTAGACGGTTCGAAAGTTTGAATTGTATTCATTAATCATGATTAATTATTATAAAACATTCTGTAACTATTTATTGTAATAACTCGTTTTACATTGTATAAATGAGCATTGTAACAAAACCAGTTTACAAAAAAGAATCGAACAATTTAAAAAAGACTAAGGGCTAATTGCAAATATTCCGGATAGCTCTTATCTGCTTTTTAAAATATAACCTCACCAAATATAAAATTGACACAAGTGACACTCGAATACACAGCTGTAATTTTCATTTATGTGTGTTTTTGGCTTATCCTGCCAATAAGGTTTATCAAACACCTGTGAAATTGGGTCTAAGGCTATATTTATTACAGCGAGCGAAAAATGTCCAAACCACAAAATACCGATTGAGTAGTTTTGGTTTAAACCTGACTTTACCAACATTCTTAAATTGCGTTTTTACTAATCCCGCATATGTAAATTTCTCTATAATTAATATTTGTATGGAACAGAGAGATCGAGAAATAGTCAGATAATTTAAGAATAAATTATTTGATCTCGATAATTTTGTTTGAAAGGCTGGTCAAATTTAGTCTGAAATATACAAATATAGAAAGGGTATTAGCATACGTTGTCACATAATCTGTTTTGCTTTCCAAGGCATATCATTCCTAATCGATGACCAAAGTAAACATCGCATAACGGATCACTAGACTAAACTGAGCCAAAGGTTGATCTAGCTAATCGTTGATCAACAAACAGTACTAGTTGGGGTTATTGGCTACAGGTTAGTTCTATTTATATCAGTAGATTAATTTATCACCCACACAAAAAACACTCCTCCTCCTCGCATTGATAGCTCATTACGGAGATTTGAGAATTGCCCGTTAAATCTAGTATTTTATTTTCTCACCATAAGGACAACACGCCTATTTGCTACATTATCTACATGAATTTTAGGAATCTGGTAACCGTGCCGTGCAGTTAAAAAAACTATAGGCTATTAACATACATCTTCAGATCTATTTGGCTTTCCAAGACATAACATTCCAAATCGATGACGAAAGTAAACATCGCATAAGAGATTAAATAGGTGGACCAAACTGAGCTAAAGGTTAATTTAGCTGATCGTTGATCAACAAACAGTAGTAGTTAATCGTGGTTTGGGTTATTAGCTACGGGTTAACTTTATTAATGCCAGTAGATTAGTTTATGATCTACTCAAACTAAACACGTTAATTTAACCCATAAGAGTTGAAACACACGAGCGGCATGTTGTCAACGACAGCTGTTGCTTGCCGCAATTGCGTTGAAGGCTGCTAGCGACTGCTTCCGAAGTGTCAACGGCTGCTGTCGACTGCCACCGAGCTATCGGCGGCTGCTGTCATCTGCTGCCAACGCGTCGACGGCTGCCATTGGCAACATGCCATTCCTGTGTTTGAGCCCTAAGTTAAACTTACAGGATCTATTATTATATTATAAATTAAATATTTATTATTGATCAGAAAATCATTTATTTTACCATAAAACTACAATTTATTTCATCCAAAACTAATCTTCATACTGTCAACTCCACATTATAATTGACAAGGTAAAGTTTTATTCAAATTGCCACCAGCTCTAACAAACTTAGCCAATAATCTAAAACTTGGAATTGCACCCGAAACTCTCGCCCAATTATATTCATTGATTTACATATCCAAGGCACGGGAATAACCTCTGTACTACACAGGGCCTTGGGGAAAAGAGCATTTCGCCTGGGTCACATCCATTGCTGCTTACGTTACAAGGTAATAAAGCTACTAAATATACTGAATAATTAATGTATACCACTGAGATAATTATATTTTCGTATCGTTTTCGGAGCAAGGAATTGGAAAGTAGGTAGAGGAATCTTCTTGTGAATAAATAATGCATTGTTTCGGTTACTTGAAGTGAGTTTGGAGTGGTCTGAATTAGTCATGGCAAAGTGTTTTCGTTTTGTTGTTCTTTTTGGACGGCCATGAATCCAGTGGTGTAGTGAATATATTTTAGTTACAGTGAAACATTTAGATTAATCTGTATTTGACTGAATAAACAATGAGAACGAAACTAATCAGTGTGTGAGTATTGTTTTGCTTTCTTTTAAGGGGAAGAATTGGTTGGCTGTTGTCCATACCATACAAAAGTAATATTTTGACAAAGCGGCCATGAACAAACATGTATTTTAGTTTTTAGAAAGGATTTGTGTTTAAAAATAGATAATAATATCAAAGTTGAACCTAAATTACGTTAGTATGAAAACACGGCACTCGGGAGTCTACTCCTAAGGCACCTTGTAAACTTAACTTTTCTACGTATATTATTATACTACTTAAATAAATAATCCGTAAGTACAGGCTAACAATATAAGAAATACTTGTAATATTTTAAAGCAAATTTTAGCTTTGCTATGCCTTTTTGTAATTTATAAAATATTAAAGTTGAAAAATTAAGAATCCAGCAGGACTCGAACCTGCACCCCAGTTTGAATTAAGATCAACTAGAATTAAGACTGTAACAGTATTGATCTTAATTCAAACTTACAGTATGTGAATAGTGACTTATTACATCACATAGATGGCGCTAAAACCAAATAAGGTTCGTCTAGCTAAAAGCTGGCACAAAAAGAGTTGAGAAATTTCGAGTCCGGCAGCATACGAATCCATAGCTGAATTGGCAAAGCACTTGGGGCGTATACCCAGGGGGTGCAGGTTCGAGTCCTGCTGGATTCTTAATTTTTCAACTTTAATATTTTATAAAAATATAAGAAATATTGTTTGTTGCACTACATTGATCGTCTACCAAGATTGTATAATTAGCAAAGACATTTATTTATTAAGGTTTATGTATTGTAACTTTAGTCACTTTTTAATAATATTTTTACCATAATAATAGTATTGTTTTTCCTTTTACTTAGTTGTACACTTGTTTTTGCCCTCTTTTTGCATCTTCTTCTCCTCAATAATTCTAAGGTTTGCTGGAAGAGAACTCAAATTTGAGTTAAGCTCGCCTTTATTGTATTGTGAAATGTATTGTCTTTATAAATTGTTTATGGTACAATAAAAAGTTTAAAACAAACAAACAAACAAAAATACTACACCGCCACTACTACTACTATACAATATTTAGTGGTAAGTCCTTACTTCTCTCAGTCTTACCATAACTTAAGTACATCCACATACCACTCACGACACTTTGGTCACGTACGGAGTGCGCCGGCTGTCTGCAAGATGCTCCATCAAATATCGTTTACATACCGCTTTTTGTACGGTGAGGTAATGTTTCATGGGTTATACACTCAGTAATGTTTCTTGAGAATTTTAATGTTCCTTTCAAAAGGAAATAAAAAGCATTACAAAATATTTAAAGGAGTTATTACACCAAAAGATCGACGACAATCCGTTCCGACGCTACCGCGATTTTATTTTGTTTATTTGATAAAAACTGCGTACTTTTGAAATTATTTAACTAGCATGAATGGCAAATTTATTCCTAACGTATCCAAATCTAGACTTAAACTATAAAGAAGAAACATTTTTCTTTTACATCTGTTATGATTTAACTCGGACAACTACCAAGGTGGTCTTCGATCTTCTTATCGAATTAGAAAGCTACATTTTTCTTGAGTAACAGGGAAACGAGCGCAGGGAAGCTATACATAAACATAACATCACGCCTATATTACCAAGAAGGGTGTGGCAGAGGTGTACAACACTCACATTTCACCTGCTATGTTTAGTAAGGGAGTGAGCCTATCTCCGTACACGGGGCACAATTCCAACTCCGTGCTGATATTGTTTATTTTTTTTTCACATCAACAATCCACAAAAGCAGATTATAGATGCGTCGCTGCAGCTGAGGACTTCGGTGTAATGCCTCATGTGCCAGTAATCTCAGGGCCTGATCTCACCACCAAACCGGAACACAGTAATGGAAGCACTGCTATTTGGCGGCAGGTTAAAGGTGAGATGGTGGTGCTGCCGCCCTCGAGCTCATTCACAAGAGCTCTACCACCAGTAAATTACGGCTGGAAAGTTCACAAACAACACCCGACCCGGAAATTGAACCCAAGACCTTGCGGTGAGACGTGCATACGCTAACCACGAGACCATAAAGGCAGCTATAGTTTCGAATAATATATTGCCATACCACATGGTACTATCATCAGGTTTCCTTGCTTCTTAAACCTCTTTGCCATACTATTTACCATCAAACGATGGCAAATTAAATTACTGGTGGTAAAGCTCTTGTGAATGAGCTCGAGGGCGGCAGCACCACCATCTCACCTTTAACCTGCCGCCAAATAGTAGTGTTTCCATTACTATGTTCCGGTTTGGTGGTGAGATTAGGCCCTGAAATTACTGGTACATGAGGCATGACACCGTAGTCCTCAGCTGCAGCGACGCATCTATAATATGTTTTTGTGGATTGTTGATGTCCATGGGCTGAACTCCACTTACCATCAGGTGGACTACACGTTCGTTTGCTGTAAGCAGTATAAAAAAAAAGCGAATTCCCCGTTCTCATAGCACGGTACTCTGAGCTGCGATGGCCTGAACCCTATTCCTCATAAAACATAAATAACTAATGCAAATTATGGTGAGGTTAGTGTGGTCATAAAACCATTAGCACTTGCAATGTACAGTCAAATCTGTTTTCTTGGCCAAGTTTAATTGCTGAGTGAGTTTGTAGTAAACGCTATTAGCTGTAGCGTTGTTTATATAAACGACTTCAGGATTTTAAGAACGTAGTTTATTAACAAGATATTTTTGTAAAATGAGACCAAGTTGTTGGTAATGAGATTAGTTAATAATTAATTAATTAATTATATAATTAGTCATGCTAGCGATCGTATGAAAGCGTGCCCCAAAGCATCGACCTAGGTGAGCGACGAATTTTTACCCAACTGTGTCAGGAGGAGGGTTATGCTATAAAGGTAATAAAAACAAAAGGTAATAAAAAGAACATTTCAAAAAATGTATGTGATTTATCACTTTGTTGAGTTCATTGTTTTTAAAATAATTGTTTCTAGCATTTAAACTCTAAATGATTGAAACAAGAATAACACGAGGGCTCTTAATATTTTCAATGATGTATTATTTGTAGTCTTTGATCAACTCAAAGTGTAATTGTGGTGCATCCCTCAGTATGCTTCACATGCTTGAGTACCCTAAGTGCCTCTAAAGCTGCTCAATTAGATGACTAAAATAATGACAATGACAGTGCAATATAGAGGACGGCCACACACTGGGTGGGTGCTTATAAGATATTGTACAGTCAAGTTTATCAATAAATTGACAGTTCTGATCCCTGACTGTATAATAAGGTTCAAAAGTGCAAACATATTAATGAACTTGTCTGTACCTGTCTTGAAAGGAGTATGTAGTCTTTAATGACGCGCAATTTCCTACACCATTAAAATTCAATACATGTCATCAGAATGTATGTTACCAATTAATCAAAAAGAAAGATGAATAAAAATGCTACATAAATTTATACGAAAATGTTCACCATTTTATTTAGGCGAATAATTCAAAGTATGAAGATTTTACCGAAAGAAAATTATTTAAAATAATAATATATTTTTAAAATACATTTTGCTTTTGGATGAATTTGTTTAAAAATTATTATTATATATTATTATAAGATAACAAACTATTTTAGAAATAACTTAATCTTTTAATACAATTTATCATACGTCTTTCAAAACATTGACACGGCAAATATAATAATGATTTTGTTGAACAAAATCTTTAATCATCCAAACCTAATAACTACCTGAGGACCGCAAGCTGCAAAACACCTTGGAACACGAGTCAGAACTAAAGCGGGGTACGTGTCAATTTTCAACGAAAACAATTACTGGTACAAACGGGCCGAGCATTTACATAGAGGGCCAGAACGCCCGGGGCGCGGGACCGCCCGATTAAAATCCCTAAAATACACGTCAACGTGTTGACGTTTTGATGAGGCGAAATAAATTGTGGGGTTCCCCCTCACCCCAGGGTATATGCGTGCCCCAAGAAAATGAAGGTAATCAGCGGGCTATGTCGCCGTTTTTGCTTTGAAAACTGTGCCGTGCGCGAATTTTATCAGCTTACACAGAACACTCTAAACGCTTGACGCGGTATTTTTTTTTCGTTTTTCTCCTTTCATTTTTTATTTTATTCCAATTTCACCTTTCGTCTTGGATTTTGTGCTTGTATTTCTGATTTTTGAAGTAGGAATATTATTTTTGACGTAATTGCCGTTGAGACTTCGTTTTACTTGCAAAATTAAAACGTAATGATACTGCCATTACGTTTTAATTTTTATAAAACATTTTATAAAGAAATATTTTGATAATCTCAAAAAGCCAATGTAGTATTAATTATGTATTGTGTTTTATTTGGCTCGTAAATGAGCTAATGTTTAATCATTAGTTGATTTACTAGTTGTATCTAAAACGCAACTACTCCATTATTTGCCAACGGTCAGCAGCATTGAACCGAGAACTAATTACATGATACTGAACCACAACTGCGCTTTGAAATGCTTTTTAATTATGCTAATCTATATATATAAAAAATGTAACCTTATTTCTCCTAGTCGCGGCTGGACCCATATCGCTAATTCTTTTTTTGATGTGTTTGTGATTATCATAGTAATATGGTTATTATGAAGAAAAAAAAAAAGAGAAATTTCGTTGAAAATTTAAGAGTTGTTAACCATGTGCACCGTATAAAATTTTCTAATGATTTTGATACGAGTGCTTTTTACAATACAAACTTTATAATGTAACCTTATGGGATTTGACATAAGATTAACAGAATGCGTGTTGCAGAATATTGTCAAATAAGATGTATTCATAGTTGAGACGCTATCCTGGCGTATGTAGATGATGACTTCATTAGCAATGTTATTAACATAGGGGTTAGTTTATAATAATCCATGGTAAGATAGCCATTAATATAACAAAATAATGTCGAAAAGATTAAGAAAGTAAGCGATATCAATTGCCGAACAGTAATGATATTTAAGTTAAGATTCTTACTGTGGATCTCAGTATGGGTTTTGATGCAATTTATTTTTTTGTCAATGCCTACAACAATTTTTACCGTGGATCAACATCATCTCTCATACGACAGAAACGGTTTCGTTAAAAAAACGTTTGTATTACATCAACATTATTTATTGTATTCCAAAGACGATCTCTGCCTTGAATGCTGTACAACATCCTAACACAATAATCCTATTGCCAATCAAACTTTATACATCGAGCTACAAACTACGAGCTACGAGCTCTACAGCTGCTACGGGCTACGACCGCTACGAATGTAGCCAGGTCAAACTATAACCATGCAATAATAGGAACGTCACCGTTGACGCCTCGTCGCCATCACAACGGCGTCCATTTAAACATGCCTGGCTGAACCTGACAGCTATTGTGTTGCAATTTTCAACTTTAATAGTTTAATAATAAGGGTGTTTGTGAAATATGAAGTGTACGCTTTGGTGCGTATAATTTAGAATGGTAGAACAAAATTAGAGATGTTAATTAAAGTAATGCGTTATAATTTTACATTACTCTCATACCTATTATGTTATTAATAAAAAATTTAGAATAAAATGTTACGCTTGACCTCTAACAAGAACAAACTGCAATAAAATTTTATCTGACTTGATATTTTTTAATTGTCATTGAATTGAAAGCACGGCAAAATTTTGCAAAACCATCAAATAAAATATCAAATAATTTTGAGGTGATAATTGTTACAGTAAATGTGATAAATTAAAAAAAAAATATTAATAATTACCGGTGATTATTAATAATTACCACATGATTTACTAAATGTGATTATAATATTGAAATTTTAACTTTTACCGCTAGTTTATATTGTCAATCAAGTCTTTGGCAAGCATTTCGATTCTGGCACTCGTTGACCGCTGCCGCGTCACGCTCACTGCGCTCGCTCGGCCTTTGCGTTGCTGGTCACAACCAAATCTAACCTACTTATAGGACCAACATTTAAAAAGCTCTACCTCTCCTCTATTGCTCGATTGATCAGAAGGACGCTAAGCTTACGTTTGAAAACGTTATTGGTACTGTGTTATTATTTTTTTTTATAATCACCGATAAATGCACAATGGATATGATTAGTTTGTTACTTTAACCTCGCCTTTTGGTAATTATTAATTCATTTCAATTTATCACATTCATTACATATGTCATTATTAAAACTTCATTATTTATTACTTAATCATACCCCTCTTTTATCAAAATCTATTATCCGGTACAAAAGTACGTCTTAATTTTACCACAGTATAAACGCTGTAAGTAATATTTTCTCGTTGTATACAGTAACAATCAATTGAGTTTCGCCGGTGCAGCACTATTGTTTAAAGTTAAATTGCTTTCGCGTCCTCAACGGTCGTCGTTATACTGTAATGCACCATCTACTATTACTTAAAACTGTGTAAACATTTTAGTAGGGATTTCAAGGGTATAACATAAACATTAGTCTCTTTTTTGATAAACCGTTGACATAGTACCCTTTATACAAAATCAAAGTATGATGTTTATCATAGTTAAAATCTTTCCAAAGTGGAAGAAAATATTTTTTACTAGCTGACCCGGCGAACTTCGTACCGCCTTAGCGTAAATTTGATGCACTACTTTATTTTGTATAGCTGACCTATCTTATGTATGCGTACCTATTCAATTTGAACTGAAATCTATAATATCCCCCATATAAAAATGAATACTTTTTTTTTTTTTTTTTTTTAATTTTTTTTGCCGTAACAACCTTGTACAGAGTATTAGAAAAATACAAAAAAAAATATCAGCCGAATCGGTCAAGCCGTTTTCATGCCAAGTCGTGACAACGGAAATTTCATTATATGGGAAAATGGAATTGTCGTCTTACTCTATCTTACTCGCAATTTTTCCTTATTTGCTCACCGTTTAGACCTACCCTGGTCTACGACAAACATTTTAAAACCAAAATCAGCTCAATCGGCCCAGCCGTTCTCGAGTTTTAATCAGACTAACGAACAACAATTCATTTTTATTTATATAGATTAGCTACCGAACCCAATGTAATTGAAAAAAGGCTTGAAAGCAAAAAAACAAGGTATTACCTATTACACACCGTGTTAATAATATTTAAAGGGAAAAACTAAACATATAAAAAAGTCCAAGTAACTCATAGAGTTTGGTGCCTATCTTACAAGTTTTCCTTCGTGCATCAGAGAGCATAAACCGTTGATCCTAAGTTTTAAGGCAGTTGTTACAAGTAGACAGAGCCCACAAATCCCCACGCAGCCCACGTATTGTATCGTGTCATTCTGTGTTGGTCTGGTCTGATGATGGACGCTCTATGTAAAATACCAACACTTAGCTGAAACCATTAGACCAGAAAAGAGTAGATAGACACCAATGTAATTAGAAAAGGCTCTGAAATTACGACTACGAAAGTCCAATTCAATAAACAATCCATCACAGAACGCTTCCAGCAAACTATGTTAGAGTATTTGCTATATTTTAATAAAGTACGTAGGTACATTAAATATGCCTCAACTCACTCAAGGTCATTCTTCAAGAGAAAGAAGAACCTAAATTGAAGTGGAAATTTCCCAACAGACAACGACCTTGAATTACTGCCGCGAGGCTCTCCTTTATGAATAAGGCTTAACTAGAGGCTTGTCTAGATTGGTGCAGTAATTTTCTCCATAGAAAGTACAGGCTTTTACTTCTCTTAATTTTATGAAATATATGCGTGTTTCATATAGTGCAATCAGTCGACGAGATAATGCACTGTAACTTCAGACTAGGTAACAATTATTTATTTGTAGTGAATAAAAATAAATTATTAGTTTGTGAATACTAAACATTGCCTTTATCTTATCTTATTTGTTTCAAATTCATAGGTGATAGATTGATTGTATTAAATTTATGTTTGTATTACTTTGCTATTCTAACTGTTTGTAGTACTCCAATAATTGGTATTATTTTTCATTACAATAGTGATTTTAGACTTCTCTTTCTACTTAAACATAAAATTGATCGACGTAACTTCATCGAGAATGTTATTTCAATTAAATAAGTAAAACGATATACTTTTTTGATCGCTCATCTAATATAAAGCTTCATTACTCTTTGCATTTAAAAAAAATGGGCCATTCAATAGCGAACATTGCTTTTAAATTAGGGGTTAAAACATTATTATTATAAATATAGCGAAATGTCAAAAATGCTGCAGCCTCAGGGGACAAGGCGACGTGGTGACGCATAAAGAGATTCGTCCCTTCGTAAATGATTACAATAAAACTACCACCATGCAGGGAGAGGGGGGTGATTTGCATAATTTTACTTTTATTACGGCCACACGCCTTTGTCGAAATTGGCGCGATTTACAGCGAGTCTTTAGTCTATTCTTTTGAATTTTTTGATGACAGCGTTCAAAATATGAAAAGTTTTTAGTTAGAGGGCTTTAATGTGGTAATAAATCAAACAAAATGTGTGATATTATTACCGCATCTGTGTCAAACAATCGTAATCTCATCATATGGGTAGTGAAAGATGGAACGTAACGTAAGTTTACTATAATCACACAATCTTCAATCTCTCAACATCTTAAATCATACCATAATAATATATTCTTCTTTAAATTATAAATATGATTTATAAATTAGAAACTGTAAAACTTACTGGATTTGAAGTACATGATGATATGGGTGTTATTATTAGAATTAATTATATTTTTCTTATAGTCTAAGAGGATTATTTTACTTTTATAAGAGGCACAAACATAAAAACTTACCACTTATTTAAAATGACGTAAGTCAAGCGGCCACTGGCTCCTAGGTACTACGTATAAAAAAAATCCTTAATATTAAAATTCTCTATATCCGCACAATTGAATCCTACAAATATTATACAAATTCTTTCACTCCAAACCAAAACCAATAGCCGCATGAAACATTGAAACAAAACTCGGAATAGCAGGACATAATAAACCACAATTATCTGCAATTATTACATGTACTGCGCATAATTTACATTGGACGCGCCAAAAATTCAGTACGGATTCCGGTTTCAATTATATTTATTAGTGAGAAATGTGCTGAACGCACACACATGTATTTTACCCCTACATGCGTTCAAATATTTTCGCATTGTTTCATCATGGTGTATTTGGGTAATTTACTGCCTTTATTTACTAGTGAAGCTTATGAGTGGTGGGACTGGTGGGTCTGTTTTTCCCTCTACTTGTTTTCATTCATCATAAACTAGACTCATTAACACATTTATTGGTAGTGATAATAACACGTCATTACAGTAAACATTAATAAAAATAGTAATAAAAAGCGAACAAAATTAAAAATATAAGATAGAATTAAAAATCATAAAATGTCAATGCGGCAATTAAATATCAATGAATAATCATAACTTATATTTCAATTAGTGCAATGTCATTATAAAGTCATTGTTACTAAAAATATTAATCAAATAACAAGCATTCGGTGGCATCTCAAAATTATTATTTCATTCTTAAAAACTCATCATGAGAATAGAATGCTTTCTCGGCGAGCCAGTCATTCAGTTATTTTGGAAATAAATTCTTTGAGCTGACGTTTTTCTACAAATATGACAAGTTAGAAGTAGCAAGAACCGTCTACAGTCTAAAAAAATGCCTAGGCTGACTTTTATTTACCTTAATTCTATAAATTTCTACAGTTCAGTTAGAACTCAAACTCACTAGTGGCATGTTGACGCGTCAGTTGTCCTGTGTCGATGGTTGCCGTTGACAACATGCTGCTCGTGTGACTGAGGGCTCATTTAAAATAGCTCTTAGATGTTACAAGATCCCAATTTCTAAATGGCATTATATAATAATTATAAACACATAACATACATCACGCCTATATTACCCAGAAAAGTGTGGCAGAGGTGTACAACACCCACACTTCACTCGTCATGTTTAGGTCCCATAGGATAGGGGGCGAGCCTATCGCCATCCACCGGGTACAATTCTAATTCAGAGCTGCTATTGAGAATTGCCGGATGGTAAATTTACAAATAAAACTTTTTCCGACACGGGCATCGAACTCGAGACCGCGTCGTGAGAGCATACATTATCCACTAGACCAATGAGACAATATATATATACCTATATATATATATATATATATATATATATATTTTTTTTTTTTTTTTCTAACCCATGTTGTCCCACTGCTGAGCAAAGGTCTCCCCCATACACGACCACAATTCTCTGTTTTGGGCTCTGTCTGTCCAATCCCTCCGAAACGAGTCCAAATCATCCCTCCAGCACTTTCTGGGCCTACCACGGCGCCAATGACCGACAATATAGTTATTATTAAGTATGTGAAGCATTTAATTACTTTGTTAACCATTTCCTAATATATGAAAATCCAAAAACAATTTATTCCCCAAAATATCGTTTCGTTCATATCACAGAACAATTGCCTACCCTTAAAAAGTTACATAAGCATGATGATCCAACGCAAATATCGAACAAAACCCCCCTCACATCAGTTATATCGGAAACAATTATTTTTCACCCCCTGTATCGTCGAGGGTTGAAACATTACACCCCGTGTAGATTTGATACGGCAACGTATTGCCATTTTTGTTTTAAATGACTTGTGAAATTCGGATTTATTGTATTTTGGGGCAGGTGTTAGGCTATTCGACAAAAAGGAAATTGAAAAAGGAATAAAAGGTTACATGTATGTAAGCCTTTTGTTAGCGTATTATATTGCCAAATGTGAGTAATATCAACGGATCTGTATGGAGTCACGATAATGCCGCAATAACTGTTTAATGAAGATAATAATACATAATATATCATTATCATTAACTGATTCGATGGTCTAGTGGTTAGCGTATGCGCCTCTCACCGCAAGGTCTTGGATTCGATTTCTGGGTCGGGCAAAGTGTTGGGACCTAAGCATAACAGGTGAAATGTCGGTGTTATACACCTCTGCCGCACCTTTCTGGGTAATATAGGCGTGAAGTTATGTTATGTTACGTTATGTTTAATATATTATTATCATCATAAATTATCTCATACACTCATACATCCCGACATCATAGACCATTTTATCTGGCCAAATAATTATGCCCTTTGGAAACCAAACAACATACTCCTATCTCACTTTGATGTACGAGGCAAGTTTAAATTGGTAATATGTTGCAAGACTTTATTCCTCTTTAATCTCTGCTAACAGAACGGATTCAGCAGATCACTCCATGTCACGAGCGCTTTCTAATTAATTCCAACTGCACTTTAGCCAAAACACATCGCTTCCCAACTTGCCAACTTAAACAAGTCTCGGATGAATACGCTAACGTCTTTAATTAAAGTATACGGAAAACAAAATCTCACAGAGATCTCCTACAGGTGTCGTCCCTCATCCGAAGAAACCGCATCTCATGCCGTCTCGGCTAATGTGTTTACACCATTACATGCGAGACTCAGACAACCAGCCATCAAGACCTACCGCCGCTCCCGCAACTTCTTTAAAAACAGTCGCCAAAAGCGAGAAAACTCGTCAACTGACAGCTCAAATTATGTGGCCGTGTTTACGGATTTCGACAAACACCGTCGACACAGACGCGTTAAGTTTTATTACTTTCCTTTCTTGTAAATTATAGGTGTTATATACGACTCTGCTTACTACTACTGAGATGTTTTCCTTGTATGACGATAAAAATGTGAAATTCTCGAAGGGTTGCGCTGCCTGTATGCAGTGGTGATTCCAGCGGTATGTATAATTTATGACTCGCCTACGTACATAAAGTAGAAAATATGTGTTTGGATTACATTAAATTTTTCCGAAGTTGGATGCCTGGAATGATGGATATGGGTGGCAAGCGTTGGATTTTTGTTGGTAAACGAAGTGTTGACCGACGAGTAATTGATTAATTGATATTGAACACAACACCGGATGGAAGAGAAATTGTTTAAAACAATGCTTAAACAAATACTGACCTCGTACGATACCGAATACGATAATAATTGTTTTTAATTAATATTAATCCATCTGCGCTTTTTTTTCGTATAAATAACATTGTTATATAAAAACATAATAGTCTTCGAGACTTACTTAGTAAGTAAAATTGATATAATTTTAGTATTAAATAAAAGCAGCCCTGTATTTAATACATGTCCCACTGCTGGGCTCGGGCCTCTTCTCATGATGAGAAGGATTAGGCCATAGTCCACCACGCTTACCAAGTGCGGATTGGTAGACTTCACACACCCTCGAGCACTTATTAAGCACTCTCAGGCATGTAGGTTTCCTCACGATGTTTTTCTTTACTGTTAGCGAGCGATAATTTATATGATAAATACACACATATCTTCGAAAAGACGAGAAGTGTGTGCCGTGGGTTCGAACCCGAGACCTTTAACTTCGCAGTCCTACGGTCTCCCACTCAGCTATCGCTACTTTTTAGTATTAAATAATTCTACAATAAATTATACTTTTCTTCAAATGGTGATATAATAAATTTTATAAAGCTGCTTGTAAATAAAAACTTTCAGTATACACCTGACACCTATATCAGAATAAACACTATCCTTCTAAAATCAAAAACAACAAAATCAAAATTGGAACGCAACGCAACGAAAACTCCATGAATATTTTCCCCACATGCACCGGTCGCGATCATTCTTGTTTTCTTTTTTTTTCAAATTCAGAATAAAAAAAACAGGATAGGCCGTGGAACACACAAATTCGTTGCAGATGCGTATCGCGAAACGAATTGACTGGTCCGGGTTACCGGCGTCGATACGCGTTGAAAAAAAAAGAAAACAGAAAAAAATTGTGCAAAAGAATCAAAAATGTTAGATGCTGAACATTGGGAGACACGTGGACGTGCTACGTCATGGATTGAAAGTCCGCGTCGGCTTTATTGGAGGAACAATTGTATTCGCAAAATATTGTGCCCTAGATTTACGTGCCTAGCGTTTGGGGAAACAAAATTTTGAGTACAACTTTTTATTCGTTTATCGTAAGCTATTCAGGTGAAATATTGTGGCAAGATTTGAAATTTTATCAGTTGTGAAGGATAAGAAATGCGCTATAAGTATTTCAAAGCTGGAATTCAACTCTCAGGTTTTTTATTCTAATACTAGCTGACCCGGCGAACTTCGTACCGCCTTAGCGTAAATTTGATGCACTACTTTATTTTGTGAGTGAATTTCAACATCTATGAATTTTAACCTAATTTTGGTGATTTTTTTTGTTTCTAAATACTTAGATAATCTTATTCTATGCTTAGGTAGAAATACCTATTTAGTTGCCTGAATTGGTAGAGGAGCCTAATTAACTCTAAAAATTAGTTATTTATTTACGACACCTAAATTTTCAATACACCAAAATTGATTATATACCACCAAAATTATTATAAAATAAAAATACCTTTTTACAACCACCAACAAGAACCACCATGCGTCCCGTACCCTTCATATAACTTGGAAAGGAGTGAATGTGGAACATTTTCCTTAGCCACGCCACCTGGGCGTGACGCTTGACAGATTCCTCACGTTTCGAAATCATTGCCAAAAGACCAAGCAAAAAATCTGTGCACGAAATAGCATACTACGGCGACTCACAAGTACGACCTGGGGCGCTTCCCCACTAGTTCTTAGGACGACGAGTCTTGCACTTTCCTTTTCTGCAGGGGAGTTTGCATGCCCCGTATGGCATCGTTCTACACATGCCAAGCAAGTAGACGTGGCGCAAAACCATGCTTGTAGAACCATCACCGGCTGCCTAAAACCTACCTCCCTTAACATGGTCTACCCATTAGCAGGTATATCACTCCCTTTTGGTCGCCGTGAAATTTCATGCCGGATTGAACAGTGGAAACAGGAGAATGATAACCGTCACCCACTCCACAGTCATGTCGTATCACCAGTTCGCCTAAAAAGCCGCAAAAGCTTCATAAGAACGACGAAATCAGCGGACCAAAGTCCAGACAATCTACGCTGCGAAATTTGGAAGGCTAACCATCCTGTTCCTCCCAACTTTCTTGAACCGGCCGAACATCTGCCACCTGGGAATGAGTTGCAGTGTCCGATCTGGAAGTCCCTTAATAGACTTCGGACTCAGGTCGGCCGTTGCAGGGACAATCTGGCCAAGTGGGGATTTATCAACTCATACAATACTGGTTGCGAGTGTGGATCCCCTAGTCAGAGTATGGTCCATCTGATGTCTTGACCTTTACTACCCGCCACGTGCACCCACGATGACCTCATGCAGGCAAACAAGGAAGGGGTTGAAGTTGCCACGTACTGGTCTTAGACGTATAATTAAACAAGCCATTGACACGATAAGAAGAAGAAGATCATGTCGTGGAGAAGTGCTGGTAGTACGAAATGAATGAGCTTTAGTTTCATTTCCTAAACGATAATAAATTACTGAGGTGTGAAGTGTTAATTGGGACCGGCTAGCACCAAAATGAAAGGACTGTATTTCTGCGGCATACTTCGTATTATAATTTTCACCGAAGTCCATATGTATTAATCAATCGATTTCCGATAAACAATCTTTGATATTTTTTATAGATTCATATTAAGTTATTTTTTATTTTTCCACAATGCATCATAAATGGTTTAATTTCTTTTTCAAAATGTTTCATTACTTCTAGAGGCTCCACCGTTTTCTGAACTTTCTTAACAATATTTGCAGACTTTTAAATCAATAACAGTGAAAACTAATTTTGGCGTAATTAAGCAATTTTGGTGTTTAGTAAAATACCACCAAAGTCACCAAAATTGCGCCACCAAAATTAGAATCGTACAAAATAATTCGATTTAAAAAAAAACTATTGAAAAATAAGTAATTATATTGCTATTATTTTAAACATATACCGAATCTACGAACTATAAAAATATATTTAAACATTACAATGAGATTAAAACGTTTAATATTATCAACACAAAAATTGCAGTATTTTTGTCAGCCATATTTTGAGAGCCATACTTACGTTCTTGGTGGAAAGTCAAAACAGGATGGAACAAGACTGGCACTGGTGCGTGGGAGCACCCTACTGAACGATTCGAATGATGGTATTAACGTCCTTTTAGGTACCTACAATACGAAATACGCGATGTTTTTGTTAGTCCCACCAAAATTTAAAACTTTTCGCGGACGGACCTTAATTTTTTTTTCTGAGATAAAATATAGCACTATATACTATGAATTAAATGTCGAGGGATAGAAAAAATAATACCAAATTTAAATAAAAATAAGTATATTTAGTAAACTAACGGAGTTTTGAATAAGCTGTGATTATTCCTAACAAAACGGGTTGTGGACGCACCACCAAACTTAGTATACGACGGAAATACCTTTTTTTATATGATGTCAAAAATAGTTTTCAATAACATACTATACATGACTCGATTGCGATAAATAGTACCTTTTTACAAAAAAAAATGCATTACTGTATCTTAACTTTAAGGTATGATTTTCAGTTACACCGCCAAAATTTTGCAAATTAGGCTTGGGAAATTCACCCTTGTATAGCTGACCTATCTTATGTATGCGTACCTATTCAATTTGAACTGGAATCTATAATACCCTCCATATGAATGAATATCTATTTCCCTGGTCTCGTCATACCTGAGAAGGACTTTACTAATTTTATTAAATAAATATCACCACAAAGTTTTTTTGTTTTAAATTGAATGACGTTGACATTCGTAACGCGCTTTTTTTTAAATATGCAAAATTAAATGTATATTTTTCAATCTTTCTGAGAGATTTTCTTAATATTTTTTTCCGTAAGAACCTTATACAGAGTATTAGAAAACTACAAAAAGAAAATCAGCTAAATCGGTCAAGCCGTTTTTATGCTATGTCGTGACAACGGAAAACGGGTTTCATTTTTATATATTTTTTTTCCGTAAGAACCTTGTACAGAGTATTAGAAAATTACAAAAAAAAAATCAGCCAAATCGGTCAAGCCGTTTTCATGCTATGTCGTGACAACTGAAAACGGGTTTCATTTTTATATATATAGATAGATTAGATGTCGATATATGCTAACGCCCTGTCACATGGGACCTAAAAATTGCTGATAAAATGTGGTTGTTAAAACAGCTGAGTAATATTCTACTGTGTAATGTGGACGAGATGTTATGGTATGTTACAATACAATTTACAGAATACAATTGCACGTAAAGGGACACCAGTGCTAGCCCAGCCTGTCCAGACGTCAATGATTAGCATAGTAATCGGCGACAGTAGTACAGTATCTCGCTAGCACCTGCCACTCCTAGCATTACCTGCAAATGTACACGTTCCATGTGCTAATGTACGTGTTAGTATTTGTTTTTATCGGCTCGTTGGTGTTATACTGTTTGCAGTCAGTCACCATGAGGTATCGTGTTAAGACTTCTGGGATAATAAAAAGTGAAATTTAGGACTTTATCGCCAGAAAATTAGTGGTAGATGACGGTAGGCTAACCCATTGCTACATAAAATCTAATTGTTACTGGTAAAATGTGGGATTCATTACACCAATGCCGCATTTCTCTAGGTAATAAAAGCTTGTTGTTATATAAGGTTACAATACAATTTACAGAATACAATTGCACGTAAAGGGACACCAGTGCTAGCCCAGCCTGTCCAGACGTCAATGATTAGCATAGTAATCGGGGACAGTTGTACAATATCTCGCTAGCACCTGCCACTCCTAGCATTACCTGCAAATGTACACGTTCCATTTGCTAATGTACGTGTTAGTATTTGTTTTTATCGGCTCGTTGGTGTTATACTGTTTGCGGTCAGTCACCATGAGGTCTCGTGTTAAGACTTCTAGGTTAAGAAAAAGTGAAATTTACGATTTTCGAGAAATTTAGGATCGCCAGAAAATTAGTGGTAGATGGCGGTACCCATTGGTACATGAGATCTAATTGTTACTGGTAAAATGTGAGATTCATACATCTATGCCGCATTTCTCTAGGTAATAAAAGCTTGTTGTTATATAAGGTTACAATACAATTTACAGAATAAAATTGCACGTAAAGGGACACCAGTGCTAGTCTAGCCTGTCCAGACGTCAATGATTAGCATAGTAATCGGCGACAGTAGTACAGTATCTCGCTAGCACCTGCCACTCCTAGCATTACCTGCAAATGTACACGCTCCATGTGCTAATGTACGTGTTAGTTTTTGTTTTTATCAGCTCGTTGGTGTTATACTGTTTGCAGTCAGTCACCATGAGGTATCGTGTTAAGACTTCTGGGATAATAAAAAGTGAAATTTAGGACTTTATCGCCAGAAAATTAGTGGTAGATGACGGTAGGCTAACCCATTGCTACAAAAAATCTAATTGTTACTGGTAAAATGTGGGATTCATTACACCAATGCCGCATTTCTCTAGGTAATAAAAGCTTGTTGTTATATAAGGTTACAATACAATTTACAGAATACAATTGCACGTAAAGGGACACCAGTGCTAGCCCAGCCTGTCCAGACGTCAATGATTAGCATAGTAATCGGCGACAGTAGTACAGTATCTCGCTAGCACCTGCCACTCCTAGCATTACCTGCAAATGTACACGCTCCATGTGCTAATGTACGTGTTAGAATTTGTTTTTATCGGCTCGTTGGTGTTATACTGTTTGCAGTCAGTCACCATGAGGTATCGTGTTAAGACTTCTGGGATAATAAAAAGTGAAATTTAGGACTTTATCGCCAGAAAATTAGTGGTAGATGACGGTAGGCTAACCCATTGCTACATAAAATCTAATTGTTACTGGTAAAATGTGGGATTCATTACACCAATGCCGCATTTCTCTAGGTAATAAAAGCTTGTTGTTATATAAGGTTACAATACAATTTACAGAATACAATTGCACGTAAAGGGACACCAGTGCTAGCCCAGCCTGTCCAGACGTCAATGATTAGCATAGTAATCGGCGACAGTAGTACAGTATCTCGCTAGCACCTGCCACTCCTAGCATTACCTGCAAATGTACACGTTCCATGTGCTAATGTACGTGTTAGTATTTGTTTTTATCGGCTCGTTGGTGTTATACTGTTTGTGGTCAGTCACCATGAGGTCTCGTGTTAAGACTTCTAGGTTAAGAAAAAGTGAAATTTACGATTTTCGAGAAATTTAGGATCGCCAGAAAATTAGTGGTAGATGGCGGTACCCATTGGTACATGAGATCTAATTGTTACTGGTAAAATGTGAGATTCATACATCTATGCCGCATTTCTCTAGGTAATAAAAGCTTGTTGTTATATAAGGTTACAATACAATTTACAGAATACAATTGCACGTAAAGGGACACCAGTGCTAGCCTAGCCTGTCCAGACGTCAATGATTAGCATAGAAATCGGCGACAGTAGTACAGTATCTCGCTAGCACCTGCCACTCCTAGCATTACCTGCAAATGTAGCCGCTCCATGTGCTAATGTACGTGTTAGTTTTTGTTTATATTGGCTTGTTAGAGTTATACTGTAGGAATGCAGTCACTCGCCATGAGGTAGCACAATCGATCCCTTGGCTAGGTACATATGTAATTTTGGAATCTTTCACGATAAAATTAGATTGATGGCGATAGGCTTCCTTTAGTAACATGGATCTTAAACATAGCGAATGTGCCTATATCACAGCCTTCTAGGTATAAAGGCAAGATGTTATATTGCAAGATCTAGCCTAGCTAGTGCAAACGTCAATGATTAGCATAGAAATCGGCGACAGTAGTACAGTATCTCGCTAGCACCTGCCACTCCTAGCATTACCTGCAAATGTAGCCGCTCCATGTGCTAATGTACGTGTTAGTTTTTGTTTATATCGGCTTGTTAGGGTTATACTGTTTGCAGTCACTCACCGTGAGGTTTCGAGTTTGACTCCTGAATTAGGCATAAGTGTAATTCAGGTTTCTTAGCTCAGGAAATAAATAGGTAGAGGGCGATACGTTTCACCCCCTATCACATATGACGTAAACATTACTGGTAAAAGATGGGAGCTAAGTAAAACACCTAAGCCATCCTCTAGGTAATTGTATAGGCGTGATGTTATGTAATGTTTCAATACAGTTGCACGTAAAGGGACAGTGCTCGCCTAGCCTGTCCAGACGTCAATGACTAGCATAGTATTCGGCGACAGTAATACAATACTGCTCCATCTGCCACTACTAGCATTACCTGCAAAGTACACGCTAATATGCATATTTGCAATGTACAGCTTGTGTAGCCGTGTGTACGACTGTTCGTGTTAGTATTTGTTTTTAGGACTCGGCTTAGCAAAATGGAAACATTAAGTTCTCCATCTTTCCGTGTGAAAATAATAATGGTTGGTCACTATAATTATCGTAAAAATTTCAATGAATAAAAATGCCAGTTTTTTATATTTATAGTTGAACGAATTAACAGTAATTGATTTCATCAACGAAAGCAAAGTACTGATTAATATTAATTTAATTTGATTTATTATGCCACCAGTCGTTTTTTGTACACATGCTTGATTTAAAAAAAAAACGTATTTATTTTAAATCAATTAGGTATTAATCACTGATTGATTTTGGCCATTAAACATCAACGTATGTATCCATCAAACATATTATTATATACGAAATTTTATTTTAAAAATTGGCAAAAGTTAAAACATTTTGAATTAATTTTAGTTCTTCTCCTGTCAGCAAACAAACCAAATAAATAAAAGCTATTCTCCATTTAAAAAAATACAATAAAAAAGTTCGCAACGAATTGCTCAAATAATATTACAGGCCAACAATAGAGTACAGTCGGACCACGAGCTCCCTATGCAGGGCACACTTCTACACAAATATGTGTGAATAACGTATAAATAGTGTAAAAATATAATAGGTAAATTATATATGCGAAAGTAAACTCTAATGGAAACAAAATAAAGATATTATTGTGATTCATTTTGAGTTACATTAATTGCAATGTTAAGTAATCTTTATTATATTTTATTTAAAGTTTATTTTTGCACAGATGTTCTTTTAATGCTTACCTACACACATTATTGTCTACCGTTACTCATTTTTACACTCACACAAACACTACAGTCACCCCAGACACAGAGACAGATTTTATGTAAATAATTCATTTGAGTCTTTATATCGTGCTCAATAAAGCTTATATTCGCAAAAATATAATTGACCTACCTATCTACTCTCATACAAAACGTAAGCAACTATTTTGCCACAGTTCTTGTAAATCGCAATCGCAATCTAAACTTTTATCGCGTTAGGATAGTGTTTGAATCTACCCTCATTATGATTTATTATTTTTGTTTGTCATTGGTAATGAAATTGCATCTACTGACGAAACTTATTAGCTACGGACTGTTGTGCCATACCTTAGATCTTATAGATTACCTACTCGTTTTTTTGTTGAATTACTTATACAATATAAATAATAGTCACCTGACTACGCTATTGAGAGCGGATATATTGTTCTGCATAAACAAAATATTTCAAATAGTGAATTTGCGAGACGTCTAAACATTTCGGTAAGTGATCCAAATTTATATTTTAATTTTAAGTATGTATTATATTTTTATAAAGTGGATTTCGTTATTTATCTTAAAATTATTGTTTACAGGGGAGAACTGTGCAGTTGTGGGTCCACCGGTATGCAAACTTTGGACACAGATCCTCGTCGGCCTGGCCCACAGGGTATTGCCTATACCGATGCGAGTTCGTGGCACAAAGATGTGGTGGCCACCCATATGACTGATTCATTTGCTTGCCCGGTCTACTGCGAATACACTGGTGTTTGTCTTCGAATTGTCCGAAGCCATTTGCGTGCTACGGGATTAAGATGTTCCAAACCAGCACAGAAGATTTTACTGTCTGATCGTCATCGCCAACATAGAATAAGCTTTAAAGGAATTTTTGGATTTTGACTGGTCTTAAATTGTAGTTATTATAAGTGTATATTACATTTAGTGATTAAAAGTGATTTAAGTTTGATAAGGATGGACACAGCATTTTGTGGAGAAAGCCAGGTGAGCATTGAAGTGAAAAATTACCTCCAGAAATCAGGGCCATGAATATTGGTCTATTTAAGAAACATCTAAGGACCTTTTTGATAAAAAAATGCTACTATACCTTGAACGAATTTTTAAATGACAAAATACATAATTTAATACCTCATAGTGTCATCAAGTGGTAGGACAATTATTGTATTAACTATTTTGTATATTGTATTGATTGTAAATAATTGTAGTAGTTGCCCCGGTGAGCTCATTGAAATAAGGGTAAAATATAATACCAGTCAAGGTTACATAGACAATTTAAAAGAGGTAATGTGTGTAATTATCATCTAATACCAAGTAAGGAACCAATAAGTGATTGATGTTATTGTTAATGAGATTAGAAATTATGATACCTCAATAATTTTTTACTATATAACATGTTTATTCATATCACCTATACATACTTACTTGGTATGGCAATAAACCATCCATCCATATCATACTTATTATAAGGATTATTAAATACATAATAATATTATTATGTTATTGCTAATGAGATAAGAAATTATGATACCTTAATAATTTGTGACCAACTAACATGTTGATTAATATTACTTATCGTTTACCTACTTACTTAGTATTATATGGCAATAAAGCGTCAGATGGTGTTTATATTATTAAATATAGTTGACACAGGAAATTGTTTTATTTTTTGTTTTTGTCTTATTAATAACTTTTTTTCTATTTGCTGCTCATTAACTTTGCATTGCAATTATTTCCTTTCTTCATTACTATTAGGAGAAATATCCTTAACAAATAATCTACAAGTAAAATAAATCAGATACAAAACAATAAAATTAACAAAAAGGATATTGTTCCCACTTGGTTTAGAACTCAATTCAACGCAATAATCTACAAGTAAAATAAATCAGATCACAAAAAGAATATCGTTTCCACTTGGAATAGAACTCAATTCATCCCATTCACATAGTATTATAACCACCTCTTTAACGACTCGGCTATTTGTGCTTATAATATAAATTGCAAAATATACTTTATTGTTCAATTACAATTCTAATAATGCATGTTTTGGAATAGTATGCAATTGTGTGAGTGAAGAAATGTGTTATAGGTGGAGTATTTATGCGTGTAAGTAAGTAATAATACTCTAGTTATACGTTACTCACACAAGCTCATATAGTAGTATGGCCTGCATAACGAACTCTTTGGCCGACTGTACATACGATTCGGCCTACAAATGAATTAAACTTTTTAATTTTGCAATGAATTGTAGCTAAAAGTTTTTATTACATTTTAATCTGACCACTGAATTCAAAAGATAAAATGGTAACAGCTTTTGCTATTGTTCCATTTTTATACAAAGCTTTTTTTGTATGTTTAGATTAAATGGTATCAAATAGATTTTATAAAGAATTTTAAATCGACTATGATTAGATGAATGAATAAAGACTAACTGGAATTGGAAAGTATGTCGGTAAAGGTCATCACTAGTTTTATTTAATCCTTTTTACGTGATGAATTTAAATTAAACTGAAAAAAAGAATATACATATATCAAATAAAATGAAGAACACATTTTTGAAACCTTTTTTATTTGCTCATGATGATCTAACGCCTTGGTAAGGCGAAATCTTTTCTTAGCCAATTTAATAGTCACAGATTGTGAGTTATAAGATTTCTATTCAGTCAGACAGTTCAAGGTCAAACCGCAAATTAATAAAAGAAGCAATATAAAGATAAACTCCATTTCAAGTAATGAAATGGAAACCAAAGTCACCAAACTTTACCCGAGTTCATCCGAACTGTCCTGAAGTGTTCCAAAACTAATAAACAACAGTAATAACTATCTGGGTAAACAATTGTTAGTACTTTTACGAATGGAAATTTGAGAGCATTAGATATTTGAAGGCTGAGGTGAGGTGGAGTAAGATAAATCCTTCATTCTTTGTAATTCTGATAGAAAATAGATAAGCATTTTGCGAGCTATGTCGGTTACTTTAATTCTTTGTCGGATGGTCTCATCGCGATGCATTGCAACTCCATAAAAACACCTCCTTTGCCATAGGAACACCGTCGCGTGCAATTTAGGGAACGTGGCGCATCACGTTGCTCACTTAACTACGCACTCGCTCCCCGTGTCTCGCTAACTCGTTTCTAGTTCTAGTTCTACTCGTTACTCGTTAATCGTTGCCGGTGAGACAAGTGCCTTACGTAGGATAGCGGGTTGGTGTCACAGCTCAACAGCTTCAGATTTATACTCAAGAAATATAATTGGTTCATCGATAGTTACCAACAATTTATTTAGTTGTAAAATGTGTCAGAAACAAAAGCGTCCGTCCGCAGGCATCTATCTACCTTGTTTATTTAACATACAAAACTGAACTAACATTTCTATTTTCAAAATGCCACGCTAAACATTGAATAAATCAAATCTAAGTGTAATATCGTTCCACAATAGGTCGTCGTCGTGGCGTTGCCGTGGCGTGGCGTGTGTCACAAAGCGGGCATAACGAGGGCGGGCCGGAAGCGGCTCGCTGGCGCCCATGCAGCATCCGACGAGGGGCGCCACCGGCTATATTTCCGTTTCAAGTCCACCGTGTGACGTGAGCCACATTAGTGAAGGTTGCTTGATGTGTATTTATTGATACTTTGAATATCGAATCGTCAATTTTGTAAGGCATAGACATTTTGACCATGGAATTTTCAGTTACCTTTTTTTGCTAAGAATAATTTTATTAAACTTGCTAAAAACTTTTTCGTCAGGGCTTTTAACAAGAGATAATGTATGACACAATATTGTATGATGGTTTGCCACATATATTTTCATTTAAGTTTGATAAAAAAATATTTGATATTAAATGATTTCAACGTTATAAAGATAATAATTATTTATTAAACTGAGCGAGGTCTTAAAGCGAAATACGGATGCATATATTTCGTAAAATAATATAGAGACGTAATGCGGTATAAACGTTGCTGATGTACCTACGTTAAATTCAAGAGGTTAATCCATGAGCAATGAGCTACAGACAAAGCAATAAGTATACTAAGAAACAATTAAATAAATTATTGGACCGGCTGAATTTGAACCTGCGACCTTTTGCACACCGGGCAGCCGCAACCAACCAGCTACGGTTCCTCTACATAGGACCCTACTTTTTTCAACTGTATGTTACGTCATAACGTGACGTCCATCCGTTTGTACCTATCTTAAGTAGGATACAAAGTCTTTTCAACTGTTTCTTTCCAAATGTTTTAAAAAATATTCAATAAGAAGCAATAAGTAAAAATTGATTAATGATTACAGCTTCTATTAACTTGCTCTTTTCTAAGAACTGACAATTTTATTGATCGGAATACTGCTATCGGGTTTCCATTAGTACGTTTTTAAATTGTGCCCGGAAAACGGTAATAGGTTGGCTCTATATTACGTTGGGTTAAATATAAGAGGAAAACATATTTCCCACGTTTTATTTACCTTTTTCAATATAATGAACAGAGTATAGAATTATAATCATACTAGAGCGTAAGCCTGAAACACAAACCAAGCCTGTTCAAACATCAACTTATAGATATTAATTAAGAATAAAATAGAAGACAAACATATTCATCTATGGAGTGCACGGTTTGCGTAGTGGTTAAGGCATTCACCTTGCTGCTTTCAACTGAGCTGGTATTGTGGGTTCGATCCCCACAAGGGACAAATATTTGTGTAATCCGCAAAGATTTATTCTGAGTCTGGGTGTGCTTTGTGTGTGTAAAATGGACGTTTGTAACACAGGAGTTATTTCTAGTAAAAAAAAACATTTGAATTACTAAATATTAGATATCACGGCATATTTACCATGTTTATTTGCTGTAGCGAGTTATTTCGATATTTCTCAAAACTTAAAAAAATCAGATTACTTCTTTGTTCTCATATTTTAATTCAATCACTCATTGGCCAAGATATACTAACTTTAATTGCTTATTGCTGAATATATTTTTAGATGACACATTGAGTAATTAAATAATAATTGAATATCTTATTATAATAATAATAAATAAACAAACACCTAAAGAGACTCGCGTTGGGTGGCTGGATCAAGGGTCTGATGCAGAAGGCGGTACTACTGGACACGGCACGCATTGTGAGGAGGTTCCTCTCTATGGAGCCCTAACCATCGGTAGTTTGGTCCCTGTACCCGATGCCGGTGGGGTACTATTTTTTATATTTTTAAATATTTTTTAGTACTTATATTTAAAAATGTAAAATTTTATACTTTTATATTTTTAAATGTACTTTACTTTTATAATTTATATTTAAACATATAAAAAATGAGAAAAAGATTAAATGAGTGATAATAATAACATAATAATTTATTTACAAAAAGTAGATTGTACATGGCATACAGAGTTGTCATATTATAATTATAGTTATAAAGAAAACCAGTACAGCTTTAATCAAAGGAATCATAGGACTCCCTTTCCTAAACTAGGCAGGAAACCTGTATGTATCTTAGGAAAGGGTATCCATTTTTGATGTCTTAATCCGGTTACAACAATATTGGTACGTGCAGTGGGCGAACAATTACTACTTGTATTTTATATATACTTCCCATGTCCACTTGAAATACGTTTAATTGAATGATCTCAGTACATGTTACATATTCGACAGAAAGTTGGCAGTTTTATAGTTCCCTGTTCGTTACATCACATAAACCATAAAGCATGTAGTATACCTACTCAAAGCAATATAAATGTCGTATCTTTTTCCAAGTATGTCGAGGTTAGCACGCAGATTAATATTATGCAGCTCATTAACCGAGCGGTGTGATTGCGTATTACAGAGTGAATTTAATATTAAACTTGAGTTTGAGGATTATGAAATACATGAGATATTGCATGTGGTGAGATTTGAATCAAAATTATGTATGACGTAGAGATCAGTCGGGATAACATAAAGATTTATAGGTTTAGTAGCGATTTTTTCATATTATAACATAACATAACATCAAGCCTATTTTAGCCAGATGTGTGTAGCAGAGGTGTACAACACCCAAACTTCAACTTTTATGTTTATGTCCCATGGGATAGAGGGTGAGCCTAACGCCATCCACTATTGCGAATATTCTGCTGGAAAATTATTAAATAACACTTTTTACCACGACCTGTGAATCAAACTAGAGAACTCGCGGTAAAAAGCGCGTACGCTTTCATACAATTATAGGAAAAAACACGATCAAACAAATCTATCTCGCATTTGTTAGAGCAAATATTTTTGGAAACCTAAAAAAAAATTTGAAGTTTTGGTTATCATTGACGTTTAATTGGATTGACTGTTGCATTTGAGAATTTTTTGCATGAAACATTATGAAACTTTGCACTGTTGTCTAAACCTAATCAGTCAAATCTCTACTATTCCATTGCTCAACGTGTTTATCCGATTAAACTAAAACAACTGGAAATGACGTAGGCCAAGATTAATGATCAACTGATCAGTGTGGGTTTTACTAAGTCATAATATGGTAAAATAAATCTTTGAAAACAATAAACACATACCGTATTTTATCACTCAAGTGTAGCGCTGTCTGAGACCAATTCTTTGCCAAAAAAAATTCAAGCGATCCGTTCTTTTATCGTCCTTTACGACGAGTTATTATTCCGTGTCTTGATTTATGTTCCGAGGGCAACTTTATACGGCTTTAAATGCAAGCCTAGCTGTGTTATTACACTTTTTATATTTTTACCTGTGAATTTCAATTTGTACCATTTTTCATTGCTGGTGAGATTTCAGTTGAGAGTCACGGAATGTTTGCTGGAACTTTGTAGGATATTTCTGACCTTAATTTTAGTGTCACTCTGGTAAGCTCAAGGAGAATTCATACTTGTCGTTGATTTGCAACTTTGAAGCTGGAATAATAAATCTATTTTAGGCGTTGTATAGACAAATTAGTTTTTAGTTGATGCTACTGGTTACGTTTCCTTTGAATAGTTTATAGTTGCCGCAAATAACTTATTCCATCTGAATAGCCTGGCAAAGCAACTAATAAAAACATACAGACATAAACACACGCACAAACACTCACAAACTTTAGGATTAAGAGAATAATTAGTGTTAAACAAACTGAACCATAAAATAAAATATTTTATCAAAAAAGATTTTAATAGCTACTCAGTCAATCATTTGAAAACATTGTTAAGATAATTGACTAGAAGAAAAAAAGTAAAAGGAAAAATATCTCAAATCATGGCCAATTTAGCGAGCTATTTAGAATAAAAAAACCTTCATTCATTCATTCGTCGGAAACTAAAAGACATTAACGTTTATTTTTATAACTTCCTGGGAAAAGTTAATATTGCGTTACATTATTATGATTTATGAAGCTACGTTATAGGATTATTGGCTTCAATATAAGATTAAACAGTAGTCTTTTCTTAGTTTTCTCGTATTTTTATGTTTAGAAGAATAATATTTTCTATTGATGTGCGCGCAGAGCTGGGCGCTACAACAACAAGGCAGAGAAACCCAAATTAAAACTTTAGGAGTCACATTAGCATTAGCCAAGTTCATTCTTTGCATTTCAAACCTAAATCTTTAAGAAAAAATTCAAACTTTTAAAATAATATTAAAGTTGAAAAATTAAGAATCCAGCAGGACTCGAACCTGTGCCCCCTAGGTATACGCCCCAAGTGCTTTGCTAATTCAGCTATGGATTCGTATGCTGCTAGACTCGAAATTTCTCAACTCTTTTGTGTCATAGGTATATTATATCTTAACCTTAGCTATACTATATTGGAACGTATACCCAAGGGGTGCCGGTTCGAGTTCTGCTGGATTCTTAATTTTTCAAATTAAATATTATATAAAATACAAAAAGGCATAGCAAAGCTAAAATTTGCTTTAAAATATTACAAACTTTTAAAATGTTAGGAATGTCTGTATGTTTGTGTTATGAAGACCACCAACCCATTTTATTCATATACCCAATCAAGACCTCAATAATTAAATAAAAAAGAAAATAGAAATGCATTTTTATTAAGAAGTGAACTTCTGATTAGACTTTTTTTATGTACACAATATCCTTTTCTAGCGCAGGTATAAATCAAAGCACGCCTCGCAATGCCTATTCGTGCTATATTTGTGCCGTGCAAATTTACACCGCGGATTTCATGGAATATTTTTATATGCAGTATGCGGGCTTCCGAATAAAATTCATACGACCTCACATAGCTATCCATGTTTTGATTAAGAAACAAAAAATACAACAGTTATCGATCGCTTTTTTCATACAATGTATGTTGAAAACTTGCGTGTGGTCAGGTGGTCAACGTATACATTACGGAATTACAACAGAACGTGCGTTCACACACCCAAGCGGTCAGACAATGTGAACGCAAATTTTGTCGGAGTTTCATAATGTGAACGGTTAATAGCAACAACTGGCCATGACGATACAGAAAAGGTTGCAAGTGCTTTGCTTCATCTCAGGACGATGATATTTTTTAAAAATTTGTTAACTATAAATATCTCACAATTTACACACAACGTCATCTAGTTCCAAACTAAGCAGAGCTTGTAATGTGGGTGCTAGAATAACTGATACTAATACATATATACTTTTTTTTTGTAAAAACTTACTTATTATATATATAAACACCCAGACTAAGACAAACCCTCGTGTTCATGCACACAAAGATTTGTCTTAAGCGGGAATCGAACCCGCGACCTCGGCGTCGCAGGCAAGTACACTACCCACTCCGCCATCCGGTTGTCAAATATTAACTGGTACCTTCAGTCGAAATGTGGTGCTGGAGGCGTATGCCGAGACCTGACCCTTGGACAGCAATGCGCAACAATGTATCAATCCTTTCGCAGCTTCGTGTTCAGACACGTCTTTCCACGATTTGTCATCCTACTTCGGTCACATAATTAGAAGGGGTGATGAGAGCCTTGAAAAACTAATCGTGAACGATCCCCAACTAGATGGAGCGACCAAGAGCGATGCCCATCAACAAGTTGAGGATCGCAGCACAGAGAGAAATTTATGTGCCTACTCTCACCACCAAACCGTAACACAGTAGAGCAAGCATTACTATTTTGCCACAGATTAATGGTAAGACGGTGGTTCTTACCCAATTGATCTATCAAAAGTTCAATCACTCAAAATATAATTTAATTTACTCAAGTTCAATCTATCAAAAGCTATTTTGTTTCATATCCACACATTCAAACTAATTTTAAAGTCTGAATTAATAAAATGTTATATAACTACGAATAACAGTAAATTACAAAATGAATAAATATGAAATAATTTCAGATGTCAAAATAATCCAGCGCAGAAACATTTATGTCAATGTCTGGACGACGGAAATAGAAAATGCGAGCCGAGCCGTCTGGAAATAGTGCACTTCTAAAAATATCTAGTTTGGGTGAGAAATTGTATTGGCAGGCGCCTAAGCTAACGGAGATGGGGTCTAACAAGTTATAATAAATGTAGGTGGTTTGTTTACAATATTGAGCTTTTAATTTAGGAATGTTTTTTAAATAAAATGCAACAAACTACTAAAATAGATGGTAACTTGCATGCAAATTACCATGTAGTGGGCCATATTTTGTTGAAAGTAGCTAATAATCTTAAAATAGTACTATTATTTTATGGTATATGACCATAACACATTTTTTTTTTCGTAAATGAAAAAAATAAATAATTCTACCAGTATGCTGTATCCAAAACGCCATTACCTGAAACAATTAATGATAAAAAATTAGATATTAATATACACTTTGAAAACATTAATATATATATACTAAAGAAAGATGTAAAACTAATAAGTATATGTGTTAGGGCACGAAGGTGATCCTTAATAAAACACGGTAATGATAATTTGAAACTGTGTTTACTCGCCAACAGTTAAAGCACTAATGACGATAGTTGACATAATAATTAGAGTAAAATAATAATTATGTTGTAATTTAAAATTCTAACACGATCATTTCTTTGAGATAAACAATTAACTAATTGGCACGCTATCATATATAATGGCATCCCAAAAAATTTAATTTATGTGTTTTGAAAGTTCAATTTGAAACGCCAATGTTTTAGTAAATTCAAAAAAGTTCGATTTTAATTTTGTTGAACATAGCCAGCGAAGATACAAGATTAGGGTCAGGGATATTTGGAGTCTTTGGACAATTGCCGCAACTCAAGCTCATCCCCCTGGATGAGTCAACTAGACGAACATTTGAACTGGTCGATTCATCCCGCTTCATAATTTCACAATCACATTGAACATCAAATAAATACTTTTTACAATCGTTTGATAACTTTATTGTTAATAAAAAAAGCTGCATCATTGAAATAAATGGAATCTGTCCATACAATTTTAAATAAAAGTGTCGTCACATCATTGGTTTCTAAGAAAAATATGTTAGGAATCAGGTCAATGATGACATCAAACAGAAGCTAGAAATGTTTAAAATGATGTTTTTATAGATTCGTTATTAAATTTTATAGCGTCGTGACGTCTGTCATCGAACGATGCACATCGTAAAAAAATATAAGACTTTTATCCAGTCTAAGGGCCTGTTCCAAAACCGTTAAACAAACGTTACTGAAATAATAAAATATATCATAAAAAAAATTAAGTGACAGCTGTGTTTGGTTTTATGGTAAATATTTGGTCAACTTACAATCATTTAAAAATACGTTATTTTTCTACTCGACGATTGAGCAACATGTTTAATTTAGTTTATCACCAGTTTAGTTTTGTTTCAAACAAGGCGATCACATTTTCTTAAGAATACAGACATGGTGGACAATCTTAAGACTAGTTGTTGAAAAAATCATAGGCTGGCTTAACAAGTAAATTAATTAAGTCACATGTGAGAATGTGAAACCAATAGTAGTCTTAAGTTAAAATCAGACAGCCAAATGGCTTGCATTGTTAGCTAGAACGAGCAGAGAGGCTAGTCGTAAATTCAAGCGTTTGTTTTCGCTAAATGACTCACTAGGCTCGATTCGCAAAGCAAGCAGCCAGCCTATTTGACTTTGCGTTAAAACAACTTAAAAAACAGTGATTTCCTAACTTCAAGAAGTTTCTGAGCCAAATTTAACAGTACAATCTGCAACTTCATAAACTAGCCACTGCACTAACCAGGAAGTTTGCAATAATATGGGTCTGGTCTACATTGTCAATCCTTTGAACGGTAGAGAAACAGACAAGATGTTATTTTATAATATCCGTAAGCTGAACATTCTAATACTTCAAAGGAGGAGCTTTGTGTGTCTATCTTATACCTTATACCTAGCCTTATAGCTCTAGTCAGTATACCTTACACCTACCCCAGTTCTAGTCGTTGTTAGTTTTACTAAGGCGCCAGAATCTTGAATGTAAGTTTGTGATATATCAATGTAAGACTAGTTATCCTACTACTACAGTACCAAAATCATAATATCGTTGTTTTTACAAGCTTAAATGTATGGATAGCTATGTATAGTGTACAGTTCAAAAAAATCATTATAGTGTGATAAGATTCTTTAGTTCTAGAAGGTTCACATAATTCGTTTTTTTATGGAGAAACTTCATTTAAGATAAAGAAAATAAATGTAAGAGAAAGTTGAACAATTGTTGTATTAGGTTGCGTTAATGATTCATTTTTAAAACAGGAACACTAGTCAACTAGTCGTTTATTAAATTTTGTCTACTTAAAACAATCATTACTAGCAAAGTGAGACATCTGCTAGCGGATGAAAAACACTTCCTAGCAAATACGACAAAACGAAACGTTCGTTAACACATTGAACACAATAAAACCACTTGTTGCGCAAAAATTCAGTCGCAGTAACATAAAATAAAAACGGCAATTCCTTTAAACTCTCAAAAATCGTGCTCTTCTACGGCTTTAGTGAATATCATCAAAAGACATCTCGAGAGCGTTTCCGTCGAGCCAATGTTGTATTTATTTCATCTCAGCCAGGATTAGGCTTTGCCACATCGAAACTCGGGGCAACAGGTGCCCTCCCCCGCAAGCCTGCCGCACCCCCCTCAACCATCTCGTACTACGCTACAAAACAAGCACAACAAGGTAAAATACACCCTCCGGTAACTAAACACTGTTTGTGCACATGAGGCCGAGAAAAAGTACACAGTACAATTCGGCGTTGCTCGCAGCAGCGACAGTTTGCGCGGCGATTGAGTTTCGCTTTGAAATTTTGTTTGGGGAAATGTCAGTCAATTGTCACGTGCCGTGTTAGTGGAATTAACTTTTGTAACAAATACAATCAATGAAAATAACAAACACTCCAACAACACGCATGTATTAAACCGTGATTAACAAATACTGAATGCGACAAAAGAACTGAATATTCTATTAAATAATTAGTACTTTTTAAGGCACAAAATACAAAAGATCTATCATATTTTCTATTATATCAACACATGAAAACTGAGATAAGCGAAACGAAACGAAAACCACCCAACAAGAAGTTCAAATACATAACAAATTGTGTGTACACAAAACTGTTCGCAAGTGTATTCGTATGGAAAATGTGATGATTCTAACCGAGTAGTGTTCACCTTTGGAGCAGTGTTCAGTTTACCGTTTCATTTATGCTCTACTTGACATTGTAATACACTCGCGTGCTCTAAGCATTATGCTCACGTCGAACGATGTAGGTTTATGTGTTAGGAAAGGGATACAGAATTAAATCAACCTGTTTTGTTACACAGTGTGACCTCTTTACTGGTACTGTGTGTTGCATCATTACGTAATCCTACCCAATACATTGTTACATTATTTAGTGTTATTATGAAGGCCTCGTGACCTGAAATACAGTTTTAACACTAACAACTGTCAAAATAGGATGACGTCTTCAATATTGTGTAATATAAATATTCTAGTTAAAAATGTGTACCTTCTTATTTTTTTTTAATATATATCTCGCATGCAAAATAAGCTTATAGAAAATATCATTTTTATACGAATAACAATAACGGTCAAAACCTTAAGCAGTTTAGTTTGCCATTTACCAGATTCTCTCAAACCGAAAGACCGTTATTACTTTAAGATAAAAGTTAATATTCCATGAATTTTTATTTTATTTTACAGGAATACAGTGCATGTTTGATAGGATATTGTTAAATCTCAAAGCTCTACGCTGTTCGTATAAAAAATCTATGGACAATATAATATAGATAGCTCGATTTGATTTACTCCGATAATGTTTAGTACAAAACTAATTTCCCATTCAATATAAACATACAATTTTTTTACAATGTGGTTCAACAACATGTATGATAATTTGTTGTGGTTAGTTGAACGTGCTCCGATGAATCTACAAAGTTATTTTGTTGTTGTTTCGTTCCATTGTTGATATTGTTTTGGGAAACATTATACGGCTCATTGACTATACTGTAACCATAGGGATAAAAATGTATTTCAAATTGGTTTTGTATCAAGAAAAAACATAAAATAAATAAAACAGGAGAATTTACTATCTGGCTGGTCATACATCTTTCTTACCTCTGAATCAATGTAAATTCAAATTGAGAACATAAGCCGGGTTTTTTGTCGGTTAAAACAGAAAAAGTATTTATACTTAAAAGAAAATTTGAATCGGAGCTTAAATGATTAATTTAAAATATAGGATATTATTATAATAATTATAATACAAAAACGTAATTCACCCAAAACTTTGCATAAAGTAAGACTTCGAACAGAATACTATACAATACTATGTTAATATGGCGTCCGATCATCATCAGCGATAGCTGAGTGGGAGACTGTAGGACTGCTAAGTCAAAGGTCTGGGGTTCGAAC
Organism: Hypena proboscidalis; assembly: GCA_905147285.1. Taxonomy (NCBI): domain Eukaryota; kingdom Metazoa; phylum Arthropoda; class Insecta; order Lepidoptera; family Erebidae; genus Hypena; species Hypena proboscidalis. The sequence continues at coordinate 4,016,965 of LR990132.1, forward strand.
CCACGACACACACCTCTGTCGATAAATCTTTAAGATTCGTCTTTTCGAAGATATTATGTGTGTATTTTATCATATAAATTATCGCTCGCTAACGGTGAAGGAAACATCGTAAGGAAACCTGCATGCCTGAGAGTGCCTAAAAAGTGCTGGAGGATGTGTGAAGTCTACCAATCCGCACGTCTTGGCCAGCGTGGTTGACTATGGCCTAACCCTTCTCATTAAGAGAAGAGGCCCGAGCCCAGCAGTGGGACATGTATTAGATACAGGGCTGCTATTATGTAAACGTAATACCCAATTATTATATTTATTAATACCAAGTGTCCTACAACGTCAATTTTTGAATTTTAAATTCACATCACAAAAAACCAATTACCCCTACTACAGTCAAATAAAAATTAAGCCCAATCATTATTGTCTGAGCGTGATCTTCCCCCATCTCATTACCCAAGTCGAAATTATACACCAAAAAGTAATCGAACAAAAAGATTTTATCAATGTAGCAATTTATTTGCATATTACGCTAATTAGGAATCAATTTGTAAGGGACCAGACAACATATTGTGTTCTTTGAAAAGGTCCTAGTAACAACCAGTTTGAGTTGAACTGCGGCGTGCGAGTGATATGTGATTTTTTGTTGAGATTAAGTACGCTATGGATGGCAGGGTGGGTCTTGTAAGGCTGGTCGGTCCCATGCTGCGGGCATGCCATTTCGTTATAATTGATTTTGCTTTTTTACGGTTGGGTGAGAGTGCCACGTCACGCGCATCGTTTCGGATCCGTCGGGGTGCCAGTTAAATAGCAACTGGCATATATTATGCGTGTGGCGGAAAATTGGGATATTTTTTTGTAACGTCATCATTACTAATAAATATAGTTTTAAAAAACTAAAAAAACACGCTTTTAAAGCACATCAAACTAAAAAGTGAAAAATAATTCTTATTATAACCTGAAAATAATAATAAACGAAAAATACTAGTACTATTGTGAAAAAAAGCGTGGGGCGCTCTGTGCCATATTTTTCGTCTATCGAGCGACCCACGCTTTTTTTCACAATAGTACTAGTATTTTTCGTTTATTATTATTTTCAGGTTATAATAAGAATTATTTTTCACTTTTTAGTTTGATGTGCTTTAAAAGCGTGTTTTTTTAGTTTTTTTAAACTATATTTATTTTTCACTTTTTAGTTTGATGTTATTTAAAAGCGTGTTTTTTAGTTTTTTTTTAATCCTGGCGATCCTAATCAGGATAATGAGATAAATTTATGAAATTATTATATTGTCGCTGATTCTTTACAAGTGTAGAAAGTTTGAATTAAATCTGTCCGTTTAAAGTGGGTCAAAATCGAGTCCAAAGGAGTCGGTTACATACAAACAAACAAACAAACAAACAAACAAACAAACAAACAAACATACAGGTGAAGCTAATATAAGCGTGTTAAAAATGATATTAATGATGCAAGCTAAAATTGTGTTGTTACATTTCCGTAAGAAAATAATAATTTTCTCAAGCAATGCCTCGATGGTCTAGTGGTTAGAGTATGCTCACTGCGAAGTCTCGGGTACGATTAACGGTTCAGACAAAGTGTTATTTGTAATCTTCTCATCAGAAAATTCACAATAGCAGCACGTAGTTGGAATTGTGTCCGGTGGATGGCGATGAGCTCACCCAATATCCCATGAGACAGTTGTACACTTCTGCCACACCCTTCTCAGTAATATAGGCGTGATAATTTAAATTATTAAACTAACCGAAAATAACATAAATTATCTTTGAATATTTCTCTGAATAATTAATTTAAATTCAAAATGTCTAAGTTGACTTACTAAGAAATCAAATCAAAACATCAAACTATTTATCATTTCTATTCCTAGTTTATTAGTTTAGTCTGTATCAAAACAAATTAATTTCGACAACGTTTCAAGAAACTTCATAGTTCACTCTGCTATTCGTATAATTATCGTAAGAGTGTCTGCACACTGCACAAACTCACGACATGGTTTTCGCCCCCACCTGGGTCCTGTTACGAGCCCGCAGCCTCCGTAGAATGTTACAAACAGAATGTGAATATAAAATAAATAATATATAGAATGTATGTAAGTGTAAGAAACAAAATCTTTTTTCACGACGCTGTTTACAAACGCACGATTTTTTTATACATATCTGCCGAAAACTGTGTCGTGATTTCTTAGCCTAAGGCGCGACAATTGCGGCTGGAAGATATTAGCATTATTGTGGTTGCCTGGTCGATTAGTCGTGGATCCAAAAGAAAAGCTGAAATAAGCGGTGGCGCTAGCTCCTTTTGGATGCCTTAAAGACTGTTACATAACAGTTTTATTCAGACGGTGACTACGCGCATTTTGCTATTGTACGTAAATAATGTTTAATTTGCAAGTGTTTGCAGCACGTCACAATTTTAGTCGACGGCAACGCATCAAACATCGTAATGCGTAAAACTCTTAGTCGCTGCCATTAGTTGTCTGGTGTACCACTGACAATGCTCTGACCACTAGTAAACGCCTTCAATCGCAGCCACATGTGATCTAATGTACTAGCGCCCTAATAAAGTACTTTGACCAATCTGTTTCACCAATTTGTTTGACTGGGCAAGTATTTGGTTTGCATACACATAGCTATACACTCCCTATGGTATACCCTTCCAAGTTCAGAACTTTGAACATGGAACTTAATTATCTAAACATAATACATGAAACTAGATACACAATACTGGTAACCACATCTTCTTTTGATGTTTTACTTTTTTTTGAAATGTAGTAAGGTTAGTAAATTAATATTATATTTTATAAATAATAAATATTATGAAAGTTTCTGTTATAATATGATAATTTGTATATTTAAATTTTAAGCTGAAACTAATCACATCTACAGTCTCACACTAATTAATATAAAGGTAAACATTAATTTGTGTTTGATACCGAACTAATAGGTACTCCGTTGAGAATAAAACAACAAAATTGAGTTCTGATCTATGCAAGATTCATTTATTAGTTCCACTGATGATTTTCCCTACTAAAGGTGTGTAACATTTCGATAGCGCGATCTAATTCTTATGCTAACTCCATCTACCGCGAAAACATGAACTAAACGGTTTAGTTGATAGTTGCTTCGTGAACAATTTGTATGTGTGTGTGTATTTTTGTAACTTTTTCCTTCACGATCGAACACTCGAGCAATTTTTTTGTAAGGTATGAAGTTAACATACATTACGCCCATATTACCCAGAATGATGTAGCAGAATTATATAACACAGCATCAACAATTCGCCTGTTATGTTTAGGTCCCACGTAATAGGGGTGAGCCTTTCGTCACATGAGTAGATAGCATACAGAGGCTAAGCATAATACAACCGCGCTCTGATGGTACACCACTGCAAGTTTGTCACGTTCGGCTTGGTTAGTCCACTAGTGCACGTTATTGTTTTGTTTTTAAAGAAAGTATAGTACAGCCGTGATCTAACCACTTATTAGCTACACCAAATTTCGTATTGTTACGTATTTGTAATTTATTTTATTATGCTAACCTTACCAAAATAGGTAAGCATTTTGCTCGTATTTCAGAAGCTTAGCATCATGTGTGCTTTCATCATCCACTGAGCTAGCCTTTTATTATATTTATACGAGATGAACTTTAATTAAAATAATTAAAGGTTAGTTTCTATCGACCTACTATGCAGGTGGAACTATGTACTTTGCTTAAGCATTGTCAGGCTGACCCAACATTAGGCGTGCCTGATGGTCGGGCGTGTGGGCGCGCTGGCTGCACACACATTACACGACAGCAACACGCGACGCCGTGTGACGTGTGCAGCCAGCGCCTCTACATGCTCGACAATCACGCATACCGAGAGGGACGCCCCCAGGCAAGATGGCGCGACGATCTGCGTAAGATTGCTGGTAGCGATTGGATGCGTAAGGCACAGGACCGTGAACTCTGGTACACCTTGGGAGAGGCCTATGTCCAGCAGTGGACTGCTACAGGCTGATGATGATGATGATGCATGTAGACGTCGGCCTTACACCCTTTATATCACATACACAAGTATCGATTCGCAATATGATTTATTACAATCAGCTCTAAACGTGCCAGTAGATATAAGCCTCGATGTATAATTGTGTACACTCGACTGGTTATTCATAGGTGATTAGTATAATTACAGAGCTATAAGGTATCACGGTATCTAGGGTTGTCGATTGCTGAATTTGGTGTTAGGAATTTAATGGTATAAATTGAAATTATATCAAAAGCTAGTAAAACCAAAATGCTTAATTATTATAGAGAAAGAACTACAAAGTATCTAGTACCTAAAGTATATAATAATATTAAAATGTTAAGGGAGAACTCTAAAGTTAGGGACTCGAGTAGAGTGCCTGCTTGATGAAAAAAAAACCCTAATCATATCTCAATAAGTAATATAACATCTGTCATTGGGCGGTGAATTTCATAATTATATTGATATCTTAAATAATAATTATCAAATACGTGTTGTTAAGAATAAGTTAAGTACTTATGTAAGATTGGATCTCGCCGATTAACATTTTGTTTGACGAGTATAACATTCAATGTTCACAATTGTAACTTATGTAAAACTTTAACGTGTAGCGTGTAAATGGGCCTTCATCTATAATCAACACTGCAATTGAAGTCTCAGTAATAACCTTGTTAATTCTAACAATATCTAAGCTTGAAAATTAATCACGTTACGTTATGCCGCGAAATTTGATTGCAGGTAGCAACCCTGCATCTGTCTTAGAACAATATTACTGTGCTCATCATTATTAACTTACCTGCAAATTGGTTAGAGCTGAATAGCAACTTTAGTGCGGAGTAGGGTAACTCTGATGTATTTACTTATCGTGTGCCTAGTTACAACTATATGAACATATTCACCAATATGAACGGTCCCACCTGTATGTATTTGTGTGACATTCTGTATAATGAAAAGGAAGTACGACAGTTTTGAGATACGTAAGCTATGTAATGACGCATGTGGTTAATTAGTGCTTGTCACACTTGACACTGAAATAATTAATTTCATTAATGTATGTGTTGGACCCGCAATAACAAGTATTTTTAACCGACTTCAAAAAAAGGAGGAGGTTCTCAATTTTTTTTGGACTTCAGAATTATAAAATCATTATTTAATTATTTATATTTAACTAAATGAAAAAACGTGTTATTTTGTGCGAAGTAAATTTATTTTTTGCTTTTTAGTTTACCTACTTTTTGAAGTCGGTTTTTTTTCTTTGTTAAAAATTATTTTTATATAAATACACTGTCGGTAATTCACTGGACTTAAAGATAAATGTCAAATGAAGTATCTAATATTTTTTTTATTATTTCACAACTGCGACCACATTTATCTTATTACTTCATTTATTTTGATATTGACCATATGATTAAACGCAAATAAGGGATTTTACTTTAAACTACAACATCAGAAGAACCTCAATTTTCTTGTGCAAACAATACCTTCGAAACCCTTCGATCAAATGCACCATCATTGTGTACAAAGTACACAGGTACCCCTTTGTGTGAAATCATCTTAATTAGCCCTTCAGAAATATCCCGTAAGCAGATTACTCGGAAACAAAGGAAGCATTACAATTTCTACCTTTTGTCAAATCTGTATAATTAAATTAAAAATAAGCCCGCCAGTCGAGAAATTCACTTAATTTATATTTGATACGATTGTATTTCTTGACTCTGTGAATAATGTTGGTTCTGTTTTGCATTTCATTATAATTATTTTGAAGGCGAGATGAGCTGGGATTCTTGGTGAGTTTCTAGGAATTGTGAAATTCATTTGTCGGTTTGTGATAATGCGTATAATTTGTATATCGACATCAATGCTCTGGGTCTTTTGCAGAGTTTAAATATACACGTCATATTTTTTTTCAATTGGTATATTTATTTTTATTGCGAATACGTGTTACTTACGTTATTTTAGCCGGACATATGCCTACTAGTTTTGAATCCATTACGTTCATCAACTGGGCAATTAATGAATTAATTTAATAACATTTTGGTATATTTATGTTTAATGTAATTTTTCCACCACCAATCAGACGTTTCAATCTTAAATACATTAACGTTTAGTGTATAATATTTGTACTATTTCTAAACGGACCGGCCATAATTACATAACTGTATTGTTTACTAAATGACTAGTTTGACAGGCACAAGTATATCACAATCGTTAACACCTTGTGACTTGTATCTGGGAATTTTCGTTAATTTTTAATTTTTAGTTTATTTTTCTTGTATTGTTTTTTTTGGTGGTAGTGTTACTTTGTTTATATTTTCTTTGTTTATATTTTCTTGTGAGCGTTGATTTACTGTGTTGTTCTCTCTGGCAGGGACTAGCTGAAAATCAGTGCTGTGCATTGCGCGCAGCAAATACTGAGCTAGATCCCTTGCCGCACATTTTCTGTGTACTATTTTATATTTCATGTAAACTGTTTTTTTTTTAATATGTAAGATAATGTGTGGCAAATAAATGGTTTAAATGGTTAAATGGCTTGTATGACGCTTGCCAAACTACACATGCATTTGGCATGAGACACTCAGTCGATTAGAAGACGTCTTTATCTTAACGTACATTGTAGCATTATTGTTTGAACAATCGATTATGATAAGATAACCGATTACTTGGTTAATTTTTGTTTGATTACAGCTTAGGAGTTAATGAACATGTATTTGAAAGGTTTGCAAAAAAAAGGTACCGCTTAGATAAGTAACTGAAGATTTAATCTAGCACGTTCTATAACAGGCACACTCATTTTCTCAAATGTTCTCGAGCTGACAAATAACTTGTCAATTGCTCATCGTCAAACTAACGTCTGCTTTTCTAAACGCCTTCTATTTTCAAATTTCCAAAATCACATTTTTTTCCATAAGTCATTTTTCAATACTTCTTATTCTCTAATTGCACGTACCGCTTATAGCTGAACAGCATTCGTGATATAACGAGTATCATATTGAACCCACAATAGGCTATTACAGCGGCCCTACCATCTTCAAACAGATATAAAGGGAAACAATCTCGTCTGCCGGAATCGGCCCCTTTTGTTGTTCGACTTCAAATTACATTTTAACATTATTTGTATGCCGATGTGGTTTTGAAAAGTGCATGTAACGGATGGCTCTGACTATTTGTGGAATTCAATAGCGGGATTTGAAATACAGTCTTGTTTTGTTCCTAGAAGTTGAATTAAGGGTTATTTTAGTTTTGAGCACTTTACACACGGCAGTTACAACGTTAGGATGTATGTTATAGCTCGATAACATACTACGACGACTACATACAGAGATGTATCGTGATATAATACACATATACACATTATAGCTGCCGTATGTGAAGCGCTTTAGATATCAAACATAGCTTAAAACACCATCAAGTTCTCTACAGTGTCTTTCCTAACCGCACTATCATGCTTGTAATTAATCAACACGATAGGGAGACAATTGGTCAATTTTGCTAGCATTGAAAGTCATAAATCATTAAATAAATAGGTTTCAAACAATGTTTGTAACTTATATAATATTATATATAAAATTCTCGTGTGCCAAAAAAAAATTTGTTTGTATTTTTCTATAATGTGGCATTTAAAAATACATACAACCTTAATTTTTTACCCTTTTATCACCAACCCCTATTTTTTAATAGCCATTTTAGTAATTTAATCATTTTTCATCCCGCTCGATAACTTATCAATTATTATCGTCTATTTTGTAAATGTATTTCACTCTATTACGATTAAAATTTCCCTGAGCTTATGGCAAATCTATTTTTTTTATAAAAATAATCAAAATTACCTAGAAATAATTTTGATGGCAAAGCAACGTTTGCCGGGTCAGCTAATATAAATAAATAAATAAATAAATATTTCACAACTCACACACAACGCCATCTAGTCCCAAACTAAGCAGAGCTTGTACTATAGGTACTAGAATAACTGATACTAATACATAGATACTTTTGTAAATACATACATATTATACATAGAAACACCCAGACTAAGACAAACCCCCATGTTCATGCACACAAAGATTTGTCTTAAGTGGGAATCGAACTCACGACCTCGGCGTCGCAGGCAGGTACACTACCCACTCCGCCATCCGGTCGTCAATATAATATATAATGTTATTTTATCAAAGTTATCATTTGCTTTTTGCACAAGAAAAGTAGTTTTTAAGCTACAGTTTATTGATCAGCAATGTCCATTTAGGGAGACATAAATTTGAAATGTTTCAGGATGTATTTAAGTGCTCTCAACCTATCTTATTAGAAAACCGGCGTGTGATAGATAAGCTTAAAAAATGACACACACTTCAAAATTTATGAAATTAATTCAAGTAACGAACAGCAGACAAACGAGCATTGCAGGGGGATACAGATTAAAAATCACCATTTTATTTCTAATTTATAAACGAAAGAGGGGCGGTAGCGCGTGTTGGGTGCGTTTTATGACCGTCAGAGGGCGCTAATGACCTCAAATAATTGGTGCTTTAAATGTAAATGACTACACACGCCAACCTCTCCCGGCTTTATTAAATTTCGCGATTGCTTAGCAAGTTTATGGAATGTTATCACTGCATGACAGGTATTAAGATTTTTGCCAAAAGTATGTCATCTGCCGTGAATATTGGTAACTTATCTTGATGTATGTACGAGTAAGTACAGAGATTAAGGTAGGATCGTCTAAATATTATACAACATTTTAAATGATAGTTTAAAATTACATTACTACGAGGAAAGACCGAAATCATATATTTTTCAGTCTATGATAAAACAATATCTAGTTATTAATACCCGCAGATAACAAGAACACAAAATAATTATTAGTTCGCGCGGACTAACTGCGCATCTAATGACATTGTTTAAGTTGGGTACCGGCTAAAAACAAATAAATGTACCAAACCACCTTTAAAGGGGCACAATTGCTTGCCTGTTTACCATACAAAAGCATATGACTTTTGTATGGTATACAGGCAAGCAATTGTGCCTATTATTGTGTTTAACTTAAATATTATTAAATTATTTCTATTATTATAGACAAATCATATCTAAAACACTAAAATGCATGTTAGTTGGCTCCCATTTCTTCAAAATTATTATTAAAATTTTTCAGTTTGTATGTAACTCAATTAATGATAAAAACAGCTTTGACAAAATGGTCTCGAAAAAACATGTATTGTCATTGTATTTTAGTATTTCGATATAATTTGTCAATAATAATAAAATCAAACGTAATTATAGATTATAATAGATTAACAATAATAAATTAAAACCTAAAGTTTAACCCATATAACGTTACTATAAAAGCAAGGCGCTCTACTCCCTACTTTCAAAATACCTTTCCAAGTTTGTCCCTGTTTTTTTTAACAGCATAAAAAGAAGTCTAGATCAAGAGTATAAAAGAAACAACAGATTTCATTGGTACGAAACAAATTCTACATTAAATACATAGCTTTAGCTGACGAACGCAAAATACGACGTTATTGTTCCACCCAAATTAAATTAACTTCAAGATTAACTGGTGTTCTAAACATCAATCAAGAATCAGAAATTAATTAACAGCAAGTAAACACTACTCTAATCCAAATTTATTGCCAGTAATTTAGTAAGAATTAATTAAAATGACTAGTGAATTAATTTCGCGAGCTATTCGTAGCATTGATGGATACGGTACCTCATTAGCGTGGCTCTGTTTTACAGAAATAGTTTTTGTTATTTTATTTTTACTAGAACATCCTGCGATTTTAGGCATTTAATTTACGACCATAAAGAAACCAAGTCAATATCTCTCACACCCTATCTATATCATGTTTAAGATGCTGCAAACATCTGTATTAATGAATTTTACGTAATTTTTCAGGACGTCGCAGAATGATCAACTGAAATGTTAAACACATTGGCACAACACATGTCATAGTCATATTTATTTAAAAGTAGATCGTTGTATTTAATACTGGCACATAAAATACCAAAGAAAAAACATTTTATTCATGCACCTTCTTGAAATGTTTAAATACCTCTTCAAAAGTGTTAATTATTTTTCAGAATGGAATGTTAAACTAGTCTTGTATAAATTTACAGCAATCACAGTAGTAATAGTCAACTGAAAATGAAACCTATTGTGTTCAGAACAAGAGTTAAATCTGCATTACCATACCGCCGTATTATGAATGCAGTTGGTGGCTCTTCAACCCTCATTCTAAAATCAGTAAGCAAGCATCCCCGCTTAAAACAAGGACTCGCTTGTTTCTCGCTCCGTTACTTACACATACAAATATATCTTTGACTGTTTTATTCACAAATCTAAACTAAACCAGATGTTGAGTCTTGAAACAATACACCACCCGTTTCAAAGTTAATGCAAATTTCAAGTAGCATTCGTACGAAATGCCAGCTCAGTACAGCCATTTAACCCCACCCGTCTTCACAATTCACCCCCCATTTTGTAACAAGAACGAATTTAAATCACATTCAAATTTCGCACTTCGATTAAAAGCTCTAAGAGGAACGCGTAAGTGTTGAATAAACATTGGTACAGGCTAACTTAAACCTACACTGGACAGTCCAAGTTAATGAGAGCCCTGATTCGTAAAACAATCGCCCCTTGTAATCCTAAATATTGGAGGTGACAGAGCGGAGACAAGTGTCTAACTAAATTGGTCACGTTCATGTGATCCCAATTACTATGTGCAGAGAGCCAAGCCGCTTATGCAAATGACGATTTCCCGCGGACACATCTAATGGGCCATGAAGGGTGGAGGGGCCGATGCACTTTTAGAAGCATCCTAGTTAGGGATGTCACTAGTACTAAACATAAATCTAGACTTTGTGTGACTTTGTTGACGTGACTAGAAATAAGATGAAAAAAATATATAAATTACAACAAATATTACTTTTCACGGATCCGGATGAAAACCTTATTCATAAATTAGTAAAAGTCTTGTCTTTGCCTCCTAAAATTTATTAACAGTCATGAAAACCCTTATTTGAATGTTTGTTTTTAATAAAAATATTATTTTACTTTTTTCTTTCTGAAACAGAAACAAATCATACTCAAATTATAGCTTTAATTGTTAAGTTTATGTACGAATTATAGGACTAAATACTAACATCACAAGTAATGACGACCGGATGGCGGAGTGGGTAGTGTACCTGCCTGCGACGCCGAGGACAAATCTTTGTGTGCATGAACAGGTTTGTCTTAGTCTGGGTGTTTCTATGTATAATAAGTATGTATTTACAAAAAGTATATATCTTTTATTATCAGTTATTCTAGTACCCATAGTACAAGCTCTGCTTTGTTTGGGACTAGATGGCTCTGTGTGTAAGTTGTGTGATATTTATTTATTTATTATTATAATTTAAAAATACTAAGGACTACGCTTAAAGCTACATTAATCGCAAATCAAAGTAACACTCGACTATTTCAGAGAATCCAGAAATCATAAAATTAAACCGAACAATCCGATCCCAATTACTCGCAAGCAGCAACCCTATCCTCCCATACTTACCCCTTAGTGCTAAATCAGGATCGTGGTGTGGAGGATAAAGTGACCAACAGACAGACAGCAGCAGGTTGTGTAATGTAACACTCCAGACGATTGAACCACACAGATGATTCGCTGTTTGGATCAGAGCTCGCTGTTATTAGGTATTGTTTAATGGATAGTGAAGTTCACATGTACTATTGGGTTTTACCAACTAGAGCTATGGACGTATACATTAAGAAACTTTAATTATATCTTATGTTATGCTGTTACTGAAATGTATTAAGGACCTGTTTCATAATCATTACATAAGAGATATTCACCAAGTAAATTATAACTTGACAGAATATAAAGTGAAAGATTTCAATATGAATATCAAACACAGTTACTCTAATTTGTTTGTGTTTTTAGGTTTATCCTTTGAGTAGCGTTACTTGACGATTTTGTAATTTGTTGTACAAAAACCCGATACTGGTCATAAATAGTGACGTTATAATAATGCAACAAGTAATTTGCAAATATCACTATAATAAAACAATATTCGTCAAGCTGTCAAAGTATAATCTCGTTAAAAAAAACATTTCTATTTTTAGAGGCATCACAGTCTGCAAAAAATTGCAGTGAAAGATAGCAGAAAAAATCAGTCTTCCAATACATTGCCTCCGCCACACATTGGCTGCGGTCCCACAATTTGATCAATTTATAATTCAACCGGGTCTTTATTGGTGCTCATCCTATTATTCCCTTTAATTGCTATGGAAGCGTGATTGCTTTTGACTTTTTTTGGTGTATTTTTGTATCATCTAAATAATAAATTTGACTTTGTTAGTTATGTTAAGATGGGAACCCATCTACCGCCGACCGTGGTAACCATTGCTTAATCAGCAAGATGAATCGGTCCGTGCGGTTTTGACTTAGCCACGAGCTCCCCATTTAACATAGTAAATATTAGTGATATTTTTATATACTCATTGTATTATCATGACGAAGACTGCTTCAGCATAGTAGAAGATACCAAAAGGCTACTCTTCCAATACATTGCCCCCACCATACATTGGCAGCGGTCCCACAATTTGATCAATTTATAACTCAAGCGGGTCTTTATTGGTGCTTATCCCCTTTAATTGCTACGGGAGCGAGTGGTTCTAGTTTTTTCGTTTGGTTGCCCTCGTGTGCGAAAGATTACAGTTCAGTAATTTGTGGAGGAAACCGTTTGTTATTGTAAAAGTTGTGGTATTAAAAAAAGTTATTGGCTTTAATTGTGGATGTTGTTTTGGTAATATCATGATACAAAAATATGAATTTTTAATATTTAGTTGAGTTCACTTCGGTTTAGACCTTTTTAATATATTATTTTATTGTCTTAAACATAGCTAAAATCGACCACCAAATATGGTATTCAGATTGTTTTGGCTTGAGGACTTATTAAAAGAAAGTTACGTTATAAAAAAACGTATTTTTTATATTATTAGTGTTGATGGAAATCAATAGTCACTTCTAATCCCAGCCACAACCTTGCAGATTAATAATTACTCAAAGGTTCAGGATTGGATGAGTGTCAACCAATGGTTGAAGAGAGGTTATTTCAATTATCACCATAAACAACTTATACAAAATTACGCTTCATACTTTGACGTAATTCTCCACTACCACAAATCCAATTCTATATTTGGTGAACTTTATTACTTATCTTAGAGTGCACTATTCAATTCAATTCTTTATTGCGTTCCAGAAAGTATTCTTAGTTGGTAGGATTTAAAATAAATATGAGTCATTGTGGACCCTGTTGGGCATAGCAAAAATAGGAGGTCTTTATAAATTGTCGTTAGTCAGCTGCCCGTGGTCTCTCAGTCTAAAACAAAAACGTGTCCGTTGTATACCTCTACAACCGCTATTTATTCCACTCAACTGCGATTATAGCTGCTATTTCAAATTTATGCTAAACGCTGCAAATTATATTGGAATCGCAGCTACCGAGCGATAAAACGCTGATCAATGTGATACCGAACACGAAAACATATGTTCGGGTAATGTTATTAGTTGGGGTAGACAATTTGGTAGATTCATTTGGTTAATAGGGGTTTTTATGTCTATATTTTATGTGGATTACCAATTCCGTAGACGAAATAAAAATTGTAGGTAAGTGCTATAAAGATTGTGCAACATAAATTATTCAGTTTATCTAGAACGACGTTGTTTTTTCTGTTCAAAATACTTATTAAATATAATTAAATAAAATAAATATTTCACAACTCACACACAACGCCATCTAGTCCCAAACTAAGCAGAGCTTGTACTATGGATACTAGAATAACTGATACTAATACATAGATAGATAGATATATAGAGTAATCTTTATTGTACACCAATATTAACAAAGAAAATATGTTGTAAACAATTGCACTTAAAAATTAAGTTGCACAATGGGCGGCCTTATCAACATAGATACTTTTCTTTTGTAAATACATACTTATTATACATAGAAACACCCAGACTAAGACCTGACAGACCCCTTGTTCATGCACACAAAGATTTGTCTTAAGTGGGAATCGAACCCACGACCTCGGCGTCGCACGCAGGTACACTACCCACTCCGCCATCTGGTCGTCGAACTTAACATAATATCACGCTTATATTATCCAGAAGGATGTGGTAGAGCTGTACAACACCCACACTTCACCTGTAATGTTTAGGTCTCATGGGATAGGGGGTAAGCCTATCGCCATCCATTGGGCATAAGCCAACTCCTTGCTGCTATTGTACATTGCCTGACGGTAAGTTCACAAATAATACTTATCCCGACCCGGGAATTGAACTTGAGACCTGGCGGTGAGAGGTACATACGCTATTTACTAGACCAGCAAGACAGTATACGCTAACCACTGTACCACTATTCCTTTTTTTAAGCTTCGCCTGCACTAGTAATAACTCCTGTGCCGCGGGGGTGTTGACATACTTACATTTCACACACGCAAAGCACACCTAGAGTCAGAAGTGGGGAGTGTGACGTGTGGAAATCGAACCTACACAACACCATCGCAGTTAAAAGCGGTAAGGCGAACACTAATAAATAAATAAATAAATATTTCACAACTCACACACAACGCCATCTAGTCCCAAACTAAGCAGAGCTTGTACTATTGGTACTAGAATAACTGATACTAATATATATATACTTTTCTTTTGTAAATACATACTTATTATACATAGAAACACCCAGACTAAGACAAAACCCCATGTTCATGCACACAAAGATTTGTCTTAAGTGGAAATCGAACCCACGACCTCGGCGTCGCAGGCAGGTACACTACCCACTCCGCCATCCGGTCGTCCAACAACACTTAAACTACTACGCCAATCGTGCACTCATAACGAGATAGCTACAGAAAATTGGTTATTGCTCAGTAGAATTACATAATAGTTATAATCGCTATTAACAACAATGATTCGTAATAACAAATTCACCTGCCACACAACTCAAACACCAAAATCAAATCGATACATCAAATTAAATCGATTACAACTCGATTGACAGGCGTCAAGCTGTCATTTACTCCAACATACCGATGTCTTCACTCGCATTCCAATCGACGGTACAAAGAGTTGTCTATCTTCGCTTGCAATACTTTTTGGCTTGTCATACGAATGGTATCAGGTCGCTGATTATAGCGTTTACTAAGTGCCGATTGATTGATGGTTGAAATAGTGGTTAGTTAATTTCTTCTGTCACGTTTAATAGCACTAACCTTACAAGGCCAGTATAAATCTTATATATAAAATTCTCGTGTCACAATGTTAGTTACCTTACTCCTCCAAAACGGCTTTACTGATTTTTACCAAATTTTATATGCATATTCAGTAGGTCTGAAGATCGGCTACTATCTATTTTTCATAACCCCTAAGTGATAAGGGTTGTTCACCATTAACATTGTTTTTTTAATTTATGGCCAGTATTTTTTTGTTTTAACTTTCTATAATGTGGCATTAAAAAATACATACAACCCTAAATTTTAACCCTTTTATCACCAACCCCTATTTTTTAATAGCCATTTTAGTATTTTAATCATTTTTTATCCCTCTCGATAACTAATCAACTATCGTCTTTTTTGTAACTCACTCTATTTCGATTTAAATTTCCCTGAGCTTAACAATAATGAATGATTAATGTACTTAATTTTTTAATTTGTATTTTTTAATAAACAAATTAACTTAAAAATGCCAAATCTGCTTATTTATAGCTAGTTAATATATAAGAATCCATATATTTTACTGGATACTTTCTCGAGCACTTTGTGTATTCGCAGGAGTATTATTAAATATAGTTAGTTATTTTAACTTCTTGTTGATTATTTTAGCATTTAGCTATGCTGTGCAAATTATACAAAAAACCAGTTGAAAAATTATGGAACCTCACGATCACGAAATGACGTAACATAATATAGTTAAAAAAATTAGGGTTCTGGCAAGAGGTGCTGAAGCTGGTTGGTTAAAGCGGCTGCCCGGTGTGCATTAGGTCACAGGTTCAAATCCTGCCGGTCGAATATTTTTTCGAGGGGTTTTTGCGAAACAAATCAGAAATTCTTGCTGATCTGTGTCGCAAAACGCAGTGCCATATTCTATGTGTGCAAGAAACCCATAGAGATCACGGTCAAAGTCGGCCATACATCTCCAGACTGACGCAGTAACGGAGTGTTTGTTGCTCCCGGCGTAAGCATAAAAAAAAATATCGACACGACGAAGAAGAAGCACGACAAAGCAGCTACATCCACATATTTTACAACAAATCGCAAAATAAAACCTTTCAAAACTTTTCAGACCTAATGAGGCCCGCAAATATATCGAAAACTTCTTTTTTAATTTACATACTACGTATCAGACGGTTTAAACTTTTTTAATTTGGCCTCTCCGCCGGACCGCGTAGCGTTCTACGGCGTAGAGGGGACGTAGCCGAAGCGTAGAGCGCCTACACATATCGAGATTTTTTATTTGGCAAATGAGGTCCTACTTCAAAAGTACTTGATTTGTAAACAAAGTTTTGATGAGCTCGTAAGGCATAAAGCATTTCTAACAAAATAGAGTGAATAACCAATCAGATTTCGTTATTGCGACATCTCCTCTCCGATCCGCTTCGGTGAACTAAGTCTTTTCGGTCTTTCGGTATTATATTTCGTTTTTTTGATTACTTGTCTTGTAACTATAATCTCTATAAGAATATGTACATGATTGTACATGATGACTACAAACTCGTGCCTAATGACAAAAAATACCTGTTTTATTTCATTAAGAATGATATTAAAATTACGCCCATATTATCCAAAAAGATTTAGCAGAAGTGTTTAAGTCCCATGTAATCTGAAGAGACCCTATTGCACACTAACAAGCAAAATTCCATGCTGCTTCCAATGCCATGACAAACGAGGTGGTAACTTCGGATAATCATTTAGATTGGGTCTGAAAACTTAAAATGATGATGATACATATTTGTATTCAAATTCAATAATGAATTCAACAAAACAACTATCTAATGTAAATAAAAGATGTCGGTTCTAATTGGTGTAAACGACAGCTTCAAATTAGAAAATTTAATGTTATTATTATTATAAAAATAACAAACTCAAGTTAATTTACTTTACAGTTGCCAAAGGCGAACATAAATACAATTATAATAAACCTAAACAAAATAATTATCCAAAGTAAACTATTAGGAGGAATCGTCGTGACCCCAAAATGCGGGTAGATGTAAATTATTCATGGAGAACCTTGTGTCCCGGGGCGGCCTGTGATTCTATTGTGATCAATAATAATGAGTTTCTGAGGTGTAGTACACGACAGAGAACCGAATCGCACTGAATATGTATGCGCCTAACTACATCAGGGTGCGTTGAAGGTCATCTGAGGTGAACAACATTTTTTTACTGTGATCCCCTATGGAACAAAGACGTGATTTCTTGTAGCATTCTTTTAATATTATTACTTTGTAGTTGTACACTCAACTCTTGCCTAGTCTTCTCTTTCTTCTTTTCCTCTACGACTCAAAGGTTTTCTGGTAGAAAATGTAATATTGAATTAAGCTCGCCTTTGTATCTAACATTTGAACTGTTTTGTTCTATTATGTTATTGTTAATTCTGTGTGTGTACAATAAAGTATTTGAAGTGATTTTATTTTTCTACATTTTAGAATTAGCAAAGTCAACTTTTCTAATGATATATTTTCACTATCATTGAACAACAAGAGTGTACGGTTGGCGTTGTTGTTAAAGTAGTCTTATCGCTGCTTTCAACTGCGCTGGTGTTGTGGGTTCGATATCCACATGTTCTGACTCTGGGTGTGCTTTGTATGTGTAAAAAGTATGTTTGTGAATACCCCCGCGACGAGTCATTCCTAGTGTAGGCGTCGTTTAAAAAAAAAGCGAAGCGTTAGCGTATGCGCCTCTCACCACAAGGTTTGGGGTTTGGTTCTCGGGTCAGGAAAGTGTTATTTGTGAACTTTCCGTCAGGAAATTCACAATAGCAGCACGGAGTTGGAATTGTGCCCGGTGGATGGCGATAGGCTCACCCCCTATCCCATGGGACCTAAACATAACAGATGTAATGTAGGTGTTGGACACCTCTGCTACATCCTTCACAGTAATATAGGCGTGAAGTTATGTTATGTTATTAGTATGTCATGTCAATCAAAATAAAATGTATTGTCCCGTAATGCATCAATATAATCCATCGCGTAAAATAATTTTCCATTCCAGTTCTACTTTCATTAAAATCAGCCTTTTTATTGTTAATTATTTTAAAAGCTGTCAGGTATGATTATTTAAAAAGATATGAACTCCGAGTAACAGCAATCAATTTTATGAACTTTTTATTCTTTGTTATATTTAGAATCGATAAACAATCATTTCTTTAGTATGACCCAGTTTGTAACAATAGAGTGACACTTAAATCGAATAACACGTAATAGGAATAATCTGTTTACACGATTCAAGTTGATGCATTATCTTGCCATCTTTATCTTTATAATAGCGATAAACAAAGCAAGCATTAGCATTGCCTTACAGATTGTTTAATGGTCCTTAATAATGTCAAAAAAATTGCAGCATACTTAATACTAAAACACCGACTTCAATAACTTAAACTTATATGGTTTTCTCATGGGTGCCATTATCAGAACAAGACCAAATTGAAATGAGACCACACGAAAAGCACCAGCTTTCATATAAAAAAGAATCATTGAAATCGCTTCGTCCAGTCAAAAGTTATGAGGTAACAAACGAAAAAAAAGGAAAAGAAAAAAACAGATGAATTGAGAAATACATTTAAAGATATACATATTATGACGTTACATTCTCAATACATTTATGAAAATTTAATGTACGTTCACAAAAATCGAACGAAATTTAAGAAAAATAGTGATCTCCATAAATTAAATCTAAGGAACAAAAAAAAAAACCGACTTCAAAAAGTAGGTAAACTAAAAAGCAAAAAATAAATTTACTTCGCACAAAATAATACGTTTTTTCATTTATTTAAATAGAAATTATCAAATAATTATTTCATAATTCTGAAGTCGGTGCCAAGTAAATCGGATAAATCAGAACTAATATTCAGTCAGAAAATAGTTGTTAGAAAGATTGATATTATCTATACAGAGTTACTGTTTACTTGGCACCGACTTCAGAATTATGAAATAATTATTTGATAATTTCTATTTAAATAAATGAAAAAACGTATTATTTTGTGCGAAGTAAATTTATTTTTTGCTTTTTAGTTTACCTACTTTTTGAAGTCGGTTTTTTTTTTTTGTTAAAAATTATTTTATTTTACGATTTTTAGTGATGGGTACACTGAGCAGAAATGTTTCTCGAATGAGGAGACGACGGTTACTTGAGACGGAAAACTTATTAATAATAATCCCCATACTCCTATCCGTTGAGGAGTTGTACCTTCCAGCATCAGCTCAGCAACTTAAAATGCAAATATCCAAGTAGTTTTAGGTAATATACGAAAAACAATATAGAAGCCTTTGAAATTTGAGAGTTACCCATGATTTCTCTAGGATGCCATCATCAAATCATGACCTCATATTATGAATATACATAAGTAATATTCAACGTCTCGCCTCATCTGTGATAACTTGAAAGAATACAGTAAACGGCCTCAAAGAGCCTATATTTAAAGAATTATCCCCGTACTCCTAACCGTTGAGGAGTTGTACCTTTCAGCATCAGCTCAGCAACATAAAATGCTGACTACTAGATGCAAATATCCGAGTAGCTTTAGATAATATACAAAAAACAATATAGAAGCCTTTTAAATTTGAGGGTTGCCCTCGATTTCTCTAAGATCCCATTATCAGAACGTGACTAAAAAAAAATGGGACCACATGACAAGTATATCCTATCAAACAAAAAAAGAATTTCTCAAATCGGGCCAGGGGTCTTCGAGTAATCGGCGAACAAACATAAAAAAAAAAAAAAAAAAAAAAAAAAACATACAACCGAATTGAGAACCTCCTCCTTTTTTTGAAGTCGGTTAAAAACAAACTCGCTGTGCCCACTACTAGGCTCCATAAAATCTCTAATTCGTTTCCAGGTCAATGTATACGCTTTTACAATAAACTTCCTTTAGACGCAATAGAATTATCGATTGGTAAATTTAAAAAATATGTTAAAATTAGATTATGTCAAAAAGCATACTACAGTATTTCGGACTACATAAATGATAATAGTATTTGGAAATGTATTGCTCTTCTTATGTGACTTTTATTATGTATACCTACTTATTGTTATAGTTTTCATTTTAAAAGATGGTGCACATGAGTTTCTCACCAGCTCTTCTCATAATGCAATACCCATCGGAGCTGGTACTTGGATTGATTTTAATTTTAATTTAAACAGTTTGATTAAAATTAATCTAAGCCCCGGTTATTCAAATCATTGTAATTAGTATAATTTAGTATTATTTATTATTTATTTTATATCATTTTTTGTAATGTTTTGACGTGTTCAAGCGTCTCCTGGGGCCTATGAAAATAAATGATTTGAATTTGGAATTTTAAGATCCTTCTCCTTTTTTGGAGGCGATAACGTTAAACTCTTCAGTCAGCCGATTTCATATTAAACACAATAATAAATTATCAAACTATTTTGTTAGATCATACCAATTTCTGTCTACACGATAAATATAAAATTGATACTCGTTACAATAAACATTTTTTCCTTAAATTATTCATTTCATTTATGAATTAAAGCAATTAATTATTATAACGGCCTATATTTGAAACCAATACAAACCAATTAATAACAACAGAAAACTAAAGTCCCACAAGCCAGGGACATCACTATTAACTAATAATTGTAAGCCGGTGGCTTAGTTCCCGCATAAATACTGAATGTCCAGGAAATAGACGTCGCTCATTATTGTATGAGAACACAACATGTGTTTTAGCTATTGTGCGCAATTTATATGTAATTGAATTAAAACGATAACTCAAGGTCGGGTAGGTTTCCGTCAGAAAAATATAAGTTAAAGCTTGGAGTCTAGAATTTAATTAATTAGACGGCAATAAGCTCAATCCCTGGTCAGTATTCAATGTGCCGAGCCTTTTCCCAATTAAATTGGGGTCGGCTTCTAGTCTAATGGATTCAGCTGAATAACTCAATTTTACGTAGATCGACTGCCATCAGATCTCCACAACCCAGTACGAGGTAAGACCGTGCTCTAGACTAGTTGTCAGACTTTCTGGTCTCTGATTATCCGTACCGACTGCCATAGATATTAAAAAGGCAACCAGAACCGACGGCTTAACATGTTCTCCGAGGCACGGTGGAAAACTATGTTAAAGATTGTCACTGCTGGTCACATGACACTTAAACATAACAAGTAAAACGTGGATATACAGCTCTGTCATACGGTTAACTAATGTTTGCCATAATTTAAAATGCCATAATTTCATATGCCATACTAATTTCATTAGAAATAACGCTTCAGTAGCCATAATCGTGAAATGACATAAAATTACTTTCACTAATTCCAATGGTCTTCTAACCTAACCTATCCGAGTCGGATTGCATAGAGTCGGGTTGTAACGATAATTAATTTCGACCTAATTTTCATAATTATAATCAAATTTTGATTATGCCAAGAGTCGATTATGAGATGCGTTACATGTCCTATGAAAACTAATTATTATGATATAATATATATGTTGTTATAGAAAGTCATTTTATGGCAAATAAAAGTTATCACTGTTGAGTTGTTAAGGCAAACGTTATTAGTATAAATGATAATAGTAAATATTATGATCGGGGATGATTATAGCAAACAATATAAGTGCATATGAATTTATGGAAAACGAGAGAATACCCTGTCATACCCTACTGGGTAATATAGGAGTGCTGATATGTGTCGGCAATAGACGTCACTAATAACTGTATGAGAACACAACATGTGTTACAGCTATTGTTCGTAATTTGTATGTCATTGGATTAAAACGTTGAAACAAGGTCGGATACAATTATACAACGATTATTAATTATTGATTGGTGTAGACTCACACAAATTACAGTGGATAGAAGAATATTAATACGACACTCAGCATCATATTTTAAACATGATTCTCATAGTTGTAGTGTGCTAGACATAGACATAGAAGAATGTGAATGTTCTCGCGTTATATAATATTTGCAACGTACCATCAAGTGACTACACGCCCATTTACGAGTACATCATTTTTGTATATTATATTAAAAAAAATAATTGGTTCAATGAACAACGAAATCAAAAGAAAGTTCATAATAAATTATTTGTCACCTCTGCAGCTCAAAATTACGTTTTTAGTTATATAAAAACAGTAAGCAAAACTTGATTTGGCTTTCAGTTCTGCTCTCGTTCAAATCAAAGTTGAGTTTTGCTTTCTGCTCACCATTTTTTTTCAAATGTCACATAACTTTCACACTACGTGATCTAGTCCCAAACTAAGCAGAACTTGTACTATAGGTAATATTTTGAGTTGCCGAGGTGAAAAGTTGTGTGTGCGACACGAGATCGAAGTTATTTACATCTCGTGCTTTTCAGTCCCTCACTACGCTCAAGATTTTACCTAGAATCTTTCGTTAATTCGGGGCTCAAAATTAGAACTCAAAGAAAATACGAACTTAGCTCTTTCGTTGCACACAACTATTCATTTAGAAAGTAATATAGATGATGTGCTTATAACTAGGCGTCCATACTGGTCGATAATCAATCAGTAGTAAAACAGCCTTGGTGAGGCCAGTCAGGTCAGCATGCGGACAAGTGAAAGCTTCATATGTTTGTTGGAAATCTACGGGTGAAGTCATTTCCATTTGTGAAATTAAGCTAGCAAGCATACGCCACATTTTTAGACATTTAAATGTCATAAAGTAAACGCTATCACTAAATCGCGACACACGTTTCTACACATCGTACAATCACCGATACTGAAATGGGGAGGGAGAAGGTTGAATGGGGAGGTTTACTTCTTTTTAATCACAACATTTTCAAACAAACTCAAATTGATTTCCTTTACAAAATACAAAAGAAATACTTATTCTCTAATACCAGCACACCACTTATTACACCACAGTGGTTGTGGGTGGTGAGTGCGACAAAAAATTTCCTTATTACTACCGGTGCTTACGTGAAGGGGTGGTCGCAATGTGTTATTATTTTGCGACATAACCGCCTTGACTGCAGTAGGGCTGATCCCTAGCTAGCTAAAGCTACTTATGGATACTTATGGTCATTCAATAATCAAAAAAAGTGTTTCGATATATCAATATTCGATATGGAACATAGAATAAAGAGGATATGACTGGAGTATTTGAATATATTATTATGATATGCAAATGCTGATTTTATGGTGAATTTAGGAAGTCAACAAACCAAATGTCAAAACAGAGCTCTTATCCGATTATAACATTAAATATTTATACCAAGATCTAAAATTACAAATATTATTTTCGTCCAAAAAGGGTAACCCTTTTAAAACGAATTATCTAAAATGTACGTAAAACATTCTGACCAGAAACCCGAAGCTGATTATAATTTGAACACTCGAACGAAACATTAAATATTTTATACGAAAAAGAAGTATCCAAATACACGCATTGTTCGGATATTAACCGCAGTGGCAGCCCTAATTGGACGTCGTATACATTATTAAAAGTGTCGACTTTCAGGCTAGATGTGGCTATCGAAAATAAATGCTAACGTTGGCATGTGTAGTACTTTAATTATTTTTGTAATTATCAAAGCAGTTATTATGAACTCACATTTCTTCTTCTTGTGGCTTTATATGTAGGTTATTTTAGTTATGTTAAGTTATTTATGTTTTGTATGTCAATGCACACTTAAAGGTGTAATTACACTGAAGTCGATCGATGCTTTTGAAGTTTAATAAGCCAATAAGAGCACAGTACTGCGTTGTTTGACGATCGATCGACGCCGTTCGATTTCAGTGTAATAACAGCATTAAACAGCATTTTAAAACAACACTATCACTTTATTATACCCAGACACATATAGATGTCAAAATGAAGCAACTATGTTTATGCACTAATACTGCTTCCAAGAAAAGAAAGTTAGGTGACTTGGGAACATTATCTAGTAATATATTCATGTTATGCCAGTGACCTTCACGCAGGTGGCTAAAAATAGATGTTTCCCTAGTTGTGTCGTCCGAAATGTATATAATCTTATGTTTATTTTGGTGAAAAGTGTATATTTAGTTTAATTTTAACTATTTTGTTGTGAATGGTAATACCTTACCTACAAAACATTAATTACACCACAAATCCTAAATATTTGAAGAACTTTTAAAATTCTGTGAAATGCCTAACGGAAGAATCACAAAATAAATTTTTATCCCGGCCCAGGAATCAAATCCGAAATTCAAAATATCCCGCTAGAACACAAGGCAGTGTTAATTAAAGCTATAAGCTACACGTGTGTCAAATGTGATTAAAATTCATAAAGTAGTTTTTGCGTGAAAAAGTAACATACATACCTACACACTTGCAGGAATGGGTTGTCACGATAACAAAAGGTGTTTCTACATCAACAGATCAGCATCGATCGGCATCAATCGATATCGATGGTTTAAAAACATTTAGCTTCATATTCATTATAACCGCAGTACTTCTAAACTATATCTACACTGTATCAATACGTTACTCGATCGTTATAACTTAGGCTATTTCCTTTCAAAGCTAGGCAGTTAAGCTCAGGCTGAAGTTAGTTATCGCGTGAACTTACACTGTGTTGAATACTCTACCAATTTATTTGTACTTGAAGTTATACAACTGGAAGGTATTGGATAACTTTTCACTTACAATACGCCTATTTAAAGCATCCAAGATATTTTTTTGAGGAAACTATTGATAAGCATATTTTGATGTATGATTCAGACAACGAAACGAGATAATTTTCAAAATTTACAATTATAAACCCAATCCACAGGCCATAAAGTTTAATTTCTATTGCAATTGAGATTGTTTAGGACATTTTTAACAGTTTTTATTATACGAAAATCAACTTAAAAAACAAAGAAATAGAATTTATTTTCGTGTGATTTGTAATAACATAAATTTATCTTGTTTCGTAGGCTTTAGTATAGTTATATGTTTAAGACAGTGTAATGGTCCGAATGTAAGCATTTGCTTGTAATCTAACGTTACCAATTAAAATATTACATCATTCAATCAATCTTACGAGCCTTTTCCCAAATACATTGGGGTCAGATCCATTGTGGGAGGGAAATCGAGCATTAAAATGTCCTACCTGTAATGATACAATGTGTAATATTTTGATACCACAGGTAGTAATTTTGATAACACCTTCCAGCATCAGCTAAGCAACATGAAATGCTGACTACTAAATGCAAATATCCGAAAAGCTTTAGGTATATGAAAAAAACAATATATATATATAAGTTATGAAAATTTGAAGGTTGTCCTCGATGTCTCTAGGATCACAATCGGATAGTGGGAACCGCAATGAAAAGTATACTCTTTCAGACAAAAACAAATCTGAAATCAGTCCATGCGTCTTCAAGAAATAAATAAAGAAAAAAACGATCGAATTGAGAACCTCATCCTTTTTTTGAAGTCTTTTAAAAATAAGTTTTTTTAGCTTAGCAGCTTTACTGGTGGTAGAGCTCGAGGGTGGCAGCATCACCGTCTCACCTTTAACCTGCCGCCAAATAGTAGTGCCTACATTACTGTATTCCGGTTTGGTGGTGAGATTAGGCCTTGAAATTACTGGCACATGAGGCATAATACCGTAGTCCTCAGCTGCAGCGACGCATCTATAATCTGCTTTTGTGGATTGCTGATGTCCATGGGCTGTACTCCACTTACCATCAGGTGGACTACACGTTCGTTCGCTGTGGGCGTAGTATAAAAAAAAAAAAAAAAAAAGTATTACAGCAATCAAACCCACAGTCTTGCTGACACCACAATCACTAGTCAGTAACGCTTACCACTGAACCAACAAAGCTAACCTGATAGCATGAAAATAGTATTCTAAAAATGCCTGTGCAACCGTCATTCAGTACAATAAGGGTGTGCCTATTTCCTTTGTTGCCCACAAATGTCGTGCCGCGTCGCAATGATTATAATATTAAACAAAGAACCGTTGAACTAAAATGTTTTGAATGTGGCTCGATATCGCACCAACAGTTATCTACATAATGCGAACTTAAGTGATTAAAAATACTTTATGTTTATTAAATAGAGTTCCTTTTCTTTAGAAGGGAGTCAAGTTGTAATTGTTGTTTCGAAAAGCAGTTTGGTTTCTATCGTGAAAATGCATTAGAAGTGACTTTCGTGATTTATGGTTCTTAGAGTAATGTTATAAGTCGGTTAGCTGGAAAATATCAAATAAAATCAAACAGTTATAGTTTAAAACATGCAACTGTTACTTTAATATAGGTATGCAATGCAACGTGTGCCTGTTACAGGTTTTTAAGCGCCACTTAGATTACCTAATATTTTTGTTAAAAAATTGTGTATTTAAAATGGAAATTGGTGACATTGTTCTTAGTTTTTAAATAACGCATTGCATAGTAATATTTAAATACCAGTACTCTGATTTCAGTAATTTTAAGAATCATTTAATAAAGAATTCCTTTATACGACATCGCTGAATGGAAACCGACACAGCTCTTATTTCAGGAAATCACTTCAAAATTTGATTGAAAAAATAAAAGCACGCATTTGCCCCATACCGTGTAGCCAAATTAAATTCCTGAAAAAAATTACGTCCACAAAGAAAATAAAATATGAAGCATTGAATTCCAATTAATGGTGGCAAAACGTAGATTTTGACGTGCAATTTGATCGCTTTGATGTTGTCGAAATCGTCCGGAAAATGTTTTGCGGTCTCTTAATGTTTCAGATTAGCGAATTGTGGAGTAAAAAAACGAGACTGTTTGAACCACCAATGGGGATAAAATCTATTGAGTGTAAAATGAGACGTTTAAAACGATTTGTTGAAAGCTAAGAGGGATTGGACTATTTGTCCGTGGATTTTGTTCCAGGAAATCACTTTCTATTCATGTTTAAAATCACTATCTTTGTTGAAAGGAATATTTGGACCATAAATTTTCATGAAACGTTATTTTTTTGTTTATTGTATCGTACTTGATGATAGTGAAGCTGTGAGTTAGTATACCTTGTCTGTCTAAAAACAATTAATTGTAGGTTAAAATTTAAATTTGAAAGTAGTTAAACATTCAAAAAGTTAATCTGCTATAAAAAGTATAAACTACAACATTATTGTGATTTAACTCTTCTGTGTAACAACGATTGCAAATTTTAGTAAATGTTGTCTTCTTTCGCAACATGAACTACAAGCTTGTTTGCTACATTCATTTAATAAAGAAAAGTTGCGCGTTTATATATCATTAAACGCTGTTTTCTTGCTAAATTATTAAAAACAATGTTAGGCCTTAGCATTTAGAGGCCAAAAAAATACTTGTGAATAGGTAAATGATATGAATTTTATGAAACATTATTTCTAATTACACATTAAAAATACTACAATATTATATTTAAAATACTCATTTCCATTTTACAATGTTGTCTAACCAAAACCAGCCCTTTCAATCACATAAAAAAAAAACAAAATATAAAAGAAACAGCCGCAGTCAATCAGCTCCCAGACTACATTAAAACGCACACTGTATCACTGTGCATTATTACAAAGTACCTTTACCGCACGGGAGCCTCATCAAAGAACAATTAATAAGGGTGAAACAAAAAACCGCAAACGGACCCTTGCCCTAATGAATGTAGTCATGCGTTTTACACCGGCCGTTTGTTGTGATGTTTGCATTTATTCGGCCTAATAAGAAAAGTTTTGATGCGATATTGCTTAAACGAACCGTGGAATAGGGATTTTTACGAACGTTAAATTTTGTTGGAACAGAGGCTTTTGATATACTTCGTTTGATTCTAATTTCGAATTTGAATTGCGGTTCGTGAATTCATGTCAATTAAGTTAACGATTTATGATCGTTTTGTATTCTGTAGCGGAATTGGCCATAGAAAAAAACTTGATATATTTCTTGCTCTTTTACAAATTCGAGTATAGAGGTAAATTTTACACACAGTATGTTGACCGGCATACAGCATACCACAAAAGTCCAGTGACAGCATTTTTGTGACAACAAGAGGTGTTAAAGCCTCAAATTTGAACCCTACGGCTGTTTAAAATCAGGCATAAAGGAGTTGGCATTTTAGTTGCTAAATAACAAACAACAGACTTTTATTATTACTACCAATATCAAGTTACATAAACAGACGTTAAACACAAAAAAAATGATTTCAATAACATTATACCCTTCTATCTTCGAATGAGACATAGAGAAAGATCAAAACCCGGTTTAGCGCTAACTGCGAATTAAGAAGTTTGGTGTAAGTTGGACTGTAAGATTAACACATCACACAGATAACGTAATATTATTATATCATTATCCCTTTCATTTAAGATATCCCATTTCAGATATTATATTGCAAACCGATAGTCTCAGTAATCTTGAAATCGGTAATGTCACCGTCGGTAATTTGGCTTGTCGGTAATCTTAGAGACAATGGGAATACTAAGGTCGCCTCCCAAGGGATGGGAACCTTTCTCGATCGGACTCAATTTTAAAGGGACAAGATGGCATCATTTGAAATTTTAATATTTTCGATAAGTTTACATTTAGATTAAGGCTTCTTTGGAGTTAAGTGAAGTTGTAATGAGTTTTAAATTTGTACTTTAAGAAGTTTTAACTTAGTTTTACAGTCGCTTATTTAAATGTTAAGACAAGTTTCCATGAAAGCTTATAAATTTTTACAGCAGTTATCTTTATGATATTGGGTGAGCCTATCATCACTTTCCGGTCACAATTCCGATCTCCGTGCTGCTATAAAGAAGAAAATTCCCCAAATTACATTTTTCCCGACCCAAAACCTCACAATCAGCAGTTGCATACATTAACCACTAACCAACAAAGCAGTTCATTAGTATTAAATATATATATTTCCAAAAAGCCAATAGTTATCAAACTAAAAATTTAAGTATTATTAAACGACATTTACAGATACTTGTAATATTTTAAAGCAAATTTTAGCTTTGCTATGCCTTTTTGTATTTTATATAATATTAAAGTTGAAAAATTAAAAATCCAGCAGGACTCGAACCTGCACCCCCTGCATTTAGTTAAGGTATATATAAGTATATATACCTATGACGCTGGCACAAAGAGTTGAGAAACTTCGAGTCTAGCAGCATACGAATCCATAGCTGAATTGGCAAAGCACTTGGGGCGTATACCCAGGGGGTGCAGGTTCGAGTCCAGCTGTATTCTTAATTTTTCAACTTTAATATTATATAAAATACATTTACAGAATCACACATTACTAAAATAGATTATTACTCTTTGTTCCTACCCCCAATTTTAGTGACTACACTATACTAAACGTAGATACTCTATACTGAGTGTAACACAATTTGTTATGAGCACAATGTTGCTGCTTCTCATTTTACTTGGACCGAGAACAATACGTTTTAACGATGGAAACTAGAATAAAGATATATCTGATATGACTACAGGTTACTGTAACATGGATATGCAAACTATATACGGTTTTATTGCTTTCGACTGACCTATATTATAATTACATGTGAGTATGTATATGGTGGAAAGGTTTTGAAATAACCTTATTATCTTTACTTCTTACTTATATTATAAATGAGAAATTATATACTATTCAACTCATCTTGATGGAAATTGATACGGAGATAGCTCAAGACCTGAGAAAGGACCAAAGCTATTTTTTATCGAAATGGCTACCACGCGGGTGAAGCCACGTGCAGAAGAGAGTACTGTACTGAATAAACAAGGTTTTATTGTCTCGTATTGTTATCAGAAAAATTGTGATATTGAATGTTGGTATGGTCGATTCTAGCAAGAATACATGCTCGTTTGATTTTGTTCTTTCTTTTTTCAATCTAGTTGGCAAACCAGCGTGACGGACCGTCGTATGTAATGTAGTACCTAATATTAATATGCATGGTTTTTTTGTAGAATTTTTACAAATATTAAGCAGCAATACGCAATCATAAAATAGTGAAATATCTTTGTCATTGCCTCTCCATATCAGTACTTAAATTAAGATAACAAAATAAGATAAAAGGCTATGTAATGATTGAAAACTAGTGTAGACAATGCTTCAAAAGCCAACATCTTTTCGTTCTATTTTAAGCTTTGATTGCATGTTAGCTGTCTAAGTTATGCAAGGCATAAACTGTGGATCTCAAGTCTAGAAGATTGTTGCATGAATATTTTCTACTTTTTAAACTCAAGAAAATGTTTTAGGTGCTCGTTTTTCATACATTTTTAAAAGCTGTTCTAAGTTGCAAATGGGAAAATGTTGTTTGAAAGAAAAGAGAAAAGGTCTGACGTACTTACATAGTCATAACCTTTTTTTAGATATTTATATATTAGTAGTCTATTAATAAAAAAAGTATTTATATTGAAATATGAATTAAGTGCTGAATATAAAAGCCTACTTAAAAATATTACTATAGTAAGAACTCCTTAAGATGAAAATGTTTTTTTATGACCAAAACTGAATCTAATTATAATTTAAAAAAAAAAGCTAAAAGGCCTGTACTACCCGTTCATTTCAAATTGGCCAAATTTTCTAGTCCTACTTTTAAACCTCTTGTAAACTCATAACATGTCAAAATTGATACGGTCGTAACAGTCAAAAGGGCTTTATAAAAGGTGGGGTATGGCGAAGCGGGACGGGATATTCTAGCCAATTCAAAGTGTACGGTTAGCAGCTACTTTTTATTATCAGACATACAACATGATCGCTCACTACAAAGGTACTATCAAAATAATAAAAAAATATCACAAGATAACAGAAAGTTTATATTAGACATGAGTTAATATTATTAAGAGATATATAGTTATATAATATCAATTTGAATGGATGAAACTTTCTCATATTGAAGATATACAAACAAATCTATTTTAATAGACAAACATGACTTTTGGCTTATATACATACGGCTGTCAATCTACTTATTCATTGCCAGTATAAGGTGGTTTTGGATTGCACGGGCAGCCTATACAACTCGAGCCCATTTTATGATGAATGTGTAGGTTTATGTGTCGAAATTTAATATAATACATAGAAATGTTTGTTTGGATTTCTAAATCAACGTAAATACTTTCAATCATATTAAGATTGAAGAATATTTGCCGTTTAATTATATTTTATTTGAACAAATAAATTGCTATACCATATTTTTTTTATTCCACATGATTTTTTTAGTCAAACCTTGTTTTCAGTCGTTTAATTGTTTAGATTAAAAACAAAGTTTAGTAAAATACTATTATAACTTATGTGGTCAGTTACATCAGTTTTAGACTGACATTACTTCAAGAATAAAAAAACTATTCAGGCCAAAACATTTGATATTATCGTTTCGTCATATTTAACGTAACACAATAAATGTATGTTGTCCATTTCTTCACACAATTTCGTTAAAAAATATCAAAATTACTGAGCTTAATGTATAAGACTTTAAAGCTAAAACTGAATCTTTAGATTTTATTGTCATATTACTATAATCACAAATATCAACAATACTGAAATAAAATGTACTTTCATGACAAGCGTTTATCCTATTTTTTATTCAACTAAACCGGAGGAATTTAATAATTGCATGTCATAAAATAGATCCGAGGAGCCTACTTTTGTCTAGGAGTGCCCTAAATACCTAGATTCCATAGCGTCTCTAGTTCAAGCATTATTGTGTTGTCGCACGCAGGTGTAAACCTATACTGGTTGGATGCCACATAGGGGCATTTATTGAAAAACAACGATTCTAGACGTGGCCAGTAACTATTTCCACCGATTAAATATAAAGTAATAAAAAAAAACATTTTCCCAACAAATTGAATGATTTAAATATTTAATTCATTTGGAAATCGTTTATTTTAAACCAGTGAAAATGAGCACTGTTTGTAATTATTTTGTTTCAAAAAAAAATCGTATGTACATGTAAAATGTCTTTTACGACAGATTACAGTCACTCAGACAAAAATCTAAATATTGTTGTATCGTTACTATTATAACTTTTATGGCATATCGATCGGTTTAAATATTACAAGGTTACCAAAACTGAAAATACTCAATTATAATTGTTATTTAGTCGAATGTTATAAGCCTGGTTTTGTTATAACTATACAAACAATGCTAACTGTACCAGATTATTTTTAAGTGGTCTAGAGAATAACAAGCTTTAGGAAGATTTTGAAGTACACAACAATAATTCTACGATGGACAATAGCACTTCAAGGTCGTAATTGGCATTGTCTCAGCTGATTAAAAAATTCGTGGTAGATTATTATTACTATGAATCTTTGATATTTAATATACATATATTTTGGTAAACCAGAAAATTTGTTGATTGTTGATTTACAAGTCTATAGCAGGCATTGTTTGTATTATTATGAATGTTTTCGATAAGTTGAAAATTTGTGATCGATATACAAGTACTACTATGTTAATTGTAGTAATTTAGTGATCAATATGATTACGTTGTATAATGTAAAATATTTTGATACAAACACTGACCAAACATTTGATTATTTATTGTCTACTATCATGTAATATCAATTGATTTGAACAGCAATTACCGCAGAAAACCAGATCAATGCTATGCTGATCAAACCGCCGTGTTACCTTTTTTTCCAGACCTTAGCAAACCAAGTCAGTTCCGGTCAATTTACAATGTTTACATCCTTCTTTTATAATTCAGACGCAATTAAACCCCTAACAAAAACCAATTACATGATTAATAAAGGAGCATTCTCCACTCACCGTTAGTATATCTGTCAAGCCGGCCGTTTCGTATGTAACACAATAACCATTTTATATCTCATACAAAACATCGCAACGGTTACCTCACTACTATAACTAGTGATGTACTGAAATGTTTTAATTTAAGAATTGTACACAAACACTTGTTTTCGCGAGCCGTATTTCGGGGACTGGCAGTGTCGCCACGCGTCCGTCGCCGCCGAAAGCTCGGCTAGTACTGCCGCCTGCCGCCCAAGCCGCCCCCGCCCTACAGGCCTTTCTTTGTTTCCATCACCCCCGCGCCGTGTTAAACAAATCTCCGTGTGCCGTGATCTTCTCCGTCAATTGATTTGTGACGAAATAATTTTCGCGATAATTGTTTTTGTGTGGATGTTTTTGTTTTTGACGGATGAAGGGTAGGGTTGCGAAATACAAGTATTGACGCGGTCAATGTTATGTTGTTGAATTGTTGTGATCAATTTCGTATTCAAGTTATGTTTAAAGATTATTTAATGTAGGCAATAGGTATAATTAATAACTAACTTGTAAAATAAAAGCGTGTTTGAAATGATAATTAATAAACATTTCACAACCGAAAAATAATCTTTCTGTATTTTCAAAGGAAGCGAAAATCATTTATATCAAATATTTACCTCGAATCTTTGAATAATTATTTAAAAGATGCTTAAATCACAAAGTTTACCAGAACTCATTTAGGGTACTTTTTGTAATTAAATGGAATTGATTCAATATATTACGTGTAATATTCGAGTTTTTTCCCTAATATTAAATTAGGGTGTGGTAAATAATAATTAAACACCCACATTTCAATAGTTATGTTTAGATCCCATTTAAT
Organism: Hypena proboscidalis; assembly: GCA_905147285.1. Lineage (NCBI taxonomy): Eukaryota > Metazoa > Arthropoda > Insecta > Lepidoptera > Erebidae > Hypena > Hypena proboscidalis. The sequence goes on from LR990132.1 coordinate 4,050,724, forward strand.
TCATGGTAAACTTAGACTCAATTACATAGCATGATGCCAGGAAGGTGTTGCAGAGGTGTGTGACACCCAAAAGGCAGTGCCCAAAGACTGTATCGCCATCAATGTATCACGAATATAAGATAGTAAATAATTTCTATGTTGTATATAACGATTATTTAGTAATAGACATAGACATAACTTAAGCGGGCTTTATTATTAGTGTTGTTTATATTTAAACATAAACGTTAGTTTATCCTTTATGTTATTTTTTTTCATAGAATGATCAAGGTGTTTTATATTTGTTTACTAACATTGTTCATGTAACCCGCCTTACTTTTAAAATATCCAGCTTAGAATTTAACTTTTATATTATTATAATACTGTACGGAGAAACCGTACACCAAGCATTGTCAGCATTTACATGCGCGCGGGCAGTGGGCATGTGTCTTTCTTTACCTAAGCGTTTACGTCAGTTCGCGATCTTTCCGCATAGGCTAAAGACACGGCTCTACCAAACTGCGCGCGTAGCCTTCTTTTGTCGATTATTACACGTTTAAGTACAAATTTACGTGTTTCATTTGTGGACCTTATCGTTAGGCTCTACAAATACATCAGTTTTTATCTTGACATATCCAAAGAATAGATAGCACAGCAGCGATAAATATCCCTTTTAACTGTAATGATAGGAACCCATGTCGTATTATTAAGTGAGACATCGCAATTTGCTGATAATTCCAAACACCTTGCTGCTACTGAAAATTACCTAACGGAAAAAGCCGTATATGTATGTATGCTTTAATCCAATATAATTTACAGTTTCTAATCCATTTCTGCTTTTTTTTTTATACTACACCCACAGCGAACGATCGTGTAGTCCACCTGATGGTAAGTGGAGTACAGCCCATGGACATCAACAATCTACAAAAGCAAATTATAGATGCGTCGCTGCAGCTGAGGACTACGGTGGTATGCCTCACGTGCCAGTAATTTCAGGGCCTGATCTCACCACCAAACCGGAACACAGTAATGGAAGCACTACTATTTGGCGGCAGGTTAAAGGTGAGATGGTGGTACTGCCGCCCTCGAGCTCATTCAGAAGAGCTCTACCACCAGCTTATTAAATTTGACGTTTATTTTTGTATTAAAATTGTCGTTTTTGTACAAAATGCGATATCTCCACCAATTTAAGTAACGTTGACACACTTTTAGACTTTGGACAGTTTTCATTTTCAATTATTGTATGGGAATGTCAAATTTAATATTAATTTCAAATAAATGTAATTTCTACCAAAACTTAAACAAGATTTGGTTGCTATAGAAACTGTAACTCCTATTGGAATTGACAAGAAGGTGTAATTCATGCGGCATGATAGAATTAAGGTATCAAATATCAATTCACATGTTAAAGCTCACTGCATTTCAAAGGATGTACGTGATATTGCGAGACGCGACTCACAAGGGTACTTCACAAATTCTTACACTAGAGTAACCACTTTTAAGTATACCAAAGGCTTAGACTGTTAATCCAAAGAGACTAGTTTGTCAGGCGTCCCCCACTGCCAAACGTGTAAGAGCGCGGCTCTTGCACGTCATTTAAAACTAGTTGTGAAATCAATAAATTCAAGGAATAATCTGCCCCCGCTCCCATCACGGGTTTGGCAGAGTTATTTCATATTTGCTTTTATTTTCCCTCTAAATCGATTTAGTGCTCTTTGACCGAAGGGCATTTTATATATTTATCACTTTGTAAAGTGCACTACCTTCTTTATAAATGTCATAAATATTATAAATGCCATGACTCAGTTGATGAAGATATGTAGATATGCAGATACGTTAAAGTGTGTGTAGTTGTAAGTAAGTAAGTGTAAGCTTCTCAATTATAGCATAAGTTTTCATAAATATTTCAAATTACTTTACTATCTTTATATAAGTAGTACCAACCTACCTTGTCACAGTTTGTACAACGTTAGTAAAACTCTCATGTAATCATTACGGGAATCTGTTTTGTCCTAAATACAGGACGATCGAGCCTTACATATTGAGCATGATTATTATTTTTTATTATTTACCTTATGATACTATTATTATTTTATGATTATTTACCTTTTAATGAACCACTCTATGTAACTTTACTAAAATTTCTTGAAATAAAAAAAATACTAATATGACAAAGAGGAATCATTTTTGGTTCGTTTGTTTACATGTCTGCAATAGACTCTGAAATGACAGCACCGATCGTTATGCAAATTGGTGCAGACATAGTTCCAAACTCAAGGAAGACTATAGTTTACTTTTTATTGACGCATCACGCGTGTGTCACAGACAGAAATTACTCTAGAATAAAACATAGGCTTTGCACCATAAACAAACACACATCGATACTCTTTCCCTGTCTATTTCACTCGACGCTCCATAATTGCCTAATATAATTAACAGGAGCGCAACCATATCGACGTAGTTTTATTAAATTTGCCTCCGTTAATTGATTAACGTTGTTGCCGGCACTGTTTTCGGGGAATACCAATGGATTTTGTACTGATTTACTTGAATATCTATGTAGGGATGTCTGGAATCAAACACAAGACTGCAGGAATAGTACTAACAATTTAATGAAGAGTCTACAAACATGTATGGCTTGGATCTAATACACACAGGGGTACTTACGTCTTATATTTATTATTAATTCTTATTTTTTTTATTGAACAAAATAAAAGAACCACAATACAAACATTTCGTACAATTTTATATTAATGTACGAAGGCGATATTAACACACACTACATATTGTTTGTGTGACTATTTTAGAACATTTAATCTGATTCTTATTTCAATCGTTAAACATTATATTTTTTAAGGACGAAAATAAACGGAGCAGGTTTTCAAGTCAGCGAGTATGTATATATATATATATATATATATTTATAGATACGGGTCTTATTATCAATAATAGTCTATAAAATATAGTTATGTGTACAAATCGCAAAACTTTAAAATCATTAAAATGTTAGTAGTCGGTAGATAAAATTACACAATGCTATAATGTCAATATATAAACAAATAGCCATTTTAATTAAGTAGCAAATAACTACGAAACGTTTTTGCAAATCAAAATCTTTTTTGCAACAGAATAGATGTTATTATCTTGTCTGTTTTTAAACAATCGTTATCCATGATTACGTCAAAATTATGGTACAAACGCAATATTACAAAACTCAAGTTATTTTGCAGAAGACAGTAGTGCCAGCAATATTATTTATCGGCAGGTTGAATGTCAGACGTTGGTATTTCGTCTCTCGACTTGTATATTACGTATATTTTAATATTTAATGACAAGATTGATAAATACGATCGTATCAGATCTGAGTCATGAATATATATTTGTTTCGCGTTTATAAATACGTACGCAATAATAACTCTTACATTAAAACACAAAACATGTCGCAAATACATATCCAACGCACGTTTCCCCACCATTTTGAGCTGTCAAACCCCCCACCCTCCTTTCACCAACATCAAACAATATCAACTCATTATTAATATTTAACTGGCAACTTTATTAATTAAAATAAAGCGTGTATTAACATACGGCCAAAGTCAATACGAAATTAAATATGTTTTAATTTATCGTTCGCGAAACATCAGTCATGTGATACAGTGAATTAATTAAAATATTTTATAACTCAGATTCGGTTTATTCTCCTGTGAAATTTGACTAATAAGTCAATTTCTTGCTTGATGTACCGGAAAGATCGCCACATCAGTATTTTATTGTGAAATAACGATTGGTAAATGATTTCAATGCGTTTTGTCACTACTACTACGGATATACGAACCACTTTTATGTAGATTTTATTCGGTATCACGATGTACGTTAAGTTCGGTAGAAAAGTCTAGACCATTATAATTGAAACTAGATAAAATAAACGCGTATTTTGTATGAGTGCTGGATCATCTTTCCTAATAATATTTATAAGTTTGATGTGAATTTTCATTAACAATTTAAAACATATTCTAAAACGTCTCATTGAATACCTCTTATGACACCTTACTATTTTATTATTTAGACCTTAATTATGCTATAAGACATGCCTTTAGAACTTCCATTTTATTTCAAACACTATCATCACTGATTTTGCGAATATTAATCCTTTTTCTGTAGGAACGTTACATACCTATGTTGTAATAAACCACAGTGATGTTTTTCCCTTAAAAACTTGTAGAGTTCAATTTTACTTCATTACCAATTTAGGTAGGCTAAAGCTGGCAGTTGGAAGCAAGCGTCAGTGTCAACGCCCGGGATACGTTAACATGTTTTCATAAAAAAAGATACGTTATGCAAACGTGACGTTGGCGCACGCATCTTTTCTATGACAAAATATGTTGCAATACGGCAAGCGTTGACGCTGACGCTATAAAAACGAGCATTCGACCACCCCGGTCCCAGCCGCGCATCATGGAGAATCCACGCCCGTCCTCCGTGATACCGCCCAGGCAGGGCAGTCTGGGGACAGAACTTTTCAAGCGGCCGTCGTCCGGAACGTGGACTCGCACCCGCAGGAAACGCCCGTACAGTTTCCAACGAGTTCCGTTCAGCCTCTAGAAAAGGATTTAGTTTTGTCGAAACATAGCACTACAAATTCACGCAGGTCAAGTAAGTGTGTAGAAGCACAAAAGCTCACTATCGAGGCCGAAATACATCGACGCCGTGTAGAGCGTGAGCGTCAATGTATAGAGCGCGAACGTCAATGTATTGAACGTGAACGTACATTTTCACTTTTAGAACAGGAAGCCGAGGAGATAGAGCTGCGTGCAAAATTAGCAGCTCTAGATTCGAATTCTTCTAAAAGTTCACGTAGCTCTTCTCATAACTATAAACGAGAACGTGTTACGTCATGGGTTGAGGATCAGGCTGAACCTAAGAGCCTACCTCACCCACGTCAAGATGCACCTTGTGCCTCATTCACCCCACAACTGGGTGCATCCCCCAAAGTGCACGCAGCACAAAGCCATGAACCTATTACGCAATTGGCGCAGGCTATCTGTAAGTTATCCGATAATAGGAAAATACCTAATCTCATTCCTTTTTCAGGAAACGTGCAAGAATGGTTGGCGTTTAAAAGCACTTACGAACGCACTAAAACTTTTTTCAGCCCTGTAGAAAATTTGTCGCGGCTAACTAATGCTATTCGAGGTACGGCTCAGGCAGCAATTTCTTCATTGTTATGGACAGCGCAGGACCCCCAAGATATAATAATAGCCTTGGAACAAAACTATGCGCGTCCTGAGCTTCTAATTCAACACGAAATTGCCAGCCTTCGCAGCTTAAAGGTAACGACTCCCGAACATTTAAATACATTAGCTAATCGACTAAGAAACTGCGTAGCTACTATCAAGCTCGTGAATCAACCTGAGTACTTATCTTCGATAGAACTACTACGTACGATAATGTTAAAACTCAGTGAAAATACTAGAGATCGATTCACGGACTACGCAGTCACTCATAAACCCTTTGAACCATCTGCAACAAAGCTGGAGCTTCTTTCTCGTTTCTTAATAATTGAAGCTGAGCGTCAACTTAGGTATAACTTTTTAGTAGAGGTTACACCGAGCTCTAATAAGTCAGCATTTCATAAGTCTGTTAATAAAGATTCTGTACATACTGTCGATATTTCAAGGGGTGAGAGCGCCGAAGGCGCAGTTTGCGTTAATGTTGCTCGTGTAGCAAACGACAAGATATCAGAGTGTTCGTATTGTAAACTGAAATCGCATACAATCAAATCTTGTAAGGAGTTTTTATTGCTTTCTGTAGATGCTAGGTGGCAGTGGATCAAAGAGTCCAAAACGTGTTACCGGTGTTTAAAATCAAACCCACACAAGTGGAATGACTGTCGTGCCAAACGATGTGGCAAAAGTGGCTGTATCATGCGCCACCACAATCTTCTTCATGGCGACAAGTCAACCCAACATAACAGTACTAATACCTCCTCAGTTAATAGTTCTATTTTGACCCAACTTCCCTCAGCTGTGTCCCATCAGAGCAACGACATCACAGCGTCCACTTCTTTACCAAAACCCCCGGACGCTGTAAATGTAGCTAACTTGTCTGATTTCGGGACAATAGAGTCGATACGAGGATTATTGAAAGTTGTACCAGTCACATTAGAGGGACCATGCGGTTCGTTCGACACTTTCGCTTTACTCGACGAAGGTAGTACTGCCACACTCATTGATGGTGATGTGGCCACACGGATTGGTGCAGAGTCTACCGGGCAGCGACAACTACGTGTCAACGGCATAGGCGGTATGTTTTTGGATGTGAAGGTTCACTACGTAAATTTCTACATACGCGGACGTGAATTACCTGAACGTCATCTAATCCAAGGAGCTCGCACTATCACCCCTCTTAACCTGGCCACACAAAGTACACATTTTGTCAATTTGTCAAAATACGAATATTTGAAAGACCTCTCTAGCCTTTTAATCTACCAAAATGCAACCCCAACAGTGCTCATTGGTGCTGCAGATTGGTATTTGTCTGTAAGTCAAGAAATGAGAGTAGGTCGAAAACATGAACCCGTGGCGTCTAGAACGGCTCTAGGTTGGGTGCTCCATGGTGCCATGTCTATCTCATCTAAACCTGTAGATTTTGTGAACCATATTTCGGCAAATGATAAACTCAATTCAATTGAAACACTTATCAAACGGCAGTACGAAATAGATTCTTTAGGCATTATGAAATATGCTCCCCGGCATAACAGTGATGACGCTAGGGCGGTATGTTTAGTAGAGTCATCGGCTAAAAGACTTACTTCCGGTCGTTTTGAGGTAAGATTACCATGGAAAGAAAACATCATGAAAACTCTACCGGACAATTACCCTCAAGCGTTGTCGCGCTTTAAAGCCCTTGAGAGACAATTCGTGAAAGACGAAGCGTTTGCCTCAGCGTACGCACAATTCATTGATAGCATTATTCAAAAAGGTTACGCAGAAGAATGCAAATTATCTTCATATCACGGAACGAACATACAAAACAAGTCTTCAACCGTTAGTCCTATCAGATGGTCTGAGTGTAGGAACTGGTTCGATTTGCTTACGTCAGTAACGAGCCTTCGTATTCCACGTTGGTACGTAGGCAGGTCAAGACCATGCGACACGCAGCTTCATATCTTAGCTGACGGGGGAGAACAAGCGTATGCATGCGTTGCATATTGGCGGTACACCTTTTCAGACGGTTCAGTAAGTTTAGCTTTAATAGGTAGCAAAGCGCGTGTTGCCCCCCTTAAGCCACTTTCAATTCCGCGCTTGGAACTCCAAGCGGGCGTAATTGCAACACGTTTCGGCCAGACTATTTTGTTAGCTCATCGAACAAAACCATCAGCGGTTTATTATTGGACGGATTCCACTACAGTCCTGAAATGGATTCGTAGTGATGCCCGAAGTTTTAAGCCGTTTGTGGGTCAAAGGTTAGGCGAAATTCTTGAATTCTCCAACCCATCAAACTGGAGATGGGTCCCGAGTAATGAAAACGTTGCTGACGACGCAACTAAACCGAAAGCTTCTAAACTCTCTCTTATGCATAGGTGGTTCTCTGGCCCAGCCTTCCTTTTAAAATCTCCAGCTGAATGGCCAGATGAACCCCAATGCATGATCGATGAAGTTCCAGGAACTGAGCTAAAACCTGAGTTCGTGGGACTTCTAGTAGATAATCCTTTATTAATACCGCCGGTTCCAGACCCAGCTCGTTTTAGTAGCTGGATACGTTTATTAAGATCAACGGCACGCGTATTACAAGCCGCACGTATTTTTTGTTCACGGTCTAGCTCACCGCGCTTTCAAAGAGCCCATGTAGTTACTGCATCCCCCTCGCACCTCTTGTCTGAAGATGTAATCCAAGCAGAACAGATGCTGATAAAGCGTATTCAAGTAGACAGCTTTGGTGAAGAAATAAGGTGCTTGAAAGCAAGTAGCCGCATAGCAGCAATCTGTCCAATGCTTGACAAAGATGGATTAATCCGATTGGACTCGCGAATTAAATCTGCTCCTGAAATTGATGCTAACGTCAAGTCACGTCTCATTCTGGATGGTCGCCATCGCATCGTACATCTCATAATCGCGCACAAACATGTAGAAGCTGGACACGCCAATCACGAGCTTGTTTTGAATGAGCTACGGCAAAGATTCTGGATTCCTCGTGCCCGAGCTACAATTCGCAGCATAGCTAAAGCTTGCCTTTCGTGCAGGAGACAAAATGGACGATTGCATACGCCTCCTACAGGAGATCTGCCTATGGAACGTCTTGACCATCATACCAGGCCATTTACGCACACAGGACTTGATTATTTCGGGCCAATAGAGGTAGCAGTAGGCAGACGCCGTGAAAAGCGTTATGTAGCTTTATACACATGTTTGGTCACCAGGGCTGTGCATTTGGAGGTCGTCTCATCGCTAACTTCTGACGCTGCCATTATGAGTCTAAGACGAATGATAGCCCGACGAGGAGAGCCTTCTACAATATTCTCCGACAATGGGACAAATTTTGTCGGTGCAGACCGCGAACTTACTGCACTATACGACGACACGGTAAATAATTACGCAACAAGCCGCAAGATTTCATGGCGCTTCATTCCATCTGCGTCTCCTTTCATGGGTGGAGCATGGGAAAGATTAGTGCGCTCTGTAAAAACAGCCCTGCGAGCCACTCTAAAGGACAAATTGCCACGTGAAGAGGTTTTTATTACACTTCTTCTGGAAGCAGAATCCATCGTGAACTCCAGACCTTTGACGTATGTGTCCAGCTCTACGGAAACACCTGAAGCTATCACACCCTTTCACTTTATCTTGGGTAGTTCTTCCGTCACTCAATGGCCAGCAGAGCTTTCCGACGCAGACCTCGTGCGCAGGTGCGATTGGCGGCGCGTGCTCCGGATGTCCGATCATTTCTGGGCGAGGTGGCTAAAGGAATACCTGCCAACGCTAATTCCACGAGGACGAAGAACATCGAACAGTAATTGTTGCGAGGGTGATGTGGTGCTTATAGCAGACTCCAACCTGCCGCGAGGCCTTTGGCTCCTCGGTAGAGTGGTCAAAGTATTCAAGGGAGCTGACGGATTGGTTCGCGTAGCCGACGTGGCCACAAAAGGTGGCATCTTACATCGACCAGTCCGAAAGCTCCTACCACTAGTATCCGAACACCAGTCAGTCGCTATAACGGATTAGTGTTCCACTAGGGGCCCGGAATGTTGGCGACTGACTCGTAAATAGGTTTTATTATTATTTTTTATATAAAACCTTGTTTGTTAATAGTTTAGTTTATTTGTTCTTTTTATTCTTTAGTTCAAAAACTGACATTATAATTTTCTTCTTGACATTTGGTGCTTTGTAAGTACGGTTCGTTTTTATGTTTATTCTTGTATTTATTTAATTGTAAATATATAAAATACTACACAAAACTACCATTGCTTAATTTAATAATTCGCCCGTAATACAGTCCACCCGCTCGCTATCAGCAAGCATTATATTCCTTCACAGTAACAGTATTCAGAAGCAGAATATTTACAAATAATATGATTAAAAGTACTCGACGGTACTCTGCAGTTTAATACTTCAGTATAATTAAACAAATAAAGCTGGTTTGGATACGGATTGGTGATATTCAGAGAGTAAATTAAAAAGGTACGCAGCGGACGCGTTTGTGCATTCCCTTTGTCACCTTTGTTAATGTGAGCAGAAGTGAATAAAGACCTCAAACCTTCTCGAAGCTTTTTAACGAATTTATGTCGTATTTTGTCTTCTGTGGAAGTTCGGTCAATATCATTTTCTTTTGACATATTTTTTTTCATTTGGTATCGTAACATTGTTTTTCCCCGTAATAAAAAAAATTAAAACCCTCTAAAGCGCCCGATACTAGATACGGGATGTTATCTTTAGAGTACATGCATCAAGTCATTATGATTTAAACCTGCAAAAATATTACATTATCTAAAATAATAATAAAAAAATATACTCTAATTATTTTTGTGTATCTCAAAAGAGTGATATCGAGTTTTACGAAATGCCTATCACGACCTGTCTTGTATTACATCTACTTGTGTTTATTGAAGCATAGGATTCATCAAAAACATACATTTATTCCAACAAATTTGGATTAAAGGTCCGGCGGACGAGATGCGTTATTATCATTCGACACAGCTGCAAGAACAGAGTAGTGCTATCTCTGTTTGGTGCACGTGTGCTTACATTAAATTTATCCCCGCAGGACAGTTAAGTACTACTGGTCATTCAAAATGTAAAAGCAAATACATTTTACCTTGGTTTGCCAAACAATTTTATATAAATTATGTTTTTATTTAGAAAACATAATTACTTTCTATAAATGTTTACAATACAGAACAGAGTAAATAAAATCTGACCGTTACGCTGTAAAAATACGTGAGATTCAATTCTCTTAAACTTCGATTCATGAAAATATCTATGTTTTTATCTACAAATATTAAGATTTAAAGTGTTTTATAAGTTAATAACACATTCTTTTGATATCATCAACACTGCAAAGAATGCGAAGTATTTACCGGAAAATACATTTAGTTTGGGCCTGACATTCACTGTGATTGGGCAAGCCATAAACAGTGTACCAACTGTCGACACTGTCGTCGCGTCGCCAGCGCAAGGCGATACTAGCGCCATCCGGTAATTTTTTATGTTTAATAATTATATTTTTAGTTTAGTTTAGTTATATCTAGTTTATAAATTGTTTTAGGTTTGCTATATTTTTATTTTTATTTTGTTTTCTTTTTTTCTTGCCTTTGTAACCACTTTGTAACCATAATATATTCTATGCATGTATTTATAACCTAATTTATGTTTCATTATTAATTATTATTATTCCTTTGTATAATTTAATTTGAGCTTAATTTAATTTTGTCACTGTCATCTTTATATGTTGCTGTACTTACCTGTTTTCTATTTGTGCCGTCAACCGTGGTGGTTGCTGAAAATCAGCGCTGTGGAAGTTTTGCAGAAATGCAAGACTCCACAGCATTAAAGCTGAGCAACCACCACTGTTTTCTTACATATTTATTACATTTTTTTTTTATAATAATTACCTATTTTTGTATATTATGTAAGAAAATAAAAAATATTTTTCTTTCTTTCTTTCTTTCTTTCAATAGTATTCAGTATAAATACGCTTAAATCACAAATAATTACAGAATTCTGTTTGTATGGGCATAATTATCATACTCCTGACCCTTAACTAAATTTAATAAAATTTGGTCGTTTTTGCAATGAAAAGGCAATGTTTAGAAGTGAAAATGATATACTAGTAGTACTAGCCGCGAGTCCGACACTCATTTGAACTAGTAAAACAACTCTTATTTTCTTACTTGAAAGATACCTGTTAATATTTAAAGTAGCACAAAAAGACCACCAGGCAACCACTAATCGTATTCCTCCTCCACTACAATCTGCTCGATCGTTTGCGAGAAATTCTCACATTTCACTGTACATTGCTCGCTGAGCGCACAGGTGTCACGAGTCCCATCTGCCAGCGAAACGGTACCGACACGTCAATGAATAATGCATGAACGACAATCGACGGGAACATGTATTGTGTTTTGTTAAGATGTTACCCCGCATTCGATTGTAAATTAGGTCACATTAAAAATACACTTTCATAACGCTAATGGAATTATCGAAACTGTTGAGAATACGGTTATTGGGGAATCAAATATTTGATGTTTTGTTTTTTTTTTTACCGAAGTTACAACTTATTTTTCAAAAAGCTTCAACTTTACTTTAATTTTTATGAAGAGCGCATTTTTCTGAAATTGGATTAATATTCGCTATTGCTTTAAAAAATAGTAAATTATAGATAGATCTATTTTTGACGTGCCTATTTAAATAAAGTACAAAATAAGTACTTCAACACTACTAACACTTCAACCTGCAATTAAAGTGTTGTGTCATAAAATCGGTACAGTTTATTTTGTATCGTTTTCACTAAGGCCTAATCCACGGCAGTGTACGTCGTACATAGCATATTTGTCACTTTACGCGTCGTGTACGCCTGGTTGTAGCTTTAAAACAAAATTATGAAACCGTGTCCACGGAGCATCATTGTTGCGTATGTGTAGCTTTATGCAGGCTGCAAGGCACCCGCCTTACTGCATGTTATAAGCCTTTTTTTTTTTTTTTTTTTTTTTTTTTTTTCGCGGGGAAATGCATTTACGCATACGCCTGCAGTACGCCTGGTGAACAGTACGCAGCGCTACAAAAGGCTGGGTTTATTTTGGTGCGTCTATGCAGCCACGCCTGCTGTGGAGTAAGCCTAAGTACAATGAAAGTTTTGATCTGAAATTGTTTTCTCGGCAGTAACAATTTTAAAAGGTTTCGATAGGCTGGTACAAAACCTATACTCAATTCAAGCTTTACCTACGTACATTAAATCTGTTTGTATGAATGTAAGAAAATTTTGATATCAAACTGTAGTTTGATCTTATTCCTCTTTTCGTTACATTAGTTAGGGTGTTGTTTTCCGTCGCTTCCGCGGAACTATACCCCAGGAACGCACCAAGACTTAGTGCAAAGGAAGTGAATTTATAATTATGTATTTTTAGGTTAAGGTATTTATCTATGGGCATATGCAGCCTGAAATAAATTATTTATTATTATTATTATTACTATACAATTAATAGTTATCCCTCTTTAGCCAAAATACAAATTAAGATATTTACGTCCCACTAAAAATAATACAAATTATGTTAAGTCTCTCCTAGACTAAACCTACATATTTCATAAAGGTGGTCACTATAATATTCTCGCGATGACATAAGGCCGTCTGCACGCTTACGTATCTGGCGTGACACGTCGCGTCCGCGGCTCGGTAATCGATCGCGGGTCATCAATCACGCTTGTCGCGTCGTACTGTTGCCAGACGATGCTTTTGTGCGTTTTATTAGTGGCTATCCATCGGCTATGATATTAGTCATCGTGTGGGGTAAGGATAATAGCTTGATTATTATACTACCTGTTTATTTGCATTAGATTACTGTTTTATCTATAGCAACGGTATAATAAAGGATGTTTAAGTAGTTAACATCAAATTGCTATTGTGGAAATACAGTATGTGATGACCCTGCAACTCAAAATATTTGTGTATCAGGTATCATTTATTTGTTGTTAATGTTGTCAGAATATTGTGCAATTTATTATGTGCCGGTATCATCGCCACAATTATACCTTGCAAGAAGAATTGTAAATTTTCTACCTATCGCATAATTAATGTTTCTTTTAGATGACCAGCAGTAAATATGCGATGACATTAGTCCGTCTGTATGTTTGTATATTTTTTTCCAATAAGGCGTGATGCCTCCATTCTGCAGATAAAAGATTATGCATTAATAATGGGACACTCTGTACATGGTTCCAAAGCTATACAGGATACCTGTCGTCAAAAGTGAGCACTGAGCAAGGTTAATTAAACGCTTGCGTGGCACGCTCGACACGCGATGCGGAATGTCGCTAGCGTGTAGCCCGGCAACCGATCGCTTTGAAGTGCAGCTACTGTACCGTACAGGTATGGTACTCACTTTATTGACCCTTGTTACTTAATTTATAGACAGAAAAGTTTTGTATTAAGTGCTGTTTTGTGAGAATATGAGTTAAGTAGAATTTATTAATAGACACACAAAACAATAAGGTATGTTTGTATGTTGACCTTTATACTAAAACATTCATATTCTTTGTGGAAAGATAATAAACAAGAGCGGCCAATAGCTATCACCTGTTTCTTATCTTCCTAAGAAAGTTCAGAAAACTAACCATGTTTTAAACTTCTGCAAGCACAAACTGCCACAAACATCACATCATCACACATTTTAGAATTTTCTATAAAAATCTACTCAAGAATTCTTGAGTAAATTCAGCCGTTGTCAACAAATTTAAAAAATAATGAGTGAACAGCAAGTATTCAGTACTGTAGAATGAGACAGAATGAAAACAAAATACAAAAGTAAAAGACAATAAAATAATGTAGTTGGGTTTTATATAAAATTTCATCATAATAATATATTTTTTTTTTAATTAGTCGCTTATATGAATTAACCAACCAATAACTGCACTGCTAACTGTAGCCGAGGTCTGTTGGGTGACGTATTTTGCTATCTTTTTACGTGTCTGTGTAAGATTCGCATGTAATAGAAACACGTTGATTTGATTGTGTGCGTAAATTTTATTTAAGGTAAATAACGTCTCTCTATGGACTGCACGCCAGTTGGAGGTAAGATAAGATTTAAATTCACCAAAAATATATTAAACGTCATGTAAAATATATCATCATTTGTTAAAAGTATATTTGTCTCTTTTCTACTCCTACTAATGCATATTTTGCCATCCTCCGCACCGACGAAAATTTCGTGTGTTTTCGCGCTCGCTCCAGGGCCGAGTCGTATACAGATCAAATTTTAATGTGACTTGTATCGCACTGAACGTGTTAAAAGCTTGCGTGGCACGCTCGACACGCGATGCGGAATGTCGCTAGCATGTAGCCCGGGAACCGATCGCTTTGAAGTGCAGCTACTGTACCGTATGGAGTACGGCACCCACTCCATCGATTGGTGCCAGTTAATTTATATACAACGAAGTTCAGGACTGTTCATCCTGTGTGCATACCTAGCTTCATCTCACGGCTCTGTCTTTGTGGTACGTTGATGTATCATCGATAAGCTACATGCATGATAAATATCACCTAATCACCCGGTGGGTTTTTTTCTTGAAAAGTAACAAACAACGAAATGCAACAAACACACACACACTCCCAAACATGCAAACATCCACACATCCAGAAACTGCCGAATTTACGAGTATAATACGTTATAATATTAGCAGGATAGGATGTTGTAAATAAATTCCAGTTTCACCAGTTCTGGATAAGTCCCTGATAGTCTGTTTGGAACTTTTTAAATTAATTGAATTTAGATGAAATTTCAAACTTGTATCAGAATTCATAGAACCATGGAGCACTTTGAACCGGACCAGGAACTAGTAAAATTGGAAAGAAGTCATCGTCTTCACGAACCTATAGAAAGGATTTCAGAAATGCGCCAAAGTGATGGATTAAATTAGACGGTCGCGTGGCACGGCCGTCACACGAAACTGATTATCGTTAGTGTGTAGTCTGGCAACCTATCGGTTTGAAGTATGGGTTGATGCCTTTTAAGGGATATGGCAATAACTTTATTAAGTTGTTTTGCTACTGTTTAAACTATTTAATGATCATGAAGCTAATGAGCCACATTACCAGGCACGGGTCCAGGAATAAGGTTGCGAGGGTCATAACAAACAGTAGATTTATTACATTGTTCGCGAATAAATAACTAGAATTTTTTTTTTAATTTTCTTCCAGCTCGAAAACTGATTCCGACATTGGGCATTTTATCATAATTCATTAAAATTTGTTAATGAAATCAAACTTCAACAATCAAAAAATGCATCATTAATTATTTTTATTACTGGCGTGCAACATGGCAAACGATCATTTTGCAGAAACGATATTGTTTGTAGTGCTATTCTGAGACGGCTTTTATCAATTTTCAATAAAATAGTGCTTAACACTAACAAAAGAAGATTCATATGAAAATTTTGCTGAATAACCCGGAACTGGGTTGAACCTACATTTGATCAGTAATGTTTACTCGCCATATTAATATGAGAGAGTTTGTACCGGACAAAGTTGCAAATGAAGCCTGCAAGTTTGCGTACCAAGCCAATGAATAATTTTATTAGATATACCTACATTTTTAAAGTGTAGGTATTGTATTATCTAATTACAAATAAAAAATATTAACAAAATTTTTTTTTGATTAATGGTAGCCCTGTATCTAAGTCATGTCCCACTGCTGGGCTTGGGTCTCTTGAGATGATGAGAAAGGTTAGGTCATAGTCCACCACGCTGGTGCGGATTGGTGGACTTAACACGACCTCAAGTATTTTTTAGAGACTCTCAGGCATGCAGGTTTCCTCACGATGTTTTCCATCACCGTTCGCGAGTGATAATTTATTTAATAAATACACACATAATAATATCTTTGAAAATGTGAATCTTAACGATATATTGACAGAGGTGTATGCCGTGAGTTTGAACTCGTACGGTACGGAGTACGGTCTCCGCCTCGGCTATCGCTGGTTTAAATTTTTATTTTTTTGTAAATTTTTAATCCAAATGCTATATAATCTGTTTAAGTATACTTTTTAAGTCCATGGAAGCCGATTAAAATAAGCCCAGGTTCGCAAATACGTTTTAGGTACAAACATTTATTATGTTTATGTTCGTCCAAAACAAATAATACACTTTACAAATAATATGATTACGTACTAAGTAACGTATTGAATTATTTTTTTCATTGCAAGAAAAACATCGATAACAATGTAATTAAGCTTCTTTCAAACTTCAACAATCAGTATTATAATTCCTAATCCAGTCAATTCACTTTCCTAAAATAATTATATATAACTAATTAAATGCTACTACGGTAGAATATTTTTGCGGGTCCATTGTAGGCGCATAATTTTCCCAGTACAGTTATAATTTGCTAAATTGTGGGGACCGTCAGCTTAAATTATTCAAGACGTGGACCGTCACACTTACACGCCAATTTGGAGCCTGCATAGTACGTGTATTCATTATAAAAAAGCAGCTACGTATTTTTCGGGCTGGCTACTTTGTAATTAAATTTAGATTAAAAAAGAAACGGTTAATGTCTGGTTTGCATATAGGTAACAAATCAAGAAACTCCAAATATAACAAAATCTGTGTATTTTTCAATTGAGTGATTTTGCGGTATAAGTCTGTATGTTAATACGAAATTAACTTGAATTGCTGATTGTAACAGTATCATAATCATTTAAACTAAGAATAAGAATAAAGAATAAGATACATTTATACCGGCAAATCTTAAGATTATAAAAACAATTTAAAAACAACTTATTTCTTTCTTTATACCAGACTATATGACGCCCATGCTCCTGTCCGGAAAATAAAAATAAAACGTCCACCTGCAACTTGGATTACAGCTGGTATTCGGATGGCAATGAGGCGACGTGATCGGGCCTTCCGGAAATTCAAGAGGGATCGTTCAGATTCTAATTGGGCCTTCTTCAAAACTGCCAGAAATAGGTGCAATCAAATGATACGCAACGCTAAACGCCGACATATCCTAGATAATATTTCATCGTCTTCCCCCGCCGATGTCTGGAAGTTTCTCGCTACTCTAGGCATCGGCAAACAACACTGTGCTGAACTACCTAAATCCTTGAGTCTGGATACGTTAAATTGCCATTTTGCCACCTCCAATACGTTAGATATAACAATGAAATCACAGACTATTGGCTCTTTAACTGCGTTGCCCAGACATTCTTATAGCTCCTTCAATTTTTCTTCAGTCGCGTCTGAGGACATCAAAAAAATTATCCTTTCCATCAAGTCAAAAGCGGTTGGTGTAGATAACATCAGCCGTTATATAATTATCACCATCCTCGACCAAATCCTACCTGCAATATCCCACATCATTAACTATTCCCTCTTCTCTGGTGTGTTCCCTTCCGTGTGGTGTAAAGCATATGTTCGTCCTCTACCCAAAGTCAATAATCCCTCCCTTCCTGAACATTACCGACCTATATCAATCCTTCCCTTCCTGTCAAAAGTACTTGAGGCATGTTCTCATAAACAACTGTCCAGGTTTGTTCACATGAATAATATCCTATCACCATTCCAATCTGGGTTCAGACCTGGACATAGCACCAACTCGGCTTTACTTAAAGTGACTGGCGATGTGAGGGCGGGCGTTGAGGACACCAAGGTCACTGTATTGGCCTTGGTAGACTTTTCGAACGCCTTCAACAGTGTCAGTCATGACATTCTCCTGTGTATCCTCTCCCATCTTTTGATCTCCTCAGATGCGCTGAAATGGTTCTCTTCATATCTTCAGGGACAACAGCAGTCCGTTCGCATTGATGAGACTATGTCTGGTTGGTGTGATCTCTGCTCTGGTGTCCCTCAAGGCGGTATACTTTCTCCTCTTCTTTTCTCCTTATTTATCAATCTCATCACCAAAGAACTTCAATGTGCGTATCATTTGTATGCGGATGACCTACAGTTGTACGCGCAAGCAAGGGTAGAAGATATAAATTCAGCGATCGGGAATGTAAATAGGGATTTAGACGCTATTAAGGACTGGTCTAAAAGGTTTGGCTTATCGATTAATCCCTCTAAGACACAAGCCATCATCATTGGGAGTTCCAGAATGATGAGTAGAATCGATAAGTCATCCCTACTTCCTATTACCTTCAGCGGCACAACCATTCCGTTTAGCCCTAGCGTTAAGAACTTGGGGTTGTATCTGGACTCCATCCTTGATGGCCGAACACACGTGTTGAATGTTAGTCAACGTGTAACAGGCACTCTCCGATCTCTGTACCGTTTAAGAAACTTTCTTCCAGTTGCGACCAAGACGATGCTTATGTACACTTTAATCTTCCCCATAATCGACTATGGCGACGTATGCATTTTCGACCTGAATGCAGATCTACTCAATAAACTTGATCGACTTCTCAACAATTGCATTCGATTCGTCTTTAACCTCCGTAAATATGATCACGTATCGGCACATCGCAGTCAGTTAAACTGGCTGCCTATACGTCAGCGCCGTAGTCTGCGTGCGTTGATATTACTTTTCTCTCTTTTGCATTCTTCCTCTGCTCCTGCATATCTAACATCTAATTTCAAATTACTCTGTTCTACTCATGATCGAGACTTAAGATCGTCTAATAATCTTCTTCTTTTCTGTCCCTCTCACAGTTCTAGTCTTGTACATTCTTCTTTCACAGTAAGATCTATTCTCTTGTGGAATGCGCTACCTCCGGAAATCAGGATGGCATCCAGTCGTAATGTTTTTAAATACAAAGTAAAGCAGTTATATTTGAGCTATTTGGCGGAATCTTCTCAGTAATTTGTTAAGTTATTATCTTATGTTATTGTATTTATGTATTATTATATGTATTTATGTGTATATATATATATATTAAGTCCGCCTTTGTCGCGTTTTGTGCAAAAAGTTTTTAAATAAATAAATAAATAATAAGTCATAAATCAGTCAGATAGATATTTTTGTCAGTTTTATTAAACTGTCCAAATTATTTATCTGAACCGCCTCAAAGCAAAACCAACCCGCAAGAAAAGAACTCTCTATGCATACATAATCTATGATCCTTGCACTAAATGAGTGTCAGCAGCTAGTAAGAGCTTATTTCACCGTCAAGTGTGAAACGTTTAAAAAGTTCCTTCAAAGCCTCGATTCTATTTCATACAAGGCTTTTGACGCCGCATGACACCGTTCTTTGAACTAGGCAGTCGAATTTGATGCCAAAACGGAACTCAATGGGTTATACGTGCAAACATTTTAAAGTTGAAAATAGAAAATAAAATATTCTGTTCAAATAATGGGCAAAGCATTGCAGCTGCTTTTGTGATTTTTGTTAGTTCCTTTTTACGTTGATATAATTTGATTTGTTAAGAATTGATAATCTGTTTGATTTATTGTTATCGAACATATTTCGATTAGCAATAATGTTTACCAATATTTTTTAATCTTATTGATTATTAATAAAGGCGGTTACATCATGGAAAAAAAAAATCGACTTCAAAAAGTAGGTAAACTAAAAAGCAAAAAATAAATTTACCTACTTCGCACAAAATAATACGTTTTTCATTTAGTTAAATAGAAATGATTAAATAATTCTTTTATAATTCTGAAGTCGGTGCCAAGTAAATCGGATAATTAAGAACTAATATTCAGTCAGAAAATAGTTGTTAGAAAGATTGATATTATCTAATACAGAGTTATTGTTTACTTGGCACCGACTTCAGTATTATAAAATAATTATTTAATCATTTCTATTTAACTAAATGAAAAACGTATTATTTTGTGCGAAGTAGGTAAATTTATTTTTTGCTTTTTAGTTTAACTTAGTTTTTATGTTTAACTTTTAGTTTAAGTTTTTTAGTTTAGTTTAACTTTTTAGTTTAACTTTTTGAAGTCGGTTTTTTTTTTTGTTAAAAATTATTTTATTTTACGATTTTAAGTGATGGGTAGACCGAGCAAGAATGTTTCTCGAATGAGGAGACGACGGTTACTTAAGATGGAAAACTTATTAATAATAATCCCCGTACTCCTAACCGTTGAGGAGTTGTACCTTCCAGCATCAGCTCAGCAACTTAAAATGCAAATATCCAAGTAGTTTTAGGTAATATACGAAAAACAATATAGAAGCCTTTTTAAATTTGAGGGTTACCCATGATTTCTCTAGTATCCCATCATCAAATCATGACCTCATATTTTTTATATACATAAGTAATATTCAACGTCTCGCCTCATCTGTGTATAACTTGAAAGAATACAGTAAACGGCCTCAAGGAGCCTATATTTAAAGAATTATCCCCGTACTCCTAACCGTTGAGGAGTTGTACCTTCCAGCATCAGCTCAGCAACATAAAATACTGACTACTAGATGCAAATATCCGAGTAGCTTTAGATAATATACAAAAAACAATATAGAAGCCTTTTAAATTTGAGGGTTGCCCTCGATTTCTTTAGGATCCCATCATCAGAACGTGACTTGAAAAAAATGGGACCACATGACAAGTATATCCTTTCAAACAAAAAAAAAAAATTCTTAAATCGGTCCAGGCGTCTTTGAGTAATCGGCGAACAAACATAAAAAAAAAAATACAACCGAATTGAGAACCTCCTCCTTTTTTTGAAGTCGGTTAAAAATTCAAATAAGTTTTGCTATTTATTGCTATTTCAGAGGTCACAAACAAGACTACATGACTATTATTATCATATCTTATTAGTATGAAGGTAAATATCGTTCATAAATAAGAAATGGTACACTGTTCCGCTCGCTGATCCAAAAAGGTATAAAAGGTGTTCCATTAACTTACAATACGTTTGAAATGTCACGTCTGTACCTAACCCATATAGAATCTATGCCAGCAGTATCGGCTGACTGCCTACCTGTGACAGCCATTCTGCTCTTCACAAAGGTGGCGACACACCGAACAATTAGGTCGACGGCGTGTAACTACGTCCACGCATACGATACTCTCCGTTCATGTGTTCACGGCTTTGACGGCTTAGTACGGTGCTAAAGTAGGCACGGAATTGTTTGAAGCAGACTTGGAACTGATGGAAACTACGCGATTCACGCTTGATATAAATAGAAGGGTAAAAGCCGATAGTACAATGATAGGAGATTCAAAGCGATGGAATCTGTATAGCTCTGTGATAGAGACGGAATTATTTTCGGCTCGTGTATTCCATGTCGCTCTTCTGAATCGTAGAATTGTTCAGAAACGCTTCAGTTTTGTTCGAACGGTCCATTCTAAATTGACAACTAGTTGCTGAAATAGAATGCTGATAATATTTGATATCGTGTTTATTTCTGGTACTCGTAGAAATGACTGTGTTTATTTTCCTTGTTTATTACTTTGGCTTGGTTTGATCTTAACTGGGATAAGGAAGCGGCGCAAAATCCTTGCTTGAGGAAAACCAAAATATTTCCTATTATCCCACGCGAGGAAGCTTTTGGAACTATGTGTACGGCGTATGACGTACGGTCATAATGACATGAATCTGATATAACACTGCTTTGATACTGTAAGAGTGTAAGAACGATTACTGGTCGTGAAATCAATAACATGATTTGTAGTATGTATGATTGGATTGGACTTTGATGATTTTTTCTGCAGTTTGTCTCAAGCGACAGTAGAGAAAAATATGGAATATAATAATATATTAAAAATATAAATTAGAATTTAGGACGCAATATTGCTATAACAAACAAATTAGTTAACGCTAGTTATTTTAAAAGCTTATATTTTGTACTATCTAAAATATGTGTTTTATAAAACTTACTTTCAAATTTGTGTACAATAAAGAGTTATCTATCTATCTAAGGTCTTTACATTTTTGTATGCTAAGAGGCTACCGTCATAATTAAACCTTACACAATATCACGTTAT
The DNA here is from genome assembly GCA_905147285.1 of Hypena proboscidalis. NCBI lineage: Eukaryota > Metazoa > Arthropoda > Insecta > Lepidoptera > Erebidae > Hypena > Hypena proboscidalis. Next base: position 4,072,777 of record LR990132.1, read on the forward strand.
CCGTCACACAGCAATAATCATATAACCATCCCAACGCAGCATCCAGAGAAATGATATGCTCCATGCATCCCTCTAAGATTTAGTTGTAAATTTGAATAATTTTCCGTGAGCTCTTTCTGTTCCGTCCGGAACAACAAAGCCACGGAAATGAAGTCGGCGCGTCCTTAATTGTGTTTTGGTTTTGTTTTGTACTCGCAGGAATTTTCGGGAGTACGATAGATGCTTTTTGACTTTGGGAATCAGTGATTTACAGGTAAGGGCATTTTTTATTTGACTGTTGAATGGTTTGGTGGTGTAGTGGTTAGAGTATGTGACCATTCAACTTTATGTATTACTCACTGGTTGGGCAGAGGTATTAAGGCATTTCCTGTCATGTAATTTTTAGTAGAAGCACTGGTGGTAGAGCTCTTGTGAATGAGCTCGAGGGCGGCAACACCACCGTCTCACCTTTAACCTGTCGCCAAATAGTAGTGTTTCCATTACTGTGTTCCGGTTTAGTGGTGAGATCAGGCCCTGAAATTACTGGCACATGAAGCATAACACCGTAGTCCTCAGCTGCGGCGACGCATCTATAATCTGCTTTTGTGGATTGTTTATGTCCATGGGCTGTACTCCACTTACCATCAGGTGGACTACACGTTTGTTCGCTGTGGGCGTAGCATAAAAAAAAAGCATAGAGTCTGATTCTGTGAATGGCGATCGGTACACCATTTATTACATAGAACATAAAATAAAATATATTAAATGTAGGAGGCTAGAGGTCACGGCAGAGGTGTATAACCTTCTCGAGAACTTCTGGATTACATTCTTTTATTTTGTTTTACTTGCCCGTTACATAACAGATATCAAGCATTTCTTCGATATTTTTAAAACCTTTCAGACAATAAGACCTTAAAAGACAGCAATAACTTTTCTGATTAATATCAAATTAAATTAATCCCAGGTGTGAAACATTTAAGTTATTGAAGCTTTGTGTAGCGCTAAGCAGCTCTCAACATGAGAGTTTCATATAAAGGGTGCCGCCGTGTACATAAGGCTTCACATCGAGCTGGACATTTCCAATATAAGCTGGTCCCGCATTGCAGAAGAAGCCTATATAAAAAACAATATAGAAACCTTTTAAATTTGAGGGTTGCCCTCGATTTCTCTAGGATCCCATCATCAGAACGTGACTTGAAGAAAATCGGACCAAAATACCTATACGTAGGTATATTCATCATACTTAATATCTATATGCATTTATATATTCTTTCCCTATTCTTAATCCTCTCTAGTACACCTTAAACTTCCCTTTCGTGTCTCTTTCTTACTCTCCATCCAGGTTGTATCTAAGAGATTGCCTTAGTTGCGTTAAGACCGCCATTTGTACTATAAATCTTCTTTTTTTCTGTATATTTATTTTTCCTTGGTGTGCAATAAAGCTTTTTTTTTATAATTATATCCTTTCAAACTAAAAAATAATTTCTCAAATCAGTCCAGGCGTCTTCGATTAATCGGCGAACAAACATAAAAGAAAAATACAACCGAATCGAGAATCTCCTCCTTTTTTTGAAGTCAGTTAAAAATGCAAGACCATCTTATACTGGTGGTGATAGGCTCGATGTGTAGCCGTGTGTACTGTTGAACCGAATCATAAATATTGCCGCATGACAGTAGGTAATATACGCTCAGCTGTGCCCCGATAGTTTGCTATCTACAACTTCGAAGGATACGTGATCTGTCATTTACCACTTTAGGATTATTTATTTTCTAACACTTTGCCGACGAAGAACTATCTTTTTTTGATCCTTTTTATATTTGAAGATGAATTTTATGACAATATTTTCACTTGGTTATAAAAGTGATCAATGTAAGATTAATCGAGTTTTCCCTTGCGGTTTGGCATAGACTAGAAACCGTCGCCTCGCTACACTTTTAGTTTTCTTTTTTTTTAAGAGTTTTATTTAACATTATGGTTTTTTTTTTCTTTAGATAGAACGCCAGAAGCAATTATAATCTTATGATCTCAATGACTAGGCCATGTAGGCCACATTCACTACTAAAACAAACTACGAAAAAAGCTAAACAAAAAGTAAAGACAGAAGATAGCTTATATAAGTTTTGAAACATGGTTAAATTCTTACTAAATATAAGATATAGCAGTATATTTAGCATGTAAATTTGTTGTAGCGAGTTCTTTCGATTTTTTCTCGTGAATAAAAAGCAACATCTCTGAAATATCGAAATAACTAGTTACAAAAAAAATACACGGAAAATATCCCGCTATATCTAATATTTAGTAAAAGATAGCTTGTAAAACTCTAACAAATAAAATCAAGTTAAATGAGTAACTGCAGTATACATCACGTTATCGTCCTAGTAAACGAACTTTCCCTGCTCCTAACCTTTTAACTGCAAAGTAAACAACAAAACCATTTGCCTAGAAAAATCTCAGCAAAATACGAAAATAAACCAGCGGCGTACGTTTCACTGGTCGTCGTCCAATAATTAGTTTGGGCATAGCTCGTTACCGCGGCGTCACTTACAACACCGACGGCGTCGTGTCGTGGCCTTTTTATATTACACTACGGTAAATTGTTGACAGATTCTCTTTATCAACTGAAAAGGATAAAGATAAATTTTTTCGTAAATAACTGTTTTTTTTTACGGGATATAATCCCATCCACACGCCCACCATTGTGACTCCTGTGACGCCAGGATCTACAGCGGTAACTAAATGAAAAGCACCGTGCATGACACGCGCAATCCCAGGGAGAGTTAAAATTGTCTTGGAACCCGCAACGAATTTAATCAGAAGTATATAGTTGGAGTTGGAAACTATGTATCTTTACTTCTTGTGTAATAGTTATAATTATATAATTGTGATAGTATAGCTAGATTACTGTAAACACTTTTGAGTTACGTACCTGTTAAAACTGCCATAAATAACGTACCTGAAAATAAGAAAAACAACTTGAAGCTGAACATAATGATTTACACATTGTAACATAATATAACATAACATCACGCCAGGTGTACAACACCCACATTTCACCTGTTATGTTTAGGTCCCATAAGATAGGTGGTGAGCTTATCGCCATCCACCGTGCACAATTCCAACTCCCTGCTGCTATTGAGACCTTGGAATCGGACCCGAGATCTTGCAATGAGAGGCGCATATACTAACCACTTGACCAACGAAGCAGTTTTCTGTATGTATTAACAAAACATGTATTGTGACCCTTAGACCTATTCAAAATCAAATTACAATCAGCCGCAAAACGCCTACAAAGCAATTTATTTAGTACCGAAATACAATTATAAATAAATCACGTATCCCAAACCTTTATCAGTACTGACTCAACCTTAAAACGCAAAAAACCGCCCAATCAAAACCTCGATCACAAAAGAGTCCTCTTTAAACATTTTTAAATTAACGTTTCAACCTAAATAATATCCAGGCAGAAAAAGGCCCGAGAACCCCCTTTAGACCTGGTTGCTGGGTTAATCAATCAGGACCAATCTTTGTCTAGGTTCCCCTTGAATAAATATTAACATTCAACCTAAAGTCTAGGGGAACTTTTCAATCAATCAGTTAACCGATTGATATATTTTTTGCTCTGTGTTAGCAAAAGCAAATGCCAGCTTTTCAATTAACGAAACGATGCCTATTTTGAACAAATGTAAAAAATCCACAGCTTTCTGAATCTTTCAGTGTAATTAAATTGTTTGTTTAGGGATTAATTGCTATTGGTTCTGATGATTACAAATCTCATTAGGACTATCATAATAAATATAGAAGAATGTAGTAAAAGTGTATAGCATCCATTTTTAACCGACTTTCCAAAAAGGAGGAGGTTATCAATTCAGCCGGTATGTTTTTTTTCTATGTATGTACATCGACTTCGTCGCGGCTAATGGACCGTTTCGCGTGATTCTTTTGTTCGACGCGAAATAGCTGCCATAACATGGTCCCATAAAAATTTCTTTCAGTTTGGTCTAGTAGTTTTTATTTTATAAGCATTATTAGTAATTGAAGTCGATTTTTTTATTGGAATATTATTATACATAACAATACATGACGCCTATATTAGCAAGAAGGGTGTGGCAGAGGTGTACAACACCCACACTTCACCTGTTATAATAAGGTCCCATGGGATAGGTATTGAGCCTATCGCTCTCTACTGGGCACAATGCCAACTCCGTGCTGTTATTGTGCATTTTCTGATGGAGAGTTCACAAATAACACTTTGCCTTACCCAAAATCAAAGCTGAGACCTCGCGGTGAGAGGCGCATATGCTAACCAATAGACCATCGGGGCGGTTCATCCATATTTATGTTTAGGCTTTTAGCTATCCGTAGAGCAAAATCAGGCACGATCCCTGATCCTATTGAACTGTTACTGAAACAATACTTTGATTTGACAATCGAACCTGATACTTCACGATTAGCGACTTTACCATTCACTATTGCGTATACTTTCTCTTTTTATTGTAATGTTTTCATTTTATAATTTTTTATTCTGATGTATAAATGTAACAATGTTTAAACATAATTATATACATTAATGTAACACAGAGTCATACTCCACGACTGAACGCTGTCTACCAAAATACAAGCAATAGCTTAGTTTGGGAATCAGTAGCAGGACTTTTTGTTTCAAACATGTTTTAATGTCAAACCTTACGCAAACATTGTTGTGATTAATTTGAGTCAATAAATGCTTTTTATTTTTATTTTATTATATTTTTTCGCTCGACCATAACCATAAAAGCAGTTAGGAAGATATGATAAAAAAGCATGTTAGCCGATCAAACTTGTATTTTTAGACCGTAATCGTTTTACATTTAGTAACAATAAATATGGCATAACTTATCGAATTAAAATACTAATCGCTAAGATGAAAGTTTAATGCAATTAATAACAATTCTATCTTGATTAACGTCCACAACTTTCAAGTAGCTATTATCGAAATTGTTTCACAAACTCACAATTTCTGTTTGTTCGCTAAATTATGAGTAAGTATAATTTGGTTTTCTGTTGATAATTTTATAACAACAATCAACATCTAGCTAAACAGAAAATTATGGATTTTTCTATAATATTTAAAACTTTTTAATTAATGTACCAAATTATTTCCTTATTATAATTGTGTGACTGCCTCGATAGACTAGTGGTGAGCGTATGCACCTCTCACCGCGAGGTCACGGGTTTGATGCCCGGGTCGGGCAAAATGTTATTTGTGAACTGAAAATACACAATAGCAGCACGGAGTTGGAATTGTGCCTGGTTGATTGCGATAGTATCACCCCCTATCCCATTGAACAGACAGGTGAAGTGTGGGTGCTGTACATCTCTGCTACACCCTTCTGGGTAATATTGGCGTGATGTTATGTTATGTATGTTAATTTTAAATACTTTAATGCAAATACCACATCTCTCGATAATTATATTATTACTTTCTGAAAATCCAGCCAGATGCGAGATGATTCCTTAAGTTCAAAGCCCAACAAGTCTATAAATCGATACATACATGTAATTTTATTGGCTAAGGAATCCATCAAAGCCTAATGCATTTATGAAGGGCCAGAAACAATATAATTATCCAACACGAAATAACTCTGAAGCCAACTTTATTTTATAAACAAAAGCTAACACATAATTTGCCTTCAAACTTTACCTATACGTAAAAATAAGCAGGTAAACCTCTTTCCGCTCGCAATCCCAAATGTATTGTGCCGTCCCTAAGGGTTGGCTAAATTACGAAGCTCTTTAGTCTCCGAAGCAATACATAAATATAAAACAATAGAGCTTTTGTCCATTAAACTTCATGCGAAACCAAAATTTATTTCGCAAAAGTTTCTGATTGGATACCCACGGTTTTGTTTATCGTGCCTGCCTTATGCCCATCAGAGGACGGACAAGCTAAATAAGATTTGGGGTCTGTCTCGGACATTGAAATAGGTTTTCATTTAGGTTTTTAGAGGGATTAATATGTAGTTTGAAACGTGTAAATTAGAAATTGTTAAAGTTATTGTATGTATTGAAAATATTATGTGAATAGTTTTACACGTAAAATTATGTTTCACTGAAACAAGATTTGTTGAAATAAAGTGAAATGATCAGCATAAAATACCGACAAAGGAAGGTCCTGTATATTTATAGTGCTGCCAAAAGTGTAAAAATAATTGTCAGGTTTATTCAATGCAAATTCGAGTTAAGGTAAAAGGTCACCTCATTCAGGAGGCGTCGCTTTCAGCTTTACAGTACTCCCTAGGTCCCGGAATGGAAGCCACTTACTAGCAACAAGTCCCTGGAAAATGTACCGGCTTAAGGGAAAATATCATAAAACGCCTCCCTGAAAAACTGTTTCAAGAAAATATTTTTAGATGGAAACGAAAATCGTGTATTTGTGGCGCTTCATGGTCTTTCTGAATGTGTTAAGCTTTGTCAAGGGTATTCCTTCAAAAATGAAGGCAATATGTTTACTGGCTTGCCCAAAATATACATGCCTAAAACTATGGACAAAGACATTCTAAAGGTGCTCTCACACTGACTGACTATTGTAACGTTACGAGTCGAATAATACAGTCGGTGTGGGAGGCGAACCGAGTTTTACAGTGCGCACCTTGTAATGCTTGCTCTGTAGGTGCTTCCAAACCGACTGTAATGTAACGATACAACTTGTAACAATTATACAAATAAATGCTCGGTGGTAAATATAAGTTAAAAAACTACATTTCTATCGACCTTAAGAATATGTTGGCAAATGTAAAGAACCAACCTACACTCAGGTAGTAAACAAAAAGGAACCAACGAGATTTTCTTTCATTATAATTAAAAAATTTTATTAATATTTTTTACATAAAACAAGTTATTTACAACAGGTTTTGTAAATAAATTATATTTAAAATTACACACAATTAAAAGTACTATTATTATTGTTGAGACGAGGCTTTGGGTGGTCACGTCAACCTCCGTGGGTTTATTGTGATTGTAGCCTCATTATAGACTCAGTCACCTCCTTTAGGCCAATAGCCTCCATAAATTGGAGTGGTCGGCCGATCGGGAGTGACTTGACATCATCCCATATGGCGTCCCAGAATGATGTTTCGTCTAATTAAAAGTATACTGTAAACTGATTTTTTTTGATTGGTTCCCGTTTGCATAAGTATGGAAAGTTCGCGCAGTGTGGGATGCATTTCTAACCTGAGCTTTACGTAACATATTGTGATCTTAACGTAGCAGCGAAACTCAACGTTACATTACAGGTGAATGCTCGTTCGGTGTGATAGCACCTTTAAACACTAACACTATACACAAACTGTAAAAAGTCATGCATGCACGGTTCCTTTCAGTTGGTTACCGCTGTAGATCCTGGCGTCACAGAAGTCACAGTGGTGGGCGTGTGGGTGGGATTATACCCCGTGAAAAAAAAAAAAACTACTGAGGTGTCAAGGGACACCCGGATGGAACGAAGTTCCTTTCGATTAATTAGTAATGAAATTTTAATTTTTCTAAGTTTTAAAAAAAATATTATTGTGGTTCACCGAATACTCACTCTCTGTGTCTGATGATGTAGCACCGTAGCTGTAACGTAGCATGTAATTACTACGCCGCTACGAGAATTGCTACGAAATGTGTCGTTACAACTTTTCGTCCCAATTTTTTCTGTCTAGCCCCCTTTCGCAACGCGTGATAAGGAACTTCGTTCCAAAACTGTAAAAAGATTTTATGAAGTAAAATAGACTTAAAATAAATAGAATAAAATCGTAAAAATCATATAACTTCAATTTCTTTAACATTTTCTTCGACTTAAGATTTTTATTTTAAATGTGACCTTTGAATGGGTGCCGTAAATGATAAAAAATACAACAGTACGTCAAAACACCCTACATTTACATCCAGGAAGCAACAAATAAATCAAAGTGAAATATTTTTTGTGAAGAAAACTTTTGCTCAAATTATGAATACGGCAGGCAAGTCACCTGTCCCTGACAAGTTTCCTGTCTTCTCCTTTGTCGCTAAATGTGAGAAAAATGTACTTGGCAAAACTCACCTGCACCGGTTACTTGAAAAATCTTGGTTCTCGAAAATGTAGAAAGGAACTTCATTAATTTTGTGACGCAGAATTAATAATTATAAATTGTAATTTAAAGCCTTTTTTATACATACAAATTATAACAAATTAAAGAAAGTTAAAGTATTTCTTGCCTTTTTTTTAAATGGTGGTATCAAAATCATGTTCTAAGTCACCGGTAGGCAGCGTTACAACCTAATTTACACCCTGTATATAAAGTATAAATCTTCCTATACCTCAATTGCCACCAAATATGTCATTTACTTTCATTACATAATATTACTCCTATATCGAAGGCTGTGACAGAGGTGTACATAACCCACACTTCACCTGCTATGTTAAATCCTATGGGATAGGGGGTGAGCCTATCGCCATAAAACGGGCACAATTTCAACTCCGTGCTGCTATTTTAAATTTCCTGACGGAAAATATACAAATAACACTTGCGGTGAGGGGCGCTTACGTTAATCACTAGACCAACGAGGCAGTTTTAAGTCTTCATCAATAAACATAACCGATAATTTCATAACCAAATGAACAGAATAAAGGAAATGGTCAAGCAAATTCGGTAGCATCTGCGATAGAAATCGCACCCCGCATTCGACATTACTTCAGAAGCGACCGACTCAATTTGATCAGTATAACTGCGTTCCAACTGTCGCCCAGTAACCGCGGCCCGCTCGCCATCCAAGTCACGGACGTGGGTGCGGTCGCCGTGACAGTGAAGATGATCATGCAAATAAAAATCACATGTTTTCATTCTTAAATAAAAATTACAGTTATTTTATTTAATTTACCGAAATTTGCGGGGGTGCGACTAACCATATGATCGACGAGAATCGTTTAAACGATGAGATGCACAATTAAAACCGATTTTAATACTTACACACGTGATAGGGCTTAAATTATTTAATTGTTTACCAAATAATGTAACCTCCTCAAAGTCACGAAGTGTTTTTAAAAATAAACTTAAGTGCTGGCTCGTTCAGGAAGCCTTTTACTCAGTTGATGACATATTCTTGGAAAATTAGTAAGAAAATAAAGATTATATATAAAATAGTTAAATCTGAATTAAATGTGTCTTTTTTGACTAATAATAATAATAATGGTTGGCGGTTGGATCAAGAGCCAGATGCAAAAGGCGGTCCTTTTGGACACGGCACGCATCGTGAGGAGGTTCCTCTCTCTGGAGCCCTAAGCATCGGCAGCTTGGTCCCTGTACCTGATGTCGGTGGGACACTGTTTTTTTATATTTTTAAATGTTTTTTTGTATTTTTTATAAATCATATTTAAAAATATATAAAATAAGTTTAAAGACAAATAAAAAGAAATAATAATAATATATTTTTATTTCAGGCATCAGGGCCCATACATAAATACCTTATAACTAACATACATATTTGTATTTCATAACTAAGAAACTATTTTACACTTTTAATCGTTAATACTAATGTTCCATTGGAACTGCTAAGCTGTTTATGCCTTATAAATTATTGCACTAGTTGCTAAATTGGACTATTTTTAAATTATTTATTTAACATAATTCTATTATTTATTTATTATTAATGATAATATTAATGTTGATGCTGTTGTTTTTATAATCGATACATCTATATTCATAATTTTGTATGTGCTTAAAATTTTATGACGTGTAATTAATCATTATCAATAAAAGTGTTTATCTGTTTTATCTGTGTTTAATAAAAATAAAAAAAGGGATAGTTCGAGAGCCAGGAAGAATATAAGCTAGATTATTTCGACAATGACGTGACATGTGAGTTCGCGGGCAGACTTTATAAATAGACAATCATTTTTGTCAAAATACTCAGGTGAAACGCACACCTGAAATGGGTTCAAATCCATTACACCACGGACGTAAACTTTCTTCTAACACAAGTGAATTAAGCTTAGCAGAAGAGGGTTAGCAAGAATACTAGTAGTTTGTATTTATTGCAAATTACTAGTAGGCAATAAAATAGAAAAATGAATTTCCCATTAATGTTATGTTTGAGTCCGAAATGATTGTCTTCATTACAGAGTTCAAAATCAGGGTTAACTTAATTACATTAAATTTTCCTGCCCTAATTGTTCACCCGCTGTCACTCTCACCCCAGGTTTATGAAGACCGCGGACAGAGTTCACTAAGAGGTGTTTGTATTGAAATAGATTTATGGAAATTTCGCGGCGAAGACGTCTACCGCCGACAGCCGACGTGCGGATCGTTCAAACGAACAGATTTTGCTAAGTTTTATGCGAAATGTTTTAGCAACATTTGACTTCGTGGTTGTGAAGTAGCTAGTTTGTTAAGAAGATTAATTAAAGTAACTGATGTATTTTTAAAATGAGTTATACTATAAACGCGTACTGGCCGCCTTTGCAAGAGTCTTTGCCTTATTACATTGATGTTTAGATCTGTAGAGTACTGGTGGTCTACCAACAGTACTCTCTAGTGCTCTAGCACTTGTGAGTGAGCTCGATGGCGGCAGCACCACCGTCTCACCTTTAATCTGCCGCCAAATAGTAGTGCTTCCATTACTGTATTCCGGTTTGGTGGTGAGATCAGGCCCTGAAATTACTGGCACATGAGGCATAACACCGTAGTCCTCAGCTGCAGCGACGCATCTATAATCTGCTTTTTTGGATTGTTGATGTCCATGGGCTGTACTCCACTTACCATCAGGTGGACTATACGTTCGTTCGCTGTGGAGTAGTATAAAAAAAATGTTGGCATTTAGTCTAACAGTTTCAGCTGACTACCATTAGACTTTCACAACCTTCAGTATATACGCGCTACAAGGCAACCACACACGTCTTTTTGCCATCTCTGAATTTCAATCGCCATAAAAAAGCACGCTTTAAGAATTGCCATCCAAAGTGTAAATGGGTTTGTAGACTTGTCATCAACTCACTTGGACTGCCTGAAACGAGTGAATGTTCAAGACTATCCCACGATGCTCTATTCCTCAACAATCATGGAATTATCAATTTATGGATAAGAGGTTATCCTCTTATCCATAAATTGATAAAATTAAAATAAGGCCAGAGATAAAAGTAAAATAAAATCTCTTCAGACCCGTAGCTATAGACAATTTCAAACAGTCTTTTATTTAGTAACAATGTATAATTCAAATATATAAACACTAAGCTATTAATATAAATCTATTTCAAGCATATTCTCACAAAAAACCCGAATGAAATTAATTTCATCTAGTCATGTTACTCACAAGAGAAAAGGGGAAACAATATTTTGTATCAAGAACCTTATACAACCTTCCGAAGGCTTGCTATTACACCGTGTCGTAATTATCATTATCAACGCATTACTGTAAAAAACGGTTGATGACGTGCCCTCCAACAGCTCTTTTACAGCGAATTCCATTTTAATAAATACATATAAATGAAAATAAATACAAACAAATAAGCAGTTATAAGATTTATTGACCGTTCAATATTTAATAATACAGCCATGTTCTTACGTAATAAATATATGTAATAAAATGATAAAATTAATTTAAAAGATTCTCACGCAAGAGATTCGCTCAGTAGGACAAATCGTTGTTATCTTTTTTTTATGGCTTTACGTTTTGCCGTGGATTAATCGAGTACAGGTCATAAGGGCATGATCTACAACGGTGTGCAAGGTGGCCACCTTTACAGAGTCTTGGCACATGCGAGCACGATGTCAGTTCAAGTCTCTTGGGTATAACTGTACATTATAATCATGATTCAGCATTTGGGCCAAAGTCTACAAGGATTAGTTTCTTTTATAATGGATCTGACATTTAGAAAGTCATCGAAAATTGAGTTACTAAGAGCAGAGTAAATATTCGTTAGTAATTTTTACGTTTTACTTCGTGAACCTCTGGGATTCAATTCGTGTAATGTAATTGAATTTGACACGACGATGTTGTTTTTGATGAAATGGGTTATTTTTACGTTTAAGAGTAGATCTTTTAGAATAAAAACTATTTCTTTTAAATTTCTTACTGGTTATTTTAGAGATTGCTAAAAAAATACAATTATTAAACGATATACGACCAGATGGCGGAGAGGGTAGTGCACCTGCCTTTGACACAGAGATCGCAGGTTCGATTCCCGCTTAAGACAAATCTTTGTGTGAACATTGGGTTTGTACACAAGACTAACTTGGTGTTTCTATGTGTAATAGGTATGTATTTATAAAAAATGAGCATAATGTATTTAGTATCCGTTATTCTTGTTCTCATAGTAAAAGCTTTGCTTAGTTTGGGACTAGATGGCGTTGTGTGTAAGTTGTGAAATATTTATGTCCATCTTAATTATATGGATATTATAATAAGTAAATCATTAAATGTAATGATAATATGAACTTTGAAACTAAACTAAAAAGTAAAACCAAAAATATTTAGAGGCAAGTATAAAATGGTTACTACCTTCATAAAATAACTAAGAAATTCCTTTACCCTATATTTCTAGTATTGATTTTTAATCTATTCGATTATCTTGTAAACTTTATGCATAAATTATTATATTCAAAAAATTGTCTATGCAAAACTTGTAACAGCCAACACAGAATATTGATAATTTTCGTTAAAAATAAAGTCAAACTCTTTGATCTCGCGTTCTAGTGATTTCGTATTCTGCAAACGTAGAGTGTAATCAAAATTTATATGATAAAGCCTTGATTGAGGTTTGTTTTGACAGCAATTCGGGGCCTCTATTAGACTTCTGCAAATCAGAGTTTGGAAGCCTCATGAATTTTTTATACGAAAGATTTGTAATAAAATTATTGTAAAATAAAATTGGTTTTAGAAAAGTAAAATGTATCACTATTCATAAAACAATTTAATAACAAATCTTTTATAATAAAAACATTTCTAATTAGTAGTGTTATGAAATTCTTCTTCTTCGTCGTGTCGATGGCCGAGTCAAATTTTATTTTGACTTGCCATCGTGGTGAAAGGATTAATGTGATACTATTACTGTTACAGTTGTACTATGTAAATACCTCCCAGCATCAGCTCAGCAACATGAAATGCTGACTGCTAGATGCAAATATTCGAGTAGTTTTAGGTAATATACGAAAATCAATAAAGAAGCCTTTCAAATTTGAGGGATGCCCTCGATTTCTGTAGTATGCCATCATTAGATCGTAACGTGATGAAAACGACCACAAGACAAACATATTTTTTTATTATTTCTCAAATGGGTCTAGGCGTCTTTAAGTAATCGGAGAACAAACATAAAAAAAACAATTTATATACAAATTGATAACCTCCATCTTTTTTTTGGTTGATTAAATTAATATGACAAACAGAAGTAAAAATATCAATTTGAACAAGAAAAGTATTTTATTTTTAGGGTTCCGTACCTCAAAAGGTAAAAACGGAACCCTTATAGGATCACTTTGTTGTCCGTCTGTCTGTCTGTCTGTCTGTCTGTCTGTCTGTCAAGACCTTTTTTCTCAGGAACGCGTGGAGGTATCAAGCTGAAATTCATATCAAATACTCAAGTCTATGGTCTCTTGGAGCTGTGAAAAAATCAAACTTCTAAGTCAACGCGATCAAAAGATACTCCCGTTTATGCCGCAAATTTTCGACACTCGCAAGGGAATCAAAACCTACAGGGTACTTCCCGTGAACTCAGAATCTTGAAATTTGGTACGAAGCAACGTCTTATAACACAGATAAAGGAAAAATTGCGAAAAGCATAAATTTTTAGTTACATCATATAATAAAAATATTTTTAATAATTTTAAACTTATTACCCCTTTACTCATGAACGCGTAGTGGTATTATATTGAAATTCTTAACAAATACTCAAGTCTATAATATCTTTAAGCTGTAACAAAATCAAACTTCTACGTCAACGCAATCAAAAGATACAGCAATTAAAGCCGCATATTTTGAAACTCGCAACTACTCGCAAGGGAATCAAAACCTAAAGGATACTTCCAGACGACCTGGAATCTTGAAATTTGGCATGAAGCAACGTTATAAAGTACACATATAGGAAAAATTCCGAAAATCTTAAATTTTTAGTTACATCACATAGTATATTTTTTTTAATAATCATAAACTTACTAGCTGACCCAGCAAACGTTGTTCAGCGATTAAAAAAAAAAAACAGATGTTGGCCGATTCTCAGACCTACCCGATATGCACACAAAATTTCATGCAAATCGGTTCAGCCGTTTCGGAGGAGTTTGGAAACAAACACCGCAAACAATAAAATTAAAATAAGCTAGTGGCAGTTGAGAGAGGACCAGTCTCAACTGATGGCGCCCGTTCACGAACATGACGCGAGGATCAGCACTACTCAGCTCAACCATATTGAAGGGAACCGAATGACCCAACACACGTGCCACCATCAGCGAGACATTTGAGTGAGCATGACAAACTCTCAATTGCCATGCTCGTTCATGTCAAAAAAAAAAAAACAAAAACAGTTACATCATATTACACGTGGTACTCAAAATAAATAAAAAATGCTTCGAAGTTATACAATACTATAACTTTTCAAAAGTTAAAAATAAAAAGATTAAACATTTACTCCAAAAAAAAAAAAATACGATTTAAAAAAAAAAAAAAAAACATGTTTATAAAAATAAAAGGGAGAGCATCTCTTCCAAATATAAAATAAAAGAAAACTAATGGACCCAAGTGGCTGTGACTGTGGAGCAGGACCAGCATTAAGCCAAGCTTTTTTATCAAGGATATAATCCTCTAATTTATAATATGCTTGTCTACATAGTGTGCGTTTTATGCATGTTTTAAATTTTGTCTCGTTCAGTTGTAGAATCCGCAGTGGTATTTTATTATAAAATTTTACACAATTCCCCATAAAAGAATTTCGTACCTTAGCCAATCTAAACCGAGATTGATCCAAATTGTGCCTATTTCTAGTATTAAAATTATGTCTATCACTTCTCTTCTTAAAGAGATGAAGATTTTTCCGAACATACATAATGTTTTCATATATGTATTGACAAGGTACCGTCAGCTTTCCACATTGTTATGTTATGGATTTCATTTGGCAATAAAAATACCATAACTTTTACTTATATACCTACAGGTTTGTACGGATCAGTACGGAACCCTCGGTGCGCGAGTCTGACTCGCACTTGGCCGGTTTTTTTAAGTTATAGAAGAATATTATGGAATATTTTATAACAATTACAGTTACGCTAGCAACCCGTGTTACCCGTAACAACTACGCTTCTTTGCATTCAGTTTCAGAGTTTAATTCATTGGTCGTTTCAGATAACGAGACTGAATTGGTCCGATGCAATTTCGATACAAATGGAGATACATACGGGAGTGCTACAGGATGGCTATGTGCTAAACTAGCTTTTGGCTTGGGACTAATAGTTATTATGTAGACGGTATGAAACTATATGGCAATTTGTAACCTCGTAAATAACATAATTTAATTGCCTGATTTTCCTCGGTGGTCTAATGGCCAGTAGTGTAGTAGTGGTTAGCATATGCTATATACTTCCTCCTTTTTTGTATAGTTGGTTTACTTAATATGATAAACAGAAGCAAAAATATCAATTTGAAAAGAAAAATATTTTATTTTTAAGTTATATAAAAATATTATGGAAGATTTTACAACAATTACAGTTACGGTAGCAACCCGTGTTACCCGTAACAGCTACGCTTTTCTGCATTCAGTTTAAGAGTTTAATTCATTGGTCGTTTCAGATAACGAGACTGGTGCGATGCAATTTCGATACAAATGGAGATACATACGGGATTGTTATAGGATGGCTATGTGCTAAACTGGCTGTTGGCTGGGGTCTAATAGTTATATGTAGGCGGTATGAAACTATATGGCAATTTGTAACCTCGTATATAACTTAATTTAATTTCATTATCGGCCTTGATGGTCTAATCGTTAGTAGTGTAGTAGTGGTTAGCGTATGCTATATACCTCCCCTTTTTTCTGACGTCGGTTAAAATAATATGATATAAAAAAGCAAAAAATTTGAAAAATAACAAGCCAAGTATTTTATTTTTAACTTATAGAAGAATATTATGGAAGATTTTACAACAATTACAGTTACGGTAGCAACCCGTGTTATCCGTTACAGCTACGTTTCTCTGCATTCAGTTTAAGAGTTTAATTCATTGGTCGTTTCAGATAACGAGACTGAATTGATGCAATTTCGATACAAATGGAGATACATACGAAATTGCTACAGGATGGCTATGTGCTAAACTAGCTGTTGGCTGGGGACTAATATTTATATGTAGGCGGTATGAAACTATCTGGCAATTTGTAACCTCAATAATAACATAATTTAATTGCCAGATCTGTCTCGATGGTCTAGTGGTTAGCGTATGCGCCTTTCAACGCGAAGTCTCGGGTTCGATTCCATGGTCAGGCTAAGTGTTATTTGTGAACTTTCCGTCAGGTAATTGACAATAGCAGCACGGAGTTGCAATTTTGCCCGGTGGATTGCGATAGGCATAACAGGTGAACTGTGGGTGGTGTACACCTCTGCCACACCCTTCTGGGTTATATAGGCGTGATGTTATGTTATGTTATGTAATTTTCTGATTTTATTATTCAATTATTGCAATGTTCATAATGAATACGAATAGTTTGATGGGCTTTTATTCTGTACACTATCTAATCATAGCGTTTAGTATATAGTTGATCAAACTAGTAGATATGTATTAATATTAGTTATTCTAGTACCCATAGAAAAAGCTCTGCTTAGTTTGGGACTATACTAAAGCCAAGGAAACAAGATAAATTTATGTTATTATAAATCACACGAATATAAATTCTATTGCTTTGTTATTTAAGTTGATTTTCGTATAATAAAAACTGTTAAAAATGTCCTAAACAATCTCAATTGCAATAGAAATTAAACTTTATGGCCTGTGAATAGGGTTTATAATTGTAAATCATGAAAATTATCTCGTTTCGTTGGCTGAACTATAGATTTATTTTTATTATAACAGAGTTTGATATAAGTATTACAATTTTAAATTCAAAAGAAGTTCATATAACTAATAATCATAATATAGACTTTATGTACTATAGTCATACAGTATCATATTAATCTTTTACTTATAATTAATATTTTATGAATGTTCAATTCAGATGATGTTGCGTGAAATTAGTGTGATATATTTTTATAACTATGCCACATCCAAAAATATCCTGATTTAACATAACTGTCTTTATAATATAAGAATGAGATTGCCAAACTAAAAGCCACAAGTTTTAAGAAAGATAACATCTGACTTTACTTCCACAAATATTAAATCATAAAAACGTTCTAAATCGCTACATCACCAGTCCTGTCAAGCCCATGTGGGGCCCTGGGGAGCCCAGTCGCCGGTCGATTAAACGCTCGAATTAGTGCGGGGGCCCCGCAGCTGGGACCCTATCATATTTCAATATAGAACCCCAAGATAATGAGACATTATGTTGATTACGTAAAGGTTGATGTACATTGCCTCTTGAGTACGCGCGTTCGTGACGGGCATTCTGATATTATTTTGGCGGTGGAGTTATGTATATTGTATGTTGTTTGATTGCAAGTTCTTTTCTGTTTTGTTAAGAATATTTAATTAAGGAATCGAGCAACGAATTAACATGTATTTTTTTTTAATTAACAGTGACAGCTCAGTGTTAGAATTTGTAGATTTATTTCAAGCACACTTATTACCATGCAAATCTTGCATCGTATAAATTGACGTTTACAGTATTTTTCAAAGAATGAATCCGTACCTTTTAGACCTTGATAGATAAGTAGGTATTCAATACTTCCACAATTATTTTAAACATTTGACAATCCAACTTTTATTCTGCAAAATAAACAACACGCAGTAGGTGGTATCGATAAAATTCCATGCACAAATAACATAAAAACCTGTAGTAGAAAACAGATCGGTTCACAGTACACATTTTTGAGGCTCTACAAAAATGAAACTGTATAACACCGGCAAAGTACAAAACACGTTTTTATTTTTTTTAATCTACGTCTGCAGTGAACGAACTTGTTCACCAGATGGTGGAAAGTGTGTGAGTAGAATACAGCCCATGGACATCAACAATCCACAAAAGCAGATTGTAGATGCGTCGCTGCAGCTGAGGACTACAGTGTTATGCCTCATATGCCGGTAATTTCAGGGCCTGATCTCACCACCAAACCGGAACAGAGTACTACTATTTGGCGGCAGGATACAGGTGAAATGGTAAAACTTCCAGTAACAAGAGCTCTACCACCAGTAATTAAGTTATATTTAAATTTATCCTTTGATGTAATACAAAATGACCTGTCCAATGAAACATTACAACAAAGATTTCTATTCCAATATCATATTAAACGCGCAATGTATATAAAGCCACGATACACTGTCACTAATCACAGCCTCAGGTGTATTAAGACGGCCAGTTAATGTACCTATTAGTGTTATTGAAAACTCAATATCTTCACGACACTAACTAATGGTGCACAGCAGCAGTCATTTGTCTTTGGTATTGCTTATGATATTTATTAATGGAATTGAGAAAGTTTAGGGCTTGGTGCACACTGCTGTCGTTTAGAGCAACATTATTTTGTTTATTTCGTAGGTAATGTTTTATGAAATTTAATTTTATTGATAGTTTTGAACACAAATTATAACTTTTATTAAGAATACGGGTTACTCACGTTATTTTAGCCGGAATATGCCGACTAGTTTCGAATCTAGTACGTAGATTCATCAAGTGGGCAATTAATCGCCTTCGCGCGACGTCTCGCAGTGCGAGATGCGACGAAACGCACTCAGTTGATGAATCTACGTACTAGATTCGAATATCGGCATATCCCAGCTAAAATAACGGGAGTAACCCGTATTCTCAATAATTATGTCTTCACCTCACGTCGGTTTTAATAATATCATATAATAACTGAACAATATTTTTATGTGAATATATTTTATTTTAATTGTAGTTTCAGAAAGTTTTATTGCACTTCAATATATTTTTTTTGTGTGTGTTGTGTTCTTCTAGAAATGTTATTTCTATAACGGGGTGCATGAAAGGAGCCTTCCTGAGTGATGTACGCAACGTTCCCTACGTCCGGCGATCCCTAGGCAATTCGCGAGTTCTCCAAAGCAGTTGGGTAATCCTTTCACCACGATGATGGCAAGTAAAAAAAAACTTAACTCAGCCATCGACACGACGAAGAAGAAGATAACGGATAGTACATTTATTTAAAATACCGTAAGCGTAATAGTTTAATCATTTTCTAAGCACAAGTTCTAGTGCAGTGAGTAAATAGTTTTCTGTGGGTTTGAAAATAAATGATTCAAAGGCGACGATTTTGATGATAATAATCATAATTTTATTGAGCACGGTTGGCGTAGTTGTTAAAGGGGTCACCTTGCCGCACTCCACTGCGCTCGTATTGTGTCGATCCCCTCACGGGAGAAATCATTATGTGATCCGCAAAGATTTGTTTTTACCCTGTGTGTGAACCGCGAAACAGGCTTTATTACTAGTGAGTTTGAGTTTAAAAAAATATTTATTTATTTTATTTATTTATTTGACATAAAGTATACAATTAAGAATAACATTGTAATGCTAATTACAATAAATATATCTTGTTTCCACCAGGCTCAATCGCCGCCAAAAAAACTTAGCATTTATTATAATTATTTTAAAAATAAGATACATAAAATGTTGGTAGGTACATACTTGTAGTAATATTGGGTATAACTATGCACTATTGACTGTAGTAACATTTTTTTCTTCATTACTAGTGCAAGCGTTAAAATTATGATTGCCTCAAATATATCTTTAAGACGCTAAATAAAAAAATATATATTGTTTATCACTTTTAATGTGTATCAATACCTTAGTTCTGAGTAATAGGTAATGTTAGCTAGCTTCAAAGTTCTCACAACGAATAATCTCGTTCCTCTGTTGGTTCAAGGATGGGTTGTTTGGATTTGATATTTAGACGAAATATTATCGACTTGTGAGAAATCTGGTCCCGTTTATTCTTGGCTTATCGAATGAACGGATAATTAATTCAATAGGAACAGAGAGGAAACGCTTTAATGTTATAAGCATCTGACGATGGCAATTCTCACGATATTTATAGCGAATTTGTAAACAATGTGAGGAGGAGCTTATTTTAGAGTGAGTTCTAGCTTTTTTGAATTTGTGACAAACCACTAACCGTGTCTAGTGAGACATAACATAACATCACGCCTATATTACCAAAAACGGTAGGGCAGAGGTGTACAACACACAAATTTCACCTGATATGTTTATGCCTAAAATACAGGGGGTGACAATGCCAACTCCATGCCGCTATTGTAACTTTCTGACGGCAAATAGCACTTTGCCCGACCCGGGAATGGAACCCAAGTCATCGCAGTGACAGCCACATGCGCTAACCACTAGACCAATGAGGTGTACATTGCACAAAGTACAATAGTCGCAGGTGCACATTCAAGCATTGACGCAACTGCAAGTGAAGCCATATCATAGTTACTATTTATCATTCAGATAGCTCAGCGAGGTAGGTCACTGAAGTAGTACAAAGTAGAACTAGTCTATAATTACAACAGAATGAAAGAAAGAAGAAATTAAGAAAAATATAATTTTAATGCCAGCACAGATCTTTCAACTAAACACACAGATAAAAGATATTAAAATTGAAAAAAAAGAACAAAAGATATTAAACATAGAATAAGAAATAAAAAATAATATAAAAATAAAGTCAAAAGTTATATCCGTCACGAGTATCCATGCAGGAATCGGTATATCGCTCAGCGTTATGCTTTACAGCACTTGCATTACTGCAAGACACCGCAAAGCGCTAGTATTCTCCGAAACACCACACGGTGACGCCAGACGTTCATCTCTGTAATAATAAAAAAAATATGTTTAACAAAAACTCGAATCTATCCATGATTTTTATAAATTGGAGTAATTTATTTCAAAAACCCTTTTTAGAAAAGAGAACACATTTAATTCATACTTAACTGTTAAAAAACCGTTTATAAAAAAACTGCACCATCAAAATCGATCAACTCATTATAAAATTTAGGTTTTTACTCGATTTTAAACAAAAATTATGTCCATAGTTATTATCGTACAGCATTTAACACTCCACAATAGCACTCATTATAACTTGCAAAAGGTAAAACGCTAATGTCCAACAAACTTCCACTTCCAATATGTTAATTAGAAACTTTCAGAAAATTCAAACAAAACGCTTTTAATTTGCTTAAAATATCTATTGATTTAACCCCGATACGACAATTTTTTCAATTTACGGTTTTATCAGAACCGTTTTTGCGTCTCTCTTTAATACAATGTTCGTACGAGACAGAGATACCAAAAGCTGTATTAACGTTAAACTAAGTTGGTGAAATTAGGGTTTAACTGCAGACACTGGCACATACGCTAAAGTTCTGATTAAAACTCTTCTCGATAACTGGCAACTGGACATGTTCCAACGGCTGCTGATTAAAAAGTCCGTCTCGAAAAAATGTAATAAGAGCGATCGCTGATATTCTCGTTTTGATACTTGTTTGATTCTGCCGGTGCGGTTATCATTCCGGTTTCAGTCATTAGACCAGTGTCGATAATTTTAAAAACCAAAAAAAATAATAGTAGGACCCATTAGAAAAGGAGGAGAATATTATAAAAATTAAAGGAAAAATAATTTACTTTTAATTATATATTAATAGTTTTTTTCGATTTTTGTCTTGCATTTTCAACGAACAGAAAACATACTAACTTTTTGAAAAAAGCTGATATTTTGACGGGTGAATTTTTGATCGAAAATTAGGGTGCTTTTTCGATATTAATATATAAAATAAGGTGAAAAAATAAAGATTTCTAATCACATAAATTACAGCGTATTTGGGACATAAAAAGGTAAGTTTTCACCAAATTTCGTGAAAAAAAAAATTGTTTGTAAAAGATAAAAATAATAAACCAAAATCTTGGATTTTTGAATTTTTCACATAAAATTTTGAGGTTATATGAAAAAAGTGTAAGTACAAAGGTTTTAGATCTTTTTATTACCAACAACTTTGTTATTCGACGTTTTCCATTAGACTTATAGTTTTGCCGGAAATCGAGAAAAACCGTTTTTTACCCTTAAAACCCCCCTCCTCTTCCCCTTCCCGACCTCAGATCGCCCGTAAATTATTTTTCCTTTAATTTTTATAATATTCTCCTCCTTTTCTAATGGGTTTCATCCTACTATTATTTTTTTTCGCTTTTATCATTTTTAAAGGCTTCAACCCTGGTCTACATTGCGTATTAGGGATTTCGAAATATTGATCACCAGCATTATGGGCGCTTCGCAGATATAGCTAGTAAGTTGCGGCAACTAACAACTTTTCAAAGGAACGTTGCCAGTTGTTGCAACTAAGCTTGGAACGTAATAGAGTAATACTATACACGACTCTACTACATAAATAAAGTTTTGCTAATAAAAATCACGTTTTGCCGAAATTTATATTGATAGAAAATATTGTTGGTAGATATCTTATAAAAAAGTACTGTTGACAGAGATATCTGTTCGTTTTCACGGGTGGGACCGCTGATCTGGCTTGATTGCGACAGCGTGCATCTTGTATAATTTTGTATTCTTGTATTTTGTATAAAATTCTTGATTCTAAATTAATTAATAACTCCATTGCTCACGAAACCGGATCGTCACTCCGCTAAATCAGAACCAGTCAGTCTACAATCCATTTAATTTGAAAAAAGATAAAGGTTGAAAAACCAACCGGGTTGGATGAGGAAACTTTTGTCTGACGCTAAGCTTCGAGATGGGTTCTCATCAATAACATATTATAGACAGATTGGAAAAAAATTCCACGTTGCGATAAAGGGAACTGCCCCATTCCGTTGGTTGTGGATTAAATTTTATGAAGTCTGTCTACACTTTGATTTGATTATAGAGTACGGTGGATTCTCATGTAGATTTGGTGTAATGTAATTTAAGTTCAGTCTGCTGGATATCGAATGCAATCTGCACTCTCTAGATAGTTATCTAGTTACAAACAGGTTTTGAGAGTTGTATTTCATTTATATCTCACTAGATTCCGTCCGCGGCTCCGCTTGCGTAGTACCTACTACATCAATAAAATAGCTATATATTTACATATTTATTTATATTTATTTTGGATATTGAACTCTCTCCTTGCCAATTTTTATAATTCCAACAGCTTCGGAGCCTATTGGGTGAACAAATAGTCAAAAAAATCATTGCTCTTTATTAAATATTAGTATCTATAGATTAATAACCAGATTGCAGCAATGAGTTTCGTGACTTAACATTATGAAGTTACTAACTTGTTTTTATATATATATTTTTATACCCAATTCGTGCAACAGATGTCAGAGTCGTTTAGATTGACTGAATGGAGATTTAATTTAGCGCAGTGAGCGCAAGCTTTAAATATATACGTGTTTCAATTTTATGTTTTTATAAAATATGTTGAGTAAACTTTAGGGTTAAAATAATTAAATACTTGTTACAACATAACTTCTCTTTTGTTTTTTTTTTACCAGTCGGCTCGCGACCACAAATGATGCAATTCATTTCGATACGTCAAGCATAAATATTAATTATTTTAATATTATTTAGATGCGTAGTCTAATTTTTGAAAATGTTTTCCTTTGATGTCTAATAAATGACCATTAACATAAAATTATTAAATTTAATTTAAACTAAGCGCCGTTTCTAATTTCCTAATAGCTCATGTTACATAGGTACAATGAAAGCACGAAAAAGCACAAAGGTCTTAAATCATTAAACAAAAACGCTGCAAAAATTGCGCCAAAATCTTGTCAGTAACTTTGTTACTGAGACAAAAAAAGGGTTGTAATATTTCACCCGAGGTTTTTAGCCTATCAAACATCGCTCGGGCGCTTAACCACGGTCGATAAGGTCGGGTACCCACTGTATTATCTTGCGTCCTTTGCACGGCTCACTCTAATGCTCTTTATGTTTTTATTCCATTACTTTAGGCCGCACCGCGATGTGTTCGCCGGTTTATTCTCCCACCGGCTGTCGTTAAGGTAACTTATTGCCATAGGTAATGCCTTTTACCAGCACTGCTTATTTTAACACAGCAATGTTTTTTCTGTAAGTAAAACGTTGAAAAGTTGATACAATACGTTTTCATGGAATTTTCTTCGGCATGTTCGCTTTTCGTTTACATTTTGTTATTATTATTCTTGCTTTTATTAAGCTTTTATATATAATATTATAGAATTTTGAGCCGTTCATTTTCATTCACAAATGTTGCGTCATAATTTGTAATTAGTTTGGAAACTGTAGTATAGTTACGTAAATGTGATTTTTAATTAAATATTCGGCCAGAATGCCAATGCTTTTAAGGTATCACGGCACACACCTCTGTCAAAAAATCGTTTAGATTCGAAGATATGTGTGTATTTATCTTATAAAATTTATCGCTCGCTAACGGTGACGGAAAACATCGTGAGGAAACCTGCAAGCCTGAGAGTGCCTTAAACAGTACTTGAAGTCGTGTGAAGTCTACCAATCTGCACATGGCCAGCGTGGTGGACTATGGCCTAACCCATCTCGTCATGAGAAGAGGCCCGAGCCCAGCAGTGGGACAAGTATTAGATATAGGGCTGCTGCTGCTTTATGATCAATGTGTCTAAAATAGTATAATTAACAAAATAGTTTAGACATTGAAAACCTTTCTCGGAAAGAGCTAGTAAGTTAATGTGCCTAATAAACTTTTCAGCGTGTACGGATTATTCCAATTTGTGGAATTTAGTGAAACGTATATTAATCTGTTAATGCCTTTGAAAAGCCAAGCATCTAAAAGTTAATCAGATAACATGAAAGCCGGGCAATACTATAATTTATGTTTTCAGTTTGGTGAAACCGAAAAGTTTGACAGCTTTAACAACATAATAGTGGTCTCTTACTAGATTGTGGGGGAAGGAGGGAGTTTAGATATAACTAATTAAAGCATTTTTTAAATAATTTTATCAAAAATAAAACTTTCAATTCTTAATTAACATACATAAAAAAACATAAGATTACGCCTATATTACCCAGAGGAGTGTGGCAGGGTTGTGGGTGTTGTAACACCCACATTTCACCTGTTATATTTAGGTCGCATGGAATCGGGGGTGATGATGATGATCACCATCCACGGGTCAAAATTCCATTCCAACTCCATGTTGCTACTATAAATTTCCTGGCAGAAAGTTCACAAATAACGCTTAGGCCGATCCGAAAATTGAACCCGACAGCGCGTACGCTAACCACTAGACCATCGAGGTAGTAATTGTATAATTGTATAAATTTAACTAAATTTCGAAAGTAGACCAACTTCACATGTTTTACATTGGCAAGCTGCCAACATTTGTACCAGCAAAACAGAGTTTTACAATACGAGAAACGACTTCATAGATTAATAAGCTCACTGCTATTCTTAATTAAAAAGTTACCACTTTCGATCTAGAATTGCAGATGGAATGAAAACTGAGCATCGAGAGGCTATTATCACATTGCGCATATTGAAAGTCAATAGAAAGGACTAATTGTACAGAATTCAACCTACTTTATTATTTTATCGAATAACCCATAGCGTTTCCTGGGCGACTTTTTGTAAGACTAAAGACTCATTTACACGATGATAGTTTTGCAAGGCAATTTTTTTGACATCTCTGTTTTTAAATTACGATAAAACAAGCATCAGAAGTATCTTGCAAAACGTGCATCGTGTAAATCAGCTTTTTTTTTAACCGTTATTTTTAAGGTATGCTTTTTTTAGGTTGTTAAAACGTAGCATTTCTAGGTTGATTTGAACTTATAATGCCAACGACACTTCACGTGACAAGAAGGCTGGTTTTTAATGCCCTCAAAGATTGAGCATTGCAATATGACGCGGCAATGGCTCCAGCCTTTTTGGGCACATTTCCCGCATTCAACATTGAAGTGGAAGTCTTTTTTGACGCATAGCGTTTTACATAATTTTTTTTGTTTTTTTCCAAATTTTTATGGTTATGAATTTGGTTAACATGTTATAATAATTGTATATTTTTAATAAATTTCTCTTCATAACGATTCTTTATTTTTGTACTTATTAATGTTTTATATCCTAGGATACAATACAAAAGAAGTCTTTATGGTTTAACAAGCTCGTTGCTAGTCTAAATTAAAAAGTTAACACTTTCGATCTAGAATTGCAGATGGAATGAAAACGGAGCATTGAGAAGTTATTATCACATTGCGCATATTGAAAGTCAATAGAGAGCGCTAATTGTACAAACTTCAACCTATTATCGAATAACCCATAGGGTTTCTAGGGTCACTTAGTTTACCATTTTTGAAACATTTTTAATAAGTAACTTTGCTTGCCTTTAACGTCTATAAAACGTAACCAAAAAATTTCTAGGGTGGGAATTAAGCCATACTTAGCAATCTTGTACTAAAAACAGTCTCTATTTATCTCCTCCTTCGAATTTAAAATAATAAAAACTATGATTGAGATTGACTAATTGACTATTTGAGATTCGGTTGGAAAGTTTTATTGCCGGTTATTTTGTGTACTCGTACTTCATGCTACGAAGTATACTTTTATATTATTTTAAAATAATCAACGATCAGTTGTGCAATGAAAAAAAGAACATTTAATTAAACCCAAGCACTTTAACTTAAACAACAATTAATGAGAAAGCAATTAATGAAGCCTAAAAAGATTTTAATCAACTTGTACAGTCCCCTGAGAGTAACTTTTGCAAACTTTGTCATACAACAATTTTAATTTATATGACAACAATGTTGTTCTTTAATTAAGCTTAATTTAAAACTCGTATTTCTGTCAAAATATTTCTGCTCATTTTGATAAAGTGAAAATTTAGCAAAACAACCTATTCCAGCCGTAGGCAGGGAACGTTAATTATACAAATTAGTTACTTGTGAGTCTGGCGACAAAATTCAAAGTTTTGTAAAGTACAGACTCGGAGTACAGACTTTACGAACGTGAGTAATTTACTAATGCACCGACGTCGCAGTTTCGTTTTGCCATGAGAGATGAAATGTGCGGAGGGACGATTGTGACGTAGGGAGCGGCCATGGAAACCGAAAGCAAGCTGTTTACATTATCTACACCGCTAATGTTTAACTTGCCTCTTTTAATTCTGCTTTATTAACGTACATGTGGTAAGATTTCACTTTACTTTTTCAGCGACCACCAGAATTACCTAAATTTTTAATTACAACTATCTGAAAGTATAATAATATAATAATTAAGGGAAGGTCCACGATTACCGTAGGCTTAAATTTCTTTAACTTAAAACTCTCCTAATCCTTAACTTCTTATCGAAAAGTTGTTCTTTGTTGCATGAAAACAGTGAGCTAAACTTGTTTTTCTTCGTATTTTGCCGTCACTTTTTGAATACAACTTACACACCACGTCATCTAGTCCCAAACTAAGCAGAACTTGTACTACCTACTATTTCGAGCTGCTGAGTTAAAAAGTTGTATGAGTGACACGAGATCAAAGATTTTTATCTCGAGCTTTTGAGTCTTAATATACTCAAGATTCTAACCTAGAATCCTTGCTGCACTCGTGATAACTATAAATATGACACTAAAAAATCGCATTATAATTGATTAAAAGTCAAAATCCGCTTTCCGCTAACAAAACCTTCCCTCTACGCTCCCCTTTACCCTTCACCCCTACATTCCACATACACTCGCATCATATTTGCAGTTTTCATTACAGATATTAAAAACTACGCAACCGCAATCCGATTCATTAATACGAAAGAATGCACTGCACGTCTGTTTGTTTGTGAAGCATTGTTCGTTGTTGAGATAAACGATGGATTCAACCTTTTGTTACAGATAAAACGTTCTGCATGCCGCTATGCCGCTTTGTTTAAGGAAACGGTTCCGCGACTGACTAACTGAAGATAAAAATAGGAATATTCTCGAAATTCTGTAAGTTTTTACTGGTGGTAGAGCTCTTGTGAATGAGCTCGAGGGTGGCAGCACCACCGTCTCACCTTTAACCTGCCGCCAAATAGTAGTGCTTTCATTACTGTGTTCCGGTTTGGTGGTGAGATCAGGCCCTGAAATTACTGGTACATGAGGCGTAACACCATAGTCCTCAGCTGCAGCGACGCATACTTAATCTGCTTTTGTGGATTGTTGATGTCCATGGGCTGTACTCCACTTACCATCAGGTGGACTACACGTTCGTTCGCTGTGGCCGTAGTATAACAAAAAAAAAGTTTTAGGAGTTGGAAACGGCTTCATTATTTTTTGAGATCTTGACCTAAATTATAACATAAAATAACATCACGCCTATTTTACCTAGAAGGATGTGGCAGAGGTGTGTAACACTTACATTCAGGTCTTATGCGATAAGGTTAACCTTTTGCTACTGGGCAAATTTGACTCGTGACTTCATGCATCATCCATTCTATCTTCTATCTCAATTTTTTTTTATACTATGAATAACTGTTTGCATGTCCTATTCAGGCAGAACATTCTGTACCTATCTGACTTTGTACCACCTATACTACAATGTTCTTGCAAATAAAGAATTTTTATTATTTTTTATTATTTTATGCAGCAAATAACCTTAAGTAACACTTGCCCGACCCGCCAATCAAACCTAAGACCTAAGACCACCTCACGGTGATCTCACCGTGAGGTGGTCTTAGGTCTTAGGTGGTCGATCTAGTGTGCTTACTACAACTTGACAATGGTTGTGCTTTGTGCGTGAAATGTATGTTTGTGAACACCCCGCGACACAGGAGTTATTCCTAGTGCGGCAGTCGTTAAAAAAAAAGAAATGTAGGCACCACTTTTTTTTTTTTTTTTTTACGTGGGGAAATGCATTTACGCATAACACCTCACCCCGGGGAAGGGCAGAGTGGTTATGTGGGACTCGCCCGTGCCTAAAGATGGTAAACGGCACGGGAATACCCACTAAAACCCCACGGTGCTCCCGCACTCGCCTTGATGGGGGGGTCATGGGAATCTGGCACAGCCTTTACGTCCACAACCCCCCCGGCGATGCCCGCCGAAGCAGGCCCCTCATGGCCCCCAAAATGTGGGGGGACCGGCGCCGAGGACCGCGTGCAAAGCCATCGGACATTCCCCATGTCCGACGGCTTGGTCCTCTCGTGGCGTGACAGGCACCACTAGACCAACGAGGTATTTAAGCTAGATGATAATGACACAATTTTAATACTTACTTCAAGTAAAAAGATAATTTGAACAACAAACTACACCAGGTGACAAGACATGCCCATTAGTTGCAGGATATTTTTCATACAAAAATGTGTATTGTCTTTAATTGAAATACATAAAAAGTTGCAAATGACATTTTAAAGTAAAATAGTGTGATAATAATGATAATTAATATTAATTTGTTATCAAAAAGGTTCATTGATAGTCAACACGGTAACCATAATTATGAGGTGCAGAGTAGAGTTGCTCAAAGGTACATTATAGCGATATTTTAATTAAAACGCAAAACGTGCCGCCATCGATTCACTCATCACGTTGCGTTTAGGGCTGGCCAAACTTCTAAACGTACTTTCACATGACTTCTTAATTATTATGCGTGCCGTAACTAGGTGTCGGCCAAAATCAACTTTACGGTATATTTTTATTCCATTCTTTCTCTTTAGGCATTTAAATTTAGGAAGAGGAAAGAAAATATCTCGTCTTAATTATTACTAACTTCAGATCTTTGACATGTAGTTGCGTCATTAGAATTTTGTATTTCTAAGCTTAGTTTTGTTCCCAGCATTTAATATTTAATGAATATCTACTATTTTTTTTTTGCATTGTAGTAAGTCTGTATTTTATGAAAATATTAATTTCTCTTTTTTGTTCTATAACTCATTTAGTATATTTTCAAATATTATTCATAAAAAAAAGAAAATATAAAAAATATTAATATTATAATAATTATATACAGTATATTTCATTGGACGTACAAAATGGTACACCCTTGACTAACAAAGTATGCATTTAGATTACTGTTGTTTGACTTTAATATTTATACAAAGCTAGTGATGTCAATTTAACACCGGTAGAAAATTTCAAAGAGGCAACCCTGTGTGCGTTTGACGTTGACAGCTTGTAATACATTAATTAAAATGCTGTCGGCTGCGCTTCGATTTTATAGTATCCATTATAATATAGTAACGTTTTATAGTTTTCAATTTAATTTAGTTCCTTTCTATGTGACTACTGCGTTTGATTGGTAATCCATTTATTGTCGACGCGAGCATTGTCTGATTTTATGTCGTGGCAAACTACAGAATAATGCTGGTATTTAATAGTCATTAAAATTTTTTGACTGCCTTGATGGACTAGTGGTTAGCGTATGCGCCTCACACCGTGACGTCTCGGGTTCGATTTCCGGGTCAGGCAAAGTGTTATTTCTGAATTTTCCGTCAGGAAAATCACAATAGCTGCACAGAGATGGAATTGTGCTTATTGGATCGCGACAAGCTCATCCCCTATCCCATGGGACCTAATATAAACATTACATGTAAAATGTGGGCAATGTACCCCTGATCTTTTGGTTAATATAGGTTTTTTTATTCTTTCGATGTTTAATGTTTTTAAATAACTAGCTTCTATATACTTATACATCCGCGTATGAACTATAGCTCCTCAAAATAATAAAGCCGAGGCTATAAACTATTTAAATATTATACCAAACAATAAAGGTTACCTTCGTAAGATGTTGATTTGAAGATGTAAACATGGGTATGTAAAAAACTAGTTTTTAATGAAACATTTTAAAAATAGGAAATGCTTATTTAAAATTTACAAGTAATACCTACGAAATAAATTTCAGACGGGAAGGCCGTTTCCGGTTACTAGACAAAAAGTGGCGCAGTAAAATACAAAAATATAATAAAACAAAAATCTTGCACCTATTTTCTTAAATCATATTTTATTTATTTATTTATTTATTTTTATTTAACAATTTATGTACACACATAAGAAAGGTTTACTGCACCGTTCTTTCCCTGAGTAAACAAGAAACGGCCTATGACTAATTCTATCTTAGCGATTGAAAGCTAATTCCTCCTTTATATCAAGCATTACTATATAGAGACATAACTTAATTTTAAATAAATAAATATTACTAGATACACACAACGCCATCTAGTCCCAAACTAAGCAGAGCTTGTCCTATGGGTACTAGAATAACTTATACTAATAGATATACACGTTTCTTTTGTAAATAAATACTTATTATACATATAAACTCCCAGACCTATACAACCCTTTATGTTCACGCTCACAAAGATTTTTCTTGAGCGGGAATCGAACTAGCGACCTCAGCGTCGCAGGTAGGTGCACTACCCACTCCGCCATCCGGTCTTATATACTATAACATTCAAAAATACTCTAAACTGACAACAAAAAACTAATTTGACATCGGCAACACTTCCACACACAAAAAGTTTGACAGCTCAGTCGGATACAAACGAAAGCTTTACATTCAGACTATTGTTATTCGTTATCTGTGACGGTTCAATCGAAACTTTGGTTCGGTTTTATATTAAGGCGCCTGTATGTTTACTGTTTTGTTGATAAACAGAGGAATAAAAAGGCATAGATGTTATTTAAAAAAAAAAAATTTTAAACAAAGAAAATATATTTTTTTCAAACGTTAGTCTCTCAGCTACTGAAAATATTAGATTTTAGTCTTAGGGTCTGTTAAATAATTCCTTAGTAACATTACTCGTAGGATAAATTTAAAGACATCTATAGACATTTTTTTTTTGACGCCCGCACTAGAAATAACTCCTGGGACGCGAGGGTGTTTACAAACATACATTTTACACACACAGACCGCACACCTAGAGTCAGAACAAATCTTTGCGAATCACACAAAGATTTGTCCCATGTGGGGATCGAACCCACATCACCAGCGCAGTTAAAAGCGACGACTATGCCAGCTGTGTTTGTATTCATGTTTAAATTGAGTCACTTTAATTTATTAGGGTTTTAGATTTATCCTACGAGTAACGTTACTTTGGAATTATAAAACAAACCCATAAACTAAAATATAATATTTAAAAAAATAAATGATAAAAAAGGCAAAGGTTAGATACAATTATAACTTAACCAAAATAAAAATGATAGCTGTGTTACATTGCATGCTTGAATGGAGTCACTTTTATTTTTGGTCAAGTTATAATTTAATCTTAAGATTATGTCTTTACTTAATATTTTTTTGTAAATATGGACAAATATCTATTTTAGTCTTAGGGTCTGTTTTATATTTCCTAAGTAAGGTTACTCGTAGGATAAATCTATAACACTAACTAATTAAAGTGACTAATTTTAAACGTAAAATTCTAAGTCGTTTTTGATAATTGTGAAACCGGCCTAAAAGAAGTACATTTAATTTTGTTATACTACTGAAATGACAGAGTTCTATTTGAATAGGTTATACCATTCAGTAACAAATAGCCTATCCAGTATTCGTTCGATAAAAGCCTTCTTCCATTTACGTCTGAATGGCTTCAAATCTCAAACTGTAAACTCAATTTCCAAACAAAATAATATCCTTCATTCCGTTCCGAAACTATCAACTAATCTGGAAGAGGCCATTAGAGTACCGTAGACGTCAATGTTATCTAATATTAAAATCAACGCGTTACCTAGGACGCTGCCCAAAATACGTTGCAGATACCATTTTCAATTATCCACGTTGGAAGTTTAGGGATTATCTCGCTATGGTTCTGATTTGATTATTTACTAGGTTTTGCACAAATTCACATAACATAACATAACATCACGCTTATATCACCCAGACGGGTGTGGCAGAGGTGTTTAACATCCACACTTCTCTTATGTTTTAAGTTCCGTGG
Source organism: Hypena proboscidalis (assembly GCA_905147285.1). Classification (NCBI taxonomy): domain Eukaryota; kingdom Metazoa; phylum Arthropoda; class Insecta; order Lepidoptera; family Erebidae; genus Hypena; species Hypena proboscidalis. Next base: position 4,105,710 of record LR990132.1, read on the forward strand.
GATAGGGGGTGAGCCTAACGCCATCCACCGAGCACAATTCCAACTCCATGCTGCTGTAACTTTTTATATTTTAATAAACCATTTCGGAGTCTACATTCATCGTAATGAAGGACACTAAATCTTTGGGTTACTTGAACCTTAAACACTACAGATACTATATTTCTTTGCTAAGACATCAAACATTAACAACAGTCCTAAATGTAAGTTGCTATAAAAATAATACTTAAAATAAACATCACAGTTCGCTCTAAAGGAGGTAGTAAACACAAATAAATCTTTCAAAGCTCTCAACTTCGCAACTTTTAGTCCAGACACTGTGAGTACCGCGCACTAAAAATAATAACAGGCCGCGTCAAAACATTACGAAGCTACATAAACGACTTACAGCTAACGGTTATCAAGGGGGAAATATTGATGCCTGAGATGAAAATGAATTAACTCTTTTAGATAAATAAAAAAAAAACATAAGAATGTTGAATTGGAGTAAGATTTGTGCTCATGCGTTTTAATGCGAATGATGTCTAGAGGAAATTAAAAACCATGATAATTTTACTAAAAACTGTTTTATTTTTACAGACCTATCGGATAATGTCATAACCATATTTTGACAACCATTGATTATAAACTGGTAAGAACTTAAATAAAAGCCAGAAATAAAACAAATTTAGACAAACTTATTATTACCAGATTTTAGATATCAAAAAGATTGACAAGAAGCCGACCCCAAAAAGATTGGGGTCAGCTTCTTATTATTTCTTCTTTTCTTCTAGTTCATGTATTTAGCTGAATAACAGTATATTACGTGTAGCGACTGCCATTAGACCTCCACAACCCAGTACGAGGTAAACCTTTACTCTTTGTTAAACTACATGTCAAGACTTTCTGACTTCCCGTAACGATAGATTCCAAATGGCAACCGGGACCAACGACTTAACGGCACAGCGGAAAACTTGTTATGTTAAAGATGGTCACTCATCCACGGCCGACCGTAGTTAGCATTGCTTAACCTGCAAGGTCGATCAGTCCCCGGCTTTGACTTCTTCTTCTTTCGTGTCGATGGCTGCAGTCATATTCTCATGGTGTTGACTTGCCATCGTGGTGAAAGGATTCGCCAGTCTGCTTGGTGGAAATTTGCAGACTGCCAGGGTGCGCCGGACGAAGAGGTTGATTGTGTACGTCGCTCGGGGAGGCACCTTTCATGCACCCATTTCATGGCTTTGACTTAGCCACGAGCTCTTTTTAGTACCTGACTTATATTAGACAAAAACCTTTTCAATAATTGATAGTGTTAATAGACCTAGATAGTGATAGTATGGTAACTCCCTTTTTGATAAGATCGGTTTTGAAAACTTCTGCGATTGGAGAACATTTTCAAAAATTTGACAACTGGTCTAATAGGTAGTATATAAAGGTAATAAAATATAGTTATTTATTTACCTTCACAGTAATTACGTTATTAAGACCCGTTGTCTAATTTTTGAAAATGTTCTCAAATCGCGAAAGTTTAAAAAAACATATTTAATTTTCAAAAACCTGTTGCTCAATCTAATCAAAAAGCGAGCTACTACACTATCATTACCTGGGTATGATATTGACCGAAGCTTTTTAAAGTTTATTGACCGTCTAGGTTGTAGTTACAGAGATCGCGAGTACCTAATCAAGGCGCAGGTAATTCTACCGGCCCGGCTTGAAGCTGATTGGTTATCGACCGGGTTGCAGTCTTGGCACCTCTGCTAAAGATAGTTTCTGTTATTGATGGCGGCCTGCGAAGACTCTTTTGTTTGGTTTGTATATAGTAAGTGGGTAGGTACGCCTCGATTGCCAATTTCAGAGCATTAAAAAGTTTTGAGAAAGTTTGTCGGCTTATTTTTAACACGCTTATATTAGCTTCACCTGTATGTTTGTTTGTTTGTTTGTTTGTTTGTATGTAACCGACTCCTTTGGACTCGATTTTGACCCACTTTAAACGGACAGATTTCATTCAAATTTTGCACACCTGTCAAAGATCGATGACAATGCAATAATTCGATAAAAAAAATTAAAAATATATAAAAAAAAAAAAAAAAAAAAAACGCTCTTATAAATAAACCAAACTAAAAAGTAGAAAATAAATAATAGTTTAAAAAAACTAAAAAACACGCTTTTAAAGTACTTCTAACTAAAAAGTGAAAAATAATTCCTAATATAAGCTGAAAAAAGCGTGGGGCGCTCTGTGCCATATTTTTCGTCTATCGAGCAACCCACATTTGTATATAGTAAGTGGGTAGGTACGCCTCGATTGCCAATTTCAGAGCATTAAAAAGTTTTGAGAAAGTTTGTCGGCTTATTTTTACGTTTGAAGAGATACTGTAGTTATTTTTATAGCTATAGCTTTGCTAAATAATAAATAAATAGCTATGCTACAGTGGTTACACGGAGTAGCATTATTAGTTTTACGAACTATCTCCAATTTAGATAAAGTGTTGTTTTATTTTCTTTTAATTTATTTGGGTAAAGGTTTGCTGGCAGAAAAATCATTTTTGAGTTAAGTTCACCTTTAATCATTACGACATTTTTGTTATTTTTTTTACAAAAATATGAAACTGAAACTAAATAAACAGTAACAGAATTCTTATTAATCTATGATATGCTTATAAAAAAAATATTTTGCAATTGTGTCTCCAACACCATTTACCACAGCTTACTAATATAAAACACATTAGGTACATGACAAGAGCCATGCATGAAATATAGAAAGAATGTTTAATTATTTTATTAGTTGTTTCGGATTTATGATAGTTGGATACTCGAGAGTCCAACAAGTTAGTACTTTGACTAGAAATATTAAATCACTTCTCAAACCGCTCTCCACTGCACTGGTGTTGTGGGTTCGATCCCCACATGGGACAAATCTTTGTGTGGTTCGCAAAGATTTGTTCTGAGACTGGTTGTGCTTTATGTGTGTGTAATGTATGTTAGTGAACACCCCGCGACACAGGAGTTATACCTAGTGCGGGAGTCGTTTTTTAAATAAATAAAAAAAAAATATCTCAAACATGAAATGAAATGTGTTAACAGTGTGTTTGCATTTTTGCGAACGAGATGGATGAATTTTCAATTGTGTTTATTATGTGGGTATATTATTATTAATATTGTTTCCAAATGATATCTCTTGTACTCTCTGTATGGTTAATTTAACTGCGTTAATTAAGCATACAACTATCTTAAATTATAGTAGTTCGTTCTTCTTCTTCGTCGTGTCGATGGCTGAGTCAAATTTTATTTGACTTGCCATCGTGGTGAAAGGATTAGCCAATTCGCTTTAGAAAACTCGCAAATTGCCCGGGGTGCGCCGGACGTAGGGAATCGTTGTGTACGTCACTCGGGGAGGCTCATAGTAGTTGGTGTAATTACCGTTATTATTTAAGTAAGTAAATAAATAAATGAGGAAATAACATTACTTAATAGAATCACAATTTGTTTAACCTCATTCAAAAACATAAAAAAATACTTAAAAATACAGCAGATTTACAATATAAAGTTGGGGATCTGTACAAAAATACTAAAGCCTGAAAGATCAAACGTTTTCTAACTTTTCAACGACGACGGTGTATAAAGCGTAGTATATTATGAGATAACTATTTATATAAGGTTGTTCAAGCGAGACTTCTGATCAATAGGCCAGCGAACAATGATCTTACGCATGAGTTTACCTACACTGAAGCGGATTATTAATATTAGGCGTAAGTTATAAGCGCTTACAAGCAATACAGAAAAAAACGGAGAGCTAAGGTAACTAGACTATCTACCTGGTACAAATAAGGTTCACATTACAGATTTGAGTCAGTTATCTCTTGACTGAGACCTGCAAAGGACAATATTATGTGCCAGTCTGAGTCAACCCAGCAATGTATGTAGCAACTCTAAGGATAAATCCTGTGTTACCATTCATTAAGGTGCTCCAATCCATTAAGGTAGTCAAACATTCATGGCAAATACAATTCGAATTCGAAATTTTGTTCTTAAAATGTTACAAAACCGGCAAATGCTTGCGCGGTCTGCGAGCAACTTTATGGTAAAGTGAATTAATTGTTGCTTGGATTCAAAATGGTAGCCACTCTATGGACCTTAAGATGAAGCAGATATGTTGATTGCATGGTTCATAATCCCATCATATAGCAATCACATTGGTCACGACAGGTTAAAACGAGTTGGTTTTAAGGTGTGACCTCTTTTTCGCTACTGGCCAAAGTAATTTAAAAAAAATCAAATGATATAAAAATCCTTCAGTAAACTTAGAAGATTAAATGTAAGTTTTCTAGATTCACCAACTACTTCAATTATTGACCTAACCATTTTAAAGGCAGGCTTAATTCAAGTTAACGAATAGCTAAACATTCTGACTAATTTATAACGACCAATCAGTTTAAGACTTGTACCAAACTATCAACACATCAAAATAGAATACATTCGGGCAGATGTGCAGTAGGGTATCGCACTGTGCAGTCTCCGCGCGCTTACGCACCGCTGCTAATGCACTGCGCATGCGGTGAATTAACCTCTTGTACTTAGATAATAGAAGTAATTTAATTGGAATTATGCTCGGTGAATGGCGATAGACTCACTCCCGATCACATGGGATATAAACATATCAGGTGAAATGTGGGCGTACAACAAAAATTAAACTATTTTGTAAAAAAAAAAATAGTAATTACAATTAATTATGACTGAGAATTATTGTGCCTCAGGTTTTAAATTTATCAAGCAGTACTTTTTTAAGCTGTCATTATAAAGTTAAACATGTTTGCTTGTCTACTTAATGTTTAGAGGCGGATTCAGCTACGTGCTACGGCGCAGCACTGATGTCTACGAGCAGTACCACATAGCTACGTATATTAAATATTTTATGCATCTTGTGATATTCAATAATATTCTTATTAGTATCATTTTATTTTTAAATAATTTTAACTTTATATACAGAATTTGTATACAAGGCGGACTTAATGCCATAGCCATTCTTTGCCAGTCTACCTTTTGGTGATGCCGAGATTAACAAGGCAGGTAAAGTATTAAAATATAGAGTTTTACCATACATAATACCTACATAACTAAATACAGAAATATATGGAAATATTTATTAAATAAAATATATAAAAATATATATTTTATTAAATAAAATATATAAAAATATAATTATGAACGAATAATAATTATGAATGTAATAAATATAAATATCATTATATAATGTGTAAAATACATAATGCAATGTGTGTTAGTTCAAATTATTTCTAACTTTAAATCATTTTATATGATTTAAATTATATGCAATTTGTTCACATAATTTAAAAAATATATTAATTATATTACAATACCAAGGAATAGTAATGTACAATAAAGATAATATATATTACGATACCAAGCAATAATATAAAAAAACAGGTTTGGAAGAATTTAACATAACACTGATCCCAAGTAATTGAGATAAGGGCAGGCGGATGATAATGGCATATAAGGAAGCATAGCACCACTCATTAAAATCCAAGTAGACTGAAAAGATATAAGATTTTACTTCTTTTTCCATAAAAAATATGCACGAGCAGCACGTACACTATTGTTACAAAAAACAAAATACACCAATACAAATTTCGAAGTCCATTGTAGTACTAAGACGTCCCCAAAGGTCGAGGAACATAATACATTTGTTAGATTCACGAATCATATTCCCGACAATATCATTTCTTGAGTCGACGTAGCATGAAATACGCCTTGAGTGACTCGGCACTACGACGCCGACACTAAAAACGATAGGATTGTGGCACAGTTACAAGCTACGTAATATAAAATATAGCTTTCTATGGGTGTTTGCTGATTAACATGAAATAAAAATAAAATTTCAAAATAGTATACTTTTAGTAAAATATTCTCATTTTAAATATAGGCTTTCGGTTTTTGTGGCGATATCAAGCGCCTGATATTCGATGAAATTGTGTTACTGTCTCGAAGATCTAGTGGGTCGGGTAAAATGTTATTTGTGAACTTTCCGTCAGGAAATTCACAATAGCAGCACGGAGTTGGAATTGTTCCCGGTGAATGGCGATATGCTCACACCCATGAGACCTAAATATAAAAAGTAAAATGTGGGTATTGTACACCTCAGCCACACCCTAATCGGTAATATAGGCGTAATGCTGTGTAATTTTTCTCCAATTTTTTTCTTCCAAACTTTAATGATACATATTAATGTATCATTAAAGTTTGGAAGAAAAAAATACTTATTAATCGGTGCGGGAGTGGTGCAGTAAAAAAATACATAGCAGTATAGAAAGCTGTGATATTTTTTTGGAGTCGCTTGAATGACGTTGTTTAGAAGCTATGTATGAAATTTAATTAATTTTTTTTCTTTCTTAATAGAAAGAAAAAAAATATTGTATTTTTAACTGCATTAACCATTATTTAAAAATATATTAAATGAACTGTTAGAGCAAGTCAAAACTATCAATACAAGTGAAATATAAACTTCAGAGTAATATAATATTCAAAATTAACCATTGCCTTTTTCATTACCATATTCTTAATTAAATTTCATACATAGCTTCAAAACAACGTCATACAAGCGACTCCAAAAAAATATCACAGCTTTCTATACAGCACACGAATCACCAACTCGTCCTTTCGGAAACGAACCTCTCGTTGTAATATTTCATCCCCCCGCACCCCCCAAATCATGAAACTTCCTTTACAGTGATTTGATGATATTGCACTTTGACGAACACCCGACTCCGGGGATATGCGAGCGAAAAAAAAAAGAAAAACAAGATGGATGACTCCGATGGATGAATGGAGCCAGATTGGAGGGTCCTTGTGACCTTACAAACATACGTTATAAAGCATTTTTGTAGTCTTCAAAGGCTTTCATGCTGATTAAAATGACATGAACTTGTTTTTTGCAATATGAAACTTTTTGTTGGAGTGAACAATGCGTGTCGTTTTGCGTGAGACATTTTCATTCATTATTTTTAATATTTAGAAAAACTACTGTAAAATGGTGTCTTCTGTTACTCAAAATAAACATAATTATCTGCAAAAAATATTTTTGACAACGAATCTTATTGCATAATTCCTGCTAACTATCGTCAGAATTAATATTGTTCAATGTAAGGTACTGCTGCGCTGTGTGGTGCTGGCTGCGTAGATCACAAAAACAAATATTTTGTTACATTGATAGACTGCTGTTAACCCGAAAATAATAACGTCATAACTGTATTATTATTGACATCGAACATAAAATAGCAAAATAGAACAATAGGCACAATACCTCAATCATCTGACTACCTATTAAGCATATATTTTTACGCAATCAATCGCAATATTTTACGAAAAACCTAAAAAGAAATTTAACTGTTCTATAATAAAATTAAATGTATAAAAATGTAATGTAAAGGTGACTTTATACTGGCGCGGGCGAGGCGAGAAATAGATGGGCAAAGCGTGAATTAAAACACCGCGCCATCATCCAGCTTGCGATGTAACGCGTAAAAAGTAAATAAATACTTAATTTTTAAAACATATTTTCATCATCATTTTAAACAACTCAATATGGTTCTAACAAGTATTTGAATGCCCGCCGGCTTGTGCAAGCTCGCGACATTAAAGGCTGATAAATACTCTTTTTCAAAAATAATAAACTTCAAAATGTACGAACAAATATTTAAATTCTCGCCACGAACATCCACACTACGTGGATATAAGTGGATAGGGCAGTGGTAAATTGTTTTTTTCCATCCAAATTTCAATGCCCGCTTTGCTCAGTCACGCCAAATTTCGCTGGTATATTACAACCTTAACAGTGTTAATTTTATTATTGAACTCGAAAGGGCTTGATAGTTTTTATTATTGTGTTTGACGGAACTGAGAATAATATACTGTCGCATGCGAGTTTTATCGACGTTCCACTCAGACAGAGCCACGGGTGGAAGATAGTATTATTATAACTTCCCTTTGGTCGCGTTTTTACTATAGTAAATAAAACACACCAATCCATTTCATATTTGCACACGCAGAGGAAAAAAAATGTGTTTCATCAATCACTTTGAACGAGCCCATTTTACAGCAAAAATAAAATTAATAAAGGTACTCAACAATGTTATATCACGAGTAAATAGAAATACGGTGTGTAAACTAGCTTGCTAGCTTATGCAAATAGTCGATATTAATTTTAGGTCCATATAAACTTCAGTGTTTACCACATCTACCTTATCTTATATTTAAAAACTCGTGTCACAGTGTTAGTTATCGAACTTCTTTGAAACGATTAGACTGATTCATATGAAATATTATGATTGTCCTTTTTTGTTAGGTCTGAGAATGCGTTGTAAGCTATTTTTATAACGCTAGATGAAAGTCGTCGTTCAACGCGAGTGAAGCCGTGGGCAACAAGCTAGTGATATTATAGTTTGGAATAACATCATAAATTTATAAACAGATTATTATGTGATTGTCACCAATACATAAAATGATTGTTATCGATGTAAAACTGAGGGAAAAAGCTAGTCTATATAATTTAACACTAAACTTACCTGTCTGTTCCAGCGGCCAGCACCTTATATTCTTGTATATCCATGTCGCCCATGTACTGAGAAAAATCTGTAAGCAAACAGACAACACACATTAAAATCATTCATCTTATCACAGTTGTTTTTTTTTACAATAGTGTTCCATTTGGTTTCAAGAACGAACAATTTAATTCAAAATCAATATTAATACAAGAATTGATAATTTTTCATCATCTTATCTAATAATTATTTTCCTAAAGTTTTTAGCAACGTATAAAAAACAAAAATGAAGAAACATTTAAAGGCGTTATTTATTTTATAAAAACAAAATCCTTTTCACTCAACAGGAAAAAGTAATAAGGTAAATGTTAGCAATGCTTAAATTTATCAAAGTCAACAAGTCACTAATTTCGCTTTTATTTAAAGAGGGACGATTTATTGTTTGTTTGTCTCTTTTTAACAGATCACTGGTAAAAGGGATCGACTTGAACGGAAGATGTTTGACCAGATTTTCGATGTTTTAAAATAAAGGAAGATTTTACAGAAATATCTTTCTGTATTTGATCACATTAATTAGGGTATAATGATATTTAACTGGGATGTTGGTAATATTTAAATAATGCGGGACATACAAGGTAGAAATGACTTCCTGACAAAACCGCGTGCACTTAATTCTGAGACCCACATCGTAAAATCGGTCTTGGACGAATTTTACACGTTATAAAAAATCGTAAATGTATGAGAATAAGCTCGCGTGTTTTATCTATAATCAGTCAGAAAAATGCCGAAAATATAATGAATTTACCGGTCAACAATTTGCCGCTTACCAGTAATTTAATACATGATTCTAAAATCAGGTATTAAATTACTGGTTCCCGCTGAATACAAATCTTTGTGTGCATGCACATGAGGGTTTGTCTTAGTCTGGGTGTTTCTATGTATAATAAGTATGTATTTACAAAAGAAAAATATATATATGTATTAGTATCAGTTATTCTAGTACCCATACTACAAGCTCTGCTTAGTTGGGAACTAGATGACGTTGTGTGTAAGTTGTGAGATATTTATTATTTATTTATATTTATTTATTACTGGTAAGCGGCTTCCTCACAATAAAATTTACACCCTGTACACATTAAGGAATAGATATCTCATACACACAACGTTATCTAGTCCCATATTAAACTGAGCTTGTACTATGGGTACTAGAATCTTTTTTTAATCCCTTTTTTTTCTTATACATACTTATTATACTTAGAAACACACAAAGCAAGAAATACCTCCATATTCATGAATAAAAGTATTTGTCTTGAGTGGGCACCGAACCCACGACCTCTGCGTAGCAGGCAGTTGCATTAACGACTTTAGTTATTCGGTCGTCAAATAAAATTCAAACCGTAGTTAAAAAAAGCATTATACGCATATATTTTTTATAATTATTACACACAACACTTTAAATTCAAACGCAGTCGGGTAAAACAAACAATGAGATGCATTCGATTTCTACTCAAGACTATTATGGTAAATGCTTAAAACTTGACAGTCCTATTTCAACCCAAACTGATCACAATTTGAACCTTAATTTACAGTTACACATTAAATAACACCAAACCCAGCCGTGAAACTCATTAGTTCACAAGGGATCACACCGGATCACCGGACCAACAAAGAACAAGCTTTATCCTCTCTAACAACGAATTCGTTTGCAGCTGGATACCCACCAAAAACAAACAAAAGAAAACATCATAACCCATCACCATATAAATCAAAACGAAATCTACGAGACGGATGCCGAATTATTAATAACAAAAACGATTTTCGACATCAATTGGCGGCCCTGTGCGAAATTTGTCGTGATTTCGTATTCGGACCACGATGCGCTCCCTTCGGCGGGGTGTGCCGTGAGGGGGGAGCGACAAATCACGCGCACACCGTGGCCAAGCCACTAAATGAATATTGACATCCAACTAGCTAACAGCTTGAATTGATAATCGAGAATTGTGATAGAGATTCGTGATTTGATGACAATGTGATTATTTTTCGTGACGTAAAATAAAATGGTACAGCAGTAATCTGTTGTGCCAATGGTTTATATCAATCATAAGTAAATAACCGTGTACATGGTTACGTGGTTATGCAAAGCCTTCACCCCTTTCAACTGCCTTCGTGTGCCATATGTCACTGCAACCGCGGATTCGTCTTCATACATGATTTTGCTAGAAGGCACGGTCACGGCATGACACCAACTAAAAAGTTGAAGTATGGGTTATACTCTGTCCATTTCTTTATTTTCTTTTTGACAGATTACATTTAGGGATGCCTTCACACGTTACTGATTCGATTTGAAATCATAATCGATGTTGTCTAAGAAGAACATTCAATCGATTAATTACATCGAAATGGTTTTAGTTCATTATTAATTATTCGTTTATTTGTAGTTTTTATTACATGAAATAAATATACAAAATAATAAAATAATAATAATGTCACATACTTAGTCTATGCCGGTTTCCTAATTACCTTTGTTTACATTTTCATTTTTACTGCCAAGATTTCGACTTAATTTCTTGCAAATAATTATTCATGGAATCATGATACTATTATTATATTATTTTTTTATATAAAAATACAGACAATACACAAAAAAGTTAAATTATTCTTTTTCATAATGATCGATTTATTTCATTTCACGATTTGATTTATAGTCTGTGGTTGTTTGTTACAAACAGTGAACTTCCCTAAAAAGTGCCGTTTGTCAATAAAGTACATTATTATTGTAGTACATTAATCTGACAAAAAAAACGGTAATTCATAGGCGTGATCTGTCAAAAAGAAAATAAAGGAATGGACAAAGTATAGTTCATCTTTTGTAAGCAAGTAGTCCTAGCGCATAAATAATACACCCTAGACTCGATATTATTGTGGCTTTAAAGTACTGACATTTAGTTGAACTTATTATTATGGAAAAACAAGGTCCTTCAAATTGTTTAACTAAAGTGCAATTAATTAATTCACGAGTCATCATTCATTCACACCACACAGGAAAGTATCGACATGAAAAAAACTCCCTGTCCAATTTAGCGCTCACAATGCCACGGAAGAAACCAAAGCGTTCGCCACTCGAATAAAATTGAAACAGATTGCGCCATCCATCTTATATATTTTTCATAATTTCCAAGTAAATAATTTTGTCCATTCCTTAGAGATAATGGAAGGCGGGGAGGAATGAGAGGTAAAGGGAGGGGGGGGGTTAATGAATGGCACAGATTTTGCATAATTAAAAAGGGGTGCTCCAGATGATTGCTTATTTCTATGACTAATGGCCGCGTTGACAGACGACAATTTTGACATCGTATCGCCGTTTCTCGATGTCTACAAGAAATTTTGTGAATGGAGTCGCATATTTTTGATAAATGTTGTATGGGAAAACAAAAGTTAAACTAATACTTTGTTGTCCATCTGTCTGTCTGTCATCAGGCTGTATCTCATGAACCGTGATAATTAGACAGTTTAAATTTATCATATACTGTGCCCCTATAACAACAAGTACTAAAAACCAAAAATAATAAATATTTACGGGAGCTCTCATACAAAAAAAATGTTTTTTTTGCTCGTTTTTGCTCTATATTGTTAACGGTAACATTTAGACCCTTGAAATATTCACAAAATATTCAGTTATTTAATAACTTTAAAATAAACACTAAAATTAAAATTAAACAGATATTTAAGGGGGGCCTCATTCAGGTTGTAATAATTGTTCAACATGAATATACCTAACAACATAAAAATTTTCATGGGGGTGTTGAGAAAAAAATCAGTAGTTTAAATAATAATCGTTTCATCACGATCTATGTTGAGCTAACCCTACTACCGTAAAATTAGTACGGTAACTTTCACCCAATTTCATTGCAAAATTTTGGCAAGAGTTTCTAATTTGGTCTCCATGGAGACTTACTGTTCGCGACATACTTTAGCGGTACTAAATGGAGGACAGACGTTCCTCTTATTCGAGCCAACACCCACGGGAGAAGACCTATTCAAACTTTTGCCTGCAAAACTGGTTTATTTTTTTGTGAATTTCATATGCGTAGCTTTTATTGTCGTTGTAATAAGTATATTTACCTCGTACCTACTTTTGTTAGGATTAATAAGGTTTTATGATTGTTTGGATTTCATCAGTGAGAGTAAGTGAAGAAAGTCTCAAGTGCTATGTATTTATTTACAGTATGTTTCAATGGAATGTGCAAAATTCAGGATATTTATAAAAGAAGTAAATAAAAATATAAATATTTTATAGCAGATCATAGATCCATATAAGTGTTAGTAGATACTTATAACTACGTTAGTAACATTACAAAATATTTTCTTTATACCTACTTAACTAATTTCAATTCATATACTTATATTTGTAAAATTTTTCCTACATGAAAAATGGTAAAAGCATCATGTGAACGTCAATTCAATCTTCTCAATGTAATGTTCATGCAATTTAAGAATTGAGAACCAATAGGTTGAGGTTTTACCGTCATTTTTTGCAAAGGCTATTTTAAACCTATTGTTTTTTATTATTATTGAAAATACGGGTTACTTACTTTAGTCGGGATATGCCGACTAGTTTCCCGTATTTTCAATAATAATGTCTTCACCTCACGTCGGTTTTAATAATATAACTAGGTATTGTTTTTCTGCCAGAATGCGACACATTTTTTTTTTTTATTCTTAGTAAAATAGTACAATTTTTGCTAGGTTTGTGACTAGATAACGAAGCAAAAGTTGTGTTATAATTATTTATTTCTTTATTTGTCTAATATCTATTTGTTTGACGACTGGGTGGCGGAGTGGGTAATGTACCTGCCTGCGACGTTGTAGTCGTGGGTTTGATTTCCACTTCAGGCATTTTTTTGTGTGCATGAACTTGGGGGTTTGTCTTAGACTGAGTGTTTCTATGTATAATAAGGGTGTATTTACAAAAAGAAAAGTATATACGTCATAGTATTAGTTATTATAGTACCCATAGTAAACGCTCTGCTTAGTTTAGGACTAGATAGCGTTTTGTGTATGTTGTGAGATATTTTTTTATTCGCACTAAAATCAGAATTACTTTACCCAACTTGCCAGACCCAAAACAAACGTTCAAGCCATCACAATTGAAATCAATTACCTTTCTCTTAGTCTATCATTGCTTCTTATTTTCATCTAATGATAGCCATCTATTACGAACAGCATGTACCTACAGCCGATGAATAATGATGTTTCGGAAATTTATTTCGGTACTCAATCCTGGCATGAAGTTATTACTTAAACGTTCGAGAAAATGTAAGGTTTGCCATCAATCTTTACAACTATTCGTCTTGCTATTTTGTTGGGTAAAGTCATAGTTACGAGAACGAGAATTTTTATCTTTGACATTGCGCTGCTTGTAAGCGATCTCTTAAATATTTCTACGTATGTACTTAACCAGGTAATACAAAACCGGGTAGTATAGGAAGAATTTTTCATCCTACATTGTTGGTTATGAAACAAGCGTTCTTCATGTATCATTTGTTATGATTTTGTAAGTAGCGATAATTAGTCTAGTTACTTTGTTGTCATCTTAAATAAATAAATATTTAAATAAATATTTCACAACTCACACACAACGCCATCTAGTCCCAAACTAAGCAGAGCTTGTACTATGGAAACTAGTATAACTGATACTAATACATATTTACTTTTTTTGTAAATACATACTTATTATACATTATGTTCATGAACACAAAGATTTGTCTTAAGTGGGAATCGAACCCACGACCTCGGCGTCGCAGGCAGGTACACTACCCACGCCGCCATCCGGTCGTCAAATGATGAGATTACCGTAGTCAATTCAGGGCCACTAAAATTATTCAACAAATGAAATGTATCTTGACCTTGAATAAAAGTGTTTTATTTTAAACCTAAAGTCGAACACTGATGTATCTTCAATTTGTTTGTGTTCGAAAACAATAAAGTGCTTTTGGCGAGTGTGAAGCAGGCCATTTAAATAACTTATTATTATTCTATCATTACATCATGAAATTAGCAATACTCCTATTCAGATACATAACTATTACATCTACAAAAAAAAATGTACTTTGATATAATTAATCCGACGAAGGTTTTCATTGGTTTAAATTGCTGGAGGCATTTCACACTGTACTAATTTTTACCACCTGTCAAAATTGACGTGGTGTCTGACAGTTATGGCTGTTTGTTGCGGCAAGTATGGTTTTATAAAGAGCAAAAAGGTTGATTTCTACTAAATATTATTATTATAATCTAATAATAAAAATCAACTTGGATACAATTCAAAAGAATCTGATCTATTTATTTAAAAATTAGTAAAGATAATATTGCATTATCTTTTAAAAAAAATGCTTGAATGTCAGTTGCCAATGAAACCACTGCAATCATTTTTAATTTAATACGCCTCATTTGCACTTTACCCAATTGGCAGTTGGTTACAGAATCTGTAAATGCATTTCAAAATTTATGTTACCACAAAAACGATTTATCTTTAATTTATTACATATCTATATATTATTATATAAAAATGAAACCCATTTTCCGTTGTCACGACTTGGCATGAAAACGGCTTGACCGATTTGGCTGATATTTTTTTTGTAGTTTTCTAATACTCTGTACAAGGTTGTTACGGCAAAAAAAAAAAAAA
This sequence comes from Hypena proboscidalis, assembly GCA_905147285.1. Lineage (NCBI taxonomy): Eukaryota > Metazoa > Arthropoda > Insecta > Lepidoptera > Erebidae > Hypena > Hypena proboscidalis. Next base: position 4,120,929 of record LR990132.1, read on the forward strand.
AGTATTCATTTTTATATGGGGGATATTATAGATTCTAGTTCGAATAGAATAGGTACGCATACATAAGATAGGTCAGCTATACAAAATAAAGTAGTGCATCAAATTTACGCTAAGGCGGTACGAAGTTCGCCGGGTCAGCTAGTTACATATAAAATGTTAATTTAATATCTTGAACTGTTACTGAGTTTGAGTTTTTTTTAATTTAAATTCGAGTCTCAACAAAAACGGTACAAAATGAAAATATGGTACGTTTAATAACACAACTGTCAGTTGTGTTTTTATTATAAGCTCAAAAACTTGAGTTACCAAATCTACATCACCCTCCTTAAGGCGTTGACGAAATTACAACAGACGTGTATCCTTGACACCAGAAACTTTTTAAATCCCCCTACGATTCTTGAGAAATTGTTTTTTTTCACACCGTTCGTAAAATTTCGGGTGAATTATGTCCCTTTATAAAGGATAACTTTTGTAATGATGTTCGCGTCAACTCGAAAAATTGCCAATTGACAATTGAAAGAATAATTTGTGACGAATAATTTGCACGCTCTCTTTTATTGCTTTATTGAACCAGAGAAATTAAAATATGGAAGAAAATAATGTACATCGTGATTTCCAATTATTACAGGCGCGATGTTAAGCTATGTAGTTCTAATACAACAACAATTACAATTGCTGAGATAGTCTCCTTTTTGGTCTCATACAGGAGTGTTGCACTTATTTACCATGCCTGTGCTTATTCTTAATTTTATTGTTCTATTTTGTTTTATTATTTTTAATTATTTACTTTAATTTTGTTGATCTGACACTACTGATATAGTTTAAGTATGCGGCCTAATAACGCAAAGTCTCGGATGCCAGGGTCAGAAAAAGTTTAATACCAGCATTGAGTTGGAATTGTGCCCAGTAGATGGCAAATAGGCTCATCCTACATGGAACCTTGACATAACGGATGAAATGCACCGCGACATCACACCTATAGGAAATATGTGAGCGTGCTATTTTTTAGTAATTCAGGGCATTTACTACATCATTCTATCATCATTTACTCTAGAATGGTATCAACATAGAGCGCAGTGCATGGTTGGCGTAGTGGTTAAAGCGGTCGCCTCGCCGTTTTCAACTGCGCTGGTGTTGTGGGTTCGATCCCCACACGGGACATATCTTTGAGTGATACGCAAAGACCTGTTCTGGCTCTGGGTGTGCTTTGTGTGTGTCAAATATAGTTTGTGACGCTATATAAAAAAAAAAACTTTTCGAAATAAATAAACTTTTGCTTCAGCATTATGTATATGGAGAAAAATGTAGATGCGCACACCTATATTATCCTCCCATAACCAAAACTGCTATTTTCATTGTTTATTAATTGAAATACTTATCAGCTGAATGAGCACCTATTGAAGCCTGAAATAGCCTTCAAAAGCTAACTCAACTAAACTAAGCTCTATGAATGATCACATAACAAATCAAATTTAGATATTAGCAGCTACATTTTAGGCAGGCAATAAAATTTATGGAATATTTTATTTTGTATTGTGATAGTCTAATGGTTAACGTATGTGTTCAATTCCCGGGTTGGGCTAAGTATTATTTGTGAAATTTCCGTCAGGAAATTCTCAATACAGCACGGACTTGTAATTGTGCCAGGTGGATGGCGATATATTTGAGAGGTGTACAGCACCCACATTTCACCTGCTATGTTTAGGTCCCATGGGATAGGAGGTGAGCCAATCGCCATCCACCAGGCCCAATTCCAATTACGTGCTACTATTGTAAATTTCCTGACAGAAAATTCACAAATAACAATTTACCCGGCCCGGGAATCGAACCCGAGACCTTTCAGTGAGAGGCGCATAGGCTTACCACTAGCCCATCGAGCAGGCTTACTAATATTGCTTTTTTAATATAATGTTAATAATCAATGAAGGCAGTAGTGTATTCAACCTATCAATATTTATTAGGACGGAGGTATTATTATGTGCATAATGAAAAAGTGATGTGCAATATAATTAAGTAAAGCGTTTCCCCTAATCGCTTCGACGGCAAATATCTTCCAAGTTAGGGGTGCGCGGCAGAAACAAATTACACCAATATCTGCCACGAGCCCCTTGAAGATTATGAAATCAATTGAATCTAGGTTTTTTTTACTTTTAGAATATTAATAAAGATAAGGATAAATAAAGATAAATTTGAATTTTTTACATTAGATAGAACGCCAGAAGCAATTACACTATCCAATGGTCCCAATGACAAGGCCAAATATACACATTCACTCACACAAGCACACCCAGTCTCAGAACAAATCTTTGCGAATCACACAAAGATTTGTCCCATGTGGGGATCGAACCCACAACACCAGTGCAGTGGAGAGCGGCGAGGCGACCGCTTAAACCACTACACCGCACGTGCAGACAATATTATTATTATTATTCATATATTACCCAATGGTGATGATGGCAGTGGTGTATAGCTCCCATATTTCACCTGTTATGTTTAAGTCCCATAGGATAGGGCGTGAGCTTATCGACATCCACCGAGCACAAATCCAACTCCTTGGGGCTATTTAAGAATTACTAACAGCAGAATCCCAAATAAAACTTTTGCCTGACCCAGAAATTGAAACCCGAGACCTCGCGGTAAAAGGCGCATATGCTAACCACTGGACCAACAAGACAGTAAGATATATCCCAGTACTAATCCTTACTAATATTATTAATTTAAAAGTAGTTATCTGTAAGTAATGCATGCTGTTAAGGCTAAACGAATGATACAAAGTTGTTGAATTTAAAAAGTAGTTCTCTATAAGTAATACACGCTTTTAAGGCTAAATGAATGATACGAAGTTGTTGAATTTGAAAAGTAGTTCTCTATAAGTAATACATGCTTTTAAGGCTAAATGAATGATACAAGTTGTTAAATATTGATAGGGAGTTCTAAACTTTCAATAAAAAGGTCAGGTTACTTTTAATCAAGGCGAATCATGCGAGCCAAAGTAATTTTTTTTAGCATTATTTATACATTTTCAGTATTCCAAATTTTGGTTAGTGGTTATGAACAAAATAAGTATTACTCTTTGAAAATATCACAATCTTCCACCATCTCGTTTCATAAAATGGTAACATGCATTTATCTTCCCGCAATTTAAATAAAATTATGCATTTTATCTTAGATATTATGCAAAACAAGACATTTCTAAAATCTTAAATTGCAGAGAGTGAGCGATGAGGTTACTGGATCATTCTGCTTGCAATTGTTTTTAAAACAGCTGTGTTTTTTCACATAATAGCAGCCCTGTATCTATTACATGTCCCACTGCTGGGCTTGGGCCTATTCTCATAATAAAAAGGATTAGGCCTTAGTCTATTACGCTGGCCAAGTGCAGATTGGTAGACTTCACACAACCTCAAGTACTTTTTAGGTACTCTCAAGCATGCAGAATTCCTCACGATGTTTTCTTTCACCGTTAGCGAGCGATAATTTATATAATAAATACACACAACATATCTTCGAAAAGACGAATCGTAACGATTTATTGACAGAGGTGTAGGTTTGAAACCGAGACTTTTGGCTTCGCAGTCCTACGGTCTCCCACACGGCTATCGCTCCTTTTTTTTTCGAATAGCTCAAAACATTTTAGATCTGTTAAACTTTAAAGCCATGACGTAATTTTGCTGAATTAGGGCTCACGTAATACGACACCGCTGCCGCACTGTCTTCACACTCTTCACTTAAACTTGATAAAATTTTTGAGGAGTTGTAGCGTAGTATATATACAAAGCATATATAGTGTATATCAAAGATGTCACCCTAAAAATCTCAAAGAAAGTTTTACAACATCTTTTATCATAATTTTACGGCGAAGCAAATGCGCAGAGTAAATTAAATTATTACCTACTTATCTATACTATTTTAATATTTTCAAAATTGAAATGTTTCTCGTAACTCCTAAAAAATGTTATTGTAAAATTATTTTGCGGAGTCTTAATATCCTGAAGACCGCAACCAAACTTTATTTTGGGCAATACCCTATTAATATTCATGTATCGCACAAAAGTTTAATATTATCATGCGACTTGCTCATCACATACATCTTTCCTTTATCCCGTTAACCATAAAACCTTTTTGGCTAACAAATATTGGGTACCTACATTGTGACCGTACCCTATCGTACCTTTGGCATCTTACCCTTACCACGGCTATATTTCTTGATCCCCTGTCTCTCGCACAAAAGTGGGTTCGCGTTAATCTTTTTATGTCGACTGCATTATTTTAGGGCCGATTCAGGATGTTATTTAAGATCGCGAATCTTAGGGAATTTTCCTTGAAGAAAATGTGGTTGGATTAAGTTGAGTATGAAAAGCGAGAGTGTTAAATTGTGAGTTATCTTTATGACGTTCATAATGAGCAGTATGATTATGGTTACTTAAGATCAAACACGGCTAAAACAAATCTAAAGTACGACGTTGCTAATAAGATTCCAGTCCAGCTCAAAACCAAATAATATTGTATGTTTATGAAACTACATCTATTTTTGTTCAATAGAAAGTCATTTGCATAGAAAATCGATACAACATTGTTTTTGACAGCACAGTTTTACCCATTTTAAAATGACGTCCAAATTTTAAAAGCGTAGCAAAGTAAATAACGCATATTGTTTTTTTAAAAATAAAGCAATAAAACAATAGTTGCGATTTTTGTGAAATATGAAAGCATGCCGCGTTTGTATGACAAATATCATTTTTTACTGCACTTTATTGGAAGCTTTGCAGAGGACAGATGCAATGGTTTTTGCTTACTATTTTTAACTTTTACTATAAAAGCATATAATTTACATTTGATTTCGAAATTCAATTTTACAAAACGCCATTCGGTTTTATAAAAAAATCAATACAGCGAATTTCAGTGATTCAATTCACATAAAAAGTTTTAATAAATTTTGTTTATTTTAAGTTGTATTGCCTGATATCACATTAAACGTCTGTTTTAGTGGAAACTGTTTCATACTACTTAAATTATGATAACATAAACGATCAGGCTCGTAATATAAACCTCTTGTTTCAGTGCAAAATATTCAATTTAAATGAAATTAGTAAAAAAATTACAAAATGGATATGTCAAAGGGGGTATGGAATACAAAGAATCTTTGCCCGGGTAGTTTCAAAAGAGTATTGATCGAAAATTGACCTGTCATGCGTGAACCAGACGTGTTTTATACACTTGATACTTCTGACGGGTTAGACTGTGGAGTTATACTACTGTCCATTGGCATCCGTTGGTGTTAAATTTGAAAATTTGTTTGTTTTACAGAAAAATATAATTATCTATTAAAATGTTCTAATACGAAATTCTAACATCAACTTTTATAATTTAATAATAATTTTATAATAATAAATGAGACAGAGAGACTCCGCCTATAATTCGTTTTTATTTCAATGCAATCTAATGAATATCAAAAAACGCTATATACTTTTCAATATAAACCAGTCAACAAGCTCGATTGTATAATCGGATAAATAAAGAAATATGTGTATATAAAGAACAGTATTATACATGCAAAAAGAATTTACTAAAATGGATCAAACCTCTTACTTATGAGGAAACCGAAGAACTCCTTAAACTAACCACGTAACCTAAACTCTCATACACAGGCACTCAAACACACATCATACACAAGCATACACATACACACACACACACACACACACACACACACACACACACACACACACACACACACACACACACACAAACTGTATTTATGTCAATCCTGTCTGTTTTGTAATTTACTTACCTATGTCTAAATTATTAATATTTTTCTTTTTATTTTATATTTTATTTTTGTTATGGAAGAGCGGAGTCTTCTAATACAGGCATCTTTTGCTTAAAAGAAGGCTCCAATCACAAACTAATTGGTGTTAACTTGTTAAAGAAAATAAACAATTTGAATTTGAATTTGAAGCATACAGACAGAATCCAAAGAATCCTTGCCCGAGCAGTTTAAAAGAGTGTCAACTCAATTGACGTGTCATGCGTGAACCAGACGCGTTTTATATACACTTGACACTTTTGACGGGTAAAAATGTGGAGTTACACAACTGTCGATTGACATCCTGTGATGTCGAGTCTGCAGGAGCTTTATATTTTGTTGTTCTATTAAGAAAAAATTGTTTTGTAAGTTGAATCGCAAAATATGAACGTATATAAAATTTAAAAAAATATCCATTATAGTAGTTTGTAGCAGTCTAGTAGTAGCAACTAAATAAAAAAAACATGTGACAGAAATACGTGGTTTTATAATTCACCTTAAAAAAGAAACGGAAACCGTAGACAGAAACAATGAAATTGCATTAAGTTGCCACAACATTCAACAAAAGCAATTTACTTTCCCTCTCACCCTAATTTCACACCCCCAAAGTTTGTTTTTTACACCTCAAAATCTTGAACGAATGTGCAAGCTGTCCCATTATTTTGTATTCAATACACGGGGACAGTACGTGTCCCAAAAATTTAAATTCTACTATACAATCGTCACTCTCAACAATTTACCACATCAACCTAATCTCGGCGGGTTTTATCGAACAAAATCGTACAATTACTAATCTTTTGCACGTGACCATTGGGTTGACAATTTGACAGGTAAAATCCGTAATTAACCATTTACGAACATTTTTATTAAATTTGATGGATGCGTGATTTTGAGTTCACTTTCTAATCGTATCTAAGTACTAACATAAATACTTGTTTGTTGGTTGTAGTCTAAAAGTAAAGTTTTTAAGCATCTCTATAAATGTTCTTTAGTGTCAGCAATACTGAGTATATCATGGCATTCATGAAACTTTATAAATAAATCTTATAGCTACACGACGATAGTAAAAAAAAAAACATCGACCACCATTCAGTATCTAAACTTACACAACAATTACCAAATCAAAATAGTCCAGAGACTTAACGAATAAAAAAAAAAACGCCAGTTACATTACCTTAAAGACGGGTGCGAACTGTAATCATTACCCAGTCGCAACGTGCACTGAATACTTTTTTGAAAAAAGGACTATTTTAGAACTTCCAAGGCTCTGAACCGGTCACCAATATATTCCTGTATTATTCTGTTTTATTTTTGTGTGACTTAAGATAAACCGACTGGTACTACCACCAATTTAATAAGTAATGACAAGTTTTGATCTTTGCCCGGTTACTTTATTAAAGTTAATGGATCCTATCATCTGTATCATAACTATGATTTTATTTGTTAAATATTTATATATTTAACACATTAAAATAACAGTTAAAATAGTCAAAGACTTTTTTCGAAAAAAAGAAAACAATTACAGGAGTGCCTTTCCATCAGTTACATTATTATAAAGACGGGTGCGAACTGTAATCATTGCCCGGGCGCACCGTGCACTGAATATCTGATAGGAAACAGGACTGTTTTAGATCTGCCAAGGATTCACTGACGATACGGTTATCAGTATTATCCTGTTTAAAAAAAAAACAATATTATCTGTTATGTATTTGGGTGACTCGAGCAGTGCCACAGTTACTAAACTAAAGTTTTTTTGTATTATTATTAAGCCTCTTTATTTTGATTATGATTTCATCAAGCCGGGTACTTACCGAAGCCGTAACTGTAAACGTTGCTGATACAGTAACCAAATGAGTAGGTAAACCTGGGTACGGTTAAACAAACAGTTTTAAAGAGAAAACATAAAGAATCACAGCCCTAACTGTCAAAACGACTCGAAGTCTTTTCGAAAAAAGTAAAAAAAATTGACGCGAGTGAATTTCCACCAGTTACATTACCATAAAGATGGGCGCGAACTGTAATCATTGCCCGGGCGCATCGTGCACTGAATACTAGATTGGAAGAAGGACTGTACACTCCCTGCTTTAGATCTTCCGTGGAAATGAAACCTGTGAACTTGCCTGTTTTAATATTGAAAGACAATATTTTCTTGGTTTCACTTGGGATTTTACGAGGGAGCACCTCAACCCTTATATTGGAGTTGATTGAATGAAAGGTAAAATGCGGTTTACGATTTATAACGTATTAAAAAAAAACTAATTACCTATTAGATCTCGTTCAAACCAATTTTCGGTGGAAGTTTGCATGGTAATGTACATCATAATTATATGATGTTTACAATTATTCCGTCCCTTATTTTAGAAAATAAAAAACAATAAATTTTTGGGGTTCCCCATACTTAGAACTGAAACTCAAATTTTCCCACTTTTTTCCACTTTGGAAGCGTCTCTCGCGCAAACTATTCAATTTAGAAAAAAAAATTAAAAACCTCAATATCATTTCTGAAGACCTGCCTATAGATCCCCACACGTATGGGTTTGATGAAAACAAAAATTTGAGTTTCAGTTCTAAGTATGGGGAACCCCAAAAATTTATTGTTTTTTTTTTCTATTTTGTATAAAATCTTAATGCGGTTCACCAAATACATCTACTTACCAAGTTTCCACTGTATAGCTCTTATAGTTACGGAAAAAAGTGGCTGTATATACGGACGGATAGACGGACGGACAGTCATGATGAATCCAATAAGGGTTCCGTTTTTTGCCATTCGGCTACGGAACCCAAAAAAAAATCAAGTTAGTTGCCAAATTAGAGCAGTGTAGATGAATCTTTAAACAAAATATTTAACGAACCTACATTGGTTATTTAAGATAGTTTGCGACGCGACAGGCGACGACTATACGAATAATTCATCATGTTTTTGTTTCTTTTAAATACCACATTTTATCGGTGGTGTAAAAATAAATTCTGTACTTTCTTGAAGTTTTTATGAATAAGCTTTTATTTTTTAGTTTATAGCGATAATACTAAAAAACTTAAGTTATGCTAGGACTCCTTTGAATAAAATAAGCTTATCTTAAACTTTTGATATCTTTGAAAATTTTGTAATAAAACAGCTACTACTAGAAGTAAGTCAAGTTTTAGATTTACGAAAAATACATAATTTTATAGCCGCCTCAACAACTTGGTTGTAAAATTATTCTGTATTGAAATCTACGCATCAATCGTAAAACAACCTTTTTAGTATCGATATTGAGAAATACATTAACATTGGCGTTAGGTATAGAATATAGGTATTTCACAATATATTGCTAAAAAAGAATTATCAAACTAGTGTTTCAAACTAGCATATTTACGATTATGTAATCTCTTCTTAATATCTCACGCGGTATTATTGCCTAAGACGCTCTCGGACTGCGAGCATTTACCTGTAATATAACGTTGCAGATTCAATTAAGAGTATTACGTTGCAATTTTTTTCCTAAAATAATTATAACATATTTTCAAACAAATTTTCTAATTTCTAATTGTACCATTACAAGTCTCAGAGAAATAAGCCTACCGGATTCGTCAGTGCAAGACGTCCCTCGCTGCCAAATGTGAAAGAGTACCGCTCATGCACATCATAAAACCTAGTTGTCAAATCCTATGATTTGGCAATAGAGCGAAATAATCTACTCTCCACCCTTCTATGAGTTTTGGCAGACTTTTTTTGCATAGATATTTGCGTATCTATATTGGTTATTTAGTCTGAGTTACAAGTAGTGCAGTGTAATGCTCGGTTCTCCTCTTACACTGGTGTAAAGCTGAGTACTTACTAAAACCGTTTCCGTAACCAAAAGAACATAGTGTGTACGTGGAGAGCAGCTCGCTGTCTGGAAGCATGGCGATAATACCCGTCAGTCCGCATGTCGGCGTTACCGGGATTGCAAGGCTTAACAACGACACATCCAATTACAAGATATTTATTACTGCCTTACTACGTCAAACGCTCATTACTAAAACTCGATTTAACTTTGCAAATGACATCAGATATTAATATTAACTGTGGATTTTTACTTGAGAAAATTCTCAATCGTAGCACGGAGTTAGAATTTTGCCCGGTGACAAGCAATTAGCTCGCCCTCTAACAAACGGGACTTGAACATAATAGATGAAAATAATGTGGATATTAAACACCCCTGCTACACCCTTCTGGGTAAAAAGGGGTGATGTTAAGTTACATTGTGTTTTAACTAAAGCAAAAGCAAATGGCAACTGCAGTTTGTGTTAGCCTACGCAAGCACCTCACTATCCGTATTTAAACGCAATCTCCAAGATGCAGTGAAAGCAACATGAATTTGATTGATAACTTAAAATTGTTTTTCGAACCTCAAGTAAAATAACGTCCTGTTAAAATAAAATGCTATGTTTTGATCTCATAATATGTAATTTTTTATTTTAATTTTATTCTTGAAATTTTTATCTAATGTTTGTGAGCTGTGGTCTCCTTTAATTGAGAGAATACACTAAAATGTTTCATTGTGTTTGTTATATGTCTATAATGTGTATAGCTCTTGTTGGAGATCCATAATTAATTAAATAAATAAAAAAATAAATAAGACTGTAGATTGATTACATTGGAAAATTATGATAATCTTTATCGCAAACGGAATGATATCAAGGTATATCTAATACCAATACTCCAATATCACAAAAATACAATAGACTTATAGAAAACCCCGTCCAATCCATGATTCTCGTAACCTTCAGCATAAAACCTCGACAGTAATACTAAAGAAATGTAAATGCTTTAGCCCATCAATTTTTTGGACTCATAATACCAAATCTACTCGACCCTCTTCGTAACATACAATAGTTTTATAGAAACTCAGTCATAGATATTAGAGGGTAGATGCCCCTAAAAAGGTTGACCAATCTTTTGTCGTCGAATTCCAATATCGGCCGAATGTATAGAACTCAGCTCTATTGGGGATGGCCTATTCATGTTCCGTATTGGGAGTACGGATTGCAGCAAAATATTGTTATTAATGTAAAAGTATATTTTGTGTCCTGCAGTTTTATAAATAATTTAGTTTGTTTAAAATAACTGTAATATAAATATACAAAAGCATGAAAAATAAATAAATGAAACTTAATATAGAAAACACATTTAGAGGTTTTTTAGGTAAGATTTATTAAATTTTTGTTAAGAAATAAGTTTAGAATGTAAGTTTTTTGCTACGTTTTTACTGAAAAAGAAATAAAAGGCTTTTTTATTTATTTATTTTATATTTTATTTCTGAAATTTTCAGAATAACACAGTTTATTTGAGGAGGATGTTATTACTATTATTTCATTAAAACCAACAGTAGTCTACTAAATTCTATGTATAATTTATTGCTGTATAAATTAGATAAATATAAGTGTACGAATTCAAATTCTAATTTGCAAAGTTCTTGAACGGTTTTATTATTAATAAATTTCATTAATTAATTACAAGAGAATCAATCAGAAGTAAATTAATAATATGCAATTATACCCCACTCGAAAATTCAGCCAACCCATAACGGTCAAGTTAGAAACAGATGAAATTTCGACAAGTGTCGTAAAAAGCGGCATAATTTATCGAAATTCGTCTTTACTACGCCATCGCGCCACGAAGACATAAGTCTTGTAAAGTTCGGCAATATATACTGGGATTATAATAATTTGTAGATCAATTGGTGCAGCGCTAAAATTTGGAATTTATTTCAGCACATTGGCCTTTAATATTTTACGAGATATGATTATTCAGCTGAATTTTCCAAATTGCTATTCTGTAATTGGAATGTACTGTTTCCAGTCATGTTTTTATATTTTTGTTTAATCTGTTTCCATGTGAAAGAAATAAAACCTCCTATATTAAATCTGGGTAATTTTTAAAACTATGTGTAGCAAGCTTCAGGGAATGCCTATGCTATTAAACAAGACAATCATCAAGAAACCGGTGTCAATTAAAATGGAAAATTTATATGTAAGATTGTTAAATAAAAGATTTATTATTATTATAATAAGGAGTTAAAACAAAATAGAGCATTAGACGTAGGTGGTGTTTGATAAGCAAAATATTTTTCTCTCTAATAGAGTTAAGACATCAATGTCCGTACTTTGTTACGACACGACGTTGTTCTTTTCCATCGCCGACTATCCGTATCTTTGGTATCCTTGTGGATGAAAAGGCTTAGTTAATTTACACTTATGAGCTAGTTTTTAAAATTTATTGCAAAAGCAGAACCTAAAACATTACTGAAAAAAAACCAAATTATTTTTATTTTCATCTATGAATTTATCAAGTACTTGTATAACTATTAAATTTATAAGTACAGAAAGTGTATCGTTACATAATTTAACAAAATATTTAGCAAACCAAATTTTTTCTGCTGTCGTTACATATCGCGAAAGAATCTGACCCATAGCATTGTGAAACCCTCAAAAGGATGATTATTAATTTGTCGACCATAATACATTACTGATATTAATTGGTATTGTGCTTTCTGGTAGCTATATTAATGCTCGAATGGAAATTTTCAGACATATTTATGATTACCTTTTGTTCTATGTGTAGCAGTTTTTGGGGAAAACATACGTAAATTAAACGAATTGGTATCTAAGCTATAAAACTTAATTTAATTTTTTAAAAATTTGTATCTGAATTATAGCTTATAGCAGGGTTTTTATGAGTGGTATACAATTCAAAAAGCTAAAGCATTGGACGTTGTGCGCCAATTTGCGTGCTCAGTTAGGCACCGATCTGCTCACACTGGATAAGTTGAGATTGCCCTTGACGACACGTGCCGTATAATATCTGGATGCCTGAAACCAACGGCCCTTAACAAACTTTATCCCTTAGTGTGCATAGCTCCACCAACCCTTTGAAGAGAAGTCAGCTAAGGTGTGGAAAAAGCACTCTGTTCAGAAAATCGTCACCCTCTCCATCGACATATACCACCACCAGCTCGACTAATGAGCCCAAATAGATTTTTGAACGCTACTTAGGCCATTGCAGTTCAGCCAAAAAATACGAGATGACTTCGATCTCAGGTAGGTCGCTGCAGGTATAATTTGGAAAAATGGGGCATAATTCCACGTGATCATACCCATTGCCACTGCAGCGCTGCTCAACAAACAATGTCTAATTTGCTTGAGTGTCCTATAGCTGCTTGATAGACGACGACGGTCTGAACGACGCTACAGAGAGCGTAATTGACGTGGCCACTTATTGGACAGGAGTCATATCTTCGTACCATCTGACTCGAAAGAAGAAGAAGAAAAATTCAAAAAGCTAATACATGAATTATAATACTAAGTATAGTCAATGTTAAAACACAAACTGTGTATAGCAAGGTATGGCATAAACTTTAACATATAGGATTATTAAACTAATTGTCCATTTACACAAAACAAGTTTTTTGCCATCTCTGTCTTTTAATCATGACAAACAAAAAATGAAATTAAATCGGTGTAGTATAGTTAATTCACCTGGGTTAAATCACCTGGGTGCTTTAACAATACTAATAGTTGTCTTAAGTCACCGGGTGAATTAACAATACGAAATAAGTCGACTTTATTCACCTGGGTGCATTAAGTAAACTTCGCAGTAGGCTGAAAACACGTGGGTCATTTACCTGGGTGCTTTAACAATACTATTAGTTGACTTTATTCACCGGGTGAATTAAGTATACGAAATAAGTCGACTTTATACACCTGGGTGAACTAAAGAAACTTTTCAAATATAAATATTTTTTTTTATGATTGCTAAGTGTTCATTATGTTATGTTTATTTTCGTTTTGTTACTTTTTATTTTAAACCAGAAATTAATACAATAGGTTAAAATATTTACACAACTAAAATAATAAAAGTATAATAATAATAATTTCAACAGATAATAAAAATAATAATAAGATTAGGCATCGAAATACTCGTCCGCATCACTGTCAACGGCAAACGTGCCCCGAAGGCTGGCGGCATTGCCACGTTGAATGGCAATGCTAATTCTTTGTGCAAGATAAAAGCCAGCCTTCGGGTCACGTGAAGCGTCAACCAATCTTTTGGATATTTCATGAAATAATGCGCGTGCACGTGGACCCCACGGCCCAAGCGTTTCGACCCCAAACGGCTCAAACACGTAACTACCAAGAAGGTTGTCGTATTTGCGCCGCTTGAGAGTCTCCGCGGATGCAGCAGCAGCGCCAGCACAAGCGGTTGTGCTTGGCAGATGTGATGGCGCAAGGGTGTCGACGCAAGTTGCGTCCCACACCAAAGGCCTACCTAACTTCCAAGGCAATAACGACATACCGTCTGGTCTCTTCCCATCGTCACGCGCCAAGCCATTGGGTTCAAGTACGGCTGGCACTCTGGCGGTGACAAGAGCACGACGAATTATGTCGTTGAGGTGGGCATGACGTGGAATACGGCCGGCACTTCTGCCGCAAGACAGGCCATGGTGTCCAAGGCTATTGACCGCTTCACCGCATTGACAGCGATGCGGCGAAACACACGGAACACCTAATCGAAGGGAGGTCGCAATGCGGAATGTTTCATCGTCCAACATAGTCCCTATGTTAGACGACGGGAGTGCGTACAGCCAAGCGCCAGACTCCCACTCCCCCACAGCCAGCAAACGCGCGCGCTCCGCAACACCGGTGCTCGTGTTGATAAGTTTTTTACGAACGATGTCGCAGAGAGGCGCGTCCCACTGTCCTTGGGAGAAAGGGTTGGTCGGCAAGTCAGTCCCGGGACAAGCCATTTGCCACGCGTTCACAGCGTCGGTCATGCACAGCACTTCCGAATTAACCAGTGTAGGAGACAGAATTTTCCTGGTTAATTCTTCCGTGCTGTGGACCGAAGACAAGAAGGCTGGTAAACTTACATCGGTAATTTTGCGAATGCCGAGGCCACCCAAGCGAACTGGTAAAGTTGCCTGTAGCCACGCTCGGTCATTCAAGTCCAAATTAAAAATTTTGCTGAATGAATTTTGAATTTTAAGGTCCATTCTGCTTAAAAGTGGTAAATATTTCCAAAATTGAGAACATCTCAGAGCATGGGTAAATTTAGGAACAAAAAGACAATGCCGAATTATTGTGTAAGCAGAATGCATACTGATTTTGAAAAGTCTATCCGAAACTTCACTGAAATTTTTGTATTTTTTCGTCTATAAAGCCATTGTATGCTTCTTCCAAGACTGGGGACCCAAGGAGGCGGAGATCATGTTTTTCCATCACTTTTATATTGGGGGTTAAAGTGTAAAATTTTGAAAGGGCCGAAATCTTGTTAATGTTTTTATTAAAAAATATTTCGCATTTAGAAGGATTTAAATCTAATCCAATCTGTTGAAATTTAGTTTTCAGAAGTGTCAAATCTTGTAAAACTGTATCAACATCGCCTCCCAAGGTTCCATCATCTAAATACCAAACGTTAAATTTAGAATTTAATTGCCGAATTATGGGGTGTATGGCTAGGCTGAAAATGACTGGTCCCAGCGGGTCACCTTGTTGACAGCCTACTGCAGATTCCAAAACATTATGTTTATACAGTAATTTTGATGGGTGCCTGTAGCATTGCCAAAGGAATTTGTAAATCATAGGTATTTCAATTTTTGCCTGTGTCAACAAGGTATCCCTATTAACTGAATTGAAGGCGTTCTTCACATCAACCTTAAGGATGACCTCTCCCTCGCCGCAGCCAAGGTACGTTGACAGGGCATGTACGGCAGCCTCACAGCCCCCCTTGGAACCAAAACCAAGCTGGAGGGGCTGAAATTTTGATGTTAGTTCGGCTCTGTAGTACCTGCAACATATTTTGGCTACCATACGCCTGTATGTGCACCCTACGGCAATGGGACGAATGCCACCATCTTTTTTACTAAGAGCACACAAGTTTGCTCCGTAAAGTATGTCAATGATGGCATTATTCACACCGCCGGAGAGCATTAGGTTCGCTAGAGCCGTCAGCTCCCTCAAGAGGGCATCACCGGCTTCTCCGGCACCTGAGCATATAAGGTCTTTTAGGTGTTGAGGCGTTAGGCCGTCAAGACCGCCAGCGGCCACCGACCTTATGTTTATTGTATTATGTACAAAATTACTGTTAGAGGCTTTAAAATTTTAAGGACCGCCTTCGCTTTCCCCGGCACGCCACCATCAGATTCGTACACGATGGTTATGGGACCATCTCGAAGGTACGTTCTTAGTTCTTACTAATAAAAAAATAATTTCTAAATTCGATACACAATTGAGAGAGAAATCAATGGACATACGTGCAAACAGTATACACGTCAAATATAAAAACTCTTTTTTGAAAGTCGGGTAAAAAGTACTGGCCGATTTACAACAACTTTTTTTCTTAACTGGATCGAAGATTTGGTCAAATTGGCGCACATTTTTCATTCTTTAAAACGTTTCAAAATATTCTATAACATACGGATAAAGAGGTTTACTTCGTATTAATTAAACAAGTTACTGTTGATTATGTTGTAAATCATATCTTTCCGTTTAAATCATAATCAATAAATTTGCAATAAGGCAGTTAAAAAGTTATCTAACTTCATTAATTGATGTGATGTGTAAAATGGTCTACATATCTGCATAATACAAAGTTATCCCATCAAAAACACAAATATGAAATGCGAGCCAAGTTAACTATTACATCTAGACATAAACTGATATTTATCTATATCTATATGGGTGCCAAGTTGAATGTGTAAATGAATCTAAGCCGAACATTTGACTTGGCTAGTTTCGATAAAAAAAACAAATTTTAGAAAGGAACATGGGTTAATATCAACCTTCCAGAATAAGTACAGAACAAAAAACATAACCCTCCTTCTGACGCAGTCGGGTAATAAGACAAAAGTAATGATAACATAATGATGATCAAAAAAGTATCTAAATTTCACTATATATTTAATTTTAGTATCTAGCTATAAAAATTGAAATTTCAAAATGAAATAATTTCAAATAAAATTACACCTAAGTTTTTGGGTACACATTTTTGGTTTTATAGTGGAAACTTGAATATTTTGTTTAGTATCTGATCTATGACAACATCCATCCTAATAGATCTTACGGCAAAAACGTAAAAAAACACTGTTTTTTTCAGTTCTGACTAAGTTTGTATGGAAAAAAAAAATTCGACTTTCTATTTATATATTTCTCAGAAACAACGTTTTATTTTGTGATTTGCATGTTCAGTTGCATATATTTTATTTAAATATTATTTACATAGGTATACAAGAAGTTGTTTTCACCATTGGTAAGAAATATGTTGCTTTTTTATTTCAAGCTTTAATAAATTAATGTTATTATTATAAAAACACTTTTTTTTAATAATAATATTATTTTTTTTATCTTTGCTTAAAAAAAAATCATCACTGATTTTGATGTGTCTAAAAGACAATTAGTAAATAATATGGGCATTTTTTTTTCGCGGCCCTTGACTAAATGCTATAGGTTGTTTACGGCTACTGTTGCCTAATAGTAAGTAATATATGACAATAATACTGAATAAGTTTTTTTAATTCTCCCAGGTGAATAAAGTCAACTTATTTCGTTTACTTAATACACCCGGTGAATAAAGTCAACTAATAGTATTGTTAAAGCACCCAGGTAAATGACCCACGTGTTTTCAGCCTACTGCGAAGTTTACTTAATGCACCCAGGTGAATAAAGTCGACTTATTTCGTATTGTTAATTCACTCGGTGACTTAAGACAACTATTAGTATTGTTAAAGCACCCAGGTGATTTAACCCAGGTGAATTAACTATACTACACCATTAAATCAAAGCCTCACAATATAATAAATGAAAACCATAAATTATTTTCATTATTTTGTTACACGTAAGAACTTCATATTTTTACTGCGGTTCCTCTAAAGTTTCTTGCAATCACGCAATAAACAATATAACCCAAAAGTCTTGTGCACTTTGTTACGGATTTTCAAATCAATTTTACAAAGACTTCCACCCTACAAAACTTGCATCAAAGAACATGCTTACCTGCACTTTTCTACCCTACCTTAAAACCCGCCCCCCTTTAAACTTTAAGTCTACCTCTCACTCACAGATTTAATCAAACAGATCAATCTTCAGAACCCTTTTCAAAAGCCCATCTTTATCCTGACTTATCGATACAAACGAGCGAGTCACAACATCAAAATGTCCGCTTTAATCAAGTTTGAGCTGGTCCGAACCAGTTAATACCGGTTATACACCCTATCTATTATGTTGAACTACCCTTCAAAAATCCTTGGTAACGTGCGTTTAAAATTTCCAAAGGAGTATTGATTTCTTGCGGCCCTTTGAGGGTAGAGAAGGGTGCGTTGCCAATACTCAATATGGTATCGGTAAGAGAGAAACTATCTGGACGGTTATGTTTAATATTTTGTACAAGTATTCGATATCCGCTACTATTATTTTTTATTAAATACGTTATTCAGATTCACCGCAAATTGGTTGTGTTACTTTTATTTCCAAGTACTGAAATAATAGTTAATACGTCAAGTATATGTACAAGTAGATAATACGAAATATTTTTTTTTAAAATTCGGTAGAACTTGAAAAGTTAACGCTAATTTCAATATTTTGTTTTATTTATTTTTCTTTTTTAGTCAACAATTATGCATTTTGCGACACAAAATTACATGCAACAGTTATAAAAACATTTAAAATTAAAATATGTAGGTACAATAATAATAAATCAATATAATAGTACAATCGGGGTAGACCTAGAAGGCGCTGGCGGGACGACCTAGATGCCTACAACCACAACTGGTGGGAAACTGCAGGAAAGGGGAGTAATGCCCACCAGTGGGACAATGCAGATTAAAAAAAAAAGGTACAATGATTTGCATATTATGCTACATATAATGTTGTTGAATTTTATTAGACAGGTATTTATACTAAAATCATTACCAAATAGAGCGGTCGCTTACAAGATTATTTTTACCATTTTCACCGGCGACCACATTCAATTATCCAGCCTGCCTTTTTATTGCAGACTTTCTCCAAACCCTTAGGCAAAAAGGCAGACAGGTCACAAAACCGACATAAAACAATGTATAAGGTCACGCTACGGCAGAAACGTTTGGGGACGTAACTCACTTACGTTGCTATTCAATTTGACGGTATATTTTTGAATCAATTTCGCGCTTGAGCTGTTGTGTTTGGTTCATAGAGTGGGCTGTTCGTGCGTATAGTTTTATATTATCACGGTAGGGGACGCGAGTCATTTAGATTTGGTTTTTTCGAGCTCGAAATTTGCTTGCCCCTGCTTGCGGTAGCGTTAGTGTAATCGTGTGTGGTACGTTAAGGTAAATGGTAGGAGATAGCTGTGTTATGTGGTACGTAACGGGATTTTTGTTGCCGATTGATGCGTATGTTGTTTATTTTGGAGAATATTGCGTGACTATCTCCGATTATCTCAACTAAATTTTATGACGTATAACTTTTATTTTTTCATGCTTAGCATGTCTCAGCGTTAAAATAAATTTTAGCGTTGCTCATTATCCTTAAGCATTAACATGCATCAGGTAAGAGAGTTCCACAAGAAGTCAACATACCGTTTCTTAGGAAATAATAAATTAAACCAATCTTATTCAAATTATGAAATACGGGTGTTACTCACGTAATGTTGGTCTATTTAGTCGACCGCGGTATCACCTATACTTTTAGGCATTTTCAAGAGAGTGAGAGAGACGCACCTTAGTCACAGCCAATCTTATTAAAAATCTTTTCTCAAACTTAAATTTCCTTCAATTAACATTCTAGACAGATATGTAGCCAATAAAAAAGGGACCTTAATTGCTTTGGTAAGTAGGCTAAAACTTACAATCTATGGCCACGTTCTATCCGTTTTACAAATTCAGTACGGAACACTAAAAAAGCTAAGTAAGTACCAAGATAAACAGGGGACGATATTTTATTTAGAGTTTTAATTAGTGTTTATTTATCTGTCTAATTAGAGGCTCTTAGCTCGGTCCGTTTTGTTTTGAAAAGAGAATAAAAAGTTTTGTACCGCGTGGTACTGAATTTTAAATGGGTTCTGTTCGAAATGTCTTGTCAGACGCAACAATGTTTGGTTGAATGGATACAACGAGAAAAATGCGTTTTACATTTTTAATTTTTACTTGTTTTCCTGCAAGACCCAGCAATAAAATTTATTATATATTTAAAATTTATTTTGATATAAATATACCTATAGTTTTGTGGTTCAGTTAAACAGGCTTAGTTTGACAATTAAATAATGCTTTACTTTGCACACACATCATTCATATGACTAGGCAGAAATTAGGACTTCTTTTTCTTCATTCGGCGTACGTAGCGAACCACCTGACGGCAAGTGGTAACTCACAAAATCAAATTGTAGAGGTGTGCCGCAGGTTCGAATAAATAATAGTCTTAGCTCTACTAAGTTTCATTTTATCTAGACACTTAAAAGTGGATGGCGATAGGTTCACCTACTATCCCATTAGACTTAAACATAACAGGTAAAATGTGAATGCTGTACACGTCTGTCATACCCTTTTGGCTAATATAGGCGTGTTTATGTTATGTTATAAAGCATTATAAAAATAAATTTGGGGTGTTAAAGACAATAAGTCAATAGATTCCTCCATAAAAGTTAATTAATCGAAAATCAAATAAACTCTTTTCAATGCAAACCACTAACGTTAATTAAAAAATAAAGAGAAAATAAAAAATAAACATTAATAACACTCAAATTCAGAACGATTACCTAACAACTGTATATTATGGTTCGTCCGTTGAACAAGCCATCAATTTCAATAAAATGCGAGAGTGAGACAAAAAACGATGTAATCAATCATACGACCCGTCATTTTGTGACGTCATAGTCTGGGGTGGCCATCATTTCCTGTATTATTTGGACAGGGTGTTGTTTTTGTTTTTTTAATTCGATGAAAGATTAGGTTACATTGTGTTAGAGATGCAAATATGAGGTAACTTCGATGTGGTGAAGGAGGGTGGTAGGAATGTGGTAATCAATCTTTTTGAGCAAATTTGTCGGTTATAATGCTTTTAAAAGCTAGCTAGAGGGGAAACATTACCAAGTTACTGTTCCCGTGACTTTTTCTAAGCAAGATGACGCGCATCTATACTAATATTATAAAGAGGTAAAGTTTGTGTGTTTGTTAAATTGTCAGGGGTAATCTCGGAATCTACTGCACCGATTTTAAAAATTCTTTCACTAATAGAAAGCCACATTATCGCTGAGTGTCATAGGCTATATAAAAAACCGAAAAATTAAAAGGTTTTTACGTGGTAGTCCGTTTTGTAAAGAGAATCGGAGAAAAACTCATCGTTATACGTGAAGGCCACAGCAGCGCGGCAGCGGCGCGCGATGGTTTCGGCTTATTTCGGTTCGCGTTCGTGCTCACTTCGGAAGAAGGAGGCGTGACCTTCCTTTTACATCTGAGAGGTAGGTACCCGCGCGGCTCTTTACGCAGTGGACGTCCCCAAAATTGAATTTTTCGTAACACACTTTCGACATTCATTAATTTTATTTTCGGTACATTAAAAAAAAAATCTTTTATGTTTATATAGTTTTCATTTAATTTAGGTTATAGATAGGCATTAAGTTTGTTTCATGTACCTAGATATTAAATTAGGTTATAGGTATTAAGTTAGTTTCATGTAGATATTAATTTAGGTTATAGGTAGGTATTAAGTTTGTTTTGTGTAGATATTAATTTAGGTTATAGGTAGGTATTAAGTTAGTTTCATGTAGATATTAATTTAGGTTATAGGTAGGTATTAAGTTTGTTTCGTGTAGATATTAATTTATTTCTTACGAACGCTGCCTTAACTATGAAAGATAAATATTTTTGAACATTATGCCCAACGAAGTGGGCACGGGTCAGCTAGTCTTCAATACACCGATAACTGCTTCAATGGTCTGGTGGTTAGCGTATGCACCTTTCACCGTGAGTTCTCGTGTTCGATTCTCGGTTCATGCAAAAATGGAAAGTCCACAATAGCAGCACGGAATTGTGTTAGATGGTGATAGGCTCACCCCCTATCCCATGGGACTTAAACATAACAGGTGAAGTGTGGGTGCCTGGGTAATAAAGACCTGATGTTATGATTATGTATGTATGTATGTAAATATGACATACGCTAACAAACGGTAAAATGTCAGTGTCTTTATGTTTATAGCACTGGCCAACTGCAATGGATGCTACTAGAATCACTATCACGCAATAATAAATATAATATATACTACAATGTTCATAATATGATGGTTGACTAGGAGACAATAACTATAATTATTAATTTCGATACATAAAATATTATACTCTAGTAAACAAAGAGTAATCTTAAATTCGGCTGTCGGCTTTGGCACTATTATCCTCACTTTTACACATTCCTTTATTTTTTTAAGTTATGGTTGTATTTCAACTTGTCGTAAAATCAATATACTATGTTTAATATGGTATGTTTCAAGTGTAACATAATAAATTAGCCGAATATTTGAAAACTTGTGATCAATAATGTCTGTGTTGATCTGGGTTGTAAAAAGTTTTATACAATTTGTAAATGTTATGGTTTTCAAGCCTTTATAAGTTTAAACCAACTTTATTTATCAAACAATTTTATGGTGATGAGTGTTAATTTAAACATGATGTTGAAACGTTTTTAAAGGTGAGTCAGCCTGCAAAACAATTTTATTTTTATGAGTGTTTACAAATAGAATAAGATCATTTGTAAATCTTTTGTACCTACATGTTAACTAATATAGATATTTAAAAATCAATCAATCAATCTGAAATTTAAACGCACAGAAGCCCTTCAAATAAGTTAAAACCTTGTTCAATCTGTGTGACGATGCATATTTAGAAGGAATCGCAATTAATTATATAGTTATATATATGAGATTCAGTATCACAGCTTAATAAGCGCTATCGCGTATGAATTCGACGCTAGGGATGCTTGTGTAGCGTGAGGTCGCCAAAATGTCAAATGTCACTATTTGCGGGTTGGCTATGCGGTCATTGAGAAAAAGAAATAGAAATATTCTTTATTTGTAAATGTAGGTATTAATAATAAATGTGGGTGTATTTATCAAATAGCGATAATTTATATTATAAATAATTGCTCGCTAACGGTGAAAGAAAAACATGCCTGAGGGTGCCTTAAAAGTGCTCGAGGGTGTGTGAAGTCTACCAATCCGCACTTGGCCAGCGTGGTGGACTATGGCCTAACCCTTCTAATCATGAGAAGAGGCCCGAGCCCAGCCAGTGGGACATGTTTTAGATACAGGGCTGCTATTATTTATTATATAGATATTATTGTACAAAAGGTCCTATAATAAATGATGTTCGCTACATTTTACTAAAAAGGTATACAAATCATGTTTAACTTAACATACAAAACAATTTGAGTTTATAACTGTCCATAGAGTAGAGGCACTGTTCTTTACGACGTTCTAAAGATATTCTTTTTACGAACGACAGAGAACGCACTTATGTATAAGGCACGAATGAGAGCTAAAGAGACGTCCTCACATGAAATAGGAACAAAAAACCCGTACTTCTTAATATTTTTTGTTTCAAAATGTACGTCTTCAAAACGCCTCTAAAGATCTATGCGTCTAAAAAACCGTATTAACTAAATATTTGGAATGAATTAATGTCCGTTAACAAATTTTGACAGACCTTATTCTACAGTGGAGCCACCTGGTGAGAGAAAAAAAGATAGCCTACATTGCAATTAAGTGTGGTTTTCAGGTAATATTTCAGTCTTGTCAAAAAAATCGCAGACCTCATTGATTTAATGTGTACTGAATTCACAAATAAAAAATAATAATACCTACTACTATAATTCTGAGGATTCTAATAACATAGTTGAGGCATAAGATAATATCTCCCGATAGCCCATTCCTTTGAGATTACCGAGAACTACAATTATATCGGCTATTCTGTTCCATTGCAAATACATGGCCACATAAATATAATGCCTTATATAGCTCTGGAATGTTCTGTCGCATTGGAATGGCCATCGACAGGAATATTCCATTTCTATTATATAGCTCTATGGTCTATTAATACTGAGTGCGACTATTCAAAGTATTGACGTCAAGCGAATAATTATGTAGCTTGAGTCGTAACTAATGCCTACGGCGTAGACTGAGTAGTGCTACGAAGCTAAGCCTCCAAGTAGTTTTATGTCGGTTTGTCATATTTACATCTTAAAGAAAAAAAATGTTTTTTAGACAGAATCATCCTAGGTAAATTGCCGGCAAATACATTTTTTATTTACTAGCGTATTATAAAAATAACTTAAATAAATAAAAAAATGCACTCTTTTTTGTAATATTTTAAAAAATACCGCATTTAATTTTGTATTAGTTGACCAATTGATTTTCAAAAGTTAAATTTTAGTTATTTAAAACCAATAAAATGTTCTAAAAACTAACGGATTATCCATTATTAGAAGTACATTAATTATATTTTAAAACTGAACTAAAGCCAGACTTGAACCTACCTACATTAGGTTTTAAAAGTATTATACCCAAACTATTCCGGATTTAGTCATTAATATTTTCTAGTTATAACATTACATAACATCACGCCTTTCTTATCCAGAAGGGCGTGACAGAGAAGTTCAACACCCACACTTCACCTGTTATGTTCAGGTACCTTGGGATATGGGATGAGCCAATCGCTTATCGCCTATATATTGTAAATTTCCTGACAGTAAGTTCACAAATAAAACTTTGCCCGAGCCGGGAATTGAACTCGATAAACGTAGACGCTAACCACTAGACCATCAAGGCAGATTTCTTAGTATTGCCTGTAGTATTTGGTGTACAATGTGTTTATTTTTATTTTGAAACAAAGAAACTTTTTCCTCAAACCGAGCTCAAGGAAAAGCACCTTTCCAAAATCGACTTTTCAATTCCTTGACAGCGCAACCGCCAACCATTTAGCAAAAACATTTTCACCGCAGGCATTGGCCATTAGCCGACTATACGGCTTCACCCCGTCCCGCCTGCCTTCTAAGGCTTCGAGGTAAGTAATGAAGCAGCCGGTTGTTTATTGTGCAGCAAGGCTGGGCTTACTTTATATTTGCTGGAAAAAACGGCTAGAGTAGGAAAATTATTAGTGTCACTGAAGAGGGATGTTTAAAGTTTATTTTTAACTACTTTTATTGTTTAGTTGCCGTCATATTAAGTACCTATGTGTACTCATAAAAAAAATATTATTCTGCTCTTCTCCTTATTAAAACGTCCACTTTTGCACCTACTACCCTACTCTCAGCATCACCCAAAGGTTGACTGGTAGAGAATGCCTATGGCATTAAGTCCGCCTATGTGCGATATTGTACGTAAAGATATTAAATAAAAATAAAAAAATATTAATTAGTTGAAACTTCTATCCTAAAAATATAAATGACTCCTGATTACTTAAATATTTATATATAATATATTTGAATACAAATATATTATGGAAAAATTATGTACGCGGCTTCGCCCGCATAGTAGGTATGTCAGCAAAAACTAGGTAACAACTTTCTCAAGTCTTGAACTATCTTCACCCAATTTTTCATTAAAATCGGTTCAGTAGTTTAGTCGTAAAAGCGTTACTGACAGACAGACACAAATATAATTTCATTTCTACTTAGTAAGGATGGCATGACGGCAAAATTTTCTTCGCTAAAAAAAGGTACAGTGGGCCAAGCAATTAGGTATGCAGGGCAAAAACTTCTATGCCATAGTGCAAACTGACTGCAATAGATATGTATGTATGTATTACATATGTAATAAGTGTAATATACCCACTATTTAGATATGTAACTCACTTATCTATAACTGGTATAGTAAGTCATTACTATGACTTAGAAATTTTTGCCCTGCATAGCTAACTCGTTGGCCCACTGTACACTGCTTTTTGACAATCAATATTTATGAACCTAGTTTTCGATTTTAAAAACTTGCCATACAATTTCAACCTTATTTACCAGTAATTTCACAGTCGTCACTTATCAATCTTATCACCAAAACAAATTCTTTCTCTATGAATTAATCAAGCAACTAATAAACACAGGATAATTTCAACATTTCTGCGTATTATATCTGTAATAACAGTCCATTTCCCAGACAGATACAATTCACAGGATATCACGTAATGAGTACATCTGACAGATAGATTAGTGCTGCCAGTAAACAGGTGAATGTTCTGTCCATTCAAACGATGTAATACCTTAATCGTCTCACGCAATATACGCAGTGTAATACTGTCTTATTGGATAAATGTGCCTGTTTACTGGAATATGATCGTTATTGCCATTATAATTATAACTATTTTGACAAATGATGATGATCGTAGTAACACAATTTTTGTTTTAGAGTTTTCGCTAAACAATCTATAATAACATCTGTTACTGTACCTATAAAATACTAAAATCTTTCAAAATTTAAAAGCATTGTTTTTTGTTTAAATTTAATCTTAGTCGTATTTTAGACAATGCATGACTAACATTTAAAAGCAATCTGAATGCAAAACAGTTCAAAACATAACAACCCAATTGCTATATTACCCGTATGGGTGTGGCAGAGTTATAACACCCACACTAGACCTGTTATGTTTGGGTCTCATGTGATAGAGCCTATCGCCATCCACTGAGCACAAAAACAACTCCGTGCTTCTTTTCACGAAAAAGTCCCAAATAGTACTTTTGCTTGACGCGGAAACTGAAAGCAAGACCTCTCGGTGAAAGGAACACGATTACTAATAGACCAACGACACAAAAAAACTGTTAATGTTTTTTTATTCCCGCTCATTTTGCAGCAGCCCCAGGGCACTAAGCTCAAACGCTCCGTCCATGTTTGATTCTTATTTACAAGGCGGCAAAAGTAAATTACGCCCCAGCTTGGATTGATTGTTCTCGGCAATCCCACGAGATTGCGATTGCAAGTTGCAATTTTATTGCAACCCCCGCTGGCCTTACTAAGAGATTCTATCGACTTGCCTTTGCTTTATTTTGAATGTCTTAGTTTCTCTTGTAGTCAGAAGACGTTTTCGTAACCATTTTGCAAGAAAATAAAAGTTTTTACGAGCTTTCAAAATAACATAACATCACGCATATAACCCAGAAGGGTAGGGCAGAGGTGTAAAACACCCATATTTCACCCGTAATGTTAAAGTCGCATGGGATAGAAAGTAAACCTATCGCCATTCACCGAGCACAATTCCAACTCCGTGCTGCTATTGAGACTTCTCTGATGGAAAGTTTACAAATAATACTTTGCCTAACCCAGCAAAAAAGGTATGTACGCTAACCACTATGCCAACGAAGCAGTCAAATCAAATACTTCTTTTAAAAAGAAAAAGCAATTGATTGAACGCTATGCATCAAATTTATAAGTGATTATGAGCAAAATACTTCAATAATTATAATTTGGGTACCAGTGATTTAAGGATCTAATCTAACAAAGAAATAATATCTATACAGAATATGGATGACCACAAACATACATAATATATTTAATTTTAAAATACAGTCGTCAAAAAAGTGTTGTTTTTGAGATGAAAACTTCCTGCTATCAAAACTAGTCAATCACCTAATGCAATGATAATCATAAAGAATTTAATTATTGTGTCAGTGTAAATTATCACAAATTTAGTATTTATAGTATAACATGAATGTCACACTGTCTTACTCACGATTAGGGCGCACTAGAATATTAGCGCTTTGGTGCTAATATGCTATCGGTATGTTCATGTACTTATTGTAGGAATAACTAGTATTTAAATTGTTCATATCATTTTAAGCTTTGCCGAAATGAATGTATCTTATTCTTATTCTTATTCTAATGGTTTAAATAAAAATCTAATCTAGAAGCGCCTAAAGATTGTGGTGTTAAGGGTTCAAATCAAGACGTCATTGTGTTTAACCAAACATAGGCTTATTTCTATCCAAGATAACGTAGTTAGCTATGTAATTTGATTTTGTCGTCAACCTAATTTCAACAATTAACTTTAAAGAAAGACCTTATATTTTTATACATACACAATATCATTAACTTTAACATTGAGCCATAAACTCAAGTACTTAATTACTTTTATTCCTAAAATAATCTCGCGAAATCTCATAAACTAAAATAGCAATAAAATAAAACCAGCAAAGCGCACAGCTTAATACAATTTTAAGGATAATACTCAAGCACTCGTGGTGAGCCCGCAAAGTCGAGCAAATGTTGCCCTCAAATAAATAAAGGTGCAGAATTTCATCTGACGTTTATAGACGTGGCTCTAAGTTTACGACTTTTTTGTTGATTGTGCGCGTGAATGTCTTAGAATTTCTCTGCTATGTGTCTAGAAAAATAATAAAGCTAGATATTTATAAAACCTATGAAAATGAATGAATTCACAATGCTTGACGTTGGTAAGGTTTACACGATTTATCTAATGATCTAGACTAAGACCATTTTAACATAGGTCAGTACGAGAGTGGTACAGTAAAATAAACTTAAAAACATACCAAAACAAAAACCGAGCAATTTTTATCTATGACAATATTTTACTGTCCTGATGCCGCGTAAACCAATAAGAAAACGGCCTTTCCTCATGGTATAACATAACAACATGTCACGTCTGTTGCTTGGACAGATTTGGACTTGATTTATCAGGGCACACGTGAGCTTGTGAAAGCTGTCTTACTTATATTGTAAGTGCATAAAAAACTGCCTGTTTGGTACGTTTTCACAGCTTAACTGAACCCTTGAAAATCGGAATGCAATCGAAATGATTTTATCTTTTTGTTACAAAAGCAGTCTTAACTTAACCCAAGCTAAGTGTTGGATAGTACAAGACATGATAGTTATTTTAGTCTAAATATCAAATCATACATTCGGCAGTGCCAAAAATGTTAAGATTTGCCAACACAATTGAATACTTTTATAATATTTCGGCATATCCTAGGAACAAAGACGTTACCCACTAACTGTATCAATAATATAAATCAAAGTCAGTTTTTTGTTTAAAGTGAAGGCTGATCTAGTAACATCTAATTAAGAAATGCCACATAATTACTCAAAACAAAAATAGCTATTCTTTTTGCGTTTCAACAGCAAATTTCTATTTGAACTAACACCTTTCTACGCTTACCGCAACCTTTGAGTGCAAAATGCCACAAAATTAATCTTCCTTGTAATTAAATAACATTTTTTTGTTCAAGAGAAATTTAATTATGAATTCTTGAAACCCAAGTCTGAACGTTTAGCTTCAAGTTTTGTAAAATCGTATAATGTTGTTTTTAAAATGTTTTCAAAAACTTAACATTAACAAAACTAGTTAAATATATATTATGTTCTTAGTGTTTCGTGGTAAGTTACATAATCCGCAAGTGCTAGAAGCAATGAAACTGCTTGTTCCTAATACCATGCTGAGGCAAGGACCTAGACAAAGAACATTGGAGGTTCCTGTAGCCAGAACCAATATCTTAAAATTTTCCCCAGTCGCAATAGCTGTGGGGATTATAAATAAGGTTGCTGTAAAAATTAATATCTTTACATGTTCATTGGCGGAATTCCAGAGAGTGACACTACACATTTTGTCTACATTTTAACATCATTGTCGCATTGGGGTTAGCCTGTAAGGAGAATTGTATGTTGTGTGTAAATAATAAATAAATAAACATGAAATGAAGTAGGGGTATAAGTTTTATGATAGGTAGGTAGGTATAGATCTATGTCTTTGATAAGTATGTTTATAGTTACCTATCGAAGGAGAACAATTAAGGTGATTTTATTATGTTAAGTGTTTTATTTCCACAGTAAACCTAGGTATTTTAATAATTTCAACAAAATAATTACGTTTTAGAGCAATATCCGTATTGAAGTTAGCTCATGAAATTGCTAAAATAACATTATAATACCGTTCTAAAAACTATGAAAACAAATACAAACTAGCGCCAAGACTTTTATTAAAAAAATATTAACATTTTAAAGCAATATCGCGCATAGCCTGCAGCGAAATTACTTGAAAATAACAACGATAGTGAGCATTTTTATGAAATACATTCCCAGCCGACCATACCGAGGTTTATTTGGAAGTATTCCAAAAAAGTTTTCAAAACAAGCCAAACTTACATTCCCATCTGCTGAGTTTGCCACCTAAGTGAAAAGTTAGAAGCTAAATTACATTTCGTCGCGCAGTAAAAAAGGTATATTTCTGAATTCCCGTAGACGCCCGAGTTAAGAATATAAGAGGTTTAGAATAACGAAATCCGCCTGTTTTTTCGTGAGTGGCGAGAGAATTTTGTAGCGAAGTGCGTCTTAAACTTTTTCATTCGCAACGGGATCGGCCGCCTCAAAATCAAGTTTTGATTTCGTCGGTGCCCACAAACACCAGTACAACACAGGTGGTTCGCCCTTTTTCACAACTTTATGCAAAATAGTATTTGAGTTTAATATCTCCGGTCGGTCGGTATTACGTTTTCGCGACGGTACCCTAAAAAGTTTGCGGTTCACTCGAATTTTTATTCAAATGAATCGAAACTTTGTAGGTATTCGATCAACAAGACGCCTTTATTAATGTTTGGTAATCATAAAATTGGATGGAAATATTCACTTTCCATTACATATTACAGAACAAGTTTTTCAAATCATATAGGTAGATTTATGTATTTGTTAAATGGTAGTGTTTATAAATGTTATTTACTATTGATTTTTATATTGTAATTACTTTACTTTGTTATTATCACTGTGTTCACTAATTATGTACTCTCAACAAAGTAGATTCATGATCCACTTCAACACAATTTTTGTATAATCCTAGACATTTTAAAAACACTTATGTCTTAACTCGCTTGTTATATCAACAAATGTCAACCTTATCGGCTATGACAATTTCAAAAACAGATTCAATCACAGTTGATTCCATGATCAAATGGATCATGAATCAACTGTGCTGATAGTACATTACATTAAAAAAAATACTAGTCGATTTAAGACACAAAGTACTAGTTAATTTACAAAATTTACTTACTTATGTGCTCCAGCTTGCCGACTTTTGTACACCTGAAAAAAAAAGATATTTAAATATCGAAACTATTAAACTTTTGCCAACAGTTTCATCACTTTCATTTGTTCATAATTCAACATCTTTTATAAATTTAACAATAAAAACAGATATATCTCAATATATCATCTCAAATTGTTAAAGAAATTTTATTAAACGCAACAAAGCGAAAACTAATTTAACTTCAACAATCTGCGGCATACCGTCAAGCCGTCAGTCAATCAGTCATACCATGTCGTTGAGCGTTTGCAATTATCACCCTGTACTGTTTAGAGACAGAAAACCGATGACAGATGCTTTGAGATCAAATAATGAATAAAACGCAAGACTAAGACGGTTTCACCCCTGCTAACGAGAAAAGTTGAGTTTGGCTGATACGCTCCAAACCGCATACTTCACTCTTTTAGAGAAGGTAGTTTTAGTGAAAGGGGTGAGCGTTTTTTGAATTTAAGTTAAAATAACACATAGATATATATATACATATTCAGAAACATACTAGTTTAAATGTTTTACTACACCAGGCATGTAAGTTAAGATTGAGTTTTATTTTTTACGTTATAGTGACTAAATATTTATAGAGCTTTTAGATTATTTGATGCGGTTTTATGCCTAGCAGGCACGTTAGGCTTGAGTTAAATTTTCAAGCCCTTAGACCTGGTCGGAAAAATTGGACAATTGGATTTGACACTTTAACTTAACTAATAGTTAATGCTTGACGCTGGAAAGTTATCAATATTTTAAGAAAAATAACTTAATTGGAATTTGTTCTGTTCACCACTCAAACCGCATCATGGTCAAGCCAGTCAGTCAGTGAGTCATACCATGTCGTTGAGCGTTTGCAATTATCACCCTGTACTGTTTAGAGACAGAAAACCGATGACAGATGCTTTGAGATCAAATAATGAATAAAACGCAAGTCTAAGGCGGTTTCACCCCTGCTAACGAGAAAAGTTGAGTTTGGCTGATACGCTCCAAACCGCATACTTCACTCTTTTAGAGAAGGTGGTTTTAGTGAAAGGGGAGAGCGTTTTTTCTTCTTCTTTCGTGTCAATGGTACTAAAAACTTATATTATGGAGTTGTCCTGTTTAGGACTGTATTGTACCATTGTGGTGAAAGAATTAGTCACCTAGACTCTGCGTTACCGAAATCTAGATGTCCAGGGTGCGCCGAACGTTAGGGAAATCAAGTTCACGTTTACGTCACTCAGGGAGGCTTCTTTCATGCACCCCAAAGTTTTTTAATTAAAAAAGAATAACACACAATTACATTTTTCATATTCAGAAACACACTAGTTAAGATGTTTTACTACACCAGGCTAGTAAGTTATGATTGAGTTTAAATTTTTAAGTTACAGCGATAAAATATTTATTTAGTTTTATATTCTTTGATGTGGTTTTACGCCTAGCAGGTACGTTAGGCTTACATACTTACATTTTACACACACAAAGTACACCCAGAGTCAGAACAAATCTTTGCGGATCACACAAAGATTTGTCCCGTGTGGGAACCCACAACACCAGCGCAGTTGAAAGCGGCAAGGCGAGCGCTCTAACCACCACGCCAACCGTGCACTTAAAATTGAATTGAAATTTACTCCGTTCACCACCCAAACCGCATCATGGTCAAATCATTATAGGGCACTTGATCATGGAACAAAACGACTTAACTTCGTATTATTATAAAACACATTTGCTAAACTAAAATATAACTCCAATTTAGATGTAAAATAATACAAAAAAAAACTGTAAAAAATAACAACATTAACACTATACAATCTCAAAATAAATTCATTTTGATATTTTCAATATCAAACCGAACTGCTGCAAGAAATTTCTTTAAGAAATAAGCAGTGCCTTTGTACTTGTTGTTGTTTATATTGTATTTGTCCTTCTAAACATTCTTGTGTGTGTACATAAATTGTTAAATAAAAAAATAAATAAAACCGCTCCGTTTGCCACTCAAACCGCATCACTCTCATACAGAATTGGCGCTCGCGATTGTCAGCGCTTCTAGTTCATCTGCCTCGTTAAAGCACAATTGCCGATGTGAAATTAAAACCACGGCCCATCCAAATGTGACGTCATTGTGCGAGTCCGACTAGTCATTGTTCAATGTAATGGCTGCTTTTTGTTCGTTTGGCGCTTAGAATATTGAGTTGCATGTTATCATGAATGGACAGATTCGTGTCTCGTTAGTCAGACTTGAAAAGCTTGTATTACTGCCTTCGGGTAGTTTTGTCTGACGATATCGAGTGTAAGCGATACCAGCTATTGTTCCATTTTAGTTCATGTGAATTTTTAATGCAAACAACCGATTTCTCGCTGTGGAGTAAAGGTTTGGTTTGAGGATTCCTTCGTTTAATATTTTGCTCTACTTTTTAAGATTAGTTAGTAGTAGTAAGAGCCTTTCGATCTGCCGTTAAAATATTTTACTAAAAAAACGGTCAAATGGATATCGGGCCCGCGCTCTGTAGGGTTTTCTAGGCTGACATAAGGACTTAAAAGTGTCTACTGCCTATATAAAACACGTAACAACATCATACAAGTCATTATTTTTAATGTTTTTACTTTTTGTACGAAATAATAAAATAACTGCATCTTACATTTTGAACCCCTATTACCCTTGAACTAACAAAGTTAACTATGTCGCTATAGTTTTCTTAAAAGTTCAGTACATGTACTACCGATACGATTTTTTTCAGCTATCTTGAGCCCGTAGATAAGTTCTTAAAGAAGAGGGAGGGCGCTCTATTCGGATAATATTGTTTTCCAGTTTATTATCATCTCGCAAACGGACCCCTTACATTAAAAGAGAGATACCGAAATTAAAATAATTTTCCAGTTTATATTTAGCAACTTTCTATACATAGTTAATTTACATATTCATGCCGAATTTCAGCTTACTAGCTTTAACGATTTAGGTGTTATGTTTCGGACAGACGGACATGGCGAAACTATAAGGGTTCTTTGTAGGCAAAGTGGAACCCTAAAAATATCTTACGATCTCAGATCTACAAAATATATCTATCTCCACAAAATAATTTGTAAAAATCGGTCAACTCATTTTGGAAGAGCTCGACCAATAACACTTTAACACAAGACTTTTATAAATTAGTCTTTTTTGTTTCCTTAAAACTTGAAATACAAATCAATACATATTTTTTGTACAAAAATGGAATCCCACTTAAAATAATTGTTCAGTTTGAATAACAAATTAAGGAAATTATATGATGTCACTATTAAACGTTGCATCCACTCATTTGTGTTAAACACCTAGAAACCAGACAACTCTTTATTTTTACATAGACAATATAGCATTATTTTGTCTATCTGTCCCCTAGACACCCTTCGCAATGCGGTAACAATCGTAGTAATTATAGTACGAGGACTGGCAGAATGATAAGTGTTGTTGATTCACCCACGACACACGAGTTTCAAGTTGTTTGCGATGAAGAGCCAGGGAAATACGGGGTTGGTTTTTTTTTTTAATCATTTATTTTTAATTTTTACAATGTAAGTTTGTTATCTCATGATAAACTCGCCAAACTGTTACGTTTGCATGCGTAGGTTAAAAAGTTGTTAGATACGATACAGCAAAAGTAGTCAAATGAAGAAAAAAATACAAGAATCTTTTAAAGAAATTAAAAAAAAATATCATACATTACATCATGCGTATATTACCCAGAAGGGAGTCGTGTATACATAAAATAATTTTTAACAAAAAAAAAAACCGACTTCAAAAAGTAGGTAAACTAAAAAGCATATAAAATATTTTTTAACAAAAAAAAAAACCGACTTCAAAAAGTAGGTAAACTAAAAAGCATATAAAATATTTTTTAACAAAAAAAAAAACCGACTTCAAAAAGTAGGTAAACTAAAAAGCATAAAATAAATTTACTTCGCACAAATAATACGTTTTTTCATTTAGTTAAATAGAAATTATTAAATAATTATTTTATAATTCTGAAGTCGGTGCCAAGTAAATCGGATAAATATGAACTAATATTCAGTCAGAAAATAGTTGTTAGAAAGATTTATACTTATTATCTAGTTATTGGTTACTTGGCACCGACTTCAGAATTATAAAATTATTATTTAATAATTTCTATTTAACTAAATGAAAAAACGTATTATTTGTGCGAAGTAAATTTATTTTATGCTTTTTAGTTTACCTACTTTTTGAAGTAGGTTTTTTTTTTTGTTAAAAATTATTTTATTTTACGATTTTAAGTGATGGGTAGACCGAGCAAGAATGTTTCTCGAATGAGGAGACGACGGTTACTTGAGACGGAAAACTTATTAATAATAATCCCCGTACGCCTAACCGTTGAGGAGTTGTACCTTCCAGCATCAGCTCTGCAACTTAAAATGCAAATATCCAAGTAGTTTTAGGTAATATACGAAACACAATATAGAAGCTTGATTGACCCATGATTTCTCTAGGATCCCATCATTAAATCATGACCTCATATTATGAATATACATAAGTAATATTCAACGTCTCGCCTCATCTGTGTATAACTTGAAAGAATACAGTAAACGGCGTCAAGGAGCCTATATTTAAAGAATTATCCCCGTACTCCTAACCGTTGAGGAGTTGTAACTTCCAGCATCAGCTCAGCAACATAAAATGCTGGCTACTAGATGCAAATATCCAAGTATCTTTAGATAATATACAAAAAACAATATAGAAGCCTTTTAAATTTGAGGGTTGCCCTCGATTTCTCTAGGATCCTATCATCAGAACGTGACTGGAAAAAAATGGGACCACATGACAAGTATATCCTATCAAACAAAAAAAGAATTTCTCAAATCGGTCAAGGCGTCTTCGAGTAATCGGTGAACAAACATAAAAAAAAAAAAAAAAAAAAATACAACCGAATTGAGAACCTCCTCCTTTTTTTGAAGTCGGTTAAAAACCTACATTTCACCTGTTATGTTCAGGTTCCATGTGAGCCTATCGTCATCCACCGGGTACAATTCCAACTCCGTGCTGCTATCGTGAAAATCCTGACAGAAAATTCATAAAAATCTTTGTCCGACCCGGGAATCGAACCCGAGAGCTTGCGGTGAGAAGCGTATAAGCTAACCACTAGACCATCAAAGAAGTAAACAAAAAAAAATCATAATTATAACATTATATTAACGCCATCTAGTCTTACAAGTTACACAATGTTATTAAGTTTAAAAAAATATATTTTGACTCTATTTTAATAACAGAAACAAAATCCAATGAACAAAGCAGTTAAAAGAACTATAAAACTTCAAAAGATTAAATTACAAAATAAATTCAGAACTTTATTCCTAAGCTAGGTATTATTAACGTTAATATTGTTTTAACAAAGACTTAGCTAAATCGTTATTGTCTTTTTAACTCTAATCTTTCTTTAACTCAGTCGCCAAGTATAAGAAGGTACATAGATTCAGGATAAGCCTTAGCGCTTTTGCACACCGGAGCACTAATGGTGGCTTCTAGACGCGTGCACTAGTGATCTTTAGGGCACGTAAGACATCAAAATCACTGCCGGTGGCCGTTGGCAATATTTACAGGCGTCCACAAGCAGTAAACGCTACGATTGACTGCGCAGTTTGCAGTTAAAATGCGGTCAATTCAGTCGCTGCTGTCGCATCAGCTTTTATCAATATCCATCATATTGTATGAAAAAAATAATTGTTTTCCACCTGGGCACAAGTTCAGTCGGCGTCACTAGTGCCCCCGTGTGCAAGGGCTCTTCAAATTCAAGATAAGCCTTATAGAAAATCTTTAAGTGCCACAATGGGACTAAAAAGCGGATTCAGAGTGAAACTTGGAAACTTTTCACCTTTTTAAAGTTTCAAACTATCGTATTAAAGTTGGTGAGATATTAAATTATGTAAAATTTCGTCGTCCCAGCTAACTTCATTTGGTACAATCTGCTCGCTCGTTATAAGGTGCAGGTCATCGAGAATTTTAATAAAATGCTCTTAAGTTGCGCTTGGATTTTTTAATGTACTTTTACTTGTGACACTATATAATGTTATTGGATTTTTTAACCGACTTCCCAAAAAGGAGGAGATTCTCAATTTGGCCGGTATGTTTTTTTTCTACGTATGTACATCGATTACGATGCGGTTAATGAGCCGATTCGCGTAATTCTTCTTTTGTTCGTTAGGGTATATTCAAGTTGGTACTCTGGTCATCTAGTCAGCATAATTATGATGATGGGATCCCAAGGAAATCGAGAAGAACACTCAATTTATAAGCATATAACTGTTACGTTTCAGACAATATCGTAGTTTGTTCAATTATTAGAGCATTTTTTTGTAATTCAAGTCGGTTTTTTATGTTTTTTAAGTAGTATGTTTTATGTTTTAGTATTAATAAATTTTCTGTAAAAATATAAGTGAAATTATTTCACCACCAGAAAGTAGAGATTTCAACCAACAGAAAACATACCAACTTGTTGAAAAAAGCTGATATTTTGACGGGTGAATTTTCGATCGAAAATAAGGGTAAAAAATCGATATTAATTCAAAATAAGGTGAAAAAATAAATATTTCTAATCAAATTTTAATCTAATTCTAAAAAAATTACAGTGTATTTGGGACATAAAAAGGTAAGTTTTCACCAAATTTCGTGAAAAAAAATTATTGTTTGTAAAAGATAAAAATAAAAAACCAAAAACTTGGTTTTTTGAACTTTTCACATAAATTTTGAGGTTATATAAAAAAAAAGTAAAAACAAAAGTTTTAGATCTTTTTATTACCAACAACTTTGCCATTCGACTTTTTTCCATAGGACTTTTAGTTTTGCCGGAAATCGAGAAAAAACGTTTTTTACCCTTAAAACCCTCCCCCCTCTTCCCGACCTCAGATCGCCCGTAAATTATTTTTCCTTTAATTTTTATAATATTCTCCTCCTTTTTTAATGGGTTTCATCCTACTATTATTTTTTTTGGTCTTAAAAATTAACGGCACTGGGCTACACCGCGAGTTCTCGGGTTCGATTTCCGGGTTGAGCAAATTGTTATTTGTGAAATTTCCGTCAGGAAATTCACAATAGCAGCATAGCGTTGTAATTGCCCGGTGGATGGCGATAGGTTAACCCCCTATCCCGTGGGACCTAAACATAACAGGTGAAAAGTGGGTGTTGTACACCTCTGTCCTCTTCTGGGTAATATAGGCGTGCTGTTATGTATGTATTTATGTTTTTATAACACCACTAGCTGACCCGGCGAACATCGTACCGCCTTAGCGTAAATTTGATGCACTACTTTATTTTGTATAGCTGACCTATCTTATGTTAGCGTACCTATTAAATTTGAACTGGAATCTATAATATCCTCCATATAAAAACGTATACCTATTTCCCTGGTCTCGTCATACCTGAGAAGGACTTTACTAATCTTATTAAATAAATAACAAAATATATATTTTCATAATAGTGTTTATTCCGTAGGGTTCAATAATTTCACTTATATTTTTACAGAAAATTTATTAATATATATTTAATTTATTTTCTTTTATTCCTTTTTTTTTCTTTGAAACCTTGTACAGAGTATTAGAAAACTACAAAAAAAAATAAGCCTAATCGGTCAAGCCGTTTTCATGCTATGTCGTGACAACGGAAAACGGGTTTCATTTTTATATATATAGATAGATAAGAACCTTGTACAGAGTATTAAAAAACTACAAATAATTTAGGATATTTTAAAATGATAGAAATACCTTCACGACAAAAATCATTATTGAAATTTTAAATTCTTTTCAAATGAGAGTTAGTAATAATACTTAAGTACTGAGCTTTTTCGAGTGGATGCGGCTGCGCCGAAACGGTAAGCCGATTAAAATCCCCAATGAGACTTATATGGGCGTACACACTGCCATCTTGTTAGGTCAACAATTTAATTACATGAATGATTTCTCTTATAGTTATTTTTTTCGAGTTTAGCTGGGATGTTAAAATAATATGATTATGATGGGTTTTTTTTTTGTATCAATGGCTTATTTAATTCATACTTTAAAGCTGTACGCGACTTCGTTGGCGTAAAATTAGATTTTTTTTTATTATCATTATTTCTCTCCTTAGGAAGTTGAATTTCTAAAAAACTATATGATAACTTAACTTCTAAAATATTATGCTGCATATGCATATCCATCAAAATTCACAAACTTTTTATATAAACACATATAACTTTGACTGACTAATTGATTAATTATTGCAAATATCTAAGTTATTTGCAAAAATCATAAAAAAAATATTTACGTCATGTAACCTTTGCAGAATTTTATGCGATTTCCTCTAAAACTGATAAACTTTATTAAGTTTTATGAGTATTGAAAAGTGAATGCTAAAATATTTAAAGTCGAATGCTCTCTATAAGTTTAGGAACGTCTAATAGAGTAAATATTGCAATATTAAATCTGCCATTTTAAAATAATATTTTTTACTTTACAAAGCCAAATAGGTGTTTTGAACTCGTATTTTTAATTTAAAACAACTGACTCCAGACGCCATTCTTTTAGACGTTTTGGTATAATATTTAGAATTTTAATATTGAAAATATATGAGCTTTTTGTAATAAGAAAATAATAATATATCGATAATTTTGGGTAACTTAAATGAAAATATTGGGCAACTGACAAACTACAAAACAAAATATAATTTGCATTAATTTGATGTGACTGTTAGAAAAATATGATTATTTTAACCTCAAAGTCGTTTTAGACGCTAATCGACAAAGCACTCTATTTAAAAAAACCTCATGGTAAATTTATATGGTAGCTACCAGAAATATTAGACAAAATCATCATCTGTATGTCACTCATTGGTTGAGATGGGACGATGCCGCTTCCATAGTATAAAACCCTATTTTATAATGCATACATTGCGTTGCGAACACTTATGGCAACTTATACTTAATTATATGAATTGGTAGGGAATAAATAATTGATAGCCCTTATGCTAACTTACTGCTTTTAGTTGCACAGAGGAGTTAATCATTTATATATTAATAATATAACATAACATTACACTGAGAAACAGTCGAAAACATTTTGGAACCGGCAGGATTTGAACCTGTGCAGGGCAGCCGCTTTAACCAACCAGCTACAATCGCTTCTTGCCAGGACCCTAAATTTCTCATCTGTATGTTAAGTCATTTCGTGACGTCACTTTTATCCATTTGCACCTATCTTAAGTAGTAAATCCTGACGGCTCCATAATGTTTTCAACTGTAGTATAATTTGCTAACATAGCTAAATGCTATAAAAATAATCAACATAACATTACTCTACGTTAGCCAGAAGGGTATGGCAGATGTCTAATTATATCCACACTTCACCTGTTGTGTTAAGTTCCAATGTAGAGAGGATACGTGCTGTGAGTTTTTTCATTATTTATTAAAAAACGACGCCCGCACTAGGAATAACTCCTGTATTTAGCGGGGGTGTTCACATACATTTCACACACCCAGAGTCAGAACAAATCTTTGCGAATCAAACAAAGATTTGTCCCGTGTGGGGATCAAACACACAACACCACCAGCCACCACCAGGTACAACACCAGCGTAGTTAAAAGCGGCAAGGTGCTTTTACCACTAAGCTAACCGTGCACTAAATATAATTTGCTGTCGGAATATCCCCAAATACCATTTTTCAAACCTCATCCAAACTTAGATCTTGCGGTGGGAGGTAGACTTGCCAGTGACTAAACCAATAAGGTGGAATTGCATTGTAACGATTTTGTATTTAACTTTCTACCGCACACATTTCCTTGGCTGTCATTACAGATCTCTAGAGTAAAGAGGGAATGATTTATTCCCAACCAAGTCAGGCGAGCTGAACGAAATATTGTGCAACTAATCACCCTAGGGAGCCTCCGTACCTTGTCTGTAAAATATTGTCTGCGAAATTTTCTAAAGACGTCGTGCAATAGACATTAATTAACAGCAAAATCAGTATGTTTTACATTCAGATATTTTAGTTCTCGATATTTTTCTACAGATTTGAGCTGGATAGATTTTTGAGCGGGTTGATGGTACATCAAAATGTTTTATCTGCATCTGCACTAATTATTAAGATATTTTTTCCCTCAGAAACTTAGAGATTTAAATCGGCGAACTTCTGCACACCAGGCATTCGTTTTAACCAACCAGCTACGGTCGCCTATTTTGCCATGACCTTTAATTTCTCAACTGTATGTTACGTCATTTCGTGAGGTCACGTTCATCCATTTGTTCCTATCTTAATAGTCCAAGATCCCAGAGCTGACAGACATAACTTATTTTCACACGGATGAAACCTGAAGTTTTCAGTAGCGTCTCGTGTGCCTTGAATACCTACGCGCTTTGTGTAACTTGCCGATACCTACGCGCTTTGTGTAACTTTTATTTTTTGGGTAGCCTAAAAGCGTCTGGCAAAAGCTCTGGTCCATCAAAAGTGTCTGGCACTTATGATATTACTTTAAAATAATATTGTACATGACATATGTAAAAATCAGCCATGTGAATTTAAGTTAAATAACTCTTATTTTTAGTTACCTTTCTCACCTGGTACCTGCCCAGGTGTCACTCGGCATATTACACAAAGCGCGTAGGTATTCAAGGCACACGAGATGCTACTGAAAACTTCAGGTATCATCCGTGTGAAAATAAGTTATGTCTGTCAGCTCTGGGATCTTACTCTATAAGCAGGATACGCGATTAAGGCGACTGCCCGGTGTGCAAAAGGTTGCAGGTTCAAGCCAGTCGGTCCCATATCTTTTTCAACTGTTTCTTAGTATAATTTGCTAAGCATAGCTAAATGCTATAAAAATAATCAATAAGTAAATTTTGTCGTTAGCTTGTTTGTTCGTAAACAAAAATCTGATAGAATCGTCGATTTTACTGAACCTATCATAATTAAAATTGGTGTGGAGATATTTCAAGACGCTGGGAATAATAAAGGCTATTTTTCATTTACACCACCACTAAGAATAATTATGGGGACGAGACCATCATGTTATTTGTTTTTAGCACAGACAAGTGAATTACCAACGTGCACTTTACGTCGAATGGCATGCGATATATTGTGCATGGTTGATTAAATCAGAACGTGCTGCTAGGGTCATTCTCTCCATTACCTTCATCAATGCCATTTAATTTTATTTAAGGGCCCATGTACACCAGCTGATAAATATATAATAAATATAAATAACGCATTGTCATGCGGAAGCTTGTTTCAAAATATATTGTGTACATCGGCCCTTAGAACAGATGTGGTGATGTTTTCTAAGAATATATTGAAATTCTTACCTTTTTCTCAAAAAATATAGGTAGTTTAGTAGAATCAATGCACTACAAAGTTGTCACAGTTTATCGAGTCACGTTAATACGAATGAAGTAACGGAAAACGACAGATTCAAACACTTTAAATTTCGTACAAGATTAAAAATAAAGGTCAAAATCAAAAAGACTACATAAAAAATATAAAAAACACACAACACAAAATATATTGAACAAAAATTTTAGTCACATCTCTTGGCCATTTATCTCTCTACAAAACTGAAATGACAGATTGTAAAAGTCATAATAGGTATTTTTAAATTTTTGTCACCTGTTTGACGTGTTTGTGGCTTGTATGAGGTTGTAGTTATAGGTTTTATATCACTTTATTTATTGCAGCTGTCGTTTTGTTCTTGATGGTGCCCAAGAAACTACCAATACATTATTGGATTATAATATGATGATAAGGTATTTTGAATATACATTTACATTGACAATGGTTTTTAAACGGGTAATCGTTTAAAGTTGATGATCTGACGAGCTGAATTAAAATTGATAGCTTCTTCATCAAAACGAATATGATCTAGTACAGTTTTCTATAAGCTAATTTCACGGTAGTTAATTAGTGTTTTCAACAATTACAATGTACTGCCGCACTTTTACAGGGTTAGGATGATTTACCACATCTAAAATCTGTGATTTATTTATTTATTTATTTATTTATTTATTCATTTATTCACACATTAGCTTACAGTTAAAAACCAAGTCGCTTACATGCAAGTCATACAGTACAAGAAATAATAAAGCCATATAAATCTAATTACATGAATTGAAGATACAATTAACACATCATAAAAAAGTAATCTAACATAAAAACGTCATCAAATTATTACATTAAAATAATTAAATAAAAAATAGATTACAATAGATTAGGATTAGAAAAATAAATAAAAAATTATAGCAATAAATGTCAGACACAGTATAAATCATGAATTACAATTAAAATTATTTAAATAAAGTGCGACAGCTCCAGCTACATTGCCAATTTGATCAAAGAAAATGTCAGTATTTGGTGTGTTTTGTAAAAAGTTATTAATTGATTCAATTGCTCTACCTGTAGGGCTACTACTGGCGCGGAGTGACCGCCATGATACTGGGTAGGCGAGTAGCTGGTGTCGTCGTCTACCTGTAGCTCTAAGGTATTGATCAGGTACATATAAACTAATGCATTCCCGTACAGATGGGTTATCCACTTGATCATTAAGTAAAAGATAATAATGCATTATATTTGTAAATTGCCGCCTGAATTCTAAAGTATTTAGATCGACCATCCCAGAAACGAACATTGAGGGATACATATATGGATAATATCCATACTGTCTTTTGTACAAATATCTAGCAAATTTACGTTGTATTCTTTCAATCATAAGCGAGTAAAGCTTTTCTTGTGGATTCCACACGATTGCATTGTACTCTAAGCGACTACGTACATACGCATTGTATAGGACTATTATTACACGAACATTATTAAATTGTGACGAAGTTCTGATAATGAAGCCAAGTGCTTTATTAGCATCCTTACAAAGTTGGATCATATGCTCGTGAAAGTTGAGTTTGCTATCGAGAGTCAGACCTAGGTCACGGATGTTGGAGACCCGATCCAACGGTGCACCAGCTAACTCATAAGTAGTCGTAATTGGAGAGCGGGATCGAGTGAATGTAATTGTTTTGCATTTTGCCGTATTAAATGATAATTTGTTTTTTATACTCCAATCGACCACTGCGTCTATGTCACGCTGGAGTGCAGCACAGTCATTGGTGTCGGTTATCGAAAGGTATAATTTTAAATCATCCGCGAACATCAAACATTCTGCTCTATGTAGAACACTTGGTAAATCATTTATCATAATAAGAAATTGTGTGGGCCCCAATGTACTACCTTGACTTATGCCAGAACGAGTGTAATACTCTTGCGAAGAGAAATTGTTCATTGTAACGTACTGCTTACGATCCCGAAGATAGTCCGCCATGAATGTTATTAACTGTGTAGAGAATCCGATCGCGTAAAACTTAGACAAAAGAACATCATTATCAACGAGATCGAACGCCTTCGAAAAATCAAAATAAGCAGCGTCAATTTGACAGCCCGACGTCATCCTAGTTGAAACATAATCAACAAAATTGAGATGATTCGTGAGAGTGGAACGCGCAGGCCGAAATCCATGTTGGGTATCACTTAAAGATGTTCTAATCTGTCTAAAGATGCAGTTGTTGATGATTGACTCAAACAATTTTCCAAATACTGATAGTACTGCGATAGGTCTGAAATTAGTAATTGCAGTTGTTTGA
Organism: Hypena proboscidalis; assembly: GCA_905147285.1. Lineage (NCBI taxonomy): Eukaryota > Metazoa > Arthropoda > Insecta > Lepidoptera > Erebidae > Hypena > Hypena proboscidalis. Next base: position 4,165,383 of record LR990132.1, read on the forward strand.
AACCTTCCATTTGCTTGGGAACGAGCAATTTTGTACCGAGAGATTGTATAGGTACAGGAGAGGTTCCTCTAAAACTGAAAAACAATCCTTAACCAAAAAAGCGGGTATTTTATCAGGCCCTCCAGCAGACGATGCCTTTAAGCGGCGTACTGCCAAAGTAAACTCTTTGTGTTTAATGTGTCCTATGCTTATATTGGACATGCAGTCTATAGAAGCTATACTAGCTGCGTCCTGCACAGCTTTCACTGGATCGAGGGATGGAGTATTTTTATGAAATACTGAGTTAAAGTATTGCGCAAACGCATCAACAGCCTGCTGTCCATGCACTATTTTATCTTGGAAGATGAATTCCCTATTTTGCTGTCTGTTCATCCGTTTACTCTTGACATATTTCCAAAAGGCTGATGGATCAGATGAAATATTATTTTCAACCTTTGTCATGTAATTTTTGAAAGCTGTACACACTAATTCTTTCACTTTTTTGCGATAATATCTAAAAAGCACACTATTAATCTCTTGGCCGTACATTTTAAACATTTTTAGATTGTAGTATTTCATTTTTATAAAACCTATTATGTCAGGAGTGTACCATATTGGATACAAATATTTACGGTGTGAAAGAACGCTTTTTTTAGGGACGTGAACACTTATAACATTATTTAGTTTATCATAGAGCATATCTACAGCTCTATTAACATCCTGTTGCGACAAAAGGTCGGTCCAGTCAATATTCGCTATGTCAGAATACAATCCGTTAAAGTCCGCCTTACGGAAATTCCATTCTGTATACTCAATAACTTCTGGTTTAGATCTTGGGATTTCAATTACTGCGTCGTTACTAGACATATCAATTAAAATTTCCAAGGGAGGATGGTAGGCGTCCATCGGCACTAGATGCTCAGAATTACTTGTAACACTGATATTATTAAATTCAAGAGTCGTCAAAACCAAATCCAACATGGATCCATGTTTGTTAGATATATTGTTACATTGTTGGAGTTTGCAGTAATCCAAAAATAATTCAAATTGAGCTTTTACAGACTTGGTACACGACTTCAAATTGAAATCACCAACAATTACAAACTGATATTCACTATAAGTGTTTATTATATTTTCGATACAAGTTAAAACGTCTAGGTATTGTTTATTATTGTAGTTAGGTGGTAAATATACAACACCCAAAATTAACCTGATATTTTTTCTAGTGACTATTGCAAACAGTAATTCTTTGTCGTCTGTCAAATCATCTATGTCTTGGATTCTTTTTATTGTATAACAGTCTTTAACGGCCAACAGTACTCCTCCCCATCCAACATCGCCAAGACGATCTCTACGTAACACCACGTATCCAGAAGGGAACAATTCAGCATCATAAACAGAACTATTAAGGAAAGTCTCAGTGAGAGCAATGAAATCACAGGTAAAAGAAGAGACATTGTTTAAAAACGCTGCTGTTTTTGACCTGACTCCTCTGGTATTTTGATAGTACATACAATATTTTTTAAATTGGTAACGTTTTTTAAATCTTTTGGATATACTTTGATTTTTTACTTCTACATCATCAGTGACGAAAAAATGGTGAACAGGCGTTATTATGTATTACGCCGGATGCTAAATTAGAAGAGGGGTACACTTGTATGTCAATTTTAATTCTATTCATAATATTATTGTATATTTCTCTTATTCCAATTTTAGTTATTTTACCAGTATTATATGCAAACATATCCAGGGAAAGATACTGGTTTGTATCGTAAAAGTATGCGTAATTACCATTTTGTATATCCATATGCAATAAATTGTTAAACATCTCTATTTTATAATTATACATTAGAGCCCCACAAATATAGGTAGGTGTACATAATATAATATTCGTGTTGGATACATGTTTCAGTGACTCTTTTATTATTTTTATTAATTCGCTAGTTTCTACTGCTGTTTTAAAATCCCTTTCCCCCAACATAATTATACAGTAGTCCTCCATATTAAAATCTATCAATTTGTTATCAATGTTATATAAAAGTTGCTTAATACTACAATTAGACTTTACATACCGGCAATAGTTGAAATAATCACCAAATACATCATCCACAAACTTTTGAGTACCTATGCCGTTGCCATTGGTAAGAATGCAGAGTTTTCTCTTCTTTTGCCGTCTCAGATCTACAGGTACAACTTCAGACATGGCAGACATGGCAGTGCTGCAACGAGGCGATCCCGACGACAAATATACCGTATCCAATCTCTGCTGTAGAGTCGAAAGTTCTTGATGGAGACTTAGTATTTCCTTTTTTGCTTGATTCAGTTGGCTTTCTAGGCTAGTGATAGTTTGTTGAAAAGCGATTGTGGTTTCGCTAAGATCTTTTCCCGCATTTTGAGGGCTTTGTGGGAGTTTTCTATAAGATTTCTATAAATCAGATGTCGCAATCACTCCGAATACTACAGCCAACCAATTATCAATTATTTAGCGGCAGGCAAAAAGTGAACCAATATTCTGGCTATGCCAAATTAAACTATTGGTTTTCTAAAATAACTCGACAACTATTTTGCAATCTAACTGTAAGCATCAAAATTTCACGTTGAAACAATAATAAAAGCACTATGTATATTTGATAACTATTTGTGTGTGCAGGACGGCCGCGAATGCTAACTAAATATATTTTAGCCCAGCCAATAACATACTTCGATTAAAATTTCCAATATGCAAAGCTAATCCCTCTCTTTACATATTTCAGTATACATTTGATACTAATAAAAAGACCCGGATTTTTCGTCGAATGAAATGCAAATTGAAACGATCCCATCTTTATAAAAATGCAAAATCGGACCATGAAGTTTATAATCGTGTTTTATCAAAGTCAAATCGTGTTTCGACAATGTTGAGCTTCATTGAACAGTAAAGATGGAGATGAACGGAGCTAAAAGAAAGGAAACTGTATTTGATAAATGAGCGTCTCGCTGATCTAGAGACTCCAGCATGCGACTTCTCATCATGAGATCTTAGAATTAATTCTCGGGTAGGGTACAGGATTGATTTGGGAATTGCGGTCAAACAATTTTCAGCAAAAAAGCTCACCTTCTAGATAGATAGATAGATAGAAGATAGAAAATACTTTATTTGTACATAATTTCACATGGAAAAACATTAAAAAATGTTAAAAAATCTTTACATTCCATGGTCGCCAGCTTTATAGTAATAAGTACTATACAGCTCTGCCGTCAATAGCATAGTTGCAGTAAGTACGTTCTAGACACTTTTGAGAAAAAGGCGGTTAAAGTTTTGGCTCGAAAATCTTCCATAAATCTTTTGTTTGTAATCACATCATGACGGTTGATACCTTAAATGAAAGATAGGCTCAGCCTGTATCTATTACTTATTTAGACACGATTACTGAGTAATTGAAAGATCAAATAAATTGATTATTGTTGTTATACTAAGTATTTCTTAGACGCTCTCTGATAGGGAACACTTAGCATGAACACAGTAAGTGTGTTATTTACTGTATTTATGCTAAGTAACCATACTAATTTATGGTTAAATATAATATGTTCAAAAGTGTTATTATATCAGGCCGGTGATAATAAAACAATTAGTTCTTGGTTTTAAAAATGTATTTAAAAAAAACAAATCTTGAATAGTTAATTATGCTTTTATTATCATGCTAATGTCAGGCAAAGTGAAATACGTACCTAAGTTTAAGTAGCTTTACATTACAAATAAAATAAAAATCCTTTCTTCGGTATCAAATCAACACTTAATTATTAATTGAACAACTGTATTAAAATGCCATTTAGTTTCAATCAACTTCTTTCTTACAGTTAAGTAGCCCTTATGTTTATAATAATATAATAAATAACAAAATTACGTTTCTTAATTTTACTTAATGCAATCAGTCTTTCCAGTTACAAAATGGCACATATTCTAATAATTTAGTTTTCTTACATTAATCTCTCAACCCAAGTTAACTTAATATGAATCAGTCTTATTTTAAACAACTATTTTAGAATCACGTAATTATGTTTGTATAAGGGTATAATTTCTAAAAATAATTTCTTCGGTATCAAATCAACACTTATAGATTAATCGAACAACATTTATGAATCTTATGTATCTCATAACGATCTTATAGAAACAAAAGTTATAACAATTTAGGGAAAACATAACCCTTTCTTCTTTAATAATGTAATGAAATAAAATATTCAATGAATTAGGCATCGACTTCTACGAAAACAAGCAGGTGAGAACTAATCGTCAAATTCTTTGGAAAGATTCAAGGATTCATCATTAACTGGCAAGTCTAACCAGAATTGCCTTCGACTAGGTAGCATCAAGGGAACGAGATCTTTAACAATTTTTTCTTTGCGGGAAGAGGCGACACCCCTTGGTGAACATCTTTGTTCAGAACAAGGGAATTGCTTGCTTTTTAAAATTTTGACTTGTAAAAATTTAGTGTCTTGAATTCCTCATCAGTATGAGATTTTTTGTAAAACATATTATACTCTCCACGGACAACTTTCACCACAGTGAAATTTTTAATGTATTCCCGGTCTTTCAATGCACGCATTTTCTGTTCAGAATGAAAGTCACAAAATTTGTAAAAATCGCGGACATCCATTATTTTTGGAATATTTAATCCTGAGTTGGAGGTTCGAACGGCTTCTACATAATCATTAAAGTCGCAAACATTTTTCATTTTTTGAAGAGACTGCTCCACTTGGTGGTGGAAGCAGTCAGCTGAATTGAATGTATGTCCTGGCTCTAGATACTTTATAGTGATAGAGCGTGCTTCAATTAAATCACTGTTGATAACATTGACAAGAAAGGAAAACAGTGTCCAGTTCTTATTTTGTGACGAACAATTATCTGCCCAAATCACCATATGACTTTTGTTCCGATGGTGTATAAAAAAAGCTCTGAATGTTGAAACGATGTCATGAACATTTCGCCCTGAAATCGCTTCATGCCATAAGACAGCGTAAGGATTATTTCCTCTAGTAGATTTGCCTAAAGGAGCAAAAGTCTCATTAAATGCAATAATTCGAGGGCAGAATATTGCTACTTTGTAACTATCCATGCGAGGCAGCATTACCACCTTTTGAAGATCTACACATACGTAAACAGTGTCATCATTTTTATGTTCTTCTACGTTTTTCTTGTCTAATTTGTACGCCTTTCTGCTGTCTGTGTAGCGTTGACGGTGTTCATCATGATTCTTGCATGTAGTACAGGTTGTATTAGGTACTTTATTAAATTCGCAAGTATGTATGTCGTATACAGCACAAAGTTCACATTCTTCATTGCCCAGTGTGGCGAAGGAAATATTGTGGCTCTTTACAACTCTTCGGTAAACTTCGTAAGAGCATGCAGAGTCTGGGTACGTTTTGTTGAAATTGCAATGCATCATGGTGATAGTGATATCGCTGGGTAAATACAGACGATGTGGGGCATGTTCACGGCGGTAATGCGATATTGCAGGATTATACTTCATTATGTGTGAAGTTATCAAGGTTTTATCCTTGGACAGCGATGACCGGTCATAATGTCCGCGTTTTTCTTTGAAATCATCGTCTTCACTTGAATGAAGAACTCGAAAAATTTTTGTGTCATTCTTAGGATTGTAACCTAACGTTGCTAAAAAAAATGTCTTGCATACCTGCACTGGATTTTCATGACCATGTACAGTAAAAAAGTAATTAAAGGTTAGGTTTCGTTTTGGCTCTTTATTTATATTTTTTCTAGATTGAACTTTCGAGACGCTCACACTGGTTTTGATGAACATACCTTTCGCTGCTGTATCTAAGGCCGAATATCTTGAATTAATCATCTGACGTTGTTCCATACTAATATTATTGGTACAGAGCTTTTTACATGTAAATTTACAGGGTTCTTTCAAGGAAAGTTTTTCTATCATATCTTTTTTTTTCTTTTCTTCTCGTTCTGCAGTCGACTTTTCTATTATTTTCCTTTTACGTATAGTACCTCTCTTTGTCAAAGTATTTTTGGTAACTTTATTTACTGTATTTTCCCTTTGAATTATTGATATAGGTTGTGTTTCTTCGTTGTTTAACATTAAGTTGTCTGTTTCTTGAACGATTTCTTTTTCAGTAATAGCTTGTACGAAACCACTTGTAATTGTCTCCGTTTCAACTCTATTTTCCTGGGGATTTGTTTCTTGGTCTATTTCATCTTCAGAATCTTGAATATTGCCTTCAGCTTCAGCTCGTTTATCACGTTTTGTTTGGTTTTGTAACTTTAGTTTGCTTTTATTAGTTTTACGTTGTTTTAAAATACAGTTTTCTTCAATAGATGTATCTAAAGAAGTGTCTAGATCTTCAGTAACGCAAAAATAGTCCTTGTCCTTTACACTGTCATCGGAATCAAAATCATTGGGCAAATCATCACCCTCATTATCAGAAAAATAATCAGAAGCATGTGAAGTTGAAGGTTCATTACATGACATTCTCTGTGGAATACGCCTTTCAGTTATCATAACAGGCGTAATTCTTGTTGGTAATTCCATATCAGATAAAAACGATGAGCTAGCTATTTCAATGTTAACAGAAGTTTCATGAAGGGGTTCGACAGATTTTTTGGCGACATATGGTGAGCTGGATCTTTCTATATTAAAGGTAGTTTCATGAGTGGGTTTAACTTCGACGGTCTTTTTACGACATAGTTTCAAAAGACTATCATTCCTCAAATCATTTTACTGAAATCTGAATTATCCACAAATGAGTAGCTAGAATTAGGTGATACGGGCATTACCTCAGTGCATAATAAATTAGGTACAGTTTCTGGAGCCTGAGAATCTTCTACCTTTTGCCGCACTTTAGACATTATTAGATCTCTCCGAGAACTCATTATTTCGCTGAAACAAAATAAATAATGATTTATTCGAAGTTTTAGTCGGTATGCCAGTCACTAACCACGTCTAGGCCGGCGAGTCCGGCATAATCGCATCATGGTAAGCAATTCTTAGTATTTGGTAGACTATTTCCTTTTTTATAAAAAAAGAATATCAAGTAAGCATGAACAAAACTAATACGATTGTCTTACTTACCTTATTTTCGCGCCAACGCAGTGACACCGGGCGTGCACTCCACACTAAAACTATGCAGCGACTGAATACCCTTTAGTGCGCCTCGTGTGTCGATACTGGGACGAGTATGGTGCGGGGAATACCAACGCCCCCCGCACACTCCCGCGCAACTTCGCGCACCCGCAAATCGTCTTTATAGTAGTCGAAAATTTTACGTAGGTATCCAACAAATAGACAAATTATACTTAAAATTGTTCTTTGCAACTTGCATTTTAAGATAAATTGTGTGACAGTTAGTTACAACGACGTATTATGTTCACAGTGAAGCAACTTTACTTGCACCGTATTTATGACGTGGTATTATATCGCAAGTACTTAAACATGCAGTAAAAACGACTAATAATTTTTATAATTAGTCGTAAGATCATATTATATGTATTTACTTCCTAAGCATGGATACAATATAGATAATTTACAGCTTCCATGATAAGTACACCTTTTTTTTTTTTTTTTTTTTTTTTTTACGTGGGGAAATGCATTTACGCATACCACCCCACCCCGGGGAAGGGCAGAGTGGTTATGTGGGACTCGCCCGTGCCTAAAGATGGTAAACGGCACGGGAATACCCACTAAAACCCCACGGTGCTCCCGCACTCGCCTTGATGGGAGGGTCATGGGAATCTGGCGCAGCCTTTACGTCCACGACCCTCCCGGCGATGCCCGCCGAAGCAGGCCCCTCATGGCCCCCAAAATGTGGGGGGACCGGCGCCGAGGACCGCGTGCAAAGCCATCGGACATTCCCCATGTCCGACGGCCTGGTCCTCTCGCGGCGAGACAGGTGGTCGGTCCCGCCGCCCACCACGCCGCAGTTCAACGGCTGCGGCCCCGCCGGGACCGCGGAAGGCAGGGAAAGTGGCAACGAAACACCAACAGTCCTCTCCCGCCGCGGCCCCGTAAACCACCGGGCCACAGTGCCAGCTTGCGCCGACACCGCAGCCCGGCTCTCGCCCGCCTAGGCAGGCCCCTCATGGCCCCCAAAATGTGGGTGGACCGGCACCGAGGACCGCGTGCAAAGCCGTCAGACACTTTCGTATCTGACGGCCTGGCCCTCCGCGGTGAGACAGATGTTCGTCCCACCGCCCACCACGCCGCAGTACTAACGGCTGCGGCCCCGCCGGGACCGCGGAAGGTAGGGAAAGCGGCAACGAAACACCGGCAGTCCTCTCCCGCCGCGGCCCCGCAACTCCTCGACCGCAGTGCCGACTTCCTCACGCCAGCACTGCAGGCCCTCCTGTTGCAGAGCCCCCCCATAAGGGCCCTGCAACATGGGCTGCTCCCACATGGACTTCCAGCCAAAGCCCGAAGAGCAGCCCCCCTCTGGGGTCCACTTGGCTTCGCCGTGGCTCGGGGGCGCCACGGATACTAAGCCCCACCGCGACGACAACGCGGGACCCGTTGGTGGGGACGCGGGACCCGTTGGTGGGGATGATAAGTACACCTGACTCTTGAGCTACAACTGCTGCTTAAACATAATCACAGGATGGCTACATGCTCTGTGTATAATGAGTAACCTCATGTTAGATCTGATTACGTTACTTAACATAAATTCAACATCGCATCGAACTATCTTTGTAGTAAGTAATCTGGAACCTACACTTAGGATCAATACTAAGCATACATGCAGTATCGCGGCATATTGTTTTTAAGACTAGACCACTCATTTAGTAAATATTGGGAAATTGCTTGGGATCAAAACAGTATATCTTCTTAATGTTTATTTGCTAGGCCCATATTCAATTTTAATAAAGTAAATGACCTAACATATTAGTAGTATAGTAGTCATACTGTACTTATGCCGAGAGACTCCGAACAAGATTTTTTACCATAAGTGTGTCCACTGTAATAATGCATTGTGATGTAAAAAAAATGCTCAACTTACTGCAAATTTTAAATTGCTAAATATGAATTAAAAAACGATAGAAACGAATGAGTAAGATGTATACATAGATCTCGTTCTCGTGATCACGTCTGTATATCTAACTCAATTTTGATAAAAACCCGACTTACTGCAACTATGCTATTGACGGCAGAGCTGGCGACCATGGAATGTAAGGTAGTTGACGTATATTTGCAACTGGCAAATATAAATAAACGACGACCGGATGGCGGAGTGGGTAGTGTTCCTGCCTGCGACGCTGAGGTCACGCGTACGATTCCCGCTCAATACAAAATCTTTGTGTGCATGAACATTTCAGTTTCTATGTATAATAAGTAATATTTACAAAAGAAATGTAAATATGTATTTGTATCAGTTATTCTAGTACCCATAGTACTGCTTAGTATAGGACTAGATGGCGTGGTGTGTATGTTGTGTCATATATTTGTATGATATATTTTTAATGTTTGAAATGAAACAAAAGTAACAAAATAAGCTTCCATGTATAATAAACTTTTTGCTCAAAGATAGTAAAGGTAGTTAAGTACACGAAAATTTCGACTGAAAGTTGTTCTAATCAATGAGTTCTGGAGTTAAAACCGATGTTTATGCAGTCTAGACTACTCATTTCGAGTCAGTCAGTAAAAACTATTCATGTATTTCATTAAGAGCTAAGAAATATTTAGGACAAGTTTATAGTTTTTTTTACGAGTTTATTTAGGTTTATTCTTCTGTTGTTGCAATAAAATAAATAGGATTTGTTCAGGCACTTTATTTTTGATACCTTATTAATTATATAAGCTAAGACTTGTTATTGGCTTTCAGGTTCTTTTATAACCAAATACAATTCTGTTTGAATAACTGTAAGTCTTCGGTGTTACAACTTAAATAAATGAATTAGTAATAATTATCGAGCTTGGAACTTAATGCAGAAGTACTTCCACACGACTCTCCTACATTCAGAAAGAACTGCTCATGGAAATATCTTTGTAGACAGCACGTTTCGCCAAAAACTATCTATGTATAAAACAACTTTACTTACGTATTTATATTTCAATACCATTACTAAGACCATGTCCCCTTGTGTCTTTCTTCGTTAAGAAAACTTTCGCCACCCTTTTCGCTAGCAATGAGACCACACCCTTATTCTGACCTGATTGCATCGCAAATTGTTCATGAATAAATAATATTGAGACGGTACACTTAAGAGAATCACTCTTACTAAATTGATTGTTCATGTAACATAATTTATTTACTTAGAATTACTTGAACGCGTTCTTAAATAAATACAAGTTATTTATAAGGGCTTTTAGCAAATTTTCGTAAGCTTAAAGCAATTCTTAAATTGCTATACTCTCGTTTGAATTTTATTGGGCTTGTTAGTAACTGTTTGTGAATGTACTGCTAATAATAAAGAATATTCGCTTTGACACGAGATTTATGGCATCTTCAAAAATATGAAAGACACTCTGTATAAAACATTTGAGTATAAGGTATTAGGTACTGTAACTGTATAAAGATGGTAATCCAAAGGATTTACGTAAGATTTTAGGCAATTCAAGTTTTTTTATCAGATTTGTAGCCTCATTGGTCTAGAGGCTGTTTATAAGCATATGTGGCGGATCTGGCCTCTCATCGGTAGGTGTTTGATTTCTGAATTTCTGAGTTGGAGAAAAATGTTAATTGGGATTCTCACAACACGGGTGTATGGCGATCTTCTTCTACTTTCGTGTCAATGGCTTTATGTTATATAGTTTAGCAGGCCACTATTTATTAAAACAAAGACTCTCTCACTTACCTGTCTTTATATTCTGGAAACTGGACTTTTTGTCAGAAAACACCCACATTTGTTTAAAAAAAATAATGATAACAATGTATTTAGTTAGAGAGACCCATCAAAGCTTGTGAAGCAAAAATGTAAAACCACGCTTCACCACAAGAACTGTTTTATAATGAGTATAAAAATATATAATAAAATTCCACAACCACTACGTGAGCTATCGCAAAGACTGTTTGTAAAGAAATTAAAACAATGGTTAACTTGGTTCTTTGACTATAAAGGACCATATAGGTTATAATGTATTAATTTTATTGTGTATCTTCATTATTATTATTATTCAATTATTGTTCTGACATTTACTTTTAATTATTATGATTACAATTGACATAAAGCTAAATTATAATAAATATGTTTTTAATAATGTTTTGTGTACTGTGGATATGTTATTAATGTTAGTTATTCATAATTCTAATGTAATTTATCATTCTATTAATTAATTAATCTATATAAATTCATTACTAAATTTTTGCATGCCGTATTGACGGCGAAACATGCTGAATAAAACTTTATGTACTTAACACCTTTGTAAACCATGTTTCTCGCAAATAAATATTCTTATTCTTATTCTAGTTCTTGCCCAAAAAGCAGCAACGTCTACTCCTTTTTTGTAACTTGCATAAGATCTTGACGCGTATACGTGGCAGGAGACAACGGGCACGATAGCTGGTGAGCCATATTTTGTGTGGGGAACCCGCACTCACAATTGATGGTATTTGTATGTGTAAATCCCACTTAACCAGGTTCTTTCTACAGCAGATGGCACACATGTATGGCGATAAGCTCACCTTTTGCCACATTGGGGCCTAAACATAACAGTTGAAATGTGAGTGCTTAACACCTCTGCTTCACTCTTTTGGGTAATTAATTTTAAGACGACCAGATGGCGGAGTGGGTAGTGTACCTGCCTGCAACGCCGAGGTCGTGCGTACGATTCCCACTTAAGACAAATCTTTGTATGCATGAACATGGGGGTTTGTCTTAGTCTGAGTGTTTCTATGTATCATGAGTATGTATTTACAAAAGAAAAGTTTTTTTATTAGTATCAGTTATTCTAGTACCCATAGTATAAGCTCTGCTTAGTTTGGGACTAGATGGAGTTGTGTGTGAGTTGTGGAATATTTATTTATTTATTTATTTATTAATTTAGCCGTAATATTAATTCGATGTTTATAAAATGGGGAGCTTTTATTTTTAGTTCAATGAAGACGTTATTACTACTTTACATAGACTAGTAAAGTTAAGTTATTTTTAGAACAACAACAGACTATACTTGTCTAGTAGATGCATTATTGAAGTGGTGGCTACACCGCCATTGCTATTACGTCATCAGTAATTCATACGTCACACATATGTATGTAGCAATGGCTCAAATCGTTGCATTGTTGTGTCTGGATTCTATTTATTAAGTGAAGAGTAGGTTTATGTCACACAAATTGAATGGATTGAGAAACAGACACTCTAAAAACAATTTGGTACTTATGTCCAATCAAAAAAAAAACTATCGTTGGATAGCTCTTTTTGAGACAATAGAATAGAATAAAATAGAATATCATTTATTTCTGAGTATAATTATGGTATTACAGGTTTTACAATTAATACAAATGGTTCACATAATTATACTACCGTAGCCGGTGTAGAAATATTACAATTTTTACCTTATCATCTATTTACATACTATTTTACATTTTATTTAGAAAAAAAAGAAGCATTTTAATAAATTATACTATAAGTTATTATTTTTTCTACCTTTATTTATTTTACATTACAATTTATAATCCATAAAATCTTTAACTGAGTAGAAACATTTGTCCAAAAGTCAAGAAAACATTACATGTCTAAACTTATATTTAGGTAACTGTCTGATCTGTGGTGGAAGCTTATTGAAAATTGTAACTGCCATGCAGGGAGCATTACGACTATATAATTGAAGCCTCTGGGTTGGTACAGTTAATTGGTTTGGATTTTTATCAAGAATTCTTTTGGAAACATGTTCATTGTATTGGAAATAGATGGGGATATTTTTTTACAAACAAACACATCTCAGAAATATAGAGACATGGCAATTGTAGAATTTTTAATTTTGTAAATAATGGCTTACAGTGATCTTAATAATCAGCACCACACATGGCTCTAATACACTTTTTTTGCGCTATAAGCGCAAAAAAAGTAATAAATATAAAACTACTACGCGAACAAACTCGTATAAGTTGTCCGTTTTAAAATTTAGTCTTCAGAAGATACTTGGGTGTGATCTATCTACATTTACATTTTAAAACAAAATCAAAGCACGCATGCTGCGAGCCTTAGGCTTGTGCACTTGCCAAACCGGTATAAACAGGTTTCGCTCCTTGCGTGACAGAGCCGCTGGTGCACACGCGCACAGACGCGACATGCTTGTATCAGAGCGTGGCCGTATTAAGCTTAGCCTCTGTATACTATCCACTCATGTGCACGTTATTGAATGCCGATGGTAACAATAAAAGATTTGAACCAAATAATTGTTTATACAATACGATATTAAAGTAAATCGTATCGGAAACATTAAAAGATTTACATAATAATTTCTTCTCTATACAAAAGTTGCTACATCTGTACTAAGTGTAATATTTGCTACATTCTAGCATGGCAACATAAAATTAAAAACCAATTTAACAATCATATATTTTTGTTTTCTAAAGTTTAAAATACAAAAACCAAACATATTAAAATAAAATAAGATAAATCCTGACTAATATTATAAATGCAAAAAAATGAGAGTATGGATGCCTGGATTTATGGATATTTGTTACTCTTTCACGCAAGAACTACCGGGATGATATGTATGAAATTTTGCACACATGTTGCTTATAGCTTGTTTTAACATACAGTACTTCTACTTTTATCGACATACCACGAAGGCAAATCCGGGGGTGGAGGCTTGTATCATATTTAATAGTATCACTTTTAAACCGCTAACAAAACAATGCAACAAAAAAAACTGTTTTACAAATATAATACAGACGCCATTGTTTCAGCTATTCCTACATGTGTGACGTATTAATTAATGATGACGTAATAGCTATGGCGGCGTAACAACCGATTCAATAATGCAACTCCCGACAAAGCCTTGCCTTGACTGTTGTTGTTCTAAAAATACTGAAACTATTATTTCACTTTTAATGTGCATGTGTGTGAAATTCATTTATATTGCAGACTAACTTTTGCCCGCGACTACGTCCGCATGAAATTTGTTGTATTAAGTAGTAGCAAATGTTAAACCCTACTGCTCTGCTCCCGTGAGTTATAGCGTAATGTGAAATATTTAAAGACCTTAATTGAGAGTGAGACTATCAAACACTAAAAGAATTTGTGAAATTTGAACAGTTCTTGAGATTTGCGCTATTAAACAAACTTATTTTCTTCGTCTGCGTAGTAGATAAATCTATAAAAAGTAGCCTATGTTACGCGCTTTGTAGTCTGTACCTGCATCTAACATTTTATTACAATCGGTTCAGCTGTTTAAAAGATTAGCCAATACAAACAGACAGACAGACAGATAACAATTTAAAAAAAATATTTTAGGCAAAGGTATCGTGCAAACATCTATACCAGCTTCAAAAACATTTTCAGTTTGATTTTGAAATTGAAATTTATTTATTTTGTATAGATATTAAGTGTGGTAAAACTTTTGTGACTAAGCTCGAGATCAAAAGTACCATTGCTTTAAACTGCCAAATAATAGTGCACTTCTGTGTTCAGTTTAGCAATTTGATAAGGTTCTGCTTCTGAAGCATAAAAAAGTATACTTAAAATCTACAATAATGTTGTGTGAAATAAAAATAATCAATAATAACATTGCCTTGTTTTAAAATAGTAATTCATAATTATTTTTTACCAATCGAACTCTAATAATAATAGGCATTGTGACTGATCCATATAATTATAGTAAAATATTGTTTGTCTTATTAAAATATACAAGAATTGTTTGTTACTATCTAGCTCATTTTATGTAGCAGTTTGTTTGGAGCGTTTGGGCGAGTCTATTATTAATGTGAATTAAAAATTGTAGTATCTCAGAAAGTTAACGTATTAATAAAGTGATTATTTTTTAAGATTTTTTTAGGTTTATCGTGAGGTATTTGATAACACACAAAAATAAAAATATATGTAACTAAAAATATGTGTATATTATGTCGATTGCATCGAGCCCTATAAAAGGCTCCATATATGTAACAGTTAATACGCGTATTATGTCCGTATCCAAGTAACCTAATGAGCTATTGATCGTTCCATATAGGCCGACCGACACATTTGTTATAACTATAGTGATCTGTATAATTTGTTAAGCTTATTTTATGTATCAAATTGTGGGTCTACTAAAAATAAAGCAATAATAAATACCGATCGAATGATAACATGGTCGTTTAGTCGTATCGTGGCGTATAAAAGACCTCATCCAGTAATAGGTACGGGTCAATACGCGTATTGTATCCGTATCCAAGTAACTGACGACCTCATCAACTATTGACCGCTCCGTATCGACCGACACACTTGCCGATACCTATGGTAATTTGTGTTATTGGAAAGTGTATTAAGTCTTGGCGTACTTTATAAAATACACGGATTAAAAGCTTTGTAGCTCTGTGATATTGGTGTTAAAAACAGCTGTCATCACTTGGAGTTACTGTTTACAGGACAGCTGTCGCGGGGAGTATTATTTGTGGACAATACGCAGCAAACGTGATTTTCGCAAAATTGATAACGCATCGGTCTTACGATCGAGGACAGGTCGTGCATTCGAATCCAGGCTATTACATCGCGGAGGTGAACTTCTTCCTAACACTAACGAATTAAACTTTTCTCTTTTAATTGGAACATTTTTACTGCACCTACTTTTGTTATCCCTGCACCACCTTACGGTTGACTGGCAGAGAATGCATATGGCATTAAGTCTGCCATTGTACACTTATTATGTGCAAGAAGTTTTAAAATAAAATAAATTAAGCTCAGCTAGAGGGGGTTACCAAGACAAAGTTTTTATTTACAAAATACGAGTACTAGGTAAGCTTTATTTTTTCTTTTTTAAATTTATTTTAAGGTTGCATACTAGTATAATATCAGTAGTATATGAACTACTAATATTATGCTAGGTACAAAAAAGATGGATGACATTTAACCGTAGCTTCCATACATGATCATTATTCATTTCCATTAATATTTTTGAGAAAAACAGTTTCCACTTATGCCGAACAAATTGAACGTTGCAAACATTGTTTTTTTTCCGCAAAAGTAAAATAAAATCAAGGATAAAATTTACACTGACCATGCATAAAATGCATAAATGGAATCATTAATGTTGCTTTGTCGCATCCACCCTGTATACTCACCTAGTTGTACCTCTACCAGAATCCAAAGTCATTGAACTATAAAGCAGTTAATAGAAACATTAAATTTTAATTAGCACAGTGTTGTAACCATTTTGATTTATTCGAGAGACAGCCACAAAGTAAATGTTTGGCACTTGTGCAACTCGGGAAAAGCGCGTATGAATGATGATGGATGATCTTGTCAACGTTATAAACAATTCACTATTTAATTTCACTACCATATTTTACTAGTATAGTAAAATATGGTAGTGAAATCAAATAAAAATAATAAATAAATAATAAAATCATGTCTTCTTTACATGATAGGGAGGAAACATGAACACAACATTTATTTTTCAATATTTAATACTTCTACTACTTGACATAATTAACATACATATTTATAATTTCAGCTTTATATCAATAACAGTTTCAGACAGACGGACAGACGGACATGGTGAAAGTATAAGGGTTCCTTGTAGGTACTATGAAACCCTCAAATTAAAATAACCTAATCGCAAATCTTTTCGTTTTGTTTTTACATCCAAATCCAAATAATAGCATTGAAGCAACATTGAATCAAAAGCAGTAAAGAAAATAACATTATTTTACAAATGCATCAGTTTACATACGCATATTAATAAGTATTACAAAAACAATAAAGCTATTTACAGATTAAAACCCCATTTGCATGCAAGTTTTAGAAGGCAAGACAATTTTGTAAGACAATTTTCATGCCGACTCTCGGCATGAAAATTGTCTTACAAAATTTAATCGTAAATAGTTCTTAATACCTATCTACTGTACAATAAAACTGGTACAAATTTTAATAGTGACGACAAATCTCTTTACCACCCGGGACACGAATGAACAAAATGAATCGAATCCAGACGGTACATCGTTTTCATTTATCACTACTAGCTCAAAATGAATTGCAATATAATAACAGCAGCCCTGTATCTAATACATGTCCCACTGCTGGGCTTGGGCCTCTGCTCATGATGAGAAGGGTTAGGCCATAGTCTTCCACGCAGGACAAGAGCTGATTGGTAGACTTCACACACCTTCGAGCACTTTAGAGAATGCAGGTTTCCTCACGATGTTTCCTTCACCGTTAGCGAGCGATAATTTATATGATAAATACACACATATCATCGAAAAGACGAATCTTAATGATTTATTGACAAAGGTGTGTGCCGTGTGTTCGAACCTGAGACCTTTGACTTCGCAGCCCTACGGTCTCCCACTCCGCTATCGCTAATTGCAATATATTTGATACATAATAATATCAACTGGCTCATAATATATTTGATACATAATAATACCAACTGGTACATAATTAACAGAAGGTACTTATAAACAGTAAAGTCCGGCATAGTACGGGTCGTTGCACTGGAATCAATGCACAGAGTGTTACGAATTTAACGTTTCATATTAGCAAATCAATGACTGCGTGAGTTGGACATGTAATATCAGCCTTTGAATGCAGTGGAGGAAATATTATTATGCATTTATTTTGACTGTATTTAGATATTAAATATTACGTACCTTTACTTTATTCGATTGTAACGATGCATAATAATATGCCTAAATTATATGCCTATAGCAGAACCCATGCTCTGATCTAAAATCATTTTTCTAAGCGATTGGAATGAACAGCAAAGAAGCGCTATTTCAGTCGCTCGCATTACTAAAACTAAGTAGCAGCAACTAAGACAGAACATTTTCACTATTCATTCCCACCACCTAGAAAATAATTTTATCTTTAATCATATATTATACTTGTATCTTCTATCATCTCGAAATGCTACATGGTACTAATCTTCCTTTAATTTAACTTAATATTATTAATTTATTTAACAGAATCATATTTTATTAACATAACATAACGCCTATACCTATTACCCAGAAGGGTGTGGCAAAGTTGTAAAACAACCACATTTTACCTGTTATGTTTAGGTTCCATTGGATAGAGAGTGGGCCTACCGCCATCCACCGAGCATAATTCCAACTCCGTGCTGCTATTCACAAGGGCAGCTCGGAGTTTAAATTTCCTGATGAAAGTTTACAAATAACACTTTTCTGGTCACGCGGTGATAGGCGCATATTATTATGCTGACCACTAGACCAACAAGGCAGTTATTTTTATTAAGTTTTCGCAAATATGGTTTTCACTCTAATAAGTTAGTGTTTAAGTTAAGTTCGCACTAGTAATTAGTTTTAGACGCTTTATAATGTGTTGTTTTATGCCAGAATAAATGATTTTTCTTTGTTATTTTCTTTCTAATAATTCAAACGTGAAATATTGAAATGAAAAGTTATAATAAAATTCGCCGTAAAATTACCGTGTTTTTTACTTAGTTAAAATAATTAAAAGTCTTTTTTTCAATAATCTTTATACCTATTCTAGGCTTTTGACAAAATAGTGAAACATTTATTACAAAAGCATATACACACAAACTATGCAATACCGTAAAATCTGAATATCAGATATTTCAATTCACATTTGAAACTGAAAATTATTCAGCCTTTATTTCATGAGCACAAAGCAGAGTACTAAATATTAATCGGCTTGTTGCCAACTAATACATCGTGTCCATTCATTTATTCATTCGTTTGCCGACCATTATAATATGGCAACATTAATTCTTCAATGAGGATGGGCTGCAAAGCTTTTTAGACAAAGACATAGACATATTTATTGGTAATTGTTCGTTACTAGTCAACATGACAATATAATAATACATTTACATTTTATAATTTAATAAAATTATTCTGCAGTCAATTAAAATTATAAGATTAACTATAATAATAATAATAATAATTATACATGTCAGGCAAGTAATAATAATAAAATATCTTTATATATAAACTAGCATACGTTAAAGCGAGTTGGATAAAATAAATCCAGGAACTCGTGGAGGTTTTCATAAATTCTGTAGCTGAGCTCAATACTAAAACTAGAAATAAGATTCTGGCCGCAATAATATTGTGACTACACTTATTTCGCCATTCCGGGCATACTATAAGTGAGGACAATTTTCCGTGACTTGGAATACGTCCCTGAAGTACCATTACGGCAATACACTCACAGTACAAGCACATTAAGCTTAAACGAAGAGGCTAATAGAAATAATACATCAGTCGTCGCTCAGGGAATACGAACGATCACGACGTGTTCTTTCGATGGTAGTGCCAGTTTATGCGTCGATTGAGCTGAACTTAGGACGTATGCCGGTTTTATTATTTCTTTTTTAAATCTTTACTTTTACCAAGGTAGTGGCAATATTAGCAATCAACATGCATGAGATGCTTTCAAAAAGTGTTAGATTGTTATTATAGCATTGAGCTATGCTTAGCAAATTATACTACGAAACAGATAAAAAGAAATGGCAGAATTTGAACCTGCGATCTTAATTATCCAACTGTATAAGATGTCACGTAATGACGTAACATACAGTCAAGAAATTTAGAGTCGTGGCAAGAGACGACCGTAACTTAGTGGTTAAACTAGCAGCCCAGAATGCAGAGATCGCGGGTTCAAATCCTGCCGATCCTTTATTTTTTCTCAGTATGAGTGTTAGATTGCTTGGAAAACATTTCAAGACAAAGCTAGGTAAAGGTACTGTATCAAGTTCACTTAACTTTCTATAACTACCTTCAAGTACGGAGAAACCATTATATTAGATGACCTCTAAAAAACCTGTTTTTTTATTAAACTTAAAATAAACAAATAAATTATATTATTATATTTTATATAATTATTTTTACCTAATGGGTTTAATATAGAACACTACAAACTTTTAAAAGAAACCCACATAAACTTGCTAATTTTGAAAAAAATATACCTATTTACATCAAATATATGTATGCGAATGCCATATATGGCATTCGCCATCTAAATTTTCCTATTCCTAAACATTTTCAGTAGTATAAAAGCACGACTTACAATCAATTCAGTTTAAACCACACAACAATTTCTTGCTCCATATTCACCTACTCAGAATTCATGGGCGTGTTTATTCCGTCCACAACAATAATAAGACCGTAGTTAAATCAAGTGTTAAAATGCTCAACTAGACTGCACTAAATGCATTTGGAGGCGTTTCCCTCAATTTGCAGAGTTTTCCTAGGGTTGCCTAGAATTAAAATGCCGCAGTAAAATAATGATAAAAGAAACTTTTACCACGGCACAGCATACGGATTATAAAGATGAGATTTTTATACACAACTTACAAAACTGTAAAACCTTTCAAGATTTATACTATCTTTATTTGCCATCATGACTAACGTTTTTATTTTGTTCCAGAAATTATTTCACTTAATTCATTCAAAACTCAATAATAAATCAAACCAATTACATTACAATTACGTATTTTACGTGGAGTGACTATCATCAGACCCCAGAACCCAGTACGAGGTAATAAGATTATCTTTGTTGGACCAGTTGTCAGATTTTCTGACCTCTGACTACCCGTAAACGGGTTTGACGCATTTGGTGCACTTCTCAACTTGTACACCATGCTCAAATGGTGCACTTAGCAACTGGTGCACTTCTCATATGGTACACTTCGCAACTGGTGCACTTCTCATATGGTGCACTTCGCAATTGGTGCATTTCTCAATCGGTGCACTTCGCAAAAGGAGCACTTTTTTAGATGACTGGAGATTATCTTAAAATGAAAGAATCTTTGGTTTTACGCAGGTATAATCAACAACTAACATCCTTTCAAGTAGGTACACACACTTACTTAAACTTAAATAATTTTCAATATTAATATAAAAAAGTCACTAAATCGTCACTAATAAACACAAAAAGTCACTAATAAATAAATATACAGAAAGATTTGCCTACTGCAAAATAATTATAACTAAACAAAAACGTTTTAAATTAAACATAACTTAATTACTATAACGTTTTTATTATTTAAAAAAAAATTACACTCAGCAATAATAAAAACATAATTATGTAAGAAAACAAATAGATTTACCGCAAAAAGTTAACATAATACAAAGATATGATTATAATATATAATATTATATCAATAACCTTTATTTAATATGTATTAGTTATAGTCATTATTGTTACTTAAATAAAGCTTTAAATTAAATCATAGCCTGTTTCTCAAAAACGTATATATATATGGTGTAATAGGGATGTGTTTAGATATTTTTTGCGTGCCCTGTATAATGTGTCCTTGATGGAATGAAATGATGGTAGTAAAAATTGATATTTATTTTCAACAATGCTGCGTAACTTTGCATCATTCTCCTCAAATATTTTTTGGACTGGCCTAAAATCATTGCATACGGCCTTTTTTAAAAACGATATATGATTATGTATTTTATTTGTAGTATTGTCTTGCCCATCACAAGTATGTGCAGATTTTCTTATAACAATTTTCCTTGTTACATCATAGGTACCTGAACCATTGCAATGTTTCCTGTTTGCACATGTCCACAAAGTAGTCCTTTTATTGGTCTTATTTTTATTGTGTATAATGTTCACCGCATATAAGAGTAATATTACCCCTTTGATTTGTATCAAATCGAACGTCCTCTTCATCCATCATGAACACTAAAACTCGTATTGATTATACAATAAAAATATGTGCATATAATTTCAACTTAAATGTTTAATAAAACACAAAACAACACATTGAATAAAACCATCGGTTAACTAAATTTCTTGCTGCCGTAGTCTTGACAGTTGTGTTTTTGTTCTAACTACCCTCATTTATTTTATATCGCATGCATATTGGGTTACCGTTCTACAAAATGAAAACACCTAATAAAAGTACTTGAAAATTGTATGTTTGTTTAATATAGCATAATCACTTTGTCATTATTATAATTATTTTGAATTAAGGAAATCTTTCTGTCATATTTGTTATTTGTTTGTTATTCATATTGTTATTACTTTTGAGTGACTTTTTTATATTAATATTGAAAATTATTTAAGTTTAAGTAAGTGTGTGTACCTACTTGAAAGGATGTTAGTTGTTGATTATACCTGCGTAAAACCAAAGATTCTTTCATTTTAAGATAATCTCCAGTCATCTAAAAAAGTGCTCCTTTTGCGAAGTGCACCGATTGAGAAATGCACCAATTGCGAAGTGCACCATATGAGAAGTGCACCAGTTGCGAAGTGTACCATATGAGAAGTGCACCAGTTGCTAAGTGCACCATTTGAGCATGGTGTACAAGTTGAGAAGTGCACCAAATGCGTCAAACCCCCCGTAACGACTGCCATAGATGTTCAAATGGCAACCGGGACCGACGGCTTAACGTGGTCTCCGAGGCACGGAGGAAAACTCGTATCCACGGCCGCTTCGTCTTAGACCCGATCCTTATCTTAACTCTCATAGTATTCACAAAAAAAACATGTTGTCAATTTTTATATAAAATCATTATTTAAACCACTGTCACTTGCTTTCTTCTGCAATTTGTTATAATTATTATGCTATAACTATGTAATAATGACGTAACATACAGTTGAGAAATTTAGGGGTCCTGCAAGAGGCGACCGTAGCTGGTTGGTTGCTGTCCGGTGTGCAGAAGGTCGCAGGTTCAAATCCTGCCGATCCCACAATTTTTTCAACTGTTTCTTTGTATAATGTTTATAATCATAAACATTTTCTAAAAAAAGCCAGCTAGCCAAGTACTTGATACTAGGTTGGTATCACCAAAATCTTAGGAGACCCATAAATTCATATACCGTAGTGACATCCCTTGCAGTAGTACACTAACTGTTTTGGAGTCGATCCAAAATATATACTTACCAAAATTTCACCAGTAACACGATGCATTTTGTTGATTGTTTTACTTATAGCGTTCAAGATTAATGCCAGTGGTCTTATATTTATTACGATTTATAAACGAGGCAGCTGACTTTATTTCAGGGAGAGTAATTTCATTTGAAAGGTGATTCGTTTCGAAGTAAGTGACTTGGTCAGCTCATTTAGTTTGGTTTCATATTATTATACTATACAGCTATACATTTACAGTTTACGCTGGTATTGTATTATACCTACGGCCCTCACAGGACACTGCAAGCTTAATAGGCACTTATCCCGTATGGGCTATGCGGACGATGACAACTGCAGATTCTGTAAAAAGGAACCGAAAACACCGCTGCACCTCCTTTGCGACTGCGAGCCACTGATCCATAGACGAAGCATCATTCTGGGACGCCATATCTTGGATCCGGATGATGTCAAGTCACTCCCGATCGGCCGACTGCTCTAATTTATGGAGGCTATTGATCAAAAAGAGAGTGTATAATGAGGCTACAATCACAATAGACCCACGGAGGTCGACGTGAACACCCAAAGCCTCGTCCCATCTATAATAATAATATACCTACGGCAAGATACCATGCGAGACCGTTTTATAATGAGAATATATAGCTTGTGCAGTCGCGTGTACGTCAATTTACATTAACGGTAACATAATAGTGTGTATGTCAATTTATACTAAACTTAACAAGTCGAAGGTTTCGAGTTCGAACCTACGGCACACCTCTGTCAATAAATCGTTAAGGTTCATCTTTTCGTAAATGGGTATATTTGTCATATAAATTATCGCTCGCGAACGGTGAAGGAAAACATCGTGAGGAAACCTGCATGCCTGAGAGTGCCTAAAAAGCGCTCAAGTCTGTGTGAAGTCTACCAATCCGCACTTGGCAGGCATGGTGGACTATGACCCAACCCTTCTATGACATATTGACATGTATAAGATACAGGGCTGCTATTATTATTTATGTTTAACATTTTTTGATTCGATAAGGAGTAAGCCCATATATATCTGCCACTACACATTAACAAATCGAGTAATTAATCATTATCTCAACGAAGTCTGTTAATGATGACCTCTATGTGAAGTATCACATAGAGGTCAAATTTTATATAATAATATTTCGTATTTGCAGTAGCCAGTACTAAATAAATGCATTAGTAGTTTAATCATTTTATTTCGTGGTCCTACTAATATTAGAATATTAAATTTTCTACACTCTTTAAATAAAATGTTACCATCATCATCTTATTACTAATTCTATCAATCATAATCCCAACCTCTGGCATGCCATTCCTAAATTAGATTTATGCTCAATATTGCATAACAGTTATGATTTATATTTAGCACATTCTCTTGCACAATAAAATTAATCACTTTGAGATGTTTCTTCCTGTACTGATAACATTACTATTAACAGGCTATCTATAAACTGCTTAGTAATGTAAACATTTCCTCGTTTTTGCATAGGGAATCGAAATAGCAATTGATACATTTATAAATTAATTTATCTAAATCGGCGAAGATATTTTGCCTACAAGTAGTGACAATATTTTGGGTAGTTGTTTTAACCGCAATTTCATAGGTGTTAGGTAAATCTTATTGTATAAATGTATAAAACACATAAATAGTGTGACAGCTGTGCTCTTTTTTCTAGTGTAACTTGCGGCACTTTTAAATTAGGCTTGGTTATATTTTATGCATCGGATAATTTCTATTCGGATCCTCAGAAACTTGCCCTTAACCTATGAAGTCAGAGCATAGAATCATAGTGGCAGATAGTTAATAATTTGGCCAATAGTTTTTCTAGATTAACGTTTAGGAATAGTGTTGATATCAATTTCTATTTTTAACCGACTTCAAAAAAAGGAGGAGGTTCTCAATTCGGTTGTATTTTTTTTTTTCTTTTTTTTATGTTTGTTCACCGATTACTCGAAGCCGCCTGGACCGATTTGAGAAATTCTTTTTTTGTTTGATAGGATATACTTGTCATGTGGTCCCATTTTTTTTCCAGTCACGTTCTGATGATAGGATCCTAGAGAAATCGAGGGCAACCCTCAAATTTAAAAGGCTTCTATATTGTTTTTTGTATATTATCTAAAGCTACTAGGATATTTGCATCTAGTAGCCAGCATTTTATGTTGCTGAGCTGATGCTGGAAGGTACAACTCCTCAACGGTTAGGAGTACGGGGATAATTCTTTAAATATAGGCTCCTTGAGGCCGTTTACTGTATTCTTTCAAGTTATACACAGATGAGGCGAGACGTTGAATATTACTTATGTATATTCATAATATGAGGTCATGATTTAATGATGGGATCCTAGAGAAATCATGGGTCAATCAAGCTTCTATATTGTGTTTCGTATATTACCTAAAACTACTTGGATATTTGCATTTTAAGTTGCAGAGCTGATGCTGGAAGGTACAACTCCTCAACGGTTAGGAGTACGGGGATTATTATTAATAAGTTTTCCGTCTCAAGTAACCGTCGTCTCCTCATTCGAGAAAAATTCTTGCTCGGTCTACCCATCACTTAAAATCGTAAAATAAAATAATTTTTAACAAAAAAAAACAACCGACTTCAAAAAGTAGGTAAACTAAAAAGCATAAAATAAATTTACTTCGCACAAATAATACGTTTTTTCATTTAGTTAAATAGAAATTATTAAATAATTATTTTATAATTCTGAAGTCGGTGCCAAGTAACCAATAACTAGATAATAAGTATAAATCTTTCTAACAACTATTTTCTGACTGAATATTAGTTCTTAATTATCCGATTTACGTGGCACAGACTTCAGAATTATAAAATAATTATTTAATAATTTCTATTTAACTAAATGAAAAAACGTATTATTTGTGCGAAGTAAATTTATTTTATGCTTTTTAGTTTACCTACTTTTTATAATATGTAATTATTCGCCAGCAGGCATCTATCCAGACTAAATCGGGCCTGAAACCTATAAACTTCTTTTAACTGGCCCATTGAACTTTATATTTCAAACTTCTTCCAAACCCCGATCACAATAAAATCACGTTTAAAACCATGCGTGCCAAAAAATGTGTTGTCTTTACTTTTATAATCGCAGCAGTTGGTGACAGACTAAACCGTGCAAGCTTGCGTACTGCACGACCAAAATAATTACATTCGAGGCCACGCCTACGTACACATTTTATTTTCACCTTGCATCCGTGAATAATGCAATGTTTTTGTCTACTGTTTTTTGGTACACTGTGGTAAACACTGTAATCAGTGAAAGTATTTGCATTCTTGGCAGAACGAACCAGTGTGCACTCAAATTCAAGTGCCACGTCTTGCGTTACAAATATTGTTTTTTATCACTTTTGACTATGAATTTAAAGATTATTACGAAAGATGTGGACATTGTTAGTGTTATTTTAATGAGGCAAAGTTTCTGACTCATTTCCACGATACTGTAATGATTTTGTTCTTGTGCCAATTTTGTCCAGGTTCCAGTGTCGTTGACCTGTTTGCAACAACTTTATTGCCGAATAAAATATGTCTTGCAGATTGCTATAGTACGAAATACGTGTCGTTTATGTAATATAATTAACTTATA
Organism: Hypena proboscidalis; assembly: GCA_905147285.1. NCBI lineage: Eukaryota > Metazoa > Arthropoda > Insecta > Lepidoptera > Erebidae > Hypena > Hypena proboscidalis. Next base: position 4,191,919 of record LR990132.1, read on the forward strand.
AAGTAAAATAATAGTTTGTTGTATTACTTCTTCTTTTGTTCTTCAAGAAAGCTCAGTAAATCGTCCTTGAGTACTCTAGACACGCTAGATAACATATTTTTACGGTACATTGTTACTAATGGATAGGTATTGAAATAATTTGTTTGTTATTCGCCAAAGAGCATTCACACTTTTCAGTCTTCAAGAAGTATTGGCACTGCGCCATTAATTGATGCTTCGTCCGTTTCAATTAAATGCATTTGCACTAATTTCATTGTAAAAATGCGATGATGTTTCACTGAATTACAATACATAACAAAAAGTTATCGAAACAGGTGTCATTCAAATTAACATGCTTTCATTGTTTTAATGTAGCCGCAAATATTTCATTGTATAAGATGAAATTCTTTGCATATTTTGTAGTATACGTATTTATTGTTTGAAATTTTAATATTTCACATCAGAAAATGCTCTTCACTGTCATAAGTTTTTCGTTAAGTGGCGTCAGCTGCCTTATATATTTTAAATTGTTAAAAGCTACTCACGCATATTACTTTATGATATAATATTTATCTCAATATAATCATTAATACATTTGACAGATAAGTTCAATGATGACTTATCGATTGAATAAAGATGATGTAGCTTTTAATAATGATGACAAACAAAATATTTAAAATGTGTAATATTATGTTTAAAATTAGTAAGTGAAAGAGAGAGCACATTTGTTTTTGGATTTACGCGAAATAAAAAACCGTAGCTAATTACGACATTCTATGTTTTGGTAGAAAAGCTTCTCTTGTGAACCAGCTCAAAGGCGGAAGCACCACTTTCTTACCCTGACCCTGCCACCAAATAGTAGTGCATGCACTACTGTGTTTCTATTTGGTGGTGAAATCAGGCCCTGAAATTACTAACACATGAGGCATGACATGCCATCATTCTATTCAAATGAAGACAAGTCTGCTTTGGTGGATTGTTGATGTTTATCGGCTGTAGTTACCTCTCACCACCAGGTAGATAAAACAAACGATGAAAATAAGACCTTAATTGCAATTTGTCAACTAGTACGGTCATATTAAGATCCAGTATATAATATAATATTATAAAACGATCAAAGTATGATAAAGATAGCAGCAGCAGCAGAAATGCGTTGACCTATTCGACGGACGGCGATAACCTCGAGGTCGGCCAGTCTGCACTAATGGAGCGTACACAAACGATGTTATTAACATATCGAACGGCTTTATACCGAGGAGAAAGGGATGAAAACATATTATAAGACATCAGTTTTCTTTTTATATTTGATCATGTCAGGTTTTCCAGGTGAAATGGTTTCGGTTTTATAGTTTTATGTATTTATAGTAGAAATGAGCCGACTATTGGTCGATCATTAGATTCGGTTATATTTTAAATTTTAATGCGTTTAAAAGCTACCTATATTTTGTATTGTACTGCCTCAATGGTCTTTTGGTTAGCGTATGTGCCTCTCACTGCGAGGTTCGATTCCCGGGTTGGGAAAAGAACAATAGCAGCACGGAGTTGGAATTGTGCCCGGTGGATGGCGATAGGCTAACCCCCTATCCCATTCTTCTTCGTCGTGTCGATGGCTGAGTCAAATTTTATTTTGACTTGCCATCGTGGTGAAAGGATTAGCCAATTTGCTTTGGAGAACTCGAGAGAGAATCGTTGTGTACGTCACTCGGGAGGCTCCTTTTATGCACCTATCCCATGGGACCAAAACATAACAGGTAAAGTGTGGGTAGTGTACACCTCTGCCACACCCTTTTGGGTAATATAGGCGTGATGTTATGTTATGTTATTATGTATTTCCGTATTGTTCGTCGCACCACCACATGCAGTATATTACAAAGCGGCACTTGTTATGTAGAACTTTTAATCCTTGATTTTTGACGTTTATAGTATAGCTGACTAGATGGCACATCTCTAATATATACTTTGTTTAATTTTATGTGACCACTAGCTTGTTTTTTATTTTTTTTACTTTAGATAGAACGCCAGAAGCAATTACACTATCCAATGGTCCCAATGGCAAGGCCAAATACACACACTCACTCACACAAGCAAACTCAGTCTCAGAACAAATCTTTGCGAATCACACAAAGATTTGTCCCATGTGGGGATCGAACCCACAACACCAGTGCAGTGAAGAGCGGCGAGGCGACCGCTTAAACCACTACACCACACATGCAGACAGTCCGTGCCTCGTCGTGGTAACGTCGGTAAAAAGTAACATACGTCCTTTCAGGGGCCTTGACGCATAGACATACCTATTTTCATCATGCTCGGTCAGTTCAATGGTTTAACTGAATTTGATGTTTGGATCTTCTTCTTCTATTCGTTTCAATGGTCAAAGTTTTATTGTACTGGGAGGACTACTTTGTACCATTGTGGTGAAAGGATTGGTCACCTAGACCCTGCGTTAGCGAAATCTAGGTGTCCAGGGTGCGCCGGACGTTGGGGAAAACTGGTTCACGTTTTACGTCACTCGGGGAGGCTCCTTTCATGCACCCCTTTATTTATGAATTTGATTGGATTAAAAATCCAATCAAATTCATAATAAAGAATGTATGAAATAACATAAAAAGATATATAACCATTTTTTTATTATCGATATTCGATGTATTGGAAAAACAAGCATAAGTCAAACAAAAAAAGGTAGAGTTGTCTTGCATAATTGGCTTTAAGACTGTAGACCTCTTGGAAAGATCTCAAAGTAATAGTCGATAAAAATCTCAAAGGCAACAAACAAAAATCAAACCAACAAAATATCTTTATTTTGGCTCAAGATTGCTTTATATTTACATTGGCTTTGGCTAATAAATTCAACAGAATCTTCCTAAAAATATTTTACATTCCTGGAAAGATGCGATGACTAACTACCTGTGATAAAAATTTTAAAACTCAACTCATACGTAAAAGTTTTAAAAATTGCCGAAAATACCAACGTAAATGCCTAATAAGTATTGTGTTTAACATAACATTAAGCGTAGATTATATCCAAAAGGGTGTGGCAGAGGTGTAATATATGTAATAACACCCATACGGTGGTAAGCCTATCGCCATCCACCAGGCACAACTCCGACTCCGTGCTGCTATTGAGAATTTTCCTGAACAGAAAAAATCGAACCTGATCATAGATAGATAGAAAATTCTTTATTGTACACAATGAAGAAGTACATAATTGTGATACACAGTATTGAAACATGCACAATGGGCGGCCTTATCACTATAAAGTGATCTCTTCCAGGCAACCTTTGGATGGACAGGAATAAGTATATAGACATGGTCAGTGGTGTAGTGTAGTAAATTAAGAAAGCACTTCGCATCATCCTCGTAGTAAGAGGCCGCATATCGTTAACACTAAAGCAAAAAGGAATATTGTGTGTCTGCTTTTAATTTTATAGTAGGTGTCTAATTCTAATTTTTGATGACTGTATCAGCGATCAATTTGCAGTGGACTCCTAAATGATGTGTTTTTTTTTATTGAATTACCTTTTTAATTAAGATTAAGAATTTATTAATGTCCTCCTTTAATACCATTTTGTAATACAAACTAAATCTTTCTACTCGTACGTGTGAGAATCGAAGCCCTATTGGAAACTAGTCCCAATTTCTCTTTTATTTTGGTTGTCGGTATCCACCGTCGCTAAGCAACAGATGTCAATCCGGCAATCGTTATTTAACGGGTATGGAACAATTCCTTGTGGTAAATGTATACTAGATACAATGTTTTCATGGTAATTTGGGTCACGAAATAAATTTACAAAACTTTACTAATAACTTTATTAGAAAAGAACTTTACGAATGCATTTTTTGTTCCCTTTTTTCAAATCAAATCAAATCAAATCATTTATTTCCATGGGCCCCAAGGGGCGCTTGAACACGTCAAAACAAACATCAAAACACAAAAAATATAAAATTAAAATAAAATTTAGCTAACTAAATTATAATACTTATTGTAATAAAATGATTTGACACCGGAGCTTAGATTGACTTTAATTCAACTTAGAGAATTGAATTAAAATCAATTGAATTTTCAATTGCTTACTCGACTGACTGAATTATCAACGCAGAGCATAAACCACTAGGGCTAGAAATTTCAAAAGATGCGCACTATGAAGTGATTTTTGGAAATTCTACCCTCAAAAGGTTCAAATAAGGGTTGAACAGTTGTATGGCAGTCTGTAATTCTTAAAGTTGGAAGCAAAAAAATCGTATAGTTACATTTAATAAAAAATAAATTAATTTCTGTACCGCAGCTTTTCCAAATTTTATTCCAAAGAGGCATTTAGGGGTTTAAGTTAAAAGTCAGTTTACGTGAAAAAATCAAAAGATGGCATTGATCATGATTTCTAACTTGCGGACACTGAGCAGAAAAGATAATAACGTTTGACGCAAGTATATTTTTCCGTTTATTTACTATCTAAATTATTGAGATTAATACTTTTATATTAGCACACATTTATTTTGATCGTCGGTTAGCAGGTTTTTCAATTATTCATATTAATATAATATATTGTTTCATCAATGATTTCATTGCAATTGTCTCTATTAATTGTTAAATCTATGGAGTTTCGTCAATGAGGTGACATGGCTGCGTTTTTGCGTAAACACAAAAGAGGCAATCGAATGGCCGAAAAGTCATAGTTTGGTTTTACTAATATGGTGCTACTCATATAATCCATTTAAAAAACCAGTTGGTAAGTGTTTCTCACTAGTTTGGTTACAACTTAACCTCGTGGTTTGTTTTAATCACTCGTACTTACCTTATTTTTCAGCCAGAAGATATATGTACAATGAATTTATGAATCGCCGCTGGATGTTTAAGAAAGAGTTTCGATAGAATTGATACCAAATTTTGAATCATGTAAAATGGTTATATGTTACATGGGGAGCTATGCCTCTCGTTCATCGTTAAAATACAAATGCTTATCTAGTTTTTTTTCTGCTTTGTTACAGGGGAAAGGGTTGGTGTTCTGTTTTTTACCTTCGGGTTCTCATATTGGTTGTTTCAAACCATCTTATTTCAATGAGTCTGCGTATACGCATTGGAGTGCGTGAGCTCGAGCACGTGGCACGGGGCCTCTGTCTTGGGAACTAGGCACTTGTACATACAAGTGCCTAGTTCCCAAGCCGGCCCGAAACCATGGCCGGTAAAATCATCGGCCAGAGTGACTGATCAAAGCTGTGAAAAATTGTTACCTCGACGTTATACTGGACCTTCTTCAGGTGAAAGCGTCTGCTCCACAGGTATTTGATTAGAATTCTTTACAATTTGCTGCAGTGAACGCAACGAGCTCCATCTTAGAATCTTTGTAAATTTGTGTTTACTATTGTCTTTCTAGACAAGCAATGATCTACTCTAAAGATTACAAAAAAATATGAATATTTCGCAGTCCGCCTTGAGACTCTTTTAAATTCTCCTGCTTGGGCTTCAGACTGAGTTCTGAGTCCAGTGGCTAGCCTGGATAGGATAAGGTTTTTAAATAAGTAAAGACACAGCAGTTACTGTCATAACCGTGTCCGTCTGATTGATTCAGAAAATAAAATTTTGGTTTATCTTTATCGGCATTTTTATTTCTGTACTACTTATATTTTAAATGTAAAGATAACTAACTATAAGTGTTACATCTTTACAGTATCCCACCAGTATTGGATGCGGCACCAAGATGCCTCTGATTAAGACCCAAGACAGAAGAATCTCTTCACAATACCAATCGTGTAGCAGAGGTGTACAACACCCACATTTTAACTGTTATGTTTTGGTACCGGGCACAATTCTAACTGCTATTGAGAATTTCCTGACGGAAAGTTCACAAGTAATACTTTGCCCAGCCCGGGCATTAGACCGGTGAGAGGTGCATACGCTTACCACTAGACCAACGAGGCAAATTATATAATAATTAGTGACCATCAAAACGATTTATTTTCCATTTTTATATTTTTATGTTTTTTTTCCTAAAAACAATACTTACAAAAATCATATTATTATATAATTTTAACAAGAAAAATATTAAAATATATCATAATCATCAAGATAAAATTAGAATTTAATTATTGTTTTAAGGACTGTGTTTTAAGAATTTGTGAAATAGGCCAAGTGTGCATCCTCCATTACAATCATTCGCTTATGCATTAGATAATAAAATTATAATGCATCTTTATTTTAAAGGTCGATCAAGGGTCATTTAAATCAATTATCAACAGAATAAAAAGAGAAAGAAGAATTTTGATTGCTAGATTTCTTCTTTTACTTAAATATATTATTGAAACATTGCAAGTTTGTCAATACTATTTAACCCTCAAATGTTATATTCGATTTAAAAATATATACTAATACACTTAAGTATAACGATTAACATCAAATTAGTTTTAGAAATTAATTTATAGAATGTACCAAAGTCCAATAAATGTAAGATAGTTTATACAAACGATACTATCAAAGCTTATTTTTATGTGTTTTATAACCACTTGCGATAAAAATATGAGCATGTTTGTTGACATAATATAGTATTTTTACGGTGTCCCAACACAGTTTTAAGTCTATTCAATTTCATAATTATTATATCAACATAACATTCTTGATATTTCTGATCAATAATTTAGGTCACTTTACTTATTTCTTATAGGTTTAGCTATAATGTAGTTACAGAAAGTCTAGTCTACGTAATAAAAAAAAAACTTACTCAGGATACAGAGTTACGTCAATGTCAAAAAAATGCCTTAGAATACTTTAAGAAAACTTTTTTACTCACCTCACAAACGATTAATAAATAAGAGAATCAGCATACGTCACTTTGCTCACCGTTCGCTTAAATAAACATCAAACAAATCCCACTTTTCACCACAAATTGCAACACTCACTTCGCGTTTCGGCCGGTGAACTCGCAAACTTTCGCTAATCAGCCAAATTGTTACCAAAGTTTTCGTACCACGTGTTGCGTCGTTGTACGCGTGAAAAACAATTTTATTTCATGAACGCGACGAGCGCGCACCCTCCTTGCCGCAAGTAACTGACAACTGACTGACCGTTACGTATTTTCTTGTACATATACATATAAACAATTTATTTTCATAGACGCATCAATGCTACTGATGTACGGAACGGCGTGTCGAATTTTTTGATTTGAAAAATAGTGTGACGATTCTATTTTTGGCACCAATGGCACGACACTATTCGGTCGTATATTTCGCGGATGAATTTTATAGTTTGCTGAATAGATTTATGATAAAAAATAAAAGTTATAGTTTGTTCTTGTTACGTCTTTCCTAAAACATTTTTGAGATACCTAGAGACCTTCAAATTGACTGAATTTGACACATATTTTTTTGCCATTAAATCTCCAAAATTTATCGAATTTTGTTTATTCACAGCCTTTATTTATATTTTTTTTATTGTTTTAAAAGTATAAAGGTCTACGTGTCCCAATTTAAAACATAAAAAGTTTTAAAAAGTTGTAGTAGAGCCGCGCGCTACGGAGCTTCGCATTCGTGGTTAATAATGTTGCCATGTGAGGGATTTATTTTCCCATACAGTATTTCCGTTTGAAGCAGGTTAGTAGAGACTTTTTGTTGTCTTTTTTATATCTTCCAAGAAATGTTACGTTGTTAACATAACATAATATCACGCCTTTACTACTTACATTTAAAATCTAATAAATAAATAAATAAAATATATTGAACATAGATTTAAATGTTAAATGCTACACTTATTTTATAGAGTTTTTGTCGTGCACACATTAATTTTTTGCTTGTTTATCGCCAAAATTCTGCCATCAAAAATTTACTTTAGAACAACAGTTTTTTTTAATTTAAATTGTAGTAGGTAATCAAAAACACAGGCAAAATAATACTTAGGTGATATCGCTGCTAGAAGAAGATTTTTTTATTTACACATAAATTGCATGTTTGTGGATTGATGACGTCCATGGGCTGTACTCCACTTGCAATCAGGTGGACTCACTGGTGGTAGAGCTCTTGTGAATGAGCTTGGGGGTGGCAGCACCACCGTCTCACCTTTAACCTGCCGCCAAATAGTAGTGCTTCCATTACTGTGTTCCGTTTTGGTGGTGAGATCAGGCCCTGAAATTACTGGCACTTGAGGCATAACACTGTAATAGTCCTCAGCTGCAGCGACGCATCTATAATCTGCTTTTGTGGATTGTTGATGTCCATGGGCTGTACTCCACTTAGCATCGGGTGGACCACACGTTCGTTCGCCGTGGGCATAGTATAAAAAAAAACTACACGTTCGTTCGCTGTGGGCGCAGTATAAAAAAAATGTTTTATTTTTAAATAAATATTAAATTAATTTCTATAATAACTTAAATACATAGGTTTTATTCGGTACATTATGGCCAGTAAAAATAATTGTCCCACACAATGGGGGTTTCTCTTTTAAAAACCGTTTGAAAGGGACACATGAACACGCAAAGCTCACATTATGCTTAGTTCTACTAAATAACAATAGAGTGCCATCAACAATTATTATTGGGTAGTTTGTTCACAATACAAAATCATAAATATATTTAATGGTTTTTTAGATAATATAGCTTTGATTAATCGCATCGTTACCGAGAGTGTAGGCCAAAAAGTATTATTTCATGTCATTCGCTTGCTGATTTCAAATGAATGATCTTTTAATATTAAAAATTATTATTTTAGTGTTGGGAAAATCATAAATAAAAATCGTATAATAATAAAATGAATAATATTAAAAAAAATACATAATATATATTTTTTCATTTGTAAATTCCAAAAAATATATACTTTTTACGGTTCCGTAGTACCTACAAGGAACCCTTATAGTTTCGCCATGTCTGTCTGTCTGTCCACGGCATAGCGACGAAACCGTTGGTGCTAGAAAACTGAAATTTTGCATAAACATGTATGTTAACTAAACAAAGAAAGTCGTAGAGTAAAATTTGGAAAAATATTTTTTTTCAGGTAGCTCCCCTACATGTAAAGTAGGGATGTTTTTTTTTTTTGTCGCCTACCCCATAGTGTGGGGTATTGTTAGATAGGACTTTTAAAAACGTTTAGGGGTTGCTAAGACAGTTTTTTGATTTAGGGATCCGTTTGCGAGATAATTAACTTTAAAGAGCAAATTTTTGTTCGAGTAGGGCGTCCCCCCCCCCCCTCTAAAAGCTAAACTACTGGATCCTAAAATCTGAAAAAAATTGTGTCGGTAGTACATGTAATGAACTTTAAAGGAAAACTATAGCGGATAAGTTCACTTCATTAGTTCAAGAGGAATAGGGGTCCGAAATGTCAGATGCAGTTACTCAGAATATTTCGTTCAAAATTCTTGAAACATAAATAAACATACATAATACATATATAAAATCACGCCTTTATCCCACGGGGGTAGGCAGAGACGATGGAACGCCATGTGCTTCGCTCCTTACATACTTCTTTCGCTTCCTTAACATTCATACATCTCGTCATACGTGCTAGCTGGTTTCGTGTACTACAAACATTTCCTATCTGAAGGACGCTATTTATCTGGTTACTTTAAATTAATTAATTCTAGAGTAATTGGGGTCCAAAGTGTAAAATGCAGTTACTTAGAATAATTCGTGCAAATTACAAAAACCTTTGAAAGTAATGACTTGATGAAGATGTTACTTGTTTAATACAGATAGTAAATCCCTTTTAATTCGAAATATGTTGTTACGACTAGCTACGGAAGCCTACTGCGCGTGGCCCGACACGCACTTGGCCGGTTTTTTATTAGTTTGCATAAACATATTACATTGATTTCACCTGCTGTCAATCACGTGGTTTTTATGCAGTTAGCAGTTTATGGTGTTAATAACGATTCGCAGAAATATTATTATTATTTCTGCGAATAGATACTTCACTACTTTATAGGAATACTAGCTATAGGTCGCAGTTCCACATGGAATGTTAACCTTTACCTAGTGGTAAGAAAATAGCCACATATTTTCATAGGTGTAACCGTTTTGGGAAGATTTAATCATTAACATTGTGACACGAGATTTTATTCCATAAGATTACCATGCAATGAAAAAGTTTTTAATATTTTCTTAATTAAGAAAGAAGTCTTTATAAAAAATTACAACATAAAAATTATATAACAGGCAAATAATAAGGTCGTCAATTGCCTTCAATAATATTAGAAGTACTTATTGTTTGCTCTATACATATATAAGGTACTTGTAAATATTACTGTATGTACAGGATATTAAATTGTTGTATAGTGATTTCTCCTGGCAACCCTGAATCAATATTAACTTATTGGTTTGATACACACTGAGCTTTCTTGAACTTAATTTAATATGAAATCAGTCTATTTACTTCGGATAGAATTGATAAATATATTTTAAAAAATGTTAAACATAATTGGTAAGGTAACTTCAAGTTGCTTTTAAATACAAGTTGCTAGAAACAATTTGCATTAAAAAAAATATCAAATGCCTATTGAAAGCAAATAATAAAAAAAATATGCTTATAAAACCAACTTTCCTATTGCCTTGTTATTATCTTCATGTATATGTATTAAGTTTCATTAATTAGATACCTATTAACCACCAAAGTTCGAAAGATTTACACCTAAATACCCTCAATTATAAGCACGTACCATATTTCACCGGTCCTATCACGAAGACATGACAGCTAAACGAAAGGAAATACCAATCGATTCACGCTATAATAAATGATAAGTACAAAAATGTAGTTGGAACAGCCCACCCCAATAATTTGTTAATTATTTAAAAATTGACAGCTAAAAAAATACCCAATGAATAGAAAATTACATTTCTATGAAGAAAGAAATCAATAAAAGTAGTTATTTTTATGGAAAAGGTGCGATTTTTCAATGGCAATAATCTATCTCATGTTCAACGGTAATCATCATCCACCTACAACCCTTAAATAGAATAGTATTAATACATATATATGCAACATTTAATTGGTCTAAATACCACGCGCGTGGCTTTGCGGATAGAAGCCAGTAAACTATAAAGCCAAGACAAAGAAACTTCTACCTCGTGTGCCTCCAACTTAACAACGGTAAGGCTAGCTAAAAGCAAATGACCAATCGATACAGCTTTAATAATTGATACCGCCGTAGAGGTACCGCATTTACTTTTACAAGTCTTATCGATCCAGTCACCATTACAGACATAATTGTCTTGTATTGTGAAGGGAAAGTAGCCATAATTACAGATGGGGGTTAATAAATAATGCTCTAAGTTTCGGGTAAGAACGGACTGTCACCCTGTCATAACTTTAGGGTAGTAAGAATGTGGGGTTCTATTGTTTTGATATTAAGTCCTGTCGATGAAGTTGAGTTTGATTTGGTTAGGGCCAAAGCACAAACGATTCTTTGAGTTGCTAAAACGCGCGATTCAAATGCCGTGACCGAACTGTTTTGAAAGAAATAGTCAATTGTTTTAATGGAATACAGTCAATTGTTTCAATGGAAACAGTTGCTAAATCGCCGATCGCCAAGTAAGCGTGATCGTAAGTAGCGTGTGTGCTATGATCTTACCTTTTGTTCTACGGTAGCAGACATGCATTGTTTTCTTTCTATATATCTTGTTAACTTTTCAGCGTGTGTTAAATTAAACTAAATTCTGCTTTTAATGATGTTTTAACTAGTTTTTGAGTTGTTGAATATACATAAAATAAGTTTCATAAGCCTTGACGAACAGCATTCAGCCTGTGTTTCAGCTGCATGATGTAGCGCGATTGAAATATAAAAAACTGCAGACGGACTGTTCAGTTTGCTGTTGCATGTTGTCTAGAGCTTTCAAGCTTCCCTATCTGCGCTGAAAACCAATGTTGATTTGTCCAAGATAATGATGCCAGTCACTGAAACAAACATTAAGAAATGATCAAATTATAGGTCTTAATTACGCAGCAAGTAGTAATAATTAACTTTTTAGGGGGTTGACACAGACAAGTAAAAATACCCATACTCTAGATTCTACATAGTATTGTTGTTGTATTAGTTTTGTATGGTTTCTTGTTGCTTACATAGTAGTGCAAGTAGCATAGGTATAATTATTTAACATTATAACAACGTAAATAACTTATGTTAGGCTAGGTTTTGCCTCACTACTTAAAATGACTATGACCTTTTTTCTATAGTATCCTATATAAAAATGCATCTTAAAACATTTTTGTACGTTTCTACATGAGTCAAAAAAAACATAACCAATTTCACAAATTACTTTTTTCAACGGAAATCGTCGTCTTAAAACAAAGAACTTCAATCAGTCGCCCTTTAATTTCCAAAAGGCATACCGCAAGCACAATGGCACATCGTAGTACAAAACAAAGGGTGGTTGGTATCGATAATTCTATAAATAGGAGTGCTAGCTGCATTCTGTGGGCTTCTAACAATGAGCCACGATAACTAACACTGGTCGTGTGTTTGTAGGGCATGCGTTGACACAGTAAATGAACAGTCTTTGTTTTCTGATGAAGTTCTCTACTAGTTTTCTGAGGAGGAAGATGTCTTCACAGCTGTAACAAGTAGTTTTACTTATGGACTAATTTTACCAGTAACTTACTGTAGAATCCTATTTATATTACAAATTGTTGAAATCGATATTCCCATGCTATCAATCTATTGTTATCAGTGTAAAAAGAAATTAAATTAAACTGAGCGTTTCTCGCCATTAAACGTAAACATTTGGCGAGTCTATAATGTGTTGATAAAACTTACATTGTACAAATGATAAAAAATAGAAAATTTGACCTTGGTATCATTGAAGAATCATTATTTATACAATAAAAGCAACCCTTTTCTATACAAGAACATTATATTCAAACTCAGAATTCATTGACCTCTCCTCGTTAGTCTAGCAAATATTTTATTAACAAGAAAACTTAGTTCAAATCATAAAAATAAAATACAATATCCACCTTCATCTTAGTCCAGACAAACGGAAGCGCGAAAACAAAGTCTTTTATTTTACTATCGTTGTCTGGAGCGATGTAGGCAAAGATAAAAAAACATCAAAAACTATCTAAAATCTAGTCGAAACTGACAATTAAAAATATACCAAATCCAGGTCATCTTTGTAATGTCATTACGCGTTATTACGGTCAAATAATTCATTCATATTTAGCGTATATCGTTTGAATATTTAGTTGTGCACTACGCTGGCACTGAGCCAACTAAATGTTGGTGCATGGAACTATCACATGGCTGGATATAAAAAATAACCTTTATATCTTATTTTCTGTTTTGATAGATTGCTTGCATATATTTTTTAATATTTCTTGATCATAATTAAAGAAAAAACATAAAAAAATATCTATTGTAAAAAAATGTAAATGTATTTTATATGGGTTATTTACCTGAAATAAAAGATTTATTATTATTATTAACAGGCGAACTGTTGGTGTTCGCACCTCTGTGTCCCCCTTATGCGTAATATAGGCGTGATGTTTTGTTAGTATTAGGACAAAGTAAGTTACAGGTATTTAGGGTGTATATTTTATAAGACCATAATTGAGCTTGAAAGAACTCGTAATGAAATGGCAAAATGTTTATTATTGAAATTTTCTGTATAAATTGCTAGGTCAAAATAAAGGTAACACAAAATTTCTATTTTATATGTTTTAGCTTTATTTTAACACTAGCATGTATTGGTAGATCACCACGATGTTACCCGTGGCAAACACTTGTCTATAGGCTCATCACCTAGCTTATGAAACTTAACAGGTGAAATGTGGGTGTTGTACACCTCTGCCACACCCTTCTGTGGAATATAGGCGTGATGTTATGTTAAGTTAAAATTATTACAAATGCCCCTAATCCTATCTAATGTAATAATATCTAATCTTAATACTTACAACTGAATTCAGTTCCAAGTGTGTGGTCTACTTAGTGTTAAAACCAATTTGTGTTGTTAGTGCTGGCAGGAATGTGAGCTCTTAATTGGATGGCCATATTCACAGCTGCTTTCGGTTTGCTACTTAATTAAACAAAGGCACTGGTGACAAAAATAACAAAAAGAACGGACTCAAACAATTAACTTTATTCACACTTTTAGAAATGAAATTATTTTTTGTCATTAAATTTGTTTTTACTTCAGTGATAAATAACAAGTTAAAATTAAATTAGCGTAAAATGTAAACAATATACATATCCCATAGTTAGGTATGATTTTGTTCTTTTTATAATTGAATTTTAATGCCTGTAAAATATTTTATTTCTTATTTATTAAAATTTTGATGTTTAAAAATTAAAAATAAATTAATTGTTTGAAAACACCTTCGCAAACAATACATTATTTTATAAGAAAACTGAACAGTTTTTAGTACCAGCTCTTTGCGTTGTTTAACAAATTTGAAGGCTTTTATAATTATGAATAACTATACCCATATAATATAGGGTATTATTATTGTTTACTTTGACATTCATTTTAACTTTATTTCCTTGTAAGAATAAATTTTATAATAATACATCGAAGCTTGTCAAATATGTCATCAAACTATTGGATATTTTTTTTATTTAAATATTTACAATACTAACCTAACTATAATTAAATATTTTAAACTAATTAAATAAATGCCTAACTATATATACATTGGATAAAAGAATAATATAAAATTATAATATTATTTAATACCTATTATATATATACCTATATAATATTTCTATTAAATGATTAAGAAGCACGAGAGGTGTGTAAAATTGTATAAAAATAAATGTTATATTTGCTCATCCTATAATGAACACAGTTAAGTCGTTTGCAGCAAATAAATTCAGCAACTATTACTTCAAATTGCCAAGCGTACAGGAGTTCAAAGACATACGAACTATATTATTACGATGTTCACGAATGTCATCGTTTCATATCAAACTTTGTTAAGAGCTTTACGTGGAACTGCATTCCAGCTCTCGACAAATTGCAATTCTGTTGCAATCGCATTGCTGCTACATTCTGGATCTGTTAATAAACTTTGATATGTCAAATGAGAATTGAATGCCATTTGCAATGACAATTTATTACATTATATTAGATTTTGTATTAACATATTATAATATCATGCCTATATTACTCAAAAAAGTGTACACCGCTGCGGTGGACATTATCCACATTTCATCTGTTATAATTAGGTCCCATAGCATAGAGATAAGCCTTTTGCTAACTCCACGTTACTATTGTGAATTTCCTGACGAAAAGTTCACAAGTTTCGTTAAAAAAACACTTTGCATGACCCGGGAATAGAACCCAAGACCTTGCGTTGAGAATCGCATTCACTAACCACTAGACCATCGAGGGAGTAGTGAGTTTGTGTGTTTGTGTGTCAGTGATTCTGTATTAATTAATGCAATTTACATAATAACGATGATGAGAATTACTATTTGCTGTTCGAGCACGAGGTCGTAACTCGTAAAATAATTGTACCAATCATTTAATTTTTTCAGGAGTAATTAAAAGAAAAATAAAATTGACCAAAAAGATGAGATGGACGTAGTTGAGTGTTTACAATTGAAATACATTTTGGCCCAGTTTTACTAGTATTATAATGAAGAAAGATTTTTTGTTTGATTGTTTGTACCAATTGTAATTAGCTCCATATCAACTGGACAGATCTTGATTAAAATTGGTGGGAAATAGGCCCTAGGTACAATTTAGGCTTTATTGATTTATTATTTACTCGTGTGGTGTAGTAGTTTAAGCGGTCGCCTCGCCGCTCTACATTGCACTGGTGTTGTAGGCTCGATCCCCACATGGGACAAATCTTTGTGTGCTTCGCAAACATTTGTTCTGAGACTGGAAGTGCTTATGTGAGTGAATGTGTGTATTTGGCCTTGTCATTGGGACCATTAGTAGTGTTATTGCTTCTGACGTTCTGTCTAATGTAAAAAATCTAAATTTATTTATTTACGTATCATGCGAGCGGAGCCGCGCTCGAAAGCTAGTATTGACTTAAATTGCAGCAAACTCATTTGACAAATAATAATTTAAATAACTATAACTTACTGGAGTATGTTTCAAGGATCAAAGACATAGGAACTTTATTATTACGATGTTCACGAATGTCATCGTTTGATATATCAAACTTTGGTAAGAGCTTGTGGAACTGCATTCCAGCTCTCGACAAATTGAAATTCTGCTGCATTTCTATTGCTGATGTTACATGCTATATGATCATAAACTTTGAATCTGCAAATGAGAATTATAATTATACTGTGTGTATTGAAAATTAATACTCAATGAATGTAAATGTACTACTTACATGACATACATATTAGGTTTGAAAATAGATCCTCAGTTATTTTCAAATTATTGTTTCAAATGAACTTGTGTATACAGGGTGGATGCGATATAGCGACATTTATTGAAACCACAGCTTCTATACATGGCCAGTATGCATTTCCACCGGATAAAAAAATCTCTGGCGAAAAAAAAAATCCACGTCTTCCGAACAAATTGCACGATCGCAATGTTCAAATTGTTCGGAGAACGTGATTTTTTTTTTTCGCCAGAGAATTTTTATCCGGTGGAAATTGATACTTACCATGTATAGAAGCTGTGGTTTCAATAAATGTCGCTATGTCGCATCCACCCCGTATATGTCACAGGCTTTTGGTGCAAATTTTGGTGGTCGAATAAATTTTATCAAAAATCTAAATGAGATCAGGTTTTTGATCAAAAATCTAAAGTAGTTTAGGTTGATGCTAAAAGTGTAGTAACTGCTGATTTCAAAATTTTTGTGAATCCTTACCCCATAGAAATCTTAATAACTAGTCAATAGAAATGCTATCGACTATCTTTTAACACTGGGACGCATGTCGCCGGTTTTCAAATACCACTTTTTGTATTCCTGCAAACAAAATTATTCTTTTTGGCGATGACATTAAGACGACAATTCCTCAACTCGCACTGTTGTTCGATTAGACAAATGCGCTTGTATTCCTGCAAACAAAATTATTCTTTTTGCGATGACATTAAGACGACAATTCCTCAACTCGCACTTGTGTTTGACTTGACAGATGCGCGGCGACAAGGTCACGCGTCTTTGACATTTCTATTGCCTTATTATTAAGATTTCTATGCCTTACCCCCATATAAATCATGATTCTCAGCATTCTTTAAGCCATTTCTCAATGAACCTGATTTAGTCTAATGGCCATCCTACGGCATAAACCTTATTGTACCAAAAACATGCAACATATATTTATATTTATTATGCCATATTTAATTAGCTAATCACGTGGCGTGGTTGCTGTAAAATAGAAAACTGAACTGACAGCTTAGAAAATAAACCATCCAGTGAAAATAAAAGGTACTCGAATAAAAAATAAACCGAGCTAACACAGAAGTGTCATAATCGTTTTTCAAACACTCTGTAGTTTCCTATCAGAGTATGTGACGGAAAAATAACTGAGGTTTTTTGAAAAATTTTTTTTGCGTGGGTTGTAGAGAGGAAACTTAATATTTGACATAGTTTTTCGCTTTTCTCTGTAAAATAATATGTTTTAATTTACTTATTAAGCGTTGATAAAATGAATGACTTTCATTATTTGGAGTAGAATACGGTATTTAATTTTAGCCTAAAAAACGATTGCTTTGATAAAATACTTTTTTAAAATTGATTTCTCCTTTTTATATAAAAATATATTTATATTATATAAAAATACCTATATATATATATATAAACAAACACAGGTTTAAAAAAATAAACATAGAAACAACTGTTATATTGTGCGAAAAATAATTCTTCTTCTTCTTCTTCTTCGTCGTGTCGATGGACTTGCCATCGTGGTGAAAGGATTAGCCAATTTGCTTTGGAGAACTCACAAATTGCGCAGGGTACGCCGGACACGCGGACGTAGGGAATCGTTGTGTACGTCACTTGGGGAAGCTAAAAATAATAACTATTGAAAGATGGAGATAACAGTTAAAATTATTATTATAACAAGTAATATCACGAATTAAGCAAAAATAACTATAAATTAGTCTCTGATGACAGTCACACACTTTGCCTACTCTTGTATATCGAGAGCTGGCCATTTGCCAACAGGATGTTGTTGCTCCTGATCGTTGCCCCATCGATCGTTTTTCAAACACTCTGTAGTTGCCTATCAGAGTATATGTGACGGGAAAAATAAGTGAGATTTTTTGGTAAATGTTTTTTTGCGTGGGTTGCTGAGAGGAAAGTTATTATCATAGAAATCTTAATAACTAGTCAATAGAAATGCTATCGACTATCTTTTAACACTGGGACGCATGTCGCCGGTTTTCAAATACCACTTTTTGTATTCCTGCAAACAAAATTATTCTTTTTGGCGATGACATTAAGACGACAATTCCTCAACTCGCACTGTTGTTCGATTAGACAAATGCGCTTGTATTCCTGCAAACAAAATTATTCTTTTTGCGATGACATTAAGACGACAATTCCTCAACTCGCACTTGTGTTTGACTTGACAGATGCGCGGCGACAAGGTCACGCGTCTTTGACATTTCTATTGCCTTGTTATTAAGATTTCTATGGTTATTATCTAATATAGTGGTATTTCCTTTAAGATGTGTTTAATGTTTTGTGATTTTACATACTTAACACTTTCAGTCTTGGTATTTAGAGTTTTTGACCACCTTTTTACACCTTACATAATTATATTTTCAACTATTTCATTGATAAATTTATTAAAATTCGATAAAAACCAGAGTACCTACCTAACCGCCACACAGTAACACCAATTTTAGTTTTACTCGATTTTATTAAAAAGTAATCATTATTTTTTAATTTAAGAAACCTTAATTGAACTCTTTATGCAACTATTTTCTATTAATATTTTCAATAGTGTGACTGAAAGAGACTATAGTGTGCAGACTTAATATAATAATATCTTTATAAAATTAATGGCTATAATAAAATGAGGGTAGAGTTCTAAATATATTCAAGGCGCTAAATAACTTATTAACTAACGTCTCTTATTCGTGTCGATGGTTCGTCAAATTCGTCATATTTTATTGGCCCAGAACATGGCCACTTTCAAAACGCTCTCATCGGCGATCATGAATGCCTCTTTTGTGCAGGCCGGGCATTTGGGCAATTAGTGACGTGAGTCATGGTTTGGACTGCTCCACAATCACATGTCCAGTGTGGTAAAGCTTCCGAGATTGGGATAAAAGGTTCGGGAAAATTATTTTCTACCCACCACCGGTCTCATCTGGCTTGGGAAGTAGATTTGACAATAAGTGTAACGGATCCAGTCTATAAACTGTTATTGTTTTATGGGATATTTATTATGTGTTTTATCTTTGATTCTCATATTTCAATGCTGTCGCAAGCGTCAATTCATGTTCCTCGAACCAAAACCAAAAAAAAAGGTAAGTATCCCGTTAAAATCAATGACATTAGTTATGCTCGACGTTTCGAAACGACTTGCATCATTCGTGGTCACGAGTCGACTGGTCAAGCTCAGCGCCGTCTCCGTTAAGCGCGTATATTGTGCACTACCCCCACTTGATCACAATTTTAATTTTTATTCTTTTAACGTGAGTATCAAATCGGGAGTAGTATTTGGTTAATACAACGAATTGCACACTGGAAACGTCGCGGCGCAGCACAAAAATAGTATTTTATAGAATATTGTATGATCTACAATTTTCAGCTCTATGGGAATTTCAGTATCCTTGTTTGTCGTCATTTTCTTATTGGACAGTAAAGTTTCCATCCGCAACGACTCTCATAGATGTCTAAAATATTCAAAAACACAAACATCATTGCTCTAATGAAGAAAAGGAAAAATAAGATAAAGTAACCCGTGGATACGTTAAGCGGATATATTTATTGCCAGGCTTTCGCAATTTGCTCTGACCCCAAATACTAACGATCGAACAATTTAAATGAAACAATACGTCCGCTAAAATCGAAGCATTTGTTCGTTTGAAATTCAAGCCGTTACGGTCTACCTAAAACATAAATTCATTGTAACACAAATCGTTTTCGCTCGGTGCTCCTTCGAAAATGGTCTTTAACGTCTCCTGGGCTTTGTGTAAATAATGTTCTTTAAAATTTATAGCCGCAATAAATGCTTGGTACCCCTTTTTCTATGAAAATAAGTTTAAATTTACCGGCTTCTTCCGGTCAGATTATGCTTGTTTACATTTTCTTAGATTTTTCTAAATGATAAATTATGATAAAAGATTGAATGCTGATTAATGTTGTAAATTTAAATAAATAAAAGTTTAATTTTAGTTTGGTTTTAAAACATTAAAAGTATACTGTAGATGCTCAATTCAAAAAATCAAATCATTTATTTCCATGGGGCCCAAAGGGCACTTGAACACGTCGAAATAAACATTAAAATACAAAATATATAAAATTAAAACAATACTAGTAAGTATTTATATTATAATACTTATTGCATTCAAATAATTACTACTTGCTTATTATATTTTGCATTTTTTTAGTGTGCTGAGCTTGATACCACTGCTTCACACATAGCAGCAACCATATCCTTATACATTTTGTCCAATACTACTACTATTTTCCCTACTGATATCTACTTTTGCCAGGTAAAAGCAAGATTTTATTTTACACTCAACATTCAATTCAGCGACCAGGAACAATTATCCTCTTACGGTGTCTGAATAAAACTGCTCCACTCCCCACTCAATGGTTATTTAAAGCAATTTCCATCTTCAAGAAAACCGGGCAATATCGCCCCTCTCCCGTTGGGAAAAGCTCGTTATAATTGCTATACATTAAGTCATTTCAGACTTATTTTTGAAATTATTATTACATTTTGTTGCTGTCTCAATTATGTTGCTATTAACTTCAATATGTTTTGTCGAAATTTAATGCGTTAGATTTTTGGTATCCTTCTTTATATAATAATATGGTACAATAAAAAGTAGATAACATTTTATTTAAAACATTATCCTCAATATAAATCAGTACCCATGTTATGGCGTCAGCAAAATCAGGTCAAAACGTTTGGCATTAACGAGGTGCCTAACTTTAATAGCTAATTAAATAATCAGTTTTAATAAAAAAATAAGTTGTTATCATTCTATATTATGAGCTATATTTTAAAATACGGTGATTTTTTATAAAATGATGATTTTTGTTTATCATAAAGGCGCTTTGCAGACGGAGAAACCTGGTTGTGGCATTTATTAGCTTTTGAAGAGTTTCCAGTCGCAACTGATAAAATAAAAATGTTTCAAAAATATTGACTTTAAATTCTAACAATGGTGTAGTAGTTTTGGAGTCATAATAGACAAACCATTTCCTGCTAGCGTAAATATAGTTCACCAAGCTTTTGAACAATTGCTTACATTTCTACAGCTTGTATTTCAGATTTCGAACAGCTCCCACCGGAACTACCTCCCAGAACAGCTAGTTTTATTAAAACCTTATTTCGCTATTCCTGATTTTAATACAAGAATATAAACCGAGAATTTCTAAGGCGAATATGCAACACATTATGCTTTAAGAAACTACACAGGAACAATTTTAGCCTACCCAGGGGAATTTATTTTCTCACGGCATTCCTGGTTGTTTCTTCGTAAGAATAAAAATAGCTAAGCTTTGCATCGTTTTATGCGTTTTGCTGATAAACTTTTAATTCAAGATTTAGATTATCCAGATTATATGACATAGATGCGGCAGTATTTATGACGCCTTAATTATAATTACATAGTTCGGTATTTCTCTAGTTTAGTTTAAGAAATGTTATTTTAATTTATTTAATTTATTGTAAAAGGATTATTAAATTTATAATTATATTGTATTATATTTTTTACGAGTATATACCACTTAGTTATGCTACGATTTTAAAAAAGCTTGGTTTTGTAGTCAAGTATATTATCAGTAATGACAAATATTTTTTTGTAAAAATAAACCCTAAGATAACATCATCAAACCATCCTTAATAATAGCCCTACAACAAAAAAAACTGATAAAATCATTTCCAGACTAACAAAAATAAAGATTAATAGGTAAGAAAAACAGTGTTCCACAAAATAACGTCCGTGATTATGATCTAACCGGAGGAGTGTGTGCTTGCGTCACTTATTCGCAATTGAGTGTCACCAGTTGGCCGTCAGCCAAATGCCCTAGTGTTTCAAATCACTGTATTCGCGGACAAAAATGTATAATGGGTAACTAGGAAAACTTTCTCTTGCTCTGGATTAGATAAAATTTCCTTTATTGTTGCTTTTTGACACTCGTGAGAACGATTTATGTGAATGTTGTGGTGTCGGGCGACCTGTTACTTATAGTTTTATGTTTAAACATAACGTAACTTAACATCATGCCTATATTACCCAGAAGGGTGTGGCAGAGGTGTAAGACACTCACATTTTACCTGTTATGTTTAAGTCTAATGGGATAGGGGGTGAGCCTATCGCCATCCACCGGGCACAATTCAAACTCCGTGTTGCTATTTTCAAGTAATCGTACTCGAGACATAGCGATGAATGGCACATACGCTAACCACTAGACCATCGAGGCAGCAGTTTTATGTTTATCGATTTATAATTGACTAAAAATTATATTAGTGTGTATTTATTCCCTTAAGCGGGGGTGGTCAGTCATTTTGAGCTGGCTAAAGAACGATGATAAATACTGACATGTGTCAATATTTATCACCGTAATTTAGAAATAAACAAGCAAAAAAAGAAAAACCTTTATATTTTTGGAATCGGCCTAAGATAACCTTTCAGATTTCAAATACAAAGATTATTAACACTATATTAATGTGGTTTGGTCCTGTCTTGGAGATATTGGCAACGTAAACGAGAACCATCACTAAAAGAATTCGGCAGACACATAAAGTTTTAAAATAATATTTAAAAAAAAATTGCTTGCAACTACAAGGGTTTAGATTACCATGATTGTATTGGCTTATTTTGAGATAGTTCTACGCAGGTGGCGGCGCCTTGGGTGAATCATGGGCTGGCAAATATGAAAAACAGTGATCGACAAAATTATGTCCGTTAATTCTTCACTATGGTTATTATGACCTAATCACAGGAATTGTCGGTCTGACGGCCTAGTATTACTTATAAATGAATTCGCTGACAAAAATGTATTACGGGTGACTAGGATCAATTTTATCTACCTCAGTGAATTAGATAGAAATTCTCTTTTTGTCGCCTTTTGGCACTCCTGAGTACGATTTATGTGATGACGGGCGATCTGTTACTTTAAGTAGTGTTTTTGTGAGCTATTATCCATTGTTTTTACAAAAGAAAGCTCATGTAAAAATAATCTAAATGTGAATGCTAGTAAACATGATTTAAAGTTGGCTATTAAATCATACAAGAACCACTACTAAACGAATTTGGCAGAATACAGTTTGAATTTCAATGACGCACTCAATTTGCATGTCTTTTCTCTTAAAAATGATGTTTGTTTTATTTTTATCAGTTTGTGACTTAATTAAACAATAAATTAAAAAATAAAAATAAACAATAAATAAATTGAAACAATAAAAAAAAATTATAACAATATCTAATAAAAACATAAATTAAAACAATAAAAAAATTAAAACAATAAAAAAAAAAAAAAAAAAAAAAAAAAAAATTAAATTATAACAATATCTAATAAAACCAGTCTATGGTTACGAATATGCTGAATGGCTTTCAGTGAATTAATTCATACAATGAGCCACTAGTTTATGAGTAACTGACAGTCCCAGTAAAAGTACCAAAATAGTAACAATTACGATACAAAATTTCAGTGAACTTTCACACATTACGTCATTATCACACACACAATCAGTTTTTTTTTATATACTACGCCCACAGTGAACAAACGTGTAGTCCACCTGATGGTAAGTGGAGTACAGCCCATAAACATCAACAATCTACAAAAGCAGATTATAGATACGTCGCTGCAGCTGAGGACTACGGTGTTATGCCTCATGTGCCAGTAATTTCAGGGCCTGATCTCACCACCAAACCGGAACACAGTAATGGAAGCACTACTATTTGGCGGCAGGTTAAAGGTAAAACGGTGGTGCTGCCGCCCTCGAGCTCATTCACAAGAGCTCTACCACCAGTACGTTTCATTATACTTCATCTTATAATATTTAGAACCCTGTCTATAGGGATGGGAAGGTTATCTTGTTAGAAAAACTAATAATAAAATTGTTCAGCTGCATAATTTAGGATGTAAATAAAATCTTGACAAAGCCAATTAATAGTGATTCAGAACATGATTCTTCGGAGACCTCGAAAAAAATATTGTTAATATTTTAAACAAATCAGTCATCGAATAAAAGTAAATATCATAGACATGTATTTAAAATCATTATATTAATCATAGCTTTTTATTATTTTTTTATTAATTATAGCTTTTGCCCGCGACTTCGTCAGTGTGGAATTCGTTACTTTGACACGCATTAAACCTTACTGCTCCGATGGTAGTCAAATTTTTAAACAAGGTTATATTATCTAACAATTATACCGTCAAATATAAACATTATAATTGCAATCAAATATAGACGACCGGATGGCGGAGTGGGTAGTGTACCTGCCTGCGACGCCGACGGTCGTGGGTTCGATTCCCACTTAAGACAAATCTTTGTGTGCATGAACATGGGGGTTTGTCTTAGTCTGGGTGTTTCTATGTATAATAAGTATGTATTTACAAAAGAAAAGTATATGTATGTATTAGTATCAGTTATTCTAGTACCCATATTACAAGCTCTGCTTAGTTTGGGACTAGATGGCGTTGTGTGTGAGTTGTGAAATATTTATTTATATTTATTAATCCAACCAGTAATGCCGGAGATCAGCAAAATTAGACAAACTTATCGATTAAAAAAGCCTTAGTTAAGCGCCTTGAAGTCAGTTACTTGTATTAAATTATATAATAATATAACGTTATTAAATTTGTTGTTATTTTGACATTTAAAACATACACTTTAACTTTATTTATTTTTATTAATAAATATACAAAAGAAAAATTATAGTAATCCATTTAATAAACTAAATTTGACATAAAGCTATTTATAATTATTACCTGTTTGAAGAAGAATGGTATTTGAAAAATATTTTATATCCAAAAATCAATCGTGTCACAACCCTAGCACGGTGCGTAGCATATTCGTAGATAATTTAGATAATAAACCTTATTACGGCAGGGTTGGGTTTTGTCATAGATGTTATCACGCCCTAATCATCATGAACCCTCTTTTTGGGGTGTTTTGATGTCAATATTAGGGCCAAAACTTATGTGTATTTTTGCGTGACCCAAATTTTGATATAATTCTGCAAATTTTATCTTCTAAAATATTATTAAATTATGTTGATACAAGAAGTGTAAAATTTATTTGGAAGTGGTTTTATTTATTTTTAACAAAGAAACAAAACATACAAACATAACGCCTTTATGTTAGTTTAATATTTAAAGTTAAATCACATAACAAAACATAATTTATTACCTAGTAGCGTGGCAGAGGTGTACAACATTAACATTTCACTTGTTATGTGCAGGTCCCATGGGATAGGGGATGAGCCCATCGCCATCTACTTGGCACAATTCCAACTCCCTGCTTAAATAGCGCTTCGCCCGACCCGGGTATCGAACCCATAAACTATCGAGGCAGCAGTCAAATGTTAAATACTTTAGAATAAAAAGTAAAATTATGCATGAAGATATTGTATCATGTATCGATATCCAGTCTTAAACAAGATTACTTTGACCCGTTATTTGCATACTTTAGTTTAGTTTGACCCTTTGACACCTTCATTCAATAAACGTGAAATGGGATCTTCTGAGCCCAAACTTTTCTTTTGACAAAAGTTTTGTACCTGTGTTGTAGAAATATTATTCTGCCTTTACATTTTAGATTGTTTCGTCGGATAATGGCGTTATATCATACCCTTAGGGCATACCTTACTTTCCTTGAATAACAAAACATATCTAACATATTACCTAGAAGGGTGTGGCAGAGATGTAAAACTCCCACATTTCACCTGCTATGTTTAGGTGTTTACGGAGTGAGCTTATCGCCAGCCACCAGGCACAATTTCAACTGCGTGCTGCAATTTTGAATTACTTGACAGAAAATTATTTATTTATTATATTTATATTTATCATTTATTTAATTCTAAATACATAATTTATGTATAATAAATCTATGTATATAGTAATTTTATATATTATATTCATTCATTATAAATCTTGCTATAGTCCTTTATAAAGATAAAGTTCTACTCTAATAACTAAACGAAATATGCACCTACCACTTTGTAACTCTGCATCACCCTAGCTTGACTGTTAGCCTTTGGCATTAAGTCCGCCTTGTACATTTTTTGCTGTGCTAAAGTTAAATAAATAAATAAATAAAATTCCGAAATAACACTATTGCCCAATCCAGGAATCAAACCTGAGACCTCGCGATGAGAGGCGGATATGTTAACCACTAGACTAACGAGGCAAATTAGAACGAATGCTCTTAACAGCACCATTAAGAACGTCAATTGCTCCATGAAATTGTTAAAGCAGTTGGTACAAAACAACCAAAACATTACATTAACCGCTTTAATGGAGAGCTTTTTATAAATAAGTACAAACAAGGCGCTGTGAAGTTCGTCCCATCTCGGCAAACTTCGGCGGCGCTCGGTAAATTAAAACAATTTGATCTTCCCAGTACAAAGTCGTGTTTGGCAGATCCGTCGTGCGATTCTGTAAGGGAAACTGCCAGCTACTTTCATAAATACGGTCGATATTTGATTGACAGATATTTCAAATTTCACGTGATTCCATTTATGGAATACGTACGCCGATTGAGGAAACAGAACTTGTACTGTTTGATTTTAATCGCAGAATATGAACTCAGGCATCGCTTCACGGTAGATATACCACCAATACGCACTAAACGTTTTGCTTCAACATTTCTTATGCGAACTGCCAAAGAATGTAACCACTTACCGCATCATCACTTACCATCAGGTGAGATCGTGGTCCAACGCGTGCCTATCCACCAACTTCAAGTTGGTGGGTAATTACTTATTCTAATTAAATCATTGATGTGAACAATTTTTGTCACAGGAATCGTAATTACTATGATTTTTCTCATGTACCTGAAAGTTTATGCAAGAGACATGACATGTGTTCGACCCAAAGATTTACTTCAACATAGGTAATTTTAGATTTCGTCTTATAACTGTCTATATTGTAACCTGACTAAAATATTTTAGTTTTGTTTTTCATTAGTCTACTTGGTTGGCCTCGTGTTTCAATTCATGGATTAGGCAAAGTGTTGTTTATGAACTTTGCATCAGGAAATTATCAACAGGAGTTGGAATTGTGCCCGTTGGATGGCGATAGACTCACCCCCTATCCCATGGGACCTAAAACGTAACAGGTGAAATGAGGTTGTTGTACACATCTGCCATTCCCTTGTGGGTAATATAAGCGTTTTGTTATGTTATGTTATGTTATTTATTTTATTTATTATGCTTTTTTTTATTGATTGTTCTATAACAACAATTCAGTTATCTTTATAAATTAAACTCTAATTAACTCAACGAAATTTATCATCTTCAAGTCCTTAAGTAAACAAAGCAGTATTACACCACAAAATAAAACCACTCAAAAACACGTAGCTGCACAAATATGTAGATTAAGTTCATTCTGCTAAAATAAAAACGGCAATTGTGAGAAGAAAATTTTCGAGAGGGGGGAACAAATCCCCCATGTGACCACTCGGAGGGAATAACCCGGGAATGTACCCAAAATATACGCGGGAAATGCTAGTGATACTCTTTAGCCTGGGATTAAATTTTGCAGACACCGGGTTCGTCGCGATGTCCCGGCTAAACAGATAAAAACGGTTCGGGAGGGCTCGACGAATCCACTTGGATTTTTTTTCTTATTGAGGATTATGTGAATTTGTACTTTGTTTGATTTATTTCCGTATTTTATGTGTGTAATGCAAAATTATGAGTCGTTTTTTATTGTTACAGAGTCAGGTAAATTGATGTTCTTTTTCAATGCTCCGTTTTTCATTTGGCAAAGGTTCTTAAATCTTCTTGCAGACAATATAGAGGAATTGATTTAACCTTTGGCATTGATTTATGCCAAACAGTAGCTATGCCATTTAAACTTAAATAATTATAAAGTTCAATCTTTATTAATTGCAGAAAGTCTCACCAAAACTAAAAGCGCTGATATATTACTAGCTTTTGCGTGCGGTTCCGCCCGCGTGGTATTTTAATAAAAAGTAGTCTATGGTATTCTTTAAGTCTAGAAATATCTCCAAAACAATTTTCATCAATATCAATTCATTAGGTTAGCTGTGATAGCGTAACAAATTGACGGACAGAGGTTGTTTCTCGCATATGAAATGACAGATGACAATGACAACGTTAAGTAGTAACACACGTGACATTATGTCAAAGAGCGCTGAATCGCGATAACAAAGTGTTCAAAGAGAGTGTACATATATACCACTTTCGTCCACCAGGCAATACCACCGAGTCTGGTCTGAAGATCCTCCCTATAGTGGAGGAACATCACACCCTTTTCCTTTACATAAAATATGTATCGCGAAAACGTAATAATAATTGCTCGATGAGATTATTGCAGACATCTGCCCTCTCCTCAAGAACAGGCGTGATTTTATATTTATGATGTTATTATTTATTTGTTACCTACACTGGCAAGGGTAATTTCACCTGACAACGATAAAACTTTTATTACACAATCATAAAATCGAGCGCATGCAAGGAAATTGCAATACAACGCCATCTGTGATAGCATACATAAACTACCGGTATCACGCCACGACTGCAGGAAGCAAGTCAAATATTTACCGGCTGGTTGTAAAACATATGCTTGAGATTTATATCTAGAGCTTTTGTGAACAAACCAAAAGAAAAGACAGTTCAGATATAGTATTCTTCTTAGCAGCTATAGCCGAGTGGGAGACCGTAGGACTGCTGAGTCAAAGGTCTCGGGTTCGAACCTACGGCACACACCTCTTTTAATAATTCGTTAAGATACGTCTTTTCGAAGATATATGTGTGTATTTGTCATATAAATGATCGCTCGCTTACGGTGAAGGAAAACATCGTGAGGCAATCTGCATGCCTGAGAGTGCCTAAAAAGTACTCGAAGGTAATGTGAAGTCTACGAACCCGCACTTGGCCAGCGTGGTGGACTATTGCCTAACCCTTCTCATCATGAGAAGAGGCCTGAGCCTAGCAGTGGGACATGTATTAGATACAGGCCTGCTAGGTATTCTTCTTAAGGGTAGACTCCCGAGCGCCATGTTTTAATAGTAAAGTAATATGAGTTTAAGTTTGATAATATTAGTAAGTTTTTTATCTATTTTAATAGACAAATCATTTCTTATACACTAAAATGCATTAATCGCGCCTATTTTGTTTAATTGAGTTCCATACAAACTAAAAAATCTTATATATAAAATTCTCGTGTCACAATGTGAGTTAACTTACTCCTCCTACTATTTTGTAGGTCTGAGAATTTTCCTGAGTTTATAGCAAATCATTTTTTTTTTGGCAAAACAACGTTTGCCGGGTCAGCTAGTAAAATATAAATTTTAAAAAACGGGCATTAACAAACAGGAGGTTTAGTTGTAATATTTTAAAGCAAATTTTAGCTTTGCTATGCCTTTTTGTAATTTATAAAATATTAAAGTTGTAAAATTAAGGAGGTTTAGTGTTTAAGATAAGATTTTCCTATCAAAATAGAAAAACTTATTAATATTAAAGTTTATTACTTTTGTATTGAAAACAACCAAGCAATTGTCCCTCCTTAATAGTGTTTACGTTTATATCTCAGTTTATTCAAGGCTAGCTTCGGTACACGGCAACGTCGATTAAAGTTATCTGTGGTTTGCCTGGAGTCTTGAATTATCTCAACATATTTAATATCAGCATTGGTTCAATAGTTTCGGTAATTATGTGGTTAAAACAAATAAACAATAAAATATTTCTAAAATCAAACTTAAACTCAAATAATATTGTAAATAAATATATATATCAGCGCAATTACAACTGTTCGTCGATAATAATTAAGATTAATAATTTGATCGTCCTAAAAATAGTTAGTAAACCATCAGTTGATTATTTTTAAGTTGATTACGATGTATAATTAATGATAAGATCGTAATTTGTTAGAATGAGTAATCATGAAGACAAAAATTGTGACGTCACACTTTTTAAAAAACACTCCGGAGAATACCTTCTCCGTCATATATAATAATTGCAAATAAATAGAAATAGAAAAAAAAAATATTTGTAAGGGTGATGGATTGATGTAACAGAGTAACGAAGTCTACCATATTTACTTTAAAGCATGCAATATAGATAACAACGAGTGTAGTTTTATAAAAATTACTTTCAAATTAAAATTTCTAAAAAAAATAATTCCATTTTGCTTACAAACTTTTGTACTTAATATAAAACCCTTTGAATATCAGTGTAGGTACTGAAAGTAATGGGTAAGAATGAAACCCCATGATAATAGTGGTGTATTTCAATGTCAACTCCTGTCAGTCACTTTAACAGCGTTGAAAAGCCTTAGGCATTTAACACCTGAAATATTTGTATGGTAATATGCCTATCATTTTGCGAGTTATAAGAATAACAGGATATTTTGGTGAGACATAAAACATTATTTAGGTACTATATTTTTATTTAAACTGACGTGAGTTTGTAACATTATTCAAATTATGAAATACGGGTGTTACTCACGTACTCACTCAGTGCAAGATTGGCTGCGACTCAGGCGCGACGTATCGCACTCTCTTAATAATGCCTAGACGTACCTATAGGCGAAACCGCGGTCGACTAAATAGACCAATATTACGTGAGTAACACCCGTATTTCATAATTTGAATTATTTATTATGATAATATTTTTTTAAGTTTTCAAAGAAGATCATCGAAGGGTCTAGTGGTTAGCGTATGCGCCTTTCACCGCGAGGTCTCTGGTTCGATTCCCGAGACGGCAAAGTGTTATTTGTGAACTTTTCTTCAGGAAATTCACAATAGCAGCACGGAGCTAGTATGTGAATGGCGATAGGCTCACGCCCTATCCCATGGGACCTAAACATAACAGGTGAAATATGGGTGTTGTACACCTCTGCCACCACACTTCTGGGTGAATATAGACGTAATGTTAAGTTATGTTATGTCTCAAAGCAGTCTACAAAATTTCAATCGGCACTGAAATCAAAGCTTACTTTTAACTCTTCATTTCGCATTAAAACTCCAATACTATCAAAGTTGCTAAATAGCGATGAAAATATTGTTATTAAATTTAATCGCCGTCCCCATAAAATCAACTTATAGTCATAATCTCGGCTAAACTAAGCGAAGCGTAGTGAATGACGTTAATTTCGAGCGAGCTTATTATACCATGGGTTGGTAGGGGAAACGTAATTTTACACTGAGCTTGATCACCTTATGAAATCTAAAAAAAAATATAGCAAAAAGTATCAAATTATAAACAAAATTGCTAGGTTTAGGGCCAGTTTCTGAGATGCCGGATAGATTTTATACAGGATGGCCCGTTTATAGCAGTCCAAAGAATTTTCACAGATGTAGGGCCGGCCAATGATTGATTTAAACGCAACATATGTTCCGCGAAAATCAATAGTTTAAAAGTTATGATTGTTTAAAGTTTTTTCGTAAAATCGCCACTTTGAGTCATGTAAACCTCTCTAAATTGAAAATGATACTCTTTAAATTGAGAATACATCTGTGACAATTCTTTGGACTACTATAAACGGGCCACCCTGTATATCCCATAAAATATAGCCAGATTGAATTTAAAGTGACACACTTGAAAAAAGAACACAGCTGTCACTTTATTTATGTGTGTTATAGATAGATAGATATATAGATAAATAAACTTTATTTGTCCATACAACATAGGATATATGCTTATTATTCTTTATTTATATATGCTTATCCTGCCAATAATGTTTATCTTACACCTGTGAAATTAGGGCTAAGTGTTTTTTTAATATCCTATAAAACACTATGTTTATTAACAAAACTTCACAAATAACTTGAAATTTACAACACAATTTATAAAAAAATCACTTTTCAGGCTGAAGAACTAGCATTATGTTCAGTTTCAGATAACAATCATGAAAAAGACGTTTAAGAGCAATGCTGCACATTTACTATTCACATAGTCACATTGAATTACCTTAAAATTCAAAAGCACTGCTGAGATTCTTTAAAAATACACCAAAAATGCATACCTCAGTTACAATAACCCTCTTGGCAAACAGAAGTCACTCCGTAACAGCCATATATTAAAGTATTTTCAGCTCCGAAAACGGTCGCTACCGCAAAATATATTACGAAGCGCAAGAAACACAATCGGTGCTTTAGGAAAATTTAGGTATATAATGCAAGCTCTCGGTCTTGGACTGATGCCCAGGGAAATGATGTCGTCTGAATTCTGGCGAGCCCACACCAGTCAGGTAAATAAGTCTGCCAGTAAGTGAGCCTACACAATAGCGTACAGCTAATTTATTAGACAGCGCTTAAGGATGGTTGGGGCACGAAACTTGCGAAAGGCAGAGCGAATTGAAGAAAGAAAAAAATAATTATTAAAAAAACAAAAAACCCGACTGCTTAAAAAAAAGAACTGAAAAGATAAAAACAAGTATAGCATTATCTACATTAAATTCATTAACAACAAATGAAATATGTCAAACTAAATTCTTTATGATGTTGCAGGCGGTGACAAACGAAGTTATAATATAGTAGTAAAAAAGTATTGTTTGTCCCCGCCTGCAACATCATAAAGAATTTAGTTTGACATATTTCATTTGTTGTTAATGAATTTAATGTAGATAATGCTATACTTGTTTTTATCTTTTCAGTTCTTTTTTTTAAGCAGTCGGGTTTTTTGTTTTTTTAATAATTATTTTTTATTTCACTCTTTTTAGTTCTTTTAAACGACATGTATTTTTATATGTATTAATTTGTAGAAATTAAATCTTTTTGAGATCAATGAGCCTTAATCGTGAGTTAAACTATCAAATTCAAAAACAATTATTCAAATTTGACCGGCAGTTTCCAAGATTAGCGTGAGCGAACATACAAACTTACTTCCACCCACTTCGGGCGCGCGAGCGTGCCGATATATAAATTGGTAAATTGTGTTTAATCAGTAATATAAATGTGATGAGAAGTATATATTTTTGAAATGGTCTTTTCATGGCCTTTTATTTGATACCCATACTTTGATTATCTAATTCTATAGATACTGCCTCATCAACGCTAAATCGTCCAAAAATTTTGTCCGTAAATTACCTGATCCGACAAAAACCGCTGTCAGTGTCATTTATCACCTCAAACAATTAGGTCATTTGAGTGAATTACAAAAAAACATTTTGTGAGTTACAATGTCGTATTGTGCCATAAAAATATGCCGGAATTATAGCAGACGTGCAAATGCTACTAACACAATCTCCTACCATCGGTAATTAATCCAAAAACAATCGTATTTTTTCAAAACAAATCTAGCAAATTCTGACATTTAATCTCAAAACCCACACGCCATTTTTTGGTGTTGCCAGTCTGAGATACTATATTTATCCGTATTTCTGTTTTTTTTATTCTTCAGTTAATAATTTAAAATTAACAGCTGGTTTCAATAGTCTATTCGTAGATTTACTTACTATACAGGGTGTGACAAAATTAAAGAAATTTAATTAATATTAAATTAATATATATATTTAATTGATTATTATTTTATTTGATTATTATTGTGGCATTTGATTATTTAAAAAAAAACAAGTTTTTTAAGGATTTAATTGATTTTTATTTTATTTACAGTATAAAACTTAAATTTTCCAACAGTAACTTGCTAATATATTTTAACTTTGCAAAGTAAAAATATATTTTTATTATTTTGCTTTTGCAAACACACAATAATTTTATAAATTAAAGCGCCAGTAGTTTAACTGCAGTATTGTGTATTTTTACCCCCATTTATTTTTTCTCCCATTACATTGGGGTAAATTCAATTAGTGGTAACTCTCAGATGAATGTCTAGTCATCGTAAAGCAATGGTTTCACGCACACTAGCTTGTCAAATTTCTACGTCTTTGTTGCAATGTTCACTGCACGAGGCTCCCTCTATGTACTCTGAGTACCCATATTACTATGATGAAAAGAAAATCCATACCTCCCCCCCTTTTTTTTTTCATTTGCCGGCGCCATTTTGAAAATTTATATAGCCTATGTCACTATCACTGTTTCGACAAATTCAACGACACCTCATATGTCAAAATCCGTCTAGCCGTTTGGGCTGTAGGGCGTGCCAAAGAAATAGACATACATACATACATACATACATACGCTCGAAAAACATAACCCTCCTTCTGACGCAGTCGGGTAAAAACAGACTTTAAATACCTCACAATGCTTTCTTTGTAACAATATGACATTAATACTAGAGAATAAACGGGTTACTCACGTATTATTGTCGGGATATTGCCGACCGGTTGCTATATTTCATTAAGGAAAAATTTTCATCAGGGCTGTTAGTGCAGTACCTACGCTCAGTGCAATCAGTACCCCGGCTCGCGCCGCACTGCGTTGAATAATATGACATAAAGTTATAATAATTTGTGGAAATCATTTGTACCATAAACTGCTTAAATCTCAAAAGAAAGTGTTTTCATTTCCTTTAGTTTATTCTTCTAGCATCATTTGTCTACCTTGAAATATAAACTTAAACACTGACCTCACTTTAGAAGTCTATGTATTTAGTTCAGAATACAACTGTGACAACCTGTTATATTTGACTTGTGTCTATACTGTGTAAACGTTTGTGTGCAGTGTTTATAAAGTAAATAATTATTAACAAGAAAACCTAGTTTACCTGATTCCCTAACCCATACCTATAGTTATTCAACTTATCTTCTAGCAGACTTAAACCAAGTTAACAACATTCCTTGTACAAAAATTATAAATCACAAACTTAGATCATAACGGCTTGAACTTCATGGCCGCACAATACAGGGTAGTTGGTGAAATTTACACCATCTACCTTGTGGCGCGCTCTCTTAACAAGGTTTGTAACAAACACTGAGTAGAAATTATATGAATTCACCGCCTCTAGTTATTAATACTAGTTAAAGGGGGCTCCCGTTTCTCATTATAGGGAACGAACACTTTAATGATGTTTGGGTGTGATTTGTTTATTAGTTTCGTGTTTGAACTTACATGCAAAATGCTGCAATGTTGGAACTTGATTAAATTAAATAGAAAGCTTGTAGACTAAATATGTAATTAGGAACATACGTTGTGTTGCGTAATTTCCGATGAACGAATTATAAATATTATATTCGATCACCATTTTTTTGTATGTTGATATTCTGAGACATACATATATACAGAACCATACAGCGACTATAGTTCTAGAGAAGTTCAATCTTGGATGTTTGACTCTAACCATACTGATAAGTAGACTGGTACGGCTACGTTTGTGAGATGTTTGCGTATTCATCGTAATGTTTTTATTTTATTACTAGCTGACGCGGCGAACTTCGTACCGCCTAATTATTGGAGGCATATTTAGTAAGTCACAAACACACGACACAATACTTTTTTAATTTTATTGAAATTTGTTGCTTTTAGATTTTTAGGAATATTAAAGAATTATAGTATAGACGCACAGCAAAGAGACGTTTACATTTCAAGTGACATTTTACCATAGACAATTTCTTTTTGAGTGAATACTGACAAATGTTTACACTATAACTATCAAACTACATCTGTCCTTTTATTTTTGACGGTGGCCATGGTTAAGAAAAGAAGAAGAACTACATCTGTTATCGAGAAAATAAAGAATTCAAACAACTAAAATATTTAAATTGTTGATATTTTAAAACTATTTTCCAGAAGTTATAGTGAAGCTATATATCCCTCAACTCCTTAAAATGCATTCTCCCTTTTGTAAAAAGTGGATAGAACGGCAGAACAAAAATAATAACTGTCCAGGCATTGACTACATAAAAAAAGGCAGGACTGAGTCTCTTGAAACACTTACTGAAGCACCCATAGTAAGTCACACGTACACACAGAACACACACATTGACACAATAGTAAGTCAATCGCCCGCCATTACGCTTTGGACTGTGCTGTTGCTCGGATGTTCAAGTAAAATAATTAAAAATGCCGTCTTGTGTTGTGAAAAGCTGCCGAAACCATAGCGCCTCGACAAAAAAAAACCAGGAGATCACTTTTCATAGGTAAGCAAGTAATATATTCAGCTTATTGCCGAAATTATATCGTTTTCGTAAAAAAATATACCAAAACTATCAGTGTTGACAGTCAATAAATATTTTCATTTACCCTGAATTTGGGTAAATATTTTTTAGTAGTATAGTTTTTTAGTAAAGTATTAAATACATTTAGTATAAATTATTATTCTATGTTTTATAGATTTCCTGCTGCAAACGACGCATGAAAAAATTATTGGATAAAAATAATTAGAAACTGCAGAAATGATAACAGTTGGTATCCATCAAAATATAGTGTAGTCTACACAGTATACACTTCGAGGAAATTGATTTATATAAAACAAAAGGTGGACTTATTCGCATTGTCAGCTTTGCCGTACCAAAAAAGGTAAAGCAATAGTATATTGTTTTAAATAAAGTATTAAATTAATAAATAACAGTACTTTAATTTAAAACTTTTTATTTCTTAGTTTAGTTTATTATTATTTTTTTTATTTTTTTTTTTATTTGCCAATATTTATTTGAAATATTGAAAAATCACATGTAAGTGAATCTAAGCTTCGTGATTGTTGGTTTAGTTTAACTTAGATATTATATTTGGTTTGTACATTTTGTTGACGTTTTCAAGCACTTTCTGATAGGTTATGTAATGAAGAATTTTTGTTTTTTATTTTTTTGATAACTGCCATAACTTATCCTACTATCCGATTTCGGCTCCAGGTCCTAAACTGGGACACCCTGTATATCACTAAAGCATCTTCACCATCTAAGAATCAGGAAGCGCCGTAGGAGTCGTAATTTTCAAATATTTTCCAAAAACTGGGTAGCTGCACTAAAGCATCTTCGCTGCCTTGCGTCAGGAGTGCCCAGAGCAACGAATTTTGTACATATTCCCTTAATAAAAACAAACAACTTCCAGCTGCAGGGCCGCATCGACTGCTAGAAATATAAAATCAACTTTGTTTCGAAATTCAAACATAAAGTTGTTTTATATTGTTTGGTTTTTGGCCACGGTAGTATAAAACTACCTATATCATGTTTGATGGTAAAAAGCAGCAAATAAAAAAATATAAGAACTAAACCTCTAAAATATTTATTTAAATTATTGTAAAAATGTGGGTAATATTTCTCATGGCTGGTATCCCCTAACACACGCACACATAAACAGACCGCCGCCATTTTGGTGCTTCCATCATTTTATAAGTGACATTCTCTCCTGCTTTTTTTATGTACTCTATGTGTCCAGGTTGTATTAAATTATTAATTAATTTCAGTATTTCTCCAATTAAATGTTTCTTTTTTTTAACATGAGATGACAAAACCAAGGATGTTAAAGTAGGAGCGCAGCAAAAAGTCTTTAAATCTATGGACAAAACAATGGAACGTTCGGATACACGGATTTTTTTACATGAGATGACAAAACAATTGAACGTTCGGATACACTTATTATTATAATAAAAATATTTTTGAGAGTTGGTAACACTGTAAGGTTGGCACCCATCAAACATGTCAACACATTAATTATTTTTATATTTTGAAATTTAAATACACGATGTTATGAGCAAAGTTGATATTATGTTGTCGATTCAAAAGTCTTGTTTTAATGCGTTCTTCAATTTGAGTGGAACTGAGAGTACAAATACCGTCAAATGTTTGACAGAAAGTAAGTGGTCAACTTTTATATGGGAAAATGGAATTGTCGTCTTACTTTATCTTACTCGCAATTTTTCCTTATTTGCTCACCGTTTAGACCTACCCTGGACTACGACAAACATTTTAAAACCAAAATCAGCTCAATCGGCCCAGCCGTTCTCGAGTTTTAATCAGACTAACGAACAACAATTCATTTTTATTTAAATAGATATATAATATTAATTTGACCAACCTATGCAAAATTAAGGTGAGTTTTTGTGATATTACTGGATGCGAAGATTTGCAAATCGGAGATAATTTGAAAGCCTCTTTTTATAATAATAATAATACGTTTATTTCAGACCATGTCCATAAGAAGTAGTAGTTAAAATTATTACAGTCAGCGTAGAGTGATCCAACAAATAATAAATTAAACATTAAAATAGCAAGAAACATAAGTAAGAAATACACTCGGAAAATATACAAATATTTAATCAAATCAATTCAATATCAAGTCAATTCATTAAAAACAATACAAAATTAATACAATATAAAATTATTATCAAAATATAAAATTTAAATATAATTTTAGTCCTGTCCAGTTATTATCTTCACCCATTTGGACTGGATAGGACAGTCAAGTCGTGAGGCAATCTTCCTTAGGATGCCGTTGCTGCTGTCTCTTATGAACGAGTGATGTGAGAGTAACCGAGTGAGTTATGAACGATTTTTGAACGAGTGTTATGTTTTTGCTATATTTGGCTGTTAATCTAAATTGTAATCTAAAAGTATCTTCAACATTTTAAACAAAATTATAGTTTAAAAATATATCCCGTTTAGTATTGTCTTATTTTGCACATATTACTCACCAAAATCCATACATGCGACAACACATACCACCGAAACACAGTCAAGCAAAATAACAAGCAGAAATAATTCATAGGGATTCCCATTAATTAGAGAGGATTCCAAAAATAGGAACTCTTCGCTCAATGACTCCCCTCGCTCATCATTATACTCCCCTCAAAGGGGTACGTATTGGAATCAATAAATGAATGGATTACATCGAAGCACTTCTAATCAAGGGGTGCACTATTCAAATAATGGGATCCGGTTGTTAGATAATGACAAAAATTGTGTCATTAATTTTGTGGCTTCATTTTATTAGACATCAAAGTAATAAATAAATTGATTTCTTCAATAAATTCAAGGACCAAGGACCTTATTGGGAAGATAAGCACACATAAATGAAAGTGACAGCTGTTTTTTTTTATTTAAGTGTAACTTATGTCACTTTGAAATTTGGTCGGGTTATATTTTAAGGGTCAATTTAGATATATCCAGAACCTCAGAAACTGACCCTAAGAGTTCAAAGATTGTTTTGATTAAAAAATTGTTAAAAATTTAAAATTTCATCAAACGCAGAATGCTTACAATAAACATTTAAGTAGAAAAACGCCTAACATTATTTTCCCTGCAATGTTCTTTTTTGAGTTTTGCTTCTCCAGTATCTCTCGTTTCCAGCTCTCGTTTATCATCAAATAGGCTGCAGGATCTAATGCTTATGTAACAGTACTCCGTAAAGCAACTGATACATTAAGCTGACGCCTGGCTAAAACATCTTCTCAACTAAGTATACGAAGCGCGTCTCAACTTAAAACTCTCTAAACTTAAAACAAACTCATTATTTAAACATAGATAAATGCCTAATCCCGCTAGAGCTAACGATTTAATACAACGGGTTCACACGTTAAGACTGGCATTATGAGACAAAAAGCAGTCACGTGTGGCGCTTATCTTTAGAGAACATTCGCACTTCGACTTTGGGGTACAATGACGTCACTGACTCTATTATGGAAGTGACAACCCTTGAATTATCTTTTGTTTTGCAAGATGAGAGACTT
Source organism: Hypena proboscidalis (assembly GCA_905147285.1). NCBI lineage: Eukaryota > Metazoa > Arthropoda > Insecta > Lepidoptera > Erebidae > Hypena > Hypena proboscidalis. Next base: position 4,231,665 of record LR990132.1, read on the forward strand.
GGGTGGTGAATGCCTTTTGAAAATTACTGTTATTTTGAACCGTAATCATTTTATGGTGGCGAATACTGTAACTATTTTAAAAATGTGTTTAAACTTTCGCGATTTGAAAACATTTTTCAAAAATTAGGCTATGGGTTGTGACAACGACAACTAGTGAGAGTAGTGCTGAGCTTCACCAGTCGGCTCGAGACCACGAATGATGCAAGTCATTTAGAAACGTCGAGCAAAGTTATTTATTTACATTAATAATAATAACGCGATTTAGACCCGTTGTCTAGTTCTTCAAAAATTTTAAAAATGTGTTTTAAGTAAAGTTACCAATATCATCTGTTTTGCGAATTTATGTTTATTTTTATCTTTGTAACTCACACTCACGACACCTTTGCATAAAATACCTATAGTACGAGAGCCCACGACCAAAATTTTTGTCTCATAGCAATACGGCCAAAACCGCATCAAATCAATAGATACGATTATCCTGAACTCGAAAATACCAATATCAGACATTTTCCGCGTAGCGTTTGATCTGACCGAATTTTCAAAATTGTCAAAGAATTTTACCGAACTGCATCATAGCAATATGTCTGATTTGCAGACTGTAGTTGAATGATAGTTCTGAGATACCGGAAACATATTTTTCAGACGTAAGTGGTGTAGCGCAAACCCGTAAAATCACTTAAAAAAATTAAAAATGAGACAAAAAAAATGTCTCATAGCAATACGTCAGAAAATCTTTTTTATTAGTAAATTTTGGTTATTTAATGCGAACAAAACAACTTTCAGACGGAAATGTGAACGAATTAAATTTTGAGACCGTTTTGAAAACGTTAACAAATTTTACCGATCGGTATCATAGCAATATGTCTGAAAATTGTTGGACATGATAAAATAAGTTGTCCACATGTGCAAAACATTTATATCAGACAAATTAAGTGTAGCACCTTCTCTATCAGACAACTTTTCGATACTCAGATATCATTTAATAATCGTATTGAGGCATCTTGAATTTTCTGTTACAAACCAATGAATACGTTGCGACCCTGAATTTATTAGATGATAATTAACAAAGAATTTACCCGAAACCGTAACATTGAAGTTGAAGGACTGAAATAAATCGCACAAAAGGAAGCTGGCGAGTGAGCTGTATAATAGTAAGAAAGGGGCAGGAGCGTAACAAGCGCTGAGGCTGTTGAAATTAAATACTGATTGATTTGATAGTTTTGGTTTTATTTAAAGCACACTTGAGTAACTTTTACAAAAGAAATAAGTAATGACATCTGTCATCTGTCAAAGTACATATAATAGACAAGGGAGATTCTTGAATATCTATGAAGGCTGTAAATTTAAAAAAACATTTAACAGAGGCGTCGGCCAGGCGATTCCGAAACGTTATTTTCGTTTTTGGGAGTATATGCTACACTTAAAGTGTCTGAAAACAGGTTTTTGGTAATCATGGCAGCAATACGAAAAGTTGAAAAAAAAAATTATCCGTATTGCTATGATACAGGTCGGCTAAATTTTTTGACATTTTCAAAAATGCGCTCAGGCTATATGCTACACGCAAAATGTCTGAAAACAAACTTTTTCGTAATACAATTATAAAATCTATGTACATTTTCACTATCAGACGTATTGCTATAATACCGACTGTCTTTTTTTTTTGACACAGCAGAAATGGCCTCCCACGCAGTTGCTACACTTTCGACCGTTACTACACACCTAGTCGGGTACAGAATCATACAATCTAACGATTTTATAGGGTTTTTGCCGTATTGCTATGAGACATGGTTTTGGTCGTGGGCTCTCGTACTACTAGGATGCCTAGGATTTCTTAAACAAAAAATTTTTACTCTTCAATAATACCACCACCAACCAGTCATATTTTTTTTTCATACATTAGCCACTAGAGACTTTGCAAACTTCATTGTGGAAAATATAAACTTTTATATAAAATTTTTACAGTTGCCAGTTGCAAAAACTTGCAGCTTTTTTTTGAGTTTTTAGTTGACACAACTAAGAAACAGAGCCTGCAGAATGCCTAAATCTCCGTTGTATCAATAGTAGATGTCACTTCTATCATCCATATATCTTCAACATCGTTTTTAGCCGAAGGGGTAATTTCGCTTAATTAATCTAAGCTTAAATACGGCACTTTATAACGCATGAACTTACGACTGGGGCGCAAACTTTGTAATAGCTCTGAGTGTACATAAACATTTCACTACAAGTTATATTTCAACGTTTCAAGTTACATATGAAATTGATTGTATAATAAGTATGTATTTACAAAAGAAAAGTATATAATGTATTAGTATCAGTTATTCTAGTACCCATAGTACAAGCTCTGCTTAGTTTGGGACTAGATGGCGTTGTGTGTCAGTTGTAGAATATTTATTTATTTATATTTATATTTATTGTTTTTTTGTGAGGAATATGTTTTACTTTGGTTTGTATTAAATTATTCATGACTTAACATAACTTCACGCCTATATTAATAAGCAGGGTTTGGCAGCGGTGTACAACACCCACACTTCACCTGCTTTGTTCAGATCCCAGGGATAGAGGGTGAGCCTATCGCCATCCACCGGAAAACCAAAAATCCACGCTAAAAGTACATTATGATGTTAACATTAATTTCAACTATCTTTTACCTAATTTCGGGCAATCTTACACTACAGTTTAGTTATGTACTATAAATTATCTGAAAATTATCTAAAGATCTAAATCAATTAACAACTTTTAAATGTTCTCGTTGCATATTTGTTGATATGATTTAACGACCGGATGGCTGAGTGGGTAGTTTACCTGCCTGTGACGCCAAGGTCGTGGGTTCGATTCCCACTTAAGACATATCTTTGTGTGCATGAACATGGGGGTTTGTCTTAGTCTGGGTGTTTCTATGTATAATAAGTATTTATTTACAAAAGAAAAGTATATAGTATGTGTATTAGTATCAGTTATTCTTGTACCCATAGTACAAGCTCTGCTTAGTTTGGGACTAGATGGCGTTGTGTGTAAGTTGTGAAATATTTATTTACTTATTTTATTTATATTAACGGGAATTACCGCGATTAATGTAGTGTGTGGTGGAGGTACATCAAAAAATTAAAAACCAAAAAAAGTGAGGGTGATCTTCAAAAAAATATCATCAACCTCACGAACGGAGCCGGGGAGCTGCTGAATCAGTCTGCTTGCGACCGTAACAAAGTGCAACTCTGTCAAAACGTCAAACACCAAAAGGTAAATAAAAAATTAATCACGGCAATTCCCGCTAAAATCATATCAATAGATTAATTAAATCTTAATTACGAGGTGTATTCGAGCTTTAAGCCTGTCGTCAGTACAATAGTACGTAACACTGCACAAATTAATACAGATTGATAGTTCGCTTCACGAGACTGATGACGTGAATGGTGACGTACTATGTCGATGTGTTTGTCGCATTGTTTAGGATAGTCTAGTTCTAATTAGCTGTGTTTAAACACATGTTGGTAAGTACTAGGTTGATCATCGACTGTTAATGGCTGGGTAGCCTGAAATATTATTGTCAATATGGCTGGTTTTTGGGATGCTTTAAAAAAACAAAATTTGTATACAAGGCGGACTTAATGCCATAGGTAATCCCTGCCAGTCTACCTTTGGGTGATGTAGAGATTAACAAGGTAGGTGAAGTTATAAAATATAGCGTTCTGATTTGAAATAAAAGGTAATAAAAATCAATGCAATTAATGAATACATAATGAAAATATGTGCGTATATATATGCATAATATCTACATAACAAAATACTTAAATAAAAGTAAATAATTATTTAATAAATAAAATATGTATAAATATATGGACTAATAATAATTATCAGCTTTTACTAGTAAAAGCTGATAATATTGACGTTAATATTGTTAGTGTGCGGGTAATCAAAGTTATATTAAAAATTTATTGTAGTTAAAGTAAAAATTAATAAGTAATATTGTAGCTATTGAGGTATTGTGAGACTGGTGGAAAAAAATCTTGTATTCTGTAAAGTGGCAATCTATGAGAGGATTCTGATGGTAAGTTTTTTTTTCTTTTAATTACATAGAGATCCACACTTTTAACAGATTATTAATATCTGCAAAACACTGATTCCATTTTCAATATACTTTTATCTTTATCATGCTTTGTTTATTTTTTTGATTTCACAGAAAAAAAAAGAAAATAGAAGCTGAATTTTATAAATTTAATGTTTTTTTTTTTAAGTCTAGTCATAAATTAACACTACAAACAAATTCCCTGACCAAATTTCTTGTAACATTCAGTAAATTATCAAAAACACCATACAGCACAGTCATACAAATCAATAAATTACAAAAGTTTGTTCTCGGTTACAAGGGTTAGCACTAGAAGAATGTACCGCTTGATCCGGGTCGATGCTATTAGCTGATTGGATGTGAAATACATCAATCAATGTTCAGTATTGACCGCACTTGGTGATTTATTGAGCAAAATGCATTGTTTTTTGAACGGCCGTAATGACGGTATAGTGATGAGTAAGCCTCGGTATTAACGGTTGAGGGATGGGAGGTACCCTTTATGCAGATTATTTAAAGTTCTTTTTTTATTTATTTAAAAGTCAATTTATGTATTTTGGCACAGTGGTCAGAGACAATTAGCTGCATTCTATTTATTCTCGTTGTTACAACCATAGGATTAAAAAAAAATGTATCTTGTCAAAAGTCGTGGAAGCGCGTGCCATGAGTTCGCGTTTTAAATATAATTTAGGTCGCTAATTGTTTGGAAAAGATGCGGGTCGTATTATTTCTTTCGATAATTTTTTTGCATAATTATGAGTATTAGACAGGTTTTGTATACCAAGTGTTAAAATCATGGTGTCAAAGCCGTTAACCAGTTATTCAGTACACGATTCTAGACCGACCAAGGGTGCATAAAATAGTCATTTTTTGAAAGGCAAATGTCTGAAAATAAGCTTGCGGCAACACTTTGAAGAACATGATTTTGTAGTTTAAGATGCGAATATTGTTAATCGGAAAATTCTACAAATGGCATAGGTTTTAATCGGAAAATCCCAAAGTTGAACGGAAAATTGCAAATAAATTGAGATTATTTTCAAGACTTCGTCACGATGTCATAATTTTTCGTCCTGTATAATAATTTAGGTGGTATGAACATGTGAATAATATTACTTTCATTCCTGCTCATTTCATGAGAAATGAAAGTAATATTATTTACAAAATATAAATAATAAATGTTGATGGTTATAAGGTGAGAGGAAGACTAAAGATGAATAGACTGTGTGTAAGAAGACAAGGCTAACAAGGTTGTGAGTGTTGAGATGAGGTCTAATAGAAATATATGGAAGGATGAAACATATTTCGCCAACGTGACCTAAGTGATAAGGTAGATTATATTTATATAAAGTCGCGAACGATTCGACTATTCTCACTGTTTGGTCGCAAGTATGCTTACAGTAACCATAATTATACCAAAAGATTATACCAACCTAGTAGTTACCAAAATGTGTTTGTATACAGCTAATTAGGATAACACTAACCTCAACAATGCGACAAACACATTGACAACGAGTTATTAACACTACATGATTGAGTACGTCACCACTCACGTCATCAGTCTCGTGATGCGAACTATCAATCTGTATTACGTGTTACGTACTATTGTACTGACAACAGGCTTAAGGCTTGAATACACTTTGTATTTAGGGTTTAATTCGACAGGTGATAAGTTATTTGGCTGAAAATGCTTATTGAATGAATCTTATTAAAACGCGTTTAAGAAAATTTTGTAATAATTGTTACATTATATCTACTAAATACAAACCGATTCATCATTTCTTTTTTAATTAGTATTTAAAGTGACGAATATATTTTTTATTATTATAAAATTGAGTACTTTTGTCGTGTTTTATTGTTTTGCACACGTTTCTTATTCCGCAAGATAAATAGACTGTGTGTAAGAAGACAAGGCTAACAAGGGTGTGAGTGCTGAGATGAGGTCTAATAGGAATCTATGGAAAGATGAAACATATTTTGCCAACGCGTGATATTTATATAAAGTCGCAAACGATTCGATCACTCTCACTGTTTGGTCGCAAGTATGCTTACAGTAACCATAAATATATCAAAGTATTATACCAACCTAGTAGTTACCAAAATGTGTTTATACACAGCTAATTAGGATAACACTAACCTCAACAATGCGACAAACACATTGACAACGAGTTATTAACACTATATGATTGAGTACGTCACCACTCACGTCATCAGTCTCGTGATGCGAGCTATCAATCTGTATTACGTGTTACGTACTATTGTACTGACAACAGGCTTAAGGTTTGAATACACTTTGTATTTAGGGTTTAATTCGACAGGTGATAAGTTATTTGGCTGAAAATGCTTATAGAATGAATCTTATTAAAACGCGTTTAAGAATATTTTGTAATAATTGTTAAATTATATGTACTAGATACAAACCGGATCTTTATTTCTCTTACAATTAGTATTTAAAGTGACGAATATATTTCTTATTATTATAAAATTGTGTACTTTTGTCGTGTTTTATTGTTTTTCACACGTTTCTTATATCGCAAGATAAATAGACTGTGTGTAAGAAGACAAGGCTAACAAGTGTGTGAGTGCTGAGATGAGGTCTAATAGGAATATATGGAAGGATGAAACATATTTTGCCAACGCGTGATATTTATGTAAAGTCGCAAACGATTCGACCACCCTCACTGTTTGGTCGCAAGTATGCATACAGTAACCATAATTATACCAGAGGATTGCACCAACCTAGTAGTTACCAAAATGTGTTTGTACACAGCTAATTAGGATAACACTAACCTCAACAATGCGACAAACACATTGACAACGAGTTACAAGTTCATTTTCAAACATATTATGTACATTTAAATATTCTAATAACTTAATCAAAAAAAACAAAATTGAATACCTAACTATGTACAGCTGTAAGAAAAATAGAACTAAAAAAAATTTAAAAGTTATTAACACTACATGATTAAGTACGTCACCACTCACGTCATTAGTCTTGTGATGCGAACTATCAATCTACTACACATTTTGCCAACGCGTGATATTTATATAAAGTCGCGAACGATTCGACCACTCTCACTGTTTGGTCACTTTGTATTAAGGGCTTAATTTGACAGGTGATAAGATATTTGGCTGAAAATGATTATAGAATGAATCTTATTAAAACGCGTTTAAGAATATTTTGTAATAATTGTTAATTTATACTAAATGCGAACCGGCTCTTAATTTCTTTTTCAAGCAGTATTGTGCGATAAACATTTTTTTTACATTATAAAATTGTGTTCTTTGGCAAGTTTTATTGATTTATGGCATGTTTTTTATTCCGCGTACATCTCTAAAAAATATTGCACCTGATTTCAGCTTTCTGCCTCTACAAAAATACTTGGTTTTTGATAATGATGATGATGCCTCTAAGAAATTACCTGGCCTTTAATGTTTCAATGAGTCAGGGCGTACACTTACGTACATACAAACTATATTTACACTTACTTATACATACTTAGAAATAGCTGTATGACACTTTTTGTATTTCTACATCAGTTTACTTGATGATAAGTTGAACAGGTAAACTCAAAATTGTATTTATTGATTTTCATGACTACAACATGCAATATCGTTAACCATCACTCAGACAATAATGCTTATAAAATGAATGAAGCCCACCGGATTTTAGTTCTGCCGGATATCCGGTTTCCGGAAACCGACCGAAAATTCACATTCATCCCTAATTAAAATTTTAAACTTGTAATAAATGGACTGCGTGAAAATAGTTGTGATTTTAGTGAAATTAATATATTTTTTGGGATTGACAACGTCGTGTTTTAACTAGTCACAATTTTTTTTTGTAATTTTTTTATTGCATTCGATGTTTTTACAACACTACAGTTGGCACCTGGTCCCGGCTAAGAATTTGACGAGCGCATATTTTAGAGGCGAGGCGAGGCGATAGAGGTAACAAAAAAGAAACAATATGTCAGCAGCAGCCGGCATAGTGGAGGGTAATCCACCAATTAAAGTATTTCCTAAAAAGTTTAGTGTCAGGCCGACTATGAAACTTTGCCTAATCCATTGCAAAATGTCAATTTGATGCGTGATTGAGCTAAGGCGTACTCCACAGGCGACGCGCAGGGGCAGCACCTGGCTTCTGTGAACAATAGACAAGAGTTTTTGCACCAACCTGGGCAGGGTCAATGTAAAAAGCGAGCTGGGTAAATGACTCTGTGGTACAGAGCAAATTAAAGTCTCCAGTAAAATGACTATTACTCTCGCTGAACACCTTTAGTATATTGGATTAGAAAATATGAATAGATTAAGTAAAAGAAGATAATAATAGTATGAAAGAGAAAAGAGTGAGTGAAAGCGAAACGGCTGACAGAGGAGAATGGAGGAAAAATACATTTTGCGCTGACCCCAAATAAAATAGGATAAGGGCAGGAAGAAGAAGATGTTCTTACAGCAGCCTTGAGTTAAGACCTCGTAATTACACAACACGAGAAGTGGTCAATTGAATTAAAAATGTAGGTGTAAGCAATAAGTTTAATATTTCTCTGAACTTAACGTTAAGGATGATATCACAAAAAATAAAATTTTTCAGAAATCCATATTTTGCGGTAACTTCTTCCTATATTTATCGACCCGAAAACCATCCAAGTTATCAGGTGATAAAATCTCACGTTTCAGACGTATTGTCCCACCATTGTGCGGTAACCCCGGATTGTTCTTAAGAGAATTAATAGAAGTTTCTACGTACGCCTCGAGCCCTATTGTGCCCTGATTTATCGGCGAAGTACAATGATAAATCAAATCGGAATTGCCTCGCTCTTCGTACCTTTAGGTGTTTGGCTATTTAGATAGTACAAGTTTTGTTGGCGGGATTAAATTGTTGGTGTGGATCTAGTTTGGGAATTAACGAAATAATAATAGATTTTCTGTATTGAACTTTGGTGTTTCTCATTATTAATCAGGACTAACTTCTGTTTATTATTGGCAGTTTGTTTAAGGATATATTAAGGCTTCATTTATAAGTTGTAGGTAAAGATAATACGGTGCAGTTACTTCATTATATTTTTATTCTTGGGAATCATCTTTATGTATTGTGTTTTATTGTTTTTTTTTTAAATAAATTATATTGTACATTTGCGTAAATAAATAAAAAAAGTTCAAATAACATTAAGCAATCATTTTTGAAAATCAACTCCTTATTGAGAAAAACTTCAGTAAATTCAAATTAAGCCCATAAGAATTACATGAATAATTAAACATTGTCCTTAGAGTTCTAAAAAAGTAAATAAAGTGTCGATGAAAGTTCCCCTAGTCCACGATGGTCCCCGATTTCAAAATGCGGCTCACGTGCCATACTTCTTTCTGAACGGAATTGCTTCCAATAATCTCGTAAACCAATTGAATTGAAACCTTTTTGGGCTCGTAACACGCCACATTTTGGCACGAGCCGTGTCGACGCAGTGATTCTCCAAGAATATCTGAAATCTTTCTGTACTACACTTTGTATGGAACGAACGGTTCCGTACACGGTGCGGCGAAGGCTTTTACATCAATTTTCGTATTACCAATGGATTAAATCCAAGGGTTATCCCCCTAAGGAAAGTTTCCGATTGGATCGGGAGCAACGGTTGTCGTGAATCAATGTTATAAAATTTGTATTCAGGTGGCAGTGTACCTTACTTTCCCTGGACAACTAGTTGAGGGGGGGATTTTTAAAATCGTTCTTAGTTTTGCCAGTTTCAATGTATGAAGGATTTATTGTATGTGCCAGGAATTTGAATTAGTGTTTATTCTCGAGTTAGTTCTAGCAATTTTACTGTTTTTTTTTTGTTTGCTCCTAGGCAGTTATACGTATGGATGAAGTTTAATATAAGATTAGCGTTACAGGTAATACATTGAAAATCTTAAAGAGCAGAGACTCTGACAAATGTGGGATAAGACTTTTTCTTTAGTAAAGGCACTAAAGGTTTAGGTTTAGGTTTAGGTAGTAATTAATTATTTATGTAGATTGCATTTATTTATTTCATCGATCTCTTGCAAGGTGAATGAAAACAATGTTTATTTATACTAAACAAACCATATCATATTAATGTGATTAATACAGTGGTTTTTACGAGAGTAACTTAAAAACACAGTTTTTTTAAATTAAATCAATTTCTCATAATACAAAGTAAGTATTTTTACTCAATATGAAAATATAACACATTGGTTTCGCGTATTTATCATTCGTTGAACGTTGTCACGCTTACAAACGTAGTTTATGATTTTTCTAAAGTCAATGGACAAGTTTCTAATTCTTTACATGATTTCGTGACATTTATGGGAGTAAATCATGACACGTTATCGCATTAAACGAATTACAAAGGTATGTAAATAGATCAACATATTCAATAACTGTGCAACTTTGACAATAATATAACATACATATATAATGTTGTGCTTTGTGTGTCTGAAATGTATGTTTGTGAACCCTAGTGACACGTACAGGAGTTATTACTAGTGCAGGCGTCGTTTTTATAATAACTAAAAAAATACTATAATATTGAACTGATAACCTCCTTTTATTTTGAAGTCGTTAAAATGTTGTATTTTACGGAATGGAATATAAATGTAAACTTTTAAAAATTGCCAAATCTTGATCCTCGAACCAAAGTCCATCTGACGTGCGACTCGAGGTGTGGAAGACCAAGCTCCCAGCGCCATCTGATTTTCCTGAGCTAGCTTAACACTTGCCACCTGGAAGTAGGCTGCAGTGGCCGATCTGGAAGTCTCTCAACCGCCTTCGGACACAAATTGGTCGCTGCAGGGAGAATCTGGCCAAATGGGGAATCACAAACACCAATGATACCTCGTGCAATTGTGGTTGCCCCATTCAAACCATGGCTCACCTGCTTTCGTGCCCGTTGTCTCCCTCTACATGTGACCGTGAAGACTTAATACAAGCCACAAGCAAGGGAGGTGAAGTTGCTACCTACTGGGTAAAATCAATATAAATAAAAAATGAGAAACCATATGCTACTCTGTGTAATTCGTAAAAGAATGATTTTGTACATGAGAGACATAATAATCATAAGCTGTAAATGTGATTTGGGATTCTTGTGACCATTGACCTTGTGGTAAACAAAAAAGTAAATTTTATCAGAAATGCATGCTGATATTCCTAGAACTTAAACAAAATACACAAACTAATAAAAAAAAATGTTAAACATTTTGGAATGTATTTATCAATACAAAATTTGGAACTTGTTCCCCGAATGCTACAGGAAATATAATAAGTAAATTATTTCCATTTTGTACCACATGCGGCGCTGCAAATCGAAAAATCTAAATGACGTCGATTGGTGCAAGCTTTTTTATGAAAACAATAATATTAACTCACGATTTGCTATTTGCAATGTTCCTTCAAAAGTAACAACATTGACAAAAAATGTTAAGTGGTATTTAACTGACAGGAAATCAGTGAAAAATGTGACTGAAGAAGTTTTTATGTTTTACCATCCTTAAGGAAAATGTTTGCCGAGCTATTTGAGAATATTAATTAAATTAAATGTTTTTTTTTTATTTATGTAAAAGACGCATAGGCTGAAAGGTCAACTCAACCATAGCTAAATATATATTTCCGAATCTACTAACTACGTAACGTACTATACCGTGTGTCCCAAAAATCACATGGAGGGTAAGTATATTAAACATTGTAGGTACTGCGAAATGTAAATGACCGCCGATCGTACACTCATATAAAACGAGTTGTCAAATCCTATGATTTGACACAACGCGGTACAATTTACCCCTTTACTTCCCCGCGAGTTTCGACAGCATTATTTGCATAGAAATTTGCGTTCATTGCGTGTCTATACTGGCTTGTTAGTCTAAGTATTTCTTTCAAAATTGACAGACTTTCCATATAAATTTTCAAGCCCTACTTCACCCCGTCAGGGTTTGAATTTTCAAAAAATCTATCGTCATTTCCGTCATGTAAGGAACCTAGAATTTCATGCTATTCCATTCAAAATTGACAATCCTATCATACAGTCTCTAATTCAGTTCCTTAAGTTTAAAATTCTAATATAAAACATTGACCAGTTTTTAGTTAGACCGTCAGCTACACTATCGTAAAAACCGCAACCAATTTTATGCAGCGGCTTTTGTGTTATGCCCGTACGAACATACAGACTAATAGACAGACAAAAAATAAAACAAAAAGAATGAATTGTCATCTCAGGTTATTATAAAGTCTCCTCGTATTCATCATCATCATCATGATATAGCCTCTCGTAGTCCACTGCTGGACATAGACCTCTCCCAATTTGCGCCACAACACCCGGTCCTGCACCTTCCGCATCCAGCCCCCTCCAGCGTACCTCTTCAGGTCTTATTAAATTTTGTTAAATATCTGCAATGCATAGATGTCTGAACGGATGATGAGCCATGTGGCTCATTAACAATTTTATTATATGTTTAGATTATATATAAGATTGTTACATACTTAATTTTACTAAGCGAATACAGTGCTATTTTAGTAAATATGCGTGTCAAGACACATTTGTAGGGTTCCGTACCCAAAGGGTAAAAATTGAATCATATTACGAAGATTTCGTTGTCCGTCTGTTCGTTTACCCGTCTGTCTGTCAGCAGGATATATAAATAAATAAAATAAATAAATAAAATAAATAAATAAATAAAATGTCTTTATTTCAGATCCAAGATCCATACAAATTGCATATTATTAGAATTATTATTATTATATTATTATTACATTACATAAATATTTATCATAAATACAATCTATATATTATCATTGTGTATGATTTTGTGCTCGTATTAGCTCAATATTTAAATATTTACAAAATATTTAGTTACGTAATTTAAATTATTTATTTTTAAAACAAATAGCTTTAAAAATAAATAATTAAATTACATAAAATAATATATCATCATGCTTAAATTACCCGTAAGTGTGTGTGCAGAGATTTATAATACGCACACTTCATTTGTTATGTTTTTATGTCCCATGGGATAGGAGGTGAGACTATCGCCATCCACCGAGCAAAATTCCAACTCCGTGCTGCTATTGCGAATTTTCTGACGGAAAGTTCGCAAATAACATTATGCCTGACCCGGAAAACGAAGTCGAGACCTCGCAGTGAGAAGCACATAAGCTAACCCCTAAACCGATAAAAGATAATTCAATTAAAATTAAATTAATATTTATAGGGTGCCAACAAATCATATTTTTGCCGTTTTTATAGATAATAGTACGGAATCCTTCATGCGCGAGTCTGAATCGCACTTGGCCGGTTTTTTTGGTAATATGTTCCTAGACATCCATAATGAGGAAGTGGGTTCAAGCGTCACGGATGATGACGAATGTTTTACCGGGGTCAAACTTTGTGACCAACCGTGACGAGGTCATTCGGGGTCGTATTGCATGCGTTCGGGTCATTCCATTCAAGATTGGAGATGATGAGATTGGGAATTATAATCTTGATTTTTATATTTCCGAATCGGTTATTGTTGAGGCAATACGTTAAACGTCTGATTTGCTTTGGTCCCATTATTCAACATTTACTGGACCAAATTGTAAAGTTAAATAGTTAAAAAAATACTATACCTATTCATAATACGATATTTTACTGAAATAATAAATAAAATAAAATAAAATATCTTTTATTTCGAAACACATTGTATTCATATAATATTAGTAACAAAAAATTTACTTAGTACACAAACTTGATTTAAATAAAATTATAGAAACATTAATTATTTCGAGACCAACTGTGCGACAGACATGCCAATAATGACCAATTTTCTTTTACTTGTCATCTTCATGCTAGTTTGTTAATGTTATAGTTAGTAAGTACAGTTAAGTGCATGGTATTATCATATTAATATCATATAAAATGAAATAATAATATTTTTTAAACGGCTTTAAAATAAAGACGTAATAATTCACAATTAACAAAAATAAGTCTAAAATATGTTACTTCATTAAAACAAAAAGAAAATATAATCTCTAATTGCACTTTAAATTATAACTTCGCTGGAGCGTGAGTTTATCGCAGTAATAGGTAATGAAATAAAAATAATAACTTAGTGTTTTCTACTTACTTATTTTTCAAGCAAGGCTACTTTTCTTATAAAAGTAGCTTTTAAGTTAACATCGTAATGCCATGCGAGGAACACAATTATGTTATTAAATATTTATATTTTGAGTGCACTTTACTTACTCTATAGAGAAATTTTTTATTTCATCACATGGGTCGATTTGATATATTATTATTATGATTTTTATAGCATTTAGCTGAGCTTAGCAAATTATACCTACTATAAAACATTTGAGAAGTTCAGGATCCTGGCAAGAAGCGACCGTAGCTGGTTGGTTAAATCAGCTGCCCGGTGGTCGCAGGTTCATATACTGCCGATCCCATAATTATTTATTTCAACTGTTTCTTAGTAGAACTGAATGATGATGGTAAAGTTCTTCCTCACAAGATTAAAAGTTCGAGGGCGGGAGGACTTCCCGTTTGGTGGTGAGATAAGGAACATTAAGACATAACATCATCCACAGATGAAGAGACACATCTACTGTCTGTTTTTGTGAATTCTAGATGTCTATGGTTACTTATAATACTTAACAATAGGTGTTCTACATATCTATTTATGCATATATTTTATAAAGAAAAAATGTTATTACGACATCAGTAGGCTAAGAGTCATTTTTAGAAAATGGCCGTGTTGTAGTTAATGTGATTAAATATTTAATATTTTTTGTTCGTATTTGTAAATTACTACTTGCAACTAATTATATAAAGAAAAGTTAATACAAAGCTACTACAAGAAAATAATAAATAAAAGTTTTTTAAGAATGTAAAATACACTTAATTTATAAAAATTAACACAAAAATGCAGTCGTATTCTGCAATATCCGGCTGTCTGTTAAAAATTTAAATTTTTCTGTTTTAAAAGTTGGATAAAATGAATACAATTTTCCTTGACTGGCATTAGAACAGCTATGCGGAAGTCAAAGCACTTGCCAATTTATTGTGATTAGGCGAAAACATTTAACAATGCCGTCGCCGAAGACTTCAGAACAATGAAATAGTGACTACAATGTATTGCAGTATTATATACTGAAGAGTCATTCAGTCAGACTATAGGCGATTGATTTTATAAATAATATTTGCAAAACTCAAGATATACATAACACCAAACGTTTGGGGAATTTTCTGTTCAAAAATGTTGATGTAAATACTATACTTTTAAGAATGCAAGTAATAAAAAAATATCTTTAGAATATTACAGCTATAAAAAACTTTTAAAATACATACCTTTAAGACCTTATAGCCAAAAGGTTGCAGAAGAGAATACAACTCTTTCAACTTATACCTGTTCCTAAATAGTACTTGCTGTACTATTTTTCTAAAAATAGTAAGAAGGTAAGATTAAACCCTGCATTTACCGGCAAAGAAAGCAAAACATCGTAGATTCATAGAGGGACGCATATATTCTGCAAGTTTTCGTAGATAATAACATCTTTTTATCTAAAAATAACGACGGCCGCACGAGTAATAACTATTGTGTCGCAGGGATGTTCACATACATACATTTCACTCACGAAAAGGTACATCGGTGGTAGTGATCAGTTAAACACTTACTATCAGGTAAAAAGGTTTCTTTGGCATATTGGAATTAAAATATTAACTCTATTTACTACAATAAATAATACTAAAATATATGAAATAATATAAAAGAATAATAAACACAGCAGACAATCTATTATATTCGTGATGTCAATCGGGTATTTGGCTCTCACAATGGATATTTGCTCTGAGAATAATACGTGCGACCGTGATCATGACATACAGTGACATTGAAGGCCTTATTAACTGCCTCTTTTGTTCATTTATTTTACAGATTTATATATTATTCAATTAACTTTACAAATATTACATCAAGTCGGTATATTTTGAATAAAGGGAATTGTGATTTCTATACAGTTTCGGGGAGTACGAGGATGGTAACGTGCAAAAATTTGTACTAAATACTTGTTTATAGCACGTTGCGCGCAGTAAACATCTAAACGGCCTATATGGGTCATTTCAAAGAGATTGCAGATAGGGTTCAATCAAAATCAAACGCAATAAAATAAATAATGATGGTAATAGAGATAATAAATGTCAAGATGTAACATGAAGAAAATTTACGGTTATACTTCTGCAGTAATGGGACTGTCAATTTCATTAAAAAAAATCGTCGGGCAGGATAAAAGCTGTCAAATTCCATACACTTTTAAACTCTAACGTTAATTTTATCTGGAACGCGCAGCTCTTCTCGCGCAATGTGAATAATGTCAATTAAAACGTACAATTTAGTCTCTGGTTAGCCTCTAGTTAAATGCTAATATATTGTTACTATTTTGATCTAACCTGACTTGTCTGAATAAATAGCCGACCTCTACAGCCCAACAACTATCTAAGTAATCAATGTTTTTCATTAATATAAAATCTTTGTAGTTTTTGTTTCAGATACTGAGTTTATTGTTTGACTGGCCTCCAAACCTAGGAAAAATACTATTCATGATATTGTCTGCATCTCAGCCAACGGTTTTTGACATATACACATCAAATTACTTCAATTGTGTATAAAAATGCGTTTGAATCCAAACTGAGAGTTTTTTTTTAAAATGACATTCTTCTAGTGTTAATGTAGGTTAATGTACATTATTTATATCGGTAAATTGACATATTATTTTTATATAAATTAGTTAACTTTAATCGGATGATTTGTAAATTTATAATATTTTATTTATTGTTTTTTATTTAATTTAATTTTAGACATCGATTAAGATAATTTGTATCGTATTTTCAACACGATGTAATATTTTTAATGAAATAAATTGAATAAAATTAAATGAAAAATCATTACTTTGCATGACCTAATAAGATAATCCAAGTCTTAGATCATCTATTGATTTAGATAAACCTTTTATAAAACTACGACACAAACCAACACGATAAGGAACACAAATCTTTCAGCTTTACAGCCACAAATATTTGTACAGATGATTAACAACACATTACAGCACAATGTTTTGTTAGTGACTCACGAGGTGACGTTTGTACATTTTATTGTACTATCATTACTTATGAAAAAATGTGTGAACAACGTTCGTTCAAAACACGCGTTCGTGTTTTGAAAATCCTTGGGTAAATTGTTTGTTGACTGATTGTTTTTGAACAAAATGTAAACTTTATCATGGATTCTTGGCGTTTGTTTGAATAACATGAAATCAAAAATGTTGATTGCAAACAATTATCAACGACTTCCTTTTTTATGGAGACTTTTTTATATTCGGTCAAGGTATAGTATTACTATTTAAAATACAAGTACGTCTTAAGGTATAGTAAAGACAGTGGAACTCAGCAACGTGCAACGAAATTTACATTCCTCTTTGGTTCCTCAACATACAAATATCTCGTCATATTTATTAGTCGTTATTCGTACTGACTCAATAGTCTAGTGGTTAGCGTATGTGCTTCTCACTGCAAAGCCTTGGTTTCGACTCCCAGGTCGGGCAAAGAGTTATTTATGAACTTTCAGTCAGGAAATTTCAATACCAGCACGGAGTTGAAATTGTGCCCGGTGGATGGCAATAGGCACACCTACCTACCCTCTAACAGGTGAAGTGTGGGTGTTGTACATCTCTACCGCACTATTCTGGGCGTGATGTTGTTTTGTTATTTATCGGTTTAATGGAATAAGTTTTCTTTTCTGGTAACTTTTCTTCGACGGCAGTGAAAAAGGGCCCAAAGTAAATCGTATCAATCAATAAGCCATCAGCAAACAAATTAATTGCTCTATTATTACCTTAAACATAAACAATAGATATATGAATAATTTATAATAATTAAATTACTACCAAATATGTCGGTAATTTATAAACAATTTAAGATAATTAATAATCATGCTGTTATCATTTTACTAAATAATGTAAACAACAACAAATTTTACCATGTTATCGTACAGTATATAAAATAAATAAAAGTATTTTTCAAACAACAAAGTGTGTAACTGCTTGTAAATAATTGGTTATGACTCATAATTATATGTTAAAGTAATGTATTGTTTGTAACTAACGAAATGTGACGCAAATAAAAAAAAAGTGATTATTTGTTTTTGTTTTTAGCCATAAATTAACTAGCAACAAACTTTCCACTTATTACAAAAATCATAACAAAACATAATCAAAATCCTAAGAAACAGTTGAAAAAGATATAGGATCGGCAGGATTTGAAGCTGCGACCTTACTGCACACCGGGCAGCCGCTTTAGCCATCCAGCTACGGTTGCCTCTTACTAGAACCCTAAATTTCTCAACTGTATGATACGTCATGTGTGCAGTAAGGCCGCAGGTTCAAATCCTGCCGGTCCCATATCTTTATCAACTGTTTCTTAGTATAATTTGCTAAGCATAGCTAAATGCTATAAAAATAATCAATTAGAAGATAACATAAAATCACGCATATATCACTCAGGACGGGTGTGGTAGAGGTGGCTGCAATGTTTGAAGCAATAACCTAACCTCTTTAGAAGTAAGCCGATCGCCATCCATGAAGCACAATTCAAACTCTGTGTTCCTATTAAAAAAATTCTGATGGATTAATCATAATTAACACTTTGGCCTAACTCGGAGGTCGAACTCGAGACCTAGCGGTAAAAGACCGCATACGCTAAATACTCCTAGCTAGACTAACAAGGTAGTTTGACGACCGGATGGCGGAGTGGGTAATGTACCTGCCTGCGACGCCGATGTCGCGAGTCCGATTCCCGCTTAAGACAAATCTTTGCGTGCATGAACATGAGGGTTTGTCTTAGTCTGGGTGTTTCTATGTATATTAAGTATGTATTTATAAAAGAAAAGTATATTATGTATTAGTATCAGTTATTCTAGAACCCATATTACAAGCTCTGCTTAGTTTGGAACTAGATGAAGTTGTGTGTAAGTTGTGAGATATTTATTTATATTTATTTAGTTATATCTATCCGTTTTGGAATATCTATCATGTTTACAAAGACAGGTTGATTACAGTACGCATTTAGAAAATTATCACTTAAGTTATTTCTAGCATCTAGATAATAAATAAGCTAATGTTACGTGTCGTACAATACACAATTACTTGAATGTAGGACAAGTCAAGTGTGACGTCACCGAGATGCTGTAACTTGTAATGTCAATGTTATATGTATACTAGAGCAGAAACAGACAGGAAAAGTGAGTTTTCTTTGGCTAGAGTTATTATTCAAGGCAATGCTTATTGTGTGAATGCGCTTGCATGGTTATTTTAATATGATTTTTAGGTCCTAATTTCGATAGATATAGCCGTAATTTTAGGAAAAATAAATATAGATTTAAAAAAAAACGCGCCGTTGCATAATTACCAAAATACGTTCAAATAAATAAAATAAAAATAATAATAGCCTTTATTACTCTGACTTAACAATAATATTTTTGATTACATAAAATTGTTGTTTCTTCATTAACACTGGGTAAGCCAGGTTGTCTCTTAACATAGGCCTTCTCCAGATTCTTCCATTCTTCCCTGTCTCGCCTTATCCTTCTCCAACCCTTGGGTAGATCATCCTCCTATCGTGTCACCTGCCGTCCTTTTCGACGTTTGCCGTTTCGTGGGAACCACTATGTTATGGCATTTATCCATTTTTCTTTCCTGGATCTGATCATGTGTCCAGTCCATCGCCATTTGAGTGTTTTAGCTTTCTGGATGACATCTTTGACTTTAGTTTGTCTTCTTATCCGGTCTAGGTCCAAAATACGTTTAATAGTAAGTTGTTAAACCAAAGCAAAGCGGGACGGTGGCGCGAAGCAACAGAAAAATACTAACCAATAAGATAATAATACATAACACATAACAATACTATGCGATATTATTATGCTATGATACAATATTATGGCGTCCTCTATATAAGGCGCGTGAACGACGCGTGCCCGCGGCGCTCGCGTCGCTCGCGTCGCTCTTACGCCCGAGAATCGCGCACGCCTAATGCGGGGTTAGCCATTAAGTTAATATTTCTCCATATCTCAACTCACAATTAAGAACGTTTTAATTTAAAGTTAGTTCTTTCTATAGCAGCGTTAGTTGCCTTGCATTTTTTATACAAACTAATTAACAACGTGATTATAAACTGTTTTTCTCCGCTGTTAATATAAAAATACCAGTTTTAAGACTAAAGCATTCATTAAAACTGCTTAGTTTTTGCGGTCAATATTCCCACATGTTATTTTTTTTTTTTCAATTTACGTAAGAATTTGTGAAGATCAAAATTGTTGCAAAAACTACATAAAAACTACAATGTGAATAAAATTTTAAGAAAAATATAATGAATATAATAGATGTTTTATGCTTTTTTGTAATGCTATTTCTGAAGGTTGACAATAATAGTTTTGTCATGTACAATTATGTTTCTAGCAATAGTTTAGCATTTTAATTCATCTAGAGTTTAAATATAATAAAACCGTTAATTTTGAAGCGTTTCGATTTAAAATAAAAGACAGAGGGTGACTACAATGAACATTGAGATTTAGGAAAATCAAATTTACCTACTATTAACTACAATAATATAAGTCATAATGAAAATCTATCGAAACCTGTAAATTACAGTGGTAAAATACTGTAATTTTCTGAATTTGTCATTATTAAACTCAATTTTACCTTCAACATAAAGAAAGTATGATTAATGATAGTGGTTCCTGTTACAAACACAATAACCAACACTTTTCTTCACATCACGCGTATATTAATCGAATAACTAGCTCTGACTCACGACTTCGACCATGTAGAATGCGTCTTATTAACCACGGTTTTACCCGCATTATACCTTATTGCTCTGCTCCCGTAGCGTTATTTTTCGTTCTCACAACATTTTTATTTGCTGCTCCGTTCCTATTTGTCGCAGCCTGTTGTTATATTATTATAGCTTAAAGCCTTCCTCTATAGATGGGCTATCCAACCTTTAAAAAATATTTCTTTTTCGCCAGTAATGCCTGAGATAAGCGCGTTCAACCAACTAAACAAACAGACAAACTCTACAGTTTCATAATATAAGTATAGATTCCAAGATCGGCTCCACTGAAGTCGAGTAAAAAGTGAGACACGCCATCGCATAACGCAATGTAGCGTAACCTAATGAAAACGAAAACTGTTTATTTATACTACATTACATTCTGAAGATACGTTTCGATGGCTGAACATTTAAACGCGGTAACAAACATGGTAATAATGTTTAACAAATGATTACAATCGAATTAGATTATTTGTCGTGTAGTTCTGATGTATGTTCTATTTTGTGTCTTATTTTTTGGTGTGCAATAAAGTTTATTCTATCAATCAATCTATCTATCTATGATCATAAATGTTTGTTCTAAAGCAAAATAACGTCTGAACAATCCATCTAATGATTAGAATATACTTCATTCGGATCTTAATCATAACACCAAAATGTTAGTAGAGGAAGCACTACTATTTGTGGCAGGTTTTAAGGTAATTGCATAACAACATATTATTATGAAGAAACACCATGCACATTTTTTTGTTTTACAGCTTATTTAGCAAAGCAACGAGATCGCAGGTTCACGTCCAGCCTGTCCCACATTGACCCCATTGATAAAGCAAAACTTTATAAAACACTATCAATTACGACTAAGAATAAACCAATTAGCAATCATTTTCAAATACTTACCAAACAAACGTTTGCGTGTCTCGCATGCATGAAATAGAAATGGATAC
This sequence comes from Hypena proboscidalis, assembly GCA_905147285.1. Lineage (NCBI taxonomy): Eukaryota > Metazoa > Arthropoda > Insecta > Lepidoptera > Erebidae > Hypena > Hypena proboscidalis. The sequence continues at coordinate 4,253,531 of LR990132.1, forward strand.
AAATTTCGTCTAATACGCTATACTTGCATGCTATAATTTTTAATATTTGTACACGACTGTGCAGTTACAGAAATATTTAGTAATTCACTTGTTTTATAATTATTTTTGATACAACTACGCGTTTTATTGTCTAATTGGTTTAAGCGGTGGTCGCTTCGCCGCTTTTAACAGCGCTGGTGTTGTGGGTTTGATCCCCACACAGGACAAATCTTTGTGTAATCCGCAAAGATTTGTTCTGACTTTGGGTGTGCTTTTTGTGTGTGTGAAATGTATGTTTGTGAACACCTCCGCGACACAGGAGTTATTCCTAGTGCGGGAGTCGTTTAAAATTAAAAGGTAATAATTAATTAATTTTAATTTATTTTTTTTAATTCTCGGCGTACGTTCATATCAATCTTCAGAGTCTTTTCAAATTCAAATTCAAATTCAAATTCATTTATTCGTGGATCATAGGTAACATAAAGGTCTTATAAAAATAATACATTGCAGTGCGCTATGTCCTACCATAGTGGTGTACAACATTATATTAGAGTATTATTGAACATGCAGAATGTCAAACAGGCAAAAGTAATATAAAAATAAAGATGTCAAAGAATTATATAACTAAATTAATAAATGATCAAAATTAATAATAATAATAATTAATAAATGTCAATAATATAATTACATAGGGCAATTGGCAAATAAATTCAATAATAGTAATAAAAATAATAAAAATAGGCAATAATAATTATTATTATAATTTGTCGGCCAAAAATTCATATAAATTATAATAACACTTTTCACGGAGTAGCTTTTTGAGATGAGTCTTAAACATATTTAAATTCAAATCCTTTACTATCTTTGGCAATTTATTGAAAATCACAGGTGCCATGTGAAAAATACTTTTGTGCATCAGTGTCGTGTTAGTTTTTACCATACAGAGCCTATTTCTATCTCGCTGAGATCGATTGGATGCTTCTGTTGCTAGAGTAAACAGATGAGGATTTGTTTTTACAAATATTGCTACTTCATAAATATAAAGTGACGACAATGTCAGAATATTATATTTCTTAAAGAAAGGTACACAACTTTCGACAGTCTTTAAGCCAAACATCGCTCGCAGGCAGCGTTTCTGAGCCTTGAAGACCATCTCTTTATCGGTCGAATTTCCCCAGAAAATTATATCTACCATATCTGATGACCGACGCCACCAAGCCATGGTATGCAGTTATAAGAGTGCTAGTATTCACTATTTGGGCAAGTTCATGTAACGCATAAACGGACTTACTTATTCTTTTACATAATTGTTCTACATGCTGTTTCCAGGTTAGTTTTTTGTCAATAATGAGGCCAAGAAATTTTGAGGTATCTACTGCCTCTATTTTTTCGCTATCAAAAAGAACGTTTAGCTGTCTTATATTTGTTGTCCGCTGGCTAAAATGCATAAGCTTAGTTTTTTTCAAGTTAGCCCGTAAATTATTTCTATCTAACCATTTCATGACGGTACTCAGTGAGTTATTAATATCCATTTCATAGGTTTTTATATCTTTACACTTTTGCCCAATTACATTGGAGTTGGCTTCTAGTCTAACGGATTAAGCTGAATATTAGTATCTCATTTTTTTTTTGCCATCAGACCTCCAAAGTTCAAGATGATACAATACTTCTTGTGAGACTAAAATAAATCTACAAATTTATATGCAACAAAAAAAAATATATACAAATATAGCCAAACCATTTTGAAGGAGTTTGCGCAAATATGCTACATGAGATTTTTATGGAGTAAAAATGAGTACGTCATATTTTGGGTACGTGATTGAAATTGACTGGTCTAGTGATTTAGGTATGCGCCTCTGACCGCGTGTACTCAGGTTAGATTCCCGGGTCGGCCAAAGTGTTATTTGTAAACGTCCTTTGAAGAAATTCTCAAGATTTGTCCCCGGTAGATGCCGAAAAACCCTAACCTTAACAAAATAGGTGAAATGTGGGTGTTGTACACCTCTGCGACACGCTTCTGGGTAATATAGGCGTGATGAAAAAAAATTAAATGCCTAATGCTAAAACCAAGGTTGCATTTGCCTTAGGCTTTGAACATTTAATTTAAATGTGTGTACAGAATAAAACCTTGTGTTGACCGCAAATGAGCAAATCTAATAATAACATGTAGAGATGAGCACAGATGGTACAATTAGATTAAGCAAAAGTGCCGTGTAATCTTTAGCCTACTTTTCAAAGTGCGTGTATGTTCAAGGTGTTATACATACATCATTTATTAAATAGTTAACAATTAAATATTTTTTTATGACAGTTGTTGATCGTAAGATAAAAAGGACAACCAAAGTTAAAGGAAGGATTAAACCTTTTGCAAAAGAAGACGTGACAGCTTACAACAATAAGCCAAACTTATTTTGTATTACACTTGAATTGCTATAAATTAATTTCATAAGTAAAGCCAATTTTAAAAGCAAATTAAATTAATAAAATTTTAAAATATTAAAGCAATATTTACTTGTTAATAACAAGGAAATAATGCTTTTCAGGCTTCAACTTTTCAATTGTAGTACCAGATAATAATAAGTGCTAAATGTGAAAGAAATTAAAAAAAATATAACCCAACAAAAAAAATCATTCAGGACACCATCAATTTCACAATCTGCCAATAAACCAGCGACATAATTTAATTACAATAATTAAACTGTCTCTAATCCTACCTTTAAATCCCGGAAGAAGACATAAAATTTCTAAAACATTGCTAATTTAACAATGTGAAGACCCTTCTAAGATATAGAGATGGTCAGTGACCATATCGATGGTAATTATTCTGTTTTTATTTTTACCCGGCAAAGTTAATTTCCATAACTGAGTAGTGCTACGCGCTGTACCGTGGCGTGCTCTGACTCGATAGTGATGTGAAAAGTCGATGGATTTTACTTCCGCTGTTTGTTTATCAAAGGAAGTTATGAAGTTGTTGTTGATTGTTTCTAAAATCTTTATACAGAGTAAAATAATTATATTATGCCTTCGAGTCAAAAGTATTTACAATTAAATGATGAATAAATAGTCAATTTTAAGATAGTGTACAAAACAATAGACATAAAAAATTTTAAAAAATCACACGTTGAATAAGAAAATACTTTTAAAATCACTTCAAATTTAAAATTGTTGTTGTTGTGAAACCATTTCTTAATCCATAAGCAATTTGTTTTCATAAAAGTCGTCTGTCGAAGCTTTAATTTATTTGGCCTTGTTTTGATAAAAGTTAAGCGGGAATCGTTAGTTGCAGAAACAATAAAATTTCAGTTTCATTCATTATTTATGTGTTTTTTATATATTTGAAACATCTGTTTTATACTTTCAGCTGAAAACCCAGTAGCAAAATAAACAAACATTATAAAACACACTTGCAATCAAATATCATTATGCTCTCAAGTAACATTTGGACATCAAAATTACATTTACAATTCATAAATTAGCTTTGTAAACATTTCCTCATTTTTTACAAAAGGAACTCATAAAACTACATTAATGCACCTCTTATTATTATTCAGTCACGAAAAATACATCACCCCTGTAAAATGAACATCGACATTATCTACGCGCAGCACTCGTGCGCACCTTGCACAGTTCAGTGTTTCGTTCAAAGCGCATGCGCGCGATCGTGTTCGCTCGTTCATTCTTGTGTAATACAGTCGAATCAAATTTTATATGGCAGTGGTGACACGACCGTTCAGTGATTTCCGTTGTGTGAGAAGCAAATCATGCATGGGGAGGACATCTAAACATAGCTGGGTAATATTCTTATATGACCTTCTTCAGTGTTTACTAAGTGTATCGTAAAATGAAAAGTCGTCGGACATCGTAAAATTTATGTGAGGAAAAAATGTATCTTCGGTGTTTTCTTTCGTTTGATGGACGCTTTCAAAGTTGTGGAGTTTTTGTGACTAAGATAAAAAGTACCATTGGATCGCCTGTAACCTTACATGATCGTTAATCTAGCCTCTCGTTTGCCGGTTAGGTAATAAAGATATAGCCTGAATTTACGGGCACAGGAGGCAGCATATCTAAGTCTACGTGATGTAGTGTTGCATCTGCAATATGTTAATTAATATTTTACTGTTGGTGCTTCGTTGGTCTAGCGGCATAATTAGTGTATCGCTCACCGGAAGGTCTTGGGTTCGAGATACGGGTCGGACTATTCTCAATAATAGCATAGAGTGCACGGTTGGTGTAGCGGTTAAAGCGGTAGCCTCGCCACAATCAACTTCACTGGTGTTGTGGGTTCGATCCCCACATGGGACAAATCTTTGTGTGATTCGCAAAGATTTGTTCTGACTCTGGATGTGATCTGTGTGTGTTAAATGTATGTTTGTGAACACCCCCGTGACACAGGAGTTATTCCTAGTGCGGGAGTCTTTTAAAAAAAAAAAAAAAACAAGTTTGTGCTATGTAGGTAGATGGTGATAGCTCATCTCCTATGACATGTGACCGACCGCATCAAAACAGGTGAAATGTGAGTGTGGTACACTTCGGCCACACTCCTCTGTGGACAATAGGTGGACGTTATTTGGGCTTTTTCCCCTAGGAAATCCTCAATAACAGTACGAAGTTGCATTTGTGCCATGTAGATGGTGATAGGCTAATTCCCTATGACATGTGATCTTAACAAAGCAGGTGAAGTGTGGGTGTTGCACACCTCTGGCACACTTGTTTATCGTGCAAAACACGTCTTCAATATTTTCTTTAATCCGATACACGATAGTAGGACGAGGTCTCCATTATTACGTTAAAGTATTATCAAGTTGATTGTACGTTTTAACGTTGCAAGGTTCGTTAGAGCCTTTAGCAAATATCAGGTGTACGTATGATATTATATTGCAATAATATATTACTGTGTTGAATGTATTCATAACAAGTTGCACTTGAGTGTCGTCATTCTAGTTTATTTTTTTTAACGTCATATTACTACATGTTCAGCGACTTTTCTTCTTCTTCGTCGTGTCGATGGCTGAGTCAAATTTTATTTCGACTTGCCATCGTGGTGAAAGGATTTGCCAATTCGCTTTGAAGAACTCGCGAATTGCCCTGGGTGCGCCGGACGCAGGGAATCGTTGTCTACGTCACTTGGGGAGGCTTCTTTAACATATCAGGTGTACGTATGATATTATATTGCAATAATATATTACTGTGTTGAATGTATTCATAACAGGTTGCACTTGAGTGTCGTCATTCTAGTTTCTTTTTCTTTTAACGTCATATTATGTTCAGCGACTGTAATTTCAGCATTTGATTAAAGCTATTCCTAAAGTCCTAGAAGTAGCCTTTAGAATGATCCAGTCTATTAGCTACGTGTGTGTCAAATTTTATCAAAATCTATTTAGTAGTTCTATGCGAAAGAGTAACAACATATTATAATATTGATACCTATAGCTAAATCTATACAAACTTATATTAATTAGGTTTTTTAATCAGGAAATACTCAATTCCTCACCTAAAGATAAGTGTAATCATCAAATAACTACTATAATCCCACCACCAACACAGGAACCTATGATTCATCAACATTTTAAACATTGCATGCCTGTCTTGAGAATGGATTAGATTACTGATAGCTCAGCCACTAGATGTCACTAGGATTTGAGCTAAAATGTATGTAATTGAGCATGTTTTCCTATAGAACCATTTGAGAGTAAACTTCTCCATTCTAACTTAACAACATTCTTTTTTTCTATATAATAATAATATCACACAACATTCACACAACGCCATCCAGTTCCAAACTAAGCAGCTAGAAAAACTGATACTAATATTATATATAATACATTTCTTTTGTAAATACATACTTACGATACATGAAAACACTAAGACCAAGACAAACCTCAATGTTAATGCACAAAACATTTGTCTTTGTCTTGGGTATCGAACCCATGACTTATGCGTAGCAGGCAGTGGCAGTACCGACTCCGCCATCCGGTCGTCTCTGTAGCTAACAAAGGTATACAAACTGTACAAACACTGTGAGTGTATGCTCATTGCCAGAAACTACCAAAAATCAACATGCGTGACACAAAGTAGACCCATAAGAAAGTTAAAATTGCAATTACAATTAAATTAAAGAAAAAGTACATAGAAGGACAGATACAAACTTTAGAGAGAGATAAATTTTGTTTTTAGGGTTGTCTATTAAAAATGCCCGTTTTATTTGTCTCACGTGAAGAATAGAATAGATATAGAAGAAGAATAAGAATCATTTATTTGCATGAACATGAGTTATAGAAGTTGTTATACATTATTATATAATGTTATATGTGTGCAAATTTACACATATAAAAAGTACCAAATACAATAAACATAAAAAATAAAATTAAAAATACAAAAGAATTATACAGGAATGCATACACAACAAAAAAAAATTCATTTTTTTTTCTTTTTTTACGATTAGCAAGATATCTTGGGGCAATGTTTTATGGTCCCTCAACCCTTTTTTAAACAATCTAGTATTTGTTACGTCTTTCAGAGCCTGAGCAGAATCATGACATGTCGTGTCCTATATCGTCAAAGGGGTGATTTAATTATCAATCAGACATGTCTAGACTGAATGCTATTATCAACTGGACTTATCAGCATCAAGATAACATTTGACAGTGATAGGACTCAGGAATCAAACTTGACCACTCATCAATGCACAGTAGCATATATATTATGGACACCAAAATAATAAACGTTGAATTTAAATATCAGAGATATCAGAGAGAAATATCAGAGAATCATAAAAATAATGTGGCAGTTACAAAGATTAAGTTTACCTCCAAAAAAACTACAAGCTATAAAAATCATTACCTTATGATTCTACGGATAATAACGATTACTGACCCGTCAGCGAAGCGTTACGATATTACTTCCTTATAATCTCAGCAGCAGTTATTAGCCTCTTGTACCTGTAATAATCACAATAAAGTACCATAAGTTATGTTATAATATTGTGATTATTTTTTTATATGTGTAGTATTACATTCTATGAATATAAAAACATTTTGTGAATGAAATGCAGAGCGCATCACTTGTATCTGCTACCAAAATATTCGTTTTTTTGTTGGTAATTATATTTTCTGGTTCAAAAGTAATGATAAAGTTTTAATCCATTGGAAATAGATACCGAGTGCTTGCTCGTTTCCTATTGTTAGACATTGAACCGAATATATTGCACACAGGGTGTCAATAGGATTGTAAGAAAGACAGTTCCAGATTCTGAGAACCTGGGTGCAAAGAAAAAACACCTAAAAATGTAACTTTGCAATTTCCAACACAAAAAGTGATTTTTTTAACTGATTTTTGGAAGGAAAACGTTACCCTAGACTATTATGTATTTATGTATTTTGTATTGCAATATAATTTTAATGTAGTAGATTGAATTATTTTAATGGTTCTAGTTTCCAACCAACTCTCAGCTCTTGCACCTACCACTTGTCGTCTTTGCATCACCTAAAGGTTGACTGGTAGATAATGCCTACGGCATTAAGTCCGCCCATGTACCAATTTTTGTGCATAAAGTTTTTAAATAAATAAATAAATTATAATTTTTCGGTAAGAAACTCATAGGGTCAATTTTTTTCAGAATCGTGTCCTAAGTCACGGGTAAGCGGCTAATCTCTATCAAACTAATGAATCTAATACTATTTAAATGCTATTTAACGTAATAATATATATTTTTAAACTTGTTTAGTATTATAAATTAACCCTTGCAAATATAGGTAAAACGAATAGTACGTAGAACGGTTTATCTACATAAATCGCGTACCTACATACGTAAGCAGTAAAATAACAAGCAAACAATTTCATAATGGAAATTCAGATATAGGTTTCCATCATTTAAACATAATGAACACAATATAATATTTTGCATTTGTGTTCATCAGAATCAATCATTTAATCTTTAATCTGTTTATTAACATATTGAGTGTACCAAATAATAATATTTTCAGCGGTATATTAAATGAATTTAATTAAATGATATTACAATATTAAATGTATGTACTGATTTTTTTATGCTGTCCAATAGGTAGTCAATATGACAGTTTCTCATGATCTTCACATCACCATGAAATTGGAATTGTGCTAGGTGAATGGCGATAGGCTCACCCTCTATAACACGGGACTTAAAGGTGTATGCAGTACAACTCAACCACCCCTTCTGGCTTAGACCCAATAGCATGCTGTAATTTTGAGTTAAGTTTCTTCAAAGTCTTAGCTAAGTCAAAGGCCAGTTTCTGAGGTTCCGGATAGATTTTAGCCGACCCATAAAATTTAACCTGACTAAATTTAAGAGGGACTCAAATATAGAGGCGCAAATATAGTCTCCTCGATAGTGGTTATATTTATGTTTGTGCCTTTTGGGGTTGAGACGCTTGGGCCGTGGGGACCAGGACCATTCTTTATTTTAAGAAATATCAAAGCGATTGGTTGATACAACACGTTGCCGAAATGCTGGTTTTTATTTTTGACAGCATTGCCATCCAGCGTGGCAATGCTGCCAGCATTTTAAGGTTGCCCACTGACTGCGATTTGTTAGATTTGGTTAGGTAGTCTTTTAACGCTAGTTTTTAAGTAGTTTATTTTAGGTTAGTTTATTTAGTTTTTTTTTGTGTTATAATTTCATTGGTTGTAAATAAATTAAATAAAATCTAAAGGGACTCAAGTTACACTTGAAAAAAGTGCACAGCTGTCACTTTCACTTATGTTTGTTATTTATGCTTATCCTGCCATTAGGTTTATCTAACACCTGCAATATGAATTCTATACTGTGAGTATTCATAGCAAGTAGTAACTAAAAGACAATTACTTAGGATGTAATTAGTACGTACTTTAAAAGGAGGATAAGCGTCTTGTCTACAATTCCGGATACCTCAAGGCCTAGCCAAGGTTTGTTGCTTTACGGTGATTTGCCGCCATCAAATTGTCATCAGTGACAGATTTTTCTTCCTGTATTCACATAATTTTGACTTATAGGTCATGGTACGGTAATTATGGGGCTACATTAGTTTTGCGGGGATTTATACTATATATAGTTTTATTATTTTTAGTAATAAGTATTGGCCCCAAAATTTATTTTTAATTACACTGTTGAAGAAATATTGAATAGTAACTTTCTATTTATAACACAAAAGACGACATCATTTCCTTATCATAGTAAACTGTGAGTAAGATAACTAACTATGATGATTAATAAGTTAAGTACATAATTTAGACATAAAAAAATTTCACATCGTTCGGCTATATGAGTCATAAAGATTTTTCACATTAAGCATTATTTTTCGAAACCATTTACAATCGGTATTTCATATTTTAAGCAAATTATTACGTAAGTTCGAACACGTTTGCTACGCACGTCAGAGACTCAAATTTTTCATTATTTGCAATATTTTGTGGATGCTAATATGAAAACAAATAGAACATAGCATATAACACTAACAAAAAGTAACTAAACAATAAAAAAACTAAAGTACGCAGTAAAACATACCATCAGCATTTATTTTATATTGGAATGCAATTTATTTGTTCACTACTATTCATCACAATGTCAAATGCATTTGTAAATCGCTACGGTGCATTTACTTGATTTATTTGTGATTTGTAGATTCTTTTCATTAACTGACATTGAGGTTATATTCCAAGAAGATTTTATCTGTCATTTGTTAAAATACCACTGTATAGTGCAGTGAATATCTATCAATGCCCTTTATTTATTTGTTCAATGAAAGATGCAATTTAAAATGTTCAAGTACAAATTATAAAATTGATAATATAAACTGAGGCACCGTAGTTTTTTACAAAATTGTTTAAACACTTGATTAATCAGGGCTTTAACATGTTCATCATGTCCACTATATACTTAATGTACGATACTGATAGATGATTTTGCATTTGATCCTTAAAATAAATTACGGATTAAATCAAACATAGGTTCAGAATGACCCACTAATTAACTATCCATTTTCTTTACACAAACAATACTTTTCCTACTCACACTGTATGTATGCGCATCAGTTAGTAATTTGAAATGGCTAGGATATAAAAAGTAATGCTCTAATCGTTAGAGAGTGAATTGACAGCTCACGCGATCCTTGGACAATCGCAGACATCACTCAGTATAGTAGTATACGACTTTCAGTAATGATTAATTTTGACACAGCCTGTGATCTTGCCGTTACAAATTCACTGAACCATATTAGATAGGAAGTTATAAATCAAATATTTCCTCATAATACGTTGAATGTGTAGGTCAAGGTCAATAGTATACTCTTACATATAACCTTATTTTTTACACTTTTGTTTCTTCTACTGGAATGCAAGATTTCTCATACTTAATGCACTGTAGGTTCTGTAGGCAGCCGTTGCAGTATACGAACTTGAAGGAGGTCTTTTACCAGTATTGAATACATTACAACATCATACAAGACATTATTTTCAGTTGTTTTTGTATTTTGTACGAAATTTTCCAAGTAACTGTTATCTTATATTTTAGACCCCTATTCTCTTGAACTTATAAAGTTAATTGTTTTTAAAAGACCTAACTAACGGCTATGGAGTACAAGAAATAAAAAAAATACCTCTTTATACGTAGTGGAGGTACCCGAATTTTTTTAAAGAGGTTGTTTTAGTTTTTTGGCATAGTTAGTTTACATATTCATGCCAAAATTCGGCTTTCTAACACTAACGGTTTCGACACTATGAGCAGACGGTCAGACGGACATAGCGAAACTATAAGGGCGTTGAAGGCACTTCGGAACCATTAATATAGAGTATATATATATTTATTTAAATATCAGAATTCATTCGAGAAAATAATAAAGAGTGCTTACAAATACTAAACTCGTGTTCAATACCCATAAGTCGTTTAGTCTATTAAATAATAATTCGTTTTCTAGCTATATGAACTAATACCATTTTGTTTGTAAGATAGGCTGGTAATGATAACAGTAGCAACTGATTCACCAAAATGACTCAACAACTAAACACCTGTAAAATCCATTAAATACCTGCAGTGTTTGTTTTTCAAATGACAACGGATCCCAAACAGTAAAGGTTCATGTGCTTGTCATAATATTCAACAAATGAGCTATTCAACGCTGACTACCCATTGTTGGGTTTGATACCCGGTACCTATTTGATTGCTGGTTTATGAAGAATTGGAGCATATAAGTGTTTATTATTTTCAAAGTCATTTGTGACAGTATTTATTAGTTATAATACAGTAATTGAGATTGAAACGTAATTATGTCTTCATTTATAGGTCAGTGTCATCGTGTTTCCATAATTTATAGTTGCTTGAATAAAATTATATAGTAATTAGTACCTACTCTTACTTTATTAATACCATGGCATTTAGCGTTTAACGCTATGCAATTATAGTTTTAGTTTTTATCAGCTTTTAACCACAAACTCATCCTATAGTAAATAACATTACTGTTTTAAACATTTTTAAAAATGTAAGGTTCATAAAAATCTAAAAAACATTTATTTTTCTTTTGCTTGTTGCTGAAGTCTTGATCTTAAATTTAATGTTTCACAGATTGACACATTCATGATTGTCTTATTACAGTAGACTATTGAGTAAAAAACCGATTATTTAGTCGAATGATAGCTAAGACTTTTATAACGTTTTCACCGCGGCATGTTGGCAAGAACTGAAATACAAAACATCTTTTTTTAGAATCGAATAAATGGCTGGCTGTTAAAAAAACAATACCGTTCTACTTTTTAGATTAATAGCATTTATAAATCATAAGTGCATGTAAGAAAAACAGTATATCGTGATGTGCCTATATGATTCCGGACGAGCACTTTTTTTAATACATTCGCACGATATATCATTTGCTAGGAGAAAAAGAAACACGATGCCTAATGCCAAGTCAGTTGCTGGAACTAATTGAAGAGGTTAAGTAAAGTAATGTGCGGTGTGCTATAAGATGGGATAGCACGCAATTTTGTCTATGCTTCCCTGAGCTTTGTGGCTTGGTAGGCCCAAAGAGAATGGGATCTACTACGAAGCCCGAATGTAATGAATTAATAATTTTCTATCTCTTTCTTTTTGATGTGAAAGAGTCAGAGATAACAGAACTAACGTGTATCAGATTTTCGTTAAGCTTGTGTTAGCACCCGAGCACGCTAAAATTACATAATACCTAGAGTTTTGTTCACTGTTCTTTTACGGCAAAGAATGCCTATTCGAGCTGCAGAGGTGAAAAAAATATTGTATGTTATATTAATGGCATCGTATTAATTCCATAGATAGAGAATGAAATAATAGCTTATGTCCTTCCTGAGGTCCTGAAGCATCACCATACCAATTTTTAGTTCAATCGTGAAACCGTAGCAAACAGACAAACATACAGACATACAGTTACCTACACTATTTAACTTTAAAATAAATTAAACAAGAAGTTGTACGTTTTCGTGATGAGTCACTAATTGAGTAATTTACGTTATTTTAACAACTTAATTAAAAACATACCAAAACATTCATACCTTTAAAAATTCACAAAAATGAGGTAAAAATTTCATAAAATAACGGATCAGTAATTATTTCCAAGACCGTTATTGAAAAGAAGGATGTGATATTGCGTCAACTACTTACTACAGCTATAAAGTTGTTTTTATTAGCACTAGAACCAAGACAAAGGAATTAACACGACTATTAAATATGTAACTGTGATCGTATGGCTCAAAGTATCTTCATAATTGTTTCAAAGGAACATTTCTAGTTACATTAAATATGACACGGCAAACATTATTTTCAGGGTTTCGTATCTCAGAAATAAAAACGAAACCCTTATAAGTTCACTCGTTTGTCCGTCTGACACAACCCTTTTACTCTAAAATGCGTATAGCTACAGAGTTAAAATTGATATCAATATATCTATATATATATCAGTTTGTTTAAGCTGTATGGAACTTAAGTTTAAAAGTTGACACATTCTAAAGATAATCACAATAAACCGTTACAAATGTATGGAAAAGCAAAACAATAGAAATCTCTGGGGGTATTAAGGGTTAATCTAGAATCTTAAAATTTGGCATGAGGCTAGTTTATATAGCATAATTATAGGGAAAAATTCAATAATCATAAATTTATCCTGACTACTGAAATGTGAGACCAAACTTACTATGACGAAGCTCTTTTTACTTAGTACATTTTGAAGGACTGTTTTTAAACCACGGTTTTATCCCATAACATTTACTACTATTTATCCCGATTTATGCCATGAACACTAACGGTAAAAAAATGTACTACTACAATAACTACAAGTTATATAACTTTCCAAGTTTAAGAGTAAAAGGGTCCCAAATAGTAAGATCTACTAGGACTGTTATGAACAAAATACAAAAACCATTGAAAATAATGACTATTCATTTTATTGGTAGTAGACGCCTTGTAAGTCCTTACATTGCGCGTGGCCCGACATGCTCTCGGCCAGTTTTTATTTGTAATTTAAAAGCCATCTTTAATTTCACAATTTTTGCTTAATTAACCACCAGATACTTGATTTGAAAAGCAACAATCGCGAATGGTAGCAGTAGTAGGACTGCCAAGTCAAAGGTCTCGCACTCGAACCAAACAAAAATCATCGAGAAAAAGCTTGTTTACCTGAGAGTGAAAAAATATAATATGCTCTAGGGTGTGGAAAGTCTACCGGTCAACCCGGACTTGACCAGAGTGATGAATTAACCTAAGTTTACCCTTCTCATCATGAGAATAGGCTTGTGGCCAGCTATGAGACATGACCTATATAAGTTACAGGGCTGCTATTATATAGTGCAATACCTAATTTAATGTACTATTAGATTGCAAACAATTATACGATGCCATTGTCACTTGGAAAGGCATAAGAATGAAGACATAAAGGCTACTGTAAAGTAAGAAGAAAAATAAGAAATAGAAATGAATTAAATTCACGTAACTCACTTGCCATTTTGGGGATCCATGACGAAATAATAATTACGAGCTGATCTAAGTCATTGGACTGAAGCGTGACGTAACGAGGAAGTAAGGTTCTGAACTCTGAACATTACAATCGCAGGTTAAGTAAGACTAGCATTGAAGCTTGTTCCTTGTTCTTGAAGAGTTTTTTTAGAAAACGGGTAATTGAAATGGCAATTTTTTCCTGTCGCTGATAAATCATCAGTATATCAGAGTCTAAACTATATAAGCCGTCATTGTTTATTTTATAGTGAAAAACAAAGGTATTTTGCTTTAAACTACATATTTAAGTCGTCATATTATTTTTGCATTTGTCGGTATTATAATAAAATGTATTGATTTCATGTTATTTTCATAATTTTCAACATGAGGAGATTTCAGGATGTTGCATTTAAAGTTTTACGTCCTCCATCTGTGCTACGGCAAATTTTAATGCATTGTCACCATCGTCGTAATCTTACGATGTTATAATTATGTACCCGTGAGAAAATAATGAAGAAGAACAGGTTTTAAAGCAAACAATAAGAAGTTCAAGGCCATCTGCTACAACAGTCCGCAGCACCGCTTCGTGTGCTTCTGCCCTTAGACTGAAATACAAAATAGAGTAATGTGGTTTGCTCATTTGCTCCTTCTAAACAAAATTAAAACAAGAAATTTTAGTCAAAACACTTGCCTATTTTTAACACGTTTATTTACTTAACTAATTAAAAAGATGTGCTCGTTGGAGATGTCAAAGAAACGTAACGCTCTAATTAAGGCCTAGGCCCACTAAGAGACAAGTTTATTTATTATAGCGACGATAAGTGGTTAGCACTTCCATGGTAATTTCAAGCCTATCTTATTAGGTTATTTTAATAATATTTGGGAGAAATATTTAGAGTTACTTCGTTGATGAGGCCACGAACGGCACACAACTCTGTCAACAAATCATTAATTAAAATACTGATATTCAGCTGAATTAGACTACTACTACATTGATTGGTACATAAACACTTTCATAGATTTTATACTATCATAGCAGTTTACCAAAATAATCTTCTTCATCTTCGTCGTGTCGATGGCTGAGTCAAATTTTATTGGTCCAATAAGTGGTCACTGTTATGGCGCTCTCGTCGGCGTTCATGATCACCTCTCTTGTGCAGGTGGTAGGGCATTTTGGACAGTCAGTAACTTGCCATCGTGATGAAAGGATTAGCCAATTCGCTTTTAAGAACTCGCGAATTGCCCAGGGTGCGCCGGACGTAGGGAATTGTTGTGTACGTCACTCGGGGAGACTCCTTTCATGCCGACTAAAACACCACTAAAATAATTATAAGCTAAATTAGTCAAAATGATAAGATAAATGCTATGTCAAATATGTCATTATGTGTAAGCATCAGTCGTATATATGATGACGTAGGTACGTATTTTGTTTCGACTACTTTATTGTTGAAACTATAAAGTTACATAACAAAGCAGTATGCTGATTACGAAGCAACATATTACTTAATCTAGTGCATATTATTATGTTCAAGTTATATTATTATTATACAATGCTTATAACTAGACGAAATAGTGACGTGATCCATTGTTCAAACCATGATTTTTATTATTTTAGCATAACAAGCTTACACATATAGATATGTCGCTTGAAATAGAACATAGGTGGTATCAGTTGTATAAAATGTGACTCCTTCAAATTATATGAAGAAGCACCAACCCGGACTCTTAAGTTCTGACCTCAACTTCTTGAAAAAAAATACTCCATAGTTGAGCGTCTGCTTCCAACTATGAATGACTGATTTTGAAGAAGTATGGTTTTACTTAACGTTTATTAGATTGTTATCATAGTCACCTAGCAACTGACCACTCACTGCCTCGATTGTCTAGTGGGTAGCGTATGCGCCTCTCACCGTGACGCCTTGGGTTCGATGCCCGGTTCGAGCAGAGTGTTATTTGAGAACTTTTCGTCAGGCAATTTACAATAACAGTACGGAGTTGGAATTGTGCCCCGTGAATGACTATAGACTCTCCCCTATCCCGTGGGAACTAAAAGTGAAGTGAAGTTTGGGTGTTGTACACTTTTGCCACACCCTACTGAGTAATATAGCTGTGATGTTATGTTATGTAATCTTGTCTATACATAGTTCATACAAATGCTATTTAGTTTTGTATTTGTGTTTCTAAAAAGTCGATGAAAAGTTAAAAACCACTATCATTATTTATGAGCGTATTAAATTCTGGTAAACTGAGATGTAACAGTTGTTCCGTCATACATAATAATATGTGGAATGACCAACCACCTGCCAGCTGCTCGACTACAGTGAATGGAACTATTAATACTAAATTATGCACGTAAATTATGTAAGTCTCGAGTTATAGTTGTATCTTAGAACATAATACTGATATTGCTAATATTTTAGATGGATAATAATGATCTTATACATGTCCTGCTGAGCTCGAGCTTCTTCTCATGATGAGAAGGTTTAGACCATAGTCCACCTTGCTGGCCAAGTGCGGAATGGTTTTCTTCGCACACCCTCTAACACTTTTTAGGCACTCCTAGGCATGCAGGTTTCTTCACGATGATAAACACACGCATATCTTCAAAAAATCGAATCTTAACGATTTATTGACAGAGCTGTGTGCCGTGGGTTTGAACCCGGGACCTTTGACTTCGTAGTCCTTCGGTCTCCCACTCGGCTATCGCTGATTACAGCAGAGTATCACTCGTCGTGATTTTCCCACTTTGTTTCTGACATGTTCTTCCAACCGCTCCTGTTCTTGGCTTCGTGTAGTGCTTCGTGCAGATCCAAATTAAAACCTCTACTTATAAGCGTATTATAAATATTACCTCTAACTTAATAATTTCCTATTGTTTCAGTCCTTAAAATCAATATGCGACTTCATAAAAACCCAGCTATGTACAATAGCGATATCACTGACCCTGTTCAACTCGGTCCGGCTTCCAAAAGAAGCGTTTCGATATGGAGCAGTTCCATACCTGGTAGTCTACACGTTCTGGCTGCTGGCTGCAGGGCTCCCCACAACGTTGCTCCAGCTGGCAATGGGACAGCTGAGCCAACAAGACCCAGTGGGAGTCTGGAGAGCTGTGCCGATATTAAAAGGTGAATTATGTTTTATTGTTTCCATTATTTAAATGGTGTACGTATATCTATATAATATAAATATATATTAAATATTAAAGTTGAAAAATCAAGACTCCAGCAGGACTCGAACCTGCACCCCCTGGGCACACGCCCCAAGTGCTTTGCCAATTCAGCTATGGATTCGTATGCTCCTAGACTCGAAATTTCTCAACTCTTTTGTGCCAGCGTCGTAGGTATATATACCTATATATATATCCTATATATATATACCTTAGCTAGACGAACCTAACTTGGTTTAAGCGCCACCTATGCGATGAGTGATTAGTTACTTAGTCATATACATGTATATCTAAATTTAATATAAATAGTTAATAGAATATAAATATAATATATTTTTGACTATGATTATGTATTAACATGTGGCGGTATCCGCACATAATAAATGACGAATGACATTGACTACGTCATAAAGTGCCACACTCGTCACAAATGTCAAAGAGCGCTGAATCGCGATAGTGAAGTGTTCACAGTAAGTGTACATAAATACTACTTCCAAAACCGCCAGGTAGTACCACCGAGCTTGGTCGGAGGATCCTCTCTTTGTAGTAGAGGAATATCACACCCATTGCTCTACAAACATAGGATAAAGATAGTAATATAATTTTCACCACACCAGCACGAAAAAGATCGTTTGCTTGCCAGAATTCAGTGAGTAAAAACCGTTTTCGTCGTCGAAACACAAAATCCTTCCAATGAAACATTGACATCAATTTTATTAAATAACTACAAACAATACGTTTAAATTATTTTAAATTATATAAATACACGCTTATTTAGTATTTTAAAGTTTTTATATTCGTGATTGACCATCTTTATATAAACTTTAGTTTAGTCTAGTTTTTATATAACCTTTTTCACACTTGTACCATAAATAACTATTAATCTGAGATACTAGAATCGCGGTGTAGTTTTGAACTTTTTCTCTACGTGCGAATTACCTTAGAAATTCATCAAAATATTATTTCAGTTTTGCATCAGACAACCAAATATAATATGTCCTTACTGCCTAACTGATATTATGAATCCAAAATTAACTTTGTCTGTAACTGTGGGGTACAGTTAATTTATTATGTTATCAAAAAAACCTTAATCATAAATAGCATTGTTAAACGATGACTGTAAAACTGTTTCAATTCATGAATGTTTTACTGCATGCATTCAATATTCACTTTCGTTTCATTTGAGTGCTGTTACAAATACAATTATGCACGCTTATTGTGTTTTTATTACTTTAATACAGTAGTGTTAACTACTACTGGTAGTATTCTAAAACATTCGTATTTAATTGAAACAAACAAACAGGAATCATGCTGCCAGCGTTCTGGGCACGATATCGCCCTTTGGAATCGATGCGGCGAAATTGTTTGATGCTGTATAAAGTTTTAGAAATATGGTTTAAAATTTTTATGTATATACTTTATATAGTTGTATGTAAATATTTTTCTTAATTTAAAAAGTATAGTTGTAAATATTTAAAAGAAAAAAAAATGCGAATATGTCAACCGGAATATAAGACACTAGCCTTATAATATTGAAAGCAAAGCCCAGCTTAAATGGATAGTAATACTTTATTATTGAGAATACGGGTTACTCACGTTGATGAATCTACGTACTAAATTCGAAACTAGTCGGCATATCCCGGCTAAAGTAACGTGAGTAACCCGTATTCTCAATAATAATGTCTTCATCTCACGTCGGTTTTAATAATATTATTTCAAATTCTATTTTTTTGTTATGTTACTTATTTGCTGTTGTCATTCTGATCTATATAATATGTACAATATTGTAATTTTGTAGGAAAATAGCTTGTGAAAAGTAGAACCTCTGAACCAAACACGAAGCAAAACAAATAATTACCAAGTAAACCAGTTAATAATTGCAGATAACATGGCGAGTTAGATAAGCCGACAGTGCAAGGTTGATAAAATATGCTCTAAGCTTCTCGCTATGTGAGTACAGTCTCAAATCCGATTACAATGTGGGGGATCTCTATAGTAAAAGGACAGAGCTGTGGAATTGTTTTCATGAAATATTATGGTCAATATTACTAAAGTTTTATATAGGTTGTTAAACCAAATCAATTTAGGATAATTAATCATAATAATGAAACATGTCGCTCCTTGAATACAAAAGGGACACAAATCGAAATCTATAAATTTTACAGGACAGCCAAAACAAATTTTTGAAACTGTTTTTTTTTAATATTTCATATATTTATTAATTAAATATAAGATGTTAATATATCATTAGATGCGTATTTTTTAGCTCTATCTGTGTATAATATAAACTTTGTAGTATCTGTTACCTATTAAGAAAAAAAATATATAAAAGTCCCTTTTGCATTCAAAATTTGCACCAATATTATAAAAAATATGTCAAAACTTTAACACCATTTTACAAATAAAACTGGTTTATTGTACCTTTTTAGTAAAAAAACGTATCAATAAAATGTAATCTTATTACTAGATAAAAACATATTGAATGAACACCAGGAAAACATTGTATTAAAAAATCTAAACGAAATAATCTTAACTTATTATTAAGTAATATAATTGAGATCAACTTTTTACGTAACTATTATTCAGTAAAATTAAACATCTCTCTAAAACAATTATATTGGTAGGATAAAATGAAAAAACAACAGATAAAACTGAAATAATCATTATCAAAATATTCATAAAATAAATAAATTCTCTAAAAAAACTCAAAAATAATCAACTGACGACACTAATTTTGTCTCTCTTTAACATTAATAAATTAAACAAAACAAAATACGAGATCAGTTCTAAAGGCACAGAATTCAGTAACAAAATATTATAGCTTTTATAATAATACCTACTATTGCACAATAACAATCTAAGTACAAAATCACAGTTATAAACAATTTAAGGCACTTTTTACGTTAGAACACTAAGTTGAAATTTATAATCGTTATTTATTATTGTTATGTAAATGTTTGTATGAAATTAAAAGTCTTTATTATTAAAAGTAACTTTTGAATTAACTATTCTAAATATTATCACAATTAGGTATCTACATATTATCAAAATAACAAATTTTCGTAAAAGCTTTGGTATTACTTAGGAATGATATTTTTTTCAATAAGTTTAAGAATACGCTGTTTTCTAGTTTCACTTATTTTAAGTTTTTGTTTGTACTATAGGATTAGCAGACCTTCTCTTTGTCAGCGTAGCAACCGAGGTAAAGAATTCCTACGAAACTGTCTTCAGTTTCGTAAGAATTCTTTACCTCGGTTGCTACGCAATTCTTGAAGACGCTAGCAGTCACTACCCATGCTGGGTGACTGAATATTCACGCTAGGTGACTGATTATGACTGATGGATGGCTGTGTATGTATATTAGGCGACTGAGTATCCAAATTGATTGGTAGGTTATCATTGATGAGTAAGTAAGGTTCAAAATGGTTTGGCAATTACTTTTGACTGTTTATCTTCATGCCTAGGTAGAAAGTTGGGATCTTCAACACTGTCATCTGAAAATAAATCTGCATTTGATGAACTACTGGATGTTGTTGATCGCCTGCAATTGGTATCTGAGTCATTATCAGAGTTGCTTGAACTGCTACTTGAGTCACTCTGTTCAACAACTATTTTAGGCCTATTTGTGTTTTTGGTATTCGTTACACAGCTTACTTCACTGTCTTCATCCTCTAATATTGATCGTTTTTCGTCGATTTCGTCGATTTTTTGTGCTCTATTCATTATGTTACTGTAACAAAACATATTTAAAGTTTAAAAAAAACATAAAATACACACAATTACATACATATAATAATATATTATACAGTCCTTAATACATACACACAATACATACATACAATAAACATACACACAATCTAATACATACCAATCCTTAGCATGGCATTTTCAATACTAATTTACCAGTAATAACACCTTAGTTATATTTAACAAATTTAAACTACTGCCGCCATATTTAACATTCAAATTCACAGAAAATATGAGGTAATGCATCTTAATCTCATATTTTTCAACATTTACGAATATCTACCCATATTATAATAGGTACCTACAAACACTTATTTAAAAACCTTTAAATTAGTGACTAAAGCTACAGTGACAGGGCTTCAATTTAGTATAATATTAATAATTTACAAACAAATAAATACATTTGTATGGTTATTAAGTAAAAAATCACTGAAGTAATAAGAATAGAACAAAATTAACATCATGCAAAACGGCCAAATTATTTATTCCACTATAATCTAATGCAAAAGGGACGCATTTCAAAATATGCTACTGTTGTATTACAATATAAAACTACAAATAATACCTAATGTTAGAATGCAAAACGGACGTTTTCCAAAATATGGCACTTTTGTATTATATATTAAGATTACAAATACTAATGTTAGAATGCTAAACGGACGTTTTTCAAAATGTGGCACTTTTGCATTATATATTTAGATTACAAATACTAATGTTAGAATGCTAAACGGACGTTTTCAAAAATATGGCACTTTAGTATTATATCGCTTGCTTATTGCAAGACCGACATAACGAAAAAAACATAATTTTACAGGACGGTAGTTTTAAACTTTGAATCTTTAGTATCTCAATAAAAAAGCACTGTTTTTATTCAGAAGTATTTTAATCAGTCTTGTACATTAATTAACTTTCATATTAAGTAGTCACAATGTGTTATCTTAAACACACTGTTTTCAAAAACCAAATAAAAAAAACCAGTTCCTCACTTATGTCATTGTTGTAGCAAAAAGTTACATAGAAAAAGTATTACTCGTAATTATGTCATCCTTACAATAAAGAAAACATAATTTAAATTACTTTATGTTTAATTACAATAATGACATAACACAAAATAATCCTACATTGTAACAATATTTATTTAAAGAAAGGTACTTAACATTTGCTGCAATATAGTATTATTCCAAAATATGACGTCCTTCACGCACAAGATGCGTGCGTTGGCCTTGAAAACTTTGGTTTAACTGAGATGGAACGATATTGAAATTACAAACAATGCGCGTCGACAGCGCGCAATTTAGACATTTATCGCCATCTGGCGAATTGGAATTGAAGCATGCTGTTGTCTTTATTGCACCAAAAAATAGATCGATAAAGCTTTGTTTTTACATACTTATCTCAAAATATCAAGATTTTGAAATATGTCGTTGTTGCAATAAGCAAGCGATATATTTAGATTATAAATACTAATGTTAGAATGCTAAACGGACGTTTTTCAAAATATGGCACTTTTGTATTATATATTTAGATTACAAATACTAATGTTAGAATTCTAAACGGACGTTTTCCAAAATATGGCACTTTTGTATTATATATTTAGATTATAAATACTAATGTTAGAATGCTAAACGGACGTTTTCCAAAATATGGCACTTTTGTATTGTAAAATATAATCACACTTACCTGAAATGTTGAATCCAACTCAGACGTATTTTGGATTGTGGCACTTTTTCACGCAACCGACGTGCGTTTGCGTTGAATCTCGGGGCGCAACAAACAAAATGGCTGTTTTGCACTGACTTTACCTGTCAAAGTGCTCTAATGCAAAAATGGCGGTAGGTCAGTGTGTCCATAATATAAGCAAAAATGATGGGAGTTTTTTTTAAATTTAAAATATAGTCGGTTTAGGTGTCATTTTTGCAATAAAACGATTTTTTAATTTTTTTTATTTGTGGCCCTTTTTTATTCAAGGAGCGATGTGTGAAGTACTACAATGCAATCATTTGTTTACTAAGACGTAAAACATAAAAAATACTCGGCAATAGTGTTTTTTATACTTTTTACTTTACTTTAACAAGAAAACGACGCCTAGGAATAACTCCTGTGTCGCGGGGGTGTTCACAAACATACATTTCACAGACACAAAGCACACTAAGAGTCAGAACAAATCTTTGCGAATCACACAAAGATTTGTTTCATGTGGGGATCGAAGCCACAACACCAGCGCAGTTGAAAGCGGCGAGGTGACCGCTTTTACCACTTCGCCAACCGTGTGATTTATGTAATTATAATATTATTTAAGTTCTTTGTAACAACGCTTCCTGACATAAAAATCAATATATTTAGGGATTATGTGCTACTATATAAACACAAAAACCTGAGAAATAATTTGACTAAGTTATAATATGTTGTTTCAGGTGTCGGCCATTTAAAAGTGCTGACGTCGTACCTTACCTGCGTGTATTACGTGGTGTACGTGGCGCTCGCGTCCGCGTACTTCTTGTGGATAGCAAAGGGCACGTTTCCTTTGAAAGACTGCACTAGATTGCATATGACGCCTGTAAGTACTGAATTAATGTATGAATAACGGGTGGTGATGGTCCCCTAAAACTGCTACGTACCTGCGTGAACTACGTGGTGTACGTGGCGCTGGCGTCCGCATTCTTCTTGTGTATATAAATGGCACGTTATCGTTGAAAGACTGCACTAGGTTGATTATGACACTTGTAGGTACTGACACAATCTATGTCTAATGAAGAAGCCTTGTTTTACGGATTTTAAACCCAAGTCACGTGTGCTACGTGGTGTACATAGTGCAAGCGGTACGGTTAGGTATTGATAACCTTTAGAAACCTAATATTTCAGTTTCTCGATGTAAAAAACATTTCTGATCAAAATATTTTACTGACTACTAAACATATATTGTTTATATTGTTTATTATTTAACTTTCATTTAATACTTTTTAATCATATAGTATTTATTTTATTTAATTATTTAATACTTTATTGTACACAAAAGATTACAGATAAATTTAATATTAGTATATTTGTTACCATATTTATGTATTCGAATTGTTGATATAACATTATTTTCACATTATTTTAATTTATTTATGCACCTACCTTTGTTCGCTCTGCATCACCTTAAGGTTGACTGGTAGAAAATGCCTATGGCATTAAGTCCGCCGTTGTACTATTTTATGTGCAAAAAGTTGTAAAATAAATAAAAAATAAAATAAATAAATATATTACAGTAAGAGTATATAAAAGGCGAGCTTAACTCAGTGCTTGAGTTCTCTTCCAGCTAACCTAGAGCTAGAATACTATTTAATGTACATGTAAGATTGTTAAATAAAGGCTTTATTATAATTATAATCATATAGGGGATAGAAAAGTAAGACGGCGAATGCTTCCTATAACTTGGTACCAACCACATCTCTAATATTTATCTTCTCCTTTCTTAAACATGTGATTCCATTCCTCACCACAAATTCTAAAAAAACCCAGTTACCAACTCGTAACTGACAAATATATGCCCAAGCCTTCAATCTTAGGACTGCTTCTAAACGAAAGCTGACAAAAGGAACTACATTTAGTCGGGTTATAGGTCTCTCATTCGCCGTGTAAATGCGGAAATCAACCGAACTGCTGGCTTAGACTGAAAGCCGACCCCTACATATTTGGGAGAATGTTGAGACTATGATGATAAATGATCCTTACATAGTTTGCTTGTAGCTTTTATCAAGCTTATGTGTAACAAAAGCTTTGATTACGTAACGTAATATAGGTGTGACTTTTTTAAAAATCCTAATAAATTTACTTTTTCAGCGTAACTGGAAATTATTTTTTAACAATATATCAAATCAAATCAAATGCTTTATTTGCTTAAAATGAGTTACATAGGTAAACATTAGGTACCTCTATTTTTAACCAGAAGGGTGAACAAATTTTTTTGTTAAATTTTAGAAAAAGAGGATTATTTAATTATTTTATCTACTTCGTAATTTCGTTATATATTTTACTAGGAGCCATACATATTATGCTGGAGTTGGGATTATGCCTGTGGATGGCGATAGGCTCACTATCTATCCCATGGGACCTAAACATAACAGGTGAAATGAGGATGTTGTACACATCTGCCACACCTATCTGGGTAATATTGGCGTGATGTTATGTTAAATAATAAAATGTTAAGGCTCAACGCTCAGCAAGTGTTTTTAATGTAAGGTGAAGACATGTATAGATGCGAACAAAATAAATTATAATAAGAAAGGCGTGATAAAAACTAAATGTAATTTGTTTTAACTACTCATAACTAGTTCAAACTTTTTAGTTTTACGTGAAACATTTTTTATTTGTGTTATCATTTTTGTTACAGAATGGATACGAGAACAAAATGAACGCATCGGAGTGTTTCAAGTAAGTTTTAATTATTATGAAGAAATAATCTTGAAATGAAACAATTTATTATGAAATCAGTAAATTATATCATTTTAATACAATGAATTCAATAGCTTCCTTATTCAACAATGATTATGGAAATATATGCTTTTCATAATTACATATAATTATGGAAAATTTAAAATTTAGAAAAACAGTGACTATTAATAACTATTATATTGAAAAACCCTTGTGTGAATCGTAAATTTTTTATCAACTTCAAGTTTGCAAAAAAAATAAATGATGTTTTGATAATATTTATTGTTCAGGATTTTGCCAACCAATATAAATGTAATTTATTCTGAAATTGAATAACTTTAACCTACGAAAATTATCTTAAGCTGAAAGTTACAATAACACCCAAAGAAAATTTCTACTTATAAATAGAATCGTGAAAAAAAAGTCACAATACCATATTTTCACGGTTTTTAAGATTAT
Organism: Hypena proboscidalis; assembly: GCA_905147285.1. Taxonomy (NCBI): domain Eukaryota; kingdom Metazoa; phylum Arthropoda; class Insecta; order Lepidoptera; family Erebidae; genus Hypena; species Hypena proboscidalis. The sequence continues at coordinate 4,279,258 of LR990132.1, forward strand.
TATTTAAACCGACACCCGGTGATTTTAATGTCCCAACTTTGTTTCCCCACAATAATTACCCATTACCCATAATATTTTATAACATGATTGCAAACTTTCAGTTCCACATTTCTGGCGCCTTTCTCGGAATATCCACAGTATCTCGGCATAATGGCGATTTTAATATTTCTTTTGTGGTTCTTCGTGCCCATTTCGTAAGTAATAATACTCTTATTACATGTAATATTTCGTACATCGTTGGCTATTATGCTTATTAAGAATATCGTTAAACAAAATTTGGGCTCAGATCTTTTCGAATGTTATAAAATTGAAGTGATAATTTATGGTATACATGTTATACTAAGAAACAGTTGTAAAAGATATGGGACCGGCAGGATTTGGACCTGCGACCTTCTGCACCCCGTGCAGTTGCTTTAACCAACCAGCAACGGTTGCCAGGACCCTAATTTCTCAACTGTATGTTGCGTCATTTCGTGACGTCAATTAGCATAGCTAAATGCTATAAAAATAATCAATAAGATGGTATACATTTTATTTCATACACAGTTCGATTTCGGTAAAAATATATCTGACACAAATAATAATATAATTCTAGAGATAACTTTTTTAAAGAAAATTTTGGTAATATAATAGCAATAAATATAGACGAAAAAGACCCTAACTCAGTAAAAGCAATTTTTTTATATGTTTGGGAGATTGTATTTCTTCAATTAATTAAAACATGTGGTTCATTATTAGACAAGTTGGGTTCTATTTTTTATATTTCATGTCAATAGTATATTACTAGCTTACATACAAAAACACACTAAACTTAGTTTGCTAAAGAATGATTGTTAAAATAATTAGGTTTACTCTTCAGTAATTAGGTCATAACACACGCACATTTAACGCAATTGGTATAATTGTCTAAATTGTAAACGCTAATTATTTTAACGATATTGTGTCAAATAAAATTTAGGAAATGTTTCGTGTTTTTAGAAACACATTGCCATCAATATGATTACAAGAAAACCTGATATAAATGAATTTTCCAACACTTTGTTTAATGTACGTTTATTCATTAGAATGCTCGATAAAATTCACGTTTATTTACTGAAAATTGATAATTGATGATTCATTTGTAAAACAAGTTCGTGTCAATGACTTCGCAACCTACATTTTTATTTAATTGCTATTAAAACAAAGGAGCTGTTTAGTACTTTGTTAGTAAATTTAATATTGCATAGTTTATGAGAATTAATAGTATGAAGAAAATTTTTTTTTTGATGATCTCATTCAATTTGTAATAGTGGATTAAGGTATAAATATACATTTGAATGCTAAGTGACACCGTAAATGTACATTTTTGGTAGCATATGATTTTAGTTATTGATACAGTGATATTTTGAAATTACAATAATAAAGACATCTAATTATATTTTATTCATTTTCAGCTTATATCGCCTCCACAAGACAATGAAAACAGCACTCGGAGTCCTTACAACGATAATAATAACAATCGCCATAATTCTCTGTACATTTCTGTCCGACACAGAAGTATTGAATACAATGTTCGAATCTTGCGAGCGATGGTCACCGTTGTCGCAGCCTTTCATTTGGCAGAGTGCATTAGTACAGGCACTACTGTCTACGCATATTATGAGTGGATACTTAATCAGTGCTGGTGGATCAGTCTATAAGTACTCTGATGTTCGGTGGTAAGTTTCTCCATCATCATCATTATCTTCATTTAGCCAGTTAAAGTCCACTGCTGAACATCGGCCTCTCCCAATTTGAGACTGAAATTGGGAATTTTGGACATATATTTTGATTTACCCCGATGTTCGTCATTGGGTAGACTTTAAGTCTTTGACCAAAATATGTGTCATGAAACTTCTTTGGACAAAATAAAATTATTGAGGTCTTTACCATCGGTAAACGTTGAAGCAATTACAGTATGATAAATATACAACGCGATTAGTAACACGATCGCGTGCACGCAATGTTTTGAGACCCCATTTTGAACAATATTTCAAGAAACAATGCATATCTGTCATAATATTTAAAAGCAACTTATATTTCATTTGTTTGAATTTTGAGGTCAATGTGCTTGTTATTAGTCTAGTAGTTAAAATAATAAATTAAATGTGTTCCGATAGCATTTTGTTTTCTCACTGTAACAAAATATTTCCACTCAATGTTTTCTTGAACCTTTATATTAAAAAATATTTATTGTAGAAACTAGAACGGTGACCCAGTAATAATTTAATCATTAACATTTTAAAATTTATTGTTAAATGTACCCTTGGCACGTTACTTTATCACTCATTAGTAATTTGTTTTTATTTAGCATTGTTTTGGTAACATTTTAAGATCAAAAAATAGGGCTGCTATTTTCTCTTCATCATTTAGCTTTTCGTAGTTCACTACTGGATAAAAGACACTCACAATTTCTCAATTTCATGTCAAACAGCCAGACAAAAAATTTCAAAAAATATTTTTGGTTTATACTGCTGTTAAGCAGTTTCCCCCTTGTATTAATTTTGCTAAGTACAGACATGGAAAATTTGCAACTTTATTATATGTATAGATGATAGTCGTATATAATGAATAATTAAATAATCTGCAATGGCCAGGCCTTATTAGTAGTTTTGCAAAAAAAAAAACAGTTAATTTGTTAGTTGTGCCCAGTCGTAATAAACTTAAAAGGACATGATCCTTTCAATTTCAAACTATGCACTAAAAAATAATAAGCGAGTAACTAACCTCAATATGATCATTTCAGGACTTCAGCACTGGTCATAATGGCAAGTATCTTCGCCGGGTGGTTATGGGTCCTGATGTGGGAGTCCATTGGAGGGGAGAACCCAAAAGATACCAGCTTCATATCAATTCTAGTCTTAATATACCAATCTTCTGCCGCTGAAAAGAGAGAAAAAGAGTGGCCTTTGCTTGCTTTTGGAGTTGTGTACCTTTCTGGTGTAGTTACTGTGGTACGTGGTATTATTTTTTTCTAATCACGGTACTTACATAGTATACCTATATTTTAGTTAAAAATAAACTACATCATCCAAGTCTAAGAACAATAATAGATTATTCCAGATTCAACGTCACAAGTCACAACGCACTTGTTTGAGTCTAAACCATATTCTGTGTCTGAACATGATATTTAGTTTGCGGTTTTTACTTTAATCTAAGTATGTGAACGAGTAGGATTTGTTTCAAGTTGTGGTTTTGATATCATCATATTATTATATAAATGATAATATAATTTTATATTATTTGAATGTTGGTGGAATGATACTGTTCTGACTTATTTGAGCCCACTAAATGTATTATGTAATTTTTTTATGTTAACACTGGGTAATATTGGTATTAATGTTTTTTTAATCTTTATTAATATTTTTAATAAAAAATATTTCTTCTTCCAGTTATTACTCCTATACCCAGTTTACGACAAGCTCCACCGCTACACAGGAGACCATTGGAGGTTATTCGCCTGTGGAGCATCAGCGTTAGGCACAGTTCTTTCAGTAGCTGTCCTGTATAGAGGGCAGGAGGTGGCGACCATATTGGATGACCTTGTGATACCAGTGCTGACCGTGTTCACTGCTGCCGTTGAAGTCGTTGGATTTGTATTTATTTATGGTGAGTTTTAATTTGGTTGCTCTTTTTAGTCCACTGGTGGTTGGGTAGTCCAAACAATCAGCCCTGTTTTTAAAATAAAAACATAATATTAATATATATATTTTTTTAATAGTCGATATATTATAAAATGTCCTTGAAATTTATTTGGTTGCATTTTGTCACGAATATCCTAAATCAGGTATAAAACTTATTTGCTTGCACTTAATACTTCTAACCACTTCTAATTTAGCTGTTCTACAAACGTCTAATTTAAATTTAGTTCATCTATTTATATCCTACCCATCCGTTAATTTTATAATAAGCATTTTATCATTTCATTTAATCTTATCACATAATGTGATCAGTAACAACAGTTGTAAAATTAAGCTTTGTATCAAATTCCAGGTTGGTCACACTTAACAGTAGACTTAGAATTCCTCACGGGAGCGAGGATGCCATGTTTCTGGGTGGCCACTTGGTGGATGACGCCCATCCTGCTCATTGGGGTCTCAGGCTGGTGGCTTCGGGCCTTACTCCGGATATCCGGGACTCAGATACAGACCCTCTGGCCTTTGCTGGCTGTGTTCATGACCATATTAATCATTATGGTCGTGATGGCGGCGGTGGCTGTAGCAAAAGAGGAGCAATTTAATTTGATTGCGGTAAGTTTTGCTGTTGTTATTTTTGTAGGCACCCAACGATAGATAATAATTTAATATTTTGAAAAAAACATCCACTGTCTAAAACTTGCCTAACTTCCAATTGAAACACAAATAGAGTAAGCACTACTATTCATAGACAAAGTATACGTTTTGCAGTTGCGCTTCGTTCTTAGTCAAATGTAATCTAACGACTCAGCAAATTTTCACTCATAAGATAATTTTATGATTTCAGAAAATATCATCTGCCTTCCGACCATCTCGCCAATGGGGCCCAGAAGAACCAATGGCACGATACGTCTGGATGTCAAAACGATACGTCAACGAATCAGCAAGCACTGACAACGAAACTATCTCCGAACCATACAACTACTCGAACATGATTTACAGCAAAGGGAACAATTTAGAAAAACAAATCACAGAAGATCTGCACAAAAATGATATATACCAAAGGGCTTACAATATTTATAATAAAGCTGAAGAATACAATGAAAATAATATACAAGGTATCCAATCCATTTATGGCATTCACACAATACCTAGAGGAAGAAAAAAGGCTGTAGATGAAAAATACCGCTCGCCTAATATTTGTATAGCTAAAGGTAAATTAGGAGGTCCAGTTGATTGTAGATGTAATAGACACTTTACCTTAAATGTCCCAAATCTGAGGAATAATGAGATAACCACCAGTCTGTAGATACGTACAACGAAGTAAGCTAGTCGATTATTTATAAATGTGTATGTAACACTTGAACAAATATTTTGTATGTGAAGACGGCGAGTGTTAATCGCAATATTTTCTTGTATAAGTAATACTTGGATGATGCAATTATGAAACTTGCAACCTTTTTCTTTTGTTTTATTTAACTTTTACCCTATTATCATAGCAGGTACGCTATAAATTCAATGAAAATAATGTCCAATAATCTTCAAGGCTTATGAAATGGTTTTCAAGTAATTGACTGCACTAAAATGGTATGGAACTGGCTGCTAGATTTCACTATTTTTTATTGAAGTCTATTATATTGTAAAAAGAGCTCATAGAACTAAATAGTCTGTAGAACAAATTGAATAGCTGTCAACCTCAGCACCCCGTATTGAATAGATTTGAAATGGCGCTATAGTATTAAATAAATATAGTTTAAAAAAACTAAAAAAACACGCTTTTAAAGCACATCAAACTAAAAAGTGAAAAATAATTCTTATTATAACCTGAAAATAATAATAAACGAAAAATACTAGTACTATTGTGAAAAAAAGCGTGGGTCGCTCGATAGACGAAAAATATGGCACAGAGCGCCCCACGCTTTTTTTCACAATAGTACTAGTATTTTTCGTTTATTATTATTTTCAGGTTATAATAAGAATTATTTTTCACTTTTTAGTTTGATGTGCTTTAAAAGCGTGTTTTTTTAGTTTTTTTAAACTATATTTATTTTTCACTTTTTAGTTTTTAGTTTTTTTTTAATCCTGGCGATCCTAATCAGGATAATGAGATAAATTTATGAAATTATTATATTGTCGCTGATTCTTTACAAGTGTAGAAAGTTTGAATTAAATCTGTCCGTTTAAAGTGGGTCAAAATCGAGTCCAAAGGAGTCGGTTACATACAAACAAACAAACAAACAAACAAACAAACAAACAAACATACAGGTGAAGCTAATATAAGCGTGTTAAAAATTCAGAGCCACAAAAATTACTGGCCCATTTTTAAACAATGTCAGGATATTAATATCGGCACACAAAAGAAAAAATATTACTTTTGAAATAAGAAGAGAACACAAAATTTAAATAAACATAAAGTCTAAATGTTAAATAACGTTTCATTGTTCCTATTTTGGGAGGACCACGCGGGTGTAACTGACAAAAGAAAGTTTTTTTGGGAAAAGAAAAAGAAATGATAATCGTTCACACAGTGAGAGCGGGCATGGGGGGAAAAATGAGAAATGGACGAACTTTTTAACATAAATCTCGGACAAAAAAGTATGAAAAGTATTACTTGTGAGAATCCCTCGGTTTAAGTGTACTAAGTTATTTGAAGTACGCATAAATATTATTTGTTTACGTACAAGTATCCTACGTTAGCAAAAAATCATATTCATTTTTATTTTGGAAATATAATTTTGAAGCTGAATTCGTTGGAACAAAACTGTAATAAGAAAGAGAGTTTTCTAATAAGGATCTCATGTACCTAATTTCGTAAGATAATGCATTCTTGTATATTTACTATAAATTTGTTAGAGGAATCCATTTCTTACCATTAATTTTAGCGTCTAAATATAAAAGTGATAGGACACTTTAATATTTATATTGATATCACTTGATCTGATATTTTTTTTTTTTTTTTTAAAAGCTTACTAGTAATTTGCAAATACAAATTACTAGTATTCTTGTTAACCCCCTCCAGCTAAGCTTAATTCGCTTGTGTTAGGAGGAAGTTCACGTCGGTGGTGTAATGGCCAGGATTCGAACCCACGACCTCTCGATCGTAAGACCAATGCCTTATCCATTGCGCCACGGCCGCTTCATAATAGATCAAGTGATATCTTATAAGGATACTACTATCAATTCAAACACTTTAAAAAACAATTTTAAAGTGAGGTATAATTTATTGGACTTAGCTAGCAATATTAATGATAAGGCACGCAAGGCGTGTCGTTTTAAGCTTTCACATTTTAATTGAATCACCTGCCCTTAATGAAAATAATAAAGTCTATCACGGTATAGGCTTAGGGTGAGGTTCCATGCGCGCTATTAGAAGATCAACTCAATAAAATAAAAAAATAAAACATTGTTTCATGACATTAAATTAATTATATCGTTTTTAAGGGTTCCATACCTAAAGGGTCGAAATGGAACCCTATTACTAAGGGTTCGCTGTCCGTCTGTCACCAGGCTGTACCTCATAAACCGATAGTTTCACATTTGATATTTCCACAAATGAGATGTAACTGTTGTCGCTATAACAATAAATACTAATAGTTTTTAAAAGGAGCTCCCAAATAATATACTCGATTCATTGTTTTTAATTTATTTATCAGTAAAATTTAATTATTATTTACTTTACAAATCCTTCATAGTTACAACACTACAAAACCAATCACTCTACGAAATCTATGGACAAGCAACGCTTTAAATAGGATCAATGAGTAGGTCAATTGAGTGCACGGTTGGCGTAGCGGTTAAAGCGGTCGCTTCGCCGCTTTCAACTACGCTTGTGTTGTGGGTTCGATCCCCACATGGGACAAATCTTTGTGGGATTCGCAATGATTTGTTCTGACTCTGGGTGTGCTTTGTGTGTGTGAAATGTATGTTTGTGAACACCCCCGCGACACAGGAGTTATTCCTAGTGCGGGCGTCGTTTTTTTTAAAAGAAAGAAATAATTGACTGTTTGTGCAAAATTGTAATAATAAGAACTTGCCAAGTGCGAGTCGGACTCGCGCAAGAAGGAAAAAAATATGTTTGTTGTATTTATTATAATTTTGTAAAATAATAATTACAACAAACATGTTTTTTTCTTATATTATTTGAAGTATCAAACGATTTAAACCAATATTGTTTTGCTATTATTTATTGTTGATAGAATCAAATATCCTATTGAGCTGTCGTTCTGCAGTAGACAAGATTGACATCGTGAAAAAAATAACTAAACCCTGAATAATAAATGAGAATAAAAAAGTTGTAACATACATTTTACACTATCATTTTACCAAGGAGTAGCTGGCTGGATAGATATCCTTAACCAATAAAATATAGAATGATTTGAATACCAAACAAAGCAAACCTACGCACACATAGATCAGATGAACAAAACGTTATTAGATTTCAGTTTGAAAGTTTGTTACTACTGATTGGGAACAGCTCCAATCACGAGTAACTACGTTTCTTTCAACACAAAGCTGTAATATGAACAGCGAGGATCGAATTGTTTTTTAGTAAAAACAATTCATTTATCCTTTGCATCAAACCAAACTTAGTTTAAGATTAAATTGTTTTACAAAAGGTATTACATAACAACCATAACTTTTATTACCCATATGAATGTGGCAGAGGTCAATACTCACATTTCACCTGATAAGTTTAGGTCCCATGGGATAAGGGGTGAGCCTATCGCCATCCACCAGGCACAATTCCAACTCCGTGCTGCTTTTGTGAATTACCTGACTTTGCCCGAACGGGGAATTGAACCCGAGATCTCGCGGTTAGAGGCGCTAACCACTAGACCATCGAGGCAGTTAGTACAAAAGGTATTGTAAAATTATAAGTTTAACTTAACGTAATCTTTAACTTGAAATTATTTCGTGATATACGACTCGTTTGATGTATTAAAACTCTACGAAATATAGGCAATATATAATACTATAATTCAGCACCAAGTAGTAACGTTTGCACCTAAATTATAGTTGTACAACTCACTTAGACAATAAAGTCTCATAAATCAGTTCGTCGATTCGCAGAGCAGACTTGACATTGGAATTATTCTCTTACACAGATTCTAGATGGACAAATCTTGCAGTGGTTTACCATCAGGTAAAGAGCCCATCGTTTGCATATTGGCTTAAAATAAGACAACTGTAGCACAAAAAGATACTTGTATTTTTCAATAGTCGCCCCAACGAAACGCACCCTAAACAGAATATATAAAATTAAGGATCGTGCAACCAGATGCCTGAATTTTTCAATATCTTGGCAGCAGTAAATTATGATTTATTTGATAACCGCACTCTGGCGCAGCTGGTGACGAATTATGGTTACTTAATCATCGTCTTCCGTAATTTTGGGCCATCTTTTAATGAGAATTGATCCAATTATTTCGCCGTCGAAAGTCTAAGTAAGATTGAATGAGGAAGTTATTTGTCCTTGGCAACTGCAGAATATTAAGTTTAATAGAAATGGAAAGTTTGTTTTGTTACGCCCTGACGATAAACAATAACATAAAACAATAAACCAACGTATTTATTATTATAATAATAGCAGCCCTGTATCTCATACTGTCATACATGTCATACTGCTGGGCACGGGCCTCTTCTCATGATGAGAAGGGTTAGGCCAGAGTCCACCACGCTGACCAAGTGCGGATTGGTAAACTTTACACACTCTTAAGTACTTTTTAGGCTTAGGCATGCAGGATTCCTCTCGATGTCCCTTTGCTGTTAGCGAGCGATAATTTAAATACTAACGTATGACTATTCAGAAATATTGGTAATGTTCAATGTACATTGTTACAAATTGAAAAAAAGTCATACTAAAAGCTTATTTTGGTGTTTAATTTTTTTCTCCAAATAATCTTTGTTTTTGTTTTTATTACAAAATTGTCCATTTACATGACTGTTTATCTAATATTTCATCTTGGTAAGTGGTTACTGAAGCAGCGTGTATTATTATGCATATAGCTAAGTAAGTATTAGGTATCTATAATATAAATCGCCTCCAAGAACCGACCTATCAAACATTTACCGTCAATTTCTTATTAACGTCGGGAATGGGACCCGATAAAAGTCGGACTGATATAAATTGAATGATAATTTGTTCCATGTCGGGCATAGGGAAAAATCGCTTCAATGTTCGGAACAAGATAGATGCCCGCAGATAACGACCCGGCCATTCTTTACGCCAACCTTTTCTATTGGCTGTATCGATTTCTGGAAGATATGTGGTGTTTAAGTATTGTAATGAGGCAAAGGATTGTATTCTTACTGCTATTTACAGCTGTGTACTGTGCTGAAAATAATAGATGCGTTACTCAGAAAATAATTGCAGCAAATTCTCTACATATGTCATCTGAAATCACGAAGATTTAACCTTAATCATCATTAATCCATGAGATATTCTCAACCAAACACGGCTTATTAAAACCCTTTCACCGCGTATTATGTTGACAACAAGTAACCAATGGCGATTTAATTGATTAAAAAGCCTACTTGTAATTTACAAATACAAATTACTTGTATTCTTATTAACTGCTTCATTTGAGTTTAATTCGCTAGTGTTACGATGAAGTTCACGTCCGTGGTGTAATGTCCAGGATTCGAGCGTTGCCCAGCCTAATCTATTGCTCCACGACTGCTTCTAAACAAAAGTCTAACTCCCTATCTGTTGAAATGTAATTAACCATGTTAACTTTTATTAATCAATAATGTTCAACATTGTTTACTAACTAAATAGTTAAAGTAAACCAGAGATTCACTCCTTTCAAATAATCGACAATTTAAACTCAGGTACAATGGTAAATTATATATATATATATATGTATGCATAGTTTAATAAATATATTATCGACATCAATTAAAACATACATACATTATATCCGTAAATAAATACATATAAAATCTATGCAGATGATTCCTCCCTGTTGTTTGGCGTAAAACTGACAAATTATGTGATTTCCAAAAAAGAACAAAAGCACATTATAAAGAGAGTAGATCAGAGAAGAAGACTGTCACCAGGAACGAAGGTTTGACTTGAAGAGAGATATTAAAAGTGTGGAGTAAGACAGCTGGGTGCATTAGTAGAATGCAATAGAGAAAAGAGCATAGTCAGTGCATGTTAACTATGTCGCTGGCGTATGGATAACCAGCCAAGTTGGCCACGGCAAGCAGAAATGTGATCATATTTCATAAAATGAATATACCCACCCACAAACGGACTGTTAGAAGAAAGGTACTGTAGGTAATAAGCCGGGTATAAGAAATCTCGGGAGGCCTGCAATATGAGTTACAGGCGTATTTGTCGCTGCCATGTGGCCGAGCCTATCTGATTGTCGGGCCGCTAAAATAACGCTTTTTGTAAATCGTAACTAAAACAATATAATACGTATAACAATACTAACTATATTTGTAATGTGCTTGCCAAGACATTTCATTTGATACCAGTCATGGTTATGTTACATTTTATTTTTTGATGGATCTGACGTTTAAATTCCGTTATATAAAATTTTAATAAAATTTATATAGCCTTTGTCACGCGGCCTATTCTTACAAATCTAATGACACCTCATTCATTTTAATCCGTTCGATAGTTCAGGCGCTCAGGTGAAACATACAAACATATAAACATACATACATAGATTGCCAAAACTATGGGCTCTTCCTTTTGGCTTCGCTGTAGTCGGGTAAAAACATCCATTGCCTTTTTTGGATAAAGAGCGAAAAAAATGTAAAATAAAAAGTTAGATGTTAATTTTTTTTTTACATCGAGTCATTAAATTTAATAACAAATTACACTTACTGAAACTGAAATACTTTAGATGAATGTATAAAATGCTTTCCACCAGCAATATTTTTCAGCAATGATATTTTCTAGAACCAAAATGTGTTTTGCAGTACTATTACATAAATATCAGTTCACGTGAATTATAAGACATTTTTGGCAGAAACTTTTAGGTTACATTTTGAATTTATGAAGGTCTTGGGATAGATTCGTTTGTGGCTACATAATGGCTTTTACGAGCCAAACCAAAAGGATTCTCCTGATATTTATAGGAACTTAATAGCTGAAATAAATTAAGCTATAAGATGGTATCGTAAAATGGGTCACATATTATATTTTAAACTTTTACATTGTGTTTGTTTTGCTTTTGTAGATTATCATCCTCATATAAAAGGGAACAGTAAGCTCAAAGCTATGGGAATTCATTACTTCTATCTGTTTTAAACACAATTATTTATGTACTTGGGGTTGATGTAATATATTTTATCCGTCCATGTTTTCCTATCAGATGTTGTCTCAGCACTTCTACCTTTTCCATTCATGCCTAACATAACATAACATTCTTTTATTGAATTATATTAAGAAAAATCCTTTTATTCACCCTCACTTCGACGCTACGTACTATGCATGTGTAAATAAGACAAAAGTCTGCGGCATTTTAGGCCCACTTAATATGAAGCCATTATTAGTAGCTATTAATGCCATACGACCTCTTCATGTAGCCTCAACTTTTTTTCCTACTGACTAAGCTCACTTTTTATAAGAAAAGCAGATGTCACGTTTAGGCAAAAATAAGTGTAATGTATGACTGAAATAAATAACTTCAACTGCCGTTAAAATGTATTTGACGGGAAATAAGCAACATATTTCATTTAGATTAAATACAAGACTAGAACCTATTTAACCGGAAAGTGTTGTCAATATTAAGGTCCTAAAGAGGGTATAAAACTGATTTCCTATATGAAATATAATAAGATAGGAGCGGATATTATTTTTATTTTAAGAATCTTAAATAGAAAAATCACATTACTAAAGCACAATAAGATTTGAACCCGTGACTATAAGATTCCGGCCTATCGCCTTACCACTCCGCCATCCAAGCCCTAATCCGAAAAAAAAATCGACCGATCTTAGTATTAGATCGTGTTCAATACAGCATTTGTATGGATTGTTACATCAGTCATGTTGGTAGATATACCTACTATTCTGTAGGTACAATAGATGACGCGAAGCGTCCCGAACGATGCATACAGTCAAAAAATTCATAGATTTGTAGTAGAGCTTGGATGGTTGATTAGTAAAGCGATAAACGCGGGTTCAAATCCCGCTTCAAGTCCAATTTTTTTTTCAACGCTTCTTAGTATTAGATTGCTAAACAGTGCCTAATGCTATATAATATAAATCAATTAAAAATTAAAAATAAGATTGCTGAAATAAATCTTTAGAATTAGGTTTAGAATTTAGTACACAATACTATCACAACTTCATACAGCTGTTATTTGCAGTTTACTGCAGATTATTCCAAGACTCTTCTCTACAAATTGACTTTGAATATCGTAAGAATCAACTTAAGCGCAAACTTGAAACATTTCAAGTAAAATGTTGAACACCAATTAAGAGTAAATCCGGGCGCGGCCGACAGGTGGCGTCTTATTAAACTTGGTCCGGCACTAGCGGTGTAATTTATACAACTATGAACTAGGGACTTGCGTTATGAACGTAATTGGGTTCTGTATATTGTGGTGTTTTGTATGGAACTTTATGGGATCGTTCAATAGTTAGATTGTCGTAAATCAAGTGGTTGTTGTGTAGTACACGCTTCTGTAATTAAACGTTTAGCCTGAACAGGATGTAGAGATAAACTCTATTGTTTAATATTAATTTAGATTTTGGTGGCTATGGTTTGGTTGTAATTACATTAAAGGAAAACTATGACACTAAATTCTACAGTTTAAGTTGGGATTCAATAAAATCATTACATTACGCCACATTATCATTGGGTGTTAGACGTTGCTTGACGATCTATCAACATCAATTGACGCCGATCCGTTGATGTAATAACAAAGCAAAATAGTTCATATTATTTTACACGCAAATAATAAAACAGTATCACAGAGATATTTCATAAAACTGATATTTGTTCCATTTGGAGTAGTTCGTGACTGTCACCTTTGATAAATTGTTCAGGAATACCGACTGCTACACAACCACCTATACATTTCCAGTATGAGATGACCTAGCGTTGTATTGGCTTGGCGTACAATGTGAGACCAGCTTATACCGGACTTCTATAGCTTGATCAGTAGCCGTGGGTAAATTTCACGCAGACATATATTTCACGGATCATTGTGCAATGTTTCGCTCAATTTTAGCGGAACTGTTTGATTTGATTTGTATAGCAAATTGGCAGTATTATTGATGGAATGCATGTATGTGACTGCGAAATGTACTGATAAATAAATCTAGTGGCAATTTTTGTCGGAGCTTACTTAATATTTTGTAGGGACTGTGTGTCGCGTTTTGATATTTATAAAATAAAACTGAGCATTTACTTCTAGTTTGTATGCATGGTTAATTGGTTATGTATAAGTTTTCCGGCATAACGATTGTTTTTTTTATGCTACTCCTGTAGCGAACAAACGTGTAGTCCACCTGATGGAGTACAGCCCATGGACATCAACAATTCACAATAGCAGATTGTAAATGCGTCGCTGCAGCAGAGGACTACGGTGGTTATGTCTTATGTACCAGTAATTTCAGGACCATAACTCACCACCAAACCGGAACACAGTAATGCAAGCACTACCATTTGGCGGCAGGATAAAGGTGAGACCAAGAGATCTAACACCAGTAATTTGTTGTAATTATTTTGTTCCGTACATATAACTAAAGCGGCAGCAAACTTAAAATCTAAGTTTTGTCGAATAATTAATGTTTCTCGTAAGTTTACATAGTCATAGCCAAGTCAAAGTTATTTATTTATAAACAATTTACATTGTGTTTGAAATCATTACATAAAAATATTACCAATAAAATGAAAATTTAAATTTTAAAAAAATTTTAAAAATTTAACAATACATTCCTAGAAATACATCCTAATTCAATTTCAATTGATTAAACAAAATAATACATGCAAACAAAAAATAATAAAAATAATACTAGCCATGAATTAATTTACAATTCGTCAAAAGAGTAAAGGGAGCTGTCCAAAAGGAAAGTTTTTAATTTTGGCTTAAACGCCGCCATGTTTTTATCAAATCAAATTATTAAATAGTTTCCAGCAGACTTGTATTTTCTAGATATGCTCATACGTTTACACTGCTTTCATATTTTATACGCAAAACCCTTCCATACATCAATCATATAACAATTCTCTTGCCACCCATTTAGAAACATTATCGCCACATAACTCGAATCCGTTCCTAGTTAGTTTTTGCGCCTGACCGCCACAACGGAATCATGAACTAAGTACGGAACACTCGTATAACAAAGTTAACGAACCACGAATGGGTGCAGGAATAACCCGAAATGGTGGATTGCAACAATCGCGCTAAACGCACTACATTTTGTCTAGGAGGGCAAGCTGTGAGCGAGCGAGTGGCGGATCTGTTTTTTTTTGCTTAGACCCTTTTCTTATTGGTCGGCGTTGTATGGGGCAGTTAAATATTACAAAACATAAAATCACACCTATATTACAGAAGGGTATGGCAAAAGTATACAACATCCCATGGGATAGAAGGTGTGCCTATCGCTATCCACCTGGCGCAATTCCAACTCTGTGCTGCTATTTTATTTTACTTTATTATTTTCGGGATACTTGCAGCTAGAACATACATTAGATAATGTTTTTAAGTATCAGAAGGCCATATACAAGTATTCCTTGATAAACTATTGTGGATTTTCTGACGAAAAATTCACAAACAACACTTTGCCCGACCCGGGAATCGAACCCGAGACTTCGCGGTGAGGCAGCTAAATAAAAATTCTCAAAATTATTACCTTAAATGCCATGCCGACACATTTAAGTTATCTAACTGAGACTTTACTGGTGGTAGAGCTCTTGTGAATGAGCTCTAAAAAGCTATTATTAATATAATGTTATAAAAATACATGTTTACGATATTTACTTTTATTCGATGACTGATTAGTTTAACATATTAACAATTCTTTTTTTCGAGGTCTCAAAAGAATCATGTACTGAATCACTATTAATTGGCTTTGTCAAAATTTTATTTGCATCCTAAATTATGCAGCTGAACAATTTTATTATTTGTTTTTCTAATAAGATAACCTTCCCATCCCTACGGACAGGGTTCTAAATATTATAAGATGAAGTATAATGAAACTTACTGGTGGTAGAGCTGTGGATGCGAGTGAATGAGCTCGAGGGCGGCAGCACCTCCGTCTCACCTTTATCCTGCCGCCAAATAGTAGTGCTTCCATTACTGTGTTCCGGTTTGGTGGTGAGATCAGGCCCTGAAATTACTGGCACATGAGGCATAACACCGTAGTCCTCAGCTGCAGCGACGCATCTATAATCTGCTTTTGTGGATAGTTGATGTCCATGGGCTGTACTCCACTTACCATCAGGTGTAAATGTAAAGTATATAATATAAGTATATATAAGTTTATAATAAAGTAAATAATAAATGTAAATAAATAAAAAGAGACACCAAATGCCGATATAAACAAGTTTCCAAAATTTTGACAAAGCTAGGGAATTCCCAAGGAGACAGAAAACTTAAGTCTTTTTGTTATTATTTCTCATCACTTATAACTTGACCCGTTTGGAACACGAGAGCCAACTCACATTTGTATAAAGTTGTGCGGTGGAACTTTAGACGAATTATTCATTGCCATACTAGATAACACGAGCGTGACGTCACCAAGTTTGAACTATTTTAATGAATCTACAAGTGAAATGGATTAGTTGTCAAATTGTTGGAAAGTGTAAAAAGTTTAATACCAACTATGAAACAGTTGAAAAATTATGGGACCTTTGCCCACTGGTAGCTTTAACCAACCAGCTACGGTCGCTTCTTGCCAGGTCCCTAAATTTCTCAACTGTATGTTTTCATCCATTTGATCCCATCTTAAGTAGGATACAGGCGACTGTATGGTGTGTGAAAGAAATCCTGCCGGTCCCATAATGTTTTCAACTGTTTCTTAGCATAATTTGCTAAGCATAGCTAAATGCAATAACAGTAAACAATTAGAAGTTGAATTACAGTTTTAAGTAAGGTTACAGACACATTATTTTCTATATTTCTGATGTGGTTAGTTCTCTTCACCCTAAAGATGCTGCACTATACAGCTCTTTGGCAAATCAGTTGGATTTCTAATTTGCCGACAGAGATCATGTTTGAGCTCCACAAATTTAAAGGTTGTCTTTCATATGCTGCAAAATACCAATACAAACAAGTATTTAAAGCGACATTTCTCAAGAAATTTAAATCAAAAATTATTTTCCAGATGCCTCGATGGTCTCGTGGTTAGCTTATGCACCTCTCATCGCGAAGTCTTGGTTTCGATTCGTCATGAAATTCACAATAGCAGCACGGACCCAGCCTTGTGCCCGGTGAATTGCGAAAGGCTCCCATGGGACCATAAAACATAACAGGTGAAATATGGATGTTGTACTTGCTGCCACACCCTTCTGGGTAAAATAGGCATCATGTCATGTATCATTTTCTAATTTGTATCCTCTCTTTAAGTATTCAACCTGATAAACCTCATAGCAGTTTGCGTTGACTATCACCAGAGCGTTACCAAGTTACGGGAACACCGCGTCCCTAGAGCTTCGAGCGATCCTATGCACATGCACTTTATGAAAGTTACGTATAGAGTACACATGTAACATATACAAGTATACATGATACATATACAGTATACAAGTTTGCTGGACTAAGTATTAGTTCTTGTATTACTACGACGGTGTTGTGAGTGGAATAAGTCCGCTGGGATTAAAATTGACTAATTGTCTCATTGATAGTTATGGTATGCTACTTCTCATTACGAGATTTCAGGTTCTATTTTTGGGTTCGATAAAAGTAGCTATTATTGTATGTATCTGTAACGACATTCGTAATAGCAGCATGCAGATAGAATTGTGGCCCGTGGATGCCAATAAGCTCACACGCTATTACATGGGACCTGAACATAAGGTGAACCTTTTTGGGTATAAAAGGCGTATGTTTGTGTTTTTAAGGCAGACATCGTAGTATGGACGCAACGGTACCAGTAAGTAATTAGTTAGGAATCGCCTATTGACGACAAAATAATGTTGTTTTACAGCCGTTTCAAGCAATTTTTTTTTATACTACTTTCACAGCGAACGAAAGTGTAGTTCACCTGATGGTAAGTGGAGTACAGCCCACGGACATCAACAATCCACAAAAGCAGATTATAGATGCGTCGCTGCAGCTGAGGACTACGGTGTTATGCCTCATGTGTCAGTGATTTCAGGGCCTGATCTCACCACCAAACCGGAACACAGTAATGGAAGCACTACTATTTGGCGGCGGGTTAAAGGTGAGACGGTGGTGCTGTCACCCTCGAGCTCATTCACAAGAGCTCTACCACCAGAACTAACAGTAGTAATATGTATGGATTGTCCGTTTAATTACGGCACCATGTACTACAATCCAGCAGTTGAGTGCACGGTTGGCGTAGTGGTTAAAGCGGTCGCCTTGCCGCTTTCAACTGCGCTGGTACAACACCTGGGACAAATCTTTGTGAGTGCTGCAAAGATTTGTTCTGACTCTGGGTGTGCTCTGAGTGTGTGAAACGACGGGATGGCGGAGTGGTAGTGTACCTGCCTGCGACGCCGAGGTCGTGGGTTCGATTCCCACTTAAGACAAATCTTTGTGTGCATGAACATGGTGGTTTGTCTTAGTCTGGGTGTTTCTATGTATAATAAGTATGTATTTACAAAAGAAAAGTATATGTATTAGTATCAGTTATTCTAGTACCCATAGTACAAGCTCTGCTTAGTTTGGGACTAGATGGCGTTGTGTGTGAGTTGTTAAATATTTATTATTATTATTGTTGTTTCTATGTTTTTCTCGGCAAGCCGGTTGAACTGATGGCACGGGCCTAATATTATAAGTTTGTGAACACCCCCGCGGCACAGGAGTTATTCCTAGCGCGGGCGTCGTTTTTTAAAGAAAGAAAACGTTGATTCACAACTGTCTTACTATTGATTACTCCCATAAAGTTCCATACAAAACACCACGATATACAGAACCCAATTACGTTCATAACGCAAGTCCCTAGTTCATAGTTGTATAAATTACACCGCTCGTGCCGGACCAAGTTTAATAAGACGCCGACGGCCGCGCTCGGATTTACTTGTGATTAATAATTTTGATTATATGAGTGTTTAATTTATCATATAATAATGAATATGAATTCATATTGACCGCTTGTACGCATTTTGAGTCTAAGAGTAAGTAAATAATATTTATTTTGCTGATAAACCTATTATTTTGCTGGCTAGTCAATTTTCAAAATTTTTCAAAATCGCGGACACATTTGCTTTAATTGCTGACAGTTTACATAACATCCCATATATTATGCACCCACCTGAGTCTCAAAAAAGTAAAAATTGAAATTAAATCACTAAACATATTATTATGTTACGGAAATGTTTAATACTGATAAAGCTACAAGATTAAGCTATTATATTTTTTGATATTAATAAATGATTAAAGTCATTACTCAATAGGAAGCCACGTAGCAAATGAATCGGGACTTGCGTCTTGAATCTGCGACCTTCTGCACACCCGGCAGCCGCTTGAACCAACCAGCTACGGTTGCCTCTTGCCAGGACCTTTATTTTCTCAACTGTATGTTACGTCATTTCGTTACGTCACGTTAATATATTTGTTCCTATCTTAAGTAGGAGAATACTTGTTAGTATTACCTCATTTGAAAATTACTTAAGAATCCCGTCAGAACAAGACCACCTTACCACAGTATGAGGACTCTGACATTACATCCTTCATTTGACTTTTTTCACGTAAAGCTGTATAAACCCGCTGAAGGAGCGGATATCAGGAATTCGTACATCATATCCGGTATGTACGGCACATCCGGCGATGTGCGCTACATCCGGCGTAAAGCGGCAAGGCGTAACGCGTTCACGGTGAGAGCCAGCATTTATTTATTTTTGCAGGTTATTTTTGTTATGAGTTTACCTCTTATTATTTCCTTCCTAAATGTTTTTTTTAAATAATGGTTAATACGAAGAGATTTCTGTAGGGTAAGAGGACCATAACCATTATTTGAAAAAAACTTTTTGTTTGTTTTGCGCTTGGCAATGGCAAAGAGTAAGTACTTGCTTGTAATAGCAGCCCTATATCTAATACATGTCCCACTGCTGGGCTCGGGCCTCTTCTCATATGAGAAGGGTTAGGCCATAGTCTACCACGCTGGCCAAGTGCAGATTAGTAGACTTCATGCAACCTCGAGTACTTTTTAGGCACTCTCAGACATGCAGGTTTCCTTAAGCTTCACCGTTAGCGAGTGATAATTTATATGATAAATACACACATATCCTAGAAAAGACGAATCTTAGCGGTTTATTCACAGAAGAGTTGTGCCGTGGGTTCGAACCAGAGACCTGTGACTTCGCAATCGTACGATCCCACACTCGGCTATCGCTGCTAGGTGCTTGCTTAAATTTGGATACATTTATAATCTTGGATCAGCAGCCGTACCTATCATTTTTTAAACGATTATGAACATTACATCATGCTTATATTACCCCGAATGGTGTGACATGTTCATCTCACCTGTTATGTTTAGGTCTATAATGGAATAGGGAGTAAACCTATCGCCATCCACTAGACACAATACCAACTCCGTGCTGCTATTTTAGAAATGCGCCTCTCGCCGCGAAGTCTCATGCTCGGAAAATTCACAATAGGCACGGAGTTAAAATTGTGCCCAGTAAATGGCGATCGGATCCTCCTATCCTATGGGACCTAATTATAACAGGCAAAATATGTGTGTTCTACACCTCTGCCACACCCTTCTGGGCATAGGCATGATCATAGGCGTGAATTTATGTATGTTTGTATTACTAAATTGCTGTAGGAAAGACTTCAAAGTAAGCTCTTTATTTAACAATTTTGAGAAACAATCACACCTTAGTTACACTTTAACACATACAATAATATGTTGATTAACTTACGCTTATGCAACGCGTAAGTTTAGGTTAAGCAAACAGTTTGCTTGCGACCACGGTCAGTGTAATCTGTCTGCCGAAACGTCAAGCCTAAAAGAAAAATAATGCACGATCGCGTTAATTCCCGTTAGATTTTACTTAATAATATGTTGGTAGAGAAAATCTAGCACTTCACACTTAGCAGGATTTCTATTCGTTAAACATTTAAGTACTTTCCTATAATCACATTTACGAACGTTTACAAACAACACTCTTGACATGAAAAAACTACAAGTCACGCTCGGGATCCATTTATTAGATTACAGGCTCCTAAAACTTTGATTCTTAATTCGTTCGGCGTTGGGCCAGCGCAAATTGTGTTAACGTCGCGAGATCACAAGCTTTATCCGGATTTCATTTAGATAATTGAATGAGAATCTATTCTGACTGAGAAAAGGTCCGACGCGACTGGGTAAAGATGGGGCCACGGAAATCGCTTTTGTATAAGTTATACAAAGTAAGTAATGTATCAAAAATAAATTATTTATCTTCAAGATATTGTCTACACGTTTGGCGTAGTGGTTTAAGCGGTCGCCGTGCCGCTCTCCAATGCACTGGTGTTGTGGGTTCGATCCCCACATGGGACTAATCTTTGTGTGTACAAATATTTGTTCTGACTGGTTGTGCTTTTGTAAGTGAATGTGTGTATTTGGCCTTGTCATTGGGACCATTGGATAGTGAAATTTCTTCAGGCATTCTAGCTTATGTCAAAAATAAAATATATTTTTTTTAAATGTTTTTGAAGCCATAGCCGTATGTACTCGATGCGTGGTCGTCTCTTTTTATCAACAAGGTGTAAATGACAAACATAAATGACTCTAGGTATAAAAATATCTAAGGAAAATTCTAAGTTTACCGGAAAATTGCGAAAATGTTTTTTCTCCAAAAAACACGATGTTTCCGGTGAACAATGTTTGTATTTGGACCTTAAATTCATGTTCTGAAACACTGGTAAGCGGCTTCGTCACGATATCATTTATACGCTGTCTATTAATAATATTAATAATATTCTATCGCTATTCGCTGTCTATTATTAATATCTATTAATAATAATATAGTAAGAAAAAGTAAGCCAGAATAAAAACCCCACTACGCATTAACTCTATGGCATTGATGAAAACCGGTGTGGCCAAGATATGTCAAGACCCCAGGAATAGCATAGCCTACGTTTTATCGACGTAGCATGTGGCGCAGACGGAAGCTTACATTATGTTTTATCTTTACTAATATTATAAAGAGCAAACATTTTTCTTTTGCTTGTACCCAATAGGCTCCAAATATACGGCACCGATTTTGATGAAAAACGATGTGAAAATAGTTCATCACCCCAATAATAGCATGCTACTTTTTATTGCCATACCACGTAAGTAGAAATACGAAAAATAGCTAGTATACTATTTAAAAAAAACCGGCCAAGTGCGTGTCGGGCGTGGCCCGACACGCACTTGGCCGGTTTTTTTTTTTTGGCCGCAGTAGGCCTCCGTAGCTAGTCGTAACAACATATTTCGACTTAAAAGGGATTTACTATCTGTATTAAACAAGTAACATCTTCATACAAGTCATTACTTTCAAAGGTTTTTGTAATTTGCACGAATTATTCTAAGTAACTGCATTTTACACTTTGGACCCCAATTACTCTAGAACTAATTAAGTTAAAGTAACCAGATAAATAGCGTCCTTCAGATAGGAAATGTTTGTAGTACACGAAACCAGCTAGCACGTATGACGAAGCACATGGCGTTCCATCGTCTCTGCCTACCCCCGTGGGATAAAGGCGTGATTTTATATATGTATTATGTATGTTTATTTATGTTTCAAGAATTTTGAACGAAATATTCCGAGTAACTGCATCTGACATTTCGGACCTCTATTGCTCTTGAACTAATGAAGTGAACTTATCCGCTATAGTTTTCCTTTAAAGTTCATTACATGTACTACCGACACAATTTTTTTCAGATTTTAGGATCCAGTAGTTTAGCTTTTAGAGGGGGGGGGGGACGCCCTACTCGAACAAAAATTTGCTCTTTAAAGTTAATTATCTCGCAAACGGATACCTAAATCAAAAAACTGTCTTAGCAACCCCTAAACGTTTTTAAAAGTCCTATCTAACAATACCCCACACTATGGGGTAGGTGACAAAAAAAAAAACATCCCTACTTTACATGTAGGGGAGCTACCTGAAAAAAAAATATTTTTCCAAATTTTACTCTACGACTTTCTTTGTTTAGTTAACATACATGTTTATGCAAAATTTCAGTTTTCTAGCACCAACGGTTTCGTCGCTATGCCGTGGACAGACAGACGGACATGGCGAAACTATAAGGGTTCCTTGTAGGTACTACGGAACCCTAACAAGTAAGTAAGTACCATTAACATCCTTTATCCGCTTTCCTTTTATCTCCACTTTCCTAGCCCCACACAACCAAACGCTGACTAGTCCGATCACACTGGCGTCCGTGTGATTAATTCTATACGTTTACCTGATCCAGTTCCGCCGCTAACCGCGTTCGCTAACAACACCCTTTTTCTCGTAGATTGGGTGAGCTGTAATGTCTATCTATAAGTTTTCGAGGCTTTCTTTCAGGTGACGTAAGGTGTGGATCTTAAATTGACCAATGGATGACTCCCCTAAATTTAGTAAGGGTTTTAACGATCAGGGATTTTATGGGATTAGGGGTGGAAAGGACTTCTACTATTCTCAATTACAAGAAAGAGAAAACTGCGTATTCTTTGATTGGTATCCTGTCGGTCAGGTATATCAAAAAACTACCGTAAAACTAATTTGAATGCACGGTTGGCGTGGTGGTTAAAGCGATCGCAAATGGGTTGGGTGGGTTGGGTGGGTTCAATACCCACATTGGACAAAATCTTTGTGTGATTCGCAAAGATTTGTTCCGACTCTGTGTATGTGAAATGTATGTTTGTGAACACCCCCGCGACACAGGAGTTATTCCTAGTGCGGGCGACGTATAATAAAAAATCAAACCATTGTCAATTAATTGTGCTTCAAGCAACACAAATGCCTGCCGGTTTCTGTTTGACATCATCCGTAAATTATTTTTTATCATCATCATCACCATTCAGCCGCTCGTAGTCCACTGCAATATTTTTATGCGATATACTTATTAAAGTTATTTTATTTTTAAAAATACTAAGAGACTAAAAAAATAATTTAAAAAGACTTTTATTGAAGGTGACAAGTAGAGGTGCTTTAATTATTACACGGAGAAAACATGTTTTGTGTATTTGTTATTGCAAAATCATCATCTAAACCTAGACCCTATTCGAGCCTATTATTGCATGTAAACTACGTATCATACTATAGCCTAGTCTATCTTATTAGTAGGAGCAATATTACACGCAGTGAGCTCCACTGGGCCATAAGTGATTGAGAATGCCTGTAATTGAACCATTAGCCTGATTGCCTCATTGTTTTATGATGATTAGCTAGATAGTATTTATTGACGTGAAAGTGTTCAATTTGAGATAAGGAGATCCTAATTACATTAGTGCTTACTAAATATTGAATATCACGGGATATTTACCAGGTATATTTGCTGTAGCGAGTTTTTTCGATATTTCTGAGATGTTGCAATCTCTTTGTTCACGATAAAATAAACATGTTTAGTCTCAAAACTTATGTTACATTAGTACTGTTTGGTAAGTAATTGATGGATTTTAATCGCCGAAATATAAAATTAAAATATTTAGTTAATTTACTGAATATTTTAATTTAGAATACTCTCGTCATAATGACGAGAGTATTCGAGACTGATAGTAGATTCTTCATCATTATAAAACTAACATTATTTTATTTTATTTTTAATTTCTATGTGTCGTCGGATAGGTCATAGGACAAGTTTGAAAACAGCTTGATAAAGACGGATTCAGGCCCAGTTTCACCAGTTCCTGATAACGTTTTCGATAGTAGGGTTAGTTAATTCAATAAATTTCAAAGCGATAGCAAAAATAATGACATCTTTCTAAACAACTATATTAAAATCTTGGAAGCAAGCCGAGCAACCCTTGGCTCATATTTTTCGCCACAATCTTCAAACTTAATTCACTTAGCTCCCACAGGCCCACATATAAGTTATACCGTTACCATCCCTGTTGTTATTGCAAAATTAATTGGCGTATAATTGGCCCCGCCCGACTGGGTAATGTCTGAAGGCGTCCTGCAATTGACTGCTAGTTAATTAGACTCCAACGGCGGAACAATACCGAACAAACGGTGCAGCTGGGCGGAATAAACGAGACCAAGGTGCCGTTGCCTAGGATCAATTGTTTTTGCGGGGAGATGAAAATATTTTCGAGGTTTTGTATTTGGAATTGTGTGAGCGATTGCTCATTAAAAATGGAATGATTTATGGGCTTCCAATTTGAACAAAGAAGTTAAAATTGGCTTTCCAAAATTTGGTGTGTTACTGAAATTAAAATTTTAATTTTGACTAGCTTTTATGATTTCTTCGGGAATATAAGAACAACAAATACGTTTGTATGATCCGATCTGTGAAGGTCTCATAGGAACAGTTTGAAGCTTAAATCGATCAGATTGGTCCTTTTTGTTAGCACCTTTTTGGTATTATGTTCATTTAGTGGTTGTTGCTTTTTTCCTTACATAAAGTTCACAAATAACAATCGCAGTGAGAGGCGCTAACCACTAGACTATCGAGGCAGACCCGAATAGCATCGTAATTATGATATCTTGAACCATACGTTTATGTTTGAAATGTTAATTAAACTTATCTAATATCTCAAGATTCACTCTAACTTCAAAACAGAAAGCGCAGCGTAGTTTGATTCAAGTAACTTGATTTTACTTAATGGCAACTTTACACATTTTGTTGCAATTTCCAGGGATACAAGCTCAAAATCTAAGTCATTAATCTTTTGAAATGTTTCAAGAAAGTGCCCTAGAGCTGGCAACACTTTTATATTTCTACTCAACACTCTAAAAACAAAGTTTTCAAAGTTTTGAACCTTAAGAGAAAACTTGGAAATGGGAAAACTATATCAAGTCGTGAAGAAAACTGTGTATGGATTCACTTTTCCGCTTTTATTTTGTTTCTTGTATTTAAAAGTCACAATAACTTTTGCGGAGCTTAGTAAATGTTGCTTAAGGCGGTCTGGATTTCTTGCTAGCATCATAATTCTCTGTTTTATAAGTTTGCTAGCTAGAAATTGTTTAAGTTAAATAGTTACTTTACTACTTTACGTTTTTGAAAGAAAATTGAAGATATTTTCTTCGAGAAAATAGAAAACTATAAACTGTATTTATACTGCTTTCCTAAACATAAAGGATCTTTGTAATAACTTTACGGAATAATTGTTTTAAACATTATTCGAAACTCGTGTAAAATTTTGATTAAAATAATGTAATATAATAATATCGAAACCAAACTTACCGACCCTAAATCAAAACATTTAATAATAATTCAGAAACTGTTAATTATTTCCTGATAAACTACAACCAAATAATGAAAAGCTATCGGTTCAGGGTCTTTTTAAAAATACTAGTAATCCATTTTAGTATTGTATTTACTGAACACGTTTATGAGTATTTTTTTAAAAGGCCTTGTTGGTCTAGCGGTGTAATTAATGTAATGCGAAGTCTCGGGTTCAATTCCCGGATCGTGCAAAAGTGTTATTTGGAATTATTCAGTCAGGAATTTCATAATAGCAGCACGTAGTTGGAATTGGCACGGTGGATGGCGGATACACCTTATCCCATAGGAGCTAAACGAGTGAGTTAAGTGTGGGTGGTAAACAGCTCAACTACACCCTTCTGGGTAATATAGGCGTGATGTTATGTTATGTTTCAAAGGTTTACTGCCTCAAAATCTGTTATCTACAAATCGAGTTCCTTTGCTACTTATCTTTTGCTTGTACATAATATTATCAGAAAAGAAAACATATTAACGTAACTTTTATCTATGAACAGCAAGATAGTCTTGCACTAAACTCACATTTTAAATAATTATTTTTTCTAAAAATTAATTTATGAATTTCGGATAGGCGTACAATATTATTGTTCATAATAGGAACTTTCTGAACAAATTGTCAGTATTTTAAAAATGACCCTGTATAAGTTGGGCAGTTATTAATTAGAGTACAGGTCATTTAATATACGAAGCTCGGCTCCATTGAGATTTATTCCTCAACACAGTGGGCAGTGAACCGGGGTAAATTCAATCAAAAAAGTTATTGGATATTTGTATACAAAGTTTTAATACGAGCATATTGAAACACTACGTTTAATGTTTCGGTTTAGGATAGAATACTCCAATGTGCAGATTGAAGAGATGAGAGGATTCATCAAATTCATCATTAATTAAATAGTTTCGAGTGTCTATTTCCGCATCAATACAATTATTAAAGGGTTTTCAATAAGGAGCTCGTGGCTAAGTCAAAGATGCGCAAAAGGATCGATCTTGCAGGTTAAGCAAAGCTTACCGTGGTTGGCCGTCGATGGGTGACCATCTTTAACATTACAAGTTTTTCTCCGTGCTTCGGAGAGCACGTTAAGCTCGGTCCAGGTTGCTATTTGAACATCTATGGCAGTTGTTACGGGTAGTCAGAGGGCAATAATTGTGACATCTTGACTAGCAAAGAGTATCGTAATACCTCGTACCACAACCCAGGTTGTGGCGGTCTAATGGCAGTCGCTTCACGTAAAATACCGATATACAGTTGAATCCGTTGGACTAGAAGCTGACTCCAATGTAATTGGGAAAAGGCTAGGAAGATTTATTTTATTTTAATATTTTAGGAAAACTTACAGCTAGTACAATATATTGTGATAATACATAATAAAACATGGCCAATTACAAGTTTCCACGGTAAATGAATAACATTTTGAAAAAGTTTCACATCGGTGATCGATAAGTAGGTATGCACACACACACGCAAGTGGATATAATTTTATCTTAACTTAAAGAAGATAATACATACCTACAAGAAATGCCTAATTTAGTTATGAATCAAAAAAAATGTTCCTAATAGCATTTTTTAACTTAGCGATATTAGTATTAAATAAGTCAAGTTCAACACGACACTCGCCGTTAAAAGTTCGACAAACAAAGTTTTGGCTAATGGTATGATTTAGAAGATCTTATCTTAAGATTTAAGGGGTATTTAAAGCTAGATTACATAGGTATCTCATAGCAAAGCATGCTCCACCGTTATCAGCATCATTACTTACTATCAGTTGTGATCGCGATCAAACAAATGCCTAACCACCATAAAAAGTGTACCTAGTGGGTAAACAATTTTATTTATTTTTACCCCAAGAAAAATCAATTTACAGCTGCGTATCGTGTTCAGACCAATATTGTAATATTATAATGCTCATAATTAGTTTAATTTTATAATTTAAAAAAAACCATTCTAATTACTTTTTGAACGTTTTGCTTCCACCTAAACTGCAATACTTGACGAATAGGATTATTTCGAATCAAAAGTGTGCTAAACACAGAATAATACACAGTTTTGTATTCTTTCATCTTTTACCAAAGCGCTTGGCCCTTTGAACATAATTATTTCCATTCATTATATATTATGACATGTCTGAGCTCCAAAGTGCACCTGAACACGTTTACGTCCAGCCCACAACCGGAAGGTGATATTATACATAAGTTTATAGTTACAAGCAAGTTCGTCTGCTAAAAGAGAATATAGTATCACTCTGTATAGGCTCTGAAAGACAACTGTAGCCACAATGTCTAAAAACCTATATATTTAGACAAGAACACGACGTTTTATTATTTGTTAATAATAAAAAAAAACAACATCACGCCCTTATTACCCAGAAATGCGTGGTAGACGTATATAACCCCTACATTTCATATATTATCCGGCTCGAAGGACCAAAATGTAGAGCCTAACGATAAGGTCCACAAATGAAACACGTTAATTTGTAATAAACCGTGTAACAAATAAATAAATAAATATCTCCCAACTTACACATAACGCCATCTAGTCCAAAACTAAGCAGAGCTTGTATTAGAATAACTGATACTGATACATAAATATACTTTTCTTTTGTAAATACATACTTATTATAGAAACACCCAGACTAAGACAAACCCCCATGTTCATGCACACAAAGATTTTTCTTAAGAGGGAATCGAATCCATGACCTCGGCGTCGCAGGCAGGTACACTACCCACTCCGCCATCCGTTCGTCAAATCGTAATGTTAGGTAAAATAAAAGAAGGTTACACGCGCGGTTTGGTGGAGCCATGTCTTTAGCCGATGCGGAAAGATCGCGAACTGACGTAAATGCATAGGTAAAGACACATGCCCACTGCCCGCGCGCATGTAAATGCTGACATTGCTTTATGGTGTACGGTTTCTCCGTACAATATTATGTGTATTGACATTGACCTATTGACATCCACCAGGTACAATACCAACTCCGTGCTGCTATTGAGAATTTCCTCTCTGAAAATCCTAGTTAACATTTTTTCCTGACCCGGGCATTCCACCATGTCCTCGTGATGCATACTGGTTGTAGATGTAACCTTTGTTGTGTAGACTATTCTAATATAGTTATTTTTTCTTTTGAGTTAACAGGTAAGCTTTCATCAGTTAACTTAGCTTCTGACAGTCAAGTGCCATTAATCTTGTTCGAAATCCCGTACACCAAGCAGGACGAAGCATATTGATACCCGTTTTCACTTTATTAGGGAAAAGTTATCAGATAACTTAATATTGTTAGATTATGTAAAAACAAGTGATATGCCTGCTGATGTGCTAACAAAGCCACTAAGACCTTTAGTACACAAACGATGTACAACTAGCTTAGGTCTAGAAACATAGTTTATTTTTTTTTTAGTTTTTATATTTTGTGTGTTTTGTCTTGCACAACTTCGATTAAGAGCGGCTGTTGTAGATGTAACCTCTGTTGTGTAGACTATTCTAATATAGTATTTTTTTATTTTTTGTATTGCCTAGTTACTTAGAATAAACACTTGTGTTAATGAACATCTTTTCTAATCCTTACTCTACAAATAAATTATTTAATACTTTTCCAAGTCTATTTAAATGTAATACTACAACACAAACGCATACACTAACTACTATACTAATGAGGCATTTATAAAACAGAGACGGAAAATGTAATCTATTACAAAAATAACTTCGCTCTCCTAAAATGGCGAAGGATTCAAGTTAGAGCAAAACTTAAACAACAAAACGTCAATATTTAAATTCGCTGTAGAATTGACAGTGGTTTTACCTTTGACCAAATCTAATACGGGCCGTTCTCTAATGCGTTTGTTGTGTTAATTCCGTATTGTATATTAAGAATTCATGGCAATTTACTTTGACATCATTCTGAAACTCGAAACCTTAGGTGAGAAGATGCTTTGGGTGTGGCCCTTAAAACGGCAAGTGCGTGAAATTAATTATCATGTGAATTACAACTGGTTAAAGGAATTTCGTCAATTAAGTCATCGCTGCCATGGACCTTTTGTCAAACGATAATAATGATAATGTAGCTAAACGTATCTAATAAGTGTATATTTCCATCGACTAGAAGAAAAGTACTTTAGTATATAAATAGGATAGTATGTTTTGGTTTATCATATCGCTTATAATAATATAGTTAAGTTACTAGTTATGTACCATATTTTAACATAATTAAGTTTGACGTGACTTGTTATCTCCAAAAGACAATAATAATATGTGAAACTCCCACAACAGCACGGGCGGAACCATGGTAAGCGTATATTATGTGGTTAAAGGTATAAATATACCAACAGCACTAAAACCATAATCACTACATAGTATAAAACCAAGTCGCGTTCTCAGTCTTTATGTCCCTATGTATGCTTAGATCTTTAAAACTACGCAACGGATTTTGATGCGGTTTTTTTAATGAATAGAGTGATTTAAGAGGAAGGTTTATATGTATAATACATGCATATTATAGTAGAAAAAAGCCGAGAAATTTAAAGATATGTAATGTGATGTCGAATTTTTCTGCGCTTACATTGCAAACGCTGGCTAAACCTTACGAGATAGATCAAATTTATGTACTACGGAATTGTATATCTTAAATCTAGATCTAGCCTTATCTTGGATTTGATATAGGTACTAAGCACCAAATTTTTATCAGACTATTTTAAACTTACCATCTATTTATATTTCTACAGTGTTACCACCCACACTACACTCGCCTATTTCTTCATCTCGCTACACTAGAGGCCACATCACAAGACACGTGATACATATTATATTAGACTCAGGCGTGCACTCAAGGAACAACAGCTCTGCTCGTCTGTCGAAAGCGCTGAGCCTGAAACTTTTAAGTGTACTGTGAATTTCATGTGTCTATGGTTTTATATAGGAAAATTATGATGATGGTTGTGTAATTAAAAGAAAAATGATAATGTGTTATTCAAATATAAATAATAATATATAAAAATAATAAATAAAAACGTTTATTTTCTCTTCACAATAGGTTTTGCTTTAAAATTAATAAGTAGGTTTTAACTTATCAAATAAGAAGCAGGCGGACAATGTCTATTGGTATCCAGAAGAAGAGAAACCGTCATGGTAGATAGATAGATAGAAGATAGAAAAAACTTTATTTGTACATAATTTCACATAAAAATCTTAAGAGGTAACAAAAAAAAAAGGGAAATAACAGAAAAAAATGTACAAAGGGCGGCCTTATCGCTTAAAGCGATTTCTTCCAGGCAACCTTATGATGGACATTTCGGAAAGAGAAAATAATGCGGTAGTTTATGCTAAGATAATTATAAATGGTCATGGTATTTGTATTTTGCTTGATTCCACACAAGTTACTCAAAAAACTGCCTCGATAGTCTAGTGGTTAGCGTATGCCATTCACCGCGTGGTCTTGAGATTGATTCCTGGGCCGGGCAAAGTGTTATTTGTGAATTCTCCGCCACGAAATTCCCAATAGCGGCACGGAGTTGGAATTGTGCCCGGTGGATGGCGAGGTTTATGCATATATTCATATTTACACGTTATAATAATTTATAAGTATTAATATACTATTTCAAACTGTATTTTGCTACCAGCAAGCCGCTCTAATCATACAATATGTCAGACATGGTTAACAAAAAAAAAAGTTTATATGTATAAAAATATCTCAGAATATCATACTAGTTACTAAAAACTGTCGAAATTCAAATAACAAGTAGTTTCACAGAACAAAGCCTGATGCACCAACCCACTCAAAATAAATCTGTATTCCGAAGCGAGTTCCTACGGAGTGGTATTTTCCGTACATTTTCCATGCACCCTCGAGCGTGGAGCTCCCTATTACAAATAGAATCACCCCAGGCTTCCGGTGTGTCATAAGAGGTGAGTAATGAATTATGTAGGGGAGGTGGACAACCGAATGTAGGCTCAGGAAGCTTTGCGAGTTTTCGGAAAAAACGTCCAACTTTCATGTAAAGCGTCGCCTACAAACAGATAGTGGCGCTTTTAGCAATGTTTTTTATGCTGACGATACATTCTTCAAAAATGAGACAACGTGTCTTAATCGCGTAATTATTATTAAGTTATTTTTACCTTTGATTATTATTTATTTTAACGTTCAGTAAGGGTAGTGGACGATATTCGCGCTTTACGTAGACGGTGACTACGAATGATGCAAGTCATTTCGAAACGTCGAGCATACTTATTTATTTACTTTTATAATAATTACACGATTTAGACGCGTTGTCTAATTTTTGGAAAATGATCTTAAATCGCGAAAGTTTAAAAATATAAATTGATGATAAATTGTTTAATGCTATTATGAAACTGTAATATTTCCTCTGTCTACCAAATAATTAATCATTAAACAGTTTTACTAGGTATATGTAAATAAGCATGTACGGATATAGTGTAGGCACCGGTTTGACGATGGGATTAGACTTACTGGTGGTGATTAAAAATCTATACATATTATAAAACAAAGTGGCCAAAAGCTGTATGTCTGTATGTGATCGATTTTCTCAAAATTTACTGAACGGATTTTTGTACGGTTTTTACTAAAATATAGTGCAGTTATTAAGGAACGTTTAGGCTACTTACGAAATACCACGCGTGTAAGCTAGTAATTACAAACAAGACATTTTGCTAGTTGTTAAATATGTAAAGTCAATTTAATGTATTATTACAAGCACTCATTTACATTGTTGTATCTTTGAAACAGAAAAATAATCTCACTTTAATACCAAATTACATGAAAGACACTACAAAGTTTGGTAATGAGAATTTGTAAAATAATGACGTGCTAATAACAGTTTTAGTAAAACTCGTGTTATCTGAAGTCTAAAACTGTCATTTGAGAATAAAACTTTTATCGCGCTCAGCATTTTATAAGCCGTTGTTAACTTTTCTTCGTAATAATTAGTACAATTACCACGAGATGTTTCTATGACAGCTTAGACTTAGAAGTGGTGTATTTTATAATTAAGAAGAAAGCAAAGACACTTTAAGAAATGTGGGATCAGTGAAGGCAATTCAGCGACATAAGGCTTTTATTTCGTGGCGTAGCCACAACAAACTCTTTATATATAATATATACATAAATATAAAATTAATTGTGTTTTATATACATAAATATTTATGTATATAATATATATAGAAACACATTGCGACGTCCGTCTTTTCTCATCATCTCAACCAGACTTATCAATTCTCTAGATCTCTTTCACAGACAAAACATTTAATACATACACTGTCATTTCGTTATACTCATCATCCTACATACATTATAGGGAGAAGAGTGAAGTCATATTAATTATTATTATAGTCCGGGCTGTAAGATCAATACGTTCAATCGAAACCTTTTTTATGTATTAGACATGGAAAAATACTTTTTTGCTAGGGTGCGTAAGCCTTTGCGATAGATTATGTCCCGAAAATCTCCGTTATTAAACATTCATGCACTAGGCCCGGTTCCCAGCAAGGAAAGAGAAAAAAGATGCCTTTGAATAAATAATCAGGTTTAATTTTTTTACAGATTTGGATATAACGAGACCTGATTGGTCCCTCAAACATGTCTCCACATCTTTCCGCTTTGGTGAAAACCAGGCCCAAGCATTGCAATCTACCATTGCACCTTGCCAATCATAATTTGGTCGCAAGTATTTGAAAAGCTGTCAACCCCTTTTGCATATATGCAGACATATTATTTTGTTTTGTGCGTGGCGTGTGGTCCCAAATATAGAATTGTATCCGCAGATTGATGAATCAATAAATACAAAAAGGGTTACATTAATTAGTAAATTTTGGTAGAGTCATCCCCTCTGAGATTTTAACTGACAATCCCCATAAATTGCCCTTCTATGTAAACATGTTTTTCTAATAAACATCCCATAAAAACAGAATCACGTACAATTCACAGTACATAAACATTCTATTACGGCCATCCCGACAGGTGAAAAACAAACGATGCTTTGTTATCGCTCCACGTCAAATCCAGAGGCACTTTTATTGCCAAATGGGCTATTATATCAAGTGTGGATATATCAAGCGATTATATTTGATGGATGAAAATATACCCCATTGTGTGAACGTATAAAGTCTGTGTATTATATGTTGTGTTTTGGTGGGCCCTTTTTTAACGTTGACGGTTCTTATGCTGATTTTATAGAAAGTACTATAATTATATTTGTCTTCGAAAGTATAAAAATACAAGACTATGATTATACTAAAAATAAAATAATGCATAGTGAGGAAGTGCCTATCTCTAGAGCCTTAATTACTGGCAGCTTGGTCCTTGTATGCGATGTCGGTGGGACATTACTTTAATTATGTATATATTTATTTATTTTTTTAATTTATATACTTAAAAAGGAATTTTGTAGGTCTAGTTTTAAATGGAGAAATAATTTATATTTGATTCTTGAAAACGTTACTTAAATTATTTTTTTTGGAAGTAAGATTTATGTCTATTAGATTGCAATGCTTGGGCCTGGTTTTCACCAATGCGGAAAGATTTGGAGACATGTTTGAAGGATCAATCCGATCTCGTTATATCCAAATCTGTAAAAAAAATTAAACCTGATTAGTTATTCAAAGGCATTTTTTTTCTCTTTCCTTGCTGGGAACCGGGCCTAGTGCATGAATGTTTAATAACGGAGTGTTTTGGGTTAGAATCTATTGCTAAAACTAACTCCTTAAAAACCTTAAATTTGTTATGAGTAATGAATGTAATTATGTAGCCAGTAATGAGCAATCTGAGTGTTGCTTGGAGTTTGTTTCCTTCCCTGAAATTCCCTTCGAAAATAAAATACAAACAAAAGAATCTCAACAAATATGATTTTAATGAAAACCTCACAACTCTTTGTGGCCAGGAAGACCACTTTATTAACTTAGGTTGGGTAAATGAAAATAAAAGCAGAGCCATGGTTACAGGATGCCGACGGCCGTTTGAGGCGCAGCAAACATTTTATTAGTTTAAAAAGGGTTTCTTGTATAGGTGTGTTTATAAATATGTTTAAGGGCAAGATGGACAGTGATTTCTTTTGTCACTTGTTAGATTTTTATAAAAACATGTACATGTTTAGAGCATTTAATAATATAAATGGTCACAAAATGCATAATATCGGTTAGTTGATAAAGAACAAGTTAATAATAACATGAAGTAAATTGTTGAAATAACAAACTGTATTTGCTATTGAATTTATTTACTAAAATACATGGTGCTTTATTATGTTGAAACATAATAATATGCTTTTTCTTAAACATTTATAACATAATTTACTACACAATTTATAAGAATATTAGAACTTAGGAATATAGTAATACGTTAAGAAGTAACACGTTGCTAAGCATCGGTTGACGGGTTTTTACCTGAGCTAGTTTTTTATGAGTTTATTAGTATAATATTACTAAAGACACATTTATGGTTATATTTTTATTAAAAATACTTTATATAAATATCAAATTATACGAAATAACAGTAAATGTGCTTAAATCTGATTATGCTAATAAAATAGTTACAAAGAGAGAATAATTGTTAAATATTATTTTGGCATAATATAAAGCTTATGATCTACTTCGATTTTTCATCTATATAACCTATTTATCTTCTTCTTCTTCTTCTTCGTCGTGTCGATGGCAAGTCAAAATAAAACCTATTTGTAACACAAAAATATTACTTTGATTGTTTTTTGTAAATAAAGCTGTACAATAATATAAACATTGTTTTCTTTATCGCTTTTATTCGGGTCAAAGTATTATTTTTTTTTAGCTAGCCGCATAATATCGCAAAGGATCTAAACATTAATAGGCGAAAGATGGGTGATAGATACTACTCTGCTAGACACATCTTGCGCAAATGAAAAATTGTCAGATTATGCCATATGTTTTGAATGTTTAAATATTTCATTTTTAATATTAGGTTGATTCCTGCATCATTATGAAATATCTAAAAGTATTTGAAATTGACCATGTGTACAATACAATTTACAGACGTTTCTCAAGAACAAAGAAGGCAGATTTTCCAAAGAATCTTTTCTTAGTAGTCCTCCCAAGCAATCCAATAAAAATAGGGCTTTCATATTTATCTTTAATACCTCTAAAAGTAAATGTTTAGTAAGTTAGTGTATTTAGACGTGACTTTCATAATTTCTACTGAATTTGATCGTAAAAACTACCATTTACGTGTAAGACTTCTGAAGAGGTCGGCCAAGACTATGAAATATTTTATGACTAACTAAATAATAAATACGGATTTTTATTGACTCAAAATTACGATTATATAATTTTGTTTCGTAAATAAAATATTTTTATAGCTACTATGTAGACTTGGACCAAGACCCAAAAATAGTTTGATACAAACGTCGCCGAATCGATATGAGTATTCATTTTGAGATACATAATATAAATATAAGTAGATTACCATGAAATACTTCTTTTGTAAAATAATATTTATTAGAATAAAAATAAAATTTGCAACCGCGATCTTTATACTTAATATTGACAAAAAAATTGCAAATTTTTACCAAGCAGGCAATCTCAACAAAACTCTTCATGATATTATACGACTTTATTTTTTGCCCTGTAGATCAAAAAAAAAAAGACATCCCAAATGCATTGAAAGACCAAACTTTAAAACCTTTTTCTTATCATTTCGTAACAAACTATACACGGGGGACATCACCTTCTGTATAAAAGTTTTATGGCGTGGAAGAAAGGGGTTGCTATCAAGAATACCCAGTCAAACTTCCTGCATTGAGTTGGTGTTTATTTTTTATCAACTTTGTTTAGAAGTTCAACAGCCGGAGATCAATTATACGGGGTGTAAGAGTTTTATGGAGACTTATCTTGATCATTTTGTATTAGGGTGCATGTTTTCTTTAAGAATGTTGTAAACACCCTTTAAAACTGTTTTGGTATAGTCGCAGCTTTTTATTTCAGTTAATACACAAAGTTTTTCATTGTTTCTCTGGCTACCCCATGGGGTATCAATTGCAGAAAATTATATTGTTAAAATTGATTCAATATAATATAAATATTAAATATGTTATTAATTATTTTCGCACAAAACATATTACAATCACGGCTACATTCAAAGTAGATAATATACAGTTCAGATCTGGATCGTAACATAACACATTATGTGCACACAGCAAAATCAATATTGAAAGATCAAAAGCTCTAACAATTAAAAGTAATAAGGATTCAATAGATGAATGATCAACTAAGCAAGATTATTATTTTGTTTAGATAAAGTGACTTATTAATATTATATTTCTTATGATATGATATTCAAGAATGTTTGGACTATAAACCGGAATAAATACGCTAAGGAACAAAAGTTTTCACCTGACTATTATACAATACCTATAAAAATATAAAAATGTGGGCAAAATATAATAATATTATTTACTATAAGAAGCACGTCCCTTCCATACACTAGAGCTTCGCCAAACAAACGTGGCTTGAAGTTAGTGCTCGCTTTTAAATTTATTTCAAAACTCGACAGCGTGTTCGACAAAATGCTGGCCTCGGGAATTTGGATGTATTGTGGTACACGAATTGAAGAACACCCTGTATTTCCATCGTCGAAAACTTACATTATAACATGAAAATACATTATAATGGATGGAACAATAACGGCTAAATAGGAGAATAATGGGATGCATGAAAGGAGCCTCCCCGAGTGACGTACACAACAATTCCCTACGTCCGGCGCACCCTGGGCAATTCGCGAGTTCTTAAAAGCGAATTGGCTAATCCTTTTACCACGATGGCCAGTCAAAACCTTGACTACCTAACTGACTCTCCAAAATCCACCTGCACAAGAGAGGCGCTCATGAACGCCAACGAGAGCGCCATAACAGTGGCCACTTATTGGGCCAATAAAATTTGACTCAGCCATCGACACGACGAAGAAGAAGGAGAATAATGAATTTAAACAATACTCAATTAAATAAAGCAGATAGCTGTTACACTAGTCGATTCAACTCAAAAGTTATTAAGCATGTACGAATATTATTAAATAAGCTTAAGAGAATTCTGGATAGTTTTTGCCCGCGACTTCGTCTCCATGGAATTCGATATTTCAATTCTTACAAAATTGAGGAACTACCCTCATACACTTTCAACTCCAAATCGAACTTTTTGGAAGTGGAATATTCAAATGCCTATGACCCATAATATAGTCGAACTAATACCTAGTTCCCTGAGCCACAAATTAGAAAAAAATAAAAACAAAAAGTCAGCTTGCTGATAATTATATCATTAGTAGTTTAAGCAAATGGAACTTGAAAATGTGAGGGTTATCTTTCTGGATCTCCACGTTTATCACAATTAGGGGAAATCTTATCTGAAGTCGGTGATCAATGCTAAAAACTTAAAAAAGTCTTAAGGAATTGTGCTCATATCTTCAGCGCTTTGAATACCATCGAGTCAGACGTAAAAACTGACTGCAAAACGTAACGACTAGAAGTAATAATAATAATAAACTGTTTATTCACCACTAATAAAAATATCAAGAATACAATAGTTTTAGAATTCATAATTATTTTTTTATTAAATAAAAGAGTTATATAAAACAAGGTTCTCATCGATAACAATTAGGTGAATAACTTGTATTATGAGAGCTAGGCCCGAACAGATCTGTCTAGTAGAGAAGTGCATAATTTAATAGAGGTTCCTCTTAACTTGAACCGAGTAGCAATTGTTCGACAAGACTACAGCATTTCCCGTTTTTTAAAGAGCTACTTCAATAAAATCTTATAACGTATTGTACGTGGTTGTCAAACATACTTGTATTCCGAACTTATATGCGATCGGCTTGATGTAGCGTTCTTATTGTAATTTTATCGATTACTTGATCATCTTTTTTTTTATACTACGCCCACAGCGACCGAACGCGTAGTCCACCTGATGGTAAGTGGAGTACAGCCCATGGACGTCAACAATCCACAAAAGCAGATTATAGATGAGTCGCTGCAGCTGAGGACTACGGTGTTATGCCTCATGTGCCAGTAATGTTAGAGCCTGATCTCACTACCAAACTGGAACACAGTAATGGAAGCATTACTATTTGGTGGCAGGTTAAAGGTGAAACGGTGGTGCTGCCACCCTCGAACTCATTCACAAGAGCTCTACCACCAGTAAAGCAACTCTGCGTTAGTCGTAACTGTTCCGTTTCCATAGCATAGAGTGATGTTATGTAGCCTTCTTTATATGCTACAATTATAGTTTTCTTGGCATGGCAATCATGGCTTTTGAATTTACTAGAAGTACTTTTTATAGATATAATTGGAGCTAACTTACTCGCACTTGTGTTCGATTAGACAAATGCGCTTGTATTCCTGCAAACAAAATTAAAAACACTCGCAATTTACCTTTACATTTGCAATAACTTTACTGTTTTAATTTCTATTTAATTTAGTATAATAAATCAAATGAGTCTTTCTTCTCTTCAAATACGTCTTTGTTCGACAAATATGTCGTTAAAATGTGCCGCTTGGTAAGGTTTCCTTGAAAGCTAAAAACGTATAACGTGCTTTGTTAGAATATAGGCTTCAGTTACCAGCTGAATTACTGCTCTAATGACATACATTTATTTACAACGTCAACATGATATTTAAAGTGTGCACTTGATTTTATAATTCGTGGCCCAAGAGATAAGACACCGGACTTGAAATTGGTTGGTTTACAGATAAAGTCAAATCAAATCAAATCAAATCATTTATTTCCATGGGCCCAAGGGGCGCTTGAACACGTCAAAACAAACATCAAAACACAAAAAATATAAAATTAAAATAAAACTTAGCTAACTAAATTATAATACTTATTGTAATAAAATGATTTGACACCGGAGCTTAGATTGACTTTAATTTAACTTAGAGATTTGAATTAAAATTAATCCAAGTACCAGCTCCAGAGCCGGCACATTCGGGCTGGTACATTTTATGTTCCATTGCAGCGTCCATTTGAGTCAGCTGTCACTTGACTGAGATTAACGCTGCAATGGAATATAAATGTGGCGACTCAGACGTGTCGTCTATGAGTAAAGCGATCCTCAAATTTCACAGTTTTAAACGGTAATTGATTGCACCACACAGCAGTTCTTGATGTAACCACGATAAAGAGAATTTTTAGACGACACGTATGTAACTACTGGGCATAAAGTCTATCTGATGGTAAATGTGAAAAACAGTCCCTGGACATAATACTATTTAAACTAACGTGAGAAGACATCATTACTAGAGAAACAAACGGGTAGAAACCGGTCGGCAGAATTCCGACATAAAATCCGTGAGTAACCCGTTTGTTTCTCTAGTAGTCCCTGGACATCTTTCTGGAATATATTGCACGTGAGTCGCTACATCTGAGGACTACAATATTATGCCTCATGATTTGCTTAATTTACTTTGTGGTGTAAATGTGCAACGGTGGTACTTCTCTGCAATTCGTTTGCAAGAACTCTACGACGATTATTTAGCAAACATGCATATTGAAGCAAAAAAATCTGCAGATAGTTATATGATAATGTAAGTAACATTTTTTTTCTACTAGCAATGTGCCGATAAAAACCCAAGTCACCAATAAGTAAGTCGTCAATAAAAAGTCTAATAGATCGCTCCATTCTTGTCGTCGCCACTTATAAGGAATCTATCTACTTGTCATTGTGGGCCTTGGAAAAACGAGGGGAAACTTAGAAAGAATAGTTCCGTAGTAAAGGTAAGTGGAGAATGAGGTTTGACTTTTTATTTTATTACTTAAGTTTAATTTGTTCTTTATTCTTTCATTGATGTTGTATAAAAAAACTATCCAGTATTTTAGTAAAATTTGTGATAAAAGCGCCTGAAATAGTTAATAGAAATTTTGCTAACTATATTTTGTATTTTATCTTTTTTTATCAGGAATGTATGAAATTAGTCCCCCTTATATAATTATTTTGTTGAAAAAGATGCTAAGTCTCTGTTACTTTATTTCAGGCATTTGTTATTGATACTTACAAAACAAGCTTTCATCTACACTCAGCCTTACTAATAAGCAGTGTGCCGCGTATCCTATCTTTCAAAGCAAGTGATATATTCCGATTCGTCGACAATGTCACCATCATACATCACATACGACTGCCAGGAGGCTGGATGTCGTGATAAATGGTACTTACGACTGTCTTCATTTGTTACGACGTTTACGTCTTTTCATTTTTAAGGTTAGATAACAAATTTGATGACAAAATTTAGGAAAAGATGGATTAAACTGATTTTAATTTAAAATAGGCTGCTATAAATTTAACAAAATAGTAATTAATTTAGTTACAGTGGCCATTTATGAGGTACTTGTTATTGATACTGATAAAACAATTTTTCATCTACACTGAGCTTTACTAATAAGCAGTGTGCAATCCTATCCTTCAAAGCGAGTGATATATTCTGATTCGTCGACAATGTCACCATCATACATCACATACGACCTGCGAGCCAGGAATGCCAGGAGGCTGGATGTCGTGATAAATTGGTACTTACGACTGTCTTCATTTGTTACGACGCTTACGCCTTTTCATTTTTAAGGTTAGATAACAAATTTGATGACAAAATTTAGGAATTGATGAGTGAAACTGATTTAAAGTTAAAATAAGATGCTTTTAAATAAAAAAAGTAGTAATTAATTCATTACAGTGGCCATTTGTTAAGGTACTTGTAATTGATACTTACAAAACAAGCTTTTATCTACACTCAGACTTACTAATAAGGAGTGTGCCGCATATCCTATCCCTCAAAGCGAGTGATATATTCCGATTCGTCGACAATGTCACCATCATACATCACATACGACCTGCGAGCCAGAAATGCCAGGAGGCTGGATGTCACGATAAATCGGTACTTACGACCGTCTTCATTTGTTACGACGCTTACGTCTTTTCATTTTTAAGGTTGTATATTGAATTCAATTTCAAAATATGGGATATCGATGAGCGAAACTATTTTTGAGTGATAATTTGTATTAAATTATTGAAGATTTATAGTTTTTGTGCACATAATTGGTTTTTTTTACACACTACGCCCACAGCGAACGAACGTGTAGTCCACCTGATGGTAAGTGGAGTACACCCCATGGACATCAACAATCCACAAAAGCATATTATTATTATAGATGCGTCGCTGCAGCTGAGGACTACTGTGTAATGCCTCATGTGCCACTAATTTCAGAGCCTGATCTCACCACTCAACCGGAACACACTAATGGAAGCACTACTATTTGGCGGCAGGTTAAAGGTGAGACGGTGGTGCTACCGCCCTCGAGCTCATTCACAAGAGCTCTACCACCAGTAAAATTTACACAGGTACAGCAATAATTGCCTGTTTGATTGACACCAGCATCTCAACAAAAGTATTATTAGTGAAAAATGTATTACCACAATTTTACAATAAGTACAAAATTAAACATTTCAAAAATTGCTTAAAAATAACTGCGCGGTCTAGTAGTTAGCGCCTCTCACCGCCAGGTCTCGGGTTCGATTCCAAGGTCGGGAAAAGGGTTATTTAGGATGTTTACGTGAGGAATTTCTTAAATAGCAGCACGGAGCCAGTATTGTGCCCGGTAGATGAGGATAGGCTAACTCCCTATTCAATGGGACCTAAACATAACAGTTAAAGTGTGGATGTTGTACACTTCTGCAACACATTTTTTGGTAATATAGGCGTGATGTACTTCAGGTTATTTAAAAATTGGTCTTTCCAGTTATGAAATTCTTAATGACTCATGGAGTCTGGATTTGTATCCGATAAAAAGCGAATGGTTCATCGTATTGTATGTACCGGCACATTAGAAAGAATTGTGGGTATTACTGTCATTGAATACATCGCTGCCATAGCCTTTTGGAAAAAATATGGGTTATATATGTTTTTAATTTTTGCCGTTATCGTTATTTTTTATCATAAAAAAAGTTTTATTGTTGAGCTTTCAATATAATCAAATAAATGACGCATCTAAATTCTCTCACTTACATATTTTACCTGTAAACGATTTACAGAAAGGATGAAAATATACGATTTACTTTGGTAACGGTTTTATTATTTCAATTTATTTCGGATCAGACATTATTATGGACGTTTTATAGGTGATCAAAGTTTTCTATAGCAAATTTCACTTTTTTTAAAAAATAAAATTATGATGTCAGGTGAATTTTAATAGAACTTATGTACCCACTTTGATTTGATACTCCACCATGGGATTTGGAGACAAAATCAATTACGTTGCTATACCAGTGGCGTAAGAAGGCACGTGACCAGGACTTGCGCCCAATACCTAGAGAGATTGAGGCGCAGCGCCTAATGGTAGAGTGCAGAGAGCGACTCGTGCGACCAAGCGCAGGACTTACCACAATCGCGGCGGTAAGGCCCGTCATGGAGGAGTGGTTAGATAGGAGACATGGTGTCCTCTCCTATCGCGTGACACAGGTACTGAACGATCATGGTTTGCTTCGGAAAGTACTCTCTCATAAAGACTCTGTTGGGATCAGTGGTATGAGTCAGGCATTTCCCAGTATATAAAAAAGGTACCCACTTTGATTAAAGATTACCTATGGTGTTATGGCTTTATTTGAGTCATCACAGATATTAATTTATATTAAAGTGTAAATTGAAATAAATCACTTTTTTATTTTACTCAGCATGTGAAATAACTTTTGAGATAGTTGTTTCCTACGATTATAAATTACAAACTGACATAATTTCAAGTAAATGCTTGACATAATGTTTAAAAGGTATTTATTGCAGGCAGTCGAGAAAATTTGTGTAAAAGCAAACCGAATCATCCACTAAGCGAGTTTTTTGCTTGCTTCAAAATACACTTTATTCTTATACAAATACAATTTATTCTTATACCAATATATTTATGTTCCTCCTATTTGTTGTTGATCAATATTATTAAATTAACTTATTTATTGACATTATTTTTATTCACATTTATGCTTATTTATTGACATTTTAATGGGATATTTTTTAAATCACTTCTTGACATATTATTACTATTATCTACAA
Source organism: Hypena proboscidalis (assembly GCA_905147285.1). Classification (NCBI taxonomy): domain Eukaryota; kingdom Metazoa; phylum Arthropoda; class Insecta; order Lepidoptera; family Erebidae; genus Hypena; species Hypena proboscidalis. The sequence continues at coordinate 4,323,448 of LR990132.1, forward strand.
TTATTTTTGAATTTTCATTATTATTATGACTGCATGATTTTACTCTTTATTTGATTAATTTATTGTTATAATTTAAGAACCCTTGAGGGAAAACTTTGTATGCCCGTATTACGGGCGGAACATGGAATGTACCTATTTATTTGTAATTACAACTGTATCCACCTGTGTTTCATAAATTAAATAAATTGAATTGAAAATTGAATTGAATTCATTATTAAAACATTTGCAAGTGACTATTTTTAGTTTTCACTATGAAACAGATAACTCTTTATAGAAATTTTGGTTTTAAAATAATTAATAAGAAACTAGTTATTCAATCTGAATTTCTGAATCTGACTAAGTGAAAACCGTAAAGACGCTTCCGAACTAAGTCCAATCCGACCTATCCGAGTCACATCGTATACGTAAAGAAAAAAGAAAAAATAAACTCTTTACTATGACAGTATAATGTGTGCTTATCCCACAAAAAGGCAGCATACTCGACTAACTTGTAGCTCTAGTTAAGAATACAAACACAGTAAGAGTTGGGGAATATTTGCAATACTTGTGCCTCTGTCCCTATTCCCATAAGGGTCGTTCCGTAAAAGGCTAAAGTACTGCGGCCTTATTCTGTACACGTACTACCCATGTTTTGTTAAGAAAATTTTGTTTAATTTTGTGGATATTATTTATTATATTTAAAATATAAAAGGGACAAACCAACTCAGACATTCTAATATCATTTGGGCTTCAGCTCAAGTACCGCTACAGCAAGAAGGTATGCTTCATGTATTTGTATTTATAAAAAGAACACATTTCTTGTTGAATGAAGACAATGTCTATTAGATTTATAATTGCAACCCGAATTCCTCTCTGTGTACTAAAATATAGTAAAAAATTCCAAATATTGCTCAAAAGAGATGGTATTAAAAAAAACATAAATTGAACTTTCTTTTGAATACTTTTTTTTATTGAACACCATAGATATATCTACAATATTCCTTATAATTGTCTAGTTAATTGACCTTAATAAGATAAATAGATAGTCACGGTTTTCCACTAAACCGTTATTATGTTACATAATATTTACTTCATCAAAATGCGTAATCAGTGTCTGGGGTCTGACATTGAATTCAATCTCTCCAAGACAAGGGCAAATAGTTCTCGCTTGAGAAACTAGATGGCGTTAATATTCTTTCTTTGTTATCTGAATAGATACTAAACTAAACCTGTAATATTATTTCTTGATATAATTATATGTTTTTGAAACAGGTTTGTTTTTTTTTGTTTTTTTTTTTTATTCCACTGAGGTGGCAAATTATTAATATTAATTATTAATTATTATATTGTTTATTAAATTATTAATACCTTTTTAAAACTACTTACTACAAAAAGGAAACTGATATCATTTCGCTATTGATTAAGATTAAGATGTGGTTAGAGTTCTTGTGAAAGAGCTTAAAGGTTGCACCATCATGTGCATCAAGATGGTACCATCGTCTTACCTTTGACCATTATACAAAAATTTTAAAAATATATATTTTATCATTCTCGTATGTATTTATTTATTTTGGCAACCCTAAATAAACAACTATTCACAGTTGTTTTTGTTACAGTTTACGGAATAGGGCTGAACGGGAGCGACCGCGGACAATCCGTATTGCTGTTTTGATTAAATTTCGACAGGGCAATGCAGATTGCTCCTTTTATGCACTACGGGGAAAAATTGGACTGGACCCGCCAGATATATTTTTATGTATGACCCGGTTTGAGCTGGATCGATAAATATGTATGCTGCTGCTTGTTTTTACTTGCTTTAGATGCAATAGTATTCATATGGCTTAAAATGGACTAGTATTCATATTGGAGGGTGCTTCATGCAGAGCTTTGATAAAAGAACATAACAGTAGAACTTGTAATTGACAAAAATAACAGAACATCTAATAAAATCTTCACTTTTAAACGGTAAAATAATATTTTCAGCGGCAAATTTAATGTTACTTATAAAACATGTGTTGGGTTGTAGGTAAATGATGCGTGTATTATTAACTTCCATGTACTAAAATGGCTGCTATTTGGTTGCAAATAGGCTACAGAGTAAAGCCTCTTTACAGAGAAGGCTGTGGCGCGCAATTAACTATGGCGGGAAGATTGAATGAATTATGATGGGACCTGGCTGGCACACACTAATGTAGCTGCAAATGTACGTTTACATCATTGGACGAAACAGAGGATTGAGTTATTGAATCATTTCATTGTTTGTAAAACGATGTTTGTAAGCAAAGATTCAACAAGTTTGGAACAAAAATCTAAGATTTGTGATTCGTTTCATGATAAGACTAATTAAGTTTTAACAAGAAAACAAATAAAAATGTCTTTCCTCTAATGCTTAAGTCTTAAATGTCAAAAATCTATTTTTTATTCAAAATCATATTTTAATTTACTAAAAATAAAACAAACATCGAAAAAAATGTAATACTTTCAACAAAAAATGTCAAGTATAAAAAAATTACGATGAATATATAAGTCATATAGTTTAAAACCCGATAAAACATGCAACGTACTATATTAAAAAAATGCATAATTATCATACTTTACAATAACTACTATAAGTAATTGGCAGCAAAATTAATTACCTGTATTAAAACAATCCATTGAAAATTCGAATCACAGTAAACTAGCACAGCTAAAGAAAGAAAAACTGAGATAAAAAAGATATTGAAAAACCACTGAGTTAAGGTCAAGTTAGGCCATCGTTTCTTTAGACTATTATTAGTTATCTTTAAATGTATGTGAACAACATTTTAATTAAATATAAAATTAAATAGAATTGCACGATCGTCAACTGTGTCAAATCGCAATGAAAAGTAATTTGTGCTCCCAGCAATAGGTTTAACGGTCCAACGGTCTCTGAGATCATGTCCCTGAAGTAGTTGCTCAGCATACGTTGCTAAACGCTTTCTTCATCACTAAACAAACTATAAATAGTGTTGACAACAATTCAGCAGCACAGTCAAACAGACAAGATGAAGCTGTTCATAGCAGTAGCAGCGCTTTGCCTAGCGGTGGCATACGCTAGGGAGCTTGGCGAGGAGGAAAAGGATCTCGTAGCCGCAGCCAGTGGAAAGAGCCATCACCACGAAGAAGGTGGCGGTAAAGAACACCACGCTGATCATCATCACGAACACGGTGAAAAGGGACACAAAGGTCACAAAGGTCATCATCATCACCACAAAGGACATCACGACCATCACGGCAAACACCACCACGAAGGACATCATCATGAGCACGGTGGCGGCCACAAGAAGCACTGGGATGAGCATGATCATCATGGACATCATCACGAGCATGGACACCACCACAAAGGTGGCAAGCACGGCGGCCATAAACACCACGACAAGGGAGAGAAGACCGACGGCTACCACAAGAAGTACCATAAAGACGAGTTCCACAAGGACCACCACTTCTACGATGACCATCACAAGGGAGGCAAGCACCACAAGCACGGCGATCATCACGGACATCACGAAGACAAGGGAGGCCACCACAAGAAGGGCGGTCACAGCGAGCACGGTCATCATGAGCATCATCATGGCAAGCACGGCCATCATGACAAGCATCATCACGATGAAGACCATAAGGGACACAAAGGTCACCACGGCCATGAAGAACATCATCACCATCACCATGACCATGGCAAGAAGGGAGGTCACAAAGATCATAAAGATTGGGGATTCCACCACGGAAAGCACTAAGTCCTCGCCAAAAATAAGCTGTGATACTATTTTTTATTTTTGTTACGGGTTTTTATTAGTTTTTTATAAAATATATTTTAAGCTTTGTTACAAAAATGACGGAATAAAATTGTTATGTTTCTAAATAAGCATTTTAAATCACCCATAATGTACATTATCAGATATTGGTTTCTTCTTTGAAACCTGCTTGATCTGTAGTTATCATTCTTATGACTGAGAAAAAAACTCTCTATTTTTCACCCTATGATATTACACGAGCAATTCTTGTATATTTATATATATATATATATATATATGCTAGACGATCTCGAAAACGGCTCTAACAATTTTGATTAAACTTCGAGAAAAGTAAGTTATACTGGTGGTAGAGCTCTTGTGAATGAGCTTGATGGCAGCAGCACCACCGTCTCACCTTTGACCTGCCACCAAATAGTAGTGCTTCCATTACCACAGAATAATATGCCATTACTGTGTTCCGGTTTGGTGGTGAGATCAGGCCCTGAAATTACTGGCACATGAGGCATAACACCGTAGTCCTCAGCTGCAGCGACGCATCTATAATCTGCTTTTGTGGATTGTTGATGTCCATGAGCTGTACTCCACTTACCATCAGGTGGACTACACGTTCGTTCGCTGTGGGAGTAGTATAAAAAAAAGTAAGATTCTGGACTAAAAATAAGATCTAGATGGGTTTCATATTCGAGAAAATTTGATTTTCGATTCAATGACGATTTTAAGTTTGCATGGTCTACATTCAGCAAATGTTAATAAACAGCATTAGTATTTTTGTCTATCCTCGTAGAAATTTGAATCCAAACGAAACGTCAACCCTTTAAGTACTCATTTTAAAGGGTTTGATATATATTTACTAGATAAAAAAACCTCCTCCTCGGTTTCCAGGTACTTTTATTTATATGCATTGCATTTTCAACACACAATTTTACCATAAACTAGACCCTACGCATGTTTACCATTCCATTTCCAAACAAAAAAAAATCTAATTAACATTAAAATTAGCATGACTTTTCGTTTTCATTTCCTAAGCTCGGATCGTAATCCATCTTGGTAGAAAAATCACCTGTCCCGAAGGATTAATAAGGTAGATCCGTATGTGGATAATTTAAATCTAACGTAATTGATCGTCTTTCCATAGGCAGTAATTACTTTTTTGTTTGGTTAGGTAGCGATAGAATGAAAATTTGGATATTGTTACTTTAGGGGTTCACATATTTGTACATTCTCATTTTAATTTTGCAAATTATTTTTGTGTAAAGGGGGAAATGGTGTACGGACACAGTGCAACCGGCGCATGTATTTAAGTGGATGCTTAAGTTTAGCCGCCCGGTTCGCCAGTTAGTCACCTTCACGTATTGCTAGAGATAGGTCGTAGTTAAGTTAGAATAATGTTGTCAATAAGTTTATTATATAATATAAACTCTGGTAAAGGTCAGTAAATATTAACATTTAATTTTAATATAGTGACCTATCGTTTCAATTAACCTAACATCCATAAGAAGATAAACACATAACTGACTCCCACAATTACCTTATTATTTACAATGTTAACATAATGCGTGTATATTTTTGGGTAAGGTTCTGTACCTATTCTAGGCATGTTCAAAATTATACAATTAAAACAAGACTTTTTTACACCATCTACAATTGAAATTGAATTGTTTATGTCCATATTTAGATACCTGCATACAATAATATTTGAACATTCATAAAGTAAAGCGCTAATATTATCAGACTTAGACTTTTATGAAACAGGCCACAGGCAAATCTCTGAAGTCCCGTAAACCTAATTAATTTCTCATTAATCTGAATGAGAATATCATAATAAATATCTTCATGAGGACGGTAAGGAAGACATTAAATGAGTTTCTCGTTAAAGTAAGAGATTAACAACTAATTGTGTTAAGAGTCTATCCAATAATTCGCTTTCTATCCAATTATTTGACGTTCTAACAAGCTCCTAAGAAAATAGATAGAAGTGGATTTTACAAAGGTTTAAACGTTAGTCTCCTGTTAAAATAACAGTGGCTTCAGGCTGATAGATAACAGTCAAATACGTACATATGTGTTATAATATACTCCTGTTTTGGTTGTGGCCTCATTGGTAGTTTGAGTAACTATTTCCCGCAGTGCTTCTGTATCTCACCGGTTTTCGTGACGGGATTATGAGTTGAAAGTACAACGATACTTCTTATTTATACCTTTTAATAGCATTTAAGAAACAGTAGAGACGCAATCTCGGCTTACCATTCTGCCGCTTTAACCTACTAAGCTACGGTCGCCCAATTTTTTTTTTTTTTATACTACGCCCACAGCGAACGAACGTGTAGTCCTCCTGATGGTAAGTGGAGTACAGCCCATGGACACCAACAATCCACAAAAGCAGATTATAGATGCGTCGCTGCAGCTGAGGACTACTGTGGTATGCCTCATGTGCCAGTAATTTCAGGGCCTGATCTCACCACCAAACCGGAACACACTAATGGAAGCACTACTATTTGGCGGCAGGTTAAAGGTGAGACGGTGGTGCTGCCGCCCTCGAGCTCATTCACAAGAGCTCTACCACCAGTAAAAGCCAACCCCAATGACGGAACTTAGCCTTAACCAATCAAGCTACGGTCTGCCGTAGTAAAACGGCGAAACGTTATTTTGAGGTGACAAGTTTAAGTTCTGCCGTTCTCATAATTTTCTATAGTTTCTTAGTATAAAAACGTATTTGTTTTGTAACTATGAATAAAAATACATTTATTATTAAATCTTCTATATCATTTGTATTATACACAACTTATCTGTTTACTGTGTGCCGCTCACACTAGCACCTCAATGCAGAAGTAATATAACGGAGTCTGGCAGCAAGTTCAACCATTTGCTGGCTGTAACTGCTAATGTTTGACCCTAACTCGGTGACGTAGAACCGACTTAATAGTGTTTAGTATACTTGTTAGTTTACCAGAGAAATCACTGTTCTTTAAAGAGAGATTTGTTCGTATCATTGAACCTGAGTATAGTGGGTATATATAACTTGGGTGTGTTCTGTGTGTGTGGAATATAATAATATGCTTGTGAACACCTCCGCGACACAAAAGTTATTCCTAGAGCGGGAGTAATTAAAAAAAAAATCAACCACCTAAACTTAGGCAGTTGTCCCACCAACGACGAGAAAACGACTAACTATCGGCTATTTTCTCGCTCAAGAAACGTACAATAGATATACTTTCCGTGTGAACAAAAGAGATGCATATACAAACAGTTGATCGCTGACTGTTCACACTGCCGGCGAGCACTCGCTTCACTAGTTTGTCGCTGAGCGACAAGAGCTATGAGGGATAACACTCGCTCAGCGATACTCGCCAAGCGATTAGAACTCACGCCGAGAGAGCAACCAGTGGTCATTTCTCTACAGTACGTATCTGTATCCGCCTCACTCGCACACTCGCTTATAGCCGAGCTACACAAATATCGGAACTACGCACTCGCTCACCGTGTCTCGCTTAACTCGTTTCTAGTTCTAGCTCTACTCGTTACTCGTTAATCGTTGCCGGTGAGACAAGTGCCTTACGCGTTGCATGATTAAGTAAAACCTAACGGGAATTATCGCGATCACGCATTATTAACCTTTTAGGCTTGACGCTAGTTTGCTTGCGACCACGGCCAGTGTAATCTGTCTGCTGAAACGTCAAACCTAAAAGGTAAATAATCCATGATCGCGTTAATACCCGTTGAATTTTACTTTATATTTTTGACACGACATAGGTAATATTACGCCCGCCCCGGTTCCTTTTTATTGAGCTTTCACCTTTTACGATTTAGGCGTCGAGTTTATGTTTAGTTTTATTTAATTTAGCTTCCTTATCAGGGTAAGACCAAAAATTTAAAATGTAGCTTATAAAATGCATTTAAAATGTTTCTTCGCCTTGAGTAAAAAGGTTTTAATAAGATGAAAATGAAAACTATCGCATGCACAGGTGCACAAGCCTTACGTATTGTAATGACACTATTATCAATACTATCATCTCTGAAACTGCCATAGGCCTTGTTCCAAATCCGATCAAAGTCTACTATTAGATCTCAATGTAATAGGGAGTAAGCCTACCATTTATCGAGACCAATTCCAGTCCCAAATTATTAGTAAGAACTTATCCAAGAAAATAACCTTCGTTCAATCTTGAATCGACCTCTTGAAGGTCCGACAAGCGTCCTTATAGTAAGTATGAGTTAATTATATCGATTTATTTTCCAATTTTCTTCTTAATGAGTATTATATTTATTTTTATGTTTCGAATGACTGAGCATCGACAAAGTTTTTCTCATTAATATGTCGGTATAATTTCCTATTAAGTTTACTATTGCAAAACATGTTTTATTGTTTGTATTATAAAAAATATTCTTTCTCATTGTTAGTAATATTGTGATAATATTTACTATTGTGTCTAGATTATTAGATAATATTTATATTAATAAATTGTATGAATGTATATAGTATATAACTTATATAATATATTTAGGTATATATAAGGGAATAATATATATAATATAATATATGTAATTAGGTATGTACATATTTATTACATTAGTAAATTATATATAATTTAAGGTTAAGACACTTTACGTAGTTTATTTCTGTATTCTTTATATTTTATAATTTCAACTGTCATTATCATGACTTTTCATTTTATTCTTTTATTTTTTCTTTAATTAACGCACCAACAACTACCCGTAACTTTGCTCATTTACTTACTTGTCCATCCTAAGGTTGGTAAGAAATGGCTTATCGCGATAAGGCCGCCCATTGTGCAACATAATTTTCTTTGTGAATATTGGTGTACAATAAAGATTATTCTATCTCTATCTATCTATCTATCTATCTATAAAGCTCCTTGTTAATTTATAACGGTTATCGGCTAACTTACAATTGCTCGGCATTTTTACATAGGTGCTTATAGCCCATGGTCTCATGGTCTTGGGATACGTTATCAAATCCATTCTACAAGTAAAGACCAATTGGTACAAGCCTTTTTCAAGGGACTGTTATGGTTTCAGTTACTAAACATTTCACCCAAAATATTTTATCTTATAATACGATAAAAGGCTACTAAAGCAATCCGATTACTTTTTTGTAGTAATATTCTTTCATAGTTCAATTCTTTGTTATAATATGTATTATTTAGTTACCTAATTCACTATCTGGTTCTTATTGATTATTTTTATAACATGTAGTTATGCAAAAAAAACTAAGAAATAGTTGAAAAATTATGGGGCCGCCTTCTGCACACCGGGCAATCGTTTTAACCAACCATCTACGGGAGGAATCATCTTGCCAGGAGCCTAAATTTCTCAACTGTATGTTACGTCACGTTCTTCCATTTGTTCCTATCTTAAATAGGATACAAGGTTCAAATCTTACCGGTCACAATTTTTTTTCAAATTTTTTTTAGTATAACTATCTGGGGTTTTAAAGCAAGTTTATTTTTTGATGTTCTACAAAACTTGACATTCATTGTATTTTCATTCCTTTACAAAGAACTTCTGTATAGCAAATGCATAGGATACCCCGACGTATAGCTGTTTCGAGGCAATTCCTCTAAGTGGGTAGGTTTACATAAATAATTTATTACTTTCCTGATACTTTGGCTGTAGACCGATACCTGGCGAACTGGTTATTGATTTGAGCTGAAATTTTCTGAACAGAAACTATGAAAATTACGAATGGACAGCAATATTGTAAACGAGTGTGAGGTCTGGCGGTTGACCATAATTGTAAATAAATAAATATTTTTACAACTCACACACAACGCCATCTAATCCCAAACTAAGCAGAGCTTGTTCTATGGGTACTAGAATAACTAATACATATATACTTTTCTTTTGTAAATACATACCTACATATTATACATAGAAACACCCAGACCAAGACAAACCCCCATGTTCATGCACACAAAGATTTGTCTTAAGTGGGAATCGAACCCACTCCGCCATGCGGTCGTCAAAATTATGATTAAATGGAACATGATTTCCTATTTTTTATATGTGGATGCGTAGATTTTGTTTGAATAATTGATCTACTGATTAGCTGATACGTGAATACTGATTAATAGGACTCTTAATTTGATCCTCGAATGAGAATTTGAACTTGCCCTGACCTAAAGAGTTAAAGAAATCCAAAAATAATTTAGTAGGCCATTTCTCGGTATCCGCATTTATAGATATCCTCAATCAAAATTAAATAAAAATCTACTATAGCCTCCTGGATAGTGTAATGTTAGAAAGAAAGAAACGTTTATTTGCCTAAAACATGGTGACAAAAAGATGGTACAATTCAATAATAATACACATGTTTCACCGGATAATCGGTATGCAAAATATACAATGTCATATCTAAGTACATAAATTATATTAAAGTTATAGTAAACACTAACTTAATTGAAAAAAAAGATTGAAAGTTTATAAAAAAAATATTGCTAGTTTTGTCACTACTTTTAAAGTACTTAAAGTTTATGGAGCCTTAATCTTCTCATCAGTCGACTAAGCCAAGATAAAATACATGGTAAAAATTTTGAGAGTTAAATTTGTTTCTTACAATTACGCTTAAGTAGTTAAGTTATTTAACTAATAAAGGCAAACCAAACACTCAATAATGGATAACTAGTGATGTAGTTCTGACCAATTAGCGCTATTGGTTACAAACTCGTATTAGTTAGGTTGTAGCGATTACATTAATGTGCTGGTTCGTGTGTGGAGCCGTGCATTATTCACCATCAGTATTTAGGGAAAGATTACAAATAATACTTTGCCCGACCCGGGAATCGAACCCGAGACCTCGCGGTGGGAGGCGCATTCTCTAACCACTAAACTGTCGAGGCAGTTCATAGAGACATGGTAAGCTAGTTCGATATTCAACAAATAAATGCAAACCAAACACCCGATAGTAACCCCTAAATACTGATAGTGAACAATGCACGGCTCCACACACGAACCAGTACATTAATGTAATCGCTGCAACTTAACTTATACGAGTTTGTAACCAATAGCACTAAGTGGTCAGAACTGCATCACTAGTTAACTACTTTTCCGATATTTGTTCCTATTGGTGTTCTACGTGTATTAGGGGAGAGACTTTTCAGGAATTCTCGTTATGGAATGAAATTTAGATGATAATCCGTACTAACAACATAATATCATGCCTATATTACCCAGAAGGGAATGGCAGTGGTGTACAACACCCACATTTCACTTGTTATATTTAGGTCTTATAGGATAGGGAGTGAGCCAATCGCCATCCACTGGGTACAATTTCAACTACGTGCTGCTATTGTGAATTTCCTGACGGAATGTTCACTTATGACACTTTGCACCACCTGGGCATCGATTTCGAGACCCTGCGGTGAGAGATATGCTAACCACTAGATCATCAAGACCATGGTAAACTAGTTCGATATCAATCCAATAAATGCAAACCAAACACCCGATAGTAACCCCTAAATACTGATAGTGAACAATGCAACACAAACCAGTACATTAATGTAATCGCTACAACTTAACTTATACGAGTTAGTAACCAATAGCGCTAAGTGGTCAGAACTGCATCACTAGTTAACTACTTTTCCGATATTTGTTCCTATTGGTGTTCTACGTGTATAAGGGGCGAGACTTTTTGCGAATTCTTGTTAAAGACTCTGAGTTTGCTGTTGTTGGTAAAAGGTTTATTATTTTATATCATAATATCGTATCATAATAGGTATCCAATTTTTATTATAATCTAGCTTAAAGAGTCGAATAAGTTTATTAAATATTTTTGCATTTATTAGCGCGATAACATAATTAAGACTAAACAAAAACACAGCTGAAGTGGCAATTACACTACCTGGTATTCAGAGTCAGATAGGAGAGTCCGGTTCTCCGTTGGATACTTTAGAAATTATATTAAATGCATTGCTTACAACCGTGTAGTGGTATAACCGTTTAAAACATTGAATAATTAGTGATGAAAAATAATTTGATGAAGAAATATCTACTTCTAACCATTCTCGTATATCTACAATACGAAGATTTTTAAGTGAAAAACAAATCTTTACCTGAATGATGACTAAATATATTTATCTTTAAAGACGTGAGGCTGCGAAAAGGAAAATCAACACACCATTGAATACTCGTACTATCAGCAACATAAGTAGCTGAACACTAAACTCAAACTTCTATACAATTCATATTATTCGTGTTAAAAAAAACCATTTTAGAGAATAATGCACATTTTATCGATTACTATTAGTTTCACACAAGGTGTGCCCCGTGTCTGAATGTATGAAAATTAATGATTGAAATTCCTCGATGTAATGAAAATTCCTCGTGCGAGAGACGTTAAAAAAATTTGGAATTAAGCGACTTTAAAATTAATTTTATGTATACTAAGAAACAGTTAAAAAAGATATGGGACCGGCAGGATTTGAACCTGCGACCTTACTGCACACCGGGCAGTCGCTCTTAGCCATCCAGCTACGGTCGCCTCTTACCGGCACCCTAAATTTCTCAACTGTGTGATACGTAATTTCGTGACGTCACTTTCATCCATTTGTTCCTATCTTAGGTATACAAACCAACATGGCGAAGTTACATTCAGCACAAATTTAGTATAATTTGCTAAGCATAGCTAAATGCTATAAAAATAATCAAAGTTGATTTTATGTAGTTACTTCTGTTGCTGACTGTAGATTGCAAAAGCAACATATTATTCACCATGTACAGAACAAACCGTCAATGTTGCTGATGTTTGCCTACTTTCTACACATTGTAGCAACGTGTCCCATTTTCTTGCAGTTTTCCTAGTTGCTAAGTACAAAAACCTAATTTTCTTGTTAGAGCATTTATTTGATTTTTTAAAATATTTTTTAACAAAAGTTATGATATAAGTTGGTAATAATTAGGGTCACTCAGTCTACTTTCTACATTTCAGCTTGAAATTTTTAGTACAAAATAATATATGTAATGTTATAATGTTATTTTACAGTAAAAATTATAAAAATCAATAATAATAGCGTAAATTAAAAATAAATATCCAGATAATATTTCCCAAATTTTTGCAATAGAAAAAATCCAGATTCAATTTTATTACAGATTTTTTTCTGCTTTGTTTTTATAATATTATTTGTCTTCTAAAACAACAGTATCAAAGCTGGTAACACCAACGGGAACACCCAAGTTCGAGATAGTTGTACCATAGCAATCCCAGGGATTTCGAATACAAATCGGTTTAGTTATAAAACAGTGAGCCTTGAATACATTTTGTAGTCTCCAATGTACTGTTTAACGAACCAGCTCTGTACTTGTTTCAAATATTCTTGTTTTTGTTTAGTCCGAATATTTATTTTATTAGATACTTTGTTTTGTGGTTGTAGTGCTAAGTCTAGGATGACCTAGCACTAACAACGCACGGGAATAAAGTAAAAAAGAAGAAGAAGAAAGTAAGGAAGAATAAAGTAAGGTTTTTAACGCAAGAGTGAAGAATGTTATTATGAAGTGAAATGAAATTATATTATAAAAGAAACAGTAACAGTAAAACAAGGCATTTAACAAAATTAATTCATATTAGCGCGGCGCGTACAAGCTGTGAGGCAGTCGAAAGCGTTGTTTTCCACGCGCTGCTCTGGTGCGCGCGCGCAGGCGGCGGCTCCCCAAGGACATCGTGACCTTCACTCGACACGTGTAAGGTAGCGCCGACAGTCTGTAATAAACAACATCCGATGCTCGGGTGCGGTGTTTCATAAGCGGAGGATTTTGCTCGCTTATTCACATATTCCCCCCGGCCAGTCCGTGACTACGGGCGAAAGAAATCAGAGAATTTGACTCTCCGACCACTCTTCGTTCTTCTCTCAGGCTCCATACTGGCGGCATTGTGTGCAGTTGGCACGTCAGATATGAATGGTTCTGGCTCTGGAATTTTTCCTCTCTGCTCTGGAGACGTTGATGTGTTTCCCTCTTACATCCAGCGTAAAGAATTTGCTGCTTCTGTTTTTGACGCTATAGGGTCCGGCGTAAGGGGGTTCCAGTGATCTTTTGACGTGGTCTCGACGAAGAAAGACATTAGTACATGTTTGCAGGTCTTTCGGTACGTAGAATGGTATGGTAGTGCCATGAAGTAGGTTTGGGAGTGAGTCACGCCATCTGGATTCAGAGTCGTGTTGCGTACTCAGTGACGTCAGCAGTAGTGATGTCTTCTTTGGGGCATAGAATTTGCCAAAAAAATATTTTGAAAATATAGGCGCCAACAACAGGCATTTTAGTGTTTTACATATGATTTGACAATATACAAAAAACAACTAAAGAAACAATTAAAGTTAAACCAATTTAACTTTTGTATGAAAAATAGTCATCCCACTGTTCCCTTTAATACTTTTAGCAGGTAGCTAAGTCTAAGTATTCAGTTCATTTGAAAAATAAGATTCTTGCATTATTATTCACAGTTTTTGTGCAGTAACGTGATTTTATTTTTGCATTAGTAGGTCAAGTAACAGTGCATATCACACTTCCTACGTCTTCATTCACAACGATTGTCGATTGACCGTTATCAAAAAATGTCCATAACATTTGATAAGTGCCAACTTCGCAGAATGTACCGTACGTTTTTTTATACCAATTTCAAAATTAAATAGCTTTGAGTGTTTATCGAGTATCTTCGCTAAAATTTATGATCTAATCTTTATACAGAACTTTGAGATAGTAGAAAATACTATCATAGTTTTGCTCTGCATCACCCAAAGGTTGACTGGTAGAAAATGCCAAGGTCATTTACTCTGCCTTTGCAATGTAAATTTGCACGAAGTGTAAAAATAAAAATACATAAATAAAATACCTTGTGTTTTCTGGGGCCTTCTTATTTTTAATAAACTCGCCTGGATAAACTGTCATACCAAGAAAAACCACTAGATATCACCTTAAGTTTGAACGCTCATAATTCCGCGAACCCGCCATGGGCGTAATGTTGACCGATTCACGGCTTGGCAGAACACAAAGTAACGTGTCCTCATTTGGTTGTGGGAGTTCATATTATTAGATGCAAGGTCTCAAATCACGTTGGGTCACCAATTTAGGTTCTATTTATTATTGTCATTAATTAGGAGTAGATGGAATTGAAACATATAATAATATGAAGTTATTTAACTCATTGTATTAGTTCTTAGTTGCGTATTCAATATAGTGGTCTTGCCACCACAGCGGTACTGAATAAAAAAAAGAGAATAAATATACGCATCAAAATCAAAATACAACGTTAAAAAAAATCAGTTCATGTCCAAATTTTTCGTATTAAGCTTAGTGCACACAATGGGATGAAGCACGTTGCTATTTACACGTCGTTATATCCGTTTGGTTCCACAGGTGTCACGTATTTGTAAAGTGCACTCTATTTTATTAATTACGTGAAGTCAAGAGCAAATATTGCCGAATGCTTTTATTAAAATAAGGGATATTTTATATTGCATATCAAATAAATAATCGCCTATCAATACATACTCATAATTTATATTCTTTTTTGCATCAAATAACTTACTTCACTACAGATAAACTAAATGTTTAACAAAACTCAAACTGCAGATAATTCGAAATTACACATCAATATGACATTCCTTTTTTCCTCATAATGCAATACAGTTAAATTTATTTTTGTACAAAAATACTACATGCATAGCATAAATACTGACTGCACATCAAATTTACCATATTTCATAGCAAAATAACTATCCCAGTCGCATATTAACCAGTAAGTACAACAAAATCTGTTCATCATATTTGTCTTAATTTTCAAGAAGCCATGCTCGGTAAATTTAATGATTATTATAACAAAAAAATTCTTTTACATTGCATTATTTCTAAAAGCAGAACAACTTAACTGAAAAACTTCGCGCGTTTTTTCGTCACTGGAGTAAATAATATAAAAATAAAAGCTATAGTTATGGCATAGGTCAATTATGGGTAAAGTAGTAGGTTAGGTTAGGTTAGAACTGCGACCATAACATAGCGCGAGCCGAGCGAGCGAAGCGAGCGTGCCGCGGCAGCGGCCGGCGAGTGCTAGCTAATCTTTGTGATACTCCGACCCCTTTTTGAATCTACCTACTAAATAAAATAATATTATACTACCTACCAATTTCTTATTATCATAGATCGTAACAGACGACAGTACGTGGCGCCACCTGCAGAAGCTAAAAATGTGCCTATTGGGCAAAAAAGGAAGCGTGGACGCCCCGCGAAAGCAAGACCCGCTTTAATAATTCAATAAATTACAATTTTGTATCTAATTTTATATTTTTTTTGCTGTTCTCATTATGTGATAATTAATAAATAATAAGATGACTGTGACTAATAAAATGTTGTTTGATCTAGAAAAACTGCTGTAAATATTATAAAAACAGAAGCTATATTTAAAAGAAAAAGAGTTAACATGTATAATATGCATTAAGATTATTAGTTGTGCATTGATAAAAAAGCTTTTACTTTAGGAAAAATTGCTGTGCGCTGTGAAAATAAATTGTAGTGTGTTTAGTGATATTTTGAGTTGAATATTTTGTTGTGCAATCAGTAATTTTGATGGGAATTCGGTATTTAATTGCATAGAAAAAGGATATTTTATGATTTGCGTTTAAATACTACCCTTAAAATAATCATTGAATGGATCTTCAACGATAACAATTACTGTATATATGTGGTTTTGAATTGCAAGCCTTAAAAATAATTTTTAACAAAAAAAAAACCGACTTCAAAAAGTAGGTAAACTAAAAAGCAAAAAATAAATTTACTTCGCACAAAATAATACGTTTTTTCATTTAGTTAAATAGAAATTATTAAATAATTATTTTATAATTCTGAAGTCGGTGTCAAGTAAAAACAACCTTTCTACAATATCAAATTACAGTTCACACAAAAAGGGAGGCGTAGTTGTGCTAGTGCGCGGTCGCCCAGTATTGGTACTTACCACAGAAATATAACTAATATTCAGTCAGAAAAAAGTTGTTAGAACGATTGATATTATCTAAACAGAGTTATTAATTGTTTACTTGGCACCGACTTCAGAATTATAAAATAATGATTTAATAATTTCTATTTAACTAAATGAAAAAACGTATTATTTTGTGCGAAGTAAATTTATTTTTGGCTTTTTAGTTTACCTACTTTTTGAAGTCGGTTTTTTTTTTGTTAAAAATTATTTTATTTTACGATTTTAAGTGATGGGTAGACCGACCAAGAATGTTTCTCGAATGAGGAGACGATGGTTACTTGAGACGGAAAACTTATTTATAATAAACAAGAATTAAATCCTTTCTCCTGACTATTGAGGGTCACAACCTTCCATCATCAGCTCATTTTACACAATAACTAGCAGTAGGAATATGCGTACAGTAGTGAAAGAATTATCCTTTAACTCCTAACTATTGAGGAGTTGACCTTCCATCATCAGCTCAACCACATAAAAATACGTAAATACTGGTGTAGCTTAGAAAAACACACTAAAAACATTACATGTGCCTATAAAATTCGAGGGTTGCCCTCGATTTCTCTGAGATCCCATCATCAGATCACGACATGCTGACAATGGGACTCCTTTGGAATCATCTCCTGTCCAACAAAAAAATAATCATTTAAATCAGTTCATAAACGACGGAGATATCCGTGAACAAACATAAAAAAAGCAACATATATACGAATCGAATTGAGAACCTCCTCCTTTTTTAGAAGTCGGTTAATAAAATATAAATCGTTAGCTAATTTGTTGCAATGAAATGATTTTTTAGTGACCTAAAATTAAATGATACTACATCTACATTGATCGACGCAAAAGTCAAATCATTTAGCCTCTCGTAGTCCACTGCTGGACATAGGCCTCTCTCAATGTGCACCACAACACCCGGTCCTGCGCTTTCCGCATCAGTGATTACGTGTACGAAAGAGAAAATATTGGTCAACGGTTTTAGTAAAATAAACGATTGACGAGTAGAGCAGCAGTAAAATAAGTTGCAAAAACGAGCGTCGAGAGTCGAAAAGCAGGTAACCTATAACGTGGGTAAAAACGTGGAGAGCAGCTAACAGAAAATAACATAATAAATAATAAATAACTCCCAACTTACACACAACGCCATCTAGTCCCAAACTAAGCAGAACTTGTACTATGGGTACTAGAATAACTGATACTAATACATATATACTTTTCTTTTGTAAATACATACTTATTATACAATAAGTATGTATTTACAAAAGAAAAATAAATGTTGGGACGCGTCATGATTGCGCGCGTCTGGCGACCATCCCAATCTGGGACGATCATTTCGCTTCTCGTTAAACAGCGAATAAAGACTACAATATATATATTTCTTACTTGCACCTACACGCTGACGCTGAGGTCGCGGGTTCGATTCCCGCTTAAGACAAATCTTTGTGTGCATGAACATGGGGGTTTGTCTTAGTCTGGGTGTTTCTATGTATATATGGCGGAGTGGGTAGTGTATCTGCCTGCTACGCTGAGGTCGCGGGTTCGATTCCCGCTTAAGACAAATCTTTGTGTGCATGAACATGGGGGTTTGTCTTAGTCTGGGTGTTTCTATGTATATAGAAACACCCAGACTAAGACAAACCCCCGCCATGCGGTCGTCAAATCACGCCTAATTATCCAGAAGGGTGTAGCAGAGGTCTATAACACCCACATTTCATCTGTTATGTTTAGGTAACTGGCGATAGGGTGATCTTATCGCCATCCAGCCGCCATTCTAAATTCAACTCTGTACTCCTATATAAGAATTTCCTGACTAAAATGTCCAAATCACACTTTGTTCGACCAAAAAATCAAACCCGATACCTTGCGGTTACAGGTGCATACGCTACCCAGTAGACCAACGAGGCAGTTGTAAAGTATGCAGATATACATAGCCTAATTCAGTTAATTAAGTATCTTATTAATTTTTTCATCTCTCTCTTTTTTCTTTTTTGTACACTTCACTCTCATATTTTACAAGTCTCTTTTTCCTCTGGCTTTCAAAGGTTTGCTGGCAGAAAACTCATTTTTGAGTTAAGTTCACCTTTTGTAATCACCACTTTTTTGTAATTCTATTAATGTGTACCCGCTTGCTTGCCCGTGTTAACTATTAATTGACAAATCGAGAATTTAGAATTGACCATGCTAAGTAGTAGTTAACATAACCTTGAAGTCAGCTTTGCCCGTGTTAACTGGTAGTTGACATTGCATTTCACTCAGCTATGCCCATGTCAACCTGTGGTTAACATCGCTCCCGCCGTCGAAAAAGCTGATTCTACCCGTCTCTATCACTCCAGGGCCTAATTTGTATTATTTGTCCCGTTTCTTCGTAAAATTTCTCTCCGCACAACCCCAGTCAAGCATCCAAACCATTGACAAAAAACAAGAAAATAAATTAAAACGTTACATTTCACTCAAGTTCGCAGTTCGATTGATTGTGGTGACAGGTACTTCAGCGTGTTTTTTGTTTAGCTTTGACTTTTATAATTTTAAATTATGACATTGTACAAGTGTTATACCTTTTTGGAATGGAGATAAAGAGTTATTTTTGTATATTGATTTAATTTTTCTTTTCCATAAGTGTATAGAACAAAAAAAACTGATAATCTGAGTGATTTATTTTACTGAGTGTATGAGAACTGTTTTAGAAATATGCATATTTGTTATATGTGATAAATGCTATCCGCATGATTTTTGTTTGTATTCATTGAATATATGACTACTTATTTAGTGTTAGTTTTTGTTTTTCCTAAAAATGATATTTGTGCTTTATATAGTCTTGTTAAGTTAACGCCCTGCGGCGCCAGATATTGTTATGGAAACAAAGGCCTTTTAAATAATAAATATCCATGAACAAGAGATATTTTTTTTCTTATTATTTTATTTATTATATATAGAACATAATCAAAGAATAAAAACCATATGTCATCGCTTTTATTTTTGAGATATGAGCTTTTGAATACAAGATGAGCTTCAAAACGACCTACTTCTAAGTTCAGCACAGCATAACTCTGCACCAAAGTCGTAATTTGATAAACAAAAGATAATATTGGTTAGCTAGTTTTATAATAAACATAAATATATATTACACTTGACGTTTTTTTTAAAAAAAATTGAGTCACAAAAAGCGATTTTGTGAAACACGACCCGCGCACTGACGGCGCTATAAATGGCGGGGCAAAGTATGGTGGTCGAGTTTTTTTCGTGGGACATTTGAGGCGGCACACGCTGAGGGCCCGGGGCAAAGGCGCGTTGCGCGCGGACTCCCCTTGGGCAATCAAGCGGATAAAATAAAGTATTAAACTAAACTAGATACGTGCTAAAATTTACAATCTGTCACGCAAAACGTTTTAAAATAATCAGTTTTGAATAATATTTTATATACATACTTACTAGTTCCAGAGTTTAAAGGGTATGCACTAAACTCTGGTATAAAGCTTAGTGCACACAGAGGAATGAAACACGTTGCTGTGTACACGTCGTTATATCCGCTCGGTTCCACAGGTGTCACGTATTTGTGAGTGCACTCTGTTTCATTGATTACGTGTATGTAAGAGCAAACATCAGTGGATGGTTTTATTAAAATAATGGATTGAATTGATCCTCAGTTCGTACGTAACGTAGGTATGGCCTTTTTATTATTTTTCATTGTTTGTTCAGTTGTTTGCAAAAAGTCACCGAGATGATTGTTTGTTTTTATTAAAGTGACGCTTTTTTACCCGACTGCGTCAGAAGGAGGGTTATTTGGTAAATGTTTCTTGAAAATATCAATAAGGTGTAAGGCTAACAGTAAACAAACAAATCCTTCTGAGAAACAGTCGATAAATTATGGGACCGGCAGCATGTGAACCTGTGACCTACTGCACACCGGGCAGTTGTTTTAACCAACCAGCTACGGTCGTACATATTTATCAAACTATACCATTTTTTTACTGTTTTTTAGTATAATTTTCTGAGCATAGCTAAATGCTATAAAAATAATCAATAATTATGATCCTCCGTAAGTATGATCATATATCATCTTATCGTTCCCAGCTAAGATGGTATAATTTGATTTTATTTTTTGATTTGATGGTATTTTCTTCTTTTTGATTATTGTCAAATATTATTTTATGTGTGTTTTTTTTTCTCTTCTATGTATAACGTCTTGGTCTAAAACTGTAATGTTGTACATATGTTTAAGTAAATAAATAAATAAATAAATGGTTGACTATCCGGCAGCGACGCAATTTCCGAACGCTGACCACTCTGTACTCTATTCTTAATTCTCCAAATGCTCCAGCTTATTTAAAACCCCAACGCTCTTCTAACAATCTTCTCCTCTTGTGTCCTTCTCATTCTTTGAGCTTAGTTCATTCTTCCTTCTATATTCAGTCTAGATCAGGTTGTCCACTACCCGGGATGCCTTCAATGCCCGGGTTCGTCAACTCCTAGTCACCGAATCTTCTGCAGAGTCGTTAAAAAATTGATCTGTCATGTTTTATTTATATAATAGTATTTATATATATATGTTATATATATATATATATAGTTATGGTATGTATGGTTTTAGGATTAGACTTTTCTCTTTTTATTGGAACATTTTTACTGCACCTACCTTTGTTATCTCTGCACCACCTTACGGTCGACTGGTAGAGAATGCTTATGGCATTAAGTCCGCCATTTGATTGTACACTTATTATGTGCAAGAAGTTTTAAAATAAATAAATAATAAAGATATAACCAATCCGCTAGATTTTTTAATCTTCTTTTTTATATCAAAACTAGTTATTATAAACGAATTTTCGCATCTGATTCAAATATTATTCGCTCTGGAGTTGAACGACCAGCTAATCACGTTATTAATAATCACAAGTTGATACTGTCGCGACAAGTTACTATCGTTATCTTACAGTATGCCCCCGGGACTAACTTTGGTAACTTAGATATACTTAGCTGGTGGTTATATGGACGATTCATAACTGCTTCGTTAAGATGTTGGTTGCAGTATGCGTTCAATTTGGTTTTGTTGTGCATAATATAACGTCATACTCCCTCGATAGTCTAGTGGTTAGCGTTTGCACCTCTCACCACGAGGACTCGGGTTCAATTGAATTGAGAGCACGGTTGGTGTAGTGGTTAAAGCGGTTGCCTCGCCGCTTTCAACTACGCTGTATTGTGGGTTCGATCCCCACATGGGACAAATCTTTGTATGATTCGCAAAGATTTGTTCTGACTCTGGGTGTGCTTTGTGTTTTTGAACACCCCCGCGATACAGGAGTTATTCCTAGTGCGGGAGTCGTTTCAAAAAAAAAATCTGGGTTGGGCAAAGTGTTATTTGTGATTATTTTGTAATTTGTAAAGTAATTTTACAATAGCCGCACGAAGTTGAAATTATGCCTGGTGAATGGCGATTGGCTAACACCCTATCCTATGAGCCCTATAATATAACAGGTGAAATGTGGGTCTTGTACACTTCTGACACACCCTTCTGGATTATATAGGCGTGATGTCATGGGTGTAACATAACGTCACGCCTATATTTCACCTGTTATGTTTAGATGGTAAAAATAAATTAAGAAGATGAGCCTTTTGCCATCTACCAAGCACAATTCAACTCCGAGCTCAAGCTGCTATAAATATTTTTTTAACTGAAAAAGCCCAAATAAAACCTTTACCCTGGTGGTAGAACTCTTGTGAATGAGCTCGAGGGCGGCAGCACCACCGTCTCACCTTTAACCTGCCGCCAAATAGTAGTGCTTCCATTACTGTGTTCCGGGTTTGGTGGTGAGATCAGGCCCTGAAATTACTGGCACATGAGGCATAACAACGTAGTCCTCAGCTGCAGCGACGCATCTATAATCTGCTTTTGTGGATTGTTGATGTCCATGGGCTGTACTCTACTTACCAGCAGGTGGACTACACGTTTGTTCGCTGTGGGCGTAGTATAATAAAAATAAAATCAAACCCATGATCTCGTGGTGCGAGATCGTTAAAGCTAACCACTGGAGTTTAGCTGCTGATTTCTAGCCACGTTACGGATGATCAAGTGACTAGACTAACGGACCAGCTGTTTTCGTATTGGTCATGAAATAATAATATGCTAATAAACACACAAATATCATTTAAGTCCTTACTGTATTTATTTATCACTAGCTGACCCGGCAGTCCTCGTACTGCCTAAAGCGAGAAATAAAAGACCTAAATTTTTGTATTAAATAAATTTAAAACAAACAAAAGAAAACCTTAATTAATAAAAAATATACTCGGTATGTTCCACATAAAATAATCTGATAGATAGTTAACAACTTTCATATTTATTCACCTTTTAAACCTTCTCTGGACTTCTACAAATAATTTAAGAACTAAATTAGCCAAATCGGTCCATCCGTTTTCGAGTTTTAGCGAGACTAACAAACAGCAATTCATTTTTATATAAATAGATTTAGATAAAAATAAATAATTGAACTGAATTTTTACTCCAAATTATTGTTACACCAAAAGTGCTCTATGTTAAAAAAAAATTAAGTGTCAAGTTGTGTGATCAAAAGGTACTTTCCAAAATTAAAATCTCGACAAAAACCCGTCCCCTGCTTAAATTATTTACATTTTATTTCCTTATCCAAATTATGTACACAAATGAGCAATTGCTGTGAAGAACGCCTGTACACAATGCTATGGCCCAAGTTATAGGCGATGGCGGTTTCATCTCACAAGGATTTTGCAATGCATTTTTAAACGACAAATGAGCGAAGAAGACTTCCTATTAGTCTATTTGGAGGTAAAGGAGGAATAATTTGAAACACAAAATATAGGATGATGAAATTTGCACTACTTTGTTGGTTCACTTAACTCAATCAAAATATTTAAAAGAATCAATAGGCTGTCGAGTTTAAAAGAATTGGGATAATTATAATTATCTTTACAGCGTTTCACAACATCCATACAAACAGTAATGAAAATTTAAGCTGAATTTAACGTCACATTTGTAGTCCATGGCCTGCCTCGATACGCGATGGTCTAGTGGTTCGCGAATGCGTTTCTCACCGCAAGGTCTCATGTTTGATTCCCGGGTCGGCAGTGTTATTTGTGAACTTTCTTTCAGGAAATTCACAATAGCAGTATGAAGTTAGAATTGTGCTCAGTGGATGGCGATAGGCTCACCCCCTATCCCATAAAACCTAAACATAACGGGTGAAATGAGGGTGTTGTACACCTTTGTCACACCCTTCTGGGTAATATAAGCGTGATGTTATGTTATGTCAATTTCATTGTAAATTTTAAATACATTCAGCTACACCAAGGCAAATTTATGCTAGTACGGAATCCTAACGATGTAATGCGCTTTTGACAGGTTTTACGGAATTATCAGGGATTTTATTTGGCTCACCCCCTATCCCAAAGAACCTAAACATAGCAGGTAAATGTGGTTGTTGTACACCTCTGTTATGTTATGATGTTATGCTATTGTAGTCCAGTTCCTATTAATCCTATTTGTTTATAGCTGCATCATAGATCTTAAACTTTAAGTTCAAAGTCGAGAGTAGATCTTTTTACAAGAAGCGGTGCCTATTATAACAGCTGTTTAAACATTCAAACTAGACCTTCTCTCAAAACTTACACCACACGACAACCTGCGAAGAGCTAGGCCGTAAAGTGGCGTCGATCATAAAAATATTTGATTAGGCTCACCCTACACGCGCAATTCTCTGTACTCAAACATTTATAAGCTCTGTACACTGCATTATTTAGTTTAATGCAAACGTAATTTATAAAGTAGAACCAGAAATGATGACAAACATTATGTTTTATGACAAAAAATAATAATATGTTCTAAGGCGAAAACAAGCTTTTTATAATATAATATTATTTTTTAATATTTATTATTTAAAAAAGGAAAAAAAAGCAACAACAAATCCAATGCAATAAAACTACCGAAGAGATCGCGTCAAGCGATAAGGCCGCCATTTGTACGTTATAGTTTAAAGTACCTATTTCTTTGTATGTTTGTTACAAATTTGATGTGCAAATAAAGTTTTTTCTATCCATCTATCTATTTCTATATGAATCATATTATTATGATGTTAATTTAATTTATATATAGATATATGTATACTGTATAGTTATATTTATGTTGTAGTTATATTTATGTTTTGTATTTTCCTCTTAAGTTGTATACTTATCTTGTCGTCTCTTCTATTGCTCTAGATCTGCTGGAAGAGAACTCAAGCACTGGGTTAAGCTCGCTTTTTGTATACGGTTACTGTAATATGTTTATTTATTTGTAATCTTTTGTGAACACGTATTAAATTAATAAATAAACTTTCAAAATAATACACCCGATGTTGGGCGAATGGTTTATAGTCTGTATTCACACGAGTTAAATCGTCGAGAGCGTCCACACACTCAGTGCGATGAAATTTTCATTTGATTTCCTTGCGGTACACAGGTAAACTTTATGTATTATAGTAAAACTATCAAGTAATATAATGTGAGTATGGACCATAGAAATCTTAATAACAAGTCAATAGAAATGTCAAAGACGCGTGACCTTGTCGCCGCGCATGTGTCTAGTCGAACACAAGTGCGAGTTGAGGAGTTGTCGTGGTTACCAGTGTTGTTTGGGACGCCTAAAGATTATTCGTTTTTAGAAAATATTGCATAATGTCATCGCAAAAAG
Source organism: Hypena proboscidalis (assembly GCA_905147285.1). Classification (NCBI taxonomy): domain Eukaryota; kingdom Metazoa; phylum Arthropoda; class Insecta; order Lepidoptera; family Erebidae; genus Hypena; species Hypena proboscidalis. Next base: position 4,348,865 of record LR990132.1, read on the forward strand.
AATAATTTTGTTTGCAGGAATACAAAATGTATGTGTAGGCGAAATGGTGTTTTTATTGTTTGGTTATGTAGTGGTATTTGAAAACCGGCGACATGCGTCCCAGTGTTAAAAGATAGTCGATAGCATTTCTATTAACTAGTTATTAAGATTTCTATGGTATGGACATTAGCAAGCAGCATTAGCCGAGTGGGAGACCGTAGGACTACGAAGTTAAAGGTCTCGGGTTCGAACCCACGGCACACACCTCTCGTCTTTTTGAAGATATGTGTGTATTTATCATATAAATTATCGCTCGCTAACAGTGAAGGAAAACATCGTGAGGAAACCTACATGCCTGAGAGTGCCTAATACGTGCTCGAGGGTTTGTGAAGTCTACCAATCCGCACTTGGCCAGCGTGGTGGACTATGGCCTAACCCTTCTCATCATGAGAAGAGGCCCGAGCCCAGCAGTGGGACATGTATTAGATACAGGGCTGCTATAATGGACATTAAGCAAAATAAAATTAATTGTTGTGATGAATTTCCCAAATCAAATTTGCTTAAGCGTTGTGTATACATGCTTTAAGCAGCCAACAAAAAAGAATAAGGTGCATGCACTAATAAACTAAGTTTTTTTTTGTTTCAAAACAGTAGGAATGAAGAAAGATATAAACTGAGTATTTGTTAAGTTTCAAATTCAAAATGCCTAAAACACAGCGCCAAAGTAGATATTCTGTTGAATAAATTATTCAGTCAATAGGTAATGCAATGAACCGTAAATGTAACCTGCACAAAAAGTCGTTATGTGTGCAATACATGCACAATACAACAATCACAAGCTACAAAGCATTTTTTTAGTTGTCTTACACAATCTATACAGTAAATGGGACAAAAGATTTGAATTTTATCAACTCAATAGCTTTTGCCCGCGACTTCGACCGCGTGGAATTTGATTTTTTCATGTAATGATTTACTACAAAATTAAGGCACTTCCTCCATATACGTATAACCCTAAATCGAGCCCTTCGGTGAGTGGATTTTTCAAAAAATATGTTATCGTTAATTTTCTAGTTAATACGTTGTAAAATTTGCAAAAAGGTTTCTTAAAACCTTTTTGCAAAATTTTATGCATTTTTCTGCAAGATAAACTTATAACCCTTAGTTTACACCCTTAGGGATAAAATACTAAGATAAAACAAATACAAGTTTATAAGTTAGACCTCCAGCTATACAACTGTGAAAACCGCATCCAATTCCTTGCAGTAGTTTTAAGATAATGCGCGTACGAATACACAGACAGACAACCAAATATTCTAAAAAAATACATGTTCTGCCTTCTACTTCTGTTATAAAGACCCTTGTATTAAATTTTCTTAAATATCTTTAATGCACAGACATGGCATATTTTCAATTTTATTATATTTAAAGATTTATTGAACTGTTAAATTAGTAAGACTGAAAGACTTCTGAAATGCAAAAAATAGCTATCACAACAATGACCTAACTATTTAAAAAAGTTATAACTTTGATTCTAGAGTCAGGCAAAGTTAGATACATACAAACGAACTTTTGTTTTAGATTGTTTAAAAATCTCTCAAAATAGGTTCTGTTAATTATACTTTGACCATTCCTTTATTTTCTTTTTGACAGATCACGCCTATGAATTACCGTTTTTTTTTTGTCAGATTAATGTGTACTACAATAATAATGTACTTTATTGACAAGCGACACTTTTTAGGGAAGTTCACTGTTTGTAACAAACAACCACAGACTATAAATCAAACCGTGAAATGAAATGTATCGATCATTATGATTTTTTTTTTTTTTTTGTGTATTGTCTGTATTTTTTATCAAATAAAGAATATAATAATAGTATCATGATTCCATGAATACTTATTTGCAAGAAATTAAGTCGAAATCTTGGAATGACATATCAAAATGTAAACAAAGGTAACTAGGAAACCGTCATAGACTAAGTATGTGACATTATTATTATATTATTATTTTGTATATTTATTTCATCTAATAAAAACTACTAATAAACGAATAATTAATAATGAACTAAAACCATTTCGATGTAATTAATCGATTGAAAGTTCTTCTTAGACAACATTGATTATGATTTCAAATCGAATCAGTAACGTGTGAAGGCATCCCTAAATGTAATCTGTCAAAAAGAAAATAAATAATAATAATAATAATAAATCATTTATTTCAGGCTGCATAGGAAAGGAATGGACAGAGTATAGAAGGTGTTTAATCATCTATACAAAGAAGATAATTTTTAATACTACATAACATAACATAAATTGCCTATATTACGCAGCAGGGAGTGGCAGAAGTGTACTACACCCACATTTTACCTGTTTTGTTTTAGGTCCCATGGTATAGGGGGTGAGCCTATCACCATCTACCAGACACAATTCCAACTCCGTGCTGCTATTGAGAATTACCAGACACTTTTCCCGACCCGGGAATCGCACCCGATACCTCGCGGTTGGACCAACGAGGTAGTTATTATATATTATTATAATACTACATGTTTTATAAAAACCGACATAACAATGTTTTGATTATATTATGCATCGTTTTTATGACATATTTATACCCGAAATACAAATAAAATCGGTCATTCTCAGCAAGCACACCAGTCATTGATCCCCAGCATTATAGGAACTGGGACACTATAGAGCTCCTATAAATCAGAACATGTTTGCATACGGTGACCATAAAACGAGGGATTATGTCGGATAATCCTATTCGAGATTATAGTTTTGATGAGCTCTTTATTCAATAACTCTTTTTATTTTAATATGTCTGTACATAGGTTTCCCACATACACAAAAGACATTTACCCAGCAGTCAGTCGAAAATAAAAACAATAGGTCTGTGTTTACTTTCAACCAGTGAATATAAATATATTAGAAAATTAATTGTTTTCTCGTGAAAAAAATACCTGTGGAAATAAAACACTAACCACGTTTAAAATGTATGGTGTTTCAATAAATGTCGCTATGTTGCATGCACCAATGTTGTTTATATGTATAAAAACAAAAATCTTAACTTGTTACAGTGAGTGTGGTCCGCAAAAATTATGTCCCTAACGGTTTTCATTGAATATCAACGATTTTTATTATATGGCATAACGGGATATTGATTTGTTAATTTCGTCTCTTATTGAGTTTTTGGTTGACAGTAATTACGTTGGTGAATGTTAGTTATAAAAAAAACATGCTGTTAATAACAGTATCAGTTAAAAAATATCAGTTTACGTTTACATTTTTACTGTCAATTTCCTGTTGTGTTAAAATAACAATACAACTACTTTATAAAGTAGCACGCTGGTATTGCAAATCTATTTGTTTTCATCAGTTGTTCAAATTGTTCTCAGTTTCATGATTAAAGTAACAACTTTCGCTAATGTAAAATGTCTGTTTAATATCATACGCAATATTTTTAATCAGAAAATAAAGTAATGTTTTTTTTCTGGCAACGAAAAGTACATTTAGGTGTATAAAGAACATGGAGTAACGTAAAAAAAAGTAAACTAGGTTGTTCACTTTCGTATAAACATATACTAGTGTTGAACAGTCAAACATAATTCACCAATAAATAATAAATAGCCTAAGCTTTGACCAACATAATAACGACCTGCTTTCAAGTGAAAGGTACGATGAGCAATCAATTTGACGGCCCAATGTTAAGATAGATAATACCAACCTTTCTCTATCAATTATCAGCTCTACACTAAACGAAAATATATTAAACAACATGGATACTGCAAGGCAGGCAAAGGTTCGTGCCAAAAACTTAATTAAGTAACATTTCAAAGTTAAAAATGTTATTTGAATTATTACAGAGAATTAAAATGCATTGTTTTAAGCCAATCGCAAAAATAACTTTATACGACCATAATCAGCTATTATCTAAATTATATAAATTTAAGACGTATAAAAACTTTTATTACTTCTTAATTTTTTTCAATGAGTTAAAATAACGAGCATAAAATAAATGCAATTAATTTTTAATAGCGCTTTATAACTGATATTGTGTTTTAAATATATGTACGAACGATCATAATGAAGCGTCAATTATATTTTTTTGCGACTCATTAGGTAAATTTAAATCTTGGATTGCATGTAAAATTTGGTATCAAGTTTTATTTGTAAAAGCAGGTTCTTAAATTAAAAACGTTTATTTTTACTTTATTAAAACAGGTATGAGGTATATAAATTGAAACTGCAATGCAATTTATGAAATCTAAGGCTATCATTATCATTTACTACAAGATTTTCAGCACCGCCAAAATAGAATAGGACTATAAAATTATTCGGTCACAATAGTTCATTGCATAAGGCATTCATTCAGACTTTACTCAAATAAATTTGAGATCATTGATTCAGAATCACGCACACATTATTATTATACCTAATTAGCTGCCCTGTATCCTGGATGAGAAGGGTTCGGCCAAAGTCCACCATGCTGCGCTGGCCAAGTGCGGATTGGTAGACTTCACACACCCTCGAGCACTTTTTAAGCACTCTCAGGCACAAACTCGTACCATAATCAAAGCACTTTTTTATAATAAAATATTGGCATGCTCATTTTTTTATCCTAAATATTCCATACACCATGGTCACTCGAGGTCAACTCCATGACAGGCTCCATTATCAACAAACGCCGTTGGGCCACTGAAAATATTTTACCTTCCAAAACCCTTTGGTAGCGTCCATTTTTAGATGGACCTTTGTCATTGTCAATCGTATTGATTTTCACGTGGCGCTACGTACAAAAAAGTTTAAAATTGAATTGCGTGGCTCTGTTTGGAGTGTACCTTTTTAGGTACACTAGGTAATCTGGTCACACTCAGACTATAAAAACAATATGGACACGCAATGATCGCAAATATCTAGGCAAATAATGCTGCTAAAACTCGCAGGGAAGCGGAGGGGTTAATTGTACATCGCTAGTATTAAATCATAAGATTTGACAACTTGTTTATTTGATCGGCTGTCATTCACATTTGGAAGCGTGTTAAGCTTGACAATGACAGCTCCGATTGGATTAATTTTCTGAGGGTTGACATTTTATTTGATGTTACCGTAATAACTTCATGGTGACGCGTGGTCAAGTTGTAAATTTTAATATAGCTTTTTAAGTAAAAAGAAACTCTGAAGTACTTTATTTAAATATTCTTTTAGAAAAAAAAGGTAAAGCTCTTTAAAAATGTCATATTGCTACTCCAGCAAAAGTGTCAATGAAAATATGGAGTGTAAATAAACATGAGATCAAAACCAGTATCGGATGCCACCTGTCTTTATTAATATCTAGGTTGATATAAATTAGTGTACCGTTAAATAGTAGTTTCAATTTTTAAATTTTATTTAAAACCAACGCGCATATTTGACATTCGGATGGCGGAGTGGATCGTGGTCCTGCCTGTAACGCTGAGGTCGCGGGTTCGATTCCCACTCAAGACTTATCTTTGTGTGCATGAACATGAAGGTTTGTCTTCTGTTTTGTTACGGCGTTCCTGTGTATATATTAGTATGTATTTACAAAAGAAAAGTATTTATGTATTAGTATGAGTTATACAAGCTCGTTGTACAAGCTCGGCTTAGTTTGGGACTAGATGGCTTTGTGTGTATGTTGTGTGATTTTTATTTATTATTTTGGCAAATAAAACACAATATAATATTTAAAATTTTATTTTTAAATATCTTTCTAATTTAAACTTGGTGTATGTTATACAACAAATACACTAATTTAATTCGGAATAAAACACCGTATATATAATACTACTTAAGTAATTAACTATTTGCGAGAAATTAAGTCGAAATCTTGTAATTTCAAATAAACAAGTAAAATTATTATCAAATATTATTTACTATAATAATACATCAGACACTTCTTTAAATAAATCTTATAAACGAATAATTAATATTAAATTAAAAAAAAACTGTGCATTTTAACCGATATCAAGTTTTTCTTAAATTAAAACGATTATTATTTCAAATCGAATCGGTAACGTGGAAAGGCATCAATAATGTAGAAATGTCAAAGAGAAAATAAACGGTTGGCCACGGTATAACAAAATTTAAAATTGTTTTTGAAATGGAATTTTTTTATGAGATGACATCGATTAATTTAAAACTTACCCACAAAACTGTCACGTATTAAAAATTGTGTTTTTTTTTAACTTATTTTTTAATTTCTAAGCTCTTGTAGTAAATCTCAGCCAAATATCTCTATCAACGACTCTACCAAAGTTGTGGTCTGCCATACTCAATTGCGATGGAGTTTTGCTAGACGGCTCGATAGTGTATTTCTGTAAAACTGCTTTGCTAACGCTCTTGATTATATTTAACGCCAGTTGTTCGCCTGAAAAAAAAAATTTGGTTAGTCAACCTACAAATTTATCTGGAAATATTTTTTGTGGAATATAAAAACAATGTTATTTGTCATCAATTTTCATCCTCATTAGTGAATGGTGACAGTGAAATGATAGTGGCCAAGGTACTCGTTGGCCTGGGTTTGGGGGGGTATGGGTTTGTCAATTGACTATTTCAACTAATTATTTATTTAAATTATTAATTTGCATTTTAATTTCTATTTATACTCCTTATTATAATATAATATTACCTGTTATGTAAATTTTAAGTTTGTCTGTTTTTTTTTTATGTATTTTATTAAATTTTAATTTTTGTACCTATTTATGGACAATAGACAATAGACAATATATTTATTTTCTCACCACAACAAAAATTAAATACATAAAGTCATTTGCTAAAAAACAAGTACAGTAAAATTCGTTATTGTGGGAGACTGATGCCCAAGCTAAGCCGAGGCTTGTATTTCAGGTCACCAGTTACTATCCTGGCTTACAATTCACAATACTATTGTTACAAATATCTGTAGCATGGTAGTATACAGTTATACAATTTTCGTGGTGTCGTTAGGGTTAAGATATGGGAATGAGCGTAGTATGTGTTGTAGGGCGTATGTATGTGTGTTTGTAAGTGTAGTGTAATTGTTGTTAGTGGGCGGAGTGTGAAAAGAGAGTGTGATGTTGAAAGTGTTAATTTAATTCGTAATTCTCTATTTTATAACAGTTATAAGTGATTCAGTCATCTCATAGTCTTGAGTAGGTAAGTAGCCACTCTGTTGTTTTTTTCTTACATGCGAATTTGGTAAGGATATAGAGGGAAAGGGTTTTATTAATCTTGTTATAAAGAAAGCCTCCAAGAAAACAGAAGAAGTGGTTAGTAAATTGTTGTATGTAGACGCTGTGGTCTCCTCTAATTGAGGAAACACTTTGCTTTATCATTTTGAATGTAATTATTATTTATGTCTAGTGTATTTCTTGTAGGAGATTATATTTAAACAAATAAATATATAAATGTCTACCTTCACAATGAACAACACTTGTGATGTTAGATCACGCCTGTATTACCCTGTTATTTTTCTAAGTCCCATGTGATAGGGGGTAAGCTATCCACCGGGCAAATATCCAACTCCGTGCTGCTATTGAGAATTTCCCGACGTAAAATCCTAAATAACACTACCTCGCATTCAAACCCGAAACCTCGCGGTAAGTGGTTCGTACGCTAACCACCAGACTAACGAGCAGGAAGACAAACGTAAGTCTACTGAATAACATATAAAAATACGTTTTAGGCTATTACCTAAGTTTCTTTACATTTTTTTTTATATTTCTCAAAGCAAAAGCAATCCAAAATTCAATATTTAGTGAATTTTCTTGCTTATGTTAGAGGGAAACTTGTAAAATGTCGTAGGTGTGTTACCCGCGGGCTGTCGCTTTATTATGCTCACATAAAGCCTGCTTAGGGGTCCCTAACAGTATTGTCCTAAAATTTCTTCTAGGATGTCTCGGCTACAACTCATTGGAAGTCAGACGGGATAGAAATCAACTTGTAGTCATGTGCAAAATCTTGAGAGGAACAATTGATGCACCAGACTTACATGATGAGTTGTGTCTATTCTTTGCACCTGACAATATTATCGTCGCAATCGTAAACACGTACTATTTGCTGTGCCAACGTGCCGCACCGTTGCGCGCGCTAAGTCACCCATACCACGCACCCTTTCTGCATTCAACGCTCTCCTGGATGCCTATCCTGATTGTGATTTGTTTGCAGATGGATGGCCAAATGTGTTTACAGTGTGTTTGCGGTTTTGTGAAAGAGATGGATGAATTATTTTTATGTTTTTATGTTCTTTTTAATTACATTGTATGATCTTTATCCTTAATTTAATTATGTTAATCTGTCTTTAATTATTGTAATTGGTGTAACAGCCGTTGTAATTAAAGTAAAATAAATAAATAAAATTGTTACGTGTGTGCAGCCAGCGCGCCCACACGCCTGACGATCGCGCACGACTAATGTGGGGTCAGCCATACTGCTTAAGACTTACTAAAGCTCTTGTTGCTTTTCTTCACTTTCTACTTAGAGTATTCGAATTATTGTGAATATCTCGCCAGAGTTTGTCCTATTCGATATTATAATGTGTTTTGTGACCTCAATGGCTTTGTAAGTAGTGAAAGTTGTGTATTAATTATAGAGAACTGTCAACAGGTTCTTGAGGTCGAGAAACTTCTGTTATATGCCGCGTTGGTCTAGTGATTAGAGTATGCGAACTCTCACCACGAGGTCTTGATTTCGATTTCCAAGTTGGGCAAATGTTATTTGAGTATTTCCGTCATTAAATTTTTAGAAGCACGGAGTTGGAATTGTACCCAAACGATTACGATAGCCTCACCCTCTACCATCTTCTTTGTAGATGGCTGAGTCAAATTTTATTTTGACTCGCCATCGTGGTGAAAGGATTAGCCAATTCGCTTTGGAGAACTCGCGAATTGCCCAGGGTGCACTGGACGTAGGGAATCGTAGTGTACGTCACTCGGGGAGGCTTCTTTCATGCACCCTCTACCATAAGAGTTGTAGACATAACAGGTGAAGTGTGGGTGTTAGACACCTCTCAGACATAATTTTACTTTATCAGTTCCACGCTACATCTGAGACATAGCGCAGATTATTTATTGTTTATTGATCTTACTGGTGTTGTGGGTTCGATCCCCAAATGTAACAAATCTTCGTGTGATTCGCAAAAAAATGTTCTGAGACTGTGTGTGCTCGTGTGAATGAATGTCTGTATTTGATAGAGTAATTGCTTGTGGCGTTCTGTCTAATTTAAATAATCCAAAATATTAATTATTTATTTATTTATATATTAAGTATTAAAATAAAGGCATGATATAATATTATATATTTTTTTATGAATTTGTAGTTTTGTATGTCATTTACTAAGGACAGAGCATGTTGAGACATAATAATAATAATAATAATAATAATAATAAGCCCCCTATAACAACCATACGTCCGAGTCGACCATCAGATTCACGTGGGGGGCGGACACGCGATACATTAAGGGTAGTTTAGGATATACTGGCAAGCTTTTTGGAGGCTTCTATGCGACGGGCTGGCCAGCGTTTGTTGTAAACTGACGTTGTCTGGTTTGTTGAGTAGGAGTTTACCGTGGAAGGTTGTTTGGTGTTTTTTGAATTACCCTTTATAATACTGGCGCGGCCAACATGGCACTGGAAACCCATTTATGGAGAAGATGTTATTAAGAAGTAAACGTTTAGGGCCGCTGTCCGGGGGCGATCGCCGGAGCACACCTGGAGCTGACGCTGGGTGTTACAGCATACGATCCGTCAGTGGAGAGGAATTGAATAGGCGGGTTCCCTCCGGGTCTCTCGAAAATACTACAGCCAACCATAATGACAGACAGACTGACCTTGACAATATTAGTTTGAGTTCGTCGTGAGAAATAAACTACTGTCACAAGAACTACTGAACCGAATAAAAGAAGAAGTTAGTAAGCAATTAGAAGAAGAAGCGGACAACAGCAATCAGGATGATCATATTAATCTCTCGAATAGGATTTTAGGGCAGAACCAACTCTCATCACAATCTAACAACCCACCACTCACTCTTCATCAATTAGGAACACAAACACAAGAACAATCATATACACAAGTATCACACTCATCTACACAAACAGAAACTGAAATATTAACTTTAGAGAACGATATTGAAAATCTGACAAATCAAAACCTAGTATCAGATTTATATGTACAAGAAATGCAAGACAAATTTAGAACAGCAATAACACAGTATTCGGGAATGAACCCAGCTTCTCGCCCAAAATTACCTAAATTGAAGTATAGCAGAAAACTCTTACAGCTAACGCAGTTGTTTAATCAAAATATACTGAGCCGGTTTCTTACCAATGATACACCATTAATAGACTTACACACGCTCATATATTGCACAGCATTAGTTATATCAGAAGAACTTGGTTTCAAAATAACTGAACACATACATGCGGCCAGGTCCAGAACCGAGAAGCCTCCATGGCAAATACGACTAGAAAAGGACATTGAGAAAATTAGAGCAGACTGTGGCAGACTTACTCAATATATTAATAACAATAGATCTGCGAAAGTAGTAAAAAGAGTGGAAGCTATATTTAAAACTAGGAACATACATACAAGACATGAAAATGACAATAGGAAACCTGAAGAATTTCTCGATACTCTGAAACAAAAGTTAGCATTAAAGGTACATAGACTTAAAAGATATAAGAAATCACAAAAACGGAAGGATGATAATATATTATTTAAATCTAATGAGAAAATGTTTTATAGAACTCTACTAACACCTCAGACTAATACACACATACTACAAAACATAGAAATACCCACCAAAACACAACTTGAAACATTTTGGGCAGGAATATGGGAGGAACAAATAGAACATAACGACAAAGCAGAATGGATCACTGTAGAAGGGGAAAAATGGAATACAATAGATGAAATGGAATTTGATGAGATAACAGAAACAGATATTACTAACATTACAACTAGACTACATAACTGGAAATCACCAGGCATTGACAAAATTCATAATTTCTGGTATAAAAAACTAACCTCATCACACAAAGCCTTAGCTAAAAGCTTAACTGACATCATTCTTGGCAAACACACTATACCAGAGTTTTTAGCAACGGGCATAACGTACATGTTACCAAAAATAGCACATTCACCACAACCATCACAATACAGACCCATTACCTGTTTACCCACCATATACAAAATCCTTACATCGGCACTAACTAGGAAAATTACCATACACATTGAACACAATAATATACTAGCAGAGGAACAAAAAGGTTGTAGAAGGGGCCACATGGGATGCAAAGAACAACTTGTCATAGATTCTACAATACACAAACAAGCAACAACAAAAAATAGAAACCTGCACTGCACTTACATAGATTATAGAAAAGCATTTGACAGTATTCCTCATTCCTGGTTGTTGAAAACTTTGCAGATATATAAAATAAACCCGAAAATAAGAGATTTTATGCACAATTTTATGTCTTACTGGAAAACATCTCTACAATTAAATAGCAACAACAATACAGTCACAACCCGTCAAATAGCGATTAGGAAAGGTATTTACCAGGGTGACTCTTTAAGTCCCCTATGGTTTTGTCTCGCTCTCAATCCATTATCACACATGCTACATCGCTGCCGAGTCGGATATAGCCTTAAGAACAATTCAGAAGAATCTCTTATTTCTCACTTAATATATATGGATGATATTAAATTGTATGCAAAAGCAGATAAAGATATGAAAAAATTAGTAGACACCACATCTAAATTTAGTACAGATATAAATATGCAATTTGGTTTGGATAAATGTAAGACTTTGCACATAGTAAGAGGCAAGATTCGACCCGGCAACTATGCAGTCGATGAGAATAACGCAATTACAGCCATGGAATCTACAGATCTTTACAAATATTTAGGTTATAAACAGTTAAAAGGTTTAGACCACACAGAAATTAAAAACACATTAACAACTGAATATAAAAGAAGAGTAAACGCCATATGCAAATCTCAACTCTCAGGTAAATCACTAATAAAAGCCATTAACACATTTGCCATTCCGATATTGACGTACTCTTTTGGCGTAATAAAATGGTCTAAAACTGATATTGAGCAATTAGAGAGAACTACACGCACTACACTCACAAAACATAACCATCTACACCCCAAATCTGCTACAGAAAGACTAACCATCAAAAGACCAAATGGAGGTAGAGGTCTTATTGACATACATCATCTCTGGCAAAAACAAATACACAACATTAAAACATTTTTTCACTCAAAATCACAAACAAGCAACAACAAAAAATAGAAACCTGCACTGCACTTACATAGATTATAGAAAAGCATTTGACAGTATTCCTCATTCCTGGTTGTTGAAAACTTTGCAGATATATAAAATAAACCCGAAAATAAGAGATTTTATGCACAATATTATGTCTTACTGGAAAACATCTCTACAATTAAATAGCAACAACAATACAGTCACAACCCGTCAAATAGCGATTAGGAAAGGTATTTACCAGGGTGACTCTTTAAGTCCCCTATGGTTTTGTCTCGCTCTCAATCCATTATCACACATGCTACATCGCTGCCGAGTCGGATATAGCCTTAAGAACAATTCAGAAGAATCTCTTATTTCTCACTTAATATATATGGATGATATTAAATTGTATGCAAAAGCAGATAAAGATATGAAAAAATTAGTAGACACCACATCTAAATTTAGTACAGATATAAATATGCAATTTGGTTTGGATAAATGTAAGACTTTGCACATAGTAAGAGGCAAGATTCGACCCGGCAACTATGCAGTCGATGAGAATAACGCAATTACAGCCATGGAATCTACAGATCTTTACAAATATTTAGGTTATAAACAGTTAAAAGGTTTAGACCACACAGAAATTAAAAACACATTAACAACTGAATATAAAAGAAGAGTAAACGCCATATGCAAATCTCAACTCTCAGGTAAATCACTAATAAAAGCCATTAACACATTTGCCATTCCGATATTGACGTACTCTTTTGGCGTAATAAAATGGTCTAAAACTGATATTGAGCAATTAGAGAGAACTACACGCACTACACTCACAAAACATAACCATCTACACCCCAAATCTGCTACAGAAAGACTAACCATCAAAAGACCAAATGGAGGTAGAGGTCTTATTGACATACATCATCTCTGGCAAAAACAAATACACAACATTAAAACATTTTTTCACTCAAAATCACAAACAAGCAACATACACAAAGCCATATGTCAGAACGATTCCAACTACACTCCACTTAATCTCAACCAACACCAAAATACACAAAATCCAAATAGTACTGATCCACAAACACAAAAAATAGAAACATGGAAAAAGAAAACACTACACGGCAGACACCCTCATGATTTAGAACACGCACATATTGATAAAACAGCATCCAATCAATGGCTCAAAAGTGGAAACCTATTCCCAGAAACAGAAGGATTCATGATTGCCATACAAGACCAAATTATAAATACTAAGAACTATAGGAAATACATAATAAAAGACTCCTCAGTCACAAACGACAAGTGCCGAAAATGTAACACACAACCCGAAACCATCCAACACATAACAGGAGCATGTATTACTCTAACACAAACAGACTATACACACAGACACAATCAAATAGCCAACATTATACATCAAAAATTAGCACACAAATACAACCTTATACACAACACAAACACCCCTTACTATAAATACACTCCACAAACTATCCTAGAAAACGCTTCACATAAACTTTATTTTGATCGTGCCATTCTCACAGATAGAACTATACATTATAATAGACCTGACATAACACTAGTAGACAAATTAAACAAAACTACATACCTAATAGATATTGCTGTCCCGAACACTCATAATTTACAGAAAACCATTGTAGAAAAAATAAGTAAATACGCAGAATTAAAAGAAGAAGTCACTAGGATATGGAGACAAGATAAAGTTTATGTTGTACCTATCGTCCTTTCTACCACAGGAGTTATTCCCAAGCATCTACACCATAGTTTAAAGATGTTAGATTTAAAAGAACAGATCTACATCATGCTACAAAAAGCTGCAATTTTAAATACCTGTAGGATAGTGAGAAAGTTCTTACAAATTGACGAAAACGAAGTTACAACACAACACATTGTAGGCCCATAACCCCACACAAACACAACATGCTGCATTTACTTGGTTTCGGCCCGTAAATGTGGTAAATACCAGCAAACTGCTGAGAAAAAAGATTCCCAAAATAAAAATAATAATAATAATAAATCATTTATTGCAACAAAATACATTTAACAATATAAATATAAGCCCTGATTCCCAAACTAGCGTGAGCTGTGTGTTGAGAACCAGTTCCTTCCCAAATAGATTTAACATAGTTTAAGTATGTTTGTTACAAATGATAAAAAATAAAATAAAAAAGAAATCCTTACAGTAAAATTATAAACAACTTTATATTGTGTGTGTGTGTGTGTGTGTGTGTGTGTATGTATCTGTGTTTGTGTGTGTGTGTGTGTGTGTGTGTGTGTGTGTGTGTGTATGTATCTGTGTTTGTGTGTGTGTGTGTGCATGTGTGTGTGTTTTCTATTTAATGATTACTAACAAATTTTCGACTTCAATGTAATCCAAATCTTTAAGCCATAGTTTAATAGTTTTTTTTATTTGATAGTTTGATAGGTGTTTCGTTTTAAATACCAGATTGAGTTTGTTGTACATTCGAGGTGCAATATTATAATAGTGTTGTTGGGCAAATGTGCAATGCAATAAACCATAATGTAACACAAAAAACCTACACATATTACAACAAAGTAAATAATCTTTTAATCTTTTAATTGAGTTCTTCGGACAGACACTATGGCGATTTGCAGTCTATGATACACACACACACGCACACATAATGCTAATTCGACTTTGCATTAGAAAAGTGAAGGTTCGTCTCTACTATTCATTCATCTTCAATTCATTCACAAAGGTTCTATTGTATTTATCTTACGTCCTCATCTATGCAATAAACATTTCTGTATGCCGCGCCGCTTTGCGGATAATATTATAGGATATTAGAATTTTACTGCTTCATTCGTTATTTAAATTACCGAGAATATCTGCCTCGATGGTCTAGTGGTTAGCATATGTGCAAGTCACTGCGAGGTCTCGGGTTCGATTCCCGGATCGGGCAATCAATTTCACAATAGAAGCACGGAGTTGGCATTGTGCCCGGTGAATAGCGATAGGCGGCCTCTATCCCATGGGACCTAAACATAACAGATGAAGTGTGGGTGTTGTACACCTCTGCTACACCCTTCTGGGTAATATAGGCGTGATGTTATGTTACGTTATGAGAATGACATGTTATAATATTCTTTTCTATACAAAACTGGCACGGACCTTCAATACTTGTGGAATATTAGATTGTACCAGTGGCTTTTATGTGCGTTAGAAAGTCGATGTAAGGAGCGTAATGACTTGCCTTCTAGTTTTATGCCAATTGAACTAAGTTTATGTAAATTTTCACTAGAATCGATTGAATGGTTCAGTTGTAAACGTAACAGACAGACATGTAGACCGATTTACTTTCGAATTTGTTACCCTTACAAATTATAAAACAAAATCCTCCGCCGTGTCCGTCTGTCTTTTTGCGATAAACTCAAAACTACTGGACGGCTTACAATGCAGTTTTCACCAATAAATCGAGTGATTCATGGTAAAGCTATAAGTGTATAATTTGCCTATATACCAGACGGGTGGTCGGTAGTTAGTATTAGTGCATTGTGCAGTGTCATTACGGACTTAGTAGAAATGTGGAAATCAGGGTCAACACGAGTGATGCGCGTAGATCTATTACTGTTGTATTTTAACTGTAAAAAATAACTGGCTCGTACTTTAGCATGTATTGTATGATCGAGCGTTTTGTGTAGACAAGTTTTTTTACTAGAACTAGACATTGTATTTTTTACTGTCTTATCAGAAATGGGTCGGCTAATACCAAAGGACACATCAAAATAAAGGTTCTAAATATTTTATATAATATTAAAGTTGAGAAATTTCGCAAACTTTTCAACACAAATTTCTCAACTCTTTGAGTTGAGAAATTTTGAGTCTGGCAGCATACGAATCCATAGCTGAATTGGCAAAGCACTTGGGGTGTATACCCAGGGGGTGCAGGTTCGAGTCCTGCTGGATTCTTCATTTTTCAACTTTAATATTATATAAAATACAAAAACGCATAGCAAAGCTAAAATTTGCTTTAAAATATTACAAGTTCTAAATATTGCAACCGACACAACAACATTTTGAAAGCAATTATACTTTGCAGACTATATTTATGACTTTTTAACACTATATATTACGAATAAAATATCTTACCAATACATTTCCTGGGTCCAGCTCCGAAAGGCAAATAAGCGTAGCAGTGTTTTGAAGCTCCTTCGTCATTCAAAAACCGATCAGGATTGAATGCATTAGCATTAATATAATGAGCTTCATCTCTATGCAAAGCTTCGACCGGTACATTTATTGTAACCTTTTTATCAATAAGCAAACCTCCTTCGGGATGATATATTTTCATACATTGCCTAGAAATAATCGAGTATGGCGGATGCAATCTCAAAGCCTCTTTTATCGCAACGTCCAAGTACTCCTCCCGATTGTCCTTTGACACTGAATTCCGAGATTTTTCCTGCACTTCAGGATTCAAAGCTAGTTCGTACAGAAACGCGGTCAAAGCGTTTAAGCACGGTACGTAGCCCTCAGTAATAAACGAAGCTAGCACAGAAAATGCAAATTCTACGTCAGATCGCTTCTTGTTTTTCTCTTTTATACCTAATTGGTACACGTTACCGAGATTCTTTATCTTTGAAAGTAGCACAGTTTGTTCCAGCTCTCGTTTAGATTTTGAAGACGGCTCACCAAACATAGTTGACATCCCAAACGAAATATACATAGACGGGAAAACATTCTTCATGTAAGTCTTAAATCTGTCAACGATAGTACGCCTTTGTGCTACTGATCTCAAATCTTTCACAACTGACCCGCCGGCGTTACCGACAAGTAAATCCTCGAAGACTTTGTCCAATACCTTCGACAATATCTCTTGAACGCAAGCATCACCATTTGTTCCCGGCAAACAGTCACTCAAGTTCTTCAACTCACAGTTTAAGTTATTCAATAAAGACTCGTACCCTTCTCGCAGTAAGGTCCATTTTTCGCCGTCAGCGTAGAACAAATTGTCTCGTAAACAAACATCCTGAGATTTGTCCAAGCAGAGACCTCGGCTATGGAAATTCGCGAAATCCGTCGACAACATCCTCTTTACTGTGTCGGGATCTTTCACTACGAGGTCTGGAATCCTGCATTTTACTCCACCGGTGAATTTACTTTTTGGATATTTCTTGTACAGGGCGTTGACTTCTTGAGTGCTGCTTCGGATTCCCAGGACTCGGTGGTAGTCGCTCCCGAAGAACGGGATGGATGACTTATAGGGTACATGTCGGACGTACCAGTAGCTAAAGAATTTGGTCACATAGTCGAATATCAGAGCGAATATTAGCACAACGAGGACGGAGAGGTTGAGTAGGAAACTTTCAAAAAACATGTTGCGTTCGACCGCGCTGAGGTTTCGTTGAGCACTGTTTGATGCAAGAAGCGCGAACTAGGTCGCCTACGGTACCTTAATCGCGGCGAAGAGGCTGTACGGCGAGCCGTGGCAATGAACTTAACATTGAGAGCTGCAGTGCTATTAAACGCAGTGATGTATGCTGTTTAATTACTCATTTAATTACCTGTTTGTATAGAAATTGTATGGTAGCTATTGTTTTAATTAGCTTGGAAGTTGTTGGTCATATAATGTATGGTGGTATGTGTATTACTATAGCTACATTCCTACTGACATACTATAGAATGTGGGTATAGTAGTATCAAAGACTATTAAGTGCTGATTGCATCAATATTTTCAATATCTCTATACCCTACAAACATTGAATGAGAGTAAGAGATCAATATACGGTATTAAAAAAAACTGCAGTTTAATAAGTTTGTTGAAATTGACCCTTTCAATAATTTAATCATCAATAAGGCCAATAAAAAATAAATTATAAACATCACGCCTATTTTACTCCGAAGGGTGTAGCAGAGATATACAATACCCACTCTTTAACTGACATGTTTGAATCCCATGGGATATGTGGTGAGCTTATCGCCATCCACAGGGCACAATTCCAACTTCGTTCTGCTATTGTGAATTTTCTGACGGAAAAATCACTAATAACACTTTGACTGATCCGGGTATTCAACTTGAGACCTCGCAGTGAAAGGCGCATTCGCTTACCACTAGTAGACCATCGAGGTAGCAAAGCAAATGATATTTTTTATATAGGACTGCTCATATTTTGTCGGTACAAAAGACTTCTACTGTATGAGAAAATTAATTTGTTTTATAGGCTATAAAAATAAAAATTATAATGCAAAATAATTATAATAAAAGTATAGATAATAATCAATCTTTCTAACATTGATTATTATCTATACAGAGTTATTGTTTACTTGGCACCGACTTCAGAATTATAAAATAATTATTTAATAATTTCTATTTAACTAAATGAAAAAACGTATTATTTTGTGCGAAGTAAATTTATTTTTTGCTTTTTAGTTTACCTACTTTTTGAAGTCGGTTTTTTTTTGTTAAAAATTATTTCATTTAACGATTTTAAGTGATGGGTAGACCGAGCAAGAATGTTTCTCGAATGAGGAGACGACGGTTACTTGAGACGGAAAACTTATTTAAGGTGCCTATATTAAAAGAATTATCCCCGTACTCCTAACCGTTGAGGAGTTGTACCTTCCAGCATCAGCTCAGCAACTTAAAATGCAAATATCCAAGTAGTTTTAGGTAATATACGAAAAACAATATAGAAGCCTTTGAAATTTGAGGGTTACCCATGATTTCTCTAGAATCCCATCATCAAATCATGACCTCATATTATGAATACCTACACATAAGTTATATTCAACGTCTCGCCTCATCTGTGTATAACTTGAAAGAATACAGTAAACGGCCTCAAGAAGCCTATATTTAAAGAATTATCCCCGTACTCCTAACCGTTGAGGAGTTGTACCTTCCAGCATCAGCTTAGCAACATAAAATGCTGACTACTAGATGCAAATATCCGAGTAGCTTTAGATAATATATACAAAAAACAATATAGAAGCCTTTTAAATTTGAGGGTTGGCCTCGATTTCTCTAAGATCCCATCATCAGAACGTGACTTGAAAAAAATGGGACCACATGACAAGTATATCCTTTCAAACAAAAAAAGAATTTCTCAAATCGGTCCAGGCGTCTTCGAGTAATCGGCGAACAAACATAAAAAAAAAACACAAACATACAACCGAATTGAGAACCTCCTCCTTTTTTTGAAGTCGGTTAAAAATATTAATATCAAATAACACAACAATTTTCCCATTATCACACTCCCTCGCGTTGCTTCAGTTCAGAGTTTTGGCATTTTTGAATTCCTAGGCTCCAAATTTAATAAAAATTTGAGTTGATAATACATACAGTCAAACTACCTAGTTATATTATTATAATAATAATTAAACAGACCAAAAACTTTTATAGTCAAGCGTGTAGTGTCGGATAAAAAGTAAGTACCTACTTGATAGAGAATGTACCTACTGGCTTTGTCGTACCACATCGTGCTATTTAGCAAAAATTTATTAACTACTGCTATCGTGAAGTTTAACTTCCTTTTAGTGTTAAACCAGAGCGACGCAGTCCCGGCCACCTGAAATTCATATAAGTTGTAAATGCTGCTCGACTATCATATACCTTTCTACCTAAGAAGACTTCCCCTTGAAGAAGACTTATTAATCAGTAAATGTATCCCACATTAATTATTTCTTAAAGCGGGCTTTGAACCTGCAACACTGGCGCATCATCACCATTGTGCGAGCTTGGATAAAAAGTAAGACGCCATCTGCTAACAGCCTGGTGAACTTTTATGATTGAGGAAGACCTCGGTTAAAGCGCCATCTAGACAAATTTATAGTAACTACTACACCGTTTAATACTATGTGTTCTGTTCGTGCGGTATGCTACTTAGTACTTAAATTTTACACTAGATGGCAGTGTTATTAGAGGATGAATTTTATTGCATGTTTTTACTATAAAATGTTTTTTGTTTTAATTTTATTAGTTTAATCATAAAACAATGTTTTTTAAAGAAAAAAATAGCGGCAAATAATAAACGGTAGTTGATAGCTTTGGTATTTTTGGTGCGGCGCTACAATATTACAATATTCCTCTTTGGTGATGGGATTAGGCACCGAAAATTATTTAGTACAGATTTCACTAACATCGTGTTAAACATAAGTTTACCGCAAAGTAGAGATGTGCTCATTAGTCGGTAAGCCCACTAGAGGACCACTTTTGTTATAACTGTCTAGTCGCCTTTAAAATAAATGCCAATAATCGGCCTAATATATTATTAAACTTGTGCCACTTTGAAATATACCTACTGCATGAAATGTTGTGTCAGTCCATAAGGTTTTTAAATTTCGGTTTCAAGTGGGAACATTTCCTCACTGGGGATATGTCCGTCTCTCTTGCTCTTAGATATGCCTAATTCAGTGGAATTAATAATTAAAAATAAAAACCTTCCTTTTAACCTAAAAATAAATGACTACATCTAAAACTATGTACAAACCTAGTCTAAAAGACCGCTACCAGTGGGCAACGTTCCCAAAATGCTGGCAGCATTGCCACGTTGTATGGCAATGCTCAACTTCTGGCCAAAATAAGTACCAGCAGTCTTAGAACGTGTGGCCTCAAACAGGCGAGCTGAAATCTGTTTGTACAGATTGAGCGCTTCCGCCCCCCACGGCCCTAATGTCTCTACTCCAAAAGGCACAAACATATTATATCCACTATCAAGAAGACCTATATTTGCGCTTCTTGAGGCATTCTGCAGATTCTGCCACCGGACCAGCCTTTACTTGAGTCCTAGGACAGTGGGGACATGTGCGTTCTCTATCACTTGCAAAAAGTTTGTCTTAAAAACTTCTATATAACGGTTACTCTATATTATACATTTCTAAACTCAATGCTTATAGTACGGGCTCGGTACAATTTATCTTGACTAATGATTGTCTTCGCTAATGACTCAAAATCGGAATCCTTTGTCTTTATTTTAAGTCTAAATTAAAACAACCACATAGAAACATATTAATTTAACATTTCTATCATCGATCTGAGCGCCCGCACGTGACAAACAGGGCTGTCAAAAAAATATAAATAATATGTATTTAAAACGTAAATACATAATAATTATTAAACATAACATAACATCACGCCTTTATTACCCAGAAGGGTGTGGCAGTGGTGTACTGCACCCACATTTCACCTGTTATGTTTAGGTCCCATGTGATAGGGGGCGAGTCTACCGCGATCCACCGGGCACAATTCCAAACTCAGTGCTGCTATTGTGAGTTGCCCGACCCGGGAATCGAACCTGTGACCGAGGTAATGGTTCAGGTATGAAATGTGTACAATAGGCTCAGAGAAATAAACCAACCAGAGGTGTCATTGTCGAGTATCCCCCACTGCCAAATGTGTATGACCGCCGATCAAACACTTCATATAAAACTAGTTGTCAAATACTATGATTTGACACTATCGCGGTACAATTTCCTCCACCCCCTCGCTTCTCCTCGAGTTTTGGCAGCATTATATGCGTTCATTGCAATCAATCAATCAATCAATCAATCATTTATTTGCTAAAATATGGTACATAAATCGGTGTTATAAATTATAACACCGATTTATAACTTATAATGCGGTTTGACCTCATATTCTGCCAAGTAATGGCGTGCAAATATTTACATAGATTCAAATTATAAGTTGTAATAGTACAAGTTAAACATTAAGAAAATTAAATTACAACAATTATTATATATAATATACAGAATTAAATTAATATGTCCTTTTTCTCTAAGGATTCCTTAATGTCATAGTACGTCTTATTTATTACAGTTTTATGAAGTGTCCATTTGAATGATAATAATGGTAAATTTCTGATATTATGTGTTAGCTTATTGAAAGCTTTTATACACATGCAATATGATATATTGCGATTTCATATTAGTTTTCTCGTCTAAGATTATGGACAACTAATCTCTGTAAAATGTCGATTAATAATAAAATGAGCTTTTTCATTTTCATTTCATCGATTCAGACTAAGTTAGATACCTCTACTAGCGATGGGCCAGCCCTACCAGCGTATGACTTCAAAAAATCTTGATAAAGCAAGGTCGATCATTACTCAAATGTCTTAGTAAACCAAATGCTACACGACATCGTTAATTGTAGCTTATATTAATTGTCTTCGGTTATCTTTCGGTATTACAATATGAATCATCGTGATCGCTGCTATGATCTTTTAAGAATGTGGGCTACTGGTATTTTGGGTGGCTTGTTTCATAAAAACATCGGTTTATTACAACTGCGTCGTTGGTGTCGAGGTCAAGTTCGATTTCCTTATCGGGTAAAAATGTGATTTAATTTTTTTCACTACGGGTAGATGGCGACAAGCTTACCCCCTGTCACATGAGACATAAACATAGCTGGTGAAGTGTAGGTGGTATTTACCTTAGCCGCAAAGACCTTTCTTGGTAGTATATGTGTGATACAGATGAATTTTGAGACATACTCAACAATATACAAAGGAAAGTCGAAAAAAAATTGGACTATTGAAGGGATTTATTGTATAGGATTCTAGCCTAACGCTTTATCACTCTGCCATCCAAGCCAAGTCCAAATTCACGAATCTTTTGACTGTATGCATTGTCTTGCCGGACGCCAGTATTAGATTGCTAAACATTGCTAAATTAGAAAATAATCTAGAATAACCTGCCAACGCTTTGAAAGTAAGGTTCTGTTTTACCATTTTGCTCCAATCAACTCTAACATTTTAATTCTACTTCCAAAACCTTACAAAAATGCAATCCAAAATATGCTGCAGGAAATGTAAAAAAGCAATCATATTATCATTTGACCCCTGGACCGACATGATCACATTCACAACTAATATGATGTGACCGCCATTTGCGACGTAATCGAAAATGAAGATCGATGCCAGTCAACAAAAGATCTATAGATCACCGATCGATCTCTCACTGTGATCGAGAATGTGATCTATTCTAAAGTGTTATTGATTTTAAATCAGCCGTGAAGGTTTTATCAAAAAGGGTTCCTGGAAACTGGCACGTGGTAATCAATGGTAGTTGTTTTCATAGAATTATCATATCTAACATATTTTTTGAATACTGTATTTTCTCTGATATAATATCGCACCTCTATTTCGAAACCAATCAAAACGAAACATTTTTAGAAATTAGTTATAAATGACATCTATCTTAAAATTTTGTAAGTTATGCGTTGAAATTATGCGCTATTTTTTTCTGTCGCAAGTGACTTTGGGGCAACCCAAAAGAAAAGTGCTACTATTTGGATAAAAACTGGTGCACAGCAAGTTAAACATTAGTAAAATGACTTGACATTTTTGTCCATTTACTCCTAGTAAAAAACACAAAAAGCTAACAGAAAAGTCTCATTAAACTAATTGCAGGTGATAGTTGCAAACCTCTATGATAGTGTTAGTAAAGTGTTAGAAGTTAGCACGTTATTTGAACAAATCGATGCAGTTATCAGAAACTCGATTGCAACAATGTTGCGCAAATCGAGATAGATCGATTCAAATAAAGATAGTACTGCGTTTACTAAAGTACTCGTAGTTTCGGTAGGTACATCTATCTTTAGATCTAAAACATCTCAATTGCGATTTTTTTTCCTCCGCCCTATCTGTAACGTAATAGTATATATATAAGTGATATATAAATATAATATATAATACCTATCTATTACCTCTCAGTCTGTCTGTATGTTCCCCATTTGTGGCTAAGTTGATTAACTGATCTTAATGAGGTCTTGAGTTTAAATTCTTTGAATTACAAGCGTTTAATATTGATTGTGTAGAGGAACAGGGTGTGATGTTCCTTCACTACAAAGGGAGGATCCTCCGATTAGGCTCGGTGGTATTGCCTGGCGGACATCAGACTCTGTCCAACGGTGGTATATATGTACACTCTCTGTGAACACTTCGTTATCGCGATTCAGCACTCTTTGACATATGTCACGTGTGTGTCACTACTTGCTGTTGTCAATGTAATCCGTCATTTATTATGTGCGGATAACGGCACAATTGCATTCAAAACTATGCTTGAACACACAATTGTCCAGTCCTTAAAAAAAAAAAAAAAAAATTGCAGACTTAACAAACCGTATGCTCACTCCAGTTCCTTGTCGATTAACTATGACAAATTACAAAATCACAGACGCCACATAACTATTAGCCTTTATCTCACCGCCTGCCCATTGTCAATCGATTAAACACTGCCCATCTAGCCCAAAACTCCTAGACATATAATTTACTCTACAATTTTTTTCTACCCAAAATACGCTGGTAAAAAACTCGTTACCTTTATTAAGGGCAATAAAAGTGGGTATATGGCTACTTTTAGTGATGTTACGAATACCCTTATAATAAATACGAGTAGTACTAGTAGATATTAAAACTTACTTTTTAGCGGATTCAAACAGTTAGATAAATATTCTTAAAAGTAATATATTTTTTTATGTGAGATAACACAAATACTTATATTCACTGAAAAATACTTAACTTAACCCTATTTTACATGACTTAAGTCAGTGGTCTACGTTCCTAAAATGTTAGCGGCATTGCTACGTTTGATGGCAATGCGTTTTTCGCGACCAAAATAAAGATCAACATTTTAGGTACTTGGACTCAAACAAGCAAGACGAAATGAAACTATTTCAAGAGCGTGAACTTCTGTATTGACAGATTTAACCGAATACCTGTCTGAGTATTACGAATATTCGTTTGATATTTAACAAATATCTTAGAATATTATTTGCATCACTAGTGACCATGGTCAGGTACTTTATTGCTGTCATTAGGGTAATGTACAGGATCAACGACTTTGTGTCGCCCAATCTTGTTGACTCTAATTTGGGTGGTGGCAAAAAAATTGTAGTGTTGTTGATGATAAGTGTTGTGGGATCAGTTATCTTTAAATAAAATGAACAAGAAATACTAGTTTACATACATTACAGAACTTATTATAGACAACGGAACTTAATTGCCTTGATTTAATTTATTTATAGCAAACCTATTAAATTGTTTATGGGGACAATTTTACTAAGGCTACATTAACATTATGAATATTAATAAATAATTAACAATTGACGGTCTAGTTGTTAGCGAATGCTTCTCTCGTTAGGTCTCGAGTTCGATTCTCGAGTCAGGCAAAGTGTTATTTGGGAGCTTTTCATCCAGAAATTTACATTAGTGGCTCGAAATTAGAATTGTGCCCAGTGGGTGGCAGTAGGCTCACCCCCTATCCCATGGGACCAAACAAAACAGGTGACATTTGGGTTTTTTACACATCTGCCACACCCTTCTGGGCTATATAGGCGTGATGCTATGTTATGTATTAACAAATTATAAACATGATGCCCACATGTATGTATTTATCATAATATTTAATCTACAATTCCACATTTCGTCTTGTTAATAGAGCGTGAGCATTTATTTATATTGGGCACCGTTCTAGTTTTTAATTTAGTTCCTAAGTTCGTCATATTTTTTTTTACTTAATGTGGTCTCTTATGTAAATACATAATGTAGATTTAAGTAAAGTATTCTTACAACATGTTTATTAAAAAAAAAAAGTTAGACTGAATTTTTAACACAGGCCAGAGAAAGGTCCATCATTAGCCAGAACCGGATAGAACTATTTGGTTCACAAATTATAGAACTAAGTTTTTAGACATATTTTTCTGTAAATAAAGATCATTTCTATTAAAAAAAAAGTTTTAAAACGATGATTTTGATAAAAGTATGTATTACTGGTAGATAAATTATTAGGTATTATTAATATGGTGTAAAACTGATGTATATGTGGTTGTTTTTTAAATCTTTATTTAATTTCATTCCTGTTATTTCTGTTATAAATGTTATTTGTGTTTAAATTTGTATGAATCTATTGATTTCATTATTTCTTATTGATCTTGTGTATTAATATAAAATATATAATTCCTAAGAAAAAAATTTAGAAAATACAAACAAAAAATACACCGCAAAATTAATACATAATAATATAAAATTTTAATAAAACTACACAAGATGTTTTCTATATTGCATTCCTTATGGTTTAATTTGGAAAATCTCTTTTCTCTGTAACATCAATGTATTACCCTTATTTGCAATAAACTATTTGAGATTAAGTTTAAGAAAATAGCAACAATATAAATATATGACCTGTGATCTCTAAAATAAGCAAATATATACCACTACAAAACCAATAACAAGGCCAGCGCAAGCATCCACAATAATCATTAAAAACAAAAAGAGTAAACATCAAATAGATATGCATCTGCCGATATCTTGAGATTGACGTCCACTGTAATTTCGTGTGCACCGATGCGCAAGCGCATTGAGTACTGTAGGGCAAAGAGTGTATGAAAGAAAGTGTTCTGATTTAAGGTATTTGTATGTCAATTGGTTGCTCAAATTGCTCTGTGAGTATTGGTTATTGTGACTAAGAGTATTATTGTAATGAGAATACGTAAAATATTAAAACGGAAGTCGCTTTTTCTAGTGACTTACTACTAAATAATAATTACATAATATAACATCACGCCTATATAACCAGGTGTGGAAGAGATGTACAACACCCATACTTCATCTGTTATGTTTAGATCCCATGGGGGTTATCCTATCGCCATTCACTGGGCACAATTCCAACTCCGTGTTGCTACTGTGAATTTCCTGACGGAGAGTTCACAAATAACCAGGCAAAATGTAGGTGTTACACACACTGCCACACCCTTGTAGGTAATATAGGAGTGACATTATTTTATGCTATGTAACTCATAGAACTAAACTTTGTTTTTTTATTCAAGCTAGAATATTGACATCTTCTTCAAAAATATATATATTTTATTTTAATAAAAATAAAAATGTTTATTTGACACAAATAAAGTATATACATTTTTTACTTTTTTAGTTGTTTGACGCTATTCTTTTACATAATTATGTACAAAATAAGGGTACTGGCACTGTTTACTTAAACTAGGCAGAAGCCTGTATTTTAGCTGACAGTGTTCAGTCGCAGGCAGTGACACTTTAGAAACATTATTTAGGCGTGAAAGTCGTTGCACAGCACAGTTAACTTAAATGACACTTTTAATTGTAAAAAAAACTCAATTGCAAGCCTCTGTTCTTTTATTTTAATTAATGCAACTGTTTCCCAAAGTAAACAAAACAAAACGGACCCAAGTATATTACCGTCGCAGTGGCGGTACAAAATAAAATGCAAAAATCGTTAGGTCTGACCTTGCGGTCTCGAGAACCGTTACTTGGTCCCTTATTTGTAAAAAAACCACGGGGCGCAGCTATTCCTCTGATCTTTTAAACGCAAAAGGAGCGAATGATATCGTCATGTGAAGACCTAACACACTGGGGGTGTTTAGCTGATTGGACGGGGTCTAAATTTGATCTATAAAGGATAATATCTTCGCAAAATAAAAAAATAATTGCGTTTATTTTTGCATCAAGCTTAATCTTTAAGTTAACACTGGTTGTATAAAATATATTTGTAATCATGTAACACCTTATGTGTGAAAAATGGTTACGCAATCACAAATTTCTTAGGATTTTTTCATTGACACTGCTAGTAAACATAAAAGGTAGTTTAATTTCTGGCAATATCTTTCTTAGTCTAAGAACAATCACTAACATTGCTAAGCACACATACTCAAAGCACACAGTATAAAAATCTATCATACTATAAGAGACCCCTACAGAACAAGTAAGCGTATCTCAGAGCGCGCAATACCAAGTTTATTCTTTCTGATCTCAGCCAATAAGATCAGCATAATAAAATCACAATCGAGTGTACAATCCCTACAACAGGTTTCGCCGGGACGCTATGGCGAAGACAGTTTTGACTATAAATAAGTGTTGTATTGTATTCAATGTAGCTACTGTTCGGCGGCAAACCACAAAAGAATTTGGAATCTTTTTACCATAACTAGGCCTGAGTCAGTTTTGTTCGTATAAAATAGTAGAACTGTTTTTAATTTTCTATACGCTCGGTTTTAAATTGATTTTACTGTCGTACGCGACCTGTTTGTTGGTTATGGACATGCTTTTGCAAATAGGATGAAAATAAAAGCTTTGTTTAAAATTCTTATTTACCACTAGACAAAAGGTTTTGTTTTACATCTTTAATAAAAAAACGGTGTTTTTGAGTTCTTGAAATCCTTCGGAGTGATGTATTCTAAAGATTCTATTTCAAATTCAATGTAGTAAATTTAGTAAATTATGAAATGTAGTATGGTAGGCAAACATACCGTAAGGTCAAATTTGTAAAATTAGGTAAATAGAAGTTGATATTCAAACAACTGCAAAATAAGTTAGGTTAAGTTAACGATAGTAAAACGTCTAAGAAGTAAGCTAGACTTCAAATACAGTTATTTAAAGCCCAGTTTATTACTGAACAAGTAAATAAAGTTGTTAACACATTTGCATTAAAATAACTCTGAAACTCCAGACATCAGACCATCACTAAACCAGTAACGTCAAATCGACTTCAATCTAATTAAATCCATCCAAATTTGGTCACCTCTGGTTCCATAGACCACGGGCTCTCAAACTTTTTAGTTTACAGCTCACTTTTGTTCAGAATTCTATCGCAGCATTCCAAGGTACAATAACTTATTACTTTATTTAAATAACTTTTTGCACATATAAATGTACATAGGCAGACTTAAGTGTGCCCTAGTGGATTTTTTTTACAGTCTACCTAGGGTGGTGCAGAGTAAAGCAAAGGTAGGTGCAATCTGAGAAAAGGAATCGAAGTATTCAGTGATGATGCAAATACATACATCAATAAACATACAATAACAAAATATCTATGTACCTTACATAGATATACAAAACTTATTTATACAATAATATAATTGTATTATATCATACTACACAAATAGAAATTTAGAAGATAAAAGCTGAATTTCACATATAATGATGATTCTGCCAATTGGTCAGTTAATAGTTTGCGCACTTTAATTGTGCAAGTCAACAGTGTTGCTGTGTTAACAATATATGTATGTGTATGGATATTTTTTCTTTTTATGTTAAAAATCGCGATTCAAGGTATACCCTTTTTACAAAGGTATACAGTGCACTAAGGCGCTACGGCGCATAGTTTGGGAACCACTGCCATAGACGATAAATCTATCGGGACATATGAATAGGGTTGGGCTAAGTTTAATAAATTAATCGATCGTGATACAATTATTATTGTAATGATTGGCTCCCGTCTGAGGCAAAATAAAACGGTGGATATCGTAATTGAATCTCGGGTTTTCGAGAGAGCTGTTATTTTTTCATTAGTTTTAATTATAAGGTGATTAAGGTTCCCGCAAGAAGTTAACGAAATAATGCTGTTACAGCTAAACTCTTTAGACAGGATTATTTTGATTAATTCTTCATTAAGAGAAGTATCTGCTGTTGCTAGGTGCTAATTTAAATTCCTTATTCTAATTAACTTTACAAATTAACAATTACAGAACAATTTCGGTGTCTTCAAAAAACTTTTAAAGATGCAATTTACAAGATCTACATGTCAAAGAAAGTCAGCCAAAAATGTGAGGTACTGTGGCCGTTTAATTTATTTCCAAGATTGTATCGTACTATCCTAGGCAGTGTTAGATAAAATGATCTAATTTTCTATTGTAAAACCTTCAATACGTTTAATTTCTCAAAGATAAGGCAAGATGTTTATTTGGGGTGTGTAATGTTTGATATAATAACAAATGCTCTAATTTTACTTGAAATAACGTTCATATGTTATAATTTTCATATGCTATAATATCAAATAACCTAATTTCATATGATATAATGTTTTATATGATATAATCTTCCTTTGATATAATAACATTTTGTATAAAGTTCATATGATATAATTTTCAAAATGCATAATATTCTTTTAATATAACTTTCATTTAACCTAATGTTCTTTTGACCTAATTTTCTGGTCGAGGTCGGACTTGGTCGACGGAGCCCCGCTTCGCGGGGCTCCTACTTCTGGTCGGTTAAAAAAAATAACCACGAATTGGATGGCGGGGTCGTAGACCCCGCCATCCCCTTCTAACCTAACCTATCCGAGTCGGGGTGCCCTAAAGTACAGATTGCATCCAGATCCTCCTGGTAACAATAGTTGGGTGATAAAATAATAATTATACTGTCTACCCACCTCAAGTATAAAAACTAATTTTGGTAGCAATGTTTATGCGATGCACTTTTGCTAGCACCAGGTTAGCAGGCGTTTAAAATCGTATCGAATATTCTAAATTATATTAAAAGTTACTTAGAGATTATGAGTATTATAGTAAATAAATAATATACTAAACGAATGTTATGTCAAATGTGCATTATAAAAAGTGTTCATTATATCAAAAGAAATTAGATAAAATGAAATTATATCAACAGATCAATATGACAACTGATCGTTATATTAAATAAAATTATATTAAGTGACATTATGTCAAGTGACCGTTAGATTTTTTGTTATTATATCAACCGTTACACACCCGTTTATTTGAGGTCGGCGCGAAACGTCGTTTTCCTCCATTCTCTTTTGTCAACCGTCTCGTTATCACTCAATATTTTCTATTTCATACCTTCTAAATCGCTTTTAAGGGAAGACTCCCGAGCGCCGTGTTTTCGTTCTAACGTAATACGGATTTAACTTTAATATTATTAAGTTTTTTTTCTTTTTTCATAGACAAATCATATTTTATACACTAAAATGCATGTTTGTTCTAGATCATTATGTCAAAACTGTTTTAATTATTAATTGAGTTACATACAATTTTGAAAACGTTGGCGCCAATAAACATGTATTTTGGTATTTTAGATATGATTTGTCTATGATACATAAAAACGTAAAAATATTAAAGTTAATCCCATATTACGTTAGAATGAAAACAGCCAAGCGATTGTTCCCCCTTAGCAGTGATTTTGTAAAATCGATGTCATTTTTCAGACAGTCATGTGAAAATCGATTGTGAATTAACCGTACCTACATATTGCCCCTCACTAAAAGTTAGCCCGTCAAGTTTAGTACAGAGTTACATCACATCGTCGCTGTCCATTATGTCAAAATTGTTTTAATTATTAATTGAGTTACATACAATTTTGAAAATGTTGGCGCCAATAAACATGTATTTTGGTATTTTAGATATGATTTGTCTATAATTATACATTAAAACGTAAATATATTAAAGTTAAGCCCATATTACGTTAGAATGAAGACAGCCAAGCGATTGTTCCCCCTTAGCAGTGATTTTGTAACATCGATGTCATTTTTCAGACAGTCATGTGAGAATCGATTGTGAATTAAACGTACATATTGCCCCTCACTAAAAGTTAGCCCGTCAAGTACAGAGTTACATCACATCGTCGCTGTGAGCTAGCAACTTTATGGTTTCTTGATCTAAATCTAAAATTGCTTTTCCTGCTCGATACTGCTTCTACAATTACATCAAGTATATTTTTATTATCCTATAGTTTATATCAATTGTCATGTTTTATAGTTTAAGATTGTTTGGATTTATCATATTTTTTTTATATTTAGGTAATCATTTAAACGTAGTGATACTTTGCAATATTATTGGATGTAGGGCTAAAGTGGGACTAGACTGGCCACGTTTGCCGTATGAGTTCAGAGAGGTGAGCCCAAAAAGCGACTAATTGGGTACCACGTGACGGTCAACGGCGACGAGGAAGGCCCAAACGGAGATGGCGGGATGACTTGGATGCATTTCAGAACGACTGGCCGGAGAAAGCAAATAACAGAAGGACTTGGAAGTCCTGGGGACACACCTGTCGATTAGTGAAAAATAAAAAATACACTAGCAACATTCGAACTGTAACGATTTTCTGGAAAAATCTGTTATAAAAATGGCGACTGTTCTAAATTCAAGCTCAATCTTTTTAAATTTATCGTAGCGAATAGAAATGAAACCTTACTGTATGTACGTTTTCAATTATATTTAGCGTTGAAACCTTTTCCTCGTATTACTTCAAAATATAAAAAATAGAAGTTTATAGAATCAGTGTTATCCTATCCCAAATTACCCGACGCATTGGAGTCAATAGAAAGTATCATCAAACAAAACTACTCGATTACACATTCTATTGTCAAAGATAAAGATAAAGATAAATTTGAATTTTTTACATTAGATAGAACGCCAGAAGCAATTGCACTATCCAATGGTCCCAATGACAAGGCCAAATACACACATTCACTCACACAAGCACACCCAGTCTCAGAACAAATCTTTGCAAATCACACAATAGTATAAGATCCCTTAAACAACGACCTTCACCGAGATGTTTATTTGATGAAACGTATTTTATATTTAATTTAATATGTCAATAGATATATTGCATATGGGTTGTCTAACAAATTTCAGTCCATAATATGATTAATTAATAATTGAAAAAAATATTTTTTTTAATCATTTCACCGGTTTGATAATTAATTAGACAAATTCTATACCAATCGAAAGTCTGAAGCCTATAGAATATGCAAACGTTGGGTTACCTATTCTTTTCCGGTCACAACTCTTGGGTAGCCAGGTATAAACATGTAAATCGATATATCATTTTGCACCGGTCTGATTATTGAATTAAAATTAATTGACAATAAAGATTATTTCATTATGAAAATGATGGTATGAAAAATGGTGGCGAAAAATCAGTCTCGAATG
This sequence comes from Hypena proboscidalis, assembly GCA_905147285.1. Taxonomy (NCBI): domain Eukaryota; kingdom Metazoa; phylum Arthropoda; class Insecta; order Lepidoptera; family Erebidae; genus Hypena; species Hypena proboscidalis. Next base: position 4,381,767 of record LR990132.1, read on the forward strand.
CCGGTTGTCGAATTTTGAAAAGTGAAATATTTCTGCGAGTGAATATATTTTTTCAATTTTTTTATACTTTATGTACTAAAATGTACAAAGGCGGGCCGACTTAATACTAAAAGTATTCTCTACCTTACAACCTTTGGGTGATGCAGAGATGTAGATAGTAGGTGCAGTTTTAAACACGTGTGAGGCAGACATGTAGATAATAAAAATCTTACTAACCGTGGACCATCAGTGCTACTCTTATCAAGTTCAGGAAACTTCTGTAAAAAAAACTGAAGAAACTAATTATTAATGTCATCACGAAGAGGCAGATAAAAGGATTATTTTTATGCTTCTAAAGCGAAGCCAGGCTCAAAAATTTTAATTAAAGCCTCTGATACTGACGTTTTGATTATTTTGTTAGGAAATATGCACAAACTTATTGAATCAGAATTTTAGCTTGCCAGTTCAGCAACTAGAAAGACTAATAATCAAACTGTTGATTGCATTAAATGCACTGATTTAGCGTTGAAGTTAGGAATTAAACTCCTAACCGTTAAGGAGTTGTACCTTCCAGCATCAGCTCAGCAACATAAAATGCTGGCTACTAGATGCAAATATCCAAGTAGCTTTAGATAATATACAAAAAACAATATAGAAGCCTTTTAAATTTGAGGGTGGCCCTCGATTTCTCTAGGATCCCATCATCAGAACGTGACTGGAAAAAAATGGGACCACATGACAAGTATATCCTATCAAACAAAAAAGAATTTCTCAAATCGGTCCAGGCGTCTTCGAGTAATCGGTGAACAAACATAAAAAAAAAAAATACAACCGAATTGAGAACCTCCTCTTTTTTTTGAAGTCGGTTAAAAAAAATGAAGACCGTTCAAGAATTTACGGCTAGTATGTATAATATCAAGAACTGCACCAACGTGAATGATGCGAGATATCGCATTTTTATGAAAAATTACTCTGCTAAAGAAGACAGCGAGCAGTTAAAAAAAAAATAAAAGGTTTTGACTCCAACTCCATACCACCCTGCTGGATATCATTAACTCAAAAAAAATTACGAACTATTTTCGTAAATTCCATGTGGGTTAATGCAACGGATCCATCATGCGTGAAACTTCAGCCTGAGAATTGCGGTTGGTTCATAGATGAATATTTAAAACCAGTAGGATTCATTGGGATCATACCTTTAAAAATAGAAGACATTGCCGAAAGAACTGAAACGGAGAGTGATGACGAAGAAGGTTCAGAAGTTGGAGATCATAGTTATATGTCCGATGACTCGGAACCTGAATAATTGAAAAAAAATAAAAAAAATGTATATAATATACTTTAGTGTCACATAAAACATACACACAAATGACTAATTGATAAAAAAAAACTATTCCTCTATTTTAATTATAAACTACTCCAAAATGATACACAGTATTATATACAATTCTATAGCTATCGTTTTCATTTTCAAGAACAAATAGCATGCGCAATCTCTTTCTTTAAATGGGCGGGCTTTAAACAGCTGCTATCTTGTGTCCTCTTCTAAAAAAACAGCACTCGCAGAAATATTTCACTTTTCAAAATTCGACAACCGTCATTCGGGACTGATTTTTCGCAGGCAACCCTATACCATCGTTTTCATAATGAAATAATCTTTATTGTCATTTAATTTTAATTCAATAATCAGACCGGTGCAAAATGGTAGGTATATCGATTTACCTGTTTATACCTGGCTACCCAGGAGTTGTGACCGGAAAAGAATAGGCAACCCAACGTTTGCATATTCTATAGGCTTCAGACTTTCGATTGGTATAGAATTTGTCTAATTATCAAACCGGTGAAATGATTAAAAAAAATATTTTTTCAATTATTAATTAATCATATACTGGACTGAAATTTGTTAGGCAACCCATATGCAATATATCTATTGACATATTAAATTAAATATAAAATACGTTTCATCAAATAAACATCTCGGTGAAGGTCGTTGTTTAAGGGATCTTATACTACAAAGATTTGTCCCATCTGGGGATCGAACCCACAACACCAGTGCAGTGGAGAGCGGCGAGGTGACCGCTTAAACCACTACACCACACGTGCAGACAAATTCAAATTCCTTTATATCATGTTATTGGTTAGATACCAGATTATTAAGCAAAATCTTATAGCATAATGATCGACAACGATTTTTAATAAGCGTGTTGGAAGATTGGTGTTTAATTTTTTTCTAAATTAGGTATAAACGGTGAAAGGAACCGCACGCATTTGATGAACTAAAACCGATCACTATCAAAAGCGGATTGAACAATATCCAACTTTCATATTGGCATAAATATCAGGAATAATTATTAGTGGATCACTTTATAGTGGCCCAATAAAATAGCTCGATAATCATATAGAGATGGATCGTATCGATCCAATAAAACGGTCAATCAATCAAACGCTGTCTGCGCATGCGATCATTTGTGGCAAGTATTTTGAGTTTCGGTATGGCCAAAGAACTTGCGGTACAGGTAAAATCTAAGATCATGGCGGGTCGTAAAACGCACTGTCTCAGTCACTCGTGAAGGGTTCACGCTTTACGTATATCTCGCCCTCGTTCTCGCGAGCCGCCAAGAAGTTTGACGTTTGGTATAAACGTTTATTTATTGTAACAATTGCAATGCGTATTTTAACTACGCGCATTATAGGTGATGAGACTGATGAGACTTCTTGCTAAAGTGGTGACAGCTAGTGGCGTAAATTATTGCAAACAACCTCACTAGATAAAATATGCAGTAACTTACTATACCTTCTTATATCATCAAGAGGCAAAGAGGAGAGGAACACAATTATTTAACTAATAAAAACTCGCAAGGTCTCGTGTCCAATCCCGGGTCGGGAAAGTGTTATTTGTGAACTTTTTGTCAGGAAATTCTAATTAAGGATATCGATTATAAATTGTATTATCTGTCAAGGTTACTATGCAGGTAGTATCCGCACCTGAATAAAAACTGTGAGTTTAATACTAAACTGTAACAAAACCATTGATCTAAGACCGCTTTGAGTGCTCGATAGACCATCGTTGGTGCGTACGTCAGTCATATGTATGAACATTCTTCAACATTCTTCATTCTTTGATATTATTTCAACACTGCAAAGAATGCGAAGTATTTTAACCGGAAAAGACATTAAGCGTTGAACTGACATTCACTGTGATTGGTCAGGCAGGCCATAAACAGTGTACCAACTGTCGTCGCGTCGCCAGCGCAAGGCGATACTAGCGCCATCCGTATAATTTTTATGTTTATTATATTATTATTAGTTTAGTTAGATCAGATAATGATATCTAGATAATAATTGTTTTAAGTTTACTATTTTTATTTGTTTTGTTTTCTTTTTTTTTCTTGCCGTCTGTGTAACTACTTTGTAACCATATATTATAAAATTATAATTTTCTAAGCATGTATTTATAACCTAATTTATGTTTTATTATTTATTATATATTATTCTCTCGTATAATGTACCTATTATTTTTTGTGTATATTTTTGTGTTTTCTCGAACTTAGCTTAATTTAATTTTACGTCACTGTCTCTTTATAATATGTTACTGTACCTGTTTTCTGTTCGTGCCGTCAACCGTGGTGGTTGCTGAAAATCAGCGCTGTGAAAGTTTTGCAGAAATGCAAGACTCCACAGCATTAAAGCTGAGCAACCGCCACTGTTTTCTTACATATTTGTTTATTGTTTACCTGTTTTTTGCTGTATATATATGTTAGTTATGTAAGAAAATAAAAATAATTTTCTTTCTTTCTTTTTCTTTAACATTCATAATTCGTTCAGTGCTTGACCGACCGAACGCACGAACGCACCGGCGACAGTCAGTAGATCACTGAAACCGGCCCAAATTAAATCCGCTGCGATAGCCGTTCACTCCATGGCCCCACAACAACCGACACTACCACCTACTCAAAGTAATTACCATTCTAGTTACCATAAAAAGTTTACATGCACCCATCCGGTACATACGTTTTATTATAAAAATCACAGCCTATCTAATGAAATCGATACTAACGCAATATCAGGCAAATAACTACTCTGGCCCGAGAGAAATTACTATAATCATGGTCGGGACTCGAACTGGCTACCGTATGTGATACATCGAATACCAAGTTTACTAGCCGCTAAATTACATGGTACTGCAGCTTCATCTCTTAGATTAATGAGAATTGGTTTCCTTGCTCGGGTATGTTAGACCTAAATGAATTTTCTTGAAAACAAAATATAATGAAATATATGTGCCGTTATAAAACGAAAGAATGTAAAGATATTGTATTATATGGCTGCTGCCTATTAATTTATACTTCTGACAAGAAATACCTTAGTCCTGTTTTTTTTACTTGCTCTTTATGAGCCGATGCTGATGGGGTGAAAACTATGTCTCAGCTATTATAAAGTACATCAGGGCAATTTATTTCTCCGGAACCTCTTGTTCTAAATGGAAAGATTTATTTTAAGTATTTTTTACTTTAACCTAGCTGGCTATGTAGTGAGACATTAGAAATGTCTGTCTAGGCAAACATAACCAAATAGTTAAGCAAATTACCAAGATGTCTTATTTAATCAGTGCGGATAACATAATTATACCTTTTAATCAAAAAAATCTGAGCGTGCAACATTGTTTGAAAAGCTTACAATAAGAAAACATGGCAACACTGTTAAGTATTTCTTTGTTTTTTATTGCAGCAATACTAAATATCTTAAAACGAATGATATTGCTTCAGCGTGATTAAAATTCATAAGTAGGTACAGTACTGATCAATCTATACTATTCCAGTATAAGCTGGTCTCGCATTAAATATAAATAAATAAATATAAATAAATAAATAAAATTAATAAATAAATATAAATAAGTATTTCACAACTTACACACAACGCCATCTAGTCCCAAACTAAGCAGAGCTTGTAGGGGAGACCTAGGTGAGTTGTGACAGAGGAGAGTTGTTACAAAGACGATTTCGCGGAACCTATGACCGTTAGCGAGCTGGCAACGTCGCGCAATAGTCATTGAGAGACGATCTACTTGACGCAGTACGCGCCAAAGGCGCACGGCAAGCGTTTGCGTGAGTGCGGCGTCTTGATGAAAAAAAAAACGAAAAGTAAGTTTTTTACCAATATTTCGATTGTATTTATATCGTGAAGTATTGAATGAACGTGGCTATGCTTTTCTTTCCTATATTGTGCTGTTTTTGAAGTATCAATAAGTGGCATTGATTTGTTGTGTTTGCATCTTGTTTTGAAATTATGAATTATTATTCTGGCCAGGTCGCGATTTTTGCCACATAGGAGAGTTGTGACATGCTGTCACAACTCTCCTATTTTAATTTATTCTCTGTTAAGTTTAATTAACATGCTATTAGCATTTTTTAAATTCTATTTATGTGTATGTTTGTTTGTTTTAACTAATTATTAAAACCTTAATTTGATATAAAAGGTGTTCGGCAATTTAAGTCTATCTTAAATGTGTCAATTTTGTCAGGTTTTTATTTGGGCATGTGGTTTGGTGTTTGCTTGCTAAATTGCAATTTTTTTTAAATTTCAGAAATTTTTACAGAAATTCTTACTGAAGACAATAATAGACCTAAAAAAAAGAAAAAGAAGACCAACAAGAAAAGTGAAGATGATGCGGAAGAAGATGTAGAAAATGATTGTTTTTGCATGTGCTGCCTTGAATCGTATGCCAGTAGCAGATCAAATGAGAAGTGGGTCCAGTGTCTCGAATGCAAAGGCTGGTCTCACGAGGATTGCACTGGAGGCGAGCTGCAATACGTGTGTCATAATTGTTTATCAGATTAAGTTAAGATTTTTGACTGATTTTCTTACAATTGATCTCAAAATAATGTTATAATTACCTAAAGAAGATTAAATACTTGTTATTTTAGTATTAAATATGATTGCAGTTCCTATAATGTATGCAAATGTTGATTATTAAAGTATATTTATACAAAACAACGCGTGTTTTATTCATAACTCATATAAAATTATTTTATCTACGAAATATACTAAAGATACTCGGCTGTCACAACTTACCTTGGTGTTAGGAGAGTTGTGACAAAAGGAGTTCTGCCAGATTACGTGGAATTTCTCAGAAACCTGGTAATTTCTGTAGACTTTGATGACTGTTTTTAAAAGAGGAAGAATTGAGCTATAGTAAGGTATAGAGTTTATTATCGTGGTATGATTCTATATTGAGATATGTTCATTTAAGTAAAAATTGACACAACTCTCCTAGGTCTCCCCTACTATGGGTACTAGAATAACTGATACTAATTCATATATACTTTTCTTTTGTAAATACATACTTATTATACATAGAAACACCCAGACTAAGACAAACCCCCATGTTCATGCACACAAAGATTTGTCTTAAGTGGGAATCGAACCCACGACCTCGCCGTCGCAGGCAGGTACACTACCCACTCCGCCATCCGGTCGTCATTGGATGGGAAACCAGACAATGCCAGACCGTCTTAAACTGCTATGGAAAGGTTGATCAGCATCCGTGCGTACTTGGATTGGAAATCTTAAGTTACTGTAATCTTATCGGTTATCTAAAGCTTTCTAGACTACACATTTAAATTTGCTTTATCAAGGAATTTTGTAAATATAGTAATTAATAGGTTTCGTGATCTGTAGTTGGCAGATAAATAAATGGTGTAAATTATACATTTTATGAGAATTTCAATGAAAGTTTCATCAAAAGTTTTATTTTATAGTAAGGTGTGGAGAGTCTTTAAATTGATTTATCTACACCCATGCTATAAATCCTCTATAAACGTTCTTGAAACAGTTAGCTAATTGCCAACATTAAAACAGCCAGTGTCATAATAACCATTATAACACCCAAACGGGTGTTATAATGTTGTACTGAAATTCATTATGCAACTCCTTTTTTACTCATCGAACAGCCACATTCTCATGGCATCTTTATGAAATTCAAAAAAAGAACATGTCATGCACGCGCGTTTCACTACCACAGCGCCGTAATTTAAATAAAAACTTATTCGAATTGACGTCGTATCCCGCCATTTTTGTTCAATAATAGTATTGAAAAAATACTTTTTAATAATTGTACGACTCAAAATGTAAATAATTATTACAATATATAATTATATTATTACCTATACATAGTTTTTTTGTATTAGATACTCACTAATTAAACTTTCCATGAATTTACATAGAGTTCTTACAACACTGTACCCTAATACCCTATGGTTTCAGAACATTTATAGAGGATTCATATCATGGGTGTAGATAAAGTCTTGTATGCAACTGTTATAATTAGGTATTAAAACACTCATGTGATACTATTATCACACTCGGCTTCGCCTCGTGTGATAAACCCACACTCGTGTTTTAATACCCCTCATTATAGAACAGTTGCATAAATAACTATTAAAATTGTTTACTTTTTTGTTTTCTTTATTCTTGTTAATTATAACTTATCATCATCATGTCTATATTACCAAGAAAAGTATGGCAGAGATGTACAATACCCAAATTTCTCCTCTAAAGGTCCCATGGGATAGAGAGGGGTGAGCTATCGCCATTTACAGATCACAATTCCAAATCCGTGCTGCTATTGTGAATTTATTGACGAAAAGTTCACATATAACACTTTGCACGACCCGGGGCATCGAACTCGAGACTTCGCGGTGAGAGGCGCAGCTAACCACTCTATAATACAATAGATTTTGAAAAAATACCTATTCTACTTTATCATTATTATTAAATGAAATAAATCAATTTCACTGAAGGCATCAGGCAAGGCCCTTTTAATAATTAAAAAGTGTCTTTCAGTTCAGTCACGCAAGTGATGCAAGTAAAGATTAAAGCCAAATAATGTTCTCAATCAATAAAATAATTAAGATTCAAATGAAGGACCAATAGCGCGATAGAATTCTAATTGTACATTTGCAGTAGTCAAATACGTTACCGGCTAAGATCTGATAATATCATTAGCAAGTATAAGGCATGAAAGCCAGTTTATCTCTAAGATCTTGAGGAAACAATCAATAGTAATATTTTTAATACAAACACAATCAGCTTGTAGGTTAATATATACATGCTGAGCCGGCGAACTTTGTTACAATTTAGAGGCAATAAATAAGCAGATTTTGGATTCTAGAAGTTCAATTTTTTCATAAGTAAAAATAAAAAATTCCATTATTTTTTTTTTTGGTGTCAGTTGCGTTTTGTTATACCATGTCACTTGCGTTTTTTATACCACGTGTTATGTTACGTTTCATGGGAACGGAATAAAAAGTATCCTATGTCCGTTTCCTGCTTCTAAGTTACCTCTCACCAAACTCTTTTCAGCCAAATTGGTTTAGCCGTTCTTGAGTTATAAATAGAGTAACTAACACGACTTTCTTTTATATATACATATATAAATTTCTACAAATATTTAAAACACTTCAATGCATGTTTTTTCGTCATCATGTCAAAATTATTGTTTAAATTTTTGTTTAAATTAATAATTTTTTTAGTTCGATCAATGATTATAACAATTTTGCAAAAGGACAACAAACAAACATGTATTTTAGATAGATAAAGACTAAATTGTATTTATTCATTTTCAAACATATTATGTACATTTAAATATTCTAATAACTTAATCAAAAAATAATTAATAATAAATAATAGACTAAATAATAGTCAAGTTAACTCCGACTTCGTTTGTACTGAAAATACTTTGTTGATTGTTCCCCTTAAAGTGATGGTATGTATTATCATGTTACTTTTTATTCCCACAAGGGATTTACAAACACAATAGTGAAAAAACGTCGGCTAATCGTTTTCTTTGACCGAGAATTACGATTATCGTATATAGCGTTTCGTACACAAATTGGACAAAGAAATACACGAGATTACATTTGTATCTATGCGCCACTGTGTCTTATTCTAAATTTAAAATCCTGTTATTTTTTTGAAATAGTATGCCCTTATAAATCTCTAGGTACTTGATAGTAAATTCTTTGAGATTTTCTGACGATAATAAATAGATCATATTATTTTGAAAATCTTTCCCCTCTATGGTATATAAAGTAGTTATTATTGATAATACGGGTTACTAACGTTATTGTAGCCGGGATATGCCGACTAGTTTCGAATCTATTACGTAGATTCATCAACTGGGCGATTAATCGCGTTTTGTCACCGTGGTGCGATGTCTCGCATTGCGCGCCGCAGCGCGCATCGCACGGCTTGATGTTGCAGGAGGGGTGGGGGTGGTGGGGTGGAAGATGCTCGGCCAAAACACCCGTACTCTCAATAATAATGTTTTCACCTCACGTCGGTTTTAATAATATTATATATAGTAGGTTTTAAGATAGATTTTTATGTTCGTATAAAGACAAAAAATACTGAATAGTTTCTTACTAAAAAGAAAAGAACTTAATTACAATGTTGCAAGCAGCACATAAGTGACACTTATATAATAATATAGTATATCAAGTAAATCTCGTTTTGCAAATTATGTCAATTCAATTGACAGACAACGAATAAAATGTACAAGGCGGACTTAATGCCAAAGGTCAAAATGTTTACAGTCAAAAAGTGTTGAAAAGTAACCTTGTGAAAAGATTTTGAAAACATTCTTGATCAAATATCATGGCATAATTACCATGTTTATTCGTTGTAGCGAGTTATTTCGATATTTCAGTGATTTTGCAATCTTCTTGATATACTGCGTTTAATTGCGATTAATATTAAAAGCCTATTCCTAATATTTAGTAAGAAAATAACTATGTGAGGCTAACTCAATATCATAAGTGTTAAATAAATATTATTGCAGGATAAGCATGTAACACACATTAATGAAAGTTAGAGCTGTATTCTTTTTTAAAGTGTAACTTGTGTCATATAAATTCGGTAACGTTATATTTGTTGGGATGGACAAAATCAATCTGGAACCTGAAAACTGGCCCTTAGTCTTAAAACTTATATTCCTGATCAATTTTATAATTAAGTTCCGAAGTCTCACTGGGCAAATAATCCCGTCTAGAGCGGTAGAGTAGGCCATTTATTCCTGTAACGCCCAGTAGCCAATCTAAATAACACGTTATCCACCGCTTCCTGCACGCACAGTGGTGTGTAAATGTCACAGGATTATGGGAGAATCGGGATCTTGATTACAGCTTAGTATACTTCTAGCTCTATCAGAGCTTTTAATGAAAATTAGTTTTTTTTAAAGTATGTAATGATGATAACGTGAGATGATATAATTTATTTATTTATTTATTTATTTATTTATTTATTTATTTATTTAAGGCTAGTCTACAGTTTGTTTACACCATTACATTTTTAAATGAACATGCTCATATATATAATTTCTAAGTGTAACAACTTCTTACAGACTAACACCGCTTGCATGATATTGGTAACACGAATCATTAATATAAATTAAGTTAAGCAAAAAAAAATACTCAGATTAATATAAGAATAAAAAAAATCTAAAATGAAAATATGAACCAAATTGTCCAACAAATTAAATAAAATATTGTCACAAGTATATATAAAAAAATAATAATTAAAAACATTACAATCTAAATTCACATACTTAAAATATATATATATAATAATAACTAAAGAAGTACGAGTAACTCACATGGTAACTTATGATCGGTATATTCACCGGTCGGCAAAATATACCGACCTTGTTACACGTGATTTACCCGTATTTCTTTGGTAATTATGAAATTATGTACTGTACTTTCGCAGTAGCTTACTCTTCTGTCAAGCTCTTCCTTCGTTTTTATGTAACAACTATACTAACTTTAATATAAAATTCAATTAACATTTAGTTTTTGGCCAAAATATTCGATTAATTATTTTTCAGTGTGTGACGAAAGAATAAGGTTTCTAAACAAGTTCCTGGATAAATTTGCTTAGAAATTTAAAGAAATAACTATTCGAATCCTCACCAGGAACTGGTGAAATTCGGTCTTAATGTGATGTCTAATTAACATAATCCAATCCAAACAAATCCCTAAAAACCCTATCTCACATAACACACAAACTCATTCAAACATTCAATAAAAGACGATTCGATCAAAGTAAACGGTACGTCCAAAGTGGAAGTGATCTTTAAATTAGATGGCAGCACAGGAAATGACTTCTTAGCCCGTCAGTGAAGCAGTGATTAGCGATCGCCGATCACCAATCACCTATCACATCTAGTGTGCGTTCATCACTGACGGTTGAGTGCCCGTAAAAAGATGTGTTGAAGATTAAAATTTTATAGAGGGGTCTTAAATACGTTTAGCCCAAGCCAGTAAAAACACACATCATAAGAATGGTGGCAAGCTGCAAGGGACAATTGTGGACTGAGAAGGGTTGGAAGAAAATAATTAAACATTCATATATGTGGCAATGCTTCCAAAAAACATACTGACTGTTAAACAAAACTGAAAAATTGCTTTAACTATCTTCATGTAGATAACATACCAAACTGCCTCAGAATCAAGACTTCAGCTACTTTTGAATTTTCTGTAGCACATGACTGATGGCCATATTGTATCTAGGTGCCTCTCTTAAAGGTTTTTCTAATAATAAATCAATTTGAAAATAATTCAAAATATATTGTTTTGTGCTAAAATTTTTCATGTCAAAAGCTTTAAACATAATAGGCACAAAACGACATTCTTGACTCTCTGCAATCGTCTGCTACTCTATGTTAAACCAGTAAGCTCGCTTGTGCGGTGTGTTTAAGTATGGCACGATAATTGAAGATATGCTCGTATCATACGTGCCGAGCAACTTCCAAAGACTTGACGCCCGATTACTTTGTAGTTCAAGATAAGTGAAGCTGCAAAAATAGCGGTTTTTTTTTAATATTGTCCTCCTTTGTTAGAATATTTTTTTGGAATTATTTCATTTCCAGCCTAATGTGCTTTTTATAATATTATTATGTTGATAAAATTTCATTTGTTCCACGAAAAACATTTGGTCTAATATTATTAAAACCGACGTGAGGTGAAGACATTATTATTGAGAATACGGGTTACTCACAATACCTTAGCCGGGATATGCCAACTAGTTTCGAATCTAGTTCGTAGATTCATCAACTGGGCATGTCGTCGCCTCCGCGCAACGTCTAGCACTCGTAGCAGACGTCGCGCGCAGGCGACGAGGTAAAACTAACCAGAAGTAGAAATTATTTCAGTTTTTAATGTCATTGAATCATACCAAATTAAAATGATTGAAACAATATTGATCACGGGATCCTCGCAGGCTTTGAAACGGTTCAACTGTTACTTGTTTTAGGTCTAGTTTTGGCGGAGAAGTGCGACAAAGCTTGTATGTGATTTGCGTCAAAGCGGAGACGAGATGAGCGGAGATGCGTAGAGACGCGTGGCGCGATGGCGAGCGCCTCGGTGTAGATATGTGTGCAATTTACTGGTGCCTCGAAGTAGATAAATATTGGGAGTCACTATGGTATCTCAATTTTGACTAAGGGCATAAAATATAATTATATATAGGTAAATTAATTTAAGTATCCATATATTTCGAACACAATATTTTACTAAAAAAAGCATACTTGCAAATAGAAATTACTAGTATTCTTGTTAACCCCTCCAGCTAAGTTAATTTGCCTGTGTAGTTGTAATTAGAAGGAAGTTCATATCTGTGGTGTAATGGCCGGGATTCGAACCCACGACTTCTCGATCGTAAGACCGATGCCTTAGCCATTGCGCCACGGCCGTTATATTAACCAATTTTGACGATTTGTGATGTTTGATAGTGGTTTTAGAGACTGTATCACAAAAAGCATGTTCCCTTTAATTGGAAGGTATATTGGCAAGCTCTTTATTAAATATTTTACTGGTATGAAAGTTCAAAAAGGTTCGGTTTTACCAACTTCTGAAATTGACATAGTAAATAACTGTGTGTGCTTCTGTGAATAGTGTAATTGCGACTGGCGTTCTATCTAATGTATAAAAAAAAACTAATCTAAATTATAGTAAACTATATTTTAAGGGCTACCTGGTTGCTATGTGTTATTTTATTTTATTTTATTTTATTGGAAGTCTAACAGCAGGTTATATCATTTTATGATACTTAATAATATGTAAAAAACACAATACGCAAACACAATATGTGTTTGCGTATTGTGTTTTTTAGGGTTCCGTAGTATCTGCAAGGAACCCTTATAGTTTCGCCATGTCCGTCTGTCTGTCCACGGCATAGCGACGAAACCGTTGGTGCTAGAAAACTGAAATTTTGCATAAACATGTATGTTAACTAAACAAAGAAAGTCGAAGAGTAAAATTTGGAAAAATATTTTTTTTTCAGGTAGCTCCCCTACATGTAAAGTAGGGATGTTTTTTTTTGTCGCCTATCCCATAGTGTGGGGTATTGTTAGATAGGACTTTTAAAAACGTTTAGGGGTTGCTAAGACAATTTTTTGATTTAGGGATCCGTTTGCGAGATAATTAACTTTAAAGAGAAAATTTTTGTTCGAGTAGGGCGTCCCCCCCCCTCTAAAAGCTAAACTACTGGATCCTAAAATCTGAAAAAAATTGTGTCGGTAGTACATGTAATGAACTTTAAAGGAAAACTATAGCGGATAAGTTCACTTCATTAGTTCAAGAGGAATAGGGGTCTGAAATGTCAGATGCAGTTACTCAGAATATTTCGTTCAAAATTCTTGAAACATAAATAAACATACATAATACATATATAAAATCACGCCTTTATCCCACGGGGGTAGGCAGAGACGATGGAACGCCATGTGCTTCGCTCCTTACATACTTCTTTCGCTTCCTTAACATTCATACATCTCGTCATACGTGCTAGCTGGTTTCGTGTACTACAAACATTTCCTATCTGAAGGACGCTATTTATCTGGTTACTTTAACTTAATTAGTTCTAGAGAAATTGGGGTCCAAAGTGTAAAATGCAGTTACTTTGAATAATTCGTGCAAATTACAAAAACCTTTGAAAGTAATGACTTGTATGAAGATGTTACTTGTTTAATACAGATAGTAAATCCCTTTTAAGTCGAAATATGTTGTTACGACTAGCTACGGAAGCCTACTGCGCGTGGCCCGACACGCACTTGGCCGGTTTTTTATGTTTATTGTTACAAAGCACACATTCAAGCGGTTCAAAATTATTAGAAATAGAACATAGTATTCAGCCAATCACGATATGTTGTTTGTGTATTATAAACATTAAAGTAGTAAAGAGTAAATAATAAGGATCATATCGAATGTAATTAACAATATCATTTGCAGGAGCTGTGAGGTAGGTAATCAAAGGAACAACGTTCATTTTTTACGCTTGGTTCCTGGTATACTCATAATGTACGTAGGACGTCCAAGATTGAGGGAATATCTGGTATTTCTGTAAGTACTTAGTATTTTATATAATATTAAAGTTGAAAAATTGAGAATCAGGCATGATACGACTAGCTGGGTTATCGCCCAGGGTCTTTGCCAATTCAGCCATGGATTCGTATGCAGCTAGATATACTAAATAAAGTCAAAGTTATTTACTTGACATACAATAGGCAAAACCTACCGTACTTGTATAATGTACGTTATAATTAAAAATTATAATTTTTACCCTACTGCGGCGAAGCCAAAATTATTTTTGCAGTCTATGTATGTATGTTTGTATTTTCACCGTAGCGCCTAAACTACATAACGGATTTCAATAAATGAGGTGTCATTAGATTTGTAAGAATAGGCTGGGTGACATAAGTTATATAAATTTTATTCAAATTTTATTTAACGGAATTTAAACGTAAGATTCTACCATCAAAACGTGTTTGGTATCAAATTAAAGATCTTGCGAGCACATTACAATTATATATACCTACTTATAATACTGTTCAAGTTAAAATCTATAGTTTAAATGCTGTCGTACAGTTATCGCGGTCCTCTGTGTGTAGCAAACCAAGATTAAGTACAATATTATTACGTAGTCGAGTTATACTTTTAACTTAATGATTCTTCTGTATATAGGTACAATTAATGCATACAAAAACTTACGAATTGAGAACCTCCTGTTTTTTTAAAGTCGGTTAATTAAAGATTTATACAAAAGTGTTTTTTTTTCTTTAATTAACCGACTTCAAAAAAGGTAAAGGTTTTTAATACGTCAGTTTTTGTTTTTTTTTATGTTCGTTACCTCATAAGTTTCGACAGGGCGAAGCGATTTCGATGATTATTTTTTTATTTGAAGGCTGGTGCTTTCCGCATGGTCCCATTTCAATTTGATTCAGTTCTGACAATGGCACCCATGCAATAATCGCAAACCATATAAGTCTAAAATTATTGTAATTAAAGTCTGTTTTTTTTTCGAAAATCATGTTGTATTTAATGCTTGTTTTCCTATTAATTTGAAATATTTCAAATTAATAGCAGCATAGTAGAAAGGTTTAAAACAGATATCATTTAAGAATTGATTTAATCTATTAGCAGTGATTTGACGGTAATAACTTTATGACTGCTATTAAAATTAACATGAGCTTGTTATTGCTTACCGTATGCTGAACTATGTGCCTAAAAACTGCTGTGGCTAGAGCCGGCGGGCATCTTTATTTTTGATTCCATGTCCTGTTTCATTCAAATCATTGTTAGGTGATTCGATGCCAAGTGTAGTAATTATTACATACGTCAAATTATTATGGGCAGTGAATTGCAGTTACATTGATTTCATATTTATTTTATATTAATTTGCTCTAATACAGTGCTAGGTACTGTTTTTCGAACGATTTTATTTAAATTTGAAACATGAAATTGAAATTTGATCATTACTAAAAAGGGTGTGGCGGAGGTGTACAACACCCACACTTCAACTGATAAGATTAGGTCCCATAGAATAGGAGGTGAGCCTATCGCCATTCACCGGGTACAACTCCAACTCCGTGCTGTTATTAAGAGTTTCCTAACCCAGGTATCGAACCCGAAACCTTGATGTGAGAGGCGCTAATGCTAACCACTAGAACAACGAAGCAGAAACCCTTATAATTATATACAGTTAGTATACACACATTGTTTTTACTCCTTTATTTTCTGCTTGAAGTGTAAGATATTGCAACCTTATATACTATGGATTTTATTTATAATAATTTAATTGCATTTCTATATTTAAGTTTATTTTCTCTTTAACCATATTTAGCTATAATGTTGTTTTGGTTGCTATAACTTACACATAGAATTATTGTCAAAAAACAAACAAATATTGTATGAATTATTTGAAAAGATGGTGCACATGAGTTTCTCACCAGCTCTTCTCATGATGCAATACCCATCGGAGCTGGTACTTGGATTGATTTTAATTCAATTTTTCTAAGTTGAATTAAAGTCAATCTAAGCTCCGGTGTCAAATCATTTTATTACAATAAGTATTATAATTTAGTTAGCTAAGTTTTATTTTAATTTTATATTTTTGTGTTTTGATGTTTGTTTTGACGTGTTCAAGCGCCCCTTGGGGCCCATGGAAATAAATGATTTGATTTGATTTGATTTGATAAAATAAATCGTATCTATTATATTTATTTCTCATAGCTAAAATATCTATAAACAAAATTATCTTTATAATATATCAAATTTATCGAATTGTCTTTACTGATCACTAAAATATAAACCAAAAGAAATATATAAACAAAAAAACATTCCTTGCTATGGCATTATGTCAAGCTTCGATCACTTTCGAAAATAGCCTCATACATCTAAAGCTGTCCAATACCATCTCTTGATACAATAATCTACCAATAAAACACCAATTACTATTCATAAATCAAATTGTATGAAGTTGTACGTTCGTGGTTACCCTACCCGTAATAACTGGGAGCCGGGACGTGCGCTAATGACGCGCCCCGGGCTCGCCTGCTATCAGTAGCCATCTGTACGGCGCTCCAGGGACGTCCCATTATGTGGCATGCATCTTGGCTGTGGTATATTCTGTGATAGGCTAATACCAGTGGCAATCGTTCATGGTTAGTTGGGTCATTTTAGGTAATTTTGTTGTAGAAATTGTGACTCACTATAGAAACGGCGCTTTCAGCTTTTATAAAGCGGGTGTTATAGAAGGCTACCAGTAATGCTAACAAGACAAATGAGTTAATGAAATTCAAAATCGAGTTCTCTTATTGTTCAAGTCAATTAATAAGTAGCATATGTTCCCCATGTCTTTATAATGTATCGATTGACGACCGGATGGTAGAGTGGCTAGTGTATCTGCCTGCGACGCCGAGGTTGTGGGTTCGATTCCCACTTAAGACAAATCTTTGTGTACATGAACATGGGGGTTTGTCTCAGTCTGGGTGTTTCTATGTATAATAAGTATGTATTTACAAAAGAAAAGTATATATATATGTATTAGTATCAGTTATTCTAGTACCCATAGTACAAGCTCTGCTTAGTTTGGGACTAGATGGCGTTGTGTGTAATTTGTGAAATATTTATTTATTTATTTAATGACTTATATATGCCACTGTATACTATGTACATAAAAAATTAACATCTATAGCTATGTTAAAGTCATTAAACTTCCTTTTTTTCGCCATAGTTGAGTAAAATATTGAGAAGCTAACATAACATAACAAAACAATATATTACGCCTAAATTACCCAGAAGCCAGGTGGCAGAGATGTACAACACCCACACTTCACCTGTTATGTTTAGGTCCCAGGAGGTGAGCCTACCGCCATCCATCGGGCACAATTCCAATTCCATGCTGGAATTGTAAATTTCCTTACGGAAAGATCACAAATAACACTTTGCCCAAATCGAACTGAACCTTACTGTGAGAGGCGCAAACGCCACTAGACCAACAAGACAATATTAGTAATAAGCTCCTCTCAAGTTATTGCGCAAGTCTTTTTCTAAATAGGGCCTTGCTTTTTTTAGTAGTAGTAGTAGTTCCACTATATTTAATTCTTATGTAATATATCAAGTGTCAATTTAAGTGAATTTTATTTGAATAACCCTTAGATGACACAAAGGACATTCAACTTAGGGTGTATCTTATAATGCCTTTTCTAGCCTCTATTTTTATGGAAACGGCAGCTGCTACAAATATCGTACCGGTAAAGAACCAGATGGTACTTGTTATAATTCCATACAAGTTTGTACTATGAGATAATCTAAATTCTAACGCGTTCAGTGACGGCTTATAGGCCACTGACATGACTTAAAGCACCTGCTTTAAAATACTACAGATACGTCTTGCGCTAATCATCATTTTTAAAGTCATGCAAACTTTTCAATGAAGCAATGCGAAGTATGTTGCATTTGAACTGGTGGTTTTGTTATACTACGCCTGCTCGAACGAACGTATGGTCCATCTGATGGTAAGTGGAGTACAGCCCATAGACATCAACAATCCACGTAAGCAGATTGTAGATACGTCGCTGCAGCTGAGGACTACGGTGTTATGCCTCTTATTACAACTACACACAGACACACATATGCATACAGACACACACACACACGCAACACACACACACACACGCGCGCCATTATTATTCCACGAAATACTTACCCTACAAAACGTATATTGTAACTAGTTTGGAATGTTTGAAATTGATTACTATGATGTATGGGGGGGGGGGGTTGGTGCTCTAAAATACCGGCTTCAGCTTAGTTTGGACACCAGATCGCCCACAAATTACATATAAGTCACACCAAACTGTTATTCAAATAAGAAACTGTAAAGCTTGTAATTTGTGGAGATGAATAAATAAATAAATACAAATACAAATATGCCATTATATTCGGGAGTGATCTCACCAACAAACAGAAACGCAGTAATGCAATGCAAGCACTACTATTTGACGGCAGGTTAAAGGTGAGACGGTGGTGCTGCCGCCCTTGAGCTCGTTTACAAGAGTTCTACTATCACTAAAAAATTAAAAATCGTATAATTATTTTCTGAAATATAAATTAACATACATTATTATCACGCCTATATTAGCCTGAAGGGAGTGGTGGAGTTATATAAAACTCACACTTCACTTGTTTGTTTGGGTTTCATGTGATAGATGATGAGCCTGGCATAATTCCAACCTATTAAAAATACTTTCAATAAATAATAGTTTAAAAAACTAAAAATACGCTTTTAAAGTATACTTCTAACTAAAAAGTGAAAAATAATTTCTATTATAAGCTGAAAAAAGCGTGGGTTGCTCGATAGACGAAAAATATGGCACAGAGCGCCCCACGCTTTTTCAGCTTATATTAGGAATAAATTATTTTTCACTTTTTAGTTAGAAGTACTTTAAAAGTGTGTTTTTAGTTTTTTAAATTATTATTTATTTTCTACTCTTTAGTTTGGTTTATTTATAACAGCGTTTTTTTTTTTTTATTATTATTTTTTTATCGAATTATTGCATTGTCATCGATGTTTGACAGGTGTGCAAAATTTTAATGAAATCTGTCCGTTTAAAGTGGGTCAAAATTGAGTCCAATGGAGTCGGTTACATACATACATACATACATACAGGTGAAGCTAATATAAGCGTGTTAAAAATGCAAACACTTTTGTCCGACCCAGAAATCAAACCCTCTCCTCGCGGTTTGAGGCTGCGTACGCTAACGACTAGACATTACTAACATTTTTGGTAAATACAGAATCGATACTATTGCACCATAAATATTGACTACTTACGAATCATTCTTAGGTCGTATACCTTAATTTACTGATCTATACATCCACCCCACTACGATTACCCAACACAGTGACATTTGAAATTGGTACCTTATTTCCTCTTCACAACAATGTTGTAATTAGTTATATTATTAATATTATTATGCAAATCTTTAACAAAATCATATGACTGTATAACAATCTCTTTTTTGTACTTCTTAAAGATCCTTGCCATCACGTGTTCCTATTCAATAAGAAAGTCCTACGGCGACATGATTTGATCACACAATGGTCGACCAGCAAGAATGTTTCAGTCACCACAAACTCTTAGCAACAATGTTTCAATAAAGATACAATAAGTATCTTCAGTACGTTCAGTATGAAACCTTTCATTCCAAAAACATTTCCTCAAATTTGCGTAACTAAGCTCAAAATTGGAGGAAACCCTTCGGCGATGTGTTTACGTTGTAACAAAATATGACAGCCGATTTTAAAGCAATGTTAAAGAATAAAAAAAAAGGTATTATTCCATACAGTAGCCCATGCGCTCGCCCGAGGAGTCTGAATACTGCAGTATAGTTGAGCAGAGAAGTGATTCAGGTAGCATTGTATTTAATACAGTCAAGATTTTTATATAGAGACCGACTCCCGTTATTCAGGGACCTCAACAGTAAGATCGAATTTAAAAAAAAATGATGGCACTCAATGAATTTGATCAATTATCTTGTCAAACAAACCAGATGAAAGTAGATTTGTGATATACAACGCAGATGAGGAAGTACGGGAAGAAGTCATCCATGACGGACATAGGGGCCAGATAAATTTAATGGCGTTCTTCAGAAAGGTACACGAAACCGGCGAGCATGTATAAGGAGTTGTATGAATGTTGAGGAAGAGAAAGAAGTATGTAAGGAGCGAAGCACATGGCGTGATTTTATGTTTGTATGTATGCACATACCAGTATAGGAGTCAACGATACACAAATCATACGTATTAGTATTATATTAATGAAATCAAAAAAGATTATTACCTTAGCTGACTATCCAAAATTCATCCGTGTTCAGACTTGTAATCTGAGGTTCTCGTTAACCAGTTAACTGGTTCAATATTACTTACAGATCCATGATCGTAACGATACTACTTACAATCACTTCTTACCAAAAAGTATTATATAATAATAATATTTTTTTAGACAACTTAACAGTCCACGGTTAAAAATATACTTAAGTACAGTTTAAGAACTTGCACAAAAAACTAACCAATGAATTAAATGTCTCATCGTACCGCTCGGTTGACATGTAGATCATTAAATCTAGAGAGCATGCTATTGCAACTACCTCATAACCTGTGCATCATTGACGCCACTTACTCACTTACTTTAGTGCCCCAATTGCCCTGATAACGAAAAGAAGAAGAATTGACGCCACTTTTTACGCATTACTGCAAAGAATTCAGCTGTTTGGGCCTCGATGAACATAATTGACGCAGCGTAGCGATGCAGTACCAATAAAAATAAAACCGGCCAAGTGCGTGTCGGGCCACACGCAGTAGGGTTCCGTAGCTAGTCGTAACAACATAATATTTCGACTTAAAAGGGATTTACTATCTGTATTAAACAAGTAACATCTTCATACAAGTCATTACTTTCAAAGGTTTTTGTAATTTGCACGAATTATTCTAAGTAACTGCATTTTACTCTTTGGACCCCAATTACTCTAGAACTAATGAAGTGAACTTATCCGCTATAGTTTTCCTTTAAAGTTCATTACATGTACTACCGACACAATTTTTTTCAGATTTTGGAATCCAGTAGTTTAGCTTTTAGAGGTGGGGGGACGCTCTACTCGAACAAAAATTTGCTCTTTAAAGTTAATTATCTCGCAAACGGATCTCTAAATCAAAAAACTGTCTTAGCAACCCCTAAACGTTTTTAAAAGTCCTATCTAACAATACCCCACACTATGGGGTTGGCGACAAAAAAAAAAACATCCCTACTTTACATGTAGGGGAAAAAGAAATACTACCGAGCTACCCGAAAAAAAAATATTTTTCCAAATTTTACTCTACGACTTTCTTTGTATAGTTAACATACATGTTTATGCAAAATTTCAGTTTTCTAGCACCAACGGTTTCGTCGCTATGCCTTGGACAGACGGACGGACAGACGGACATGGCGAAACTATAAGGGTTCCTGGTAGGTACTACGGAACCCTAAAAATGATATTCCAATAACACGAAATCAGCTGCATAGTTGTATCAATCAGGCTAATTTTAATTGCATTTCATATTTAAAAAAAAAATAAGTTTGAGAAAGAAAAACGATATGACTTAAAACCTCAATCAGATTAAATTAAAAATGTATCTAATTTCTCTCTGCACTTGAGGGCCCACCAGTACGGCGTTGTACTGTGATTATTACCAGTTTTTGTGTGCTCCTCGGACACGTGGGGCGATGAAATTATGGTAATCACAGTTGGTACCAACCAAGCCACCGGTTTTTAGGGATCCAAAGCAAAAACTATAGGGTCTTTGAAAGCCCTGCTTGAGTTATGGACACTATGGTTGATAATATGGGCAGTGATTTAATTAAAATTCTAACTGGGTATTTACCAAATATAATGAACAGGCATGGTATGAACTTGTTATTTTAATTCAACGAGTTGTGTAGTTTCTTCTGCCAGTCACCAATTATTTACTGCTAGGTTTTACTAGACTAATGTTATACTAGACAGGACGTTTTACCTAGTCCATAGTTTTAGATTAAAGCTTGCTGTTGGATGCAAGTGTCAGCGTCAAAGCTCGACATAATATTATTATATAAACATATTTTCAACAAAAAAATATGAAATTTTTGTATAAAAATATTTTAATATACGCTGGTCGTTGACGCTGACTCTTGCTTCCAACTGCAAGTTTAAGTTTCCGTTTAATTAGACAGTGGTTTTCTTTTACTAGGATGGGATGAAGACCCTTTTAGTATCTTTATTTTCATAAAAGTTTTCATGTTTCACTTACTTTCTAATTATTTTTTTCTAATCAAATTAGCTTAAAAAACTGGATTTTGCCATCGTCTAAAATGATAAAATTGACTATTAAATAAAATGAGTTTCACCCATCAAACCACTTCATCGTCAATATTTTGTTCCACTACTGACGGAACCCTCACCGAGAACAAAACAGTGGCAGAGTGTAATGGCAGGTTTTTTAAACAATAATTGTCGTACACATTCATCACCATCTGTTCTATTTGGACCATCAGCATCACGCACGCGTTTCAGTATCACTGCACGATCACGTACGACCGTAGTGCGACCTTAGAGATATTGAAAAGCGATTTTCATGAGGCTTTTTATAAGGATGGTAACTACAGCCGCAGTGGAAATTTTGATCGCTCTGTACAAATAAATCTGCTTTTAGATAATTTATTCCAGATTATATATTCCCGTTATAAAAATAGTGCAATTTTTTTATTTTAGGGACTGATTTCATCGTTAAACTGGAACTTGACATGTTAAAAATCTATGTAAATAATTCATTCTGTAATAGTTTTTATTTTATATTTCTATATATAGATTTTTATATCTCAGGTTTAATGCCCGAGTCGGGCAAAGTGTTATTTGTGAACTTACTGTCACGAAATTTTCATTAGCTACACGGACTTATAATTGTGCTCGGTGGATGGCAATAGGCTCACCTACTTTGCTTCCTACCTTACTTCTTCTACCTTCCTTCCCTTCCTCCCTACTGGATATGATTTACCTTGTTATAATACAAACCGCTACCGCCTATAGCAGTGTGCTCTCCTTAACCAAACGACCAATTCAAAATCGCGCGCTCGTCACACACGTATAATTAAGAAAGAAATGTGTTCTATTCGTGTTTTAAACAAAATGGTATAGACAAATTATACGCGACACAAAGATGGGAAATTTCAACTATTTGTATGATTTTATTTTAATAAGCTGTCGTTTAAATGACTTTCTTGCGACAATTTTAGTGTACAAAGTAACTGTTTTTAATAAGGCTAGTTTGATGCGTTGACTTACTTTTGATGCGGTTGGTAGTTAAGCTGTATGAGTTATTTTAAAAATAAAATAGTTAAGTCTTTTGTACTCTATTGAACGAACTCGAGAGAAGACCGCGGTAGAGCGCTTGCTTACTATCGTCTCACCTTTAACCTGCCACCAATAATAGTGCTTGCATTACTGTGTTCCGGTTTTGTGGTGAGATCAGGCCCTGAAATTACTGGCATATGAGGCAAACACCGTAGTCCTAAACTACAGCGATGCATGTACAATCTGCTTTTGTGGATTGTATATATGTCCATGGGCTATACTCCACCTACCATCAGGTGGACTACACGTTTGTTCGCAGCAGGCAAGGTATAAAAAAAGGCCCAAAATGCAGTGTTTTTTAAAAAAAACATGAGCGTTTATATTACACTAGAGTTAATAGAAAATTTCTTCAACTCATGTTTGTCTTCTTTAGCACAAATTATTCCATTCCATTCCATTTATTTAAAAAACGTTTTTATTATAAATCCGATTTGCTTTTTTTTTCTTCACCGTAACTCAAAAAAGCTCTAAGCTATTACAAGTCCTCGTTATTAAAATAAATTGTAGAAACATTGACCGGTAACATAAAAGTCGGCATTATCAGTGGCAATTAAATATTATTGGTACATAAAACCGGAAAGCTTTTACGTGTTAATAGTTCAGGTAAACGCTACTGTTCGACGTCCATCAATCATTATGCTCTTTATCTAACCATGTTCTACCAGCGACTTCACTTAGAAGATTTGGAATTATATAAATTTATCATCGGGCTAAATTATAATCGAAACTGTAAAATAAATTCCATTGGTACTTTTCCTTACTTTATTTTCTTTTATACAACTTGACATCACACTTATATTACACAGAAGGGTGTGGCAGAGATGTACAACACCCTTCTTGCTTGAAAGGAGCCTCCCCGAGTGACGTACACAACGATTCCCTACGTCCGGCGCACCCCGGGCAATTCGCGAGTTCTCTAAAGCAAATTGGCTAATCCTTTCACCACGATGGCAAGTCAAAATAAAATTTGTCTCAGCCATCGACACGACGAAGAAGAAGACAACACCCTTCTGTGTAATACTCTCACTCACTAGGTGGCTCACCCCCTAGGTGAGCCTATCGCAATCCACCGAGCACAATTCGAACTCCGTGCTGCTATTGTGAATTTCCTGACGAAAAAATCACAAATAACATGCATAGACTAACCTCTCCTCCGTCAGTCGTAATCCTCATGTCTGAGGGTCGTGCATAGACTAACCACAAGACCACCAATGCAGTATTTTTTAATACAGTTGGTAATATACTGAAGAGTTACATAAATTACAAAGATAATGGTATCTCTAGGCACGTAAACACGGTGAATTCGTTGATGAAATTATTGAATTCGTGACATTAATTTCATTAACAAGGAAATTAGGAAATTTAGATAAAACGTCCTGTGAGCAAAACACCCTTATAGCAATACGACAATACATAACATAAAAAACGCCTATATTAACCAGAAGTATTTGGCAGAGGTGTACAAAAAAAACTTAACTAAAAGCTAACCACTAATCGTCCTAAATGACCTTATTATAAAATATTCTATAGTTAAGCTCATAAATCTATTTTTGTCAATATTTTTTTTAAAATTTTTCATTTCATTTCGCAGTGGTACTTAAGGATTTTACTACAACTTAAGTTTGCGTTAGTTTTTGCCTTCCTACAGTAAAACAATGTTTCCTATTCAAACAAACAAACTTACAAACTTCCAAACTGTCATTGAGTAGACATCGTTATCCTGTTTCTAAAGACATAACTCATACACGAGGTATTCGACAATTCCGTTCACTTTTGATTAGTTCCCGCTGTGTTAATAAAATCATAGGCCTATGTTACAGGCGAAAGCGGAATACTTGGTTCTGAAAAATATTTTTCATAATATAACATCAAGCCTGATTGTCCAGCCTAGATGAGGTTTATAATACACATTCTTCACGCGTTTTTAATTGCTATTGAGAATTTTCCTATCGAATAATCATAAGTTGCATAATTATGCTAACCACTAGACTAACAAAACAGTTTTTTTTTAAATTTAATTTACATGTATTTCACAGAAAGTTACCTAGCTAAACCATTTGATTAAAAACTGCATGCTGATCACACCGTTCGATACCATAGATCCATCATGGCATGTTGCTTAAAAAAATAGCAAAGCGTAATTAATTTTGATACGCGTATGAAAAAACTCCTTCATAATATCACGGGATGCAGGCCAACCAAAAACGCATCCTAGTCGCATCCTACTGATCTATAAACTATATAATAGATATAATTATAGAATAATTTCACATTTACTTCTTACGTTTTACTTCATTCTTATAGTAGCTGCGGGCAGCCAATTATCCCACGGCTTGATTCAGCCACCTAATTATAAGCAATCCTTGCCTACACATTTCCTGGCCCAATATCACCCACGTCACAATCAGACTATATTTACTTAGCTAATTGGTTGTAAAGCAGTCGTTGTTCGAAATGGCGCCGAACGATTTTCTGTAGTAAAACTCATAAACCTCCCTGTGTACCGCAGTCGGTTAATGACTTCATGATAAGGCCTTTTTGGTGTAGTCTAATTGGGGATTCAAATGTTTGCCGACCGTTTTTTGTCTCAATCATTATTAATTTAAACGCCAATTAGCTGAATAGAGTTTGTTTTTGTATTTGTACTTCTATCTTAAAGGACACCGTGATTGTATGGCTTTGAATTGATTCAATACGGTTGTCGTAAATAATATGAGCTTGTATTATACGGTGGTTTCAATTGGACTGTGGGTAAGCTGACTATTTAGTGCCTGTATAAGCTGTTTTAGCTTGTTTGTGCGTAGTGTAGTGATCTAAACTTTGCAGAATAAAATAAGTATCTTCTATTCAGAGTCATTAATACATTACAGAGTATTTTGATTTAGTATGATCAAGATGGCCTGGCATTAGAGTTTTTTAGATGAAACAACGCCGTTGTGGCAATTATCAACGTTTTCTTACAAGAGAAAAATTATTGTTGCCTGCCGCAACTGGGTTGTTACCTCTGTAACGTGTAAAACAATATATATATAGCCTTTTCTCCCTAAAACTTTAGTCTATTACTAGAGTTTAAAGAGATTAATAGTGTTAATATAAGTGATCAATTGGTTGCAGTTGGGTAGTAAGGAAAGGTGGTTTCTGAAAATATTTACTAGGCATAGCTTCAGAGCTGAAGGTTATTTTAATCTAGTGTCAACATTCTTTTTCTTTAATAAGAAAACATTGTGTTTTTTAAATTGCTATTGATACACCAAACACTATACTCATTTTAAAAGCAAAATACCTATACCATAAACCCAAACCATATTGCATACAAAATTATCCACAACAGGGTCCAATTTACCATTGGACAAGGGTACAGCAAATCGTCAGCGCATTATTACATTATTATCATAATGCACCCGAATTTGTGTACATTATGAATAATACCACAATTTGTATTTATGAATATGTAAAGCGAAACTTACAGAATATTGGAGGTGATTTTCTGATGTTTTATTTAATTTATGCTGAAGAAAGTAAGCCTTCAGGGGGAACAATTGCTTGGCTGTTTTTCATACAAAAGTAATATGGGTTTATCTTTAATATTATTAAGTTTTTATCTGTTTTTATTGACAAATCATATCTAAAACAGTAAATTGCATTTTTGTCAGCACCCACTTTTTCAAATTGTTTATTAATTGTAACTCTTTTCTCAGCCATCTTTGACTCAGCCATCGACACGACAAAGAAGAAGAAGATTGTAACTCTAATAATGATTAAAACAATTTTGACTAAATGGCCACGAACAAACATGAATTTTAGTGTTAAAGATATGATTTGTCAATAAAAACAGATGAAAACTTAATAATATTTAAATTAAACCCATATTAAGTATGAAAAAACGGCGCTCGGGAGTTCACCCTTCAGGAGTTAAGAGAAAGGCTTTTGTGTATAAAACGTACACAACTGTCTAACCTATATTCTGGTCAGTTGTAAAATATTAATGATAATTTATTTTAAATCTCAATCAATCTCATCTCAATCCCATGGGACCTAAACATAACTAGTGAAATGTGGTCGGTGATATAGGCGTGATGTTATGTTATGTTACTTAACGTTTTTTGTGGAACAGTCTATTTAATTTGAGCTTTTTGGCAAATAATATACAATTTTCTTACATTACGTTACGAGGCATCCACGTCTACATTTTTATTCTCGCAAATAACTGCCCTGGCACAAGACAGGGTTCTTTGTGCAAACTTTGATATTAATGCTAATTAAACCCATCACTATAGCTCCTCTTATAAGCACACGTCAGGCATCAGGCGGAGTTTTTTTGAATATTCTAGTCTTTGTCCTGAATGAATGCAAATCTCATCTCCTTAGATTCCCTTCCGCCATGGTAGCATATCGACGAAAAATGTAGACGTAAATGCCTCATAGCATTTACATCTACATTTTTAGTCTCACAAATAACTGCCCTGGCACAAGACAGGGTTCTTTGTGCAAACTTTGATATTAATGTTAATTAAACCCATCACTATAGCTCCTCTTATAAGCACACGTCAGGCATCAGGCAGAGTTTTTTTGAATATTCTAGTCTTTGTCCTGAATGAATGCAAATCTCATCTCCTTAGATTTCTTTTCCGTCACGGTAGCATATCGACTCGACAGGTGTTGCCAATGTAGCAATATGAACCAGCAATGTACTACACTACACATGAACCTATACATTTCCATTATAGGATAGTCTTGCAATGCACGGGCATCCTGTACAACGTGAGACTATCTTAAATTGGAAATATACAGGTTGATGTGTACCCGTCTGTACATTTACGGCCAGACAATCATGAATAGATCTCGTCGATAGCATCTATTCAATAAGCGAGAACGTTATCAGCCTCATATGAATGAGATGCAATATGGCTGAACAGGTTCTTGGTGGAAAGGCAGAGAGGGACTTGGGTTGTTTTCTTCTACATTGAAATAATAAATATAGTCTGGGTGTTTCGATGTTATAATAAGTATGTATTTACAAAAGAAAAGTAAATATGTATTAGTATCAGTTATTCTAGTACCCATAGTACAAGCTCTGCTTAGTTTGGGACTAGATGGCGTTGTGTGTAAGTTGTGAAATATTAAATATAAAAAAATGCAAGTTTAAGTTAAAATTTTAATTTATTTAAATAGAATTTTAAGTCAAAACCGAAACTCTCACTCATTGTACCTCTTATAAGTTCTGAAAACAATAATTATATTAGAGATAGTTTGAATTAGCCAATTTTGTAAAAAAAAACATGATATCTATCAAAAACAATAGTAGCATGGTCTCTTTTATATTAAAAGGTACCGAAGTTTTTATAAATGTTTTTGAACAAAATTAGACCAATTTCTTAATACTATATGGGTACTTTCCATAATTATTCTGACTATTATGTTAAAAAAAATCAGTTTGACCAATATTCAATATTGGTAAATAAAAGTTACTTGAGAAATAAGAACAATGACAAAATTAAGCCCTTCTTCTTCCTTTTACACTTGATAACATATTTAAAAGTAATTTAATAATTGATTTCCATGAAATAATTTCCAAAATACACCAATTAAACTCTTAAAATATCAATGCACTAGTGCATCGTATTCTGAACGCCCCTCCACTGAATCCGTCTCTGTACAGGATATTACCCGACTGTAATTATTGGGAGGGATTCATTATGACGTTACGTGACAGCCACTGAGGTTCATTTCATCATCGTATGCAATTTGCTGGGAACATTAAATTATAAGATACCCAGTACAAAGACCATATGACTCTCGTCTCTGATCGAAGGCAATACAGTCGATATTGACAATTATTTGATCAATCCAGTCATTACCTTGCGGCTTCTGGTTGTCCTATAGTAATGAAATGTTTGTTGTGCCAATGATAGGGTACGCGATGGTTAATGCTAAGGGTAATGATGTTTTCGAAAGAATGTTCTTTGATACGTGCTTGGTGACTGAATCGGTAGTGGTCTAGTGATCACAAGAGCGGCTCCCGCTGATAAAACCTCGACTTAAGTTTTTGGTATCCATAGACCAACATATGATTGCCTCAAAATATATAATATATATAAATAAAGTTGATTTTTTAATAGCACGCGGTTACATTTTCCCAATTATATATGCTAACTTCTTCCTCTTAGAAAGAGGAAAAAGTAATACAGTCGATATTGACAGTAATTTTGTAGATCCAGTCATTACCTTGCGGCTTCTGGTTGTCCTATAGTAATGAAATGTTTGTTGTGCCAATGATAGGGTACGAGATGGTTAATGCTAAGGGTAATGACGTTTTGAAAGAATGTTCTTTGGTACGTGCTTGGTGACTGAATAGGTAGTGGTCTAGTGATCACGAAAGCGGCTATTGCTGATAAAACCTCGACTTAAGTTTTTGGTATCCATAGACCAACAAATGATTGCCTCAAAATATATAATATATATAAATATCTATATACAGTAGATTTTTTAATAGCATGCGGTTACATTTTCCCAGTTATATTATGCTGATTTCTACCTCTTAGAAAGAGGAAAAAGTAATACAGTCTTGACAGTAATTTGATCAATCCAGTCATTACCTTGCGGCTTCTGGTTGTCCTATAGTAATGAAATGTTTGTTGTGCCAATGATAGGGTACGCGATGGTTAATGCTAAGGGTAATGATGTTTTCGAAAGAATGTTCTTTGATACGTGCTTGGTGACTGAATAGGTAGTGGTCTAGTGATCACGAAAGCTATTGCTGATAAAACCTCGACTTAAGTTATTTGTATCCATAGCCCAACAAATGATTGCCTTAAAATATATATATGCCGTACTTGTCAGTGTTCATAATTGATGCTGTACCTATGTTTAAGATCTATATGTTTTTTTTTTTTAAATAACGCGGCGTGTCGCTCTCTCTTGAAGATGCCTTAAAGTATAGGTGAAACCGCGGTTGACTAAATAGACCAATAATACGTGAGTTCCGTATTTCATAATTTGAATAATCTATAATGTAACAGTGCAAAAAAGACTGAATACTGAATATATATATTTATACATAAACTAGATTTTTTCATAGCATGCGTTTACATTTTCCCAATTATACATACTGATTTTTTCCTCTTTCTAGCCTCAAAACGAAACCCCATCCAAAAAAGAAGCAATCAAACTATTTTATATTATTAATCGATATCAATCGAATCAAAAGGTATCAATTAAGGGTAATCAGTTATACCACTCATTAAGCCAATTAAGCCAAATTCTAGTAGTCTCAAGTAGCCATTACATTTTTTTGCAATCTCGACATCTAATTCTTAACCACAAGTCCAGTTAATCACGCGAATAAATTATTCGCTGTGAACTCAAATAACCGTCTAACGATGTCAAAACATTTAACAGCCAATGCAGTTATGCTCTGTTTTAGTCTACTCGTAAAAAATATAATAAAATATTGAGAGGAAGTATCTAATAATGACCAAGCGCACTTGGCTTGAGGCGATGTTCTTATAACTCTTATTAATCGGAAACAGCCTTAATTTTGGTCAATGAATTTGTGAATGCAAATGATTTTTATAAACAAATCAATTTCAACCTTATGCTTCAAGTTTAAGGTTGCAAATTGAAGGTGATGGTATTTTTGAGGTACGTTATCCGGTCACAGAGTTTTGCTAGAGGCTGTAATTTATTAATGGTCGTATAGCCACGTTTTGATGGCACAAATTAGACAAAGGTACTTTGATTTCACTACAGACTTCATTCTACTGTTGTGTTACGACGGTATTGAGATGTGGTGGTATTTTATTATATTTTAATAGAGATAAATGCTGTATGCTCCGTTGCTTGATGCAAGAAGAGTGTTTAATGAGTTTAGTTTCACCAGACGAGGTTGTTACAGTTTTACAGGCGTACACAACTTGATCGTAAGCGCTTACGATAAATCTGGGAGAGATTGGTATTTTTTTCTTAATACAAACATTAATTATTTTTAACCATTCTATTGTCAAATAAACATTGTATGCAGAGTGGATCTGACATGAATGCAAACCACATTTTTCTTCGAAAATTAGCAATTTTTTATTTCATTCGTTTTTTTTAAACCGTTAAACACATTACACACGCTTGTTGCTATGTTTTGTATCTACTCTGTATATTTAAAAAATACTCCAGGGGAATAAACTGAATAAATCAATCTCTACATTCAGATTTGTGTAGGCAGACATTGATAAACACCATGGATTTCTGAAAAAAATAAATTTTGGCGAATATCTGCTCGATTTTGCTTCTTCATATCTATCATTGTCTAATAATCACTTATCTGATGTTTAAATTAATCGATTAAATTGAATCAAATCAATCACATCCCACGTTATGTCTATAACAAGATAGTTTACTTTTTAAACTTGTAAAGACAACATACCAAACATGGTTATTTTCACCTATTATTTTAGAACTAATTTTAACACAACTCTCTCTGTGTGGTCCCATCTAAATAATGATGTGTATTTGTTTAAGGTCTAATTAGTGGACAAAATATTTTAAATGTTGAACAAGTTATTCAAGTACTTACCGCCAAGATTTGTTCTGACTCTGGCTGTTCTTTGTGTGTGTGAATACCCCCGCGACACAGGAGTTATTCCTAGTGCAGGCGTCGTTTTATTTAATAAAAAAAGAAAAAACTGAAAGGATAATAATGAGCTATATTTTATCCAAGACTCCTTAGATGAGGTTACGCTTCAATTTGAAGGGCGCTTAATTTTTCCATCAATTAATCCTTTTTTTTTTCAGTCATAAAGACTATCTTACTAGGTGCAAGCTTACTTTTGCTAACAGTGTCTAATACATAATTTGCCAAAAAACTTAACATTTTTTACGCCTATGATTCACTTAAGATATTTTGATTACAAAGATACAATAAAAAGTGGGATTAAACATAAAAAAAAAATTGCTTCAAATAAAATTGCTATTTAAACATTTTAGATTTTTGTCCTTAATTAATTCAGGGATTCATCGAGACATAACTGACATTGTAAGACGTTATCAATTAAAAAAAATACATTAAAACCATCATGGGGGTTAGTTTTGAAGGTTGATGAGGGAATCTTATTTTAAACAAGAATGCGAAAGCAAAACTGATCATTTTACAAAATTTTAATTATATTTTAAGACAGATAAATCATAAATAGACAATCGTTATCCTCTGATCAATCATTTCTATATAAAAACTTCATGCATTTTTACTTAGTTCTCACAAAAACATATAAAACACTATTTCTTGTTCTAAATGC
The DNA here is from genome assembly GCA_905147285.1 of Hypena proboscidalis. Lineage (NCBI taxonomy): Eukaryota > Metazoa > Arthropoda > Insecta > Lepidoptera > Erebidae > Hypena > Hypena proboscidalis. The sequence continues at coordinate 4,414,789 of LR990132.1, forward strand.
TATCCAGATATAAAAGCAATAACAATAACAAGATATATTTAGCCATGGCTCAAAAAAAGCTGCTGTCCGAAGTAATTACTGACTATGACAATAACAAAATATTTTTCAGGTTAAAATTTACTGTCAAAATATTCACTTTAAAAAGTAAATAAGTACATAAAATCACGCCTGTATCTCACGGCGGTAAACATGGCAAAAATGTTCATAATGTATTTAATATTTTTCGTCACATAAAACGAAATTAGACGAGAAATCAATGAAATGAAAACTTGCTTTAAGCTACCAAAAATCCAAGCAAGTACGGAACACGAAACCACCAATCTAATCCGATAGCCATCTGGCGTAACATTCCTTAATAATTCTTACTGTATGGCGCGTGCCCGAGTATCGGCTTTCATCTAACATAATAACTATTCATTGTAGATAATAAAAAAATCGTATCTCCACTAGTTTACAGTAATAGCTGGGAGCTGATTTCGGCGTCTATTTATTAGTTTTCGTTTTTTTGAAACTAACTATCGGTTTGGCCATATGGTTGTACGTAGGCGTAGTTATTTACGGAGTATGCTCTTTATACCTTACATAATAATGCGGCCTTAGGCATTTGCTGAATTTAATGAGAATAGTTTAAAACCTTTTCGAAGAAACTGTTCATAGTATGACAATTAGATCTATTTAGTGGGTTAAATATGCGGCTAGAATTTTTGCATCCAAAAAGGAGAAGGTTTTATCGACGCGTTTTATTTTTTTATGTTTGTCCAGCGTTTTTTTCGTCATTTGTAAACCGAATTAAAAAAACCCTTTTGGTTCTTGGTTTAACACGGGACACTTAACTGAATTTGATAGAGGACAACAACCTTATTCCGTACATTAATGTATTCTTACGCATATAATATATATATTATTGTGAGAGATATTTTTGGTAATTTGATATGGATTGAATGGATTGGCAGGAAGGAGGAAATTTACAACTCAAAAAATGTCAACGGCAATGTAATTATTGGGATACCTGATATATAAATTGATCGCGTTATTAATTCTAACTTAGTTGTAAAGAACCGCCTATGAATAACAAGACCCGGAAACGGAAATTACTATAGTTCCGTTTGAAATTAACAGGGTTTTAGGCAGGACGAGTGATTAGACCTGATTTCAATTAAATCTCTTCTGAGTTATGATGACATTTAAATATTTCGATTAGTTATTAATAGTTGGATAGATGAGAACATAAAAGAAGGTAATTTATTTATGAAAATTATTTACAAAATTTAGCAGTATATGAAATATTATAAACTTTTCTGAAATTAGACTATCTATTCCTAATCATTCATTTATTTGAGTGTTATGTATTAGAAGACCATTATACAGGGTGTAAACGACATATTATGAATAGCCTTGATTCAGAGCATGATTAAAACTTTAACAATTCTGCACCTCCAAAATCAGACCTAGAATTGTTTACACGTCATTTCTTCTTTCAGAAGCTAATGTTATTTATAAGAATTATTAGCTGGCAAAAACTTTTTTAAGTGATTATTGACTTGATTTTGAAGCTATCAGAATATCTTTAAGTTGATCAGGAACTTGCAAATGTATTCGGATAGTAGCTAGCGGGTAATGGGATAGGGATAAGCAGTCGAAAAAATTGACGACAACTTTTTCCGCAGAAAAATGTTTGCATCAAATACCGCCAAATTGTCTACTGAATCACTGTCAAGCACCTCCGTTAAGATGTCATTTACACCCAGTATATCCCTTCTGGAATTTTAAGGAGCTAATTGAGGCACCAGTATTTACATATAAAATTAAATACAAGTATTATGCTATTTTCTGTCTGCCTGAATGTTATTACTTCAACATACAGTGTAAACAAACAGTCATTACGACTTCAACTATCTGGTAGCATGCAGTGTCTACATTGTCATAGAGTACTGAACGGACAGACCCGCGGGGCATGACTAGTTTAAACTAAAACACTATTGCAAGTAACAATTTGGCCCGCAGTACCGTTGTGGCTATAGATCAGTTCAGGTGTTGTTTGCCTGCGGGCTTACGGTATGGTGCCTGTCAGAAGATTAAGAGGAAAATAATGTTTTTTTTTAATAAACTTACGTGAGCATGTGTTTAGGGGTAGAACAAACAGAAACGATGTGAGAATAAGTCGCGTTGCAAACGGGGCATAATAGCATTGTGGTTTCAATATTTAGAAAGGATAGGGCGCGGAGAGGACGCGTTCAACTAACTGTAAGTATGTTGTTGTATGAACACTTGGAACACACACCCGCCCCATGTGCATTCTTTTCTGCCACACTTTGTCTCACAAGCGTCATATTTGTGTTTCGTGCCCTGTTTATTTTCCGTCGCATCGTTTTATATAAAACTAGCGACCCGCCGCGGCTTCGCACGGGTACAATGCTGATACTAAATACACTACAGAAAAACTGTGAACGTTGTATATAAAAACAGAGCGGCCCGCATTCGCACGGGTATATAATATCCTATGTCACTCACTGAAAAAATGATTAAAATCGATCCAGTAGTTTGATTTATTCATTACTGCCCGTGGCCCGCACGCGTTAAATTTGGAGTAAAACAATTCCCCCTTTCTATGCATGTATTATACATAAAAACCTTCCTCTTGAATCACTCTATCTATTGAAAAAAACCGCATCGAAATCCGTTGCGTAGTTTTAAAGATTTAAGCGCACATAGGGACAGAAAAGGCGACTTTGTTTTATACTATGTAGTGATGTAATTGAACGGGTACCGTTTCTCCGACTCGTCCTCGTCTTACAACTATTTTGTTGGTTACCTCTTAGGAGACTGATATTAGAATTATTTTACGTGTGTCTATGAGGTCGCAACTTTACGATAGAGTCCAGTAGTTGATGAATCTTCATTTAATAGTATTATTATAATAAAGTTTTCCTACCTCTATTATCAATCGTAAACTTATGCCGTGGTTGTCTATCATCGTTACGAGCAAAAACAATGATGTAATAATATTTGTGTGTAACATTGATAAATCAAACAAAATTTTATAATGTTTAATTCGAAAATTTGAGAGGTTGAGAATTTAAGTCAAATATGTCAGTTTTATTTTCCGCTATCTGCCTGTAACTTGTACTCTTCTTTAGCCAAATGGCAGGTGAGATCCTACCTTATAGTGACCACCACGCCTTTCCATATGGAAGTATAAATTTGTAGTTCTTGGCTAAAATATTGTTGGTTACGGTTTACGATGCCCACACTGTCAACAGATTTATAAGTATGTAGATATATTTATTGTGGTGTAGGTATAATTATTTGCTCTACAGTGTAATCTTAGCTTCGAACTGGTAAGACTCGTAAGTGTTATTTTTCTTTTGTGACTTAATTATAATATGCGTAATTACTTGTTAAGGTTCCTGCAATAAATGCCTGAAAACATGGTCTACAAAAATTGTTATGGCAACCTGGAGCGAAGATTAAGTGGTAAATTACCACAATATACATGTGACCTGAAAAGTTCAGTTTATATTATGAGGTTATTTTCAATGATTCGTTTTAAATTTTTAGGGTTCCGTACCCAAAAGGTAAATGGAACCCTATTACTGAGACTTCGCTGTCCGTCTGTCCGTCTGTCACTTTTAGCCAGACAATTGAAATTTTCACAAATAATGAATAGTTGTTGCCGCTATAACAACAAATACAACAAAAACTTAGTAAAATTAACTTTTAGGTGAGGGGGTACAACAAACGTGTTTTTTTAAAGTTTCAGCTTGACATTGATAACGGTAACAGAAAGAAGTTTAAAATATTCACAGAATATTTATTTTTACGTTAAAAAATACAACCGAACCGTAATGGTATGGACCCTTCGTGCGCGAGATCGACTCGCACTTGGCCGGTTTTTACTTTTAAAATGGTAACCAAGCTTTAGGTTAATGCGAAAAACATCAAATAATTAAGTGTAGGTATTACCCAGAAGGGTAATACAGCACCTGTTACGGATAGTGCCCATAAAAAAAAATGGATTTTGTACATTACATAGAACGCCAGAAGCAATCACACTATCCAATGGTCCCAATGACAAGGTCAAATACACACAATTCACTCACTCAAGCACACCCAAATAGGGGTATAGGGAAAGGGGGTGAGCTTTTCGCCATCCACCCGGCACAAATCCGATTTCGCGCTGCTAATGAGACCTGACAGCAAAATCCTAAAAACACTTTTACTCGACCGAAAAATCGAACCCAAGACGGCGGTGAGAGGTCACATACGCTAACCACTATACCAACGAGACTTTAATGTATGCTTACAATAGGATGAACCTACATAGTTGCGAACAGCTGATGATACACATTCTTCTACTGGCTCCTATGGAATGTATTAGGGAGTGCTATTCTGAGAAAGAAATTAAATACACGTGCCCCGCATTTGTTAACAAACAAAATAGTTATTAGAAAAATGGAGCCTGGTATCGTAAATTTTTTCTCGTAAGTTGTCCAATATACAATATAATTAGATGAAACTGTGAAATGAAGCATGTGTCAACAGTCTACATATAGGACCAGTCTAATTTAAAAAGGAATACTAATTAATGAAATAATTCCTTAGGGATTACTAGTTGTATTAGTACCTATATTATCAATTTTCTGTCTCAAATGTTAGGCTTCACAGGAGAACTCAACACCTTATTTTGAAGCCAGTAGTTGGCGGTGTAAACGCCCGCGGTTCGGAAGATACTTCGTCTGATCACTTTACTTGCCCGCGACCTCACCAAACTGAATAGATTCCGCAAGGTCATTGAAATCTTGACCGGTCACTGTCTACTAAACAAACACCTACACACGATAGGAATAACAGACAGCCCTCTATGCAGAGGATGCATGAAGGCAGAAGAAACGCCACAGCATGTCATCATGGAATGTAGCAGCGTGGCCGACCAACGGGCACAAAGTCTTCAGTCACCAACATCGCTTCCGGAAGCATGCAGCAGTCTTGGGAGGCTGCTTTCCTTCTGGACCGATATAGGCTGGCTGGAGTAAACGGGAAACCTATCACTAAGACTAAATGCGGACACCGCCCTGGAAAACTAAACTAAACTAAATTCTTCACGGTCGTTGAGATCTATCCGTCCCACCGGGCTATGAGAGTGGAGGAATAGATAGTGCTCTTATATTACGTGCAGACGTTTGAACATCATTACAAATAAATAAAATTGAAGTGTCTGTTTTTAATGTCAAAATAACAATGTTTTTTCCACTTGATATAGTTATTTGCACGATACTTATGCCCAAAATACAGAGTAAAACATTTTTGTCTCTCTGTCTGTCTATCTGTTTGTATCGGCTAATTTTATAAACTGCTGGACCGATTTTGATAAATTTTGACATGCAAGTAACTAACTATTAGGTGCGTAACTTAGGCCACGTTTTATTAATGTACCTACGACGTAAAGCTAGTTATGGCTAATCTCCGTTGAGATTGGCCACCGCGAGCCGAAACTCAGCTAGGATAACATACAAGAGATATGTGTCTCATGATCATTAAACTGATCTTTATGCAACCCATAACGTATCTATACAATAAATTGCGAAATATCGAACGTGCTAGTATTTAAATTACCATAGTAAAATAACAACTAATTGTTTAATTGTATAGGCTGGTTGTATTTATAAAACGTCTATATTTTACCGTCAAATTAAACAAAAATTCATTTAATTGGTTACTGGCGCGGGCTATCTTTGATGATGGTATTCAATAAATGGAATTTGCGTAAAATCATTATTGCTGGTCATTTCAATCAGAACGAGAGTGATTTGGTTATGTAAATGGTTTGATCCACTTTTGTTTTTTTTTAGAAATGCTTCATTGATTGTGTGATTAATACGATCAAGCGCATTTTTTTCCAATTGATGATATTTCTTCTAATATAACATTGATTATTGAGTGATCAATTATCAAAACAATCAGGCAGTAGACATTTGGAAAAGAAGGACCAAATAACCAAGAAAGGTCTAAGTCAGTTGACTTGGCTTATTCTTATAAATCAATTGATCAGCCTTCATTATAACCGTCATTAATATTCGAAAATCTCAAAATATACCTACCCAATTTACCATCTATTGAAAAGGTGAAGAAATTTGATGGTGGTAGAGCTCTTGTGAAAGAGCTCGTGGGCTGTGGCACCACCGTCTCTCCTTTCAACTGCCACCAGTGCACTACTGAAGTGTGTGTGTAATTATAATTAATTCCTCAGAGGAATATGCCAACCGGAAGTGTCATTGTCAGACATCCTCAGCTGCCAAATGAGGAAGAGCGCCGCTCTTGCACACCTTACAAAACTAGTTATCAAATTCTATGATTTGACACTAGCATCTACCTTCACTCCGCCGCGAGTTTTGCCAACATTATTTGGAAAACATTAAAGACATTTTTGCGTTCATTGCGTGTCCATATTGGTTTTTAGTCTGAGTGTTAGACATAATACCGAAGCTTTCAGATAAAGAGACACATCTTCAACCTGCTTTGTGGATTGTTGATGCATTAACAAAATATATTATTAGGAAGACTACATACCCGTTACATAAGTCTTACAAATATAATGTGAGTTCTTACACTATAAACGATCGACGTCTATCTTAATAAGAGTGCACCACTGCTCTGTTCGACCGTCGATCGATTTCAGTGTAGATAACACTAAAAGGTTGCCTGGCAGAAATTTCGTCAAGCGATAAGGCCGCCCTTTGCATATTGTTATTATCTTTAAATAGTTATCTTTAGTTTGTAATGGAATGGTATGCAAATAAAGTTTTTATCTATCTATCTTTCTATCTATCTATAACACTCTAAAACTACCTAAATATCTAATATTCTTATGTCAAAATAACGTTACCTGATCTATTCCTCATTCCTCAAAGGAAATCAACCGTAAAGATAAAACATAACGTTGACGCTAACGTTTTAATACCCCAGATAATGCAAAGTTATAAATCAATACATCTGTAAGATAATCGTACACTCGGCTATCGATCAACCTATACATTTCCAGTATAAGGTGGACTCTCGTTGTATAAGCTTCCCGGGCAATCCGAGACCAGCTTATAGTAGATATGTACAGGTTAATCGGTAGCCTGTGCATACCGGTTATGTGCGTGGGCACAAAGTAATTTAAAGAATACGTTATAAGAAATCGATCACCGACGGCGTATTTTGTTTACTTTTAAAACTTTTTTGATGAATGAATAAATTAATGTTACACTGTTGTTGAGTAAAGTCAGGTTTTTTAGAAAATGAAAACTTAATCTTTGATGTTGCCCAGATGCGTTTTGTTTCTAAAAATTTAAATTATTTTTATTTTGAAAATATTTAGGTACATCTAGAAAATTAGAAAACTTACGATTGCATTATAAGATGCAGGATCTTCAACTGTATAGTATAATCGATTACCAAGACTCAACAAAAAGTCTAAAACGACCTGCAAATAATGTGCTATATCTGCATGTTATTTTGCGATCGTCATTTTTTTGATTCTTTAGACGTACCTACATAAATATTTTCTTTTTGTTTCTGTTACACACACAACAAATTCTTACTAATATCCTTTCTATTAGGCTGTGCTAATATTATAATTGTAAAAGTAACTACTGAACTAAACTACTGAACAAATATTTATGTGAATTGGTATGAAGATTGTTGAAGAATTGAAAAGGACATATTAGGCTACTTTTTATCAAAATGCTATGCAAGAAAAGCCGCGCGCGGAAGATAGTTAAATATCATAAAACTTTGTCATAAGTAGGCTTAATCAACCATTTGATAAATCGACATAGCGAAGACGATCGAATTTTACCGGCAATTCATTGCAGCTTTTGGATAATATTTTTATATGATATTTCCGCATCAATATAATTATGTTGAATTTATGATTTTGTTTTTCCTGTCTAAGTATTTCAATGAATAACGTAATGTAATTATAACATAACATCACGTCTTTATAACTCAGATGGGTATGGCAGATTTGTAAAACACCCATACTTCACCTGTTTTGTTTAGGTCCCATGTGAAAGGGGGTGAGCCTATTACCATCCACCTGGCTCAAATCCAACTCTTGAGAACTATCTGATGGAAAAATTACACTATTGCTCGACCCGGGAATGGAACCTAAGATATCGCGGAGAGAGGTGCATAAGCTAACCACTAGACCAGCGAGGCATGTAATTATTACTTGTAAAATAAGCATAGGGCTTAATGAGCTATGAATGTGGAGAAAGGAAATTGCACTAATTAGCAGCCTGCGCTTGATCTTTATAGGTTTACAAGCATTATTCTTACCAACAGTTTTATTATTTCTCGATCAGATGCTGTGTTTCCTGAGTAAAGTATTTTGAGGTCAATATATCTTCAGTACCTACCTACCTTCGTACCTTCTCATATTTTTCTTCTTCTGCAAAAAGTGATGACCTTTTTATATTGTTTTTCGTATATTATTTAAAGCTACTTGGATATTTGCATCTAGCAGTCAGGATTTCGTGCTTCTGAGCTGATACTGGAAGGTACAACTCCTCTACGTTTAGGAGTATGGGGATAATTCTTTAAATATAGACACCCTCACTCTTGCAAGTTTTACACAGATGAGGTGAGATGTTGAATATTTCTTATTTTTTTTTTAATTATTGTAACAAAAGACTTTATATTATACCTTAAAGAAAGCCAGATCTCCGGTGCCATACTATAATTTGTTTAAAATTCATTGTTAATTGAACCTAAACGAGAAAATATCCAAAATACCGAGAAACAAGAGTAGAAAAAACAATATACAAAGAAGTTAGTAGCTATCACAACAGTCAAATTTGTATGGTGCTGAATATAGATAAACATTAGTGTAATTCAAAGCAATATATAATTAAATGAATACCATAATATAAATCAATGCTAAGAGAGCCAGAAAAACAAGTAAGTTCAACTTATGAATAACAGATGGCGTAATAGTGGAGTTTATTACTATAAAACTTTTCCCTTTTGGCCAGATGTTGTCCAAGTCTTTTTAATTTTTCCAATTACGAGAACATTAAACAGTAGAAGTCTGTTCTGACCGCAAATTCTATCTATAGTTCGGTCTAGTGGTAAGCGTATGCACCTCTCATCGTGAAGTCTCGGGTTCGATTCCCGGGTCGGACAAAGTCGCACCTCCGATAAAATAGGGTTACAACTCGAAAAACCTGAATTTATATAAAGGTGAAAATAAACTCACGGATTTGTTAATCAGTCTTTATTCTTACACTATTATTCAAATGAGATTAAAATTATACATACTTGAAGAACTTACACAAAATATGTTTTAATGGCATACGCCATTTTTCAATTTTCCTGAAAAACAACCTGAAAATTCCGAATTGTAACAGTATTTTAGATAACTATTCGAACTTCTTTTAACAAAAATACAATATGACAAATGTAACAATTCTTATTATAATGAAAATCACTCAGTTTTTTTTACTTTTTTTAACTTAATAAAGTATACATACAACTGTAGACTTAAAACAAAATTTCAAAAATTGAAAAATTCTAATTAAAAAAATGTAAACAATTCTAGTCATCACAATTTCAACGAATCACTTTACAGTACAAGTTCAGGTAGTCTTTAATTAAGCTATGCTTACATAATATTTGTTTAATGTTCTCCTTAATTAAATAATGTTACTACGTAGGAACTATCATCACTATAAAAATCAAAATCACAGATAAAGTAAGTTTCAGTCGTCTCATAATTTAGAGTGTATAATTATAAAAAAATTTAGGTATTAGTAATTAGTATTAGGTAATTCAATATTCAATTACAATTGGTTGTAAAAAGGCGCATAGAAACGTGGTATATGATTACTAATTAAACTCATCAAATCAGCTTTCTTCCTCTCGCTTATTGAGAGCTGTCTGACGTAAGCAGGCTTTAGTCCTGGCAGAACCTCAGGGTGTGTTCGCCAAATTCTAGATTCCGAAAATCCTTCGTCCTCATAAGAGTTCTTGTAATAAAGAACACAAGGTGTTTCTTTCATGAATTTAACGACTCTGACGTCTTTCAATTTCATGTTACCCGTACCAAAGCGTAGTTCTGCATGTAACTTCGAGATATAAAATCATTATAGGAAAACTCATTTACCGAGTATGGGGGTCCAGTCTTTTTGGCTGTTCTTATGATTTGTGCATATTGAGAAGGCACGTAAATTGGCGGAATGAACGGAGTCGCCTTCATTTTTAGTATGTCCTGTCACTAAAAATTTGTGTGTAATAGATTTCAGTTTATCGTATTTGAGTACGCAATAGGCGTATAGAGCCATTAATAACTTGTTTTTATTTTGTCCTCCGCAGTTGTCCGAATAAAAAGTTATATCAATGGCAGAACCATAAATAATACACAATATTAACTTTTAGAATGAAATCTACCTGGTAAAACAGGTAGGTAAGGTAAGTATAGTAGGCATTTTACCTTGCAATTTACCTTTTGATTATCATTTAAGGCTAAACGTAGAATTGCGTCAGTACGTTTCATTTTGATCCTAGAATCATAAAGCATATTCAAAGCAAATAATCCGAAAATACCTAAACATTGTTATAAAACAAGATTACAAGTCGAAATATTCAGACAAACTACATGTACATTTTTAGTCAAATACTGTTACAACGTGAAAAGTAACGCTACATTACAATAATTCCTATCTAAAATACTGATACAATACAAAATATATCACTTTATTATAAAAATATTGAACTAGTTTAATTCAATCCTTTAACAATAAACTGTAATAATTCGACTTGTAACTCTTCTTTAGACAAATTGATGTAAACAACAAGATTTTACCTGTCTAGGACACTATTATATTTCAAATTGTAACTAATTGAGATCATTTTTGAATCAAAATGCTTTAGTCATGTAGCGTTACAACTCCATCTTGCAGCGAGTTTTAGAGTTACAGATATAACCATTTTGGACAAGATAGATGATAAAATTTGAAGTATTTCTGTATCATTAACTCAAAATTCGACTTTTTTGAGTTGTAACCCTATTTTATTGGAGGTGCGAAGTGATATTAATGAACTTTCCGTCAGGATATTCACAATAGCAGCACAGATTTGGAATTGCGCCGGTGGATGGCAATAGGCTCACTCCCATCCCATGGGACCTTAACATAGCAGGTGAAATGTGGGTGTTGTTTACCACCACTGCCACACCCTTCTGAATAATAGAAGCGGGATGTTGTGTTATTTTCTTATCTGTTAAAACATAAATCATGTCATAAACTATCAAATCAGTAACAATAATTGAGTATAATTACTAGTTACCACACGATTTGCATAAATATCTGCCGCATTCGTAATTTCTCTAATATTCATTAGAAATATTCAAAAGTACAGACCAAAAAAAGACTAATTAAGAACAGTGCCAAACAGTTTATTCGATATTAATTGCAAATAAACTCTAAATCACTTGGGCGAAATAGACGAAAAGGTGTTGTATACTAATAAAATAATTATTGTTTACTACTGATTGCTTCGAATGTATCATTGGGCAGGCGTGGTCAATTCACACGAATATACGATTTATGCTACCACGACTTTTAATCATAAACTACCTTTCTTCCCCAGGCAACTTGTTAAACACATACGTCAATATACATCGCTGGCAGACTAAGAACTGATTGTATGTCTCTTTCAACAAAATCATCAATGAAAAGTGAATATTACAGACAGGGTTATTATCGTATGGTAGCAATAAGTTTCAAAGTATAGTGTACTGAGTTGGTAGCGCTCAAAAGTGGTTCTGTTATTATTTTTTGCTAAGAAACAATTTCCTGTCGGAATAAAAGAAAGGATCATAAATTATTCATTTGTACAATATCGATTTCTTAATATGGTTGTACATGTAATTTTCTTGAGCTGATATTATAATATCTTTATTTATAAATATAATATGTATACCTGTTTTCCATACATACGGCACTTGAGAATGAACGCCCCAGTTTAGTCAATGTACTGACTAAACTATTTAGATAATAGCCAGAGTAGCTATAACAAGGCAAAATAAATAATTGGCATTTTGCATTTCATTTTGACAATACCATAGGCTACGATCCTATGACACATATTCCTGTTTTACCTCCATAATGTTTATAATTACCGTTACTACTTATAATTAATATGAAATATGGTACAAGTTCTAATATGCTAGTACTTATGCGCACATATTTATCACTAGTAGATTAGAGACTGCCTACTAATATGGTGCCGCCTACTAATGTTGTTGATGTGTGATCTAAATACATGCTTATAAATTAATGCATTCAGGTTACTACAACCTTAGTAACTTATAATCACCAAGATCAAAATTGACGTCTCAAAAATCACCTGTACACTTTCAAAGCAGCACTTTCTCGCTTCATCAATACAAAATACTCCATTCATATCTAAAAATAATGGTACAAAAACCAAAACTAATCCATCTTGGCCCACAATAGGTCTAATTGAACTACCACGCTACCATTCTACTGCACTATAAAAGGGTAAAATAAAAAACCAAACAAAAGATGTTATAGAGTAAAAATTACATGATATGAAAATGTATGTAGATGTTATTATCGTAACATGTGTGGAACACATGGCCAATGGACCATACGGTGCCTTTCAAACTCAATATATTCATCGCGTGATAAAAATCGTAGAAAAGTTTTTGCTTCATAAAATATTGGAATGTTTTTTGATATTGAAGTATGGTGCAGCAAATGTTTGTTTAGGATTTATTCGTTTAATGTCTGTCATAGATCACGACCGGAAGGAACCCAACTCAGAAAGGATGGCATTAACACATTGCCAGGTGATTTGAGCAGCAATTAGAAAGGAAGCAGGTGAATGAATCTGCTATTATGCTTAATTACCTACTAGGTGCACGTAGAAGAGGTGATGTTTCATTTTCCGACGATATGATCCTCGTAATGAAAATTAACTGAGTTAAATGTGAGTCTTTGTGTCATCAGGTTTTGCTAACTTTTGCAAAATATTATTTTTTGAAAATATGTTAAGATGGTCTACAAAAAACATGATATTAATAAGTAGTTTTAATCATATTAATTGTTTCAGTACTTTTTCTTTGGTAGGTAATTCTCTTTTTCGGTACCATCTAGCTTTTATACGATTTTTTAAAGATCTACAGGCTTAGCATTAGTTACGAAATAATCGTAACTATACCCGTAACACATCTATGTCTAAATTTGTTACGCCCTAGTGTGTCATCATTCTCCTCAATGGATGCTTCAATATTATCTTCCAATTCTTCGAAACCTCCATTTATTTCTATTACAGTCATCCATAGATCCCATTCCTAGCTGCTTGAGATAGATATCACAATTATCGCTAAAGTTCTATATTGTGTCATCATTCTCATGCAAGGATACTTTAACTTCATCTACAAGTTCTTAGAAAGCATCTACAGCAATAGTGGCATCTAAAGCTGATTCCATAACCATTCGAGATTGGTTTTTTCTGGTCGGCGTGCGCACCCCGGGCGCGTTGCGTCGTCACGGAGCCTCGTGCCCATCCGCCGCACCTTGCTGCGTCTACCGTTTTTTGTAGCGAAAGCAATATTCGCGGCTTTTCATTTGGTTCTGCATATAATTTATCTACTGATTTTATAGTACTTACCTACTTGTTACCTCAATATTGCATATCCAACATTTTCAGACCAGTAATAGTATTTTTATGAAGGTATGAAAATTTTCTGGTTTTCATAGACAATTTTTTTGAAACTATTAAGCTTTGGACTCAGTAGTATTTTAAAGTGCAGATTTGATAACAAAAATACTTAATAAAGAATTAATTTGATTCAAACGTCCAGCAAATTATTCTCATCTACTAATTTAAGAGTAACTTCGCTAATACTCAAAGCTACTGCTTGGTGTATCACATTTTAAAATGCTACTGCGTTAATTAAGAGGCGGGATCAGATATTAATTATTCGTGCGACTACATTCACCGTGTTAAACATAATTAAAATGATCACAAATACCCGACATAGTTTTTTCATGGAATCATTACGACGTTTTTGGCTGCCTTGAGATTGTATCGATATGTAAGGTGTTACAATTGGTTGAAGTATATTTGATAAGTACAACAGTAAAATTAATTAATTGTATTATTTCAAAAAAATGAGGGCAAACAATAGCGCGGCCGAACTGATATTACCAATAATACTACTAAAAATAATTCTTCCATTAGAAGTTTTATTATTTGAGAATAAGCATTGCCATCCAGCGTTATTACAATTTCATCCCAGTTTTATTAATTCAACAGCTGATCTCTAAACATCGCCCATTGAACGGTGACGAACGGAAATTTTGTGGTCCTGGCACGAGCGACGTAAATTACGTTAAAAAAAATCGTTACGCCGTGTTCCGAACACCAAAACGATCGTGGTTACGATTAATTTGATTTTTGTTGAATTCAACGATTTGACGTAGGTCTCGATTTAAAAAATATGTTATAAAATAGATCTAACTAAAAATTCCTGTCACCATTACTTAGCAAGTACTTATCATTTCATTATTTTTGTATAAATGTTTTGTGCCAAATAAATCTAAGGATTCTTCGTGTAATGCCAAAAAGCGTATAAGTAAGTATTTTTTCCCTTGCTTTTTTAAGAGTTAAAAGTGAATATGATAATGTTATATAGGTGCTATCAGCAAAATTATTCATGATCCATTTGTGAAATATTTCCATTCAAATTGTCAAAGTCCATAAAAAGTTTGACATTAATTGTTGATTGAACAAACGAATTTAGCATTTAGTGTTTTGAAATGTCTTTAAAACAATCGATTAAGGTTGATCATCAATTAACTTTGTTGTTAGTTCACTAAATAGATGGCTTCTATAAAAATAAATACAATTTTATATTACTTGATAAAAAAAATTGCATGAACAAAGAAAACTTACCTGTTGAATAAAACTGATTTAAAATAATTAGTTACCTACTTACGTCATTTAGACGTTCTTACAAGTCATGACAAAGGAAGCATACAAAGGCTAAAACAAAGAATGAAACATCCTTATGTTCAGTTGATGTATATGTCAGTTGGTGTATCCGTTAGGAACTTCCTTTCATGTGGGTGGCAGAACCACGAGGTCCTTCAATGTACATCTTTATATGTAAAAGGCAGTGTCCGCTGGTCGTAGAGACTTCAACTTTGAAGGGCATTTATCTTTTAGGTTGTAAGCATGCAATAAGAAAGGATTTTTTATAATTCGGCCTCTTACAGGGTGAAGAGAAAAACGTTTACAGAAGGTACTATAACCTGTTTTTTTTGGAAAACATGTATTTTATTTGTAAAAAATACTGAAGGTAATTCTTCTTTTTCTTCGTCGTGTCGATGGCTGAGTCAAATTTTATTTTGACTTGCCATCGCGGTGAAAGGATTAGCCAATTCGCTGAAGGTAATGAACACTGATTATGTCTAGAAATTATGGTTTTAATAAATGTCACTATTTAGCATAATAATATAATGCGGGGTGCATTAACATGTATTTTATTTGTAAAAAATACTGAAGGTAATTCTTCTTTTTCTTCGTCGTGTCGATGGCTGAGTCAAATTTTATTTTGACTTGCCATCGCGGTGAAAGGATTAGCCAATTCGCTGAAGGTAATGAACACTGATTATGTCTAGAAATTATGGTTTTAATAAATTTCACTATTTAGCATAATAATATAATGCTGGGTGCATTAAATAAAATTGTATTTCATGAATTGATTAAGTAGAACAACATTTTAAATAGAATTAACTAAGAAAGTATCTCTACAACATTAAAGTAGACACCATTTTAATTCTAATAATAATGTATGACAATTGTATCGCGATGGGACGCCACGATTTATATATAATGACTAGTTTAAAATTATAGGTAGCGAATATTTGCTAACCACAATAGCTTTTTAATTTTAGACGCCATTGTGATTTGTTTGAAGCTTTTGTCAAAGAATAACAACAAAATTCGGCAATGCTAAATGAACATGATAGAAATAACCTTTTAGATGCATTCTTCGATCAAAAACAAATGGTCGAAGGATGCAGGGTGTGCATTAAATAAATAAATAAATGAGAGCATGCATTTAGAGACAAGTATTAGTTTTAAATTACATTATTCTCACTGCGCGATCAAAGCTAAAATTCACCTCAAATTTAGATGGCTTTTAAATAAATAAATAAATAAATAAATATCTCACAACTTACACACAACGCCATCTAGTCCCAAACTAAGCAGAGCTTGTACTATGGGTACTAAAATAACTGATACTAATAATATACTTTTCTTTTGCAAATAAATACTTATTATACATAGAAACACCCAGACTAAGACAAACCCCCATGTTCATGCACACAAAGATTTGCCTTGTCATTAGGAGAAGCTCGTGGTTGAGTCGAAGCCACGTGGACTGATCAATCTTGCAGGTTAAGCAATGCTCACCGCGGTTGGCTGTAGATGGGTGACTTTAACATAACGAGTCTTCTTCCGTGCCTCGGAGAGCACGTTAAGCTGACGGTCCCGGTTGCCATTTCAACATCTATGGCAGTCTATGAAAGTCTGACAACATAGATTTAAGTTAATTAGGTTTAGTTTTAAATTTGTCATTATTATGTGCCGCATTAACAAATGCATGCTAGTTAGTCCGTAATTGGAAAATGTATCAGCCATATTATTCAAGACATCTTATTGTACAAATGTTATAAATATTTTTTTGTGGATTTACTTAATAAATAAATAAATAAACATGTCTAACAAAGAGTATCGTATTACCTCGTACCGGGTAGTGTAGGTTTGATGGAAGTCGCTCCACGTAAAATATTGATACTCAGCTTAATTCGTTAGACTAGAAACTGGACCTAATGTAATTGGGAAAAGGCTCGCAAGATGATGATGGTCCTCAAGTACTTCAATTGATAAAAATAGTCCGACAGAATGTAGGTTGTAAGAAATTTATTTGAACTTTAATCTTGATAGAAACTTTGCCAAAGCTCTTCATACATAAAAATAATCTGAAAGAATATAAAGTTGTAAGAAATTAACTTGAACTTTAATCTTGATAGAAACTTTGCCAAAGCTACATACATTTTCGAAGCCTTTTGCCGCATCTGCATTAAGTTTAATCTTCACATGCGTCATAATGCGAGCAACATTAGCGTCTGCTCCACATTTGCTGTACAAAAAACGCGCGGGCGTGCGGGTAAGTAGATAAAACAACAGCACCCGTCAAATTTCCTTCAGACATTAATCACACTAGCGAGTTCGGTAAGCCGTCAGAGTGTACACGATTTTTGATGAAAATGAGACTTAATAATCTCACAATTGACACTTTTTGTAACTTAACATCACGCCTATATTACCCAAAAGGGTATGGCAGAGTACAATACACGTTTAGGTCCCATGGGATAGGGGATGAGCCTATCGCCGTCCACCGGGAACAATTCCAACTCTGTGCTGCTATTGTGAATTTCCTGTCAAGTTCACAAATAACACTTTGACCATCCCGGGTATCGAGCCCGAGACCTCGCGGTGGCACACACTAACTACTATACCATCGAGGCATTTTTGACACTTGCCTTTTAAAAGAATAGGGTTTCAATCTTATTGTAATTTACACAGGTCCTAAAATTGTAACCTAAGCATTCTCAAGAATGCTTAATTAGAATGGCAACTTCTATAACTTTTTTTAAATCAACAGTAGCGTGGTATACTAACAGAAATTAGCCTAAGTTTATACAAGTACTCAAAAATAGCTTTTATCCATTTGAGGTGCTGGTAGCCTCCTGTAGCCCGAAGATTCCTAGCACACCCTGCCCCGCCGTTACCGCGACCGCTAATTTTTGGTGGTCTATCCATTAAAAATCATCAAAATACATGACATGTTAATTCGAATTCAAACTAACGTTGATTTTATAACAGGCTATATGCGATAAACTAAGCATATCCATTATTGAAATCTTAAAAAGTAAAACATGATATAAACGAAACATTTAGCTCGAGCTATAATTTAAAAAGCAGTAATAGCTGGTATTGTAACAGAAATAAATTATTAAAACGATAACCATCTTCCAACAAAGGCCAAGAAAGAGCCACAATCGTGTATATTTTTTTCTACTGACATCATAGTCATACTATTCGCGTGCCGACGCGGTCGCGCACTTTCTACTGCTAACGGTCGGCGCGTGCGCAGAGCACCTGTCTCGCGACCCCGGCCAATGTGGTTACATTATGTTCGCGCCACTACCTAGTATTGAGGCTTCCATGTGTCGAAATTGTTGTTGATGAGCAATGTGGGTGTATGAAGAGAGTTTTACGGAATTTATTTTCTTGGACTTGTTATATATTAATTGATTTATGAGGTGCTAATTACAGTAATTAATATGGCTATAAAAATGCTTCTATTAATTGCTTCATATAACTTACCTCTGTCTATAACTAGCCCTTTTAGTACTGCTTGCCACTTTCGACATAAGATTCATCTATGACGTAGAAACGTGAAGAGACAAAATTAATTGACGTTTCTATGTTGATTACTATGTCATACTTGCATCTATATGTCAAGAGTGCAAAGCCTTGCTAAGTGGATAAAGGCTCCACTAAATTAAGCCTTAACACTTGCTGCAATGACAGCTTACAAATACATACGTGTATTAATAACAATATTTTATTATTTTTTAGTTGACTTCTGCAAATTGTTCTATTATGAGCAGCTGGTTTCCATTATATTTCATTTATGTTCGTTATGGTAAATGTCTCTGCAACCACTAGAAAGAACATAAAATTTATGTTTTAAACGACATTTTTATAGACCACATTTTTCATTATTCTAACGTTTTTTTCAAGCCTTTAACTATTGTCATGACTGAGAGTATAGTGATGGCACAATGAATACGATGAGTTTGTAATTATTTGAAATCGAGTTCGTTCAATCGTTTTTTTTAAATGGTGCTATACATGCTGTAAATGACTTCGTGACAAAATCGCTTACCAGTGATTAAGTACATAATTCTGAGACCGTGAAGGAAAAATTTCATTTATTGTGATTTTTCCGATTGATTAAGTAAGAGAAACATTACCATAGTTATAGGTTTAGATAAAAAAAACGACACAAATTCTATAAACAAATATTTTTCGCAAAGTAATTTTACAGTTATACGCTGATTCAGGTTACCTAGATCCTAATCTTTGCAATAATACGAAAAGATAATAAGCTCATTGAGTAAAAAAATATTCGATCAAATGATGCATTCATACTAAGATGGAAATGACCTTTGACTGTGCATTTTGAGTTAATAAACTCAATTTACAGTTCAAACCCCATTTCACGGGGCTGTTTTTACAATCGATTGCTGAATCGATATCGAATGGTACCATTTAGTTGCTTGAAAGCCTAAAATTTGGTTTTTATTGGCACAAATTCAATTTAAAAGAGAAAACATTTGTAAGTTGATTTGATTTTACAGTTTGCATTTGATAGAAAGCTTTGAATCGTGAAATATTTTAAGTTAGCTGTAACTAGTGTTTTGGAAATACAACCTGTTTTTTTTTTGTTTTGTGTTAAAGTCTGTTATAGTTAAATGTTTTTCGTTTGTAGCCTTTTGTTGGGTGATTGATACTTGGACACGAATTTGATAAAAAAACGTGCTACGTCACGGTATCATACGAAACAAGAGCTTTATGCCGTCTGAGAGTACAATTCTTACAAGTAGCATCTTGAAAATAATTAATGTTGCTTGCACAAAAGCAAAGAATTTAGGGACCTGACTAATTATAATCTATATGTAGCCTCTGAGAGCCAGTATCTACACGTCTAAACAACATTTAATCTACAACTTTTTAAAATTCTACATTTATATTTTGGACATTACGCAATGTGCAGACATACATCAAAAGGGTAGATATTGGCATTAGTGGTATAATATTACTTGCTCTCGTCTTTTTGATAATAAATATTAACCAATTCCTACAATTTTTTTGTCAACGTGTCCAACTAATATCACATACATTTCCCTCAAAAACTGCAAAACTTTTAATCAAAATCAGGACTTAAGTTTCAAAAAAAAAATCCCCACTGGTGTCCAATCACCCTTCCACTATTTAATGACATATTACGTCATTGTATCCGAATTACTTAACGGTCGCAGGGATACGGGGTGCGGGGTATGCGCTCGCGCAACAGGTGACCACGCACCTGCCAACCGTCGCTTCCTTTATGCGCCTGACATTACGATCGGTAGATTAGATTTATGGATCTGTACAGCTAAATAGTGGATTCCTCGAGAATTTATTTTTTATTACTGCTTTATGAGACTATTGCGAGCTGTTGTTTCTAATTTCAGATAATTAGGTTTGGGGAAATTGGTTTATGCTTGCAGCCGTTTGCAGTAAATTTCTTTGAATATTTTATCCGATTTAATTTTAATTACGTAAATACAAGATGCCTACAGCCACAACTGGTGGGAAATTGCAGTACACAGAAAGGACTGGAAGCGTTTGGGGGAGGCCTTTGCCCAGCAGTGGGACAGTACAGGCTAGCAAAACAAAAAAAAATACAAGAAATAAGTAATTACGAGATGTGTTATAAAAAGTTTAAAGTATAAAACTTTTTAAACTTATAACGGTCTGGTGATATTAGAAATTGGTTTTCATTTCATTTATAATCTAATTTAATTTCAATAATAGGTGGACAATCAAATCGTGACGCACAGACCTTACAACCATTCTTTGAAACTAGATCTGAACGGAAACACAGTAACAAAAAGCCAACAGTATTAGGCAATCATTATGCGAATTCTAGCTCAAGTGAGACGAAGAAAAAGGAGCAAACTGCTTCAGCGGGTAACACGAGGCGCCAAAATCAGAACGAACTATTCAAGTCCGTATTGCAGCATTGAGAGGAAATCGTGACCAGTACGTATACGATTTTACATAGCTAGGCCCGCTCACAGAATACTTCCTGACGTCAAGGGAGAAATAAAGCAAAGAAAAGAAAATTTACTTCTTATTGTAGACACCAAGCCACAGATTACCGCTTGAATTTCAATATCAAAGGAAGGTGAGACAAAACACACATTTCTTCCAATAATTGGTATATCATAACCCAGAACTGAATACAAATAGAATAAAATTGAACAACAAATACCACTTGTAAAATAATCAGCATTACAAACAACAATACGAACGTGAGCTATCTTTTGAACCATCCATATCTATATCACATCAATTAAAGTAAACTTTATGACCTTAAGATAAGGTCCAGGGAACTGCAGATTCAAGTTGGTAATCTTGGAGTGAAATTGTTTTTGCTTCGGCACGCGTCTTCTAGACCACTTCAGGGTGATCAGTTGATAGGGCTGTTCTGTTTTCTTTGTTATTTACTTTTTTCATCTGTGATGAATCGTGACTATAGGGTTTTTTGAGCCTATCTTCACGGTCTGTTTTGTCTTACAGGTTGGTAGGATTTAAAACAGTGAATTCTTGCGCTGTCATAATGTGTTTTGGATAAGGTGTAAAAAAGATCGAAGCGATTAAGGATGGTTGTTTCAAAATAACGGTGCAATAGAAATGGGTGGTGATGTTCCTACACCACAAAGGGAGGATCCTCCGACCAGGCTCGGTGGTATTGCCTGGCGGACAGCTGTCCGACGGTAGCTTATTGGAAGTGGTATATATATAGGTATATCCACTTGCTGTGAACATTTCGTTATCGCGATTCAGCACTCGTTGACATATGTCACGTGATTATGTGCGGATACTGCCACAAAACCATAACATCACGTCTATTATTATTACCAAAAAGGGTGTGGTCGAGGTGTAGGTACAACACCCACACTTCACCTGTTATGTTTAGATACCATAGACACAATTCCAACTGCTGCTGTTAAGAATCCCGTGACGGAAAATCACGAGAGATAGTTACTCACACATCTGATTGAATATAAATCTGACCAATCCCATCCCTAGGAAAGCCGAAAATGATCGCGATGTGGCGATGGGCAATCGCCCATTGTAATAGTTTTTGTTCCAGCAATAGATGAAATTACACATCTCTTGTGTTTGTTTGTGGTTACAATAATATTGATCTGAAGCTTTGTAATCAGTATTGTACAAGTTTTGTTTGCTTAGCTTTGTTTATCTAACAAGGTGATATCGTATGACAAATATTAAACTCTCACCGCGAGGTATCGGGCTCCATTCCTGGGTCGGGCAAAGTTTTATTTGTGAACATTCCTTTCAATTCACAATGACAAAACGGAGTTAATATTGTGTTTGGTGGATGGCGATAGGCTCACCCCTATCCCATGGGACCTAAACGTTACAGTTGTGGGTCTTGTACACTTCTGCCACACCTTTCTGGGTAATATAGACGTGATGTTATGTTATGTTATATAATATATATGGCTGGTAAAATGGGTCCCAAAAAAAATGCAGATTTCAGAAAGTATGATCATTTTATGTGTGTGGAAACTTTTACAAAACGTTGTGACAAATTAGCAGAACAGATAGTAATTAACAGTGTACCTGTGAACCTTATTAATGTAACAGTGTACTCATTGTTGAAGAGCCAAATAATAAATAAATAAATAAACAGATAGTATTAAATAAATCAATGTTAATGAAGAACACAAACATTCATTACGAAACAAATATGGTAAATTGCAATAACATTACATCTTAAGAAACTAAATCAAGGCGAAGAGGGTTAATTGACGGACGTACAGGGTAAGCTTAAACTGATATCACACAAATTGGACACAAGAACTAACATTTATACGTCAGCGTCAACTTGCAGGACTGAGAGCGTAGGCCTAGGTGAGTGACGAACAAACTCATACAAACACCTTCGTTTTGCCAGTTTTGGCGCATGTTATCGTACGAATTGCGCTGCCTTCGTCGCACACCTATGACAAAGAGTAAATACAAAAGGTTTAACCCACTCTAAAATTAAAATAACAAATAAGCATTTCACCGCTTGAATAAGTCACACAATTAGGTACCGATTGCCTACCGAACCCGCTCTTAACCACGGCACCGTCATAAACAAAGATTGAACCCCATTCCCAAGTTATGTTCCTTAAGCACGCTATCCTGAACATTATACTCGCGCCATAAATTTAAATCTTCGCACCCCGATGCTGCTTTGTGCAGATCGAACATCGATGATTTATGAACAATTATCGATTAATTCAAGCAGCGATCGTAAGTTTAATCGGGATTATTAAGGAGCTGCGCCATGTGAGCAAAGCGACAGCCTTTAAATCATTCGATGCGTTGCTCAATTAACACGTTGCTAATCACTTTATGTAATTTTGAATATATTATATACGTTTGCTGGTTCTTTATTCAAATGTAGATGAATAAAATGAATAATACAAATTATGTCTGATATAGTAAGGTTTGAACAAGAACAGATCGATTTTAAACCCTCTAAAACTGAAACCAATGTGACACCAAAAATGAAAAAAATGTCCACGTTTTACCAAAGAACTTAAAAACTGGAGCACTTCTGTATCAAAATCATAGTCCATTGTGAATTTGGCGGCTCAACCTCTGATCGATTAGTCTTTTGTGAAGCAAATTGGGAGTCTGCAGTACTCATCAGATAGTGGTATAAAAGTCACTAAGGCGAAATGTTCCGTCAATGCATACTTTTTACTATTTTTATATAACCCAATCGATAGCAAAAACTATGAAATTCATCCACGTGTAACCCTGGACCCCAAACCCAGCGCACTACTGTATCAAACCCATAGTAGGTGCATACCGTGATTGTGGCAGCGACCGATCAGTTTTTTGTCGACAAAAATGGGAGCAATACTCATCAGATAGCGCTATAAAAAGCCGATGACGGGCGAACACAAAGGCGCCACCGTCTCGCCTCGATTACGCTCTATGACAACGCAGTTTGTTCCGAACAACACTCCATATTGATCCAAACAGTTCGTCTATTTTGCTTTAGCTTTATTAGATTTTTTGTTCCTCTGATAGTGTGGAGTAAATGGCCGAATATTGTTGACCTGTAATTTTGAAGTTGCATTACCATATCATAGCTCTCGTTTTAGTTGGTTTTTGGTTATAGTATATTGACTCCCGTCGCGCGATCTATGGTATTGTGTAGCCGCGCCTATCTCAATTGTTAGTTTAATCGAGCTTTTTGTGATCACCGTTTGGATTGTGAATGCAATACTTGTAATGATCATCTTAAGTTTTAGTAAAAAGTCAAATGGAATTTGGTACAAAAAAATTGCTTTTAGTGATGTACGCAAAGACCATTGAAGAATGTCGAACTTGTAAAATTAATAAAACACTATTTAAAACCTAATAAATTAATTATAAAGTTTGCATTTAAAGTTCTTGCAATAAAGAAAGATAAATAACATCGATAACGGTCAGTCTATAAAAGACAGTTTTATTGCAGAAACACAATATAATCAAAGTTTTATGTAATTTAGGAGGCGATAATGCCCTCATCTTTTTTTCTGATCTATCATCAAATAGCAGTAGCGTTACAGTAATTAGGCTGATAATGAGATCAGACATAACAATTTCGGGCATAAAACCTCATTCTTCCAATTTAGTGACATATTAGCTTTGTTTGTAAAACAAATAAGTTAACGGGCTCATTTACAAAGAGTATAATTGATGATCATTTTTATTGTAATGTAATGTATTTATGTGCAAACAGGTTTCTTTTTTAATTGCATTATTTGCCTCTAAAAGTTCACATTGCCTCATAAAATTTTAAGTTAACCCGTGGCTAGCTTAGTAATTTTGATAGTGTTTTGGTTATGCATATAAATTGTACAGCTTCCTTTACTTTTATTTCTCATTTTATTTACATAACACATTCACGTCAATCTTGGTAAAGTTATTTGATTAATATACCGATCAACTCAACCTAAATCCTATCAAATCATCAGTTATCCATCATAGTGTTCCAATTAATCATGCCATAAACACAAAATGATTAGTCTTTCAAATTACACAGTTTCTCTAGTTAATAACAATTCAATATAATCGTGACCATTTAGGCCCGCAGTTTGGTGGTCGAAAATGGTGGGCTGTGGTCGGTGGTGGTCATAGAGACCACCCAAATAACAACTTTATAATTGTATTGCGTTACATTTATAATGTATTATGGTCCTGATTGATTAATATTGTTAGGTCAATCATCAATAGTACTTATGGATTTTGATTTTCTTTTAATCGTTTCATCGTGAATATTTGGGCTCTGTAGGTATTGTTGGTAATAATATATAATTATATTTTAAATTAAATGCAGCATCATCAGTTACGTTCTCTTTCTCAATATCGTGCTAAGGCTGAAGATATAGTGTCTCCAAAAAAATGCTATAACTAGTGGTTTAGCGAAGTACCCGTAAAAAAGCTAAAATTATACAACTTTTGGTGACTTTTGATGTTTCTTACAAAACGTTTGGTATATGTTTTACACTAACAGCAACCAGCATTGGTTTATGCTGACAGCTAAAATTCATCAGGATTAGCTATGGTATAGTACCGCACCTTTAATTAAATGACACTTTTTGGTAAATGCACTTTTTTGCATTCTATCATATCAAGCTACATGGTGCATTACATAATATATACAAAACACCACTCAAACATATAATTTCAGGGGATCCACAATATTGTCAATTGGCATAAACGGCTTTTAAATTTCTGAAACAATGTATTTGAGAATATAAAAACTAGTGCAAATATTTTATTTCATATGTCCAATTATGAGAAAAACGGAAAATAAATATCAAAATATATGTTTTTAAGCTTCGCGATTTGAGAACATTTTTCAAAAATTAGACAACGGGTCTGAATCGCGTAATTAGCTTCACCAGTCAGCTCGTGACCAAGAATGATGCAAGTCATTCGAAATGTCAAGCATATGTATTTATTTACCTTTAAAATAATTACGCGATTCAGACCCGTTGTCTAATTTTTGAAAAATATCAAGATAGTCAAATTTTAATTTTGTTTGTAACTTTTTGAATAATTTAAACAATTTTGACAAATGGTCACGAACAAACATGCATTACAGTGTTTTAGAGATGATTTATTTTTCAAAATAGATATAAACTAAATAATGTTAGTCTGTACAAAAAGTTGTCAGCGCGTATAATTGAGGCAACTCGTTCTCGAAATGCTGGCTTATATTTCTGCCATCGATTTAGTATCGCAATACAACGCGGTAATGCCTTTGACAGTGATTAAGTTTACTAAGTGACTGTTATTAAGTTTAAATTAAGTTATTAGACTAGTGTAATTTAAAATCCAACATGTTTATTTTTCCGTAAATAATGATTTGATTGGTTAAAGTAAAACAGTGAAAACATGGCGCTCGGGAGAGTACTAACAATAAGCCCATCATTTCATCATCGCTAAATCAGGCAATAGTAGTTTATTAAAAAATAAAATGCGCTACAAAATGATCAAGGTGCTCCTATTTTGATGTTCAGAGCATCCAATACCCGATAACTACTAGTATAGCATTAATCATCGTCATTACAAAATAGTTACATATAAATCAATAAACTTAATTTATTAGTAGATTATAGTGAAAGTTAGATTATGTCGGCGACTATTTACAAGTTATGTAAAGCAATTTTACTAATTTATTTATATAATTAATTAAGGTGTTACCCGTTTAGTGAGTGACATCATATTTCGTGTATTGAATTAGTGTTTAATGGTGTTTGTACCATTTACAAACACATTTATGATGCACCATAATACTATTTTTAACCGACTTCTAAAAAAGGAGGAGGTTCTCAATTCGATTCGTATATGTTACTTTTTTTTTTTTTTTATGTTTGTTCACGGATATCTCCGTCGTTTATGAACTGATTTTGATGATTCTTTTTTTGTTGGACAGGAGATGATCCCAAAGGGGTCCCATTGTCAGCATGTCGTGATCTGATGATGGAATCTTAGAGAAATTGAGGGCAACCCTCAAATTTTATAGGCACATGTAATGTTTTTAGTGTGTTTTTCAAAGCTACATCAGTATTTACGTATTTTTAGGTGGATGAGCTGATGATGGAAGGTCAACTCCTCAATGGTTAGGAGTTAAAGGATAATTCTTTCACTACTGTACACATATTCAGACTGCTAGTTATGATGTCAAGTGAGCTGTTGCAACGGAGATATTTCAAAGGTGGTCCCATTGTCAGCATGTCATGATCTGATGATGGGATCCCAGAGAAATCAGGGGCAACCCTCATATTTTATTAATCGAGGCCAGGATTTACGCTTGGTCGCAATAATATTATGTGGTTGAGCTGATGATGGAAGGTCAACTCCTCAATAGTTAGGAGTTAAAGGATAATTCTTTCACCACTGTACGCATATTCCTACTGTTAGTTATTTGTCAAATGAGCTGATGATCGAAGGTCGTGACCCTCAATAGTCAGGAGAAAGGATTTAATTCTTGTTTATTATTAATAAGTTTTCCGTCTCAAGTAACCGTCGTCTCCTCATTCGAGAAACATTCTTGCTCGGTCTACCCATCACTTAAAATCGTAAAATAAAATAATTTTTAACAAAAAAAAAAACCGACTTCAAAAAGTATAGGTAAACTAAAAAGCAAAAAATAAATTTACTTCGCACAAAATAATACGTTTTTTCATTTAGTTAAATAGAAATTATTTAATAATTATTTTATAATTCTGAAGTCGGTGCCAAGTAAACAATTAATAACTCTGTATAGATAATATCAATCGTTCTAACAACTTTTTTCTGACTGAATATTAGTTATATTTCTGTGGTAAGTAGGTACCAATACTGGGCGACCGCGCACTAGCACAACTACGCCTCCCTTTTTGTGTGAACTGTAATTTGATATTGTAGAAAGGTTGTTTTTACTTGGCACCGACTTCAGAATTATAAAATAATTATTTAATCATTTCTATTTAACTAAATGAAAAAACGTATTATTTTGTGCGAAGTAAATTTATTTTTTGCTTTTTAGTTTACCTATACTTTTTGAAGTCGGTTTTTTTTTTTGTTAAAAATTATTTTATGAATAGACATTTCGAAACACGAAACTAAAAAATCTCTTGTTCTATTAACAAAATGTCAACCTTATTTACTTTGACAATTTCAAAGGAAATATTTGTCAAATGAGTCATGAATCTATTTTGCTGATAGTACATGACAGGAAACTATATTGGACGAACGGATGGTGGAGTGGGTAGTGTGCCTGCCTGCGACGCTGAGGTCAGGTCTTGGGTTCGATTCCCACTTAAGACAAATCTTTGTGTGCCCATGGGGTTTGTCTTAGTCTGGGTGTTTCAATGTATAATAAGTATGTATTTACGAAAGAAAAGTATTTATGTATGAGTATCAGTTATTTTAGTACACATAGTACAAGCTCTGCTTAGTCTGGGACTAGATAGTGTTGTGTGTGAGTTGTGAAATATTTATTCGAACTTGATTGTATTCTTGTTTAAAAACATTCAATCTTATAATCGGGGTAACTAACTACTAACTGGGCGGGCAAAGTGTTATTTTTGAAGTTTCCCTCAGGAAACTCACAAATTATGGAGTTGGAATTGTGTCTGGTAAATAGTGAAGGTCACACCCTATACCAGTGGACCTAAACATAACAGGTGACATGTGAGTGGGTAATATAGTCATGATTTTATGTTATGTTTGTTATGTTATGTCATTTTCTCGAAATAAACAAAAGGACATACTATGATACTTTTGGAAGTTACGCAAAAAGTTTATAAAACAGATAGTTAATAGCAATGATATTATAGAACTATAGATATGTTACGTTCATAGAAATTACGATTTAAATCCGTTCCGAGCTATTCCAAATTGCACACATTGACAAATGTAACTGATAAGTAAAACAAAAGATACGAAATAGCACGCAAATGAAAGAGATAGCTATAGTTTTAATGATTGCACTTCAATGGTACGCACGTGACTGCGCTCGACGCAGGCCACACGCAAACTAAACACAAGACGTCCCAATTGGGACGTATTTGAGTATTCACAGCGCGAGCGCTTATAACATATCTGCTTTTGTTTTTATATAATATCATTGGTTAATAGTAATATCTTAAGTACATAATGACATCGCTTTACAACGGTATACTCACTGCATTTCCTAGCGCTGCGAGTGTTAAACGATTCAATTATAGCTTTTAAAGCCTCGCGTTTCGTCGAGAGTAAGTGGCAATTTCACCAACGTGCTAAACTTAAGATTAAAGCTAAGCTATAGCTTTTGCGCCCTCTGTTTTGAATCACCATTGAATGAGAATAAGAGATGTGAAAACCGGTTTGAATAAATTCGTAGATTAAGAACACATAACATTACATCACCTTTTTGCACAGAAGGGTGTGACAGAGGTGTACAACACCCACATTTCACCTGTTATGTTTAGGTCTCATGGGATGGGGGAAGTTACCTTTATCACAATCGCAATTGCACAACTCCGTGCTGCTATTGTGAATTTCCTGACGAAAAGTTCACTAATAACACTTTGTCCAACCCGGGAATTGAAGTCGAGATCTTGCGGTTATAGGCGCATATGCTAACCACTAGTCCATCGAGGCAGTTAAGAAGTAGATCAAAAAGTATGGTGAAATCGGCGCTACTGATACAAAATAAGTTTAAAATTGTTGAGATAATTGCAAATGGTTATTACATAAGAAGTTGCCAACACCACCTTACATGGCTAGTGATAGGTTACTTATGAAATACTGTAAATCTCAGCTGCATTTCTATGTAAGGTTTGTAGAGCAAAAGACATCAACGAGCTATGTTTTTATTTCAATTTATAGAGGCCTCACGCTTTTTCGATGGTAAAAGACGCTACCGATACAAATATAATACACTAGGATTTGGGCGTGGTTCCGTGGTATGTCGATTATAAATAGCGTTAACCTTCCTGAAGAATTGTTCCACATTTTAGTATTTATATTCAAAAGTAGCTGAATAGTTTACTACAGTTTTTGCATCAACAATATCAATGAGGAGCAACCAGAAATAAAATAAAATGTAACAATAAATAAAATCGAACATTTGCAGTCAATGAAATGTAGGTACGGGTTTTATCGAGTGAGAGCATGTCGCATCCCACAACTTGGTACCAGCACAACAATCAAATAAAATAAGATACACCGCTAAAATCATATTGATAAAAAACTATACAGTTTACGGTTTAGTTACAGTTTACAGAAAGCATGGGTACGTATTGACGTAGGATAGCATTTGGCTGTTAATGATAACCGTCACTATATAACAGAAATACTAACAACATTATGACTCATGACTACCTAGAAACACAATTTCAAAAGTAACTAAATAGTTAACTTCAGTTTTTGCATTAACAATATCAATGAGGAGCAACCAGAAATAAAATAAAATGTAACAATAAATAAAGTCGAACATTTCCAGTCAATGAAATGTAGGTACGGGTTTTATCGAGTGAGAGCATGTCGCATCCCACAACTCGGTACCAGCAGGAACAATCAAATCAAAAAAGGTACATCGCTCAAATCATATTGATAAAAAACTATACAGTTTACGGTTTAGTTACAGTTTACAGAAAGCATGGGTATGTACGTATTGACGTAGGATAGCATTTGGCTGTAAATGATAACTTTCACAATATAACAGAAATACTAACAACATTATGACTCATGACTACCTAGAAACACAATTTCAAAAGCAGCTAAATAGTTAACTTCAGTTTTTGCATTAACAATATCAATGAGGAGCAACCAGAAATAAAATAAAATGTAACAATAAATAAAGTCGAACATTTCCAGTCCATAAAATGTAGGTACGGGTTTTATCGAGTGAGAGCATGTCGCATCCCACAACTCGGTACCAGCAGGAACAATTAAATCTTAATACTCTCCAGTGAAGTTGTTTTATGCAAATCAGTGCAAGGCTTGCGTGTATACGCCTACAAGACTTCTAAATATAAATAGTTTTAAATTGCTATTAGCTTTGCTTCCACGGTTCGATTGGCGATGTATGGGGAAGTGATGGGCTACTTAGTTTTATTTATTGAGAGGTTATTGTTAGAGCTTAGAGTGATGTCATTGGATTGAGTTCATTGATGGAATTGGTGAATATGCTCTTGCCGTTTATTTTATTTTAAATTTTGAATTTTGAATGTATTTTTTACGGTTAACTTAGTTATACTTTTCAATAAAAGAAATATAGCTTATGTATTTACATGTTTCCAACAATTTTTCTTCACGACTACATTAGTTGTCATTTAACTTTTTTAAGAAAAGCAAGTGCAAGTCACTTAGTTATGGAAGCTAACTTTATTTATAGGTATTAAAACGAAGACTTTGAATTAAATTTTCTTGATTATTTTTATTATGCTATGCTTAGAAAATTATACTAAGAAACAGTTGAAAAAGATATGGGACCTGTGTATTGTATCCTACTTATGATAGGAACAAATAGATGAACGTGACGTCACGAAATGACGTAACATACAGTTGAGAAATTTAGACTGCCCGGTGTGCAGAAGGTCGCAAGTTCAAATCCTGCCGGTCAATTTTTTCAACTGTTTCTTAGTATAATTTAAATTGTTTGTATTGCAAAGATAAAATTGACATAATATATTTTCACACACTATAATGTTGCTTTATTTTTTTTCTTTATAGATTTATATTTACTGGTCCATAATAACATAGCGGATGACAACATTATTTATATAAATTGATGTGCAACTGCACTTTCTTTATTAGACTTGGAACTATTTATAATACTATATCATAATAAAGCCTGCCATACCTATCTGCCGGAGGGCATGATAATACCTTGTCAACTACACGCATAGCTCGATGTTATACATTTGAACATGTATTAAACATGGTTCGATGGAGTACTTACTTATATTTATGCATTTTGATTTAAGTAAATCTGTTCTATTTTCGATATTTTGGGTCTGCGAGATACATGAATAAACTTAAAATACACTTGTACCTCAATTCGTGTATTATTCTCGCTAAGTTGTTAACTGAATTTGCTTCCACCATATTAAAAATGTTATTTATTATAATTACTTATCTTCAACTACCTTTTCACATATTTTCATTAAATCGGGCTAGTTGCTTCAAATTTATTGGGTACAAACAAACTTTTTTTTTTTTTTATGATGTTTCTAAGCAATTAGATACGTCATAAAGATTACAATCTAGTCTAGATATAACATTAGAGACTAATGAGTAATTTAATTTTGACCTAAGCTACTAAATTAATTTATGCTAAGAATGTGTCCATTAACACCTATCTTATTGTCTCTATTATCGAAAATGACACTTTGTTCTTGTGTTCTTTTAAGGTAGCACTAAACCACTTGAATCACTAATTTCACTGAACTAGCTCAAAAGGTTTTGTCCTTTTAAGTCTTATAACTATGTCTGTGGTGTCAAGGAGCTGGATGGCCTCGACATTCACGTGTTGAAGAAGTCGTCGTTCATGAGCTTCAGCATACTGTTGTATTACACTGGCGACAAGGTTCACCTTCAGGTCACGATGGAGATCCTCATTTCTGATGTACCAGGGTGCATTCACAATTCCCCTTAATACTTTATTCTGGAACCTTTGGATTATTTGGATGTTACTTGGTTTGGTACAGCCCCAGAGCTGTATACCATAAGTCCACACTGGCATGAGGACTTGTTTATAAATAAGTATTTTGTTATGCACCGACAACGTAGAATATCTACCCAGCAACCAGTACATTTTTTTATAGCGAAGTTCCAACTCACTGCGTTTCTTTTTGACATGAGCCTTCCAGCGAAGTTTTGCGTCTAGTGTCATACCAAGGTACTTGGCTGAGTTCGCATACGGTATTATAAGGTGATTCAGATATACCGGTTGATAGTTGGCCTTTTTGTTAGTAAAGTCTATTTGTATCGATTGTATCGATTTGGATTCATTTAGTTTTATACACCACTTCTTTGTCCAGTAAACAATGGTATTGACGGCAGCTTGAACCTTTTCCACAGCTTCTGCATGAGTGACTCCTGTAGCCATGATAGCTGTGTCATCCGCGAATGTGGCAATTATATTGTTTTCTAGCTCTGGAATATCACAGGTGTACAGTAGGTACAGCACGGGACCAAAACAAACAAAAAAAAAAATCTTATTTATAATATTTTTATAGATGTAAGTTAATTTAGTTTACGTAACATAAGATCCCACCTATATCACCCAATAGGTTGTGACAGATGTATACAACACCCATGGGAGGTGAGCCTATCGTCATCCACCGGGAAAAATTCCAACTCCCTGCTGTTATTGTAAAAAAATACCACTTTGTCCAACCTGGGATTCGAACTGAGAACCAGAGGTCTCGCATACGCTAACCACTAGACCATCGATGAAATCCAGTTAGTTAAAATTATTCTTCGAATAATACTTATTTCAGAAACAGGAATATATATTTCTTGACGGCTCATTATATTTAAAAGTTGTGGCAACCCTGCGATTTACTGGGCGCATAAAAACCCAATTACGGCTTGACTGACCCAAGATTTAAACTCAGGACCTCGGAAACATTAGCGGTTTGAAGTATTGCTCGCTACCACTTCAACGAAAAGACAAAAAGGAAGAATTTCACTGTATTAAACAGAAGTTTATTGTTTCCAAAAAGCTATGTCATTATTATAATTATAATGTTGATATTAGACGACCGTATGGCGGAGTGGGTAGGTACCTGCCTGCGTCGCCGAGGTCGTGGGTTCGATTCCCACTTAAGACAAATCTTTGTGTGCATGAACAGGGGTTTTTCTTAGTCTGGGTGTTTCTATGTATAATGAGTATGTATTTACAAAAGAAAAGTATATATGTATTAGTATCAGTTATTCGAGTACCCATAGTACAAGCTCTGATTAGTTTGGGACTAGATGACGTTGTGTGTGAGTTGTGGAATATTTATTATAATTTATTATAGTTTTCATCCCTTACAAACGGGAACTTGTTTTTCATACAATTTTGTAATTCCTTTTTTTTCTTTTACGTTATATTAGTCCAAAACTTATTATGTGATGATACTAATAAGCAGTGGCGGCTGTACCTTAAGTGCGCTCGTGCGCTGAACCACCAATTTCAAAGATTTAAAAATTACATAATAATTCTTCATCTTTTTGTTTAAAATTACCATTTTAATATTTTTTCTTAAACATACATACCTACTAAAACATAATATAACAAAAGAAAAATCCTATTATAACGATTGACGAAAAAATAAAAGCACCTTGCTTACCTAAATAAGGTCGTGCGCTACGGCGAGCGCACGAGGACTGCTAATACAACTTGTATGAACTGTGAGCTAATACCACAGTACAGACAGTAAGTTATCTTCGAACAAAGGTACATCGCGCCGTTTGTATGTACGCGTAGCGCTTGCCACGCCCCGGGTTCATGTACGTACGCACGCACACTACGCCGCTCGGCAAGTTTCTCGGTCAGTGGTAGTGCGGGCCGTGCCATTACTGTGAGCGGTCGCTGCTTGTTTAAAAAATTAGGTACGGTTACGCGCTGCACTGCAAAATGTCTTCGCGAGTCAATAGATATTATTGTGAAGTTTATGGTTGTTCAAACGTTTGTACTGTGTTAATCTTAAGGTAAATTTTAGATTAGTAAACTAGATGATTAAGTATATTGTAGTTATACATCAATTGCATTAGGTTATGTTTACCTGTAATGATGGCTCTGTATTTATGTAAATAAATAAATAAAAATAAAAAAAATAAAAAAATGTTGAGAAAATTCTCGAGGTTTTAGGTATTTTAACCGACTTCAAAAAAAGGAGGTTCTCATTTTAGTTAGCAGGAGTTAGGAGATAGGAGGAGCATAAATAATTATCATTTAATTTTACAGTTTAGATTTTTTTTCATTTTTCTATGTCTGTTCTAGTACCAGTATGTATGCACACATTGTTTTTACTCCTTTTCCTTTCTGCTTTAAGTGTAAGAGATTGCAACCTTATATACTACGGATAGTTTTATTAATATAATATTGGTCTATTTAACAAAGAATTTAATTTCATAGTATTATTCTCTCCATAACCATTTCTAGTCATTGTATTTTGGTTGGTATAACTTACACATAACAATTATTGTCAATAAACAAACAAAATTGTATGAATTATTTGAAAAGATGGTGATCATGAGTTTCTCACCAGCTCTTCTCATGATGCAATACGAGCTGTAATTCGCTGTACGAGCCAATACTGCTCGTACAGCGAATTACACTGTAAACAAAAAACAGTCGTTTACGTTAGTCGCTACCAAATAAGTGGAACGCATAAACGTGTGTTTGGTGAACATATATTGTTTATAAACGTGACTCACAACTACTAAACGTAACAACAATTAACATTAGAAATTAACTATAACTTTACTATTTACAATAAACTATTTAACCTGAAGTGATTTTGGTGTTACTACAAGCTACCTTTTCACAACAATAACTTACATACAATCGAGATAGCGGGGTTACAGTCAACGACGAGATAGCCCCAACACCCATCGGAGCTGGTACTTGGATTGATTTTAATTCAAACCTCAAAGTTGAATTGAAATCAATCTAAGCTCCGGTGATTCAAATCATTTTGTTGCAATTAATATTATAATTTAATTAGCTTAAGTTTTATTTTAATTTCATTTATTTGAACGTTGATGTTTGTTTTGACGTGTTCAAGCACCTTTTAGGGCCTATGGAAATAAATGATTTGGCTTTGACTTGACATAAATAAATGCTTTGTTTTGTAAAAAAAACGTCTTTTTTATAATTAAAAAAATGATTTCTGTACAGGTAATTTAAAATATCAATCTGACAAGTGACAACCCTACGCCTCGAGCAAGTTTAGGTATCGTGCGCTCCTAAACGCCGGGAGTTGGCGTACTTATTAATTTTACTATGCTAATACGCTCGACGCGTGAATTAAAAGATAGTTCATAGAAAAGTACCGAGTAATAAGTCGGTTTTCGAGCGCCGCACGAGCGAACCGAAGATTGCCGAGAGCCCCCGAGGATCGCCGAAAACCGTCGGCCGGCCGCGCGGCCGCCCTCGTCCGTTCGGCGGAAAACGACGATGACATTAAATTTGATTTGACACTCTCTCGCGTTATCATTAATTTCTCTGTATCTGTGACGCGGTAATTGTTTTTTGTTTTTGTTCTATTCTGTACTGTGAATACAGTGTGTGTTGTGATTGAAAATGAGTTTAAACATTGATTATATTAACAAAACTTTTCAAAATAAAGTCGACATAAAGTTACAAGAGTGCAAATAGAAAAATAAAGCATTTACGCGAAGTTTTAAAAGTGAAATGTATAATAGAAAGAAATGGCTGTGTGGATGTGAGCGTCTCAATGCATTCTTTTGTTTTCCTTGCATTATTTTTGGCGGAGAATCGATTTGGACAGAAACTGCAATTGAGGATTTGACGCATTTGAGTGAAAAAATTAAAAAAACATGATTCTTCGCAAGTACACCTACAAAATGTGATGAGTTTGTCAGTGTTAGGCACGGTCAACATTCGTAATCAGCTAGATTCTGTTTAAAGAAGCAATATCCAAAGCATTTCCTAATCCTAATACTAAGTGAGCAAGTAAAGTGAACCACCAGTTCGATTACCTACCAGCCGCCACTGCTAATAAGTAAGATATTGGAATATGCAAAAAGTTATTTTTTTAAATATTATAACATAACATAACATCACGCCTATATGACCCAGAAGGGTATGGCAGAGGTGTAAAACACCCACATTTCACCTGTTATGTTTAGGTCCTCTGAGATAGAGGGTGAACCTATCACCATCCACCGGTCACAATTCTAACACCATCCTGTTCACAAATAACACTTTGTCCGACCCGGAAATCGAACCCGAGACCTCGCTATGAGTGGCGCATACGCTAACCACTAGACCATCAGTCAGTTGTCTTTATTTATTGTGTATTATTATAAGTATAATTATCACCTTTTTACCACACCAAGAGCCGACATCGTCCGATTGCTAAGGTGAAGTAAAAACGTTAATGAATCTATTACATGTATTAATCGATGCCATCAATTCAATTGGTATAACATCCTTAGTCAACTGTGGTAATTGGTAGGTATAAAAAAAAAATTAAAACAGATTTATTCATAGTAATTTATTTACCGAAATACTAATCTAAAATATAAATAATATTCATAATTTAATAATTCGTTGTACCTAAGTGATTTAAGGCTGTATTAACAAAGAAAATGGACGGACACGTATAATCACAATATACGTACGTAATGTAGGTATATTATATAGGACTTATATTATATTTACAAACACTAAACTCTACATAACACTATGTAGCTATTTTAATGTCTTACCGACTATGTTTAAACAAGTAAATGTTAAAACAGAAATATGTATCCAATATTGGATATATATAATTTCAAATCTTGGACGGAGACGTATTGTCTTTTAAACTTCATCAACAGATCTGATATTTGTCATGATAAATAGACGGGTAGAAATATATCTAAAATGTCTACCAAATTAAATGAACCTTTACTTATTAATACCCAAATATATTAATTTTAATTTGAAGTATTATTATAATAATTTCAACACTTTATCCCCCAATACAAATCAACTCCATACCAACCAAACATCAATATATAAGTTAAATTTATTTACACGTACTTTTTAAAGTAATATTTGTGAAAAATATTTAAGAAAATAGAAAACACCCCAAAATGTTTCGCCTTACTTAGCCTAATTGTTTTAAATTTTATTGTTTAAATAAAACAAGCAAAATATAAATACAACTTAAATAAAGTAGTAACACTTAAAATAAATAATTCTAATATCACACTTTGTATAATTTGTCAGACAATTGTCTTAAATAGATTTAATGTAAATTGTATATATATATATTGAAATATATAAATGTTAATATTTTCAAGTGGCGTCGCGTGCACTGTTTCTTTGATGCTTAGCTGTAACAAAAGAGAAGAATTCGTAAGTCTAAAAAACAAAAAAAGACTGATTAATATTTAAGGTAAGAGTTACTAATAGACTACCTTCATTTAAAATAAAGTATATAAGTATACTATTAGAGATTAAATAGAAGAAGCAAAATATTTTTTTTTTATAAAAATTGTTAACAATTTTGTAAAATTCATCAAAATAATTTTAATAAAAAAGGGAATACCAATTTTTTGTCAAAGTATTGATATCAGTCACTGTCATGCTTTAAATTTGAATTGCGTTCAAAGTGTTATGAAAATTATTTTGATGAATTTTACAAAATTGTTAACAATTTTGTAAAATTGGTAAAAAATGGTATTCCCTATTTAAAGAAGGGAATACAATTTTTTTGTCAAAGTATTGATATCAGTCACTGTCATACTTTAAATTTGAAATGCGTTAAAAGAACCAACCCAAAATATGTTTATTCTTTTAGTTCTAAAGTTAAATAATTTCAGCCATACAGCAGCGTACAGAAAACGAAATGTCATGTAACTCAACCAAAATTGTATGTAACTATCTCTTACCAGTATGCAGAAACAGGTGATTCTTCAGATTAGTGTGTTTGGAGAATCCTCTGGAGCATATGTGACACTTGTATGGCCAGGAGCCGCTGTGCACGTACATGTGGGACTTGAGGTCGCCAGGCGTCGGGAACGACTTGGAACAGAGGCTGCATTTGTGCGGTTTTTCCTGTTAAAGAAAAGTAGATGTTAGGCAATTCGGGACAACTTCATAGCAAGCATCTATATTCTAAAATAATGAAACAAATAATTTAGGGGTCTCACAAATAATGATTGTAACAACAAGTCGAAATATTATAACTGTGTGTTATAATTTGTGCCGGCCAAATATTGCCTTACCGCCCAATAAGGTAGTATTTGGGAGGTTAACACATACTTAACAATTATGATTTTTAAATTCCATCCATTAAATCCCATTTTGCAATTGCACACGTAATCTAAAAGATTTACTTCATAAAAAAATACATTCGTGAACCAAAACCGACTATTACAAATAAGGTTTCATGAAGAAGTATTTTAACCATAAACTTAGTAATTCCAAGTTCATATTAATACCATGTTCTACAAAGCCACTTTGATTAAACAAGCAAAACAAACATCTACAGGACGGCACATATATCAGAGATATAAAGATAAAGTCCATGTTACAATCCATATGCATAGTAAATGGCTATTAAGTAGAAATATGTTTTACAACGGACCACGTCTCAAGTATGGTCAGCTATTAGATAAAATGCAAGTCATAGTTTCGAGTGAACTTGCGGGCTTTTGTGCGCTGTCTAGTTTGTTACTAATGTTATGTAGTAGTGCGATTATTGTGCTTTATGAAGTAAGTGGAATATTATTTTAAAATTTAGAACTAATATTCCACTTACTTGGTTCAATATAAGTTTTGAGACTTAACGTGGTAGTTTACTTTTAAAAATTTGATATCACGGGGTATGTATCATGTAAAGCAGTTTTACATGAACAAAGAGATTGGTAAACAAAATACGATCAACAAATTACGAATAAACATGATAAACATTGGTTCGTCTAGCTTCGGCTGGCACAAAAGAGTTGAGAAATTTCGAGTCCGGCAGCATGCGAATCCATAGCTGAATTGGCAAAGCACTTGGGGCGTATACCCAAGAGGTGCAGGTTCGAGTCCTGCTGGATTCTTAATTTTTCAACTTTAATATTACATAAAAATAAATGCATAGCAAAGCTAAAATTTGCTTTAAATATTACAAGTAATGATAAACATTCCTCGATATTTAATATTTTGAAAGATTTGGTTCAATTTGACGGTCTAAAGTTACTTTTTAAGCTTTTAAACACAACTTAAGTGGATCCTAAATAATATCCGAGCTTCAATGAGACTTCAATCCTGATAAGCGTTATACAAGAGATAGAGTTTGTTAAAATAATTGAAAAAATGTTCTATGTGAATTATGATGCGAATCTTAAATCTCCACATCTCCATTAGCAGTATTATCACACAAAACATTATAAAAATAACATGAAAATAAAAGTAAACCATACCAATGACTCAGTGAGTACCGATGCAAAAAAACAATATACTAATAATGAAGAACCAATAATCAAAGTCATGACATTGCATATTGCGCAAATGAATTTATAATGAAGGATGGCAGAATTCGTTTTAAGGTCTAGAGTAAGTATATAATATTATAAGTAATATATTGATATATAAAAAAAAATATTTTTAATATAATGGCCTCAAAATATGCATGCAATTGATACGGTGCCAACACGAAAATAAATCACGTTAACCATTATTACACAGATATTTTTGTTTTAGTTTAGTTTCAGTTCCTAAATATATTGAATTCATTAATAGCAATGGCTTCAACTTTAACTATGAATACGATAAAATTTCGTTTAATTTAAACTACAAATAATCACATAACAAACTTTGCCGTATCCTTTTTCAGCCATTATAGTCCATCTATTACCATCAACTTCTTTAAATAAAAAAATCAAGTTCTATAAACTTGTGCAAATAATAGTATTTGCTTGACTAGTGCAGATGTCCAGCATCAAACCACAAAAAACTCAACGTGGAGATGGTTATTACCATGCTATAACACTAACTAGTCGTCCAACTAATATGAAGCATCACAATTTTTTGTCGCACCCGTTAACTGCGGTGGCATTAGTCGAGCGTGTGTGAGCAGCCTAACACGCGTTACGAAGCAATCATTACATGACATTAGGCCGGCTTGTAATGTGCGCACGAGACACGAGTTGTCGCGGTCGGTGTTCATAAAAGAAAAGATGCTGTAATGCAAACTGAATGCTGGCTTGGGATTTGCTGAATCAGTGTGCTATTTTGTTTTGTACTGTGATTTATGTCTGAGCAGCATGTGAAGTGCGTATCATGATTTCTTATGACATTCTCGACTAGTTGAAGAGCCACATTTTGTGCTTAGATCAGCGTGGATGACGACACATTTACTTCGGGCTTGTTAAGTTGATATTTTGGGGCTAAGATAAATAAAGACAATAAAGAAAGCTATGAGCCTTGCTTAAATTCTCGCCTAGATTCAAGATATAAAGACACACTAAATCAAATATGTATTCTGTGTTTTTAGGTACTACATTTTGGTAAAAAAGGTTTTTGTATTCAAACTTTTTACATCAATATTGGAGTCCAAAGGGACTTTTCAAAGCGTAGAAATCAACCAGCACATTAACACTCATCAAACCCTTTCTTTCAAAAAAGCCGCCAGAAAAAGGCTACACACATTACTACTGAGGACCCGTTAAACAGTAGGCGTGAAGCACAAATCGTAGTACATACCATACCTTCCATAAATGACCGTTTGTTTTTTTACGATGAAACAATTTGTGGCGACCAAAACATTCAATTTGAATGAACAAAATGTTTTAAATCGTGGATTCGGGTTTGATAAAAAAGGTTGGTTGACCACTAACGTGCAGTGCGTTTGGAGGCCGATTAAAAAAAACTTGACTCTGGACTTTCTTTGTACATTAATGTATGTACATAAATGTTACAAAGAAACATTTCAATTCGAGTTAAAGACAACAAACCTTTACGTAAGAATGTTAAACACAAAAATTTATAGATCTTTGAAAAAACACTTGAAATATTTACTAATTTTATTACATTGTGTGTTGAACGATACGTCAGGAAATTCACAAAAGCAGCTCAGAGTAGGAATTGTGCCCGGTGCATAGCGATAGGCTCACCGCAACCTAAACATAATAGATGAAATGAAATGAAGTGGGTGTTGTACACCTTCGGAGTAATATAGGCGTGTTATTTTGTTTATTATTATTTTTTTCGCAACCTATAAGGATGCCCAATGTTGAGCATAGGTCTCCTCCAGACTTTGCCACACCTGACAGTCTTGGGCCACAAGCATCCATTTATTTTGTAATGTTTATGTTGATCTATCTGACCAGTCTAGACAGCATTTCCAAAATCTACAGTTATTTTGAGTATTAGTGATTTGTATTTTTCCAAAGAGAGAGTTATTTAAACACATTTATTGCAGTCTACAAAACTTTTACAATACGTGATTAATTATTACCTGGTTTAGTAACGATTAAGATGATACTAAATCGATTAATACATCAGCTTTTTAACATAGAATTTATTCCAATAGGTATTTATCTTGTTACTATTTGTCACGACATTTGAGGAGAAAGTAACGGTATTCTCATATGTTTAAATGTTCTAAAGTATATCATTTAAATTCGGGCAATTAATACGAATACGAAACATTTTTATTTTACTAGACGCATATTTATTGATGCTGTGTTTATTTAAGACAGCCAATTTATAATTACGTAAAGTAGTAAACTGCGAAAAGTCACGATAGTCATGATGTTGGATGATCAATTTAAAAAAAAGTTGGTTGAAGTTTGAAGTTGAAGAAGAATATTAAGGAGTCCTTATATTAGTCCAAAACTTATTATGTGATGATACTGTTGCTAAAAGTTGTTAATTTTAAATTTCATCACATAACATAACATCACGCCTATATTACCCAGAAGGGTGAAGCAGATGTGTACAACACTAACACTTCACCTATTATGCTAGGTCCCATGGGATAGAGGGTAAGCCTATCACCATCCACCGGACAGAATTCCAACTCCGTCCTGACGGAAATTTCAAAAATAACATTTTGCCCGATCTGGAAATCAAACCCGAGAGCTCGCAGTAAAAGGCGCATACGCTAACCAGTTGACCAACGAAGCAGCTTTGATAGCATAAGTTCTCTAAGATGGTTAAGATAAAGTAAAACATTTGAATAAAAACCATTAAAATTTAGTATAAGAAAGAAAAACAATTTAAACTAGAAGCTAGTGTAAAATTAATCATTAATAAATAGCTTGCACGAACATCATTGACATTTACGTAATCGTGATCGGGTAATCTTACTCAATAGTATAGATCCAATCTCAGGAAGCAATATACTCTGAACGTCTAACCTAGCACCGTTTACTGGCTACCGTCGTGATGACGCACTGTAGACACCTAATTTTCTTTTTAGGTATACTAAAAAAGTTATTGGAGTTTGGTAGCTATAAGCATTAAGTGTTTAAGATTAGCTTCTGTTTGACCTTTATTTAGTGA
Organism: Hypena proboscidalis; assembly: GCA_905147285.1. NCBI lineage: Eukaryota > Metazoa > Arthropoda > Insecta > Lepidoptera > Erebidae > Hypena > Hypena proboscidalis. Next base: position 4,457,990 of record LR990132.1, read on the forward strand.
AGAAATGCTTATATAGTTTTCGTTTTCAATTTAAATAATCGACTATGGGATCAACGACGGCCGCGGTCGTGACGACCGGATGGCGGAGTGCGTAGTGCCTGCGACACCGAGGTCGCGGGTTCGATTCCCGCTTAAGACAAATCTTTGTGTGCATGAACATAGGGGTTTGTCTTAATCTGGGTGTTTCTATGTATAATAAGTATGTATTTACAAAACAAAGAAAAGTATATTATGTGTTAGTATCAGTTATTCTAGTACCCATAATACAAGCTCTGCTTAGTTTGGACTAGATGGCGCTGTGTTTTAGTTGAGAGATATTTATTCATTTTTATTTATTATTACTTTTATCAACCTAACATGGCTTGAATGCATAATTAATGGGAAAATTAAGAAACATGCACGCCAAAAGATCTGAAGTAATGTTTTAGTAACATTGAGTATTTTGTTCATAGTCAATAATGAAATATTTGCTATAGAAAACTACTTATTTGCATTTTTAATAATCTGAAAGCAATTTCTTATTCACCTGGTAAAGGGGTGTAACTTAAAAACAAGCAAGGCAACTTATCTTTTGCCTTCAAACTTCATCCTCCTTTTTACAAAACAAAATAGCCATTAAAATTTTAATTAATTCTAAAACAATTTCCTGTACAAAATAATCCGATCTCGTAAAAAATCTTAATAAAGATACATCCTAGAAGCGTTCCCATTAAATTTTTACTCGCTAATTCACACCAATCTACGAACCCTATAATTTTGATAAAGCGACCAAATCAAAATGAACGAGGCAACTTACTTTATGTGAGATCGGAATAGCCATCTACGTATGGGCGGGTTGTGCAGTAGCTCAATCAGGTGAGGCAAAAAAACGAGGAACGATATTATACCGACCCTTCTCGCTACCGAATATTGCAACATATAAATCAATAAACAAAGAGCCATTAGTTGTCTGACAATTTCCTTTGGATAAATCACGATGTTGGCAAAAAACCTCCCGTCTCATCTGTACTCCGATAATGAAGGAGCGCGGGTCGTTATGACGAAACGATATTGACACGATAGTAGTACATGTACAGTACAGTCTTTATGGTACGGAAAACTTATTTATTTTACGCTGTCAGTAATTAATGTTGAAGAAATAGTGGTTGTTCATAAGTTGCTATTTGAGTAACTTTTACCAGGTATCATTGTGTTATCACGTAACTATTTAGTATCTTTTTTTACAAAAGACAGTGAGAATTTTTGGAGAATCATCATTACATACAACAAATAGTCGTTAAAAAACTCATTGATGTCGCTGTGTTTCTTAAAATTACAAACTTTCTTTGTAATTCATGCAATTACTGTTTTAGTAGGCTTATTGGTCATTCGAAATTACTAAATAAAATCTAGTGAATCTTGCTTTATTCTTATAATTTTATACTAAAAATGCTTTGTACGTTCCATACGCAATTTGAATATGGAACAGTGTAATATGGTTTCGATAAAAATCAAATCCTTATTAAAATCATTATTATTTCTGATTAAAACATTTAATTCTGAAAACAGAAAAATTATAAAATAAAATTAAAAGTATTATTGTTATTCGTATTTTTAATACCTTCGAAAACACATTTACCATGACATGCAAAAGTATACGACAGGCGTGACATTTGAAATATACTGCATAAAACATTGAACCAAGTCATTTATGCACGCTCATCTAAATCTGCATACCATCAAACCTTATTTATCGTTGCAATATCGTTATTTTCTCGGTGGCTGAATCGTACAATCGATCAAGTAGTCCTTACTGGCTATATCTCCTGCGAACAGTGACGTATGACCAAGCGATACGCCCGCGCCGCGTTATGGAAATCGAATGCAAATGTTCTGTGCTTCGGTTAATTTAGCTAAATAAATTGATCTGAAATAACCTAAGGGTTTCGGTACTGTTCTCGTTAACGTTTTTAAGCAATCAGTGCGTGGGATAAGATAGTGGGCTTGATAGCTTATCGACGCAAATGGCGTGGACTTTCACACTACTGTTTTTTTTACATTCTTCGTTAAAAAGGTTTTAGCGTCAAATGAAATCTTCCATCTTGGTCGGTTCCTCAAACTTATTTAGTACTGGAGAATATCTATAGAAATCTCAAAGGTATATAAAAAAAAATAATAAAGTATATTGTAGGTATTATATCAATCAAAACCTGCTGAAGTAATGTGTAAGGACCAACTTTATGAATGTAAGAAGTGGTACCACTGATTCACGTCTGAATGACATAAGTTTAATAAAATTAAATTTAATCACTATAACTTTATTTCAAATGAAATCAATCTCACTTTTAAGAGTAGATATGACTTTACCGTATTTATAATGAGAAATACATTTCATCACAGCCCACATCACTGTCATCCAAGTACCCTAATTCCATCGGCAACTTCAAACAACCGACTTGTCACTCCACTGTCGCTATCGTCCATACATCCCACGAACCCGCTCTCAAAACTCAGTACACATGGCTACTAACCAACCTATATATTTCCAGTATTAGCTGATCTCGCATTGTACAGAAAGCCAACCCAACACGTGTCCATATTATACTGGATTTGTAAAGGTCGATATGTAGCCGTCTGGACAATTTCCACTATCTCAAAATGACTCATAAATATTAATATATTCAAAGGGAAACTAATTAATAACCGCAGCCAATTATATAGAAGTGGAGTTAATCAATATTGTGGTGTCTGACTATACGCTGGTAAGACAAGAAGCCTACTAATTGGTACATAGTACATCAAAGCCTTGCTTATTATGACTCCCTTACTCAAGATTCGAAACGGGTACACTTGGTTTATTGATGGAGTATTAGGGTTCAGTAGGATAAATACAAAATGTTGCTTATCAGTGCATTCTTGCAGAAAAACATATTAACCACATGCACAACTAAAACCTATAAGAGATATTATTATGATATTGTTATCTTTAGATTGCAACGGATGTAACAAACGAACTTTCAAGAAACATGTCGGTAATTGGCAAATTAAGAGGTTCTTTAAAAGACCAGTGGTACGATTCTGTTATGGAAACTGTCCGTTTCAAAAATGTAGTGCAAACAGAGTGTCAAAAAGCGAATGATTCAGGTAACATCGATTTCAACTAGTTCCAAACACTCGATTCGATGGCAATAAATCTGTTCGCTATTGTTGCGTGACAAATGTCAAAATTTCGATTTCAATCTCTAATCCAAAACCATTCCGCGTCCCAGAGTAAGGTTTTGAAAGGTAAGGACCGCAATCATTCGGTTTTAACAAAACGTTACTGGTTCGAATATATCTCCAGGAATTAATTTGTAATGTATGCTCAAAATCCAATCTGCGACCAGTTTGGGAGCACTATTACATCATAAACGCATTTTACAGCCACTCTATTTGGCGATATTACCTATAAACGCGGAGGTGTATGATTCTTGCACTCAAAGTTTTTGTGCAGAACCCTTGGTCCATAGACCTGGCCCTCTACCTTTTATTAATTTAATATAAGCTATTAATTGACAATGTATGTCGTATTTATTAGTCTGAGAACTTGATGTGCGATGTTGCTCAACACTGAGTTTGCGTGCTCATAACCTGAAGTAATAAGCTTCAAAGAACGATTTGTGAGCACCTTCGGTATTTACCGTTATATATTTTAAGAGCAGTTATGTATGGAAAATAATCGGCTTAATTAGATTAACAGTAGGTGGCAAAGTTTTAAAACAAAATCTATTTATGACACGATCATTAATTATGAAAAGAAGAAATGATCTTGTTTAATTAATATAATGTGTGTTAATGATTGAGCTTAATTGAACATTAACACAAATTCTTATTGAAAAAACTATATCATTACACGTTTCTTTGCTTAACAGAGAATATGTAATGTTATTTTATTTGTGCTATAAAAGCTTAATTACTAAATTATTTTAAAAATACTAATATTAAAAATTCTGCTCATCAAAAACATATCTTTTTAAACGTCGCCAATGTAAAATGATTGAGTAAGATGCTGCATAAATGCAATCTCTATTAATCAAATTGTAGATAATTTATGCGAAAATAAACTGCAATGAATTTTCAATATCACCTCGAATAATCAAATCAATCGGAAAGGCTGTGTGTTATGTTTGCTTTTGTATTACTTCAATATATATTTTTTTTTCGAAAAAATGATAATTCATTTGAATCTAGTAGAAGTAGTGTAAACAATACAATGGTCTGTTGTTTGTTGACCTTTAAAACTTAAAATTAACTTACCATTTGTACAGAAAATGCTTCTTTTTATTGCAAAATAGCGTTGTCATGATAATTATGAAAAAAAAATGTTCAGTAACTGAAAACAATGAGCAGCGGCACTTCCGAAGATAAACATACTGTAATTTTATATTGGATTCAGAGTTTTGTACGTATTCGGTTCAGTACGATTATTGCAAATACGCAACTTTAAATAATCAGACTGTACCTTCTCTCGCACAGGTGGATTTCTATCAAAGATATATCCCTTTTCACATACATAGTGTGAACTTATCCTTGGCTATTTCATTAAGTCGCATCCATAGAATAATTTAATCAGTAGCGCCGAGCAAAAGAACGATAACTCATGATTGATCGTGTGGCCGTTGCACAGATGCAATCTGCCGCTGCGCCGGTCGGTGTTGTTTTTTTTTTAAACATGAGCGTTTAATCTCGGGAATGAATGGACTTGTTTATCTTCGAGTATGGATGAGGGGTACTATGAAAGTAAAAATGTCGCTTGGAAATATGTGGTCTACTTAGGTCTCATGACAATTCATAGACAAATATCTATGTATGGAAACATCGCAATCAATGTATGCTCTATTTGTACATTATTATAGTTATATAGACTCTGCGCAGTCAAGTTAGATTTGCGGCATTTTAGGGTACTAATATGTCTCGCAATAATTGTATGTCGATATTCTGAAACAGACCTGATAAATAAGTATAAAGTGGCAACGCTAGGCTGCGTCAACTCTACCTTTTTTTGTTTTTTATTTGATTGCAAATACAATTAAGATTGATTGTAAAGTTGCTGTTTTACATACTAAATAATTTTAAAAATAAACAAAAAAAGACATAAGTGCATATCATTTATTTTTATCAATTTATTTTGCACTAGGTATCATGAGGCTATATTCATTAATATACTTGGACCATAAATTTCATACAGAAAATAGAAGTACACGGTATCTAGACTAATGACGGTCACTTCAGCTACCTGTTAAAACGCGCCGCTTAAAACACCAATAAATTAATATCAAACGCTGTATCCATAATTACGACGTCAAATAAAAAAAAAACTTGATAAAATGTTCGTGGGCGACTGATAAGGGCTGCTATAAACACCTCCAAATCAAATTCAACCTTAAATTAATGTATTAAAGTTGAGTTTGGAATGTGTGTGTGAAATATTTATAAATCATTTTAGGCACACCGAAGTGACATTTCGAAAGGTACTTAACAGTTTAAATATTAATTCTCGAGGTGACGCTTTTGTATCGGAGGACGATAAAAGCTTTGGGTTTTTTTTTACTCAAAGCTTTTTTTTTTGTTAAATGAAAAAAATAAAAACAACCATTTTTATGAACATAATAAATAATAAAGTGCTCGCACAGGAGTCGAACAAGATCAAAAAGATGAACTGAAGAAGAGGAATGCCGCTGGCAGAAGCTAGTTACAAGTAATATTTCAATTCAATTATATTTTAATATATAGCTCTGTCTGCTATAAAATATTATAGACGTCTATATACAGGTGCTACGCTACGATTGAATTTGTCACCATTTAATTGCATTGATAGAAATCGGTTGACATTTTTAGACTAACACAAACTAGACGCCATATTTTTTTAAATTGAATCTGTACGAGAACAAATTATGTTTGGCTTGGTTTTGATTGTTTTGAAAGGACAAATGAGAACCCCGAGTTAAATCTAACTTTTTGACTTTTAGCGACATAATATGTCCACTCAAACCCTATGGGTGCGTTCCATTTCCATTTTTTTTGGGTTTTGTTTGTTTTGGTAGTGTCATTTGTTTTTATTATCGAGTATTTTTTCTTTAACTTATATTGTATTTTCTGTAAAAAAAGTGCGTGACAGTGTTGTGACAGTGGAATTGTCATCATTAGGACGAATGTCACACTACCTTACTCGCAATCAGGGCACACCAGATTACCAGCGCTGTAGTGCTGATGTGCTGCAGTATTATGCCGAGGTGTGTACCTTTTCTGGCACATCAATTTAATTCGTTTTTTTTTATTAAAAGTAAAAGATCGTGAGCAGAAAAATGGATGTCAAGATGTAACATGAAGAAAATTGACGTTTAGGTATATTTTTGCAACAATTGGACAGTCGAATTTTATAGAAAATTTTCTCGGGGCCGTGTAAAAGCTGCCAAAATCCATACATTTCTAAACTTTGACGAGAAATTTATCTGGAACAAGCAGGTTTGCTCATGCAGTGAGAATAATGTAATTTTAAACGTATAGTTCTGTCTAGTTATATAGATGCGCTCTGGTTATAAGTCATATTTAGGAAGCCCAATGAGTGGCCACTAAACTCTATACTCCGCTTTCATGAGTGCCATGCAAACGGCAAATTGTCATCTGAGTCACAGATTGGTGGACTCCACACTCACATTTTGTATCCAATGATTAAAAACTGGCCAGGTTTTCTTTATTTCGGTCAACCTGAGTCCGTAGTCGGTTCAGAGATTGCCAGATTGGTGTTGGTAGATCGTGAAGAGGGGGTAAACAATCAGCAATTGGGATGAAAGTATCAGGTATTCTGTTTCTTCCTGCCACATATCGCATCTAGCTGGAGAGTCTTAGCCGGTTATAGGCTGTGCACAGCAAAAGAAGTTATTTCGGCTCTTTAATCGTTGGGGTACGCTATTATGGTCAAATAGACGATGTCTGATGTCCTCATTTTCTCGTTCTCTCTCTAAACTACTTGCTACCGCCTGTCAGATTCCGCAGGAAGCAATACCAGTTAGCGGCTATATATCGACCAGGGTAGTAACAATATGTATAAGTCATTGTTATAATAATTCTAATTCTAATATATTTTTCAGATTCTTTTCATGCTCTTCAGTCAAAACATTACGGCAGATTTTTTATGTATTTGGAACGATGAAAACCTTGATCAAGCGTTTAAACAGTACATCAAAACTGTTATCAATACTCTGCTCAATTATCCGTATTTTATATCATAACTACCTATTGAGAAAGACCTGCATACAATCCTCATCCTGCTTGCATTACCTAAGTGTCTATATGACCTTGCAACACCACATTAATTCCGCATTAACCAAGCAATTATACCAATCAACACTGAGGTACCATAAGTAAATGTCGATCTACCGTGACAGCACATCGTAACAATAGCCCATAATCACTAACTGACATTACAAGGAAGACAATAATTGACATATCTGCAGATAGGCTTTTTTATGTCGCATAGAACATTCAAGCGGAAAATATTAACTGCACGCATTTCTTTAGGTAAAAAAAAACGTACCAAGATGGCGGCACGCGCTGTGGTTGCTTAAAATGAATTATGATTGTTTGTTACACATGGGTCATTATTTGTAAATCAAGCGTACTGCTGTCTATTGTCACGCGACGGTACAGTGTAGTGCATAAAAAGTGCGGTCGTGATTATAACAATTACAATGTAAATGAAATGGGCTACTGATGACCGTTGGGTGAAATTGTTCTTGATCTCTGATTGGTTTTTTTAACATAATGTTGTACTTTATTTATTTGGAGACATGATTTGTACTGTTTGTGTATTTTTTACTATTTGTTAAGAGATAATAATAATATATATCATTATTTTTTCTTGCAGATTCCTTCTGCAAAAATCTTATGTTGTTTTCAGAAAAAATATCTCATAAAATAAACAAAAATATTCGAAAGAAGCAACTACAAAATAAAAGTAAAAAAGCATCTTATTTAAAAAAAAAGCAGCTATCATCTGATTTTTGATATTCTGGCAAAATTTGCCCTGTTTGTTCTTTATCTACATAAAACGACGCAGTAATCCATAAACTTCTACATAACAAAAGATGCAGGTATAAAATATAAAGAAAAGGCCGTAAACAAAAAAGTAAGCACTTCAAGGAGCCCCTTCTCCTTAAATCAGCAGCAAACAACTTGAAACTACCATGAAAAGCGGTAGTAGGTACTGCATAACTTGCCAAAGCGACAAGAATTCCATTTTCCACCAAGAACACCGTTTATCGCGATAAAGTACTCCTGCAATACATTAGATATCCCTATGATCTCGAACCGCGGTATTCAACAAATCAGGTTGCCAATAGTTACTCATAAATTTGAGCTTTCTCATACATTCTCCATCAGACCGTAAACAATCTGAACGTGTGGCCCCTTTCATTTTGTACGGCATAAAACGTGTAAGTTATTAAAGATTAGAAATGTTTCAGTATTGGACTGTATAAAGATCTTTTGACAAGATAATAGATGATATAGATGCGAAGCTTTTTCTTTCTCGTGTCCAGGATGTGGATGCAGTTTATGATGATGTTGGAAAATATGCGCTAGGCTAAGAAACTGTGATGTTACAAATTTCACAGCATGAAATACATACTCGTATATACATAACATCATGCCTATATTACCCAAAAGGGCGTGGCAGAGGTGTAAAGCACTCTTACTTCACCTGTTATGTTTAGGTCGCATGGGTGAGGGTGAGCTTATCGCCATCCACTGGGCACTATTTCAACTCCGTGGTGCTATTGTGAATTTACTGACGGAAAGTTCACACATAACACTTTGCCCAAGCCGGGAATCGAACATGAGACCTTGCAGTGAGAGGCGCATACGCTAACCACCAGACCATCGAAGCAGTTAACCATTTAATATTACTTTAATAATATATTTTTTGTAGAATAGACGTTTAAAAAATAAATTTGGTAAGTTTAACTTTTAAAGTAAAAATAAATGTTAACACTTAAATGATTGTTCAGTGTCAACTGATAATATCAAAAAAAATATCGAAAAGCAAAATAATATTTCGGTAATTTTTGCCGACATACAAAACGCAGCTCTGTCAAATACGCAGCATTTCAAAACAAATACGCAATTCAAAACAAAATTATTTGCTCTAAAATCGTTTAATTACCAACTCAACTCGGTCTAAATGTAGCATTTCTCAATAAAATAAAACATACTTCAAACTTTTCAATCTACTGTCGCATAAAAGCATACATTTGATAGACTTACGACACGGAATGATATTTATTAAGACGTTTACTCTAACGGTCGGTTTCCGAGTGTTTTTTTACATTCAGACAAACGATCATGATTGGGCCCCGATTCTGGTCACTATAAAAAATGTTCCAGTTTAAATTGTCAACCTTGTTAATTACTACCGATAAAGTCAAGGAGCTAAGAGATGAAAAAGCTACGATACTAATTGAAAACAAATCATTGGATGTGTTTCAAATCGATTATAGAGTTCTATTATTAACAATCGTGTCAAAATCGTTGCACAATAAAACTATCACAATGCATTTTGCATTTATGTCTATTTTTGGATTTCGACGGAGTAAAACGATCAATGTAAAAATGTGTAGCTATTTGATGAATAAAATTTAATGACTATAATGAACAGAAGACTATTCACTAATTAATTAGTTAAGTTTTACTTGTATTTGTATGTAATATTATGAACTCAGTGCCCTTAAAAATATTTCAAAATACCATCAACAATGTATAATTCAGGTGCTTATTCCTAACAAAAATACAATATATTTTTAATATAAATTTGTGGCGTAATTAATTTGCTTAATTTAAGGAACTATATCACATAATTGACTATATTGTTTGATAAAGTTCTTTAATAAAGTCATAGTAAATTTAGTATTGACAGATCATAGTCATAGTAAATTTAGTATTGACAGATCCAATACCTAATTGTATCGCAATCTGCATTCAGAAGAATCTATTAACTGACTATCAAAAAGCAAAATATTTAGAAGATGCAAATTTGACATATCAATTAGAATATGAACAACTTTCAGTACAATTTATTGCAAATGATTTTTTTTTATTGAAAGTTGTTGTCTCTCTGACTATAATATATTCATTTGGATCGGTGAACGTCAAAGAAGACGTATATAGACATAAACTAGTCGTCATATAACGCCCCGTTTCATTATTCGAAAGTCTTTGGTAACCAATAAAAAATCATTATACCGACTTCCTGTTAAAACAAGTGGTATTATGGTTTTGATACTTGCATATTATTACTATAGGGGCCTAATTATGTTGTTTGGAATGCGACTCTCGCCAAATTAATTTTATATGTTTCTCATTTCAATTAAAAATATGAAATTTTTCCCGTTAGATTTTTATGTATTATATTGCTAATTCATAAACAAGTATTGTATGTATGTATTTCTTACTATATTAACTTGGTATTAGATACAAAATTGTATTTAGTTCAAAACCAAGCTAAATAAGATTAAAATTATTGTTATCTGCCAGGTACTTGCTCAAACAAAAAAAATCTTAAGTGAAAAATGGCTTCTGATGTGATCATTCAATAAGATTATCGTGAAAATGTGTTCGTTCCAAGTATATTTTATAGCTTCTTATGCAGGTGAATTAGCTAAAAGATACACATAAATTAATCCTACAATACAACAGTAGAATAAAAGTATCTTTATCCGGAATAAATCGATACACGCTTTTACGACCGTATTGCCTTTATAATATAATTTAAAAAACGTATCGATGGCGGATGCATGTCTGTCGTCTGCACCTGCCCTAATAAGGGCTTAAAATCGGTTAAAACGGTTTTGTATGCAATTACAACGGCGATAGTCGATTGAAAGACACTTTGATAGTGGTCGTGTTTTTTTTTTACTGCGGGTAATTAGGAAATGGCTTGTTATGTTACTTCACCTTCAAATACTAATACATATTTGATTATAATTTTTGGGTTCATTTATAGCTTAGTTTTATTGTTTTTTTGTTGAGTGAACCATCTCGTCGTTTTTTGCATGACCATTCTACTCGAGAGGAAAAATTAAAGATAAAGATAGTTAGTTAATTGTTTTTATTGCTTGTTTTAAGATTTCATACTTTTATGTCAAGAGCAAAATGTATATTTTTTGAAATGTTGCACGAGATGCCTTGATGGTCTAATGGTTAGAGTATTCGGGTTCGATTCCCGAGTGTTATTTATGAACCTGCCGTCAGGCAATTCATAATAGCAGCATGGAGTTGGAATTGTGCCCGGTGAACGTTGAAAGGCTCACCCCCTATCCCATGAATACTGAACATAACAGGTGAAATTTGGGTGTTGTACACCTCTACCAAACCCTTCTGGGAAATGTAGGTGTGATGTTTTTATTAATTATCAATACAAAAAAAAATAGATTTGCCTGAAGACTCACCCCTTTATTGTTGCATCTACGTAAACCTCAAATTTTGTTTTTCTTAAGTACTAGGAAACTTTAAAATGTTCTCTATGATACAATTTTGCGCATGATTAAAATTATCAGAACATTGAAAGGAGACAAAGAGAGGCCAGGTGTCACCGAGTGGTAGAATTGACAAACGCAAATCACATTCTGATTTGAGACAACCACCAATCTTACCGCCTCCTTGTTACAAAAGTTGTGTGGTCCAAGTTATAAGAAACGTGTCTTTACACATAAATTAAAATGGCATTAGCAACAGTAAGATTTTTTTTTTGACGTGAACTGCATCTTGAAATATGATACAAATATGGTGCACAAGATGGCCCTTAAACCGAAAGATTTGCTGATACGTATTGATCCCACTAGAAATTAAAGATTAAGCCTTTTATTTTTTGTCTTTTTATTAAGGCCTAAATCAATTAAGAATTAAACAAATCTTAAATCAAGATTTTGTAATAATTATCTCGATAAAAGAGTATAAATTAAACATTGGACAATATACGTGGAGCCGCGATTAAATAATAAAATCAAAAATTGCCGCACTTCGCTATACTCTTGTACCACACTCCACCTCTTTGTGCGGCGACCAATTGTACAAACACAACACCGGACAGACGAACAGACAGACTGACAACAAACAAATAACGAGCCTCTAACGAGTGAAAAGTGTCAAGTCCTCGCGCAGATTACAGCGGTCAATTGTAAGGAATCATGTTTTACACGACTAAGTGAACCGAAATACTGATTGTTCTTCATTTGAATAGGCTTTCGAATAAGGTAAAGAGGTTGAAAAATTAATGAATTAGTTTTTTTTATACAGAGAAGTAAAATTGAGTCTGATGCCCATTTGATTACAAGTAGTTACACTATGGAGGCCTTAATATTTTTTCGAAAAAGTCATGAAACTGAAATAAACTTTAAATTTGCTTGACTCACATACGTCACATAACATCACGCCAATATTGCCCATAAGGGTATCCTGTAATGTTTAGGTCATATGGGGTAGAGGGTCAGCCTATCACCATCTACCGAGCACAATCCCAACTCCGTGCAGCTATTGAGAATTGCCTGACGGACAGTTCTCATGTAATACTATGCCTGACCCGGAAATTTATCCGACAACCTTGCGGTGAGGAATGTATATGCTACCATTAGACTATCGAGAAAGTGTTCAGTTTGTTTGATTACTTTCCTGAAAACATTTAAAACTAAAAGAAAACAAAACAGGCAGCCAAGTCTATTTTCAAATGGAAGAAAACTTAATTCTACTGATATTATTGTTAATATAAGCTTCCACATGATTAATACGAAAAAGACACAAAAAACTGATATCGTAACATATCCAATTAAAATTCAGTTCCAACGGCTAATCCTCGTCACTTTTTTATTTGAATAAAAAAAGGATGTCACTAAGTATCTTATACATTTGTATCAGCCGCCGTGACAGGTGATGTATCCTTTTGTCATTCACATATATTATTAGAGAGCTTTGGATAAAATTATCGATTTTTTCATAGGTTAAATTTATTTGAAACTGTAATTTTCAGCTGACCAATTTATTGATAGACACTTCCTTTAAAACACAATCATTTTCTTTAAAATATACTTAAAAATGTATTAGTTTTTATTAAACGACTCCCGTACTAGGATTAACTCCTGTGTCGCGGGGGTGTTTACCAATATATATTTGACACACACAGAGCACACTCTGATTTAGAACAAATATTAGCGGCTCACACAAAGGTTTGTCCCATGTAAACGTAAATACTGCAATTGAATAAACAAAATTGGAACCTGAACCATCAAATTTTATCCACAAACAGAATGCTCCTAATAATATAGTTACTATATTTCTTTTAAGCACGTCTTACTCATAATAATTCTGCACCGTAAGAAAAGAAAACACGCCAGAAGCCTTAAAATCCTATACTATAACCTCAACGGCCTTCCACCAATAGCTTTATTGTATAAGGTTCAAACAGACCTTCTGAAAAGCCGCACATACAACACATAACCAGGCCATAAAGCATTTACCTACCGAAGTCATTCCTATTGTGTATCACTCGCTTCCATCAACCTATTGTGAACGCTGCATTATTATTTAGCTTTTCTGAACTTAACTAGCCGTCCAATACTGTCCAGTTTAATTCAGCGCTTTGACAGCTGAAAAGATCCATTTTACGAGGAGAATGGCCGATCGATCAAAGACGAACGAATAAAGGATCGACTATCAATTTTCTTTGCGAATTCAAAAGTACAGTTAGTCGAGATTTTGATTCGAATAGCTCTTCGACTATATTTGAATCGATAAAATAAATTACCTGATATAATCTGCCGTGATTACGCTTATATTGATATTTTGTATAGTTAAATAGAATTAATTTTGTGTGTAGACAAATTAGAACATAATTATTAACTACGCACACTAGAAAATTCCATTCTGAGAAATAGATTTCTTTTTTTTGACTTTATTGGCATATGAGTATAAATTTATGAGGTGTAGTAAGCTACGTATGATGTTAGGGTTGACACGCATAGAGATGTTTTTTTTTTGCATCATTTTTGGTATTGTTCGAGAACGTTCGTGTTTGTTGTTCTTTAGGTATTTAAAACCCTACATGTTGTAGAAAAACGTTACAACAACCGAAATTTATTTTCCCATGAGTTCACGAACCGTATCGTTCAAAAGACGTTGCCGAAGACGCCATGGTCAGCAGACCGTAAAATGTTCACACGATCGTATGTGAACATTTGAAGCTATATGTCCGAGCCCACCACTCTTTGTTTACCAAGTTACGGACTCTGTAAGATCATCCCGATCTTTATCGCTACCCAAATTAATTGCTATGTTTTTTTTCATATATTTTTTTGCTTTTTAGATTTTATGATGAGGTATTGTTCTGAAAATTTGTGACGATATCACAATAATGGCTATATTCTCAAGATTCACAAAAAACATACAATAAATCTTTAATAACTTTATTTATGATGAAATATGATGAAATTCAGGTATCAAAACATCAACGTCATACTGTGGAGTTACGGGTATGCCCTTGTAATAATTAATCAAAATATTGTAAAGTGCATTTTTGAGTTTATAAAATGTTTACCACCCTAAAAAGAGAAGTTTTGTAGGGTTTTGTACTTTCAATCTTTCCTTAGTTGACAGCAAAAAAACATAAAAATCTAATTAACATTATATGTTTTAATAATAAATTTAAATCAAAAATCACATACCTACTCAATTTAAATAAATAACAAAAAAAAGGAACGTTGACTCATTCCAGCATGAAAATCAACATGCTTGATCGTGATTGCTCACCCATTGTCTCATATCGACAACGATACATCACTATCGATGCGTCACACTGGCTGACCGCAAGAGTTCCCACGTTGACCTGGCAACTCTGGCAACCCTGGCAATTTATTGGCCCTTACTTAAACTGTAACTACCTGTGACCGCACCTGCGTCTTAAGAATCAGGGATGAACGCGGCGACTTTTTTGCTTATCTATTTTTTTGGGGTCAGGTGCGATACTTTTGTAAATGAGCGGGTGTCGTTTGTTTTTATATTGCGTAATAATTCGGAAAGGTGGTTTGTACGCATATTAGGTAAGCAGAAAGATTAAACCAAAAAGTAACTTTAAACACTATTTTTAACTATTTGCTTGGCCTTGGTTATCAAACCAGTTTTTATTATTTTATTAGTTCTCCATACACAAATTAAATATAAGCATATTAACATATAAGCTAACCAAAACAATAACTAAAAAATGTTGACACTTGTACCTATTTATTATTTTCGCTATTAGGTACAACTAAATATGTTAAAAAACATGGTATTCCTATTAATCCCTTTCATCGATTTTCTATTTACAATTAATTTGTTTTGGTTTTTACAATCAGCAACTGACTTATTATTACTTACTTACTTATTACTTTTTTAATTTCTTTTTTTGTTAGTGACAACCCTGTGTTCATGAAGCGTATACACTTGTGTGATTTTCTTAAGTCGCGGACACATGAGGTCATAGTTAAATAAGTAAAAACTTAAGGAGGGGCGTTATGGGAGCTGAGCACGGTAACACCACAGTGTCTTTACCGAACCGTAATATGGCACTTTGGTGTATTATCATCATTTGGAACTTAATTGGCGGTAATTAGTGTAGCCAATTTTGTTATTTTCATGTTTTTTAATAATTTGGAAAAATTTCAGAACGTTAAACAATAAACTTTCACTAATTGAAATCGACTTTACGGTAAAGAAAAATGAAAATATTTTTCTTCTTTGTTACGGGTCGATTTGTGACAGTAATTTTCTTTTCTCACCTCAACCTAGTTTCTTTATAATGATATATCAGGCAGCAAAAAAAAAACTATAATAACGCTATAACGCAATAAGTCATAATGATTTTACATGATTTCAAAGTTCATAAAACAAGGAAAACAAACAATATTTTATCGCATCTCAAGATATACTTAAAACAATAATGTTCATGAATATTCAACAATATCATAAACAGCTATTGTGCATTATTACAATTATCACGGAACTAAGTACTGAGTAATACATTGCATGCTAGCAATGGTTGTCTATGAAAAAAAAACCTGCAATTAATCCACCATGGCTGAAAAGGATACGCCGAGAAACATGTGCATTATAAAAAAAAAAACTAATAGCCCTCATTGTTCTTCAAGGATGAATAGCTTTTTTATGGTGTTGCTAGTGATGGTATTTGCAATCGATGTAAGTTTCCATAATTATAGATCTTGTATTCATGTCATCGTGTACCTATGCCATGACATTATGACGAGGAGGATAGTTGATGAGGATCCGTGTCTATAATTGTACTGAAAATACAATAAAATTACAATGAAGAGTAAATTACATATTAACTAACCATAACATAACATCACGCCTATATTACACAGACAGTGACAGAAGTGTACAACACCCACACTTCACCTGTTATGTTTAGGTCTAATGGGATAAGGGGTGAGCCTATCGCCATCCACGGGGCACAATTTAAACTCCGTGCTGCTATTGTGATGTGTCAAACAATACTTTTCCCGAAAGCCCGAGTTGTGGTGAGAGGCGCATACGCTTCTAGACCATCGCGGCAGTTACACAAATACTATATTTAAAAAATGTATTTTTATACAGCTTCATGATGTCATCATAACACTTTTTTAATTACTTATTGGTATATGTATTTCTAACAATACCATTTGACGTCAATTGTCACAAAAAATATGATTACTAATTGAAAATAACATGAGAATTACTGAAATCATTTATACAGAGTCTACATTACAGATGAATATAATAATAACTATCTAAACAATAAGAATATTATTATAATAACAATATAACTTGTTGCATTAAATTATTTACGGTCTTTAACACTGAAAATAAACCCATCAAAAACATAGATGTTAAATGAGAGCCAATTATAATGTTGCCTACAAAAAAATATATTTATATGGGTGTCAAGTTTTGTGTAAATAAATCCACTTTTTAACTTAACATTATTTATATAAATGAAGATAAAACATATACCAGTTTTTATATAAGACCTCGAGCAATACACCTGCGACAACCGCATTCAATTAGATGTAGAAGTTTTTGCGTGATGCCCATACAAACATACAGACAGACGGACATACAAACGGACGGATGGAAAATAAAAATATATTTTTTGGGTTATACTGGTGTAATGAAGTCCCCAAGTATCTTCAATGTACAGACATATTAAATTTTCAATTTTAGTATGTTTAGAAGATGTACAAAATAAAAAGGGCTACAGTATATTCCAGACATGAACCCGCATAATCATCTTGAAATGGCTGGATGATCTCTATGGAAAAACCTTTGTTACACATAATATAGTTCACACAGATATGTTTGCGCAGTGGTCCGTACCAGTCATGCCCACCGGGCCGTGGTCGTGGGAAAAGGTCGTAGGTTCACTGTAAAAATCACTTCATTGCTTTGGCTGTTTTCTTTTTGAAGAGACTGTGTTTTTTTTGTAAGAAACTATTTTGGTACTAATATTTATTGACTTTGGCAGTCATAGGTAAAATTAGAAACATGGTTTTATCACGGGATGAGTGGGCTTCATCAGTTTGACAACTGATGATTTTTTTATTTCTCATCTAAGTGATCAGCTGTCAAACCGACAACGGTGCGAACAGTGTCAGTACACTGTGTCTAAAGTTGAAGTTATGGTGCGCAAACGCAATACTAGATCTCAACGTAACTAAAATATTACGTAAGTTCCTATATTGTTTTTGACAATTTGGCATTGTAGACAAATTATACAATGAAGCAAAATATTTCTGACTTTGCTAATAACTGTCAAATTTTTATTAAAACCTTACCTTTATATGCGTCATCCGATGGTAGTAAAGATTTGAACTGGCAGTGAACCTCTTCCCACAATGCTGACACTGATGAGGTTTCTCTCCGGAGTGAATTCTTCTGTGCGTATTCAAACTGCTCGATGTGCTGAAGCCTTTGTTGCAGACCATACACACGTGGGGTTTCTCACCTAGAAATTAAATTAATGTTAATTTAGGCTGAAATGGTTTACAATTTGAAGGTCAAAATCTAAGAATCGATGATAAATATTATTTTCAAGACAAAATTTTCCATCGATAACTTTTGTTAAATTAAAAAGAAAAATTACGCTCGCCCTAGGAATTACTCCTGTGTCACGGAGTGTTCACAAACATACATTTCAAACACACAGAGCACACCCAGAGTTAGAACACGGGACAAATCTTTGCGGATCACACAAAGATTTGTCCCGTGTGGAACCCAACACCAGCGCAGTTGAAAGCGGCGAAGCGACCGCTTTTACCACTACGCCAATCGTGCACTTAAATAATGTATAATTATTATTTAAGTAGCAACGTATTTTCTGAGTTTGAAAATGTCCCTTCAACCCTTCAAAAAGTTTACGTATTCCACCAATAAATAAAATAAATAAGTCTGCTTAATGCCATGTTGTCAAATAAAACAATTCTGTCTGAATACAAGACACAGAAATACCTAATCAGAACCTAGATTTCTAAGCCATTCACTCCTTGCGTGTACGCACACTATTGGTTCCATTCCAATCCGCGGCATTTCTACAATCAAACTGATTGATTGTAAATCCTATACAAAATTCAACATCTGCATTCACATGTTACATTTCAAAGCAATAAACTTACAAATATACGTGGTAATAAATATACTCAAAAAGTCATAAACGTCCACAAATCTAGATATTTATTTTACATAAGTAGATGACATGCTTAATACTCCAGTAGTCGATTCGTTAAAATTATTTACGATGGAAGCAAATATACGTAGATTTGATTACTGTTAATTAAATAACACAAAAACAGTATAACTGCCTTGTTTTTGTAAGTTATTAATATGATAAATACTAGAATAATCAAATGCGTGGACCGTGAGAATGGTATATTATTGAGACTTATGACAATTGTTGAAATATAATAAATTTATAAGTTTTCCTCTTTACTTATTAACTATAGTAAGGACAGGCTTCGGTGGCAAAAAAATAACTGTTCAATACCCGTACAAAAGTTTCAAATTTTCATTAATGAGTATACTTTAATGTAAAATCAGTAAACAATTTGTAAAACTTATTGTATTTTACTTAAATTTTGAAATTTTATTTTTGACTTCCGAAAACTTGCTAGAAATTATATTTTTTTTACCAGTTAACATTTTATAAACTATGGACCACTGTGGTTTAATAGCTCATCAATACACGAATAAATTTTATACGTAGTATTTTAACTCTTAGAAACAAACTTGCTCTCCAAAAAAATTAGTAGCAAAAAATGCTCTATTTCTGTCTAGACCCCATAAATTATGAAACGAATTGAACGACCAACAAGCTTAAATTATTATTTAGATATCTTTAATTTGGCTAGAATTTACAATCATTTCAGATCATAATTTAATTTTATCGCTTTTACTTATGACTTAGCCACTTTTAATTAAGTTAGGAGAACATGAAACAAGTAATGAAATTGTTCATTGAATCACGGCTATAAATGGGCAACTTGCATTTTATATAACTTTATACAACATACAACCTACACATAAGCTACTTTAGTGTTTACTGAGAATTCGATTTTTAAGAAGATAAATAACTTATTTACATACAATACATAATATGAATTAATGTTTATACCTAATACATAATTTTTCTCGGTATTTTTATCCCTGGCTTGTTTTTACAATATTTACCTAATACAACTTAAGTTAAACTATGAATGTGAATGTTTGATAATCATTTCAACTATTACTTGCCTATATTTGCCTACTACTTTTCAAGTTTTGTAGACAGAAATACTATGCTTCCGAGAGAGGAAGCTGTATGTTTGTTAAGGTATTAGTATAAAATAAGGTAATCATAATCAAATGTTGGCAGTTACTAATGTTGTAAAGAAGTTAAGTAATAGAAAATTGTCTTACCAGTATGTGTTCTCATGTGCCGTTTTAATAACGACGGCCTGTCAAAAGCCTTTCCGCAAACGTCGCAAGGTAGTAACGCCCTCTCAGACTTTGCTGGTCTTCTTTGGATTTTTGGTGTCATGTCCAGCAGCTCATTCGATGAACCCGTTGATGATGAGGTTAAGGAATCGCCTGATACTGACTTATGCTCGTCTTCAGGACCAGAAGGAGGTGATATAGGCAGTAGAACTCTTGAAAGGAGCGACGTAGATAAGTCTAACGGTGAATCTGTCAAAGAAACATAAATAAAATAAGCCATAAATCATTTCAAATTAATAGATTCAGTTTAATATTTCTCACGAAGGGTAAAAGCAAAACCAAGCCTGTTTAATAAACGCTTAAACAGGTTGATACGTCATCAACAGTTCATTTTATGAATATCGCTCAATCAGACTTCATTATCAGATATTAAAATATATGTATATGCTAACAAGCCACATAAACACACAAATCTCATGCATCGGCTTCCTCTTGACATTTCACATCTTGATTTATAATTTCATATGGTCTAAGTTACACACAACATCATTATGATTCTCAAAAATTGAATATTTTCGCTTTATTGATATTAGTTTCTCCAAAGCTATAGATACTATAGGTAAATGCGAACGAATTTTACGGTGATTAGACCAGTGGGCGCTTTTTACAATTTAGATCAAATGTTTTTATACAATTCCAATCAAGCAAATTTTTTTAATGAACCAATTTTATTGACAACCGTAAATTTCGCTATGGAACTTTAGACAGTTTATGTTTATTGCGACCTGTCTTTCAATTTCTTTGATTCCAATTAATTGGCGTTCCCAATTCTGACTTTTACTATTGAAGGCTGATCTTCAGTTGTCTGTATTGAAGTTTCCGCAGAATTATAATCGAATGGTAGGTTGCAATAAATCTCGGGTGCTGTGACGTCGACTGGCACGGACTAATTAGCGGCATGTTTGTGTTCTAGATCAAGGATAGTTGTATTTCTTTATCCGTTCATAAGGTAGGTGTATTTCAAGATGGCAGGATAGAAAATACTCGATATGGAGCGGCAACCGGACAGATGGGAAGACGATAATATCTTCCACAGTCGGCTGTCTACGCTTCGTTTTACCTACTTTATTTGCGTAGTGATGTACGGCCGTATAAGATTTTAATTTATTTATTCAATTATGCGGCGTGCGATAGAAAATTGTAGATTTTTTCTGGACTGGCCGTGAAAGATAAAAAGGGCAACCTGCTGGGACGGCAACATACTTGAGACTATCTTTAGTTACTATCTTAAGTAATGTACCGTAAATGTCACAATGACCATTTTAGAATTAAAGGAGAGGAGGAATTTATGCGGTGCAATGTATATCACCTGCGTGTCAATCTACATTTTATCAACAAGCTTAAACGATTCTAGGAGAGATGTGAAATGCAAGCATTTTTGTTCTATTAATGAAATCCTGGCTTTTAAAAGAATATTAATAACATAACATCACGCCTATATTACCCAGAAGGGTGTGGCAGAGGTGTACAACTCCCATATTATACATTTTATTATGTTTAGGTCCCATGGAATAGAGGGTGAGCCTATCGCCATCAACCGGGCACAATTCCAACTCTGTGCTGCTATTGTGAAGTTCACAAATAACACTTTTCTCGACCCGGGAATCGAACCCAAGACCTCGTAGAGAGGCGTATACGCTAATCCCTATACTATCGAGGCAGTTAGGATAGTAATATACGGTTAAAACATCAATGTGATAAAATAAAAATTCACCAGCTGCTGAAAGATGGAATGATATAACCGCAAATATTTGAATTTTTATCGTTTTTTAGTTTTGGATATTTGATCCAATTTGATTAACAAAATTTGAAACTACTAAATTAATAATAAGAAAGTAAAATTATTAAATAAAATTCACGAATAAAAATCGCAGATTTCATTAGATCGGCTTCTATAATATGGTCATAAGTAATCTGATCAATACAGGAACAAACGGCGCCGCTGTTTTATCAAATCATATATAATTTAACTGGTCAGTTAGGCTGCATTCAGAATGATAATATTTATGAAAACTGCTACTATTTCAATAGTAATCACGGTAGTCAATGGCCGTAAAGAATGTACGTTATGAATAAAAATATGAGAACTGAATGCTGATGCAAAAAGAAGCGTGAACACCTTGGTTGTGAAATGAATGGGGTCTTTCTATTGCATAGTGTGTATGAAAACATTGATTCCATGCTCGAGTAAGTTATAGTATTTGTTTTTATTGAATTTATGAAAACGTTGAATATTTTTGGATTTATTTTTAATTTTAGATGGTTTTCTATGTGAACGTAATTTTTTTAATATTTTTGATAGTTTAAAACTCAAAATCAATTAATAGTGAATGTTATAAAATTAATTACATATCAAAAATAAAGTGGGCAAAGTTAAAATAAAAGCCTGCTTTAGCAATTTTATTCTCAAGCTTTAAGAATGTGTTACTAAAAGTTAGCTTCCATGAAAAAAATATATTAAAATCCTAATTTATTTTTACAAGAACCTATTTTTATTTTACGTAAACGTAAACAGGGACGTGAATCGTATAACGCTTTTAAGTTTCAGCACAATGTCCACAGCTTTATAAAAAAAGCGATCAAAACAGTCGACTACCGAACCGCGACGCGATCCAAGTAGGAATTCTCTTTGATGTGCCGACTGTATCGCGCATCGGAATAATATCGCGATGTTGTGTGTGTGTGTGTGTGTTGTGACAGTTTTGGATTATGTTGTATGTGTGCGTTGTTGTGGGAAAAGCGGTGGTAAGGTGTGAATGGTTGTTGTGTTCTGTTGATAACTGTATTGTTGAACTATTTACTAGATGGTGTTCGATTTTGAAATATAAAAATAATAAAAATATAGTTATGTGTTTGTATTCATTTAGCTAATTTTTAAAATTTATGTAAAAATTATTGTGTCCTAACAGAATTAGGTAGCTTAAAATTTAGTAAATCAAGTTGCAAAAAAATTCATGCTTGGTTTAAATTTGATAAATTAAATAACTACCTGTTTACTATTCTTTTTGGTTATCAATCTTTTAAGTAGCTAATATTTACCAATACATTGTTAATTATATTAGAATAGAATATAAAGTGGGTACGTTATAACACAATAATATAAAACGTTTTACGTAAACCCAAAATCTAAATATAACTAATTTTATAACGTTACGAAACTTCGGCGGTTTAATTTATAATCGTGTGAAAACGACCACTTAATTTAGTACTATTTTAATTAACTTAAAACTGAGCATTTCACTTGACTGTTGTAAAATCTGGTGTAGCGTGTATTGATTTATTGATCGATAGTTCGCACGGTGATGCAAGGGCAATGACCTGTTCAAAAGATACGAGATTTAAATGCACATTAAAAGTCACTAAAATTGTATATTATGCGTATCTCCAATGACTATTAAATTTTAATTTTTTGATAACAGTCAAATAAAAACAATAAAGTTTTCCTAATTCTTCTTAATTAATACTTTTATAACTCAAATTATGAAATACGGGTGTAACTCACGTGAGTAACACCCGTATTTCATAGTTTGAATAATGTTATAAACTCACGTCGGTTTTAATAAAAATAGTATCTTTTTTACTTATTTCAGCAAATTAAAAAATATGTCAAAAAATATCTCATTCTATCTAAGCAAACTGCGGCAATTTTATGTAACTGTGGCTCTTGAAAAACATTAAATACGTAAAATAAGTGTATTTGGTCATCATATAAATTATTATCTTATTTGCAGTAAAACAGTTACTATTCAATAATATCAATATTGGTTGTTACCAATTTGTAGTAAATTCAAACTGTATGAAGACGTTAGGACGACAGTTTATAGATTAACAAATGGTTATGGAGATCTCTTGGATGGACTATAAACTTTGTATACTTATGACTGAATCTCACATACCAAGTATAATCGTCAAAAACTTTGCAGTTGGTCCAGTATTCGGCACTTTTCTTAAGAAACACAAAGAAACAACAATAAACAACAAACACTTCCTCATCTGTAACATAACTGTACGAGCCAATACTGCTCGTACAGCGAATTATACTGTAAACAATAAACAGTCGTTTACGACAGTCGCTACCAAAGAATCGGAACGCATAAACGTGTGTTTTGGTAAACAAATATTGTTCATAAACGTGACTCAGACTACTAAACGTAACAACAACTAACAGTAGAACTTAACTATAACTTTACCATATACAATAAACTTTTTAACCTAAAGTGATTTTGGTGTTACTACAAGCTACCTTCTCACAACAACAACTAACATACAATCGGGATAGCGGGGTTACAGTCAACGACGAGATAACCCCAACAATAACATTTCATAACATCACGCCTATAGTAGGTTGTGGCGGAGATGTACAAATCCCACACTTCACCTGTTATGTTTAGTTCCCATGGGATAGGGGGTGAGCCTATTGCCATTCACCGGCCACATTACCAACTCCGTCCTGCTATTGTGAATATTTGCCGCTCTGGAATCGAACCCAAAACCTCGCGGTGAGAGGCGCATACACTAACATCTGGACCATCGAGGTAGTTTTTATCTATTTAGTACTATATTGCAGGCCCTTATTTATCGCACAATTGCTCCCCACTTATCAAACAGTTATAACTGAATGCAATTATATTTTACTATCACCTGGATACAGTTATTATATCAGTGGACATTACGGTTTTATGCCAATTTAATGGCGAGATATAATCATTAACTTTAGCAAAGTTAATCTAGCAAACTGAGTGCCGATATTACCAATGTGGTTAACTTAAGTTTAAAGCGAAGGTACAGTTTTCGATCTCTCTGTCCCTTACTAACATTAAATTAGTATAAGAGATGCTAACCCGATTTTTTTCATTAGATAGAACGCCAGAAGCAATACACTATCCAATAGTCCCAAACATTCACTCACACAAGCGCATCCAGTCCCAGACCAAATCTTTGCGAATCACACAAAGCGTCTCATGAGGGGATCAAACCCACAACACCAGTGCAGTGAAGAGCGGCGATTCAACCGCGTACACTACACCACACATGCAGACAATAAAATAATAATTTAATAAAACTGTTGATTAATTCGTTTGGTGAAATCGGGGCTGAGTTTCTTACGAGCCAACAAATAAAAATGAAAACAGGGTCTGGTTTTGCAGCTATCTGATAGAATATAGATAAACTGTTTGTAGTTAAATTATATTGTAGATAGGTTTTATTTTTATAGCTCGTGTAAGACCTATTTAGATGTGCATTTAAATGGAAGCAATTAACTTTTGCATTGCTAGCATTTGAAATCTGCGTAAATAAAAAATATACTTCACTTTGAAAATAATAGATGTAATTCGTAATTTTCATCTTGTTTAATAAGTTTTCAAGTGATAGTTCTCATGGTGTTTTTTAAATAACTGTTTTAAATAATTATGTGGGTCTGGTCTGTTTCATATTTATATCATACGGTGATTTTATTCGGATTTATACTTGTGCATAATTATTAGCAATAGCCAATAGACTTAAAATTAAATAATTTTCATTAAGAAATTACTAATTCTATCCATTTTTTAACATTATTAATAGAAGTGGATCTGTAAAGCATAGTACCTATTAAAACCTAAATTTTAAAGCAATGAAAAATAATAAAACCATTGACACGAAAGTCTTGAAGATCTATCCACCTGTCAAAAAATATTACTTACATTCAGTAGCGTGTCTTATTTTCGTAGTGCAAACGGAAGCAATTTATACGAAAAAAAAACTAGTTACATATTTTAGCAGATTGCGCACGAGACTATTTTGGAAGTAATGATGATCCACATTCACCACACGTAGTAGCTAGTTTCGATGCAAGAGTTAAGGTATGATTCCGAACTCGACTGCACGCAGCAGTACTACTGACTCGAAAATGAAGCAAGTTTCAGGCCGCAGGTGTGCCCGCGTCGAACCTGTCATAAACAGTAGGTTTTGATTTTCCTAAGTGCTTGAACTACTTTTACCTACATTTATATTCATCAAAATCGGTCTTATAGGTTAGGAGCGTATTAAGAACTAATTATTAGACCTAAAAAATATTTTTCCTTATAACAAATTCCGCATTCCGTTCACTATTTTGCCAGTTTTGTATCTTGCTTAATCAGCGGCAAAACAAGAACTGTCAAAATAAACAATAATAGTGCCATTATGGTGTCTTGGGACAATTGTGAAAAAGCAGACTTGAGGCCCTGTGTCTGCACGTATGGTGTAGTGGTTTAAGCGGTCGCCTCGCCGCTCTCCACTACACTAGTGTTGTGGGTACGATCCCCACATGGGACAAATCATTTCGTGATTCGCAAAGATTTGTTCTGAGACTGGGTGTGCTTGTGTGAGTGAATGTGACTATTTGGCCTTGTCATTGGGACCATTTGATATTGTAATTGCTTATGGCGTTCTATCTAATGTAAAAAACACAAATTTATTTATTTTATTTACAACGATGATGATGAGGAGCCGTGTGACGTTAATCCCAAATCCCTGACGTCCGGCGCACCCTGGGCAGTCACATCAACGCGAGTGGCCAATCCTTCCACCACAATGGAAACAATTTAAACTAGTTGTTTTTCCATTGACACGCAAAGAAAAAGAAGAACAACGATGATTTCACAAAGCTGCTACTAAGATCGGAATCACACCTTTACAACTTTTGTTAATAGGTATTAAAGCTTAATAACGAGCTTACGTAAAACTGTTATAAATTATGCCACATAAAGCTGCAATGGATAACTAGTTATATTGCTCTTTATCACCGTACGTGCTTTTAGTAATTATGATCGTGTTAATAATTTTGTGTAGTAAAACATTAATATGTATTTAGACTCAGAGGTGAAAGAAAAAATACTTTCATATGCTATTAATTACTGCAACACAAATTAGTAGTAATTAATACTACGAACGTTTTATTGCTTAATGTTTTTGTCAGATTTAATTGCATCACAATATTTTTTCAGTGCTATTGATATTCACAATGGTTAGCAGATGAAAACCCGATTTATTTTAAGTGCTCCATTTAGATCAAGTGTATTTCAAAACGAAAATAAGGTCGTTTGCCCAGCTACACGCTCAATCTTACAAGTGAAAATTGAATTTTTCTTACATTTAAATGGCCACACACCGTTTGCATGGACAATTTGTGCAAATAAGATAAAGCGTACAATAGCTACTATTGTACTAGCATTTTTAGACTTAAATATAATACAGATTTTTTTTTAATTTAACATTAAAACCTTTTTGACTAGATAACACTCACCTTCTAATATTGAGTCCATGGTTTGTCTGTACAGGTTATTCCTCATTTTGACAAAGAACATCTCCTCTGGTCTTTCAGGTAGATAATAGACTACCAGCTCAGTGAGAGCTGATACTGGCTTTACTGCTTCGTATACTGGTTCTCCTTTTACCTTCGTGCAGACTAGGTTTACCTGGTAAATGGAAAAAAAATAAAAATTATTCATATAATTGATCACAGCGAGGTCTCGTGTTCGATTCCCAGGTCGGGCAAAGGGAATTTTCCGACAGGAAAATCTCATTAGCAGCACGGAGTTAGAGTCTCCATGCCAGGGGACCTAAACATGACAGGTGAAATGTGGGTGTTGTACACTTCTACCTTTTACCTGGGTAATATAGGCGTGATGTTATGTTATATAGATCAATTTAATCATATTATATCGTCACGAAATTGATATCATGAATTACTTTTGTCCAACATTGTCTACGAACCAAATTAATAAACTTTTCTACATAAATTTTTCAACGAGTTGTTCGAAGGAATTCGTTCCAAATTTCAACATGTTCAGATTGATTTCGGACGTCGGAACTATACGTACTTACGTATACGCACGACCAATGCGCACCCAATGTAAGCTCTCTCATAGAACTAGGAAGGTTAGAAGCACTCATGCGTGTTCGTACGTATACGCAGGAGTGAAATTCATACGAAAAATGTGAGCAAGGCCTGCAGGTCTCTCTACCCATACCCCAACTTTGTTTGCATAATTTTGTTTCTACAATTACATGTAAAAAGCTTGTTTTTTTGCTAATGCCTGAAATGATAAAACCATCTAAAAGTTTACTTACTTGTGGTCCATAGTTATCTGACACCTTCAGGAACCGAACCCAGTTGCAGTGGCGAACTTGAGCACCTCCTGATGTGCAGACTTCATCGAACAGACCAAATCGATGTCTTATCTGTGGACAAAAGAAATCAAGATTAAAAGTAATGTAAAATATAACATCACGCCTATTACCTAGCAGGGTATGACAATTTTGAATAGTTCACTTTGCACCTGTTATGACTAGGAAGTAATAAAAACGTCTTTGCTATGAAAATTTTTGAATAGGTTATGTTGAAATCGCCACAAGTATATTTCTATATTGTTTCACTAAAAGAAGACAATAACAAAAATCATCTTCAATTTAACGGTTTTTTTATACGCAATAATTGTAAGTAACTGTGATATGGTTTTAAATTTAATATCATTAAGTTTGTATCTATTTTTAAGACAAAAACAACTTTTTTTAAAAATAGTTATTAATTTTTTCAGTTTTGTGAATGTAACTCACCTAATGATTAAAACAATTTTGACAAATTGGCAGCGAAAAAACATGCATTTTAGTGTTTGATATAATATGATGTCTATAAAATATAAAATTTAAATTAAACCCATATTTCGTTAGTATGAAAACACGGAGCTCGGCAGTCAACCCTTACATAAATCTGCAAGCAGACCCGTGTATGTAGATACTAAAGAAGACAAACCTTTAATGAAAACTATAATAAGACCGAGTTAACTCGATCTCATTACAGAAGCTCGAGCGAAAAGAACTAAACCCTGGATTAAACTTTCCACGGCTGGATTCAATTAAAGATAACAGTCACTCATATCAAAAAGCATTAGTAGTAAAATGTACTGAGCAATACTCGCAACTGCATTATCATAAACGCGAAGAAAATTGCCTGTGCATTTCTCTAATCCGAAGCGGCAAAGATTAAAAGGATGCAGATAGGATAGCGCTTCGTATTATAGGTTATACGGTATTTGAGGTAATCTGTTAATGGAGGTACTGATTATTATGTCAAAAGCTATTTTAGAAACGGCTTTTATTAAAAGGTATGTGGTATAGAAATGTATCGGGTGTTTTGCGTTTTTATAATAATTATCAAGTATAACTAGCAAGAGTACATCACTTGAGATTGTTGCTATATAATTATTTTTCACCGTTGACATTATACCTTACTGAAAAAAAAATGCACAAGTTAATTGAAGTTTTTTTTAAGAAAATTATAATATCATGTTAATTAATGTTACAAAATCTTGCATGAATATAATATCCTCATTTAAAATCTATTTCATTGATTGTACTTATGTAACAGTTCCATTCTAAGTAGCTTGTAAAAAATAAATAAATTGTTTCCAAATATAGTCAACTGTAATAAAAACGATGACTTTAAATGAAGAAAGATACAAGTTACGGCAATATGATAAATAGTTATACTATTTGATTAATTGCATCGGCTAAAAGTTCAATCGTGACTAAATTAATTAAGTTTGCTGCCGTAAATAGTTATTTATAGTGTGTGACTTAAATAAACATGTGCGAATTGGAATTATCTCAAATTAAAATATAAAAAATTGAAAATTTTAAGATAAATTTTTAAATAATCACTATGACCTGGTTTTTTAATTTGTGATAAATTTGAAATTTTATACATGCATTTATAAATCGTATAAAGTATTTTATTCTTCATTTAAACTTGATAATTTGTTAAATTCGCACGGTCGCATGCAACTGAACTTATATTTTAGCGCAGTTATGTTAGGTTTTTTTAAGTACCTATTCACACTGTAATATTATATTATTTAATTTTATGAGTGCAAAATTGATTTTTATGTCGTTATTCAATAGTATAAAATAAATTTCTTTAACTTGGATTTAAACATAAAATTACGTAAACTAGAATGATAAGATAATAATATATTTTATTGTCGTCTATTTTTATGAATAACATCAAGGCAATACTAAGTATACGCGTTAAGAAATAGTCGGATCATTATTCAGTAAATCAGAAGGATTTTTTTTAATATTTGTCCACAATGACTTAAGAACCTCCTCCCCCTCCCCCTCCTCGTGTTGAAACTTTTTGTCGGTTCAAAAAAATAGGTTATGAATTTTTGTTTATTATAGTTAATGTCAAACAACTTTCTCGTTTGACAGGCTTAACACTACGAAAAAAAAAATCTTTACACATTACCACCAACCTTGCAAAGTACCATACTATTTATGCTAAAATTATTGCTAGCAATATTCAAACCAAAGACCAATTTTGTCTTATTTCCATTCAGTACCTACCTACAATCTTATATTAACTTTCACACTGTCTTATCTGCTCCATTTATTCTGTGGTTACTTTCAACAACCGCCAACGCTAGGTTATGCGTAATGACGTGAAAATTGCAACAAATATGGCGCATGCGCTGAGCCACAAGATTCAATCTGCCATGTTGCAATTAACAGCCAGATAGCCAACGAGATAAAGTACAGCTAGGCATACGAAATTAATTAATTGTATGAAGGATTTGATTTATTAAACGGCTTGCCCTTATGTCTTGGAGATAATCTTGGCTCGTGCGGTCTAGAGTGTGATGTCAATTAAATGATGCATTGGTTTCAATGTTTTAATACGTAAAATTAGTATGTTATGCACTAATGATACATTTTTAACATTTGTTTTAAATGACGCCCGCTCTTGCAATAACTCTTGTGTCGCAGGGGGTATTCACAAACATACACTGCTCACACATAAATCACACCCAGAGTTAGAACAAATCTTTGGAATCAAACAAAGATTTGTCCCATGTGGGATCGAACCCACAACACCAGCGCAGTTGAAAACAGCGAGGCGACCACTTTAGCTACTACACTAACCATGCATTGTATAATCGATTGATAAGGAGTACAGTTGCGTCAAATAGTGTTTTCTTATTCGCAAAGATAGACCATGAAATGGCTGTTGTAACTTACCAGGTTTAAAAATTGCTTTAGAACAATCCGTATCAAAATGGTTCCTAGCTATTTAAGCACAGTATCTACTATTTTGGCGACACATAATAACTATAAAATAATCTTTATTTATTGATTGACCAACAGATAGCTTAGCAACTAGAATTAATAAACAAGTTGCCAAAATTGTAGGTTTGAGTCTAGTTCTGTTGTTTTTACTTTGCTCCAAATTCAAATTACTTCTATTTACGTTTCCTTTGATTTCATTTGTAACCGCAATCCACAAATACACAGGAAGAAATAAAAGGATTCAAAACAAGCATTATCTCGTCATTAATATGTATTTTATTGCAATTAATTTTTCTATGATAAGCCTTTATGATACATGAATATTCAATAACAGTACTTAAATTAGATATGGCCACAAAATGATCATGCTAAAATATAATAAATATGTTAATATATGTTAATATAGTACTTGTATTGCTCTCTTAATGTATAATATATGGGATCGATTATAAATTAAACTTAAACCAACAATATCTGTTAGGATTTAATTTTGTTGGTCGAAAGTTCTATTGGTGTTGACTTTTATTGATTATTGTTATAAAACGATAAATTTTTATGCTCATTATTTCTAAATTAGTCAATAAGATTGAGAGAGTTAGAAAAGTAATATAATTTTGAGAAGCTAGATTTATTACAATGAAATATGATATCAAAACTAGTCTTTGAATATGCTAAACTTTCATCGAGATAAAAATAGTTTAGAGTTTAAACTATTTTTTTTGTATTTATCATAAAAACATATACCACTTTGTAGTATTCAAAATATCCACTAAAGTTTCAAATAGGCATCTAAAACTGCATTAAATGTATATACATCCTTTCTATATACCGTATCACAAACGTATTGTTCAGTAAACACACAATACAGTTCGAATCTCGAGGACTCCGCAGCCAAAATGTTAGCCATCCACTTTTTGCACCACATTCGGATAGTCTCCCATAAATCTGCGGTCCCGTTATTTCAAATAAATGACTCCGTCTGCAGTCCTTTGTGACGTCTCGGTTTTTTGTCCAGTTGATGCACGCCTAACCACTGTGTATGGGAATACGGGAGTTAGGAGAAATTTTGGCAACGATTTTGGAATGACTCACCATTGAGTATAAAATTATAGCTTTACTTTTCTACCATAATAATTAAGAATCGTTGTTTGACCTATATAAAATAAATTCTATGTTTGAAATAGACTTCGAAATTAAAATATAAAATATGAATATACATATCCATACCATTTTGGATTTAATGCGGTATTTATAGTGATAAGTGATTATTAATTGATTTTATTGGTAGGATCATAATATGTTCTTCTTATTCATAGAAGCTCCTAGGTGCAATAAAGCAGTAATAAATTCAATTGATCCAATTAATTAAAATAAGTATGACCACTCAATAAATATCTTCACCATATCAATCAGTGATAAATAAAAAATAAAACTCGAGAATTATTATAAATACTGAGTAATAAAACCTCGTTATGGCAATAAAATAAACTTTGTATAATAATAATAAAACACTACGCCCTATGGTTCGTTACAGAGTGAGCTTAAAATTCCATGCGTCGTCGAATCGATCTGAATTCATTACCGATTGCCGCAATCGATTTCTGTATCGATTTTTAATCAATCTCCTAAATGGTCTCTATCAAATTTAATTGACGTCAATCGTGAGGAAGTTAAAAAGCCTTCATTTATTGATCGAGCGATCGGAATCGGTCAGTGGAAAAGTAATGAGAGTACTGATTATTATGTTTTGGTGACATTCCGGATCGATTTAATCGATGCCAATTTATATGTCTTTCAATACTTCTTAATATTAAAAACTTTCCAGTTTGTAA
The DNA here is from genome assembly GCA_905147285.1 of Hypena proboscidalis. NCBI lineage: Eukaryota > Metazoa > Arthropoda > Insecta > Lepidoptera > Erebidae > Hypena > Hypena proboscidalis. The sequence continues at coordinate 4,490,974 of LR990132.1, forward strand.
CAGTTGGTAATACACCAACCAAAAATATCACGTAAAAAGTAAATCCAGCTAATACTTTTTGAAGGCATTATTCTAGAGAAATTTAATAAAGAAGACCATTCGTTTACACAATGGATAAGTAACTTATTGTTAAAAAAATAAGCATTTCCAAAACTAGTTATTTATGAAACTTTTGCGTTTTCCTTTTTGCAGCAACCCCCTCCTCTCGCTATCAATAGTCCGACCGTAACTAATTCCTAATAATAACCCCACAACAAACAAACACCCCTAGAACAAATTAACGCCACTACCACCATAAACAATATCATAATTTCACTGTCACATTACCGCAAGCAGCATTCTCCGCACGGCAGCTCTTGCGCACCTCTGGCGATCACGATCTACGGATCTACAGAAGCGGGCCCGAGGCGTCAAATCGGTGCGCGCACGCTTCGTGTGTGTGCCGTGTACATTCGCCGGTGCCCGGTGGCGGGTCGTTTTGAATTTCGAATGTAGTTGTTAAGTTTTAAAAGGGCTTGGAGCTGGGGGAATTGAGGATTTATGAATAATTTATATTTTGTGAGTGTAGCTGTGATTTATTTGAGTCATAGATAATGTAAAATCATCGTACGAGCCTTTTAAATTAGGCTCGGCGTCTAGTCTAACGGATTGACCTGATTATCAGTAGTTTACGTAGAGCGACTGCCATCAGAGCTCCACAACCCCGTATGAGGTAATACGATATTCATTGATAGACTAGTTGTCAAACTTTCTGGCATCTGACTACCAGTAAAGACTGCCATAGATGTTCAAATGGCAACCTGAATCGATGGCTTAACGTGCTCGCCGAGGCTAGGAAGAAAACACGTTATGTTTGGTCACTCATCCACGGCCGAACGGGTTAGCATAGCTTGATTTGCAAAATTGATCGGTTCACGCGAATTCTAATGAAGATAAAAGTAAAACTAGACAGAAAATACAATAGCTTAAACCGTAACGACTTATAACGATATTGATAAACAATTAGGATTTTAGTTTGACGTTGCTAAATTCAAAAGATCATTCAATATTGTGTCACTAAAAACAACACAGGCCACTATTATCCATAACACAGGCCTAAAACAGTCAAACATGTCAGTGCAGTAAGGCTCGTCTATTATTTTATTGCCAGCAAACAAATTTTGAAACAAATTTTGCCTATGAGACATTGCGCTTTTGAGGCCGCCCTTTGTTAATTTTTTTTTGTTTCTATAGTTTACTCTGAAGATTTTTCATGTTATAAAAATTATGTACATATTTGTACAGTCGGCCAATGAGTTAGTTATGCAGGGCAAAAACTTCTAAGTCATAGTAAAGACTTACGACACCAGTAAAGTTATGGATAAGTGAGTTATATATCTAATTAATGGATATTTACACTTATTAAATATGAAATACAAACTTGCATATTCTATTACAGTCAGTTTTTACTATGGCGTAGAAGTTTTTGACCTGTATACCTAATTGTTTGGCCCAATGTACATTAAAAGAAAGTAAGAAAAATATATAAAGGGCGATTTCTTGCAGGCAATATTTGTTCCAAAATTTGTTTGCTGGCAGTAGAATAATAGACGAGCCTTACTACATTGACATGTTTTACTGTTTTTAAGAATTTTCTATCTATATATTTTAATTTTATTCAATGTGCAGTACTCTTTACAATTAGTATTTATAAACAGATGTGTTCTACATCCAGTGCGAGACCGTGCTTTTATCTTATAACTAGTTTCGTTCATTACTGTTTTAAATTTCAAATATAAAGTGCTTTTGCTGGCGTGAACCTTTTAAATAATAATTGCTCCTTTTGTGCCTCACGACTTGTTGATAGGCGTTATAAACAACGGTAGTTATGTGGTGTTCGATGCAATGTACAATACTGCTTGTTTTGTGATTTGCAATGCGATTTAAAGTGTTTATGCCGTTGTTCTAGTGTTTTATTGGAGCAATTTTTATTTTTTGAATTACTGATATATATTTTTGCGGGTTATATTTTTTTTTACTAGTATTATTAAGATTTGTACGGAAGAGTGCAGTGGTAATGTAGAGTTTAAATTTTTGTTGTTTTCAACGGCGTAGCGATGTCTTGTAATATTTATTTATTTATATAACAATATATTTATATTACAACCAACAGTAAAATTACAGAGATACTTAATATTAACATTAGTCTGCTTAAATTATATGGAATTCTACAAACAATAGGTGTGCATAGCATTCATGTATATCAAACAAACTTACAAAAGTTTACCCGCCTGTCTTAATGTTTTGCCTTAGCACAGTTTAATATTTAAAGGAAATATTGATTCCAAAAAAAAATGGCAACATTATTATAAATAAAAATTATGCTAAAGCAATAATCATGTTAAAGAAAATCGCTCTACCCTAACGTATAGTACCATTACAGTAATTTTGGATAGTTATCAATATTGATTTTGGACACCCCTAGTCACAGGTGGTGTAATTATATTATATATTATCTAATATTTTGCAGGAAGCCCTAAATAGGTAAATTATCATTAACATTTACGTTTTTTTATAACGGTTTATTTTTTATTGCCAATCTTATTTATCACCCAAAATAAAAACCATACGTAATTTCTGCACGAAATAAAATGGCGAACATTGTGTTGATGGTCATCATCATTATATCATCCTGTAAATCATTGCTAAGTATGGTGTTCTTAATATGAGACACTCAATAATCCTCATGAGATATTACTATAACTACCAACTTTTTTATACTACAGTATGCAAACGAGTTTTGGATCCACCATCACATTGGCTCAGTACTTACCATCACATGATGTAACTGCCGTCCATAAACATTAAAAACATGCGTAAATTCTAAACTAGATAGTCTTTATAATTTTCACGCCTAAATTGCCAAAAAAGAAACAAACCTGCCAAATTCACTTAAATAACACATTGCTTTGAAACTGCTTATTTAACGGTTGATTTTTTTTCCAAAAGATGCGGTACGCCTTATAAAACTTACGGATAATGAAAAAAAAAATAGTTATCAAAAGAGAAGAGAATTTAATTAAATACAGTTATTTCGTTGTGTCAAATTTATTTGTCTACAATCGAGACCATTCTGCCTGCAATACGCGTACAAAAAAAATAAACATTTAAAATGTATATCAAAAATAAGATACTAATTTCAAAAAGAGTTCTTAAACAGAAGCCAAATCGCGCGTCCGCGCCGCAGGGCCGCATTCTGGCATCACACATGTTCGCCAGTTGGCAATTCAGTTGCGTTCCACTAACCGAATGTTCGAACGTGTAATTTGTTTTGTAAGTGTACAATAATGTGTACTGTAATTTAGAGAACACTGGCATTTTGTTTCAATATTGAAATAAACATAACATGTTTTTAGGTCTATTTTGTTTTATTTTATATTCTTGTATTTTATATTCATTATTATATAGTACAGTGTTGATATCATTTTTAAATTGTATCATTTTCACTTATGTTTTTTGTTATAAAAGGTTAATGAAAGCAATCTGTACAGTGGTACAAATTAAAAAGATCGTTAAAAAATAAAACAAGTCATGTATCTTTCAGATTTTTTTTCTTTTTTACACTTTAAGCAATGGTCCAAAATCCTTTAATATCATAAATATGTTTCAACATTCAAGTAAACATTTTGACTTCTTGAATGTTATTTAAAAAAAAACGTGAATTTATTTACTCTAATTTTCTCGCAAAAACAGGTGTAATGGATTTGGTTACTGATTCTGAACAAACTGTTTTAAGGTTTCTGTTAAAGTGAATATAGGTTGTATAGCCATAATATACAACTAAAGAAGACTCCTACTAATTATCGAAATTAAAAACTATTATTTACTCTACCTTTAATACTACCAAATCTTTCAACTCAAAAAGCCGCTCGCGCAGTAAAACCACACCTTAACTTAAGGTATGATTGCACGCGGGTCGCCCGTAGCGATTATTTTCTGCACGCTGACGAAATTGCGCCGTACGTTCGTGTGCAGTAGTCATTATATTAAAAATGAACGTAAAAAACGCTCGTTAGATTATTTGAATTCGAAATATTTTAAAAAGTGAGCTTTTGAATTTTGAGTAGCTACGTAGCTACCTTATTTTTATTTGACACGAACACTTTTTTATTGGCGGTAACATTAATTTATCTGTTATTGGAATTTTGTTTTCTTATATATATAAGGTACGTAATTATTATTTACCTTATCGATGGAAAAAGTCATTGACACCGTTTTGGCCATCAAAAGAATTCAAATGAAATATATTACCACTATTAACTACAGTTTATATCAATATAAGATTGCTTTATAAAAACACAATCAGATCTGAATATAATTATCTTAAACTATATCTTAGTGTTCAATAACCTAAATCTTTGTGTCTATTGAAAACCTATTTGTACATTGTATTCTAGCTAAATTGAAATACAACTATTTTGATCCATTTTTTATAACAACACAAAATTGTCTGACACCAAGCACGCGTTCATGTTTTTGTTTGCAGCATTTTTAAAGTAATACAAAAGCGGAATTTGAAAGGTAAAAATATTATCTAATAGAGTTTTTGACTTAATAGTACAAGCAAACAACACGTCAAATATAAGTAAATAAGTTGTATTGTAGTTTTTGTGGATGATTGAATTTTAAATAAATCGACTGAAAATCTTTAAACCGACGTTTAGTATTAGAATTTTCAAGTTTAGTTTCTTATAATGATTTCATGAAATGCCTTATTAAAAAAAACACAGGTAACGAGGTTTTTAGACTTATTTTTGTTCCTTTACTATGAACTGAACAAGATATGATCAAAGCAGAAACAGGTAATATTTGTAAACAATCTAGAGGTCTAATTCCGTACATATACATAAATCACGTCTTTCTTCCATCATATTAAATAATATTATATGTTTAAGTAACAAAAGTGTAAAATATATTTAACACTCAAAGCATTTCAAACAGCACGCTTTTCAAGGAAAACGACAATTTAGTATTTGTATCGATAGCGCACGTGGACGGTAGACGCTAGAAACAATTTGTTGGAAATGGCACAAGTTCGTGAAGGCCGCGGGTGCAATAATGCAGGGTTATTACTGCAACTGGACATAGTGACTGGTGGAAGGCGTAAGTTACGGACTAGAGCGATTAAAGCAAGATAAATAAGCTATAATATTTTATATAATATTAAAGTTGAAAAATTAAGAATCTAGCAGGACTCGAACCTGCACCCCCTGGGTATACGCCCAAGTACTTTGCCAATTCAGCTATGAATTCTTATGCTGCTAGACTCGAAATTTCTCAACTCTTTTTGTGCCAGCGTCATAGGTGTATATATATACCTTAGCTAGACGAACCTTACTTGGTTGGTCAAGCACTTGGGGCGTATACCCAGAGGGTGCAGGTTCGAGTCCTGCTGGATTAATTTTTAACTTTAATATTATATCAAATACAAAAAGGCATAGCAAAGCTAAAATTTGCTTTAAAATATTACAAGCTATTATATGTTATTCTTTCAATGATTTTGTTTGTTCTGACAATGGAAGTGTAATATAATAGCTACCATAATGCTTGTTGCTTGACATTTTACAAAGTTACATCAACGTTTTATTTTTTACATACCTCCTGAAGGCTAAGATGCACTTATTTAGTTGAATTTTGGAGCCATTATCATGAAAAAATGAAGTGGAAAATATTTTAAGTGTGTTTACAACAAATATAAAAAAAGGAACAGAAAGAAAAGACACAAGAATAATATTTATAATATATTGTGAAATTCAAAACAAATGAGGATCTTAAAACATAAATGTATTATTATTATTGTTTTTGTCATTCATACACACATTGTCACAAAGTTTTAACTAGGGCCAAAGAGTAATTCAATGTTTTATCTTGAAAATAATATGGAATGTTTATCTACCTTGTTATGAGAGAAAAACGCGAAGTTAATAATAAATTTGACTAAATTACCACAAAAATATGAAGGTACATAATTAATACATTTATCAAATAATACCAAGATATTTTTGAACTGCTTAGACGTGCAACTTTCATTAAGAATTTGAATGTTTTTAAAATAATTATTTTAAAACTTCAGAATGTAACTTTATCGCTTTCGTTTAAAACTTATCCAGTACGTAGCCAGAGGACTCGTGCTGAGGTCCCAAATGTTACAGTCATGATCTCAAATTGCGGCTCATTTTGTCTGTACCAGCAGTTGCAATGATTGCGTATTTGCCACTATGTTTCTACGACTTTCGACAGAAACAAAATATTCCCTTTTACTATTTCAATGCGGCCAGTCATAGATTTGTGTTGTTCTGAACCAGCCCTAGGCTGTTGGGTAGATAGATTTAGAAATACACTTTCTTGTGTAAAGCTAAATAGCTCAGGCCTCATGAACATTGATCGATGTTTTGATACAGTGACACATAAACTTTATTTTATTTTAAATAATTTTCGCTGGAAATGTACAAACAAATTCCACCAGGACAAGTTTTACTTCCAATTTTTAAAAAACATAAAAAACCCAACAAGAATATGAATTTTAGAAATTTTAAGTATCACATTTTTTAAATCACAAAAGTAGCTATCATACTTGCATTCTATTCTAGCAAAGCTCATAAAAACCAGCTACCAAGTCAACGAGGAAAAACAATTAATTATCAAATCGCTTACAAGATAATGTTAACAAACAGTGACAGCAATGTCACGCTTTGCCGCGTCCCCCGTACCGTACCGTGACAACACCCAGCCGTGCGATACCCGTCACGGTCCGGAATACGCGATTGCCGTGTAAACGCGTGTTATAGAGTAATTGCTTGCTTAATACTGTTAATTGAATTGTGATACGGTTGCTACGTTTAGGGTGTGAGGAAAAAAATAAATACAACGTTTTAGGAGTATTATTTACTTTTAAACTTACGCTTTATGATTAAGTAAAATATAACGTGGTCGTGACCGTGGTCGCAAGCCGTCTGCTCGCGACCACGGTCAGTGTAATCTGTCTGCCGAAACGTCTAGCCTAAAAGGTAAATAATGCATAATCGTGTTAATTCCCGATAAATTTTACTTAGTTTAAGAGTAGTTGGTAGACAACTTTTGCAACTGAACTGAAACTTCTAACTGGCTGGACATATGCCAACAACAACTTTAGTGTTAAATTTCGACGGTTAGTTACCAAAAAGGATGGAATCGGCACACTGAGTTCCAAAAAATAACTACAGCAGCTTATTTATTCAACGTCCTTATATTACCAAATAAGTCTACGTTTAGAGAAGATGTATTACTACTTACTAGCCGGTTTTGATGTTCAGTTGAGTGAAGATAATCAGGAACAAATTATTTGCAAATATTTATCGTCTCAAAAGTGTAATTTACAAAGAAGTCTAAGCAATCAATCCTACCTAGCTAACTATAAATACGGGATTAATGCTATGCAAAAGAATATTAAGCAGTGGAAATAAATACTGACCATTGCATTAAGTCTTGACTTTACGCGGCATTTATATTTAAAATTATATGGGGTTTATCCATTTTACCCCCTAATGTATCCCACACTTTTCGTACTGGGTATGGTGGGATATAATGAACTCAGGGTACGTCGGGAATTTAGTCTCGCAGTATATATAGTGAAACTACTGCGGGGTGTAACAACTAACCCGGGAGTGCTGCGTCACCTCAAATTAAATGTACCAGATCGGTACGTTGAGAGGAGGCGACGCCCTCAACTGATGAATGTTCCCGTAGCCAGAACCAATCTTCTGTTAAAAACACCCCTCACCAGAACCATTCGCGTTGTGAACGAAGTTCACGAGCGACTGGATATTTTTTCGTGCACTTTGAGTGAATTCGCAAGAGTTATAATAAATATAGTTACTTATGTTAGAAAATAAGAAAGACATATTATTTTATTATTAAGTACTAATTTATGTACCTACATACTAGTGTTAGTTAGGTTAGGTTAGACTTAAAAATAAGTGATTTTAGGTTAAGTTGATAGCTGCACTGTCGCATTAGGTTTAAGGCCTGTAATGATAGTTGTAAGGTTTTTAAAAATAAATAAATAAATAAATAAATTGAATCTGTAAGTTCAATAAAAATCGCCATATCGCATCCACCCTAAATAAAATCTACCCTATATAGTTTTCATGTACATTTATTATGCCATATTACAAGAACAATAAATACATACACTTGTTCAAACAAGTCAGTGTGTGCCATACCATGACTAAAGGGTAATCATATGTCACGCTTGGGTATACCACGCGTAGAATGGTAAGGCACGTGGTATACCAGACCGTGACATACCGAGGGTGGGTATTAGACCATGTCACACCTGTTCACACCTGTTTGTGGGCAAGTGGTGGCAAATTGATAGGATTTATTGTTGGGTTAATATGTAATTGTTTTAATTAATATGATTGGTATAAGAACAAATAAGCTTGAATATGTAAAACAAAGCATTCGTTTTTTTACAATTAAAGATATAATTATGCAAAATGCAAGAAAATTTTAGGTATTTATGGACATTTAGGTTTATATCGTGAACTAAATCAGTGCACAGCTGAATGAACTAAGCTTATTCGTTTGATAAAAATAAAATCTAACCTAAAACGTGAATCACAGTGAGCGATAAAAGTATACAAATCACGTTACTAAAAATACCATGAAAATACATTAAGCGCCTTCCACAAAAAAAAAGCGATTGACGTCTGAAAAACACATGCCAATAAACGGATAAATGAAATAATTTCCGAAGCCTTTCAGCTTTTGGAAACTTTATCTATCTGAAGACCGTTCAAATTGTGTTACAAGTAAATCTATTCGTAGCGTGCATTGCACGCTCACGTTTCGAAACGATCGAGTCGTGATTCTGTCTGGGTGCCCATTCACAAAAACGGACCGAAGTCTAGTTGAAATTTAATTAAATATAGCTGTCATTTGAAACGGTTACTGTTATTGGTTGCTAACTATGTTGGTTGCTAGGCTATTACGGAGTGAAGAGCGAAACCTAACTGCACCACGGATCCTGAACTTGTAAAAACGCTACAAACAATACCAACTATATGTTGTGGACAATATTTGTTTTGTAAAGACGTCGCCTGCACTAGAAATCTTTCCTGTGTCGCGACATAAATACACAGAAATAAATTTCAATAACCCAAAATTGCGTGAATGATGTGTTTTTATCACACCAACTTCACAATCATAGCCCATGGAAAGCAAACCAATAACTTCCAATTTCACCTGCATAGCCATAACACCAAATATAGAAAACCGATTTAAAGATGCCTTATATTCCAAAGAGGTACCAATCATAAGGGCCCACCAAACAGTAAAATATGGTCCAATTTGATCGTATCTAAACTACTGGAAGCATTTCACCGAAAAAAGTCGAATGCAGAAGCCGAACAATCAAGCTGTCACAATTTTAATCAAAGCCTTGCCGAATTCTATCGCTTTTTTCCGTTTTGGATTCTCTCCCGACGTTATAATTGCGCTAAATCACAGGGATTTGGCTGCAGTTAAATCTGCTAGTATTTGGATTGAAGACGCTTTATGGGAAACCGTGGCGATTTATATGTACAACTAACAGTTTTGTTGTATATAATATAACCTAAGAAGCGTAGGAAAATACAGACCCAAGATTTTTCTGCCAAGAGATTTGTAAGACGTGTTTGCAAAACGAGGTAGCTTTTTGTTACTGCTTTCGCACTAGGAATAACTTCTGTGTCGGTGTATTCACAAACATACACTTCACTCATGCAAAGCACACCCAGAGTCAAAACAAATCTTTGCGGATTACCCCCATCATCAGCGCAGTTGAAAGCGACAAGGCGACCATCGCTTGAACCACTACGCCAACTGTGCACTCAAATGCCAATACAGGCGTCCCTTTTCATAATGTAAACCGTTAAAACACTCACCACGGTAGAATATCTACATTGTATTCATGAAAACATTTCTAGCTATAAACAGAACACTTCCATAATAACAAACAGTCAGATATCTTAAAAGGTACTTAGTCTACAATAACCACTTACTACGAGAATAACGATAATCTAGTCTTCCAGATTATTCCACAATAAACACATTTTCCCCTTTCTCGTATTTTACTGCTGTTACACCAAAGAATGCGAAATCGTTTAGTATTCAACAAAAAGGATACAACGAAGGGGTATTTTAATTCCCTGCTGCCTCCAGGTCAGTAATTATTCCGTAATTGGTGGGCCGGTAAGGGCCGGTAGCAGATATATTATGATCGAAACTTAGAATTTATCCCTGTCTAGTGTGAGAAAGTGAAGATTTTTTAATTAGATTAGCCTGGAGTATTGTATGAAGTTATTAATTAACTTGCTGAGATTAATTAACAAGGGTATTTTATTTCTCTTTAGAAGAAACAAACTCTTATTTAACCTTATTTTTGTAGTCAAATTTAAATAATACACAGATAAAATTATGTCGTTTAATTAGCAAGAAACATCACTGTCTTCAGACTCATATAATTAAAGAAATAAAAATAAACGAATCATGAAATTCCCGATATATCTCGCCTGTGGTTTCTTAGGATTGCATTAATAGGTCTAAAGTGTTTTATCATTTCTATATTACGTGAAAAATAATTAAAAGTACACAAAAAAATACATTTCAAATGACTACAATTTGTAAAAGACCGATAACCTATCATATTGCACCGTCATTATCGTATAGAATCATAAAAGATAATAGCAGGAAATATTACGGAATACTTCTTAGCTTTATCAGCCATCAAGCTCATATCGGTCCATAAAAAGTAAATCCAGTTAGTCTATGCCCCGTTACTTTTTAATAAACAATATAGACATTACAAGGAGTAAATAACACGGCTTGGCTATTGTGGTTTACATGCCGATTACTATATTTAATTTAAATAACTATATCAGATTGATACAATGAAATGAATGATTTTTTATGTATTTTATTTTTTCATGGAGCTGAACATAGAAAGATTGATTTTTTTATAAAACCTAGAATAATTAAACCACTTAAAGGTATCAATGCTACTTACTGGTTAGGAAATATCACATTAGAGTTATAATAAAAAAAAGTTTTACATTTACTGATGTATACTTCAGACAACGAAACGAGATTATTTTCATGATATACAATTATAAACCAAATTCACAGGCCATAAAGTTTAATTTCTATTGCAATTGAGATTGTTTAGGACATTTTTAACAGATTTATTATACGAAAATCAACTTAAATACCACGCCATAGAATCTATATTCGTGTGATTTGTAATAACATAAATTTATCTTGTTTCGTAGGCTTTAGTATAGTATACTATATTTATGTTTAATTTATTACAATATCCGTATTATTGTGACATAAAATTTATTTGATTATATAAATTAAAAACTAATCCAATAGGTACTCTATTAAGTTTGCATGAGTTCCCACGAGTATTTTTTAAAAATACAAAAGCAATTACTGCCTCGATGGTTTAGTGGTTAGCGATTGTGTCTCTCACCGCTAGATCTCAGGTTCGATTCCCGGGTCGGGCAAAGTGTCATTTGTCAGGCAATTCACAATGGCAGCATAGAGTTGGAATTATGCTCGGTGGATGGCGATAGGCTGAGCCCTTATCCCATGGGACCTAAACATAACAGGTGAAATGTGGGTGTTTTACATCTCTGCCACACCCTTCTGGGTAATATAGGCGCGATGTTATGTTACAAAACCTATTACACTACCTAAGTGCTTGTTAATTCCACTTTATATCCTCGAAAACAATCCTTAATATAGTTTGACATAAAATATGCATGTTGTGGTAGTCGTTAGATGGTCTAAAGGACGCTTAACATGGACCAAATCAGATACACGGGGAATTAAGAGCAAGGCTTTATAGGGCTTCGGTCAGATACAGAATCGTGTAAAGCCTTTATTTATATTTGTTTAGATCGTTGTTGCAACAATATTAAGACCTTTATGTTTATTTTGAGACTTAAACAGGAGATAATTTTACGATTTGGTAGTGTAGGTAGGTATTATGCGAAACAAATAAGAACAGATTTTACAGCAATATTGAATGTGTTCCATTGGAATAGAATAGAATATTCTTTATTGTACAACAAATTTACAATTTGTTTTTCTGTATTTAAACAGAAACAAACTTAAATTATTTTAAATGCACAATAGGCGGGCTTATCGCTGAAGAGAAATTTCTTACAGGTAACCTTTGGATGGATATAGGGCAGTTGGTATTGTTAAAAAATCTTAAGAAGTCATATAGCTAATATTTACAAAAACAGAGATATCCATTCGCCATACTGTGAACGAAAAAATATGAAAGGAACAGAAATGCGATCGAAAATTTCGTTCATATTCAAGAGAATGGAACACATTCAATATGGCTGAAAATCTGTTCTTATTTGATTAGCATAGTAGTATTATCCCTCTACCTTTATCTCAATTGCTTTGGGTTTGTGCAATCTGTTTAATTCTGCAAAGCCTTTATATCTTTTCAGTCCTTTCTGGTCATGTAATTTATCCTATCTATGAAGATTTATTATTTGAATTCTAAATCTAATTTTAACAAATAATAATCATTTATTCATATTATTATAATAAACTTGAGGCAAAGAGTTTATTATTCATCAAATGTCAATCTTATTTATCTCTCAAGATTATAAAATAAATATTGCAACGACTGGTTCTCTAATAGTCAAAAAAACTTAAGTTAATGGTAGACTATCGAGCGCTGTATTTTCATACAAACGTAATATGGGCTTAACTTTCATATAATTAAGTTTTTATCTATTAATATAGACAAATCATACCATCCATTATGTCAAAATAACTATTTTGAAAAATGAACGATATCAAACGTTTAGCGTTTCAGATATGATTATAACATAATAATATTCAAGATAAACCCATATTACTTTTGTATGAAAAACAACCTAGCCATTTGATTGTTCCAAAAGTATGTGAACTTTGATAATATCGAAAAAATACTTCGCTACCGAATTAAAAGAGTTGAAACTATGATTATTGCGATCAATTAAGTTTGACATTCACAATGAAGGCACAAAAAGTGCACCTATTTTAAGACCTAGTTATCTGATTAGCTACGGTAATACTATTAACTATTAATACGTCAATTCTGAGCAGCAATCATTATTTGTTCTATTTTGTAGCACCGTGTTACAATAAATACTAACATACGTTTGTAGTTAGATGATATAAGATTATGTTGATTTTTGATTGTGAATGCGGTGCGAGTCCCCAAATGATAGCTTACCTTCTTACATGCCCTTTATGTCCCACTACCTGTACCATAGAAGACTTGAAGAGCGTCACCGATAATGCCGTTCTAATGGCAAAATTTTGGTCAAACAAAATTTAAATATTATGCATTACCATGTGTTTTCCATTGACACGCAAACAAAAAGAATAAGATTATGTTATAAGGATTATTAATGAATAACATTGATCAACATTGCAGCATTTGATAGGACAATGCAGCAATCAAAATGCTTGTATTTTATTGTTAAATTATTCCTAAAGGTTAAAATTAGTGACCAACACATAAAAATGCAATTCCATAACGCCTTTTCAACTTGTTAAATAAACAAAGGATAATAAAATGCTTTTTTTTTCTATTTTATGCTTTTATTTTATAAATAGACAAATGACAACTAAATAATAGATATTGCGATAATTTATACGGCTTTCTGACAGTGACTTATTAAGTTTAATTTAAGATGTATATTTTCTATTAATAAATATGTATTTATGAAATATTGTAGAGATCCTTCTTACCTAAAGATCGAGTACCGAAAATAAAACTGTAATGAACAATATCCCTTTTAATTCACTGATTCGATTCATTTTCAGTCCACCTGGATCAGCGAATTAACCGGCCATTTGCAAGCTATCCCCCAGCTGCTTGCCCGCTGTCTTGTTCATATGACTCACCACCTTGGACCGAAGGAATGAATGCAAGCTGCAGTTAAAGGATCGGGGTAACCGCATACTGCTCCAATTCTATTTATAGTGATTGACATTAAAAAAACCGATTGCGAGTAAAATTTACAAGGCAAATATGATTTTTGCTTATTTACGTTCCCTGAGTAATTAAATACATGACAAATATAATAGTTAAATATTAAGTTAACGGTATTGCTTCCGTGTACCACTGTTTATCGTTGTAAAAAACAGCTTTTCCTAATCCATCTAACGTGAGTTCCTGAAATGACAAGCTCCGATTTCGTATTGGTTCTAGGAAAGTAGATTTTTACATTAATTCATTCAAAAAAAGGACATCGTTATCATTAAAAATCTGCAATCTATCATCATTAACAGCTTGTATCAGTCCACTGCTGTATATAGGCCAGTCCCAAAGAGCGCCAGAGTTTACGGTCCTGCGCCTTACGCATCCAATCACTACCAGCAATTTTACGCCATCTACGCTTGCCATGACGCGGTCTAAATGTTATGTGTTACCTAAATATAACAGATGAAATATGGGTACAATAGGTACACCTCTGCCGCACCCTTCGGTAGTAAAGACGTGTTGTTATTTAAACAGACGCCGCATGTGTCCCGTTCCGCGACATTTCAATAATAATTACACAATCGATCCAGTGCAGTGGACTGCACTCACACCTTTAATCGGAATGCAAGCGAGATAAAACCTGATGTACCGAGACGAGTTTCATAGATTTACTTATTAATAAGACCGACAAAGAATTCGTAACGGGTAACGGTACGTGTATGCTAATACGATTGGTACGAGCGAAGTTTATCAGCTGTAGGGTTGGCACATGTTCTACATTCGAATATTCCAAATTGAATTTTTACACATTGAGGGTAGACTGCCGACCGCCGTGTTTTCATACTAACGTAATATAGATTTAACTTTAATATTATTAAGTTTTTATCTTAGACTTAGTACTTTTTAGACAAATCATGACTTTAACAATAATTTGCATGTTTGGCAAAATTTTGTTACGTATAAACTATAAAAATAAAATAATAATTTTGAAAACTGGGCGCCAACAAACGCGCATTTTAGTGTTCTAGATATGATTTGTTTACAATAATAAATAAAAACATACAAATAAATATTATAGTTAAACCTTTATTATTTTTGTATGCGAAACAGCCAAGCAATTTTTAAATTGCAATTGTACAGATTTTAATTTTGTCATTTGTTTTATACATCCGTACCTACAAAAGTACGTTATATACGACACAGCAAAAAGTACCATACGTCGTTCTTGAGATTCACAACTATTGCAATTGAAATAGGTTTTAGCTACGCGGACTGATCGATCTTCCAGGTTAAGCAATGCTAACCACGGACTGCCGTGGATGGGTTACCATCTTAACATAACAAGTTTTCCTGCGTGTCTTGGCTAGCACGTCAAGCGATCTATTGCAGTCATTACGGGATGTTAGAGGCCAGAAAGTCTGATATTTAGTCGAACAAGGAGTATCCTATCACCACGTTCTTAGTTGTGGAAGACTAATGGCAGTCGGCCCACGCTCTAAAATACTGGTATTCAGCTAAATCCTTCAGAGCGTGTATTCCTTTTCAAAATGTAACTGTCAATTTTTGTAGTGTTTTGGGAATATTTCGTAAAAACTGAATGAAAGTATGATTTTATTCAATTAACTTTTTAGAATGTGGGCTTTAAAAGGTAAATATGACAATTACATTTAATAACTAAAGCATACTTTTCTATTTTATCAGTTGAAAGAGTATCAGAAATCAGAAATCAGAAACATTTATTTGTATAAACATAGGTATATAGCAGGATCTTGTTTAACAGAACAAAAAAGTTTCACTATGTTTTACCCTCAAGGGTATACAAATTTAAAATAAATAAATAATTAATTAGAATAAAATTAAAATTACAAATTAAATATTAAAAAGAGTACATGCATAGTTTACATTTTACACAAAATTATCGTTAAAAAAATCGTTTATGTTATAATATGCTTTATCAATTAGCATTCTCTTAAAGTGAACCTTGAACAATTGTGTGTTGAGATGCTTAATTTGATCAGGTATTTTGTTATATACTTTTGGACCCATGCACACTATACCTTTATGGACCAATGTAGTCTTGGCTGGATGTAGACAAAGTTTATCATTGTTATGACGTCGGTTACGAGTCACGTGATCAGACAGCCGAGGAAACAGATTGAGATTGGTTTTAACGAACAACGCTACTTCAAAGATGTATAGTGACGGAAGTGTAAGAATTTTATGTTTAATGAACATCGGTCGACAGCTTTCTGTACTCAGTATTAACTGTTAAGTTGATAAATTACAAAATTATGCTGTATTTACGAATGAAATTGTTATATTTACCTTTCAAAACTTGCATTCTAAAAAGTTAGTTGAATAAAATCATACTTTCATTCAGTTTTTACGAAATATTCCCAAAACACTACAAAAATTGACAGTTACATTTTGAAAAGGAATACACGCTCTTAAGACTAGAAACCGACCCCAATGCAATTGGAAAAACGGCTCGTCAGACAATTTAGATAGGTATGTACTGGGGACCTCACGCTTGTAATGATACAAAGCTAACATTGTTAAAAATTAAATAAAAGTATATATAAATAAATAAATAAAATAAATAAATATTCCACAACTCACACACAACGCCATCTAGTCCCAAACTAAGCAGAGCTTGTACTATGGGTGCAAGAATAACTAATACATACTTATTATACATAGAAACACCCAGACTAAGACAAACCCCCATGTTCATGCAGACAAAGATTTGTCTTAAGTGGGAACCGAACCCACAACCTCGGCGTCGCAGGCAGGTAAACTACCCACTCCGCCATCCGATCGTCAAATATGTATTAATAGTTTGTAGTTTGGGACTAGGTGGCGTTGTGTGTAATTTGTGAGATATTTATTTATTTATTGTTTATTACAGTACGTTACAGTATCCAAAAACGAATAGCTGATAACCCTATTTATATTGGACGCATGCCTAAACAAGTGGTGCATGCGTTAATAAGACGTCTGATTATGCGATCGCAATTAACGCAAATGTAAATCAAAGGTTTTTGATTTCTCTTATTATGATTAACATAATACCAACATTTAAGTATGAGTTATTTGTTTGTTAGGGCATTGGAACTCATTTGATTGGATGGAGTTATTGTTGCCTTTGACATGCGGCTTTGATGGTGAAAAGCGAAAGTTTGATTGTTTATTAGGTGCTTTGGTGTTAATAATTCATTCTTTAATTGCCATCTGATCATAGATAGGTTTGTATTTATGTTAAACATTAGTATAAATATGATTGCATAATATTCCGCGCTACATAGTAAGTGTACCAACAGTCTCTGAAATAAATTGTTTTAGTTTAGTCAGTTACAAGAAACGAATGTTTTTTTTGGGGTCTTTAACTATTTCCACGCCAATTTGCATCTGGATCAATTTAGTAGTTTCGGAGCCTTTCGGTACTAACAATCAGACAAAAACATATCTCAGAATTAGTCAGATGGTTATCTAATCTGTTTACATATAAACCGTTCATTACGATTAATCAAACACTTAAAACATAAAACTATTTCTAACTTTAGCATAGAACTGTACCTTTAAATAACAGACAACATAATATACCATAACGCCTATATTACCTAGAAGGGTGTGTGGCAGAGGTGTACAACACCCAAATGGTCCCATACCATAGATAGAGGGTGAGCCTAACACCATCCACCGAGCACAATTCCAACTCCGTGCTGCTAATGTAAATTTCACAAAGTTCACAAATAACACTTTGTTCGAACCGGGTATCGAACCTGAGACCTGACAGTGAGAAGCGCATACGCTAACCACTAGTCCATCAAGTTAAATAACAGACAAAATTATTATAAATTTCATTATTCTCTTCTTAACCCTTATACTGAACCGTAAACATTCAGAAGTCGTGCTCCACCCATCAATCCAAACCAATAAAATAATCTCAACATTAACCGTACCGCTTTAATTGCATTTTTATCTGAAACGTTAAAGGAGCATAAATGATAGTATTTTTTCTACAAAATAAGAATCAAAATGGTGGCTGAGATGAAGCCATAAATTGTTGGAAGCGGCACTTTTCGTCTTGCATCTAACAAATTAACAGGCGATTAAGCTACCGATTCAGTTAAGAAGTAGTGACAGTTTGTTAATGTGAATCAACAAATAATTTCGATAGTGCCGTTACAGTCGGAGAGAAAACTGTTACGAAATTTTAAATATAAGCAGTCTGAATTGGATTATAATTAACAACTACATAAGGTCAGTATTTACGTAATTATTTATGTAAAATTTATGATTACGCGTTCAATATTTATCATTTTAATCATAATTATACTGATTTCGCTTTAATAACTTTTTTAGTATTGTAACTAGATATACACTTATTCAATATTTGCAAATGATGAATAAAAATGTATATGTATAAATGATTTTATTGAATTCTTGTCTCGAACAAAACTAATGACATTTACATTTTAATTTTGATCGTGATTTTTTGTGTATGAATATCAATAAAATATCATGTTTTAAACGATTTATTTTGTATTTGTATTAATAAATTCATAATAAAAATTTCACATTGCCGTAGGCTACGTCTAGATCGTTAGTCTGTTTAAACTATTGAATAATAAATGTAAAATTAATAATTTTTATTGAAATTGTAACGATACTAGATTTATAATTGTGCATTTATTTACGTTTTCGACTAAATTGCAATTAAAAAACTTATTTCCAGATCTAACTAAAACAAACTAATATGCTATTTACTAAAACAATTATTCTTATTGTGGATAATTATGGTGTGTAATAATATCACACTTGAATATAATTCCATCTTTAAAAATAAAAATATTAGATTAAAAAAAACTTAAATACTGTGTTTCTTCACACAAACTACACGTAATAATATACTAACATTTAAGCATTTTGTCACCGTTTATACCAATAAATTTTCCACCGTAATGCAGGAACGCGGCGCCTCAGATGTTAGTGGCTGATAAACAGAAATCTGAATTCCGTCAAAATAATGATAAATTTTATCTAAGTATTTACTTTATGGTTATTCTAAAGTTTATGGTATTCTAGAAAATGTTTCTGGTCTCAATTTTTTTTATTAATGATATTTTTTTTAATTCGTCATTTTGTAGACAGCTTTGATATAATTCGCCGTAAAGACTATCTTAATTGCCATTTATATCACTTAAAACAATATTATCATTACGTTAATCAGAATCAGAATCCGACTATTGGTTAGGGCGACAAGTTGGCAAAAGTAAATGTGGCCGACTAGTTGGCGAGGCCGATTTTTAGATTTGGTTAAATTTAAATCTATTTAAGACCATTATATTTTGAATTGTTCGTTGCACTACCACATGCAGTATATTTAAAAAAGGCACAAGTTATGTAGCACTTCTTATACTAGATTGGCATAATTGGCTGACTTGTCGGCAACTACAAAACTGGCCGACTAATCTGCTTACTGACTGTCGGCCGATTAGTCGGGACACCTCTGAAATTGATCTATTAATTTTGATATTTAATAAAACGAATGTGTAGGTTTTTCTCCTAAAATTAAATATTACGTAAACCAAAATAGGCGCCAATTCTCACGATTTAGTGTCAATATTTTTGCGCTATTAGAAACTGATTAAGCAAATGACTTCGTTTTATTTTCGTAAATCAATATAAGGAAGCTAATGAGCTAATGTGAAAATACCGCAAAATTAGTGAATACTCGTTAATATGAATGTGTGAATTCCAGTTATTTAATTAATAATATTTCTATGAAATGAGCTATTTAGGCATCAAACTATTGACATCTAGTTATAAAAAGCCGTTCTCACTTTACGGCATTTAGACCGGAGATGTATGTCGTAAAATGTGACACACGTTTTGATACATTTAGCGTAAGTGTATTAATATGTAAAAGCAAATATAGATACGATCTTTGCAATAAAAGTGCCCGATTTGAAGGAAACAGAAATATATTATAAATACACGTAATATATTAGAGGCAAATATTTTAAGCACTTTCGTTCTGGTTTGCAAATTTCTATTTATTCGGTGATCCAAATCAATACAGATATCAAATATCACTTCATAAAAAATACTTAATGATATAAAAATGTACTTTGAAATTATTGTAAAAGAAGATTTTTAATAAACCGTGTTATTACTGTGGTACTTGAACGACGCATCTACAATCTGCTTTTGTAGATTGATTTCGTCCATGGGCTGTAGTTACTATTTAACATCAGGTGGACTACACGTCCGTTAGCTACATACGCCATACAGGATCAACTTTGGGATTTTCCGACACAAAATTTACTTATTCATAAAATTTTCAGATCAAAAACTTTTAATGTTAAGTATTAACTGACCCTTCGGAATCATGTTCTTTTTTAATAAAAAGTGTTTTCACAAGTTTATCATCAAAATATACGATTTTCTCTACGATCTCGTGGATATTTCCTATTAAACTTTTTGCACCCAGGGTCACAGAATCACTATACTGAATCACTGGTAAATTTTTCCTCACCATCTCATATACACCCTGTATAAAGAAAATAAAAACGTTAAAAAGTGACATAAAGGTTAGTTACGTAATATTTTCACTTCATTTATCGCGCTACTGTTTACTCTATTCTTCTATTTTCTCACGGTGCCGGCCACAGTTTATTATTACGACGTGAAATATCTTTCTTTTGCGACTTTTTAACTAGTTTGCCCGTTCAAAATGTCAACTATTAAGATTAGAAATAAAGACTTTAAATTAATTACCTTTTAAAATGGCAATCAGACAGCAATATGTTCCAGTTTTAATACATTATCAGATGTTTAAGTACCAACTTCCTTAATTTTATATGTAATGAATGTATTTGGCAAAAGAATGCAATTATCAATTGTGCTAATGGTATTAATAAGTAAAACTAGATTTTTAACTGTTAGTTTTTAGGTTTGTTTTTTAAAACGATTGTGAATCCATAAATCCATAAATCATTCTTTATTTTTAATGAAAAAATCTTTATTGACCTACCACAAAAATCAAATGACTTAAGTAAAAAAAGAATTAACATTTAGTACATAAAATGTAGAGTATAAATTAACTTTTGCGAGAGTCAGGGGTCCAAACTAGGATACCCTGTGTAAAGGACGCCTGGCTCGCCCTCACGGAGTTGGGAGTACATTGGTAATTCCCAAAAGATCAAACGGAGACCGTGTGCGTGCGTGTTTGCTTGTGTGTGTGTGTGTTTGCGTGTGTAAATATGTGTAAATTTAAATTGCATAAAGCTTGTGAATTATAATACGATCATATTTGCCTGGGAAAGCAGTGGAGGATTGCCTGGTTTGGCAACAACTAATTGCTTTCTGTAATGTCCCATGTTACGATCTTATTAGCTCATTGTGATAGGAAAGGAGGCTATCGCTTTATCAAGCTCCTCGACTAATCTGGCATGAGAAATGCTTCCACGACAATTTGGATTGTAAAAGGGGATTGTATTAGTTAGCATGTTTTTTGCATGAAAATATCAAACTTGGCCAGAACAAAGTTATTATTATCAACTGGTTGTTAAAGCTTCTATAAAACAATATTTGGATTAGCGAATATCAATTAAATATCCTCAAAATGGAAGATGAACGTTGGGGCAGAAAAGTTCTTGAGTGGCGGCCACGAACCGGCAGGCGCAGCGTGGGTCGCCCTTCAGCCAGATGGACGGAGGATCTGGTTAAGATCGCGGGGAGCCCGTTGGCTTCAGGCGGCCCAAAAACCTTGCGTTGTGGCGGAAATTAGATAAGGCCTATGTCCAACACTGAAGGACGTCGTTGGGCTGAAATGATGATGATGATCCTCAAAATTGTCGTTCCACTGAATTTGTCGTTCCATTGAAGTTCCACAATCCATTAACCCTGTACACGAAATACATTTTGAAAATCGGTTATTCTCTTGAATATACAGTCAAAGCAATACTCGTTAAATATTAAGTTGAAAATAATTAATTAATTACCAATACTTGTGATAATATTACTTATAAAAGTCCACCGCCTTACACAGATAAAACACGGTACAAACAAATAAATTATAATTATTATCTATGCGCCCACGACACAGATAATACAGCAGTAAGTCAACTTTTCAAATTTCAAACTGGAACAATAAATTATATCGTTTAATTTAAACTATCGTGATTGTGACTTAAGTGTATCAAATTAACAGGAAACAGAAGAAAATACTTCAATTCACACGGAAAAGATAGCTATAAAACATTCTTCCGAATTCCTCAGTGTCGTTAGTACTTTCCTAAAGAGATTATTTTAATGGCTAGAAGTAGTAATGACTGTATCAAATAATTGAGTACTAAGCATAATTTAAATGATGTGCGTATTGGATTTATTTTGACACAGGAAACTAGCCTTAGTATAGCAAAGTGGTTACAGATTTAATCAGCTATTTATGTAAAGGATGGTATTTAAAAGTGCTTCAATTTATTCCCATATAATTTAACTAATTTTGCCTTTGTTCCACCAAATATACTGAATGTGCACCAAAATATGTTCACTAACATATTTCATAGTGAAATTTGTAAAAATAGTACTACACCTATTTTAAAAACAGATTGATTCTAGCACTCGCCGACCGCTGTCGCGGCACGCTCGCTTCGCTCACTCGGCTCGTGCTGTGTTATGCTAACCTAACCTAACCTACTACTTTACCCATAAATGACCTATGCTATAACTATAACTTTTATTTTGTGTAACAATCAGGAATATTTGGTGCACGAGAAGTATTTTTCGTGGAAGAATAAAATAATTATTGTTACAATAGAATATTTGCAGCGCACTAGAATAAAAAAGTGTTATATCTTGGTGATAATTTGGAATTTGTTTGGTGTAACATATTTTGTTGGTCGAGTAGTTTAATTATAGCAAAATAATGAAACGGGTTTAAGAATAATATTTTAGAAATGCGTACATAGGTGTACCTTTAGATTTTTGGTGAACACAAAAATCCTTTATGTAAATAACAAATATTATTATGTTGAAAAAAAAAATAACACCGTTTACTTGTTGTCAGTTGAATACTTATTAAAAAAAGCATTTGATATGCTTTCTGGTATGTTCTTATCAATGTTAAATTGGATTTAAAATGTGGAAATTCAAATTACCTACTTATTAATTAATTACCTACTCTGATTTTATTTCTACACATTTAAACATATTACTCAGACCTTTTATAATAAATCCTATTTTACATTACGCAACTAGTGGTATTAAATTAATGCAAGCATTTGTAAAGTTGATGTTTACACCTGAAAATATGTCGTGATATTAATTTAAAGTTTTTTAATGTAAATTAGCCTTAATGGGCACAAATTGTACTATTCCATAGACAAGTCTACACTTCTTGTCCAAACTTTTATAATGACAAGTTTCTTTAATGTCACCGACAATTATTAGTCGCCAATTTATTTATGGCAAAATTTATGAGATCTGTATATAACGCGAAATGTCGTTGTTGCTAAATTGGAATTTATAAGTATATTTGGACATCTGGTTCATACAATTTACTGTTATACAATGAAATATTATTATTTGTTTGATCAGGAAGCGTGGAAGTGATATTTCTTTTTTAATTGCTTGTCTTGGCGATTAAACTCACACACACATGCGTGAACTCACTTATTATTATTCTCGTTTTTAATGTATATGTAGAGAAATTTCTCAGACACTTCTTATAGAACAAATATGTTAAAGATACTATCAATGTGGTGCGACAAATTATATATTCAAATTTCCAAATAGATATAGTGTGTTTTTATCTAATATTTTTTTTTGGCCACTTGATGGTAAGTGGAGTACAGCCCATGGATTTTAACAATCCACAAAAGCAGATTGTAGATGCTTAACTGTTGCTGAGGACATTGGTATTATGCAACATATACCAGTAACTTCAGGGCCTGATGTTACCAAAAAATGGGAACACAGTAATGCAAGCACTCCTATTTGGCGGCAGGTTAAAGGTAAGATGGTGCTGCCGGCCTCAAGCTCGTTCATAAGAGTTCAACCACCAGAATTATATAGGTTAAGTTTTTAAATTCTGGACAGACACAACCACATTGCAAACAACAATTGAATACTTCTATAAAGGAAAAGTGCATCAGAATTCTTATCAGAAATGCAGCGGCACGGAGAGTATTACTTAACCGGTAGTGCGCCGGCGCAGGTTCGATTACTGAGCCAGTATTTACTGGCAGACGCGTCACGAACTAACATCGATTGAAAATTACAAGTTTTAAAAGCTATTTTATTACAAATTCGTATTTAGCAATGGTTTATTGTTATGTAATGTAGTGTGGTAATTCATATTTTGAAAAAGGCATTATTAGGATTTTAGCTAAATATGTTTTTTTTAAAGCAAACATGTTTTGTTAATATGTTCAAAAGGCTATGCATTTTTTTTAAAGCAAACCCTTTTAGTTAATGTGTTCAAATTAAAATATGATTAATGAAAATAAATTTTCTTTTCCTATTATTTTTGTTAAAGCTTCGACTGATCCGACTGCCATAGATTTTTTTTTTATATTTTTCATTTCATGACAGTAGATAACCATACAAACTTTTGATCATAGATATTATTATTTATATTTAAAAAAAAAAGTGTGAGAAGCTTGCCAGAGATTAATGTAATTAACCTTTGACCCTACCGAATTATAGTAGTTTACCTTATCCAAAGATAACATTATTTTAATTTAAGATACCAATACTGTCTAGGTCAACGTACCAATAATAAACACTAAATTATAATTCACGTAAATAGCCGATCACGCACGAAGTTTAACGATTAAAATTCGACCAATCATGGGCGTTTACGAAGCTTTTTTCTAGTATTAGTAATTCTATAAAATAACTGTTTTGTATATCTTTATTACTGATGTTTTTATTAGGGTGAGAATCGGGTTTTGTAGTTTCAAAAAATACTTAGGCATATCGTAATGGTCTAGACCGTTATAATAGGCTAAAATATAATATAATTTTATTTGCTATTAATGGTTAGTTATATTCAGCTTAGCTGAGGCATAAACTGCCGCGGTGGACCAGTGGTCAGCGTATGCGTCTCACCGTGAGGTTTCGGGTTCATTTCCCGGGTCGGGAAAAGTGTTATTTGTGAACTTTTCCCGACACTTTTTTTAAACTTTTAATTTTAACGCCGTCAGCAGCACGGAGTTAAAATTGTGCCCGTTGGATGGTGATAGGCTCACCCCCTGGGACCTAAACAAAACAGGTGATATGTGAGTATTTTAGACTTTTGCCACACCCTTCTTAATAATATAGGCGTGATGTTATGTTATGTTATTTTGGTAGGAGTAGGTGCCATGTACAGTGGGCCAAGCAATTATGTATGCAGGGCCGAAACTTCAACGCCATAGTAAAAACTGACTGCAATAGATATGTATGTGTGAATTACGTATTTAAGATATGTAATATTTAGATATATAACTCACTTATCCATAACTGGTGTATTAAGTAATTACTATGACTTAGAAGTTTTTGCCCTGCATACTTAACTCGTTGGCCCACTGTACATTAAAATAAATATTATTTTTCCAGGGTCATCAGAGACGTGAGATGAAGAATAAGTCAGAAACGAAAAAAAAAACAGATTAGCCAATTTCTGTTAGTACAATTCCATTTTCTAATATTCTATTTTATAAAAGCAGTCGTTAGCCTTCAGACTTGTCGATTTCCTTTGTCATAACAATATGTGATTGAATATTGTCTTTTACATAACAATGTGCATGAATATTGATTAACTTTATTGAATTATCCAGATGTTGATCACAACAAACAAACAATATCTTGCATATCATAAGTTCTGTGGTGAAATTCGAGTAGCGCTGCGGTGTGATATGAAAACTATAACGTTACAAGGATGAGCATTGAACGAGTATTATCTTTAAAAAAAAACTTACCTGACAGGGTATTTTTTTACTCTTTTGACTAGCTTGTGGCTAAAAGGCTTCTGTCATGGAGATATGTGGTTGAAAGTTACTGCAATCGGGTTTTTTCTTTCGTGCTATATGCTTGGTACATTAAGGTTTTTTTTATTGCGCTGTCGTTGACTGTATTGATGGTAAGTGGTTACTTCGAAAGTTCATCAATGTAGGCTTATGTAGGTGATTCTTGAGGCTGCAGAATTTATTTTTATTTAATGATGTATCTATTACATACTATCGCCTTCTATATCAGTAATAAGGTCTCATTTGTTTGTACTGCCAAACTGGAAAATGCCAGTTTCTTCTCTTTTAGGTATGATTTTATTATTAATGTTAACTCCTTTAAACACGTTAGCAAAAAGTATTTTCTTAAATATTTGTTCTAAAAATGCAAATAATTATCTACCTTAATAAATTCAAGCAAATAAAAAAGTCATAACAATTTCCTCTAAATTGTGAAACCTAAAAATATTTAAACAACTGTCACATACCAACAACTCTGTCACAATTTTTAATAGTCAAAGATTTAAATCTACTTCATAAAATATACAAAATACCCTTAAACCTCATAAATATAATTAAACAGCTGCTAATTAATGGCCGTTGCTAAAATGAAGTCGTAAAACAGAGTTTTTGGCGCCAGCGAATCGAGGGCACCATTAATAGATTCCGTGTCCATTGACGCTTTACAACAGTGATGAGGATGTGACAACCATAAAACCAGAACTGGATAGCGTGCTATTCGAAAAGGTTCGATTTCCGCTCGAAAACATAGATTAATGAACGATTTAAGGCAAAGTATGTATCTAAAACTTGTTTGATGTACGCAAGGGTGTCAACCATGTTGTAAAAATTTTAGGAATTTATGACTGATTATCTAGTTTGCTTACAAGTAATTCGAAAACACTATTCATCAAATCATACAAAAAATTATATGATAAAAAAAAACTTTTTGACAATGTTCCAGTATTCATAAAACCTACTGTACAGTCAAATACGATTGAAAATTTCCATTATTAATATTGGTAATTATTAGGTAATTGAATCCGAAAGCCCTTGTATCTACCATATAATCAACATAATAGATAAAACTGTTATAACTTTTTGTGGCTTAATTGCACTATTTTCAAAGTAAAGTCTAGCAAATTCAGACAGGAAGCATAAAATTGTATCTTTAGCAATTCTTAATTATCTATCCACTTACCAACCAATGGAATGCATGTTTCTTTAGTGCATAATGTCACATAAATCTAGACAATTGAGGATATTACTGCAAAATTACATTACAGAGGATGCTATATTTCCTTGAAAATTATGTCCATGCCCAATACATGTGTATTTTTGTCATCATATGCTAATAGAACTCACTAGCGTATAATATATGATGCGGTACCTTAAATTTATTGAGTAAAACTCGTCATTTAACACATCTATTAAGGTAAAATGCTAAATTTCACACATATATCAATTTTAAACGAGTCCGCTTCCGTATAGAGAATAAATTTTATAGAAAAGTAAAAGTAAGATAATTTTATAGGCAGTTAATGGCGACAAACTAACGTTATTATTTCGATATTTGTTTTTGGATATGTTTATATTCATTTTCTAGTTTTTTCTTCAAATAGTTCTTTAAATGAAAACAAGTAATTTGAAAACCTGGTTTATGAATTTAAAATTTGCACAGGTGTTTGTTTGTAGCTTAATACAAAGTTGTTGTAAATTCATGTTTTCGACTCATAAAAAATATTTAAAGACACATAAAAATTAAAAAGACGTCTGATATAATTTGTTTCTAATATTCAAGTCACGCACACATAGGCAGTTTTTACATACTTAGTAGATAATTTATGAATATGAAATGCCCGCTAATAGATGTATACATTTAAGTGAGTATTTATTCTTGCATTTAAAAACAATTCTCATGGAAGAAAGTCGGCCAGAGATGTTCCTAAAAAGTTTGATTAATAAAGGTTTCAACCGAACTCAGACCCGCTAGGTGGCTAATGCGTTTGACCCATGCTCGCGTGTTAGCGTTTGAACTCATAATGCTTACACAAATCACCTCTGAACCTTTCCCATCACCCATCAACCGAAGTCACGACAAATTGTATTAAAATTAACAGCTATCTATCAATTGACACATGTATTTCTCTTCACACACAACATCCATTACTTACTCTATTAGACGAACAAATCTTTCAATATTTACGATAGCGCATTGGTTACTAATGTTATTGTAGCACTCATAATAAGAATTGATTGTTGCTAGTAACTAGTAATGCATACTCCTGTCTATATAACATTTGTTCTTTCACAATTAACAAGCGATATTTGAATATATTTGCGTCAATTTTGTATCGTAACAATATAAATCTGTTTATTTATAAACGATGGTGCTAATATAATAAATCGAGGTGTTGGATGATGTATGAAAGATGAAAGTTAATGGTTGTGAATGGTCTGAAGCCGTGGCGCAATTTGCCTACTGCTGTCAAACGGCTGCTTAGACATTAATCATGCGTATAAAATTTGGATTTACTAAGTCTTTAGATGGACTACTATTTAATTTGATCGTGACCTGGCCGGCCTTTTGCATCCGAATCTCAGATTCACACGAGAAATTTTCAATCAACTTTGATGTTTTCTTTTGATAAGTGTTTTCTTGAAATGGTCTAGTGGTAAGTGTATGCGCCACCGTGAGGTCTTGGGTCCGATGCCTGGGTCGGACAAAGTGTTATTGGTGAACAAAAAAACAATAAAATCACAATAGCAGAACAGAGTTGGAATTGTGCCCGATGGATAGCGATAGGTTCACGCCCTATCCCATGAAACCTATACATAATACGTGAAATGTGGGTGTTGTACACCTCTGCCGCACCCATCTGGGTAATATAGGCGTGATGTTATGTAATTGTACATTACAATTCAAACTCTTTTATAATTTTTTTGATCAGACCATGCATTGATATAAGTATTTATCGATAGGAATCAAGAATGTTTTCATAACTAGGTTGTATATCACATAAAAATAAGTTTAGCAAAGAATAGTTATAATGAGATGGTTTCTAAGCCCTTCTAAGTTTTAATTAACTTACTGTAACTTCTGATCGTTGTTGATCTAAATTTCAAAACGAATCATAAACATTTTCACACCAAATAACTCCAAAATTCATTAGCAAAATTACCCTAATAAATAGTTTTGATAAACGACGCCCAAAACGAATATGGAAAACGTTCCCAAGGCATTTAGAAACTGATTTCTTGATGCGAAGCGATCCGAACGGACGTCCTCTATTAGTTCACTAAAAAAATTAACATAAATTACTAAATATATAATTTATATGAGCATATTTGCATATTCTACGTTCTTATAGACAGATTGAGTCAAATCATTTAGTTGTTTTAATGGGTTTTGATATGATGATCATAAAGGGATTTCGGAGATTATGGTTACGAAAATTGGCCTGATTACATTGACAAGTGTAATAAATAGCTTTTGATTGAAGTTATTAAAGTAGTAGTACTCTTTAGTGCACATAAATTATGAAAAATATGTTAACGGATGTTTAATTTTTATTAATAATAACTTTCTTAGCAAAAAGTACAGATTAAAGTACATTTACACAAACAATTATTGATATCCTGCTTTTTAAACTAGGTAAAAATACTGTATCGTAAGAGGCAGTGTTCAGCCATAATTGTCATTATTAATTAATATACTACGACAGTAGTGTCAAGGCTAGGTGAGGATACTATTTTTAAAGTTATTACAAGCAAAGGAAAAAGGGCTTTGTGTGGATATATATGTGTCAATGTGTGTGTGTGTGTGTTTGTATATTATTATGTTAATTATTTTTATTATTCTCAAGTTTTTATGCAAACAGAAAACTTGCCCTTACCAAAAAATATATCGAACCTAATGTGCTTCAGTTTCCATCCGATAAGCTACAATATCTTCAAATGGTTTTAATAACTTTACTACAAACAATTTAACTTAAAAACTAGTGACTAACTGTAATGACTTGTTTATCAAATATACAGCTAGCTAAAGTATGTTTTTAATTAAATTATCAAGCAAATGGTCAATATTTCTCATAAATCGCTGCTTTACAAAAAACTCAGGAAGTAACTACATATGTGCAAATTGATTATTATGTGCAAATCTTTGAGAGATTGATTTTCTATATTCATATAACACAGCTAAGAAATATTTTGATGATATATTGCCATTACGTCAAAATAAATTAACTTTATAATTTATTGACTTATCTTAATTTTAAAGCAAAATATCAAATGTATTACTTAATTCAGGCTTTACTTTGTGGTTCCATATGATATTCAAGGTATTACAATCATATATTATGAACATAATTTGGTATACTTTTCAGTATCCGTGGTACAACTGATTGTGTTGTGGTTTATTTAATTTTGTTGTTACGTTTGTGTTTAATTATTTTTAGAGATACTTTACTGTTGGCAAGTCATAATTATATACCTATTTTATACTTTAACTAGAGTTCTGTAGTGATTTTGTACAGAGGGCCAAGCAATCAGGTATGCAGGGCAAAAACTTGAACGCCATAGTGAAAACTGACTGCAATAAATATGCATGTGTGAATTACATAATAATATTTAATAAGTGCAATATATACACTATTTTGATATGATACTCACTTTTCCGTAACTGGTGTAGTAAATATTTACTATGATTTAGAAGTTTTTACACTCCATACCTAACTCGTTGGCCCACTGTACATTGTATTTTTTTTTTTAAACTTTAGATAGAACGCCAGAAGCAATTACACTATCCAATGGTCCCAATGACAAGGCCAAATACACACATTCACACCCAGTCTTAGAACAAATATTTGCGAATGACACAAAGATTTGTTCCATATGGGTATCGAACCCACAACACCAGTGCAGTGGAGAGTGGCGAGGCGACCGCTTAAACCACTACACCAGACGTGATGTGTAAACTATAAAGTTGCTACCAGACCGCGAACATTTGCCTGCAATGTAATAAAATTTTAAAATTGCCACAGAGGTGTAATATACCCACAGTCTGGTAGCACCTTTAATGAACTTATGCTGTCACCTTCTCATAGCAACATTACACCTATAATACCATTCCCCATGTCGATTGACTCAGTCCAATAGTTTCGTGAACCATTCTCCCATAGTATAGTTATGCGATCTGATACCCTCGAGAGAGAAACATGAGTCGTCACGGTCAGCGTCCCATGGCTTTCCCATCGCGGTGTCAATATTCAGATCAGGTGGCCGGTGAAGGTGTATGATACGTTTCATACATTTCAATGTATGAAATTCGTTTCGACAGGTTTGGCGCGTATAGTGTAGCAAGATTCTCTGACCCAGTGCAGCTGTCAAGTTTTGTATCGAAACGTCAAATTTTCTATTGAGAAATTGACTGTGATATTGGTAAATTTTCTGCGTTTTTCTGTGTTTTATCGCGAACAGTTCACCGCTGACACAATGATAAAAATGTTTTTTTAAAGATCTTGTAAATTTTATGGTTCATAGTGTGCCAAAAAATAGTATGCAGTTTTTGTAAAATTTTCTAAGTAGTTATATTTATTATAAAATTTGCTGTTTGCCGTTTCGAGGAATGCGTTAACCTACTGCTACCTGCGTTTAACATTACTGCTTTGCGTTTGTCATTTCAAAACGTCAAGCATAGGTATTTATTTACCACTTTAATAACTACGCGATTTAGACCCGTTGTCTAATTTTTGAAAAATATTCTCAAATCGTGAAAGTTAAAAAACATAATAATATATTACTGCTTTGCTCCTGAAAATAATAACAGCGTGATGTCAAGTCAGCCTTCTATATCTTTTCCATCGTGCTGTCAATATTCAGATCAGGTGACCAGTAAAGGTGTATGTTACATTTCATACATTTGAATGTATTGTATGAAATTCGTTTCGACAGATGGCGCGTAGAAAAGAGTTCAATGCGTGCGGTTTGACGCCCTTAGTGAAATGAATGAAGGTTTTTGTTTTTTTTTTAAATTTAAGAATGAATAGTAGTTTATATGATCTACTTAGATAAAAATGAAACCCGTTTTCGGTTGTCACGACATAGCATAAAAACGGCTTGACCGATTTGGCTGATTTTTTTTTTGTAGTTTTCTAATACTCTGCACAAGGTTCTTAGGGAAAAAAAACAAAATAAATTAAATATATATATTAATAAATTTTCAAATATAAGTGAAATTATTGAACCCTACGGAATAAACACTATTATGAAAATATATATTTTGTTTTTTATTTATTAAAATTAGTAAAGTCCTTCTCAGGTATGACGAGACCAGGGAAATAGGTATTCATTTTTATATGGAGGATATTATAGATTCCAGTTCAAATTGAATAGGTACGCATACATAAGATAGGTCAGCTATACAAAATAAAGTAGTGCATCAAATTTACGCTAAAGCGGTACGAAGTTCGCCGGGTCAGCTTGTAAATCATAAAAGTGATGACTGCCTTGATGGTCTAGTGGTTAGCGTATGCGTTTCTCACCGTGAGGTTTTGTGTTCGATTCCCGGGCCAGTGTAGTGTTATTTGTGACCTTTCCGTCAGGAAATTCACAATAGCAGTACGGAGTTGGAATTGTGCCCGGTGGATGGCGATAGGCTCACCCTCTATGCCATGGGACCTAAACATTACAGGTGAAGTGTGGGTGTTGTATACCTTTGCCAAATCCTTTTAGATAATATAGGCGTGATCTTATGTTATTATAAAAAAGATATATTCAGTAAAGCAAGCACCCCTCAAATTACAAAAAAAATCTAGCAACTGATTAAATATTTTAATCGTCAAAATGCGTTAAAATTAGAATCACAACGCACATACACATTTCAAACACATTTGTATTGTAAATCTGAGTCGAATTATTTTAAATGAAGTATTAACACAAATGACCTTGAGGTTAAAACCAGTTGTCAATTAACTTCAAAGCTAACAAATTAATGAAGTCGCCATCGAGTAATGCTAAGTATGCCATTTAACTCAATCCCTTGTTATGAATGATATCATCTGTACATACACATGGCTATACATCAAGACACATCAAGTTATACATTTCCAGATAAGCTGGTCTCGCATACCACGGGAATCCTGTACAATGTACACTGGTGGTAGAGCTCTTGTGAATGAGCTCGAGGGCGTCAGCACCACCGTCTCACCTTTAACCTGCCGCCAAATAGTAGTGCTTCAAATACTGTGTTCCGGTTTGGTGGTGAGATCAGGCCCTGAAATTACTGGCACATGAGGCATAACACCGTAGTCCTCAGCTGCAGCGACGCATCTATAATCTGCTTTTGAGGATTGTTGATGTCCATGGGCTGTACTCCACTTACCATCAGGTGGACTACACGTTCGTTCGCTGTGGGAGTAGTATATAAAAAAAAAAAAAAAAACAATGCGAGACCAACTTATGCTGGAAATGTATAGCTTGCTGTGTAGCCGTGGGTACAGACGATCTTTATCTAATAGTTACTCGTAAGGACTGGCTGAACAACTTCTGTTAGACGAGTTTTTTAAAGCATAACTGGTAGCAGTGAACAATATTTGTTTGAAAATATGATAAAAAATATTGGTAATTGAGGTAAGTGTTTTAATAGCGCTACCTGATATTGAATTAAAAATAATTATATATGAGCAGACAGCGCAATAATCATACAAACTAGACTATAGAAAAATATACCACAGTGCGCAACTTTAATCTGACTAATCGTTATTCCATTTTTGCAATAAAAAAACTTGCACATTGGTTCGACCTTTTTTTTCTGGTCAAAAAACATCATCGATCTATTCCGCGCATTAGCGAACCATTTTTTCACCACATGTCAATTTCTCCATTGATACATTTTTTGTTTGGGCAGGTAAGCTTGACTTTTCGAATTTGCACCTTCACATAA
The DNA here is from genome assembly GCA_905147285.1 of Hypena proboscidalis. Taxonomy (NCBI): domain Eukaryota; kingdom Metazoa; phylum Arthropoda; class Insecta; order Lepidoptera; family Erebidae; genus Hypena; species Hypena proboscidalis. The sequence goes on from LR990132.1 coordinate 4,524,974, forward strand.
TGCACCTTTTTATAGTTTTAACGCAATTCAACTAACGATCCATTTGATTGTACATTTCCGGACACCTTTAGAACCTGTTCGATTCTTTTTTTAGACCCATATGTTATGCGGCAACAAGGATGAGTGGAATAGTTTCCTTTGCCCTAATGTCTCTAATTATAGGAGTTTAATGCTGTGGATAAATAACCTTTGCACAAACTGTGCTCGATGATACCATTGACTATTTGTAGCAGACTATAATATCATATAAGTTTTAAGGCAAAATATTTAACTTAATAAAATAAATAAAGAATTCATCGATAATGTAATGCTTTTTAGATAGCTGCTATTTAATTTCATTTTCGTTATTGAACTTAAAGTGAACAATCAAATTTTACCTTATTTTTATGGCAATAAAGTGAAAAACTGCTTGTAGGTGTCCTAGTGAAACATTTACAAACAGTGCTCCAACAGAATTGTGATGACCACAAATCACAATTTCAATAGTGCAAACTACAAATTGGTTTCTAGAAAATAATTATATTTTATAGCGAAGCCTTCTAACGATAACACGGGAACATAACTCTGGGCTAACTAACTAGTCGAACGAGAAAACGAACATGTATGTCTTTGTTTGTTTATTGTTAAATTTATAGTAAACAAGCTGTACTTTAAAGGAAGTGGTTGGAACGAAATTGGACGTAACTTTTTTTTAATAGTTTTTGTTCAGACTTTTAGATACATGTACCTATATTGTATTTTATCAGAGCATTAGAAATAAAAATAACTTAAAATATACATTTAGTTCAAATTCAATATTGAAATTCTTGTACTGCTACTGTAATTAACATAGTAAGAAAAAATGTTGGTGATTATAAATTAAAATTACACGAATTTCTCATATTTTTTTAACATCAAATTGTTAATATTAAATATTTCAAGTGCATGGCAATACCTTATCTGTCTTTGTCAAGGCAAGATGGCGCACAGTCGCAGTTCAAGTATTCTGCGCAAGGTAAATTATTCGATGTGTTTGATTTATGAACATTTTTCGATGTTTTGATGATTTCACTAACTAATTTAACTATTTGTCTATTGTTTTGGGTGAGAATTGTTGACTTTTATGTGAAATATCAAGTATTACAACCCACCAAAGACCAATATTTACAGTGATGAACATTGCCACATGGTCCATGAGGTACCTACAATTTGTTAAGTTTATCACGGCGAACAATGTCAAATACTTGATATTTTTTAACTGCAACTATTTTTAAGTTTATTTTATAGATTACTATAATGTACTTACATTTAACAGAACATGCAGGTATCTTTGATACGTCCTAAAAAACAATGTTAATGCCATGCTATTCATTCAAACAAAGTAATTATTCAATATACACAAAATTAAAAGAATCCGATTTCCGATTCCGATCCGATTTTATTACAAATGAATATTTATAACACGATTTTTCTTCAAAATCAAATCACGTTCCCACCGTCCGAAATTAAAATATTAAAACAAAAATTAATGAAACTTGACGTTTATTGTCACTATTTCATCTTCCAATTCTGGTGCTATAAACAACAAAAACAAAGCCGTTTGGCAATCGAATCAAGCTATGGTTATAAAAAGAGAGTCATTTTAAAACTTGATTGATTGACTATGGTGTTCCGTACACACTTATTTTTAAGTTAAGTACTATGCATATTTATTATCTTTTTACTATTTTTTTTATATTCTTTTATATTTTTTGGCTTGAAACTCAAAAACTATTTTGTAAGTACAACGGTTTATTTTTTTATTAAATTTTCACGGTTTCATTGATACATGTACAAAAAAGAACTTATAACCAATTCGGTAACATCATAATAAGGACAAATAGTTATTCTTTTTAAATCTATAACTATATTGCTATTAATTATGTTATTTATTAATCTTAAAACATTAATTAATTTAAGTATCGATGAGTAAAGTCACAGCTTAATAATATAATAAATAAAATTGCGTGTTGTTTAATCATAAACTTATTGGAATCGTATAAATATCTAATCATTATGTCTCTTTTTGAAGTAAAGATCACGATTTGAATTTCATTATGGTCAATAGCTGTTTTATTGATATACTAATATTATGCGCGATTAGAGTCAAATCATAGTGAAGTATATGGCTTATAAAAGAGAAAAATAACATAATCGGTAGTCGAGATTCAACAATATTGTTGGTTTTGATGATTTATTGGTGATTATACGTGCTATTTGTATAGAAAGTATGTTTCACATGTGATTGTACATGGATAAACGGTTTATGTTGATCTATACCGTGATTAGTTGTTATATGAATGAGTAATTTTAAACATTTATACGTTTTCTTTAAAATATTGCAAATATTCACGCGTAAATGTTTAATTATTAAAATACTTACAATTTATTTCATTTATACTTTTTTGTAAAACTTAACAAGATAGCCAAGATTAAATAAAATTTTAAGACTTTTTAAATATAATCAAAAGGCGGTGAAAAACCATAAATACCAGACGGTGCCAAATCAATAAAACATCACCTAAATTAAAATAAATCACACCCAGACAGCTGGCAAATAGTGACGCAAAATGTCGTTCTCGTCCCAAACCAATGCTTTATGGCTGCTTTTTAATAATATATTGCAAATAACTCGTTTCAATTATTAATGAGAAAGCAGTAAAACAACAGATTAAGTTGTGCGTGGGAATATGTTATAGTGCTTATTCACGGATATTGGGCAACTATGATGTCGCTTGGAGCTAAACATAATGCTCCATTATACTTTATTTATTACCAAAAAGAATATCACTTCGAAACATGTTTTTTGAAAAAATGAGCCAAGTTTATTGGAGCAGTTTTCTATCTAATATGGCATGTCAAAAAGCTATTAAAAATATTAACCTATTCGTAAGGAGAGGATGTAAACTGTTTATTCTATAACTCAAATCTAGATACAGAATACTAAGATCAGAATAATATTATTTATCGAATGTACTTCAGACATTTACAATAAAATTTAAAGTCATGATTTTAATTTATTTGTATGATTTGCACTTTTGTCAAATATCTGTTACTATTTTTTTAATTTCACTTAAAATTTTCTTAGCACCTAACAAAAATTCAAATTGAATGAGAGTCCGAGCGGTTAGAGGTAAATAAATAAATAAAAGTACGATCTCTATGTCGCTTGGCGCGTTCTTTACCGAGCCCACAAATTCAGTTGTATTGTAAATTAAATCCCGGTTAGGCGCGGCTAGATTTAGAAATTATCACATCATCAATCAGTCGATTTTTGTTTATAAGCAGTGATGTCGTTAACATTTAATATTGAGCGTGTTCCCGTGTTAACTGGTTGTTCAATGGCGTAGGGACCTTAATGTTTGAGACAAGCATTAGGAATTGTAACGGAAGCCCATACTAGCTTGAGTGGGTGTTTGATCGTTTTTGAAAGTGTTGATCCTCAGCACGATACCACATTTGCTTAGACATTATTTTATTAGTAAACACTATTTAAATAAGATTTTGTGCGAAACCAATGATGGAAATCGTGAGAAATTATTTGATGTCGATGACCCAAGAAGCTTTTTAATTTTTTGCAATATAAGTAAAATTCGATATTTATAGCTTTTGTAAGGATCACGCGTCATTATAGATCAAAAATGCTATTTTACGTCATTGAATTTTGGATTTCAAAATTTATAATGTTTAATCTTAGTAGGTTTATATAATGTAAGTTTCAAACCGGAACATTAGTTCTCTAAAATCCAAAAACAACAGAATAATTTTTACATTCTACGATTTCTAAAATCTTAGTTCTTCCCGAAGAACTAACAAATTCATACAGCACATGACTTCACAGTTTTTAATTGTCCATATCTGTAAGTCTTCGAACAATAGGTGATTATGTTTCATTGTAGAAAGCGGGTGGCACCACAGGCGATCATTATATTTGTGCGACTGAGCCAAAAAGATCGAATAACTATCTTTTCAATTAAAGTATCGATATAATACGTACTAACAAGGGACCATCTGTTTTCAATTAATTAAAATTGGAATAAAAGGTAAGTCAATCGTGAAATGATGTTGAAAGTAGAGATCAGTGTTTGATGTGATTGCCGGATTAGTTTTTGTTAAAGTATTTTTGTTGGAAGCATTTATAAGTACGAGAGCTTTTATGGATGAGCATAGGAAAATTTGTAGGCTATTAATAGTATTGTGTTACAACCAGTACCAAAATTTTAACGGGATATAATCCCACCCACACGCCCACCACTGTGACTCCTGTGACGCCAGGATCTACAGCGGTAACCAACTGAAAGGCACCGTGCATGACACACGGGCAATCCTAGGGAGAGTTAAAATTGTCTTGGAACCCGCGACGAATTTAATCAGAAGTATATAGTTGGAGTTGGAAAGTATGTATAACCAGTACCAAAATATATATACGGGGTGGATGCGACATAGCGACATTTATTGAAACCACAGCTTCTATACATGGTAAGTATCAATTTCCACCGGATAAAAATTCTCTGGCGAAAAAAAAAAATCACGTTCTCCGAACAATTTGAACATTGCGATCGTGCAATTTGTTCGGAAGACGTGGATTTTTTTTTTCGCCAGAGAATTTTTTATCCGGTGGAAATGCATACTGGCCATGTATAGAAGCTGTGGTTTCAATAAATGTCGCTATGTCGCATCCACCCTGTATATGAAAAGACGGCTACACATCAACATATACATTTCCAGTATAAGAAGGTCTCTCGTTGTATAGGCTTCCTGTGCAATGAAAAACCAGTTTACACTGGAAATGTATAGGTTGATTGATAGTCATGTATAAAACTGGATTTTGACACTCAGTTCAGCGTCACGGTAGTGCCGGCATAACGGATGGTAACATCTAACTCTCTATGCTTTTTCTTACCATGAAACTGGCGCCTACATTTACTGTGAAAAGGTTGCAAGACTATTCATCGACTCGCCTGTACGTAATAGAGGCAATTGAGTAAACTGAATAGCGACCACTCAAATAAATAAACAAGTGTATTGGATCGTAAACATGGGGTTGAATGTTGCAAAATGTAGAACGAACCAATGTCTTAGAGCTTAGTTTCATAGAGTAAAACAAAAGATATGCTGTTCAGTTCAGTCTTATTTATTAGTTAGTTATTTTATTTATAATAGGTAGGTATAGTTTAAAATTTTAAAATAGTCATAACAATTTAATAAATGATTTGAAAACGTCATTTATTGGTCCAGAAATCAAAAAAATTAAACAATCAGTGCTAAAGATGATTTGTTCCCTTTTAAATTACTCGCAATTACTGGCAGAGTATTTTCCAGTTTTTACCACGTCCATGATTACTTATCGGTAATAAAATATATCATATCACAGCGTAGTCTATCAGCAATTCAGCACATACCTAATCAACCCGTCCGGCGATTGGTTATTCAAATGTTTGAATATCCTAAGGGGTGAATAGCATTATGCGAGATTATATCAGCTACGCTTAACTTATGCACAATATGCCATACCACATATGCCATCCGAAGTAACTTGAGAAGAAGGTGCGCAATTTATTGTCGTCAGAATTTGCCAGCTATTTTATCACGTTCACACCTGACATTCAAATAATACAGCTATGAAAACGTGGCCTGCCGAGATATAATTGCATTAAAAAACTAATAGAATATATTAATAAAATAATTAAAACATTAGATTTATCAAATTAACAGCAATTATAATTGAGTGAGGAAATTCTAAGTAGTCAATTACGCATAAACGTCTTATTTAAGAGCAAATCAAAAGTTTCTTATTCGTTAATGTTACTCATTAACTTAGATCGAGTAATTAAATGATCATAATGTTTTGATAATTGTATTTATTTGATTCTGATTTGTTGGAAATGAACATGAAGTGTTAACTATCTATCACGCTATAAACCTTAGGTAAATCTGATTACTCCGAGTAATTTAATTCTTACGCATCACCCGATGATTGACTGCACAGGAAGCTCCATGTAATAAAACTTAAATTGCATCTAAACCTGTTCAGCGTAACACTTGTAATATCGGGACCGTCAAAATACCTACAATTACAGCAATACATTTAAACTAGCAGGAAAACAGCTTCCGATAACCCTTCCGTACCAAATAACTTCAACGTGACTTATGAATCAATTTGAATAAATTAACTCGCAAGAATCGTGGAAAAGATTAACGATAATCAAAAACATCGATTAGAATTCAAACGACAATTCCCACGAATAATCGACTAAATCCACGTTCTTGATAGAGGCGTCTGATTTTATTTGACCCGAGCTTATCGAAGTATGAATATGTAGGCATTAATTTATATTTTATTCATCTCGCGTGATCTAAATGTTAATGGTTACGTCTAGCATAACGCCATCCTTATGAATACTAAAAAGTGGACACTTGCACCGCTTCTGGCTTCTTTTCGCATTAAGTTGCTGGTACACTGTTTTTTTAGTTTTAATTATCTTAAAAATTACTCGAAAAACGACTCACGACTTGTCATCTACATGTCGTAGAAAAGTAGGGTTTGACAAATAAAAAAGCTAACACAAAAACACCCATACAACATCGTCGTGCGGCAAATTCTAATGAGCCATTGGATGTAGGTTTCTTATTTGCATTAGAAGTTTATATAATTTGTTTATAATCTACTAGGTCAAATTATGAAATAAACATTATTTTTGACAGTTCAGTTCGATATTTTCTGAACCATAGCTAGCAACTGAAAATTAATGCAAAGGTTTGAACATACCAACAATCTTTGAATAGAGCAATTTTTTTTGCTTATTTTTGCTTTAGAAGAGAAGCGTACTAAAACACCACAAATGTAGCAATCACCACTAAACAAATACATAATAATATTCTTTTTCAAAACCCATGAATACAAACTCAGAGCAAGTGTACATGCGCCCTAGAGCTTTCCATTCTGAAAGCTCGCCATAAACTCGGTTTGATGTGTTATTGTATTATGCAAATACGCAGTTGTTTATAGGTTGCAGTTTATGGATTCCAAAGCATTATAATTTTAAATGCTAGGACTGGTAGTTGGTTTTTTAATTAAATTTTAGCGCCTACGGGTTGAATAGTTGAATATTTTTGAATATTGCATGCAGCTTTGGTTGTACTGCTTTTTGCTTCACTGATAAAGATGAAAAAACGTCTGTGGTGAATATAATTACTGTTACTTGTGACGCGCTTTCTGATTAGTGACACCGATACCGGTACTGTCGACGTATATTAGTAATCGTTTATTGACATTATATTTTGTCTAATTATAAAGAGAAAATCAAATCAGAAATTCAGTTCAGAACTGTATTGTAATAGTTATTTGTGCAACAAGGGAGCAAAGTTCGTATTTTCTTCGAGTGCTTATTTTGAATCCCGAAAAAGCGAAAGATTCTATGGTTTAGAATCTTGGACACAAAATCACGACATGTAAATAACTTTGATCGCGGGTCGCACATACAACTTTTCACCTCAGCAGCTTGAAATAGTACCCATAGTAAAAACTCTGCTTAGTTTGGGACTAGATGACATGGTGGGAAAGTTAAGTGATATTTAATAAAAAAGGCGAGTAGTGAACAAAACTCATAATCGAGATTTGCTCACTAAAATGACTCCGAAGCAAATTCTAATTTTACTCACTGCTTTCACACAACAGATAACAACTTTTCAAGCTGTTGAGGTGATAATTGTTTTTGCTTCTCAAACGCGATTCAAAATTTTAACGTTTTTGTTTCACAAACGTTTAACTGCCATATCTGGATAGCATTTTAACTGGCAATTGGACGGTATCGCACGAACTCTAGGTCTTGTTTCTACTATCGTTTACAATATAAGCAAAAGCTCTTTATTTTGAGAAGATTCAGTTTGCGATTTGACAAGCTCTAATAGTCAAGTATTCAGACATTCAATATAAAATACCAATGTGTGGTGGTCAAAAGAAAACAAACCTTATATTTACGGTTTAACTCTACAGTACCAAAGATTTATTACCGAATGCACAGCCTTAAAAACCTATGCACTAGCGGTGAGCAGTCTCATTGTAATATTGAAATTTCACCAGTACAACGTAAATCCTCAAGACATTTAAATAAACGTGAATGAAATGGATTCTGTACTGGGCATAAATCAGTCATGCGTTGACATAGCCCAGCTGAAGAAGTCACTAGAACTGACCGGCATCTGTCAATTCACTACCAAACATTTTTGAACTTTATATTAAATAAAATAGAGTCTCAAATTGTATGGAATGAGTTCTAAGGTACATGACCACTTTTAATAATTCAAGAAATATATTGAACATTCGAATGCAAATTTAAGTAAAGTGTGATTTCTAAATTAAATGTTGTTGTATGGACTCTAAATTAAGTGAATTTATGTGATTAGTTTGGCATTATAATTGTATGGCAAATAGCTTCCGCAGTAGCACACAGGAAGCACCTGGATGCCTTAAATTGCAAATTAAATGTAAGTTTTTAAATCGTTAAGATATTATAAACAAGTTTGAGATAGCCAAGACCAACATTTTACCCGTAATCTGTCACCTATCCATTACTTTTTCCTGTTTATGGTAAGTTAATAATATCACCAAAAACATAATTCTGCAAATGAAAGCCAACTTGGCTTTCATTTGCAGAATTATGTTTCTGTACTCATTAAGTAGGACTAATGAGCAACATTTACCTGATAAGTTTTAACGAATAAAATAATTACTTTGGGAATAATATTAAAACAAATACCACGTATATCATAAAGACAACAAGTATGAAAATAGTTTTACATACTTGCCTAGTACCAAGTAGTTGGAGCTCTTGACTTGAACTTGGCTTGACACAATTTCACAATCTATTCCCTTAATGGATATCAATGAGCAACAATTACCACCTACCATCAAGTAAAGTACAATCCCGTTAGCTATATTTCAAGTTTAAAAATAATCTCTCCGCCAAATTGACCCAGTAGTTAAACAGTGGTACACTCACCAGACAAACACACATACATTCAAATTTATATTAATGTATGGTGAACATACGTAACGTTAAATCGTTTCTTCGTGGTCAATCAATTAAAATCACGTCAATAATTACATGCCAGCTTTATGGACGCTTTTAATTATAATATGGATATGAATTTCTAATGAAAATAGTTACAAATGTTCGTAAGAAAATACTTTGTGATTGACATTTGATGTTTGAAGCGTGGAATATTGTGATTTAACGTGTTTATTCATTATAGATGGTCTGTTTTTAAAGATATATTGAAACAATATTGATACCCTGCGTAATGTTTGTTGATTAAGTACAACGATTGTTATATATGAAAGTGTAAAATTATCAAATAAAAACTTACGTACTGTCGGAAAAGTAAGTAAGTTTATATTTTGGTTTAAGGAAAAATATGGTAAAAACTTGCAAGAGTTATTAGAATTTATCATAACTCGTAAGCAATATCAATGTTATAGATCTTTATTGTGTCCTGGCTAATTTCCAGATCAAAGATAATAATGACAAGTTCTACGAATAATTTACCCAATTTATAAAATATGGGATCCCTGTGGCATATCAAATTCCATACGAGCATTGGCAAACGGAAGTCAGTTATTAATACGGTTAAATAACTTGTTTGAACCAACGTGATCGATTAATTGTGATCATTTCCGCCAAAGATACTGCTTTGAAACTAATTAGACAAAACTTGGATGGAAAACGAAACCCGCTTTTCAACACATTTGGCGTATTTATATACAGATTTTTAGGTGAGGGTTTTTTTTTGTCCGTTAATCATTTACACTTTTTTTGTAACTTATTTCACGTTACGATGCCAGCTTTTAGTGAAAACCTTATGATAAATGGTTACTACAAAGGACGTTTTTTTACAAAAAGACGCAGATTCATTGCTACATTGGAGTTTGATATTTAGACTGCCTGTTAGACATAAAAACAAAGAATTTGAACAATTTTAAGGCAATGATTTTATTGTGCTATTGCCAACATACATACCTAAGTTTCAATGGGCAAAAATATGAAACAGAAGATCAGTGACCAAAGCTTATGACCTTCATAAAATATTACGATTACCTCGGTATGAAGAATTAGCTCAACAAGTTTTTGTATTTTCCCCTACTGCAAAGGCCATGGATGAGAGATTCAAATTTAAGAAATTGGATTGATCACTTTCATGAGTTCTAAGGGTCATTGCTTCATGCTCAGCTCATTGACTAGCCTGTCAACACGGAAACCATACCAAAGACAATCAAGCATGTTTTACCATACTTCATAATACAACGTAAAAAGGCAACGTTACCACATTAGAAGAGAGTGGTGGCATTGTTCGAACACAAAAGCGAAAGTTCGCTCATTCATTCGTTATGAGATAATTAGGTGTTTCACCTTATTCTTATTGCGTCACAAGAGGTTTTTCACCAATTGTTTGGACGTGAACTTGTATGAAAAAGATACACGCGTGCCCATTGTACGGTGATTTGTCGGAAGATTTTTTTTCAAATTAGTATAGACGGCTGATAGTGTTGACAGCTTGTTTTGGACTGGGAAATGTGAATTTTTGAGCATTGTTTTTGGTGAGTTACTTAGAATAGTAAGCTAGAAAGCTGGAATTAGTGTGAATTTAAAATTTTGGCGCATGGTGAGTTAAGGCGTTTTCGCAATACATTAAATTTTTGTCCGAATTGACATTAGAAACGAACTGATTCCGTTTAGAGCACGGACCGAACTGTGATCGGATTCTGTGAAATAAAGCTTCAAAAATCCCTTGAAAGTTCATACGAAGACACAAAGTTGAATTGCCTTACTCCGCCATTATAGCATAATCTAATATGGTCTTCAATGCAATGTCAACGGCCGTACAACGTAATTACTTCATTTTTGTCACTTATGTGAATGCCGCGGCTCCCACGGTGCCATCTTTTGTCTTTTCATTGTTCGACGCGAATCCAATTCGTTTCCTTACATTATGAGTGGGCAGGTGATTTTCTTTGTTTTAGAGGTCGATTTTTGTGGGCTTGGTAGAAGCCACTTTTTGTTTTACATACAGCAGATTATCATCGAGTATTTCCAAAATAATTTCTTCTTTTTTGTTAATGAATAGGTTCAATAACAAAGTTTAACATTTGATTCTATTTTTTACGGCTTCAACCAGGGAAATCTTTAAGATAACCTGTTACTCAAAAGGAAAGAAAACAAAATAAAGTTAGATTTTTTTTTTCTTCAATGTAACATAAGTTAAGATTTAGATAAAAACAGGATAATAAATTGATCTTCTACTAGATGGTTTTGTACGACTATCTATGAGTGGTTTTTGAGTAAGCTTCCTCCTTTCAAACCAAAAAAATAAAATGATTTCGTCAAGCAAACAGAGATCTATAATATTGCTGAGTTATGAAACATCTGGTCAAAAAAATGTCAAGCTTGTGACCGCTCTTTAGATATTAGATAATCAAGTGCATATTTACCTTAACTTAGAAACGTAAAAAGTTGTCTACATAGTTCTTGAATACGGCGAACAACATTTTATTCCAATTTGCAATTTATAAACACCGTTATTTATTACGTTTAAAGGTAGGTTTAATTTTTAATTAAAATTGCACTGGCACTTAAGAGGTGGCATCATCTACTTTATGTTACGTATCTCAGTTTAGGTATATACACTCAATTATCCGCAAATCACCTACGATATCACCGCTTAACTTTATCATCATCTAAAAAACTGCAATAATACTATAATCATCTTTCCGATATCCGTGACTAAAGTGTTCTAATTTTGCTCACCAGCCAATTAAGCCACGTGCCGACAGCCACATTTTTTCTCTTACAAATCTATATTACTTTCCTTTACAGATAATTACAGTTCGTTACTTCACAATTAAGTCACTCAATCAACGCAACTGGCTTTGGAATAATTTGTGCGTTTCATGCTCCAATAAGTTATAAAGTATAAATGTAGTTATAAATTGCCGTTGTCAAAATATACGAAACAATTGTAATTAGGCTCTTGTCTGAACAAAAAGGTTGTAATGAGTGTAGCGCGTGCGTTGAAAGGTACAAAAAGCTACTAGTTTCGTGTGGTGCAAGGCATGAGCGAGCAATATTGTTATTCAGGTATAAAAATGAATAATAAATTTACCAATATCAATCTACAATTAAAACTCTTACCTGAATATTAGATAGAACTGACCTGACAGGTTTTTTTTTTTTTAATTCAAATTCGTTTAACGTATTGTTAAAAAAAATAAGCAGCAGGATAGATTTTTTTGCAGAAAGGTCGTGATATGACACTAATATTATGGACGAACCACAAGTTTATTGAATTAAGGCAAAAGGTAGATCCCATTTTATGAAAGGCAAAAATATCATGAAATGATCGCATTTCATGAAATGTATGGCCTTAATAGATACCTTCATGTAAACAAGTAAAATATACGAAGGCTTAAAATACGTTGTCAAATATGGCAAAAGTATTTATAGCCAGAGGTATACAAAACAGAAGTTTCCTTCTTAGTAACAAAGTGACACACTTTTGATCTCTCGCTTCACTTTAAACCAAATTCTACCAAAGAGCTCAATGAACGCTTAACGAACTCAAATTAATTACAAACAGTTGTTACTAGCACAAACATCTTCAATACTATTAAATAACTTCGGTGAAAACCGTTCAGTTTTGATTGAATATTTTAATTTATGAAAATAGATTTTGTTATTACAGAAAATTTTTTTTGCATATTAATAAAGCGTATTATTTTCAGTTTTAGTGAAAACGCTTCAATAAACAACTAATTTTACTGTCATTATAATCGATATTTAAAGAGGACATTTTCTAATAAGACACGATTATACAATTATTATGTAAACATTTTATTACTTACTTCCCCATTAAACAAATGCATCTTCTACCGTTATTTGCCCTTGGGCTACAGTTGGCACTTACATCTTAGATATTAGATCGCTGGTATGTTTCCTCCTTTCAACGCACAAAAAAATAAAAGTAATTCATCTAGCAAACAGATACCTATAGCAATATTATGAAATATCTACATTCTAGTCAACAAAAGTACGCCAGTCTTCTGACTGAGCCCTAACATACATCAAGTGCCAGTTAAAAACTCGTCCAGCACTACGTTTCAAAGCGCACAAAAACGCTCTAACTACAGGAACAGCACTAGTTCCAAGTAGATAACAGCATTGCGATCTCGCTTTTTTACAATACGTCTCACCCGGCTTCGCTCGTACCAAACCAGTTCATAGTGAAAGTTAACATTTGTGCACAACACCTGAACTAAGCTTAAGTGCAAAAGCTTCCGGTCAAAAGTCCGAAGGTGTTGTTTTTCTATATAATTACATACCAAAGTTTCTATTGAATAATGCCGGAAAGGTGATAGATTATCGTTAATCGATCGTTTCACCAAGGGCTTGTGGGGTAATATCCCTTGATGTCCTAACGAGTTGGGTAATGATTAGATGAGATGTCATCATGATTAAAAGTTGGTTAATCTTAGAACTGGCGTATCGTTCACGGTCATCAAAGTTTAGGTACTAATAGATCGTGGTCATAACTTTGATAAAATATGGGTTGATTATGGATATCAGGCATGTTTAATATGATTTAAATACGACATTTATTCTATTGATCAAGCTAGATGTTCCAACGAAATCAATTGGTAACGACTTACGACATGAAGACTCTAAAGCTAGATTTGCATTGACACTAAAATAAGTTTATTCGAAACATATCTAACTATTATTATTTTTTTTAAATTATTGAATAGTTAAGATAAGTATTGGAAAATGACAAGTCCATTCAGGATTACAAATCCAACGGTTAATAAACCACACTGGCTTCAATTCCAATCCAATATAATTCAAAATGCACAACAAGCTTTAACCAACTGTTTCTAACTGCGGAAGGTTTATCACGTAGCCCTATAGAAAGCTCACAATCTCGCGGTTTCTGTTATGATACAGTTTTTACTGGGTGTTAGTAAAAACTATCTTATTGGTAACCGAGGTTCGTGACCATCCGGTATGAGTGTAACTGGACGCGGTTTTGTGGTACTCTTTTGTGTTTGTTTGGCGTTTTATAATTCTATTAGATTTACTATCAGACCAATAGGTTTATGAGCTACTTGAATACTTATTTTGTAAACTATTCCAAATCATTCGTTTAAATTCGCTTGACAGCGTTCAAATTTCATTTAAAATAATGGTGCGTGTCAATATAATATAATGGACGACTGGATGGCGGAGTGGGTAGTGTACCTGCCTGCGACGCCAAGGTCGTGGGTTCGATTGCCACTTAAGACAAATCTTTGTGTGCATGAACATGGGGGTTTGTCTTAGTCTGGGTGTTTCTATGTATAATAAGTATGTATTTACAAAAAAAAAAGTATATAATTATGTATTAGTATCAGTTATTTTAGTACCCATAGTACAAGCTTTGCTTAGTTTGGGACTAGATGGCTTTGTGTGTGAGTTGTGGAATATTTATTTATTATTATTTAATAGTGACAATTTCCAACGAAACAGTGGTTAAATTAATCTAGACTTTACCAAGTACATTTTCTATTTTTTTTTTGTTTTATTGTTACGGGTTATGGCTGCTAGTAACATAATATGTGTGTTTTTTGGTTAATAAAAGGCCACGGTTTGCCAATAATTTATATGTTAATTATTACAGACACCGAATATGACTGTTCAGAAATACTAACCTATACCTATTGACATTAAAAAGCCCACTAATTACCATAATAGTAAAGTTTCCCTAATCATTTGTATAAACGCATAGATACAACGATTATTATGAGTAACGGTATAAATTGTCAACGAGATACCTATCAGTCAATACCTATTACTCAAGATTTGTCGTATGGGTTTCCTCACTGATTTTTCCCTTTAATTATCGTAAGATTAAGACAGGTCTATGAATACCCATGGTATAATTTTCCTTGTTTGTTGAAATAGCGGTAAAAATTAAAACAGACTGATAGCAGGAATTTCCTTAGGTATGTTGTATCTGGTGTGACAATATGATTTTTTTCTAACTACTGATATTTATAAGGTTTGAAGGAAAACTGTAAATTTATTATAAGTAATCGGTTTTATAGTTTTGCTGAAAGGTTATCATTTTAGTTAATAAACGTAGTTTTTTTTTAATAATGTTTGTAAAATATAATTTTATTTGCTAAGTTTGATAATGATAGTAGGTTTAACAATTAACCTGATTATTTTGTGGTACAGATGTTAAACAACGAAATTTAAACTAATCAAAATAAAAAGTGACTTTAAGAATAACAATGCTAACAAAAATCAATAAAACATTTAGGTATACCGCCTAATTTAATGATATTTATTACAACTGGTAAATAAATCATTAAAAGTTTAATGGGATCAAAACGTTCAATTAATTTTGCCGTACAGATAGCTTATCAGTTTTTCAAAGCAATAAAACGTATTTACAAAATCTATACAATACAATAGCCAATTTTATCAGCATACTTAATTCAAGTAAAAGTATCTAAATGCTCTATTTAGCATTTAAAGTTTGCCATTCATTCCAAATAAATTATGATACTATAGACGCTTATCTAAGTCTCAATACCTTAATATGCAAATTTTGTTGTATTTTCATGTTAATTCCATGCTAATATTAAAACGTAACTCTCTTGGTAAGAGTTCTGATAACCTTTTCAGAGTTAAAGCTTTTGCTAGATTTCAAGATTAACAGCCATGTTTGTTTTGAAAGCGGAATTATCCAGAATCCTTAATTTCTTTTATTAAATCTTTATTTTTAAGGACTTTTATACATTTATGTACATGTCAGTCCAGTTAAATCTAACTATAATAATAGTAACATTACAAAACTTCAACAAAAATACTGAAAAACATAACTGCTTCTTCACTGCTAGGATTGGAAATAATATTATTTATAGCGCCTATTTGAGATGTGTTTACATTAAATAGTTTGACTCATCCCTATCCTTCTGAAACCGAACACATTCATCACTAACTTCACAATTTGGGGACGCATATTTTCCCATAAGGTAGGCAAATTTATTTTATGGAATATGACCGGTTCTAATTGTAAAGAATCCTTAATTGGTTTTATTAAATATTACAACAAGATGAAAACTTCAAAAGTGTACTTCAGGACAGGTTAGCTGTAAATTAATTAATTATTAGAAATGTCGCTGGCAGCATTTAAATTTCTCAGGAGTTAAATAAACCTTTTTGGCAGTATAAGTATATAGCACACATTGAAAGTGATAGCTGTGTTCTTTTTCCAAGTGTTACTTGTGTCACTTTTAAATTCGATCAGGTTATATTTTATGAGTTGGATACGAACTATCTGGAACCTCAGAAACCTGTCCTTACACTTGTAAACTAAATTTTACACGCTATTTATCTTTCATCAGCTCTCGAGTCTTTTCTTGTTGCTGAATAATGATATAAATTTAATGTTTTCAATCTAAAAACTGTCACATAATGTCGTAGTCATTATCAATATATATACATCAGCGAGTCCGTCAAAAAGATAAAATAACAAAGTCATTAGATTGGAAGCATACACGGAACGGTACAGAGATCTTTATACCTCACTGGTTTCTCTCGGTGTGAAAAAATCTACAAATTAACATGACAATGGACGATAAGTTCTTGTAACTTGATATAATTATGAAATTCACATGGCATTTGACGAACATATTTTTGCGTTTGATGAAGTTGTTAGGTTATTCGGAGCTGGACTTTGCTAACAACATATTAAATAGACCAAAGCTACGTGAGTAACACCCGTATTAAATAATTTGCAAACTCACGTCAGTTTTAATAAAAACAATTTGTCACTTAAAATTGGGATACAAAACGGAATTTCTTTCATGATTGCTTCACTTAATGTTAAAGCGATATATTATGTTTGGTTTTAAAACGAAGCCCGTACTAGAAATAACTACTGTGCCGCGAGGGTGTTCACAAACATAAATTTCAAACACACAATGCACACCCAAAGTCAGAAGAATCTTAGCGGATCACACAAAGATTTGTCCCGCGTGAGGATCGAACCCACAAAAGCAGTTGAAAGCGGCAGGGCGACCGCTTTAACCACTATGCCATCCGTGCACCCAAGTTAAGAAAGAAAGAAAGAAACATTTATTTTGGCAAATCTTAATCTTAATATCACTTATAAAACTACTTATAATAAAAATTTAATTTATGTGCCAAAAAAGGTACACACCTCAGCATACTAATGCAGCACATCAGCACTACAGCGCTTGCAAGCGCAAGTTCAAGTGATACTATAAAATCATTGTATGACATCTAATGTATGTTTTCCTAGGCTATCTGGAGTAGTCTGAGAAAATTGATCTGCTTTTCGCTAATAAGTTTAGTACAGATACAACGTAAACATTCGTTTTTAATTATAATATGACTTAGATATGGTAGAAAATGTTTTAAAATTATTGATAATATTTTTTTAATAATGCATCAATGAAATAATAAAACTTCTTTTAACTTGGAGCTTTTGATTTTATGAACACATTATCATAGCAATTTATTTATCAAGGAACATTTTGCAATTATTTTTGACGTTATCATAATTACCTATTTGATTTAAAATTTCAAGTTTAACATATTAATATATATGAAATTGTAAGACTATGCTTTGACGTCATTTCATCAGATTCTAATAAAAACTTATCTTTATGTTTGTATTGTAACTTATTTTCTCATATTTAATTTAGTACCTACTTATATGATTATTCATCTCACAATAATATAATGTTTAGTTACCATGACGATTTTTTTTTGCGTTGCGCTAAATTAACATAGTTATTAATAAATATTATTTTATTTCCTTATATGCCAACATTTTTTTTTACGGAGGAGTTCTTTTTTTTTTCCTTTTAAGTAAAAATATAAATATGCTTAACCTAGCTTAATTTAAGCTGACTAAAATAAGACATAATTTTTTGTTGGTATATTTATACCAACTAAAAATAATTTAAATTTCTAAGCACGATGTCGGCATTTGACATCGACGCCGAGGATTTTTTTAATGCTGTATAAAGATTCGTAAATATATTTTTATATTTTCTATGTATATTATTCTATATAAATATTTTTCATAATTCAAAATGTATAAGTTGTAAATATTAAAAAAAAATTGTTATTTAAATAGCAATTTTAAATTTCATATTCTTTTAATAACCACAACAGAATGTTTTTTCTTTAATATCAATGGTTAGAATATATGTAAAGAACTAATATAATACACATTTTATTAGGTGTGTCGACATTCAAAACTGTTATGTTTATAATAAAATTATAAAGAAGATAAATGGTAGGTATAATAGGCTAAAAATTTATTCTAATAGATACGTTTATATGTTTTTGAAGATGTTCAAAGATAAAACGTTATTTATTGGGAAATAAATGGTTTTTTAACAACATAGTTATTTATATCAACAGTTTGATCAAATTAAAAATGTTTAACATCATGTTCATATTCCAAGTTCCTTTTTTTGATTTTTTGTCCTAATTTTCCTTGTAGTCTTACTCATTTTATTATAACACTAAGCAGTACCTTGCAACAGTGTACAAACAGGTTTAAAATTGCTTGCCAACAAATTTTTTTTTGCTGTTACATTTGACTGAATCCTTAATTATTTTATGGATACCAAAATACAGTATAAGAATATTTTCATTTCTACGTAAACACGTGATTTTTAAATGTTTAACCGTAACACAAAACAGGTTGTAAACACAACCACCCTTGACTGACTACCCTTTGTACGTAACAAGCGTGACGAGATTTTCGTTAGTCACCCCCTCTATCAATCTTCTATCTCTGGGTTTTGAAATTCATATAGGATCTATAATTATGATCTATATGATAGACTGTCTCGATGTGACTAGTGGTTAGCTTATGCGCCTCTCACCGCAAGGTCTCGTATTTCCGTCAAGAAATCCACAATAGCAGCAAGAAATTGAAATTGTGCCCGGTGGATGGCGATAGGCTCATCCCCTATCCCATGGGACCTTAATTTAACAGGTGAAGTGTGGGTGTTGTATACCTCTGCATCACCCTTCTGGGTAATGAAGGCGTGATGTTATGTTTTATTTAATAGTCAGATCAAATGAATTATTATTATATAATTATGATTTAAGTATAAATATTTTTATTTCTGCGACTAATTTGTTGTTGAACTATTCTAAATAGATACAAAACTAGACTCAAATTTTCTTTGAAAGATACTCAACTCTTTACATTTGATTTGCGTAATGGCTATTTTAGTAACAGCCATTATATATATCTATCATATTGGCACAACATCAATAAATAAGTGTTATAAATGAGCAATAAACATTTGCATGTATTGATATGATAGCATTTCCATGTCTGTATCATGGTATCTATTCAAACTTTTTATAGAACTTAAATATTTTATTTAGGTTCACTTTTACAGGGCACGGGGCAACATAAACAATGAAAGAGATATAAGCCATCAGCACATTTTAAAATTGCGTTACAACTCGGTACAGAAAAAAATATATTAGACACTACATTATAATTACAATCTCTTAAAATGAAGGTAAATATTACATGATATAAATATTAAAAGATCATAAAGATAGTCAAAGCTCTACTTACATCATGGTCCGGCACGTATGTGTATACATGCAGCTTGTCGATCCTGATGGTACCCTGGAATGGATACAGCAGCGACCCTCGAGGCAGCTCGGCAGACGTCCACACGCTGACAGAAGCCTCTCGCCCCCTCGCACCCCCTGGCCTTAAAGCCAAACTCAAGTCTTGAGGAATCAGTACTAACGTCTCCATCTTCAAAATCACTCCAGTCTCATAAAATGTTCCACCCACAGTCACCTCAAATATAACTTATACTTAAAAACGTGACTGGTCTCGTCCATCACAGTTAATGAGGATAAATAAATTAGTATACGAGAAAAAAATGCCGGGACGTCGATCCGATTATCGGTCGGTGATGTCGCCAACGAAATATCGGCGGTGCGTGATCGATCGCCCGGTGAAATGTCGGTATATTTTAATCACTGCGCGTGAGTTTGTTATGTTACACTAAAAAATGTCCGAGAGAAAAAAATGATGCGCGAGCGGCTGTACTTTATGTGTGAAGTCCAGTAATTCGGTACAATATTACATTACGCTCTGGGCGGGTACAGCACGGCGCATGCGCGGTAGGATGCGCACGCGCTCTTCTCTGAACGTGCACTGAAGGAAGCGCTAACATTGACCTTAGCCGCGGCCGTGATCGCGTTTACAGTTCATTTTTTGTTCGATAAAAAGGAGAGGAGTAGAGCCCTACAAGAATTAAGAAAAATCTTTCACACTATTATGAACCTTAAGTCCGACGTCTTAAGATATACGTGTCTGCATCTTTATTTTTGTAAGGTGTATAGTAAGGTGCTCCCCTCCAAAGGCGGCACCTGCTTGGCGGTGCGCCGCCCGTCAGAATCGCGTAGAGCGCTGCGCGACGCATACACCTGACACACCTGTACCTACTAATGTTCACCTTAGATCCATTTTTTGTTACATTTTTTTTATTTACGCGTCACTAATGTTATGAGTATTTTTATTTGGGTCGATCTTTTTTGGAGCACTAAAAGAAACGGTTGTTTATGGCACCAATATATCAGCAAATTTATTGCATACATTTTTCATTAGACAGAACACGTACGTTGTATTTGACATTTCGTATATTAATGTTAAGAAAGGATAAAGTCAATAAATTGGATAAAATTAAATGTATTTTAATGTATGTAGATAGAACTATTATTAACAATTTCTAGTGAAATAATTACAAAATAATATTAAGCTAGTATTTATGGTTCCAATATTTTTCTTTAGCAAGAATTGGTTTAGAGATGCAGCTATTAATCTTGATGAAATACCATTCTTAGTTAATATTTAATGTGTAGAAATAAGATTATTTTATGAAATATTTACAAATGTATTAATTATAAAAGTAAAAATAGTAGTTTCATAACAATTCTAAATTACGCAACACAAATTCACAAGCTAAATAAAAGAATTTCCCTACAAAATATTTCCACGTGTTTCTAAAGTCAGTGAATTGTAATAAAACCCGTGTTTTATTAGTTTCTCACGCTTACCTTTCGTATTGTTACCTTTTGCTTCAAGTTCAAATGTCTTCATTGTTATAAACTTTGATTTATTATAATCTCCATGCGTATTTTCTTCGGGTGTTTTCTTTTAATCTTATGTAGGTACTAAGATCTATTAGTTATCGTTGCTGATCGTAAAAATCTTAGATAGAATACAGCAAGTGTCAAATAATAACAATAAAGATGAAGATTTATTTTAGGCATAACTACGTATTAAAATACTAACAAGTTTTACTAATATATAACTTATGCTATTAAAGGATAAAGTAAATTTTAAAAGTGGAAAGAAAATGTACAAAAATCTGTTCAACTTCAAAATACTTGTAGAGCATTTTTCAACGTTTGGTATATCTGACAAAAGACGTATGTTACAATGTCCTTTCGCAATTAGAAACCTGCAGAAATTTAACTAAGGTATTCCTTAAGTAAATTACCTTTATGTTTTTATATACCTACTGCAATGACAGTAAAAGTACTGAAATAGTCGGCCATTCATTGAATGATGATAAAATTCTTTACCAGCTCCCTTAGCGCAGCTTGCCACTTAACATTTCTATTATAGAATGACGTATTTATTGACTTATAATCCTCATTTTTTGTTTATTGACATTTTCTATGTTGATAACTATATCATAGTTAAATTTAAATGTCAAGAGTAGCAACTCATACTAAAGAGCCGGCTAACGCGTCAAAGATTGACAATCAAAATACAAAAAAAAATACTTTAATATAACTTATACTAATTAGGATTTATAACAGTGGAAAGAAAATGTATAAAAATCTCTTCGCTTTTCAAAAAAAATTGTACAGCTTTTTTCAACGATGGTATATCTGATATATCTGGTATATCTGCTACTACGTAAAACCCTTTACACCTTTTTAATTAAACCTCGACCACGTTAAACAAAGAAAAAGCATCTCTAATTAGCCTTGCTTGATGTATTGAAGGCTTAAATGTCACCTGTATTAAATTTTATTGATGAGCCTGTGGTATTTTAGGAAAATAATCAAATGAAATTGATCGATATTGCTCACCGCCGTGGTGTTATGATATCGGATCCTCTACCTTCAGAGCACAGCTTTAACACTGAAAGAGAAAAAGATCAATAGAAAACCAACCCAATACTATAATTAATAAAGCCTATTTTTCTTTGCAATAAAGCCTACATATGATACGAAATGTCGACGACCTGAACACACCTGCCGCAACCGCAATCCCACTTGAGCTATATTAGTTATGTTATAAGACTATAAAAGAAGGCTACTTGCACGCTACTACTGGTATTTGACATTTTCTTTCTAGGGGTTACTTTGAAAATGTTGAGCATCTCTTGTATTTTGTTCATAAAGGTCGTTCAGATCGGCATTTTATTTAAGGGCCTTCAAATTTTTGTATAGTAAATGGCGCAGCCAAATGAACCATTGTTTTTCCCTGAATGTCAAATATTTTTATACCTGTTCTTGATTTAAGTATAGGAGTTGTGAGAAAAATATTGCAAGCAAAACGAATTCGTGTGATTTTTTTTACACGAATGATAAATACACGAATGATCAATGATTAATAATATTTCTTCATCTTTTTCTTTAATCTTTTGTAGTCTTGTATAATATCTGAAAACAATTTTTCGATTTTATTACGTAACTAATGTTCATAAAATTTCAAGTGTCTTGTTTGTGAACAGATCAGCAGAGTAAAAAGTAAATTAACTTCTAATAAGTAACTACCTACTAGAATAGAAATTAATTTTGTTGCCAACGCAATACCTATCCAGATTTGAAGGATTAGTTATATTTTTATAATTTCCTAGTGGGAATCGGTCCAACAACTTCACCACCTTAATTAAGACTGACGTCTGAACCAATTTCAGTTTATTTTAGATAAGTCTCGTAGAATCATACCAAAATATAAACACATATTAATAATAATTTATATTTACAAACAACTCAAAAAAACAAATACGTTTTTAATGTTTGCCGATAATTTTACCTTATCAATCTTACAAACAATATGCTCTAGAAGAGTTCAGTTATACATACAAGAACAAAGCTTGCAGAACAAATCTAGCTCCACTATCTATGTCCAATTCAATTTCCTTCAAATTACTACAGAAATGACGCTAGCGTAAAACAAGCGAAATTATGAACGAATTTCGAGACCGGCGCGTACGCATAGTGGGCGGGGTTCGAGGCGTGGTCTACCGAAGGCCGGCCCTCTCCGTGCGTTACCGGTACGCTATTGTTAATGTTCGACTGTTTTTTGTCAGTGAATGTATTGAAATTTATTGTACCATTCTTTGGTAGTATTTAAGTAGGTATATACGCCTACTTAAGTTGGTTCCTACCAAGTGTAGAGATTGAGGAATGTTTTTTTTTTAAGAAGATTCGATAAATTTTGATGTTGAAGTAAGATAAAATAAACACTGTTAAATATTAAAAAAACTGAAATAAAACGAGATATGTAATAAGGTTTGCCTTAAGAGATTGAAGAAGAGTAGATAAAATAAATAATAATAATATTATCATGAAACAGGTCAAACAGGTATTGTGTCAATATTGTGTGAATTAAAATTTACATATTATTACTTTATATTCAAAGAAAACTATCTAAGGAGTTCAAATGGCCTCTACTTTTAAGATAACCAAAGAAACATTGGGTCCTTAGAAATTGTCGATAATTGTAAATATTTCGTTTGATTGACTCTACAAAGATCCAAATACAAACTCAAAACATAATAAACTATGTTTCTGTAGGTATACGTCATATTCTCTGAAATTGATAGTTACCTCAGAGAACATAGCGGAGCGAGTGATGTTTTGTCTATGAGTTACCTCATAGGAATATGTCTACTTGAAAGAAAAAAAAAGTGCTATTATAGACAAGAGTTACCACATAATAAAACCTCTACGCCCTACGAGCAGCCAATAAATGACAAATAAGATACAGTCGCACAATATTTAAATTGAAGATCTGATTGTTTAACTTACTGGTTAATAATAGCATCTGATACCATGTCCCACTGCTGGGCTCGGGCCACTTCTCATAATGAGAAGGGTAAGGCCATAATCCACCACGCTGGCCACGTGCAGATTGGTAGACTTTACACCCCTCGAGTACTTTTTAGGCACCCTCAGGCAGGCAGGTTTTCCTCACGATGTTTTCCTTCACAGTTAGCGAGCGATAATTTATATGATTAATACACACATATCTTAGAAAAGACGAATCTTAACGATTTATTGATAGAGGTGTGTGCCGTGGGTTCGAACCCTAGACCTTTGACTCCGCAGTCCTACGGTCTCCCACTCGACTATCGCTACACAACTTACTTACAACCGAACTTACTGGTTACTTTATAATTATCTTTCAACAGGTACGGTGGTCTACTCGCTACTTTAAGTATTAACTACTAGCTCGAGGCTCCTACTACGTAAGTACTAATAAGTCCACTATACCACTTTTTTACAAAAAAATACTATCTATTCATAGTACCACTAGTATATTTACCATTCATAAAAGGAATTTACTTTTCTTTATTTTGTTGCCACACCTGTCAGACTACTTTTGAAAACATAAAGATATGGATACCGTTGGTGATCGCAGCTTTACACTGCTGTAAGAGAAAGGTCCGCAATTCTTGTTTTGTAGCGAAATATAGTGTTTAGCATGATGTTTGTGTGTAAATATAAAAAAAATGGTAAAAAGCTATCACAGTAACTTAGTGGTTACAAAGCTTTTGTGCAAAATGTGTATTTTAATAATCTTGTCTGACACGATATACTTAGATTACTGCATTTATTTAACATGTTTTATATTTAATTAAATCTATGTCCAAATTTGAATGAACACGTGGACTTTGCATTATTCATGATAGGAACTTAGTTTTAGTTGGTAAGTTATCTGAGAATGTGAATTCATAATTTCTTAATCGTTTTTCTATAAAAACTACGAGTCAGCACACAAATCGCTGAAAACGCTGCTTTTTCGTTCCAAATATTGCCCTGTATTATATCTCAAAACCAATGATCTTACAAGAAACGGACGCTAAGACTTAACCCATCACATTTTTGTAGCATAAATGTCATTAAATTAACGCAATTTGTCTTCAAACGCGAATAATATTATATTGGGTTAGTTACCTGAGGTAGTAGGTCACAATTTCTTAATCGTTTTCCTATACACATTACAAGGAATTGCCGCGTTTTGTCCCAAATATTACCTTAAATATTCTAAATATTTCAATGCGATATTGTACGTGATTATTACATTAATCTGCTACTTTACCATACAAATCACAAGTACTTACAAGCAAAACGCTGCGTTATCGTCCCAAACATCGCCCCGTATATTCCAAAACCGATGATCCCACAAGGAACGGACGTTAAGCGGACTTATCCCATCACGTGTCTGTGGCATAATTGTCATTAAATTCAACTCAATTTGTGTTCAAACGTGGATCAGATGTAACACGTCGTCCGACGCGGTATTGTACGTGATTATAACATTGTTTTGCTCCCTTTCAAGGGATTAATGGAATTAATTTAAAGGTCGATATGGTACGTTTTTGACAGTGGTGGCTGGTGGTCGGCTTTGGTAAGTAAAGCGACCGAAAAGATTTTTAATAATTAATAAATATCACACAACATTCACACAACGTCATCTAGTCTCAAACTAAGCAGCGCCACCACTGGTTGTATACGAACTAGAATAACTGATATTAATACATTCATACTTTTCTTTTGTAAATACATACTTATTATACAAAGAAACAAAGATTTGTCTTGAGCGGGAATCGAACCCGCGACCTCTGCGTAGCAGGCAGTTACACTACTGACTCCGCCCTGCAGTCGTTAATGCTGTGGTAGCTTAATGTGTACTTAATAATATAAAATAAACACTAATCCATTATTAAATCTGATAATCATGCCTGAGAAAAAACTTTGAAAAGTATTAAAACACTCTCAAAACTGTGATAAACAAATGTTAATAAATTTTGCTTACAAACTCAAATAAAATTCAGTGATTCAATAATGAAGAATGTTGTAAGACTAAAAGGAAGTAAAGTAATAAATTCACAAATAAAAAATGATAAAGGATAAAAAAAAAAAAACAAATCAAAACTGAGACAGGTAATAGAGCTCACATATGCACCTCAGATCTTAAATCTTTTAATAAAACCTTCGATTAATAAACACGTCGGCCTATGACAAGTCAATCAATCCTCCAATACTTGTATCGAATTGGGAACCAATATGTCATCTTACGGACACGACCTTTAAAAAAAAAACATATATTTGAAACACGTAACGTCTCGTCCAAACAGTGACGCCGCCAATCGGATTGTCCCTAATCTGGTGCAAAGACATCGTTGACATGCCGACCATATCATTGCATTTTGAAGGAAAAGTCTTGGTTCAGGATCGTAAAATGCAGATATATATACGAGAAATAATTAATTATTTAGAACAAGTTATTGACGATAATCGAATAAATAATAACAATAAATAATTAATCGACGCTTCTCGCGATCAGAAGGCATTTTTTTAAATTCACTCAGCAAATAAGCATTGCCTTTCAACGTGACAATGCTGCCAGCCTTCTGGCCACGGTATCTACTGTGGACAGCGATGCGGAGGAATTGTTTTACGCCTAATGTAATTATTTTATTTTATTTATTAAATGATTCTCAAGTTTGTTAGTTATTAATTAAAGCACGAACAAGTTATTTATTTTGAATATATAAGTTTTGAACCTAACCATTTACAATCGACACATTTATAAACGGAAACTGTCGATTGACTTACGCTGTAATTTCTTTTATATTATTTATGTTAAAAGTTGTTTGTTTGCCTAAGAAGAAATAAATAAATAAAAGCGTAGTTAATTTTTAAGGTTTTTTTTCAGTTTGCTACATACACCGTAAAAAAATAAGAATGAAAGTTAAAATATTTTACATGAATGAAAAATAAATAAAAAAGACAATTGAACTTCAAAGACTAATAATTACTGTACGGTAATTCATTATGGTAAAGTGCCTTATTAAAATTTTCACTGTCAGTGCACTATACTATAACTGCACTAGCTATTAAAAAAAAATGTCTTCTAGATAAATTTTCATACGTGTTCTCGTTCATAGGTTTTGTCCCTTCTTTTCACGCTCACGACATGGAGCTACTAATACCAATCGATTCGATTTTTATTTTAATACATCACAAGATATACATCTTAATTTTTTGACGTATTCACTGGACATTTGTGGTTTACAATTTGACATCGAATATCTGTAATAGTATATACTTTTAATTCGATTTTAACAAATGCTCAGTGCACATGTTCGATATTAAATTTCATTACACGTACGTGTCGTGTAAGAGTCGGTGGGAATCAATTAATTAAACTATACTATTCTGTTTAATGATAAATATGATAATGGTAATATATCCGTTTGTAATTGTCTGTACTGTTATAAAATTATAGTGTGACAGTGATTTTTCACAAAACAGTTAAAAACATTTACATTGTAAAATACATTACGAGAATAATTAAGCAAGTGTATGACATGTAAAACTTTTGTTATTGGCCATTAGTAACAGTTGATAGGCACTAACCAACAGGATGGGTGGGTGGACAGGATGGTGGATGTATAACAATTGGACGGCAAAACACACAGGTGAACTTTCAGCTTTTATAAAATAACGTAACTTAGCCGCCTATGCCTCTTAACAATTAACTTGATTAAAAGAGTAAATAACATTTTTATTAGACCACAGGACAGTGCAAACCTCTTATTCATCAAATTTTACGAAACGTTATTATAATATTTCTAAAATCTATAAATTAGCTAAATTGTTTGAACCGCAATACGCACTAATTTATTTAAAAGGTTTTCGACTAAAAAAAAATAATTAAAATCGTAACTTGATATCTATTTTCCGATTCAATTTTGTCATTGACAGTACAACTGTATTCTTTTTTTGGATCAGATAAGAACTATCCGGCTGAACTATTCGGATGGGTCGGATAAGAACTATCCGGTAGAACTATTCGGATGGGTCGGATAAGAACTATCCGGAAACTCAGAAACTGGCCCATAGTCTTATAAATAACTTAAAGTCACTATCATATTTTACATTAAAGGTAAGTAGTACGTAATATTGGAGCATTCAAAGATTAGATCTACCGGATATTGCATGGAATCTAATCAGTTAAGGTGAACAAATTAGAGTGATATGCGATTGGGACCGTAGTATGCTTTGTAAATGAAATAATGTATGTTAATAATTTGATAGTGAACTTGTTTTTTTTTATTATTTTTTTTACGGTGGATAGGCTCGCGCTTAACCACAATCTCACCTGATGGTAAGTGATGATGCGGTCTACGGTGGAGCACGCTTACCTATGAGATACCTATTGACTCTTGCTTTGGTTCCAAGTTGTACTCATGCGGAAACACAGACTCGGGCAAGGCGTTCCACTCTTTGGCAGTTCGTATAAGAAATGTAGAAGCGAAACGCTTAGTGCGTAATGGTGAAATATCTACCATGAAGCGATGCCTGAGTGCCGTTTGTCTGGTAGTCCGATGGTGAAACGGGGGCGGAGGGATAAGGTTGTGTAGTTCCTCTCCACACTCTCCGAAATGTATCCTATAAAAGACCGATACCGATAGGCTGGCAACCTTGCGACGGTGCTCCAGACTTTGTAGTCGAGCTTCCGTCAGATCGTTATCGCAAATGATTCTCTTGGCCCTCCTCTCGAACGAGTTTAAGGGCGGCAGCACCACCTTTACCTAACTTACCGACAAATGATGCATGCACTGCTCTGTTTTTACTTGGTAGTGAAATCAGGCCCTGAAATGACTGGCGCATGAGGCATAACATCGTAAGATCGTAACCCTTAAATTATGCATTTGTGGAATGTTGTTACCATTTACCATCAGGCGGACTACACGCCCGTTCGCTAAATACATCATAAATATAGTAAAAAAACATTTACAGTTCACTTTATCGCCTTTAAGTTAAATTGATAATTGTTTATAATTTTAATTTTAATTTCATCTTTGCGATTATTTTTTGGATAGTGTAATTGCTTTTGGCGTTCAATGTAATGTAAAAATATTTTCTTTTTTTTAATAGATATACCGTCTCGTTGATATGGTGGTCGGACGAAATTACCATTTGAGTATCTAAAGGTAATTTATATTTATATAATTATTCAATAATAATCTCATTTTTATATATCTAAAGTTTTTAATATATTTTTAATTCTACGATAAGTCTTTTGTAGTACAGGCTACACGGTTGTGGAATGCATTGCCTGAGCCTATCAGACGTGCTCAATCTCTGAATATTTTCAAAAAACTTATAAAAGCTCACTATCTTTCCTTATAGATCTTCCTTTCTCTTTATCTCCTACTCTCCATCTCTTTTATGTCTCCCATTCTATATCTTCCTTCTTATTGCTCTTTATATTTTTGCTGCTGCCTTAAATCAATCTAGTGTATTATTTACATCAATAACTATTTATGTTTATTGTATATATATATATATATATATATGTGTGTGTGTATAATGTATATTATATTATAATGCTAATCGTATGTACAGTATATTATTTATATGTAACTATATTAGTATTATATTTAAGTATTAATATACCCATTAAATCCGTTACACAATTATTTCTAGTGCACCAAACTACCTATTAATAATTTCTTATGCTCTCTTGTCCATCCAAAGGTTGCCTGTAAGAAATTGCTTTTATAGCGATAAGGCCGCCCATTGTACTATCTAAATGATGTGCTTTTTGAAACTGACTTTCTTATTTGTGTACAATAAAGAGTTATCTATCTATCTATCTATCTATATTTTAATTTTATATATCTAAACAAAGATTTTTATGATTTGCTAAGTCCACCAACTTGCAGTTGTTATCGTGGTATGAAAAGGCTCGTGCCAAGCAGTAGTACAACTTGTACAGCCCAAAATTATAAGCAATTTGTTACTCCAATTCTTTAGACCAGACGCAACACGTACCTAAACGTTTAACTAAAGGCGTATTCATATTAAAAGAAATTTGTGGGGAATTAACTGAAGAATATTTTTTTTTGAAAACGGAATACGGTGCACCAAATTAATTAATAAAATATTTTATCAAGGCTACTATCAGGCAAGCTACTATTAAATAATCTGACGTTATCCTTGGTAATAATACAATTTGATAACGTTACACAAAAAGATAGCAGGTCTCTTTAGACTGATATCTGACGTTGTATGTCGTAGGCAAAACGGAAGTCGCTTTTAAAATATTAATTGACAACTTGAAAAAAAAAACAATAAATAAAAAAGAACAGCGTTGCCTAGGGGTTAGCTGTCTACTAGTTAACGAATTAATAAAACTAGGATATTTTTATTGTTCATAAACATAAAGATAACATCACGTCTATATGACCCTGAAGGGTTTGGAAGAGGTGTACAGCACCCACACTTCACCTGTTATGTTTTTAGGTCCCATGGGATAAGGGCTGAGCCTATCGCCATCCACCTGGCACAATTCAAATTCCGTACTGCTATTATGAATTTCCTGATGGAAAGTTCACAAATAACACTTTGCCCGGGCATCGAACCCAAGACCTCGCGGTATAAGGCGTATACGCTAGCCACTAGATCATTAAGGCAGATTATTTATTTTACTGTTTATTTATAATTATATTGGTGCAACCTCTATATACCCCAAGCAGCGGTAGCCGAATGGGAGACCGTAGGACTGCTAAGTCAAAGGTATCGGGTTGGAACCCGAGGCACACACTTCTGTCAAATAAATCGTTAAGATTCGTCTTTTCAAAGATATGTGTGTATTCATATAAATTATCGCTCGCTAACGGTGAACGAAACATCGTGAGGAAACCTGCATGCCTGAGAGTGCCTAAAAAGAACTCTAGGTCGTGTGAGTCTACCAATCCGCACTTGGCCAGCGTGGTGGACTATGACCTCACCCTTCTCATCATGAGAAGAGGCCCGAGCCCAGCAGTGGGACATGTATTAGATACAGGGCTGCTATTATAACCTCAATATAAATGAGGCTTTACACTGAACATTAAAGCGACGGAGCGGCTCCTACCATTACGCAAACGTTTTGCATGCATGCGATTGGGCCCACTTAATTCGGAGTTTTCTTCCGGGCCCGAGGCGTATCGTCCTCACATTCCGACACGCTATGGCTGCTTTTAGTCGTCTGAGTTTGAAATTTGGTATAGATATTCAAGTGATTGCTGGGCTGTTAAGTGTTGTAAGTGTATATTAATGAGTTCGATAACGTCTAAATAACAAAACTAAAAACTATTAAAAAAATTAATTGTACCCAATACTTTTACGTGTACATTGATCAGGATTACTAAAACTAAAAGCAAAATAATTATGTCAAATAATAATTTCAATTTATAACCATAAAAATATGTATTAAGATTCCATGAAATAGATACAATCTATACACATTGCAGAATTGAAAATTAGCCATGGCTGTACATTGACGATATTAGAGAAAAATATTACAAGGGGACTTTATAACAGCAGTAGTAGAAGTCAAAACAATTTTCTTTAGAATTTTTGTATGTCCGTCTGTATGCTTGCATGTTCGAAGGAAATTGCATGAAATTATCCACATAGGCGTAAATGAGCGGCTAAATATATTTCTAGGAAATATCATTCTCCAAGAGGGTGAATTGTGAGTTCATATGGAAAGTTTGTAGCGCGAGATTTTTACATATTAGGTTCTTTACAAGGCGTAAATAAGTAATAAGATAGATTTTTTGGTAATCTGTCTACCTAAATTAGGGTTGCCAAGTGTATTAGGGTTGCCAAGTGTATTAGGGAAGATGTTAAATTTTGAAGAAACTAACATGGTATTATCGAATTTCACGCGGACGAAGTCACGGATAACAGCTAGTGTAATCTACAATAAAATAATTTTTAACAAAAAAAAAAAACCGACTTCAAAAAGTAGGTAAACTAAAAAGTAAAAAATAAATTTACTTCGCACAAAATAATACGTTTTTTCATTTAGTTAAATAGAAATTATTAAATAATTATTTTATAATTCTGAAGTCGCTACAAAAATAGACACGTAATCTTTATCATCATAATTGTATTACAAGAATAGTAGGTTAAAACTCGATTAAACATTTCAAATGTTAGTTTACTACTAAGAAACACTCCTAAAATTACGTAATTAAGCTTGACCACCTAATTGCCGGAAGGGAACCATGAAACAATGACCATTGAGCCATATACCTTATTAAGAAGAGGCCAGACTGGAAGCAGGTGAACTAACGTTTAAAAGTCTGATAATTAAATTAATATATGTTTTTATATTAGTTTAAACACAACAATAACATACAATACCCACATTTCACCTGTTATATTTAGATCTTATGGGATACGGGGTGAGTCTATCGTCATCCATCGGGCACTATTCCAACTCCGTGCTGCTATTGTGAATATCCTGACGGAAAGTTCACAAATAACGATTTTCCCGACCCGGGAATCGAACACGAGATCTCGTGGTGAGAGGCGCATATGCTAACCACTAGACCATCGAGGCAGTCACAGACCCAGTTCACAACAAGTGGTTTTAAAAGCGCGATTTTACTTATTATTATTTGGATGACGTAGAGTTATTCTAGTACATTTCGGCAATTTCAAGTGCTTCAATAGTACATAAAAACACTTGAGATTGAGATTCTGCCGTTGTTAAGGTAGTAAGGTGAGAGTGTTAAGTGTTTTTTTTCGCACCACATGTCACGTAGCGTGCCTTTCGTTCTTTTCATCTTAGTGTTATTTACATTACGATACTAGTTGCATGAAATTAACATATAAAAAATTCACCTAAAATTTTTTCGAATAAATGTCAACTCATACAATGTTAGCAATAATTTCATGGAAATAATTTCGTGATGTAAATTAGGCTTAAGTTCTTTCTGTCCTCAATGTGCCCGAAGCCTAAACAGCCGTACAAAAACCATAACGGCCGATGGGCAGGTCTCGTGAATGACGGCTGATTTAACATTTAAATTCGTTCCTGGGGCAATGCGGGTGCAGTATAATTGTTGGCCGGGCGCAAATTATAAATTCATTAATGGCTCCGAAGGCTGTGGAGATTCTTCTTGCTTGTGGCGTGGGTGTGGAAGTACTTATATTTTGTGTAGCGGACTTATGTAGGAGTAATGATGCAGGTAATGTTTGACTGAAGTTAGTTTATGTTATGTCGTATGTACTATCAGCAAAGTTAATTAATTTGAGTGCACGGTTGGCGTGGTGGTTAAGCGAACGCCTCGCCGCTTTCAACTGCGCTGGTGTTGTGGGTTCGATCCCCACATGGGACAAATCTTTGTGTGATACGCAAAGATTTGTTTTGACTCTGGGTGTGCTCTGTGTATGTGAAATGTATGTTTGTGAACACCCCCGCGACACAGGTGTTATACCTAGTACGGGAGTCGTTTTAAAAAAAAAATAAAAAAAAATATCATGACCCATTTGACTAATTCCTTTGAAATTGATCCATTTCCTTTGAAATTGTTAAAGTCGATAAGGTTGAAATGTGTTGATTAAACAAACGAATTGAGACTTAAGTGTTTTGAAACGTCTGTACAAAAATAGTATTATGGTGGATCATGACTCTATTGATATCATTTAAACAAGAATTAACGCAATTAATTTAACCTTTCGGCGTTCGTGACGTTTCAACAAAAAAAGGTAAAATGGGGTATGACCAATCGACTATAGGATTGTTTATCGCTGCTATGCTATCTATTCCGTGGCTTTGTCAGGATTAAAACTGCTGTATTGTATGTAGAATAATATGAAAGTTTAACTTTAAGCCGGATATTTTCATAGTAAGCTGAGATGTCATGAAAAAAGTTAGTAAACAAGTGCAAAAAACGTGATAATATTCTGTTTTTAAACTTACACACAACGCCATCTAATTCCAAACTAAGGAGAGCTAGTACTATGGGGACTAGAATAACTGGTACTAATACATATATACTTTTCTTTTGTAAATACATACTTATTATACATAGAAACACCCAGACTAAGACAAACCCCCATGTTCATGCACACAAAGATTTGTCTTAAGCGGTAATCGAACCCACGACCTCGGCGTCGCAGGCAGGTGCACTACCCACTTCGCCATCCGGTCGTCCTTGCTGGTCTATTGGTCTATTGGTTAGTGTATGTGACCTATCATCGCGGGGTCTCGAGTTTTATTCTCGGGTCGGACAGAATTGTTATTTAGGATTTGCCCGACAGATTAAGTTGTTTGGTTTAAATTAAATATCCTACTTATATTATTGTTTTGTTATACCTAACTATTATAATCACAGATTTCCGGTTGATACGTAAGAGATTAAATGCTTTATAATAATGAATGGCCTTCTGATAAAATATCGAATTAATATCGGAATGTGAGTAATGGATAGTATTATGATATCCTTTGTTTTCGTTCTGCTAAAAAGGTTAGGTATATTAGCTTAAATTTGTTAGATAGCAAACGTATGCAGAATATTCACGTTCGGTAATTCCCAATAGCAGCACTGGCAGCACGGAGTTGGAATTGTGCCCGGTGGATGGCGATAAACTCATATGTGACCTAAACATAACACGTGAAGTGTGGATTTTAGTCTTATTATATTATGTCATAATAAAAAAAAAATGTGTACGATTGGCGAAGTGGTTAAAGTGGTTGCCTTGCCACTTTTAACTGCGTTGGTGTTGTGGATTAAATCCCCACATGGGACAAATCTTTGTGTCATCCGCAAAGATTTGTTCTGGCTCTGGGTAACCTTTTAGTGTGTTTAATGTATGTTTAAGAACACTTCCACGACACAGGAGTTATTACTAGGGCGGACGTTCCTTTTTTGAAACAAAAAAAATAAAAATAAAAACTTATTACTCTTGCCAAACAGTAGCTTAACTTTGACTTATGAACAAAGAAGTTCAGCTCAAAATAACAGTACATATACTCTGCTACTAGACACTACTACTACTTTGTTTTTTTTTTTTTTTAAATGACGTCTGCTCTATGAATAACTCCTGTGTCGCGGGGGTGTTCAGAAACATACACATTTCACATACACAAAGCACACCCATTTCATATCTCTTTGGTTCAATATGTAAATATACTATCGATACTAAGCAAAGTGTGGGCGGCGTGGTTATTTTAAATAATAAACTTTCAAAGTGAGCAATAACAGTACATATACTCTACTACTAAACACTACTACTACTCTGTTTTTTTTTTTATGGCATCCGCACTATGAATAACTCCTGTGTCGCGGGGGTGTTCACAAACATACATTTCACACACACAAAGCACACCCATTTCATATATCTTTGGTTCAATGTGAAGATACTATCGATACTAAGCAAAGTGTGGGCGACGTGGTTATTTTAAATAATAAACTGTCAAAGTGAGCAATTAGTCACATACAAGTAATAAATATTGTGTGATTGGTTTTTTAATTGAATTTGTATTGCTTGACATAACTAGATTAATGTCGCCACCAATCTTTTTCGCTGACTGATACAAATTATAATGATTTCCTGTTGCAAACAATGTTTTTCATAGCCATAGGACTATTTTAAAATATATATTGACAGGAGCGGAATAAAGTAATAAATTGCACTCTTTACATATATATTAAGATTGCGTAGGCTAGTAGACGTATTAGGGATATGTTCATTTATTAATTAAAGTCAAGTTGATTAACTTAGTGAGGATATCACGCTGTTTTTTGAGTCAGATATATATTCTTGTATATGTAGTTTTATTAGATAAGTAAATCAATTTAGTTTGTAATATCGAAACCATTACAAGGCGAGCAACTGTCTAAAACACAGGAAAAAAATGAGGAGCTTCTCTAGTCAATGTGTATTTTTTTTTATTTGAAAATAGGTACATCAAGCTAATAATTAGCTTGATTAGCTAACTAATAAATTTGATGCTATAATAGTGCAGTCTACATTATTTCTGAAACTTTTAATGACAGATAAATCAGAAAATTTACACAAAAATCTCCGTTAAACAGCTACCAAACGCACAGTAAATCAAAAATTTCTCGCTAATTTTTAAAATGTGAACTCTCATCACGAAACATCACGCCCCCATATCCTAAATTTACGACCGTAAAAACATTTGTTTATAAGTCGGTAAGGTTCGTCCACCTCACCGGTAGCGAGAAATATCTTAACAAGATATTAATTGTAAAGAAGCCTGCGGCAGAAACTTGTTAAAATAATTGTTAGTCTACATGTGACTATTTTTCAATGCATACTGTTCAGTAAGCGCTCATTAAAAACTCATTGACGATGGTAACAATTAGATTTGAATGTGAGTGGTAAAAGGAATATTATTATTGCATCTGCAATGGTAGACCATAAGGTATGGTAGGTGTGGTTTGCTTTGAAAGTAATTTCGGTCCTCTTCTCATCAGTAGAAGGGTTAGGCCATAGTCAACCACGCCGGCCAAGTGCGGATTGGTAGACTTCACACGACCTCTAGTACTTTTTAGGCACTCTCAGGCATGCAGGTTTCCTCACGATGTTTTTCCTTAACCGTTAGCGGGCGATAATTTATATGATAAATACACACATATCTTCGAAAAGACGAATCTTCACGATTTATTGACAGAGGTGTGTGCCGTGGGTTTGAACCCGACACCTTTGATTTCACAGTCCTACGGTCTGCCACTCAGCTATCGCTACCGCAATTTAAGAATTGTGATAAAGAAATAATACTGTTTAGAACCAATGAAAATAATTATAAAGCTTATTGACTATGATTCTTCTGATTTATCTGTTATCTGACTCATCATCATCATCATCATCAGCCTAGAGGAGCCCACTGTAGGACATAGGCCTCACCAATGGATTTCCAAAGCGCGCGATTTTGGGGCGCTTGAACCCAACGATACCAAGCGTTTATGACTTATATAGGTAATATTAAATGAAAATAAATAAGTTAGGAGGCCTTCGCCCTCTACTGAGAGGGTTCACAACAAAAATTAAAAAAAATAAAAATAAATAAACTGAATTAGACAAAGAACAATATTATTATAATGCAATATTAAATGCGATGCGATTAAGTATAATTTAATTGGATTGATTTAAAAAAAAAAGAATGTATATGCCTTCACCCTCTACTGAGAGGGGTTCACAACAAAAATTAAAAAAAAATAAAATAAATAAACTGAATTAGACAAAGAACAATATTATTATAATGCAATATTAAATGCGATGCGATTAAGTTTAATTTAATTGGATTGATAAAAAAAAAGAATGTATTAATTTTAACTTTAATTTTAAATTATTATTTTAATTTGTTATTTTGTTAAATCTTATTAATTATCAAAAGTATTTTTTAAATTTTATTATTGTGATATTTTGTTATTATTTATTACTGCATGAAAATGAAATGTTTTATATTGTATTATTTAATAAATTGTTAAATTATTACTATTTTTAAAACCTAATGGTGAAATAAAAGGCTTTTTTATTTTATTTTATTTATTTTTATAAATAAGTTATTGTCTAAGACCCAAGTGTTACTTCCTTGAACCATATATGTCACAAAGTAATCTATGCCAAGTTGATAAATATGATTTGAGGCTAATTTGTTCCTTCACTGGAATTGAAAACAGACACACGGTTAAAGTTACTGAAAACTATTCAAATATTTTTTTAGTATATCAACGGATACTTTAATAATTGCATGCTAATTTAAAATTGGCCCTTTTCTAATTTAACTCACGATCGGTAGCCAAAGGAAATGAAATTCTGGTCCAAAATTAATATTTCTGTGAAACAGTCGTAAACGTTTTGAGCCCAAAAGGGCTGAATGCAAAATATTTATGCTAGAGGCTAGGTTTTTAAAACAATGGTGTGTTTTGCCGACTGGCAGCAGATAAAAATGGGTTGGGGTCTCCGATTGGCACGACTTTTGAGCAATTATGACTCATAGCTAACAATACTGCGCATTATTTTTTTGGTCTTTTATCAGACTCACGTTTTGGCAAGAATACGAAGGAATCTAAATTTAACCTATTTATATTACCCTTAATTTACCATGGTCAGGAAATGATCACTGTGGTGGCATTCTATTCACTTATTAAAAATATTTTATGTTTCAATTTTGGAAACGAGCTATGGTATTGATGGCGAAACACAGGTTTTGAGTTGCCGCAATATAGGAAATATTGCATACATATACGTCGCGAAGCGTCGCTGCAGCGAAATACTACAGTATATACCATACTTATCAAATAAAATAATAGAATAAGCAATATTAATGCTAATATTATTAAAACCGACGTGAGGTGAAGACATTATTATTGAGAATACGGGTTACTCACGTTACTTTAGCCGGGATATGCCAACTAGTTTCGAATCTAGTACGTAGATTCATCAACTGGGCTATTATTAGCGTGTCAACGCCTCCGCGCGACGTCTAGCACCCAGATTCGAAACTAGTCGGCATATCCCTGCTAAAGTAACGTGAGTGACCTGTATTCTCAATATATATTAATGCTATTTTTGTTCTTTCTCATAACTTAGTATAGTTTTTTAATTTCACAGGAAATGTGCATACAATACGTCTGTCCATAAGTCCAACTTAAAATGCAGATCTCAGATAAATTTTGGCTAACAAGTTAGAACGTTCATCCATAACCACACACACATTTGGGTGTTTATAGAATTCCTTTGGGCATCCAACGAATATTAAGTCCATATGTAATTTGGTATCGCCTAAGGTGAAGGAATGGCAGCCTTCATTTAGCAATACCATGATGACTACTGTGTAGTAATAGCCTTACTTTTTAAATAGAGGTGGGCAAAAACAACAAAGAATGTTATTGAGTTTTCGCAAAGGATGTTTTTTACATCACAGATATTAAATACGTTCTTATACATTTTTAAAACAGATTACTAATATTTTGTTAAGTCAAAAAATATTGGGTATGAGTTTTATCATTTGATTCAGCAGATGGATTTAAATATAATTATACATTAGAAAATAAATAAGTGAATGAATTAAAATGACATAACAGCATGTAAAATGATTTATTGGTCACTAATTGAAGAGAATATACTAGTAGCGGCAATTATTAAAACTACCTACCTATTTCATGTATTAATAATAGCAGCCTTGTATCTATATAATTCATGTCCCACTGCTGGACTCGGGCCTCTTCTCATGATGAGAAGGGTTAGGCCATAGTCCACCACGCTGGCCAAAGTGCGGATTGGTAGACTCCACACACCCTCGAGCAAATTTAGGCACTCTCAGGCATGTAGGTTTCCTCACGATGTTTTCCTTCACCGTTAGCGAGCGATAATGTATATTATAAATACACACATATCTTAAAAAAAACGTATCTTAATGATTTATTGACAGAGGTGTGTACCGTGGATTCGAACTCGAGACCTTTTACTTCGCAGTCCACTCGATCGTCGCTATTCATGTAAAGAGGAAGAATATTATGCAATGGACCTCTCCATTTTACCTCTCCAGCGTAACTACCAAAGTAAGTTCGTTACGATTTAAAAAAAACGTTCGTCATAATAAAGCTAACTCATTCAGCTAAGCTATTAGTCATCTCTATTCAAATGGGCAAACAGATTTGGAAAAGGAATGAAATTGATATGCAAAGTTCTAATATTGGGCGTTGCAAATAAATTGCTATGCGTAAAACGAAATGGTAAGCAAGCAGTGATTTCCGAATTTTATTGTTGTATTTCCTTTGATGATTAGTTTAACTTGAAATGCCTACTGTATATTCTCTTGTTGAAGTAAATATTACATAACATAACATAACATCACGCCTATATTACCCAGAAGGGTGTGGCAGAGGTGTGCAACACTCACATTTCCCCTGTCATGTTTCGGTACCATGGGATATGTGGTGAGCCTATCGACATACGGGGTGGATGCGACATAGCGACATTTATTGAAACCACAGCTTCTATACATGGTAAGTATCAATTTCCACCGGATAAAAATTCTCTGGCGAAAAAAAAAAATCACGTTCTCCGAACAATTTGAACATTGCGATCGTGCAATTTGTTCGGAAGACGTGGATTTTTTTTTTCGCCAGAGATTTTTTTATCCGGTGGAAATGCATACTGGCCATGTATAGAAGCTGTGGTTTCAATAAATGTCGCTATGTCGCATCCACCCTGTATATAGGTACATAATTATAACATATAATAACTGTGACAGCTATACGTCTGTGGAATGCGTTACCAGTAGACATTAGGCGTGCCAAGTCCCTACCTATTTTCAAATCCAAGGTTAAGTAAGGAGCACTTTTATCTTCAACTAGCTGTCCCGCGCAGCTTCGCCCTCGATAAAATTTTGCCCTCGAAAATATTTTAGAAGTATCCTATGTCCTTCTCCCGGTTCTAAGCTACCTCCCCACCAATTTTCAGCCAAATCGGTTCA
This sequence comes from Hypena proboscidalis, assembly GCA_905147285.1. Taxonomy (NCBI): domain Eukaryota; kingdom Metazoa; phylum Arthropoda; class Insecta; order Lepidoptera; family Erebidae; genus Hypena; species Hypena proboscidalis. The sequence goes on from LR990132.1 coordinate 4,565,666, forward strand.
GCCGTTCTTGAGTTATAAATGGTGTAACTAACACGACTTTCTTTTATATATATAGACTTAGTAATTTTTACTTCAATTCCTCTCTATGTGTCTACTGCTATTGATATTTATTTAAATTGTTTAAAATGTCATAAAATTTATTTGTTGCTATGTTGTTGATAATATTATCTAATATTTTGTAATAAGTTAAGGATATTATTGTACCGTATGTATTTATTTTAAGCATGTATTTAGTTTATATACATTTATATATTTTATTTCAACTATATGTAGAAATAAGTTATAATTGATAAATTTAATTTATACTCAAGGTGTACAATAAAGTGTTTTTTTTTTGTTAGCCTGTCCCACAGCTGGGCAAAGGCCTCCCCCAAACGCTTCCAGTCCTCTCTGTCTCCTGCAATTTCCCACCAGTTGTGGCTGTAGACATCTAGGTCGTCCCGCCAGCGCCTCCTAGGTCTACCCTGACGACGGTGTCCTTCTTGGAGCATCGATTATGTGACAATCCGTGCCCACCTCTCCGGATGCATACGTGAATCATATCCCGCCCAGTCCCACTTCAGCTTAGCAGACTTGCGGCCCACGTCAGTGATACCTGTTTGTAATATAAATATATATAATGATAAAGTGTATAATAAATAAATAATAAATAACAATTTGCCTGACCCGGGAACCGAGCCCGAAACCTTGCGGTGAGAGGCACATACGCTAAGCACTAGACCATCGAGACAATGAAATGAATATTATAACGAAATGAATATTATCCATTTCAAGGTAGAAAAGTCTGTGTCAATGTTTTCTGTACCTACTCAAAATAACATAGCAGGCTATTTAAGATTCTTAACTATTGAAAATGAACCCAACAACCGCAGGCACCTTCGGCGCTTATGTTGTACTTTGTAGTACTATGAAGTATACATGTTTTATACGTAAAACCTTCGTTGTGAATTATTCTATCTTATTTTAAATAAAACATCAAAATCCGTAAAAGATTTAAGTATACATGAGGACAGACAGACAGACAGGGAAGTGACTTTGTTTTATACTATGTTGTGATGATAGTGATTTAGATTCTTCTTCTTCTTCTTCTTTCGTATCGATGGCTGTAGTCATCAAATTAAATTAATTTATTTTTTTTAAATTTGGATTTTTTTTACATTAGATAGAACGCCAGAAGCAATTACACTATCCAATGGTCTCAATGACAACAGAAGTACACCCAGTCTCAGAACAAATCTTTGCGAATCACACAAAGATTTGTTATATTCTCATGGTATTGAGCTGCCATCGTAGTGAAATGATTCGCCAGTCTGCTTGGTGGAAATTGGCAAACCCAATTGTTGATTTAGATTAACTAGTACCAATTTTAAAAAAAATATCCAATTTTCTTAACTATAATCAAAGACATCGTGTCAAAGTTATTTACACACGGTTGCCCAGTTTCCCATTAAGCTGTACATTGCTAGTATAAGATGATCTCATATTGTAAAGGTTGCCCGTACAATGCAAGATCAGTTTATACCGGACATTTAAAGCTTTATATGTAGGCGTCAGTTCAGAGGCAAAGTAAAGAGAATTCTTTTAAAGTAAAAACGTTTTCACTATTAACTTACACACATGCTTTACAGGTATCTACTTATACTTTAGTCTCGCCTGTTTATCGGCCTTTTATAATACCGATATTCTTAAGAAATTCACTTACTACACGGAGTGCTAATTGCAAGCAAAATGAACTGATAAAGCGGCCTATTCAACATACGACTAAAATGAAAATGCCACTGAGAATAAAAATCGCATGATACCCGATTCTATGTGACTTAAAGATTAAGTCGGAAAATTAAACTTTAGAAGTGGGCAACATCTACTGATAATTAAAATTACTTCGATTACAGGTTGAATTTTTTGGGTTAAGTAGATAAGTGTTTTTTTTTCAGATTAAAAACTCTTCGCCCGCACTAGGAATAACACCTGTGACGCGGGGGTTTTCACAAACATACATTTTACACACAAAAAGCACACCAAGAGTCAGAACAATTTTTTATGGATCACACAGAGATAAATAAATAAAATAAATAAATATTTCACAACTCACACACAACGCCATCTAGTCCTAAACTAAGCAGAGCTTGTACTACGGGTACTAGAATAACTAATACTAATACATATATACTTTTCTTTTGTAAATACATACTTATTATACATAGAAACACCCAGACTAAGACATACCCCCATGTTCATGCACACAAAGATATGTCTTAAGTGGGAATCGAACCCACGACCTCGGTGTCGCAGGCAGGTACACTACCCACTCGGCCTACAGGCCTATCGTGTTGCTGGATGAGGCGGGAAAGCTGCTCGAAAGAGTGATTGCTACCCGTATCGTCGCATCTTGATGAGGTAGGCCCTGGTCTGTCGGATGCCCAGTACGGTTTTCGTGCTGGACGTTCGACGATCGGGGCCATCCTGCGCCTGAGGGCTGCTGCGGAGGCGGCCGTCGCCGGCAGAGGGGTGTTGTTGGCGGTATCGTTGGATATCGCCAACGCCTTCGGGACTCTGCCATTCAGCTGCGTCAGCGAGGCACTCCGGTACCATGGAGTGCCGGTTTACCTGATGCGGCTGGTGGCCGACTATCTCGAAGGCAGGGGGGTTCTGTACGAGGACCGAGACGGAGCTTTGCTCCGCAGGCCCGTGTCGTGCGGTGTCCCGCAGGGTTCGGTCCTAGGACCGCTCCTGTGGAACATCGGTTACGACTGGGTGCTGCGTGGAGCTTTCCCCCCGGGCCTAGACGTCATCTGCTATGCGGATGACACGCTCGTCACGGCCCGGGGGCGAGACTTCGAGGAGGCGGCGCGCCTGGCCACAGTGGGTGTGTCCCAAGTGGTCGGGCGCATCGAGGCGCTGGGGCTTAGGGTGGCCCCTGCCAAGACTGAGGCCGTGATGTTTCACGGGCCTCGTCGCGGGCCACCTGCTGGCGCCTCGATTACCGTCGGCTCGGTCCTCGTACGGATCGAGGCCCAGATCAAGTATCTGGGCCTAGTGATAGACAGGCGGTGGAGCTTCGACGAGCACTTCCGTATTTTGGTGCCCAAGCTGGAAGGCGTGGCTGCCGCTCTCGGTCGGCTTTTGCCGAACGTGGGCGGCGCCAGCGTCGCCAGCCGACGGCTTTACGCGGGGGTGGTACGGTCAATGGCACTGTACGGCGCACCCGTGTGGGCGGAGGCCTTGTCCGCCAAGAACAGGGCGCGGCTGTGGAGACCGCAGCGCGTCCTGGCGGTCAGGGCCATTCGCGGATACCGCACGGTGTCGACCGACGCGGCGTGTGCGTTGGCCGGAACACCCCCGTGGGATTTGGATGCGGAAGTGCTCGCCGAAGTGTACAAGCGCGGCGCGGCTGCTCGGGCCGAGGGTTCTGTCCCCATGCCTGGGCAGCTGCGAGCTTGGCGCGAGGAGGCCCACCGGACGCTGATGATCCGGTGGGGGAATCGGCTGGGGGCTCCACGGGCTGGTTTTCGAACCGTGGAGGCGCTCCGGCCGATTCTCGAGGAGTGGGCAGGGCGGCAGCATGGGACTCTCTCCTTCAGGCTAGTGCAGGTATTGACCGGGCATGGTTGCTTCGGGAAGTACCTGCACAGGCTGAAGAGGGAGGCGAGCCCCATGTGCCACCACTGCGACTGCGGTGAGGACTCGGCGCAGCACACTCTCGAGCAGTGTCCTGCTTGGGAGGTGCAGCGCCGGGAACTCACCGCGGTCATAGGGAACGACCTCTCGCTGCCGGCCGTGGTTGCGGCCATGGGCAGCGCGAGGTCGTGGGATGCGGTCGCATCCTTCTGTGAGGACGTCATCTCGCAGAAGGAGGCAGCGGAGCGGATCAGGGAGGACGCACCCCTGGCTGATCCGCTCCGCCGCCGGCGAGCTGGGCGGCGAAGGCGCGCGTATGCCGCGAGCCTAATGCCGCCCTAAGCGAGGCCGCGGGCGGTGGAGGGGGTTTTCCGCCGCCCGCTGATGCCTTCCGCGACGGAGTGACGCCCTGGGTGTGCCCGGGGCGTCGCTACGAGAGGAGGACCTAGAGTCGGGTGCCCGGTCGGAGGTCGGACTGGGCACGGTCGCCGCGGCGAGCCCTGTGGATGTAAGATCGATCCAGGGCTCGCCGACCCACCATCTTTCGGCGACGAGGGCACACCGCGGGGTTTTAGTGGGTATTCTGTGCCGTTTAACATCGTAGGCACGGGAGTCCCACATAGCCACTCTGCCCGTCCCCCCACGGGTGGGGTGGTATGCGTAAATGCATTTCCCCGCGAAAAAAAAAAAAAAAAAAAAAAAAAAAAAAAGGTACACTACCCACTCCGCCATCCGGTCGTCAAAGATCAGATTTTTCCTGTGTGGGGATCAAACCCACAACACTAGTGGAAAGCGACGAGGCAACCACTTTCACCACTACTCAAAAACCACTTTAATCACTAATTGAGAAAAAAAGTCAGTAATTTTTTTTATTATTCCATTTATATGCAACGATACAATATGCAACGATTAGGCGATACAAACGTAAAAGGTTCTAATTAGATTGCCTAATTGTGTTTATCATTGTCCAGTCTACTTTCTTCGGCGACAAACCAATCCTAACCTGAACAGCTCGCTTTACAAAGAGCGGGCGCAGCGTCCTTTCACAGAGATAAGGCCGACAGGACCAAAGAGATCCGCCATAGATATACGCCGGCTAACAATTAACAATGAGACATTATACTCAAGAGTAATGCTGCCGATAATTACCAGAGCATACGATTCGCGGCCACGCTAACTTATTGCTGTTGTACGCTCTTATTAATTGGTTTTTCGAAAGTTTGTTTTAATATTTTAACAGCGTACACATTGTACTTTATAAGGGATGGCAAGTTTTCTACATGAAATGGACGTTCAGTGGCGCCGCCACTTGCCTTAGGTGTGTTACGTGACAAAACTTCGAACAAATTGCCATTAAGTTGACAAGTATCCAAAATCCAAAATTAAATTAAATAAATCTACGCCGGCTAACAATTAACAATGAGACATTATACTCAAGAGTAATGCTGCCGATAATTACCAGAGCATACGATTCGCGGCCACGCTAACTTATTGCTGTTGTACGCTCTTATTAATTGGTTTTTCGAAAGTTTGTTTTAATATTTTAACAGCGTACACATTGTACTTTATAAGGGATGGCAAGTTTTCTACATGAAATGGACGTTCAGTGGCGCCGCCACTTGCCTTAGGTGTGTTACGTGACAAAACTTCGAACAAATTGCCATTAAGTTGACAAGTATCCAAAATCCAAAATTAAATTAAATAAATCTCACAAAAGAGACACTACTTATTCCTTATATTTACTGTGTGCACTGAAGTGCTCCCGGGCTTGACCGATACAAATTGTTTACATTTAGTTTGTTTTAATCTATCAAGTATCAGCATTCATTTAAACGTAGGCAGTAGATATAATACCTACTTCTTAGGGCTTTGTGAAGATAACCATCAATATAAAGCCCTAAAAAGGAAATCTGAAGGGAAAAATAATACGCTATCTATTAAAAAATATCTGTAGGATAATGACACGCTTTAGCACAATCAATCAATTTTATCTATAATTAAAATGTCCCTTTATTTACGTTAATGAATTTGTTAATGTTATCGCTGGATGAGCAATAATATTATTGATAAGATTTTATTATAATATCAATGAAAATATAACTTGATTTTGAAGCATTCAGTAATTATCAACGAGTAATTAAAGTCGGTAATTTGTAGGAGTTAAAATGAAATTATTTTTCTTTGTTTGTTTGATCTCGTTTTCAAACGCTTATGTTGAATATGTTGTGCCTGATAGCAAATATGGTTTGAATTTAAAACTCTTTGAAGATGTGTTAGATTCTGAGCTATGTGAAGAACAGATGACATATATTGTGAACAATGATACGGAGCTGATGCTTGCATGTGAGTAGCCCGTTTCATTAAAAAAAAAGTGTGGGTTGCTCCATAGACAAAAAATATGGCACAGAGCGCCCCACGCTTTTCTTCACAATAATACTAGTATTTTTTGTTCATTACCATTTTCAGCTTATATTATTAGGAATTATTTTTCACTTTTTAGTTAGAAGTGTACTTTAAAAGCGTGTTTTTTGGTTTTTTAAACTATTATTTATTTCCTACTTTTTTTTCTACTTTTTAGTTTGGTTTATTTATAAGAGCGTTTTTTTTTTTTTTTTTTTTTTTTTTTTTTTATCGAATTATTGCATTGTCATCGATCTTTGACAGGTGTGCAAAATTTTAATGAAATCTGTCCGTTTAAAGTGGGTCAAAATCGAGTCCAAAGGAGTCGGTTACATACATACATACAGATGAAGCTAATAATTATAAGCGTGTTAAAAAATACTTACTTGATATTTTGAGACATTCTCGGGCCACATATATTTGTCTTTGAACATGCCTTGGACCTTATAGAAATTATAATTTTGTAAATAAGATTTAAAACTTAAAACATCTATTGTTTTTATTGGGTTTGAAATTGGACTTGGACATTTTATTATTTAAATAATGGGTATGAATTTTGTGTAAATTATTTCGCAATGTCGACAAAAATCTGTGGGTAATTCTAAATATTAATATCAAAAAAATAATTTGAGACTTGCAAAAGTTGTTGTTGGTGTCAAAAGTATTTTTTTTATAATGATTTGGGATATCTTGAACTGACCCTACGTGTCGGTACTTAAGAGATAAGTTCATAAATCCCTAAAATATAGTTAAAATAAATTAAAAAACCGTTCATACAAACTTTGTACAAGGGAGTTGATATTATTTACCTAGCTTGCATCATAAAATCGTCAATGTCAATAATTCTTGAAGTTACCAGACTACTGCTGTTTTCATAATTTTACCGATGATATAATATATAATATAGATAATACCATACACAATGGTTTGATACTGTTTGTTTTCTTACAAATTTATAATCATATTGCGCAATGAAACATCAACTACGTAATTGTTGACTAGATAACCAAAGGATTGTGAAATTTTACAAAGATGTGACCCTGAAATGTAAACAGTAGGGTGTCCCACAACAAATATTTTTTCAGATTTCGAAACGCATACCTGGTGAAGGTATCTTTTCTTAGTGTAAAATCATGCTCAAATATGATATATTATTAATTGTCAATTATTTCGTCTCAAGCGATACTTTTTTAAATGATTAACGGAGTTGCGAAGAAAAAATCGTTAGCTGGCTTTAACACTACAGTAGAATGGCGAATGATACGTAGTCTAATATTTCAAACGCGTAAAAAAAAAAAAAATACTATCGAATAAAACCATGTTCAAATTGTACCTAACCCATTTTTAAAGTTCAAATGTGTAAAAAAACAATAATTTCCTCCCGACTAAAAACTAGTTTAAATTGTAAGTAACGATTCATTTTGAAGCAAAAAAATATACGGCAGCTAAAACTTTACGACGTATGTGCTACATCTATCTGACGATTTATTTGCTTAAAATATTTATTAGCTACAATTTAAACTACAAGTTTCAAGTCAGGAGAAAATGACAGAATTTCCTTTTTACCTCTTTGGGCTCTACCTGCACATAAAACCAACGGAACCGCTAACAACTTATACTAAAATTCATTATGCAACTTGTGCAATGAAAAATTAAGGAATCATTACACAAAGTTTTGCTTATGGAGAAGTTGGACATCGATGACTGTTACGGGCTTGCAGCCCATAACTATTACAAAAACTGCCAGCTTAGTGACAAAATTTCAAGCAAGCCTTGTCTGTTTCAGTTCTAGACTCCGGCATCCGAACACCAAGAGGTATCCTAACAGGTAACACGCTAGACCTTGGCAACTATTACCAATGTTTGGGTATCAACCAAGAAATACCCAACTCGGTCGTGGAAGGAAAATACTGTTTAGTACAAGTTCCATTAAATCAAAATGTAAACTGGACAGACTTACCTGCTTTCCCAGAGTTTCCAGAATGGCCAGATATTCCCTGGCCAGATATACCTTTGCCAGAATGGCCTCAACCAAACGGTACAATGAGATTTAGTGAGAAGGTCGTGCGTGGTTTAAAGGAATACAATGTATTAAAAAAAGGCGCCGACACGGTCTTTGGAGGGAAGGTTGACACTAGAATTAGTAGGTAAGTAATTTACCAGAGCATCATCTTGCATAGGACTTCAAAGCGTTTTCTTCGTTGCAAGATCATTGTTTTTTTATAATAATAAAAGGTTTTGACAGTTGTAACAACTAAGAACAATTACTAGCAACTTCTAATGAAAAGTTCCTAGTTGCCACAACTAAGATACTACGTCTGCAAAGCGCCTTATACACTATTCTGAACAACATTTATTTGGTCTATAATTTTTCAATATTTATGTCATCAAAATAAATGATCCATATGTTAAAAGTAGTGATAACAAGTAGTTAACATCAAAGAACTTTCCATAAATTATGTACATTTATATGTCATGACCACATTGTAAATGATAATGATGTTCACTTCATGAAACGCTCGGGAATGCTATAAAATGATTCCATTTCATGTAATTTTTCACAATATATTGGCTACATCATGATGTCGATGGGCAGATCAATGAAAAAAATCGTTTGTCGATAAATATGTGTATGTGTATAACTATATGCGCTGACACTTCATAAAATCGTCAAAATTATTTTGGATTATATCATAAAATAGTTAAATTAATGAGTTACGTTACGGTAGAGGCACTGCAACCACTTTGTTTATGTGCTAAGATGGTAGCCGCTGACAATCAGCTGACGAAAATGTTGATGTTACTCGAAGTGAATAATTCGTTATAATATGAGGAAGAAATAACTTACAAAAGAGTTTATTATGAAATGTGACTACCTCTAGGTAATACCAAGACTCACATAGGTGAGTCACGCAAAAACCAAGCTAAACATACTATGGACTCTTTGTTTATACGATCCGGTCAACCTGGATGACAAAATTGTCATATGTTGGTGATTCATCGATGTAGACAAAGCAAAATTTTATGAATTGCGACCATTTCGTAAAATTCTCGAGTTTTCACGAAGTGAGCAAATCTACGATGTGGTGACGACATGTACATAACTTCAGAATATGATTAATTATTTGTAGATAATACTATCATTATTATTATTTTGTTGGCATAAAGGATTTATATACTAAACAACACGGCTCACGTTTCCTTGTATGGCTACAGCTGCGTGATAAGCTAATAAAAATGACTAATCATGTAGCTGACGATCGATTATTTATCATTGATAGTTATTATCTTTAAAAGGTAAATTCTTGTTATTATTGCCTATCCCTGAAACGTTTCGATCTTTTAGCTTAATCAGTGATTTAAGTGTTAACATTATTTAATAGGACGCAATTTCTTCCGGTTAGGTTAAGTTTTACTAAAGTGCGCAAAGGTCAAGATTAATATTTTATATTTGATGAATAATGAGTCTTTCTAAAGGGCCTTTCCTTATTTTAGTACTAAACCGTGTACCTTAGATTTATTTAATTTTGAATTATATTCATTTTCCACAGTAGAACAAGCTTAACCTGTTATTGAATTTTTCATAAAATATGACATTTTATTTTACCCATCTGATCTTTTATTTAAATTGTTACGCTAAAACTATTACAATTTGATAAACTTAAACAAACTAAAATATAAAAAACTACTATTTTAAATGGCACATCTCAAGTAATCCCCACTTAGATAGGTAAATATATGAGACAAGTTCACGTATGGATTAGTTTAAGCAGCTCAGTCGGAAGCTAAATCGAAGGCCATTGCATTGATCGTGGACATTTATATAACTCCTTGGCCCACATTTATTTCACAGATAGCAAATCTCTATATTTTAATTTCAGGGTCGCTGAAGATAGCCCACTGGCTGATATTTCATTACGCCTAGCTGTATGCATACCTAAAGTATGTACTACGCAGAATGCATTAAAAAATTTTGTTCCAAATACGGATATTGGTTTTAAATATGAAGACAGATTTTGCAGATTGCCTAAAGATAAGTCGTGGTTGGCAGGCGATTATGTTGCAGTGTAAGTATGGCATAGTATATCCACTTCGCGTCGAATTTCTAGGCGATTGTTAAGTTAACTGAAGGTAAAGGCCGTGCTGCATTAAATCGACCAATCGAAAAGCAACGATCTCGAGCGTGGCCAATCAGCGCAGCGCGGCATTCATTTGCGGCCATGCGACCAATTTAACAGACGCCTAGATATTTGATTTTACTTTAAACTGTATTATTTTTTTCTGTGACCAAAATTGTCAATAAGAATAAATAAGTACATCTTGTATATTATATGAGATATATAACTCTTTTGCCAGTTATGAATATCGATATCTCCCAAAGAAGCAAAGCATTTATAATCTTTCTAGACGTAAATGAGTTTCAGTAAAAGATTCAACCTAATGTTTATTTCACGAAACGTATTGAACTGAGTTCAAATCAAATTAAATCATTTATTTCCATGGGCCACAAGGGGCGCTTGAACACGTCAAAACAAACATCAAAATACAAAAAATATAATATTAAAATAAAACTTTTGCTAACTAAATTATAATACTTATTGTAATAAAATGATTTGACACCGGAGCTTAGATTGACTTTAATTAAACTTAGAGATTTAAATTAAAATCAATCCAAGTACCAGCTCCGATGGGTATTGCATCATGAGAGGAGCTGGTGAAAGTTTAATGATGCACTCGGTTTTTGATATCTCTCCTCTCTCGATCAATGTTTGTATGTGACAGGGAGATCGAATAAGTAGTTCAGCATTAAACTCATATACATTCGATAACGCAGCCCTTAGGGTTCTATCTACTAAAGATACATATTTTTCAGCATTTTTCTGTCATTCAGTATTATAATACAAAAATCGAAGAGTCATGATACCATAAAATTTTTCGTATCAACATATTATTATTATAGTCACAATTTTTTTGTAAATATATGCATGCATACTTTTATAAAAAAATACAGGATTATTGTAATCAAAGTCGGCATAGCAGAACAGGCTTAAAGCCAAGTCCACATATTGTATCATTAGCCTGATCCGATCAGTCCGATCATCGTATCCGTATCGCCGACGCGTAACATAATTGCCTATTTAGACGGATCAGTTTTGTTAAGCCACCGATCATTCATTTTATATGGCGTTACGTTTCGAGTTGACTATAAATTTATAGTGTATACTTATACTTTTAGTTTTTATAATTGCGAACTATATGCGTGATACGACGATACAGATACGCTGATTGGATCAGCCATGTGATACAAATGCGAACGCGGCTTTAGGTGTCTTAATAAAACTACTAATTCTGTACTTACTTAGTGTCTATAACTTGCTATCTTATTTTTCAGGGTATTATTTTCGTTGATATTCGTTCTCGCCGTATTGAGCACAGCCTACGACCTACATTATCAACTTTATACTGACAAAGGTTAGTACATCTATTTTTTTCCTATAATAAATATAATTATGACTACCTCGATGGTCTAGTGGTTAGTGTATGAGCCTCGAACCGCAAGGTTTGTCAGGGAAAGTGTTATTCGTGAACTTTTCGTCAGGAAATTAACGATAGCAGCACGGAGTTGGAATTGTGCCCGCTGGATGGCGATAGACTCACTCCCTATCCCATGGGGCCTAAAACAAAACAAAGTGAAGTGTGGGTGTTGTACACATCTCACACACCCTTCTGATATATATGATAGAAGCTATATATGGGAGGTATATAAGCGTGATTCCATGGCATAAATACGTCCGATACTGACTGAATCTTCTGCAAGCATTTTATGTTTGCAAATGCGTGAAAAATAAAATATCCGTCCGCATCGACTTGGCCAAGCTTTCCCGTCTAGCTTCTCCATACCTTTATTTCTCTTTCTAGCCATTATTAACCCCATCTGGAAGTGGGATCAGCCTTCCTAATATTTCTTCCATTCCTATCATTGACTTGACAATTTTAACTCTCCCTGGGATTGCCCGTGTGTCATGCACGGTGCCTTTCAGTTGGTTACCGCTGTAGATCCTGGCGTCACAGGAGTCACAGGTGGTGGGCGTGTGGGTGGGATTATATCCCGTTCCTATCATTGACATCTGTTACTTCACATTCCAATTTGTCTTGTTCAATTTCTATCTGGTCCGTGGCCAGCCTTTAGATCTCTTTCTCTCTCTGTCCAGGGATTGACATTTACAGGGTCATATTGCCAGTATAGTCTTGTCTTTTCTTCACATGTCCATACCATCTCAACCTTGCTTCTCTAAACCTCATCTTTCATAAACTTACGGGCACCGTCCAGAATAACGTTTGACGCGGGTGATATTGCGCGGGGCATCTAGTAAGAGATAAGTTATGAAGGAAAAGATACAATATAACTACGTACGCGTGGTACTTCAAACTATGACAAATAAAATACCTGTAGTATTTAATTTGTCATGTTTTGAAACACTTAAATACTACAGGTATTTTATTTGTCATAGTTTCCCGCTATCCATCCATTGTGGTGGAGGTTCTCCCGGACTGAGCTAGTGAAGTCGCGGTCTGAGCTTGTTATTGATACAAAACCGAGTTGTGTGACGTGTCTCTTTTAATCTTCACCTTGTATGTCTAGACGAACAATGATAAAATATAATGAATTAATACGCTAAAGCCCATATATGTTTAATGTATTATCTGCATCCTCTTATTAATTCCTAATTTGAATAAATTAGATTATAGTTCTCACGCCGAATGATGATCCCTATGACGTTTCAATTGACAGTTGTACTAGTTATGCGAAACAATTTCGATAAAATACTGTTTTTTTAGGCAAATGTCATGTCATTCAGCCAGGTCATTCAACATAATAAGCAATACTTATTTATTTTGAAAAAAAGATTACGCGCATTGATGGACATAAAACACTACATAAAAAAGTAACAGCCTTATTATATTTTATTTTACTAGACTGGGATCGAGATGTAGAATACGACAATATCATTGACCAACCGTTAATAATAAACGTCACGGATAGCTGCAGTTCAGACTCAGATTTTGAAGATCCGCTTGACCCTGTATCAGATTCAGCTTGATGTAAATAAAAATACAAACTCAAAGCATTTGTTTAATTTTTCCAACAAATTATCGATATTTGGTTTATCGATGTGTCCCTTCTCAGTCAATAACAGCTAGACGACGTAACTTTTGCAGCACGTACCATGTACATTTGCATTGAGTTTTTCTCCATTATTTCTGAACATTACGTAATAATTTCTTAATATTCATTTTTATAATTTACAAATGTACACAATTATGATTTTTTCGACTTTTTAATGGACCTCTAAAGGATTTGATGTGACAGGACGTCGGTACAATGTTAAGCGCTAACGAACTGTCATAGGGATCATCATTCGGCGTGCGACGTATAATTTAGCTGATTTTATCGTTGAAGAGTCAATAAGAATGCACAACGGCTGTTCGACAATCGATTTTGGGGTAGTTTAATCAACTAGAAATACAAAAACATTCTTTCAATTCTGATTTTTCATAACATTACATTACGTCTAATATGTTACCCAAAATAATATGCCAGAGTTGTATAACGCCCACGATTCACAAATGTAATATAAGGCTGCATAGTACTATGTGATTGAAAGAGCCTGTTGCCTAAAATATATTACAAATTCATACAAATTTAAGCAAATATACCTATTACCAAACCGAACGAGGAAAAAGCAAATCATAATACCATAACCAGTGATTTTTTGTAGTAATATTTAGTCTATCTATACTTATAATAATTCCATAATAAGGCCATATATCATTATAAAGAATTAATCGCTGACATATCAAAAGGAAATCTATGATAATACACAAATCAACATTGTCTAGGTATATTTATATCACTTCATAACTCGAAAACAAAATTGCCCTACAGAAAAAGTTTGCGTATGAAAAATAATCATCATGATTTCGGGCTTCCACTTTTGAAAAAAAAACTGTAATTATCCTTTTAAAGGAAGAATGCGGGTCAATTCGAATGTGGATGCACAATATCATGGAGATTATTTTTCTGCAGGACGAATAGATTTTGAGACAATGTTGATGAGTGTAGTTATAACTGAACAACAATCTCTAAGAACGATATTTATTTTTAGTCGATCTATTTTAGATTAAAATTATTATTGATATCATGTATGTACTGATATTGTCACGTAAAATGTCGCGCCGTATTCGTGTGCAATTAGCGATTTCTAATCGATTTTTAGATAGCATCTAGCAATGCTTAGCAATCTAATATTAAGATCAGTTAAAATTTTATTTGAGCTTGAACCGGATTTGAACTTGCGATTATACCCGGAAGCGGAGATGGTAAAAAAGTCACTAGAATTTGCATAAAATTACCTATCATAATATGCAATAAATTATGTACCCATACCATGTAATAATATTTTTTCAAAATTTATCAAAAAATGAAAGTTTTTTTTTATCTAAAGATCATAATTATACGATCTTCCAATTCTACGTCGCGCCCCCTTCATGCTACCATTAAGAATCTTTAATGAAAGATCCTTGGCAACCAAATTGATCTGCCGTATGTCATAATAAGGCTTAAGAGATTGGTTTGTCAGCAGACATGTTTTATAAGTGTCTTGTAAGCATAATATTATTATCCTTCGCAATTGCGAAGAATTATTGTCTGTTTTACCCAATTGGGTAAAACAGATACACTTATATAATATATGTATAATAGCCCAATAATATAATATGATGACAGTGTACCTATGTACTCGCTAATTACTTAATGGCTGATAACTCTCTTTAGATAAATAAGCTGGGTAAGCATAGTAATATGTTAAAGGAGTTAGTTTAGTTGTTCTGCTAATGTAATATTTTTAAGGCTAAAACGAAAATATGATATTTTTTACTTTAAGTTTAATTATGTTCTCATAGAAGTGACTTGTAGTCTTATTTGAGAATAAATGTCTTTAAACCTAAACCTATGTTCCGGTCAGCGCTCTTTTAAGGTGACCTTATCTGTAAAAACAACAATACTAATCGTCACTTTGTTCTGCCCGTTAGATGGCGATAGCCCCTTTCACTATCACATAGGACTTGGCCCATGAAGTGCGGGCGTTAATTAACCTCTACCATACCCCATAGACGTGATATTATGTTTATTATTTTTTTTTAAAAAAAAAGCTTACTAGCAATTTGCAAATACAAATTTCTAGTATTCTTGTTAACCCCCTCCAGCTAAGCTTAATTCGCTTGTGTTAGGAGGAAGTTCACGTCCGTGGTGTAATGGCCAGGATTCGAACCCACGACCTCTCGATCGTAATACCGATGCCTTATCCATTGCGCCACGGCCGCTTCACACATGTTATGTAATGTACACGCTTGTTTACGGCGGAAACCACTGTAAGGCATACGGCGCAAACGCCTCACAACAAATTCGTCAATCCTCATTTGTATCACTTTTCCGATCCGACCATCGTATCCGTATCGCCGTTTCACGTATCTAGTTATTTATAGTTAATAAAAAAAATATGATTCTTTTTAAAAACTATATGAAAACCGACTCATCATAGGTTAGATCCATCTGAATAGGAAATCATGATACGCGTCAGTGAAAAGGATACGCTATGGTTATTGGATCGGGCAAATGATACAAATGTGAACCCGGCTTTAAATGCTACAGTTAAGTGTCATTATTTAATAATAAATTTATTAATTTCGATAATGAGTACATATACCTTACATTTATATTCTTATTGAAGTACTATACATAAAATTACTATAATAATGTAAAGAAGAGTGCATTCGACTAAAAATCTCCTGCACTAGGCTTAGCCTGTCTTGCAGGTTTTTATAAACTACATAGCCCTATGTGAAATGGCGGTATTTATGCTTATAATAAAAATTATATTCCAAAAATTAACATCTTATGAATTATTTTTTTACAGATCCGAAAAGAATAAACAAGCTGTTACAATCCTTCTCCGTTTATAATAACACCCGACGCCTAGTGACTTACACGCCTTTGCCAGGAGCACTAGAATGTTTGGATGGAGTGCGCTCGTTTGCTATGATGTGGGTCATTTTGGGACACACGTTTGTCAACCAACTCTCTAGTGGGCTCATGGCCAATCCAATGGATGCTGTATCGGTAATATTACTGTTTTTTTTTATAAAATAATAATGTTCGCGCGCAAGCCAAGAGGAATCGGCGGTTGCCTCAGATGTTGTTTTGTTGTTTTTTTAATACTAGATATGAATTAATAATTCTAATTATAATCATCTTTGTTGTTTAAATTGTATCGGGTACAACGTGTGATTTATTTTATTCTAAAATCACAGATTTCTCGGCGTTTGCACGCGAACTGTTGTTACATAGACCGTATATTTCGGCGTTATAATATAAAATTCGTAGCCAAAGCTTAAGCTCCGCACTCATTGAAAAGTCTATATATTGAAAGTGGCAAAATGAATGGATAAGTATTTGCACTTTCTTGTATAAGGCTGCATTTTATTAAAGGTCGCAGTTAAATGCGAGCGTCAGCGTCAGCAACAACAAGTTTTTTTATATTTGCGTTGACGAACGTCTGCCTGACGCTTGATTTCACGCTAAAGGAGCGGTTCGGAGTTTAAAGTAATGGAGTGGAGTGGAGAGGGGTGGAGTAGAGTTACCCAGTTTCAAGCACTGTGGTTGGCTAATACGGTCCGTGCAGGCCAACTACACTTAAATGGAAACACGCCTATGTTAGGAAACTGACTCTTAAGCCTTTTTAATCAATGAATTTGTAAAAATACACAATTATATAATTGTAAATACACATTCTGCGGGTCTTTTTTATTGATTCGTATTATCTTGGTCTCTGATTTTATCGAATCGCTAAAATCCTTACGCATTTAGATTTAATTGCCAAGACATTTAACATTACAAGCTTGTCTAGGTCGATATCTTTTATCTTGAACATTTAGTTGTGTTATTATACCTATTATCGCGTACTGACAAGAAATCTTTACAACTGAAAGTGATTCGTATAGATTTGATTGTTGATTGTGTTTTTTATCAACAACTTGAATTGAATTTAATGATTATTGTTATAAATACAATAACGTGACTCTTCATAGTTTATCAACCCGGTTTCTAGATAAATACGTTTTAATCAATAAAATTAGCGCTACATGGTTACCATGTATCCTTCCCTAAAATAACCACAATACACACACTTTTCATGACCACAGTAGTCAGCCAGCATCTTGTCTAACCTAAAGCTGCGTTTATATTAAAGCGAAGTGAAGCGGAACAGAACCGAACTGCAGTAGAATAGAGTACAATATTTTATTATAAAAAGTACGCGCCACCCTACTCCACACGACTCCGCTCTGCCTAGCTCGAAACCGCGTGTTCACTTGATTTCTTTAAAATCTGCACAGGCAGAGCGGGACGGAGTAAAATGGAGTGTATTTACATGGTTTAAGACTCTGTGATTGGCCAACACATACCGCTCCGCTACAATTGAACCGCACCTTAAGTAATAGCTGAATATTCTTGTTTTATGCGTAATGTCTTACAGATTGATTTTATATGGATTGCACACTATCATAAAGTATGAAAATAATCTTTAAAAATACAGCATAGCTAAAGAAATTAATTGATTGTTTGTTTAGTTAGATGAGCTTATCTTTACTAACATTACTTATGATGCTAAATAGTTTAATTGATTATTTTTTGAACGTGCTTATCTAAGAAAATTACTATCGACACTACTTCGAATTGAATAATTAATTAATGACTCTTGTGCCTTGGCAGATGGGCCGTCCTTTGGTGTGGGACACTACTTGCGTAGACACCTAAGCTTTGTCTCATCTTCCTCGTACTTATGTAAGGGCTGGCGCGGTGGCTGATTCTGCCGAGTGCCTCACGCTTGATAGCTGTTACATGTTTGCGCCTTTTGCGGTTGACACATTAGGGCCTTGGGGCCGTACCACTTATAATCTGTACAAAGAGTTGTCAGCACGTCTAACTGAGGCAACACGTTCTCGAAATGCTGGCTTATATTTCGGCCAGCGACTTAGTATCGCAATACAACGTGGTAATGCAGCCATTATTTTGGGAACGAGGCCTTCTGTCAGTGACTTATTTGTTTAGATTAAGTTATTAGGCTAATTTAATTTAAGATCCTATATTTTTCTGTAAATAAAGATCCCACGCATTAATGGTTGTAAAACCCTAACCTAGTAAAAACCTAAACATGTATACATCTCAAAAACAACTTAATTTCGGCAAAATATTTAGGGACTCAGATTATTGCATTTAGGCCCTATTATAACACCATGCAAGGAAAAACATTGAATTACCAATAACCCTGGTAAAAGACTCTTTCTTCTTCTTCTTCGGATTCTTCATTGCTGAAGGTCGTGCCCTTGAAAGGCTTTCATTGCTCTTTTGGTTATTTCCTTCCACCTTGACCTGTTTTCGGCTTCTCTCATGGCAGTTGTAACTGAGAGCCCAGTGTGAGTGGTGACTTGGTCACACCATCGGCTAGGTGATCGGCCACGTGGTCTTTTTCCTTCCACCTTTCCAACCACGACTAGTTTGTCGAGATTATCTGGTTGGCGGCGGGCAATATGACCGAAATAACCCAAAATACGTTGGTAGCATACGGCGGACAGTCTAGTCTTTATGCCAAGTTGACTGACGAAAAGACTTGACGAAAATACTCTTTCATCAGTGTAAAAATTTGTTATTGTTATAGTGGATAATGTCCCTGAAATCGGTTTGGATCACGGCCGGCCCGATCACTGTGGACACGTTCTTC
Organism: Hypena proboscidalis; assembly: GCA_905147285.1. NCBI lineage: Eukaryota > Metazoa > Arthropoda > Insecta > Lepidoptera > Erebidae > Hypena > Hypena proboscidalis. The sequence goes on from LR990132.1 coordinate 4,584,523, forward strand.
ATGCTCAGTGGTCTATTGCTGGTTTATACAACGAATGGAAAACTCACACCAAGTAAGTACCGTGAAAACTTATAAATTAAACGATTTCTGTTCAAGACCATGATGTGTTAAAATCCAACTGATTTAAGAAATATGTCATAAACCGGGTTCCATATTTGTATCAATTTCTCGATCCGATCACCATAAGTATTTCGTATTATTAGTTTATATTAGAGATGTGTCGACTAATTGGATACTAGTCAACGTTACTATAAATGCCAATTGTCTAGGATTAGAAGTGCTCCATAACTTTGTAATATACTGCTCGATGTGGTGCGACGAACAATACGAAATATAAATAAGTTATAAATAAATGCATTGAAAATTGAACCCAATGTAAAGATCAGCCTCGCCGATTAGTCGGTATCACTGACTATTCGGCCGTTCGACTGTTGACTCATCGTCTAGCCGGCTAGCCAGCCGCAACCACAGTCAGTTGTCATTATTATGAAGTTTTTATAAAGGCGTCCAAAGTAAGATAGAATATTAGTGATATTAATACGGTGATCGGATCGGGCAAGTGATACAAATGTGAACCCGGCTTTACTTATTTTTCCGCCTTTGAGTTTTACTGATACACTTAGATATGAGTATTTTATGCAAAAAGCTTGCACTGTACCTACGACTATCACTTACTTCTGTCTTAGATACTAAAATAATAATTTGTTTTGAAATTTTGAAAAAAAAAGTTAAATCAAATCAAATCATTTATTTCCATGGGCCCCAAGGGGCACTTGAACACGTTAAAACAAACATCAAAATACAAAAAAAATAAAATTTAAATAAAACTTAGCTAATTAAATTAAAATACTTATTGGAATAAAATGATTTGACACCGGAGCTTAGATTGGCTTTAATTCAACTTAGAAATTTGAATTAAAATCAATCCAAGTACCAGCTCCGATGGGTATTTTATAGAAATTTATTTTGGTAGAAACTCATGTCCACCATCTTTTCAAAAAATTCATACAATATTTTGTTTATTTTTTTGACAATAATTTTATGTGTAAGTTATAGCAACCGAAACAACATTATGGCTAAAGATAGTTATGGAGAGAAAATAAACTTAAATATTGCAATGGAATTAAAATAATACTTATAAATAAGTTAGTCCATAGTATATAAGGTTGCAATATCTAACACTTCAAGCAGAAAATAAAAGAGTTAAAGCAATGAGTGTATATATACTGTAAACATAACGGTTTCAGAACAGACAAAGAATTATTTTTTTTTACTATAGAATGTTACAAACATTGTTGAGACCTTCTTTATAGTAAAACTTTTTAGCGTATATGTATTGATGAACGACGCCGCTGTATATACAGAATTTTAATAACTCTAGTGATATGGTTACTTAAATATATAATACCAACTACCGCGTTAGTCTAGTGGTGAGCGATTGCGGTCTGATGCGGGTAAAGGTGTCGTTTTGGTTTTTTCGTCAGGAAATTTATTTAATGATCTGAGACAAAAGTAACTGATAGAATGTGATCGCCGATGGTTTCAAATTAAAAAAAACATAGCCTTCACTGCCTGGTCTAGTGGTTAGCGTATGTGACCAGGCGACCTGCCGGTTCGATTCCAGGATCGGACAAGAGCGACCTTTTACCCTGGATGGCAGTTCGATTCCAGGATCGGACTAGAGTATTATTTGGGCTTTTTCCGTTGGAAAATTCTCAAAAGCTGCACGGAGTTGAATGGCATAGGCATCACTGCATGTCTGCACGTGTGGTGTAGTGGTTTAAGCGGTCGCCTCGCCGCTCTCCACTGCACTGGTGTTGTGGGTTCGATCCCTACACGGGACAAATCTTTCAGTGATTCGCAAATATTTGTTCTGAGACTGGGTGTGCTTGAGTGAGTGAGTGTGTGTATTTGGCCTTGTCGTTGGCACCATTGGATAGTGTAATTGCTTCTGGCGTTCTATCTAATGAAAAAAAATCCAAAATCACATGTCACCTAAACATTAGGTACAAGTGAATTAGGTGTATAACACACCTTTGCTATACCTTTCTAGGTAATATAAGCACAGTGTTATGTTATGTTAAGCATGTTTTTTATTTGGCAGTGAAACTCCTGAAGAATCTCCACCTATTCTACTTGAATCGTCTTCTTAGAATGTTTCCGATACTTGCTGCTATGGTTCTGATCCAGGCCACTGTCCTGAATTGGATAGCCGATGGACCTTACTGGGAAGTGACTATGGATCACACACATAGATGCCGAGTGTTTTGGTGGCCGACACTGCTGTATATACAGAACTTTTATAACCCTAGTGGTATGGTTAGTATAATGTTCATTCCAGTTTCATAATACTTACCTCTCTTAGGTTCTCGGGTTCGATTCCCGTAGGCCAAAAGTGTAATTTGTTAACTTCCCATCAGGGAATTCACAATAGCAACACGGAGTTGGCAATGTGCTCGGTGGATGGCGATAGGCTCACCCTCAGTAAAACGATCAATAAATAACGCAATTAGAACGCCAACAACAGATTGGGTTAAATGGATGGAGAATGTATTCAAAAAAAGGATGTTCTAAACTCAAGTCAGGCATATGAAATTCAAGTAGGTATAGGTGGTGACATTGTGCTCCACGCAACTGTTTTTTGTTATTACAAGTAAAGGGGTTGAGTTAGATTACTTCTTCTTCTTCTTTCTTCGTCGTGTCGATGGCTGAGTAAAATTTTATTTTGAGTTGCCATCGTGGTGAAAGGATTAGCCAATTCGCTTTGGTGAACTCGCGAATTGCCCAGGGTGCGCCGGACGTAGGGAATCGTTGTGTACGTCACTCGGTGAGTTAGATTACTGGTGTATCTTTATACTGTGTTGTAGGTGTTATAATTATCTGCTAAACCCTTTTGGACAATAAAGGCGTGATGTTTTGCTATATTATTATTTATTAAATGGTATCTTGTACCTACCCATACCTACAAAAAAATTATGTTATCAATCTCATAACTAATCATAACATTATTTTATTTGAAATAACTCTATTTTATACCTTATTTTTTAGTTTATTATTTTAAGTATGTGAATTTAGATTGTAATGTTTTTAATTATTATTTATTTTATATTGTTACTTTGTGACAATATTTTATTTAATTTGTTGGATTTTTTTTTATTCTTATATTAATCTGAGTATATTTTTTTGTTTAACTTAATTTATATTAATGATTCGTGTTACCAATATCATGCAAGCGGTGTTAGTCTGTAAGAAGTTGTTACACTTAGAAATTATATATATGAGCATGTTCATTTAAAAATGTAATGGTGTAAACAAACTGTAGACTAGTCTTAAATAAATAAATAACATAAAGTTGTGTACTAATTTTCAGTGTCTCGCCCACTCCTGGTACCTAGCTATAGACATGCAGCTCCACATCCTATCTCCAATTCTACTAGTATGGGTGCTCACTGGCAAAAGGCGGCTAGCTTGGACCGCACTTTTTGGAGGCCTGATTGCCATTCTGACTGCTTCAACTATATACAACTTCATGAAGGCTTTTCCTTCAGGGCCTGTTATACCTTCGTAAGTACTTACATATATTATTAAATCTAAATTTTTCTCTGTGAATGTAGCAAGGCACAATGAAATACAACGTGCTACAGCTTTACTGAATGTAGTAACAGAGTATAAACGAGTAAGTTAACGTTATATAATGAATGGACTGCCTTGCCTGTCGGTTTGAATGTGGCAGTGCGTTCCAGGTGCCTTTGTACGCACACACTTACACGTCACATCGTCATGTAATCTCAGGGGTCGGTCGTCTAGTCCCTTCTGAAGGACTCCACTTATCTGGTTCTTGAATGTCTCCGAGGAAGACCGCTGACAAGAAGATAATATTTTTTTTACTTTCTTTGATGTCTCGAAATTTTCGCTCCAAGGCATACCTAAAAAATATTTAGACCCTATGTTATTTTTCTGAAAATCCCCGTCGATAGGGACAGAGACAGACAGATATCCCTAGTGATAAAGATTTTAGTTATTAACATGACTGTATTCTGAGTTAGATATATTAGGTGGTTGCGACGTAGGTGCATTTATTGAAACCACAGATTCTAGACAAAAAAATAATTTGCCAAACAAATCAAATGATTTCAGTGTTCAATTCGTTTGTAGTTTTAATAAAGCCTGACGCATTCACCCTGCATATTGTTTTATTCCAGAAAAAATACTTATTAATATTATTTTATTTACTTACAGACGTCCACAAGATCAGGGATACTATTTAACTGAATACTATGTAAACACTCTGACGAGAGCATCGCCGTTCTTCGTGGGCCTCATATTTGGATACATGTTGTCTATCTATAAGGGACAGAAAATTTATATCTCTAAGGTGAGTTGCTTCACCACTTGCCACCAAGAGTGGGCTCGAGCAAAATACTTCTTAAAATGTACCAACTATGTTTGATTTCAGATAATTGATTTATGTTGGTATCTTTGAGAAAAGAGTTTAAATTGTATTTCTCGAACAGATCGACTAGTTAAATAATATTTCTGCAGCGGTAAGCACTAGCCCTCTAGTAACTTTAATAGGCACTACTAAAAGCTCCACACGTATAGTTGTTGCGCTTTGCCATTTACTCACTAGATGTCAGTGCCTGATGAACTTCGTCGTTGATAAAGTTTCTTGATACCTACATAGATGGCGCTTTAATCGTACTTTAAACAAATATCGTTATTAGGCTTTTCAGAATCGTTTGTGCATTGCAAATTTTAGTGTCCCCTAGGTTTACTACTGTTTAGTTTTTTTTTGCACCATTACCATATAAACTGTATATTAGGACAAAAGTTACATCCCACATAATTATTATTATAAGGTATAGAGTATAGTTGATAGGACGTAATTTCGTTAATTATATTGTATATCTATAAATAATACACACTTAATTCGAGAGTTAGAATAAAATTTGCCATCCAACTATAACAGATATTAAAATTTCATGAAACAAACCCTGCCATGTTTTACGTGCCTTTTTGAAACTTTTAAGTCTTGGGTGATTGGCTAAATGAATTAGCGTTATTTTTTTAAGTTAGAAGTCGTATACTCATAAATTCAAATAGAGCTCTCAAATACGAATGTGTACTCAAAATAGCTTATAATACAATATTAGATTAAAGCCGAGTGACTTTCGATTGATTTCTATCAATGATGGTCACAGGCAAGTGTGCCCTCCGTCATCAGACGCAACATGAGATTCTCGTAACTTTTATTTTGATTTTTTCAAAACAAAACTGTCCTAATGCCTCGATGGTCTATTGGTCAGTGTAGGTACAGTGTATATTTTATTATGTTAACATAAACATAGATTTAAATGTAAACAAACTAGCGACGTGGCTGCGCCCACCACTTAAGTCAGTCGTGAATACAAACAGTTTGCGTGAACACGTATCATCTATTATTTATATTCCAATTACCTTACCTCAACAAAATACCAAAGATAAACCTATATTGGTGACCCCTGTAAACTGTGCTATTTAATAATAGTTAGTTTTTGGTATTTTGGGCAATGGCTACTCCAGTATACTCAGAAGTGAACACACCAGTGATACAAGCACAGGCGCCGAACAATGAACCACATATCGAGGATGTGTCGGCGTTGGCTAGTATTACGGTTTCCTCGCGTGTTCCTGATTTTTGGGCGGACCAACCGCGACTCTGGTTCGTTCAATTTGAGGCAGTTGTAGCAAATCAGAGATTGAGTGAGGCTGCAAAACAAAACTTAGTAATTACGAAGCTGAACAAAAGTGCTATACAACAAGTAAGTGATTTACTTTTGGCCCCAGCGGAGACTAAAAAGTACGACACGCTAAAACACAGACTACTACAAGTTTTTGAAGAATCAGAGACTCGCCAGTTCCAGAAACTACTTGGAGAAATGGAGCTGGGCAATCAAAAGCCATCACAACTCTTGAGGCGAATGAGGGATTTGGCACGTGCAAAAATGCCAGACTCGACCCTGCAAATTATGTGGAACAGTCACCTGCCGGCGGCAGTTCAGGCGGTACTGGCGGTCACAGAAGTCAAGGAGTTGGACAATCTGGCGGTGGTAGCTGACAAGGTGATGGAGGCGACCCGTCCAGCAGAAGTGGCGGCGGTGACGTCAAACCCCACCCCCAGGGGCACCAGCGTGACGACGGATTTAGCAGCGGCAGTACAAAAGCTGAGCCTCGAGGTTGCAGAGCTACGACGTGGTAGGCAATTTCAACGTCGTACCGGGAATATACAATCAAGTTCACACTCTAGAAATGTAAGTAGAAGTCGGAAAGATCCTAATTGGCTGTGTTATTATCACTATAAATTTAGATCCAAATCTACTAAGTGTGTGGAGCCGTGTAATTGGAAAACGACGACGACAATGGAAAATGCGAAGCCGACGGAAAACTAGCGGCGGTACAGCCTGTGGCGGAGGTTTGTATCAATAACTATAATCGCCTATGTGTGTTAGATAGTAATAGTAGACTTAAGTTTTTGATAGACACGGGAGCAAATGTTTCGGTAATTCCGGTTGCTAAAATTAATTCTAAAAAACTCGAAAGCGATAGTTACAAGTTGTATGCGGCTAATGGTAGCGAGATACAAACTTATGGTGTACGTAGTTTAGTTTTAAATCTTGGTTTAAGAAGAGCTTTCCGATGGACCTTCATTGTTGCGGCTGTTAAACAACCGATAATAGGGGCAGATTTTTTAACCCATTATAAGTTGTTAGTTGATTTAAGCGCGCGAAAGTTAATCGATCAAGTTACTCGTTTAAATGTTATCGCTTCAGTTGTGTGCCATGACGTATGTGAGTCATTAGTTCAAACGATAATAAATGATAATGTGTGGCATAAATTACTATCAAAATACCCAGACATTACCAGACCAATATCTTTCAAAGAAGTTCCTAAACATTCGGTGTGCCATTATATTGAAACCTCAGGACCACCGGTATACGCTAAGGCAAGGCCACTACCACCGGATAGATTCAAAAAAGTTAAGGCTGAATTTCAGAATATGTTAGAATTAGGAATTTGTCGACCCTCCAAAAGCCCTTGGGCGAGCCCGCTTCACGTGGTACCCAAGAAAAATGGAGATATTAGACCGTGTGGGGATTATAGGCGGCTTAATGCAATAACAAAGCCGGATCGTTATCCCATTCCACGAATAAATGATTTTAAATATTTATTTGCAGGTAATAAGACTGTATTCAGTAAGTTAGATTTAAATAGAGCATATCATTTTATACCTGTAGCCCTTGAAGATATCGAAAAAACTGCAATCATTACTCCTTTCGGATTATTCGAATTCCCACGTATGACTTTCGGTTTGCGGAACGCAGCGCAATCGTTCCAGAGATTTATGGATACGGTAGTTCTTAATGGTTTTGATTTCGTATATAATTATATTGACGATTTGTGCATAGTATCGGAATCCGAAGAAATTCATAAAAAGCATTTAAATGCGGTTTTTCAAAGGTTTAACGAATTTGGTGTCACAATTAACATTTCCAAATGTGTGTTTGGAGTATCAAAATTAAACTTTTTAGGTTATGAGGTGTCAACAGACGGTATTCGTCCACTCGATGATAAGGTACAGGCAATTGTAAATTTTCCGAAACCTGAAAATATCGAACAATTGCGTCGTTTTCTCGGTATGGTCAATTTCTATCGTTCGCATATACCTAATGCAGTCGATAGTCAGGCAGAGTTAAATAGTTATCTGCATAATAGCAAAAAGCGGGACAAAACCGTGATAAAATGGACTGATAAGGCCATCGAGGCATTCGATAAATGTAAGGTGAGCTTAAAAAGCGCCGTTACATTGTCGTATCCAATGTCTGATGCTAATTTATCTTTGATGTGTGATGCTTCAAATACTAGCGTAGGCGCGGTTTTACAGCAACAAATAGATACCAATTGGAAACCACTTGGATATTTTTCTAAAAAATTATCACCTACGGAAATGAAATACTCTACTTATGATCGTGAATTATTGGCTATATATATGGCAATAAGACATTTTAAACATTTAGTGGAAGGTCGGGCATTAACGATATTCACAGATCATAAACCTATCGTATACGCATTCAGTAAAGTAAATAGCGATAAAGAAAGTCCTAGACGTATTCGTCAACTTTCCTACATAAGCGAATTCAGTACTGACATTCGGTATATCAGCGGTGATCAAAACGTAGTAGCAGACGCTTTATCTCGGATAGAGACAGTAAGTTGTCCCACGATACTAGATTATGCGGCATTAGCAGAAACCCAATCTAGTGACGTATACTTACGGGAGGCATTGCAAGTACCAGATAGTAGTTTACAGTTTAAGCAATTTTATTTACCAGGTTGTGATAAACAAGTATATTGTGAAATTTCATCAAATAAAATCAGGCCATATTTAACTGAAAATTTTAGATTAATCGCATTCCATTCAATTCATGACCTTAGCCACCCTGGAATTAAATGTACTAAACAGATGGTTAAACAAAAGTTCTTTTGGCCGAATATGGATAGAGATGTTACCAAATGGGCTAGAACTTGTCCTATTTGTCAGAAAGTAAAAATCAATAGACATACTGTTTCCGGTGTAGGTAGTTTTGAACGGGCTGAACGTTTTCAGCACCTACACATTGACATAGTCGGACCTTTAACGATATCACCTGATGGTTATAGATATTGCGTAACTCTTATAGATCGGACAACGGGTTGGCCAGAAGCCGTTCCTGTTAAAAATATAACAGCGGAGACCGTGGCTAGAGTAGTTTTTGAGTGCTGGATTTCTCGTTTTGGATGCCCTTCAAAGCTAACAAGCGACCAGGGTAGACAATTTGAAAGTGATATGTTTAAAAACCTTATGAAATATTTAGGTATACATAAAATACGCACAAGTCCGTATAATCCAAAAAGCAACGGCGTCATTGAGCGTTGGCATAGAGCACTAAAAGTATCCCTTATGGCACGTTTACAAGATGGCAAGTCTTGGGTGGACGAGCTTCCGATCGCATTATTAGGACTGCGTGCAGCTATCAGAAGTGATAGCGGAGTAAGCGCAGCGGAATTGACCTACGGTAAAACGATTCGATTGCCGGGTGATTTTTATGATGAAAGTAAAATATGCATGTCGGACTCTGAATATTTACAGGTACTTAGAGATTCCATAAATAAATTGAAACCACGACCACCATGTCATAGTAATTCACGTTCGCTATTCATATCCAACGATCTTAATACGTGTAAAAGTGTGTTCGTTAGAATTGATTTAATGCGTAAGTGTCTTCAACCACCATATGACGGTCCATACAATGTCGTAAAAAGACAAGGAAAGACTTTCACTATCAAGGTAGGCGATAAAGAAAAGTGTATTTCCATAGACAGACTGAAACCTGCCTATATAATTGATAGCGATTGTAAAAACTCTACCGACAATAGTTTTAATTTAGATTGTAACTTGAACGATAAGCAAAGCGCAGCGACAAAAGTTAGTCATAACAAAACAACGCGTTTTGGCCGACTAATCAAAACACCATTGAGATTCGTAGAATAAGCAACATAAGTAGCGTTTGACACAAAGGAATTATTATAACACTTTTAGTTATAAACACTTTTATTGTTTTGTTTAAATATACTTTTGTGTAAGCTATTCATAGGTTTCGAAATGTTTATTGTTTATTTTAAATATACTTTTGTATAAGCTAATCATAGGTTAAGACATTTTTATTGTTTATTTATATTGAACAACGCTTTCGTTGAGTAGCAGTTTGTTTAGCTCTCACAAAGCGCTTGAGATTAAGCAGGCGGCAACCGCGTTTATCTACAAATAAAGTGTTTTAAGAAAATATGTTAGCTTAACCCTTTAATTACTTATAAAATATTTGTTAGTTTTTTTTTTGTTTAAAAAAAGGGGGGAATGGTGTAGGTACAGTGTATATTTTATTATGTTAACATAAACATAGATTTAAATGTAAACAAACTAGCGACGTGGCTGCGCCCACCACTTAAGTCAGTCGTGAATACAAACAGTTTGCGTGAACACGTATCATCTATTATTTATATTCCAATTACCTTACCTCAACAAAATACCAAAGTAAAACCTATAGTCAGCGTATGCGCCCGTCACCGCGAAGTCTCGAGTTTCATTCCCGGATCGGTCAAAGTGTTATTTGTGAACTATATGACAGGAAATTCACAATAGCAGCACGGAGTTGAAATTGGGACCTAAACATAACAGGTGAAATGTGGGTGTTGTACGCTCTTCTTGATACAATAGGCGTGATGGTATGTTATGTTACAAATATCCTATTTTTTTTTGTTCAGATCTCTTCAGCAGTACTATGGATAAGTGCAGCCACGATCGGTTGCCTTACAGTATACTCCTCGTACCCAATAATGCAGTTGGATTGGGACAATCAATTGGCTGATAACATGATCAATTCGTTCATGAGGCCTGGCTGGGCCATGGCTATGGGGTGGCTGGTGTTTGCGTGTGTACATGGCTATGGAGGTATGTTTGTTATTCTATACCTACTTCAAGGATGTTAAATTTAAAAAATACGCTCGTACCGGTACGCTCCAAAACTTCAGGACTGATCTTGATGAAATAATCTATGGAAATAGATTAAGACTCTAGCCAGGCAATTTGAGCGCAAGATAGATTTAGTCACGTTTTTGACATATTTTTATAACATGGAGAAACATATCCTTGCCCCCTAGGAATATAATAGTATTCTTTTTATCGACGTACCTCGTGAGAGGTAATTGCTGACAAAAGCTAGTTAACAATAATTTTGTAAATCATTATTTTGATTAGCTATTCAGTAGAATGTTTGAGAAATGGTAGTAGATTGAGGTTGAACAAAGTCCCTTGAAAAATAAAAGAAGAAGAAAACTAGGTCACAAGTCAATATACGGGGTGGATGCGACATAGCGACATTTATTGAAACCACAGCTTCTATACATGGTAAGTATCAATTTCCACCGGATAAAAATGGCGAAAAAAAAAATCACGTTCTCCGAACAATTTGAACATTGCGATCGTGCAATTTATTCGGAAGACGTGGATTTTTTTTTCGCCAGAGAATTTTTATCCGGTGGAAATGCATACTGGCCATGTATAGAAGCTGTGGTTTCAATAAATGTCGCTATGTCGCATCCACCCTGTATATTAAGTAAACATTTCTGCTTTATAAGTAAACCACTATATAAGAATAATGCTTTTATTTATTTTAGAGTCTTGTAGTTTCTAAATATTTAATTGTACTTATACAATGTTACAAACTTCCTTCACACACATATTAAAATATATTTTTTTAATTTAAGGGCCTGTCAACTGGGTATTATCACTGAGGATGTGGAAGGTCATTGGACGTCTATCGTACGCGATGTACATCACGCATTATCCTTTGATATACTTGGCCAACGCTATGCCGGTAGCGCCAGTGTATTTCAATGCACCATTCTCGGTAAGTGTTTCTTCACGCCTTTATTACCCAGTAGGGTGTTGCAGAGTTGTATAATATTACCTACACGTCACTTAGAAATGCTTGGGTACCATGTGATATGGGGTGAGCCTATCACCACCCACCAGACACAATTCGAACTCCGTGCTGCTATTGAGGGTTTGAAATTACAATTAAAAACCGGCCAAGTGCGTGTCGGGCCACGCGCAATAGGGTTCCGTAGCTAGTCGTAACAACATTAAACGTACCGATTACCGACAAATAGCCAAAATGCCAGCAAAAATAACTTTGTTTTTCATAGTGTTTTATGCAATTTGTATCAATAACAAAGTTATAATTTGCGGTTGCTGAAAAAGTGCTATATCTCAAAAACTGCCGACTATATCTCATTCAAAACAATTTTGGTTGAAATTTTTTATTAAGATCTATAATATATATTTTTTTTAGATTTTTCACTCCTGTGGTTTAAAAGTTAGAGGGGGGGGGACACTCATTTTAGCACTTTGAAAGTGTCTATCTTTGGAACGATTGACATTGAAAAAAAAATGGTTCTAGAAACCTCAATGTAATTTTTAAAGACCTATCTATAGCCACCCCACACGTATAGGTAGAATGAAAAAAAATAAAATTGTTTCAGTTCAATGTTTGGGGAGCCCCCCTCTAATATTAATATTTTTATTTTTTGTGTAAAAATCGTAAAGCGGTTAACAGAATACATCTACCTATTTAGTTTCAATTGTGTAGTCCTAATAGTTTCGGAATAAAGTGGCTGTGACATACGGACGGACGGACAGACAGACAGACAGACAGACAGACAGACATGACGAATTTATAAGGGTTCCGTTTTTTGCCATTCGGCTACGGAACCCTAAAAATACCAAATACCTACCACTTTCCCTCGACGCAAATGCAAATGCTTACACAAAAGTCTAGACTATTTAAATGATCTCACACACCAAGCACAAGCCCAAGGATGCTCAGTATGCATCGTTTGTCACACAAATTATAGTATATAAATAACTTTCTCAACTTATAGACGCATAAAAATTTATTTATATTTTTTTATTACTTAACTAGCACCATCTATCGATTTCTTGTAAAACATTTTACTCAAGCTAGTGCCAAAGAATAGACGTTACATGTAGTTCGTTTAATAATCAACAGATGGCATTTTTTTAGTTATTTCTATATCTTTTTTATGAAAACGGTTTTTTTATTTCAGATGATGAAATTCGTGTTTGACTTCGGAATAGCCGTGTCTGTGTCATTCGTCATGACTATAATGATTGACTCTCCCTTCTCTGCCTTAATCAAGCTCTTCTTGGGCGGAGGTAAGTTTGTACACTTTATTATATAACTGTGTTGTTCTTAATAATTTAATGAATAATCGAAAACTGCTTTGCTGGAACTCGAAAGAGCTCAGCGAGCAGTTCTAAAGGTGATGACCTCGAAGCCATTTCAGTACCCTACTGTGGATTTATATAATGAATGCAAGGTTCTCACAGTGAGACAACTTTACATCCTACGAGTGGTACTGAGAAAACATCAATCGCTGGCTTATACACCAGAACAGTTTAAACATAAACGTACAAACCATGTAGTCTGTAATGTTGTTAAACACCGTACAAGTGGTGCTAATCGCCAGTATTACGTCTTGAACGTACGTCTCTATAATAAAGTCCACAAGGTGTTAGACATTTACTCACTTAATTATTGGGAAGTAAAAACAAAGGTTGAGAAGTGGCTCAAGACCCTTAGCTACATTTACACTGAAACCCTTCTAAACAGTAGTATGGTCTAAACACAAGTTAAATTCCCACACAACGATTTGATTTAATACACAATTTATTATGCACTTACACCAACATACACACACATACACATATATATATACACACACACACACACACACACACACACACAAGTAATATAGATTTAAATAAAAATAAATCAATACCTCAACTCAAAAAGAAATGTAATTTAATGTAAGAGTAACAAACTAGTACATAATGCATCATTTGAAGGAACACTGACTCCCAAAATACAGGTTACTCACCTAGTTTGGGAGACAGCGGTTTCACTAATTAAGCAACTTGTTTACCAGACTGTACCTAGCCACTAAGAATAATATTGTCATTTGTGTATCTCTGGTATTGAAATAAATTATTATTATTATTATTATTATTTTTGTTTCGTTTGTATTTCTCGGCAAGCCGGTAAAACTGATGGCACGGGCCTAAGCCAAGTGTCCTTCAGTGGAACGATTACTATTGTTGTTGTGTACTGAATCTGTGATTGTGGAGGTGTGCGCTAGATTAGTGATTGTGAGGGTGTGTGCTGTTGTGGAGGTGTGTGTTGTTGTGGAGGTATGTGCAGGAGTTGTGGTTGTGAAAGTGTGTGCTAAAGTTGTGCCTGTGAGGGTGTGTGCTGAAGTTATGATAGTAGGTGTTTGTTCGTTTGTTACTGGTTGTGTGTTATCTGGCTCGCACTGTAAGAATTTCCTAACTAATCTGCACGTGTTCAGTATCACTGCTTTCTGCATAAGATTGTAGGTGTACGGAGAGAGTTGTAAGGTGTTGAGTGAATGGTGGAGTTGCTTTGGTATTATTCCTGTAGTAGAAAGCACTATTGGTACTATGGTAACGTTTTGTAAATGCCAAAGCCTAGTTATTTCATCCTTGAGCTCTAAATACTTTGTCAATTTTTCAGCTATTGTGGTCTGTAAATTATGTGTATTAGGTACAGCAATGTCTATTAGGAAACCTGTTTTGGTAATTTTGTTAATGAGTGTTATGTCTGGTCTATTAAAGTGAACGGTCCTATCTGTTAAAATTGCACGATCAAAATATAGCTTGGTACTGGCATTTTCTAAAACTGTCTGTGGGTTATATTTGTAGTATGGTACAATAGAGTCAACAAACTTGTATTGGTGTGCTAGTTTTTGGTGTATTATATTGGCAACCTGGTCGTGGCGGTGTTTATAGTCCGTCTGAGCTATAGATTTACATGCTCCTGTAATGTGCTGAATTGTTTCAGGGCAACTGTTACATTTTCTGCAGGTGTCTGTTCTCAAAGTCTTGATAATGAATTTTCTATAATTTTTGGTTTCTATTACTTGATCCTGTATGGCGATCATAAAACCTTCTGTCTCTGGGAAGAGTTCACCTCGATTTAGCCATGCGTTCGACGCCTCTTTATCGACATTTTGTTGGCATAAATCTTGACGATGTCTTCCGTGTAGAGCCTTTTGGGTCCAATCTGCAAGCTTTGATTTATCGTCAATAACTACTTCATTTTTCTGTTTTGTTGAATCCTTCAGGTTCAGAGGTGTTAGTTTATTGTCGTTTTGTGCTATTGACGTATGAAGTATTGATGTTTCAGATTTGGCAAAGAAATAATTTCGGAGGGTTGTTATTTGCTTGTTATGCAGGTTTAGAATATCAATAAGTCCTCTGCCTCCATCTTTCCTTGGTAGTGTCAACCTTTGTAAACAGGCTCTTGGGTGATGTTTTCGATGTTTGGTCATGGTTGTGTTGATTCTTCTCTGCAAGTTTTTCAGTTCTGTCTTACTCCAAAATATGATGCCAAAAGAATAAGTTAGTAGTGGTATAACATATGTGTTAATAGCTTTGACTGTATTTTTAGAATTTAGTTGTGTTTTTAGGATAGCATTTAACCTGTGTTGAAATTGTTGTGTTAATTTAAGTTTTGTGTCTTTGTACTTTATTTGTAGAGATTGATGGTAACCTAGATATTTGTAGGTGTCTTGTTCTTCTAATGATTCTATTCGTTCCCCTGTACCTAAAGTATATTGATGTTGGTAGTTCTGTCCTGTCTTAACTGAATTTACTTTACATTTGTCAATGCCGAATTCCATGTGTATATCATAAGAAAACTGCTCAGTTAGGTTAGCTAGTTCATATAGTTGATTTTCCGTGTTAGCATAAAGTTTTATATCATCCATGTATAATAAATGATTCAAAACATTTTGCCGTAAGTTTTGTTGTCCACTCTGTTCAGAATATTGTTAAGGGTATCCCAATTTAGTTGAATTTAAAATATTAGAAAGAGGGTTTAAGGCAAGACAGAACCATATTATTAATTATTTATTATTTATTATTTACTTTCTTGTAAAGCTCATAGTCTTCAAAAGTATTTTTTGTAAAAGTAAATTTTTGGAATTAATCTTTTCCCACTCAAATAAGTTTAGGTACTTTTTTTTATTTAGGGGGACATTTAGGCGACTCATCCCGCGGGATGAGGGGTTGAGTAATTGATCAAAGGCCCAACCAATAAGTACCATTATTATTTGCAATAAGTAGATTTTGGTTAAATAAAAATGAATTTACTTAATAAATTTCTTCTATTTTACTGTTTCAGGCATCAAAAAACCTCGGGAAAAAAAAGAAGAATTGCCAGCCTATGTGATTGAAAAAACCGAGAAAACACGCATTTAAGAAGATATAAAAAGCTAATTACCCTTATGTTTTAAACTCAAGATTAATACTTAAGTAGCTACAACTTTCGATCTGTCTGTCCAGTACAAATATTGAATGAGAGAGTTGCATATATACGAGTTTAATAATATAGCACGCTTGGTAGATGTTACATGTTTGCGCCTTTTGCGGTCGAAACATTACGGTCTTGGGCCCACCACTTATAGTCTGTTCAAAGAGTTGTCAGCGCGTCTAACTGAGGCAACTCGTTCTCAAAATGCTGGCTTATATTTCGGCCAGCGACTTAATATCGCAATACAACGCGGTAATGTTAAAACGGACATAAGAAATTTGATGTAATAGGTCCTAATTCATTTGCACCAATAAATAAGCGCAATAATTGATTTGTAGAATATTGTAAATATTATTTAATTAGGTACATATGTTTTAGATGTTGTGATGTGACCTTTTAATTATTTATAATTATTTAGGAGAAATATTAGATATAGGACAATCATAATTGGTTGATACAAATTTCCCTTTCAGCAAAAAAATGATTAGCAGGCAAATTATGTTTAGTTAATTTGACGGCTATTTGTTTTAAATAAAGCCGTTGATCATCAATTTTCTTTTCCTTTTAAAAGGCTTTGTAGAAAGCTAGCTAATTCAAACAATTTTTAAATTATTATTTTATTTTGAAACAATCAAAATTGCTATTTTAACTATTTAAATCGAGAACAAAATCTAAATAATGTTAAATATTTACAAAAAAAAAAACACAAATATTTTAAATTAAATTGTATAATATCTAATTTACCTATGTAATATTTTGAAAAGTCTACCTCAAATTATATCATATCATTATAATAAGTCATAGATAAGTTTAGTAATAAAACCAATTTTTTTTTTTTTTTTTTTTTTTTATTATTTACCCTTTCCTAGTACACTGCAAGCTATAATAACTATTTCTTTTTTACACATTTACTAATGAAAAGTACAATAATCATACTTGTGGTGACATTCACTTTTAACTGTGTTTACATTACTTGTGATAAGTACAATAACTTTTAGTTGTTTTACTTATGATATGTGGGACTTGAATTTTCAATATTTTTTTGATCGTCCTATATACAATATCTTAGACTTATGGTACTTATGGTTGGCGTATACCAACCTTTTACAGAGATAATATACTTATGCTTCACAAATAAATAGAGTTATTGTATTTATGATGAGTAAACTCATGCAAAATAAAGTTATTATACAATAAAATCTGAATTAACATTACGAGTTATTGTATTTATTATAAGTCCAAACTTTGCAACGGGGGGGTTGTCGGGTGTAAGAGGAAGTGAAACACGCGACAACTTTCGACCAGTCGAACGTACGAACATACAATAACAGTCAGCAGCAGAGAAATCATTACATCCCTTAAGTACTTTTTTGCACTTCAAAGTGGTGTGTTTACTCTGCAGCTGACTGGACATAGATAATTTTTTTTTAATTAAATACAATAGGCAAGATATGGCTTAAATAATTTGGCAAGAATAAAAAAACGTAATGATATTATATTATAATAAAAAAAAAAAAAACTGCTTTTGTATTTAAATCAACACATTCAATAACTTATTGCTGAATCGGTAACACAAACCCCTGGAAAGGAAAGTGGACTCATTTTTCCGCACTTTCTCATTCGGTCCATTGTGTGTGGACATACAATCAAACCCCTTTATTTGTAATCCTTTTTCCATAAAATAATCTATTTCTTTACGGAGAATAATAAAATCATCAAATTATTGGAAATAGGATTTTAAAGACACAAATTCAATACGTTTTGTTAAAACCGATTTCATAAAAACACATTTTATGCGTTGTCAATACAAATTACGCAGACTACGTTGTCGAGCTCACCTGCCATCTTAGCTTAAGCGATAAATCAAAATTTAGGGATATGTTTCATGATTTTTAAAACAATATAATAATATATATATATATATATATATATATCATGAAACATATCCCTAAATTTTGATTAATAATAATACTGTGTTATATTATATAATAATATAACAAGCTTCAACATTAAAACTTTTTAAAGAATAATTTACTTTTTATCATTTAATTTTGTATGGTCAATAGGTATTTCTATGTTGAGTTTTATTGTTTAGCTCATTCCAGTGTTATGGTACCTAAAGAAGAACCTACGACGCTTAGATTGGATCTGTCAGTTACGCTAAAATATCATTTATATACTAAAAAAATAAAATCATGAGAATAAAAAAATGGTTTATCAGTGAATGACACAATATTTATTTTTTATTTTATTATTTCAACTATCACAGATACCTTAATACGTAACGTATTATTTTTGATTATCTTAGTAGATAAGTAATTAAACATAATTTAAAATCACCAGTCCCGTATCACATTGATTACAGTAATATTCATAAAAATAGATATTATTTGGCAGATCAAAATAATTCCAATTTAGTAATATAATTTAATTATATTAGGAGCCTCCCTGAGTGACGTTCACAACGATTCCCTACGTCCGGCGCACCCTGGGCAATTCGCGAGTTCTCCAAAGCAAATTGGCTATTCCTTTCACCACGATGGTAAGTCAAAATAAAATTTGATTCAGCCATCGACACGACGAAGAAGAAGAATTATATTATTTCTTAACTACTTACTAACTATACGGTTAAGATCAAATCTTTCCTTATACGGAGTAAAAGTGACAAATAAATTTATTAAAAACACAGATTCTAGACGTATTCAGTGTTAATGAGGGCTATCATTTAGTATCACCAGTGGGGTCTTTGTACAGTGAGGTCCTGACATAATTTGTTATTATATTTGTTTTACCCCAACCATTGAGTTTACAATTTTTTACAGAGGCACAGTAATTAAAGGCGTTTTGAAGACAACCATTTTGCAAGAAAAATAGTAAGGAATACGGATTTTTGTTCTAATTTCAAGTGGGGACATTAGTACGTCCGTCTCTCTTGCTCTCATACGTGTCTTATGCACAAGTTTGTCTTCAGAACGCGATAGCAAAATGTGCTTCTATAAACACGTATAAACTTAAGACTGCGTAGCCAACCCGTTAACAGTTACGTTTAACATTGCGGAGACCTCAAGCTACACAAGCACCCCTAACGGTAATGCATGCCCTTATTTTCATTGGTTAAGAAATAAAAACAAGAATCAAATCACGTTTTCCAAATAAATTGAAAGATAACCATTTTTTTAACCGGTGCAAATGAACACTGACATCGTCTAGAATCTGTTTTCAATAGATACTTCTATATCCCCACCACCCCGTTACGATTGATGACGATTTAAAATTCATTTCCAATCTGAGGTGTCATTGCCAAGCTGCTCCCGCTGCCAAATGCGAATGACCGCCGATCATACACTTCATATAAAACTAGTTGTAAAATCCTATGATTTGTAACTAGCGCGGTACAACTGCCCCTTCGCCTCCCCGCGTGTTTTAGAAGCATTATTTGCATAGATATTTGCCTTAACTGTGTGTCCATATTGGTTTTTATAGTCTCATTTAAATTTACTAGTAAAATAATACATTACTGTTTAACCTTAACATGTGCTAACCTTAAATATCGCAGACAAGAATCTTGAGCGTTGATTTTGAGAAATGTAAATGGTGCGGCGTGGTTACTTGCTTATTTAAAACAACAATAAAATCTTAATTATTAGCAATATCATAATAATTATTTTAAAATAGTTATTTTGAGTGGGGTAACCTTATTCACATTCACATCGATCTTAGCAGAATTGTTGAGTTGTCCGAGTCTGAGTTGTCGGATGTTTTATAAACAAAAAAATAAGATATCCAAGAAATGTACAGTAATTGAATTGAGGCAAAAATTACGTCAACATGGTGAACCAAGCTCATTGTTTAGTGATTACCTGCACAAAAATTTCAAGATAGGCCTAGGATATAGGATAGGATTCTTTTAGATGAGACTATTCTCACTCTTGAGGAACCATCTCCAAGGTCTTGAGGAGGAACAGTGTGGTGGGCAATTCAAATAAGGAAATAACCGCGTCGCATCCTGTATAAAACTACAGCAAAAAAGTGTTGATCGTATTAAAAAAATGTTGTGATATTTACCAATAGCATAATTTTTAAACGTTCGCAATGCGAGAACATTTTTTTAAAAATAGACGTAATTATTATAAAGGTAAATAAATACCCATGCATGACGTTACAAAATGACTTGCATCATTCGTAGTCACGAGCCAACGATACGTCAAGCATATAACGGTAAATAAATAATAGTTATTTAGTTATAATAATTACGCGATTCAGACCCGTCGTCTAATTTTCGAAAAATAATCAATATTGGTTTAAATATAATTTAAATCAGTCCAAGACGTAGTAGAGGCTTATTTTATTCATATATACCTCCGTTTGTCACTATTAATGATTGCTTATTGGCATACTACTTAAGTATGCAATATCACCAGTTTTACCAAACTTATCTATGCTTCAGAACCTTGCTTACGTAAGTCAAGAACTTGTTCGAAAACTCCATGGTCAGACGGTATCTCAACGCCAAATATGCTAGTACTCTATGAAGTACAGTAAAAGCTAACAGTCCTATTATCTGAAAAATATAGGTATCATTCTCCATGCCTAAATCCCTTAAGATTAATTTCGGATCTGAATAAAGGCAGAAGTCTTGTGGACAGTCCATGTGGTTGCGATTCTGGTAGAGTGCTATGGAGAAGCCGGTGACGCCATAACGAAGGAAGGAGGCTGACATAAGTGCTTTCATAAAGCCTTCGATGTAGAGACCGAAGCCCATGCCGTAGCAAGCTAAGGCGAGGAGTGGCGCGGCCATTGCAGGACCTACTATGCTGCCGTTCTGAAAACAAAACGTTGAGATGAATTCAGTACATAGATTTTGCAGCAGGTAAGTTTAATAAGTGGAATACCATATTATACCACGCCATAGAATTTGTTAGACTATTTTTTTATTTAAATTAGCTGTTCAATTGGTAAATGTTTTACCAATTTAAATTTAATCTCTTTTTCCAAGAGCAACCTTCCTTAAACTACAAAAATACTTAGATTATCACTGAAAAATTTTGTATTGGCAGATAGTATAAGAAAAATCTAGACAATTCTAAGTTTACTTACAGTAGCATTAAACGTGGAGCTGACGGCAAGCCCGAAGCCTTCAGAGCAGAGCGACACGAGAATAGCAGTGATGGAAAACAATACGAATCTCTCCCATTCCAGCATCTGACCTGACATCAGGTACGTGATCGTTACGAATATCATGGCTAAGATGAACTGAAACAAATTATTTTTAAGATTAGTAACATTTAGCGATAAAAGGTTGGGAACTATGTAAGAAGCAAATATGCTTACATTAGCAGCTAATAATAATTGTAGTAAAATTAAGCGTACCAAGTATGGAAAAAATGCCAAACAAAAAGTTTTCCTTCCATATTATTATTGTTGGGACGAGGCTTTGGGTGTTCACGTCGACATCCGTGGGTCTATTGTGATTGTAGCCTCATTATAGACTCTCCTTTAGGCCAATAGCCTTCATAAATTGGAGCAGTCGGCTGATCGGGAGTGACTTGGCATCATCTGGATCCAAGATATATTATGGCGTTCTTTTTTTTTTCCTTCCATTAAGAATTCCTATTATAACCCTTTTAGGTGAGAAAAATGTACGAAAGAAGACTTACCATTACAGGAAAACTTGAGAACGTCATGGCTGCGTAATAAGCTTTCAAGCTGTACCAGCGATTGAAATATTCTCGGCGCAGCAAAATTACTTGAAGTGGAACTGTTAATCAAAAGAAATAGGTATTAGAGGACCTGTAAGGAGTATCGTTGATACCAAGATTGCAGACTTGGTACTGATAGTCTGAAAGAAACTTTATGCTTAGCGTGCATATATCACAGATATTATGGTAAAAAAACATGCGGTGGTGGATAATTACCCTAGTCTAAGAACACTTAAAAACCTGAGGGGGTCTAAACAAGTGTTCGACATCGCGATCTTTTTACCATTGAACAATAAAATCGTTCAAACTCCTAAACATTTCGTGAAAATTTTCTGGTAGTAGAGCTCTTGTTAACGAGCTCGAGAGTGGCAACCTACCGTCTGACGTTTAGCCTGCCGCCAAATAGAGTGCTTGTATTACTGTGTTTCGGTTTGATGGTGAGATCAGGCCCTGAAATTACTGGCTTATCAGGTATAACACCGTAGTCCTCAGCTGCTGCGACACATCTACAATCTGCTTTTGTGGACTCCACTTACCATCAGGAAGACTACATATGCGTACGCTGGAGGCGTAGTATAAAAAAAATGTTAGCACAAAATAAAAAATAAGCCATTTAAGGATTTACTTACACACAAGTACAGGCACCATCATGTGCGTGTACATGAAAAACACAAGGCAGCTGAGACAGAACTTGAAATTGACCACCGGCACCGCGGCATTGTTGCCAATGTTGAAGAATATACCGCCAAGAAGAATTGCTGATCCCAGGTGATGTATTAGTTGAATCCATAAAGATGACTGTAAAGTAAAAAACAAGATGTGTTGTAACATAACATGACATCACGCTTATATTACCAAGAAGGGGGAGAAGGTGTACAACACTTACATTTCACCTTTTATGTGTAGGTGCCATGGGTGAGCCTATCGCCATCCACCGGGCACAATGCCAACTCCATGCTGCTATTGTGAATTTCTTGACGGAAAGTTCACAAATAACACTTTGCCCGACCCGAGAATCGAACCCGAGACTTCGCGGTGAGAGGCGCATACGTAACCACTAGAACATCAAGGCAGATGTGTTTAAGTATTTAGAATAGTCTCTTGTAGCCAGTTGTCTGATTTGTTATCTGAATTTGACCGTCAGATCGCAAAAGGCTCACTCCCTATCATATGGGACTTTAACATAACAGGTGAAATGAGGGTGAATAATGACATGACGTTCATTTTCTGCTTTTTATAAAGCACTAGCGACCCTTTCCCTATACCATGAAGATTTCCTGCTATCTTTGGAATATTCATACACAACATTTTTACTTTTTTACATTTCTCAGCTCTATATCTATTCTGAAGCTGACTGAGTCGAGCCTCACGCTCTACTGACGATTCTCTGTCCCTCTAAACAGGCTCGCTCCCGCCGCCCCAACCGGCCGGTATCGCCGCAAACGCTACGTCCCGCAATTTTTAAATCTGTAATATCTTCGAAAATATGCATTTAAATCACATGCTGTAAAGGGCAATTTTGATCTACATGAAATTGGATTTTGATTTAATTGGATAAGGAATGATACTGTATCGTTTAAAATAGCTTGGTAAATAACCCATATTTTTTTTTGTAATATGTAAGAGATAAACATAATGCTGTCGCGGATTATTTTATTCATCTTTTTAAGATATACAATTACGTAGTACATAAATTTGATCTATCTCGTAAGGTTTAGCCAGCGTTTGCAATGTAAGCGCGGAAAAGTATGTTTGTTACGACATCACATTACAAATCTTTAAATTTCTCGGCTTTTCTCTACTATAATTTGCATGTATTATACATAAACCTTCCTCTTGAATCACTCTATTCAAAAACCACATCAAAATCTGTTACGTAGTTTTAAAGATCTAAGCATACATAGAGACATAGGGACAGAGAAAGCGACTTTGTTTTATACTATGTAGTGATTTAGCCAAGCGTAGCAATCTAATATTAAAAAGTCATGTTAATTGTAAGTGTCCTTCTTTTTAATTGCAAACACTGATTCGCTTGTAACAATTTCACACAAATTGTGTATTTAGCAAGCCCAAATACTACACACCTTCACCTCTATACCGAGGGATTATCTGAGTCGTGAATCTATGTGACTTGTAAATTACAAGTCTTGGTACGCGTTCAGTATTGTGATGGCGATGTGCCAAACCAGCACAGGCTACCTGCTCACCTTATTACTCTCCGTGTTGTTTATGATGCCTTTACACTTGTTTGTTCACAAAGATATCTCTCGGGTTCAGAGATAATGTTAGCTTAATGAGCTATGAAATCATTCAATTAAAAGGTTTCCAAATAAACATAATCCTGAATAAATGGGAGCTATTGATTTGATAGAGCTGGATAACCTATAAATGGGCCTATAAATATTTTTCACACCTCACACACAACGCCATCTAGTCCCAAACTAAGCAGAGCTTGTACTATGGGTACTAGAATAACTGATACTAATACATGTATACTTTTCTTTTGTAAATACATACATATTATACATAGAAACACCCAGACTAAGACAAACCCCCATGTTCATGCACACAAAGATTTGTCTTAAGTGGGAATCGAACCCACGACCTCGGTGTCGCAGGCAGGTACACTACCCACTCCGCCATCCGGTCGTATAAAGCAAGTACTCCGAAATAAAGTGATAATCGCGTAGTGTCTCACAGGATTACAATTTCAGTTAGGAGTTCGGCCGATCGATCTTGCAGGTTAAGCAATACTAACCGCGGTCGGCCGTGGATGGGTGACCATCTCTAACAAAACGAGTTTTCCTCCGTGCCTCGGAGAGCACGATAAGCCGTCGCACCCGGTTGCCATTTGAACATATATGGCAGTCGTTACGGGTAGTCGGAGGCCAGAAAGTCTGTCAACTAGTCTAACAAAGAGTATCGTATTATATCGTACTGGGTTGTGAAAGTCTGATTGCAGTCGCTCCCGTAAAATACTGATATTCATCTAAATTCGTTAGACTAGAAGCTGACCCTAATGTATAGCAAAGCCAACGAGACGAGATAAAGAATGTAAACAAACGGACCGTTACTGAGTTACATTGCGATACGAAGGATTATTATCTCTGTCCTTATCATTCGTACGCGCAGTTGACGTCAATTGATCGACAACAGCTGTCGTTGTGTGTTTCGTGGTACAGGAAAGCAGTCAGTACCGCAGTTGTCAACATTTGGTCCGCCATTTTGTGATCAAGTTCATTCCTGTTTGGATTGCGTTGGAAGTGATACATATTTTTTCGTCTCCGTATTTGCTTGGTTTTTTGTTGTTATTATTCCGTTTCTGTTAGTTTTATTTTTGATTTTTGCTGTTATTACTTAGTTTTAATATATTTATGTTATATTTTATAAGTTTTTGACAATATAAGTTCCTTGTCAGTCTTTTAGTTATCTAGTGTTTCTTTAGTTTATTTCCTATTTTCTTAATATAATTTATTTCCTTTTCGCCTGGTTTTTTTACCTCAACCCAATCCACAACAATAATAATTTATAATGTTTTGAACCCCTGAACATTTCGCACCCCCAGTTCAACAAAGACGTAAGTACAATTACGTCGATTTTTTTTATTGCAGATTTGAATAGTACAAGTAAAAATACATATGCTCAATTTTTTTCTTTCATTTTTGACGTAAAATTAGGATTTTATAACAAAAATATATTTTTGGACGTTCTGAAAGAGTTTTATTTTTTCAATCAAAGAAGTCGATAAACCAGCTTACTCACGCAAAATTGTATCAAAATATACTTAATCGTGCTCAAGCTTTTATTTCGTTTAATAATTAAAATATTTAATAGATATATTTCTTATTACGCTTTTTATAGCTCTATAAAAAATCTAATTTCTTAAAATAATACTGATTACATCCCATCATATTGAAAATAAATCAAACAAAGAGTGCCGTATTCCTTGTTTACGTGTACATCCGTAGCACAATTAAACAAAATAAACATGCTTACGCCTTTTTTTCGTTCATATTATTGATTAGTACGCGGACGTAATTACGAATAAGTCACAATCAAGTCAAAACGTGCGTAGGTACTCATCCTTACAGCGCATGCATTAGTGCGCACTGTTTATTTTCCTTTCATAACTCACGCGCCGCTCAGAGATAACAGCACTTAATTGTTTGTATTTTCGCATTTAAAACCAAGTGTTGCTAATAAAAAGCCTATTTGCGTAATAATTTTGATAATTGTGTTTGTGTATCTTGTTTTCATCTGCATTATCAATGATATCGATGATTTCAAGTTTCAGTTAAAAAGACAATAACTTTTTCTGTTCTTATAATGATTGGATGAAAAGGTGCTCGTCGGCCGAGGATCTATGGATTACTCTTATACTGCAGGCAAGAATCCTCAAGTCTCTTATAAGATACACATCGGTGTCGTTTATATTATGTAGTCAAAATCTGGGGAACTCGTTAGCGAATCAACTTAATATTTTTTTTTAATAATTAAATGGATATAGTCCTTACACACCCATAAGACAAATTTGTTATCGTAGGTGACTTTAAACAACCCAGTATCTCTTGGATTCCCTCAGATGTTGACTGCGCGTTGAACCAGGATTAAGTACAGGGTACGATCCAGTCAAACTTCATTGACAATCTAAATATCTGTAACCTTCAACAGTACAATTGTTTCATGAACACAAATGATAGGATTTTAGATTTGGTGCTGTATAATAACGAAGTATCAGTCTCTCTTACGAACGATCTATTGCTACCCGAAGATCAACAACACAAAGCCTTATGTTGGTTATTACACTTTGTACAGTTTCACAGCTTACCTATTCGCCCCTACGTCAAATTCTTAGATGCACTGGCTGATTATGAGGCAATAAGGAGGGAGCTTGATCAGGTGGCCTAGCATTATGTACTGCAGTGTAGATCATTCGAAAATGCCTAAGCGCACTTAATACAATTCGCTTAACTTATAAACCCTCAAAAATAATTAAATCCCACATTAGTTATCCTTCATGGTTCAAAAGTCCACTGATTAAAATAAATAAGAAAAGTATATAAAATTCACACAAAATTTGAAAAGTATCAATCAATCTTTACTTTTGGACTATCAATGTTTTGTTTTATTGAGGCAGCGAGCTAAGGAACTTAAGAAACAAAGATTCGATGATTACATATCCAAAATTAAGTCTGACCTTTATAAAAAACCCTCGTGCTTTTAAGAGCTACATCAAGACTAGAAGGTCATCAAATGCGTATCCCTCAATACTGCAGTTTGGGCAGATTTCATCCAGTGGGGGAGCGGAAATATGTAATATGTTTGGCGACTATTTTCATTCTTATTGTATTTCTTTCTTTTAGTATTGAATACCGCTAACACTTCACATAGCGAACAAGACCTCTTTTCGCAATAAATCTAATTCTCACATTAACAGCATCGAGGCTTGCAAAAGGGAAGTTGAAAGGTTGCTTAGAAACGTGGATTTAAACAAATCAGCAGGCCCAGACGGTATACCTCCCGTGTTAATTAAAAACTGTACTGAAAGTCTTACGGTTCTTTAATGATTTTATGAGAACTATATTTTACAATAGACTGGTACCCAATATCTGGAAGTGTGCATACATTACACTAATACACAAAAAGAGACCAAAAGACCACGTTGAAAACTACAGACTGGTTTCTAAGCTAACAGCAAGTGTTATGACCGAATATATCATACAACGTTGTTAAACTAATAATTTGATGTAGGAATGAGAGGTAACCTCTATAGATGGTTCAACTCTTATGTCGTAAATAGATGTCAGACTGTGGTGTTGAATGGATACAATTCTACGTCATTTCATGTTCCCTCTGGAGTTCAAAAAATAAGTTATACTGCTCCTTAGTTTGTAGTCATCTCGAGTACGCTTTCCGGGTGTTGAATCCTCATTACAATGTGTACGCATTACATTGATTGCATTGAAATCGTTCAGAGGAAATTCGCGAAATACCTACAATATCGCTCAAACTGCTATTTGCCAGATTATATAAGTCGCTGTAAAACGTTCCACCTATTAACTCTTGATGAGCCAAGTAAAATTGCTGACTTATCGTTTCTGATAAATACCACGAATGGAAGTATTGATGTTGCAGAATTTGTGAGCAAAATTGGTCGACGCATTCAATCTACTTTTCTACGTAGATCACAAATTTTACACGCTCCGATGGTGAGTATTAAGTACTAATTATAGACATAATTCATACTTAGTTAGGGCGAGCCGAATGTAAAACGTGGCGTGCCATGATGCAGATATCGACTTGTTTACCACATCAGTATCGAAATTAAATCAATTTTATTGTAAACAATTTTTCGGGGATAATCTTCGATAATTTATTATGTTATTTATTTATTTACAATTATTTTATTATAATGCTGGTTGTTTTTTAAGTTGCTTAATTAATAACTTTTATTTGTGAGAACTTGTAATTGGCCATATTTATGTAAAAAAACAGCCATATACTGTTTAAGCTGTAAGTTCTCCTATTATGAATAAAATAAAATGAAATAAAATGATGATTCTAATAGGTACTAATATTATTATAACAACGGACTGCCGTACAACAATTGATTAAAGAGAAGTAGTGTGATATATTGTTTTTTTCGCGTTAAATTAATGTCTTGTCATGATTATAAACGTCATACATAGTAAACAAAAGGTTTCAGCTATTTTTTTAAGGAATTGACCCTCAAATATTTTTTTTTACTTTGTATGAATAATGATTTTTTTTAAATTTGTTTTAATTTATCAGAATAGTTTAAATTAATCAACGTCATAAACATGTTATGTTTTTATGTTCTTTATGTTTTAGTTTTTCATATTTTGTCTAGTATTATAAATAAAGTGCAATTTTCTAAAAACCTGTATTATTACACCACTCAAATGTATTTTATATTGAGTCTTAACACTGCTTACTGTTATTGATTAAAAGAAAAATACTATTAAAAAGTCAATATTCGTAGTTAACATAACATTTCATCTTTATTATAAAACAAACAAACCTGTAAATATGTCATACCTTTGATAATGTAAAACATAATAAAGCAAAAAAGGCCGTAAGAAGTATTTACGCCCTGTATTTTATCATAGTATAGAACTTCGTAAAAGGCGTAACCATGAATGGTTACAGTATAATAATTATTTGAAAAACGATAATTAGGGTAAGAATGATAACATTAGAGAATTAGACGTAAATAAATAACAATAATGTCTGTAAAATTTTTAACATTAATTTATTCGTTTATAATATAATTTGAGATATTTTAAATGTATACAAAAAATAAGGTTGTTTTTTTTTTCTATTTTTTGGTATATAACAAAAGGTCATGGAATCAAAAATGTAATAGATATACCTGATCAAAGAGTTTTTTTGCTCTCCTGTAAAGTTAGTGTTTTGCTCTTACGCCTTTGTTTCCCTGGGGGTGCGATTTGTTTACATTTTTTATCTCGTCTGGTTGGCCTTACTATAGATAGATAGATAGAGCAATCTTTATTGTACACCAATATTAACAAAGAAGTTTATGATGTAAACAAATGCACTTAAAAATTATGTTGCACAATGGGCGGCCTTATCGCTACAAGCAATCTCTTACAGGCAACCTTAGGATGGACAAGTAAGTAATGAGCAAAGTTATGGGCAGTTGTTGGTGCGTTAATTAAAGAAAAAATAAAGAAAAATACAGTAAAAAGAAACGTCATGATAATGACTATGGAGATTATAAAATATAAATAATACAGAATAATGTAATTAGGGAAAGGCTCGATAAATAATTTAAGTTATGCTGGTGGTGGGTTAGAGGGCTTTGAATAAGACTTACCATATGTCTTGTATTTTGTACAAACATCCGCTTGCTAAGAATGGTAAACTGCGTCCAAAACGTCGTGGGGAATTCCATTTTTGTCGTCTGTTCTTTGGCCACGTGCTCCACGAAGATCCTTTGGATGGATTCATCTGAATGTAGAATAGGTTTCCTGAAACAAGAATATAGAAATGACGTCAAAGGTAGGTATGGAAGGATAAAGCATATTGTGCCAACACCCAACAATTGGGATAAGGTGGTTAATTCCGAATAATTATAAAGATAAATATTACAGGTCTGCACAAACGTCTCTCCTGTACCTAACGTACTTACAAAATACACTGTTGGGTTCCGTGGTCTTGTAGTATAGCATAATAATATAATATATTTTTATAAATAATTTATTACTGACCTTTTTAGTCTACTGTGAAAACTTATATATAAAATTCTCGTGTCATAATATTAGTTACCTTACTCCTCCGAAACGGCTTTACTAATTATTACCAAATGTTATATGCATATTCAGTAGGTCTGAGAATCGGCTACTATCTATTTTTCATACTCCTAATATACCTTTTTATCACCAACCCCTATTTTTAATAGCCATTTTAGTAACCTTAACGCTTTTGACAATATGAACTTTTTGAATGTACCTTTATAGGGTTTGACATAACATTGTCATAATGCGTGCTGCAAATATCGTCACTGAAAATTAAGACAGGACAACGTCTATCGGGTCAGCTTGTTCAATATAAACTTTGCTATTCTGTGTAGGGGTCTTGCTTCTTGCAACTTATTGTAAGAGAACATTTATGGACACAACATATTGCTAAAGCTGATCTAGCTATAAAAACAAAGTGTACGATCGGCTTACACTGAGGACGTTCGCCGTAAAAGCCAAATGCGTAAAAGCGCTACATTCTATGTCATACATAGTATCAATACAGCCTTTAGCCACATAGTGTACACGAAGTCTTTATCTGACAAACAGTTTGGTAAATCATAATATTTTATAGAAATTCTTCTTTGTATCAAGCAAAAAATGTTTCAGTTCTAAGTATTGTCTATGTATTGTGGGGCACCCCAAAAATTTATTGTTTTTTTTCTATTTTGTATGAAAATCTTAATGCTGTTCACCGAATACGTGTACTTACCAAGTTTCCACAGTATAGCTCATTATAGTTACGGAAAAAGTGGCTGTGACATACGGCTGGACAGACGGACAGACATGACGAATCCATAAGGGCAGGGGGGTCTCACTCCGCAGTTTAGGTATGACTCGCCGGCCGATCCGCTTCGGGGTGTTTACGGCAGAGGGCTATCGCTCGTCGCACGGATCGCACGCACGCGACACATTTTTATAATTATTATGTTGCCCTGTTGACTACTTATTAAGGCTGTTTGTAAGGCTTCGCATATTTTCGACGCTAAGATTTAATAATCGAAATTTTAAATCAGGCAAACGATCAATCAAACATTATCTAAAAGTAAAACAATTGTACTAATAATAATAGAGAAAATTGTTGAATGTTGTTTTTTAATTGAAAAACTAATACCGCCGATCCATGCAATAATCAGTTTGGTGAAACTTTTTTACGAATAACTATGAAATAATAAAAGACAAGCTGTTGCCCAATCGTTTAATTATTTATTGATTCGTTGATCGCTACTTTATTATGTTACTTTAAATAAACACATTTCATTTTTATTCATTTGTATTTTATTTTGTTTTATAATCCCAGTTAATCGTCCATTTGTTCGGCAACATTAAAAATATTGTCAGCTCCTAGACTACAATAAATGTCTAAGTAAGTTGTTCGCTCGGATTTGTTTTGTTAATTGTAGTTAAATAAAAATCCTCATTTGTTTGTTGCTCAAAACTATCGGGAACAAACTGAAATGTTTTCAAACGTATATACATGTTCGCTCGCATACCTACACCCGTTGGAATCAAACACACGACTTCCAGATGAATTATCGTGTGTAAATGGTAATTTAATGCATTTACATATCTTCAAACTACATAAATAAACTGGGTACAAAAACTTGTTAAGTAACAACCCTATGCACCTCGATCGTATAATTGCGGTGCGCAAAGAACATTCACCGTTCGCGCCCGGTTTTAAGGTTCAATTTTGTTTGGAGGAGGGTGCTTCTAGCGAGTGTAGGTACATTTTTATGCCTAAACCTGACTTTTGTTAGGAAGTGAATCTTCTGTTGTATTCTTATTCTGTGATAAGGGTTCCGTTTTTTGCCATTTGGCTACGGAACTCTAATTACCATGGTGGTTAAGTATTCTGAAATTTTCTTATTTTTCGCGCATGTTTTCCTAATTTTACCTTTCATAAGAACCATCTATATACAGTAACAAACACATCTAAAAAAGAATCAGCGATGTCGGTCTAAGGGAATTATTATTATATATATAGATATATATATATAGAATAAATATGATTATATACAAATATGTCTTAGAACGTCTGTACACCTTTTAGTATCTGTTATAATATTATTTGGGCAGATGAACATTTATCCTATAAACAAAAAGCCGGCCAAGTGCGATTCGGACTCTTGCACGTAGTGTTCCGTACCACTATACATCTAAATAAATGTTTTCTTAATTCTTTATAATATTGGAGTTGATTGAATGAAAGGTAAAATGCGGTTTACGATTTATAACGTATTAAAAAAAACTAATTATTAGATCTCGTTCAAACCAATTTTTGGTGGCAGTTTGCATAGTAATGTACATCATATATTATTTTTACATTTATCATTCCCTTATTTTAGAAGTTACGGGGGGGAGGGGGGACACATTTTTCCACTTTGGAAGCGTCTCTCGCGCAAACTATTTAGTTTAGAAAAAAATATATTAAAAACCATCTACTTACCAAGTTTCCACAGTATGGCTCTATAAGGGTTCTCTAATCTAATCTATAAGGGTTCCGTTTTTTGCCATTCGGCTACGGAACCCTAAAAAGCAATAAAATATTTCATTCAAAAACAATAGACTCACTTTCCACCTCTAATAGTCATTCTATCAAGTTTTCTGCACAGTTTCCCGTTCTGACACAACTCTGACAACTGAGCTGCTGAGTCATCCACGCTGACAAGAGTTTCTAGCACGAAGTCTGCTGGGTTGTGGGTGGTGGGACATATGTGCCCTAATTCTGACATATATGGGACTAGAAGTTGTGGTGAACCCTGAAAAAAAAGGTTTGAATTAGTATGTAGACTTTGTAACTAATTATGAGGTGGAATTAGCTTGAAGGATTTAGGCACTCGTCTTACTTTAACCTCAAATAATAACACTGATATATATTTAGCGTTTCAAAGTTGTGCTGAGATAATACCCTAAATGTTTTGGTTTTTTGTGAAGTAAAAGATAGTTTCTTATTGATTCGTTTTATATCATTTATAGTTAAATGCTATAAAAATAATCATTCACTCATTCCAATGTCAGATAAACCTTATTAGGAGGATAAGCATATAACAAACATAAATTAAAGTAACAGCTGTGTTCTTTTTACCCGACTGCGTCAGAAGGAGGGTTATGTTTTTAACACGCTTATATTAGCTTCACCTGTATGTATGTATGTATGTATGTAACCGACTCCTTTGGACTCGATTTTGACCCACTTTAAACGGACAGATTTCATTAAAATTTTGCACACCTGTCAAAGATCGATGACAATGCAATAATTCGATAAAAAAAACGCTCTTTTATATAAACCAAACTAAAAAGTAGAAAATAAAATAATAGTTTAAAAAAACTAAAAAACACGCGCTAAAGTATACTTTTAACTAAAAAGTGAAAAATAATTCCTAATATAAGCTGAAAATGGTAATGAACAAAAAATACTAGTATTATTGTGAAAAAGCGTGGGTTGCTCGATAGACGAAAAATATGGCACAGAGCGCCCAGCTTATATTAGAAATTATTTTTCACTTTTTATTTAGAAGTACTTTAAAAGCGTGTTTTTTAGTTTTTTAAACTATTATTTATTTTCTACTTTTTAGTTTGGTTTATTTATAAGAGCGTTTTTTTTTTATCGATTTTTAACCTCTGAAACTGGCCTTAAAACATAGTTATGACTTTTAAAGTAGTGATGGCAGTTATAAATGGCGTTTTACTGTTGCAATCAGGAAAAAATAGGTGTGATTAAACTTCTTTTTGATTATTTTTATAGCATTATTTAATTTAATTATTTTGTTATTTTTTTTAATTGTGGTACAAGAAACAAACAGTATTATAATTAAGAACAGTTACACAAAACATACATAATTAACACTGTCACCAACAAAGTTTCTAATAATAAAAAAAAAAAATATACTTCTATAATTATATTATACTAAGAAACAGTTGAAAAATGTGATTTAGATGAAATTTTGGTAGCCAACGCTGAATAACCATGTTATAAAGCAAATTCTAGGCGTTATCTCGCTATTAGTTAAGCAGGATTACGCTAATATAATGCAACAGGTAATTCACTACTAATAACATAATTAATAATGATGACATTGCTACTATTATGCGATAATTTATAAGCATTCACCGAGGATAATAGTTACGGTTTAGTATCTAGCGCATTGCAAATAATTACTATTTGCAAATTAATTTTGAACCAGAAAAGCTATTTTCTGATAATGCGGTGCAGTATTATATTATCATAGAAATATAGGCGCTCATTTTATGACACCGATACCGTGCTGAGTAACCGGAGAAAGGCCTAACAATTATAATGTGTGGTTTTCCTTTAGAAGGTATGGCGAATTTAATTTCAAATATTTATGCTAATCCTGGTTGTCTTCGCCGTGCGTCTCATAAAAAAACTAAATAGCTTCCATTGTTATAATATACAGAGTGGCTCATTTATATCGGTCAGTATGGGCGAGTCTGTAATTATAAGACACACAAAAATCTGTTCATAGGAACCAACACATCGATTTGTGTTAAAACTAAAACTGCATACTTAGATTTAAGAAAACAATGGACTCAGCTCGGGAAACGAACCCGACCGAATTTAACTAAAACCTTCACTTTTTCTATTTGGATATCGATTGTGTAGGTCATAAGCAGTTAACTTTTTAATAACTGACCGATATAAATGAGCCACCTTGTATACAATTTTATTTGGGATGTTAAAAATGTCATATTGTCCATATGCAATCTTTGGCCGCAATGCAATTTTTAGTGTAGACCCCAAGTCGCCGAATTTATTAAGATATTTCTAAAATACAATTTTTGGTCTAGTTTTGTGGTTAGCGTAGGTTTGCGGTCTTTTAACGAGAGGTCTCGAGTTCGTTACCCGGCTCAGGCCAAAGTGTTTAAGCTCATCCAATGTGACATGAAACCTAAACAAAACAGGTGAAATGGGAGTTATATACATCTGTCTCACCCTTCTTGGAAATTAAGACGTAATGTTATGTTTAAGTGTTATTTTTCTAAACACAGTTCTTACAGACTTATTACAGAAATTATCTGTTGTTACCAAATATCGGATTCCAAGACACCTCAACTTAGTTATGGGTATAAATAAGTTTTTACGACATCATACAAGTTGAACCACGAACATGAGTACTTAAGACTTCCCAAGTTTAAGTGCTAAATATTAGATAAACTTAAACACTTTAATGTCGGCGTAAAGGCTTTAAAGGAAGGTCAAAGGTAAAATCAAATATCTCAGGGTAGTCTGAAGACCTCATTCTATGTAATACCTCTTTAAGTGCTTTATAATTCATATTAAAGGCGCCTAATGCCTTTTTGGGAAGATTAGCGACTGAATATAGATTTGTTATGGCGAATCCACAATGTGGCGAACTTACAATAACTCATATTAAAGTAAGCGATCATAGAAAGCATTTCACGGACCTAAAAGATGTTGAGTTTTACTTGAGTTCCATAAACCTTTCCTGGCAGTCAAATAAAACGATTATTCCCTTTTAGGGTTCCGTCGTACAAGGAAATCTTGTCTTAACGAAGAATTATTTGCTATAAAGGATTTTATGTAGCAATTTATCCTTTCAGTTAAAAAAGTTTTTTTATTTTATTTTTTTATACTACGCCCACAGCGAACGAACCCACCTGATGGTAAGTGGAGTACAGCCCATGGACATCAACAATCCACAAAAGCAGATTATAGATGCGTCGCTGCAGCTGAGGACTACGGTGTTATGCCACATGTGCCAGTAATATATACTTTTTTTTTTGTCAATACATACTTATTATACACAGAAACACCCAGATTAAGACAAGCCCCCATGTTCATGCACGCAAAGATTTGTCTTTAGCGATATTATACACTACCCACTCCGCCATCCGGTCGTCAAATATAATGTATTTACCACAAAACCCTCTCTAAAGCGAAGCATCATTATTTTTTTTCGACACTAGGTCACAAGTATGCAAAACTACTTCTGAATACCACAAACGCTTAATTAAAAGCCCTTTTTCATGCAAAAGTGAACCTCACATTATTCATACAAAAATATGAAAGTATAATTTTAGCACGAACGATAAAGTACAAAATCAAACGAGTTTAAAATAATCGTCGTAAAAGCGTTTTATATCAACCATTATTCAAGTTGGGGTTAAGTGAATCACTTCCAAGTTATGACAGAATATTATCGAGACATCATTTTTAGGGTTGAACGCTCATATATCTTCGCTGTAAAGTTTATGGCTTCGCAAAAACTCATCATGGGCAAATAAGGGAATTTTGGTTAACCTTATAATGATTAGTATGTTTGAAACGGATTTTTTTAATGTATTTATGAAACACGGGGCACAGATTGCCACACAATCGTTGCCCAAGAAGGACACCGTCGTCGGGGTAGACCTAGAAGGCGCTGGCGGGACAGACTAACAAAAAAAAATATTCATTTAAGTACTAGCTGTGAACTATCAACAAAATACATTCATGATCCACCATAATAATTTTTGTTTATAGACATTTCGCTGATTCTATCAACAAATATCCACCTTATCGACTTTGACAATTTCAAAGGAAATGTGTTTGAAATGGGTCATGAATCAAATTTGCTAGTATATTCTGTGCGAAGTGTTCAAACTTCATCATGATGCTATCAGCAAACGCAGACGGGTTGGGCGGCACCACCAAATCGCCATATTTGAAAAAAAGTTGCGAATGGTAAAGGTGTCTGCCTTTACCATTCGCAACTTTTTTTCAAATATGGCGATTTGGTGGTGCCGCCCAACCCGTCAGCAATGTATGTTAATAAGCTATAATCACGACAAATATAATATTTTTGTTGTTATTTGTTATGGTTGAGTGCAGATAATATACCTGTTTGGCGTATGAGTTTATTTCATTCACCAAAAAAATTAATACAGCCCGACAAAGTATCTTTGAATCCTTACATCAAAGAACATACAATCACGCCTTGTTTGACAGCTGAATATTTTTAGTAATAAACTTTATTTTATTTTTTATTTTATTTATTTTATTTTACAACTTTTTGCACTTAAAAATAGTACAACGGCGGTCTTAATGCCATAGGCATTTCCTACCAGTCAACCTTAAGGTGATGCAGAGAGAACCAAGGCATAATTACATTTAAATAATGTGACAATAATGTTATATCAAAAATTCGAATACATAAATATGGTAACAAATATAAAGAAAGAATATAATACATACATTAAATTAATATATCGATACCAGAAGTATCAATTAACGTAAGGGACAAACCACGGTTTTTCAGGAGAGCCAAAAAACGTTTTTTTTATTTTAAATCCGTCTGTAACTTTTTACTGTCTGCTCCTATTTTAATCGTGTCCAGGGCAAAGTTTCTTAGAATTTCCTCTTTTTTCATGCTATAAACAAAAGGTTTAAGAATACCCAGCGGTTTAAAATATAGCGTGTCCCTTACATTAAAAAAATATATTTAGTTGTGCCTTACGTTACTAAAATTTGATGTGTAAACCATCGAGCCTAGTGTAATCAGCAAGAGAAATAGAAAATCATACATAATTCTATTGTAAAGGACTGTAATAGTGTTGCAATTTGATGTAACTATAGATTATCTACTAAAATTGATGGTATTTTAACACCATGGAAATAAGTTCTTTGCACGATTTATGTTGGAATGAACCAACATTGATCATTCAAAGCAAATGTATACGTTAGTTCAGGTTTTACAGCTTAGCTATCACGGATTTAAATGTTTAGGAATACGTAAATAAAACTATTGATAATATTGAATATTTTTTATTTTCAACTATTTATGTCTACGCAATTATTATTAAATCAACACACTTAACTGTGAGTTAAGTTTAAAAGTTCTAAAAAGTTATAGTGTTCTAATCAGTCTTACAAACCTTGTACTTAATCAACGTAAAAATAATTATGCTAAATTGACTCTATGATCTTAATTTTTATTAACAGCCTTACATACTCTGTACTTTAAATAATTATTATAATCACCAATTAAATAAAAAAAATGTTTTCTCAGACTTAATCAACAGTCTTATTTATTAAGTAATTGAATGAATGAAAAGTAAAAGAATGACGAAAAAATGGAATACAAATTTTGTGAAGATGAATGAATATAATTATAGTTGGAACAACTTTTTCTATTTGGTATTTTATCTAGTCATCATCATA
This sequence comes from Hypena proboscidalis, assembly GCA_905147285.1. Lineage (NCBI taxonomy): Eukaryota > Metazoa > Arthropoda > Insecta > Lepidoptera > Erebidae > Hypena > Hypena proboscidalis. Next base: position 4,622,678 of record LR990132.1, read on the forward strand.
AGCTGTAATCACATCTTCATCGTCGTCGGTTTCATTTAGGGTATCTTTAACTGGCGATTTATTCGGAAGGTTCAAATATTCCCCATGAAATCTTTTTGGTATTATACCGGTGTCGCACAATTTTTTCAGGTCATTGTATTTTGGAATGGAAATTGGCAACCTCTCCTTATATAGAGATGGTAAATTGTCTGTGTTCCTTTGACTTATTTCATTACTAGTACTTTCAGCTGCAGATTGATTTGTGTTATCTATATTTTTTGCCTTTTTGCCTCTAACAGCACTTCTTTTCCCAATCCCTTTACCCTTTCCTTTTGCGTTAAAATTCTTTGCAGGTAATTCTTTGGAGAGTTCTATGTCGTAAGTATCACCAGTCTCTAACATTGTATATTTAACTTCAATTTTCATCAAGTCATTTTTTTTAAATGTGCACACTCTTATCTTTTTCATATGCAGATCTTTATTTTTAAGAGTAGCTTGAGTGAATACAGAATCCGCCAGATTTTGGAAGTTAATGAAATCGGTATGTTCTAAGACACTCACATTATAGGGTTGAGGCCGCTTTCTAGCACTCTCAATGAAATTTGGCCATTGTGAAGGTGCCCAAACAATTAGTTTTCTTACTTCCCTCTCAATAACAGCATGCATGCTGTCTACTGGCATATATGTATGTCCAGCGAGAAGGTAATTGATTTGTATAACTTTTAAATTTATAGATTGTTCTAAGAAATGTTTGAACATTGAAAGTATTACTTTATTTTTATTTTGCCCCGTGCAGTTGTCACAGTATAATAATAATGTGTTTACTCCTCTGTTATCGACTTCTTTTAAATATTGATTCAAACATGTTGCGATTTCACAACTCCCTCTTTTACCGTCAGCCTCACCCCATATGTAACAGTATCCGTTCTGCGTTCCACTCTCATATACTGTAAAATTAAACACAGCATACTTTCTGCAGTAATATAACTGCATACTTTCACCGTACGGTGTCGCTAAGACTTTCTGAAGATCAAAACTAGATACAACAAACGTGCTATCGCGTTTTTGATTTTCATGAATATGAAAGCGTTTATATGTGGCTTTTTTCTCCAATAAATGAGCTTGTAACTGTTCATTAGTCGTCATATCCGGATTATTTTCGTGTTTAGTACATAAGAGACATTTGTCTTTTTTAGGAACATGAAATGCATAGTTGTACTCTTTAAACATACATGTAAATAATTTTTCGCTCAAATAGTTTTCGGACCTTTCTTGACAATATTTAATGTACAACCTATACAAGTTTGATAAGTTCTTAAATTGTTCAGGCAGATATAATTTGGTAGATTTTTTTCTACTGTAGTGAGAAGGTAAAGCTGGTAAAGTTTCTATGTATTGCTTTGCATTTAGTTTTGTGTTCTCGTCATATTTATTTGGTGCTGTACGTGTTCGAGAATCATCACAAGACAGTCCTTCATTTGTATGGTTTAATGTATACAAAATGTAAGTTTGGCTTATATCGAGAGTCTTTAATATAAATTGTTGGCACACCTGTCTTCGGCCTTCATCTTGGTTTATAAAGTACTCGTAAGTTAACGAACGTCTGCTAGCTGTGTTTTTAGTCTTCTGACGTTTTACACTGATTGCTCTAGAACATTGCACAATCCAATCCCGTTTTTTATCGTCATTAAGTGCCCAATAATAATCAAATATAGATTTCCTTCTTTCTTCTGTAACTTCAAAACATTTCCTGCTACATTTTCCCTCTTTACAAGGATTTTCTTGTAACTTTCGAGCTTCTTTAACGTTACCAGATATTGTCTCGTAGGATAAACCTTTTTCTTTAAGCTGTTTTCGTGACTTACGTTTATTTTCAGGTTTTTTTTTCTTCATAGGTCCGATTTCTGTTTGATTTGTTTTTGTATTATTTTTGTTGGACTTGGTTTTCTTTCTTTTTCTAATTTTCTCGTGATCTTCTGTATCATCGGAAGATTCTTCTTTGTCTGACCAGACATTAGAACTTCCTGAAGAAAAGTCTTTATCCTCGCTATCAGTTAGAAAATCCATGCAAGATTTCACAAATTTTGATGTTACGCGACGCTTTTTGATAGTATTAACTCCAGTTATGACTTCCTTAGAAGGTACGTTGTTATCGTTTTCGCTTGGCATCAAATCATTACAAGAAGTTTTGAAACTTGTGCCCAAAACATCGTCATGATGTAGGTCATCCATTATAGTGTCTTTGTCTGTAATATCAATTGTTTTTACATTTGTAAGTATTGTAGGAACTAAAGTTTCATGACTTCCATTTTCTTCTTGCGATGAGGTTTCGAGAATCATTGTGCAAACAACGGTGTTAGATATTGTCTCTGTTGGCTTATGCACGACGTCTATGTAATTATTGGACAATGACAAAGGCTGTATATTCTCCATTTCTTCGCATGTATCATTTAACTCTCGTGATGAATGTGCGATCACAAAAGCATCACAGTTGGATGCATCAGTTTCTGTTCCAACTGTTAGAGTTGCTTCAATCTGGTCAATATTCATCACATCGGATAATACGTTTAATGGATTTTCAACAACTTGACTAAATGGGTAATTATTATTGTTTTCAATTCCAGTAGTACTATTTGAACTTTCATTCGATTTATTAAAAAAAGAATGTGATCGAGTCAAGGAAATAGTTGATGTGTTTATGATTTCCATGTCATTTTGAACAGAATACACGGAGTCATTACTGCTATTAATAATAATGTTAGGTCTATTCGAACTTCTTGTTATTAACTGTGTTTCCGCTTCTACATCACTATTTTCTATAAAACTTTCTGACGAATCTCTTTTGTTTTCAGCAGACCTAAAAACAAAACATGGATACGATTACTATTAGATTTAAGGAATAAGCCAGACTGACTATACTACTGTACTGTATAGGCCAAGTCGACTAAAAATTTGACAACACTTTAACGTAAGGGACATGACTACTTGCCAGACTGACTGTACTACTGTACTGTATGGGCCAAGTCGACTAAAAATTCGACAACACTTTAACGTAAGGGACATTTCTACTTTAGACTCGCATTATTTTTAAAGTATAGATCAACTATTATTCTTCTTAATCTTTAAAAATGTATTTATTTATTACAAGTGTATTATTTTCTATAATTTAATTAACTTCTATTGACGCTATCAATGAGAAAAACAAAATAAGCTAATATTTGTAATATTTAAAGCAAATTTTAGCTTTGCTATGCATTTATTTTTATGTAATATTAAAGTTGAAAAATTAAGAATCCAGCAGGACTCGAACCTGCACCTCTTGGGTATACGCCCCAAGTGCTTTGCCAATTCAGCTATGGATTCGCATGCTGCCGGACTCGAAATTTCTCAACTCTTTTGTGCCAGCCGAAGCTAGACGAACCATTACTTGGTTTTAGCGCCATCTATGCGTTACTTATTCACATAATCGCATACAGTACGTTTGAATTAAGATCAACTCATTACTGTCGAGAGATGACGCATTTTTATCAATACTTGTAATATTTAAAGCAAATTTTAGCTTTGCTATGCATTTATTTTTATGTAATATTAAAGTTGAAAAATTAAGAATCCAGCAGGACTCGAACCTGCACCTCTTGGGTATACGCCCCAAGTGCTTTGCCAATTCAGCTATGGATTCGCATGCTGCCGGACTCGAAATTTCTCAACTCTTTTGTGCCAGCCGAAGCTAGACGAACCATTACTTGGTTTTAGCGCCATCTATGCGTTACTTATTCACATTAATATTACATAAAAATAAATGCATAGCAAAGCTAAAATTTGCTTTAAATATTACAAGTATTGATAAAAATGCGTCATCTCTCGACAGTAATGAGTTGATCTTAATTCAAACGTACTGTATGCGATTATGTGAATAAGTAACGCATAGATGGCGCTAAAACCAAGTAATGGTTCGTCTAGCTTCGGCTGGCACAAAAGAGTTGAGAAATTTCGAGTCCGGCAGCATGCGAATCCATAGCTGAATTGGCAAAGCACTTGGGGCGTATACCCAAGAGGTGCAGGTTCGAGTCCTGCTGGATTCTTAATTTTTCAACTTTAATATTACATAAAAATAAATGCATAGCAAAGCTAAAATTTGCTTTAAATATTACAAGTATTGATAAAAATGCGTCATCTCTCGACAGTAATGAGTTGATCTTAATTCAAACGTACTGTATGCGATTATGTGAATAAGTAACGCATAGATGGCGCTAAAACCAAGTAATGGTTCGTCTAGCTTCGGCTGGCACAAAAGAGTTGAGAAATTTCGAGTCCGGCAGCATGCGAATCCATAGCTGAATTGGCAAAGCACTTGGGGCGTATACCCAAGAGGTGCAGGTTCGAGTCCTGCTGGATTCTTAATTTTTCAACTTTAATATTACATAAGCTAATATTGTTGAACACTTCAACTAATGTAAAGTCAAATAAAATAACGAATGTCCCTTACATTAACTAATTTGTTGTATACTTTAAGTAATAATAAATGAATGACGTACACAAAACCTACTATAAAACACGCATAATCAGTATTGCGTAGACATTGCATACAAATGCGAATGTACACTGCACTTCAAGCATACCTACAGGAATAAAACCCGGGACCTAAGTACCTATAGCAGTCGTATATTATCTACATAATTAATATTAGTTAAGATTGTTTTAACTTTATACTTGGGTGAGAGACGAGCAGAACATTCGCCTCATGGTAAGCGTCAGACCTGGCCATAACAAAGACAGTGCCATTCATAACTTTCATTTACTTATACGTATCCCTTTTTACCCGGTCCAGGCCGCCCAGGTGTATAAAGGTATCGGCACAGAGCGAGAACATACAAACTAGTTTGTACAGGACTACGCAAGTATCTAAAACTTCAACCAACTTACCAATTCTTTATAGGTACCTACCTACAATTTTATTTTAAATAATATACAAGATCGTTACTTATTGGTACATAAATATTATTGTCATTGTAAAATTGTAAGTAATACATAATTATTTACATACCTCTCTATGATTCTCTTCATGTTTATTAATTTTTCCTTTCGGGCAAGTAAGGCACTTAACTGATCAGTGTTATTACTATTGTCACACATTATTTACATTACTTGTATACCTTGATACAATAACAGACCACTAAGAAAAACAATCCAAACAATATTAAGTACACAACATTAGCAGCACGTGAGCCTTGACTGATGTTACTATGAGTTACAATAACAAACTGCGCGCGAATAAGCACGAGTGGCCGTTGCTAAGTCTTCCCCTCCCCCGCATACACACCAGCTTCACCTTACACTGATCGCGTGCGCCTAAGAGATACCTATTTTTAAAATCAAAATAATGTAAGTACTCGATATTGTAACAACGATATTTTAAACAAATAATGTAATGCAAATACGGATTTGATTTCTACTTGTTACGTAATAGGCATCTCACAGTAAGGAGCATATAATGAAGATAGTTTTGTGAGATAATAATGTAAGAGACTAATTCTTAAAAAACTGTTATCATGAATTAATGTAAGGGACATATTATTTAAATTGACTGATGTGAGGTTTAAGGTAAGGGTTTAAATTATTTAATACGATGGACTTACTTTATTTTTCTGAGAAGAAAAGATGACTTACTTTATTTTTCTGGGAAGAAACAATGTAAATGACCGTTAAATCATTTTTTGTGTCATAAATCGTGTTACGCGGTCCAAAAATTTGTACTGTAAGGGACATTTTTTTTAAAATATATAAATTTTAATAATACCAATCGATAGAGCGCGAAATTCTGAATCCAATGATATATATAACTCATTTTCGCCAAAATGTCCCTTACGTTAATTGATACTTCTGGTATCGATATTTTATAATATTTACACAGTATATATTTACCTAAGCTTTTAATGACTCTGCTGTCGTTTCACTTAGGAGAAGATGACGTACTCTAGTTTTGAATGTGTCTCGGGTGGTGCACATCCTGATTTCAAGAGTGAGTACATTTCAATGATTTTTATCTCGCCCGCCATCTTGTATTATTTGTGTATTGGTCCGAATGTATCTTATCCATCACGTATACGTTTTATATACTCTTATTCCAAGTGACTAAAGTTTCGGCAAGGCTGTGTTGCTTTCCATTAGACTTTTCACAATACCTTTAACCCTTCTACTGTAAAAAGCCACGTTCACAGGCCAGCGGGTAACCTTAATTGTCGAGGATGAAGTTTCTGGCACTACATTATTTAGCTTCCAAATTTTGGACGGTCAAAGCTTTGTCCCGTGTGACGTCAATCAGGATTTTAAACTGTCCATTAAATTTCCTCTCAATTTGATGTGTTTGATGTACAGTTTACGTTGTACTGTCCAATTTTGTGGACTGTCACGTTTGCGATAAGCTTTTTTCAAGGCTGAATACATAATTTCATACATAATGTGTTTTGCAGGCAAATCTTTTTTGTTTATTTTCGATGAAATAAAAAATATTCAAGCATTTTTTTTTCATGACGTATATTACACATAAATATATTTATACTAATAGCTCAAACTAATAGGACTACATACAATATGGGCAAGCATTTGAGCGCGAGATAGATTTTGTCGCGTTTGCATCATGTTCTCTCATATAAAAACATGACAAAAACGTTATACTTGCCCCCCTGGAATCACTATTTTAAACAAGAGGGACCGCATTACACAGATGATTAAGAAATTAATATACCTACGTCTATACTTTAGAATAGACAATATTGTTTATAACAAAAATCATTCATGTTTTCTTAAAACACAATATAGCGCTTAGTAAAACCCAAAAGCACCGACCATTTATCCCGATAAAAATCTCGTAAAACAAGGCGGTTTCTCTAAACATAAGTTACTGTTACGCGAATATTCTTGAAAATAAGTGACAAAACTAAAGCAGTATCGATAAGGAAATATGAATATTACTATGTAAAAGTTAGGAACTCTCAGATCGTTTCGGTTTGAGTGGTTTGTATCAACGAAATATTTAAGAGGAAACTTTGGTAAATTTGAAATTTTTCGCTTCGTATATTGGCTTTTGTTTAGCTATGGTATCGTAAGAATTTAGGGAAATTTGACACCTGATATTTAAGCGTCGTATTTTTTTCCTGATGTGTTTACGAAAAAAGTTCTAAGCCCTACTGCGTTGGTATTTGCCGATACACAACACCTATAACAATGATTTGAAATGTTTTGATAATAAAACCCATAAAATGAAGAAAATCATTTGTGCGTACTCCTTTCTAAGAAATTCTGTTAGGATAACCATTATAATACATTTTTATTTTATAACTGATTACGTAAAGCAATTACACAACTATAATATATATAACTATACTTCATTTCACCAAAAATATAATAAAAATATTTCCAAAGTATTATTACCACCCAATAAATGTTTCGAATCAAACATTCATGGTATCTAATCATAATAAGGAAAAATCGTATCTATGTTATTTTGAGCGTATATTCTTTTATCTGATCCCTCAAACACGATAATGATTAAGGAAAACTGAATATTTTGATGTTATATCTTTAATGTATGGTCAAACAAATTTACCTTTGTTTCATATTCGGTTAAAGTGAGAGGTTCTACAGAACCCACGTCAAACAAAATATACTTGACATTATATCTTCAAGAGTTATCCTTGCTTTCTTTGATCTAGCTCAGGCTGTCTTTTACACAATTGTTTTATTTAACTATAGGACAGGGTAAATTCTTGAAAACCAGAAATCGTGTATAATAATTCTGAATATTACAAAAAAAATTGAACTACTCATTTGTCAATCTTTCACAGTCAGAAATAAAATTCTAAAAGTCGGCAACAGATTTGATGAAGCGTTCAGAGATTTTGATTCAGCTCTCAACTTATTCTAGTTTTTGTCTAGTTCGTTTAATCTTTTTATTAACTAAATGCGTGGCTTAGTTTAGCCTCTCTTCTTAATTTCCAATTTTCTTTGTCAATTAAATAATTAAAATGCTAGGCAAATAATTTATATCTTTGACGAATAAGGTTCGAACGTTGAGCTGTCTAATTAAAATGTTTAGAATAAACGTCAAGACTCAGTTCTAAAATATCCAAAAGTTTTTATTATAAATTCAAATTCAAGATGTTTTTCAAGGCGACGCAAACCAATTAATTGTTGACGTAAATCAAATCGTGCCTCTTTAATGAATAATCCATTTGATTTCGGCTTACGGAAACTTTCTAGTGATTGACATCTTTGGTGATAGCGAGTTAGATAATTAGTTTCGGAGACAATCAAAGTTTGTTAGTGGTACGGCTATTTGCAGGCATGAGGTGCGTCTGACAATCTGTCACGCTCATTTATAATAGAAGTAGCTCGACATTATCCATTCTAAAATATGGATGAACAGATATTTTCCTGAGAAGATTGTGAAACTTGTAAAATTAATTTGATAGAAGTTTGAATTAAGATCTACGTCGGACTTAGTTTTCAATATTCATAAGGTATGTTGTTTTCTTTAGGCTACTATATCGACGAATCCTCCGTATAGTAATGTAATCCACAAAAGTTAAGACCTATTGTTAAAATGTTTTAAAAATATATCTTTAGTTTAGGAAATAATGAGTATCTGTTGACAAATAGGATCATAGGTTAGAAAATATATATATATATATATTTTTTTTAAATTTCACAACTTACACACAACGCCATCTAGTCCCAAACTAAGCAGAGCTTGTACTATGGGTACTAGAATAACAGATACTAATGCATATATACTTTTCTTTTGTAAATACATACATATTATACATAGAAACACCCAGACTAAGACAAACCCCCATGTGCACACAAAGATTTGTCTTAAGTGGGAATCGAACCCACGACCTCTTCGTCGCAGGCAGGTACACTAACCACTCCGCCATCCATATCATCCATAGCATCCATAGCCATACGCAAAATACAGTGAACTGATCCAGAAAAAAATTAACTGGACTAAGATCATTCTGTAAAACATGCACGGCGCATTAAAACCCTTTTTTGCCTGTTTTCAATCAACGATTGTGATAATTATATTAAATTAGCATTTAAAATTTTGTCATGAGGTTTTTTGCGCATTTCTCTAGTTACTCGTATGATTAACTAAGTTACGGGTTTTATATTTGAATCACTTAAGGACTACCAATCTAACACCCCTAATAAATTTTCAGTTTTTTTGCCTAATCTACTCTCTGTGCGCTGCTTCTGACTACTGACCAAAACTAGTCTAACATAATGAGTGGATATCATACCTGATAACAGCACATTCCTCTTGCCAAAACAAAGACTCTGTCGAAGAGGGTGAATAAGGACGCCGAGGGTTGATGTACAGTGCACACGATGTTTCTCCCCTGGCGTGACAGCAGACGTAAGAGTACTACCAGCTGACGAATTGACACCACGTCCAGGCCACTGAAAATAAAAATAACAGATATTGATCAGTTTTTTCTAGATTAGCAACAATCATCACTTTAGTTTGAGCATTTTTGTTGACAATCATCAACACCTTTAACTATTTAATATAGTTAATATATATGAACTACCCTCCACCATAATAATATATATTATACATAATAATGTATAGATAATAATTTAATATTCTACACAAATGTATTTTGTACTGAATAAATGACTTATGACTTATATAGAATTAATGCAACAAATATCAAACCCAAGCTTAAGTCTTCTTAAATAAATAAACTAATAGAGTAAATGGATGGCTTTTGTAAATGTTAAACATAAGACCCGAATAACTTCAAATAAAATAAGTGGCATAATGTGTAAATTATCTAGTTAACAAGTTCCACAATAAAGAAATCAATAATTTTGATTAAAATACGCCAACTTTATTTTTTGAGATACACGAGTCATATTTTATTATAAGTGGCAATTACACGGTCTATGAGTATTAACCTACCCTTCCACAAAATAAGAGTAAACATTGTACAATCTGGCAAAGTACTTCGCAATAGGTTTTTTGGTTTAACCCTACAATTTTATGGTTTGTTGACGCACCTAAACAAATAAAATTGAATTATGAGACTATAAAGTTAAATACCGCTTAAATTAATGCGGTTTACAAAATTTTATGGGAATAGGAAGGAACGGGTTTATGTAATATTGTAAGGTTTCTATGTTGACGTTTTGATCGCCATTAACTTCCGAGTAGCTATAAAATATATAAAGCAATCATTAGCTTTTAGTGGAGTTTAATTCCATATTAAACTCGACAAGCGCCTGCAAAATATTAAAAGCAATATGACGCAAACGAACTGTTGCGACGTTAAGGTTAAGGAGTTTAGTAATCTAAGTTCTTGCATATTTCTCAAATAATAGCTTTGTAAAATTAATTACTGAAAAAAACACGTTACTAAAATTGGTGATGGCAATATGAAACAAAGTTAGGTGTATGGTGTAAAAAATCTTTAAGATAAATCCGATTGAGTTAAATCTCTCACACAGCTTCACAATCACAACTTTATAACTTTGAACCCTAGGTTCTTATTCTAATCCATTTTTTACTTTAGTAATCCCTAAAAGAACGGTTACCTTATTAGACTAGTTAAATCTTTTCTTTGTTAGAATATAAAGTGATTAATGAACTTATTAGTAATAATATATGATTGATAATTAATTTTATGCATAATATACCTAGAATGATACTAATAAATAGCATCTTCTTATTTATGTAAAAATAAAATAAATCAATGTAAATAAAGTAATGTATGCAATCAATAAGTTTGAACTGTATTTTTTTACTGCTAGGCTCGGGCCTCTTCTCATTATGAAAGGGTCATAGGGTTAGGCCATAGTCTACTACGCTAGCCAAGTACAGTTTGGACAGGTTTCCGCACAATGTTTACTTCACCGTTCGTAAACGATAATTTTTATGATAATTACACACATATCATATAAAAGACGAATCTTAACGATTTTTTTACAGAGGTGTGTGCCGAGTTCTATCCTGAGACCTTCGACTTAACAGTCCTACAGTCTCCCACTCGGCGTTCACTGCTTTTTTTTTCTGTCAGAAAGACGTATAGCAATCACATTTCACCTGTTATGTTTATGTATCATGATAACATCTACCGGGCATATTGCCAGACTCCATGCTGATACCGAAAAAGTTATACAAATGTGGACATGCGTGAGCTTTAGGTACGGGAGTATTTACTTTATCGACCATAGCATCCAGACTAATCGGCATAAAAAACCATGTATCTTCCTCCTAAAAAGCAATGTTATTTCATATCACTGTATTATACTTTATAAGTAGAATCGATTAAAAAAAAGAAGGGTTATTTGTTTCAACTTTCACCATGCCGGGGTCGGTATAAACAGTGCCTTGGGTCTCGTAAATTATAATAAATTATATTTATTTATTAATCATGTCATAATATCAATTTATCACGGACAGCTCCCGAGATGTTCGTTTTGTTTCAACCGTGTTTCTTTCCTAGCCAGTCTCCCTTACCTGACAAATTAAAGATAAGTGTTGGCTAGGATAATAGATAATGTGTTTATTATTTTGACCTCTGTTGTTGTCTAGACCTCTAAGCTATTAGTAGTTAATAGAGTTTGTGGTAAACCTCACTTTTAATGATGATTACAACTACGATTGTGGCTCTGGGTCACATTGCATGCTAAATCGTAGCTGTAGTCATGCAAAAAAAGCAATATTATTATTATTCATGTGGTTGTTTGAAGTTTTAGTGCACATTTGCAGTTAAAAACCTCAGAAATGATAAAAGTTTTAATTGACGAAGGCGGAGCCGTGAACGGAATTTACAGCTTTTTTTAAAATATTTATCTTTGATAATTCAATCTGAATTCTTTTTTTTTTTTTTTTTTTTTTTTATGGTGGATAGGCACGCGTTTGACCACGATCTCACCTGATGGTAAGTGAAGATGCGGTCTACGGTGGAGCACGCTTACCTATAAGATACCTATTAACTCTTGCTTTGAAAAGATCCAGATTGTACTCATGCGGAAACACAGACTCGGGCAGGGCGTTCCATTCTTTGGCAGTTCGCATAAGAAATGTAGAAGCGAAACGCTTAGTGCGTATTAGTGGAATGTCTACCGTGAAGCGGTGCCTGAGTGCCGTTTCAATATTTGGTCATCTTTTTACTTATGTCAAGAAAACTTAAAGATTGTATTAAGTGACGAAAGTCAGCCCCTTACGCGTGCGTATTCCATAAATGGAATCAGATTTTAAATATCTGTCAGTCAAGCATCGACAGTATTTATATGGACATAAGGCTGCACAAAATTTTCAAAACCCACAGTTTCCTTTACGGAATCGCACCAAGGAACTCCTGGGACATTAGATAAATAAATAGTTTTGGTATAATGTAAGTTGCTTAGTGCCTATTTTAACGGCAAGGTTGTATTAATAAGAATTAATTGAATATTCTGATTATGTAACTAACCTAACCCATCCACTTCTTGGTAGAGCCGTGACGTTTGTTTTCCGTTTCCTACAATTACTTCCTGATTGGTGTGCCTATTTATGTTCTTTAATATCTTTACATTGCATAAAATTAAGACGTTACTCCTTTTTGTGCGCATCTGTAGATCTTTTAAACACCGGAACGACTTTGGATTCAGTTTTAATCAATTTATTAGTATTCATCGTTATTCACGAGAAACGTTTATACAACGTTATGTAGCAAATTCCATTCTACAAGTTTATAACGTCTTTTATACAAATTAAACATGCCGAATGGTGGTGGCCAGCCATGTCTGTATGTCGGTTACTCTGATTTATTTTAGGATAACCTTATTACGAATTGTATCCTTCAAAGAAACGCGGAACTTAGCTTGCTTTATACCCCTTTTAAACCGATCCGACTTTAAATTTGTGGATTATGCCAACCGTTAATGCCCACTTTTCGGCACTGTAGGACATAACAGGTAAGACGTACTGATTGTAGACTTTCATTTTCAGGAATTTTGCCTAAAGATGAGGAGAAAACTCGACGAAAGTAGATACATGCTGCCCCGCCCATCTGGATTCTTCTATTAATAAGTGCATAATTTAATTTAGCATAAAACGCTTTTTTGGCAAATAGTGATTTAAGTCCGTTGACTTTCACGACAAGTACCTAAACAAATAAGTGTAACTAACTGCAACGCTGACGAAAGAAGTTATCCCTCCTTATTAAGTAACGTGTGTAACTAAACAGGTTCCGCAAGCACTTGCTAAGTGCAGCATTGCAACTCTTCATTAAAATGCACACGCCTAACACTCCTTAAATGCTACAAGGCTTAGCACACTAGAGTGTAAAGGCTGATTTAAAAAAAACAAATAATGTCTATTTATTATTTTTATAGCATTTACCTATGCTTAGCAAACACACCACAACAACACACACACAAACACACACACACACACACACACACAAAGCCCTTTTAACTTTTTATTTTTGCTTGTAATAACTTTAAAAATGGTAGCCCCCTAGCTTTGACACGACTGTCATAGTAAATTTAATTATGGCAATTATGGCTGAACACTGTTTTTTAAGATACAGGTGTTTTACCTAGTTTAAGAAACAGGGTATCAATTGTATGTGTAATTGTACTTTAATCTGTACTTTTTGGAAATAAAGTTATTATTATTATTAGCAAATTATACTAAGAAACAGGTGGTGAAATTATGGTACCGGCAGGATTTTAACCTACGAAATTCTGTGCACCGAGCAGACGCTTTAACCAACCAGTTACGGTCGCCTCTTGCCAGAACCCAAAATTTCTCAACTGTATGTTACGTCATTTCGTGACGTCACGTTCATCCATTAGTTTCTATCTGAAATGCCCGGCGGGCAGAAGGTCGCAGGTTCAATTGCCACCGATCCCATAATTGTATCAACTACAAACACTAATTAAAACGAAGGAAATAATTAAAATTTACCTGCATCTACACAGTAAATGCAATTGCAAACCTACTTATATTTAATTCGATAATGCAACCTCTGATTTATCGTATTCATTAATTAATTATACCTAAAGCCAACCACCAACTTGGTGCCTAAGAATAAACAAAATAAAATATTACATGTCTATTTTATTTTAGACTAGGAATAATAAAAATATCATCAGCAAACATAAAATTATTTACTAGAAAAATGCCATCTTGCTGTGCGAATTCGGAGAATGTATTGGTCATCTTAGTTAGTTGATTAAGGACACAGATGGATACAAAGGTACACAGGCCACATCAAGCTATATCTTCAATTATAAGCGTGTCTCGCAATGCAGGGCAAGAGTAAACAATGCGGGACCATCTAATACTAGAAATGTTTGCTTGATTTGTAGCCGTGAAGAGTAAAGTAAAATGAGACGGTACCGTATTTTTTCCAGAACTCAAACAACACACTCCTATTACTTATACTGATTACTTTATTTTCCGTACTTTACAAACCGTAATAAATCAGACCCGTTTCAATATAAAGAATAATTGATGCATTCCGGAACGTTCCATCCCGGTACGAATTAATGCATTCCGTGATTACAAAAAGCAAAAAGGTTCTACAAATCAGTTCACTTCAATCTCAGGGTAATTTTGTCAAAATTGGATCCTACCAATGGGTGGACTTTCCTAAACACGATTCAGACTTAACTTGCAGTAAAAGGTTATGGAAGGGACGCGGTGATTAAGGCAATTACCTCATTGTACTTATGTTATTTTGTTTAGGTTATTGGGATTGGAGTCCGACCTTTTGCGCAATATATATTAATGAATTACTTTAAAGATTTTCCTTTTACATTCAAGTGAAAGTGTTCTTATTATTGGAAATGAGGTTATTTTATTGTTTGGTGGCAAACATTGTAAGGTTTCTCTTCAATATTATAGTCGTTTGTATTTGACCTTTGATTTTACAACAAGAGAAGTAAAAAATATATGCTCTTAGAATATTTTAGTAAAGCTTGTGACGTACCGAAAAAGTCCTTGACCTTTTCATGGAAATATTATATTTTACTTGAATACTGTGTGAAATTCAGTCTATACAAAAGAAGTCTTATTTACTTATTCGGTCTATCATCATCACCCTGACTAATCTGGTAAGCCTTATAACCACCAGCAAATTTTAACAGACAGCGATTAACAATCTCCAGAACATCAAATTACAAAAACCACAGATATAGATCTACATAGATAACGCAAGTATCACGATTTTTATTGAAACCAAGCGTGCCGACTTTTTAATACCTTTTGTGACGTCACAGCCGAAATTTAGTGACGGGAAATCCAAACCGATTCAAAGACACCGATGCCGCCGATGCCCATCCGCCCAGTACGTTCAACTGGAGCCGTCCGCTATGATTTTCTCTGACAAAAGACGCACGTGGACTGAAGTTAGCGGCGACCAACCTCGACGCTTGGTCGGGGTTGAGACACGCGAAGTACATGCATTTGCGTTATCTATGTAAATCTATATCTGTGACAAAAACCTTCTACGCACATTTTCCCCTTCATCCCATAACGTTACCCTTAACCCTTATTCAATATCATTCAATTCCTCACGAGACGTATTTCACCACACTTTTTCTTCCTGCAAATCATCAGGATAAGTCCTGACAAAAATTGTTCTCTTACAAACATATGGGAGCAACATAACGATGCCAATTACTCAGGGCTAATCCGAGGATTAAGCTTTTCCTCGACCAGGATTACAACAGTTGTAGCGGTCGCTGTAATTGTTTTTTTTTAACAATGTTCCCAGAAAAATATTGCTCAGCAAATATTCTTATATGGCTGGACTATTTTTTGTGAGGTGACCCTTTAGCGTGTTTTTTTAGACTGCTAAAGTTTTACGTTAAATAACTAAGTTGACATTAAAAAAAAATTGTATTTAAGGTCAAAATAAAGTATTTTTTGACTACTTAATTGCAATAAACTGCTGTCCATGGAGCATGGAAGCGGCCGTGGCGCATTGGATAAGGCATCGGTCTTACGATCGAGAGGTCGTGGGTTCGAATCCTGGCCATTACACAACGGACGTGAACTTCCTCCTAACACAAGCGAATTAAGCTTAGCTGGAGGGGGTTAACAAGAATACTAGTAATTTGTATTTGAAAATTACTAGTAAGCTTTAAAAAAAAAAAAAAAGAAAAAAAAAAAAACTTTATTGTTTGCAGTAGAATAATGTCCACGTCCAAAGTTTAAGACTAGGTTAAAACAATAAAAAATTGATTCTGACACCACTAAACAAAGTGGGACCATCTTAATTTGGAAATGTAGCGCATATAAAGATTTATGCTGTTAAGCCTTGTGGTAAAATATCAATATACTGCAAACTTACGTGGTAGGTTCATCCAAAAATATGACAGGTGGGTTGTTGACAAGCTCCAAGGCGATTGATAGCCTTTTCAACTGTCCGCCAGATAAATGTTCAGTCATGGTTTGTCTGTGGTTCCAGAGACCGAGGGTTTGAAGAATCTCTTCTACCTAGAAAGAAAGGAAATTTCGTTACTTTACATTATTTGATTTGTCATGATATTGTGCCGGTACATATTATATTCCAATGCAGCGTCCATCTTTGTCAACTCACGGTGAGGTAAATTATACTGCTAGACCACGAGGCAGGCAGTGATTTTATGATAAGTTAGGTACAATAATAATACTTAGGCATAAAATAAGAAATAGCTGAGTTTCTCTTTCTCTATCTTTTTTCCTTTTTTTTCATAATACTTGCTACAGCAAACTAGCTCAAATATTTATCACTAGCTTTTGGTTATATTTTTACTTTATTACTATTCTCCGCAGCTTTTCAGCATGGAAATCGACATTTCATGCCAATTTCTTTCAAAATTGCGGCATTTTTCTTCTACACTTTCAACTCCTAATTCAAATTTTATTTTTAATTTATTTTATTTAAGGAATCTATGTGCAGAATTTCTCGCATTTTCCTTTAATTATTTCCACATAAATTATCGCTCGCTAACAGTGAAGGAAAACATCGTGAAGAAACCTGCATGATATGACGCCAGTGCCTAGCTTACATGTATTGGATATAGGCCAGCTATTATTATTATTATATCTCCTTATAAACTTACAATCCCTAATTCAAGTAAAATTTCCAAGAGTCTAATAGTTCATTAACGTCATGGTAAAAAAGTAAAGTACAGAATTCATGCAGTTTCCAGCTCAATTGACGACCATATTCACTTTCACCCTCTAATTAAACCCTGTAGAGCTAATTAAAAATATTTATTTCAGTTTTTATATTAGAACACTAGATACACCGCTGTGAAAACCGCACAGCATTAAACATCTTCAATATGCAGACATAGCTTATTTACAATTTGTAATGGTGAAGTTTACTTTTCCTCTCTTTTTTTATGAAAACGTCCATCTTTGAAAAAACCAATTTTTATTTCATACCGCGGCAGGCAACAAAACGTTAGAGTCCAAAATACACCAATGTTGAAATTGTAAAGAAATGTGTCTCAAGTTCAAGTTTTCTTTTTGCATTTCGTATGCAAGCCAGCTTTAGCTTTACATAAACGTTTTAAGAAAAGAGTAGGAAGTATGTAAGTACTTAAACACTGAATACAGCTCGTGACATTTTGTTGTGAGCAAAAGCTTAAGAGCTTACTTTTAACTCCTCTGAGGAAATTCACTCAAGATCTTTTAGGGTAAAAGATGCGGGCATAATTATTGTATTTTATAGGTTTTCTACTGATTTAAATCCTTAATATAAGATCAAGCCTATATTTCCCAAAAGGGTATGGCAGGGGTATATTACATCCAAACACAAATCCAATTCCGTGCCCCTATTGAGAATTTTTGGACGGAAAAATCCCAAATAAAACTTTTTCCTTACCCGAGAATCATACCCGAGACCTCGCGGTGGGAGGAGCATACGCTAACCACTAGACCAAAGAAGCAGTTAAACTTTTGATATTCTTAGTTCTATAATTAATTTCGGAATGATAACCTCGTTCCATATAGTGAATAATCTAAAAGATGTAATAAGTCATTTATTTCTTAACAAAATAGATTGTGTTGAAAATTAACACAAACACACGCAGCGTCACCCGCAATGGTACATAAAATAGAAACATTTGTTCGACCAAAGCTTAACCTACGTTACATAGAAAGAGTCGAAATATGTCACAGATATATCTTATTTATTTTATATTATTTTATTTTAAAACTTCTTGCACATAATAAGTGTACTATGGCGGACTTAATGCCATAGGCATTCTCTACCAGTCAACCGTAAGGTGGTGCAGAGATAACAAAGGTAGGTGCAGTAAAAATGTTCCAAATAAAAGAGAAAAGCTTATTAATGCTTTCTTGTTCTTTATGCCATTTTTCTTTGGTTTAGTTTGTCGTGAGTTTATTCAAAAAGCTCATACTATATTTGCATAATATAATTAGACAGTTGTCCCACCAACGACGAGAAAACGACTAACTATCGGCTATTTTCTCGCTCAAGAAACGTACAATAGATATACTTTCCGTGTGAACAAAAGAGATGCATATACAAACAGTTGATCGCTGACTGTTCACACTGCCGGCGAGCACTCGCTTATAGCCGAGCTACACAAATATCGGAACTACGCACTCGCTCCCCGTGTCTCGCTAACTCGTTTCTAGTTCTAGCTCTACTCGTTACTCGTTAATCGTTGCCGGTGAGACAAGTGCCTTATGCATAGTTGGTTTACCAACAAAATCAAGTTGAACAGCAATAAATTAAGCGCAATGTAGCTATTAGTTAAGAGGGAACAATTGGTTGGCTGTTTTCCAAACAAAAGAAATATGGGTTTACCTTTAACATTATTAAGATTTTATAGAACAAATATATCTAAAACACTAAAATGCATGTTACATCTACAGGTCCTATGTCGTAGAAAGTATGTATATCGCCATTTACCAGGCCCAATTCCAGACGCCGCCGCGCCGTGCTGCTACTGAGAAATTCCTGACGGAAAAATTCAAAACTGGGCCCGATCCGAAAATCAGACCAGATATATTGCAAGGGCCGCTCATAGGATTGAAAAATAGAAAATTTTTATTTAAAAAAATACATGACTTTAAAAAGTTTTAATATATTTTATCGATACGAACTTAAATAAAACCTTATTGTCCAAAAGTCACGATTTCCAATAAAAGATTCAACTCGTCCGATACAAAGCACAGCAGTCCCCTAAATCACGAACTCTTTGAGTCTAGTGAATGCCTCTTCATGCCTCAATATAAAGTAGACGTGATCTAATCGTGCTTGAAAAAGATCTTTTGTTGATGCAATATAGATTTTGTTCTTTCATTGAATGTTAGTACATTATTGTACATGATACTAGTTATTCATGTTTTCATAAAAAGATTAGTTTGCATCTGTTATTTTTTTTTTGTGACCGTATTTGTATCACAGAATTGGGATTCAAACCTGGATCGTTTTATTGTTTTGTGTGTGACAAAATGATTAAAAAACACTCCTTTTAAATATCAGCTATTGAGTTGTAGTTAAAACTAATATTTTGTTTTATACCTTACTTAAAATAGAAACCCTTTTTTTTAAAGCCTCGTGACCCAAAATGCTGTTAGCATTACCGCGTTGTATTGCGATACTAAAAATGACAGTGAATTATTCAGTTTAGATTCAGTTATAAGATTAGTTTCATTTAAAAAGGCAACATGTATATTTTCTGTAAATAAAGATGTTATTTTAAATTAATGGAACTATAAAAAATAAATTTAAAACAAAAAAGTGATGCACACAATTAAATGACATGTCATGTCAATCAACAGAAATAAAAAACAATGAATCGACGATGATGAATTATTATCGCATTTAAATCGAGTTAAAAGGCAATCATCATTCATTCGCCATAAAATGCCACTGGTATTTCCACCTGGAAGTAATTATAAATCAGGATGCTTTAACTTTATTGCAGATAAAACATTCACCTTTCACCGGTAAAATAATTAAAATAAAGGGCAATATTTCAAAAAGATATTGGAGTAATTTATTTCCTTTTGCGTAGTTTCGAAACACTATAATGACTACCCGATCAACGATTTATTTAATTATTAATTTTACCAGGGTGTCGAAGGAACTCACACAGGCGATACATTATTTTATTTTACTATTATTAAAACAGACGTCTTAATTTTAACTGCAGTTGTTTTAATCGTCAGGAAATTCTCAATTGCAGTACGAAGTTGGTATTGTGCCCGTTGGATGGCGATAGCCTAGCCCATTATCCAATAGGACCCTGAACACAACAGTTGTAGTGTGGATGTTGTACACCTTTGGGTTACATAGGCATGATGTTATGTTATAAAAAAAATCAACATTATATTCTGTTACATATCTTTAAAATTGTAATTAATATCATGTCAACGAAAAACGCTCACTTTTCTCCTTAAAAATGAATATAATAATATGTAATAAAAGTTAATTATAAATATGTCCGGGATATTAATTTATGCCTCCGTAATTTCGAAACACAATAATAAGTGCCAAAGAAATAATTACTATTGCTTCGGCGTGTATCGGATTTAATTCCATTCCGTGATAATTGGGTAGCTTAATGATAATAGATGGCTCATTTTGCATGGATAATTTAATCAAAAAATAATCTAACACATCGCGATTTTTTTGTTCTAAAAAAAATCTCTTGGGTCATTGCCCATGTTGCCAAGTTAGTCGTCAAATGGGGAATGACGGCTATTGGTTGAATGATTTAAATATAAAAAGTAATGACCAATAAAATATCGCCATTTAATTTTGTTGATAGGTGTTTTTATAAAAGCCTGTTATGATTAGATTGGCTAATACCAGATAAAAATTCTTGAGCTATTAATAAACGTTACAATAATATTAAGATCTTTTTGAGGCCAATGAAAAAAACACGCTTTAAATTTCAATTAGAGATTTCAAAGATTATGATTATTTTGACATATTATATTCTATATTGAGATTGACATAATTTATTTTTGACATCATATTATTGACTTAAGTTTCAACTTTTGACATTATAATGAATATCAATTTGATACATTATTTTTATTATTTAATATGATGATTAATGAAAATTAATGATGATTTGTATAACCTCATTTCATGTTATTTCAAATATTGTTAAGTAAAGGCAATCTGTGTGTACATTTTTTTTTAATTTTTATATTTTGTAGTGTAAATAGTTTTTGTTATTAGTATATAAATGTTTTTTATGTGTAGGCCTATTCTAAAACCCTTATATATACAGTAGTATACACACATTGTTTTTACTCCTTTATTTTCTGCTTGAAGTGTAAGATATTGCAACCTTATATACTATGGATTTATTTATAATAATTAAATTGCATTTCTCTAATTAAGTTTATTTCTCTTTATAACCATATTTAGCTATAATGTTGTTTTGGTTGCTATAACTTACACATAGAATTATTGTCAAAAAACAAACAAATATTGTATGAATTATTTGAAAAGATGGTGCACATGAGTTTCTCACCAGCTCTTCTCATGATGCAATACCCATCGGAGCTGGTACTTGGATTGATTTTAATTCAATTCTCTAAGTTGAATTAAAGTCAATCTAAGCTCCGGTGTCAAATCATTTTATTACAATAAGTATTATAATTTAGTTAGCTAAGTTTTATTTTAATTTTATATTTTTTGTGTTTTGATGTTTGTTTTGACGTGTTCAAGCGCCCCTTGGGGCCCATGGAAATAAATGATTTGATTTGATTTGATTTGATTTGAATCTTTTGATGGGTTTTGAAGTGAACATAATATATACATTGATTCAATTTAAAATATCTTATAATCTTACAACTTATATCAGTAGCTATACATCGTTTCTGATCTTCAAAGATCTGTCTTGTGATCTAACAGGCGGTTGTCGATGATATTATTTAGGACTGCCCACCATAGGTGCAGCGCAGACGACAGACTATCCGTGACGCACTTTTTAGTCTATGAAAATAGAACCTGTGCAATTATATGCAGTAACGCACACGACGCGCAAGAAGTCCGGCGCGCAAAAAATCCGTGTAATTCGGGCAGACCGCATCGCGCCGCGACACGCCGCTCGGCACAAAAAGTGAGTAAAAAAAATAGAACGTTTGCTTCAACGCGCGCTAACGCAGACGGCGCACACTTTATTCGGCAATCTGCATTTGCTAGAGGTGGACGTAACGCACGCTATTTTTTATCATGGCGCCAGAGGTCGATGTAACGGTGTTAATTCAAGAAATACAAAACAGACCAGCAATTTATGATTCTTCTAAGGCAGAATATCATGATAGACATTTAGAAAGAAAAATGTCTGTATGTCTGTCCCTTCAGTAATCTTACCGAAAGTATAGGATGTACCCAAAATTCTCTATTTCTTCTTCTTTTTCTGTACTTCATGTACAAAATAATACTTCGCGATCTCTGCACGATTTCCATAGCGTCTACGTCCCTACAGCTCTGCCGACAGAATGATCGAAGATGTGCGTCGTGTGCGTTGAGTCTGTAAAAAATCCGCGACCGACTTTTTGCGCGCCATGCAGACGTTTTGTGCGCCGCAGACTCGATCGCACAAAAAGTGTGCCGTCTGCGCTGCACCTTGAGGTCTCGCGACCGATCTCTGGGTCGAGCAAAATTGTGAATTGCGATTTTTCCATTACGGATTTTGCTAAGTTGAGAGTCTTGTAAAGAACTTGGAAGATAGTGATAAGCTCACCACCACATATTAGACTTAAACTTAACAATTTAAATGTGGGTGTTAAGCCCACTCCACACCCTTTAGTTATCTACACAGATTTAGTCAGATTCTGACCATGTATCTATGACAGTTAAGTTTTAGAGAATAAAGAAAATTTACTGTAAAATTGTAAAAAACTGTCTCGTTGGTCTAGTGACTTATGGTTAGCGTATGTGCCTTTCACCGCGAGGTTTCGGGTTAGATTCCCGGTTCGGGCAAAAATGCTATTAGGGCTTTTCGGACAGGAAAATTTAAATAGCAGCACGGAGTTTAAATTGTTCACGATGGATTGCAAAAGGTTCAACCACTATCATATGGGACCTAAACATAGCAATTAAAATATTGGTGTTATACACTTCTGCCACACCATTATAAGTAATATAGGCGTGATGATATGATATATTATGTTACTGTTAAATGAATGTACTCACAATAAGCTCCTTCTCAGCTTTCCCCAGCTCCTTCCCTAGCTTCAAATTGGCTGCAATTATCATGGATTCCTGTAAAGTCAGTCTTGGCTGCAGAAGGTCATCCTGCATGATGTAGGTGCTCAGCTTCTTAAACACACGCATATCTCGGGCGTGGCCGTTCACCGTGATCCGACCGTTGACGCCATTTGAACTAGAAAAAAGGCATAATAATAATAAATCTTTATTTGGCTCAAAAAAAACGTACTTAAATTAGAAAATCCTGTGCTATATGTTCGAGTAACTGCCAGTTTCACAATTAAGCTAGGTACGAATAGGAATACTTACTCAATTTGTCTAATTTATTGACTTAGTTAAAATTAAATAATTAATGTACTATATATGGTAAACGTCTTAAGCCTAGAAATGTGGCATCTTATGTGTGTTGCCCGAATGTTGTAAGCGAGTGTGTTTGCGCGTGTGATGTGAATGTGTGTGGTATAAAAAAAATCATCAGCCCATGAGAACTTGAGATATATCCCATTGAAGTCTCAGTGTTTTAGGTTAAAATTGTCTTTTAGTCTATTTTATTTGGTCAATGTCAATAAAGATATATCAAAAAGAGTTATCGATGCGACTCGTGACCAGAAGGCTGGTTTGTAATTGGCTCAAAGAATAAGCTTTGCCATACAACGTGGCAAAGGTGACATCGTGCCCAGAAGGCTGCTGCCAGCTTTCTGGGCACGATGTCACCTTTTGACATCGAAGCGGAGGAGTTTTTTTGATGCTCTATAAAGTTTTGTAAATATCATATTATAAGTTATTGTAGGAGTGTATATTATTGTATTATAACATAAGCATTTCGATTCGTTACATAATCATGTGATCAAAACTATAGTAGGAAGTAGGAAAAAAAACAAAACAAAAGTATGTATGTATTAGTATCAGTTATTCTAGTACATGCTCTGCTTAGTGTGTGTATACATGTTGTGTGATATTTATTTAATAATGATGAATGATAGAGCAAAGTGGAGAAAAAAAGGAAGGCTAAACCCCATTACCAGATGGGATTAA
Source organism: Hypena proboscidalis (assembly GCA_905147285.1). Classification (NCBI taxonomy): domain Eukaryota; kingdom Metazoa; phylum Arthropoda; class Insecta; order Lepidoptera; family Erebidae; genus Hypena; species Hypena proboscidalis. The sequence continues at coordinate 4,646,896 of LR990132.1, forward strand.
TAATGACCTGGAAGAGATAAGAGAGGGTTTTACAAACTACGTATACATGTTTTTATCAGTAAAAGGCTCTTAAGCGTGATAAAACACCAGCCTTTTTAGCACGCTTGACATTCTTGATTTGACATTTCGATTTAACTATGACATAGTTAACAACCTAAAAAAATAAAAGACAAAATAAATTGACGTTTCTATGTTTATGACCATGTCATAGTCAAATTAAAATGTCAAGAGTTTCAAGACGTGAAAAAGTTAGTTTCAACCTCTGTGAATCACTAGAATAAAAAAAGTATCCGTAATCAATTGAAAATAATTATAAGCGAACAGTTTAATTACAATAAAAATTTTGAGACTAAACATGGTTATTTTGTTACTAATTATTAGATATAATGGTAAGTTTTATCGTGAACAAAGAGATTGCAACATCACTGAAATATCGAAATAAATCGCTACAAGAAATATACATGGTAGATATAAAATAATAATAATTAGTAAATTTAGTTACAATTTGATTCCTGCAACAAATACTTATATTGGTCACTAATTAGCTAAAGAGAATTAACCTCATTTCAAACTTATTTTGCTCTAGGATCATAATAAATAATTGGTTATAGCAATATTATTGACTACCCATTGTTGATTTTATAATCTAACTTCTGCCTGCGACTTCATTCACGTGAAACGATATACGATATACCGGTGGACGACCGGATGGCGGAGTGGGTAGTGTACCTGTCTGCTACGTCAAGGTCGCGGGTTCGATTCCCGCTTAAGACAAGTCTTTGTGTGCATGAACATGGGGGTTTATCTTAGTCTGGGTGTTTCTATGTATAATAAGTATGTATTTACAAAAGAAAAGTATATATGTATTAGTATCAGTTATTCTAGTACCCATAGTACAAGCTCTGCTTAGTTTGGGACTAGATGGCGTTGTGTGTAATGGGAGTTATTTATTTATTTATATAAGATTAATATGTGTGAATAACTGCTTTAATAGCAAGAACCTGGTTAACGTAGCGCCTCTCACCGCAAGGTCGCAAGCTCGATTCCTGTACCGGGCAAAGTGTTATTCGTGAACTTTAATATCAGCACGGCGTTGGAATTGTGCCCGGTTGATGGCATTAGGCTCACCCCCTATCACATGGGACCTAAACATAACAGGTGAAATGTGGGTGTAGTACACCTCTGCTATTCCCTACTTGGTAATATAGGCGTGATGTTAGGTAACATGTGTGCAAAATTTCATAATATTTTTTTGCATTTAAACAATAGTACAAGATAAGACATGGACACAAACGAGAGCGTGCGAAATCTTTTCTGGTGGTACCATATTTACTTTAAGCATCCTAAAACTGTACAGTTACGTTCTAATATTAAATAACTTATACTAACTATACAATACGTAAAATAAATGTTTAATTACATAAACAAATTTTAATGTATTAAGTACATAATAATAACAATGCTGTGCAACATTTTTATGGCACCAGATCCATATTATTAGATTATACTAGCTAACCCGGCGAACTCTGTTCCACCTTAAAGGCAATAAATAAGGAGGTTTTGGAATGTATTAAGTTAATTTGTTTAAGAGAAAATAAAAATTAAAAAATAAGTACATTAATCATTCATTATTGTTAAGCTCAGGGAAATTTTAATCGAAATAGAGTGAAAAACATTTACAAAAAAGACGATAATTGATCGAGCGGGATGAAAATGATTTAATTACTAAAAAGGCTAGAAAATAGGGGTTGGTGATAAAAGGGTAAACATTTTAGGTTGTATATTTTAAATGCCACATTATAGAAAAATAAAAATGTTAAGGGGGAACAACCCTTTTTAATTAGGGATATGAAATATAGATAGTAGCCGATTCTCAGACCTTATGAATATGCATATAACATTTGGTAAAAATCAGTAAAGCCGTTTCGGAGGAGTAAGGTAACTAACATTGTGACACGAGAATTTTTTTTATAAGATGAACTATTTATTTATGTTTATTAAAATAATTAATTACTTAAATATTTACTACTTTAATACATTTTGAATTAAAAAAATATTTATATACAATAATATACATAAAAAATATAAAAATATATTTACAAATCTTTATACAGCATCAAAAATTCCTCCGCATCGATGTCAAATGCTGACATTGTGCCCAGAAGGCTGGCAGCATTGCCACGTTGTATGGCAAATAGAAACCAGCCCTCTGGTCACGAGTCGAATCGGTTAATCTTTTTGAGATAATTATCTTCAAAAAGCAGCCGGGCGCTCGGACCCCATGACCCTAAAGTTTCTACCCCAAACGGCTCAAATATATAATCACTGACGATTTATTATATTTTTATTATATAAGATTATCTACAAAACAAAATTTGACATTGTAAATAAATATTATTTTTACACCAGCTTACATCTTATACAAAGTACCGACTAATGAGTCAATAAATAATAATAAACGAATCATAAAATGTGATAATTCCATGCTAAAACACTTGTTGTGTTATAACACGAATTTTATTACTAGTTTTATCTATCAGTTAAAGGTCACATCATATTGTAATAAATTAATTTAGTTTTTTTAAATAATCAACATGGTACTTTTTAGGCAGACGTGTCTCTTATTGACTTCCACTCTTTTCTTTTGTAACCTTTTCCTGACCGCCTGTCAGAGAGGTGTAAAAGTCATCGCCAGCATTTTCTTGTACTTGAAATTTGGAAAATTGTTATTTTATTTTACCTATGATACTAACGATATTGCCGTCAAAGCTACAAGAAATTTTAAAAGTATAATCACGCACTCTCATAAAATTAAATACCTTACAATTTTCTGTTTTTAAAATTACAATGTCACTACCTAGACTAACTAGATTTAGAATTTATAATATATATAAACAATGGAAGCTAGTGAACTCATGCTTTTTGTTGTATGTAAAAAAACATTATTTCTGTTTTTAAAATTACAATGTCATTAGATTTTGCAAATGAGGTTATATAAATAGCACCAATGCTTAATTGTATACTTTATTACATCTTAAAAATAGAATATAATATATATAAACAATGGAAGCTAGTGAACTCATGCTTTTTGATGTATTTAAAAAAAAATCATTATTTCTGTTTTTAAAATTACAACGTCACTAGATTTTGCAAATGAGGTTCTATAAATAGCACCAGTGCTTAATTGTATACTTTATTACTTTTTAAAAATAGAATATAATATTTATAAACAATGGAAGCTAGTGAACTCATGCTTTTTGTTGTATTTAAAAAAAATCATTAACAATTGTTTCCTTGATCAGCTCATACTCATACTGTTTTCTTTGAATCTTTATACACAATAGAAATCTCGGAAAACAAAATAAAATAATTACATACAACAGAAACTATGTTCTTTGATATCTTGTCATCCATGGAAACCAACATTTTCTATTGTCTTTTTTTGATCTTACGTAACATGTTATAATAATGGGGTGCATGAAAGGAGCCTCGAGTAGTGACGTACACAACGATTCACTACGTCCGGCGCGATTCGCGAGTTCTTCAAAGCGAATTGGTTAATCCTTTCACCACGATGGCAAGTCGAAATAAAATTTGACTCAGCCATCGACACGACGAAGAAGAAATAATAATATCGGTTTTTGGTCCATCCATTTATTATACAGAGTTAGTGCGACAGAGTGTATTTTTCGGTAAAAAATAACCGTAGGAAATAAACTCTAACTACGTCTAGAATTTGTGGTTTCAAACAATGACGCATCCATCCTGTAGAGTTGAAAGTGTAACCTTGAATAATTGCCATGCCAATTAAGATCATAAATATATATAAATCTTAATTCATAAATCTTAATACAAAATTGAATATCATAAAATTTAACTTTATAAAATTATATCAAATTAATATTGTGTTGATTGCTAACCGGTAAAAAATATAACCTGAGATCAAAGTTCATGAACATCACCGCCTTAAAGCCGCCATTTACGATGGGTTTTGTAGACATAAAAGATTTTTCATTGAGTTGCGAATAAAGCAATTATTATTGTATAGGTTTTTAGCTCATACATTATTAACGCGCGAAAACACTTAATATTAAGACCTTTTTTAACTGACAAATAGATCCTAAGATTACTTCGTAATATTCTTAGTAATGACAATATTACGACTATGTTTAACGACATAGCAAAAACTTACCTTTACCGAAGTCATTAACTAGATTTATAATGATGGTAAAGAAGTAATTAGACAGATGCTAATGAAAATGTTTTAAAGGAAACCATGAATGCTACACAGTATAAATATAATATATATGTTCTCATTTTCTGAAGTTTTCACAGATATAAACTTCTAATTGTTGTCTAAAATGTAACAAATAAAAAAACTTACGCGCAAATAAATTTTCTTAAATTGCAACAAATTTACCTAGGTAATATAGCTTTTTTAGGGATGTGATAACACCGAAATCGATCAACGATAGTGCAGTGGTGCGCTCTTATAATAATAATAAAAATGTTTATTCCAGAAAAAGATATAGGTCTTCAAAAATTATATTGAGGTTTCTAATATAATTTTCTTCTAAACTGAATAGTTTGCGTGAGAGACGCTTCCAAAATGGAAAAATTAGTTCCCGCCCCCCGTAACTTCTAAAATAAGGGAATGATAAATGCAAAAATAATATATGATGTACATTACCATTCAAACTTCCTTCGAAAATTGGTTTGAACGAGATCTAATAATTAGTTTTTTTTGATAAGTTATAAATCGTAAACCACATTTTACTTTTCATTCAATCAACTCCAATATAATAAAGAACAAAAACATTTATTTCGATGTTTAGTGGTACGGAACTCTACGTGCGCGAGTCCGACTCGCACTTGGCCGGTTTTTGAGTAATGATATGATCTATAAAATATTCGTAGAACGTGTTGATGTGTGCAGTTTACGCATAATTATACTTAGGCATAATATTTTGCATACTATGGCTTATTCGGAAACAGAACCTTATCAGTCTGAATTATGTTGTTGTATGTGTTTTTTAAAGTTCAATTATTGGTATGTATATTTATAACATGATGCTTAGTTTATTTTATAAATTAAATATAATAACACTTACTTATATCCAGCCAAGATGTTGAGTAGTGTTGTTTTTCCGGCTCCAGACGGGCCCAGGATGCAAGTGAGCTCTCCGGACCGGCATTCGCCTGACACGTTGTGGAGAATCTTCTTTTCACCTAAAAACAAAGAGATAAACCTTTAAATACTATCTTACACCCACTACTCTACCCGCATGAAAATAATTGAACGGCTTTCGTTTTTCATAATTGGAATCACACGAAATTTGAATTTCTGTCAATTAAATATCGACCGTTTCCATAAAAAACTGCACTAAATTTTCGAAACCAACAGTTTTCCTTACAGAATCACGCAGACTTCCAAAATTCAAAAGCTACCAAATAACGCCAAAAATAGTTTTTAATGTCAGTGTTAATCTTTTTTACCAATTTTTTAGGGGCCTATTATTGGCGTTAATTAAATACTTTTGACATTTAGTAGTTGGTTCATCTTTTTTTTAATAAATTATTTTTGACTTGGTTGGTTAGTAATGCTATGAGAAATACGATGGAAGTAATCGATTTGATTTGCTGATGGAAATTATAAAATGTCCCATCCAAATCAAAGAAAGTTTCCTGGCACTATAAAGGAGTACGCGATACATCTGCTTGCGCCTCAAGGCGTACACAGGTGTTATGTTATATTTTGAAATCATTACTAAAACTTATAATGTGGAAAATTCCTACGAAAAGATACGCCCACGATTCGCGTGGCTAATTCTAAATTGCAAAGCATACGAATACAAATACGTCATAGGCAACAGGCACAGATAATAACGTATCAATTACTTATCTATAAATAAAAAATAATAAAGTGGTTTTAACTTAGCATAGTAATAGTCGTATTACTATTTCGTGTTATGTAAAACCGACGTATAAAAAGGTTTTAAGATCTTTTAAATTCTTGTTAGATTTTAGTACATAACATAATTTAAAACTAAATCTTCATATTAATTGATTATTTTTATGCTGCAGCTATGGTAAGCAAATTATACTAAGAGACAGTTGAAAAGTTATGGGACCGGCAGGATTTGGACCTGCGACCTTCTGCACACCGGGCAGTCGCTTTAACCAACTAGCTACGGTCGCCTCTTGCCAGAACCCTACATTTCTCAAGTGAATGTTACGTCATTTCGTGACGTCACGTTCAAATCAAATCAAATCAAATCATTTATTTCCATGAGCCCCAAGGGGCGCTTGAACACGTCAAAACAAACATCAAAATTTGTTCAAACATCAAAACGTTCATCCATTTGTTCCTAACTTATGTAGGATACAAAAGGTTTAAATCCTGCCGATCCTATAATTTTTTTAAACTGTTTCTTAGTATAAATCTTCATAGTCCATTTCTTAAACACATAGATATTTATATATATATATATAATATAAATTTAATTGAAGTAATTATGCTCAGCTCATTGAACAGAATTTTAAAGGCATTTAAGGTACATTTTCGATCCTAGAATAGTATTTCATTTCCGCATCTTAGCAAACCAAGCCTCAGCTAAGAGGGACTATGTCGTAAATGCATTCTGGAGCCAGTAATGGCATTACATCATAAATAATTTCGTTTATACCTTGCAGTAGCTAATATTGCTTTTAAGTGAGTAAAGGGTATGTCAATATTTATTTGCTAACACATTTTATACGTTAGTAAATCTCTGGAGTACAAGTATACCACTGCTCCCTTGGTACGGTATGTCACTTTTGACATAACGATTCAACTATTACGTAGCATAGAAATGTCAAAAGACATAAAAATGACATATCCATGTTGATAACTACGCCATATTCGAATCGTAATGCCAAAAGTGATAAACCGTGCTAAGAGAGCTCGTTCGTTGTGAGCACTGGCTTGTCACGAAGCATCACTAATATTAATTAATGCATTTAGTTACGGTTTAATAGTGAAATTATTCCTGTATTGACTTTTTTGGCATTTCAACACGGATGCAAAATTTAATATAATTATGAGAAATAACCTAGACTCAAATATAACAATACATCGTTTTTAGTGTAGTGTAATTGTGGAGTAATATAGCAAAGTAATATCATGCAAATTATACATAGCGCTATGCAATTATTTATTTCATAATAACATGGCAAAATATCAAAATTTTACAAGTTCAGGTGCGACTCGAATTAATTTTAAGGCTTCTGCGATTTAATGCAATAGAAAAAAATAATAAAAACCATTAATTTCATTTATTTGCACCACTAAATAGTGTCAATTTACGTTTATATTTAAATTAAATAAATGCATTTATTTATTCAATAGGTAAGGTTTAATTTACGCAACTCAATTTAAAATTCTCGTAGTTTCAAAGAACACGTTTGTTAATAAGTTTTTGATGTATGTTTTCTATTATTCATTTAAAGCATAACCGACGAATAATGCGTACATATGTATTGTACAAATAAACCTAACCTACGGCATCCAAGAAAACAGGAAATAAAAAAAATACCAAAGACTCTTTTAGCTCGTAAAATTAAAACATAAATTAAAGTTCGCATAATATTATGGACATAATAATGTCGAAGCGATGAAATACCGCATAATTATTACCTTTATACATAAATTAATCTTTGTTTTCATCGAGGAAGTACAAACGGCTACTCATCAAGTTGAACATTGACACGCGCGATCAGCTTAATATTATACTGGAAATGTATAGTTTGAAGTGTAACCGTGAGTACCTACTATAAGAGGGTTTATTAAAGATGACCTTTGACTTCCGCATTACCTGTATACCGTCTCCTTTATTGTTTATTCAACAAAGTAATTCTCTCTTTGTTTATATGCTAACGAGTACAATCAGGAACTTATTATCGAATTTACTAAATTGGCGAGTGTGGTTATCACCTTTTTCATACAATTTTAATTACGAAATTGATTCCGGTTTTTGCTAGCAATGTTTGCATTTAAGATGTCTTGATATGACCTCAGTTTTGTGAACTGACAAATTTGACTACTTGCTAAACAACTATCACAATTGTTTTTCATTCTTGTGATTTTTTGTAACATTATTTTTTTTATCTTTAATGTTGTCAACATTGATCACATAAAGTAAAACCTGTTTGGTGTTTTAATGTTTTAATATACACAAAAATGTTGAGTTTGTGTCATAACTTTTACTTTTAGAAAGGGTGTCAAACTAAATAAAAGTGAAAATTAAAATTAATAAATAAATCATTTGTTCTCCATCTATTTTTATCCTGATCCAAGATGAATGACCAATTATGTGGTTCATAATTTTATTATGTTTTTCCATGGCTATGTTAGGATACTATAAAAAAAATACATTTTACAAGTTCTAGCCATTTAAAATCTTCAATTGCATTTTTATTTACCAAAGTGGTATTAGATATTTAGACAAATAATTAAACTATTAATGTGCGGCTAAGAATGAACGTATTGTATGAGTCTGGAACCATCCACGTGTATACGGGATAGTAGGCAAGTTACACAGATATTTTCCCAAAGGACTTACATGGGATTTATTAAAAAGGTAAAAGTAGGGTCGGCAACGAGGGTAGGTATACATGTATTGCATACCTACCCTCTTAACTACCATAGTTACTTGCTTGCAATGTTTTTGGCGTCCATAAGCGATGGTAACTGCTTTCCATCTAGCTGTGGAAAAAGTTCCAGCTCCGATGGGTATTGACAAAAGCTGGAGACTAACTCATGAGCAGCATCTTTTTCATTAATTTTGTTTGTGGTTTTAACAATTATTCTATGTGTAAATTATAGCAACTAAAGACAATGGCTTAAGATGGTTAAAGAAGAAAATAAACTTAAATATTGCTATTAAATATTTAAATTAAATTAACATAACTCAAATATATCGCTAGTAATACCAATCTGTAGTCTTTAATCACTACAGGTTATTCACTCGCGTAGGAAACTTTAAAACAGTAAAAGTTTAGTTATAAAAGCTACGAAAAATGTAAAAAAACATTCCGATTTCGCTTCAAAAGCATTCGTTAGATTTCGATTTGCCGAGTACAATGGTTTTGCATGAAAAATGGCGTCGAAACGCGTTTTAGATCGCTGTTTCGAATTTTCGAGCGCACTTGCGGCGGATTGCGAATCACATACATACATTCCCATACATACAGATGACAAATTTATTTATTTGAGAGGCAAATTTGACTTTTTGGTTTTGGGGTGAAGTGCTTTCTAGTTTAGAATGCATCGTAAAAATATATCAAGTTATCTCAGCTGTTTTACGGCATGCGTATAATTCAAGTTTTGCACGTAAATGTAATCCAAAATATCTCACTAATAATATTTACTTAACATCGCGCCTACATTACCCAGAAGGGAGTGGCAGAGGTGTACAACACCCACTTTTCACCAGTTATGTTTAAGTCTCATGGGATAAGGGGTGAGCCTATCGTCAACCACTGGGCTCAATTATAACTCCGTGTTGCTATTGTGAATATTCACAAATAACACTGCCCGACCGGAAATCGAACTAGAGACCTGGCGATGAGAGTCGCATACACTAACCACTAGACCATCGAGGCAGGAATATTTTATATAATTTTCAAGATCAGTTCAGTAGTTTTAAATCCTTATAATATTCAATATATTCAATATTAGTATTGAAATATCTAGATAAAATGTTTAGTCACTAACTCTTACATTATCTTCTTACGCGACTTTCACATACTTAAATATTGTCCTAACAACGGTCATAACATTTAATACATATTATGTGTTTTAGTAATCTCTACCTCGCCTTTCCTCAGGGACCATTCCGCCACAAAACTCGGCTTTAATAAGGCTTAAGTCTTCAAATGAGGGCCAGATCGATTATGTGGCTAAATAATTTGTACCTATAAAGGACAGGTACGTTGTATACAGGATGGTTTATTTATATCGGTCAGTATGGGGAATTATGTAATTAAAAGACATACACAAAGCTGTTGTTATAACCCATGCCATCGATTTTAGTAAAAACAAAAACTGCATACTTAGATTTAAGAAAAACTTGTAATCAGCTCGGGAATCGAACTCGATGAATTGAAAAATAAAACTTGCAATATTGGATATATGTATTATATTATTTACTTTTATTTGGTTATCGATTGTGTAGGTCATGAACAGTAAATTTTGCTATAAAATATGATACTAAAATGAATTAAATACATTGTATTTAAATCTACTTTTACTAATTGGCAAGACTTGCAGAGAAATCAAACGCAACGCTCAAGACCGCTCAAGACCGCTCAAGATGGAGAGTCACTGTGAATGCCCTCTGCCCCACACTGTGGCCTTTAGATCCTATATCTTAAGTCAAGTAAGTCATTTAAATTGAAGTATGAAAGAAAGAAAGAAAGAAAATATTTGTTTAGTTACAACAAGCGGGACATAGATAAAATACAAAATACAAAAAAAACCGGCCAAGTGCGTGTCGGGCCACGCGCAGTAGGGTTCCGTAGCTAGTCGTAACAACATATTTCGACTTAAAAGAGATTTACTATCTGTATTAAACAAGTAACATCTTCATACAAGTCATTACTTTCAAAGGTTTTTGTAATTTGCACGAATTATTCTAAGTAACTGCATTTTACACTTTGGACCCCTATTCCTCTTGAACTAATGAAGTGAACTTATCCGCTATAGTTTTCCTTTAAAGTTCATGACATGTACTACCGACACAATTTTTTTTAGGTTTTGGGATCTAGTAGTTTAGCTTTTAGAGGGGGGGGACGCTCTACTCGAACAAAAATTTGCTCTTTAAAGTTAATTATCTCGCAAACGGATCTCTAAATCAAAAAACTGTCTTATCAACCCCTGAACGTTTTTAAAAGTCCTATCTAACAATACCCCACACTATGGGGTAGGCGACAAAAAAAAAAACATCCCTTCTTTACATGTAGAGGAGCTACCCGAAAAAAAAAATATTTTTCCAAATTTTATTCTACGACTTTCTTTGTATAGTTAACATACATGTTTATGCAAAATTTCAATTTTCTAGCACCAACGGTTTCGTCGCTATGCCTCGGACAGACGGACGGACAGACGGACATGGCGAAACTATAAGGGTTCCTTGTAGGTACTACGGAACCCTAAAAATGGAACAAAAACATATTTAGCAGTTGCAGTTTTTTGTTTTATTAAAATCGATGTCACGGTTCCTAATAACAAATTTGTGTAAGTTTTAGGATTACGCCACACTGACCAATATAAATGAGCCACCCTATAAAGAAAGGGACACATTTTATTAATCGCTTTGGAACCCTCAATAATATGGGACGCTCAAAGTAAATGCGGCTCTTAAAACGGTTGAAGTTTTAAATCAATCAGCGATTAGGACAAAGGTTTTGAAACGACATTGGCTTTGAATTTTAAAATAGGATATTGAGGGCCTGGTTTCTCTAAACAAAGATTTATTTATTTGTGGTTTTATGGTTACCTAGCGGGTGATCGTGTTAAATTTGGTAACAACCAGAATTGATTACGAAATAACGCGCGGCTGAAAACTCAATGTATCATCAGAAGTGTTTTCGCATACTCACTTTTAAAAATATTTTCGTGAAGCATGTCTGTGCATGTGCTACGCGATTATTACCCTAAGGTGCACGTGTAAACTTATCCGATAATACCTTATCTGCATTTTATTTCTAATGTAACCATTATACCACTCTAACCAAAAATAATAAATTGTATAAGTATTTTAGAATTTCTTAAAAAAACGACGCCTGTACTAGGTATAACTCCTGTGTGGCGTGGGTGTTTACACTCAAAGTACACTGAGTCAGCACCAATCTTTGCAGATCACACAATCATCTGTCCCGTGTGGGGATCGAACCCACAACACCAGCGCAGTTAAAAGCGGCAAGGTAACCACTGTAACCATTACGCCAACCGTATACTCTAAATGCGCGAGTCAAACAAACAGCATCACCATTTCATAATCTGCCGCGACGACAGCTTCTTGCTGTCATATTTAATTAAATCCACGTAAAAAACAAAATAATCATGTAACCACGTGTTAAAAAACCGGCCAAGTGCGAGTCGGACTCGCGCACTTAGGGTTCCGTACCACTATACATCTAAATAAATGTTTTTCTTTATTCTTTATGATATTAGAGTTGATCAAATGAAAGGTAAAATGCGGTTTACGATTTATAACGTATTAAAAAAATCTAATCATTAGATCTCGTTCACACTAATTTTCGGTGGAAGTTTGCATGGTAATGTACATCATATTATTATATTATTTTTATATTTATCATTCCCTTATTTTAGAAGTTACGGGGGGGGAGGGGGGCACACATTTTTCCACTTTGGAAGCGTCTCTCGCGCAAACTATTCAGTTTAGAAAAAAAATATACCTATTAGAAACCTCAATATCATTTTTGAAGACCTATCCATATCCCTCAGTATGGGGAACCCCAAAAATTTATTGTATTTTTTTCTATTTTTGTATGAGAATCTTAATGCGGTTCACCGAATACATCTACTTACCAAGTTTCCACAGTATAGCTCTTATACATGACTAACACTTCAATTTTACGGATTTTATCGCGATATTTCACTTAAATTTCACTTACTTTTATTTCCCGACGTTTCAAATGCTATTTCAGCATTCATGGTCGTGGGTAGACTGAGCTGGTAGGCGTCTTGACATCTGGAAGAAGTTGTTCCGCAGTTCCCTCCATTTCTTCACTTTTTCTAATGTTGAGAGTTTCTATTTACGCAGGCTGAACTCACTGTGTCTTTAAGTCTAGCTGTGTTTTGTTTGAAGGGTGTCTTAGTTAACTCAATAACTGGGTCCCAAGCTGGTGGTAGGTTCCAACCATCCTCTCTATTGAAATTAGGATGTTTTTCAGTTACTCAGTCTACCCGCGACCATGAATGCTGAAATAGCATTTGAAACGTCGGGAAATAAAAGTAAGTGAAATTTAAGTGAAATATCGCGATAAAATCCGTAAAATTGAAGTGTTAGTCATGTATAACATTCGCGTAAACCTAAGAAAATATTATATAGCTCTTATAGTTACGGAAAAAAGTGGCTGTGACATACGGACGGACAGACGGACGGACAGACATGACGAATCTATAAGGGTTCCGTTTTTTGCCATTCGGCTACGGAACCCTAAAAAAACCTTTCACTAAAAAGAAATTTGCCAAAATTAATATTATAATTTAAAAAAAGAAGCGTTTCAACAAGAAATAGGAACACGTATAAAAAAAAACAAATTAAGTCGTTCTCCTTGATCAGAGTCAATGACTTAAGAAAGTAGTGTTGCTACTTAAAATAATTTATGGACGGCACTTCTCTTCAATATTATAGTTTTTGTATAAATATTGCAGATCGTTTTAAAACACATAAGTTCACATAACATAACATCACGCCTATATTACGCAGCAGGGTATGGCAGAAGTGTACGATACCCACACTTCACCTGCGTTTTTTTTTTAAGTGACATGGGATAGGGGGTAACCTGTCACCATTCACCGGGCACAATTCTAATTCCGTGTTTAGGTACCATGTGATGGATGCTGAGCCTATTGCCATCTACCGAGCATCATTCTTAAAGGACAATATTTTTGTGTTCACCAAAAATCTAAAGGTACACCTATGTACGCATTTCTAAAATATTATTCTTAAACCCGTTTCATTATTTTGCTATAATTAAACTACTCGGCCAACAAAATATGTAACACCAAACAAATTCCAAATTATCACCAAGATATAACACTTTTTTATTCTAGTGCGCTGCAAATATTCTATTGTAACAATAATTTTATTATTTTATTCTTTCACGAAAAATACTTCTCGTGCACCAAATATTCCTGATTGTTGCACAAAATAAAAGCTATAGTTATAGCATAGGTCAATTATGGGTAAAGTAGTAGGTTAGGTTAGGTTAGAACTGCGACCATAACATAGAATCAATCTGTTTTTAAAATAGGTGTAGTACTATTTTTACAAATTTGCAACAGTTCTTAAATAGGTGCTCACTATGAAATATGTTAGTGAACGTATTTTGGTGCACATTCAGTATATTTGGTGGAACAAAGGCAAAATTAGTTAAATTATATGGGAATAAATTGAAGCACTTTTAAATACCATCCATTCTTAAACCGTAAAAAAGCCGTATTATACTTTTGCCCGACATTGGACTTAAACCCTAGACTTCGCGGTGAAAGGACATACGCTAAACCAACGAAGCATTATTCAAGTAATAATAAAACCTAAGTCTTTCATTGTTTCTACTACTTATAACATTATTAATGAAATTCGTTTTGACTACCAATGATGAATTGATGACTTAAAGTGAAGTTATTTTGGGTCATATCTTATATATAAAATTCTTTAGTCACAAGGTTAGTTACTCCTCCAAAACGGCTTTACTGATTTTAACCAATTTTTATATGCATATTTAGTAGGTCTGAGGATCGGCTATTATCTATTTTTCATACCCCTAAGTGATATGGGTTGTTCGCCCTTAATTTTTTTTTAATTTTTGCACAACAATTTTTGTTTTTTTTTTCTATAATGTGACATTAAAAAATACATAGAACCCCAAATTTTTACCTTTTTATCACCAACCATTATTTTTTAAAAACCATTTTAGTAATTAAATTACTGAAATGGTTATTAAAAAATAATGGTTATTTTTCATCCCGCTCGATAACCGATCAATTATGGTCATTTTTGTAAATGTTTTCACTCTATTTCGATAAAAAAATTCCCGAATTTATGGCAAATCCAATTTTTTTAATAAAATAAACATTTATTTTTATTATTAAAGTTTATTCCTGATATATGCTTAGTGTTACTAATGTTAGATTTTTTTAATTTGACATGCGCGATCGTTTTTTACAATATAAATTTTTTAACTCATGGGGCTTGACATAACATTGACAGAATGCGTGTTGCAAAATAACGTCAAATATAAGACATTCAAAGGAAGTATTTAGAGCTAAGACAGGATAGCATCGGGTCAGCTAGTTTCATTATAATATTATACATATATGTTAATTCATGGATGCATAACACGTTTCGCTAATGCACGAATACTCGAGGTAGTTGACTGCAAAGGATACCGACTTACGCACCTACTTTGCAAAATACTTTAGAGGTTCAGGCTGCGCTCAGGTATATTTTAGGGGCAAGTCAATAACCATCTACCAAAATAAAAACAGGACTCTGAATCGTTGCTTGACCTTCACGAGTAACTAACATACAAATTGCCGGGAGAGCTCGATGGAAAACGACTTCTCTTTAGAGCATTTTCAGACGATCGTAAAACGCACTGACTTTCAATTGTCTCTGTACGATAAACCAATAAAATTTTATGTGCTTATGTTCGTAACGGTTATGTTTTTCTCAGCTTTTTATTTTTTTTCTGTTATTATTTTGTTTAAATATATTTTTTTCATTAAGGGTCCGATTAAATAACAATGATGAAATTAAATATTTAAAACTACAACTATGACAGAATGTGACATGAACATGACACTTTCATAAAAAAAAAATTCATTTATTGTGCCTTTAACTGCTTGCCATACGAGATAGAAAACGTCTTCTCAACAATAAATTAGAAAAAAACATTTTGGGTCAAAATAAAAATGATATAACGCTAGGCAATCAGTTCTTAACATAATATCACACGTTGCGTGATCGCGTATTTCGTCTGGTGATACCTTTAGACTATTTGGCCTGAATAAGATTGGCAAAATGTAAAAGGGTGGTGGGAAAAGGATCGTTTGGACGGCTGTTGGTGACGGCTCTACAATTTGTGACGGAAACCATTTGCAGGCTGAAAAGAAAAATATAGGGTGTTTAATTTAGATGCGAAAATTTAGAATTAAAATAGAGTTTTTTTTATTTTAAATAAATACACCAGTTTTAATAACCCAATAACTAAAACTTAAATGTATTTTCGCATAATAATTGTAAGAAATATAAAATTACTGGCTGCCTCGATGATCTAGTGGTTGCGCGCCTCTCACCGCGAGGTATCGGGTTCGATGCTCGGGTCGGGAAACATGTATTTTATGAACTTTTAGGATTTTCCGTTAGGATATTCACAATAGCAGCACGAAGCTGTAATTGTGCCCGAAGGCTGGCGATAGGCTCACCCCCTATCCCATGAGACCTAAACAAAACAGGTGAAATTTTTTGTGGGTGTAATTTGGGTGTACAACCCTTTGCCACACCCTCTTGGGTAATATTAGGCGTGATGTTATGTTATGATATGTTATATTTGCACATTATTCATGAAATACTTATAACTTACTAATATACGTAATAACAAAACATAGTACCTACTGATACAAACACTCTAAATGTTGATTTCAATAATATTATTTTCTACCATTGATAATGAATGCCTATTAATTTTACTGGTTTTATGATCTCTTTCAATATTAATAATCAAAAATCTTTGAAGTCAATAAGCAAAAGACATGCATAATATTGCAATTTTATTTGTATACGTTTCATATTGTATTTTTTAATAAAAATACCTTATACGAAGAACTGCAATACATAATTGAGACACATGTATATTTTGTTTACAAAAAAAATATTTTTTTACTAATTTCTTTCTATAACCACAACAAACTTCAATACTAATAATTTGCACGGTAATTAAAGTCAAGCCTATATAAATTTTCATAAATTCTACGCAAAGCTTTACGGCCAACGTTTATTTAAAAGGAAATTTAATTTTATGAGTCAGTTAAATTTTGCACGAGAACGGCTTTCCTAAGCAACTGCGAGGTAGAACAATCGCTTTCTAACTGCATAAGGACAAATAGTCTACTAAATGCTATAAAAGATTATTTTTTTTGTCTGCACGTGTGGTGTAGTGGTTTAAGCGGTTCAGCGCCGCTTTTCACTGCACTGATGTTGTAGGTTCAATCCCCACATGGGACAAATCTTTGTGTGATTCGCAAATATTTGTTTTGAGACTGGGTGTGCTTGTGTGAGTGAATGTGTGTATATGGCCTTGTCATTCGGACCATTGGATAGTGTAATTGCTTCTGGCATTCTATCCAATGTACAAAAAATAAAAAAATGGATGACTATCTCGGGACCATATTAAGTAACTATCAATGGTAAGAGAAGATTTCTGCTACCACCATGAACAAAATATAAAAATGTACAGTTTACACTACGACGTAGCCTTTTAAAATAGTTTTTTTAAGTTTTTTAAATTCAACATGATCCACATTTCAAATTTGATGACTGTTCTTACCTATATGTTTTAACTGTTCTAACTTAAGCAAATTAAGAATATTTTTCTTAATTTAGACAACGTTTCAAAATCTCGTAATTATTATAACGGTAAATACGAAACGTCGAGTATAGGTATTTATTTGATATTATCTATAATAATGACGCCATTTAGACCCGTCGTCCTATTTTAAAAAACTCATCATAATCATTTCAGCCCAACGACGTCCACTTGACTGTTGGACATAGGCCTCACCTAATTTCCGCCACAACGCGCAGGAGGCCCACAGGAAAACTTTTTGTTCATGCACAATAACGTAGTCGTAAGTCAGCCGGCTAAAGGCTCTCATTCTAGGATCTATTATTACGATCAAAATGGAACAAAGCAAGTCGTCAATAGTTTTAACATTGACAATTATACAGGATACCCGAGATTCTTACCAGCAAAGAGTGACAGTCTTCTCTCTGTTCGAAAATTCGTCTACTAAAATAAATATTTCACAACTCACACACAACGCCATCTAGTCCTAAACTAAGCAGAGCTTGTACTGTGGGTACTAGAATAACTGACACTAATACATTTATACTTTTCTTTAGTAAATACATACTTATTATACATAGAAACACCCAGACTAAGACAAACCCCCATGTTCATGCACACAAAGATTTGTCTTAAGCAGGAATCAAACCCGCGACCTCGGCGTCGCAGGCAGGTACACTACCCACTCCGCCATCCAGTCGACTCTAAAAATATATTCTATATCTTCGTTTATATACTACGTCACGAGGTTTTGTTAAAGAGAGCATATTATTTGCAGCAATAGTCGTTGAGATTCGCGGAGATGTACGACCTACATTACCGGTGCTGTCTCTCTATAAGACATATAGCCGACTTCCTAATACCTTCAGGCTTGCAGTCACGTTTGTTTTATTCTTTATTTTTAGGGTAAAATTTCTTTTTCTTATATTTTTTTCGGCTCAGCAAGAATTTTGACAACTTTTAGAATGAATTTAATTCTGTAAATATATTTTTGGCACAAAGTTCCTAATCGCGCGTAGCGAAAGGGGGCTAGACGAAAAATATTAAGACCAAAAGTTGTAACGACTTACAACTTCAGCGATTTTTGAGAAGGGTATACAGGTTTTTTGTACTTATTAAATAATAAAAAATAATAACAATATTATTGATATGGATATTGCTGATGGAGTTAGGTAAGTAGAAATTTTATACAGACAATAATAAATGTTTATGTATTTTTAGCAAGTATTCATTATAACCCCTCTTTACTATTGTGCTAACCAAGTCATACGCGTTATAATCTCTCCATTATTGTGTGTTTAGCAAAGTGTACGTATAGAACTTCGTTCCATCCGGGTGTCCCTTGACACCTCTGCAATGGGCGAGGTGGACATTTGACCCGTTTAGTTTTTTGTTCTTGGTCGGTTCACTCTTGTCAGAGTACTTGTGGTCATCATTTTAGTTCATGGATGAGTGACAAGCTTAGTTATGCGGCGCCATTCGCCTGGACCACAGCTTTTCTGGTGCAGTCGTGGACGAAACAGCCAGTGGTTGCCTTGATCTGGTCTGTCCATCTCATAGTTTGCCGTTTAGTTAATGTTGTAGGTACTCCATAATAACAATATGCTTTATTTTATCGTATTGTTAAAAAAGCAAATTAAATATTTTACCTTGTTGTTTTATATAAAGCGCGGATGTAAGAGTAACTAATATCCACGCATACAATATACGTATACATATTAACAAAAAATCATTAAATAATTGAATGTCATAGTTTAATTTAATTCAAGGTTGACGTTACAAAGCATTTTAAATTACTCTCATAAGAAGTTTTTGCTTCTAAAATTGAAAAGTCTCACGGAATATAATTTATTATGTGTAGATATGTTCTAGAATTAATTAATGTAGCAATATCTGATGTCCGCGACTTCGTCCGCGTGGAATCTTATATTTCTATGCTTTCTCCCTTTTAGATCCTTAATTGCCCGCTCAGAAACAATAATTTGCACAAAAATATATCTTATAGCTTATTTATGTGTCGTTTTATTTTATATTATCAAGCTATTTCCTTAAACTGACATCCCCATGTGGATTTTAAAATCTGCACTTATGTGCAAAATTACATGCTATGAATACTCAAACCCCTTAATTCATGTTATATGACTTGTTTTTAAGGTAGACCGCTGGTTACAAAAATGTGATAACCGCATCCGATTCCATGGGGTGGTTTGTACAAATATACGGACAGGAAGATAGAAAAACAGCCGGACGGACAACAATTCTAAAAAAATATGTTTTGGCATCTACTGCAGTTATAAAAATTCTTCTTAAATATCTTCAATGTACACTGTACAGAATTGGTAATATAAATATCTTCAATGTTCAGACGTGGACAATTTTCAATTTTATTATGTGTGTTCTCAGCTCCAAGTAACGTGATTTGTGTTTTTTTTCCGGCTGTTTCATTCACGTGGTGGACCATGTGCAGAAACTATAATTATCCCGGCGATAAAAACAATCTGAAAGTGACAGTTTTGATCTATTAGGTTGAGTCCTGACAAGCGTAATGTGAACGCGAATCATGTAACGTAAATCTATTTAGGAGCTTTGGAGTTCGCGCTTAAAACGGACGATGGATCAGATTCGCCTGTCTGGATCCTGCCTAATATACAAAGTTTTTATTTATCTAGGCAGAGTATAATCAAGTTAGTAAGCTTGCGATATTTAATAACAGTAATTAATCGAATACGTGATTTTGGTGTTAGAAAAACTATAATTCGATCATTAACTGTATCTTCTTCTTCGTCGTGTCGATGGTTGAGTCAAATTTTATTTTGACTTGCCATCGTGGTGAAAGGATTAGCCAATTCGCTTTGTAGAACTCGCGAATTGCCTAGGGTGCGCCGGACGTAGGGAATCGTCGTGTACGTCACTCGGGGAGGCTCCTCACCTAAACTAACTAACTTAACTTTCCTATTAACTGTATTAAAAATGTATTATAAAAAAGATTTTCATTTGATTCAGTAATGGATTTAAATTCAAATAAAAAAATATTTATTTGAAAAATATGGGTAGCAAAGTTGTTTGTATGAAAGCAAATATAACTTAGTTTCAAATCCATATTTGCCTATTAAAGGCATTCAAAATTTCGTGACATTTTATTAGTAAACATTACAAAAGCCTGGTTAAAAGTAAAACTAATAATAATATTCCTTAATAGATTTTTACAGCATACGTACGAATTCCTTTAAAGAAAAACAAAAATAGAAACTAGTATTTTCTTGATGTAAGTGTAAGTTGAACCCAATTTAGAGTAACAACAAATTGGTCTTACAAGTCAAACTAGTTTTTTTTAAGGCTTACCGTATGCAAATTTATTTATAGACGTGTATCCTTAGGAATTGAATCCGTGACGTGAGTGTGTACACTCGGTAACACATCAAGCTATGCATTTCCAGTACAACATGGTCCCACATTGAACAGGCTTCCCTCACAATGTGATACCAGTTTATACTGGAATTGTGAGCTTAACGAGTAGCCATGCATTCCATTTGGGTCGTCAAATCCGTGAGATCAGTGTAAAAACCAACCCAAATCAATCACTGTACCAAAAGCTACGTATTTTATTGTTCTTTACATTTCTACTTTATTAGATTCCTTCCAATTTCATTGTGACTTTACGACGGTTCGGCTTTCATGGTACATAAATGAAAAAACTGAAAATCTGTAGCGATAATAATATTTCAAATCTCTGGATCAAAAGGACGATTTTTTTTATATAATTAAAGAAGGTCAAATTTTCTTTTTGTGTGGCAATGCTCTGAATTAAATTTGCTACTTTTCAACTAATTAAGGATTCTTCGCTCTTTTCTTTAATTAACAAAGCATAATTTAAAAAGTAAAAGTTTTAAATAAAACCCGGTTAATATATTTTTTTGTTTTTGATTTTGGAAAAAGTTTTGATTCGCTTTTGATGAAATTTAAATGAGGAATTGAGGATAGATTGTAATTTATTAAGTAAAGTTGATGGTTTGTACGTTATTTTTCCGGTAAGTGTTTTTCTTACGTTTATCTTTTAAGGTTTTAAACAATTTCATGAATAAAACATAAAACTCGTGCCATAACCATAAAATAGAAAACAATTTTCAAAAATTAAATCAAAACTTGTCTCACAACACAATGTACTCGGTAATATTGTGGCTAGTACATAATGAAAATAAGGTATAATAATAAATATTGAAGTGTATGTTTATGCATAAGAATAAAGTTGCATCGACATAAATTAAAAAGTCAATAGAATTTGCCAACAAACATGTTACCGCGGTTGTAAAAACTACATCAACTATCTTTTAACATGAAAATACTAAAATAGAAAATACATAACATAACATCACATCTATATTTCCCAGAAGGATGTGGAAACACCCACATTTCACCTGTTATATTTAGGTCCCATGGGATAGGGGGTGAGCCATCTGCACCCAGCGGGCACAATACCAACTCCTTTTTGCTATTGTGAATTTCCTGACGTAAAAGCTCATAAATAGCACTTTGCCCGACCCGGTAATCGAATCCGAGACCTTGCGGTGAGAGGCACATACGCAAACCACCGAAGCAGTTCTAGAAAGCTGGACCAACTAAAGCGTGTCTAGTCTCACTTTCTATATTGCATAAGTTAATAAATACAAAATCCAACGTATAAGTATATTCTCGATGAATTACGAGTTTATTCGGTGGTTGTACTTGATAAATAGATATCGTGTTCCCACATAAGTAACACATCATCAATCTAACAAATGGCGAAACGAAGACGTAAAAACTCTTCGGAATGGAAATTGGTATAATTTGTTGTGCCCAAGACCGTGAAACGCGGTTTTCTTTGGGCTTGCCTTCATACAGACTGTTTCTCAATACTTTTTACATATACAACACTATATTGGGAAGAAACGATCTACAAGATTGATTCCGGTAATAATTTTCGTTTTGTAATGTATGGAGTGGTTAATAGAATCTGTTTGTTAGTGTTTTTGAAGGGCTACGCATCAAGCGATAAATGCCCAGTATAGCATTTACAATTCCCTTGCAATGTGATCCCATTTTCATTGAAAAGTACCTATAGGCTGTATCGAAAACATTTTTGCGAGCAGATTTATTTTGATTATTTGCAAATGTATACAAAATTTTACTAAGAAGCAGCGCTCAGAGTTTTTAGACATAAGAAGTACCTAAAAATCATAAAGAATTTCACCACATATTTCATAAATAAATTGGATATTTTTTGCACATAAAAAAACTAGGTTGTTGGTGTTTTTTAGGGTTAATTTTTATTATACTAATTTACATGAAATTTAGATATTGCGAGTTTTTCCTCATCACAATTATGATTGTATTGTAAAACTACGATTCATATAATAATATTGGATGATCATAAAGTAGGTATTCATAATGTATTTTTAATAGCGCGCGATTAAGGTCAGTACCTATTGCGTTTATTTTTGTATTGAAATCTATGCCAGTATCACCATAATACTTTATCAATAGGTTTTATTGGCAGCGTATTTACTTATTTTATGTAATGAGAGAAAATTACCCTAAAATTTGTACCTTATCTGACATCAACGCGCAGCGAAGTGAACAAAATACGTACATTAAACACAATAATCAGTAGTTGCAATCAATCGGTTCGGGTAAAATCAAAACGTTCCTTTCGCCGCGTGTCGGTTAATTAGTATTAGTTTTAAGTGTAATCTATCTGACTTAAAATACATTTCTTTAAACTTCTATCTTATGACTTATCATTCAGATGTACCTCCCCCGTCGGTACACCTTACCTTAAAAGTAGTTTACACACGTTTTGTGTAAGACTATAGTAAACGTATTATTACTTTTAACATAAACAATTAACCACTCACCTTGCTGTCATTTGCTTTTCAATAGCTTTTCATTACTTAATTAAAATTAAAATGATTTGCCTCTACATCAAATATTGCTATGAAATCTTTAAGCCTGTCCTAAAATTTAAATAAGACATAATATTTTTTATACTAAAAACTTCAAAATTCAATTTTGTCATAAATCTTATAACATAATAATAGTAAGAGTTGCTAGTGGCTTCACACATTGTCAAGCTAGCACGCTCACCCTTGCGCATTGTAATTCCATTGCAGCATCCATATGAGTCAACTATCACTTGACTGAGATGAACGCTGCAATGGAACATGAAATCGTTACAAATTATAAGCTACAGTGGCTTCTTCAAATAGCTACGCTTACCATCTTTAGACTTCTGCCTCGTATCTTAAATGCAACAATTTGCTTTTGTGTAGCACAACAGGGAATAAGAGATCCAATCTTAAATGTATTGTATTCCATGTAAGTCTTGTAGCATGAAGATTCAATGTAAGATAAAATAGACCAACATTACGTGAGTAACACCCGTATTTCATAATTTGAATAATGTTACGAACTCACGTCAGTTTGAATAAAAATATACCTGAACATATTTATAAAATAAGAAACAATTTTTGGAATCAAATAGTTTAACAATTACCAACGAGATAAAAATACCATATCGCAACAATTAAAATTAATAATAGTAATCATGTTTTTTTGTAAACTCAAAATAATGAAAGGTGGTTTGTGTAATTAAAAAACATTAAATTAATATGCAAGGTAAAGTTTTTTTTGCAGGGTAATTATTTTATTTATTTACTAGTTTATCAACTGGATGGTATTACCTTCACAAGCTCTTAAAATAAATGGTTGCAAGTATCAGTTCTACAATCCTGTTATTTTTATGCGACTTGTTTGCGACATGATATTAGTCCAATTCTTCGAAGATTATAATACGCATTATAATTTAAAGACATATTGAACTGCGTGTCAGTATATTAATGGCTTTAACAAAAAAGTAATAATATGGTGATTGGATAATATTATAGTTATAGTAAGATAGGTGAATCTATATTCATATTATGTACACATTTTAAATAGCTTCCACCCTCGTGGTACCTGCTGACCTGGGTTTTTGTCACCACCAATTTGTCAAGGTCACGACACTTTGACAAATTAGGGCGAGGCAATTCCACGAAAGGTTTTTTTTTATTGAATTCTAACGCCTGCTGCTCCGTCTATATGGTTGATTATTGCATAGCTTCGATTCCCGATCACGACCTCTGTTTACGCTGATGATCAGTACACGACGACGATCACCCATTTTAATTATCAACCACTGTGTAAACGGTTATTTTACTGCTAGAAGCTTTAAAGCACTACTTTAAAGCTTCTAATATTCTGAGACAAATGTCTTAAGTAATAGGAACATTACATCAAGACAAGACCCGCGTTGACCGCAAGTAATGACGTGATTTCTCTTGCTTGTTAGCCCGTATACGGGTGTTCAAATGACTTTACTCTAATTTGAGCACTATACATTTATTAACAGCGTACAGTTATTTTGAATTAATGACGACGTATTGTTTAATGCTCCTGAAACGGTCCACCAAACTCAAAACTTTTTAATCTAAGTTAATATCTTCATTATTGAATGTTTAAATAGGACAAATAAATCCAAAACTGTAACTCTGTGTTTAACGTCGGCTTCCTTTTTTCTTTTTTTTTTTAATAGCGACTGTGTGTCGCGGGTGTGTTAATACATTTCTGACACACAAAGCACACCCAGAGTCAGAAAAATCTTAACGTATCACATAAATATTTATCCCGTGTGGGGATCGAACCCACAACACCAGCGTAGTTGAAAGCAGCAAGGCAACCGATTTAATCACTAAGCTAACTGTTAAGACATTGTTGGGGTAATCGGCACTAAGTTATATAATGTGGTCATCGAATTTGGGTACATGACCATACTAACTGCGTCATAAATGAAATAATCAAAATAAATTTCAATAATAAAGCAACGATACGTAGCAGTAAAAGGTAATATACAAATAAGGTAAATAATTATACCAAATAGCTTTGACCAGTTTTTTTATGTTTTGTTATTTCGTAAGCCAGTTATTAACTTCTTTTCTAAAAACTCAAAAACATCATCAAATAATTAAAACTTTAGAGTGTATATTTTTTATTAACATAATTATGTACATCATTTTTTTTCAAGCTTGTATAGATATTTGCACGTAACCTTCAACTAAAAGCCAGTTTTTTTTTTTAATTTTAGATTTCCGTCTATCTCTCTGTCTGTTTGTCTTTACATACAGCTGTTAATTGTTGATTATTTTAATAAAAAAAATTAAAGCGGGTAACTGAAATTAATAAAGCGGGTAATTCAAATCTACAGTCCACAAAGACCTCAACAACTACAAGGCGCGTAACATGTTGGCAGGCTGTTTTGATTATATGGGGTGTCCCAGTTTAGAGCGTCAAGCCTAAATCAGGCAATAGCCATGTCATGGCAGCAACAAGAAATATAATGAAAAAATCTAATGACCATAATATTTGAATAATTATGGTCATTGTCAAAACTTTTCATACTCTAATTCGTTAGAAAGATTTAAATATATTTAACATAACGCTAAACTCCACGAAACGGTGAAGTAGGGTTTAACGCGGTTCAAAGTGCAGGCTTTCTTTTACTAAATACAACAAATTTCGCGTGGATGAAGTCGCAAGCTAGTAAAATAATATATATCTTGAAATTCTTAACTATATACCTATATACGAGTCTGAGCAGTAGAATGCTAAAAGTTTATATTCAATGTAGCATTAGAAATTATTATAATGCTAACTTCATTTAATTAGACTTTCAGCTCCACCATCTTAATAACATCTTACAACGTCATGTAAAACTTCACGACGCCCAGTTCGGATTTCGCGCTGGCTTTCTACTGAAAATGCGATTGTTAGTGTTAAGCAGGCTGTCAGATATTATGTCGACAGGAAAACATCAGTATACGCGTGTTTCCTTGACCTATCCAGGGCTTTTGATAGGGTGTTATATGAGAAGTTGTGGTACAAGATGAAAGATGCTGGCGTACCACCGGAAATAATATACCTGTTGAGGAGTTGGTACCGTTGTCAACAGAACCAGGTGAGATGGGCCGGTAGTCTATCGGATCCATATAGCATGGAATGTGGCGTGAGGCAGGGGGGCCTGACCTCTCCTCTGTTGTTTAACATCTACATTAACGACCTGATCGAGGAGCTCAGCAGCACTCATACGGGCTGTCACATTGATGGTATGTGCATTAATAATGTCAGTTTTGCTGATGATATGGTATTGTTGGGCCCCTCGGTAGGTGCGATACGCAAATTACTTGCAATCTGCGAGGCATATGCGGTGGAGCATGGACTCAAGTATAACACCACTAAAAGTGAGGTCCAAATCTTTAAAAGTACTGTTGCTCCTTGTTTACATGTTCCAACCTTAAAGCTTGATGGTGTGACTCTGGGGAGGGTGACCAGCTTCAGGTACTTGGGGCACATTCTTACGGCAGACCTCAAGGATGACGCGGATATAGAGAGAGAGCGGAGGGCATTGGCGGTCCGTGGGAATATGGTTGCCCGTAGGTTTGCGAGATGTTCAGTTCCGGTAAAGATTACCCTGTTTAAGGCATATTGCCAGTCTTTTTACACGAGCAGTCTGTGGGTAAGGCATACCCGTCGGTCAGCCAATGTCCTTCGTGTACAATACAACAAAATCTTTAGAATGTTGTTGCGACTGCCCCGTGACTGTAGCGCGTCGGGTATGTTTGCTGAGGCCCGTATTGATGGCTTTCATGCAATCATACGTAAAAAAATTGCATCTCTACTAAAATGCCTGAGAACCAGTAACAACAGCATTCTGCAGATAATTGCAAGTCGCCTAGAGAAGAGTGACATTGTAATTGTATTTTAATTTGACATAATAGATTTATTCGGTGTATTTATTATTTTATTGTAATTTATGAATTCTGACTTTATTGTAAACTGTGGAAATATATGTAATGCTATAATCTTTATTATATTATTACTAATGAATGTTAATTGTATTATCAATGCTTTTCTTTATAATCTGTTTTCTGTATCTGTAAATCTTAATGTAAATTAATAATTTCATTTTGACTAACATAGATACTAAGTTTCACTCACTAACAGTATGGATTTATATCTGAAATAAATGTTTAATAATAAATATACTTAGTTACACTACTACAAACCAACATATCCTCACATACCTTCGCATTGTTTTTGTACTGGTAAATAAATGACTTTATGTACAGAAAAATATACATATTAGGTCATAAATTTAACTAGTCTAATAATTTAATCTATACTTAATAAGTTACTGTCAGAAGGCCCTGTATCCAAAATGCTGGCAGCATTACCGCGTTGTTGTATTGCGATACTAAGTCGTTGGCCGAAATATAAGCCAGCATTTTGAGAACGAGTTGCCTTAGTTAGACGCGCTGACTACTCTTTGTACAGACTATAAGTGGTACGGCCCCAAGGCACTAATGTTTTGACCGCAAAAGGCCGCAAACATGTAACAGCTATCAAGCGTGCTATCTCAGCAGAATCAGCTATTATTAGTAGTATATCCAAAAGTGCGACGCACTTAAATGAACTTTTAATGTAGGTCAATGATATTAACAAACTCGGATTATGGAAATTAGTGGAACAAATATAATAAACACGATTTTATTTGGTGCGAATAAATTTAGCAATCGCAAATTTATTCAGAAAACACGGTTCAAATAACATCTTTATCAAATTATAGACAAGTGGTCGCAAAAAGTGTAAAAAGAATTAAGCAATTTATTGAAACCAAAATACAAGGTTACTAATAAACACGCTACGCAAACATTAACAAGAAGTTTTGCTATACAGACCACTTTTCAACAATTTTTTTTTATATTTTTTTATTAGCCTTCATAGGTATCTTGACAAGCAATCTTGGCCTGAAAATCGATTATGACAGATAAAATGTTAGTTAAAATAACTATTTATCAAAACTTCATCAATATGAAAGTAAACATCATGTATATTTTCCTTAAAAAAATACTTAATTTTTAAAACAGACACAGGTTTTTAAATCAATTATCAAAAGTTGTTAAATAAAAACGTTAAAAACACAATTTTATTTAACACATTCAACTTCATTGACAGGTATAATGTGAGCTAAACACGCATCTAACTACCTGTGCAGGTATATTTAAAAACCAAAAACTAATAAAATTACTTTTATATATAAAAGTAAAATAATAATTATTAGCAATCAGTTTTAGGTAAGGTCGGTAACCAATATCTCAAAATAAATAATAGAGTTTATTTTTATTATTTTTATGCAAATATTATCTAAATAATACGAGACCAGGTAAAACAGGTTCAGGATTTTGTTGGGGCACCCTCGATACTGTAGCGCGTCAGCCATGTTCGCTGAGGCAGAGACAAACGACTTCCATGCGATCATTCGCAATAGGAGCGCATCGCTTATAAGTCGGTGTCGTGGCAGTGCCAATGTGATCCTGAACGTATTAATTTAACCAAGTGGTGGGATTCACAGTTTTTAAAACGGTGGCTGCAGCTTCATGCCAGCGCTTAAATATATGATTATATCTATTTAATTTAAATTTAATTTATTGATAAATTAAATTTTAATGATTTTTATCGATTTGAATTTTGATTTTAATTGGTTTTATCTAATTTTGAGATTCATTTATTTCCTATTTTATTACAATTTTGAGCGCAATATATTGCTTTTTGTAAGTTTAATTTTGAATCAATTTTATATTTATTTGAATCCCAGTTGTGTTATTGTTTTGATTATGTCAAAAAATTAATATGTAATTTATATGGGATTTTCAGATGAAATATATGATTAATTATTATTATTTGTGGTTTATGTTACCATATCTCGGGACAATAGAGTCCTGGTATTTTGGTGGACATTTTTTGTTTATAACAAAGGGATCATAAATAGCAGATACGTAATATGCCTCCGAGTGTTGCGCGAGTGTTCTCATGGTGAGGTAGTGACTGTCCCAGAGAGGTTTATTACAATAAACATGATAATAAATAAATGTGTACATATTTTAAATTACTTCGATTCGATTCGGAACTGACTGATTTACCAACGTGCAGTCCACTGTACCGAGTCAACAGATTTGAAATTTTGACCATATAGAGCGGTGGCGAGCACCAAGATATTTTTTTTAATTTTAGCTGTACAGCGGTGGTTTAGAGGTTTACGATAAAAATAAAAATATATCTAGAAAAGTCGCAACAAACATCTGCCAGTTCAATAATACACACGGCGTATGCGACATAGAGGCATTTAACTAAACACAGTTATATAAATATAAATTAACGAAAAAACCCGACTGCTTAAAAAAAAGAAATGACAAGATAAAAACAAGTATAGCATATCTACATTAAATTCATTAACAACAAATAAATTCTTTATTGCATTGCATAAATTCTTTATTGCATAAATCAACAATACAAGCATTATGTGAAGCCCTGACTTCCGAGGTAGGCATTGAAAATACCTGTGTTTCGGCATGATGTTGCAGGCGGTGACAAATGAAGTTATATTATTATAGTAGTAACAAAGTATTGTTTGTCCCCGCCTGCAACATCATAAAGAATTTAGTTTGACATATTTCATTTGTTGTAAATGTATTTAATGTAGATAATGCTATACTTGTTTTTATCTTTTCAGTTCTTTTTTTTAAGCAGTCGGGTTTTTTCGTTAATTTTTTAATAATTATTTTTTATTTCACTCTTTTTAGTTCTTTTAACCGACATGTTTTTTTATATCTATTAATTTGTAGAAATCAAATCTCTTTGAGATCAATGAGCCTTAATCGTGAGTTAAACTATCAAATGCAAAAACAATTATTCAAATTCAATCGGCAGTTTCCAAGATTAGCGTGAGCGAACATACAAACTAACTTCCACCCGCTTCGGGCGCGAGCGTGCCGATATATAAATTGGTAAATTGTGTTTAATCAGTAATATAAATGTGATAAGAAGTATATATTTTTGAAATGGTCTTTTCATGGCCTTTTATTTGATACCCATATTACTATGATGAAAAGAAAATCCATACCTCCCCCCCCTTTTTTTTCATTTTCCGGCGCCATTTTGAAAATTTATATAGCCTATGTCTATCACTGTTTCGACGAATTCAACGACACCTCATTTGTCAAAATCCGTCTAGCCGTTTGGGCTGTAGCGCGTGCCAAAGAAATAGACAAACATACATACATACATACATATATATACATACATATTATATACATACATATATACATACATATATACATACATACATACGCTCGAAAAACATAACCCTCCTTCTGACGCAGTCGGGTAAAAATACACGTTTTTAGAACAAATTGAACACTGTGATTATTTAATTGCTTATGTTACATCTACCCCGTATAAAGCGTAAGTTCAAGGCCAATCCAATCTCTTTGGCTTAGGTTTTAAATAAATGTGTAACTAATTTATGTAGCTAAATTTAGAATAATTATTGTTAATCAGATATTGACGTCAATCCATGTTGTCTTAATCCGGTTATCATGGAAGTTTTATTTAATAATTATTATTGTTACGCTGCCGGCGTAACATTTCAGTATTAGATACTTTGTTGCACTGTACTTTACACACTACTTGGCTAAGTAGATAAATTAAACATTTTCTCTTCTGAACTGGCTTGGTTTATTGAAAGATAATCGCTTATGGTATTTATACACTTGGAAAATCTTAACACCGCGATTCAGCAGACCGGCACAATGCCATATATCGGCGCGATATTTGAAAATTGTTCGACACTTATGAACATATTTAAATGTGACATTATAAGCCGTGACAATACCAGCCAGCGATACAAATAAAAAAAATATGTGAAAAGTATTAAAACCATCCATACCAGCATACATAATTTCAGGTTATCCATGATTACTGAAAATTAACTATGTCACTGGCAAGTCCGCTCACTATGACTAACTTAAATATTGTTTCTTTTTTATTTTCAATTGTAGTAATATTATATTACTACAATTGAAAATAAAAAAGAAACAATATATACTTAAACAATAATTACATATAAGAAGCAAGACTTGACAGCAGGCATAATCTCGAAACTGGTCTTTTAATTTAAGATTTTTTACAACGTAAAAAACGACTTGCGTCATTCCGTCCACACCTAGTTTTTGTTCAACTAGTTCATATAGCCACTGAGCTGGTGACAAACTATCTTCTTTTACCAAAACAACATTCCCTACATCAGGTTTTAAAACCTGAAAAGCCCATTTTTAACGATTTATAAATTAAACCAGGTATTCATTTGACCAACGTCACGAAAAGCTTTGTACCATTCACTATGTTAGTTGCATCCACTTAAAACTATTGAGTGGAGTTTGGTCATAGTTAATTCCGGTACGAGTACTCCTATGAAATATTGTCCGGGAGTTACCGGGGCTGAGTCTTGACAATTATCTCTTAATTGAGATATGGGTTGGGAGTTTAAACATGATTCTATTTGAGCTAAAACATTAGAGATTTCTTCGTAAGTCAATGTGCCGTTTCCAATAATTAACCATAAATTATGTTTTGTAGATTTTACTTTTGCTTCCCACACGCCACCAAAATGCGGAGTACGAGGTATAAAATGTCAACTAGTTCCGTTGCTTGCCAACCAATTATCTATTTCAATGGTCAAACTTGATTTTTCAGAGGTAAATAACTCTTTCAATTCCATGACAGCACCAACAAAATTAGTGCCATTGTCACTATTAATATAGACCAGCGCAATGCCCATGCCTGGCGACAAATCTTTTAAAAGCTTCCAAAAATCCTTTAGTGGTTAAATCACTTACTACGTTAGTTGCCATAAGTACAAAGAGACAAATGTAACCCTTATTTGCGTGACATCCTCTACCCTTTGATGACCTCAGCATAATGATGCCAGCATAATCTACACCAGTTGAAATGGATGGCTGGGAGTCACTCGAGCCTTAAGGAGTTGTCCCATGAGCTGTTCTGACGCATTTACGAACAAAAAATTTGGTTCTATTTTTAATATCAATAATCCAATATTTGTAACGCAAATAATTGGTCATTGGGCTTTTACACAAAATTGCGATGCAACGTCGCATCGTTAAAATCTGCGAGCTCGCGCGACGCATCGCAAAAACTTGCGAATTGATTCGTATAAATTCGCACCGTCAATTCTTTACATTCAGTTAGGTCACTTTTTGCCGCATGTAATAATTGCATTGCAGCAATTTGCGTCTAATTTTTCGCGTTGCGA
This sequence comes from Hypena proboscidalis, assembly GCA_905147285.1. NCBI lineage: Eukaryota > Metazoa > Arthropoda > Insecta > Lepidoptera > Erebidae > Hypena > Hypena proboscidalis. The sequence goes on from LR990132.1 coordinate 4,679,489, forward strand.
CTTCGCATCGCACCGATTGGCAGTTTTGTGTACAAGCCCATTAATCCATGTAATGTTATATAATAAATAATGTTTTATGATGTGAATCTGCTATTAGCAAGTCAGTAAAATGGGATTTGGATGGCAAAGTTACTGAATGTTTCTTGTCATCAACTAACAAAGGTCTGTCTAAGCGCCCACCAACATTTAAGAATTAAAAGATTAAGCATTTAAAGTGATTTTATTTTTTGCAACATTACCAATTGTCATCAAGTTTTTAATTTCACCTTGAATATTTAATTTTGACAATGCATTATGCTCACCATTAGTGCTTGATTGATTGCCGTGGCTGTTAACCATGGAGAACTATTGTCAGAATTTTGTTTATGTAAAATGAAAAGTGGGCTATAAGCTATAACTCTGACTAATTTCTTTAGTGTAAAACCATGGTCCCTTGACCTTGATATTCCTTTAAATGCATTGAATACCGTTATATTTGGTATTGCTCGTTGCACCACCACATGCCGTAGATTTCAAAGTGGTAAAAGTTATGTAGCACTTCTTATACTAGATTATCAGATGACCCGCATGGTTTTACCCGCATCAAACGTAATTCTTCTCGGTGCCCGCAAGTTAGAAAATATGCACAACGCCATCTATTGAATTTTTGCATTAACTAACTTCTGACTGAAAAACCCTAAATTCACCCTCTTGGATCTAAAATATTGAAAAACCCCAGTACAGATGTTTTTTTTTTTCAGTTTAACTATACAAAATTTCGTGCTTGCCGAGATTAAATAAAATAAAAAATCAAACTCGCTACAACAAAATAAATGGTAAATATGCCGTAATGTCTAATATTAATGGTTTACTCACTAAACTCGCGTAACCGTTAGTTAAAGAATGTACCTTTAATTCGAGGTATAAATGTATAAATAAAGACATTTGATCCTTTGGTTACGATACAATGAATTTTTGAACTTTCAAAACGCGACAACATGGCTTTTGATGATCCTGTCTGATGACTTCAAATAGATACAGGTTACTTTTTATTGATGTTTCTATTTGAGTCGCAGGCCAGTAGTTTGTACGAACAAAATCAACAAATCCGTAAACGAATGAGCATAAACAAGCAACGAAACAACATAAAATAAATGTGGATGCGATCAGCATCAACAGACAGAAACCCCGTCACGTTCGCGGTATATCGAAGTGGCTTCAACGAATATCGCATATTCCTGCGCGAAACTGCCAAATTGCATATCGATATGGATACACGGTAGTGAACAAACACGTCAAACAAATCTAGAAGTGAAATGGGGAAATGCATTCTCTTTGGTCGTGCTAAAATAAAAAAAAAATTGGTTATGACACGGGTCAGTATGAATGTTATAATTATCCAAAGTCAATAAGTAAGTTAAGTTCATAATTTATTTGAACTAATTGATTTATTAGAATTAACAGAATCAAGTACTCAATATTTAACACAATCAGATTCTTAAACATAACATACCACACATAATATCATGCCTACATTACCCACGAAGGTGTGGCAGAGATGGCACCCTCATTTTACCAGCTACTTTAGGTTCTATGTGATAGGAGGTGAGCCTATCAAGATCCGCCGGTCCCAAACCCAACTCCATGCTACAATTGAGAATGGTTCCACCAAATTGGGTAATTAAGATTTTTATTTTATTTCAATTATTAAACTACAAATAATTACTTAAAAATCATTCGAAAGAGCAGTCCATCGACTAAAAACATTCAATGAATCGTTGAGTCGAAGTAGCGATCGGCAATAAAAGGTTGTTTCGCAATCCTTTCATTAGGCCAATCGTTCTGTCGACTTACCGTGAATCGAATGTTATGTCTGTCGATCACGTAACTTCATATTACTATTTATTGTTTTATATAATCCTTGAACAAATTACATATCTACATTTTATAGTTTTTTTTCTGTAGGTAGTGGCTTAATAACCCTTATCAGGCATATTTTTATTTAAGTAAGTAATATGTTTACTTAAATAAAAATCTACTCTATGTCTACTCTCTTGTCTTGATTTCACAAACTTTAGTTCCTCTTTTGTAATATTTTTTTTATTAGATTGATACAAAAACACTTAGTTTACAAGGAAGTTGGTAATGCGTTGTGCCAATGCAAAATTAAAAACAATGAGGGTACTTTTAATTAAGTTTGATTTTGTAAAATCAAATAGGGTATTTTGCCTATAGAATAAGGAGTAATTTTTTTAAGGATTATATAGAAACAATAAATGGTAATATAAATTGATATATAATAAATCCTGTAGTCTTTCAAAATAATGCGGTGGTTATCTAATATTGCTAAAAGCTGAGTGCCTACTGTAATTTCAAAGCGAGCATTCAGTTCTTGCAGGAACAAATGAAACTAAGGCGCTTCTCATAATAATGATTAGTTATTAGTTTACAATGTTATTACCAAATTTGACATTTCAGTATAATTTTCTTTTTAATTTAAAGACATTTGTAAGAGCAGTCCATCGATTAAAAATCAGTTGAAATAGCGTTTCGCGATAAAAGGTTGTTTCGCTATAACTTCAATTCGGCCAATCGTTCAGTCGACTTACCGTGAATCGGACGTATGACTGTCAAAGTTACGTTTCGGAGAACGGAAAATTTCCTGACGGACGAATCCCAAAATATAGACAGCATTTAGACTTATAGTTATAGTCTTCAACATCACGTCATATTTTGTTGTAAGAGAGCATAATTATATTGAAAACCAGTGATTGAAGATATTTAATCTATGTAATTATAGCATGAACGTTTTTTAGAAACTAAATTAAAACCATTATTGTATGAACAATGTTGCGTATTTTATTATTTTTTAATACAGGCACTTCACAGCTTACAGGCAGTAGGTAAATAATTTACATGGTACATTACACCTATTAAAAAATAATGTGTAATATACACAAGTAAAAAAAAAAATTTTTGCGCAAAGTTATGCCATTAAAGTATTTGCGATTTTCCTATACTTACCTCTATCATTAAATCTTTACATCCCTAATAACTTTTGTAAGTACCTGCAACAATAAAAATAGTTTTATATTAGAATTAAAAAAATGATCAAATGCGTGTCAAATATACTTGAAAGCTTTCTAACCCCAAAATTAACAAAACAATGCAAAGTAGGCAGTTTTGAGGGGTAAGCCTACCGCCATCTATCGAATATTACTGTAAACCCTGGGCTCCTACTGACAATTTTTATGGAAAATACCCGAAATAATCTTTCGCCCAACCCGGCAACTGAGCTCACAATAAGCGGTCACAAATAATACCACTAGCTAGACCACAAGGCAGCCGGTATTTTATTAAAATAATCTGTATCTATTTTAAATTCTGTATAATATAATATTTTTTCCATCTTATTTAAAATTAAAAATACTTAATTGAAACATTAACATTTTATAATAATTAATTTTTTATCGCCGTCAAAAAAAAATATAGGAATATAACCACAAAATACGTCAACTTTAATGTCACTTTTAAGAAATATCATGTCATATCTAGCAATTTTAAGTCAGTACAGACGTTGAACGCATTTCAATGGTTGCATCGTTCCTGGCAGTATAAGGTTTTATTAATTTTCCATACGTAACAAGGTGCAAACTGAAGGCTGTTTATGCACTGATAACTGTCTGTATATCATGCATGTTAATTTTATTTAATCTTCGAAATCATTAATAAACTATTGTGAGGTCATATAAACCGATAATTTTTGTATTTTTAATATTTTGTGCTCTTTTGTAAGTTTTTTTTTATCTTGAGTGTGAACTAAATTTAAACTTCTATTGTAATTGTATCAAACATGCCAGACATGCAGTGCCTACTTACGCCCTAACAAGCGTACGTAATCATGGACATTATTGGACATTAATTTAATACTCTAGCTATATACTATTTTGGAGATTGTATCTTTTTTTGAGTATGGAGTTAATATCTTTTATTTAAGATGGACAGTTTTAAATAAATTGTATTTTTTACAAGAAAAGTGAATGTACCAAGTATTTATAGCAACAAACGTCAATATCCTACCCACTCGCTGTTGAGTGTAGTTCTACGATTTGCATACAATGCAAAGAAATGATATGCACAAATATGCACAAATTATTTTATTGATATATGCAGTTGCGTAATTATGTCAATTACCTTACCCTCATGTGATGTCTATTTACGTAAATTATGTATGCATTAATTATAACAATGAATGAATTCACTTTTAATGACTCGGCTCAAACAAAGTTAAGTATGCTGTTTAAACAAGCTATCCCTATTACAAAAATAGAACATGCACTATGACAATAATCCAGAAATCCCAACAACATAAAACAAAATATAGTATATTGTAGATTTCGTATTGAAAATCACACAAACAGAAATTACCTTTGCTCAGATGAATATTTCATAGGAATATAGACATAACAAATGATATATTTTTATTGTTGTTCTGCAAACTGCGATTTGACACGAAACATTAATATTGGCTTTGTCGTAGTTCGTATGCAAACAAATTTCGGAAGCCATGTTGAATACAAAAACGGAATTATTTTACGGTTAAATGGGAATATTATACAAGTAACTAACAAAGCTGACTAACATTTTCCCTCGATAATATCGGCGTGTATAATAATTAATATAAATATTAATGATTTTATTAATGCGAGTTGGCAAATTTACTAAATCCGTTTGTGAGGAAGGTTAAGATAATTTATATTCAAGGCATCTGATGTCGTGTATACTTCACTGTTTCTTCGAAGATAAAGGTGGTTAAGTAGGTAATATCGAACCATTGGATTCATGAACCATTCATGAAACGTTTTGTTTGAAATTACCACATTTGATAAGGCATCTATTAGTTTGTTTAAAATTGACACGTGCGACTATTTTAAAATTTCCAATTGGCCGTTAAGTAAATTTAGACTTTGAAGCTTTTAAATATCTTCACAAAACTAGAATTAAGGTCCATTATGAATCTATTGGACAGATAATATACCTAACGTCAAACTTCTTGGCGGTTCGCGAGAGTGAGCGAGATATACGAGATATACATTTGTATAATACATACATCTGTGATTGTGCATTTTGATTTTACCTCTACCAAGTTACCTTAAGCCGGGTACTCACCGCAGCAGTAACCGTACAATTGCAGATACAGTACCCAAGTTAGTACGTGGTTCGCAAACGTTTTAAGAGTGATACGCGAGCGGCTCACAGCGATCGGAAGATCACAACGTACCCGTCGCTGTAACCGTAACTTAACGCGTTTCTGTTACCAAAAATAAATTTGTGGGTACGTGTTTCGCGAATCTGTTCCGAGCGATACGCTAGCAGCTCACAGCGGTACGGAGATTGTTGGTTTTTGCCGCGAACCAAAAGACGCTCGCGGTGCCCTTGTGGACGTCAAGTAGAACTTGTTGCAAATCGCTGCAAAACCTCCAATACATACATATATACATAGAATCACGCCTTCAGCCCACGGAGGCAGGCAGAGACGAACCAATAATTTCGAGTATTTAGTTGCTTAGGTATTCATTACAAGTGAATGATCAGAATCTTAATCTATACTTATAGACAAAGTGCAGTTTGCAAAATGAGTACGCTTGGCGAAATGGACCCGAGCCCGTTTCCGGCTTAACACGCGTACACATTAGAACCTCGTTACTGTATCAAACATGTTCGGTTACGGCTCGCTAGTGAGTTCGTACGCTCAGCGGATTGGATCATTCAACGACGCGAGCGCCGAACCTGGATCCAACTTAACGCGCATCCACATTAGAACCTCGTTACTGTATCAAATATATTCGGCTTCAGCTAGCAGCACCACCGGTGAGTACTCGGCTTTACAGATATTTTGCCGCTAAAAATATTTTTCTATAACGTGTTCCGAATAATTAATTATATGTTCTACAGAGAATTCATACCTGAATTATGATTAAATGTAACTAAATATAAATAGCTTTGATTAAACTATACCAGTACTAGGAACAAAACCTTTCTTGTATGACTGGTTTTGGATATCCAAAACCAGTTCAATATCAAGACTTAAATAACTTAGATGTTCTAAAAATAACTTGTTTGCGACGGCAAAAAAACTTAACTGCTTAAAATGTATAGCCACATATCAATTTAATTTAAGCGTGATGAAACTGACATTGTAAAAAATATCTTATATATAAAATTCTCCTGTAACAATGTTAGTTACCTTACTCCTCCGAAACGGCTTTACTAATTTTTACCAAATTTAATATACATGTTCAGTAGGTTTAAGAATCGGCTACTATCTATTTTGCATACCCCTAAGTGATAAGGGTTGTTCACCCTTAACATTTTTTGTTAAATTTTTGGACAATTTTTTTTGTTTTTAATTTTTTATAATGTGGCATTAAAATACATACAACCCTAATTTTTTACCCTTTTATCACCAACCCCTATTTTTTAATAGTTATTTTAGTAACTTTAGCGCTTTTGACAATAAACTTTTTGAATGTACCTTTATGGGGTTTGACATAACATTGACATAATGCGTGCTGCAAATATCGTCATTGAGAATGTATGCATTAAGACAGGACAATGTCTGTCGGGTCAGCTTGTTTTTATATTTTAAAAAGCCGGCTTAGCCGTTATCCTGACCTCGCTCAGCAGAAAAATGATACAATTGTGTTTAAGCTATTATGGTTTATAATCTTATATATAAAATTCTCTTGTCACAATGTTAGTTACCTACTCCTCCGAAACGGCTTTACTGATTTTTGCCAAATTTTATATGCATAAATTTTATATGTCGAGAATCGGCTACTATCTATTTATCATACCCCAAAGTGATAAGGGTGGTTCACCCTTAACATTTTTTTTAATTTTTGGGAAAATTAGTTTTTTTATTTTTCTATAATGTGGCATTAAAAATACATACAACCCTAAATTTTGAATGTACCTTTATAGGGTTTGACATAACATTGACATAATGCGTGCGTAATCGTCACAGAGAATGTATGCATAGTTAAGTATAACATAACGTCACGCCTATATTATCGAGAAGGGCGTGGCAGATGTGTAAAACACCCACATTTCAATTGTTATGTTTAGGTCCCATAGGGTTGGGGGTGAGCCTATCGCCAACCACCGGGTACAATTCCAACTCCGTGCTGCTATTGTGAATTATCTGACATAAAAGTTTACAAATAACACTTTGCTCGACCCGGGAATCGAACCCGAGACCCCGCGGTGGCGAATACGCTTACCACTAGACCATCGAGGCAGTCTTATATATTTTAAACACGATTATTATTATGTAATTATAATTTAGCAAAAGCAGTGTTGCTATGTTTACACGGTGGTCGGTGACTGACTTACTAATTATAATGTAGTTAAGGTAAATTAAAATAAGGTTACATTATAATTATCATAATTATGTTATTTATGTCTTTAGAACTATAATTATTGTGACGATCAACGAGAAAAAAAGTGAGGCAGGTCAACAACGATAGAAAATTCGAATCCAAAGTATTTTTTTTATATTTAGTACCTGGTTTTTTACCTTTTACCTTTTTTAAATCTTTACTTTTACTCGTATATGTTGATAAGAGAAAAGCAGAGAGACTGAAAAATCTTGATTTGAAGATAAATAGGGAACAAATCACATGTATTTTTACCATACCTGCCTTGTATCTAATACCTGTCCCACTGCTGGGCGTGGGCCTCTTCTCATAATGATATGGGCCATAGTCCGCTGGCCAAGTGCGGATTGGTAGACATCACACGACCTATACGTAAGATAACGCCTTTATTTTATGGGGGTAGGCAGAGAAAATAAAGCGTCATGTGCGATGATTTTTACACATCTTTTTAGCTCCCTCAACATTCTTACATGTCGTTTACATGCATATTCCTCAAAAAATATGTTGTTTAGAAACCTTGTGTGGCCTTGTGAATGCTATTCATTCATTCAAATAAAAAATATTTTTCATTCTTATTATTGTAAAAAAAAAACCCGCGCGTGTCACTGACTGATTTCTAGCCACCCCGTTTTAAAGGAATTGGGTTTTTTAGTCCCAAAGTGCTGTCCAAGCCACAGAGGTAACTCGATAATGTTAGCAATGGTAACCCATACCAGGACTGACCAGGTACGCATCGCTTAACCTGATTAAAAAAATGTATAAATGGAACGTGGAACAATTAAACCCCTCGCTACTCCGTGAGTATTGTCAGACTTATAATTGCATAGTTATTTGTTTCATTTCCACTCCATATCGGTTAAGTACTTTTTGACTGACGGACATTCATAGTGGTGAACTGGATCGAGATTGGCTTTCCCCAACCATTGTTTTTACTTACTTTATCGCACTAATTACGGTCCACTGCTAAAACACGCAATATTTGAAAATGAAAGTGAAACCCAAACAAATACATTGAAAGGCGTTGAAGAAGAAACTTTATTCATTAGTTATAGTCAAGTACTCAAAGTTGATGCAGCCATTGTTTCAAGGGTACGATATAGGGGCGCCTCTTTGTTCCATCTGATGGGTCACGTAAGAAATATATGAAGTACTAGAGAGCTTATAATATTAAGAAAGACTTTAGTCATTTCAGTTTTCTAAATAAACAGAGGGTCTTATTTGGAGGCCACCTGGAAGTACTTTAAATTCTGGAGATAGCAAATTATACTTAAAAAAAAACCCTTTTTAAATGAAATGTCACTGCATTCGATGCATTCGAAATATATCCTTGCTTCACCGGCGCATCGAACCAAGTAAAAGTCCAAATTTTCGAATTCTTCTTCGAAAAATTCGACTGTTTCTTTGTATTACATAAAAGTTATTCCCAAGAGTGTTATTTAGGGTTTTTTAATAATTAGAAAGTTAACATTGAAGCACAATAGATGGCGCCACGGACACAGAGCAAAACGTTTTACACGGGTAAAACCACAGGATCGACGAATCCCACGCAAACGAAGTCGCCGGCAACGTTTTGTATTACATACCATAGAACACATTATATAATAATATGTATTTTTTTATTTTTGTCAACGACGGAATAACTCTTGTGTCACGGGTGACTAACATTAATTTTACACACACAAAGCACATCACACAAACATTTGTCCCGTGTGGTAATCGAACCTACAACACCAGCAAAGTTAAAAGAAGCGAGGCGCTTTCACCATTACGCCAACAGTGCACTCATTTATATAGTTTTATTTATTTGTGATATGACAATTAATGTAACATAATCATATTGAATTGAAAGTTTTGACCATTCAATTGTTGTAGTGTTTATTAATGTATTAAATTAATTGCGGGATATGTTTATCCCGCATCCGCAAATGATTGTGTTATGCTAATTAAATAGAAATAATGACTAATAATAAAACTAAATAAAATCTAACGTGAATTAACGCGATCATGCAATTATTTACCTTTTAGGCTTTACGTTTCGGCGAACAGGTTAGCAAAGGTAAATAATTGCATGATCGCGTTAATTCCCGTTATATTTTATTTAATCATGCAACGCGTAAGTTTGAAAGTTAATCTAATAATAAAACTATATTATAACACACACACATACAATCAATGAATTAATAAAATGAAATAAAATAATAAATCACATTATGCGTCATAAAATTCCTCCGCATCACTGTGCACAGCGGATACCGTACCGTACCGATACCAGAAGGCTGGCAGCATTGCCACGTTGAATGGCAATGCTTATTCGCTGGGCGAAGTAAAAACCTGTCCTCTGGTCGCGATTATTATTATTATTTATGCTAAAGAAGGGTGTGGCAGGGGTGTACAACATTTTACCTGTTATGTTTAAGTCTCATGGGATAGGGGGTGAGTCTATCGGTTAGGGTATGCGCCTCTCACCGCGAGGTCTCGGGTCCGGGCAAACTGTTCGGCTGTTGGCAAACAGCTGGAGTTAGAAATGTGCCCGTTGGATAGCGAAAGACTCACCCCGTATTCCATGGGACCTAAACATAACAGTGAAAGACAAGAAAGAAAGAAAGAAAATACATTTATTTGGAAGTACACGATACACAACAAAAATAGAATAATATATACATAATGCTAAGAAACGATACAGTTGATAGAATGCAAGAAATAACAGATAAGAAGTTTCTTATTATATAGGTACATAAAAAAGTCAATATCACTAAAAATTACAGTGTTTCGTGCTTACTACCAAATTGGTAACTAGTTCAGCAATAGCTAGAAACAGGTGCCTGGCGCTGGTTTTCAACTGGTACCTGATTATTTTATAAATAAATAAATACAATACCTAAGTTATAAATAAATGCCGAGGAATTTATATTATTAAGTATTTTATAATTAAGAATAAAAAATAATAGTGAAGTGTGTGTGTTGTAGACCCTTCTGGGTATTATAGGCGTGTTGTTATTTAATGTGTTATGTTATTTTGCATAGGCATGAAGCTAGATTTTATACTTATCACCATGTTCTAATTACAGAGATACAAGTTTCCTGCGTTATTAACAGACCGCTTAGATTTCAGTGCATAATTTGTCAAGGTCGTCAATAAAAACAGCCATAATTAATACTTCAGGGGAACAATTGCGTGGCTGTTTTTCATTCAAAAGTAATATGGGTTTAACTTCATTATTATTAAGTTTTATCTATTTTATTATAAGCAAACTATACCTAAAACATAAATGCATGTTCATGTGTCAAAATTAATGTTTTATTTTTTAGTATTTTTTTAAATGTAACTTCTTTTTATTAATGTCTAAAACAATTTTGACAAAATGGCCACGAACAATCATGCAATTTAGTGCTTTAGATATGATTTGTCTATAAAATTAAGTGAAACTTACTAATATTTTAGTAAAACCCACATTATTATCACAATAGACCCACTGAGGTCGACGTAAACACCCGAAGCCTCGTCTTTACAATAATAAACCCATATTACTTTCGTATGGAAAACATCCAAGCAATCGTTTTCCCTAATACCACCAATGCACAGTTTTTGCAATTGCATCTAATGCGTAGTTGTAAACAATGGTTATTTCATCTCCGCTGCGCTTCGTTAACTGCGAAGTGAATACGTAATCTCTTATTTAATTGTTTCCGTTCCATTTGAAAGTTATATCAACCTCGTTGTAGAATTTATACTGCTATAGTGAGAGTATTTTCAAGTAATATGAGACTGAATTTACTCCAAGAAACTGAAATGGCGCTGGGCAGGCCATGTAGCGAGGCTCAAAGATGACCGGTGGACCACTCGGCTGACGTCATGGGCAGGGCCCTCTGGGATCAGAAAGAGAGGGAGACCGAAAACTAGATGGTCAGACGACATAACCAAAATTGCAGGAAATCTTTGGATGGAAAAAGCCACAGATAGAGACAAATGGGCATCTCTGGAGGAGGCCTTCACCCTCTACTGAGAGGGGTTCATAACAAATATTTAAAACATAAATAAACTGAATTAGACAAAGAACAATATTATTATAATGCAATATCAAACGCGATGCGATTGATTATAATTTAATTTGATTGATTGAAAAAAAAATGTATTATTAATTATTATTATTAATTTTAACTTTAATTTTAAATTATTATTTTAATTTGTTATTTTGTTGAATCTTTTTAATTATGAAAAAATATTATTTTAAAATTTTATTATTGTGATATTTTATTATTATCTATTTAATACTGCATGAAAATGAAATGTTTTTTTTCTTATTGTATTATTTAATTAATTTATAGATTATTATTATTTTTAAAACCTAATGGTGAAATAAAAGGCTTTTTTATTTTTTATTTATTTATTTTTATTTATGAGACTGAATTTATGTTGTAGAATACCGTTTTTCAGCGCGTCTAATAACACCATTTACATTAGGTTATGTGTTGTAAATTGATTTGGTTCAACTTAGATGTCTTTAGACAAAAATAATGAGAAAGAAAAATCCTTGAACTGCTTTCAAACCTTACCAATTTTTTTATTTTTACAAACAATCGGTTTCAACTTGCGTTTTTCCACGCAGACATTGTACAAACAAAAGTAAAAATACAAAAATGCTAATGTTAGTTAATTACATAATATAAATAGTAGTCATTATATTAGATGCGGTGACATCTCTGACCTAAAGTGAACTAAGCTGATTACAGCAAAAGTAAGATAGTAGTTTTTTCTTCAGCAAACCTAATCATTCAATAACCTCTTATATTAGTCTAGTAATTAATTATATTCATAAATTAATAGGCCAGCTTACCTTTTTTTTTATTTAATCTATTTATTTTTTGAATCTTAATCACCTAGCCTCTTTACCTAGGTCAGAAGGCTTGCCTCCTGGCCAATTCGGAAAACTGAATAGACTTCGGATTCCGGATAACCAAAGTAAGGGAACTCTGAAATGGCCTTATCACAAACATGATATTATGTTAAACATTTATTTAGAAAGTTTTATCGTGAACAAGCGGCTTTCAACAGCTGCGAAATATCGGAAAACTTGCGATAGCAAAACACATGGTAAATCGCACATCCCCTGATATCTAATATTTCGTAAGAAAATGACCATGTTTAGTCTCAAATGTTATATGTTATTATATTTTCCCAGCTCGATCTTTTAACATGTCAAGGTCGTTTCCTGATAATATTGGTAATATTGTTAATTCGACGTATTCCTTGCAAGGTGTTATAATGTGGTCTAAATGCAATAATCTGAGCCCCTAAATGTACTGCTGAAATCTAGTAGTATTTTGCTAAAATATCCCATATTTAGCCGTTAAAAGTTAATTGCAAAGAAACTCGGGGCATTAAAATATTCTCATAGAAATTTCAGGTACAAAAACCGAGTGTTTATTTTTATATATAAATATTTTACCCCATATAACAGGAAACGGTGTAAAATCATCACATCAAAGGTCAATGACATGAATATCTCATCTGATACCAAAACAGTCATAGATACACATTGGCAGTGATAAAAAACTATACGGTGCTGACCTTTTTTCTTTAAATAACATTAATCACAAATGTTTTATAAATTTATTCCATAATCATTTGTAATAATGATAATTACTATTGTATTATTTACATTAAGATAGTGTTAATCTTGGCATTTGCAAAAAAAAAGAGAAAACACAAAAACAAAATATCTGAGAGATTTTAACTTAACGTATTTTTAGAGCGTAAACGTCAGATTTTCATCATATTCGTTCTGTAATATTAACATTTATATCTGAAATGTTTTATTAACAGAATCATACTCTATAGTGTCTAGTTTGGGATTAACTTAAAGTAATTGGAAAAAGTATGTATAGTTAATATAAACAGTTATATATATAACTATAAAAAATATTTATAGTTTATATTATAGTTTAGAATACGCAGAAGGTTTGCATATATTTATGTTCTTTGTTTATAATCATACAAATAGAAAAATAATAGGTACATCTTTTTATTTTATTATAACGGTATTTTTGTGTACGCGTATTTCGTTACATCAATAATGCAGATCCCTAATAAAATATGTGAATGAGTAGTTTTTTTTCTTCGTTACGTTTAATTCAAAAGATTTTAATGATGTTTTGTACCGCTAACGGCAAATTACTTGTACCTATCAAGTATGGTTATTTATAATCTGGCAATATTTTTTATTCAACCCGAAGTTCAATGTTCTAAGAAATAACGGTAAAAACTAGCAAAAACATTCATAAATTGTCCTCTCAATAAATTCGAGTGAAGATTACTTCGAAGAAACTTCTTTTGGACAACTTTCCGTATGAATCTCACACAAGGGTGCAATCAGAGGTGGATGGACTCACAAATACTTTCCGTCGTTTTATTGTGGAGACGTGACCAAACCGGAAATTTTTATACTTTTGAAATTGCGGAAACTATTAACTTATGAACTATGAGCGAGTGTTGTGAAAATGTTACATTTTTTTTGCAATATTTTCTTGTTTCTTTGGAAAAGTGTGAACTTTTCCAACCGCAATTAGCAGTTGGCGATTTTCGTCAATTTACAAAAGTATATCGATGAGTGAATACATTATATTTGGAAAACTATACATTTGCTAGTTTTAAAAAGAACGAGTCCGGTCGTATGTTCACATCTGTAGAATGGTATAGAAAAATACCAGCTCGTGGCGGTAGAGTCAGTTGAGAGGAGGGCCAAGTGAATAATCAACGATCAACGCTCAGAGTCTGGAGCATCATCGCAAAGTTACCAGACTATCGGTCTTTTATAGGAAACATTTCAGAGTGTGCCTACTACCGCAGGGCACTCCGGTAAAGCTTCAATGAACATGTTCCTCAAATAGACGCCCTAATCGAGTCTGTGTTTCCACATAAGAACAATCTAGTTGTCTTAAAGGCAAGAATAAATAGGTATCTCATAGGTAAGCGTGCTCCAGTGTTTACTGAATCGTCACTCACCATCAGGTGAGATCGTGGTAAAAGGTGTGCCTTTCAACCCACAAAAAAAACCTAATTAATTTTTAGGTCCTTGGAAGCCAAACAGACAATTCAGCTAATTAAGACAGCTACTTCTTTTACGACATAATTTACGCTGGAGTATTCAATAAGAACATTAGAGCGAAAATACTAGCTTTTTCTCATAGCTTCACTCGCATCAAAAGTTACTGCACCGCTGTAGTTATATTTTATTTAACTATTTTTAAACACTACCCTGATAGAGTATAACTCTTTGAAATTCCGCTATGAACTTAAAAAAAAAATAACGTAACCCTATTAATGACTCCTATTGCTCTCACTACCTGGCAAAAAATACAATTTGGCTGCTGGGACCTCATGTAAACCACAATGTAAAAGACCTATTAAAGCCTTTTCCAAACATTTAACTACTAAATGCAAGAAACGACTAGTAATCAACGCATCCAAACACATTAAACTCTTTATCTTTATTATTAGCTACGTACTAAATTTAGGCGTGATTCAAAGTGCGGCCATTTTGGAAGCTGTGGTTAGCTACAGTTCCATTTTAATAATTATGTTAATTTTTAATTATTGCACTCATATCACGATTGCGATTTAATTAAACTTATTAATTTTAAAATATTTATCAATGAAAACGTTGTATATTTTAAAACCTGTCAGCACCAGAGACTTTTGTGACGTTGATTTTGACACTTAATTTTGTAGGGATATTTTTGACTTTCACTCGTGGCTTAAACAAGACAAAGTGATGATTACAGATTTAACCCTTTAGATAATTGTTTTTGCTAAGGGTACTGATATAATGTAGGTGCACAAAACATCTGAAAATATATAGGGTGGATGTGACATGGCGGTACTTATTCAAATAACACATCCTTATCGTGGTAAAAGTGAATTTTCATTGGTCAAAACTTTTTTTTTGCCAAGCAAATTGAATGATCTCTATGTTCAATTTGTTTAAAAAAAGTAAAATTTCTTTCTCGAAAAATCCGTTGAAAATGAACATTGTCAATTTCTAAAATAAATAAATGACGCTTAGTCGCATACAACCTGTATGATATTATTTAATATACCTAGTTATTTACACAGCCGATAATAATATATTAAAATTAAATACTTACAGTAAACAAATATTATTGAATTCTACCCATGCGTGTCACCACTCACTGTTCAACGTGACCAAATGTTACGGTCCCTTGCATTGTAAATGTTTGTTATTAACCACAAAACCACAATTATGGTTATACACATGTGCAAAAAATATATTTACTATCGATAAATATTACTCATATACGGTGTGATAGCGTAGAGGCTAAAACAAATACACTCTTGAATAGTGGGTCAACGAGTTAGGTATGCAGGGCAAAAACTTCCAACTCATAGTAAAGACTCACTACACCAGTTATGGATAAGTGAGTTTAATATCTAAATAGTGGGTTATTAAATATGAAATTAACACTTGCATATCTATTGCAGTCAGTTCTCACCAGCATACCTAATTGCTTGGCCCACTGTACTTACCTTAATGTACAAAATCAATTTTTGAATTAAAGTGATGTGTTAAAAAATACCACTGGGACCAATTATGCATTTCTAACACAGGTCGGCCGTTGGATGGTTGACCATCTCACCATAAAGAGTCGTCGGTCCCGGTTGCCATTTGACGATCTATGGCAGTGGTTACGGGTAGTAAGGGACTAGAAAGCTTGACAACTTGTCTTAAAAGGATAATACGTAATATTTTTAGAATAACAATAATAAGCCGTGTAGCTAATACATGTCCCACTACTGGGCTCGGGCCTCTTCTCATGATGAAAAGGGTTAGGCCATAGTCCACCACGCCGGCTAAGTGCGGATTGGTAGACTTCACACGACCTCGAATACTTTTTAGGCACTCTCAGGAATTTTAGAATTTTTAGAATAAACTGATCATTATGATTTTATTTTAAATACAATCTAGTATCCAATTTCTACACGCAAATAAAATAATGGAAACTATATTTTAGCCCGTTGTGCTGCAGTGGTTTGCAACCAATTGCCCAACCGAGCGTTGCGTGTGCGGTTAGGAGTTTAGGACTATTGCCAGTAGTAGGTATAATGAAAACAGTATATTTCTATTCTTTTATATTCTGAAACCCAATTTCACGTGATCAGAAGGCTGGTATTTACTTGGCTTAAAGAATCAGCATTGCCATTCAACGTGGCGATGCGAAGGAATTCTATGGCACCTTACCTGTAAATTTGTAAATAGGTATTTGTTTTATATTATTATTATTATTATAAATACTTATCTTATTTCAATATGTATAGTTGTAAAATTTTGTACTTTACTCTATTTATTGTAATATTATATTATTAAGTTAAGGATGTTACTTCTGCAGCGATAACTGCTATGAAAGTAAATCAGTCCTAACCAGTACGAAATAAACTGATAGACTAGGTTTATTATCAGAAAAGGCACCTTTTCTTCATTAAATTGGGGCTAGCTTTTGGTCAAACGAGTTTAGTCGAATACCAATATTTTAAGTTGACCTCCAAAACTATGTACGAGGTGATACAAAACTTTTTGTTAGACTGGTTGTCATATTTTTAGGCCTATGACGTTACGATTGCCAGGGATCTTTAAATGGCCGGGATCGATGTTGGTGAGTCCGTATTTAACAACATTTTGGAGATTCATTGAGAGCAATGCGAACTGTTCACACTTAAATAACACTTTTTAACTTTGTCTTTAAAGTACAAGATTGTCTTAAAACGTAAATACAACAACAGGAAATCATTTTATATATTTTGTCAAAAATACAACCAAAACCTAATAAAAATAAAATTATATATGGTACAATAAATGATAAATTATAATTATACGTATCATTTTTGACATTTATTTGACAGTTTTAATGTAAATGTTTTTGCTTACAATAAATTAATAATCACGACAAAAAATTATTGTAAAAAAACAAATCATTCATGTAAATTACTACGGATATATCAAGCAATTATTTTTTTAGTTGTTAGTTATATAAGTTGAATCATCACTCATAAAATCAATATGTAACATAATAGTTATGAAACATGAGTCACGAACTCCGTTATTAAATTATTAAGTCTATGACCGTGACCAAGCGCAGCTTAACCTTTATTTTTATATACATAACATAATGCTTATATTACATCCCAGAAGAGCATGGCAGTGTAGTATTAGCTGTTATTTCTGTTTCAGTTATCTGTAGGTCTCAATGGGGGGTGGAGGAATTACTAAGCATTCTGGCTGCAAAAATACCAAAAAGCTGTGCCCGAAACGGAAACGAACCCATTAACACAATTTCACTGTACGCTAATTACCTAGATTCATATGAACCTAGAAAGCTAGCTGCTGGATACTGAACTCGACATTTTCCTAGATGGAATCTTGAAAAAAAGTAGTTAGAATTGTGTTTTTTTATCTCAACTTGTCTTCATTGTACAAAAAAATGTGTAGTTACGTTTTATGACGTTTTTAGTGTTTTATAATTAAACATAAAAAAAACATTTACCATCATTTGTGGTGGTGATATCAAAAGGTAAAAAAAATATACTAACAATGCAATTCTATCTTTCACACATAAAAAAGTAACGGAAGATTTTGTTTATTTCGTTCTCACGTAATTATTTAGTTTCAGACATTTTTTTCGGACATTTATTATTTAGTACTGGATATAATAATTATATTCTTTCAGACATCCACTAATATTACGCGTATATACTTTGAACAGTTATTAATTAAATAATCAGCTAGTTTAGGAACGTACGAAGACGATTGAATATATTATTGTAGAATTTGATACGCCCTACAATGATAAAATATAATAATGAACATGTTTTATGTGATAACACCTTTTTGTACCATATATTTAATGCAAATAAAGAATTTAATGGAATTGAATTAAATTATTATCATTTAATTAATTATTAATTAAATGATAATAATTTCATTTATTATTTAATTATTATTATTAATTTATTTATCTCCTTGATATAAATTGTTTCAGGTTCATAAGTATGTTGGTCTTTGAATATTTAATCTATATTTTGTCATCAATGTTATTAAAACCTCAAAACATTATTTAGGAATAAAGAGGATTTTTATTTTATCTGCCTTCTCCCTTAAAAAAGCTACGTGGGTACACTAAAAGTATTGGATTGAAAAATGAAGTGAATTATTTTTCAGTATTTAATCCGTGTTTTCTGTATTTTTTTTACATTTTAAACTAAAAAACAATATTTTATGAAAAAAACTTATTTACTTCCTAAATATTTAATTTAACGTGTTTATCAAAATCTGTTAAGTAAGTACTCACTCACATACATTGCATACTTTCTTCTAAACTTCGAAGTCTAAGACTTGATAATTCTTAACTACTTAGAAATGACTTCGAGGAAACATTAAACATTTTGAAGGATATATAAAGGAAAATTACTCGCCATTAAACTTTTAGAGGATATCTAAATTAATTTATTATACAATATAGTGTTATAGTTAAATAAAATCTAAATACGTGTATTATGTGTACAAAAGTTTATCAAAATCAACCCAGTAGTTTTTGCATACATCCATAAGCACGCACAAACTTTCGCATTTATAAATTTAGTAAGAATGTATTATCAGATAATTTTGTTGCCAATTTAAGTTATAATACAATATATTATTAAAATATCCCCTAAAATTTTCAAGTTTATTTGGCAATGTTATAGAAAACCTTCAAAATTATTATATAAAGATAATGTTTTAGAATCTGCAGTTGGTTGTCAACAGGGTGACCCCCTCGGACCAGTTATTTTCAGTTTAGCAATTCAGCCCATCATACAACAATTAAAATCTAAATTCAACATCTGGTATCTCGATGATGGGACCCTAGGAGGCGACGTACAAACCGTTTTAGATGATTTGGTTTTTCTACAAAATAAATTTAGATCGATAGGCTTAGAGTTAAATCCAAGCAAGTGTGAAATTTTTGTGAATAACAATAATTCAGATAAACAATCAATTATATCAAAATTCAACTCTTTAGCACCTAATATAAAAATTATGGAAAAAAATTCACTTCGCCTCCTTGGGTCCCCGGTTCTTGAAGAGGCATATGACTCTTTTATTGAAGAAAAAATTCAAAATTTTAATAATGTTTCCGATCGCCTTTTAAATATTCATATGCATTCAGCTTTTAACATAATTCGTTATTGTCTTTTCGTGCCTCAATTTACATATGTCCTGAGATCCACCCCATTTTGGAAAAAATCAGACCTGTTAATCAATATGGATAATATAATTCAAAATCTATTGTGCAAAATACTCAATGTGGCCTTGAATGACCGAGCGTGGCTTCAGGCGTCCTTACCGGTTCGTCTGGGTGGCCTCGGCATTCGCAAAATTTCTGATGTTAGTTTACCAGCGTTCTTGTCCTCGGTCCATAGCACGGAAGAATTAACCAGGAAAATTTTAGCTCCTACACTGGTTGATTCTAAAGTGCTATGCATGGCCGATGCAGTGAGCGCTTGGAAAATTGCTTGTCCGAGCACTGACTTACCCTCAACCCCGTTCTCGCAGAGACAGTGGGACGGTCCGCTTTGCAACGCTGTCAAAAACAATCTTTTAGATACAGCTTTAAATGCGGCAGAGCGGGCTCGTTTGCTGGCTGTGGGAGAATGGGAATCAGGAATTTGGCTTCATTCCCTTCCATCGCCCAGCATAGGTACTATGATGGACGATAATACATTCCGTATCGCCACTTGCCTTCGCTTAGGTTTACCATGTGTTTCTCCGCATCGATGTAAATGTGGTGAAGCGGTCGGGAGCTTAGGACATCATGGCCTATCTTGTAGCAAGAGTGCTGGTCGTTTTTCACGCCACGCAAATTTAAATGACATTATTCGACGTGCTCTTGGTACCGCCGGCGTGCCTGCTGTACTAGAACCCAATGGTTTGGCACGAGACGATGGCAAGAGACCGGACGGTATGTCATTGTTGCCATGGAAGATAGGTAGGCCTTTGGTGTGGGACGCCACCTGCGTCGATACCCTCGCGCCATCTCATCTTCCAAGCACGGCAGTTTGTGTGGGAGCAGCGGCCGCCTCTGCAGAGAACCTCAAACGGCGCAAATATAATAATCTCGTCGGAGAATATGTATTTGAGCCGTTTGGGGTAGAAACTTTAGGGTCATGGGGTCCGAGCGCCCGACTGCTTTTTAAAGATATATCGAAAAGATTAATCGATACGACTCGTGACCAGAGGGCTGGTTTCTATTTGGCACAAAGAATAAGCATTGCAATACAACGTGGCAATGCTGCCAGCCTTCTGGGCACGATGTCGGCATTCGACGTCGATGCGGAGGAATTTTTTGATGCTGTTTAAGGTTTTGTAAATATCTTTTTATATTTTCTATGTATATTATTGTATATAAATATTATTATTATTTTTTTAATTCTTAGTGTATAGTTGTAAATATTATAGTTATATATATTATTATATATAAAATTTTAAATTTTGCATTAAATTATTAACATATCGCACCTTCGGTAGGACAAGGGCCGAAGTGCTAATTTTATAATTGTTCAGGACAGACGTTTTAAGGTTTTTATAGATTGATATTGTGTTTTTCTGCCCATATTAATGTAAAATAGTATTTTATTTTTTAGCAGAAATAAACCTTATACAATTGTGAATATAAACATGTAATTTAAAAGTGTGAGTTATTTATTTATTTATACTATATTTAATAAAATATTATAGTATGCATACAATTATGCCCTTATTTCCCCAACATTTAAATAATTATGCAATTGTGACCAAATTACACATTATTTTGAAATGATTTATTCAATGAAAATACTACTTATTTTGTACTTTTTTATTCTTCTTCTTAGGAACATCTTTATCACTGACAAAAGAAAACACTACAATCAAAAACTTTACTTAAAAAAATAACATAAAAGTCACTTCTAAAAAGTTTACATTAAATTTATAAAATGCCATGTTAATGCGTAAGACTTATTTATACTGTTACTCTAAAATCAGTCAGTAATCACAGCATTTAATTTTGTGAAATCACAATTTGTTTCTTATAAGATAATCACAAAGTTAATACTAGTATAGTATAGAATATGAAAACAATATTCATAAGAACATTTTATTACAATCAACTAAGTATCTAGGTATAGATAACTTTTTTGCATAATACTTTCAAAACCTAAATACTTAAAAATCTTTTTAAATGATTAACAAAAATAGTCATCTAAATTAGACAAAAATCAGTAGTGCTACTAAAACTTTATAAAAACAAAACAGTAACTATAAAAATAATAAAAATCAATGAAAGGTGGATACTTATATTAAGGTACATGTTCACTGTAATGTATTATTGAAATAAACTATTATAAAATTGTTCGTAAAATTTTGGAACTATGTTTGAGGCAAATAGTTGACGGATATCTTACAGACCCTAATTTCTTGTGAATCTATTGAAAAATAGTAGGTCGAATTTGGTTTTCTATGTGGCTTAATACAGGTGTTATTGTCGGTAATTTTGACTCTTCGATATGCAGGCGGAATCAGTTTCACACAAGATGCGAAAAAGTCTCTTTGCCTCTGTGCTCCACGCTCCAAGTAGGATTGATTTTTTTTTGCCTCGAGATTCCATTTTTATTCCCTTAAAGCGAAAATAATCAGACATTTAGTTCGGTTAATTAATCATCAGAACAAAAATAACATACGTCAAACCTATAAGAACCTTTTTTTTTGCATCGGGGGGTTAATAAATGGCAAAAATGGCATCGGAATTATCTTTCAGATCAATAAATAGACACAAGATTTTGTAAAGAAAACGACGGAAATTTTATAAATTTTACATAGGAAGTAAAGTGGTTGGAATGACAAAGTCTTAAATACTATTATAGTTATCTGTATAAGACAAAATTGGAATGACAAAGTTAGATTTGGTTTAAAGACTAGGTAATGTTGGACTCACAAAGGCACAACTACCAAAACGATTTTGTTCTGTCAAATATGTGCTCTAAAATAAGGCATAAGTACACGAAATGTGACCATGTCTATCCAAAATATAAAACAAAAAAGGGCATATTTACCTTAATGACTTTGACACTCCAGTTCACAACCACTACTCACGCGGACGATGCCGCAACTGACCAATGAGATTTTGTCGCGCCAATATCATTTAAAAAACGTACGAATGGTACAAAGGCAACTAGTGCCATCTGGCGAAAATAAACTGAATCTAGTGAATGTCTTTGTTCCTACAGGTAGAAATTAGTTTTTAAGTGACTTTGGCATATTTAACTAATTTTCAGAAATTTTAGCACTTCGGCCCTTGTCTTACCGAAGGTGCGATATTGTTGGCTTCCAACGTCCTTTTTCTAAAATATATCAAATATGATATTGCATTACATTTTACATTATAAATATAACACATCATACTCGGAACAAAAATATATTATCAATAGTGATGATTTTGGCAATAATAGTAATTAATTATATTAAATAAATTTAAGTATATTTTTGACCATAAAAAAATAAACAATATTTTTATTTACATGTTTGCCAAAAACTTTCAGTCAAAGCATTACGAAACACAAATAATGGTTGATTGTATTCAACCACTTTATTCTATTGAACCATAGCAATTTGTTCATACACACAAGTATTAATAATAATAATAAATAATAAAAATTATTTATTTCTCACCACAATATTTCATTGATACTATTTGATTAGACTTAGAACATAATAATATTACAGATATATTGTGGGGAGGCTGGTGCCCAAACTAGGTGTATACCTGTATTTCAGGTCACCAGGCCCCCGCCCTTTAATTTTAAATAACAACAATGTCCAAAGACTAAAAGGACATATTAGATATGTGTGGTAGGTGGTAATTGTTCAGAGATTATTCAGCGAGTTAAGGTGTAATAGTGTTGTGTATAACATGTCAGTTTGATGTATGTGTTTGTGTGTGTGTTGGTGTGTGTATGTGTGTGAGAGAGGGATAAAGTGGATTGAGAAGATGTAGTGCGTAGAGAGTCTAAAATGTTAAACGGTGATGAGGAACTCCGTGCTTTCATAGTCCAAAGTCATCAGCCATTCTCCAAGCTTCACTCTGCATTTGTGTCTTGTCAGGGGATAGATTACTAGTTTTTTATTGTAACAACCATACCCAATAACAAATTAATAAGGACTACTCCATTTGACATATAAATTTTACTTGTGGATATCGAGATCGCGCACTTTGATCACTGTCATTGTGTCAGAACACAATTAGTTAAGTAACTATCAATAAAATAAATAAAATTTAACAATTAAGTCTCTTAATATTTTGAGTGTTTTTAATGTTTCCAAATCATTATAATAAATCATAAAAGAATATAAGGACGTTATTGCTAAATCAAAATATTATGTGATCTTCTGATTAAAATGTATGTCTCAATCAATTTATATAATGTTCTCATTGAAATGCGAAGAAATATTTAAATTAACTACTCAAGCTTTTTTAAATGGTCCTATTTACATTCGCATTTTTTTTACTTAACTATTTTTGTTTATTTTGTGGTGATCATTTCGGTTAATTTCCATTTTATAATGACGTTCCTTAGGCAAAAATATTATTTATTTAAGCGGGTTCTTACTACTAAGGCGTATTAATCTATTGTCCAAAAGCGCTTTATCCATACCTTTATGTGAGCTGACGGTGTAACTGATATCCTCAAATAGGATATGTACCGGTGGTCGCTTTGCCATGCGATTCAAGGCCTTCAAAGTAGATCCTGCTCGTTCCAAGGCAGCTGGAGTCCAATTGCTTTCTTGAACCTCTAACTCAACGGGATTAGGATGACTTGAAGGTGATACATTGGCCAATGCTGCGCCGGCTATCGCTTTTCGGACCAATGGAACTGTATGTGAAGTTGCCATTGTCAAAACAAAACACCATGCAGTCTTGTAAATCAAACACAAAACTAACACAACATAAGAAGTTAGACAACTTTCTAAATATTTTTTTTATATCAAAATTTTAATCCGATCTCATTAAATAATTAAAAATAAAATGACTTTCAAGAAGAACTCAAGTTTTTTTTTAAATTATTTTGAAAATGGAATATTGAATTCGATTTATAGTTCGCAACCGCTGCGCAGGAGTCGCGATGCGGATTTCGCGTGCGTCTCTCGAGAATGGCACGGTTGTACTGAAAACCACTCCTGTCGATTTAAACCATCTCGGCTCAATACAGATTAGTCTTAAGTGATGTATTAGCGGTGACATACCTATCAATTAAGATTAATTTCATTAATCGATATTAATATTTTCGAGATCATTTTCCTGTTAACCTCTAATTTATACTTTGCGGTTAGGTTATCTGTAGTAGGAGTAGGTTATAGAGTATGTTATTATCATCAATTAAAAATATATTTATAGTATTTTGGCAATTTTGGTATTTTTATAAAATAAAATCATAACCAAAAAAACTATGCCGTATTTTTTTTTACTCTCAGTAAACCACATTATAACAAAAAACAGGGTGCGCCAAAGTTCACCTAAAGTTTCAACTCCGATAATTGGAAAGCCGAAAATGTTCTCATGGGACAGGGTGTAATCCTATCGCCATCCACCGAGCACAATTCCAACTGTTTCAGTCATTTATTTACCTATAATACATGCATTTGTCATAGTAATAACCGCTGCGTAGGTTATCATACTTATCGCTGATATAATGAGATGATTCGAGTGATCACCAACATTTCCGTATAACATTATTTTCCAAATGTAATTTTAGATTAGAATCTTGCTCGTTATGGTCGTACGTGTTTTTATGCGACAGTATCTTTAATGTATTTAAAGGTTTTTTACCTTTAATCATGTAAAAATGCTATGAGTGATGTATTTTATAGCAAAGCATAGCAATCGCGATTCTACATGGTACGTTAATAAAAAGTAACTCATCCTGAAAGGTGATGGAAATCTACTTTCTTACTAAATTTCATCGGAATCGATTCAGCTGTTGAGGCGTTAAAGTGTAAAAGACGGACAAGCAGATAGATTTCTGTCGACTTTATAATAATAGTTAGGATTAGGATTATCAGTTAGGAAGATAGGAGTAGGATTAGGCAATAAGGATTGTGATAAGTTTAAAAAAATACTTGGAATTTATAACAATTATTGTCTTGTTGCTTGTTTTTTTTTATGGTTAATACGCCTTTGACCACGATCTCACTTGATGGTAGGTGATAATGTGGTCTACGGAGGAGCACGCTTACCTATGAGATACCTATTGCCTCTTGCTTTAAATACACCCAGATTATACTCCTGCGGAAACACAGACTCGGGCTGGGCTTTCCATTACCGTATAAGGTATGTTAGAGCGAAACGCTTGGTGCGTATTTAAAGAATATTTACTATGAAACGATGCCAGAGTGCCCTTTATCTGGTAGTCCAATGGTAATATGGGGACGGTGAAAAAAGGTTGTGCAATTATTCGACAAACTCTCCGAAATGTATCCCATTATTACGTTTTGTAAAAGATAAGATGCTATGTTATTCCTCCTTGCTTTGATTTCCGCATTTCTAAGGTTCGTGACCTCTTTTCTGGATCATCATATGCCGTGTGACGGTCCGCCATCTGTGCTTGTCTTGAGCTGTGTGTAATGCGGTGTGGACCGTGGTGTTGAGGTTAGTGCGGACTTGGTCAGACCAGCTATGTTATTAGTTAGTCATAAATCTTGATAACTAACTAATAACATCTTCTTGATCTTGTTTGGGGTCATGGCGCCCGAGTGCCTATTCTCTTTTTAAAGAGATATCAAAAAGACTGATCGACACTTCACATGATCAGATGGCTGGTTTTTACTTTTCTCAAAGGTTGAGCATTGCAATTCAACGTGGCAATGCCGCCAGCCTTCTGGGCACGTCACCCGCATTTGACATAGATGCGGAAGTATTTTTTGACGCATAACTTTATAAATTTTTATTTTTTTTATTTTTTTAGTTTTATTTCTGTTTCAGCTGTAAATAGTTAGGTATGATTTTGTTATTTTTACAATTTAATTTTTAATGCCTGTAAAATATTTTATTTCTTAATTAATAAATATTATGACTCTTTACTAAACATTAAAAACCTTTATCTTGATAAATTCATCCCCACTCGCGAAGAGATTTATTATTATTTTCACGAACATGTATAACTCACCAGGCATACGCGAATCACTAGACCAACGAGACAGTTGCGAATAAGTACAACAAAAATATCGACAAGTTTGTAAACTGCATTTCACTTTCACGAAACGCTCTGTTTATTTTATTTGAAGTAAACATTGTAGAAATACTCGGTGAAATTAACTACTTACTTTCAGTTCTGCGAAAACCGGTGTGTGGACTGGCACAGTTCTGTAAATTGCATTTATGCTCGAATTCACTTTTACAATGTTGTTCGAGTTTAACTTTGTGTAAATTGTAAACTGAAACATTAAGGGACTGTTTCAAAGGTTCCGGTCTTATCTGACCCATTAAATATACCACACCGAATATTAAAGTGACACAAGTTACACTTGCAAAAAGTACACAGCTGTCACTTTCATTTATGTGTGGTATATGCTTATGCTGCCAATAAGGTATATCGAACGCCTGTGAAATTGGGGCTAAAAATGTAAAGTTAAATAATTTTCCAATAAAAAAACCGACTTTAATTACTAATAATGCTTATAAAATAAAAACAACTAGACCAAACTGAAAAAAAAAATATGGGACCACCTGGCAGCTATTTCGCGTCAAGAGTAAGAATCACGCGAATCGGCCCATTAACTGCGACGTAATCGATGTACATACATAGAAAAAAGACATACCGACCGAATTGAGAACCTCCTCCTTTTTTTGGGAAATCGGTTAATGAGGATTGTTTAGTAAGATGGCATAATGTAATTTTTGGACCTCTTTTTAGCAAACGGGCTGGTAGTCCACAGGATGGTTATAGGTGTCTACAGCCCACAGTCACTCTACTAATTATAAATGTGTCTAGATGCAATGAATATTTGTTACTCTTTTACTCTAAAAAAGCTGAACAGAGGTGAATGCAATTCAGTAATTCCCGACACAGGCAGCTTATAATCTAGATAGCTATGATGATATTATTATGATGTTAAATTAGCGAAATATACTTACTAGTCTCAACGCGAAAATTATTAGTCATCGTGGCGGTCATAAAAAATGAAGCAGCGGTTGCCAAAAAAACATAAGTATTTTTTTTTCACATGACTTAAGGCCAGGCAGTTCCACGAAATTTATTCGCTATTGAATACGCTTGCTTTAATTCTCCCTCACGACCTCAGTTTACGAACAAAACATTTGGTATTTTTAATTTATTTTTGGAATACCGAGTAATTTATTAAAAATGTGATTGATTATTGTTTTATAACTAAAAAGAAGCTATATTTTTATTAAAACTGACGTGAGTTTGTAACATTATTAAAATTATGAAATACGGGTGTTACTCACGTAATGTTGGTCTATTTAGTCGACCGCGGTTTCGCCTATATGTCTAGGCATTATCAAGAGAGTGCGATACGTCGCGCCTGAGTCGCAGCCAGTCTACTAAATAGACCAACATTACGTGAGTAACACCCGTATTTCATAATTTTAATAAAGCTATATTTTGTTTTAAAATAATCTAAATGAATCATATAATTCACGAAATAATAAACATAGAAGTTCATTTTGATGGTTATATTTAGGATGTTTGCCAGAATGACTTAGGCAGTACCATACTTCATTGTTTCACACTGGAAAATCAAACAGCTGTCTTTTCGACAGGTTTGCGAACTGCCTCGCCTTAAGAAATACCTTTACCTGTCGCGTCTAGAATATTACACAAGCAAAGTCACTATCGGAAGCTAGTCCCCCATAAAATAGTTTAATCAAGTATACTGTTATTATTATTAGCTTATGGAATATTAAAAACTGTTACATCAACAAACAACGCAACAAAGACTATTAATATGTTTACAACTTTTGCGTCAGTATCCGTATTTTACTTCTACATATATTTGCATATTTATATAAACTACTAATACTATATATCTGTGGTATTATTCATGTTTGTATATTACGCATCTTAAGTGTATATTGACAGAGATAAATAACACATTAGCACTACTACAACATTATTGTACCAACTTATTTTATGTATACTATCTAATGATTATAAAGAAATGTTTGTTTGTTTGAATGCACTAATCTGTGAAATACTAGTGTGATTTTTCATTAGACTTATTTATTGGGAAAACCCATAGATTAGCTATTTATTTATTTAAAATTAGCTTCAGCCAGCGACTCTGCTAGCGTGGTACGTCAATAAAAAGTAGCCATTGTTTTGCCTGGAGCCTTGAACTACCTGCATACTAATTTTCGTCAAGATTGATATAGTAACTTCGGAGCCTCAATAAAATATGTTCTTCTCATTGTTATATTAGTATATGGTATCCAAATATTAGTAAAGAAGTAAAGATTATGCTGCAGAACACAAAGAAAGGAGCAAAACACAAGAGTGCACGGTTGGCGTAGCGGTTAAAGCGGTCGCCTCGCCGCTTTCAACTACGCTGGTGTTGTGGGTTCGATCCCCACATGGGACAAATCTTTGTGTGATTCGCAAAGATTTGTTCTGACTCTGGGTATGCTTTGTGTGTGTAATATCACAGATAATATAATACTAGTACAGATACCCAATCTCATACAAAAAATTGACGCCACCCTAAAAAATATTATTCTGGGGGCTATTTTAATTCATTTTTATGCCAATAGATGGCCGTACTTGTGAGTAGTCTCAACCGCGCTACCTCAACGCCATCTAGCTTTTGCAAAAGGTAACATAGGTACATGACGTCCTTGTGTGCGTAAGAATGTGTCTGTGTGCGTGCCAAAGCTGTCAATATATTATTATCTGCATGTGTGCGTGTCAGTATGTACATTACCATTACGTTTGACCTTCTACAACGCTATAACACTGCTGCATTCAAAATATCAAACGATATTTTAAAGTTTTAAATGAAATGTAATGTAATAAAATAATGATTACTTTCTATTGCAATTGATTTTGATTTAGACTAAACTAAAAATATAAGGGAAGTGTCGCTAAAACGAGCAAAACAAAGGTATCGTGGTAAGGGGTGTCCTTGTTGCGCTCACTTGGCGTGAGTCACAAACCTTTTGTTCAAAACCTTGAACCTTTTTTATTTAGTCGTATTTATTTCGGAATGTTAGTACTCAATAAAACTTTTAAATCAAATTCAACTCATTTATTTCAAACGAGTACAAACACATAGGTACAAGTTATAAATAGATTTTTTTTTTAAATAGAGAATTCAGAATCTATGTCTGTGCCACTCGAGGAACTTTAACTTTCTGAAGTGTCTGTTACATTTATAATAAAGCGATTGGCTGTTTTGTCTATTTGATGGTCAAGACCTCTAATCACGGCTGCTTCTTTTTTGACGTGCTCGACACAATAGGCATGATGACTAATTTTTATTTTTGTATGTAATTGAAACACCTCTTGATATAAGAAACATCATTACAAGAATTACTTTGACCTAACATAAACTTCCTGAGATAATACAATTTCAAATTCACATTAATAATAGACTCGCCCAAACGCTCCAAACAAAAGGCTACTCAAGCGTGACGTCACGCTTGAGTATTTTGTATGTGAAGTTATGAATTTTGTTTGATAGCTATACGAAATATTGCGTTTATAAAAATGGTTTTATTACAAATATTGCTATAAATTGTGTATATAATTTAATGATAAAAAAAAATCGAATAATTTCGTATTTTAAAAACGAACTCGTCCATGAAACTTTGAATGATCATAAAATAAGTTAGATTTATAGTATGTAACAAAAAATTATTTCAATTTTATTGGTTTATGTTTACCTATAGTTTGATTAGGTATCCTATATTTTACTATCTATAGATCAGTCACCATGCCTATTGTGCCATTTTTCAGGCGTTACCTGATTGAAGGCATCATTAAATAATGTTTTAAAATCATTTAATTTAAATGTAGTATTGTGTCGAGCAACGTGACTTTTAGTGTCCGCCCATTATACGAGCTCTATTGGATTGAGCACCCCTGACTCACTCTGAAGTCACACTCAGCGCCGAGTATGCGGGCATAACCCAAAAAATCTTATTTTTTGTTAAGAAATTAAAAATTCGGTTATGATATAATTAATTGTATACTTCTATGAAAATTAGTTACAGCTAAATAAATAAATGTAATGATGGCATGTTCTTTGATTGATACATAAGTTGAAAACTTATACAATTTATATAATTTATAATATTTATAAATTAATTATTTTTGAATTACGTAAACAATAGCAATTACATATTTCATTGTTTTAATATATATTTTTGAACATGAAAAAATTCCACAAATTATGCCCCTAATTTACGTATTTCTTACTTAATACCTTGCGATAAGAGGTGTTTGATTAACCGGTATTATGAAACTCGATCGATGCAGTTAGCGACAGTTTTTAATGACCGCCGATCGCTATCGTAATTTTATTGACTTTTTGGTAGAAGTCGGATCAATGATTTTTATTCTTTACTTATCTGGAACTATAGAAGCGACTAAAGAACATTCACAGTTCGCGCGCTGTTATAAGTTTCAATTTTGCGTGCACGTGGGTACCTCATGCGAGGTGTAGGTATAATTTTTACATTTACTTGACTTACGTTTGGGAGTGAATCTTCTGTTGTTCCCAAGGACGATATGATACCTACTTAACTTTGTTACTTATTTTGCCTATACCTACTTCAAATAATAATTTCAACATTAATGCAAACACAATTTAAACGTCTAAAGTCAAAAACATAGTTGCAAAAGAAAATCTTTATTTATTTCTGGTAAAGTTTGATCGAAAAATCTAAAATCTGTTTGAACAAAAACGTGCAATCATGTTTGCTTAGCAGTGTTCCTACAACTGTCTTCGTTCGCAAAAACGTATTTTTGTAGCAATCTTATTATCGAAATTTTTAGCTAGAATAAGATTGCTTTGAAGGAAGAAGACAAGGGAGGTTTTAGTCATATCACTCAGTACAAAAAACATGTACCTATGTACCCACTAGTGTACCTATCTAGGGGTGCGCTTTGTTTTTCATAAAAAAAAAATCTTCATAAAATCGCAATTATTTTCCGAATTTGTTATTAATAAATAACATTTTTCTTCATACTCATTGGCATTAATAATATTGTTTTTCATTCACATCTTTTATCCTATTATTTTCTTATATTACCTATAGTTTTTCTTAATGATACCGATCATTCTTTTCAACTCCTAATTATTTTTATTCATACATTTGTTTGTTCTTTTTTTTATGAATTTCTTCATTTTGAGTGTTACGTTATTTACTTTATTGATATCCATAATGTCAATATAAATATATTAATTATTAATTTATTTAATTGTAAAAAGATCAGAAAAACATCTCACATAAAATATCCACAAGAGCACACAAACAATCCGAAAACTTCTACCGAAGTGAAGGAAACACGCGCCCGTTTATTTGTAAATAAACATTGAGTAACATTGCAGAAAAACGTTTTGTTTCTGTTCGAAGTACATCACATGGCAATTGATATCTATATTATTTTAGATTATAAAAAAATAAAATACATTTGATTACTTACATTATTAGAAAAACATGTATTTAATATCTATATAATTTAAAAAGTTCGATGATGATTTTATATCTAACTACTATTGGAAGGCAATCGTAGACTCAGAAACTAAACGCGTCATCGTAAGTGAATGTCCATTATGATGTTGAGTGACAAAAGCGTCGAACTCTAATTTGTTTATAACTCAATATACACTCACACACTCATACAATGTTAAAATTATAAAATTGAAATAAGCGCCATCTATTAGCAACAAATAACCTAACCGCATGAAATTTTAGACGACGACTGAGGAGTTAAAGACATAGATTTATTTTTTCTCTCAAATCACTTTGAATTAATTGAAGAATGCTTTTAACGTTTTATATATACGTGCTTTATTTTTTAAAAACCATATTTTGGTCAAAATTTGAATAATAGCGTTTATAACAATTTATTATTTTTGAATTGCTACACATAACGCCATCTATGGAAAATTTTAAGAAGTAAAAATCTAATGTTCATAATGATACCCCATGGTAATATGTATGTTTGTTAACACCCCCGCGACACAGGAGTTATACCTAGTGCGGGCGTTGTTTAAAAAAAAAAACACAAGTAAAACGGCGGGCAGCGGCTAGTTTATGACTTCTAGTAATGAAAAAGACCAAATCATTAATTAAATAAGCCTTGACCTATATGCCTGAGTGTAAATTAGGCATAGTTATAATAATATAATTCAGAATCAAGTATTATATTGATTAATTTATGAGTTTTGTGATTTTCTTGCATATTAAAGTAGATATATTAAACAAGGCTGTTTACGGACAGATTGTCATGTTTTTTTTATTTTTTTTATTATGTTTTTGGCGGCTCGATGAGAGTCCCAGGTAATGAAAGAATGCTATTTATTTTTTTCGTCAAGAAAGCAGGATACTGGTAGTGTTCAGTGTGTTCATCCTAACCCCTGTGTTTCGAAGATGCGTCTTAACGTTGTCGGTAATATTATGTCTTTCTCTTGCCAGATACACGATTAGTTGAAAGGTTCTGTCCATTTGGAGTCAGTGAGAAAAGGAAAAGAGAGTGCCCTTATAATTATGCTCATGTTTGTGAACTGTATTACTTATACGAAGCAGGTTGAGACTGGGCGCTAATAATAATATGATTATTCGACTTAGAGAACATTGTATGGTATAATTGTGGCTGGTTAGTTTGGTGTGCAGTAAACATTTAGTTAGTATATTTTGTGTGCTGAATTAAATTGTGTAAACAATGTAAGAATGTATAATATTAAAGTTGAAAAATTAAGAATTCAGCCGGACTCGAACCTGCACCCCCTGGGTATACCAAGGGCCCCAAGTGCTTATATATATACCTACGACGCTGGCACAAAAGAGTTGAGAAATTTCGAGTCTAGCAGCATACGAATCCATAGCTGAATTGGCAAAGCACTTGGGGCGTATACCCAGGGGGTGCAGGTTCGAGTCCTGCTGGATTCTTAATTTATCAACTATAATATTATACAAAATACAAAAAGGCATAGCAAAGCTAAAATTTGCTTTAAAATATTACAATGTAAGAATGCGTCAAAAACACTTGGTTTTTTTATATTTCTTAGTTTTTAGTTAAAAACCGGATAGATTAGAGTTTGCAAACGGTCGGTTGAAGGCACACCGCCGAAATTGCATAAGAGCCATTGTCAGTTAATAAAACGAATGAAGATAAATTAAATCAATCTGCTGGTATGAACAGATATTCTAAAAAAAACTTTGCTTCACTTTATTTTAGTTATTATTATGTGTATCTTGGAATGGGCATTAACGCATTGAATGTATGTATAATAATAAATAGATGCTTATATGTATTGTTAAAAAGAGGAAAGTTCTTTTCACCCCAGCGGCTCAAAAACAGTAAGCAAAACTCTATTTTATTTCGAGCGTAAGGAAAATGAGTTCGAAATTTGAAAGTAATTGATGACATTTCAGCGTGCGCGGTCTAACACAAGCTTAGCAAAAATTTAAAATGCGTTAGTTCTATTATCTCTGTCTCTTTCACTTCCGTAGTAAAAATGTTCGATCATGATAAAAATTTGTGTAGATTTAGTTTATGGGCCATAAATAAAGTAGGTACGCCCTGAGACGAGCCGCGGACAAAACCTAGTATTGTATATCTAATAATATGTAACCTTTAAAGTCCTAGTAAGTTACCAATGTAAAACAAATATGTTTTGTATTAAGCCTACAATTAAAACATTACCTAGTTTGCTTAGATTAACGACGCGAAGAATAAATAACAAACAAATATGTTTTATATAACGTCTACTTTGTACTTTTTTTCGTAAATATAATGAATTTATTATTTAATGATTTACTTGCACCAATGAATATTTTTTTAATACAAAAGTTGATAATTGGTCTATACAGATATTGGTTTATTGTAATTTTATAATATTTGTTAATAAGTAAAAATTTAACAATTTCCTGACAGAAAGTTCACAAATTACACTGTGCCCGACCAGGGAATCAAACCCGAGACCTCGCAGTGAGAGGCGCATACGCTAACCACTAGACCATCGAGGTAGATTAAGTACTACCAGTATATTATTTGATTAAGCAGAACTAGATATAGTCTAGCATAAGTCCATGACCTGGTCATAGCATCAAAGTCTTATAGGCCATTGAGTCAAGGCCGAATAAACATTTGCAATGTTAGTAAAGTATCGAACAGTAAATAATTTATGAAAATCAATATTATTATTGCCAATAATAATACGTCTACGGAGCTGGACAAAAACGTAAAAGGCTAGAGTCCAAATATGATAATTTAAATTGAAGATGTTGTGAAGTATTCCGATTACGAAACCAAAAAAAAAATGGTAAAAATATATTATCGAATGAACAAATGATTTTGCAAACGAGCGTACTTTGTTGGTGACATCCACTAACGTACTAAAATTGTCGCTAACTCGAAATTATTGTTATTAATTGATTTTATAATTTAATTATAATTGTTATAATTATGATGGTCTCGCGTTGTATAGACTTTCCGTGTAGTGCAAGGTCAGCATATACCTACTGGAAATGTATTGTTTAATCAATAGCCGTATTTTTTACGTACATAGAATTAGATGGTAGGTTAAAGGCATGCTTTCTGGCTCAAGCGGGTTCACAACAGCTTTACCACGTTAAACATGTTGTTGATCCGGTTTAATCAATCAAATAATTATTTTTATCTTTATTTTATTTATTTAATAATACAATAAATATACAAAGAATGACAAATTTGCAGAACCTGTGTAGCAAAAACCACACTTAATAATTTCTAAAAGTAAGTCGCTTGAATCATAGCTATATTTATTATTTTTAACACAACTGCGTAGTAAGGATTATGTTTGAATAAAAAATAACTATAATTTTAATTCCAGAAACTGTCATATCGCCATACCTTGATAAAATCTCATTATTCTTACGACCATTTGAAAAAAACCCTTATTGCAAAAGAACACCATTCTAGTTTTACAACGCGTCGTGTTACGTCCGTGAGTCATAAAACCCTTGTCTTTGTACCTACACTATAAAAAGTTAAGTGCTTGTCCGGTTTTACGGCTAACAACCCGGTGCACTCTGACCGAAGCAGAAATTAAGTAACAACCCACGTTTTATTGAAAAATGGGGATTGAATTTCTTAATGCGTTTATTGTTTGTTGGGGCTATGGGCTTTACAGCTAAAAAAGATAGATAGATAGATAGAATAAGCTTTATTGCACACCAAAAAATAAGACACAAAATAGAACATAATTAAACATTAAGACATGTACAATGGGCGGCCTTATCGCTAAAAAGCAATATCTTACAGGCAACCTTTGGATGGACAAATAGATAGTTAGACTGATATGGGGCAGTTTAAGGTGTAATAGATGAGATAGAAGGTACACTATAACTAATATTTACATAAATTTACAAAAGATATGGGACCGGCAGGATTTGAACCTGCGACCTTACTGCACACCGGGCAGCCGCTCTTAGCCATCCAGCTACGGTCAAAGTAAAAGAGTTGTAATAGAAAAACCCGATGAGGTACGCACCTGTGCTAGTTCTAGCTTATGGTGTAGAAGCCACAAAAATAGACTCTTAAAAATATTGGTAATCTTTCGACATACTTATATTCTAAATCCATATTTCTTTTTGTTCACGGCACATTTGCTATATTTACTCCTATACCTATTGAAACAAATTTATGACGGAAGTAAAAACATTGTCGAAATTACATTTTGCTTGCACCCTATTTTCCTAAATGGTTTCTTTCCGTAATATAAAATGTTCTAACATTAATTTACAAAGCATTACATAAACATAAACAAGGCTGTGTTAAATGGATCTTATTTAAATGATTAATGCTAAATTGCTTTGACTACCTCAATGCTTCAGTTGGTGCGATTGGAGGTTCTCAGGTTTGATGGTGATTTCCTAAAAAAATGCCTTCATCGTCATCATTTAGCCTCTCGTAGTCCACTGCTGGACATAGGCCTCTCTCAATGTGCACCACAACAGCCGGTCCTGTGCCTTCCGCATTCAGTCCCCTCCAGCGACCTTCTTCAGGTCGTCAGTCCACCTGGCAGGGGGACGTCCCACCTTACGGTTGCCGAGTCGCGGTCTCCATTCCAGGACTCGTTTGCTCCAACGGCTGTCGGTCCTTTGGCAAACGTGACCAGCCCACTGCCACTTCAGCGAGCTTACTTTGCGAGCTATGTCGGTTACTTTGGTTCTTTGTTGGATGACCTCATTACGAATTGTATCCTTCAAAGAAACTCCGAGCATTTAAGTCCAAACTTGATGGGTTTACGTGAACTATAAGTAATGAACCCCTGGGTATCTTTCAGCTCCACCTTCAGATCAGGTCTTCGTCCCCATGTCTCAAGCTTTAATTGCACTTAAAATAATTATTGAGGTATTTTCGCACATAAATACTCGTAGTTCACAACAAAACTCTTTTTCTTTTGATTCTTGGGACCGAAACATAAATGGTCAATGTCCTTTATAAATGTGTTTTTTTTTATTTTAACGACAAATTTGAATAATTGTTTGATTTAAAAATGCAAATTAAACCGGTAGGTTGGTCATAAAAAGTATCTGTTCATTTTCAAGTGATAGAATCTCCTGAATAAATATAGTACGGACCTTTTTTGCCTATTTGCAGTAAAAATGATAAGGTCTAAGTCGAGGACGTTCATCATTTTAGAGTAAAATATTATTCTAGGCAAAATTATGATTATAATAATATGATATAAAATTATGGATGCCGTTTATCTACGCCTGTAAATTATAACTTAGCGTTTTGAAATTTATTTTGCTGATACTGTCTTAGTCTTAAGAAAGTGAATATAATATATACAACTTAGTTTATGAGTTTTCTATCAAAGTTATCTGATGACTTTGCATAGGCAGTTTTTCCATTAAAAAGTGCAAATGATAATGACTTATTATAAATATTCTTTACCGTCATATTTATCATCTTTTTAACTCATACTATAAGTAATGTACTCACTCTCACTGTCTAAGTACACTGGACCATAAGAACAGTGACGTCACGGTCATATATACACAATAAGATTCTTAAAAGGTTAAGAGAAATCCCAACGAGACAGTTCAAAGGTAAATTGTTCAATTGACTAGAAGATCGCTACTAGAAGTACTGATCCTAATACATATACTTATATGTACTTTTCTTTTCTAAATACATACTTATATAAAATAAAAAAAACACCTAGACCAAGACAAATCTCCATGTTCATGCACGCAATTAGTTAGTTATTGTTTAAATTATGGATTATTTGATTATTTTTTGAATTATGTATTGCATGAAATTTATATTATTGTATGAGACGGGTTGTAAATTCAACTATTAGCGTAAAAGCAATTAATTTGCTACATTTTTGCATGATGCCCTTTAACATCTTTGCATTGACATCGAGAAACATATACTTAACCCTTTCTCTCAAAAGTAGTAAGCCCTTAAGTGAGAAGAGATAAGATAAATGGCTATTGTTATGAGCCATCTACGTACTATCTTTCATCCAAGGCAAAAGTTGACAGTAGTACGGCGCGGCGTGTAGTGTATTTGAAAACCAGTACATACATTAAAAGGGTACATTTTCAGTGTACAAATAATATCAATGATAATATTGAAATATGGAACCGAAACTGCGTATTTATTCATTAATAAATAATGTCCAAATATTTGCTATTCGTTTCACATTGTGACTAATTTACCAAAACGAACTGGGTGTTAAATTATATTAATTACTATTAGACCAAAATTGATTTATAGAGCAGCGAAATAGAGAAGCCTGAAATTACTAATTTTGCAACAAGTGTTAACAAATGAAATCTGTTTGTAAATAATGATTCTCATTTTAGATACGTGTTTATATATATGTGCCTATTAAATAATTTAACTGTTAATCGGTAAATATAAATGTCTAATGTTGCTGCTGTCTAATTGTAATAATATCTTAAAACTGACAAAGTTCGTGTCGGACCTCACGCAATGTAGATTCCTGTAGTCAGCCATTGCAATAATTATGGGAACGGACTTAAAAGGTCTATTACTTTTAATAAATAAGCAACAGTTTCGTACAACATTTGTATTAATTGATTCATTCATCAGTCATGTTGGTTGCTTCATACTAATATATAGGTACAATAGGTGACACTAAGGGTCGACACACACCAAAAGCGCGTCGAAGCGCAGCGAATCGAAGCGCAGTTTCAGTGTCATAATATGAATTCCAAATCTATTCTCACAACTATAATACTCATTATCGCATGAGAAACTCTACGCTACTACTACTATGGAATCCGCGCGACTCGTTTGAGTTTCTCATGCGATAATGAGTATTATGGTGGTGAGAATAGAGTTGGAATTCATATAACACTGAAACTGCGCTTCGATTCGCTGCGCTTCGACGCGCTTTTGGTGTGTGTCAACCCTAAGCGTCTGGAAAGACGATGCATACAGTCAAAAGATTCGTGGATTTAGAGCATGAGCTTGGATAGTTTAGAAGGAAAGCGATAGATTGGCATCTTATGGTCGCGGGATCGAATCCCGCTTCAAGTTCAAATTTATTTTCGACTGTTCTTAGTATTAGATTGCAAAGCATGGCTAAACCCCAATTTCACAGATGTAAAATAAACCCAATTGGTAGGATAAATCAATAACACACATAAATAAAAAAATTACAGCTGTTTTCTTTATTTGAGTGTTACTTGTGTCATTTTATAT
Organism: Hypena proboscidalis; assembly: GCA_905147285.1. NCBI lineage: Eukaryota > Metazoa > Arthropoda > Insecta > Lepidoptera > Erebidae > Hypena > Hypena proboscidalis. Next base: position 4,718,903 of record LR990132.1, read on the forward strand.
CAGTCAGGTTATATTTTATGGGGCAGATAAGAGCTATCTGGAACCTCTGAAACTGGCCCTAACTGTTACATAAATTATTTTTATATCATTGTTTGTAATATTTTGACGTGTTTAAGCGCCTCCTGAGGCATATAAAAATAAATTATTTGAATTTGTAAAGATACCTCACTAAAAAGAGATTTAAAAAGAAATACTGAAAAAAAAATACCTTTATATATTTTTTGAACGCAAAACGTTAATCAAATAGCCACGAGTGGTAGTATTAATAAAATATTGGAAGTATTAATATAATGTACTAAAATATAAATTCGTATCGTCCTGACTATGCAACGTTCACATACCACATACCGCCATACTTACTACACCGTCTATTTCCAGTGGACTGAAATTGCAATCTCAGAGTTCAAATTTAATAACGCATCGTAACAATAATTTAGATCTCAGCTCGGGATGATTCCCGGTTCAGAACTATGTCTGAGTTCTGCAATAATGAACTTTGGTTTAATTTCATAAATACTGTAAATGAAATGAAATATTTATTTGCTCAATTATGGTATGTACATTACGGTCTTACAGATATAAATATTAGTTCCACATATTCTACCACAAGTGGCGTGCAAATACATTTATCAATTTATTTAAAATCAGTTTCTTAATTATAAATTCTTATCATCTAGGTAATCTTTTACATTGTAATAATTTTTAATTTGTAATAGTAACAGTGACAACATCAACTTCTTTCTAAATAATAACAGTGGTAAATTAATAATATTTTCAGGTAAATGATTATACAATTTTATAGACATATAGTAGGCAATTCTCTTAAGCAACTCTAGTCTAATAGCTGGCATAGCTTATCTTTATGTCTAGTTCGGCTACTTTCTCCTCTGTAGTTATACCTACAAATGATTTAACCTCGTAGTTTTTTTTTCATTTCACCGACCAAGATAGTTATTTTTTTTTGAAAAGAATTAGTGAAAAATTACAGAAATTAGTATCAAAAACGTAAAACAATATATAGATAATTTACACGTAATTATTATTTTTTTTACGATGCTTTTTTATATTATGTATCTAAATTTATCTAATCTTATAGATATTATTGAGTTATTTGATTTTGACATAGCTACATGTTAAGAAAATTATAAATACTGCATTATTTAAGGTAAGTCTAACATTAATATTAACATATTATTTGTTACTAGAACCTATGACGCCTTTTATCACCCTGATCATTAAAAAATAGTGGATGCGCTCCCCACTGCGCGGACCTCTGTGGGCTATATACATATAGGAGGTGCGCGCGCGACGCGTTCTTTAAGAAGCCCGAGGGGATGCACGGAAGTCGCCGTACCTGTCGCTGGACGCCCGGAGCTGGCCCTCCCTCGGTTCGCCGGGGGTCTCAGTCGGTTCCCCAGTTCGGTCCCCCTCACAAACTCACAGACATCCACAGGACTCGGCGTCCGAACACAGCGCCACTTCTCGCGTTCGCGGGAAGGAGTAAGATCCCGCTTGAAAGTGGCCTAGCCACGTACAGCAGCTGAGATCTTTCCTACCACACGGGGGGAAGAGATAGATGACAGAGCGAAACGCGTTCTCTGTTGTTTGCGGTCACCAGTGAGTTAAGTGTCCTTTAAACTTCGCTTCACCAGGACTTCACTAAACCTGTGTACCACCTACCTACCTACCTACCTACGCCTTGAGTTTACCATTTAACTTTTTATTGTTAATATAGACAATTATTAATAATAATACCTTTGTCAACTTTCTATTTTTTTATTTATTCTGTCTATCCAAATGGTCATTAGAAGACCACGTTACAATAGGTTTGCCATTATATAGTATCTTGGTGCAATCGGTTAAATCTCGACGAATTGTTCAATGTATTGCGATATTATTATTACAAAGGTACGACTAACAATCTAACTGCAGCCTCGATTTGAAAATTGTCACTTCAACAAAAGACTTGATTTGATCCCGTGTACCAATGACTCGCCCTTTTGTCACAGATTGACTTTGATGACCTGCGATATTTTTTGTGATTACTTTTCACCCTCTTCCCATAGCTCTCACTTACTCGAGATGACAAGATAAATCTTCTGGTAACAGGCAATTTAGATGACATCTTAACGATGAATTTGTTACTCCGCTTGACATCAATAACACTACTAATGTTCTTTTGGCGAAATAAGTAGACATTTGTCATAATTTTTGTTTTGGTGGTTTGAAAATATAGGCGTAAATGTGTCAGTCTTAATTTTTAGTTGTATTATTTTGCTCTTTTTTAAATTCTTATAAATAATTATATATTTTTTTCGTAAAAAAATAAATAACGGCCCATTTCATTTTTCGATTGACACCCTCCCTAGTAAATGTTGAAACGCAGCCCGCATAGACAAACACCGCACAGATCGACAAATATTGTGTGTTTAGTTTTTTTATACGATAGACCTGGATAGACCTTTGTTGTTACCGGGCTAGTCGATATATATAAAAATGAAAACCGTTTTCCGTTGTCACGACATAGCATGAAAACGGCTTGACCGATTTGGCTGATTTTTTTTTGTAGTTTTCTAATACTCTGTACAAGGTTCTTACGGAAAAAGTGCTACATAAATACTTAACAATGACATAATCATCTAAAATACATGGCAAATAAATATTCTTATATTGAATCGCTACGACAACGATTTCACAAAATTATGATTCCCGTTCCGTGCCAGCCATTTCAAGGCACCTCTAATTCAGCATCAAGAAAAAGTAATAACCAATTGACATGTTTCAATATGGTTGTCTGTTTGATCACGAAAAGTCAGACTTTTATAATCTGACTTTTCGGTGATTCTACCTCCCTTAATCTTAATCTCTTGAAACCATAAAATCTCTTCCCTTTTAAAACATTATGTATATTCAACGTTTGTTCAAAAATAACAACCGAGAATAAACAAAATAATGAACATGTATACAAACTAAGGACTAATTAACCAGCCGCCGAAATATACGCCTTATTGCACACATAAAACACGAATGTAGAATTCAGCCATTTTTTCACAATCTGACTTGAAGCCGTAAAAACTGAGAGTTTATGTTATGGCCGATATGCCATTAGGCTGTTTATGTAAATTACAACTTGGCGACTATCTCTGGGGAAATAAACCCTTAGTAGAGGCAGGTGATATTCTAGCTAACTTTACAACCTTCACGATATTTGTATGATATATTTTTGACGTAAAATATTTATTTCAATAACAATTAACATAACACTATATTATTAAATACATCAAAACTAAATATAAACCTAACTATATATACATCAAACAAAAAATAATACAAAATTATTGAATAAAATATATCTACTAAAAAAAAAAAACCGACTTCAAAAAGTAGGTTAACTAAAAAGCAAAAAATAAATTTACTTCGCACAAAATAATACGTTTTTTCATATAATTAAATAGAAATTATTAAATAATTATTTTATAATTCTGAAGTCGGTGCCAAGTAAAAACAACCTTTCTACAATATCAAATTACAGTTCACACAAAAAGGGAGGCGTAGTTGTTCTAGTGCGCGGTCGCCCAGTATTGGTACTTACCACAGAAATATAACTAATATTCAGTTAGAAAAATGTTGTTAGAACGATTGATATTATCTATACAGAGTTATTAATTGTTTACTTGGCACCGACTTCAGAATTATAAAATAATTATTTAATAATTTCTATTTAATTATATGAAAAAACGTATTATTTTGTGCGAAGTAAATTTATTTTTTGCTTTTTAGTTAACCTACTTTTTGAAGTCGGTTTTTTTTTTGTTAAAAATTATTTTATTTTACGATTTTAAGTGATGGGTACACCGAGCAAGAATGTTTCTCGAATGAGGAGACAATGGTTACTTGAGACGGAAAACTTATTTATAATAAACAAGAATTAAATCCTTTCTCCTGACTATTGAGGGTCACGACCTTCCATCATCAGCTCATTTTACACAATAACTAGCAGCAGGAATATGCGTACAGTAGTGAAAGAATTATCCTTTAACTCCTAACTATTGAGGAGTTGACCTTCCATCATCAGCTCAACCACATAAAATTGTTGCGACCAAGCGTAAATCTTGGCCTCGATTATTAAAATATGAGGGTTGCCCCCGATTTCTCTGGGGTCCCATCATCAGATCATGACATGCTGACAATGGGACCACCTTTGAAATATCTCCGTTCCAACAGCTCACTTGAAATCATAACTAGCAGTCTGAATATGTGTACAGTAGTGAAAGAATTATCCTTTAACTCCTAACCATTGAGGAGTTGACCTTCCATCATCAGCTCATCCACATAAAAATACGTAAATACTAGTGTAGCTTTGAAAAACACACTAAAAACATTACATGTGCCTATAAAATTCGAGGGTTGCCCTCGATTTCTCTGAGATTCCATCATCAGATCACGACATGCTGACTATGGTACCCCTTTGGAATCATCTCCTGTCCAACAAAAAAAGAATCATCAAAATCAGTTCATAAACGACGGAGATATCCGTGAACAAACATAAAAAAAAAAAAAAAATGTAACATATATACGAATCGAATTGAGAACCTCCTCCTTTTTTAGAAGTCGGTTAAAAAGTTTAGGTGTTACAATCATTTAGGAAAAATCATAAAAATAGACAAATAATACACATTTTGTTTTAATATACGTACTAAATTATACTTTGTGATGAAACCGTAGCTAAATATTTATAAACATAGACAGTTTATAATGTATTGTAATTAAATTATTTGCTTTAGTAAAAACTTGACATGAGGCACGCAAAAAAATATTGAAGAACCTTATATTTTTTATCTGTTCTTATCAAGATAAAAAAATTAAAAAACTCAGAGAATTATGTAAAATAAAACCACCATGAAAACTTTGAGACAAAATGATAGTTCATATAAAAATACTATTAGTTTTCATAGTTTGTACCTTTTTTGCTCCATAAAATATCATCTCAACTTAAACTTAAACTGAATTGAATGAATCAGAGCTTCTGTACTCAATAAAAATTTGCAAAAACTTAAAACTTTTGTTATTTCATCAAGTTTGTTTCAAAAATATCTTTGATTTACGTCTTGGGAAGGTAAACAACATTAACGTTGAAATACTCTTTTTAACTTACAAACTTTTGCTGAACCTTGACAGGTAGATTAAAGGGAGACATGATTTTATATTTACGTTGTAGATTTTTACGTTTTAGTTTACACGTTTAAAATATGAAATACCGGTATAAGTTTGAATAACGCCAATCGGATCAGTTATTTGACAGCATTAGGTCAGTCATAAACGATAGAACTTCAATCATCGTATAAAAGTCGTTTATAAGTTATATAGTCGTTATTAAATTTAACAATAACTAATAAAGTTTAACTAAATAAATAAATTTTAACTACAATATTTATCTCGTTATTTAAATAGGCCCTTGATAAAATTTTGTTTGATGGTTTTAGAAATATTTATTAAACTAATCAGTGAGTACACATAAGTAATTTAAAAACCAGTTTCCATACTAAATATTTTTTCTAATATTACAGTCCTCTTTTCGTCGTACACCTGTTATAGTTATTAACATTTTTTAATTGAATTTGGAATGAATTTAAATGACACATAATTATTTCAATGAACCTTCGATCATCACAATAATCAAAAATAAGGTCAAACGGGTCAATATTGTGTTATCTTGTCTTGATATTAAGTAATATAAATGTCACTAATTATAGTTTAACAGTATTCATATTTTTTATTTACGATCAGGTAAATATCGAATATTTATTACAATGTAAATTTTAATTAATTGTATCTTATCTTACCTTATAATTTAAAGCCTGTGAATAAAAAATAGCAATACTCTTCCTTACAAAAAAACAAATATATTTCATTATAATTTTAGATGGCGTCAGTGAAATAACGACATTTTTATTTTAGTTTAGTTAATTTCTACCACAAATATTAACACTGGTTTGTTATTAACAAATAAATGTATTGACATATTGTTATCATTTTATAATTTAAACATGATATTTATTAATACAAGTATCACAAAGCAGGAAAGAAAAAAAAAGATGTTTCTACTAACCTTAAAATAAATTAATGATTAAGCTAAGGTAATTAACTATGTACAAACCTAATTTAACAGACCGCTGCCAGTGGTAAACGTTTCCAAAATGCTGGCAGCATAGCAACGTTGTATGGCAATGCTTAACTTCTGACCGAAATAAATCCCAGCATTCTAAAAACGAGTGGCCTCAAACAGGCGAGTAGAAATCCGGTTGTACATGTAATCTATATTTATACAGTTTCAGTAAAAACAATGATTAACTAAACAACCACCAACCCTCACCACAATACGGTAGTGGTATTACCACAACAGGGATGCATTCACTTATGTGCAGTGAAAAGCTACTAAATTAAATTATTTATTAAATTAAATTCAGAATATCTGGTCACGTTTACCGGTCATTAATATATTACTAAATAATGGCACATTACAGACAGACAGATACCAAATTACAGAATACAATGACTCATTTCATAATCACAGAAAAAACGCGTCACATTAATGCGATAGTGTGTGCATATTTTAAGAGGAAAAAATTGGTAGGCTGTTTACCGTACAAAAGAAATATGGGTATAATTTTAAAATGATTAAGTGTTTATATATTTTTGTAGACAAATCATATCGAAAACACTAAAATGCACGTTTGTTGACGCTCAAAAAATATTATTAAAAAGTTTCAGTTATTGATTATAACAATTTTGACAAAACAACCACGAATAAAAATGCATTTAAGTAGACTTAGTAGATATGATTTGTCGATAAAAACTTAATAATATTAAAATTAAACCCTTACTACATTAGTATGAAAACACGGCGTTCGGGATACTACCCCTAGAGTTCCAGATTTTTTACAAGTTTTTACCATTAAATAAAGTCAAGCCTAATTTAGTCCACATAAGTTTCGAGATTGTCTCGTACTAAAAGGACCAAGTGTATTCTATATCAGTATCACCAACAAAACTATCCAATTGGACCTCCATAACAGCATTTTGGCCCAAAACCTTTTGAAAATTTATTATTCCATTAAATAAAGAGGCCTATTCTGATCAACTTATAACTAGGGGTGGACTTAATTGGACTGAAACCGGTTGCTAATATACTAAGCTGCTCTGCTCGTTTCGTAAATTAAATTTAAACTCGTAACTGCCTATTAATACAGTATGAGGAGTAACTAGTTAAAGCAATTAGAATGGCTGAGCGTTGGGACACTTCGATAATGAAAGGAAAATTTATTGTAACTCATCGTTGGATGTATAACATCACCCCTTTATTACCAAAGAGGGAATACACTAGATGTGCAGAAAAATCAATTACAAAATGAAAAACTACCATAATTTTAAGTACAAACGTTTTCATAAAACTTAGTTTTAAATTTTTGTCACCATCTTATTATATCTTTACTAATATAAAAATTATAAATATCAAAAGTTTCCATTGCATGATATTAATCTGATCCTCAGACTAATTTGAATTTCTGCTATTTGAATAGATTCTATAATTGGCTATAATCCAATTGAATAAGATTCTATCAATACAAATAAATATATTTAAAGCTATTAGTAGTATTAGAAAGTTCTTGTAATCATTAGGTTAAGATATATTGGCTTCAAATAAAAAAACGACGTCTTTATTACCTCCTCTAATTGGGAATGATCCACTATTGAACAGAGAAGAAAAGTTTTAGTTACGTGTGAACACTAATACTAACAATGGATTAGTCGTGTTGAAGTCTCAATGGAATTACTTAAGTTTATACGCTTCAATGTATTATTAAACATAACGTACTGTGCTTTATTTGTAACATAGCACCATAACTACAGATAGTTATATCAGAGATAATATTAGAACTAGGTTGTCTGACCTAGTTTTTCTGTTAATTTGTACATACAAAATTTGACAAAATCACCGGGTCAGATAACACGTCTAACAATATTGCAATTGTACTGTGATAAACCAAAATAAGAGTATCATGATTTATCTGCAATAGCTTTGGTAAAAGACCATTTAATTACTAAAAGCAAAACAAATTAAGTTTTAGAACATAGCCATGAGGTTACAGAATGGTTACTCATAGGTTGTTGTTTATTTTTGAGTACAAGTCGTTATTATTAGTATAAATATTATAGTTGTGCGTATAACAAAAAACGCTGGCATACGATTAAGTAAAATAAACTTCAAATATCACAAATTAAAACGCTATTGCTGTATTATAATTATTATAACGAACATAGTAAAAAGACTTTCATAATAGCATCAACGCTATAAAAGTTGAAGATGAAGTCTTGAAAAATGTTTCAAAGGCAAAATATCTCCAAAACTTCATAAGAGCTCGTCGAGTGCCTCACAATGTGTAGACAAAGGAACTTTTGTCTGATACAATTTAATTAGACAGCGCAATGGAATTAAAATTATCTAAGGTTATGTCGGGCGCTACAGTAGGACGGCCAAGCGAATGCTTGCAAAATGAAATTTGCTATCGTTGAAAATATTACAGTAATTAATTTTGAGAAGGAAATAATTTTGAAGTGTAAGGTTTTGACGGTGTAAGAAAATTGCTGGTGAAGACATCGGCATTTAAGTAATGGTTTCAAAAGGTTTTCTCAGAAATGTTTGTTATTAGCTTCAATTTATTAATCAACATTTTTTTAAATTTATTATTTCATTAAAACCGACGTGAGGTGAAGACATTATTATTGAGAATACGTGTTACTCACGTTACTCTATCTCGGCATATCCCGGCTAAAGTAACGTGAGTAACCCGTATTCTCAATAATAATATATTAATTTCGTTATTGTTATTAAGATCTTTTGCGACGGACTTAAAAATTTACGATATCTTATATATATTTTTTTACTATGCTATTCAACAAAAATTTTTTTATAAAATAAAATTAAAAACAGCAAAATTAAACAAGCTAGATGTTTAAAAGTATTTCCGCCATTTTACCTCCAAATCATGAAGTACTGACGCAAAGGCTGAGACACGTGTGCTTTGTTTCTCAACGTCTCAACACAAAATTATTCTTTCCCCAACAATTCACTCCGTCATTCTCCTGTTTTTTTTTCCAAGAGCGGTCAAAGTAAGCCGTCAACGCTAGTATTGCAAAGATAAGAAGTACTGTCTAAGTCTTTTAATGGGGTGCGGGATCTTGATTAGAATAAAAATGGTTGCCGTTTGGACAGTGGGAGTCCTGGCAAATTTCTTCCTGTTTATTTAGGTAAAATTTGTAGTGTGTTGTCCAATGAACTTGGGGTTAATCTTGGATTGGGACCTGCATAATATGGGTGCCCTAATTTATATAGGGACATACAAAATAGAGTCGTGGTTGAAAACGATATACTAAATTAATTCACTGGCAACTCTGAATAATTGTAACATAACATCACGCCTATACTTTGAAGGGTGTTACAGAGTTTTTTTTTTTTTTTTTTTAAAAGCTTACTAGTAATTTGCAAATACAAATAGTAGTTGTCCTACACAATTTAACTGTTTTGTTTAGGTCTCGTATGATAGTTTATTATTTCGTTGATTTCATAATTTAATATTGTACTTAATGTTTATTTTTCTTTACAATGAAAACAAAATGAATGTCACACAATACGTAAATACTAATGTTCTAATTTTAATATGTTCAGTTGACAAAGCAATTAGAAATAGAACAACACTTGTAATGCATGTGTGAGTGAAATAATATTATAATGGGGTATTTTTATTAGAACGAGCCTAATTGTATGTCAACCTCCGTGGGTCTATATTGGTCTTGGAACGTTATAAAAAAATATCTTTGAACTGTTTATCCGAAACCTCTATTCGTAGACAGCACATTTCGCCGAAAACTTTATTGATAGAATACATTGCTCGATCTTCGTATTGATATAGCACTGTTGACAAATATCTCTGTTCACAGAAAGCACTTCATACTTTACATACATATTTATTTATTTATTTTAAACTTTATGCACATCAATAAGTACAATGGCGGACTTAATGCCTAAGGTATTCTCTACCAGTCAACCATGAGGAGCAGAGACAATAATGGTAGATGATTTAGAATTAAAAAAAAAGAAAGTACAATCTATAAATTTACAATCCTAATTTAATGTTTGTTCTAATAATTATATTTTAAACATCGTTGATTGAAACAGTTGATATATCTAGATCTTACAATAATATTAAGACCTAAATCCATTTCCTACAGCAAATAAATATTTTCTCTGTAAATAATCCTTTGGTAATAGGTTAACGTTTACTCATATTTATCACAATTTATCAACTATGACACTGATGGATTGATTACCCTGTCTGAAAAGCCTAGATCGTGGGGTCGTGTAAATGAAAATTGGTTTTAGGTGACCTAAATGTTGGGGCGACTAGTGCTCTTTAGATCAATACAAATATATGAAATTGGAGTGTCTATTTTTAATGTCAAAATTACAATGTTTTTTCGAGTTTTACCTAAAGATTTTAAAAATTTTGACTATCTGTCTGTCTTTCTGTCTGTTTTTTTGTATTGGCTAATCTTCTAAACAGCTTGACCAATTTTGATAACATTTTATATGCAGATAACTGACTACAAGGCGCGTAACACGGGCTACTTTTTATTGAAGTAGAGGAAATCGCGGGCGAAGGTAAGTTTGTTTGCTTGTTAGCACTAATCTCGGGCACTACAGATTTGGTTTTAATAATAATTTTTGTGTTTAATATAATAACTATCCATTCAAGTTTTTTGATATTTAGTATTACGCTAAACTTCATAGAAGCGGGGCAGTAACATTTAACGCAGGTAAAGCGCGAGAGCAGCTACAACTACTTATTATAACGAATTCCACGCAGACAAAGTCACGGGCAAAAGGTAGTAAATGAAAAAAAATACTTACTTTATTCTTAAGTTATTTTTTTTAATAGTGAAATCATATTAATAGTTTGCATATTATCACTATTTTACAGCGTATAATATGTTTTATCTGCGATGTGATTATTCAAAACTGAATGCCAAGAACACTCTGATAAAATGTACTTAGCAACTATTCTGAATTCACAGTGAATCTTCACGAAAACCTATTTTTCATACAACTTTATGTAAATGTGTAGGCTCATTTTACCTCCAGGGAAATCTGTGAAAACCTTTATATCTTGTACCATCGATGTTGAAGGTTTTCCTGAACTGAGAGTGAGTATTGTATGTATTGTAACATTGCGCAATATTTTACTAGCAGATTTTTATATAGATTGTTCATAAGTTTAACGAGTTTTTTTTATTGCATTTAGTAATCATTACATGATTAATCACTAAAAAAATCTTAGTTTGGTGGCATTTTTTTGATGTTTGTGGTCGTTGATGTTTTGTTTAAAAAAAATAATATATGACAGATGGACTACAATACAATTTAAATTTAAATCTCTCGTGGGTGTAGTGATACTACTGCCTGATATCATTATTACGCATAGTAAAATCTGTGGCATCAAAGTAAAAGGGGATGAGTCAAAAACGATACTTCTCTTATTTTTCAGCAGATAAATGCAGTTCAAATCAATATTTGAAATATTTTCTAGTCTCTTTCTAATTTGGTTATCCGAGAGACGGTATAAATAACAATATTTGTTTAGGACCACAAAAGGGAATACCTTTGTTTAGTCCAATAACCATAATTATAAGCCACGATCTAAAAAGGAACAAAATTCTACGGCTTGTTTTTTTGCTAAATTTTCCTATCTTTTCCTCTGGGAACGCGAGGGGTATTTGAACAAAAGGTTACATTTGCTGATAAAACATATTAGTATCACGAATAGGTATACTTTGTTCTAAACTTATCCAGATGTTACATTTATAAGGATCTTTGCCAATAAATGACCAAACTAAATTGGATTAAAAATATTGAATTATATTTTTCTGTCTGGCTATATTTGGTACGGCATTACATAAAAACGAATAAAGGGGTTGTTGTTTTTATATTTCATAGTTAAGAATCCAAATATCATAAAATGTTTAATGCTAGGTAATTAGAATAGTATTATTTTAATTATAATAATACCATTTTAGGTATTTCTACAATACTTTAAGTCAAATTATATCAAAACATCTTGATACAAGAAACTTACGACAACAACAAATCAAAACGGTGTTCACCCATACATAATAACGGCATTATATCTTATAATATGTCATCCTATATATTAACCACAAGCTAAATTATGTACGTCATAAACTTAAAAGATTAAGGGCATTGGGCCCGTATCCCGTATGATATATCGTCCTTTCAAGGCCATACTGAGCTCTATTTGTTGCCTCTATTAATGTTTAGCACTTAGAACTATAATAACGTTGTATTTAATGATAAAAGAGAATTGGAGATCCGACCTTCACTTGAAGAATGAAAAATATATTTGGTATAAATAATATGACCATTTATTTTTCGATTCAAAACTGGATTTCGGGGGCCCGGGAAGGGGGAGGTTGGGCGTAGGTGCATGTTCCCTCCAATTGGTCTATTAATGTCAGTATTAATGAAGAAGTGGCACCTAAGTTTCTTCGCCAAATATTTTAATTTTTTTAAAAACCAAAGAAAGATAGTGCTGAAAGGTGTCTACTTATTACGCATTTTGATTAAAAAACAAATCAAATGGCACCAAAGTATCTTATCCGTCAAGAGTAAGAAAGCGCCGAATATATCGATATTCTTCGTGATTTTTCATAGCAGGACATTTTCTGTACGGTTTCTTAAAACGGGAAAATTTGTCGTCGTGAATGAGGGACGGAAAACACTGGACTGTCCCATAAAAAAACGGTACGTCTGGTCACGTTAGGTATACCTAGATTGCATCACAGTTGCGTTTGTATTAAGTCGCCTACGCCTACGAGATATAAAAAAGCTATGTTACGGTTTTATTTAAATCGCTTGTTTCAAAAAACGACTTAACATAGTTAAGCACTGCTTAATTTTGATTCAATATTTTTAACTATACAAAAGTTAGCTAATAACTTATTTAAACTAATTTACTTATTTTAGAAATTTAACTTAAATGCTGTGGTTATGTAAAGTCACAACAAACGTCAACTTACTAACAACTTGAAACTAAAATTTTATTCTTTTGAAGGTTGTCTGCGGTGTGGACATTTAAAATTACTACTAATGATTTCACAAAACTTAATTGTAATCAATTGGTTTTTTTTTAATCTTCGAAATTGCTTTTGAAGGTCGTTGCTGAAATTACGTATTTGTTTTGCAAATTACTATTATCTGGTGCAAATAGACTTATTTGTATCATGCAATTTTTGCAAACTACCTAATTATTATGCTACGCGACTAAAAGACAAAGATAGCAAACAAAAAATTCTTGCAAAACTTGCATTTTGACAAAAAGCCTTTCAATCAATTTTTAATCCTGCATGCTTCGAGCCTCAGCCATCATAATTATCATTAAGCTAATCATAGTCCATTGATGGACAAACGCTTCTTCTCATATTTTGTGCCACAACACCCGGATGCCTTCCGCATCAAGACCCTTCCAGCGACCTTCTTCAAGTCAGCCACAGCCAACAATTGTTATAAGTGTTAGATCAAAAAGTAATTTCATTTTCACTAGTTGCACTGGTATCCATCGATGATATTATTTGTTTCGAAATTTCAAGGCCTTGTTAATAACATGTAGTATAAAGTAAGAACGACCACCTATTTACAATGTTAGAACATCAAAATGTTCATCATAGAGAAAATTGCCAACATAATCATATATTTTCCCCATAAAAACAAGATTGCATTACACACAATGTCTATACGGTCAAAATGGCGTGTCACACGAATTATATCTTGGCCGATAAATTCTTCAATAGCCTTCAGTATGATGAACGTTATGGCCGAAAGACAGGCGTCTGTTTACGCTTATCTTAAAATGGATATGACGTTTACTCTGTATACTGCACTAGAAGATACATCGCGAATAAAGTTCCAACGACATTACCGTTAAAAACGTGTATTATTTCAAATATTTGTTTTAAAAAGAGTGTTGATAAGTTTCAGATTACACTTTAGTCAAAAGACAAGCCTTTTACAGTATTATCTTCAATAATACCACGTGTATAGAAACGGGATCCCTTTTATTCCCAATTTTTTTTTGCATAATTTACTTTTGCATAGAACGTTACGCCAAATTCTTCGCAAAATCCCTAAAGCGCAACTTGTTTATTTTACATACAAAAGATATTTCGTTGATTAGCTCATCAAAGTTGATTAGGCAAGTTTGGCTCCTAATTAAGTAGTATGCCAAAAGACAATTATGCCAAAAAATCATTATATCTAACAATGATTATGTAAAGGACAAATGCTATAAAATGCTATAGAATTGCAAAAAAAAAATGTGCCGAATTGCCGAAAGGTTTGCGAAATTGAATTATGACAAAAAAATACAAAGCAATAGGGAACTTCCAAAACCGGTCTAGCTTATACAAAAATATCTGAAATCCAGCAACCTTAGGGTCGTAGACTTTCATGAAGTCTAAGCATTTCTACACAAAAAAAAATATTTAATAATAAAATTACAGTAGCTCTCAAGTAAAGCTAAAAGGCAAAAAATACGGCTAAAATATTACATTTATCCTTTTAGAAACACAGTACAGGTATTTACGTCAGGAATAGAAAGCTATGAGCTTTTCCTAGGCTTAAGGGGCCTTTATTTTGTTCCGTAGAAAATTTTCACCTACGTATCCGTAAACTCGATATTGTGTCAATTTATTCCCTGGAGAGGCAGCTACGCTACATTTTTGCAGGGACTGCAAATATAAAAGTTAAATATAAAATATTATAACAAAACTATTTTTATGTCTTTAGAGATAGGGCTTCTATAAAATTTTGATTACGATCAGTAACATTTCAACAAAAATTTTTTTGCTTGAGCGAGCTTATTGGTTGATAATTTTTAAATATTTGTAAAAGTATAATATACAGTATATACATGTACAAAGTTGGTAAACGAATATTTTACAGAATTGTAAACAATTTAAATAGAAAATGACAATCCAAGCAACTTTAAATTCATGACATTTGACTGCGTATCTAATGACAATATTTGAATAACCGGCCAAATAATTTACATAACGTTAAGTTGAAAAATACTTCCTAGAATAAAAGTAACTTTGTTTTTGTATAATTTTTAAATATCTTAAATATTCTCGTATTTAATCATTTTTTAACCTATGTTCAAACGTAAGTTCTTGTACTGATCTATGATTCTAAATTCTGCTGCATCACAATATAGGTATTACAGACATAATTCTTAATTTTGTCAAAGCTTGTACTACCACATAAATGGAGCTTATTTTCTTAGAGAAGGAAGGCTAGTCTAGGTGAATGAATTCATTCGGTGTAGTCTAGGATTCAACTATAAATAGAAAAATCTCTGTGATATTAAGTTTTGTGGTGCAGGTACGAGATCAGTCAGATTCAATTAGAACATTACCTGTTCTTATCCTAGTTACTACGAGGTTGGCGCAATATGTTAACATTATTTAGACATCCATTTTATAGAATAACTGTTGATATTATATTTAATTATCTAAGAAAATCCATTTTTTTTAACACGCTTATATTATCTTCACCTGTATGTATGTATGTATGCATGTATGTAACCGACTCCTTTGGATTCGATTTTGACCCACTTTAAACGGACAGATTTCATTCAAATTTTGCACACCTGTCAAAGATCGATGACAATGCAATAATTCGATAAAAAAAAAGAATTAAAAGAAAAATGCTCTTATAATAGTGAACAAAAAATACTAGTATTATTGTGAAAAAGCGTGGGTTGCTCGATAGACGAAAAATATGGCACAGAGCGCCCCACGCTTTTTCACAATAATACTAGTATTTTTTGTTCATTACCATTTTTAGCTTATATTAGGAATTATTTTTCACTTTTTAGTTAGAAGTACTTTAAAAGCGTGTTTTTTAGTTTTTTTCAAACTATTATTTATTTATCTACGACCGCACGGATAACTTTTGTGTCACGTTGTTCACAAACATATTATGTAGTTCACACACACAGAGCACACCCATTCGTGCTGTTAATGTGGATTTCCTAACGGCAAGTTCACAAACAACACTTTGTCCAACCCGAAAATAGAACCCGGGACCTTGCGTCGAGAGGCGCATACGCTAACCGCTAGACCTTCGAGGCAGTTGAGTTGAGTGCACGGTTGGCGTAGCGGTTAAAGCGGTCGCCTCGCCGCTTTCAACTACGCTAGATAAAGAAAAAGATAAAGATCATTTTATTCACACAAAATAGAGTTACAATAGTTCTTAAAATATATAATATACAGTCCATCTATCTTGCCAGTCTGTGGGCATGCGAACATTCAAACATGCATTATAGTTAACAAATTAGGATTTTATTATATTCAATTTTAAATAACAATATTATCGACATTTTAAAATAATTATAAAAGCGCTGGTGTTGTGGGTTCGATCCACACATGGGACAAATTTTTGTGTGATTCGCAAAGATTTGTTCTGACTCTGGATGTGATTTGTGTGTGTGAAATCTATGTTTGTGAACACCCCCGCGACACAGGAGTTATTCCTATTGCGGGTGTCGTATTAAAAAAGTTATCAGTGTTAATTTCATCACAAGTCAAGAAGATTACTTTAAATTATAACTTCAGTTAAGAAACACAAGTAACTTACAAATCATTAATTGTTGTAATGTATATTGTATCCGTAAGTTTTGAGGGTATCAAAATTCTCACCGACAAACTTTTAATGATGAGTAATAATAGAAACCTGTATTATGTATTTTAGGGGATTTATATACATTCAAATTTTGTTTTGGCAAGTTTTTTAATGAAAACGTTATCCTTAAAATGTCACACGAGATTTCTTGGACCGTCTTGAATGGTTGACAGAGTTTAAACAGTATTAAAAATAGTAGCGCATAGATCCAAAATATAGAAATATCAAACATTGTTTCCTGGGTGAAGCCACGACTGTGTTTAGGTGGCTCGTTGAAAAGGCAAGAGTAGGCTAAATGTGTTGTTTTAGTTAGTGTGAAAGAGCAGAATGGGGAGTGGGGCTCGCCATTACTGCACCGTCTCGTCTCTCCAAATGGTTTGGAATGATGTCAGGTACAAATTCACCCCTAATTTTTTTTAAATCGTTACAAACAAAAATCTAATTTTGCCACTTTATTATATTATATTCACATTGTTTATTATCTAGACTAAATTGTAATCTTTATGACGCATCTAATTGTTAGAAACATCATTAACAAAAAAAAAACATAGTATATTATAATGATCTAAGTTCAAGCTGCATAATATTTTTAAGTCTCATTCAAATTATGAAATACGGGTGTTTCTCACGTAATAACCCGCAATGCACAACCTGCGACTTAAGTGCGATGTGTCGCACTCTTTTGAAAATGCCTACATATGAATAAGTGAAACCGCGGATGACTAAATAGACTAACATTACGTGATTAACACCCGTATTTCATAATTTTAACAATGTTACGAACTCACGTTAGTTTCAATAAAAATATTTTGAAGTCTGCCTAAATTTTAGATCTAAGTGTATTTGCAATCCCATATTCCTCCACAAAGACAAATAAACAAGATTTCAACTTGCGAACTCTTGAAAAGCTCATTGTCCTGAAACGAGTTGGAACGTTGTCAACGATTTGAAGAGATAAAGTCTTCAAAGTTTGTGTAATGTACTTACTGTATGAGATCATCTCGTAGTATTATGAACCGGATGCGCTCTTTTGTTCAAATACTAACTTTAGAAACGGTATGAATTTTCACTTCAGCAGTTTATTAAGCTTACATTTTTCTTAGAAAATGACTTGTAAATATGTGGATGAGCTGTTATAGGAATATATTAAAATTTTATTTCTACATTCCCATTTACATAATTATTATGATTCTTAAAAGTTACAAGACTTATTAAAATTATCAAAGCAGCCGTGGCTCAATTACGCAAGTACATAATTCTGATTCCTGGAGTGCAACATTTTACAACGTTTCTAAAAAAATACTGAGTTGCAATATTAAAATATATAAAGATTCTTTTATTCAGATGAATTCCTTTGTAACCAAGCGCAGGAAAATTCATCACGCGGATACATTGTGCTATTTCTCAAATATAAATGCTCTGTTTGTCTGCAAAATGCAACGATGTGAAACTTATGATTACTTAACACTTTCTTGTTACTTTCCATGTAAATGTTTTATTCAAAATGGATTTCTGTTTAATAGTTGGAAGTAAAGCTAAGAACTCACCATGCGGTTCTCACTTGCGTGTGCGTGCCCGCAGTTTCTGTAGAATGCAGATATTTATGTAAAAAATGTTTTTACGGCATTGTTTCCGCACTGGTTTTCATACATATCTGCCTGCAACAGTGAATAAAACTAAACATGACCTAAAATATACGACTGTAATACAGTAAATCCCATCTCTATGGCAATAACAGATATTTTTATTGTTTTAATAAAAAAAAACATACATTGTATTAAATCTACTGCGACGCCATTACTGTCATAATATGCTTGAATGAGAAACGAACCCCATATAATGTGTTACGCAATTTATTATGACTCTATAATGTAATTTTTTCATTTGCCCGGAACGTATCGTCCGCGATTAATAGCCTAGCCGAAGGGCCTGTTATTAAAGAAATATTTTAGTGCCAGAGCATATTTTGTGACCCCTGAATAATGGTACAGATTTTTCGTTATGTGCTCTCTTTTAACATGAAAATGTGTTAAATGTCAGCAATTTATGGACGCGATAAATGTGTTGTATGGATTTTTCTTTTATAATGGATTGGCACGCGTTTGTCGACGATCTCACCTGATAGTAAGTGACGATGCGGTCTACGACGGAGCACGCTTGCCTATGAGATACCTATTAAAAAATAATAAATTAGTAAGTGAAGTAATAAAATACTGTGTTGGTTTAATTAGACATAACTTTAAAGATTAATCAATCATTTCTAGTTTTAACTCTGAGTGTATAATATTATGATTTTGGATTTGATGAGTCTTAACTACTGCCCCAATGAAAGCGTTAATACTAACCAAAGGTAAATCATATAGTATAAATTCATCGAAGACTTCAATGTATCACTTAAATATACCATTTTTCATACGTATAGATAAGACATACGGTTGACTGAGGACAATAGGGAGCTCACCATGGGTAATGACCCTTACACAACGGTGAGGATAATCTCTCACGGTTAATAAAAACCGCTCCCGGAAGCAAACTTTATGTTTTACAGAAGCTTTGTGATACGATCTCTTTCAAGATTACTGAGTACTTAACAATGTATGAAATATTTTTTTCAACATTGTTCAACAACTGTTGTATTAAGATTTGATATTTTTTTTAGTTTTAATTAACCTGTATTGTCCAACTGTTGGGCAAAGGTCTCCCCCAAAGACTTCCATTCTACCCTATTCGAAGCTTTTTCCTGCCAGTTTTCCAGAAAGGTGTCCAAGTAATCGCTCCAGCGTTTTCTCGGCCTGCCTCGGCGACGACACCGGTTCGCCGGCGTCCATTCTGTCGCGATTCTTGACCACCTTTCTGGATGCATCCTGCAAACGTGCCCCGCCCAATCCCACTTTAGCCTTGCGGCTTGATAATTTTATAATGAATAAATATTTTCTTTAACAATTACTGTGGTGATCAAATAGGTATATGCTTAAAAGCCTTTTATTCAAGCTCCCAAAAATATGTAAAGAAAATTCATGCTCCAACAAAATTACATGGTACGAATTTAGGAGAGAGGAATGCTGTTAAAAGAAATGTAAACAAATGGTATTCTTAAATACACACCTTGCCGCTTCGTTTGCTGTGAAAAAATCCAGCTGAAAACAAGCGTAAAAGGCTTTTAGCGAAGGAACACCTCATTTCTAGTCATCGCTGGAATGTAACTGAAACATATTTCTGTTACACAACGATTTGGCTTATGCTTCAATTCTAGCGATTTTGATTTTTGCCCGTTTAAATATATTATTTCTTATTTATAAAAGTCGAAGTCAAATCTGGCAATGAATTTTAAATCAAATAAAACGAATGATTTAAAATTTTCGCTCACGGTTAATGTCGATAAAAAGTAGCAACACTCGTATGCTATGCCCAAGTTACATTTGTATTATATTTCATCAAAATCTATCTCTATCTATCTCTAGATAATGTTTGCATCAAAAGGTTCATTACTTAAAATTTTACAGTTGCCGTTCGCAGAAATGGGATACAACAGACTCATATTATATTATGCTGTACACAAATTAATTATGTTTCCACGAAAGGACAACCGCCATTTTGGCCCAATTTGTAAAATGCCGACAAAAAAAAGATGATCTATTAGAACTGGACCTCTTCAGCATTTTTTGTTATGGCTCAAGTCAGCACATGCAAAAAATGTTGAGTATGATAAATACCTACTGTTATAATATTGTTTCGCATTTTTACGATTTGACAAAAGTGCCTGCATATTACCGCAGGTTTAAGTAGTTATTCTTATATTGTGATATTATTAGTATTATTTTATTCTTTAAAATGGAGCTTTAAAACATACTTTTTTATTGAATAACAAATTATGTAGAAGACAAAAAACGTAAGTGACGTCTTTCAAAAAGGACATGTTCGTAGTACACGAATCTGCGAGCATGTATGACGAGATGAATGAATGTTGAGATAGCAAAAGAAGTATGTAAAAAGCAATGGTAAAGAGCGAAGCACATGGCGTTCCATCGTCTATGCCTAGACCCGTCGGATAAAGGTTTGATTTTATGTATGTATGAATAAAAAAAGGTTGGTTTATAGCTACCATATAATTTAAAAGAGAAAGGATTTTAAAATTGTCTCCAAATTTTTTTAACTAAAATACCGACACATTACGCCTTCATGTCCTCCTATTTTCCATTCTACTAATTACATATTATGTAAATAGCTAACCATATCCTTCACGTTACCAGCATAAACGTATGCTAATGTAACCAAAGCTACCGTAACGTACGCCTATCGTATAGTAAATGTTGCCTATTCTATTGCTGGATATATGAGACCGCGTAATAGCGAGGTCCGTAGTTAAAGTGATATTATGGTGCGAAGGTTAAAAGCTGTTTATGCATATCGCTACATTAATACGGGTCTCAATGTTAAATTTCGAGGGTATTAAAAAGCTTTAACCAATGTTCATTAAGTCTATGTATTCTTGTATTTTATGCATATAGACATTGTTATTGTGAATCTATTTAAGCTAAGTATTTATATCTAGACTAAGTCGATGCTGCACCGATCGATTGATCTTGCGGGATAAGAAAAGCTAGCCACTTTCAAAGCTAGCTTTGAAAGTTTGCCATTTAAAGACCTGTGGCAGTCGTTACGAGTAGTCAGAGGCCAGAAAAACTGGCAACTAGTCTAATAAAGGGTATCGTTTTACCATTTGTTAAGGGTATTTTTTTGCTGACTACAACATGATGACTGATGACAACATCCGTTAGATTAGAAGTCGAACCTAATGGAATTGGAAAATAGCTCGGTAAATAAATAATGAAGGTTTTATTTAAGTAAAGTACCATACTAACATACCACCTTAAAAAAATATTTTCCCCTATAAACCTTGATAGAACGTTGTTTTTTACTTAACCAGCAACCTTAAAACCTTATTCAAATTATGAAATACGGGTGTTACACACGAAATGTTAGTCTATTTAGTCGACCGCGGTTTCACCTATATTTTTAGTACCGTACAGTGTCGGCAGCTGGAAATGTCTCCGCTCTGCCCGCAGTGCAAGACTGGCTGCAACTTAGGCGCGACGTGTCGCACTCTCTTGAAACTGCCTAAACGTATAGGCGAAACCGCGGTCGACTAAATACACCATAACATTACGTGAGTAACACCTATTTCATAATTTTAATAATGTTACAAACTCACGTCAGTTTTAATAAAATAAATCTTAAAACTCTTGGTTACAAGGCAGTAACCAAATCTATTCCACGAGATTTTACGATAAAATATGACAAGAAAGAATCATGTTTTCAATACAAATTGAACATTCTATGAAGTCAAAACGCATGTATAAATTGTTTTTTTCGCATTTTCACGTAAAAACTAGTGGTACAGATTTGGTTACTGATAAAAAGCAAACGGTTTTCAGGTGGCTGGTTTAGTAAATATAACGTTGTATGACTGTTTCCGTATGAATGTAAATGAATCTACCCTTTATTCATCTTTTATATTTTCCTCAAGCCAACCTCACCAGTATTTTGATAACAAGAAAAAGTTTCAGAAATAAAGGGGAAGAATTCATCGCAACAGCAGATTAACAAAGCCGCAGAGCGGTACAATTGAGAGTTTAATCATTACGGTTTTCCTTGAAAATTTACTGAGAAAGTTATTCAAACCCTTACTTTTCAATTGGGTTATAATAGATAAAGAAAATGTATATACCTACAGATATTTCTTCAAGAATTTCTGCACTTAAGTTTTCTTTTTAAGTATTTCCACGTGAGTGGAGGAATGAAAAATGAAACAATCTACGAGTAAGCGGTCGGTTGAGTATTTATTATTTTATATTGCAAGAAAATGGAAAAGGAATGCAGGTTATATTTAAGAGACTGACTTTTGTAGTCTCTTTTAAAATAAAATAAATTAAATTGGAACATTTAAGATTATTATTTCTAAAATTTAGAGTGTTATGAGTTATAGCAATTTAGTTAACGGGTGTTCTGACTTTTATTTTATTATGCTTTTTAACATAGCCACTATAATTTGTGTGCGTGTGCTGAATAAAATAGAAATGTTAATATAACATAACCATATCCTCACTATTTTTATGTTTCTAAATAGGAAAGAGACTCTGTCAGTCTGTTTATTACACTTTAACAGCTAAACAACTAAACCGATCTTGGAGATAGAGATGGTTCAAGTCTAAACGAAGGATAATGGATTTTTATTGACATACCTATCACGCGAGTCGAGCCGCTGACAGAAGATTGTTATTAAATATACTCCTCTAAGCAATAAATTATATATTTATTTATCATTAAATTACTCACTAAAATACAATAATATACCACCTACAATAACGTATGAAATTATATTTACAAAACTTTATAGAGCATCAAAACATCAAAAAACTCCTCTGCCACTCACCGACGAGGTTATTATATTTGCGCCGCTTGAGGTTCTAAGAAATTCATTTTAGAATAATTTGAAATGACAGAAATGCTAGAACTTATGACCTATGTAATCGATGATAGAACAAGCAAATAGTTTAGCTTTACTTACTTGCTTTAGTTTTAGTTTGAAAGTTTACTACAATGTTGATTCACCCCAAGTAACGTTTTCAAACGAAGGCTTTGATATCAATCAACAAGGTCGTTTCTGAGACAATCCCAAATCAACAACTGAAAGTATTAATGTTGGTTCAGCTTTAACATTGAGAGTTCTAGAGTTAATATTTAGCTATGGATTGTGCAAGGTATCTTTGAGAAATGGCTAACATAGTAACCAATTTTATCAATTTGTAAATATCTTCTTTACTGCTATATTTGCACTCGGTATTGCAGTGGCCGACCTTTTTGGGTTACTATAGATAATGGTGTACCATAAAAATTAAGCATTACAGAAAAAGTGATTGTAGAATTTTTGAAACTTGACACGCCTTTTAAGAATATAAGTTATACTTTTATATTAGAGAAGAACAATAATAAATTAATGTGCAATTAAAGTCTTTTCAATCTATAAAGATGCCTGTAGTCTACGTCCCTAATGCTACAGAATATAGGAACAAAAATATCCTAGTTTTACCATCATAACCAAACTACGGCATATACCTACTTCAAACACACATGTATTTTTATGAACCAGACAACAATTTACAATTTACTAACATTTTGTTTTTTTATCAGCATAATCTACTTTCATACTAAGAAATAGTTGAAAAAAATATGGGACCGGCAGGATTTGAACCTGCGACCTTACTGCACACCGGGCCGATTTAGCCATCCAGCTACATTCGCCTCTTACCGGAGGCCCTAAATTTCTCAACTGTATGAAACGTCATTTCGTGACGTCACGTTCATCCATTTGTTCCTATCTTAAGTAGGATACAAACCAACATGGCGAAGTTACATTCAGCACAAATGTTGTAAAGAATGAACGCGTACGTTATTTCAAGTTTTTCAACTGTTTCTTAGTATAATTTGCTAAGCATAGCTAAATGCTATAAAAATAATCAATTAGAAGTTGAGATATCTACTTTCATATATTAATATAAAAAGTAGCTGTAATACAAATTAAAGTAAGTAGTTTATAAATATAATTAAATAGGCTCATACAGGATGAATGCGACATAATGATAATAAGATAGTGACATTTATTGAAACCATAGTATCAATAGGTATAATTTTATACCTTTTGATTCGTATAGGTGAAGGGGTAAGGGGGTAGGTATATATTTACCTATATCGCTGGTACAGAAAGGGTTGAGAAGTTTTGAATCTAGCAGCATACAAATTCATGCCTGAATTGGAAAAGCATTGGTGCAGGTTCGAATTCTGCTGGATTCTTAATATTTTATAAAATAAAAAAAGGCGTAGTAAAACTATGATTTGCCTTAAAATATTAGAATATGTATAATATTATTATTATATAAGTACGGTAAATAAAGGTTATCGAGGTTTGGAAATTCCCATAGAGCTGATAATTGGTATGAACGTTCTGGACGCCATCAAAAACTCCCCATCTGTCTTTACAATTAGTGTTGCCCGCTTTTGAGCATAACAGTAAGAAATAACACTAGTATTGAAAAAGATGATCTTAAAAGATAATTATTTCGCAAACGGATCTCACTGAAAAGTTGTGGTAGAAACTCGTTATAATTTTAAAAAACCTATCTAACGACATCCACAGAATTAAATAGCCGAGTGAAAAAAAAACACGTAGAGGAAGTACCAATGAATGTGTTCAAGCTGTGCCATTATAATTAAGCATTACAGATGAAGTGATTGTAGAATGTTTGAGACATCTGTCTTATTGGAGGAGGAAGCCAAATTGAGGCATCTCCTTAATTCGGAATTTTGTTTTTTTCTGTTCCTAAGAAAATAAAATGGAAATGATAACTTACCGTATGTGGATAGACAATGTGAATGTGTTTTCAAAAAATGTCGCTATGTCGTATCTACCCTGTATATCCTCACCCATCAATACCCTTATTGTTCTTTCCATCAAAAAGATGTTATCTATTTCATAAGACATTGAGTTATTTCTATATACAATCCGATAAGGAATTATAATAAACGCTAGTGCGCCGATACGAATCATTCTAATGACAAAACACAAGAAATAGGACCTGTCTTGCGATAAGTCTCTTTGACATCATTAAAATATGTTTTCTCACTCAAAATATATTAATTCTAACTTTATATTTAATTGTGTAATGTTCTACAGACTGCTCCATGGCAGCTATTACAAATTCTGTAATTCTCGCATAATATGCACTTTAGCTCGGTGTTACTGTTTTTGTATACATATTTTCGTCTTATGGCTTCAATTCTTCAATGTCGAAGATGAAGGAAGTTCAAATGGAACTATTACACTTTATTGGTCCACTTGTGTTACAGAAATGTTGGGTACTGCTTTACTATCGCAGTTTAACATAGAAACGCATTACTGGTCGTTTGTTTCAGCTAAAGTTAAAAACAGTTATTACATTTTGCTTATAACAATATCAGCGTTAATCATGTTTTATGGCAAAGTAATATTATTTAGCTCATTTTCAGTCGTGTCAAATAACTCATTTAATATTAATTTCATAAGTGCGGCATGCATTATTAATCGATCTGCTAATTTCTACGTAATGGAGGAATATCGGGTAAAATTAAATTTACTTTTGAAGGATCTAAATCAGAATTTGAAAGATTCTAATATTTCTATAGAAATTAAACTAAATTCTGTTAAAATATTCGCCAACGCTTATACCAATCTACACAAGGAATTGTCTCGTGCAAATTACATCTTGAAGAAGAAGGTACAAAGAGCATTATTAATATATAAGATATCATAATAGTAATAAATACTTTTCTATAAGTATTTTTCTCAGGTCTTGCATACATAATAATTATAAAGTCAACTTCTCCCTTAGTCCCTTTTTAGCACGCTTTTTTTTACGTTTTTTTTAATGTAGTTTAGTGATAAATTTGACTTGAATGATACTGTTATGTTAATTATCGTTCACCCGAATTATGTAGATATAGTTGTGAGTAATATTAAATAGAACAGTCCAGTTCTCTTATTTTTCAGATTATTCTTTGCCTCATATGTGATTTTATCAAATTATGTTGCGTGAGTTTCGATATTATATACAATCGAGCATATGTAAGTATTTCAAGTAATTGAAAAATATATTAGCACCATTTATTACCTAGACTAATTAACTTTCCACGTGTTAACGGTTTCGATAATACCTAATAGGTTCAAAAAAACAATGCTTGTTTGCGTTGTGAAACCAATAACTACTTGCGATATACCATTGGAAGGGTATTTTTATGTACTTAGACTTTTGTTATGGCTGCAATTTTATAATCACAGTGTAGAAAAATATATTTCTAAACTTAATAAGTCACTGTCAGAATCAATTCCCTATCTCTAAGCCTCGTACTCAAAATGCTGGCAGTATTACCGCGTTGTATTGCGATACTAAGTCGTTATAATAATTTTCCATTTTGAAATAGCTTTTTTCACCCATTGGTACTTTCCACCGTAATGAAGTTAAGAAAAAGAAACATTCTTATAATTTACAGAAATACTTCTGACAAAAAATACATTCCAAAGCCGGTCACAAGTTTCTATGTAAATACAGGATGTCGCTCAGTATTGTGCTATTAAGCCCTTGCAAAGCTGCAAGATGTTCGCCGTAGCATACATGTTTCAATAATTATAAATTAATAGTAAATAAAACGTTTAAAGTTAAGTGATAACCTTATACATAAAGAAAAAAGAAAACATACATATTATTATAAAATCAGTCCAAATAAATAAATATCTATTACTTCGAATGGAACATCTCCTTACCATCAAACTGTTACACCAGAAGTGAGGCATCCGACAATTGGCGCAAGAGCGTATGACAGCCAGACGAATAAGACCCACGTGCCATCACCATCCATCGCAAAGGTGAAAGAAAGCGAGATAAAAATACAAATACTGTCTGCGTAGACAGAGCGGAATTGAAAGTACATAAAAGTCCTTTCCAATGATAATCCGTATGTTGTTATTAGTTTCAGCGATGACCACGACACATTCACTCACTCAAGCACTCTCAGAACAAAAATAATTATAAATTATAGCACGTTAAGCTGATATATGACTTTTTGATAAAAATGGTTCAAAACTTAATAATATTCCAGTTGAACGCACATCAATTTCGTATGGAAAACAGCTAACTTATTTCACAGTTATTTTTTTAATGAAAAAAAAAAAAATCTTGTTTATTATCTGATTCATTTTATAGCGCATGATTTTTCATAAAACACACACATTCACGAAATTTTAAAAGTGCTTTATATCTCTGCTTTTTCTACGATGCTTGTTCAGTATATATTATTGGATATAGATAAAAGGAGCCAGTTTCGCCAGTTCTAGATAAGTCTCTTTTATAGTAAAGATAAGAACTTTTTGACATAAGAAATGGCAAAATGTATGGCAAATTTATAAAATTGACTAGAATTTCACGATCCTAAACTTTATCAGAGACTAGTAAAATTTACCCGTAATTTTTTTAAATGATTTTGTGTTAAAATAAAGTTTTAATACAGAGTGATAAAGATCTGTGGATTTGAACGCACAGTTTGCGATTAATTTTGTTTGTTTATTAATTATGTACAATTCTAGGTCAGTGAAGCTGTGTCATGGTATTGCGAAGTGATCCTTGTTATGATGGTTTTTATAACATCGTTACCATTAATGGAAGTAGCTAATGATAATTTAAGCAAAATAAAGTTGGTCTTGGCAGAGCAATTGCTGATGGACGAAGGTATGATGCGATAATAATATGTTAACATTGATATTTTAATGCTAGTTTGCCTCGATGGTCCTTGGTCTCGGGTTCGATTCCTGAGTTGGGCAGTGTTATTTGTGAACTTTCCGTCAGGAAATTCACAATAGCAGCACGTAGTTGGAATTGTGCCCGATGGATCGCGATAGGCTCACTCCCTATCCTGGGATAGGGAACCAAAAACATAACATGTTTTTAAGAGGTACTTGAAAACATAACATGAGAAAGGTGAGTGTTGCACACCTCCGCTACATCCTTCTGGGTAATATAGGCGTGATGTTATGTTATGTTATGTGTTATGTAATACTAGTTGTGCAGTACAAATTAATATCAAAGGGTAAAATATGAGACCTATTACCTGTTAAATGTCATAATTTTATCTGCACTTGCTTCGTTGCTGACACTGTCGTCGGCAACGAGCCCCAGCCAGATAGGCTGACGTCCTAAAAACACGTTGCTGAAGAAGACTGGATGCAAAAGGTGGAAGATCTTTTGCAGGAGATTGTGGTTCCAATTGGAAGACACCAATGTCCAACAGTGAACTAAAGGCTAAGCGATGATGATAATTACGTTGTACTTAGAGCCTTCTCTTTGTATAACCCTGTACAGGGTTGCGGAAGGGTCTGATAGCAATATATCCTCATAAAATAATCATATTTAGTCGAAACTACTAGACTGGAAACTTACTCATACA
The DNA here is from genome assembly GCA_905147285.1 of Hypena proboscidalis. Classification (NCBI taxonomy): domain Eukaryota; kingdom Metazoa; phylum Arthropoda; class Insecta; order Lepidoptera; family Erebidae; genus Hypena; species Hypena proboscidalis. The sequence goes on from LR990132.1 coordinate 4,747,746, forward strand.
TTAGGGCATACCTCGGGGAATGATGGCAGCGATTATTATCAACAAACAACTTTATACTGCAGAAGAACTGCGTTTTTTGTACTACATGTACAAAACTGCAAGTCTCGCAACGTTAACGCAATCCTTTTTTGCAGATGTCAATCTCTGTTTGGTTATATTCGACGTGTTAGAATACATGGACGCATGTTCCACTTCGTATAACGCATGGAAAGGATTCCCCATTGATATAAACTTAGTTTTGGATTTTATTTCTTTGTGTATTGCTTACACTATTGTTTTGTTACAATTTATTCTGTAAATCAGTTGTATTATTGTTAGTTGTAAGTTCAAAATAAAAATAGAAAAATTATACAATTTTGTCTCATTCTAACTTCCTTACAAATAATATTGTAAATCTAAAAATTTCTCTGTCTGTATGCCTGTTGCGCTTTGACGCCCAAACGGCTAGACTAATTTTTATGATTGAAATTTACTATGAAGGTAGATAAGTTACGTTTTCTTCACGAGTTAAGCCGTGGAGTACTGCTAGTATACAAATAATAATTTTCCATAACAAAGATGAATTGCTAAGCAACGTTATCTTTACTTTATTTCTTTAAAAGCATTTAACGCTGAATTAAGCTCACCTTAGTACAACTTTTTTTCTAGTTTATAAGAAAAAAATTCTAGTTATTTTTTTTTTAAATTAAAGATTCAAGTTACAAAATGTTATAATTATTTTCTTATCTTGGCGCAGAATTCTCAATATTACACAAAATATCACGAAATGGCATGATAATAATCAATAATCATAAGAATATGAAGTTTATGCTTTTAAACTTTCGCGATTAGAGAAAATTTTTCAACATATTAGACAAGGGGTCTAAATCGCGTAATTATTATAAAGGTAAATAAATACCTATGCTCGACGTTTCGAATGACTTGCATCATTCTTGGAGCCGACTGGTGAAGCTCAGCGTCGTCTCCGTGAAGCGCGGATATTGTGTGACGCGCACTTTTAATTGAATCCATGTATGAACACTGACATTTGCATTGGCATTGAGAAACAAACGTTTATCTCGTTCTCTCCGCAGTATAGGTCGCGTCATGTAAAAAGAACGCTGGCGGTCAAGCTGCGCATTAGGCGATTTTTCGGACTGTTTGGCGGTATGAGGTGCGGCGCGGGGCAGGCGGGTCCCGCGCCGCATGCTTGCCGGTGCGCTATTGTTTCATCAGTCAACATTTGACTTCCGTACTGTGTCCACGTTATATTCGTTCTCAAAATACCATCGCGCACAAAAGTTTTTATTTACGAAATGGTTTTACACAGAAAAGTGAGAAAAATGATTTATGACGTATATTGTTTTATGAAGAGAGAGGCTGATAATAATGCAGTTGATAATTTCAAACAATGTATGAAACGGACCGCAGTGGCAACAAAATATTCTGAGTCTACAGTGAGACGAATTGTAAAAGGTTCAAAAGATTCAGAGTTCCTTACTGTCTTCGGAACTCCCGGCAAAAATAAAAGAATCAAACAAAAACAAATAACAGACATTGACAACTTTGACCAGGGTGTTATAAAAAGAATCATCCACAATTTCCACGTCACTGAAAAAGAATTGCCTACCATAGGCAAGTTGCGAAGACCGCGTCCTTATCTGGTTTTCACGTCACCAACGACGACTTAATGGAAGGAGTATCAATATTACTTTTTTTTTTTGTAATTAGATTAAACTAAATTAAACATGTTTCAAATTCTATTTAATGATATTTTACCTAATAAATTTTGCAATGTACTTACCGAAAACCAATATACGAAGCCGCGAGCGACTAGCTAGTTCAAAAATAAAACAATAGGTAGCTAGTATGTACTTTCGTGCGCGAGTGTACCAATGCGCAAACACCCCCCCACCACTTTCTTCCAGCGTTCTTTTTACGTGACGCGACCTATAAAAAGTTTGATTTGTTCGATCTAGGGACTCCTTCATCCGAGAGTCCTATTTATTTTTATTTGACTCTATCGAAGCGCAGTTTGCACCATGTTTTGCATGCGCAACACGCCAACCATTTGGGTACGCCAAATGGTTTGATGCATAAATATTGAGTAGTGTGTGTCGTATTATTGATTAACTGCCCAACACCTAGCGCGTGCAAAACGAGACTTAACACATCCAATTATTTTAAAGGTGTTTGTAGAAATACATCTTATAATACAATCTGATAAGCTCTATAATCGACTTGTTACACCACTGCACAAATTCAGCAAGTCTGAAAGATCATGGGTCCCTCAGTGTTTATCAGATTGCCAGAAAGGGTTAGGAATGCTAATTCCATTGAATTTGGTATGTTTAAGAACCGTCTTTGAAGATGGTTATCAGGCGAAGTTTTTACAATCTGGACGAATTGTATGATATGCCAATAGAATAATTGATTGATTGATGCATTTCAATATACCTACATATTGACTTTATTTGACATTGATTATATAATTTATTCTGACGATTTATTTATGCCTTCTAATTTGAAAATTATATTTATTAATTACTATAATTGTTATAATTTCTAAACAAATGTACTCCATTCTTTATTATTTCTATTTTTAATTTTAATTTAATATTATGTATGTGACTTTAATAATGTTATTTAATAGTGATATTTTATAAGAGAATGTAAATAACTGACCTGTAACATTGAGTTATCATATAGAATTGTATTGTATTGTATGGCTTCTTTCAAGATACTTTTTTAAGTACAATGATATTTGGATAAAACCTTATTGTAATATAATTAGTAAGTCTCAAACCAAAAGAAGTGTTTCTCGTCATAAAGTCGCAGGGATTCGTAGACCTCCAATAAATACATTCTGTCTGAGTTGAAAGAGATAAATGATAACTGTCATGTAGGTAATTATTTATCCTCTTGGTATTTTTAACGTTTTCCCTAAACATGTTAAGCTATGATGACAATACTGTATTCGACGATACATTAGTAAAATTAAAGTTCATATATTTTTTACGAAAATTAATGCATTTGATACTCTATTTTAATTCCGTTCAATGCGATTATTTCACTAAAAAATTAGAATCTAAGAGGAAAACTGGCTTCTCACTTTGGAACTTTCTCCAGATAATGAATTGTTTTGGAGAGGATTAATAATAACATTTCTGGTAGAGAAGGCAAAACATTGAAGTCCTCAGATGTATTTTCAAATATTAAATTAGCACGTTACCACAATTTTCTTTTGTCCTACCAACCACAACAATATACACTTACCTTTAATGCAAATACGGCCTTGCTTGTGGTTATTAAAAACATTAATTTCACAAGGTTGATATTACGTGACACGTACGGCTGCGGGTTATCCCCGTCGCTTCACCACTTCCATGTCGGATTTAAATATGATTACATTTAAAAAAAAATTGAAATCTCTACTGTGTGAAATGTTATTATTCGATTGCTGATTATCTCAATGACACATTATAACAATTATGATTATCGAATTACTATATTTTAATTTTGATATTGACATTTCGCATACAATTTTTAAATTTTTTTTTGCCAGAAAGGGTTAGGAATGCTAATTCCATTGGTATGTTTAAGAACCGTCTTTGAAGATGGTTATCAGGCGAAGTTTTTACAATCTGGACGAATTGTATGATATGCCAATAGAATAATTGATTGATTGATGCATTTCAATATACCTACATATTGACTTTATTTGACATTGATTATATAATTTATTCTGACGATTTATTTATGCCTTCTAATTTGAAAATTATTATTATTCCCTTTTTATTTTTTTTTATTTTTTTTTTTGACATTAATATAATATCTAATTAATGTTGCAGTGGGAAATCTGCATGTGGAATTTTTTATTATTTTCATTGTTTGTTACGTTAGGAAAAACTGCATGTTGAAGAGGCTCACATTGTTTTGTGTAGCTTATTAATAATAATAATAATTTAAATTTTAATTTTATGTATTAATATTTGCACGCCGTGATTGGCAGAATATGACGATACGTTGTTATTAGTTTTAAGTCACCTTATGTACCATATTCATCCAAATAAATACTTACTTACTTACTTACTTACTTACTTATACTACTGGAAATTTGTGTGCGAAAATGTTGACAATCTGGTGTTCGCTGGGTGAGAGGATTTAGGCCAAAGTTGATTAATATTGCACTCTGCCTTAAAGCAATTATTTTAGGCAGGTTTCGTACGGCCCGGTCAACAACATTGGCACTAACACCAATATTCAGCCGCACGAGCTGAAATGCAAATTTTTGAAAGTGTAGGTGTGGTGCACTCTCTAGATGTCATGGTTTTAAATATTTAAATATTCTATATGTAATTTGTAAGATTCTTCTTCGTCGTGTCGATGGCTGAGTCAAATTTTATTTTGACTTGCCATCGTGGTGAAAGGATTAGCCAATTCGCTTTGGAGAACTCGCGAATTGCCCAGGGTGCGTCGGACGTAGGGAATCGTTGTGTATGTCATTTGGGGTGGCTCCTTTCATGCAAGATTTGTAATATAAAAAAGTGTCTCATATAAATGCGTAAAGTTTAGAATATACAAAACAAATGTTGTCACAAAAATATTCCTTTTTAATCTAGATGGCTGGATGGCGCAGTGGGTAGTGTACCTGCCTGCAACCGATGGTGGTCGCGAGTTCGATGTCCGCTCAAGACAAATCTTTGTGTGCATGAACTGATTTATTTCGTCTTGTTCTGGCTGTTTCTATGTATAATAAGTATGGATTTACAAAATAAATAGTAAAACACATAGTACAAGTTTGGCTTAGTTTGGGACTAGATGGCGTTGTGATGATGTTGTGTGATATTCATTTATAATTAGGAACATAATTGATACAAAAAGTCCGCGGTTGGTAAACATCTAAAGTACAATGATGAACATATCATATTATATTCAGTATATATTATTATATAACTTAATAAAATTTGATGGAACTGAATAACATTCAATACGATACATGTATCAGGGTGGCTGACACATTCTCAAAACCATAATTAACAACATTGTAAGTAACTGATTTATGATGGTTAATTAACCATGTTAACTAGGTCGTTAGCACATTCAATTTAATTTAGAGGCGTTCACAGGAAATTAATGTTAATAAAAATGTTTTGTGAGACATTTAACGTTATTTATTTTGTTTTGAGGCTTTCTTTTATTGATTTTTGTATAAAGTAGAAGTGAACTTCAACATTCAACTCATTTATTTAATACTAGCTTCTATCTGAAGCTCCACCCGCATAGTACGTCGATAAAACCTTACCCTATATTATTCTCGGGGTCTTGAACTATTTCCATACCAATTTTCATTAAAATCAGTTTATTAGATTCGAAGATTTTTTGGTACAAACAAACAAACAACATAATCTTTCTTGTTTATATTTTGGTATAGATACATAATTATACAATCTTATACAGTAAGTCAAAATAAAATAGGGCAAAAAATTCATGAAATGTAGGTATTAAAATAAAATACTTATATTAAAACCTTGAACTATTTAGTTAGTTAGAAAGTTAATAGATAACATTTTTAAATACTATGATGTGATGAAGCTTGTTCTAGCAATCTAGTTAATTGGTAGATAGAAATGTAGAAATGATTTGCAATATGCGCCAATGTATATAATATATGTATTGATAGATTAATAATTAAGTACTGTAACAGAGATCACATGTAACAAAAAGAACTTCTTTATCCATAACCTTTTTTAGCTAGCACAGATAAAAGCTTATACATCCCATAGGATCCCAATAAGAATCCCACAAAAAGAATTCCCTCATTCCGTTAAAAACATAATATGTTTAACGGAATGTGGGAATTATTTTTGCTTTATACATTTTTTTTAATGGCCATAATAAATTTTATTTTTCTTGCAGTTGTTTTTATTTTATTTACCCTTTCACTCCAATATACCTTAACAAGATGACTTTTCATTCACACGTATACATAGCAATATGGACAAGAAAGGGTAAGGAGATAACGAGAGTGTAATTAAAACGGTGCCATCCACCGACCCGGCAAGCAATTACGTGGACACGCGAACAGTACAAATTTGAACAAGACTGACAATGGACCTGACGCCTTTTTCGATAGAGGTCTGAGTCTTTGATCGTTTGTATTGACACTTTGTTTCGATTTTTAACCGACTTCAAAAAAAGGAGGAGGTTCTCAATTCGGTTGTATTTTTTTTTTTTTTTTTTTTTTTTATGTTTGTTTACCGATTACTTGAAGACGCCTGGACCGATTTGAGAAATTCTTTTTTTGTTTGAAAGGATATACTTGTCATGTGGTCCCATTTTTTTTAAGTCACGTTCTGGTGATGGGATCCTAGAGAAATCGAGGGCAACCCTCAAATTTAAAAGGCTTCTATATTGTTTTTTGTATATTATCTAAAGCTTTTCGGATATTTGCATCTAGTAGTCAGCATTTTATGTTGCTGAGCTGATGATGGAAGGTACAACTCCTCAACGGTTAGGAGTACAGGGATAATTCTTTTAATATAGGCTTAAATAAGTTTTCCGTCTCAAGTAACCGTCGCTTAAAATCGTAAAATAAAAATAATTTTTAACAAAAAAAAAACCGACTTCAAATAGTAGGTAAACTAAAAAGCAAAAAATAAATTTACTGCGCACAAAATAATACGTTTTTTCATTTAGTTAAATATAAATTATTAAATAATTATTTTATAATTCTGAAGTCGGTGCCAAGTAAACAATTACTCTGTATAGATAATATCAATCTTTCTAACAACTATTTTCTGACTGAATATTATTTATATTTCTGTGGTAAGTACCAATACTGGGCGACCGCGCACTACGCCTCCCTTTACTGTGTGTACTGTAAATTGATATTGTAGAAAGGTTTTTATAGCTTTTACTTGGCACCGACTTCAGAATTATAAAATAATTATTTAATAATTTATATTTAACTAAATGAAAAAACGTATTATTTTGTGCGCAGTAAATTTATTTTTTGCTTTTTAGTTTACCTACTTTTTGAAGTCGGTTTTTTTTTTGTTAAAAATTATGTATGAATACCTTCTCTTCCGTTAGTCAGTAGTTGTAAATAACTCTATTTATTTACGTTCTCTATCTTACTTAGACAAATATTATTATATATAGAAATAGCACAAAATTAAATGAAATATGACAACGATTTAACACAAAAATCCTTGCCTTGTTGTTAATATAGCCTAAGAGCCAGTGGCTGCCCGAACTACGTTGATTTGTATAAGCTGAAAGTTTTCCAGTTTGTGCCTCTAATTGAGGAATCACAAAATATGGAATTTGGATCTTGATGGCTTTAGGAGACATTAGAAGAAAAAGTTGTGAAAATAATTACGAATTAGTATTAAAACAAAATTATTGCTATAAAAGTAATAGTAGAAATTATCCCTCATATGCCTCATACCAATACGCAGACACTTAACTTGGTTCCAACATCCTGACTGACACCCTTAAAGTTTGAAAGTCTGTCTGTGGATGGAACCATTCTTTCAGCTTGTACAAAATAACATCAGTCGAGTGGCCACCGGATTTTTGGTTATAGATATAATTTTGGCACTAACAAATCTGAACGCTAATTTCCTTTTTAACGATCGAACATTTTATTTACGACATAATAATATGTAGCATACGGGCATGTAGTCCACCTGATGGTAAATGGTTAATTGTGTGGTAGGTAAGTGGGCATAAACTATCCAGATAGCAGATAGCAGATGCGTGCTTCATTTGAGGATAACGGTGTAATGTGTCAGTTACCTTAGGGCCTGATCCCACCACCAAATAGGAACAAGTGCTACTGTTTGATGGCAGGTTAAATGTGAGATGGTGGTGTTGCCTCTCTTAAACTCGATCACATGAGCTCCACCACTAGTAAAACATTACTAAATATTAACAACCTCAATCAACTTATTTTTAGAAATCGAAAAGAGCTTCTTGCATAGTAGATGTGGTAACATAATTTAGTTGGACTAAAAAATCTTTAAATGATTTTACAAAGATTTTTATCACATTAAAAAATAATTACTAAAATAAAGTAAATAATCACCCTAAATATAAACGCGTAAATGTTGTTTACTTTAATTAAACTTACAATTTACGAGTTTCATTATTCACGTTAAGTATCTTCAGCAAACAATATTTTTTATTGTGCTCGTAATAAATTTTACCGTGAAATTAAAGCAATGTACCTGTTTACAGCCGCTGTAATTAGGCTTTAACTAATTAAAGATTTATGACAATACTTTACTTCTCAGGTTTGTAAAGCATGATATCTAAACATTTACAGATAAAATACTAATAACCCGCGGATATAAGCAACAATTAATAAATTAATAAACCGGATGGCGGAGTGGGTAGTGTACCTGCCTGCGACGCCGTGGTCGTGGGTTCGATTCCCACTTGAGACAAATCTAAGTGTGCATGAACATGGGGGTTTGTCTTAGTCTGGGTGTTTCTATGTATAATAAGTATGTATTTACAAAAGAAAAGTATATATGTATTAGTATCAGTTATTCTAGTATCCATAGTACAAGCTCTGCTTAGTTTGGGACTACATGGCGTTGTGTGTGAGTTGTGAAATATTTATTTATTTATTTATACTGATTTAATTAAGTGAAGCTTGCGGCTAAGTCGATGCATTGCGGACCGATCGATCTTTCAGGTTAAACCGAAGTCAGTTAATGTGTGACCAACTTAACCAGTTTTCCTCCGTGCCTCGACGAGCACGTTAAGCCGTCGACCCCAGTTGCCATTAAGCTCGACTCTGGCTACTCGTTACGTCTGCCATTGAGGCAGACGTTAATCTGTTCTTTATGGCAATAAAGTTATTATAACTGTTCGTCGATAATAATTAAGATTAATAATTTCATCATCATCATCATCATCATTTAGCCTTTCGTAGTCCACTGCTGGACATAGGCCTCTCTCAATTTGCGCCACAATACCCGGTCCTGCGCCTTCCGCATCCAGTCCCCTCCAGCGACCTTTTTCAGGTCGTCAGTCCACCTGGCAGGGGGGCGTCCTACCTTACGGTTGCCGAGTCGCGGTCTCCATTCTAGGACTCGTTTGCTCCAGCGGCTGTCGGTCCTTCGGCAGACGTGACCAGCCCACTGCCACTTCAGCGAGCTTATTTTGCGAGCTATGTCGGTTACTTTGGTTCTTTGTCGGATGACCTAATTACGAATTTAAGATTAATAATTTGACTGTCCTAAATTTAGTAAATAAATCATCAGTTGATTATTTTTGAGTTGATTACGATGTAAAATGAATGTTAAGATTGTAATTTCAATATTTAACCTACAAACTTGTAAACTCGTGCACGTGTGCCGAGTCCTATAAAAACGGCCGCACTGTAGGCGATCGACACAGTCGCTCTCTAGCCGCCGTACAGTACTGACATCAATCAGCTGACGTCACACATTTTTAAAACACTCCGGAGATACCTTCTCCGTCATTAGAAGTGGGATTGAAAGAAGCTCTTACCCAAGCCTCTTCTCCGTCATCAGAAGTGGGATTGCAAGAAGCTCTTACCCAGGCCACTTCTCCGTCATATATATTTAGACGTTACGGGTAGTCAGAGACAAGAAAGTTTGACAACTAGTCAAACAAAGAGTATCGTGTCACGTCGTACTGGGTTGTGACGGTCTTATGGTAGTCGGTCCACATATTCTACCTAATTCTTTAGACTAGAAACCAACCTTAAAATAATTTAGAAAACGCTCGGTAGATTGTAAGATTGGTCGTAAGCAGCAATTTCTGTATATATACTGACAAGAACAATTTTACAATTATCTGACCTATCACACTCTTATTATCATACTTTCAGAAAAGTGAACTGTCTCAAAAACTTAAAAAGTATTGCAAAGATGTAAGCATTTTGGTTTTCATTGAAAATTTATTAAAAGAGTTATACCCTTCTTTTTCAAATTAGCTAAAATATCTTCAAAAATATAAACACACAGCTGCACATGAAGCTTAAAGCAAGCATTTACAGTATAAGCTGATATTCTAAGCTGGTAGTGAAAGGTATAGGTTGATGTGTGTACATACTTTTCCATTTAAAGTTTTTGCACGTGGGTGGAAAAAAAATAAGAAGCCGACCGACACGTCTTCTGCAGATACCTGTCCTATCTTTCTCTTTGAAAATAAATATGACTGCTATATTTTCGATAGTCTGTCTCAATGGTGTAGTGGTTAGCGAATGCTTCTCTCACCGCGAGGTCTTGGGTTCGATGCCCGGGTCGGAAAAAGATTTGATTTGTGAGCGTCAGAAAATTCACAATAGCAGCACGGATTGGTAATGTGCCCGGTGGATGACGATAGGCTCACCCCCTATCCCATGGGACCTAAACATAACAGATGCTGTTCTCCTCTGACTAATATAAGCATGAGTTATATAATAATAGCAGCCCTGTATCTAATACATGTCCCACTGCTGGGCTCGGGCCTCTTCTCATGATGAGAAGGGTTAGGCCATAGTCCACCACGCTGGCCAAGTGCGGATTGGTAGACTTCACACACCCTCGAGCACTTATTAGGCACTCTCAGGCATGTAGGTTTCCTCACGATATTTTCCTTCACCGTTAGCAAGCGATAATTTATATGAAAAATACACACATATCTTCGAAAAGACGAGAGGTGTGTGCCGTGGGTTCGAACCCGAGACCTATAACTTAGCAGTCCTACGGTCTCCCACTCGGCTATCGCTGCTATTTTATATTTTAGTTATATAATATTTTCGCCCAAATACAATTTCGCTTTCATATCGCTGAGTAGGCTATCCTTTCGAGTTGGTGTTTAATGAAGACTTTGATATCAATCAACAAATTCGATTTGTGGTAATCCCAAACCAACAACCGATCCTAACTTATACTTTCCAATAACAATATTGAGGGAAAATGTCAGTATTTCAAAGTTAGATAGTAACGGTTATGAAACTGCTGTAACTTGAGGGTAGTTTTGACTATCCCAACATAAAATATTGGAATATTATATTCAAAAGTTCTGTTTGTAAGACTAGAACAAATGTTGATAATAAATGCTACAAATCCATGTACCACAAAATGAGTAAGAAGACTGTCTGAAAACATTACAACATATATTTGGGAAATATAAAAGAGCGTCCGTGTATTTCTTCAGCGGCAATCTCAGTGGTTTGCAGACTGGATTCCTATTCTGTATGAAATAGAATTATAAAATAATTTGCTTACTTTTTTTTTGGATTTTGTTTATTTTATTAGCACAGTATTACGCGATCACACGGGTGCGCGCTACGCACAGATTTTTTAATGGAAAAATATCAGATTTTGCTGTTTAAGTCACAAAAAGTAAGAGTATCTCACAGAATAAATTAATATTAATACTGAATTTCATTGTTTGATACTTAAGAGATTTAAGCTTAAAACAGTTAAAATGTGAGAGCACACGTTTGATAACAATTTGACACATTCACGTTTAGTCGTTTCTCTTTTTTTTTAGCTTCATTGGCACACAACAATTACATTTTGAATTACAAGAAAATATATAATAATATGTTATCAATGTTTGATTAAATTACGATTTGTGTATTAAATAGTCAAATATACGGCAAAACATCCATATACGGTCCGTTTGATAGTCCAGTAAATACGCCTTAAAATTTTGATGTAGAATAAGTACGCTGGCAAAATTCTTCTCGTGAATACGAAAACTTTTCTTGCACAAGCATCCGTTATGCATGCTAACATGCTACCTTATCTGTTCAAGCCCGAAAGATACCTTTTAATGTATTTCTGTAGCCCATTTTATTTAAATATAGAGCCATTTTACGGTATCTTCGAGGAAAGGGTCAGATATCAAAACATGTCATCTGTATTCATTATGTTTGTTGCGTAAATATGGGATTAGCTTTATTTTATAACCGAATTTTAACAAGGAGTTTTTATGTATTGCTATCGATGTACATTGTAGACCAAGGGTAGAAAGTAGTCGATTTTATTTGAAATAATAATCGATTTAATTTAAAAAGATCTTTATATCGATTAAAATTCTCATAAATATTTTCAGTTTAATATTTTTAATTTGTTTATAAGTTTTTCCTAAAGAGTCTCTAAAATAATTATAATAAAAAATCTTAATAATATATTTATTGATAGAACTGAAGAACGAGTAAGATCTTCTCAAAGTGAACAGTGGTTGAGCTGATCATTTTATAGTCAGAAATATTAATTTAAAGTAGTAAATTATGCGTGCGTTGATTTAACGCCATCCAACACCGATGCGGAATCTGCCTCGCCCCTGGTGCGATACGCGAATTCGACGCGCGCACTATACTTGCAGAGTGCCACCGCCGTGTTTCATGCCATCTTGATTCGCAGGGTATACTGCGACCTTCAGACTAATGCGGTATGTCTCCTCGCATTGAGTTCCAATCGCCTTACGCCTCCGTCCCTGGTTGCCTCCATGTCGCTCATATACTCCGAACTACGCAGTGGACTGCTATGGTCACCTCTTCATCGTAAGCTTAACAATGCAGCCACAAATATTCGAGTCGATTACGTTTACCGCTGGTAGTGTCTGTCCAGATGCTCCTAGTTCGTTTTTGTTCGCCGAGGTCAGTAGCCCTGATGGTCCAAGCAAACAAGGCGGATGGACAATACCAAAAGACAGCTTTTTCTTTAACTTGCCACCTAATACTGGCTTGCACTATTATGTTCCGGTTTGGTGCAAAGATAAGGACCAGAAATTACTGACACATGAAACATAACAATAAATACTTTGATATCTCTGCACCACCTGAAGGTAGACTGGTAGAGAATGCCCTAGGCATTAAGTTCGCCAATATACACGAGTATATGAAGTTTTATAAATAAATAAAAAATAACAACGCGTCTACAATATGTTGTGTAGATTATGGCTGTTCATGGGCTGTAGTTACTGCCTACCATCAGGTGGACTACACACCTGTTCGCTACTTCATAAAGGAAATAGTGATTACAATTATTACTAACTAGTGGTTGGCCGTGCCTTGTCCTCGTGGTATTCGATGTTTCCACACTATTTTCCTCGAAATTAGAAACTTCCCTCCTACACTTTCCCTTTCTACTTTCATTAAACTACCCCACTAAGTTAAATTTACAAAAAAATCTATGTTATAACTCATTAACGTTACACATAATTAATTCTAGACTATCAAGCAGTTTCTTTCAAATTTGAAGCTTTCCATAATATTATGAACTTACAATCCCTTTATCCATCCCCTAAGGGTTCCGTAGTACCTACAAGGAACCCTTATAGTTTTGCCATGTCCGTCTGCCTGAGGCACAATGTCAAAACCGTTAGAACCGTAAAGTTTTGCAGGAATATGTAAAGTTACTATTAAGTAAATAAATGTACACTCATTTAATGCATTTAAAAATAAACAAACGCAACACATTTTGGATATTTAATCGATTAGGTATGTAATAAACAACGTGTCATTTTATATAAATTCATTGTTCTCAAGTATGTGACTATGTTTATATTGAGAACTATCTTTTTTAATTTGCAAATACATATTACTAGTATTTTTGTTAACCACCTCTTCATGTGTATGGCCGTATGGCATAATGGCTTGGATTCGAACCCATACCTCTCGATCGCAAAACCGATGCCTTATCCATTGCGCTACAGCCGCTTAATTTGTTATATTAGTAAAAGATCTCGCACTTTGACCCGCAATAAACTTTATTGCTTCGCTCCCTTGGAGTTTAGCGTAATTTTTAAATATCAACAATCTTTTATAGATAATTGGCCTAGTAAGATAGTTAGTTAGCCGATACAAACAGACAGACAAACGAACGGTCAGGCAAAAAAATTAAAAACTTTTCTTTAGACTTAGATATCATATAAATAACTATATCAACTGAAAAAAACGTATTTTGTCATTTAAAACAGACACTTCAATTTTATTTACTTATATTGATTACACTCGTCTATTGTAAGTACTTATTTATTATATACTTCGTACGCGTGGCATTGTTGTAAATTGTAAATCTGAGGACTACGGTAGTTTTATGAAAATTTTATAGTAATAATATTACTTCGAAAGTAATTCTGTCCCTTTATCTCTAAAGTTTTCTTAGTTACCACTGAACTGATATTAATATAGGTATTTGATAGCCTGCCAAAATATACGAGAAATATTTTTAATGGACCTAGCCATGGTAATTGGAAGGCACAGAATGTAATAAAAAGTAGGAATATAAAAAAGCAACAAAAAGAGTTTGAATGAACAATGCCAAAATTATTAGAAACCTTCTTTCAGTAACAAAGTACGGATATTAACTGCAAAAAATAGAGAGCTGCAAACTTTTCCAACACTTTTCGCATCTTTGTTTTGTTCTAAATTGTAGCAAGTTTCCACCTGTACCGTTCCACAAACTCAATTTATATTGTGTCGATTTTCAAACCCAGAGAGGAAATTTTACTAAATTTTTACTCTTTCAAATTGGAAATTCTATTACGTAGATTGAACTCAATTTGTAAAATGATTTTTGGGAATATGAGTTTTAATCTGCTGCAGCTTCTTTGTGATTTCATACGTTTTTTAGTTATGAAGTTCATAAAAAAATTTTAGATATTGATATCATTTTACGAAAATGAACGCGATGAAATTTATTAATGTTTTTGTTTTGGAATGAACAATAAGCTTAAAAGGCCCTTTTTTATTTATCTGTAAATTTATTTTAGTCGAAAAATAGTACGTGATTCTTAAAACTATAAACCCATTTCTTGAAACGCTCGCTTTAATTCCAAAGACGGTAATTAATCATGATGAGTTTCACACAACGTTTACATTCCCATTAATTATGTACACATTAACATTTAATAATTCACTGTAAAGCAGAAAATTACCTCGTGAATTATTAATGATTTAATAATTGCAACGGTGTCAACTCATCGCATCATTTCTGAATAAATACCAAATGTAGACAAATTCTGATTGTTTCACTGAATCATTAATTAATTAAATTTTCGCGATGAGTTTTAAATCCGATTACCAACGGAAACAATTTCAATGAAGAGATATTTTACCAGACATTACGAAAACGTTTGTGCAGTAAAATTAATAAAATTCATGTTGAAATTGTTGAAGTCGAGATGAAAACTTTCGCAGGTGGACACTTCTTAGAACTGGCTACGATACTTTGCATTTAATTTTCAAAATTTCGGCAAAAACTTCATTGCTTGAGCAGATGGTTTAAGTAAAACTTATTCATTTTGGAATATTTGGTAACATAAAGTTCGAATGGAAATATTATATTCCTTAGTTCGGAACTTCTGTCGTGGGAACTTGGATCAGCTGCGAACTATGTAGTATTTTTATTCATCGAGATGTCTTTCAAGATCGCCGCAAAACTTCGTAAATGTTAGGACCGATACACTTGTAACTTGGCGAAATTCTACCCCATGGAACAAATAGTTTTTCATATTCTATTTTTTTCTAGATGGCGTTGTGTGTGAGTTGTGGAATATTTATTATTTATTTATTATTTATATTGATAATCTGTGTTAGGTATAACAAAGTGGAGAGTCTTGCTTAGAAAATAAAAACCGGCCAAGTGCATGTCGGGCCACTCGCAGTAGGGTTCCGTAGCTAGTCGTAACAACATAACTCGACTTAAAAGGGATTTACTATCTGTATTAAACAAGTAACATCTTCATACAAGTCATTACTTTCAAAGGTTTTTGTAATTTGCACGAATTATTCTAAGTAACTGCATTTTACACTTTGGACCCCTATTCCTCTTGAACTAATGAAGTGAACTTATCCGCTATAGTTTTCCTTTAAAGTTCATTACATGTAATACCGACACAATTTTTTTCTGATTTTGGGATCCAGTAGTTTAGCTTTTAGAGAGGGGGGGACGCTCTACTCGAACAAAAATTTGCTCTTTAAAGTTAATTATCTCGCAAACGGATCTCTAAATCAAAAAACTGTCTTAGCAATCCCTGAACGTTTTTAAAAGTCCTATCTAACAATACCCCACACTATATGGTAGGCGACAAAAAAAAAACATCCCTACTTTACATGTACGACGATCCCTACGTTATTCTACGACTTTCTTTGTATAGGTTTCTAGCACCAACGGTTTCGTCGCTATGCCTCGGACAGACGGACGGACAGACGGACATGGCGAAACTATAAGGGTTCCTTGTAGGTACTACGGAACCCTAAAAAGGAGGTGAAGGTAACCATCAATACTTTTTTAAACTGTAGCCAATTGTCACCCTCATAATGATAATAAATAAATAAAAATAAAAATTAACTTTTATTTCCCAAAAACCTAAATAACAAATTATCTTAAAAATATTTTTTTCATTAAAATTACACAGTTCAATTTAATAATAATCTAGTTTTTTAATAAATATTGCAGATATATCTTTGAATATTATAAACGATTTATTTTAGGAACCCCTCTCAGGTAAAGGCGTCTTCCAAGGATTGCCATGTTTCTTAAATACCTTTAAATGAGTCAACAACTAAATCAACCAAACTAAACAAAACCAACATTGATTTAAGAAACTTAAAATATATTTCAGTTCAATGCACCTTTAAAGCTAAAAATAAATCACATAAAATTTCAAAAGTTTTCAAACAACACTAAAAATTTAAAACTGAATACAATGAGCTTACTTTTAAAGCTGTCGAAAGACTTTTAAAATACGTTCTCTTTGCAATCGTACATAAGTTATTAAAGTAAGTATGTACGTATTTGAAGTTTTCAACTTGATTTTGAATGGCATTATCAAATTGTGACATAGTGTACTATAATAAATAAAACATATTTATTTACAGAAAAATTTACATGTTTGATCTTAAATTAAACTAGTCTTATAACTTAATCTAAACTTAATAAGTCACTGTCAGAAGGCCTCGTACCCAAAACGCTGGCAGCATTAAAGCGTTGTATTGCGATACTAAGTCGCTGGCTGAAATATAAGCCAGCATTTCGAGAACGAGCTGCCTCAGTTAGACGCGCTGACAACATTTCGTATTATTAGGCTTAAACATAATAATATATATATATTTTTAAATGTTTTGTTTATTGAAAAGTACGATTTCAGGCCCATAAAACCATGTGCATTTTTTTAAATTTAAAGTTTATAGTAAAACATTACTAGAGCTAGTTAAATTACTCTGCGCCTACGTTTTATATTAAGCTACAAGATAGTATCTTTGAGGAGATATCGTTGAAAAATGAAATTTATTAAACGTCACTTTGATGTCATTTTTTATAATATTTGAATATTTCAATCCCTTTAGCAATGTTATTGAAAATATTTCGTTATATCTTTGTAGGAATATTTTTTATAAATTCTTTAAGTCCAACCTTCTTAACTTAGATTGAAAAAAAGTGCTTTGAAAATGAATCAAAAGCTTGTCTGAAACCCAAGCTAAATTAAGAATTCCAATAAAATTGTATTTTCGATTCTCTTTTAGCTGAGTTAATACAAAGTGTTGTGTAACTAACAATATAGCTGCTATGCAATGTTGTAACTATTTTTTTGTAAGAAACAACCAATCATATATAATAACTTTATGTTTACTGAAAACACTTGAAAAGTCTTAAATACTTTGCAGTAGTATTAGGTACAGTTTTTTTTTATATCAGTGAAATTTCGAGGATATAACTGTACGGCAATTTTTAATGCACGGTTGGCGTAATGGTTAAAGCGGTCGCGTCGCTGCTTTCAACTGCGCTGGTGTTGTGGGTTCAATCTCCACATGGGACAAATCTTTGTGTGATCCGCAAAGATTTGTTGAGACTCTGAGTGTGCTTTGTGTGTGTGTGAAATGTATGTTTGTGAACAACCTCTCGACAAAGAAGTAATTCCTAGTGCGGGCGTCGTTTTTCATATTTTTCATATTAAATTATTAATGATTGAATTAATTTTATCCCTGTCTGTTATAAATAGTTTACCACAGTAAAGTCTGTTACCTAGATAATGTAAACAAAACATTTATATAACCAATATATACTTCACAAGGTAGTTTGCTTCTCCCAAAAGCAATTTCCATACCTTACAGTATGCTATCGTCTTAATTATGTACCTATATACACGGCTATCGATCAACCAATACATTTGCAGTATAAGCTTGTGTCGCACTGCACGGAAAGCTAGTTATACTGGGAATATATGTATAGGTATGCCTCAGACAGACAGACAGACGGACAAACGGACAAGTCGAAGCTATAAGGGTTCTTTGTAGGTACTACGGAACCCTATTAGAGTAAGATCCCAGAGCTGACAGACATAACTTATTTTCATACGGATGAAACCTGAAGTTTTCAGTAGCGTCTCGTGTGCCTTGAATACCTACGCGCTTTGTGTAACTTGCCGAGTGACACCTGGGTAGGTACCAGGTGAGAAAGGTAACTAAAAATAAGAGTTATTTAACTTAAATTCACATGGCTGATTTTTACATATGTCATGTAGAATATTATTTTAAAGTAATATCTTAAGTGCCAGACACTTTTGATGGACCAGAGCCTTTGCCAGACGCTTTTAAGCTACCCAAAAAATAAATGAACTTTCTTATTTTTACATGTCTGATTTTTTAATATGTTATTGAAGTATTTATTTAAAAGTTATATTCAATCAGTCAGACAAATCAGAGTGACCAAACATCCCCTAAGACAAAAAATATTCAGCTAGTAGTATGAGGGCGAGAGCACTATGCGCATGCGCCTCAAAGTAAAAAAAAACAATGTACTAAGAATACTTTTACTGTTTTCAATCTGAAATTTTTGCATCTTTATTTCAACAAAATTAACTTTAACAAGGAAATAATTAATAAATATTAAAGTAAATAAGTTTATAGCATATATTTTTTATACATCATAATAATCGAGACAATCATTTGAGATTTAATTTCATCAAAATAAGTTAAGTTTATTTATTTTTTGGGTAGCTTAAAAGCGTCTGGCAAAGGCTCTGGTCCATCAAAAGTGTCTGGCACTTAAGATATTACTTTAAAATAATATTCTACATGACATATTATTATGTAAAAATCAGCCATGTGAATTTAAGTTAAATAACTCTTATTTTTAGTTACCTTTCTCACCTGGTACCTGCCCAGGTGTCACTTGGAAAGTTACACAAAGCGCGTAGGTATTCAAGGCACACGAGACGCTACTGAAAACTTCAGGTTTCATCCGTGTGAAAATAAGTTATGTCTGTCAGCTCTGGGATCTTGGACTATATGAACTGAGAATGCTTATAATCTCTCTGCAAATTTGCTTTAATTCTTCTACTTTTATTCTACTTCTTTCATTCAAATGAATTCATTCATTTGCAACCAAGTGCAGCAAAATTCATCACGTGGATATGTTCTGCTATTTCTTGAAGAAAAATGCTTTGTTTGTCTGCAAAATACAACGACTTGGAACTTTTGATTACTTTGCATCGTTTGTAGGCACGCACGTTCCTTATAGCATTATTTTTATGTTTTTTTCAAGTTATGAGAAGAATATACTTATATTATAAGAATTATTTGTGTTTACATTATAAAATAATAATTATCTTTATTAAACAGTTTGTATGTAAACAGTACATATTTATAATTTTGTTTATATATATATTTTTTTTTACTTAGAAATTCATAATAATTTATTTAAATTGCAGCATTATTGTTTTTATACAATGATAGAAATATTTTTTGTCTCGTCAAAAGTTTTAAATGAAGACGATGGTACGAGACGAAATTCAAATAGTTTCAATTACGTGAAGTAAAAAAGTGGTCAGGTATGTTTAATTTTTCATACACACAGTACTGTAATAATATCCCTTGTGAACTTGGAACACGGCTAAACTATACTCTCTTTAACAAAAAAACAAAAACGGCAAGCTTGTAGGATGTACATATCAAAGCGCTGTTGTATTAGGCATAGCTTCTGTATACTATCTACTCATGTGCCGAAAGGATCGAATTAATATAAAACTCGTACGGACCAAATGGAAAAATCGAAAATCGACAAAAAAAATCGATTTGCTTGGTGCAATGTTTTCAGTTATTATTATGTTGTGGTAACACTTTATTATCAAAGACAATCTCACGATACCGTAACTGTTTTACTGACTCTAACATAATCTTGGCAAGAGAAACTGAATATAAAATAAAATGCGCATACTCATAAAACCTACCCCATGAGATATAAAGTGCACAAATAGGATATAAATGTTTTATGCTGTATTTAATGTGTGTTTATTCACGCTCTAGTTCTCGTCGAAGATTGCGAGAAACCGTAAATGACATGATAAGAGGTTCAGTAAATAAAAATTATAGTATTTTTGGGATAAAATAAAATGCTATTATATAAGCATCTATTATTTTAATTATTACTAGCTAATCCCCGCGACTTCATCCGCATTGTATTTAGTCATAGCTGCACCCACGTTAAAGCTTAGTGCTCCACTCCCGTGAAGTTAAGCGTAATGTTTGTGGCGGTATCCGCACATAATAAATGACGGATAACACACCTGACATATTATGTCAGGTGTGTTATCCGTCATTTATTATGTGCGGATAATGTCGACGAGTACTGAATCGCGATAACGAAATGTTCACAGCAAGTGACTATAAGTATATATACCACTTCCAATACGCTACCGTTGGACAGCTGTCCGCCAGGCAATACCACCGAGCCTGGTCGGAGGATCCTCCCTTTGTAGGAACATCACACCCTGTTCCTCTACAATGTTAAATATCTAAAAACATTTCGTAAGAGTAATACTATCAAGCACAAAATAATTATTTAAATTCAATGAGTAATTCTTAACATTACCGCTATCGTCAAACAAACAAACCAACTTTCTGCCGCGGTTTCGTCGGCGGGGTAGACATATCGATAAAACATGGTCTGTTACGCACCTTGTAGTCAGTTACCTGCATCTAAAGTTTTATCTTATTTAGTACAGTCGGTAAGATTATAAGCCGATACAACAGACAGACAGACAAATATAGGTACCTACTAAAGCCCTATTCGAAGAAAAAAATACTTTTTAAGTTAATTATCTTGAAACGGAACCCTAAATCAAAAAACTGTCTGAGCAATCCCTCAGTGTTTTAACATTATATAATATGTAGGAAAATTTATTCCACTTTTTTTAATGTACCTACTTAACATTTCCATGCAAAATTTCAGCTTTCTAGCATCAATGGTTTTGACGCTATGCCTCGAACAGACGGACAGACGGACATAGTGAAACTTTAAAAATTCCTATGAAACTACGGGTACTACGGAACCCTAAAACATTGTTACTTTAATATTAAAAACAGACACTGCAATCTAATTTATTTGAATTGATTGTTTTATAAGCTTTGCTTTCCATTTTTATAGCTATTATATTTACGCAGTTCTACAAAAAACGTTTAGCATTGCAAAGAGAAAAATGCTAAAAAAATATAATGGGATGTCTTTTATATAGCTTTTTATTATTCGTGACAATCTTCTAAAGGTTTTGCTTTATATTGCTGTTGTAGATCAATGTAATGAGATACCCAAAATAGCAGTGTGAAAAATTTGCGTAGCTGGTCGTAGCACTGCGTCGTCTACGCTTAGTACAACGTGGTATAAAAATATTAGACCACTAGGATTACGATTGTCACTAAATCCTTATAAGCCCTTACTACTCCTTTTTAACCAATTTACTAAAAGAGGATCTATGTTAGACGTGTATCTATCTTTTTATGTTCGTCGAGCGATTTTGCCGTAATTTTTCATGATTTTGAAACTTCATTTTTATCTGAGAGAGTGTACATCGAAAATTGTCCTATATACACCGATCCAGGAATTGATGATGGAATTTCTAAGAAATCGAGGTTGGTTCTCCAATTTTATAGGTTCTTACAGAGTTTTTTGTATATTTCCTGAAGCTATTTAAATATTTGCTGCTATCAGTCAGCATCTCATTCTGCTGCAATGATGCTACGCAAGGTACAATTCCTCAACGGTAAGGAGTACGGGTATAATTCTTTAAATATAGCCCAAGTAGCATTACAAGCTGTATAAAAGCTGTACTAGAGCGTAATTTTATACTTAAAGCTGTATAGTAGCTGTATAAAGGCTGCATAAGCGCTTATACAGCCCTTATAAGTGTAAAATGGGCACAAATTATACAGCGTTTGGTGTTATAAGAGCTGTATAGTAGCTGTAGGTATAAAAGCTGTATTAGAGCTGTTATTTGGTGTAAAAAGAAACTACAACTCTCCAGATGGTATCCTAAACGTATCTTGTAAGAGTTAAAGTTCTACAATAGTGTTATAAAAGAATTACAAAAGTATAGATATTTTAGTGTACATCATATTTTTTATCTACATTATGCATATTATTATAATGGCAAATTACTTGCTAAGAAAAACATATAAATGATCTTGAACTTATTGGTTTGGTGAAAATAACGTGCAAACCAATATTTATTGTAAACCTGTATATGGTTTTCGGTAAAATATTCGCGCGCCAGCATAAAAATCAAGAAAAACAAAAGAAATACTGAATATCGGTAAGTAAGTTTTTGTATTTTAAGGTTAGAATAACAGCATTTTAATTTCAAGTTATAAGGAAAAGGCCAAGTTAACGTTATTTAATCTAGTAAACATGATACGGCTAAATATAATGCAAAATAATGTCAATTCTTATTGTTTTTAGAATCATCTAATATGTTTTTGTTTATTAGAAAATGGCGTCAATTTTAAACAGCCCTAACACTATTTGAAGAGCAATATAGCGCCAGTAGCTGTACTATGGAATAAATGAAGTTTATTGTACAGCTTTTAACTTCAAATTAGAGTAATTATAGAATATTTTTATTCAATAGGCTGTATTATGCTCTTCATTTAGATAATAACTAATAACCTCTTTAGAGATACGTATAAAGAATTAAAATCTTTAAAACCATTTTGACGATTATTTATTAAGGTATTTTCTTTATTTTTCAGAACAATATGTCTTTCAAGATAATAGAAACTGAAGAAAATGTCAAAAAAACTTTGCATAGTGCCAAGTTCCTGGGAATCAAAAGGGGTGTTATGATAGCGAAGGAAGCAATTAATAATGTTATTTTTATCTCCTTTTTTTTTTTTTTCGTACGGAACCCTCATTGGAGCTATGGATTGTTGGTGTGGTTGAATGGTTTTTTCTTTCAGTCAATATTGGTTCACTATCATTACTGTTATTTAAGTTGTAATTCCTTATATTCAAATATTCCTTCTCAACCCATCTCCTGACTGCGACATTGATTTGACGTCTCCGTCAATAATACAGACTAAAGCTGTACTATAGCTGCCATTTATCTTTTTAGTTCTATAATACTCTCTTAGAAGTAACTAATACAGCTTTAATACTTATAAGAGTGTTAAATTACACCATAAAAACTAGTGTTATAATGGAGTTAGCATATGCCTTTGTACAGCAACAAGTGTCAAGTAACACTATAATACAGCTTAAAGCTGTAATAAGCGAGTGAATAGTACTATAATACAGCCTTTATACAGCTTTAACCGTAGAAATACGCTTGGAGTGTTACACAATTATTAAAGCTGTATAGTAGAGTTGTAATATTCCGATATAACACCTTAAGTGTACGCAGATACCATTATAAAGACTATATACAGCTGAGCTGTATAATAGCGGATTGTAACACTCTTATAACGCTTATAACCTTTCCTGACTCTCTTATACCGCTCTTATACCACTTTAAGTTCTATATTGGCTGTATTATTGATGCTGACGACACTTACGTGCTACTTGGGAGGCCTCACCTAAACTTAACACCGTTGACTGTGTTTTTTAAAAAATGTTGTTAAAGTAGTTCATGATGTGATGAAGGACCCTTTTCGATATTGAATTTAAGCCCTCAAAGTGAGTATGTAATTTATATCTCAATATTTCCCAGCATCTAGATTCGAACCCGGAAGAAATGAAAGTCGTGGATGTTCATTAACATTATAATTCCATAGAAACTGTTATTATTCATTTGCAAAAATAAACAGAGACATCTTTGTAATCCCATACATGCCCGTATGTTTTTAACACTATTTTTTTGGATCTAACTCTTTTTATCCCTAACCTTTTTTATAAAAACGGTTCTACTAAATCAAGTATTACTTCTTTCATAGTCCTCCAATCGATAGATAAGGTAATTAATACGGCCCGGTCAGATTATATACTGGACTTGACCAATTAGTTAGGCAACCGCTATTTAGTTTTCCAAACGGCGATTAAGCTTCCAATAGAATTTTACTCATTTACCTTTCTATCAGTTTAGTTGCGTATTTAGTTTCGTTAAAAAGATTGGATTATAATAGTATTAACGTTTACAGGTAACGTTTAAAATTCTTGTAACTGGATTTAAATTTATTGATACAAAAATTAATTATTCAAACTATGTTTTTATTTAAGAGATTATTAGATTAATTAATAGTAATACTGTTAATTTAAATTAACCGTGATAATAAGATCAATGTCTCAATTGAATTAGCACATATTTTATTTACTATATTATATTATCCATCCATTTATTGAGAAATAAAAACATGAACATTAGACCCGAAAAAGAAAATGTAAAGATAAACGTAAATTGTGATATAATTGGACTCAAATTTAATTTCGCTATCAAAAACAGGACAAGGCCATTTATTATATCTAAGGTTTTTAAATACATAACTATATCCATAAAACAAGCTAAGTGAGATTATAAAAAAAAATCTATAGTACAGAACATCAGAAATCAACTAATACATTTTACAATTATACATTACACTAAACCAAGCAGGGCAAGCTTTGAATAATAATATGGGACAAATAAACATCAAAAATGTTGTACCTAAATTAAATCATCAAACAATCTAAGTTACTTTATAATGTGGTACCATAATCAACCGCTGTTCGGTAATGACCTTAAGCTATTTCCTACTGAAAAACGTTAGCTTTGTTCACTTAATGACAATATGAACACAACAGAAGGCGTTGTTCTCAACTGTTTTGTGTCTTGACAGTTAATTTAAAGTGATTATCTAGTTTAATGTTGCAATTGAGTTACACCAAAAAACATGAGAAGTAAGGAAAAATCTGTTGTGACTGAAAAATGAGGCCGCTCGAGGTTGTAAAACATTAAATATAAAAAAAAAAAAACTAGGAAGGGGATTACATCAATTCAATATGGGTAACTTTAGTAATTGTTGCAAGCAATGGTCAGGAGAAACATAAACCAACTAGTAAAATTTAAGAATCGAAACCGCCATAATAACATATATCTCACAGTCTGAAACTTAATCGATTCACATGCTTGTAACAAACAGTGCGTAAATTTTCTGGTGTGTGGATATTTGCACCTAGGTGCAAACATTTATTATTGGAAATATCCACACACCAGAAAATTTACGCACTGTATGTTACATGTTTTATTCTAGATAAACTTGTGCCAGATCTTGAAAAGGTAACAAGATTCTAGCAAGCTTAAAAGTTTAGTAGCAGTCCTTGAAATTATGCCCTAATGTAATTACTTCCTTGAGATAAAGTAATAAATTTGTATTAAACTTTGAAGTATGAGAATACTACTCATAATAAAAATACGAATCATAAAAAGCCAAATGTAGAATAATTAATTTATTAACTCCTACGCAGATATACGGTTATTTTTTTATAAGAAGTAATCAACATTAGTAGATACATCAAGGAGACAAGTTATCAAAATTAAAATTAATTAAAATTGATTTCCCAGTCGGCTCGTGACCACGAATGATGCTAGTCATTTCGAAACGACGAGTATAGGTATTTATTTACCTTTATAATAATTACGCGATTTAGACCCGTTGTCTAATTTTTGAAAAATGTTAAAAACAAACTTATTTTCCGTTGCTTAATTAACCATCTTACTTGCTCAATCGCACTCAAACATTGAAAGATAAATTATTGTGTTTTTGAATCACAAGAGTGTGAAAGATTCTTTTAAGTATTTGACAACAAAGTATATCAATAAAAAAATTGAGGTAACAATAAACAAGACTAATAAACCAAAAACATTACTATTACAAATAAAACAAAAATAAAGCTCGTTACACATCAATATTTACCTCATGAATTTACAATTTTCTGAAAAGCGTTTCGTATGAATTCACAAAGTTGAAGTTTTATTCAAATCGAGGTGTGTATTTATCGAATAAACTTCAATCTCGAATTGAAGAGTTGGTGAACTATTGATAGATTGATTGCTTAACTTTGACCTAAGTTTTTATATGGTAATTTCAAATAATGCTATTTAAAAATCGAATGAATGAAGTTATCGTGAAATTTGTAGTTATTTACTAAGATAGTTAAATGTCATAGCTTCCCCGTGAGTAATGTCATTAGATTATTAGTTCTGGGATCCAGAATTCAATTTTAGGGCTACGAAAAAGAATTTCCTTACCCAGAAAAATGGGATAGAGTTGTACTACATCTACAATTGATCTGTTTTTTTAATGTCTTATGTAACAGGGGATCAGCCTATAGCCAAGAATTAATAAGCGCCTATGCAGCTACAGTTAAAAATTTTAAAGAAACAATCAACATTAGTAGATTCATCAAGATGTGAGGTGACAAGTTTTAAAGCTTAAATTTGTTACAATTAATCAAACAGATTTATGATGCTTGCAAGAACTATAAAATATTAAAATAACTATTTCAAATGAAACAAAAATAAAATTGGTAACACATCACTACTTACCTCATGAATTTACAATTTACTGTAAAACTTTTCGTATGAATTGACAAACTTAGAGTATTATTCAAATCGAGGTGTGCATTTATCGAATAAACTACAATCTCGAATTGAATACTGAAGAGTTAGTGAACTATTGATAGATTTATTTCTTAACTTTGACCTAAGTTTTTATTATGGTAGTTTAAAAAAAAGCTATTTAAAAATCGAATGAATAAAGTTGAATTGTCGACGTGAAAATAATAATTAGTGAGTTATGTAACTAGATAGTTGAATTTGAGATCAAGAATTCGATTCTAAGGTCACGATAAAGAGTTTTTGTCCTTTCTTACCCTAAAGATAGTGACAGAGATGTATAACACCCACATTTATCTCCCCTGCTTTGTATCGGTTTTATGTATAGGTGAATCGCTATTCCTGACACCGTAATTCTACTAAGAAATTTCTTACTCTCCTGTTCGGGCATCAAATTCAAGAATTTACAGTGAGTCGCAAATTTATTGCCTTGGGCAAAACAAACGACAGAATAATAATTTATCATATTAATCATTTTAAATCTGGTTTACTTTTCAAAGTTCTTTAATCGATAGGTAAGGTAATTAATACGGCCCGGTCAGATTATATACCGGACCAGACCAATTAGTCAGACAACCGCTATTTAGTTTTCCAAACGGCGATTAAGCTTCCAATAGAATTTTGCTCATTGACCTTGCTCTCAGTTATTTGCGAATTTTGTTTCGTTTAAAACATTTTTTATTATGTTATAACGATAGCGTAGTGTTATTTTGGCACACTTATCATATCCATTTATAAATTGCCTGCACTGAAGGCAGGATGCCACGTATACGCTCAGATTCGATTAGCATAAGGTTACTAAATCCGCTGGTTTGGCCTGCACATTTTATTTGCATAACTGCCGGAATGCACGGTGCCTGAAACTGTTTGCATTTACATTAATATCGTTTTAAATTATTTCGTTTTAGGTGCTGGGATTTCAGGGGTTTATTTTGTGTTGACTCTTGATTCAGCTAAATTTACTTTTTATTTCTTAAAAAGTCATGACTATTGTCTATAGCAGTACATAAATATAAATACTAACTACTTTTTAGACTTCAGTAGCAGTACATTTACTTGACTACCCTGAGATTTAGTTTTAAGGTGATAATAAACTTAATAACAGCTGTTAGGGTACGATATTTTTTAATGTTTTTGTACCATAAATGGCGAGGTTCCCTAAGTTTAATGTTATTTTCAATAATACTTGCATCCGCCCTGAAATTTAGAACTTTTTCATGAATCATTCTATCTAAAGTGCATGATATCCGTTCAGTGGTTTATCGCAAAAAACAGAAGCAGCGGAGAACTTAGTTTTATAGGACTAAAACAAAGGTAAAAGTTAATCAACTTATTTTCACTGCATCCGGGCCAGACCTCAATCTGACCTGGAATTAGAACTAAATATTACTAACACTATATAAGAAGCTGGATGTCAAAGCTTAAGTAACTTAAATTTCATTTAATAAGTAGTAGTAGATTTTACTCATTCCATCCACTGTGGCTTTGCTACGATGATATTTACGCTCAGTGTAACATTATTTTTATATTATATGCATACGCCTATACCAATAAAAGAAAACGTTTTAATAACATTAATGCCCTCTTAAAGTCTACATTGTCTTCTAAATTTCTAAATCAGTCTCCTAACATAATGTAACCCGTGGCTGAATTAGTAATTTAGATGGTGATACATAAATTTTGCAGGTTTATTTATTATTTCACCAAATCCTTTTATTCTGCTTAATGTACCAAATCAAAATGTTAATCTTTAATAGCACTTGACACTACATATCATAAAAACGAGAATGCCTTACACTCAATATCAATAAAGTGGACAATAGCGTGTCACTCAAATTATCTTTTGCCCAATAAATTGTTCAATGGCCTTCAACATGGTGGAGGTTATAGCCACTCGTCTATTTTGTTATTATATTAGGTACTGGCTTCACCTACCATCTTATTTGCACAAACAGGTCATTTTGCCAACTACACGCAAAATCTTTCTTTAGCAATTTAAAATTTAGTGTTCCAATTCCAAATGACGTATGGTTATTTTAAATTTGCAAAAATAATATGTAGAAGTGAGACGGCGGCGTGGTGTAGCCGGTACGTTTTCCAGTGAATTGCACTGTTAAATAAATAATTAAGTTTTGACAAAAATATATTGACAACTTATTTTATTTATACTACTTTTAATGTGTTTTAAAATGTTAATTTTGGTAGCAATATTTTTTTGTATTTTACCGTAATGTAACATGCAAACTAAACAAAACATTAGTAGTATAGAATTGGGGTTCCTGGATCACGGATCCAGGAACCCCAATTCCCTATTGGAATTTGAGTCTTTCTATCATCCATTCAATTATTCTAGTCATTTGAGATATGTTTTATCATCCATTCAATTATTCTAATCTGCCAATACATATACATACATTAATTATTCACACTTGATGTGAATTCGGAGATGAAATTATTTAATTGATTTATCAGTAATTATTCGCATATGATTTTACACTCGATGTTAAGTAAACCATCAGTCAATTACTGTTATAAGTTTTAATATTCATTTATCATAATTACTATATTCATTAAAATGATCTAACCACTAAGATGCAATGCTACTATGTTATCGATTCAACATTGCAACCAAATGATAATGGAATTCGCGCTCGCCGACCTGAACGCTGCCATTTATACAAAGAATATCGGTGTTTATATTGTTATACCTGTATAAATAAAACGAAGTATCTTTTATTTTATCATGATTTTATTAAAATTTTAATATATTATAATCATGCTACTTTAAAATTATAATCAATATAGTGCTTACTAGTATAATTTTAATTTATATTAATTAAGCTATACAATAATTGAAAAACAAATATACAAAACTATTATACACTAATCAAGTAACCAATTATTATTCTTATTATTACATTATCTATGATTTTGTTTCGATATCATCCTGAATCTTCGATATTAATTCTCTCGTGCTAGAATATATATCATCAAATAACATCGTTTTTACGACGTGCTGAACGCATACATCAGCTTCACAGTGACAAATCGGGTGCTCAGCTTTTGGGAAGCTCTCTGTATCATATATTTCAATCTTGATTATTTTTGTTCCCCGCGTGATAGGTTTCTTTATATATTGAAAAAACGTTTGATCCGTTTTCGATCTTTTGCGAGTAAGACCGAGGGTCTTTTGTCCAGGTTTTTGTTGAACCGCTGGTTGATCCACAGGTATAAAATTAAATAGTTCTTCCGTGTCCTGAAAAATAAATTTATTCATAATGAAAAACACTTACCAAAATGTACAAGACGTAATAAATGGAGTTATGTAGAATTAAATAAAACACTAATTCAAGTAGGATCGAACTTCTTATAACTCAAATCATCGTTCCATCTGTATTTTATAGGTAAAATTAAAATATTCTTTTTTATAATAAAAGATAGCAATGTTGATAAATTATAAAAGTGTATGTATTATACACGACTTTTCAGTTAACTATAATTCAACAAACATTGTGTGCAACTGGACAACGATGTATAATAACTATGTACTTTGTGGAAAAGCAGAATAATCGATCATTTGCTTGGGAATTGCTAATCCAGTGCGTAGATATTGCTGCCTAGAACATGAAGAGAGCAAAAAACAATTATTTAAAATAAATAAAACATTCCTCACCGACATTTTGTTAGGTTGTCTAATCTCACTCGCTGGCAGATTTCAACTAATTTGTACTTATTTATTTTTTTAGTTTATATAGAATTTAAATAAAATATTGTTGAAGGATATAGAGTTCAAATTAGCTATGAAATTATCTTAATTAACATGTGCTGATGTAATTAAAATCAACACGTGTCAATGTTATTTCTTAACAATACGAAGACATACCGCCGCGGATTGCATGACTTATTTTAAAGAGAATATTTACTTACGAAACCGGGAGTGCAGCCGGTGTCAAACCTGCGAATTATGCAAGTTAGACTCCCCCGGTGGTCCAGCGTCAGCGTTTATTGTACAGTCAACGGCACATCAACCTAAACCTTTGCAACACATCAATCTATACAAGCCAGTATAAGCTGGCCTTGCGGTGTATAGATTTCCCGTACAATGCGAGACCAGTTTATACTGTAAATGTATAGTTTGTGTGTTGCGAATGTATGTTATTTTATGTCTTGCACTGTATAGATAAAGTTGAAATTGCATCGTCCTAAATTTTCATATTTTGGGTTGAGTTGACGAAGCGTTTTTATCCATATACTCCCTATAGTATAGGATCCCGATATAGAACAACCTTCACCGAGCTAGTTAATGGATGAAAAGTATTTTTTTAAATCCAGTTAAATGTCAATAAATGTATTGCATATTGGTTGGCTTCATACTTTCGATTCGTATGAGATTCGTCCTTTTACCAAAACAGGGCAATGATAAAAATAATAATAATAACAATAATAATAATTTTTAATTAATCGTATTCTGGACTGAAATTTTATAGACAACCCATATATTTATAGACATGCTTAATTGGATATAACATTTTTTTTACATTAATTTTTAGTCAGCTCAGTAAAGGCCGTTCTATAGTGGGATCTTGGACTATTATTTCTTAAATGGGATTGTATGGTGCAATTCATCACTATATAAGTGGGAACCTGGTGAACCTAAATCACAACGAAATCTTCAGCTGGAAGCAGTCACATCTGAACCTCAATATATCTACGAAGAAAAATATAACTCTTTTAAAATGTAAGTACATAATCATCTTTCGATTGTTACTCAACATTTCTACTATACATTCTTCTTTAAGTATTCAGTTGCGTTCACTTTTCACTATCCAACATACAACAAAATTACATTAATAAATATGATGGTAGATAAATTATCTCACTATTTCAATCATTCAAGTATTACTTTCATTCGCTTATTTGACGATTCAATTAATTGTTTACTAATGTTAAAGGATGTAGTTTGTCTTATTTAATAATTTATATAATTTTGATTTTTTCTAGGTCCAAGCACACCGCTGAACAACTTTTCCCTTCCGAGAGCGAGTCGTCGGGCGAGGTGCAGGTGAAGGCTAATCCAAAAGAAAATAAGAAGTGTAAGCCAACATCAGAATATGACGAGTCGTCCGACGAGGAGCAAGTGAAGGCTAAGCCAAAAAAAGAAAACAAGAAGCGCAAGCCAACATCAAACTCTGGGTCGCGGCCGTCCACAAGCAAAAAGAACAAGCCTACTATTCACCCGATCACTCCTGTCACCAAGTCAACAGCACGTGACTTGTTCGGTTCGGACAGCGACGACGAGGAGCTTCAAACGGCTGCTGAGAAGAAGACTCAACCGCTTTACTCCTATGTTACGAGGAGGTTAGCCAACGGGTTTTCTCGTCAAATGGATGAAGGTAAAAAAGGTGCGTTTTACGTCGAACTAAAAATATACAAGTTTGATGAAATAGAGCGAGTCCAACCTATACATAGGTGGCGCCACTCTATTATAACAGTCAAAGACCAAACTAATAACGATTCTGAGTCTTGGCGCCGCCTAAACGCATATATAACAAGCGTTAGAAAGGAGTTCAAAAACTGCCCTCCAACATTTATTAGCACTTACCAATAAAAGTTATAATAAATTATTGGTTTTAGAGTAACCTATTGCTACATGTATTCATAAACATAAATACGTTTCATATTAAATTGTAACGAATCATGTACCTTATCATAATATTAAAAATACTAATTACTTACACTAAAATAATTATATTGTCTTTGTAACGATTCTGAGTCTTGGCGCTGCCTAAACGCATATACTTATAACTAGCGTTAGAAAGGAGTTCAAAAACTGCCCTCCAACATTTATTAGCTCTTACCAATAAAAGTTATAATAAATTATTGGTTTTAGAGTAACCTATTTGCTACATGTATTCATAAACATAAATACATTTCATATTATATTATAACGAATCATGTACCTTATAACCTGTACCATGTACCTATACCTTAATATTAAAAATACTTATTACTTACACTAAAATAATGATATTGTCTTTGTAAACCAAATATTTTATTATTTAATAAAGTGCAAAGTTTGATGTTTGTTGTGTCTTCTTTTGATTCCAGTAACACAACCCAGCGATGACCCATCAGCAAGTTCTGATTTATTTATTGATAATAATGATAAACGTAAAATTACTATCCCCGAACATGAATATAATGTGAATGTTGGTCAGCCTGACTGTTTATTCAAGACAATTTATTGTGAAAAATGTAAAATTCATATCCTCGAACATAAATACAGATACCATAAAAGAACGAATATCCATAAATCGAATTGTTTAATAAAATCAAGTTTTGAGAATATAGATACTATTGCAACAGCATTCAAAAACAGAATTGTGACCTATCGCTTAAATCCTTCATTTACAGAAAATGAGTACCTCACTCCAGAAGCGTTCTTAGATGCCAAGCGAAAGGATATTTTTAAAATTATTAAGTTATCCATATTGAGGAATACTAGCATTAAAGTTAACTTTGAGTTGTTTGCTTATTTTTTACTACCTAAATTGAATGAGCAACAACTTAAATCATTTAATACGAAATATGAAATTATTTACAATAGTACTGATTTAAATGAGATATTTTTAAAAGTAATAGAGACATTAAAAACAAAATGTACTGAATTCGAACATTGCGAGTCTGGGTGGTCATTTGTTTCTATAAATCATTTAGAGGTTAATATAAATAAATATTCCCCTATGCGGGGTGGTACTTTCTTACAACTACCTGCTGTTATTAAAAATACAAAGAGTTGTTTGAATATACGAAATAATGATGAATACTGTTTTTTATGGAGCATAGTCGCTGCGTTATTTCCAGCCAAAAAGAATGTCTGCAGAACGAACTCCTATCCACATTTTAGTTCAATATTAAATTTACAAGGGATTTCATTTCCACCTTCACCAAGAGACATTAAGCTTTTTGAAAATAATAATTCTGAGATAAGTATTAATATTTATGGATTAGATGAACGCAACACGGTAACTGGTCCTCTTTATATAACGAATCATAAAAAAGATAAACACATTAACTTATTGTATTTTGAAAATAACAGCAAAGGTCATTATTGTTTGATAAAAAACCTTTTGCGGCTAGTGCGACGACAAGTGTCATGCCATAAAGGTCGAATGTATTTATGTGAAACATGTTTACAATTTTTTACTTCTGAAACAAAGTATTATTCTCACAGTTGCTCTAAAATTTTAACCATACTACCTGACAAAAACAGTATTTTACAGTTTAAGAATTATGAACGAAAGCAGAAAATAAATTTTGTTATATATGCTGACTTTGAAACTATATTATCGAACTATAACGACAAACAGAATGATCAAAATACAGTGAAAAATAAGTTACATCAACCATCCTGTTTTGCATATTATGTATGTTGTTCACATGATAGCAGTCTTAATAAATTTGTGACATACAGAGGGTCAGATTGTGTAGAAGTATTTATAAAAAGATTGATAGAAGAGGCAAAGTTAATTCATAATATTTTAATAACGAAAAAGCCTATGAAACCTATGACAACCGAACAAATTGATTATTATCGTTCAGCAACTACATGCCACATATGTAATCATTTATTATTTGATGATAAAGTTTGTGATCACGATCATATTACAGGCAACTATCGAGGTGCAGCACATTCATATTGTAATTTAATATATAGAGTGTGTCCATTTATACCTGTTATATTTCATAATTTGGGTGGATATGACTCACATATATTCATAACAGAATTATCTAAATATGATGGTGAAATTAAAATTATTGCAAAAACTAAAGAAAAATATTTAACCATAACCAAAATAATAAATACTGTAAAAGGATGCAAACCAATACAGATAAAATTTATAGATTCTTTTCAATTTCTTAATTCAAGTCTCGATAATTTGAGTAAAAGTTTAAGAGAGAACGATTTTATTCATCTATCATCATATTTCTCAGACAAAAAACAATTCCATTTAATACGAAGAAAAGGAATATATCCCTATGAATATATTTGCTCATGGCAGAAATACAATGAAACACGACTTCCTGCAAAGGATGATTTTTATAACACTTTACAATCGAAACATATATCTGACATTGATTATCAACATGCTCAAAATGTGTGGAATTATTTTAACATTAATTCTCTTGGTGAATATACAGATTTATATTTAAAGTGTGATGTTTTATTACTGTGTGATGTATTTGAAAATTTTAGAAAAATTTGTTTGCAGCATTATAAACTCGATCCTGCATATTACGTAACATCACCTGGATTGAGTTGGGATGCTATGCTTCTGTACACAGGTGTTCGCTTAGAATTAATCAATGATTTAGAAATGTATCAAATGTTGGAAAAAGGAATACGTGGAGGGTTAGCGCAATGCTCTCACCGATACGCTAAAGCTAATAACATGTATTTACCTCATTTTGATAATTCCAAACCATCAACATATTTAATCTATTTAGATTGTAATAATCTATATGGCTATGCAATGACGAGAAAATTACCGATTTCAGAATTCAAATTCATGACAAACGATGAAGTAAAATGTTTTAATATATTCGATTTTTCTGATAATGCCGATTACGGCTATATTTTAGAAGTAGATATAGCGTATCCAGAATATTTACATAATTCACATAGCGATTTGCCTTTTGCTCCTGAAAAATTCATACCTATTGGAGGGAAAACACCTAAATTAATTGGAAATTTGTATGATAAATTTAACTACATTATTCATTATGTGCATTTAAAAGAATGTCTAAAAAATGGTCTGATTTTGAAAAAAATTCATAAAGTTCTTTGTTTTAGACAAGAAAGTTTTTTAAAAAAATATATAGATTTGAATACTACACTACGACAATCCGCTTCAACATCATTTGAAAGAGACTTTTTTAAACTTTTGAATAACTCGATATTTGGCAAAACTATTGAAAATAAACGTAAACATGTCGATGTTAAATTAATAACCAGATGGAGTGATCATTCGAACAAAACTAATAAAGTAATAGGTGCTGAGAAATTAATTACAAAACCTAATTTAAAAAATCTTACTATATTTAATGAAAACTTTGTAGCCGTACAGTTGAATCCTGAAAAACTTGTTTTAGATAGACCGATATATATTGGATTTGCGGTGTTAGAATACTCTAAACAACATGTGTACAATTTTCATTATAATTTCATTAAGACTAAATACGGGGCTAAAGCTAAATTATGCTATACCGATACAGACAGTTTATTGTATCTAATACATACTGAAAACTTTTATAAAGACATGTGTGATGATATATCACAATATGATACGAGTAATTTTGAAACGAATAATCATTACTGTATACCAAAGGTAAATGAAAGAATTCCTGGTTTATTTAAAGACGAATTAGGGGGAGACCCAATTACTGAATTTATAGGTCTAAGAGCAAAACTTTATTGTATTAAATCATTAAAAACGCAAATAAACAAAGCTAAAGGTGTATCAAAGCCTATTTCAGGGAATTTAACATTATATAACTATAAAGATGTTTTATTTAAAAACTTAACTTTAAAGTGTAAAATGAATATGATAAAATCGATGAAACATGTGCTGTTCTCACAAGAAGTAAATAAAATAGTTTTAAATAGAATAGACGATAAGAGGAACATCCAGGGAAATCAAATTAATACTGTACCTTGGGGTCATTTCAATCACATTTGTTAACTGGTTTATTTTGTATAATATGTGTTTAAAATTTTGACTATGTGATTTTAAAATAATGGTTGTTTTATTTTAATTCTAAAAATCATTTGATTGTTTAATCAATTGAATTGTTTATATTTTTTAATAATTACATAAAAAATGTACTCAAAACACAATTTTATGTTCCTTAAGACTAAGTATAATAAGTATCTAATACAATACCAATAATCTTTTGTATAAAAATGCGGGGAGGCACTATAATTATGTATTTTTAAATTAATAATATAAAAAAATAAAATATTTTTGTAAATTGTACCCTGTTTTATTATTATTATT
Source organism: Hypena proboscidalis (assembly GCA_905147285.1). Lineage (NCBI taxonomy): Eukaryota > Metazoa > Arthropoda > Insecta > Lepidoptera > Erebidae > Hypena > Hypena proboscidalis. The sequence continues at coordinate 4,784,627 of LR990132.1, forward strand.
ATTGTTATGTACCTTTCACTCATTTTATTTAGTTGCTTAATAGACATAATGAAGTTAGTCAAACATCCTGTAACACGACTCGTTACTTAGAATAATTCCTGTAATGGCAAGTCTATAAATATAAGAAAAAAAACAATTATATAAATATCTATGTTAGATTAATATTAAATTAATTGACAAGATGAAGCTGATCAAACAAGCCATATCACTAAATGTCAAAAATATTAATCTTGGTGAATCTCCTAAAGAAATTAGACATAGCCCTTTGTTACCAAATACGATTCGATGTATTATTTGTGGCCCATCAAATTGTGGTAAAACAAACGTTGTTATCAGTTTATTGTTGCATGAAAATGGGCTCAAATTTCAAAACCTTTACCTTTACTCAAAAACTAATTTTCAACCAAAATATTGTTTTTTACGAGAAGTTTTAAAAAGAGTGCCTCAGATAAAATTCTATGAGTTTAATGACGATAAAGATGTCATATCTCCGAGTGAAGCTTTACCTAATTCAGTATTTATATTTGACGATGTTGTTTGTGAAAACCAAATAAACATCCGTAATTATTTCTGCATGGGTAGACATAAGCAAATTGATTGTTTTTACTTATCGCAAACCTATTCAAAAATCCCGAAACAGTTGTTACGTGATAATGCTAACTTTCTTATAATATTTAAACAAGATGATGTGAATTTAAAGCACATTTATGAAGAACATGTCAACTCTGATCTAACGTGGCATCAGTTCAAAGATATTTGTAAAACTGTGTGGAATAACCATTACAACTTTCTTCTTATTAACAAAGAATCATCTTTAAGTAATGGGAGGTATAGACAAAATTTCGATATATTTTTAAAATTTGAATGAATGAATGTACACTAATATACAATAATAATAATATTAATGAATTATATACAACACATTGTTAGTGTTATCCCTTCCTTAGTTGAACATAGTTGTGGTTACTTAGGATGGAGAAAAATATTAAAATCGAACTAATGAAGTCTGTTGACTCCATAAAAAATAAAATAAAACAAATGAAAAGTCAAGAATATAAAATGAACTTATCTTTAGATAAAATGTTCAAACCAGTTGCAGAACCCCTAAAAACTCTTATAAATTCAAAGACAAATCTTAATAATATTAAAAATGATGAAAATATATCCGAAAGTTTTGCCCCTATTCAATCGGATACAAATTGTGAAAGTAATTCTACTAAATGTGAAGATTTTCATGATGCTGATATAATGTTTTCAAGTTCCCCAAAAAAAGAAGTGAAAAATAATTTAGAAATTTCTTTGCAAAGTGAAGATATCTATGGTATTTATGATGGTGTAAATGTACCATTTGGAATAAGAACTGACAACAAAACTTTGATGATGGGTAATTCAGTAGTAACATTTTCTAAAATTGAAAGTATTGACGGTGATAAATTAGTTTTGGTTAAAATTGGTGATAAAAGTTACGATTTTACTCCTGGACTAAAAGAACTTTTACTTCGAAGGAAACCTGATTTACAAATTGTAACAAACACTGACAGGCTTGTTTACAAAGATATACTGCATCATACAAACGCTCATAAACGAGATTTTAATCCCAGAGGTCAAGTAAGAGGTGATAAAGGACTCAAATATCGAGAAATAATCAGACCATTATTTGCTGATATTTCGTTGGAAAACAATCAGCAAAAAATAGGGGGCAGTTTACCGACGCTTAAGACATACAAAAAGAATACTGACTTAGTATATTGGGACGATCCCAATGAATTGGTTGAAAGATTACGATTATTAATAGCTTCAAAAGATGCGGGTAATACTAACCACAACAATGAAATATTATCAATAATTGAAGAATTAAAAGAAGCTAATATAATTAAGGAATAAATACTGATCATCAGGAGCCTTTCATATAGTATTACGATGTCATTCAATTGAATAAGAAGTCGGTTAAAAATATATTTAAAATATGTAAATATACAGTCTGTCCAAAAAATATATTAAAAAGGAATGTTTTAAAATGAGTAAAGCGGATGTGGTAAATGAAATTCATAGAAGTGCGAGGGTTAACTTTCCGCGGAGACGTGTTATTATTAAGGATATAGATGATCTATGGCAAGCAGATTTAATGGACATGCAATCAATTTCGAAAGAAAATAATAATTTCAAATATATTCTTACCATAATTGATACATTTTCAAAATATGCTTGGGCATTTCCTTTAAAAAGTAAAAACAAAGATGAGGTGTATAAAGCTTTTGAGAATTTACTGAAAGATAATCGTGTTCCTAAGAATTTGCAAACTGATAATGGCACAGAGTTTTACAATCATAAATTTAAATATCTTATGCAGTCTCTTAATATTAACCACTATTCAACGTTTTCATCAAAAAAAGCTTCAATTGTTGAGAGACTTATTAGAACATTAAAATCGAAACTGTACAAAGAGTTTAGTTTGAAAGGTAATTATAATTGGATAAAAAATACCCTGAAAAATGTTGTCCAAAAATATAATCACACCTATCATCGAACTATCGAGGAAATACCAGCAAACGTCAATAATGTAAATAAAAAAAAAATACAAGAAAGATTTAATAAATTAACAAAAAAGCAAAAAATTACGAAATTTAAGTTTAAAGTGGGTGATTATGTTCGTATCAGTAAGTATAAAGGAACATTCGAAAAAGGCTATACCCCCAACTGGTCAACAGAAATATTTAAAATTAGATACAGACGGAATACTACTCCAATAACTTACTTAATAGCGGATACAATTAGAGGACAGCCTATCTTAGGAGCATTTTATGAACAAGAACTTCAGAAGACAAAACATCCCAATGTATATCTTGTTGAAAAAGTTCTTAAAAGGAAAGGGAATAGAGTTTTTGTAAAATGGTTAGGTTTGTCTTCTGGTGAAAATAGTTGGATAGATAAAACAAATGTTTTGTGAGATACAAAATAAACCAAATTGCCTTGACAATCTCCATAATATATTAAAAAGAGTCGAGTCCTTAATTGCTTAGTCTTGTGATGTGTATTGGAGAGAATAGTCTTATTAATTGGTTAATAAACCACTTACCATTTGAATTACATTTGCCAGGATATAATTATTGTGGTCCTGGCACTAAATTACATCAGAGACTTACACGTGGAGACAAAGGTGTTAACAAATTGGATGAATATTGTAAAAACCACGATATTGATTACTACAAGTCGTCAAACTTGAAAGATCGTCACAGTGCTGATCTACTACTATTAAAAATGGCTAAAACACGATCTCTTGCTTCTGATTCAACTGCGGGAGAAAAATTCGCAGCACGTTTAGTAAAACATGCAATGCTGACAAAAATTAGAACAGGTGCTGGCTTAAAAACTCGACGTCAAAACGCAGCAAAAGATACAGATGGCAAAAGTCTTAAAAAGAAACTGAAAAATGTTATATCTGTTACGAAAAAAAATATGAAAAAATTTAAACCTAAATGTAAAAAAGCAGCAATAGAATTAGCTATGGCTGCTGCTAGAGAATTATCTAATGATTCAACCATTAAACTTCCTCGGATTATTCCAATACCAAAAACGGGTGGAGTATTACCTTTGATTCCTATTTTTGCCGGATTATCAGCCGCAGGAGCTTTAGCTGGTGGAGCAGCTGGTATTGCTAAAACTATAAATGAATTTAAGATGGCTAAAAAACTTTACGATGAATCGAAGAGACATAATGAAAAAATGGAGGCTCTTTGCATTGGCAAAGGGTTACATCTTAAACCACATAAAAATGGACTTGGAATATTTGTATCAAAAGAAAAAAACTAATACCTCGGCTACCCAAACGAGCCTTAACTAATTTTGACATTCTAAAATATGGAAATTATATTCCTTACTTTAGAGGGGTCTTTATGAGAGATGAACTCCCAGAATATCCTTTTAAAAATGAGTGTGCAGTTGTTAATTTAGATAGTTCTAAAAATCTTGGCTCTCATTGGGTAGCCTATGCAAAATGTAGTGATTACATTGAATATTTCGATAGTTATGGAAATCTTAAACCGTCAAAGGAATTAATAAAATACTTAGGCTCGAAAATCAACTATAACTATCAAAATCTCCAGGGTGATCACCCATACAAATGTGGACATCTATGTTTAAAATTTTTAAAAAACTTTTGGAGTAGGCATCATCATCAGCCTGTAGCAGTCCAGCAGCATATAATATATAAAACATAATTTTTGTAAAGTGTTCAGTATGTGACTATGTCTATAACTGTGACAATCTCTGGCAATAAATCAGAATTAGAGTCGTATTTTCAACCACCTCTTAATTTATCTGAAAAATATGAGTGTGGTTTGCTTTATTATTCAGTTGTAAACTCCGTATTAAATGTGGCTAATAATATTCCGTCTGTAATCAGGATTGAGTGTGATTTAATATACGGTTCTTACACTAACGGTATACCGACACATATTATCTATGAATTTATACCTGTTATAACTGCAGGCAAATATTACCTAGAAACACCTCAGAACGTAATTTACTTCCCAGTTAACAAAAATCTCATTACATCCATATCAATTAGAGTTGTTGATCAGTTCGGCTACAGTATCTCTTATATAGAACATATTCAACTACGTCTTCATTTGAGGAAAGTAAAATGATATTATACAATATAAAACCTATTCTTAAAATGAAACACCTTACTTCTTCTACAACCAGTAAGGTGCATAGACGTAAGATAAAAGTGAAAAAATTAACAAAACCAAATAAAGACTTTCTCAGAGCGTTGGGTCTTAAAGTATGAATATGCTGCAGATTACTGATTTGCCGCACTTCGATAATTCTATCGAAAGTTATGAGATTCATTCCTACAATCCTTATAACAACTGCTTTAGAGAAAACGATGAAATCAGAATACCCATCCATCAGCAAGACATATACGTGTTGCCATCAGCCAGTTCAGTTTACATTGAGGGTCACGCGAAGCTCTTCAACAAAGATGGGAAACCAATTGAGAAAGATATTAAATTTACTAATAATCATGTTCTGTTCCTGTTTCAAGACATCAGATACGAAATAAATGGTATTGAAATAGATCGCATAAAAAATTCTGGCATAACGTCAACAGTAAAGTCATACGTTTCATTAAATGAGGCTGAAAATAAAATGGCTGCATTATGGGGTTGGAACTTAAACGGATTTCAAACTAAGGGTCACTTTAGTGCTATCATACCATTAAATAAGATATTGGGCTTTGCAGAGGATTATAGTAAAATCGTCATAAATTGTAAACATGAACTTATATTGAACAGAAGTAACTCTAATTTAAACAGTGCTATACTTACAGATGATGTTTCTTACTTTCAAATAAACATCGATAGAGTACAGTGGAGAGTACCGCATATAAAAGTATCAGATAGACAACGTTTAACACTTTTAAAACATCTAGAAAAGGATAAACCTATTCAAATGGCATTTAGAAATTGGGATTTGTATGAGTACCCCTTACTACCTAAAACAACAAAACATTCATGGTCAGTTAAGACTGCATCACAATTAGAAAAGCCAAGATATGTTATTTTTTGTTTACAAACGAATAAAAAAAGTAATAAACTAAAAGATTGTTCACTATTTGATCATTGTCAAGTAACAAATGTTACGCTCTTTTTGAATTCACAATATTATCCATATGAACCATTAGGTTTAAAATTTTCTGAGAACAAATACAGTATATTATACGAAATGTATGCGAAATTTCGACAGTCGTATTACAGCTGTCCGGCGGATCCCTTGCTTGATCTAAAGGACTTTAAAGATAAGGCTCCTCTGTTCATTATCGATTGTTCAAGGCAAAACGATAGTGTAAAAACAGGACCAGTAGACGTTCGATTGGAGATTGAATGTTCGGAACCAATACCAGATAACACTACTGCATATTGTTTGATTATAAACGATCGGCTTGTGGAATACAAACCTTTAAGTAACATAGTGCATCGATTATCATGACTGCCATTGTAGATGTTCAAGGCTTTAAAACTGAAGCAAATGAATTTATAATAAAAGAAATTGCTATATGGTGTGATAAAAAATTGCAAATATTTTTAATAAAGCCTCCATTCCCCTTTTATAACTTAACAAAACCAGAAAGACGGCAAGTTGGATGGATTGAACGTAACAGAAAAATATACTGGAATGAAGGATTCATACCTTATTCAAATTATCAGACGATTATGTTAGATATTTTAAAAGATAAGTTTGTTTATACTAAAGGTCTAGAAAAAGTTCTATGGATAAAAAGTATTTTTAAACATAATAATGTAATTAATTTAGAAGATAAGAGTTGTCCTAGTTTATCAAGCTTGTATGATCGATATGAGTATTCTGAAGATTTGTTTAGTTGTATTTATCATGAAAAAGTATGTGCTTTAAAAAATGTTTTGTGTTTAAAAAAATGGTGCTTTGATAATAAACTTTTTTAGAACAAAACGAAGTTTTTTTATTTTTATTGGTAAAATATAATTCCCTGCTGTTTTCCATTCCCATATTTCAAAAACTAACATGATTGGACAGATTTGTCAAGAGCCATAGATGCAACCTGTTTACACTAGAATTCTGAATGTTTTAGAACTAATAAAACAATCAAAACGAAAGTAGATCAGATTGGACATGTCGACTAGAATGATTGAAGGGATGATAGAAAGTCTCAAATTCAAGTGATTAAGTCGTTGATACCGGACAGATCGATGTGCAATGGATAACGAGATGCGATCGATATAATGCCTAATAGATGCACTACAAGCTACAGCATTGCATTGCATCCCAATGCGAGGTACTCGGATTCGTGTTGAATGAACTAAATCAATTAAATAATTTCATCATCGAATTCACATCAAGTGTGAATAATTAATGTATGTATTGGCAGATTAGAATAATTGAATGGATGATAAAACATATCTCAAATGACTAGAATAATTTAATGGATGATAGAAAGACTCAAATTCCAATAAGGAATTGAGGGTTCCTGGATCACGGATCCAGGAACCCCAATTCTATACTACTACAGTACTTAGTAAACCAACAATCTAATACCAAAACTAATTTACAAGAAGTTCAATTCAGGATTTCAGCCAAAGTTGTTTGAGATTTGCTCCGATGACAAGTTGGTCAACTTCGGCAAAGTTTAATCACGATCCGTAGCCGACAGATGACTGTGATTGCGCAAAATAGGTTATAGATGGTAATAGGCTATTTGTACAATATAACATTACGCCTATATCACCCAGAAAGGTGTGGCAGAGGTGTACAGAACCCACATTTCACCTATAATGACTAGACCATTGAGGCAATTGTACAATATATTGACGAAATTGTAAAACTAACAGGCAAATACACGGCATATTTTAACGCAACGACGATGCGCGTTTTCACCTCTGTAGGTGCCATAGATATGCTATCAAGGTTGCGTTCTAATCTCGTTTGAAGTGCGTATCACGCACGATGTTGGTGCTTTACAATTATGCCTTATGCTTACACTCTAAGATTTAAAAGGGAACAATTGGTTGCCTGTTTTCCATACAAAACTAACATGGGTTGAACTTCAATGTTATTAAGTTTTTATCTATTTTTATAGACAAATAATATCTAACACACTCAGTGCATGTTTATTGGCGCTCATTTTGTATTCATTCTGTATGTAACTTTCTTCTTCTTCTTCTTCGTCGTATCTCAATTAGTGATTCAAACAATTTTGAAAAAATGGCTACAAAAAACTTGCACTTGTTTAAGATATAATTTGTTTATAAAATACATAAAATCTTAATAATATTAATATTACACTCATATTACGTAAGTACAAAAACGCGGCGCTCGGCAGTCTACTCTTAATTTATGACTTATGTTTGTATGATTTTTTAATTGCCTTGTTGGTCTAAAACGCTTTGTTAAATTATTACCCTTGGTAGCTTCACAGATATGGATTGCCATAAACAGGTAATGAGGAAATCGTAAAGAGGTATCTTTACGATTTCCCAAGAGGAAGACGTTGCATGTCATCGGTGTGCCACGGTGTGTACTATCTGATGCCAATGGCTCCAACTGCCTGGTATGTCGATCCTATTTACTTATAACCATCTTTTCACGGACCTACGGACATATAATTTCATTAGAATCTGTCAAGCCGTTTCGAAAGAATATTGTAGTTGGCACTTTATCCTCCAATCCTCGGGTTACGTTACGTTATGTTACGCCACGCATAAGGGAAATGCCGACGAGTGACAAGTTACTTAGATAAATAATAGTCACGCGTCATGTCACGAGAATCGTTACGGAGGCTAAATATAAGTATTTTGCTGAACCTATACTAACTCCATGCACAATATTTGCTACAAACAAGCTACAAAAAGTTTTTATTACCAAATTCTATAATGCGTTTCAGCAGTTACTATTATTTTACATTAATATTCTACCAAGTTACTCCTCACTAACTCCCACAAAACTGTAGCAAACTCTTTTACACGAAATCATACCATATTTCAAATTCGATACAATGTACCGCATATAAGTTTCCCTCAATGATACATTGGGTATTCGCCAAAAGTGAGTTTTCCTGTTCCGAACCGCGTTCACATTATAATATGAAATATTTCTCTTCGTATGATCTTTTGTTCTATTATTCACCTTAATATATGTACATAACATTATTGTTCTACAATCATGAAATATGCAGTTCCATACGAATTGTTTATTCAGGAAATGGGTGATTAATTTCTCTTAAATTTGGGCATTCTTGTATGTAAGATAATAACAACAGCAAAAAAACGATTAGGTAAAATATATTTATTTTTATATTGATCTTACAATTATAAACGCTACAACACCCACAGTTCTTGACACTGACAATCTTAAAATGGTTTACTATGCCTTATGCCAATCGGTTATTGGGTACTGCATTTCTGTTTGGGGGGAGCAAACAAGACGCTCCTTCTAGGAATAGAACGAGCACAGAGAGCAGTACTTAAGGTTATGAATAAAAAACCGTATAGATACCCAACATCTAAACTCTATGATGATTGCAAAGTTCTTACCGTCCGCCAACTCTTTGTGCTCAAATCTATTCTGAGAAAACATAGCAGTCTCCCACCGCCAAACTCGGAAAGACGTACCAATCTTCCGCAAAGTGTCCAACACAGGACTACACTCGCCAGACACCACTATTACATCATTAGCTGTAATATATACAAAAAGGTGCATAGAAAATTAAATATAATAGGCCTAAACCAATACCAACTGAACGTAAGTCTCGGAGTGGCTTCAAACTCAGGATTACACGACCACAGAATCACTGCTTACGTACATATCATAACACAAATCAAACACTCATGCTCACAGAGATGGAAACACATAGACACCAACAAACACAAACATACACGCGCGCGCACACTCACACACACATACACACACACCCCCACACACCCCCACACACACACACACACACACACACACACACATACACACACACACAAAGCCCTTTTTATTTTCTTTGTAATAACTTTATCAATAGTAGCCCCCCTAGCTTTGACACGACTGTCATAGTATATATTAACTATTTATGACAATTATGGCTGAACACTGTCTCTTAAGATACAGGTTTTTTACCTAGTTTAAGAAACAGGGTATCAATTTTGTAAATGTACTTTAATCTGTACTTTTTGGAAATAAAGTTATTATTATTATTATTATTATAGTTCACCTGCTATGTTTAGGTCCCATGGAATAGGGGGTGAGCCTATCGCCATTCACCGGGCACAATTCGGACGACGTGCTGCTTTTGTGAATTTCCTGACGGAAAGTTCACAAAAAATATTTAGCCCGACCCGGGAATCGAACCTGAGACCTCACGGTGAGAGGCGCATCCGCTAACCAGTAGACCATCGAGGCAGTGATCATTATTTATTAAAAGAAAATGCATGTGACCATTTAATAATGTAATCATGTCAAATTCAAATTCAAATTCAAATCATTTATTTTCATAGGCCCCAGGAGGCGCTTGAACACGTCAAAATATTACAAACAAATGATATAAAAATAAATTATAAGTAAAACTAAATTATACTAATTACAATGATTTGAATAACCGGGGCTTAGATTAATTTTAATCCAACATGTTAACATTAGTTTGTTTATTATATCTATTTGGTTCTGAGGGACTTAGTATAATTAATCATGATAAATACAAACGAAGGAAGTAGTTATAATTTTGCTTATTAATTACACATTAGTTATATAATACAGCGCTAACCAGAAAATGACCTCATCAATATTAATGATTTAATTATTGAAATTGTGTCACTCATCGCTTCGCTTCTGAATAAATACCTAATGTAGACAAAATACTGACCACCAAAATCATTAATGGATTTAATTCGATCACATCGATTCAATAAAACGCAATAGTTTTAATCTGATTACTAGCGGAAATAGTTATACAAACAGAGATTTAATCAGATAAAATGATTTTACGTATTTTTCCATGTTGCTTACATTTTCACAGAAAACATTATACGTTTAGGTTTTCTGTGACCTTCTGTACCTAACGTATATATAACGTATAACAGTTAAAATGTGGGTTTTAGATAGATTGATAGATAACTCTTTATTGTACACAAATAAGAAAGTCAGTTTCAAAAAGCACATCATTTAGATAGTACAATGGGCGGCCTTATCGCTATAAAAGCAATTTCTTACAGGCAACCTTTGGATGGACAAGAGAGCATAAGAAATTATTAATAGGTAGTTTGGTGCACTAGAAATAATTGTGTAACGGATTTAATGGGTATATTAATACTTAAATATAATACTAATATAGTTACATATAAATAATATACTGTACATACGATTAGCATTATAATATAATATACATTATACACACACACACATATATATACATATATATATATATATATACAATAAACATAAATAGTTATTGATGTAAAATAATACACTAGATTGATTTAAGGCAGCAGCAAAAATATAAAGAGCAATAAGAAGGAAGATATAGAATGGGAGACATAAAAGAGATGGAGAGTAGGAGATAAAGAGAAAGGAAGATCTATAAGGAAAGATAGTGAGCTTTTATAAGTTTTTTGAAAATATTCAGAGATTGAGCACGTCTGATAGGCTCAGGCAATGCATTCCACAACCGTGTAGCCTGTACTACAAAAGACTTATCGTAGAATTTAGTGGAATGCATTGGCATCTCCAGCCTCAGATTCACTGATAATCTTAAGGATAATGAATGTGCGTCATTGAGGAACTTGAAACGTTCTTTTAAATAAGAGGGAGTTGAAGGATTAAAGAGAATATTATAGAGTAGAATCAGTATATGAGTATTCCGTCGAAGGCGAATAGGGAGCCACTTGAGCATAGTGCGGTATTCAGACACGTGATCATATTTGCGTAGACCAAATATAAACCTTATACAAACATTTTTACACACCTCTACCACACCTTGTCGTGTCGTGTTGTACACCCCTTCAAAAAATGTTTACAGGTGGACGCGAGTTCAGATGACTACGAGATTTAGCATTTAATGCCAGAAAATTAAGTGCAAACTTTGTTGCTTAAGCAGACGTTTTGGGTAAAACTGGATCATTTTGTAATATTTGCGGCAAAAGTTGGCGTGGAAATATTGTATTCCTAAGTTGGAAACAGAGTTCGTCTGGAAACTTGTGGACTAGTAGTATTTTTATTCATCGGGGATGTCTTTCAGTGTGGCTTCACAACTTTGCAAGTTCGCCGCCCAATACGCTTGAATCTTGATTTTCCCACGGCAAAATAGGTACTAAATATAATATGCAGACTAAACTTTGTTATATATTTATTATGAGTAGCTTCCACGCGTGGATGCACTTAAGTGGTATGTTGTTAAATAGTAGTCTTTATGTTAATCTTGGCTTAAATATACATGAGGGCAAAATTTCATCAGAATCTGAGAATTTTTTACATAGACGTACATCAGATGACTATTTATCTTATTAGATTAATTATTATGCAGCAGATTTTACCGACTTGGCGTACAAAGTTATTGTAATTCATTACTTAAATAAGATTAATTTTATCAAATATAGCATCACATACATGATAGAATAAGCTTTAGGAAGAATGTGCATTTATGATTCATATAACTCCAGAGAGTTAATTAACAGCAGTTTCTAAAAAATATTTAAAATAGTTTTTAAACAACTTAATTCTAAAACAAACGTGAAGGTTTCCTGATCGTGAGCGATGGCACCGACAGCGTGTCCATCGACATGAAAAATAAAAATTACCAGGTGGATTGACACGCAGTCGGAGCCGCGGGTAGCTGTAACTGTAATAATAAAATGAAGAAAGAAGAAATTAATACTTGTCAAAGAAAAGAAGAGAAAAGGTGTCTCCCCATTATGGGGGTGACAATATGCCGTTTGCTAACAACAAAAATATCAACCAATCAGTCGAACCCAATTTCAATTCCTCTAAATCGTAAATCAATCGTGATTTTTGTAACTTTGTTTAGATATAATTACTTCGACTATAACTGTGAGCAAGCAATAAAAAGTTTTTGTGTCTAGATTATTTTGGTACTTATTTAGTACATTTTGCGTAACGCAACATTAGCTTAATGAACTTTCGAAGTTAGGTTTCATAGCGCTTTTAAAGTTCTCCAACAAAGATCCCATCTGGTTCATAATACTACGAGATCATCTCATACAGCGAGTACACATACACTTCCATTACATTCCAGAATAAGCTGGTCTCGCAATGCACGGAAAGCCTATACAAAGCTAAACCATCTTATACTAGAATAGTATAACTTGATGTGTTGCCATGAGTACATTACACAAACTTTGAAGCCTTTATCTCTTCAAATTATTGACAATATTCCAAGTGGTTCAAACAAAGTGAAGTTGAGATCTTGTTTAGAGTCATTGTGATATATTTTTTACACATATATACAATTTTCATACCTTCCAATGCTCGTTAACAAGTTTAGTATACTTTTTTCATTTACTGTGAAAGCAACTTACAACTTTGTTACATAAACGTGAATAACAGGAAAGAACAGTAACATAATTTGTTAATTTTTTATTTAAGTTTTGTATAAATTAAAAAGAAAACTTCGTTCATCAGTTCATGTATGCATTATGTATTAAAAAGCCACGTTCACATAAACACTTTGAAATAATAAGAAAGATTCAACGTCTAATAGAAGTCTGAGAAAAATTACTCAAACGCTTTGAAAATTGAAAATATTATTAAGTTTTGATTTTAAAATCTCAAACAGTTACAGTTTAATACATTTGAATGTCGAGTTCACATTGAATGAAAGTTTTAAAGTCGTTCTGAACAATTCTTTTAAAAATACACAAGTTTAACTACGAACAACTCAGAACTGAATACAATAAGCTTACCTACAAAGTTTCAAAACACTATTTGAATACGAGCTCCTTGCAATCGTAACATAAGTTGTTAAAAGTCAAAACGTGAATGTGTGTGTGTGTGTGTGTGTGTGTTTTTAAAGTTGAACTTAAGAACTTTGATTCTGTATGCTTTTGTCGAATCAGGACATGTTGTATTTAAGACGAGTGTGTTTAGTTTTATTCCGGAATGTGTTGTCAAGTTACTTTATTTTTATCTCAAAAAAAGATAGGATGTTGCAGGTTTAACACAGGATTAATCATAATTATATGCTGGTAGAGCTCTTGTGAACGAGCTCAGGGTAGGAACACCTCCGTCTCACCTTTTACCTGCCGCCAAATAGTAAGACTTGGACCACTGTGATCTGGTTTGGTAGTGAGATCAGACCTTGCAATTACTGGCGCATAAGGCATCACACTGTAGGTGAAGCGATGCCGAAACAATCTGCTTTTGTGGATTGTTGATGTTCATGGGCTGTAATTACCACTGAGCATCAGGTGGAGTTCAAGTCCGATAGCTTCGTACGTCATAATATTAAGAAAAACAATAAATTTTTAAGAAAAATATTAAAGAGCATTTTCTTTCTTTCTCATTATAATGAACATAATATAATATGTATTTATTTATATATACTTAAAAGGTTTTTTATGTATTTATATATTTATAATATATATTAATATTATAATATATGTTTTTATGTAATTATATAGGTAATTATGTTTTAATCATATGTATTTATGGACCGTATACATAATACATATATGTATACTTATTTAGGTAATAAGGTAGAATTAAGATAGTAATAGGTATACATTTTCATCATTTATTTTCGCTGCGTTGTACACTTGACTTGACCTTTTCCATCATTATTTCCTCAAAGGTTTGCTGTTAGAAAATTCATATTGAATTAAGCTCGCCTTTGTACATGAACTTTAGTTTTAATGTTATCATCTGTTTTTTGTGTGTGCAATAAAGAATTTGAATTTGAAAGTGCCTCGAAGAGCACGTTAAGCCGTCGGTGTCGGTAGTATTTGAACATGTATGGCAGTCGTTACGGGTGGTCAGAGGCCAGAAACCTGACAACCAGTCTCACATAGAATATCGTATTATCTAGTACCGGGTTGTGCAGGTTTAATGGCAGCCGCTCCACGTAAAATACTAATATTCATATAAATGCATCAGACTAGAAGCCGACCCCAATGTAATTAGGAAAAGTTTTGGAAGAAGAAGAAGAAGATTGCAAAACTTTAAACAACATAATATTTTGAAACTGAAATTCTGCAACCAGAATATGAAATCAACTCAACATTTTAAAACTGTAAAGCATAAATATCTCAGTTCAGACAAATACGCTCTTAATACGTACTGGAACGTTGCGGGTGAGATAAAATCTTTTATTTATGTTCTTACCCGCACCTCGAGTACGTATCTTTTGCTGAATTCTACCCGTTTTGAGTATCAATGCTCTTTGATATTTTTCTTGGCCTTAAAATGCAGCGTAGTTTAGTGAGTTAGTCCTGTGGGAAATTGGCCGTGTTTAAGTTTTGATACTGAGGATAAGCGAAGCCAATTTTGTTCATATTTTCTAAATATTAGTTTCGTGGAAACTTAGATATAGTCAATTACTTGAAAAATCTCACAAACAAGAAGAAAGAAAATTACTTACATTTCCCAACAACATTAAAAACGTATATATACTCGTAAGTGTGTTATAACATGTTAGGAAACACCAAAATGTTAGGAAACGGTGGCGGTTGCTGCTATGCTATTCTGTAAATGTGACTAATTTCCAGTCGATTTCGAAATCGACTAATAGTTTGGAAAGTAACCGGTACATCTCGGATTTAGTGCATCCTTATTTCCATACCGATACGGTTGATAACTGCTTGGCAAAAAAATTGACAGCTTGCCAGTTACTATCCTCTAGCAGATTTGACAGCTTTTCAGGCAAGTAACGCAATTTCTTATGTCAAAATCGGAAACTGGTCATGGAGCAGTTTCTTAGTAATTTCTTGTACTTTGGCGAGATAAAATAATGATATTTAAAAGGTTTTTTTACTTCAGATTAACGTTATACAACAAATCAATAACTGGTTAATACTATTTATGTCATAAAATACTAATTAAATACGTAATGCAATAGAATTTAGGTCATATTATTTTCAGTCATAGATCTCGAGATTTTTCATACGAAAACTTATAAATATGACAAGTAGTAGCACGAATTATGCCAGTCTGGGATATAAAAAGCACTAAATGAAAATAATGTATCTTCAAAATATTGAAACAATAATATTATGTAGCTAGGTTGTAGGCTTCCTCTTTCTCGCCAAACTAAACAAATTTTAATGAATTCTGGCACACGGGTAAGTGCTTTCTATCGACGTAGTTCAAATCTAGTTACATACTTTAATAAAAAATGAAAAACCTGATTCATTCCATTTCATGGATGGTGGAGACCTTTGCCCAACAATGGGACAATACAGGTTATGCACCAGATAATGTAACTACTTACATTCTGTATTCACGATTATTAATTTATTTGGAGTTTACATTAATAATTTCTTATGTACGTAACGTAGTGTCTATGTCTATGATAATTATATCAGAGAAATAAGAATATATTAAAGAAAAATCAGAAGTTTGAAAAATTTTATTATTTCACAGAATTTCAGGCACATTTCTTCTAATGTTCGCTAGGCTTGCACTGATAAAACTTAAGTCTTAAAAAATGTTTAGCTCTGAAATCATCCGCCGCTATCATCTTAATCATAATACTATTATAATATAGGTGTGCTATATTCGTGTATTGCACCTGAAAGACAAAAAGCATTACAACACAAGTGAGAGATATTTATATGTGATTTCATCGTGTCACGGAGGACTAAGTAGAAATTATAACGCATACTTACTGTTTCTAGTACATAGCAATACCAAAGAGTTAAAATCACATTTATATATCGTTTTTATAGTTGTCTTATAAGATTATCTTCTTCTTCTTCTTTTATTTAATGGCAACTGGGTCTCCTTGCGGTGACCATTTCTACCAGTGTCAAGTGTGAAATATAATTAAAATTATTGTAAGCGTCCAAATTATCTTGATCTTTGATATTTGTTTTGTATTGAGGATAACTTTTTTTTCCATCACATCGCGTTCCATTCTTATTTTATTCAATTTTATGCACTCGTTTTACACTAAAGAGAAAATCTCTCCGAAAATACCTCTTACCATAATCACTTATATTGTGTTTGTTACTATAATGTGTACAATTTTCTTTTGATATAATCAGTTAAATAATTTGAATTTTATTGTATGAATTTGTAACTTTCTTAATTCAGTTTATGTTTATGCTTTTTGTTGTAATGAAACGTTCCAATTCTCTTCAGTCAAAGACATTAGTTGCCACAGAGTAAAAATGCATTTTAGTAGGTGTTAACAAGAAGGTTTTATCAATACAACATACTCTCCCCTCTCCAATCAGGATTTCGGCCTGGGCACAGCACTGTCTCGGCACTACTAAAAGTGACTGGGGACATAAGGGCCGGAATGGAAGATACTAAAGTGACTGTGTTAGTGTTAGTAGATTTTTCAAACGCATTTAACACAGTCAGCCACGATATCCTTTTATCCATCCTCTCCCATCTTATGATCTCACCCGAGGCCCAGGAATGGTTTTCCTCATATCTTCATGGACGCCAACAGTCGGTGCGCATTGATGAGATCACATCAAGTTGGTGTAATCTTGGCTGTGGTGTTCCTCAAGGCGGAATTCTTTCTCCTCTTTTATTTTCTATATTCATCAATCTCATCACTCTTAACCTTCGCTGTACGTATCACTTGTACGCCGATGACCTGCAATTGTACTCACAAATAGGAATCGATTGCTTAGATGCAGCGATCGATGACATTAATAGGGACCTTGAAACCATACAAAATTGGTCTGCTCGGTTTGGCTTGTCAGTTAACCCTAATAAATGCCAGGCAATCATAGTAGGTAGTAGACGCACCATGGCTAAAGTCAATCAAGAGAACATCAGCCCAATTCTTTTTAACGGTGCTGTCATTCCTATTACCCCTAATGTGAAAGATCTGGGAATTCACATCGATGCGAATCTTGATTGGTGTACTCAGGTTGCGAATATCAGTCGAAAAGTGACTGGTAGTCTGCGGGTTCTCTACCGCCTGAAGAATTTCCTTCCATCCAAAACTAAAACGATGCTTGTGCAGACTTTGATATTTCCCATCATCGACTATGGTGATATATGCTATCTCGACCTGAATGCAAATCTTCTCAATAAACTTGATCGACTTCTCAATAATTGCATTCGGTTCGTATTCAATCTTCGCAAGTATGACCATATATCGTCTTACCGTGCTCAATTGAGATGGCTGCCTATCCGGCAGCGTCGCAGTCTGCGTACTCTGACCACACTGTATACTATCCTAACATCACCATACTCTCCTACTTATTTAAAATCTCACTTTCAGTATCTTTGCTCCAGTCACGAAAAAAACCTCCGTTCTACTAACAACCTTCTTCTCTTTTGTCCTTCTCATACCTCTTCTTTAGTTCATTCTTCATTCTACATTCAATCCATTCTTCTTTGGAATGCACTCCCTCTTGAGATCAGGATGTGCACCCGGGACACTTTTAAAATTAAAGTACGTCATCTTCTTCAATGTGAAACGACAGCAGAGTCATTAAAAGCTTAATATCTTCTGTGTAAATATTATAATATATATTATTTTAATGTATGTATTAGTATATTTGTTACCATATTTATGTATTTGAATTGTTGATATAACATTTTTCTATGTATGTATTCACATTTTCAGCACATTATTTTAATTTATTTATGCACCTACCTTTGTTCTCTCTGCATCACCTTAAGGTTGACTGGTAGAAAATGCCTAAGGCATTAAGTCCGCCGTTGTACTAATTTTTAAGTGCAAAAAGTTGTAAAATAAATAAATAAATAAATAATACAAATAAATAAAATTGAATTGTCTGTTTTTATTTTAATGTCAAAACAACAATATTTTTAGTATATTATTATGTTATAGTTATTTGCACGATACTTATTTATAAAATCCAGTTTTAATTTATTTAGCCACCACGCAGACATATCCGCGCGCGAAAGTCCGTTCGTGTATTATTTTATTTTCACAAACTACTGAATATTAAACTGATATTTGAGATTACGCTAAACGTCACGGGAGTGGAGCTGTAAGGTTTAATGCGGGTCAAAACGTGGGCGTAGCTATTACTAATATAATGAATTCCACGCAAACAAGGTGGCGGGCAAAGTAGTTATAAAATAAAAATATGGAGGATGTTCAAGTTAAATATTGAAAGCCCAAAAACTTAATTTATGATTTTGTGTTTATACTCGAACATGGCGAAACCTCACAGTAAGCGGCCGCAAATTTTACCTCTGTGGTAATACTAAAAATATTTTTCTTTTATTTTAAGTCAACAATTTAATGGCGTCATTTCACTGCAAATATATTTTTAAAAATGTAGAAGTTATATTTCACTCTTTACATCAATTTCAAATGTAGTTTAAAAAGTATTATTTTATTGTTAAATAGCTTCTGCCCGTGGCTTCGTCCCCGTTAAGTTCGATATTTCTGAGTTATTATATCTTTCAAAATTGAGGAACATTCCTCATACACTTGCAACCCCTAATTTACCCCCTTTGGGAGTTAAATTTCCAAAAAGTCTATCCCAAATTCATCTACAAAATTTATTTTATTTACTTGTAAGGAGCATAATTATGAACATAATATACAGACAGACAAAAATCAAAAAAATATGTTTCGGCTTCTACTGCTGTTCTAGTCTCCTCTTATTAATTTTTCTTAAATGTCTTTAATGAACAGGCATTTATAATTTCAAATTTTATTATATGTATTGATTAGCTAATAATCATAAAACCATTAAACCTCTTATTACGACTCAAGTTATTTCAACCACGGATAAAACATCATTAACTAATACAGTGCGCGCCACAACTCAGTAAAAAACTATAAAACAAAATAATTTTTACTTCTATTAGAACTATAACACAACAATAAAAGTGGATAAATTTGTATATTCCTCGTCCTATTAAATAAAAAATAATTTAATATCAGTTAATAATTTACAAATTGGTAATTTCCATTTAGTTTTGCCTATTGTCGTAAGCCATTAGTAATAACACGCACTCTGCTTTTTTGCTATTTTGAAATGAGTTTTTAAGCGTAAGTATTAATATCAGGCAAGTAACCAGGAGAGTAATCCGTGGTTTCGTTATGTCAAAAATGCATGTTTTGAGTGAAAGAATTACTAATTGACAGAAACTATTTGTTAAGAAACCAAAATCTCAATAAGCGAATAACCCCACGGAAACTGGTCATGGAGCAGTTTCTTAGTAATTTCTTGTACTTTGGCGAGATAAAATAATGATATTTAAAAGGTTTTTTTACTTCAGATTAACGTTATACAACAAATCAATAACTGTTTAATATTATGTATGTCATAAAATACTAATTAAATACGTAATGCAATAGTATTTAGGTCATAATATTATTTTCAGTCATAGATCTCGAGATTTTTCATACGAAAACTTATAAAATATGACAAGTAGTAGCACGAATTATGCCAGTCTGGGATATAAAAAGTAGTAAATGAAAATAATTTATCTTCAAAATATTGAAACAATAATATTATGTAGCTAGGTTGTAGGCTTCCTCTTTCTCGCCAAACTAAACAAATTTTAATGAATTCTGGCACACGGGTAAGTGCTTTTTATCGACGTAGTTCAAATCTAGTTACATACTTTAATAAAAAATGAAAAACCTGATTCATTCCATTTCATGGATGGTGGAGACCTTTGCCCAACAATGAGACAATACAGGTTATGCACCAGATAATGTAACTACTTACATTCTGTATTCACGATTATTAATTTATTTGGAGTTTACATTTATAATTTCTTATGTACGTAACGTAGTGTCTATGTTTATGATAATTATGTGAGAGAAATAAGAATATATTAAAGAAAAATCAGAAGTTTAGAAAATTTTATTATTTCACAGAATTTCAGGAACATTTATTTTCTTCTAATGTTCGCTAGACTTGCACTGATGAAACTTAAGTCTTAAAAAATGTTTAGCTCTGAAATCACCCGCCGCTTTCATCTTTATCATAATACTATTATAATCTATGTGTGCTATATTCATGTATTGCACCTGAAAGACAAAAAACATTACAACACAAGTGAGAGATATTTATATGTGATTTCATCGTGTCACGGAGGACTAAGTAGAAATTATAACGCATACTCACTGTTTCTAGTACATAGCAGTAGCAAAGAGTGAAAATCACATTTATACGTGTTTATAGTTGTCTTAAAAGACCGTCTTGATCTTAGATATTTGTTTTGTATTAAGGATAACTTTTTTTTCCATCACATCGCGTTCCATTCTTATTATATTTAATTTTATGCACTCGTTTTACACTAAAGAGAAAATCTCTCCGAAAATACATCTTACCATAATGACTTATATTGTGTTTGTTATTATAATGTGTACAATTTTCTTTTGATATAATCAGTTAAATAATTTAAATTTTATTGTTTGAATTTGTTGCTTTCATAATTCAGTTTAAAGCTATTTAAATGCTTTTTGTTGTAATGAAACGTTCCAATTTTCTTCAGCCAAAGACATTAGTTGCCACAGAGTAAAAATGCATTTTTGTAGGTGTCAACAAGAAGGTTTTATCAATACAAATAAATGAAAATTGAATTGTCTGTTTTTATTTGAATGTCAAAACAACAATATTTTTAGTATAATGTTATAGTTATTTGCACGATACTTATTTATAAAATCAGTTTTAATTTATTTAGCTACCACGCAGACAAAACCGCGACCGAAAGTCAGTTCGTTAATTTTATTATTTTTTTCTCGCGAACTACTGAATATTGAACTGATATTTGAGATTACGCTAAACGTCACGGGAGTGAAGCTGTAAGGTTTAATGCGGGTCAAAACGTGGGCGTAGCTATTACTAATACAATGAATTCCACGCAAACGAGGTGGCGGGCAAAGTAGTTATATATTATATATTATATATTATGGAGGATGTTCAAGTTAAATATTGAAAGCCCAAAAACTTAATTTATGATTTTGTGTTTATACTCTTTATAGCTACATGGCGAAACCTCACGGTAAGCGACCGCAAATTTTACCTCTGAGGTAATACTAAAAATATTTTTTTTTCTTCTAAGGCAGCAATTTTAAGGCTTCTTTTCACTGCAAATATATTTTTAAAAATGTAGAAGTTATATTTCACTCTTTACATCAATTTCAAATGTAGTTTCGTCCCCGTTAAGTTCGATATTTCTGAGTTATTATATCTTTCAAAATTGAGAAACCTTCCTCATACACTTGCAACGCCTAATTTACCCCCTTTGGGAGTTAAATTTCCAAAAAATCTATACCAAATTCATCTACAAAATTTATTTTATTTACTTGTAAAGAGCATAATTATGAACATATTTACAGACAGGCAAAAATCCAAAAAATATGTTTCGGCTTCTACTGCTGTTCTAGTCTCTTCTTATTAATTTTTCTTAAATGTCTTTGATGTACAGGCATTTATAATTTTAAATTTTATTATATGTATGGATTAGCTAATAATCATAAAACCATTAAACCTTTTATTACGACTCAGGTATTTCAACCACAGATAAAACATCATTAACTAATAGAGTGCGCGCCACAACTCAGTAAAAAACTGTAAAACAAAATAATTTTTACTTCTATTAAAACTATAACACAACAATAAAAGTGGATAAATTTGTATATTCCTCGTCCTATTAAATAAGAAATAATTTAATATCAGTTAATAATTTACAAATTGGTCATTTCCATTTAGTTTTGCCTATTGTCGTAAGCCATTAGTAATAACACGCACTCTGATTTTTTGCTATTTTGAAATGAGTTTTTAAGCGTAAGTATTAATATCAGGCAAGTAACCAGGAGAGTAATCCGTGGTTTCGTTATGTCAAAAATGCATGTTTTGAGTGAAAGAATTACTAATTGACAGAAACTATTTGTTAAGAAACCAAAATCTCAATAAGCGAATAACCCTACGGCTTTAATGCTATGGAGCCTTATATTTTCCAAGATTTTCGCAGCATTGGTTTTCAGCCAACAAAATATACTAAACTTATATAATTTAATAATTATTGACACGAACGGATGGTGCTAGTACCTATTGCCCTGTTCTGGCACTCTGGCCGCGAGGACATGACGCAATTTACATTTCCAGGGATATTTTAATTGCTCCATTTAATGAAAATACTCTTTTCACGGCAGCAGCTCGAAATGTCGTTCTTTATTGTATAACAGTGGTCATAACTTGATTTAGCTTCGAGTTTTACTCTTGCTCAAAGCAAAGTTAAGTTTTGCTCACCTTTTTTTCATTACAGTAGTTAAAACTAAGCAGAACTTGTATTATGGGTACTATTTCGAGCTAGAGGTGAAAAGTTGTATGTGTGACTCGAGATCAAAGTTATTTACATCTCTTGCTTTTGAATTCCTACGCATAGTATTCCAATCTATATATCCTATAGAATCTCTCGCTTATTCTCAAAACTAATTAGCACTCGAAGAAAATACAAACTGCTCTCTAGCAACAAGAGATCAGTTCGTATTTTAAATAACGATTGTAACTAAAATTACATAAAATACATCATAATAATATAAATATATTATTTTGCGTGCATACTTTAGTGTCGTAATTGTTATCCAAGCAATTAGGTAAGTATACAGGGCCAAAATTCCAACGTCACAATAAAGATTGGCTACTCTGGAAATGTATGTGAGTTACATATTTAAGAAGTGTTATAATATAATATAACTAACATACACTACAGTAGTCAGTCTTCAGTATGACGTTGAATTTTAATCCTACACTAATACGGTTAATTTTCGAGGATCTTACACACACAGCTTTTCCTATCAACAAGATATCCTCCAACAGGAGATGCAGTTCAGCTTATCCCAAAACCAATTTCCATACCTTATAGGTTCTATCGTCTAATGTATACAGCTAGTACACATAGCAACACATCACGCTGTACATTACCAGTATAAGATGGTTTCGCATAGTATAGAATGCCTATATATATAATAATCTCGCCTATATTACCCAAAAGGTGTGTATTGTACATCTCTGCCACACAGAGACATTTCAAATGTTATATTTTAGGTTTCATGGGATAAGGGGTGAGCCTATCGGCATCCGACCGAGTGGACGACCGGATGGTGGAGTGGGTAGTGTACCTGCCTGCGACGCCGAGGTCGTGGGTTCGATACCCACTTAAGACAAATATTTGTGTGCATGAACATGGAGGTTTGTCTTTGTCTGGGTGTTTCTATGTATAATAAGTGTGTATTTACAAAAGAAAAGTATATATGCATTAGTATCAGTTATTCTAGTACCCATAGTACAAGCTCTGCTTAGTTTGGGACTAAATGGCGTTGTGTGTAAGTTGTGAGATATTTATTTATTTATTTATTTATCCACCGAGCACAATTGTAACTCCGTGCTGCTATTGAGAATTTCGTAACCCGGCAATCGAACTCGAGACCTTGCGGTGAGCGATACACAAATATATTACCGCTGAAACAACGACGCAGTACTAGTTAATACTGGAAATGTATAGCTTGATGTGTTGCGGTGTGCTCATACATTCACAGAGGTTGCGGATATTCTGACAACAGTCGAACACTCAAATGTTATTCAGATTTGTAGCCTAGTTTGATGTTTGTCTTACATTGATTACAGATGCAACTGATACCACTACAGTATTGCAGTCAATCCAATCAGACTGGGGATGTTACAATCTATGTTCAAATGATTGATTGTTGTCCAATTATTTCACACATACACTGCTTATAAAATGTTTCAAGTGCTTTAAGGCATATAAACACGAGAAAATAAATATCTATAAACAAAAAATCCTATATTTTGCATGTCTAAAAGTATGAAACTATTTTTTTCTATTTACCTATACTTTGATAAGGGTTATGATGATAATATTCATTTTATTATTTTCGTGGGCTCAGTCATCATCTCTATTTCATTTTATTTATTATAATTTACTTAATTTTATCTGCGGCACAAAAACATTCCATTTGAGTACATCAAAACATTATTTAAATATTTATCCGCAAACAAAAATGTTATCTGTAGCAATCTTCAGACTCGTTTTGGTTTATCATCTGTGTATTAAACATAAAATCTAAATAATAATAAACTTATGTGACAAAACTACCTTACTCTGATGATAATTCTATTGTGTAATCTAAATATTATTCATATTGTGTAACTTACACAAATGTGCTTGCTGTGGCCTTCTGTAATGTGTAAGCCTAGATTAATACCAGAAACTGTATGACGCGTATAAATGAATAAATAAATACTTGATAAACAATTGACGGCTTGCACGTAGTCATTCCCAGATATCCACATTTGAAAATCTAATAGGTTGCAAAGTTCTAATAGCACCGACTTGCTTTTATCGCGATGGCAAATCAGTTATCAGCAGTTAAGTGGTTAATATTAGGTATATTGTATTTTTTACCATTAGGCATATAAAAAAAATGAAGTGTTTCTAATATTACAAATATTTATTGACAATGATTTTTAAATAAAGTAAACTAAGATTATGTCCATTGATTCATTGAAAACAGGAAATAACATATTTTATTTAATTATCAACTAAATGTTATTAAAAATTAAAGCTGCCAATTGTGTTTGTGTACACTAAATACTTTTAAATACAAATAAATTATTGAAGTAAAAGGAAACGTGCAATTATAAGAGACTTTGGTAAAACTATATAATGCAAACTGTAAGGCTCTGTAACCAGAAATAATAGTTTGCTTTAGGTTCTTTTAGCCCATAAAATATGTAATATAAATATCGACCAAGTGACTTTTCCTTGTAGATTCATAGTTTATATAATATTAAAGTTGAAAAATTAAGAATCCAGCAGGACTCGAACCTGCACCCCCTGGGTATACGCCCCAAGTGCTTTGCCAATTCAGCTATGGATTCGTATGCTGCTAGACTCGAAATTTCTCAACTCTTTGTGCCAGCGTCATAGGTATATATATAATATATATACCTTAGCTAGACGAACCATTACTTGGTTTAAGCGCCACCTATGCGATGAGTGATAAGTCACTTAGTCACATACAGTAAGTTTGAATTAAGATCAACACAATACTGTCGAGAGATGACGCATTTCTATCAAATACTTGTAATATTTTAAAAAATATTACTAAATTCATAGTAAGAAATAAATAAGTGTTCTTTCATGTTATACCGCGGTTCAATGTTCCCGTTTTATTTGTAGTGGCTTCACGCCTTTGGCAATGATTTGCAGTTTACATTTTGTTTGTTATTTTGCTTCTACTTCCTGAGTTCCGCTTTTGCCGGAAAATAAACTACAAGTTGCATCCGAGTGAAAAAGGAAAATAGTGGAAATTCTTAAGGGTAGACTCCCGAGCGCCGTGTTTTCATACTTACGTAATATGGGTTCAATATTACTAAGCTTTTATTTATTTTTATAGACAAATCACACATTTTAGACAAACATGCATTTTAGTGTTTTATATAAGATTTGTGTTAAAAGATAAAACCTAAGAATATTAAAGTTAATAAAGAAAACAGCCGCTTAAAAATTTAACGAAACTACTGTCTTTCATTTAACTTGAACTTTGTTATACTGTGTGACTAAGGTCCAGCTTTTGAGGTGCCGGATAGATCTCGTCCGACCCATAAAATTTAACCCGGCCCAATTTAAAAGTGACACAAGCTACATTTGAAAAAAGAACACAGCTGTCACTTTCATTTATGTACAATATATGCTGCCAAAAAGGTTTACCTTACACCTGTGAAATTGGGACTAAATGTAACTGAAATTCAGTAAACATTTTCTTGTACATACACAAAAAAGCGATAAATTTTAATAATAATGTGGAATTACCAATCTTATCTATTGGTCTTAACAACATATTAGCGGAATCCAGGTTGATACTTCTAGAATCAAAATAGCTTTGTTGAATGACTTACAAGAACCACCCAATGCCTGCACGCCCTGAAGTTGCCTCGTCATCACATACATTTCAAACTTTCAAGTTAGCGATATCCAAAACTTGTTACCATGAAGTTAGTGTTATGGTTCAAAGACTAAGTTAAATTTTTATAATAATGTGGAATTATCAATCATAACTGTTGGAATATTTATAAACTCATCGTGTTACTAGTTGGCCTACCAATCCAGAAAGTATCTAACATAATGTCAACATTTATTCGTCACATACTAATGTAACACTTCAATTTATCACGCCACTTGCCGCATGAGTTAGATAAGACACACGGCTTACTAAGTACAATAGCAAGTCACCATAGGTAATGGTCCTTGTACAATGGAGGGATAATCTTTTACGGTTGATAAAGGCCGCTCTTGGAAGGAAACTTTATGCTTTTATGGGGTAATTTGGGATTCTGTACACTTTCAAACTTAGATACGATAAAAAACATGGCTCAACAG
This sequence comes from Hypena proboscidalis, assembly GCA_905147285.1. Lineage (NCBI taxonomy): Eukaryota > Metazoa > Arthropoda > Insecta > Lepidoptera > Erebidae > Hypena > Hypena proboscidalis. Next base: position 4,811,681 of record LR990132.1, read on the forward strand.
AGTTGTGTCGATTCAAATTTGACTTATTTTTTTTTATTGTATATACTAAGTTTTATTTTTGATTTTCCTCATTTCCAACTCCAACTATATACTTCTGATTAAATTCGTTGCGGGTTCCAAGACAATTTTAACTCTCCCTGGGATTGCTCGTGTGTCATGCACGGTGCCTTTCAGTTGGTTACCGCTGTAGATTCTGGCGTCACAGGAGTCACAGTGGTGGGCGCGTGGGTGGGATTTTCCTCATTTAGTTTTTCCTCCAGTCATAAAAGCATATTAAAAGTTTTCAAGGAAAATAGGCCCAGGTTAACTAATAATAAAGTGGTTAGCGTATGCGCCTGTCACTGCGAGTATCGATTCCCTGTTCAGGCAAAGTGTTATTTGTGCATTGTGTTATTTAGAATTGTTCCCAGTGGATAGCAATAGGCTTACCCCCTATCCCACGGTACCTAAAACATAACGGGTAAAGTTTGTGTGTTATATACCTCTGCCACTCCCTTCTGGGTAATATAGGCGTGATGTTACGTCATCAAACTACATAAATAAAGTTTCTCGCATAGTATGTCGATGAACAGTATCCTATGTGTTAATCTAACCTATTATTACCGTTTTCATAATGACAAGAGGCCTGTGCCCAGAATTGCAACATGTATTAGTTATTTTTTTTATATTACAGGTTGCCTCCGATATTAAAATTCGGCGATGTATTAGTTACAGGGCTATGCATACAATGCAAAACCTCTATTAAACAATGTACACTAAATGAACCTTTCATCAAACTTCAAGATAATGGTATGAATGCGTGCGGCCACCTAAAGCGGTAATTTAATATTTTACAGTAGGTCGTTGTGCACCTCATTTATCTATTACTTTGTGTTATCAGAATGAATATTCGTAGGAGATAAAACTCAGGACAAACTCAATCACAGAGTTTGTAAATTTGTTGAAAACAGCTTATTATTGAAATTTACAAATTTGGGGCACCTAATAGTTTGGTTAGTTACACGTCATTTAATAAAATATAATTCAAAATTCATGATCATCCTTTTATTTAGGTTATCATGTTTGTTAGAGAGATTTAATCCTCATTATTGACGCTATCGGTTGGTACCATAAAAGTACAGGATGTTCAAGTCGGCCAGCGAGAAAATACTGTGTTGTGATCCATCAGCATCAACGGCACGCGTCCAGCACTTAGAGAGTCCTTGCGCTCCCTTGCAACCATAAAAAGCTGATGTCTGACACGCGTAAGATACTTTGACAGAGTCTTACCGGTACCTTTTAGTTTGGTTTTGCTAGACCAAATTTTGTCCCGCACGGAGGCACAATCAAATTTGATAAGGATTGGTCTAGGTTTATTGGCACCAGCAGACCGACCCATCCTGTGGCATCTTCTTATGCCATCCACCTTAAAATCCTGCAATTGTAGATGGCCTTTAACAACATCAACCACAACCTGAGATATCTCCTCTGTCTTCAGCTCCGTGACACCATGCAGCAAGATTATTTTTCGTCGACTGCGCATCTCAATGTTGTCCACTTCGCGCGTTAGAAGCTCTATTTGGCGACGAATAGCACCCATAGTTTCCACAGCAAATGTCCGGAAAGAAGTATCCTCCGTTGTGAGACTTGCCAGTGTTGGAGCTATGTTTGGATTCTTCGTGGTTTTCTTGAGCTCAGCTTCAAAAAAAGTCATCCTTTCATCAAGCCTTGCCATTGCACTTACAAAGAAATCTTTTGTAGTCTCCATGATGTGATGATGATTGTGAAGTGAATTGTGATTGTAAGAAAGATTTGGATTTTATGAGCAGGAAATACACAAAACTGGTAGGTGTACTATGTTACAATGTAGAAACTGACATTTTAATTACTATAGATATTTTATAGATATTTTATTTAATTAATTAAAAGGGGAGCAAAATGAACGTGTACTTTTAGTTTCAACTACCCTCGATAAAAATACCACCTGCAATGAGACGACATGACCTAATTATCTTATATTATTTTATTATCTTCTTGTTAGAATCCTAATTAACTGAATCTCGGTCAGTCAGGCTTGAAAAACAACAGACAGTGTTATTCAATGAATAAAGTACTGGAAATAGTTACAAGCTAGTAATTTTCTAGGTTTATGAAATTAATGGGCTTTTTTCCACTAGACAGGACGGTAACGGTAATTTGCCGTTACTTTACTTTGCGCGCCTTAGGTTAAGAACTCACGATGTGGTTTTCTGCCGCCGCCGTGGTTGGTTTCGGGCCTGTTTACTCCGTAGAATGCAGATGTAAATGTAAAAAAACAATATCAATTTTCACGACCCAGTTTAAGCTCGCAAGGTTCTTCATACATATCTGCCCGCAGCCATTGCGGGCGCGGGATAAGACCGTGCCGTGAGTTCTTAGCCTTACAATATAGTTAGTCTCCTAGTACGTTACGCTACCAATGTTATAATTTCCATTGACAAATCGCTGTCGTGTCCTGTTGCGTCACCTCAGCAGGCTGTAAAAAAATCTTCATGAAATGTTTTTTCGAGTAAGAATTTAGAATTATTTTGTAAGATGCCTTTGCAAAAATACACATATCAACAAAGACCATCAGGAGCATCCGGCTTGAAGCACCACGTACAGTTGTGTTTTGTGGTAACATTGCCAAAATATTATTAAAATATTAGTAAAATGTACTATTCTGTAATGATATCCAATTTTCACTGTAACGTGACAGTTGTTCGCAAGTTCCGCCAGATGGTGCAGTGCGTAAACAAGAAGTTTTACTGCCTACGCTATTTAGTTTTAACCAAAACTGTGTTATTTACTAAGAGTCAGTAATTGAACTTTGAATTAGTTTGGTGGGAGATATTATTATATCTTACACTAGCGGTTCCCCGCGACTTCATATGCGTTGAATTCGAATAAACTACAATTAATCAATCAATCAATTATATTTATTAGCGAAAACATGGTTACATAATGAGCTTACATAGTAAATTGTCCAACATGTTTTAACTGTAAATTACAGCATGCATTTTTTTAGGCTTAATATTATTAGAATACTACCACATTCTTGTAATATTTTAAAGCAAATTTTAGCTTTGCTATGCCTTTTTGTATTTTATATTATATTAAAGTTGAAAAATTGACGCTGGCACGAAAGGGTTGAAAAATTTCGAGTCTAGCAGCATACGAATCCATAGCTGAATTGGCAAAGCACTTGGGGCGTATACCCAGGGGAGCAGGTTCGAGTCCTGCTAGATTCTTAATTTTTCAACTTTAATATTATATAGAATACTATCAATTTAGCTTTTTAGAAAGGTATTAAGCATTTGAAAAAAAAAACCATTTTAATATTATAACTTATTATAATAATAACATCATACCAATTTTTAATTCTTACTTCATTACCTTTTTTCTCGTAAAAGATCAGTCACTGAAATCAATATCTGCAAATATTTACGTTTAGTTCTATAAATATTTGCCATAAAAATTTGTAAAATTGTTTCACCCAGCGAACACCAGATTGTCAACATTTTCGCACACAAATTTCCAGTAATATAAAGTAATCATATTTAAATCCGACATGGAAGTGGTGGAGCCACGGGGATTACCCGCAACCGTACGTGTCACGTAATATCAACCTTGTGAAATTCATGTTTTTAATAACCACAAGCTGGGCTTTATTTGCATAAGTGTGCGTGTGTGTATTATTTTGGTAAGCTTTTTAGGAAAATCAAGTTTTTGTAGAAGAGATAATGAAGACACTAAGCAAAATGACTACGTTGTTAATAACAGAAGTAACATTTTCATCTGATCGATATTATAACGCTAGTATTTTTTATTTAGGTGGTACATTAAGATAATTACTACCATAGATCTTAGGCCTAGTCTGAATATCAGTAGTTTAAGTAAATAGTAATATAATATAGTATTCTGTGTGAATTTAATCTAGCCTTCTGGGCACGATGACGCCCTTTGAAATCGATAAGTAGTTTTGTGATGTTTTGTATAATATATCATATAATATTTTATCTACACCCATGCTATAAATCCTCTATAAACGTTCTTGAAACAGTTAGCTAATTGCCAACATTAAAACAGCCAGTGTCATAATAACCATTATAACACCCAAACGGGTGTTATAATGTTGTACTAAAATTCATTATGCAACTCCCTTTTTTACTCATCGAACAGCCACATTCTCATGGCATCTTTATGAATTTCAAAAAAAGAACATGTCATGCACGCGCGTTTCACTACCACAGCGCCGTAATTTAAATAAAAACTTATTCGAATTTTTGAATTGACGTCGTATCCCGCCATTTTTGTTCAATAATAGTATTGAAAAAATACTTTTTAATAATTGTACGATCCAAAATGTAAATAATTATTACAATAAATAATTATATTATTACCTATACATAGTTTTTTTTTGTATTAGATACTCACTAATTAAACTTTCCATGAATTTACATAGAGTTCTTACAACACTGTACCCTAATACCCTATGGTTTCAGAACATTTATAGAGGATTCATATCATGGGTGTAGATAAAGTCTTGTATGCAACTGTTATAATTAGGTATTAAAACACTCATGTGATACTATTATCACACTCGGCTTCGCCTCGTGTGATAAACCCACACTCGTGTTTTAATACCCCTCATTATAGAACAGTTGCATAAATAACTATTATTGTTGGTGTGTATATTAATTTATCTACACCCATGCTATAAATCCTCTATAAACGTTCTAGAAACAGTTAGCTAATTGCCAACATTAAAACAGCCAGTGTCATAATAACCATTATAACACCCAAACGGGTGTTATAATGTTGTACTGAAATTCATTATGCAACTCCCTTTTTTACTCATCGAACAGCCACATTCTCATGGCATCTTTATGAATTTCAAAAAAAGAACATGTCATGCACGCGCGTTTCACTACCACAGCGCCGTAATTTAAATAAAAACTTATTCGAATTTTTGAATTGACGTCGTATCCCGCCATTTTTGTTCAATAATAGTATTGAAAAAATACTTTTTAATAATTGTACGATCCAAAATGTAAATAATTATTACAATAAATAATTATATTATTACCTATACATAGTTTTTTTGTATTAGATACTCACTAATTAAACTTTCCATGAATTTACATAGAGTTCTTACAACACTGTACCCTAATACCCTATGGTTTCAGAACATTTATAGAGGATTCATATCATGGGTGTAGATAAAGTCTTGTATGCAACTGTTATAATTAGGTATTAAAACACTCATGTGATACTATTATCACACTCGGCTTCGCCTCGTGTGATAAACCCACACTCGTGTTTTAATACCCCTCATTATAGAACAGTTGCATAAATAACTAGTATTATATAAATATTCAATAAAATAATTATTAAAACATAGCTTTAAATGTCGTGTAAATCTTATTTATTTGGGATTTTTTCCAGAAAATTCTGAAATTGCATGCTAAAAAGGAGGATGGAGTTGAAATTGTGCCCTATAGATGGCGATAGGCACACCATCTATCACATGGGACAAAACATAACAGGTGAAATGTAGGTATAATACACCTTTGCCACACCATTCTGGGTGTTATAAGCGAGATGTTATGTGTATTGTAATAAACAGTAGTCAACTATGATAACACATTTACGAACAAATAAACAGTGAAGTCAAAATATTTTATACACTCCACTTCAACATTGACATGCGTCTGGTATTATTCTTGCTCTTACATCCTTTTAGTATATCCAAATCATTGGAGCGCGCAAGCGTACCTTTTACAGAGTTTCAAGATCCTAGAAGTCTCAACATGGTAGATACCTATATATTTACCTTCAAACCCAAGAATATGATATATATCGTCGCAATTACAACTGTTCGTCGATAATAATTAAGATTAATAATTTGATTGTCCTAAAATTAGTTAATAAACCATCAGTTGATTATTTTTGAGTTGATTACGATGTAAAATTAATGTTAAGATTGTAATTTCAATACTTAACCTACAAACTTGTAAACTCGTGCACGTGCGCCGAGTCCCATAAAACTGTAGGCGATCGACACAGTCGCTCTCGAGCCGCCGCGGCGCCGTACAGTATGGACCTCTCTGTGACGTCATTACGCTACCCGTTGAATAAACGAAGCTTATAAAAGTAATGTGCAGTTTTCCTTTGAAGATCCTGAATGAGAGATCATGAAGACAACAATTTTAACGTCACACTTTTTAAAAACATTCCGGTGATTTCTTTCCCGTCATATATTATTCAGCATTTTTTACTTGTCCGTCAATATAGACGTAATAAAATATTAAATACAAAATATTTTTTTATTTTTTTAACGCAGAATTTCAAGTTTTATTTCATAACATTAGTGATTCCACAACAAACACCAACTCAATATAAAGATTGCGTGAACTCAACGCGTTTGAGGAAAACATGAGGAAAGCCAAGAGTATAAATAATTGCCTACATGACAGTCATCATTTATCTCTTTCAACGTTAACAGAATCTACTTGAAGACTGCGAAAATCCCTTACGACTTTATGACAAGAGGCATTTTTTGTTCGAGGTTACTTATTTCATCAAATAGAAATTGCAAGCTTTGGGTAAGAACTTATATAAAAACACTCTTTGCAAAATATGGATGTTTAGCCATATTTGTAAGAGTTTCGACAAAAACACGGCAGATAATTGCAATGGTTATTACTGTTCAAAGTTAAATAAGTTAAGTTAATAAACAAAAATAAGGGTTTATATTCTGATCTAAAAAATATATGAGCACTTATTATTTAGAAAACTAACATTCTAAAATACAACATAACATCTGCAGTTAAAAATACAGTTGAAACCATATTTCAAAACAAATTTTCGTAACAAGCCAACTTTAGCGAACCAGAAAAAGTTACGAAATATCACGAATCCAAACCGACCCATCTATACCTTCGTTATATCTACGTCCCGCTAAAAGCTGCTCCGTTCCTTTGAGCTCAAACATTTTGCTGTACATTTTCTTTTGGACCGTTCAAAACTTAATACAATTTCCAAATCAAAAATCTGGTTCCATTCACCAATGTGAAGGGGATTGTTTCACTCTAGTACCGGCAGATTTGATTTTCATCTGGCTGGAGTCAAATGAATATTTCGGATCTCTGAGCCAGCCTGACGTCGGTATTATTTGACATTGGTACTGCCTTTTCAGTCCAATCTTTTAATCAAAGGAATTAATTGCTTTCAATTTAGTTCAACGGGTTGGTGTAGTGAACAGACAGATGTAGCAGCTTTCTGTGAGATTTGAAGGATTTTCTTAGCAAATATTTCATTGAGCACTGAACTCAATGAAATAAGGTTCATACTCCAGTTCATGCTTGCTTTAAATACTGGTTCGAAAAGAATAAATGAGTTTTCAAGACGTAAACATTTATATATATAACTATTAAACTAAGTAAGTTATTTTAGATTTAGGTTAAGTTACATTAACACTTACGAAATAAGATTATCAATGACTTCTGCACTAAGCTCAGGGCTTGTGTCGCAGATATTTTACAAAGTTTTGTATCTATCTTGTAGTAAGTAGGTACGTTAAATGGATACAAAATTATTAAAATTCAAATAAAATAAAATATTTAACGAAAGAAAACAAAGTAAAACCATTTAAACAAATAATTAAAGTGACATTTTTACTAATTGTAAGATTGCCTTGTATGTCTGTATGTGTGTGTGTGTGTGTTTTAATTCTGTTTCAAGATAAAGTAACAAAAAAAATAAACATACTTTAGGCATCCAGGTTGATTCTTCGAGAATCAAAATAGCTTTGTTGAATGACTTACAAGAACCACCCAATTCCTGCACGCCCTGAAGTTGCCTAGTCATCACATACATTTCAAACTTTCAAGTTAGCGATATCCAAAACTTGTTACCATGAAGTTAGTGTTATGGTTCAAGGACTAAGTTATCACTTACACAACTCTCATGAAATTCAAATGTGCTGCTTCGTGACAGTATTACGTAAATGAAACTGTTCAAAACGCTTAGCTTCTGAAATCGCCATCCTGTTTTGCCGTTTATTAAAGTAAGAGAGTTATTAAACTCAAAGTTAATATCGTAACAATATTCAAATTATGAAATACGGGTGTTACTCACGTAATGTTGGTCTATTTAGTCGACCGCGGTTTCGCCTATACGTCTAGGCATTATCAAGAGAGTGCGATACGTCGCGCCTGAGTCGCAGCCAGTCTTGCACTGCGTGTATATGTATGTATTTCATAATTTGAATAATGTTACAAACTCACGTCAGTTTTAATAAAAAACCCGACTGCTTAAAAAAAAGAACTGAAAAGATAAAAACAAGTATAGCATTATCTACATTAAATTCATTAACAACAAATGAAATATGTCAAACTAAATTCTTTATGATGTTGCAGGCTGTGACAAACGAAGTTATATAGTAGTAACAAAGTATTGTTTGTCCCCGCCTGCAACATCATATAGAATTTAGTTTGACATATTTCATTTGTTGTTAATGAATTTAATGTAGATAATGCTATACTTGTTTTTATCTTTTCAGTTCTTTTTTTTAAGCAGTCGGGTTTTTTGTTTTTTTAATAATTATTTTTTATTTCCCTCTTTTTAGTTCTTTTAACCGACATGTTTTTTTATATCTATTAATTTGTAGAAATCAAATCTTTTTGAGATCAATGAGCCTTAATCGTGAGTTAAACTATCAAATGCAAAAACAATTATTCAAATTCGACCGGCTGTTTCCAAGATTAGCGTGAGCGAACATACAAACTAACTTCCACACACTTCGGGCGCGCGAGCGTGCCGATATATAAATTTTATTGGTAAATTGTGTTTAATCAGTAATATAAATGTGATAAGAAGTATATATTTTTAAAATGGTCTTTTCATGACCTTTTATTTGATACCCATATTACTATCCTATATAAAAGAAAATCCATTAATCCCCCCCTTTTTTTTTAATTTGCCGGCGCCATTTTGAAAATTTATATAGCCTATGTCACTATCACTGTTTCGACGAATTCAACGACTTCTCATTTGTCAAAATCCGTCTAGCCGTTTGGGCTGTAGGGCGTGCCAAAGAAATAGACATACATACATACATACATACATACATACATACATACATACATACATACGCTCGAAAAACATAACCCTCCTTCTGACGCAGTCGGGTAAAAATATCGTAACAATAGGTTATTTTAACAGCCTCGATAGTTTAGTGGTTAGCGTATGCGCCTGTCACCGCAGCGCGGAGTTGGAATTGTGCCCAGTGGATTGCGATAGGCTCACCTCCTATCCCATGTGACTTTCAACGTAACAGGTGAAGTGTGGGTGTTGTAAAACTCTGCCACACCATTCAGGGTAATATAGGCGTGATGTTATGTTATGTTTAATTACGTAACACAAACTTCATTGCTCTCATGTTGTCAAACATTCGGTTAAGGACTATGGCAATCGCTTAGTTATATAGACTCTCCAGAGTCAGTTTATTAGGCAAACATGAGCTTTAAACGATAATATCAGAATATTTCATGGTTTGGGTAGTCAATTCGATCTAAAATGCAGCAAATAGTCGTCTTCTAGCCTTCAATTTAGCACGATAACTTATTCTTTGCATTTATATCAATGAAAAACTTGCCAGGTTATAATTTATTTGATTGTATTTAAACAAGTACGAGCCTTCGGAACAAAAACGTTACAAAACACAATAGCTTCAAATTGAAATGATAGCGCAGTTAATGGGTAGAATTCTATTTACAGCTTTATCGCCGGTTGGAAAACTAAATAGCGGTCGCCTAACTAATTGGTACTGGTACATACAGTAATCTGGCCGGGCCGTATTAATTACTTTATCAATCGATCGGGGGGTATGAGAAGTAATACTGGATTAAGCGAAACCGTTGTATGGAAATGGCTTTGGGATATAAAGTGTCAGATCCTTATCTAAAAGGTTTATAGATATAATCAAGTTTCTAAGCAGTTGAATTGGCTGCGAAAATGTGCTATCCTAGTCGCTCTGCCGCTTTACATACACCGAGTGACTAAGACAACGCATTTTTGCAGTTCACTCGTAACACCTAGATATGATTTTATCTAACTGTGTAAATATTAGACACAGCAAAAAACTGACAGTAAAAATGAAGCTAGTTTTATCTAAAATGTTTCTCAAACATTGTAAAATTTTCATTTTGTTCAAAAGTCTGTCCTTACAATACAGACCAATACAGACTTGCACTGGTTTTCTTAGAATATAAAATACCTTTCAACCAACCGCTTACATTTAGATTGTTTTATTCTTTCTTCTTCCACGCACGTGGATATTTCCACTTGAAATAAAACCTGAAGTGGAGCGATTCAAAGAAATATCTGTCTATACTTTTTCTTGAGCTATTAGCCAAATTGAAAAGGAAGGGTTTGAGCAATTTCTTCGGTAAATTTTCAAGAAAAGAATGATTAAACTCTCAATCGTACTTTTTGTGGCTTTGTTAATCTATTGCGGCAATGGATTCTTTCGTTTTATTGCTTGAAGTTTTTCTTCGCTCGTAATCTAAATATGAAAAGATCTGGTTGGAGATATTGTATATCTAAATATCTGGGTGGTTTACACATGATTTCTTGCTTAGAATTTACAAGAAAAGACAGAGTTGTGTTTATTTGTGGTATATGCGATATAAGGGCATAAATAAAACCACAATTTCTGAACGTGGGTAGTCAGTTTATAACTAATAAATATAAAAGAACGAAAAATCAGAAACGTTTTCCAAACATCACATCCACACTACTAACTAGCAAGTTGTTAATACTATTTTGCGTAAATCTAAAAAAAACCTTGTAGCCGCATGGAAGTGCATGGCTTAGTGCTGCGAAAGCGCTAAACAGTTAAGCCCTTTTCATGAACAAATTTGAGTGCCACAAGCCATTATATTAATTTACAACAGCCATATTAAACGAAAGCTTTTAGGGGACCTTCGCGAACAAAAAGATGCTGTAATAAAAAGACATTACATTATACTTTCTCAGCATTTTATTAAAACTAAACGCTGTGGAACTTCGTAAATATAAAAGCGATAAGAATGGGATGCAAAGCTAAAAATCCTTAGAGGCTTAAAAATGGCCAGTTTTCCATTATTTCTGAACAAAAGATACTTTTTCATTTTAATATGTATTGCTAATATAGTATTGCGATACTTTTCTTATTTTTCTCTCATTGTTAAAATAAAATATATTACTAAGCGAGAAAAAATATTCAAATTGGTTTTGTTTATGTGCTTAGATTCTATTGTTTGTAGTTATGCTGAAAGATAAGTAAGAGAGAGTGTAAATGAAAAAGCCAATATTTAAAAGAGCTGATGCGTTTTTTTACAATAACTTTACCCCATTTAACGAGTCACTAGAAAGGTGTCACCCACAAATATTTTATAGTTTAATGAAAATAAATATATATAAAAATATATAAAAATAAAGTTATAGGTCTCAATACAAATTTTAAAACCCAATATGTTCGATATTTCGTTCGACTATTTTTAGGGTTCCGTAGTACCTACAAGGAACCCTTATAGTTTCGCCATGTTCGTCTGTCCGTCTGTCCACGGCATAGCGACAAAAGCGTTGGTGCTAGAAAACTGAAATTTTGCATAAACATGTATGTTAACTATACAAAGAAAGTCGTAGAGTAAAATTTGGAAAAATATTTTTTTTTCAGGTAGCTCCCCTACATGTAAAGTAGGGATGTTTTTTTTTTTTGTCGCCTACCCCATAGTGTGGGGTATTGTTAGATAGGACTTTTAAAAACGTTCAGGGGTTGCTAAGACAGTTTTTTGATTTAGGGATCCGTTTGCGAGATAATTAACTTTAAAGAGCAAATATTTTTGTTCGAGTAGGGCGTCCCCCCCCCCTCTAAAAGCTAAACTACTGGATCCTAAAATCTGAAAAAAATTGTGTCGGTAGTACATGTAATGAACTTTGAAGGAAAACTATAGCGGATAAGTCCACTTCATTAGTTCAAGAGGAATAGGGGTCCGAAATGTCAGATGCAGTTACTCAGAATATTTCGTTCAAAATTCTTGAAACATAAATAAACATACATAATACATATATAAAATCACGCCTTTATCCCACGGGGGTAGGCAGATACGATGGAACGCATGTGCTTCGCTCCTTACATACTTCTTTCGCTTCCTTAACATTCATACATCTCGTCATACGTGCTAGCTGGTTTCGTGTACTACAAACATTTCCTATCTGAAGGACGCTATTTATCTGGTTACTTTAACTTAATTAGTTCTAGAGTAATTGGGGTCCAAAGTGTAAAATGCAGTTACTTAGAATAATTCGTGCAAATAACAAAAACCTTTGAAAGTAATGACTTGTATGAAGATGTTACTTGTTTAATACAGATAGTAAATCCCTTTTAAGTCGAAATATGTTGTTACGACTAGCTACGGAAGCCTACTGCGCGTGGCCCGACACGCACTTGGCCGGTTTTTTTAAAAAAAAGGGTTTTATTTAGTGTCTAAAAAATATGTATGTACTAGATGTTATTCGGGTAATGTTTAATTTAGTTTTGATTTTGGCAAAATAACTTAATTTTAAGATTTTATTTCTAATATAGTTGCCATGACTCAAAGTGGCCCTTTTTAATGACAAGCATACCTTAATAAAACTGTTTTTTTTTAAGTTGTTATGAATAAGATACGTTTATCGATGTCATCTACTTATTTTAATAGAATGTAATTTTAAGATAAACTAACTACAATAATATAGTAGTTGGATTTTAGAACAATTTGTTTTAAGTATGTTCTGTTTACACTGAAAATCTGACCACTTTATACGCACTCTATCTTAAATAACAGTGTTAAATATTTTTACACTTTATGATTTAACACAGTCTCGAGCTATGTTAAGATAATCACAAAATCTTTGTACTATAAACACTAGCAACCTTCGCTCAAAGCGTCCTACCAGATGAGCTTGAAAACGCCAATAGAGTCAAAACGCTCGCCTAAGCCTAAAAAATATTAACGGTTAAAAATCCAACTCAATTTAAAAATATCAAGGTCTTCTATTCGCCTGATGTCATAAAAGCTTATATCGCAACCATAAACTGTCGACACTTAACACATTTCCATGTTAAAAGAGACACATAACAAAAATCTGGACCATTTTTCAGAGGCCGTGAAAATGTTTTGGCACGTAAATATTCCTCAAATAAAAGGCTCTTCGGCTAGGCGGCATTTTCTAGGAGAAAACAAAAATTACACTATTAAGTCAGAATGTATGACCTTTAAAAAATATCAGGTTCGTTTCTCATTTGAACCTAAATTATATGATGTCACTTATATAAGTAATGGCCCCGTAGTTGAAATAAAAACGCATTTAAAATAGTATCAAGATTTAAAGCATAAATTGCAATAAAATAGCCTTGCAATAAAATAGATAAAGCAAATCCAGTTCAGTGGATGGACTGTAAAATAAGTGCTCTTGACATTGTTTCAATTTAATAAAATTCTCTCATTTACTCTTACATTTTTTTGGAGATATTGTCTCATTCGGTCTACTATATTTTCCATTTACATAGTAAATACTATTTAAAATGTGCAATTTATTCAAATATATTATTATAGTTTCAGTGACAGAGTTTTATCTTGTTTAAAAATGATCTTCTAGTTGACTGTTTTAAGTTCTAACTTCGTTTATTCTAGGACAGTAAGTAATGTTTTATTAAAATACAGATCTAAAAGAATGCTTTTAATAATTTTATACCTTAATTAAAATATAAAGAGAACTTCAAGATAACTTATAAAGATATATGTTAGACTCATTAAAACATAACGAATAAACAGACAAAGTGACACATCATCAACCTTATTATGATTCATTTTATTAAAAAATAATAATAACGATTAACATCTTAACTTATAAGCATTATCGAAATTAGGAATGTTATTTACTGATAGGTAAACTCCTTGTACAAATCATGTAAAGTATTTTTTGAAAGAAAAAAGTAGTACAATCAAATAAGACACAACATGTTTCATAGTATAATCGTTATGCAAAATATATAATTAATGTTAAATGTATGTGCTAACATTACATTAAGTACTTACATTAATTTTACGTGAAAAATAATTCGTTTGTTTTATTCGATTTTATAGGTGTATAACTTTGTACTAAGTATTGATGGTTACTGAACCTTCTTTAATAAATTTAATAAATATTATCAAAATAATATCTTTATACGTGTGTGTGGAAGTTTGATACATTTCAAAACCAGAATTATTAACATTTTGACTGACTGATTTACGACGCTTAATTAAACGTCTCGACGCGGTAGATACTAAAGTAATATTTTATTTTATTAAGTGAAAAAAAAAGTATTTATTTTTATATTTGAAAATTTTATTACGTTGGTTTTAACAAATATAATACAAATATTATTTATGTAGTAATGTTTTAATTATTTATATTTTGTTAAGAAATCATGCCTCGAAATACCACACTAGAAGCAAAAAGATCTAATCTAATATTACACGTTTTAATTACTGCATTGTTAGTCTATTCAGAGACCTGCTCACAAAAAGTTTCATGACTTAAAGAACCTCCTTTTTTATGTAGCTCTTATACCTACAGTAAATATAAATGACAAATATCCCGTTATTCAATAGGTATTCTTCACGGCTTTACACGACCCGACAACCCTAATTTAACGCCATTCACACATTGTACAACACAATACGTACAAAAAAAACAGGGTTGCCAACCGTAAGGAGATAACGAGAGTAATTAAAACGGTGCCATCCACCGATCCGGAAAGCAATTACGTGGACACGCGAATTGTACAAATTTGAACAAGACTGACAATGTAACAGACGCCTTTTTCGATAAAGGTCTTTGATAGGTCAGAGTCTTTGATCGTTTGTATTGACAGCTCTTTGTTGCCAGATATAGTTTTATGAAGTACCCTTCTTTTATTATGTATCGTGAAGTGAGTAAAAAAAAATACTCTATTCGTGTGTTTCAGTTCTTATAAAATTATAGTGTTTGATCTTTTGTAAACTAGATCGAGACTACAACATCACCATCTTACAGATTCTATAAAGTAATATCAATAAAATCTCTCAGACGTAGCTACTTACCTACAGTTTGTCTCTAAAAATAGTGTATGTTTATTGAAAGATCCTGGTTCGATTGATAGTTTCGCATCGTAGAATTCATATTTTATAAAGGCAACAAATGATATTTGAAGAAAATTCATCGAGATTGATAGTTGGTACCAAGTGGTTGAAAGTTAGTTGCCAAGTATATTTGGCAACTATTTGAAATATATTTGGCAACTTATCTTAGTGACTAAATCAGTTGCAATCCTGTAGTCAGGTAATATTATTAAAATTTAAGGAACAGTATGAAAATATTATATCATTTTATAAAACAAATATGCCATGTTTACTGTTCTGTGGGATATCCCGCAATAACTTAAATAGCATTAATTAGTTACTTAAATAACAGTCTAAATAATATATTTTTCTTAAAAATAAACACGTTAATTAGTCTAGTTTAATTGAACTAAAAATTTACGAGTTCCATTATTCACTTTAAGTATCTTCAGCAATTATTTATAGTTTTTCATTGTACTCGTAATGAATTTTATTTTAAAACATAGTACCTGCTTCATCGTTTATTAAACAGTTGATAGTCTGTAAAATGTAGGTTTAACTAATTACAAATCAGTTTTGGCTCCCTGCAAGTTTCAAAACGCAAGCTACCGGATTTTTTTATGTTGATATCGCAATTTAAAAATAACGCTTAAAATATAATGTACAAAATTAAAAGCTGGAATTAAAAGAGAAGACTGAAAACTTGTGAACATGCATTGAACTTATTTCAAAGAAGTAATTTTTTATTATATTATATTTCTAAAACCATTTATTGTTCGGCTAGGGAATATTTTATTTACAACCAATGAAATTAAAACACAAAAAAAAACTAAACAAACTAGTTAAAAACTAGCGTTAAAAGACTACCTAACCTAACAAATAGCAGCCAGTCAGCAACGTTCCCGAAATGCTGGCAGCATTGCCACGCTGGCTGGCAATGGTAACTCGCCGTCAAAAATAAAAACCAGCATTTCGGCAACGTAAATGTATTTTTGTAGTTTTTTATTTTAGTAATAACATATAACTTCTGATAAGCTAAAATCTGTCTGAATCTTACATACCAAAATATATTAAAAGCAATGATAAAAGAATATCTTTAAAAGCTGTCTAGGCTTTTGTAGAATC
This sequence comes from Hypena proboscidalis, assembly GCA_905147285.1. Classification (NCBI taxonomy): domain Eukaryota; kingdom Metazoa; phylum Arthropoda; class Insecta; order Lepidoptera; family Erebidae; genus Hypena; species Hypena proboscidalis. The sequence goes on from LR990132.1 coordinate 4,827,979, forward strand.
GATCATATTATGTCGATGAAAAAGATTATATTTTACTTTAATTGAGTTATGTTCTGCGAATTCATATTATAAATATTTGTGAAGCCAAAGTTTATTTAAAATAAAATGATGAAATATGAAACGAATGATGCAAGTCATTTCAAAACGTCGAGCATAGGTATTTATTTACCTTTAAAATAATTACGCGATTTAGACCCATTTTCTATATTTTGAGAAAATGTTCTCAAATCGCGAAAGTTTAAAAACATAGTAAGGGGTCTCTCAATAAAATGAACTTAATTAATGATAAAAAAAAAATAATGTTGATGTAATGATCACGAACAAACATGCATTTTAGTTTTTTAGATATGATTTGTCTATGATAATAGAAAAAAACTTAATAATATTAAAGTAAAACCCATATTACTTTTGTATAGAAAACAGCCAAGCAATTGTTCCCATTAAACCTTGGTGGCTAGTCTATTAAATAAATTCAGTTTAAGTGCTACTATGTGAGGGAACATGTGTTTCATTTCTGTAATACTTAGTTTATTTTCAAACTGTATTGTCTCATTTAGTATACTTTATTGTCAACTTAAATGGTGAACTCCATTTAATAAATGCAATTTATTACAATGAAGTTTCAGTGACAAGTTCAATGTTGAAAGATGACTTGAATTTTAAAAAATGGGTATAAGAATTACGTCCAACTAAAAGAACTATTATTATAATGTTTATTTTAGGGTACAAAGTATTGTTAACTAACAGGTTATTCAATCAATCTGCCATTTTTTTTTTCCAATTACATTGGGGTCAGCTTTTATTCTAACAGATTTAGCTAAATATCAGTATTTTACGTGGAACGACTGCGATCAGACCTCCACAAGCCAGAACCAGGTGATTCGATATTCTTTGTGAGACTAGACTCAGTAGTCTTTTCAAGTATTTTCAATAGATAGATAGATAGATAGAGAAAACTTTATTTGCACATCAAATTTGTAACAAACATACAAAGAAATAGGTACTTAAAAATATTACGTACAAAGGGCGGCCTTATCGCTTGACACGATCTCTTCCAGGCAACCTTAGGATGGACATAATAGAAAGGATATATGCGGTAGTTTATTGCATTGGATTTGTTGTTTCTTTTTTTTTTCTTTTTAATTTTACTCAAGGTTTGTCAATGTTTGATTATTTATTTATTTATTTATAAGCACTACCAACAGCAAAATTACAGAGACACTTAAAATTAACATTAATTTGCCTAAATTATAATTATGTAATTTTACAAATAATAAGTGTGCATAGCATTCACATTGTAACTTTAGTTATTGCGAGTACACAATTTGACAAACATGCGTACAACTATTACCAAACAAAACTTATAATAAACAAACAAGGCAAGACAAATTAAGATATAAAATATGTATATAATATATAAAAAATGTTTTCAAAGTTTTCGTGTATACATAATTGTAGAAGGAGGTAGGATTATACAAACTTTATCAAGAATCCGGCAAGCAGTCGTACAAGTTTAGTGTAATTGTGATGTTTTTTGTTAATTTCATTCACAAACTGTTAACTGTTTCCACTTGTAAAGGATATAACATTTTTAGTACAATCAACTAAAAACATACATAGTTTGCGACAACATTTCTTAGCAACTTCTTAATACTCTCACAATTTAGACCGTATTAACGTAGCGATATGCATAAACAGCTTTTAACCTTCGCACCATAATATCACTTTAACTACGGCCCTCGCTATTACGCGGTCTCATATATCCAGCAATAGAATAGGTAACATCTATTATACGATGGGCGTTACGGTAGCTTTGGTTACATTAACATACGTTTATGCTAGCGACGCCGATGCAATGACTATTTACATAATTAGCATTATATAAACTAGGTGGGAAATGCACAACTTATTTGTTGGGACTTAACTTTGGAATAAAATTCGAAAAAATCTTCTAAGTCAGATTATAGCAGAAAAAATGTTATTGTAACATCAAATTTGACGACCTGATGGCGGAGTGGTTAGTTCGATTTCTACTCTATAAAAATCTTTGTGTGCATGAACATAGGGGTTTGTCTTAGTCTGGGTGTTTCTATGTATAATAAGTATGTATTTACGAAAGAAAAGTAAATATGTATTAGTATCAGTTATCCTAGTACCCATAGAACAGGCTCTGCTTAGTTTGGGACTAGATAGCGTTGTGTGTGAGTTGTGAAATATTTATATTTATATTTAAACAAAAAAATATACAGTTGATTGTATAAACCATTTTTTTTACCTTTAATCCTTACTAATATTAAAAATGCGATTGTTTGTGAGTGTGGATGTTTAGTACTCTTTCACGCAAAAACCACCGTGTCGATTTTAATAAAATCTTGCCCACGTGTAGCTTTTAATATTATATATACTATACGGTCAGAGCCGCGGGTGAAAGATAGTACTTAATTTTTCTGAACCTCCTGATTTGATCTTAAGTAGTTCAATAATTATTACCACATTTAATCATTCAACTAATTAAATAATACATGACCTTTATTACATCATAGAAGTTATGATTATGAGCAATCATAAAGCAAATTATAATGCTCAAAAAGTTAGTTGAATTAAGCAAAATTTAGTTAACCTAGGTAGAAACTAAATTTTGCTTAACTCAGTAACTTCTGCATAGGTATGTAGGAGTTCCACGTATAACTGGTTTTACAGTCCGTGCCGGTAAATGTTTAAAGTCTATTATACTGCTGTATTTTAGGCATTGTATTTCAGAATGAATTTGCAGAGTCAAAATTGTCCAGATCAATCCATAAAATTGCCGAGGTACTAATATATTTTTCTCACAATAATGATCAAATTGTATGTCGTTATTCTGAAACCGATATAAGAACATAGAGCGAATACAGCGCTAGACGACAACAACATAGTGTTGACTCTTTCTGTTGCACGTCTAGAAAAATCTTTGTGTGCATGAACATGGAGATTTTTCTTGGTATGGGTGTTTCTATTTATAATTATGTATTTACGAAAGAAACGTATAACATTATATGTATTAGTATTAGTTATTCTAGTACCCATAGTACAAGTTTTGTTTAGTTTGAGACTAGATGGCGTTGTGTGTATGTTGTTGTTGTATGACTGTACCTGTGACCTATGTAACTAGGCAACCAAACCTCGTCGGTAACAAAGCCAGACGAAAAAAAAAATTGCCTACATATATATTTTTCTGTAAAAATAACTGAATTCCATGAACCGTGAATTGACTCACCAAAGGGTTCTTTAATGCTTGCGTTGCTTGACGTCCAGTTGCGGTGTCAAGTCGTACTGCGAAAGAATGATCGTCTAATTTGTTGCAGGCGGACATAAAGAAACTCATAAATTAAAAGAGTCTCAAAATGTCTTGTACGTATACATAAAAAGCAGTGTTAGTATTTTTGATATAAAAATAAGCTGCTACAAGAATACATAAATAATCACAGTCTACTTTTATATTTTCCACAAACCTTTTACCTGCATACTTTAGTAGGCATTTTTATCTGTTACGACAGCAGCAAAAAAAACGTTGTTGCCTACGTTACATTCAGTTTTAGCAAAATTCTTTTCTCACTCAGTTCAAGGTCAAATAGGTAGTCTTAGAGACCCGTGAAATTACTTCACATAAATTAACGCTTGTATTTCCCGAAGGTGAAAGTATGCCAATATTTCTCCCTTTTAGGTAAGGTCATTCCTAACAGGCTATCTTGTTACATACTTAATAGGCGTTTAATTTTTTTGGTGGAAAGTTATGTCAGTAAGTTATTTGATGCGTGTTGCGAACGGGTGTGTAGATTTAATTTCGTTTTGGGGCCTTATCTACTGAATAAAACAAAACACAAATAATACATGACCTTAAGCTTGTCATTGATAATAATTATTTATCTTTTATTTGTCTTTGATTCGATTTTTTGATCTTTGATTTGATTATGTATCTTTGATTTCGGTGGTTTTGATTCCACCATTATTTAGCAGATAAGCAAGACAGTCAACATTTACATTTGAGTGCACGGTTGGCGTAAAGGTTAAAGCGGTCGCCTCACCGCTTTCAACTGCGCTGATGTTGTGGGTTCGAACCCCACTCGGGACAAGTCTTTGTGTGATCCGCAAAAAAAAGTGCTGACTCTGGGTTTGCTTTGTGTGCGTGAAATGTATGCTTGTGAATACCCCCGCGACACAGGATTAATTTCTAGGGCGTCGTTTAAAAAAAATGGTTTCATTGTTCGACCATTCTAACGCTATCGAAATAGCAGACTAGAAGCCAGACACCAACATTTTTTGACGATAGCTTTAAAAGTAAGTCTCTTTCACAAAAATGACACCACTTTTGTCTAGTTGAACAAAAGGATCTGTATTTCAACTCACTTTTCACCGGTTGTAAACTGTCTAATAAACGATGAAAGGTACCCTAATTTCACGGTAGAATTTATTATGCGCACAGTAAAAAGTATTGTTTACTAAAGATACTTAAAGTGAATAATGAAACTCGTTAATTGTAAGTTTAATTTAACAAGACTAATAAACGCGCTTATATTAAAGACAATTATTTGCTTTTGGGTGGTAGTTATGATGTAATAAGAATCATGAAAGGAATCTTTACCATAGTAATATGATTATATTTGAATGTTGTATTACTAAATTAGACCGATTAGAAGGAAATATGAATAATGAAAATTAAAGATCCTATTTATCGCAAAATCAGGAACAGCCCCAAGCCGAACAGATTCAAGTGTCAAAATATGTACCAACATTGATTTGATTTATATATTTTGTTGCTGATTGATTTATTTTGCTTCAATTGCAATCAAATTCAATCGTAATAAGAGTGTAGGCTTATTTCTAAAAAAAAAATATTTACTTATTCTCCTGCCACGCTTATCCGTTGCCCCACCAGCCAGCTCCAAATAGCTTTGAGTGTATTGCGTCATCAGTATACTTTCATCAATGAAATGGGCTAAAGAGACAGTTTTCCCATCTGGGACTCAATGTTTTTACTGAAAACATGTGCGAAAACAGGATAATGCGTATGTTTACTTATAAAAAAACCTTTGCAAAAAAGACTGGTTGGAAAATGTGAAATACAAATTCGTGCTACTTTATTTACAATCCACGAAACGCTGTTGCTAGTTGCAGCAACTAGCAATGTTCCTTGGTAAATTTGACGATTTCTATAACTGGCAACTCAAGTTGCTACTTAAACGTACTTTTTTTCATGTAGGTATCATAGTATAAGATTGAATATTTTGCAAAAAAGCCTAAAATATATTCTCGATCGTGATTTTCTATGAGCTTTCGCCGCTATACTGGAAAAAAGGGTACTAAAACGTATTGGATCCCCAAATTAAACGATATAAAGATGTGTATTATGGATGTAGTGTAATTATTGAATCCTTTATAAACTTTACAACAAAACTGATTCGATAACCAATGAACACTATAACGGTCAGCAGCAAATCAGTGACTTGAGGTGATCAGATGACGTTTGACTGCATATAAGTGATATTTTATGTTATTAGATTACAGTATACACACCAGTGCTTACAGTTGCCGCATGCTTATTAGTTTCATGTTTATCGAATTATCCATACAGAGTCTAAATGACATTGTACTTATTTATTTATATTGTTTCCGATCGGTTACGTTTATACTTAGAAACTGTTAAAAAAATAATGTGACCGGCTGAATTTGAACCTCTCGCCTCTCGTTGCCCCTTGCTAGGACCCTAAATTTCTCAACTGTATGTTTCATCATTTCGTAGCGTCACGTTTACGTTTAGTCTATCCCAGTACATTTTCAATTTTCCAGTCATTTTTGGAAATTCCCGATGTTTTTTTCGTTTTTTTAAGTAACCGATTAAAATGTTTGCACTTAAAGCTTTAAAATTATTGGCTCAATGTTCTTTACACTTTAATTTAATATTATGAATGAGTTTAGGTGGCGTATATAATTGTAATTGAGTGAAATTGTAACTGATCTGAATTGATAGTTTAGTGAACTTTAGACTTACTGACCATCAAGGCAGTCAAATACAAAATTCCACCAAATTCAGCTTTTGCTATTTGAAGTTACGTTTGCAACTCTAAGCTCACGCTGTGTAATACCGCTCGTTACGTTTGACTTTATCATAGTTCTATCTCCCATTAGAGTGAAAATCATTTGCAGCTCGAAATTTACCAGGAAAGTTAAAGGTCTGTTAACGTTAGGTACAGATAAATTTGAGTTTTTAGTCGGTTCGAATTAACCGCAAAAAATCGCAATTTCAGTCGCACGCAGTATCAAAAGTCAGTGACAGCTAACTGAGATAGCGCATTTTTCCCACTCACTCAAACTGCCTAGAAACTTCTTTAATTATCTTTGTGTTGGTGCTTTGTGTGGTAAAAAAAGCGTGGGTCGCTCGATAGACGAAAAATATGGCACAGAGCGCCCCACGCTTTTTTTCACAATAGTACTAGTATTTTTCGTTTATTATTATTTTCAGGTTATAATAAGAATTATTTTTCACTTTTTAGTTTGATGTGCTTTAAAAGCGTGTTTTTTTAGTTTTTTTAAACTATATTTATTTTTCACTTTTTAGTTTAGTTTTTTTTTAATCCTGGCGATCCTAATCAGGATAATGAGATAAATTTATGAAATTATTATATTGTCGCTGATTCTTTACAAGTGTAGAAAGTTTGAATTAAATCTGTCCGTTTAAAGTGGGTCAAAATCGAGTCCAAAGGAGTCGGTTACATACATACAAACAAACAAACATACAGGTGAAGCTAATATAAGCGTGTTAAAAACTGATGAAAAATGGATAAAAAAAATGTATTACCGAAAAATACATGATTTTTCCGAAAAAATGTTAGTCTTTCGCTATTTTGCCGCCTAGTTATGGGATTGTAACCTTAGCCTAGACTATACGGAAAACTTTATAAAACAAGTCATATTAATGAAAATAGTAAGTCAGGCACTAAAAAAAAATATTAACTTTAATAATGAGCTCCTTTCTTGAGTTTCTCATATACCACTTCCCAGAATTAGTAACCTAAATCAGAGTAAAGTAAACTTCCACATTAATTGTGCAGCTTTGGCTTGAAACGATTCATACGTACGACATCAGATTTGTGTTTGTCAGCTTGTGAATTAAGTATCTAAGTTTTATATTGCTTAGATCTCGACATGCCACCGCCAAAATAAATACAGTCATACATAGTACCTTTTCATTTCTCTTCCGATTGCAATGGAACATACTCGAAGCATTCAATAACATGTATCAAACCGAGTCCAATAATCAAAGATTCATGGGCTCTCAATCACAGCACCGAATCTACGCTCGGCCATGACACATCACGTTCTGATGATCGATGGAGACGTCTGGACATAACGATTAGTCATCCAGATGTACCGACACGCGGGATTCACAGCCAAAGGTACTTCGTATTCTTTGTACGGGATTATTCTGGGTGAGATAAGAATAGAACGTAATTAGTCCGTAATATATACTCGTGTTGTTATATTTCAGTACATTGGTTACATCCTCTTGTAAAGGAGGATTATTCTATAAAACGTTTAATTAAATATTAAATGGCAATAATAAGTTTAGTTAGGTAGAGACTACATAACTCCATTTACTAATATTAATTTCAAATATTATTTTCAAATATTAAGGACTTGATTAACTAAATTGCTTCGCATAATTTATGTCACTAAATAGATAGGTACCTCATTATTTTGTAGTTAAAGTGTAAGCGCTGTGTACTAGCAATGATACAATAATAATAAAAATTATGCTCAGCATTGACAATACGTAATTGAGTCATTTCATCAATGACACAGACATACTTATATAAAACCAACAAATTAAACGAAGTTTAAAATATAAAAAAACCAGAATAGGGTCGTCAGGATTCAGCAAAATAGGTTATGAATAATTCCAAATTTGGAATAGTAATTTATGCTGTTGTTAGAACCGCCGAATGTTGATGTTGCGGTGACTTGGCGATAACGTGGATGTAGGTCATCGTCGAATATCGATAAAGGCTAATTATTGTGACTCGAGATTTATATATTATAATCATCATCTTATTAGCATAACATTTTGCCTATATTATCCAGAAGGGCCTATACTTTGACCATTCCTTTATTTTATTTTTGACAGATCACGCCTATGAATTACCGTTTTTTTTGTAAGATTAATGTACTACAATAATAATGTACTTTATTGACAAGCGACACTTTTTATGGAAGTTCACTGTTTGTACCAAACAACCACAGACTATAAATCAAATCGTGAAATGAAATAAATCGATCATTATGAAAAAGAATAATTTGACTTTTTTTTGTGTATTGTCTGTATTTTTTATAAAAAAAAAGAATATAATAACAGTATCATGATTCCATGAATAATTATTTGCAAGAAGTTAAGTCGAAATCTTGGAATGACATATCAAAATGTAAACAAAGGTTACTAGGAAACCGTCATAGACTAAGTAGGTGACATTATTATAATATTATTATTTTGTATATTTATTTCATCTAATAAAAACTACTAATAAACGAATAATTAATTATGAACTAAAACCATTTCGATGTAATTAATCGATTGAAAGTTCTTCTAAGACAACATCGATTATGATTTCAAATCGAATCAGTAACGTGTGAAGGCATCCCTAAATGTAATCTGTCAAAAAGAAAATAAAGGAATGGACAGAGTATAGCATGTATAATTGTTTAATACTCACATTACATTTGTTATATTATGGAGATCTAACGTATTAGGGGTTGATCCTATCATCATCCACCCGACACGATTTCAACTCCGTGCTGCTCTTGAGAATTTCCTAGCAGAATAATCCCAAATTACACTTTGCCCGAACCTAGAATCAAACCGACGTTCTCGCTGTCGCATAGGCTAACAACTCCTAGCCCGTAAGAGGAGATTGCTTTAGGTAAAATTTAATTTTGCAACTGTACATCTGAAACCTGAAGCCTTCGTAAGTAACGTTTATCCTTGTTCAACACCAGTTTATTTTAATAGACTGTACACTGAAAATTAACATTTGTATAAGCTGTTACAATTTAGACGATTGTAATAATAACTAGACTTGAATTTCTAGTCAATTAGGTCTGACAAGTTAGTAATGTATATTGTAGACACTTAGGGGTGAGACAAACAGAAAAGATATTGTGTCAGAGATGCGGTGCACATTTATTAGAATTTCAGACAAAATGTATAGAAGCGTCGCGACACAAAATAAATTGAAAAGACGAGGCTCGGACGAGAAGCAGCTACGAAGCTTTGGCAACTGGACCTATTAAAAAACATACATAACAGGTAAGGCGCAGACAAAATGCGGCAGATGGAGGTGCGCGAAGATATATATCTTTTAACACCTGGCACCCATGCAGTTGATTGCGTCTCTTCCGCGTTCTCAACTTTTCATATACAGTGACTACGACGCGTCGATGACCTGTCTGTGAACCGCTCATGTCTTTGTTGTTTATCCTAGGCCATAAAGCATGCAATGACTTTAGATTAACTCGATTTCAAGTACTATTGTCAAAATGTTCATTATCTTTGAGGGTCGTTGAAACAGGGATTAATGAAAACACAAATAATGACAATTAAATACACTGTTCATAAATACTGGAGCGTTGCGGGTGAGATAAAATCTTTTATTTATGATCTTAAACACGAACCTCGAGTACACACGGCTACTGATCGACCTATACATTTATAACCAGTACAAGCTGGTCTCAGATTGCACGGGAAGCCGAAGCAACGCAATATCATCTTATACTGGAAATGTATAAGTTGATGTGTACCTCTTATATCTTTTGCTATATTCTGCTCTCTCTGATGCTCTAATACTTAACGCTCCTTGATATTTTCTTGGCCTTAAAAATGCAGCGTAGTTTAGTTAGTTAGTCCTGAGGGAAATTGGCCGTGTTTAAATTTAAAATTCAACTTAGGATAAGCGATGTCAATTTTGTTGAGATTTTTGCAAAATTGTGTTTATTTTGTGAATTTGTCTAAACCGTAAATTTGTTTTAAGAATGATACAATCTTTTTACACTGTTTGTTTAACAATTGGCATGCTAAATGATACTATATAGGTAATGTTCATTAATTAAAGTAACACTTTTAGGGCTAACTACGTGCTTTAACATTCTTTTTGTTATTTTCTTTTTCATACACGGTTTTAAATGAGTGCACGGCAGGCGTAGTGGATAAAGCGGTCGCCACACCGCTTTCAACTGCACTGGTATTGTGGGTTTGATCCCCACACGGGACAAATCTTTGTGTGATCCGCAAAGATTTGTTCTGACTTTGGGTGTGATTGGTGTGTAAAATGTTTGTATGTGACCATCCCCGCGCCACAGGAGTTATTCCTCGTGCGGGTGTCATTTATTAAATAAATAATAGTTTGAAAAAACTAAAAAACACGCTTCTAAAGTACTTCTAACTAAAAAGTGAAAAATAATTCCTAATATAAGCTGAAAATGGTAATGAACAAAAAATACTAGTATTATTGTGAAAAAAAGCGTGGGTTGCTCGATAGACGAAAAATATGGCACAGAGCGCCGATCGAATCGAGTCCAAAGGAGTCGGTTACATACATACATACATACATACATACATACATACATACAGGTGAAGCTAATATAAGCGTGTTAAAAAATACTTTATTTTAAGTGCCAAACTGTGACACATGTAGGTTTTATAGTACTTTATAGTTTTTAGCTCCTGGTTAAGTTGCAGCCGTGCGACCGATCGATCTTGAAGGTTAAGCGATGCTAGCTGCGGTTGCCCGTGGATGGGTGACCAAAGACCAAAATAAAACCGGCCAAGTGCGTGTCGGGCCACGCGCAGTAGGGTTCCGTAGCTAGTCGTAACAACATATTTCGACTTAAAAGGGATTTACTATCTGTATTAAACAAGTAACATCTTCATACAAGTCATTACTTTCAAAGGTTTTTGTAATTTGCACGAATTATTCTAAGTAACTGCATTTTACACTTTGGACCCCAATTACTCTAGAACTAATTAAGTTAAAGTAACCGCTATAGTTTTCCTTTAAAGTTCATTACAAGTACTACCGACGCAATTTTTTTCAGATTTTGGGATCCAGTAGTTTAGGTTTTAGAGGGGGGGGGACGCTCTACTCAAACAAAAATTTGCTCTTTAAAGTTAATTATCTCGCAAACGGATCTCTAAATCAAAAAACTGTCTTAGCAATCCCTGAACGTTTTTAAAAATCCTATCTAACAATACCCCACACTATGGGGTAGGCGACAAAAAAAAAACATCCCTACTTTACATGTAGGGGAGCTACCCGAAAAAAAAATATTTTTCCAAATTTTATTCTACGACTTTCTTTGTATAGTTAACATACATGTTTATGCATAATTTCAGTTTTCTAGCACCAACGGTGTCGACGCTATGCCTTGGACAGACGGACGGACAGACGGACATGGCGAAACTATAAGGGTTCCTTGTAGGTACTACGGAACCCTAAAAAGAGAGGACGTGAAGCCGTCGGTCTCAGTTGCCATTTAAACATCTATGGCAGTCGCTATGGGTATTCAGAGGCCAGAAAGTCTGATATCTAGGCTAACAAAGAGTATCGTATTACTCCTTACTGGGTTGTGGAGGTTTAATGGCAGTCGCTCCACGTAAAATACTGATATTCAGCTTAATCCGTTAGACTAAAAGCCGGCCCCAATGTAATTGGGAAAAACCTTGAAAGATTGAGTACATTACGGTGTTCATGGTTACGGTGATCTGAATAATCAAACATCATGAAACGCATTTCCTGAAGAAAATTTAATTAAATATTCATAACTCAATTAAATGAAAATACCTACTGAGCAATACCGTTAACTGGAATTTAATATTTTACACCATCTCGTTTTAATGCAGTTATTAAATTCTTCATATAAATATTTGTTCTCACTTTGCAATTTTAATGTACTCTGGCAATGTACGTTACGATATTCCAGAAATGAAAGAGCATTATTAGCATTCTATAATTAATATTTTCATGATGAGTTGTTCAATGTGAGTTTTCGGATTTACTGTTTTCATTGCAGCTGTGAGTTAATGTTTATTCATAATTAAGTTAAATCGCTGGCTATTATTTTAAGTTGAATCTGCTTTTCATATTTGGTTTGTATTGTTAATTTTGTTTGAGGTACCGACTATATTCAAATATATCTAGCTATCTTTCCCAAATAGTTAGTGCTAATAAGTATTTTTGTTTATTTGCACAAACTGGTTTTTATCATAATAATATTTATAAAAACCAAAATATTCGAAGTTTTTATTGAAAAGATTATCTTATCAAAATAAAACGCATATAACCTTTCCACTCGCGCTCTGAACTGAAATATCTCTTGCTAAGACAAGAATATTATAATTTGAATTAGAGATGAGTACAGAGTGTATTTGGGTCCATTCAACGCATCTCATAGGTTAGTGTACTCCATAGAAGCACGCAACGTCACTCATTAACCATCAGCTGCAATTGTGGTCAAACGCATGGCTATTCACCATAAAAAAAGATCAGATGTCAATTGGATAATCATTGAAGAAATGAAATGTTTTTATTAATTAGTAGACATAATAATACGTGAGTAATACCCGTTGTGTAATAGTTAAAATGTTATCAACTCACGTCACATTCAATAATATTAAATGAAATGTTCTTACACGTAATACTTTAAGTTTCATATTTATTGATATTGGCTCAACGCCTTTGTCAATGATTTGCAGTTTTAACTTATTTGTATTTATATATTATATCTTTAAGCATTTATTTTGAATGTCTTCTGTTTATGAAAACACGAGATATTTCGTAAATAAAAAAAATGCATAATACTTTATTCAAATTTTGAAATACGGGTGTTACTCACGTAATGTTGGTCTATTTAGTCTACCGCGGTTTCACCTATACTTTTAGGCATTTTCAGGAGAGTGCGACACGTCGCGCCTGAGTCGCAGCCAGTCTTGCACTGCGGGCAGCGACGCGCGTTAAACTCACGTCAAAATCACGTCAGTTTTAATAAAATATGCATAATACTGTAATTTTTTTACTGACTATATATTATTATTCCCAGATTGAATTTTTAAAATAATAACTGAAAATCTGATGTTTAATAAAATTAGGACGTCACTCAATTATCAACATTAACATTATTTTCTCGTTAAAATTCTAATGAACTGTAACTCGGTCAGGAGGGCTTGAAGAATAACTAACTGTGTTATTTTATAGTCGTTCTACTAGTTTTAGTTGCGAGCTAGCTTCAAGATAAGCCTAATTACTCGTCTTGATTATTAATGAACCTAGAATTAAATTATGACTTTCACATTCACAGCTTATCCAAACTCGTAATATAAAATTTGGTTGATGTGTTAAAATGTTTACTATCCACTTAGTATCAGTGCTGGACAATTATTTTCTACGTGCAAAAAAAATGTTGATTACTGTATTATTCTACGTGGGTAAATTTCATAACCTAACTTCACGCCTATATTACCCAGAAAGTTGTAGTGAATGTGAATTACACCCACTATTTACCTGTTATGTTTAGGTCTGATGTGATTGAAATGAGCCTATCGCCATTCACTCGGCACAATTATAACTCTGAATTTAGAAACTGACGGAAAAGTCTTAAAAATTCCGTTCAATCAAACCTGAAACCTCGTGGTACGAGGCCGCATACGCTAATTACGAGACCAATAAGACAGTCTTTATTTGATTAATATTCGTAAATAAATCGTAATACATTATTGTATTCGTTATAACTTATAGGAAAAGCAAATCAGAACGGTCCACCTACTTAATAAAGACATTATATTGAATAATGTGGTCCCATATACTACCCACACGCTAAATTATGTATGTCATAATTTTCAACGTTTGGCCCTTATCCTGAATAATATATTGTCCTTTCAAAGCCCGTTCGTACGTATAATATTATAAATTTATTAATAAAGGTGATCCGTACCGGAGATTACAAACTTTTAAAAAAATAAGAATTCTAGGCTAATTAATTTATCAATAGAATCACAAATATTGACCGTTTTTATATGGGAGTAAGACATAATTATAACCAGAGCTCGGAATTACGTAGATTTTTTTATGTACTTGCATCGAAATGTTGATATTAATGTGGACCTTCCCGGGATTTCTAATGGACAATCCTGTGTGGCCAACAATATTACGAATAAATAATAATAAAAACCTCAGAGATAGACAAATAAAACATAGATAATTAATTCACAATACAAATTATTGATAGTCTTAAGCTGATTCTCATACGCATATTTTGCCTTTTTTATAAATACGAGCAAATACTTTTGCTTCTAGCCTAGACTCGTGAGGTTTTGCTTATTCAAACGGCCCATCAGAATCATTTTCCTTGTCCGATTCATTACCAGTAAGATTTGAAGTGTTCGCTTCCGACATTACTGCATAATTTTTGTGAGAATTAAAATATTTAGTCGCGCGTGCAGTAGTTTAAATTGTGTAAAAGTAAATAACTTTTTATTTAAAAAATCACGGGCTTTTTTTCTGTTTTTTAATATTAATCTAGGGATTTGAGGCATACCTATCCACTTTAGTTTTTCGCTGTATGAAATCAGTGTAAGTATAAGAAAAACTCTACCTAATTCCGACCTCTGATTATAACATAAAAATCAACAGTGAAATCACGCCTTTATAATAACCCAAAGGGTGTGGCAGAGGTATGCGACGCCCAAATTTCACTTGTTATGTTTACGTCCCATGGGATAGGGTGTGGGCGTATCGCCATCTACCGGGCAAACTTCCAACTTCGTGGTGCTATTAAAATTTTCCTGACGGAAAGTTCTTTAATAACACTTTGCCCGACCCGAGTATCAAATCCGAGACCTCGCGGTGATAGGCGTTTACGCTAACCACTAGACCATTAAGGCGGTAATGGGAGTAAAAATGCAATATAATTTCGTTATTGACTGTTTCCTTCACAGAATCGCTCGACTGAGGAACAAAACATTTTTGAACAAAACTTTTTAGTTACTTATTACTGCAAAAATGTTTGTACCTACATATCTGTTCTGACTTCGATCTTTTTAGGTTTGAAATCTGTTTTGACGTTTGTCTCCACATGATTACAGATGCAATAGACCTACGGTATAGCAGTCATCCGGCGTTCCAATTCAACTGAATTTCAGCCACGTTGTAACAATCTGTTTTGAGTTTGGGACATGTTCCGAAATACCCGTCGTTTATTTCCAGACACAACAGTCCGCCACACAATATTTGCAAAATGTACTGCACATTACACACATTCATTAGCACCCTTTTTTGTACTAAAACAATGATCCCATGTAAATTAAAGCTTCAGGACCTTTTCCTTTTACCTTTTTCTAAAAAAACGACTCCCGCACTAGGAATAACTCCTGTGTCGCGGGTGTGTGCACAAACATACATTTTACACACACAAAAACACCTCAGTTGAATCCGGTTATTTAATATTTTTTGTGCAATACTCACTGCACAAAAAATATTAAGAAACCGGACTACAAAGGCTTATGCAATTACACACACATTACACACACACAGTACATATACCTATCGCTATCTTAAATCAAAGATTAAGTGATGTTGAGTGCTTAAGTTCACTTAAAACAATACACACAACAAAAATGTTTAACCAAAAATAAAAACGCTCATTTATAACTAACCTAATAAAGCTTCCTCTAAACGACGCTGTCCAAATTTAATTAGGACGTTTACAGAAAATATCCGCGGCGGATCCGAGAGCTAGCGCACCCTTGGCACACAAGCCAAACACAGCACAAAGCCAAATGCTTGTAGAAGAAATTTATGTGAACTGGAACAAGATTACAACGATATAAACCACATGACGTAACTTGCGTTAATTAAACGCTGGTGTACAAGTGACCTTAGTAATTTAAATAATGTGAAAAATTGGTCACTTACAGGAATCAAAGATGTGACATTATTTTTATCAAGCTAAAGATTAAAAGCACTTTCATTCAGTACTAATTTTTGCTTGTCATTTTCTATGTAGACATCAGCAGTTGTTATGAAACGATAGATTTCCTAGATGGAGGAGTAGATAATAATGGCAATCATGTTATAAATTGTTATACAATTTTCACCAAGTAGTTTTTTTGTACAATAGTGGCATTATTGATGGTCTTAGTCGACCGTAAAGTTAGACCGATAAAATTGCATGTTTTTATAAAATACATGTCAACTGAAGTAAGTTTTATACTAAATATTTTTCATCCAATTGCTATCGAATTATTTAAATTAAATTTAGAGCTACGAAAAAATATGGCATTGAAGTTAAATTGGTTCCTAATTCACAAAGCCATTGTTTAGAGGTCAGCTTAACAAATGCTGTTCAAGACAAAGCTTTCCGATAAAATTGACGACCAAACTTTCACCAACTTGATTAATCAAATTACGGAAATCTTCCGAAATAATTTAATCCGCACTCTAAAAGCTACTGCGAGAAAAATTCTAACTAATTCAATTAAAATTGTCTGATCGCTGTTGCTTTTTACGTAATTAAGCCCGTACGCTTCTAGGTCTTTACCACGTTTATTACTTACAAGTCTGCTTAATTGCATAAGCCTTTGTAGTCACTTGTGCAATGCACAAAAAGCATTTGCTAACATCATACTAAATATGTAGCATAACATTTTTGAATTTTTTAGCATTCGTCTAGTCACTTAGTATTTTTAAACATTTTTTATTATAAAGCCTTTATTGCTGATATTACATATTCATTAAATTACATTACATTAAAAAAAGAAAATCAATAAACTACTTATAACCAATCTTATTTAATAATATTGTGAGATTTTATTATGATCCAGTTTCCTTTGTATCAGCGTGTCCTTCAGACACATAGGCTTCTTCCAGCTGTTTCCATGTTTGTCTGTCCTGAACAGTTCTTGTCCACGTCGGTCCTCCTTTTAAACATTTAATATCATTTAAATTTTAGAACGAAAACAACAGCTGTCCTAAATCACTTTGTTATGCAAAAATCGTGTACACCCAGCCTTACATGATTACGTCTGAATAGTTTAAAAAGTAAACTTCATGACTGTTTTAATAGATTTAGTAGTTAACTACTGGAGTTAATTATTGCAAAATACGTAATTTAATTTGGTTTATGCTTTGTGAATTTTAACTAACTGTATGAACGAAGGAATATCGGGGATCAGAGATTTAGGATTTGGAGTTGTAAGCTTACATGAGAAGTTTTGTCAATTTCGTATGAAATTCTAGGATTATTACGTCACGTTAGTGAGTTATAAAATAGATATTTTGGAAATTGAATTCCCTGAGGGGTTCCTTCATATTGAGTTTAAGGTGTATGTGTGACAAAATCGAGGGCAAAAGCTAAAAAACATCTTCTAAAATTCATATTAAAAATCGTGGGAAGTTTTTGGCTCATAGATAATAGGTCATCTACAAGGTTATTAAACCCTAGAGATTGCATTTTAATCATGACTAGCTATTATGTTAAATAGGAGTTTTATTACTTGAGCCTTATTTATAACGATAGACTGTGAGTCATCAAATCTCAAGCAAACGGTTTATATACCTCTATAGCTATATACCTCTTTTCTAAGTAACCTTGCAGCTACTGTTATTAGAGTAAAACCAATTCCAATACGTTTCAGGTCATAATTCTTTCATTTTAGAAGTTATATACCTTTACTTATAGAATGCTTTGATTAAAGTTTATTGAATTGAAATTCTTCGAATGTCTGAATAGAACCTTACGACCAGCACGTGAAGGTAAAAGCGTTTGATCTTCTACAATTCCATATTTATATAAGAATTATTTGGGCTGGTAAGGAATTTTAATACACCTTGGTCATATTTTATATGACTTACACAATATCATAATTAATGTTTTATTTTATATTATATGATTTTGTAAGATTAACAACATTATGTTAAGCTTACGTCGTACTGACTAAATCATCATTTTCATCATTTAGCCGCTTGTAGTCCACTGCTGGACATAGGCCTCTCCCATTTGCGCCACAACACCCGGTCCTGCGCCTTTCGCAACCAGTCCCCTCCAGCGACCTTCTACAGGTCAAATATGTTTGTGATTTTAATATATATAATGTCTAGATCTGTCTTGAGACATATCACAGAGCCAAGAATCTTGTTCTATTTTCAGTTCCGTTCTATTTCTAGTCACAAACGTAAGGTTAAAAGCCATTTTACTTCAATAAACTACGAAACTGTACCTTAACTCTACGAAGCAATTGTCACAAAGAAAGGGGGATTTAAATGTTAGACGTAGCACTTCTCTTCGCTCGCTTCTAGCATCTTGATGAATGATGTTTGTTCAGTGAATTGACCGGGTGCCGACAACATGCAAAATAGGACGACGTTTCACTTCCCTGTACGCCTAAATTGTGAGCTGCCAAATAGGAGTGCTTGCACGTCTTTGTTTCGGTTTTGTAGTAGCTTGGAGAATAAAATTGCTACCCAATTTTCAAGGTAAGCTTCTGAAGAAGTTACAAGTTGTCGAAGAAAATCTTTATACATAATAATAACATAACATAACACGCCTATATTACCCAAAAGAGTATGGCAGATGTGTGTACAGCAACCACATTTCACCTGTTATGTTTTTAGATTCCATTGGATAGGGGGTGAGTCAATCGCCATCCACCGGGCACAATCCCAACTCCGTGCCGCTAATGTGAAGTGCCTGACGTATATTAATATATTGAATGGTACTGACTCACACTGAGCATTTAAGTAGAACTTTGAACTAGAAACTACGGAAGCTTGTAGCCTGGCCATTTTAACAGTGCGGTGAAGATTACTACTTGTGAATGCATTCAGTGGCTTAGTGTACAGCAGCACTAATAAACAAGCTTG
The DNA here is from genome assembly GCA_905147285.1 of Hypena proboscidalis. Classification (NCBI taxonomy): domain Eukaryota; kingdom Metazoa; phylum Arthropoda; class Insecta; order Lepidoptera; family Erebidae; genus Hypena; species Hypena proboscidalis. The sequence goes on from LR990132.1 coordinate 4,846,917, forward strand.
TAAGCCGATTACTGCTACTATGTACAAACCTTTATAACACAAAAGCACATCCAAACTTCTTAAAACATCAAACCATGTTAAAATATTGTGCTGAAAATAAATTCAACCTCAAATACGACATTAAACTAGGTAATCAGTTTAAATTTAATGCCGAACACAGGACAATAAGTTGAGAACAACGCCCTCTGTTGTGTTAATAGGGTGATTAAGCTAACAAAGCTGAAGTTTTCAGTAGGAAATAGCTTAAGGACATTAATGAACAATAGTTCACTATGCTCGCCTCATAATGTTTTAACTTTAATTTGTATTATAATTGACTTTAGGTCCACAGTTTTTGATGTCAACTAGTCAGTCTAAAAGCTTGTTTAAGCTTAGTTTATAATTAATTTACGTATTTATTTATGTTCAGCGGGCCATGTTTAGTGTGAGCTCGGTAATTTATTAGTGGACATTTAACATTTAATGCGATGGAAACTTTAAATCCGTAATAATGCTGTAATGAATTCTGCGCTTAATTAATTGCACTGATAGATTGAATAGTTAATTTATATCTAAATTTAAATTATTTGATAGAACGAAATAATACATTGCACGGTGGATGTAAAATACAGTTTCAAAATTAAACCAAGTTTAGAAACTAAAAACACTTACCCATGTATACTTAAAACTCGAATTTATCTGTTAATTACTTCAATAGACTAACTTAACTTTGCCAAGTCTGTCTAATCTCGAATAACAAGGACAAAATCTAAGTTTAACTTTCTTTTGTTAAGCACTAAAATTAAATTTTCGTACCTGACTCGCGACTTAATCTGTACTTTATACTGGAAGGGTCTCGAACATAATCATCTAAGTTAAAGTGTCGTGTCAAGACAAAACCCTTAATGCAATAATGAAGCAAGCTCACCTACTCTTAATAAACGCAAGGGGTTGGGGGTGAATGACAGCTGGAGCGAAAATAATTCTCAATCGATATTAAGTATTTTTTTTACCGCCTTAAAAAAAGGAGGAGGTTCTCAATTCGATTGTATATATTTTTTAATTGTTATTTTTTGTTTGAAAGAGTAAATTTGTCATATGGTCCCATTTTTACTGGGTCACGATCTGTTTTTTTGTAAAATTATTTGGAAAACTATTTAGGTATATTTTAAGGTAGAAGTATAAGGTATATTATTATACCTTATACTTAGTATTCTTTATTAATAAAGTAAAAGTTTATAATAAATATAAGTAGTAAAATAAAATTGTTGGTCTTTAAAATACTGCATAAAATTCTGGGCATAGGTTGCTTACGTGACCTTAATGAGAATAAAGATATAGTTTTTGCAAAAATTCCTTCAAAAACTCATCTGAGCAAACCAATTTGAGCCAAATAAACACTGTTGGATTGAAAGTTAAATAGTAAAATTGTATTCCATTTTGAGCATGTAATTTTGATATTTCAGGAATGCCTAGAAATTAAAACAATAAAGACAAATGGTTGTTTGTAAAATCAATCAAGGCACAGTCAGGAAGACTAACATTTTGTATCAGAAGATTTGTTTATATGCCAAGTCGCACGCACACGTTGTCGCGGACAACAGCTATAAGGTAATAACGTAAAACATCATAAATCTACCTCATAATAACCGATGAAGCAGATAATCCAGTAAATATTGCCAACAATCAAACCAATAAATCATGTAAATAATCACGGAACTGTAATGTAGGACTTTCGATACTATTTGTTTAGGTATCCAATTTCATACCAGTCAATAGTCTAGATATGCTTATAATCCTATAGGGCAATCATTCGAGTTCAAAGAGCGCAAAACAAGATTTATTCACATTCAGAGTCAGGGTTTGTGTAGCTATGGTTTGCTGCATTCTAGTAACTGTTCGCAAGTTAAGAATTTTTTGTTGTTCCCATAGTTGTGTGAGGAACAAGGTGTGATGTTTCTCCACCACAAAGCGAGGATCCTCCGACGAGGCTCGGTGGTATTGCCTGGTGGAGAGCTGTCCAAAGCGTATTGGAAGTGGTATATATACACACTCTCTGTGAATACTTCGTTATCGCGAATCAGCGCTTTTTGACATTTATGACGATGTCACTTTTGACGTTTGTCGATGTCATCCATCATTTGTCAGAATAAATATGTTTTCTTTCTTCTACTTTCTTTCATCCGTCATTTATCATTTGCGAATACCGCCACAACTGCATTAAATGTATGATAGTGAGTTGTTGATTCATAAACAATAAAAAATCAAATATTCAATCTCACCTTGTGAATAAAAATCTTCCTCGACCGTTCAAACCATTTCAATTCACACAATTTCGAGTTACTTCACAGACGTTCATGGCTAAATTGTCCTTCTATATTTGGAACGTTACGTCGGAGCCGAATCATTCGCTTGAGTTAAGTCTTTGAATTAGAGATGTGCGAACTAGTCGGCCACTTTTGTGGTGTCGGCTATTCGGCTTTACTATTAATGCCAATAACCTAGTATTAGAAGTGCTACATGACTTGTGTCGTTTTGTAATAATATATTGCTCGTGTCGGTGCGATGAACAACACGACATATGACTAGGACATGAATGCTTTTGAAAATTTTACCGAATCTAATGATCGGCCTAGCTAAATAGTCATAGACGCTGATTAGTCAGCCATTCGAGCACTGGCTAATCAGCTAGCCGACTATTCAACCCATATCTACTTTGGATACATTTTTGGAAATTTAAACATGAGTTAGCGATTCTTTGATGATTTTAATAACTTTTAGGTAAGCCTAGATAAATTCCATTTTTTTCAAATTGTATACCCATACCTATGGTTAAAGATGTTCAATAAAACAGACCGCATTTCTGAGCCGCAAGGGCTTAAAATTGGCCCTTTTAAAGGACAATGTTTCGATGCCCACATCGAATTATTTTTTGGCTTGGTCCAGAAGAGTTTAAAGAGTTAGACCAACAGTATCACTAGCAAAGGAACCACACCCAAAAACTGCACAAGTAGTCGTTAAATGTAGCGTTACCGCGAACTTGGCTCGTTTGAGGCGATCCGGTCACAGTACCAAGTTTCCACATGACGTGTGCTCCAGTCTGAATTGTTCGCTTCAAATTAACGGCTCTGCGGTTGTGTTTACTGTTACTACTTCAGTGTATGGTATTTGGTAATAGGCAGAGGTGAAGTGAACAAGTATTACAGCAAATCACGTCGATTCATAAGATTTTAAAGCATTTCGTTGACGACATTCCCATATCACGTCGCTTGTTTTGAGTTAGTTGAATATTTGTAACATTTTTCTGTGACGACGTATAGTTATTCACAGAGACATCAAAATATTTAAGACTCATAATTTTGTAGACTGATAATTATCTCGTTAGTATCAAAGTTGAGTTGTCAAAATGTAATTGGTAATTTAATTAAATAATGTTCAGCGTGATCAATTTTAAATACTGTAGGTGTCAGTGGTTACTCAATAATATATTTTGCGTGACTACAAACAAGAACAAGAGTGAAAATTGATTGATACAGCGATTATTTTTATTAAGTATCATAGCAGCCCTGTATTTTATATTTGTTTCTCTGCTGGGCTCGGGTCTCTTTTCATGATGAACAGAGTAAGACCATAGTCAACCACGCTGGCCAAGTGCGGATTGGTAGACTTCACATAGCCTCGAGCACTTTTTAGCCAATCTCAGGCATGCATGTTTCCTCACTTGTGTTTCCTTTACCGTTAGCAAGCGGTAATTCATATAATTAATACACATATCTTCATAAAGATACCAATTTATTGACAGTGGTGTGTGCCGTGGGTTCGCACCCAAGACCTGCATTTTTTCTGTCAAGAATTTTAGTTTTTTTTTTAAATTTTAAATAAGTAATGAAAAAAAGTCATAATTATATATTTCTGACAATAAAATTTAATTATGAATTCTCAGAGTGTGTTTCGACGACACAGAATTTAAAGAATATTATAATGTTTTAGGAACATTCTTTAACTAATTCTGCCATTCCACTGCATTCGCCTTCGTCCTTCCATCCGTTACATTTCTGTGAAAAAAATGACCTTGGTTAATTTGTGTAACAATAATACGTGACATCAATGAAAAGTTAATAAATTATCATTGTTGATTAGAGTTATGATCAAAAGTATGATAAAAAATAAAAATTAGTGGTTAACTTTAAAACCTGGTTTAGACATATATTTTCCTATTGTTGAGTCACGGCATTGTTAGTTCAATGGTGAATAAAAGTGTCAACATGATTAAGTTATTATTTTGTTCAGTAAGCGTAATGATTTATGTGTAAATACGATTCGAATGTGAAAGGTCATCATAGACTAGGAGTTAATTGTCTATACTATCTCCAAACTAATGACAGATTTTTGTTATATTAAGTCTTAAGGTCAATTTAAATCTCATTGATCACCACGTTTTTATTGCATTACTGGGCCGAAAAAGGTTTAGTTATTTTATTCATCAATTCCTTAGTAAAAAGTTGTGAAATATTGTCAAATTGTTAAGTTTTAAACAGTTAGAAGGTACACTGCTTAACTTACCGCTGCCATAATTTGGAAATGAGTACAATGCTGGATTTTCATCAATTCACAATCGTCCGGAGGTCCGTACGTTGACAGGTCACCTTTAACGCATTTTTGAATAATATTTTGTTTCAGTTCTGAATCGTCTTTAAAATTATTTTCTATGTTTGCTTCATAAGCAACTTTATCGACCTCTCCGTTGCCTGCGTGGAAGCCTTTCTTATCCGCTATGCACTTTTCCCGGGCGCACTGAAACGATATAATATATTAACATCTCGTTTAAAATAATTGTAAAGCTTATTCGTAGAGATCAAGTTAATGTGAACGACTTTTTAACGTTTTGCATCGCTATGTTTTTGTTTGACAAAAACCTGGCTATGCGCGTGCCGACCTGGCTTTTGTACAAAAACATAGCAAGCGCATAGCACACGCAAGTTTTAGTTACTTGGGTATTGCTGAATATCGTACAAAGTATAAGTATAAAATACACAGCGGATTTGCCACTAATATTTAACTTTATTTTTCACTTTATTTAAATACTGGTAGAATACTAGTAGTCAAACTGAATATTCCGTGAAAATAACAATGATTTATTGTTCTGAAGCCATCGTTAACACAAATAGCATACATAAACATCTCGACTAGGAACAAATACGCAAACGCCAGAACGTAGGATAAGGATTTATGTTGGAGTGCGGTTCGCTGTAATGCATTCCGAAGCTTCCGGAGCATCTTTGACAATGGGAATATGCTTGACTTACGAGTTGAATAAAGTGGAAGCATCTATTTCTAAGAATAAAAAGAAGCTTGGCTCTAGCGTTCGATTCACCCTATTCATTGTTCAAGTTAGCTACAATACAACTTGAAATTTTGTATTAAATGTAAATTTTGTTCTGCAATCATTACGCAAATAGTCTAATCAATTTACTGTGTGCTATGACATTTAATTCCAAAAAAGTTAAATAAAATGTGTATGCAAGACCATGTATGGAAGCTGTATCAATAAATGATGCTATAACGCATCCATTCTGTATATTACCAAAATAAAAATGTACATTTTAAATTGACCATTTATAATGCATAACAATCATAAAATTTATACAAATCTCAACGCTTCATGTAGACACGGCTAAAATAATATTCGTCGCGTAAATATCTTACTATGCAAATATAAATTTTTATGCGGCCACAAATTTCACATGACATTAAAAAATACTTGCAATAATGATGTATGGTATAATTAAGTTTTAGAAAAAAATACTTACAGTATGTGGCTCGTGGTCCATTTCGAAGCATTCTTTCAAATCCATATCTTTATCTGGAGGAGGAGGGTGTTCCGTGCAACAATGCATACCAGCCTGTAAAGAAAAAAAGTAATTTGTTTATTTATAGTATAAATACTTATAATATAAACACAACATGATAAATATCAACATCATGTGTTTATAAAGACGTGAAATGTGCTTATAAATATAATGTATACATACATATTTATTATTATAAGAGTTTCAATATGACCTATCATCTTCTTCTGGTTTTAATTCCACTGCGATGGAATGGATGGGTGCAATTCCGTGCTGCTACTGGGCAATTCACATAACAAACATAATCGCCGGCCTGTAAAAGCCACTACTTGAATTTATCTGTCCCGTACAATCATTAACTAAGAGAGAGAGGTGAAACAACCCCCAATAACCCAACACTTAAAAAACAGCATTAAATATTTGCTATTTAATTAAAATGTTATAATTTAAACTTACCGGGCCGCGGGCCTTTCTGCACTTATCATCATCGGCCTGAAATAAAGAAAATATATCAACAATACAATTTAAACTTGCTCTGGCAATCTGCTGTATAAATGAACCGCCTAATATTTATTTTATTTTATTGTAATTTTCTAATTTCTATTTAATTTAAAACTTAGTTAGATTTAATCATAGGAAAATATGACTAACCCAGACGGTGGCTACTAGAACAAGAATCAACACAGCACGATACATGATGATTCGTGAGATAAACAAACTGATATACATAAAAATATCGCGTGTTCCTGTTTATACTAGAAAAATTCTACATAAACTATTCATTCAAGTCTAAACACCAGAAAATTATTGTACTTCCCTGCAATCATCATCACTTTAACACATTGTAAAAAATATATTTAAGTAGGTTTTTTTTCTATAGCGTTGAACTAAGGTCACATTTGATGGTTTATAAATATGCTCTTACGAATAATTCGCCAAATTAAAAGCATAACTGCTTCATTAAGAGACAGACAGACATATCAAATTTTAAAGAAATGTTACTGCTATTAAATGAATCAGAATATTTTTGTGGCTTCTGGAATTCAACATTATAAAATAACTAGCAACCCTCCCTCGCGTCATTTCGGGTACAATGTAGTTGTAAATTGGGCATTTATTTTACATAAAAACCTTTCTCTTGAATCATTCTACCTATTAAAAACTGCATCAAAATCCGTTGCGTAGTATCAATATGTCTAAGCATACAGTGGGACAGACAAACAGAGAAACAGCGGGCAAATGATAGTGATGATTATATAATTTTAAAGCATATTTAAGTTTTATTGTTGAAATGTAATGATGGCAATAATATGTTTTTATTATGACATTTTAAAATTCTGTGCCTGTGTTCTGGGATCATTAAAGTGTTTGTTGTTTTTTGAATGAAAATATTTTTATATCTTTTTTTTCTCCCTATATCTTATTCTAGCTTTAATAAAATTGAAAACAAGCATGGTAAAAAATTCAAATAACCACAATCTCTGCAATTTTCTGATAGTAGATATTTATTTCCAAGATCTTTTAAAAATCTGAAATCCAATTTGTTAGCCTAAATTTTTAACATTGCAACTTTGCTTGAATGTAATGAAAAAGTAAGTAAGTAAAGAATAAAATACTCGTCTGTCGAGTTACGATAACAACGATGATGTCGTAAGACTGAGTGTCAGAAAATAAGTGTGTGCCGTCAGCCGCTTCAATGATCATAAGGTGAGCTGAATAATTTTGCTATAATTCGATTTTATCGAAGCGCTACCCATTCTTATTATGAAGTAGACTTTTTGTGAGAATTTATGGCATCCTGATTTAAAATCGATATGGAAATGAGTCATGTATAATGCGTCGGGGATGTTCGCAGACGCCCGAGTGGACCTGCTTTTATACCACAATGCGCAAGCGAGAGTTGTCCTTGGTGCGCAGAGTGAGGGGCAGCAGCAACAGCATACTGAGCATGATTGCGGATAGGGTAGATTGTGCCTACGTAAGACATTGTTGTGAATTGCATGTGAAAAAAGGCAATTAAAATAAATTAAATTCGTGATTGACTTTAACCTAATGTTTTTATTCAAATGTTATTGTTGTTTTATTTTATTTAATTTAATTTAATTTTCAATCTGTTAATTGTCCATTTCATAATAATGTGATATATTTTAATAATTTATGAGTCAATTATGTAATTAATTTTAACTGCTCCATTTTAAAAATTGTAAGGTGTGGACTAATTTGTCTGAATAAAGAAAGTTATTATTATTATATATTATTATATATAATATTTTTGGACGTTCAACTCGAAAAGTAAGAAATAATTTAACCGAAGAAAAAAACGGATAAGGTTCTTAAGTCAACGTGTATAAATCTATCTAGATATACATAATATATATAAATATATATAGAACTCGGGCCGTTACTTATCCTCGACGGGAATAGTAGGAATCAAATGTAAATTAAAAAAAGAATTAGCTGGCTACTAGGAATATGTTGTGTATTCCTAGTAGCCAGCTGTCAAACTAAAGCTAAGACCTGATTGGTGATGGTGGCCACTATGATTTTTTTTTTAATGTTATAAAGAATCATAACAAACTTCACTTGTTTATACTTTACGCAAGCCAAATTTTTTAAAAGCTTTTATCTACACCCATGCTATAAATCCTCTATAAACGTTCTTGAAACAGTTAGCTAATTGCCAACATTAAAACAGCCAGTGTCATAATAACCATTATAACACCCAAACGGGTTATAATGTTGTACTGAAATTCATTATGCAACTCCTTTTTTACTCATCGAATAGCCACACTCTCATGGCATCTTTATGAATTTCAAAAAAAGAACATGTCATACACGCGCGTTTCAATACCACAGCGCCGTAATTTAAATAAAAACTTATTCGAATTTTTGAATTGACGTCGTATCCCGCCATTTTTGTTCAATAATAGTATTGAAAAAATACTTTTTAATAATTGTACGATCCAAAATGTAAATAATTATTACAATAAATAATTATATTATTACCTATACATAGTTTTTTTGTATTAGTTACTCACTAATTAAACTTTCCATGAATTTACATAGAGTTCTTACAACACTGTACCCTAATACCCTATGGTTTCAGAACATTTATGGAGGATTCATATCATGGGTGTAGATAAAGTCTTGTATGCAACTGTTATAATTAGGTATAAAACCCACACTCGTGTTTTAATACCCCTCATTATAGAACAGTTGCATAAATAACTATTATTTAACTTGCAATGTGGGTACACTTTTTTTGGGGCAGCAAGTAAAATATATTTACTTTTACTAAAAAGTTAAATTTAATAAAAATAAAACATTTGAAACACAAGTTTTTATGTTGATCAAAATATACTTAAAAGTAAAAATAGAAATTATTAAAAAAATATTTTATAATTCTGAAGTCGGTGCCAAGTAAATCGGATAATTAAGAACTAATATTCAGTCAGAAAATAGTTGTTAGAAAGATTGATATTATCTATACAGAGTTATTGTTTACTTGGCACCGACTTCAGAATTATAAAATAATTTTTTAATAATTTCTATTTAACTAAATAAAAAAACGTATTATTTTGTGCGAAGTAAATTTATTTTTTGCTTTTTAGTTTACCTACTTTTTGAAGTCGGTTTTTTTTTGTTAAAAATTATTTTATTTTACGATTTTAAGTGACGGGTAGACCGAGCAAGAATGTTTCTCGAATGAGGAGACAACGGTTACTTGAGACGGAAAACTTATTAATAATAATCCCCGTACTCCTAACCGTTGAGGAGTTGTACCTTCCAGCATCAGCTCAGCAACTTAAAATGCAAATATCCAAGTAGTTTTAGGTAATATACGAAATACAATATAGAAGCTTTTGAAATTTGAGGGTTACCCATGATTTCTCTAGGATCCCATCATCACATCATGACCTCATATTATGAATATACATAAGTAATATTCAACGTCTCGCCTCATCTGTGTATAACTTGAAAGAATACAGTAAACGGCCTCAAGGAGCCTATATTTAAAGAATTATCCCCGTACTCCTAACCGTTGAGGAGTTGTACCTTACAGCATCAGCTCAGCAACATAAAATGCTGACTACTAGATGCAAATATCCGAGTAGTTTTAGATAATATACAAAAAACAATATAAAAGCCTTTTAAATTTGAGGGTTGCCCTCGATTTCTCTAAGATCCCATCATCAGAACGTGACTGGAAAAAAATGGGACCACATGACAAGTATATCCTTTTAAACAAAAACAGAATTTCTCAAATCGGTCCAGGCGTCTTCGAGTAATCGGCGAACAAACATAAAAAAAAACATACAACCGAATTGAGAACCTCCTCCTTTTTTTGAAGTCGGTTAAAAATCAATAGAATAAAGGCGTATTACATTCTACTCATATAATTATGTTTATCTCCTGCTGTCAAGTTCCAAAATAAAAGCTTGTTTCTGAACATATTCTTTTATAATGTTTTATTAAACAAACCTGCTCACACGGATATGGTAAAGATACTTTTTAGGGTTCCGTAGCCGAATGGCAAAAAACGGAGCCCTTATAAATTCGTCATGTCTGTCTGTCTGTCTGTCCGTCCGTCCGTATGTCACAGCCACTTTATTCCGAAACTATTAGGACTACATAATTGAAACTAAGTAAGTAGATGTATTCTGTTAACCGCATTAATATTAGAGGGGGGCTCCCCATACATTGAACTGAAACAATTTTATTTTTTTTTCATTCTACCTATACGTGTGGGGTCTATAGATAGGTCTGTAAAAATTAAATTGAGGTTTCTAGAACCATTTTTATTCAATGTCAATCGTTCCAAAGATATACACTTTCAAAGTGCTAAAATGAGTGTCCCCCCCCGCCCTCTAACTTTTAAACCACAGGAGTGAAAAATCTAAAAAAAATATATATTATAGATCATAATAAAAACTTTCAACCAAAATTGTTTTGAATGATACAGTCGGCAGTTTTTGAGATATAGCACTTTTTCAGCAACCGCAAATTATAACTTTGTTATTGATACAAATTCCATAAAACACTATGAAAAACAAAGTTATTTTTGCTGGCAAAAAATGTTGGTATTTTGGATATTTGTCGGTAATCGGTACGTTTAATGTTGTTACGACTAGCTACGGAACCCTATTGCGCGTGGCCCGACACGCACTTGGCCGGTTTTTTTCAAGTTTATAATTTAAATGTGCAGGACAAGCTCTTGCGGTCAAAACTGATGAGGGGATCGTGACCGGAATGAGGGAAAAGTCACGCGCGGAGAACACGCAATGTGCCTGCCAATGGTGCATGTACCTTCTACAGAACTACATGCTTATTTTTTTCATAACTTCTGACTTCTGTGTTCCTGGTATTTGTAGTGAAAATTGCTTTGTTTCGTTAATTTTGAACTTTTGGTACGGCATAAATTTATAAAAATATAAGACTCTTATCTTATGGAGGGTAAAGATGTACTAAAATTTCGAGATCGACCATTTCATGTACAGAATCACACCATGGGTCTCGTTGTTACCTCAATATCATTATTTAATAAATTTAATAAATATCGTTAAATAATTATCTTTCTCAGTTTGTTTTAGATACTGTGACTTATTTGTAGTTAATTATATTTTATTCGAAGCGTGACTATTTAACAACAAAATTTTAAAATATGAAATTAAATAAAACTTAAATAATTAAATTATAATACTTATTGCAATATAATGATTTGACATCGGAGCTCAGATTGACTTTAATTACCAGCTGCGATGGGTATTGCATCATGAGAAGAGCTGGTGAGAAGCTCATGTGCACCATCTTTTCCAATTCATACAACATTTATTTTATTGACAATAATTCTTTGTGTAAGTTAAAAGTTAAAACAACTAAAACTCATAATTTATATTTTTTGAATCCACTACAATTTGTAGGTATTACAAAACTTAATAAAATCAATATAACAACCGCAATGCGTAGTAATTCCGAACTGTTTCATCTATACATGTATCAATAACTTTCAAGAGAGCAATTTATGTTATCCCAAGAGCCTCATAACAGTGCTATAGCGAATGAGAGTTCCAGTAATAAAACAGTAAAAACTTCTCGTTAATACTGTAGTGGCTAAAGGTCACACATAAGAATTCACTGGCATGTCCAATTTAGTAATGCAATGAATTTGATAAAAAAAAATTGCAAATCTAATTTTATTAGTGGTCTCTTTTAACTTATTGTATATAAAACGATCTCGTCAACAAAATAAAAATATTATGACACAAACGTATAAGTATATTATTTTATAACATCAACTTTTTATTTTAATGAATTAACTTACGTGTTGTAAATTATATTTAAATGGACGTGGCAAAGTATTATGAAACATAATAATACCTTTTTCGTTACATAATTCAATTATCAATCATAAACATACACTTAAGTGACTCTGAAAGTCTTCGTTGAGTTTAATTTACTTAATACATTTTGTGGAACTTTAATGAAAAAAAGAAAAGATTATAATCGGGAGCATCCGACAATTGAATCACTTTTGGCCGTCTAACAGCGAAAATTCAAATTATTATTCTTAATACAAAATTTGACAAAATTGTTTTATTGTAATTTTTATTAATAAATAGTGCCATGACTGAAGAAAAAGTTGCAATACATTCCTTCACAATCATGGTAGCATTTGTATCGAAGTTAATAAATATAAGTTCTTCCCTAAAACCTTTAAAGTGGATGAGTGGAATCGATGACTCTCGTGATTCAATGTCAGATAACACTTCATATGAAACGGGTTCCGCATAAAATTTGATCAGTCATTAAATCAATTAAAGTATCTACCAAATTAGAAGTCTCAAAAAATGAACACACCTGATTTTGTTTCGACAACGCCGATAGAAATGTTGCCATCCTCTGAATATGACAAATAACTGCTTGGGTAAAGGCTCATATAGGAAAGGGGTCTCATGATATCAAATTAAACGACTATACAATTGCAAAACAGACGTTTAACAATATTGGATTGCTATTCAAACCTTTACAACAAACCTAAATATTGTTGTCAGTTTCTTTGCAAAAGCTTTTCTACTTTCTGCAGTGCTCTTCATTAAACTTTTTTATTCTTTGCTTGCTTTTTTTTTCTTCTGTTTTTACACAAACGCTTTTTAAAAGTAACGGCCTTATTTTCTGTAATTTAACAATAAGCATTTAATGACACATTTTAAGCATTAATATATATAATATGAATACTATGTTGACACTAAAAGCAAGTGCCAACGTGTGCGTTAACATCAACTAACAGCTTGTTTTGATTAAGTTCTGGTTACAACCTCATCTACATAGAATTACACGAACGCTAACACGAAATAATTTAATTCAGTACTCAAATATCAGACACTTGGAGCAACCTTCGTTCACGATTCTGTTTGGGTCGGTAGCAAATACACCTCCGCATTTGCTTGACACATTCATTAATGTCAATATTAACTCGGGAAGCTCTTTCCTCTACGTCTCTTCTCATACATGTATGTGAATTTTAGACACTGAACCGCGTATGCGCGGTGAAGACGACATTTTTGATGATTTTTTATTTATATTGCATGTTCAGTATGTAGAAAAACTAAAAGAAAGTGACATCAGAAGCAGTAAAACGAATGTTAAACATGCAAATTTCTATGTGAAACATTGCAATTTGCAAAATTGATGAAAGTCCCGTTTTCAGAAAAAATATTTGATTGCAATGATTACAAGTCTAAAAAGCAGGTATTCTTTTGTTATTTATAGGTCGGAAGGAAATTTTGCGAAATTTACTTATCTACATTTAAAATATATAAAAAATGAATTTATGACTACTTGAAACTTTAATATCAATAAATCGTAAAATATTAACTATTTTATCATAATCATAAAACAGTCTGTGTTTTACCTTTGCAGCAGCGTATAGAATCGTTAAATACTAAAGTCAGCACTTTTAATAGGCGTACCTTAACAAAGATATAACAAGATATAGGTATATTAGATAATTTATGATGACGAGAGGTGTTAAAGATAATCTGAATTAAGGATGTTAAAATTACACATTATTATGATATTTTCTTTAGGTAAAATATTCTTAATTGATGTATTAAACGTGTTGTTTTTATATTATACTGGATACAGGACTCTTTACAATACATTTCTTAATCTTAATACATAAAAACCTCGTGATTTTGATCGTCAGCTGATCCAATTTTTATAATCTTCGGACGATAGCTAGTTGTTTTTTAATAAATATAATAAGGGCCAATTTCACCGCCTCGAATTCAACGCCTTACTAAGGTTTTTGGTCCCGTTCAAAGATTGAATATAAGAGAGAGATGGATCGGGTTAATCATTCAACTCGGGTGGTAAAATTAGCACTAAGTTCCATGCACTAATTTCTTTCTCAATTGATCATTCTTTAAATTTTCCTGAGAACTACTAACTTCGATCATTTTATGCATGAATTTAATAGCAAAGCAACATGCGCCAAAGCTTTTATATTAGGTGTATTGTTTTCAAAGCTTTCTTACTTATTAAATAACCCACTCAATATAAAATTTTGTAATAAGCTAAAAAATGCGCCTGATAAGAATCGGTATAAACAAAATACTATTGTTTTCTAAACAATTTTTAGTGAACAATCCAGGGCTACGTATAACACTGGACATGCAAGAGCACGCATTAGCATACAAATAGCTCCGTGGTCCGTGATCCACTCTAGCCACTCGGATTGTGAATGCTATCAGTTGTAATTAAGCTGTCGTCGCTTGTCTAGACTGACGATAATTTTTGCCTGCATGGTATCGCGGGTTGATTACACACGAGTCAGTTTTCGCAGTGATTGGTAAGAGTGTTGTTTTTAAATAAAAAAAAACCAAGTTAAGTCCCTTACGTGTATGTAAAGATTAATTCATAATAATATTAATTTAGGCCTTAATCTGATTTAACGCGAATTCTTACGTGACGTTAAAATTCGTGCAGTCACAGGTATGAAATACGGCAGGCAAATTCCGAAAGTGAAATCAAAACCTTGTAAAATATACAAGTATCTAAAATATTTTGAATTGGCCTGCCGAACGTGAGCTGTAATGTTTTATAATAAAAATCTTTTAGTTTTTTTTTTTTTTTTTTTGATTGATCAAGTAAAATGCAATTTCGTTCTTGCATTCATTTAAGAGTTAATCATCATGCATCTGGTTCAGTCTTACATTTAAGATGAAAGAGAATACCGTGCACAGATTTGGATTACACGTCAGCTTCAATATGTTAGGATCTTAAATTCCAAAAGCTTGGATACTGCGTTTTGGCATTGGTCCACGACGGATTGATTCCACGTCTAGATTTGTAGCAGATGCCATTAGTATGCAGGACGTTGGATTGGCTTGCTGGCAAACATGGTTCGAGTCACCTTTGTACGTTAATCCATACGACATTTGCGTCCCGTCTAATCAAGTCGTTGCAATTTCTTTAAAATTGAATATAACATGCACTTTACGACTAGAGATCATAGAAATATGAACTAAATTAACATACATGTATTTTTATACTTATAAACACTTAAAACAATATGGGGCCGGCAGGAACCTGCGACCTTTTGCACACCGAGCAGTTACTTTAATTTTACCGGTCACATAATTTTTCAACTGTTTCTAATTATAATTTGCTAAGCATAGTTAAATGCTTTAAAAATAATCAATAAGAAATACATGTATTTGTATTTTGAGCAAACTTCTAATGACTCATTAGAAGTTTTACTAAAAGTTTTTTTTGTATTATCCATTATCTTTATTAAAATAAAAGAATAGACACCATTATTTTATTATCTCTCTTTCCAATCATTCTCGTCAATATCGATCATTGTTTGAAACTAAATGTCAAAAATAAAATATTACCCTTTCGGCACTTTTATCTGAACTAGAAAATAATACAGGTCTGCATATCAAAGAGGTAAATCCAATAACGTCAGTTCACATGATAGATGGAACACATTAGCAACAAAGAACCGAGTGATAACTCTCTCGATTCAAAGCCTAGATTTTAAATTTATGCCCGGGCTACATTCGATAGTGAAATGAATTCACAGGAATTTGATGTATTGCTATTGCTATTATCGCGTTAAGATTTTGATGGTAATTAAATTGAATATGCAATTTCATTATCCTGGCATTATGTCTCAAAATCTACTATAAATATTTAAAGACTATTATTATACTATTATGACTTATAATAACTATTATGAACTAAATAAGAAACATTTAGGTTTTTCTGAACATTCCATCAGGAAATTCTCAATAGCAGTACGGAGTTGCTGAAATATGAATTGCACCTTTTATTTAACACACACCTAAATAATAAAAAATCTATTTAATAACAAATGAATGAAGACCAAAAATAAGTTCTTAGTACAAATCAATATTTTTTTCCAGTGGTTAGCGTATGCGCATTTTACTCTAAGGTCTCGGGTTCGATTTCCAGGTCGGGCAAAGTGTTATTTGGAAACTTTCTGCCTCAATGACAGCACGAAGTTGGAATTGTCTCCGGTGGATGGCGATAGGCTTACCCTCTATCCTATGGGACCTAAAATGTGGATGTTGTACACTTCTGCCACGACTTTCTGGGTACTATAAACATGATGTTATGTTCTTTGTCTGCACGTGTAGTGTAGTGGTTTAAGCGGTCGCCTCGCCGCTCTCCACTGCACTGGTGTTGTGGGTTCGATCCCCACATGGGACAAATCTTTGTGTGATTCGCAAAGATTTGTTCTGAGACTGGAAGTGCTTGTGTGAGTGAATGTGTGTATTTTGCCTTGTCATTGGATAGTGTAATTGCTTCTGGCGTTCTATCTAATGTAAAAAATCCAAATTTATTCACTTTTTTTTCTTTCTGCTGATCATTATTCCTTTCCAAAGCAATTCTTTCAAGTAATACCCATTGGTAGTCTTGTGCTTTTGCCAAAAACGGCATACGGTAGAATTTTGCGAGACAGCCCACTTAAAACTTTAAGTTTTATGACTGGACCGCTACCGAAATATTACTGTCTGGACATATTCCGAAATGGCCGCTAAATTTTAGAGTTAATATCATTCTTCTTAAGAAAAAATGGCCCTAGAGTTTTGACATGTTTTTGTAAAGTTGAAGTTTTGATTTATATGTTTATGTTTGCTATTCTTAAATCTGCTTTTTGATGAAAAGTGAGTGCATTTAGATGTCGAGGGAGTTGGCTAAGTTGACAAAGTTTGTTGAAAAGTTACTTTTTGACTTTGAATATATTTTATTTTAAAGCAACAACTGTATGCTTAAAGAGTCGTTGACAGTTTGAAATATTTTTATATTCACACAAGAATTAACTTACAATAACACTATTTGCTTCGATTGTCTAGTGGTTAGCGTATGAACCTTTTACCACGAGGTCTCGGGTTCGATTTCCAGGTTGAGCAAAAAATACACAATAGAAGCATGGAGTTAGAATTGTGCTAGGTAGATGGCGATGACGAAATTATGAAATGTGGGTGTTGTACAGTCTTCTGGGTAATTTTACCGTGATGTAACGTTCTGTGACTGTTCCTGCGTCTAATCGCCGTCATCCTGCATCCAACCGGTTCTTCACCGGCCAGCCATACAAACCATAAAAAATACCTAATCCATTTCATCCACCATAAGTGCCCTATCGATGCTACACACAATTGAGTGAACAGCTCCCTTCGGTCTTAAATAATACTCATACAAAAAACATAACGGAACAAGGCGATATATGAAAACGACGGTGGTAATGGATACTCGGTGCCATCAACTGCCATAACCATAATTGGTTCGTGAATCCCCTTGGAGTTTAAACGCTTTTGACAGTTCGAAAGCTTTTAAAAAGTGTTCTCGAGATGATATTTTGTGTGATATTGTCGAAAACGAGGGGATTAAAGTGAAATTTGCATATTTTTGCTGTTGTGACAATTTTGTCACACATGGAACGCGAATAATTTACTGTTACTATTTCGGATTCCGTATGTTTTCGATATAATATTGTGCATGTTATTGTTTTATTTTTTATCGAAAAAGAAATGCTTTTTCTTACATTTGTTACTCAACTCGTTGCTGCTTTTGGCTGCGCCCGCGTGGGTTGTCGATATAGGTCGCGTCACGTAAAAAGAACGCTGGAAGAAAGTGGTGGAGGGGGTGTTTGCGCATTCGTACACTCGCGCACGAAAGTACTAGCTACCTATTATTTTATTTTTGAACTAGCTTGTCGCTCACGGCTTCTTATATTGGTTTTCGGTAAGTACATTGCAAAATTTATTAGGTAAAATATCATTAAATAGAATTTAAAACATGTTTAATTTAGTTTAAAATGTTTAATCTAATTACAAAAAAATAAAGTAATATTGATACTCCTTCCATTAAGTCGTCGTTGGTGCGTGAAAACCAGATAAGGACGCGGTCTTCGCAACTTGCCTATGGTAGGCAATTCTTTTTCAGTGACGTGGAAATTGTGGATGATTTTTTTTATAACACCCTGGTCAAAGTTGTCAATGTCTGTTATTGGTTTTTGTTTGATTCTTTTATTTTTGCCGGGAGTTCCAAATACAGTAAGGAACTCTGAATCTTTTGAACCTATTACAATTCGTCTCACTGTAGACTCAGAACATTTTGTTGCCACTGCGGTCCGTTACATACATTGTTTTAAATTATCAACTGCATTATTATCAGCCTCTCTGTTCATAAAACAATATACGTCATAAATCATTTTTCTCACTTTTCTGTGTAAAACCATTTCGTAAATAAAAACTTTTGTGCGCGATGGTATTTTGAGAACGAATATAACGTGGACACAGTACGGAAGCCAAAGGTTGACTGATGAAACAATAGCGCACCGGCAAGCATGCGGCGCGGGACCCGCCTGCCCCGCGCCGCCCCTCATATCGCCAAACAGTCCGAAAAATCGCCTAATGCGCAGCTTGACCGCCAGCGTTCTTTTTACATGACGCGACCTATGAAAGAAAGCAATTTATATTAAATTTAACAACGTTAAATTTTGTTATTTTTCTGATTATATATATAATTATTTAAAATGGATAGTGAAAAATGGCAAACGAAAATTCTAACTCCGCGATACTAAAAAAGGTATGACAAAATATCTAAATAACAGTTTTCCAGACACGGGTATCAAGCTCGAGACCTCGCGAAAAAAGTTGCATATGCCTAAGCTACTACTAGACCAACAACTGACCCATTGGTACAAGAATAAGCATTTGTGACCTACATTACAAGACACTAAGGAACAGTAGTTTCAGAGTTTCCATATAGATTTTATCCGGACCACAAAATATAGCCAGACCGAATTTAAAAACGAGTTCCATTTGAAAAAAGAACACAGCTGTCGTTTTAATTGATGTCTGCTATATCCAGTTGGCAGGATAATGCCAATAAGGTATTTCTAACACCTGTGATATTGGGGCTCAATATCTTTTAAAATTTCGAATGGTGTTAGTTATTAGTGGAACAGTTAACAATAAGTTAACCTTGTAACATTGTATCTACAGCCGTTACACTGAGCATTTGACGTTTCCATTTAATCCATAACAATGAACTCAACTAATAGGTAGTCCTGTGTGGTGAAGTCTATTCTCATGAATCACAATGCTCGTTTTGAAGTCTGGTGACACGGAAGCCGAGACAAGTTATACACACATTGAACAGATTGCTCTCAAGGCACAAAAGCCAAGTGAGTCTGTTATAGTACCTGTTGTGTATATTAACAAAACCTCTATTTTGTGACCTGTTTCGGGAAAAATATGAATCTGATATAGCATGATTATTTTAAGTAAATTGCAAAAAGTGTAAGGCCATTTTTTTTTTATGAAACACGGGCCAAATCTCCAAAAATATTCAATCTCTTCAAAATAACTTAGTTATTATTTACTATTTCTACAAAAGGTTACATAACGAATTTACTTGCTCACTATGTAAGCTATAGTTCAGCGTAATGTAAGAGACCAATAAGTACGAGGTAAACGCTCAATTCACTGAATTGTAGCCAACTATTCATTGAAAACAAAACGATTAGTTTAGGAATACACTAGAAAGAGTGCATTTAGACTTTTTTATGTTTATCTTGTGACAAATCTCATCACTTCTGAAAAATAATGTTTTTTGAATACAAAACGTTTACGCAATGTCGTCAGGTATATTTTAGCTCCTTTTCTTCCATTTCTAAGTTGCAAAAATAACTCTTTAATATCTTAATTTTGATTAATCTATCATTACGTTTAAACCAGTAAAGTAAACCTTTATCATAATATAATTATTTTTTCGTGGAAAATCACTATAAAGCGCTTACATAATATAGTTTGGTTGTTTCATTTACCTCAAGTCGACTGAAACTTACATCAGCAGACAAAAAATTTGTGTTTATTTTATGAAAACATAAACAAAATTGAAAAACACACTTCTGATAATAAGATGAGGCTCGTGCCTAGCAAGTAGGATCTGTATGTGTTTAAAGGGCTGCTTTTAATCAATATTGATTTCAAAAAGTTACTATTACATATACTATATTATTTTAGTTGTGTATAAAACACAACTAAAATTATATTTCTCATATCTTGTCTTTTATCAAGTGAGAAAAGATCTTCATTTTAACTCTAAACGGTGAAACAACATCTTTTCTCGTTATTATGAGGACAGTACCAATTTTCGCACACTGCATATTTTCACTAAGAAAATTCCACGTTTCAAAACTATATTTCGTAAAGCGAAATCCGTATCTGTCTGTGATAAGTTTCATTTTAGTGTTTTATTCACGTTTTATCCTTATCGCAAACGTGTTTATAGTTCATTTTCTAGAAAATTTTGGATGTTTAGATGTATTTTATGTTTGTATGTTGATTTTAAAATCTTGTCCTTGGATAAGCTTATATTTTTTTTATTGAAAATAATACTACTGAGATAGTTCGAAAATATTACTAAGGTCATTATTGTTAAACCTCTTCAGCAACTTGCTTCAGTCCGTGACATCGCTAGCAAAACAGTGAAACTAAAATAGGTTAAAACAAAATGGCTTTTGCGCTAGTTATACCCAATCGAAACAGAAATACAAAGAGCCGTCTGAAAACGAACTATCGGTAGGTTCATTAGCACAGTGGATGGTAGGAAGTTAATGCAGTTAGCACAATTAGGCGTTGCCGACTGCACCTGGTCAAACCGCAAACAAATTGGGCCCACGCTGACCGTGTGTTAGCGTCCGAATACTGTTATAAACTGTTCAGGCTTAATTCTTAATGATGTAGCTTTAAAACTGATATCAAATTGCGTAGGCTGTTGCGATTAGACAAGAGAGTTGGAAGCGAATTTATAGGAAGGACTGTGAGATTTTGGGGTCTACTGCATGCATGTATGATTTTGAAAATTAGAAATGAAATATGAATTGCACGTTTTATTTCACACACACCTAATGAATCATCATTTCATCATTTAGCCTCTCGTAGTCCACTGCTGGACATAGGCCTCTCTCAATGTGCGCCACCACACCAGATCCTGCACCTTCCGCATCCAGTCCCCTCCAGCGACCTTCTTCAGGTCGTCAGTCCACCTGGCAGGGGGGCGTCCCACCCTACGGTTGCCGAGTCGCGGTCTCCATTCCAGGACTCGTTTGCTCCAACGGCTGTCGGTCCGTCGGCAAACGTGACCAGCCCACTGCCACTTCAACGAGCTTATTTTGCGAGCTATGTCGGTTACTTTGGTTCTTTGTCGGATGGCCTCATTACGAATTTTATCGTTCAAAGAAACTCCGAGCATAGCTCGCTCCATAGCCCGCTGCGCGACTTTAAATTTGTGGACTAGTGCAACCGTTAATGTCCATGTCTCGGCACCGTAGGTCATAAAATGACCTACCTTGTCACACCTAATGAATATAAAAAGAAAAATATTCAATAACAAATAAATTTGAATGATTAGTTCACAAGCATAATAAAAAGTTGGTCTAGTGATTAGCGTATGCACCTTTCACTGCGAGGTCTCGGGTTCAATGACTGTTAGAAAATTCCTCAATAGCTGCACGGAGTTGGCATTGTGCCCGATGGATGGCAACAGGCTCACCCTCCATCCTATACCTAAACATAACCGGTAAAATGTGGGTGTTGTACACCTTTGCTAAACCCTTCTGGGTAATATAAGCGTTGTATTTGTTATGTTTATTTTGTATTACTAAATAGTATTAACTAAGTTGCTATCATTTTCGAACACAACGATTTATTGAACCATTCATCCTTCAAGCTTTGAATTTACGTTTATAAGTAAATATTGTGAGTTCAAGAAGCGCTGAGTGAAGAATATTAATACTTTTAGAGAGCAGTACAATCCCTTTCACAGTCAACATCTACCCTCAATTCAGTTATTCAATCATATTCTTGTGTCTGAGTTTTCCATTTCGCTGAGACTCGCTACTATGTAAGTGTCTTCATATCGTCAAAGAGACGGACCTTTTGTTACAAAGAATTCGAGTGTAGGTTGAGGAGCTGTGTTGAAGTTGTTTTACGTTAAGATTTCTTGCTGAGCATCTATTTGTGGAGCCACGTTGTTTTTTGATGTTGCCTGATGGAAACAATAAAAATTTATGGATTTATGTACCTATAGCATTTAGCCATGCTTAGCCATCTAGTATTAAGAACAAACACCGCTTCAAGTCCAATTATTTTGTCGACAGGACAAAAAAATTGGACTTGAAGCTTCTTAGTATTAGTATAAAATGAGTTTTTGTCATTGTATACTTAAATACGAGTAGTGATTGCTAATGTAGATAAGAACAAAAATAAATTCTAGATGGAACATTAAAACAAATAATAATAAGGATAATAATAAGAATTAGAATCATTTATTTGAACATGAGTTATAACAGTTTCATACATTACAATTGCAGTCTGTCACATTCTACCTTTTAGGTGTGCAAATAAGAAAAGCATTTATGATATAACTGAGTTACAGTACCATCTTTTTTATACTGGGAAATGCCTGACGCATACCACTGATCCGAGCAGAGTCAGTGGTTATTTCCGAGTTGCACGGACTAAAACCCAGTGTGTTCCGTCAACAAGACTTTGCCGGGGCGCCAAGTATCGCTCGTGCATAGACGCTGACAGAATTACAGTACCAACTGTATTAACCAATGAGAAAGACGATAGTTTTAATACAAAGTGTTAACGTTACCATACAGTGTACATATAACATTTTATAAACAAAATTTAAAAACATAGAATATTCACAAAACTAATTTCTAACATTAAATCCTGCGAATACTGAATATGGTGTCTGACACGTCAAACTTCAAACTACAGTAAAAGCATCTAAATTATGCGAAGTCAGTCCATTCACAAGTTGAACTACACTCAAGTCAGTCCACGCGACCGCGACATTACACTTCCTCTGTGATAGAGTAAGTAGGTCAGACCGAGTAATAAGCCTGTTTTGTTGAAGGAGTAGATGCTAACTATATTCTAGTCTAAGATAGTAATGCAAAATTACTGAGAGAATGGATATAACACAATTGTTCTAGGTAACTCTATATATTAAAGGCAGTTTATACTACGCCCACAGCGAACGAACGTGTAGTCCACCTGATGGTAAGTGGAGTACAGCCCATGGACATCAACAATCCACAAATGCAGATTATAGATGCGTCGCTGCAGCTGAGGACTACGGTGTTATACCTCGTGTGCCAGTAATTTCAGGACCTGATCTCACCACAAACCAGAACACAGTAATGGAAGCACTACTATTTGGCGGCAGGTTAAGGTAAGACGGTGGTGCTGACGCCCTCGAGCTCATTCATAAGAGCTCTACCACCAGTAGAAGCTAGCTATTTGTTCAAAATTCTATTCTAGAATTATAGATGTATGCGAGTGTTTTTTTTTGTCAATAAATTTATGCACAATAGAAGTATAATGGCGGACTTAATGCCTAAGACATTTTCTAACAGTCAACCATAAGTAGGTGCAGAGACGATAATGGTTTATGCTTTTTTAGAAGTGAACAACAGTACCTACTAGTAGATTTTCCTTAACTATTAAATTATTTTAAATTTAGATTTGTATTAAAATAAGAATAACAAGATTCATAGCCATAAAATAAGTAAAATTAAACCTTAATCGATTAATTTCAATATATTGTATTCTTCTTCTTCGTCGTGTCGATGGCTGAGTCAAATTTTATTTTGGCTTGCCATCGTGGTGAAAGGATTAGCCAGTTCGCTTTGGAGAACTCGCGAATTGCCCAGGGTGCGCCGGACGTAGGGAATCGTTGTGTACGTCACTCGGGGAGGCTCCTTTCATGCACACCATATTGTATTTTGACAGGTACAGTCTGAAAATATATAAAATAAGTTGTCCAGAATTCTATTTAAGAGGACGTCATCCACAAAACCAAATGCAGTTACTTGTGTGCCGGACATCCGTGAGCTTGAGTGCATTTCAACAACGAAATTCTGTTGAAAGCTCCTGAAAGCACTGAAGTAGATGCTAGGCTTGCAATTTCTAAGACATTGTGGTACTATAGAATTTAGATCACACAGAAGGCGATAGTCTGTAATGCTAACAGACAGTGATTAGTTTCCTGGTTAAATGGAAATGAAATTAAGGTTTCGACAGTCATAAATATTTACTGTTTTAAAGAAGAACGCAATTAATCTTTAGCATTGCATTGTTCACTTTTACTACTATAATCTAACTGCTATTAATATATAATATATATTTGCAAAGTGTTATGAAAATAATATGATTGAGTGGTGTAGACACCAAATCTCCAATTTAAAAACCAATTTTATACCAATCAGAAAGAGTTACTTTCAGAATTATTATATTAATTAGGGTTATTATTATTCTAAACACAATTTTAATTAGCCTGAACCTTTTTTAGACCTAACTAACATCTAGTTATACTGGAACTGGTATGAATTTTCACAAAGCGTCCGATCTAGATAAAAGTATACTTACAAAGGGAAATAGACTATTATTTCAGCGTGACATCCCCTAACAGTGGAGATAAGAGTTTAATGAGCGAACAAACACCGATCAGAGGCTTTTATTGCAATACATTATACAGATTGTGAGCTATAGTGTTGGCAGATAGTTTATTTTTGCTTGGATTGCCAATAGCGTGTGACAGCGGGTTTATGCAATTGGAGTGTCAACGTACGGTGTAAGGTTTTATTATTTGTGGCTAGAGATTACACTTCACGTATTTTATTTCGTCAAGGTGCAGAATGAGGAGCAAAGAAGTTAAGAAGTAACTATGTCATAGATTTTTCAAGATAGAATAATTCCTCATTGCTATTAAGATAAATAGAGATAGATACTTTAGATAGGTTCGTAGTAAAGTTAAGTAGGTTTTATACTAAGCTAAATGTTGCCCGCAACTTCATCAACGTGAAATTCGATATTTCGTGCTATTTTATTTAAAATTGAGAAACTTTTTAATTAAATTTTAACCACAAATGTTCCTCTTTTTTATTTAGAGTGGATTTTTAAAAAAAAATGTAACATTAGCAAAATTTCATTCATTTTCCTTTAAAATTTACGAACATTTCATATAAACTTATCCTCATAGGGATAAATTACAAAGATAAAACTTATACAAGTTTTAAGATAGACCTCCAGATATACAACTGTGTAAACCGCATTTAATACGTTGTAGTAATAATGTAGTATTAACGAACATACAGTCTGACAGAAAAACAGACCAATTTCTAAAAAAAATATGTTCGAACTTCTACTGCTGTATTTTAATAATATTATAGATACCATGCAAATATAGATAGATGAAAGCATATCAAGTTGGTGACAGCGCAAGTATCTAATACTCAATTGCATATTATCTTTAAAGTACGCATTTAAATCCTACGTGAAGGTACAATGCTGAATGCTTAAAAGGAAAATTGTTATAAAAAAACCATGGAAAAAAGTGGATATATCATTATAGGGTTACAACATCATACAAAATACGAGGCACAATTAAATATAGAAATTTCCATTTAATGCGTATCACTAGAATTGTCGAAAGGCAGTTTGAATTTCCAGTTTGACTTTGATGTACATAATGTATGATTTTAGTATCTATTCATAACATAGCTTATGTTGAACTAACATTTATTGAATATATCAACTCTAACACGTATGTCGTATATTTACTTTCCGCGCTAAACCTACATTATAGAATTTATTTATAGATCCCGTTGTTGAAGGAGTCAAGTACGCACGGTATTTGAACATCTACAATTCCCTTAGAAGCGTGAAACCCTTGAGATTCGCTCCATTGGGATATAGAGTGGGAATTTTTAGCTAAGGGGTTTAATATAATGGAGCCGGAAATTACTTTACAATATTTTTAGTGTTAACTGTAACCTATAACAAATATTGAGTTATTTCACAATGGCTTTATTTGCATTTAGGTATTCATTATGATATTGGCTGCTTTATTTTATCACAGTCATACGTTTGTTAATTATATTAGAACTTACGTAAATGATACTGTACTGACGACCGGATGGCGGAATGGGTAGTGTACCTGCTCGCGACGCCGAGGTCGCGGGTTCGATTCCCGCTTAAGACAATACTTTGTGTGCATGAACATGGAGGTTTGTCTGGCTGGGTGTTTCTATGTATCATAAGTTTGTATTTACAAAAGAAAAGTATATATGTATTAGTATCAGTTATTCTAGTACCCATATTACAAGCTCTGCTTAGTTTGGGACTAGATTGCGTTGTGTGTAAGTTGTGAGATATTTATTATTTATAACTGTAGTATAGTCTACATGATAATAGTTCTATGTATTAATATGGTTGAAATATTTAATTTTAATTCAATTATTTGCCACAACAACGAATGTTGTTTTGTGAAACTCTGCTTAGTATAAGTTATACTGTATTTGTTAAAAATAAATAAATAATAATAATAAGAATGCAAATCCACAATGCTTTAAACAAATACAAATATAATTACATTTCTTAGAGGCGTTTGAGCTGAAACTTCTGGAACGTTATGAAAATTATTATAAACTTAAAATTTGGTATTTATCAGGTACAGTTTAAAGTAGGCCTATTCCATTAATAAAATAATGTTTAATATTTTTAAACACAAGAATAATAGCTCTATTTAATAATAGAGATAATATTCTTGTGTTTAAATATATTATTATTAACTCTGAATATACAAGAATTGCTCGTTTGATATAGTAAGAAATATTATGTTATGTTGTATATATTCTATAAATAAAAGCCGTATTTTATTGCATATTGAGAAGGTCTAGTAATTAAATTAAAATAATCAAAATGTATAAAATATTATATTCCAATGTTGTTCTAACGTAAATATAACATACCTGCCGTTCTTATTGCCAACACAAATGCTCTCGTATTTTAGCAATACTGTGTGCCTCTGCGGTCCCACAGTTACACCAAAACAAATCTAGTACTATTACTTTGAATAATAGCCGCCATGCTACACAATTTAGTTGATTAATATACTTGAGAGCAACACACAAATATTACACGACATTTTAACGTATCATACTCGTGCAATAAAATGCATTGCATCATTTTTCATCGCCGATAGAACAAAATTGTGTTGGGGAAAATCTGTACATGTCTTTTTTTTTTGTAAGTACATTTTTATTATTTAATTAATTAAAAATAATAAACTAATCTTAAAAATCTATTCTAATCTGTCATGATTAAATAATTTTGATTGCTTAATTTACATCGTTAAATATTTCTATGAGTTTGTAGTGAAGTTTTTATTTTAACTGCTACATCTACTGCATCAAAAAACAGTATATTTATTGACTTGGTTCAGGTTTCAAAACTTTATAAAAATATATATTCAAGTATAATAAAAATAAATAAAAAGTGAAATGCTTTACATTTTGAATTGACACCGCCTGAATAATCCTATTTTGCGAGGCTTTTGGCAAACATGTCGTATTTATTTACAGGAGATCAATTTGTTTGAGCTACGGGGTTTGATCTACCAATGTGCATACTTCACGATCCAACTTTCAAAGGTTTTTTACATACAAGTATACAAGTATATTTTCTCTTAAGAATATATGGACTTAACTGTCTGTTTTGTTCTGCGTTTTTTACTTCTATTTCATTTTCTATTAAGGAAGTAATATTTAATTTTATTAATGTAAAAGCTTATGATACAGTAATAATGATCAGATTAGTTGATATTATTGCTAATAACAAGTTACCACAAATAAAGCGATGTTAAAATATTTATGTTGATGGAGAATTGTTGAATACATTATAGTTTAATGTACGTGTTTATTGAACTATCCAACAACATCAAAAAAAACAATTACATTAAACGAATTACAAAATCACAATCAAAATATATTTTGTAATAAGTAAGACGGATGTCTCATTTATTGTTATCTTTTATTAATGGTTCCCAAAATGACTAAATGAAAAAGTAATAATCATAATCATCTGTGATAAAACAAAAAACTACTGAGGTGTCAAGGGACACCCGGATGGAACGAAGTTCCTTTCGATTAATTAGTAAAGAAATTTTTATTTTTCTAAGTTATAAAAAAAATCTTAATGTGGTTCACCGAATACTCACTCTGTGTGTCTGATGATGTAGCACCGTAGCTGTAACGTAGCATGTAATTACTATGCCGCTACGAGAATTGCTATGAAATGTGTCGTTACAATTTTTCGTCCCAATATTTTTCCGTCTAGCCCCCTTTCACAACGCGCGATAAGGAACTTCGTTCCAAAATTTAACATTCTAGAAGGCTGATCCCCTGACATCTTGTGACCCCTGATGTCTGTCGTGAGTTAGTTCCTCAAACAACGTACAGGCTCTAATTCTTACTTAGCCTGTTTTAACAGACAACTCAAAGGCTGTCGTTTCATGTAAATAGTGGTCAGTAGTTTAGCAGTCGTTTAAGTTAGGCATTTGTTGTACAAAGCAGCCCCTAGGCCTTAGTAAATAACGATATAACAGTCGACGGTCTGTCATTTCTGTCCAGATCTCATTATATTATCATATCTATCTCATACATTTATATTATTATTATTTATAAGTTTACTATATGAACTAACAACATTTTAACCATCGGTTTTACTATTTTGTTGGGTGTCAGGTTGCGAAATTCTGATGTCAGTTGCGGAGGTCTGATGCCACGAACTGTGCCTGAATTATATTATAAACGACCTAAGACTAAAAGTTGACCCTGATCCAATGGGTTATAACTCGGAGAAGGATAATGGTATCCTTTTTACCAACCAATCGAATTGAGAACCTCCCCTTTTTTTATTTATTTTACTTAGACCAAGAGAAAAGCAACATGGCAGTGTCCTATTTTTGTTCTAATTAATTCATTGCGGACTCTAGTAAGCCCGGGGGAGTTATCAAGCGCCATTGCTTACTGTTTTTATTGGTGAGCGCTGTGCTAGTTACAGCATTCCCTGTGGTAAAGAGTGGCCTGGTTCGTAAATCGTTTAACTGGAGATAAAATTTGGGCTCTGGGAATATTTAAAAATGGAA
Organism: Hypena proboscidalis; assembly: GCA_905147285.1. NCBI lineage: Eukaryota > Metazoa > Arthropoda > Insecta > Lepidoptera > Erebidae > Hypena > Hypena proboscidalis. The sequence goes on from LR990132.1 coordinate 4,876,289, forward strand.
TAGGAGTAGTTTTTTTATTTTTTTTATCGGTTTGAATATTTTAAGCTTATTTTACTAAGAAAATGAGAAATATTAAAAATATTATTAAGAAAAAATTTAAATATTAAGATGGAGAGAAACGTGCTGCAAGTTGTTTTAAATTTAATAGCATTCAATTTTATTAAAATCAACACATAATGCTGTCTTATTGATAAATGAGACAAACCCGAATTTGATAGATTTATATGACGTCAAATTATAGAAAGATATAAAAAGCCCTTTTTACCATCCAATGTTGATAATATTTTAAATACCGAAATATTTTTCTTCTGTTACATTAAACATTTAATATGACACGTATTTTTTTCTCAAGCATGGTTAGATGATAATGTAATAAGATTAGAAAAAAAATGTGATAAAACTTCCAAAACTGTGTACCGTACCTAATTTTACTTAGTTAGTACCTTACAAATATTTTAGAGTTTCCTAAGTGTCCACCTTTATTAAGTCCCAGCTGCTAAAAAACATTCAACAAAGCTAAACAAATGAAGATTTTTAATTTATAAAACATCTTAAACATTTTGGAACACTTTTTGTACAAAACTTTGAAAAGAAGTTTTACTCAATGAGTTTTAATGAAAAAAGTTACAGGTTTTAACACGGTGGTATAAGACAACGCATGAATAAATGAAAAAATATATAAAGCTTTTTTTTTACAAATTTTACACATTAACAACGCTTTGATTATGTGACGCCCGTATGCTACTGGTTTGTACTTACTTACTTAACTTGATTTAAGATAATTAAGAAAATATTAAGATATATATATATATATATATATATAATACAACTTTGTCGCAACATTGTGGAGGAGCAGGGTGTAATGACCCCCCCAAAACAAAGAAAGAATCCTTCGTCAGGCTCGGTGATATTGCCTGGAGGACATCTGTCCAACGGTAGCTTCTTGGAAGTCGTAAATGTAGGTACTACACTCGCTGTGAAAACTTTCTTATTGCTATTCATCTTTGTGACTATGGACATGCACTCTGCCAAGTGTCATGTGTCACTTTGTGACGTCATCAATGTTATCTGTCATTTCCTATGTGCGTTCCAAGCGCGTAATAATACCTAATGTGCGGGTAGAATCAAAAAGTCCAGTCCTATAAAATTGTATGTCGTTATTCTGAGACAGATATAAAACCAAAGAGCGACTACAAGGCCAGAAGGGGGACAACCAGTACAGTATTATGACACTACCGCTACAAACATTATGTAATTACAAAATTTATAACGTCTAACTTAAAATGAATTGGGTGCACGGTTGGCGTGGTGGTTAAAGCGGTCGCCTCGCCGCTTTCAACTGCGCTGGTGTTGTGGGTTCGATCCCCACATGGGACAAATCTTTGTGTGATTCGCAAAGATTTGTTCTGACTCTGGGTCTGCTCTGTGTATGTGAAATGTATGTTTGTGAACACCCCCGCGACACAGGAGTTATTTCTAGAGCAGGCGTCGTTTTCTAAAAAAGGAAAGGAAAGGAATGAAATCAAATTATAAGTCTTAAACATTGTAGTAACTTCATGCACACAAAATAAAAATAAAATTTGGTTATTAATAACAAGTCAAGCTTATTATACGATATGACCTACATATTCTATTACTGAGGAAGTGTTACCTAGGTCGCGTGGACTGACTTGAGTATAACTCAACTTGTGAATAGACTGGCTTCGCATAACTTCGCTGCTTTTGCGGTAGTTCGTAGTTTGATGACTAACTCAGTAACTTAGAGAATGTGACGTGTAAAAATAAGTGTTTTGTGTGTGTTTTTGTTCGTTTTTAATGGGATTTTATATCGTTCAGTTGGTTAATATAGGTAATAGCAACATTTTCCAACTTGCAAAAAATTAAAGGGATTATTTAATTGTAAAAAACAAATCGTATGTTAATGTAATTTTTCTTTTTTTAAAACAATTGCCGCACTAGGAATTACTCCTATATCAAAGGTGTTCATAAACATACATTTCACGCACACAAAACACACCCAGAGTCAGAAAAAATCTTTGTGAATCACACAAAGATTTGTTCCGAGTGGGGAACGAACAACACTGGCGCAGTTAAAAGCGGCGTGGCGACCGCTTGAACCACTAAGCCATTCGTGCACTCACCAGTTCATCATCATCGCCATTTGCATTAGTATTCGCAAATAATTACTTAAATTTCTAACGTATTCAAAGATAAAAGATAAAGATAAATTCGATTTTTTTACATTAGAAAGAATGCCAGAAGCAATTACACTATCCAATGGTCCCAATGACAAGGCCAAATACGCACATTCACTCACATAAGCACTTCCAGTCTCAGAACAAATCTTTGCGAATCACATAAAGATTTGTTCCATGTGGGGATCGAACCCACAACACCAGTGCTGTGGAGAGCGGCGAGGCGACCGCTTAAACCACTACACAACACGTGATGTTACCTGGGCTTTGTAAACACATTGTATCGGCCTACTCAATTCTATAACGGAGTAAAACCTTTTACATTTGTAATTTAGACTGAACAGTTTACAACAGTATCGGACGCTAACACACGGTTAGCGTGGGCCCAATTTGTTTGCGGTTTGACCAGGTGCAGTCGGCAACGCCTAATTGTGCTAACTGTATTAACTTCCTACCATCCACTGAGCTAAGGAACCTACCGATAGAACATTTTCAGATGGCTCTTTGTATTTCTGTTTTGATCGAGTACCAATTAACACGATAGTTGTTTTGTAGATCACTGTTGTCACGTTTTAGTTTCATTTTGTTGTTATTCAATTAAATAAGAATTTTAATAATGATGAACCGTATTCGTATTTATTTCTCTTTGATGAAACAAAAATCGCAACAGCCTTTTAAATGTACATTCGGTTAAAAAAGTTCAATATTAAGAATTAGTTCTTTATCAGTAATATGGTGATAAAGTTTTGTAGAATATTTTTAAAAAGTAGAGTTAGCGTAGGCTCAATTTGTTTCTGAGCCAGTTTCCCACGACCCTCCCATAAAGGCGAGTGCGGGAGCACCGTGGGGTTTTAGTGGGTATTCTCGTGCCGCCCAACATCTTCAGGCACGAGGAGTCCCACATAACCACCCTACCCACCCCCGGGTGGGGTGGTATGCGTAAATGCATTTCCCCACGTAAAAAAAAAAAAAAAAAAAAAAAAAAAAAAAAAAAAAAAAAAAAAAAAAAAAAAAAAAAAAAAGGCTCAATTTGTTTGCGGTTTGACCAGGTGCAGTCGGTAACACTTAATTGTGCTAACTGTATTAACTTCCAACTATCCACTGTGCTAATGAACCTACCGAAAATACATTTCCAGTTGGTTCTGTTTCTTTTTGTTACCATCGAGTACTAATTAGTACGACACCTGTATTGTTGTTCTGTATTTTTTGCGTTGTTGTTTGAGGATAGTTATAATTGCAAAATTTTGTATCAATTCTCATTTATAAGCACAAAGTTAGGAAAAACGACTAATATGAAGAGATTAAGAAGAAATTTAACAACTTATTATTTACTGTGATATTTTAGTGAACTGTCTGACTAGAATGAGTCAGCTATTAGAAAAAGACTTATTGAAATAGCAAATATTTTTTGCATAGGTTTTTTTTTTATATTACGTCCACAGCGAACGAACGTGTAGTGCACCTGATGGTAAGTGGAGTACAGCCCATGGACATCAACAATCCACAAAAGCAGTTACTACGGTGTTATGCCTCATGTGCCAGTAATTTCAGGGCCCGTTCTCACCACCAAACCGGAACACAGTAATGGAAGCACTACTATTTGGCGGCAGGTCAAAGGTGAGACGGTGGTGCTGCCGCCTTCGAGCTCATTCACAAGAGCTCTACCACCAGTAAAAGTTTATTGAAACAAATTGATTTCTTGTCTAGATTAGTTGCAGATGTGATTTGTATGCAGGGTCGAAGAATTGGCACATCGACAGTCGCAGGATGAGTCACTGAGCTGTGTTCATAGATTCATGTTTAACTCAACCATCACAATGTCTTGCCAAAAATTTTAAAAAACCACCTGCCTTGCTGCTTCGTTAACCTAGAAAAACAATAAAAATAAACAGAAATGTTCACCGGAATCTTAATCTTGTATCAGTAACTTTTTATAAACTTGTTTGGATTTTTTCCACCATATACTACTTTTAATGTAACTTTTTATATAATACTCGCTTTCAAACTATTAATGTCAAAATCTATCACATTTTACAGTTTACATACCAAACATAAATTATTATCTTTTGGCACTTTTAACTATAACAAGTATGCACATTAAAGGGGTCAGTCCAATAACGTCAGTTCACATGATCTATGGAACGTAAGCAACAAAGAACCGAGTGATTCTCTATCGATTCAAAGCCTAGATTTTTTATTTATGGCCAAACATTCGAATATTGAATTGAATTCACGTGAATTTGATGTACCGATATAATTTTAATCAGCAATTTCAGTAACGTTTCAAAATCCGGTCTAAAAAAAATTTACTTAACTAAAAATTTCTAAAACATAAAACCTATAAACATGCAAATCTCGACTAAGTGTAAATCGATTCAATATAATCTATCACAACGCCTTATAACGTTCACAATCATTTATATCTATGGCAACACAGCCATCCAATCAACGACGAGGGAATGATGTGTCATACCAAAACGTCAAAAATGTCAAATTATATCGATTAGGTTATTTTGGTTAAATGTCAAAGGAGTGATATAATATTTTAAACAATACCAAACAAACACAGGACATTAAAATAGTATGTTATTGCGATGTGAAAACATATTTTTATTGTTAATTTCAATTTCATTTATTCACAAACTATAAGCTTACAGTTATTAACCAAGACGCTTACATACAGTAAAAAAGAAAAAATAATGCAATATAAAAACACATTAAATCATAAAAGTAATCTAACATAAGTACACAATCAAATTATTACATTAAAATTAGTCAAATATTATATCACATTAAATAAGAGATAGAATAGATTACATAAGGATTAGAAAAAAATAAAATTAATATGGTAATAAATGTCAGACAAATTATAAATCATTAATTACGATCAAGATTGTTGAAATAAAGCGCGAAAGCTCCAGCTACATTGCCAATTTGATCATAGAAAATATCAATATTAGGTATGTTTTGTTAAAAAAATATTAATTAACACATGTTTGTAAAAAGTTATTAAACAACTCACTAACTATGTAAAAAGTTAGTAACGTGATTTACTCATTGGACAAAAGCAGACTAATATAATGTTGTGTGTTAACAAACTACTTTTTTTTCTTTATTATATCGATTTTTGGCAACAGAGGGTCGGCAAAGATACTGACGACCATCTCCGCTATTAATAAAACCACAAAAAAAACAGTTGATTTATTTAACAGGCAACAACTAGTCAATTTAAATAAGGGATTATGCAAGATTTTTGTAACAATCATAACGGTAATCAATCAGTAAATATCGTTAACAATAATGAAAAACGAATAAATATTATAACATTAATTAACATTATCCTATATCTACATCAAAAATATTTTTTTATCTTACTGAAATAGATTCACAAAACAAAAACATTACCCATTTTCTCCACCAAAAGCGCCCTATCGATGTTTCACGCAATTGAGAACACAACAGCTCCCTTTGGTCTTGAATACTCATACAAAAAACATAACGGAACAAGGCGATATATGAAAACGACGGTGGTAATGGATACTCGGTGCCATCAACTGCCATAACCATAAATGCTTCGTGAATCCCCTTGGAGTTTTACTACATAGCTTTTGACAGTTCGGAAGCTTTCAAAAAGCGTACTCGAGACCATATTTCGTGTGATATTGTCGAAAAACGGGGAGATTAAAATGAAATTCGCATATTTTTCGCGGCAATTTTGTCGCACCTTTCTACCAGATGATTTATAAGAATGATTTTGCACTGCGGTTGTTTTCAATATACTGTAGGTAATATTTTTATCGATATTAATATTATAACTTTTTATTTGTGCACTGATAAATAGGTATTGAATTAAATCAGCCAAATATGATTGAGCTTGCCTAAATAAAAATACATAGGTACAATAAATAGTACATAAATTTCAACCAAACTCAATTTTGTAGAAACCAATTTTGTCTAAATCCCAACTTACTACTACTCAATGCATACTCACAATATTGCTAACGTAACTGCAGTGAAAATTCTAGTCTTAGACAGCACTCGGCGATAACGAAGAAAGTTTGTTAAGAAAAACAAAGCACACGGGTTATGCAACATAGTGCTTTGCTAATTTTAATATTATTTCGAGAGCTGCGTATAAACCGAAAACGTGTTTGGTAACTTTTGACAAAGTTGCTCTAAAGTTTACAATATTGTTTTTTGGTACTTGGTACATATAATATTGTTATAGTGTTTTTAGTCTGAAGATCTAGCCCGCAACATTTTGATTTTTTAAGCATAGGACTTATTTAGTGATTTAGACAAATCTAATTTAATTTCAATGCGTAAACGACAGAATTTAAAATATTTAACATTTTAATAATTTACTGCAAAAGTAGGCGTACAATATTAAGGTCCACGTTGCAACAAAACTTTCACTTTTTCTATTTCATACAGATGTAATTGTTTCATGAATTTCCATATTTAACAGAAATTTTAAAACATGACAAACTATCTATATAAATTTTTAAAGAAAATTTTAATTATCATAATATTTAATGGATGTTAAATATTATAGTCCAGTGGGATTAGAACCTACATTCTTGGAATATCCGATTCAATCTATTTTTTAACCTTTTTGTGTAAATAACAAACAAATGCTCAAATTATAAAAACCAACATAAATCAATAGTATGCGAATAGATAAATTTGATAGCGGATATATTTTTGGCATTGGTGAGCGAAATAAAATGTTCTATTTTGACATTGACACAAGTAAGTGTAATTTTATGCATTTTTTTTTTAATATTCATACATTTTATATTCTAACGTTGATTTTAAAACGTTACATAAACAAATCTCTTTATTTTGTTCAAAATTATTTGTTCTTTCAATCAGTCTTTTTTTAATGGCAAATAATTTTGAAAATACATTAATACAATTCAAACAAACAAAATTAATTCAAACATATAATTATGAAAATACATTCATGATTTTTATCAACATCTTTTCCTTGCGAGATTTAAAAGATGGAATTAATTAGCCATCAATTTAAATTGAATTAATAATTTTATTGCTTTTTTACTATTTTACAATCCAACGTGACCAAAATTTTAGTTAAAAATTACCACTTAAGACGAAATACACCTAAAACATTCCCATTAATATCTTAACTGGATAATAACCAATAATTAATTAATTAATTAATATTATTTATTTATTTATTTTTTGTCTTTTTGTACTGCAACAGCTTGACATCCGGCCGTGCGTCACTTAGTCAGGCCACCAACTGAAAATCAGTGCTATGAGGTGTTGCACCATTTCAGCTAAAACTGAGTTGGGGACCTTTCCGATTCCAGCATAGAGGCAGCATGCTACATTTATTAGCTTTTAAGTATCTATCTTGTACGTCGCTTAATAGGTATTCTAGTATTGTGTACTTCTCTGTTTTTTTTTTTTTTGTTGTCCTGTGCTTGTGATCGGAATAAATGCTTTCTATTTCTATTTATTTTCTATAAATAAAAAAATCTTTTTCAAAAACTTCTTAAAAAATGCTATTAATAGCTGTCTCAAATACAGGCATGTGTAATCAACTCGCAATACCATGCAGGTGAAAATTATCGTCAGTCTAGACAAGCGACGACGGCTTAATTACAACTGATAGCATTCACGATCCAGTAGCTAGAGTGGATCACGGACCACGGAGCTATCTGTATGCTAATGTGTACTCTTGCATGTCCAGTGTTATACGTAGCCCTGGATTGTTCACTAGAAAATTGTTTAGAAAATATTCGTTGCTTGTCTATCGATTCTTATTAGAATCGTTGTAAGGTATTGCTGTTTGCCCACGATTTTGGCTGTTGTTGTGACTACATTAAACACCTTGCGGCAGTGTGGCACAATGGATAATGCATCAGAGGTCGTGTGTTCGAATCTTGGTCACCACCAAACACCACGTACGTGAACTTCCTCTTAACACAAGCAAATTAAATTTAGCTGTAGGGGGTTAACATAAATTAGTATTTGCAATGAAAGTGAGTGACGAACTCTCCGAGTGACGAACACAACGATTCCCTACGTCCGGCACACCCTGGGCAGTTCGCAAGTTCTTTAAAGCGAATTGGCTAATCCTTTCACCACGATGGCAAATCAAAATAAAATTTTACTCAGCCATCAACACGACGAAGAAGAACAAGTTTAGTATTTGCAAATTACTAGTAAGCTTTTTAAAAAATAAAAATAAAGCTGTCAAAGTGTACGATGAATTTCATTTTGAACGCAATTAACAAAATACTAAACTTTTTTAAATATAATAAAATATATGTCTCATGTTTTGAAAACAAAGAAATCACGTACGTTCTTACTAACTCATAAATGCAACAACAAAGACACACTTTCTTTAGGAATTTTCTACACATTCTGAAACGCGCAAACATGATGAAAAATTCATCAAAAACTTCGCTCTTGCAACACATACGTTGTTCAGTGTCTATAATTCACATAAATGTATGAGAAGAGACGTAGAGGAAAGAGCTTCCTGAGTTAATATTATTATTAACATTAATGAACGTGTCAAGCAAATACGGAGGTGTGTATTTGATACCAACTCAACGCAATCGCGAACGAAGGTAGCTCCAAGTGTCTGATATTTGAGTACTGAATTAAATTATTTTGCGTTCGCGTAATTATATTTATGTAGATGAAGTTATAACTAGAACTTAATCAAAACAAGCTGTTAGTTGCCACTTGTGAACGCAAGCGTTAATTGTAGCTGCTTGTTGTGTTTAATAAGTCATCATTATTTTAACGCTTTCTCAGTAGTTTGTTAAGAACTCTTATAATTAATTATAGAAAACACGACAGTTGACAGTTGTCACAGTCAATGTTAAATAAAGATGTTAAAAACTCGGGGTCTTGTAGTTCAACCAAGCCAAACATTAATTTGTTATCACATAAAGTCAACATAAAGTAATACTAAGTTTAATTTTACGCAGTGATTGTAATTGTTAATAAGTTATAAATATGTGTACAGTTTATGTGTTAGTATGTTAATGGTTATTTTTTTAGTGTGTGTATTTCGTGTAAAATATTTTTTGTTTTTTTCTTAAATTTAAGTATTTTGTAAAGCAGAAAAGCTAGCTACTTTTCGCAAAGTAACAGCCTTCATAATCTTATGGAATAACTTATTGCATATGCGTGTGGACAATTAGGTGAGCAATTCATTTCATTAGTTGTTGTTCTAGTAAGTATTTTTGTACACATTTTAAAGCCGGGTACTAACTTAAAGATAATTATTAAAATCTGACCATAGTGCTCAAGATTAAAAAAACATAGCATGAAAATATCAAATACCACGCGGACGAAGTCGCGAGCAAAAGGTAGCTCATAATAAAATGGGATTTATTCAAAGTAAATAAAATAATAAAATTAATATTTACCTATTTTAGATTTTGTTTTAAGTAGTAAATTTTTTAACTTATATTTTTAGTCACGTTGGATCCTAAAATTGTGTAAAAATTAGTAAAATTGACATTTAAATTGAAATTGAATGCCGTAACGCAAAAAACACCCCTTCAAAAATTATAGTAATTAAAGAAGCAATCTCCACAAAAACCGGCATATATTATGTAATCAGCCTGCGATACCATGCAGGCGAAAATTATTGTCAGTCTAGACAAGCGACGACAGCTTAATTAAAACTGATAGCATTCACGATCCGAGTGGCTAGAGTGGATCACGGACCACGGAGCTATTTGTATGCTAATGTGTGCTCTTGCATGTCCAGTGTTATACGTAGCCCTGGATTGTTCCCTGCAAAATTGTTTAGTTAACAATCGTAAATTGTCCATCGATTCTAACTAGAATCGTTGTGAGGTTTCGCAGTTTACCCACGATTTAAGCTGGTAGGTGATGTGATTAATTTTCTAGATTAGTAAATAGATGTGATAAGTATTCAGAGTCGTAGGATTGAGGATGAGTCACTAATCTGTAACTCCTTAATACAAACTGTGGTCAACTTATTTTATTTTATTCAAAGCTTCTATTTAGCTTGCTATGCGGTAGCTGACGCAAATCTTGCAATGTAATATTCGACCATTTCTAGTTGCCCGATCGAGATGAAAATGGACATACTTATGAAACTCCGGTGACAATACGATAATTATGCCAGTAAAATTTTGGTGGTGCACCCAGAATCGTTGCCGCAGGTCCCTACTCTTTGATGGGTAAAGGCGGTTCCAAAAATCTATATATTTTATTTTTTGCTATAACCTTTACAAAAATGTCTTGAATATTCAGAAAATAAATATAATGAACATTCCCAAATAAAATAAAAAATATGTCTCATAAGGTATTAAAATCATGAAATAAATCACAGACTACGTTCTCACTAACTCATTAATGCAACAACACACTTTCTTCAGGAATTTTAAACACATTATGAAACGCGCAAACAAAATGAAAAATTCATCAAAAACTTGGCTCTTGCAACACATACGTTGTTCAGTGTCTGAAATTCACATAAATGTATGAGAAGTGACGTAGAGGAAAGAGCTTCCCGAGTTAATATTGACATTAATGAATGTGTCAAGCAAATGCGGAGGTGTATTTGCTACCGACTCAAACAGAATCGTGAACGAAGGTTGCTCCAAGTGTCTGATATTTGAGTACTGAATTCAATTATTTCATGTTAGCGTTCGTATAATTCTATGTAGATGAGCTTGTAACTAGAACTTAATCAAAACAAGCTGTTAGTTGCCACTTGTGAACGCAAACGTTAATGGTAGTTGCTTGTTGTGTTTAATAAGTCATCATTATTATTTTAACGATTTCTCAGTAAATTGTTAGGAACTTTTAAAATTAAATTACAATTATCTTTATATAGCAAAGCCATGCTTAGCAATCTAATACAAAAAAAAATCGTCATTTTGTTTTAAAGTAGAGCGAGGGTAGGACGGAATCCTAAGGTCGCGGGTTCAAACCCCGCTTCAAGTTCATCATTTCTTGTATTTGTTTCTTGTATTAGACTTTTTTTTTTTTTTTTTTTTTTATTCCACTGAGGTGGCAAACAAGCATACGGCCCGCCTGATGGTAAGCAGTTACCGTAGCCTATGGACACTTGCAACGCCAGGGGCATCACGTGTGCGTTGCCGACCCTTCAAAAATCTATTTGCACTCTTTTAAATAACCCCATGCTGTAGTCTTGAGGAAAAACCTTGGCAGGGAGCTCATTCCACAACTTTATCGTGCGTGGGAGAAAATTCCTCGCGAACCGCACTGTGCGCGACGATATTTGTGTAAGCGTGTGAGGATGAGCTCGCTGTCGATGGCGAGAGGTACGGTGGTAGAACGTAGCCGTAGGTACCATATCAAACAGTTCTTCAGAACACAGCCCATTGTACAGGCGGTAGAACACACAAAGGGAGGCTAGGTCTCTTCTCAGACTGAGAGGCTCGATACCGTCTGTGAGCTTGGGATCGTCGACTATCCTGATAGCTCGTCTTTGAACCAAGTCAAAAGGCCCAAGCTGGTACTCAGGTGCTCCAGCCCATAGGTGGCAGCAGTACTCCATGTGGGGCCTGACTTGTGCTTTATAAAGCATGAGTCTTTGCCCCGAGGTGAAGTACCACTTGGCTCTATTGAGTACACCCAGCTTTTTAGAAGCCAGCTTGGCCTTGTCTTCTAAGTGACTGCGGAACTGGACATCACAGGATATGTCGACACCCAGAATCCCAATGCTCTTAGCGATGTTAAGGGCCGTGTTCTGAAACTGTGGAGCCACAGCAAATGGGGTTTTCTTTGCGGTGAACGCGCAAACTTGTGTCTTAGTGGGGTTAAATTGGACTAAGTTTAGTCGTCCCCAATCGGAGACCCTTGTTAGAGAACTCTCAATTTCAGACACAAGTTTGTCTCGACTAACCTCAACAGCAGACCGAGGGATATTCGCATGGCCCGTATAATATGTGTCCCCGGTACTGTCGTCCGCATAACAATGAATGTTGTCAATGGACATCATATCATTGATATGCAGCAGAAACAGGGTTGGGGACAGTACGGAACCTTGTGGGACGGCAGCATTAATGTCCATGCTATCCGAGCAGCTGCCATCAACGACGGCGCGAATGCTTCTGTAGGACAAAAAGCTAGCAATCCATGCACACAATCCCTCGGGCAGTCCGTAAGCTGGTAACTTCGATAGAAGACGCCGGTGCCAGACCCGGTCGAACGCCTTCGCCATATCTAAGCTAACGGCTAAGGCCTCACCTTAACTCTCAATGGCCGTTGCCCATCGGTGTGTGAGATACACTAGAAGGTCACCTGTGGAGCGACCGTGGCGAAAGCCATACTGACGGTCGCTTATTAGGTCGTATTTTTCTAGGTATCTCAGGAGCTGGGAGTTTATAATGCGCTCCATCACCTTGGAGAGAAGGGAGGTTATGGCGATAGGCCTGTAATTCGACGGGTCCGATCTATCGCCCTTTTTGGGCACCGGGTGGACGTGAGCGGTCTTCCATGAAGACGGTACTTGCTGGCTGCTGTATGACAGTTCGAAGAGACGCGTTAAAACTGGACAGATTGCTAAGCATGGCTAAATGGTATATTTCAAATAAAAATGGAAATTAAAAACCCGATTGTGTTCATCGATACAACATTTGTATTGACTGTAACATCAATCATATTGGTTGATACCTACTAATATGTAGGTACAATAGATGGCACGAGACGTCCGGCAAGACGTGCATCATACATTCAAAAGATTCGTCGATTTGAAGTGTGGTTTGGATAGCTCAGATGGGAGAGCGATGACGAAGATGAGCAAGACAAGGCCGTGGGTTCAAACCTCGTTTTAAGTCAACATTTTCGACTGTTTCTTGGCACATAAAAATACTTTATATTAAACAGTTCATGTGAAATAAAATTAGAAAACTAATAATGAAATCTCATACGCGATGAACAGAAAGGTTTTGGGTATTTTAGTAAACGTTTTGCAAATAGCAAAAAAAGTATTGAATTTCATTTAATATGATTTTTCTGTCGTAAGCTAGTGACTATTTAATCTAAGTCAAAACAACGAAAAATGCCCAACACAGGAACACAGAAGACAGAAGCGATTACAAAATTAAGCATGTCCTGAAGAACATGCACCATTGGCTAGCACATTGCGTGTTCTCCGCGCGTGACTTTTCCTTCATTCCGGTCACGATCCCCTCATTAGTTTCGGCCGCAAGAGCTTGTCCTGCACATTTAAATATAAACTCAAAATAAAAAATAAGATCAACATCATTCTTGTAAGCAAAAAAGGTTAGGAAAAAAGGATAACTCATATAAAGTATAGGTAAGTAAAGTACTTGTAACATAAAACACTTTTATTTTAATATTTTGTATCTCACGTATAACCTCAAGAAGTTTAAGCCACTCTCAGGTATACAGGTTTCCTAACTATGTTTTTTTTCACCGTTAGTGACCGATAATGTTCATATTTAATATACACAAATCTTCGAAAAGATGAATCTTGACCAGACCAAGACCGAGACCTTCGCCTTCTCAGTCCTATGGTATTCCACTATGCTATCGCTTATATAAATTGTTTGTCAGATACCAGTAACGATAAAAAAAAAAGAAAATGTTTAATAACCGAAATGCTATGGGCTCTTCTATTTAAATTTAAACCAAAGTTTCTCATAAAACGAGTAATTTACGTTTTTACTTTGCAAACGTCAAATAAAATTATGACTGACTCATCTCCATATCGATTTCAAATCAGGAAGCCGTAAATTTTCACAAAACGCCTCCTCAGTATAAAATTGGGGAGCATTCCAGTAAAATCAAATTATAGCTATATAATTTAGCTCACCTTTATATCATTGAAGCGGCTGACGGCACACACTCGTTTCCTGACACTCAGTCTTACGACTCCATTCTGTTATCGTAACTCGGCAGGCGAGCAATACTACTTTTCATTACATTTAAGCAAAGTAGGAGAGTTTAAATTTAGGCAAAGAAAATTGGATTACGGTTTTATAAAAGATTTTGAAAATAAATATCTACTTATCAGAAAATTGAAAGCATTGTCATCATTGGGATTCATATCACGCTGGGTTTGAAATGTAATAACGTTAAAATAATAAGTAAGTAGAAAATTGCGATGGAAGTAGCTTAGAAATATCGAATTCCACGCGGACAAATTCGCGGGCAGTAGTCCGTGTAGTATATAACAAGGGTTAAATTCATCGCTTTTTCCACATGCAATTAAACTGAGAAGTAGTTGCACCAGGCTCAACAAATAACATTATTAAATCTAAATTACTATCGTAGTAACGTGTTCCATATTTAATTACCTTTGAACTAAAGCATCAAAGAATTAACGTTGAAACAAACGACGCTTTGTCTCAAAGGTTAGTGCTTAGGTACTATGGACTTGTTATGTCCTAGCATTCTGTTGTCAACAAAAGTTCCCCTCAAGCAAGCCCCTGTGGGAGTTTAAAGCATTGAAAATCTTTTGTTTCACAACGTTTTCTGGTTTTGTTTTGTTGCAGTTAAATACGTTAAGATTAATTGGCCATTGTGGTGTGTTTTTGTTTTAACTATGAAGGATGTTAGTTTTCACGTAACAGTATACATCTGATTGATAGAGATGCATCATTGCCAATACTGCCAAAGACAGCGTTGATTACCAACGAAATCACATGTTATAAAAAATTTGTCATAATTGTTTTAAACATTTATTAAGTTATATAGGTTAATGTTAGTTAATGAGTTATATTAAAAATTAAAATGGTAATTTTGTAAAAATGGGCGCCAACAATCATGCATTTTAGTGTTTGGGATATGGTTTTTCTAGAATTAAATACAAAAACACACCTCTCGCTCACTCATCTAGTGAACACACATTATATTTGCTTCCTTACAATTATTTGTTTTAAAATTAGAAATGTCTAGTAAAAGTGCGGAAATTACAATCCTAGACTTAAATAAGTCTGTGATATGGCTCCAGAACAAAGTGTCAGTGCTAGAAAAGCTTCTGTTGGAGCAAAATCTGCTGATAAAGAAATTGGTTGGGGCTGACTCAGTGGCTACAAAAATCAACATAGCCGAAAATGAGGGTGTTTTAACAATTCCAACCGCGGAATCGAACGCGCGACCAATTAGAGAAGCTCGAGTTCGTGCTACATCGGCTATCACCGCGCGCGCTCGGAGGACTGGCAAACTAACTGCGAATCCTGTGGAGCAGACATCGACAGTGACCCCTACCACGGACGCATCGGTGACTCAACCGCTCACAGGTGATATCTGCATGACGACGACAACGTCCACGCACGCCGGAGAGGGTGACGCCGCCGCACTGGCGAGTTCTGCAAGTAGGACTGACGAAAACTGGACCGAGGTAAAGCGACGACGGCCTGCCAAGCGTGTGAGTGAGAACGCGACCCGTAGTTGCCGCGGAACCGGTTCTTCAACTCCCACCTCGCTGACTGCATCCGAACGTAAATGTTACTTACATTTGTACTACGTCAAAGTAGGAACATCGGTTGAACAGGTTATGAATCATTTACGCAGTATTTGTCCCGATGCAAACTGTACGGCTGAGGAGCTAAAATCACGCGGTGATTATGCTTCATTCAAATTATGTATTCCAGCAAAAACTGTTGATACGTATCTGTCATCGGATAACTGGCCAGAGGACATCCACGTTAAGATCTGGCGGAATGGATTTCGTAGGCAAAGTGTACAAGTTACCGCGTCCTAAGTGTTATTCAGTGTTTTATGAAAACGTCAGAGGATTACGTTCTAAATTAGATACGTGTAAGTTATCTGTGCTTAACGAATCGGCGGACATATTTGCACTTACAGAAACTTTTCTGCTTAGTAGTGTCCTTGACGGGGAAATATTCCCTGACGAGTATACTGTAGTGCGACGTGACCGAGCCAATGATTCTGGATGGGGAGGAGTTTTACTGGCGGTCCGAACACAATACTCCGTTCGGGAGATACTTGATGTTGACGGATATACTCGTGATATGGAGTTAATTGTAACATTAGTAACGCTAAAAAACAAGCGTATAATTATGTGCGTTGTTTATATACCTCCAGCGTCGTCAGACGATATATATTTGAACATACTCTTAGTCTTAGAGAATGTAGTTGAGAAATACCAAACATTTGACGTACTCATTTTAGGTGATTTTAATTTAAACTCCTGCAGTCAAAATGTTAACCTGCATTTTGCATATTTTTTATCATTCTGTAAGTTAAAGCAGTATAATACGATAAATAACACGTATGGTAATAAGCTAGATTTGATATTGAGCAATATGGGCGATGATTGTGTGCGTGTGACTGACAATGTGGAACCGTTAGTGCCTCCAGACCCGCATCACCCGCCGCTCGGTATTCAACTAATCATCCCAAGACCAGTGGCTGCGCGCGCTCAGCGTTTGTGTCCACTGATACCATTAGATAACTCTCCACCTCAGTGGAACTTCAAAAAAGCCGATTTTCATGCACTTTATAAATCGATTTCATCATCAAGCTGGTCCGATGTTTTGACATGTACCAATGTCGATGACGCTCTGAATAAACTGTATGAGATTTTGTATTCAAGTTTTGATGGTAATATTCCAGTAAAGAAGATAACTCATAGTTACAATAAATACGTTTATCCGACTTGGTACACAGCTGAAATTATTCGCACATTAAAAAATAAGCACTTTCATCTAAAAAGATATAGATTGCATAATTTGGAATTTAATAAAGAGCTATTTAAATATTATCGGCAGCAGGCTAAACAATTAATAAAAAATGCCTACTCTAATTATTTAGATAGAATAGAGACTGGTATAAGGAAGGACCCGCGCGTTTTCTGGAGTTTTGTGAGGGATCAGCGTTCTTCTTTGCTCTCCTGTGCTGAATTCGAGTATGAAGGTACTATTGTGTCAGGGCAGGATGCTGCGAATTCTTTTGCTGAGTATTTTAAGAGCGTTTTTTTAACCAACAAGCCTACCTTACAATGTGACATCAGTAGAAGTGAAGTTGATAGCTCTCTGTGCTCCTTTAGCGTAAGTATCGACCGTATCTCTCCGTCTGATCTTTTAAGAGCTGTAAAAAAACTAAAGGCTCAATCAGCTGTTGGGCCGGACCGAGTACCATCTTATATAATAAAAGATTGTTATTCAGTAATTGAAACACCCTTGTTACATATTTTAAATCTCGCGATTAAGACTGCAACCTATCCCGCTTCTTGGAAAATCACACGAGTGACACCAATTCCCAAGGATGGTTCCAGGTCTCAAATTTCAAGCTATAGACCTATTGCCGTGCTGTCAGCTTTCGGTAAGGTATTCGAATATATTTTAAATTATTATATTACTAGGCAAATTAGACCACAATTGAGCGAGTGTCAGCATGGGTTCAGAACTGGGCGATCTACTACCACTAATATTATAAATCTCGTTGATTATACTGTAACCGAAATGGATCGCAACAGACAAGTGGACGCGGCATATTTTGACTTTAAAAAGGCATTTGACCGCGTTCATAATGATGTCTTACTACAGAAATTTGCAGCCGTAGGTTTTTCTCCAAATTTGCTAAAATTATTCGCTAGTTATTTTAATAATCGTTATCAATATGTGCAGCTCGGTATGCATCGATCTGACCCATATGACACCCGCTCTGGTGTGAGTCAAGGGAGTATATTGGGCCCGACTCAATTTCTTATCATGGTTAATGACTTGCCGAATGTTGTCAGGGCGGCCCGGTGTCTATTGTTTGCTGATGACCTGAAGTTATTTTTGGGCATTGGATGTCCGAGCGATAGTGAGGCACTCCAGCAGGACATTGACAATGTGACTGCTTGGGGTGAGCGCAACCATTTGCAGTTTAATACTTCGAAGTGTAAAATAATTACCTTCACTCGATCTCGTACACCGAGCAACTATGAGTATAAGTTAGCTGGTGACTCGTTGGAGCGCGTCACGCAAATACGAGATTTAGGTGTGGTCTTGGACTCAGAATTGACTTTTAACACGCATATAACAGCTATTTGCAGCAAAGGTTTCAAGTCGCTTGGATTCGTCATGAGACAGTCTGCTCGTTTTCAGGATAGGAGTGCTATAGTTGCTCTGTATTTTGCCTTTGTGCGGAGCAGTCTAGAATTTAATTCTATAATCTGGGACCCGCACGAGGTGAAGTACAGTGCTATGTTAGAGCGTGTCCAGAAGAAATTCACACGTTTTTTATTTAAAAAATTGTACGGTTATTATCCTTATTTGTACCCGTCCCTATTCGTGTCGGGGATGGTGGGCATAGACACATTGAGTTTGCGTCGCAAATGTGCGATTATGATGCATTATTATTTACTGCTAAATAATAAAATTGATGATCCGATTACGTTATCACATTGTTCGTTATCGGCACCAAATCAGTACACGCGGCTGCGCTCGCGTCGCCTTCTAGCAACGCCGGCTGTACGAACGTGCACTGCCCAATTTGCTCCAACAAATCAGGCTTTGACTCTGATCAACGCCCTTATTGCTCAGTATCCAGATACTGATATATTTTACTCCAAATTTGAACAATTTCTAAAATCATGTGTCTCTTTTTTAAGTACTTTTAAGTAGTATTAAGTCTTCTATTTGTATTAGTTTATTGCACGTGTTGGGAAACTGTGAGTGCATTAAACAGTGGTGTAAATAAATAAATAAATAATAAATAAATAAATAAAAACGTAATAATACAGTAAAACCCATATTACTTTTGTATGGCAAACACGCTAAAGCTCCCGGGGGGAATTTTATGTAATATGGCAGGTATTTTTTTTATTTACTACACCTGCAGCGAACGACCGCTTATTCGACCTGACGGTAAGTTAAGTACATGGACATCAACAATCCACAAAAGCAGATTGTAGATGCGTTGCTGCAGCTGAGAACTACAGTGTTATGCCTCATATGCCAGTAATTTAATGGCCTGATCTAGGACATATTGCTTGCCTATAGTTTGGAATAACAAAATATTTGGTATGCTACCTAACATAAGTGGCACACACCTATTTTGTATGCCATCTAATATAGGTGGCATACAATACAAACATATAATATAGAACAGGGAAATATTCGTTGAAAGCGTTTCCTCGTTGTGGAGTTATATTGTATTCATATAAAAGTTTGACAAATTAACAAACCAACGGCTGTGACAGAACTGGTTTTTACTATGGAACAGGCACAATAGCTTGCAAATATTGCAATATGCCACATACGAGCGTCGATATGATTTTATTTATTCAAATAACCAAAATAAATAAAGACTACAAAATATATTATCTAATATTTTATAATAAAATACAAAACATAAAAAATGAAACATAACACAAAAATAGAGAAGAGAGAACTTAACTTCTAATAAATAGTAATTATTGTCAGTATATTACAGTATAAGTAGATTTTATCTTTATAATAATTATATAGAATCTTATTACATCAAAAACCAAAAAAGTATTTAAAACTATCGACTCAGTGTTTGTGCCTTTGAAGCCAGACAACACATAAATGAAATGGAATACTATAATTATTATATAAAGTTGTTCATCATCAAAAACATAATTGTTATACACAATTAAGTTTACTTGAAGTATGCAAAATCAAATAACCCAAAAAGCTAATTCCGTTTCTTTAAAATATGTCATGTTTGTTTAATACTAATTCACTAGAAATCTACAGTAGAATCTAAAAAACATTACGCACGATGTCAACAGATCCAATTTCGGTTCTTTTATAAGCAACCCTTTGCCCCGATTCGCACTCCATGTCTCCAATAGAGCGAGTCTCAAGGGTTTCAAGTCTCGAAGAGAATCGCTGATGTCCAAATACCGTATACGCTTGACTCCTTCGATCAACATTGAGACCTATAAATAAATTCAACAACTTAGGTTGTATTGGTAACGTATAAATATTATAAAGATTGTATTGACAACGCGGCCACATGCTTATCTCTGTTCGATGACAACTGACTGTGAAAGGGCAACCCTACATGAACTGGCAGTCTTGTATATTATGGTGATACCGCAGCACTGGCTCCATTGCCGGTAGTATACGTTCTAAGTGCCGAGTTTTGATCGCTGAACGCAGACCAAACCAAACTTAAAATATCCTAGAAAATATATTTTAGTTCTATTAAATTTATTTTCTGCCATTAAAATAAAAACATTGCTTATTTCCTTTATTATTTTACAAATGTATAAATTGTAAAGCCGTGATCATTGATGTAGAAAAGCAGCTGCATTTGCACAATAACATTTTTTTTTTATTTTTTTTTTTATTGGAAGACAAACAGCAGGTTATATCATTTTAAGATACTTAATAATATGTTACATATAGCTAATTACAGGTCTTCGCTGATAAACAATTGAATACAATAATAAATATGTGTGGCTATAAACTTATACATGAATAAAATTACATTCTTAATGTTTTAAAATTGATACAACATTAGAAAATTTTGAGAAAAATCCAGACTGAGCACCCGTCTCACTGATCCAACTTTAGACACAAAGATATCAAAATCTAACCTATTAGCCTGTGTGTTTAAACAGCTACTCGCTCTCCACAGAAACGCATACTGGCGATAGTTTGTAGATGCCAATGGTAGATGGATTGGGGTATAATGCCTCGCTGATTTGGTTGGCACATTAAATGCTATTTTAGAAAGAAGGTCAGGACTGTCTATCTTACCAGTTAATACATTCAGGAAATAAGTAATGTCCGCTATTTCACGGCGCACATAAAGTGGAAGTATATGAAATTGTGCGCATATTTTCAAGTAATCCTCTGATTTATATTTGAACTTAACCCTATAACATAAATATTTAATAAATTTTCGCTGTATATTCTCTATTCTAGAAATGTATGTATCGTAACACGGATTCCAAACTTGACTACTATACTCAAGTATACTACGCACGAATGTACAAAAAAAAACTACTGAGGTGTCAAGGGACACCCGGATGGAACGAAGTAAGTAATTCCAAATAACAACAAATCAGGATTCGCATCCGAGATTGCAGTAAAAGGTATGCGACCTTAACCACTAAACAAATAAAACAGTCTATTTATAAACTAAATACGGTAACAAAAATTTAAACCAAATTAAAATAAAAACAAACATTAAGACAATTAAATTATCAAGCGTGGCAAGCGTACACAAGATCATTCAGAATCACTTTAATCATTCTCTTAAAATAATCGAATGATACTTTTATAATCATTGTCGAGATATTTTCACAATACTCCTATAGGCTGAATGGCTACATAACAATATTTCCTGTGCCTTACACACTTAATTTTAAAATAATTCTTATCTTCAAACTTTCGCGCTATTCGAATTTCAAAATATCAAAAGCGAGGTTCATTCAAACACACGCATAGACTTATAATGCCTAGATAAATAAACTGCTTGTATGAATTTAAGTATAAAGTAAGGCTAAAAACAGATTGATTGAAAATTATAATGCACCGCTTGGCGGACAGACAAACTAAATGAAAATCTGATAAATACCAGAGAGTCACACTGAACTAAAACGGCACAATTAAAGTGGCTTTACATTTCATGCGTGTACTCGGTTTTTAGGAGTAATAGTTCTATGACCACACATAACAAACCTTATCTTTAACATTATTTTTCTGCGATTATCTTGCTTTCTTTTAAATTGTATTCGCAAGTTTACTCGCGATATAATAATATCAGATCTCATTATCAATAATCTCATCACCAATCCCAATGACATAATTAGATGTGTTCTAATCGTATATTCCATGAAATGTACATAACAAAATTAGTAAACATTCTGTGGTAATATTAAAAAATAATTTGCTTTTGAATTTAATATAGTTATGACGCGTACACTTGCTAAACACACAATAATGAAGAGATTATAACGCGTATGACTTGGTTAGCACAATAGTAAAGAAAGGTTATAATGTGTACTTGCTAAAATACAAAAGCATTTATTATCGTGTGTATAAAATCTCTACTTACCTAAATCCATCAGCAATATCCAGAACTTGTGCTGAAACACTGTCAGGATTCATTATTGTAACTATTTTTAATAATTTATTATGTACAAAACACCTGTATACACTCAACAAAAGGCGGGAATTGTATTTTTTTTTAAGTTATGATAATATTTTTTTTTAGTTACTTTATTATTCATAGAGAGACAAAATGAAAATATTTCGCTTGCTTTCTCTATGCGCAGCATATTTCTGTAGCACCAATTAGTTCCGAAGTCGCGCGATAGATGGCGTTGGGATCGAATTAGATCGCGCTATGGTTTCGTTACAAGGTCCTGTATATAAGGTCCACCGATTTACAGTTTAAGTATGTTCTGCAGATCCATGTGAGGAGTAATGTTCACGATATCGAGCTATTTATTTCCTGGTATCTGACTAGAACAGCGATCGTGTACGTCTTCGCAGACCTTTCTGAGCGCGCCAGCGCCCCTTTTATTGCAGAAACTCAACTCTAGTATTTTTTTTTTCTTATTTTTTTAATTATATTTTTTTTTTCTATAAGCGAGATGGAGCGCCGGACACAGAAATACGCGCACGCCGTGCGCATTTTTTTTTTTTAGTAACTCAATTCTAGTAATTTTTTTTCTTTACAGTTTTTTTTTTAATTTAATTTATCTCTTTTTTTCTATAAGCGAGAAAGAGAGACGGACACAGAAAAATGCGCACGCCGTGAGCATTTTTCTGTTTTGTCTGATGATGTAGCACCGTAGCTGTAACGTAGCATGTAATTACTACGCTGCTACGAGAATTGCTACGAAAAGTGTCGTTACAACTTTTCGTTCCTTTTTTTTCCGCCTAGCCCCCTTTCGCAACGCGCAATAAGGAACTTCGTTCCAATAATATCTTCATTGTTTTAGCCTCTTTAAAACTAGCAGATGTTCTCATGACGAATCCTAGTACCTGCGACGCTTTGGTTATGATACTGTTGATATGATCTTGAAACAGAAGTTTCGAGTCATGTATCACGCCAAGATCTCTGACATTCATTACTCTTTGCAATTGGTGACCTTGGAGGTGATAGTCAGCGACAATGTTAGTCGTTTTCCTACTATAAGTGATTATGGAGCATTTAGTGGGATTGAGGTCTAGCTTATTTAATATACAATAATCACTAAGGCGATTCAGGTCTTCCTGGAGTGCGACTACATCTGAGGGCGACGACACAGCCGTACAAATTTTCATGTTGTCTGCTAAACAAAGGAGTGTAGAATATTGGAAGCACTTGTCTATGTCGTTCACAAAGATTAGAAATAAAATAGGACCAAGCAGAGAACCTTGAGGAACTCCACTGGGCACCTGAATCCAGCTAGATATATAATTATTGATCACAACAGCTTGTGAACGATTACTTATATAAGATACAAACCAACGGAGAAGGTCTCCCCGTATGCCGATCCTCTGTAATTTTGAAATTAGCAAGTTGTGATCAATTTTATCAAAACATTTGCTGTAATCAGTGTAAAAGACATCGACCTGCTTACCCTTACTCATTATAGCATCTGATATAAATTCATTCATCAGAATTAAATTTGAGGTGGTTGAGCGTCCTTTTAAGAAACCGTGCTGAGCAGCACTGAAGCTATTTTTTAACACCCCGTATAATTGATTATATATTAATTTTTCAAAAACCTTAGCTAATACACAGAGTTTCGATACCGGCCTATAGTTTGAGACATCGGATTTAGAGCCCTTTTTATGAACTGGCGTTATGAACGCGCTCTTCCATATTGATGGCATGGCACAATTATATAAAGATAAATTAAATAGTATGCTAACAGGAATTGCTATTGTGTCAGCACAATGTATAAATAAAGTAGGGGGTAAGTGATCCGGCCCGGCTGATTTGGCGGCATCCAATGTTTTGAGAATTTTTACAACCTCATCAATATCTACATATATTTTCGCAACATCTGACAATGAGTCGCCCGCACTGTACAGGACACCCTGAGTAGAAATTGAAGGTGTACATTGGGACGGCTGCAGGAAGGTCGAATAGAAATATTCAGAAAAAGCATTGCAAATGTCATCGTCCGTATTAGCCACGCAATCTTTATAGGAAACGGATCCCGGAATATCCCCCGTTTTCCGCCGGGCTTTAACGTAGCTCCAAAAATATTTAGGATTAGACTTGATAGATTTTTCAACGGATGAAATGTAGGTATCATAGCAAACACTTTCCAACCGCCTAACTCTGTCGCGCAACAATTTAAACGTCTCATAGTCAGACTTAATACCGTAATTTTTAAATTTCCGAAAATATTTGTGCTTCTCCTTAATACATTTCTGAAGTGCAAATGAATACCAAATTGGATAGTTACTTTTGCTATTGCATTTCATTTTAGGCACATACTTATCAATCAATTGCCCTGTATACGAATAAAAATACTTAACCGCCTCATCAACAGTCATCCCTGAAAGCTCCTTACACCAATCTACATCCAATATGCTCGAGTTAATCTTATTGAAATCCGCTTTTGCAAATATGTACTTAGTACGTTGCGCTGGTATAAAAGTAGGTAGTGGGGTATATTTTAATTGAATAATAAGTGGCTTGTGATGCGGGTCAATAGGTACCAAGCAATCGCAACATTCGGAAACTGTGAGAGAATCGTTAGATAAAACTAAGTCCAATATTCTACCGTATTGGTTCAAAACGAAGTTATATTGCTTCAAATTGTGAGTGTGAAATGCATTTATCAATAAATGCTCGTCATTACTAGTCACGTTTGACGCCGACAATACATTATCGAAGTCATTTGAGTTCCAAACAATTCCACTAAGATTAAAATCGCCGACTATCAAATACCTATCGTCAGGGCGTTCAATCATTATTTCATCTAATTTTGAAAGATAATTTTTTAGCTGATTTGAAAAGGATAATCCTAAGTTTTGTTTGCAGAGATATAAAACACCCACATTTAAGTTAATGCAATTGTAACGATTTAACGATTTAACAGGCAATGATATCCACAAATCTTCGGCGGTGGAATTAAATTTCGTTTGCAAATTGGTGGACAATTCTCGCTTGACTGCTATTAACACACCACCACCGAGATTCTGGTCAGTTAGTTTATAATTTCTATCGCGCCGCCATACCACGTAACGACTATCAAACAACTCCGAATCACTCACAATTTCCGTTAGCCACGTCTCACATAAAATAATTAAGTCGTATGAACTTAGACACAAGTTTCTATAAAATAAAGATGTCTTTGACCGTAAGCCACGTACATTTTGCAAATATATAGATAGATCTAGCGTATTATTAAGTTTTAAATTCCTAGAACACATTGTTTAGTACTAGTAATAGTATTTGAATAAGCGAAAAAATAAGATAAATGGGATAATAATCGAGGCATATCATTACTTTAGACGTACTGACTGCACGGTAACTGGTTTGTCGGATGAATAACGAGTAGAAAGGATCAGCGTAATATAAGCGAGACAGATAATATTTAAAAAATGCATGCGTTTGAAGAGACGTTATGGTTTAACGATGTTTAAAAATTGTCTAAATATTAACGAAATAAAAATAAACTCTTGAGTACTATATGTCTGAATACAGCTTGGTTTCTATCAAAGCGTAGAGTAGAGGAGATATAAATATAAATAAATAATATAATATAAATATCTCACTACTTACACACAATGCCATCTAGTCCCAAACTAAGCAGAGCTTGTATTATGGGTGACAGAATAACGGATACTTCATATATACTTTTTTTTAAATACATACTAATTATACATAGAAACACCCAGACTAAGACAAACCCCCATGTTCATGCACGCAAAGATTTGTCTTAAGCGGGAATCGAACCCGCGACCTCGGCGTCGCAGGCAGATACACTACCCACTCCGCCATCCGGTCGTCGATTCGAGATGTAGTTTAATTGTTATTCCGGTATTGTTAATGACACATTTCTTTACGTTAAATCGTCAAAACTACTTTTTTTTTGGCAAACTAGTTGAGTCTTACCAAAACCTGACATATTCAAAGGCCACTTACCAAAAAGTGACAATGCCGTATTTAAAAGCTTTCAATCATGACAATCCGAGAATTTTGTCTTGCTTTGGCCGTCAAACACACGGATTTTTTTCATATCAATTCAGAATTTGACTACTTAACTTGTCGAATTGTCATCAATTTTAAAAGTAGGGTCGAATACATAGATTTTTCATAAATCCATTTCTTTTATTATTTCCCTTACAAAATATGAAAACAAAACAAATACATTATATATATTTGTTTAACATATGAATAATACTATCCTAAAGGTCTAAATAACTGTCCAAAATGCCCTACCACCTGCACAAGAGAGGTGCTCATGAACGCTATAACAGCGGCCACTTAGTGAACCAATAAAATTTGACTCAGCCATCGACCCGACGAAGAAGAAGAAGAATACTATCCTTAATACCATTGTGATAACATAAATGCCCTTTTGACACCCAATAAATCCAAGAAAAATAAACTTTTTGGCTGCCACACTAATTCACAATCTATGTAATGTATTGCAATATAAGCCTTTGAACTGTGTTTGTTCGCCCATTTAATTCTTATCTCTACTGTTAGGGGATGTCACGCTAAAATAATAGTGTATCCCCTTTGTTAGTCCCGATTACACCTAACATTTTAATGTAACAAAGCATAACAACATAACATAGCATAACTATTTTAGAAAGCATTCTATAAGTAATTTTGTATTGTATATTACAAGAATAAGATATAAGGTGTGCATTTAGTTTGAGGGCCATAAAAACAAAAAAAAAAAAACATTACGCCTATATTTCCTGGAAGAGTGTGGTAGAAGTTATGTTTAGGCCCCATGTGATAGGGGGTGGTCTTATCGCCATCTACTAGGCTCAAATACAACTCCGTGCTGCTATTAACAATTTCCCGACGGTCAAATCACCCGGGAATCTGGTGATTTCACTGGTGGTAGAGCTCTTGTGAATGAGCTCGAGGGCGGCAGCACCACCGTCTCACCTTTAACCTGCCGCCAAATAGTAGTGCTTCCATTACTGTGTTCCGGTTTGGTGGTGAGATCAGGCCCTGAAATTACTAGCACATGAGGCATAACACCGTAGTCCTCAGCTGCAGCGACGCATCTATAATCTGCTTTTGTGGATTGTTGATGTCCATGGGCTGTACTCCACTTACCATCAGGTGGACTACACGTTCGTTCGCTGTGGTCGTAGTATAAAAAAAAAAAAGAATCGATCCCGATAGCTCGCGGTCAGAGGCGCATATGCTAACCACTAGAACGAGACAGTTTTAATCTATGGTACTATTGAACCGATATTTGAAAATCTCTCTCACATTCAATATTTGTACTAGACAAAGAAATCGAAAGCTGTTGCTTAGCTTTAAACTTAAGTTTAACACGTTGCGTTGGTAAAATATGGACTGAGTATAAAATGTATCTAAAATGAACGCTTGATAAAAGTTAACACTGAAATTATTAGAATAGTATTTTGAAGTTTTGTACTATATTTGATAGGTCACTCGATCATTTCGTGCATTTTTGACATGACACGAGTTCAATTTATATACTGATTATATAAATTGAACTCGTGTTTTTTTTGGCATTGTTAAATCAACATTCTAATTTAGTCATGATATTGTGAAGCGCTATACCGTCGGGTAATATTATGTTAGGGCATTGACCCGTTCACTTCCAGGAAGGTTTGTTTCCCCAAATATATCTATAGCGGGTACCTATTATTTGTACACGTGTAACTCCAATACGTGCTTAAAATACACTAATGTTAAGAATAATTTGATAACTAATGGGTATTGAAAATTTTGTTATTCATGTGTGTCAACTATGAGACCAAAAGCGTACTAGTCAGTAAAAACCGGTCAAGTGCGAGTTGGATTCGAGCACGAAAGGTTCCGTACCATAATCTTTAAAAACCGGCCAAGTGCGTGTCGGGCCACGCGCAGTAGGCTTCCGTAGCTAGTCGTAACAACATATTTCGACTTAAGAGGGATTTACTATCTGTATTAAACAAGTAACATCTTCATACAAGTCATTACTTTCAAAGGTTTTTGTAATTTGCACGAATTATTCTAAGTAACTGCATTTTACGCTTTGGACCCCAATTACTCTAGAACTAATTAAGTTAAAGTAACCAGATAAATAGCGTCCTTCAGATAGGAAATGTTTGTAGTACACGAAACCAGCTAGCACGTATGACGAGATGTATGAATGTTAAGGAAGCGAAAGAAATATGTAAGGAGCGAAGCACATGGCGTTCCATCGTCTCTGCCTACCCCCGTGGGATAAAGGCGTGATTTTATATATGTATTATGTATGTTTATTTATGTTTCAAGAATTTTGAACGAAATATTCTGAGTAACTGCATCTGACATTTCGGACAACTATTCCTCTTGAAATAATGAAGTGAACTTATCCGCTATAGTTTTCCTTTAAAGTTCATTACATTTACTACCGACACAATTTTTTTCAGATTTTAGGATCCAGTAATTTAGCTTTCAGAGGGGGGGGAAGCCCTACTCGAACAAAAATTTGCACTTTAAAGTTAATTATCTCGCAACCGGATCCCTAAATCAAAAAACTGTCTTAGCAACCCCTAAACGTTTTTAAAAGTCCTATCTAACAATACCCCACACTATGGGGTAGGCGACAAAAAAAAAACATCCCTACTTTACATGTAGGGGAGCTACCTGAAAAAAAAATATTTTTCCAAATTTTACTCTACGACTTTCTTTGTTTAGTTAACATACATGTTTCTGCAAAATTTCAGTTTTCTAGCACCAACGGTTTCGTCGCTATGCCGTGGACAGACGGACAGACGGACATGGCGAAACTATAAGGGTTCCTTGTAGGTACTACGGAACCCTAATAAAAAACGGGCAAAAAAATCATGTCGTTGTATCGGTGCCCTTTTAAAATGGTCTGTCTTTTGTCTGCACGTGTGGTGTAGTGGTTTAAGCGGTCGCCTCGCCGCTCTCCACTACACTGGTGTTGTGGGTTCGATCCCCACATGGGACAAATCTTTGTGTGATTCGCAAAGATTTGTTCTGAGACTGGGTGTGCTTGTGTGAGTGAATGTGAGTATTTGGCGTTGTCATTGGGACCATTGGATAATGTAATTGCTTCTGGCGTTCTATCTAATGTAAAAAATCCAAATTATTTATTTATTTATTTTAATAGTTATTTTATTCTGTTTTTAGTATTTGTAATGGGCAAACTTAATACATCATCTGTCTAGCTGTAACGTTTCATGAGATACAGCCTGGTCACAGACGGACAGCGAAATCTCAGTAATATGGTCCCGTTTTTACATTTAAATAACTAAGCAGCCCTCTATCTAATACATGTCCCACTGCTGGGCTCGGGCCTCTTCTCATGATGAGAAGGGTTAGGCCATAGTCCACCACGCTGGCCAAGTGCGGATTGGTAGACGTCACCCGACCTCGAGTACTTTTTAGGCACTCTCAGGCATGCAGGTTTCCTCATGATGTTTTTCCTTCACCGTTAGCGAGCTATAATTTATATGATAAATACACACATATCTTCGAAAAGACGAATCTTCACGATTTATTGACAGAGGTGTGTGCCGTGGGTTCGAACCCGAGACCTTTGACTTCGTAGTCCTACGGTCTCCCACTCGGCTATCACTGCTTCTTACCCTTTGGGTACCCTAAAAATATAGAGAGAAAAGAATTACAACATTAAATAAAACAGTATTTGGTCCATAGCATACTTTTAGAATCAACTATGTATTTTAAAACATTTAGATAAAATAAAGTAACACTGTTATAGTCCAGAATAAATACCATTAGATTCTTAGCAAGCTTTAACGTAAAACTATTACAGCAGAGTTTCACAAACTACAAGAATAAACGTATTATTTGTAACAAAAGATTCATCCCTTTGACGATGAGACACTTACTAAGTAGCGCATTTCTACAAAATAAGAAACTCCGCAAAGGAATAAAGTGATTGAATAACTGAATTGAATGTAGCTGTCGACTAAGAAAGAAAAAAAAAGTATAGGACTAAACGATTACGATATTTTAAATTTCCTGGACAAATTGGCGCTGAAAAAAACAAGTTTCGCAACAATAACAACAAAATAAAATCGATTCGATTGACTTATGCGATGTCATCGGAAGTGTTTCCACCACAAAACCACAATTTAGAAATGCACAGTATTGTATCTTCATACAAAGAATCGAAAACGCTTGACAACCTGAAACACTCAGTTACGGCGCCGCGCCGTACAAAACAAATTTTAAAAAAGATTATTAAAAATTAAGTCTGGTAGATGAAATTAAAATATTTTAAGGTCCTATCGTGTCGCACGTGATTGCGTTCGTTGTTATTTGAAGGATAATTGCAAACTACTGTGTAGATATATATTTCCTGTAGTAAAATGCAATTAATATTATTCTCAAAAACTTATAGTACTAGTTTTTATCCTTACAATACATATCATTACGTTATTAAAGTTGGCTTGAAGGGAAAATTGTTCATAAATTTTCTCTGGGAACGTTTCTGTATAAATCGGATACAAATTATTCCGATAGCTATTGTGTCGTTTTATAGTTCTTCGCAGTGAAGCTTTTCTCGCTTCAAAGAGCTAGTATTGGATTGTACGAGACGAGTGTAATTGAAGATTATGATAATATTGAAATGCAAATGCTTTTTAATTTTAAAGCATAATCTGTAGTGGTAAAATTTATGAATTTGGTATGTATAAACTATCGGCAAATCTAAAAAATTAAAAAATATACAGGTTTATTTAATTATTATAAATTTATTATTATGCCAAGCAAAAAGATACTAGGTTTTAGGATTTTATGGGCAATAGTGCAAAAATAGATAGAAAATACCTTTATTATAGACTAGTATTCTTTCACGGTATCATGTTATTAGCCTCGACGGTCTAGTGGTTAGCGTATGCGCCTCTCACCGCGAGGTCTCGGGTTTGATTCCCGGGTCGGGCAATGTGTTGTTTGTGAACTTTCCGTCACCCCCTATCCCATGGGACCTAAATATAACAGATAAATTGTTTTTTTTTTTTATACTAGATACGCCCACAGCGAAAGAACGTGTAGTCCACCTGATGGTAAGTGGAGTACAGTCCATGGACATCAACAATCCACAAAAGCAGATTATAGATGCGTCGCTGCAGCTGAGGACTACGTTGTTATACCTCATGTGCCAGTTATTTCAGGGCCTTATCTCACTACCAAACCGGAACACAGTAATGGAAGCACTACTATTTGGAGACGGTGGTGCTGCCGCCCTCGAGCTCATTCACAAGAGCTCTACCACCAGTCAAAATGTGGGTGTTGTATACATCTGATATACTCTTCTGGGATGTATAGGCATGTTTTTATGTTATGTTTTAGCACACAATTTAATCTTGTTAAATATTATTAAAATAATAGAGAAGAATTTGTTTATCTGTTGTAATCTTATAGAAATGTTCTGAAACCAACAAACGACCGTAAATTTAAATTTGCCAAATTTACTGTTACGACTAGTAATAAACCATAAACACGTTTGCGATAAGCATAAAATGTGAATAAAATACTAAAATGAAACTTATCACAGACAGATACCGATGTCGCTTTACAAAATACAGTTTTGAAGCGTGGCATTTTCGTTTGAAAAATATATTATGAAAATATATTTGTATCCTACTTAAGATAGGAACAAATGGATGAACGTGACGTCACGAAATGACGTATCATACAGTTGAAAAATTTAGTGTTCTGGTAAGAGGCGACCGTAGCTGGATGGCTAAAGCGGCTGTCCGGTGTGCAATAAGGTCGCAGGTTCAAATCCTGCCGGTCCCATATCTTTTTCAATTGTTTCTTAGTATATTATGAAGTGCCATAAATTTGGAATTATAATATAAAAAAATACTAATATTTTTTTAATTACCGTTTTTCTGTGACATAATAATATTCATCGACGAAACGATAAAATTTAAATTTACTTATTTAGCAGCAATTGAAAATATAATTTTATTGTTACTTAGAGTCAAAATAACCCAGGTTGTCTCGCGGAGTTTTTAAGTATCAATTTATATCTCTCACAGGTATGTTTTAGGTCTCACAAAAATAAAAAAGTTGTTTGTCGTTTTTTGGAGACAGTTAAAGAACACTATAGAGCGTGAAAACCAAGAGTGTTTTGTTTTTTTTTTTTTCATTTTAAATAATGGAATTTTGTCATAAACGAATTTCGTATTAAAGCAAATAGTACAGATGATGTTAGGTACACATATATAATACACTAAGATCCGGCTGCAGTTCATAATGTTTAGTCTTGATTATAGAATAACATTAGGGCTATTTTTTGTGACGTAGGTACTTCGCATATTGAAAAAAAAGTTAGTGGTATAAAAGATTAAACAATGTAACATGAGTTTGAATAAAAGGTTTTGGTCAACTATTTTAGTAGAAGTAATAAGGAATAGAATATAACTTATTCTTAGCTGGTTACATGTTTCGTACTGTTTTATATAACATGTAGTTTTGAATTGTGCATTTATTTCACATGCATACAAAACCTTCCTTTTGAATCAATCTATTTAAAAAACACAAAAAAACGGTTGGGTAGTTTTAAATATTCAAGTATAGATAGGGTAAGACAGACAGTCAGCGGAAAGCGACTTTGTTAGTAGTGATGATTTTTTTTTTTTTTTATACTACGCCCACAGCGAACGAACGTGTAGTCCACCTGATGGTAAGTGGAGTACAGCCCATGGACATCAACAATCCACAAAAGCAGATTATAGATGCGTCGCTGCAGCTGAGGATTACGGTGTTATGCCTCATTTGCCAGTTATTTCAAGGCCTGATCTCACCACCAAACCGGAACACAGTAATGGAAGCACTACTATTTGGCGGCAGGTTAAAGGTGAGACGGTGGTGCTGCCGCCCTCGAGCTCATTCACAAGAGCTCTACCACCACTATTGACATACGGGGTGGATGCGACATAGCGACATTTATTGAAACCACAGCTTCTATACATGGTTAGTATCAATTTCCACCGGATAAAAATTCTCTGGCGAAAAAAAAAAAATCACGTTCTCCGAACAATTTGAACATTGCGATCGTGCAATTAGTTCGGAAGACGTGGATTTTTTTTTTCGCCAGAGAATTTTTTATCCGGTGGAAATGCATACTGGCCATGTATAGAAGCTGTGGTTTCAATAAATGTCGCTATGTCGCATCCACCCTGTATATGATGATGCTTTTAACTCATTACTTTCTTCTGTCAGTGGTTCAACCACGTGGTACGTTAAAAAAAGTATCTAATGTTTTACCCGGTGTCATAAACTATCTCCAGACCAATTTTCATCTATATCAGTCCAGTAGTTATGAAATCTATTTGATACAAACAAATATTACAAATAAACTCTTCTAATTATAATATTATTATCATTATATATTTTTGACTCAATATTAAGACAGTTAAAACCATTATACTTTTAACTTTAAAGTATTATTACTATTTGTAATCTTCAGGATTATATGCAATCAAATTTATTTATCGCATAAAGTACAACCAACCTTCTTTGCCCTAGTTTATCCGATAAATAATTGTACTATCGTTAGGGAATGCTAGCTTACTGGACTGCAATTCGGTGAATTTCACGTTAATCTCGTACTTATTGGTCTCCTAAGTAACATTGAGCTAAACTATGGGCTCACTAAAGACCCAATGAATCAACGAGAATGCTAATTAATAGCAGGCATCAATGCGCGTCTTTGCAGACAGCCGAGAAAATCGGAGACGTCATGGGCTGACGGTTAAGTCAGACTTCGAGTGAGACCCTGGCAGCAAGGGTGCATCAAGTAAGGTGGACTTAGAATAGTCTCCCACCTCGGGTACTACTATCCTGCGTAGAAACGGACCCTATTCTACAGGTGCAATGTTATTGAGATCACCTATCGCTATCAAGCTGTTTAGGATGAATGAAATGATTATAATACAATATATTATTATTAAAAGTAACATCATTATTTTGTTGATGGAATGAGACGGCACATAGACAGTTTTCTTTTTTTCACACAGCTAGAGTGAGAACAAATCTTTGCGAATCACACATCCTATGTTGGGATCATAATCACAACACCAGCGTAGTTAAAAGCGACGAGGCGACCGCTTTAACCACGTCAACCGAGCACTCAACTTAACGCAAAAGAAGGAAAGGAAAAGGTAAAAACCGGCCAAGTGCGTGTCGGGCCACGCGCAGTAGGGTTCCGTAGCTAGTCGTAACAACATATTTCGACTTAAAAGGTATTTACTATCTGTATTAAACAAGTAACATCTTCATACAAGTCATTACTTTCAAAGGTTTTTGTAATTTGTTTATTTATGTTTCAAGAATTTTGAACGAAATATTCTGAGTAACTGCATCTGACATTTCGGACCCCTAGTCCTCTTGAACTAATGAAGTGAACTTATCCGCTATAGTTTTCCTTTAAAGTTCATTACATGTACTACCGACACAATTTTTTTCAGATTTTGGGATCCAGTAGTTTAGCTTTTAGAGGGGGGGGGGACGCTCTATTCGAACAAAAATTTGCTCTTTAAAGTTAATTATCTCGCAAACGGACCTCTAAATCAAAAAACTGTCTTAGCAACTCCTGAACGTTTTTAAAAGTCCTATCTAACAATACCCCACACTATGGGTTAGGTGACAAAAAAAAAACATCCCTACTTTACATGTAGGGGAGCTACCCGAAAAAAAATATTTTTCCAAATTTTATTCTACGACTTTCTTTGTTTAGTTAACATTTAACATACATGTTTATGCAAAATTTCAGTTTTCTAGCACCAACGGTTTCGTCGCTATGCCTCGGACAGACGGACGGACAGACGGACATGGCGAAACTATAAGGGTTCCTTGTAGGTACTACGGAACCCTAAAAATGGAGTGTTCGTATACGGAACACACCATTTTTGTGCGTTAACTGTGCGTTAAATGGTGTATACACCATACACCATTTTTATGTATTGAATTAAACGGTCGCCTCGCCACTCTCCACTGCGCTGGTGATAAAGGTTCGATTTGTTACTCTGAAAAAAATCTTTGTGGGATCCGCAAAAAAATTATCTGACTCTGGGTATCTTTATAATAATGTTTGTAAAAATATACATTTTATGTACACGCATACATACACGATGCAAAAACTATAGAGGGCATGATTTTTCTTAATAAACTATGACTAAGTTATATCAAAATAAAAGCAATGTAGATAATGCTAAAAGGAGAAATGGTACATGGCAACTCTGTTTAATTAACTTTATCGTATTTTTATTATTGTTATACGACAATAATTAACTGAACATGTTTGTTAATTTTTATTTATATTTATCTTAAAATATCTAACTCAGGACATATTTTGTGATTATCTTCTAACCTACCTTCGTTAGAATTGTCGATGAGTCAAACGTCTCTTCAGAATTAGTTGAGGCATCTATGTTTAGATTAGGTATTGAATTGTTAAGTGAATATTCAATATTCAATTGTGGCTTTTGTATCCGGATAGCAATCCGTTCAGTGTTTGTGTAACTTATATTGTTATGTGTCGGTTTCCATGTCACCAAACCTTCCAAACCAGGCTTGTTGTATTCATGAATATTATGCAGTGTTTCTTGACACTAAGATTGGGTTTATTGTTTTGGGTATAAATTCAATGTTTGCTCAGTATTAAGGAGCGCTTCTCACATAGACAGGCAGGTTAAGATTGATACATTTTATATTATATTACAGTGTTCATCTGAGTCAGCTGTCACTTGACTAAGATGGAAGCTGCATTGTAACATGTGAGTGTTGCGACCATAAAGTCATAGAAAAAGGTTGATTTATTTTCAACTTATTTAGGTTTGGACAGTAACCATAGTTTGATAGAATATCGAGAGCTATTAGCAACTTTACGGAATAAACCTATTTTTTTTCGAAACTTGCGATAAAACATTATTGGATATGTCAGAGATGGTTTTTGAGTGTGACCAATATCAGTTTTTGATTAAAATGTGTTACTGAAAACCATTTTTAATACGCATATCTGCAAATATGCCATTTATTTTAATACTCGACAGAATTTCTGGTGGATTAATGCTTGTGTGCGAAAAGTGAAACAGTTAATTAAGCATATTTTAATTTGCGAGGAAATTCGAAAATTCATGAAACAATATATCTCCGTGACGGAGTAAGCAAACAATACAATCTGTTAACAATTGTGTTGCAAAATGGACATAAAAATATTTCTTATTTAACTTTCTCGGTCAATCGAAATATTTTAATATGAAGCTCTCATTTGTTTGAAGAGCTAATTGCCGTTCATACTTTGCCAATCAATTAGCTTCCATTAAGTCACTGTCTAAAGAGATAAAAGTAAATCCCATAGTATATTTTTTTCAAGTTGAGAACAACCTTTTCTACCTTCTATTTTTAAATTTGAAAACATTAAAGCTACTTTAAATTACTTATCTATGAAATTAGAATAGAGGAAGATTTTACAACATTTTAAAGTTTCAAAGTTATTTTAAAGCAACCTTAACCAAACCCCTTTTAGTTATATTACCAGCTCTTATAATATTAAAATTAGCAAAGCACTTTGCTTCTATATTTGAGCATTTTTGCAATTGTTTCGTTATTATTGAGTGCTGAAGTCATAAGATCTCTCTGCATCAATGGTACAATTCGAAAAATATTTGCTCGATAGAAGAAAATTATGGCACAGAGCGCCCCACGCTTTTTTCAGCTTATATTAGGAATTATTTTTTACTTTTTAGTTAGAAGTAATTTAAAAGCGTGTTTTTTAGTTTTTTTAAACTATTATTTATTTTCTACTTTTTAGTTTGGTTTATTTATAAGAGCGTTTTTAATTTTATTTTTTTATCTTTTTTTTCAAATCATTGCATGGTTATCGATCTTTGACAGGTGTGAAATCTGTCCGTTGGAAGTGGGTCAAAATCGAGTCCAAAGGAGTCGGTTACATACATACATACATACATACATACATACATACAGGTGAAGCTAATATAAGCGTGTTAAAAAAGGCTGATACCTAAGTAATCATGTTAGAAATGCCAAAGTTCAAACATTACCACAAAAAAATACACACTTAGCAGACTATATTTATAGCTATCAATCCCGATATTGGTATAAGGAGTCGAGTACGCGCGGTATTTGAACGTCTACAATTCCCTTAGAGGCTTTATACCCTTGAGACTGGGTCTATATTGGAGACACGACGAGTGGATTAGGTAATGGGATGGCTAGAGAAAAGGTATAGAGACATTTAATAATGTACAGTCGGCCAATGAGTTGGGTTTGCAGGGCAACAACTTCTACGCCATAGTAAAAACTGACTGCAATAGATATGCAAGTTTGTATTTCATATTTAATAAGTGTGATATACCCACTATTTAGATATATAACTCACTTATCCATAACTGGTGTCGTAAGTCTTTACTATGACTTAGAAGTTTTTGCCCTGCATACCCAACTCATTGGCCGACTGTACATGTTAAATTCGTAAGGAAGAGTATTTAATAATATTAGTTGCGAATATCAGTATAATTTGCACAGATTACCATACTAATACGGCATACGGCAAGACTGGCTATTTCCGTGAACAAAATTTTAGCGCAAACTGTATCCGCAAGTAAGACGGAGCATGTAGCGAAACCTGATGTTAGCAGGATTTACTTGCGTGTCATTCCCACATGCGCAAAGAAATACGCACGATACTACTACCCTTAAGATTCAGTTACACGCTTTATATAGAATGCGGGAAAAATTGTGCAAAAAAAAATTGATTTGTTGCCTAAACAATTTTTTTAAAATTTTTAATTTTAAAAATTGTTTAGGCAAATATTACATACTCAACTCTTCAACTTAAAAAACTCAGCTTCAACTGTACACACTCAACCTTACTAAGATTAACCGCAAATAAGATGGAGCATCTAGGCGGACAGGAAGATATTGTTGACACACTCGGCTTAGCACGATTACCATCATAGTTTCATGTTCACGACACTAACAGCTTGACTGGTGCGAACGGGTCCTTAACGTGAAATATTACAATATTGCAAGCCATTGTTACAGCTCCATAGCAACAGCTCAACAGCTCCATTCTGTCACGACCGTCCGTTCGTTAATTTATCACACTTTCATATGGATGCAACGCTTCGCTTTAAACAAAGATTTTAGCCTGTAGGCGTACGGGGTGGAAGAAATGAAACGTTACTTAAAATAGACGTCATACTGCGGGCAAATTTGTTAAAATCAGACATTAATGGAGAGTTTTGGTCCTCTTAATGAGTAAAGGCGGTAATTTGACAAATTAATTAAGAAGTTGACCTCGCTATTTTAGCTGTTAGAGAAATGAAAATTGTGAAGGAATAGAGTTATAAGACTATGGGGCCTAGCATAACGCGCGCGAAATAGATTATGTCGCGTTTTTGTTATGTTATTTTATGGCAACCCAGCATGATGAGGCCGCTGTCGTATATGGACCGTCATATTCGCAAAAAAAAAAGATGATTGCATCAAACGAAAATGCGAATTTAGATGGATGAGGAGTATTAAAATAACTTAAACCAAAAACTAAAATTACCTGACAAAAAAGCCGCCTCTATTTTAGTTCTAGGCTTTTAAATGATATCGACGATGGAAAACGTAATCGCTGTAAACCTGAAAAAATACAAAAATACATTTTTTACAATCATAATTTTTACCAGAAAAAATACTGCGTTAATTGGTCTGGGTTTCATATTTCTACGATAAATTACAATTATGCCATACGCATTTTGAATGATTCTTGGATATTTTTATTGTAACCTCATACCTAATAAACAACACTAGAAAAAATAAAATACGTTTCTCGTTTTTTCGATGTTTGGACTTTAAGGAGTAATTTTAGAATTTAAGAAATTTTTTTTGGTCTGGTGAACATTTCGTGTTTTAAGGTTACAGCGTTTACGTTTTCCATCGTCGAAGTAAATTAAGTAATAACAAAAATACCGTATTTTATTCCTGTTTGCGAAACAAACAAATGTATCTCCGGAGCCAAAGTCATGTAAGGACAAATATTGCTCATACCTGAAATAAACGTTAACACTATCCACACAGTTTATTTGATAAATA
Source organism: Hypena proboscidalis (assembly GCA_905147285.1). NCBI lineage: Eukaryota > Metazoa > Arthropoda > Insecta > Lepidoptera > Erebidae > Hypena > Hypena proboscidalis. The sequence goes on from LR990132.1 coordinate 4,915,681, forward strand.
TACTCGTAAGCAACACGACAGATTTACACGACGTTTTAACGTGTCGTACTCTTGTGACAAAATACATTGCTGCATTTTTCATCGGTAAAACAGCAATATGCTCAAAATAAATTTGAAATGTGTGTCAAGTTTTATCAGATGTGATTTACTTCTAGTTTTATATTTTTCTACCTTTTTACCGAAGCAAATTACCTGGCTCAATCAGAATAAAATAGTAGCTACTGATGGTAAGTGAGTGAATTCAGGATGTGATAGATAATGATGATGACTCTAAAGATCTAATTTAGTTCCTTAGCTATAATAAAAAAATATTGTAAACCAAAATTGGCATTTGTAAAGAGTCGTCCATAAGATTCTTACCAGTTCTTTTCAAGAAGACCCTGACTACGGAATTGGCACTTAAATTCACTTTTCACATACATATTGTGATGATTGCTAAAACTGAGTTAAGCATCGCAAATTTAGAGTAGAATTATTTTTGTATGACGATTCTACGATCTTCTTCTTTGTGAAGTCTAAGGAATCAAGATACCTAATTATTTACATTTTTTTTATATTTTATTTTATTTCAATCAAATAAATTGGTCATATAAGTTCAGATGAAATGCAATATAAATTCGTGACTTTAGTTAAACAACGTTAAAAACCTTTACACAAAACAAATTTGCCTACTTACTTACTATTTATGAATAGATAAAAAAATATATTATAAAATAAAATGTTCTTTTCCACATTGACACCGTCAAACACTTTAAGTCAGGTCGTCTAAATAATCCTATTTCGCGAGACTTTGGCAAACAAGCCGTATTTACTCGATTCCTAGTGAGATCCATTCGTTTGAGCTTCGGGGTTTGATCTTCCAATGCGCATGCTTAATACGATACGACTTTCAAAGGTTTTTCGAGTATTATTTATATTTATCTGTGATTTCAAGGACCACGGAATGCCTCGATGGTCCAGTAGTTATCGTATGCGCCTTTTACTGTGAGGTCTTGGGTTTGATGCCCGGGTCGGACAAAAGTTGTTTGTTAACTTTCCATCAGGAAATTCACAATAGCAACACGAAGAGTTGGAATTGGGCCATCGGATGGCGCTAGCCTCTTTATCTATTGGACCTAAACATAACAGGTGAAATGTGGGATGTTGTACAGGTCTGCCACACACTTCTAGGTAATATCAGCGTGATGTTATGTTATATTCAAGGAACATAATCTCATTATTTTGCTTTTCGAATGCGATCCTTAATTGTGTTTTGTATGACTAATTGGCAAAACTGAGTAGGCTTTGTTCAGGTAAACACAAATAAAAAATAATTATAAATGTCCCCTGACGGCTGTTCATAATAAAAAAATAAAAACATAACATTTGTTCTATTTTAGCCTTATTTAAAAACAAAACATGGACATTCCTCAGAAATAACAGCACATTTTACCTTCAAGCTAAATTTCATAAAACTCATATTAAAAACCGAAAACGTGTTCACAGAAATATCAGCAGCCATTTGCTAACAGCAAAACATAATAAAAGAGTTTGTAAACAACTTCACGTACTGGTTGCAGTTGTTTTATTTGTTACAGTGAACATAAAGGTGCGTGCAGACTAGCATCGCTGTGTAAAATTCTTTAAAATGTTTTTATTAATTATACTGGAGTAAAAATTCTCAAATTCACATTAATATGATATGTTGTCGTATGATTCATTTTACAGCTACCTTAATCAGATTGATCAAACACAATATAATATATATATGACGGAGAAGGTATATTCAGTGTTTTTAAAAAGTGTTGTCCTCGTGATTACTCACTCAGTGTCTTCAAAGGAAAACTTCCAAGTACTTTTATAAGCTTCGTTTATTCAACGGGTAGCGTAATGACGTCAGAAAGAGGTCCGTACTGTGCGGCGGCTCGAGAGCGACTGTGTCGATCGCCCACAGCGCGGCCGCTTTTATAAGACTCGGCCACGTGCACGAGTTCACAAGTTTCATCATCATCATCATCAGCCTGTAGCAGTCCACTGCTGGACATAGGCCTCTCCCAAGGTGCGCCAGAGTTCGCGGTCTTGTGCCTTACGCATCCAATCGCTACCAGCAATCTTACGCAGATCGTCGCGCCATCTTGCCGGCGGGCGCCCCACACTACGTTTACCTTGACGCGGTCTCCACTCCAGAACACGCTTACACAAACGGTTGTCGGTTCTGCGACTAATGTGGCCAGCCCATTGCCACTTCAGCTTGCTTAGTCTCTGGGCTATGTCGGTGACTCTGGTTCTCCGGCGGATCTCCTCGTTTCGGATACGATCTCTAAGAGAAACTCCGAGCATAGCCTTCTCCATAGCCCTCTGAGCGACTTTAAGCTTATGGACTAGCCCCACTGTCAGTGTCCACGTCTCAGCTCCGTATGTCATGACGGGTAGGACGCACTGATTGAAGACTCTAGTCTTTAGGTTTTGCGGTATGGGCGACGTGAAGATGTTACGAAGCTTCCTGAATGCTGCCCACCCCAAATGGATCCTCCTATCGGCTTCCTTCTCAAAGTTGTTCTTACCTAATTGCACTACTTGCCCGAGGTAAGGATACTCTTCCCCACCAACGGGTCCCGCGTTGTCGTCGCGGTGGGGCTTAGTACCCGTGGCGCCCCCGAGCCACGGCGAAGCCAAGTGGACCCCAGAGGGGGGCTGCTCTTCGGGCTTTGGCTGGAAGTCCATGTGGGAGCAGCCCATGTTGCAGGGCCCTTATGGGGGGGCTCTGCAACAGGAGGGCCTGCAGTGCTGGCGTGAGGAAGTCGGCACTGCGGTCGAGGAGTTGCGGGGCCGCGGCGGGAGAGGACTGCCGGTGTTTCGTTGCCGCTTTCCCTACCTTCCGCGGTCCCGGCGGGGCCGCAGCCGTTAGTACTGCGGCGTGGTGGGCGGTGGGACGAACATCTGTCTCACCGCGGAGGGCCAGGCCGTCAGATACGAAAGTGTCTGACGGCTTTGCACGCGGTCCTCGGTGCCGGTCCCCCCACATTTTGGGGGCCATGAGGGGCCTGCCTAGACGGGCGAGAGCCGGGCTGCGGTGTCGGCGCAAGCTGGCACTGTGGCCCGGTGGTTTACGGGGCCGCGGCGGGAGAGGACTGTTGGAGTTTAGTTGCCACTTTCCCTGCCTTCCGCGGTCCCGGCGGGGCCGCAGCCGTTGAACTGCGGCGTGGTGGGCGGCGGGACCGACCACCTGTCTCGCCGCGAGAGGACCAGGCCGTCGGACATGGGGAATGTCCGATGGCTTTGCACGCGGTCCTCGGCGCCGGTCCCCCCACATTTTGGGGGCCATGAGGGGCCTGCTTCGGTGGGCATCGCCGGGGGGGTTGTGGACGTAAAGGCTGTGCCAGATTCCCATGACCCCCCCATCAAGGCGAGTGCGGGAGCACCGTGGGGTTTTAGTGGGTATTCCCGTGCCGTTTACCATCTTTAGGCACGGGCGAGTCCCACATAACCACTCTGCCCTTCCCCGGGGTGGGGCGGTATGCGTAAATGCATTTCCCCACGTAAAAAAAAAAAAAAAAAAAAAAAGGTAAGGATACTCTTGAACAACTTCAAGAATTGTTCCATCGACAATGATTGGTCCCGGAGCGACGTGTTCATTTAGCATGACTTTCGTCTTGTCTAAATTCATCCGAAGACCAATTTGTCGGGAGGATACATTTAAGGTGTCAAGCATGGTTTGCAACTCTGGCAGTGAGTCTGCTATTATGACGATATCGTCGGCAAAGCGTAGGTGTGAGATGTACTCTTCGTCAACATTTATGCCCCGTCCTTTCCAATCAAATGTCTTAAAGACGTCTTCCAGTGCGTTTGTGAACAGTTTTGGGGAGATTACATCCCCCTGTCTCACTCCTCTACGCAACTGGACAGGTCTTGTTTGATTGTTTTGTACTCGGACGGACATTGTTGCAGAGTTATAAAGACATCTCAACACTTCGACGTATCGCCAATCAGCTTGACATCGCTGCAGAGATTCTAGAACAGCCCAGGTTTCGACGGAGTCAAATGCCTTTTCATAGTCCACAAAGGCACAAGTTTGTAGGTTAAGTATTGAAATTACAATCTTTTACATCGTAATTAACTCAAAAGTAATCAACTGATGGCTTATTAACCAATTTTAGGACAGTCAAATTATTAATCCTAATTATTATCGACGAACAGTTGTAATTGCGCCGATATAATAATATATAGTATGATATAAGGAAAAGTAAAAAAAACGAAAATCTACTTGAAACAGCCGCTGCTAGCTAGACATCGCGTAACAGAATTTAAATGCCTTTATGGTTACACCGTCAATCATAACATGAGCTACGATCCACAAAATGATTAATCAAAGAACATGACTGATGCAAGTATATTTAGAAAGTTACTGAATTCTCGTTTATTCGCGGATATCCTTAATTTTAACTATGCTATGTGGAGACACATTTTTAACGATAAGGCCGTTTAAAGTCGAATCTGTAATGTTTTATTTTATTAATTTATTTATCCATCTTCATTTAAATAACATAACATAATATCACGCCTATATTATTACCCTGAAGGGTTTAGTAGAGGTGTAGGTACAACACTCACATGTCACCTGTTATATTTTTTTATCCCATGGGATAGGGGGTGAGCTTATCACCACCCACCAGGCACAATTGTACTCCGTGCTGCTATTGTGAATTCCCTGGCAAAAGTTCACAAAAAGCACTTTGCCCAGCCCAGGCATTGAACCCGAGACCTCGTAGTGATAGCCGCATAGGCTCACCACTAGACCATCGAGGCAGATAAATCAAAGTTTAAGATCTATTAACCTTGGTCAAATCTCTACAGAATAATAAATGGAATGCGATTGCTTCATTAAAATTAAACCTTTTTAGGGTTCCGTAGTACCTACAAGGAACCCTTATAGTTTCGCCATGTCCGTCTGTCTGTCCACGGCATAGCGACGAAACCGTTGGTGCTAGAAAACTTAAATTTTGCATAAACATGTATGTTAACTAAACAAAGAAAGTCGTAGAGTAAAATTTGGAAAAATATTTTTTTTTCAGGTAGCTCCCCTACATGTAAAGTAGGGATGTTTTTTTTTTTGTCGCCTACCCCATAGTGTGAGATATTGTTAGATAGGACTTTTAAAAACGTTTAGGGGTTGCTAAGACAGTTTTTTGATTTAGGGATCCGGTTGCGAGATAATTAACTTTAAAGTGCAAATTTTTGTTCGAGTAGGGCTTCCCCCCCCTCTGAAAGCTAAATTACTGGATCCTAAAATCTGAAAAAAATTGTGTCGGTAGTATATGTAATGAACTTTAAAGGAAAACTATAGCGGATTAGTTCACTTCATTAGTTCAAGAGGAATAGGGGTCCGAAATGTCAGATGCAGTTACTCAGAATATTTCGTTCAAAATTCTTGAAACATAAATAAACATACATAATACATATATAAAATCACGCCTTTATCCCACGGGGGTAGGCAGAGACGATGGAACACCATGTGCTTCGCTCCTTACATACTTCTTTCGCTTCCTTAACATTCATACATCTCGTCATACGTGCTAGCTGGTTTCGTGTACTACAAACATTTCCTATCTGAAGGACGCTATTTATCTGGTTACTTTAACTTAATTAGTTCTAGAGTAATTGGGGTCCAAAGTATAAAATGCAGTTACTTAGAATAATTCGTGCAAATTACAAAAACCTTTGAAAGTAATGACTTGTATGAAGATGTTACTTGTTTAATACAGATAGTAAATCCCTTTTAAGTCGAAATATGTTGTTACGACTAGCTACGGAAGCCTACTGCGCGTGGCCCGACACGCACTTGACCGGTTTTTACTTTTGAATGCTCTCCGTACAGAATACCAATGTTATGTACATTGGTATTCTGTACGGTCCTTCATAGAAGCAGAACTCATTTTGTTCGCACTTTCCCACACCTGCGACATCTATTTGATTTGGTGCTCAATACACGAGCAAAGGCTTTTTGCCAGTAGAGAGGCTTTTTGTTAGGTCATGAAACAAGCCTGTGATAGTTTTGATAAATGGAAAACATTTCATCGATTTTTTGTGTAAATAAAGCCGATATTGGTTGAAGTATGTAAAAGAATATAAGCAACCTTGAAGTTAGATTTTTATTGGCTAGTATTTATTGATGATAATTTTATTTCATGGCAATAGAGCTCTTGTGAACGAGCTTCAGAGTGAAATCACCACTGTACTTTTTTATTTTTTTTTTAATTTACTTGTAATTTGCAAATACAAATGACTTGTTAACTCCCGCCAGCTAAGTTTTATGGTAACTTGTTACTGCCATATGGTAGTTTTTGTACAACTTTTGTAATCAGGTCCTGATTATCAGATAAAATTAAGTGTCTACAATCTGCCTTTGCGCATCGTTGGTGTCTATAGGCTGTTTTTACCACTTACAATCAGGTGAACCACACGTCTGTTTGCTACATACGTCCTGTCATTCAATGATGAACTATGATTTCAATTGGTTCTTCTGGACTATTATGTTAAACTGTGAAAATTTACTTATTTACTTTAAGTTTTCTTAGATGCTAGACAAATCTATCAAATAACTTGTATATTATGTTCTTTGTTTGTTTTATATAATAAGGCCCCGTTTCAGAGGTGTTAGATAAACCTTATTGGCAGGATAATAATAAATAATAATAATAATAATAATACATTTCTTTATTTCGGAACATCGTCCATATTAAAATTGCTTATTGTGTATCCTTAACTATCTTATATACTAACTATGTTTATTTTATTTTAACTATAAGCCAATACACATAAATGCAAATGACAGTTGTGTTCTTTATGCGAGTGTTACTTGTGTCACTTTTATATTCGGCTAGGTTTTATTTTACAGAGCAAATAAGAGCTATCCGAAACTTCTGAAATTGGACCTTAATATAATGTAGGTATGCATGTGCAATGTGCATAATAAATTAACTGTTCACGATATCTATCAAACTTACCTAAGCACTTCAATGTACTGAAAAATACAAAATCTAATATTTACTGTAACAAACGGTGTAGAATAAAGTCTCTTTAAACAAAATGCATACTCGTCGAGCGTGAGAAATGTAGCATCGTATTTATTTTCCTTTGCAAAGAAAGATTCAAGCATCTCTGTACGTGCCATTTGGTAGGGATGCAAAAACTGTTGCACTTTTAGAGGCGAGATATTGTTGAATGCTGGGATATATAATTTTTCTGTTTGAGTTAAATCACATTATTTTTGGAGCGTTCCTTATCGCGCGTTGCGAAAGGGTATTAGACGAAATATAATAAGACCAAAAGTTGTAACGACATATTGAAACCAACAGTTGTAACGAATAAAAACTACAGTTATTCTTGTTGAGTGTTTACAAGTTTTTTGTACAAAATAAATAATAAAAAATAATAACAATATTATTGATATGGATATTGCTGATGGAGTTAGGTAAGTAGAGATTTTGTACAGACAATAATAAATGCTTATGTATTTTTAGCAAGTATGCATTATAACCCCTCTTTACTATTGTGTTAACCAAGTCATACGCGTTATAATCTCTCCATTATTGTGTGTTTAGCAAGTGTACGTACAGAACTTCGTTCCATCCGGGTGTCCCTTGACACCTCTTAAGCAAGCCCACATGATGATGAAAAGTTAGGTTTAGGTTGAAAAATTAATATTCGTAATAAAAACATACGTCATTTACTTGGGAACAATGAATTTACATAAAATGCATACAAATTGGTCGTTTGGACATTTACAATTTACACACTTAATGCATTCAAAATATATTACATACATTATTGATTAAATATCTACAATGTTTTGGGTTAGTTTATTTTTGAATGCATTGAATAAGTGCACATTTAGAACATGTAGGCCAATTTGTTGTACAGTTGTGCTCCTTCAAAGGTTAGCATAGATTTTCCATAGTTGGTTAAAATTTTAGGTAATACTATGAGAGTTTCCATAGCCTATAGACACTTCCAACACAAGGGGCAACACTCGTGCGTTGTCGACCCTTTAAAAATAATATTTGCGCTCTTTTTAGAGAACTTCATGCTGCAGTCTTTTGGAAAATCCTTGACAAAGAGCTCATTCCACAACTTTATCGTGCGTTGGCGTAAATTCCTCTGAAATCGATTATTTATCTCTCAAGTAAATATAGTAAAAAACACTTTAACTATATAATTGAACGAACTAAGCTTAATTAATAATTCAAAGTAATTTTAATTATAACACAACACAAAACAATGACATTTGTGGTCAGCATAAATTATAAAGTTATAGCAATTTATGACTGTCCATCAAGTTATTAATTAAACACATGTATTATCATCAACTATAAAACAGATCAAACAGAATTATAAAGCGCATTACATAGAGCAAAATACACAACGTACAAATCGATACATCGCTCTTTGTAAAAACACAACACACCAGTCTGGTCACAGTGTTGCCATGCATTTAACTGCAGCAAAACAAAAACAGGAAACATTGTAAAACAAAAGTTTTTCATTGCTTAAAACTCACACATCCCTACCGCTCGAGGGCAACTTTTTGTTCTCAACAGAACGCTAGGACATAAATCCAGGGTACCTAAGCACAAGACCTTTGAGACAAAGCGTCGTTTGTTTCACCGTTTATTCTTTGAGGCTTTAGTTTTCAAGGTAATTAAATGTGGAACACGTTACTATACAAATTGTTTTGTTTACGATGTAGTAAATCTGTATGCTGTTGCAAATAATTGAAATTTGTCGCGCAGGGTTGTGGCAATTCCTCAATTTTATTTCTCTTGGGTGTCGTAAAGTTGAAATGAAACATGGTATGCTTACTCACCTTCGAATTATAACACGGTGTTCTGATGCTAGCAGGTAATAACGTGATATCGTCTTATGGTCACAGTTTTTAATAGTAATTCCTTAAGCCTAATTTAATCCCTCATCTCTCTGTCTCATTCTTCATCAGCTGTAAAATAAGATAAATTTTAGTTCAAGTACAAAAAGGCGTATAAATATTATATCATTACACTAAAAATTAAAAGACAAGCGTACAGAAAAAAACTCTTAAAATTATCTTTTACCTGTTAAAAATAGGCACACAATGACCTCAAGAAAAGAGAACTTTAAGAGAAAATATGACAGTGCAAATTGCAGCAAAAGTAGTATGCGTCAGCAATTCAAAGATGAACATTGAATACGCTGCTTGCATATATTCACTTAAGCCCCAACTTAGTCTGTGCAAACATACATTATCAACTATTTATGATTGCCTATGAGCAATATTTTATGCGTTTAACGTGTGGTTTAAGTAATAAAAGACTAGCATCCTCGCGCGGCTCCACCCACGTGGTAGATAATGTCGATTAAAAGTAACCTATATCCTTCTCTCTTAGATCTTAAACTATATCCATACAAAATAAGGCAGGAACAGGCAGACAGTTACTTTCTCATTTATAATATTAGTAAGGATTGTTCACTTTACTCTTGCCTAGTCTGCTCTTTCTTCTTTTCCTCTACGGCTCAAAGGTTTGCTGGTAGAAAATTCAATATTGAATTAAGCCCGCCTTTGTGCTTAATATTTTAACTTTTTTATCATACAATGTTATTGTAAATTCTGTGTGTACAATAAAGAATTTGAATTTGAATTCATTATTTGGGAATGTTGCAGAGTATCCACATAAAATCCGTACACTTTCAAAATAATACTAAAACAGCTTATTCCGGCAAACCTTTGTTTGAAAGTATCAGTTTCTATCCCGCATAAAACCTGTTAGTTATTACATTTCCCGAATGTGAAACTTTTAATGATGAAAAACCAAAAATACTTTAATGAAGTAAATTGAGATCTTATAATTCTACGTAATGAGCCATGGATAACAACGGCAATATTTTAATTATGTTCAATATTTAAAAATAGAATTGTGTAATTATTTTTAAAATTTAATAAACAAATGTTAAATATTATTAAACAGGCAGCGCAATTCTTTTTGAAATTAAATGTACAGTAAACGCTCAGAAGTCCATAGGCACGCTAAGGATTACATTGCTATGAACGGTACGAGCCCGATACAGCCAGTACACACACTAACGAAGTCGCTTCCGTGTTTAGCAGTTTATAAGATAACACACACTAATGAAATGTTGTCGCATTCGTACTAAACGCGTCACAGTGGCGACCGGTTCTTTGAATTCGCATCTATCTATCATGAGCAGGTAGCTATATCGGGTAAACATTGGGATCACTATCAACTAAATCTGAGTTTGAAGCTAAGTTGATTTGTGGTTGTATTTTGTTTTTACGAAATCATAATAATATTTGTAACATTTTAAGCACTAACTTGTTAGGTATTCATGCTTAAATTGCGATACAATACATGTATACAATACATAAATAATTACATATTGATATAATAACTAATAAGTTAAATATGTTATTATTATTTAACTATTTACGTATTTTTTTATTTTTATTTTCATTTTTGTAAGGTAGAAATAAAAAAAGTCAAGCTGAATGATGATAACAATGTTTATTCGTTTTATTTATTTATACAATTGATAAACTTTTAAGAACATTGTGACGTCACATTCCTACCTAAATTTAAAAAAAGTGCCCTTGTAACCGTTTATAAGATTTTTGATTAATATAATAACTAATCAATTAAATATGTTATTATTATTAAACTACTTACGTTCTTTTTTATTGTCATTGTTGTAAGGTAGAAATAAAAAAGTTATGTTGAATGATGGTAAAAATGTTTATTCGTTTTATTTATTTATACAATTAATACATTTTAAAGAGAATTGTGACGTCACATTCCTACCTAAATAAAAAAGTTCCCTTGTAACCGTTTATAAGACTTTTTATTGTAACCCACTTAGTCAATTCATAACATTGATAATACCTACAAATATTACTAAATTGATTCACAATGACAACAAGGACAGGATGTTCTAATAACAAAAATATAATTGTTGATACCCACTTATAATAGGTATTGGTATACAGCAGCGTTTATTGAAGACTAATATTATGATTTACACTTTATGACGATGTTTTTTTTAATGAAACGTCACAATAAATGTATTGAAGTTACAGCTTGTCTTGACGAAAAGAAGAAGGAAACCTCCATTGAAGATCATTAAATATTTACAGAAGTGCTAATATTCAGTTACAGCGTCTTATTAGTAAAACCAAAACATTTTAAATTAATCTTAAATAATTATAACATTATTAATATTTCGTATAACCCCCATTATTTTCAATGCAGTCAAGTAGACGTTTGCGCATGGACCCTACAATATTAGCACATATACTGGTTCCTCTTAAGTTTTCCCACACTTCCATGCAATTGCCTTTCATCCCGTGACTCCCCTCCCACCTTTGCACCATCAAACCCCATACATTTTCTATATATTTACAAATGTGTGAACAAAGTGAACAAGATAAAGAATACTATATTTCTGTCCCATTCCTTCTAATTGAGTAAAAACTTCAAAAAGTATAAAACAAACCAAGTGAGATTTGAACCTGCGGACAATTGATAAACGTATCTAACTGCATGCCTTAACCGCTCGGCCATCTTGTCACTTACGTTGAGGTTGAAATAATGAACTACAAGTATTTGTTAACAACATGTGTCTATTGCTTGGAAATAAAAGGTCGTAAGTCAAACTACACTTCAAACTATTGCCTTTTGAGATTGCTTATGGACTTTTGGTTGCGACTGTACACTGAATGACGAAAAAAAATATTAATTCTCTAATAAAGCAACGAATTGCAAAGCTTTGATATGTAATAGGCTGAAACTTAAAGCGGGTTGCACCAAGGGCTTTATTGTTACAGTTAAAACTAACATGGTTTAACATGCATATGCTACGTGCCTTAAAATGTAACAATATCCAAGCCTTCGTTCATCACAGTTTAAAAAAACGTTTATTAGTATCCTAAGAGGATTGAAAATTCATTTTTATTTTTATGGTGTTTATTAAATAGTTCCTCAGTAAAAAAAATCCCATGTAATATTATCCCTTATCATGAGAAGAAGTTTATATACTCGCTACCGCTTATGATTTAAACTATCTCATATATCAGCTTTCAAAGGTAGCGTGGGGCGTAATAATGATTGATGTTCACATTACCATATCTGGCCGCTATTTATCTTATATATAAATCGCAATTGACTTGACGCGATCCATTTATGGCGAAACACCGCGTGTATTAACTGCTGCTTTACATAATGAGGTATCCTTATAGTAACGTAATTTTACCGTAGAATTTAAAAAAGTCAGTTATTACTGCACTTATTAGTTGTTTTTGTGTTGTAATACTTTTTTACTGTCTGTGATTTGTCTACAAGTTAAGATTATATTTTACGTACTACATATCTTCTTTCAGAGCAGCGATAGCCAAGTGGGAGACCGTAGGACTGCGAAGTCAGAGGTCTCGTGAGAAAACCTGTATGTCTGAGAGTGCCTAAAAAGTAGGTGTGAAGTCTACTAATCTGCACTTGGCCGGCGTGGTAGACTATGGCCTAATCCTTCTCATCAAGAGAAGAGGCCTGACCCCAGCAGTTGGACATGTCTAAAATACACGGCTGCTATTATTATTATACTTATATATCTTTACACTATCCTGTTACCGTAAAAAATTGACGCTGCATATTATGTATATTGGTGTTTATCAAGAAGTCAAGGAAGAGGCAATCGATAAGAGAAGAATGGAAATGAATAATGATTAAGCATATTATTATAAACAGTCTATAATGCCAATCAATACATTTACTACTCAAAATATCAAATATATTTCAATGCCCAAAATTGCAAATTACCTCTTCAGTTATCTTTGCAGATTTATCTTTTATTTGAAAATGATCTTTGCTCTATTTACCAAAATTATAATTAAGTTTAAGAGATATTAAGTAAAAAAAGATCTTGAAACATTTACATAAAAAGAACTTAGCTTAGTTTCAACGAAATGTTGAAGCCAAGCTTAGTCTTACAAATTATTAGCTAACATTAATTGCAACCATTAAGATAATTCTAAATGATCATAAGTGGACAGTTATAAAGGGTCTCACCACATAATGGAGACTAATCTCACTGGTATAAATTATGTCTAAACGCCATTAGTTATGCCAATAATTCTCGCCTAATCGTTATTTGCTCAGTACGCAAGGTCATTAGCCCCGATTGAAACAGCGATAACCTATTTGCCGGGATCGCAAGACTGCCAAGTCAGTGGTCAACTCCATCAGACTCCATGAGTCAATAGAACATACATTATATAGAGCTCTTTGACACAAATATGCAATGCATAGAAATTTATGGTATAATAATATCGTCTTATTCGAATAATAGTAAGAAAAAAAAATGAGATATATTAGTTCAGGAGTTTAACGTATGCTACTGCTTTGTGTGGTTTCGGGTTCAATTACTAGTACGAGCAAAAGTGTTAAGTGCGATAGTACACCCTTTTGTTTATTTCTATCACACATTGTTTTATTTCTTTTTTTCATAGTTATTACGATCTCCTCTCGCGGGTCTGCTGGAAGAAATTTCTTTAAGAAATCAGCAGTGCTTTTGTACTTGTTATGTTGTTTATATTGTTTTTGTCCTTCTAACTATTCTTGTGTGTGTACATAAATTGTTAAATAAATAAATAAATAGGTTCAAGACCTATTGCCAATCTCTTAGGGCTCACTCCCTATCACGTAATGACAAGTGAAGTTGGGTGCCATGCCCTTCCCGGTATTTCAACTGTGATGTTTTGTAAATTACGTATTTATTTATTATATCTACAATACTATCTGTATGTTTTGAATGATTTAATAACATAATATCACTTCTAGGCCGCCTGTTCAGGTCCCATGGGGGTAAGCCTATTGCCATCCACAGAGAACAACTCCAACTCCGTTCAGCTATTGAGATTTTCTTGAACATCGTAATAAAAGGAAATCTCGATCCGGGAATCGAATTCGAGATCTCGCGGTGAGCAATACAGCAATTATACTGCTAGACCAGCAAGGCAGTCGAGTAATTAAGTTATATTTTGTGACACATTCGGGTTCGATTCCCGCTTAGGACAAAAACTTTGTGTACATGAACATGGGGGTTTGTCTTAGTCTGGGTGTTTCTATGTATAATAAGTATTTATTTACAAAAGAAAAGTATATATGTATTAGTATCAGTTATTCTAGTACCCATAGTACAAGCTCTGCTTAGTTTGGGACTAGATGGCTTGTGTGTAAGTTGTGAAATATTTATTTATTTATTTTATTTACATAAATACAAAAATGTAAGTTTAATTTATTGTCAAGTTGATAGTAATGCATTAATTTTGTCTTAACCATATTAAATCCATTCTTTTGTTTCAATAAGGTTTCAAAATAATCTCTTTTTCCTTTAATATTAATGCTCGTGACGTTAACAAGTTCGTTGAAGAGTAAATTAGCGATAATTGCTCTCAATTTATTTCTAAGATATCACAATATCGGTTGTTTTACCTCTTCAATAGGTTTTATTTACAAAATAAGATGTCTAATAGAAACATTAATAAGGTTCACCTTTTGTTATTTCAATTAATAGGCATCATTAACAAGCTGCTTCATAGAATAGTTCCAATTAAATATCTATCAAAGCTGAAACAAAGGTATTAGGATAACACGAAAGACTAAAGATTCGAGATAACTAGTTAATCTATTGAAGCTTATTTACCAAGATTTCATCTAGTAAATTGGTTGTTTTATATCTGCATTACTTAAATTATAATCTTTTCTTAACAATGTTAATTAGTATAGAAACGAAACATTTTAATTGTAGCCGCATTTCTGTTTTGTAATTTAAGTTTTGATTTTTTAGCCCTCTTTGGATCCTTAAGATTTTAGATAAACAATATAGCCATGTCAACGTCATCACGTCTGTTTTAAAAAGCATCTTTTTACGTAGTAACAAAGCTTTGTCGTAAAAGTTATCATCACAACAACTGGAGTTTTATAGCACGTTTCCGTCGCACGTCACTTTGTCTGAACGGTTGTAAACTGACGACAATGCTGCCGTATGACGTACGCTGCGACATAAATGTATTGTGTGTCATAGGTTTTTGTCAAACGTGTCTATTTTGCTCAGATTGAGAAATTGATACCTCTTTTACTTAGACACGGCTGGCGAATTAAACCAAAAGGGTTCTATAACAATAAATTTTCGAATCGATTTTAGGCATATTATCATTATTATAAAACCCTAGGACCCTATAACGTACATTTCTTCTTTTCATATTTTTTTGGCCTAATAATTCAGTATTAGATGAAGATAAATGAGTTTCAAATTTTATACAAAATTTTAGGGGCTTGGAATAAAGTTAAGCAATTCAAAATCTAAAATATGCCACTCTTAAAGTTCTGTGGTGGTAAAAGGATGCTTATTCTGTTTTATTTGAATTAGTTGCTCACCTCGGGAGGCAGGTGGCGAGCATTTGTTTTCAGTTAGAGAACTACTCCACGCTCTCGTGAATCTACCACTATGGTTGTGGCCCTGGCAAAAGCAATTTTATCATGCTAATAATGTCGCTTGTTTTGTACGACAGTGTTTCGTTCAAAAAAATCTTAAACTGAAAATAAAAACTTTCACGTAATTTTCATTTTAAATTAATTCACATAATTCCAATTTCAATCTGCGGTGCGGCCACGCGGTCGAGTTTTCAACTGTAATAGATACTATTTCATAGAATCCTACACAAAAGAATGTGTGTCAAATCAAACCCAGGAACCACTGTTAGAATTCCATACTGTGAACGCCAAATGCCACACTGGGCGATGTGCCCGGGGCCTATTACTTCAGTATCTTAAGAATGCGTGTTATTTTATGGAGCACCCGTCGCATTGACCCACTAGTCAAGCAGAATGTGTTAAGAAAGAAAATTGACCCATGAAAATGTGGATTTATGAAATTCACAGACGATTTCCTTACCCAAACCATAATATTATTAACCCAAAAAGTCATTCAGTGTGTATTAATAATAGCAGCCCCGTATTTAATACATCACCCACTGCTGGGCTCGGGCCTCTTCTCATGATGAGAAGGGTTAGGCCATAGTCCACCACGCTGGCCAAGTGCGGATTGGCAGACTTCACACACCCTCGAGCACTTTTTAGGTACTCTCAGGCATGTAGGTTTCCTCACGATGTTTTCCTTCACCGTTAGCGAGCGATAATTAATATGATAAATACACACATATCTTCAAAAAGACGAGAGGTGTGTGCCATGGGTTCGAACCCGAGACCTTTAACTTCGCAGTCCTACGGTCTACCACTCGGCTATCGCTGCTCTCAGTGTGTATTGTATTTTGACTTTATCTGTAAGATACTTTATTTCATTTTCACAGTGCGATATGAACTAAATAACTTTGTACCTTAATGCAAACATTTTTTTATCTTTTGTTTGCGGACAAAGCAGGCTACCAGTAAAAGTTTATATTAAATTAGTGCTCACGTAAAGTTACGACAACTGACCTCAGAAACTTGGCTAATACTATTTCAGTCACCTCAAGTCTTAAAAGTTCCCACAATTTTCATTTCTTGCCAGCAAAATCTTAAAAAATGCAACCACTATCAGCAAATTGCAACATAAAGTTTAAAATTGAATAACGCCATTCTGTTTAAGCTGTATTCTTTACTCAAGCACTTTGAATGTCTTACAATCCATTATAACACTTATAGCCACTGCCTCGATGGTCTAGTGGTTAGCGAGTGCGCCTCTCACTGCGAGGTTTCGTGTTCGATTCCTGACTCGGGCAAAGTATTATTTGTGAACTTACAGTCAGCAAATTCGTAATAGCCGCATGGAGTTGGAATTATGCCCAGTGGATGGCGATAGACTCACACCCTATCACATGAGCCCTATACATAAAAGATAAAATGTGAGTATTGTACACCTCTGCCACACCCTTCTGGGTTATATAGGCGTTATGTTATAACAGTTATCGTTATTGATCACCAGTTGTTTCCAAACTTGGTAATGATAGTTTCTGAGGCACCTAGTTCAGCAAGTGACATTGTGTTACATTGTTCTGAGTGCATTACTGAATTTGGCCTTTAATTACTATGCAGCAAATTTAAAACATGTAATTTTTTGGCTAGGTGTGCTTGTGTGAGTGAATACGTGTATTTAGCCTTGTCATTGGGACTATTGGGCTTCTGGCGTTCTATCTAATGTAAGAATTCAAATTTGTAGGGAGCGTGATGGTAATAATACGCGGACACTAAGTTACGGTAAAAGTTTATTACGTCAAACTCACAACAACGTTTCGGATTTTATAATTATCACAGAACAATATTTAACAGAGAACGGTTTATCACGTGATACGTTACAGGAGTACGTGTGCGTGTGTATTCAAATCGGCGCGTGCCGCGACTGCCGTCGGGGTGCGCGGGCGCTGCGGTCTCAGTTCCCTGACGCGTTCGTCTAGAGGGCGCGGAGGTAGCCCGATCGCGTGGTAGCGAAACGCAGTCATTGGTGGACCGCGTGGATTGGTGATTGGACGGACTCGGGTACGTTCGGAAACATTCCTACATACGAGTAAATTCGGATACGTTCCTACATACTCCCCCTTTTGACCAAGATAGGTGCCCTCACCATTAGATTGGTCAAATAAAAAAAAAACAAATGAACTGAACTACGATGAGACTGGTTCCTTTCGTGGTCTTCCACGACGACGTTTGGGAGCGACAGGCGACGGAACCTCAAGGCATTCACCCTCTCGTGCGTGGAATCTCCTTAGATCCGAGATGTGGTACTTACCAATGACTTCTCCATTAGGATCAGGATATGACAAGAGATACGTAGTAGGACTAACCTTGGAACGAACAACGTAGGGACCATCTCTCTTAGGTATAAACTTTGAGGTAACACCCTTAGCAGTGTTACTTAGAACATGTGTCTTCATAAGCACTAGATCTCCAATATCTAGTTCGTCAGCTCTACGCAGCTTGTCCTTGACATCTTTTCGAGCGTCTTGCTGGCTTTCAATGCATTCCTTACTGCTACGAAGAGTATCCGCCAACGCGAGTAAATAAGGCGTGATCTGCGGCACAAAATTCTCAGATTCGACTACAGCACGCAGATCGCTCTGGACAGCGAGTGGCGAACGTAGCTCACGAGCATAAGTAAGGTAAGCTGGTGTGTGTTGAGTTGCCTTGGTAACCGCGGTGTTTAATGCAAAGCGAATGAACGGTAATTCTTCAGGCCACCGTTGATGTTGGCCTTCCACCAAAATTGCTAATTGAGTTTTGAGATCCCGATTCTTCCGTTCGACGGGGTTAGCCTCAGGATGATAGAGCGGGATCAAACTTTGCTTCACACCAAGCGTAAACATCGCATGTTGCATAACATCGGCAACAAACTGCACACCATTGTCTGAGATTAAACGGCGTGGAACACCAAAACGTAGGAATACCTCAGCGATTAGAGTCTTCGCGCAGGTTTCCGCACTAGCTTCGGAGAGGGCGAACAGCTCGACCCACTTGCTCGCGGTGTCTTCCACGATTAACACCCACCGCTCTCCGTTGTCTCCTCTCGGCAGAGGTCCAAACAGATCGATGGCTATGACTTCGAAACGCTGCGCGGGCACGGGAGTCTGTAATAGTCCGGCAGGTTTTGTGTTAGATGGTTTATATCTTTGACATTCTATACATGTCTTCAAATAATCAGCGACATAATGTCGCATGCCTGGGAAATAGAAGTGCTGGCGTATTCTATGGAGAGTTATATCGACACCGCCATGACCAGAGGTTGCGGCGTCGTGACACTCTGCCATCACTTGCTTCCTTCGGTTTTCAGGTACGACAAGCTGAGGTTCTTCAGTCTCTTCGTCCGTGTAACGATACAGGATGCCTCTGCACATATGGTAACCACGATCAGTCCATCGGGTTAGTTCTAATTCGTCTTTACCTTCCAGCCCCGTAATAATCTTTGCCACCTCTGGATCTGCGAGCTGATCTTGGCGAAGCGTAGCTGCATCCCAGCGAGGCGATTCGATGAGCACGTTACAGACGCTACAGGAATCGCGAGTCGTCTCCACACAAGGCGGACGACTGAGCGTGTCAGCGAGAACATTCGACTTGCCGGGGGTATAGTCCACTTGCAGGTCGAAGGACTGTAATTTCATGGCCCATCTCACAAGACGACCGGAGGGTGATTTTAAAGTAAGTAACCATTTAAGTGGCTGATGATCGCTACCTACATGTATGCGGTGTCCATCAATATATCCTCGGAACTTTTCAACTGCCCAGACGACTGCAAGAGCTTCTCGCTCCGTGGTGGAGTAATTTTGCTCTGCCGATGTTAACAGTCGACTGGCATACGCGATGGGTCTCTCCTTTTGTGGCGACTCCCCCTGGAGTAAGGCAGCACCCAGAGCATAATTACTGGCATCCGTCCTGAGAATGAATGGAACTTTATAATCAGGCTGAATAAGAATAGGTGGTGAGGTAAGAATCCTCTTGAGATCACAGAAGGCTTTTGCTTGGTCTTCATTCCACAACCATGGCTGATTTTTCCTTGTTAGCTTAGTTAATGGTTGAGCAATACGAGAGAAGCTCGGCATAAATTTTCTAAACCATAAACAGCTTTGCAAAAAGGTTTTTAAGTGCTTAAGATTGGACGGTTCCTTCATGTCCAAGATAGCACTAACTTTATCCGGGTCAGGAGACACTCCTTGAGGGGTGATAATATGTCCTAGATACTTGACATTTTCCCTGGCGAATGAGCACTTAGAGCGATTCGCGCGAAGGTTAAATGTTCGAAGGCGGTCAAACACTTTGCGTAATTCCTGCAGGTGTTGACTAAATGTTTCCGATACTAATCCCAGGTCATCGATATACCCTAGGATAGTAACGCCTTGTAGAGATGAGCAAGACCGGAATCTATCAATTAATCGCTGAAAGGTAGCGGGCGCGTTCCGCAGTCCGAAAGGCATACGTTTGAATCGGTAAACTCCGCATGGAGAAACGAATGCCGTCTTATCTCGGTCCTCGGGGCGAACGCTCACTTGCCAGAATCCTGATTGTAGGTCTATAGTACTCATGAAACAGCTCTTACCAGTGTACTGAAGAAGGTCGTCGATGACAGGTATCGGATAAGAGTCACTCTTAGTGACCGCGTTCAATTTTCGATAATCGACGCAAAAACGGAATGTGCCATCCTTCTTTGGTATCAGTAAGGCTGGTGCCGCCAAGGGGGACTCACACTCCTCGATGATGTCATCCCGCAGCATCTTCTCGATCTCCGCTTGCATGATGGCCTTCTTAGCGGGCGTGAGGCGATACGGCGGAACGGCAATCGGCGGTGAATCTCCGCAATCGATGCGGTGCTCCGCGAAGGGTGTGGGCTCTCCTCCTATTGCGAAGATATCTTCATATTCTGTAAGCAGCCGAGCGAGGCTTTCTTTCTCTGAAACTGACAGCATCGAACCTTCATCACTCCGTAAAATATCCGCGGAAGCATACCCTACGGAATCACGTCGTGTATATTCACAACGCAAGGGGTGAATGACCTGAGGCCGATCAGCTGTGAACCATGTGTTGTTACAGACATTAACGACAATGCCTGCTTTACGTAGAAAGTCTACTCCCAATAGCGTCTCCGCACTACCCGCGTCAGGAAACACTACAAATGTTATCGGTACAATATTATTCGAGGTGAGAATTAAAACATTAACATCTACGAGCAATACATTGGTATCACGCACTGCACCGTCGGCAAACCTTACTGACATGTGCCTACTGTAGAATGAATACCCAAGTTTACGTAGCAACGCATATAATTTTGAACCGGCGACACTGCGTTTCGCAGCGGTATCAACCAACCCGGTACCACGATATCCGTCTATCACAATATCTAATACGGGACGACCGTCGCTAATATCGTTGTACGCGGACACGCTTTGCAAACTTCTCGTAGGTAACGTATCACACGTAAATGGTACAGAAACATTGTTACACAAATTATTTTCAATAGAAGTGCGTTTATAATTACACATTGACACATTAAGAGGTAAATTACGGTTACACATAAGAGTATTATTACATATAGGCGCATTATGATGCGAAGATACATTACTATTATTACAAGTACACGAATTATTACAAATAGGAACACAGTTAGGTATATCATTACCTTCAAATGGAATAGACACATGATTATTATACATACAAGAGTTAGATACACAATTATTATGATTTATAGATTTACTTTCATTAGTAAAATCGCAATTGGAAAACGACTCTTTACGAGAGCAATTTGAACAATTAGAGCGAATCACACCTTTTGCTCCACAACCGTAACATGCATTATTAGGCACTGATAACGAATTGTTGTTGTCCTTATCGCCTTTTGATTTCAATTTTAAACACTCGTCTCGCGTATGTCCACTTTTACGACAATAAATACAATAGACTTTACCTCGAGTGTCCTTGCCTTTTTTTTTTTTTTTTTTTCGCGTCCTTGCCTACCACAGCCGGCGTCGAACTTTGTACCGTAGGCGGCGCGGTCGGCTCGCTCACGCGTGCGGCGGAGGGCCGATGCGGAGGCCGGGGCGTCGCTGGAGCGCGCTGCGCGCGCGACGGGGACGTTGAACTGCGGACTGCGGGCGTATTTGGGACGCTCGCGTTCGGTTTCACGGGGACACTCGACGTGTTGCTCGGCGCTTCCGATAGAGATTCCTCTATGCTCCTCGCTGTATCTATTAACTGGTCTACGGTAACCAAGGAACTTCGGGTTACCCGTTTTCTTATACGCTTATTGAGTAGGCCATACAAAATATCCAATTGCATGATCTCGTCGATCTTGTACGGTAACTGCGAGATGAGAGCACGAAGACGAGCGACGAATACTTCCGTACGGTCACTGACTGTTTGCTCGGCGGCAAAAATGTCGCGGAATATCTTGTGTGGCGGGCGTGGCACACCGAACATCGCGCGAAGCCTCTTGATGGCGTCGTCCCACGATGAAATGGTGGCTTTGACACCGCGATACCACACGGCTGCTTCTCCTTCTAACAGCATAGGCAGGCCTCGGAGCGCGACATCGTCACTGATATTCACGCACTCTTTGTAGATCTGAATAGCATCCACAAATGCTTCGAGGACCTCTGAGTCACGGCTGGAACCGCTGTACCGCGCCGTACATTTGGCGAAGCTCCCACGCTGTTGTGTGTCGGGCGATGGAGACGGTGGCACCACACTTGCGTTGACGGCCGGCGTAGCTAACAGGCTCTGAATCAACTGACGATTTGATTCAGCTTGGGCCTTCGCGAACGCCTCCAGAAACGTAGACAGGTGCCCCTCCGAGATCGGCGTCGCGGTCGCGGACGCTTCGCTCGTGGCGTCGTCATCGAAATGCTTGTTTTTGCGGCGAGGCATTTTGGATCCGTAGGTATACACAAAACAACAGTTTATGGGTGAGAACGGCACTGAACACGAGCTCTAATGTATGTTCACGAATTATCACAGGGCAAACCGTTATGGAAGGCGGGTTTGAACGCGCGTCGGTAGGTATTTAACGCGCGGGCCGCTAGTTGGAGCGCCAGTTTGTAGGGAGCGTGATGGTAATAATACGCGGACACTTGGTTATAGTAAAAGTTTATTACGTCAAACTCACAACAACGTTTCGGATTTTATAATTATCACAGAACAATATTTAACAGAGAACGGTTTATCACGTGATACGTTACAGGAGTACGTGTGCGTGTGTATTCAAATCGGCGCGTGCCGCGACTGCCGTCGGGGTGCGCGGGCGCTGCGGTCTCAGTTCCCTGACGCGTTCGTCTAGAGGGCGCGGAGGTAGCCCGATCGCGTGGTAGCGAAACGCAGTCATTGGTGGACCGCGTGGATTGGTGATTGGACGGACTCGGGTACGTTCGGAAACATTCCTACATACGAGTAAATTCGGATACGTTCCTACAAATTATTATTCTTTTTTATGTTATTTAACTCTTACAATTTTTGAGTTAATTTTATTCATTTAATTTAATTCCTTTAAAATATTTGTCAGAAAATATTGTTGAATGAATTTTCCTGCTCTTTTCTTATCTTTCATGGGTTTCAGGAAGGACGTATCGTGATAAAAAAGATTCTTTATTACATTTCCTGTTACTGCCTTTGCGTGCGTTAAACTTATTTTTGATAAAATGAGTGTGGCAGTGTATAGTCAATGTTGTCAAATTTATCATAAAATTGTTTTAAAGATTGGAATTGATACATACGGCTATTGAGCTAAATACACCTTAAACAAACACATTGTATTTTATTTACCTTCAATGTATTTATAATACTTTTTGTCGCTAAAATGTAAAAATTGTATTGAGTTATCAGGCGGGTAATTAAACTATTTAAAATTTCATTAAGAACTGATAGTATCGGTAGAATACCTAGCTGATAGCTGTGTCTATTAGTATAATGACATATAACGGTTTCCCAGCTTTAATTAAATCAAATCTTACGTTACCGACTATTGATATTAGACACGATAACAATAATCACACCAGATGTGTCTAATAAACGTTTGCGTATATTAACTGGAGTATCTCAATAGCGATAGCATAATGCGGATGTTGTCGTAAATTATGAGGCACTCGGGTACATACATTTGTTAGGCGACAGCTGAGAGCCGATATTATTGCCAAGGAGATTTGATTTCGTGGATTATGTTTGAAGTTTATGTTGTAATTTAGACTGGAGTTTTTATAATTAAGTGAAGTTAGGTTGTTATAATTTTGGATTTGAAATAATTTCGTTTTGAAACAAATATTATATCAGGTATACGACAAAACTATTTCTTCATAATTTAATTAAAGAATTGAACCGACTAGACGGATATTCAGTTAGGACCTCTTTTCTTAATATTTAAAGCGATCTTTGTTTTGTTTTTCCTGCTTTTAGTGTAATTAAATGCTTACTTTTGTTCTGATGTTTAAAAAGTTTTTTTTGTATTTATATTCAAAAGTCTATCCGTGAAGATATATAATTGGGTATTTGTCACAAACTACTGTAAGTTATTGTAATTGATACGTGCTGTTGATTTTTCTATGAATAAATAAATTATCATTAAAACAAAATATCATAAATCATTAAATAAAATCTCTTATTTTTCACAAAATGTCTGAAATGTACCTCAACAAAGATATGGAACTGAAGATTGTCACATATTAATGTATTTATCGGCACCAGCAAACAAAGCTGAAGTTGTTTAAATACAAAACCGTTGTTCAACGCTATTAAAAACAGGCATGGTCTATATTTTTCAGCTCAATTGTGAGTCTAGATAAACAATATAGCCCTCATTATTTCTGCACTAAAAATCATGTTACTTTTTATGTAGCACAACTTGGCTTGGTCGTAAAAGTTATAACAACAAGTGACGTTTTATGTAACGTTTCCGTCACACGTCACTTTGTCTGAACGGTTCTAAACTGACGACAACTGCTAGGGTTTCACAGAGTTGATTTTGCTAACCGTACCGAGTCTTATTCAGGATCACTATTCGAACGAATATTTAGTCGTAGATTAAAATATAGAACACTAGCTTTTATCCTCGATGCTGCCTCTGCTGATGCTGATAACTGCCTCGGTGGTTAAAGAGGTCACCGCGAGGTCACGGGTTTGATTCTTGAGTCGGGCAAAGTATTATTTGTGAAATTTGAAAATGGATCTATTGGTGTACCATCCTTAGTATTTTTTTTTACTTACATTCAAATGTTATACTCGAATGGGCAAATAAACATCAAAGTTTTATACAAGCATTCCCTTTGTAGATTTGTAGATCCAAAGGATGAGCACTAAAAAACGTACATTCCACTAACCAGTCCTCTACAACGCAAGAAAAATGAATATATTATGTATATGGACAAAGCAAATAAAGAGAAAAAATTAATCCTATCAAAAGTCACCAACATTTTGTTCTTTTACGTTTCGTTAAACACAAGTGGAACAAACTTGGGACAAGTGGCCTTTGTTTTAGGGACGACACTAAACACAAAAAGATAATTTTTGGCCCCAGACAGTATTTATTAATGTTCTGGAACAATGCTGGATGTTTTCGTGTAAGTAATTTGTTTAGTAAGATAAATACAATTTTTTAGGCTTGGCTATATGAGTACTATGTGTAGGAATGATGGTTCAGTTTTTGTACGGTGTTTCATTTTCTAAAAACGGAAAGCTGGCACGTTTTGATAGATTATTATATTTTCAAGTTCCGTCATCTATTTTGTACATATGAAAGATTGATGCAAACAGTTACCTTTAATATGTATTATGTACTAAAAACTGCTCGATATTAAGTAATTCCATTACATTATCAATGACAACATTTTATCCTACTGCTTTTACTACTCAAAGTAATTTAACAAATAAAAAAACCGGCCAAGTGCGCATCGGGCCACACGCTATCTAGGGTTCCGTAGGCAGCCGTTGCAGCATTCGGACTTAAAAATGGCCTACTTTCAGTATTAAATACGAAACAAGCATACAAGTCCTTAATTTTAATATTTTTTGTACTTTATACGAAATACTTTAAAAAATCTTGTGTAAATTATGTAAGCGCATCTTACATTTTAGACTTTTATTACTATTGAACTCACAAAGTTAACTTTTTTGCTGTAGTTTTTCTTTAAAGTTCAATACATGTACTACCAAATTTCAGTTTTATAGCTTTCATGGTATATAATCTATGCCTCGGACAGACGGACATGGCAAAACTACATATAAGGATTCTTTGTAGGCACTACGGAACCCTAAAAAACAGAATATTCAATTCTTAAAGTCCTGCGGACGGATGAATGCTTGTTTTGTTTTATTTGAAAAATTGTTCGGCTCGCGGGGCGGGTGGCAAGCATTTGTTTTCACTTAGGAAACCACTCCACGCTCTCGTGAATCCACCACTTAGATTGTGGCTTTTGAATATGCGGGTAACTTTTCTGATAAGCAGTGTAATTTGTTATGTTAAATAGCTCTGTTTTTTAAATTGTTTTATTATAAACCGCTCGGGGAACATCGATATAAAGGAGCTTGGGTCTTGATCTACCTCCACTCCAATTTTCACCAAGATAGGTCTTGTAGATTCAAAGCCTATACGGTAAAAGCAAATAAACTAAAAATCTTTCCTTTTGTGTATTATTAGTAAAGATTGGATAAACTAAGAGGGAAAATAAAAACAATGTTCTATTAATAATACGCAATGTTGAAACTTCGATCGGTTCGATCCCCACATGGGGACAAATCTTTGTGTGATTCACAAAGGTTTGTTTTGACTCTGGGTGTGCTCTGTGTATGTGAAATGTATGTTTGTGAAAACCCCCGCGACACAGGAGCTATTCATAGTGCGGGCGTCGTATTTTAATTAAAATAAAAAGAAATTAAATTAATGAAAAAATGTTTTTTTCGGCAGTGTATGTTTTATTTGGACTTAATAACAATAAGAATACATTATTACGATAAAACAATTAGTTTAAAACTATTACTGTTGCATTTTTTTTGTTTTGCCATTAAATATTTCTCAAATCAAGCTTGTACCTCCAGTTTGTTATAACTTGTTCTTAGTGTCAGTATATAATACATAGACATCAATCCAATTAGTGTCAAAACAACGTATCTAATTATGTAACAGGTCTGATACATTGATTCACAGATATATCAATGGCTTAATACAACAATAATAAATTTTATGCATGGATGTTACAAATAAGAAAAATGCCAAAGCAAAGCTTTAACGCTTAAACGTTGGTCACGCAAGTAGGACAACTGGTCAGTTGTCCTACTTGCGTGACCAACGTGACGCGACGCGGTTCATAGATAGATTGCATGCGACAGTTGCTACAGAAACAGAGCCGCTTGTATGGAGATGCGTGTTTTCTTCTTCTTTATTCATATCCCGACCATAAACCACATAAAAAAAATTGTAACGTAAAAATATTGTAACAAAAAAAGGAGGACATCTTAATGTAGAAAAAAAATGTGAATTCTTTTCACATACGTAACTTCATTCTCGAAACTAAAGGTACAAGACTCTCATGAATACGTATAATTAAATTAGAAAGAAGGCCTCAAGTTTTAACACTGTTGCTTTTCACATGGTTCCAGTCCATCATTAGTCATGCCGTCAACATCTCGCCTCAAAGGGAATACTGTCTGCTTTTTCATTAATTTTAATGATACACGAATACATTTGAGGGCACGTAGGATTTTTGTTTCATTCGCATTAATAAAACTTAGATGGTTTTTTTGCCAGACTATAAATTAAATCAGTGACTGTATTTTTTTATTAAAAAATGTATATACCTATATAATAATAATGATAACAGCCTTGTATCTAATACAAGTCCCACTGCTGGGCTCAGGCCTCTTCTCATCGATGACAAAGATTAGGCCATAGTCTACCACGCTGGCCAAGTGCGGGTTGGGAGACTTCACACACCCTCGAGCACTTTTTAGGCACTCTCGGGCATGCAGGTTTCCTCACGATATTTCCTTCACCGTTGCGAGCGATAATTTATATGACAAATACACACATATCTTCGAAAAGACGAATCCTAACGATTTATTGACAGAGGTGTATGCCGTGGGTTCGAACCCGAGACCTTTGGCTTAGCAGTCATACGGTCTCCCACTTTTCTATCGCTGCTTAAAAAGGTAAAGTGATATTAAAATGTTCTCTTAATTAAGATGTTCATAGTTTAAATTATTATTTATGCTTCAGAACTAACTTCTTGTCAACTAATATTTCACGACACAATAATTTATGACGCATTGTGACGGTTTACATTTGAAGCTGGACTTGTAGCGTGGGTTGCACCAAAGTTTACACGCAGTGTGAAACCATGTTTACTTTTACAATAACAATAAGGAAGCCCTTGGTGAAAACCCACCCTAAAATATTGTTACAGTAGTATAAATACCATGATTATTACGCACATTCATATTCTTTTGAAGCTTCATTTTTGTTTGTTTTTAAAAAATGTGCTATTCGATAATATCGATTCGCAATTATAAAGGGTCCCAAGCGTGATCACTAATCCAATATTGGATAATTGGCTGGGGCTGTCGAGCGGTGCGATCCTCTAAAGCAATCACTTAAGCGTCCCTTAAGACTTTGTCAAGTTACCCTTTAATTTTCAATTGCAATTTAATAAAGAATTCGTACGGAAGTAAATGTTAAAAAACTGTAGGTACAATCAGATCGATATTGACTATTATGGTAGATTTATTTTAATTTTAAAACAGGACCACTGATGTACTCAACTCCTTGACGTAAGCGTTAATAGCTGCAACACAGTTTATTTTTAACTATCGTAGCTATTACCGTAACCATAAAATCTGTAAGAAATGTATTTTGGTTCCAATAAATATTATTACCTATTATTAAAAAAAAAAATGTTTATTGAAAAAAAAAATGAAACAAACTATGAATGTAACACCTATTTAATACATACATACATAACATCATGCCTATACAGGATGAATTTTTCAAGTGGGCCTTCAGGGCCAAATCCAAATCTTTAGGAAATATCGAAAAATGCTCAAAGGAGTCGCGAGCCCGATTTTGATGAAAACAAAAAGGATTTGAACCCAATGATTTTGAAAAAAAAAACACATCCTGTATTATTACACCACTCAATAGCGTTGTTAATAAGAATCGATTTCTGGGAAGTAATGATATACGGGGAACTTAAGGAGAGAGCGATTTTAACAAAATATTTTTTTATTTAAACTCCTACCTTAGCTCAGTAAATGTTCGAAATGATAGCCATCGTTTTCAATACACAGCCGGATTCGTCGTCTCAAGGATTTTATTGCGTTCAACAACACAATATTACTTATTCCGTTAAGAATATTTTCTAACTTTCGTTTTAAGTCATCAATTGTATCATATTATGTGTCTTTGTAGATTTCGTGGCCCACTTGAAAAATTCACCCTGTATAGGCGAAAGTAGTAACAAATTTAAATCATAACAAAATACCTTCAAATGTTGTTATTTGTTTCAAGCCCTTAGCAGCTGACGGAATCTATGAACTATTTTAGAAATACGTGTACAATAACCACATTTCACCTGTTATACTTCGGTCGGGGGTGAGCCTATCGCCATCCACCGAGCACAATTCAAACTCCGACCTGCTATTGTGAATTTCCTGACGGAACACCAGTAACACTTTGCCCGACCAGGGAATCGAACCCGAAACCTCGCGGTGAGAGGCGCATTCGCTAACCCCTAGACCATCGAGACATTTAACAATTAGACATCTTATTATTTAAAATTTATTTTATCGTCTTGAACTTTTTTTAATTCATAAAATCAAAATAATGAAATTGATGTTTGCAATGACGTATTTATAGGTTCTTTTCCAGTAGGTATGTAACAAAGCGGTTATTTTCGAGGTCTAATAAATCCCTTTCCTTCTTATGATGTCTTATCAATCTTATGAGCCCTACCACGATATCTCGTTGCCATTCAATTGGTTCTGTGAAGCCAGGGTTCTTGGGTCAAATTTGGCGTACAGAAAACAAAGAAAACAAACTTCATTTAATTTGCATAGAGAGATTGGCATAGAGTGGCATAAGTTATCAGGATATTGGCCCAGGCTTCCAAGAAAGATTGTTCATGAGAAAGGAGATGCTTTGTTACATTTTCTTATAGTGTTACCTACTTTATTATATTTTAAGGTATAAAGCAACTTTTACGTGAACCATGTGGACAAGAAAGTTTTTTAAATAAATAAATACATGTATGCATATCGTGAGGCCCAAAAATCATGAAACTTCAGAAAGTTTCAAGAATCATGACGTTGTTTTCATATAAAATCAGGCACTCTGTGTGAAATTTCACAACATAATTCATACTCATTTATCAAAAGTGTCCAGATTGTGATAACATTTATCTTTATAGTATGTATGTATAGTATGTACTTACAAAATTAAATCATAATAAAATACCTTCAAACGTTATTATTTGTTTCAAGCCGTTAGCAGATGACGAAATCTATGAACTATTTTAGAAATAAACAAAAAAATAAAAAACAAGCACTTATTTTGATTGTGCTAAAAAGGTGAAAAATAGCCTTCAACCAATAATATATTCCATAATCTATAACCAAAATTAAAGCGTGTTGTTTTTAAAAAGTTGTTTTTAAAAAGTTGTTTTTAAAAAGTTTTTTAAATTCATATTTTATTTTAAACTTTTTAGTTTATGTTTTTCATTCCCTGCTGCAACTTTTACATGTGTGTGCGCGTGTGTATGCGTTTTTGTGCGATATTTTGTGTACTGCCAGAAAAACTAAATACTATGCAAAGATAAGCGTTAAGGAATTTCCTTGTTGGAAGACACTCCTGGCTTCAGCATCAGACCGTTCCTATCATATTAGTATATTATTACCAAAACTGAAAAACAATGCAAAGTTTTGTATCTATGCTCCTAAGCGTTGAGGAGTTCCCTCATATTAAGAGACTCCTGGCTGCACCATCAGATTTTTCTGTCATATTATTATATTGCCACCGGAATTACACAAGACGTATACCAATTTTCAGCTTGATCAGGCAACTAAAATCAGTCGAAAAATGCTTTGCAAGATTTGTAACCCACATATTACATACCCACACTGCAAGTTAAATAAAAGCTTTTAAAATAGTAATGTATTATGGGCTAAAAAGCTTTTTAAATAAATTGGGTTTGCAGCATATTATACTGAAATTTTAAAATTTACTTTTCTTTTTCCCGATGCAGTCCGTATCGGGAAAAAGAAAGGTAAATTTTAAAATTTCGACACGAATATTAATCATGTCGATGCTTGGTTATTGAATAAAAGCATTGCTTTAATAATGTGAACTAAATTTGAATGGTATAATCATTGAGTGAGGGTATCGTTTCCAATGATCATTATGTGTATGGCTTTATAGGAATTCAATTATATGTGAAAATGTCAAGAATCTTTTCTAATGCTTCAGTATAAGGCTTTATTCAAAGAAAATGGGGCAATTTTAATGAAAAGGGGAAATAAAAAGAGGCTTAAAGAAAAAAATATTGAAACCAACATCCACACAATAATTTAACTAGTGAAAGAGCTCTTGTGAACGAGCTCGACGGTGGCAGCACCACCATCTTATCTTTAACCTGCCGCGAATTGGTAGTGCTTGCATTACCTTTTTTCGATTTGTTGGTGTGATCAGGCCCTGAAATTACTGGCATATGAGGCTTTACACCGTAGTACTCAGCTGCAGCGCCGCATCTACTTTTATGGATTTTTGTTGTCCATGGGCAGGTAGACTACACGTGTGTTGGCTGCAGGAGTAGGTATAAAAAAAACCTCTATTCTATTGTGCCACACAATCTATACATGTTAGGGTATAAAAATGTCGTAAGCCTGCGGGTAACAGATTTAGGCAATCTGTTGCCTGAGCAGAAGCTGGCCTGAGAAGGTTGTGCGACGTGTTCCTCGCGCGCCTTTAATAAGGAGGGAGGACTCGGTCCTCCAACACTACGACGAGACAGCCAGTTTGCACGGCAGTCGAGATTCCTGGGTGCTAGCGTCCATGCGCGAGCGATACCTGGCACCCCGGTCATATCACGTTGACGGAACACACTGGGTTTTAGTCCGTGCAACTCAGACATAACCATGGTATACGTCAGACATTTCCCAGTTTAAAAAAAAAGGGTATGAAAATGTATTTTTATAGCAAACAAGGCTAACAACGGCTACATGTTTATTATTACAAAGTTGTTAGATGAATAATGAGTGTAACGATGTTGTTTCCGACAAGCTGACAAAGCAAAAAGGAAATAGGGTAATGATGAAGCAATTAATGTTATAACGATGGTTGTTTTATTAATTTATACAACAAATCTTTTATGAGCTTTCATTATTTAGTGACCTTATTTAACTATTTTTTTTAATCAACATGCCATGATAAAGGTAAGTATGATTATTATTGGTATGATTTTATACAAAATGTTTTTCACAACCGTATAAAGTCAAAACTTAAAGAGTCGGCGTAGTCAAGGCAATCCCCCTCTTACACTGTAGGCGCTTTAACTGTCTGAGAATATTAACATGCGATTTTGACATTATTGTGTAACAGATATAATATTAGGACATCAGAAATTCTGCAGTTAGTCTACCTTTAAGGGTGGACCCTAAAATAATAAAAACTGTCTCTATATTTATGTCTCTAATGCGTCTTGTCCTAAATGACAAGGGTCGTGTCATCGTACAGTCAGCAACAGAAGTAGCTACACACAAACAAAATTTTAATGACACTTATTTCTTAAAATCATAATTCTTTAATGATTTGATGAATTTAAACTGAAAGTTATCGATAAAAAAATATTATAACAAACCTCTAGTAGTTGCGAGGCTTGCATTAAAAAACAAGAGGGATCATCACTTTACAAGCTGTACTTACTCTTGTAACACTGCACGTGCATTACGTGACACATTTATACAGACTGCGCTCACATTATCTTACTTTAGGTAATATGACGCCTTGGAAGACTGCCATACGCGAGGAGATAGTTCGGTAGTTGCAAAGCGTCATGCAATAAATATGTAATATTTTTATAAATATTAACACTTTGTTAGGTATAATACTAAACGGTATTTTTTTATAATATAATATTTTGATAAATTAGAGGAGCTTTTAGCTAAGTCAAAGCTCAGGTGCTTCAGGATGGTTACCGCGGTCGGTCAATGGATGTGTTACCATCTTGATATTTCTAGCTTACTTACGTGGCTCAGCGAGCACGTAAAGCCGACCATATCGATTGTTATATGAAAGTAAATACCCGTAACGTTTGTCAAAGATGTTCAAATCAACAAGAGGGAAGAAATTCTGCCAACTTGTCTACATAGGAGTATCGTAACCTATACTGGGTTGTGAAGATCTGATGGCAGTGTGGCGGTATCCGCACATAATCACGTGACATAATGTCAACGAGTGCTGAATCGCGATAACGAAATGTTCACAGCAAGTGAATATATATACCACTTCCAATACACTACCGTTGGACAGCTGTCCGCTAGGCAATACCACCGAGCCTGGTCGGAGGATCCTCCCTTTGTGGTGGAGGAACATCACACCCTGTTCCTATACAGCAGTATATGTATAATACTAATATATGCCTGAATCTGTTAGATTAGAAGCCGAGCCCAATGTGTTAGGGAAAAAAAGCACAGCCAATTATTTTTAACAAATTATGTGAAAAAAAATTGCGACAAAACATTCTTTAACAGTTTAATGCGTATAACAATAAGGCCCATAATAAAGCGCTACTTTTCTTTAACGTCATTGTTAGTAAAATTTAATGTTTTTGTAATATTTCAGTGACTTGACAGAATTCCTTTCTATTGTGTATGGCTTGTTCGGGACGTGAAACTCTGTTTTTGTTCTTTTGTCGCCTACAATATTGTCAAAATAACTAGCAAACTTCATAATTATGAAGTTCCCTGTTTGGTTATTATACATCGTTTATTTTGTTGCATTTTTGGTCTAGCGGTATAATTTATGTTTCAGTCATTCCAGGTTTGATGCCCGGGTCGGGCAAAAGTGTTTTAAGGCTTTTTACGTCAGCAGATTCTCAATAACAGCATGGACATTGAGATGTGCCCGGTGGATGGCAATAGGCTCACCCCCTATCCCATGGGACCTAAACATAACAGATTAAATGTGGGTGTTGTTCACCTCGGTCACACTCTTTTGGGTAATATAATATGTGCCGTAATGTTATTACTAATACATTGTTTACACCGCGACTGTTCTGTCTTATCATATTATTTGCTTCTTGCACGAAGTTTAAAACTGAATTGCATTTAAAAAGGCAAAAATACGTTATGATATGGATCTCAGATAAATGTTTAACAACAATTTTATTATACTATTTTAAAACACTTATTAGAGACCACTCTTATCTTACGAACTCGCAATACTAATGTCCTAAAAAACCCTTTACTATAACTAAATAGCTGTCTAGCGCATATCTGTCTGCAAGGCTCTCAAGGGTCATGAATATGTTATATTGCAACTCTTACTAGTGCCACAATCTAAGCTAAATCTATAGGATGCTTGAGATAGGGTTCAAAAATCAAGAAGAATCAAGAATCAAGAAACAATTATTGTTGTTATAATTCGGTAGGTACAGCATGTTTTGCCCTTTTATGAGAGCGTGCAAATATTTTATATACATTAAATACATTAAGTTACATTTACAATCATTATTTACATATTTTTGAAACAATTAAAATAATTAAAATAAAATAAAAAAAATAAAATAAATTACAATAAATTATAGTAATTAATGAATAGCAATTTAATAAGTAAAACTATGAATTGAATAATTAATTAAGCAAATGCAAAATTGCATAAGGCTATGGCATCATGAAATTAAAATATATATAGTTATTTTAGTTTGGTTACTTTTAGCTGACTAACGATTTTCATCAATATTTGGCAATAACGAATGAGCTTTTGCCTGCTGCTGTTTCAAAAGCGTGGTATTGCACCAAATGGTAAACTGTTCTTTTCTAAACCTACAATTATTATCATGTCAATTTGTACAACACTAAGCCCCAATTTCACAGGTATTAGGTAAACCTTATTGGCAGGATAAGCATATCTTCTTCTTCGTCGTGTCGATTTTTATTTTGACTTGGATAAGCATATAACATGCATAAATTAAAGTGACAGCTGTGTTATTTTATGAAGTGTAACTCATGTCACTTATAGATTCGGTCAGGTTTTATGGGTCGGATAAGATCTATCCGGAACCTCAAAAACTGGCCCACCGTGCAATAAATTTAAGGTAGATAATCTGATGAAAAGTAAAAACTATCTTTCAAGTCAGCTTGCAACCGGAATACCATTTACAAAAAAAAAATACATAAATCTTTAATTTAAGTAACTATTTTATTGAACTCGGTAGGTCTCGGCTTTGAATACTTTTAATCTTACTCTCGTAATTGGGAAATTATTGAGAAGAAAAAGTATTTTTGATGGAAATATTCTGTTCCAATTTTAAATAAGTAGCAAAAACACTTTTTCTTATTTTATATAATATTAAAGTTGAAAAACTAAGAATCTAGCAGGCCTTGAACCTGCACCCCCTGGGTATACGCGCCAAGTGCTTTACACATTCAGCTATGGATTCGTATGCTTCTAGACTCGAAATTTCTCAACTCTTTTTGTGCCAGCGTCATAGAACATGTAAAAAAAAACACTTTTTCTTATTTGTAAAACAAGTCTTGTAGAAAACGCGAGCTGAATTAATATTTACGAATAATTATATCCTAATGCAACAAAATTTTAGTTAAACATTTGCTTTAATTTGAATAAAACTTACACAAGCGTCCACAAATTGCTTGTTTTCAGTTTGAGTTTCACACAAAATTAGTACAGAATAGCCACTACAATGTTGGAATATAACCCTGTTCACATTAGCTGCACTACGTACACATCGTTACCAATCATCCTATACATTTCCAGTATAAGCTAGTCGCGTGTTGCACAGGAAGCCTATACAACGTGAGGTCATCTTATGCTGGAAATGTATATGTTGATGTGTAGCGCGTGCCTGCACATTCAAGCAACGTGAGTCTAAGCATGTGCAGAACGATTTTTGGCTCACAACCAAAATGCATTTGGGGTGTTATTAAATATACCAAAAATATTGTTCAGATTTATTTTGCTTAATAACGTTGATGTCAGCCTGTCTGATCAGATAAGGTTCACCTATTTCTTCTTCTTCAACACATAATTAATATGATTCTTAATCTTCTCTCTTGATCTTAACTTATCCTTGATTATAATTTGACAATTGAGTGATGATGAAATGCTGAAAATTGTTCTTATCAACTTTTAAAATAGTTTTCGTAAAAAAACTTTAACTACGTGACATTTATTTTCATCAGTTCTAAAGTGGTCTTGCTTGTCTTGGTCCAAAGCTATTTCGTAATAAATATAGCACGAGATAAGATGGTGTTAAGTTGCATTAAACTATGCAAGCAGTCTCGGATAGATTGTACTCAGTTTTCAAAAGACTGAGTTGAACTGAGTTTGTGTTAAATCTCTTAGATAGGGCTCAAGGAAGGTATAAGCTGATCTTGAGTACCTACCACGTGGCAGAGACTAAGTATTAGCGTTTTTTAAATTGATTTTATTTATGTTGGGTATCAAATCACATCACCATTGTTATTATTGTAAGTCTGAATAACCAACTGCGTGGTATAAGCCTTCTGTCCATAATAATTTTATTTATTCAAAATTGAGGTAATTAATAATAATAATAATTTACGCGGATATCGCTGCTTTCAATGTGTATAAAAAATATAAGAAGTTTTAACCAAGTTATCATCTGTTAATAACTACGTTTTCAAACCTAATAGGTATCAAAGGTTTTATCGCCAAATTGTGATGACTGTGGAGTGGTTGATGATGTTTATCATATACTAATAGAATGTGTCCGGAACGAAAACTAGAGAATTAATGTGTTAGATCAAAGTTATTGTAATATTGAATTTTGTAACTCAATCCTCGCTTATCTACTATCGGATAAAGCCAAAGACCTGTACAAACTAGCAATAAGATAGTTTAGTTTTAGCGTATTTTGTTATTCTTCTTCTTCGTCGTGTCGATGGCTAAGTCAAATTTTATTTTGACTTGCCATCGTGATTAAAGGATTAGCCAATTCGCTTTGAAGAATTCGCGAATTGCCCAGGGTGCGCCGGACGTAGGCAATCGTAGTGTACGTCACTCGGGGAGGCTACTTTCATGCACCCCAATTTTGTTATAATCTTTTGTAATTCTAATTGGGCGGTATGGTCGCTAAGCGACAAAGCCCTTCAATCAATAATAAAAAAACCTATAGGTATCGGATTAGAATTTAATACTTTAATTTAAAAATGATTATCTGTTTGTACCTACTATGAGGAAAGTTTAGGTATTACGCACATTACGCACCTTGAGGTGGTATTTTGTAAAAGTAAGCATGCGGAATGTTTTCTGATAGAACAAATATACAATACAATTAAAGATATATTTGACAACTAAACGAAATAAAAATATTCCTCGTAAAAATTTAGATAGATTTCATAAAAACCAATTTGTGTTTTGGATATCGGTATTATTATGAATTGAGTTCAACGAGAAAAATGATTGTAGTTTAAAATGAAAATTCCTAAAGCATTTAATTTTTATTGCGATTTTCATGAGTGCTTTGTTTTTAAATACACAAATATGTACATACATTGCGTTTGGTTTGGGTTACAGATATTTATAATTAAGCATCGATTAGATAGCTTATTTTTGTTAATTTAATAAGCTCGAGTTAAAAAGAGGAAAATGCAAACAAACTTCACAATTAAGTAAACAATTATATAATCCTTAAATTAATTACAAAGGAGTCTGTAACATAAAAAGCGCTTTTTCATCTCTCAAAGGGCACATAACTCCGGGCCATACAATATTGTTGCTGGTATTATGTCTTAGACAATGAATAATGTAGCGGAAAAATAATGAGCTCTCGGTCTCTGTAGGCATCTGTCGTTTCTGCTAATATGCTTTTACATAAGTGGGTTGATGGTAGGCATTAAAGATTTGAAGATGACTGTCTTATTATTAGCTTAGGTTGTTTTTTTTATCAAGGTATTTATATATAATAATAAATATTTTCTTTAATATCTACTAAAGAGTGCTAGAGAGTGCCTACTAAAGAAAATATTTTATTTATTTATTTATAAAAACATTGCAATGCAACATGCAATAATGCAACATAAATCCGAGGGAATTTTTCGTACACCCGATTTATCGCAAGACGGTAAGCGTACATACACAAACAATTTTGTAACAATACCTACTCCTTAACAACATAGCTGGAACATTACGATCAGACACCCATTTAATGCATGCTTAAAAATAGCGAAAACTTAAGTAACGTGAAATATAGTGTGCATAAGTGGGTATATTGAAACATTTTCGTATCATCGATCTGTTGGTGTGAAATAGTGTGAATGTTGTTTACGTTCTCTGTGGCGCGTCGACATCTACTGATATTGACAGGGTGTTCATTAATTGGGATGATTTTATGATTTATTGTGTTTGTAATTATCTATAGGTATTTCTGCATTCAAAAAGCTGAAGCAAGAGAAAGTGTAGTTATTTAATCCCACATAACCCTTTTGCTCATCCGAAATTCATCGGAAAGACAAACAAAATAGAGCTATAAGGAAGATTTTTTTAAGTCTTATAAATACAAGGTTCTGTTGCATATATCCCTATGTTGCATCCAGCCTGTATAAGCATGCAAGACTAATTGTATGCCATCCTTCATATAAAATAATATATAATTATGTTAAATATTATAATAATCCTCATTAGACATCTCTGCACGCTACTTACGTCATGATGGTATATAACACAATAATTTCCTTTAGTGGAGCATTATACTCAAAAAATATAGCGTGATTGAAATACCAGTTGGTACCAAAAAATATGACATAACTTTGTAATGACGTAGTAAGTATATTTAGGCATAGAAAGTCAATCATATCTGGTGCACATCATGGTTACATCCCGAACTATAAATGTTCCATAAACGATTCCCTACGTCCGGCGCACCCTGGGCAATTCGCGAGTTCTCCAAAGCGAATTGGCTAATCCTTTCACTACGATGGCAAGTCAAAATAAAATTTGACTCAGCCATCGACACGACGAAGAAGAAGAAGAATGTTCCATCAAACTAACTGTTACATGAGAATACAATAAATTATTTAATACTCCAATAACTCCAATTTTTACTCCAATTTTACAATTAGAATCTTACAAGTTTAAGTTTCTTTGGGTAAATTAATCTGTCATGACATAAAGCAGTTAGTTTGACAACATTACAAATCTTTAATTCTAAAACTAATTTAATATTTTTAATCAAGAAAAGACCAATATGACGGTAGGATGCAACTGCGTGTAATCTAAAGTACTTTTTCCGGGCGTTTCACTACATAATTTACTTCGTAATTCCCTTGGACTGCCGCTCTCGTAACTGTAAAGTGCCCCATAAAACTTTTACTATGATAGTAAGGCAGCTTTACATCATTCCGGGCGGGTCGTTGGTTGACCTTCAATTTATTTCCATTTATGACAGGACGTTCACGGACTTTTTATACATAATTTAATTTTCCGTTAAACTTACTTTAAATTACATGGTATACAATTTTAGTCGTAAATAGACATGTCATGTTCTCAATTTCTAAACATTACTTCAATGGTTAAAGATACATAGATAGCATACACGGTACTTTTATTCTGATGCCGCGACCAAACTATTTCGAAGGTAGCCGAATGCTGAAGCTAAAAGAAGCGTGTTCTATGCTATGGGACCATAGCAAAGAACACGCTTCTTTTAGCAGAGAGCAGAGAGAATAAACACAATATAAAGGTTTTAATTGGATAGTATTCGCTTACATTACTGTATTGCATTGAATATTCAATTTAGAAATACTGCTTCAACCTTCTTAAGATTTTTTTTTGTACTTTAGTTATTTACTTATTTTATTTTTTGTCTGCACGTGTGGTGTAGTGGTTTCAGCGGTCGCCGTGCCGCTCAACACTGCACTGATGTTGTGGGTTCGATTCCCACATGGGACAAATCTTTGTGTGATTCGCAAAGATTTGTTCTGAGACTGGGTGTGCTTGAGTGAGTGAATGTGTGTATTTGGCCTTGTCATTAGGACCATTGGATAGTGTAATTGCTTCTGGCGTTCTATCTAATGTTAAAAATCCTAATTATTATTATTTTTATTATTTACCTATGTAAAAATGAGTATTTAATTCAATTTCAAAATCTTAAATGATTATTTTAACAAATATTTACTCAAGTTAGCAACAATTATAAGCAATATTTTCTAAAACTAAATACATAATCCCTAAAATCAAATCTCCTTGGCAATAATAGCGGCTCTCAGCTGTCGCCTAACAAATGTATGTACTCAACTGCTTCATAATTTACGACAACATCCGCATTATGCTATCGCTATTGAGATACTCCAGTTAATATACGCAAACGTTTATTAGACACATCTGGTGTGATTATTGTTATCGTGTCTAATATCAATAGTCGGTAACGTAAGCTTTGGTTTAATTGAAGATAGTTAATAGTACATTTTACTATATTGCTTTAGCTATTTGAAATAAGTCAAAGTATAACAGTTACTTTCTAACTTAGTTTACTTTTGAAATAGTTTACTT
This sequence comes from Hypena proboscidalis, assembly GCA_905147285.1. NCBI lineage: Eukaryota > Metazoa > Arthropoda > Insecta > Lepidoptera > Erebidae > Hypena > Hypena proboscidalis. Next base: position 4,955,950 of record LR990132.1, read on the forward strand.
TTAAATATCACTTTGTGAAATTTATATTTGTAAATTAGTGTACAAGTTGATGATGATGACGATTGATGAATATGACATCTCTAGTCGCACTTACCGCCGGTAATGTTTTGCGTCCTTGTGAAAAAAGATCAATGCTGAAATTTTTAATAATATATGTCTTTTTATCTATATAAACCCCCAAATTCATCCCTTCTTTTTTGATACAACAGTTTTGAATCTTAAAAATTAACACTCAATTGTTTCTTTTGTACGAATTAGCTCCATAAAAAGGTTCAAGTACGAAAAACTTCAAATAAAAATTACCATTCCTTATCACTGGTGCTGACAGCCTGCCTGTCTGACTTAGCCCGTCATCCCTGTTTATCTTTAATTCTGCAATATTTTTTTACTTTTACTGTTTTTGTTAAATAGTCTCAGGTTTTGTCAGCTGCTAAGGACAGGGTTTGTTATAATGATTGTTTATTTAACTGCTTCGTTAGCTTTGCGGTAGTTTATGCGACTGCTTAATGTAAAGTCACGGGTCCAATACTTTGGTCGGCTCAATGTTTTATTTGGATTTGTTTTTCCTTTAATTTTGAGCTTTGCTTTTGATAATTTATTTGCTCTGTAACTTTAACAGGTAGAATAATTTACGCCACGTTTTATATATAAATAAACATTGAACACAAACAGTATACACACGTTTTATCTCATATAATTTCAACGTACACACGATTACACATTAAGCTAAACATCTCCAGTATAAGCTGGACTCGCATTGTTCGCGAATTGTATATAATCTGAGTCCATCTTGTACTAGAACCTTATATAACTTGGTGTATAGCCGTGTGTACCTAAGGCAAGTAAGAGGAAATGTAATAAAGAATCTCTCTTATCACCAGGCGTCCTTTCTGAGACCCGTGACAGATAACACAGAAGGAGGGAAACCAACCATTTATTCAACATTATTTCCTTCAAAGAAACTTTAAGCTTTTAGAACACGAATTAATAAACTTTGTGAGAAAAAACATTTAGTAAGACTTACCAAAAACATGTCTCTATTTACGCGTTAAAAAAAAAGTAAATTAAAAAAAAAGCATTGTTGACTTCTTATTGATTATTTATATAGCATTTAGCTATAGCAAATTATACTAAGAAACAGTTGAAAAATATATGGGACCGGCAGAATTTGAACCTGCGACCTTCTGCACACCGGGTAGTTGCAGGTTCAAATCTTGCCGTTCAAGCATTGTTGCTCTATCATACCTCGCATTTCCTTTCTTAGCTCAATAAATAAATAAAAAACAATTGTATATGAGCTCAATACAATAATACCTACAGCAAAAATATTAATAATACACTTGAAGGAAAAATAATTCGTATTCACGTATTTCATTAATTAATAAAATAGATAGTAGACAGTAATTTTCTTTCAAATAAAATATTTTGATGGCATGACTAATGGATATACCAAATAAATAGCAACACTATTATTGTGAAGACTAGAAAGGTCCTTTCAAATTCAATTATACTCTATGAGTTTTATTTGTAAAAAAAAGGTGACTCAAAAAAAACAATTGTGTCAAGTTGTCTCCTATATTATTATTTTCATTTAAATTGGTAGTCTAAAACGTACCATATAAATATTTTTCTTGGATAAGACAACAACAGTGCTCCCAAACCGCATGCATTTGCTCATTTCTTTATGTTACAGTTTCGCATATAACACTGGTGTGGGAGGTCAAAGGGGCAATGAATTAAAACTATTTTCATTATGCTCAGCGGTTTAGTCGTGAAGGCGTAATAGGCAGATAGAGCTTCTTTCATAACATAATAAGATCAAGCTTATATTAGCCAGAAGCAGTGCCGAATCAGCCATATAGCAAGAGTAGCAAATGCTACGGGCCCCGCGAATTGGAGAGCCCCGCGCTCCAACGCCTGTCTGACCGTAAAAATAATTAAATTTAAATAGTAGCGTAAAATATCTTGCTTTTAAGAACAAATTTGTGTATGTTTTGTAAATACAGACTTGCCCATACTGACCGATATTAATGAGCCAGCTTGTAGAGCATGATTTGCTTAAAGAACTAGATATGGAAAACGTTATATCTTAATTTGCCAACATTAAATAAAAAAAAATGTTTTATAATTAATTGTTAATAGTTATATTTTATTTAATACCATAAACTTTAAAACCTAAAGCAGGCTAAAGGCCCCATAATATATAAAAATTATTGAAGGGCCCCCTGACAGATTTTGCTACAACAAAATCAATCTACTTGCTAATCCGGCACTGCCCTGAAGGGTGTGGCAGAGGTGTACAACACCCACACTTCACCGGTTACGTTAAGGTCCCATGGAATAGGGATTGACCCTATCGTCATCCACCGGGCACAATTACAACTCCGTGCTGCTATTGTTAATTTCGTGACGGAATGTTCACGAATATCATTTTGCCCGACCCAGGAATCGTACTCAAGAGCTCGCGGTGAGAGCTTCTCTCACATCTATAATATAAGAAGGAATAGGATACTATTTATGTGTAAAAAGATAACTATTCAATCACAGTTTGTCGTCCATTATCAAATAAAGCTCTGAATGCAACTTCATTGTGAGTTCACAATTTCGCTGCACAGTAATTAAGGCCCAAGTTCACTAATGCACTCACAACTACGTGAAGCGATGTCACTTGCCGCGGTAGGTGCCCCAGAAACTGTCACTACCAAGTTTGGCAACAGCTGGTAATCAATAACGATAAGTGCTATAATGGGTTCAAAGACTTTCAGAATTCTGGAGTAAAGTGTGCAGCTAAAACAGTAAAGTAGCGCTCAATTTTGAACTTTACAGCGCAATTTGCTGATAGGAGTTGCATTTTAAGACGTTGCCAGCAAAAAATGAAAATTGTGTGAAGTTTTAAAACTTGACGGGACTGAAAGTGTTAACTGAGTTCTGACGAATAGTTATTGTAATTTGGTGGAAGTATTTATGCGATATTATTATAAAAATTTCTGCTGGTCAGTTTTCGGTAAAAAAGTACTTAATAAAGTTAAGAAAAACGGTCATGTATTTTATGGAAGCTCAAGGGAGGTACTATCACATTACTTGTAATCACACTTTGAATCTTTTCATTGCTCGTAAAATTGTGTAAGGATTGACCAATTCTCATGAGTATACAATAAATGATTATGGCATAAGAGTATGTGAACATTTTTTTAGTCACATTAAAATGTATCTAATTGAATAAACTTTAATTAAGGTAAGAAAAAGGTTAATCTCATATATAAAATTCTCCTGTCACAATGTTAGTAACCTTACTCCTCCGAAACGGCTTTACTGATTTTCACTAAATTTTGTATGCATATTTAGTAAGTTTGAGAATCGGCTACTATTTATTTTTTATACCCCTAAGTAATAAAGGTTGTTTACCCTTAACATTTTTTTTAATTTTTGGACCAAATTTTTTGTTTTTATTTTTTGTAATGTGGCATTAAAAATACAAAAAAACGCTTAATTTTTACTCTTTCATCATCAATCCCTATTTTTTAATAGCCATTTTTGTAATTGAATCATTTTTCATCCCGCTCGATAACTGATCAATTATCGTCTTTTTTGTAAATGTTTTTCACTTTAAGAACTACCTAGAAATAATTTATATGGCAAAACAACGTTTGCCAGGTCAGCTAGTATACTAATAAAAAAAACATATTTAATAGTTACTTAGACATTTCGATTGTCCTTTTAGGATAAAATTCGATACAAATGATGATAAATAACTCAGGGACCACCACTGGGAAAAGAAGGGATAATGATAATATAAAGTTGGGTCAGTTGTCCGAAAACGTCACTTTTGCAACTATCAAGCTTATATCAGCCGTAGCCAGTTTGATCCACGAAGGCTGTGCTGTGACGGCAACATGGTCACTTATTTAAAAATATTGAAATGTAGCTTTTAAATCTTCATTACTTACAGGTTACTATGCAATAATGCGGTCCTCCGTTAGACTCGAGAACATCTTAAACAAAGAGGTATGTATGTATGTGTAATAACTTATTTTCAAGCAATTTTATTTGTTTCAAATTAGGTGCATACAAAATCTCATTTACATAGCAAGACAACCAATGACTTAATATCTAAGATAGTATACACATTACAATTGTGTGTTGTTAAGTGGATGCCTACACTAGGAAAACCTGTGGTGTAGGTCACCTAACATTTTATTTGACAAGATGGATGTGGACGTGTACATTCGAGAGAAAACAAAAATCAAGCTCCATGCTCAAACAAGTAATAGGTATCTATTTATAATATTTTAATACATTTACAACTAGAGAGATATAAATATCAAGAAAGCGTGGTCTAATTTTACACCTATAATTCTTCTTCTTCTTTCGTGTCGATGGCTGTAGTCATATTCTATGAGCCCAGTGCGAGCCACGTGGATAGCGCTTTCATTGGCATTCATTAACGCCTCCTTTGTGCAGGTGGTGGAGCAAGTGGGACAGGTTATGAGGTGGGCCATAGTCTGTACAGCACCACACCTATGAATGTTAATGTTTCATATAAAATAGACAATAAAGCCATTCTACCTTCTTCTACTTTTCTCTGATCTTAACATAACGGGTTTTCCTCCGTATCTCGGCAAGCACGTTTAATTCAACGGTCTAAGTTGCTCTTTGAAGATCTTTAGCAATTGTTACGGGTAGCTAGATTGACAACTAATCTAACAATGATTAACGTATAGTCACCTTCTGGGTTTTGGAGGTCTAATGGCTACACGTAATATACTTATATTTAGCCGACTTTGTTAGACTACAACCCAACTAAAATCAAATTATAAAAATGCCTCGGAAAATTAACATAACCTAATGTTAGTATAAATTGCAATTTTTTAATTATATAATAAATTCTAAATAGGTTTATCTCGCTCGCGTTAAAGTTTTGAGCAGGATCTCTACATTCAGAGAAAAGAGACGTATCTGCAATCTTTTAGTCTGCATTAAATATCTAACAAATAGAGCCTAAATACAATACACCCTTTTACTCTATTACTTTTTGGGTAAATAATATTACGGTTTGGGTAAGGAAATGGTCTGTGAATTTCATAAATCCACATTTTCATGGGTTAATTTTCTCTCTTAACACTTTCTGCCTGACTGCACGGTCAATATTTAGGTTGGGCCGTAAAAAGAACGTACTTCACGAAATCTGTTTGAAATTAAACTGATGCCATTTGTTAGAAATTATTATACTTACTATATTCAAGAGAAAGTAACTCTGTCTGTCTGCTTGTCTGTTATGATTTTAACTACTGAACCAACCGTGATGAAAATTAAAACTCGAGGTAGCTTTTTATCGATATACCACGTGAGTGAAACCGCGCGCTGAAGGTAGTTTTAAATATAGATAATAAACTTCAATTACTATAGTACTCGTAATTATCAATTAATAAATAAATAAATGCATAATCTTCACGACTACTAATTTTATTTACGACAAATGTTTTGAAAGTCTGTTAGTGGTTTTTTTTTTAAATATTATGAGATAAGATAAGATAACAGATGGTAAACAATAATTAGCACAAGACACATTCTGCCATTCTGCCATAATATGATAATAGCATGCACATATTAATTGTATTAAAAATAGCATAATAGCATGCAAATTGTACTGAAAACATTAAATTGAAAGCCGTAGTAATAAATTCAGTAACTGAAAGCCGTATCATAAAATTTATATCAATTAAAAAAGGTAAGGCAAGGCAGCCAACACATTAAAATAGCATGAAAACAAACAATAAAACAAAACGAATAGAATTACGAAATGTAAACCTATAACAATGCATTTCTGAAATGGTAAGACTGAGTGGCTGATTGCTTTTTAATTATATTAGGATGACGGGGCGCCACCCGTTGCATTTAAACCCCTTTTGGATTGCAAAGTCGATAGCCTGAACCAAACCAAAATTGTCAACAAGCTAAGATGAACGATAATTTCTTTACTGCAGACATAAGTCAGCCATGTCATCCGTTGTCATGATGGAATTGATTGTTGATTACAAGAAAAGCAGTCATGCATTCTGTGTCATTCTACTGTTTGTTTGTTGTATGTCCGTAGCTATCACATCTCATACTCTACTCTGCTCGAATTCTGATTTTTGAAACACCTATGTGACTGAATAAACCCGTACTAGTTAAGTCTGCTGACTGAGCTTTGTCATCACTGCTACTCCCACCAACATCCATTAGGTACTAATATTGTCAACTTTAGGTGCATGAAAGGAGTCTCCCCGAGTGACGTACACAACGATTTCCCACGTCCGGCGCACCCTGGGCAATTTGCGAGTTTTCTAAAGCGAATTGGCTAATCCTTTCACCACGATGGCAAGTCAAAATAAAATTTGACTCAGCCATCGACACGACGAAGAAGAAGAAGAAGATTGTCAACTAAGCAACTAATCAATAGGCAATAGTTTTAGAATTAAGTTGATTATTGCTTTAGTTATAATAACATTGTACCGCTGTTAGTCTAATAATCATCATCACACCACACACCATGACGAACAGTTGCCACTTTAGGTGGTTGTCGTCCTAAGCCCCCTTTAATTGTAATTTTGTTATCGACCCTCATAGATAACCTGACAATACAATGCTTCTGCAACTGCAACATGGCTATAAGATTTTATCTAATTATAGGAAATCCTAACAATACTGCAAATCTTCTTCTGATAGTAGGTCATTCCGACAAATCTGTTCTGTAAACATGACAAAGTATGACAGCCAATTAATTATGTCTAGATAATCAATTAATTTTATGCATGTGTAATTACACAAAGGTATAATGGTTAATTAAACGTATTGTAGTGATAGTAAATGGGTCTAGGCATGCATGAGAGCCGGTGTCCCATGACAATAATCAACTTAATTAATTACAAGCTTGTATCATGTATGACACAAACACTATAAGATGGTGGTAGAACTCTTGTGAATGAGCTCGAGGGCGGCAGCACCATCGTCTCACCTTTAACCTGCCGCCAAATTGTAGTGCTTCCACTACTGTGTTCCGGTTTGGTGGTGAGATCAGGCCTTGAAATTACTGGCACATGAGGCATAACATCGTAGTCCTCAGCTGCAGCGACGCATCTATAATCTGCTTTTGTGGATTGTTGATGTCCATGGGCTGTACTCCACTTACCATCAGGTGGACTACACGTTTGTTCGCCGTGGGTACGCTTCATCTGAGGACTTCTGCATTATGCCTCATATTCCAGTAATGTCACGGCCTTACTCAGCTTGCAGAATATTCTGTTTGGATAAGAGATTAAGATCGAAGTTTTGACATTTGTCACGTAAGGATAAACGCACATTGTAATGAGTATTGAATTTGAATGTTTTTTAAAATAAACCAAATTGACCTATTTCGAATCAATCACTTTGGCACTCTTGGTGGAGTTATGACATAATGCGATTGTTGACACAAATACAAGTAAGATAATTTAAAATCCATATACCAATTTTATTGTCTTAAATTGTAACCGTACTTGTAATATATTTAGTGAGTTGTAAGTTTAAAGTTGAGAAACAATTCAAACTTGACCATTTATGTTACTTTTTATAAAAAAAGTCAAAATGAGTACGTCATCATTCTGCCAACTTAAGATTGATTGATTTCATAACGCAATATCCTAGGATTCCATAAGGAATTTTGCGATAATTCCCCCTTTTTCTTGGTTACATTACATATTTATAATCCCGGTCAATAGGTGGTAATAGTAACATTATTTATTATTATTTACCTTAAAAACTACCACAGTAATAAACTCGATCTCGCAAAATTTACCTTTTTGTTACTGTGAATTTTTGTTTGCAAACACGATTCCTAACCCGATTCATTAAGTCAAAATTGTCAAAAAAGTGCCAATAAGTAACTGATTCGAGTGTACTCGATTCAACTGTACTCGAAAGCATTTTAAAAATAACTATCGAAAAGGATTCTAGACATTTTAAATAGCAGCCATTTTGATCATTCAAACCTGTAGCTTGTCTCATTCCATTTATTTTACATAAGTAAATACGAATAAATCTACAAGGAACAGAACTGATTTAAATAAACAACTTTATTCATGAAATGAAATTACCCGCTTATTTCAAGGCCACAACCTAAGTGGTGGATTCATGAGAGCGTGGAGTGGTTTTCTAAGTGAAAACAAATGCTTGCCACCGCCCCGCGAGCCGAGCAATTTATTCAAATATAACAAAATAAGCATCCTTTCTCCACTGCAGGTCTCTTACAAGTAAATCATTTGAAATTCAGACTTGCTTTATGATGAGGCGTTATCTTTTTTTTTTACGGGATCTAATCCTACCCACACGCCCACCACTGTGACTCCTGTGACGCCAGGATCTACAGCGGTAACCAACTGAAAGGCACCGTGCATGACACACGTTCAATCCCAGGGAGAGTTAAAATTGTCTTGGAACCCGCAACGAATTTAATCAGAAGTATATAGTTGGAGTTGGAAAGTATGTAGGTCAACACATAGGTCTGACCAGGGTATCAAAACCGGGATCTTGCAGTGAGAGGCGCTTACGTTAACCACTATTACGAGACAAGCCAAAAAACCCTGTCACTAAATTTAAAAGCAGCGATAGCCGAGTGGGAGACCGTAAGACTGCGAAGTTAAAGGTCTCGGGTTCGAACCCACGGCACACACCTCTCGTCTTTTCGGAGATATGTGTGTATTTATCAAATAAATTATCGCTCGCTAACGGTGAAGAAAACATCGTGAGGAAACCTGCATGCCTGAGAGTGCCTAATAAGTGCTTCAGAGTGTGTGAAGTTTACCAATCCGCACTTGGCCAGCGTGGTGGACTATGGCCTAACCCTTCCCATCATGAGAAGAGGCCCGAGCCCAGCAGTGGGACATGTATTAGATACAGGGCTGCTATTAACTTTAAAATAGTATATCATGAAAAATATATACTCTTGAGACGGTTGTTGTCTAGCAGTCCAACACATAGTGAAGTCAAATGGAAACTATGCTGCACAAATTGTATGTCCAGCAGAACAAATGTCTCGAAAATATCCAATATTGTTTCAAAACATTAACTTTTATCGTCTAGTGCCCTAAATTATCTTTGTTCTGAATGCTGTCTCCTACCCTCCATTTTGTGCAAAGTAAATTAAGTTTAGCCAAACGTAAAGGAAAACGTCGATGTCTCTTGATATTTTTTTTCTTTGTTTGCATTTCGTATACGCGTACATACCCAATTATTCACAATATAATCCTTTGTCACGTATAGACTTATCAATCGTAGTTATGCTACGATAGGACTCGTAGATGTGCTACGCTAGCACTCGTAGCTCTTGTAGCAACCGGCAAGCTACGCAATACAAGACGGATTGAGCTTGTAGGTAGCAGTGTTGTATGATTATATTAATTTAAAGGCTAGGACTTGTATTTTTTTCTTGCGATAGGCTCACTGCGTTAGGACCAAAACATGACAAGTGAAGGTGCTATACAACTTTTCCACACCTTTATCATTATTTTGTAAGCCAAAACTAACACTAAATATAATAACATTATTTTTGCCCGTCCTAGCTGCCTAGTGCGTCCTACCTGTTATGACCTACGGTGCCGAGATATGGACATTAACGGTTGCACTAGTCCACAAATTTAAAGTCGCGCAGCGCGCTATCACAGTATAAATATGTAAACAGTATAGAAACTAAGCCTACTTCAAAAAATAATTACCTACGCTCTATTGAAGCTATAGGGTTGACAATTTTAAACTTTTTGATATTGTCTTTTTATGAAAAAAAAAGTGTTTTTTAGTGATCATTCAATCGTATTGAAATAACTAGTTTACGAATAAAATTTAAATAAGTAATCTCAGAGCATCGGTTAATCTCAACAAAATACAATACTCAGTTTAATATTGACACGTAACAACTTGTAGATCTTTGTTTTTGTTTTGTAGATATTCAGTAATTTCTATTTAACTAAATGAAAAAACGTATTATTTTGTGCGAAGTAAATTTATTTTTTGCTTTTTAGCTTTACGTTTACCTACTTTTTGAAGTCGGTTTTTTTTTTTGTTAAAATTATTTTATTTTACGATTTTAAGTGATGGGTAGACCGAGCAAGAATGTTTCTCGAATGAGGAGACGACGGTTACTTGAGACGGAAAACTTATTAATAACAAATAAAGAATTAAATCCTATCTCCTGACTATTGAGGGTCACGACCTTCCATTATCAGCTCATTTGACACAATAACTAGCAGTAGGAATATGCGTACATTAGTGAAAGAATTATCCTTTAACTGCTAACTATTTGAGGAGTTGACCTTCCATCATCAGCTAAACCACATAAAATTATTGCGACCAAGCTTAAATCCTGGTGTAGCCTCGAATAAATAAAATACGAAGGTTGCCCCCGATTTCTATGGAATTCCATCATCAGATAATGACATGCTGACAATGGAACCACCTTTGAAATATCTCCGTTCCAACAGCTCACTTGACATCATAACTAGCAGTCTGAATATGTGTACAGTAGTGAAAGAATTATCCTTCAACTCCTAACCATTGAGGAGTTGACCTTCCATCAAAATTAAAATTCAAAATTCAAAATTCAAATCATTTATTTTCATAGGCCCCAGGAGGCGCTTGAACACGTCAAAACATTACAAAAAATGATATAAAAGTAAATAATAAATAATACTAAATTATACTAATTACAATGATTTGAATAACCGGGGCTCAGATTAATTTTAATCAAACTGTTTGGAATCGAATTAAAATCAATCTAAGTACCAGCTCCGATGGGTATTGCATTATGAGAAGAGCTGGTGAGAAACTCATGAGCACCATCTTTTAAAGAAAAATATAACAATATAAAAGTACATAAAAAAATCACATAATTATGCACACACTATTATCATTTATGTAGTCTGAAATACTATAGTAAGCTTTTTGACATAATTTAGTTTTAACATATTTTTTAAATTTACCTATTGATAATTCTATTGCGTCTAAAGGAAGTTTATTGTAAAAGCGTATACATTGACCTGGAAACGAGTTAGAGATTTTATGGAGCCTAGTAGTGGGCACAGCGAGTTTGTTTTTGTTCCTTAGATTTAATTTATGGAGATCACTATTTTTCTTAAATTTCGTTTGGTTTTTGTGAACGTACATTAAATTTTCGTAAATGTATTGAGAATGTAACGTCATAATATGTATCTCTTTAAATTTATTTCTTAGTGTCTCCTTGGGACTCATCATATAGATAGCTCGAATAGCTCGTTTCTGGAGCACAAATATTGAATCTATATCCGCGGCACTACCCCAAAGCAATAAACCATATGACATTATACTGTGAAAATAGCTAAAATAAACTAAACGCGCAGTGTCAACATCGGTCAGTTGACGAATTGTTTTTACGGCGTAAGCTGCTGAGCTGAGTCTACCAGACAACGTTTCTATATGTGGGCCCCATTGTAATTTAGAGTCTAATGTTATACCAAGAAAGACAACCTTATTGACCATTTCCAATTCCTCATTGTCCATCACCACACTAGTTTTGACTTGCTTAACATTTTTTGTAAAAAATCTAATATATTTTGTTTTACTACCATTTAAAAGCAAGTTATTAGCACTAAACCAGTTCACTATTTTTGATAAAGCATTGTTTACATCGTCAATTACTGATTGTTGTCTTTTTACCTTAAAAACTAAAGAAGTGTCATCCGCAAACAATACTATCTCATGATTATCCTTAACAAGATGAGGTAAATCATTAATATACAAGAGAAACAGGAAAGGCCCTAAAATAGAGCCTTGTGGCACCCCCATTGCTACAGCTGATCCATGCGAACGCTTTCCATTGACATCTACTCTCTGAATCCTATCGCTTAGATATGAAGTAAGAAGATCCAGAGCGATGCCTCTTATACCGTAGTGGTGTAACTTCTTGACTAGAGTTTCATGCTGCACACAATCAAAAGCCTTAGATAAGTCACAAAACACCCCATAGGCATCCCGCGACTCTTCCCAAGCCTCAAATATGCATTCCAGTAATTTTACCCCAGCATCACATGTTGACCGTCCGCGAGTGAAACCGAATTGTTTAGTGTGCAACAGATTGTTTTCATTAAAATATTTAAGTAACTGCGCGAGAATTAATTTTTCAAAAATTTTACTAAACGTAGGCAGCACCGATATTGGTCTGAAGTTTGTGGGGTCTAATGTACTACCTGATTTAAACAATGGAATGACTTTACTTAATTTCATTAAGTCAGGAAACACACCACAATCAATACATCTATTAAATATCACGATTAAATCAGGTGCAATAATGTCAATCAACGAATTTATAATATGTACAGAAATGCCCCATAGATCAGCCGTTTTCTTAATATTAATTGATTTAAACGCGGCTTTAAAATCAGACAAATTAACATGGTGAAAATCGAAATTATTGTAAAACTCAGGCACATTATCTTTAAGTAACGACTCGGCAACGGAGGAGGAAGAGCCTAAAGCACTAGTTAGAGAGACAGGAAAAGCAGTAAAAAATCCTTCAAAAGCACTGGCAACTTCTAAATCTGACTTGGTTACTTGACCATTGATACTTAACTTAAAGTCTGAATTTTTTGATCTAACCTTCCCAGTCTCTTCATTAATAACCTTCCATGTGGCTTTAATTTTATTACTACTGTTTTTGATTTTAGATTTAATAAATGTAGATTTGGCAATTATACAAACGCGTTTAAAAATCTTCGAGTATGATTTGACATGTTCTTTAAACTCTTCACTGCTATTAAATTGTTTTTCATAGTATAAAATGTACAATGTTTGCCTACTCTTATGGATACCTGCGGTTGCCCAGTCACCAAAGACAGGACTACTAGTAACAGTAATCTCCTTGGAAGTAAATATTGAGTTAAAATCGCAAAGAAATGAATCAAAAAACGAATTATACATTACATTAGGCTCTATGTCATTATCTAAGAAAGGTAAGTTATTAGCTAGGTTAACTCTCATACGTTCAAAGCGACTAGCTGTTACTGGTACAGAAGTAATTTTTTTCCTAACTACATTTTTACTTTTTATTTTAAAACTTATCATTTGCCCAGAATGATCAGAATCTAGTTTATTAAAAATACTTCTGTGAGTTGGACTAATATCTGTATAAATATTGTCTAAGCATGTAGCCGTGGTGGCACTTATTCTAGTAGGCTCCATAAATAAGTTTATTAAAACAACTCAAAATTTGACATGATGCAGTTGTATTAACTAGAATATTAATATTAAAATCTCCACAGACTAAAATTGTTTTACCCAAATTATTTACTCTGCATAGGGCTTCATCCATGATTTCTAAAAATAAATTAAGGTCTGCGGAGGGAGGTTTATATACGCATATAATAATGAACTGCTCTAATTGTACACAGGAGAGTTCTATGGAACATTCTACAGAGAGGGACACAATATCTTTCCGTTCTTTAAATTTAAGTTTCTTATTAAGTAAAATTAGGGACCCCCCATGTATTGTGTTGACCCTGCAGAATGAACTACCAACCTGGTGGTTGCTGAAATTAAACATGAGCTGATGCCCCTTAAGCCAATGCTCAGTAACACACATTATACTAATATTTTCAGATTTCATGAATAATTCCAGTTCTAGTTGCTTACCCAGATTTAAACAACATATATTTTGATGCACCAGGTTTATATTTTCGTTTGTATTGTAATTAGTACATTTTTGTGGGTGTATTGACATATAATTACTATTTGATTTTGCAGCTAAATTTATCAATTGTACATGTAATAAATTAGAGCTAGAGGTCGCTACCTCTGTTGTCTCATGAACTAATTTAAATCATCAGCTTAGCCACATAAAATTAGTACGATTAGGCGTAAATACTGGTGTAGCTTTGAAAAACACACTGATAACATAACATGTGCCTATAAAATACGAGGGTTGCCCTCGATTTCTCTAAGATCCCATCATCAGATCACAATATGCTGACAATGGGACCCCCTTGAAATCATCTCCTGTCCAACAAAAAAAGAATCATCAAAATCAGTTCATAAACGACGAAGCTAGCCGTGAACAAACATAAAAAAGCAACATATATACGAATCGAATTGAGAACCTCCTCTTTGGAAGTCGGTAAAAAAAATATAATTTATTGCAGCCGCCATCCTGGATTTCCATTTTGAGTTAAGTTTAAAACCGCTTATGTCGGCGCAACAACGCTCGTAGTTAAAACTTCGTTCGAAACAGTGTCGGTCACACTCACTCAGCGCTATTATTTACAACTACCTACTTATAATTTTATTCGAGTACAATATCATAACAACAAATCATTCTTACCTTTTAAAATCAGCAGGCAGTTTAAAACAATATAGCTCTGGTTTTGATAAATAAGAGTTCAAGCAGCCGTAGACTACGCAATACCATCGTGGCATTTTAAAAAGGATCGGCAAAATTTTAACGCGACGACTTGCTTCGACGCGGCACTCGCTATTGACAGCACCGCGACGTTCGCTTAGGGGTCTCGTCGGTGTGCATGTTTATGTGTGCGTGCCGTTTCGAACGTTTGTAGGCAGTTTTCGTACTGTTTGTAAATATTTATACTGTGGCGCTATGGAGCGAGCTATGCTCGCAGTTTCTTTGAGGATAAAATTCGTAATGAGGTCATTCGACAAAGAACTAAAGTAACCGACATAGCTCGCAAAATAAGCTCGCTGAAGTGGCAATGGGCTGGTCACGTTTGCCGAAGGACCGAAAGCCGTAGGAGCAAACGAGTCCTGGAATGGAGACCGCGACTCGGCAACCGTAAGTTAGGACGCCCCCCTGCCAGGTGGACTGACGACCTGAAGACGGTCTCTGGAGGGGACTGGGTGCGGAAGGCGTAGGACCGGGTGTTGTGGCGCAAATTAAGAGAGGCCTATGTCCAGCAGTGGACTACGAGAGGCTAAATGATGATGTCTTGTTAATTAATTTTCGGTAAAGCAATAATATTTCATTATCATTATTGTGTAAATCAAAACTAACACTAAATATAATAACATTATTTTTGTCCTGCATTTGCATTAGGTTGGTTCTGGTTAGGTCCTTTCTAGACCTCGTAATCCGTACCTACCATCAACCCACTTACTTACGTACAAGCATATTAGCAGAAACGACAGATGCCTACAGAGACCGAGAGCTCATTATTTTTCCGCTACATTATTCATTGTCTAAGATATAATACCAGCAACAATATTGTATGGCCCGGAGTTATGTGCCCTTTGAGAGATGAAAAAGCGCTTTTTATGTTACAGACTATTTTGTAATTAATTTAGAGATTATAGCAGTCTGTATTGATATTGACAAAGGAAAGTTTACTTTCATTTTTATCTTTATTATTTTCTACTAAACAGAATAAAGTAAAAACTTATACGATATATTCAAAAAATATTGGTAATAAATTCGAATACATTTCTTAATCACATAGTGCTCTTTGTGTATCTCTCAACTTACACACAACGCCATCTAGTCCCAAACTAAGCAGAGCTTGTACTATAGGTACTAGAATAATTGATACTAATACGTATGTACTTTTTTTTTGTTTATACATACTTATTATACATAGAAACACCCAGACTAGGACAAACCCCCATGTTCATGCACATAAAAATTTGTCTTAGCGGGTATCGAACCTTCGACCTCAGCATCGCAGGCAGGTACTAGTGTACAACTCCACTATCCGGTCGTCGGATATAAAGAAATATAATTTATTATTATAATTTTTACCTCTTTTTTCTGTAGTTAATTGACAGTATGGCAAACTCGATTGACTGATTTTTTACCGTTAAACTTTGAGAGCTACCAGCAGTCATGTCAACTTTTCTGTGAAAAAGAAGTTATCATTTGATTCGCATAGTACCAACATGTATTACGAAGCTTGATGAAAAAATAAATGGAACCGCCACTATGCTGTACGTATGGTAACCTAATTAAAAGACAGCCAATCAGACCAACTCAATTTAAAAATGTACAAAATAGTGAACCAAACGCAAACTTTTTTCATAAAACGTCATTACTCAGACAATATTGCTTATGTGTGTTGAAAATATTGTCTTGTAAGTTTCCGTCCTATTTTCTTCTCTTTCTAGATTATTTTAGCAAGCTACATTAAGATTATAATTAAGAATGTAGTAGGTAAAGTCACTGTGCAGCTAAACCATACTACACAGCTACTTACATGGGATGAGCTTACATATTTTACAAAAGGAACATATATGCTACACTATTATAAAAGTGTACACATGGTTCAAATTATGAAATACCGGTGTTACTCACGTAATGTTGGTATATTTAGTCGACCGCGGTTTCACCTATTCTTTTAGGCATTTTCAAGAGAGTGCGACGCGTCGCGCCTGAGTCGCAGCCAGTCTTGCACTGCGGGCAGAGCGAGAGCTGTACGCAAGGTATTTTTCAGTTCATATATAGTAAATAAAACGTGGGAAACCTTCGTTTGGTAGTATAATTAAAATTCATGTTACCAAATTATGTGCAACACAGCTTGTAAAGGCCAGTTGAGGTGCAATAAAAAACAAAGCATTGAAAACAACTTCTACAATTAAATGTTTGTGATATTTTTATAATAAAAAAAAATCTCTATTCACATCAAAACCAATCTATATTTTATTTTATACATACAGGTTGGATGCGTTATAGCGACATTTATATTGAAAAAACAGGATCCGAAAAAAAAACACCTCTGTCTTTACGATGTTCAAACATAACACATAAACAATTAAAAAAAAAATAGTTTTCCGAACAAATTGACTATTGCGATCATCCAATTTGTTCAGCAAACAAAACAAAAATTGAACTGGTTGAAATTAATACTGACTATCTATGGAGGCTGTGCTTTGAATATATGTTGCTACATTGCATCCGCCCTGAATAGTAAAAGTGCTTTTTTTATGTCTGTACATTGTGGGTATTTAATACCATAGGCCTATTTTAACAGCAGTAGAAGCCAAAACATATTTTTAAAAACTACTGCATGGAATTGGATTCGGTTTCCATAGTTGATTAGCTAGAATTTAATTCTAAAACTGGTATTTTTTTTTTAATCCTTTCATTTTATCTTTACCATAATATACATGTTTTATACATAAAAAACAAATGTTTTCAAATTCAAATTCAAATGATTTATTTTTATAGGCCCCAGGAGGCGCTTGAACACGTCAAAACATTACAAACAAATGAAATATAAAAATAAATTATTTAACCGATTGCGGTTAGCATTGCTTATCCGCGTGGCTTTGACTTGATCCGATGCCTTTTCAATTAAAAATGAATATTTAAAAAATATAATTATTGATTTGCGCAATTTAGTTACTTTTTTTAACTCAATTTTCAAAAGCGTTACCTCAAAGAAATACAAAAAGGTTTTTAAATACTTCTCACTCACTTTGTATTTCTTACTCCTTCAATACTATCCCTATTACGAGGGACGGTAACATTAAAAGTTTTCAAAGCTAAGTCGTACCGAGGCAATGTTTATTGAAGTCGTAACTTAATAATATTTCCTTAAGTTAAAGATTTCTTCTTAAGTATATTTTTGTGTTTCCTATTCAGGCTTGACGCTTTCTAAGAAAATAGTTTTTCTACATTTTTTTTTATATCATTGAATGGTAGCCTTATAAAATTATAAGGTAATAAAAATAATGTTGGTTTGTATCCTACTTAAGATAAGATCAAATGGATGAACGTGACGTCACGATTTGACGTAACATAGACTAGAGAAATTTAGGGTCTTAGCAAGAGGTCGCTTTACTTAACCATAGCTGGTTGGGAAAAGCGACTGCCCGGTGACCAGAAGGTTGCAGGTTCAAATCCTGCCGATCCCATATTTTTTCAACAGTTTCTTACAGAGCCAGAGCCCGTGAACGCTGTCAAAACCACCAATGACCCAAACTTTATAAATAGTCCATCGTTCTTGCATGACCTTACGTGAACTTGTATATTTCTGACATTTGATTTGTCTAAAAACTGCCTTATTCTTGACAGCAATAAGTAGCTCTGAGCTAATCTTTAAAATATTCTATACGATCTAATATTTTTGACACTGCAACTACCAAACTATCTCCTCGCGTATGGCAGTCTTCCAAGGCGTCATATTCCCCAAAGTAAGATAATGTGAGCGCAGCCTTGTATAAAAGTGTCACGTAATGCACGTGCAGTGTTACAAGAGCGAGCACAGTTTTTAAAGTGGTGACAAATAGGATCATCTATCTTCGCATTTTACATGCATGCCTCAGAATCCTAAAGGATTTAAAAAGTATGTTATAAGCTTTTTATATAACAAAACATTAAATAATTTGATCCTTATTATTGAGAATATGGGTTACTCACGTTATTTTAGCCGGGATATGCCAAATAGTTTCAAATTTAGTACGTAGCGTCGCGCGGAGGCAACGACACGCGATTAATCGCCCAGTTGATGAATCTACGTACTAGATTCGAAACTAGTCGGCATATCCCGGCTAATATAACGTGAGTAACCCGTATTCTCAATAATAATGTCTTTACCTCACGTCGGTTTTAATAATATAATTTGATCCTTACTTGAAACAAGAGGAACTTGTACCTAAGTCAAAGGTTTAACCAATGTTCTTTCGTACCTTCGTAGTATCAAGTAAAGTTTCTTCAAGTAAACAATGCTAACCGTGGTCGGTCGGGAATGGGTGACCATCTTAAAATGAAGATTTTTTTTCCGTCCCTTAAAATCAATTAATAATAATATAATAATAATAAAAAAAATTATTTAAAATAATTTATTATTATTAATTTATTTATTTATTTATAATTTTATACTTTTATATTTTTAAATGTACTTTACTTTTATAATTTATATTTAAACATATAAATAATGAGAAAAAAGATTAAATGAGTGAATAAAAAAACTTTATTGTACACCAAAAAATATTCAATATGAGACAAGAAAATAAGCTTAGTACAAATGGCGGTCTTATCGCAATCAAGACAATCTCTTACAGACAACCATTGGATGGAAAATAAGACAGAGAGATGAATGGGAAGTTAAAGGTGTACTAGCGAGAAAGTAGAACAGATTTTATAAATATAAGTATTATGAAGAAAAATAAAAATATGAATACCTAAACATAGGTATGTTATAAGATTTAATAATTTGATGTTTAGATAGAATTAATTAATGTTTATTTATAACAAAAAAAAAACTTTAAAATTAGAGTGTTAACTAAAGATCACGCCTATATTACCCAGAAGGGTGGCATAGATGTACAAAACCCATATTTCACCTGTTATATTTAGGTCCCATGGAATAGGGGTTGAGCCTATCGCCATCCACCGAGCACAAATCAAACTCCTTGCTGCTATTGTGAATTCCCTGTCGGAAAGTTCACAAATAATACTTTGCGCGACCCGGGAAATGATCCCGCGAACTCACGGTGAGAGGCGCACCGCTAACTAGTAGACCATCGAGGAAGTCTTTTAAGCTCATATTAGAATGTACTACACAAAAATCAATGATCGACAAAATTGTATACTTGTAAGGTGGGCGTTCAGCAAATAAAAAGAAGCTCTTCCAACACAATTGTAAACAACATTAACAAATAAACACTCTATATAAGGCTTCAATACATTCTTGTTTTGAACAAAGGAGTATAAATAAACCAGTTTTTTCTTAATAAAATTTAAAGACAGTTTGCTCGTAACAAAGGCTAAGGAAATTATTTTTAGATATAAAGGCAGTCTTTGTTATCGCAAATAACATGGCACGATAGGGCATATACTATAAGATTGTCCGTTAAATACAAACTGTGTCTCTAAACGGAGTACAGATACCCCAAGCAAATGAAGCAAGATACCTTGGACTTTATTTAGATCGTCGTCTAACCTGGAAAAAAACATATATTTACAAAACGGAAAGCTCTGGGAATCCAACTGAGGAAAATGTATTGGATGCTTGGTAACAAATCACAGTTACAACTAGAAAACAAACTGCTGTTATATAAATGTATTCTGAAGCCAATCAGGACCTACGGAATCCAACTCTGGGGCACAGCCTCCAACTCAAATCTGGAAATAATCCAGAGGTTCCAATCCAAAATGTTGAGGATAATTACCAATGCTCCGTGGTTTATAACAAACCAGCAATTACACCATGACCTTGAAATAAGGACAATTCAAGAAGAGATAAAACTATCAATGAAATCGTATCGAACCAGACTGGATAATCATCCTAACATCCTAGCAATGCAATTAATGCATAGTGATTCAACATTCAAAAGGCTGAAAAGAAAGTCACCCAGAGATTTATAGGGAAATAACACACATAAAGGGCGCACGTCGCTGGACTGACAGCCCTCCAAGACAATTTATTATACATCCATAACCATATGCTGAATGTTCAAAGAAACAGATTGCAGAAAAAAAGAAAAAAGAAAAAAAAATACAAACAAAGAATCTATTGAACAATCTAAAAGCTTGAATTTATGTATACGGATCATCATATTATCATTTTAAGAGGGAAAAGAGACTGTTACTCCTTAATACTGATTATTTAATAATCTAGCTAAGAGGACAGTGCACTCCACCCACTTGATTGTAGACATTATTGCATTGTATACTTATATTTCAATTTGTCTTAGTTTTAAGTAATTGTGTACAATCCTTTGTGAAGATAAATAAATATTTATTATTATTAATAATAAAAACAGGCAATACAAACTCCACCTTAATCAAAAGGGTTTAAAATTTATTTACAACAGTTGATTTAAATTTAATTGAAGCTTAAAATTGGTTGGATATTTAATGGAATGAAAAACAATACTGTCAATAAAATGTCTCATTTAAAAATATTAACTGATTCTATGGTCTAGCTATCGTACGCGCTTCTCACCGCGAAGTCTTGGGTTCAATTTCTGAGTCGGGCAAAGCGTTATTTGTGAGCTTTGCGTTTGTAAATTCACAATAGCAGCACAGAATTGGAATTGTGCGCGGTGGATGGCAATAGGATTACCTCCACCTATCCCATGGGGCCTACATATTACACGTGAAGTGTGGGTGTTGTACACCTCTGTCACACCCTTTTGGGTAACTTAGGCGTGATGTTATGTCATGCCATGTCAATCTGTTTAAAAATACGCAATACTCTTACAATTGATTAAATTGCTTTAGTTTATTGCATTGCATAATGTGTATATTACATGTGTTTATTCGATAAAGTATAGATAAAACACATCAGAAATGTTATATTTTTAAAAAGTAGATATTTTTATACATCTAACCAAAGAAGAGTTTCACACAAAATTTTGTAACGTGACTCATGATAATGTAAACATAAAATGTAACAGTAATTATGGCTGTTATGAAAGCCTTGGAAACGGTTATATAACATGAAACAGCAAGGACAATGGTATATTTTTATCATTTGCAACTTTTTTAAACGCAAATTTTGCTCCCGTACAACTCACATACTGTTTTATTTGAGTCTCTGAAAAGGAAACTGTTTTAATGCGAAATGAAAGGTAATTTGCTTTTCATTTCACGTGCTTAATAACTCCGTAATTACTTTGTATGTGCATTTAATTTGTGGTGTTGATAGCCAAATAAATACAAATTTTCTATGTTTTGTAATTTTGTTTTTTTATAATAAACTGTCACGAGCTATGCTCGGAGTTTCTTTGTAAGATAAAATTCGGAATGAGGCCATCCGACAAAGATCCAAAGTAACCAACATAGCTCGCAAAATAAGCTCGCAGAAGTGGCAGTGGGCTGGTCACGTATGCCGAAGGACCGGTAGCCGTTGGAGCAAACGAGTCCTAGAATGGAGACTGCAACTCGGCAACCGTAAGGTAGGAAGCCCCCCTGCCAGGTGGACTGACGACCTGAAAAAGGTCGCTGGAGGGGACTGGATGCGGAAGGCGCAGGACCGGGTGTTGTGGCGCAAATTGGGAGAGGCCTATGTCCAGCAGTGGACTACGAGCGGCTAAATGATAAAACTGTCACGTTCGTTTAGTGGTAAGCGTGAGTTATTGGGTTTAATTCCCGGGTCGGATAAAATTGCTGTTTGGAATTTTTCGCTTAGGAACACAGAGTTGGAATTCTGCCCGACGGATGTCAATAGCTTCACCAACTGTCACATGGGCCCAAAACGTAACAGGTGAAATGTGGATGTCATATACCTACATTGATTGACTAGACGACCGGATGGTGAATTGGGTAGTGCACCTGCCTACGACGCCAACGTCGTGGGTTCGATTCCCACTTAAGACAAATCTCTGTGTGCATGAACATAGGGGTTTGTCTTAGTCTGGGTGTTTTTATGTATAATAAGTATGTATTTACAAAAGAAAAGTATGTATGTATTAGTATCAGTTACTCTAGTACCCATATTACAAGCTCTGCCTAGTTTGGGACTAGATGGCATTGTGTAAGTTGTGAGATATTTATTTATTATTATTTTTTGAATTGAGTGCACTGTTGGCATAGTGTTTATAACGGTAGCCGCTTTCTACTGCGTTGGTGTTGTTGTTTTGATCTTTCGTCAAATCTTTGTGTGCTCCGCAAAGATTTGTTCTGACTAGGTGTGTTTTGTGTGTGTAAAATGTATGTGTGTTAACACCCCCGTGACCTAGGAATTATACATAGAGTGGACAACGTTTTTTTGAACAAAAAGCAAAAAAAAATCTTCTTGTCTCTGATCTTGCCTTTTTTAGGAGATAGTAAACTTTACAAAGTTGTTATACAGTGATTTATAATGTAGCAAGGAGATCTTAGTTGAGTTTTTAACTTACTAGATTTTTCATTTAATGTTATTCAAGCATATCATTGTGGAAACGAGTCTATTTACTTGCAAATATAAAACAATATTTTACCAACATTTAAGAGGTAGTGCTACAGAAACAGTATTTATTTAGGGTACTGTTCCTTGAAACATAAGCAAAGCAAACTTGTGATATAAAGCTTATAAAATTTCAATTATTAATTATTTATTTCATTATTTAAAGATACCTACTTAAATAATGAAATCAAAAACCTTTTTAGACGTAAGTACAAAGCATATAGTCGTCTCTTTTTGCGACAAAATATTACAAATATTTTTGATATCATGATCGTTGAGATAAAACAATGGAGGTCGGGATTCAAACAAAATTCACGACAAAAAACTGTGCAATTCTGACAATATTACATACATACATATTATTATTGAATTGATGACCTTCTTTCTTTGAAGTCATTAAAAATGTCATATATCAACCTACATAAACGTCATGTTGAGAAGTGTAAATAACTGACACAAACATTATTTAAATTATACGTCAATCTTCTTTTTAGTTTTCACAAAATTGGATGTTTTTGAGCGCAAACCCGAAATCTACTTGTTTTTTGTCAATGATTATGATGTTTACGTTTTTATATTTTTTTACAATATAAAGAAAATAACTGCTCCATAATAAGATGCCTATTTAATTACTCAATATTCTAATTACCTCAAAAAGCCTTCATACACGTCAGCATTTAGAGGTCTTGATATGCAAATAGGCATCCCACAGCCGGGGCTGACTCATTGATATTCACACGGACCATAAAATTCATTCCTGTTACTGGAATTTAGGCACGATGTACCTTATTTGGATGTAACTCGTTTGAAATTACCATTTACTTTGTGTAAATGTACTTGAATTTTTGTTCTTGTAGGAGAACTTATTGTAAATGAGTACTTATAATTTTTCTTACACTAACTCGTTATTACAATCCATAACATCACGCCTCTGTTATGCAGAAAGTTAAGCGGAGGTGTGTAACAACCTCACTTTATATGCTATGTCGAGGTCCCATGTGAAAAGGGGTAAGCCAATCGCCAACCACCGTGCACAATTCCAACTGCAAACTGCTATTGTGAATTCCCTGTCGAGAAGATCCCAAATACCGTTTATTTCAAACCAGAAAGCAAACCCGAGACTACGCGGTGAGGTGCCGTATACACTAACCAGCTAGACCAATGAGGCAGCCAAAACGAAAACAAACGTATTGTATTATAATTTTGTTATCTTGAAATTACGACTCGCTACTATGTTTCCGTACATACATAGGAATAAAACATAGATAACGATGTTACCTACGCTGTAACGAGAACACTTCGCTTGAGTTGGTAAAAGCAATCAGATTTTTCAATGTTCTTCTTATACACTTTTCCAATCCGGGCTCTCATGATTGTTAATTAGCTTTGTAATTTTTCAATCAGAAAAATATGAAATCGGAACGGCATCTGAATATAAATTTAAAGATATTATTTGAATTCATCCCAAATTCAGTGTCACTTTGTTTTGAACTGCCGACGTTTTTCCCAAAGGAGTGCGCCGAGTCACCAAATATTTTCTTCACAATTCGTGAAATGATATATGACTTTATCTAAAATATTCTACCCTTTTTTATGGTTGCGTTTTTTCTTTTCACGTATTAGAATTTATATTTGGTATTTGCTTATACATGCTAATATTTAATTGCATGTCAAAATAATGCTGAAACAACCATAACTCATAGCATTAATTACAACGTCATTTCCCTTTTGCCATGTCAGCACGTTGGGTCTGCCATAAAACAAAATCTACACAATAGACATGATGAATAAATTTTATTTTGTGTGTGATCGAAATATCTCTTGATATTAGAAACATCAATAAAAATACTTTTGTTTCAATAAAAAGGCAAGTTTTTTATTAACAGATAAATGCAATTTAATAAAAAACTTGCTCAAACGCTACAAACAAACGGCTACATAAGCGTGACGTCACGCTTACGTATTTAAAACCATATATTTTTTGACTACAAATTACATAAACGGTACATTATATTAATTCCAGTTGTTAATGATTTCTATTTACCATTACAATCACAATATTCAATACAAATTCACTATGAATTTGTTAATTTTCTTATTTTTATTACAATATAATAATTATATTTAAGTAATATTATAATTTTTTGTGTGAAATTATGAATTTTCTTAGTAATCTATTTGAAATATAGCGGTTATTAAAATGTTTTTTTTTATTTCGTACTTTAAAAATAGTCTCTCGCCCATGAAACTTTTAATGGTCATAAAATGAGTTAGATTTATAGAATGTAACAAAAAAGAGTACACTTGGTTTATGATTATAATTATACCTATATTTTAATAAGCTATCCTGTATTTTTCTTTGTATAAATCAGTTACCATGCCTTTTATAAAATATACATAATATAAATATACATATATATGTTAATTACATGTTGACATAAAACATAACACTAGCAATCAAATTTATCGCTTAAATTCAGGTTTAATAGGCCATTACCGAATAGAAAATTAGTGGCCAGGCTATAAACTTGTTTTATTCCATGTGGCATTACATATGGGCTGGTACGTGATGCGCCCAACAAATAAGGCTCCCAGTGGAGATGCCCAAAGGGTTACAACATGACCAAAATGTTAAATGTTATACAATTTATTGCCTAAATTTGTAACCCAAAATAATCATGAAATAATCAGGGACTCGGAATATCTTATAGAAGATGTATAAATAAGCAGCCCTGTATCTAATACATGTCCCACTGCTGGGCTTTGGCCTCTTCTCATGATGAGAAGGGTTAGGCTATAGTCCACCACGCCAGAAAAGTGCGGATTGGTAGACTTAACACATCCTCGAGCACTTTTAAAGCATTCTCAGGCATGCAGGTTTCCTCACGATGTTTTCCTTCACCGTTAGCGAGCGATAATTTTTATTATAAATACACACATATCTTTGAAAAGACAAATCTTAACGATTTATTGACAGAGGTGTGTGCCGTGGGTTCGAACCCGAAACCTTTGACTTCGCAGTCCTACGGTCTCCCACTCGGCTATCGCTGCTCCAGAAGATGTATATTTATTTATAATAGTATTAAAAATGTTGGAGACAAAACACTAGGGTGCAATCCTTTAGCACTGAAGTCTATAGTTCTATATCCGTCTCGGAGAGACGTCATACGATTTGGTTATAATTGGGAGATAGATATATTAGGACCCCGGCAATTTTGCGGGCAAACTTAAGAGCGTGTATTCCTTTTCAAAATGTAACTGTCAATTTTTGTAGTGTTTTGGGAATATTTCGTAAAAACTGAATGAAAGTATGATTTTATTCAACTAACTTTTTAGAATGTGGGCTTTAAAAGGTAAATATGACAATTACATTTAATAACTAAAGCATACTTTTCTATTTTATCAGTTGAAAGAGTATTAACTGTTAAGTTGATAAATTACAAAATTATGCTGTATTTACGAATGAAATTGTTATATTTACCTTTCAAAACTTGCATTCTAAAAAGTTAGTTGAATAAAATCATACTTTCATTCAGTTTTTACGAAATATTCCCAAAACACTACAAAAATTGACAGTTACATTTTGAAAAGGAATACACGCTCTTAAACTAATTTAGCTTTAATAAAGACACACACGAAAAACACTTGTCTGGCCCGGTGATACTGTCAAATTGTCTATGGAAATCGCCAGTCAGTCTATTTGATTTGATGTTTGAAATACATTTCAAATTATGATTTCATCAATTTACCTTTATGAAGCAAAGATATTGGAATCAAGTCTCTTACGTAATAAGGCCCCAAAGCGGATTAGCAATCATGTGGCCTCTCAATTTGCCGCATTTGGTAATCGCAGACTTATGACGCAAGATTAGTCTGAATATGATAAAGGAATTGGTATGAGTACGTACGTACTTTCGTGCATTTCATTATTAAATTTAAAAAAAATATGATTGATAAGTTAATAAAAAATAACAAATAACTATTTACAAATTTACAGGTAAGGTGTCATAGAATTCCTCCGCATCGACCTCGACTGCAGGGAACGTGTTCAGAAGGCTGACGGTATTGCCACGTTGAATTGTTGAGCCAGCAGCCAGAAAGAAATATTATTATCCAAAATAATACTAAGCATTATCATCTGTTCGATTCTTGTTGCAAACCTAATGGCTCAAAAGCCCGTAAGCGACCATAATAGCACAATATAAATTCTGATATAAAAGTTACTTTGTAGTATCTAAAAAAGAAAAAAATACATTATTTTTCTACTTTTGTTTTCTTTTTAATTACACAAAACCTAATATTTTTAAAGCCATGACAATATTTATATATAGTAACGTGCCGTGAGATGACACAAATTACTACAGAAATACCATGTGCGCTGCCACTCACAGTCCTGATGAAGATTTGCCTGATTGAAAATTGAACACCGGTCGAAAAAATATATTAACCATAAGTTACACGTGAGTTACCCGTATTTTTCTAGTAATTTTTTAAACCGTTCAAATTCTACCAAAATATCGAGCTCTCGTTAGACACGAGCATAAAACACTTTAAATCACTTTACAGGCACTGCACCGGACAAAATAAATCTGAACAATTTTTAACAAATCTCTACAGAGTTGGTGAGCGGTGGTCCATTTCATTACACGGCAGATGCATTTTGGTCGTGATCCAAAAAGTGTTCTGCACATGCTTAGACTCACGTTGTTTTCATGTATAGTCACGCGCGTTCATTAAATACCTTAATATAGGGCAATTTTGGTCTTTTGGTCTGCTATAGTGTTTACTTTTGCATGACTGGATCTAAGAACACTGCGCCAGTGATGACAATAATCGAGAAAAATATTTTAATCATTCTTTAAAATATTAATAAATATTATTTTAAAACTTTATTATGAATTTGCTTCGATCCGTTTAAAAAATATTATGTTCTTTTTAAATATTTTTTTCGTATTATTAACAATTTAGAATCCTAAAAATTTTCATATTATTACGTGAGTCAAAACGCTAACAACATGCCAACGAAGCGATAAGGAACCGACAACGTGAAGACGTCATAATAGTAATGTTGCACTAAGATAGCGTCAACGGCGGCCACGGCGCATGTGCAGCAAACTTATCTGGCTCTTTCTGTACAAAATTTGGCAGATTCACTGGCTTAAAGAATCTCTCTACACTATGCAAGTACAAGCGAATATATGCAATCCACGAATAGTGCCGAATGAATCCGGAAAATCCCGATTAAGCCAACAAAAACCTTTATGAAATACTAGATGTCCCGCGCGGTTTCACCTGCGTCAAACGTTATTCTGGTCGATGCCTGCAAGTTAAAAATATTAACAACGCCATCTATTGAATCTTTGCGTCAACACACTTCTAACTTAAAAACCCTAAATTCTCCTAGGAATAAAATTTAGAAGAACCCCGAAACAGAAATTCATTTTTTGTTTCAAGTTTAACTATACGAAATTTCATGCTTCTTCCTAACAACCGTTCATCCCTCATTTTACCCCCTTCAAAATGGAATTGCCAAAAATCCCTTCTTAGTGCGCCCCTACGTCATGTAAGAAGCCTTCATAAAAAATTTCAAGTTCCTAGCCCTAGTGGTTTAGGCCCTGCGTTAATGAATCAGTCAGTCGGGTGAACAATTATATAAGTATAGATAAAGATAATCAGCACACATCAAAACATTATTTCTGAACTGTTATTAAAATTCGTTTGTAATGAACACAATCTCAATTTGATGTAATGAGGTAAATAACCATTCCAAAGGGAATCGATTTCGCATTTATTTATGGATCAATCGGTGTCCCGAAATATCATTATCTAGTAACATCCTATCTACGAATGTTTACTGAGAAAATTATATGATTTGGCAATAGGGACGTTATTAATATGGGAAACTCCCTCAAGTGCTTTCTAATTATGAGTTCTGTACAAATACATACATCTTCTAATCAATAATTTGTATTACACTAAGCTACGCTTAGTTAATTATACTAAGAAACAGTTGAAATATTATGGGCCCGGTAGGATTTGAACCTCCTGGCGAGAGGCGACCGTAGCTTAGTGTTTTAAGCGGCTACCCGGTATGCAGAGGTCGGAGGTTTAAATCCAGCCAGTCCAATTTATTAATGTATCTTAGTATAAATAGTAATATTTGCGATGTAAACTATGGCAAGAAAAAACATATCTGCCCAACCCCTTTGTCCCAATCAAGGCACGAATTGCCAAGGTTGATTTGGAAGTCACTAAATAGGCTCCGAACTCAAGTCGGTCGAAGCAAACAGAACCTGGTAAGGTGGGTTTTGTTGACGAATCGGACCTACATTGCGAGTGTGGTGCTGTACAGACGATGTCCCATCTCATGACCTGTCCTACTTGCTCCACCACCTGCACAAAGGAAGAGCTCATGAATGCGGATGCAAGCGCCGTCCGTGTGGCCACACACTGGGCTGATAGAATTTGACGGCAGCCATCGACACGAAAGAAGAAGAAGTATAAATACATATATGTTAACAAAATTTAGTTTTAGTTAGAAGTCTAATATTTTCTAGATATAAACAAACAAAAAAATTGAACTGCCTCGTTAGGCTAGTGGTAGGCGTATTTGACTCGGGATTGCTGCCCGGGTCGCGCAAAAAAATTCTCAAAAGCAGTACGCATTTGGAATTGTGCACGGTGGATGGCGTTAGGCTCGTTTTACATGAGATCTAAACATAAAAGGTAAAGTGAGGGTATTATACACCTCTAATAATAATATAGGCGTGTTTATATATGGTATTAAATATTTGAATCATAACCATTTAAGTTGGGCACCGTACAGTGCACGCAAATGACAAATAAAACTACAGCTAAATAAATCTTGAGATCAGGACGGCTACGAGCCGTTATGCGTTTAAATTGAAAGTTCGCGAACTTTTAATTAAGAATAAGGCAGAATAATTACCACATACTGTGATATAATTTGTATTTATGTATCGTTTCAAGTATATATATATATATTTATTTATATATTTTTATGTATGTATATTATAACTTACATCTATTCATATTTTAATGAATTTATATTTTATGTTTTTAAATTAATTTATTGTTTTACTCTCTCCGCACTAAGTCATGACTTACTACCTTGTTATCTCTGCACCACCTGAAGGTAGACTGGTAGAGAATGCCCTAGGCATTAAGTCCGCCAATATACACGTGTGTATGAAGTTTTATAAATAAGTAAATAAAATAAATAAATAAAATAAATAAATACTTGATGGTCTTCGAAATTTCTATGAGCAACTTCAGTAATAATATAATTCAGACACTTTCATATATTTCAAAACAATTAGTATAAATAATAGCCAGAGTTTGAGAAAACATGACAACACATTTGCGCTAAATAATTGTATCGGTTGCTTTAAGTTTTGTGTTCTAAACCAAATATTATTTAAATGAGGCAATTCAAAACCGTCGGTGTGTTAGTAGAACTTTGATAACAAGTTGAAAGTATAATCAAAGTTACATTCATATTGACATTTACATGTATCGATTTCTAAAATATTACGAATTGTCTTAGTGTTACGATCGTCAGTACTTAGTTAATAAAAAAACCTATATACTTCGAATAGCAGAACACTGTCTCCTAAGCTACAGAATTACCTTGTTTAAGGGACCAGGTTTCAAATAATTGTACTTCTGTAAAACATCATCTGTATTTCGCATCAATATTTTTTTTTTTTTTAAGATTGAATTTATGATTTTGAAATTTCAAGCCCCTTCTGTGATATTGTTCAAATTTGTATTTGGCAACACTAAAATCTTGTTTGACATTAATGGTGTAAATGTGTTTCGAATACAACGATCAATGCTCAATTGAATTTAAATCTATTTCGAGCGTGTGACTGACGCTTGATCGACTTCGATGAGGCAAACGGAATGGTGTAGCTTGTATACGCACAATTTGTATTTCAATAATGGAAAAAAAAAAAAAAACTGTACGATGTTGTTTTTAAACTTTCGCGATTTGAGAACATTTTTCAAAAATTAGACAACGGGTCTAAATCGCGTAATTATTATAAAGGTAAATATTAATTCACCAGTCGGCTCGTGACCAAGAATGATGCAAGTCACTCGAAACGTCGAGCATAGGTATTTATTTACCTTTATAATAATTACGCGATTTAGACCCACTGTCTTATTTTTGAAAAATGTACGATGTTGTATTAAACGTGTGATAGATTGATTGATGTACCTAAGTCTATCTAGTTAATGTACAGGTTTGATTTGAATCATGAATATTTATTACTTTTTTTAACCTTTAGGTTATTTATAAACAGAAGGTTTATAATTTTTTTTTTTGCGGTATTTTTTTTTTTAGAAAACGTTAGAGGGATGATTTGGACTCGTTTCAGAGGGATTGGACAAACAGAGCCCAAAACAGAGAATTGTGGTTGTGTATGGTGAAGAATTCTTGTTCACAAGCGGGACATCATGGGCTGGAAAAAAAACTTTAATAAAATATTGCAAAACTATCCGTCTCGACAAAATTTTCTTACATTCAAAATGTAAGTCCTACACGACTTACAATTTGAACTGACGGCTTAACGTGCTCTCCGAGGAACGCGAATTGAAATTTGGATCAAGTATAGAACACAAAACATTGCTACATGTAAGAATGCCAAAGACCTAATCACTCAGCGCGAAATCTCACGAGAAGTAAGATATTACACACATATTCACAATATTACACACATATTCACAATAAATCTTTTCTTATTTCACTAAAGTGATATTATAGGGCGATTTAGAATTTCATTTCCGAGCGCTGTCGGCGTCATGTGCAGTTCAGTGCAACGAAGTTTCGGTGTTTTTTTTTTAAAGTGCAAGAGTATACGTAAACGACTACTTCTTTGAGTGTAGGATTTCTTTGAGATGATATTTTAGTAATATGTTTTTCGTATGCTGCTATTTAAGTACGTTGCATTATTGCAGAAAAATAAAATTATACGTACTTCCATAACAGTACAGAGGCAGGGGTGTGGGAGAGGTGGGTAGGTACAACACCCACACATCACCTATTATGTTTTGGTCCCATGGGATAGGGGGCGAGCCTATCGCCACCCACCGAGCACAATCCCAACTCCGTGTAAATTTCCTGACGGAAAATTCACAAATAACACTTTGCTTGACCCGGGCATCGAACCCGGGACCTCGCGATGAGATGCGCATATGCTAGACACTAGACCATCAAGGGAGTTTCTTTAACTTCTACTTCACGACTTTAACCACTTACCATCAGCCGGGTCATATAAAAGTATTTATATGACCCGGCTGATGGTAAGTGGTTGGTGGCACTTGGCATCTATCGGGCCATTCAACGCCTATAAATGCTTCTAAAACATGGATACATGAGTAGTAGTAGTATTATCAATTTTTACTTATTTGAGATCCCTAGTCTGATATTACAAAGAAACCAATCGACTTTAATTGATTTTGATCCAGCGCAATGGTGCGCTCTAATTGGCGCTTTAGCCTTAACACCCTTTTTTAATACTTGGAATTGCCATTTCTGAGCTATAACTGAGCTAATATCGAATCAATTCTACGAAAAATATCAGGCTTAAGTAAATAGACTGCAAAATCATTACTCTTCCTTTTGGCTTCGCCATAGTCGGATAGAATAATAAGGTATCAAACTTGAAATATAATTCCTTCACCTGTTAATTGGGACGATAGGAACATATTCCAGAAAATTTCTACTCACCGGAGAATTTCACTGTAATATAGTAATTACAATACTGTCCATGTTTAGTTCAGTCCTGAGAAATATTATATAAGAAATACTCATGTTGTAGATTCGAAATAGACATTTTCATTTACAGCGACTTGCCTTGAATTGTGAACGGACGGCTACACAACAACTAATACATTTTCAGTATAAGGTGGTTCTGCGTAGTGTAAATTAACAGCTCCAGATAAAGTTTTGATAGTTCACTGGCGGTTTATGGTAGACTTTGACATTTTATTCGTAAGAAACTTTAAAAAAAAATAGTGAAACTGTACCCTGAGTAATTAAAGTTTGTGTTTATAAAAATTTTCTTATCTTGTGGTTAGAATCTTATTTCTATCTGGGCTTTCTATACAATAGTTACAGTACAATAGTAAGTAGTTTTCTTTACCTCCTAATTGTCTTATTATTATGTAATATTATTATGTTATATCATAAAAATAATTATAATTGTAGCTCTACATTTAAGGTCAAACAGATCCAACAAGAAATTCATATTGATATTCCCTAGCGTCTGGTTTTATCTTCATTAATATGCCAGCTCCGTAATTAATCGTAGCTCAACAAAAGGTAAATATACCAATTTGTTACTTCGTTAACGGCAGACTCCCGAGGTCCATGTTTTCATACTAACTTAACTTCAATATTATTTTGTTCGTGGCCATTTTGACAAAATTGTTTTAATCGTTAAATGATAATGTATACAAACTAAATAAAAGTGGATATAATTAAATATTATGATTCTTCTTCTTTCGTATTGATAGCTGCAGTCATATTCTTATGGTGTTGACTTGCCATCGTGGTGAAAGGATTCGCCAGTCTGCTTGGTGGAAATTTTCAGACTGCCCGCAGAATGATAACATTGAAATGAACATGCATTTTAGTATTATAGATATGATTTGTCTATAATAATAGATAAAACTTAATAATATCAAAGCTTATTGTTTTTGTATAGAAAACAGCCAAGCAATAGTTCCTCCTTAAGAGATCCGCGTATCAAATATTGGCAGCGTGGTAACAGCGCTTCTTTGGAGTAAAACATTTAATATTTGTATTGAAATATTGAAAATGAAAACAAATATGTATTTAAACACACTAATATTTGATTTACTTTTTAAATAATGAATTAATTGGCGTGTTTTACTTCATACATACCAACGACAACAAATTATTCACTGTACAACCTAACCAAACCTGTGCACATAGCTACACGGGGAGACTATTTAATACACATTATTATATCTTAAATTGGACATGTAAAGAAAAAAAATAGTTCTGTAAAGCGCGCATTAATCCATAACATGGGATCGTCAGCGCCAAATCTGACGACATCAATTATAATAATATCCTTTTAGGAATTTCTTACATAGGCTGCGAGGCAATTTGTGATATTTTAAGCAGATAAAAACCTTATTACATTTCCAGAGGTGACGAAAATGCCGGGAACTACAGCAATGCAACTATAAATTTAAACAGTCTAACTAAAACTATTTTATAAACGCCTTTCTCTTTGAATTGAAAATTTATATCGAGAACATTTATTCCAGAAAAGAAGACATTTAGGAAAACCACATAGTACGTTTTGATGCAAATGTAACGTTTGTCCTATCTTAAGTGCATTTAAGAGTTGGGCAACTGTATTTCATGAGACTTGGTAGGATGTTTGACCTACATCGTGGTTATTAATACACACATAAGTTTATGTTTTCAACATTATAAAGAGGGATATCTGGTTATTACCAAGTCGTAATCATTAGACCAATTACAAGCGTAGGAGATTTCTGTTCATTATATTATTACGGTTATGATTTAGAGAATCTAATAGGAATGTCATTCAACTACCATTCAATTATCATTTATCATTGATTGACAGGCTTATTACTCTGTTGATTGTTGTATGTAAATAGCAAATTAGCTTGCAATTCACCCGCGCCTCAGAGACCTGTGTAAAGTACTTTAGGCATGTATGTATCATAGTAATAACCTTAGTATTCTCTAACAATTACAAGAAAATTAATCTATACATTATCATTTTAACCTAGTTAGGTTTAAATTACACTGTTAAGCATGTTATTCTTTGTATATTAATTGTATTATTAAATAAATAAATTTAATTTAAAATGGGTGTACATTGATGATATTTAAGAAAAAATACATACGAGGGGAGACGGGGGGTTTATAAAAATATAATTTGTATTAGCAGTAGAAGCATACTTATTTAGAAGTTTTGTCCGTCTGTAGGTCCATCTGTCTGTCTGTATGTTCGTACGCGCATCACGCAAAAACTACTGTATGAAATTAAATGCGGTTTTTACCCGACTGCGTCAGAAGGAGGGTTATGTTTTTCGAGCGTATGTATGTATGTATGTATGTATGTCTATTTCTTTGTACCGCCCTACAGCCCAAACGGCTAGACGGATTTTGACATGTTGAATTTGTCGAAACAGTGATAGTGACATAGGCTATATAAATTTTCAAAATGGCGCCGGCAAATGAAAAAAAAAGGGGGGGTGGTATGGATTCTCTTTTCATCATAGTAATATGGGTATCAAATTAAAGGCCATGAAAAGACCATTTCAAAAATATATACTTCTTATAACATTTATATTACTGATTAAACACAATTTACCAATTTATATATCGGCACGCTCGGGCGCCCGAAATGGGTGGAAGTTAGTTTGTATGTTCGCTTACGCTAATCTTGGAAACTGCTAGTCG
The DNA here is from genome assembly GCA_905147285.1 of Hypena proboscidalis. Classification (NCBI taxonomy): domain Eukaryota; kingdom Metazoa; phylum Arthropoda; class Insecta; order Lepidoptera; family Erebidae; genus Hypena; species Hypena proboscidalis. The sequence continues at coordinate 4,991,320 of LR990132.1, forward strand.
AATTTGAATAATTGTTTTTGCATTTGATAGCTTAACTCACGATTAAGGCTCATTGATCTCAAAAAAAATTTATTTCCACAAATTAATAGATATAAAAAAACATGTCGGTTCAAAGAACTAAAAAGACTGAAATAAAAAATAATTATTAAAAAACAAAAAACCCGACTGTTAAAAAAAAAGATCTGAAAAGATTAAAACAAGTATAGCATTATCTACATTAAATTCATTAACGACAAATGAAATATGTCACACTAAATTCTTTATGATGTTGCAGGCGGGGACAAACAATACTTTGTTACTACTATATAACTTCGTTTGTCACCGCCTGCAACATCATAAAGAATTTAGTTTGACATATTTCATTTGTTGTTAATGAATTTGATGTAGCTAATGCTATACTTGTTTTAATCTTTTCAGATCTTTTTTTTAAGCAGTCGGGTTTTTTGTTTTTTTCAGTTTTTGTTCTTGGTGGTCTGACTTACAAATTGGTATATATTTTATCATATTGCATTGAACATTAAGGGGATGAATTTGGAGTTGTCAGTTTTAGAAAGTTAGTTAATTTTACAGGACAACATTTACATTAAAGCGTAAGCAAGCAAGTAAGCAAAATGTTGAATGAAAATGTGCCATCATGTATCAAAAATCTGAAAGTCCAAGCTTTTAATGTTCATCCTATCATAAAAAAGGAACAGTTCCAATTATTATTTCATGAGAGTGTTCAGCCCTTACATTGTGCTGGTAATTTAACTTTAACATTTAAATAGCTCGGTAAAAGAAACGTTAATTAAGTTTTGATGTACCAAATTTAAGTAATGTCATGAATTGACGTTAAAATTAAATGATATTTTATGAAGGAAATACAATTTAAGGTATTAATTTCGAGTGTTCATGAATGTTTTATAAATAAATTGGTAAAATACCAATTAAATTCTTTAATTTTCAACAGTCGCAGAAAGGAGCCTCCCCGAGTGACGTACACAACGATTCCCTACGTCCGGCGCCACCTTGGGCAATTCGCGAGTTCTGCAAAGCGAATTGGCTAATCCTTTCACCACGATGGCAAGTCAAAATAAAATTTTACTCAGCCATTGACACGACGAAGAAGAAGAACACTCGCAGAGCTCTTTCTTCGAAATTTGTTTTATATTTATGTTTGAATTTTGAAATATGACTCTAGTAGGCAATTTGTCTGTATATATATATATAAGACAGCAGATAAACGCTTACTGATTTTTTTGTTATGCGTTATCAGGGTCACATTTCTTATCTCATTTTATAACAGCATCTAATAGTACGGCTTCCGAGAGAGATAAAAATCCAAGATAGCTACAATCTTTAACGCACCGCTCTGATATAATAACATTTGATATCATGCACTTTATATAAAAGTTTCCGTGACAACATTTCTGTTCTCGAAGCCTCTGCTAAACCACATGAAAAATATTCCTACCGAAAGTTCTTGAGCTTCTGGCTATAATAAAAAAAACAATTTAAAACATATTACTATATTACGTGTAGACCCGGCAAAAAACGATAGGCCAGTATAAAACAGTTACATTCCATAAACAAAATGATAAAATTAAAGTTATTGACAGCAAATTAATCAATCGAATGTTGACAATTATAGCTGAAATAGTTAAAACTATTTATTCTTTAATGAATCAAATCGATGATGAAAATGATGATAGATAGACTATGCTAACTAAATCTCACTGACCTACTATAGGTGTGAGATATGATTTTATTCTAGTATCTCAGACCACTTGTAGCCATAATTATATTATTATCAGAAATTGAGATAAAGTGTGACAAAGATTGTAGAAAAAAAAAACAAAGTACTTGAAGTTGGTATCTTATCAGTATCCAATGAAGCTATAAAACTAGAATACCACACAAGAAGATGAGAGAATCAATCATGATTACCCTAAAGGTATTTGTTCTATTTTTCGTTTTCGCGACCGTTCATTTGAAGACTGTGAAAGAAATCAACGCCATAGCTGAAGTAGAAGTATACATAGAAGAAAAAAAAGCTGACATTAATCCAAGATACAGACTTCACTACCATGTGATTCCCCCAGTAGGATGGATGAATGACCCCAACGGATTTTCCTTCTATAATGGAGAGTATCACCTGTTCTACCAGTTTTATCCCTATGATAGCCAGTGGGGTCCTATGCATTGGGGTCATGTGAAAAGCCCGGATCTAGTACACTGGATGCAACTTCCAACTGCCTTGGTACCCGAAAATGAGATGTGTTTTTCAGGATCAGCCATTGAAAAAGATGATGAGTTGGTCCTTATGTATACAGCTCATGAAATTATTGATACAGATTCTAATTACAATCAGTCCCAATATTTGGCATTCAGTGACGATGGTGTTAATTTTCACAAATACGAAGGTAATCCCGTCATAAAAGACGCTCCGAATGGATCACCAGACTTTCGCGATCCTAAAGTATGGAAACACGAAGATTACTACTATGTTATTGTTGGAAGCAAAACCACTGACGATAGAGGTCGCGTGCTACTCTACAGGTCACCTGATATGATCTCATGGGAGTTCCTGAATGTACTTGGAGAATCAACCGGTGATATGGGTTACATGTGGGAGTGTCCTGACTTTTTTGAAATAAAAGGAAGACAAATTCTCTTGATGTCTCCACAAGGAATGGAAGCTGTAGGTGATAGATACAAGAATCTGTACCAGACTGGCTACATAATCGGAAAGTTCAACTATGAAACATTTGAATTTGTACCAGATATTGCTTTCCAAGAATTAGACTTTGGTCACGACTTTTATGCTACTCAGACTATGGAAAAGGATGGAAAGACAATTGTAGTTGGTTGGTTTGGAATGTGGGAAACAGCCTTTCCAGAAGCAGTAGATGGTTGGGCAGGCGCTATGACACTGCCTAGAGAACTATCATTACATGGAAGTCGTCTTCTGATGAAACCAGTTGAGGCAATGACCACACTTCGACAGGAAACTGTTTGGGACGAAATATTTGAACAGAATCAAGTTATTTCATTTGGACAAACTGCAGAACTAATTGTAACTGGTGACTTAGATGAAGGAATCGAATTAAAAATTACTGGCAACAATGGTGGAGAGCAAGTTTCAATTCGATGGGATGTGGAATTTCGTAAAGTAGTAGTTGATAGACAAGGAGATATTAGACAAGTAGAATGGCTACCAATAAACTCTCTATCTTGGAGGATCTTCTTGGATGCCAGCTCAATGGAATTGTTTTGCGGTGAAGGAGAAGTTGTGTTTAGTACAAGAGTTTTCCCTGACGGAGAATGGCAAGTGACCAATCTAAGCACACAGTCACTAAATGTTGTAGCGTATAAAATAAATAGAGGTTTTCCAGAATGATTTCTGAAAGCGATTTGTGTGAATAGTGCGTGAGTTAAATGATCTTTGTAAATATTAAATAAAGTATCTTTTGTGAAAATATTGTTGCTATCTTATTATAACATTTTGAAAAGTGCAACCGTAACGTTTCGAGTAATAACAATATATTTAAACAGTAAGAGTTTAAAAGCATTCAATGTAGGTCCGGTAATATTTTATTGTACTGGCTATGTAAGTATAACAGACATTTAATAAAATAAGTTTGAATAATAGTAGCATATGCGTCTCTCATTAGGAGGTCTCAGGTTCGATGCCCGGGTCGGGCAAAGTGTTATTTGCGAACTTTCCGTCAGGAATTTCACAATAGCAGTACGGAAATGGAATTGTGCCCGGTGGGTGGCGATAGGCTTACCTCCTATACCATGGGACCGTAACATAACAAGCTAATATAGGCGTGATGTTATGTTTTGTATGTAATTATAGTATAATAAAATTGTTGCACTCATTTTTATAGCATTTTAACTGTAAACACAAGTTATATAAATGGTTATAATAATCATTTGATTCAAGAACAATCTTTGACCAAAGTTTTAATTAATTCAAAGATACTTTGAGTTTCAATTCCTTAAAACCGCTAGGTGGTAGTATATTAGTAGTAATAATAGCATGTTACGTAAGAGTTTACAATGTACAAGTTCTACCTACGAAAGTTAAATCCAGACACATTCAGCATTTCGAGGAATGAAACTAAATTGGTACATGTGAGATATAATTTTCATTTCATTTTATTTAAAAATATAGAAATGGATCAAGTCTTCCTTACAGACGAAATAACTGATTTCAATGGAATTATAGTGTTTAAAACTTATTTTACACATAAATTACATTGTTTTGTTATTCCTAGTAAGTAAGTAAAACGCTTAAAAAAAACGTTTCCTTAACAAAATTATCCAACATTAATTATAGCACTTCGTTTTATTTTGTAGGGCTTTTTCTAACACTATTTGGGTGGATTTTCAGGAGGTTTTATATTGATATGGCATCCTGTAAGTATTACCTACTTACTTTATCATTTCATTTTGTTATTAAGGACATACTATCTAAAATATGATCATCATAAAAATTCACTGTTTCAACTTTCCTGCTCGCATGAATTATAAATTTTGCTCATGCCATAAAAAGCCTCATATTATAAAAAAAATCACTGAGCTCACAAAAAACTACATTTATCTGGTAGCATAGAAATAATAAAACAGAATCCATTTTTTTCTATGAAGAGGGCAATAATCACAAATATAATTAATAGAAAAAAAATACTCTTCAACGACAAAAACTCATTTTTTGTTCTCATTGCCCAACAAAAAACCATGATGCAAAATGGTAGGATGTTACTGATTGACCAATTGCATATGACTATTGATCTCTTGGCGAATCATATGCGCTAATTTTAAATACATTTTTGAACGATGGATCACCTCTCTCACCAGGTCAAGTCTCCCGGACTCCCTCCATTTTAACACGCTTATATTAGCTTCACCTGTATGTATGTATGTATGTAACCGACTCCTTTGGACTCGATTTTGACCCACTTTAAACGGACAGATTTCATTAAAATTTTGCACACCTGTCAAGGATTGATCACAATGCAATAATTCAAAAAAAAAATTAAAAAATTAAAAAACGCTCTTATAAAAAAAAGAAAAATAAAAATATAGTTTAAAAACTAAAAAACACGCTTTTAAAGTACTTCTAACTAAAAAGTGAAAAATAATTCCTAATATAAGCTGAAAATGGTAATGAACAAAAAATACTAGTATTATTGTGAAAAAAAGCGTAGGGCGTTCTGTGCCATATTGTGCCACTTTTTAGTTAGAAGTATTTTAAAAGCGTGTTTTTTAGTTTTTATAAACTATATTTTTATTTACACTAAGATACAGTTGAAAAAATATGGGGCTGGCTGACTTTGAACCCGAGACCTTTGTATATCGGACCGCCGCTTTAAACTACTTAGCCTTGCCTCTTGCCAGGACCCTAAATATCTTAGCTGTATGTTACGTCATTACGTGACGTCAAGTTCATCCATTTGTACCTATCTGAAGTAGGATGCAAACCACCAGAATGAACGCGTACCTAATTTCAACTTCAATCCCCCTACTTTTGTTTGATGAGCTCATTACTTACGAATATGACGTGGAAACTACTTCGCATTTAGATTGTCTAAATAAGTTCAAATAGTTGCAATAAAGTCAAAAGTTATTATTCTTGTTTGTTACGCTGTCACTTACTAGATCGATCATATTAAAAGTCGGTAAAGAGATAGTTGTTATCTTAGGAAAGGCCATGAGTATTTATTTTTCTTGGTAATAAAGTAATAATAAAGTAATATAAAAAATAAAGTGATTTTAACAGCATGAATGAAATTAAATCGCATTCAATATGGACAGTAGAATGACAAAAATATTATCTTCAAAATCTTTGGGAGGAACTCGTAAAATGAAGACAGAAGCTAATTTTGTAGGTATCTAAATTCCAATCTAAGCTCCTGCTCAAAAGATATAATTTATGTAAGTACTTTATATTTAGATAACGGAGAATTTATTTTAGAAAGGGGAATGCTATATTTTATAATACCACGTTTTTATTGTTTACTAGCTGTCGCCCGCGACTTCGTTTGCGTGGTATTCGATATTTCAATGCTATTTGTTACAAAATTTAGGCGCTTCCCTCATACTCTTTTAATCCTCTCATATAAACTTACAGTCTCTAATTTACCCCCTTAGGGATAAAATACAAAAATAAAACATACACCAGTTTTTTTGTAAGACGTTCAGCTCAGCAGTAGTTTTTGCGTGATTCGCGTACAAACATACAGATAGACAGACAGACAAATATTCCAGAAATATTATATTTTGGCTTTTATTACTGTTATAAAAACCCTCTTATAATTTTTTTCTTAAACATCTTTACTGTACAGACGTGAAAAATGTACAATTTTATTTATATGTATAGATTTGCTTTAAACATGTGCAAGAGGTATAAAACAAATATGATTTTCTTTCACAAGAAGAGTTTATATATTTAATTACTGAGCTCTTATAATTGCGCCTACTTTTGCTTCATTACGTTTATTTAATTACCACTTAAACGGAGTATCATTCACACTTCACTAAAAAGCACCTTCCAATTAGAGACAAAATATGAAAGTAGTCAAGTTGAAATGAAAATTTATAACCTATTACTGAATTTATTTTTAATGCCATAACGTCAAATAGAATGTACTTATTTACATACATTTTACTTACAAGTTAGATACGAATAAAAAATATGAATGTTCATTTTATTTAAAAAAATCACATTTTGCAGTAAAAAGCCTAAATAATAATGTTTTTTGGAAAGCTTGTGACGTCGCAACCGCACGGCCACCGCAACCTCAAGATGCGCCCCCCACTGCAGACCCCTGTGGGGTATATAAAGGACCTGCGTGCGCGTCGCGCCCTTCTTGCCTGCGGTCACCAGCGCCGAGTTAAGTGTTCCTCACTTCGCTGCCCAGGACTTACCAAACCACTTACCTACCTACCAACCTACGCCTTGAGACTACCTTGTATTTAATAGATATAAATATATAGAATAATAATACCTTTGTTAATCTATCGATTGTTTCTATTTATTCTGCCTACCTAACTAGTCATTTGTAGACCACGTTACAGCGGCGCCCAACAATAGAGGTTATATGGTACATGGTTTGGTTAAGTCTTGGCAGTTATTTAATTGTGTGTTATTTCTGTGTATATTTCTTTTCTTCGTCCGAAAGGTGCGTACGGTGTTTTTTTTTATTCTATTATCTCACTTATTTCACCTCGTGTTTTAAATAACCTACAAAAACTTCTACTTTTATGTGCTTATGTTTTTGATTTAAAAAAAAAAAAAAAAAAAAAAGAAACACATTCTTATCACCTTTTGGACGGATTCATTTTTTTTCAAATAATTGTGTATCTTTGTATGCGTAATTCCCAATCAATTTTTTTTTAAATATGGCTTATGCTATCAAATTTAATCATTTAAGTAAGGCTGAGCTCGAATATGAAGTGCTTGTAAGAGGTGGTGTTGTGCCTGAAAAATCAATTACGGTTGAGGAATTGCGTAAACAAATTGCTAAATTGTCAGACCTGGCATTTGATGAAATAATATCGTCGTGCTTTTCGCCAGATGTTGATATTACCGCATGTAATGGCTCATTGTTGCGCGTTTCAAATAACCTTTTGACTTTGCAAACTCATTATGATAAAAACCTGTTTGTTAGATCGGAATCTATTATGCATCATGTTTTTCATAGATTATCAAGAATAGATACTTCGTTGCTTACTGATAAATCATCAATTCAAGTTGTATGGGATATGTTTCACGCTAATTATAAAATCTTAGCATCTTTTACCACGTGGTCGGTTCCTACCAATGTACCGTGTCATGTGGTCGAGCCAACGTGTTCATTACCACGTGAAGTTCAACACGTGGATTTTATAAATGAACGCAAAATGTTTTCTGAAATCTGCAAGTTTAAATATAGCGGTCGAACCTGTGTGAGGGCGTTTATTCAGAAGGTTGACGAGTTCATGTCGTGTCGAGGTATACCCGAAGATAGAATATTTTCTTTTGCTTTTGAGGTATTTTGTGATGATGCTTTGCATTGGTTTCGTTCAATTAAAGATAGTGTTCGTTCCTGGAAGGATTTGTGTATTTTGTTAAAACGCGATTTCAGTCCTCATAACTATGACTTTAAATTAATGTCGGAAATTAGGGCTCGTACTCAAGGTGAAAAAGAGAACATAACCATCTATGTATCTAAAATGCAAGGGTTATTTTCCTGTCTGGACGTACCCATCAGCGAGTCTATTAAATTAGAAATACTATTAAATAATATCAGGCCGTGTTATACAAATTCACTCTTAACTGGCAATATTGTGGATATTCCTTCTTTAATTAGTGTTTGTAGAAATTTTGAGAAGTATGACAGTCGTAGCAAGGAATTTTCGGAACCACCTAAAATTACTGCCAATACTCTAGCGCCAGATTTTGCTTATAGATATCCCAATGATACGAATTCGAAAAAAACTTCTTATAGCAATAATTCTTACAAAAAACATAAGTACTTTAAACCTACTTACAATGTTTTAAATACAGATCAATGTTCGACAGAAAATAGTAATTCTGCTGAACCGAGCGTCAATGCTGTTTCTGTCACTAGTACTGCTATACCTAAATTATACTGTCCGAGATGCAGAACAGATTCACATTCTTTAAAATATTGTCGTCAACCTCGTTTTTTGGTTTGTTTTAAATGCGGATTACCTGGCTATCGAGTTTTAGACTGTCCTAGTTGTAACAATAAAACTAATAAAAATTCAAAAAACGTAAAAAATACGGTTGGGGAAAATCAAAAGTAATTGTGAAAACATGTAAAAATGAATGGCATAATTGGCTAAATTATGTATCTAAATTTTTCAATTCATATCAACTTTCCTCAATCGTTAATTCTAACATTAATTATACTCCATTTATCCCCGTTACGGTTAACGGGAAGAACACTGTTGGTTTACTAGACACTGGTTCATGTGTAACTATTTTGGGTAATAATTCCCACAAACTTTTTTTGGATAAATCTAAATTATTACATTCTAAACCTCTGGATTTTATCACCGCTGGTGGCGACAAATATTCTTCACTTGGCTCAGTGGTACTTCCTTTTGAATTTCAAAATAAAATTATTTCTCTTGTTACTCATATTGTACCGGGTATTAAGAAAACTTTAATCCTTGGTATGGATTTCTGGAGGGGTTTTGGGTTGTTCCCTGATCAATTGGAATCTATTTTACTCACGAAAAATAATAACGACGTTGTTGTTTCGGAACTACAGCCTAGTTCTACCAGTCACTTGGTATCTTTTGATCATTTGTCTGATGAGCAGAGAGCTACTGCTAACGACATCATCGCCCAATTCACCGATATATCTTATGAACGGCGAGGGCTCGGCCGAACTTCACTCATTACTCATTCGATTGATACAGGTGATAGTCCACCTATTCGTCAGCGATACTATCGTATGTCTCCCGATAAACAGCGTATTTTGTTAAAACATGTCGATGCAATGTTGGCAGAAGATGTCATTGAACCATCTGAAAGCCCTTGGTCTAATCCCGTCATTTTAACGCCTAAAAAAAATGGTGAATTGCGTTTTTGTCTCGACAGCCGTAAACTAAATTCGGTAACAAAAAAAGACGCGTACAATTTGCCTTATATCTCTGAGATTCTGGATAACTTGAGAGACGCTAAGTACCTAACTAGTTTAGATATATCTAAATGTTTCTGGCAGACGTCAATAAGGGCAGAGGACCGTTGTAAAACTGCTTTTTACATTCCGTCACGTGGAACTTTTCAATTTAAATCCATGCCTTTTGGTTTAACAAATGCTCCTGCGACACAACAGCGTTTAGCAGATATTTTATTTTACGGGCCCGAATTTGAAAACAAGGTCTTTTGTTTCGTTGATGACATCGTATGTGTGACAAATTCCTTTGAAAATCACATTTCACTTCTAATTAAAATACTTAACAAATTAAAATATGCAAACTTAACTATAAATTTAGAAAAATGTAATTTTTTCAAAGACAAACTTAAATATTTGGGCTATATAGTGGATTCAGAAGGTCTTCATGCAGATCCTGAGAAGGTAAAATCAATTACAAGTTATTCCACTCCGACAAATAAAAAAGAGGTACGTCGTTTTCTGGGTGCTGCATCGTGGTATAGAAGGTTCATACCCGATTTTAGTACTTTAGCGGCTCCCTTAAATAAATTAACTTCTAACGGCAAAAAGGCTCCACTGTTCGCATGGTCGCAAGAGGCGGATGTAGCTTTTAATAAATTAAAAAAATGTTTATCTTCTTCCTCGGTCTTATGTTGTCCCGATTTTGATCAGCCTTTTGAAATACACGCCGATGCTAGTGATTACGGCATTGGAGCTGTACTTTGCCAGGTCAAGGAGGGACAGGAAAGAGTCATAGCCTTTTATAGTAAATCCTTATCGGACCAGGAAAAAAATTACAGTGCTACTGAGCGCGAAGCGCTTGCTGTCTTATCTGCTATCGAACATTGGCGGTGTTATATTGAAAACGGAAAACAATTTATTGTGTACACCGATCATGCTGCTTTGAAATGGTTTTTAAAACTGAACAACCCTACAGGGCGATTAGCCAGGTGGGGAGTTCGTCTTTCCTCTTATAACTTTGAAATAAGACACCGTCGTGGTTCAGATAATATTGTACCAGATTTTCTTTCTCGATCACCTAATATTATGGATATCGATAGTAATCTCCTCCCAGATGGTAGTTCCTTATCTACTAATGACACTTGGTATTTGAATATTTTTAATGGTTGTTCGCAGTCTCCTACATCCTTTGTTGACTATCAAGTGATCAGTAATAAATTATATCGTTTCAAAAAGAGTCTTAATCCTCTTACCAGAGAATTTCAGTGGAAGGAAGTAGTTCCATCTGAACGGAGAAACGAAGTAATACTTCAGAGCCATTCCTCCCCTACGGCGGGTCATATGGGTATTTTCAAAACTTTCAAACGTTTAGCCCTCAATTATTATTGGCCTGGAATGTATTCCGATGTTGTAAAAGCGGTAAATTCTTGTGATAGTTGCATCGCACATAAGCATCAGAATCATGCAACTTTGGGTCTTATGGGTGAACCTAAGTCTTGTTCTAAACCTTTTCAAATGATAAGTATTGATTTGATTGGTCCCTTGCCTCCTACAAGGCAACAGAACAATTTTATTTTTGTCGTTTGTTGTTGTTTCTCAAAATATTGTTTACTTTTCCCTATTAAACGTGCGACTGCTGACGTAATAACTAGAATCTTAGAGGAAAAAGTTTTTCTGGTACATGGTATTCCATCTACCGTAGTACTAGACAATGGCAAACAATTTATAAGCGCAACTTTTAAAAACTTGTTAAGTAAATATAAAATTCCAAATTTACATTACACACCGTTTAATGCACCTCATGTAAATACGGTAGAAAGATATAATAAAACTATAATAACAGCTGTTTCTACGTTCATTTCAAACGATCAACGCATATGGGATACACTTATACCTAAAATTCAGTTCGCAATGAATTGTGCAGTAAACGAAGTAACCGGTTTTACACCATCTATGATCGTATTCGGGCGTGAAATGGTAACCTGTGGTTCTCATTATGTTTCTAGTAAATCTGATACTAATATAATTCATGAGCCACGTGATAGTTATGCTGAGTCACTAGGCTACTTATCCTCTATTTTCGAGAGAGTACAGGCAGCGCTAATAGGTGCACACAAGCGTAATTGTCATTCTTATAATCTTCGCCGTAAAACGGCAGAATTCAATGTTGGTGATATTGTTTGGAAACGTACCTTTTACTTGAGCGATAAGGATAAATATTTTTGTAAAAAACTCGCTCCTAAATTTATTAAATGTAAAATCGTAGCAAAAAAGTCTCCATTAGTGTACAAACTAGCAGATATGTCTGATAAGCCACTTGGCGAATGGCATATAAAGGATATTAAACAAATAAACTATAAACAATAATGGTATAAAAAAATAAAAAAAAAAAATTTTACCCTATGGTTCAGTGGTTAAAATTCTCATTGTCGAATCGGGTATACCATTTTGTTCGCTAATATTCTTCACGCTCATAATTCCTTTAGAATCACATCTACTAATGATGTCGAATTCTATTATTTTCAACTATACGATGTTGTTCATTCATTCATCTTGAAATGTGTCATGCCTTCTGTGTAGACGCGCACACCCAATACTACTTCGCTAACGCGCTACTTGGTAAACAAGTTGTTATACTTACATTTTTAGTTATATTTAGTTCCGTTAGATAAGAATGAGTTTCAATAATCTTCTTTAATTAGTAAAAATTCAATCTTAATAGGTTGCACGTAGTGTTATTTTTGAATGACATCATGACATTGTTATTGTATTGAATGCGTTTGGCTCGATCACTCCGGTTCTTTTCAATTTTATTTAGGTATCGTAACTTCATATTTTTCTAGTTATTTTTTTTATATACACTTATTGTTCTGATTTCAGTAAAGCCGGATCGAGCTGCCGGTGCTGCTTAAGAACTGCTTCCTGAGGTCTTCCATGTCAGCCAGGAGCCGAATTTTTTAAGAAAAATTCTGCCCTAACGGAGGGGGTGTGTGACGTCGCAACCGCACGGCCACCGCAACCTCAAGATGCGCCCCCCACTGCAGACCCCTGTGGGGTATATAAAGGACCTGCGTGCGCGTCGCGCCCTTCTTGCCTGCGGTCACCAGCGCCGAGTTAAGTGTTCCTCACTTCGCTGCCCAGGACTTACCAAACCACTTACCTACCTACCAACCTACGCCTTGAGACTACCTTGTATTTAATAGATATAAATATATAGAATAATAATACCTTTGTTAATCTATCGATTGTTTCTATTTATTCTGCCTACCTAACTAGTCATTTGTAGACCACGTTACAAGCTGAAAACTTTTCTTTGTAATTTTAATAACTTCCTTGTTTTAATTAACTGCTAAACAACAGCGAACAACACTTAAAACATTATTTGGCTCAATTAAGACACTGCACATTCTTTAATTTGAAGAGCAAATAAAAATATTATCTTGCTGCAAAATACACACAGCTACACAAGTATTCCTAATATAAGATGGTCTCGCGTTGCACAGCCTTCCCCTGCAACGCTAGACCAGCTTAAATTGGAAATGATTAACTTCATAGTCGTGTGTACAAAGACGTTACATTGCAGAATGCTTTCAGTACAAAGTTGGTTGGAGAAGCACGTCCGACAATGAGTGGTAACAATTTTGCTGTTGTATCAAATAAATATGTTAGTATTTACTGAACCAAAGTGCCTAGAAATGCCGTTTTTATTTTAATGCAATAAAGACAAGAAAAGTTTCGGCTGAACAAAATAAACTTCAAAATGGAATTAATTTATATCTCCTAGCATAGTAACAAGGTTGTTAATGTAATGACGTTTCATGAAAGCCAAAGTCCCAATTGGTTCACCATTTGGAAGATTTTGAAATTGGGTTGTGCTGATTGATGGATTGGGTAAGTACGAGGAGCACTGTGGTCTCATACATTTCTATTTCTTTTGCCATGTTTTAAAAGAAGATCTTGTACAAAATATTAAGTGCATTGTTGTATCACTTTTTACTTTTCTCACTATTTGAAGTCATACAAAACAGATATTATGTAGAGCAACCATTGCTTGCGATCGAGACCTACCTAGGAGGTTTTATTATTTGCTTATTCTAATATGATGTATATAAAAAAAATGATGAAATGTACAGTAATGTACTAATTTAATATTGGTATCCTAGCTTATGCTTTACATACTATCACGCCTTCATTACTCAGTAATGTTTGGCAGAGGTGTATGACACCCACTTTTCATCTGTTATGTATAGGTTCCATGTGACAGGGTGAGCCTAACCCTATCCTGCCGTCTCAACTTTTACCTCGTACCGCTATTGAGAAAGTCCTAAAAGAAAATACTAAAAAGCACTCAAATCAGACCCGGAAATTGGCCTTTAAGGCATTTTTTTTGTGGAAATGCAATTCAGGTTTTTTTTTTAATAGAGAACGTCCTTTATTTACAGAAAAATATACCATGTCGGATCTTAAATTAAAATAGTTAATTAATTCAGGGTTTTTATGGTTTTCTTATAGATCGTAGAATAGAAAGATTCCTTTACCTACTAACCATTATAATAAAATCCTTTCTAACAGCGTATTATATTCTCTCCTCACCTAAGGTTTATTTTAAGAACAATCGAAAGCGTTTCCTTTGAATCGAGTAGGTACAAATAATAGTTCACTTTATTAATATAGATTAAATTCTACGAGTTCCTTGTACAAAGACGTATTGAAACCGTATAAATTGTTTTTGTTTATTTATTAGTATTGTTCGTAATGTTTTGATATTGATTCTATTGTTTTGTTGTACACTCGGCTTCACTACAACTATATATTTCCAAAATAATATGATGATGGTATCCCATTGTATAGGCTTCCTGTGCAATGCAAGACTGGATTATAATGAAAATGTATAGCTTGATTTGTGGCCTTGTGACCCACGTAACACAATTACTGACTTATTGTTTTTGCCATCTTTTTTATATTGAAGCTAGAAATGTCAAACTTTTCCTAGTGATATAAAAAATAGGTTACCATTTTATTCTTAGACGTACCTATCCTGTTCTTAGATGTACATATCCTTTGGTCACATACTGGCAAGCCTGTCCTGTGTAGGTACCAAAATAACGATTATCAGTTGCAATACAAAATGAGATGAAAACTCTGTCCTACACTACTGTAAATTTATATACTAAAAGAACCAAAAGTGTCTTAGTGCCTCTTTCTTATTGTTTTTTTTTTGACTTATCACATCACTCATATTCGATCATTAAATGTACCTACGGTAAGAATAACTTTAGTTCTGATTCAAAAAAAAATCAACTTATATATTTTTTTAACTAAGTCCTAGTTTGCTGCAAAATAAACGTTATTGGCAGGTTAAGCATAATAATATATACCCAGAACTAAAATACTAGTTAGGTAATATTTAGTTCTTGGTCTGGGTACAACAGACATAAGTTAAGTGGCAGTTGTGTACTATTTTTAAGTGTAGCTTGTGTCACTTTTATATTTAATCAGGTTTAGATCTACCCGGAACCTCTGAAACTTACCAAAATAATATTATTTTAATAGCTCTCAAAAAAGAAAATAAATAAAACTGAACATGAGTTATGAAATTGTCACTCACGTTGCAAAATTCCACTTTGTACACGTGCAACTACCGAGGCAACCATTTCGGCACGTGTAACTTTGCATGCAAATAGAACGCAATGAATTCCAATGTGCATTCATACTGAGTTGAACTTGGATTCCAAAGATATTCTAGTTATTGGTTCAGGGGAATTGCATAAATATTCGTTTTGTCGCTTTAAATGGCAGATAGTACTCGATTTATGGTAACATTTATTTTAAGAAATATACGGGATGTACATTACCAGCCAGCGCTATTATTGTAAAATAAATATACTCACACAAAAGCTTTAAATTGTAATGAAAGCGCAAAAACTAAAGTAAAAAAACGTTTTATTATAAAAAATACGACATTTTAAATAATAAACCATGAGATTTCCTTTTTATTTCTCTTACTATTACATATTTATCGTTTTCGTTCGTTTCATAATTTCTGCTAAGCATGATGTGTTTTCTCATTTATTTTATACAGTTTAGAATAAATCAAAATTAATATTATTAAAACCGACGTGACGTGAAGACATTATTATTGAGAATACGGGTTACTCACGTTACTTTAGCCGGGATATGCCGACTAGTTTCGAATCTAGTACGTACATTCATCAACTGGGCTATTATTCGCGTGTCGTCGCCTCCAAAATCAAATCAAAATTATTAAAAAGAAAAAAATACTTTCAGTAGTTCTGACTGTCAGTATTTAATTCCTCAATTCATGAATTCTAAATTGGACGTAGCGCATCAAAATCAGTCAAGCGATGGTCGCACACTCAACTATAGTTACTATTTATATTTAAGTTAAATCGAGCATTTATCTTTACACCTGAAATACATTAAAATCATACTAAGCAACAGTTGAAAAAGATATGGGACCGGCAGGATTTTAACCTGCGACCTTACTTCACACCGGGCTGCCGCTTTAGCCATCCAGCTACGGTCGCCTCTTACCAGAACCCTATATAACCATATTTGCATCTCACTCTTTCTTATTGTACGGGACAACGAGACCGATAGCTGTAGCTTAGCGCTAAGCTTGAGTTTACCAATTGGGTGAAAACGGCACTAAGACTGTAGGGCTAAATGTTGTTTCCATAAGCCAAGTTACGTACGCGCGTGCCTACACACTAAAGCAACGTGAGTCTAAGCATGAGCAGAACGGTTTTGGCTCACAACCAAAATGCATCTACCGTGTAATTAAATGGACCTCCACTCACCAACTCTAGAGCAATATTTTAAAAAATTGCTCAGATTTATTTCGTTCTGTGCTGGCTTCGGGGTTTTTTTTTAACAACGATGTCCGCACTAGGCATACTACTAATAATACTGTGACATTGTTCACAAACATACACAGAGCACATCTAGAGTCAGAACAAATCTTTGCGGATCCCACAAAGATCGGTCCTGTGTAGGGGTCGAACCCACAACACCTACGCAGTTGAAAGTGGCGAGGCGACTGCTTTAAACACTACGCCAACCATACTGGGTGATTTTAAATGCAGTTATTTATCATAGTGCATCGTTGCTTTTTTAAATCTGTACAAAAAAATAACATTGCTTTTGATTCCAAATAAAAGCTGTTATTTTTAAAAATCATTTCAAATATCAGTGAAAATACAAACATTTAAAATACACATTGGAGATTGATCCAATTATTTCGAGTGAAAAAAGTAATCATGTTTTGACTTTCGAATAAAGTAACTGCCAGACTAGAAGTAACTAGTTTATGTGCTTATACAAATATTTTAGTACTAGCTTTCACCTGCGGCTCTGCCTGCGTGGTATGCCGATATTAAGTAGCCTATATGTTAATCTTGGCTAAAAGCTACATGAGTTTAAATATTTCATCAAAATCGTCTAGGTAGTTTTGTGTGAAAGAGCAACAAACATACATCGAGACATCCATACATTCATACTTTTAATTTATCATATAAGTAAGGATTATACAATAGGTATCAACAATTCACCCAATATATAAAATATAAAAGACTTTTATCAATACGAAGAAATTGAAAAGCGTATTGACGTTGAATATTCCAATAGAATCAGTACAACATCAGATTGTGATTACGAAATGTGAAAGCATTGAGAAGCCAAATAATATAAAAGCAGGTAATATATGAGGCTTTATTGAAAGAGATGTAATTATAACCCAGAAGGATGTGGTAAAGGCGAAGAACACCGACATTTTACTGGTTATGTTTTGGTCCCACGTAATAGGGGATGAGCCTGCCTGGTGCGAAAATTTCAGCTCTGTGCTGCTGTAGAGAATACTGATTCCCAACCCGGGTGATGGAGAGACACGCAGAGAAACACAGGATTTTTAAACACTATTTTATTGACAGCTTAAACACACTCAGCCGCGTACAGAATCGGTCTGCTATCTCGTCAAGTCTGTCTTGTCGTCCTATTCTTTTTCTATTCGTCTTTTAAATTTAAATATTATGTCAGTCCAACTGGCCAGCTTCGCCAGCCAGTGTCAGTCAACCAAAAAAGTCCACAACACCGGGAATCAATCAATGAGTAAAACATGTAATACGCAGATTTTTCAGAACTCTGAAAACATTACTATTTCAGTATATGGCACAAACAGTTTGGTACTAAAAGGTAATATTGCAGGCTATACACTCATTTTTAATTTGCACAAACTTTTTGTACAAGTAAAACTAAACATTTTTGATAAAGTAAGTTAATCTACAAACAATATCAGGTACTGTCAGCATCAAAAAGATCTTAGCTTTTAAGGTAGTCAAAATGATCGTCAAAATATTTATTCAATTGAACAAGGTATTCAAAATGATGAAGTATTCAGAGTGGTCAAAACATCTTAGCAATCAGTTAATAATCATTAGCTGTTGCCCGCGACTTTGTTTACCCGTGGCAAATGTGTTGCTCAGCTCCCGTGACGCCATCTATTACGCTTTGATGTAAACTAAATACTAACTTCAAAACCCTAAATTACTCTCTTGGGAATAACTTTTAGGAAAACCTTGTGTGAGAAGTTAACTAACTTTTATTGAATATTCAGTAAGTATACGAAATTTGATGCTTCAAACTTCAAAAGTTACTAAGTTGTACACAACTATTAAACCCTTATACTACCCGCTTACGGGTGGAATTTCCAAAAATTCCTCCTTAGTACACGCCTACGTTATGAAAACAATCTTCGCAAAACTTCAAGTTTCTAGGTCCCACGGTTTAGGCTTTATGTTGGTAAATCTGTCAGTTGGGCGAACAAATACAAACATCATCATCACCGTCATCAGAATAGAGATGTGCACTGCAGGACATAGCGCGCGGTTTTTGGCCGACTGAAACCAACTACTTCCCGCGATTTTGACAAGGTCGTTTGTCCACAATTACATTTTGTAAAGATAATTTTAACTACTAAATCACGCTAAACTATTTGCCCACCTGCGCCAAGAGCCGTATTTGTTCGGCCTATCACGTACCAACCCCTATGTTGTGCTAAATCAAATAAAACACAAGTTTATAGCACTACCACTTATATTATTGCTGTAAATTTTAAGTCTAGTGGCTCATAAAATCTGTGTTTAAAACATAAAAGAGTTTTATTGCTTATACTTTATGATGTCATGATACTACAAATATTGCGTACGATATTTCAAATTGTGGTGGCTACAACATGCTGACAAGCAGTAAGGAAAATGAGGAAATGACGCGGTAATTAACAGTATAATTAATTGCTTTTTTGCGTTGTTATTCTAAGAATTTGTAGAAAAAGATTTTTTGGTGGTCTTTTTTAGATTTTCTAATTTGACCGTTATCCACGCCGCGAATCATCGCATCGTCATTAAATATATTCCAAATCATCAGTAAATTTATTTGTATTGATTAGCTTCTGTCTGTATGGAATGTCTATAAAAAGTAGCCTGTATGTCAAACCACGCTATAAACTATATGTGTGCAAATTTCATCAAAATCAACCCGTTTTTGGGTTGATCCTAAAAATAAAAGTAAAGTAACAGAAATTCATATATTCATACACTCACAACATTTCGTTTTTATAATATTGGTAAGGATAAAATAAATTAAATGCGTCTGGTAAGTATAAAATAAAATGACAGATATTTAATATTTTTATACTTTATTTACCCTAATAAACAATTATTTGATACGTTTTCTTGTAAGTGGGCTCTTTTTTAATCTAACGCATCGGAATGACAATAGAATTCTTTTTTGCTTATGTGTGGTAACGCGCTCCTTTGTGGAGAAAATCGACAGTGCTTTACAAAAAGATGCTAAATGTGATTTTAATATGCCTAGTTTATTAAAATCATTGATAGTATAAACTTAAATAAAAAAAATCGAGATATTTTTTTAATTTGAAATCGGCTGTTAATTTAATATTCAAATTATGTGAGAACAATTTTTTTTTTAATTCGATTAACGATGATTTTTGAACGAAGTCGATACATAAAGAAGGAGTAATAACCAGAGATCGGAATTAGGTAGCATTTTTCATGTACTTACACTGATTTCATACAGCGAAAAAATAAAGTGGATATGCCTCAAATCCCGAGATTCATTTCAAAGAACAGAAAAAAGTCCCGTGATTTTTTAAATAAAAAGTTATTTACTTTTACACAATTTAAAATACTGCACGCGCGACTAAATATTTTAATTCTCACAAAAGTTATACAGTAATGTCGGAAGCGAACATTTCAAATCTTACAGGTAATGAATCGGACAAGGGATGAAGGGAATGGGCCGTTTGAATAAGCATAACCTCACGAGTCTAGGCTAGAAACAAAAGTATTTGCTCGTATTAATAAAAAAGGCAAAATATGCGTATGAAAATTTGCTTAAGACTATCAATAGTTTGTATTGTGAATTAATGTAAACTAATATTTTTTTTATGTTAATTATCTTTGTTTTAATAATCTATCTCTGAGTTTTTATTATTATTTATTCGTTATATTGTTGGCCACACGGGATTGTCCATTAGAAATCCCGGGAAGGTCCACATTAATATCAACATTTCGATGCAAGTACATATAAACTCTACCTAATTCTCTGGTAATAACCATTGGATTTACATAAAAATCTTAATTAGATACTAAAATCCAATAGAAAATTTCAATAACGTCGCCATCATGTAACTATTTTGTCGCTTTTACCGTAATTAAAGTAATTAAAAACTCTTAAACTACAATTTTTTAGTAAATCACATAATTCACATTTTTCAATAATTTTTCTTTATTATTTAGCAAAATTGAAAAACATAAATATAATTAATCTATTTAAAATTCAAAGCATCTACATGACAAGGCAACTCTCTAGGAAAATCCCCTCTGATGTGGTAACGTACCCCCTTGAGAGGATCGTCGACAGTTTTTACGAAGTAAATGCTATCCTGAATTAAATTAATATGATTTTATTACATCTACATTTAAATATTTATGTTGTTTTTAAGAGAATCTTTCTACCTATACTTTCTAGGTTTTAATTATTTTCTATGAAACAACTTCTGAACGTATCTACTAACATCTTTATTAAATAAATTATAGGAAATATACAGGGAAATAATCTAACTAAAAATAAATAATGACTAATAATAAAACTATATAACACACACACATACAATCAATAAATTAATAAAATGAAATAAAATAATAAATTACATTATGCGTCATAAAATTCCTCCGCATCGGTGTCCACAGCGGATACCGTGGCCAGAAGGCTGGCAGCATTGCCACGTTGAATGGCAATGCTTATTCGCTGAGCGAAGTAAAAACCAGCCCTCTGGTCGCGAAACAACTTCTCAAATTATATTATGATTAATAAGCTGTTACTTACATTTCATTTCGATGATTATTCACCATTTAACAGTTTTATGATTAAAACACATAAATGATCCATTCAGTCATAAATTTGTCACGAAATTGGGTTTGAATAAAATTCAAACTCAAGTAGATAATTATCTTGTTCACTCTATCTTCTAATTCATTAATACCTCCAAATAAAATTCAATGTTAACGTGCGAATAAATAGGTCAAAATAAGGTACGTGCCAAAATTCCAGTAAGAGGAATGAATTTTCTGTGTGAATGTCAATGAGTCTCGCCTGTGGGATCCCTATTTACATATCAAGACCTCTAAATGCTGACGTGTACAAGGTATAAAGGTTTTTTGGGGTAATTGGAAGCCAGGATAATTTAAATGAGAACGTCTTATTACTGATTCAGGTTTTTAAATATTAAAGCAAATCTAAGCTTTGCCAAGCATTAAATTATACAATTTTATTATTAATTTTGACAACCGGCTGGCGGAGTGGGTAGTGTGCCTGCCTGCGACGCCGAGGTCGCGGGTTCGATTCTCGCTTAAGACAAATCTTTGTGTGCATGAACATGGAGGTTTGTCTTAGTCTGGGTGTTTCTATGTATAATAAGTATGTATTTACAAAAGAAAAGTATTATGTAATAGTATCAGTTATTCAAGTACCCATAGTACAAGCTCTGCTTAGTTTGGGACTAGATGGCGTTGTGTGTGAGTTGTGGAATATTTATTTATTTATTTAGTTATTGCGATGTTCTTGTACCTAGCATGTTACAAAAATTAACCTGTATCTGTTTTAAAATCGATTCAAAACGCATTAAAACGACACAATTATGCATTTTTTTACTTATTTTACTGTTGTGGAATAAGCTGTTGTGGTATTAGTATCAGTTATTCTAGTACCCATAGAGCTTGTACTATGGGTACTAGAATAACTGATACTAATACATATACTTTTCTTTTGTAAATACATACTTATTATACATAGACACACCCAGACTAAGACAAACCCATGTTCATGCACACAAAGATTTGTCTTAAGTGGGAATCGAACCCACGACCTCGGCGTCGCAGGCAGGTACACTACCCACTCCGCCATCCGGTCGTCAGTCAACTCTGACACAATATAATGTTAACGGTTTTTAGTCGATTCTGAAAAATCTGCATATGCAACTTATGTGACGTGCAGTGTTGTTCTGGGTGTACGATAAAGGCTAATATAAACTATCTTGCGTTTGTGTTACTTTATGTTGCCGATATTAATTCAATAATATTTTGATTGATAAAGGTTTTCTTTAAATAAAAAAAAACAATGTTTTTGATGAAATCTATAAAAATGCATGATTATAATCCCGACTTCAAGATCTCATCATCGATGTATTTAAATACATTAAATACTATTCAAATGATGAAATACGGGTGTTACTTACGTAATGTTGGTCTATTTAGTCGACTGCGGCGCGCGTGCAAGACTGGCTGCGACTCAGGCGCGACGTATCGCACTCTCTTGATAATGCCTAGACGTATAGGCGAAACCGTGGTCGAATAAATAGACCAACATTACGTGAGTAACACCCGTATTTCTTAATTTGAATAATGTTACAAACTTACGCCAGTTTTAACAAAAACATTAAATACTCTATACATTTATCATTCTGGTTTAGGCAAATCGGTTAGTTGAACAATTAGTTAAGTTACTCTTAAAATTCATAATTTAACAAAGCTAACGAAACAAAAATATATTTCAGTAAACATTGAAATAGGATTTGTCTGACGACAAAAGGAGGCAAGAAATGTTAGTTCAGCTGATTTTAATGTAAATTTATGTAGTCTTATCGCGTAAGCTGATTAAACTAATTACAATACGACGACCGGATGGCGGAGTGGGTAGTGTACCTGCCTGTGATGCCGAGGTCGTGGGTTCGATTCCCACTTAAGATAAATCTTTGTGTGCATGAACCTGGGGGTTTGTCTTAGTCTGTGTGTTTATATGTATAATAAGTATGTATTTACAAAAGTAAAGAATATATATGTATTAGTATCAGTTATTCTAGTACCCATATTACAAGCTCTGCTTAGTTTGGGGCTAGATGGCGTTGTGTGTGAGTTGTGAAATATTTATTTATTATTTATTATTTATAATAATATTCGAAGCAAATACTTGGCGCAGAAAACAAATTGAACAGAATGATTGATTGTTGTTGTTTGATTTTGTTTGCCATTATTTTTGGCTTACTCCCTCGTTTGCTACTATTGCCTTGATAGTCTAGTGGTTACCGTATGCGCCTCTTATCGTGAGGTCTCGGGTTCAATACCCGGGTCGGGCAAAGTGTTATTTGTGAACTTTCCGTCAGTTAATTTACAAGAACAGCACGGAGTTGAAATTGAGCCCGGAGGATGGCGAAAGGTTCACCCCCTATCCCATGGGACCTTAAATTATGATTTTAAATTTAAAAAATAATTATGAATTAAAATACAAATTGTACCTTTGTGTGTAAGAATAAATTTATTGTATAGGTAAGTTTTAAGCGAATTCATATCAAATGATATGATAATCAAAAAATAAATTGATATAATTTAACGATTAATCATTGCAGTTATTGCGTGAGGCACGAAATAAACAGATCTATTATTGTTTTTATTATAATTGTATATTTACACTAGTAAATGTAACGGTTGCGATTTTATTCTTTCTTTGCAATACTTATAAAGTATCATTATGTATTTTACAATATTTAATACTTACTAATTTTCATGACAATACTGCACTGGAGACAAAGGACTGCCTTGTTGGTCTAGTGGTTAACAAATGCGCCTTTCCCCGCGAGGTCTTAGTTTCGATTCGCGGATCGGGCAAAAGTTCTCAATAGGCTACTAGGGCCTTGGATTGTGCCCGACAATAGGCTCACCCTATATCACATGGGATCTAAACATAACAGGTGAAATTTGGGTTTTATAGCTTAGCCACACCCTACACCCTACGCCTACACCCTTCTGGGTAACGCGAGAACGCTAAAAACGCGATGTAAAGTCATTACTGGTGGTAGAGCTCTTGTGAATGAGCTCGAGGGCGTCAGCACCACCGTCTCACCTTTAACCTGCTGCCAAATAGTAGTGCTTCCATTACTGTGTTTCAGTTTGGTGGTGAGATCAGGCACTGAAATTACTGGCACATGAGGCATAACACCGTAGTCCTCAGCTGCAGTGACGCATCTATAATCTGCTTTTGTGGGTTGTTGATATCCATGGGCTGTACTCCACTTACCATCAGGTGGACTACACGTTCGTTCGCTGTGGGCGTAGTATAAAAAAAATATATATATATGTTATATTAAATGAAGTCTTGTATTTTTTTCTGAACTGCCTTTTTATGTTAATTTCAATAGCACAGTGGTATTTCCCTACAGCAATACACTCGGCGTGCTAAAAACCCCGACTCATTACCGCGCTCTAAATATCCATTCCACAACAGTAATATCCGTATAATAACTCAACAGAAACAAATACGCGTTCCACATTTTTGTATTAGTTTTACAGCTAGAGGGCTCAATGTGGTCTTCGTTTGTTTTGCGATGATTATTCCTCTGTTGTATGCATGGTTTTTGTCTCATAAATACTAACATGGAATACAGATTGGATGAGAGATATGTGCAAAAAAAGGGAAAGCCAGTTTGGCGCGTTAGGCGTCAGTTAGTCAGGTTGTTATTCTGTTTGAGTCTCTCAGTTTAGTCAAAACTGTGTTATATTCACCTATCCCTTTGAGATCCTTTTGTTTTGCAAAAAGATCCTTACGATAAAAAATAATACAAATATTGTTTTTTTTCATTAGTATCAAAAGTGTTTAGTTCAGAACAAATTCAAAAAGAAGTCTTGAAATAAAATTAGTATAGATAACTAACATTTATTCGTATTTTCTTAATCTGCTATCATCGTTCTCATTAAAGTCTTTTCCGAATAACATTGGGGTCAGTCTAATTGAATTTGCTAAATATTTAACGTGGAGCGACTGCTCTCAGAACTCTTCAAACCAGTACGAGGTGATAAGATACTCTTTGTAGGATTAACTTTCGATTACAACTGCTTTATAACTTCAAATGGCAACCGGGACCGACGAAGACTCGTTATGTTAAGATGGTTACCCATCCAACAGTCGACCGGGGTTAACATTGCTTAACCTGAAGACCGATACGTCCGCGTGGCTTTTGAGCGCCGCGGGTCTTAGAATCATGTACTGTGTCACTGGTAACCGCTGCGTCACGATGTCATTTTCACCCTGTATGCATGAAAACATCTGTCCACTTTGGTCCGTCGAAACTCCATTAACGTTTCTTTCATTGAGTCATTAAAATTTTTAATTAAAACCGCCTCAGTGTAATGGTTGAACACGCTGATGAAATAATAATTGAAACGATCTCGTTTTTATGATGGGATGAATATTGATAGCTACCACTATGAGATTTTTGAATTATGCCGCTTTTCATTTGACTACCAAATTGGTTCGTTTATTTTTGTAAAGTACATTTCATAATATTCTTAACATCTTCTACAGTGTGGTCAAACTTTGATGATATTTTGATTTGTATATTTATTGAGAGGCATTATAATAGCAGCTCTGTATCAAATACATGTCCCACTGCTGGGTCGGGCCTCTTCTTGTGATGAGAAGGGTTAGGCCATAGTCTACCACGCTGGCCAAGTGCGGATTGGTAGACTTCACACGATTTCAAGTACTTTTTAGGCACTCTCAGGCATGCAGGTTTCCTCACGATGTTTTTATTCACCGTTAACGAGCGATTATTTATATGATAAATACACACATATCTTCGAAAATACTTATCTTAACGATATATTGACAGAGGTGTGTGCCGTGGGTTCGAACCCGAGACCTTTGACTTCGCAGTCCTACGGTCTCCCACACGGCTATCGCTGCTTCTGGTGGAAAGAGGCATAGCGTCAAAACAACTTTTAAAATTCCGTTATGTCAATATCTTTAGACGTTCTCATCTCACGCTATCTAAGAGATTTAATAGATACTTCGCATAAGGCGTCTCTTTGAAAACAGAGTGCAATCTATCACAGGCTGCTTCCATAGTTCAATGCAGCCTTACACCGCCTTACGCTGCTAGCTCTATTTATTTAGGACGGAGATGAACTGGGAGCTACTTAACACGAATCAATCAAATGAGATAAACTTACTAAATAAAGTATTGAAAAGATTTTTATAGCATGGAATTCTATAGAGTCTATATAAATTATAACAGTAGTAGATATTATAAAAGGTAATAATAGCTCTAACTTGATTTATATCTAACAAAAGTACTCACTTTTGTTAGGTACAAATGGATGAACGTGACGTCACATAATGCCGTAACATAAAGTTTAGAAATTTAGGATTGTGGCAAAAGGTGACTGTAGCTTAGTGGTTAAAGCGGCTGCCTGGTATGCAGAGTCGCAAGTTTGAAATCTGTCAATCCCATAATTTTCAACTGTATTTTAGTATTTATAAATTGTTAACAATAAATCTTTTATAAAAAACACAATTTTATTTTACACGTTTAAAAGTGGCAACTCTTTATACGGGTTTTTTTTCTTTTTAAACGACGCCTGCACTAGGAATAACTCTTGTGTCGCGGGGGTGTTCACAAACATACATTTCACATACACAGAGCACACCCAGAGTCAGAACAAATCTTTGCGAATCACACAAAGATTCGTCCCATGTGGGGATCGAACCCACAACACCAGCGCAGTTGAAAGCGGCGAGGCAACCACTTTAACCACCACGCCAACCGTGCACTCGATTTAAAGCACAAACATTTTGGTTGCTCTTAAAACCTTTGGACAAGTTTATTTTGCCATCGATTAAGGAAAATGTAAACGAAAAATTCAGTCGCGTGTATCCAAAACACTTTAAATCACTTCACATCCTCCACTGCACCGAATCATATAAATTTTAACAATTTTTGAAACATTGCTTTAGAGTTAGTGTGTGTGGAAGTCCATTTAATTCCATGGCAGATGCATTTTTTTTCTGTACATGATTAGACAACGTAAACATTTCGGTTCTAATAAAATAATTCAGAGTTAATGACATCGTGACAAAGCAGAGTTTGAGAACTTGATTATGCGAGTGCGATTTTTTTTCGCGGTAAACGTCCTGTATAGCAAGAATGTGTTGTTGTTCCATAGTTTTTAGTCTTAAAGTTTTCACTGGCAGGGGTGTTTTCATTACTTGTTAGGAGTCATGCATTTTTTAAAGTGCATTCGTTATACATCATCTTAAAAGCAGTACTCAAACAAAAAATAATATTCCTAGGTAAGAAAGCAAAAGATACAATTTAATTCAAAACAACTTCAAACGTCAACTTCTCTAATTCTGCACTATTTAATAATGAATTCTGTTAAAATGCTATAAATATATTTCAGATGCAATGATGAATGCTTGATTGAGTTAATTCTATCGTCGAGCGTCTGACCGTCACTTGACTGACTTTGATGCGGCACGTACGGTGCAGTTGTTATTTTTTTTGATATATGATTACCTCATTGGTCTAACTCTAGTGGTTAACGTATGCCTCTCACAACGAGGTCTCGGGTTCGATTGCCGGGTCTGGCAAAGTGTTATTTGTAAACTTTGGAGTTAGAATTGTGCTAGGTGGATGTCGATAGGCTTACCCCCGATCCCATGGGCCCTAAACATTACAGGTAAAATGTGGGTGTTGTACACCTTTGCCGCGCCCTTTTGGATTATATAGGCGTGATGTTATGTTATTTGATATATAATTATGCTTAAAAGACCAAAGCATGATCTTCTTCTTCTTTCGTGTCAATGGCTTTTTATTTTATACAGTTTTCGCCCAAAAAGAGATGATGAGACAAGAATTGATACCGCGAACGAACTATTTCGATGTAACAAATCAATTGTTTTGAGTCGCGAAATGACGACTTCAAAATTGTATTTTTGCACAAGCATTAGTATACGTAGGACCCGTCAATTTGATCTGTATTTCTTGCAACAGGTAAGTAAATAAGTACTAAGGCATTCTTTGAAGTCACATACCGCATAGAGAGATAATGTGAACACAGCCTTGTATTAAAATGTCACGTAATGCACGTGCAGTGTTACAAGAGCGAGCACAGTTTTTAAAGTGGTGACAAATAGGATCTTGGTTTTCTAAGAGAAAAATATTGTGCAGTAACAGTCTTTAAAAAGATATTGATACTGTCGATCGATCTGATATTGAAACGATTCTTACTTTTAATGCACTAACAGTCGATAGTTATTTTGCTGTAAAGTTTGAAATGGTAACTAATACGATAAAAAAAGTAGCATTCCTTTTTTAAATTTGTATCATGATAGGAAACCATTTATTGACAATTGCTCCTTCTTGATATTAGATAAATTGGACAACTTAGTAAAAAGTTATGCGTGGTCTTCCATAAAAAATAAAAATAATAATAAAAAATAAAAAAAAACTCTACGTGCTCCGCTAAATACTCTCAATCATTAAATTTGATTGTGCAATGGTAAACAGAATAACAAGTGCTTCCTTGTACTAACAAAGTTGTTCGTTATTTATTACCCAAAGCTCTGTGATCATTTGTTTAAATAAACCATTAATTTTCATTTGCAATGCTGATATTCTATCTCTTTTTAGATTTTTTAACATTTGTTCTGGTTTAAGATATTTATTTCTCAAAAAGAATACAATTCACTTATTATGTACACTACAAAATACATGCTAAACTTATTATAAGAACTTATTCTTTGGGCGTATTCAATAGCGGTACTTGTAAAATATTTCATGCTTAAATGTTGGGGGTAATTAAATAAATACATGCACTTATTATATTATATTGGTTTTCATAACAATTTGATGGCATTTGATTGTCTTAAATGTAAAATTTCATCAAAAACTTTTACAATTGGTTAAACCTTATATAACAGTTATTTTACCATTATAAAAATATCATAATATTTATTTAAAATATGTACCAAAAGTTTGCGTATTTTGTAGTAATAAGGAATGTTAAAAAATATTGTGATATTAAAATCGTGAAAATCTTTTTTGGATGTGGAATTTCAATGTATTTTTATAGAGAAAGAATGATTTGTTTTTTTCTATGTCTTTAGGTTATTTGTTGTATAGTTGTGCGCCTTCATATAATATATTTCTTTTGCCATAGTTAGTTCGTGATTGTCTCAGGCATATGTTGTTCATTCGTCTGGTAATTCTCTGTTGTGTTTGCATGTTTGTTCTCTGTTATGTTATATTGCACGAAATAAACAAATCTTAGTGGTATTCATGTAATATTTGGGCAGTTTAATAATTGAAACCGGCGAGCATGTATTACGAGACAAGCAAGCGAAGCAAGTATGTAAGGAGCCGTAGTACTATCAGCAAAGTTAATCATGACACAATTGACATACATGTCCTTTGACATTGTCAAAGTCGATAAGGTTGACATTTGATGATAGAACAAGCGAATTTCGACTTAAGTGTTTTAAAATGACTATACAAAAATCTGTATTCTGGTGGATTATGAATCTGCTTGGTTGAAAGTACATAGCGTTCCATCGTCTCTGCCCATAAGTCTATACACTGGCAACAAAAAGAATATTGTTTCCACTTGGTTTAGAACTCAATTCAACACATTCACGTTATGTTATAACCACCTCTTTAACGACTCGGCTATTTGTGCTTACAGTAGACTTTGCAAAATATACTTCATTGTTCAATTACAATTCTAATAATGCATGTTTTGGAATAGTATGCAATTGTGTGAGTGTAGAAATGTGTTATAGGTGGAGTATTTATGCGTTAGTAATAATAAACTAGTTATACGTTACTCACACAGGCTTATATAATAGTAGTGAGCCCTGCCCAGCGAACTCGCTGGCCGACTGTACATGGCGTTCCAACGTCTCTGCCTATACCCTGGCATACTTGGTATGCATATATGTATGTTTTTTTTTAATTTCATATACCCTAATACTTATCGTACAAAACGCGAGAGTAGTAAAACATATACCATATCAAAATTATTACTAAAAATATAGGTATACCCTAGTATATGAGTGTCCCACATTTTTGTATGAGTTTTTACGGCCGCGGGGCTCAACGTGATCTTCGTTTGTTTGGCGATGATTATGCCCATTCATTGTCCGACAGAGCCATTGTATGCATGGTTTTTGTCTCATAAATAAAACGGAATTCTGATTGGATGGGAGCTATGCATAGCAAAAATGGTAGGAAAGTCAGTAGATTGCAATACTGCATTAAAATTGCACACGCTGATCACTTTTGGAGGGAGTTTTTGTTTCCTGTAGGTACAGACTGTAAAACCCGGTATAGAAAAGATGACGTCAAATTATTTCTGTAAAAGAAAATACTTGTTAAACACATCATATAACATCACGCCTATATTACCTAAAAGGGTGTGGCAGGGGTGTACAGCACCCACACTTCACCTGCTATGTTTAAGTCCCATAGGATAGGGGGTGAGCCTATCGCCATCCACCCGGCACAATTCCAACTCCGTGCAGCTATTGTGAATTTCCTGACGGAAAGTTCACAAATAACACTTTAATCGAACCCAAGACTTCGCGATGAGAGGCGTATACGCTAACCACTAGACTATCGAGACAGTACTACTTGCACTTTACTACTTCAGTTAATACTTGTTTAAAGGATGTCATCTTCTCTTCGTCGTGTCGATGGCTGAGTCAAGTTTTATTTTGACTTGCCATCGTGGTGAAAGGATTAGCCAATTCGCTTAGGTGAACTCGCAAATTGCCCAGGGTGCGCTGGGCGTAGGGAATCGTTGTCTACGTCACTCGGGGAGGCTCCTTTTATGCACCCCGAATGCCATTACAGGTAAGTATATTCTTTATTGTCTGTAGTCTACAACTATAATACTAAACTATACTGACCACGACCTAATTATGGAAATATACAAATTATTTTTCGCTTATTTAATATAACGTATTATATATTTTGTAACATATTTTTTGTACAAGTTTGTTACACAATGTTCGACCATACAATGTTACATTAAATTAGTGTAGCGGGAACATTTCCAGGTGCAACTTGGTACTGAACATGAAAAAAGTTTTGCAGAGTTTCTCTAAAAGCAGACCGATGTTTTAACGTGGAAATTGAGCGAAACAACATGGTCGTAAAAAGTTTTACAATAGGACCGACCAGTTTTGCGAGTATATATTCGTATTTAAGATCTGTGAAATAATTATATTGTTATCTTTGAAAACATTTCATTGGCCTTCTTCTTTTCTATCAACTCTGTATATATTATAATTCTAGCTGTAAGTTTTCATAAAAGTGTAACATACAATAAAATAAAATATTGTACATCATTAAAGCGTGATTTTGATTCATATTATTAAAGTGTTATAAATAGTAATTTTAAGGTTGTTGCCATAAACAAAAAACAATTGCATTTTTTGCCAATAGTAACTATACAACAAAACGTCATGCAAACGTAGATAAAACTTTTTTTCTAAAATCGCGACGAATTCTTAATCGTCAAAATTAAAAAAAAATAGTTCTGGCTTCTTTTAGGTAAGTAAAGTATTAAATTTAATTTTCGAATGAAAGATTTTGTCCCTAAAAAGTCTTAGTAATGCCGTTTAAAACAGTAACATTGCTTGCAGTTCCAATTTACGTCTCTCCAAGCGTATGCAATAAATTGTATCTCCTTGAGGTATCAGTAAATCTTATCTCTACACGTTCTGAATTTATTTTATATCTTTTCCGTTTTAAATGTATTTATAGACCTATATTACAACAATCAGTCACATGTTTTGATATAATAATAATATTTATGGAGTAAAAGTTTATTTTATTTGTAAAAACAGTTTAAACTACATCTTTTTGTTAACACGCTTATATTAGCTTCACCTGTATGTTTGTTTGTTTGTTTGTTTGTTTGTATGTATCCGACTCCTTTGGACTCGATTTTGACCCACTTTAAACGGACAGATTTAATTCAAACTTTCTACACTTGTAAAGAATCAGCGACAATATAATAATTTCATAAATTTATCTCATTATCCTGATTAGGATCGCCAGGATTAAAAAAAAACTAAAAAACACGCTTTTAAATAACATCAAACTAAAAAGTGAAAAATAAATATAGTTTAAAAAAACTAAAAAAAACACGCTTTTAAAGCACATCAAACTAAAAAGTGAAAAATAATTCTTATTATAACCTGAAAATAATAATAAACGAAAAATACTAGTACTATTGTGAAAAAAAGCGTGGGGCGCTCTGTGCCATATTTTTCGTCTATCGAGCGACCCACGCTTTTTTTCACAATAGTACTAGTATTTTTGTATAAATATGTTTACTTAACTGTGAATCAGACCATCTTAAATCCGAATAAATAGCATACTGTTTTTATGGCAATCAGTATAGTTTTACCATGATAATAGGTCAAATGTGAGAATGCTTATTTCCACCTTTTAAGAACAATCAAAAGAATAGCTTGTTATTAAAAAGTTAAAATAAAACTTTTATTCATATTTTTTAATATTTTTACAGTTTATTATTGAAAGTTATTTACTTTTTTTTTTAAATAATACATTTGCGTAATCATATTGTTCTTGGTCACCTTTTCATTATAAGTTACCATGTTTATTAAAGAGATTTAATTACTATCGCTATCAATAAATTGTTTTCAGGTCTGAGCTGATTCGATCGGCGGTACACGCAAATTTTCAAAATTCTTAAAATGCAGTTTAAATTGTAGAAAACAATAATATAACAACAAATACAAAATATAACGACAAATAAAATAAAGTCTCATTTTAGTAAAATTTTCCATACCATATTTAAGATAATTCCCCTCCATGTGGGTGGCATGACCGTGAGATAGCCTATATAGTTACCTCTTTGGATTTGTCATATTTTATGTATCTTGGTTGGTACATGCATTTAATCTGCTACTTACTCTACGCCTGTGTATTATTGACTAACAAAACATAGTTATAGTAAAAACAAAGTTTTTTTTTAGGATTTTACACACCTTGCTTTAATTTTACATGGCTATTACAAGCAACTCACATCCATTTTTGAGGTGCTTGTAATTTTATTTGCAAAATTACTCGAGATTTTTACTCTGAAAGATTTTATAAATTTCTTTGCCCGATATTCATTTGATAAGCTAATCCCCAGACAAAATGAGGAATTGGAATATATTAATATTTAAACCGATTAATACGCGGAAATTGGTATATTAATGAATAGGACAAGACGCTAGGGAATATCGAAGCCATTTTCTGACGCAATATTTTGGGTGCAAAATAGGTCAAATTGTATAAAGTATTCGGTGGCAATATAAGAAAAATATGTATATACTATTTTCCTAGGGCTAGTTTGTGTAGGAACTTGAACCTAACCAAATATAAATAAAAGCTATAAATAAAGATTTTGTCTTGAGCGAGAATTGAACCCGCGACTCAGCGTCCCACTCCGCCATCTGGTCGCCATATTAAGCAGTTAATCCGTTAAAAAGTTATTTTTTCAAACGCAAAAAGTAAAATTTAGTTAAGTAATTAAAGTACTTTAATGTTATTCTAGTTTCCTAGTAATAACATAAGCGGAAAATCCGTTTGAAATTACGTTTACACTTCCACAAGTACAGTATGAGTTGGGAGTTGAGTGCACGTGTTGACTTAACTCTTTGGTCATGTAATAAGTAATGTACTTGGTGTGGTAATGCTCAGTTTGCTGAACAGATTTGTAGCCGCTGCATATAATAAACCAATATTTGATAAACGTAGTTCTCACAGTTATTGAAAAACAAAGACAGTGAATCATGATAACCTACTTCTTGCGTTTGTTTTATTCTCAAGTTATATTGGTAACTAGCTTTTGCCCGCTACTTCGTCCGCGTAAAATTCGTTATAATACGCAGTAGCTGCACCCGCGCTTTGACCTTAATGCTCAGCGCACGTAGAGTTGCGTAATGTTAAATATCTAAAGATTTTTATTGAGTAAGACCATCAAACACACAAATAATGATCGAGATTCGACCAGTTGTTCTCGAGATTAGTGGAATCAAACAAACAAAATAACTTTCTGCCGCGGTTTCGTTTGCGTGAAAGTTACATCAATAAAATGTAGTCTATTCTACGCGCGTTGTAGTAAAAAAGTAATTGAACTTGCATCTAAAATGTAATTAAAATAAGTTTAGCCGTTTAGAAGATTAGCCGATACAAACAGACATACACAATTTTTGAAAACAGTAATAAAGGCAAAGGTATCGTGCAAACTATACTAGCTTGAAAAAACATTGTTGTTTTGACATTAAAAACGGACACTTCAATTTTATTCATTTGTATTATTTACAACTTATTACCTTTCCTCTTAAAATGGAGGTAAACTTTTGTGAATTAAAAAGGGAGGCAGCTCCCCCCCTTACTATTAACTTGCTGCTAAATAGTAGTTGCCGGTGATACAATTTGGCCTTACAGACAATGAACAGAAATTACAGACAATCCTCAAATCACCTGCTCGATAATACAGCCTCAAAGTGAAGAGGAAAATATTTGCACCCAAAGAGCTTCAATGCTATGTTAATATTTGTTCACCACATCAGGGATAAAAGTAATAACATAACCAGGAAAAATCTCGCAAAAAATGTGTGGTTTGCTGAAATCCGCAACCTCAAGTGTCGGGTAGCAAAGATTGTGTTGTGTTTTAAGATAAAGATATTTAAGAAAAATAATACTTGAGGTCCTTATAGCAACAGTAGAATTTCTGTTCGTCTGTCGGTCTATCTGTTTTATAAAATTATATTTAAAACTATTGTATTAAAACTTCTTGCACAAGTGTACAATGGCGGACTTAATGCCATAGGCATTCTCTATTAGTCAACCGTAAGGTGGTGCAGTAATATATGTTCCAATAAAATGAGATAAGTCCAATCCTAATACCATACAATACATATTATAATGTTAATCAAATCATTACATTTAATAAGATTATAATATATATACCTACTATTATATAAATAAAACAAGACAGATCAATTTTTTAATGACTGCAAAAACGACTGCATGGAATTGGATTTCACTTAGGATTCGTTCGTTTTTAGTCTTTCCATGTTCTTAAAACTTGAAACCATTAATTTAAAAATTAAATAGGTGCACAAATTTTTTGAGCTGAACATTTATAAAAAATAATGCATTTTGGTAATGCATTGTATTAAGCACTGTAACAGAAGTAGTTCACACGTTCCATTTTCAAAAGAATGAAATAAGAGAAATGTGTACGAGAATACTTTGCATTTAAAAAAACATTGGCATCCCAACGCAGTGAGTTGCACATGACGCCAGCGCGCGCTTGGAAATGAAATTCTAAATTGCTCTAAGATACCATTTCTAGGAAATAATAAGGATTTATATATAATACGTGTGTAATATTCATTGAACATATTTAGAATATTTGGCATTTCATTAGGTTAATGCTCTCTGTAATTTTTTACTTTGTCTGTAATGGCGTTTTATATTGTTAAATTAAAACTCGATTATAGGTTGGGTATTTAATTTGATAATTGAGATGGCAAAACATTTTCTTTGAGATTAAAGTCTTAGCAAGGGATTTTTCTTATGCTATAAATCATTGTTACAATGTCTTATTACTACGCTCAATTATACTGTTTAAACTGTTATAATTATTGAACATCACACAAGAAAAAAATTACACACGAAACAAAATGAACAAGATTTTTCCAAATATTTTGTACGAAACCACAAAATACTTGATTCTAAAGCAAAGTTAAGAGGTAAATGCCTAAACATGAAAACTTCATTGCTCTGTAAATACTTGTTCCATAATAAATGAAAGTTATTTTTATAAATTGTTTATTATTATATTTTATGGGGATTGTGAAGAAAAAATATCAAATTTAATGACCAAACAATAATCAAACGGCTAATAAAAAATTACGTTGTTATCATTTTGATCATTTTGATGCTTGTGACCAAAGACAAGATTATAAATATAAACCTGAATGATAATAAAACTTATACGCTATTCAAATAATTTTAAATCTAATTTATTTCAAAAGTCTGGTCTCTTATTATATTATATATTATGAAAATAGTCCCCTGGAATACATTATTTCACCGAATATATTAATCTAGTTTTGCTAGACCGCGCTAAAGGAAGCAGTCGCCGCTGCTGGAAGCAACCTACCATGTAAAGGATGTAAGGACTCCTGACATCTATTTGTCTGGCAGAAATATCAAAAGAACCACAGAATTGTAGCTATGCTTGGTTTTTTCCATTTTCAACCAAATATTTGTCGAGAACCGTAATGGTTAGCTCAATTTGCGTGGTAATGCTTTCATTTAGTGAAACGTTCTGTGGGTTTTGTTGCACGAAATGGCGTTCGAAAATTTGTAAACTAATATCTTGAAGTTATCGAAAATGTTTAAACAATATATGTTATTTGCCTGGAAACTGTAAATTTAGTACGTTATTATCACAAATTAAATATTACTTCAGAATTTGATCTCTCAAATGAAATCAATTTTATTTATTAATATAGAAAAAGGAAAATTCTAAAAATTAATTAAAGATTTGATAACCACAAATGTCTAAAAAGTATTCTTTCACTGTGATCTAAACAAAAGCAACAGAATTGAATGAACGTTTTAATTTGCTGGTAAAGTTTTATGAAATGATTTTGTTGCTTTTGTTAAGTGAGAACATTGTTATCATTTAATTTTGGCAATAAGCTTTTGGAAAGCTGGTTTACTTCTCAAACCTCAAATTTCATTAAAGTAAAAACAATTGCCCCGGTAGTCCAGTGGTTAGCGTATCTCTCATCTCAAGGTCACAGGTTAAATACCCAGGTCGGGCATAAATGTTATTTTGGATTTTCATTCTCTAATAGCAGCAGGGATTTGATAAGGTGAAATGTGGTTTTAAACATCTCTGCCACACCCTTCTGGGTAATATAGACGTAATAAATAAAGAAATAAATAAATAAATAAATATTTCACAACTCACACACAACGCCATCTAGTCCCAAACTAAGCAGAGCTTGTAATATGGGTACTAGAATAACTGATACTAATACATATATACTTTTCTTTTGTAAATACATACTTATTTTACATAGAAACACCCAGACTAAGACAAACCCGCATGTTCATGCACACAAAGATTTGTCTTAAGTGGGAATCGAACCCACGACCTCGGCGTCGCAGGCAGGTACACTACCCACTCCGCCATCCGGTCGTCAATAATGCTATGTATTGTATGATTTAATAAAAAAAACAATCCTAAATGTAAGTAAATCTGATAATCGCTCAATTAACTTTATTGCCAAATTATTTTAACCCTAAGCTTAGTTACATCTCATCTTAATTTAAGCCAGGTTTAAAAATACTGGTATAATAAATATGCAAGGCACCTGCGCTCTAACATAACGATGTTAAGCTTAGCAGCGTGAGCACTTTCATCATAGCATTGCCTCACAAAAATGTGAGCACCACGAGTAGAGAGAATTCAAAGGAAATTGTGTAAATTACTTCATTAAGCAATCTGTATACATCAAATATGTGGTGGAGATACTTGTGGCATTTTAGTAGATATTTGTATTTTAATTTTAAATGGTAGTTTGCAGATTCTGTCATAAATAATCTTAATTGCAATTCTTCTCTTCAATTTTTACTAAGTCTCACTATCAAAACATTGTTAAAATTCAACTTATTTTCAATTCAAAAACTTGTATTTAATTATAATTCATAACTAATGATATAATGTATTTAATGTAGTTAAAGGTATGCAAAAAGGACATTTATTGTTAATATACTTTCTAGACGTTTGACCAATTTATAAGGTTTCCTTGTAGGTGCTACGAAACCCTAAAAAGAAGTAAGTCTCTTCTTTCTAAGTCAATTTATTTTTAACCGATGTAAATAAACACTAACCACTTCTAAAATCTATGGTTTTAATAAATGCTCTATAATGCATTCACCCTGTGATCTCTAGACCTAGATATAAAATATTCTTAAAACGGAGATATAGTGTTTCTTCGCATTCCTCTCTCGACTGGCATAACCCCTAATTTGCTTATTGCATGAGATAGCACAGTACGCGTGTTTCGAAGCAATAAAGCTTAGTCAGTACTTGGAATGCAACAGGGTTATTTATCAGGACTTATAAATGCTCAACAGTGGTTTGCGACAATGCTTTAGAATTTTGCCATAATTTATGATGTGGTTTCGCTGGTAACTGTGTAGTTACCCCCATGATATGCGACGTGGTATGAGCTAATGGCCACTAAATTATACATCAGAGACCACCTGGGTGTGACAAAGTGTCATAGCTCACGTGACAACGTTGTTTGTCAAAGCCAGGCAAGGGCACTCATAGGTACTTGATAAAGCATATTTAATCATGCAAAAATTATCGCGCCTTATATTTATTTATTTATTATTTATTATAACTTCTTGAACATAATAAGTGTACAATGGCGGACTTAATGCCATAGGCATTCTCTACCAGTCAACCGTAAGGTGGTGCAGAGATTACAAAGGTAGGTGCAGTAAAAATGTTCCAATTAAAAGAGAAAAACTAATCCTAAAGCCATACAATACATACAATAATAAATACCCTATATATACATAATATTATTATAATATATTTGCTGCATGTTCTGAATTCTCCTCATTCTTTGTCCCGATTTTTTTTATATCAAAACATTAGTATATTACTCTTAGTAATACTGATTAATACAGATACATATTAGGTATTATGGTAAATATTCTAAATTGCGTAATAACGATTTGTGCTTAGGAAACTTGATTTACCGACCTTAGGGACTAACAACTTTCAATAAACGTAAAAGGCAAAGTTCTTGACAAAAATCGAAAGTTAAACCATATTTCAATGTGAACCTAACACGAATGCTGATGGCTTTGCCTATATAGTCGATCAATAAATTCGGAACTTCTGAAAACCTGATATCTCTGGAGCATAATATAAGGGCGTCAACGCTGGGAATGGAAAGAGTGACCATGATGTAATAATTTTAAAATGGATTTAGAAAAGGCAATTATTACACAATAATTTACTTGTGTATGGTAAAACACATAAGTAAATATTGTGTGATAATTGCCTTGATGATTTAGTTATTAGTGTATCTCACTGCTAGGTCTAGGTTTTGATTTCCAGGTCGGGCAAAGTGTTGCTTGCAAAGATTCCATCAGGAAAATTCACAATAGCAGCACGGAGTTGGAATTGTAGCTGGTAGATGGCGATAGACTCAAACCCTATCCCATGGGACCTAAACATCAGGTGAGTGATGTCCACCTCACCTTTTGGGTTGATATAGGCGTGATGTTAAGATGTTATGTTTTTTTTAAATATCATAAGTAAATTTACACTTCTTTCACGTATCATTTATTAAGATACAAGTACTTATCTTTTTAGTAAAACCTGTAAATTCATGGATCTACCACAAATCTGTCTTTTTCTATTAAATCCATTTTTAAATTATTACTTCATGGTCACTTGTATTATATAATAATAAATGATGGGGTGCATGAAAGGAGCCTCCCCGAGTGACGTACACAACGATTCCCAACGTCCGGCGCACCCTGGGCAATTCGCGAGTTCTCCAAAGTGAATTGGCTAATCCTTTCACCACGATGGCAAGTCAAAATAAAATTTGACTCAGCCATCGACACGACGAAGAAGAAGAAGAAGAAGATAAGTGTTTTGTGACCTGGATTCTTGTTTAAAACATTTTCTAACCAATTTAATACTAATAAATGAAATGTCAAATTTAATTCGGTAGTTTGTAAATGAAAAAATTTTTAAAGCAATTTTAGCAATACAAGCAAAAAAAATATTGGTCTTGTTTTTTTTTGTCCAATAACGATATAAAAGTTGGACACCACGTTCAACACTGATAACTTCTTTTGCTACCGCTTCGGCAAAATGCTAATTTTGAGATGGCATAACGACACTCTCAAGAATATTTTTCTCTCAAAAATATTTTCGTTAAGTATTTAAAAATTGGGTTCTATAATATTCATGACGCAACTCTTCAGATATTTATTAAATTGAGCTGTCATACGAATTCCCTGTGAGCAGAGAAGGCAAGATTGGTTACTTTAATTAAAAAAAATAATTTGCTAATTACATTCATTTTG
Organism: Hypena proboscidalis; assembly: GCA_905147285.1. Taxonomy (NCBI): domain Eukaryota; kingdom Metazoa; phylum Arthropoda; class Insecta; order Lepidoptera; family Erebidae; genus Hypena; species Hypena proboscidalis. The sequence continues at coordinate 5,031,538 of LR990132.1, forward strand.
TAATTAAAATTATCGTTTCATTTTAAGAGCCATTTAAAAAGAAAAGCAGTTTTTAATATAAATACTATCAAAAATTAGACAATGGGTCTAAATCGCGTAATTATTATCAAGGTAAATAAATATCTATGCTCGACGTTTCGACATGATTTCATGTGTGAAAATGACAAATGGCATCATCCGTGGTCAGGAGTTGGCTCGTTTTAATTTTTGAAACATGTTCTAAAATCGCGAAAGTTTAATAACAAATAATAGCAATATGTATAGAAGTTTTATCTCTATTCAATAAAATGGCCGTCTGTAATATAAAAAAAATTAAAAATAGACTTCTATGTCATACCACCATTGTAAAAATGTTATTGAGTAGGGTTAATTTTACAATGTGAATGATTTTAATTAATGGAACTTTTTCCTGAAATTTGGTATTAAAAAAAACGCTCTTATTAATAAACCAAACTAAAAAGTAGAAATTAAATTAAATAATTGTTTAAAAAAACTAAAAAACACGCTTTTAAAGTACTTCTAACTAAAAAGTGAAAAATAATTCCTAATATAAGCTGAAAATGGTAATGAACAAAAAATACTAGTATTATTGTGAAAAAGCGTGGGTTGCTCGATAGGCGAAAAATATGGCACAGAGTGCCCCACGCTTTTTCACACAATTTCTACTTTTTAGTTTGGTTTATTTATAAGAGCGTTTTTTTTTTAATTTTTTATTTTTTTTTTCGAATTATTGCATTGTCATCGATCTTTGACAGGTGTGCAAAATTTGAATGAAATCTGTCCGTTTAAAGTGGGTCAAAATCGAGTCCAAAGGAGTCGGTTACATACATACATACATACAGGTGAAGCTAATATAAGCGTGTTAATATAGAAAATCCACGTCAGTTTCATCGTTGAATACTTTAAAAACATCAACGTAAAACGAATCAAGTAAAACACAAAACAAGCACGTTAAATTTCAACGAACTTAAATCTGTTTTATATTTCTCGAGTCGTAAACCACGTTCGGTTTGAACCTTTCGAAAACCACGTTTTACGTGATGTATCATACAAGAAAATGCTTTTAAAAGATACCTAGGGTACTTTTATTGTACGTGTTTGATTTTGTAAAAACAAAAAAATAAAAATACAGCGCTGTTTGATGTCACGTACAGCAATTTAACTTTTCTTAGAACTTTTGTAAGCACACGAGTTCGCGAGACTAAAAAAAGTGAATATTATATTTAAAAATAAAAGACATCTGGCAAACTTGTGGGAGAAAGTGTTTTTATGATTGTGACTAATTTTATTAGTGTTAAATATTATTTTCTACTACTAATGGTATGATCACTGACTCACAAAATAAATACTAAAGGGTGAAGTACCCATGCAAAGAAATGGCTCTACCTGCATTGTATCTCAATAAAAACTAGACTTTATTCTTACAATAACTAATTTAACTGTACAATTTAATTCAACAACGTACAGAACAAATCAAATTAATAATAACATATTAAACTTCTTTTTCAGTATCTTTGGGGCGTTCAGATGACTTCTCACAATGTTTTTTGGATCGATTCTTCGCTCCTGCAACAAAAAATTACAGGATTTTTTTTTAATGTTGTTTTATTTTATATAACTGGCTGCTCTGTGTCTGTGTTACTGCTTTGCTCCTGCGTTGGGGGCGTAATAAAGTATTCCTTGGTATATACAGGTTATTCAACAACAAAAGTTTTTTTTTTTTAATTTGAACCTACTAAGCAAGTTCGTTCAACCAAGCTAACTCTTTAGCTGTACAGCAATAAATACAGCATTTGCTAATAATATAATAACTTACCTCCTCCTAATAAAACTTTGAATAAAGTAGAAAACGGTGCATCTATGACTAGTGTCATTAAAAATGCTACTGCCAAAGCAAATGAGTAGTGCGCCAAAAATTTGAACACCTGAAACGCAACAACAAGATTTTAATCAGTCTCCACTTTCTTAGCAACTGATATGAAAAGTAGCATACGTCATTAAAAAAATCATAATTATAAGGCCGCCTTTACACAGCCTGAAATTCATATTTTTCATATTTTTATTGTGATTTCGGTGTGTCTGTGTTTTGCTCATAAAAATTCAGAGGTATTTCGTTATGATTGCTAATGCTTCAACAATTGAATACACATAAACTTCTGAATTATACTTATTGTTATTATTTAAAGCTGGCCAAATAAGAATCATACAATGACATGACGTTTAAATCAAAATAGGCGATTTGACAACGGTATTAAAATATTTATGATCTTTTCTATAAGATATTAAATTGCGATTTGAACATTAAATGCGTATACATTTTTAAAAAGTAACCGGTTACAAAAATACTTGTTTTAAAAATTTTGACCCGTTAATTAACGGAATGGGCTAAATGAGTAACAAAGATTATTTTAATGGTGATATCCCAAAATTTAAAATAGCCTCTTAAAATTATAAGTTTAGAATAAACATTTCTGACTGTATAAAGCTGGCCAAGTTTAATCAATTAAGATAATACTTACCATCAAACCTACTGAAAAGTACATTGGTCCAACGGCGGTGTAATTGACAGCAGTCTGCAGCATGTAGTGGAATAGGAATATTCCGTATGAGAGACGTGAATGTATCTTCCAAAATTGTGATGATAAGAACCAGTTTATTGGACCTAAAATAAAAGGAGTTTTATGTTAACAAAATCAAATGTATAGTTTTACGTATTGGAATAAAAAGGTTAGGTTACCTTATACCTACATAACGTGTGTAAATCTTTTTTAAACCAAAACACTCATACACAAAAAAAAAATGAATGAACTTCTATTCATGTTTTTAAACATGTTTCAAGTTAAAAATCATGGAAGATATAAGTATCAAAATATATTTCGATATACAAATAAGGCATTGAATCCTGTTGTGTACGTGAGAGGTACAAGTAATTAAATCAGACAGAATCGAAAAAAAAATACTTAGGAGTAGACTCTTAAGTGCCTTGTTTTCATACTAACGCTTTATGAGTTTAACTTTAATATTATTAAGTTTTATTATCTAAAACAGTAACATGCATGGTCTTACGTGGAGAAATATTTATGTTGGCCATTTTGTCAAAATTGTTTTAATCATTAATTAATTGAGTTACATAAAATTGAAAATTTAAATAATAATATTGACAGTAAACATGCGTTTAAGTGTTTTAGACATGATTTGTCAATAAAAATAGGTAAAAACTAAATAATATTAAAGTAAAACCCATATGACTTTTGTATGGCAAACAGCCAATCAACCGATTCCACTTTAGTTATTTCAGCCACTATGTATGACTGTGCTTTTCCCTTTCACGTCTTTTGTATCAAAACAAACCTGCAAATCCATTGACGGAGGCATAAATTATGCAACAAACAGTCATGCCCCATAAACTTCTGAAGAAAGCATTGTAAAAACTCGTTATAAATTGATTGTCCCACGTAGGCTTGCCCATGGGGTAGTTAATATAGACCACCAAAGTAATAACAGCTAGGACAAGAGTCCAAAAAAGAAGTATCCAGAGCTGTTAACAAAAAAAAATCAACATAAAGGCTCACTGAAACTGTCTAAAATTATCCATAATTTTTTTTTCTATGTTCCAGCTGCTGAGCAAAGGTCTCCCCATACACATACATATAATATATAATACATACACATAATGATATTATGCTTCATCTTATTTATGCAAACCGTAGTGCGGCACGGTCCATCTCACTTGCGCAAACAGTCCGAGCAAATTGTTGGTAGCAATTTAAGTTTGCGCAAGTAAGATTAAACCTTTGTAGTAGTAGTTAAGATTAAAAATAAAATCGATGATGAAATATTACCCCAGTTATTCTCTTCTTCGATACCCGTAAAATATATCCAAACACCATGCCAACCAGGAACGGGCCAGCTCTAGTCAGCGTATTAAAATAGTATTTATTTATGTAATCATTTGTTTCAGATTCTCGCCTGAAATGTATCCAAAGAGTAGTGATTTTAAAAATACGAAATAATAATGTAATTAAATAATAAATAATAAATATTTCACAACTCACACAACGCCATCTAGTTCCAAACTAAGCAGAGCTTGTAATATGGGTACTAGAATAACTGATACTAATACATATATACTTTTCTTTTGTAAATACATACATAGAAACACCCAGACTAAAACAAACCCCCATGTTCAAGCACACAAAGATTTGTCTTAAGTGGGAATCGAACCCGCGACCTCGGCGTCGCAAGCAGGTACACTACCCACTCCGCCATCCGGTCGCTAAGCCAAATTTTCGTTTCAAAAAAGATTAGCAATTTAGCGAGGAACATAATAACATTTTATTAGAACACATTCTGATAGCTTGATGAGATTGTTAGTCCGACACGTCCGGAGAGAGATCATGCACAGGATCAACGGTTTTACATGACTTCTGAACCATGGGTGTGGAAAATCGCCAACATCCTGACTTCGGAGGTATTAGTCTTTAGTCTACAAATTACCTTAACAGCCCCTTTGACCCAACCAAGGCATTTAACAACAGACCTCTGCGACCTCAAAAAGTATATACTCCATTACCTCGGAAAAATTATATTATATGATCTATAGTCATAAAAATTACATTGTTGGTTCTAGGGCAAAAAAAATATTACTCACCCAGGAACAAACATAGCATGGGGTAATTTGTTAATAAATATGTATATTGCTGAAGCCGTGTGGACTCCGATGCATCCAAAAGCCAGTGCGCCCCATGCCAATTTCTTTTTGCCCCAAAGAACCCACACCAAGATTATTGGTGATAAAATGTGGAGCTGAACGTCTACAGCCAGGTACCAGGATTGGATGATACACTAAAAAAAATACAATAGTGTTTTTTTTGAGGTAGAAACATTGCAGGAACAATCCTAACTTATACTTTTACATCTACATTGGTGTGTCAGAGTTGTATGAAAATTAAATTTCACTTGATAAGTTAAGGTCCCATATGAGAAGGTGAGCTTATCACCATCCGCCGGGCACAGTTTCCTAAAAAAAATTACTCAGAGATAGTTGAAAGCTGCGGAAAAGAAATGTGTTTCATTTTATCGACATACTACGTGAGCGAGGCCACGGACAGTAACTATACTATGTCCCAAAATAGTAAAACAAAATTATAACGGAGTATAGTAGGTATTTCTTTTAAATTAGAAAGACAGTCTCGATTAAAATAGAAAACAGTTAATACGACAAACGCTGCAGTTGTAGTATTTGTTTTAGTTCTAACAATTATTTGACGTTCTTTGTGACACAAAATGTAATTAAGAAGCTTTCTTTTATTTATAGAGAGCAATACACATCAAACATCTAGGCAGTAGTATTTATAATTTCTTAAGCTCTCTTGTCCATTAAAAGGTTGCCTGTAAGAAATTGCTTTTATAGCGATAAGGCCGCCCATTGTACTATCAAAATGATGTGCTTTATGAAACTGACTTTCTTATTTGTGTACAATAAAGAGTTATCTATCTATCTATCTATCTATCTACACAACTTTAAAGATGTTCTTTAGTGTCCCTTTTCAAATCTTGGATAATTTAAATTAAACTTATAAATAGGTGACTTTGGTCTCGTTATGTAGAATATATATGAGACCATAAGATTTTGGGGTCAATCCCGGGTTGTGCAAATATCTTTTATGAAAGTTTCCACCATGAAATTAGCAGCAGCAGTACGGTTTCTAGAATTATGGATGGAAATAGGCAAATGGTCTTATATTACATGTAATAAGGCCCATGGTCTCGTGGGACCAACACATTATAGCCTGCTTTTCTGACACACCCCATTAGAGGTGTGACGTTATGTTTGTTAGTATAGATAGAATTAAACATCTAGGCAGTAGTAAAGTTGGCCGCAAATATTATTTATATTGGACACACTCAAGTGCAGTGCCCGTCGATTGGTCGATGCAACCCAGCCATCTGGAGCCAATTTTACTACCACCTAGCTATTTGTTTGATATTTTCAATAAACTAGCTTTTGCCCGCGATTTCGTCCGCGTGGCATTCATTATAATAGTAGCTGCTCCCGCCCTTGACCCGCTTTAAACGTGACTGCTCCGCTGTTATGAAGTTTAGCGTGATATCAAATATCAAAAAACCGTACCGATAGTTAGACTAACAAACACAAAAAGAATTATTAAAATCCGATCTTTAGTGCCCGAGATTAGCGCTCACAAACAAACAAACTAACTTTCTACCGCGATTTCGTCTGCGTGTACACCAAAAAAAGTAGCCTATGTTACGCGTCTTGTAGTCAGTTACCTGCATATAAAATTTGATCAAAATCGTTCCAGCCGTTAAGAAGATTAGCCAATTTAAACAGACAGACAGACAGACAAAACATTTTAAAACTGTATTTTAAGCATAGGTATCGTACAAATAACTATAGGAACTGAAAAAAACATTGTTATTTTGACATTAAAAACAGACACTTCAATTTTATTTATTTGTATTAATATGTATATTTGTTGATAGTACTTACTAGCACGTCGGAACTCAAATAGTTCTGCACATGTAATAGCGTAGACCACCAGGACGCTCTGCAGTTATTAACATGGCTAGCAGGGACATTCCAATTGGGGCCATCAGTCATGTGATTTAAGTATGATGATTCCAATAAAACGACTGTTGCTAACAGTGGGAACATGCGCAGTAAGCGATTGAGATAAAACAGATGCAGACTTTTTAGAAGTTCCTCTGAAAAAAATAAGACGAGGTTTGTTTATTAAAGACTATCTTCCGTGCCAACCGCGTGGTACGTCAATAAAAGGTAGTCTAAACTATCTCCAGACCAACTTTTATTCAGATCAGTCCAAATAAAGTGTAGATGAAAATAAATAGATAAATCGAACGTAATGTAATAACGTAATGGATGACGGAACTATGAATAGGAGGTAATATATGTGACTCTTGCACAATCTCTTCTTATAATGTCATGGTGTTCATTATTAAACTAGTTTCAAAGAGTATCACCTATGAAGGAGCACAACTTTTAACAATTTACCCGCTGATATAAAGCATGTTAGCTCACTCGGCAGTTTTAAGTCTCGACTATCAAAACACTTAACTGAAAACTACCTTGAGTAATATTTTCAAAATTATCAAAGTAGTTGGGAATTTAACTGTCGAATGGGCGCTACTGAGTCATGTATACTTACAATATTATAATATAATAATTAAACTTTTTCTTTGGTGGCGGTTATATTTATAAGTTTATAAAATGATATTTGTATATTCTCATGTATGAAATGGTTCTCATGTATGTATGAAGTGGCTTTTGTGTCTTTTATGAGATTAAATGATTTTTTAACCTAATTTTGGTACGATACTCAACCCGCTTGGTAAGCTCATAAGTCATACTCTTCCTGGGGTCTAAAGCTATCTCCACACCAATTTTCATAGAGATCAGTCCAGTATATTAATCTTTCCTCCTATCAAATTAGTTTAAATATTGCAGTAATCAGTGATTACTTGATTCATATTATCAGTTGCTACACGCATAATAGCGTTGATCTTTTATTAATAACTATTGGTATTTGGATTATTTTTTATTAATCGAGTACTAGATAATTCGATGAAAGTGTCGTAGTGGAAGCTGTTTATGACGTCCATATTTTAAAATCAATAACAACACAGATAAATTTATTAGATTATAACTATTAAATTTATTCTATCTATTATATACATGACTTGATTCGATGTAATCATGGGAGATATAAAAGAATATGATAGTGAGTGATAGCATCAGTGGTTGCGTGCCAGTTGCGTGACATTAAATCGTGCGCATACGCAAGATTATTTACCTAACACGTAACCAGAACACCATTAATATTAAAACCTTCTTTTAAAAATAAACTAAAAATCACACAACTTACTTCCAGTCAGCTTGCTAACAGTGGTATAAACAACCAAAAACCCACTCAAGGTAAAAAAGGTGTCAACTGAGTATTCCGATCCAGTAACCCATAGAGCTTGCCAAGATCTTGACCACTAAAAGAAAAAAAAATCTATTTAAACAACATTATTTTGATCCATGATGAACAAAAAAATACAAAAAAAATAAATGAAAATCATTATTTGGTTCGGCCAATGAGAAATAACGCTAAACTAAATATTAAAATTGCGTTGTATGCCATTAAATATAATTAGCTATATTTATAAAGTGTCAAAAGTAAACTAAATAAAACGCATTTTCGCATGATACTTACTCTGACAGCATCGATTGGATTTGACCAAGAAACTTCATTAGTAAATGTGTGTCCTAGAACAATCCAGGCCATAGAAAGTGCTCTGATTCCATCTATACATTCTATGTTATCGGATCCTTTAGTAAATGTCATTAAACGACGTCCATTTGTGTATACTGAGAAAGATTTACCAATAACACTCACGGTTTTAGGATCTGAAACAATTTAAATATAATTAAAGACCATACCATATTATTAATAAATAAAGACTGTAAATTATACTAAATTATAACGTGTGTTATCTTTCTACTGCTTACCTGATTCCTTATAAAATGTGTGCCAAAGATCGTACGAAGTACTCAGCAATGTTAAAAGACCAATGCCGGAGAATAACGCTCTAAAGAAAGAATAATATTTTACTTCAGTTAACTGTATTTTTATACAAAGAGACGGATGAAAGAATATATATGGCAATGACTTCAGGATTTCACCTCAGCACACCCGGTAGCTGCTTTCAACACTAAGCTACGGTCGCCTCTTGTCAGGACCCTAAATTTCTTAACTGTATGAATTGTTACGTCATTACGTGACGTCACGTTCATCCATTTGTACCTCATGTAGGATACAAACCAACATGGCGAAGTAACATTCAACACAAATGTTGTAAAGAATGAACGCGTATCTTATTTCAAATTCTTATTGATTATTTTTATAGCATTTAGCTATAAATAATAATAAAAAATAAATATCACACAACTTACACACAGCGCCATCTAGTCCCAAACTAAGCAGAGCTTGTAATATGGGTACTAGAATAACTGATACTTATACATATATACTTTTCTTTTGTAAATACATACTTATTATACATAGAAACACCCAGACTAAGACAAACCTCCATGTTCATGCACACAAAGATTTGTCCTAAGCGGGAATCGAACCCGCGACTATGCTGACCAAATCATACAAGCAACATGCTACAAAAATAATCAAAAAAAGTATGAGGAACCTTCAGCCCACAGATATCAACATTCACAAAAGTAGGTTGAACATACGCTTCAATTGAAGACAACGGTGTTATGCCTCAATCTATATAAATAAAAATGAATTGTTGTTCGTTAGTCTGATTAAAACTCGAGAACGGCTGGGCCGATTGAGCTGATTTTGGTTTTAAAATGTTTGTCGTAGTCCAGGGTAGGTTTAAACGGTGAGCAAATATGGAAAAATTGCGAGTAAGATAGAGTAAGACGACAATTCCATTTTCCCATATAAAAGTTGACCACTTACTTTCTGTCAAACATTTGAAGAACGCATTAAAACAAGACTTTTGAATCGACAACATAATATCAACTTTGCTCATAACATCGTGTATTTAAATTTCAAAATATAAAAATAATTAATGTCTTGACATGTTTGATGGGTGCCAACCTAACAGTGTTACCAACTCTCAAAAATATTTTTATTATAATTATAAGTGTATCCGAACGTTCCATTGTTTTGTCATCTCATGTAAAAAAAATCCGAACGTTCCATTGTTTTGTCCATAGATTTAGAGACTTTTTGCTGCGCTCCTACTTTAACATCCTTGGTTTTGTCATCTCATGTTAAAAAAATTAATTGGAGAAATACTGAAATACTGCTAAAAGTGATTTTCTTTTCGCTGCTTACAATGCCGAGGAAAAGAAAACGACCTGACATAGGTCGTCGAAGTCGTGTAAATGTGCAACGAGCTACTTTACGCTCCAACCGCACTAATGACCAGCGAGAGGCTGATAATGATAACAGTCGTACAAGTATGGGAGAATTACGTTCAAGAGTAAATAACTATGAAGTGGATAGGCAGAGAATGGAACGAGTTCGTGCACATCGATCACAACAGCAGCGAGCACGGAATAATATTTTGTTTTTTATTTAATAAAATTAGTAAAGTCCTTCTCAGGTATGACGAGACCAGGGAAATAGGTATTCATTTTCATATGGAGGATAGAAATCTGTTGCGTAGTGATAGCTAAATCTATATATATAAAAATGAAACCCGTTTTCCGTTGTCACGACATAGCATGAAAACGGCTTGACCGATTTGGCTGTTTTTTTTTTGTAGAACAAAATAAATAAAAAACAAACTATATTAAAAATATATTTATAAATTTTCTGTAAAAATATAAGTGAGATGATTATTGAACCCTACGGAATAAACAGTATTATGAAAATATATATTTTGTTTTTTATTTAATAAAATTAGTAAAGTCCTTCTCAGGTATGACGAGACCAGGGAAATAGGTATTCATTTTTATATGGAGGACATTATAGATTCCAGTTCAAATTGAATAGGTACGCTAACATAAGATAGGTCAGCTATACAAAATAAAGTAGTGCATCAAATTTACGCTAAGGCGGTACAAAGTTCGCCGGGTCAGCTAGTCTATAAATAAAACATAACAATTCACGCCCATATTACCCATAAGGGTGTGCAGAGGTATATAATGCCCACAATTTACTATGCTTAGATACCATGTGATTGAGGGTGAGCCTAGCGTCATCCACCGGGCACAAATCTGGGCAAAACTCCCATATAACACTGTTGCCCGACCCGAGTTGAGACCTCGTGATGAGAGACGCATACGCTAAGCTGATTAGCAACGCAGTTAATAATAATGAGACAATCTATCACTATAATATGACGACCGGATGGCGGAGTGGGTAGTGTACCTGCCTGTAACGCCGAGGACGACCTTAAGACAAATCTTTGTGTGCATGAACATGGGGGTTTGTCTTAGTCTGGGTGTTTCTATGTATAATAAGTATGTATTTACAAAGGAAAAAGTATAATATGTATTAGTATCAGTTATTCTAGTACCCATAGTACAAGCTCTGCTTAGTTTGGGACTAGATGGCTTTGTGTGTGAGTTGTGAATTATTTATTTATTATTATTTATAATAAGATATAACTATACGTACTTACATCGCCACATAATTTGCTGGGGCCCAAGGCTTATCGTTTGGAAGACGACAATAGAGATCAGTATACTTAAATCCTACGACAGAAACGTTGAACAGAAAAGAGTCGAACGCTTGTCGAGTTGTACAAGGCTTTGGAACACAGAGAGCTAAAGTGAGCTGTGTTTGCGCTAGAGGACTGCCTGGAGCCATTCTGTAAAAATAAATATTATAAAAGATTCTTAAACATTATACTTCTATAGATAGCACTTGATTCCAAACCAGTGATTTGCGGAAAAGGGATTTTGAGACAGAATGGATCGGTTTAAGTTTTATTACGTATTTCTTGCGAAGAAGTGTGCTTTATGTAAATTTTAACGGTTGGACATGAAAATTACAATTATTGTAACCAGTTTACTGTTGTTTGTATCATTATATTATTGTAATATTACGATCTCTCATTTGTGACTTCGCTCGCTTAGTACGTCGATTCGAAATGTCAAAAAGTAAGCTTTACTCTTTCTGGGGTCTATGACTATCTTCTCACTAATTTGTATCACTATCGATAGGATAAATAGTTTTGGAATTGATTCGGTAGAATCCAATAAACGTAAGAATATTTCTTCTTCATAATCATAGTATAGGTTTACCTGTCATCGTCCGTATATTCTGAGTACCACTTCATCCTTTTTTGTAGATTCTGGTAATCTTGTACACTTTTTATAGTCTGATTTTCAAATTTCAATTCGCTTGGGTTAAATCTCAAACCATTCAAACTTGGCCATTCAGGTAGATCCAAATCTTGATTCAAGGGCACTCGAATAGCGCAATGTTTTCCTTGCAATATGGAATTCGTAAGTGGTTGATTGAAATTGATGCATTGATGATAATTGCCCATATCTAATGTATTACCTGCCAGGACACCACTAGGTATTCTGATGCCAGCATCAGCAACTAATGTGTAAAAAAAAAAATTACAATTTGCTGAACTATGAACGAAGTGTAATTGGTATATTTTAAGTAATGTCATCTATTTATTTTTCAACCGACTTAAAAAAAATTGGGATTCTCAATTCGATTGTACGATTTTTTTTTTGTTTGATCCCCGATTACTCAAAGACGCTTTAACCGATTTGATAAACTCTTTACTTTTATGAAAGAGTATACTAGACCACATGACATGGTCTTATTTTTATCAGGTCGCCATCTCATGATGGAATCGTAGAAAAATTGAGGGCAATCCTCAATTTTTAAAGGCTTCTATACTGATTTTCGTATATTACCTAAAGCTACTTGGATATTTGCATCTAGAATAGAATAGAATAGAATATCATTTATTTCTGAGTATATGGTATTACAGGTTTTACAATTAATACAAAGGTTCACATATTTACTACCGTAGCCGGTGTAGAAATATTACAATTTTTACCTGATATAATAATCTATTTATATACTATTTTACATTTTATTTAGAAAAAAAAAGAAGCATTTAAATAAATTTAAATGTTATTTTGTTTTTAAATGTTGTTTTCTACCTTTATTTATTTTACATTACAATTTATAATCCATAAAATCTTTAATTGAGTAGAAACATTTGTCCAAAAGCCAAGAAAACATTGCATGTCTAAACTTATTTATAGGTAACTGTCTGATCTGTGGTGGAAGCTTATTGAAAATTGTATCTAGCAGTCATAATTTTATGTTGGACTGGAAGGTGCAATCTCTCAACGTTTAGGAGTACGGGAGTTATTTGAATATAGGAACCTTAAGGCCGTTTACTTCTTCTTCGTCGTGTCGATGGCTGAGTCAAATTTTACTGGTCCAATAAGTGGCCACTGTTATGGGGCTCTCGTCGGCGTTTATGAGCGCCTCTCTTGTGCAGGTGGTAGGCCATTTTGGACAGTCATTAAGGTGGTCAAGGTTTTGACTTGCCATCGTGGTGAAAGGATTAGCCAATTCGCTTTTAAGAACTCGCGAATTGTCCAGGGTGCGCCGGACGTAGGGAATTGTTGTGTACGTCACTCGGGGAGGCTCCTTTCATGCACCCCGTTTGCATGCAGGCCGTTTACTGTAATATTTAGATGAGGCAAGACGTTGTATATTACTTAAGTATTCCTTAATTTATAGTGCACTTTTTTTAATTGATGTCGGTTTTTTGTTTAAATTATTATTCTGAGAACTATTGATTTATTTTGCAAGAGTGAAGTTTCTATGTAAAATAATAAATAACATTATTCAGCTTATAAGACATTTTACGTGTATACATCAACTTTTACTATGTATGCGGATTAATAAAAATAAATGATCAGGTACTTACAGTACAGAGCTAACATAGGAGTTGTTGCTATAGTTTCAATTTGTGCCGCACATAATTCTTCATCTAACACTTTTTCATATAAATCATGATATAATGCATTTGTAGGAGTTTCAAATTCCACAGATCCATTTACTAAATTAATCACAAAAAATATTAAAAGAATAACACAAATTTTCCTTAGAGACCCCATTTTGATTAATTATTTAATCACTATTTCAACATTTGTTTTGTTAATTCGTTTTGTTGAGATAAAAATACAATCAGCGAAAACGTTTGTTCATCGCTTAATAAAGAAAAAATATGAAAATAGATCAGATAATTAGAATAATCCTAATCTTATCGTTAGGATAAGGTATTAACGGACTGATATAAATTAATTATGTTTTCATTGCGTTACTTTTTAATTACACAGTTGTATTACATTGGTACATAGCTGTCGCCCGCGACTTTGTTTGCGTGGGCTTCGTTCGTTTTTACCCGTGGCATACGTATTGTCAGTTCCGGTAGGTCGTAGTGGGAGTAAGAAAATACACACAACGCCATCTATTATTTTTCTTTTACTTATGATTTACTTAAACCCCTAAGTATACCCTATTGAGTATAAAATTTAGAAAATCCCTAAAGTAAAATTCATTTATTCAAGATCAACAATACAAAATTTCGTGCTTCTTACTCCAAAAATGACGTACTTTCATACAACCATTTAAGAGCATTAAATGGTTGTATGAAAGTATGTCATTTATTTATTTTACCATGTACGGGGTAAAATTACCAAAAATCCCTACTTAGTGTACTACACCATGTAAGGAACCTTCATGCAAAATTAGAAGTTTCTAACCCCGGCGGTTTAGGCTCTGCATTAACGAATCAGTTTGTCAGTCGGCTGAACAATTATAAACCATAATGTATGGATTACATTTGTTTCACAGTTTAATTGCCAAACCCTTACAATAAGGTGGGTAATAATACCTTAAAGGCTTTTTATGTCTGTAGGCAAACTGAAACAAGAACCAATTGCATTTCTTTATCTTTTTTGCACATAATAGGAACAGAATGCCAGCTCATGTTCACGAACCAACGTTCGACGAACTCGCGGGAGGGCCGGAGGGGTACGTGCGTGATCAAAAGTGTTCTTAGAAACTGTGTCTGTGAGCGATGTCTATGTGTGCTTTGCTCGAGCGCGCGATGTATGTAGCTTGCCTTCTGTATTCAGTGTTATTTGTATAACACCTTTTACCATAGAAATCTTAATAACTAGTCAATAGAAATGCTATCGACTATCTTTTAACACTGGGACGCATGTCGCCGGTTTTCAAATACCACTTTTTGTATTCCTGCAAACAAAATTATTCTTTTTGGCGATGACATTAAGACGACAATTCCTCAACTCGCACTTATGTTCGATGAGACAAATGCGCTTGTATTCCTGCAAACAAAATTATTCTTTTTGCGATGACATTAAGACGACAATTCCTCAACTCGCACTTGTGTTTGACTTGACAGATGCACGGCGACAAGGTCACGCGTCTTTGACATTTCTATTGCCTTATTATTAAGATTTCTATGCCTTTTACTGATATCCATAACCGTACAAGAACTGGCATGTAGTCTACTATCAGCTACTTTTGGTATAATTGTTTTATAGTAAATTTAAGAAGTGCATTATTATGTAATTACCAAAGTAGGTAATGTTAATAAAAGAATGAAACATAAAAAATCTAAACAGCAGGTAAAAAATCAACCGATTACATCTTTTTCGGAGAATATTGAACATGAAATTAAATTAATAGTTTATCTTATTTTAATCTTACGATTATATCTTTATTTCGTGTAATTATTATCTTTTAATATGAGTATAAATATAAAATTATTATCGGGTGGTAGATAATATTCAATGATTCGATTGACGACCGGATGGCGGAGTGGGTAGCGTACCTGCCTGCGACGCCGAGGTCGTGGGTTCGATTCCCACTTAAGACAAATCTTTGTGTGCATGAACATGGGGGTTTGTCTTAGTCTGGGTGTTTCTATGTATGATAAGTATGTATTTACAAAAGAAAAGTATATATGTATTAGTATTAGTTATTCTAGTACCCATAGTACAAGCTCTGCTTAGTTCGGGACTAGATGGCGTTGTGTGTGAGTTGTGGAATATTTATATTTATTTATATTTATTTAATTTACATCAATGGGATTGTTACAGTCTTTCACTTGCTTTTTCACCCCTGAAAAAACAACATTAGCATTAATAATTTTAGTAACAGACTTGGTTTGTTTAGTATTTTCTACCATAACGTTGTCTTCCGAATAACACACAATGTTAAAATAACTCACAATATAATAAGTATAGTACTTTTAAGACTTACCACTTCCTAGCAAAAGTTTAAACAACGTAGAACACGGAAAATCTATGACCAGCATTATACAGAAGGACCAAGCCATGGAGTATACGTAGTGCGCCAGAAATTTAAACGTCTAAAACACACAAACATATATTTTTCACGATATTTCTTTTTTTTTTATCGCCCGTTAGACAGTTTAAAATTAGTGATTTGTTTAATTAAACTATTTCAGACACAATGGATATACTAATCAATCAAAGTATACATAACATATTATTCAATGCTAAAAAAGTAGAATTGCTATAAGTTTTTTTGTCATCACCACTTTTTTGTAATTGTATTAATGTAATTAATGTGTACAATAACGTATTATACTAAACTATGCGATTAGTCGCAAAAAACACTTATAAAAACAACTTCTCCGTATTGAGGCTAACCGCTTAATGCGTAGACAGCCTTAGTTGCTACATAACTATTGTAAAAGCAACATTAAAAATAAAAACTTACAATTGCAGCAGGCGTGAAATAAAATGTTGTTACAGCAGTAGCGTTCACAGACGTCATTAACATACAGTGTACTAAATACATTGCATAAGAAAGGCGGGAATGTATCTTCCACATTTGTAGAGACAGGAACCAGTTAATTGGACCTTAAAATATAGAAAAATCGAATATTATGCTTACGATATATTTATGAAACATTGAACTTATTTTTAATAAACATTTAAACATATTTCAAAGCTACACCAGACGCCTCGAACCGATATTTCACGCGCGACTTTTCATTGAACCCTAAAAAATTCACCAATACAAGTGCTACAAGAATGGTCATTGTGTGCAGGCATAACGTGCAGGTGATGATATAAAAAGATTAGAAGTTTGTCACCGGATAAAAAAAAATATAAATCTTAACAGTAATTTTTTAAGGAACGTAATATTTTCTGATGAAATGCAAGTTGCCAACAACCGTCCAAACTATATTTATTGGAGTCGACAAAATCCCTTAAGAATCCAGGAGGGACACCGTCAAGCTCGATTTTCATTGAACTGCTGGGTACTACTTCTTTATAATAAGGTTCTATTATTAATTGATGATGAACGTCTAGACAAATATAAGTACACGATACTTAGACAAGTAAATGTATGGGCTACTCGGGACAGCTCTTCCCGCGTCTTGGCCTTTGGTCCGACGATTGAGCCGTCTAGATAACAGAGTAACTAAATATTGAATTATAGTCTGATTAAAACAAAAACAGAAATAGTACCTCCAAATCCATTCACACTCGCGTAAATTATACAACAAACGGCAAGCGCCCATAAGCTTCTGTAGAAAGAATTAAATATACTGATCATTGTCTGATTGTCCCATTCAGGTTGGTTCATTGGATGAATTGAATATATCAAATATGTTGTAAGTGATAACAAGCAAATCCAGTAGATGACAACCCATGCCTGTAAAGAGTAAACTATTTATAATACATTCAATATGACCGCCTCATTTTAATCGTAATATATTAGGGATTTAATATAAGAATGACAATTTTTTTTTTATTTAACGAGCCCGTGACACCGACCGTTTTTGGATAATATTGGTAAATTTATCTTACCCCTTTTAATTTTATTTTTGTCACTCGTACAGCATACCCAAAGATCATTCCAATAAAGAATGGAGACGCTCGTGTTAGTGTGTTCATATAGTAATAATACAAATAGTCTTGGCCTTCATGCTCTCGGCTGAAAATAAATTAACAGAATATTAATATTAATTGATGTACATACATAGTTCGTTTTTCATAGTTAAGGGTAGACTCTGCACACATATAAAGGTATTGCTGTCTCTATCGGTCTTATATATAAATGTGTGAGTGAAAATACATGTTGATGTTCAGTTGTTACTCAACGGTTCAATACCTAGGATTTGTTGTTTGATAAGTCTGCCGATATTCAACAAAATTTTGTTGCTATGGTAACAATGGCGAGATTTGTATGTGGAACAGGGATGTTTATTGTTCCACAGTCAGTTGCATTATGCACTAGTCGACCAACTAGTCGACTAAAAATCTACTAAATATAGATAGATATTCTATACCTTTAGGCATAATTCAGACTAAGAACTTACGACGCTGTTTTAACAGGCGGGCAGGCAACTAAAAGAGATAAAAAAAAACCGACTTAAAAAAGTAGGTAAACTAAAAAGCAAAAAATAAATTTACTTCGCACAAAATAATACGTTTTTTCATTTAGTTAAATAGAAATTATTAAATATTTATTTTATAATTCTGAAGTCGGTGCCAAGTAATAACAACCTTTCTACAATATCAAATTACAGTTCACACAAAAAGGGAGGCGTAGGTGTTCTAGTGCGCGGTCGCCCAGTACTGGTACTTACCACAGAAATATAACTAATATTTAGTCAGAAAAAGTTGTTAGAACGATTGATATTATCTATACAGAGTTATTAATTGTTTACTTGGCACCGACTTCAGAATTATAAAATAAATATTTAATAATTTCTATTTAACTAAATGAAAAAACGTATTATTTTGTGCGAAGTAAATTTATTTTTTGCTTTTTAGTATACCTACTTTTTGAAGTCGGTTTTTTTTTGTTAAAAATTATTTTATTTTACGATTTTAAGTGATGGGTAGACCGAGCAAGAATGTTTCTCAAATGAGGAGGCGACGGTTACTTGAGACGGAAAACTTATTAATAATAGACAAGAATTAAATTCTTTCGCCTGACTATTGAGGGTCACGACCTTCCATCATCAGCTCATTTGACACAATAACTAGCAGTAGGAATACGCGTACAGTAGTGAAAGAATTATCCTTAACCTCCTAACTATTGAGGAGTTGACCTTCCATCATCAGCTCAACTACATAAAATTATTGCGACCAAGCGTAAATCCTGGCCTCGATTAATAAAATATGAGGGTTGCCCCCGATTTCTCTGGGATCCCATCATCAGATCATGACATGCTGACAATGGTACCACCTTTGAAATATCTGCGTTCCAACAGCTCACTTGACATCATAACTAGCAGTCTGAATATTATGTGTACAGTAGTGAAAGAATTATCTTTTAACTCCAAACCATTGAGGAGTTGACCTTCCATCATCAGCTCATTCACATAAAAATACGTAAATACTGCTGCAGCTTTGAAAAACACACTAAAAACATTACATGTGCCTATAAAATTCGAGGGTTGCCCTCGATTTCTCTGAGATTCCATCATCAGATCACGACATGCTGACGATGGGACCATTTTGGAATCATCTCCTGTCTAACAAAAAAAGAATCATCAAAATCAGTTCATAAACGACGGAGATATCCGTGAACAAACATAAAAAAAAGCAACATATATACGAATCGAATTGAGAACCTCCTCCTTTTTTAGAAGTCGGTTAAAAAGATTTCACGTCGCGTTTTACGCCATCGGTTTTTTTTACATAATAATATTTATATTTATACATATCTTCATTATGTGGGCCTGCTGGAAATATATTAAAGATTAGCCCAGCAATTTAAAATAATCATGATTATAATGAACTTAAAAAGCTGATCTGTTTATGTTGTTGCTTTTCAGGTTCATTTGCATTTATCCATACAATTTGTCTACATCTATCTTGGGCTATATAAACTGGACGCAACGCGACGACGCGACGCGCGACGCAGTGCTTCTGTGTCTATGTCACAGAATACAGATAAATATGAAGCTAGCTAGTCGATGTGAGTTGAGCCTAAGGATATAGCGCGTCCTTATTCTGTAACATGATTTAATTTTGGCGTCCGTATTCAGTTTGATTTTGATGATGATGTACAGTCGAGTTCAAAATTGCCATGAGGTTTACAGCAAGGGTAATTATTGTCGCTTTCGCAATACGTCCAATTTGAGTTCGCGTCAAGGCGTCAAGCCTTGCCCGACGCCCACGCATGAAAATAGAGGCTATAGACACAAATTTGATATCAATAAAACTTTGCGTGTTTTTTTTTTTTTTTTTTGAAAAGCTTACTAGCAATTTGCAAATACAAATTACTAGTATTCTTGTTAACCCCCTGCAGCTAAGCTTAATTCGCTTGTGATAAGAGGAAGTTTTACGTCCGTGGTGTAATGCCCAGGATTCGAACCCACGACCTCTCGATCGTAAGACCGATGCCTTATCCATTGCGCCACGGCCGCTTAATTAAGCGGGCTTTGTCAACAAAAAAAACATTAACACTCATCAAGATCGATTAAACGATTTTATTTTGCAGGAACAACAGACCGACAGACATTCAAAGTTACTTTGGGATTTATAATATCACTAGTTTCTTCTGCGACTGCACCCACGTAGTATGTCGATAGTATGTAATTGCATCAAAACATTAGTACTATAATATAATAGTGATAGTACCGTTTAACTCTTGATTCTGAGTGTTTTCTTTATTTAAATAATAAAACAAAGTTTAGAAATGATACTGTATTATTTAGGGTATATAATAATAATATTTAATAATATTGCTCTAATATTTAGCACATTGCGTTTCTCTTGAGACAGTGATAAAAGAATTGCATTATTCTGCAACATGGCATTCGTTATTTATCTAATAATTCTTACTTTCTTCAGCTCTATTTTACGTTTAATCTTATTCATTTTTCGCTCTCGTGAAGTATAAGCTGACAAATAGGCCAAGTCTCTTCTTTTCATTCTGCGGTTCACTAAAAATACAGAAATGTAAATAATTTACCTCAGCACAAACTCAAATGACAAAAATCTTTATTACTATGCGGTTTATATGCTGTAAATATATTTATCTTATTTTTGTTCAAATTTGCTGAAACGGTTATGTATTTGATTGTACATATGAAAGAACAAAAATGACATGCACGATATAATGACATTACAATTTAAGTATTTGTAGATATAATGATATATTTACTATGTAAATAATTAACAAAACACAATGTAAAGATTGTTTACCCATATTTAAGTCCAGAGAAACCATTTAAATATTATAATCAACATTATAAAATACAAGTGTGACATATGATATGACACAAGCGAATTGCAATGAATGACACTGTAATTAGGCCAAGAGCTATGCATTTTAAATGAATATTGTATCTGCATAGTTATTAATATGCATGTAGAAGGTTTTAGGTTTCGAAAGCATTTAACGATTATTATTATTACTCCAACTCAATGATAAATTAACAAGACAATTAAACGTTGTCTTTTCAAAGATAATGTGACATGTTTCTATAGATACTAATACTCTGCTCGGCATATATAGCTGACTATTAATTTATAACAGCCCTTGAAAGTATGGGGTGATTAGGGACGTGATAAAAATAAAAAAACAGACTATGATCAGCCTCATCATTTACACATTTTAACAGTCAATCGTTTTAACATTTACACTTTGTCACAATAGTACAATTGTATACAATTGTCTTTTGAAATAATATATAAATAACTATTAATAAGTTATTCATGCAAAAAACAATCATTGTTTTCAACTAACTGTTTTATTTCTGTTATTCGTTTAGACTTTGGTACTTTTAACCCATATGCCATGTATACAGCTCAGTCCCTAAATGATTATTTACATAAAAATATAATTCAATTATGTTTATAAAGAACGAAAAGATTCTGCAGCTAGATCTCGGACTATAACTTGTTGCAGTCGTGAATGTCAAAAAAGGTTCAATGCAGTTCATTGCATACTCTCTGGTCGGTAGACTATGGTATGTCATATCTCGGCTTGGTTCGGTATCTCACTGGCACCCCTCCTTCACTTCCGAGTAGCTAACGAATGGCTGCCTCACCCCCTTCAATGAGTTGAGATAGATATTGTAATTTTCTTTAATTTGTAATATGGTATTTGATGAATGAAAATGAGGTATTTTGATGATAATTATTGATAAAATAGAAAGTACATTATATTTACGAGGGTCCTTCGTTTCGAAAACTTGTAATAATCTGTTGTATAATACTAAAAAAGTCGCATTTGTTAGGGCGTTCAAAACTACGGATGTTTGGATGCCTATAATTTTTAAAATAGACAGACTAAAGATAATTTGAAATCGAAGGAACATAGATAATCATGTTTTAAATTTACTGTGCAAAAATTATAACATTGTGATGAAAAATGTAAAAGATACAACCAGACTCATTTTGTATGAGAATTCCTTACCGGGAGTTCCCTCTTAAGGGCTTTTATTCCACAAAATCAATATTGTACTTAAGTTCATGAGTAGGTATCAAAAATATACAGCAATATATTATGTTCAACGCAAAAAAAAGAAGAGAGAATTTTATCTTTAAATTTTTTCCTTTTAATAATTTTTCTTCTTTTAATATTCCAAATTTCATATTTCATTTTCTCTGTACACATTCACATAAAACATAAACCTAAACGCTCATATATTATTATAAATTATAGGAACTGACCCCGCAACCCCCATTGCATGAGGGAATTCCTTGATAAAAATGTATATCGTTGAAGCAGTTAGTACACCAATGCATCCAATACTTAATGCGCTCCATGCATACTTCTTTTTGCCCAAAAGTACCCAGAATAAGATGATTGGAGACAAAATGTGGAGCTGAACATCGATAGCCAAGTACCAGGATTGGATGATACACTGAAAATATTTAAAATAAAGAAAAAATGAACTTAAAATAGACGTAAAATACGAAAGTGCTCTATAAAAGTTGGTTGTTGTATACATACTATTAAATATGCATTTGCAAAGATGGTATGGCAGCTGAGACTCAAGCTTGGGGTTCGGTTGTGGAGGACTGATGGCAGTAGCTCCACGTAAACTACTGATATTCAACTAAAACCGTTACACTAGAAACCAACTCCAATGTAATTTGTAAATAGGCTTAGAAGATGGATTTGTATTGATAGCATCATGTATTACTAAAATTTTAGGTTGTTGAAAAAAAAATGGTATTTTATACAAATCACATCATGTTTAAATAACAATGCGGATGCAAAAAGTAATCACCATTTGCCCTGGAGTCACGTAATTCTGGATATGTAACAAAGTAGACCACCAAGTTGCCCTACACCTATTGACGTAGCTTGCTGGACCGTTCCAATTCGGTCCATCTGTCATGTGATTCAAAAATGATGCTTCAAGCAACACAACTGTGGCAAGTACCGGGAACATACGCAGTAAACGGTTTAAGTAGAAGAGATGCAGCTTCTTGAGGAGACCAACTGAAACAGATCATGACATTTCATTTGAAATATAATACAATGTTGTCAAAAACCTGAAAGCTGTTTGTACTAAATCAGTAACCAAATCCAGGTTTTCTAAAAGATACGACAAAAAACACGTTTTTGATACATAACACTATTTGGAATGTTCGATTTATATGCAAAAATAAAATATTTTTCATATTTTCTCGTAAAAATAGTGTAATAGAAAAAAAGTTGTAAAGAAAAATAAAAATAAGATTAAACACTATATTTAAAATAATTATGATATTAATATCTATATAGTTCACTTACTTCCTGTTACCTTCCCAACAGTAGTGTAAACAATAAGAAATCCACTTAATGTAAAAAACGTGTCAACAGTGTAGGTGCCTCCTCCAGCCCAGAGATATTGCCACGATCTGGACCACTGAAATTGTAAGGGCCTTTCTTATGAACAACCGTCAAGTATGGTTATTCAAAGGATAAACAAACAATTGAATGTATCCTGCATTCGAATTTCATAATAACCCTTAATCAAATGAACATTTTTTTCAATAAAATTGAAATTTTGTCACGGTTTTTAGGTAAGAGGATTTTATAGATTTCGAAAAAAAACTCCTTATTTTTATAAAAAGGGGGGAAATGGGTTTTTTTTTTTATAGATATTGGCACTGATTAGAGTTGCCAATAAAGAAATAATAAAAAAATATTACAGAAGTGTCAAGTGGGAAATAATTTCCCAATATTTGAATAAGGGATAATTTAGTTTCAAATGTCATATATATTTTTTTTACTTTATGTTTAATAAAAAGTGGGTATAAATCGGGGCGCTGCAGTGCCACTGTTGAGATCGTGTTCCACGTAAATCTATGTTAAAAAATATAAATAATTTGAATTTCGGACAAAAAACCAGTTGTGAAGCCTGCTGTTACAATAATACTGTGTGTCAAAATAAAGTTTTTGTGTAAACTG
This sequence comes from Hypena proboscidalis, assembly GCA_905147285.1. Lineage (NCBI taxonomy): Eukaryota > Metazoa > Arthropoda > Insecta > Lepidoptera > Erebidae > Hypena > Hypena proboscidalis. The sequence continues at coordinate 5,055,516 of LR990132.1, forward strand.
AAGATTGTAGCCGTTATAAAGCAAAAAGTGATGTCAACAACAAACAATTTGTTTCGTACTGTCAAAGAGAATTGAGGCGGAACTGAAGATTTTAAACGTGCCAATTGGACTTTTCGTGATACTGCACTGTTGGATCATCATTTAAAGCAAGGTTGGTCAAAAATTGAAATTGGTTTACAAAATTATAACCTAAAAATTCAACCAAAAATAATAGTCATCCGACAGTTCCGAAACCAAGAAACGCCATCTATCTATCTCAACGAACAACATTATAGTTAAATCTGTTGATACCTCCACTGACCACGAGAGGACTATAGTGAATATTCCACATAGCGCTATCTAGCGACGAGGAGCGAAGTTAATTACAAAAACAACAATATATTTTAATTTTAACTATGGAAGAGATTATGGCAGCACTTCGTAAAATTCAAATAGATATAGACGAGCAAAAAGAGTCTATAAAAAACAGCGCTGAAATGGTAACAGAGAAAGTAACAGAAAATGTAAACAAAATAATAAGTGAAAAATTTAAGTCATGGGAAGAAAATCAAGATAAACTAAAGGAAAAAATAGAAGCTCAAGAACAAAGGCTAAATCTTTTGGAAAAACATGTAAGACAGAGGAACATTGTTTTCTTTGGTATTGAAGAAACTGAAAAATCATATTTTGATCTAGAGAAAATCGTTATCGATTTTGTAAACAAGTATTTTTCATTAATACTAAACTTCAGTGATATACAAGAGACCAGACGTATAGGCAGAAAATCAGAAAAAGCACGGCCTATTACAGTGACACTTACAACAATGGGCAATAAAATTAAAATAATGAAGCAGAAATCGGCCTTAAATGATACCTCTTTCTACATAAAAGAAGACTATCCTCTACACGTTTTAGAGAAAAGAAAAGTTTTGCAAGAACAAGTAAAAATAGAGAGAGAAAAAGGTAATAATGCAATTATTAAATACGATAAACTTATTATCCTCACTAAAACAAACACTGAATTAACAGATAACAGAAAAAGAAATCTCTCTATTTCACCACAAAACCACTCAAATAATAAGAATAATACCCCCCGTAACACTCAAGCTGCGAAGAAAAATAAAACTATAATTTCACGTACTGCACCGCAGAGATCTGCTAGCTTCTCGGACGGGATGGTCAAACCAGGTATTCTAAACTACTTTGTAAACAAAACCGGAAAAGGTCAAGTAGAAGATAACAGCATTAATTAGCAACTAACAGAACCTCTCTCAAAAAATATATACACAAAACAAAAATCAACAAAGAACGCACATCTTCCAAGCCGGCCGGTCACCGAGGAGGATTACGACCACTACCTTCCACAGGATACACAACATAAAAATAATAATAAAAATTACCCAAAAAACACGGGATCAAAAACGCTCTACATATCTACATATAATATTAGAACTTTATCGTCACAAGAAAGATTAATAGAACTTACTGAAACTCTATCAAATATTAAATATGATGTCATAGGATTATCTGAGGTGCGACGTCTGGGTAACGAAATAGCAGAATACGAAAATTTTATACTCTGTCACACGGGAGAAACACCAGGCAGGCACGGAGTCGGCTTTATAATTAAGAAATATTTAAAACAATATTTAGCAGGCTATGTCGGCATCTCAGAACGAGTAGCACTGATGAACTTGGACCTACCATGTAAACAACTTACTTTAATTCAAGTTTATGCCCCAACTGAAGCTGCAAACGAAAAAGAGGTCGACATTTTTTATGAAAACATATACAAAGCCATGAGTATGGCGTACAAAGATTTCATTTTAATGGGAGACTTTAACGCAAAAATAGGTCAACCACAAAAATATGAAGGATTGATAATGAAACAAAACGGCTATGGAGAGAGAAACGCCAGAGGTCAAAGACTTATTGACTTTGCCTTGGAAAACAAGCTAGCAATAATTAACACCTTCTACAAGAAAAACCTCAAAAGAAGATGGACTTGGTGCTCTCCGAACGGCCAGTATAAAAATGAAATCGATTATATACTGTCAAACCGACCACAAATGATTCAAAATATTGAAACTTTAAGTATTAACTATCCGTCAGATCATAGACCAGTCAGAGCAACGATTACACTCAAAAAGACTATTAAAAGTAGAGCTAACTATAATAATAATAATAAATATAGCATGCTTAAAACTGATAACGAAATATCATCGTACATAGAGTCGCTCAAACACTCCATACCTGCACTACTAAATTCTGACGAAGAGGATACAGTCAATAATTACTATGACAAATTAACAAATACTATTCAAAAAAGCTTACACGTAGCGCGAAACTCAAACCTACATATAAAAGACCGAAATGTACTATCTGAGCGCACTAAGAACCTCATCAGAAGAAGACAGGAGCTACAGAAAACCAGCAACAAATCTAGAGCGACGAAAAACGAACTTAAAGCTCTATATAAGCTGATAAGCAAGTATATTAAATTCGACTACAAGAAACACAGAACCAATACCATAACTAAACATCTAGAGGAAAAGGGCAGCTTGAAAAAGGGATATAAAGAACTAAGCTTTAAAAGAACATGGATTGAAGGATTGAAAGTTTAGATTGAAAGATAAAGTTACATACAACCGCAAGGATATTATAAATATTGCCACAGACTTCTACAAACAACTGTATAGCGCAACAATTAAACCCAACACTACCTATGTAAATTACGAAACACAGTCGCCAATGCAACGCTTTATAAAACCTATCGATCAAAGAGAAATAGTAGAGTCCATAAACAAGCTAAAACCCGACAAAAGCCCTGGATCGGATAACATTACTAATGACGCCATTAAGAAAGCCCACGCAGTACTAGCTGCCCCACTTGAAAAATTATTTAATATTATCATAGACACGTTTGAAACGCCACCCCAGTGGTCCGAATCCAACATCACATTGATTTATAAAAAAGGGGATCCCAAAGATATCGGAAACTACAGACCAATCAGTCTTATGTCGACTTTATACAAACTGTTTGCTACAATTATAAACAACAGAATAAGCCCGATACTAGAACATGAACAACCTATAAAACAAGCTGGATTTAGAAAAGGTTTCTCAACTGTGGATCATATTCATACCTTGGAGTTGATAATCGAAAAATATCAAGAACATCAAAGACCTCTATATTTAGCTTTTATTGACTACCAGAAAGCTTTTGATATGGTCTCACATGAAAGCATATGGGCAACTCTGAGGTCTCAAAATGTTGAAGAAGGATACATTAAGATCCTAAGAAGTATTTATAGTAGATGTACTAGTAGAGTCAAACTAGAGACGATTGGACCAAGCTTTCCTGTTGAACGCGGTGTGCGACAAGGGGACCCTCTATCCCCCAAAATCTTTATTGCAATACTAGAATCCATAATACAAAAACTAGATTGGAGAAATCAAGGATTAAAGATCGATGGAAAAAACCTAAGTCACCTCCGTTTTGCAGACGACCTCGTTTTGTTATCTGAAACAAGCTTTCAATTACAACATATGGTTAAAACTCTCCATAAAGCTAGCAGAGAAGTGGGTCTTGAAATCAATGTTACAAAAACAAAAACAATGACTAACCATATAAAAACAAACATAAAAATAGACGATCAATCACTAGAATATGCAGAACAATATATTTACTTAGGAAAACAAATTGGTTTCAGTAAAGACAGCAATGAGCTGGAAGTGGAAAGACGAGTTAAAACTACTTGGTTAAAGTACTGGAGCTTCAAAGAAGTATTTAAAAGCGACATGCCTTTAAATTTAAAAAAGAAGGTAATGGATTCATGTCTTATACCATGTTTAACATACGCATGCCAAACCTGGCAATTTACAAATAGGACGAAAAACAAAATAATCACATGTCAACGTAGTATGGAACGTAGCATGATGAACATTAAAAGAATACAAAAAATAAGGCACACCGATATAAGAGCTAAAACCAAAACAATTGATGCTCTTAACCAAGCACAAAAATTAAAATTGAGATGGGCCGGGCATGTAGCGCGTCTAAAAGACAATAGATGGACAAAGTCGGTGACGTCATGGCAAGGTCCACCAGGCAAACGCCGTAAAGGTAGACCATATGCGAGATGGGAAGACGACATCAAAAAAATAGCCGGATCACAATGGCGAAGAATCGCACAAGATAGGGAAGCATGGCAATCCTTGGAAGAGGCCTTCACCTAAGAGGGGTTCCTAAAATAAATATATTATTATATCTATTCTATCAAAAATATTTATGAAAAAACTAGATTAGACCAAATTTTATAAAAGTATAGTGATAATTTTAAGATAATTTTAAGTAAACAGTGTAATTTTAAGTGAAAAATATTTTAAGATAATAATAATGTAATTAAGGTTTTTGGGAAATAAAAGGCTTTTTTATTTTTTTATTTTTTATTATTATTTATTATAAATCGGGGCAAACATCTTGAGCAAACGACCTTGAATGCGCAGAAACGAATTTTGGGTCTCTTTGGTTACGAGGCTGAGGCGCAATATATAGGAAAGAAATAACGTGCAGAGCATGGTTTTTTTTCTATTCCAGATGTATGCTAAGCAAATAATATACTAATTAGCTAAATTTAAACTCCAAATGATATAACTTTTTTTTTTTTTTTTTTATTTAATGGTAAGTTACATTTACACAGTTTGGTGGTTTTTCTCGCCAAACACCGTTGTTTATAGGCGAGATGCATATAAACAACTGTATTAGAACTTACAGCATTTATAAAATATATGCGTTTATACGCATATAAGTAAACGTAATTTTATGAAAATGTTCAGTATTAATATAATTCAAGACACGGTTTTTATTGCTTTTACATAAAACAATTTTGGTAGTGTAATGGTAAACCGGACTCCCGGGAGTAAAAAGGGGGAATTTACCAAGAACCTAGATCCGAATCCAGGGCATATGTCGACAGGCACTACAACCTTGTGTGGCAAAGAGAAGCACCCCATCACATCGTACATCTGATAGCACTCAACCCACAAATTAGCTTAGTAAGCTTAAGCACGCCCCCCACACTAGTGCCCCTCGACACCTTGGTTGTAGGCAGTTAGCTTTAGAGAAAAGCTAACTACGTCAGTCTGTCTGTCTGTCCATTTCACAAGAGAGGGCAATCCACCTCCAGCTCTTTCCAATCTCCAGCTGAAGTTATGTTATCAATTCGACCGATACCGGATTCGTAACGGTAACTCATAACAAGAGCTAACAACTTGTTTTCGCGCGCGAGGTGCACACCGGCACACGTGACCGGAAGAGAATAGCCGAAGTTTGAGCCACAGTCACCCAACTTTACACTTATGTGTACACGTATTATGACTAACTTATCTATAAAAGTTGATTACTCAAACGCTGGAGGTCCGACATCACCTTTGGCGGATGTACCTCTCTCCGCCCTGACCCGCGTTAAGTATTATACTAATTGTATTGAGGACTCATATATAATCTTACAATGGTCTAACTTAAATAATTGCACAAGTAATATGTATTACTCAAGTGTTGATAAACTCACCAAGCATTGGCGCTGCATGATTTCAAACACTTACGTGAAATACTGCTACTGTTGCAACTTGAAGCTTCAGTCACTGACTCTATTAACTTAGATAGAACTTCTCACGACTTTAAAAATAAGACTAACGAAAACTCTCTCACTAGTAGTCGTACCGAACTCTCCGGGATTCCAAAACCCAATGCCTTCCTAATTGCCTTACTCCTTAACATCGAGTCGCCGACGCTATCCCTATGCCGCTTCATCCTCGGTTTTTCCCCAGATGAGGGTTTTTTGTTCTCGCTTCGTTGAAAAGACTCTCAAACACGTGTGCCCGTCGCAACTAATAAATTTGTGTCAGTGTGTCTAATAAATTAGCAGGTTCTTTAGATAGTATTGTTTTTATATCGCCACGACGGCGACGGTCTAAGTACGGACCTTTGTCAGTAAAACTATTGTTAGGACCGTGCAATACTATCATAACAACCAGATGTTTGGTTTCATAGAATAAAAGATTTTAGAAGGTTTTGTTTACGTCGCGTCCTTAGAATATTATTTGTATATCGAACCCGCGACCTCTGCGTAGCAGGCAGTTGCACTACCGCTATACTGTCGGCTAAATAAATGTAAGATACAAATTATTATAGCGTCTGCAGATAATTTTACAACAGAAATTATCAAGTTAGATTATATTTTTTGTACAACACATAATAACTATGGACGGTTATAGCTTAGGTCACATTTCAATCCGTGTATTTTGCATTTCCAATTAATTGGTTAATAATAAAACATCTTACCTTCTTTCTTAATAATCGTAAACCACACATCGTAAATAGTGCTGACCAACGTTAGAAGACCTATTAAAGAAAATATCACGCTGAAAAATAACAAATATAATTTAGAATCACAAATATTCTTAGGCAAAAGTAAAATATAAAAATATTGAGGTTGTATGGCTATCAAAAGTTATGTACTGTTATGTATAAAGTAAAGTTATGTATTGAAAAAATTTGGTCTAAACGTATTTTTGAATCAAATAAAGATATTTAAAAGATAGCTAGATGGAAAATAATTCTCAAAATGGGAGTGAGCAACGTTATCAGACTGACATATTTAGGTTTGAACACTATCAATACCTGTAGGTATAATAATATAATATATATAGTATATATTGGTTGGGCTCTAGGTACTTACGTAGCCACCCAATCAGCTGGTGCCCAAGGTTTATCATTAGGCAGACGACAATAAGCATCAGTATATTGAAAATCCAAAGCAGAAACATTAAACAGAAAAGAGTCAAATGCTTGTCGAGTAGTGCAGGGCTTAGGAACACAGACTGCCAGCGAAAGTGTTAGTGTAGAAAGAGGATTATCTGGTGATATTCTGCAAAAAAAAACATAGACACGATACAGTTTTATTTTATTAGAGTATAAATAATTATATTATAATAATAATAATATTATTACCTGTCATAATATTTTGCCATCAACATGCAATTTTAAGAGCCTGGGAGTAATTTTGCAGTACTACAATACTACAGAATTACTCCTAAGTAGTGGTACTCTGCAGAAAAACTTTCTCTCACGCACGATCAAGTTATGGAATTAGCTACATAATGAGGTTTTCTTAAAAGAATACAAAGTCACGCTTTAAAAAGTTGACACTATTAGAGGTTTAATGTTGCCCCTGGTACTGCCAGTGCTCACAGATCTGCTTTAATAGTAAACGGTAAGCGTTCCAATCATGTGCAATTTGAGCGGGTCTAATTTACAACCTCAATAGAAAATATATATAACTAAAAAATATAAAAAAATGCACCTGCTGTGATCGTCCATTATGCCAGTATACCACTTCATTTTTTGCTGCATAGCCTGATATTCTTGAATATTCTTCACAGTTTCATTATTGAAACGTAATTGGCTTGCATCGAAATTCAAACTATTCCGAAGCGGCAAGTTAGGTAACTGTAGCTCTTGCTTTAATGGCACACGAATGACGCAATATTTTCCTTGAAGCTCAGATTCTGGCAGTGGTTGATTGTAATTTATGCATTGGTGATAGTTGCCCATGTCTACGGTATTGCCTTGCATAATACCCTTTGGGATTCTTATACCAGCATCGGCGACTGAAACCCGTCAGTGGAAATAAATATAATAAGAATACATGACACCTAACCTGTAAATTTGTAATTAGGTATTCGTTTTTTTTTGTATTTTTTATTTAACCGCTTGCTGGCCCGTGTTAACTATTAATTGACAAATCGAGAATTTAGAATTGACCATGCTAAGTAGTAGTTAACATAACCTTGAAGTCAGCTTTGCCCGTGTTAACTGGTAGTTGAAATTGCATTTCACTCAGCTATGACCATGTCAACCTGTGGTTAACATCGCTCCCGCCGTCGAAAAAGCTGATTCTACCCGTCTCTATCACTCCAGGGCCTAATTTGTATTATTTGTCCCGTTTCTTCGTAAAATTTCCCTCCGCACAACCCCAGTCAAGCATCCAAACCATTGACAAAAAACAAGAAAAAAAATAAAAACGTTACGTTTCACTCAAGTTCGCAGTTCGATTGATTGTGGTGACAGGTACTTCAGCGTGTTTTTTGTTTAGCTTTGACTTTTATGATTTTAAATTATAACATTGTACAAGTGTTATACCTTTTTGGAATGGGGATAAAGAGTTATTTTTGTATATTGATTTGATTTTTCTTTTCCATAAGTGTATAGAACAAAAAAAACTGATAATCTGAGTGATTTATTTTACTGAGTGTATGAGAACTGTTTTAGAAATATGCATATTTCTTAAATGTGATAAATGCTATCCGCATGATTTTTGTTTATATTCATTGAATATATGACTACTTATTTGGTGTTAGTTTTTTGTTTTTCCTAAAAATGATATTTGTGCTTTAAATAGTCTTGTTAAGTTAACGCCCTGCGGTGCCAGATATTGGTATGGAAACAAAGGCCTTTTAAATAATAAATATCCATGAACAAGTGATAATTTTATTTTCTTATTATTTTATTTATTATATATAGAACATAATCAAAGAATAAAAACCATATGTCATCGCTTTTATTTTTGAGATATGAGCTTTTGAATACAAGACGAGCTTCAAAACGCCCTACTTCTAAGTTCAGCACAGCATAACTCTGCACCAAAGTCGTAATTTAATAAACAAATGATAACATTGGTTAGCTAGTTTCATAATAAACATAAATATATATAATACTTGACGCTTTTTTAAACAAATTGAGTCACAAGAAACGATTTTGTGAAAGACGACCCGCGCGCTGACGGCGCTATAAATGGCGGGGCAAAGTAGGGTGGTCGAGTTTTTTTCGTGGGACATTTGAGGCGGCACGCGCTGAGGGCCTGGGGCAAAGGCGCGTTGCGCGCGGACTTCCCTTTCCCTTTCCCTTCCTTGTGCAATCAAGCGGTAAAAAAATAGCCTCTTATTTCTTGCGCAAAATAAAAAAAAAAAACATAAAATACATTAACATTAATAAATTTATAACAATGTAATATTTAATTTAATCAATAATTTAATTTATGTTTAATGAAATAACTTAATGATTTAACTAATATCTTCTAAAATTTATTGTTTCTTTTGTAGGTATAGGTAATGACAAGAGAGACTTTAGTATTATATATAATTATTAGATAAGATAGTTTAATTTTTATGTAAATATATATAATATTTTGTTATTTACTTGTATATAATTAATTTTCTTTTTTTAAATGTAAATTAAAAAATTAAATCTAAAGTTGTAAATATTAACATCTCAGGAAAATAAAAATAATATATGATACATAAGAAGTAGATATTTAGGTAAAGATAGGTCAAGGTGAAATTTAAACCTGTGTCCTCAATTTAGATAAAAATGTAACGGTTACAAGTCAAAATTTCATCTATTTCGTCAAGGTTTCATCAATATATAGGAAAGAAATAACGTGCAGAGCATGGTTTTTTTTCTATTCCAGATGTATGCTAAGCAAATAATATACTAATTAGCTAAATTTAAACTCCAAATGATATAACTTTTTTTTTTTTTTTTTTATTTAATGGTAAGTTACATTTACACAGTTTGGTGGTTTTTCTCGCCAAACACCGTTGTTTATAGGCGAGATGCATATAAACAACTGTATTAGAACTTACAGCATTTATAAAATATATGCGTTTATACGCATATAAGTAAACGTAATTTTATGAAAATGTTCAGTATTAATATAATTCAAGACACGGTTTTTATTGCTTTTACATAAAACAATTTTGGTAGTGTAATGGTAAACCGGACTCCCGGGAGTAAAAAGGGGGAATTTACCAAGAACCTAGATCCGAATCCAGGGCATATGTCGACAGGCACTACAACCTTGTGTGGCAAAGAGAAGCACCCCATCACATCGTACATCTGATAGCACTCAACCCACAAATTAGCTTAGTAAGCTTAAGCACGCCCCCCACACTAGTGCCCCTCGACACCTTGGTTGTAGGCAGTTAGCTTTAGAGAAAAGCTAACTACGTCAGTCTGTCTGTCTGTCCATTTCACAAGAGAGGGCAATCCACCTCCAGCTCTTTCCAATCTCCAGCTGAAGTTATGTTATCAATTCGACCGATACCGGATTCGTAACGGTAACTCATAACAAGAGCTAACAACTTGTTTTCGCGCGCGAGGTGCACACCGGCACACGTGACCGGAAGAGAATAGCCGAAGTTTGAGCCACAGTCACCCAACTTTACACTTATGTGTACACGTATTATGACTAACTTATCTATAAAAGTTGATTACTCAAACGCTGGAGGTCCGACATCACCTTTGGCGGATGTACCTCTCTCCGCCCTGACCCGCGTTAAGTATTATACTAATTGTATTGAGGACTCATATATAATCTTACAATGGTCTAACTTAAATAATTGCACAAGTAATATGTATTACTCAAGTGTTGATAAACTCACCAAGCATTGGCGCTGCATGATTTCAAACACTTACGTGAAATACTGCTACTGTTGCAACTTGAAGCTTCAGTCACTGACTCTATTAACTTAGATAGAACTTCTCACGACTTTAAAAATAAGACTAACGAAAACTCTCTCACTAGTAGTCGTACCGAACTCTCCGGGATTCCAAAACCCAATGCCTTCCTAATTGCCTTACTCCTTAACATCGAGTCGCCGACGCTATCCCTATGCCGCTTCATCCTCGGTTTTTCCCCAGATGAGGGTTTTTTGTTCTCGCTTCGTTGAAAAGACTCTCAAACACGTGTGCCCGTCGCAACTAATAAATTTGTGTCAGTGTGTCTAATAAATTAGCAGGTTCTTTAGATAGTATTGTTTTTATATCGCCACGACGGCGACGGTCTAAGTACGGACCTTTGTCAGTAAAACTATTGTTAGGACCGTGCAATACTATCATAACAACCAGATGTTTGGTTTCATAGAATAAAAGATTTTAGAAGGTTTTGTTTACGTCGCGTCCTTAGAATATTATTTGTATGGTAGAAATATTGATTATTTACATAAATATATAACGATATTCACGTTAATCGCTAACCATTACATTCCCCCCTCTGATAAATCAAATACTAGATTGTTAGCTGGTATATGATTTTTCACTGTAGGATTCTAGAACTGAAGTAAAACTTATATTGTTGTATCAAGTTTTTCTAATACTCTTCTATGGTATGGTCAGAAATACAAATTGTGTAATTCATTCAAATTATGAATAAGTCTGTAGTTTAATTGGCCAACAAAGGTTGAAACTATTGTTTCTGTTAGCGATATATTAAACACAGACATTACTCTCATCGCAAATTCATTCAAATTGTTCATAAATAATAAACATCAAGCTGTATATAAAATTAACACGATTACTAGTTACGCGGTCAAATATTTAACCCATGAGCAAAAGAAATAGTAGGTACTCTGTACTAGAAATTTACAATGCTTGTGTTAATTTAACAGTGAAATATAGGACGATATATATCATTACTTTAATAAAATTACTGTTTAAGATAGCCTTTCAATAAATGAATAAATTATATTGAAAATTACTGATTACGTATTAAAATTATCTATTCATATGCGGAATAGAAATGTACATAACAGAAAATACAGAGATTTTAATGGTAAAATAAAATCATGGCTTCATGATATTCTTCTTTTTAGAGATTAACTAGCCCTAATTGCATGTCCGAGAAATCAAAACAACCGTAATAAAACCTGCGATACCTGGTTATGCAATTTAAAGTACTGCCCATGCTTAGAATGGAATTGTACATACCAGAAATCTTCTACGTTTGTGATACCTGGACTGGCTAGCGTACTCAACCCTCAGAAGACTTGGAGAAGTCGGTTCTGGAAAACTCGCCGGCGACGAAGTTTTCTATTCGAATCGGCTGGCAGCTTCTCCATATTCATTATATAAATCTCTGAAACAGTTCGCACACATTTTCATTACAATTTATCCTAAATATTCTTGTAAGATCACGTGCAGGACACTGCTTATTGGAACTAATAGGACAATCTTATTATATTATCGGCCTACTAGTTTAAAGGCTTCGATGCCCCCCTCAGACTCTTCATGGTCCATTTAATATTAAATATTCTTGTCAAATCACGTGCAGGGTATAGCTATTTCGAATTTTAACAGCAATCTTATAAGATTATCATCTTCCTAGTTCAAGGGCTTTGATGCCCCCCTCAGACCTTTCAGGGTCCTATTTCGTATATTGCAGTTGTAATATTTGGCATAGAATATTAAAAGGTTTAGCTGCTCCAGTATGAACTTTCTCACTTGAGACATTCTTCTTCTTTCATCGGGGCGCCCCATACATACAATACAAACTTAGGCTTAAAGAATTAAATGCTTTAAAATACATAAACCCTTCTTCTGCTATTCTTATCCCTTCATAGCTTGGATATGTACAAACTCGAAAGTTTACAAGATTGGCGATAATTAAATAAAAATACTTAGCTCTGTATAAGATGATCAGTGACGTCAGCGTTGCCCAATGTCTCCTTTTTCTCACTTAAACCAGCCGCTAAACTTCGCGCCTTACTCACAGTTGCTTGCCCTCAGCACCAGGTACCCATGCACCCGTGACAGATGTTTTATGGTCCTGGAATTGTTAACAAAAGCGCGCAAGTATCCGTCCTATTTTGCAATAAAATCATTTTTATATTTAGGTACCTAACATTCTAAAATTGCCGTTTCGAATATGAACCCATAACAATTTAACACCACATTGTGTTGTTCAAGTATTTATGAGAGATCTATCTTGAAATTCTAAAGATGGTAATAAACTGTTCCCTTTTTTATATTGTGTCTGTCCTATTTTTTATTTAAGTGTTGCACATGCGTGAGTGTAATGTGAGAACCTCTTGTCCCTTTTGAATAACTTTGAAGTGCCCAAAAAAATAAAACTAAGTCCCTCATCTAAAATGTCTAAAGTCTCACATAAGATTTAAGAATCAATAATTTAACGATAAGTTTGACATTTTAAATTAGCGCGTTGCACACACTTGAAACCTGACGAGATTTCTACACGTCCCCAGTTTAAGTAGTTTGAAATTTAGAAAACAAAAAAAACCCTTTTGCCATAATTGAGTGCTACCAAACCTTTCCAAGAATTTTTTGTTTACTAACTAGTTTTGAGGATGCCAAATATGTTTGGACTTGAAATAGTTTACCTGTAGACATATGCACTTTAAATTCTTAGCAACGTCCCTTTTCCACTTAAGAAACATATTAAGTTAAGTTTTGAATTATATTAGCGATACAAATCTATTAATTTACCAAATTATAATGGGTGTGATCGTCTAGTTGAAAGAAAAAGTTATTTTACAATTTTATGAATAAATATTAACAAAGGTAACCGTAATTTCCGCGACTTTAAATCTGACCAACTGAACCAAACTAACAAAAATACCATGCATCATATAATATAGGAATACTCTTAAAAACACACGCATAGGAACCGTCATGAAAATAGAAACATAAACATCATAAGTGCATTTAAGGAAGTAACATAATATCACCATATGCTCAATCACAATCTAAGCATCATACAACTATTGCAAACATACAAATAAGCATACGCATATCACATTCACATGCCTCGCATAAGAGTTTCAAGCAAAACAGTCATCATTACAAACAAAATGCAAACCACTCGCGATACCTAAAGATGCGTTTTTTATTTGGAGTGCAAATAATAAAGGGAAGCAATTTTAAAAGTAGCAGTTGATCAGATCAAATTTATTTCGATTTAAAATGATATAAATGGGGCAACTAGTTGGCCAATCTAGTCAATCCATCAATTTATATTATAAAATGTTATTAAATAATTTCTACGTTGTGTTATTTACGAAGTAACCCATTATAACGTTCTTTTATGTTGCACTGAAGTGAATCAGTACATGTAATGACATAAATCCTTGGTCACGCGGCATCAACTGTAATGGTAAACCGGACTCCCGGGAGTAAAAAGGGGGAATTTACCAAGAACCTAGATCCGAATCCAGGGCATATGTCGACAGGCATTACAACCTTGTGTGGCAAAGAGAAGCACCCCATCACATCGTACATCTGATAGCACTCAACCCACAAATTAGCTTAGTAAGCTTAAGCACGCCCCCCACACTAGTGCCCCTCGACACCTTGGTTGTAGGCAGTTAGCTTTAGAGAAAAGCTAACTACGTCAGTCTGTCTGTCTGTCCATTTCACAAGAGAGGGCAATCCACCTCCAGCTCTTTCCAATCTCCAGCTGAAGTTATGTTATCAATTCGACCGATACCGGATTCGTAACGGTAACTCATAACAAGAGCTAACAACTTGTTTTCGCGCGCGAGGTGCACACCGGCACACGTGACCGGAAGAGAATAGCCGAAGTTTGAGCCACAGTCACCCAACTTTACACTTATGTGTACACGTATTATGACTAACTTATCTATAAAAGTTGATTACTCAAACGCTGGAGGTCCGACATCACCTTTGGCGGATGTACCTCTCTCCGCCCTGACCCGCGTTAAGTATTATACTAATTGTATTGAGGACTCATATATAATCTTACAATGGTCTAACTTAAATAATTGCACAAGTAATATGTATTACTCAAGTGTTGATAAACTCACCAAGCATTGGCGCTGCATGATTTCAAACACTTACGTGAAATACTGCTACTGTTGCAACTTGAAGCTTCAGTCACTGACTCTATTAACTTAGATAGAACTTCTCACGACTTTAAAAATAAGACTAACGAAAACTCTCTCACTAGTAGTCGTACCGAACTCTCCGGGATTCCAAAACCCAATGCCTTCCTAATTGCCTTACTCCTTAACATCGAGTCGCCGACGCTATCCCTATGCCGCTTCATCCTCGGTTTTTCCCCAGATGAGGGTTTTTTGTTCTCGCTTCGTTGAAAAGACTCTCAAACACGTGTGCCCGTCGCAACTAATAAATTTGTGTCAGTGTGTCTAATAAATTAGCAGGTTCTTTAGATAGTATTGTTTTTATATCGCCACGACGGCGACGGTCTAAGTACGGACCTTTGTCAGTAAAACTATTGTTAGGACCGTGCAATACTATCATAACAACCAGATGTTTGGTTTCATAGAATAAAAGATTTTAGAAGGTTTTGTTTACGTCGCGTCCTTAGAATATTATTTGTATGGTAGAAATATTGATTATTTACATAAATATATAACGATATTCACGTTAATCGCTAACCATTACAGTAGGTACTGTTTATTTGTGTTATAACACAAAGTATCTACTGAAATGTTAAGCTAAACTTAAACGGTAACTGTTTTTGTATACTTACAATATAAGGCTAACATAGGAGTCGATCGTATAACATTTATTTGTTTAGCACATAATTCTTCATTTAACACTTCTTCATATAAACTTTTATCTATTGCATCTGTAGGTGGATCAAAATTTGCGTATCCACTTACAAAAAAAACTATATTCACCAAAAATATTAAACTAATCACTTTTAATGCCATTTTTTTTTACAATTATGAAGACATTTTTAATTGACAAATAATGTATGCTTTCGTATGCATGGAATGTGGTACGCTTTCCAGTTTCTAATGATAAGATAAGATTAATTAATAATCTAATCATCTTGTGGAATTTTACCGGAAAGAAATTAATTTATCGAAATGATTGGTAGCAATTAATTTTAATAATAATTAAATTAATCCACCAAAATATTATTATATCTATACTTATATAATTACTTAACTAGTGTCATACCTTACGCAAACATTGTGTGATTAATTTGAGTCAATAAATTTTAATGCTTCGTGGTCACGAGCCGACTGATGAAACTCAGTATCGTCTGCGTGAAGCGCGGATATTGTCTACTATCCTCACTTGATCGTCACAATTTTTTTTAATTTAGTTCAGAACCGTCGGTAGTTCGAAACACAATACTAAGGGTTGGTTTACGCGTAACTTTTGTTCGCCGAATACTGCACTTGCTTAATACCGGATTTCAAGATGACGATAAGCGGTTGAAATTAGAATTTGAATTATAAACAATCGTGCCGATTGGTAAAAAAACTGTATCAAAGGACATCCGCCACCCTCTATACATTTTTGGACCAAATTTGAAAGTGCCGACCAAAATAAAATCTATAAGAGCTTGACCCATTAAGAATTTTAATTATCACACTAAAACTTTGGGACCATTGTCCTCGGTTTTATTTAAGTTTCAAAAACGCTATTTTCTCGTTTCGTCGGCGAGGCATATCATTAGATTTGGTCAAATATTAAATTTTAAAAGCATTTATATCCTAGGTATATTTTGTATTATTGTCGCACCACCTCATGCAGTATATTTCAAAGCGGCACAAGTTTTGTAGCACTCCTTATCCTCGATTATTCCCATTTATAGTAACGCGCACTTCGCTTACCAACTAGTTGGTTCATCTCTTATTTTAACACATTTACTATTGTCGTTAAATTTTGTATAGTATCTTAGGCCTCTTTAAGATTTCTTATTTTTTGAGTATTGAACTTCTATAAATAAAATTCGACGGCGATCGATTTCGGTGTTGCAAATTTTTATGAAGCATTATATTATAGTACTAAATCATAACAAACAAAAACTCAGCACTAAATAAAACCTTCAAAAAGTGCGAACGAATCAAAGTTCTTAATACTACACAAACCAATAAATCATTCGTGCGCAGTCTATTACCTGACCTACTTAAAAATTTCATGGCACGAAAATCCCCTACTAAGCTGTTTGAACTTCCTTTCAACGAATATATTGAGGAAAATAAATACGTCTGAGATGAAAATGAAAGATAAACTGTCGATGAATTATATCGAAGTTTCAAGTACAACCAGGAACATTAGGCACCATCAAAAAAGTATTATCTGGTAGATTTGTGATAACTATTTTGTGCTATTTATTATCCGCAGGTGTCATACCAAAAAAAAATATGTACAGAACAGAAACTTTACAGGAGAACGTATACGTACGTAACTTGTAATTTTTACACCTTATTATGTTTATTTTACGGGATACTGCTAGTGGTTTGTCTATACGCTTATATTAATTTTAGGTACCTGTGTAGGTTTGCACGTGATTTTTGTGGATATGACCAAGAATTGTTGTACGGATTGCATCGTACGGTTTTAAAAAAAAGGCGTAGTTGTCTCATTTAGCGAAATTAGAAGCACTAAGGTAATATTCTCATCTTGCAAGCACGGCAGGTTGTGCGGGAGCAGCGGCCGCATCTGCAAATAACCTCAAGCAGCGCCAATATATTAATCTCGTCGGAGATTATATATTTGAGTCGTTCGGGGATGAAACTTTAGGGCCATGGAGTCCCAGAACCCGGCTGCTTTTTAAAGAAACATCAAAAAGATTAATCGATGCGATTCGTGACTGGAGGGCTGGTTTTCATTTGGCTCAAATAAAAAGCATTGCCATACAATGATACTGCCAGCCTTTTGGGCACGATGTCGCCTTTCGACACGTGCGGAGGAGTTCTTTGATGTTGTATAGTTTTCTACATATCTTTTTTTTTGTGTTTATTGTATTTATTTTAAATATTACTAAGTACAGTTAAATAAATACTTCAGAAATCGAAAAAAAAAAGTAATATTTGTAACTTTTTATCCCCTAATTACCCTACCTACCAATCAAAAGTGACACGCTCATGAAAGCGGAGTATAGTGCCATATTAGTCACATCTTTTTGGGCCTATAAAATATACTAAAATAGACACAAGGAATAAGAGGCAGCTTAAAATATCTAAAACGTTCCAAGCCTGAAGAATATATCTAACACTAGATAAACGTTATCAGTTTTTAGTATCTCAGAAACCAAAAATCGACTAACTTTTAAGTTAATTCCCCCTCGCAAGGAAGTTGCGTGAGAATTATTACGCTTATCTACCTCATCCAGAAGTTTACGGGTTGAGGCAAGAATGTTTGAAAACTATTAAAGTGTTAGATGATTGCAGTTAATAAGGGTAGACCGTAAACAGAGCGTTAAAGTCAACTTTGATAGGATCAACCATATTATTATACTGTGATGATAGATGTAAGTTGTGTACGACTAGAAATGTAATGCAGAAGGTTTAATGTTAGTTGAGAATATTTTATGATTTTATGGCTCGGTTAGTAACCTGAGACATCGGTCAATTATTATGTTTTGTATAAGAAAAACATATGAATCGTGTTTTTACTTCATAAAATTGTTTTTTTATTAACTCGTTATACGTACATTAATTTAATACCTTACAAATAATACGTGAAGAGGAGCAAGCTAAACATTTTTTCAAATATAATCTTACTAAAAAGTATATTGGAATATTATACAAATCGAAAGCAGTTAGCAAACTAAACTGAAGATTCAAAATTGAACAGGGTTGCCACGTTGATTACATCGATACAATTAGCACTTGGCCTTTTCATTTTATCCTGGTATGAATATAAATAGTTTCATAATACAGGGCGGCTATTTTATACCATAATATTTTTTAATTTGAATTACTTCTATATATAATCAACACTTTTAAAAGTTTCCATAAACAATATGCATTTGTCAGGCATATATTTACTATCATACATATTACATTTATTATTATATTATTATAGTACCTAGTAGATAGATAATGTAAATTTTCTACTTCGACCAGTAAAAAATGATTCATAGTAAATTTTGCAAGTCTTCCTAATTAGCTAGGCGAACCATAAGCCATGCACTCCTAAACGACTGACTGCGCATCCTAACGGTAAATCGTTCATCTACATTCTACGCGTTGCGTTGACGGTCATACTTGAAGACTCTTGCGCGGTAAATAATATTAAGTATTATTTACATTGGTATTATTTAAGAACCTACCTAACTGCAGGACACTTTTCAATAAAAGCCTTAATTTTTGTCCAATAAATAGCAAATATAGCTCCAAAAAAAATGTGTTCACAAAAATTTTCACCAACAAATTGGCCACCCTGTACTTAAAATAAAGGTCAATTTGTATGTAACGCCTTCAAGACTGCCGTTAAATAGAAGTTTTAATTTTAATACTGAAGAAATTCAAGTCACAGATGTAGTTACATAAAGTGGCAGAGATAAGCCGGTTTGAGCGCCCAGACGTTTGGAATAAGCTGTTACATTTGCATAAGTGGGTACTGCTCAGTTTTTGCTCAAAAGGTGTCGCTAAGTTTTAGTTCACGCTTCTGTCCCTTCTATTTATTTGCCTTGTTTGAATATTTACACTCAAATAGTTGTGACAGTGTGGTTTTATAACTTAAAAAACGTGTCATATCAAGAGTTTTGATGTTTTTTAAATAATAAACTGATTTGACAGTGAAGTCACTAGCTTAAATATATTTTATTATATAAAAAACTTTATAAAAAACAAAATGAGAATTCTCTAAAAATTTAAAAAAAAATGGATAACAAATTGAGAAAGGACACTCCTAATAAAATCAAAGCCTTTAAATCTGTTCAACTACTGTAATTTACTTGAGAGATGTCAACATTTATTGACATCATAAACAGTTGCCTAAACAGTAGAAAACTCATTGCCATACCAAATTACACGAGCGTGTTTATAAGGTTTTTACGACTAGGGGAGTTACTAAGTTTTAGAGATGAACGTTTATGTGCGGTAGACAACATGGAAACACTTGTCTTATTCAAACAAAACATTACTCAATAAAGTTTTAATGCTGATTAAATTATAATTAATATATAATATTAAGGCCTATCGCAGACTTGTGACCCGCGTATAAAAAAACTCACTATTTAAACAAAATTCGACTTAACTTTTAATTTTAAAATTTTGAGGGTCCTGCTATCATCAGCGCGTGGCATTACCAGCGAGGTACTACCAAAAAACATAGCTAATGTTACTAAATAGTAATGTAGCATTATAATGATAAAGATTTTTTTTTAAACCACCAGTATATTTTGAGTTAAAAAATAGCAAACAAATATACAAAAAAATCAAATCACCAGTATATTTTGAGTTAAAAAATAGCAAACAAATATACAAAAAAATAAAATCGATGAAAAGAAGTTTTTTAATATAAGTTTAGATTTAGATTATAATATTTGATTAGATTTGAACAAATTTCAAAATTTTGCGGTATTTTTATTAGTTTTAATAAAAGTTTAATCTACTCATCTAATAACATACCAGGTAATTAGGTATTCATTTTAATTTAAAGTACCTTAATTGTCAGATTTGCGTGCAGTTATGCTAATTGTATAGCTAATACACAGATTATAATTTGATCGCAATTAATACCAACTGTCTAGACAATAATGTACTGAGGATTTGGCATTGAAAGATACATAATACAGGTGAAACCCCAGGTTCACGCACCAATAAAGATGCGTACTTGTATTTATGCGTGGCGTATTTTTTTTCTGTAGGATCGCAAGACTAATATTGATAAAAATTAAAATTAAATTAAATTAATTAAAGATCCGTGGTGTGATGACCAGGTTCAAACTCACGATTGAGAGGTCGTGGGTTCGAATCCTGGTCATATATATACATAAATTGATATATAGCGAGATTACATTTCGAAACCAATCCAATTGTTTGTTTTTTTATTAATTCCAAAAGATTAAGCAAAATAAATAATAGCTGGGCAGCTTTTTTACAAAATAATTAAAAAAAAATTGTTAACACCCATTTCAATTAAATTTCATTGTTACACATTCGATTTTACTTAAAAGGCCTCCCACTGGGATAAATTCTAACGAAGCTTATTACTCAAAGTAATGAGCTACTTTACATTCTAGAATGTTGCTCTTTTAGTCGTTTTGCCGTTTGATCTTGTCTAAAAATCTTTACCGTTAGAATTAATTACGTAGGACGACCTCTGGGACGCGAGTGTCATACAGGGCAGCTAGTTAAATAAAATAAATGATGTTACCGTCTGCCTCTATCTGAAAAAGCCCTAATCTTTTGACGGTAAAGTTTTTTTCTATACTTTATTTACAGTCAGCAAAAGTAGCTGAACACTTAAAAAAAATAAACTTCTGTAGAGGAACAGGGTGTAAAAGTGTGATGTTCCTCCACCAGGCTCGATGGTATTGCCTGGCAGAAAACTGTGCAACTGTAATGTCTTGAAAGTAGTATTTAAAAATATTTGCAGTGAACATTTCGCTATCGCGATTCAGCGCTCTTTGACATTTGTGACGTGTGTGTTATGTTGATGTGCAGATACCGCCAGACTTGTCTTCTTTACAACTCACATTTTTTGCATAAAAATATTTTTTTTTATAATATAATGCACATATTTTAATTACATTAGTTTTAATCCATTCAATTGTAAAATAATCACGATTTTCAGAACTAAGCGTCTTTGAAATGTGTTTGTGTGTAGCTACTTCTGTTGCTGAATGTACACATGTATAACTAATCACATACAATCAAAATTTATGATCTTAACTTTGAAGAGAGGAAAGAGGCTGAAAAACAATGTAAAACAATTCATAGTTGTTTTCTGTAAAAAAGATAGAGAGTGAAAACAACATAGCGGCATGTATTATATTGAAACGACTGATTTTTCAAGAGGTCAGTGGTTAAAACCATCTGCTAAAAAAAATGTCATCGAAAAAAGTTCGTTTGAATTTTTTTTACCGAAGAATTAGATTACCTACAATAGAACTACTACAAACTTCAGAACGGGTAACTACGATGTACTATGTGTTTCACGACATAGATATTTGCCATCGAGCTTAAACTTCTCACCCTTAAGTATTGTTACACCACCCTTTCTTTTTCCAATTCAGCACTAAAACAAATAGAACCCTTTAGAGCAAACCAATATGTCTCACCCACATAAACCCTTTCCACATCACTTGTTGATAACGAAACAAAACACGATCGGTTCCCGAAGTTTCCAAGTTTCTGATTATGTATGCAACAGTATCCTTCTGGGCGTTCTTGGTAACAACCTGACAATTGGACCTCCTTGTTTCGAATCCAATCAATTGGCGATCCCTTTAGGGATAGGGTTTAATATTCATTGTTGAAGGGTATCGGGATTTGGTTGGGAATACGTTTTAGATAATTTTAGGGTTAGTTATGTGTGTATTATAATTACTTAGGTTGGCTTTTTGTGTTTGTGTTTGCGTGTGGCAATGTAAAGTTATAAAAAGCCTCTGTAATATATATAATATAAATAATGATTGCATATATGAAGGCTAAGTAATGATTGTATTCGATATTCATATAGGAACAACCATCACCGATTGATAAACCATATATTTTTATAAATTGAAACAGAGCACAATCTCTTGCACACACAAAACTCAAGTGCTGTTACAATTTTATAATAGAAAAATGCATTTATTACTGATTGCCGTTTCAAGCGATACTGTCTAATTAATTTTCTTTGAGGTGAGTCTGCAATTTTGTACTAAATTATCCTTACGTTCCCAATAACTCTTGGAATAGCGTTTTAATACATTTTGCAGAATAGCGAGCGTTATTTACAACACCTCATTCTGCATTATAAAAATGATGGATTAAGCAATTTTATTTCTTTTGTAGGAGTATTCGAGTAGGACTAAAATATTTGTCAATAAGAGATATTATGAGATGCATAGTAAAAGATGACTGACATTTTAACGCTAGTAAAATATCAAACTAAGCTTGTAAAAGTCATCAAGACTGAATCGATTGAAAAGAGGATGATTTTGTTACTTTAATTATTATGCATCAAAAATAATATTAGATAATATAATATTGTCAGAGTAGTTGATAAATCAAACAACCTAGTTTCGCAGAATTCATTTCAATTCAAATTGAAATTTGTTGACTGCGGTCTACTAAAACGTTTCGTTTCTACGAATCGACCGATGCAAACCGCTTTGTAGAAGATATCAGCAAAATTACCACCACTTATCTATAATCCGGGATAATCCATGAACAAACGCTCCCTGGCAAGTGTAAATGGTTTAGAATATGGATTAAATTTAATGACGTGATCCCCAATTTCGGCTTTTAGTCCTTAAGTAATTTAATACTGGGGTGATACGTTGAGATGGGTGAATGAAAATGGCCGATTAGTGTAATAAGTAAATGGAGTTTATTTTATTATTTAAATAAAATATAAAGAAAATAAAGAAACCATGTGTACTGATGGTTCGACGTGCTATCTTTATATAAGCTATTTTAAAACAATTAAAACCTACCTTGACAATGATTATGCCTGTCCACAATTTAACTGAACAGTCATCAAAAATATATTTTTTTTCATTTTTTTATTTATCAGTTTATATCTAAAAGGCTTAATAATAAATTAACAAATGAATTCAAATTTGGTTAATATTTTTCTTTCTTTGAGACAAGGTGGATAAACAAGTTGTTTGTTAGCGTGGCTACAGAATTATGCAGAGCACGAAACAAGCTAGCCTACTTGAAGACAAAGGGATACTTTGTCGGACACTATTGTGAAGTAATTAAATTTTATTTTCTTTTTCAAACAAAATCTATTTCTTAAATGACATTGCTTAAATAGAATATTTTCTAAAACTTGAGCCTTTTATTAAATCCACTTATTCAAGAAAATCAATGTTACCTTTACGTAACGGGTCTTCTGACCATTTGTCCTTGAAATATAACTTTATGAATGTGAAATCTTGCAATCTATATCTATAAATACTTTTCTACGTTTCTTCATTTTGAATAAGCTTGCATTAGATTAAAAACCTAAGAATTTTGTAAAAGATTTTCTATAATTAATAAAACGTCGATTGGAATGAAAGTTGAATAAAAACGTGGGTCGTGTAATGGAATCCGGTGAATCGTACTTATCCATTATCTCATTTTTAAACGATTTCGTTTTTGTACTCAGTCATTAATATCCGATGAGAAAATCAGAAATCGGTGTTATAAGGGTGCTGAACTGTGTACTGATAAGTAATTGAGTTTTCGCCAAATGATTACAATAATTCATTGTTTTTAGCTCGTGTAATGTTGACTTACTCTTGATTATGTTATCATGGGTCCCATAAATCATAAAAAAAGGAAACGTAGAGTATCTTCCAGCTCATATAAATAGATACATTTCATTAGTATTATTAGTAGTATAAGATCAATCAATATCAATAATTTTTCCTTATTTTTGTACACTTGACTTTGCCCTTTTATGAATCATTTACTCCTCTATTGCTCTAAGGTATGCTTGAAGAAAACTCAAAATTGAGTTAAGCTCGCCTTTATTGTATATTGTGTTTGTATGTGTTTTTCTGTTTAAATTGTGTACAGTAAAAGTGTTAAACTAAACTATGAAATATTCTAATATCTCCTTCAGTAAAGTCTTCATAAAAAGTGACATAGTCGAAGTGATTCGCCAAGAAATAATATATGTACCTTACTACAAAATAAAACAGGTCATACACAAAACAATCATCATCTGAAAATCCCTTGATCATAAAACATCCCACCTGTATCTTAACAAATTAACTAAACCAAGACGAGATTAAAGAAAACCGGCCAAGTGCGTGTCGGGCCACGCGCAGTAGGGTTCCATAGAAAAATACTTTTTAACTAAATGGCGTCCTTCAGAAAGGAAATGTTTGTAGTACACGAAACCAGCTAGCACGTATGACGAGATGTATGAATGTTGAGGAAGCGAAAGAAGTATGTAAGCAGCGAAGCACATGGCGTTCCATCGTCTCTGCCTACCTCCGTGGGATAAAGGCCTGATTTTATATATGTATTATGTATGTTTATTTATGTTTCAAGAATTTTGAACGAAATATTCTGAGTAACTGCATCTGACATTTCGGACCCCTATTCCTCTTGAACTAATGAAGTGAACTTATCCGCTATAGTTTTCCTTTGAAGTTCATTACATGTACTACCGACACAATTTTTTTCAGATTTTAGGATCCAGTAGTTTAGCTTTTAGAGGGGGAGGGACGCCCTACTCGAACAAAAATTTGCTCTTTAAAGTTAATTATCTCGCAAACGGATCCCTTAATCAAAAAACTGTCTTAGCAACCCCTAAACGTTTTTAAAAGTCCTATCTAACAATATCCCACACTATGGGGTAGGCGACAAAAAAAAAACATCCCTACTTTACATGTAGGGGAGCTACCTGAAAAAAAAATATTTTTCCAAATTTTACTCTACGACTTTCTTTGTTTAGTTAACATACATGTTTATGCAAAATTTCAGTTTTTTAGCACCAACGGTTTCGTCGCTATGCCGTGGACAGACGGACAGACGGACATGGCGAAACTATAAGGGTTCCTTGTAGGTACTACGGAACCCTAAAAAATGGGGAATAAAAACACTTCTTAACTTACGCTCCTCCGAGGAAAGACATACAATAAATCAGTCTTGTCCTTGATGTAATTAAGTGAAGCACGGTGGGAGCGTCTAGAACTTCTAATTAGTTGACAGGATTTTCGTCAACCGCCAATTGTCAGACATCTTACATCTCAGCAAGGAACTGGAGTCATTGGCTGTAGAATGAAGTAATTTTAAGTATTGCATTACCTTGGTTTTCTTAATTTGGGAACTTTGCTCACTTTATGTGTGGTATGAGAAATTTATAGCACAAGACGAATGAATAGTGTTCTTACTTATATAGTTCACTGTATTAGGTATCTGAACTTTTTATATTAGTAGATTAATTAGGCTGTTGTTCATGCATTTTCATGATTAACAAAAAAAAACCAAACATACAAAGTGAATTAACATACAATGTTGGTCCTCAAACAAGGCAAGCCTGCGTCTAAAGAACCATAATTGTTATTATAATATTACATTAGGTTCTTTAGAAAGTTGGTACTTGATATCTAAAGCACTTCTATAAACTTACATTCGCTAATTTACCCCTGAGGATAAAAAACAAAGAAAAACTACTGATGTGTCAAGGGACACCCGGATGGAACGAAGTTACTTTCGATTTTTAGTCTGATGATGTAGCACCGTAGCTTTAACGTAGCATGTAATTACTATGCCGCTACGAGAATTGCTACGAAATGTGTCGTTACAACTTTTCATCCCAATTTTTTTCATCTAGCCCCCTTTCGCAACGCGCGATAAGGAACTTCATTCCAAAACATATACCAGTTCTTAAGTTAGACTACCAGCTTCACTAATGAACTTCATGCGCGTACGAGCTTACGGACAGACGGACAGACAGACAGACGTACAATTATACTGATAAAAAAGTTTTGACTTTCCACTGCTGTTGTAAAGACTTTACTTGATTTTGTCCAATGGAGCGACATAGTCATGTTTGACAAAGCTCCTTAATAAAGATAAAAAAAAAAGACTTTACTTTTTTAAATATCTTATATTTACAGACATGAGAAATTTAAAATTTTACGATACGTATTGACAGTATTGTATATCTTTAAAAACATAAGACTATTTTAACCAAATAGCCAAACACAAATCAATCCGAAGGCCTGATGTAACAGCACACACACAACAGTGACGTTAGACTAATGTATTCATTACTCGTGCCGCACGACGTTGCAAATTACAGCATTAGCCCTGAATACTCCTGACTACCTATCTTCTGTACTGTTCTACGCTTATGCAAACCAAATTGATGTCGGATTTGTGATTCCTTTGAATTTATGGACATTTCTGGTAAAGTTGCGACCAGAATATCTAGATTTAACAAAGTTGTGACCGCGTAATCTAGTTGTAAGTTCGAAAGTAAGTTTTCGATATCAAATCCTAAAGTCACTTATTTCAGACTTAGTATTAAACTAAATCGGATGGGTTTTAGTGTGTAAGAGTTATTATTTGAAAGTATGTCGTGAATGATTAACCTATTTTTCGTTAGAGAATTCTCAGGAGTCTCTCACGGAGTCCCGATGAAAGTCAATAGGCTCATCCCTATGACAAACAATTTAAAACATAACAAGTAAAATATGGGTGTTATACACCTCTCTCACATCCTTCTAAGTAAATATATGCGTGATAGTATGTTATGTTATTTAACTTTAATCATTACTAACAACACAAATGCTATTTATAAGTTAATTGTATAAGTTTTGTTGGAGAAGCGCAATAAAATTACGTAACCCATTTTCAAAGCAAAAATACTTAAAAGTTAACATTCTAAATCGTAGCAAACTCTCACGATAAAAGCCTTTGTTACTTACCAGTGGTTTTCATTGAATTCTTTAATCGGTATTTGCAATTAGATTCAGTTAAATACTTTTATGCTAAGTGAATGAAAGTTTCGCCTACTCAGTTCGAAGTAATTGGTTTGTGTATGTATTATTTGGACTGTGAAAGGGTTTGGTAGAAATTTATTAATCAAATTTCTTAAACAAAAAATGGTTTGATCTAAGTGGTTTTATTAGGTTTTATTTCTTATTTGAATTTGTAAACATAGTAATTTGACTATGCCAGTCTTATCTTGAATTGAAATTCAAAGTGTCGTTGGTCCAAGTTCTTAAACAAATTCTTGTTTCTTAGTTAAAACAAGGAAACTGCAGCTTTTGGAATAAAATACACGAGCAATACATACGTTTACAGTAATTACTGACTTAACGACCAAAGCTACGGGTATTGCAAATTACAACATTAGTCGTAGTTATCTTTGTATGCCAGTTATACCGTCGCCGGGAAGGATAATGCATACGAAAGTAGTTCCGCCGCAATTTTCTCATAAAACCAGCAGATGCAACATTCAATTTTGTAGATATTTGAATTGGAAGTAGAAGCTAGTATTTTATTTTCTGGGTATTTACTTTTTTTTTTAAATATGTTTTTAAATTTACACACAATAGAAACTAATTTCGTTCTATTATATTTGCGTCATGAGCCAATTCAAGCTATGTAATATTTTTGAGATGCGACAGCACGTGATGAAAATATACGTACAGTTTTGATAAGAAAAGAGACAGTCGACGTGAAGATAGCAACAAGTCTGACTAAGACTACCTTGACGGAACTGGCAACGGATCTTAGTGATGTCCCTTGGCGGGCAAATCCAGGTCTTACAGTGAAGAGTGTTTATAAAGTAATCCGAATAGCTCGCCTGCCCTTTGCGCTCTGCATGAATCTTTGTGATTTTAAAAACTTTCGTTTTCAATTTTAGCGTTTTAGAATAAGTAATTAATGTGATGAATGATCCACACAACATCTGTTACTTTCGTCGTAAATAGGCTTGTTAACTGATCCTGGGATTGTAAAACATATTTAAACTTTATGAAAAAATATAGGTAATCAGAAACCAAATAAAAAAAAATAGTAACATACTTTAAGTTTAACTCATTTTATGATCATTCAAAGTTTCATGGGCAAGTCCACTTTAAAGTATAAAATTATTTATGATTGAAACACACACTTTATTATTAATTGTATACTTTCGTTTTAAAATCATTTCGTATAGCTATCGAACAAATAATAACTTTGCATACAACGTATTGGTTAGTGACGTCATAAGCCGCTAGCCTTAAATATCGAGCGTTTGGGCGAGTCTTTTATTAATGCCAATTAAAATTGTAATATCTCTGGAAGTTTAAGTGATAAGCAAGTTATTATTTTAATGATGTTTATGATATTGAGAGATCTTTCGACTATTTTTAATATATTATTATATAAGGTTTGACCTAAAATTAGAATAAAATTGAATTCAATATCATTATTTACAAAGACAAGATTCTGATTTAAAGTCAATAATGCCTATTTTATTTACTAACCAAATTAAATATTTAAACTCAAGATCAAAAACAATGCTACTGCAATTTTGACGTATGTTTGTGTTAATAGAACGTAAATAATATAATTATAATAAAATATATACATATAATAAATTTACAATCATCAAATATAAAAATTGTGCACTAACTAAATACATATGACCTAAACATAACAGGTGATAATTGCAATATACCTCGTCCACACAGTTCTGGTAAATATAGGCGTGATGTTTTGTTCCCCGAGGACGTGCTATGGCAATATGCAGAGAGGCACCGTAGAGTTCTCATCAGACATCCCGGGGCCCTTCGACACGCATCGAGGCCGGACAACGGGGGGGGTTTTAGTGAGTCGTCGGAGTCCCGACAACCTAACATAACCTCGTCGCACCCTTTTCATGCGGCGAGGTATCTTCTTGAAGATTTCTCCCCTCGAAAACAAAAAAAAAAGGCGTCTTCTTCTTCGTCGTGTCGATGGCTGAGTCAAATTTTATTTTGACTTGCCATCGTGGTGAAAGGATTAGCCAATCCGCTATGGAGAACTCGCGAATTGCCCAGAGTGCGCTGGACGTAGGGAATCGTTGTGTACGTCACTCGGGGAGGCTCCTTTCATGCACCCCAAAAAAAGGCGTGATGTTAAGTTATGCTTTCATTTTTTATATCAACACAAATAACAACAATTCGTGAGCGGAGTTCATAAAATAAAAATTAATCTAGCATAGCGTGGTAATTATATTTACATAATTAATCATTCCACTGAACTGTTTATTTACTTTTAAAATTAGCTGGCCAACTCGTGATTATTTTGATAACGGGCCTTTTACGGCTCTTGGTTATTTTAATTCTTGCATTTATTTTTCTAACGAATGTATAAATTATTTACATCCGAAATATCTTTACAATATTTTTGTACAAAAACTAGCACTGTTTTTCAATCTCAGTCTTAGTGAATACTGTAACTAAAAGATTTTAAGTCATGACATGTTATCGTAATTTGTAAGTCATGAGTATTTTTTTTGTGCAAATCTTTTAGGGTTCAATAAATAGCGGTCATGGGCAATTCATAATCATTCTATAGATATTCATAAGCTAAGCAAAACGATGATTATTCACCAAACCAGTGGTAAACTTTTCCAATATGATTAATGGTTTTAGTTTGGCAAACATTCGCTTTCATTACTTATGGCTATTATAGCGTATCTGTTATAATATTGAATTCCTGAAGAAAAAGAAACTGGGGTATTGAACTTGAACTATCTTTTTCAAAATCGATCCAGCAGAATTTGAGCTCATTGGGTAAAAACAATTAACAAACAAAAAAATCCTTTTACAATATTGGTATAGAAGAGAAACTAAATTCAAATAAAAGTTGTGAGACTACAGATGGTTATTTTCTAACTAAATATTAGATTTCACGGCATATTTACTATGTATATTTGTTGTAGCGATTTTAATTTAAATAGTTTCACTTTGACTGTATTTTATGAGGTGAAGTCACCGTAAAGCTAGTAGATTATTTAGGTATTTACCAATATAAAACTAGGAAAATAAACACGTAGACTATTTTATATCGACGTACAAGTCCAGGATCGAGTTATATTTGTATTTATAAACATATTTGCAGATCAGAACGTCATATTGATACTCTTTAAATAATATTATGTTAACAAAAAAGAGCAGCCATTATTGAAACAACAAAAATACAATCCTGCTGATAGTAATAAAAACCTCAAATATATATTGACTTTTCCTCATCATGTTTATTTTGTCACCGCCGCAAACAATTTGGACAGTGTAGGTTCGTTCCTTCATAACACATTTATAGAAAACCAACCCACTCGGGTATCCACAAGAGGACCAACAAGTTTTTCTTTTCATTTATAAAAATTTAAAATGGATTTTATCTTCATTATCTTTATAAGTCAACAATAGGTATTGAATTTAATCAATAATGCAATGTCTACAAATTTTGTAGACATTGCATTATTGATTAAATTCAATACCTATTGTTGACTTTTACGTCATTACCATATTATTACGAATTATTGATATAATACAATACTTATTGTTGCCTGAATTTATTTTCTATATCTTAATATCTTAAATGAGTGACAATAAATCACCATTAAAATAATTGCCTTTGTGAAAAAACGTGACCATGATTGAAACATCTAATTCAAATGTTGTGAAATTTTTGCAGATAACATTAATTAAATACCACTTTTATAGCATTTTATAGCAGTCTAATTGTATTTTCTTTTTGGACAGTACTTTTCTATTATAGAAAGTTTCCTAATAACACTTTGCTCCATAAAGAACGTTATTTACAACTAGAAAATGAAAAGAGTGACATAGAAGATACATAGGTACAATTGCTACCAACAAACGTCTCGATAACTGGTAAACCGGTACAAAATTAAGTAAGTTTTCATAAAAAATAAAAAAAGAATTAATGACTAGTACTTGAACGATACGAATACAATATATACTCATCCAGTACATAAGATGTACATTTTACGTAATAAACGTTACTTTGCATACAAATTCTTTATGGGACTGACGAAACAAATAACCAAGTTTTAAAACTCACAGAATCAATCACAAGGAACTATTCATAGTACGTAACTCCTATATCCCAATTGCACTTTGAAACGCCATTCCGTACCAAGCTACAGCAGTACCATTCATACACGGAAAAGCGTAATGCCCGGTTTACATTATTCCAGTCCAGTGATCTAGCGAGATTCCAGTCCAGTGCTGGACTGGATCTGTTACGTCTACATTATTCCAGCTATTTGAAGTGTGAACACTACAGTGACAATGATTTCAAGAAGAGATCACTTTCGAAAATGTTTTAAACGTGCTCAATCACTCTTGCTACAAGAAGTCCGCAAAAACAACCAACACGTGTGTACTTCGTCAGCACTGGAATGGCACTGGATTGGCCGTCTACATTATTCCAGTTGCACTGGATTGATCGCACTGGACTGAAAAGTAGACCGCGAATCCAGTTATTGGACTGGAATGCTTACTGGATTCAGTTCATTCCAGTGCCGGTTTACATTTTTCCAGTAAGCAATCCAGTACTGGACTGGATCGCTGGACTGGAATAATGTAAACCGGGCATAACATACACAACATAAACACAATATTTCCCGTCACGTCCCTTACCTTTCAACCTTAGAAACGTTCACGTTGGCCTTTCACAGCTTTCATTCGAGTTTTATTTAAGGCTTTCATTTAGACGAATGAAGTTGGCAGTCTAACAAAAGTGTGAGAGTGCCTCGGGCGCAGAAGAACGCTTCAATGACGCTAATCGAAACTAAGTCCAATGGAAAAGTGCTTTGATTAAGCGAGGTGAAAAAATTGCTACGTCACTTTATTGTTGACATAAAAAGACTCTTGAAAAGAAAATTTTCATTTTAATTGTATGAGCGTGTTATATACCACACCCACTAGCAACATCCCATTCACACAAAGTGAAGCTAGTGATGCTTTCGCCCTCACGATAGATCACAAGAGCTCTACCACCGTCACGAGTATTGCATCAGCCTGGTGACAGCGGCATACCGACGTCCGGGAATGCTGACACTGCGCAACGTGATCGTATCGCTACCGAGTACCTGCGTTCTGCAATTACGGCACTCTTGGTACAAACATCGACCAATTGTCACTATTTTTAAGATAATGTAGTTATAATTTTAAATAAACCTAGTTTTAAGAGCAATCCTGGGTTTTCTTGCATCCTGCTGCCGCACAAACGTATTTAGCGTGCCCATAATGGTAAATGCGTATTGGCGCACATTTTTTTTTAAATTATTATATTATACTAATCAGTTTGTAAGTAGCTTAATTAATGATTAAAACAAATTTGCCAAAATTGCCACGTACCAACATGCATTTTAGTACTTTAGATATGATTTGTCTACAAAAGTAGATAAAACTTATTAATTATGCAGTTAAATGCATAATATTATTATATTAATTTTTTTTCACACTATCCGTCTTCAAAACACCATAAAGCATTCAATAGTGCATCGTTGCTTAAATAGTTCTTGAGGTCCGTACTTATCATTTCTTTCTTATTGCAATTCATGAGCACCGACTTTAAGAACTTTTTAACCGACTAATTGCGATATTGAATGATTTTGACGGTACTACGAATTAAGTTTATATAATTTAAAATAGTTCTCTCTTTTCTAATTAAGTATATTTACCATTAATCATATTCGTTTAAGACTGCTTGTTTAGCAGTAAAAAAGACAGGTACGAAAATCGACGGTACGACGATGTAGATTATTTTGTTTCTCTTAACTTCTTATATGACTTACTATAATGACGTAATAATAAGTTTATTAAAGTATAAATTTGTTAAATTTTTAAATAATTAATAGTACTGATTTGACTAAAATGGCAACTTTGCTCGAGGATGGCACGATCAACCAATCAGAACACATTTAGTACAGTGAGGGTTTTTCAACAGTGGAAGAAATTAATTTGTTGATCGTTCCTACCCGACGAGCACAGTATTTTTCTAAACGTCAAAATAAGAAGTTTTAATAGTCAACCAATAATTGTGTGCTATAAATAAAGTGCTGTGATTTACTGTGAGTGTGTACAAGTGCTACTCCTGTATGTGGTTTGGAAAATATAACCGTAAGTACACTACGAGTGGTTGTTATTTCTATTCCTTACTCATTTCTCAAAGGCAAGCACCCAGATAACAGTAATGAGGTTCCTTAAGATTCTCCAATAACTTGAAAGAAAACGGTTACTCTTTACTCCTGACCATTGAGGAGTTTTACTTTCCTGCATCAGCACGGCAACATGAGATGCTGACTGCTAGATACAAAAATCTAAATAGTTTCATAAAATAAAAAAGTTAATAGACCAAGAAGGCTGATACACTCTTAATAGAATATCAAATGAGAAAAATAAATTTCCCCTTTATTAAATTTATTGTAAAAGTTGAATGTAAAAGACGCTCAATTGACCGTCAATGCAATAACGAACTTAGTGTTCTTCAGTTACTCAGTAGTTAATTGAAAAACAATAAACATTGAATAGAAAGCGCATTGGTATCTTGTTGTTCCTGCCGTTGAATAAATTACTGTTCCGTCAAAACTATACGCTGTACAATCGGATCAATAGACCAAAGAAGTGGCGGTAGTAGGTGCACGAATAAACAATTAAATTTCTAATAAATAAATAAAGTACTATTCAAACGATTAAAATAACAATAATAACTAAATATAATATAAAATAAATAACATAAATATCATATTTATAGCTGCAAACAAAATAATACACCAATTTTAAAATAATAAAATAACACTCACGCTGTGTAAAGGAAGCGAGTTTACAATTAAGGATTTAATGCAGTCGGTGAAGTATGTAATGTGATAAAAGGCTTATGAATGGCTCCACTCTGCTTACCGAAGTTGTTAATTGTAAGCGTATTCTCTCTTAACTCTATCTAAAAAAAAGTGAGCGTGTATTTATTTCACAAAATGCGAAAACTGAATGTAATTTTCTTTTATTTTGAATAACTTTGACTATTTAACTGATTATTTTTATAGCATTTAGCTATGCTTAGCAAATTATACTGAGAAACAGTAGAAGAAATTATGGGACCGGCAGAATTTGAACCTGCAACCTTCTGCACATCGGCCAGTCGCTTTAACCAACCAGCTACGATCGCCTCTTGCCAGGACCCTAAATTTCGCAACAGCATGTTACGTCATTTTGTGACGTACTAAATATTTTTTTAATTAAAAAAAAAAAGTGTAGCAAACGGGTGATTGATGTTTTCTACTTGATCATCTCGAAGTGGCTCGAAGGAATTTTAACATCTACGTTGTGTAGATGACAGACAAATTATGTTACGACGGGTAAATCAAAGCGAACGAGTAGTAGTGTACTTTGATTTGATTGAAAACTGAAACGATTAAAACGAATAGTTGAGAAGAGACGACTATAGTCAGTAGCATCGATATTAACTTATTTCAACATAAATAACTAACTGCACCTATTATAAATTCACAAACATTTCATTGCGATTGTCTATGCAAGGTACTTCGTATCCAAAACTTTTGCTACATTACACCAAAGTTTAATTTCCGACCGTGGATTTATCACTAAAAACTTTGTACTATATAAGGCATAAATTGAATTCTAGCTAAAACGAAATCTCTTAAATTTTATCGAGGTGTCTAAAATATTCATCTTTCGTCCTTTTGAGGTTTTATTACTGGAACCTTTATTCGTAATAGAATTTTTAATAAAATTAGGTTTTGCCAATCTATTCAATAAAGTATGAATCTGAAAAAATGCTCTACTTTAGGTACACAACACTAAGCTTTTTATCACTTTTAATAAACATACTAGTTAAACTCTGTATAGAACAAATATATAGATTTCCCACACATTGAAAACGGGCCACCATTGGCAGCCACTTATGGGTAGTGACGAACAGTTAATTCAAATTTTCATACAATTTGTACGCACAATGGTGAGTGACCTTTATGCGCAGACCCTTCAGATCAATACATTTAGTGATCACTATTGCACATAAGAATTATTTGTCATATATTTCCATCACGAAACAGTTGAAAAAATTATGCCTGGGACCTCTGCATGTTCAAATCCCGCATGTTTCCTAGTATAATTTGCTAAGCATAGCTAAATGCTATAAAAATATTCAATAAGAAGCATACATTTCTATTATTAATTATCATTTAGCGACAGCTTAATTAATTATACAGCCTCTGTAACACCGATTTCTATCGGATATTAATGACTGAGCAAAAAAAAACAAATCAATAAATAAAAAAGATAACAGTTTAGTACGATTCATCAGATTTCATTACACGACCCACGTTTTACCCAACGCTTATTCCAATCTACGTTTTATTAATTACGGACTTTATTAAATATTTCTATCTATATAAAAAACTTGTCTTCTTTTATAAGTTCTTATACAAGCTTGTTGAATTAAGTTTCCTTATTTATTTATTTTTTTGAATAACTGTTTTACAATTATTCAGATAAATATCATGATTAGACTCTTTATAAAATGTAAAGCAAATTAGATGAACGAGATGAACTGATTGGAGATTGTAAAGGTATTTTTCAGATATTTTAGATTTTTATCTTCATATTTTAATAACAAAGGACGGCTCAATAAATAATTAGCTTCTTCTTGAGGCAATAAGAAAATAAATTGGATAGATATTTTTTTGTCGGTCCTTAGACCTTATATTAAATTTAAATAAATCTATTCTATTCTTGTATTAAATTGACTTGGTTTAAACTTGTTATTCATTCATACAAACCACTTTTGAAACCATTTGGCTTTGATAAATGGTACTCGAAAACCCATAAATCTCTTTGAAATCTACTGAAATGATGAAAAATGAATTTCTGTATTCCATGTTTTTCACTTGCGGTGTATCAGATTTGAAGGCAATTTATGTACATTTTGAGTGTTTATTGTTTTAAAAACATAACAAATTCTAATTATGATGCGGCCGCTTTCTATGATACATTAAATGAACTTCTTTCTAGAGATATATTTACTAGCAGGCACCCGCAGGTTTGCCAACATGTTATGTCAACCTCCATTTACTACTGACCTATTGAAAATACACAAAAAATATTATAATAAATCGATCAAGCTTCGTTAACTAACCTCCTGTCTCTTCCTCTCTCACAATATCAATATTTTATTTTGTTTACTCGACTTTTTTTTGATAAATATCTAAAACAAAACCAAGCTATGGATCTAAAAATCGATTTTAACGCTATAGCAAAGCTAGATGGATAAGTATTTGTATTAAATAAATCCCTGGCGGAATATAACGGATTTAAGTGAAATTTCAACGGCAAAGGCTTAAGCAATGCTTACTTTGAGCTGTTTTGCTTCGTTACGAGAAGCTGCAATCCACAAAGAGCCTCGAGAAACCAGAGCCTGATATAATGTTACCTTTTAAACGTATAATGACATCAAATTGGAGGAAAATGGGACTAATTACGCTTAAAAGAGAGTTGCAACGAAGAAATTATTTGCGGCATAAAGTAAATTGACCGTGGTCGGTGGTTTTGATAATGAACCAAATTAAAGGACTTAGGTTGTTTTGTATATTCACATCTCTAGCTTTATTTATTTTACTCTAAATGACACAAAAGCTATCATTAATAGAGGTTTTTTAATGCTGTCCATTAAGCAAAAAAAAAACCTACGAGAATGAAAGACCTTTTTTTTTGAAGATGCTGATGTTTGGTAGGTAAATTCAACAGCATTTTGTGGTAGCTACAAATTAAAAGTTAAATTTGTCTGGAATATTTAAATAAATTAAAACCTATTTAAACAATTCGTGGATAGCATTTTAATTATACATTTGCAAGTGCAACCGTAGATATTTTTAATAATTGAAAGTCAACCACACTATAAAATGCGGTGGACATTTAATAGTGTTGTTGACTTTATTATTTATAAAAGGATTTTTAAAATTATTCGTTTTAAATGCTCGCAATCAAATAATACTTATACTGCTATAACGCACTTTATTATCTATTTACTAGTTGACCTGGTAACTTTCAACTTAGAAATTGAATAATCTATGCTGTGTTTCCGTAGTATCATCATCATCACTAGCCTAGAGACATCCATTACAGGACATAGGCCTCACCAATTGATTTCCACAGCGCGCGGTTTTGGACCGACTGAAAACAACGACTTCCCGCGATCTTGTGAAGATCGTCCGTCCATCTAGCGAAGAGCCGTCTCATGCTGCGTTTGCCCGTAGTTTCAAAGAATATTGATTTACCTTCTCCTTTTTTACTTATTTTCTCGATATTTAAACAGTTATTCTGCATAGCTATTCAGGGCTGGCAGAAATCCAACAAAACATAAATCATTAAAATTGGTTCGCCTGTTTTTGAGTTATAAATGGTAAAGCTAATACAACTTTGTTCCTATAAATTTTATTTAACGAAACTTTGACCAAAAAAAATAAAGCCAAGATATTTTAAATTGTACGCTCAATTACTGCCCCAATTTTAATCGAAGATTTATGAATTGGAAAGACATTTAGCACCCTATCCGCACCCTTTTCCTTCTCTGTAATTCAGTATTTCACTTGTCCAATAATGTCGATTCCATCTCTTCGAAGGCAAAGTTTGAATATAAAATTCTCATAAAATTTTCTAGCTTTCGGTTTGACTGACATAAAAATATTGTGTGCTTCTTCGTTGGTTTGATTTTAGGTCGTTTGGAGTAAAAATATATATATTTTGATATGTACTTATTATACATTAAGGACTGTTACTCAAAGGATAAAATTAAAACTTATACTTATAGCGATAGGCTAATCCCCTATCCCATGGGGACCTAAACATAACAGGTGAAGCGTGGGTGTCGTACACCTCTGCCACAGCCTTCTGGGTAATTTATGAATAACATAACATAATTATGTTGTAATATCTATTATAACGAGAAAATATTGGATATTTGCAGTAACAGCCGTGTGCGATGTTATGTTTAGATGATCAAATATAAAAGTAACACATACTTTTATATTTGTTCAACTTAATCATTAATCGGGTGAGTAACTCTTATTTGATTACGATTGTGATACTGACCCTTAAAGAATCAATTATTATATTTAAAACTAATTAGTGTGTGGTATTTACAAGTCTGATTATAAAAATACACTGATCTTACCCAACATTTACTTATCATACTAGCCGGCCATTTTCATTCATTGAGATCACCGTATCACGAGAGTATTAAATTACTTACGATCTAAAAGCCGGAATTGGGGATGACGTCATTAAATTTAATCCATATTCTAAACCATTTACACTTGCCAGGGAGCGTTTGTTCATGGATTATCCCGGATTATAGATAAGTGGTGGTCATTTTGATAATATCTTCACTAAAAAGTAAACAGCATTAAAATACTCCAATGACAAAATTTACATCATCAGTCCTTAAGTTTAGCAGAAATATTTAAAAAAAATCACATTATTTCAATTATCAATCAATGGAATCTGTGTTGGGCGCTTTGGGGACGCAGTTGTCAGTTGCGGCAACTGACAACAATTTTAGGGAAAAAGTTGATGTTTTTTCGAACTAGCAACTCGAGTTGTTAGTTTCGGCAATTGGCAACTTTAAAACATATAACATCATCGGAGAGCACATGAATAAAAAGAATTGTAATGAAAAATATATTTTTTTGTGCAACTAACCGTAAACAGTTTTTATTCCGTAGTTCAAGGCTACAAAATATCTTTAGACTAAGATTCTACGCACGTTCGTTTTATTTGCAAAGATGAGAGTTATCTGTTGGAGTTTGTGCAGTTAATGTACAAGTTAGTAAGTTATATTTTATTCTTGAGAAGATTTTTATGTTTTATGATTTAGAAGGGATATCTGTTACAACGGTTGCTATCTATCACCTGATCGGCGAAATAAAATAAAGAACGACACATGGCCACGCAAAAAACTATATATTTTCAGTTTATGACAATTTTCCATCACACAGGAGCATCGGTTAGATGCATGACTATCTAATATTGAAAAATAATATACCGTGTACAATTTTTTTTTTTTTTTTTTCACTCGCAATAACATTCTGAAAGTAAACCCCTGCGCCGTGTTGGATGTCTCACCTGGGACAAAACAAATATTATGAGAAAAAGTCCAACATTTATGGGGGATTCTTATTGTCATGTTTGGGCATTAGGGGAAAATATAATATTTATCAATAGTGACTGGTCTATTGTGAACGATGCTATTCAAAATGTTGACAATGTGAGGTGCCGAACGGCAAATAATTTTATTGGATTCTGGTGGAGAATAGCTTATGGTTACATTTAACTCAATATATTAATGTGGAAACACATTTGTTTGAGTACTTTCCGAGGCAAGATTCGTAGCAGTAGGTTTTTTACATAATATATTTCCATTTCATAAAATTATCGCTTGTGGTTACATCGAAGCATTCTGGGGATCATTTTTTTCCTAAAAAACGTCGCTAGAACTCCTCCAGTGTTCACAAACATATATTTCTCACATAGAAAGCGCACCCAGAGTCGGAACAAATTTTATTGGATGGTAATGGTGGTGATGGTGGATCACACAAAGATTTATCCCGTATGGAAATCGAACCCAAGACACCAGCGCAGTTGAAAGCGGTAAGGCGACCGCTTTAACCAATACGCCAACTGTTCAAATTATAGCATGTATTGTTATTATGTAGTGGCGACGACATTTATTGCTAAGTCATAATAAACGAACCAAATAATTGAGTTCTACTGCCAGTGGTCTTGCCCTAGTCAAAGTTCACATTAAGAACGGCGCGCGATCTCGGTCCGACAGGCCGCGCGTTCACATAGCAAAGCGGACTGTCAAAAGAAATCAGTATGTCAATTGTTTTGTAGGAGTTTCATAATGTGAATGAGTAATACAACAATTTATGTATCATAAACAGTACTCTACCAGCATATCCACTCATGGACTACTAACACGACTACACATAAGTAAATATGCTTATAGTCGTGTCCAAATAAAAGTTGACCCGTCAATATAAAACAAAAATGTTTACGGTAAATATATTCAACACACCGACAACTTTTAGCGACAGTAAATAATTAATGCCTGGAGCCCGGTTCATTAATAAAACATAAGTCTAATTTGATATTCTCATAATAAATCGCTAATATTTATCAAACTAATATTATTTATAAAACTGAAGTCTAGAAATAGATGTTCCTGGAGTATTTATTCTTATTAATGGTAACGAAAGTTGGAACGCCTACGCCAAGACAGATGAATGTAGTGACGTGATGACGACGGCTTCGTTGCTGGGTTCA
Organism: Hypena proboscidalis; assembly: GCA_905147285.1. Lineage (NCBI taxonomy): Eukaryota > Metazoa > Arthropoda > Insecta > Lepidoptera > Erebidae > Hypena > Hypena proboscidalis. The sequence continues at coordinate 5,096,096 of LR990132.1, forward strand.
TTTAGGTGTCAAAGATCTCATTAAAAACCTCGTTAAAATATTTTAACCTCGTTTTAATAATTTATTTGGTATGAAATCATAACTATCACGCTTTTGCGTTTATTTGTTTTATTAGCTTTAATCACGAATACCCCACCCATCAAAAATATTAACAATAACACGTATACATTCACAGTACAAAAAGAGCCCAGTCTCGCTACGTACGTTATTTTTCTGCGGTAATAAGTAGTGAAATCGAATATAAACCAAGTCGGTTAGTTCAGTTTCTTGGACCAGCGACTACGCAAATGCACACGGCAAAATATTTTATACAATAAACGAAATCCATCCAATATTAGCGTTTTGTGCTAATTTGTTTAAAGAGACCTATATGGAGGACTATATGGAACATGAATTTGCCAAGTTACTGGCCCAAGGACTGAATTACTTGGTTAATATTCGATTTCACTACTTTTTACGGCAGAAGAATAACGTACGTAGCAACACAAGGCCCTTTTTGTAATTTGTTAATGTTTTTGACGGTATATCATTTAATTTTGTTGGTACTCGTAGTTGTGCACCACGGCCATCCACGTTTGGAATATTCATATAAGGAAAAGTGTGTTTATATTTTATTTATACTACTATATTTGTTGGAGATATTTAATCCTGACAATTGATTTTTGTATAATTTGCAAAGCATAGCTAAATGCTACAAAAATAATCAGTAAGAAATTTATAGATTATAGATTTATAGTAACTATGAAATGCAAGTATTCCTAAAGTACTGGCTCAAATTCTGCTAATCTTTCCAAATATCATAAAATTTGAGCCAGTCGTATTGATTGTATTTGATCGCAGATAGATATCTAGTAATGTACTTTCCTGATGATTGAACATTAAGGCGTCTAATTTTTTTACAACGAAGTTACAGAAGTGTCAATAATTGCTCAAACCACTTCGAGAAAAAGATGGTACCGCCCTCCCTGTTTGCTCGACTTGACGGGGGCACTACCGTGCCCCTAAATATTTTTTTTTGATTGAGTTTAATATAATAATATTAAATAAGTACTAGAATTTATGCCAAAAAAACTTATATGCAAACATTGGCAAAAATATGAACAAAAGGTTTTGTGTTAGTAATTTTTCATCAATTTCAAATTTTACAATGCAGTCATAAATTTCATGCAACCAGCTTCGTACTATAAATAAGGCTTTATAAGTAAATTAATAATTTGAATTAGTGATGACAACAAAACAGTAAAATGCGTTCCACAGAGTCTATTAAACAATTACGTTCCGGTCCGTAAATATTAAAGTAAATATATTGTGGTTATGCATAAAACTAAATTTTAATCGAACAACCAAATGGACAGCCTGTTGTGGCAACTGTTTCGTTGATATGATTAACTACGTATCAGGCAACAAATTAATTTATGAATATAATTCAATACATCGTAATTGAAGCAATAATACATTCACCACAAATTCATTGACATTTTGGACAGCAATCCTGCATGCACCAATTAGCAATTCAACGCTAACTGAAAGCGTGATTCAATTGCTACGTTACCATTTAAATATACGGTTTTCATTGCTTAAATTTGCCGTTCTATCTGTAATACGTAATCAATAAGCTTAATCCTGTAGCTTTGCTTACATAGTTCCTATTTCTATACTAAGTCCAGACTATAAGCTAGCTGAGCATCATTTCATTAAAATCCGCCCGCAGTTTCTTTTATCAAACACACATTGTCATCCACACAAACTTTAACATTAGTAATATTAGTGTCAGTCTGAGATCTTTGCCACATATGTTAAGTTTCACATATATTTTTCTCTTATATACGCAAAACGCACCATAACTTTAACATAAAAATAATAAATGTGTAATAAAATTTAAACATTGCTCAGATGCCAATTTAATATGGTCTTGCATTGTATAGGCTGTTCGTGCAAAGCGAGAGCAGCCTATACTGGAAATGTATAACTTGCTGTGTTGTCGTGTCAACATCGTATCTTAAATAATATTCTGCAGTTGCGAATTTGAATGAAAAAGTCAGGAATTTTAAGCAAACGTTAAGTTTATATTTCCTTTGTATTGAAACATGAATGAAGACGATTAAAACAATGTTTGTGAATATAATTATGTAGATTAATTTATAAAAAATATATTTTGTTTTTCTAAAAAATAATAACTTTCAATTAAACCATGAAAGTAGAATAAATGCTATAATAATAATAAATAATAACAGAAAGGAGAAATAGTGACTAGGATCGAAGAAGGTATGCTTTGGCGGTTCGAAAGAATGGTGGAAAGTAAATTAGTGAAAGAGATGTACAACGCAGATGAGGCTGAAAATAGTGGAAGAGGTCGTCTTCGGCAGATATACAGGGACTAAATAAGTAAACTCCTTTAAATAGGACAAGTACGCACGAAACCGGTGAGCATGTATGACGAGATGTTATAATGTTGATAAAGCGAAATAAATATGTAAGGAGCGTAAATTACGTTCTATCGTCTCTGCCCACCCCCGTGGGATAAAAGCGTGATTTTAATTATGTATGTATCTTTAATTACATTTTGTTTCAATAATTCAAAACAAAGGCAACGAAAACTGGTGGTAGAGCTCTTGTGAATGAGCTCGAGGGCGGCAGCACCACCGTCTCACCTTAAACCTGCTACCAAATAGTAGTGATTTCATTACTGTGTTCCGGCTTGGTGGTGAGATCAGGCCCTGAAATTACTGGCACATGAGACATAACACCGTAGTCCTCAGCTGCAGCGACGCATCTATAATCTGCTTTTGTGGATTGTTGATGTCCATGGGCTGTAATCCACTTACCATCAGGTGAAATACACTTCGTTCGCTGTGGGCGTAGTATAAAAAAAAAAAAAAAAGTTAAGTATAAACAATATTTTGTTTTACCTACCCACATTTATCATTTAATTTTCTCCCATACAAATTGTCTTGCCATACCTATTATATACTAGCCCATTAAGATAGCTACATTTAGGTAGATATAAATAACCAGAAAGCCTAGATTGCCTGATCAATAATTCTGCTTGCTCACTGGCATTGCGATACCACATGTGGAATATATGCAGAAGCTGGAATCTGGCAATATTGCAAATGTTGGGATCGTATTAGGTTAGCTAAGATATTTGTGTGATGTATCTGATTTGCACACCAATATTTGCCTTCATTATTATTCTGTTACACAATTGACAAAATGACTGTAAAAGTGATGAGAGCTTTTTAAACCAGATTTTGCTGAATTAAAGTAATGTATAATTTAATTTAATTGATTTAAAAATCATGCGCTTTTAAAAACCATTATAACAGTGATAAAATTCTAGTGAACGATCTCTACGATGGAAACATTTCCGTTTCTTGCATTTAGACCGACTTACCCTGTTTATATCAATAGATTTGGTATTTACTACGAGGAACCCGGCTGCAAATAAGTAGGTACACTGCTACACGAATGAAAATTGCGAACCTAACCTAAACATAGTACATCGTAGATTTAAAAAAACCTAGTGTTTCATAAATCTCCATGCTAACTTTCCGAGAAATTTGCATCGTAGTTTCTGATTCAAAAGTTTGCAATATTAAATCCCGTAACTGCTAGTTAAAAAAAAAAAACTTGAGACGGAACTACTTTCGTATGCATTATCCTTCCCAGCGACGGTATGACTGGCATACAATAACTACAACTAATGTTGTAATTTGTTTTACCCGTTTGGTTGTTAAGTCAGTAATTACTGCAAACGTTGTTATTGCTGTTTTTATTCCTAAACCTGCTTTCTTACTAACAAACTAATATTGGTTTCGAAAATAAAAAAGCTACATTTCGAATTTCAATTTCAAACGAGGATTCAGCCAGCAAAATTACTAAGTGAACGTTCGCAAGTGAGAGTTTTACTAGAATAGGAACACTAACCCACTTTAAAGCACTTTAAAAATTGATGAAAACTTCATCCCTTGGATTTTTATAAGGCATCTGAATCTAATTCTAGGCATTTTAATAGTTAATTATAATAATAGCAAACATAACATACCATGTATTTATAGTTAGGTATTGATTTAATTAGTTTTAAATATAAATTGTATTTAGGTTAGTAATATTCTTGTGTTTTATTTATCTTACGAGTCTTATGAATAAAGTGAATAAAACATACCATCTCGTTATGAATAATAGTATTTAAAAAAGAGGCGTGACATTGGCGCCTATGTATCCAAAAACGTTGTAACAGAGCTGTAAAACATCCACACACCTTTTAATTTCAGTGCCATGTGATAAAAGAAGACTCTATCGCAATCTGCTAGCCACTATTTCAGTTGCCGTGCTACTGAGAATATTCTGCGTAAAAATGGCACTCAAAATTCAGTGGTAAAAAGTGAATACGCTAACCATTATTCACAGGAGTATAACATCTATCAAACTTCACACAAATTTTGTATTTAATTTTGTAAAACCAGCTAAGTGCGAGTCGGACTCGCGCACGAAAGTTTCTATACTATTATCTATAAAAATGTCAAAATATCGTGACTGTTCTATGAAAGTCCCCCCTAAATGTTTATTTTATTCGGGTAGTAGTTGTTACAGGGGTAACAGTCATCATCTGTGGAAATTTTAGCTGTCTAGTTTTCACGGGTCGCGAATTACAGCCTGCTGATGGACTGTTAGACAAACAGACGGACAGCGATGTCATAGTAGTATGGTTCTGTTTATACCCTTTGGATACGGAAGCCTAAAAACAAATCAGCAAAATTTCTTAAATAAGGAGCTCTGCGGTCGATATCGAGCAACTTTCTTCCGAACTGAATAACTTGATTAATCTATCATAGCTCTGTCAAATCAAAATCGTAGAAAGTTCCATAAGTTTAAAGGAAATCAACTTGGTTTGGTTTGGAACACAATGTAAAACAAACATACTACAGATAGAGAGTAAGGACTAATACTGTAATTTGCAACATCGTGCGGCACGAGTAATGAATACATTAGTCTAACGTCACTGTTGTGTGTGTGCTGTTACATCAGGCCTTCGGATTGATTTGTGTTTGGTTACTGGTTAGCTTGCTGTCTTGGAAATAGTTAAATCTACCCATAAAAAATATCAAAGACTAACAAAAACTGCCTTTAGCCTTGTGTTAGGAGCTGCTAATATTTGCAATAATAATATCAGACCAAAATTTATATATGACACGGGCCCTAGTATCAATAACAATGCAACTAAAAATTAAATTTCGATTCAGACATACGCCAAATCTAAAACTTCTCCTTCGCTGTGTGTCATAAAAGTCTGAAACCACACGTGAAGCGAACAAAGTTCCCAAATTAAGAAAACCAAAGTAATGCAACACTCGAAATTATTTCAACTTTACAGCTAAATGAACTCCACTAATTCCATGCTGAGGTGTAAGATGTCTGACGATTGCCGGTTGACGAACACCCGGTCAACTAATTAGAAGTTCTAGACGCTCCCACTCTGCTTCACTTAATTACATCAAAGACAGGACTAATTTATTGTCTATCTTTCCTCGGAGGAGCGTTAGTTATCAAGTGTTTTTATTCCCCATTTTGCTTTGATCTCGTCTTGTTTTAGTTAATTTGTTAAGATACAGATTAGGTGCTTTATTTCCAAGGTGAGGTTTTTAGTTTGAATGCTTTGTTTATTATCTTTTTAAATTTGAGGTAAGATAGAAAGGCATTCTTTTAATTTACAAAGTACCCCAAAAACTCAATGATATTTTAGCTTTTTGAAACTTTAGTTTATTCTGTGTCAAACCCCACAAGATTTTATCTTTTTGGACGAATCTCGAAATAGTTACTGTTTATGTACAAACAGTTTGACTAATTTCAGGTGTTAATAATTTGCCTAACATATTTTCAAACTAATATTCTTCGTTTAAATTATATAGGGTGGATGCGACATAGCGACATTTATTGAAACCACAGCTTCTATACATAGCCAGTATCCATTTCCACCGGATAAAAAATTCTCTGGCGAAAAAAAAAATCCACGTCTTCCGAACAAATTGCACGATCGCAATGTTCAAATTGTTCGGAGAACGTGATTTTTTTTTTTTCGCCAGATAATTTTTATCCGGTGGAAATTGATACTTACCTTTTATAGAAGCTGTGGTTTCAATAAATGTCGCTATGTCGCATCCACCCCGTATAAAACGAATATTATTTTATTTATACGCCGTATACATAATTCTCGTATCATTTTTCTATGAGGTAATGTATAAAGTTACAATGAATGAACAACCTCGTACGCAAAGTGGAACAATTAATGAGCACTCAATTGTATTACACACTTCACTGATTAAATTAAATCCTTTATTTACTTACACCCTGTTATGAAGCGAAATCTCTATTCTCATGTTTTAATGATAAACCTTTTTTAATCTTTTAAACAATTCAATTATTTTTTATTTTTTATTTAATTTAATTTAAATTGTTACTGTGGTTTTTGACTTAAATGTTAATAAACCAGAAAAAAATCTTTCCTCTTTTAAAAAAATTGCTCAATAACATATTTTGATTGATTAACATGGCAACATTTGACAACACGGTTTTAGCTAATTAGTAATTTAGTTATACTGCAGATGACATGGCTGGTTAGCGACGCCTATTTAAAAAGAAACTAATAGTGGGAAAATTTCTGCCTACGTTAATTTTTTGTAATAAATTAAATTACCTTAACAAAACTTTAGGTTTATTTTATTATTTTAAGTATTTTACATTTTGTATACTTTAAAACCTCCAATGATAACTTAAACAATCAATCAAAACATTTTTCTTTCTAGAATCTATTATCATACCTCATCTACTTGATACAGCGACATAGCACGTTACTTCACCTCGCCTAATCAAAGCACTTTTCCATTGGACTTGGTTACTATTAGCGTCATTGAAGCGTTCTTCTGCGCCCGAGACACTCTCAGACTTTCGTTAGGCTTCCAACTTCATTCGTCTAAATGAAAGCCTTAAATTAAACCCGAATAAATCGCTGTGAAGGGCCCACGAGAACGATTCTTAGGGTGAAAGGTAAGGGACGTATATTGTCACGTACGGAGAAAACCAGTTTATACCGGCTCGGCTAGTAGATTAGCGCAGGGCTTGTATTCTTATTCTGTGGCAGGGCTTGCAGTATGTGCCGTTTTTGTTTTGTTTTTAAAGCAATTATATTTTAGTCGTATTCTAAGTTCACCATATTATCCTTGTATGAATAGTACTGGCACATGAGTAGATAGTATACAGAGGCTTAGCTTAATACAATTTCACTCTGATAAGTACATCACTACAAGTTTGTCGTGTCTGTGCGCTTGTCCACGGAATAAAACCGGTATATACCGGCTCGGCTAGTGGAAAAAACTCAGAGCTTTTAGCATGCGCCTTTTTTGTTTTGTTTTTAAAGCTAGTATATTTTAGTCGTGTTCTTAGTTCACAACATTATTATGTTTTGTATGATTAATAAATATACATAATACGTACCTAATCATTTTTTAAGTTCATAATTGTATTTATGCTGCTGTGCCAACCATACAACAATGATGTAAACAACAATGTTTAAAATAAAAATACAACAAATAATTTCAAATCAAAATAGTTAACACGACATCCGTAGCGTTGTATCTGCTCTGCCATCCTAGTTTCATTTCTAGCTGTACTTGACGTTCTTTGTAGAGCAAAATGTAATTAAGAAACTTCCTTCCAACACTTTTGAGAGAAAAATAAAACTGCTATATTTTGAAAAATGGTCTTTTATTGAAATCAACTTTAAATTTCAAAAACAATATCTATTTCTATTATTCATATTAGCTACAATTTTTACGTCGTTTGAGCGTGATTAATCAATCATCATTGTTTTCAATTTAAAACGATCAATCATTATAATCATGATTGATTATCACTATAATTATGAATTTAAACATTAGAAATGTGAAATTGTTGAAATGTTAATCTAGTTTATTATTTTAACGTTACCCTGATAATTAGGATATATTCTATGCAACGTTGGCACAGATTTTTCCTTTCAGGCCTGATTTTGTGATCACTGATGGCAGTATTAAACAAAAACTATATTCAATTTCATCATTTGAATCAGGATTCTTACCACATACCTGTATACGTACGGTGATAGATTCAGTGAGTGTACGCTATTTACGTACTGGCCCAGAGTGCCAACTTACCCAGTACTAAAATGTTTACATGACGTCATGATGTTCATTCGTTTGGTAGTCAAAATTGCACGCTTGACTTCTTTATCGTTGGACGAACTTCCCTCTCTATTACTGCATACATACAGTATGTGGTGATTATTGTTAACTAAATACATTATTGAGTAAATATTTTTTTAATTATTATACTCATTAGCTATACATCATCACTATCAACTTTAATATTAAAAATTGAATAATTTGTCTAACTGAACGATATTAAAATGTTTTTCAGGATGATGTTTTGCCTGACAACTGCCAATCAGGATATGTGGGCTCCAATATTTCGATGTCACTGTACAACACTATTATATTTTATACTCAATATTTTACAAACACAACTCGTCTTAAAATTTCACATAAACCAACATATTCGTATTTACAATTCGACATCAGAATCGATCAATCGAAAGTTCGCAAACTCGATTCACTTGAACTCAGAATTCGGCATTCACTCAACTTTACGAAACTCGAGTGTATTCGAACTTACTTCCATCATTCAATTACAAAATCGATAATTTAGCTCAGTCCTTTAAATTTTCTTAGTGATTATACTGTTGAGTACAGGTATATAACACTGGCGAAGTATAGCAGTGTGCGTATGTCGAAACGGCTAGCCCACTGCGCGCTCCCTTGCATCGCTGCTGGCGTCTCACCTGCGACAAAACAAACATTTTGAGGAAAAGACCAACATTTATTTAAGATTCGTATTGTCATTTTTGGACATTAGAAAAATGATATTATTTTTATCAATAGTGACTGTCTATTGTGAACGATGGGGCCGCAAAAGCTGACAATATGAAGGTGCCGACCGGAAAATATTTATATATTTTATATATGGTGTATAAAAAGATTTTTCTAATACCTAATTTAACTACCGCAAAATTTTAAGGAAGAATAATATTATTTAAAATACCACGTGTGCAAGAAAATACGTTATTCTTTTTTATGGTTAGGAAGAAATAAATAATTGAAGTCTCGAATAAAAGCAGAAGGTAATAAATATTGAAGCTCAAACTGGCACTGTCTGTACAAAAATATACCTAAAATAAAGAAAAAATCTTTTGTTTCATTAGGTTAAAACCGTAATAGAAAAATTTAAATATATTTTTCATAAATCATCACTAGATCATAAACATCAATCATGCTACGTTGCATATTATTCGCTTCGTTAAGAACTCAGGAGCAGTTGGCAATCAAAACTTTGCCCAAAAATAATTTAAAACAAGTTAACAAACATTTTAAAAATGTAGTGCAAAAGTTTTATAGTGGTTCAAGTTTTTACTAGAAATGTTACTTTTTTAATTAGTTATGTACTTGTATTTTAAATAAACCGTCGTTCGCTCTAAAGTAAAAATGTTTGTACTTCAGGCTTCTATATAATGTGTAGTATCCTCGACATTTTTATAAATCAAGTTTGGTTAAATATTGGCTTCAATGTTTATTTTATGAAATGTTACAAAATGGTATACGAATATTGAACATAGTTTAAGGATTTATATGTTTAAAATATGGATTAAAGAAAAACATCGATCTTAAACATGTTTAAATTAATTTCAAATCGGCAAATCTCGCCCTGACCTTTGGAAATCGATCCCGTACTACTAAGCTCATCTCTTCCATAGGTTGGTAGAGATGGCTAACTGCATATTTTTTTAATTCATTCTACATGCATTTCTGTTAATAAAAAAATATATTTATTTGGTATTTTATGTTATTTTTTGAAGAACAATAATAGATGATAGTAGGAGAATATAAAAAAAAACATTGTAACGTAAAAACTTTTTATTTTACCAAGCTTCAAATCAGACGAAAATTCTAAGAAGTAAATTAAATACGTAATCAAAAGACTACGCCTTCAGGGGGAACAATCGCTTGGCTGTTTTCTATACAAAATAAATACGGGTATAACTTCAATATTATTAAGTTTGTATGTATTTTTATTGACAAATTAAGTATATGTAAAAAACTAAAATGCATGTTTGTTGGCGACCACATTTTCAAAATTATAATTAAAATTTTCAGTTTATAAGTAACTCAGTTAATTATTAAAACAAATTTTACAAATTGGCCACGAATAAACATGCATTTTATTGTTTTAAAACTTGAAAATATTAAAGTTCAACCCATGTTACGTCAGTATGAAAACACGGCTCTCGGGAGTCTACCCTTAATTATGAAGACGTACGTAGGCGTCGCTACATTCATTGAGGTGTCAAAGATCTGATAAGAAAATTTGATAAGTAATAATCTGAACAAATACCTTTAAGAATTTGTGTCAATTCGCATTATGGATAAAAGTATCATTTACAAAATTTTATTTATAACCTTCTTTAGTCAGTACGAATATTACAATATTTTAATTATTCCATACCGCTTAATGATAACTAAGCCATCAGAGATTATAATTATAATGCATATATTTAAAAACATGTAGTTGTTAGATGCAATTTAGTATAACGTTATAGAGGTAATGGTACTTTGCTTAACGTGTAAAGCTCTGTAAAACTGTATTATTAAAATTCATATTTTTATATAACATTCTCGTGTCACAATGTTAGTTACCTTACTCCTCCGAAACGGCTTTACTGATTTTTACCAAATTTTATATGCATATTCAGTAGGTCAATTTTTTTACATTTTTTTTTTGCTTTTATTTTTCTATAATGTGGCATTAAAAATACATACAGGCCTTAATTTTTACCCTTTTATCTCCAACCCCTATTTTTTAATAGCCATTTTAGTAGTAGCGCTTTTGACAATATGAACTTTTTGAATATACCTAATATTCCTTTATAGCATTATCCGCATTTTTTTTGTCTTTTGCAGATTCCATGATAATGTAGATAGAAATATTTGGTGAACTAACGAACTAATACCATTATTCATAGGTTAGAATAGTTTGTGCTGGTTCACTGAATGATCATCAATTTTACATGTCTAATGAATAAGTATTAATATAGAAAACTGAATAGTTGGCAATGACTTAAATCTATAAAATATATTTACGGATGATATATCAATGGAATGAAATATAGCGTTTCATATGACTTCATTTTTGTAGTTTATGAAAGTTATGAAATTTTTCACTCCAATTAAATATAATAATAACTATCTCACAACTTACACACAACGCCATCTAGTCCCAAAATAAGCAGAGCTTCTACTATGGGTACTAGAATAACTGATACTAGTACATATTATATACTTTTCTTTAGTAAATACATACTTATTATAGATAGAAACACCCAGACTAAGACAAACCCCCATGTTCATGCACACAAAAAATTGTCTTAAGCGGGAATTGAACCCGCAGGCGTCGCAGGCAGGTACATTACCCACTTCACCACCCGGTAGTCTATCCGTAATTGAGAATTAAATTAATAGACCGTAAAAAGTAATTTTCATATTTACTACGACAAGGTTAATTTTATTTAATTAGTTCTACTCACGAATATTGCCTCTTATTTTCATTATAAAATATTATTTTACTATAAGTTGGCTCAGTGATTTAATTTGCAGAATATTTTTATTTTCTAGTTATTTGCTTATCATTAATTTGTAAATTATACATAAAAAATAGAACTATTATTTATTACTGTGATTACTCTATATGTTCATAATAATTCTATTTCTACCCAATTTTTGTGTCAACAAAACTATTCCTATAATAAGACCCATTTACTAGAAGCAAGTTTTGCAAGACAATTTTAATGCTTGCTTTGTTTATAGTGATTAAAAAGATAGATACGGCAAAAGGCTTTATAGTTTATTTCGTATGGCACATTCTGTTTTTAAACGTAATAAAAAAAAACCACAGTCAAATATAGAACTACACACACATTGAAATGTTTGTGACCAAAAGACAATAAGAAGTTTTTATTCAACTTACCAGTCAAGACATGCACTCTGGCAGTTGCTGACTGCGCATTGTCCGGCGCACACTGATACGCCCCTGCGTCTGACGTTCGTGCTGACTGCACCAGTAATCTACTGCTACTGTGGATTCCCTTCTCTGTGACTAGGGATATGCCGCCTCTTGTTGAGTCGAAGTTTATCGTCTGTTGAACAAATCAAGCTATGTAAGACAATACTTTACATAACTTATGGATTCATAGAGATTGAAAAACACTGACTCTAAAATAACTGACGGTAAAGTAAGTCCTTTGATGTAGCGACTGAAATTATCAACTACAAAATAAATTGTTTTATCGCTTGCTAATTTATCAAACTATTTTTGTGGGCCTATAAACTTAAAAATATAGTAGGTAGATAAAAAAAAAATATCCTTAATTTTGAACACCATTCATCATCGCTAGAAACATCTCAGGTAAAAAGTAGTGGGTATATTTAAAGACAACGTAACGTTTATTTCGTAACAGTAGTAAAGTATTATTTTTGAGAATACGGGTTACTCACGTTATTTTAACTGGGGTAAGCCGACTAGTTTCGAATCTATTACGTAGATTTATCAACTATGCGATTAATCGCGTTCCGTCGCGCGAAGAAAACGTGAAACTAGAAGACATATCCTGCCTAAAATAACGTGAGTAGCCCGTATTCTCAATATTAATGTCTTCACCTCACGTCGGTTTTAAAAACATTAGAAGTAAAGTATATTTAAGACAAATAATAAAATAAATACTACACATAATTATAGTTTAACAATGCGGTCCTTATTAAACCAAAATACAAAGGTGTAGTAATCATATTGATGCTTTATGTAATGGCTGTTGTTCATCCGCGCATTTCACGCGAAAATTTAGATAACAACAGTTAATCCCGATGCAGTTTACTAAAACTATAATGGGCAATGCGGTTGCCACAATAGCAAATAACGTAGTAAATTTGGTTCCAAATCTATTGCAACGGGATTTCAAAGGGACAATGATTCGTAATAATTTTGGGCAATCCCAAAGCAACATGAAATACGGCACGTGTAAAAGGCGTTCAGACCTATTTAGGTCTTAACGCCTGCGTCACGTCGGTTTGATTAAATTGTGATTAGGTAGGTTTGTTTACACTTCGCCGATGTTTATGTGTTTACTTATCTATTTATTAGAGAGAGTGGATTCCTTGCACGGTTTTGGTCGTAAAATAAATATCTTACTACGTGAGCTTAGCTCTGGTGCATCTATTTTACTTGAGTGATTTAAAACTGAATATAAAACAGGAGTATTTTCTCACTTACTAACATCATGGCTTTATGTGAGTATTTATGTATCTACTCTTTTTATAATGTACTTCACAAACCTGTCGATACATTTTCCTTTGCCCAAAATACAAATCTTAAAATTATACATTGCAAATAGCTCATAATATCAGCGGTGTGAGCGATAGTAGCGTCCTAAGACGACTAAAAGTTGGTCCGAATCGTTATGAGCACGCTCACGATATTCAATGTGACGTCGTTAATTACGTCATATTCGGCGCTATGTAGTGCTCACGACGATCTCGCTCTCAAGCTTGAGCACTGTGCACTGAGCATAAAACTGGTCCGAAATCGTTAGCGCGCTGATAGAAGTATGAGCACTTTTAGCGCACTCACGTATACGGACCGGCTAGTTAATGATCGTAAGCAGATCAAAGAAATAAGCGATTAGGACCGCAAATATAGCTTCCGTGGGTTGTCACCTGTCAACTACAATAAAAATATATAATGAAATGTATCTAAACCAAAGTCATTGCTTATAGTACAATTTAAATCATCGCATGGAATATACTATTGGCATCGAAAGCGCGATTTACAACGGTGACTTTATGACGAAATAAAGTTTCGTTTATGACATCTGGTTTTAAATTTATTGTAACATTTATTACAGTAGCTATAAATATAAATATATATTTATAGGCACGCTAAGAAAATTATGAAATACTTAGATTTATAATAATAGCATTTGTAACAGCTGTATATCCATAAAAACAGAAAAGAGTAAATAAATTCCATAATAATTACATCTATTACGTTCGTACGAGTTAGACGTTTGACAAACCTAACTTACACAATGCAAGACTCTACACGTGTAAAACATGAAAAGCCTCATGAATGCATTAGAACGTTGCTTTATTTTGCGTAACAAAGGCTAGAATACACAAAACGAAAACTACCTCGTCTTGTACTAAACTCTGTATTGTTAACAAAATACTCAAGACATATATACTGCCTTGAGTTGCAGTTGTTAGCATGCGCCTCTCACCGCGTGGTCTTGGGTTCGATTCCCGAGTCGGGCAGTGTTCCGTCGCGAAATTCACAATAGCAACACGGAGTTAGAATTGTGCCCGGTGGATGGCGATAGGCTCACCCCATATCCCATGGCACATAACAGGTGAAATGCGGGTATTGTACACCTCTGCCACACCCTTCTGGGTAATATAGGCGTGTTGTTATATGTATAAATTGCATGAGTTAAACTTTGAAATGCCGACACAAAATCGTGGAGTTCCAAGAAGTTGTCAACTTGTAAGCCTTTTGAAAGGCTACTTTATCAAACTGCCGAGAATTCTTAAGCAGCGAGCGACGAACAAATAAGCATTTTTTTAAATAAAATGTCGTTGAACTAAAGAGATTAAAGTCTCTAGTCTATGCTTCGCTATTATGAAACTACTATACATCTTCGGTAAGAAAAATAGTCTGTCTAAAACTTTCAGTGATTGTTCATGGCAATTTTATAAGGCACTGAAATTTTGTCTCGTAAAAAGATGAGTCTAACTTTTCAATTCTCATTTTTAAATTTTCCCATTCAGTGAACAACTAAAGTGGTTTTCTACTTTCTTTCTTCAGGTTTTAAAGTGGAGTAACTGTTCATGACTCCAATTTATAATTTTTCTACGTAGTTTTATTGCAATAGAATCTTTTAGTTTTGTGGCTACCTTACTTAAACAGGAATATACTACTAAGGTATCTTTTAAAAAAGATATTCTTAAAAGTGTTTAAAACATGTAAGTTTTTTTTTACTATTAAGGAGCTTTTATTTTGTTTTCACAAAAAGATATTATAAAATAAGAAAAAGACTAGGCAAGCTAATTTAGACGAAATATGTTATTTTGACGCAGTTAAGATGTAATCAGAGTAAGAAACGTCAAAGTAAAGTTGAATGATATTTACATTGTTCGCATAAACTTTAATCGCGAGTTATTTAAAAGGATAATTTTTTGTTTATTACTAATAATTATATTATAAACAATTGCTCTGTTTATTGCATTTAATTTTTAGCTTATTTCAGTTAACGACATAAATTTACACTGGTTAAAATATCATAAAAAACATTAAATGAATGTGTGACTTACGATGTCCACATTTTAACTCACCTGGGCATTAACACTACACATATTAAATAAAACTAGGCAGTTTACAAGTAAAATAATTACAATAAAATCAATCTAGAAAACTACAACATATAGATAGGCGTACGGTATCCGTACAAAAATCGTACGGAAGATCATCGACGCGGTGAGCGATAACGCGTCGCCGCGCCCGCGCCGGCGCAGTACAGTTCATTAGCGTGATTGCTAAGGAAATAGTGATGTGGGAGCCGGTATCGAATATACGTTTTAGAGTATGATAATGTGTTGAGTCTACTTCTGCCTATATTAGAAATGAGATTATTATGTTGTTGTGGATTAATGAGGAGATAAAATTTACGAGATAATTTTAATATGAAATTCTTAATGAGCGGGAATTTAATAGTATTAAGTAAAGTTATTTGTGTGTGTTATATGCCTGCTAATTAGCAATCTAACAGCTGTGAAATTGGGGCTAAACATAACAACTTATTTTCTTAGTAAATATTAGATAACATGACATGACGCCTATAGAGTGAGTGTACCACACCCACATTTCACCATGTTTGGGTTCCATGGGATTCCAACAAATATACAAGGTATATATCCCGTGATATCTAATAATTTGTAATAACATAATGTCGAAAATTTACATAAACACAGTTATTTTTGGCTCCAAAACATACAATCAAATTGGTATTATCATAAAAACTATAAAAATGCAGAGTAACTGTGGTTTGATTGGTAGTTCAATCGATAGCGATTGGCAATGTACCAATAAACAGTGGTGGAATAGGGAGCAGTCACTATGAAATAAATATAAAGATATTTTTCTCAGTAGAAAATAGCTTGCTTACTTTGAAATTTGAATATTGGATACGTATTTAGGGTCAGCACAAACGGTCCGCCTACCGCAGCCACTAGTGGCTGTCGCGGACCATGTCTTTTGGAACCGCGCAAACAAATATGCACCCCACTGGTGGGGTTACCGCTATAATTAGTTTTTCTTTGCTGTACAATACAGATTAAACTACCGAGTGTTCACAACTAATGGCGTGTCGCGTCCACTCATTTGCGTGTGATGAAACTAAGTCGCTAGTGGTCGCCACTCGCCACGCGTTCGGTTAGAGCATACCTTTTTTATTTCCGGGTACACACGTGGCAAACCAAGGCCAACGAACGCGTTTGTTGGTTCTTGTTTGGAGTACTTTGGACGGCTAAGCGGACGATCGTATGTTGGCCATTCGCTGGCAATCCAAAGCTTAACATCAAAGGATTCGTTAGCGTTCGCTAAGTCACGCCAATCCGAAATAAGACCAACAAATCCGTTCGTTGGCTTTCGTTCGTTATGTATTCGGCATATAAAGAATATTTTGAAATGCTTGTCGCCAGTTTGCACGGACCCTTAAGGACGTCTGAAAAAGTGTGTAACTTAGAATAAATGTTTATATATTATGAATATGATGTGATTGGGGTGATTTCTTAAAAAAACATATTTACCATGATAAGTTTTGACTGCCAAAATGATGCTTGATGGAAAATATTGCTGTTACAGCAACAAAATGCTTACTATTCACAAGAGTATACAGCAATCTACCTTTATCACCTTTCGAAGGAAAAAAATATGTGATATAGTTAAAAATTGATACCTACAATCCAGTATCAAATGCCATTTCACCTTAAAACTCATTTCAAAATCTTCATAACATAATCCGTCCAACTTGATATTTTAGAGCATGCATCGGACTGGCATATCTTGGAGCGCAGGCGGATCGTTGAAACAATTACGGGAGTCACGGAACTCTTGGACGTTATTTTATACGAGCTTTTCTAGGAAATAGGTACTCGTTTGACGGTAAGCTACTGTGAGATTTTACTCAGTTCAAATATGAAATTTCGTACGTCGACTTTGGGTTAATTATTTTAGGATGAAAAGCCATGTCATAGTTATTTTAGACATAAAATGTTAAGCCTTTATAACCAAGGAGGGTGTGGCAAAAGAGTATATCACTCACACTTTACCAGCAATGTGCAGACAGCTGTCAATAAAACTGTAACCAATACCTTCTATGTACATTGGACCAACGAATTAGGTATGCAGGGTAAAAACTTCTAAGTCATAGTAAAGACTGACTACACCAGTTATGGATAGGTGAGTTACATATCTGAATAGTGGGTATATTACACTTCTCAAATATGTTATTTACACATGCACAACTAGTGTAGTCAGTCTTCACTGTGACGTAGAAGTTTTTGCCCTGTATACCTAATTGCTTGGCCCACTGTACATACTAGAAATATGCAAATTCGTAAAAAATAACTCTGATCTCTTCGAAAAGCGAAACGACAAACAAACCAAATATTATTTAAGACACAAAAATCGACTAAACCTTCCGACGTCACACTTAAACATACATTCATCTAGTACATTAGTAATGGCCACAAAAATTTACAACATCATCATCATTATCATTATCAGCCTATAGACGTCCACTGCAGGACATAGGCCTCACCATTCGATTTCCACAGAATTTAATTTAATTTCAATTTACAACAAGCTACCGGAAAATCACAAAAATGAAGATAAGCCTCACATATTAATAAAAAAACTAAAGGAAATATTAGAAAGTAAATGATATTATAATATTAATGAATATCTGAATGATAATACTAATATAATAGTACTATTTTAATTAAATAAAACATATATAAAATATTAAGTTTGTTTATTAAAGATATGCCGTCCTCTCTCCTAAGTTGCTTTGCCCGACAGGGTCCACAAAGATCTGTATTCACTATTTTGTAAGACCTTTAAACACTGTGGAATGCAATAAATATATGGAGTATGGAGTATTGAGTATTGAATGTTTAGGCCCCATGTGATGGGAGTCACCCTCTATCATATGGGTAGATGGCGTTTGGCTCACACCACCAGGCATATTTTCAAATTCCATGATTCTTTTGAGAATTCCCTGTTGTAATATCCTAACTAATATTTTTTCCCAACCTGGGCATCAAACTAAGATCATCATGGTAAAAGATCGCATAAGCTAAGCTAGGCAGTTATTTTTTAAATTACTTTATTAGTTTTTGCCAGCTAGTCGGTGGATGTACCGTTTTTTGTCTCATGCAAGTTTCTACACCAATAAAACTACGTACTGAACATGAACCCACATGTTTTGCATTTAAGCTTATAACACACTATAAATTATAACGATATAAACATATTTGTGAACACCAAACAGTTTTCGCGCAATCTCCCTCTGTAATAGCGCCAGCAATTAAGTAGGAGTAGCTAAACAATAGAATATTCCAAGTCGATGCATCAAGCCCTCATTTCGCTTGCAGTATATTAGCATAGCTATGGTACGGGATGCCCGAAATCGCAATTAGACGGCAACTCGACGCATTCACATATGAATGCTGCTGGGTATTTAGATAAGGCTTCACCCTACGCTCATTGAAGTTGAATGGATTATTACAATAACGTAGCAATCATCATTTGCCGTGCCTTCTCTCAATTCCATTAGGATCGGCTTCTAGTCTTACGAATTCAGTTAAATATCAGTATTTTATATTAGACCTACACGACAGTACGAGGCGATACGATACTCGAATCTTTGCTGTGTGACTTTCTGGCCTCTGTCTTTACGGGTTTAAAGACTGTCAAAAATCTCAAAATGGCAAACAGAACCGACGGTTAAAGGTGCTCGCCGAGGCACGGAAAAAAATTTGAAATACTAAGCCTCCATCCATCGGTCGACTGCAGTTAACATTTAGCACAATTAAATTGAATTGAAAAATAAACCTAAAAAGATGATTTTTGGATAGAGGAAGAGAGAAAAATTGTAAAGAAGCCTAAAAAGTATGGCCTGAAATTTTCAACCTCGATTCTTATGAGCCGTTGCCGCCATCGTGGAAAAAGAAGTGAGGATTTTTCGATTTAGATTTAGTGTGAAAAAAGGGCGTCGTCTAAAAATATTGATGCGAGTCTGATAAGTAAATACGTTTTTTAATAAAAATACTTATACTAAGTATATCACAATCTAATTTATTTAAAGTTTATATAACAATGCTCCATTACAACACTCCCAAACTATCAAAGCCTCTTACGTTGACCGAAAGATCCCTTGCAAGTAATTATAAAGTAAAACTTTACATAGGTACCTTCCGTAACACCCAATTAGTAGTGTTGGGTTACTACGTATATTGTATGATAGAACACAATGAACGCTCTTGTGTTTTCCTCGAAACAAATCATTGTGTATGTTCCTTATATGTTTTTAAACTTTCGCGATTTGAGAACATAGGTACGTCGAGCATAGGTATTTATTTACCTTTATAATAATTATGCGATTTAGACCCGTTGTCTATTTTTGAAAAATATGTTCCTTATGTTCTCGTATAGATTACGTAGGAGTAGGTACTTGCACACACTTTCCATTTTTGGTAAACTAAGTAATATTTCGTACTGATTGATTTTACTGCGCCAAATTAAAACAAGTTTTATCGCTCTGCTATATGCAGAGCGATAAAACTTGTTTACATAACATTACATAACATCACGCCTATATTGGCAGAGGTGCACAACACCCACACTTCACATGTTAAGTTTAGGTCCCATGGGATAGCGGGTAAGCCTGTCGCCATCCACCGGGCAAAATTCCAATTCCGTGCTGCTATTGTGAATTTCCTGAAATAATACTTTATCCGACCCAAAAATTGAACCTAAGACGTCGCGGTTAGTGGCGTATACGCTAACCACTAGACTATTAAGGGCAAGGCAGAGGCAGAAAATAAAATTATGCTGTAAAGTTGCTTAACGAATTAAAAAATAATATTATTTATGTCAAAAAAACGACTATCATAGTCTGAGAACCGATTTCATCATACTTCTTATCCGTAGCTAACCCTGAGCTACGCGGTTTTCGATCTCGTTAAATTGCCTGGTTAAGTTGATTCATGCATTGTATTTGTAAGTATATTTTTTATTGTAGATGCAACAAGTGGATATTTACACACTACCCACGCTCTGTAAATATAATAGTGATTGATTGATTGACTTGAAACTATTGTCTTATCACTAAGCAGCTTTAAGCATATTACTTAATAAAACTTGTATAGGCACAGAGCCTGATATAGTTAGTGTTAAACCATGTTAAACATAAGTGCGGTATTTAAACTGCAATGTATTTTATGTTCCCTGTAAATTTATTAAATAAAGGACTTTGAAATGAAATGAAAATGAATGATCTCGAATCGGATAGTTAAATAAAACGTTGGCTTAACACGTTGGTGAAATTGGGACTAAGGGTCACAGTTGGGTGGGAGCGAAACGAACGGCAATTTTCTCATACAAAAAAGATGCGCACGCATCTTTAATGTATGAAAATATACGCCGTACATATATACGCCAGGCGTTGAAGCTGACGCTTGCTTCGAAATGCAAGCTTTAACGGATTAGACGCAAAATATTTCAAGCTTCCATTAGGTAACAAAAATAATAATTTTACAAAAGTTGCTCACCTTCCCTCTATGCGTCCAGTTGATGGTATTGGGTGGCTCTGGCGTGTGCCGCACGATACACGTCAGGTTTATTGTGGAACCTGCGTATATAAACAAGTCTGGTCCTCCCATGATTTCTGTCTCGGGTTCTGTGGACAAAGGAGCTTTGTTAAATCTGAGTTTATTATACAAGCCGTCTCATCAGTCCTGGAACGTTCAATTTACTGTGATTGCGACGTTTGTATAAAATCCTAAATGATAGCTTGGCACAAAATGATAGATACTTTTTGAAAGTTGAGTATAATATGTATAGTCATTGGCTAAATATAGGAGTAAAAAATGCTAAGCGTTAACTCAAAAAATATAGAACAAAATCATTTTGATAGTATTATATACTGAACTTCAAAGAAAACTATAGCGGCTACCATAACTTTAATAGTTAAAAAAGTATTAAGGGCCCAAATTTTAAACTGCAGTTACTTAGAATAGTTCGTATATAATACAAAAACGTCAGAAAATAGTCATCAATACAAATAAATAAAATTTAAGTATCTATTTATAACGTCTAATAACTTTTTTTTTGTTGATATAGTTATTTGCACGATATCTATGATCAAAACGTAGTATTTTTTTTTTAATTGTCTGTCTGTATCGGCTAAAATAACTATCTACGGAACCCTATTGCGCGTGGCCTAACACGCACTTGGCCTCGCTTTGAACACGAATAAAATAGATTACTCATGTGTTGCATAACATGGGATAAAATATATTTTAATTATTTTTTCATGTAATTAATGCAATACCATTAATCCAGTTATAATGAGCTTGTTGATGAGGATTTGTTTATTTTGATTACAAGGTTTTAATTACTATAACTATAAGTAATGCATGAAAGGAGCCTCCCCGAGTGACGTACACAACAATTCCCTACGTCCGGCGCACCCTGGGCAATTCGCGAGTTCTTAAAAGCGAATTGGCTAATCCTTTCACCACGATGGCAAGTCAAAACCTTGACCACCTTACTGACTGTCCAAAAAGCCCTACCACCTACACAAGAGAGGCGCTCATGAACGCCGACGAGAGCGCCATAACACTTATTGGACCAATAAAATTTGACTCAGCCATCGACACGACGAAGAAGAAGAAGTAATAATGAAGCAAAAGAGTTTTTTTTAAGCCGTAAAAACGTCTTTTTGTTTTGGGTATGTAGAGCCCATGGTTATCAACATTATTAAAAAAGCAGATTGTTTATGCGTCGATTCAGCTGAGGATTACGGTGTTATGCCTCGTGAGCTAGTAATTTCAGGTCTTGATCTCACCACCAAACCGGCACACAGTACACTACTATTTTTTGGCAGCAGGATAAGTTAGGACGGTGGGGCTTTTGTCCTCAAGCTTGTTCACACAAGCTCTGTCCCCATCAAATACGTTCAATAATACAATTCTTCTTTTTTTTTACTCACCGACACTTTGTCCTCTATGTGTAACCTATATTACTTCACTGCGACTGCTATTATTTACTGACCCATAATAATAAAGCTCTTATAGTATTAGATTACACAAAAAGGTCGTGTAGTATTTCTCTAGCTAAAAATAAAAGGTTGTACTCAAATATTTATTTAGGCAGGCAACTTTTATTCTCTTGCAATTTTTTGTTTACAGGACTTCAGTCACATTTTCAGTGGGCATGACTTCAAAGAAAGAATTTTAACAGTAAAGTATTCAAAATTGTATCATGGCGTAATAATAAATTTAATATCTTTGTAAAATAAGAAGCTAACAGTTTTTGTTAAAGTATTTGAAATTTAATATTTGGTCATAATTTTGACAACACAGACTTAGTCTTTAATGCTTTAAAATTGTAAAAAATCAAAGAGTTGATTTTTTTTGATACCAAAACATCTAAGATAAAAGCATTAGAGGATGGCCATAGGTTTTTGAAACTTTATTAAATGAAAAGTATTTACGTTTAGATGATTTTTTTATAACAAAAACAATCATGAACTATCGTTTTTTGAAAACTCAACATGAATTAAAGATTTTCATAAAAAAAATTACATGTAAAATGCATTTAAAAATAATACGGTTGATGGGCATCTCTCACGACCTTCCAGGGGAAGGGTTCTGAAGGGCGTACTAAAAAGGTGGCTATGATAACTTACACATGCGTGACACCAATTTTCTTCTTAAGTCCATATTTTGAATATAAATCCTGAAACTTATACAATTTTCGTGTTCCCACATTTCATAAATTAAATATTATAGCTAATATTTAACAAGACGTGTTTTATAAAAATAATCAAGGATACTACGCATTAAAAAAGCCTTACACATATTTATTTTAAATGACCCAAATGTTTAGGACCATCTAGCCCCGAATGCAAATGGCTTTATGTGAAATACAAAAACACAAGTATCTAAAAAAGAAAATTATCCTTCCTAGTAAAAATATGAACCTACTGTAAAACTTTTGCTCAACTAAATGTCATTAATGCTAAATTACTTTTTTCCTTGATTATTTTTGTGGCAAAATTTGATTGCCGACTTTGCCGAGACTTACCGGAGCGAACTAAGCGCAACATAGTACGATCTAGCGACGATTACTGCAAAATATTTCGACAGGCCATCTCTTCCGTACGGCCATCTCTAAGAGTTACCCTACATAAACGTGATGAACACTGACGATGATCGTAATTCACTCATGACTCGTTTCTTTTTATCTAAAGTCAACAGAAACTCATAGAACGCTATATAAAATATTAGATATTCAACTAAATATAAAAAAACATTTCAATAGTACACATCAACAACATACTTCCGCTAAAGTCAGTGGCACCTGTTTAACGTTTCGACAAAAAGTACACACGGCTACAAAACAAGTTATACATTTTCAGTATAAAATGGTCTCACATTGTATAGGTATTGCAATGCAAGACCAGTTTATACTGGAAATGTATAGCTTGTTGTGTAACTCTCCCACATATTTCATTCCGACTATAAACAAAAAGTTAGCAAGTAAGCCCTTCTGGCTGAAAGCGTACGTTGAATACGGAAACGTGAAGGGAGATGGTAATGTGTTGACCCATTTCTCTGCTTCACTGGTCTGCTTTTAAGGCATTTTTAAGGGCTTGGAAAATGTATGGCATCTGGGATTTAAAGAAAATATTCTGCCAAAAAACACTTCTTCAAACTACAAACTGATTTTTTATTAAGTTAAGATCTACAAGAATTAATACTTTTCTAAAAATATTTAAAAAGAAGACTTTGATAACTAAAATTATACAATTTTATTGTTAAATAATGTAAAAACTAGACTTGTCTCTACAGCCTATCAAATATAAGAACCACATTTAAAAAACAATAAGGCTACCAATATATTGAAACGTGTAACAACTTCATAAGGCGGCAAGTGAACAAAAACGCAATAACGCCTGGGATAAGTAGCCCTTAACAAAAAATAGTTTCATGAAATTTGCTTCATTACACCCCAAAGAAAAGATTGACGTTTTGCAAAAGTGAGAGACAGCTGTTGTTCAACATAAAAGCTCCATTACAGATCAGGCTAAAGGCCTTAAAAGGGACATTTATTTTCTACCTATTTTATATTCTTCATAAACTTATACCCTTTGAAGAATTATGGATGCCTGGCTGCTATTCATTGCCGGTACGTTTTGTTATGCATTTGCGTGTACCCTTTTTCTGTAGGGTTGTGAATAAAACACCTACTTTATGATGGGAATATTAAAATAGCTTTCAATAGTTATCTAATGTGGTCATGAACTACTCAACGAATGCGAATTTGGTGAGACGTTTTATTCTTTTCATCAGTTCTATCCTAGTCATGATAAAGTACAAACGACAAAGCATTTTTTAGTTCGCTAATCCCGTTTACCATTGCTTTGATCTAATTAACGTACAAACATTATTAAATGTATGATATTTCAAACGTAAACAAGAGTAAAGTAATCGCTTAAGATAAGATCTATCCCAGACTTCAAAGCATCTAAATTGCTCGAGTACATGTTTGAGTTTCGAGGCAAAACAAACATATACAACATACATTAACAAGGCATAATTCTCATAATGTAATGAAATAATAACAGAACAACAAACAGAAGTAAACACACGTATAACGTCCCAAGACGGCTGAAGTGTGAAACACAAACCATACAAACAATAGTTGAGAAATGTCCTATTTAACTTCGATTCCTATCTAAAGTTTCTTCCTTTCAATTTCCCAAACACTCCATTCTTTGATGTACCGTAACATTAAGCTATTTGTGTCCAATTCCACTTTCATTTCAAGTTTGTCCAAATCAAAACGGAAATGTTTTATAGAACGTGAAAAATATGAAACGATTACGTAGTTTGTATGTCTCGGACCTTTCTTGGATGGCCCTAAGATTTGGCGGTCGATTTCAAGTTCTGAATGGAGTTCATTCAAGTAATTGGAACGTGTCCAAATAGAATGCAGGCGAGTATTTTAGGAGTACTTGGGAGCGGAATTTGCTACAACTATTTGTATTATATGTCTCTGGAAGCTGGTTTAAACTATTTTAGGCTCTATAAATTTGTACAGAGAGACATTGTTTAGACATTGTAAGTAGTAGGTAAGTTTATAACTAAGATATTTATTTATTAATTATTTTTTGTCTTATTATGATGTAAAACCTTTGCTCCAATATAACCAAGCCTTAAGCTGGGTACTATTTTGGAGTAAAGTTAAGTAGAAAAAGATTTGCCTTCCATTCACCCGATAAGCAAAGCATACTTACTTAACAACTATATTATTATAACTTTATAATTTATTTCATTCCGCATAATCAATTAGAAATTAATATACCTTGTCACACGTAATATGGTTTGTGGGTTGCGGTGAGAGCAAACCGCAAGCCACAGGCATTCAGGCCACATTTTGTCATAGTTAGTGCAACTTCTACATTGGGAGCAAAACGTGGAACAAAACCAAACGATTAAATGTTTCATCCTTGCCCAAATGGCCCATATCATGTGTCATACAATATGGCCCATTTCGGTGGAGGCTTCTCATAAAAATATAGAACACTCATATTGCCTCCAAAAAGGCACTAAAATCCTGCTCGGACGAGCTTGGGTCTATTCGGAGTTGTTATTCTGCCGCATTATAACCGACGTAAAAGGTATTTTTAAACTTGAACAATGTATTTTATCTCTTCATTCCTTTGTTTTTTTTTGAACTGGTCGTAAGTCGAGGCAATAATTTAAAATCAGTTATGAATCTTATCCCATCTTCATATCTAAATCAAATCATGGAAAGATATCCAAATATATCAAATAATATTATTACGACTCTGGGGGAGTCTCTGAAAGAAATATTAATTTGTTCTACTCAACATAATACCGTATCAATACCTCCAATGACTTTTGCATTTCAAATTCCATCATTTATCAGCCAATAAATACATAGAGAAAATAGTACTGTAGTAAAACAATCATTGCAATATCATAAAGTGGCTATCATTTTTAATATTAAAATCAGAAAGGTTTTTCACTCACCTACAATATTAAGATGAACAGGATGCCCAATAGGTGGCGTGGTAGATATTTGGCACTCGTACTGTCCGGAGTCGCGTCGCTGCGGACTGCGGATGCGAAGCGCCCACTCCTCGGAGCGTGGCTTGTGCTGCGCCTCGAAGCGCTGGTCTGACGTGTACGTGTAGCGACCCACCGTCAGGAGGTGGATGTCGCGGTGACGCACCCATGACACCTGGATAATATTATATTTATATTCATAATGCAGCATCAGGCCTATACTCAAAAAGGTTTAGCAGCATATTAACACCCATAAGGTCCCAAATGATAGAAAGTGATACCTATCGTCATCTAACAGGCTCAATGCCAAGCTCTATGCTCGATGCATCATATTAATTAGTACAATATTTTTTGAAATTTTGTATTATTACTTAACAAAATGTATACCTGCTGGAGGAGGCACATATCAGGTATCTCAGTTCGATCTTACTATTAATAAGAATGTCAGCTGACACATTAAACCATTCACATAGTACCGTGAAATGATATCCGAATATAACTTGCAAAATCAAATATGCATTAGAAATTGAATTGTGTGAAACTTATCAAATAAGTCGAGAGAATATTTGTGCTGGTAATCAAAATGGCACTGTCGATAAGTAATCCAGCAGATTGGCTTGTCTAACTTATTTGAGGAGGGTCGAACAATGATAGCAAGAAATAGTCGTTCGCTCCCACTTTCAGAATAACTAAACTTGCTCGATGACAAAGGAAAACTTTATATTAAGCGGAACATGTAGATCAGAAAACTCTTGCGCTGCTTTCGTATGAGTTTGAGTTTTAAAGTAAATTGTAGAAGAATTTCTTTAGCCATGTTAGTAGTTCAGACGTTATTGTTTGAAAATAGTTTATGCAAGAATGTCGTATTAAAAAGTTAGTATAAATAAAATATACAACATACATGTAGTTGCTATGACAATGTCATCCAAATTATCATTAAACTCTTATCTGTGGCGGTATCCGCACATAATAAATGACATTTTATTGACACAACGTCAATAAGGTGACGCATGTTTTGTGGAGGAGGAACATTGCACCCCGTTCCTCTACAGTCAAGTCACTTAACATCAAGCAAAAGACTATGATTTTATATTAAATTTACAAATGTTTAAGGCATATTTGAGCAGAAAAATTTAATCACAACAAATAGCACAAAGTGTCAACAATGCCACCTTTTATTGTTGCAAATCTATAGCGGCTACTGTTTAGTATTTCTGACAACTCCAAAGAAAGTTCACGATGTCATTTCCACCCGTAAAGGCACTTTGCGCTCAGTTGCAGAAATGAATTCTACACGTATCGGAAATTGCCTATTGTAAGTTGAACAAAAGTGAGCCAAAGACTGCTCAATTGAACTGAAATCTACCCGAGCTTAATATTACGCTTACAATACAATTGTGAATTTCACGACACCTGTTCGTGAACGGAACTTTGTTAAAACTTAATACACTTACAAATTATGTTTACCTGTAATGTTGGTGAGATTTCGCATACACAATTTTTCAGAAGTATGGCTCAAGTTTTGTGTCAACAAAGCTTTGATTAAACAAAGAGTTTTTTAACGTGGCAATTGGCATAATTTAAAACTTTTTAATAATACAAATGAAAACTAAAAATTCATTTTACTTGAGCTCATCAAGAATTTGAATTGAATTACGTCAAAAACCAGTGCAAATATTAATGGACTGATGACCTAATAATGTCAACACCGTTAGAGCTTACCAGTTCAAATATTATGCAAGATTAATGGACCTAATTCGCAGTTTGGACGGTCGACCAATAAGCCAAACTGTGGTGCATTAAAACAGTCAATTATGGCAATATTGGCAAGTTTGCAGCACATTGAAGCGGCAATCAATGAATGACAGTAACTAGGTAACAGTAATGATAATCATAGATGCAGCGAAAATTGGGACATAACTCGGACAGCTGTTTGAAGTGTATGCGAGCATTGGTGAAAATGGAACGACTATTCATTAGAAATTAGCCTTTCAAAACGCTTTAATGCAATAACAATTTGGGAACTTCGGCTTTCAATTTGTAATCAATGGTATGCGTTGAATTCTTTTTGAATTGTGTTGTTTTAATAACGGGGCTGTTCTACGTTCTCAATACAAGAATCTACTAAGCAATCATAAATGTAACATAGCATTATTAAGTAAGATCCATAAAGTGTCTCAATGTTCCTCAATTTAAAATAAGTCTTAAATTGTTTTAGTTAATACGTGTTTTTAAAGAATAGTATTTTTTTTTTTGTATTTAATTATTTAGTTTTATTTATACAAAAATGTTCATTATCTTTTTCGAATTGTATATTCTAATAATATTAAGCTTAGCTTAATTGCATGCCGTAATTTACAGTGAAACATGTTGGACTATTTACTATGTAAGATCAATATGTAACGATGTTTTTGCAAATAAATATTGATTGATTTATTGATTGATTGATTGATATTAAAACATATTTTTATTGGGATATTCAACTGTGTTGCCAATCTTCAAAATATAAATAATTGTGTATCTTTGGTTTATATTAGGCCAATTGTACTAAAATATTAAGTCGTACATTTCCTTGCATGGATTGTTTTTATTGATCCATATTATTTTGACCTCGTATTCTTACTGTAAACTTTACTTAAAACGATCACAAAATGGTATTCAAATATTGTATGGCGCTTTGATCAAAATAAACGTAAATTACTTAGGGTAAATTATTTAAGAACTGTAAAAAACAATCACATACCGTTCTATTCTGTAGGTTCTTCACTTTGCAGAGCAGAGTGACTGGGTGTCCAACAAGGCCGGTCACGTTATCAGGCGTGCTCGCGTCGAAGTATGGAGCGCCAGGGGTCTGCGGCCAGTCTTCCAAGAACTCTGTCCGAAACCTTCTAGAAGACTCCGACACTGTGCTCTGGTCCCGCGGCTTACCGTTACTGTTATCTTGACGGCATACTGTAGGAAAAAATATCGATGAGCAATGAAGTGATTTAATATTGGTGGCACAGGCAAAATAATTTACAAGAAATAAACTGCTTTAAATTACCGAATCAATGAAACATCCGAGACTAAAACATTTACAAAAAATGTGATTGATGATAATAATGTTTTTGTTGTAGCTTTGTAAAGACTTATAGTATTAAGTAATAATAACTTCTTCTTTAACAAAGCACTCAAACCTAATTAACAATTAATTTGTTGATTTTTGAGATGCTGAACTTAAAAAAGAACAATAATTTGGCAGATAGGTATAATTCATTTATAATGATTCAATTCAAGAATCAGAAAAATAAAACTAAAATAAATATTAAGGGATTTGGAAGTCCCTGTATTTATTATAAGTCTTGGCCAAGTAACTTTGCGGGGTGAACGGACGGTTAAACTTAATTTAAGAATTTAGATTAAATTTGAACTGCTTTTGATAAGTGTTATACTCCCAACAAAATTTCGTAAATTCTGCACAGTCTTGTTCTAAGAAATGATAATTATATTTTACCCTTTTGTGCAATATAAATGTATTAAATATTCACAATATCTTCAAAAGTTAAATATGAAGTAATAATCCGCACATGCTACATGAATTATTCTATTCTTATTTAATTTAAGTCAACACGTTAATTAATTTTCAACTCTCAACTCATTAACCAACATTGCGTTGAATTAAAGAATTTCGAGCCAAACCAACCAAAATCCTGCGGTAAGCGAACGCAATCGTAAATCAAACGTAATTGTGAATATTAAGGCCCAAGTACAATAAACAAGCGATAACTTCATTAATTACGCTGCCACGATCTCCATCAAATGAATGGAACCTTCTGATAAGATTAAAAATTAATCGCATTAATGACCTGAGAAAAGTAATCGAGTGGAAAATGAAACGTCCACCGAGGAGACGTAAATCGCGATTGTCAGGCAAAGCTTGATTAAGTGTTAAATTTTAAAATATGATCCCACGGCTTTGTCGTGTCGATGGACGAATTCACTGCTCAGTTTATTACAATAGAGGTTTGGTGGTTGCGTCACGAGGCTGGGCTCACACGATCTCTTGCCTTGTTTTATCATTGACGTGAAAAAATTATACTGAACGTCCGTCGTGTAAAGATAGATCGCACCTGCATTGCGTGTTTCGACCAGTTCTAAAATCAAATGATAAAATCTTGATGGACACAAATTGCTTTGGAGTTTCAATTGACCATACAATTACCTCGTCAGCTGACAACAATGGGAAATGAGAACGGTCTGTCTAATTAAAATTGTACTGTTGCTTAGTAATTTATTTTGGGTTGTTTTGCCCTTTAAAGTTTGAGTGACGTAAGCTCGGCGGTATTGTAAGCCGGTGCTTACTAGGGACTCGTTAAGGTATGAAGTAGAAACTTATACTCCGTTAATTTTAAGTTCTTGTTAAGATATTGTGTTTCATAATTACTTCGCAGTACGTGTAGGGTGTTGCTTTGTATTATTTTTAGCTCTCATTTTTCACAACTTCGCGCCAATATTACCAAAAAGGTGTACAACACCCACATTTCAATTGTTGTTCTTGATGAGCCTATCGCAATCCCTCGGGCACAATTCAAACTTCGTGCTGCTATTGTAAATTTCCTGACGAAGTTCACAAATAAAACTTTGCCCAACCTCGGAATTGAACCTGAGCCTCGCGGTGAAAGGTACATACGCTAAACACTGGACCATCAAGGCAGTTTGCTAGTGATGCAAATATTTTGCTCAGCTTATAATAATCTTATATTTTTAATATATTGTCTTATTTTTGTTAATACAGCCAGTCAATTACATTATTTCTTACCTTCTTTTCTTTATAATTAGCAGTTACTAAATCAGTTTCATTAGCTTTGCACCATTGAAAATTCATTGGCGTTAATTAAATTAATGACAAAGGAAACGACCCCGGATAATCTATTACATAACTTACGACTATTAAGGTTACAGGACCCCCGGGCATACACAGTAGCTAATATACGAACAATTAAGGTTTGAAGTTCCTTATCTAAAATATCTGCATAAATATAACTTGTATTCTTAAAAATAAACGTAAATTAATAACTTGAAAAGCGGCCATTACGCAGTCGATTAGGCATCGGTCTTACGATCGAGAAGTCGTTGGTTCGATCCTGGCTGTGGTTAATAAATATTATAGTAGTTTGTATAGCAGATTACTAGAAATCTTTAAAAGAAAAAAAACTTTTTAATATATCAAGCACATTCCTCATATTTGTTTCGTCTGTAGCCCTGTATTTGATACACGTCCTACTGCTAGGCTCGAGGCTCTTCTCATGATGGTTAGTCTAGTCCACTACGCTGGCCAAATGTAGATTGGTAGATAACCCTCAAACGCTTTTTGGGCACTTTCAGGGGCTTTCACTGTTGGGTTAGTAAAAGATTGTCTCGCAATGTTTTCAATTTATATTACTAATACATACATACACACAATGACATATAAAAGACGAATCTTAACGATTTATTGACAGAGTTGTGTGTCTAGGATTCAAAACCGAGACCTTTGACTTTGTAGTCCTACGAACTCCTACTCGGATATCGTTATTTTGCTTCGTCTAGACCATAGAAATCTTAATAATAAGGCAATAGAAATGTCAAAGACGCGTGACCTTGTCGCCGCGCATCTGTCTAGTCAAACACAAGTGCGAGTTGAGGAATTGTCGTCTTAATGTCATCGCAAAAAGAATAATTTTGTTTGCAGGAATACAAGCGCATGAGTCTAATCGAACACAAGTGCGAGTTGAGGAATTGTCGTCTTAATGTCATCGCCAAAAAGAATAATTTTGTTTGCAGGAATACAAAAAGTGGTATTTGAAAAACGGCGACATGCGTCCCAGTGTTAAAAGATAGTCGATAGCATTTCTATTGACTAGTTATTAAGATTTCTATGGTCTAGACATAATAAATATAAACTTGTCGAACGATAACATCTCTGTTACACGACAGCACAATTACTATTTTCATTGTTTTGGTTGCCTACAAATGTTCTAATTATAGCAGACACATGTACAGAATACATGGATAACATACATACATACAGTATTACTCCGAGCCCTCATGATAAGATTTCGCAAGCAAGGATAGCGAACTGCCCGAGGCGACTGAATTTAGCGGATATGTGAGAATGGCTTTATCTCTCTTTGGCTACAATCTAAAGGCTATATTAATAGTTTATAAAATATGAGAAATAATAAGTTTAGCTGCAAAATTTGTACATCACCATCAAAATTACTAAGTCAGCCACTGGTTAGGTTAGGTTAGGTGGCTGACTTAGTAATTTAGAAGGCAACATACATTTTTGGGGGCGAATAATGGTATTAAAAAGAAGCCTGTTTAAATAGCACCCATAAAATATTGGCAAAAAATAAAATGCCATTTTTTGTTCATCTTTAATTGTTTATAACTTTGCAATTTTTTATGTGCTAATACATGCTTTTGGCACATTTTTCTAGGCGTCATTCCGGATCCAATGAGCTATTGCACATAATTTTAAGACCAGTATATCTATTTTGTACCATTTTCAACTTATCGAGTAGACTAATAGACAATACTGTGCTAGCTGTATTGCGTTACATAAAATTACTTTTGAGAAGTAATAGGATGCATAAAATCTCTTTACGGATAAAACATTTTATGATTTATAATTGCTAAAGGAGCTTTCATTACAACTACTCTCGCTCATGATCAATGAAATTATGAAAAAAATATGTCTGAGAGTTTAAAATTTTGTCGAAACTCGATTAGTTGTTTGCCGTGAAAGAGTGAGAAGTGAGTGACAGTAAAAGTGTTTATCTTAACAAACCATTTAATGATCGTAGCATAACATAACATCAAGCCTATTGTAACGTGGTCTACAAATGACTAGTTAGGTAGGCAGAATAAATAGAAACAATCGATAGATTAACAAAGGTATTATTATTCTATATATTTATATCTATTAAATACAAGGTAGTCTCAAGGCGTAGGTTGGTAGGTAGGTAAGTGGTTTGGTAAGTCCTGGTGCAGCTAAGTGAGGAACACTTAACTCGGCGCTGGTGACCGCAGGCAAGAAGGGCGCGACGCGCACGCAGGTCCTTTATATACCCCACAGGGGTCTGCAGTGGGGGGCGCATCTTGAGGTTGCGGTGGCCGTGCGGTTGCGACGTCACACTATGTTACCCAGAAGGGTGTGACAGAGGTGTACAACACCCAGATGGCACCTGTTATGTTTAGATCCCATGGGATAGGGGGTAAGCCTATCGCCATCCACCGGGCACAATACCAACTTAACTTTTCAGATAATAAAACTTTGTCCGACCCGGGAATCGAACCTGAAACCTCGCGGTGAGAAGCGCATACGCTTACTACTTGAATCAACAAACGAGGCAGTAATGATTGTAATTTTGCATTTTTTTATTTGTTGGACTAAACATTCGATCCACTACCCAAATTGCAGCCGTCGGTTACACAGCAGCGAAATTGAAGTGGAGTTGGGCTGGACACGTATATCATATGCCAGAAGATCTTTGGGCCAAAACTACAACACAATGGCTCCCGAACAAAAAGAAACGACAACGTGGCGGACCCAGAAGAAGATGGCGGGATGAACTGGAT
This sequence comes from Hypena proboscidalis, assembly GCA_905147285.1. Taxonomy (NCBI): domain Eukaryota; kingdom Metazoa; phylum Arthropoda; class Insecta; order Lepidoptera; family Erebidae; genus Hypena; species Hypena proboscidalis. The sequence goes on from LR990132.1 coordinate 5,130,271, forward strand.
TCCTACCAAAATGACTGGGCACTACAAGCCGTAGACAAAGACAAGTGGAAAAAGGGTGGGGAGGCCTTTGCCCTGCAGTGGGACACTATAGGCTCGTAAAAAAAAAAAAATACATTGCTAGATTTTTTTTTGTATTACTACACTGCCAATAAAGAATGACTTTATATAACGACATACACGCCATAGAGTCGCAAGTATAAAATAAAATAAATCATTTATAGATACATAGACGTGGTCATGTCGCTTACGAGATTTAAACGTTTCCTTTTATAAGTACTACACACTACCCGGCAAACTGAACTTTAAATACAGCCCAGTATACCGCCTCAGTACTGAACTTTGAATACAGCACAGTATACAGTATCCTACTAGTTGTATATGTATCCCACATGCGACAAATCTTTGTGTAATTCGCAAATATTTGTTCTGAAACTGGGTGTGCTTGAGTGAGTGAATGTGTGTATTTGGCCTTGTTATTGGGACCATTGGATAGTGTAAATTGCTTCTGGCGTTCTATCTAATGTAAAATATCTAAATTTATCTTTATCTTTATATAGTAACAGTGACCCCATTTACGAAGTGCGTAGAATTTAATAACGCACCTTGTGAATCTGAAATCGCCAATACTGTACACTACAGTTGTTCATTCAACATGAAACAGTTTAGATACACAGCAGTGATTTTTTCATATTCTTTCTATTAAATTTAACTGCACCATACGATATGAAATTCGGGATTAAATATTTTTTGTGAATACACTTATTTCATTGAAAATCGGACTAGCAAAAATCGACAAAGTAAATAATAATAAATAATAAATAAATAGTACTACTACTAGTCCCAAACTAAGCAGAGCTTGTACTATGGGCACTATAATAACTGATGCTAATACTAATATATACTTTGCTTTTATAAATACATACTTATTATACATAGAAACACCCAGACTAAGACAAACCCCCATGTTCTTGCACACAAAGATTTGTCTTAAGCCGGAATCGAACCCACGGCGTCGCAGACAGGTACACTACCCACTCCGCCATCTGGTCGTCCAAGTATATTGTCAATAAGTACTTTGTACAAAAAAAAATTATTCTGAATCGTACAATTTTTGACACGAGTGTCCTCATTTATCTTGTGTGAGATCTAATGGGTCGTGAAACCGAATTGCGTTATGTATAAGCACTGTACACGCGGCTACACATCATGCTATACATTGCCAGGGTAAGATTGTGGCATTGTATAGACGTCCAGTGCAATGCGGGACCATATTACACTGGAAATGTATAGCTCAATATGTAGTCGTGTGCATTCAATTTATTCGCTACCGCACCACGTGGAAAATTTACACCGTTCTCTTTATTCTACTGTGGAACATAAACATACAAACATAGCTATACAAAAGCTCACGAAAGGAAAGCTGTGAATATGAAATGTTAACATTATGTGATAAATAAAAATAAATAAATATTTCACAACTTACACACAACGCCATCTAGTCCCAAACTAAGCAGAGCTTGTACTATGGGTACTAGAATAACTGATACTAATACATATATACTTTTCTTTTGTAAATACATACTTATTATACATAGAATCACCCAGACTAAGACAAACCCCCATGTTCATGCACACAAAGATTTGTCTTAAGTGGGAATCGAACCCACGACCTCGGCGTCGCAGGCAGGTACACTACCCACTCCGCCATCCGGTCGTCAAGATAGTCCTGAAATTGGACAACTGCGACCTTACACGGTGACGTGTATATCAAGCGACAATGACATTGTATGCTTCAGTTGTTTCATCGATATGTGAAAGAATTCCAAGTAAAACTTTTTATATAAATTTCACAATTCTTATTACTAGTATGCAATATACTTAAAAATATATACAAATTCTACTACCTCGACGGTCTAGTGGTTAGCGTATGCGCCTCTCACCGCGAGGTCTCGGGTTTGATTCCCGGGTCGGACAAAGTGTTGTTTGTGACCGTTCTGTCAGGCAATTCACAATAGCAGCACGGAGTTGGAATTGTGCCTGGTGGATAGCGATACGCTCACCCCCTATCTCATGGAACCTAAATATAACAGGTGAAATGTAAGTAATCACAAAACACCTCTTGCACACCCTTGGGTAATAGGCGTGATGTTATGTATTTTACCTTTTTATATGTATATAAATTTCACCAAAAATACAAAAAAAAATACTAATGAATTTTTTATCAGCTATTTACCATAGCCGACACAAAATTATCCATCACGCCTATATTACGTGCTCGCATTCTGTATAGTTTCATACAACAATATACATGACATAAACATACAACAGGGAAACAAAGCCACAAATATCAATAACCGCTAACTACCCACAATAGCATACTGGGGCTATACAAAAACTCACCAATAATGCAGGAGAGGAAATGAGCTGTGAATAGGCAGACGGTGGCGGCACGCCCCATCTCTCACCGGTCCCTGGGGCGCGAGGTCATCGCTCCTGAAAAAAGAGTGCGCTAATAATGTCTAAAGCTGAACTAGAGGTGTCGTGAAGAGATGAGCGGAGCTAAGTACGTGGTGGGTCTTTCAGAGCAATTGAGACTGATCTCGACCGATTGCTGCACAATTTGAGATTCAAGTGATGCACATCACTTGAATTTAATTGTTTTTAGCAATTTGAGGGTTTCAATACCAATACTACTCATAAGATCCATGAAACAGCCCGTTCATGGACTGAAAATAACCAAATGCTTTAATTAATGCTTATTAGATGAACACTAAAGTACGTTTCATAGATAAAGGTACTATCAACAAAGCAGATCCATAATACACCAAAATACTATTTTGGCTATAGATTTTTAAACCACTTAAGTCAAAATTCGCTTTTTCCATCAACAAATTACAGCCTTATCAACTTTGACAATTTCTAAGGCAATGTTTGTCAAAAGAGTCATGAATCTACTTTGCTGATAGCACATAGTTACACCATATTAACAAATAGTGCTTGCCCAGTAAACGCGAGAATAATATTTTTTTCATTGTGTATTAAGTGTCAATATAACATATGCTATAAATAGAATTCATTCATTTTGAGTACCCCATCATAAAATAAACATTATACAGTAATTTTAAAAGGATTGGGTTTCATATTTTATAACTGCTACCATATTGACGACAACATTTGCAAGGCTTAGTTAGTTGCCTATAAAAATTGTTCGGCGAAACATGTCAGCTTTTGTTAAATTTTGAAAAAGTTAATGCCCAAAAACTGTATCGCCATCAACCTTGTGTCATGAATATAAGATACTAAATAATTTCTAGTTTCGCTTATGACGATTATCTAGTAATAAGTGCCATAACTGCGGGATTTAATCAACAAAAGAGTTGTTCTATTTAAACATGAAGGATGAACGAGGCGCTGAAAAATGTCTAATAGTCTAATCACGTGTTTTTACATTTGTTCAGGAACTTTTTCCATGAAACCCGGCTCACTATTAGAATATCCGACTTACAATTAGACATTTATATTATTCTTCATATAATACAACAGTTTTTATCTTGGAATAGCCACATAATAAATAGCACAGCAGCGATAAACAATCGCATAGTCAATTGGTCATACCCCTTTGATAGTAAAATTTATTTAAGCCATAAATATATTGTTACAATTATTCTTCTCTTATAAATTCTTTATTTTATGTCAAAATAGTCCGAACAATATCGCTCCGCTCGCAATAAAGGTCCGACTTAAAGGTTGTAGTAAACTAGGACAAGGTAGGTGCTCAGTTTAAAACGGTAATTACCTCAATTTTCTTGAAGAGGTGTGAATTACTCACATTCCGGGAACGGCAGCGAGCTCACTCATTATTTTGAACAAAGCGTACTAGGGACGGGGTGTAAAAGTTATCGCGGGATGTAATGTAAATATAAAATGGCTAGCGAGGCCAAATGGATAGAAATTTTACTGCAAGTACCTAAAATATGAATTTATGAGTAAAGTGAGTATGAAATAGAATTGTTCTGTAAATATTTTTGGCAGTATTTATCATAAACACTAAGACCGATGAATTTTGATCATACTGTATGACCAAATTTTTATTGTTGTGAAAAGTGACGTTCTTATATAAAGTATAATTTTTAGATTTTTTGTGATAGTTATGGTAGAAATCACCCCTTGGCAGATACTTAATTGTATGGATCCACGTCCGTGAAATAAAATAACATGAGAATATCAAAAAATCATTTCCTAATTATTTATATTAATGCAACTAAAATTAAAAAGGCTGAAACGCCCTCAAAATTGAAGGCACTATCATTAAGCCAAGACATTTTTGTTTGATCTACTTTATGGTAAATTAGGTCGGGCTACAGAGATACTCCCCCGAGCTCGATCGCTTCCAAAGCATTATCTTGAAAGTACCGACTATATAAAAAAGGTTATAAAAAAGCCAGGCTTAACTCTTAAGGGATGTTTCAATAACTACTATTGAAAACCATTACTTATGAGTAGAAGTTCAATAAAAAGCCTTATAAACTATATTGTTACAGGAAAACGGACCCGCTTTTGTTCAATTTATACATAAATGACATAAACCAATGCTTTTACAATACAAAATTTCTACTTTATGCCGACGACCTAAAAGTGTATCGCACTATCTCAGATTTGAACGATTGCCTCTTATTTCAGGAGGACCTTGACAGACTGTCTAAGTATTGCCAAACAAATAAGTTACAACTCAGTTTACCCAAGTGTAACGCTATTACATTTACTAAAAATAAAAATGTCCATAATTATACATATACACTGTGCCATGCCCCGTTGACTAAAGTAAGTTCAATCCGTGACCTCGGCATTGTTCTTGACGCTAAGCTCTGCCTCGACTAACATATTGATAAGATTGTTAATAAAGCTTACCAGTTATATGGATTTGTTATGAGATCGACAATAGACTTTAAAAAGCCATCATCTTATATTTATCTGTTTAAGTCTCTCGTCAGATCTCAACTGGAATATTCTGTGTGCGTTTGGAATCCATTTTATAAAAAATACATCGAGATGATTGAGTCGGTCCAATATAAATTTCTGCGTACCGTGCATTATAGATGCCACGGTTATTATTTATCTTATAGCGAATTACTCGGCAAATACAAGCTCACAACTCTAGAAAATCGGCGAATTTATCTGGAGGCTGTGACTCTTTATAATATTGTGAATAATAAATTTGACTGCATCGATGTGTCAAACATGATATGTTATGCAGTACCGAGAACCGTTCACAAGAGACAAGTCAGGGCAGGCAGACTATTTGCAGTGGGATTGTGCCAGTCCAATTCTGGCCTACGCGCTCCTATTCGTAGAATGGTGGATGCATACAATGACAGGTTTGAACACATCGATGTATTCAACTGTTCTCCTCATAAGTTTAAGAGTCTAGTTCTTACGGTACTATCAAACTAACTTTTGTAGGTATGTCATGTGACAAATTAATTAGATTTTTTTTATAACATTAGATTTTTTTGTAACTTTTGCTTTTTACTAAGTATTTTATGGGCTGGTTGGAGTATTCTTAGAATAAGTTTATTTTCTTTTAAAGCCTAGTGCTTGGTTTCTCATTATTAATATCCTATAGTTAATATGTGAATAGCGTCGTGGGCTGCAATATTGTTAATTCTCTTTATAAGTTTGTATCGTATTTTTAAGTTTTATATTGTAGCTGTTTGCTGTTCCTTTTGTACTAAATAAAATAAAATAAAATAAATAAAATAAAATAGGCGTTTTTATCGCAAATCTCTATTACCTCCCGGTCTCTACTTAGCGCCAAATTCACCACACTGTTTAATCCGCAGTTAATGCTGAGCAACAGTTTTTGATTTTTGTATCCCTTTTAAATATTGAATGAGAGAGAGAGAGAGATTAAATCGGTTCGTTTAACAAAACGTTGGTTTAACACATTGGTGAAATTAGGACTTAGTCCTGAGATGTAGTGATTCATAATGTATCTACATCCATCGTATAAAGGAAAAAGGCATAATCCTAACTTCAGAACACAAAGGAACATAACTGTCTAGGAATATTACACCTAAGGTCGTTGTTGTAACGCCATTTCGGATATTGCAGATTTTCCTACACCTAGTAACTCGTCGAGTCCCTCTTGTACAATAAAAAGTCTGGTACCGCAGGCCTTAGATTAGAATTTTTGGAACGTTAGCTTAGTAAGCAACACGTTTTGCCGTTTATACCTACTTGGAATTGGGCTGCTATTTATTGTAGAGAATTTAGGCCACCTACAATTACGATTTTATCTAGAGTGTTTTTTTTTTGCTCGCTTAAGAATTTGTTCAATTCTAATTACGGTTTCTGGAGAAAATGGAATATTTTTCGGAAAAACCGACCACTTGAAAGTGTATTGCAAACTGTATTATTACACACTTAATTATGTTTGAATAAAATAAATCTAAAAAACATAATTATAAATGAAAAAACACTAAAACTATGATTTATGAATATAATAAGTAAACAGAAATGTCAAGCCCTTTTGTGCCTTAAGTTATCATCAATCTTCCACTGCAGCTAATTAAAATATAATATTCAAGATAAACGTCGGAATGATATTTTAAAATTCCCTATTCCGTAAAATATTCACAATCCACTTTATTTAAATTGAAATACTGCAGAAGTAACGACAAATTTTATTAGCTTTACGTTTAAGGACCAAATCTTCTTAGAATTTTCTGCAAAATGTAATTTGTCGTCAGTCTTTTAGTCAATTAGACGGAAAGGAGAAAGAACATTATGGGCCTTGAATTCTGGCTTAAAAATTGCTTATATTTTTTTGAATAAACCTTTACAAAATAGCTAAAACTGTTGTCTGAGATCGAAGATTTTTCTTAAATAATTCAGCTTAGCTTGGGTAAATAGAATCGATTTAGTCAGCATCGTCGATCATAACTATAAATTAAGATCAAAGACAAATCAGTCAAATTAAATATATCCAACTATAACTATCTTTCTAAATAGTATTAATCTAATTAAGCTGGAGGGAGTCAACAAGAGTATAGTCATTTGTACTTGCAAATTATGTAAAAGTATTTATTCCACTATGTAAAATAATTTATTGCATTACGCATGCTGCAGCCTGGCTGCAGTCATATACCTACACTAGCTACTGGTAGAGGGCAGGGTTTTGACCTTTTAAAGCTCATTCTCGGAGTTTAACACTGTTGGACCAACAGAAAATCGCATTTTAATAAATGTCTCATAATTCTGATATCAGTGTGTCAAGATTCTCCAAATTTTCAGGAATGGCATAATAAAAAACTAATCTTATAGCATTACTTTTATCTCTGCGTTTGGGCCCAAAAATTAATGAAGCTCCTTAGAAGCTTTTTAAATCATTTGTGATCTTCATCTTTTGATTATAAATGACTTTGAATAATAATGTGTACATTGAGTTCCTACCTGTATTAATTGAAATTCTTGCTGAAGTCTGTACTGTTATTTTAGATATCACTAGTTAGTGAGAACTAAATCAACAAACTAAATTATAATACATCATACGAAATTGAGTTATCGGAAACTAGTAACAAGGTGTTCAAGAGACCGTAAACTGAACTATATGCTTATACCTTATTCAATGAGGTACCTATTTCGTAGGTAACAGTCAACGTAGCATTATAATATGAAACTAGCTTTTCTCCTCAGTTTCACCGGCGTATTACCTAAAATTGATAAACAGTAGGCGTTAGCCCAAGAATTCATTTTTATTGTTTATTTAGCCCTTTTCAACGCTACACTTATACTCGTATTACCTAAATACAAAAGGGTTATACTAAGAACAGTCAAAACAGTTTTTAGACTTGAAGCGGGATTTGAACCCGCGGCTATAGGATTCCAGCCTAACGCTTAGCGATCGAAGCCCCGCTGATAATCCACGATTCTTTAGACTGTATGTTTTCGACTGTTTTTAGCATTAGATTGCTGAGCATCGCAAAATGCTATCTATAAATCAATTAGAAATACAAAAGGCTTGCTGTCGCGGCTCACACAGGTACCAAAATGAAAACCTATAGGATTTTGTTTAAAACATCACGCTTTGCGGCGCACATCTTTAATTTATTCAACCTTCTGCACCCGTGCGACACGGTGCATAGTTTGGTTACCCTTTAATTCGATCTGTGTTCCAAAGTCCCAATCCATTCAGTGGTTATTGCTTGTTTCAGAAACAAACATACAAACATTTTACAAAGTTTCACATGTATAATATAAGGAGGATAAACACAAAATCCAATATTACTGCCACGTGTTTCAAACAAATATACCTAACCAAGCATATTTTAGGTATGAAGTTGAAAGTTTATAATATTTTAAGCGTAGACTAAAATAACCTTACCCGTATTCAAGGCTTTAAATATGTAATACAATTTCTAAATCAAAAATTATATACTGTGTTAGACATGTTAGTGACGCCTTACATAGAACGTGAAAATCGAAATACGTGGAAAGAGTTTGTTGTTACAAACAGCTAATTATAAATTATGTTTATTTTCATCATTTGAAATGGGTGCTATATTTTTTACCATTTTTATTCAAAAACATGTCACTGGCATGTTATTTTGTTATTTTAATTATACCCTTCTATATTTCCCTTGAAGCCAAAAGTCCCTACCATCTAACTAAACAAGAAATTAGACGTTGTCGAAGTTACAAATTATCTAGTCACTTTTAATGTTTTGAAAATAAAAATGTAATAATCTAAGACATAAAATGTAATCATATATTTAAAGCAAACCAAAATAAATCTTTAGATCAAAAACATTCAAATCATTACACAGGCAAATCAGGTTTTATCCAGTTTCAGTTGTATGTTGTACAAAAAAATAACAAACTATTATTTTATGATCCCAACTTAACAAAAATCAAAAGGAATATGGCACAAAATTCAAAGTTCTTTCCATACGAATAGTATAGAATGGCAAAGCTTGTTTTGATTACAGGGAATGCACACACATGACTCGGGAAGTCTTTTGCCTCACAAAATACTCGAATGCAACACTCCGCTGTCACTAAAATTTTGAAGGCTAGCAGAGTGTATGTTGCTTTGTGCCACTTGCATGTTTCAGAGTTAATAAACTGCTAGTTAAATAGTTACACCTGTCAAAATAATAAGTATTTAATCCTGAGTGAACTATTTTAGGGTTAAATTTTAACTCCAGAACACGCATGTGTCGCTTAAATAGTTAGTTGTTCTATTTTTGAAGCATGTTCTGAGAATAGTGTTGTAATTGTGTTTTCTAACTTATTTTTTTTTTGGAACGAAGTTCCTTATCGCGCGTTGCGAAAGGGGGCTAGACGGAAAAAAATATAACGACACATTTCGTAGCAATTCTTGTAGCGGCGAAGTAATTACATGCTACGTTACAGCTACGGTGCTACATCATCAGACACACAGAGAAAAATGCGCACGCCTGCCTGTCTCTCTCTCTCTCGCTTATAGAAAAAAGATAAAATGAACTAAAAAAAAAACTAAACAGAAAAAAAAATTGTTAATAATAAAAAAATATATTATGACTTAATTTTTTTTTTTTTATAACTTAGAAAAATAAAAATTTCTTTACTAATTAATCGAAAGGAACTTCGTTCCATCCGGGTGTCCCTTGACACCTCAGTAGTTTTTTTTATTATGAAATTAAAGTCGATAAAAATTATATTAAATTTTATCAAAATACACGCACTTAAATTGTTTAAATATTAATTTACATAGCTGAAAGTGCCAGCACAGTAGTAGCAATGAATAACAAACAACTTAAATTTTAATATCCCAACACAAAAAAATCTCAAAAGAAATATAACCTCGAAATTACAAAGTTCTTCCTATACGAATAGTATCAGATGGCAAAGCTTGTTTTGATCACACGGAGTGCGGTTGACAGATGACTCGGGAAGCCTTTGGCCACACAAAATACTCCAGTGCAACACACTGTTGTCACAAAAAGTTTTGAAGGCTCGCAGACTGTATGTGGCTTGAAGAGTTAGATGTTATATTTTTGAAACATGTTCTTATTTGCAGTGTTGTGTTTTGTATGTTCACAACTCTGTTTTTAGTAAAAAAAGATATACTTAGATATATTTATAAAAAGATATTTCAATAGCGGGTAGATTAATAAAACAGAAATACAACTATGATTTTTCAAAGTACTACGCTGCAAATAGACATGTTTTAAGAGTTAGGTTTCAATTTATTTTATTTTAATTAGTATTAATTACATATTGAAAAATCATAACATGTTTTTTGGTACTGGCAAGTTTAAATCGATTCATGATTACATCAAATTTAAAAAGGTGTCTATTTATTAAATTTTAGTTTGTTTTAGTTTAATTTATTTAATTTCATAATGTAAAAACAATTATTAAACAATTTTTTTTTCTACCAATTCCAATTCGATTGCATACTTGTATCAAACGGATAAACTGGAACAGGAACTGAAAAAAAAAACGGATACTGGTATCGTCATTGAAAAAACGGTTGAGGTGACTTTTGGCTCTCTTTTGATCGGCCTTAGTAAGAACAAGAAGTTAAAAAGGATATTGGTGATTGTGTGAGAACGGTGAACAGTTTTACTGTAAAATTAAAGTAATTAAATTTTGTTATTAATATTATGCGGCTATGTTTTTAGGAGAAAAGAAAACGATATGTGTTGCTTATGTATAGTCTGTTACATTGATACAATAAAACTAATTAAAAGTATTTGAATATTTTAACAATATAGTGAACCTTTACAGTAGTAAAATATGAAATCTATGAATAACGTTAAATGTTGTGATGGTATTTTGCTAGTAAGCATACAGTCGTTTTGGCTGGTTCTATCGTGAGATGTACAGGTGAGCATAATGTTAGTGGAAACATAAATTACTTCTAATTGATTATTTTTATAGCATTTAGCTATGCTTAGCAAATTATACTAAGAAACAGTTGAAAAAGATGGACGGCTAAAGCGGCTGCCCGGTGTGCAGTAAGGTCGCAGGTTCAAATCCTGCCGGTCCCATATCTTTTTCAACTGTTTCTTAGTAACATAAATTACATTAAGAAATTTAATTATCGAAAAAGAATATATAGAATACAATGGCCATTGCATTATTTCATAAAGATGTCAATCCGTCAATTTTATCACTTTGCCCAAATATACTGACACTGACATCAAACAGTCGGCAATTCATATTCTATATTTGGCGAAATTGTCGGCTTGTCATCTTTATGAAAAAGGTAGTATTTATATAACATACAATTGATGGCCGTAAAAATAGCCTACGTAATAAATACTCTAATAAAGTCACATAGTGTTCGATCATCCCGCAAACATGTATTCAGTGAACTCTCAAAAGAAATCGATGCGTGTCGGGCGCAAGAGTACCTACCTAAGTGTCGCGATAAAATCCATATTGCTTTGTGAATATATCACATATCCGTGTTGTATTGTGAATTATGTCTATTGGGATATGATCACAGCTTTGCTATGTGCGATCATGTTCTACAAGATCCACGGGAAAAATGAAAAATATATATGGTGTCTAAAAAAGTCACTACGATGAATTACCGTTATTATTATTCTTTGGTTATGATGTCTCGAACCTTATGAAAACAGGAAAAATACAAACTACAATAGTACAACGAAACTTTTAATCACGCACTGGCCATTGTACATTTCACGATGGAACTAGCCAAATTATATCGTGAGATGTACAAGTGAGCTAACAATAAAAATATAAGCAATCCAAAAACAATATTAAGAATACAATGGCCGGTGCGTTAATAAAGATGACAATCCGTCAATTTTATCACTCAGACCAAATACCCTAAATCTGACATCAAACAGTCGGCAATTCATATTCTTAATTCAAAATTTGGCAAAATTGTCGGGTTGTCATCTTTATCAAATAGATATTTTTACCACATAGAATAGATGGCCGTAAAAATAGCCTACGTAATAAATACTCTAATAAAACCAAGTCACAAAGTGTTCGATCATCCCGCAAAAATGTATTCAGTGAACTCTCAAAAGAAATCGATGCGTGTCGGGCGCAAGAGAAAGTGTCGCGATAAAATCCGTAAATTATGTCTATTGGGATATGATCACAGCTTTGTTATGTGTGATCATGTTCTACAAGCTCCACGGAAAAAAATGATAAATATATAATTATGGTGTCTTAAAGTCATTAATCATCTGAGATTTGCATTTGTTATTTGGTTGATCTAAAAAGTAACCTGTTTACAATAACAAATTGTTAGGTTATGTAAAATACTTGTTTTAATATCTAAAAAAAACACTTATCGTCAAAGTTTGTCACAAAACCAAGAAAAAGAATATTTATGACAATTTAGTTTTTTTGTTAAATAATAACCGAATGTACTTATATGAGGGTAAAGACGCCAAAATCTGCAATTAAATGGTGCAATATAATTCTGCTGATGCCAATCGCACCTGCAAATAAATTCAAACGAATTTATCTTGACTATCTACCACAACCACAGCAATTCAATAAAACATTGACTGTCTTCATTTTATCAATTATACTATCAAAGAAAGTGTAATCCTAAAAGATAAAACGCCCGCTAAAACGTACCAGCTAAGCCCGCCATTTAATTACAGTTGATTACGGCCGAGGAACTCAATCAATAAAGCGTTGAAAGCCGCTGAAATTTCTTAGCAAACTTTTGAATATCGCCTTACTGTTCCCTTCCGAATTTCAGACAATAAGCTTAGGAGGTACTTCTGGTTCATTGAATCCTGATAAAAGCGTCTGTATTGTAAGCATGGTGTAGGTTTTAAGATTTTATCGACAACAAGGTTTGTTTAAGAAAAAGGATGCTTTCAGTGTTCTTTCATTTTTATTAGAATTGAGTTGCGCCGGGCTAAATTGACCGGATATGACGTTTATCGGTCGGGTGTGACAATTTTGATCAAAATATTATTTGATTTTTTGTTTAGTCATTGAATTTTTACGTCATATTTTTTACGAACGTTCTAAAAATCTGAACTAACCCGCGATATGAACTATTACGCTTTTAATCAACAAGGTAATCGGTTAATAATAATATTCCATGTAATATAAATTCCCTTTTCAAACCAAAAAGCGACTAGATTTATGGATAACATTTTTCGTAAAAACGTTTTAGGTTAGGGAATCTCAATTTTCCTTAATGTAAACATGTAAGCAAAATCTTAGGCAAAAGGCGGGCTAAAATAAAAATGCTGTGGTTACGTAACATATAATATTGGGCAATATATATATGTACGTAACCACAGCATTTTTATATCATATTTTTAAACACACATTAATGTATATTGGATACTTAAAGCTCAGGTTTCCGTCAGGGTCTAACGTGCGTCTAAAAATATGTGTTTCTACCAAAAATAAATTTTTGTTATTTGTTACACCTAAACACTGAAGAGCCAACTATTTCGTTTTCAGTTAGTAATAAAATTTTCCGTTGTACTAAACCTGTACGGTATCATAAACTGTATCTAAACTTTTTGGTTACTTTGGACATTGGTGACACAATCTTAAAGAACAATTTGATAAATACATATATTATATTTCATCATCATCATCATCATCAATTAGCCTCTCGCAGTCCACTGCTGGACATAGGCCTCTCTTAATGTGCGCCACAACACCCGGTCCTGTGCCTTCCGCATCCAGTCCCCTCCAGCGACCTTCTTCAGGTCGTCAGTCCACCTGGCAGGGGGTATTGTAATGTATGATTAGAAACCTATTATATAATGTATATATTTGTGATATATTTAATAATGTACTTGAGAATGCGTAGCACAAACAGTTATATCTATAAAAAGAGTGTTTGTCATTTATTTATCTTTTCATTTGTTGATAGTACACCCTTACCAAATAATAACTATTCTAGTCATGTATTTTAACTCCGCAAAAGATTGAAACGATTTTAAATACGGTATAATCAAATTAAGTTATTAAATGAAATTATATTGCACCCAGTTTCCAAGTTTACGAGAACATGAAGTCGGCTAATACATTAAAACATAAAAGAAAAACTCTATAATTTAAAAAGGTATTAAAAGCAGTGTTTCCAAAGCATATTAAATCGTTTTGGCATATATTATTACAAAAAAGTTGTACAGTAAAACAAACCATACATGTCTCCGTCAATTAAACAATAGCCACATTACCGCCACGGTCGGGAAATGTAAGGAATTTGCCGTTCGCCACTTGTGTAAACAAGAGTGATGGCGACCTCTGTTATATATCATTCTTGTGGTCCGTTTTACCCTATTCTCCTCATTGGAGGAGCTCATTTGTTTTCATTACGAAAACTCATGATTAAGTTGTTTCTATTATGAATAAAATTGTCATTGGTTTTGGTTTGGCATTTTGTTCTCCAGTTTGACCCTATGTAATGTGATTGTAAGATTATAAAATACATACGTACCTTCTTAAAATATCTGAGATCTAGATCGATTTAGATCGAATGGTATCAGACAAATTTTATATATCTGAAACAATAAAAAATGAATTTAAAGATACATTAGATATAAAAATAGTGAGCAACTTTATCGTTTGAATTCAATTCTCAATATAATAATATCGTTAATATTCATAATTAATTCGTCAAAGTTTAAGATAGATAGATAGGTACTCGTAGTACACTTTACGATAGATACCTCGAATATTCAACAATAAACATTCATAAAGCAATCAATCACGTTTCAGTCAAATAACACGTCCAAAACAAAATTCAATCGACCGTTTGATGTCACCTCAAAATCCCTCACAAAATGTATTTGCCAATTCTGTCAAACCTTTCACTTTTGAGGACAAAATAGATTGCAAATACTTTATAACTTTTCAATTAGGCGAATCAACCACCCAAATAATTGCATTAAATGTATCAAACCGATTTAAATTATTGTAAATCAATCCCTCCATTAAAACTAAACGTTTTTAGTTTGTTCTACAAATATTGCCAATTATAAGTTTTGTTATTAATGGATTGAATTTAAATTCGATGATTAAAGACTAACGAGGGTTGTTCTATTATACTATTAAGAAAATAAGTGTTTAATTAATGCATTATTTGAATTAACTGCGAAAATGGTGCTAGAATATGATAAAAGTAAAAGCAAGTTATAATTGAATTTATAAATTTAATTTTATGCTTAAAAATAATACCTACATACTTTCTTGTGTATGTCCTATAACCACCTAATAAAATATTTAAAGTAAAAAAAATAAGAATGGCAAAAATTTGTTGCAATCATCAATTCAGATAAAAGCAAATAAAAATTTGTCGAACATGGCTTAGGCATCGAGTCGCAACTTTTGCCAGTTATAAAAACTTTGTTCCAAAGCTCTGTATTTGAGAATTATTAGCACTCTTTTGGGCCAAAATTGACTTAATTGTCGCTACCACCCTGTATAGCTTATACTGTGTGATGGTGACAAAGGAACATTTATTGATAACACAGATTCTAGACGTAGTCTTAGGTAATACCATTAGCTATCTTTCTGAAGGAGTCAAACATTGAGATCATTAAATTTGTTTGAAAAACGAGAATATTGTCTTTTGATGTCGCGTCAACTAAGTATGTTTAGTTTATCCGATATTTATTTGTCATCAATGAACGTTTTAGAAATCATGAGACATTGCATAAATTAATTTTGATATATTACGATAAACTTACTTTGTTGATCAGTTTACGCACACATGCATACATCAAGCAATACATTCCAGTATAAGCTGGTTTCACATTGCATGAGAAGGCTAAACAATGCGGGACCATCTTATATTGTATATATATAGCTCTATGTGTAGCCCAATGTACAAGTACCGCCATAAATCAAGTGCTTAATTTCCGTGCAAGGCATGCTAACCAATGGTGAAATTAATTCAAGGAACGACAAATCGTTAACTATTATAATACTTTATGCTTCACAATAAAAATGACAAATGATTCATACAATTCAATAAATTGACTAAGCTATTGACGAAATAAAATATTGTTTTTATGTAGATGGATAATTAAATAGTTTTTTAGCAACTAACCTTAACCGACTTAAAAAAAGAAGGAGGTTCTATATTCGAGGCGTATATATTTTTATACATGTCAATTGATTTTCTATCATTATTAAATGCTTTACTTTTTTTTATTTGAAAGAGCATAGTTTCAAGGTTGTCTAATGAAGGAATTTTAAAGAAATCGAAAGCGCCTCTTAATTTTTTAGGTTATTACCGTATTTTTGTATTTTTCTATAGTTGTGAGCTGATGCTAGAAAGTACAACTCCTCAACGGTTGGGAGTACGGGAATAATTATTTAAATATAGGCACCTTAAGACTGTTTACTGTATTCTTTCAAGTTATACACAAATGAGGCGAGACTTTGAATTCTATATAAGTATTCATAATAATCTGCGTAGAACAATTAGTTTTTTGTACCTGTCATTTTAACTTCTCAAAAAAAATAAACAAACCGTCTTCAAAATACCTTTTTTTTTATACTACGCCAACAGCGAACGAACGTGTAGTCCACCTGATGGTAAGTGGAGTACAGCCCATGGACATCAACAATCAACAAAAGCAGATTATAGATGCGTCGCTGCAACTGAGGACTACGGTGTTATGCCTCATGTGCCAGTAATTTCAGGGCCAAAAAAGACTTGAAAAAGCATTACATAACGCAAACATACATTTTTATATTTCTTAAAGTTGGTGTTCATAAATCGTATTCTGAAATCAGTTTATATTTTTTCAATATTTTTTTAAGTTCCTGGGGTATAAATTCAAGTTTAAATTTAGGTGTAATTTTTCATTTTTTATTTTATTATTGTAGTAGATTGGAAGTATCACGTTAGTAAAATATTAAATTTGTAAGTTGGTAACAAATAAAATTACTAAGTGAAATTTATTTGATAAACATTATAATTATATTTAAAAAGCAATACAGTTTATTTAATTTTAGTATTCTTCTTCACTATCTGTCTAATATTATTATAAAATAATGCTAATATCAAACATTGTAATAAACTAATGAGGCGTGCATAGTAACTACCAAACATGCTTCATTAGATAAAATATAAATATCAAACATAATTAGATAAAGGAATTATGAGCGCACACTAAATACTTTATGAACATACTACCTACTCTTCATACTTACACTCTCACATCATCCACTCATATACGCTCACTCCTCAACGGAGTCATCACACAATAATACACTCACAGTTAATTCATCTTTTTCTTTTCTTGCTGATATTATATTTTTCGTTTTATTTTACCTTTAATTAAGCATGTTTCTGTTTTCTATCACGCGTTTAGTAGTTTTATTTTTGTTATTTGTTCAAGGAAAGATAAGAATGTCTGCCTTATTCTAACCGAGGTGGGGCACTGGTGACCTGTAACACAGGTTTTATTTAAACCTACATCAGGCACCAGTCTCTCACATAGGTGAAATTAAGACATTTCTTAAATGATAAGTTAAAACCTACTTATTAATTGTAAAGCAAAACCTATTGTGAAGAGAAAATAAACGTTTATTTATTTATTACAAGCTTCCGCCCGCGGCTCCGCCCGCGTGTTATGTCAATTAAAAGTAGCCTATATGTTAATCCAGACTATAAGCTACATGTGTGCAAAATTTCATCGAAATCGACCCGGTAGTTTTGGCGTGAAAGAGTAACAAACATCCATCCATACATCCATACATACAAACGTAGTAAAGTAAGGATTACTATATTTCGCCTATATTTCCCAAAAGGGCGTGCAGAAGTGTATAACATCCACACTTCACCTGTTATGTATAAACTCGAAGAAATATTATGGTGCGACAACCTATTGCTATCCACTGGGCCCAATCCGTGCTGCTATTGATAATGTCCTGATGGAAAAAAACCCAAATAACACTCGATCCAAGACTTTGCGTGAGAGGTCGTATACGGTCACCAACCTACATTAAGAATATTTAATTTATTACACACTAATCGAAACAAAAGGTTACGGTGAACATTTGCAGAGGAGAAAAAAATCTAATTTGATATAGTTTGTTTTTAGTAATTAAAAACATTATGAGAAATATGATGCCTTAATCAAATCAGAATTTGACTTGAATGAAACCAAAAACCATAACCTAAACAAAAACGCCTGGCCTGTGCTTACCAAATTCATCCATATTCCCAAGGTGGTCATGTAAGCTGTACTAAGTATACCCAAGTAATTTTGGTAGGTATGTAGTACATTCCATTAAAACAAGTGCGCTAAAATCTTTGTAATTCAGTTTCTTTGGCCAAAGAGAAAAGCTTTCTCGCTCTCCAAAACAAGACTCCGTGGAGTAAACTTGGATTAAAATTTATACAGTTAAAAGTTACTCTTAACTTTCCTACAAGTATGTCCAGAAATGCGCAACTAACTTTTAAGTTAAATTGTTTAACTTTTGTTAATATTTTACGAAGAGAAAATTTATTTTCTTTATTTACGAGTGGCGTTAAAATAATCTGTCACAGATTTAACATTTTAATGTATTTTATACAGCAGCGTTTGTAGAAACGGTCAGGATTATTCAGGGTTGCCAACACTAGGGATTCAGATTTAATTTTGTTAATTAAATATGGTATTAATTTATGTGTTGCTACTAATTTAAATAGCATTGCAGGCGTTATCAAGCCAAATTTCGGTCGTATTTTGTTATTCGGCTATAGTGTGTTTAGACATTTAAAACCATAGCCAATGTCCAGTTTATTCAAAACTTATATCACTCAAAATTTGCCAAACTCTAGGTTCATTATCATACATCTCAATCGCTATTTATCATTACCTCATATTCATTATCTTACATTATTATTACTATTCTTCTAGTTGTCTTTAAACTTAAAAAATTACCGCAAAAGATTTGTCTATTGCATTTTCGAAACGAGACCACATTTCCGAGTTACAGTCATGTTTAGTAGCCAACCTTCCCCCTTTCATTTTGTAAATGTACCGAAATATACTATTCATGTTTGTCCCATTGAAATCGTGACTTAATATTCGTACAAACTCTTTTATGTGGCTATTAAGGTACATGTTACAGAGCTTTGCCTTTTTGAGAAATACAAATACAAGAAAAAGTACGTTGAATTTTAAACCAATTGTTTGCTTTATTATTTGAAATAAAAACGAGTCGAGCGTATGTGTTCTTACGACTTTATGCTTCCATAACCAAAAATTCTAAAGAGTACGAGTATTATGATTGAATAAGTCTCTGGAGCCGTGTGAGCCGAGGGCAAATTTAAGCGAGGAATTTGTTTCTCAAAGATTTTCTTTTTCTTCTAACGCGATACATTAATTTAAGTAATTTATGTTCGGTTAATCCTACATAATTTTCTTCTGCTTAGAACTTTGTGAAACAGCTGTGGACATAAATAATATGCTTCTGAACTTTTGGGTCTGTTTGTCATGACTTTGTATGAAATAAAAGCAACTTTATTATGAAGTTGTTCAGACTTACTTATTGTGACAGTTGATAGATGTAAGCAGGACGTTAAATTATATTGACTTTAAGCAGAGTTTTCTCGTTTTTTATATGTAAATAGTTCTTGAAAGCAGATGTCAAGTCTATTTAATATCATTATTAACTGCTTTAATTTTGTTTCTTTTGTTTTACTTTTATTTTCAAAAGTGTCTAATAAGATGATAATTTTGCTTTTTTAATTCGTAAATACTTTACAACATTAAAATTTAAATAAGTAATAAGTTCTGGAACCCAACTTTAAAAATAAGTTCAGGAACAAAAATTGAAATGATTTTCCGTGGATCTTTACAAATAAATTTAAAAATAAATTGAGTATGTTTCCTGAATTGTTTACGAAACGCTTGATTATTAACTTGAATAAGAAACAGGACAGATGTCTTGAAAATTTTAATTAAGTTAAGAACGTAAGTCCATTAAGTCTTTAATCACGTATTATTTAAAGGTAGCCTTTGCTATTATATTTTATTCCAATCGTGAAAGTTTGCAAACATATTTTTATATTTGGCAAAAAATAAATCTACATTTTAAAAAATGTAGATTTATTTTTTGCCATGAATATAAATCACATACCGTCACTCAAATTAAACGAATTTAATAAAAAGCATTGCTATAACGTTAACGTAGTTAATTTGAATGACGTTGATTTAAATTATATTGGTTCAGTTTTATAAAAGAGACTTTTAAGTGTTTCCTAGTAGAAGTTTGTCGATAAAAGGCGCATTGTTATAAAATTATATTTAAAAGCTAAATCATCCAAGATTTTAATTTTAATTGAAAAGATGAACACAGTATTTTGTCTTGAACATTTTAAAACCATACTTAACATCACGCCTATATTATACAGAAGTTTATGGCAGAGGTGTACAACACCCACATTTCACCAGTTATGTATAGGTCCCATGGGATAGGGGGTGAGCCTATCGCTATTCACCAGGCATAATTCTAACTCCGTGCTGCTATTGAAAATTCCCCTACGGAAAGTGCACTAATAAAATTTTGCCCAAACCGAGAATTGAATCCAACACCTCACGGTGAGAGTCACACATACGTTAACCACTAGACCATCGAGGGAGTTTAATAATTGAAATAAAAATACTCATAAACTTAAATTTAGTAAGGGCTGCAATTCAATTTTGCAAACGATTCACCAAACACATTATTTATACATATAAATAAAATAGGCTGCAATTTATGTCTAACACAATTTACTCTGTTTTTTTTTATATTCTTGTGTAAACCGTTACATTGCCAAGCCAATCCAAAATTGTCTTTAAAACGATGCGGAATACTTCGACCAAAGACGAACAATTAATTAATTAAGCAATTAATATTATGCTTGTGTGATGAAACTGCTGTGTTGTGACAAAATTACGATAAATTACAAAGTTAGACCGCGGCTGCGAAGAAACCATCAATTTGCGTAACAACTTGTATAATTTGATCTAAAGAATATTGTTGTGGAATAATACAATTTCTGTATTAACTTTTTGGAATGTTTTGGAACTTGTCCATTAGGACTAAAGTTATTAGACATAAGGTTGAAAATTGCGTGCATTAGTGCGTGTATTGTTTGTTCGTAATCTAATATTTTGAAGTACTTAAACAGGGTTGTGACGTCACGTTTGGGCAGCGTGTCTGGTGTGTGTTGTTTAGAAACTTTGTAACAGCTGTGGGCTAAAAACTAATACTAGATTTTAAATTAAATAAGTGGGATTAGGTATTTTTGTGAAGGAGCTCGATTGCGTAAGCACTACTATTCAATAGCATCTACACTAATAATGAAAATGTAAATTTTCCATGTCTGTACTTTAAAGATATTTAAGAAAAATAATACGAGGGGACATAATTGTTTGTCCGTCTGTAAGTTCTTACGCGCATCACACAAAAACTACTGTGGTATAATGCGGTTTCACGGTTACGTAGCTAGTGATCTTACTTAAAAAGGAGGAGGAAAATTAGGGTGTCTAAGTTTATATGAAATGTTCGTCGTTCGTTTTGAAGAAAATGGCATGAAAATCTGCTAAAAAGTTCCTTACATGACGTAAATGACGCCTCCTGGGCCCTGTTTCCCAAAATATATAATTTGTCAATAACTTGGTGACTAAGCTACTTACCAATGATTCAGTACATGATCACTTTGTTAGGATGCCCAGCTTTAAGGGGCTAGTTAAACTTCGACTCAATGTTTTAGGCGAAATTTAGTTACGAAGTCAACGAGATACCGAGAAGCTCAAGACGATTGGTTGGACCCTATAATTAGTCTGATAACATTAGCGATTTACTATGAGAATGTTTAACAATATAATTACTTTAAGAAACTGCCCCTAAGCACTATAAATATTTATAAATGAGACAAACATTTGTGTGATCCGCAAAGATCCGTTTCGAGTTTGGATGTGCTTTGTTATTTTTTAATACCTAATTCAAAGTTTGTCGTTACATTCAACAAACTAATGAAAGAGATATTTCGAATAAGCGAAACACGAAAAGAAATGTTTACAAGGAAATGAATACAGCTCTTGCGTGACTGTCGTATTCGAAAAGCGAATAATAATAACCACGAAAAATGACCTGTCATCTCCTAATTACGAAATATGTAGGTGAGTAATAGAAAATTAAGTGGAGATGGTCTTATTGTACCCATTGTATTTTAACTAGGGATGGGACTAAACGGTTTTGTCTAACTAAGAAATATCGATGTGTCAAAATTACAGAAAGAGTTCACATATCAGTTTTTATTTCAATTGTGTTTTATGAGCTAAATTTAAGAAAAATAGTGATCTCCATAAATTAAATCTAAGGAACAAAAACAAACTCGCTGTGCCCACCACTAGGCTTCATAAAATCTCTAACTCGTTTCCAGGTCAATGTATATGCTTCTAGTCGCAATAGAATTATCAAATCAAAACAAATTAAGAAATATTGTGAAATCAGATTATGTCAAAAAGCTTACTACAGTATTTCAGACTACATAAATGATAATAGTATTTGGATATGAATTGCTCTTCTTATGTGACTTTTATATTTTTACTTATTGTTATATTTTTCATTTTAAAAGATGGTTGCACCTGAGTTTCTCACCAGCTCTTCCTATAATCGAAGCTGGTACTCGGATTGATTTTAATTTGATTCTAAACAGTTTTATTAAAATTAATCTAAGCCTCGGTTATTCAAATCATTGTAATTAGTATAATTTAGTAATTAGTTATAATTTATTTTTATAGAATTTCTTGTAATGTTTTGACGTGTTCAAGCGCCTCCTGGGGCCTATGAAAATAAATGATTTGAATTTTGTTTTTTTTTTAATTATCAAAATATAGCTAAACATAAACCAAATTCAAGAATTTTTAGTTACATACTATAAATATTACTCATTTTATAATAATTAAAAGTGACATGGTGAGTCGATTCTTAAAATAAGAAATTATTAAAAAAATATTTTATTATTAAATGACCCACACAATTTTTAGCAACTTTTGTAATAAAACCATTTTCATAAACGCAATATTTCATATAGCATTCGTATTAAACAAAATTCATAGCTTCATATACAATATATTTATATAGCCGTTTGTTTAGAGCGTTTGGGTGAGTCTATTATTATGTAAATGTAAATTTAAAATTGTATTATCTCAGGCAGTTTAAGTGTTAACAAAGTAATTGTTGTGATACTTGTAATATTTTAAAGCAAATTTTAGCTTTGCTATGCCTTTTTGTTCTGGGGCGTATACCCAGGGGGTGCAGGTTCGAGTCCTGCTGGATTCTTAATTTTTCAACTTTAATATTTTATAATTGTTGTGATGTTTCTAATATCGAGAGGTAGGTATATCGATTACACACAAGAATAAAAAATATTCAACATACCTATTCTCTCTCTGAAATGGCGGCACCCCTAGTCTAAGAAGGGTTGCAAATGACACATCACAACTTCTCCACTACCGGGTCACAGAATGTGTGACCCTTTGCGGGATTAGACTCCTAAGTAGTGAGCATTGTTTATGTATAGTGGGCAAATTGAATATTATATTAGAGGTATGGTGAATAATATTGTTAGTATACTATACA
The DNA here is from genome assembly GCA_905147285.1 of Hypena proboscidalis. Lineage (NCBI taxonomy): Eukaryota > Metazoa > Arthropoda > Insecta > Lepidoptera > Erebidae > Hypena > Hypena proboscidalis. Next base: position 5,153,863 of record LR990132.1, read on the forward strand.
TCTGTGTACCAAGGGTCATGAGACAATGAAACAGTTTATATTTCGAATGTGAGTGTATTTCAAGATGGTGTGCCGGTTTGTGTTTCAGCAGTTAGCACAAATTAGTGAATCGTAATCATATAAGTAAATTAAACAAGTGCCAACCGTACATGTACGTCCCATGTACGGTGGGCCAAACAATGCAGGTTAAAAACTTCTCCGTCTAGTGAAGACTGACTTTTCCAGTTATTTATGTAAAAGTTACATACCTGAATAGTAAGTTTATTATACTTCTTAAAATACATATTATAATTATCTAGTGTAATCTAAACTAATTACTTTGTCTTGTGCAAATAAAAACTGATTAGATAAATAAATATTAGACATCAACTTTTTCATACCAACACTTAACGTGGACTCCAGCTGTTACGAACATCCTTTCAAAGAATTTCAAATTCAATTTGCTGCCGCGAATTAAACTAAACTTTTCAAATTGAATTAAGTTATACATTTATAGGGTTCCGTACCCAAAGGGTAAAACCGGAACCTTTTAATTTTTAATTACTAAAACTACGCTGTCCGTCTGTCTGTCTGTCAACAGGCTGTATCTCCTTGATAGCTGGACAGTTGAAATCTAAATCATCACAGATGATGTATTACTGTTGCCGCTATAACAAACTGTTAACATTTTCCTGGCAACACTATCTTAAATGTCATTCATTCACCGGTCGTCGAACGATATCTGTCAAATATCTAACGTTTGAACGCTAGGCGAACGGTAACGGTCGGCAGTCTCTGTTGAACTGTCAAACGAGTAAGATCTCCTAGAAGTGAACTGTGGCTAAAGTGATTATTTTATAATCAGGAATATTAATATAAAGTGATAGATTGTGCGTGTGTTGATTTAGTGGAGAGAATTGGATATAAAGTGGTATTGGATATTCGAATAACTGTAGATAAACATGTAAGTATTATTTTAAATCTATTGTTAACCATATAATATTAAATGTGTGGTGTTGAGACTAATATAAAAACTTCTACATTCTGAAAGGTGTTCTACAAAACACATGCTTAAACCGAATAAAATAAATATTTAAGGAAGGGCTGTATACAACAAACTATTTATTTTTGCTTTGTTTTGCCCGATATTGATAACGGCAACCGGTAGACACTTGTAATATTTACAGAATATTCGGTTATATATATACTATCAAAAAAAAAGAGTTAAAATAGAATTAATATTTATGGATATGCCATACAACAAAACCCTTCTTGCGCGAGTCCAACTCGAACTTGGCTGTTTTTTTTTAATCCTTTAAGACAAATTTACCTGATTTGTTAAAAACTTACGTTCAGCTACTTATTCTGTCTAAAACATTAATCTGACCTTTCAACTACAATTCGAAACAAAATTTTCCCTAAAATGGGTAAGTACAAGAATTCAAATTAACTTAAACTTTAAATAGCTGTTCGTAGTCGAGGCATTAATTTTTAAGCACAAAATGTACAAGAAAAACATTCTGAAAGAGATAAAGCCTCTAAAATGGAAAGCCAATTGTGACTTTGTAATTTTTAGGAGTTTACAGTGAAGGCTGCTAGTTGGCTTATTTTATTCATGCCATTGAAAATGTAAAACCGATTTGAACGAAAGGTACAAACGAGTGAACGTGAACAGTAACGGAACTACCTACGGATTGAACTTTATGTTGAGTTTACCTGGATCTCGTACGTGCTCAAAATATTTTTCATTTTTGTAAATGATGCCAAAGACTGAAGCAGAAATGTTTACTTTTGTAAAGCAACCGTGCGCTCCAGAGCGATGTGGTGCGAAAATATCATATAGCTGTACGTGTTGGTTATGTTGTCGCGTGCTTCCATTTTGCGACAAGCCTTGACAATACGGGTATGTTTGCCAAAACCCGTGTTTACTATACAGAGTGAGACAAAGAAAAATAGTACAATTACCATGGTAAATGTACGCTCACTAAAAATATAATAGTGCTAACAAGTTTAGCCCCAGTCTAAGAGGCGTCAGATAAACCTTATTGGTAGGATAAGTTTTAATACACCAAAATAAAAAAGACAACTATGTTCTTTTTTTAAGTGTATTTGTTTTACTTTAATATTCGGGCAGGTTATACTTTATGGTACGGATTAGGGCTATCCGGAACCTCTGGCCCTAAGTATATTGAAACAACAGAGAGCGCAAATTACTTTGTGTAAGGTTTTAAAAACAGTTTAAGTTATCAAATGGAAAGAAAAAAGTTTTTTTTTTTAATGACGCCCGCACTATGATTAACTCCGTTGTCGTGAGGTTTATCACAAACATACATTTGACACACACAGAGCACACCCAGAGTCAGAACAAATCTTTTCGGATCACACATAGATTTGTCTAGTGTGGGGATCAAAGCGGCGAGGCGATCGCTAGTACCACTTCGTAACAATTCTGTAACTGGTATTTTATCAAAATGTATTATCCCCAGGAATCGATGAAAAAATATTGTAACAGATGTGTATGGGCTTTCCCAGTGAATAGCGTGAAACTACGAAATATTGACGAAAGTGTAGAGCATCGGTGGTTTATAGATGGAAATTAAATTCATATTTTTCCAATCACTTGTGGTAGATATAAACAAATGAGGTCAAAATATATCTGAAACTCGTAAATGAATGCGGCATAAAATATTATTTTTTTTCAACCGTAAAATCTTGTTGGACTTATCGGCTTGTATTTTCCAGTGCTTCAAACCTGATAAATGTAATAAAAAACGGTAAAATTAATCCAGATTATGTATGGTTGTATCTTTTCACCTAGTATTCGTGGTTAAATATTTACTTTTTCTAAATAAGACATCTTAATAAAATCAAATATTCCACAACACAAAATATTTCACAACTCACACACAACGCCATCTAGTCCTAAACTAAGCAGAGCTTGTACTATGGGTACTAGAATAACTGATACTAATACATATATACTTTTCTTTTGTAAATACATACTTATTATACATAGAAACACCCAGACTAAGACAAACCTCCATGTTCATGCACACAAAAATTTGTTTTAAGTGGGAATCAAACCCACGACCTCGGCGTCGCAGGCAGGTACACTACCCACTCCGCCATCCGGTCGTCAAATGTTTCAGAACATGATAAATTATAATATATTATTTTGAGTATACTACTCAACTTGAGTTATTTTCAAAAGAAATATCTAGCAATGTCTTATTGGTCTAGTATTAAGAGTATACGCCTATCATCGCAAGGTCTCGGGTTCGATTGTCGGGTCAGGCAAAAGTGTTATTTGTGTCAGCAGAAGTGTGGATATTTTACTCCTCTGCAACACCCTTTTGGGTAGTATTATATAAGCGTGATTATATTTTATGTTTTGTTAAATATCAAGCAAAGTGCATATTATATTTTTATTCTTATCTACGTTATTAGCTAAGTAGCGACCAACCCTCGCTTCGCTACGGGGTGCCATTATTTTATGGCTTTCTCTTATAGCATGCATTTATTGTATATAAACCTTTCTCAGAAATCAATTATATCAATTGGTGAAAACCGTATCTATTAAATTCCGTTGTGTAGTTTAAAATATCAAAGCGCACAAACAGAGCGTCTATATATAATTATTATATTTTTTTATTGAACAAGCAATAACTGTATGTTTGTATATATATATATATATAAATATATAAGCTGAGACGTTCTCAAAAACGGCTCTAACAATTATGATTAAACTTTCATAATAAGCAGTTTTGGGTATAAAATAACATTTAGGGGACTATGATAATTAATAAAATTAAATTTTCGATTTTAAGACCATTTAAAGGTTTGTATAGAAATTGTAAGTATATTAAGGTCAAAAGATTTTAATTGCTTTTGAGTCAATCTGTGTGATTGAAACTGGTTGAAATTTGGTATCCGTTTATTAATTTATTAAACATTCAATATAATGGGGTAAAGACCTGAGCTGATCATGGAGCCAAAAGTTACCCCCAGGTTCTTCATTTCTGGTTTACTTAATAAGAACCCCATAGTGTTTGGTTTCTTTAGCTTTGTCTCAGTGAGCAATTTCATAAAGAGACATGTTAAAAGGTACCCTGGGGCTCTCCTATACTGGTCCACTTAGACCCATCGTTTTGGGCTTATTAGATTTGTCTTAATGAGCACTTTAATGACAAGTGATTTTCAGGATCTGATCTTGGATTCCGGAAGTTACCCAAGGGCTTTTCAATACTGGTCCACATATATCCATCCTGTTTGGGCTTATTAGATTTGTCTCAGTGAACACTTTAATGACAAGTGATTTTCAAGATCTGATCTTGGATTCCGAAAGGTACCCGGGGATCCCTAATACTGGTTTACATAGACCTATCGTGCTTAAGTTCATTACATTTTTCTCACTGAGCACCTGCTTAGCAAAATAATAGTCAGGTAATAAAGTTAGTTGCTGAATAGTACACAGAGCCTCTTCGCTGCGGCTCACATAGTCCCAAGAAGTTTTGGCTCGTTATATTTGTCCTAATAAATAGAGTTATTATTTTTTCTTTATCTTCTAGTGGTTTTTAAGCCGAATGCTAGGAACCGTTAAAAAATAATACAGACTTATATTATTGCTAGATATAAAAACCGACTGACGCTCGGTCTCTAGTTACTACTTCGTTAAGAAAATGTAATAAATTAATTTTACCAACTTCATTTAAATAAAGAATGATGAGCATTTACAAAGAAAAAAACTTTCCTCACCACTCTTGATGAAAATACAAATCTCCGCAGTAAGATAGTTTAACCTTCTCCGTAAATTTAAATTAAAGTAGGTTTTATGTCATTCATTACGAAATCTAAATGTAAGAGACAACTGCGTTATCAAAGAAATCGCCGATCTGGAACTAGGTTCTTACATATTAAAGAATCTTGGAACGGTTCCCACAGTAAAATAGGCTTTACTGCTTTAGCCAGTTACTGGCTAAAGCAGTTTCACTGCTTTAGCCTATTTAGGGATGCCAAGAATTTAAACAAAGCTTTGATGACGCAAAACGCAAACCTTTGGATAAGGAAATAGTGAATGGATTTTATTTTAAGAACCTGGCTTTAACGTGAACTAGTATGAAAATAGTTTATGTTTGCGTTTTTTAACTAAAAGATAAATTATAAATAAATTGTAAATTTGGATTTTTTACATTAGATAGAACGCCAGAAGCAATTACACTATCCAATGGTCCCAATGACAAGGCCAAATACACACATTCACTCACTCAAGCACACCCAGTCTCAGAACAAATATTTGCGAATTACACAAAGATTTGTCCCATGTGGGGATCGAACCCACAACACCAGTGCAGTGGAGAGCAGCGTGGTGACCGCTTAAACCACTACACCACACGTGCAGACTGAAAGAATGAGATAAAAAAAGAATGTTTAAGTAATCTGACATTCATAAACATAAAATCACGCCTTCATCTCACGGGAGTAGGCAGAGACGACGCTATAAAATCCTCCTAATAATATCAAGGCAAAAGTTTGTGTATGAGTATGTATGTTTGTTTGTTACTTCGTCACGCTTAAATTGTTGAACCTATTTTGTTGAAATTATCTGATGGTAATATATTTGACGCCCTAAATTACATTTTAAACCGAAAAACATGTACACAGGTGAAACCGTGGAAATAGTTACTTGTCTAATAAAGCTCTTTTTTTGAACGAGGTGTATTCTTATTTTGATTGATATATTGACCAATTCAACAAGTTAATATTAATATAATTTCACTAGGTAATTGCTGACTGGGCACAATAGTTAAGTTACCAATTTAATATAAAGACTACAAGGACAAGTAAAAGTTATCAACGAAATGATTGCTTGACCCGATACATAAATGAAATATTCAATCCAGACACAGTAAGTGTTTTGACCTTTAGGTCCTTATTACAGTCCGGATTTTGTCAAATATTATTATAATAGATCATTTATATACAATAATGTATCTTCTAATAATTAAATACATAAAATAGTGTTGTGGCCACTTTATGAAATGTATAAAGTATTCAAAACGCAAACAAAGACTGAAAAGAATATATTTTCAAACAATCGAATAAACAACAAAGAAGAAAATCAGAACACAAACGTATTTGTAAGGTCATTAGGACGCAATAAAAAAGAGATTTTATATACTTCGGCTGAAGTTATTACGACAAAAACTTCACATCAACGTTCTTTCCTTCGTATATCGTACAAATTTCAATCTTGCATGCGTCACATACAAAATTGAAATTTTTAGGGAGACGTACGTCAAAGAATGTAGTTAAAGAAAAAAAAAACTCCGCAAACATTCCAAGTTGGAGAATGAATTCCGTTTATTTCCCTACAGTATAAAATACTTTCGAAATCAGTATGATTTCTTTGAGTTGTTTTAAAATACACATTATTACGTTTACGTTAACAAAAGAAAATGAGTGAAACAGCTGCATTTATGTCATAGAAAAAAAAAAAATGTAATGAAAATATTAATTGATACTTAAGTAAATTTTATTCACTTGGACATATATTTGATTATACGCCTCTCATTGGACGCCATCCTCACAGCAATTTAATGACTAGGAAATTACTAGGACTAAGAAAGTTTTCATAAGCAAGATTTTACGCGGAAATCTCGTTAAATATGAAAACTTGTTAATGAAAATTGCCTTAATTGAATTTTCACACTAAATCTGCTAACTACAGTGTCCTTATTTATAACCTCATGTTAACAGTCAATTTGTTATTGTGAATATTACTTACTTACTTTGTTTTGATTCTATTTGTGCTAGTGGTTTCTGCTACCCAATACTGCAAAACCTGCATTGACGTACCATTTAGCAAACAATTTTATGAGCCGTAAAGATAGTATAGCATAATAGAAAAACGTCACTACAGTAAAACTTCTGAAAAGAGAACTAAGCAAGTTTACGGTCATGAAAAATTCATCTGGCTGTCGTACCAAATAATACAACTTTGGAAGAATCTACACTCATTCTATATTATTTTACAGTCTCAAGCAAAACACATAGCCTTTAAAAGTTATAGAGAATCTCTACCTAAATACGGTAAATTTAGCACGTAACTTTTTTTGGTTAGAGTCGAAACGAGTGGCCGCTTAAGTCAAGCGTCTCTCTCATCACTGTGCAGACGGTATTCCGCAGCCTACATTTCGAAGATTCTCATATTCAAGTGCTCTCTAGTAATATATATATATATATATATATATTTCTTAACACCAAACGTTTTTTCAAGTAGGTTTTGCTTTTAGCTTCAAGAATAACTTTTGAAAATGTTTTCTACAAACCTTTAACATCCAAGGCATATTTTAAACAATTTATCACCTAACAAGTTATGTAACGTTAATTTTAATAATTGATTAAGTAGTACTTGACTTTGAGGGATTAAAAGTGCTGCTAAAGTAATTTAACTTTGCGTGGCGCAAAATAATAGTCACTCTGTATAAAATACAGATGTTAAGTTGCAACCTATTAGAAAACAAGCCTAATGTATTTAGTTATAAAGTGCAAATTAATTATATTAGCACACACTTGCTTTATAACAGAGTCGCACGTACGCACTTTCATTAAATGACTCCAAACATAAAAGCTGCTTTCTTATTTATCATCATGTATGTCAATTTGATTTAAATTTGTATTTAAATATATGTTCCAAATTTTCATTTTTTTTAATCCGCGGCATAAGCAAACCCTGATTAGGTCTCTCTCTCTCTCTCTCATTTAAAACTTGAACGGGATAGAGATATAAAATACGTTTCCTAAGCGATGCCGACCACCTATATATAATGTGGTCAACATCGTCAACTTCCTATGACGATAAGGAGGCTAACAGTGCCATCTCTATGACCGAAAAAGCGTTGGTCAAATTACAATTACAATACAATATTAAAATACAAGGCTTATTTAAAGTATTAGTTTATTTACTGTATAAGCATTACATGTCATATTAATGAAGTAGTTTCATAACTATAGTTCGTCCGCGTTAAGAATGCAGTAAGTTTAAATTTAAAGTTTTTAATCAGTTAACACAAATGACAGGTCATAAGCGCCATCAACGGTGAATTTAATCTTGTAATTTGAAAAGATTTGATTAGTAAGGGGGCCGGCTAGGCTGGTGGACAATGATGACTTACTGCATTCTTAACGCGAACGAACTATATTCCATATAGAATTAACCGGTAGTTCACTTAAAGTTGGTCAGCAAGGCAAGTACGAGGCACTGTCTAACTCTCACACTAGATTATGAGTTTAGTCTACAGCGCGGTATCAGAACTTTTGTACAGTGCAAAGTTGAGAGAACTATAACAAAAATGGGACTTGCGAATATTGGTGAAGTCTTTGAGACACTGAAGATAGGAAGGTTTATATACATTTGAGAAAAAAATGGTATACTCTAAAACAACTTTTATACTTAACCCATAATAAATATTATAATGTCTTGAAATAATTAATAAGTTAACTTTCGTATAGCGTATCAAATTAAAATAAAACATTAGTAAAATTAACCATTGCAAGGTACATACTATACGTAACTAAAATACGTACTATTAGTACTATCACATTCGCGACAGATGGCAAATTGGCCACATTATTAAAAAAGAAGTAAATAACTTCAAGACAAATATTCACGATCAAAGCTAAAAACTCCAACGCAAACTTTATCTATGACAGCCTATTCAATTTTCACACCTCCTTTCACAATATTGAGCGTATAACACGTCAACGTTAGTGATGTACTACTATGCCTTTTTACCAAACACTCGACTCAGCACGCGACCGATTGAATCCAACGTTAACGAACTATAGAACGTGACAACGGACAAAATCTTTTTTTCCCATCAAACATTTTTCGCTCACAAGCGTGTTCTGAATTTGAATACTATTACGCTGGTGTTGTGTGTTCTTTAGTTTTTTTTTCTGCAATTTGTAGCCATTCACTTTGATACATTAAGCTGCAAAGCGTACTAAGCATCACTTTGCTTGGAAAATTGTGATTGAAAGAGTTTTGAAATTGCTTTTGAGCATTAAGAAGACTTAGGTTTCTATGAATGTGAACAGCTACTAATTTAGTGGGCTTAGTAGCAAAATGCCTGTCTTAACACATTGGTTCAGTAATAAACAGCACACTAATCATGAATGAACTTACTGAAGCAACTTATATGCTTTCGACTTGTGAATGGATAAATTACTAAGTATTATAATTTAAGTGCTTTTTTAATTAAAAGAGAGGTACAAGGTAACATTATTACTATTTTGGAGATGCGAGTAGTTACATCGTTAAAAAAAATTTCAAATAGTTGACACACACTAAAAAGTTTATATTTTAATGCAAATACAATTAAAACGTCTTCAATCAAAATGAATTGCAATTGAAAGTAATCTATATTCTTTTTAAATTTGTTTTTCCGCTTTCTTTTTAATATCGTGGATATTTTGTACGCGTATTTTAATAGTAAGCTCAAAATGATGAACCAGGCAGTTCATTTTCATAGCATTTCAGTTCACGACTGTTATCGTAAAGCGCGTTCACAGTCGTGAAATGCAGGATGTTGTCAGCCTCATTGATTTTCAGGTTAAATATTTATGAAGATATATACATAAAGCATGATACACATTTGTATAACTTGAACGAACTTAACTATTAATGAACGCTTTTTTTAAACGCTTTTCTGTAAACTACAATATATTTATAAAAAAAACTACTGAGGTGTCAAGGGACACCCGGATGGAACGAAGTTCGGTAATTCCAAATAACAACAAATCAGGATTCGCATCCGAGATTGCAGTAAAAGGTATGCGACCTTAACCACTAAACAAATAAAACAGTCTATTTATAAACTAAATACGGTAACAAAAATTTAAACCAAATTAAAATAAAAACAAACATTAAGACAATTAAATTATCAAGCGTAGCAAGCGTACACAAGATCATTCAGAATCACTTTAATCATTCTCTTAAAATAATCGAATAATAGTTTTAAAATCATTGTGGAGATATTATCACAATACTAGTACTATACTACTACTATAGGCTGAATGGCTACATAACAATATTTCCTGTGCCTTACACACTTAATTTTAAAATAATTCTTATCTTCAAACTTTCGCGCTATTCGAATTTCAAAATATCAAAAGCGAGGTTCATTCAAACACACGCATAGACTTATAATGCCTAGATAAATAAACTGCTTGTATGAATTTAAGTATAAAGTAAGGCTAAAAACAGATTGATTGAAAATTATAATGCACCGCTTGGCGGACAGACAAACTAAACGAAAATCTGATAAATATCAGAGAGTTACACTGAACTGAAACGGCACAATTAAAGTGGCTTTACATTTTATGCGTGTACTCGGTTTCTAGGAGTAATAGTTCTATGACCACACATAACAAACCTTATCTTTAACATTATTTTTCTGCGATTATCTTGCTTTCTTTTAAATTGTATTCGCAAGTTTACTCGCGATATAATAATATCAGATCTCATTATCAATAATCTCATCACCAATCCCAATGACATAATTAGATGTGTTCTAATCGTATATTCCATGAAATGTACATAACAAAATTAGTAAACATTCTGTGGTAATATTAAAAAATAATTTGCTTTTGAATTTAATATAGTTATGACGCGTACACTTGCTAAACACACAATAATGAAGAGATTATAACGCGTATGACTTGGTTAGCACAATAGTGAAGAAAGGTTATAATGTGTACTTGCTATAATACAAAAGCATTTATTATCGTGTGTATAAAATCTCTACTTACCTAAATCCATCAGCAATATCCAGAACTTGTGCAGAAACACTGTCAGGATTCATTATTGTAACTATTTTTAATAATTTATTATGTACAAAACACCTGTATACACTCAACAAAAGGCGGGAATTGTATTTTTTTTTTAAGTTATGATAATATTTTTTTTTAGTTACTTTATTATTCATAGAGAGACAAAATGAAAATATTTCGCTTGCTTTCTCTATGCGCAGCATATTTCTGTTGCACCAATTACTTCCGAAGTCGCGCGATAGATGGCGTTGGGATCGAATTAGATCGCGCTATGGTTTCGTTACAAGGTCCTGTATATAAGGTCCACCGATTTAGAGTTTAAGTATGTTCTGCAGATTCAAGTGACGAGTAATGTTCACGATATCGAGCTATTTATTCCCTGGTATCTGACTAGAACAGCGATCGTGTACGCCTTCGCAGACCTTTCTGAGCGCGCCAGCGCCCCTATTTTTGCAGAAACTCAACTCTAGTAATTTTTTTTCTTATTATTTTTTTTTTTTTTTTTTTTTCTATATGCGAGATGGAGCGACGGACACAGAAAAACGCGCACGCCGTGGGTCGTGCGCATTTTTTTTTTTTTTTAGTAACTCAATTCTAGTAATTTTTTTCTTTATAATTTTTTTTTTAAATTTAATTTATCTCTTTTTTTCTATAAGCGAGAAAGAGAGACGGACACTTGTCTGATGATGTAGCACAGTAGCTGTAACGTAGCATGTAATTACTACGCTGCTACGAGAATTGCTACGAAAAGTGTCGTTACAACTTTTCGTTCCTTTTTTTTCCGCCTAGCCCCCTTTCGCAACGCGCAATAAGGAACTTCGTTCCAAAAATATCGACTCTACATCGGTCGAGACATATCACATGTCCTATAAGAGCGACGTATCAAGACTAACCTGATTAAATAGACAATCATACTTACTTACTTTTAAAAAAACGACGCCCGCACTAGGAATAACTCCTGTGTCGCGGAGGTGTTCACAAACATACATTTCACACACACAGAGCACATCCAGAGTCAGAACAAATATTTGCGAATCACACAAAGATTTGTTCCATGTGGCGACCGCTTTAACCACTACGCCAACCGTGCACTCATGATACGTATCGGCGTTACGGATACGATTATTGGATCGGGTCAGTAATACAAATTTGTCGCCGACTTTATGTGTCAAACAAAAAGCCATTTATTGCAGTCTCTTGATCATACTACCAGGTTCATTATATTTCACTGACGAAACCTCCAACATAATTCAAATTGTTTCATTTTGTAAACTTCATCTATAAAAAGCTTTATTATTTTCCGTTGTCTGTTTCCTATTTACATAATTGAAGCATTGCTAACGACTGTTATAAACGGTTGAACAAAATACACCGGTGAATCCAATTTGTTTTTTTTAAGCGACACACAGAAACATGAAGTTAATAAAAGCATGCACATAAATCGATGCAATTTGTTTAAAACATTTAAATGCAAATTTTTAATTTTTACTTTGCTCAAAGGTTGAGCATAGCAATTCAACGCGGCAATGCCGCCAGCCTTCTGGGCACGTCACCCGCATTTGACATTGATGCGGAAGTATTTTTTGACGCATAACTTTTAAAATTTTTTAGTTCTATTTTTTTTACAGCTGTACATAGTTAGGTATTTAATTTTGTTTTTTTGATTAAGTTTAATATTTAAATGTACATAATATGTTTGAAAATGAATAAAAACTTCTTTTAAATAATTAAAAAAAAAAAAAAAAAAAAAAAATGCAAATACAAGATCACTGAGTACTAATAAAAAAATGGCAGTCGACTTTTTATAGTGTCGCGGTTTGTACACATAATTATATTTTACAGGTGGGTATGCCTTTAAAAATATTTACGCGATTGAAACTTGTGTCTATAAAATATGAAGACTTTTTTAATATGTATGTAACCTCATCTGCTTCTTGGCAAAAACAATATTTAATTCACATTTTCCTCGAATAATATAGCAGGACATTTTTGCACACTCAAGAGAAAAGCCCCTTTGGAACGCCTAGACTAAGACGGGCTGTGAATGTTGATAACAAAATTCATATTTCAAAATTCAACCAATATTATGAAGTTAAAGCACGTACTTACGCAAATATTCAGACTACGTAATCCCTACCCTTACGAGTATTATTTATTATTTACAGACGTAAGTAGTTTTTTTTTGTAAAAATGATAATACTTCTCTACTTCAAATCTTTTTATAGACACCTTGTTTCAATATCTCGAAGATTGTATTGAAATAAATGTGTCTGCTGACATTGAAATCCCGTAGGCTTACCAACTTGAGACAACTTTTTATGTTAACGCGGTGACATTATCAAGCTATGTATTCCCAATATAAGATGGTTTCGCATTGTACAATCCTTCCGTACTATGCGAGAACAGCTTATAATAGAAACGTATAGCTAGATGTGAAGTCGTGTGCTCACTTTTATTATTAAATTACATGTCAATGTTACTTTTTATATTTAAAAGGCTCATGTGGATAACATTTTTCTCAAATGGATCAGTGATTTGATATTGACTACAAATTATAACAAAATGTTTATAACATGAATAAATTTAATCCACGTCAGTCAACATCTTGTCATACAGAATTAAGACACATTTTATTTTTGAATTTTAAAAATATGTAAGGTTTGATGTTGGTGTCATCTCACAAAATTAAAGTTACGTACAATAAAAAAAAAAAGGTTTTCTATTATATTCTATTCCATGAAAATTAAATCTATTAGTTCATTGGTTGAGCCGGCTACTTCCTGGTGGTTATAGATTTGGTTCTTGTTTCTTGTTTTCTCTTCTGCCAGCCATATATGATTATTATTCTAATTTTAAATAGCCGTATAGTATGTACCTTCTTGCAATGCAATATTTTAGTTTGCTGTGGAGATGAGACCCAAACATAACAAGGCATAAAAATGTATATGTTTGAAGTGATTTATAAAATTGATTTTATAAAAGTCACAAGAAAAAATTACAGTAAATATCAATTCCAGCATGACAGGCTTTGAATGACTTGAATAAACAATGACAATTTCTTTTTTTATTATGTCAAAGCCATTTTATTATAATTATTTTTCTATATCCCACTAAAAGCAGCCTTTTTCAATAACTTCCTGCTTCTTTTATGTTTTTCCCTAGCGAAAAATTTAATTTAACCTTTGTGTTCGACAGTGTAACATATTACAGACAATACATTACGCACTGGCGTATAAATTCCCAAGCGTGCGTAGAGGAGAGTAATATATATACACTATGTTACTGTCAAAAGGCAATTTGTCTATGTTAAACAATATAAAATACGAATATTATGAATATTGTGATATTTTCGGTAAATATTTAAATAAAATCTATCAGTCACTACCGTCTGAAAATATTAAAAAATAATATAACATAATGTCTAACTTTTAGTCTATGATTCTTGTCGTTGCTTAAATTTTAATTAAAATTATTATTTTTCGTGCTAATCATATTTGATCAAAGAGAAATCATCCAAACACAAATACCAAACATTTTATAATCAGTTTTGTCATAAATCGGTTGGTTGATACAATGCACCTTGTGTACCAGGACATGTTTTGAATACAATGAGAATAGATTATCTGATATTTAAAAATCTTTTTTAAAATAAAAGTTGTAAGTTCTGTGTGACGAATTGTACAAATCAATAAATCTATTAATAATGTCTATTTTTTGTTAACTGTACAACGTATTGGTTCTGACTGTAATTGTGTGCATGATGTTTGAATAAATAAAATAATTTTATAACGTTAAACAATATTCAATACCTACTAATATGTATTCAGACAAAAAAATTGTGGATTTGCAGTAGGTCTTGGATAGCTGAGTGGTAAAGCGATGGGCTGGAATACTTTAGTTGCGGGTTCAAATCCCACTTCAAGTCAAAAAAAAACTACGACTGTTTCTTGGTTATATTAGCTGTATACATATACTTGCCAACAATTCAAAATCACTACACAAAGTATCACTTTGACGATACGAATACAAGCTATATTAGCCTTAAACAACTTTGCGATTTGATGTCATTATTGGAAAAGCGATAAACCTCCTAGACGAACAATTTGATTCGAAATAAAATCAACAAAACGTCTCTTTTGTCCGCGATCCAATCGCAATACGATTACATCGATAGGAGTCAAGTAACATCGACAAAAAAGTACTTCTACGTACACAAAACGTGAGGAAAACTCACCTTATTAAGTAGGCTTAACAAACTCTTCACTTTGAAACAAAAGAAAAAGTCCTTGAATTTATAAACTGGCACAAAAAGTTTATTAAAAAGTTCCACAATTTTTTTAGTCAACACACAAAGCACTTGTTAAACTTATACACTGTTTAAAGTTATGGAATTAAAGCACTTTTCACTGTAACTTTAGGGTTGTGCCGATATTTTTTGTGTACACTTTAAACGTGATCGTACTAGTACCGCGAAAGTTGTATAAACGAGTGTTCGTGGCGTTGGTAGGGCTGTCACTGCGATGTCGGGTGCGTAGCGCGCCTGCGTAGCTTTGCGCCACCGGCTCTGCACTTCTGATACATTTCTGCTTCAATTAATCCCAGCACTGTACTCAATTACCTCGAAGTGTTGCGCCGGTGGCAAGTTTAAACAGGCCTGATATTGGAATGATGATGAAGTGTTGCGATTTAGGCTGCTATTGTGCTATAATTGAAAGTTATGAACTAACTACCTAAGTTATTCAAAACAGAATGATTTCATAAATATTTAAAAAAAGGAATTTACTTTTAACTATGACATTCTGTCCATCCAAAGGTTACCAGGAAGAGTTCACTGACGACCGGATGGCGGAGTGGGTGGTGTACCTTCCTGCGACGCCGAGGTCGTGGTTTCGATTCCCACTTAAGACAAATCTTTGTGTGCATGAACATGGGGGTTTGTCTTAGTCTGGGTGTTTCTATGTATAATAAGTATGTATTTACAAAAGAAAAGTATATATATGTAGTACCCATAGTACAAGCTCTGCTTAGTTTGGGACTAGATGGCGTTGTGTGTGAGTTGTGAAATATTTATTTATCTATTTATTTTATTTATTTTATTTATCAGTTAATAGTTATAAGGCCGCCCATTGTGCATACTTAGATAATAATGTTCTATAACTTGTATATAATCTGTGTGAACAATAAATAATTTTCTATCTATCTATCTATCTATTCTACTAGACCCACTGCTTCGTCGGTCTAGTGGTTAGCGTATGTGCTTCTCACGGCAAGGTCCATGGTTCAATTCCTGGGTCAGACCAAGTTTTATTTCTGAACTTTCCGTAAGGGAATTCTCAATAGCAACGTGGAGTTGTGCTCAGTGGATGGCGATAAGCTCACCCTCCATCCCATGGGATCTAAACATAACAGGTGAAATGTGGGTGTTGTAATATACCCATACCCTATTGAGTAATGCCGACGTGTTGTTATGATATGTTAGGTTATACACTAATTGCTCAGCATCCAGATGTAGATATATTTTTCATGAAGTTTGCTGATTTTTTAAAATATGTCTGAATTCTTTTTTTTGTAATATTATGTAATTTATTCGTGTATTGTATACCTAGCTCATTGTGCGTATTGGGATATACTGTTAGCGCAATGAGCATCTCATTTAATAAATAAATAACATTCTGAGTGAATATATAACTTTCTTTAGTAATAAACTTCAGTTTTTTATAAAATATAACTTTCAAAAAGTTATATTTTATAAGAAACTGAATATAAAAGCGAAAAATGTTGTGTTAAGGAACTTTTTTTACAAAACCGTATTCCTGTTCAATTGACGTCATCGTTTTATTTTTCTATTGCAATCTGTTTCATAAGGAATATACCGCATATTATTATCTGTTTCATAAGGGATATTTGACATAATTTTGTATAGTGATAGTCCAATGACTAGTCCGTTATTCAGATTTTTCTTTTATTAGAGACGGTCTAGAGGAACCTGTCTCTTAAACTGTCTATTAGCTGTCAGTGTTTTAATTAATTGCCTTTTTATTTTTACCTATGTATATATTTTCAATTTATTTAATGTAACTTTATATTTCTTTAGTGTTTTTAAAATAATAAATAAAATCTCTATGTAATTAATTGCTTTGCGTTTTTTTATAGGTTTTGGTTTGTTTACGCAATGTATATTTGTATGGAGTTATATTATCCTAGGCTATGTTGCCTTGTTGGTCTAATGGGTAGCGTTTGCACCTCTCATTGCGAGATCCTGGGTTTATTTCCGGGTTGTACGAAAGTGGTATATGGTAGTTTTTTGTAAGGAAATTCTCAAAGGCATGAATTGGAATTTTGCCTAGTGGATCACTCCCTATCTTATGGGACCTAATCATGACTGCTGAAGTAAGAGTGTAATACATCTCTGCCACACCTTTTTGGGTAATATAGGCGAGTGATGTTATTATCCCAAGCTATGTTAATGTAAGCAAGGCATATAAATACTACAAAACTAGCAACATAATGGAATCGCTACCATTTCAATTTTAAATACTTCGTCAAACACGAAGCGCTCCCAATATCCCGTGCTCGTAAAATTGAAAGAAAATTGGTCAGCTAAAATTTTAAAAATATCCAATATCATAGTATTTTGTACTCTACGGGATTGCATTTTTGTTATGCATTCTACGAATAACGAAATACAAATAAATGTCAAATATTTTAAATATTTTAGCCTGGTTATTCTACTGGTTTTAGTTACAATCCTCTTTAAATATGAGATTGTTTTTTTTCATTTAACTCTGCTTACTAACCGTTTATTTCACAATTTGACGAGCCTTTTCTTTATTACACTCCAATCGGTGTCTAGTCTAAAAAAACAATTAACCGTTTTATTTTGTTTACGGCGTTTGTAGCGAATGGACGTATAGTCCACCTGATGGTAAGTGGTAATTATATTAATTAACATTAACAATCCGCAAAAGCAGGATGTAGATGCGTCGCTTCAACTGAGGGCTATGGCGTAATGCCTCATGCGCCATTTATTTCAAACCTCCACCAAACCGGAACACAGTAATACAAGCACTACTTGGTGGCAGGTTAAAGGAGAGACGGTGGTGGTGCCGCCCTCGAACTCGCTCACCAGAGCTCTCGCACCATCAAAATTTTGGTATTTTACCAGAATAGCATAAATAAAGTGTTGTTTTAAAAAATAATAGTTTAAAAAACACGCTTTTAAAGTACTTCTAACTAAAAAGTGAAAAATAATTGCTAATATAAGCTGAAAATGGTAATGAACAAAAAATACTAGTATTATTGTGAAAAAGCGTGGGGCGCTCTGTGCCATATTATGTTTCGTCTATCGAGCAACCCACGCCTTGGACATGGTTCAATAAACATAATTTAAATACTAACATAACATTAAGACTTTATCACCCAGAGGCGTGTGATAAAGGCTTACAACACCCACATTTCTCCTGTTATGTTTTTTTAAGTTTTTGAGGATAGCGGTAGAACCTCTCGCCATCCACCGGGCACAATTTAAACTCTGTGCTGCTATTGTGAATTTCCTGATGTAAAGTTCACAAATAACACTTTGCCCGACACGGGAATCGAACCAGAGACCTCACGGTGAGGGGCACATACGCTAACCACTTGACCATCAAAGCAATTTAAATACTAATGCTAATAATTAAGTGTTGGAATCATGGTATGGTCCATTTGAGTATTTGTCTAAAAATCGGATATAGCTAATAATTATTGTTAAATAATAATATGACATCTAAAATGCAATTTTATTATTAATTTCAAACTACGCTTTAGTACTATCACAGAGCAAACAAAAACGAATGCCACGATATATTTCCACGTGTTCTATGAACTCATAAATTAAAATGTATATTTGCTACGCGTCTGCTACGATATTCGTAGCATTTCGTAGAAGCTTCGTAGCAAATCAAGTGTCTTTTATTTTTTGGCGAGACTATAAAAATACCTAGCCATAATAATATTAGCTTTAACATAATACTTTCATATTTATGCTTTGGTTTTCATTTCAACATAATATTTGTGAAAACATATCCATGACAGATTCTTAAAATATTATTGTAAGCTTTTTGGTAGTGTTTTCGTAGCAGAAAGTAAAAACTCATTTTGAAATATCTTGTTTTATTTATTTACTAGGTATTTTGTGATCATAGCAAATGTTTATATACGTACATTATTGCCTTCAAAATATGATATGTTTAAGACTTAAATAGTCAAAAGTTGTTTCATACATCAAGTTTATTAGGATTCATTTTCTTATGCCTTTTGAGGCTTTGAACTCTAGTGAATTCGTTTGACACTTTAATTTTATTATACAAACAAAAGGCTGCAAGACATTCAGGCTCAGTGATCGCTATTTAAAGTTAACTATTCTGTTTAAAAATAGTTTTTTGTGCAACAAGAGAGTAAAGTTCGTATTTTCTTCGCGTGCTAATTTTATTATGAGTCCTGAACAAGCAAAAAATTCTTAGTTTAAAGTCTTCGGCATAGTGAGGAACTCGAAAGCAAGAGATGTAAATATTTTGAATCGCGTGTCGCACAAACAACTTTTCCCCTCAGTAGTTTGACTTAGTAGGTTACCATAGTTCAAGTTATGCTTAGTTTGGGACTAGATGATGATAAAGTATAAATAAGTTTTAATGATAATTTACATAACACTTAACTTGACAGGAGCGGAGCAGTGAGGTTTAATGTGAGTCAAAGCGTGGAAGCAGCTAATGCTTAGTAAAAGAACTGCAGGCGGGTGAAGTCGCAGGCAAAAACTAGTGATAGAATATAATTATGCCCTGTTTAACCCATAGCGAAAACCTAAAACAGCACCTGTGTTAATCGCTTAACACAATTCACTTAAAATCTTCACACGTTTTAAATAAATTAAATGAGGGTGTCAACTCTGTCCCATTTTCATCTCCAAAACCTTTTATTCAAATGAAAAGTAAAAGAGTTCTTTAACAAAGGTGAGGACTTTCATCCCATTAGCTTTTAGGGATGAGGACACAATGACATACGCTTATAAAAACATAAGACCGGCTATTTACTTCTGTTACGTTCTCACTTGACAATTTTCTCATTTTGAATATATATAAAAGGCGCTGACAACTCTTTTTTTATTGTACTTAGTGTAAGTTAACACGCACAAACTAATAGTTATGTATTGGTACAAGTGAGGAAAATTTGTTATTTCGTTTGTGTAAGTTTTTATTTATGATCATGCAAAGCTGTCTAGGATTTGGATCATGAGCGTAACAAATAATTAAGTGGTAGACTAGTGAGCTAAACAAATGATTTAAAGCCACTAAGATAACAAAAAATAATCCTCACGAGTTTTACCATATACTGGTTTTCATCTCTTCTAGTAAGGAAAAAAAAATATTAGAACACTCACACACCAATTACGTTTTTGCTGTTCCAGAGATATCTTGATCACTAGAATCAAGATTTGCCCAAAAACTGCAGTAAACTACGGGCACTATAATTATACCAATAATGAGTTTTTAGTTAATTAAAATATTTTATTACTGTTATATAGTTAAAAATAATATAAAAGACTAATAAAGATCTATGAATAAAGATATTTTGTTTAATATTTGTAAATTAGCATTAAAGATGTGCAATGAAACCTCATTTGATTGTTTTAGAACAACATGTTTCTCAATTTTATTATTCAAAGCCTATTCATTGGCAAGGTATTGTGTTTCGAAATTTAAATACTTTGCTTCACTTGTAAGTAAAAACGAATTATACTCACTGATATTGCGCATAAAAACCAGCCTGTTCGTGCTGTAGAGGTGAAAAACATTTTTTATACACTTAAAGAAGCTTTTTAACACAATCTCGAGGAGAATAATATTGTATTGTAAGGCACGTATCTTTTGCTGTCATAAACAGTGACTTATGAAGGCTGAGCAGCAACTGAGTAAATTATTTGAACTATTTATTGTTTGCTACACAAAGCACTACTATTTCTATGACGAGAACTGAATGTACGATAAGGGATCAGTTCACTCAAATATTCTTTTCGCTTTCGAATTCTTTACTTAAAAGAGAATACAAAGCATGCTTTAAGAAATAAGGAAATCAAAGAGAAATATTTTATCACTTCATGTCTTTGTAATAAGTCACAATAGAGTTTGTTGTGTTTCCTATAATATAATAATAATAATAATAATAATAATGACGGGAATCTCGTGAAAGCCGAGAAAGATAAACAAATTAAATATCTTGATCTGGCACACGAGATTGTCGACATGTGGGATGTGGATTCGGCCGTCATTGTACCGATAGTCATATCAGTCAATGGACTGATAGCAAAGAGCCTCGACCAACATCTTAAGAGGCTCGCGTTAGGCGGTTGGACCAAGAACCAGATGCAAAAGGCGGTCCTTTTGGACACGGCACGCATCGTGAGGAGGTTCCTCTCTCTGGAGCCCTAACCACCGGCAGCTTGGTCCCTGCACCTGATGTCGGTGGGACACTGTTTTTTATATTTTTAAATGTTTTTTTTGTATTTTTTATAAATCATATTTAAAAATATATAAGATAAGTTTAAAGATAAATAAAGAGGAATAATAATAATATTCTTTATTGACATAATAGATTAACAATTTGTAATAGAATCTCTGACACCTACGCTAGTAAAAACTGTGTTGCAGGTGTCAGTGTCTTCTCCTTAACCAGTTGACATAGGTTTTTATATCAAAGAGAATAATACTACAAGTAAACATTACAAATAAAGCAATAAAACAATATGAACAACTTATAAATTTAGGTTGTTTACAGTTTAAAGTTTAAGCATGCTGATAATTGTGTGTAGTGTGTGTGTATGGGTGTGTGTGTGTGTGTGTGTGTGTGTGTGTGTGTGTGTGTGTGTGTGTTAGAGAGAGAGGGTGTGTTAGTATGAGTGAGTGTGAGCATTATGTGTTTGTATGTTATTGCACGGTTCACGGAATTTTTAAAAGATTTTCTACACCGTCATAATCTAGTGACTTCAGCCAGTTAGTGATAACTTTTTTGAACTCATTATTATTTAAATTACGTAATTTATGTATTTTGTTGCACTTATTATATATATGAGGAGCTAAATAATAATAATATCTTCGAGCAAATGTTGATTTAACACAAGGTTTGGGACAGCGTGCAACGCGCTTTTCTAATTGAGGAAGACTGGGAACAACTTTTTTATGGTATCTTCGTAGTATTTCGTACACATATATTTTTCTACCTATCCACCATTACTATCTGAAATAAATAGAAAGCATTGAATTTATACAAAATATGTTTTTAATCTTTCGCGATTAGAGAACATTTTTCAAAACTTAGACAACGGGTCTAAATTGCGTAGTTATTATTTGCATTATTTGCATCATTCGTGGTCACGAGGCGACTGAAAGTCGGCTCGTGGCCACGAATG
This sequence comes from Hypena proboscidalis, assembly GCA_905147285.1. Lineage (NCBI taxonomy): Eukaryota > Metazoa > Arthropoda > Insecta > Lepidoptera > Erebidae > Hypena > Hypena proboscidalis. Next base: position 5,176,115 of record LR990132.1, read on the forward strand.
AAGTCATTTTAGAGCTCTTCTGAATGAGCTCGAGGGCGGCAGCACCACCGTCTCATCTTTACCCTGCCGCCAAATATTACTGTGTTCCGGTTTGGTGGTGAGATCAGGCCCTGAAATTACTGGCACATGAGGCATAACACCGTAGTCCTCAGCTGCAGCGACGCATCTATAATCTGCTTTTGTGGATTGTTGATATCCATGGGCTGTACTCCACTTACCATCAGGTGGACTACACGTTCGTTCGCTATGGGCGTAGTATAAAACTTCAATTAAAATTCCAAACGTTAAGCATAGGTATTTATTTACCCTTATAATAAATTACGTGATTTAGACCCATTGTCTTTTTTGTGAAAAAAGATACCCAAAATATTCATAAAGATAGGATTGGATTTTGTAAAGTTGGTCGATCAAAACCTGTCTTAAACACGCCAAAGCACCAAGATATTGGCATAGGTCAACTGATAAAGTAAATGTACTTCATATTGCTGTGGTTTGTATCTACTACCTCGTGGTCTAGCGTAATAATTTGCGTACCACTCACCACGAGCTTTCAGACTCAATTCTCGGGTCGGGCAAAATTGATATTTAAGAATTTACAATTTAAAATTTCTCAGCAGCAGCACAGCAACACGTAATTTAAATTTGCGTCCGACAGAATGCGATAGGCTCAACCCCAATTACGTGGGACCTAACCACAACAAGTGCAGTGTGGGTGTTATACACCTCTGCTTTACCCTTCTGGGTACGTAGGCGTGATGATAAGTCAAAGTCTGGAGCACCGTCGCAAGGTTGCCAGCCTATCGGTCTTTTATAGGATACATTTCCCCGTTTCACCATCGGACTACCAGACAAACGGCACTCAGGCATCGCTTCACGGTAGATATTCCACCATTACGCACTAAGCGTTTTGCTTTTACATTTCTTATGCGAACTGCCAAAGAGTGGAACGCCTTGCCCGAGTCTGTGTTTCCGCATGAGCACAACTTGGATCTCTTCAAAGCAAGAGTCAATAGGTATCTCTTAGGTAAGCGTGCTCCACCGTAGACCGCATCATCACTTACCATCAGGTGAGATCGTGGTCAAACGCGAGCCTATCCACCATAAAAAAAATATATATGTTATGTTTGTACTACATACAAGAAACCAAAACATGAGGAGAAAATCACGTGATGCGTAATACCAAACCCAGCACGCCATGACTGATCGATGACAAAATATTATTAGAGGCCAACTTATTTATAGTCGAATGGTCCGAGCTTTTACGCACCGTTTGTTCCTCCTCGTTATACCAAATCTTTTTGCCTTCCTATTATAAAGATGGACTCATCGTTTGCCTTTATAGACTTATAAATGTCTTTGGTCCGAAGATTATACCCTTTTATACGGGAGTACGTGGAACTATCTTGCTGAGGCACAAAAGCGGTTTGGTAGATTTTGGAATTATTTTTACAAGACCTTTGGAGGGAATGGAAAAAGAAAGGTTAGAAAGGGTTATACTGATAAAATACTACTGTACTCCTTACTCATCCTACATTTAATCAGTACAATAGGGATGATGACAGAGCACGCGAAAGTAATAAAATGAATACCTTATTGAAATAAAGTTAAACATAAACAAAATACAATTTTTTTATTACATACTTTAAGTCATCCTCAAAGTATGTAATAATAAAAGTTTTGAGTCAGAGTTTTACGGGCAAGTCCATTTTGAAGTAAATGTAAAAAAATGCTACTTTAGTAATGAAACCATTATCTTAAACGTAATATTTCGTTTAACTATCAAACAAAGTTCATAACTTCGCATACAAACTACAAAACGATGACGTCACGTCTATGTAGTCGTTTGTTTAGATCGTTTGGGCGAGTCTATTATAAATAAGAATTTTAAATCGTATTAGCTCAGAAAGTTAATGTTTTCAATATCAAAGTAATTATTTAATAAAGTTTATGGAGAGGTGATTACATAACAAACATACAAAAATAAAAATTTGTCATTATGGCTATAAAGTTTCATCGATTAACTACCTCACTTCTAAATATTGGAACTGCCAAATACACCGGATTTTCGGTTTTATAAAAAATATTACAAAACATAAATATTTACAACACAGACCAATTATAAAAAAATTAAAACTAAAACCGTCTAAAGATTTAACTGTAATTAGATATTAAAAAAAATAAAAGATATTTTGATGGGACAAATTAAAATACGAACTACATTAAAATAGAAAATGCCACTAGTTAAAGTAATAGTAGCCTTTGACGAACACAAAAGCCCGAATTTCATGTTAATCAACAAAATAGCAAAAGGTTCATATTATAAATTACCAAACCTTCAAAACAAAATTATGTATTTTCAAAGCCAAGCCCACCCTTTATTTAGGTAAAGCAAAACGATTTAGCTAATTGCCTTGAAAATTCATGAATAAATAATGAGTAATTGAACGTTCATTAGCTTTGAAGTATAATATTAGTTTTTAAATAATTTCAAATGCCTATTCTTGCATAAAATCGTAGTCAACTTATTTGCGCAAATAATTAATATTCATTTATATTTAAAATCTTCAGATTTATTTTCGCAAACGTTTCTATCTTTACTTTATAAAATTCAAACAGTTCTGACCTTGATATGAATGGTGTCCAATTTGTAGTTCAGAGTTGCTGTAATAGATGGCGTTACCTGTATCATAATTATACTCTGTCATGTATTTACTACAATGTTAACGCACTACTAACTAATGTGTTTTCTTTAAAGTATTTTTTTATGAAAGCGCATTTTTTTTTTATACCTCGCCTACAGCGAGTAAACGTGCAATCCACCTGATGGCAAGTGGAGTACAGCCCATGAACATCAACAATACACAAAAGCAAATTGTATATACGTCTCTGCAACTGAGACTACGGTATCATGCCTCATATGCCAGTAATTTCAGGTCCTGATCTCACAACCAAACCGAAACACAATAATGCAAGCAATACATGCATTCATTCATTCATGTATTCATTTATACAGACTACCAATATTAAAAAAATATATGCTTCACTACAACAATTATAAATTGTTGTAGTATAAGGTTTAAGGTCCGGTTTACACCAAATTGGAGAGGGGAGGAGCAGACAGGGGCTGCATTTTGAATAACCAATCAGATTTCGTTATTTTTATATAGTCTCTCCACTCCGCTTAAGTGAAAATGAGTCAAGCGGAGAGGGGTTGTCTCATTTTTGTATGCAGGCAAGCTACCTGCGGTGCAGAGATGTGTGCAGCCGGGGTGGGCTACGCATCTCTGACGGGCAGCGCGCCGCTGCCCTCCTCTCCGCTTTGGTGAAAACTGTGTCTTAGTATCTAGTTTTTCAGACCACTCTATGTTTGGTAACCATTTAAAAAATGCGTCCATAAATTTTGCCCAGATTAAAAATATCTTTCAATTCTCGCCTTAGCAAAAAATATTGATAGACATCTTTTTTTCACTCTTCATTTATGCAAACTAGTCCACGTGCGAAATAATTAATTTGAGATAGAATATAATTATTATTCTAAAGTTTCAGTAAAAACAGCACTTTTGATAAAATTATTCGTTCATTAAAATATGACGTTAACTTTTATATTAGTTCTGAAACTAAGCTGAATTTGTTCTTTTTTGCTATAAGCAAATTAGAGACAAAATTTACGGCTGAACAAAATTAGTTCTGCAGTGAAAATAAATATTTAATTAATCTTGTGGTGAAACTGTAGAAGTAACAAGTTTTTAGAATTTGAACATATTGTTTATATTTTTCGATTTTTCGTTCAAATTCTACATCTAGAATCAAATTGAACTATTATTGGTCTGCCAATAAAATCTCAAATTTTTAAGTATTAATCAGTATTATCCAGACTGTCAATTTGTATAATTTTATACATAAATATTTGTTGTTGATACCTTATATTAAAAAAAATAAGGTATTTAAAAATCATTTCCAAAAGTCCGTAAACTTCATCAAAAGCATTGTATAAAAAAATGCAGATCACAAAAAGATCAACCATTTCTCATAAAAAGATAACTTTGTCTCACTCAGGCAAGATAACTTTTTATTTAAGGAAGTCAAATATTCAGCCTCTTGAACAACCAAATTCATTTATCTGTTTGATCTTTCTTTGCTTGCAAAATTGTTAAGCACTCTTGATTACCGTCAGATTTATATTTGATTTCAAAAGTTGAGAGTGTATTGATTCACGTACATTTGATTACGGAGATGTAAAAGTTGAATGAACAATACCTTAAAATTTTTCGATGAAGTAAACAGGGTGTCTCTTAATAAAACCACAAATATTAGACGTGATTAGTGTTCATTTTCACCGATAAAAAAATAATTTACGAATAAAAAAACTTGTTTTCCAAACAATGGCTGTGGTCTTAATCTATTTGTTCGGAAAAGGTATTTTTTTCGACAGAGTTTTTTAAATGGTGGAAATTAACACATTTAACACTGACCATACATACATCTTGCTTTTCTAGAACATTATAATATTTTTAATAGTCAAATTTCACTATTACGACAGATAAACATAACACTACAAAGAGAAATTAGCTTACCAAAGCACGTTACCGGCATATCCGCCATATGTTGCAAAAGTGGGATGTGGCTTGCCTGGTGGCGTCACATGACTCATTTTTCTAGCAAAAAAAACATAAAGTACACAGTATCTCTGCCAGCGCACTCTGTTTTATGGGCTTGGAACAATTACATAATGGATTTAAACGCTGCTATGCGCTAAAAGAGATATTACGCTCTATGAAATAAAACCGTTCGTAAAAAACATGGTCACAGGTGTTGACATCATCAAAGTTATGCAAGGGATAATTATCCATGCGTAACTATTCTCGCAAATCATGATAATAATGTTATGCTTATAGATCTTATTATTTCAGGCCTTACCGAAAAATAAAAATGTAACGTTATGGTAATACTTTTGTGGCGTTCGTTTAACCTTAACCCTTTCAAAAAAGTTTGTTTGCAATGCACCTAGAAACTTCTCGTCAGAAAAATATCGATATTAGATAAATTACCGATAATTGTTGCAACGTCAACACAATATGAAAGCAATGCAACACTCTATTCAAAGCCAAATAATAATAGATATATACGGAAGTTGTCCAACAAATAAAGTGTTTGCTCCATCCACAGATTCCCGAGGGAACCCGTAGCAGTCAATAAAACTTTTTCCCTGAAGCATTTCGCTTCAGAAATGAACTTATAACTTAACTTTTGCATTTTGAGTGTCAAAAATTATCTTTTGATGCGTACAAATACAGTTTTCTTGTTTTTTTCAGGGTAAAGCTCCTTACATTGTTATTGTTTTAAGAATTTTAAATTTGTTCAATATTGCCAAGATATCTGCTAAATGTTATCCATTAGTAAAAGGGAAAAGTTTGCTATTTTATTCGTTTAAAGCTCCTTTCTACTCTGCCGCAAACAAGATTTTAAACAAGTTAATGTCTCCTGAATTGTTAAATATATTTTGCTTGGTATTTTTTTGTGTTTTTTTTAAATATTGTGGGAAGAATAATATAGCGCCTATAAAATTAATGATAAAGCTTAATTATTTACATACGTCCAACTTAACCCTATATAATATTATTATCTTTAACCTTTAATCAAATGAACATTTTTTTTCAATAAAATTGAAATTTTGCCATGGCTTATAGGTAAGAGGGTTTTATAGATTTCGACAAAAACTCCTTATTTTATAAAAAGGGAGAAAATAGGGATATTTTTATAGAGATTGGTACTGATTAGAGTCGCCAATAAAGACATAATAAAGAAATATTACAGTAGTGTCAAGTGGTAAATAATTCCCAATATTTGAATAAGGGTTAACTCAGTAAACTCAAAGAAGTCTAAGTTCTCAGATTCCATCCCACAGCACACACACACACACACATAGACATCCATCGTACTACCTTTACTGTTAGATTGACTATAGTAAGATGAAATGTGAATGACTGGATGACTTTACAAAGGTTAGAGTAAAATTACATTAAATACACCTGTTTAATATCAAAAAGCCATTATCCTTTTTTATTGTTTGAAATTTGTGCGCTACTCAAATGATTACGCTTTACTTTGAGTTTTAAATAATAACCAATTATGTGGTTTTGGTATGTCGTAAATATAAAAGGTTTGATGCCTATTAATACTTATTCAACTAATATATAATTGCCTTAATGATCTAGTGGTTACCGTCTTGAATGTAATATTTATTTATTTATTTATTTATTTAACTTTTTGCACACAAAATGGTACATAGGTGGACTTAATGCCTAGTGGCATTCTCTAACAGTCAACCTAGGGTGGTGCAGAGAAACAAAGGTAGGTGCGTTTCGATAATAGGTACTAATAAAGAAAAAAAAAAATATACACTGATTTGAAAATCGATTAAATACATATAAATACATATATGGTACATACATAATACTTAAAATACGTCAATAATATACACAAATATATACATATATAAATATATACACATATATATATAAATAACGGATGAAGAGAAAAAGGGATGAACAACTAATCATTATGACGATTCTGCCAATTTTTCTGTTAAAAGTTTGCGTACTTTAATTTTGAAGGTGTACCGGGTTCTTGCCATCCTGATATCTTCCGGTAGCGCATTCCACAAAAGAACAGATTGTACGAAGAAAAAAGAATTGACGAAGCCAGTAGTATGTAAAGGACATAGAAGTAATTTATTATTGGAAGACCGTAGATCCCTATTGTGGTTAGAGCTCAAGTACTGGAGGTATGGCGTTAGGTAAGAAGGCGGAGTAGGAGAATTAAGGAAGGAATAAAGGGTGGTGAGTGCACGCAGGCTACGGCGTGGGCGAATGGGTAACCATTTGAGCTCGGAGCGATAAGCAGACACATGGTCATACTTACGAAGATTGAAAACGAATCGAATGCAGTTATTGAGAAGTCGGTCATATTTGTTAAGAATGTCTGCATTCAGGTCGAAATAACACACATCACCATAGTCAATTATTGGGAATATCAAAGTTTGCACAAGCATTGCCTTGGTCTTGGATGAGAGGAAGTTTTTCAGACGGTACAGAGAGCGTAGGGAAAATGCAACTCTTTGGCTAACGCTGGATGTGTGAGCTTGCCAATTAAGAGTGCTGTCGATATAGAGGCCTAGGTCTTTGACCGCAGGACTTAGTGCTATGTTCAACCCGTTGTACCTTATTGGTGGCAGTGAAGATGTGTGAAGTCTATTGACCATACGCTGGCTACCTGTGATGAGTGCCTGACATTTAGATGGGTTGACCACAATACCGAACCGGTCAGACCAATTTTTTATAGCCACTAAGTCCTGGTTCACCTTATCGATCGCCTCAGATACATTTTCGACGCTTGCCTGTGCATACAACTGCAAATCATCGGCGTAAAGATGATACGCACACCGAAGATTAAGAGTAATAAGATTGATAAAGACAGAAAAAAGTAATGGAGAGAGTATGCCGCCTTGGGGGACGCCAGAGAAGAGTTCGCACCAACTTGATGTAGAACCATCAAGGCGCACCGACTGCTGGCGTCCACGAAGATAAGATGAAACCCAATCCAGCGTTCCAGAAGAGATCATAAGTTGAGAGAGGGTTGATAGAAGGATCTCATGATTGACAGTATTAAAGGCGTTCGAAAAGTCTACCAAAGCTAGCACTGTAACTTTGGTATCCTCCATGCCCGCCTTCATATCGCCAATCACTTTGAGAAGGGTAGAGGTAGTGCTGTGCCCAGGCCTGAATCCAGATTGGTACGGACTGAGAAGGTTGTGACCATACACAAATGCAGACATCTGTTTATGGACACAGGCCTCGAGCACTTTGGAGAGGAAAGGAAGAATGAATATTGGTCGGAAGTGATTTGGTTGTGTAGGATTGGTGGTTTTAGGAAGGGGCACAACAAAAGCTTTTCGCCAAAGTGAGGGAAATATGCATGAATCTAGGGAAACATTTATAATATGGGAAATGGCAGGGAGGAGGCTGTCCAACACAGTGACGACCATGCGACGACTGATGTTGTCACAGCCTATGGCATTGGATTTGATGGACAGGATGAACCTTTTAACCTCTTCCGGAGAGAGCTGAAACGGGTCAATCATAGGTCGTGATAGTGCAGTTAAATAGTTTAGAGTCCGATTTTTAGTTTGAGCGTCGAGGAGTACTGTAGTTGCGAAATGTTGGTTGATGCTGTCCAGACTTATTGTGTTTGGGAACTCTAACTGACGTTGGTTACCAACGCCTAGAGACTCAAGGAATTTCCAAACGTTGGCAGGGGAAGAATTTGAAATATTATTGTAGTACTGAATATAGTAGTGAAGTAATACTGAATGTTCAATTTAATGTTCAAAATAGGCGAGTTTGCATTTCATTTTGTATCATTTGCCCGATCCGTTGTGCGATCCTTTAAGTCAAACTGTCTATTGCAAAATTTTTCGTGTATCTTTATACGTATATAAATACAGTCAATATTTGATTGACATAAATTATGAAATATTTACCATTTATGGAATATGCCAGCCGATCACCGTATGGTATCCTTGACGCGAAGCTTAGATGTCGATTTGGAGAGTTCATTTGATACGCGGATTGTTTCGCCCGCCACTCTGATATGAGATGTGGTATTGACCCGTCAAAATTTAACTTTATGACATGCGTCAGTGATACGATTCGGTGATAGTATAGAGCAAATGATACAGATGTGGACTCGTTTTTAGAGGCTATTACAGTATAACTCAACAGTGCGCTGACATTTTTTTCTTTCCATTGAAAATGATATTCTTATCCTATCTTAACTGCCAAGCTATTTTAATGCTTAAACCCCATTTTTAGGGTTTGTGGCGAAACTTAAGTGGATTAAATTTAAAACTTCACTTACCTTGCACAAATTACAAAAACATACCATAAAACTAAATAACTTTTAAAAGTCACACTACGACCAGACTACGACTGTGTGTAAAATCTATCCGCCTGTACTTGGCAAGCGGAATGGGAGCAATGACTTCGAACATTGAGACCAAGTTCGTGCGAAGTGGATGAATTTTTAAATTTAGTAATGATTGTATTAATTAGAAAAATTTAAATATAAGCCGGTATTTAAATAAATAGAAATTATCACTGTCTATAAGATCTAATTTAAAAAAAACTGGGTAGTAAAATATGTACTAAGTAAGTCAAGTCAAGTTAAGTCATGTAATTAATGCGTTAAAGAATTTATTATTTTAGAGAGTTATCTCTACTATTTTTTATGGCTCAGTCAGTTTCACGCGTATATATTTAGCCAATCAGAACCATGCCAACTGTTGAAACTTTACCAAATTCTTCTTTCGTTGGCAAATAAAATTCTTTTGTTGATTGGTTGACTGCCAAAGAAACGTAAAATAAGTTTCTATTGTATGAATAAGAACTACTCAAGTAAAGAATTTAATATAATTTTGTTGTATGACATGTTTTTTTTTTTTTAATAAATCGAGCTTCTGCCCGTTGCTTCTCAATAGGAATGTCAATAAAAGGTCTACGTTTTATAGGATACAAACTTCTGCCTGTAACTCTGCTCGCGTGGTATATGAATAAGGAGCCCATATTCCGATTTAAGTTTAAAAAGGTTGTCCGCAAACTCCGTACCAAATTTTATCAATAACCGTTTCATTCGTTCTAGTGTGAAATAATTAAAAACAAACACACTCAAACATTAACATTTTTAGTATTTGTACGATTTAAAATATGTAAAATAAATTCACATATCTCATAATTTAATATAAAATAAACTTATTATACAGAAACTTTCAATATTTAAATTTTAAACAAACCGCTACTAAAAAATGTCTTTCACTTTTATTCAACCTACAAATCCAAGTATCCAATCTCTTTTTGAAGGTGCAATTAGGATCCAAAATAGGGTTGCTACTCACAAAATGAACGTATTAAGACATCTAACGGTCCCTTTCTGTTATCTCATGCCTACCATTATAATCACGTATGAAGGTAATATGGCTTTCGGCTGAATTTTGACAAAGATGGAACCGATATGAGCAGACAGCCGACAGGCAGATACTATCGCAACACATTGTACTTGTCTAAGGCTTCAAATATGATAGTGGCAGGCCAATAAAAACTTTAAAAACTTAAAATTGAGTGGGATTTTAATTATTTGACTTTGACACATTTACAAAAGAAAGAAATCAATTAAGAAATAAAGCATTTATTCCAACAACAAGCACAGACAATACAGGAATATAAAACAACAACGTATCAATTAGGTATAAGTAGGCTAATATGTAGCACGCTGCCTCTATGCTAGTGCTGAAAAGGTCCCCGACTCAGTTTTAGTTAAGTGGTGCAACACCACCCAACACTGATTTTTAGTTGGCAACCTGACTTAGTGACGCGCGGACAGAGGTCAAGCAGTTGCAGTACAAAAAATAGTATGTATTACATACATCGAAATAAATTAGTTATTATAAAATATAAGAATATAACATATCATAGTACTATATTTCAGTGCCGGATATATAAATTCTATAAATATATTATGATATAAACGACATAACATAAAATCATGCTAATATTACCCAAAAGGGTGTGGCAAAAGTTTATTATACCCACGTTTCACTTTCATGGGATAGGGTGAGAGCCTATCGTCATCCAACGGGCACTCTGTGCTACTATTGAGAATTTCCTGGGGGATAAATTACCCAATTACACTTTTTCTTGACCCAAAGATTGAACCTATGACCTTGTGGTAAGATGCTACATATGCCAGACACTAGCTAGATCATTGAGGCAGTTATCTAATAACATGAACTGATAATATGCAATACCCACATTTGGTCTATAGGCTGACCGTTTAACTGAGTCCTCGCCTGCGCGGTACAGGGGCGCGGGGGTATGACGACAAAGGGGACTAAAACGGGTGCGGGCGGTGGGCAAATTTTTGTAATTGTTCATTTTGTTCGCTACATGGGTAGCGATCGCATGTGTTGACTGTTGCAGACACCTTGTGAGAGGTACACATGTAATAACAATCTCAAGATGAATCGAAAAATCTTCGGACATAAAATAAACAGTCAGTGTAAGCAAATGGCTTTTAACGTATACTTATATTTTAGAAAAAAGAAACTGGACCCAAAAAAAGTTTTGACTTTCTTATGATTTAATTATATGTTTAGATAACAAAAAGTATAATAGTTTATTCTCAATTATTTTATTTAGGTACATAAGTTCATTAAAATTTTGTATCTTCTTAACTATTTTTTATTTGATAAATCACTATTTCTTTTTTCCTATGATGTCACATATCTTAGGAAATATCTTGGTGCATTTCATCTCCTGTATATTTCATTAAGTGCCCCCACCGCCCGCGCCTGTTTCAGTCTCCTTTGTCGTCATACCCGCGCCCTTGTACCGCGCAGGCGAGGACTCAGTTAAACGGTCAGCCTATAGATTATCATAAATTTAACATGACAATCATTAAGGGTTGATCACATGTGTTACATTAGATTTAATGTAATTGCCGTCGTCGGGAATGGTAATGAAGAGCAAATACTACTTGATTCAGTAAGCGTCTGTTGTAATATTTGACTTTGTTTGATGTTTTTGTAATTATCTACACAGCTTAGTGAACACATACACAATGAATCCGTATTTATTCTGTAAATTATTCTACAATATTCTTTAGGATAAAATACCCATCCTAACATAGAAAAGCTTTGAAAGAATAGAAAACCGAGTTAATCGTTTGAATCGATTAAATAAAAAACTTGTAGTAATGTCCTAATTTTATATAGAAAAATGGTATTTTAAAAAATAATTTAAATGTCACTTAACATTAACCAAAAATATTTGTTATAAAAAGTATTTTTTTTTTTTTAGATAATTTTTATTCATCTATAGGTTTGGTTGGTTAAGGTTTCTGAAAAAAATCGCTTAAAGGCTCTATACAAATCCTTTTTTCAGAAGTCTACTAGTCCTAATGCAACAAAAATATTTCAAAGTAGATAGGATATTATTATTATATTTTTCAGTTTCTAAACTTTTAGTTATTATATTAAACGTAAAACAGCGCTTTTGATGAAATTAGTCGTTAATTAAAATATGGCGTTAACTTTTATATTAGTTTTGAAACTAAACTGACATTGTTCTTTTTTGTTTTAAGTAAATTAGAAATAAAATTTACGCCTGAACAAAATTAGTTCTGCAGTGAAAATACATTATTTAATTAATCTAGTGGTGAAACTGGTGAACTATAAGTTTTTAGAATTTAAACATATTGTTTTTATTCGTTGAGGTTGTTTTAAATTCGGATCGGTAATATGAAATTTGGGGTTATATATTTAAATTATGCATCAAGCAATCAAATAATGCAGGAAGTAGTATTATCTGGGATTGACAGTTAATTTGATTGTAAAACTGTATCACACAGTTATAAGTTTGGCGATAGAATCTCTTATTTTCAATGATTACGCTGGTAATGATGATTAGATTAATCATTTGCATTATCAATCACATAAATAATAACAACAGGTTACTTATTAACAAAAAAACGGTATCTGTAAATCATTACCAAAACTCCGTAAACTTCATCAAAAGCTTTCTTATAAAAAATGCAGATCCTCAAAAAGATCAACCATTTCTCATAAAAAGATATTAACTTCGTCTCACTCAGGCAAGATAACTTTTTATTTAAGGAAATCAAATATTCAGCCTCCTGAAATTTATTTTCATGTTTGATTTTTTCCTTTGCTTGCAGAGTTTGTCAAGCACTCTTGATTACCGTCAGACTTTTGAAATTGGCTAGTAATTTTTATCTGATTATAAAATTGGTGAGTTTATTGAGTCACGATTGTTTGATCACGTGGATGTAAAAGTTAAATGAACAATATAATAAAATTGTATGACTAAATATACAAGGTAAATGTCACATAGTGACATTTATTGACAAAACAAATTCTAGATATAGCCAGTGTTCGTTTCCAACGGTTATTAAATATATATAATTTCATCATTTCATATAAATTCATCATGTAAATTTTACTTTTCAAAGATGAGTTAGTGTAATTTCGTTATTTTTGTAAAAAGTTATTAAACTACTAAAAAAATAGCTAACCAAAGCACCTAGAGAAAATATCCGCCATATGTTGCAAAAGCGGGATGTAGCTTGGCTGGTGGGTGGCGACACATGACTCATTTTTCTAGCAAAAAAACATAAAGTACACAGTATCTCTGCCAGCGCACTCTGTTTTATGCGGACTTGGTGCAATTACATAATGGATTTAAACGCTGCTATGCGCTAAAAGATATATTACGCTCTATTCAATAAACCATCTGTCATAAACATGGTCTCCGGTATTACCATAATCGAAATAATGCAAAGGATTATTATTCATGCGTAACTATTTTCGCAAATCGTAATAATAATGTTACGCTTCCAGCGCTGATTTTATATTACAGGTTTTGCCTAAAAATCAAGACGTAACGTCATGGTACTATATTCTTTTTGATGCTCGATAACGTAAGATATTACTTTTTGCTCAATGGTATAGTTAAAATAAAACTCTTTAAAAAAATAATTTTAACAAAAAAAACCGACTTCAAAAAGTAGGTTAACTAAAAAGGAAAAAATAAATTTACTTCGCACAAAATATTACGTTTTTTAATTTAGTTAATTAGTTAAACACACTAAATACATTACATGTGCCTATAAACACGAGGGTTGCCCTCGATTTCTCTGAGATCCCATCATCAGATCACGACATGCTGACAATGGGACCCCCCTGGAATTATCTCCTGTCCAACAATTAAAGAAACATCAAAATCAATTCATAAACGACGAAGCTAGCCGTGAACAAACACAAAAAAAGCAACATATACACAAATCGGATTGAGAACCTCCTCCTTTTTTTAAAGTCGGTTAAAAAAGCATACTAACAATATAATAATAGTTATATATTTTTAAATGTACTTTACTTTTATAATATAATAATAACAACTGTCCTGTATCTTATAGATACATGTCCCACTGCTGGGCTCGGGCCTATTCTCATGATAAGAAGGGTTAGACCTTAGTCCACCACTTTGACCAACTGCAGATGGGTTCGAAGACTTCACACACCCTCGAGCACATATTAGGCACTCTGAAGCATGTAGGTTAAATCTCTCCTGATGATGTTTTTCTCTACCGTAAAAGAGCTATAATTTACATGATAAATACACATCTTTGAAAAGACGAATCTAAACGATTGTGAAGTGTGTGCTGTGAGTTCAAACCAAAGACCAGTCAGCTATCGCTGCTATATACTAACTAATAATATATTTTAAACGCATCTAGCAAAGATATTTATTATTATTAAAGTTCTAATAAAGAAGACAAGTAACCAATATTTCTATATTTACACTACTAACAATTTTCGTAAAGTATCTAAAAAATACTAAAACAATGCAACACTCTATTCAAAGCCAAATAATAATAGATATGTACGGAAGTTGTCCAACAAATAAAGTGTTTGCTCCATCTACAGATTCCCGGGGACACCCGTACCAGTCAATAAAACTTTTTCCTGAAGCATCTTCCTTTCATAAATGAGCTTATAAGTCAACTTTTGCATTTTGAGAGCCAAAAATTATCTTTTAATGCGTACAAATACAATTTCTTATATTTTTCCGAGTATAGCTCCTTACGTTGTTATCGTTTTAAGAGTTTTCAATTTGTTCAATATTTCCGAGATGTCTGCTAAATGTTTTCCTTTTCAAGAGGAAAAGTTAGTTATTTTATTCGTTTGATGATCCTTCAAACTCTGACACAAACTAAAGATTTAAATTGTTTAAACAAGTCAAGGTCTTGATATGAATGCCGGACAAACCTTACCTTTTTTTTTACCTAGTTACTTCTGTATTTTTCTCTTTAGTTGAAATATTGTTGTAAGAATAATATAGGAACAATAAAATTCATGATACAGCTTTACTATTAAACATAACATTTACCTAAACCTGACAGCTTCAACTTAGTAAACATTGAAGCCAAAGGTTTCGGATTCAAACCCATTGCACACAAACACACACCATCTTCTTTTCTAGTTTCCTTTATTATAAGATTGGTAAGATTGAATAAGGTGTGATGAAATGGGAATGACTCGATGACTTACGAATGGTAAAGTTTATTTATTTATTTAACACTTTATAATAACAGTCCTGTATCTAATACATGTACTACAGCTGGGCTCGGGCCTCCTCTCATGATGAGAAGGCCATAGTCCACCACGCTGGCCAAGTGCGGATTGGTAGACTTCACACACCTTTGAGCACTTTTTAAGCACTCTGAGCATGCAGGTTTCCTCATAATGTTTTTCCTTCACCGTTTAGCAAGCGACAATTTCTATGACAAATACACACATATCTTCGAAAAGACGAATTATAACGTTTTTTTGACAGGTGTGTGCCGTAGGTTCGAACCCGAGACTTTTGACTTCGCAGTGTTACGGTCGTCCACTCGGCTATCGTTGCGATTAAACACTTTATTGTACACAAAACACTTCACAATATAAATGTTATTTTAAAGAAAAAGTATACAAAAGGCGAGCTCTCAGTACTGGAGTTCTCTTCCAGTAAACTTGGAGCAAATAGAGGAGAATATTATTGTTATGATTGTTGATTTAAAGTTCAATCACTTTGCGAAATACACTAAATAAAATAAATTCAATAAATGAAATAAGTCTTAACACTTTTCTTTATTGTTTCATATTCGTACGATGGTAAAATGTTTTAGCTTTACTTCATGCGATAAGACCGCCAAATTGTACCTTTAATATTTTTAAGTGATTATTTTGTAAATGTATGGTATTTGTACCATTTGTATTTGTGTGACGCTAAATTTAAAAGATGTGTAAAGGCGTGTCCACATTTGTATCATTTGTCCATTTGTATCGTATTGCCGAAGCGTAGCATGATTGACAATTTCGAGAGGTCATTTGATACGCGGTCTTAATACGCCGCTCTGATACGACATGCAAAATTGACCCCTTAAGTTGATAATCATTACACGCATTAAGCAGCGATTGACAATAACACGCCTTTAGAAGTTATTTCACTATAGCTTAGAAGTGCGTTGACATTTCGTTTCTTCCCTTTCAAAATGTTATCAATAAATAACTTTTATGTTATTCTGATGCTTAAAACACATTTTTTCTAAGCTAATACTTAATGTAGGTAACGACGTTTTGAAGAATTTACTTTTTATAGGAGAATTCTATTTAAAACAACATACGTACAAAATTCGTGACATACAAAAGCTAAAAAAACTTAGAAAGTCTACACTACGTCTGTGTGTAAAATCTATCCGCCTGTACTTGGCAAGCGTAATGGTAGCAATGACCTCTAGCATTGAGATCAAGTTCGTGCGAAGTGGATGAAATTTTAAATTTAATAATGTTTTAAATTGAATATAATTAATATATAAGCCAGAAATTTAAAATGAAGAAATGTCGTTTCGTCACAAGTGGGGTAAGAACAAAACATTGGCTAAGTGCGTGTCGGGCCACGCGCAATAGGGTTTCGTAGCTAGTCATGCCAACATATTTGAACTTAGAATGGGTTTTCTATCTGTATTAAACAAGTAACAACTTCATACAAGACATTATTTTCAAAGGATTTGTTTTATGTACGAACTAGTTACTCCAAGTAACTGCATTTTAAAATTTGGGCCCCTATAACTCTTGAACTAATAATCATAACACAGCCGCTATAGTTTTCCTTAAAAGTTCATTACATATACTACCACCATGATTTTATTCTTAGCTTTTAAAGGGGGGCAAGGGGGGTGGAAGGCGTAAACGGGGTTAAGGTGCCTAAACAAGATTTAGATGTAAATATCCGAGTAGCTCTAGGTAACATACGAAAAACAAATAAAAATATAGAGTCATCACCAAAACAATCTTTAAAATTTTAGGGTTGCCCTTGATTTCTCTAGGATCCCACATCAGATCGTGACCTGATTAAAATAGGACCACCCAAAACGTATAAATACTCTTTCAGACAAAGAAATAATTTCTAAAATCAGTCCAGGCGTCATCGAGTAATCGGCGAACAAACATTAAAAACAAAAAAAAAGAAACAATCGAATTTGGAACCTCCTCCTTTTTTTTAAGTCGATTAAAAAAACACTAATACTATATGACTTATCATATTAAGCTAACAATTTTTTTAAAAAATATGTAAATGTTGCGTAGTATAAATTATTATTTTAGAAAGTTACCTTTTATGGCTTAGTCAGTTTCACGTATGTTAGTAGATTTGGCCAATCAGAACCGTGCCAACTGTTGAAACTTTACCAAACACTTCTTTCGTTGGCAAATAATAAACCTTTTGTTGATTTGGTCGATTGTCAGGAAAACTTAAAATAAGTTCTTATTGTAAGAATAAGTATTATTCAAGTTATAAGAATTTTATATAGTTTTTTTTTGTGTTACATTTGCAAAGCCTGTTTTTTTATATACCATACCAGCTTCTTTTTGTTGCAGCTCGATAGGCATGTCAATGAAAATCCCATGTTTTAAAGGTTACTAGTTTCTATCTGCATGTATGTAAAGGATGTCCGCTAACTTGGTATCAAATTTTATCCATATCCCTTTCATCTGTTTTAATGTAAAAAAGTAACAAACATACACACTCAAAATCATTCGCATTTATTATATTTGTAAGATTAAAATCTCTGAAAAGAATTCACAGACCCCATAACTAAATATAAGATAAACACGGTATTATACAGAAACTTGCAATATTGAAATTTTAAACAGACCGCTTCTTAAAAAAGTCTTTCACTTTTATTCAACCTCCGAATCCAAGTATCCAAATTCCTTTTGAAATTACAATTAGGATCCAAGATAGGGTTGCTACTCACAAAATGAACGTATTAAGACATCTAACGGTCCCTTTCTGTTATCTCATGCCTACCATTATAATCACGTATGAAGGTAATATGGCTTTTGGCTGAATTTTGACAAAGATGGAACCGATATGAGCAGACAGCCGACAGGCAGACATTATCGCAACACATTGTATACCCCTAATTGTCTAGTTCGCCAAATATGATAGTGGCAAGCCAATTAAAACTTTAATGAGATGTAATTGAGTGAGGTTTTCAGTGTTTTGATCGTTTTCATCTTACATAACATAACATCACGGTTTTTTTACCTAGAAGGTTGTGTCGGAGGTCTTTAACACCCACACTTCACCTATTATGTTTCGGTCCCATGTTTTTTTTGTTTTTTTTTTTTGTTAATAAAAGCTTACTAGTAATTTACAAATACAAATTACTAGTATTATTCTTGTTAACCCTCTTCAGCTAAGCTTAATTCACTTGTGTTAGGAGGAAGTTCAGATATAGGAAAGATCTGAAAGAATAGAATACCGAGGTAGTCGTTCAAATCGATTATATCAGAAACATCACCAAAAAAAAAAATAGTTGACAAAATACTTACTACCAAAAATATTTTTATCATCTATAGGTTTAGTTGATTAATATTTATTTGTCCAATAACTAATAAATTTTCCTTAAAAAAAGAAAACATAATTTAGAACCACGTTTAAAAACTGATTTCATAGAGACAAGTCAACACAAAATAGTTCGTGGCGTTGCCAAACTATAATCTCTACCCGGAAATTCAGTCTCAAGAGGCCACTCAAACGCGATGTGCTAAAAATATTTCCATGAAGAGAATAAGGAAAACCGGCAGCGGAAAATAAAAATCAGATCAGATGGGCTCTCGTTTATGGAGTAAACTACGGGGTTTCCCAAACAGAGGAAAAGATAATTTCATAATAAAGCGTGAGCTGAAAAACTCAACCTTGTATTAAGTTATAGGTACTACTAACCTACGAACCTACTGTCTCCATGATTTCAATTGACAATACAACGCGGAAATGCTGCCAGCATTTTGGGTACGAGCCCTTCTAACAGTGGCTTAATAAGTTAAGATTAAGTTATTAGACTAGTTTTATTTAAGATCCAATATGTATATTTTTCTGTTAATAAAGATGTTAATATATTAAAGACAATTTGTTCTACGAGTATTACTTTTAAAATAATCATTATCTGTTCGTTAAAGATAAAACTATGAATTTAACTTATTTAGAATTGAATTTGAAATCCAATGGAATATTTAATGAAATTACTTTTTGTTAAGTAATATTCAGCAGTGTAGCCTTCCGATGGATACAACTTTTTAATAGTATTATTTCCTGTTGAATCACTTCTTGAATAAGAAAGTCTAATCGACTTATTGATTTCAGATACTGAGAAATGGACTGCTAAATTTAGGTTCAAAAGATACTTTATTCACATAATATGAATTACATCATTTACATGAGAACATTGTTGAATTACATAATATAATTTTACATTCGTCGTCATTAAAAAAACAAAAGTAAAATATCAAAAGTATGGAGGTAGTGCACTAAAACTAAATTAGATTAAAATTTACCAACGATTCCACAAACTAAGCATAAGCGCGTCAAAAACGTAGTCGCTCGTGGTATTCAGGTACTTACTAGATGCTAGTTTATGACTAATAAATATTGGGCAAGTTGTTTTTTAAATATATTTGACGAACTTATACTTTTAAGGTTCGTGGGTAGTTTGTTGTAAAGTTGCGCTCCTTCATATGTTAGCATTGTTTTGCCGTCATTCGTTCGAATACGCGGCAACGCTAGATAACTTGCCCGGCGAGTACGCATGCAGTGGTTAGCAACCTTTTTTTGTGTTGTGAATTGTAAATTTGTGTGAAAATTTCCTTCTATAAATAATTATGTCGTTGTATTGTATCTGGCCAAGCATAAGTGCGTATTACCACGACAATTGTGTTAAGAAACTACCGCATTTCTAAGATAGTTATTTATTCTACACTTTTCGAAACATCTGCAAGATATCTCATGGAGTTCAAAATAAATTGACGTACGCTTAATATCTTCTTAAGCTTTACCTGTAATAGGATTAAGTTCGTGGTGTTTATTACAAGATATAATGTCTATAAATTTATAAAAAAATAAAGATAAAAAAAAGCCTACGAGAATGTTGCACTTAAGTAATACTACAATTTTACGGATTTTATCGCGATATTTTTATTAATTTTACGTTCAATACCATGTGAAGGCATTCGGATTTCATTACCGGGTCGGGCAAATCATGGGATTGGAATAATTGTGCCCGGTGGATGACGATAGGTTTTCCCCTATCACATGGGACCTTAAACATAAGGAATGAAACGTGTTACACCCCTCTGCCGCACCCTTCTGGGTTATGTTATGATGTGGTAAATAAACACACTTGAAGATAATTACCGTGACGCATGCATAATTTCTTTAAGTCAATGTACTAAATAATTCTCAAAGTTACGTCACGACTTCAAACTTGAACTGTCAACGTTAAAGTTTCGACAATTTAACCTTTAAATAATTAGGCGTATTTCTGTTATACACAAAACTTTACTGTCTTCAGGTTTGCTTGCAAATTTTTGATACTCTTGTGTGAAGTCTAAAAACTTTGTTGAAGAATAAAAAAAAATCGTTTTACCTTGTTAAGGTTTTTTTTATTTCTAGAATGCTGTCGAAATTATTATATTATTACGTCAAATATACGTGCTGAAGACTTTTTATGTATAATGCCAGTACTAAGACGACGTTTGGTATGATTGGGTAGAGTCGTACTGTCATCTGATGTACTTCGTGATATTGTTGTGTTTATGATTATATTATTATAGTTTGGCCTTAAATAAAAAACCTATTTGGTAACCCAAAAATAGCATCACTTCAACATACTAAAATTTTGATCTGAATGATTTCTACAGTGATTGAAAATATAATAAAATTTTATTTAAACTAACGTAAAGTCTGCAACTGAAGTAAAGTGTGTAACAAAACAAAACCGTCGCAGCATTAAACCCAGTGATTGTGGCGCATTGATCCGCACAGGAACATAAAAATAAAACACGTGGATATTGGAACGTTGATGTATTAGCTCACACGCAAAACGGATAGGGTTTTTAAACGACTTTCGTGGAATTGCGATTCACATGGACAATATAAACAATACACAGGCACAGTACCATAAAGGCAAAAAAATTATACCACTGTATTTTTTTCTCTGAGTCTTTTTAATCAAATATTTGAAAAAATGCTCACAGAATTAAAACTAAAATATATTTTTTTGTGCTGACCCAACCAAGTAATTTTTTTGTTTGCTTTCTACAGCAAGTGTTGGCAGGAAAACACAAAGATCACAAAGTTAATAAGTTAAATACGCCTAACTACATATCATCAGAACTTAGGACTCGTCACTTCAAGTTTGAAGTCGTGCGTCGTTGACTTTAGGCAATTATGCATGTATCACAGTTTTAAACTTTGTTATATATCTTTTTTCTTTTAACGTAACATCACGCCTATATTACCCAGAAGGGCGTGTCAGAGGTGTAGAACACCCATATTTCACCTAATATATTTATTTTAGCTGTTATGTTTAGGTCTCATGGGAGGTAAGCCTATCGCCATCCACCGGGCACAATGCCAACTCAATCCTGCTATTGAAAATAACTAAACGGAAAGTTCACAAATAACACTTTGCCCGACCTGGAAATTAAACCCGAGACCTCGCAGTGTAGAGGCGCATGCGCTAACTAATAGACAAACAAGGCAGTCGAAATTAAAAAAAAAAAGCTTTTTGCGATTTGCAAATACAAATTATTAGTATCCTTGCTAACACCCTCCAGCTAAGCTTAATTCGTTTGTGTAAGCAGAAAGTTTACATCCGTGGTGTATTGGCCAGGATTCGAGCCCACGAGCTCTCAATCGTAAAACCGATGCCTTATCCATTACGCCATAGCTGCTTCAAGAGAGTTTATTTAGTAAATCAAGCAGCCTACACATGGTTAATATTCAACGTCTAATTTGAAGCTATTGAAACAGGTACGTGAATTTTATAGCAATAGTGAAATACATGAGATATCTTGCAGATGTTTTGAAAGTTACTAATCTTTACATAGTTTAGACCTTAGAAATGCATAGTAGTTTCACAACACAATTATCGTGTTAACAGAACTTAAAATAGGCATGATGACTAATTTTTATTTTTGTATGTAATTGAAACACCTCTTGATATAAGAAACATCATTACAAGAATTACTTTGACCTAACATAAACTTCCTGAGATACAATTTCAAATTCACATTAATAATAGACTCGCCCAAACGCTCCAAACAAAAGGCTACTCAAGCGTGACGTCACGCTTGAGTATTTTGTATGTGAAGTTATGAATTTTGTTTGATAGCTATACGAAATATTGCGTTTATAAAAATGGTTTTATTACAAATATTGCTATAAATTGTGTGGGTAATTTAATGATAAAAAAAAATCGAATAATTTCGTATTTTAAAAATGAACTCGTCCATGAAACTTTGAATGATCATAAAATGAGTTAGATTTATAGTATGTAACAAAAAAATATTTCAATTGGTTTATATTTACCTATAGTTTGATAAGGTATCCTATATTTTACTATCTATAGATCAGTCACCATGCCTATTGACTGGATGCAATGTTATGACATATTTTATAAGTAGTTATTTCGCGGCAACGTATAAAGTTTCGTCCAAAAGACATGCAAAAGGTTAATTAACGAAAAGAGATTTTTTTTATGGTGGATAGGTACGCCTTTGACCACGATCTCACCTGATGGTAAGTGATGATGAGGTCTACGATGGAGCATGCTTACTATGAGATACCTATTATCTCTTACTTTGAAATCTTTGATTTTTTTGAAATAACTTTGATTTTAACTAAAATAATAATGTAATTTAAAAAAAAAACACATTAGCAGAAATTTTATTAAAATATATTCAGAACAATTGTAAAAAAAGGAATCAGAATGGTAGTAAGTTTATTTTTCTTCATTTTAATTAACTTTTTACCCAATGGCATGACAGTTCCCTTACGGCAATTTACAGTCTACTTACAAAAACTTTAATTATTTTATATTAATTGTTATATACCATAATATATGTATTCATTTTCAAACATATTATGTGCATTTAAATATTCTAATAACTTAATAAAAAAAAACAAAATTTTAATTAAGTTAACCTAAACTATACTAACAAGCATTCTTGCTGTCTCCGATGTTGGATCAGCAAAAATACTTTGACATATTCCAACATCTAATCTGTTAAGGTGTGTGGCGTATCCGCACATAATAAACGGATGACACACGCGTGACATATGTCGACGAGTGCTGAATCGCGATAACGAAATGTTCACAGCAAGTGACTATAAATAGGTGGAACGGTCTCATAAAGTTAGTTGTGTAACTTCATTAAATGTATCAATATGAAACCATCTTCTCTGTTAGGGAAACCCTATAGTTTTCTTCATATTTTCCGTGGCCGGTTCCGCTTATTCTTTTCCATGGTAATATTTTTAGTATATCGCATTTTAGGAGTCTCTTGAGACTGGATTTCTGATTAAAGATGGAAACGCCTCAAATTATTTTGTATTGACAAGTTTCTAGGGATTCAGTTCTTAAGCAACAATTATCTTCAAGAGAGTTTATTTAGTTAATCAGGAAGCTTTCACATGGTTAACATTCAACGACGACTTATTAGTACCCATTGAAATGGTTGCTTGAAGGTATTAATAACTAGCGTATGTATCTTCTATGTTTTGAAAGTTGGCAAGCAAATGCTGTAGTTTCTCATCAAAATATAGCTGGTTAATTATATTGCAAAGAATTGAGTATAGTGTTATTAAGTAGCTTACAGGTAACTGATTACAAATGTTACTTTTTATCGATGTAGCCGAAACCACGGGTGAAACTTAGTTTCAAATTCAAATTCAAATTCAAATCATTTATTTTCATAGGCCCCAAGAGGCGCTTGACGCTTTCTTTGTTTGAAAGCGCTAATCTCGTGAATTACTGGTCAAATTTTGATAATTATTTTTGTGTTTGATAGTCTAACTCTCAATAAAGGTCTTTAGATATTTAACATTACGCTTAACTTCATGGGAGCGAAGCAGTAAGGTTGAACACGAGTCAAAGCGCTGGCGCTACTACTTAATACAACGAATTCCACGCGGACGAAGCCGCGGTCAAAGCTAGTCACTAATATACCGCCAAATAGAAACTTATCCTGTCCAAATGTGGTTAAATAGTGTTCCATATACAATATGAGTCATGAGGCTAAATCAAACATTACAACAAACACAAGTTCATCAACTGAACTAATATTAGTTCCTAATCACCAAGTACCAGCGACCATTGTATTAATTTAATGTACACACTGCTACAAATCAAGCTATACATTTTCAGTATAAGCTGGTCTCGCATGACATTAAAGCCTGTGGTGTCACCTCATTAATTGACCCACCTAGTAACATCAACTTTATTTCAGAGCGCAAACACACTTCGCTTTTCATGTCGTCGGTCAAACAGACCGCGCATGACAAGTGGTTAGCCTAGTTGCCGTGCGAGTCCCTGACCAGCACAACTTAAGCTCAACTCACACCAAAAGAGCGTCGAAGCGCAGCGAAGCGAAGCGCATTTTCAGTGTCATATGAATTTTAACTTTATTTTCATTGCTATAATACTTATTATCGCATGAGAAACTCAAACGAGTCGCGCGGCGCCGCGGGAATTCCGGCGAATTCCATAAACGGAGCCATGCGACTGCGCGAGAAGTCGCGGGAAGTCCCGAGAATGCTCGAGCAGTCGCAAGCGGCCGCTGGCAATATTTTAGTTTTGTTGAAAGTGAACTGCGCATAGGCGCGCACTGCGCCCCGCCTCGGAGCAACGCCGGCGCACCACAGACGGCTGGGACTGGGACCTCCGACCAGTCAACAAGAAGCTCTCAACCCGACCGCTTGTCGCTCGCGCTCGCGTCCGCGTAGTTATATCTTCACGCTTATATTACTTCTTTCTCATCTTTGTCTTGTATTCTGTTTTCATTCACTTCTTGCTATCGCTTCGCATACCTTTCGCCTATCGCGCACTATTGTATTTACTTATATGGGTTGAAGAGCAAATAATGTAGACAGTTATTGTAATACGCCGAGTTTAATTGAACGCATAACCGATAATGCCCCTAAGCCTATACAATGCAAGATCATCTTATATTGGAAATGTATAGATTGATGTGTACCTACTTGTGTGTGTGTACTTACTAACACGAGTGATCAGCATGAAATTATTGTCATGTCTAATTTATGGTTATCTAAAGCATTGAACATGGACATTAGGTGCATGTTATTAGCTCATGTTTCTCGATAATGAAAGGTCGATTGGTAAACTTTGAATTTTAAGTATGGAATGACGCTGTAGTACTGGAGGAACTAGACAAGATGTCTAGTTTCATCTTTTTTTTTTTTATTTGAATAGAAATTAATTAATCACTGTAGAATAATTTATTTACAACCAATGAAATTTAAACACAAAAAAACTAAAAAATATTCATCTTAGTCAAAATTCAGCCCGATGCCGCGATGGTTTATACCATAGAAATCTTAATAATAAGGCAATAGAAATGTCAAAGAAGCGTGACCTTGTCGCCGCGCATCTGTCAAGTCAAACACAAGTGCGAGTTGAGGAATTGTCGTCTTAATGTCATCGCAAAAAGAATAATTTTGTTTGCAGGAATACAAGCGCATTTGTCTAATCGAACATAAGTGCGAGTTGAGGAATTGTCGTCTTAATGTCATCGCCAAAAAGAATAATTTTGTTTGCAGGAATACAAAAAGTGGTATTTGAAAACCGGCGACATGCGTCCCAGTGTTAAAAGATAGTCGATAGCATTTCTATTGACTAGTTATTAAGATTTCTATGTTTTATACTATAATCATAATTCTAATTATAATTTATTATTATTATTTCTTTATATTCAAAATTATGGCGGGCTTGTTGACTCGTACAAAGTTAAAAACAAAAAAACAATGCTTAATCTCTACTTACTATAAATTGAAAAGTTTTTGTTTGTTTGTTTGTACCTCTTCATAAATCTTCGAATCTACTTAACCGATCTACATTAAAATTGGTGTAAAAGTTGCTATAAAATTCATTAAAAATAAGTGTGAGTTCTAAAAGCGATAAATATTTTTTTCTTCAATTGATGATTAAATTTTTTTTTTAATGTTTTTATTAGTAAACATGTAGGTACAAAAGATTTACAAATGGATTCAATTCAATTAACTTAAGCAAATACAATAATTATGAAAGCAATCAGGAAGCAATAATTATGTTTTGCGAGTAAACTCACGCTTTGCCCGCGTCCCCTTTTGTGAGTTGAACAAATTATAAAGACTTCAGGGAGAACAATTGCTTGGCTGCTTTCCATACAAAAGTAAAATGGGTTTATTTTGTATTAAAACTGACGTGAGTTTGTACCAATTGTTTGTTGTGTTATTAAAGTTATAAAATACGGGTATTGCTTACTTAATATGGTCTATTTAGCAGAAGACTAAATAAACCAACATAACGTGAGTAACACCCGTATTTCATAATTTGAATAGAATGGGTTTACTTTGATATTGTTAAGTATTTATATATTTTTATGTTTGTTGGCGCCCATTTTTTTAAAACTATTATGTTTTTTTTTTAATTTGTATTTAACTCAACAATTAATGATTTAAACTATTTTGACAAAAAGCCACGAACAAATATGCTTATCTATAAAAATAAATTAATACTTAATAAATAAATTAAAATTAATACTAAAACACGGCACTCGGGATTCTACCCTTAATTAATTATCCTTCTTTACTCAGATGTGAAGTGGGCTTAATGCTTTTATTTTGTGAGGTTGAAATAAGGAAATTTAAAAAAATATATAACAAGCCTACTTTCCTCAATTATTTACTATATTAAGAGATTTTAGAAAATAAATTTGGACTATGCTAATTGGTTTATTGTTCTTCAGTATGTTTAGTTCTTAGCAAGCAACTTGAGGAGCGTAGAAGCATATTGTTTGCCATCGTGGTCTCGATGATCGCGTGATTTAATGTTTGTATTTTCTTAAAATCATCCTTTGATATAACGCCGATAAAAAGAAACTGTTTGTTACTCCTTCTTACAAAAACGACTAAGTTGATTTTTATGAATTTTGCAAAGGTGAATTAACGCGAAGAATCTGCGGTTAGGTTAGGTAGCTAGTTATTTTAATTATTTTGATTAATAAATTAAGTTTTTTTTATATATTTTAGTATAGTGTAATATAGTATAATTTATTTAATCAAAACGTTCATCAATAAATAATAATTATCGTAATTATAACACTCATTTATAATCTAATAAGTGTTAACATCTAGATTGTACCGTAAATATTCAAGAGGGTCTGAATGTCTTAACATTTTTAATATTTTTGTACACTCAGTTTTGAGGTCTAGATGTGAATAATATTTCAAGTGGAAACTTTATGGAGTTTGTTAAAAGTCTTGAAAGTTTAAGTACGATTTAGTTTAAGCCAATAAAATGTATAAAAATAAAACAAGTAATTTTTTGCTTTTTATAGATAAAATAAAACATGTTTTTTTTTTTTTTATTATTCCACTGAGGTGACAAACAACCATACGGCCCGCGCCGTAAGCAGTTACCGTAGCCTATGGATACTTGCAACGCCAGGGGCATCACTCATGCGTTGCCGACCCTTTAAAAACCTATTTGCACTCTTTTTAAAGAACCCTATGCTGTATTCTCTTGGAAAAACCTTGGCAGGGAGCTCGTTCCACAACTTTATCGTGCGTGGGAGAAAATTCCTCGCGAACCGCACTGTACGCGACGACATTTGATTTAGTGGGTGAGGAAGAGCTCGCTGTCAAGTTTGCAGTAACTTTAAATGTTGAATAGCTTTAGAACCTATCTTTTGATAAACCGGTATATAAAAATGATTGATTATATATTATTATTTTGTTGTAGGTATTTATTTATATTTAATATAGAGTACATATTAAGTATAACAATAGCTTAGAGCGTTTTCACAAACAGAAAGTTATTTCTGTTTATGATAATGCTTTCACGAGATTACGATCGATTTTTTTTACACGTAAACCAACTACAACATTAATTTTCCCAATCACTGGATCTTAAATAAATCGTTCATTAATCCAAACAATCTAAAAACTTTTACCCTTCAAAGCTAGTAAATAGACTAAAGGCTTGGAATTGAGTTTCAGTAAACCTGTTAAGTCGGCTAACTGTAGTTAACAAGCTGACTGGCTAACTTTTACCTAATCACTGTATTGAGGGCACTCGCTACACAGGGACTATTGATATTTGCTTTAGATTCTGCAATAAATGGAATTGTAATGAAGTTACTATGTTTTTAGAATATATTATATTTGTAATATTTAAAGCAAATTTTAGCTTTGCTATGCCTTTTTGTATTTATATAATATTAAAGTTGAAAAATTAAGAATCCAGCAGGACTCGAATCTGCACCCCCTGGGTATACGCCCCAAGTGCTTTGCCAATTCAGCTATGGATTCGTATGTTGCCGGACTCGAAATTTCTCAACTCTTTTGTGCCAGCCGAAGCTAGACGAACCATTACTTGGTTTTAGCGCCATCTATGCGATGTAATAAGTTACTTATTCACATAATCGCATACAGTACGTTTGAATTAAGATCAACACATTACTGTCGAGAGATGACGCATATTTATCAATACTTGTAATATTTAAAGCAAATTTTAGCTTTGCTATGCCTTTTTGTATTTATATAATATTAAAGTTGAAAAATTAAGAATCCAGCAGGACTCGAACCTGCACCCCCTGGGTATACGCCCCAAGTGCTTTGCCAATTCAGCTATGGATTCGTATGTTGCCGGACTCGAAATTTCTCAACTCTTTTGTGCCAGCCGAAGCTAGACGAACCATTACTTGGTTTTAGCGCCATCTATGCGATGTAATAAGTTACTTATTCACATAATCGCATACAGTACGTTTGAATTAAGATCAACACATTACTGTCGAGAGATGACGCATATTTATCAATACTTGTAATATTTAAAGCAAATTTTAGCTTTGCTATGCCTTTTTGTATTTATATAATATTAAAGTTGAAAAATTAAGAATCCAGCAGGACTCGAACCTGCACCCCCTGGGTATACGCCCCAAGTGCTTTGCCAATTCAGCTATGGATTCGTATGTTGCCGGACTCGAAATTTCTCAACTCTTTTGTGCCAGCCGAAGCTAGACAAACCATTACTTGGTTTTAGCGCCATCTATGCGATGTAATAAGTTACTTATTCACATAATCGCATACAGTACGTTTGAATTAAGATCAACACATTACTGTCGAGAGATGACGCATATTTATCAATACTTGTAATATTTAAAGCAAATTTTAGCTTTGCTATGCCTTTTTGTATTTATATAATATTAAAGTTGAAAAATTAAGAATCCAGCAGGACTCGAACCTGCACCCCCTGGGTATACGCCCCAAGTGCTTTGCCAATTCAGCTATGGATTCGTATGTTGCCGGACTCGAAATTTCTCAACTCTTTTGTGCCAGCCGAAGCTAGACGAACCATTACTTGGTTTTAGCGCCATCTATGCGATGTAATAAGTTACTTATTCACATAATCGCATACAGTACGTTTGAATTAAGATCAACACATTACTGTCGAGAGATGACGCATATTTATCAATACTTGTAATATTTAAAGCAAATTTTAGCTTTGCTATGCCTTTTTGTATTTATATAATATTAAAGTTGAAAAATTAAGAATCCAGCAGGACTCGAACCTGCACCCCCTGGGTATACGCCCCAAGTGCTTTGCCAATTCAGCTATGGATTCGTATGTTGCCGGACTCGAAATTTCTCAACTCTTTTGTGCCAGCCGAAGCTAGACGAACCATTACTTGGTTTTAGCGCCATCTATGCGATGTAATAAGTTACTTATTCACATAATCGCATACAGTACGTTTGAATTAAGATCAACACATTACTGTCGAGAGATGACGCATATTTATCAATACTTGTAATATTTAAAGCAAATTTTAGCTTTGCTATGCCTTTTTGTATTTATATAATATTAAAGTTGAAAAATTAAGAATCCAGCAGGACTCGAACCTGCACCCCCTGGGTATACGCCCCAAGTGCTTTGCCAATTCAGCTATGGATTCGTATGTTGCCGGACTCGAAATTTCTCAACTCTTTTGTGCCAGCCGAAGCTAGACGAACCATTACTTGGTTTTAGCGCCATCTATGCGATGTAATAAGTTACTTATTCACATAATCGCATACAGTACGTTTGAATTAAGATCAACACATTACTGTCGAGAGATGACGCATATTTATCAATACTTGTAATATTTAAAGCAAATTTTAGCTTTGCTATGCCTTTTTGTATTTATATAATATTAAAGTTGAAAAATTAAGAATCCAGCAGGACTCGTAACGAGTAACTTATTACATCGCATAGATGGCGCTAAAACCAAGTAATGGTTCGTCTAGCTTCGGCTGGCACAAAAGAGTTGAGAAATTTCGAGTCCGGCAACATACGAATCCATAGCTGAATTGGCAAAGCACTTGGGGCGTATACCCAGGGGGTGCAGGTTCGAGTCCTGCTGGATTCTTAATTTTTCAACTTTAATATTATATAAATACAAAAAGGCATAGCAAAGCTAAAATTTGCTTTAAATATTACAAGTATTGATAAATATGCGTCATCTCTCGACAGTAATGTGTTGATCTTAATTCAAACGTACTGTATGCGATTATGTGAATAAGTAACTTATTACATCGCATAGATGGCGCTAAAACCAAGTAATGGTTCGTCTAGCTTCGGCTGGCACAAAAGAGTTGAGAAATTTCGAGTCCGGCAACATACGAATCCATAGCTGAATTGGCAAAGCACTTGGGGCGTATACCCAGGGGGTGCAGGTTCGAGTCCTGCTGGATTCTTAATTTTTCAACTTTAATATTATATAAATACAAAAAGGCATAGCAAAGCTAAAATTTGCTTTAAATATTACAAGTATTGATAAATATGCGTCATCTCTCGACAGTAATGTGTTGATCTTAATTCAAACGTACTGTATGCGATTATGTGAATAAGTAACTTATTACATCGCATAGATGGCGCTAAAACCAAGTAATGGTTCGTCTAGCTTCGGCTGGCACAAAAGAGTTGAGAAATTTCGAGTCCGGCAACATACGAATCCATAGCTGAATTGGCAAAGCACTTGGGGCGTATACCCAGGGGGTGCAGGTTCGAGTCCTGCTGGATTCTTAATTTTTCAACTTTAATATTATATAAATACAAAAAGGCATAGCAAAGCTAAAATTTGCTTTAAATATTACAAGTATTGATAAATATGCGTCATCTCTCGACAGTAATGTGTTGATCTTAATTCAAACGTACTGTATGCGATTATGTGAATAAGTAACTTATTACATCGCATAGATGGCGCTAAAACCAAGTAATGGTTCGTCTAGCTTCGGCTGGCACAAAAGAGTTGAGAAATTTCGAGTCCGGCAACATACGAATCCATAGCTGAATTGGCAAAGCACTTGGGGCGTATACCCAGGGGGTGCAGGTTCGAGTCCTGCTGGATTCTTAATTTTTCAACTTTAATATTATATAAATACAAAAAGGCATAGCAAAGCTAAAATTTGCTTTAAATATTACAAGTATTGATAAATATGCGTCATCTCTCGACAGTAATGTGTTGATCTTAATTCAAACGTACTGTATGCGATTATGTGAATAAGTAACTTATTACATCGCATAGATGGCGCTAAAACCAAGTAATGGTTCGTCTAGCTTCGGCTGGCACAAAAGAGTTGAGAAATTTCGAGTCCGGCAACATACGAATCCATAGCTGAATTGGCAAAGCACTTGGGGCGTATACCCAGGGGGTGCAGGTTCGAGTCCTGCTGGATTCTTAATTTTTCAACTTTAATATTATATATATATTATATTTGTTTTATCGCCGCATTTTCAAGTTGCAATTGCCTGTTTTTTTTACCAATGGACTATTTGTTTTTTTTTGTGTTATATGTAAAGATCATATTTTAACTAACAAACTATTTTTACATTTTTATATTATGTCAAATTATCACGTTAATATTTTATAAGTTTGAAGCCTAAACACGAAGTCAATTGACGACTAGTATACGTAAAAGGTATGTTGTTCATTAGAATACAAATAAAAAGTAATAATAAATTTTTCAAGGTGCCTTCGATTTGTAGTTAAATTTCAGAATCTTTGTTGATGTAAAAACTTGAACAGAAGTACCGAAGTTTTTCTTTCTTCCAAATGGAAAACATTTTGCAAAATCTCTAAGAGATATAACAAATTTAAAAGTCTTAAAACGATAATAATGTAAGAGACAAATACAAGACAATTTTATTGTATTTATACGCGTCAAGTTATCAATTCTTGCTTTCAAAATGCAAAAGTTGAGTTATATGTTCATTTTTGGAGCGGAATGCTTCAGTGAAAAGTTTTATTGACTACTACTGGTTACCCCGGGCGTTTGTGGATAGAGTAAACAGAGATTTCTGGAAAACACACATACATGTTATTGTTTCGGTTTGAGAAGTGTTTTGAGATTGCATAGTTATTTTTAACATAATAGTATATACTATTGAATAAACATCAGTTTCTTTTTATAAAATAAGACACCCCTTGTGGTTTTGTAGAATGCGAACATAACTACGAATAAATTACAAAAATAAACAATTTAGAACTTGAAATAACTCCTGTGTCGCGGGGGTGTTCACAAACATACATTTCACACACACAAAGCACAACCAGAGTCAGGACCAATCTTTGCGGATCACACAAAGATTTGTCCCGATTGGTGTTTGAACCCAGCGCTATGCCAACCGCGCACTCTTATACTTATTAAAGCTACTTAAAGTGGTGTTTTCAATTCAAAGCAGGTTTTTTTTAAATATGAGTAGGTAACGTATTTAATCAAAATATATTTAGAACCGTGACTCTTTTAATGCATTGATGCACTTTAATCCATTATGTAATTGTTCTACGTCCATAGAATAGAGTGCGTTGGCAGGGTTACCGGGTAGTTTATATGATTTTTTGATTTAGAAAATGAGTATCATGTGCCCTTGTGCGCTGGAAGCTAGAGAATAATATTCTCAGCTTTTCTAGGGATACACTTTATTTGCTTTTGCGGCATATGGTAGATATGGTTGTTGTTTCGTGTGAACTATTTTTTTTCCTAAATAAGCTAATTTTTTATGGATATATTAACATTTTGAGGCTATAACTGATTCCCTTTTCGTTACGGGAGGTCCAACTTCAAAAAGATATTATTAAAAGTTTACACAGTTTTCTACGCCCCCGTAGTTTGTAACATGTTAAAGTTAATTTCATTAACTAACTCTATAGCTTATGTTCGGCCATACATACATACATAGTTTGATAAGTTAAAAATTAGATTTTGAAATATATAAAGTGACTTTTAATGTTAATTATGAAACTAAGTACCTAAAACTATTAGTAAAAATAATACAATGAAGTTTATACTTTATACTTGTACGTAAATTGTAACTATTGTCCACGCAAGCGACAATCCCGTGAAAATCACCTGCAATCCCAATTGGTTTTGTGTGTGAGCTAATACATCACGTTCCTATATCCATGTGTTTTATTTTTATGTTCCTGTGCAGATCAATGCGCCGCAATCACTGGAATTTACTACTACGACGGTTTTGTTTTGGTACACACTTTGCAATTGTTTCAGATTTGATGGTGTTATGAAAGAATACTGTTTTTAAGGTACCTACTGTACATTTTCAAGTTAATTAAAAAAAAAAACTAGTTAGCAAGTCAGAAACAGTAACTTTATATTTATCTGAGTATTGATAGCTTACTAATTAACCTGGTGGACAGCTAAGTCCAATTGACTTAGCTTATTTTATATAAAAAAATATATACTTAGCTTTTTGTGAATTATTTTAAATATGATATTCATTTACTACTTTCGATATACAATAAAGTTAATCAATTAATACGCTACGCTCGTTATCAAAAGATAACCATTGGTCAAATATATTTATCTCATTATTTATAATTACAGAAAAAACTATGCTCACCATTTAAGACAATAAATATACGGCATACTAAAAATGTTACTATTATTTCAACCAAATAAATATCACGCTTACGCAATCACACTACCAAATCAACGAAAAATACGCCAGAGCAAACTAAACCATGTGAAAACATTCAGTCCAATTTGTCCTGACAAACATCCACGACAACGTCAGTTGTCTGAACAGTAATAGTCCATCAAGCCACACGCAAAACACCTATTTATTTTCTATCCGCCTAGAAGTAGTTTAGCCAAGAATTAAGAATTATGCAGGATTTTTATTTTTAAATATTTAAAATGCAAAATTTGCAAATTACCGTTTTGCCTTTGAAAAGTTAACTACTTAAATTTACATTAATGTAATAATTGCTGCCAACTAAATGAAGAAAAAAAAAAAAATATAAATATATAGTGTCAGATACATTTACAGAAAGTTTTTTGTATAAAGAACAGTCCCGTATTATAAATGTGTCAAAAATTTTGAATGTCAAAAATTTACAACGCATTCTACTTAACATTTTTATTAAACTGAAACGAATGAATAGTCCTAGTAACCTTTATATATTTTTTTTATGTTATACATTATGTAAAAACATTCATATTTTTTATAAACGCACCAAAAGCTTGTTTGTCACAAGAGCCAGAATTAATGGGACTTATCCCGATTTTTGCTAAATGGGAAGCACTCGTCATGACCCAGTGCAAACTGTTCAGCGCTCCATGTGATTAAAAGGCACTGGTTCTGGCTGCATTTGACATGCAAACATTGTTCTGCATCCTTTGAGTTGTTCCCATTCAAATGAGCTTTTATGATTACCAAACAAATAGGAATTCGTTCCAATTAAAAAGGCGATTGCAATATATTTTATTTAAATGTCAAAAAATAAAATCAAAATTTGAAAGCATAGATAAAATCAAGTACCTTAAACTAATTTATTCTTGCTAGTATTTCGTAATGCTCGGTATTTAATGAATGTTTAAAAAGTTATAATTGAAGATATAGTATACAACAACTAAGCCAGCTCATCGAATCTTATTCTCATTCTTTTTTTTTCTATTAAAAAACAATAAATCTAAAAACACATAATACAACTTTATTAACATCAATTTTGCTGTTGCGATCAATTTGTTTAACCTTACTATATCCTACTAATATTATGAAGCTGAAAGTATGAGTGTGAATGAGAAAGAAACTCTGTATGTCTGTCTGATACGCATTCATGGCTACAATACTAAACTGATTGAAAAATAAAAAATATAAAAAAAGAAACAACAAATCCAATGCAATAAACTACCGCAAATATCCATTCTATTATGTCCATCCTAAGGTTGCATGGAAGAGATCGCGCCAAGCGATAAGGCCGCCCTTTGTACGTTATAGTTTTAAGTACCTATTTCTTTGTATGTTTGTTACAAATTGTTTTTTTTTTTATTATTTAACTTTTCGCACAGATACATGTGTCGAAGGCGGACTTAATGCCAAGGGCATTTTCTACCAGTCAACCTTAAGGTGGTGCAGAGATATGATCGGGTAGGTGCATAAGTATCGAAAATTAAATGATTTTTAAATGAAACTTATACAAAACTACACTGCTAATGCTATATAAATGGTAATATTAATAGATTGATTGAAATTTGATGTGCAAATAAAGTTTTCTCTATCTCTATCTATCTGATATTGACGGAGATTGGTATGACGATAGTTTAAGATTTGTGAAAGGACATAGGTATTTTTCATTGACATGCACACGACACACAACATTCACATACCCATAAACTAGATACACAAAAGACACGCCGATGTACTTTTCTCTAACATCACTATACCCTTTGGGCAAAATCTCCTTGAGCATAAGGAAAACTTGCCTGTTCCTTTGTACAGCAAGCCAATAAAAGTTAACGGTACTCTGTAACGGTTCTTAACAATGTAATAGTGATTCGCTCTATTCTCAAACTCAGGCAGGTAATCACATAGTCAAGCTTATTGCTGGAGCAATTTCTGCAGAAATAGTGCCTTAGCGATAAGTCTTACAATGCTACAGGTTACCGTGTAGAATACCAAAAAAAGCCTTTCATGACATCTTAACATCACGCTTTTATAAACCAGAATTGTGTGGCAGAGTATAACACCCACTTTTCACCTGCTATGTTTACGTTCCATGTGATAGAGAAGAAGCCTATCGCCATCCACTAGGCACAATTACAACAACGTGCTGCAATTGAGAATTACCTTACCTAAAAAGCCCAGATAACACTTTATGCCCAGGAATTGAACTCAGGACTTTGTGATGAGAAGCCGCAAACAAAAAAGTATTATTATTGTATCGCCTCATACTGGGTTGTGGAGGCCTTATGGAAGTAGCTTCATGTAAAATACTGATTAATAGCTGAATCTGTTGGACTAAAATCCAAACAATGTTATGTGAAAAAGGCTTAGAGAAAGCCAGCAGAATCTTCTAGGTCATCCTAACTAGTCAAGATTTATTATCTATTGAAATAACCAAATAACTAAACGTTTACGTGTGAAGGTACAATTATCACAAATATTTAAAAAAGCTTAGTTTTTACAAGATCTGTCATACTTAAATAACCAGAATGTAACAATAAAGAACCCCAATCCTATCCGCGTGTTAATTAAAACGCAACCTTTGCGGTTGTATTTGTATTCATGATCAGAAGACACAACGATCTCTTGGATACCGTACTTAAACTAATTGATCTGCTGCCTCTCAAACAATGCTTTGTGTGTTTGCAAACGTTTCGAATTGATGTATTTGTATTCCAAAGTCTGATAAACGTCGTAGATCCCAATCTAGATAAACGAGGTGTGTAAATACGGTTTCAAAGCATTCGTAGCATTCAGCTACGGCGTAGACAAGGTCTGCTACGATGCCGGCGTAGAACTCTAGTACATCCGTTTTGGTCTTTAGAAATGCTGAAGAGTAGACTACCAAACGCCATATTTTCATATAAACGTAATATCCCAAGTAGCACGTAAGTGTCGTCAGCATCAATAATACAGCCAATATAGAACTTAAAGTGGTATAAGAGCGGTATAAGAGTTTCAGGAAAGGTTATAAGCGTTATAAGAGTGTTACAATCCGCTAATAAACAGCTCAGCTGTATATAGTCTTTATAATGGTATCTGCGTACACTTAAGGTGTTATATCGGAATATTACAACTCTACTATACAGCTTTAATAATTGTGTAACACTCCAAGCGTATTTCTACGGCTAAAGCTGTATAAAGGCTGTATTATAGTACTATTCACTCGCTTATTACAGCTTTAAGCTGTATTATAGTGTTACTTGACACTTGTTGCTGTACAAAGGCATATGCTAACTCCATTATAACACTAGTTTTTATGGTGTAATTTAACACGCTTATAAGTATTAAAGCTGTATTAGTTACTTCTAAGAGAGTATTATAGAACTAAAAAGATAAATGACAGCTATAGTACAGCTTTAGTCTGTATTATTGACGGAGACGTCAAATCAATGTCGCAGTCAGGAGATGGATTGAGAAGGAATATTTGAATATAAGGAATTACAACTTAAATAACAGTAATGATAGTGAACCAATATTGACTGAAAGAAAAAACCATTCAACCACACCGACAATCCATAGCTCCAATGAGGGTTCCGAACGAAAAAAAAAAAAGAAAAAAAAAAAAAAAAAGGAGATAAAAATAACATTATTAATTGCTTCCTTCGCCATCATAACACCCCTTTTGATTCCCAGGAACTTGGCACTATGCAAAGATTTTTTGACATTTTTCTTCAGTTTCTATTATCTTGAAAGACATATTATTCTGAAAAATAAAGAAAATACCTTAATAAATAATCGTCAAAATGGTTTTAGAGATTTTAATTCTTTATACGTATCTCTAAAGAGGTTATTAGTTATTATCTAAATGAAGAGCATAATACAGCCTATTGAATAAAAATATTCTATAATTACTCTAATTAGAAGTTAAAAGCTGTACAATAAACTTCATTTATTCCATAGTACAGCTACTGGCGCTATATTGCTCTTCAAATAGTGTTAGGGCTGTTTAAAATTGACGCCATTTTCTAATAAACAAAAACATATTAGATGATTCTAAAAACAATAAGAATTGACATTATTTTGCATTATCTTTAGCCGTATCATGTTTACTAGCTTAAATAACGTTAACTTGGCCTTTTCCTTATTACTTGAAATTAAAATGTTGTTATTCTAACCTTAAAATACAAAAACTTACTTACCGATATTCAGTATTTCTTTTGTTTTTCTTGATTTTTATGCTGGCGCGCGAATATTTTACCGAAAACCATATACAGGTTTACAATAAATATTGGTTTGCACGTTATTTTCACCAAACCAATAAGTTCAAGATCATTTATATGTTTTTCTTAGCAAGTAATTTGCCATTATAATAATATGCATAATGTAGATAAAAAATATGATGTACATTAAAATATCTATACTTTTGTAATTCTTTTATAACACTATTGTAGAACTTTAACTCTTACAAGATACGTTTAGGATACCATCTGGAGAGTTGTAGTTTCTTTTTACACCAAATAACAGCTCTAATACAGCCTTTATACAGTTACTATACAGCTCTTATAACACCAAACGCTGTATAATTTGTGCCCATTTTACACTTATAAGGGCTGTATAAGCGCTTATGCAGCCTTTATACAGCTACTATACAGCTTTAAGTATAAAATTCCGCTCTAGTACAGCTTTTATACAGCTTGTAATGCTACTTGGGATGGGTTTAACTTTGATATTATTAAGTTTAAATCATATCCAAAACACTAAAATGTAGCATGTTAGTAACCATTTTGTCAAACATTGTTTTAACTAACTAACTAACATGACACGTGTTTTAGAGTTTATACATTATATAATAGATAATAGAGATAATAGATGAAAATTTAAAATAAATACAAGTAATTAAAGATTATGCTTATAATAATTAGAATTAGATGATCATTATTTTGTTTGTTACATTCTTTGTGAAAGAAAATAATTGTATATTTTCATTTTTTTTTATACTACGCCCACAGCAAACGAACGTGTAGTCCACCTGATGGTAAGTGGAGTACAGCCCATGGACATCAACAATCACAAAAGCAGATTAAAGATGCGTCGCTGCAGCTGAGAACTACGGTGTTATGCCTCATCAGTAATTTCAGAGCCTGATTTATCTCACCACCAAACCGGAACACAGTAATGGAAGCACTATTATTTGGTGGCAGATTAAAGGTGAGACGGTGGTGCTGCCACCCTCGAGCTCATTCACAAGAGCTCTACCACCAGAATCATTTTCAACATAACGTAACATCACGTCTGTATTACCCATAAGGAGCTGACAGTTGATTCTAGTCCCAGTCAAAAGTACTTCAACTTATTTTTTTAGTACTTTTGCAAACTTTTGAGTGGAATTTATTGCATTTTAAATCTATTGTATAGCTTCTATCGCGGGCCTTGAGCGTGGAGACCGAATCCGAATCCGAATCCGAATGATGTTATGTTATGTTTATGGACCCTTTTAAATACTTTCAATATAGGTACTTTAAACTAGTATGAAGCGATCGTGGCGCAATGAATGAGACATCGGTCTTGCGATCGAGAGATCGTGGTTTTAAAATCCTTGTCTACTAATCCTAGACTACGGACGTGAACTTCCTCCAAACATAAGCGAATGAAGCTTAGAATGTTTGTTAAATTTTATTTAAATGTTATTGCTTTTATTTATTTTTTATTCAATTTGACATCATTTAATTTAATTTAATTTTTAATCTGTTAATTGTTTATTTCATAATAATGTGATGTATTTTAATAATTTATGTGTCAATTATGTAATTAATTTTAACTGTACCATTTTAAGAATTGTAAAAAATTTAAAATTGTAAGGTGTGGACTTATTTGTCTGAATAAAGAAAGTTAGTATTATTATTAGAAGAATAGAAGAAATTTAGAATAACGCATATTAAAATAAAAGCCTTTTGAAATACATGCATTAGACTCCAGTTCAATCTAGAAAACTATTGTTTAACTATTGTTTCAGTTAAAAAGGCTCCATGCAGTAACTACAATGTTTCCTAAGCTTCCAATATCCGTAACACATCAGCATAAACAAACAGAGCCTCCACTCAGAAATACTTCATAGAATATTCATAGCAATATGCAAATCTCTCAATAAAAACAATCAGCTGTCGACGATTGTTTACATAGCGTATATTGTTTCGTATAAAACTCAATTTCCTTTGGTTCTAAAAAGTATCTTACTTTATATGCTTTCCATATTTGTTACAAAGCTCGTTGAGTGAATTAGATGTAAGATGATGAAGTTATATTTATCAATTTATTACCTTCTGACGATATAATACTAATATTTAGTATTATTTATATTAGACGACCAGATGCCAGAGTGGGTAGTGTACCTGCTAGCGACACCGAGATCACGGGTTCGATTCCCGCTTAAGACAAATCTTTGTGTGCATAAACAG
This sequence comes from Hypena proboscidalis, assembly GCA_905147285.1. Lineage (NCBI taxonomy): Eukaryota > Metazoa > Arthropoda > Insecta > Lepidoptera > Erebidae > Hypena > Hypena proboscidalis. The sequence continues at coordinate 5,216,746 of LR990132.1, forward strand.
TGGGGTTTGTCGTAGTCTGGGTGTTTTTTTTAAGTATAATAAGTATGTATTTACAAAAGAAAAGTGTATATTATTTATTAGTATTAGTTATTCTAGTACCCATGGTACAAGCTCTGCTTAGTTTGGGACTAGATGGCGTTGTGTGTAAATTGTAAGATATTTTTTATATTTATTTATTTATCAATTGAGTTTGAGTTTTGAGTTTTAAAATTTCTTTATTGGGATAAATAACATTGAGTTATTAATTAATAACACTTTTTACACTAAGTACATTAAGTTTTACACAGTGCTTTTACCAGGCTAAAAACGCATCTTAAAAACTAAGCACTGATTAATACAATATTAAAATTAAATAACTTGTTAACATACGGTAGTAGAATGACATGCACTATTGTTTATATATTGCATTTGATACACTTATAACTGCACAACAAAAACTTTAGGGCTAATTAAAGCTAAATAAATATTCTTTATTTATTAAATCGATCTCAGTGATCAATGTATTTTACAAATAAACCTCCAAGTGGGTAATCAGTAAAAAACTACTCCTACGCAGTAAGGAGCTCGTGGTCGGAGCTCGGCCACTTGACGTCATCGCTATGCAGTACATAGTGGCCTACAGTGGCCAATTGGGAAGTCTCTTAACCGCCTCTGGAAACAAGTTGGCCGCTGCAGGGAGAACCTGGTTAAGTGGGGATTTACACAAGCAAATACCATCAATTGTGAGTGCGGGTTCCCTACACAAAATATGCCTCACCTGCTATCATGCCCGTTGTCTCCTGCCACGCGTACGCGTCAAGATCTTATGAAAGCTACAAAAAAAGGAGTGGACGTTGCTGCTTTTTGGGTAAAAACAATATAACATAAAGCCATTGACACGAAATAAGAAGAAGTACATAGTGATGGAGCGAGCGGTAAGTTTTGTACCTGTCGATATAAGGTACAAAACTCACCTCTTGCCCCATCACTTATCAATTGCATATTTTATAATATTGAGCATCAAACATATAAACGTTCTTACAAATTTTCACATTCATAACATTAATTATGGAACCAAACTAAAATGTTTATTTTAGAAAGCGTTAGTAATAATTTATGAGCATAATTATAGAGCGTTGGGTGCCAAAAGCAATTCATCTTATCTCAAGCCGCTGAAGCAGCCTTTTTAGTTCATTAATTGAAACTTTGCGTGTTCAACGTTTGACTAAAACAAAGAATTCGCTCATAAAGGTCGTTTTACATCGCAAGCGAAAAGGTAATAGAAAAATCTGTCAAATATAATTTTTATTTTTTTTACAATAAATACAGAATTGCGGATGTTATATTACTATAATAATAATACTGAATATTAGTAAAATTTTAATAAATCATCATAATATTGTCGTTTACGAAACAAAATTTATCCGGAGGCTACATTTTTACGTTTTTAATTTTATCGGTTTTGGATATAAGCTTGTATACCGATAGTTAAATTAATCGAAACGTCCGACGTGCGGCAAGACGATGCATAAATTCAAAAGTTTTGTGGATTTGTACTAGGGCTTGGATGGCTGAGGGCTAAAGCGGTAGGCTGGAATCTTATTACCAAAAATGTTTAAATATATAATTTTATTTTTTTGTTTATTAAGTTGTGTGAGCCCTGAAAAGCTTGGGCATATCATTAACTGGTAAACAATTCTTAGTAATGGTGGGAACCAAGGCGCGTCTAAATTAACTATTATGTTTTGGGTAAACGAGGTGAAAATACAAGTATGGACGGAGCACGCGACTTCGTTTCCTGTACCCTGCTCGTTAACTAACTATATTGCTAACAGGATGCCGCTAGTTCTTTGTACCCTATTGTTTTAGTAATGAGAATTTTCGTAGAGAATTTTCTCACCTAGAATTTGGTGCTTCAAATTTTTTCATGATCTAAATGAATTGTTTGAAGAAAATGTTTTTTACTTACACAACATGACTTTATTTAGTTCAAACTTTTCGTTCACCAGTCATCTAAAAATAACCCAAAACTTTGGCGAAAAATGTAAGAGAAAATACCAAAAAATAACAATTAAGCTGGATTACGTTCACACGCGCGCTCAGCGTCCACTAGCATACACACATTGAAGCTCAGGAAATTGCTTTTAACAACTTTAATTGGACTCTCACAAGAAAAAACTTTTCCAATCTGCCTTTGTAAGTGGCAAAGCTCTAAAGCCGAGATTAAAACGGTTATTAAACACAGTTTGTTTATGGAAGATACATTTATTATTCATGGTGATTTTGGACCTCTTTGGATTACCTCAATACGTTTCGTAGGCGGATCAAAGTGACCCACTCTAAAAGGTTAATAAGCCATTAGGAAAAAGTCGATGGAATGGATGAAAATGTTTTTTGAGTTTAATGACATCATCCTTTGATCTTCAAAGGAACATTTTGCGTTTCTGGTTTTATGAATTCAGAATTTTCTGATATGTTGACATTTTGCACGACTTGGTGTGTTAAATGTTTTAATTGTCTTGTTTTATTGCGTATAGTTTTTTCTGGCTGAAATGATATAAGTTGTGTGTTAATAATAATATTATGAACACATAATTACACATCAAGCTGTACATTTTCAGAATAAGATGGCCTTGTTTTGTTTACTGGAAACGTAAAGCTTTATATCAAGCCGTGTATACTTTGCGCCTGTAATAAGTTTTAGATAAATTTGAATTGTATGTTTTCGTAGTACAAGAAAATCTGCCAAGTGCATGTGGCATTTAGCATGAAAAATTTTAGTCAGTAAAAATTGTGTTTCAACGTATATTGCCAACAATTTAATTGAAAACGATATCTACAAAAAGCCTTAGTAAACTCTTTTTGGGAAGACAAAGCTTTTTTCACTTTGGATTTTTGTTTAATAAATGAATACAATTAAGTAGACCGTTGTTGTATGTTTATATATTGAAAGAATTCCGTAATGTATTTTGCCGTAATCTTTAATACTTCCAATGTTTTTTTTACGTAACGTTTTGGGTGTCTATTATGTTTAATCACTGTAAATACTTAGCTACGTATTATTATCAAAATTAGATGAAGATAAGATGGAAGAAATAATAGCATATTTACAATACAAACGTAATCGAGTCTTTCTCGGGTCTTTATAAATTATTATAGAATATAGATAAATCATATCTAAAATAATCAAAAGCATGTTTGGTCGTGAATAATAAATTTATTTGCATACAAATTTAGAAATTGAAATTATTATTTTAATTTATCAGTTTAAATGTAATTTAATTATTATTTTGAATGCATTTTAGCGTTTTAGATATGATATGTGTATGTCAATATAAAAATAGATAGAGACTTAATATTTATTAATGTTTCAACTTTATTACGTTTGTATTGGAAATATACTATTGATCGTTCCCAATGAAGAGACCATTCTTGTTGCAAGATTCAGTCGTTATTTGCCTTTACAACTAAAAAAAAGTATAATGCAAAATTAAAATTATTTTATTTAAAATTTAAAAACGCTGTATGAAATGAATTACATTGCGTGACTTCTAATTAACCCACCAAACATAATAACAAAGATAAAGACTAAAACAGCCATTCAAAATCAAATACTAACTTAGTCGATAAAGGCCTAACTTTAAAGCAATTTAGTGCGTAATAATTACCTTTAGATGCTCCGTAAATGGCAGTTGGTACGAAAAGCCTTCATTTAATTAAAAAGTCTGTAACGACTGAAACTTAGGCTGTATTCGTATTCGTCTCAAAGTTTTGGTTGGTAATGCGTACTTAAGGCTGTAACGGAACACGTGCTGACAAAAGAAGGGCTGGACGAATATAACAGAAAAAGAAAAATAAGTATTCACCTTTGTTTTCTCTGCATCACCTTAAGGTTGACTGGTAGAAGATGCTTATGACATAAAGTCCGCCATTGTACTATCTTTTAAGTGCAAGAAGTTGTAAAATAAAATAAAATAAATAAATATTCTTTATTTGTGAATATAGCACTTCCTAACTGCTTTAACACATATGATTTCTGAAGGTATTATCAGATGAATAGGTTCATGATAATGTCACATTTGCTATGGTATATAATAAGTTTGTTGAAATATGACACATGTCTCTCTATTTTACACTCAGATTAAAAAACCAATATGGACAATGAACGCAATATCTATGCAAATGATGCTGTCAGAACTCGCGGGGAAGCGGGGGGACAAATACTACCGCGCTAGAGTCAAATTATAGGCTTTGAAAACTAGTTTTGTATGGCTTGCAAGAGCGGTGCTCTTCCACATTTGACAACAGGGGACGATACATACATAAAATTAAGCCGAAACTCTAGGAGGCGAGGCTAGACAATGGAACGCCATTGTGCTGCATGAACCATGAATCTTTTGGTCTAATAGTACTTAATATTGTATTTATTTATTAAACATTTATTTCAGATAAAAATCCATGCAATAATATTGTTATAGTGTATTCACGGAGACGAGTTAGTAGAGCGTTATCTCACTCACACAATTTTTTAACTGCAATTGGTCAGTGATAAATGCTAAGGCGGTGTACACAGTACGAGTACTTTTTAGTACTCATACTTCCCGTACTGTGCAGACGTGCTCTTACTTGTGACTGTATGCTCAACTTGTGAACCGGCTGTGCTTTCTTGACGACTTGGCGGCTTGTGAAAAGTACTATTCATTATGAACTGAAATAGTGTGATAATGGTAGATATTATAATATAATAAAGAAAATTTAATAATTAACTCTCGATTTTATAACCCATAAAAATAATTGTATCAAATAAATGTCTCTCAATTTATACGACAGACGAAGCCGCAGAAATAAACTAAGCGAACTTTTAAAAAGCGCAGTGTGAACGCACATTAACATTTCTAAGCTATTGTTAACGCCCACTGATCCTAAAAAGTTCTTTTTTGTCTTTGACATTTGTATGATAATGTGCGATAGAGAAGGCGCTATACTAACTCGTCTCCGTGAATACACTATAGTAAGTAAAACTTAGTATCTATGTTAGTCAAAATGAAATTATTAATTTACATTAATAACCAGATACAGACAACAGATTATACAGAAAAGCATTGAGAATACAATTAGCATTCAATTAGTAATAATATAATAAAGTTTACAGCATTACATATATTTCCACAGTTTACAATTAAGTCAGAATTCATAACAATTACAATAAAGTAAAAAATATAAATATATATGGTACTCAGACAAAATTAATATTTCCATTTTGTAAGTAACATATAATAATAATTTATAATAATAAAAATAATAATAATAATAATAATTTATTCATTTCCACAATAAGTACATATTCCTTACATTTGTTCTTACTTAGGTACTATACATCGAATTACTATTTTAATGTAAAGAAGAGTGAAATCAACAAAAAATCTCCTGCACTAGGCTTTAGCTATGTGTCGTTCGTTCGATCCCAAAGAACTGGATCAATACTGACCCGTTAGCAAAAAGATCCGGTTCTTTTGACCCGTTCAATTAAACGGTTCGTTTGGCTCATTGACCCATATGCATCAAACGAACGAGTATAGGAAACGATTGATTATGATCTGTTTTGTGATAACCAAAACACCGTTCTATTTTATTAATTTTCAATCAATGAATGATATTATTAGGTAATTATCTTTGAGCAGCTTTCTTACTCATTTGTTAGGGTTGCCAATTTCAAAACCATCAAGATCTTTGAATTTATATAGATCAAATAAAAGATCTTGACGGTTTTGAAATTGGCCGCAATCGAAAAAAAAACACAAAACATGAATTTTTTAGATAACTTATTAACTCGCGTCATGGGTCACAAAAAATAAATTTCAAAATGGAGACCTATTACTTTAATTATTTTAATTAAATTAAATGTAAACATTCAAATCATAAAGTACCTAAGATCTGCAAGTTCAGTAATAATTATAATCAGAACCAATATTCGACCTTAGTTTGATAGGCATTAGACTCATTTAATTGTTAGATTAGAAGATCGATTGTCTGTCTCTCTCTATCACACGTTCGAAATCGTCTTCGGTCGGTCGGTCACCAGCTCACCGGCTTGCCGCATCAGCCGACTCAGCCGTCGCTCTCAGCTCAGTAGCTCAGTCGGATCGCCGCCGCCCCGGCTGTGTGCGTACGCCCAGCGAAATGTTGTTGAATTTAAAGATTTTAAGTATGCAGATATTTAGTGTATGACGTCGTGTAATTGTGTATGGTAAAAAAAAAATTGTGCATGCAGCCATTGTGGAGAAATTCACCAAAAACTGATTCCGCTGGGCGAACGTTGTCCTGGCGGAACTTTTTTTAATCCATCGACTTTAGAAGCAAAGAGATGTGTCCAAAAATTAGTGTGTATTTGTGTTTAATTGTGTATGTATAAATAAAATTAGTGCATGCATAAACTTCGGAGAAATTCAAGTTTCCGCTGCGCGAACGTTTGGCCATTAGCTAGTTTTCATATAAAGCGCTTACATAGAGAGTTGTAGATTTTTACATACGTTGTTTTGAATTTGTTTATATTGGTTTAAAAAACAGATTTAGAAAAAAATTAAGGGTTTTAAAGATAAAGATATAAACGTAAAATACTCTTATTAGGTCTTAGTTCTTAAAGTATGCACTTTGGGGTCTAGATTTTCACGTTTATACAAACCTTGTAAGCGTCTGCAACATGTTGCCAAGTATCAATGATGTTCCGTTAGTAATTTTAGAGTTGTAGGGCAATTTACCATGAATAGTTGTGGTTGTTGTTGTGTTTACAAAGCAGTCAAATATCACGACGTTCTAAAAGAATTGCATGGTATAATGTATGCCAATAATTAGTGTATTCATTCAACTATGCACATGCAAAGTTTCATGTCATTAAATTGAGTAATTAAAGAAAAACAATCAAAATACTGACGAAGCATCGAAAACTTACATAACCCGACCAAGTTCGGATGGCTACAAAAAAGCGGTCGTACCATATATATAAGAAACGTTCTTAATCTTCCAATATAGTATTTATTAATATGGTACAGTTGCGTACACAAGCGTTAGGAATCGTATCTATTTTATGTCTATTTTTTCACACTAGAATATTTTAGATCATTTCATAACTACAATACTTAGACTACATAACCAGAGGACTAACCTTAAGCGTTCAAACAAAATAATTCTGCATATTTTGGTGGGGTGCGGTGGAACACGCTCACATACATAAGTTACTACCAGTACAACGGTAAACATCAATTAAAAATCGAGTCCAGAAGTAGTTTTTTTTAAGTTATTAGATTGTTTGATCCACTAAAGTTGCAAAGAGGAACGCTCGTGCATGCCTAGTCCATTGTTTAAATAGTGTAATAAGCTACAATATGATAAATATTTATCTAAACAGTAGTACTTACATGTGGTAATTATTTAATTATCCTATGGGGTCTATAGTTAGAATCCTGATCCGTGAAATCTTCAATAGAAATTAACTGTATGAATTTTATTTGTCTTAAATAATATAATAATATTTAGATTATATCTCAAGTGTCAAGCGCAAACTTAAATAAAGTAAACCTACGTAAATAGTACCTACTTTCTGTCATAGTCAAATAGATTTAGGTAAACACAAATAAATGACCTATAAATTATATCGAAACAATTGTGTTATCACCTATACCGGGTTCAATACCAGTATTATACTGTAAATTTTGGGATGTTACTTATATATATTGCACGGCCGCTTTTTTGTAGCCATCCGAACTTGGTCGGGTTATGTAGGTTTTCGATGCTTCGTCAGTATTTTGATTGTTTTTCTTTAATTACTGAATTTAATGACATGAAATTTTGCATGTGCATAGTTGAATGAATACACTAATTATTGGCATACATTTTACCATGCAATTCTTTTAGAACGTCGTGATATTTGACTGCTTTGTAAACACAACAACAACCACAACTATTCATGGTAAATTGCCCTACAACTCTAAAATTACTAACGGAACATCATTGATACTTGGCAACATGTTGCAGACGCTTACAAGGTTTGTATAAACGTGAAAATCTAGACCCCAAAGTGCATACTTTAAGAACTAAGACCTAATAAGAGTATTTTACGTTTATATTTTTATCTTTAAAACCCTTAATTTTTTTCTAAATCTGTTTTTTAAACAAATATAAACAAATTCAAAACAACGTATGTAAAAATCTACAACTCTCTATGTAAGCGCTTTATATGAAAACTAGCTAATGGCCAAACGTTCGCGCAGCGGAAACTTGAATTTCTCCGAAGTTTATGCATGCACTAATTTTATTTATACATACACAATTAAACACAAATACACACTAATTTTTGGACACATCTCTTTGCTTCTAAAGTCGATGGATTAAAAAAAGTTCCGCCAGGACAACGTTCGCCCAGCGGAATCAGTTTTTGGTGAATTTCTCCACAATGGCTGCATGCACAAATTTTTTTTTACCATACACAATTACACGACGTCATACACTAAATATCTGCATACTTAAAATCTTTAAATTCAACAACATTTCGCTGGGCGTACGCACACGCCCCGGCTCGCCGCGCGAACCAATCAATCGATGATCCGTACGAACGAACGAATCTTTTTTCACAAAGTGACCCGTTGGTTCTCGCGGTTCGCGCGACCCGGTTCTTTTGATTCGTTCAATCGCGAACGACACATAGCTACTAGGCTTAGCCTGTCTTGCAGGAGGTTTTTATTAATTACATTACCCTACGCGATACACGAGACTCTCTATAATGCATCGCAAATTTGTGTTGTAAACGAAATCCGAGTCAGGCCAGTAAATAACACAAATTGTTTATGCTTGCCAAATGTTTAGCCTTTAGGTGAATGTGCTTCTCGCGTCCCAAATCGATACGTACAGGTTTTCTTGCTAGCTCTGGCACCTAGCCAAATGCAGCAGCATTCGTACCAACTCTCCCTCGACCCCGCGACAATTTATTAGAGCAGCTAACTGTTAACTAATTAATTCACTAAAGGTAGCCATTACACTGTGTTGACTGCTATTGTTTGCAAAAGAATTTGGTGTCAAGTACAGTTTGGGATTAGAAAAGAATTTAATTGTCTGCTATTAAGTCGCAGTTGACACTTTGTGCATTGATTAGGGATATTAAATTCTTTACTATGTTACTTTCAACACCTTATTTTTTTACACTTGTCTTTGGGCCAAAATTTTAATTATTGGGAGACGATAGTATTAATATTAAAAGAGGATGCGGGATATTAGCAGTAGGCTATTTGTAATATTTAAAGCAAATTTTAGCTTTGCTATGCATTTATTTTTATGTAATATTAAAGTTGAAAAATAGGCTATTTGTTTATTACGTGGGATCTACACATAACTTTTAAAATATGGGTTTTAGTTATATCTCCTCCATACCCAGGGTAAAAATGCATAAAGGTGCTCTCAGGCCGTGTAATTTAACGTTAAATAATCGAATGTGCATATCAAATACAATTCAATTTTTTTAAATTTTACATGAGAGGCGAATGTAGCGCGGTCTGGTAGCACCTTAAATATTATGTCGTGTTCAACATAACCAAGCCATGAGAAGGAAAATCTGATACATCATAAGATTGCACAATATTTTCGGATGGCATCATCATGGTTGTGCCCCGGGCATTACTGGAATCTTTGAAGGGTGATTTTATTACCTTTAACCATCGTATTAACAATTGACAAGCCTAAAACAAAACAACACTAAATGTTTTATTTCGCTATAGCATCTTCATTTGAAATGATAACTTTAATCAAATCTTGGTGACTAATGATATTAATTCATTACTACATGCAATTAATTCGTATTTGAATCTATCACACTTACTTACCGACGAATTCTCATGAGGCTCATTTTTCCACGATGTTGTTTTTATTATCTTGGAGAGCATGACATGACATCACGTGTAAAATTTGTAATGTTACAATACTGTGTCAGTTCAAACACTTTAACCTCAAGTTTTATTTGCCTATTCTAGTAAACTAACACACGCTCTATATACCCTCTGACCACATAATATGCATGCAGTGCATTACGTTTGCCTTAAGCAACACCATATAACACCCTGTCAAAGTAATTGGCCAGTGTGTGGTGACAATTATCTCTCACGTCCGACTCTCCGGATTTGCATATTAGCAAGGTAGCAACGGAACCGTGCGTGGTACATTACGCGTTTCCGCAAAACACACTGTTGATGCACTGTGCAAGGACACGGAATATTCTCCCCAGGGATACTAATGTAATATAGGACACGAATTTCTCCGTGTTTGTTGATGGAAAACAGATGACTCTGGCGTAACGCCAGGCCATGCAAGTTTAGTACCTATTGATTGTGTTTGGTGTTGTGATGCTTTGTAAGTACGATGTACGGGGAAATTAATGGGAGCTTACAGTCGAAAATTGAAATATTATTTAAATCGAGCCAGAGCAATCGATTATGCTATGCAATGCTAAACGTAGTTTAGTAGTCTCGATTTTAGAGACTAACAAATAGTCGAGCAATTTTACGATTATATTTGAGAATTTCACTCATGAACTATATCCGCGATTTTGAATTATGTAACAAGTTTTTGATTTCAACAGTTAAAGCAATAAAAATCGTTATTGATTTACTAATCATTCCCTTATAATCAAAACAAACAACAAAAATATTGTAACACAAGCTCACTAATCACATAAATTATAGGTAGGTAATTAATTAAATATATACTAAATTGAAAATAATTTATTTATAACCACTCAGCAGAATATAAATAATTTTCTAAAATTCCATATGTATTTCTAACCATCACTTTCGTGCTTAAAATTGTAATTTTGCATGACCCAAAGTAATAAATCTAGTTAGATACGGGAATTTAACTGATAATCGTAATTTACGAGTTATTTACATTTTTTTGGAAAATATTTTTAAAAAGCCAAGTTTATTTATCACGCGAAGTAAATATGAAATGCGTGCCGCATAACTAACTTAGATATTTAATTAGTTAAGTTAATATTTACTTACTTGTAACCCGGCATAAATTTATGTGATTTGATCATTATATATTTTTTATTTTTTTTTTATATTTCACAACTCACACACAACGCCATCTAGTCCCAAAGTAAGCAGAGCTTGTACTATATTCTATTTATTATTAAAAAGTAATAGATAATAAATAGAATGTAAAATAATCATCTTTCGATTTATTTCTCAATATTTTTTAAAGCATCTGCAGTTAATTAATTATGACCTCAATTGAGTTTACGGATATATTGTTGTTGTTGAAGACTTATTGGGGACCAATTGCTTGGCTGTTTTCCATACAAAAGTAATATGGGTATTAGTTTAATATTAATCAGTTGTATCTATGTTTATTGACAAATCATATCTAAAATGATTTGTCTATAAAAAAAACAACTAAATAATATTAATGTTAAGCCCATATTACGTTAGTATGAAAATACAGCGCTCGAGAGTATACCCCTAAATCATTATAAAAATCATTCTTTTAATATTTTTTAATAAATAAAATTACTAAGATAGTTACTTCATAATAATATTACGTATTTATTGTTTTAACATAAAATTACATGATATAGATTACACATACAATATAATTATATTACATTTCAACAGCTTATAGTTCTTCGTGTTCAAAATAATACTCCGTTTCATTTGATACAAGCCTATGAAACTCTTTATTAAAATAGTCCGATATCATATTCCAAACATTGATTGAATACCAAACCACCACGCTCAGTGAAAATATCAACCTAAATAGTAAGCCCAACATTTTTTAAAAACGTTATAATATAACATACAGAAAGCTTTAATATTATAATCTCGTATGAATATATATCCACTTTAAATACAATTTTGAGTAGTATATAATCTTCTATTTTTTACTAGTTTTAACAACATATATGTAAAGAAGATTCGAACTCTTTCTACACAAGTGCTTAAACCAAGAACTTATGGTCCACTTAAGTAAAATGCAGGAGAAAAGAAGAAGCAAGTTTGCAAAGGAATTCAAGCTATTAGACCAAAGTTTGTACAATGTGCTAGAGAAGCTTAAACGGTTAAGATACTAAGATTAAAACTGCAAAGTATTATCCGCACTAGTGATAAAAACAAAACTTTTGCAAGATATTTATCGGTGGAGCTCCAGTTTAGTTCTTGATGTGAAATATATTAATATCAACTTATAAAACTGGTAGGAGATAAAACCGTGGAAGTAAAACTAAAAGAAGAATGTAATACATAGTCGGGTTGTCTCTGGCTTCAATTGCTTTAAATGAATTCGTATCTAAACTATAAACAGTTTATAAGTAAATATTACTTAATAATTAATTAATTAAGTGTAAGAAATATTAAAACTATAGCGATATAAAACTTAAACCACTTTTTATACAGATGAGAGGTAAATAATAATCTGAATTATTACAGATACACGTAAATCCAAATACTTTTTACATATAAAGGTTATCGCGATCAATTCAGCCTTCGTACATACCGTCTGCACAATAAATCATATCGGAAACGATCTCAAAAATGACTTGAATATGTGGGTACACGAGCGTCGTGAGCATCACAATACTGTTTGCTATTACAAACAGTTTCATAGTCTCCAGGCCGTCTGATGATCTGGAAAGAAGAAAAATTTTGAAACATTTTAATAACTCACATAGAACAAATTGAACATTGAGATCATTGAATTTATTCGATAAACATGTTTTTTTGAACTCTTTTAGTATCATATTTCGATCACATACAAAGCACTTGTTAATTTTGTTGAGATTCATGACTATTTTACAAAATAAATAATAATTTCTAAAGATTATTACAAAACGAGTATACATACCTTAACCATCCACCGAAGCCTTGTTCTTCGTCATCCAACGAATCGACTTTAACTGGAGCTTCGTCGGGATTCTCCGTTTCCTTGTTTTCTACTTTCTGTGCTGTCTTTTTCTTACCAGCGGCGATATTGGTTTTATTTTTCTTCATACTCTAAAAATATAACAAATACTCAGGCTTCAATAACTAAACAATAAACTGTACCAATATGAAAAATCGACAAGCGCTGTTTCCATAAATCAAACGAACCGATTGCTATTCTGAAAAGGCAATATAATACTAAAATTTAGGAACTTCGGGCGCAACATATTGCGTAAAAAGTTCTAAAATGTAGCACCTACACAGTGAAGGCAGATTTAAACGAGCAAAAACCATTTTAACAGCAATTTGTCCCTGCCACAAAGCTGTCCATAGTGCGTACACTGAATATTTCAAAAGTTTCGTTAAAAAACTATTCAAAACGTTTATCGAGGCGTAAATTTTGAATAGGCGAATAGATTTGACTGATTTTTTGCACCCGGAAAGGCAAAATTCTATTGGCAATTCGCAGACAAAATACTCTTCTGCTTTTGAATACTAATGCAAACTAAATTGAAATACAATTATTATTTTATCGTGCCACTTATAAAATAAACCCCCAATAACATGGAATAGCGCTTTCATCGAACAAAGCTTCTAAAAACAAATTCTCTCATTCATGTAAATAAAAAGTATTTCTAGTCTGCTTTACAATATTTGTTTTAAAAACTAGTTCAATTTATCTATCGCGAGCTATCAAAGAGTCTTGAGAGATTTTACAACAAAGACTTCAATGGTGCTCAAAATTTCAAACTAGTCTCAAAGCACTTAGAACAAATCAATCATAGTCTTGAAAACTTACACAATGAAATTTTCTTCTGAGGCAGTATGTCTTTGTACATCACATTACATAATATAGGCTTAAAGACACACTCACAATCGTAACTATAACTTTATTAGAGCCAACTTATTCCGAAGATATATCACTTGAAATCCTCAGGCCAAACAAAACACTGGGTATAGCACCTGGGTACCTAATCAAATATTATTTGATTCAATATTACCTCAGTGGCAAAGGGTGTGCGGTGTAGAAGAAACAAGAGGCACGCACGCCTCCAACGCTGTACACTAACATACCTAACGAACCGCATTCACTGGGAAACCTCTCAAATGCTGATCAATACTTTACGGGCTGCAAATACTTCGGGTCAGAGCTGAAAGTAGTGGAGCGATTACAAAAAAAAAAACAACGTTAGATGCCAGTTCTCTTTTTTTCGAATCAAGGGCTTTCTGCAAGGTTCATACAGCTACAGTACATACCTGAACAGTACCGCGAGCATGGCACTCTGATAGAAGAAAAAGTTACTAGAACATAGTTTTACAAACAACACGCTTATACTATCTATATTAAAGTTTTGAGTGAGACATTTGTAGATAAACTTTACTGTTCGCACTCGAGAGAACAAAATCTATTAGCAGAGCTTTCAGCAATTTGCCCCATTGGGCGGCACTTGTATGGACATAGTATAAGATGGTGAAAACCCATTATTTTTGAGAAAAATGGTTTAAATGTGGTATTTTTTTCTGGAGATTGATCCCAAAAGTTTTACTTATTTCAATTTGACAGAGTTGTATCTTGCAAGTAACGCAATCTTGATGTATAAACAATAGTGACGTTAACAAGCATGTAGAATAGAGAATTGCTGCCTCGATAATAGTTTAATGTATATAACCAGTCGGTTATGACAAAAAACGCCGAAAAATACGTCTTAAAAGTATTTTTATTTGCAAACTAATAACAAAGAAAATTTCTCAGACCACACCTGAACATTTCGTTGTCGACATCTAACGAGATTATGAATTATTACCGACGAGTGAATGAGTAAAATTTGGTGGACTAACGAGATATTTAGACTGCTAAGGTGATTCATAATATTATAGTGAAAAATAGCCTGTTTAAAATTAATTTGAGGATAATTATTTTACTTTTGTTATTTTGTCTGCATAAATATACAATAAAATTTATACATTCATAATTTTTGTACGTTGTTGATGACAGTTGAAAATAGGAAGGAACATTATAAAAATAAAACTATAGCCTTATAGGCTTAGTTAATTGTGGTAAAGGCCTACATCCATAATTATATTTTTTTAACCAAAAATACAAATTTATTCTAGTTAATTATCATGTAACTGTGATGTTATGATAATACCGACACCGATACAGCTGATTACAGCAGCATTATTTATGTGCCTATATCACTATCTGCGTCATAAATTAATAGACTTTGTTTGTAATTTTGTTTTCATATCTGACTATCAAAATGAACGTTCTGATTAACAGATAAATAATATGACTTTGTAGTGATATCATAAACCTAAAATGTATTTTAAATGGAATCATTTTAAAATCTACGCTTGGTGGCTAAAGTAAAAAACAAAGTGTAAGTTAGCCTATACATAAATGTTTATGTTACTGTAAATAACTGAAGTAAACTGAATAATGTAAGTAATTATTAACACTAATGATTATTGCTGAATGCTCGTCATAAAACACTTTCAGAACCTTAAGTGCACGGTTAGCGTAGTGGTTAAAGCGGTCACCTCACCCCTTCCAACTGCAATGATGTTGTGGGTTCGATCCCCACACGGGACAAATCTTTGTATGATCCGCAAAGATTTGTTCTGACTCTGGGTTTACCCTGTGTGTCAGAAATGTACGTTGGTAAACACCCCCGTGACACAGGAGTTATTCCTAGAGCGGGCGTCGTTTTTATTGCCAAAAACAAAGAGCCAGAAGTACCAAGTTGTAAATTTTATCATAAACTGTGATGTTATATCGCTCAATGTGTTGGCATGGGTCTTAGCTAATAAACGTTAAAAATCTTCCGATCGCAGATGATAGGATGTTTCATAACAAGTAAGTTTTAACCCACAGATCGATCGATCCACCTACTTTTTATTTTTACTAAGCTACCATAATAATAAAGATTGAAATGTTAATTGGATATTCATGCCCTATTAACTGTTTCTTTTATAATGTATAATGTGCGTAAGTAACAGTTCTCAAAAATTGTATGGTTGTGTGTATATTGCAACTACATCCGCTAGTAATCTTGAAGAGTATCTTTAACGAACTCATGTCTTCAACTTGGACAGGCGTAACAACATGTACAGGTTGCTCTTTAGAAGGAATGTTAGTTAAGCAGTAAGAAATAATATTATAGGTACTTATCTAACCATAGCAATTAAGGTACTTTAAATACTGCATAAAAATAATCTAATTTACATTGCTATATTTATTTTGTGCAGTGACATTTTAAGGGTTCTGTAGTACCTTAAGGAACTCTTATTGATATTAATAACCAGTCCACTGTGGCGGCCATTTTGAAAATCAGCATGAGTTCGCATATCAGCCGTGACCGACGGCTACTTTAATAAATATTTATAGAATTCACAGAATTCATACAAGCATTTTAAGTTACATAATAAAAAAAATGACTGCTTCACTAAATTCAACAGAGACCTGTCTAGAAACAGCACTAAATAGCAGTTTAAATGAAATAACACTAAAAATTAATATTCGTTCGGTTTTAAAATTGATGTCTCATTAATTTCTGAAAAGTAGCACGGATTATGAAGTGTATATATCATCAAAAGAGTGCATATTACCCTTGTTTCAAACTTACACCGTAAACAAAGATAAAGTCGACTGAAACTCTTGCACAACTACGCTGAAAGGTATTCCACACAAGTTACACTGCATGTGTGTACTAAGAGACTGTGGCCTCGTTTAGAAGTTTCTCTTTATATTATGAGCTTCTGAATTCTACATAACAGTGGTTATTTATTGTGGCTTTACTTCTGAAGTTAATTTTTAGAATGTGTGAAAGTTTAAATTGCAGTGGCGTCGTAATTGAATTCATAAACTTGGCCCGCGCTTGCATGTATAAAATATATATACAGTATATTAAGTTACAGAGGGTAAGAAAATGGAATAAGGTATTAAGCATGCTAGAAGAAAACAAGGTAGGTCCACTTCGATGTACCAGAAGTGTGTTTAAATAACGCACAACAGCGTTATTTACCCATATAAAAGTTTCGTTAAAAAAATATCAAAAATCACTTCTGGCACACGATGCACGTGCGAAAGTGGACTTGTTTTTATATATCATGGTGTGAAATACAAATTCTTGCGAACCATGAGAGTAACACGCTGTGTATCATACAATTTCGTGCCTACGTCACTTCGCCGCAGTCTATCAGGAGTACTAACAGAGCGTGACGTGACACCTCCGTAATTGTAATGCCATACCACGCAGCCCCTCTTCGCAATACTGATCTACTAGTTATTACATGTTAATCAAAAGCAGGTACGGAGACAGGGTGTAAACTATGTGCTGCATTAATAAACGGCAGACGTCACATTGATTGCTTGGCGTTTATATGTTGATGGTAGATTAGTAGATTTTAGATCAGATTTAATTGAGATTGATAGGACCCGTAACACGTAACACCCGTATTTCATAATTTGAATAATTTTACAAATTCAGGTCAATTTTAGTAAAACTGTATTTTTAATTAGGTATATAGACTTACATATTATTACGATGTAAGATTCCAAAAGTAAACGAAACAGATTATTATGTTCGGTTCAGTTCAGGCAAGGAGTATCTCCTTTGATCTAATTGAAGATAGTGGATGGAAAGTATTTTGATTAAAAAAAACTTTCGTTAACTGCCGTGCTGTTTGCGAAATCACAATCTCTAGTGAAAACTTTTTTTTTTATTTTACAAAACAAGAATACAATTTCCTTTTTTTAAGTAGTAGTAGTCATGATGAAATTGCTTTTGGGATTATTGAAACTGTTTCACTGATTTGTTTCCCTTTCAATCAATAAGCAAAATAATTAGAATACAATAATTTTACAATATACCCATTGCAGCTATGTAAAAGAAACTAAACCTACACTTAATTTTAGGAAATTTCGAGAAACAAACTGTGCAAAGGTTTATGCTCGAATCTATAATAAGAAAAAATAAAAGAATATAACATCAAAACGTAGCATGTTAAACTGATACAGAAAACAATCCGATCTGTTAAAAATACGTCTCAATTTAATAAAATTGCCGACCGAAATCCGAATCTTCAATCAAAATTCCTAGCATACCCTATAAAAATCTCATTAAGATTAGACATAAACGTCGAAAAAACACATTCCTTGGATTAACCGGAAGGGTATAAGGAGTATTAAGTTTTAATCACATCCCTTAAAACAGTAGGGTGTTAAATTTTACTGGGAACTATCGTCAAAACACCTGTTTTTGTCCCACCCTCGGACGCCGGGCGCAAAAAGAGTGGGCACCCTGTTTACTTAGTGTTCGACCCCGAATAAGGATGAATTATGTATACCGACGCGGTTTCCAGATCATTAGGAACGCGATTTGAGTTCTTTTTGTTATGAATTAGTTAGCTAGAGGGTTGGCTAGTAGGTAGCGATAGCAGCAGCAGAGTTAAAGGTCTCGGTTTCGAACCCACGGCACACACCTCTTGTCTTTTCGAATATAATGTGTGTATTTATCATATAAATTAGCGCTTGCTAACGGTGAAGGAAAACATCGTGTGGAAACCTACATGCCTGAGGGTGCCTATTAAGTGCTCGAGGGTGTGTGAAGTCTACCAATCCGCACTTGGCCAGCACGGTGGACTAGGCCTATCCCTTCTCATCATGAGAAGAGGCCCAAACCCAGCAGTGGGACATGTATTAAAATACAGGGCTGCTTTTATTTAGTAAGCTGGATGGATAAGGTGAAAACATTTTAATTTATTATGCAAGAATTCTTTAGACTACAGGTATTTACTAGTTTGTATTAAGAGAAAATCCTGTTTTCAATTTTTTTTTACATTTTTATGGCAAAAGTTAAAATGAAAATAAGCTCAGTTGATTTATTTCTGTCATTATTCATCAATTGCATTTAAAAGGTTTCCTTTTTAATAAACAACAAATTTTAAATGATTTTGTTAAAGCAAAGTTGTTTTACCTCACAACTCAATTGATCGTACATCCTCAGGGCAAAAACCTTAATAAATAAAAGTCGGCACCCTAAATCAATCTCTCGAAGACATTTCACTTCAGCCCTAGGATCAAACAACGAAATTGCTTCCATAGAGAATTATCAGTTTCTTTACCTTATTGAGTAGAAGAACTTGTTTTGACAAGTACTAAATAACGTTTGGTTGGAGAGTAAAGCCGTGTCTCCTACGACCCAAATATCTTGAAGAACGAAAAATATTCGGACGATATCTAATAATAATTATATTATATATTTTATAAAGTTTTGTATATCTATACAGGCAATACAAACAATACTTTGTTACTACTATATAACTTCGTTTGTCACCGCCTGCAACATCATAAAGAATTTAGTTTGACATATTTCATTTGTTGTTAATGAATTTAATGTAGATAATGCTATACTTGTTTTTATCTTTTCAGTTCTTTTTTTTAAGCAGTCGGGTTTTTTTTAATATTGCACCTACCCTTGCTTTTCTCTGCACCACCCAAGGTGACTGTAAAAGAATGCCACTAGGTATTAAGTCCGCCTCTGTACTATTATATGTCCAAAAGTTAAATCATCATCATCATCAGCCTGTAACAGTCCACTGCTGGACATAGGCCTCTCCCAAGGTGCGTCAGAGTTCGCGGTCTTGTGCCTTACGCATTCAATCGCTACCAGCAATCTTACGCAGATCGTCGTGCCATCTTGCCAAAAGTTAAATAAATAAATAAATATCTTTCGGTTCTGACGGAAATTAACAGAAATCGAACGGTGATAGGGTGTCAAAATGTTTTGTTTGATGTTTAGGAGGCAGTAGACACGGCTTGTTATACGAGTGATCGATTTTACATTTTAGATGTTATGATATTATACTGCGCAAAAATAATGACCTTATTTAAAAAAATATATATATGCCTATTAATATTTTTAGTAATCAATCAACATATTTATTTGCGAAAACTTGTTTACTTAGTGATCTTACATAGTAAATTGTCAAACATGTTTCACTGTTACAGCACGCAATTTTGCTAGTTTTAGTAGTTTTATATAATTATATAAAAATGAAACCCGTTTTCCGTTGTCACGACATAGCATGAAAACGGCTTGACCGATATGGCTGATTTTTTTTTTTGTAGTTTTTCTAATACTCTGTACAAGGTCCTTACTGAAAAAAATATTAAGAAAATCTCTCAGAAAGATTGAAAAATATACATTTAATTTTGCATATTTTAAAAAAAGCGCGTTACGAATGTCAACCTCATTCAATTTAAAACAAAAAACTCTGTGGTGCTCTATGACACCACAGACATAACCGCGCTAACAAATC
Source organism: Hypena proboscidalis (assembly GCA_905147285.1). Taxonomy (NCBI): domain Eukaryota; kingdom Metazoa; phylum Arthropoda; class Insecta; order Lepidoptera; family Erebidae; genus Hypena; species Hypena proboscidalis. The sequence continues at coordinate 5,237,004 of LR990132.1, forward strand.
TCAACGTCATTCAATTTAAAAGGAGGATATTATAGATTCCAGTTCAAATTGAATAGGTACGCATACATAAGATAGGTCAACTATACAAAATAAAGTAGTGCATCAAATTTACGCTAAGGTGGTATGAAGTTCGCCGGGTCAGCTAGTCTTAAATAATTTATTTATTTATTTTTATTTATTTATTTATTGGAAGACCAACAGCAGTAACAATTAATATTAATTAAAATATTATGCAACATTCAGCCAATTACTACGATACTACGTTACTACTATAACACAGACAGCAGTAATTAACTCATGTAAACAAATTCTATTTTCACTCATTACCTAGTAATAATTTGCTTTTTTCAGAAAGTAATGAAAAAATTAAAATAAGTATGTATATTATGAACAAAATGTTGGTATAAGCATTTCAGTAAATATAATGAACGATTTATTTCATACAATCTCAGCAAAATGGAATCAGCAGCATTTGGAGGCAAAACCAGTTGCGTATAATATTCATAAGATCTCTTCAGATCAAAGCCTCTCACTTCCCAATTTTCAATAATCCTGGCGTTTTTCGACTCAAATAAACGGTTTTCATAAAAGTGAGAGAGTATTTTCGTAAAAATAAGAATCAATTTCAAATAACAGGAAATGTTTAAATTACATAATATACTTTCAAAATCTTTAATCATTCCATCGATCCGTAAGTAATGTATTAAAGCGTTAAATATGTTTGAAAAATAAGCAATAACAAAACCGTTCAGTGTAATTAAAAATACATAATGAAGTCTTTCTTCTCTTATTCAACCTCATAATATCAAACTTCAAACACCATAATGAATCCCCATAATAATATAGATAACCTTAACTTACAGTATAACTCCGCTAATCGAAGCACTGTATTTAAACAGTAGGCCATTCGTTCAGCGACATTATCTACGGGCGCACGTCACTGATCCGTTACTCACGAGAATCTCAACTGTGACACTGTAACACCAGATGACGTGACGACTTGATTAGACTACTTTTGTTGATAAGAGAGTTGTTTTTGTTAATATACAATTATCTAATTAATTTTATGCGCAATAATGCTATTGCTATTGCAATAATGTACGTTGCTTGCGTACATTGTTGCTTTTCATTCCACCTTGTTCTATTTATCACAGCACTGTGTCCAGAACGTAGGCCATTCGTTCAGCGTCATTATCAACAGGCGCACGTCACTGATCAGTTACTCACGAGAAACCCAAGTGTGACACTGTAATACCGGATGATAAGAAGGCTTGATTGGACTACATTTGAAGACAGTTCTCGTAATGAATGTTTAAAAATGAAGAAAATGAAAGTTAAATGTAGTAAACAGTAATATAGCTTAAACATTATATTATTATTTTTTTTACAAAATTATAATAAACACTTCATTAAAGTATTAAAATATTTTAACATAAATATTTTATGTACAATAATGTACGTTAGCCACGCGCTATTTTATCAGTTTTGTAGAAGTTTCCTTTCATTAAAAATTCAAACGCTGTAATAATACTCAAGACTTCGGTACAACTACATTTATCACGGCAGTGTGTTCAGGACGTGGGCGATTTGCTCCGTGACATTATCTACGGGCGCATGTCACTGATCCATTACTGACGAGAAACTCAACTGTGACAGTGTAATACCACTGATAAGACGACTTCCTTGGATAACTTAATTGTAAAATGATGATTAAAAGAGCCTATGAATGAAAACTTGCTGAAGAATTGCGATTTACATTCAAATATTAACAAAGCATACGATATATATTGTAACTACAACAATGTACGTTACTCATGTATTATTTTCTTGGTTTTATAGAAAGATCAAACGCTGTAACAATATTTAAGACTTCGGTTTAACTACGTTTATCGCAGTACTGTGTTCAGAACGTAGATCATTCGTTCCGCATTATTATCTTCGAGCGCACATCACAAACTGTTACTCACGAAAAATTAATTGTGATTCTGTAATACCAGATGATAAGACAACTTAATTTTGTACTTAAAGATTATAAGTTTTGAGACGAAACATTTTTATTTCCTTACTAAATATTAGATGTAATGGAATATTATTTGACGACCGGATGGCGGAGTGGGTAGTGTACCCGCCTGCGACACCGAGGTCGTGGGTTCGATTCCCAATTAAGACAAATCTTTGTGTGCATGAACATGGGGGTTTGTCTTAGTCTGGGTGTTTATATGTATAATAAGTATGTTTTTACATAAGAAAAGTATATATGTATTAGTATCAGTTATTCTAGTAACCATAGTACAAGCTCTGCTTAGTTTGGGACTAGATAGCGTTGTGTGTGAGTTGTGAAATATTTGTGAAATATTTATATTTATTTATTTTCCATGTATATTTCTTGTAGCGAGTTCTTACGGTATTTCAGAGATGTTGCAATCTCTTTGTTCACGATTTAACTTAAGTTGCAGTAACGAGTTTTATCGTGAACAAAGATATTATTTATTAATAAATAGTAAAATATTATTTAAATAAAAGCAAACTGAAGAATTGGGATTTTCATAAAAGTAACGTATTTGATTTGCTCACATGCAATTATCTTAATTTTATTGAAAGTCAAACGCTATAACAATATTGAAGACTGATATAAATTCAGACTGAAGACTGATTTAGATTCCGTTTAACGCAGCACTGATATCATACGGGTGGCAAAAGGTACCTGGACAAGACTAGCTGCTGATAGAACGAAATGGCATGAGTTGGAGGAGGCCTATGTCCGAAGCTGGATTCCCCAATAAAATAAAAATATTATACTGTAAATATAATTCATTACATTAAAGTGAAGTAATTAAGTTAGTTAAGATAATATTATGTAAGTAAATAACCTTTGTTGATTGGGAAATAAAAGGCTTTATTATTATTATTATTTTATATAATTTAATCTTCCTTTTTTATAGGCGTAAATTACATGCTATGCGGGCCTTGACCAAGTATTATTAACGCAGCACTGTGTTCAAAGAAAGATTCATTCGTTTAGCGATATTAGTAGTACGTTGCTTGCGTGCTATTTTCTCCCCTTTCATAGAAAGTTCAAATGCTGTAAAATATTCAAGATCCTTTACCTCGTTATATGACTCCGTTTATCGCAGCGCTGTGTTCAGGACGTAGGCCATTTGTTCCGCGACATTATCTACGGGTGCACGTCACTGATCCCGTTACTCACGAGAAACTCAACTGTGACACTGTAATACCGGATGACGTGGCTGATAACACCACTTTTGGTGATAGCGCCCGACTTAACTTTTGAGTGGTATTGTCATAAATTTAGTAATATTTAATTTAGGTGATTGTCAATTATTTTTTTATCAACCTATAATATCTCTTGGTTGAATATCCAGTTTTGTCATGCTTTTATTCAAATTAAAATTTGTTTTACTTGGACAATTATATTATCTTGTAATATTTTAAAGCAAATTTTAGCTTTGCTATGCCTTTTTGTAATTTATAAAATATTAAAGTTGAAAAATTAAGAATCCAGCAGGACTCGAACCTGCACCCCCTGGGTATACGCCCCAAGTGCTTTGCCAATTCAGCTATGGATTCGTATGCTGCCGGGCTCGAAATTTCTCAACTCTTTTTGTGCCAGCTTTTAGCTAGACGAACCTTATTTGGTTTTAGCGCCATCTATGTGATGTAATAAGTCACTATTCACATACTGTAAGTTTGAATTAAGATCAACACTGTTACAGTCAAGAGATGACGCATTTTTATCAAATACTTGTAATATTTTAAAGCAAATTTTAGCTTTGCTATGCCTTTTTGTAATTTATAAAATATTAAAGTTGAAAAATTAAGAATCCAGCAGGACTCGAACCTGCACCCCCTGGGTATACGCCCCAAGTGCTTTGCCAATTCAGCTATGGATTCGTATGCTGCCGGACTCGAAATTTCTCAACTCTTTTTGTGCCAGCTTTTAGCTAGACGAACCTTATTTGGTTTTAGCGCCATCTATGTGATGTAATAAGTCACTATTCACATACTGTAAGTTTGAATTAAGATCAACACTGTTACAGTCAAGAGATGACGCATTTTTATCAAATACTTGTAATATTTTAAAGCAAATTTTAGCTTTGCTATGCCTTTTTGTAATTTATAAAATATTAAAGTTGAAAAATTAAGAATCCAGCAGGACTCGAACCTGCACCCCCTGGGTATACGCCCCAAGTGCTTTGCCAATTCAGCTATGGATTCGTATGCTGCCGGGCTCGAAATTTCTCAACTCTTTTTGTGCCAGCTTTTAGCTAGACGAACCTTATTTGGTTTTAGCGCCATCTATGTGATGTAATAAGTCACTATTCACATACTGTAAGTTTGAATTAAGATCAACACTGTTACAGTCAAGAGATGACGCATTTTTATCAAATACTTGTAATATTTTAAAGCAAATTTTAGCTTTGCTATGCCTTTTTGTAATTTATAAAATATTAAAGTTGAAAAATTAAGAATCCAGCAGGACTCGAACCTGCACCCCCTGGGTATACGCCCCAAGTGCTTTGCCAATTCAGCTATGGATTCGTATGCTGCCGGGCTCGAAATTTCTCAACTCTTTTTGTGCCAGCTTTTAGCTAGACGAACCTTATTTGGTTTTAGCGCCATCTATGTGATGTAATAAGTCACTATTCACAAAACCAAATAAGGTTCGTCTAGCTAAAAGCTGGCACAAAAAGAGTTGAGAAATTTCGAGCCCGGCAGCATACGAATCCATAGCTGAATTGGCAAAGCACTTGGGGCGTATACCCAGGGGGTGCAGGTTCGAGTCCTGCTGGATTCTTAATTTTTCAACTTTAATATTTTATAAATTACAAAAAGGCATAGCAAAGCTAAAATTTGCTTTAAAATATTACAAGTATTTGATAAAAATGCGTCATCTCTTGACTGTAACAGTGTTGATCTTAATTCAAACTTACAGTATGTGAATAGTGACTTATTACATCACATAGATGGCGCTAAAACCAAATAAGGTTCGTCTAGCTAAAAGCTGGCACAAAAAGAGTTGAGAAATTTCGAGCCCGGCAGCATACGAATCCATAGCTGAATTGGCAAAGCACTTGGGGCGTATACCCAGGGGGTGCAGGTTCGAGTCCTGCTGGATTCTTAATTTTTCAACTTTAATATTTTATAAATTACAAAAAGGCATAGCAAAGCTAAAATTTGCTTTAAAATATTACAAGTATTTGATAAAAATGCGTCATCTCTTGACTGTAACAGTGTTGATCTTAATTCAAACTTACAGTATGTGAATAGTGACTTATTACATCACATAGATGGCGCTAAAACCAAATAAGGTTCGTCTAGCTAAAAGCTGGCACAAAAAGAGTTGAGAAATTTCGAGCCCGGCAGCATACGAATCCATAGCTGAATTGGCAAAGCACTTGGGGCGTATACCCAGGGGGTGCAGGTTCGAGTCCTGCTGGATTCTTAATTTTTCAACTTTAATATTTTATAAATTACAAAAAGGCATAGCAAAGCTAAAATTTGCTTTAAAATATTACAAGTATTTGATAAAAATGCGTCATCTCTTGACTGTAACAGTGTTGATCTTAATTCAAACTTACAGTATGTGAATAGTGACTTATTACATCACATAGATGGCGCTAAAACCAAATAAGGTTCGTCTAGCTAAAAGCTGGCACAAAAAGAGTTGAGAAATTTCGAGCCCGGCAGCATACGAATCCATAGCTGAATTGGCAAAGCACTTGGGGCGTATACCCAGGGGGTGCAGGTTCGAGTCCTGCTGGATTCTTAATTTTTCAACTTTAATATTTTATAAATTATATTATCATTACTTTTCTTATTGTATGCTATAAGTTCTCTGAAAGCAAGCTAACTCTAGCAAGTTTACGTTTACTGTTCTATATTATAACAAGCTGTTGCCTTCGATTTTGTCCGCATGCAATTCAATATTTTCATGCTATTTCGTACAAAATTAAGAAACTGCCCATATAAACATTACCCCTTTTCTAGGGGAGTGATATTTCTAAAAAATCTACACTTACAGTTTATTCACGACATGAATCTACGTGCTGAATATTATGAATTCCTTCTTTAAAATTTACGAAGCTCCCATATAAACTGACAACCCTTAATTTACCCCCATTGGGTGAAACACAAAGATGATACTTATACCAGCTTTTAAGATAGACTACCAACTACACAACTGTGAAAACCGCATTCGTTTCCATGCAGTAGTTTTTGCGTGATGCTAGACCGACAAAACATTAAAAAAAATCGTTTTGTCTTATACTTCTACTGCTGTTATAAGGACCAGTCGTAGTCTTCTTCTTCAATATCTTCAATGTATAGACATAGCAAATTTACAGTTTTATTATATGTATAGTTTAAAGTAGATATATATACAGTTTTTCGTGTAAGCTGGCATCAACAAACCGTGGATAAACGAAAGCATATTTCAAAATCACATGACACTAGAAAACGTCGGAGATCTCCAACGCAAACGAACGCTGCAAACATTCAAATATTGGCACTCTCAGAGATATCTCTCAAAACCACACTCTGAAAAGCTACAAGCTACACTGAATGCAAGCAAATGGTTCAAAAATAAAAGCAATCAAAAACTAAAAGCTGTATATTCAAAGAAAAAAAATCTTATTATTTTTACCTATAAATTAATATCTAGTTGAGATTTCATTAGTTATTATTTAAGATTCTCATTATTGAGATCATTGTTATATTAAAGGTTAGTGTTAATTCTACAAAGCCAGAGAATTCAGAATCCTCGGATTTCCGTACCTAAATAGCACAATAAAACATGTCATAACCGACAATCAAGGATCAACGTGCTCAATGAACTGTGAAAGGGATTGCGTTTAAAAATAAAGAGTTGATATTCTTGTTTTCTTTGCCAATTTACTAAGTACCTTTAATATACTAAGAGTCATTAAACATAACATTAATTATGTTAGTAAATGAGAAAGACATATTTATTTTTTAATTTTTGTACCTACAGTTAGGTTAGGTTAGACTTTAAAATAAGTAATTTTAGGTTAAGTTGATATTTGCACTGTCGCATTAGGTTAAGTCCTGTAATGATAGTTGTAAGGTTGTAATAAATAAATAAATAAATTATATTTATATAAATTATATAATTAATATCACGCCTATATTACCCAGAAGGCTGTGGCAGACGTCCACATTTTACCTGTTATGGTTACGTCCCATGGAATAGGGGGAGATCGGAGATAGGCTAACGCCTATCGCCATCGACCGGACACAATTCCAACTGCCCGACCTGGGAATCAAACCTAAGAACTCGCGTTGAGAGGCGCAGACGCTAACCACTAGACCATCGAAGATGGAGATGTAAAAAGTTGATTAGAATATGGAAAAGATGAAGTCGTGCCTTAATTTTTATCGTTATTTAAAATTATACAAATTTTGAAATACGGGTGTTACTCACGTAATGTTGGTCTATTTAGTCGACCGCGGTTTCGCCTATACGTCTAGGCATTATCAAGAGAATGCAAGACTGGCTGCGACTCAGGCGCGACGTATCGCACTCTCTTGATAATGCCTAGATGTATAGGCATTATCAAGCATATATATATATATATATATATACCAAAACAAACACAGCTGAAGGAAAACTTGATAATTTAGAAGTGGCTTATCTCCCAACGTTGGTTTCTAAGCATCCATTTAAATAAACATTGATAGAGTACTTTCACTTTGAGGCATTTGACGTGACTTAAATTGGGAATATCAAAGGGTTTCTTTTAAAAACACTCAAAGCCGGTTTGGGGACGCTACTTTCAATAGAGACTTTATGAATATATTTATGTGTTGCAGACCCGCTTCGAGGAAAAAAAGGTTAATTCTGATTGGTAGTGCAATACTTTTTAAGAAAAAATAATAGAAACATTATTCATTATTCTAAAAAAAAAATTGTAATAGAAAATAAAAATACAAATAAAAATACTAATCAAAACTTTAGGACAAATCTCAGCCATATGCTGCATAGCAACAAAGCCCTGCAGCGCTGATTTTTTGATGGCGCCAAGGAGAGGACGGACGCGACGGTATCAAATTAAAGAAAAAATAATTAACTAAAACTAAAGTACATACATTATATCAATTAAAAACAAAAAATCAAAACTTAAATATTTTACAGATTGCTACAATTTTAGAAATTATTATATGATCAACATTTTGCTAACATGTGGATGTTAAAAAAAGTCTGATACAATTTGTTATCCTTATATGCAAATGCTCTAGAATATCAGTAAACATTTCTCGTGCAAGAAGCTGTCAAAATCATAAGTGTCATCTATAGTCCTTTGTTCCAGTTTCTACAGGTAAGGTACTGGCAGCGAACGACGTCATGGAAATAATGGCCTGATTCCTTGCAAAATTACGCAACATTCTTCAAGGTAGAGTAAATGATTACTTAACATTTTTGGATATTGATAAACAAAACATGTTTTACCTCATATATTCAGAGCAGACCGATTTTGTAATAGAATGAAGAATAGCTCAACTTTGTTATTTCATTCGTATAAAATACTAGTTTCTTAGCGCGGCTGCACTCACGTGGTCGATCGTGATGTCGATAAAAAGTAAGTTTATATCCTTAGTCAGGTTTTGAACTATCTCCATACCAATTTTTTATCAAAATCGCTTAAGTAGTTTAGCTATAAAACGTAACAGACTTTCTCATTTACAATATTAGCAAGGATTAAATATTTGAACGCAGCTGCGATATACATATATATATATATATATATCAAAGCATCAAAAGGTCGCTTTGAAAAATGCAAGCTATCAAATTTCTCTCGAGAAATGTCTGACAATTTCAGTTTGAATCCGTTCCGATATACAAATTTTTTTTTGATCGTTAAAAACTCGGGTGTTCCAAAAAATCCACTACCGGCAAAATTCTAACAAGTCGAGCGTCATTTTTAGCTGCAGTTTTTACTCGATCCAATGAAAGGCAATAAGTTAGAAGTATGAGATTGTCGTGCCGTGCTGTGCAGTAATTTGTCACCATGCAACCGCTTGTGAGTGGCTTTGCTGCTCCAATATCCCATTTTCTAGCAGGTTACCGTTTTTTAACAAAAGGCACATGTTTTCCTAGTTACGTTAAGGTAAGTATGTCATAGGCAGTAAGGCTGTTTGCCTTTACAAATAACTGACTTATGATTTATGATCGCGTTTCCTCCATGTACTACTCGATAAAATATCGGCTATGTTACTCAGAACTAACCTAGCTTTATATTAGTGAAGAAGTTTTTGAAATACACTATATTAAATCAAAGAAACAGCTCGTCAGCAATAATTATATAAAAGACTAGCTGTTAGCCATGTGGCACGTCGATAAAAGAAGCTTATGTTTTTTGGGGTCCACCAGCTATCTCCACACTATCTTTCACCTTAAGTTTCGAAGCCTATTAAGTACAAACCAACTGAAAATCTATCTACTTTTAAATATTACGAGAGACATATCTTATATCTATCGATAAATATATAACGAGGACAGATTTTTTGTTTCTTTGATTGTAATACAGGGAGTCAAACTCCCTGTATTACATTAAATACGTGTATTTTCTCTCCCTGGTAGCAGATCCAAAGACCAACGTCGAACCGTTCATTCAACTGAACCATCAATAGTGATTGCAGCGGACTATAAGCACGCTGACACACATAATCAACCCTGTAATCAGTATACAAGTCAGAAACGTCCAGACAAATACACGATCAGCTTAAATACGGGATGAGTTGAATTTAAACGGCATTTCAATTTGGATTCAATTAGACCAACCACGCTTTACTGAAACGATGATTACTTTTCTGAAACAATTTTGCTTAATACTAGTTAATCATGATAACTGAAAATTTGTTACGTTTTACACTTTAAATGTAACTTATTAATACGTCGAAAATTGACACGTAAAATAGAAATCAAATACTATAACTATCATCTATACTAATATTATAAAGCTGAAGCGTTTGTTTGTTTGTTTACTTGAACGCGCTAATCTCAGGTACAAATGGTTTGATTTCAAAAATTGTTTCAGTGTTTGGTAGCCCATTTATCAAGGTGCTATAGGCTATATATTATCATGCTAAGACCAATAGGAGCGGAGCACCAAAGAAGAATGTTTCAAAATTGGGAGTTTTTTTCCTATTGAAAGCTTCCGCTGCATGCTTCAACGGTTAAAGTTCAGCAAAAATCATGTATGGCAGAATTGTTTCCCTTTAATTGTTCTAAAAAGGTTCGCGACAGCATATGTCTATCTTTTAAGGTTAACATGTTATGCTTACCAAATTTGTTCTAAAATAATACATGTTTGCAAAGGTGTATTTATAAACATGATATTAATCCTTATCCAAATAAATACGTTATTCATCACAAGTAGATATAAAAGATATTTTTTAAAGGTAAAAAGAGCTATTCATTTCAATATTCCCGTTAGATAGTAAAGAAATAAACATATTACAGTAACAGTATACAAAAAGCGAGGGGAGCAATTTTTGTTAATAAAACGACATCCACGCGGACGATGTCGCGGGTAACAGCAAGTTTACAATAAAATGCTTATGTATGAACTAATATGTCATGTTGCCAATATCATAGGAGGATATGACTTCATACATAAAACACTCTTTCACTTCCATTTTTCATATAACAAATCCGAAAACCAGGAGCCCATAAACTATAATTGAAAAAAAAACGTCGCAACACTCAAGGAAAAAGGTAAGAAAACATTTAAATACTCGCCAAAAATGTAATTAAATTACGCGGAAGCATTCTCTTGGAAGCAAACAAAAGAATGTTGAAGGAAACGTTCCATTAATTTGTGTACTAATTTGATATTTACGAAGGGTTAATTAGTCGGAAGGACTTTTAAAATCGTATTCTTTTTGAAATAAAAAGGTAAGATTTCTGTCGGTGAATTTTATTATGGTGAGGTGTTTTGCTGAAGTTTTCCAGGAATTTTGTTTTTGTTTTGCTTTTTATAAAACGAATTGTTAAATTAGGAAAAAAAAATGTCGTTCTATTTTTTACAGACGGTGAATGTAAATTAATGAATATACATTAATGTTGCATCCGTCGTTTACATTTTAATCAAAGACAAAAAAAGTTAAGAACAAACTTATAAAATTTTATACCTGGTAAACAAAACAAAAAACGCATTTTGAATTTAAGAAACACATTTCTGCGTCGCGAAGTGAATCATTTCAGCTCACAGGATAAGTAGAGCTTATCGGAGTATCAGTTACCGAGGCAACCGAGATAACAGGGAACTGATACATCAAGTAAAGGCTCTCTAGGTAAGTGTAGCTAGTAAGTAGGTGTCGTGTAACCCAACAGATGGCGTTAAATGTACTGCGTAATTTTGTGTTTATTGTAAAGTTGTTCCGTTTGGTGGCGCTGCAATGTTGCTGCCTTTGTAGATTTGAATCAGAGAGTTCTTTTATTCTTTCTTTTACGTTTTTATGGCTATTTTATCTTCTTTGAGGAGTTAAACCAGTGAGTGTTGACTTTATCTTCTCGTTGCGTTGCCTGTATAAAGTCTACACGTGTGCAAGTCATTGAAAGTGATGGTTACGATAATAGGTGTATTTTGAGTGGGCCACACATTGGGGCCCCACATTTAAAACTTGTATTGGAAGTGTCTGCGTATCTTCACTTGGCCAGGATATTCCTGCAGAAGCCTGCAAAGTTTCGTGTAGTCCACCTGATGGTAAGATGGACATCAACAATACGCAAATTCAGATTGTAAATGCTCTGCTTCATCTGAAGACAGCGCCGTAATGCCTCATTTGCTGATAATTTCAGGCCTTATTTCACTACCAACTGGCACAAGAAGGCGAGGACGCGTGTCAAGTAAGGGTTTTCAGATCGATACCTTCTAAGTTAAACTTGCTATCAGCAAAATATTTTTTACAGCCTCGGCAGAGCCGATTAAAAGTTGTAATGAGCATAGAACGGTTACAGCGTTGTGAATAATATACTTTTCGGGCTATATGCTTCTTTTATTGTATATGTATTGGAAGTCGTAGATCACGAAAATGAAGCCGTCATATCATTCGTCAACTACCGGTTACGTTGTTATACGTAGGAAGTGACAAGATATACACTCTGTGTCATATTATATGACATCGTGACATTTAGAACCAGTATGAACCATTTTCTTAAGTGCTACTTGACCAAACCTGAACTAGAACACAGAAGTGCTATCACTGCTATTTGGTGGCAGAATTGGTTGTGATTATAATTTGGATAAAATGATGTTTATTTTTTCTATTTTCGAGGTAAAAAAAAACATTTTTAAATATTAACTACCTGCTGAACTTAATGCCTCGATAGTCTTGTGGTAAGCGTATGCGCTTCTTACCACGGGGTCTCGGGTTCGATACCCGGGTGAAGTGTTATTTGTGAACTTTCCTTTAGGAAATTATCAATAGCAGCACGGAGTTGAAATTGTGCCCGGTCGATAGAAATAGGCTGACCCCCTATCCCATGGGACCTAAACATAACAGGTGAAGTGTGGGTGTTGTACACCACTGCCACACCCTTCTGGGTAATATAGGCGTGATTTTATGACATGTTAAACCTAATAATTATATACAGTCTCACCAAGCAACCATAAACCTAAATTTTAAATGAAACTAAAAATATGTTATTATAAATCTTATCACCATAAGCCCAGGGTTACTTGCACGTTACTAAAATGCTATGCAAAAAGTAAAGCAGTTTAAAATTCCAAAATAGTATATCATAAACTTGTTATTCAGTTGCAGAATGGCAATTTATTTTTAATGCACCGCAATCTGGATGTTTTATTAAAACCACTTAACTTTTTATACGCAAGGGTGTTTGCACATTATGACAGAAAATGTTGAACGTAATTCATAATGAAAACTTTATGAATTGTAATGTTATTCATTAAGTCCGAACATAATGTATTTGAGAAAATTATACTGATATAACTACCTAATAAAAAAACATACTACGCTATCGTATGTAGAAATGACGAGCCAAAAAGATGCCATAAAGTAAAGTTTAATTTATGACAAATATCAAAGTTTATATACTCGATTTTTGAAACGTAAAGTGTTAATTGGTACGTCTCCTACACTTATTTAAAGAATTTTTCTCAATATAAAATAAATAAAATTTTAAATTTAGAAATCATACTGCTTATGCTAGCGAAGTATAATGTAGTCTTTTCCCATTAAGTTATGGCGTGCGTGACTACATAATTTTACATTAAACTTAAAGTGTGGTAAACCATGAGTTACGAGGCTATAAGTATTAATTAAAAGTAAATTGCTCCACTCAGTGAACAATTGCATATGATTACAATTATTAAGTCACAACATGTAATTATCATGCATTAAAGAAATGAATTCTTAAAACAAAAGGTGTTGATAACAATACATGAACACAATAATTACGGTAATATTTATTAATTACACAATAATTATTATATAACAATTTTTATTTACACAATAATTATTGCCTTTTCGTCCCTAAATTCACACACGCCCTCAGATCAACCCCTTTTTGGAAAAATTTAGCACTTTTAGGACAATTAGATGAAATTATTCGTCGCACTTTATGCAAAATTTTTAATATCGCTTTGAACGACCGGACGTGGCAACAGGCGAGCTTACCGGTTCGCCTGGGCGGCCTCGGCGCGGCGTTCGGAAAATATCTGACGTTAGTTTACCGGCGTTTCTGTCCTCGGTGTACAGCACCGAAGAATTAACCAGGAAAATTTTATCTCCTACACTGGTTAATTCGGAAGTCCTGTACAAATCCGACGCACAGAACGCCTGGCTTTTAACTTGTCCGAGCACTGACTTGCCGACCAACCCGTCCTCCCAGAGGCAGTGGGATGGGCCGCTCTGCTGTAGTGTTAGAAAATATCTCATTGATACTACTACCAATGCGGCTGAGCGTGCTCGTTTGCTGGCTGTGGGTGAATGGGAGTCAGGAGCGTGGCTTCATGCACTTCCATCACCTAACATAGGAACCATGTTGGATGACCGTACCTTCCGCATCGCTACCTGCCTTCGCTTGGGTGTTCCTTGCGTTTCTCCGCATCAATGTCGGTGTGGTGAAGCTGTCGATCGCCTCGGGCACCATGGCCTTTCGTGCAGCAGAAGTGCAGGCCGCATTCCGCGGCACTCTTACCTTAACGACATTATCCGTCGTGCTCTGTCTACCGCCGGCGTGCCTGCCGTGCTCGAACCAAACGGCTTGTCACGGGACGATGGGAAGAGACCGGATGGTATGTCGTTACTGCCTTGGAAGATGGGTAGGCCCTTGGTGTGGGACGCTACCTGCGTCGACACCCTCGCGCCATCACATCTTCCAAATACAGCGGCCTGCGCCGGCACTGCTGCTGCCTCTGCAGAAACCCTCAAGCGGCGCAAGTATAGTAATCTTGTTGGAGATTACATATTTGAGCCGTTTGGGGTCGAGACGCTAGGGTCATGGGGCCCGAGTGCCCATTCTCTTTTTAAAGAGATATCAAAAAGCTGATCGACACTTCACGTGATCAGAAGGCTGGTTTTTACTTTTCTCAAAGGTTGAGCATTGCTATTCAACGCGGCAATGCCGCCAGCCTTCTGGGCACGTCACCCGCATTTGACATAGATGCGGAAGTATTTTTTGACGCATAACCCTTTTCTCTTTCAGCTGTAAATAGTTAGGTATGATTTTGTTCTTTTTATAATTTAATTTTAATGCCTGTAAAATATTTTATTTCTTATTTAATAAATAAATACCATTCTTTGTATAAAAAAAAAAAAAAATAATTACGGTTATTTTTTAAATAATGGTGATTACATTGGCTATTAGTAGGAACGGTATGGTGCAAAGAAAAAAAAACAATAAGAATAAATGCTTTTTAATTTCCTTATTTTGTTTAAATGTGAAGAAAGTATTATAAAGTACTTCTAAATTATAAAGTTTTAATTTTTGAAACAAAAAATAAGCATGAAAAGTGTTATGTTAGTTTGTGACTAGCTTTTGCCCGGGCATTTCCGCATGGAAGACGATATTTTCGTGCTATTTACCTTCAAAATTAAGGAATTCTTCTCATGGTCTTCTGACTCCGGATTTACCCTCTTGATTCATATTAAGGAACCAATTTCAAAATTTTGTGAAATTTCCATAAAATAAAATATTGTCAAACTTCTTAAAACAACTTTCAATTCCTAATTCAATGCCTTGGGAATAATATTTACACAATGATTGAAATGATTTCACATCTCCATTTTTTTTTACTTGGCTGGACACGCTGGTCCATGTCTAGATATTCTTTCAATTTTGATTGCGTTCCAAATTACTGGAGAAAACTTTGGGGGTGTAAACTCCTTAACTTTTTAATGATATTATAATAAAATATAGATAAAGCTAGTTTTTTTGATAAAAATACTTATAGAATTGAATGATAACAATGTTCAATTTATTCGGAAAACGGAAATAAACTATTTGTTCGTACATTTTTATGACCGGTTTTAATTAACACTGACCACGTCTAGAATCTTGTTTTCAATAAATGTCCCTATGTCACTTCTACACCTATCAAAATGACGTTTATATCCTTAACAAACGCTTATTTTAACTTAAGCCCTATATACAAAGAGAATTCTTGCCTCTTAATAGCTTATGCCACAGAATAAGAATCTTATGCGTAAGGAAGTTATTACCAACCTTGTACTCCTTTTTGATTACATGTCTCCATGCAAGCAATTTGGTAGGAAAATACACGGTTATTTATTCATCTTATTGATAAACATTGGTCGTGTTTACTTGTTTAATGGTTTCAAAAATTGAGTTGTGGGTGCTTGAGAGCCGTAATTACCGTAATGAATGTATTCTCGGAAGTAAGAAATAATAAATAAATGAAAATGAAGTTTTATGTGTGGATTCAAGCGTTAAATTATGCAAATCTATAAATAAATGCATACGTGTAATTTGGTTTTCAGTAGTCATATTAACTTTGAGGCAAAGTATTCCGACGGGTATAAAAACAAATTCCACCTGGTATTTTACAAAGATATTGAATGAAAGTCATAAAATTTCCATCACTACCACGCTTACCAAATGTAATACCAATTGAATGATATTTTTATAATTATTATTATACTAGTTTATAATATTAGTAAGGTTTAAGAGGTCATGTTTTAAGCTTTTGTGGCTTGTACACCAGAAATCTTTCGTAAATATAAGTATTTAGCACTGATCCAAGGCTAAAATCTATAGAGCATACTCAGAGACGTACTTAGCTAAAGCTTAGCTTAGGTTTGAACACAACACTGCTTGTATTTCTTTGTCATAAAGGCCTAAACTAAACCTAAGTCTAAGTACGCCCGCGCACAATAGATCTCAGCCTTATACAAATATACATAAAATGCTTGTCTTATAAGTATATATGCTAGTATCAGTTTAATTAAACGCACCTATGAATAAAGTTCGTGGATATTGTTCTAAAAAGAAACAACAAAGTAAAATGCAGCAACAAAAAGATAAAATAACGTTCGCATTTTATCTTCCCACGCAAAATAAACTTCAAACGCCAATGATATTCATATATCCGCATAATCTCAGCTACTACCATATAATCGCGCACTCCCAACACGCCCTTACAAAAGATAACTGATGATACCAACGTGATCGGAATGCTGGCAACATCCGCTAGATGGCGCCACATCATTCATGTAGTATGGGGTTGTACTATGTTTTCATTCGTCATTGCGTTGTATTGCTTTGCAATTTTTTGATAGTACTCTTGTTAAATGATATATGTGATTTATCTTTAAGCTACCGTTATATTACATTCGTTCTAACTAAAAGCCAAACCACAAGCATGAAAAATTTGAAAAAAAACATGGTGATAGTATATGACAATGTATTGAACTTTAAATAAAGACTATAGCGTTTAAGTTAACTTTGTTGTTTCCAGAGTGATGTAAATAGTAAAATGCAGTTTCTTTGGAGAAGTAAATTATTTTATCTTATCATTATACAAAAAAAAATGAGAATAATGGCTTAAATGAAGATGTTACTTGTTTAATACAGATTGTTAATCCCTTTTAAGTCCAAATGTATTGTAACGACTAACTACGGAACCCTATTGACTTGACCGTTTTTGAGTATACACTTTTATGGTTGTTAATTTTGAAAATTAAATCGAGATTCTGCAAATTGCCATTATTAGAGCTCGAAAATTCTGTTATCTATCCAATTTAAACATAAATTATAGCGCATTTCCGTTTTATTATTAAATATATAGAAAAGTTTTTCAACACAATATGACATCCTATCAAGTTCAAGCTCACAAGCATATTATAATAAAAACTATTCGCATAGACCGCCACTTACTTTAAACTATAATATTGTGGTGCTGAATTCCCCTTTTATTTATATTTGTAAACGTTTTATTAAGTTTTACACTAACCGCGACTATCAACATACAAAAAAAGCTTCAAGAAAAAATTCTCATCTATTACTAATTTGTATTCTCGACGAGGATAAACTTTTTATACTTTTATAGTCTTTGATTGCCACTATATGAAATTCTTATGGCAGGTCAACAACATGTTTACGAGAATAGTCACTTTTTTTCCTAAATCCACACCGACTATAACGGATTATTACAGCCATTGGAAATAATAACACAGTCGTATTGTCACCATCAATTCAATTTTATGACGTGAAAATGGCCGCTATATTGTTACCCGTCATCCGAATATATCTGGATGTATCTAGTTTTCACCGGTCACGAACCAAAAGGTCAAAGACTTAGATATTGTGGACAACAGAATGTTTTATCCTCCAGCATAATGTAATGCTGCTTTATAATGATATTTAATTCATGACTAGGAAAAAAATATATTTTGGGCTGTCTGTAGTCTGACCTTTTTTAATCCTTGTTATGTTATTATTTCTACCTTACAACAATAGTTTTACTTTTTCTTTTTCTTCAATACTTTAATAAATCGCTATTTAGGTAAGCATGATATCCTTGCAATCCCTCGAACAGAACTCACTGAAATACGAAAACTTTCATGATTAATGACAATCGAGCCATCATCTGCGTTTTATTCTTGCTTTACTGTGTATTTATTATGTAAATGGAATTAGAATCTTTTTGACTGTCTGACTGTTGTTGGTACAGGCACATTGTGGCCGGAAAGATGATCTATAGGAGTATAGTAAATTTACCGGTTTCTTTTTTGCTGGAAACAGCTGTTGTTACTGTAGATTGTCCGTCCTTCTCTAGCACTGTAGTCACTCTATGGTTCGTTATCCATCTTAGAATAACGCAATTCAATCTTATCATTATTGTGAGACAGATATATAAGTACCTCGGAAAATTCCGTGACTCAAACTAGACTATTTTGACTTTAGCCATTAAAATAATAGCAGCACTGTATCACATACATGTCCCACTACTGGGCTTGGGCCTCTTGTCATGATGAGAAGGGTTAGGCCATAGTCCATCACGCTGGCGCAGTACTCTCGAGCACTTTTTAGGCACTCTATGTAACCATTACTATGCCAAAATATGACACACGAGAATGGTTGCAAATTTTGAATATATTGGCAGATATCAATAACATCCAACTATCAAACGCTGAATAGGTACAATGTAACTGGACGTGTCCGCAGTTAAACCAATTATCTTGGTTAATTATGCAGATCAATTTGTCGTCGTGACTTAGCATAAGATGACGTTAAATGCATGTATATAAATCAAATTGATTTGTATAGATAAACAAGATACACTGCAGTATACTCGGCCCGAACTAGCTTTATCTTACGGAAATAATAAGTGAATCTGCTAGTTTTACTATTAAAATCACTAAATCAGTCACGAGTTTGTTTAGGTTAGGTTGCTGACTTAGCAATTAAGAAGGCAAAAACAACAAACAGCGGCCGTGGCGCAATGGATACGGCATCGAGAGGTCGTGGGTTCGAATCCTGGCCATTACACCACGGACGTAAACTTTCTCCTTACACAAGCAAATTAAGCTTAGCTAGAGGGGGTTAACAAGGTTGTTAGTAAGCTTTTAAAAAAATGTATATTTTATGAGGCTCATAATGTAATATATGTTTTCAAAGTTTCGCGATTTGAGAATTTTTTTTCAAAAATTAGACAACGGGTCTAAATTGCGTAATTATTATAAAGGGAAAGGAATACCTATGCTTCTGGGTAACATAGGCGTGATGTTATGTTATGTTAAGTTAATAAATAAATGAAAAATAGCCCATATAATTATACAGGGCGGTATTTTATTCCAAATCAAAATTCATTAAGATCGAAAGAATCATACACACTCACAAACTTACACTTAAATAATTTTAATAGGATACCTAAAATAAAAAAGATTTTCGTTTGGAAAAATAAAAAAGCTATATCAATTAGGATTTCATATTTTACTGAATAAATAACGCAACGTTTTATGCTACTCAAAACGTAGGTGCCTCTGTACGTAATAGCACTCACGACAGCTAACAAATCTTGGTTCAGAATTGCAAAACATGTTTTTCAAGGAAAGTTCCTAGCTTTTTATATTATTTCTAAATAGCTCAAGCTTTTAATGTTGAAAAGTCCAAGCACATTTTATTTTTCCGTTTCAAAAAGTATTCTTATATTCACACTCTTTTTTTATATTCACACATGTCATAATTACTATCTACTACTTCTGCATTTATTATTATTATTATTATATTTAGGGGTTTTATAATTTATTGTTTTATAGTTTTTATATCATAAGAATAACTAATAACTGCGTCTCTAAGAGCTACACATAAACTACTTAAAGTACTTAAAGCTCTTCAAACAAAACTTGCAAGTTCTTTGAAGCTGGTTCTATACAAGATCGAGTGAGCACAGTTTTCCCAAAAGATTCTAAAGATGAAGTTTTCTGTGCTAGATAGAACAACACAGCAACTTTGTTCCTTTTATATCAGCGAGTTTACTTTTAGAGCCACGCCGGAAAGGTTTATTTAAAGTTTACTACTTGGCAACGGTTTAGATTGTGGTCTTAGAGAATGTTTAACGTTTTTTTTTCAAAAGTAACATTGGTAGAAAGCTCACGAGGCTTGCAATTACAATTTTAAATCCATCTGATTCGATACAACAAAGACAAAATAACTAAGATTGCAATCCAAAATTAATAATATAGGAATATTTTAGTGTTTCTTGCTAAAAATCATAATAACTAAGCTGACAGTAATAAAACTTGGTTAATATTATTCCATTTCCTTAACTCTTATCCTACCAAAAAGGTGTTTTTGAGATTCAAAAAATCTCTTTCAGTTTCATTATTCAGTAAAGGCGGCCATTAAAGGTGTTCAACCAACTAATCCTTCCTATTGTATTTTCATTTCGGTGCCGAAAAAGATTCAACAGAATTATATGAATTTATTCTCCTCATCTGCATAATATCTAAAGCTAGGTGCACACCTGCGAACTTGTGACGTGTCTAGCATGAATTTATTTAGCGCATTAGCGCTGCTACCGTGTGACATGTGTGAACACGGCTGCACTTTGCATTTGAATGTGCAAAATGAGACCGTATTAATAATCTTGGCTTCCCGACCTTATGACCGTCTTGTTTGTAAGATCTGAGATGTACCGAGAATTTTGAGGTAAATATAGAGGATGAATATTGTTATTTTGACATTAAAATAAAAACAGACAATTCAATTTTATTTATTTGTGTTGATAAAACCTTTTTGTTGATACCTACTAAAATACACTGTATTTAACAATTATTTACAATAAAATAAAATTTCCAATTAATATTAAATTAATTAATTAAAATGAATTATGAGGATGAATTATGTCTTGAGTTTGAATATTATACCATCTCATAATCGGAAAAGTAACACGGGAGAGGGTGTACATACATAAAATAGCAACCTTTCATTTTTACATTTCATTTTGAAAGGAATGGATCATGTTTTTACATAAAAACGAACAAAAAAAATACGAAGCATATCATGTGTAACACTAAACCATTTGGGGATCTGCATCATTCAGTCAAAAATATTACGATATGATTTCAACATCTGTTTGTCCAATCTTATTATATCATAGTTACTAAAACTTTTGAAGAGTTCAAAAACTTTGACGTTTCTAAAGACTTACTGAAAAATTCAATTATTAACATTTCTGATACCATACATTCTAACAGATTTGAAATAAAAGCAAATTCTAAATCAAATCTATTGGACAATTGTGATTTCCTTTAACTACGGTTATGGTTAGAGTTAAACTCGCTCATTTCTTTTATTATTATTCACTTGTGTCGCGTATTTAAATATTATGATAAAAGTGAAATACGCTTCATGCATATTTATTCTACAATTTTTTTGCAAAAATAAATGCCAACGTATCATCCATTTCTAAAATGTCATAAATATAAATAATCATAATACATTCTCATTAGGTGCATGAAAGGAGCCGCCCCGAGTAACGTACAGTGGGCCAAGCAATTAGGTATGCAGGGCAAAAACTTCTACGCCATAGTAAAAACTGACTGCAATAGATATGCAAGTTTGTATTTCATATTTAATACGTGTAATATACCCACTATTTAGATATGTAACTTACTTATCCATTACTGGTGTAGTAAATCTTTACTATGACTTAGAAGTTTTTGCCCTGCATAGCTAACTCGTTGACCCACTGTACACAACTATTCACTACGTCCGGCGCACCCTGGGCAATTCGCGAATCCTCCAAAGTGAATTGGCTAATCCTTTCACCATGATGGCGAGTCAAAATAAAATTTGACTCAGCCATCGACACGACGAAGAAGAAGATTAGTTCAAAGGGACAGCAAATATTCACGTTCTGTGATAAACCTACTGATCATATTATTGCTAATATTGCTCACTTTACCTAGAAAAAGCACCACAAAACCAGTCAAAGTGCGAAGTATTTTATAATATTTGTAGGTTAAAAGGTTAGGTAGGTCAGTCATAGGTTAAAAAAAACATAATAAGTTCGATCATGTGCCTATTTAATTAAGATATTTTAAGCAGTTCTTTGTGAATTGTTCAGCATCATAGAAAACCTCTTTGGCTTAGGCGCCGCTAACTTCAAAACCGCCAATATCCCGCATTTTGCCCATAATATTGACGGAAAAATGCTTCAATGATAATTATTCGAAGAAATACTCCAGACTCATTTTACGGCCAACGCCTGAAAATGATTAAAGATACATTCATATTTTCAAAGAATCTTGATAAATATTAATAAGAATGTGTCTTATGAAATACTTTCAACTGTGATGAGTACACATACTGTGATATTTTAATATCAAGATGTGTCTTGAACTCCGCTTTCAAAGTAAACATTAAACTGTGTCAAATTCACTCCCATTTGCTTTTCTCTGTTCTCGTGCGTAGAATTATGTAGAAGGAAATGTTGTATAAGTTACACGAGACATTATTCAAATGTTGAATATTGTACTTTAGAGCAAAGACTTATTCTGTAACTCCAGGTGTATTTGTATAATAAGTCTTACATGAGTATCTACTAAGTAAACCTCCATATTTGGGCATGACAAAACTCATTTTTTGTAACGGCTTATGTAAAGAATGGCTTTCTAGTTCAATTGATGGTAGACGGCAGCTAGAACAAGTTCATAATTATCATAAGATGCATCGATTTATGCGAAGGCTTAGCATATAAGTTATGCCTCCCAAACTAGGAAATAATACTCTTGTTTAGTAGGCAGTTATAGGTGAGATAAAGGCCTATCTCCCTCGAGTTTGTTTACAACAACTCTACTACCAACAATCTGTTAGATAAAACATAACAAAATATCCCAGAAAATTTAGCAGAGGTGTTTATAATCCACACTACACTTGTTCTGTTTAGGTTTCAAATTTAACAACTTTGCAAAAACAATTCACTATTTGATACTTTGAAAATTTGCTTTATTTTTATTTTATGGTGTCATGTTTTAAGTAACGTAACCCAAAAATTAAATTAAAGCAGTTTTTAGGGTTCCGTAGTACCTACAAGGAACCCTTATAGTTTCGCCATGTCCGTCTGTCCGTCCGTCTGTCCAAGGCATAGCGACGAAACCGTTGGTGCTAGAAAACTGAAATTTTGTATAAACATGTATGTTAACTATACAAAGAAAGTCGTAGAATAAAATGTTTTATACATATATAAAATCACGCCTTTATCCTAATAATAATAATATCCTTTATAATGGGGTTGCTAATACAGTTTTTTGATTTAGGGATCCGTTTGCGAGATAATTAACTTTGAAGAGCAAATTTTTGTACGAGTAGGGAGGGAGTCCCACCCCTCTCTAAAAGCTAAACTGATAGCTTAAAAAATCTGAAAAAAATCACGGTGGTAGTATATGTAATAAACTTTTCATGAAAACTATAGCGGTTACTTTAACTTAATTAGTTCTAGAGTAATTGGGGTCCAAAGTGTAAAATGCAGTTACTTAGAATAATTTGCGCAAATTACAAAAACCTTTGAAAGTAATGACTTGTATGAAGATGTTACTTGTTTAATACAGATAGTAAATCCCTTTTAAGTCGAAATATGTTGTTACGACTAGCTACGGAACCCTACTGCGCGTGGCCCGACACGCACTTGGCCGGTTTTTATTGAATGGGTAAGCGACAAATAATATTTAGGCAGTAGTAAATATTCGTTATAAATTATTACACTATCTCATCTACAATGATTGTGTTGCTAGGTATGTTAATATAGTTAATTTAGCTTTGAGCCCGTAGGGCAGATCATATACGTCAGATGTGGTAAGCTTTGAAGCATTTGATATATCTTGAGCAAGCCTTTACAAATTACCCTAAAATTGGGATAAAAAGTAAATAAAACTTTCTTATAATGGGCAAAGAATCAAAAATCAAATGCAAATATAAGTCACACACAAATCAAATACGATCCTTTTATACCTAGCACACAGACTAACCAAAGTTTGTGCAATTTTTCATCGACTTATGTCCAACACACTAACGATGCGATGTCATTGAGCTTGTTCAGAAAGATAACTTGATACTCTACGAGACGAATGATGACAGGTAAGCTTGACAAACGACATCTGAGTAACTACGTGCAACCTACGATGACGAATTTCTTACTCTACCTTTATGGAATAACAAGTAGTGCTATTGAGGGGGATGATTTGTGACTTGATTTAATTTTGAAGCATGGATGCTGTCTATATTCATGGATAGGAAATTGACTGCATGTTTTATCAATTTAACCACATTACGATAGAGTTGATTTATTATCCTCTTTGTATCAAAAAAAAAAAGCCAAACAACTTGTTGGGGCTTCTCTCTCTCTGTTACTTCAATGTCCTTGTAAGAAGTAAATTTCAGGCAACTAAGTATAATCAGAATATAACAAAAACTCCCAGCCTTAAAAAACGTATTACTTTGACCAAATAAGGTGGTGATGGTAGGATATTTTGCGCTGGTAAGTATTTTCACTTAAATAACGTTCGAGTGAGTGGGCACACAGATTAAACCCTTAGGCTATATTTTGTAACTGCAGCGGTAGAAAACGGACGAGGGTCCTCAGGCGTGAGCAATACAGTGATTTTATAAACCTTTTTCACTTAAATTTCGAATCATTTTCCAAATAGTATATAAATATTTTACCTACCTCATAACTAAAACTACAAAATTCGTCAACTTAAGCTTAAGCGAATCATAAGCGAAATTTCTTTTTATCTTTGCAAGAACACAAAAACATTCAATGAAAACGTTTTGTATTGAATGAAAATCCATTAATTCAGTTTATTTCCAATGAATCGTGAAGGACATTCCAGTTGTTGCCTGTGATTGCATAGCGCTGTATGTGAGCGGTAATCAATTAATCTTTCAACGAGTAGACAAGTGCACGTCATGTGTTTCACACAATGAATTGTTACGTTGCTTTCTGTCTACTCGAAATGTAGTGGTTTGTGGTCTATAATATACATAATAATATATTAATAACATATGTGCCCGGTGGCTAGGCTCATCCCATGGGACCTAAACATAACAGGTGAAGAGTGGGTGTTGTACACCTCTGACACACCCTTCAAGGTATTAGAGGGGTCATAACAGAGCAATATTTTAAAATATGTTAGTCATCAATATTAGCGTCGTAGTAGAAGATATAGGAATAATTATTACTTTATTAAACTTCAAATTAGAAAACAATAATAGCAGCGTTGAATCATATACATGTCTTACTGCTGCTCACAGGCGATTTCTCTGCATGAAGAGGGATTAGGGCTTAGTCCACCACGGTAGAAAAGTGCGGAATCGTAGACTTTGCATGCTCTCGAGTTCTTTAAGAATCTCCTAAGTAAATGTTGCCACATGATGTTTTCATGACTAACAGTCAGTCAAGCGATAATTTTTAGGATTGCACATGATTTATTGACAGAGGTGTGTACAGTGTCGTGGGTTCGAATCCAAGCCTTTTGCTTTCACAGTCCAGTCTGCCAAATGGCTATTGCTGTTTGCATGTCAGACAACAATAAAAAGCTTAAACAAAATACAGTTTTATTGTCATATATTGTGTATAAACAAGTCAATATTGTTTAAATTGTTGTAGAATGGCAATAATTTTCTACTCTCCAATTAAAAAGCATCCTTGTCTTTGCAACTGAAGGAAATAAACAAATTTCGGTCCACTTCCCAACTGATGCTAAAGTCTTTCTAGTTACTTTCAGTTTTCATTCTATTTTACCTTTTGAGATTTGTTTCGCGTTCCATTTCAACTTTTCTTAACAGCTGTAACTATTCTTAGAATATCAAAGTTTTCCCTTATACGGCGTTATTGACTATAACGTCGCAATGCTAGCTATAAAGAGTTATGGAACTGAGATA
The DNA here is from genome assembly GCA_905147285.1 of Hypena proboscidalis. Classification (NCBI taxonomy): domain Eukaryota; kingdom Metazoa; phylum Arthropoda; class Insecta; order Lepidoptera; family Erebidae; genus Hypena; species Hypena proboscidalis. The sequence goes on from LR990132.1 coordinate 5,262,919, forward strand.
GATTTGGAATCACAGTTTTATGATGTTTAAGTGCGTGATTTGCCTGTAATACGTAAGGGTCGCGATTAAGTTCGAACTGGTTAAGTGCCGTTATACCGAATTATTTTCTCTTGTTCATAATGATATTTGACAGTGATATTTGATTTTGTTATTTTATGTACTATTGTATATATTGTATAATAATACTACAAAATAGTAAAATAAATAAAAACATAACAAATATCAAACTTTATCGTAAAAATACCTTAGCCAATCTTAGTCCAATAATACTACAAAATAGTAAAATAAATTAAAACATAACAAATATCAAACTTTATCGTAAAAAAACCTTAGCCAATCTTAGTCCGCTAGACGGCTAACGAAAGGCCTCTTCCAATTTGCGCCTTAAGACCTAGTACTCTGCCTCCGCATCCAGTCCCCTCCAGCAACCTTCTTCAGGTCGACAGGTCATTTCAGGACTCATCTACTTGCAACGGCTATCGGTCCTTCGGCAAATGTGGCCAGAGCATTGCCACTTTCTTTGTCGGATAAGCTAAGCTCAGCCCAGCCCAATTAGATGCTGCGATCAACTTCTCGTCCAAAGTTGTTTCTACCAAGCTTGATGACCAGCCCTAGGTAGTTATACTCTTGAACAATTTCGAGCAATGATCCATCGACAATATTGGTCTAGGCATGACATGTTCATTGAACATGACTTTGGTTTTATCCAAGTTTATGCCAAGACCGACCCATCGTGAGGCTCCATTTAGGCCATGCAGCATCTGGCTTAACTGGTCCAGCGACTCTGACTATGACGATGTCGTCGGGAAACTGAACATGCGAGATGTGCTCACCATTATCCAGTCCCAGTTCAGATATGTATTAAATAGTTATAAGAGACCGAGGAAAATAAAAATAAATTCTTAAACGAACATAAATGTTATTGAATTTAAAAAAAAAACAAAAATATTTTTCAAACATACTTTACTATTTTATCTATACTTAACACATTGACATAACTTTGAAATAAAAGCGTTTTTAGAAACGGGTATTGTTTTGGACACTAAATGGACGAAAGTGCTCTAATTGCCAAGAAAATACGTTTAGAAATACTTATTTATATTGGGTTTAACGTAAAATGCTTCAGTTAATTAAATACGTCACAGACATTTTTGTGGCAGTTTATTAAGCAAAAAAAAAAATAATTTAATTTTGTGTGATGTTATTTTTAAAACTGAAAGAATTTTTAATAAAGCCCATTTTTCACGAGGGACTGAAAAGAATAAAATTAATTTAGGCACTTAAGCATTTTTGTTACAAAACGCTGAGTGTTAAACATTGTTATTAGAGTTTTTACAGTATAATTATTTGAGATATACCTTCATTCTATCTATGTAGATCAGAATATGTATTTGCTGATTAAAATAATGACTGACTTGAAATAAGATTATTTTAACACATACATTTTTATTCTCTCTAATAGTTGTCAGTTTATTTTAGGAATTTTATTTTTTCACAATATTAATTGGTTGGCACAATACTGTGTAATATAAACATTAGTAGCTGTAGTTAATATTCAGGCATGACTAAATACTAAATAAAACCATTATGAAATAACTCGAGGAGCTACTAACGAGACTAAGAAAGTATTGTTGTTGTTCTGTTGTATAGCTATATTCAAAATATTTATTTAAGTAATATTTTATTTTTAACTTTATGCACTAAAATTTACAAAGGACTTAATACTAAAAGTATTATCTACCAGTCAATCATATTATAATAATAAAATGTTGTACTGCTCAGTCAAAACCCGACGTTTAGGGATAACTTTCTATCACATTATTATTTTTTATTTTTTTTGCAGTTATTTTACCAAAATAGCCATAAAATTACCATAAAGTAATTTAAAACTGCTAACCATTGGGTTAGAAGTTTTATATCGCGTTTATATTTTAAATTCTAATCGGGAGCCAGTCGTCTGCAGCTTCCATCGAGACGATTTAATTCCCTTCGAATCAAGATGAGATTGAAGATCGTTAAATCAACCGATTATCTACTCTGCCCTGATTCAGTTCATTATTTATAAGGTAAGTTAGGACTTTTCTTTGCTGATTTAACGTTTAGCTTGTGAGGAAGGTTATTTTGATTTTGGTAGAAAATGGTTTGCTATAAAATAAAAGTTTTTGTAACAAGGTATTTATTGCAAGCTTTTTCATGTGTATTTAATTATATATTTTAATATCAAAGATTTTCAATATGACATTTTATTAGAATTTTTAAATATTTACCACTATATATTTTGAATTAAGAAGGTTGCTTGGATCCCATGGCCCCAAAGTTTCTATCACTGACGATATTATTATATTTGCGCCGCTTGAGGTTCTCTGCAGAAGTGGCCGCTGCTCCCACACAACCACCGTGCGTGGAAGATGAGATGGCGTGAGCGTCCCACACCAAAAGCCTACCCATCCTATTATGTTTCTTTGTTATTTTTGTAAATAATAGTACCTACTAGACATCTAATACACGTTGGCATAACACTCCAAACAGATAGTATGCAGTCAAATATAGCACAGTTCACATAATTACATCTCTGAGTGAATTCTCCGCCTATCAAATGCAATCAGCACAAATTAGATTACATTATAACAATCAAACACACTAAGCAGATCTCGATAAAACAAATGCATATGTTAATTTATAACTCACATTAACTACGTATTGACATTCGGATAACAGCCAGCCAATAATTGTATTGGTCTGCGTTTCCACATCCGTGACGGTTTCAGTGTGTGATCAATGTGTATATGTATTGTAGTGGCGTATCAAGCACTCTGGTACACACGAGGTTGTTTAAATACGAACATGTGTCGTGATAATTTTGACATTTTCGTACTAACGAACTTTAAACGAAGATTTAAACATAAATGTAGTATTGATATAGTTTTATCTTTGAGACTGCTTTTGAATACAATACCGGATTCTAAATGCTTATACAAGTATAAGCTAAACGGCTTTAACAATAGTTTAGATGTTGGGTATTTTTATTTTTAACTTGAAAATAAATATACCTTCTAGAAATCTTATCGACGTGATTCCAAATTGCTATTTATAATTCAAACAATTGTGTTTTGTTCGTAATCTTCAACTTTTTAAGTTCAGAAACGGAACGTTATAAACATAAAATTAAACCAATTATGAGGAAAATTTTGAAACGTGTTCTCATTATAAGCCATTGTTTGTTTTCCTTGCTCAAATTCGGATTAACTTTTTTTTAGAAATTAACTTGTTTTTGCCCGTGACTTCTGCCGCATGGAGCTCGATTTTACCATACTATTTTCCCTAAAGTTAAGGGATTCCCCTCATACACTTTCAAAATCCAAAAAGTCTATTGAATTGTAAATGCAATTTCCTTCAAAATTGTCTAACTTACCATATAAACTTACAACCCCTAATTCATCCCTTTGGGGAATGATAATTCCAAAAAATATATATCTTATAGTTCATTTACGTCATGTAAGGGGTGACGTGCATTACATGAAATTCTGTTCATGTAATTTTCTTAAATATTACCACCAATATTAACTCATACTCTCTAGTTTACCCCTTAGGGGGGGTAAAATACAATCATAAAACAAATAACATTTTCTAAATTAGACCTTCAGTTACACAACTGTGAAAACCGCATCTAATTACACGTAGTCGTTCTTGAGTGATGCACGTACGAACACACAGACGGAGAGATAGATAGGCAGACAGACAGACAGTCAAAAATAAAAAAAAATATGTTTTGGCTTCTTTTGGTGTTAACTTTTCTTTCTCAATGTAGAGCCATAGAAAGTTTACAATCTTATTATACTGGTATGTATAGATATAGAGACGCTCGGGACGTGGGCCTCGGGGGCTCACTGTATGTATAAAAAAAATACTTCTCGCATTTTTGAGGCCATACGTTTCCGAAATGCCAGCCTTTATTTTGGACAACGGATAAGCATTGCCATCCAATGTGGTAATGCTGCCAGCATTTTGGGAACGTTGTCCACTGGCTGCGCTCTATTAGAATAGACTCTACATAACTAAGGTTAGTTTATCATTAGTTTAGTTTTTTTTTTTGATAATGATTGTGTAAAAATTACCTTAAAAATAAAAATCTCCTGTTTACATAATTATAATAATAATAAGCCCAAATTGTGCGGTTTTTGTAAACTTCATTTAAATATATCTTATATTCTTATTTTTATTGGTTACGATATAGAAGATGCTCTTCCAATGATGATATAATATATTCAAGTAGTTAAGGGAGCGTTTGTACTTGACAGTGTAATACTGTAAGGGCAATATATTGAGAACATAAATAATATAGTAATACTGGAATTATTACGTCATCCATCGTCTGGAGCTTGGTTTAGCAGTAAGTAATCTATTTTGCCCTTGAAAAGCGATTGCTTTTGGCTTCGTACTGCGTAGGCATCTTACAGAAAGCCCAACTGGAATATTCAAGAACTTTATAAAAGCCTTAGTTTACTACACAGTTGGAGGGTAAATATGTCTTGAAGTGGATTTAAATAATTCAGATTGTTCCCATTCAACTTCCGAAAAATCTGAGAATGTTTTTAAGGAAAATTCACGTTTATTTATTTTGTTTATATCATCAAGCTTTTGTTGATAGCAAATATATTATAAAATAATATTGCCACAAATCGAATAAATTATGAGTATCATTAATTACGGAATGACAAGGAAGGAAAGTAAGTGTTTAATGAGAAAATTCAATTAAATTGTGAAATGTCTTTGTTTAATTCAATTGCTTAAACAGATTTCTAATCATAACGAGATATTAATCTTATTACTTATGACAAGTTTAGTATAACTTATATTTCTTTTACTAGTTCTTATATATGAAATTAAAAATTAAATGTTATAAGTTCATGAATTGAGCTGTCTATTCATACCACCCGTATGTCCACTTATAAGTACATGTGAAATAGTCAACGGCTGGCTATACGGGCTGACAAATGACGTCCGAATATGAGGCCAGTGGCGGACAATGATAATGTCGCCAGTAACAAATGGTAGGCTGCAGCGAATAGCGGTGGCGACGTGATTTGAGGATTACGATATATTATTGCCCACGCCGCTATCGCAGTAGGCGATGACACGCGATGTGCCATGCCCGACGTCTAAGTAAAGAGGTTTATTGCCTTGAGTTTTGGTTATGTTTCTTATGTTGGACTTTTTAGTACCTACAATGAAAGGAGAAATAATAAGTGAAGCTTCAAAATTTATACTTTATCGTCAAAATTACTAACTCAGCCACGGGTTAGGTTAGGTTAGGTTGCTGACTTAGTAATTTAGAAGGCAACATACATTTTTGGGGGCGAATAATGGTATTAAAAAGAAGCCTGTTTAAATAGCACCCCAATGAAAGTACTGGCCTATATCGAATTTTGCAGTTTCCTTGTAGATGTGGATGATGTGTATATTACCCTGAGGGTGTGGTAGTGGTGTACAACACCCACGTTTTTAAATTACTTCGAAATTTGGTACGTGTTTTTTTAATGTTTGAACACCCATTTTTCCGTCAATTACTAATCTAGATATTTTCGTTTTGAACGAAATGAAAATGAAAACGAAAATGCGAATGTTTTGGATCTGATGATGAGATCCTAGGGAAATCAAGAGAAACCCTCTTATTTTATCGGCTCTTACCATAATTTTCATCTATTTTGAAAAGTTATTTAGATTTTTTCATTCAACAGTCAGCATTTGATGCTGAGCTGATGATGAAAAGTACAGACCCGACTTCAAAACCTTTCTTAGTGACTTTTGCGTTATTTAATGATTTTTATTTATTTTGAAGCCTGTTTCTTTATGTGATAACACATTAATCCATTCTATTATGTCCATCCTAAGGTTGCCTGGAAAAGATCGCGTCAAGCGATAAGGCCGCCCTTTGTACATTATAGTTTTAAGTACCTATTTTTTTGTATGTTTTTTACAAATTTGATGTGCAAATAAAGTTTTCTCTATCTCTATCTATCTATTAATAAAAAAACAACTTATGTATGTCACGTTGTTAAATAAAACATTGACGATTGTGAATAAACAAAAATAATAAAACAGTTGTTACGTATGCGTCAGGCATACCTTTGGAGCTACATTGAGCCGAGGCGCAGCGTCAGCAATACGAGCGGTGGACGTCACGCCATACAACTATATAACACATTTTTACCGGATTGGTGCACTTTCGTTTCTAACATTGAGCGTTAATCACCTATCTTATAATGTAGACATTTAAATTTTAATTGTATTTTTAATTATAGTCTTATTTTAAGACAATTTGGTTTCTTTTCGACCCTCTGGCGGTGGCCAACGTAATTCAGTTAAAAATATTTCCTAGCAGAATGACTAAGTCACTATATAGCAAATAATGGTACTAAAATCTCGTGTCCCAGTGTTAGAAATCAAACTTAACCGAATTTTGTGTATATTTGGTAGTTCTATGAATCGGTTGTAAGCTATTTTTATATAGGTGAAGGTTCGACAGAACACGCGGGCGGAGACGCAGGACACTGCTTGTCTTCTCAATAATAACATCACATTAAGGCTATATTTCCCAAAAGAGTGTGACAGAGGTGTCTCGCTCACATTTCACCTGTTATGTATAAAATTATTTTATCCAGGGATATTTATCGTTAAACATAGAGCCTAACGCCATACGTTCAATGCCAGTTCATGCCACAAGCAAGCGTATTAGCATTCTTACGCACAAAATACAAGTAGATTAATTATTCTGGCAACCAAAAAAAACCGACTTCAGAAAGTAGGTAAACTAAAAAGCAAAAAATAAATTTACTTCGCACAAAATAATACGTTTTTTCATAATAATATAGTTAAATAGAAATTATTAGATAAATAATTATTTTATAATTCTGAAGTCGGTGCCAAGTAGGTAAATCAGATAATTAAGAACTAATATTCAGTCAGAAAATAGTTGTTAAAAAGATTGATATTATCTATACAGAGTTATTGTTTACTTGGCACCGACTTCAGAATTATAAAATAATTATTTAATAATTTCTATTTAACTATATTATTATGAAAAAACGTATTATTTTGTGCGAAGTAAATTTATTTTTTGCTTTTTAGTTTACTTACTTTTTAAGTCGGTTTTTTTTTTGTTAAAAATTATTTTATTTTACGATTTTAAGTGATGGGTAGACCGAGCAAGAATGTTACTCGAATGAGAAGACGACGGTTACTTGAGACGGAAAACTTATTAATAATAATCCCCGTACTCCTAACTGAGGAGTTGTAAGCTCAGTAACTTAAAATGCAAATATCCAAGTAGTTTTAGGTAATATACGAAAAACAATATAGAAGCCTTTGAAATTTGAGGGTTACCCATGATTTCTCTAGGATCCCATCATCAAATCATGACCTCATATTATGAATATAAGTAATATTCAACGTCTCGCCTCATCTGTGTATAACTTGAAAGAATGCAGTAAACAATACAATTACAATACAATACAATTCTTTATTGATAACACAATGTTACAAACGGCCTCAAGGAGCCTATATTTAAAGAATTATCCCCGTACTCCTAACCGTTGAGGAGTTGTACCTTCCAGCATCAGCTCAGCAATATAAAATGCTGACTACTGGAAGCAAATATCCGAGTAGCTTTAGATAATATACAAAAAACAATATAGAAGCCTTTTAAATTTGAGGGTTGCCCTCGATTTCTCTAAGATCCCATCATCAGAACATGACTTGAAAAAAATGGGACCACATGACAAGTATATCCTTTCAAACAAAAAAAGAATTTCTCAAATCGGTCCAGGCGTCTTCGAGTAATCGGCGAACAAACATAAAAAAAAAAAAAAAAAAAAACATACAACCGAATTGAGAACCTCCTCCTTTTTTTGAAGTCAGTTAAAAATCCGCAACCGAAACGAAAAAGCGTTAAAAATATATTTCTTTCTCATAGGAATTAAATTCATCATGAGAAGAACAATAGTCGTTATAAGATCAAGTTTAATGAAAACACAGGATAATATTGAAACAGGTTCTGTTTTAAAGATATTACCGCAGTGTTTGTTTGCCCAGCAAACGAGTTAGTCGTGCATATGGTCAACGTTATCTGATCGAATTAGTCATCGCCTATTCTTTTGTTTACGGTGCGCTCGGCTTGGGTCGCCGGCGGCGGTCGGCGGCCGGCTACCTGAGTGACAGTTTTAGGTAGTAAACAATGTCAAGTTGCGAATCATTAGATATTACAAATAGTATGGCAGCAAATACACAAGAAAAGGAAGACAATATACAATTAGTTATATAGTGGGTTACCAGTTATGGTTGTAGGCCAGCAATGGTAGTAAGGGCGCGTGTGAAACACTTGAGTTATATGCGTCGATATTATAATTGTTCAAGCATACCTTTTAAGTCCTTTATGTTACCATAAAGGACACAAATAAAAATCCAACTTGGTCGGTACGCAAAAAGGAGAAGTTTATTTCACAAGCACAAGCATAACACTATATATATATAAAGTTCAGAAGAAAGAGAAACGAGAGAAAGAAGAGGAAATAGCGAAAAACAAATAACACATTAATTTGCGCGGAAGGCGGTCAATGCGCGAGCGCAACAAAGGTGCACAGGTGTCGCGTTGATATATCTAAGGAAGACTGACTATCTAATGCCCGCCGCGCGGTCGAACATTCTCGAGCGCGGTGGACCGGTTCTTAAGTATGCAAAATAAAGCGGGCTATTCAATATGCTCGTGTCCATTGCACCGTACATCACATCGTCCGTCATTACCGGACGACGTCCGAGATATTCGTAATAAATAATGTTTTGTATTTATATACATAAATATTATTGTTGATTATGTTTACAAATAAATATATAACATAAAGTAAATATATATTTATATTATTTGAATATAAGAAAAGATAAAAAATAAGTATATTTGTAAATAAATGATATTGTACATATTATAAGATATCTATTTTAAATAAATATGTGGGAATTTATATAATAAATAAATAAATAAATAAGGAGCCCACATCACTCCCCCCCAGAGACCGTCCCTACGGGCGATAATAATCCGGAAATCGAACCCTGCGTCCAGAGCGAGTCGTTCTGGTAAGTGACTGACCTGAATCAAGCAGGATTGGGGAAGGATCAGGAATGGGATTAGGAGATGGAGTGGGGGAAGGAGATGGGGTAGGTATTGGAGTAGGAGAAGTGTCGACGAATAGATAGGCCGGCTTAAGGCGGTCTATGGATACTGTGACAATTTTCCCCTTGAACCTAATTTTAAAATTTTTGTCTCCGCGTTCTACCACTTCATATGGCCCAGTATATGGGGGCTGTAATGAAGCACGCAGCGAATCATCTCTTAAAAATACGTGAGATGATGTATTTAAATCTTTATAGATAAATATTTTATTTTTATTGTGACGCGCAGCTGGAGAAGGGCTAAGTTTTGCAACAAAAAGACGTAACCGAGTAGCAAAATCGGTAATATCTGTTGAGCCTGATTCAGTCGGCTGGAAGAATTCTCCAGGTAGGCGAAGGGGCTCACCATAAACTAACTCGGCCGCAGAAGCATTTAAGTCCTCTTTATAGGCTGATCTGATACCTAGTAGCACCAGAGGTAAAGTGTCAACCCAATTGGAGTCAGCATGGCACATTATTGACGCCTTTAGCTGCCTGTGGAAGCGTTCCACCAGGCCATTACAAGCCGGGTGATAAGCCGTTGTGCGGCGATGTTTAAATCCAATCACTTTTCCAAGATACTGGAAAAGTGCGGATTCAAATTGCCGCCCGCGGTCAGTGACAATATCAGTGGGACATCCAAATCTGGATATCCACGATATTAAAGTCTTGCCCACGGTTTCAGCTGTCATGTCGATCATGGGTGTAACCTCAGGCCACCTGGTGAAACGATCGACTACCGTTAGGCAATAGCGGTAGCCTTGTGAAGGTGGAAGCGGGCCAACAATGTCCACATGAATAAATGCGAACCGAGCGCGAGGTAAATCGAATGTACCCAACGGTGCTGATACGTGGCGATTTACCTTGGCGCGTTGGCAGGAGAGACAGCTCCGTGCCCACTCTCGACAATCTTTACGCATTCCAGGCCAAACAAACCGCTGAGCAATAAGCTTAGTGGTTGCCGCGACGCCTGGATGGCTAAAACTATGAAGATTATCGAAGAGTGGTTTCCTTAATGCCTTGGTAATGAAAGGACGTGGTGATGGTGTACTTACATCACAATACAGTTCCTTAGTGCTACCAGATACCTTGAACTTTTCCAGGCGGAGTGAAAATTCACCGCCAACATATTGGAGAAGTTCTTGGTCAGAAGACTGAGAATCAGCTAACTGATCCAAGTCAATTGGCATATGCAATTCATCAACACGTGACAATGTGTCGGCGACAATATTGTCTTTGCCAGATATGTGTCGAATGTCGGTTGTGAATTGCGATATGTAATCAAGATGACGATGCTGACGAGGCGAGCAATTGGCTTTCCGTTCACGAAAAGCGAAAGTGATCGGCTTGTGGTCAGTAAAAATTATGAAGTGGCGAGCCTCCAACATGTGACGAAAATATTTTATAGCGTCATATATTGCAAGAAGCTCGCGGTCATAGGGAGAATACTTTTGTTGAGCTGGGCTCAACTTTCGTGAGAAAAACGCAAGTGGCTCCCAATGACCGTCCTTCAGCTGCTGTACTACTGCACCCATTGCTAAGTCAGATGCGTCCGTGACTAGCGTGAGTTCAGCATCACAATCTGGATGGGCTAGTAGTGCAGCATTAGCCAGACTCTGTTTACACTGGTCAAAGGCAAGGAGTGTCTCACCAGACAAATTAACAGGGTGAGTCGCCTTTACCGAACCAGCAAGTAAGGCATTTAATGGGGCTTGAGTCACGGCTGCGTTGGGCAAAAATCTGCGATAGAAATTCATCATCCCCAAGAAACGCCTCAATTGCCGGACGGTCTTTGGTGGAGGGAATTCTGAAATTGCCTGTACCTTTGACTCAAGAGGTTTAGTGCCCGCTTCGGAGATACGATAACCGAGGAATGTTACCTCATTTGCTCCAAAAACGCACTTAGAAGTGTTAATCAGGATACCATAATCCTTCATGCGCTGGAATAACTGCTCCAGGTGCTGCTCATGTAGGTCCTGATTCTTACTAAACAAGAGAAAATCGTCACAGTAAGGATACACGAAATCAAAGCCTCTAGTCATTTCGTCGACAAATCTCTGAAATGTTTGGCCTGCGTTGCGTAGACCAAACGTCATAAAAGGGAATTCATACATACCGAAAGGTGTGGTGATGGCAGTCTTTGAAATATCCTCTTCGAAAACCGGAATTTGATTGTATGCTTTGACCAGGTCAATCGTGCTAAAGACTTTACAACCAGCTATACTATGGGCAAAGTCGTGAATGTGCCTAATAGGGTAACGGTCGGGGACCGTCCGTGCATTTAACATCCTGTAATCACCACATGGTCGCCAACCGTTATCCTTCTTAGGCGCCAGGTGTAAGGGAGAAGCCCAAGAGCTCTCAGAAGGACGCGCTGTGCCGTTGGATAGCATGAGTTCGAATTCCTTCTTAGCTATCTGAAGTTTGTCGGGGGCAAGCCTACGGGGATTACAAAACACGGGAGGGCCGGGTGTCGTACGGATGTGGTGCACGGTGGAATGTTTCGGCGTCCACGGCGTGCCTGAAGGGCGAGTAATCTCAGGATACTTGCTCAACAGGACGTGAAACCTTGTGTCACCTGTCAAAATTTTAATTGAACACACATTAGTTTTAGCAATACAAGCATCGGCAGATAAAGTCGTAGTATTATCAATTAAGCGCTGATTGCGTACATCAACAATTAAATTAAAATGACTCAAAAAGTCTACACCGATTATAGCTTTAGTTACATTAGCAACGATAAATCTCCATTGGAAATTTCGCCTTAAACCTAAATTTAAATTAAGCTCAACACAACCAAAAGTCTCTATGGAAGTTCCGTTTGCCGCACACAGTTCAAAGTCAGTCCTGGCTCGACGTTCATGAAGTAACGATCGGGGGTAGACACATAAATCGCTACCTGTGTCCACCAGGAACTTCATGTTGGAGTTACGGTCAAAAACGAAGAGGCGACCTGCAGATGCTGGGCAATCGTCAGCCGCCATTAGCGACCGCCCGTGGCTTTTCCCGACGACTTACTGTAGTCGCACGGCTTCATACAAGAGTTGGCCTTTGACCCAAACTTGGAGTGGTACCAGCAGAGAGGGTACTTCTGATAGCTGGAGTTAGACCTTGACCTCGGACGTGAAGGTGATTGACGCTGTCGTGGTCTGGATCGACCGCTAGAACGTTTGGGTGAGCGATTGCGACGGTCATCAAGCTTCGCTTCAAGGCGCTCAACCATTTTTCTCAGCTCAGCGATCTCATTCGACGAGCTGCTGCTAGTTGTTGGTCCGACGGCTGCCTCAGCGACGACAGAAGGTGAAGTTAGATCGTGGATACGATCTGCTAAGTCCGCGAGCTGATCCAGAGGCTGTTCGGCCTGGCTTGCTAACACCGTCTGGATACCGATTGGCAGCTGGTTACTCCATATTTGCCTGACGATATCATCTGCAGCGGAGGGACCGGCCAAATCTTGCAAGTGGCGCAGGAACTGTGATGGTTTTCTGTCACCTAATTTTTCCTGGGTCAACAACTGCTTCACTTTCACCTCGCGAGAAGCTGATAGTCTTCGGATAATTTCTGTCTTGATTTTATCATACCCGCCGTACTTAGGGGGCTTTATAATAATGTCCTTCACAGCCTTGGCATGGTGAATGTCTAGGTTGGTCACGACGGTGCTGAATTTGACGGCTTCGTCAATGACGTCAAAGGCTTCAAATTGACGTTCAAGAAGCGCGAACCAAAGTTCAGGATCTTCCGATGAAAATTTTGGCACCTTAAATCTGACCTGCCGGTAATCGGATGCCGTATCGTGTCGGTCGGATGACGTGTCGTGCCGGATAGTGGAAACAGGCACTGGGGTCATGGGCTTTGGTTGCCGCAAAGTCACATGTTCGTCTTGGGAGACATTCAGAGTGCTCTTCAGCCCACCTACGGACTTGATGGTATCATCCGAGCTGTCACTTTGGTCACTAGGATCGCCACGACGACGACTATGTCCACTGTGTTCGCCTTCACTCATTTCTCACGCGTGCACTGTAGGGTCACCAGTTATAGTGGGTTCCCAGTTATGGTTGTAGGCCAGCAATGGTAGTAAGGGCGCGTGTGAAACACTTGAGTTATATGCGTCGATATTATAATTGTTCAAGCATACCTTTTAAGTCCTTTATGGTAAACACAAATAAAAATCCAACTTGGTCGGTACGCAAAAAGGAGAAGTTTATTTCACAAGCACAAGCATAACACTATATATATATAAAGTTCAGAAGAAAGAGAAACGAGAGAAAGAAGAGGAAATAGCGAAAAACAAATAACACATTAATTTGCGCGGAAGGCGGTCAATGCGCGAGCGCAACAAAGGTGCACAGGTGTCGCGTCGATATATCTAAGGAAGACTGACTATCTAATGCCCGCCGCGCGGTCGAACATTCTCGAGCGCGGTGGACCGGTTCTTAAGTATGCAAAATAAAGCGGGCTATTCAATATGCTCGTGTCCATTGCACCGTACATCACATCGTCCGTCATTACCGGACGACGTCCGAGATATTCGTAATAAATAATGTTTTGTATTTATATACATAAATATTATTGTTGATTATGTTTACAAATAAATATATAACATAAAGTAAATATATATTTATATTATTTGAATATAAGAAAAGATAAAAAATAAGTATATTTGTAAATAAATGATATTGTACATATTATAAGATATCTATTTGAAATAAATATGTGGGAATTTATATAATAAATAAATAAATAAATAAGGAGCCCACAGTTACGATGGAGGGAGTTGAACTAACTGATGACCGACAAAATAATGAAAATGTACACCCACCATTTAATAAACGCGCTATGGAGTTGGATGAAGAAGATAAGTGGACGACTGTCACCAAATACAGCAAGTGAGTTCGCAATGTTGGAGGTAAGCAGAGACCTATTATCCAATTAGAAAAAATAGAAGTGGCAATTACATCTAAGGAAGCCTTACCTAAACAATTTCAATTGGCTAAGTTATTGAATGCAAACAGTATCTCTAATATTTTGAATATTAAATACGTTAACCCCTACAAAGTAATAATACGCTTCGAGAAAGAATATGCCTTGCAAAAATTAATTAACTGCTCGGTACTTAAGGAGAAAGGATGGCATTTTAATAAAGCGATGGAGGTTGGAATTACTTATGGCATTATAAAAAATATAGAATTAGAGTGTAAAGAGGAAGAAATAATGGAGAGTATAAGCAGTGATACAAAAATATTATCAGTGAAAAGATTAAGTCGGCGTAAGGATGATAGGTCAGGATGGACCGATTGTGAAACTATAAGACTTTGTTTTAAAGGTTCTTCATTGCCAGCGTATGTTTACTTACATGGTATACGAATTACTGTCGAGCCATTTATTTATCCGGTAACACAATGTACCTACTGTTGGAAATTCGGCCATTTTAGGAAAACGTGTACTTATAAAAAATTGATTTGTCCTAAGTGCAGTGGTTATCATGAGACTTGTGATGCAACAACCTACAAATGCGTCAATTGTAAAGGTAATCACTTAGCAATGAACAAAGAATGCCCTGTGTACATTAAGGAACGGAAGATTCGAAGTATTATGGCTGATTTCAATTGTACATATCAGAAAGCTTTGATTGCGTATGTGCCAAATTCCACATCACATGAAGAGGCACCATCAAAACCAGTTTATGAAACAACAACCTACACAATCACAACAGATCCTCCCCCAATTGTTACAGCTACTGGGAATTCGTACGCAAGTGCTTGTAAGAACAACAACCCTTCTACGTCAAATAATTGTGAACCGGATATAACAATTACAGCTCCATCTGCCGCACCAAAATCAAAAAAGAAGAAAAATCGACAGAAAAGATATAATGACACGTCCTGCGATTGGGAGTTTTGGTATTCAGAATCAGAAGGTGAATTTAATAATAAAGAGGAAAGTGACAGTAGTGGGAAAGAGGAGAAGAGGGAAAGACACAAGAAACTTTTAGAAAAAATAATAAAAATAATCTTTGAGAAAAAAATCACCTTAAGCAATAAAATAAAATCTTGCATTCAAATAATTATTGATTGGTTCATATCTTTGATTTTTAATAACTTTAATGACTTGCCGCTTTTCCAATTATTTAAAATAAACCAAGATGACGCCTAATAAAAACAAAAAACTGAATATATTACATTGGAATTGTCAAAGCGTAAGAAATAAATTAACTCAATTTGAAGCTTTACTGGCCCAAGAGAAAATCCATATAGCTGCCTTGAATGAAACATGGTTGGAACCTGAAATCAATGTGAGAATCAGTGGATATAACGTATTTCGTAAGGATAGATGTGATGGATATGGAGGTGTTATGATCTTAGCCCATCATACAATAAAAGCTCAAACTTCTCGAATACAAAACCGAAACCCTGGGATAGAAATTTTACGTATTAAAATCTTCAATTGTCACCCATTGTACAACATTGTAACCATCTACTGTCCTCCTTCAATACGTACTTCTCAACAAGATTGGGATGATATTTTCACAATGTGTGATGAAAAAACGTTGATTCTTGGAGACTTAAACGGCCACCATACTAACTGGTCATGTAGAAATGATGTAAGAGGTAATCACATTTTTAATTCTCTGTTAAATTACAATTTAACGGTGATGAACGATGGGAGACCGACTAGAATCAAGTTAGTAGATGGATCAGTGCAAAAATCGTCGCCAGATGTTTCAATTATATCAACGGATATTGCAATGGACTATGATTGGACTGTAACTAATGAGACCCTAGGAAGCGATCATCTTATTGTAAAAGTATCAACCAACTGTATTACTTATCAAAAACCTATCAAGAAAAGAAACTTCAAAAAAGCTAACTGGCAAGAGTATCGTACTTTTTTGGAAGAAGCTTTTTCACAATTCATCATATCCGACGACTTGCAACATTCTTACGATCAGTGGTTAGATACCCTAAATAAGGCAGCAGACCTTTATATACCAATTATTAAGCTGAATCAAAATCCATGTAATAATTTCAAGCCCAAAAATTACTGGAGGCCAGACTTGTCCAAAGCGGTTGGTGAACGTCGTCTTGCTTTGTCCTGTTTTCGAAAAAACCCTACAACTAATAATTTGGCACTACTACAATCCAAAATTCGTATTGCGCAAAGAGAAATTAGGAGAGCGAGGAGTGATTCCTTCCATACATTCTGTTCGTCCATTGATACTATTACCTCTTCGAGTGATATGTGGAGACAAATGAAATGGTTTAAAGGCTATGGTAACAGTCAGAGAAGCTACATAAATGAAAATCAACTTAATAATTTACTATGCAATTTAGCACCGGACTATGTTTTAAATTCGCAACCTAATTTTTTTTCACGTAATACAAACTTAGAGAAAGACATTTCACTTAATGAATTACAAAAAAATATGAAAACGTCTGATACAGCTCCCGGTGCTGACGATATATCATTTTCAATGATAACTAATTTGCCGCAAATTGCTAAAGTCATGCTTTGTAAATTATATAATATGTTTTTACAAACTGGTTTTGTGCCAAAGCAATGGCGAACCATTCGGGTATTTCCTATTTTAAAAGCTGGGCGAGATCCGAATATCATTAGCTCACTTCGGCCTATATCGTTGTTATCATGCCTTTGCAAAACATTTCATTCAATGATTCATAAACGACTAGAATGGTTCTGCGAAAAAAACAACATATTTTCAAATAATATGATAGGATTCAGAAAGACCAGATCTTGTTTGGATAGTCTTTCCAGTTTTGTTTGTAGAATACAGTATGGTTTTATGACAAATTCATTTACATTGTGTTGTTTTATAGATATAGATAATGCATATAATAATGTTAATATTTACAAATTACTACAAATCATCGATACATTAGGGATAGGAGATAAAATTTGTACGTACCTATTTAATTTTTTAAAAGAAAGATCGCTTCATATTTTATCAGATGGCAAAAATATATTTAGAAATACAGGAATAGGATTAGCCCAAGGAGATCCGTTATCTCCACTATTATTTAATATCGCTACCTTTGAAATATGTAAACAGGCTTCCAATAATGTAAATATATCTCAGTATGCCGATGATATTATTATTTATACTATAAATAACAATATTCAAAAAGCTGTAAATGATATACAACTTAATTTGGATAAAATTAGGGCTATTTTGTTGGATTTAGGGTTAGAAATTTCACCAAATAAAAGCAATGTATGTCTGTTTTCAAAAAGCCGTAAATTTACTAATTGTCCAATAGAAATTAAAGTTAATAATAGTGTATTACCTGTAGTAAATAGTATTAAATATTTAGGATTGTGGATGGATCGTTCCTTATCATGGAGTAAACATATCAATGAGACTATTGATAAGACCTTTAAATTTTTAAATGTATTTAAGGTGTTGGCTGGATCTGGTTGGGGGGTCCATCAAAAACATTTACGCCGCCTGTATATTGCACTTATACGAAGTCGTTTGGATTATGCTAGTTTTATTTACCACAGCAGCCCAAAAAAGTATATAAATAAACTAGATACGATTCAAAATCAATGTATGCGTGTTATCGGTGGTTTCGTGCGAACGACGCCGATACACGTCATGGAATGTGAGCTTAGTTTACCGCCACTAGATATTAGAAGAAAAATATTAGCTCGAAAATTTTGGCTTAAAATGAAATCATTTGAATACAGCTCAAGTACAGAAATTTTAAATATTTTATTTGATTTTTATGATAGGCGGAATTTTAGATATAAAAAAACACCATTACTTGTTTCGACACACGGACAATTGAGGGATCTTCCAATTATTTCCTGTAGCCAATTAGAGATGTTTGCCTTTGATACATGGATGGCTGATATTGACCTCTCTTGCACACTTAAAGTTAACATTGATTATATTATAGAAGCAAAAAATACCTACTCTAAACATGAGTTAAGGGAAAGGACACTAAGATATTTACAGAAATACGATGGTTTTTACAAGATTTTTACTGATGGATCTAAAGACGATATTCAAATTGGATGTGCTTTTTATGACGGACAAACACAGAGCTTTATGAAATTTAAAATAACAACTAATATGGCTATCATGGATGTAGAACTCTTAGCAATTTCTGAAGCTTTGTCTTATGTTGAATCCATCCAATATGATACATTTGTAATCCTTACAGATTCCAAGAGTGCTATCCAACATCTGGCTCGTTGCTCCTCGACTTTTCGAGGTAGATCGATAGCCTATGCAATTATCAAATCTATTATGAAATTGAAATCTCAAGGTAAATCCATCGTAGTACAATGGATTCCATCACATATAGGTATAGAGGGAAACGATAAAGTAGATTTCTTAGCAAAGCAGGCAAGTTCAGATGGTGTTTGTTATGAAGTTACCCCGCATTATACTCAATACATTCCAATGGTCAAAAAAGTATGCTTAGAACAGTGGAAAGAATATTTTGATCTCAGATCTAGGGACAAAGGAATTTGGTATAGAACGATCCAACCACAACCATCATTTACTCCATGGATAGATAAGGTATCATATCAAAGAGAGAATTTAACCATATTGTTGAGACTCCGTTCCGGGCACATACCACTAAATAAATTTGCATACTTAATGGCAAAAGTTCCGTCCCCTTTTTGCAGTGTGTGCAATGAGGAGGAAGACTGCTATCACATATTGATGCGTTGTGCCCGAAACGCAGTGCTCAGGGCTCGCATTGGTGCACATAATATTGATCTATCTGATCCATTTTCAGAAAACATACACCATGTAATCAGTATGGTTAAATTCGCCCTTAAACATAGATCAATTACATAATATTAATTTAAGCTAGATTTATGATTTTTGTAACAGAGTGTCATATTCGCATTAGCGAAAAAGCTCTTTAAATAAAGATTTCAAAAAAAAAAAAGATATTACCGAAACAAGGCACAATGGCTACCAGCCAATAATGTTTTAACTGTTTAATTGTTTTCTAATTAATTAATTTACACAAGAAACTCGTTTAAACTGTCGTAATTGATCTAATTGATAGACTTTTGATTAAGTTTAGCTTGCCAAGTATTGAGTATAGTTGTTGTGTTGAAGAACGTTTAGTGGTGACATGAGGTGTCACTATCTTTTTTTTTTTTTTTAACTTTTTTGCTACATTACGTGAATTTACCTTAAGCCATGCATTCTACCACCTGTTATAAATAAGCTCGTAAAACATTAATTTGGTAGCGTTACAATCATTCTCACAACTAATTCGTTGTGAAATCGAGTGTGCTTAAATGCAGAGTCCAACGATTCATGCATTTAAAACAACACATAACATGACATAACATCCCGCCTATATTACCCAGAAGTGTGTGCAGAGGTTTACAACACTCACATTTCACCTGTTATGTTTAAGGCCCCTAGGATAGGGGGTGAACCTATCGCCATCCGTCAGGCACAATTCCAACTCCGTACTGCTATTGTGAAATTCCTGACGGAAAAGTTCACAAAAACACTGCACGATCCGGGCATTGAACCCGAGACCTTTTGACCATCGAGGAACATTTATAATTTAAATAAAATTTTACTTGAAAAAGGGACAATCAATTCAAATGACGTTGTCTTTCTCAGAGCATTCGCCACATTAAACTCTTTAAACTTTGAACAAAACAAAAGCTTATTGTTCTAAATGCACAAATTTAGCTTTCTACAAACTGGAAACGGGGATTGAATTATAAAACAAAGTATCTTATATTTAAAATGTACAACAGTAATGCTAATACGTTTTCTTCCCGGTACGTATTTTTAAAGCAAAGTAGTAGTAGTATTTTTTATTTTTGTATTTTTTACAATATTAAGGTTGAAAGGTTAAGAATCTAGCAGGCTTTGAACCTGCATTTCTGGGTGTACGCCCTAGGTGCTAATTCAGGCATGGATTCGCATACTGCTAGATTTGAAATTTATCAAGTTGTTCTCAATCAAACTGTGTGTGACTAAGAGAGTGTTAGAGAATTATTACACAGGTGTCGGTAAAACTAAATAGGGTTCGTCTAGCTAAGGTTTTTAGCTATAACGCTGGCTCAAAAGGTTGCATGTTCATGTTTGTTTTTTTATTTACTTACTAACTTATTCAAATAATATAATGTTTTTAGACTTTCGCGATTTGAGAACATTTTGTCAAAACGGCTCGTGACCAAGAATGATGCAAGTCATTCGAAACGTCGAGCATAGGTATTTATTTACCTTTATAATAATTACGCGATTTAGACCCGTTGTCTAATTATTCAAGTAAGTTCGGTGCGACTGCTGAAAGAAGATTTCTATTGTGGAAATCAAATTTCATGATCAATCATTTCATGAATTTATTTATAAAAAAGGTTATTATAAAGAAATTGAAACTTTATCCATAAATCTAACCCGTCGCTGGTAATTGTTACTTCAGTACCAACTATATTAAACATATTTTTAAACAATTGGACGACCGGATGGCGGAGTGGGTAGTGTACATACCTGCGACGCCGTGGTCGATGGTTCGATTCCCACTTAAACTTACGTTTGTCTTAGTCTGGGTGTTTCTATGTATAATAAGTATGTATTTACAAATATAAATATATGAATTAGTGACAGTTATTGTAGTACCCTTAGTACAAGCTGTGCTTAGTTTGGGATTAGATGAGGTTGTGTGAGAATTGTTAAATATTTATTTAATTTCTGTACACGAGCCTATGTTATTTTTTATTTTTCATAACTTCGTTTTTAGTCTCACAGTGAAGTCTTTTTAGCAAGCGTGCTCCAACGCGGACCACATTATCATTTACCATCAGGTGTGATATTAGTCAAACGTATGCACATAAAGTGGCTTTGTTTACACTGTGGCTAAAACTACAGCCATAACCGTTAATGTTATATGCGACTCATGGTACCATTATGTGCAGTTCAAACTTGCTGAGCAAACAGAGTCTCTTTGAGAGTTTAAAGTAAAGTTCGGGCTATACGAGTAAGAGCTTTTACGAATGACTTTTGGACAAACACTACTGCAAAACAATGTAGTAAAACGTTTGTATAGTGTTAAATAATACCGAAGAAGCTGTGTGGAAGTGGTTTTTGTTTAACAATTTCAGTGGCACAAAGCAGTTACTTGCAAAATGATTTGCAGCTTTCTGAAAGTGTCATTCTTCTTCTTCTTCGTCGTGTTGATGGCTGAGTAAAATTTTATTTTGACTTGCCATCGTGGTGAAAGGATTAGCCAATTCGCTTTGGAGAACTTGCGAATTGCCAAGGGTGCGCCGGACGTAGGGAATCGTTGTCTACATCACTCGGGGAGGCTCCTTTCATGCACCCCAAAGTATCATGATTTAATTTAATTAAAAAAAATAATGTCTTATACACATTTTTCCATTCGTCAGCAATTTTTTTAAGCAAAAACAACGAGACAAAAAAGGCTGTACAAATAATTTGTAAATATTGTACTTGCAAAATTGAACACAGTTAAGTGATTCTTAGTGTTTCTTCGAAATGCCAAACCTAATCCTAATATTAAACCTTCCAATTTCTCAACACCTTTAGAGCCGCTAAATTATTAACTCTCAATCACGCAACCCACACACAGAGATATAATATCATGTGTGATGCTCGCCACACGCAACACGAGAGTCGGACAGATCAGCTTTGAATCAAAATTATATTTTATCAAACGATGAATTTGCTTGGGACATGAACGACTATACGTATGTCTTTATGATAAAATAACTTTTGCTCGCGACTTCAACCAATTTTAATTCGATATTTCCATGCTATTTTCAACAAAATTAAGAAACTTTCCCCATACACTTACACCCCCTAATTTACCCCCTTAGGGACAAAAAAACAAGAATAAAGCATATTATTAGACCAATTTTTAAAATAGACCTCCAGCTATACAACTTTCGAAACCGTATCGAATTCCATGCAGGAGTTTTTGCGTGTTGCCCGTACAAACTTACAGACAGACAGACAAAATATCTTGAAGAAATATGTTTTGGATTCTACTGCTATTCTAAATACCCCTTTTATAAATTGTTCTTGAAAACATGGAATCATCGAAAATGTACAATTGTATTATATAGATTATCGGTCGCTTATCGCGAAGAAAAACGCAAGAAAACCTGCATACCAGAGAGAGTATGAAATGAACTTACATTTAACCAGCATGGTGGACTACGGCCTCGCCCGAACCCTTCTTATTATGAGTAGAGGCCCTTACTTAACAGCATAACATGGACACACAATATAAGGACATTATTTTTATTTTAGTATTCTACTAAGGTAGCAAACAATCAGTCGGCCGGCCTGAGCAGCAGCAGAACAAGTTGTTTCCGTTGCTTAGTCACAGTTAATTATATTGCCATTGTACAACTATTTTTGACTAAAAAACAGAGTGTACACCAGATAAGAGAACGAATTATCTTATAAAATAGTTCAATCTTAATTATCCTGATGAGATCATGAAATATGGTCTCAATAAGAAATAACATGGTTCATTAGTACCGGATTAAGAGCAGTAAAGCCAAATCGGCTCGAATTCATTCATCAAGCCGTAAGCCGCTTTCTACCGCTATGTAAAACTGTACACGAACAGTATGGTCTCCAAAAGTAACAATGCTATTTTAACATACAAAAGATAGGAACAAATGGATGAACGTGACGTCACGAAATGACGTATCATACAGTTGAGAAATTTAGGGTTCCGGTAAGAGGCGTGCGTAGCTGGATGGCTAAATCGGCTGCCCGGTGTGCAGTAAGGTCGCAGGTTCAAATCCTGCCGGTCCCATATCTTTTTCAACTGTTTCTTAGTATAAATATATATATAAGTAAATATACCAATTCATTGATTAAACATTAATATTACACTGTGGGTCCTAGTTTAGGACGGCACACCGAAACGTATACGCAGCGCGGTCGCATCGCTCACACGCTCGAGAATCACGCACGCCTAATGTGGAATCAGCCTTAGGCAATATTCTAGAGGTAAGTTTCAGTTTGTAATGGCAAAGTTTAACTTACCATTACCATATGAGTAGATAAATATATGCTATTACTATATAACCCAAAAAATATTCACTCAGACAAATAACTGCTTACATTTTATATAAAGAATACCACCTCTAGTCCAGACATAAATTACGAGGCCAGCAATCAGTTTAGACCTTTCTGAGACCCTTTCTTTCATATAGTCAGTCACTTGATAAGGCCAAATAGACAAGTCAATCCTCTTCAGGTATGTTGAAAAGAAATGTCTATTGATGTGATAATTGTGTGTGAAGTTTTTTTATGTATTTACGGTAGGGTAGACTAGATTGAGAAGACTCAATCTAGTCTTTAATGTACTAAGAAACAGTTGAAAAAAATATGAGACCGGCAGGATTTGATCCTGCGACCTTATTGCACACCGGGCAGCCGCTTAAACCATCCAGCTACGGTCGCCTATTACCGCAGCCCTAAATTTCTCGACTGTATGATACGTCATTTCGTGACGTCACGTTAATCCATTTGTTCCTATCTTAAGTAGGATACAATCCAACATGGCGAAGTAACATTCAGCACAAATGTTGTAAAGAATGAACGCTTACGTTCTTTCAACTTCTAATTGATTATTTTTATAGCATTTAGCTATGCTTAGCAAGTTATACTAAGAAACAGTTGAAAAAGATATGGGACCGGCAGGATTTGACCTGCGATCTTACTGCACACCGGGCAGCCGCTTTAGCCATCCAGCTACGGTCGCCTCTTATCGGAGCCCTAAATTTCTCAACTGTATGATACGTCATTTCGTGACGTAGTCTTTATTGTTTAGTAATTTCAATCATAATACAGCTAAAAGTAATAAATTTTGTACAACTGACTCCGTTGGTCTAGCAGTATAATTTGTGTATCGCTGTCTGCAAGGTTTCAGGTTCGATTCTCGGCTCAGGCACAACTGTTATTTGAGAACTTTTTATCAGGAAATTCTCAAAAGCAGCACGGAGTTGGAATTGTGCCCGGTGGATGTCGATAGGCTTATTCCCCATACAAATAACAGGTGAAATTTCGGTGTTTTACACCCTTTCGGGTAATATAGACATGATGTTATGTTATGTATTTAATGTATTTTTTTATGGAATAATGGATTTTTATACTTGATAACTTTAATATGATTGATATTGAGGAATCGTGAGTGATATATAATTTTAAATCAGCCTACAATAATCAAAAAGAAGTGCCAAAATCTGGCAAGCTAGATAATGTGCCAACCGTGCCTTGTTAAATATTATCCAGCTGATTATGCTAACTACAAACCAATTTAAATTATTTATATCCTACGAGAACTAAACAACCAATATCTTGAATACCATGAATCCTATAAACTATACCTATCCCGTAATCAACAATACAAGTTACACTGAAGTCGTTCCACAGGGAATCTTTCAGCACAAGCCTTGCATGTCTCAAATAGTAAGGTTCATTTGTTTGGTTGACAGAAATGGTAAGGTATTATCAAGTAGTCTCACTTGATATCCCAAAGGCACTTTACAGGATTTGGCAAGCAAGCCTTAGCGTGCGGTTGCATAAAAAGAGTAGACTTTCGAGCGCATTGTTTTCATACTAACGTAATATGGGTGTAACTTTAACACTATATGTAAATCACTAAAATGCATGTTTGTTCGTGGCCATTTTGACAAAATTGTTATAATTATTAATTAGGTTACATACAAACTGTAAAATTAAAAATTAAATTAAATTAATATTTTTAAATCTTATTTTTTAACTTATTTTATTAATTAATTAGAAAAATTATATTAATGTAAATTAAAATAAGAGATTAATAATGCATTTTAGCGTTTTAGATAATAATATGATTTGTCAATAAAAACTTAATAATATTAGATTTAAAACAATACTACTTTTGTATGGAAAACAGCCAACCGATTGTTTCTCCTTAATAGCTTAGCAGCCTTATATTTACTCAGAAATTATGCTATGCAAATATAAGGCAGTAAATAAAATACTTGACTACCGGTTGAACAACTAAACATAATGGTGTTATAATTATATATCTCGAAAAAATAGTTTTAGCTTGTAATTTATATGCTATCACGATTAGCAACTGATTTAGCAATAGCATTTTAACCTGTCTCCTTTTTTGAATGCCGTGGTATTCCGTTTATAGGTCCGTGTAACTAAAATTAATGACCAATTCATCAATCATATGACACATCAATTCATATTTACACACACCCACACACACACACACACTCACTCAGAGACACACACATACTCACTTTCACATTACATAATAGTTATTTGTTATTTTACTAACCTAGTTGTTAACCCAGCACATAGACATATTATACAATATTGTACCAAAAGCTATGGACGAAGACGCTGGCCCCTGAAATACAGTTAGCACTAGTTTCAGGGGCTAGAGAACTCATACCTCATTGTGTAATTTTTATGTCAATAAATAATTTATTACTATTATTATTATTCAATTCCTCTTTACAGCTCACACACTCGCAGCACATCCGATATTGGGTTTATCAAAAATCTTTTTACATAAAGAGCCTCATTTTAATTTACTTACGACTATTATATTAAATACTGTATTTCACTCAGTACTTGACTCAGAGACGGGCTGGAAGGCCGTACCCGTTTCCTGCGTTTAATGAGAAACTGCTAGCTGTCACTCTGAGCTAACCTAACACCCTATATCGTGGCTCACTGGCTGTATATTTCAACACCACAGTAGGCATATACTCGTAGGTACAATTAATTAGCTTGGTCTGGAGGATTATTATCAAATGTTAATGCCAAGCGCAACTTTTGGAAAACAGAGATTACATTAGATTTGGTTCAAGTACGAGTAAAAGTATTTGTTTTTATTTATTTAAGTATTCAAAATGTTTTTTTTTTTATTGTATGATTTTATTTAAACCCTTAGAAAAGATTAAAACGTCATTAAATTTCAATTTCGGCTACATTAAATCCGGTTCAGATACGACTTTAACAATGGTACAGAAATTTCCAGAGAGCTGAAAATCGGTATGAATGTTTGGCAAAGAAGAATATAATAAAAACATATAAAAATAAAAGCATGTGAAAAAAGAACTCAAAATCAATACCGTGCTTGTAAAAAATATTAAACGTCAAAAGTCTGTAAAATTGGTTTTTGCGCAAAATGTAGCGATTTGCATAATAATAAACCAAATGCCCGAATGTCCGAAGCCTTGAATGTCCGAAGCCTGTTTCAGTCGAATCAAAAGACAATTGGGTTCTGTTAATGAGGTAAAGAACCTCTCTGTTATAACTACTTTAAACAATCTCATTTGAAAATATAATGAGCGTGAGTTGTAAAGGCAACTATTCAAATTACCATAAAAAAGCAAAGCAGTTTTGCTGGGTGCCGAGATAACGTAATTTATTTGGGTAGTTTGCCACGTAACAGTTACCTACATGCACTGCTTCAAAGTGCCTTACGTTTGCAGAACTATTGTTTTAAGACAGTCATCTATTAAAACAGCTCTAGCTAGATAATCGAATGCATTATCAAACTGAGTAACATAATGTGATTATACAGAGTCATCTTCTTTGTTGTGTCGAAGGTGTAATTTTGATAGCCCAATAAGTGGCCAACGTTACGGCGCTCTCATTGGCGTTCATGGGCACCTCTCTTGTGCAGCTGGTAGAGTATTTGGACAGTCTGTAAGGTGGGCTTTAGATATAATTGCACGACATTTACAATTTATGTAAGTGTCAACCAGATAACCCCTTTTGACAAGGTTCTCCTTGCTTCGCCAGACTTGCGTCCGGAGTCTATTTAAAGATTTCCAGACTGGTCTTGATAGTTCGTGGCCTGTAGGTAAGGCTTAAAGTCGGATAAAAGTAATCAATCGAATAGAATATAAATGTGTGTGTGTTTAACAGTAGCATCGCAATATATATTTACTAATATTATGTTTATACGAAAAAACATAGGAACATATACCAAGAAAAGCGATGTTCATTCATTGAACACGAGGAATAAGCATAAATTGGTAGGCCAATATTATCGCTTAAACAAAGTCCACAACTCATTTGAGGGACTTGGAGTGCGTTTTTATAACAAAATTCCTGTCGAAATCTTGAACTTGCCCCTACTAAAGTTTAAGAGTATCGTTAAGAATCGTCTCATGGAAAGGGGCTATTATAAAATAAACGATTTCTTAACCGACACTACGCCTTGGAAATAATATTTATTTATCTAATGTATTTATTACAGTAATGTATTTATTATTTACAATTATTATGGTTATTATATTTCAAATGAATTGCCAAGTTAGACATTGTTTTATCCTATTTATAATTATGATTGTTTATGATTATTTTGACATATTATATTCTATATTGAGATTGACATAATTTATTTTTGACATCATATTATCATATTATTGACTTAAGTTTCAACTTTTGACATTATAATGAATATCAATTGATACATTATTTTTTATTATTTAATATGATTAATGAAAATTCACACTCACTAAATTTGATTTGTATAACCTCATTTCATGTTATTTCAAATATTGTTAAGTAAAGGCAATCTGTGTGTACATTTTTTATTTTTTATATTTTTGTAGTATAAATAGTTTTTGTTATTAGTATTATAAATATTTTTTTGTTTGTTCTGAAACCCTTATACAGTAGTATACACACATTGTTTTTACTCCTTTATTTTCTGCTTGAAGTGTAAGATATTGCAACCCTATATACTATGGATTTATTTATAATAATTTAATTGCATTTTCTCTTTATAACCATATTTAGCTATAATGTTGTTTTGGTTGCTATAACTTACACATAGAATTATTGTCAAAAAACAAACAAATATTGTATGAATTATTTGAAAAGATGGTGCACATGAGTTTCTCACCAGCTCTTCTCATGATGCAATACCCATCGGAGCTGGTACTTGGATTGATTTTAATTCAATTCTCTAAGTTGAATTAAAGTCAATCTAAGCTCCGGTGTCAAATCATTTTATTACAATAAGTATTATAATTTAGTTAGCTAAGTTTTATTTTAATTTTATATTTTTTGTGTTTTAATGTTTGTTTTGACGTGTTCAAGCGCCCCTTGGGGCCCATGGAAATAAATGATTTGATTTGATTTGATTTGATTTGTGACATAATTACACGTGAAAGTATGAATTGGTGGGTTTTCATAGTGTAATTGTCATCTGTTATTTTTATACGCTTAGATATTCAATTCGACGAATAACTTTTATTATACTATTCATAAATGAGCTCTAAGTAAACTCTCAATTACATACGCTTCTTTGCGTTTGATATTAGATCAAAGCACATATCAAAGTCTATCACATATTATGTTTATTTTCTTTAAATTACATTAAACGTATTTGGAGTACTTAAACATATTGACAAAATCTGGAGATGACAAACTGTTTTTTACGATAAGTAATTTTCTTTTAAAATTGAATTATAATAAACGTAAGGTTTTATGGAAACATCTTGAAAATAATACTTTAAGAAAAATATTGGAAATATTTATTTTTGATAAAAGTTAAATGTTTCAGAAAACTGATACCAGTGAAGAAAATACACTCAAGATTCTCTTGGGACATATTTCTTTTAGGGGGCATTGTACATAAAATTGTCTCACAGCATCAATGGCCTGTAGAATGGGCTATTTGGTGAAAATTCGTTGGAAAGTGATATATTGGTTAGTGAGCGTGTCCAATCTGGTTGATTTACAGGGCCAATAATCTCCGTCGTCACGCGACACCCATCAGGTGTCAAGCAGAGCCGTGGCGCGCTATTGTCACGTACGACACAATGGAAACACACGAGATATAATAATGGTTATGCCTGCTGTTGATAATGTTTAGGAACGAGGTGAAAAGTAATATTATTAGAAAACTTTAAATAAAAAAATACTTTTAAAATATTTGCTATCTATTTCGTATTTCGATGAAATCTTTTTTTTTTTTTTTTAAATGGATCAAGTCGATTTCAATACAGAAATCAGTGATGCGATGGAGCGTAAATATTAGTTAGTTAAAACTCTTTTGAAAAATATTTAAAATTGTGTAATCAATATGATTATAAAGCATACTTAAGTATGTTAATGGTTCGTCTAGCTTCGGCTGGCACAAAAGAGTTGAGAAATTTTGAGTCCGGCAGCATACGAATCCATAGCTCAATTGGCAAAGCACTTGGGGCGTATACCCAGGGGGTGCAGGTTCGAGTCCTGCTGGATTCTTAATTTTTTCAACTTTAATATTATATAAATACAAAAAGGCATAGCAAAGCTAAAATTTGCTTTAAATATTACAAGTATTGATAAAAATGCGTCATCTCTCGACAGTAATGTGTTGATCTTAATTCAAACGTACTGTATGCGATTATGTGAATAAGTAACTTATTACATCGCATAGAGGCGCTAGAACCAAGTAATGGTTCGTCTAGCTTCGGCTGGCACAAAAGAGTTGAGAAATTTCGAGTCCGGCAGCATACGAATCCATAGCTGAATTGGCAAAGTACTTGGGGCGTATACCCAGGGGGTGCAGATTCGAGTCCTGCTGGATTCTTAATTTTTTCAACTTTAATATTATATACATACTTAAGTAGCATTTTTTTAAGTACTTTCAATAACCAATATTTATATTTTGACAGAAACTAAATAAATAAGAAAACTATTGATATGAAAGTAGGTAGAGAAATATAAAGATTGGTATTACTGTTTGACTGTTTAAAACCGTGACCAAACGCCATACATAACCCTATGTCACCACTACAGCAAGCGAGCAGCAAAAAATGTCAGATTAAGGTCAGATAGACAATGAGGCAGGGCAGACACTGCCATCCAACGCCTGTTTTCCTTGGCCTCGAGTCAAATGTTGCATTTGGAAAATGAAATGTTTCCTCGCTAAATTTTGAAAAGCTATTGTGCCCCAACATTATGATATCTATTATGACAGAAAATTGCATGTTTATGTCTGTTGAATAAGAATCACGAAATTGAAATTATATAAACCATAAATGGAGTTGCTGGCATCTTATTTTAGGTTTAAAATGTTTTTGTATCAATCTCATGATTGTTTTTGTTCCATATATAAAATGAAATTAGTAATATTATTGTGCTGCATAAACGATTTTATGTATTGAAGGACTAGCGTCCCTTTGCGGTTTCAACCGTGTAGTGCCTTGATAAAATATAGCTATGTTATTTGGTAAATATGTAACTTTCCAAAAGCAAAAGGAAATTAGTTTTACAACGTTTTCAGTTAAATCGTTACAAATAATAAAAAAAATATATAAAAAGATAATTTTGATGGAAATGTTAGGAAGATAATCAAGGACTTACCAAATAATATTGTTAACTATTATTATAACATCTGTTTTGTGGCAAAAAATTCAATCATAACATTTCTAATATTTGTAGGATGTCACAGCAGATTCTCTTTATCCATTTCCATTTTATAAAAAGCGGCCGACCCATGTCAATGGGCGTCTGTGACAGGCTGTTAATGAAGTGGCCTACTTATTATATTCATTAGATGCCCAGACGGTCAGACGGTAGAGTTTACACACATGAACGTACGCATATAAATATTTATCTTTTTATTTGTTTAAGGATTTTTTTACAGACATGTGGTAAACATAAACATCTTAATATTATGTTATTATGTTTTATTTTAAAAAATAACCTATTAAAAGTTATATTTTTAAGCAATATTTATTCGATTTCAAATTTTAACTCAAGCAGCGATCGCTTCGATAGCCGAGACATTTCTGTCAATAAATTGTTAAGGTTCGACTTTTTGAGTATATGTGTGTATTTATCTTGGAGTGGATATATTATACACAACTAAAAATTTTTGTAAAATAACAAGCATTTTTTTAAATTACTAATATAACTCAAATGTAACCACAGGTTTATTTATATTAGGCAAATTTCCTACTCCATTTTTAACTGAACATCATAATAGAACAGCCACGTTATGAATTTATTCACTTCTGAAATAAAATGTATAGCTAAAAGCTGAGTAAACATTGTATTCCGTATAAACTCACTACCATTGAATATCAAACTAACAACAAAACGCTCAAATCCAATATACATGCCAAACATTGCTTTCTATTACGTACTTCGATAAAAATAGCTATTCTGTCAGATAGCTTCATAAAGTATTAGAGAAGCTATAAAATGGACCAAGTCGATCTCAATACAGGAATCAGCGATGCGATGGAGCGTAAATATTTTACGATGGACTTACCTTCCGAATGCAATAGATGGAGATTCTATTCTTAAAGGCTCGTTGTACTACTTCACGTGAATGCAGACTTTAATAATCCTATCGGGAACTTTCTGTTGGATGTTATGAACATAGATATATAGATAGAGAAAACTTTATTTGCACATCAAATTTGTAACAAACATACAAAGAAATAGGTACTTAAAACTATAACGTACAAAAGGCGGCCTTATCGCTTGACGCGATCTCTTCCAGGCAACCTTAGGATGGACATAATAGAATGGATATTTGCGTTAGTTTATTGCATTGAATTTGTTGTTTCTTTTTTCTTTTTAATTTTGCTCAAGGCTTGTCAAAATTAAAGACTAAAATAAAATAAATGAATAATTAAAATACTAAATAGTACATAAAATATTGAGTGCATAGGCACTTAAATACACACTATACAATATAAAAATACATACAATACATAAATACATACTATATACAATAGATACACTACAAAAGAAATTATTATAATGATAAATAATGCTCATTTAAGAGTTTTTTGAATATGTTCAAGGATTGTGCTCGTCTGATATTAAGGTGTAATGCATTCCACAACCGAAAACAAAACAAATTCTAACATAATTATAAGTGCACGGTTGGTTAAGTGTTTAAAGCGGTTGGCTCACCGTTTTTAAATGTGCTGGTGTTTTGTGTTCGATCCTCACACGGGACTAATTTTTGTGTGATCCGCGAAGATTTGTTCTGACTCTGGGTGTGCTTTCTGTGTGTGAAATGTATATTTGTGAATACCCCTGCAACACAGGTGTTATTTCTAGTGGCAGCGTCATTATTTTGAAAGAAAAAAAAAGTTGGATGGGTAACCATCTTCTCATAACAATTTTTTTTGTGCCTCAGAGAGTAAAATCAACCGTCCATTCCGGTTGCCATTTAAACATCTATGGCAATTGGTTAGGGTAAGAGAGCAAATAGACTAACAACTGGTGCGAACTGCGTTGTTTAAGCCTGATGGTAGTAGCAGATAGCTTTGTAAAGTATTAGAGACGCTATAAAGTGGACCAAGTCGATCTCAATACAGGAATCAGCGATGCGATGGAGCGTAAATATTTTACGATGGACTTACCTTCCGAATGCAATAGATGGAGATTCTATTCTTAAAGGCTCGTTGTACTACTACACATGAATGCAAACTTTAATAATGCTATCAGGAACTTTCTGTTGGATGTACATAATACATTGTGCTTAGGTTATGAGTGCATGATTGGTGTATTGGTTAAAGCGGTCGCCTCGGCGCTGTCAACTGCGCTGGTGTTGTATGTTCGATTTGTTCTGGCTCTGCATGTGTTATGTGTGTATAAAATGTATGTTTGTGAATATCCTCAAACCAAATTGAAGCCGTGTAGAACGAACCACCTTGTAGGTTCAGCATTCGATTTTGAAGCAACGATCGGTCGTTGGATGGATGACAATGTTTTTTTTGTGTTAATTTAACCATCCATTTAAACATCTATGGCAATTGTTAAGGGTAAGAGACCAGAAAGTCTGACAACTAGTCTAACAAAGTGTATCGATTGTATTGCCTGATGGTAGTTGCACCACGTAAAATACTGATTATCAGCAGAATCTGTTAAAGGCTTGGCGAAACAAAACAACTTAAATCATTTATTCAGTATATAAAGTATCTACAAAAAAAAAATAGAAAATAAAAAAATAAACATAACACACATTACTATGTGTGTATGGTTTATTTTTCTTTAATTTTAGTTGATTACCTTCTATTTTTATCTCTATATATATATATATATTTTATACTATATTTGTCAATATGTAAAGCAAAAGAAATAATTTCTAAGTAAAACACCGCATCTATGCCTAAGCAAAGCTATGCCTAAGTGCCTTTATAACTGACCTAATATAGAAAACTAGCTCCTAATAATAACAAGAATATAAACTGCTACGGCATAACTCGTAGCTTGTAGCAGTCGTAGCAGTTCGTAGACGACTGAAACAGTACTTTCTCAAGAGTTACTGTTTTAATTATGTATATCTGAGAAAAACTCCAAGTAACTTTCTTATAAAACTTGCCTATTTCGTTATACTTCTGGGAACATACCATAGTTTGGGGCCAGATACACCGCGAATTATTCATAGGAAATATAAAATGTTGCAAAGCTAGTTTTAGATTCGATTTGTCTAGTTTTGTGACCTACCTTGTTGGTCTGCTCATTTTTTTTATGGTTAGTGTATGTGGTCTCTCTCTGCGATTGGGTTCGATTCCCGAGTTGGGCTAAAGTATTATTTGTAAACTGTCTTGATGGTCTAGTGGTAAGCGGAAGCCCCTCTCACTGCAAGGTCTTGGGCTCGATTCCGGGCGGGCAAAGTGTTATTTGTGGACTTTCAGTCAGGAAATTATAATTGTGCCCAGTAGATGGCGATAGGCCCACCATGAGACCTAAACATAACAGGTGCAAGTGGGTGTTGTACACCTCTGCTACACCCTTCTGGTAGTATAGGCGTGATGCTATTTCATTATTATTTGTAAATTCTCAATAGAAGAACGGAGTTGGAGTTGTACTGGCGATGGACTCGCTTCCTATCACGTCATGTGACTCAAACATAACTGGTGAAATGTGGGTGCTGTAGTGGTCTCCGCACATAACAAATGACGGTTGACATTGACAACGTCAAGAAGTGACACACTCGTCACAACTGTCAAAGAGTGCTGAATCGCGATAACTAAATGTTCACAGCAAGTGTCCATAAATACAACTTCCAATACGCTATCGTTGGACAGCTGTCCGCCAGGCAATACCACCGAGCCTTGTCGGAGGATCCTCCCTCTGTGGTGAAGGAACATCACACCCTGTTCCTCTGCATTGACATGCACGTGTTTTTTAACGCTTCTTGGTATAAGCGTTATTTTATGTTACGTGAAAAACCACAAGCGCTCCTTCCGATAATTTCGTGGCCACATTTTAAGTGAAATATCTTTAATATTCATCGCAAAGCTTTCTCTGCTATTTATGTCACCGGCTTCGTACCTAATTTGACAGCAAAAAGCATTGCTTTCGAAACAATATTTTTGTACTCCCTTCTATGAAGTACCGTTTTTAATTTCAGTGGTATGTTAGAAAATTCCACACGTTTGTATATAAATTCTTAGATATAACAAATAAACATTTACTCGTACAAAACTCGTTTAATATATTTTTGAAGTGTAAGTTATGTATTATTATTATTATTGGGACGAGGCTTTGGGTGTTCACGTCGACCTCTATTATTATTGTAGCCTTATTATAGACTCTCCTTTAGGCCAATAGCCTCCATAAACTGGAGTAGTCGATCGGGAGTGACTTGACATCATCCGGATCCAAGATATGGCGTCCCAGAATGATGCTTCGTCTATAGATCAGTGGCTCGCTGTAGTAAGTTATGTAGGTAGTTGTTATAAACTTTTATTTTCTATTTAATATATAGTTAAATAAGTAAAGACGATCACACATCTACGGATTGGCTTCGGTAAACAATGGTGCATTCGATATAATCGATCAACGCACGCAATTTTTACTTGAGCGTAATTTTCTCAACTTAAAATGGCTACGTTTGGCTAAAATAACTATGTAACCTTATTTTAACTTAACAATTTACTTGATTAATATCTAGATCATCCCTGCAGTTTGTACTGCGTGTATCTCACTCCTAGCCATCACCATCTTCATAGTATTTTTATTACAAACCTTTTTTATAATAAAATATTACAGACAAAATCTTTCTTGCCTCACGCAATTAATTTGTTAGTAAATTACGACACAATAATCTAAAGTTAAATACATGAAACTATACGTCATTACCAAAGCTAAATTAAAAAAAAAATATATATATTTTATTAAATTTGAAATGTTTTTGACTAACCATTCTTTTTAACTTACTGCCTACGAATAGAGATTTCTATGAGCAGTACTTTATGAATTTAGTAAGAGACGTGCAATAGTATATCTCTATGAGTCCATCAATTCTATATAATTCCGATATAATTATTAACATTACAAACAAAAAAAATGCCTTTCTCTTTTATTATAACTACAATCTGGTCACGGCATAATAATCTAAAGTTTAAACTATACGTCATTACCAAAGCTGTTGATTCCAGAATTTAACTTTTGTTTATGTAACCAAAACACTCAAGCGCAGCTGCAAACGCAACAACTCTTAATTGCAACTCTGAGCTAGTGCCGTTCTAGGCCCGTAGATATTTGCAGAGAGCCTAGGCGCTTGTGCATCTGATTTGTGTTTGTACACACCGAATGAAAGGGAACGGTCAGCGTTGTTTATATCGCAAAGTTCGTAGTGAAGGAGTCAGCTGTGTTCATTTGTTGGGACAGTACGACAAATACGGCTTTACGTAAGCTACGAGTCAAGTTGAAAATGTTTTAGGATTGTGTTTGACTTGTTACTTTGCGAAGTAAGATTAAATTTTAAAATGTTTTTGATAGTATTTTTTGAACTTGCTGTCTACGAATAATAAATAATAAATAAATATCAAACTACATACACACAACGCCATCTAGTCCTTAACTAAACAGAGCTTGTACTATAGTTACTAAAATAACTGCTACTAATACATATACATACTTTTCTTTTGTAAATAAATTCTTATTATACATAGAGACACCCAGACCAAAACAAACCTCCATGTGCACACAAAATTTGTCTTGAGTGGGAATCAAACCCCCAACCTTGGCGTCGCAGACAGGTGAACTACCCACTCCACCATCGATATTAATAGAATAGAGATAGAGTAGAGTCGTGCAATAGTATTTCGATATTACGTTCCATGCTTCTCAATAATACTCTATTAACAAAATCAAATAACAATTTCAAACTGAATGACTCGACGGACTGATTGATGACTGCTATAATCATATTTAATGTCATGGTGGGTCTATAAATCTGGTTAAGCTATGCATAAAATAATAAGACCTTCAAAATTATGCTCAATAAAGCGACTAATTCTATACTGAAAGATTTTGAGCGAGTTAGGAACGATTGTTTGACTGTTTTTATACAAAAGTAATATGAGTTTAACTTTAATATTAATAAGTTTTTATAAAAGAATTATATCTAAATAAAAAGAATGTTTGTTAGCGCCCATTTCTTAAAATTAAAAATTTTCAGCTTGCATGTGACTCAATTAATGATCAAAACAGTATTGACAAAGTGGACACGAACAAACATGCATATATTTTATATATGATATAAAATATAATAATTATATATATATATATATAAAAATAGATAAAAACGGAAGTATTCTTATGCCATAGAAAAATATATTTTGCTGCATGCATTGCATAATATTTTGTTACTCGTTAAATCATTTAAAGGCCATGATATTTCTATGAGTAACCAATCCCACTGGTTTATTAAATATAAGATCTATAAACGTTTTACGATGTATAACTAACTAAAGCCTAGGTAAAATTTATTTACATAACAAACAACTTTAAACATATTGATTGTTGATAGATACCACTAAAATTCCTAAACCTCTAGAATAAATATTTTCAAGATTCTTTGATAATTAAGATGTCTGAAGTTGAACACTATCTCAATAAAGAATGTAGGGTTGGGAAATCAGGCACTTTTTCTTCGAACTTGCCTCAAGACTGTCCCAGTTTAGACCCAAAATTACTTCAACCATTAGTAAATGTAACATTTCCAAGACGTTTGGCATTGCTCGGGGTTTTAGTTTTCACTAGAACTGTGGTAGAACTTTGAAATTTTCAAGGTTGAAACCTAAATTTAGGCATTTTTCATCAACAGTAAGATATAACTCGAATTAAATAATGGCTATAAAAAAACAAAACAAAAATAAAAGGTATTACAACTGTAAAAAAACGGAGCGTTTCGGGCCATGAGCATATTAGAGATCCGTAGTCGGCCGTTGCAGCATCCATAAAAGGGATCCATTACCAGTATTGAATACGTAAAACTATATAATATTAAAATTATTGTTTTATATAATATTAAAGTTAAGAGCACCTGCAGCGTTTACCCAGGGGATGCAGGTTCACCCCAATCCAGAGACGGTGCCCCAACGGCAAACGCTGAACGGGTCACTGATGTGTGTCATAGGGGTGCGGTCTATTTGATAGAAACTTGATACTCCGAAACCTATTAGGGATAACTGACTTCGCAGAAACTTCTTTAGTCGATCATTTATTAGGCATAAAAAATATTTGACATAAATATTTTTAGGCATAATGTGCTTATGACCGAATTTAGAATGGCATACATTTAAGATAGTAGAATTTTTATTGGCATATTTACCTTTGGCATAGGTAAAATTTTGTATAATTTCATTTAGCATAACGTTAATTTAGAGTACAGATTATTTGGCATAATTTGACTAGGCATACTATGAAGATCATAGAATTTCAATTAGAATAATATAGATTGGGTTACTTTCTTCTTTAAAAATGCGTAGGTTAGGTTAGGTTAGAACTGTGACCTGAAATGAACATGCTCTCATGGGCAAGGATATAAAAACCAAATAATTATCATTAAATCAACTTTTATTTATTACAATTAAGCATTATGCGAAATGATGGTTCTACTTTTAAATAGTTATGGATAAGAAATATATGCCAAAAGATGAATCTGGTTTTGAACTTTCTGCGATGTGATGATTATACATTGTGATTATTATGGATATCAAAATTATGCGTACAGATGATTCTGACTTACAGAATTATGGGTTCCAATGTATGCTAAATGAGTTTATGACAAACGATATTCTGCGAAAAGAGGTTTATGCTATTAGTTGTAATGCAATATAAAATTATTACTTAAAAAGTTCTACTATAATAGGTGTACCCGTGTCATAGTTCCGGTGACCCGTCCATAAGGCGAGAGTAGGCGCACGGTGGTGTTTTAGTGGGTGTTCGCGCCAAGCGCGAATCCTTCATTCAATCATTTAGTATTTCACGCACACTACTTCACTTGTTAGTGTGCATTGACTTATCGAGCGGACACTGCCGCTCGCGCACCCCACCGCATGCGCACCCACCGCGCCGCGCCGCGCCAGTTGAAATCCACGCTAGCATCTACACGCACGTCGTTTACGCTTTCGCTTCCGGAAGCGGAAGTAGCGACCCCGCTGCACATATATCCTTTTTTATATTGCTGTACAAGAAGACGAGAAGCACGAACACTGAGGGGACGGCTGCCGCATCATTGAAAGGTTAGTGCCCTAATATTTGAATAGTGTTGCGTAGTAGATTTCTTCTCCCGCTTAGCGTTTATCTGGCCAAATCTTACCTGGTCCAGAATTCGCGCATTCATTTTTGGTCCTTCGAGCCGGATTCCTATTTTTTCTCGCAAAAATTTCACGCCTATACGCATTTTTCCGCTCCGCCATTTTGGGTTCAAAGTCCATGTCACCGCATGGCCCCAGAATACCGCTCTCTTTAACTTTTAACTTATTTTAGATATTTGATAATATCTAATAAGTTTCCGCATTCGCTTTCTTATACCTAACGAGTTTAGGTATTCGATCATAGCTTTATTTCTCCGCAAAACGCCCCGCATTTTTTACCAACCTAAATTATTTAGGTAATAGGTCATAGCTATAAATCTATTTTATCGCTATTCACTTCCAACACTATATATTTAGGTATTTAGTGTTATCTTGCCGCTAAATATATCATTTATTTCTGTTCCACCTTTCATAGTTTAATAATAAGTGTTTACAAACTGGTTCCATTATAAATGCGTTGCAGTTTGGTAACATAACACAATATCACGCTTATCTTGCCCAGTAGGGTTGGCAGAGGTGTGCAACGTCCGCATTCCAGCGTTTAGTAATTCGCTGTTATTTCAATTTGTTCGAAAAATTTAAATTATATTTTGCAGTGCTGCAGTCAATACGCGTATTTCGTCATTACGTAAATTGGCAATATTTGTAAGAAATATTAATAATAATATTTTAATTTCTTTTCATAATGTCTAGATCCAAAGAGACATTTGAGGATGCCAAAGCGCTTGATTCTTTGCAAATTGAAAGACTTACATTAATTGGTAAGCGTGACGCAATATTTTCTCGTATTCAGCAGATTCACACTAGGTCTTTGAATGCTTTCAGTAATGAAACGGAGAGGAGTTTGTTCCTTAGTGGTATGATTTCCATAGACAGTATACGTTCGGATTTCACTCAAATTGTGGATAAATTAAACGTTGTCGAGTTGAACATTGACCCAGCTTACATAACAAATTACCAGAGTTTGAATTCGTTTGAGGATCTTTATTGTGGTTGCAAATGCGTTTATAATAAACTTAATCCGCCCGCTGTCAAAAGTTTAGAATGTACCAATTCTAATACTTTACCGCAACATAAATCTCATTTACGCCTTCCAGAGTTGGAATTAAAACCGTTTGATGGCAACCCTATGAGTTGGCGAATATTTTACGAATCGTTCAAGCGAACAATCCATGAAAATCCTGATTTATCAGATCACGAACGCGTTCAATATTTAATAAATAAATTATCAGGTTCAGCGCTAGCGACTTGCTCGGGCATTGTACCCACAAGTGAAAATTATGCCCTCATTTGGCAAACGCTTATTGATAAATATAATAATAGATATAATCTTGCGGTTGCATATTTCAACAATATGTTTGAATTTAAATCATTAAACTCAGCTACTAATAAAAATCTAGAATTGTTTTTAGATAAATTTTGTAGTGCCATCTCTAATTTGAAAGCTCTCAAGCTAGATGATTTGACTGACTTTTTACTGTTGCAACTTGCTTTAAATAAGTTAGATTCTAGAACCGCGCGTGCCTTTGATATGCACATGCGTGGCAAACCGCAAACCTACCCGCAATTAATCGATTATATTCGTGAACAAAGTAATATTTTAAGCAGGCATTCAACGCCTCTGACCGCTTCCGCCGTTGATAACAAACCGGTTTCTAGAAAAACCAACGCATTCTCCGCTTCGTTCGCGACGAGTTGTCCATCGTGTAAACAAAGCGATCATTATAATTTATATAAATGTTCAGTATTTAATAAACTATCTGTTGAGCAACGCTTAAACTTAGTGAAACTAAATAAATGTTGCACTAATTGTCTGAGTATAACGCATACAAGTGGCGCTTGTAAATCGCTTCATCATTGCCGTCAGTGCGATGGTAAGCATCATACATTGCTCTGTCACAAAAACTCAGAGAATGGAAAACAGGTTTTAACTTCTTTAAATCAAAACATATCGCTCTGCAATACGCACCCACGGGTGGACCCGGAAGATACGACATGTTTATTGGGTACTGTCGAAGTTTATGCCACGGTCTCGAATGGACGTCGAGTGCTTATTCGTGGGTTGATTGACTCCGCTAGTCAATGTAACTTCATGACATCGAAATGTTGTGCAAAATTAAAATTAGAACCCAATAAGGTACCTAATACTGTTGTGAAAGGAATAGGCAGTAGTACTAATCCAATAAAAGGTGCAGTTACTACGACATTGTCGTCACGATTTAACGACAATTTCATTTCACTAGATGCTTTTGTTCTCGATCGTATCACCGACCGTTTACCTACCGTACAGGTAAATGTGTCTCGCTTATCTTATGTTAAACATTTACCGCTGGCAGATAGGAAATTCGGTACGCCTTCTGAAATAGATTTTCTTATTGGGGCTCCGTTGTTCTCCGAAATATTATTGTCAGGGCGCGCTTCAGGGCCACCTGGCATGCCATCCGCACTTGAAACTATCTTTGGTTTCATAGTTTTAGGTACCGCACCAATATCGACCGTTGATAATTCGCTTCATAATTACAC
This sequence comes from Hypena proboscidalis, assembly GCA_905147285.1. Lineage (NCBI taxonomy): Eukaryota > Metazoa > Arthropoda > Insecta > Lepidoptera > Erebidae > Hypena > Hypena proboscidalis. The sequence goes on from LR990132.1 coordinate 5,304,229, forward strand.
GGTCACCGCTTGTTCAAATACCTACGCTAATAATTATCGCCCGCATATCTCTCTCTGTACCGTTACAGAAGAACCGCATTTGGATAATTTAATTCAAAAATTCTGGCAGCTGGAAGAAGTGCCAAGCGTATTGCCTTCTAGTCCAGCTGACATAGAAAATGAACGCATTTTTACTGATGGTGTTTCGCGCGATTCATCGGGACGTTATTCTGTGGCGTTACCATTTTCACGCAATCCCGAGACATCACTTGGTCATTCTTTTACTACCGCAAAAAGACGCTTTATGTATTTAGAACGCAAACTCATAGCCTCCCCTTCCCTGAAGGTGGAATATGATGCTATAATTAAGGAATATATACAAAAAGGGTATATATCGCTGCTTAGAAATGTAGACACGTCTTTAGGATACTATATTCCTCATCACGCAATCGCTCGCTTGGATAAAACCACCACTAAATATAGGATGGTTATGGATTCGAGCGCCGCTACCGATTCAAAGTTGTCACTTAACGACATTTTGTATACGGGACAAAATTTACAAAATGACTTGTTTACCATTCTTTTAGATTTCCGCTTATATGCAGTTGCGTTTACATCCGACATCAAACAGATGTATCTGCAAATTTTGGTAAATGAAAATGACCGCAAATACCAAAAGTTTTTATACAGATTCGATTCCGCTTTACCGTTAGATACCTATCAATTTAACCGCGTATGTTTTGGCATGCGTAGTAGTCCATTTTTGGCAATGCGCGTACTCCGCAAACTTTGCGCCGACGAGCGCGAGCGTTTTCCACTCGCCGCGGCTGCTATAGAAAACAATACCTACATGGATGATGTTTGCTGCTCGCTGCCTTCAGTGCTCGAGTCAGTACAGCTCCGCGATAATCTACGCGAAGCGTTACGGGCCGGGGGCCTTGAACTGGTCAAATGGGCTAGTAACATACCTGAGGTGACAAAAACTCTCCCGATTTCGGATCAACACGTCGCCAATATCCACTTCGAAGAGCCCGGATCGAATTTAAAAGTTCTAGGTTTACAGTGGTCGCCTAGTTGTGACACTTTCATGTTTAATGTGAACATTGAACACCGCCCAGTAACTAAGCGCAATATCTTATCTTTAATCGCACGCCAATATGATGTACTAGGTCTTATCGCTCCGGTTGTTTTCTACGCTAAACTTATTTTACAAAAACTTCACATTTTAAAACTACAGTGGGACGATACCCCACCTTCAGAAATTGTAGGTATTTGGCAGAAATATATTCACGAGTTGCCATGCATTCAACAATTACGCTTTCCGCGCCATCTCGGTGTTAGTTTAAACTCAAAAATTTGTATAATTGCTTTTTCTGACGCTTCAGAACATGGTTATGGATCTGCCATCTATGTTCGGACTCAGACAGAATCAGTGCCAATTATTCGCCTGATTTGTGCCAAATCAAAAGTTTCTCCGTTAAAAACTATCTCAATCGCTAGATTAGAACTTTGCGCTTGTCTGCTTATGGCAAAATTAGTTCGCCGCGTAATTGATACTTATAGTAAACGTCATTCTATTGACAAAATCTATTGTTTATCTGATTCCATGGTAGCATTACAATGGATCACCGCTTCTCCGCATAGATTTAAAACATTTGTAGCTACGCGAGTTACAAAGGTTACCGCCGCCGTTCCTGCTAATTGCTTCTATCATGTGGCTGGAACAGACAACCCTAGCGACTGTCTGTCTCGAGGACTTTCGCCAGCTGAGTTGGTTAATCACCCGCTATGGTTCACTGGTCCCGCATGGCTTTGTCAGGATCCTAGTGAATGGCCTATCAAATCGATAGTGCCCGCTAAAATCGATTCCGAATTGCCTGAATCTAAGAAAATTATTGCTCTGCCCGCTACGCATATAACTGACGAGGCTCCTAACCCGCTGTTAGACCTCTCAATCCGCGTTTCCTCATGGAATAAACTTTTACGCATTACCGCCTTTATATATAAATTTATTAAAAAATTGCCGCGTTCTAATATTTTTACCGCTGAAGACATGAGCTTTGCTGAGTTGCAAATTCTCAAAGCTCTGCAACAATCATGTTTTCCTGATATTATTAAGAATATCAAAGCAAGTGCTCGCTGTACGAATGCAATTCAAAGGCTTGTACCGTTTCTTGACGAAAACGGTATTATACGAGTTGGAGGTAGACTTCGAAAAGCAGGCTTGTCTTATAATCAACAGCATCCGATGCTATTACCGCGTAAACATTATGTAATTGATTTAATAATCTCACATTATCATCGCTCTAATTGTCATACCGGTCCGGTAACTTTAATGTCTATATTAAGACAAAGATATTGGATCTTGTCATGCCGCAACGCTGTTAGATCAGTTATACATAAATGTAATCTCTGCTTTAAGGCTAATCCTAAGCCATCATACCCACTTATGGGTGATCTTCCCGCTTGCCGCGTGAACGAAGCTACTGCTTTTAAATTTACGTCAACGGATTACGCAGGGCCTTTAAGCATTATCCCATATAGAAAACGCGGAGTGCGTTCCATAAAAGCCTATATGTGTATTTTTGTTTGTATGGTCACGCGCGCAGTTCACATTGAACTCGTCACAGATTTGAGTACGGGCTCATTTCTTTCCGCTTTCAAACGCTTTCTCGCTCGCCGAGGTTCCGTATCAGTTATGTACTCCGATAATGCGACTAATTTCGTAGGCGCTAAGAATGCTTTATCTGAAGTTTATTCGCTTGTAAACTCAGATGATTATAATAATTCTATTTCGAGTGAACTATCCGAGCACCGTATACTGTGGCATTTTATCCCGCCAAGAAGTCCACATTTCTCTGGAAATGTTGAAATTATGGTGAAATCATTCAAAACGCATCTGCACCGAACAAAAGGTTCGCAATTGCTGACATACGAGGAACTATTGACTGTGCTGACTCAAATTGAAAGCGTCATAAATTCGCGTCCGCTAACTTTATTGAGTGAGGATCCGTCAGAGCCCGCTGCTTTAACGCCGTCTCACTTCTTAATGACTGCACCACTCAATCATTTACCTTCTAGTGCAGTTCCTAATGAACCTGCACACTTATTAAAACGCTACCGCTTGTTGGATCAAATGATCCAATCATTTTCTAACCGCTGGAAATTGGAGTACCTTCACTTATTACAAGCTCGTGGAAAGTGGAACACACCCTCCAATCTAATTTCTATTGGAACTATTGTTTTGATCATTAGTGACAATATGCCCCCGCTCTCTTGGCCATTGGGTGTTGTCATTGAGACTCACCCCGGCAGTGATTCTATTTGTAGGGTCGCCACTGTCAAAACGGCGACAGGCATCTATAAAAGACCTGTCGTCCGCTTATGCGCTTTACCGACTCAATAATTTCTTTGTACCCCGGTCGTCTTACAATATTGGTTTATCTCACTCTCCATTCGTTTATTATCGCATCATTTTTTTTTTCTTTATTGTCCCGCTATTTTTTCTTAAAACCAATTCTTTTGTTTTAAGACCGGGGGCAAATGTTCGCGCCAAGCGCGAATCCTTCATTCAATCATTTAGTATTTCACGCACACTACTTCACTTGTTAGTGTGCATTGACTTATCGAGCGGACACTGCCGCTCGCGCACCCCACCGCATGCGCACCCACCGCGCCGCGCCGCGCCAGTTGAAATCCACGCTAGCATCTACACGCACGTCGTTTACGCTTTCGCTTCCGGAAGCGGAAGTAGCGACCCCGCTGCACATATATCCTTTTTTATATTGCTGTACAAGAAGACGAGAAGCACGAACACTGAGGGGACGGCTGCCGCATCATTGAAAGGTTAGTGCCCTAATATTTGAATAGTGTTGCGTAGTAGATTTCTTCTCCCGCTTAGCGTTTATCTGGCCAAATCTTACCTGGTCCAGAATTGAAAGTGGGTGAGGGCCCCACATAACCGCACCGTCTCCCCGAACGGTGCAGTATGCGGTCAGGAACATTTCACCACCTATAAAAAAAAAAGGGGATGCAGGTTCGAATTCTGCTGGATTCTTAATTTTTCACTTTTATATAATAAATATAATTGAGTAAGTATAATTTAGTATTATTTATTATTTATTTTCATATCATTTTTTGTAATGTTTTGACGTGTTCAAGCGCCTCCTGGGGCCTATGAAAATAAATGATTTGAATTTGATATTAATATGTATAAAATTTTACGGGATGTCTGAATTGTAGAGAACAATAATGTTCAAAGCAAAAATATTTATTGAGCTCTTTGATTTTTGCATTAGTAACATAATATATTTTGATTTAATAATATTTGATGCCTGAACTAGAAACCTAAACACTAAATATAATAATATCTCATAATACATTCATACCCAAAATAAAGCAGCCACACTTTATAAATATTTGTAGAAATGTACCGTCACAAAGTATTTACAGATTGTGGGTACTTTATTAGACGTAGACCTCCATAAATAAGTCCCTCGTTTGTACTAGCCCGAGTACCGATGTAATATTCATTAGCTTATAATTTTATATTCGTTTTGGAACATTTTCAAGGACAGTTGGTTGATGTATTTGAATTAATGAGGAAAAGTTTTGGAGGTGTTTGTCGCCTTTGGCCGATTTGATTATAATCATTTAAATCAAGGAAAATATCGCAAATAGAAGTCTATTTAATATTTATTTATTTATGACAAACTCATATAAGCTAAGTATATAATATTACGACATAAATAAATAACATAAAATAGAGACATTTTAAAAAATTCAGCAATCTGCATATAAAAAATATATGCATAACATCTGTATGCTGAGCGATCCGTGTGTTGATCAATGCCATAGCATGGTTTTGCTATGTCTACCATTTTTTTTTTATACTACGCCCACAGCGAACGAACGTAAAGTCCGCCTGAACGTAAGTGGAGTACAGCCCATGGACATCAACAATCCACAAAAGCAGATTATAGATGCTTCGCTGCAGCTGAGGACTACGGTGTTATGCCTCATGTGCCAGTAATTTCAGGGCCTGATCTCACCACCAAACCGGAACACAGTAATGGAAGCACTACTTTTTGGCGGCAGGTTAAAGGTGAGACGGTGGTGCTGCCGCCCTCGAGCTCATTCACAAGAGCTCTACCACCAGTACCTGAAAATCATATCTATTTCTCACTTCCCTATATTACTGCATCGACGGTCTAGGAGTTAGCTTATGCGCCTCTCACTGCGAGTGTTATCAGTGAACTTTCCGTCAGGAAATTCACAATAGCGGCACGGAGTTGGATTTATGCCCGGTGGATGCGATAGGCTCACCCCCTCTCCCATGGGATGCGATAGGCAAACAAAACAAAAAAAAAACACAGCTAAACAAAACAGGTGAAATATGGGTTTTGTACACCTTTCTGTGTAATATAGGCGATGTTATGATAAATTTTGATATGTAATAAAATAAATCCTACCTGTAAATCTTACCTCTAGAGATATATATCTCACCTCCCTACATTATACCATAGAAACATTTTCATACCATCTTTAAAATACCAAGCGTGGTTTTGTAATAGAAAACTGTGCCAACAAGCTATATTCAGAAATAACTTTCAACTGTTACAACATTTATAAAATGTCGAGCTAAACTAACTTGTCAGTATTTATAAACAAGTGCTAGGCAGTCGGTAGTTCCTGTAACTCATTTCCTTTCGTTGACATTTCCAACTTGTGCAGAAAGATAAATATTTGGTGGCATATTAAATTGAGAACCGAGCTGAACAATTTTGATAGAGCGAGAAAATGTTTTGCCTCTCTGATTACACCTTATCAACATTTTAGACCAAAACATATGAGAAAAAAAATTGAAGTAAATATGTATGCGCAATAATTTATAAACAAAAGTTTAAAGGTATGCATATAATGAACCTATCTTATTACAGAAATTTTAGATATTCAGGGTGTCCTAGTTTAGGACGTCAACTGGGAAATGCCTGACGCATGCCATCGTCCCGGGCAGAGTCGCTAAAACGACTAAAACCTCGTCTGTTCCGTCTACGTGATATAACAGGGGTGCCAGGCCACCCTGTGACGGACTTTTCATTCCTGACAATAGGGATATTCACTAACAAGTAATAATAATTATAACTTCTAGTTCAACCAAAAATTTAAAGTTAATTTTACTAAGCACAGTTTAAACTGACCGTACTGAAAAAAAAATACTAGGCCACTTTAGGCAAAAATTCAAAGTTGGCGCATCTAATAAGGATTCTAAAATAATATAGCACTTGTTAATTTATTTCTTTACACAACATAAATTAACAATACGATTGATTACTTGGAAATTCCACTTCCCATGGGTGTAAATATGGGGTTCTTCTTCTTCTCTCTTCGTCGTGTCGATGGCGGAGTCAAATTTTATTTTGACTTGCCATCGTGGTGAAAGGATTAGCCAATTCGCTTTGGAGAACTCACAAATTGCCTCGGGGAGGCTCCTTTCATGCACCCAACAATATGGGGTTGAAAGTGAATAAATACGAATGAAACCGCGGGCAACAGCTAGTGTTATTATTAGGCCACAATCGCTTTTATCGCATCACCTATTATCGTGACAATTCATTTATGATTATGGCAATAATTCTCATTTAGAACAAATTACAATTAGTTAATTCAATTAGTTAGAGTAAAGAACAGTTAAAATCAGTGAAGGATTAAATTGATCGCTCTAATTGGTTGTATAAAAATATTAATGTTATTTATGAGCATTCAATTACAAACATAAATTAATTTAATTTTTTATGTTTAGTTTAGTTATGTTAGAACCGTCTTGCAGTGTTAAAAATCTATGTTTTTGTATGAAATTAGGTTACTGTAAAACGTTTTTACAGTTGATTTAAAATGCTTAATAATATAATATTCTTTGCTAAGGTTACTAAAAATAATGCAACGGCAAGAAACTTAAAACATTTAAGGTCAAATTGGACTGCAAAGCCTTGTTACCGACAACTAACTGTTGTAACAAGTAATCAAATTAAATTTATAATTTTTTTACATTGGGTCAATGTGTTATTTGTGAACTTTCCGGCTGGGAATTGAGCAGCTTGATAGGCTCACCCTCTATCCCATGAGATCTAAACATAACAGATGAAATGCGGGTGTTGAACACCTCTGCAACACCCTTCTGGGAGCTATGGGCGTAATGTTATGCTATGTATGTAAATTTTTGATCAGATAGATTCCATTTCAATTAGGTATTTATCTAATTAAGTACTAGTTAAGCTGCAGCACTGTTTGCTTGCGGTTGCATATTGCGGTCGCAGTGGTTCTGATTGCCTATTGCAGGAATCTCCAATAGTCTGCTAGTGACAAGATAGTAATTTGTATTTTAAAATGTGTTCTATTATTACACTTTGGTTTAATATGTTTTTTTAATAGATAATAAATTATATTAAGGCATTTACGCACTATGCATCAGCATGCCAGCATTACAATTGTAGTTGTTTGAAAAAACTATTTTTTCGTAAAAAAAATTGATTACGGCCAGCTGGACGGCCTGCGTTAGTGCGGCTAGCGGAATATGCGTACGTGCCCCAATTTTTTTTTAAATATAAATTTGGAGTTTTTACATTAGATAGAACGCCAGAAGCAATTACACTATCCAATGGTTCCAATGACAAGGCCAAATACACACATTCACTCACTCAAGCACACCCAGTGCGTACGCAGTGTGTGCGCAAGAAATGTTATTACAATATTAAAGACTACCTTAATGATAATTATATTTAAATTATGTAATCTAATACGACATTACTAGCTATTTTATTTTGATTTGATTTTTATTACGTCTATACATCATATTTATTTTTAATTTATTTTATATATTTTTCATTATATATCACTTGTCACCTGAGGTTCCAGCTGAAAATCAACGTTGCCTAATTTTCTGGCAACAATATGTTGAGCTGTGGCCTTTTAGGCACCATCATAGCAAATCAAGTCTGAGACATAAACTTATTATTGTTCTGTATATTTTATTTTATTTTCTTTTTATTATTTGTAAGTTTCTAAATATTTTTTTTTTTTTATTATTATTTTGATTTTAATTTTATTTGATGGTGATCTAATAAATAATTTTTACTTTACTTTACTTACTTTACTTACATTACTATTCTATTATACAATTTATTATTACTATACAATTCCTATATATTATTCTGACATATTTTGACATTTCTTTAATTTTACTTTATTACTATAATACTGATGCCACATGTGACATTCTGTAGACCACACATGTTTAAAGCAAATAAATATATCTTTATCTTTATCTTTATCCAGTCTCGGAACAAATATTTGCGAATAACACAAAGATTTGTCCCATGTGGGGATCGAACCCACAACACCAGTGCAGTGGAGAGCGGCGAGGCGACCGCTTAAACCACTACACCACATGTGCATTTATGCTACTTGTAATTGATGATTTAACATTTTGTTTATTTACCAACTGTGTGTGGCGGTATCCGCACATAACCAGTCACGTGACATATATCGACGAGTGCTGAATCGCGATATCGAAATGTTCACAGCAAGTGGCTATATATACCACTTCCAATACACTACCGTCGGACAGCTGTCCGCCAGGCAATACCACCGAGCCTGGTCGGAGGATCCTCCCTTTGTGGTGGAGGAACATCACACCCTGTTCCTCTACACTGTGTTCGGAACAAAATATATAATCGCATAATACCAGGTACAAATGCGAACCATTTGCACTATAAGTGGGCTCAAAGTTTCAGTCACATGAATAATTTTACAAAAAAAAACCGCCTTCAATTACCAAAAATGCACTAAAACGAAAAAAATACTTAAGTAATATTCAACTGTGTATAACTTGAAAGAATACTTAAATATTACTTAAATGATTACTCCTGTACTCCTAACCGTTGCGGAGTTGTACCTTACAGCATCAGCTCAGCATCATGAAATGCTGACTGCTAGATGCAAGTTAATATACTAGTAGCTTTAGGTAATATACGAGCACAATATAGAAATCTTTAAAATTTGATAGTTGCCCTCGATTTCTCTAGAATCAAATATGCTTTTTCAGACAAAAAATAATTTCCCAAATCGGTCCAGGTGACTTTGAGAAATCGGGGCACGAACAAAAAAAAACGGCAATAAATACAACCGATTAAGAACCTTGTAATATTTTAAAGCAAATTTTAACTTTGCTATGCCTTTTGTATTTTGTATAATATTAATTTGAAAAAAGTTGAGAAGTTTCGAGCCTAGCAGCATACGAATCCATAGCTGAATTGGCAAAGCACTTGGTGCGTATACTTAGGGGGTGCAGGTTCGAGTCCTGCTGGATTCTTAATTTTCAACTTTAATATTATACAAGATTAAGAACCTCCTCCTTTTTTGAAGTCGGTAAAAAAAATATCTCGTGCGCCACAACACCAGGCACAAAGAACAATGGAGATAGGACCACTCAAACCGCTCTACCATACAATCACATCCTTTTAGGTCCTGAGTAATAAGAAGTCTTCTATCATCTGCCAACAACAGACAGGGACCCCAAAATCGTATTAGGAAATGATATACCGCATGAGTCGCGTTTCTATTTCGACAATGAAACCCTACGGTCAGCATTTCTAGTTACATTTAAGGACTAGCTATTATATATATTTTATAATATTTATTAATTTTAATGGAGCAGCTCTGTCTCTATTATATTAGGTAAAATTTATATGCAAACATAACATAACAACACGTCTATATTACCCTGAAGGGTGTGGCAGAGGTGTACAACACCACACTTCACCTGTTATGTTTTAGGTCCCATGGGAGAGGAGGTGAGCTTAACGCTATCCAGGGGGCACAATTCCAACTCTATGCTGCTATTGTAAATTTTCCGACGGAAAGTTCACAAGTAACACTTTGCCTTGCCCGGGAATCGAACCCGAGGGCTCACGGTGAGAGGCGCGCACGCTAACCAGTAGACCATCGAAGCAGTCAGTTATATTTAAAGGTTCTAAATAAACAAATAATACGCCAAGAATAAACGATGTGTTTACAAAACAGCTGTTTCAACATGCTTGTGCTCTTTGCCCAAACGATAAACAAGCCAAATGTGAATATATTTCACACCATCCTAGAATAATAATAGTTATTTGGCTCGTAGTAAATGGACTATTGCCTGGCGAGAGATCGGGCGACGCCGTTAAAATCGCACGCCTGGCTGTATTTCGTGACAGTGAGACGTAATACGTACCTGAATGATTGGAGAGTTAAATATACTGGATACGTTTTAAACTAAAACTAGCGAGCTTGGTTATTGCACCACACCAAGGTTCGGTTTCCGAAAAGCGGCGAGATGAGGTGATGTATTTCAATGACCAATGAGGTTTCGTTATGTCTACATCTCTTCTCTTCTTAGCATTAGTAATTAAACCTTTGGTTAACCAAACATAATTCCTCTACTCTCAATTTCGGTAGAAAGCGAGCCTAATGACACCGTTCGTATGCGTATACAACTTAACATTACTATTTCATGAAAACAGACGTAAGCGTATGGACAAGTAACTTCGTGTAATTTAACGTTCCCTTACTTCTAAAATGAATTTATACGGATGCTACAAACCGATTCTGCAAGATGCACTGTTGATAATAAAATAAATAATAGTTTAAAAACCGGCCAAGTGCGTGTCGGGCCACGCGCAGTAGGGCTCCGTAGAAAAATATTTTTAATTTTACTTTTTAACTAAATGTATGTGTATGTTTTGTACTACAAACATTTCCTTTCTGAAGGACGCCTTCAGAAAGGAAATGTTTGTAGTACACGAAACCAGCTAGCACGTATGACGAGATGTATGAATGTTGAGGAAGCGAAAGAAGTATGTAAGGAGCGAAGCACATGGCGTTCCATCGTCTCTGCCTACCCCCGTGGGATAAAGACGTGATTTTATATATGTATTATGTATGTTTATTTATGTTTCAAGAATTTTGAACGAAATATTCTGAGTAACTGCATCTGACATTTCGGACCCCTATTCCTCTTGAACTAATGAAGTGAACTTATCCGCTATAGTTTTCCTTTAAAGTTCATTACATGTACTACCGACACAATTTTTTTCAGATTTTGGGATCCAGTAGTTTAGCTTTTAGAGGGGGGGGGACGCCCTACTCAAACAAAAATTTGCTCTTTAAAGTTATTTATCTCGCAAACAAATCTCTAAATCAAAAAACTGTCTTAGCAACCCCTAAACGTTTTTAAAAGGCCTATCTAACAATACCCCACACTATGGGGTAGGCGACAAAAAAATCCAAATTTTATTCTACGACTTTCTTTGTTTAGTTAACATACATGTTCATGCAAAATTTCAGTTTTCTAGCACCAACGGTTTCGTCGCTATGCCGTGGACAGACGGACAGACGGACATGGCGAAACTATAAGGGTTCCTTGTAGGTACTACGGAACCCTAAAAACTAAAAAACACGCTTTTAAAGTATATTTGTGACTAAAAAGTGAAAAATAATTCCTAATATAAGCTGAAAAAAGCGTGGGTTGCTCGATAGACGAAAAATATGGCACAGAGCGCCCCACGCTTTTTTCAGCTTATATTAGGAATTATTTTTCACTTTTTAGTTAGAAGTATACTTTAAAAGCGTGTTTTTTAAACTATTAATTAATTTTATTTTCTACTTTTTAGTTTGGTTTATTTATAAGAGCGTATTTTTTTTTTATTGAATTATTGCATTGTCATCGATCTTTGACAGGTGTGCAAAATTTGAATGATATCTGTCCGTTTAAAGTGGGTCAAAATCGAGTCCAAAGAACTCGGTTACATACATACATACATGCATACATACATAAATACATACATACATACATACAGGTGAAGCTAATATAAGCGTGTTAAAAAATACATTTTATCTTTGTTTTCGATTCTCATAATGTGTTTCTATTGATTTTAGCAATCGCTTTTACACTATATCATTGTGTTTAGTATCCTAATATTGGCTACACGTATTGTACATTAAAGCTTTAAATGTTTTATGATAATTGCAAACGTAATATAATATTCAAAATTGACTCAATTTGGGGTTCGCTCCACATTTAGAAATAATTTAGAAGTTACAAAGGCATCAATGTTTAGACGGGTCTTGTTTAGACAACTGACCCTCAGTTAAAAGGTATCAAAACTCCGAATATCGCAGGATAATATAAACGACTTACTGAAAGCTTAGATATTTTGATGGGTACACCGTATTTTGTGAAATAAAATCATTGTAATTTTGAGTGGTTTTCGAGATAATAATGCTTTGTAAACAAGGCTATGTTAAGAAACATTTTGGTTTGAATTTTAATTGGCCGCAAAATATTAGTTTTGCACTATTGCTCTGATTCATATGATAAACAACTTGCATAAGAGACCAACATAATATCGTAGCATCCAAGCTAATTTTGTTTTATACAGAAATATAAATAGATAACGTATGTGCTGTGTGTCAACTAAGATACGTGCAATGTTACATCGATTTATATCTAAGTTCGTTAAAGTTGATAATATCAATAAGCTTGAACTAATGGAGATACACGATAAAGTTACCACTATTTCCCTATAGTAAATCATAAAACCAAGATTTTTATTATCTTAGAATTGAGGATTAATAGCCGTTGTTTCTGACAAGCATAATTATAAATGTTATGTACGCCGGAATTGTTATGTACATCGGAAATTGTGTTTAAAGTAAAATTTGTATGGTGATGTTTGATGTATGTGATTTGGCTGTACTTTATAAATAAATAAATCGGGAAAAATTCCTGATTAACAGTGCGCTTCCACAAATTTCTTGATCTGCGTACCGAACATTTCATATCGGAGTCTGGAACGCGTCGGCATTTCCCGAACCTCCGGGGAGGGTACGTGACGAGCTTTCACTCCTAAAATATTTGTACTATTCATCGCCGCCAGTATTAAAATGCTTGCTATTCGGCCTCGTTTTTTATCTCACTTTATTTTTATGATACTGTGTCGGTACTACTTATGACGCGTGAACTATAAATCTGTGACGTAGACTCGTTGCGGGTAACTTGTTTTATTTTAAGGAAATGTTGTTCTTCTTCTTCTTCTTTTATTTAATGGCAACTGGGTCTCCTTGCGGTGACCATTTCTGCCAGTGTCAAGTGAGAAATATAATTAAAATTATTGTAAGCGTCCAAAATGGCGGGCGATATACTCGGACTCTGACGATGGCGGCGCAGGCGAACACGCGCTGTCAACGTGCACTCACCCACGCCGCCACCGCCAAAGTCCAAGGAAATGTTTATAAGGACTTTATGGTGCTTCTCGTTGTTCTATTATACAGGGTGGATGGAAGATGAAGAAGAAGCGCCATGAATTGAAACCACAGTTTCCATACATGATATCATTTGCACCGGTTCAAATTTTTACTGCCGATATTTTTTTTCACATTTTTTAAACTTATAAATCAAATCTATCCGTTGGGAATATCGCTATGTTGCATCCATGCTGTATACACTGGAATTATAGAAAAATAGTGTTTCTTTATACAGAAGAACAGGTATTATACTACAAACTCAATTATAAAGATTTACTTTGAAAAATTTAAAGTCGTTGTTAATGTTTTTAGATGCCAGATAAAAATTTAATTCGCAAAAAAAAATACTCAGAAACCTACTTACAAAATATAATATTGCAATAATCAGACTGTAAGACAAGTGTGAGGTAAGATTTTCTCGTAGCGACTTTTATGACGCTCGCTATCTACATAATTAATTTATCCACGCAATCAACGCCACACAAGAGCAAGGTAATATTACTTAAAATTAAAAAACGTCTACCAGGAAATATCAGATTTAAAACATTTTATTCTGCAAGACTATTTTATTATTAAATCTTAGCTTTTGCTTGACTTTGTCCGCTTGTAATTTGATATTTCCATGCTATTTCTTACAAAATTTAGGAACTTCTCCCATACAATTACAAATACACCCTCTTGAGGGTGGAATATTAAAAAAAAAATCACTGTTTATTTATGTTATGTGCAATAACATGCATTTTCCTTTAAAATTAACGAACCTTCCATATTGTCTTACAGTACAGCCCCTAGTTTACACTCTTAGGGATAAAGTTCAAAGATTTTACTTATACGAATTCATAAGTTAGACCTTCAACTACACAACTATGAAATCCGCATCCAATTTCGTGAAGTAGTTTTTGCATGATGTGCGTATGAACATACAGATAGACAGACGAAAAATTCTAAAACAATATGTTTTGGATTCTAATACTGTCATAAAGATCCTTCGTTTAATTAAGTATCTTTAATGTACACACATAGCAAATTTACAATTTTATTATATGTAAAGATAATATTACGTGATATTTTATTTCTATGCGGCAAAATTATAAAACAATCTGTTTGAGTATTTCCAGTTCTTCATTTAACCGACAAGGTAAGGGAAGATAAGTTGATTCTAAGACTCATAAAATAAACCAAAAACGACAAGCTGACGTGAACTTTAACCCTAGCATATATACATCTGATGCGGTTTTCTTAGAGTCAGATGATACAAAGAAAGTCAGGAGGAAACCGAGGAGGATGGTGGGAAATTGTGTATATTCTAACTCGTGAAAGTTTAGACTGCAAGCCGGAACTCAGCTGTAATACCGTTTCGAAATTGCCATGATATCGAATGTGGTTTCAACTTTAGTGTTTGTTGTGTGACTATTGAGTGTTCGAATTCTAGCGACAAAATAATGGGATGGGAAAGTAATGTTACAATCATGAGCTCATCGAGCAGTTTCCCAGTTTGCATCCAATTTGTTTGAACACTATTAAAACATAGGGCTGACAGGATTTGAACCTTTGACCCTCTGCACACCGGGCAGCCGATTTAACCACTAAGCTAAGCTAAACGCTAATTATTTTGAATCAATAAGAAACTATAAAAACATTTTCATCATACCTCACCATTATTCAAACTGTTTCTTAATTACACTGGCAACTGCTTCTTGCTAAACGGATTCATCCAGACCAGCCACCAGACCTGCACAATCCAGTACGAGGTAATTCGATACTGTTTGTTAGATTTTGTTTGTTATTTTTATCAGACCTACGTGTATAAAAATTATTTTATTTTCATCTTTTGATTAACCATTGCAAAAAACATTATGCTTTTTCACAACAAACATGAGGATATTTATCAATCATAACATACATTTTAAATGGTTCCTGGAAATCCCTTTGTTCTCATAAAAAGACACCTCAAATAGAAGTGTTTTCGTTTTTGTTTTTTTTTTACTTTAGTTTTAAGTAAATAAGTATAATCGTAAGCAAAAGCATCAACTAGTTCTGTATAACCCACCACCACCAACACCCATTCAGTACCCATATCGCGATCATAAGCTCTCAATTGCAATTACCTAAGTTGTTTATCAGATATTAACTACGCATAACATTGGCTACTTCACTAATACTCTAGCCAATTCGGTTTTGTGGAATCTCAATCGGCAAAGTTTAACTAAACTGGAAAACAACAACGTTGCCAGAAGGTATAAAATTGATTGAAGTAATTTTAAGACAAATTAAAATTTTACAAAACTTAATGGACCTAACACATGCATACAGGCCTCATGATCAAATTGTCAATGCTTTGTAGAAATCCATACCTAATGCTGAAAAACTACAAACCATAATGATAGACTTCACTTCTTTTTTCAACGGTTATTTTATTGGATGGTGATGGTATCTGCGAATCTGTTTACATACTTTAACTGTCTCACGTTTGTTTTATAGTCATAACGACCTAAGTACAATATCAACACAATTTACCAAAACAATCAAATCAGCCGTTTTTGTCTTCTCTAAGTCAGAAACAACAAAACTTTCCACTTTGTGATGTTAGCATAATTACAAGGCTATTGTTTCGCCTTCCACAGTAAAGTTTTACAACTGGCGAGACGAAATCAACAATGCTTTGTCGTCTAGTGCGAATAAATCACTCTATCACTTGAATGCCGAGGAAGTGATAAAAGGATTGGTATAAGAGGATTGGTGGCGACGAGAACAAAAAGAATAGTAGACGGCTTGAATGGGAATGTTTGTAAGGAATAATAGATTTGAGGTCACATCTTGGACTATTTAAGTCATGAGTTGCTAAAAAGGAATGAAATATAATTTGGATTAGCTAAAAAACATAAGACCAAGTCACAGAAAACCGATCAGTCGGTTATCATTTTATCTTGGAAAGTATAAACTTTATAAAGCTTGTAGCTCTTAAGCTAATCAACGTTCAAAAATGTTATTTCCTTTTTATTATGTTTTAAGATGGCTATAAGCAAGAACGGATAACACGGCTTTACCACGTTATCGTGTCTTGTGACAGAAGGATTCTAAAGATCCAGATAACCAAGCCATTACATATAATGGCACAGACGTATGGCATTGTACAGGAACAGTAATCACTCAGATTCCTATTCATTTGAATGCCAGCGTAAAAGCCACATAACCGCAAAAAAGAAAAAACTTTGCACGAATTCGGATTAATATTAAAATGGTGTAGGCAAACTTTGTGGCAAAAGGTTAGAACCGCCGCACTTGCAGCCGTAGAATTTTTAATCTGGATAAAAGGCAACACGATTTTTTTGAATATCAAGTACTGCTATAAAGTTAACGAAGAACAAATCGAGTATTCAATTAGCAAGTGAACGTGTGCGGTAAGCTAACCAAAAACATTTCCTTAAATTATTAATGATTTCGCTGGATAAACGAAAATATAATAAGGCGTAGAAAACGCCAAAGCGATAATTACAACTTTTTTCCTTATATCGAACGACGAACAAATAACAAAGTTTGCTTTTCTTGCTCTTGCGAGACTTTCCCGCTCAAGAAAATAACAATAGGTAGGTACAGTATACAAAACTACCCATACAATTAACTAAACCAGAACAAAATTAAATTATGCTGTTCATTCTTTATGCTAATTCTTCGGGCGATTATAAGATTAAGTTGAGTGTGAATTACTGTCGTTCCTTATAAGAAAAAGGCTGGCTCGTTATCCCGCCTTGTTGTTCTTCGGGTGATTACATTGCGGGAGAATCCCCTCGGCGCGTTTCTCGTACCTTCAACGGGCGGTCGGTGGTTTTGCAATTTAGTTGGAACGGGTGCTGAGAAAAATTTGCGGTGATGGGTGCGCGGCAAGCGGGGCGCGTGCGCGCGGCACGGCGCGGCGCGGCGAGGCGGTCGCGGCAGCCCCGCAGTCAGCGGCGCGGCTTCAGCCGATTAGTCTGCGCCGGTACGCTCCGTTCTCGCCTCGCCGCACCATACGCGCCGCTCCCGCGCACCCCGCGCCCGCACGTCAAACAAACTAATTGATTTATACCCCTAAACATTAACAACAGAACTTACTTCAACTTTTTGTGACCCGTACCTAATAGCGCCGTGAACTTTTTAAAACAACAAACTGTAAAGTTATGACTTTCTAGTGTACTTTGATACGTCATGAAACTTTGTTTTTTTAATGTTTTATGTAACTGCGTCTACGAAGAAGCTGCAATATGTCATCGTTAAATGACAGTGGATGGATGATGGTAAATATAAAGGACTCTTTGTTAATAAATTTGTTATTGTGCTGAATCATGGTGACAAACATGAGCTAATGGATTCGCTCGCATACTGAAAGCTGAAAAGAGCAAGTATTTTAGAAGTCTCTTTGATTTTTGGTCAACAGCTCAACTTTTGCATAAATACTACAAACTTAAAATGTTTTTTTTTTTATCTTTAGACAATTTTTATTTAGATTGCATGAAAACATAGGTACGTTAGTATTTAGTAAGTAACAAAGTAAATAACTGAAAAATGGTTCAAAGTATTATTTTCTGGACACTGTTTAAATGTTTTACAGGCTTGATCCAATCATTATAATTTAATAACAGTTTGATATACCTAATTTAGCAATGCAATACACAAACATACTATCTTTCTTTGAGTTAATTTTCGTAAATAAACACACCACGTAAACATTTGATTAAACAGGCAATATTTACTTTCCGCCAGTAATTATTAAGCAATCATCTGGTTCATTAAGACCCTTCCTTTTTCCGCCTTTTTGTAGCATCTCAATAGACGCTGCCGCCGGGAACACCTTATTTTCTCGCAACCGAAAAGGAATAACATATTTATGTAGTTGTATTTTTAAGCTTCTAATACATCAAAATCTCGTGTTAGTTATTAGACTCCCCGGAACCGGCTTGGCGGGTATTCATGATTTTTTGTGTTTATTTAATTTTGCTAGGTCACACAATGGGTTAACCGCTTTTGAAAATGTTTAGGAGTAAAGATAGATCCTATTTTATATTTTATTAACGTAGTACGTCAATAGCGGGCAGAGCCAAGGATGGAAACTAGTTTGTTTTTAAAATGTACGGCACCGTCGTCCTGCACTAGATTAATTTATTGTATCTCATGGATGAGCGTCATTTTGTTCTATTAATATATGCAGAGGGGACATAGTTTAATACTATTTGACCCAAAGGGGACCTTGAAAAGGTACTGAAATTTGTTTACATGTTTACAATTTGTATGTTCTGTCGTTTAAGTATGTTATTATCTATGTCTATGTGATTATTTAGCCCACTACATAACACACAGTTACTACATATTATACACCCAAACCCGTGGATATATTCCTTTAGATAATAGAAATGTATATAATGTAGCTATAAATAAACAACCAATGCTCGAAGCTCTATAATATCAAGGATTGGTAATCTTTACACATTGTCCCTTCAAATCACATGACCCGTACAAATCAAATACCCGTCAAAATAATATTCATCGGGGTTAAGCTCGGAGCTGCCAAATCCGAGCTTGGATATACTGAAAGGTTGTTGTATCGTGAATTTTTATTAATGAATCCATGCATTACTAATCATTTGAGATCAATGACATGAAACGGATCAACAAATTCACAGCTTTTTTTCACAACAATGAATTTTGATGCAAACTTTATAGCGGTATTGTTTTTTCAGCTTAAATACTCATGTCTGCCAATTTCAGATATACGCCAATTTCGATTTCTCGACAACTTTATCGGAAAATATACTGTGAACTGTATTTTCCACGGAATCTTGCAAATATACTGAATATAAAATCTCGGTTTGGACGAAACTATTATGTTTTTACTTAAAAAGTTTTGACATATTTTCTTGAGTACACGCCGCCTTACTTACCCAAATATTCGACTCATCTCGTTTATTCAAATATATTCTAGGTATAAATATGCAAAAAAAGATTGATCAAACCTAGATTTACGAAGGTTGTAAGAAAAATCGTATGAAGACGACCTTAAAAAGGTAGACGCTATGATTGCCTCAACCATTACCTG
The DNA here is from genome assembly GCA_905147285.1 of Hypena proboscidalis. Lineage (NCBI taxonomy): Eukaryota > Metazoa > Arthropoda > Insecta > Lepidoptera > Erebidae > Hypena > Hypena proboscidalis. The sequence goes on from LR990132.1 coordinate 5,323,619, forward strand.
TCATCCATTTGTCATATCCACTTCTACGCTATTAGATTGGTGCTGTACTCTATGAGGTGTCAGTTCTCCGTCATCGATGGATTTGATGGATCGCGTAGTAAATGAAAGATTGATTTGGGATCACTCCGTATCATACTGTTGATCGATCTTGAGTTCATATCTAGTATCAGTTAGCAGCAGATTGATTTACTTTGCTTTAGTTTATAATAATAATAAATATTATTTATTGTACTCCAAAATACAAAAGAAAGATACATAAAAACAAACACTTGAAATTAGTTGTACAAACGGCGGTGTTATTGCTTAAAGCAATTTCTTCCACACAACCTGGCATGAAGAAGAATCATAGGAAAACAATATAGCTATGGTATACGTAAAAAGTTAGATAGGATAATATTCTTAAGTCTACGTACCACTTGGTTCGATTATATACATAATAATCAATATATGATATAATTAATAGGCATATAAACACATATATATATATAAATATATCATAAAAGCAAATGAGAAATTACATTTGATGATAGCAATAGACAAACTACGAAAATCGTTGTGACTGCAATAAGTAGTGATTCCTTTATGTAATAATGAAAGGCTGCACTTTTAACTAACGGAACGCTTGATACATTTGTATGGGTTGACTACACAGGTTTTCGAAGAAAAACAAAAGTGTAGAAGTTTGTTGGTAAAAGCAATATTAGATTATTATACAAGAGACACTATTTTAACACGCTTATATTAGCTTCACCTGTATGTATGTATGTATGTATGTAACCGACTCCTTTGGACTCGATTTTGACCCACTTTAAACGGACAGATTTCATTAAAATTTTGCACTCCTGTCAAAGATCGATGACAATGCAATAATTCGATAAAAAAATTAAAAACATAATAATTAAATAAAAAAAAATAAAAAAAAAACGCTCTTATAAATGAACCAAACTAAAAAGTAGAAAATAAATAATAGTTTAAAAAAAATAAAAAACACGCTTTTAAAGTACTTCAAACTAAAAAGTGAAAAATAATTCCTAATATAAGCTGAAAATGGTAATGAACAAAAAATACTAGTATTATTGTGAAAAAGCGTGGGTTGCTCGATAGACTAAAATATAGAAGTACTTTAAAAGCGTGTTTTTTAGTTTTTTTAAACTATTATTTTAGTCCTCTAGCCTGGCAGCACAGATGTATATCATTCAGTTTCTATGTAGGTGTCCATAATCTGCAGGTGCCATTTACAATCAGAAGCGTTTGAGAGCTTGTTTGATACGTTGGATGTATACACGGCTACCGATCAACTTTATACATTTCCAGTATAAGATGGCCTAGCTTTGTTTAGGCTTCCCATGTAATGTAAGACCAGCATAGTTTAATAGAAATGTATAGGTTGATCGGTAACTGTATGCACAGTCGGCCAATGAGTTGGGTATGCAGGGCAAAAACTTCTACGCCATAGTAAAAACTGACTGCAATTATTGCAGTCAGTTATGAATATGAAATACAAACTTGCATATCTATTATAGATATGCAAGTTTGTATTTCATATTTAATAAGTGTAATATACCCACTATTTAGATATATAACTCACATATCCATAACTGGTGTCGTAAGTCTTTACTCTGACTGAGAAGTTTTTGCCTTGCATACCCAACTTATTGGCCGACTGTACATAATACAAACGGAATAGGAATGTCCCTGCGTCAAACGAGGTGTTAATAACTGAATTTCAGTATTTAAATCATCATACTCGTATTTCCACGTAATAAAGTGATAAGGATAACGATTTATTGAGGCTTAATGACTTGTTGTCTATAATGATACTGGTGATTCTTACTTTTACCACGTTTTTGCATATTTTATCGCTAAAACGTAGTGATCTGCACGTGTATGCTAATATTGAAGAAAGAGCCCGTGGGTTCTTACTCTCGTGTCACTCATGTTATCAAAACTGGTGTTTAAATAACAATAGTTATAAAAAAAATAAAGTATGTTATTTTTTTTACTTTGGTATGTAGCTTAAATTTTAGATACGTTATATGATACTCCACCATTGGCAGACACTTATGTTTTCAACTTTAGACCGAGAAGGTTTTCAGTTTTTTTTTGAGTTCCATAAACAATATAGACAAAAACTACGCTTTATACTATGACGTAACTTTTTTATACTTCTGAAAGCCACTACAATCGAAGGTGTTCGGTGATATCACCTATGTATAAAATGATGTTCGGCCGTCACAAGCTCCTAGTCTAAATGTTATATAATAAGTAGATGTAAGTTTTTACCTCCATACCGAATTTTACGAAGATCGGTTCATTAGATTAGCTAACGAAATGTAACAGAGAGTTATACACCTTTATTATAATATTAGATATAGGAAGTTTACCGATGGTTCCAAGGGCGCTATGACAAAGTACTTAAAGCGGGCAAACGTTTAACATACCACAGTTTTATAATTGATCGTTGAACCAGGTCTATATTAGTATAGAGTAGAGAAGTGTAGATTATCTTTCCTCTAAGACAACTTTATGCTATTTATGCCACATCACGTGAATAAAAAAATAAAATGACAAGCTTTTATTCTCCTATTTGCTTTAATACAAAGCATAGCATTGATTACCCATGACTTTAGATCTTTACCGTGGCTATAGTTAAACTCAATTTTTTGGGTAAGCGCCTCGTTATAATTATTTGCGTTTTAAATAAACAATCATGGAATACAGCGTCCCCTTCTCCGTCAATGTCATGCCAACACCACAAATCCGATTCCATTATAACTGAAAAGCTTAATCATCACTGCTGCGTTTCAAATACAATCACGAGGGTTGGTTCATTATTAAATTTTGTAAGTGTTGCTGATTTTGAAGTCTGGTTTGTTGCCAAGGACGGTCAACTCTTGAGGTCAGGATTGGATCGATAATAGGCCACGCAATCTTTTACATGAGAACTAAGTATTATACAGCTAGTCGAACATAATTTACATTGCCTAAGTGGTTATAGTCAATGTGAATACATTCTTTTAATCATTTACTCTATTACATAGCACGGAATATTTTCCTTATCCAATTTTCCTTTTGATTATTTACTTTATCTTGCAGAGTCTACCCTACGATTATGGTGTTAACCTCAATGGGGTGAGAATTAAGTGAAGCTTTTCAGGCCTCCATTATCCAAATTAAACTTAATAAATTGTAGTGAAGTGGATATTAGTACAATTACAATATGGGTAAATAAATTACTTTTATACGCTTCTGTCAATCCTAAAAGGAAATATTTTTAGTTGACAAAGTTATAAACTCGTACTAATGATTTGGTTAGTCACCGATGCCTTATTTTAATAATTAGCTTGATTTATTTATTAGGGCAAATATAACACTTTTGAATCAACATAACATTACATTACTAGATTTCGTTTTTAATTGCTCGTTATAGTTTTTTTACTTACATTTTTACTATGAAAATGTAACATTCCTGATTACTCGATGAGGAAACGGGGCAGTAAAAATTGTCATAGGTATATCAGGGGTTCGGTACTGTAACAAAAACCGAGTGTCTATTTTTCAACGGCAAACGTATAAGAGAAGATTAACTCAACAAACTTCGGGCTTTTTAGGAGTTTCTCTCATGTAACCTTTTGATGAGTATAGAAACAGGAAAGATTTAGGTACATCAAAAGTAAGTTACAGAAAATCTGAGAATGGCAATCAACATCATAGGAAAATAAGGAATAATTGTGATTTTTATACTCGTCAATTAATTTTATGTAGCGATTGAATCTTGTGATATTTGATGTTTATAATTATTGAAATTTTTGATATTTCTAAAGTATTGAAAGTTGGACTGTAGCCGCCTCGACTAACATTTGCATGTATGTACTATCTAAGTCATACTAAAGACTTACAACACCAGTTATGGATAAGTGAGTTATATATCTAAATAGTGGGTATATTACACTTATTAAATATGAAATACAAACTTGTATATCTATTGCAGTCAGTTTCTACTATGGCGTAGAAGTTTTTGCCTTGCATACCCAACTCATTGGCCGACTGTACCTACCGTTTTTTTTAAGTGAGTGAATTTAATTCTTATGGGCAATAAATTTATCTTCAACCATAATAATCTCATAAGGACATTTTCGTGTGGTTACAATCGTTATGATACTTCCTATACTGTTCGTATAGGAAGTACTGTTCCTATATTAAACGCCTCAATATTTTACCTCTTTCCTACTTCATTCATCAACCTATACTTATCTGGTGAAATATCGATAGGCGTGTGTAATATTATCAGGCTCTCGCCCTCTTTGCGAAAGTAATTGAATTACAACATCTTATTATCTCACGCAATTATGGCCCGAAAAAGAAACTATTCCACTTTATTCGCCCAAAATAACATGGCTAACACGTTGCCGCTTAAACGTCGATCAAATGCGGCAAAAATAAAGGAGGCTTTGGACCTAATCGCTCACTCTTGTGAGATAATTGATTCAACATTAAACGTTGCAGATACAAACCGATATATCAATCAAGTCTTTGAAAGATTATTGATTGAATATTTTTTCTAGGTTAATGTTCTAGTGTTCTGGGGTGAAAAGATGGATGGATACATTAAGCACGATGAAATAAAAACTATGCTTTATTTACAAGAAAGATGATTTCATATGTTACATTATCTACCAGTCTGTCGTATTCAATTACTTTACAGCTTATTATAGATATAGCCATTTCTACGCACAATATCCAATAAATCATTTCGGAGAATCACAAAATATCAGGGTAATGCAATAGAATTGAAAACTCAATGGAGGGCTTATACAATCCATATAGGACCAAACATTTTATCATCAACCGGTGTGATTCCTTAATCTCTGACTCAGAGCCTTAACATCTTGGCAATGCCAAGGCCACTATTCCTAAAACCTGTCGTATTACTCGCAAGTTCCTCACATCATCCGATTCAATCAGAAATCGCACAAAGCGATACGGCCGCCCTTTGTGCATATTTTGTTATTTAAACTTTCGTACAAAATGATGTTGTACGCACAAATAAAATTGTATGTATCTATCTAACTATCTATCTATCTATTTATCTATCATCATCCATTTCATCTACGTTCTCAATGTAACGTGCTATGCTTGGTTACAACCCGCTTAGCATGTATAACCTCTCCAAAAAGAAAGATAAAAACCTATTAACCTATTATATTAATAAATAAAAACATTACACTACATACACACAACGCTATCTAGTCCCAAACAAAACGGAAATTGTACTAAATTATGGTTCAACTAAATGTACTATAATGACAATTTATACCCAAATCTTTAAACTATACTCTCAGATTGCCAAGGCCCTCCAACGGAGGACGACAGTAGTTGTATGGAATTTGGTCCCACTCTCCAATCGTTCTATTTAGATCTTTCCCTACCTTCTTTTTCTATTTTTTAATCTTATTCTTAGGAAAGATTTAAGGTTTTAACATAACGCTACACCTACGGGAGCAAAAACTTAAAGTTTATTTTCTGTATTTTATTTTATACATATTGCATTCCCACTTTATACAACCGCTCCAAGTTTTATAAAACGAACCAAGCATTCGACCGTATCGAAAACTTAAAAGAATGCCGTTACCACGTAATCCCTTCTCGAAAAATCTAAACATAGCTACATTAAATATATTCCTTGAACCAAAAGGTCCGAATTCCGTGTGCTCCAGAATTAGAAGAGGGTGTTAATAAATCAACAAAACTCTTGGGATAGGTGGTGTAATAAATTATCTCACCATAAGTAGGTGTACACGCGGCTACACACCAAAGTGTACATTTCCAGTTAAAGGCGGTCTCACATTGTTTAAACCTCCCGTGCATTGTAAGATCAGCTTATACTGAAAATGTATAGCTTGACTTAAAGCCTGTACCTTTGTAAATTCCACTTGGTTTTGTCCGGATTTTCCGTACCCTTATGGAAGTACTATGAAATGAAGATATGTGTCGGTTTTGTGTCGTCCATTTTAATTACATGGCACAATCGAATCGTAAAACAGTAATGCCCTAGTAGTTACGAGCTGTGAATGATGTTATGGCTGTGATAGCTGTTCCGTTTTATTACTCCTTCCACGAGTAGTTATTACTTTGAATCATCCTAGTATGATTAATGAATTCTTGGACAAAGGAAATGTCCGGTGATGATAAAGTTTACTTAATATCTATCTCATCACTATTTTTATTATTATAGTTGCTTTTGCCCTCGACTGCGTCCGAGTATGGCATTTGTTGTATTAAGTATTTGCTGCTTTCGCTTTTACGCCCGCGTCTAATCTTTCCCGTGAAGGTTAGCGTAATGTTAAATATCTAAAAACCATTATTGAGAATTATGACTATAAAAAAATATATATTAAAGTTCGACCAGTAATTTTCGAGATAAGCGCTATCAAACAAACAAACTAACTTTCGCCCGCGGTTTCATCTACGTGATAGGTACATACCGCCCACACGGTGTGTCGATAAAATGTAGTATATTTTATATACTTAATTTTATCCATCCATTGGTCCATTCGCTCAAGCGCAATGAAGTAAAAAACATACACACACATCAACTTTCACCTATATTGTATTCGTAGGATAAAAGAATACGATAAAATTATTGCAAGGTTTTACCTTTTGTATATAATATCTTATTTGCGTAGTTTATAGGCCCTAGGAGGTGCTATCTATTTTCTCTTCACCTGCAGTGTATTCACGAAGGCGTCCGTGTAGATGAAAATCCGCATACATAATAACAAGACCTACATAGCATGTGGGTCACCAAAAAGCCAACCTATAAATTCTTTGAGATATACCTGATGGTGCTATGTGGTATTTATTCCAATATTTACCTTTGGAAAAATCTTTGATAAAACAATAGCAAACTACAAAACTAGGAAATAAAGCCTTCAAATATACTAAACGACTACGAATATAACTTCCACTTGTAATAATATCAATTTAGCTTAAAATGATACATCAAATACAATACAAATAAACAATTCTTTCTTTTGCAAATTTTTATTCCTTCGGATTTTGTATTTGACTATGATAAAAATTAATATTTATTAGCTACGTAATCAGCGTAACGGATAAAGACTTAAATTACACGGCCAATTTTTGCGCCGACATTCCAAGCCCGACAATTTAGTAATTACGTACACACCGCTACACTTCAAGCTATACATTCCCAATATAAGATGGTCTTACATTGTATGTGCAGCTGTCCGCGCAATGCCACTTACACTGAATTAGCTTATATTGGAAATGTATAGGTTGATGTGTAGCCTGTAGTGTACATGCCTAACAATTATTAGGGGTTTCAACACAGCAATTTGAGGCTTGATGCTCTAAATTGCTTATCGAGTAAATAGATAATTTTATCGTCAAAGCCAACTAATTACAAAGATGAATAACATTACAAATGGAACAATAAGAATTAATTATCTCTGTTATATAATTTTACTAGGATGATTATTTCGTACGCAATTATTATAAGATAATGTCAAGGAGAACCAGTTATGTATCGTAATACTTAGAATAATACGACAAGCTAATTAAGAGTCTATAAATAGCTAGGTCTATAAATATCCTATCCTAATATCCTTAATGAGTCACTAAAAATATTTTATCTTGAAATAGTTTCAAACTAAACTAAATAATAAAATAGGTAATACTCAAAATTATCGTTTTTACACTTGGCAAAATTCTACAAAATTCGCAATTAGCGTAAATCCAGAATCCTTGCGGCATTTTGCGAGGAAGCTAGCAGAATTAAACTACTTAAGTCTTCGAGGAAATGCAAATTTAGATTGACGTAACATCGTAAAGAAAGGTACTGAAGTGGTAATAATGTGACGTAAATTTACATTTGACAGCTTTCCTCGAGTTGTATTTGACGAGGGTCAGGGCCGTTGCAGCCTTGTTCCTTTCACTGACAGTCCATAGGGCTTAGTGGTGCATACTTTTCAGGGGAGCAGTGAAGCTGAAAGTGAAGGGTTTCTTAACTCATCTAATAGCGATTGTTTTATTTTTGCCTAGAACCAAAAAACGCGTATCATAAATCATATATCATAAAGATTATATGATAGAAGCACTCAGCAAGCAAGGAATGATCTTAGTCAGAAAGATTCACTTTGCAATCGGGACATGTTTTAAGAGGACAAGGTGACAATGGGCTAAATAAACTGCTGGGCTACATCGACAAAAAGGAACCAAATTAACAATCGATGCGAATAAAACAACGGCTTGCAGATTCCCACCTCTCTCAAATGACTTAATTACATAGCAATATCTTTATGATATTAAAAACGTAATGAAAGGCGATGCACAATTTAATGCAGCATATAAATGCAGAAGTCCTTTTAAATAAATATTTTCAAAATTATGAGCGTTTTGCTTAATTTACATGGATGTTTGTTTTTTTTTTTATTAGCTTCGCATAAACTTGGAAAAACACTTAATAAAATATATATAAACATACGTTTAGATCATCGAAAGAGTTAATGAAAGAATTCTAAAACTCAAGCGTTAGTTAAGCGTTAGTTCATGCGTCGTGTAAAGTCACGTATCGAATTTCCTCGAAATATAAAACAAATAAACAAAGCCACAACACTAAACAACGTCACATCCACTTCTGATCCACTTCCCACGAGATGTGTGTTAGTATTCTCACCGTCACTTGCCAGCAATAAACGGAAAATTCCTCTATGAAAAAAAAGTTAAAATAAAAAACACGGACCAACAATATTAATAAATTCGTTGCACGTCCCATCCATACGTTTCCAACGTAGACAGCACTGTAGGGAATTTCAACAAGGTGTACTGTATAATTTTGTTACTGGAAAGACCGTTTAATCTATTTAAGATTTCAGCCTACATCCTGTAACTTCGACAACTTTGATCCGCCCTGTATTAAAATATACAGTTCAATTTAAATAAACTGGGGCTCGAAACTTTCGTCGAGGAATTAAATAAGATAATATTATATGTATTGATTTTTCACAATTAATTTAATAAATTAAAAACACTTTTTAAACCAAATTAGAAAAATACCTATGTACAAAAAATAAAATACTTGTAAAAGAAAATTAACCGTCAAAAAAAAAAAATAAGCAAGTCAACAAAGATCCTATAATTTTGTATAGTTTTTTAATCATTTATCAAAATATTTATTTATTTTTATTTATTTACCACAGCTTAAACTATCATAACAGGAACTTAAACCTAATGCGATAGATAAGAATATATAAAATAATATAATAAATTTAAATTATTATATATCTAGTACTTAAATATCTAAATAACATTTTACATTTCAACTATCATTAAAACATTCATACATTAAAAATTAAACTATTTATTTTATGAGCTACATAATTCTACATAATATATTTATAACCATATAATTTAAAATATAGATGCAAATACGAATATTTTTACAAATAGGGTCGACTATTTACTAAAGTGCTTTACGTTTGGAGTATAAGAAAATAGAAACGAAAGCGTCGCAATACTCTCAATATAAAATACAGGACCGATCAAAAAAGTTCGAACGAATCCAGCCCAAAAAAACAAATACATAACTCGTGCCAACAATATCTGTCGGAAAATAACAAAATCCAAAGACCGCACTTTGATAAAAGGCCAAAGATTCGACATTGGCCAAAAAGTGGGCCCTCGTCTCTGACAACTATTTACTGTCGGATTATGGAATTGACGCAACGAAAGTGATTACTTAATCGGTAAATAAATAAAATAATACAGGTACTACTTATTTGCTTAAGTCGTATTCGACTTTCTGATCATTAGTTAGATTGTTCAAATTTCGTGTACTTTTTACCGGTTGAAGAGCATTTTTTTTGTTTAAATTAAAACGTGTCCATTTGAAATTATTAGTTGAAATGTTGAAACTGAAACGTCGTCTTTTCAAAGCTATTCAAGAAAAAACACAAATTAGAAAATGACACAGTATTAGATGATTTTAGAACCCGTAAATTATTTGCTCGCTGAAACACATCTTGGGAGAATTAATAAAATAGAGTTCCATGTATTTTTACCTGTTCATATTAATTTCATTTCGTCAACGCAAATTACATTTATCACCGACTTGAAACTGAAAGAAACATCACAAAGACGACGTTGACATGTTAATATTAAATCCGTTTGCGATTCGCGCTCTCGTCACAATAAAATATTCCGTAAGGAAGAACAGTTGACAAAAATGTACTAAGCTACACATGTACGGGCATACGTTATTATTCTGTTGGTATGCTTTTATCACAAACGTAATTTGAGTTATGAAACAAAAAAGTCTAGACTTTTCTTGGTAAATTATGTCTCTTTTGTATGAAAGGAGGCAAGATAAGAAATTTATTATACCCATTTGGTAATTTAAAGTATTTCACTTCTACTTTGTTTTATGTGGCTGAATTTGCATGTTCAGATTCATTCTTATCGATTGAAGATTCAGCAGATTTTAAGTTAACCTAGTTTACGACAATCTTCACAGAGATTGATTGGTTATTATTTTGTTGGCTTCCATTTAGAGTAATATCCGTTGACGTTCCAGATCATCATGACGCGTTGTATACTTACACAAACAAAATGTAATCGCACCTGAGCAAAAATTGATGCGTCAGCATTAACGCAGTAATTAACCTAAATGGTGTGGTGTCGAGACACGCCTACAGGTCGTGACGCAAATTTGTCCCAGTCCAACTGTTTGCGTCACATATATTTATAAACAACCACACTGGAACAAATGGCACTGTAACTTCCAGGGTTGGCGCGGATTTTAAGGTTTATGTTTCTAAAAGTATAATTACATGTACTTACATGAAAGCTGTGCTATAGAATATGTACAAACACCTTGTATGTTGTTATCATTATTATTTGAAATTCGTTAATATCTATATAATATGGTGCTTTGTCTACTGTCGCGCAAATAATGAGCTACGGTTGTCGTTAGAACTTTTTTATTAATAAATTGAGCTATTATTTTTGCTCAACCCAAATCACGAAGCCATGCTCGTGTTATAAAATTTACAAAATATATCTGATTCTATTAAGTAAGAGTCTCATATCCTCATTGTAAGTGAAAAAAGACCGTAAGTTTGCTCATGCTCTCCAAGTCTCATTGAGAAGGAAAACCGTTGAATTTTCTTCTCAAGTGCGTATCCTTGCAGTCGAGAGTCCGCAAGTAACGTCTAAAGGAGTCCTCATTCCCAAGCTGGCCGCATTATGAATGAGAATGTGGGTTGTTACGTGCGTGCCCGACCACATACGTTTACTCTAGCGAATTGTTAGAGTAGCCCAGTTTTAGTAGGCGATTTTATAGTCTGTCTTTACTACTACGCTCCCTTGGGAGACAAGCACATTTAATTACAGGTCAGTGCGTTTCATGACCCTGTTATTTCTACAGAGATTTTTCCTGAAAAATATTATTTCTGTCGAGTATATTAAATTAATATGGCTTTAAAGTAAGCAGGTTTTTAAACGGTAGAATTATTTACCTATTTCTATTAGCAACATTTAAAAATATTCTATGAGCCAGTATTCTTACATCAGTTCACAAATTTAATGAGCTCAATTACGGATGTATTACGTATTCAAAATAAGCAAACAAATCTACTAATTTCAGTATAACATCAACAGTCAATAAACCACGATACAAAGGGACCACTTGGGACCATGATTTTGGATTAAATGGGGAAAAAGGGTACGTTTCCGTTTTTTCTTAACCCACGCAAACCTCTGCTAAATCGGATTGCTGTCTGATTTTATGTTTTTCTCAAAGGCTGAAATATATTCAATATTTGCAAAGAGGTCAAGATACACTTTACTTTGTTGAGTTCTGTTTGTCGATCGTTCTAGAGCAGCTAAAGATCTTAGAGCCTGTCAAAGATAAAGGTTAATAGCAAAAGTTCCACTTTGACAATTTTATTTAGGTAATCTAAGAACAAACAAAATCAGACCCGAGCTCTCAGCAAACAGATCAGATGATAAACAATACGAAGTAATTATAAAGAAGTTTGTTGTTCAATTTTGAACCTTGCTATTGAAATAATTATGTCGAAGGTTCTCTCGGTGAATATCTTTACACGTGTTTGCCTGACTCTAAACGCATGTTAGTTCACATTTGATCAAAACATGATTATGCTACAAACGACATGAAAGTAAATATTTTCATAAAATATGAATAACGGAAACGGTGAGTCTGAAAGCCGGAATCCTTAAGAGGCCGCCGTCGGTTTGACAAACTGGAAGTTTGTCGGCCCTTGATGATAAAATATTAACCGAGGATTTTCACATGGATGTATTCCCCTTGGTGGATAAAGCCGAAGGTTTACTGACTCAACAGTGTGAAACATCGTCGGAAATCTCATACTTATGATGTTTTTGGATACCACATCAATACTGAGGACTGCGTAGCATGTAAAGTTGTAGCTGATGTTATGTATATTTGTATTCTGGTACTGTTCTTGGGATGAATACTATAATGTAGCAAGTGTGTGGGACAAAATAACAGAAGCTCTTTATGTTTGGGGTAAATATAATAAGATTCGAACCTAGATTCTAAAATAGCATTATTATTATTAATTATTAAGTACTTACCAGAAAACTTTCCAGAGTTACTGCGAAAGTATCTTTTGGTAAGGATAAGTTTTGAATAGGAATATTTTATTTTATTTATTTATTTATCTTCTCGCACAGATACATGTGTCGAAGGCGGACTTAATGCCAAAGGCATTATCTACCTGTCAACCTTTAGGTGGTGCAGAGATATGTTCGGGTAGGTGCATAAAATATTGAAAATTAAATTATTTTAAATAAAACTTATACATGCTAATACTATAATATATAAATAATAAAATTAATAAATTATCGGTAAATATAATTATCAAAAAAATAAATTTAATATTTACCAAGATAAAATTAATAAATGTATATTAAATATATGTCCCATTTAACAGGGGACGAGGTAACTGCAATTTACCGAACTCGTTCCAAGTCTACGGCTTTAAAACTCAATAACCTTAATTGTCTACAAAATGTTACTGTACGTAAAAGTATTGGAGTCCAACCGTTGCGTGTCATTAAATCCAAGACACATAGGATCTTCAAAGTCATTCAATTTATTTATGTGGACTTAAGAAGCGGGATTCCTTCAGTATCTAACATCGTGACACTTCACTATATATAACGGGACAAGACAACATTAAACTATGTACATACCTCAAGTTAGTCCAGTCTTTAATAAACTATTTGGTATTAACCTAACACTATAACTATGCCAAACTAGAAAATTTTAGTGGTTTTCTTAAGTCATGATAATAATACCGCCGATAGTTTGGTCGCCGTACCCAATGGTGGTGGTCTGTTCTGTTTTTAAATGTATTTATTTTATGTTATTCATATTTAAAAATGTATACAATAAAGGGAATTAATGGATGAGACCTAAGATCTTCAAATCTGCAAATTGTCATAGAGTTTTTAATTTTATGATAGACACTATTCATTTGTGTAACAACTTCATAATATCATCTCGATCTCACCATCTATAATATATTTTATCTGTATAGTAAATCTAGATTCTAAAGAAACCTTTTGAATTCTATTCAGTAAATAGACTAGCTATTTATACTCGGTCTAGCATTTTCTATACTCATGTTATCGATCCATTTGGAATCGTTACTGCCTTTGAGTACTCGTATAAACCGAGTTGTTATCGTTTGTAAACGCAAACGGCTTGTAATTATGATAATTTTGCTCTGAATATTTACTGTTACTTCGTATTAGTGATGTTTATGGTAAAACTGGTATGTTACACTTTAACCTTTTGTATTACGTAGAGTATGCTAGGATTTGTATAGTTTATCACAACATATTAGCACACATACATACACATACTTAGATAAATCGTGTTAATTAACTTAACAAACACTTTTGTCTTCAAAGCCGTTTGAAATCATAATTTGAAATTATATGATAAAAAATAAAGATTTTTATTTAAATTTGATCTCGTCATGAATCGAAATTTGATAAAAAATCCAATATACAATCCATATAATCCAATGTAATAAGATTACTAGCAAATCTAAAATGAAATTTCAAATGAAAGCCGACTTTTTGGTCGCAAGTTTGACTTTGCCAATATAATTTTTCTTCACCTTGTACAAACGTATTTTATACAAATTAAACGACTGTTGCGGCTTAAGCATCATTAATTCAATACGAAAAACGTGCTTGTATATTAGATACATTACTGAAAAGGTAAAAAAACGTACAGCAGTATTAATTTACGTAACTGTTCCGATTTCCATATGAATGGGCGTACGTTACCGCCTAACGGCTTGTTATTATCATAATATCCTGCCTGGTTGTATACTGAAGCCGGCTAGAGTGAGATCGATGATAGCCTATGAAACATTTCAGTACGCTGTGATTGATTGCTGGAGGGTAACCACGATGTCCTACTTATTTTAATTTAAATATTGACTGTTACATATTTTTTTTATATACTACGCTCACAATGAACGAACGTGTAGGTCCACCTAATGGTAAGTGGAGTACAGCCCATGGACATCAACAATCCACAAAAGCAGATTATAGATGCGTCGCTGCAGCTGAGGACTACGGTGTTATGCCTCATGTGCCAGTAATTTCAGGTCCTGATCTCACCACCAAACCGAAACACAGTAATGGAAGCACTACTATTTGGCGGCAGGTTAAAGGTGAGACGGTGGTGCTGCCGCCCTCGAGCTCATTTACAAGAGCTCTACCACCAGTAATTAGACCTTGTTTGTTTGTTTCTTATTTTTTTCTGGCACCTCAAATGGATGGTGGCACATTTTCGACTTATAGACAAGTGTCACCATAATTTCTACTACTATGGGGCGACTTGATTTACTTCTACACTTATTTGTTTTTAATAGACAATATGTAAACATAACATAACATCACGCCTATATTACTCAGAAGGGTGTGGCAGAGGTTAGGTTCCATGGGATAGTAAGATGCAATATCAACACAGTCACAGACAAATTACATCAACGTTATAAAAATATCTCAAATACAGCTCATGAACAATAATAAAATACCGTTTTACTTAGTTATATAAGTTGCCGCATTGGCTAATTTATTTATTTATTTATTAATGGCACTCCAACGACAATTCACATGTACATTTTAGGAAGATAATCTTATGCATTCATATGCTAGGTGAACTTGTCACTTAAAGGTGTGCACAGCACTTACAGTTTATTCTGCGATAACATTATAATTATATTAACTGTTTAACGAACTAACATGCAATTGAATTTCATGAAAGTTAATAATAATAAAATGTGTAACATTTGAAAAAGGTACACGATTAAAAAAACAAAATTACATAAAACATTGATACTTGAACAAATTGCAACATTCGAAAATGTGTATCTAAATAAAGTAATATTGTATAAACAAAGTTCTGGTATGGCTAATAATTAATATGGTAGAATGTGTTATTATTTAGCGTAGCTTCTGTCTATTCAATATTATAACGCAGGGCTATTATTTTGGTCTTAACGAGTTAGGTCATATCTCCCCGCGCCAATAAAGTGAACTACCAAACAACCTTGACCATCATATTTGACGTTGAGTAATGATGTGATTTGATGCGACAATGGAACAATGTTATGTGTCGACGCAGACACAATCTATATATAAGTCGTGTCATCACCTAATGTGTACAAGACGGTTTTTGATCGTGACTGATGAGAAAATTTTACCTTTATGTGCTTTTATTTTTAAATTCACAGTTGCTTTTTGGTTATACATAATTATTTTATAAATTTTAAAGGAACACTCGTATTTGTAGACAAATTCTCTCGTTTTTTTTTTAAATGTTCTCTTAGTTTTAGTTTTTGTTATTTTACTTTACATAATTAGATACATACATTTTGGTCTCATACAGGAATGTTCCACTTGTTTACCATGCCTTATATGTGCTTATTCTTAATTTTATTGTTCTATTTTGTTTACTGTTACTTTTGCATGCCTTATTTTTACCATTGTACTCCTTTTATGAGTCTAATTCAATGCTTTTTCTTTTCTTTTCTTTTTACATATCTTTATGCTGAGGCTTTATTTCTAAAGACAAGTTTTTTGTCGAAATTGTGCCTGGTTGATTGCGATCGCTTAACATAGCAGGTGAAGTGTAGATGCTATACACCTCTGGCACACACTTCAGGGTTATACGAACGTGATGTTATATTATCTAATTTATATTAATAAATAAGCAATTACATGCGTATCACATAACAAAATCAGCAAGAAAATTTAACACAGTTCCTATATAACGTGCTGTGTCAGATGACCCTATTAAATAGCACATTGCGGTGACCTCGTGCATGCGAAATTAAAATAAAATTGGATATCCGCTTACTGTACGTTTACTCAGTTAATTGTTTTATAATGTCAACCCAAATTAATTTTGTGGGGCCATGCCTTGTTGTAAGCTTTTGCGCCACTTTATTCTTAATTAAAAATTAAATTATTTAGTTCAAATTCAATTTAATTGGAAATTTGAAAGATGCAAACGGTGTATTTTTTTATTGAAGAAAATTATTTATTATTTATTTTGTTTATGGTTTTATGATAGAAACCAGTGAGATGATTTGCTAAATAAAAGAAAGCGTCGAGTATTTCAACTTAAATTTATTTATTCGTATGACTTTATTTTTTTATTTAAATTAGTTGTAGAGATATTATTTATGTGTTAATATGTGTTAATAAGATAAGATCTTCAGAAATTAAACGATTTATTTCTTTGAAGTAATGTTATATTATTTGAAACGTAAAGATCATCAAAATTAAAACATTAGGCTGCGGTATGTTATACAAAACTACGAAAATACATCTAATAGAGCTCTCAAAAGAAGCTCTCCAGTCTAGACAAGGGGTTAACAAAATACTTTATCTACGAACAATATATTTCTTCTTGTTAAACATAATAGCGATTGGCAGAAATAGGTGCTGGAATGGCAAGTATAAAGTATTAGGAATGTTTTATTTATGTTAGTTTGTTAAAATATAATGTTTTTTTTTTTTTTTTAATTAGAACGTGGATCTAAATCGCTCGACGTTACCAGACGACCAGACTCGTGACCATGAACGATGCAAGTCATTGCGAAAAGTCAAGCATAGATATTATTTACTTTTATAATAATTACGCGATATAAACCTGTAGTTAATTTTTTTTTTAAGTTTTCAAATCGCGAAAGTTAAAAAACATATATTTTATTTAATTTTCAAATATTTGTAAGTAATTAAGAGTCTAGATGAATCAAAATGGGTTTTGATTGTAGTATAAAAAATATAAGAATTTCGACCAATCCAAGTGATATGAACATAATGGAATGTCTGTTCCGGTTTTAGTAGTTACATAATAATAAGGCTTAGGTGTTAGCAACTAGTTCGCAAAATATTAAAGAATATCGACGGAAACTGTCAACATAACACAATCATATCAACAAAGTAAGCAACTAACACATATCGCAATAACTTTTCCTTATCTCTACACAAAGGCGTTCGGGCCCCTCTGCCATCATTATGTTCCGTGCAGCAAATTGAATAAAAGGCAGACACGGACATTCGTTGTTAACCCGAAATCACCTCGTAAATGACTGACAATAGACTCGATTGTGCTGAATGAGGTGATTCGAGTCGGATCACAGGTGAATGGCAAGCCTTAAGGTCAATTTCGTACTTTTTGACAATGTTCCCACTTAGCTCAAAAATTTCGAATGAGCCTTATTTATTTTCTTTGTTCAGTTATATGTAAATTATCCGAAACGCTCCTTTGTACACAAGAAGCTTGGCATTTTACCGAGCTTGGTGTGTATATGTTAGAATGTCAAATTTATATTTTACGAGGACGCGTTGTCGCGTCGTTTAATAAGATCCACAAAGAAAAAAATATGTAATATTTTCCATGTTAAAAAAGAAAAAAAACAACAAAAAATTGTATTACCTGAAAATAGCTAGAGAAGTAGTGACTCAGAACATTTTTACAAGATTTATGATAAGAATATTGTGTACTTTTAATTGAATAGCTTGAGTACGTCATTCATTTCTAGAAAAAAACTAACCTTGATCCTGTTGGTGGTAGCTTTATGTTAAATAGAATTCAGAGACAATGTATCTTTAGATTATTAAGACAGATTATCTATATGATATGTCTATTCTCTACTGAATTCTATTCAAGGGCTGCTCCCTAATTACTCGGCGCAAGCGTGCGGGATTGGTGTACCGAAAAGCGAGCAAAATATTTCTGTAACATTATTATAATAAAACTTTCAGAGATTGATTACAGGCATACTGATCCAGTACCGCTCGTACCGAATTAATCCGAAAACGGCCCAAAACATATTCACATTAATCTCACGCTATTCACCGCCTACTTTTCATAAATTTTGACTTCGCTCTAAATCTTACTCCATATTTAACAAGAGCTTTAACCGCAACATAAATTACGATGTAAATTAAACAATATTAAACGCCCTTGACTAACCGAATGTGCCGCATGAACGGAAAACTTTATGATTTAAGTCCAGAATAAAATAGCCCATAATAACTTTATCCGTGGCTTACCGACTAAATTAAACTTGGTTTTGGATTTCGATGTTATGGTATAAACCAAATAGACGGTAAATAAAACTCTCGCTTATAGGTGTTCGGTACAATAGGTATTTGGTATGGTATTGTATTTTACCTTAAATAATACATAACATAATATAACATTATGCCTATATTACCCAGAAAGGTGTTGTACAGGTGGACAATACCCACACTTCACCTGTTATGTTTAAGTCCCATGGGATAGGGGGTGAGCCTATCGCCATCCACAGGACACAATTCCAATTCTGTTATCTTATTGTGAATTTTCTGACGGAAAGTTCACAAATAACACTTTGCCCGACCCGGGAATTGAACCTTAAACCTCACGCCGTGATGCGCGTACGTTAACTACTAGCCCATCGAGGCAATCTTTAATAATATTCCGTATTTTTTTTTTTTTGTCCTTGAAGCTTACAAATTAAACCTACGAGATTTTAACAGTGCTTTAAATAATTCAAAAATACTTGAAAGTCCTTTGAGGGAAATAACTTATAAAAATATATCGATATTGTTATCTGGTTAGATAAAACAACCTAGTGAAGGTAAAAAAAAAGAATTTTATTTTTACATTTATCTTATAAAGCAATAAAATAACAAAGCTGCCTTATATATTAGGTGAATATGAAAAAAGAAGTAAGTAAATTTCTTCGAAAAGAAAAGTTGCCCGCGACAATACATTTAATAAAAGAAATGCTAGCAGATATGACAAAAGTTTAAAATGTCGTCCACTTTTGTGTCCCAGTTAGTATAGCGGTTTCAGAAAGGAAAAAGAATACTCAAAACTCTTCCATTGTTAGTCTTATATCAGTTACAGCCTTATTTTTCTGCTGTGATGGCTCTATTTGCGTGGTTTGCCGTTTCAAATTTTTGAGTGCTGAATTTCAAATATCTCTTTTGTCATTGCTGTTGAACTGTCATTTTTACTTTAACAATAGAGATGATATTAAGAAGATATTTTTGAAGCATTTTCTTGTTTTATCGTTGCAATAATTGATAGTTGTAATAGGTATGACACAAGAAGAAAAAAAAATATTTTTTTATTATTATTGAATAGATTGACAGACTAGTATGGTATGAGATTTCATTCCAACTAAGAGTTCAGAATTGATGATCAATCATGGTGATGAATCGATCAGCAAACAAAATTGCTTACTTGAAATACTCGCAATTAAGCCAGATGTCAACGCTCTGCAAGCGTTTACCAATCAATCTCTCGAAGGATAAAAATGCGGAAACAGATTTTAAATTAAAAAAATGGTGTTACAGCTAAATAGGTGAACAAATTGGTAAATTGTCCGCAGATTCGTCAATACTATCCTTTAAAAATAAGGTCGATACAAGTATTTCAATTGATTTTTATATATATTGGCACTGGACATCAGCTTTTTTCTGTAGAAAAGACTAAAGCTACACGTCTTAGCAATTCAAAAGCCGTGATTGTCATTTAACTCACGCCCTTTGTTAATTCATCAGTCGTGATTGGCTTTTGTATATGCCTACGGCTGATGCAACTCCCTAAAAATGGATGATATATTGTAACTAAATATGCTGGTGTAGAGGCTTAAATATTGAAAATATTTATGTCGGTTTTACCAGCTTCAATAAATACGTGTGACATTTTGACGGCACCTAGCTACGCTGTCAAAATGCAAAATTGCATTTTTATTTCCAGTGTATACAGGGTGTCCCATATTTAATGGATAATCCTTTACCTGCAGATTGGGGGCGTCACGCCTGATAGGAAAATGCAAAATTTGTAGAAAAAAAGTATCACGGATTTTTAAATATCGAACATTTTCGTTTTATTCACAAATTAGCCACTTTCGTCCACTCTTCTTGATGCCATGTTCGTAAATCTTAGATTTTTTAAAGTCTGTTTTTGGAATTCAATTCTTGAATAGATGTACTATCAAATTTACTATCGTACAATTATTTCATTTAAAAAAATACAAAGATTAATAAAAAAAAAAATTACATGACATTTTTTTTACAAAAAGTTTGAACCCTTATGGTGTAAAAAAAATGTATCGAGACCTGTGTGCCCATCACGGAAAAAATATGCCAGTTTCACTGTGATTCTAAAATGGTATAAAATATTTAAAAAAAAAAATATTTAAAAAAATAATGTGTGAAATTATGACCAGGGTCCGATTTTTTTTTAATCACTTTCTACCAAAATGATATCCTAGTTGATAATATAGTTACTTAAGCGTATTAAACTAAATTAAATAATTACGAACAAGCATAACTTTTACAAAAAAACTATATTTGGAACGATTGACAGCGATTATAAATCTTATAATACCTATCTATGAAAGTAACGATTAAGATCAAAATACTGAAAGTAATAAAACATTTTTTTTTTAAATTTTGCTTATCACAATCTCTGGTTACGAAAAAAAACGCTGACACTCAAATGTGTGCTGTAAAAAATTCGCGCAAAATTTCGAAATTTGCGGATGTGATATTTTAAGTTTTCTCTAAAAAATTTTATGACATTGTGCTGTGACTTCAGACTTGTTTTTTGATACTTGAATTTGGATTTATCAAAATCGGCAAATTAACAAAAAACGTTCGGAAACCTTTCTCGGTAGAGTTCTGCCGCACGAGTGGCGTTGCCGCCACACAGGCCATAAATAAAATGCATTTGTGTATACTCTCCTGGTGTATACAGATATCGCGGCATTTTACAAAAGAAGATAACAAGTCTCAATTCTCGTAGCAAAAACAAATCCAAAGTCACAGCACAATATCGTTTGTTAATTTGCCGATGTTGATAAGTCCAAATTTAATAGCAAAAAACAAGTCCGAAGTCACAGGACAACATCATAAAATCTTTTAGAGAAAACTGAAAATATCACATCCGCAAATTTCGAACTTTTGCGCGCCTTTTTTACAGAACACATTTGAGTGTCAGCGTTTTTTTTTTTCGTAACCAAAGATAGTTATAGGCAAAATTTAAAAAAAAATGTTTTATTACTTTCAGTATTTTGATCTTAATCGTTACTTTCATAGATAGGTATTATAAGATTTATAATCGCTGTCAATCGTTCCAAATACAGTTTTTTTGTAAAAGTTATGCTTGTTCGTAATTATTTAATTTAGTTTAATACGCTTAAGTAACTATATTATCAACTAGGATATCATTTTGGTAGAAAGTGATTAAAAAAAAATCGGACCCTGGTCATAATTTCACACATTATTTTTTTAAATATTTTTTTTTTTAATATTTTATACCATTTTAGAATCACAATGAAACTGGCATATTTTTTCCGTGATGGGCACACAGGTCTCCATACATTTTTTTTACACCATAAGGGTTCAAACTTTTTGTAAAAAAAAATGTCATGTAATTTTTTTTTTATTAATCTTTGTAGTTTTTTAAATGAAATAATTGTACAATAATGCGATAGTAAATTTGATAGTACATCTATTCAAGAATTGAATTCCAAAAACAGACTTAAAAAATTCTAAGATTTACGAACATGGCATCAAGAATAGTGGACGAAAGTGGCTAATTTGTGAAAAAATCGAAAATGTTCGATATTTAAAAATCCGTGATACTTTTTTTCTACAAATTTTGCATTTTCCTATCAGGCGTGACGCCCCCAATCTGCAGGTAAAGGATTATCCATTAAATATGGGACACCCTGTATATGGCATGTAGATATAAAGATAAATAATTCTGTGTAGAAGTGCTGTACCATTTACCTGTTTATATTTTTAACTTGCTTTCAATGAAATCAAATCGGCACAGCATTAGCCAAATCATATTAAAACCTCGAGTCTGTCACTTTTGATGATTGAATGGTCAGCAGTAAGCGCTCGTACCCATCGAAAGTGGTAGATTTGGTAGCATACTAATATTAAGTGCGTTCTATCGAATCTACCACTTTACAATCGAAAGTACGACATTTAGTTAGCTACCAGAAAATTTTGACATAAAGCCAGACAAAGACAGACCAAGAAACATATTGAATATGCTTAGAACATTTAATACTTTACTATACCTAATGATTTAATATTTTTTCACTTGTACCACTATGGTATATTATTATATTGAATTTTCGAATTAATGATTCATAAAAACTGTAAATTAAACGATAGAACGTCAAAACGATAAATCACTCTCCCGTAAAGTAGAAGATTTACAATTTCGATAGTATAGCTAGGGACCGTCGATTTATCTGTTTTGCGTTCTTCACATTTGGCGTGAGCTTTCTTTGGGCGCGAGAGCGAGGCGAGCGCGACACGCTCACGTAATACTCTTTTTAAATAAATAATTTAGAAATAAAACTCAAATCATATTTTTTAAAAAACGAAAATAAAACTGAGATATTGTGAGGCTTACGCCACGTAACTTACAACTACACAAACAATTTTAAAATAATAAAAAAAAAGAATTTACATTGCGGCAACGCCGTAAATGAGGCTGAACGTAAAAATGTGCATAATTTTTGAATGTTGTTATAATTATAATGTTCCCTAAAATGCTTTACTCTATCTTAACATCTATCAAACATCAAAAACCTATCGCCCAAACCTTCATTTATGTATTAAATAACCCCAAAGGTGAACATCAAACTCAACTTTTAATAACTACCTACACAACTCAGTCGGAATGAGGTGAAACGTCTAATTAGTCCAGTAAAGTCCGCTCAAGAGGGTAGATCTCGAATATATTTATTCCCGTATCTTGATTATATTTGTATATGAGTAATAAAAATCGTTATGCTATTGTAAAATATTTCTTAGACATTATAGTAACTATCCTACAAGATTGTAATTATTTAAATAAAATTAGTTCACAAATTATTTGTAACCTAAATTAAACATCAATTCTTCAAAGCAATAATGAAAGTTGTATTGTGCTAGCTATTTTAACGATTTTGACAGCATTTTTTGCAAAACCTGAAAATATTAAAAACTTTATTAATATTTAAGTAATTTAAACATAACATGTTACCTTGCGCCTGACTTTATTTTATGTAATATATGTTGTTTCTTAAAATGCAGTCAGTAGTCAGAGTCAAACATTAATTAATAATTCTTCATTGAAACACACAAAAACGAAATAGATACAAGACAAAACCTACAAATAAACAACTTAAAACTAGAGTTAATTAATCGATAAGTTTGATTGTATATCACCTACATTTAACAATAAAGCGCATGTGTAAATTACATATTTAATTAGTGTATATTTATATATTTAGATATGTAACTCACGTATCCATAACTAGTGTAGTAAGTCTTAGAATATCTTGCCCTGCATACCTAATTGATTGGCCCACTTGTACATCATTAACATCCACAACTTAGAGTAACTTCAAAATTCAATATTTTCAGTACCTCTGGGACTTTGCCCATAGCGTGGGCGGCAAAGGTTAATAGCAGTCAATGTACCTGTAAAGGGACGAAAGTCCTTTATTTAAAATCTGAATTATTCACAACGTCTGTATACCACACGTTTTAAGCATCCGTTGAGGAATGAGCTTAAAAATTTAAAAACTTCGACAATCCCTTAAGTGGGGAAATGACGTAAATTTATACATTTAAAACAGTCGTAATCGATCCTAATAAAGTTCATGGTTTAAATAATGGTTTTATATAACCTATCCGGTGTTTTCCTCTCTCCAAATATGGGAAGAGTTCAGTTCAATTTAAAGAGGTCTAACTTCATCTTAAAGGAGTTTGTATCTCTTAATATAATTTTCAAAGAGAAGCTCAGTATCTTTGAAGATGTTTTAAACAACTCGATGCTAAAAGCACTTAAGTGAATTTCCTGTTCGAACTTAAAATAGCAATTGAGGGCGTAATAAAATAATTGTTTTTTTTTAGTTAATTGATTTAATAGTTATTTATGCAACTGTTCTATAATGAGGGGTATTAAAACACGAGTGTGGGTTTATCACACGAGGCGAAGCCGAGTGTGATAATAGTATCACATGAGTGTTTTAATACCTAATTATAACAGTTGCATACAAGACTTTATCTACACCCATGATATGAATCCTCTATAAATGTTCTGAAACCATAGGGTATTAGGGTACAGTGTTGTAAGAACTCTATGTAAATTCATGGAAAGTTTAATTAGTGAGTATCTAATACAAAAAAACTATGTATAGGTAATAATATAATTATTTATTGTAATAATTATTTACATTTTGGATCGTACAATTATTAAAAAGTATTTTTTCAATACTATTATTGAACAAAAATGGCGGGATACGACGTCAATTCAAAAATTCGAATAAGTTTTTATTTAAGTTACGGTGCTGTGGTAGTGAAACGCGCGTGCATGACATGTTCTTTTTTTGAAATTCATAAAGATGCCATGAGAATGTGGCTGTTCGATGAGTAAAAAAGGAGTTGCATAATGAATTTCAGTACAACATTATAACACCCGTTTGGGTGTTATAATGGTTATTATGACACTGGCTGTTTTAATGTTGGCAATTAGCTAACTGTTTCAAGAACGTTTATAGAGGATTTATAGCATGGGTGTAGATAAAATATTATTGGCGAATTGATTGATCTAGAGTGATTGTCCTATTTTTGAAAAGCCTTTTTTGCAAAAATATGTTTTTGATGGTTTAAAGTGAAAGTGTTAGATACAGGGTTGCTATTTATAGGCCATTATTATGCTGTTATTAGTAGTTATCTATTTTGTTCTTCATTATATTTATCGTTATTGTTGTTTTTTTTTGTTATTACTACCATATCATATTATTATCATATTTTATGTAAGAGGGTATTAAATAATGTTACTATACTTAAACTATGTAATTAACAGTGAAAGCAAACACTTAACAAGGAAAGACAATTTTTTCACTTGTGTAATACGCGTTTGAAGTTAAAAAAACGTATTTTATCTTTATTATTATCTTTTCAAATTAAAGGGCTACCCAAAACGGTTCAAGAGATATGAGCCCCTAAACAAAAAAGTTACAACACAAGCAATTATTGCCAGCCGGCATATACGCAGGGACTGGCAAAGTTGGCCCCATAAACGCTGCATGAGAATTGGTTTGAATAAAAATGAGGTTTGAGCCGCACAAGGTTTCGTCCGAGCTTCTTATCGAAATTGATAAAACTGGTAGATCATCTGTATCGCATTTTCTTTAGAAAAAATTGGGTTAAACTGTGTATATGAATAATGTTAGTCAAAATATTCAATGACAATTTTATTAACATCTAATTTATAAAAATCTCCTGTCACAGTGTTAGTAATTGAATGCCTCCGAAACGGCTAGACGGATTTTCATGAAATGTTATGTGCTTATTTGGTAGGTCTGAGAAAGGGTTGTAAGCATTTTTTTATACTGCTAAGTGCAGGTTGACATACCACGTGGGTGTATGTAAAATCTAGTTTTGTGTTGCCTCGGGCAAAATCTAGTTTTGCATGATATAAAGAATAAATAATAGTTTAAAAAAACTAAAAAACACGCTTTTAAAGTACTTCTAACTAAAAAGTGAAAAATAATTCCTAATATAAGCTGAAAAAAGCGTGGGTTGCTCGATAGACGAAAAATATGGCACAGAGCGCCCCACGCTTTTTTCAGCTTATATTAGGAATTATTTTTCACTTTTTAGTTAGAAGTACTTTAAAAGCGTGTTTTTTAGTTTTTTTAAACTATTATTTATTTTCTACTTTTTAGTTTGGTTTATTTATAAGAGCGTTTTTTTTTCGTTACATACAAACAAACAAACAAACAAACATACAGGTGAAGCTAATATAAGCGTGTTAAAAATCCTTTAAAATAAAATACAACTGATAATTCAGTGTGAAAAGGCACGAATCATTGTAATATATTGAGCATAGGGCTTATATGGCTCACGGAATTCATACTACGGGTCGTGTTCCGACATTTTTTTTATATTTTACCCGAAGGCAAACTTTATTGAATCAACAGAATCGTGGTGTTAGATAATAATAAAGTTCACTAAAATGATTTACTTTACTTTAAGATAATTATGTTTTCCAATGTTTCTGCATTAAGATTTTCTCTTTAATGCGATTACAGCGAAGCCTAAAGGAAGCGCTATTTTTTAAAAAACAATAATGAAACAGAAAATAAACAAACTGTATTTGTTGAAAGTAGATTGTACTGCTGAAATTCTTTAAGAAATAGTTAATTTATTTCAGACCCTAATATATTATAATAATGGTATTACTATATACCTATGATAATAACAGCACGGCAAAGCAAGATTTATCTAGCATTTATTTATTTATTATTTAAATATATTATTAGGATATAATAACCACGTATGAGCCGTTCTCAAAATTGAATAAAGAGCATCTTAACTCATGTGCAGCAAATCTTGAAAGAGAATTCGCAGTGCAAAATATTACTGTTAGATCACTCAATTAGCTTATCAAACTTACTTTCTAACTGAAACTCGTATTAATAACATAACTACTTAATATTGTAAAATCTTTTTTATGATATAGACTTGCTGACTACACACATGTAGCTTGTTTGGACCTAATATAGACTTGCACTGGTTATACCAACGCTACTTAAAAACAAAATCACAGATTTTAGAAGATGCTAGGTTGGACGACAGAGATGCACTCTACTGTAACTATCATCATCTAATAAAGTTTATTTACTAAGAACATTGTTAAACATGATCTTGAAACTTTTCAATTGTCTTCTAGCAAACTTTTCGGAAATTCTTAATCCGATTTAGAGCAAAAGTCCCCTAAGCCACCGTTTGAACCAGCTTTGGAAATAAAAAAAGAATCTGTTATTTTACGGCTATTCAATCATAAGCGGAGACCATCTTTCATTCTTCGTGACAAACATTGGACAATAAAGAGTATCATAAATCATAGAGGTTTTATCTCGGGGAATCTAGACAGTTTCCCTTTCATTTGGTCTCTGAAGTAACTCCTCTCTTATATACATAAATAGAAAGTTTGAGATTGTAGCCTCTTACAATACTCTTGCGGAGTGTGATAGAACTAATTAATGATAATGTTAAAAACTATATATCCAGGTTTTGGAATGATTGATAGCCGGTTTAGTGACAATATCTTTTTTCGGGGCTTCGCAAATAAACCTTAAAGTTGAAATAATAAATATAACGCCAAGATGTTTCTTGTCAACAATCAACAATACCCAAAGTAATTGGCGATGCTCTCGATAAATCCGGCACAGACATTTCCCAAGATTTGGAACTATAAAGGCCTACTTTGGAGAATTAACAAATCCCGAATGTATCTCAGAAGGTTCGATTCAGTTAAATTTTACGTTAACGTCCCCAAGCTGTCGAACGCCGCCGCCGACTTAATACTGTTTCTACCAGGAAAATGTTTATTTGAAAAAATGTGAATAGCTTTTCTATTAAGTTATTTTGTTTAATGCTATTGTTATTATTAATATTTTTTTATATTTCTCCGTTTGTATGAGGTTAAGCAGTTATTAGTGAGTGCAATATATTATAAATTATATCTATGTATAATGTTCAGCATGTTAAAAGTGAATAATTATATTCTCAAATCGCGTTAATGAGTTAGTTCCTCATAAAAAAAGAAAGACCTTGAAAGAAATAAATTTCACTGTCTATATTTTTCTTTCATCAGTATGAAAACACAACTTACAATTGAATTCCCTAAGGATGTCGAGAAATGTTCTTCTAAACAAAACCACAATCTTGTTGTATCTTAAAACTTTCCTAGTCTTTCATAATACTAACATGTTCTACTTAAAATTTAAGTACCTAGTACTTGAATTTATGTTTCTTAGCCAAACTTCATACATAATTTAAAAAAAATTGCTTCCAATTTTTGATGGGTATTTCATACAAACGTACTTTGGTTGCATGTTTAATATACTGTTCGAAAAAAAAAATTGTACCAAATATAAAAAGAATGTCCAATATCCACGCTTGTACAGTCCCATTTTGTCAAATCCTTGTTACAATTTGTTTCATTACAATATTGCTGCTATGACCAAAGTTTGAACTGTCGTATACTTTGTATTTCAGTGAGAATAATGGTTTAAGAATGCTATAAGATTTTTGTGTTGTTTTTATCAGTTACAGCCTTATTTTAATGCATTGGCGGCTCTGTTTGCGTGTTTTGAAGTTTTAATTATTTGATGTGCTGAAATGAAACTGAACTATTGCTGTTCGAATGTAAATCATAATATAACAGAGACATTTTTAGACGGTGCAGGGGTGTTAAATACTTTAAGTATTAGTATTTTTTAAATAAAATTTAATGTTAATGATAATTTTGTGTTTTTGCAAAACAGTAGCGACCCACATTCACCGCAATTAATGTATGTTTATAAAGGACCTGAGGTAATTTATTATAATAAACACTGCTAGAATAGCAATCGCTGTTGATTACAATATTGATTTCTGATTTGATTATTTTGCTATTACTTCATGCCATCGAAACTATTTTTTGCCTGATCAGAGATCAGAGTTTTGTGGGCTGCAGTTTTGTTTCGAAATTTAAAAAATACACGTTTTGAACAATTTAACAGCTGTTATTGGCATTTTTCCCACGCGCTTCGTTAATTTATCAATCGTGATTGGATTTTATGTACGTCCGTGGTTGAATGGTGCTCCTGAATCATCAATATTTGAAACTAAAAATGCTTTTTCTGGGAGAATCAGATTAAAAAGTTTTAGTACATGTGTCATTTTATCAGTTATGAAACGTGAGCTGAAGAAAACTACAAGATGCCTAATTCCGCTCAATAAATAACACACAATATTGGTCAAAGCAACGACAGATTTTATAAGGGAAAAATTTAAATACAGATTCTTGGAAATATGCTTTTGATACCTGATTCAATATAGTCCAAATTCCCTTAAAACCTATATAGGTTTCAGTGCTTGATCTCTATAGGTATTTAAATGAAATTATTACGAAATGAAAAGAGGATCATTTGTTGGTTATTGACACAAAATATTAAAATATTTTTGACATACGGAAGCTAAGATCAAAGCTCTTTCATATGTTAATTTTAAAATGATTACATGACTCGTCACGACAGCAATAATTTCCGCTCCGTCTAAGCACGTTTTGAATATCAAAACTCCTTGTCCCAGCCTTTTAATGTTCAAACCTCAAAGGAGAACATCATATTTCATAATCATATAATTTTTAATAACTACATAACTCAGTCGGAATGAGGCGAGGCATCTAATTAGCCCACTGAGTCGCTCAAGTGGAGTAGACGGTATACCTCGTTTCTACTTATTCCAGTAGCTAGCGTATGAGTTATTAAAAGGACAGAATAAAACGAATTCTTAAACTTGCTCGGCCCTATTTGTTATGATTACCATTTGAGAAATGATTGTTCAATCGCTTATAAACATAAATGACAATCTATCAAACTAAATCTTTTAGGCATTTATGAAAGAATAATTGTCGATGCGTCGCTATCCCACAGGACTTAAATATTAATAGAGGAATTGTAGTAATTTCAAGGTCTTATTTTAATACCGAACCAGAGCACAATATACCGCAAGTAACAACTTTTTGATGCAAGAATAATAAAGGATAGACGAAAAAGCTCTCTCTGTCCAGATGCTAACAAAATCTTTGAATCTATAAGGATCAAAGAGAACCTATTTTATTGATACATCAGGTGAGATCGTGGTCAAACGCGAGCCTATCCACCATAAAAAAATAAAAAAAAACATATTTTTTGTCGCCATAAGCAAGCCTGGCAAAGCAAAGTTGTTAAGTTTAAAATGAAATTAAAAAAAATCTTCTGAAGACAGGTAAATGTAAATCAAGAAATTTACGTATCAGTAACCTCCTGTTCAAGGACTTCAAAAATTTAGATCCTTATTCAAAATTAATTTCAATGACTTAATGCAACTTCAAAATTTAAGATTTTTAGTACTGCTCGGTCATAGCCTATAGCGTGGATGGCAAAGTTTAATATAATTATAGCAGTCATTGTAGTTGTAAAGGGACGTAAGTCCTTTATTTAAAATCTGAATTATTCACAACGTCCGTGTACGACGCGTTTTAAGCATTGGTTTAGGCATGAGTTTAAAACGGTGTGACAATCCCTAAAGTGGGTGGTAACGATGTAAATACATTAAAGCATTTGGTACCGGTTTTGTACCAAATGCTTTTAACTTCATAATATTGCTTTAGCTCCTTGGTATGTTTCTTTGACCATGAAGGAAGTTAAGTTTTAAAAGGTTTAGGGGTTTATTTTTCTTCTCAATATATTTTTTATATAAAAATATAATAATCTAATTAAATTCTTGGAAAACCCAAAGCTAAAAACACTTAAAGGCATTTCCTGTACGATTCGTACTATATTTCCTCTTAAAATTATATCGCAGCAGCATATTTTTTTCAATTTAAGGATACAATGACTACCCAAAACGGTTCAAGAGATATGAACCACTAAACAAAAAAGTTACAACACAAGCAATTATTGCCAGCCGGCATATACGCGGGGACTGGCAAAGTTGGCCCCATAAACGCTGCATGAGAATTGGTTTGAATAAAATTAGGTTTAAGCCGCACGGGGTTTCAGGCGAGTTCCTTGCCGAAATTGATAAAACTTATTGAACATATTTATCGTTCTTTTCCTTTGAGGGATCTGGGTTAAAATGCGTATTGAAATATGTTGGTTACATTATTAGCATCTCAGTGAGGATGAGCTTCACTTTAAAAACGTTTTGTTAAGCGCTGGTTAATTCTTTTAATTTCTATACAAATTTGAAATTTCGTCTGTCAAAAAAAGTATAAATAGGCTAGATCTAGGACTTATGCGGTACAGGTGAAATTGCCCGTTTGTAACGTATTTATTGATTATAAACAAAAATATAACATTTTAAAACTTATAATATCGAGATAGTTATCGGATAGATGGAAATAAAGTATAAGGAGACAAACATCATAATAAAATAAGACATTCTCGGCATACCTACTGACGAAAAGTAATCTTAAAAGATATCCACCAAGAGGTTTTATAAGGCTTGTGGAACGCATATACCTAATGAACATGCGAAACTCATATTACGCGTTCCGACATCTTTCTACCATATTACCCGAAAAAAAACTTTATTGTTACTAAGAATAATAATGCAAGGCCTGAGATTTGCTTACTGGTGATTTATATGCGTTGATATTTAATACTATGTTTTACAATTTCTTTACGGGACTTATTTCATAAAATATTTTGTAAGTCTTTCATATTTTTATCCATGTGTTTGTATCAATTAACTGATACTTTTTCAATATAAGCTGAAATCGTATGGCACGGGTAGCATACACAACAAAACAACATATTATACTGGAAATGTTTAGATTGATCAGTAGCCGTGTGAATGACGTCTTGAATGACCGAATACTAAAAGTGCTGGCTAAAAGCTGAAACCGCGTGAAGAAGCTAGTTACACAATCATGACAAACAATATGACAATGACCAGTCACAGTAAGACAACAATAAAACATTGTTGCAAAACTTGGTGCTTGACTAGGTTCCAGTTTTAGAGGTGTAAGATAAACTTTATTGGCAGAATAAGCATATTACAATATTGTAACTTGTGTTACTCTTAAATTTGGTCAGGTTATCTCTGGGCGCATAAAATCTATCTGGAACATCTGAAACTGGCCATTAAACTTTTAAATTGCCGTATTAGCTATCTTTTTAAAACTTTTAATAAGATTCAGAGCATAAGTCTCTTAACCAACGCCGTTTGAAACAGGTTCGGAAGTAAAAATCGAATCAAGTACTTTTACAGCTATTCAAGCATAAGCGGAGACCATATTTCATTCTTCGTGACAAACATTGGACTATAAAGGGTATCATGAATCAAAGAGGCTTTATCTCGAAGAATCTAGACAGTTCCCTTTTCATTTTATCTGTGGCAAAACTCCTTACTTTCATACATAAACATTAGGGTGTGTGATTTTAGCCCATTGATATACCTTGAATTTATTATATTAATTGCTATTTACAAAGGCATACCTTCAAGTTATTATATTAATTGCTTTTTACGTCAATAAAATTGGTTTTTTTTTTTCAATTACATACATAAAACATCAGAATGAATTACTTATAGGATTACTCATAGTATAGTGAGAATTACTGCAAACTCAGGGTAAATGAAATTGAGCCATATTGCCGGCAACATTGTTAAATGTTTTGTTGAAAAACATATAGATACGTAATAGTGGTTCTGTTTTTATCTTAACTCTTTGAAATTAGTCTTAATATTGATATTTAATTACTGTTTTTTTTATTCTAGACATTCAAAAGTAACCGCAAGGAATTACTAATCAAAGTTATCGCCACCATTCCTGGTCAATAGGACTTGGGGGCCAGAAGATATTGCCTTCAAAGATTTCGAGCTATAAAAGCCTATTTTGGAGTATTAACAGATCCCAAATGTATTCTGCGAAGGTTTAGCGCAATAAAATTTTATGCTAACGTCTCGAGCTGTCGAATGTCAACTTAATATTGTCACTATCCAGGAAGATGTTTATTCGTAACAGAGTGAATCGGGTTTATTTTTATTTATTTTATTTTTATTTTATTTAGTACAAAAGGAACAGCAAACAGCTACAATATAAAACTTAAAAATACGATACAAACTTATAAAGAGAATTAACAATATTGCAGCCCACGACGCTATTCACATATTAACTATAGTATATTAATAATGAGAAACCAAGCACTAGGCTTTAAAAGAAAATAAACTTATTCTAAGAATACTCCAACCAGCCCATAAAATACTTAGTAAAAAGCAAAAGTTACAAAAAAAAAAAAAATCCAATGTTACAAAAAAAAATCTAATTAATTTGTCACATGACATACCTACAAAAGTTAGTTTGATAGTACCGTAAGAACTAGACTCTTAAACTTATGAGGAGAACAGTTGAATACATCGATGTGTTCAAACCTGTCATTGTATGCATCCACCATTCTACGAATAGGAGCGCGTAGGCCAGAATTGGACTGGCACAATCCCACTGCAAATAGTCTGCCTGCCCTGACTTGTCTCTTGTGAACGGTTCTCGGTACTGCATAACATATCATGTTTGACACATCGATGCAGTCAAATTTATTATTCACAATATTATAAAGAGTCACAGCCTCCAGATAAATTCGCCGATTTTCTAGAGTTGTGAGCTTGTATTTGCCGAGTAATTCGCTATAAGATAAATAATAACCGTGGCATCTATAATGCACGGTACGCAGAAATTTATATTGGACCGACTCAATCATCTCGATGTATTTTTTATAAAATGGATTCCAAACGCACACAGAATATTCCAGTTGAGATCTGACGAGAGACTTAAACAGATAAATATAAGATGATTGCTTTCTAACGCGGGTTTTCTAACAAGTTATTTGAACTGCCGTTATTGTGTTTGTAATATATTTCTACTCGGAATTAAAACATTTTAAACTTCTATTGGTGCAATGAAATTACTTTTACCTATATTATATCAAAATTGTTAAAAAATGTCTGTCTGGGGTATATGGTGTTATTCGTTTACGCAATGTAATAAGTGTTACTTTTTTAAAATAATAGACAAGGTAAAAAAAGTAACTAAACTGCCTGTCCATTTCTATGGACTATGTTTTTTTTTAAATTTCTTACGCCCATCACCACAAAAGATACATCTCAATGAAAACAAAAGTTACAATTGAATACCCTACATGAAGAAAAATGTTATTCTAGACAAAACAACAATCTTTTTGTATTATACAAGTTACCTGATCTCTCACAATACTTACTAATTAATGTGTGTAATCATTAGCAAACAAAGCTTGGCTGTTTGTAGTAAAGCTATTTATAAGCTTTCAAAATAACTGTCTCGATAGTCTAGTGGTTAGCGTATGCGCCTCTCACAGCGAGGTCTGATGTTCGATTCCCGGGTCGGACGAAAGTGTTATTTGTGAATTTCCCGTAACGAAATTCATACTAGCAGCAAAAGCAGTTTTTCTACAACCACTTGTATGCGAAAAATTTTTGTGCATTTAAAATCATACTTTTCATAGAATTTTTTACACTTTACATTTACAAATACAAATTATAAAAGTTAAAGTAGAAATTTATCTAAACTTGTAAAAAAATCGAGTTTTACTTACTGTTTACGCCCTTTACTATTGAGGTGAAAAGTTAATGTGTGACACGAGATCAAAATTTTTAATCGTCGTTATCGGTGGACATCACTTAGATATCGATAATCATCGCCTCTCTACTCGTATACGTAGCTAGTTTGTTTTCCTTGACCTCAGGTCTCGCCCACGTAATGTGCGATAGGGACAGTGCAGACAACTGCAGCTCAAAGTGAATTTACGTGGAAAATCTTGGCCAAATAGATATTTCCTGGTATTCGGTTTTCTTCTCTAAAACCTTTAGGTCCTATTTCTTGGTGTTAAGTTTTTAAAACAAATAAGAACTTCAATTTAAAAGAAAACCCAGATTGTTCTTAAGCTACCCAGGAAGAAAATAGAAATAAACGTTTGAATAGAGAAATGCATGATACCCCCTTAATTAATAAATTTTAGATTATTTCAATAAATTGTGTGTAGTTGTCGCCAAATTTCTAGGCGGCTATGAGATAGCTACTATAGCGAGAATGTGACGTAAGTAAAGAAGACACTGCAGTTCTGCTTAGTAATTCCATCGTCTCCTGTAAATACGTTGATGTCTCAGTTAAAGCTTTCTACCAAATTTATAATAATACTTACACATTGAACGAGCCAAGTATGAAACACATTCATGATATTAATATTAGCAATTTTCTGACAAATTGTCGTAAGAGATACAATGTGTGGTAATAAAAAAATACGAATATAACATTAATGTAGTAGACAGGCCAAGGACACGAAACAATAACTGGTATAAAATGAAGCCGTCATTCGACATAATGTCTGGACATAAAAGTTAGGACTGGTAGAAGAGTTTAGCTTTACGACAAACATATGAAACAATTGTAAATGATTTGTCTTTTTTTGACATAAAGCCACAAAAATGTTAGGGTCTGTTCCACCAGGGTTTTATTAAATTTTAAAGAGTCATCTTTTATGTTTAAATTTTATTATAACAACGTTCAATTGACTGTTGAAATTGTTACGTAGTGATAAAGTAATTAGAATATTATCTACGCATCTCAATTTCTTATCCAACCCTATGTTATTTTGATAATATACTAGCAACCCGCATTATTATTACTTGGCATCCTCAACTATATTCCTCAGTTATGTGAAAACCGCATCAAAATCCGTTGTTTAGATAAAAAGATCTAAACGCACAACCATAGAAAGTGACTTCATTTCATTCTACGTAATAAAGTTTAATCTAATATTCGTCAGCAATCCAAATGTACGAGACTAATCAACAGATAGGACGTTCTGAATTTCAGCACGTAGGCATAACTAGCGGGTTGAATATCAAACAGAACGAAGTCCCGAGATACCTAGACTTTGTATCTATGTCTTGACAATACAACCAACGGTATCGAACACTATTACTAGCACAAATATTTAAACTAACCTAAACATACATTGCCCTTAAGTTGGTACCAACTTACAAAGTCATTTGAGACAACA
The DNA here is from genome assembly GCA_905147285.1 of Hypena proboscidalis. Taxonomy (NCBI): domain Eukaryota; kingdom Metazoa; phylum Arthropoda; class Insecta; order Lepidoptera; family Erebidae; genus Hypena; species Hypena proboscidalis. The sequence continues at coordinate 5,359,870 of LR990132.1, forward strand.
TGAGATACTTATATACGAAATGTTCCACTTATTTTACGGTAAAACATGGGGATTGTATCTTTGTCAACGTTTTGCAGGGGCATTTGCGCCTACCCCTTACATTGCGCAATTTTGTGTTACTATTTAAAAGTTAAATTGTGTCTCACATGCATTGATTTTTATCTTAATTTTAGTCATAGTTTTACTTTTACTCAGCACAGAACATTGAAAGTTATGTGGCTATTATACAAACTCCTTATATTAGTGCTCGTGTGATTATAAACATTTCCGTATTCCACTTTGGTAGTACTAATAAAAAAAAAGTTTCTGTGAATCAACGACTGATAATTGACTTCAGCAAAATTATTCGAAACACGAGGATATTTGCATTTTATTTTATTTTGGTAGTAACATCGTTTAATAAACTTTGTACCAACTGTACTGATTTAAAGTATATTTAAAACTTAAAAATAGAAAGGATTAAGATATACTTGTAATATTATTATGTGTTAATAATTCGTACCTACTGCTAAACATAAACTGTGCAATGAATTCAAATTCCCACTGGTGGTTTCGCTGAGTGTTGTGGTTCAGCTATGAGTTGAACACCCGGATACAAAGCGATTGTACCAACAAACCTTTTGAAACATGAATCAAAAACCACTATTGTTGACATGACACCTTGGTGGTTTAAGTATTTCAAATTTCCAACGTGTTAAACTCTAGTTTCATGTTATGCTACAGCATTAGCTCTTTATCCCGTTGAAACATAAAAATAAAATAAGTTTAATAATCGTAGATTAAGAAGTTTACTGAAATCGGAGCAAAAATTGTACTGTTTTGCTAAATATTTGACTTGATTTGCTTTAGCTTCATCTTGACTGAACAGATTTTTTAACAAGCCGTAACTATTACCTAAAGCTCATCGTTTTAATTCCAATTCAGTTCAAATGGAATTGATTTCAAATTTTCATCTTGCTTTCTTTCTGATTATATTTTCAGTTAAATACGCTATGGAATTTAATTAAAAAGAGTCGTGTTATCCTGTAGAATATTATTATAAGGTAAATATGTCCAGATCAATAGTGAAATGGAGTGGATTCCTTTGGATATGCATCCCGATCCTCTCCAATATTGGACCATCACCGCGCGTTCCACTTTATTGAGTCCGGATACTCAAGTCTGCACAAAAATCTTTGATATTTTCTTATCTCAGATCGTAGATATCAAACACATACTTCGTTTTGGATCTATACTTTTGACTATTTATTAGGAAAGTAAATAAGTCTGTCTGTCACAATGTTTGTAAATGCTTTCATAGATCACATTATCATAAAAAACCACCTTGACTACTTTTTACTGTCTTACCATGTTTTTGATTTAGTACCTAAATGACACATTAAAGGAAACGTTTGTATAATAAGGACACTACTTTTGAATTCACGGGGGAATATTATAGGAATCTAATTTAACAAAAGAGTATAAAAGCTAAATTATAAATACTAAATAAACTTATCTACGAACATAAGTGGTAAATAAATAACAAAACTTTAAAATGGCCCGTATTTTATTTTATTCATGGTGGTGTCTTGTTCTCAGAATCATGACACTGAAACATAACATGGCTGTTTTGTTTACAACCGCCATAAAAGAATGTGCTTTTATTGCAGGCATACATACATTACACAAAACGTTTATATACACTTTTATAGTACCGGCTTATGAAACTTTGTGAAACGTTTGCGATCAAGTAATATTTCGGATAAACTGATTATCATGTCGATGATATCAAACGGTAAAAACAATTTCAGTAAAATTGATGTATGTACAGTTATGGCCCAGCAAAATTAAAAATTAATCCAAATGGCTGTTATTTTAATAACAGCAAACAAACCAAAAAATATATTATATACTCGATACAATTAAAAGATTTTCTCTTTCTTATCAAAGGTAATTATTGTATTAAATTTTGGTTTAAATGTTAAACCAAGTCTTACTAACGCTACAGTGCTAAAAATGATATTTTTTATGTTTCAGGAAAAAAATATTTTGAAGAAAAAAATATTATGTTTATCGTGATATTATGTAACGTTATTATGTTATGTTAAAAAACATAGTCTCTTTATTAAGATGTTGACGCATAGGCAGCCAGTCAGTGTGGGTGTGATTAGCATCATGGCGTGATCGACGATTCGAATGCGACAGTGATTAATGACGAATCAAATGCAATTATTGAGAAGACGGTTGAGTTTGCTGAGCAGATCTGCATATTGATTGGAAAATCATATAATTGCCAACCTCGATCACTGATTAAAGTAATAATGGTTAGTTAGCACTGTTTAAGTATTAACTGAAAGACTGATGATCTTGTTAATAAACTGAAAAGTGCGTATCAATTTATTGACATTTCAATCAGAGGTAAATCATAGATCTTCTGGCAAATATCGTAAAAAAAATGGATAATTATCTTCACATTCTTATAAAACAACATGAAAATTTCAATAAGCGCATATTTCTGCTCTCGGCAACGGCATCCGCACCTAACAACAATCGTTTATTCTTATTATTCCACAATTTCATATTGTGGGCCGGTGTTGCCAGCACCCATTATTTTAAGCAACAGGAACCACGGTACACTCAAATAAAAGTGAACAAGGGTGTATTATTCACCTTATCTCTTTCACTTTTTGGCAATCTGAAATATTGTATCTGGTATGAATATTGTATTGCATCCAACTAAGCCTTAAAAGCTTTTCAATTTTTTTTTCATACAGGCGGCTTTTTATGCTGAAGGAACTGTTATAATAATATATATATACTACAGTCGCTATTAGGTAGGAACTTTACAACTTTACTTATTACTTTTTAACTTTAATATTATCATGTATGCCTCCGAGATTAACGCGAAATCTTACGCTTAATAACAAAATCATCACCATTGGGCACATAAGTACCCAAATCATTAATTATTTATTTACATAATTTATGGAGTAATCCATGCAATGCTTCAAACCCTAAACTTTTAGCATGTGATCTCGCTCGGACTTTACTGCAAACACAATTCATACAATTTTAATGTCGAAAAAAGGCTCCCATTTCCCGAAGTTTTGAACAAATTAAAACTTCATACAATATGCAAGCACCCGTAACATTAACTGTTTGACTGCTGAGCTCCAGTTGAGATGCTGGGGGTCTCGGCTAAATAAAATACTGCTTCTTATAGTAGTACTGTATTCATAGGCTGCTGATATATAACAAGATTGCCGCGGTGCGTGCGAGTACATGGAACGTTCGCGTGAGCGCGCTGTATGGTAGCGACTGGTAGGCGACGAATGGCCGTCGCGGAGGGGGCCGCGCGGTGAAGAACCGGTTGGATGCAGGTTGACGGCGCGCGGCGATGAGACGCAGGAACATATTCCCCGGGGTAACCGAAGGCTTCCAAACTTCGTTCTTCGTCTGTATGACTAGCGGTCCCGGGCTTGTCAGTGGCTACTCTGCCAAGTAGCCACAGGAGTGGCGGAAGATTTGAAGACCATGGCTCCAACCTTCAGGTCCTGACTGCCGGTCTGCCAATTGGTCCTCTGCTGAAGGAGAGACACATACTCGTTAGAGAAGCGCTGCCAAAAGTGCTGCCGTAACTTTTCGATGCGATCGAATCGTTGAAGCCGCTGGATGTTGACTTTGGTGAGCTGAGGTCGTGGTACCGAACTCTGAGCTCGTCCGAGGAGGAAATGAGAAGTAAAAGGAAAGAAAGATCTGAAGGATCAGTAGATAAAGGCGTTAAGGGTCTGGAATTTAGAATCGTCTCTATCTGAATCAGGCATGTCGATAACTCTTCATACGTTAAGTGAGTGAGACTCATGACTCTACGTAAAAGCTGTTAAGATGAAACCTGTAAGAAGCGTGAAAGCTCGATGAAAGCTCCCACAATGTTGTGCCGTTGTCGGAGCACACGCGCTGAGGTTCACCCTGAGGTGTCGTAAGGAATGACTCTTTGGTTAAGTCAGAAACCAAATAGTCATACTAGATGCACGGCTCTGACTGCAAAACATATAATAACATAAATATAAGGCCTGATTAGTTCTGAGAAATGTACTGATTATTATCTGTTGTATATTATAATTTGAAATTGTCTGATTGTATGAATGTCTGAAGGTTTGAATGTCTGAATGACTGAATGACTGAAAATCTGATTGTCTGAATGTCTGAATATCTGAATATCTGATTGTCTGATGGTCTGTGTATTACGCTATTGCGGATTAAGATTAATGTTGTATGTAAGGTGAGATAGGGAACTGAAATTCTTAATGATTCAGAAAATCAGGGCCCACCCACCAAAGAGCGGCGGAGCTGATGTAATCAGCCTTCACCCCCCGGAATGCTAAATGAGCAGGGTTGCACTTAGAAGGCACATACCTCCAAGTCTGACCGGTCGTAATTTCCTAAACCTCGTTTACTACATTGTGTACAAATCGATTGATCCTACTAGGTGATGTAGAAAGCCAACCTAGTAAGATCTAAGGAAGTAGAGATCAAAAGTAGCAGTTATGGAAACTACGAGTAAAAGATTTGCGTTTAATTGAGATACTCTTGTTTTTTGACGTTAAAAGGCGAACGCAAACTGTGCTGTTAGTTTTTTTTTTTTTTTTTTTTTTTTTTTTTTTTTTTTTTTTTTTTTTTTTTTTTTTTCTGATTTGGGGTTTTCTGACATGTGACTGTATATATTATATTAATGACTGAATTGTAAATATCTGTTTTTAAATTTAGGATTGCTCTCAAATTTATGCTCTCAATGTGTATAATCATTAGGTTGAGACACACAGCCTGATATAAGCCAACCTAATTTAGAAGATTGTAATCTAGGTTTATTTTTGCCTAAATTAGCTGTACGGGAACCTAAGACGTCCCAAAATACCTCAGCGCCTACGAGGATGTCGACAGCTGATGGCACATTAAATAAAGGATCTGCTAATTTAAGACCTGGCGGGATAATAATATTATTATGCTTTTTATCGACGTAAGACCCAGGCAGCGACTGTGTTATACTTGGCAAAATAAAACAATTTAAGTTCGCCTTGTAACTGCTACAACAAGACTGTACAGTAAGAGTACAGCTTTCTGAGGTTTTAGAAATCTGACCATTAATACCTGAGACTGTGGAGGCAGTACCTTCCTTTGTCAGACCAAGCTTCTCACAACAGTTCCGGGTGATGAAGTTGGACGTGCTGCCGTTATCCAGCAGGAGCCTGACGGGGTGCAGATTCCCATTGACGTCTACCGCATTTGCCATAGCTGTGGATAGCAGTACAATATTCTGATTAATCCCTGAGTTAGATACTTCTGTATTTGTTGACAGTGCAATGTTGTTAACTGTCTGATTTTCTGAATCCTTATGTAAAAGGGTATTATGTTTGATGGTGCAATATTTACAATGAGACAGCTTACATCGCGTGTCTGTATGACCTGTTCTCAGGCAGTTCATACACACATTGCTTTCTGATGCCTTTTTGATGCGTGAATCGACATCTAGATTCCTGAAGGGCTGACAACTAAATAAATAATGATTTTGTGAACACATCGGACAAGTTATGTTTTTATTCGAATGGTTAGAAATAATGTTAGAATTAGTTTGAGATGTTGAAGTAGTAATATTGGTTTTAGACTTGTTAGTTTCCTGTGTATGTTCTGTGTTAGAATTAAAGGTTAATGACTCAAGAAAATCTGCTCTATTGGTTAAAAATTTAAGGTACTGATTTAGAGTTGGATACTTATCTAAATTATTTTTGAATTGTTCCCATTCCCGATTGGTCACGGAGTCCAACTTTTTGGACATCATAAAAATGACTAATGTGTCCCAATGCGAGGTAGGCTGTCCTAAGTTTTCCAAAGACCTTAAATTTTTATTAGTGACATCTATCATATTTCGTAACGATTCACTAGATTCTGTATGAATTGATTGAAAAGTAAACAGAGCTTGGACATGATTATTTATGAGTAATCGTTCATTATCGTACCTATCTGTTAATAACTGCCAAGCGATGGCATAGTTGTCGGCTCTAAAATCAATGCTTTTAATTATTACTGATGCACTGCCTTTTAAGGCCGCGCGAAGATAATGAAATTTATTAATTGCCTGAATGTTATCATTGCCATGAATAAGAGAAATATACGTATCTTTGAACTCTAGCCAGGAAGCAGGGTCCCCGCTAAACGATGGTACGTTTAAAGGCGGAAGACGGACAAAGTCATGCTTGCAACCAGAGCCGTGGTGAAGATTGTCATTAGAGGAGGCTGCGGACATTAGCGCGGGGGAGGAGGGGCGCGGAGGGTTGAGCAACGCGCGTGCGTGACCCATCTGCGCATAGTATTGCGATTCAAACTGCTCCCGCTCAGTGTACATCTCGACTGTGTTCTCCGACAACAACTCCAACTCCATCTGTAACGTATCGAAATCATTATATAGCGCTTCCATTGCATTGATACGGCACTGTAATTCGGAAGACTGAAAAGAGCTCAAGTCAGATGTAGGCAAGACTTTTATGAAATTGGCAAAATAAGTAAGCCTAGCTTTATAGCCGCCACGCTTCTTAACAAGTTCTTTCAATTTAGCGTCAGACATTATGCAAGCTTAGCGCACAATAAGAGCCTAAAGCGCAAACAAGGCGAAAGAAATCAAAAAGAAAAATATGAATGAAGCGACTAAAAGCGATAAAATGTATAAAAATGCGTAAGTCGTTAAGTAAAACCAACGGTAAATAAATCAGCTGATAAGAGGTTGGTCAGCTGTTGAACCCGACGACAACCGGTATTCAATAGCAAAAAAATATTGCATTCACTAATGAGGGGCAATAAAATAGAACAAAAGGCGACCCGGCCGAGCAGGTTCTTATCTATAATGTTGAGATTTGTAGCAAAGATGTTTATGAATGATTGTATTTTATTGAAGGATTGTGTATTTTATGGAATACAGTGGGGCTTGTAAAATTAAAGTCCGTGATGTTGTACTGTACTATGATTATATTTTAAAAATCTTGGAAAGCGGACGACGGACATGCGAAATGGCGTGGCGCAGAAGTGAAAGAGACCGGGGTGACGCGCTAGGGATGCGCGTCGACCGGCGGTGCTTTAGTGATGCTCTTAGTCGATTTGTAGTGAGGCGAGTATTCGCCGGAACATATTCCCGGCCGTTGAAAGCCTCTTTCAACAGGAAGAATCTTCATTGGTAGGCAAATCTTCATTGGTAGGCAACGGACAGATGCGAGCAAATGGGCGTCGCACACAACCTCGAGAGGTCTTGATTTCCGCTACCCTTGCAATTCCGTCAGGCCCGGTGAACAGCCGCAGAACTCGTCCCAGGCGCCAATTCAAAGGAGGCGCGTTGTCTTCGGCCAGAAGCACCAGGTCGCCTATGCGAAGATGCGCATTGCCCTTTCGCCATTTAGTGCGCTGTTGAAGCTCCGCCAGATACTCCTTTTGCCATCTTTGCCAGAAATGATGCCTTATCTTTTGTAATCTGGCGTACCGATTCCGTGGTATGGTTTCGTCTCCACTTTCCCATACTGGCGAGGGTAGAGCCGTTAGAGGCCGCCCAATGATGAAGTGCCCTGGGGATAAGGAGAGGAGGTCATTAGGACAGGAAGACAGAGGGCACAAGGGACGGCTGTTGAGAATCGCCTCCACTTGTGCAAACAGAGTCGAAATTTCCTCATATGTCAAATGAGAGTTGCCCATGACGCGTTTTATATGATATTTTGCGGATTTGACGCCAGCTTCCCAGATGCCGCCGAAGTGAGGAGCGTAAGCTGGTATGAATTTAAACTTAACACTCTGTTGACTTGCAAAATCAGAAATAGGTTCCCTAGTGTTCTTTAGAAAATTTCCTATTTCCTTTGAGGCGGCTACAAAATTTTTACCGTTATCGCAAAATATTTCCGTGGGTTTACCTCTACGCGCAATGAAACGTCTAAGAGTCATTACAAATGCATCCCCAGTTAAGTCGCTGACGGCTTCCAAGTGAATGCATTTATAACGTAGACACACAAAAAGACACATATAGCATTTTACTAAACGATTGCCACGTCCTTTCCTATTTATAATAGTAAATGGTCCAGCAAAGTCTAATCCAACAGACAAGAACGGAAAATCCGGATTCACGCGCTGCGTAGGTAAGTCACCCATTTTAGGGCACAGTGTCTTACCACTTAGTCGTCTACATCGCACGCATTTGTTGACCGTACGTCTTGCTAACTGTCTGCCATTAATAGGCCAAACAGTCTCCCTAATAGTTGCTAATAACAACTGAGGACCTGCATGTAAATTTATTACATGTTCTCTTTCAAAATACAATTTAGTCAATCTATGCGACGCATGCAGAAGTACTGGATGCCTCTTTTCGAAGCTACATACAGCAGCATCTATGCGTCCACCAACGCGAATCAATTTAGCCTCATTATCAAAAAATGGAGACAACGACAATATTTTACTTTTAGCAGGTATGGTCTTACCCTTCATTAGTAATTCATACTCATTAGAAAATGATTCTTTCTGAGCAACCAGACACAATAAATGAAATGAACTCAACAATTCTTCAGAGGTGAGTACACCTATTCTTTTATTAGATGGATTACGCATATTAAATATTAACCGCAACACATAAGCAATAACTCTTTGAAGTTTGTGAAATGAATTAAAGTTGTCAAAGTTTATCAGCTGATTACTAATTATTAATGATAATGTTTTTATTTCAGGTAAATCCTTTAACTGAGATATATTTAATATAGGCCACTGGGCTTCATCTAGGCTCAGAAAGCCAGGGCCGGACCACCATAAGTCCAAACACTGTAAATTATTTGCATCTGTTCCTCTAGATATTAAATCTGCTGGATTCATTGCAGTGGGAACATAACGCCATGAAGTTGATTCGGTCAGCTCACATATTTCACAGACACGATTAGCTACAAACATTTTTAACCTTGACAGATCACTATTTATCCACCCAAGAACCACACTTGAGTCGCACCAATGAATTATTTTTCCCGGCTGATACCGGAGTGAATCAATGACAGACTTGCACAACTTAGCAGATAATAGAGCAGCACTCAATTCAAGCCTGGGAATTGTAGTGGGCGATATTGGTGAGACCTTCGAAATTAAATGCATGCACCATATGCGCTTTGAGAAGCATCACTAAATGTGTGCAGTTCTATCACTTTAGGGCTATCACATAGTACTAATCTGGGAATTTGAAACTTGTCCAAACAATTTATGCTATGAGTAAATTTCAACCAATCTGCCTTGAGCTCTTTTGGAAGTGGCTGATCCCAAGATAGTTTTTCTTGCCACGCCTTCTGAATCAAAACCTTAGGAACAATTATTACTGGACTCAGTATACCTAACGGGTCAAATATTTTAAAGGCATTGGACATGACAAACCTTTTTGTTATTATTGCATTCTCATCTAACGTTAAATTTTTAACTGGAAAAAATAATGTATCTGTGGATGGATTCCAACCTAACCCTAAAGTGCTAGCAGATTCACTAATGGTTAAATTATTTTTATTTATGTTTAAATTATCAAAAATAGTGGGGTTATTACTTTTATATTTTCTTAAATTAAAGCAACCCCTTTTAAGAGCTTCAGAAATACTTTCTTGAATGAAATGCAACTCTTGTTCATCATTTGAACCTGTAATCAGGTCATCAACGAAAAAATCCTTTTGTATAATAGTTTTGATAAATTTATCATTATGTTCTTCCCCCAGTTGCCATAGACAACGGGTACTCAGATAACTTGCACATGCAGTACCATATGTAAGTGTATTTAACTCGAAATCCGTTATTGGCTGGCCTTCGTGTTGCCGCCACAGAATTCGTTGCAAACCGCGGTCTTCCTCGGCTACCATGACTTGACGGTACATCTTTTCAATGTCACCAGTTAACAAATACTTATATTGCCGGGCACGTATCAAAATACTAAACAGAGAGTCTTGGATAGACGGACCCACCATTAAAATGTCGTTCAAGGAATAACCCGATGAAGATGCTGCTGAGCCATCAAAGACTACACGAAGCTTTGTGGATTCGCTTTCTTGTTTCAGTACTGCATGGTGACATAAATAATAAGTTAATTTGCGTTCGTCTTTAGATAACGAAAGATGGCCTAGTTCGGCATATTCATTTATGAACTCAGTGTACTGACATTTTAACAGTGAGTTCTTCTTTAGTCGTTTTTCTAAATAATTAAAGCGTCTTTTAGCTAAATTAAAAGTATCACCTAGCTTGCTTGGTGCGTCCTTTAGTGGGAGCCTTACACAAAACCTGCCAGTAGGCAACCTGCTAGTGTGAGTAATATAGTGAGTTTCACAAGCCTTCTCGACTTCACTAATTATGCGTTTAGTGGGAACCTTTTCCAATTCCCAAAATTTGGCAATGGATTTTTCTAAATCAATTTGGTTTGATTCAGTATCTATAACAGCTTTATTGCAATGTGTAGTATTACTGCTACTATGTGAATAAACAGGACCGGTAATTATCCAACCGAACTGTGTGTTTCTCAAGCTTGGACTTAGTGGGCCAAGTGAACACTGCTCGCTACCCAAAATATCCCAAAACAAGTCAGCTCCTATTAAAATATCTATAGGAGCTGGCTCATTGAAGGTAGGATCAGCTAACACAATATCTTTAGGTAAATTCAATGTGCTAATATTGACTGGGTGCCTTGGTATAAGACCGGTTAATTCCTTTAAAACGAAACATGAGCAGCTTGCACTATACTTATTGACAAGGGAATTTATTTCAATGTTACACCGCTCGGCAATCTGTGAATTGACTACATTTCCAATTCCTACAACCTTTATCGAGTGAGTTGGAAATGAATTTAATGCTATTTTGGTTTTCAAATTATTTGAAATAAAAGTTGACTGGCTGCCACAGTCCAGCAAGGCTCGAACTGTCACCTTTTGATTAGTGACTGGATTCGAGACCTCAATCAGGGCAGTTGACAAAAGAACTTGATTTGAATTTCGGTTTGAAAAGTTAACAATTGTTTCACAATTGTCTTCATTAATCTCGTTCACCGTTACTAAATTACTAGAGTTATTATTAGAATTGGGAGATGTATTTGTACGATGCAACAATGTGTGATGCCTTTTATTGCACTCACGGCAAGGTCCCAAACGACATCCACCTACCTGATGCCCCTGCTTAAGACAGTTGCTACATAACTTATATTTATTGACATCTTTCATCCTATCATCAATACCTTTAGACTTGAAAGTCGGACATTCAAAAATCCGGTGATTCTCATTACAAATGACACACAAATAATTATTTGAATTGTTGTTGTTGTTCTTGTTTACTTTTGTATTAGAAGCAGCAAATGATTTTGTAAAATTACCTTGACCTTGTTTTTGACCATTTATGGCTGAACTGTTGCGAGAAGTACTGGGGTTCGGGTTCCTAGGACCAGTATTTTCATGTTTGTTACGATTTAAAGACTCCAATACATCTGCACGGTCAGTCATAAACTTAAAGAACTGCTGTAAGGTAGGAGTGTCACTGTCTAAGTTGTTTCGACATTCTTCCCACTTAGTCAAAGTAGTGCTATCTAGTTTTGATGACAACATAAAAATAATAAGTACGTCCCACTTGTCTGTTGGCTGACCTAAACTGGCCAACGCTCTTAAGTTTTTGGTCACATGATCAACAAAAAACCTCAAAGACTTTTCAGTTTCCCGTTGAATTGGCTTAATAGCAAAAAGTGAATTTAAATGATTATTTACTAATATCCTTTTATTATTGTAGCGATTGCACAACAAATTCCATGCCTCTGTATAATTGGCCGATGAAACTTCAAGATTTGAAATGATTCTTGAAGCCTCACCGTCCAAATAAGATATAAGATAGTGGAACTTATGTATGGGCGTTAAATTATCATTATTATGTATCAAATTCTCAAAAGTATCATGAAATTGTAACCATTTGAAGAATGACCCATCAAATTTTGATATTTGAATTTGTGGCAACTTTAAACCAATTGTTTGCTGATCTGAACAATGAGAATGGTCGTGCAGAGAAGCACGCCTGTGTCTGGATTCAATCTCAGAAAATTTATCCAAAAAAGTCTTTGCCGATGCAATATTAACAATAATATCACTTTCTATGTTCTCACGCTCATCCAATTCTACTGATAAACGTTCTGGGCTTAAGACCTCAATCTCATTCTGCAAGTCATCAAACTTAACTGACAATGACTCGAATTTGGCAAGTTTTAATTTCAATTCAGTTAATTGAATGTTATCTAATACTTCTAAATTTGAAATACTATTCAAATAATTTTTGAATTTAGTTATTTGTCCTTTGGTAGACGACCTTTTAATAACTAATTCTTTTAAACGAGCTTTATCTATAGATTCGTTAGCCATTGTGAGTCAAGCGTATGGATCAGTGTATCAAGTTTATTATTATTGAAAGTTCAATTAGGTTATGTAAAAGAATGAATAAAATGAAACCAAAGATTAGCTCACGACCGCTCCTCACTCCGAAGATACTCAGGTGCGCTGGCGCCGGCGACCGATGACCCCGAACCAGCTGATCGCTGCCGGATCGTAGGCGCGGAAACGCTTCGTAGATTCTCACTGAAATAGTCGGCAGTTGTGTCTAAGTATTTATACGGAATATTATTTTATTACTCAAGTGAGCGGCTCGCGTTGGCTTGACTATGGGCTGTCACTACTAATAGTTAACCTTGAAATTTATTATATTTGTATGTAGGTAGTTTGACTGAGGTAATTTCTAGAAACTTGACCTATTTGTATAAAATGATGCGTAAATCGCATAAGTTACAAAGAATGCACCTCTCTATGGCACTATTAATGAATTTAAGTAATAACACTGAAGTTCTATAGCAAAATAACGACGTGGGGCAGGCGCGTGGCGCGTACCTGTCACGTTTGATTTTAAAGTACAAACTAATTATGCATAAATATGATTGCAATCTCCGTTTGCACAAGCGGAATCGACTCTCAACAGCTAGGAACAGGTTAAGGAATGCATTGGAAAAATTATTTGAAATGGAAATAACATGGAGGGAGGGCACTCATCTTAAATTGCAGCTCGTTGCGCGAGGAGACTTTTTGCCGCGTCACTGCTCGCCTCAGCCTGAAGCCCGACCTCGTTGGTGATCCTGGCTAGCTGCATGAACTTGCGTCTTGAGCGCCTTCGCCCTTTCTTCACGCCGACAAACTTGATGTTGTGCCGGCCGGCAACGCCATAGCCGCGTGTTACCGCCGCGCCTCTCGTGCTTCTTTTCTTGAATTCGCGGTTTTTTCCCCTCATGGGACACCAACATGTATTTTATGGAATACAGTGGGGCTTGTAAAATTAAAGTCCGTGATGTTGTACTGTACTATGATTATATTTTAAAAATCTTGGAAAGCGGACGACGGACATGCGAAATGGCGTGGCGCAGAAGTGAAAGAGACCGGGGTGACGCGCTAGGGATGCGCGTCGACCGGCGGTGCTTTAGTGATGCTCTTAGTCGATTTGTAGTGAGGCGAGTATTCGCCGGAACAGATTGAAATAATTTGTTTTGAGCTGATAAATATGTGGATATGATTTGGCTACGTATGAAGAGATCACCATGAATGACCCATATAGCACGATTTTATTTTCCTGGAAAAAGGTTTTAAGAAAAAGGCAGGAAAATAAGGATGAAATGGAACGGACTCACTCAGAATTAAGGTACTTTTTCTTGAATGACCTCCGATTGACCTCGGCGACACGTGGAAGGCGGCGCGGCGTGGCGCAAGCGCAACTTCTATGTCGCGGCGCGGCGGGTCGGTCCAAAGTTCACGAACGACGACCGCTGCGCAAATAAGACGGCAATCTTCTCTCTGCGAAGGACCACTGTTTGAATCAGGGCCCGACCACCAACGAGCGGCGGAGCTGATGTAATCAGATATTGATATTAAACTAATATCTTTTGTATAAAGATTGCCGCGGTGCGTGCGAGTACATGGAACGTTCGCGTGAGCGCGCTGTATGGTAGCGACTGGTAGGCGACGAATGGCCGTCGCGGAGGGGGCCGCGCGGTGAAGAACCGGTTGGATGCAGGTTGACGGCGCGCGGCGATGAGACGCAGGAACATTAACAAATACACCGTGCGCAACACGCCCCACAAAACCAGCAAAGGTCGGTCCCAACTGTCACCGCATTCAGAAGACAATTGAATTAACTCGTAATTCAGCAAATTATAATTTTACTTGGAGCTCGTCTTTGTTGCCATTTGAATCTTTATTAATACGTTACCTTGGGTTTGCGCATATCTTTTCATTTTGAACATTTTATAAAAAGAATATTTCAGACGGGGTTTTCGTCCTTACATTTTCATTTTTGTTGTCATAATAATATTTTCAACGTGCTTTGTTTTATAGACTTATGTTTTATTGACTATGATTTAGTGGGTGTAAAAGCGGTTAGTAGCGCAATTAGCACTTATTTTTGCCATTAAAATTTATAAAATCAGTTGACGGGCAGGATCAATCTCTAATATCTTGAGTATTTAGAAAGTATCGAAGCAAAATAGATTCAGGTTAAAAAGCGATTTGTAACCAAACTTGCAGTTCCAATCAAAAAATTGGAGAGTGCTTATTTCCGTCATGTATAGCTAATAAATATACTTTTACCAGAATATACAAAAATAAACCATGACAATTTAATATTAAACACGCAAAAAAAAGAACATTGGAAAATCTACTCTAACATATAATTGCGATTGCCGTATATCGATTTTGCCATAAAACTTTGAACAGATAATACTATCATCAAGTCTGGAAAATATTTATTTAGGGTCGGAACAGAAGAAATAAAATTAGTAACTACCCAAACATCTGCTACGAGTATCTAAGCGTGGTTAAAGCAAAAAACATAAAAATAAATGTATCCGTTTCCATAATATTATCTTTATTTTATTACACAAACGTCTATATTATTACTAAACGAATACTTATATTTCAGTGAGCTGGTTTCCACGAGGTGATCGTAATGGGGTTCGCAGCGAGCGGAGTGAAATCCGCTTTATGGCTATCTCTTCTACATGGCTTCTTTTTCCTCATCGGTATGTATACATCCATCTTGTGTATCTTGTTTGTTTGTTTAAACTTGGAGCATTAAAATATTATGCTCAAGAAAACGGTCGTTAGCAGCGACTTAAATATAAACTCGGGTATTATCAGTTTAAAATATAATATTGCTAACTTAGCTTTGTCCTCGATGATTCCGGCTTTTTTTAAATAGAAACAGTATCAATATCATGGAAGGGATGTGTTTAAAGACCTCACATATTATCCCACTAAACTATCCATAATTTAGTTATTGAATATCTTTATTTACAGAAAAATACACGTATAGGATATTAAATTAAATTAGTATAATTACTTAATCTAAACGTAATAAGTCACTGTCAGAAGGCCTCGTTCCCAAAATGCTGATTTATTTACCGCGATGTATTGCGATACTAAGTCGCTGGCCGAAATATAAGCCAGCATTACGAGAACGAGTTGCCTCAGTTAGACGCACTGACAACTCTTTGTACAGACTATAAGTGGTACGGCCCCAGGGCACTAATGTTTCGACCGCAAAAGGCGCAAACATGTTACAGCTATCAAGCGTATCAACTACAATAACTTATTCATAAAGCCTGGAACTTAGCGGCAAATCCATGGCTTTCATTCTAAGCCCGGCACCCTTAGCTTTAATATTTATAATGTCACGTCCGTATTTTCTATTGCTTCAAACCAAGCGTGCACTTATGTGGAGTAAAACCGAATTTTCTTCAGGTGTTTTGACAACCCTGTAATCCGGCTTTATCCGAGCGATTATGTTAATCATTAGGGTTGTACGGTGCACCTGATGCGTCCCTTTCTATCTACCATAGTTATATTTAGCTATGTCTAAAACATCAGCAAGGTTAATAATGGGTTTGAACTTTTTATGTTTGACTTGTATTAGGTATACTTATTAAAGAAGTTCAAACATTGTGGCTGAGAGGGGCTTTACAGACTATGTCGTAAGACTTTGGTGAGAAAAACATGTTTTAAATCGGTTTATTGCAGAGATTTCAGAGATTGTTCCTGAAAAACAAGTTTTTGTAAGTTGCAAATCTGGTTTTAGACAACCAGAAGGTACCCTAACAAAATATCAAAAATACAACGCTGTAAATTATTATGCGAACATAGAACATTTGACGAAATGACAATACACATCTCTAAGGTCACCACCTCAAGCTCCAAACTGTTGCCTCAAAAAATAAACCGCATAAGCATTTGCTTAACCTCTGAGTGATGAGAGCGTGGAATAAGTTGCCCGATGTCATGATATCAACTCAAAATGGAAACCAGATCAGAATAAAAACAAGCTAAGTACAACCGGACACAGTTTTGTAATCCAATTTAGTCACTACTACCTATCAGTACTTTATGAAACGAGATTCTTGTGCACCTAAAAGCTAATAAAGAGATTCGGTAAAATTGAAGTCAAAAGACATGGTAAATAGTTAAAAACTCTGTTACAAAATGAATACAATACAAATTTAATCAAGATTCGCTATTCTTATCGTTGGCTAATCAAATACAACCATGGCCGTAAAAACAATATCACTCAGCAAAATCTATCTAAGGGCCACAATAAACGGCGCTATAAATACAAGACAACAAAAATACAGATCCATCCCTTAATAACATACAACTATATAATATATTTTCTATTAAAACCACCAGCAAAACATTTTACGAGATGATACAAAATAACTATCACATAATTCGGCTCGTTCGTATTTCTGAATCTGTATAACAGATGCCGACAATAAAAAAAGAGGATTATTAACTATTAACTGAAGCAATAAAGAACCGCCATAGGCCTTGCCAAATACGCGGATACAATTCTCCTCTGAATGATATTTAGTCGTAAATCATAGAATGAGAGTCTTTTGTGTCCTCTTGTATTTATTCGCTTTTGGTTGGCTGGCTCTGAATAGAATCTGGATGTTGAAGAAAAATATAAGTACATGCAATTCTGTTTGCGAGTAGCCTCGGATAAATTTGAGAGGGCCAGTTAGTGAATGTTGGCTATTCTTTATGTTTTTAATTCGGTTCCCAGAATATAAAAGATAAACGCAGTAAGTTAACAAAACGAATAACATAATATCTCAAATTCTCGATACTGTAGCATAATTCAATATTTTTATTGAATGCTTTGAAAATATACGCACATATTACTTATCAAGTATCAATGTTATTATAAATCGTAGAAAATCTCGTAATGAAAGCATAGAAATATAATATATCTATTACTTATTAGTCACCGTTAATATTTTTTTTTTAATAAAAATGCTGTACTGAAATTAAGAGTACTTCAAAAGTCATAACATAAGTCCCCATAACAGACGCAGTGCAATTGCGGTGCACCTTAGCAAATAATGACTTACTTTCTTGTGTGCCCCAATAAACCTGATAACTGGTCGTTGGATGATCTAAACAGTTCTAATAATGACCATACACTGTTTGCTTTTATGAACTCTACTATTGAAGTCAGTTTATAAATAATAAGGTAGAAAACGTATCAAAAATTCTTTTTTAATGGTTCCGTACCTCATATAAGTAAATAATAAAACCCTCATAAGATCACTTGTTTGTGTTTTATAAATACAGAAGTAAAAAAATATATAATAGTATTTCAGCCCTGAAAATCACATACGTTGTTCACATACCACACACATATTCGTATACCAGCAAAAAGAGTGGTTCATTTTGTAAAAGCCATTCAAGGACCACACTTAAAGTAATGGTCGAATCCACGAATTAATATTTATAATCAGAATTGATAAAGTCAATAATAATAAATTAACATTAATTACAAAAACTGCTTACTCCGCTTATTAACGTAAATGTATTATTAACTCCATACGCAGAATTTAATGAACCTATAAATATTACTTATCATAATAAACGCATTGAGGATAAAATAAAGCGTGCTCTTCCACACCATTTTATAAGAAGGTACAAGTAAAAAATAGTGCTAAAACCTATTAAAAGCTTAGCATTATGTAGTTGAGTTTATTTTAGTAAGATTATTCCAACCAAAAACATTTTCATGTAAAATGTTGCCCAGACAAGGTCATAATTTGGCCTACAGTGACAAAAAGTAATCAGTACCATGTAGAGCCAAGCTTTTAACTCTACATGCCCTTAATTTACAAGCCGTAACTTCACAAGCACATCATTCACAAGTACATCGCAGTCAAAATATGTGACCTGGCCGTTAAGATATTTCTTAGGCGTTTACATAGCATTAAGATATATCTTTGTGTATTTGTTATTTAAGTTTTAGAATAGATTTATAGTTATTTAACATTACGCTATAACTCACAGGAGAAAAGCAGTAAGGTTGAAGCCAGTAGCAGTTAAAAGTTTTTGAGAACGTAAAGCTCAAAATGGACTACAATTTGGAAGCTAGCGCCGTATTAACTTTTGGTTAAAATACCTATCAAATTCAGCTGTTGGAGGGTGGTGCCTTCTTCTTCTTCATTCGAGTCGACGGCAAAGTCAAATTTTATTAGCCCAGTATGTGGCTAGCTGAACCGCGCTTTTATCTGCGTTCATTAGCGCGTCCTTCGTGCAGGTAGTTAGAATATGGGCCATGGTTTATGTGGCCCTACATTCACAAATTGTATTGGTTTCATCTGCAAATCCCCACCGTATCATGTTGTCTTTGCTTCGGCCGACTTGAGCTCGAAGCCTATTGAGGGACTTCCAAATCGGGTGGTGCCTGAACTGGTGCTTCTACTTTCAGCTTTCTAGAAATTCAGGAAGTACCCTAATTTAATGAAGTTCTCAATGAACTGAGGTCATCATTCGGGGGTTTAAGGTCATAAAGTAATTACGTTTGTGATGCTTGAAGCGCTAATTAGCCAGCAATGTTTCTTTATAATCAAGAGCAAACCAATAATGATGATAAATAATAATTTGAATCGATTATTAAGTAATTCTTCCAATATGATAATCAAAATAGGATATTGGACAATATTATTTTATGACTAGATCTAGACACGCAGCTTCACCCACGTGCTATGTTGACCTTCACCTAGCGGATAATAGCTAAGTAGATAATCCTTAGATCTACCGAAGATGCCTACAAAATTTTATAAGAATTGGATAAGCCGTTTCGGAGGAGTTCAATATTCAACAGTATTCCACGAGATTTTTATATATTAGATATATTGGACTAACGTACTTAGATAGTTGCGCTAAACTACTACCTAAGTGCGTTTATTTGGTTATAAAATCATTTATTTATGTATGCTATTTTATTGGTGGTAGAGCTCTTGTGAATGATCTCGAGGGCGGCAGCACCACCGTCTCACCATTAACCTGCCGCCAAATAGTAGTGCTTCCATTTCTGTGTTCCGGTTTGGTGGCGAGATCAGGCCCTGAAATTACTGGCACATGAGGCATAACACCGTAGTCCTCAGCTGCAGCGACGCATCTATAATTTGCTTTTGTGGATTGTTGATGTCTATGGGCTGTACTCCACTTATGATCAGGTGGACTATGCGTTCGTTCGCTGTGGGAGTAATATAAACAAAAAATAATAAATAAATAAAAATGCTCCAAATCTCATCTTAAGTAAATCTCTTTTGACCAAAGCTCTTCATATTTCACACCTGAAAAAGCTAAATGTTCAAAATGTTCTGCGAGTGCATTAAAACGAACTGTTTCTGTTTCAAATAACCAGATAGTTAAGGCTAAGGTAGTTAAATTTGCTACAACACCGAAGCCTGTACTCGCAGCTAAATTTAAACGGAAACAATCTGCAAACAGTGTTAAGCCACTTACGGTAAAACTGAACTCGCTGAACATTTAGAACGGATAAGCGCACTAAAAATAAATAATTGCTGCAGGCCGTTTATATCATGAAAATATGTTTTCAATGCTTCATTTATGTTTTGTTCATAAATGAACAAAACAATTGTTCATTTATTGTTCGCCCGACTGACTGATTCATCAACGCAGAGCCTAAACCGCTCGGTTTAGGAACTTGAAATTTTCCATGAAGTTCCATACATGGCGTAGGGGTGCACTAAGAAGGGATTTTTGGCCATATCATTTTGAAGGGGGTAAAATTAGCGATGTACGATTTTATGGAAGACCGTAATTTTTGAAGTTACAAGCACTAAATTGTGTATAGTAAAACTTGAATAAAAATAAATTAATGTCTCTTACCGGGATTTTTCCTAATTTTTATTTCCAATAGGGTGAATTTATAGTTTTTCAGTTAACGGGGGCAAAACCGTGCGGGGCATCTAGTTCATCTATAAACCGGTAATCTTCATGGGTATAATGGATGCATCGAAATAAAAAAATATGATCTATTATATTATATAACTAGCTGACCCGGCGAACTTCGTACCGCCTAATTATTGGAGGCATATTTAGTAAGTCACAAACACACGACACAATACTTTTTTAGTTTTATTGAAATTTGTTACTATTAGATTTTTAGGAATATTAAAGAATTATAGTATAGATGCACAGCAAAGAGACGTTTACATTTCAAGTGACATTTTACCATAGACAATTTTGTTTGAGTGAATACTGACAAATATTTACACTATAACTATCAAACTACATCTGTCGTTTTTTTTTTGACGGTGGCCATGGTTAAGAAAAGAAGAAGAACTACATCTGTCATTGAGAAAATAAAGAATTCAAACAACTATAATATTTAAATTGTTGATATTTTAAAACTATTTTCCAGAAGTTATGTGAAGCTATATATCCCTCAACTCCTTAAAATGCATTGTCCCTTTTGTAAAAAGTGGATGGAACGGCAGAACAAAAATAATAACTGTCCAGGTTGTATTAAATTATTAATTAATTTCAGTATTTCTCCAATTAAATGTTTCTTTATTTTAACATGAGATGACAAAACCAAGGATGTTAAAGTAGGAGCGCAGCAAAAAGTCTCTAAATCTATGGACAAAACAATGGAACGTTCGGATACACTTATTATTATAATAAAAATATTTTTGAGAGTTGGTAACACTGTAAGGTTGGCACCCATCAAACATGTCAACACATTAATTATTTTTATATTTTGAAATTTAAATACACGATGATATGAGCAAAGTTGATATTATGTTGTCGATTCAAAAGTCTTGTTTTAATGCGTTCTTCAATTCGAGTGGAACTGAGAGTACAAATACCGTCAAATGTTTGACAGAAAGTAAATGGTCAACTTTTGTGAAAATGGAATTATCGTCTTACTCTATCTTACTCGCATTTTTTCCTTATTTGCTCACCGTTTAGACCTACCCTGGACTACGACAAACATTTAAAAACCAAAATCAGTTCAATCGGCCCAGCCGTTCTCGAGTTTTAATCAGACTAACGAACAACAATTCATTTTTATTTATATAGATAATATAATAATTAATAATTAATATGATATTATACTCACCTGCACTCTTTCCTTTTCCTATCCTGATTTTGCGATATATTTTGCGATTAAGCCCGAGGAAAAAGAAGTTATTATATCCTTTCAATCGATTCTAAACGTGATATTATAATATATATGTTTGTCACCAGCTGATTCCGGCACTGAATCACCCCAGGATCCCACCACAATAGACATCTCTTCACGACACTTTAGAGCTGAATTTCTTCAAGAGTGGCAAGGCTCTCCTGATGCACCATACTTCGACCCCAGTACGCCCAGAAATATTACAGGACTGGTTGGACACCCGGTCAGGTTGTTGTGCAGAGTCAAAAATCTTCAGAATAGAACTGTGAGTAGTTTACTTTAAATATATTATTGTATTAATATATTATTCAGTATTCAACAAAACAGATCTGAGAGCACTGTAGGCTATTAGCTGACAGTAAAATATTCCAATACGAAATGTTGGAAACATGTTTTACATATACATTTATTGGAAAACTTTTAGTTTTCAAATAACTTATTCAGTCTCACATGTCAATTAACGTACACTGTTCAATTTTATAGACTTTCCTGTATGTACAGTGTGTATATTATGCAATTAAATACTCACTTTTATATTTAAGCTTGTCGTAAAATGTTTTATCCACACGAATAAACTCGACGTGACCCGCCAGTTAAATTATAAAATTTGCATAATGACAACAGACTAAAATAGTCATAAAGGACTTTTTATTTTAAACGAAGGCGTAATATTAATTTCTGTTAAAGAACTTAAGCAAATTATCATTGCATCTTTTTGCTTTTTGCTTTGGTTAATTCATAGGAATGAATGTTATTAGGTATCCTTCAAAGAAAATGTTGAACCAATATTTATTCTTTCCACGTTATAGCAATTTAAAATAACCACTGCCAAAGCTTTCAATGTTTTATTGTTGAAGGAAAATAGCTTCAAAAGCACGGACTATTTTGTTCGGTTATTTATTTAAAAGAATTTTTGTACCACGGTAAAATAATATTATATTTTGTTGCTTTTAAAAACATCTATGCTTTTTCATCATCATCACCCTAGATACGTCCACTGCATGACATTCACCTTACCAATCGATTTCCACAGCGTGCGGTTTTGGGCCGACTGAAACCTACGACTCCCCGTGATTTTTACAAGATCGTCCGTCATCTATGATTCGATCGCGTAGTGAAACCCCGAGCATAGCTCACTCCATTGCTCGCTGAGCGACATTAAGCCTTTTAATCACACCTATAGTGAGCGGCCACGACTATGCTGTATTCATTTATCTCTAACATCAAAATTATATGTGAAAATATTATTCAGTCAACTACACTCCAAAACAACAATTAAGATGCCATGTATTTATTTTACTATTTCGTACTGTTTGCCGTCGCTCGTCTCGTTATATATATATATAGTTATATCTATACATGTGTATACTTGATTCAATGCGAATACAAAGATACAATACTTCTTCAAATGGTTGAATCAAAGTCTAGACGTTTATTGTACTTCTACTCGAGTACTGTAATAGACTTCAATACAAACTTAATAAACCATTTATCAAATCAGTCAATAGTGGTCATATCATTGTGAATACAATTAGTAACCTAAATCATTAGTATTTATTCCATTTCAATATAAAATCATGTTAGGAAATTATTACTTTGTATAGTAAATATTCTGCTCTACAAAAAATTTACCTTTTAAGCATGGAACACACGTACGATTTTACGAGTACCGTAAATCTTTCCATAACCCTGAACTGTTATTTGTTAAGATTAACACCATCAGTGCCGTAGCAACAAACACGATCTTCCCCCTGTACTGAGTCATAAAATTCTTAAGTATAGGCCATTTCGTATTTATGATTTCCGTCAGGTATCGACCATTTTACCTCGGAAGTAGGCACTTTA
Source organism: Hypena proboscidalis (assembly GCA_905147285.1). NCBI lineage: Eukaryota > Metazoa > Arthropoda > Insecta > Lepidoptera > Erebidae > Hypena > Hypena proboscidalis. The sequence goes on from LR990132.1 coordinate 5,383,270, forward strand.
CCGCCATTGATAACTCCTATCCAGTAAAACGCTTTAAGACGATCCATTACAACGAATTCTAAAGCGGCCTAAGGGTAAATTGAACTCGTTTTCTTTTCTTTAGTGCCCGAATACCCATCTCGGCTTTCTACGGCCGTTAAGTGGACCGACGTCACACTCTCGCCAAATTGCTGTTGGTAAACAACATTAAAATATTTTTTATAGTTACTTAAAAAATACAGCAGGTTGGAAAAACAACTAGGAACTTTTATCTGACGTTGTCGTTCAACTCACAGTAGAATGCTCTCATAATATTGAACTTTAGCCTTTCTGGAATACTCATTGTAATATTTATAACTAAGTTTATCCAGAGGATACAATATTGTTTTTGTAGACTCATCTTCATGAAACATTTATAGTAACAACACATTGTGACAATAATATTACTATGGATGAATGCTCATTTTTTTTAGCCTAGTAATGAAAAAAAACACAGACGTTCTGGACTATATTTCTTCAACATGGTATTAAAATGTATTAATACAAATATTATCAGGTAAAAGCAACATTTTATTCATATTTTATCATTTAAGTTACCTTTCGCTCGGAAAAAGCAGGATCACCTTTAATTTTCGTGAGTATCATTATTACTCACAGCTTTTCCTTTCAAAGCTGAAATAGTTCATCCATCCATTAGCAAACAGGTATCAATTTGTCGTTTGAAACAGAAATCAATACCTTCATTAATAATTTTGTCTTTGAAGAGCGAAAACAACCTCTGTTTTAAAGACGAAACGCGTCTTTGAAATGCTAAGTTCGTTTATTTTTGTTTCATCGCCACTCCTTCCTCCGGTCCTTCCCGTTCCTTTTGCGTAATACGAGATTAATATAGATCACTATGGATTCGTCATTAGCATGTCCGATGGCCGTCACTCGTTTCCATTGTTAATGAACCAAGTTTTTAATAAAACATATAAAAAAACTCGCTGTTATTGAAGTTAAAATAATGCAAATGCGAGCTTGCTATTCTAATAAGGGAAGAAAGGACTGGAGTTGTAAAGAAAAGTTATTCGTAGTGGTATATTTTTAACTGAAGTGCTGGTATTTCTTATAAATGATTGCTTCTCGTTTGCCTTTGATACTGGTAAGCTGTTTGAACAGAGATGGATTTTCTTTTGAAATACAATCAAATTTTATCCGCAACCGCAACTAGCAGAATATTCCATATTTTTATTCCCACTTACCTTTTAGTTATTGACACAATTCCAGAAGATATAACATGTTTGGTTTTATTCGTGAACTTTATGCGTTCGATTCACGGGCACCCTTTCAAACATATCTTTGTGTGTCATCTAGCTCCCCATCGGAATAAAAAGCGTAAAAGATAGGAGCGAACAAAAAGCCTTTTACGCCTATGTTCCTTTAATTCTGGGCCGTATTTATTTGTTATCATTTCCCAACTGATCTTGGGAAAACCTTGTAAGCGTTAGTAAATATAAAAAGAACAAATATTGAAATGAATTAGTAATATGTTTTCGAGGGGTGGCCTTTTCTTTCATTCAGTATATCATTTGATCCGGCAATCTTCGGTTCATAGGTATGTGAAAAACTATTTTGTAATTTGCTTACTATAGCTTAAATAAAGGCATTAGAACAAAGAAGTTACACATGTTTTGAAGAGCCTATTAAACGTGGTAATCATTATACAGTCAGCAGTTTGCGGGTACATTTGCTTATTGCCACTTGGGTACTAACCACTTGTGCCCGATGCCCAAGACGTAATATATGTTCAGATGTCAGCAAACGTAAATCTTGTAGTGCTCCCAAGACGCAAGGCACGGAACGGACTCAAACAACTTTGCTTAGGCACGTAGATCAATCAATCTTTACGACATCCATTTAGCTAACAGTCTCGCTCTACGTAGTTTTCTCACGGGCATCCAATGATATTTCACTTTGTTGTAACGGAAAACATTGATGTTTTGTTAAATATGTTTAACATTGTGAAATTTTGTTAGTTGTGGTACAGAATTTGATACCAAATATTATTATGTAACAGAAAAGATGGAATGGCGCAACAAAAAAAACATACATCGTATTGTTTTGGTACACCACCAAAATAATAATACTAAAAAGTAAGTTTCTTTCCTCCACTTATATAGCAAACAACTGTCCGTTAGTCAGGCGACGCGATCCATACATTGCACGCGATGACATGCTATCAAAGAAACAAAGGCGTTTGTATGGTGTTATATCGGGTCGTGTCGTACTTGTAACTCAGCTAGGACCACGTTTGAGCGATTATTTAATAACTCAGTTCTAAAAATAATTCATTGAATTTTTTAGGCTAGTTTGCTGGCCAACTTTAAAAAAATTCAAAACAATATCATGTGTTCTAAGTCTAGTTTTACTGGGCGTCTCGAGTTTTGTTATATTGTTAAAGCAGTTAGGAACCTCAAGAACTTCGAATTCTGTCAGCACCATGTTTAACAACCATCTACCGAACTAACTTTGAACAGTTCTGCTTGTGAGTTTTGCACAATGGTTTTCATTAATTTTGATTGACTTGTGCACAATGACAGACAAATCCATGTGTTGCGTAAAGTACATTTTATTCAAGATCCAAATGAACTGTTTATGAATAAGTTTATTAGAAGCTTTATGTATAACCTGTATGCAAAAGAAAACTGATATCAGAAAGAACTTGGTAAACTAAAGACAGCTAATTTTAAACGACGTTATAATATGCATATCGATATATCCGCGACATAAAGCTGGTGTTCTATAATTTAATATTCATAAAATCTTAATTGTTCAGGTGTCATGGGTGCGTCACCGCGACATCCACCTCCTGACGGTGGGTCGCTACACGTACACGTCAGACCAGCGCTTCGAGGCGCAGCACAAGCCACGCTCCGAGGAGTGGGCGCTTCGCATCCGCAGTCCGCAGCGACGCGACTCCGGACAGTACGAGTGTCAAATATCCACCACGCCACCTATTGGCCATGCTGTTTTCCTCAATATTGTAGGTTCGTATGATTGACTATGTTTGTTTTTACTCATGTGCACGAAATTCTTACTCAGAGAGACTAAAAGAAAAGAATATAACAGATACGAATACAGTCATAAAAAAACCCTTCAGACTCCTAAAACGCAGAGATAAGGCATTTATGTGCACACTCCTAAACATCTATACAACAAATATCCTGCTAATACCATCGTATATATATATATCCTTGGTACACAATACACATTTCCAAACTTCACTAGGTACAAACTCAGTATTTACATAAAGAACCTAAACAATATCTCACAGAAAAGAAGCCGTATCTGTTGATTCCTCTGGGAATTTCACCGGTCGTCCTTTGTTTCCTTAAACCAATATGAATCCTAGCGTATTACTTACAATAGCTATCCGAATTCCTGATATTCTCTTCACAATACACATTGTTCATATTCCTTTTGTTCTCGAAACTTGTAGGAGTAAACCAAAGTTGCTGTCATCAGTTTTCTATAACCACTTTGTAACAAGATTCTTGATTTCAATAACTTGACAAAAGTTTTTAATTGCCGGATGAAAATAACAACTAAAGGTTTATCATCCCTGGAATCTGTAACATAAAGCAGAAAATTATAATTATTATCATCGACTTGATCGAAAAGTATTAATTACCATTTTGTCTTGAGAATACAATCATTATGTTTTAATCTCGCACCTTTCCAGCCATTAATAAATTGGATTAACTAATTACTATATCAAAGGATTAAAATAATGTGTTGATTTGTTTGTTCAGAACCAGAAACAATTATATCCAGTGGGCCTGAGCTGTTCATTCAGGCCGGCTCTACAATCAACTTAACATGCACAGTGCGACATACGCCTGAACCGCCCAGCTCCATCACATGGACGCACGGAGAGCAGGTAAATGCAATAATTGTTTCTATTACCGAGGAATTGTGCTATCTGTACACCGTGAATTGGTCAGTACACAGCCTGACAGTAAGAAAATATATATAAATATAACGAATAACCATACTAAATAAAATATAACGGGAATTAACGCGATCATGCAATTATTTACCTTTTAACTTTAAAAAAGTCAACAAGTGAGGGTAGACAGAAAATCATCGCCCTCACGAACGGAGACGGCGCGCCGCTAGAACCAGTCTGCTTTCGAAAATGGCCAGTGTAACCTGTTAGCCGAAACGTAAAGCCTACAAGGTAAATAATTGCATGATCGCGTTAATTCCCGTTATATTTTATTTAATCATGCAACGCGTTAAAAGAATAACCATAGTGACGAAACAAATATAACTGAAAATTACATTTTTATGTTGTTAGAATGAACTGTAGGTAATATCTGTTTCGCTTGGTTTTGAAAATAACGGCAAACCTCCTTGGACACAGACGAATAAAATTAAAATATTATTAAACTAATACCTACATAGACTTTGTCTTGTGCTTAAACAAAAACTGTGAGATAGACACAAAAGTCTACAAACAAGCTTATCCAGCACCACAGACGTTTTAAGTGGTAAATTAAGTTACTCTAAAGTCATTCAGTTGAGTAAAGAGTTTACAAAGAACACTTTATTTCTGTAGCACTTTCAATCTGCTCAATGACCTGAAAGCACCAAGACAAATAACCATTTCCTTAAGCCAGCGTCACCGTTAAAGTCGAATGCATTCAAAGGAATACAAATTCAAAGCTGTTTTCACAGCATCGCTCTCGAAATGTCTGTAAAAAGTACGAATGTCGAATAACTTTTGCTAATAAAACAATATGATAAATTCTCGACAGCTAGGATTAAAAGCATTAAATTTACAATGTACGGAACCGGCAACTCGATTTTAACTCAATCGATTTCACGGCTTCAGAGTGATTACGTTATGGCCTGTTGAACTTTCATTTATAATTATACCAGGAACAGAGTTAGTTTACCGTTTTATACTCCAATTGTTTAATCGTGTGGTTATGTATTTGATTATACAATCAGAAGTCAGTCGCAGAAATTTTGATGAAATTTATCAATTTAAGAATAAGGGCCTGTCTTTTGGGTTTCCAGGTAGTTCTTATCCAACCCATAAAATATAATCTGACCGAATTCAAAAGTGACACAAGTTACACTTGAAAGAAGAACACAGCTGTCACTTTCATTTATGTGTGGTATATGCTTAACCTGCCAATTAGGTTTATTTAACACCTGTGAAATTGGGGCTATGTCTATATAGCCTTGAATAGACTAAAATATTTGCTATTGTGTAATCGAAAATTTGATTCAATGCATTATCTCCACGAGTTTTATTTTCCTCATTTCATCAGTATTGCGACTTTGAAAATACATACATTCGTTTGTTTTAGGTGATAAACTTCGATTCAGCCCGGGGCGGCATTTCTTTGGTGACCGAAAAAGGCCTGAAAAGTACCAGCCGTCTATTAGTTCAGCGAGCTATGGGTGCCGATGCTGGGGTGTACACCTGCGGTCCAAATAATGCACCGCCAGCTGCAACAAGAGTCCATGTGCTTTCGGGTAAGAATGACATCATGATACCAGTTTTATCAAATTACGCCAATACTTTAATCGCAAACAAAAGCTCTACAAAGTCACAGATGATTTTATTTGTAATGTGTCAACATGCTATTTCAAATAAACTTGTCTAACATTTCTAATTTTATGTTCACTGTGAAACTATTGTGTAAATACAGTATCCGTAATTACTATTGTTATCTCAACCAAAGCTTTTAGCAATGTTCATTAATGCCTTTGGATACATGGTGTAATATTAGCTCTCTATTTCTAGGAGAACATCCTGCGGCGATGCAACAAGGATGTGCAAAATCAACACTGGATAAAACAACATCATTACTATGCTGTATGCTAACGCTCTACGTCCTAAGAAAACCTTCGTTCAGCAATCTTCAATTCGGAACTTGAATATACTTAGAATAAATTGAATCCAAATGAAGCCAGTCAATAATTGTATTGTTATTTTAAAGCAATCATGATTTGATTGAAAAAGGAGAAGGAATTATTTTGGTGCCTAAACAACTTTCTTTAAAAGAATCTGTATAGATAAACTCACGGCTTTCAGTCCTTAATATCTCATTATTTTCGTTGAAAAGTTACTCAGTGAAAGTGATTTTGTTTGGTTCGTTAAACATAGGGGTAGGGTCCTAATCTAACAGCAGTTTGTGGTAATTTCATCGCTGTGAATAACTGAAGTTGAAAGTATTTTAGTTATCTTGATAATTTGTTTTGTAAATATCTTTACAAAATTCTGGTGTACGGGAGACTTTTGCATCTAACATATTAGCTAGTATAATAAACTGTCAGTTAAATCAAAGTACTTGCACAAAACATGAATATATTATTTAATAGATATAGCTTTATCAAATGAAAGGCTAAGCTTTTCTATCAAATGTTAAAAATAGTAATAATTCAATTGGCATAAAATAACAAATTAATTCAGAATGTGGGGGTATAAGACTTATACATAAAGATAAGTTCCATAAGCAAACATACGGGTGACTTGATAAGAAGGAGTTTCTATAGTCGATGGTAATTCTCAGCCTTAATAGAGGTCGCGGATGCTTATAGAGGTTTCTGGGACTATATTACGCAATTTTGGAAGACATCGCGTCATCGGTATGGCTGTGGATATTCCTAGAGTTTCTTGATCATAATCAAGAAACTCTAGGAATATCTAATGTTTGTTATGTTTGACAGCGCCAGCGATTATGTATGTATTTTTAGCATTACTTTATATTAACAGCGATGTTTTTATGATCATAAATAAGGATAGGTTGTGAGAGACGCGTTTTTTTTATTATTCAAGGATTATTTGTTTTGTCCTTTTTAAGTATGTAGTTGTGCTTACTCGAGCCCTGAATTATATTCAGTATTATTCAATGACTTATCTTGCAATCTACTACTTTTGTCACATTACATCTGTATTTTTTTGTAAAGCGTCTCAAAATATCGAATGAAAATTTCACTGATTTTTATTTTATATATAATCTCGCTATAGCTAATGGAGAATCTCGAGAACTTAAGGTTGACATTGTCGTAAACGTTTCGACTCATAAATCACTTGGAACCCTTTAGTCTCAAATAATCACCTCTGGAAACAACTTAATAAAGGAAACATCTTCAAAATTGGTGGCAAGCGAGTTGAATTTCAATGAAGTACTAATTTTAGTATACATTTTGCGACAGACCTCTATTTATTGAAGTTACTTATTCTTGTCAGTTAACCCAATTATCTTGGCACTTAATTAGATGGCAGTAAGCGGAGTGAGTCCTGTAAATTTACTGTAAATAAATTAAACCCAAATTATTGTCCAGATTTAAATATAATTATAGTATGAAATATGTAAATAATGAACGTCAACGAAATAAAATTTGTTATAAATTACTTAATTTTGTTTTATTTGTGTCCTTCTTTCGTTTATTCCAGATGGCGTTTATAAAGTGAAATAAGAATAAATTGTCACATTATTATGATACCAAGAATGAGTTAAAGTGATTTTTTTAACTGTGTGCCTATAAAGGTTCATGAGATGGAGCTTGTTGACAGACGGACAGCCAAATAATAGTGTTCCGTTTTTACTCTTTGGGTACGGACCCCTTAAACGGGATTAAACATAGATATAATATTATATCGACAAACTTAATCAAATGTATCTAGCTAATTTTAAATTGATACATGAAAAAAAGTAAACTGCAAAGTATACAGCTTCCTCCGCATAAATGTGATGGATTTGCCAATTCAAGAGCGAAGATTAAAATCTATTGACACAGATTTAGAAGCGTCAGCTCGTTTAGTTGTAAATTGAATCTGAAATTAAATTTATTTAATACGTAGATTGCATGTAGAGTTACAATAAGTTGAAATTTTAAAAAAATATTATTGAATTGCGTTGAGATAAGAACTTGCCCACTTTTAACTTTTTTAAATTACTTTATAACCTCAATTTGTCACAAGGTTCTATAAACTTCTCTAGAAATATTCTTACTCAAGTACCTACATTGAATACAACTTGACCTAGTTCAAAAAGTCAACTTTTCTTAGTAAATTCACCTAAAGTAGGTTGTTCTCCCACTTTTAAAATACATGATACTACGTTATAAAGAAAATGGCTGCCAAGTTAAAATAAAATAATAGTCTCACGGCTACTTAAAGCCATTTTTAATTTTTGTAATATTTTAAATTGCTAGACAGAAATTCTTGGAAGGAAAACTCTTGCCTCTGGGAGTGAAATATAATATTCAATGTACTAGAACCTATTGAATATATTTATTAGATGTATTAAAACACTTATTGTAATTGAAATGAAAATATTGGATAATGAAATAGAAGAAATATTTCAACTTCTTATTGATTATTTTTATAGCATTTAGCTATGCTTAGCAAATTATACTAAGAAATATTTTAAAAAATTCGACAATAACAACAATGGATACACTTGTATCCTACTTAAGATAGATGCAAATGGATGAACGAGACGTCACGAAATACCGTACAGTGGGCCAACGAGTTAGCTATGCAGGGCAAAAACTTCTAAGTCATAGTATAGACTTACTACACCAGTTTTGGATAAGTGAGTTACAATATCTAAATAGTGGGTATATTACATTTATTAAATATATGTAATACACATGCATATCTATTGCAGTCAGTTTGCACTATGGCATAGAAGTTTTTGCCCTGCATACCTAATTGCTTGGCCCACTGTACATAACACTTGAGAAATTTATGGGTCTTGGCAAGAGGCGACGTAGCTGGTTGGTTAAAATGGCTGCCCGGTGTGCAGTAGGTACCAATCCTACCGATCCCATAATGTCTTCAACTGTTTTTTAGAAATGAAAAGTAAAAGAAACATTTTTCGCACTATAATTAAAAAACCCGAAACCTCGCAGTAAGAGGCGCATACGATAACCACTAGACCATCAAAGCAGTCAACTAGGTACTTATTTATAATTTTATTCATAGTTGTTAGTAGATTTTTCTTATTTTCTATCTTCTTCTTCTTCTTCTTCGTCGTGTCGATGGCGGAGTCAAATTTTATTGGTCCAATAAGTGGCCACTGTTATGGCGCTCTCGTCGGCGTTCATGAGCGCCTCTCTTGTGCAGGTGGTAAGGCATTTTGGACAGTCAGTAAGGTGGTCAAGGTTTTGACTTGCCATCGTGGTGAAAGGATTAGCCAATTTGCCTTTAAGAACTCGCGAATTGCCCAGGGTGCGCCGGACGTAGGGAATTGTTGTATACGTCACTCGGGGAGGCTCCTTTCATGCTTATTTTCTATGTCAGTAATTATTATTCTTTTTAATATGGAAGCATTATTTTCCTTATTTAGTTTATTATTATTACCTATATATATTGGCATTTTTTTTAAACTATATATACTTATCTTGTTTACTTTTACCACAAATTACAAAGTATTTTTATTTTTTGTGTATACCAATTCACTCAGTATCCACTACTACAATAAACTAGCATTATTTTCCTGTTTTCCTTCTATGAAGAGAATATAAATCATTGAATATGAGCATCGTTATAGGCCGTACCACTCCATCATTTTGTAAAATAATCGGGGGCATTAGATATATTTTATATTGTTATTTTTACCATTTTCACGTAAAAGTTGTTTTCTTAGTGATATGAAGTTAGGTTTATTTAGTAAAAAAACAACGAAAGATTGTATAAGTTTTATTGAAAAATGAACCCACCATTTTTTAAACCTGCCTTACATCGGTCGAAGTTAAATGGAAAAGTTAAAAGACACTTATTAGTAGCTCAGAAGCTTTCAAAGACTACCGCTTTGAATTCTTAACGCCATACGCTTGAAAAAATTAAGTAAGAATCAGACAAAGTCGTTAGGTACTCTCCGTATAATGTAGATTGAAAAAATATGGCAATTAAAGTTAAACCAAGTAAAACTAGTGAGTCTAGGTAACTCTAGTAATAAGTAAGGAACATGAAATGGGGTGCATGAAAGGAGCCTCCCCGAGTGACGTACACAACGATTACCTACGTCCGGCGCACCCTGGGCATTTCGCGAGTTCTCCAAAGCGATTGGCTAATCCTTTCACCACGATGGCAAGTCAAAATAAAATTTGACTCAGCCATCGACACGACGAAGAAGAAGAGAAGTAAGGAACATAGTACAATCAGATTCTTTTTGACAATGTGATCAACATAATATAATAAAGTAAACAAAAATATTAATTATTATTGAAAATACGGGTTACTCACGTCACTTTAGCCGGGATATCCCGGCTAAAGTAACGTGAGTAACCCGTATTCTCAATAATAATGTCTTCACCCCACGTCGGTTTTAATAATATTATAAAATATTCATTACTTTACCTGATATGCTGTCATGTCAGCAATTGTTTCTTCCTTGTAACCAATACTCATTACCGATGAGCACCGAGTTCCAGTTTGACAACTTACCAATTGAATAATGTGTCGATCAATCGGCGTAAAAACACTACCTAAATGCTACGCTATCTTTTCTACTAAGTGTAAGATGAGTTTTGACTTACAATCGCACAATGCAATAATCCAAGAAGAACACAATTGTAGTTAACTTTTGTCTAAGTATACGTCAAAATATTTATCTCTTTCAGTCATTAGAGTTCAAGTCATAAGAGAGAACAGGATAAATAGTACATCTTTAAGCACTCTCTCTTAACAAACAGAATCATTGAAGTCAACTCAAAATAAATATGATTTATCACTTAAAGAAATTAATGAGTACTCAAAGGCCATGGATGATCTCTTGAAATTAAGTAATGACAACACAGAGCGCTTTAATTCACTTGTTAACAACCATTCATGTCAGTGCGCTCGCTCTAGTTCACCACAGCCAGTGAGTGCTCCCTTAGTTTGCTGTGACAATAGTAAGAACTTATGTGATGGCTCTCATACTAGTGTTAGGACAAAGCAGTCATTAGGTGCATCAATTGATGTAACATGTTGTACACCAAGTGATGCACAAAGTACTATTATGTTTAGTGATGGTATTGGAAAACATATGGGCTCAAAACTGAATTCTCTTGTTAAGGGACAATCAGTTGTTAACCATTGCTTACCATCTGCAACATACGATTTGATTATGAAAAGAATTATAAGTTATAACTTCAGTAATTATAGAAATCTTATTATTTTAGTGGAAAATAGGGGTAATGTTACCAAAAAGGATTTAGTTCATTATTTTGATAATTTATTATCTCTAGGCTTAAGTAGTATAATTTTGTTCACATTCCCCTACTGTAGGAGCCTGTCAGATGCGGAAAATAATCTTAGATATAAGTTGAACAATGTACTACACACTATAAGTACATATAATGATAGTATTCATTTGATTGATACTAACAGTTTTGTTAGCAGCAAATTATATTTGACTAAAGGTAACTATTACCTTTCTGCTAGTTTTAAGCGACAGATAGCAATTTCGCTATCCTATTTTATTGACATTACAGCCAAGAACTTGGCTACTAACAGATCTGCTTCTATTGAGCAGACTAATGACATGCAATTATCTAATGATTATTTGAATCATGACATGAATTATAACTTAGCCTCTATTGAGGGTACTTCTGACATTCTTAATATTAATGATATTGACATTTCTAATTCTCATATTAATTCTGAAATCTGCAATCATTTAAATTAGTTCATGAGACAACAGAGGTAGCAACCTCTAGCTCTAATTTATTACATGTACAATTGATCAATTTAGCTGCAGAATCAAATAGTAATTATATGTCAATACACCCACAAAAATGTACTAATTACAATACAAACGAAAATATAAACCTGGTGCATCAAAATATATGTTGTTTAAATCTGGGTAAGCAACTAGAACTGGAATTATTCATGAAATCTGAAAATATTAGTATAATGTGTGTTACTGAGCATTGGCTTAAAGGGCATCAGCTCATGTTTAATTTCAGCAACCACCAGGTTGGTAGTTCATTCTGCAGGGTTAACACAATACATGGGGGGTCCCTAATTTTACTTAATAAGAAACTTAAATTTAAAGAACGGAAAGATATTGTGTCCCTCTCTGTAGAATGTTCGATAGAACTCTCCTGTGTACAATTAGAGCAGTTCATTATTATATGCGTATATAAACCTCCCTCCGCAGACCTTAATTTATTTTTAGAAATCATGGATGAAGCCCTATGCAGAATAAATAATTTGGGTAAAACAATTTTAGTCTGTGGAGATTTTAATATTAATATTCTAGTTAATACAACTGCATCATGTCAAATCTTGAGTCTTTTTAAATCCCATAATTTAATAAACTTATTTATGGAGCCTACTAGAATAAGTGCCACCACGGCTACATGCTTAGACAATATTTATACAGATATTAGTCCAACTCACAGAAGTATTATTAATAAACTAGATTCTGATCATTCTGGGCAAATGATAAGTTTTAAAATAAAAAGTAAAAATGTAGTTAGGAAAAAAATTACTTCTGTACCAGTAACAGCTAGTCGCTTTGAACGTATGAGAGTTAACCTAGCTAATAACTTACCTTTCTTAGATAATGACATAGAGCCTAATGTAATGTATAATTCGTTTTTTGATTCATTTCTTCGCGATTTTAACTCAATATTTACTTCCAAGGAGATTACTGTTACTAGTAGTCCTGTCTTTGGTGACTGGGCAACCGCAGGTATCCATAAGAGTAGGCAAACATTGTACATTTTATACTATGAAAGACAATTTAATAGCAGTGAAGAGTTTAAAGAACATGTCAAATCATACTCGAAGATTTTTAAACGCGTTTGTAAAATTGCCAAACCTACATTTATTAAACCTAAAATCAAAAACAGTAGTAATAAAATTAAAGCCACATGGAAGGTTATTAATGAAGAGACTGGGAAGGTTAGATCAAAAAATTCAGACTTTAAGTTAAGTATCAATGGTCAAGTAACCAAGTCAGATTTAGAAGTAGCCAGTGCTTTTGAAGGATTTTTACTGCTTTTCCTGTCTCTCTAACTAGTGCTTTAGGCTCTTCCTCCTCCGTTGCCGAGTCGTTACTTAAAGATAATGTGCCTGAGTTTTACAATAATTTCGATTTTCACCATGTTAATTTGTCTGATTTTAAAGCCGCGTTTAAATCAATTAATATTAAGAAAACGGCTGATCTATGGGGCATTTCTGTACATATTATAAATTCGTTGATTGACATTATTGCACCTGATTTAATCGTGATATTTAATAGATGTATTGATTGTGGTGTGTTTCCTGACTTAATGAAATTAAGTAAAGTCATTCCATTGTTTAAATCAGGTAGTACATTAGACCCCACAAACTTCAGACCAATATCGGTGCTACCTACGTTTAGTAAAATTTTTGAAAAATTAATTCTCGCGCAGTTACTTAAATATTTTAATGAAAACAATCTGTTGCACACTAAACAATTCGGTTTCACTCGCGGACGGTCAACATGTGATGCTGGGGTAAAATTACTGGAATGCATATTTGAGGCTTGGGAAGAGTCGCGGGATGCCTATGGGGTGTTTTGTGACTTATCTAAGGCTTTTGATTGTGTGCAGCATGAAACTCTAGTCAAGAAGTTACACCACTACGGTATAAGAGGCATCGCTCTGGATCTTCTTACTTCATATCTAAGCGATAGGATTCAGAGAGTAGATATCAATGGAAAGCGTTCGCATGGATCAGCTGTAGCAATGGGGGTGCCACAAGGCTCTATTTTAGGGCCTTTCCTGTTTCTCTTGTATATTAATGATTTACCTCATCTTGTTAAGGATAATCATGAGATAGTATTGTTTGCGGATGACACTTCTTTAGTTTTTAAGGTAAAAAGACAACAATCAGTAATTGACGATGTAAACAATGCTTTATCAAAGATAGTGAACTGGTTTAGTGCTAATAACTTGCTTTTAAATGGTAGTAAAACAAAATATATTAGATTTTTTACAAAAAATGTTAAGCAAGTCAAAACCAGTGTGGTGATGGACAATGAGGAATTGGAAATGGTTAATAAGGTTGTCTTTCTTGGTATAACATTAGACTCTAAATTACAATGGGGCCCACATATAGAAACGTTGTCTGGTAGACTCAGCTCAGCAGCTTACGCCGTAAAAACAATTCGTCAACTGACCGATGTTGACACTGCGCGTTTAGTTTATTTTAGCTATTTTCACAGTATAATGTCATATGGTTTATTGCTTTGGGGTAGTGCCGCGGATATAGATTCAATATTTGTGCTCCAGAAACGAGCTATTCGAGCTATCTATATGATGAGTCCCAAGGAGACACTAAGAAATAAATTTAAAGAGATACATATTATGACGTTACATTCTCAATACATTTACGAAAATTTAATGTACGTTCACAAAAACCAAACGAAATTTAAGAAAAATAGTGATCTCCATAAATTAAATCTAAGGAACAAAAACAAACTCGCTGTGCCCACTACTAGGCTCCATAAAATCTCTAACTCGTTTCCAGGTCAATGTATACGCTTTTACAATAAACTTCCTTTAGACGCAATAGAATTATCAATAGGTAAATTTAAAAAATATGTTAAAACTAAATTATGTCAAAAAGCTTACTATAGTATTTCAGACTACATAAATGATTATAGTATTTGGAAATGAATTGCTCTTCTTATGTGATTTTTTTATGTACTTTTATATTGTTATATTTTTCATTTTAAAAGATGGTGCACGTGAGTTTCTCACCAGCTCTTCTCATAATGCAATACCCATCGGAGCTGGTACTTAGATTGATTTTAATTCGATTCTAAACAGTTTGATTAAAATTAATCTGAGCCCCGGTTATTCAAATCATTGTTATTAGTATAATTTAGTATTATTTATTATTTACTTTTATATCATTTTTTTGTAATGTTTTGACGTGTTCAAGCGCCTCCTGGGGCCTATGAAAATAAATGATTTGAATTTGAATTTGAATTTAAGTCTTTTCCTTCACCTATTAGTCATTTACATTTAGTTTCGGCCGTTGCCGTCGGAGATGACTGCTACCGCGGGCTCATTATCTAAACCTTTTTAGTTGGTTCTTATTCTCGGATATTATACTCGGGTTTTATCGCAATTTCGGCGTTACAATGTAAATTAATCCCGCAAAGGCTCTGACATCGTGCAATTGACACGGTAACAGCGAGGTTTTTGTTTAACCACAAAATGTTGTGGTATAACCCGCTTGTCCTGCAATGGAAACCATACGTTGTCGTCAGAGAGTTCAGTGGTCGTCAGATCGGAATTACCAACGGTGGCGGGCGGACCATTGCGAGGTAAATAAAAGTCAATTTTGGTATTAACAGTCTACACTGGTCTACAAAACGATATCTCAATGTGACAAAACTGTTGTGATGTTTGTTTTTTTAGTTTGACAAACAAGTTATTTATCAGTTTACGGTGAGCTCTAACAGAATAATATGAATAGAAACGCATAGCCTGCAAATAAAATGTTTTTTCGAACTTTTTTTTTTATTCAAGTTCTGTTTTTTAGATTTTGGGGAGCTCTGAATTCGAATTTGAAATTGTTTTTTTTTTTTGTATTTCTTCAAGACTTTTCAAAATTAACTTCTTAAAAGTATAAAAAACACTCGATTTAATCATTCGATTTTGATCGATTAGGTGAAAAAATAAAAACGAGATAAAACATACGGTCTACAGTTACTAGTGCATCGACGTAATAAAACAATGCATATTATTATTATATAATATTTTAGTGTACTGACTGAGACATACTATTCAAATGAATCCTTCTACAAAATAAAGTAATTTTACAAGTAATAAAAATAGCACTAAGAACCAAATATAAAACGATAGCAGTCTTTAAAGTGGAACCCTAAAAAACTTTGTATATCACGAAGTCAAGAAGTTGAATTAAAAAAAGAATCGTTAGGGACTTGGTAGGAATCAAGTTGGATTAGTAAAGTTTGATTTATTTAGTTAATTAGTCTTCGAGCTAAAACCACCTCGTTTCGTCTTATTATCGAGGTACTTGAAATTGGTACGACGGTATTACCTTGTCAACTTTTAATGTAACTTGTATAATGCCAGTTTTATAGTCCTACTTGCGGTGTATTTTATGATATCCAGTGACTATCATATAATCAAAAGTTATTTTGTTATTTTTATATTCGGTTTGTTATATCAACATTTGTTATTTTTTTAAGTTTCTAGGTACCTACCTAATGAGTTTCAAGCATTAAATTGCTGTTAAATTAAATTTTGTAAGTTAAAAACAAATAAGGCCGCATAGTTATTACAACAAGGATATCTTTGATTAAATAACAAATAAAAACAAAAGTTACTTAAAATACTTTTAAATCATTTCTAACAGCTTTTTTTGTTCATTCGTAACAATAAACAAGGCAAAATGTTCAAGAGGGGCTAATTCAAATCGAACCGTAATAAACACATAATAAAAATAAAATCAAGGCACAAAATGAATTGAATGAAACAAAGGCCATGAAAAGTAACGACAGTGCCGATAGCCAATTCATTCAAACCAGTAATAAAGTCCTTTTAGAAGTTCAGAACCTCACATTAATTGTACTAAAAACCTGACTGAAATTAATACTATCAGCAATTCTATGCCGACTGCTGCAATTTGTCCTGAAACCCTTACAATTTAATTATGCTCTTGAATATTCGTGTTCAGGAAAACTTTCAAAGTTCCATCTCTGTGATTTGGCAAGGCAATATTATAGATTGTACCGGCTAATTGGTACGACTTAATTGAATTCAGTTTGAATTGAGTGCTGGAAACGAAGATACCACGACTTGATACTCTTCAAATTATCCGAAAGTCTGAAAAAGATTGTATTGAAATGACCTAGTTCTTTTTAAATATAAATAAGGTACATTAAAAGTGAATAGACGTGAACGAAATGATTCCAGAGAGAAGTACAGTGAAAATTAACTTGTTCAAATAAAGGGCACTACACTGCGCAAGATATTCGCAATAACGAACGGAGGAGAGAACGAATAATTATTTTTTCCCATTTCAGCGAGGAGGTTCATTTAAGTCCATGGTCACGTCGGCCTGGAATCCGTAACAAGTTTTTCTTGGTCAGCAGAAATTAATTCTCGTTATCGAAACTCCGACAAACTTAATTCCGATTACACTATTAGTTTTTTATTCGCTCCTACCTATACAAGTTGGATCAACTTGAATATATATTAGAAGAATTTTGATAGAAAAATAAATCGTATAGAATTTATTCAAGCGATTCGATAAGTAAAAGCGAAATCAAAAACTTTTTGAATAATATTCTGTGAATATTTCTAGCAAACTCTATACGTAATCATGATAATAAAGTCACAGACTTATTATACGGTATTCTTTGATGTTAAATCAAAGTTTGACAGTCAAACTTTGACCTTCTGTGATGTTACATCAAAGTTGATTCAAGGGTGAAAATAACAAAATTATTTTTCAAACAATACAAGAAACTTTGTTCAGATTTTTAGTGGTTTTCCACTTTTTCATACAATATCCCCAGGGTAAATTGTAGTCTTCAAGTGGATTAACCTGGGACAAGACAGGCTGAAGTAACTTTGCTAAGTCAATTTACGAGCCAAATTTCACGTCTTCCGCCGCGGCCGCACGTTGGCCTCAAAAATCTCGTTAAAACTTAACTTGGTAAGTTAACCGATTTTTCGAGTGTAGTTTCAAAATATAGGCTGTAGTGTCAGAGAAACAATTTCATCGCTATGCACGCGATGAGTTATGTGGCCAGAATATTGAGTGATTACTCTATTAGTTATGGTATCCCAATATGCTTTGATCATAATGAATGTCTGGCATTTCAGATAGTACGTTCATTATACTTGTTAGGAAAATTTCAACTTTATAATTTGTAACATGCACATAATATGATCCAAATGTTATTTTTAAATGATATTTCAGTGCATCGACATTTTAATGCATTGGCCAAGCAATACATTTTTTATTTACAGAATAATATACATGTTGGATTTTAAATTAAACTAGTTTAATAACTTAATCTAAACTTAATAAGTTACTGTCAATTAGGTATGCAAGGTAACACCTTTCACGTCATAAAGAGGTTTGACTGTAAGAACATGTCCATGCCAATGAGCAAAGAAGAAAGAAAATAGCAGTCGGTAAATTATTTCTATTTAATTAAAACCTTATCACCGCTAGCAGCCACGTCAAGTCAAATTTTCGAGGGGAAAAGGAAACAAACTGTTGTTTTTGTTTCAGAGTTCCGTAATTAGTGAAATAAAAGCCGATTTGGCAGCTACAACACTGCCTCAAGATGAAGGGGAGACAATTTGCGAGGAAATGTAACCTTAGATGCAGATGAAATGGTTGGTTGAAATTTTAAGCTTGGTTTTCAGGGTTTTAAATGAAAAGGACAGTTATAGTATGTTTGGTAGGACACGGGGGGTAGGTATAGTGATTCTGCAAACGTACAATGCTTACAGTTTATACAAAACATGTTATATCAGTCTGCCCAATGTTTGAATATCAGCTTTGTATAACTATTTTTAAAGTTCCGTTTTATGAGTTAGGCTCAGCTCACATTGCATGTGTTTTTCGTACGAATTTCACTCGTTCGTATACATACGAACACGCAAGAACGATCCCAACCTTCCTAGTTCCATGAGAGTGCTCACATTGGGTGCGAATTTTTAGTGCGTATACGAACGTATAGTTTCAACGTCCAAAATCAATCTGAACATGTTGGGATTTTAGAACTAAAAATTGATGTAAAAAAGTTTATTGACTCGGTTTATGGACATAAATGTCTATGGGATCATCAAGTGATTCATGTTATCAATTGTGTGCCGTTATAATATGACAAAATTGACCAACAATACATAACATCACGCCTATATTACCCAATAGATTATGGTAGAGGTTTTTTAAAAAAACAACAACATCAAACTTTACCTGTTATGATAAAGTCCCCTGCCAAAGGGAGCCTATCGCCATCCAAAGGGCACTATAACTCAGTGCTGCTCTTCAAAATTTCCTAACGAAATTTACCCAAATAACACCTTTGTCCAACCGGGGCATCGAATCCGAGACCTGTGCGATACACAAATTATACCGCTAGACTAACGAGTCAGTATTCATCGCGCTACAACTAAAACGAACTTCACGGAAACAATGTCACCGGAATACTAGCTACATATTTAAGATTTATTTATAACCTGCAATAAGAAAACCTTCACAATGCTAATTAATATGCCCAGTAAAGTTTGAAAAAGTCAATTGCTAGTTAACATTCTTTACAAATAGGCTTTCAGGGACTTTCCAAACTGGTTGAACTGGCTCCAAGAATCATAAACTACCTACGAAGAAAACTCAAAATTAAAAGAATTTACACCAAAAACAAACCGTTTGCTCTCTCGATATGCAAGTGTACAAAGGGGAAAGCGTTAATCCGTCCGTCCTGTAACACGGCGGTGGCCAACCAGCCCTAATCGTCGCACCATCGACGCGCCAGACCTTGTAACTTATTCGAGCGAAGCTATCGGCTAACTATCACCGTGCGAGTACGGATTTATTGTTGTCCAATTATGTTGCTTTTCCCCTATTGTTAGCGTTTTGTGGAATGTTAAGGTCACTGGATATTACGTTAAAATTATTGTAAATGCACGTTGCAAAAAGCGCGACTAAAGTACGGCGGCAAAATTGTTACTAGTTATTATACCTGTTATTAAATATTAAACTAGATTAAACTAAAACATGCATGATTACATCATCTTATTTAATTTCATTTCATTATTCTATTAACTGCCTCGATAGTGTAGTGGTTAGCGTATGCGCTTCTTACCGCGAGGTCTCTGGTTCGAATACCTGGTCGGGCACTGTGTTATTTGTTAACTTTCCTACAGGCAATTCACAATAAACACATGTGGGTGTTGTACACCTCTGACACACCCTTAGGGTATTATAGGCATGATGTTATAGTAAAATAGTACTGCCCGAAATATATATAACAAATGATCATCGATGATAATATGTGGCAGCTTTAAAACAAATACCATCACTAGCGACCTACCCTAAAGCTAATTTTCGCACGTTTAAAACTCGTACAGAATGAACCGACAATACAGAATAAAAAGATATAACGACCTGTCAATGCACACGGCACAGAATTGGTCTGCCAAATGCGGTCAATTGCCCTGATTTTCAGAATATCAGCATTGAATTTAAAGTGTCGCAGAGGATATACCGTCCACCGCAGCAAGCTGCGTTGCCATCCAAAACTTTGGAACCAATTTCTGTACGGGCGTGTTTAATAAAGTATAGAGAACGTACTTTGCACCCTAAATGAAGTTTAAATCTGTTTTCGACGTTTAGCTATTAGCAACTTTACAAGTCCTCGCTTATATTGACCTGTTCTTTGTTTTAACGGTATTTAGGTCAAAAAGAACGAGTAGGATGTAATCTGGGAAGGACGTTCGGTAACAATAGCCCTTTTTGTTCTAGCAGCAATAAGGAACACAATACGAAAGTAAGTATCTGTAAATACGACTGTTTGCGATAAAGATATCGGTATCAGGATGTCTTTCGTAGATTAAAGGGTACCTAGTTAATTAAAATTGCGAACGCGGCGGTAAAGTATCTCCGTTAATAAGACCCTTGTGACTATTTATTACACTTTACGCACATGTACATATTGTGCTGTATTTACGGGCTGCGTAATGTTCACGGTAATGGAGATTTACTGAAACATAAAATTGTTTTATTTCTTTAAAAGTTAGCCAATTTTATTTTGCCATGTTTTCTTATGCGATCAAGTAAACAATTTCCAAACACATTTGAATATTTTCTTCGAGTGCAAGACTGGCTGCGACTCAGGCGCGATGTATCGCACTCTCTTGATAATGCCTAGACGTATAGGCGAAACCGCGGTGGACTAAATTGACCAACATTACGTGAGTAACACCCGTATTTCATAATTTGAATAATGTTACAAACTCACGTCAGTTTTAATAAAAACATTTGAATAAGTTTAGGCAAATTTAATTGTAATATTACTACCATATATTTTACATAGCTTCGTCGAAAAAATCCGTTTTTCTGTCGAACAAATATCATTATACCCTTTAGTAATGAAGGTCAGACGGCGGGCAGTCAGTTGAAAAACTGATATTCAATCGAGGCTGGTAAAGATAGATGCTGACCCCAATACTTTCGGCAAGGGCTAAGAAGATGGATTGATTGGAAATACGAGTATTCTATCTCGGCTGATAATGTATCGGAGGACTACATGTCGCGTGAGAAAATATCATTTCTTTGAGCTAGGATATAGCAGTTTACAGGCGTTTACTACAACTATTTTACTTAGATGAAATTACATTATGCCATCTCCTTTAAATACCCTTGGAAACGCTAAAGTATATTCACATGTGATTTATGGTTACAATATAATCCAGTGAAACATTATTGAAATCAATAAAAAGATTATTTGAATGTGCGAAGATTTCTGAGGCCCGACGATGCCTTGTGGTGTGTGTTATAGAAAATACTGAACTTCATTGAACTAAGCATTAACTAACGCATACTAAAGCTTCTAAAGTAGTACATTCAGAAGACCTAAACAGTTAGTAAATTAATCTATACGTCAACATTACTGGAACTAGGATAAATAATGGAACTTTAAAGCCACCCAGCACGTCTAAACACTTAAAGGTTCACTCGTATCACAGTAATTTACACTTACCCATCTATCACACTCCGCGCAAAGTCGTGAATAGTTGTACTATAGTTTATCTACAGACCCAAGAAAGCACTTGACCAACAATCACAGTAATTGTAGGTTTAAATTTAAGTTTAATCCCTTACACCACATTGAATGGCTCGCTATAAATAACCCGCAGTTGTCCCACCCTAAGGAACTGGCAACGGGGTTGAGGTCATTAGAAGATATTCGAGGATTACGCAAAGATATATAGTTTTCAGACGAAATTCAGTTCGAATGGGCTACTGAACCACTTATTCTTATCTACGTAATCTGTTGTGTTGATGCTAAATGCCAACTAAGTAACGGATAATTATCAGGAGGTTTATTTTTACCAAGGCCACAAAAATGACTTTATATGTACTTAGTTGCATGAAATGATGACAAAAACTAATCAAAGTTAAAGTAGAGATATAATATATGCATAGACCTAAATTTAAGGACACGCGATAGAAGTGGTAATTATTTCTGGTGGCACAATGGTGCCCCACCAAGCGCGTAGTGATTTTGTCGTGGTTAGGTTTTGGTTTTAATGCCTCCTTGTGTAGTGAAAAGTTGCACACACTACAAAAGGAGACATAACAAATAACACTTAGATATTTCATATCACCGTTACGTCACAAATTCGCGATTATTTTTAAGGTGAAAAATTCATAAGTCAATTTGTTTGCACGGCACGCTATTTGTATATTTAATACAATGGATATATGATATAATATTTAGTATATAATAATGTATAAATTAGGAAATAAAGAATCACAAAAGTTGGCATAATAATATTTGTTCCGTCATATTTTTAAATAATTTAATTACTTTAAATACACATTGTATTCAATGTCATGTCAGATTTTAAATATAAAAACAGTTCTTTTAAACACAATATGAAATTCTGTCTTTTCTGTTCACTGAGTTTAAATAAATCGCCTCTATTCCACTCAATAAAGGCGAACTCAACTTCCAACCGTCCCGAAGACAAAGAAAACCTCGTATTTGTCGCCATACGAGTAAGAATAAGCGCGTTGTCAAATGGAGGCTTCGCACAGCGTCCCTATGACGACATTTCTCTGTGTTTCCGACCCAGCTCCATTTATAGCAGTTGGTAATTTGTACTGGCGAGTCAGATAAATTGAGCTCTTCCATTTTGGGGACAACGGTTGTGGGAAATAAACTAGTCAGGTTAGCAGCTAAGGTGATTTATGCTCACTTTGAATTGCTTTAAAAGGGTTGTCTTTGAAGGTTTGTTCCAACTTCACACAATATCACGTCAGGGATTTGATTCAACCATGCAACAATATCACTCATATAAGAATAATATTACACGACCGGATGGCGGAGTGCGTAATGTGCCTGCCTGCGACGCCAAAGTCGCGGGTTCGATTCACGCTAAAGATAAATCATTGTGTGTATGAACATAGAGATTTGTCTTGGTCTGGTTGTTTCTATTTATAATAAGTATTTATTGACAAAAGAAAAGTATATAAAAGAATCAGTTATTCTAAAAATCCATGGTACCAGCTCTGCTTAGTTTAGGACTAGATGACGTTGTGTGTAAGTTGTGAGATATTTATTTATTGCGAGATATTTAATATAATTAATAGGTTACTATTTGAACATTGTGTGTAAGGAAACCACAAGCTACAAACTTGTAGAGGCACAAAACCTTACCCAAATGCATGTCTATCTATTCAACTTCTGACTGTCTATGACCACAACACCGGTTACGCCAGTTAGTTAGAGGCAACTGAAAACAATTCGGTGTTGTTTACTCACCAGAGCTTTATTTATTGCTGTAGTATTAGCAGTATTAGATTAGTAATTGCTATGACTAATTTTTTGCTAATACGGGTATGCGATATTCATGCATTATCATGACGATGAACTGATTTTAAACGACTGTTCTAACATGAATAACGACAGCTGTCAATTTTTTTAACCACGTAGAAGATAATTAAATAAAATCTAAGCCTATTTTTTTTCTACGCCCACAGCGAACGAACGTGTAGTCCACCTGATTTTATTATAAATATATTATGGCTTAAAGCTAAGTCTAAAGCTACCATTAAATATGGTAATGTTAATAACTACACTCGTTCCACGTTAAAATGCTAACTATACCTACAGTGCAGTGCAGAGGAAAGAAATATGAAGTGCGTTATAAATTGGTACAGTTTTCTTTCAAAATATATAAGAAATGTTATACAAAAAGGCTGGTATATAACACCATATACGAATATAAAAAATACCATACATTCCGGTTTAACTAGTGACAACATAAGACGCAGCAAGTGTGACGGGGCTTATCAGGTTTTCAGCCCCGGAAATAAATGAACATTTTTATATGCGAATATTTTTTGCAATAATCTAAATAAAGCCTGCCTCGATGGTCTAGTGATTAACGTATGCGACTCTCACCGCGCGGTCTGAGGCTTCAGGCAACTGGGACCGCAATTAACTGGACCCACGGGATCAGTTGCCGGATTACAAAAAAAATATTATTTTTCTTCCGTCAACTGGGACCACCACACACACACACACGTAATCTATTGTCCAAGCCACAAGTCGTACAGTCAACAACAAAAATAATGTTCGCTAAAATAGTTAATATAGCGTTACGTGCATGTCGTGTATACCTTTTAGATACAACACTTATCCGTGATGGTAAATCAAAAACTCTTTTGGCTATGGGTAATGGGTTGCCAAACTGCAATATAATGCACCATAGTTTGGCAACTCATTCTATAGTAATAATTATTAAATATTACTGATATTCTTTGAAATGTTAATATAATGCAAAATAAATATTCTAAACGTATGGGCTTATTTCGCATGTTATGTATATATAAAATTAAATCAGTTGCCACTTTAAAAAAATCTTTAGTTATTATTATAATTCTAAAGCTTTCATTTTAAAAATGTGTAAGCGACATTATTATGGTAAGCCATATTTTCCCGTGCCAATTTATGTTAAAAAGTATATGAATAATGTTATTATTCTATTATTATTTTATAATTAGGTAAATCCAAAAAAGTGGCAAATTCAATATTTTTTATCTGGCAACATATACAGGGTGGATGCGACATAGCAACATTTATTGAAACCACAGCTTCTATACATGGCCAGTATGCATTACCACCGGATAAAAAATTATCTGGCGAAAAAAAAAATCCACGTCTTCCGAACAAATTGCACGATCGCAATGTTCAAATTGTTCGGAGAACGTGATTTTTTTTTTTTCGCCAGAGAATTTTTATCCGGTGGAAATTGATACTTATGGTAAGTATCAATTTCCACCGAAGCTGTGGTTTCAATTAATGTCGCTATGTCGCATCCACCCCGTATATATAAAATCACAAACTTCTAAGCTGATATTTTTATATTTTACTTAAATTAAACTTAACTTTTATCCTAACCCTTAAGGCTGATTTTGTGATAGATAATATAAATATTTATATATGTGATTGTTTTGTTTTAGAGTTTTTATTATATTATTAAGGCTGATTAGTGATTGTAATATCAATAACTACTTCTGTTACTGGTTGATTTTATTGATCCAAAGTTGTTAGACTGGTAAATGACACCCCTTTATAATAATTTGTTATAAATAAAAGATAATATTTTGATTGTTTTTTCATTTATTTACCTATAATATTATTATATATATTGATGGATCAAAAATGCTGCATTGGCCACATTTTTGAATAAATATCGCCTACACATTTTTAAAATTAAAGCTTTAGAATTATAATAATAACTAAAGATTTTTTTAAAGTGGCAACTGATTTAATTTTATATATACATAACATGCGAAATAAGCCCATACGTTTAGAATATTTATTTTGCATTATATTAACATTTCAAAGAATATCAGTAAAATTTAATAATTATTATTATGGAATGAGTTGCCAAACTATGGTGCATTATATTGCAGTTTGGCAACTGTTATATTACCATAGCAATATTACCCATAGCCAAAAGAGTTGTTGATTTACCATCACGGATTAGTGTTGTATCTAAAAGGTATACACGACATGCACGTAACGCTATATTAACTATTTTAGCGAACATTATTTTTGTTGTTGACTGTACGACTTGTGGCTTGGACAATAGATTACGTGTGTGTGTGTGTGTGGTGGTCCCAGTTGACGGAAGAAAAATAATATTTTTTTTGTAATCCGGCAACTGATCCCGTGGGTCCAGTTAATTGCGGTCCCAGTTGCCTGAAGCCTCGCGGTCTTGGGTTCGATTTAAGGTTGGGCAAAGTGTTATTGTGAAATTTTTGTCAGGATAATCAAAATAGCAGCACGGAGTTGGAATTGTGCCCTGTGGATGTCGATGATCAGCCATCATCTTACCCCTATCCCATGGGACCTAAGCACAACTGGTGAAATGTGGCTATTGTAAACCTCTACCACACTCTTCTAGGTAATATAGGCGTGATGTTATGTTGTGTAATCTAAATAAAATATTTAACCTTTTTAAATAAGCTAAGAACTCTTGTCATACACATACTATAACATGGGTGCATGAAAGGAGCCTCCCCGAGTGACGTACACAACGATTCCCTACGTCCGGCGCACCCTGGGCAATTCGCGAGTTCTCCAACGCGAATTGGCTAATCCTTTCACCACGATGGCAAGTCAAAAACTAATTTGACTCAGCCATCGACACGACAAAGAAAGAACTATAACATCGATCTATGTATCGACTAAAACATACCTACATAGTAGACAAGTGTGTTTTATCAGTCGTGTCTGATTTAAATTTCACTTAAACCAACCCAAATAATAAGAGGACTTGGAAATAAAACAATATTTTGCTTTAAAAATATTAGCAAATATCATACCATAATTTATACCCATGATGGGATACTGTTGTTATGGGCAGTGGTGTAGTATTTAATTATATATGGATTAAATAAATGATAAAAAAAAATATAATAAAATATAAGACTTAAGAAAAATATAAGAATAGTTCCATGCTACTGGGGTTTATTAAGTTACAGAGTATACTCTACAAACAACAAAGCTCCGCTTGCAAACCAAGCTAGCAACAATAATGGCACCGCGCACCATATATTCCACATTTTAATGTAAGCAAATACAAACGTTTTATTCAGTTTATAGAAACTTCTGATTAAATTTACTGGAAAACCAATTATCCCACTCATTTGCTTTTTGGATGGCCGGTTACTCTTATTACTACAATATACTTCATATTAAATCAAGGATAAAAAGCTTTTATCCTATTGAACAAAAGATTTTAAAGACACTATAACCAATCGCAATTTGTACGGTAAGTATTACCAGTACATCCGATTGCCGGACATAGTGCCAAACTGCAGTTAAGAATCCGAAAATTTATATAAAGGAGTAAAAAAATAAATAAAAAATAAACTTTTAGAATGTTTAGGCTGTTTTGAAGAAACATACTCGTATTTGTCGCCGAAATATAAACGTTTTCATCGATCACACTCATACTATCAGATATGGCCTTTCGCATCCAAAATTATATTCTAACGTATACAGGGACAAACCACATAAGGGGAAGTATCTTAAATATTGTTGTATTGTTTGTTGTGTATCTTTTTAAAACTTTTATTTAATCTGCAATTATTATAGTAAAAAATAAATTGTCTACTATAATAATTGAGGACTGATTAATCAACTATTTAAACATGTATGCCGATACACGTTAAATAATATAGATATGGTTTCAGTATTGAACTGAGTCGGATTATGATACTAGACAGACAAGCTATAAATCTATTGTACCAAAGATATTTGTACTAAGTACTCCTCTGAATTACATGGCAATAATTTGAAATTGAATTAACAGCCTGTTTGACGTATTAAACACTATTAGAGCTTTAGACAAAGGATCAGCATTGCCATACAGCGTGGCAATGCCGCCTACTGAACACGTAACCCACGGTCGTCATCGATGCGGACGTATTTTTTAAAAACCTGAACTTTTTACGAGAATTATTTTATTTCATAAGATTGTATTTTATTTTATTTGATGTATATAATATAGTTAAGTTTTTCTTTAGTAAATTGGAGCTTTGAGGACATTTAGTTGGTTACAGCTAGAGTAGAAAACGCACTAGATTATATAAATTCTAAGCATTTGCATTTCATATAAAAGAGAAAACGATACTCATACATTTTCCGATATTTTTCCGTCCGTGTTGGGTGGCACAGACACTCCATTGGAGGGCCCATTTTTGTGGCTGCCTCAGGCAACAGTCGGTTGCAAATTATATAATTTATCACGTCGACTGAATATATTTTATGCTTGTTGAATAAAGTATTCTTAGAGAAATAAAAAGAACGTATAGTGCACTGGTTTTGGGTAGAGTCAAAAAGATATATTTTAAAAACATACGTGCTTTTAACAAATGTGATATTTTATTTTATTCGTTACAGTAAAGGTTTTTATATTCATTACTGTAAATTTTTAAGTCATTTTTTAATAGATGATGACAACCAATTATTAACATTTTGATAACTTTGAGGCACATTTTTTTTAAATTTGCAGTTGGTAACATAAAATCTTTTAATTCTTTACGTTTATTGACTGGTACTGGAATTTGGAAATGGCCCATCAAAGTATCAACATGGATAACTACCATCTATTCTATCTATCATAATATAAGCTTTTTACGACGGATGCATCTTCTAAAAACTCTTGTAGATTTTGTTTTTTTTATTGTAAGCATAAAACGTTTGTATGTACTATCAAAGTTGATTCATAACCCAATTGACAAATATTTACTTTGAAGTTGTCAAATTCGATAAGGTTGACATTTGTTGATAGAACAAACGACTTTAGACTTAAGTGTTCTGAAATTTCTATACAAATATGAAGGTTATCAATTTACTTTGTTGATGTTATATACATACATTACAAGTACGCCTTTGTTGTACGGGGGTAGACATAAACGATGGAAGGCGTGAAATATAAAATTTATATAAAAACTTTCCGAATTATTAACATCGAAAATAAATTTATTAAAAAACCCAACAAAAAATATAAATCGCTCAAGACACCCTTTTAATGCTGTATGTTCTTTCACTTAAAATATTTTATTTAAACCTAACCTCATACAAGGCCAAACTGGAGTTAACGAGGCCAAGAACACAGGCAAAGGACTATACTAAACGTAGTGAGGAATAAAATAAAATTTAACGATAATTCTCACGATACGTTTGTAGTGTAACACCAACAAAGCCCTTCTTATCGCAGCCCTTGGGATCAATAACGTGTATTCTCTAAGGAAATTACGACGTTTATAGCGCTAAATGGTGACAAAGAGGTGAAGGAAATTGAATAGCAAGTACTTTTATTTTCAACGACTCTGTTTGTTACAAATAGTTTTTTTTTTTTTAATAAATACAAAGGTTAAAAAAAGCAATATACTCGTAGTAAAACTATTTACGGTATTATTGACGACCGGATGGCGGAGTGGGTAGTGCACCTGCCTGCGACGCCGAAGTCACAAGTTCGATTCACGCTAAAGATAAATCATTGTGTGTATGAACATAGAGATTTGTCTTGGTCTGGTTGTTTCTATTTATAATAAGTATTTATTGACAAAAGAAAAGTATATAAAAGAATCAGTTATTCTAAAAACCCATGGTACCAGCTCTGCTTAGTTTGAGACTAGATGGCGTTGTGTGTATGTAGTGTGATATTTATTTATTTGTTTATCAGCTACGACTGGTTTCAAAGAGAGACTAGACTAAAACATAGTATTGAATTGGATGGACAGCTGTTGGAAGCAACATCTCAATTATAAGACAAGTACTCTAACAATGAAATATGCACATATTGTTAGTATCTTTTGGTCAAGACGTACGCCGTACCCATGGCCTGTGTAAACGTTTTTTTAGCTTTACTACTTAAATATAACTAAAGCGAATTTCACCTCTTTACTGAATCCAAACGAAATAAAGGTTAATGACAAATGAAAACTTCCTAATGAGTTTTAGTTTTACTCTCTTTAAGAATATAAAAGGTGATCAATTCAGGTATATAACTTTTTATCTAAGGATAAAAACTTTGTTTATAACTTTTTTTCGGTGCTAATTAACATTCAATGGCTAGTAAATGATTGAAAAGTAACTTACGTAATTAGATTGAAAAGACGGTACTAAAAATATCTTTTAAAAACCATTTGCCCCACCAAACCTTCAACAAGACTGGCTCGGTAGCATTCATATCAACAATGCTTAATGAGAGGCAATAAAAACTCCATTCACGTAAACCAACTTGCCACAGAAACAATTCAATTAATGAATAGTAGGTATACAATCTGAAAACAAACCATTAACTACGCCTCGAAGCCTTATTTTTTGCTCTACCAACTTTTACACTGTTCTATCCGAATTAACGTTTATTCACTAATTAACTTTATTATTTCTTGAAAATGTAAGCATTTTTAAAGACATTAATGCAGATGCAAATAATATTTGCAAATGCATCAGAATGAAAATATATTTAGAAATTTAAGATCAATCAAAGCTAGTTTTTATTTTGTGTGTGATCTATGATTTATATGTATCAATGTATTTAATTAGCAGAATAATCAAATACCTTTTTACACGATTAAAACCCGTGTCAATAATTATAAATACATTTTTGGCTCACAGAGTCCTGGTAAATTAATATCATAATAAATTATCTACTATTTTTATAACTGATTATTAACCTTATACCGTTTGAAAGAAAATGGATCTCGTAAAAGCGTCCATTACTTTGATTAATTTTCAGCAGTTCTGTTAAGCTATTTTCAATTAATGAAAAATAATGGTCAAAACACGCCACTACACTCATGAACAAAAGTGTTGTCGTATAATAATATAAATGATCTATAAAATTGAATCTATTCAAGTTTATTTGATTCCGAATCAACAACCCTTTTGTTGAACTCTGCACTATAGCAGTCTAGAGTATCCTTACAGCACGAATGCATCAATCCATTCACAACTGCGTGTCCAAACACGCCTTTCCACCATATGTCAGCAGCGCATACTGTACTACTTTGGCCACATGGTGATGAGAAAAAAGATGATTGTGATGGGAAACATGGGAAACATGTAAACGTGCCCGGGGACGATTCCAAATAAATGGAGCGACCAAGTGAGAGGCCAATCACCATCAACCAAGTTTTGCTCGGTCGTCAGAGACGTGATGAACAGATGCCGTTGATGCAGTTTATTGAAATCGGGTGCTATCCACATCCACTAAAGACCACGATTCTCAACAATGAAGACCGACCACAGAGAAAGAGATAAAATTTCGATCGCCACAGCCTACATATTAATGTGTTTTTGCGTTTTTCGATATTATCGGCTTTTCCACGCAGACCCACTAGGAACACGCCGCGTACTCTAATTTTGGAATATGATGTTCAAAACAAACGTCAACACCAGAGCCATTCTGAATGCTAATATTCGTATGATTAGTTTCTAAAACTTTTCCTGGTGACTGTAACTCATACGTCCAATTTGCTATACCAGTAAATAACATCGCTGTTAATTTGAAAGGTGCATTTAGTTCTAATGGGAAACGAAAACATGTTTGTGAAATGGTAACTTTGACACAAATTATGAAATTAGTTTTATTGGATTGTGGAAGTTGGAAGTTTATTTGCAATGCACGCAAAACCTTACATTATAATACGATTTAATTTAAATGATGGTGGCATTAGACGGCGATGTTTAAATATTTGTGTATTGGGACAATAATATAATATAAATATAATTTTAGGTAATGTTATAAACTCGAGTGTAACTGTCCGTTAGTCTGTATCTATGTTCGTTTGACTGTATCATCTAAATCTTTACCATTGTATACAAGCTATCCAAAATAATTTTAGGGTGCTGGTAATTTTCAGTCTGGTAAAGTCTTTATTTTTTAAAATTGGATATAAGGTCCTAAGAAAAACCTATATTTAACCTAATGCTAAATTATTTAAATATCATAAATACAGATAAATAAAGATAAGTTTTTATTTTTTACATTAGATAGAACGCCAGAAGCAATTACACTATCCAATGGTCCCAATGTCAGGGCCTTATAGGCCAATACACACATTCACTTACTCAAGCACACCCAGTCTCAGAAGAAATATTTGCGAATTACAGAAATATTTGTCCCATGTGGGGATCGAACCCACAACACCAGTGCAGTGGAGAGCGGCGAGGCAACCGCTTAAACCACTACACCACACGTGCAGACATGCCATGTCACTCGTTTAAACGTCCCCCACATTAAGTGTGCGCGATTGTCGGGTGTGTGAGCGCGCTGGCTACACACACGCCATGTGATGTGTGTGCAGCCAGCGTCAGCCTTATTGGTAAATAATGATGGTGTAATGTATCAAATGGACTGCTTATTTAATTCGGTTGTAAATAAATTGACTTACACAACCCTGCCCCGTTATAGAACCATCAACAAAAATAAAACATATAAAATATACATCACCTTCCATTTTGTAGTCGGTCAAAAGAAAACAAAGTAGAAGTGTAATATAATGATTTATGTATGAGCGCGACTATAAGGGTTCGACCGACACAAGGGTCAAATGATCGACACATTTGATAAATATTGTTTTTAGTAAAATATTATGTTAACCTTAA
Organism: Hypena proboscidalis; assembly: GCA_905147285.1. NCBI lineage: Eukaryota > Metazoa > Arthropoda > Insecta > Lepidoptera > Erebidae > Hypena > Hypena proboscidalis. The sequence goes on from LR990132.1 coordinate 5,415,642, forward strand.
ACCTTTTTACGACAAATTAGGTAATTCCCGAAAGTCTTGGCACTGAAAACCTCTAGTTTAATGGAATAGTCTTCTCAAGTGTTACTTGGCATACAACTAAACAACTTTAAAGGCATAAATATATATTGTAGACGGAGTTTTAATCGCGTAAATATTTTTAAAGGCAGAAACCTTTCCAAATTCGAATCAAACCGATATGATAGTGGTCACGAGTCCTTTAAAAATATGTACTCGAATAAGACCCGTGTCTACGATAAAGTTATGTGTACAATTCGACAAAGTTTAAAATCATTTACTTAAAAAGCAATTCACAATGTCTCATGATTAAATATTTAATAATTTCATGATTTAATAATTTCTCACGATAATAAATGTCTATTTTATCTGTTTAAGATAATGATATGTCTTGTCCTCATAGGCTAGGCAGATGTGAACTGCACTTTAATTTTTAACTACTTGAATTTTAAAAGTCAATCTTAATCTCAAGTTATGATATTAAGATTTTCTTTCCATATTCGTGCATTTACATGGATATATTTACTACGTACCAAGCTTTTGTCGATTTAAAAATAATAACCTACCCATTTCATTTATTTAACATCTAGTTCATAAATATGAGTTACTAAAAAACATTAGAAGTCATAAAAATTTTAAGCTGTTTTGAAAACGCAAAACTGTTTTACATTATTAAAAAATATTTATGTTACCTACATTCATTTCATAATTATATTCATGTAAAAAACTATGTTTGTTGCTGTTATTGGATTTTAGGCTGTGCCGTGGGAACATTACACAAAACATGGACAAAGTCATATCCGAAGTCCCGTCTGATCGGTACATTCCTCCAATTCTACCTATAACCACAGCAACGGATTCACCAGTTAGTTAGAGACATCTGAATCACAATGTGGTACATCTCTTACCCTATTCATGAAATTCGTCGCCGATTGTGATCACTAGTCTATACGTGTCTTCATTTACTATTTTGGTTTACTGTGCCTACCTGCCTACGAACCTAAAAACACAATCTTTCAGTCTCGATAAGTAGCGCCATAGTATTTAAAAATATCGATTAGTGTAATTATAAAATGCCAATAATTATTTTCGTTTGAAAAGCTTTCATCTTTTCTTTTAGAACTTCAGTAGGATAATCCTACTGAAATTCATGAAAATGAATTAGAATTAATTTATCAAAATACGATTACGTAAAAATAACAAGTTGTTTAGATGATTTCAAAGACCACCATTCAAACTTAAACAACGATTAACAATCAGGATAACAGTCATCAGTTATTTTGATTTTGCAATATCTTACTCTAGATGCGACCTATTTCTTTACCTGCAGGACGTTCGCAAAAATATTAAAGCTCTATACCTATATAATATATTTATAAATATTTTATTTTATGCAGATATTCTGTAAACTATTCTTGTAACAAAAGTTACTGATCATCACAAATAGATGAACAACTGAACAACTACCACACCAAGCAAAGATTGCCTCACATAAGATATAAAATTATTTATTCCAAACTTGGGTACCAAGAGAAAACACATAAATAAATGTCCAATGTAAAAATTTCCTTTCCGAATAACATTATCCGTAAAACATGCGCTTCAAATTCAAATCGTAGCTTACTCTGTGCTGACCCACTTAAACTTCGGAATAGAAAATGAATGAATTGTATTGAAAATTAAAATACTTTGCAAAGTACTTTAGCATTATTATGGCGGTGGCCTTTGACGTTTTTATTTAAAACATTTTTTTAGAAACCGCGGCCTCGATTCAATGGGTTTAAGATTTAACGATTTAAGTCTGCTTTCGTTCTTTTAGAGCTTACTAGAAATATGTATTTGCTCACGATATAAATTAAGCTGCAGGATAGTGCCAGCTAACCTTAATTCGCTTATGTTGGGATGATAAATGTTTATGAATTTAGAACTCATATTCTTGTCTTCTTTAAACTTGAGTAGTCTTGTATGGAATAATAAAAAAATATATAATATTTACACTTATGTGACTATACTTTTATTAACAATAATTGATTTCAAATACGGGACGCGAGTGTAAAGGCGGGATGGGAGGCCCCAGTGCGAAAGATGCCTCATTTTAAAAAAAACAAATTTCCCGAACTCGTGACTAAGAAACAATAAGTCTAAATCCAACTGGATTAAATGTGTAACGTGTCAGATGACATAAAACCTTTTCAAAAACTATTGTTCAAGGATGTAAAAAGATAAAAACAATATCCGGCTATGGATAATTTAAGTAGGATTAAAAAATTAAGATCTTTATATTATATGTTATTTATTTTTTTAATTTAAAAAGAGTTTTATGATTGATTCAACCGTAAATTATCAAGTTGAGCTACAATATACTTTTCCTTAATTGTTTTGATGTAAGACACACTTCACACAATCCATTTAATTCAGTGTTGTGAAGAACCTAATCACCCAAATAATTGCTTCGACTAAGAAAATAAGCTTTTATTCAATCCATTCTTTGAGCCCATAAATGTGGTGAAAGAATATGTATCAACAAAAACAAAATTAGAAATATCCTAAGGGGAAATTGCGTAAGTTACGCTTGGTAAACAATGTGATTGCAGTGTGTTGTACAGATTATATGTTTGTGTACAATATAAACCAGAAACACATACGAAAAAATAAAATGTAGAATCCGCGTACGTATTCCATAAATGAAATCACACGAAATTTGAATTTCTGTCAATCAAATATTGACCGTAATTTTGTCAATATAAGTTTGCACTAAATAAGCCTATGGGAAACCGTCAATTTCCCTTACTCAATCGCACCACCTGCACCGTTCACAGCATCAGTATAAAATAAAGAATACATTTTGAGTAAGACCAAAATATATTTTTTTTTAATAATAATTATAATAGGATATTATTATAATTAAAAAAATATTATTTATTATTTAAGTTCAAGGATGAATGAAAGAGACTTGAAAAACGATTGATTTTTATGATTTACGCGAATAGATTTATGAAAAAGAATTCACTAATGGATAAAGATATCAAAATATCGTGAGCATAACCTTGATAATAAGTAGAGCAATAAATAAGGCGCCTCAGTATCATTTCCGTTATTCCATCTCACACATTCCAAATGCTATTGGCTCAATCATACCGTTCCATCAAATCGAACTCGATGCCAAATCTATACGATAACGTCTAATGTATATCGAAACAATATCATATCTGTATCATTATAACCTAGCCTCAGTGAAAAAGTTTATGATAGTTAAGTCCCGCTAATTCCATAAATTGTAAATTGACATTTAGACCGTCAAATAAGTTTCGAATAGGCTATAAAGAACTAAGCATAATTGGCCCTAAATAATATCATAAACTCTTGGTAAACGCCGAAGTTATGTATGTTATGTTATGTTTCGGCGTTTATTATATTATTTATATTATAATGAGATTCTCATTAGATAATATGCAGCTACGAGTATGTATAGGCTGTTAAAATGCAAGGCCACTACACTGGAAAGACCAACAACATATTACACACTTCACTGCTTTAACCAGTACTTATACTCAGAAAGGCGTTTTTACAAAGTAATGTGCCATAACGTTGTCCGTTCAAATGTGTTATAGCTTCAAAGCTCTTACCTACTTAATATTACTTAAGAGCATTCCACCTCTTCACTGAAACCAACCTGTTTAAGGGTTAATGGCTCTTTTAAATGAGTTTTTACTTTACCCTCTTTAGGAACATAAAAGGTGGCATGTATTGAAAAATGTCAGGAATTACGCTTTTAGTTCCGGAAGAGAGGAGTTGATTGCGATAAGTCACGTTTGCCGACCTTGCTATGCGTTCTTCAATGTTAAACTAGAATGCTACTGTTTGAAAGTACGAAGGCATTTATGGTTTGAATAAGTGTCTAGTTAACCTGACTGTAGAACTAAATAAATTCAAAATTAAGCACTTGAAATTATAAATTTAAAAAAATTGTATCACTTGCAATCTGTAAGATACCTAGATTATATTAATATTAATCCGTCGAGTTCATTAAATAAATTAATATCATAATATATTTATGTTGTAATTAACAAATTACTTATCATTATTATATATTTATTTGTACGCTATATATTTGTACGCCTTGCATGGCAAAACATGTTGTTACGTAATACCACCAATACAACTGATATAGAATGTAATATTCTGTAGACCACACATGTTTAAAGCAAATAAATATATCTTTATCTTTATCTTATTATTTAACCATTTTCATATCAATAAATAATAAATAAATAAAATAAATATTTTTCACAACTTACACACAACGCCATCTAGTCCCAAACTAAGCAGAGCTTGTACTATGGGTACTAGAATAACTGATATCAATACATATATACTTTTTCTTTTGTAAATACATACATGTTATACATAGAAACACCCAGACTAAGACAAATCCCCATGTTCATGCACACAAAGATTTGTCTTAAGTGGGAATCGAACCCACGACCTCGGCGTCGCAGGCAGGTACACTACCCACTCCGCCATCCGGTCGTCTACTATAAATTACGTCTTAAAGTCGTAAAGACAGAGGTATAGCCAAATATAACTGTAATCGAATAATGTTTTGGAGATCTGATAAGGTTAAACTTTTAATGTTCATCCAGGAAGAAACATAAATTATCCTATTACATTTCATTTCCCAACTTTATATTATCAAATTTCGAACGATATTTATTTGATTTACTGTAGACTTTCGTAACATGGAGTTTATTTCTACTTTTCCATGTATTGAAATTTAACGTTATTTACTAATAAGCTGTAAACGTTTAAAAAAACTGTAAACCGACTACGGATATAACTGTCACGTATATTATATTTACTTGAACTATTATAATTATATTAAAGTTCACGTCAATATAATATACACATTCGTAAGTTGCTCGAAAAGACTTTCATTTGATGCGAAACTTGTCATGCTTTAAGTATAAGATGTCATGATTACCTCAATTTATTTTTTCGCCTGGCTCATTCTTACAAATCTATTGACACCTTATTTATTTAAATCTGTTCAGGAATTTAGGCGCTATGGTAGAACAAATAAACATACTTACATAGACTGCCAAAATCATTGCCCTTCCTTTAGCTTCACCGTAGTCGGGTAAAAATATTAATTATAATAAAAACTATGTACTTACAAATAATACCAAAATTTTCAAACGTCAAATTTAACAGGGCAGACTATACTCGATACTTTTATATCACAATACGTCACAAAAAATCCCTCTGAAATTTTCACATTTTCCTAATTAAATAAAGCTGTACATATTTTTATCCAAAAGGACTACAGTTCACTACACTCTGTTGTTTATTTAGAGCGGCAGTGTTCCGAGTGCCATCATCATCAGTCAGCGCGCGCCCGTAATTACTCGCACAGCCCTACAGGACGCGGCACGTGCTTGCGGGCACCCTGATATAAATAGGGTTACCAGAGCGTGCTTGAAAAGCTTTCTGGAGCTTTTGCTGCAACATTATGATACAGTTTGGATCTATAGACAATTAGACAATTTGTAAAAAAATATTAACTTGAGAATTGTGCTTTCGTTATTCTTAAATCTTGTTTTACAGAAAGGTATTTAATTATGTGACACGTGTAGATTTAACAATACAAAAGGTTATTTTATAAATATTATTGATAACAAGCTTTTATTTTGATATTACTTAAAATGTGAAAATAAGCCCTCAACCGATAATGCAATCCATAACCAAAATAAAAGCCTGTTACATACTCCTTATGTATATTTTGGTTATGGATTTAAATCAATTTTTTTATTATTTTGTCTATATTTTTTATTCACATTTTATTTTACCAATTTATTAAGTTGTTTCAGCATTTTATACACACAAACAATTGTTTTAAGCTTAAATAACAACAAACATATTTTCATTACATATTTGTTCATTATTTAGAAGCTAGATATATGTTTGCCACCATAACAGACAAATGCTATTATGGCAATACTCTCCTACGTAAAAGTCATTCATTGGTTTAAAATACTGACCTATCGATTTCATTCAGCGGTCAACGCACAAATTCCCTTTGCGATTGCTCGGCTGTAACGGACCCGAAACGGTCACGATATCTGCACACCTCATTGAACAACTCCAATGCTCATTCGCACCATAACTTTACGAAATTTTGGATATTTCAAATCGAATTTTGCGTAAAAACCGTAATGATCGATTAGTTTTTTACCATAAAATTTAATATCGTATTTTTATATTAAATAATGATTTTCGCTTGCAGGTGCACCTGTACTTGGAACCAATTAAAAATAGTTAAACTATTTGATACAATGTTTTAATGAGAATTTAAAACCACAATAAAAAAAATAGTAGTGTGTTACATCGTAGACATGACTAATTTGCGACTCTAAAATGTATAGTGGTAATTGAAAACATGTTGGTGAAATTGCAACTTCAAGCCAAATTTTCAAATTAGTTTTATAGGATTATGAACGCAGCTCCCATACAGCGGTGCATGCGAAACTAGTTTTGAAAGTTATAAACAAAATAAATATTGACATGTTTTATAGCAATTTTACAAATTTTCTTTTTAGACCATAATATAGGTTTTTTTTAGACCTTAATATAGGTATTTAACCATCATGGCGATAGATTCATTGAATACTGTTTAATTTTGAAAATAAACAATTAACAGATTAACGAACAGCTAGTATATTTGTGTACACGTTAAAAAGTCTGTTACAAAAAGAGAAAGGGAAAAGTAAAACTGTGTCATGTATGAATGTAGGAATAATGGTTTATGTGTAAAGGCTCAATCTACACAAAGGTCAATGTGACCGATTTCTATGATAAATAATGTTCAATCTAAAGGTTCAAAATAAAGTGGAACTGTAATTGCATGTACTTGTCGCTTGTTGAAAAATGTAACATTTAGCTTGGATATAATTTATCAAAATACAGGTAAACAAGAACTAATGCCAAGAACGTTTACTCCTTGGGTCACCTACTTTACGTTTAATTGATTTATGATCATGTAAAGTTTTTTTGGTAAGTGTTTTTTTATTTAACCCACACCCAAAATTAATTAAACTTGGACGTTAAAATTTATCCAGTTTTAGGATTGGAAGCCATTTTAAATACGCAACCGCAAAGGTGACGGACACGTGCGCGTACGACAAATGTCAGTCTCCCTGCTCCCTGACCCTCTGCCGTAATATTTCTCAGGAGCAGCGCCTGCGAAACTTACCGAAAGTGCGGTGTTAAAAGCCCCTGAAGGTGCTCCGGAGTTGATGTAGTGAGAGATTAACTGCCTATACAAAGAATACTTACCGCTTGATGCGAAGCGGTGCTGGTCGGGCGCCGGTGGCTCTTGTGAGCTAAAACCTTAAACATGCAATGCCGTCTTGTTAAACAAATGTCTGTAGTCAACAAAAGCAAAAAGGATAAACACAGCGCTCGCGGCGGTGGAATAACAAGCTGCTTTTTCATTGTACAATATTGATATCAATGAATGCGATAGCCGGTGGCATTAAAATATACGGAAAGTTTGTTTGGCGATATAAAAGAAAGTTTGCAACTGAACTCTGAATGGCTATTATCGACAAGATGTATGAAGAAAAAGATGTATGTTAGCATTGTTGCAATACATGTATCTTTCTTGGTTATTTTGTTGAAATAGGGGCATAATTTTATTTGAGATAAGTACCTACATGAAATCACGCCCTAGAAAGACGTTTATGTGTGTCAAAAAGTTTATTTGCCCAGTTTCGGGTCATTTCAAGTACTTACTTAAACCTTTTGATTGGGTTTGTACATAGTGTAGTGTATTGACTATAATGTTGGTTGTCTCATGCGCCTACGACACGCGGCAGTCGAGTTCCGGTAGCCGAGCGGAGCGGTTGTGTGTTACGATCGTGTGCGTGTTGTGGTGCTGGTGAGCCGTAAAAACACCAAAAAGCAGGACAATACATGTGGCGACGAGGACAAAAGTGAGTACACAATAATATTTAAAAAAAAAAACAAAGGGAAGTATGGAGATAAAATGATGTAAACAAGTTACGTCATTTTTAAGAAATCTTTTATCAGTTCATAAGCCGGTTGTTTCAAACGTTAGTTATTAACATTAATACAGTGGCATTCCTGCGTATCAAAAATAAAATAGAATATTGTATACATATACAACAGTTGCAAATATTACAATATGTAATATTTTACCAATATTTTACTAGTAATGAAAATAATATGGACTATAACAATAACTTTTATTATTTCAAGTGTATATTACAAATCTTTCTTTTGGTTTAAATAAAAAATAAACCTTTTGGAGATTATGTAAATAATAAATTTTGACTTTTTCTTAATTTAACATTATATTTTACCGCTTAGTATAGAATATACAGTTAAGCGTTTTTCTAGTAAGGTTAACAAGGATTATAATAAGTTAAAAGTATAAATTTCTATTGTCTTTAATTGGTGTAATTAGTACAGCCGTTTACTGAACTAAATAAAAAAAACAACTTACACAGATTAAAACTTATCTAATTCATTAAATCAATGCAAAACTGTGTGTGTGACTAATGATATGTGTTTATCTACTTAAAGCAGAGTTACAACTTAACTAATATGGTTGTGGTATACAAAGCAGATTAAAATCTGATCATTAAATTGATATCTTGAATTTAGTAATAAAATTGACCAGCTTTAAGTGCAAATGTTTTGATATTACGAGTGTATGTTACATTAAATTGATACATTTGTTGAAATAAACAACTAAGTATTAAATATAGCGGATAAAAGTAATCCGCGGCCTTATTACGATTCCTGAACCCAATTGAATTAATTTCAGCTTGAAATTTGTATTAGGATAATTACTCACGGTGGCGTAGCAAAAGGAAAACGTCCTATATCCTTTCAATTCAACTAGATTCGTAAATATTGACAGTTTAAAGTTAATTAATTGGGTTCACGAATACAAATTAATCACAATGAGCATCAATAGCAATAAAGGTGCCAATCATTCAATTGATATGTAACAAAAATGTGTTACATTAAAACACAATAGCAGATAATATTTATCTGAATCATTAAATTGATATGGGACAGAAATTTGTTGAGTACATTAAAACACAAAATAGCAGATAATATTTATTTATCTGATTCATTAAATTGATATGGGACAGAAATCTGTTGAGTACATTATAACACAAAATAGCAGATAATATTTATCTGATTCATTAAATTGATATGGGACAGAAATCTGTTGAGTACATTATAAGTTATAACACAAAATAGCAGATAATATTTATCTGATTCATTAAATTGATATGGGACAGAAATTTGTTGAGTACATTATAACACAAAATAGCAGATAATATTTATCTGAATCATTAAATTGATTATTACAGGTCGCCCCAAAGATGTCACTCCTTTCATTGGAAAAATTCGATTGCAATGGTGAATCAACCTCGGTGGGCATACGATGGGAGCGATGGAAGCGAGCATTGTTTATATATTTGGAAGCGTCCAATATTGATAAAGACGTAAAGAAAAGGGCCTCCCTTCTACATTTCGGCGGCTTAGATTTGCAGGAAGTGTTCTACAACATTCCTGAAGCTAATATCGAACCAAGTGAAGGCGTGGACGTGTTCGAAGTAGCAATATCTAAACTAGACTCCTACTTTGCACCGAAACAGAGCAAAGTCTACGAGCGACATACATTTAGGCTTCTTAAACAAGAACCTGGATGACGCGATTTTCATTAAATTGAAAATATTTGGATTTCCATTCGATTGGAGGATATTATTAATAGGAAATTCATTCAATTGAGTTTACAGAAATTAGACTTCTTTTAAATAAGAGGTATTTCTCAAACATGACTGATTTTCATTAAATTGAAAATATTTGGCTTTCCATTCGATTGGAGTATGTTATTAATAGGAAATTCATTCAATTGAGTTTACAGTAATTAGACTTCTTTTAAATAAGAGGTATTTCTCAAATATGACTGATTTTCATTAAATTGAAAGTATTTGGACTTCCATTAAATTGGATGTATTTTCATGTCGCCCCAATAAGACCAGTCATGGCAAAGAAGCTTTCGCCGCCAGAAAAATAGATCTCGAGGGTGATAGCACATCGGTCGGATTGAGGTGGTAAAAATGGAAGAGGTCTCTAAGCATGTACCTAGGAGCTGCTGATATCACGAGTTTCACCAAGAAAAGAGCCACATTCCTCGTGCTCTTTAAGATATATTTTATAATTTGCCTGGTAGGGGCAAGTGTGAAAACAGAAGAAAATGTTGACGTTTTCAAGATATTATATTTTCTTCTAAAACAAAACAAAACCTATTAAAGACACATTTTTCGTCTTATAACGCAGGATGAAGGTGAAAGTTTTGAAAAATTTCTGATTAAACTTAGAGATCAAGCAGCGGAATGTAGATTTAATATACCGGATGAACATATAATCGAAGTAAGAAAGAAAATGTAAACCATGGGTGATGAAATTACATTGGACAGGGTGATTACTGTGGCTAATACTCTTGAAATTGTTAACTACCAACTATAAAGAAAAAATAAACTAAGAAAGAGTAAGAGAACTATAAAGAGAGAAAACTAAGATTAATGAAATTAATGCACTAACAATTAAAACTAAAGATGGAAAAGACAAGAAAGAGAGCCTAATGAAGAATATAAGACGAATAAGGTACTAGGTGTGTTTTCCCTGCCAGGCAAAATACAAGAAATGTAATACCTGCGGCAAATTGCGTAATTAGCGATGTTGTAAAACTAAAACCTAAAAAAAAAAAAAAAAAAACGCAAATTGGAACAAAGCAGGAAGGAGATAAAAACTATATTTATAAACGAACACAAAAGGAAACTACCATTAATTCTCTAGAAGATGATGACGTTCAATATATATTTAATTTAAATGATGACGCAAATATTAAATGTGAGATTGGAGGAGTACATTTTGATATGTTAATTGATTTGGGTTGCAAGCTAAATTTAATATCTGATAAAACATGGCAGTACCTAAAGAGGAACAAGTTATTTTGCTACAAACAAGTAAAAGAACCAAATAAAAAAAATATTGGCATATGGAAGTAAAACGTCTTTAGAAGTCAAAGGTTCTTTTGGGACAGTTATAAAAGCAAATGGTCGAAAGGAACTTAGTACTCTTTATGTTATCGGAGATGGATCACGGCATTTACTTGACAAAGATACGGTACTAAGGTTAGGGGTTTTAAATTAGGTGAAGATATAAACAATGTTGGGAAGCGATGAAGAAGCACACGAATTACGACTTTCCAATGTGCTTCAAGAGTTGAAAGAAAACATTGTTTTGCTAAATAAAGAAAAATGTATATTTCAAAGTGCGAAAGATAAACTTTTTAGGACATGAATTGAAATCAGAAGGAGTGAAACCATTTCCTAAATATATGAAAAGTATATTAGAGCTTAGAGTACCAAAAAACTATAGTAGAATTGCAAAGCTTTCTAGGATTGGTGAATTACATAAAATAATAAGTGGATCTCTAATATGCCTACTATGACAGAACCTATTAAGCAAATACTAAGACAGAAACTAGGAACAAAACCTAACATTGAAGAATATTGGAAAGACGATCAAAACAAAGCATTTGAGACCTGAAAGAGACACTAACAAATATAGAAACATTAGGATATTATGATGTAAAATATAAGACACAAGTCATAGCAGATGCAAGCCCAGTTGGAAGCAGTCTTAGTGCAGATTTATAATAAGGGACCAAAAAATCATTGTCTATGGGAATCATACTCTCAGTCAATGTGAGAGAAAATATAGCCAAACAGAGAAAGAGGCTCTTGCGCTGGTGTGGGCTATTGAACATTTTAATATCTTTCATTTTGGTCTTTTAAAATCTTACAGTTTAATTTTGATAATGGATCACAAACCATTGAAATTTTATTTTGCTACAAATCAAAACCATGTGCTCGTGTATATGTTATACTTTAAAATATAAAAAAAAAAAAAATGGTTACGTTCATCTAATAGTGGAAATGGCGAGACCTTGTGCAATCTCGATGCAGCAAATTTATCAATGAATCTGAGACAGATCCCGAAATCCTCAATGTTAAAAAAGGCATTAATACTCATTCGTGGGAAGAATCTCTAAAAACTTATAGCATATTTGCAGACTGAATATGCTGTTATGAAAACCTCCTTTTGAGAGGAAATAGGATAATAATTCCACGTAATCTCAGGGAGCAGGTATCATATGACGGCCACCCAGGAATCGTATTTTGGAGAGTCGCCTTCGTTCCAAAGTTTGGTGGCCCCGAATCGATAAGGATGTTGAGCGGATGGAAAAATCTGCTAAGGTTGCACATTGGTCAGCTAACCGAATCCCCCAGCACCAATGAAACGTCGGGAGCTTCCATCAGAACCCTGGGTGGATATTGCGATGGACCTCTTGGGACCATTACCAAATAATGACTATATTCTAGTGATCATTGACTACTACAGTCGTTACAAAGAGGTCAAAATTACCAAAACCATAACCAGCTCACAAATTATAAAAATCTTAAAAGAACTTTATAGTCAATTGGGATATCCACAATCTATCACTGCCGATAATGGTCGGCAATTCGTTAGTAAGGAGTTTAGTGAGTTTTGTCGTGGATGTAAATGAATGGGGAAGTGGAGCGGCAAAACAGAATCAAGATTAGTTCCAGTGAGAAAACAGACATGAGAGATACGTTGTATGAATATGTAAAATAAATAAATAAACAAAAAAAAAAAAAAAAAAAAAAGGAATATGGAGACCGAAAAGCGGATAACCTAGAATTTTAGTAGAAAAATCTATTGAAGGAAACATCACAATACAAAATGAAGAAACGGGACAAAGACTAAGAAAGAATGTAATACATTTAAAGCGTGTGGAAGGAGAATGGAAAGCGATAGAAGATGAGAACCTATCAACTGAAGATCAAACAATAAAAATAATGAATTAAATATAATTCGTAAAACTATATTGATTAATATAATTATAAATAATTACATTAAGATGTAAATCAAAAGTAACATAGTTCATCAAGTGTTATAAATTTATTAAAAATACGCTGAAATAAAAAGTTGTTAAAAAGGAAGGGATGTAGTGTAGAGACCTCAAGTGATGTTTTTGTTAAAGCTTATGAATAGGACTATCATGTTGTGTTAAAATTGTTTAGATTGGTGGCTTCTATGTTTTTATAGTTAACTTTAAATATCAACAATCGTTAAAAATTACCATTTTGCAAGTTCAAATAGTTTTATTTTGAAAAGTAAATCGATAACACATTCATTTTATGATTTAAAATAGTCTATGGGTTCAATCTACGTACAAATAAATAAGAAAACGTTAGTTTGTAGTGAAAAAATATTTATTTACAAGTACTTTACGTTTTGTAGAAAAAATAAGATTACATGAAATTTTTCATTCAAACAAAATATTTTTTTTAAGCTATATTTTTAAACGTATATTAAAAATATAGTTATATCCTTAAAGCTAGGTTTATATTGTAACTTACATGTAAAAATCGTATCAATACCTATAGCTATTACGAAAAAATATGAAATTGATTACTGTAACTACCTTTTTCGCCAAACGCACGATGTGCTTCTTTGCCTTTTGTAAGAAGTAAAAATGAAATAAAGATAATACGGTGTATACAATAACTTTACTATAAGAAATTTCCTTTCCAATGATATATCACACTTACGATTTCGTTACCGTCAACAAAAGTTAGAAGTAAATGTAAATCACAAGTGGTGTATTTTCGCAAAAAACCGTTACAATAAGGCCGTGACACACAGTGAACAAAAATTACAAAAATATTTTACTAAAATTATGTACTTCATATTATTATCAGACAAACTGTTACAAATATAGTATCGTAATTGAAGCCGATTTAACAACGGCTGAACCGATTTTGATTAAAATTTCACGAAAACGAAATCGGCCGTACGCTAGGTATAAATTAATTAATAACTTTATTTTCATATAAAAATACCAAAAGTACAATAATATACTTATAGGTAGGTATACTAACTGGGTAGTGTAGGTACACTACCTATCTATACCTATAATCCTTACTAATATTATAAAAGTGAACGGCTGAAAAGATTTTGATGAAATTTGCTACAGAGATGGAGGGGTTACAACTTGGGCGGCGATTGTCACTTACCATCAGGTGGGCCAAGGTCGCAGATATTTTAAAGTCTATCATATAAACAACGCACTAATGCGTTGTGTTTAAATGATATTCTTTAAAACATCTCACTATGCAGAGGTTCACATTGCAAGTGTCACACTTCCACACTGTGCAAGTGTCAATTTTCTGTCGTGCACACCACTTGCAACGTGACCTCCTTGACGCATTTTTAGCCGGGAAATGACCAGTGGCAGGCGGTGGGTGTATTCTTGGTGGACGAAACCTTTGTATGATTTCGTCCGCCAATCGTACACGAAACTGCCGTTGGGCCACTTTTGGCATTCCCACACTATTAAACATCACAAATGCGTTGTGGATCGACACATTAAGAAGTCGGCGGAACAGCTTTTTATACCATATCTGGTTTCTAACTCTTTCTATGGGGAACGCCTGCAAAAGTTGGTCTTTTTTGTCAATGCCCCCCATAGAAAGGTTATAATCCAAGACTGCTTTTGGCTTATATTTGTAGTAGCCGTGTTTTTCTTTGCCGCCAACTTCCACTTTATGGTATGTCGAAATCATCGACACCGTATTTGCGTCCTTCCACACCGTAATTGTGATGTCCTTGGTCTGGCTGAACGCCACTTCCCCTGCTCGCATATTTGATTTATTTTTGTGCCGCAAACTTTCCGGCACAAATTCCCGATTCAGGCGGAGAGTGCCTACGACATCCGTATTTTGGCATTTGAGGGTGCGAGACAACAAAGGGCTATTGTAAAAATTGTCCATCACTAAAGTATGGCCCTTGTTTAACAAGGGCCGTACTAAGTGATAGACAATTTTACATGTCGCACCCTCGGGTTCCGCCTCATTACGAATGTCGGTCTCGACATTATGCCATCCCTTGCCAGTATAAACTAACATCTGCCAGAGATATCCCGTCCTCGACTCACAAAGCTCATAGCTCTTCACCCCTACCTGAGCAGCTTTGGTTGCTATCAACTGAGAAAAGGAAAGTCTCCCTTTCCACAGCAAAAGAGATTCGTCGATAGCAATCTCTTGCTCAGGTAGGTATAAAGAGCTAAATTTCATATTTAAATGATCCAAGATGGGCTGGATTTTTGTGAGTTTCGTAGGGATACCTCTGGCAGCCAGGTCATTGTTCACAAAATGCAAACATTTTTTTATTAAAATAAACCTGTTGTATGGCATAATGTCGCCAAAGTTCCCAGAAATCAAATATGGTAAACAGGGTTTCCAATATTCCAGTTCTACAGGTAACGGTACAATACTCTGCAGCATGAGGACACCAAAAAACGTCCACAACTCCTCCGGAGTTATTGGTGTCCACTTCCTAAGTCTAGAATACCTAGGAAGGTTTTCGTGACTGCAGATCATTGTGCCGTATCTGTTGGTTTCAGTGACTATCATATTAATGATGTCACTATCCCAAATTTTCTGGAATATTTGAAATGGCGTCAGTCCAGCAGCTTCAAATGTCGTGCCAGCGCGACCTGTGAAGACCTCACGCTCCCCCTTAAAAACATCCGGGTCATGAGACCAACTGAAATCCAACATGTCTATGTTAGCTATCCCCCGCAGAGCACAGTCATCCTGCCTATCAATATTGACCAGAGCCTCACTTAAGTTTTGGGGAAGCTCGTCTGTATTAGTCCCTGTCATGACGCCATGAGCGCCAATATTGATAGGACAGTCCTCCTCCTCATCCTCCTCGGCATCACTGCCGGGATGCAGGCTCGCTGAGCGTGCCCACTCCAGAAGTTCTCTCTCCATGTCATCTTCGTAAATTGAAGGATCTAAAACAAAATATATTCAATTTCAGAGCAGTCGCTTTTAAACCTCTAATCTGTAGAGCAGTCAGCAGCCGATATCAGATATTCTGATATCTGACATTGGTTGCTACTATACTACCACTACAGACAAGAAACGAAAACACAAAATAACTTACCTGGTCTAGTAGACGTAAATGGCACAGGAGAGATACTCTGCAGTGTGGAACGCTCTGCAGATGAGGATGTGCTTGGGGAGAAACCAATCAGTTGGATTTCAGATGGGATTATCATGGCCGGGTCTACGGCATCGACACGAGATATGCCCGTCGATGGAGAAAATACGTGTTTTCTGTGAAATAACAACATAATAATTGAGACTAATGCTTTTAAATGGACTATATTATATAGAATTTAATTGAAACTTACATTGGGGGAGGTGTCTTCACTTCAAACAAGGCCGTCTCTTCCTCGTCCACTCTGGAAGGCCCGCTTGCGTCCGTTACAGATGCTAAAAATATAAAAAATTGTTTTATTGGTTACCTCTGACAAAATTTAGTACAAAAAAGAGTTTACATACCTCTTCTCTCTTGCTCCCATCGTTGGACAATACGTGGAGGTGGGACTGCCGGAGTTCCCGGTAATAAGGGACATGGCACCCGCACCGGAGACTGTTTTCTGGAATATAATGGAATATAATAATAAATAAAATAAAAATAAGTTAAAGAGTTGCGAAACAACAATATTATTATTATTATATATTGAAATAATTTTTTACCGTGATTTTTTTGCTGGAGGCGCGTCGGGCATTAAGAAATGCGAGACTTCTTTTTTGTCACGCAGTTCTATTAGACGTGCCCTCTGCTCCGTCGTTAGATGCGCCATATTTTTTTTGTCAAGGGCCCTCATCTTTTTAATTTTTTTTATTTCACTGGCGACATTTCTAGAAGTAAGAAGTTAAAAGATAAGTAGGTTAATTAGGTCAAGTACTAATAAAATTAGAAAAAAAAAAAAAATTACATACGTTGTTGGTTGCGACGGTCCAGGTAGGGATGAGGGCACCTCTTCATCGCTCACCCTAACTTCAGTGGGTTCACTAAAAAAGGGTTAAAATTTAAAATGTAGGGTTATAGTTTTTAAAAAATGCTAATAGGTAGCTAAAATTGCAATAATAAAAAACAAAAATGAAATAACTAACGCAGTAAAATCAAGCGAACGTGCACAAGAGCGTCCACGACCACAGCCACGACCTCTAGTACCACCACCACGTCCAGCACGGGGACCACGTCCACGCCCATGTCCACGTCCACGTCTATTTGTTCCAGCACCTTCCATAGCAACTAAACAATGCAGCCTTATGTTAAAAATAAAGTATAGATTTTATTTTTTTTGCAACTATTTATATACTGAACTAGCTTTGATTTCGTAAAATTAAAAAAAAAACTTTCTATCTGTGCCAAATTTCATCAAAATCCCTTCAAGGGTTTCAGCGTAAAAGTATAACAAACAAACAAACAAAAATTAACATAAAAATTCACTTTCACTTTTATATTATAATAATAATAATATGTTATTATAAATAAAAAAATATATATTACACACAATAATACAAAATATATTGATTTAAAAGAAATAAAATCAACTCTTTTTTTAAAATCTGCAATTAATTATGTTCTTTGAACAATTTTGGAATCGATGAATAATCTTTGTGTGTACCAAGCCTTACCTATGAATTCAAGAGGGCGGCCATATTGATTGTTTACAAGCTCACCCAATATGAAAAAAAGTTGAATCATTAATGAAATTTAATCTATTTCTATAATATTTTTGCTGAACACTATTATCGAATACATATTCTTTGTGATAATAATTACGTTTTACACAGAATTGCCGTCACAATGCTTTAATTTACGATAACATTTTGATACATTCCCAGTAGCCCCAGACAAGCATAGGAAAAATTACCAATATTTGAAATATCACGCACCTTCAGATGAAATCTACTAAAAACACGATATAAGGATTAATAACGAATAAAATAAACACATAATACTTACCAGTTATTAGTTAAATCCAGTAAAATTTTAATAAATTGTCTGGAACACACTCACACCAGTTCACGTCATAAATGCGCACTGTTTTTTTTTTTTTTTTCATCGTTCCCGTTGCCGCACTAAACTTTTGTTGTATTTTTAGCGTAGAAAAATATGCATAGATTCGAATAGAAAGAGGTAAAATGATAAAAACCTACGAGTTAAAACGAAAGAAAACATAATGTAACGTCATCGCAACGCACGCGAAAAAAGGGACAATAGTCCCTTAAAGCAATCTACGGTGTAAAATATAAAAGGGACTATAGTCCCTTAAAGCAATCCAGCGGATATCACCGTTACGTCACAAATTCGCGATTATTTTTAAGGTGAAAAATTCATAAGTCAATTTGTTTGCACGGCACGCTATTTGTATATTTAATACAATGGATATATGATATAATATTTAGTATATAATAATGTATAAATTAGGAAATAAAGAATCACAAAAGTTGGCATAATAATATTTGTTCCGTCATATTTTTAAATAATTTAATTACTTTAAATACACATTGTATTCAATGTCATGTCAGATTTTAAATATAAAAACAGTTCTTTTAAACACAATATGAAATTCTGTCTTTTCTGTTCACTGAGTTTAAATAAATCGCCTCTATTCCACTCAATAAAGGCGAACTCAACTTCCAACCGTCCCGAAGACAAAGAAAACCTCGTATTTGTCGCCATACGAGTAAGAATAAGCGCGTTGTCAAATGGAGGCTTCGCACAGCGTCCCTATGACGACATTTCTCTGTGTTTCCGACCCAGCTCCATTTATAGCAGTTGGTAATTTGTACTGGCGAGTCAGATAAATTGAGCTCTTCCATTTTGGGGACAACGGTTGTGGGAAATAAACTAGTCAGGTTAGCAGCTAAGGTGATTTATGCTCACTTTGAATTGCTTTAAAAGGGTTGTCTTTGAAGGTTTGTTCCAACTTCACACAATATCACGTCAGGGATTTGATTCAACCATGCAACAATATCACTCATATAAGAATAATATTACACGACCGGATGGCGGAGTGCGTAATGTGCCTGCCTGCGACGCCAAAGTCGCGGGTTCGATTCACGCTAAAGATAAATCATTGTGTGTATGAACATAGAGATTTGTCTTGGTCTGGTTGTTTCTATTTATAATAAGTATTTATTGACAAAAGAAAAGTATATAAAAGAATCAGTTATTCTAAAAATCCATGGTACCAGCTCTGCTTAGTTTAGGACTAGATGACGTTGTGTGTAAGTTGTGAGATATTTATTTATTGCGAGATATTTAATATAATTAATAGGTTACTATTTGAACATTGTGTGTAAGGAAACCACAAGCTACAAACTTGTAGAGGCACAAAACCTTACCCAAATGCATGTCTATCTATTCAACTTCTGACTGTCTATGACCACAACACCGGTTACGCCAGTTAGTTAGAGGCAACTGAAAACAATTCGGTGTTGTTTACTCACCAGAGCTTTATTTATTGCTGTAGTATTAGCAGTATTAGATTAGTAATTGCTATGACTAATTTTTTGCTAATACGGGTATGCGATATTCATGCATTATCATGACGATGAACTGATTTTAAACGACTGTTCTAACATGAATAACGACAGCTGTCAATTTTTTTAACCACGTAGAAGATAATTAAATAAAATCTAAGCCTATTTTTTTTCTACGCCCACAGCGAACGAACGTGTAGTCCACCTGATTTTATTATAAATATATTATGGCTTAAAGCTAAGTCTAAAGCTACCATTAAATATGGTAATGTTAATAACTACACTCGTTCCACGTTAAAATGCTAACTATACCTACAGTGCAGTGCAGAGGAAAGAAATATGAAGTGCGTTATAAATTGGTACAGTTTTCTTTCAAAATATATAAGAAATGTTATACAAAAAGGCTGGTATATAACACCATATACGAATATAAAAAATACCATACATTCCGGTTTAACTAGTGACAACATAAGACGCAGCAAGTGTGACGGGGCTTATCAGGTTTTCAGCCCCGGAAATAAATGAACATTTTTATATGCGAATATTTTTTGCAATAATCTAAATAAAGCCTGCCTCGATGGTCTAGTGATTAACGTATGCGACTCTCACCGCGCGGTCTGAGGCTTCAGGCAACTGGGACCGCAATTAACTGGACCCACGGGATCAGTTGCCGGATTACAAAAAAAATATTATTTTTCTTCCGTCAACTGGGACCACCACACACACACACACGTAATCTATTGTCCAAGCCACAAGTCGTACAGTCAACAACAAAAATAATGTTCGCTAAAATAGTTAATATAGCGTTACGTGCATGTCGTGTATACCTTTTAGATACAACACTTATCCGTGATGGTAAATCAAAAACTCTTTTGGCTATGGGTAATGGGTTGCCAAACTGCAATATAATGCACCATAGTTTGGCAACTCATTCTATAGTAATAATTATTAAATATTACTGATATTCTTTGAAATGTTAATATAATGCAAAATAAATATTCTAAACGTATGGGCTTATTTCGCATGTTATGTATATATAAAATTAAATCAGTTGCCACTTTAAAAAAATCTTTAGTTATTATTATAATTCTAAAGCTTTCATTTTAAAAATGTGTAAGCGACATTATTATGGTAAGCCATATTTTCCCGTGCCAATTTATGTTAAAAAGTATATGAATAATGTTATTATTCTATTATTATTTTATAATTAGGTAAATCCAAAAAAGTGGCAAATTCAATATTTTTTATCTGGCAACATATACAGGGTGGATGCGACATAGCAACATTTATTGAAACCACAGCTTCTATACATGGCCAGTATGCATTACCACCGGATAAAAAATTATCTGGCGAAAAAAAAAATCCACGTCTTCCGAACAAATTGCACGATCGCAATGTTCAAATTGTTCGGAGAACGTGATTTTTTTTTTTCGCCAGAGAATTTTTATCCGGTGGAAATTGATACTTATGGTAAGTATCAATTTCCACCGAAGCTGTGGTTTCAATTAATGTCGCTATGTCGCATCCACCCCGTATATATAAAATCACAAACTTCTAAGCTGATATTTTTATATTTTACTTAAATTAAACTTAACTTTTATCCTAACCCTTAAGGCTGATTTTGTGATAGATAATATAAATATTTATATATGTGATTGTTTTGTTTTAGAGTTTTTATTATATTATTAAGGCTGATTAGTGATTGTAATATCAATAACTACTTCTGTTACTGGTTGATTTTATTGATCCAAAGTTGTTAGACTGGTAAATGACACCCCTTTATAATAATTTGTTATAAATAAAAGATAATATTTTGATTGTTTTTTCATTTATTTACCTATAATATTATTATATATATTGATGGATCAAAAATGCTGCATTGGCCACATTTTTGAATAAATATCGCCTACACATTTTTAAAATTAAAGCTTTAGAATTATAATAATAACTAAAGATTTTTTTAAAGTGGCAACTGATTTAATTTTATATATACATAACATGCGAAATAAGCCCATACGTTTAGAATATTTATTTTGCATTATATTAACATTTCAAAGAATATCAGTAAAATTTAATAATTATTATTATGGAATGAGTTGCCAAACTATGGTGCATTATATTGCAGTTTGGCAACTGTTATATTACCATAGCAATATTACCCATAGCCAAAAGAGTTGTTGATTTACCATCACGGATTAGTGTTGTATCTAAAAGGTATACACGACATGCACGTAACGCTATATTAACTATTTTAGCGAACATTATTTTTGTTGTTGACTGTACGACTTGTGGCTTGGACAATAGATTACGTGTGTGTGTGTGTGGTGGTCCCAGTTGACGGAAGAAAAATAATATTTTTTTTGTAATCCGGCAACTGATCCCGTGGGTCCAGTTAATTGCGGTCCCAGTTGCCTGAAGCCTCGCGGTCTTGGGTTCGATTTAAGGTTGGGCAAAGTGTTATTGTGAAATTTTTGTCAGGATAATCAAAATAGCAGCACGGAGTTGGAATTGTGCCCTGTGGATGTCGATGATCAGCCATCATCTTACCCCTATCCCATGGGACCTAAGCACAACTGGTGAAATGTGGCTATTGTAAACCTCTACCACACTCTTCTAGGTAATATAGGCGTGATGTTATGTTGTGTAATCTAAATAAAATATTTAACCTTTTTAAATAAGCTAAGAACTCTTGTCATACACATACTATAACATGGGTGCATGAAAGGAGCCTCCCCGAGTGACGTACACAACGATTCCCTACGTCCGGCGCACCCTGGGCAATTCGCGAGTTCTCCAACGCGAATTGGCTAATCCTTTCACCACGATGGCAAGTCAAAAACTAATTTGACTCAGCCATCGACACGACAAAGAAAGAACTATAACATCGATCTATGTATCGACTAAAACATACCTACATAGTAGACAAGTGTGTTTTATCAGTCGTGTCTGATTTAAATTTCACTTAAACCAACCCAAATAATAAGAGGACTTGGAAATAAAACAATATTTTGCTTTAAAAATATTAGCAAATATCATACCATAATTTATACCCATGATGGGATACTGTTGTTATGGGCAGTGGTGTAGTATTTAATTATATATGGATTAAATAAATGATAAAAAAAAATATAATAAAATATAAGACTTAAGAAAAATATAAGAATAGTTCCATGCTACTGGGGTTTATTAAGTTACAGAGTATACTCTACAAACAACAAAGCTCCGCTTGCAAACCAAGCTAGCAACAATAATGGCACCGCGCACCATATATTCCACATTTTAATGTAAGCAAATACAAACGTTTTATTCAGTTTATAGAAACTTCTGATTAAATTTACTGGAAAACCAATTATCCCACTCATTTGCTTTTTGGATGGCCGGTTACTCTTATTACTACAATATACTTCATATTAAATCAAGGATAAAAAGCTTTTATCCTATTGAACAAAAGATTTTAAAGACACTATAACCAATCGCAATTTGTACGGTAAGTATTACCAGTACATCCGATTGCCGGACATAGTGCCAAACTGCAGTTAAGAATCCGAAAATTTATATAAAGGAGTAAAAAAATAAATAAAAAATAAACTTTTAGAATGTTTAGGCTGTTTTGAAGAAACATACTCGTATTTGTCGCCGAAATATAAACGTTTTCATCGATCACACTCATACTATCAGATATGGCCTTTCGCATCCAAAATTATATTCTAACGTATACAGGGACAAACCACATAAGGGGAAGTATCTTAAATATTGTTGTATTGTTTGTTGTGTATCTTTTTAAAACTTTTATTTAATCTGCAATTATTATAGTAAAAAATAAATTGTCTACTATAATAATTGAGGACTGATTAATCAACTATTTAAACATGTATGCCGATACACGTTAAATAATATAGATATGGTTTCAGTATTGAACTGAGTCGGATTATGATACTAGACAGACAAGCTATAAATCTATTGTACCAAAGATATTTGTACTAAGTACTCCTCTGAATTACATGGCAATAATTTGAAATTGAATTAACAGCCTGTTTGACGTATTAAACACTATTAGAGCTTTAGACAAAGGATCAGCATTGCCATACAGCGTGGCAATGCCGCCTACTGAACACGTAACCCACGGTCGTCATCGATGCGGACGTATTTTTTAAAAACCTGAACTTTTTACGAGAATTATTTTATTTCATAAGATTGTATTTTATTTTATTTGATGTATATAATATAGTTAAGTTTTTCTTTAGTAAATTGGAGCTTTGAGGACATTTAGTTGGTTACAGCTAGAGTAGAAAACGCACTAGATTATATAAATTCTAAGCATTTGCATTTCATATAAAAGAGAAAACGATACTCATACATTTTCCGATATTTTTCCGTCCGTGTTGGGTGGCACAGACACTCCATTGGAGGGCCCATTTTTGTGGCTGCCTCAGGCAACAGTCGGTTGCAAATTATATAATTTATCACGTCGACTGAATATATTTTATGCTTGTTGAATAAAGTATTCTTAGAGAAATAAAAAGAACGTATAGTGCACTGGTTTTGGGTAGAGTCAAAAAGATATATTTTAAAAACATACGTGCTTTTAACAAATGTGATATTTTATTTTATTCGTTACAGTAAAGGTTTTTATATTCATTACTGTAAATTTTTAAGTCATTTTTTAATAGATGATGACAACCAATTATTAACATTTTGATAACTTTGAGGCACATTTTTTTTAAATTTGCAGTTGGTAACATAAAATCTTTTAATTCTTTACGTTTATTGACTGGTACTGGAATTTGGAAATGGCCCATCAAAGTATCAACATGGATAACTACCATCTATTCTATCTATCATAATATAAGCTTTTTACGACGGATGCATCTTCTAAAAACTCTTGTAGATTTTGTTTTTTTTATTGTAAGCATAAAACGTTTGTATGTACTATCAAAGTTGATTCATAACCCAATTGACAAATATTTACTTTGAAGTTGTCAAATTCGATAAGGTTGACATTTGTTGATAGAACAAACGACTTTAGACTTAAGTGTTCTGAAATTTCTATACAAATATGAAGGTTATCAATTTACTTTGTTGATGTTATATACATACATTACAAGTACGCCTTTGTTGTACGGGGGTAGACATAAACGATGGAAGGCGTGAAATATAAAATTTATATAAAAACTTTCCGAATTATTAACATCGAAAATAAATTTATTAAAAAACCCAACAAAAAATATAAATCGCTCAAGACACCCTTTTAATGCTGTATGTTCTTTCACTTAAAATATTTTATTTAAACCTAACCTCATACAAGGCCAAACTGGAGTTAACGAGGCCAAGAACACAGGCAAAGGACTATACTAAACGTAGTGAGGAATAAAATAAAATTTAACGATAATTCTCACGATACGTTTGTAGTGTAACACCAACAAAGCCCTTCTTATCGCAGCCCTTGGGATCAATAACGTGTATTCTCTAAGGAAATTACGACGTTTATAGCGCTAAATGGTGACAAAGAGGTGAAGGAAATTGAATAGCAAGTACTTTTATTTTCAACGACTCTGTTTGTTACAAATAGTTTTTTTTTTTTTAATAAATACAAAGGTTAAAAAAAGCAATATACTCGTAGTAAAACTATTTACGGTATTATTGACGACCGGATGGCGGAGTGGGTAGTGCACCTGCCTGCGACGCCGAAGTCACAAGTTCGATTCACGCTAAAGATAAATCATTGTGTGTATGAACATAGAGATTTGTCTTGGTCTGGTTGTTTCTATTTATAATAAGTATTTATTGACAAAAGAAAAGTATATAAAAGAATCAGTTATTCTAAAAACCCATGGTACCAGCTCTGCTTAGTTTGAGACTAGATGGCGTTGTGTGTATGTAGTGTGATATTTATTTATTTGTTTATCAGCTACGACTGGTTTCAAAGAGAGACTAGACTAAAACATAGTATTGAATTGGATGGACAGCTGTTGGAAGCAACATCTCAATTATAAGACAAGTACTCTAACAATGAAATATGCACATATTGTTAGTATCTTTTGGTCAAGACGTACGCCGTACCCATGGCCTGTGTAAACGTTTTTTTAGCTTTACTACTTAAATATAACTAAAGCGAATTTCACCTCTTTACTGAATCCAAACGAAATAAAGGTTAATGACAAATGAAAACTTCCTAATGAGTTTTAGTTTTACTCTCTTTAAGAATATAAAAGGTGATCAATTCAGGTATATAACTTTTTATCTAAGGATAAAAACTTTGTTTATAACTTTTTTTCGGTGCTAATTAACATTCAATGGCTAGTAAATGATTGAAAAGTAACTTACGTAATTAGATTGAAAAGACGGTACTAAAAATATCTTTTAAAAACCATTTGCCCCACCAAACCTTCAACAAGACTGGCTCGGTAGCATTCATATCAACAATGCTTAATGAGAGGCAATAAAAACTCCATTCACGTAAACCAACTTGCCACAGAAACAATTCAATTAATGAATAGTAGGTATACAATCTGAAAACAAACCATTAACTACGCCTCGAAGCCTTATTTTTTGCTCTACCAACTTTTACACTGTTCTATCCGAATTAACGTTTATTCACTAATTAACTTTATTATTTCTTGAAAATGTAAGCATTTTTAAAGACATTAATGCAGATGCAAATAATATTTGCAAATGCATCAGAATGAAAATATATTTAGAAATTTAAGATCAATCAAAGCTAGTTTTTATTTTGTGTGTGATCTATGATTTATATGTATCAATGTATTTAATTAGCAGAATAATCAAATACCTTTTTACACGATTAAAACCCGTGTCAATAATTATAAATACATTTTTGGCTCACAGAGTCCTGGTAAATTAATATCATAATAAATTATCTACTATTTTTATAACTGATTATTAACCTTATACCGTTTGAAAGAAAATGGATCTCGTAAAAGCGTCCATTACTTTGATTAATTTTCAGCAGTTCTGTTAAGCTATTTTCAATTAATGAAAAATAATGGTCAAAACACGCCACTACACTCATGAACAAAAGTGTTGTCGTATAATAATATAAATGATCTATAAAATTGAATCTATTCAAGTTTATTTGATTCCGAATCAACAACCCTTTTGTTGAACTCTGCACTATAGCAGTCTAGAGTATCCTTACAGCACGAATGCATCAATCCATTCACAACTGCGTGTCCAAACACGCCTTTCCACCATATGTCAGCAGCGCATACTGTACTACTTTGGCCACATGGTGATGAGAAAAAAGATGATTGTGATGGGAAACATGGGAAACATGTAAACGTGCCCGGGGACGATTCCAAATAAATGGAGCGACCAAGTGAGAGGCCAATCACCATCAACCAAGTTTTGCTCGGTCGTCAGAGACGTGATGAACAGATGCCGTTGATGCAGTTTATTGAAATCGGGTGCTATCCACATCCACTAAAGACCACGATTCTCAACAATGAAGACCGACCACAGAGAAAGAGATAAAATTTCGATCGCCACAGCCTACATATTAATGTGTTTTTGCGTTTTTCGATATTATCGGCTTTTCCACGCAGACCCACTAGGAACACGCCGCGTACTCTAATTTTGGAATATGATGTTCAAAACAAACGTCAACACCAGAGCCATTCTGAATGCTAATATTCGTATGATTAGTTTCTAAAACTTTTCCTGGTGACTGTAACTCATACGTCCAATTTGCTATACCAGTAAATAACATCGCTGTTAATTTGAAAGGTGCATTTAGTTCTAATGGGAAACGAAAACATGTTTGTGAAATGGTAACTTTGACACAAATTATGAAATTAGTTTTATTGGATTGTGGAAGTTGGAAGTTTATTTGCAATGCACGCAAAACCTTACATTATAATACGATTTAATTTAAATGATGGTGGCATTAGACGGCGATGTTTAAATATTTGTGTATTGGGACAATAATATAATATAAATATAATTTTAGGTAATGTTATAAACTCGAGTGTAACTGTCCGTTAGTCTGTATCTATGTTCGTTTGACTGTATCATCTAAATCTTTACCATTGTATACAAGCTATCCAAAATAATTTTAGGGTGCTGGTAATTTTCAGTCTGGTAAAGTCTTTATTTTTTAAAATTGGATATAAGGTCCTAAGAAAAACCTATATTTAACCTAATGCTAAATTATTTAAATATCATAAATACAGATAAATAAAGATAAGTTTTTATTTTTTACATTAGATAGAACGCCAGAAGCAATTACACTATCCAATGGTCCCAATGTCAGGGCCTTATAGGCCAATACACACATTCACTTACTCAAGCACACCCAGTCTCAGAAGAAATATTTGCGAATTACAGAAATATTTGTCCCATGTGGGGATCGAACCCACAACACCAGTGCAGTGGAGAGCGGCGAGGCAACCGCTTAAACCACTACACCACACGTGCAGACATGCCATGTCACTCGTTTAAACGTCCCCCACATTAAGTGTGCGCGATTGTCGGGTGTGTGAGCGCGCTGGCTACACACACGCCATGTGATGTGTGTGCAGCCAGCGTCAGCCTTATTGGTAAATAATGATGGTGTAATGTATCAAATGGACTGCTTATTTAATTCGGTTGTAAATAAATTGACTTACACAACCCTGCCCCGTTATAGAACCATCAACAAAAATAAAACATATAAAATATACATCACCTTCCATTTTGTAGTCGGTCAAAAGAAAACAAAGTAGAAGTGTAATATAATGATTTATGTATGAGCGCGACTATAAGGGTTCGACCGACACAAGGGTCAAATGATCGACACATTTGATAAATATTGTTTTTAGTAAAATATTATGTTAACCTTAAACCTTTTTACGACAAATTAGGTAATTCCCGAAAGTCTTGGCACTGAAAACCTCTAGTTTAATGGAATAGTCTTCTCAAGTGTTACTTGGCATACAACTAAACAACTTTAAAGGCATAAATATATATTGTAGACGGAGTTTTAATCGCGTAAATATTTTTAAAGGCAGAAACCTTTCCAAATTCGAATCAAACCGATATGATAGTGGTCACGAGTCCTTTAAAAATATGTACTCGAATAAGACCCGTGTCTACGATAAAGTTATGTGTACAATTCGACAAAGTTTAAAATCATTTACTTAAAAAGCAATTCACAATGTCTCATGATTAAATATTTAATAATTTCATGATTTAATAATTTCTCACGATAATAAATGTCTATTTTATCTGTTTAAGATAATGATATGTCTTGTCCTCATAGGCTAGGCAGATGTGAACTGCACTTTAATTTTTAACTACTTGAATTTTAAAAGTCAATCTTAATCTCAAGTTATGATATTAAGATTTTCTTTCCATATTCGTGCATTTACATGGATATATTTACTACGTACCAAGCTTTTGTCGATTTAAAAATAATAACCTACCCATTTCATTTATTTAACATCTAGTTCATAAATATGAGTTACTAAAAAACATTAGAAGTCATAAAAATTTTAAGCTGTTTTGAAAACGCAAAACTGTTTTACATTATTAAAAAATATTTATGTTACCTACATTCATTTCATAATTATATTCATGTAAAAAACTATGTTTGTTGCTGTTATTGGATTTTAGGCTGTGCCGTGGGAACATTACACAAAACATGGACAAAGTCATATCCGAAGTCCCGTCTGATCGGTACATTCCTCCAATTCTACCTATAACCACAGCAACGGATTCACCAGTTAGTTAGAGACATCTGAATCACAATGTGGTACATCTCTTACCCTATTCATGAAATTCGTCGCCGATTGTGATCACTAGTCT
This sequence comes from Hypena proboscidalis, assembly GCA_905147285.1. Lineage (NCBI taxonomy): Eukaryota > Metazoa > Arthropoda > Insecta > Lepidoptera > Erebidae > Hypena > Hypena proboscidalis. The sequence continues at coordinate 5,445,005 of LR990132.1, forward strand.
ATACGTGTCTTCATTTACTATTTTGGTTTACTGTGCCTACCTGCCTACGAACCTAAAAACACAATCTTTCAGTCTCGATAAGTAGCGCCATAGTATTTAAAAATATCGATTAGTGTAATTATAAAATGCCAATAATTATTTTCGTTTGAAAAGCTTTCATCTTTTCTTTTAGAACTTCAGTAGGATAATCCTACTGAAATTCATGAAAATGAATTAGAATTAATTTATCAAAATACGATTACGTAAAAATAACAAGTTGTTTAGATGATTTCAAAGACCACCATTCAAACTTAAACAACGATTAACAATCAGGATAACAGTCATCAGTTATTTTGATTTTGCAATATCTTACTCTAGATGCGACCTATTTCTTTACCTGCAGGACGTTCGCAAAAATATTAAAGCTCTATACCTATATAATATATTTATAAATATTTTATTTTATGCAGATATTCTGTAAACTATTCTTGTAACAAAAGTTACTGATCATCACAAATAGATGAACAACTGAACAACTACCACACCAAGCAAAGATTGCCTCACATAAGATATAAAATTATTTATTCCAAACTTGGGTACCAAGAGAAAACACATAAATAAATGTCCAATGTAAAAATTTCCTTTCCGAATAACATTATCCGTAAAACATGCGCTTCAAATTCAAATCGTAGCTTACTCTGTGCTGACCCACTTAAACTTCGGAATAGAAAATGAATGAATTGTATTGAAAATTAAAATACTTTGCAAAGTACTTTAGCATTATTATGGCGGTGGCCTTTGACGTTTTTATTTAAAACATTTTTTTAGAAACCGCGGCCTCGATTCAATGGGTTTAAGATTTAACGATTTAAGTCTGCTTTCGTTCTTTTAGAGCTTACTAGAAATATGTATTTGCTCACGATATAAATTAAGCTGCAGGATAGTGCCAGCTAACCTTAATTCGCTTATGTTGGGATGATAAATGTTTATGAATTTAGAACTCATATTCTTGTCTTCTTTAAACTTGAGTAGTCTTGTATGGAATAATAAAAAAATATATAATATTTACACTTATGTGACTATACTTTTATTAACAATAATTGATTTCAAATACGGGACGCGAGTGTAAAGGCGGGATGGGAGGCCCCAGTGCGAAAGATGCCTCATTTTAAAAAAAACAAATTTCCCGAACTCGTGACTAAGAAACAATAAGTCTAAATCCAACTGGATTAAATGTGTAACGTGTCAGATGACATAAAACCTTTTCAAAAACTATTGTTCAAGGATGTAAAAAGATAAAAACAATATCCGGCTATGGATAATTTAAGAAGGATTAAAAAATTAAGATCTTTATATTATATGTTATTTATTTTTTTAATTTAAAAAGAGTTTTATGATTGATTCAACCGTAAATTATCAAGTTGAGCTACAATATACTTTTCCTTAATTGTTTTGATGTAAGACACACTTCACACAATCCATTTAATTCAGTGTTGTGAAGAACCTAATCACCCAAATAATTGCTTCGACTAAGAAAATAAGCTTTTATTCAATCCATTCTTTGAGCCCATAAATGTGGTGAAAGAATATGTATCAACAAAAACAAAATTAGAAATATCCTAAGGGGAAATTGCGTAAGTTACGCTTGGTAAACAATGTGATTGCAGTGTGTTGTACAGATTATATGTTTGTGTACAATATAAACCAGAAACACATACGAAAAAATAAAATGTAGAATCCGCGTACGTATTCCATAAATGAAATCACACGAAATTTGAATTTCTGTCAATCAAATATTGACCGTAATTTTGTCAATATAAGTTTGCACTAAATAAGCCTATGGGAAACCGTCAATTTCCCTTACTCAATCGCACCACCTGCACCGTTCACAGCATCAGTATAAAATAAAGAATACATTTTGAGTAAGACCAAAATATATTTTTTTTTAATAATAATTATAATAGGATATTATTATAATTAAAAAAATATTATTTATTATTTAAGTTCAAGGATGAATGAAAGAGACTTGAAAAACGATTGATTTTTATGATTTACGCGAATAGATTTATGAAAAAGAATTCACTAATGGATAAAGATATCAAAATATCGTGAGCATAACCTTGATAATAAGTAGAGCAATAAATAAGGCGCCTCAGTATCATTTCCGTTATTCCATCTCACACATTCCAAATGCTATTGGCTCAATCATACCGTTCCATCAAATCGAACTCGATGCCAAATCTATACGATAACGTCTAATGTATATCGAAACAATATCATATCTGTATCATTATAACCTAGCCTCAGTGAAAAAGTTTATGATAGTTAAGTCCCGCTAATTCCATAAATTGTAAATTGACATTTAGACCGTCAAATAAGTTTCGAATAGGCTATAAAGAACTAAGCATAATTGGCCCTAAATAATATCATAAACTCTTGGTAAACGCCGAAGTTATGTATGTTATGTTATGTTTCGGCGTTTATTATATTATTTATATTATAATGAGATTCTCATTAGATAATATGCAGCTACGAGTATGTATAGGCTGTTAAAATGCAAGGCCACTACACTGGAAAGACCAACAACATATTACACACTTCACTGCTTTAACCAGTACTTATACTCAGAAAGGCGTTTTTACAAAGTAATGTGCCATAACGTTGTCCGTTCAAATGTGTTATAGCTTCAAAGCTCTTACCTACTTAATATTACTTAAGAGCATTCCACCTCTTCACTGAAACCAACCTGTTTAAGGGTTAATGGCTCTTTTAAATGAGTTTTTACTTTACCCTCTTTAGGAACATAAAAGGTGGCATGTATTGAAAAATGTCAGGAATTACGCTTTTAGTTCCGGAAGAGAGGAGTTGATTGCGATAAGTCACGTTTGCCGACCTTGCTATGCGTTCTTCAATGTTAAACTAGAATGCTACTGTTTGAAAGTACGAAGGCATTTATGGTTTGAATAAGTGTCTAGTTAACCTGACTGTAGAACTAAATAAATTCAAAATTAAGCACTTGAAATTATAAATTTAAAAAAATTGTATCACTTGCAATCTGTAAGATACCTAGATTATATTAATATTAATCCGTCGAGTTCATTAAATAAATTAATATCATAATATATTTATGTTGTAATTAACAAATTACTTATCATTATTATATATTTATTTGTACGCTATATATTTGTACGCCTTGCATGGCAAAACATGTTGTTACGTAATACCACCAATACAACTGATATAGAATGTAATATTCTGTAGACCACACATGTTTAAAGCAAATAAATATATCTTTATCTTTATCTTATTATTTAACCATTTTCATATCAATAAATAATAAATAAATAAAATAAATATTTTTCACAACTTACACACAACGCCATCTAGTCCCAAACTAAGCAGAGCTTGTACTATGGGTACTAGAATAACTGATATCAATACATATATACTTTTTCTTTTGTAAATACATACATGTTATACATAGAAACACCCAGACTAAGACAAATCCCCATGTTCATGCACACAAAGATTTGTCTTAAGTGGGAATCGAACCCACGACCTCGGCGTCGCAGGCAGGTACACTACCCACTCCGCCATCCGGTCGTCTACTATAAATTACGTCTTAAAGTCGTAAAGACAGAGGTATAGCCAAATATAACTGTAATCGAATAATGTTTTGGAGATCTGATAAGGTTAAACTTTTAATGTTCATCCAGGAAGAAACATAAATTATCCTATTACATTTCATTTCCCAACTTTATATTATCAAATTTCGAACGATATTTATTTGATTTACTGTAGACTTTCGTAACATGGAGTTTATTTCTACTTTCCCATGTATTGAAATTTAACGTTATTTACTAATAAGCTGTAAACGTTTAAAAAAACTGTAAACCGACTACGGATATAACTGTCACGTATATTATATTTACTTGAACTATTATAATTATATTAAAGTTCACGTCAATATAATATACACATTCGTAAGTTGCTCGAAAAGACTTTCATTTGATGCGAAACTTGTCATGCTTTAAGTATAAGATGTCATGATTACCTCAATTTATTTTTTCGCCTGGCTCATTCTTACAAATCTATTGACACCTTATTTATTTAAATCTGTTCAGGAATTTAGGCGCTATGGTAGAACAAATAAACATACTTACATAGACTGCCAAAATCATTGCCCTTCCTTTAGCTTCACCGTAGTCGGGTAAAAATATTAATTATAATAAAAACTATGTACTTACAAATAATACCAAAATTTTCAAACGTCAAATTTAACAGGGCAGACTATACTCGATACTTTTATATCACAATACGTCACAAAAAATCCCTCTGAAATTTTCACATTTTCCTAATTAAATAAAGCTGTACATATTTTTATCCAAAAGGACTACAGTTCACTACACTCTGTTGTTTATTTAGAGCGGCAGTGTTCCGAGTGCCATCATCATCAGTCAGCGCGCGCCCGTAATTACTCGCACAGCCCTACAGGACGCGGCACGTGCTTGCGGGCACCCTGATATAAATAGGGTTACCAGAGCGTGCTTGAAAAGCTTTCTGGAGCTTTTGCTGCAACATTATGATACAGTTTGGATCTATAGACAATTAGACAATTTGTAAAAAAATATTAACTTGAGAATTGTGCTTTCGTTATTCTTAAATCTTGTTTTACAGAAAGGTATTTAATTATGTGACACGTGTAGATTTAACAATACAAAAGGTTATTTTATAAATATTATTGATAACAAGCTTTTATTTTGATATTACTTAAAATGTGAAAATAAGCCCTCAACCGATAATGCAATCCATAACCAAAATAAAAGCCTGTTACATACTCCTTATGTATATTTTGGTTATGGATTTAAATCAATTTTTTTATTATTTTGTCTATATTTTTTATTCACATTTTATTTTACCAATTTATTAAGTTGTTTCAGCATTTTATACACACAAACAATTGTTTTAAGCTTAAATAACAACAAACATATTTTCATTACATATTTGTTCATTATTTAGAAGCTAGATATATGTTTGCCACCATAACAGACAAATGCTATTATGGCAATACTCTCCTACGTAAAAGTCATTCATTGGTTTAAAATACTGACCTATCGATTTCATTCAGCGGTCAACGCACAAATTCCCTTTGCGATTGCTCGGCTGTAACGGACCCGAAACGGTCACGATATCTGCACACCTCATTGAACAACTCCAATGCTCATTCGCACCATAACTTTACGAAATTTTGGATATTTCAAATCGAATTTTGCGTAAAAACCGTAATGATCGATTAGTTTTTTACCATAAAATTTAATATCGTATTTTTATATTAAATAATGATTTTCGCTTGCAGGTGCACCTGTACTTGGAACCAATTAAAAATAGTTAAACTATTTGATACAATGTTTTAATGAGAATTTAAAACCACAATAAAAAAAATAGTAGTGTGTTACATCGTAGACATGACTAATTTGCGACTCTAAAATGTATAGTGGTAATTGAAAACATGTTGGTGAAATTGCAACTTCAAGCCAAATTTTCAAATTAGTTTTATAGGATTATGAACGCAGCTCCCATACAGCGGTGCATGCGAAACTAGTTTTGAAAGTTATAAACAAAATAAATATTGACATGTTTTATAGCAATTTTACAAATTTTCTTTTTAGACCATAATATAGGTTTTTTTTAGACCTTAATATAGGTATTTAACCATCATGGCGATAGATTCATTGAATACTGTTTAATTTTGAAAATAAACAATTAACAGATTAACGAACAGCTAGTATATTTGTGTACACGTTAAAAAGTCTGTTACAAAAAGAGAAAGGGAAAAGTAAAACTGTGTCATGTATGAATGTAGGAATAATGGTTTATGTGTAAAGGCTCAATCTACACAAAGGTCAATGTGACCGATTTCTATGATAAATAATGTTCAATCTAAAGGTTCAAAATAAAGTGGAACTGTAATTGCATGTACTTGTCGCTTGTTGAAAAATGTAACATTTAGCTTGGATATAATTTATCAAAATACAGGTAAACAAGAACTAATGCCAAGAACGTTTACTCCTTGGGTCACCTACTTTACGTTTAATTGATTTATGATCATGTAAAGTTTTTTTGGTAAGTGTTTTTTTATTTAACCCACACCCAAAATTAATTAAACTTGGACGTTAAAATTTATCCAGTTTTAGGATTGGAAGCCATTTTAAATACGCAACCGCAAAGGTGACGGACACGTGCGCGTACGACAAATGTCAGTCTCCCTGCTCCCTGACCCTCTGCCGTAATATTTCTCAGGAGCAGCGCCTGCGAAACTTACCGAAAGTGCGGTGTTAAAAGCCCCTGAAGGTGCTCCGGAGTTGATGTAGTGAGAGATTAACTGCCTATACAAAGAATACTTACCGCTTGATGCGAAGCGGTGCTGGTCGGGCGCCGGTGGCTCTTGTGAGCTAAAACCTTAAACATGCAATGCCGTCTTGTTAAACAAATGTCTGTAGTCAACAAAAGCAAAAAGGATAAACACAGCGCTCGCGGCGGTGGAATAACAAGCTGCTTTTTCATTGTACAATATTGATATCAATGAATGCGATAGCCGGTGGCATTAAAATATACGGAAAGTTTGTTTGGCGATATAAAAGAAAGTTTGCAACTGAACTCTGAATGGCTATTATCGACAAGATGTATGAAGAAAAAGATGTATGTTAGCATTGTTGCAATACATGTATCTTTCTTGGTTATTTTGTTGAAATAGGGGCATAATTTTATTTGAGATAAGTACCTACATGAAATCACGCCCTAGAAAGACGTTTATGTGTGTCAAAAAGTTTATTTGCCCAGTTTCGGGTCATTTCAAGTACTTACTTAAACCTTTTGATTGGGTTTGTACATAGTGTAGTGTATTGACTATAATGTTGGTTGTCTCATGCGCCTACGACACGCGGCAGTCGAGTTCCGGTAGCCGAGCGGAGCGGTTGTGTGTTACGATCGTGTGCGTGTTGTGGTGCTGGTGAGCCGTAAAAACACCAAAAAGCAGGACAATACATGTGGCGACGAGGACAAAAGTGAGTACACAATAATATTTAAAAAAAAAAACAAAGGGAAGTATGGAGATAAAATGATGTAAACAAGTTACGTCATTTTTAAGAAATCTTTTATCAGTTCATAAGCCGGTTGTTTCAAACGTTAGTTATTAACATTAATACAGTGGCATTCCTGCGTATCAAAAATAAAATAGAATATTGTATACATATACAACAGTTGCAAATATTACAATATGTAATATTTTACCAATATTTTACTAGTAATGAAAATAATATGGACTATAACAATAACTTTTATTATTTCAAGTGTATATTACAAATCTTTCTTTTGGTTTAAATAAAAAATAAACCTTTTGGAGATTATGTAAATAATAAATTTTGACTTTTTCTTAATTTAACATTATATTTTACCGCTTAGTATAGAATATACAGTTAAGCGTTTTTCTAGTAAGGTTAACAAGGATTATAATAAGTTAAAAGTATAAATTTCTATTGTCTTTAATTGGTGTAATTAGTACAGCCGTTTACTGAACTAAATAAAAAAAACAACTTACACAGATTAAAACTTATCTAATTCATTAAATCAATGCAAAACTGTGTGTGTGACTAATGATATGTGTTTATCTACTTAAAGCAGAGTTACAACTTAACTAATATGGTTGTGGTATACAAAGCAGATTAAAATCTGATCATTAAATTGATATCTTGAATTTAGTAATAAAATTGACCAGCTTTAAGTGCAAATGTTTTGATATTACGAGTGTATGTTACATTAAATTGATACATTTGTTGAAATAAACAACTAAGTATTAAATATAGCGGATAAAAGTAATCCGCGGCCTTATTACGATTCCTGAACCCAATTGAATTAATTTCAGCTTGAAATTTGTATTAGGATAATTACTCACGGTGGCGTAGCAAAAGGAAAACGTCCTATATCCTTTCAATTCAACTAGATTCGTAAATATTGACAGTTTAAAGTTAATTAATTGGGTTCACGAATACAAATTAATCACAATGAGCATCAATAGCAATAAAGGTGCCAATCATTCAATTGATATGTAACAAAAATGTGTTACATTAAAACACAATAGCAGATAATATTTATCTGAATCATTAAATTGATATGGGACAGAAATTTGTTGAGTACATTAAAACACAAAATAGCAGATAATATTTATTTATCTGATTCATTAAATTGATATGGGACAGAAATCTGTTGAGTACATTATAACACAAAATAGCAGATAATATTTATCTGATTCATTAAATTGATATGGGACAGAAATCTGTTGAGTACATTATAAGTTATAACACAAAATAGCAGATAATATTTATCTGATTCATTAAATTGATATGGGACAGAAATTTGTTGAGTACATTATAACACAAAATAGCAGATAATATTTATCTGAATCATTAAATTGATTATTACAGGTCGCCCCAAAGATGTCACTCCTTTCATTGGAAAAATTCGATTGCAATGGTGAATCAACCTCGGTGGGCATACGATGGGAGCGATGGAAGCGAGCATTGTTTATATATTTGGAAGCGTCCAATATTGATAAAGACGTAAAGAAAAGGGCCTCCCTTCTACATTTCGGCGGCTTAGATTTGCAGGAAGTGTTCTACAACATTCCTGAAGCTAATATCGAACCAAGTGAAGGCGTGGACGTGTTCGAAGTAGCAATATCTAAACTAGACTCCTACTTTGCACCGAAACAGAGCAAAGTCTACGAGCGACATACATTTAGGCTTCTTAAACAAGAACCTGGATGACGCGATTTTCATTAAATTGAAAATATTTGGATTTCCATTCGATTGGAGGATATTATTAATAGGAAATTCATTCAATTGAGTTTACAGAAATTAGACTTCTTTTAAATAAGAGGTATTTCTCAAACATGACTGATTTTCATTAAATTGAAAATATTTGGCTTTCCATTCGATTGGAGTATGTTATTAATAGGAAATTCATTCAATTGAGTTTACAGTAATTAGACTTCTTTTAAATAAGAGGTATTTCTCAAATATGACTGATTTTCATTAAATTGAAAGTATTTGGACTTCCATTAAATTGGATGTATTTTCATGTCGCCCCAATAAGACCAGTCATGGCAAAGAAGCTTTCGCCGCCAGAAAAATAGATCTCGAGGGTGATAGCACATCGGTCGGATTGAGGTGGTAAAAATGGAAGAGGTCTCTAAGCATGTACCTAGGAGCTGCTGATATCACGAGTTTCACCAAGAAAAGAGCCACATTCCTCGTGCTCTTTAAGATATATTTTATAATTTGCCTGGTAGGGGCAAGTGTGAAAACAGAAGAAAATGTTGACGTTTTCAAGATATTATATTTTCTTCTAAAACAAAACAAAACCTATTAAAGACACATTTTTCGTCTTATAACGCAGGATGAAGGTGAAAGTTTTGAAAAATTTCTGATTAAACTTAGAGATCAAGCAGCGGAATGTAGATTTAATATACCGGATGAACATATAATCGAAGTAAGAAAGAAAATGTAAACCATGGGTGATGAAATTACATTGGACAGGGTGATTACTGTGGCTAATACTCTTGAAATTGTTAACTACCAACTATAAAGAAAAAATAAACTAAGAAAGAGTAAGAGAACTATAAAGAGAGAAAACTAAGATTAATGAAATTAATGCACTAACAATTAAAACTAAAGATGGAAAAGACAAGAAAGAGAGCCTAATGAAGAATATAAGACGAATAAGGTACTAGGTGTGTTTTCCCTGCCAGGCAAAATACAAGAAATGTAATACCTGCGGCAAATTGCGTAATTAGCGATGTTGTAAAACTAAAACCTATAAAAAAAAAAAAAAAAACGCAAATTGGAACAAAGCAGGAAGGAGATAAAAACTATATTTATAAACGAACACAAAAGGAAACTACCATTAATTCTCTAGAAGATGATGACGTTCAATATATATTTAATTTAAATGATGACGCAAATATTAAATGTGAGATTGGAGGAGTACATTTTGATATGTTAATTGATTTGGGTTGCAAGCTAAATTTAATATCTGATAAAACATGGCAGTACCTAAAGAGGAACAAGTTATTTTGCTACAAACAAGTAAAAGAACCAAATAAAAAAAATATTGGCATATGGAAGTAAAACGTCTTTAGAAGTCAAAGGTTCTTTTGGGACAGTTATAAAAGCAAATGGTCGAAAGGAACTTAGTACTCTTTATGTTATCGGAGATGGATCACGGCATTTACTTGACAAAGATACGGTACTAAGGTTAGGGGTTTTAAATTAGGTGAAGATATAAACAATGTTGGGAAGCGATGAAGAAGCACACGAATTACGACTTTCCAATGTGCTTCAAGAGTTGAAAGAAAACATTGTTTTGCTAAATAAAGAAAAATGTATATTTCAAAGTGCGAAAGATAAACTTTTTAGGACATGAATTGAAATCAGAAGGAGTGAAACCATTTCCTAAATATATGAAAAGTATATTAGAGCTTAGAGTACCAAAAAACTATAGTAGAATTGCAAAGCTTTCTAGGATTGGTGAATTACATAAAATAATAAGTGGATCTCTAATATGCCTACTATGACAGAACCTATTAAGCAAATACTAAGACAGAAACTAGGAACAAAACCTAACATTGAAGAATATTGGAAAGACGATCAAAACAAAGCATTTGAGACCTGAAAGAGACACTAACAAATATAGAAACATTAGGATATTATGATGTAAAATATAAGACACAAGTCATAGCAGATGCAAGCCCAGTTGGAAGCAGTCTTAGTGCAGATTTATAATAAGGGACCAAAAAATCATTGTCTATGGGAATCATACTCTCAGTCAATGTGAGAGAAAATATAGCCAAACAGAGAAAGAGGCTCTTGCGCTGGTGTGGGCTATTGAACATTTTAATATCTTTCATTTTGGTCTTTTAAAATCTTACAGTTTAATTTTGATAATGGATCACAAACCATTGAAATTTTATTTTGCTACAAATCAAAACCATGTGCTCGTGTATATGTTATACTTTAAAATATAAAAAAAAAAAAAATGGTTACGTTCATCTAATAGTGGAAATGGCGAGACCTTGTGCAATCTCGATGCAGCAAATTTATCAATGAATCTGAGACAGATCCCGAAATCCTCAATGTTAAAAAAGGCATTAATACTCATTCGTGGGAAGAATCTCTAAAAACTTATAGCATATTTGCAGACTGAATATGCTGTTATGAAAACCTCCTTTTGAGAGGAAATAGGATAATAATTCCACGTAATCTCAGGGAGCAGGTATCATATGACGGCCACCCAGGAATCGTATTTTGGAGAGTCGCCTTCGTTCCAAAGTTTGGTGGCCCCGAATCGATAAGGATGTTGAGCGGATGGAAAAATCTGCTAAGGTTGCACATTGGTCAGCTAACCGAATCCCCCAGCACCAATGAAACGTCGGGAGCTTCCATCAGAACCCTGGGTGGATATTGCGATGGACCTCTTGGGACCATTACCAAATAATGACTATATTCTAGTGATCATTGACTACTACAGTCGTTACAAAGAGGTCAAAATTACCAAAACCATAACCAGCTCACAAATTATAAAAATCTTAAAAGAACTTTATAGTCAATTGGGATATCCACAATCTATCACTGCCGATAATGGTCGGCAATTCGTTAGTAAGGAGTTTAGTGAGTTTTGTCGTGGATGTAAATGAATGGGGAAGTGGAGCGGCAAAACAGAATCAAGATTAGTTCCAGTGAGAAAACAGACATGAGAGATACGTTGTATGAATATGTAAAATAAATAAATAAACAAAAAAAAAAAAAAAAAAAAAAAGGAATATGGAGACCGAAAAGCGGATAACCTAGAATTTTAGTAGAAAAATCTATTGAAGGAAACATCACAATACAAAATGAAGAAACGGGACAAAGACTAAGAAAGAATGTAATACATTTAAAGCGTGTGGAAGGAGAATGGAAAGCGATAGAAGATGAGAACCTATCAACTGAAGATCAAACAATAAAAATAATGAATTAAATATAATTCGTAAAACTATATTGATTAATATAATTATAAATAATTACATTAAGATGTAAATCAAAAGTAACATAGTTCATCAAGTGTTATAAATTTATTAAAAATACGCTGAAATAAAAAGTTGTTAAAAAGGAAGGGATGTAGTGTATTGACTATAATGTTGGTTGTCTCATGCGCCTACGACACGCGGCAGTCGAGTTCCGGTAGCCGAGCGGAGCGGTTGTGTGTTACGATCGTGTGCGTGTTGTGGTGCTGGTGAGCCGTAAAAACACCAAAAAGCAGGACAATACACATAGATTTAATCATTTATTTTTAGGCTAGTAGAATTTTTGTTTTTTTATGTTTATTTACAGTTAAATAAATCAAACATTTCATATTAGATATCTAAAAACAGTTGATTGATTTTCAGGTAATAATGCCAACGGAGTCAATATCTTTAAATGATATAATTATACACACAAAATTAAACGGCTCTCATTGATGCATTCGACAACCACAAGCCCAGGTATGCAAGTACAAAATCCATGTCCGAATTTACGTCTGTTCTTTAAAGTTCTATCGATCTACTACCACAACAACGGTTTCCCCAGTTAGAGACAACTGAATCACAATTCGGTTCCGTCCACCATCCAGGGCTGTATTTATCGTCGTTTCTAATCGCTTGGTCCATACAATCTCAGCTTCCTCGCCCCTACTGAAATACGATTTTCGGTATTGAATACGTAAACGACTATTTCCACGTGAGTAACAATGAACGGAGGCATCCTATTTATGTGGCAATACATTTTTCGTGGTATGGCTATTCTCTCGAAATAACTATTCAGGTGCGCTTGGAAATAATCTAGCGACGCTTTGCAGTGAGACAAAATAGATGAGCCAGGTTTAGTTTCATTAATTTAGCAAACAATGCTTTTTATTGACATTTAAAACTCGTACTCGAAAAGTCAGTTGCATAACTTGCGCAGACAGTTGATTTCACAATTCTATCGAATATTAACTAACCTATCCTACGGTAATTACTTACCATTGAGCGGAAAGCATGATTGTTAAGTAGCTTAGGTAATATTTTTAAATCATAATCATATCATAATCATAAATCATAATCATTTATTGTGAATATAGGTCACAAAGATGTTATCACACACAAAATTAGCACAGCTATACTCCGCCCTTCAGCATGCAATATTAAAAAATCCTAAGAAATCTACATTAAAATTAATAAACATATTATAAAATTTGACATTAACAAAACACAACACACATTTACAAAAAGAAGCCAATTTTTTCACAGATAATTTCATTAAAATACCACAACCACTGGTTTTTGTAATAAATATGAGACAATATTTCACACTCATACAAAAATCAAGTCGCAAGACCCCGACAGATAAATAAATTTCGAATCCAGTGCTTCCTTCCTGAATAATATTATCCGTGAAGTAAACCAATTCAAATCATAACTTACTCTGTGCTGACCCACTTAAACTTCGCTATAGAAAACTAATGAATTATATCGAAAATTTAACTACTTTTTGAATAAATTTTGCGTTTTTATAGTTGCCACTAATTTATTTATTTTATTTTATTTTATTTTAAAACTTCTTGCACTTAAAATATAGTACAACGGCGGACTTAATGCCTTAGGCATTTTCTACCAGTCATCCTTAAGGTGATGCAGAAAGAACAAAGGTAGGTGCATTAGAAAGTAAAGAGTTAAAAAAAAAAGTTATGTGCTGAATATAACTAATAGCTGTCTCTTACTTTTGCTAAATATAAAGAAATAGACTGACCCAATTAAAAGGTGTTTATTGTATATATCGATCTAATCTAAACTGAAAAATTGTAAATACGCAAAATTCTGAGTAAATCCGAATATGGGAATAAACTAGTAGTGCCAAATAGTAGTGCTTCCATTACTGTGTTCCGGTTTGGTGGTGAGATCAGGTCCTGAAATTACTGGCACATGAGGCATAACACCGTAGTCCTCAGCTGCAGTGACGCATCTATAATCTGCTTTTGTGGATTGTTGATGTCCATGGGCTGTACTTCACTTACCATCAGGTGGACTACACGTTCGTTCGCTGTGGGCGTAGTATAAAAAAAAACTGAGTTCTCATAACTTTCACACTACAATAAACAAAATCTTGAATGTTATTCTTGCACGTAATTGTAATAACTATTACGATAGCGACAAATGTTTCCTTTGACACCGTTATTTGTTTGTGGCAATTTGCCCAATTGCCTTGCCATAATTTACACAGAAACTTAGTTGCTGACGCAGTGAGATTCTTATCTTTAAAGGTGTTACCAACGCTTAACATGTGATTCTAGCTTATTTATGTTGATTTAGGTACACCTATATTATTAACTAGCTTTCATTTTGGGCCAGCTCACGTGATACTTAGGTTTAAAAAACATAAACCTGACTTTAAACACAACCAAGTAAGTTTCTTCGATATTTATAATGGATCTGTAAAAAAAATAATTGAATGTTGACGTCGTCTATTATGAAAAAAAATATGAAAATTTAAGTCGCTTTTATCTATCTATATGGCTTTTATAATAAATGCTAAACAAGCTATTAAATATATCGTATTCAAAGCTCACATGAGTATTTAAACGAGATGCTCAAAACCAAAGCAATTTTGGTTTTGGCGAGAATTCTATTTCAATTTCTAATTCAATTACCGTATTAAAATCAACATGCATGTGTGCACCGGCCAAGTTCCCTCGGCTAGAATGTAACTATTTCGTCCGACGCATGGACCTCTCACATGGCATTTTAAACAGGAATTGCTTTAACTTTGTTTGACCTGGTAGCGAATGAATGTTCATTGCTTTGTTACGAATTGCAGTTGCTGAATAATAAAATGACAAACGAGATGCGAGGGATCAAATAAATTGTTTATTTAGTCGGCACTGATGTTTTCATTCCAGGTAGTGTGAATATGCAGCTGAGGATTGAAAATGACTTCATAAATAGTTTATGAAAATACATATAATAACAGTGATAATAATATCCAAACATCGACAGTATGATTCTTTACGTCAATATTTTGTTTTAAAACTGGTAGTCACTTAACTACACAAACATTATTGTACCTATAATGTTGTGTTGTAACCGTTTACAATCATTATTAGCAAGCGACTTCTAGAAATAGCAGTAGATAAGAGTAGGTAAAAGTGCAATTTAGTCGTTCGATGATATGTCCAACAAGTGTCTGACAAGTCAAAATCAAATCTATGTGTAGAAATTCAAAGTAGAAACTCTTGAAAATTACACTGCAATTCGACTAACTCATCAGTGTCTGAGCAAACTTGGAACAAAGATCTGTCCTTTGGACACAAAACAGCATGTGAAGCTTTAACCAATTTCTAAGTTGGACCTACTCCAGTGCAATGTTATTTGATTGTAGATTTACGTCCCACAATGGGTGAGTAGATAATACAGGATGAATTTTGATGTTTGATGTGTGAATCCTCAGTTTAGAAAAATGTAAAATTATCCAAAAATTTAGTTTTTACAACATTTTTAATAGCCGCACAAGGAAACCAATAGCTATTCAAATTCAATAGCTAATCATCAAACAAACTTAGCACTAATTAAAAAATAATTTCTTTTGCGGAATTTTTTGATGTTGTTTTTATTTTCACTCTTTCTAACGAATAAAGCAAATTATATTAATAAAAATGTGGTTTTAGTGGTAAAATTGTACAATCTAAATTCACTCTGTATACGTCGACCAACACAAGTAGCATCTGTCTAAAGTCAACGGTCCACAAAAACAACATTAGAAACAGAGCATTGCCAGCGGTCATTTCGGTAGAATCAGTTTCTACTCCGTACATTTTCACATACTCAGTGCACCTCCTGACCGTGTCAGGTTTATGAAACTACTTAAGTAAAGCGAAATGTAAGTATTTAAATCATATGCTAACTCTTATGACTAGTCAGTTGAGTTAGTGACTTGAAAATGAGATTTAAACAATTGCCCGGCTAGAATTAATCTTAGCTTTCTATTTATACAATTAAAATAATACTTAGAAAGTTATGATAATAATATATTATCCGACCCATAAAATATATCCTGATCGAATTAAAAAGTGGCATAAGTTACACTTGAAAAATAAACATAACTTTCACTTTTATTTATGTGCGTTATATGCTTACCTTCTTCTTGGTTAGTATACTCTTGTCAGAGTGGTCGTGGTCATCATTTTAGGTCACGGATGAGTGACAAGCTTTGTAATGCGGCGCCATTCGTCCCGGACCGCAGCTTTGATGCACTCGTAGCCAGTAGCCGCCTTGATCTGGTCTGTCAATCTCATAGGTATCTTTGGTCTGGGACCCTCTACCTTTCCCTGTTTGAGTTATCTTACACCTGTAAAATTGGGGCACTACCTGTAACATAACCTGCAGACGCGACGTTGTCGAAATCAGGTAAGACACAAATAGCAAATGATGAAACAAAACTGAGTTTTAATTCAAATTATATCCTTTTAAGTTCTCATTAAAATAACAATCCAAAATAAATAAGGTTACCCGATGCGGTTATAATAATATTATGATATCACCTCCAATAGAGGCAACTGGCATAATTTGAAGTTATTATTGTGTAAAATTAGGAGCAGATAGCTCGCGCGTAAAACTGAACTGGTTTGTTCATAAACTCAGATTGAGTTTGTATACGGCTCGGCTTGTTACGGGTTTGCAAACAAAACTGTTTGTAACGTTTTATGTTGAATATCATGTTACGAGGTTAAAAACTGATTCACGTGAAAAAATAAAAATGTAGACTAGAATGTATGAAGTGGAGTTTGTGTTTCTGCGAGTCCAAACAGTCCAAACGAGTCCAAACGAATTTACGAATTATAGTAATAGCCAAATAGCATTTTTATGTCACAGGGTTTTTAATATTATGTTACTAAAACGTAATGTATTTAATTATCGATATCCCTCGTGTTTTTATTTAGCACCTATAGTGGCAGAATGACAATGGCACATTACAATTGGTCACATTATTAAACATGTTGACCATATTATTGTCAATAAACAGTCCAATCGGATCCAATGCAGTCCGTGTTTGACGTGACAATAATCAGAAATTACGAGATATTCAACATAGAAACGTAATTTTTAGTTAAGTGTTTTTATTAGACCATAATTTTTAATTTCTAGAATAGTTAGTTGTTCTATGACTAAAAATAACGAACATTATAATAGAAATTACCATGAAAAAGCCTATCTCAATTTTCATGGTAATTTCTATAATAAAGCATTGATTTTTCTTCTAGAACAAACCAACGACATAATAAGAGGATAAGAAGATTAGCTTCCTGCCCGCGGCGCTAAGATAACAAGCTGTTTCTTCACTGCAATATTGCTATCAATGAATGCAATATTTATCAGGAGAGCGTTGAAATATCGAACAGTTTCTTTGGAAATATAAAGGACAATTTATAATCAAAGGGCCATTTTCATTCAGAATGACTATTTGTTGAAACGATTGAAGAAAATCCCTGTTTTTTGTAATCTATTGTTTATAAATCTAGTCAAATATGACATATAAAGTTCCTTACATGCCATCAACGTGAAATTAATATAAAATTGACAGTTTTATACACTTACCAAGTTCATAACCTGACTATCTTTAGTTATATTTAAAAACATCCCAAGGAAAATAAATAAACAAAAAGAAAAGAAAAATATAAAAAGTTATGCGTCAAAAAATACTTCCGCATCAATGTCAAATGCGGGCATGCGGGTAGCGTTTCCAGAAGGCTGGCGGTATTGCCACGTTGAATCGCAATGCTCAGAATCAGCCTTCTGGTCACGTGAAGTGTTGATCAGACGTTGATATATACCGTGTATGAAACCTGTGGATTCGTAAACACTAAACCCTAAACCTTTCCAAAGTGCTGTTTGAAGTACTAACATATTTCACTTTGTGATCATGGATTCTGCTTAAAATACAATTTTAAAAAAACATTTTACAGATGGATTGCAATTATTGCTACATTGAAATACTACTCGGCAAAAAAATCCTTGAGCAGAATGTTTCGAATTTCTAATTGTTTTTTCTTAAAGCATTTAGTCATGCTTAGTAATCTAATAGGTATTAAGGAACAGTCGCAAGCAGTTTTGGACTGTTTCTTAGTATCAGTATATTTTGCCTTGAGTACTAATACCCAAAATAATATAATTATTAGAATAAATAATTAGGATTGTAAATTTATAGATTGTACTTTCTTTTTTTTTAAATTCTAAAAGCATCTACCATTATTGTCTCTGCACCTCCTCATGGTTGACTGGTAGAGAATGCCTTAGGCATTAAGTCCGCCATTGTACTTATTGATGTGCATAAAGTTTAAAATAAATAAATAAATAAAAGCTGTTGCGACCTTTATACTAACCTTTTCCAGCGACCCACAATAAGACGCTTTCAAGGCTTCATTAAGTACAAAAAATCTTGATACCAAATGTTTATTTGAAATCTCGTTACAACGCTCATTGTACCAACTGCGCTCTGTTTGCACAAGAACCCTTTGTTCTTGATGTCATTATGTTTTCGTGTGTAAAGATACAAAGCACGAAAAGGAAAATGTTTTACCAGAACATATTTTAACAACGCTCGTTTAATGTGTTTACCTGTTTTCTGTCAAAGTACCGTAAGTTTATGCACGTTGAGTTTGTTCGGCATTCAAATTGAATAAATATTGAGAGTGTGTTTGCGCTGAATATAAGGTTCCTTAAATACAAGAACAAATTTTAATTCCAGCACCAGAAACAGATTAAAGAATTAAATGGTACTGTGTTGTAGCTTTCACAAACAACTACCTACTTGTACTTTTGCGTGCATTTGTTGAATAAGGTAAGTTTTTTTGATAACTTTTGCAACACTGAGAAAGTCATTTTTCAGAATCAGTTACTGAATCAATTCCACTAGTTTTAACGACAAAATACGGGTTTTTTTATATTTTTATTTCTTTTCTCACTAATTCTGAACAAACTTTACTGGTGGTAAAGCTGTTGTGAACGAGCTCGAGGGCGGCAGCACCACCGTCTCACCCTTTAACCTGCCGCCAAATAGTAGTGCTTTCATTACTGTGTTCCGGTTTGGTGGTGACATCAGGCCCTGAAATTACTGGCACATGAGGCATAACACCGTAGTCCTCAGCTGCAGTGACGCATTTATAATCTGCATTTGTGGATTGTTGATGTCCATGGGCTGTACTCCACTTACCATCAGGTGAACTACACGTTCGTTCGCTGTGAGCGTAGTATAAAAAAAAACGGTTTTCGGTTTTTTGTATAATAAAAACTTTGTGTATAACAATGCTGCCGGGTAACTTTACTGTCTCGTCGGTCTAGTGGTAAGCGTATGCCTAGTCACCACGAGGTCACTGGTTCGCTTACCATGTTAAGTAATAGTAATAGGTATTGGGATATCTATAAATTCTCAATAGCAGAAGGAGTTGGGATTGTACCCGATAGGTGGCAATTATTCACTTTTCATGAGTATATGAGTGTTATACAATCTTTTGGGTAATATATGTGTGATGTTATGCTGCTTGTTAATTAAGAAGGGATCCCGTCAAGACTGGTGATGCAATGTTACTCGTTTTGGTAATGGGTTTTGATACTGGTTACCGCGGCCATTATGCTAGGGGGCCCCTCCGGTCATAAGTCTAGACACCCTTTGAAACGTGTGTGAGTACTTTGTCTGCCAAATGGTATTCCGAACCTGATTAGGGAATGCTTCATAAACTAACCTGGATCTTTTGTTCGCAGAGTAACAGTGATAATACTAATACCTAATTTACCGTTTTGGAGGGTTAGGTACAAATAATTGTACAAAAAAATATATCCAGAAAGCAAAATAAAACATTAATTTTTTCACTATAACGTACTTATAAAAATTACACATAATCTTTAAAACTTGTTTATAAACAAAACCTACTTCTAATAAAATATTTTTTTATTACACACAACAATCTATGCAAAGCACATTCATACCGTATGAACCAAAGACTATTATAGTATGAATATAATATATTATATTATCTACTACACATGTTCCTGTCCCTAAAGACGGCAGCATATCTATACGTTTTCATCTTATATCGTAACTTGGAAACGTCATGTGCTAAGCGCATAGCAAACAGACAACTGATTAAATATTTCTTTCGTCTTGGAACAAACAAACACAATGACGCGTCCTATTTTTCTGTTTTTCCACAAGAAATAAAGATTTTTTACAAACTTTATGTTAAAATTATGTAAACATTTGTTCTCAGAATACATAAAGTTTTGAGGTATTAATTTTTATGTTTTAAAATAAACAAATGAGTTTAAACGTATGGTTATAATAATATTAATAACTGACACATCTTTTTTGTACCCTATAATGATATAATAATTATTCAATAATAATAAAATCTAGATTTAGTTATTTAATTCTACTGTGAAACTATAATTCTATTTGTATTGTATTGTATTGTGTAACTTATTTAAGTGTGCATGCTGTGGCCTGTAAGTGGAGGTACACAAACAACATTGTTTAAATCTCGATTAATACCACAAACTGTATGACATCTGTGTATTTTCGTTGATGGTCCTAAATAAATAAATAAATAATTATTTCACAACTCACACACAACGCCATCTAGTCCCAAACTAAGCAGAGCTTGTAATATGAGTACTAGAATAACTGATACTAATACTTATATTTTTTTGTAAATACATACATATCATACATAGAAACACCCAGACTAAGACAAACCCCCATGTTCATGCACACAAAGATTTGTCTTAAGCGGGAATCGAACCCACGACCGCGGCGTCGCAGGCAGGTACACTACCCACTACGCCATCCAGTCGTCAATAAAGTAAATAAATAAACTTATGTTGAGATATATTAACAAATAGCTGTTTTTTAGATTAAAGATAAAAATTAACGGTTTATTACATGTTTTTGTTTTTAAAACATATGCAAAGCCTTAGAAGACCTTGTAAAAATCATTAAAAAGTCACTCAAAAGATAGTGAGAGCCGTAAATAGTAATCTACCTGCACTTAATTACTCAGTGCCAGACTGTCGCCATTAAAACTCGCATGGAAATGCATTTAAGATAAACCAAGCTGATGTGAGGTTTCAGTTTAGCATTTAAGCCAAGCTTAAAACGAGCTTTGCCTTTTCCTCTGTTGCGGTCCGACGGACGGACTTATCTGAAATAGGACGGCTGGTTAAAAGGATAGGAAGCTCTTTTCAGTGACAGACCTTTCAGATGTTAAATATAGGAAGTGGTTGTGAATACCGTGAACACTATTTCTTGCCTATTCTAGCTATATGTTAATATAAGAAATTGGTCTGTTACGCTTCACACCTAAATTGCTGCAGAGCGCTAAACCAAATATATAATGAATAACACAAGTACACACAACACAAGTTTTTTTTAATTTTTTTTATTAATGATGTATCTAAGCAATTAGATACGTCATAAAGATAACAATCTAGTCTAGATATAACATTAGAGACTAATGAGTAATTTAATTTTGACCTAAGCTACTAAATTAATTTATGCTAAGAATATGTCCATTAACACCTATCTTATTGTCTCTATTATCGAAAATGACACTTTGTTCTTGTGTTCTTTTAAGGTAGCACTAAACCACTTGAATCACTCATTTCACTGAACTAGCTCAAAAGGTTTCGTCCTTTTAAGTCTTCTTACTGTGTCTGTGGTATCAAGGACACACAACACAAGTGAAAATAAATGATACTTTACATTTCTAGTTCAAAACATAGATTTTTGCAATACTAATGTATGTAAATAATGCAAATTCCCTCAAAATTATCCATACCTAACACTGTTCAGTTTAGACAACAGAATCGCGGTAACGAACCGAGTTTATAACAATGATGGCTTTTACGCACCATATTTTCCAATTTAACTGTATTCAAATACAATTATTCCATTCAGTTTAAAAAAGCTTTTGATTTAATTGTCCAGAGAAGCAAAAAGGCAATTTAAAAAGAGGATTGGAGCAAAGCGGCGTCTCAAACCAACTCCGGCGTTAGGCTTTGAGAAATTTATTGCGATCACAAATAATCTTACGCTCAGTTTTCCTCCTACAAAACATTCGTTTTAAATTCTTACAAGAGCAAAGTTCCAACGAAATACCGACAAATATACCCCTGATTACCTTCGGAATGCATATTATTTAGCTGTAGATTTGAATAGATGGTTTGTTAACAATTTTAATTTGGAAATGATTAGAATGGTTGTTCTTCAACTTTATACTTACATAGATAGATGAGATGACACCTATACCATATTATTCTGATATTAACCGTGACTTCTATTATTTTGACATTTAATATGAATCCTACAAAATAAATAATTCCGATTACATTATAACAAAAAAGATGGTTGTGCAACAAAAGAGAGCAAAATACATATTTGCTAATTTTGAGTCCCAAATAAGTGAAAGATTCTATAGTAGGTTAAAATCTTGAGCATAGTGAGGGGCAAAATAAAAAAAAATGTATTTTTATTAGTGAGAATTTATATTATATTCTAGTTAGTTATAAACACTTGGATAGTAAATGCATGAAACTATTCATTCATTAGTTTGAAGACATATAAGCTTCTGTGAAATGCTTTGTGAATTACATCGTGTACGAAGATGACATTTAATTTTAATAGAATTGATACTCAATCAAACGCTTATATAATTACGAACTCATCGAACCCACGACTGCAATTAATGTTCAACCATTCTGGTTAACCGATCACTGGTTACTAGAATATAAGCTAAAGTGTATTTAGCGATAGAATTGAATATTGATAGACAAGGAACTAGATCCAATACTGATGTCCGAAGATGTTTAGTATTCATGAAGTATGAACATTGATTATGAGTAGCATTTACTGTTATTTGAATTCTACTGGTAGGTCATAATAAGTCAATTGTAACTGTGTGTGGTATGGTAGAACAAGATAGATAGATAGATAGATAGAGTAATCTTTTACACCAATATTAACAAAGGTTATTTTGTAAACAAATGCACTTAAAAATTATGTTGCACAAAGGGCGGCCTTATCGCTTTAAGCAATTTCTTACAGGCAACCTTAGGATGGACAAGTAAGTAAATGAGCAAAGTTATGGGCGTTAATTAAAGAAAATAAAAAAGTAAAATGAAACGTCATGATAATGACAATGGAAATTATAAAATATAATAAATACAGAATAAACGAGAACTTCTCGTGAGGTCTCGAGTTCAATCTCCGGGTTGAGCAGACGTGTATATGGTTATTTTACGTTAAGAATTTCTTAATAGCAGCCCAGAGTCTGGCTTGTGCCCGGTGGATGGCGATTTACTCACCCTCAATCACTTTGATTCTAATCATAACAGATAAATGCGGTTGTTGTACATCTCTGCCACACCCTTCTGATTAATAAAGGCGTGATGTCATGATATAGTAAATTTAACTCATAATCTCTTTCATACATAGTTTATTCTGTATTTATTCTATTTTATAATTTCCATTGTCATAATCATGACGTTTCATTTTATTTTTCTATTTTTCTTTAATTAACGCACCAACAACTGCCCATCACTTGCTCATTTACTTACTTGTCCATCCTAAGGTTGCCTGTAAGAAATTGCTTAAAGCGATAAGGCCGCCCACTGTGCATCATAATTTATAAGTGCATTTGTTCACAAAATATCCTTTGTTAATATTGGTGTACAATAAATTACTTTATCTATCTATCTTGTTCTACCATACCACACACAGTTACAATTGACTTATTATGACCTACCAGTAGAAATCAAATAACAGTAAATGCTACTCATAATCAATGTTCATACTTCATGAATACTAAACATCTTTGGACATCATTATTGAATCTAGTTCCTTGTCTATCAATATTCAATTCTATCGCTAAATACACTTTAGCTTATATTCTAGCAACCAGTGATCGGTTAACCAGAATGGTTGAACATTAATTGCAGTCATGGGTTCGATGAGTTCGTAATTATATAAGCGTTTGATTGAGTATTAATTCTATTAAAATTAAATGTCATCTTCGTACACGATGTAATTCACAAAGCATTTCACAGAAGCTTATATGTCTTCAAACTAATGAATGAATAGTTTCATGCATTTACTATCCAAGTGTTTATAACTAACTAGAATATAATATAAATTCTCACTAATAAAAATACATTTTTTTAAAACATATACATGAACAAGCCTATTCTCACCAGAAAACTAAAACTTTGAGAAGTGAAAGCACTCCCCCTCAAGCCGTTTCACATAGTTCTACTCTACCACCATCTACTCAACCGCACGTAACGATACTCATAGCCTCATCGCGTAGCGTTCGTAGCATTGTCGTAGCAGCCACTACGAGGCTACGCATAAAAATCAAATGTCGTGCAGTGATTTTAAAGTCTTGTTTATTACTATTTTTAACATAACAAAGGTATATATATATACCACTTACATTTTAAAATTTAAAAATAATTGACAACAGTTTTATACACTCTTTGTATTATTGACGTTCGACAGCATTCGTTTTCATCAGCGTGCTATAAATTTTTCACAGTTCAAAATGTCAATAAAGTTTAACATTTAGTTTAACTTTATTTTCATATACTAGGCTCTAAATTGAATTCTTTAAAATAAAGTTCTTTTTTTGTATCATCTTGTTTGATATGTTATAAATTTACTTAAAATTGCCCAGCAAACCATAGATTTCCTACGGCTAGATAAACTGCTACGAAATTAAAATTAAATATTTGTTTACTCTCAGTAAATGATGGCAATGTTTATTTCCAAATTAGCATAGAAAAAGCAAGATTTATTTTTACGGAAACCTAAGGAGAGAAGTGAAGAAAAATGTCTTCATTAATCATTGTAGACCTAGATCTAAGGCGACATTTTAAAGCTGGCAGTTTCAACGAGCTTTAAGGGTGCGTTTATATTAGAAACACAGTTTGCTTGTCAATGAATGTGTATTCACTTTTATTTTAGTTATTTTTTTTTTTTTTTATGTTGGATAGGCATGATCTCACCTAATGGTAAGCGATGATGCAGTCTACGGTGGAGCACGCTTACCTATGAGATACCTATTAACTCTTGCTCTGAAGAGATGTGAGATTATGTGCTTAACCACGGTTCAATTTACCGTTACCATTATATTTGCAACAGAGCTACCAAATATTAAGTATTAGAAAAAAAATAGCGTTATAACCAAAAAGTAATTCAATAATAACGCTTTTCAAATTTCAATATGAAGAGTAATATTGTAATTTTAAAAGTAAAAAATGTATTGAAGCACGCATTTGATTACAAACAGTATGCTGTGTTTGAAAAAAGCTTAATTTTGTACCAAAAAAGTATATTATGAAGTCGATCACGGAGAGTGCCTAATCAAAATAAATTATGAATTTGCGAGCACAGAATAAATTCAAATATCAAAAAGTTATCATTTGATGACTGATAAAACTTTTTAAAAGTAGTTAAGTAATTTAAACACACATCGTGACTATGACGTCACTTATTCCTATAAATGAACAAATGTGTTGTGATGATTGCACAGCACAATAACATAACATCACGCCTATATTACCCAGAAGGGTGTGGCAGAGGTGTACAACACCCACATTTCACCTGTTAGGTTGTCAATCAATCAATCAATCTTCCGAGCCCTTTCTTAAATACACTGCGGTCGGTTTCTAGTCAAACGGATTAAGCTAAATATCAGTATTTTACATGCAGCGACGGCCATCAGATCTTCACAACCTAGTATGAGATAGATAGATAGATAGATTTATATAGAAAGATAGAACTTTATTTGTGCATAAGACATAGGAAATACATTTTACATTACATTTACGAAAGTTTCAATAACAATATTATGCACAAAGGGCGGCCTTATCGCTTAACGCGATTTCTTCCAGGCAACCTTTGGATGGACATTGGTGTAAAAGATTTACAGAAAGGTAGTTTTAGACAGAAATGAAGAAGGATTTAGCGCTCAAAATAGCCCTAAATAATAGGTATATTACTAAAATAAGTTAATATGCTATTTTTATTATAATACATATAATATATAACAATATTAGTTATTATTATTATTATTTATTAGTCTGGATGTTTCTATGTATAATAAGTATGTATTTACAAAAGAAAAGTATATATATGTATTAATATCAGTTATTCTAGTACCCATAGTACAAGCTCTGCTTAGTTTGGGACTAGATGGCGTTGTGTGTAAGTTGTGGAATATTTATTATTATTATTATATAATAATATGTGACGTCGCAACCGCGCGCCCACCGCTACCTCAAGATGCGCCCCCCACTGCATACCCCTGTGGGGTATATAAAGGACCTGCGCGCGCGACGCGTCCTCCTTGCCTGCGGTCACCAGCGACGAGTTAAGTGTCTCCTCAAACTTCGCTGCGCCAGGACTTCACCAAACCACATACCTACCAACCTACGCCTTGAGACTACCATGTATTTAATATAAATATATAGAATAATAATACCTTTGTTAATCTATCTATTGTTTCTATTTATTCTGTCTACCTAACTAGTCATTAGTAGACTACGTTACAAATATATATATATATATATTGCATTTTCTTAAAGCAATACAAACTTTGCGCTTGTCTGATTGCAACAGGCAACGCATTCCACAAGCGAACGGATTCAACAGTGAAGGACTGGTCATAAAAATCTGTGGATGGTCATAAAAATATGAGGTGATACGTGACTCTTTGTCAGACACGATGTCAGACTTTCTGGTCTCTGACTACCGACTACTAAAACAACCGGGTTCGACGGCTTTAAGAGTTCTTCGAGGTACGAAGGAAAACTCAACTCAACTCACCCATCCACGGCCGACCTAGCCAGAATTAGATCTAGCTAAACAATCTAGCTAGGATTAGATGGTGCACATGAGTTTCTCACCAGCTCTTCTCATAATGCAATACCCATCGGAGCTGGTACTTGGATTGATTTTAATTTTAATTTAAACAGTTTGATTAAAATTAATCTAAGCCCCGGTTATTCAAATCATTGTAATTAGTATAATTTAGTATTATTTATTATTTATTTTATATCATTTTTCGTAATGTTTTGACGTGTTCAAGCGCCTCCTGGGGCCTATGAAAATAAATGATTTGAATTTGAATTTGAATTGCTTAACCTGCAAGATCGATGGGTGGCTACGACTTAGCCATGAGCTCCTACTTAACAACGAGTGTATGTTCAGGCAAATGATGATTGCACAATAAATTCAATTCAATAAATTACCGATTAAATTGTTTTGTCTATCGTTG
This sequence comes from Hypena proboscidalis, assembly GCA_905147285.1. Classification (NCBI taxonomy): domain Eukaryota; kingdom Metazoa; phylum Arthropoda; class Insecta; order Lepidoptera; family Erebidae; genus Hypena; species Hypena proboscidalis. The sequence continues at coordinate 5,472,416 of LR990132.1, forward strand.
TTAGCACAGTTGTCGGCAGAAAAATAAAATATATACTGACAAATCACACTTTTGGCTACCTTTCCAAGATGCAAAATATCAATAACTGGTGGTAGAGGTCTTGAGAATGAGCTCGAGGGCGGCAGCACCACCATCTCACCTTTAACCTGCCGCCAAATAGTAGTGCTTCCATTACTGTGTTCCGGTTTGGTGGTGAGATCAGGCCCTGAAATTACTGGCACATGAGGCATAACACCGTAGTCCTCAGCTGCAGCGACGCATCTTTAATCTGCTTTTGTGGATTGTTGATGTCCATGGGCTGTACTCCACTTACCATCAGGTGGAATACACGTCCGTTCGCTGTGGGCGTAAAAAAAAAAAAAAAAAAAAAAAAAAAAACTAATTAACTAAATGTAACTAACTTTATAAATAATCACATAAAGTTATTTTAGTTTACGCTAATTAATTACAGGCAGAGAACAAACTAATAGTAACACGTATTTCTAAAGTTTTATTTTATGTATTACATTTTATTACAGCATGCAGGGTAAACATTTAAAGTCCGCATGGCAGCTAGGTGTGACGTTGATACATTGCTCCATGTTCTGCATCGCTGCAACCCCGACAACGTGTAACAGCAACAGATTTTATACAAAATATCACAATATTCTACTGTTTGTTATTTTTTAGGCAAAAACATGAAATTGGAATCTGGATATTATGTTTATTTATAAACAAAACTAGCGTGGAATATCAATAAACAGTAGCCTATATCATTTTTCAGGTCTGGAACTATCTCCATATCAAATTTCACCAAGATTAGCTTAAAAGTTTAGCCATGGAAACGTAATAAACTAACAGACAGAGTTACTTTCGGATTTAAAATAATATATTTTTTTTAATTCCAATAGTAGCACGGAGTTTGAATAATAACCGTTGGATGGCGATAAGCTCACCCGCTATTTGTTGGGACCTAAGCATGACGAATGAAATGTTGGTATTCTACACCTCTGCCAAACCCTTGTGGATAATATAGGCGTACTTTTATGTTATGTTATATACAATGCGGATGTGGCTGAAAGTTCTACAAGAGGTTAGTATAAATAATAACACATTGCGTTCCATTTTCTTTGCTTACCCTCATGATAAAAGGCGTGATTTTATGTATGTTTGAAGAAAAATATGATAATTAAACTAACTAGTTATTAAGTTTGAGTTGAGTTTAAATAGTAAATCAAATTGCAACCAATACCTTGTTGTTCCTACTATGATGTCCAGCAATTAATTTGTGCTATTCCAAACATAGCTTACTGAACAAACTAAATTATTTACATGGCCTTTAAATAAATACACAATTAAACTGAACACTGGGATATTATTCCAAAGCGATTAGTTTAACAAGTCCTACATAATAAATGATGTTTAAAATTATAATAATAATCGATAGCCATTAAATTTTGTGAAATGATATAATATGTATAACATTATTATGGTATATAATAATATGACGAAAGATTATAAAAAATCTGCAACAGTTAATATATATAATATATAACTGTCTTTTACTGCTAATTTAGAAAAGCAAAATCACATCACAGTGTATATTTCATCATCATCATCATTATCAGCCCAGAGACGTCCACTGCAGGACACAGGCTTTTGTCTGACTGAAACCAACAACTCCCCGCGATCTTGACCAGATCGTCCGTCCATCTAGCGGGAGGCCGTCCCATAGCTCAGCGAGTCGCTTAGCTGAAGTGGCAGTGGGCCGGACGTATAGCTCAAAGGACAGATGGCCGTTGGGGCAAAAAAGTCCTAGAGTGGCGGCCACGAACTGGCAAACACAGCGTGGCATTTGTATATTTACTTAAATATAATTAACTAGTTTTCGTTCGTGGCTCCGCCTGCGTGGTAGATCTATAAAAGTAGGTTTCATTATTTCTGGGTCCTTAAACTGTCCCCTAATCAAGTTTCATTACGATCGGTCCTGTAGATTCAAAGATTTTTGGGTACAAAAAAACAAACAAACAAAAAAATCTTTCGACTTTATAATTAGTAGAGAAAACAGAAATACATTTAAGTTTATTTGACTACAAAAGTATGCCAACAGTGATTAATTCACTCTACCAAAATAAATATTTTACAGCTTCCCATAAGTACAGAATTTACAGCTACTGTACATTTCACAAAGGATTGCAATTAGCGTTTTGTGTTAACGTTTAATACACGAACTAGCTCGTACGACCTTGTTAATTTTACAACGTACTCAATTACGGAACATACGGGTGTAATGTCTTCCTTAAATACATGTCTTTATAGTAGTATATTTAGTATGAAAAGCTTCCGTTACATATTATCGCAACAATATTTATTATACCATTATTATCATTTAGTTTGTTTATTAGCAGCTCTGATTATAATACATGGCCCACGGGCCTCTTCATATGATAAGAAGGGTTTGGCCATCGTCCACCACGCTAGCTAAGTGCGGATTGGTAGATACCCCACAACCACGTGAACTTTAAAGGCACAGACTCAGGTATGCAGGTTTCCTCATTATGTTTTTCCTTCACCGTTAGCGAGTGATATTTTGATATTTATATGATAAAAACACACATATCTTCGAAAATACGAATCATAACGATTTATTGACATAGGTAAGAGCCGTAGGTTCGAACCCGAGACATAAATTCGCAGTCCTACCGTCTCCCACGCGGCTTTTGCTACTGTTTAAAATATTATTTGTAGTTGTGTGTGTACAAACAGTTATGTCTATGTATGTTAATAAACATTACAGTTCTACCTAGAATTGTCGTGCTATTTTAATCAGTTGCACTTAGCACATAGGAAACGGTTTACGATTGCCATGCCATGAATATTAAAGGATGGTTGGAATAATTTAACATTACTTTGAAGACACACAGAATTAAATAAATAAATAAATGTCAAACAACTTTCACTCAACATCATCTAGGCCCAAACTTTTAAGGTTTTACTAAATGTTTTCTTTAAGTATGTGATAAGAAGATCATTTCAACCAGCTCAAATATTGTTAAAAATTTACATAAAATCAAAATGCATAGCACAACAATTCTTGCTTAAAATATCAAAAGCCTTTTTAGATATACATATATAGATATAGATTTAAGATTTCCATATAAATATTTTTAGTCTAGTTTTCAAGTAACTTAATATGAAATAGTAAGTACAAAAATCCAATAACGTTCATCGCAAAATTTACGTCAAACATTTCTGATATTTACGACATAAGGATACAAATCATCGTAGATATAGAAATGGAGTTTATGTCTTTAGATAACATTTGAAATCTCGTAAAGAAAATGTTATCATTTTTTAACTTATATTTATTACTTGTAATATTTTAAAGCAAATTATAATTTTAATAATATTTTATAAATTTACTATTCAATTACCAATCCGCACTTGGCCAGCGTGGTGGACCTTACCCTTCTCATCATGAAAAGAGGCCCGAGCCCAGCAGTGGGACATGTATTAGATACAGGACTGCTATAATTATTTATTATTCAAACATAATTGTGTGAAGGTTTTCATGAGTAGCAAAGTTAAAAAACATTGGTAACACAAAATAAAGTGACAATTTGTAGTTGAAACTTGAGTCAAGTGCTTGAACGTTTCAAATAGGTACTTGACGTTAATTTTCCACAAAATAAACAAATATATTTTATGAGTACTTTGCGACATTGTTTATTGTCCATTACATTGCAATGAGAGCTCGTAAATTCTTTGTAAGGTGTTATGGGCGATAATTTGCATTGTTATTTACAATTTGCGAGAAAATTACCCGGGTATTGCGCACTTTAACTGTTACTCAACCGTTTAGCTCGAGACTGATTGTGTTATAAACAATACCCAAGGTGAATTTAAAGGTCTTATTAAGGTAAGCAAGGGATATAAGGGAGCAAACATAGTATATATCCTTTAGTTAATAAACCTGTACCAGATTATTGGTACTCCATAAGAAGCAATCAAGGGTCCCATAGGGGATTATAAACTATGTACGATGTTATTACGATACTAAATTTGAGGGTAGCTTGGGATCACAGATTTCCATGTAGGGGCAACCACGACAACTCATGCTTGAAACTCATATTTATCTCTACGTACCTTTATACTATTGACTGCAAACTAGTGTTATATATGTTAACTTTAATGTGTGTTTAACAAAATAGTGCCACACATATTTGCGAGTTAAAATTTTAATTAATAAAACAAAGGTTGCTATTCATTTATGAAGTTCAAATAAAAATAAATGAGTACACTGTAACTGTTTTACAGTTTTGATCCGGATAGGTAACACAAAGCTTATGAATATGAGACCCAAGATAAATTAAATTTGCGTGATTTCCAATTCTTTATGGTTCACAGAAACGCGACGTCAACTTTATAACATTTCTGTTATTGTTTCTGAAGGCTTTATGTCATTCGAAATGATAGTCAAGAACTTCCCTCTATGAATATCATATGAAATGCCACATAAAACTGTAGATATTGAGGAATACGAATTTCAAGCATATTTTTATTATGAAGTGACGTGCGCAGGTTCATATTGTGATCTTTATATCTATTTACCTAATACCTATAACCTACACATTATTTTAAGATAAGAAGAAACATTAAAAATAATTCTTTTTTCATAATTTTTTTTCTTCACAATTTTCTTGAATATCGTTTCCATTTTAACATCAAACCAAAGAGTTTGTCATAAAAAGTAGTCATACACTTAAGTAGCGTCGAATATGACTTCGCTTAAAATGTCTAAATGATAAACGTACTAAAAATTTTATTACATACGGAAAGAAATTAACAAAATACTGAAACTAGACCAAGTATACAATAATACTTATAAAAAATTGAAAAATCTCCCAGGTTATTTAAAGTAATAAAATAACAAATTATTAAAATATTATTTTATACATAGCAAACATGTAGCGGCGCCATTGATGTCCGGCAATATATCAAGCTCAAGTGAAACACAAAAACACCCGGTAACGAGATAGTTCTACACAAATTATTTATTATATAATGCCTCATTTCCCGACGTAATAGGATTATGCCGTACTTATTGTACTCAGCTGTTATTTAGACCAATCAGCAACCACTGCAAGAACGGAAATAAATTGTTGCTACAGCATTTTATTGCCTGGGTATAGTAACGACAGGATGTGCAAATTATTGATGTCGTCGTCGTGGGTAGAACTGTTTTTATAATTATTATATTTGAATTCTTTGACATCACATCTTTTATATTCATTTATTATGATAACTATAAAAAGGCAGGAATATGCTACCATTTATTTTATTTAGATACTTACTGATTAGCATACGATTGTGAATAATATAATCTTCAAAGTCTTTACTTTTAAATTATGTTTTATTAAATTTATAAACCACACGTTAAGCGTTGCATTCGTATGAAGTCCACATGACCATTCCTTAAACTGATTATCTTGATATCACATATTCTTATGGGATTATACCGAATTTTCATCCTAAATTGATTGAATGATGACCCAATTTCAATATTTCCTGCATAATACAACATATGTTTTTTATCATAAAATAAAATCGTGTTATCCATAACTTTAAAACAGCATAATAAAATATATGGTATTAGCTTTATTTCCTAAAATACATTTTATTGTTTTAGGGTGAATATATTTTAATTTAAAAACTACGCCTATATATTACGCATAGGTACATATGCCTATAGAAGCTTTTATGTAAAAAAGTTAATTATTATATTCAATGTTGTAGGGGTCACAAGATTCATTATTATATTTGGATCGAAAACATTCTACAGAATTAGGTACGGTTCCCAAAAAACCAAAAGTTTTAGGTCTGTGATTAACGGTTGTATGCCAAAGTGCAAAATTAAATACAACTAAGAAACTGTTCCCTTTTGTGAACAAAAACGAAATAATTTATGACGGTCTGATTAGAATTTCAAAATTGTGCTAAATTAGTGGAATGAAATAGTTTTGTTTGCAAAAAGAGGGTAAACCTTAGGTACAAGATAAAATCTATCAACCCAATATAATTGTTAAAAAAAATAACCAACAATGTATTTTCGCAAAATAAGTTATTGAATGTTTATTTACCAACACAGACTGCAGTTGGGAAAACGATTTACCCAAATAAGCGACTAGTAGTAACTGTATTGAAACTGTGCCGCTGAAAACACGCAACTTTCCACACGCTATTTTATTTACTTTCAGCTTTTAAATGTTTACCCGTATTTCACCATTACACTTTATAGGGAAAACGTCATCCAGTGTAAATAATTTTTTAATCGAATATTCATTGACGCATACATAAAAGCCGTTTCACAGACGACTGGCCAATCGAACAATATAAAAAATAATTGCTTTGAACCTTTATTGCGACAATGATTATGTAAGGAACAAATATTTATGTTTTTTTTTCGCAAATACGTCGCAAATAACGGTACACCTCAAATTATCACGACATTATTGGGTAAAATATACATCACAGTACATTTGAAACAGCGCTTACAAACGTATGTTACGATTCAAAACCACTCATTCAACTGAAGGAGCATTTAGGCCAGAAGGGTGGCTAAGGTATCCTACTTCCTAGGTTAATAATGTAGACAGTTTTCATTAGGGCCGAGCATATTTTATTTAGACATACCGACGCTTCGCATTCCTCGCAAAAGGTCCTAAAACCTCGTTTGTCTTGAAAAAGATAATTCAAGAGAAAATAATATCGCCTATACCTGAATAAATTTACTTGGTGATTAAATAAAAACAAGTTGAGAGTAGTTAAGACAGGGATATGCCTTTAATGAACATTAATGAATGAAATAAATAACAGTAATCGAGTACACGAGTCTGAATTAATACGTATTTGAGTCAATTATGAATAGTGTTGTAGTAAAAAAAGCTGATTCTGTAAGTACTTTTAGTAAATTATTTAGTCTAAACACGTCATTTTCCTTTATTTAATAATTTACAAGAAACATAAAATATATTGCATTTTATAAACCGTACTTATGTTTAACATTTTTTAATACTAACTATAAGTATTACGTAATGTGCTTAAAACTGCTTCGAGATAATAATATCAAGAGAATCACTATTATATAAGTATTTACAGAGCTCGTCAGGTCTATATAAAGACTTAGGTGACAGCTCATCAGCAAAAAATACCGAACAAACGAAATACCGGTAATTTCTAAAAATAAATTTGTATAAAAGTTCCCTAAATGAAGCGACTTGTAAGGCTTGGTGAAACCAGAAATCTTCCTCTCTCAATCGCATAATTACACAGATTTCCTTCACGACTTTATTTAAAATCATAAAGCGTTTTTAATTTACGCCCAAGGTGCTGTGATTTTCCATTCGTTTGCCTGTCACGTCTGCTGTGTGCCTTTGCTACTTTTTCGTCATGTCGACTGAAATTAATTCATGCAAATGAGACTTGGCGTTGTCTAAAATGGGTTTAATCTTATCGCCAGTATAATTGCATGGGGCAACGCAAATAGAAGCTTAATTTTTTTATCAACATTTAATTTGGCGAGTTGCCAATTCAGACTTTTCTCTTTTTAGGAAAGTTTTTAATGAGTTTGTGTCCCAGCAGTCCAAGATGGGTAAGGATTACATTTTTGACGCCTACTGTTTCCTCTTTGAGAAATTGGCCAGTGATCTGTTCGTTTAACATCTTTTTCCTCTTACTATCAAGCTTCAGCGAAAAATTTGGAATTGTTACACGAATTTGATACGGATTGTATAACTAAGCTTAAATCTGCAGCTGTGGCGATGTGCAGAGAAACAAAAAGTGTGTTAAATTTGTTCGAGTATGTTTACTGGGGTGGTTTCCTTGGAAAGATTTATAAGACTCGTTATAGTACCGGCTGCAGTCACGTTCGACAGATTACTCGGGTACTGGTTCACGTGGTTTCGAGTATTACCGACGTATTTACGCTAAATAAAGTTTGGAATTTCTGCTTTGCTTTGTTCACATGATTTATTTTTTACCGTTTGTGAACAGTGCCATAGAAATACGACTAGAACTTTTGAAATAAAGAAGTAACCACTATGGAAATGGACAAGTTTCTAGTAAAACCTATTCAATTACACGGGTAAGAGTCAAGAAGCACGTGCGCTGTTGCATGTATAAATTAATAAAGTCAACTTTACATCTGCAGGACCGTTACTTGCTTTTAATTATAAATCCGACGTGGTACTTGCAAGTTTCTCAACTTAACAGTAACTGCATTAACGGTTGATGGCATTGTTGGTACGATATAGAAACCCTGAAAGTGTCCTCTGAAAGTAATTTTTATTTTACTCCCTCAATCTGCCGAGCCTTTTTCCAATGACATTGGGGTCGGCTTTAGCTGAATATCAGTATTTTACGTGGAATGACTGCCATCAGTCCTTCACAACCCAGTACGAGGTAATACGGTACTCTATGTCAGACTAGTTGACTTTCTGGCCTCTGGTTTCCCGTAACGACTGCCATACATGTTCAAATGGCAACCGGAACCGCCGGCTTAACGTGCTCTCTGAGGAACGGAGGAAAACTTGTTATGTTACAGAAGGTTACCCATCTACAGCCGACCGCGGTTAGAATTGCTTAACCTGCAAGATCGAGTTATCCACGCGGCGACGACTTAGCCACGAGAAATTTTACTCACTACTCGACAAAAAATGGAAAAGGTTTAAAATAGATTTGTCTCTCATTTCTCACTCTGCGTATCAGGTACTTACCAACAAATCTTTTGTGGTAAAAATGAGAGTTGATAAAAAAATCCAACTAACCGAAGTACTTAACAACTAGACTTACAAAAGGCACTTCCTACTTACTTTTTAGCAATATATAGTTTAAGCCCCAAAACTGCGTAAAATATTCATCAGATGGAAAGCTCGCATATAGGTTATTAAAAAAGTTAAAGCTCTGAATAGTACAACATTGAAGCATTTTTCTCGACACATTTAATATAATGTAGATATATTTATAACTTATCCAGAAAATAAAGGTAAAAACTAAGCCCCAATTTTACAGGTGTTAAATAAACTTTATTGGCGGCATAAGCATATAGCACGCATACATAGAAGTGACACCTGTGTCCTTTTCTCAAATGCTACTTGTGTCACTTTTAAAATCAGTCAGGTTATACTTTATGGGTCGGATAAGAACTATCCGGCACCTCAGAAATGGGCCCTAATAGATAGTACGGTCGGAGTAAAATCTTATCTTAATGTCTTGAGCTTATTATAATATAAAACTTTTGGGCATAGTCCAAGGTCAGACAGTCTGAATCAACTTGTCAGTTTAACAATTATTAAATAATTTCATATGACAGAAACAACATCATTTAGATACAAGAATTGGCTTGCCACGAAATGCTTGCGGGGCTCGCGATCTGCCAACAAAGTGAAACAACAATATAATTCTAACAATCCTTCGCACTCGGACAAAACTCCAATAAATAGATACTTGAAATAAAGGGCTCAGTAAATCTGGTCTATTGTTTAAGGGAAACTTTTGATTGCGTCACATTTCGTTGTCTAAATAATCTTGAGAACATAACAAAGGAAAACTTTGGACCAAATATAAAGTTAGGCCATTAAACGTGTGATTGGATACCCAATGATATTTCTCGAAGTTAACCAATTGTTACAAATTGAGTGTTAGTTTCATAGCTTCATCGCAATTGTTTGCCAAAAGTCAATCGATGTTTTATTATTTATATTCCCACGTAATATAAATATATTATATTACATAAAAGTTTTGATTAAGTTTATATAATTTTCAGATTAGTTTCAGAATGAAAATGAAAGGAGGTAGTCAAAATAAACAAAATCACTCATTTCAACGTAATACTAATCAAACATCTCTATTTTAATTAAAATCAATGCAATGTACCTGTATATTATAATAGCAGTCCTGGCTCTATTACATGTGCCACAGCTGGGCTCGGGCCTCTTCTCATGGTGAGAAGGGTTAGGCCATAATCCACGACGCAGGCCAAGTGCAGATTGGTAGACTTCACACCATCTCAAGTACTTTTTAGCCACTCTTAGGCATGCAGGTTTCATCACGATGGTTTATGACGGAGAAGGTATCTCCAGAGTGTTTTTTTTTAAAGTGTGACATCAGCATAGTCAGCTATGCTGATGTCACACTTGTTCTATCAATTATGTCGTCACAATTGTTGTTCTATCAATTCTAGGACAGTCAAATTATTAATCCTAATTATTATCGAAGAACAGTTGTAATTGCGCCGATATATATGATAAATATACACTCACAATGTGCACTGTTATTTTATGAACTAATATTCGTAATAAATTTAGGCCACATCTAGAATACTCTACAAGTTAATACAGTTATGTCATTGTAAACGCTTCACGCCTGCAACTACAATCTGTCACAAAGTTAGTTCTTGGAAAATTCTCAGCAAATGTAAATCAAAGACGATGTCGCTTCCTTTACTAATTCAGTTACTACTCTTGGCATAATTATGAAAGTCAAGAGATGGGATGATAACGTACTAAGTGAGAGGAGTACCATCGCTTGTAGTTTATTCAAGATTTTAGAAAGTTCATTGCAATTATTGCCGCTTGAATATTGATTAGTACTAATTGTTTTGTTATTTTAAAGGACTACTGTTTACACTGTTACTGATATTTTTGTTTATGTGAGCTTATCTTTAAAATACTGGTGAAATTAGGAAGAAGACGCATACAATGTTGGCCTCGAAATATATAAAAAGTTGATGGTTATATAATAAGATAAGTAATATTATACTTTACCATTTCTAAAAAAACTGGCGGATCTTGTCAATCTGAGAGCTGAATATTTAATTTTGGAAAAAAACCGAATTTAATTAGAAAAAATACACTAAAAAGTAAGAAATACATAAGTAATATTCAATGTCTCGCCTCATCTGTGTATAACTTGAAAGAATACAGTAAACTACCTTGTAGGCCTATATTTGAAGAATTATCCAAATTATAACAATGTGTCCTTACACATTTTATCAGTTGATAAAAAGTGTAATTACTCGTAATGTGGTATCTTCGACCAAAAGTTATGTTTACGTATCTTATAAGATAAAAGCTTTTCGTTACTCAAAATATATAATTAGTAAAAGCATTTCAATATTGGTACAACATTAAGTAATTACGAAATGTTATTCAAGTGGTGAAATTTACTTCACACAATGTAATTAATAGCATTAATGTGATGAAATTACAGAGTTAAGGAAAGGCTTTGATGTAGGATGCACGGTATTTAATCTGAATAAGATGTAATTTAATTTAATTATACCGCCTGTTCACTACAAGGTTTCCTATCCCTGAAGTGATTCACGAGACGTTTTAAAATTAATGTTTTATCATTTATATGGTATTTTAAATACTTGTAATATTTTAAAGCAAATTTTAGCTTTGCTGTGCCTTTTAAGGGTAAACCAAGTAAGGTTCGTCTAGCTAAGGTATATATATACCTACGACGCGACGCTGGCACAAAAGAGTTGAGAAATTTCGAGTGTAGCAGCATACGAATACATAGCTGAATTGGCAAAAGCACTTGGGGCGTATACCCAAGGGATGCAGGTTCGAGTCGTGCTGGATTCTTAATTTTTCAACTTAAGATATTTTAAATGTCGCTGGCTCGTTTTAAGGGTAGATCTGGAGAGTCCATTATATATATACAGCACGCTTATAGCCCTTGGAGGTAGACAGAGACAATTTTGTAACTATACATAATTTCCATAGATAAGTAATTGTGGCACCGCCTCGAGTCCGAGGTTCAGTTCTTTTATTGATTGTAAAATTACTTATTTGTATATTCATAAGTTATTTTACAATCAATTCAAGATATATGTAACGTGTAAACAGTTCCTTTACACCATTTGGTATTTTATATCTTAATTTATATACCTTTAGATAAGAGTATCTCACACTTGAGCTTACAACCGGCCACACAAAACACGACACGATGAAGACTGAGCAGTGTAACCACTAATAACGTTCGGAGTCACGATTTGAGCAAACGCCTAACAAGCAAGACTCGACAAAGAAGGCAACAAGGAGTCTGGCACTAGATTGCTTCCTTCCGGAATGAAGTGCCGACGTGACTCAGATATACACCCCGCAGATGCGACACCATTTTAATGGGACAGTTTAAGAGCTTGTTGTGCACTGTCTGCTCTTATTTTAACCTTATCTACACAATATAAACTATGCTGAAGGTAACTAACTACTTATTTAAAATCTGGGTAAGGTTGAAAGATGAAAAAGCAGGTAAATATAAGGTTTCTAGGTTTTTCTGTTTTGTGGTTAGCCAGAATTGCTATTTTACATTAACAAGTAATCACTAAGGTAGTGACAAAAATTTTAAATTAAAATTTAAAATATAAAAAAAAAACAGAAAGTAATGAAAAAATAATAATGAATAATAAAAGAAAGAAATAAATCAGCAAAGTGTGTGTGATGTGTAGTGGTGATGTGTAATTGAATATGTAAGTGTGTGTTGAGTTTGTTATAATATTATGGTGTATGTGCGTGAGTGTAGTGCCGGATTAGCCATATAGATAGCAATATTAGCAAATGCTACGGGCCCCGCGACTTGGAGGGCCCCGCGCTTCAACGCTTGTCTGACCGTAAAAATAATTAAATTTAAATAGACATATCTTGGATGCCTAAAGGCATATGAATGCATATCATACAAATACTAGTGGTTTTGGGGTATTTTGGCAGCTAAAATTACTTACAACATAATATATTTTGGAAAAATAGTCAGTAATGGTCAGTGCTTACAAAGACGATTTAGAGAACAACCTAGGCAATGAATTTGGGCAGTTCGCTGAGCTGCTCAAAACAGATGTTGAAAAACTAAAGCAACCTAAGAGCCATGACCCCATTGTGTAATTTAGAATCTTCATAGTTATAAACTAATTTACTTTAGGTACCTAATTTAATTTAAATTTTATCTTATTAATTTTATTTTAGTTGTTAAATTTATTTTGTTCTTTGTTTAACGTACTACCTTGCTTGTTGAAGCTATTTAATTAAAGTGCTATGTACAGATATAATTGGGCGTCAGATTTGCAATTTTTTTCATGTAAAATATAATAATGTATAAAGTGTTTAATCTGTCATCTGTTTCTGTACCTTCTAAATAAAATAAATAAATGACAGATTTTGCTACAGGCCCCGCGCTAGCCTAATCCGGTACTGCGTGAGTTAGTAGGTGTATATGCGTGTGTAGCTATGATGTATGTGTGCATAAGTTCTTAATGATGTGTGTTGATTAATTAATTAATTAACGCCCATAGATTCATAGGAGAATAGTCTCAGTTTCTTCATAGTTCAATGTAAGTAGCCATTTTGTAACAGTGTTTTTACAGGCAAAGCGAGTGTGATCTTTGATGTTTCACATGTTTTATTGATCTGATTGTAAATATGAGGATGAATAAAGGCAGGGCAATGTCTGGCAAGTAAATAACTGTAAACAGACAGTTCTTTTGAGTTTTTTTTTTTTTTTTTTTGTGTTTTGATGTTTGTTTTGACGTGTTCAAGCGCCCCTTGGGGCCCATGGAAATAAATGATTTGATTTGAGACGACAACAATATTTTTTACATATTTTTGTATAGTTCTGTGTGTAGACCAACATAAAAAATGTGTAGATTATATGCAGTTCGGCATTTGGAACAAAAATATGTTATAGTCATCCGATTTTACTCTAATATGAACAAACTCTATTAGCGAGGCGAATAAAAAATCTAAATATTTTTCGATGTCACAGTAAGCTCCGTGTTGATATGTAAAACAAACTGACACACGTATGGATTAACTAAAATAGAGCCTTCTGTGTGATGACAATGTCATAGGTATAATCTATTTTTTTATTGATAAGAGCCTAATAGTGCCGTAATGTAAGGTGTACAGTGGGCCAACGATATAGGTATGCAGGGCAAAAACTTCGAGGTCATCGTAAAGACTTACTACACCAGTTGTGGATAAGTGAGTTTCATATATGTTATAGGGTTAAGTTCAAATATAAATCAGAGGATTACTTGAAGATATGCGCACAGTTTCATATACTTCCACTTTACGAGCGCCGTGAAATAGCGGACATTACTTATTTCCTGAATGTATTAACTGGTAAGATAGACAGTCCTGACCTTCTTTCTAAAATAGCATTTAATGTGGCAACCAAATCAGCGAGGCATTATACCCCAATCCATCTACCATTGGCATCTACAAACTATCGCCAGAATGCGTTTCTGTGGAGAGCGAGGAGCTGTTTAAACACACAGGCTAAAAAGTAAGATTTTGATATATTTGTGTCTAAAGTTGAATCAGTGAGACGGGTGCTCAGTCTGGATTTTTTCTCAAAATTTTCTAATGTTGTGTCAATTTTAAAACATTAAAGAATGTAATTTTATTCATGTATAAGTTTATAGCCACACATATTAATTATTGTATTCAATTGTTTATCAGCGAAGACCTATAATTAGCTATATGTTACATAATTATTATTAAGTATCATAAAATGTTATAACCTGCTGTTGGTCTTCCAATAAAATAAAATAAAATAAAATAAAATATCTAAATAGTGTGTATATTACACTTCTTAAATACGTAATTCACACATGCATATAATCTTGCAGTCAGTTTTCACTATGGCGTAGAAGATTTGGCCTGCATACCTAATTGCTTGGGCCACTGAATATACTTTGACAGGACAACAACAAATAAAATATGATTACTATTTGTCAGTCAAGTATGTCATCGCGTTGCTAAAATGTGGGTTGATAACTTATAAATGAAATAGGGATTATGTTATTTAATACCAAAACGGCCTTGGTGGTCTAGTGGTTAGGATATGCGCCACTCACCACGAGGACTCGGGTTCGATTACCGAGTCGGACAAATAAATATTCCACAACTCACACATAACGCCATCTAGTCCCAAACTAAGCAGAGCTTGTACTATGGGTACTACAATAACTGATACTAATACATATATACTTTTCTTTTGTAAATACATACTTATTATACATAGAAACACCAAGACTAAGACAAACCCCTATGTTCATGCACACAAAGATTTGTCTTAAGTGGGAATCGAACCCACGACCTCCGCGTTCGCAGTACCGAATCCGCCATCCGGTCGTCAAAGGGTTATTTGTGATTTTGCCGTCAGGAAATTCACAATAACGGCGATAGGCTCACCCCCTATCCCATGGGACCTAAACATAACAGGTGAAATGTGGGTGTTGTACACCTCTGCCACACCCTTCTGGGTAGTATAGGCGTGATGTTATGTTATGTTCTGTTAAATACCAATACAATGACATGTACGTTGTGCTAATACAATGCATTGGTAGCTTAATTCAATACGGGATTATAATTACTTGTGATCGGACTGTTCTAATTAGATTGTAACGACATTGATGCAAATTTCATGTATGATGTCAGCAAATATCATTAACGTGTCTTGCAATTTAAATTGTTAAATAAACGTCGCATTCTATTTGGATTGTAGGCTTAAAATGTGTTCATATTTTAGTCACATATATAGCAAAGTAAGGATAGTCACCACAACTTATAAGAGAGCTTTGGTACACAAAAATGCTAACATAACTTTTTGTTGTATTTTGTGAATTTTTGTCATACAATACTAGACAAGCCCTAATACGTAAAACCTCCAACTGGGGCAACTATCCGGGTTATATTCTAGTATGTATGTTTAAAAAAATAAAATATGGATGCAGGAATAGTTTTTATACATTAATTGCAAACATTATATGCTATGGTATTGTTGTCACCGTAGTATTATTTTTGTTACCTACTAGACTTTTATTGTATAACTAGGTGTGCATGAAAAGAGCCTTCCCGAGTGACGTACACAACGATTCCCTACGTCCGGCGCACACTGGGCAATTCGCGAGTTCTCCAAAGCGAATTGGCTAAACTTTTCACCACGATGGCAGGTCAAAATAAAATTTGACTCTGCCATCGACACGACGAAGAAGAAGAAGATTGTATAACTGAAGAATTTTTATGTTGCTTAATTGTTTGTCAATGGAAAATGGAATGCCCACTCACTCTACCTTATAACATTTTGTACGCCTAAGATGGCAGAACACGTAGAACTATAATCCATATTTTACTATCCTGCTTGCAAGCATATCTTGTACAGTACACACGTGTTTGACAAAATGAATATCTTTAATAAATATTATTAAAACCGACGTGAGGTGAAGACATTATTATTGAGAATACGGGTTACTTACGTTACTTTAGCCGGGATATGCCAACTAGTTTCGAATCTAGTACGTAGATTCATCAACTGGGCTATTATTCACTAGATTCGAAACTAGTGTATTTGTAGAATGCTGTTGCTTATTTAAAAAGAACATGGCGATCCATCGTCTCTGCCTACCTGCGTTGGATGAAGGCGTGATTTTATGTGTGAATGTATTATTCAAACCATTTCTACGGAATAGCAGCAAAGCGCCCATTTAATCAAAACTGGGTAAGATACAAACGTAAAAATAAGTAACGAGGTAAAAGAAGCAACATTTGTGCTGAATGAGCCGCTTATTCATACTGTACAGCCACTAAATCAAATTAAAGTCCGCAATAAACAAAAATGCTACACTTCAACAGAGAGTTTTTGACAATAGCTTAACTTTATAACTGGAGCTTCTTCTGCCTCTTTGCGAGGATATGTACTTTTAAATGTGCAAACATATTTTGCTTTTTTAATTTAAATAGTCCTATTTCCATTCATAACTGCCTTGCGTGGTTAGCGTACGCGCTTCTCACCGCAAGGTCTTAGGTTCGCTTCCCGGGTCGGGCATAGTGTTATCCAACACTAAAGAAGGAACCTAAACGGGTGTGTAATGTTTGATATAATAACAAATGCTCTAATTTTACTTGAAATAACGTTCATATGTTATAATTTTCATATGCTATAATATCAAATAACCTAATTTCATATGATATAATGTTTTATATGATATAATCTTCCTTTGATATAATAACATTTTGTATAAAGTTCATATGATATAATTTTCAAAATGCATAATATTCTTTTAATATAACTTTCATTTAACCTAATGTTCTTTTGACCTAATTTTCTGGTCGAGGTCGGACTTGGTCGACGGAGCCCCGCCTCGCGGGGCTCCTACTTCTGGTTGGTTAAAAAAAAAACCACGAAGGGGATGGCGGGGTCGTAGACCCCGCCATCCCCTTCTAACCTAACCTATCCGAGTCGGGGTGCCCTAAAGTCCAGATTGCATCCAGATCCTCCTGGTGACAATAGTTGGGTGATAAAATAATAATTATACTGTCTACCCACCTCAAGTATAAAAACTAATTTTGGTAGCAATGTTTATGCGATGCACTTTTGCTAGCACCAGGTTAGCAGGCGTTTAAAATCGTATCGAATATTCTAAATTATATTAAAAGTTACTTAGAGATTATGAATATTATAGTAAATAAATAATATACTAAACGAATGTTATGTCAAATGTGCATTATAAAAAGTGTTCATTATATCAAAAGAAATTAGATAAAATGAAATTATATCAACAGATCAATATGACAACTGATCGTTATATTAAATAAAATTATATTAAGTGATATTATGTCAAGTGACCGTTAGATTTTTTGTTATTATATCAACCGTTACACACCCAACCTAAACATATCAGGTGAAATGTGGACGTTGTACACCTCTGTCACACCCTTCTGGGTAGTAAATGCGTGATGTTATATTATCTTATGTTATTTCATAACTTTTCTATTTTAACCAATTAAATAACAACCCGATCACATTCTTGAAATAAAAAGAAGGTAATTTGCAATTAAATTTTATCAAGAAAACTTAGCAATTAAAAATCTGATGGAAGTATTAGCATACGTTAAAATAAAAACACATGTGTTCAACATCACATTTAAAACGGTACATAGTAAATAATAGACAATAGACAACAAACAACTCAAATGCATATTTATGGTCCTGAATACGCGTGTTTTTAATAGAGCATAAACTAAAGGTAAACTCATTTTGCCTAGTCTATTCAATCGAATTTATCTAATATTACTTGCGTCAG
This sequence comes from Hypena proboscidalis, assembly GCA_905147285.1. NCBI lineage: Eukaryota > Metazoa > Arthropoda > Insecta > Lepidoptera > Erebidae > Hypena > Hypena proboscidalis. The sequence continues at coordinate 5,490,540 of LR990132.1, forward strand.
TTATTACATTAGATAAATAAAATGTTCTGACTTTAGTTAGTCTGACTTGTAAGACTTGTTTTCCGTTATTGTCCTATCGTGACCTTTTTACACGACTGCGTCATAAGGAGGGTAATGTTTTTCAAGCGTATGTTTCTATGTGTGTATGTATGTTAATTTCTTGGGCACGCCCTAGAGCCCAAACTACTGGAAGGATTTTGACAAATGAGGTGTCGTTAAATTCATCAAAATAGTGGTAGTTACATAGGTTATTTATTTATTATACACTTTATTGTACACCTTGAGTTTACAATTATAACTTATTTCTAGTGATAACAGTACAATGGGCGGCCTTATCACTAATAGTGATTTCTGCCAGGCAACCTTGGGATGGAAATAATTTTAGAATTTGGCGTAGTTATATACGAGTAAATAGGTAATATAAATTTTCAAAGTGGCGCCAGAAAATGAAAAAGACGGGGGAAGGAAGATATGGTTATTTTTTCCTACTAAGATAAGAAAGATAAGATAAGATAAGATAGGGAAGAGTGGAAGACCTTGGGGGAGACCTTTGCCCAACAATGGGACAATATAGGTTAAAAAAAAAAAAAAAAAAAAAAGTAATATGGTTATCAAATGAAGGGTCATAAAAATACCTTTTCAAATATATTTATATCCTTTCACATGCATGTGACTGATTAAACACAAATACTAAAAAAGAACTAAAAAGTAAGAATTAATATTATTATAGTATATATCTTCTTGTTTTTATCTTTTTTGTTTATTTATTTTAAGCATTGGTGTTTTTTGCTTAGATAATAATAATTTTATGTTGAACAAGTCAATATTGACTAATGCTTGAGCCGTAATCAATGCGATAACGCGAATATTCGTGCTTTCACGATATTTGAATTTATTCATAATGTTGCAACGTTGTTTTTGTTTACATTCTTCTTCGCATTTTATCGAGTGAATGTTTACTCATATAATGGCAACGTGTACCGCCACCCTGACATTACAATATACAAACAATAATTAAGGTTATTCAGTAAGAATCTTTATTACCTATAGTAAAGTCAAGAAAATAATGCTTTTGTGACGTCTATCGGCTGATGAAAATGATGACCAATAGGATGCGACAATAGAAAAACTATGTCTTAGAGTCAAAATGATGTGTGTGTTGAACGTATGTTTTTGGAAACCCCACGATACAGGCGCGATCAGCCCTCGTGCAAGCGTCGTTTACAAAAGAAAGTAAAGTGGTTGACCCGCAGCACTTCCGAAATACCTCACAATATTGTCAAAATGTCGTTATTCTGAAACGGAGGAGTAGAAACAGAGTGACTTAAAAAGAATAAAAAGAATAAAAGAAACAACAAATCCAATGCAATAAACTACCGAAAATATCCATTCTATTATGTCCTATTATGGTTGCCTGGAAGAGATCGCGTCAAGTGATAAGGCCGCCCTTTGTACGTTATAGTTTTAAATACCTATTTACTTGTATGTTTGTTACAAATTTGATGTACAAATAAAGTTTTCCCTATTTATCTATCTGTCTAGCGCTAGAGGAGAACAACCTAGAGTGTTTTGACTCTATCCTATCCTATTGCTTAACTGTCAAACTGAAGCGCCAACCCGTTGATAGACCTGTAAATACGTTACCTCGTATACTTTTTGTTACAAAGAGTGTACACAATATGTCTTCATACATTCATTAAACGCGGCGACGTCCATGCTAAATAGCAAGAATCCCACTCTCGTCATAAAGCTGGGACTATAGGGAATAGCAACATGGACCACTTAAAGCATTATTCAAACGTTTGTCCTTATTTATACGACTGCATAAAGCAAGTGACATAATTAAATTTATCTTTCGGTGAAGAGCTCGTCAAGAGGTTTATAAAGAGGGCTTTTAAATATGAAGAGGACATTTACTGCTTATAAATATTTATTTCAGTTTAATAAAGGTAAGTTTAATTGCAAACTGTACACTTATACGACTGAAGGATTTTTTATTAACTTGGGTCTTATTTAAGAATACTTTACAACGTCAAAAATAATTTATCCTTATCCTTAATAATAGCACTGCTGGGCTCGGGCCTCTTTTCATGATGAGAAGGGTTAACCATAGTCCATCACGCTGGCCAAGTGCGGATTGGTAGATTTCACACACCCTCGAGCTCTTGTAGGCACTCTCAGGCATGCAGGTTTCCTCACGATGTTTTCCTGCACCGTTAGCGAGCATTGACTACATAAAAAAAGGCAGGACTGAGTGTCTTGAAACACTTACTGAAGCACCCATAGTAAGTCACACGTACACACAGAACACACACATTGACACAATAGTAAGTCAATCGCCCGCCATTACGCTTTGGACTGTGCTGTTGCTCGGATGTTCAAGTAAAATAATTAAAAATGCCGTCTTGTGTTGTGAAAAGCTGCCGAAACCATAGTGCCTCGACAAAAAAAAACCAGGAGATCACTTTTCATAGGTAAGCAAGTAATATATTCAGCTTATTGCCGAAATTATATCGTTTTCGTAAAAAAATATACCAAAACTATCAGTGTTGACAGTCAATAAATATTTTCATTTACCCTGAATTTGGGTAAATATTTTTTATATAGTTTTTTAGTAAAGTATTAAATACATTTAGTATAAATTATTATTCTATGTTTTATAGATTTCCTGCTGCAAACGACGCATGAAAAAATTATTGGATAAAAATAATTAGAAACTGCAGAAATGATAACAGTTGGTATCCATCAAAATATAGTGTAGTCTGCAGTATACACTTCGAGGAAATTGATTTATATAAAACAAAAGGTGGACTTATTCGCATTGTCAGCTTTGTCTCACCAAAAAAGGTAAAACAATAGTATATTGTTTTAAATAAAGTATTAAATTAATAAATAACAGTACTTTAATCTAAAACTTTTTATTTCTTAGTTTAGTTTATTATTATTATTATTATTTTTTTTATTTGCCAATATTTATTTGAAATATTGAAAAATCGCATGTAAGTGAATCTAAGCTTCGTGATTGTTGGTTTAGTTTAACTTAGATATTATATTTGGTTTGTACATTTTGTTGACGTTTTCAAGCACTTTCTGATAGGTTATGTAATGAAGAATTTTTGTTTTTTATTTTTTTGATAACTGCCATAACTTATCCTACTATCCGATTTCGGCTCCAGGTCCTAAACTGGGACACCCTGTATATCACTAAAGCATCTTCACCATCTAAGAATTAGGAAGCGCCGTAGGAGTCGTAATTTTAAAATATTTTCCAAAAACTGGGTAGCTGCACTAAAGCATCTTCGCTGCCTTGCGTCAGGAGTACCCAGAGCAACGAATTTTGTATATATTCCCTTAATAAAAACAAATAACTTCCAGCTGCAGGCCCGCATCGACTGCTAGAAATATAAAATCAACTTTGTAGCGTACGACTGCTGACGCTACAAATGGTACTTAGGCGCAAATGCGCAGTTGCTCGGCTCGGCAGTCGTCTCTCCACATTCACGCCGTTAGGTCATTAGGATTAGTTTATAACATAAGTATATATAACTGGTACCAGTGAATAAAGTATTTAATTAGCACGCAACCTCTATCAATTAACAACATTGAAGACCCCCTACATTGGTGACCCCTGACAATGAATATGCAACCTTCGCAAAAGATACAGAATATCGTGTTTTCGGAGTGGATCGGAGCGTGCATACCGAAAGAACGGACATCGTGGCACGTGCACATGGTCAGCGATTTGGACAGCGCATGTGCGGCGGCTGAGCAGCTTCCGGATAGAAGATACGAAGTAGTATGGAGGTAACCTGCACATATTTCAATGGGAGACGACTCGCCCTGTTTGCTTGGACCAACAGGGCTACTGACCAGGCAAACAAAACATAATAGAAGCATCTGGACAGACACTACCAGCGGTGAACGACTCGAATATTTGTGGCTGCATTGTTAAGCTTACGATGAAGAAGCAAATAAAGCAGTCCACTGTGGAGTTCGGAGTATATGAACGACATGGAGGCAACCAGGGACGGACGCGTAAGGCGACTGGAGCTAAGTGCAGGGAGACATACCGCATTAGTCTGAAGGTCGCAGCATACCCTGAGGATCAAGATGGCATGGGACACGGCGGCGGCACTCTGCAAGTACAGTGCGCGCGTCGTAATCGCGTATCACACCAGGGGCGAGGCAGATTCCGCATCGGTGTTGGATGGCGCAACCTGTCATTCTTTTTATATCGGCCTATTTCTCGTGTGTAGTGTACTGGTAGATTTATGAAACTAGTGATTTTGCGAATAATTGTGTTTTCCGTACGAATAGCTTTATACATACGCGTCATACGGCAAGTAAAATATATCAGTTGTTTTGTAAGATTATAATCATATTTGTCACATTTTTGTACCCTTTATATTGTATAGCGTGATGATAAAAGTTAAAACCCTCATTATAGTTTGTGCTTATAAATTGCGTCAGGCACACCTGCACGGTGTTAAGTTACGAAGTTGTTATTGTGTAAGTCATTTGATCATTTTGATGTGTAAGCAAAAGTGTAGTAGAATTGTTATCGATAAATACTTGAAGGAACATTAGGTCCGTGACACATTAGAATTTTGTTATAATTATTATTGTAAAATTAGATAGTAATTTTTTTTTTTTGTAATAAAAAATTCGAAAATAAGGGGGGGAGTATTGTAGCGTACGACTGCTGACGCTACAAATGGTACTTAGGCGCAAATGCGCAGTTGCTCGGCTCGGCAGTCGTCTCTCCACATTCACGCCGTTAGGTCATTAGGATTAGTTTATAACATAAGTATATATAACTGGTACCAGTGAATAAAGTATTTAATTAGCACGCAACCTCTATCAATTAACAACATTGAAGACCCCCTACAACTTTGTTTCGAAATTCAAACATAAAGTTGTTTTATATTGTTTGGTTTTTGGCCACGGTATTATATAACTACCTATATCATGTTTGATGGTAAAAAGCAGCAAATAAAAAAATATAAGAACTAAACCTCTAAAATATTTATTTAAATTATTGTAAAAATGTGGGTAATATTTCTCATGGCTGGTAACCCCTAACACACGCACACATAAACAGACCGCCGCCATTTTGGTGCTTCCATCATTTTATAAGTGACATTCTCTCCTGCTTTTTTTATGTACTCTATGTTAGCGAGCGATAATTTATATGACAAATACACACATCTTTGAAAAGACGATATATATATATATTTTTCTTAACGATTTATTGACAGAGGTGTGTACCGTGGGTTCGAACTCGAGACCTTCGACTTAGTAGTCCTACGGTCTCCCACTTGGCTATCGCTGCGGCTTATTCATCCTAACTGCTAGTATAAATGCAAAAGTTTGTGATAATGGATGTATAAATGTTTGTTACTCTTTCCGTTCCACGTTCATGAGTAAATCGTGCCAAAATTAGTAGCCACACACAAAACAGGCATCTTTATTAATTGACCACTCGTGATCGACATAATAAGTGATATATATTATGGCTGTCCTAATCAAGCAATAATATGATAGTCAAACTGATAACAGCTTTATATACATGAAAAAGAACGTAAATACCGCAATTTGTGTGCTATTTTTCCTTCTGTAGGTAAATGTATACTTCCGGGTATGTTATGTATATATATTTTAATAAAGCTCAACGCTAAGCACATTTTCCGATTTTAATATCTGAGCGTCATTTTTCATCTGTTATACAGAAGATATTGCGAGATCTTCATAATTTATTTGACATTCATAAGCGCCCTGATAACGTCTAAAATGAATAAATTATATCGGAACTCGTTTTTCGTGGAAACACCTACGTCGTACATACGTTACTTCCTTTACGTTTGTAGTATATTATGTTGATTTGATATAAAAATAGAACAATATTCAAATAATCGATAAAACAGGTGATATAACTAGTGTGAGCGAGCTCGATGAAGGAACCGACACTGTCTCACAAGTAAAGTATCAGCACTGTCATATTCTTTAGGTATTCTACCATTTTTTGGTTACAATAATTAGCAACTTAATTAGATAACATAACAGTATCGCGTAATCTTATGTAATTAGAGCGATTGTAATATTTCTCATAATGACTTATAAAAGGGATATTTGCTGTGCGCTGCGAAAATAAATTGTAGTGTGTTTAGTGATATTTTGAGTTGAATATTTTGTTGTGCAATCAGTAATTTTGATGGGAATTCGGTATTTAATTGCATAGAAAAAGGATATTTTATGATTTGCGTTTAAATACTACCCCTTATAAAATACTCCTAAATCTCATCTAAAAAAACGAAACCACCTCAAGATGTTCAAAAAGAAAGACATACTCCAAGCAAAGAGTCATCACTTCACACAGTTTGTAACGTGTTCAGTAGAAGTGCCAACCTTTTGCTACCACAATCGAGTTACTTTCATCTTGTCAAAGTACCATTAAAATACTTTAAATCCCTTTTTAAAATGGGTTAAGGTTTAAATGGATTTTAAGTGAATGTGTAATTTCGTGTGTGGGATTTCGTAATACGAAATTAAGAAATTTAATTTGTAAAATGAATTAGAGTGTTTGCTCGCAATTAATGCAAATGTTTGGTAGTAATTAGTGAGTACGTATTCATTTAGAATAATATGTGCTGTATTGTATTTCACTGTTGGTAGAGCTCTTGTGAATGAGCTCGAGGGCGGCAGCACCACCATCTCACGTTTAATATGCCGCCAAATAGTTGTGCTTCCATTACTGTGAGCCGGTTTGGTGGTGAGATCAGGCCCTGAAATTACTGGCACATGAGGCATAACACCGTAGTCCTCCTCATCTACAATCTGCTTTTGTGGATTGTTGATGTCCATGGGCTGTACTCCGCTTATCATCAGGTGGACTACACGTTTGTTCGCTTTTGGCGTAGTAAAACACGGCTAATTAGCATCTAATGCCCACAAGATAAAAGAATGATTTCCCAAATATAAGTTATACGCAAAGACTTACCTTGATCGTTCCCAGGACAGCTTATACCTTAATGCTCACAACATAACACGAATATAGGTACTTATAGTTCTCGAGCGATCTCGAAAAGTCGCGCACGCCGCGGCGCCCGCGCCGGTGGCGTATCGCAACCGGTGGTTTTGACGTTTTGATTACCTTTGTTAAAAAACAAATAGTATGAATTATGTTTGACATGTATGTATTAATATTTATCTTGAAAATAAACATTCCAGATTATGAAGACATACAGAAACATACAATCGAATTGAGAATCGCCTACTTTTTTAAAAGTCGGTTCAAACACAATAATATCATGCGCTATTCTAAAAATGATTGCGATGTCATTCTATCTAGCTGTCTGGCACAGTAGAATCTCATTCCGCGTCTTTTCCTTGCAGAATTTAATCTCACTTCCTAGAAGATGATTAAAAACGCAAAGTTAAACGTTAGATGATTAACAGCCATGGCAGTTATAACGTGGTTGTCAGACATTAAGTCAACAAAATAAAGCTGAGCTTCAAAGTGGCGAAATTATTGTTAAAAAAATAGACAACGGCACTAAATCGCGAAATTATTATAAAGGTAGATAAATACCTAGGCTCGACAATGACCATGAATGAGAGCTGACTCGTGACCACGAATGATGCAAGTCATTTCGAAACGTCATAGGTATTTATTTACCTTTATAATAATTACGCGATTTAGACATATTGTCTAATTTTTGATAAATGTTTTCAAATCGCGTAAGTTTAAAAACATATAGAGGAATTATGTTACCTGTGCGATTTGAACAAGACACTAACTAACTTTCACATATAATTTAGGCGACTTTTACCTTTTGTCGTATCACCTTTATCTGATGTTGCTCCTAAATTAAACCATTAATTCACGAAGTAAAACATAAAAAAATGCAATTATGCAACTGTCACTTCTAATGAGCGATGTCTGAGAGAGGTGTGGCAGAGGTGAATCCATGGTACAGAGGCTGAGCCTATCGCCATCCACCGGGCACAATTCCAACTCCGTGCCGTTATTGTGAATTTTCAGACGGAAAGTTCACGAAAACACTTTGCCCGACCGGGAACCGGAGACCATAGAGGCTAGCTTAATTTGACTTCTATAAATCAAGCGAACCTCATTCCTGCGAGCAAACCTGTGGCAATAGCTAGTTATTGTATCAACAAATCAATTGTATCCATTCACAAAACGATGAGACAAAAGCGTCTCATTTATCGAGTCATACAAAACCGATCTATTTGTTGATGTCTAACCAAGCTCTATATAACCGACTTCCAAAGAGGCGGTTCTTTGTTCGGCGCGTATATTCTTTTGTTATGATTTCGCGGGCATTTGGGAACGATTTTTAAAATGAAATAAGCTTCCATTAAATCAAATTATTCTTGATACGCTATTTTTACCGTAAGACAATGAAATGATTTGTAAAAACAATCAAATATGGATCATAAATATGACAATCTATTTTCAAATGAAACATTCCATATTTAAACTACCTCATAAACGCAGTTATTTCACATATAAGAAGGAGTCTGCATTACGAACACATGCGAATTGCAATCGTCAATGCCTACGTCCAGATTTAATGGTTTTCCTTTAATTTAATTAATATAGTTTGTTAGTGAAATTTCAACCTTAAAATTTATCCTAATGATGCAATGGTACAGGATGTATTTTTACAGATTTTAGTCAGTTCGATAAGCGGTGTGGCAAGCGAATTGCCAGAAATCTTTGAAAGCAGTTTTGTTTCTATTCATAATTAAAGGAATGTTTTGAGTAAATGTTTCTATCTACAGTATTAAGAGTACTTGCTCTCCAGGTGGAATAACAAAATGCCACCTTGTATATAACAACATGCTGGCGGGTCATGATGTATTAGAATCTCAAACAATGAAAGTTTGAAAAAAGTAGAATTAAGTTTCCCTAATTGGACCATATTTACCTACGTCAAACTTAGTGATACCTACCTTTGAACCGAATATTGGTAGGTAAGTCGAATGAATAATTTAATTTAATTAAAACATTTTATTACAATAAGTAACTATTATAATTTAGTTAGCTAAGTTTTATTTTAATTTTATATTTTTTGTGTTTTGATGTTTGTTTTGACGTGTTCAAGCGCCCCTTGGGGCCCATGGAAATAAATGATTTGATTTGATTTGATTTGATTTTAATGTAGAACGCTTATTTACAAAATACGTCCTGAGCATTATTTCGTATCCCGTTTAGACGATTGCACAAAGCAATACTCGTAATTAAATTCTATGAAGAGACACTGTTAAGAGGTTTAGAGAGCTTTTCAATGTGAATGGGACATTAAATTATTCAGTCTGGTTGTAATGTCAACTTATATTGCAAATTATTGTCTGTAAATAGGGGTGGATGACGAACACGTGGTGCAAAATGCTTAAGTATTATAATAAGTGGGTATATTAACTTTTGTTTCAATAACATTTCATCACGCCTATATTGTCTAGAAGGGCGAACCTTTTACATGTCATGGTTTGATCCTGTGTCATAGGGGATGAGCATATTGTCATTTATCGGGGACAGTACATACCTAACTACGTGCTGCGTTTGTAGATCATAAAAATTTACTTATTATAGATAAATCAAAGATTTTAGTGTTTTAAGATTGATGTCTGCCTTATTCTAACCGAGGTAGGGCACTGGTGACCTGTAACACAGGTTTTATTTAAACCTACATCAGGCACCAGTCTCTCACATGGTGAAATTAAGACTTTGTCTGCCTACTTCTATATAAGTTAAATCCTACTTATTAATTGTAAAACAAAAACCTAATGTGAAGAAAAATAAACGTTGTATTTATTATTATTATATTATTATTTATGATTCTTGAAGTAAGCATATGAATTGACTTTAGTCTGTATTGGCCCCGCACGGTATGGTGCTCGTCGACTGGTCGAACTGCCATCTGCATATAACTTCATTACCGCCTAGATTTTATATTTTATCGATACACGCTTAATACGTGGATGATTTACTTATGTTTTATAAAGTAAAAGGAAAGTAGATCATCTACTTATTAAACCTTACATTGAATTGCGCCGCATATAAAATTTTATAGCGTTGGGTAGACTATTGGGTGGTCTGAAACACTGCTTTTAGGTTCATAAGTCATTTATTGACTAGCACACTAATCTTAAGTCTAACAAACACAACTAATACATTGAGCGCGAGCGGTATATATATAACGTGGTATCGCGCAGCGCGTCTCGTCGAGTACTGATTTAAATGCGCGCGCGCCGCGACCGCGCGTACCTCGCACGCGCGTCCTCTATCGCGAGCAGCGGTCAAACGCCGAGGCTGTCAACTACACAATACGTGACAGTACGTGTACGTATCTGTGGTCTCACGCTATAATTTGCCATTTCCAATTTTGACCTGGTAATAATAGCTCAATGTTTTGACCCGCATTTAAGTAGCAAAAGATTTACACGCGCTTGGCTGAATAAATCCTTTGCCACATCTTCTGGGTAATAATAGGCGTGATGTTAAGTTAATTGTTACTGGTGCTAGAGCTCTTGTGAATGAGCTCGAGGGCGGCAGCACCGCCGCGCCGTCTCACCTTTAACCTGCCGCCAAATAGTAGTGCTTCCATTACTGTGTTCCAGTTTGGTGGTGAGATCAGGCCCTGAACTTGCTTGCACTTGAGGCATAACACCGTAGTCCTCAGCTGCAGCAACGCATCTATAATCTGCTTTTGTGGATTGTTGATGTCCATGAGCTGTACTCCACTTACCACCAGATGGACTACACGTTCGTTCGCTGTGGGCGTAGTATAAAAAAAAAATCGTTAAAAATTTTAAATATGATAATATTAAGTTTCTAGAAACAATATAATTTTGAGCTACACTTTACAAACCAAGCCAAATTTATGCTAGTACGGAATCCCAACGATCTAATGCGCATTTGACTGGTATTACGGAATTATCATAAATTTTATGATATCAAATGAATTATAAAGATCTTTGGTGGAACAGACGAAAAACGAGACTGAGATATTAAAACCGGGTAATGTAGATAAGCCCGGAATGATACGAAATAAAGATATTAAAAAGGTCTTGCTAAGATTGATGATGTAAGTCGATGATTTATGTGCAGACGACGTGATTAGACATCCACATAAGTAATACAAATGTTATATATTTTTTAAAGAAAGTCATTAATGGATACGGGTATTTGGTTTACTTTGCATGCAAATAAGTAAGTAAGAACGACATGAAGACGAAATTATTTTAACTATGCAATTGACGGAATGTTTTCATTTATCAATCAATCAATCAATCACTATCCCACACAGACACACACACACACACGCGTGTGTGCGTGTGTGTGCAAAAAAAAAAAACACACAAACATGTACACGTACACTTACAATTAATAATCCACTGCTGGACTCTGGAAGCAACTGTCAATTTATATATTATGCATCATTTACTTAACACAAAAACAATAGAATATCAAAACTACCCTCGAAAGTAATTCATGAAGTCTGTTCCAACAAATATTTGTAACTTTCATGCGAATGTTTGCAAATGATGTTTTACCCCAGTATTACATATTCCTTATGTTTAAATTACCATGTGAATCATCATAATTGCGAAACATCGCTCGGGAACACTGAATTTTAGAATTCCATTCATAATAATGTATGTCATTGTTCCATTCATTTTTTATTCATGCATACAAAATGGCATACATCCCGAGGATGTCGTAAAACTTGTTTTGACCTAATGTACGAAAAATTTCCGTGTCTGAAATTTGTAGTGGAAATAATATTTTGTACCTAATAATTCACATGGATTGGCTAATCCGCGAGTGGAGGAAAGCATGCAATTTCATTGCGAAAATTTTATATTTAAAACTTGCATGAGCAATCCGGTATGTGCTCGTCTAAAAATGATTGCGGTTTCTGCCTACCAGCGATCTAGCACAGTTATATTTTATTGCGAAACTATTCAACGTAGAATTTTTAATCTCTGCCTAAAGAAGATGAGTGAGAAACGCAATGCAATGAAAAGATACAGTAAGCGGACCAGCCGTCGGAGACGTAGAAAATTGTATAGACTCATTTTCTAAAGCCCTGCTAGGGTACTGATGCGAATATAAATTGTTTTTTTCTGTCCGCTTCAATACCAGTCAAGGTCCCAGTCTTAATAATTTGTAGTATTATCAGTTTACAAGCGTGAAAGACATGAATAAATAAAAATATTGATAAAGTCATTAACCACTCTAAATAATCTAAATCTATTATATAACAGATTAAAATCTGCCGTATTTTGTATTGAAATAAAACATGTTTCTTAGCTTTTAACTAGCACTACTAAATAAAATACACCCGTACGTACATTTGAATTCATTAACATATAACATTACTTCTGTACTTTACTAAGTCGCTACTCGCCAGGCTGGCGCAGTATATGTTCCCTAAGTTTCTTAATTACCACACATAAATACTGCTAAATGTTGACAACGAAGGAAAATGGTAGTTCGTAACAAGTACTCTGTTAAATGTAACCTGACATATTCTGAGAGTTCATTTTGTTATTCAAACAGGCTTTTTGTCTCTTTCCTTACTTACAACTAAACATAACATAACATCACGCCTATATTACCCAGAAGTGTGTGGCAGAGGTGCAACACCCACACTTCACCTGTTATGTTTAGGTCCCATAGGATAGGGGGTGGGCCTATCGCCATTCACCGGGATCAATTCTAACTCCGTGCTGCTATTGTAAATTTCCTGACGGAAAGTTCACAAATAACACTTTGCCTTACCCGGGAATTGAGCCTGAGACCTCGCGGTGATAGGCGCATACGCTAACCGCTAAACCATCGAGTCAGCTCTTACAACTACTATAGTTATAATTATTTGCATAATGTACGGTTTAATGAGACTATCCAATCTTAACTACAAACGAAGCTAGTAAAACATTTTATTCTTTCACGATGAGTACTAGCTCTGATGATAGCCTTGGCAATGATTTTCAGAACATTAACCTTAAAGATATCATTGGACTGTAGTATATCACTGAAAATAAAAAGAGTGTTATATACAAAGTAGTAGTTGCTGCTTAGTTGTCTCGTAAAACCAAAATAAAATGTGGAAGTGTAGTAAAATGTCTTAAATGATTGAATGGTATAGGATGGTATTTTGAGACAGGGATATACAAATGTATATTGCATATGCCTGCAATTTTTCAAATGTATTGCACACTCGCATTTCATTAAATTTTAAACATCACGGATTAATGTTTTAGTCACTGTCTAGATTTACCTATACAAAGTTATTTTAAATATTTGAAGGGATACACTTAACGTCACAAGGAGTCACTTCTATACATCATACAAATTTAAAATTCAAAGTATAGTTAATTCACTACAAATATACGTTTACTTTAAAGCAATAAGCAGTTATCAATAAGTTAGTTGCCTAGAAAATTTAATCAATTTTTTTTATGGGTTTTTGGTTAAAACCTTTTTATATTAAAGTGGAGCTCACGATTTCGTATACATTAAAAAATAAATTATTCAGAAAGATTCAACCTTGTTTTCTTAGTTGGATAAAAAAAGTAAAAACGTGTCTGAAATAATTTGCTTGTAAAAAATCAATCTCCAAAAACACTTGTCTTATTTGTTAATTAACATCTCAGTGTACTTCTAAACTCATTACTTATTCACTCATTTAATCCATTTTCTCATTTTTTATATGTTTAAATATAAATTATAAAAGTAAAGTACATTTAAAAATATAAAAGTATAAATTACTTATTATTATTAAGTGTTTTCTGTTAAGTGTTTATTAAAATTAAATTTCAAATCATTTATTGTCATAGGCACCAGAAGGCGCTTGAACACGTCAAAATATTACAAACAAATTAAATAAAAATAAATTATATGTAAAACTAAATTATACTTATTACAATGCCATTTATAACATGTCTATATTATTATTGAGAATACGGGTTACTCACTTTACTTTAGCCGGGATATACCGACTAGTTTCGAATCTAGTACGTAGATTCATCAACTGGGCTATTAATCGCCTCCTCGCACTGCATATCCCGGCTAAAGTAACGTGAGTTACCCGTATTCTCAATAATAATGTCTTCATCTTACGTCGGTTTTAATAATATTATTGTCCATATTGTCTACTAGTGCCGTTTAGTGCAGTTATTTGAAATAGAACGGTTCAATTGCAGACCATTTATTGCTTACGAGCCGCCAGAATTGCTCTTTAAATCCCACAATGCATACACCCAGCTGCTACCGAAACGTTATAAGTATAATTTAAGGTCTTACAACTCGGCAAATCACAAAATCTTTAGCAATATTTTATATGCTTCTTTATCCACACAAAGCACGTAGCTGCTATACGGAATTTACGACGCAAAAGTCAGGTTTTACAATACATTAGGTAATTGTGAGTTTCTGTGCGATTTACTGATCATGCCGAATTATATTTGTTGTTGCCATAAATATTTTAAATGTACATAAAGTTTTCTCGTTGAATGTATAACTGAAGTTTTATTGAAAAGTTTGGCAACAGTAATGAAATTGTTTACAGTATTCTGTACAAACTCATAATTGTGTGAAACAGTCATTTATTATGTGTAATAAAAAGCTTTTGCCGCCATAAATGTCGTTGTACAAAACAGCTTAACCAGCAGCAGGCTAGTAGTGAGTGATTGGGGCTACCTCGTAAGTATGTTTGTTGGACAACGTATGCGACTGCTCACCTTGAGGTCGCAGGTTCTCGGTTCGGGTCAAATTGTTTTAGGGATTTTTCTGTAGGGAAATTATTATAGATACTATTTTTATTGTATCCTTAATCGGTGACATATCGTATTTTATGACACGTTTATTTAAAAAAAAATATTTTATCAATATTCCTCTATGTCGATAATAACATATAAAATGACTCATTTAACCTACCTCAGGAAACTTTTCTGCAAAAGACTCGCGTATCCACTAACATTTTCACATCGATACCTAATCACCTACTCCGGTAATTTATCCACACAAAAAGTTGTATCATGATTTACGGCACTAATTCCCAACACGATCGCTAGGGAACTGCCGAACCCAACTCTCGAAGTTTCCGATATAAATATCAAGAACAACATTTACATGGGTCTTTAGTATTCTCGGTGTGTCGTCAACTTGGGCAACATTTCACCCGGTAAGACACTTTACCATGACTAAATCGTATTGAAAGCTATACGATATAAAGCTTTAATATCGGCATCCTAATCTCTTGCCGCATGAAAGGCGGATAAAATTTAACGTTTACAATATGTGATGTAACTTTAAATGTTCAAATTTTATATTTCAATAGGGATAAAAGCACTCAGCATTTGAGAAAGTTAGTATTTCGTGGTATATAAGAGGAGGGGTATTTTCTCGAGTAAAACTATCTTCATTACTCATGGTTTGTTTATTATATAATAATAATAAACACAATTTCAAATAACTTATTATCGTTGGTAGCAACTAAATAGCAAATAAAATCAAAGCAACGTTATTATCGAGGTCTGCTCGATTCGAGCGCCAACAAACGAATGACCCGCTCACAGGCTGCGCACGCCTTTTATAAAGCCGTTTGGCAGGTGGGAGCGATGACGAGTTGTTTGTTACAAGAACACCTGGCGTCGTACGATGAATCAGGCGTTTATTACACTGTTTTTGAGTTGTTTTCGATGCGTTTAATATTTGCGCCGATACGGCCATTCTGATGATAGGTGCGTCCCTGCGCCTGCATCACATAATAATCTGAAAATAGAATAATATTAATTCTCATGTATCGATCTGTAGGTTGCGAGTTTGAGTACCTCATAGCCTCAACGCTAATTTTGGTACCATTCTTATTACACGATAGGTCAACCTCATAGCCTCAGCGCTAATTTTGGTTAGATTAAAAACATATTAACCTCATAGCCTCAGCGCTAATTTTGGTTAGATTAAAAACATATTAACCTCATAGCCTCAGCGCTAATTTTGGTTAGAATAAAAACATATTAACCTCATAGCCTCAGCGCTAATTTTGGTTAGATTAAAAACATATTAACCTCATAGCCTCAGCGCTAATTTTGGTTAGATTAAAAACATATTAACCTCATAGCCTCAGCGCTAATTTTGGTTAGATTAAAAACATATTAACCTCATAGCCTCAGCGCTAATTTTGGTTATATTTGGTTTAACATGCTCGATAAAAATTAATCCTTTGACATAGCATGTTCGTTTGTCTATTGTTACTCACAGTCATTAGATTATTAGAAATGATTAGTGTAGTTCGACATCTATTCCTCTTCTAAGTCTCTGTTCATCGCCGATACGGCCACGTCACTTTGGACTCCAAATTTAGGAGCGCTTCTTAGTTGTTCATGACATACTTTTCTCGATCGACCGCGTCCGTTAATTCGTCGAATTTCATACCGGTCATGAGGTAGTACCTTTCTGATTTCAAAAGGTCCATCATATTTTTGGCTAAGTTTGGTACCAAGTCGCGAGGGTTCTTTTAACAAGACAAATTCACTTTTTTCAAATCTTTTAACTTTGGCTTTGCTTTTATCGTATCGAATTTTATCTTTTTCAGCTAGTTCGGTCATCCTGGTTAACACAGCTTTTTTCAACATTTCCGGGTCTATGCGGTCATTACGTTCGTCAATAAGATTCAAGAGTTCAGGAGGAACACTTCCTCTTTTTCCGGTTAATAGTTCAATAGGGGTTTGACCTGTTGTTTTTGAGAAAGTTGAATTAATAGCTAGCTGTAGAGCGCCCAATGATTTCATCCAATGATTTTTATGCGTGTTGTGAATGACGGTCAATCCATTCTTTATTATTCTCATAATTCTCTCTACTTGACCGTTGGCTCTGCTTGTGTATCCAGCACACTGATGTAATTCAATCCCGTATTGGTCGCAGTAGTCCTTGTAATGGGATATGAATGCACCATCACCATCAACAATAATGCGCCTTGGAGCTCCAAAAAGGAAAACTATTTCTTGTAGATGTTTTAATGCACTGGCTTGAGTTTTGTTTTTGGCATGTTGTAATATAACAAACTTTGTGTAAGAATCAATTGCCACGAAAACATATGCCAGAAATATCGATGTGAATGGTATGAAAAGGCTCCGGTATCTTTTCTATTGTATGCAAGCGACTTTGTGTAGCTCCCGATGAACCTTTCATTGTTTTGCATATTACACAGTGCTCTACAAAATATCTGACAGTTGACGACATCTTAGGAAACCAAAAATTCTCTCTGAGTTTTGCTAATGTTTTTTCCCATCCCATGTGCTTGAGTGCTTCGTGGTAAGTATTTATGAGACTCCATCGATAAGATTGAGGTACAACCTTAGTGAGTTTTATCTTATCGTTCGATTTTGTTTTGTAGTGTAAAACATTATCCTTGAGTACATGGTCTGGATGCAACTGGTTATTTGTATGCAGTTCATTAATAATTTTACTCAATTCGGTGTCGCGACGCTGCTCCACAATTAGCCAATCGTCTTTAGTTGATAAGTTCATTACCACTTGAAGTGGGTTTTGGCTGAAGAAATCTGCGTGTTTTAGTTTTTCTCCTTTTCGGTATTCAACTTCAAATTCAAAATTTTGTAAGAAAGCCCACCATCTGTGCATTCTAGGCAGTAATTCTTGTTTATAGCGCGATGCTTTCACTGCATTACAGTCTGTCATAACAGTGAATTTTCTTCCATACAGAAAGTGACGAAAGTGCTTGATCGCTCTTACTATTGCCAGTGTTTCAAGTTCATAGCTATGGTACTTGGATTCGGCTGAAGTAGTTCTCATACTAAAATAGCCAATGACGTAACGAATACCATTTTTTACTTGAATCAGCACAGCTCCAAATCCCATGGCGCTGGCATCTGTATGGAGTTCTATCGGATAGTTTTCTTGAAATATAGTCAGTAACGGTGCCGATGTCAAGTAATTTATTATTTTTGCTCGTACAGCTTCATGTTTTACCGTCCAGTCCCATTTTGCACCGGTTTTAGTCAAATTGTATAACGGTATCATCATAGTTGAAAAATTACATATAAAACGGCGAAAATAGCCCGCCAAGCCATTGAATTGTCTTAGCTGCTTTACATTCGTTGGAAGCGGGGATCTAGCCAATGCGTCAACCTTAGACGAACTAGGCCTCACCTTCCCATCGCTTACTATGAATCCGAGATATTCAACAGAATTTTTTAGGAAGGAACATTTCTTAAAGTTGATAGAGAATCCACATCTTGTAAGTGCTTCTAGAACTTGTGCCAAATTATTGATTCCTTCATCAATCGTTTTGCTTGGAATAAGCACATCATCCATATAAACAAGTGCCACTTTGCCTCGAAGGTCTCCTAATGCCTTATTTATAGCCCTCTGATAGACTGACGGTGCATTGGTTAAACCGAACGGCATCGTTAGGTATTCGTATTGGCCATCTGGGGTGACAAATGCAGTCTTCTCAATAGACGTTTCTAATATTGGTACTTGATGGAAGCCCGCGGCCATGTCAAGACAGGTGAAGTATTTGGCATCAGCGAGCTGATCTAATTGTTCAGATATCAATGGTAGAGGATAATGGTCTCGTACAGTGTTCAAGTTTAGTTCTCTGTAATCCACACATAATCTGTCTTCTCCATTCTTCTTTTTTACCATTATAATAGGGCTTGCAAACGGTGAGTTACTTTCCCTTATAATATTTTTGGCTTGAAGCTCCTTTATCATAGCCATGACCTTTTCGCGTTCGACAGGTGCCAATCTGTATGGTCTCCGGTTAACTATTTTATCGGGGTTCTTAAGTCGGATAGCTAGTTCACCAGTCGTTATTCTAGACTCAGAAACGCCCTCTCTGAAATAATCTTCGTATTTATTGAGCAAATTCATCAGTTTCTCAATTTCTTCTTTATTTTTTAAATCTGTATTTATAGAGCTTGAAGACAACGCTCATATTTTGCCAGCCATTTTACACTGCTCATCTCTAGTCATAATAATTCCACTATGTGAAAGTATTACTTTTAAGCCTGGTATATTCAAAATATCTCTTCCAATGAGAATATCTGTAGGTAGCTCGTGGTCTAAGACAATGTGCAGGTCAAGTTCAATATGAATGTTGTTTATATTACAAACTGATGTTATTTGGCTGAAAGATATGACAGGAATCGGTCCGATACCCTTCAGATACGTGGTCTTGTTTGTCTTTGATCCAGGAAGTGAAAGAGCTATAGATTCTTTTACCAGTGAACAGTCCGCACCACTGTCAAATATTGCTTGAAATTGTTTATTTCCAATCGCAATGGAAATGCCATTTTTCATGTCATTGTTTTGTACTTGGCATAGGTTAATGTTCTTTTCGGCGTTAAGGCGTTTAAAACAAGTTTCAAAAGTGTGTCCAGGTTTGGAGCAGAAAGAACATTCCTTTTTCTTTTTATCCTTGTTCTTGTTTGCATCCGGCGATTCAGAAGTAGATGAAGATGGAGTAGATTGTTGCTGTTCAGTGCGAGACCGTGCAATAGCACTTTGATTACACCACCGGGCTCGATGGCCTTGTTTGCCACATACAAAACATGTCACGGCCTGATCTGATCTATTTCCATCAGTCTTGATTCTTTTGTTTGGTAAACGTTCTTGTGTTGATGAATGTTTACGTTTACGCATTGTTTTGGCAATAGCAATGAGCTCTGGAACGGTTTGACACTTGGAGTTAAGAAGTTCAGTTCGAAGATCGTCTTCTTCAATACTACCGATCACAAATTCAACAGCATCTTGTTCCGTGGGATCGGGCTTCACGATCTTCTTGAACATTTTCCAGACATTAGATATGTACTCGGGTACGCTTTCAACATCATTAATGGAGTATCGTCGAAATTTCAATACATCTGAAAAATATCTTGACTCTGGTTCGAAAGTCTGAAGCATGTCTTCTCTCATTTCAGCCCATGTGGTCGTTCGTAGTAAGCAGTCATCGGCCCATGTTTGTGCTCTTCCTTTCAAGACACCAGCAGCTTTTAGACGCACTTCATGGTCCTTTAGTTTGTACTCCACTTGAGTTCTAGTTATCAGCTCTACCCATTCTCTGACGTCAGTGCCTTTGTCAGGGTCAAAGCTTGGAAAATAGACGTCAGAAATGCGGACTGATCGAGTATCTTCAGAATTGAATACTTTCATAATTTCAGTAAGTGCAGCACGATTTTCTTGAGACATTTGTATCATCATTTCACACATTGTATCCTTAAATGTGTTAGCCAAAAGTGTCATGGTTGCAGTATTTCCCGACACCGGTTGGAGACGTTGGTTCATGGTTCCAGAATTTCCTGGTTCTGGTTGGTGGCGTTGGTTCGTCCCCTCTTCTGATATAAGAGGAGGGGTATTTTCTCGAGTAAAACTATCTTCATTACTCATGGTTTGTTTATTATATAATAATAATAAACACAATTTCAAATAACTTATTATCGTTGGTAGCAACTAAATAGCAAATAAAATCAAAGCAACGTTATTATCGAGGTCTGCTCGATTCGAGCGCCAACAAACGAATGACCCGCTCACAGGCTGCGCACGCCTTTTATAAAGCCGTTTGGCAGGTGGGAGCGATGACGAGTTGTTTGTTACAAGAACACCTGGCGTCGTACGATGAATCAGGCGTTTATTACACTGTTTTTGAGTTGTTTTCGATGCGTTTAATATTTGCGCCGATAGGTATACATAATACTTAGCTATGATTAGTCGTTAATCAAGCATTAATTTTAAAAAGAAATGCTTATCTCTAACTCGTTTCCAGGTCAATGTATACGCTTTTACAATAAACTTCCTTTAGACGCAATAGAATTATCGATAGGTAAATTTAAAAAATATGTTAAAACTAAATTATGTCAAAAAGCTTACTATAGTATTTCAGACTACATAAATGATAATAGTATTTGGAAATGAATTGCTCTTCTTATGTGATTTTTTTATGTACTTTTATATTGTTATATTTTTCATTTTAAAAGATGGTGCACATGAGTTTCTCACCAGCTCTTCTCATAATGCAATACCCATCGGAGCTGGTACTTAGATTGATTTTAATTCGATTCTAAACAGTTTGATTAAAATTAATCTGAGCCCCGGTTATTCAAATCATTGTAATTAGTATAATTTAGTATTATTTATTATTTACTTTTATATCATTTTTTGTAATGTTTTGACGTGTTCAAGCGCCTCCTGGGGCCTATGAAAATAAATGATTTGAATTTGAATTTGAATTTGAATTTTATAAAAAAACTGCTACAACAAAAGTAAAACATGAAACATTAACTCCTTTAGAGAAAGATAGATGTGGAAAAGTGCATACGGCATAAGTGCCTCTGAATGTCTGACATTTTAAAATAACGCTTCCAACAGCCAAGCTCTCCAAATTCCCAATTCATACGAGCCACAGCTCCTGATAAATATTCGCCGATCTCACGGTAGGACGCGGCCACAATACTTGATCGCTGACCATAGCTCGCCACGCACCCAGAGGCACATAAACTATGAATAAGTCATGCCCACCGAATACGTAATGTACACCGTCCGACCAACTAAGGATTTACTTCGGTGGCAAATTTGAATTTTTGAATTCTGTTGCACGTTTACTTGAGCGTAACAAGAATAAATATATGACCTGTATATTTTAC
Organism: Hypena proboscidalis; assembly: GCA_905147285.1. Taxonomy (NCBI): domain Eukaryota; kingdom Metazoa; phylum Arthropoda; class Insecta; order Lepidoptera; family Erebidae; genus Hypena; species Hypena proboscidalis. The sequence continues at coordinate 5,512,236 of LR990132.1, forward strand.
ATATTTGTTTGGAATGAACTTTAAAAGCTAAAGAGCTCAAAAAGTTCATTTTATTTTGGCAAAGAGAGATTTACTTCCAGACAAAAATAAAAATTGAGCTGTCTCGATGATAGAGGGTGTTTTATCTAACGGATACGTTGTTTACATTTCAAAACTTTGTAGGTAAAATGTAAACTTGGCCGAAGACATTTTATTATCTCCATATAATATATTTGAAACATCAAACTTGTTGTAATGATACTTCAATCTTTCTTAGACGTGAGTTATTATAAAAGACCATTAACAATGGACAGGCAAATCAAGGTTTCATCTCGTAATATTCCAAGTCATTGTCATAATCAGTGTTTGTCTGTCCTTGAGGTGAACGGAGTCAGTCAAGGGTCAGGCTGCTTCTTGGTTTATTAATAATACTATTTAGAAGTCGGCGCTCTGAAGACGCTGATGCTGATTCTTATAGTTTTGTTTTAAAGTAAAAGTAAACGTTGCGTCGTCGCCGCTCTAAGCGTTCCCTGACACTTGACAGCGAAGATGCTTTGGTCCACCTCTTAGCTTTACAGAAAATATTTTTACAAAAGTCGGCGCCTTCGACACACGGGTACTGAAGATGCTTAGGTGGTGGATTCATAAAAAAGAAAATCGACGCCAAACGCGCTTCCTGACATTTTTCGAAAAGAAAATTTGGTGTCTCAGTTTTGAAAGAAAATATTAAAGAAAGTCGGCGCGTTCGGTGCTCTCTGATATTTAGTGGTGAAGACGCTTGGTGTTATTATTTAGCTTTTAAATGAAATGTTTCTTACTAGTACTCTTTTCTACCAGTTGGCTCGTGACCACGAATGATGCAAATCATTTCGAAACGTCGAGCATAATAATATGTATTTATTTACCTTTATAATAATTACGCGATTTAGACCCGTTGTCTAGTTTTTGGAAAATGTTTCTTAGTTTTAAAGAAAATATTTAAAAAAGTCGACGCGTCTTTACCACCCAATAGTCGAAAGTGCCTAAGGCGCCGGCGTTTTGAAATACATTTTGGTTTTGCACGCTCAAATAGCTAACGGCGGGCCTGACAGTGGAAACGAACATTTATGTTCCAACAAATTTCAACATATAATTAAATCCTAAAATATCTCAAATACCCACCCCTTCTCACTAAAGTGCGGCAACAATGAAACCAGATACAGGCAAATCAGCTTTTATGTGGCTAGATAAACATAAAGACTTAACGCTTGAAATTTCCATACATATTAGGTAACAAAGTTCCCGACAATAGGCCTCTCCGGCGAAGTTCACCTACGCAAAGTTACACCAATAGAAGCCAGTGTTAGAAACTTTGCATACGGTTAAAATATTTAGTTCTATTCATAGCTTATGCGATTTGAAACTGCATTTGCCTAAGAATTGCTCTATAATAGGCAAATCGTAGAACTTCGTAAGCACTTGGAGAATATTAAGAATACAGAGCGAGGTTATACCATAATTTTACCAATATCAGAGTACAGTATTCCCGTACTTGAATACTTCTCACGGCATCTCGTTTTATTGCATTGCCGATATAATGTATTTTTGAATCTAGTGAATTCTAAATACGAAAGCAATAACTAAGCAATTTCTTTTGAAATTAAATTAACAATGAATATCATAATTGAGTACTTTAATGACTTTTTCGTGTCATAAATAAAAAGATTAATAGAAGTTTTACGTCAAAAATATTATAAGATTTTCGCAGCGAAGTCAAAACTTATACAGTTGTATACTACAGCGAATGCTCGTAGCTCATACTATGACGTCACACGTGGACGTGTTTTTGATACAGCTACGCAAGGGCTACGCCTTACTTAAAACTTTTCGAGTATTTTTTTTGGTATAAAAATGGTCAAGGTGAAATTGTGGTCACCCACTGTTTTCCTACCATGTCCGTTTTATGGAGGTTCCTGGTACTCACATAATCATAGTCGGTATACAGCGAGTGGGTGCGACCATGATTGCATTGTCAATGCTCATCTTCTGACTGAAATAAATACCAGTATTCTGAGAACGATAGGATCAAATACAACATCTTATTTCAGGTTAAGTTTCCAAAGATGAGCTCGAGACATGATAGTAAAACATTTAGATTGTTTTCAACTCAAAGTGCATAGCTTCCTTTTTGTTAATTAAAACAGCAATTTATCGCGCTAAACTCTCAACCTAATAAAACAAGACACCTACTTCGTAGACAAAGTTTTGCTAATTACAGTTTCCGCGTTGGGAGTATCGATAGACGAAGTCTTATTTTTCTTTTTCCTAGAAGTTACCGCCAGAGTGGGTTTTTGATCAGCATCAAGGAATTTACTTAAGTCAAGAATGTAATCGATTTATTTTTAAACTTGTGTAGGTATTTTACTATTTAAGTATTGTTTCTGTTTATTTATTAATAACTTATTTATTATATTTTTTAAACATTATTTATAAAAATTATCAAAAGAACATTAAATAATATAAATACAGTGTCCCACCAACAACGGATGCTGGGACCAAGCTGTCGGTGGTTAGGGCTTCTGGCCCTTGGTCCAGCTGCTCTTGGCTATCAATCCATTGACTGTTACGACTATCGGTACATTAGGTATTATTGTTATGATATAATTTTCTTTAATAAATAGAACGATTTCTTATTTATTTTTATTTATGCTGCGATGAAATTTCTTTGTAAAAGCGATTGTCCCTCCAATTAATAGCTTTTATCATAATTGTGAGCCAAATATTTGCTATTGGCCTTGTAGTGTTTTATATGGCGGGCCAATTTAAAATTTAGATATTGGCCAAAGGAAATAAGTAATAGTTAAAGATTTTAATGCCACATAATATATTTATATGCAATAATCACAATAAAATAGATATAGACATAGACATTTGAATTCGTGAACTCCGTTTACTTCTAAATAGTTGCTCGTGACGAGTTATGACAATGTTCTGGCTCTTATTAGTTTTAAACTAATTAATTAATGCCAAACGTTCTATCGACAGAATAAAATAATGTTTCACTATGCAACTCCCACTGTAATTGATTTGGTAAGAGTATTTAACAATCAAAATGTAGTTAAATAAAATTATGCGTGTATTAGATTGAATGTCATTAAGATGTGAAGAAAAATAGTATACTGCACAAATCTCATTATTCTGTAACATTCTCATTCTAAAAGCGACATACACATCAGCTTTTGAAAACTGTTTAACACGAAAAACTTCATTAATCTAGCGAACATTTTTACATTTTTCACAGCGATTTAAGAGAAAACTGTTACCGTCAAAGAATATTTTTAAAAGCAGTCAAGATCTATCACGGGTGAGTTTACTCGACATGACGTCACATAAGGCTGCTTTTATCGAAGTAGGTTAAAAATTCATGTTCCATTAGTAGCTCGCAACAATATTTCAAAAAACCCGGTTTCCAGTGCAGGCTTTGATGCAAAATTTCAAAGAGGGAATGTTTGAAAGACGCGAGTCGGGTGCATTGTTTTCGCAAGACTCTCATTTTGCAGCGGTAGAATTACGAGTAGCTTTATTTTTTTCAGCTTTTTAACTTTGAGATGGCGTTGGACACTTCTTTGGCGTTCCTTTACAGTTCTAGAATTAATTGTCTGCGCTTGTGATTTGTCGTTTGATTTTTGTTGCCGAGTTTTGTAAAAACTAAAGAAGTGTAAAAAGTAACTGTCTCGGTCTATTTTATACTGTAGACGACAAGTCTAATTGTTAAGTTTAAGAAGAATCAATCAAGAGCCTAGTTTCATAAAATTAATCGGGTTGTAACTAAGTGTTTATTTATTTTTATAGACATATCACATTTAAATGCATGATTTTTTTTGGCCCTTTTGTTAAAATTGTTTCAATTATTAATTGATTTACATACAAACTGAAAAATCTAAATGATTTTTTTGTGCATTTATAAAGTAGGTACGTACTACTTTGAAAATGATTTGCAATGTTTGCAAAAAAAGATAAAAACTTAATAATAACGTTAGCACTGAAAAATCTCTATTAATGGTGTCCCCTTAAAGCACAATAATAAAAAACTAATGGAAGTACATTGTTATTACCTCCATGAAGTGTCATAAGAGAACCATGAGCAAAAACTACCCTCATTACTAACAAAAAACGTCACGATACTGAGAATATCATTCTACCCTCATATGTGTCGTTATTGAGACAGCAGTTTATAGTGTTTAGGCAAAAATATAAATAGATACTAACGTAAACATGGTGATGATGACGCTTACCGAAAACGACCAAACATCTTGCGATAGTAAAACTGACAATACGTAACATAAAACTGTATGATAAAAACAAATAACGAGAAGTTTGACCCCAAGTTTGATAACACAGTCCCTGCGGATCGTCCCGAACATTTCGGTCCGTTATGATGTAGCAATAATTTACCGGATTCGATCCTTCCACGAAAACTTACTGATAATATGTATCGTCACGCCTGTGCCTCTAAAATGGACGGTTGTAAAATGATCGTTAAGCACTTTCCTCTGGAAGTCTGAAGTATGATGGTACTTGACGCATTAACTTCGTAATGATAAAATCTTATCTGATTTTGTGCAGTGCCGTTTTAGTATTTATACATTAGGGTGTCCAAAAGTTGGTTGTGTTTGTTTGTGTTTAAGGTGTGCTAAATGTTTTTTAAATGATTTGTAATCATCTAAAAAACATTTTTTTCTTTGCTATTATTCTGTTTGGTGAACGATACACAGTAAGTAAAAATATAAATAAATTATTCCAATAACTGCGTTAATTGATTACGTTGATATATTCACGCTTTTATATCTACGTAAAATATTGTATTTCGGGGAAAGCGACAAAATTAAAATGGACTTATTTGATTCATGAAAGAATCAAAATATATCAATCAAATTAAAACTAGTACACAAACACTTTCTAGGGTTCGTAGTATACATCCCTGGAACCTTTATAGTTTTGCCGTCCGTCTGTCCAAGGCATAGCATCAAAACCGTTAGTGCTAGAAAACTGAAATTTTGCATGAATATGTATGTATAACTATGTCAAGAAAGTAAAAAAAAAACCAGTAGCATATATGTAATGAACTTTTAAAGAAAACTATAACGGGAAGGCGAACTTAATTAGTTTAAGAGTAAAAGGGATCCAATGTTAAATGTAGTTATTTAGAATATTTCGTACAAAAATACCTTTAAAAATAATGACTGGTATGATGTTGTTAATATTCAATATAGATATGAATATAATTTTATAACCTGTTATAAGTTTATAATTATGTTGTAACGACTGACTTCAAAACCCCTTTTGCACGTAGGCTAATATTTCGAGAGGAATACGCTGGGATACAGGTATGTTTCAAATGTAATTTGACTACAGTCAATGAAATATGCAACTAACTACATCGGTGTAGTGTGTAATAATACGCGAGCAATAAGCGTTGATGAATAGCTGTCCTATTTATCATAAATGAATACTAAGGTACAAAATCGACTTGCACAATAATTTAAACAAATAATAAACTCAGGCACAGAAGCGCCAAACATCGTAATGAAATATTTTCTCTTACGCATACTTCGCTTAAGACAAAATGCTGTGGAAAATGAACGTTAAAATTTAATCCTGTTCATCTTATAAACGGTATAAACACCTTAAATCTCGCTAAAGACGCAACAAGGGAGGTTATTAAAACAATGTTATACCTACCTGCGTAATAAGTGTGTTGGTAGAGCGCGTGTATAATACGTATACAGATAATTCCTGGCAGTGCTATGGCATTGCATAGAAATTGCCTCATATTTTCAGATTAATTGCAAACTGGTTTACTTTATTTGTTACACTGAAAATAAGTCCTGTAGTTGAAATGAATCATTAATTTAAATCACATTTGTCTTTTTAAATATCTGGTTTTTTAATGGCAACGCATAATTGAAGAACTTGTTACTATAATTCTGTCTGAAATTCATAAACTAGGCTTACATTAGAATGACTTTTTAGATGTCAAAAGTTTTACAGTTTGTTTTTTTTTTTAACACAAAATTTATTTGGCTCTCTAATACTGAGTTTAACGTAGTTTGTGGTTAATTTTGGCTTAATTACACTTTCTGCGAATTTACCTTCCAATTTATAATAACTAGATCTATCGTTCAAAGTTTATCTAAAGGGTGTCGCGTTAAACTCCGAGTGTATCATGTCTGCATGTGCCATAAAATTAACTGATGCGTGAAGTCATAAAAAATGTGCTAAATTCAAAAACAAATGTATATCCAGATAAAACGACCCCAACCTATATTGTCGAGAATATTGGAATAAGATAATACGTAAAACGATTCTATCATATAATATATTTAATAAGTGTCCACTTGTCTTTAAATGTTTTAATATTTAATTTTAAATAAGAGTATAATTATACCCGGAAATTGTGTTTAATTTATATATATTACGTTATATATATTATGTCTCTTAAGCAAAAAAGACATATTTACTTCCAAACACGATACACAATGTCGACGCAACTGAGGATATTTTAATATATACTGCCGTAGCAGTTAAAGGCATGTCCCTGCTCTCCGACTTCCGGGAATGATTCGAATTCTCGGTATTACAGTATTCGGCTACACAGCCCAGTAAATTTGGTCAGTCGAGACTTCTTACAAATGCGAATGCCATTCCGGTTTCTCGTCGAGTTTCCGGACAAGAAACTTTCCTCGTCCTAATTTGAACTTTTCTATTTGTTAGTTGGTTTGTAAGAGTCTTCAGTTAAAATATTTATATCTATCTATTATTATACATATCGGAGTAAGTAGCACGCTCTCTAACTTTGTCAACATTATTTATGACTCATCGAGTATCATGCGAGCATACAATATATTAAGGGATTAGAGAATATTCATCTAATAAAAAATATTATTATATTTTCAATAGAAAAATAGTAACCAATTTCGTCACAACAGAGCAGGCGGGCTCGTCACACCGATCCAACTTCAACCAATTACAAAATGTTATCTTCAAAACGTGTATTATGTACATTATAACCAACGACGAACTAAATGAAATGATACTACGTCATACAATTTCAATCCTTCAAAACAAATCAATATAATAATAACATTATATCTGTCTAACAATCTCCCAGCAGCCAACCCAAGAAACATAATCTCTTAATCTCGTGTGTTTGTCAATCCATCAAACATTATTGGTATAAGAGCTTTTACGAAAAGAATTGGAGGATTGCTTTATATCGCCTGTTGTACAAAATTGGTGGTTAATAAGATTTGGCACGTCTAGCCTGCTCGATTCTGAAAATCGGTAGATATCTTGGTAAGCATCCAGCCGTGAAAACTACTTCATTATAAAACTACTTCATTGCACACTTTATTCAATGGTGCGTGGTTAATTATTTACAAATGGGATGCGTAAACGATAAGGCTTCGATGAGAAAATCAACGATCCCAAAAATGAATAACTAAATACGTTATTTATTTATTTATTTTACAACTTTTTGCACTTAAAAATTAGTACAACGGCGGACTTAATGCCATAGGCATTTTCTACCAGTCAACCTTAAGGTGATGCAGAGAGAACAAAGGTAGGTGCATAAATAAATTAAAATAATGTGCTGAAAATGTGAATACATGTACATAGATTTTTCTTGATTAAGGAAAAAAAATAGTAAAATGGAACGCGCTTCAAAAGATGTGTCTAATTTAAAATGTATTTGGTCTAGACTTCTAAAGCACAAATCACATCATAGTAGTGAAAACGAAGGAAGGAAAAAGCAAAAGGGGAATGTAGCAAGCATCATGTCCTTCCATCGTCTCTGCCTACCTCCATAGTCGTGAATTTATGTACCTTTGAATCAAATTAGTAGAAAAAATAAAATACCCTTTCTTATATCGAAAAAAAATACAAACCCTTTCGATATATCGTTACAGTTTGGACAGTTTATTGGCATTGTGTTTTCACAATAGGTTTTCACAATATATTTACATATTACACTGTTATTAATTTGAGAACCTTGATAACTGCCTAACTGTTTATTTAAATTTAAACCCGTTCGCCGAGTAAAGTTTCAACCAACAACCTTCTGGCCACTGCATTTTTCCATTTTAAAACTTATTTTCTTTGTAATTTATTTCACTTGTTAGTAACTCTATGCCACGAAGGCAGCTCTTAAATCTTGAAAGTTTCAAGGAAGGTGAGAGTGAAAACGTGTTATAATCCACAGTAAATTTCTCTATGAGTACTTCGCATGTACCGAGCCAAGCGTTTTAGAGAAGTTAAAACAGTTTGTATTATTACTTTTTGTTTTTGTTTTCTCAAAGTCTCACGTGAAAAGGTTTATTTTTTACAGTAAACAGAACTGTAGTGTATATTATGAGAATTATGTTTAAAGTTAGACCAACCCATTTTAGACCCAAACTTTTTACCGATAAACGACACTAAACTTCGCGGAACACTAAGCGGAATATTCGCTTTTAAGTTTAATATAATTATGATGCTTCTTAGTGTCTAGTTTGTCTTTAATTTTACCCATGGGTCTTTTTCAAACTGAAGGATCGAGTTTAAAATTAAATCAACAAATCGCAGAGATAAATATCTGATCTTACATCCTTTAACAAAATAAAGGGAAACAGAACAGTATACTGAACACATTAACAAAGGCAAACAATATACCAAGCACTGTCAACCCCAAAACTCCGAGACGCTATCAGCCGCCATTCACGTACCGTACATACTTATCGAGAACACTAATCTTGCCTTGTAACATCAGAATGTTATCAACTCCATTATTTTGCAAAGACAGTTTGGATTATACTTTGTTATAACCGTTATGGCTCAACCCTAGAGTAATATTACGCGTAATTAAGTATCTAGTAATAGAGAGGGTGACTGTTAGTGCCGGGTTACTAGACGAGTGTTATTGAGCGTAGGTAGCCCTATTCTTTGGGTTACTGATTAGGGTTAGCGGGAAAATGTTGCCATATAAAGTTTAAATGCTCTAAATTAGATTAATAATACAATTAGAAGAATTGCGCCCAATTAAACTCAGGCGTTCTTAAATATTTTTGTGGAGGGTTACAGTTTTTAACATTTAGGCTGCGCGATCGTGGGGCGTGTGGGCGCGCTGTCTGTACACACGTCACGCGGCGTCGCGTGTTACTGCCGTGTGACGTGAGTGTAGCCATGCCTAATGTGGGCGACGCCTTACATCTAAATATACCTTATCCCCAAACATACGACAATATTTTATTGTATTCTATTTCTACCTACCTTCATATTGAGATGAAACTTGAGTGCGAGTCTTGAGTTGTTTGGAGCTGGCATGTGTCATGATTGGTTTGCCTTTTCATGAAATGTATAACGTCACTTGCAGTGTAAAACATAATGTCAGCATTTAGAGTTAGTAACCATCTCTGTCTTTAAGATTCTATTCTAGATATATATGTACATACATATAATTGCTTATTGCTATTATATACGGACAGAATCACGCATTTCATAGCACAAAAATGTATATACCTATACAGACGTGATAATTTATTTTAGAGTAATTAAGTTAGACAGCTTATTTAGTAAATACTTACGACAAATATCCCATAACTATTTCAAAACAGATTCGTAATCAAAGCACTGTTCAATATTTGCTTTCAACAAATATGTATTCAAAATGAAAATTACTCGCACAAACACTGAAAGCATTTCAGTACCGATATCTGAACGTTGACAATATTTATCTACCGTTCCATGAATGGCCAGTTCCGAGATTATACCAAAAGATAGCTTGAACCCAACAAATATCAGTTTCCGATCCAAATCGACTTTTAAGGCCTTTGTTTTTCAAACACATCGCTTTTTATGATTCCGTAGCGAAATGTTCGAATTAAAGATAAAATGGATTTGTTTTTATATGCCACTTTCGATGGCTGCTAAAGTAAATACCCCTTAATTAGGCTGTAAAATTTTATATCGTACTTATCTTTGTTTTCCGTTTTGCATTTTATATCTTTTGAAGTGTTGATTTCATGCGTATGTAAAACAATTGAATTAAACGATTAGCAGTTAACATTGACTATATTATTTTAAATGTTATATTTCAGAGACTTCCTACGAGTTCTTATTTGACTCGCAGAGTTGGTACGTTAATTTTAGCCTTACTACGTCAACGGCCTATTATAACATATCCTTGGACCAAGAAAGCTGAAATTCTGCACAGACTTTACGTTGCAAGCAACACGAGAAAAATATTCGGCTTATAGATGCATTCATCCTCTGCCTCTGTCAACTAGACGAGATGACAGCACTGAAGAAGAGACGTACATTGTAGTCGTGCTGTTGACGCTTGAGGTAGACACGTAGCCTTTTGAAACGTACAGACCGCTACTTTGATGCCATCATTCCATGTCGTTGACGTCCCGTTGACGACGGTGGTGCTGTACAAACCGACGGGTATTCTGTATACTAGTGTTAGTGTAAAAGCACATTTCTGCAAGAAAGCGATTTAGGGCATTTTACTACCCCGGGTTGTGTTAAAAAAGAGGCACATTATCGATCTTTCACTATGGGTTCGCGAGAATAATTAACAGGTAAAGTGGCAATATATAACACTTGTTCTACTTAGCAACGAACGAATTATGTGCTCTATCTATTTTTTAATATAGTTGCTCGTCGTACCAAACACAGCATTTTCAATAGGCCTAAAGATCAGCTTTCTTTATAACAGGAATATCTCGAATTGACTGCCAAAACCTTTATAGTTTAAACACAGACGCGGAACTAATTCCGGCTTCGCAGTGAAACTCTAAACTGTGTATGTATCTGTTCAAAGGTAGAAGATGACAGCGGTTAACAATACAGTAACACTATTCAAGCTTTCTTCTTCTTCTTCGTCGTGTCGATGGCTGAGTCAAATTTTATTTTGACTTGCCATCGTGGTGAAAGGATTAGCCAATTCGCTTAGGAGAACTCGCGAATTGCCCAGGGTGCGCCGGATGTAGCGAATCGTTGTGTACGTCACTCGGGGAGGCTCCTTTCATGCACCCTCATGCACAACTATTCAAGCTGTTAGGTATTCATGCCCCGTTCATTTTAAAAAACCCTTCATTAAAAATATATCCAAATGCTGCCGAACCTCGTGTTAAGCAGCGACCTCCAACGAGGCAACCTCAGCCATAGGATAAGCATGCCCAGTAGTACAGTTGTATGCTGCGCTGCTGACCTCGATCTTCAGCCGCATCTCACCGAGACAGAGAAAGGTTTTTTTCTTGTATGTATGTCTTTGTGATCTCATCGTGAATATAGTTCTTTATGCGTCAGAGCGAATACTGACTTAGGGCGCCTTCAAATTTGCCGCTAAGTGTCGCGCGGAGGCAGCGCGTCTGCAGCGCTGCGGTCGCGCTGCTTTGTAAATCCATGCAGATAAAAACGCGCGATTGCAGCGCTACGCCCGCGCTGCGTCCGCGCATCAGTTCATGGATCGACTAGTGTTGTTCAAGTCTAAACATGAACGAAAATCAGGTTGAAGAATTTATCGATGAAATTGAAAATCGTCCAGCGATATGGGATTCGAGGTCCGATAAGTACAGCAATAAAATCGAAAAGAAAAAGGTTTGGGAAGATATATGTAATAAATTTATTGAAAATAATGGTAACGTTTTCTAAGGCTTCTTTTTTTTGTTTTTTGTTTAAAATACTTTTCTTTTTAATAGTAACACTAAGAACAGTGTTTCTTCGTCTGAGTCCATCGTAAAACTAAAATACAACACTACCATTCTCAAACCTAGCGACGGCAGCGCGACGGCAGCGCGACGGCAGCGCGACGGCAGCGCTGCAGACGCGCTGCCTCCGCGCGGTACTTAGCGGCAAATTTGAAGGCACCCTTAGCTGTAATTCTTCAGTGCTAGAGCTCATAACTTGCACGGTCTGTAAAGAGACAACGAAATCCAACTAAACTTCGCAGAGAACAAAGTTCCGAATCAGTTTATCTTGCAGCCTTTAGAACTCCAATAACGACTGCAAGACTCAATTTGATGGTAACAACTATTATTTCACGATCTGTTGATAAAATTGTTGGTTATATTAGAACATTTCTTATGGAATCTTTGACACAAGAAGTGAACAGAAAATGCAAAATATTAACTCACTTTTTCAAAATAAAAATAATTATAGTAATCTTGTATTCTATCTCGCTCAAGTACGCTCACAAACGCAACGAGTTAAACTCAAGATCAACGCTAAGCTACAGTTTTCGATCTCTCCGTCCTTTACAAACATTCAATAAGAGAGAGAGAGAGATGCAGATACGCGATAAATAAAACCGTAGATTAAGAATGGTGGTAAATTTGGCACTAAAAGTGTTGATCCCAATTTCAGCGCTATAGGCTACTGCAAGCTAAAATTAAATTATACAAAAATCTTTCAACCAGAAATTCTAATAACGATTACACAATGAATAGTATCAAGAAGTAATTTAATGAATGCCATTTATCGATGCGGAGGCAACATGAATGTTTTGTATTAGCTAATGAGAGTCGTCCATTAGCTTGTTTATTGTACAGCTGTACTTTTTATTTTCTCTTTAACAGCAGATAAGAGAAATAAAAAGTTGATGCTGGAGAAATAACCTTTTGACTTTAATTAGTTCGAATTTATTAAGTTTCTTTAATTATTTCTTTAAATAAAAGAGGAAAGAAAATTATTTTTTTTCTTCTTAACAAATACTCAGCTCAACAAAAATTAATAGGAAAACAGTGTTCAGCTTGGATGTAATTAGTAATTTAATTTAATCGACTTCGAAAAACGGATGAGGTTCTCAATTCGATTGTATTTCTTTTTTATGTTCATCGATTTCTCCTGATTTTCTCCCATTTGAGAGAGTGTACTTCCGAGTTGGTCTAATTTATTGTGGTGGGTATATTATAATCAATGTAAAATTTATTAATGCATATTATATTGTCAGTTATACTTGAGATGTTTACAAAATTTTAGCTCAATCGAACTTTAGGAAAAGGATCAAACTTGACGTGCTAGATTTGATTACAGAGTCAAAACCGATATAAAGCGTGTAAAAAAAGAAAGCACAATAGTATTAGCCACACATTTTTTTATTTTTAAATCCGTGATTCCCCTCAAAATTCCTACGTCATGGACTGCGACTTCTTCCAGTAACTGTACTAAGATTACAAAAAAGGCAAAGCATAGTCAATTTGCAATTTAAATCAGCAGCTGCCACCGTAGCTTCGTCCATATGAATTCGCGTGGGAAAAGCTGTAACTGCAACACAAAGTACACTAAGTACTCTTCTCTCTGTGTATCTTAGGCTTAAACTACTACGCACTAGGGACCTCTAATGAAATAATATAAAATTGATATTTAGTCTAGATCAAATTAACGTAAAATTACTCAACATTATACAAACAGATCATTTGATATTAAATCTGATTTTGTTTTACACCCATATTTAACGGAAACGTGATTATCTTGACGCACGTTTTCAATTACGGGCTATAACTCTAAAACAATAACTGATTTAGATAGAACAGACGTGGCAGAACACTTGCGATAAAGCATACATTTAGTAAATTATCTTTTAATTTTATAATTAATATATAAATTTAAATTAATATAATTTTATAATTCTTAGATGTGCAATAGAACGCTACAAGAAATCGTTATTATAAAAGTTTGTAAACTATTAAAATTTGCATTGTTGTAAATCTTAAATGTCAGGGTTAGGCACAACTTGATAAAAACCTGCCCACACTTAAAACTGATAAGCAGTACAAAAGTTTCGAAAATCTAGATTTAATTTTGTGTTTTTCCGAAGAATGTGAAGTCCTATGGATAACTACAGTAGTTTATCACATAGATTACTGTAGATATTTAATTGAATAATTTCAATCACACTCCCATCCTTTATCAGAAATTATAGGCCAGGTTATTTATACACATACATTCTGACATATTAATGTCCCTAACGTTTAGCAATAACAGCTAAACAAAGTTCACAAATGCGCATACTTTGGCAGTTAGAGCCCTGAAAGTGCTACAATGATTTGTTTTCCTCATTTATTCCCAGATACTGTTATAACAAATAGTTATGATAAAAATAATCTATATCTATGTAACACAGCATAAATCAATCAAAATAGTAGCCCACTAAAAGTTTGTTAAGTTATCTATACACTAATATTTAGCTAGTGAGTCTAGCTAAATATTAGTGTCTATAACTTACTATCCGTGTCTCCCATAAATCATAGTTGAAATAAGAAAATTAAAGTACGAGCAAAATAAACAGGAAAACTTAGTACAATAGGAACAATTCATAGCTGGTCTCCAAGAACCTTAAGCCGAACAAAAGTACCTAACTCATTTAAAACGTTTTATCTCCTAACTTCTAAATGAAGACGTCTCTCGTTATCCTTAATCTGAAGCGAGGATCTGCCAAAAATATCTGGCCAACTATTCGGTGAATAATGAACAAGATTGAAATGTTATGGGCAGGTAGCAAGCGTTCGTTCCCTCGGGCTTCTGAGTTATAACCCAATTTCTCATCTGGAAACCAGTTTGCTATCTGTAGACGTATTAAAATTTAACTAAGCCGAATATTTAACAGTCGAAAACATTTCTGTGACAAGTAAATCTGAGCGAGGCCTGTACCTCGTGTATTTTTTATTAAGCTGTTTTAAATGAGAATACATTTTCACGTTGGGATTTGGAATTCAGACAGGTTATTTTGTAACGGATTACCTGTCTGAATCATAATACTTGCTGTTTTAATAATACCATCCTCGCCTACTTGGATACCGCAAACATAAACATTTTTGCGTGCATAGCTATCGATTTTGTACCTCTGTCTTTTTACATAATCACAAGTAAAGTTGAAATAATAGCTTTTAATAGATAACTATTATATTCACAACAAACAGTGTCTATAAGAATGAATTAAACTAATTTTCCAAAACAAAATAGATTTTGACTCTTTAAAAACACGCAAATAATGATTTTGTTTACAACATAGGTATATTATATAAATGACTGAGTTTGCCCTGCAATGAGATACTTTTACTATGGGCTCGTAATAAATATAAATAATAACAGATATTTTAACAAAACTTACTTTAAGATCTAAAGAAATTACTCTGAGTACACTTTATTCCATTGATTTTTAAAGTTCTTTAGATGCATTTTAGACGGCAAAGAAAATAAGATTGGATCGCATTTCCTCTCTGTTTTAAAAGTCTATGTGTTGTTCAATATCAGTTTGCATTGAAACAGAAGAATCCCACTGTTTGTAAAACTATATATTTTACAAGCAGATGTTTTGTTTTTAGTTTAACCTTGTACCGTATGGCAATAAAGATAGAAAATTTAATGTACTTTTACGAGGCAGTCTTAGGTAATTTGTTAAATAACTACACACATGTGTTATTATTTGCCGCTAAATGTATTTGAACGGCAAACGTTTTCTTTTATGTCATAGTCTTGTTCTTATGTTTTAAACAAAAAATACTGCTCGCCACATTGTACTGGCGTAATTATCAAGGCTGGCCATTCAATAAAAAGTTCGTTATTAAAACCTCAAAGTATTTGAACGGTGCCGCGCTGCGGCCTGCGCTCAGAGATGAATTGCGAATAACATGAATTGAAACAATCTCAGTTAAAGCCCTGACGGTTCCGTTCCACCCGTTTCGTTAAAACTCCTTTTATTCATTGAAGATTGATTAAAACACCCAACGATTATAACAAAAAATAGGTCAGCGGGACCGCTGTTATAGAAAATGTTCAAAGAACGTAGCGCGGTTTGCTACACAGGCTAATTTTGGCTTTGTTGCGGCTCCGACCGTCCAACCGTGGAAAACATCTGAGAGGAAACTTTAGCGTCGAAACGGCAGAAGCATTTGGTGGTTAGAGTATTTTAATTTATATAGAATTCGTACTGATTATTTAAAACGACAGTTTTATAATTTTTAACTATAGCCCATAGAAAACAACATTCCACAAAAGCAGATTGAAGATCAGGAAGGACTGCAATCAATTTGGGTAAGGGACTGTCACAATGAGTGACAATAAGACTCATTGTGACAGTTTTCAATTAGAATGGAAAATGTTATAGAATAAAAGTTCTTATTATAGAAAGAATAAAAAACGTTAGGGTCGCAAAAAGTCTCTTAAGTCCCTTACCCAAATAGATTGCAATTTAGAGAGTACCCTACTCTCCAAATCTCCAAGTCTCCGAGTCTCCTTTAGAGGTATATGGGTTGATAGATATGATTACACACATAGTTACCTATAACTTAGAATGCATTAGAAAAGTATGTGTGCATTAGCAAACACAGATTATTACCTACCCATTCTCGATTATCGAGAGTGACTTTCATGAAACTATTATGACAGATTAATAACCAAAATCAATTTAATAAAGTAACAACCGCTGTGAGTTACTTAGCTGTTATCCTTTTTCGTATCAACTGATTCGTATCTTTGGTCAAAGCTCACGCGGACGTGCCTTGAAAAGTTATTTGATTTATGCGCTGGCTCCGTGTCTATGAAAAGGGTCAGAAAGATTCTACCCAAAGGACTGTATAATTTTTTATTGATAAACCACCGACGTCAGCATGCATGCGAGCCAAAATTTGAAAATAATGTAATTCTTAATTCTTAATTCTTTATTGTACACAACAAAATTACAGTAGAACTTATAATATAATAATAAATCATGTACAAAATAATGTGAAAATAATGTACCATGAGAAATGCTTATTTTAGTACCAAATAAATCCCTAATGGAAATATATTGGTGATCAATCAACAGCAGGTATCTGTTGAAATCTAACTAGATATAACACCCACCCAAGTTCACAAGTGGGTTGTTTTTAAAATACTGAGAGCAGCCCACGCTAAGAAAGTAATTAGATTATTTACTTCTGAAGATACTAATAGCAGATCAAGTCCATTGATACGTAATAAAATCTAGGTTGTTTAAAACTCGTGACTTAAAATAAATCAGCTGATAGCCGGCCGGAAACGTGAATTCAAATTATTTATAAATAATCTCAGTACGTATATAAGCATATCATGGCTACTAAGTACTTATTTTATCTACTAGGAACAACAAATGGCACAGGTGCGTCTATCAGTATCTGCGTCGTAAGTAGTAATTTCCATTGCGAAATTTAGTTATCAAAATTCCGCAATGGAAAATTACTACTTACCATTATTTCGCCTGATAATTAGATTAGCTTTGGCTGGTTTTATCGTTACGCGTTTCGGCGGCGCCGTTGAAGCGTTCGCGTTCGCAGATGTACGGGGTAGTAGTTGCGTTTCAAAGTCGCGCGCTTGAGCAGCGCCCTTCAGTCGCGCTGTTATAGTAGTATATATTATACACAGCGCGCTGCCTAGCGGCGCGTCCAGCGGCGCGGGTGGGACGCTAAAACCAGCCTTAGGCCTTGAAGTTACTGCTCCAGGAGAAATTAATTTATATATCCTATTCCGCGGTTGTAATAGTATACGTTGTTAGTAGTTTTTGTAGATATTAAAAAAAAACGTACGAAAAGAAATTAGACAAACGTTTGCTCCTGTTCGGAAATCCGATCGGACAATTCATACATGTTTGACAAACAATTTGGAGACATAGACAATAGATTTGGTAGACGTGTTCGTTTTCAATCAAAATGAAACTAACCTGCTCTTAATGGACAATTATTATTATTAAGTACAACATGTTACAAATGCATTAAAATTATTATCTGTGACGCTAAAAGTTACTTAACTGCTTATTGTGGTAATTATAAAATGGTACAAACTAAATAAACCAATTTGAATTACGCTGGGATTGAAAATCGATGTGCTAATCGCCCCGACCTCTTCTCCTCCGACAATTAATGGCCACAACTTTCTCAAGTTCATTATACGAATTTGTTGATAGAATAGACATAATTAAGAGAGTATTGTCAGTGGAGTCGATAACTTTGCTCTTAGACTTAATTTTACTTTGGTAAACTTACAGATTTTGGAAAAGCCAATTAAATATCTCATATAATGGTTATTGAACGTAATAATAATTATAATTGTAATCTAGCTTATAGTAAGTGGTAAGAATTGCCAATGAAAAGTAAATGCTATCGTCGATTAAGAGTGTAAACAAGCTAATTCTTTTTTTAAATGTTTGTTATTTTTTACCTATGCTTCTAAAACTGAATTGAGAGGTTTTATTCCGTAAGCCATTGCCGCAGGAAGACTATTGTCTATAATCCCTGCAGATTGTAGAAAATAGTCTTCCTGCCTTAAAATCAATCACCCACCACATTAAAAAGTTTTAATTCTTATTATTTCAGGGACATATACACCGCGAAGTTTAACAAATATAATTATAAAAATAAAAAAACAAAATCATACCTAACTATTTATAGCTGGAAGAGAAATATAACTAAAAAAAAAAAAAAACGTTATGCGTCAAAAAATTTTTTTAAAATATTATAAAAATAAATTTGTGTATAAATTAAAATGGCAACTGTTTTTTAGTGTCAGAAACACGAAACAATGACATGCAAAACAATACAAGGTTATACTTTGATGCAATAACTAACGACATACCTATATTACCCAGAAGGCGGATGGCGGAGTGGGTAGTGTACCTGCCTGCAACGCCGAGGTCGTGGGTTCGATTCCCGCTTAAGACAAATCTTTGTGTGCATGAACATGGGGGTTTGTCTTGGTCTGGGTGTTTCTATGTTTAATAAGTATGTATTTACAAAAGAAAAGTATATATGTATTAGTATCAGTTATTCTAGTACCTATAGTACAAGCTCTGCTTAGTTTGGGACTAGATGGCGTTGTGTGTGAGCTGTGAAATATTTATTTATTTATTTACTAATTGTCGAGGGTGAATATTTAAAATATGGTGCATATGTATTATTATTATGTATTACTAATCTACATTTCCCCTGTTGTGTTAAGGTCCTATGTGATTATAGGGAGCCTATAACTATATATCAGGCAAACTACGTGCAAACTATTGAAAACTGATTTCTGGGAAAATCCCTAATAATACTATTATAACGGGAATCGAAACCGAGACATCACGGTGAGCGGTAGCAAATTATATCACTAGACTATAAGGCAGCCTTACTTTGCGAAGTTTCTGCATACAACAATAATTATGAATAAGTAAATACTTACCGATCGTATCTCGAGGCAAATACTTGGACAGCACGCCGTGTGGCATAGAAACCAATTCAATAGTCATTTAAAAAGTCATCAGTCACACCACTTTGAAAAACATACACATTAAGACAAAAATAATTCAAAACATCTATTGTTACATCATCGACATATTTAAATATTTTATTAAACTAAAATGCAATGTCATTCGTTGTTTTTTCTTTTCTTCTTTTTCTTAAAAAAAAATAGAGAATGTGGCTTGTAATTAATAGTTCCATTCGGCCTATTCGGCCTTTAAATATTGCGTTTTTCGTTTAAAAGAGTTCTTATACCATAATTATGTGTTGGCGTTCAAATAAAAAAAACATTAGATTTACAATCATGTAACAACGTCCAACCGCAAGATGTAGAAATGTATAATAGTATCTTATCCAATAGGTACGTCTAAATATGACCTAAACATATTATTTAATTTGGTTAATGTAGCTTTTAAGTCTAGATCTAGTGATTAATTTTAAGTTTAGTAGTTATTTGTAAATTAATAAATATTTTTAACTGTATCTCCTATGATCACTTCTGATCAAACCCCCTAATAAAAAAGATAAAAAAAAATACATAAAATTTTTGAGATGAAAATAAAAACCTAATCTAGATTTATCGTGAAATCTGCATGACTTGAAAAAACGAAGCAAATGGTCAAAATCCCGACATAATAGGTGGAAAACTTTTTCACAGAGCATAAAAGCGAATGCAAACAAGAGAACGTTTATGCTTTCAGATGTCAACCTACAAAGAGTAATGCATTCCCTCTTGTATAAGAATGGGGTGCGACAGAATAGGGGCCGTAATGCATGCGATCGCTACGTATCTCCGACTTGCAAAGGTATATTTTAAATGTATTTGGTTCAAGCACAATACGAGCGCGGTCGTAACATAAAAATGTGAATGGAACATGTAATTTATAGGTAAAGCCGATTATGAATTGGTTTGTTTGTTAACTGTGCTCAATGTTGTTTTCACGTGAATACTAGTTTATTTACCTGCATTTTGGTCTGCATTATTTTCTTTTTTCTTTTCTGGTTACTAATGGAGATCAGTGTCGGATATTTTGCAGTGTAATATGAAAGTATTTTTGTTTGATCTTTTGTTATTTGGTGACTTTTTGGTGAAAGAGTTTTTGTGAATTATTTCGCACCAGAAAGTACTATCGCCTCCCGTACGCAACCATTTGATAATTGTAAAAAAACATAAACCATGAATCATATCTCTCTATCCAATTACATAAAGAGACCAAGAGCAACGAACTGCCATCTGACGGCAAAACGCTGTACTTGGCTGTTCAAACGAGCTACGTGTGCGTACAAGATATTTAGTACTAGCAAAATAATTATAGATGTCGTCAAACTTTGTAAAATAATGTAAAACAATATGAAACTTATAGTACAATATTAATCTTTTTTTTATCAGCATCATCACTATTAAGACAATAAAAAATTGTAGATGTTTTCTTGAGAATACAGACAAAAAAGCACAATAAGGTACCTTACCTTTTTTATATTGTCTCCCCGAGGATAAAACCGCCCTGAGGAACAGTTTATTGCGCTCTGCTATTTGATACAGAGTTTATTAACGCAATTTTAGTTAGATTTGATTTGATTACAAAATTCACAATTGATTTCAAAATTATGCGGTATTCTTAATATTTTGAGCATAACGTTACAATTACTTACAAACGTCCTCCGTGACTGACGAATATTCGGCTATAATGAGACATTTTAATTGCGTCATTACAGGTTGCGTACTCAAATGGTGCTCCTAGAGTCTAGACTGACTGCAATGTAATGTTACTGAATCGAATATTATAACAACTAAGGTGGTAGGCGCAACGAGCATTACAGTGCGCACTCTGTTATGCTCGGTCTGTAATATTTTGATACAGCCTGTAACATCAATGCGCGGGTGGCGAACTGAGCATTAGATCCAGTAATATTATGATAAGATTTACAGGCGAATTCGAATCAGTAACGTTAAATTACAAGCAAAAGTTGGACCGGTCGACCGGTCTGGCAGCATCATTGTATTCTTAAAATCTGGAAATTATATGAAATTACAAAAAGATGGATACATTACTTATTAATACACTTTGTCATAGTTTTTGAAGGTAGTAACGTATCCATGTCTTATGAGTTTTTCTCTGCGGGGTCAGCGTTCACATTAAGGAAAAGTGAACACAGAACTTGGCACTCCAAGCGCGGACCAGTGATGGCAATGACAGTTTTATGTTTTTATTTAAATTATTTTATTCAGCGATATATCTTTTAGACTTGTTTTTCATCTTCTTTAACAGATGCTACAATACTTTCGTTTATCTTTTGCGGCTTTTTAATTCCTGAAAAAAAAAAGAAAAATGATGGTGTAATACAAATATCCATCCACCCTACCGCAAAGGATATAAAAAATAAAAATAATCTTACCACCTCCTAACACAAGTTTGAATAAAGTAGAAAACGGCGAGTCAATAACTAATGTCATCAAGAAAGAAACCGCGAAGCAGAAAGCGTAGTGCGCCAGAAACTTAAACGTCTGAAAAAAAAAACATTTATTTTTAATAGACAGGATGACTGATATAGCCACCAGATGTCGCTCAAAATGTATGGAAATAAGCATGTTTGTCTATGGAACCATTTGACAGTGAACTTTTCCATTTATATGGCAAGACAAACTATGGTGTAAACCTTTTATTTTTTTACAAGTATGTGACGTTTTATTTGTAAACATTTTCGTAATAATACTACTTACAACTAATCCAGGTGTGAAAAATACTGGTTCCGTAGCAGTGAAGTTGATTGCTCTCATTAACATAAAGTGAAATAAATACATCGCATAAGATATCCGGGAATGTATCTTCCATACTTGCAATGACAAGAACCAGTTTATTGGACCTGAAAACAATACTAATGTCATGCCGGGTCCATCCGATAAAATATTACACAGACTTTTATCTAGTTTAATCTTAACTAATTTTATAAATAAGCAGGTTTGATTTTTTGGTTTTTACAAAATAATTAACTCAAGAATTACTGCACTGATTCTAAAATTGTCTACAATTATACAATTAGAATGATAGATAGATAGATAATAACAATTAGATAATTCCCTAAAACATAAACTATAGTTTTTTCGGTACCCCGCGAGCGAAGTGAAAAGAGCGAAGCGAGAAGGTGTTTTATTCTAATATATAAAAATATTGTCTTAGTGTCAATATTTAAACAATGTTTTCCAAAATAGCTTGACCGACTTTCATATATATTTTTTCGATTTTAAAAACTTAAGGGGTGTGTGCAGAATCAGTAACAAAATACATTCCACTAAGTAGTTCTAACAAAAAAATACGAAAAAGAAAATTCGCGTTTTCCATACAAACTGACTGCTTTTAATGTTAAATTTGATAGGCATTTTTTTCGTATTTTTTCGTTGGACCTAGTCGAATGTATTTTGTTGCTTATTCTGAACAATCTGCTTAATTTGTCAAAAACATTAAAATGTCAGTGTGTTTTGGAGTGTTTTTTTTCTATAGTTCTGAGAATAATAGGTTGTAAGCATTTTTTTTACTTTTCCTAAACATAAATTTTTTTTTCGCTGCTTTGCTTCAGAGACAAAATTTGATGTGGTTTAGCGTAAAATCTTGATCTTTTTATAGGTCTACAAATGCAATAAAATCATAATCTTTACAAACCTGCAAAATCATTCTCACATGCATAGATAAGGCAACCAATAATAATGGCCCAAAAACTTCTAAAAAAGGCATTGTAAATGCTGGAAAGAAACTGATTGTCCCAAGAATCTTGGTTGATGGGATAATTGAAGGATATCAAATAACCGAGAAGAGCGAAGAAGAAAAGCCAAAAAATAATAGCCAGGAACTGTGAAAAAAAATAATGATACTTTTATAAATGATTCCACTAAAAGAAATATTTAAAAAAAAATAAACCGACGAAAAAGAACTGCAAAGTAAAAAAAATTAGTAAACATTTTATTAACTATTAAATATTGTTTTTATCTAATTTTGAGTCAAACCGCCTCCGTTTTATTTCATCGGTTAATAAATAAAGAATCGCTAGCGGATATTAGTTTCAATTCATATTAATGTTATCAATTACATTTTTTAAATTTTTAAGAATTTTATTTGAAAATTCTACAAAATATAGTAAGAACACAATAAAACCAGATAATACCTTACCCTCGTAAGTTTCACTTTTGTAACTCGTACCAGGTATCCGAAAAGCATACCCACCACAAAAGGAGGTGCTCGAGTCAGTGTATTTATGTAGTAGTTATGCATGTAATTTTGAAACTCATCTTCACGCCTGAAATGTAAAGAATTTACCATTATTTTGCGATCACTATTATATTCACTTTTTTATAGAAATATTAAGTATCTTGCTTAAACTTTTTAATTACTCTAAGAAACAGTTGAAAAAATTTGGAACCGGCAGGATTTGAACCTGCGACCTTTTGCACACCGGGCAGCCGCTATAACCAACCAGCTCCGGTCGCCTCTTGCCAAGACCCAAAATTATAGATTACTGTTCCTTATTCCTGAATTACCGAGCAAAACTACTATGATTGAAATGTTTCACATTTTACTTACCCGACTGCAATCATTATTGGCGGAAATCTTTTAATAAAAATATAAGTTGTTGAGGCAGTAATTATAGCAAGAAGCCCCAAGCCCAATGCAGACCATGCAATTTTTTTGTTGCCCCAGAGCACCCAAACCAATATGATTGGGGAGAGAATATGTAGCTGTACGTCAATAGCCAAGTACCAAGTTTGGCCTATGCACTGAAAAAGCAATAGGAGTAATGTTTTAGATTAAATTAAATTTAGATTAAATTTACATCTTTTTGACACCAAAACAAATTATAGTAGGATCAAACCCATTAGATTAGTTTTTTTTTTTTACTTTTAACCATTTTCAAAGGAGTTCTGCTCTAATCTATTGGCATGTAATCACAAGACGTTTACGAGGGCCATTCTATCACAAATTGTTTTACGAATACTTCGCGCCCGGACCGAACTCTGGTCGGATTTGGTCGCAGTTCGATCCTACGTAGTTGTAGAATAATTTTTCTACAACTACGTAACAACAACTAAGCTTACGCGCTACATCGGATCTCCGTCATCCGTCAATTGTTTTGACATCTTACAATTCAAATTTCAATTGAACTTAACTTTTACTTGTTGATGAGGCGCTTTGAGGATAGTATATAAACGTATTACCGTCACTCCTCGCCCTGCATAGTTCTGTATATGCAACAAGGTCTGCCACCAGGCGGTTCTGCAACTATTTACTTGGCTCGCCACTACATTCCAATTTGGACCATCCGTCATTCGATTTAAGTATGAGGCCTCTAGCAATACAGCTGCTGCTAGCAATGGAAACATGCGCAGTAGACGGTTAAGATAGAACAGATGTAGGTTCTTTAGCAGACTCTCTGAAATTTCAAGTGTATTTTCAAGACTTACTAAATATACTGATAATATTTTATCAAAATTTCTTATAACACCTGAAAATTATTTAGGTTTTACACGGAGCAATAAGTTGATTACTAAGATATCTTAGTATCTTGGGCGAAGTATTGGAAAAAATTGCTAGATAAAAATATTCGTGATAAACATAAACCTAAAGGTAAACAAAGAGTATGATAATTAACAAACAATTTGATTAAATTCCAATCAATGGCGTGAGAGATAAAATAAATTACCAAGTGAACAATTGACGTCGTATTGTATCCGGCGTCTTTGTTTACTCTCAAATGCAATAGTTTTAAGAAAGACCAATATCCAATCACTTTTGTTTTAATTCATGCATGGATGAGTTTCTTTAAAAGGATATGTTTCTACGATTACCAACTCTCGATAATTTTTCAGATATTTAATTGGTATATTGTGATCTTTATATTCGATTTGTTTTTAATTTGATTCGATTGTTGTCTCTGTTTCTTTTCAATATTGACCTTAATTTTAAATGGCTTCTTATACTTACTTCCGTTTAGCTTGCCAACTGTAGTAAAAACAGCAAGAAATCCACTCAAGGCAAAGAATGTATCCACCGCGTAATGTCCTGCAACTACCCATAACGACTGCCATGACGTGGACCACTAAAAATTTATATAATTCATCAGAATTAAAAAAAAAACTTGACACTACCCTAATCTAATCAATATGTCAAAACCCTTTTGTTTAACAATAGGTTATTAATTATAACAAACTAGAGAGCCACAAAGGACCACATCAAATAATAATAATAGCCCAAATAATTATGTAAATTTTAAATTTAATAGTCCAATTTTGGCAAGTATTAGCAGAATTGTTCATAATTTACATTATTGTATCGTACTTACAGCAAAAGTATCTAGAGGGTTTGACCAAGTAAATTCCGAAGTGAATGTATGCCCGAGTAGCACCCATGCCATAGCTAATGCCCTGATGCCATCTATACATTCTACTGCATCAGGTCCTGAAGTAAATGTCATTAAGCGACGCCCATTTGTATACACGGAGAATGATCTAGCAACCACGCTTAATGATTTCGGATCTGTAATGAAACAATGGCGTTGAAAACTTGAGAAGCAAAAGTATCAAGTTGTTAGTACAGACAAACGTACCTGATTTCTTTACATATGTTTGCCATAGATCAAAGGAAGTGCTGAGTAATGTTAGAAATCCAATAAAAGAGAACATTCCGCTGTAATATAAAAAATATATCAAGTATCGACTTATTGTTTCGGTTAGGAAAGGGAGAGTTAGTAGGTCTAAATGATGTCACTTACATCGCGACATAATCGGCGGGAGCCCAAGGCTTATCATTGGGCAGTCGACAGTAAAGGTCTGTATATTCAAATCTCGAAGCAGTCAAGTTGAACAGAAAAGAATCAAATGCATGTCGAGTTGTGCAAGGTCTAGGAACGCAGACTGCTAATGTGAGTTGTAATCTAGATAGAGGACTCTCTGGCGCCATCCTTAAAAGTATAATAACATGATAAATAAACGATGCATAATCTTCTTTTAAAATCAATCAGTTTACTTATTATTGAGAATACGGGTTACTCTGAGTCGAGATGTCGCGCGACGACGACGAAACGCGATTAATCGCCCAGTTGATGCATCTACGTAAAAGATTCAAAACTAGTCGGCATATCCCGGCTAAAATAACGTGAGTATTATTGTTGGGAAGAGGCTTTGGGTGTTCACGTCGACCTCTGTGGGACCTTTAGTGATTGTAGCCTCATTACAGACTCTCCATCGGGAGTGGCTTGACATCATCCGGATCCAAGATATGGCATCCCAAAATGATGCTTTGTCTATGGATCAGTGGCTTGCAGTCGCAAAAGAGGTGCAGCGGTGGTTCCAGTTCCTTTTTACAGAATCTGCAGTTAATAATGTGAGTAACCCGTATTCTCAATAATAATGTCTTCACCTCACATCGGTTTTAATAATCAGTTTCCTTTTATGATATTGGACCTACCTGTCGTCATTTATAACTCCAGTGTAGGATTTCATACCTCTTTGCATAACATAGTACTCTCGCAAATTCCGAATGGTTTCATTCTCGAAGCGTAATAAGCTTTCACCGAAATTCGGTCCATCCGGAAATGGTAAGTCCGGTATCTCGAAATTCTGATTTAACGGCACACGAATCGCGCAATATTTCCCTTGTAGCTCCGAATCTAGCAACGGTTGGTTGAAATTGATGCATTGATGATAATTGCCCATATCTAGTGTATTTCCTTGTAAAACACCCTTCGGAATCCTGATGCCAGCATCTGCGACTAATGTGCAAGAAATAGCAACTGAATATAGCAATAATTAATTTATGTGCTAAAGTCGCACAAGTATAAATATTTGCCAAGCATAGCTAAATGCCATAAAAATAATCAATTACACGTTGAAATAAGGTACGCGTTTATTCATAACGACATTTGTGCTGAATGTAACTTCGCCATGTTGGTTTGTATTCTAATTAAGATAGGTACAAATGTATGAACGTGACGTCACGAAATTTAGGGTCCTGGCAATAGGCGACCGTAGCTTAATGGTAATAAAAGCGACTGTCCCTGTATGCAGAGGCCGCAGGTTCAAATCCTGCCGGTCTCATAATCTTTTCAACTGTTTCTTAGTATATGTATTAATGTGTTAGTACTTACAAAACATCGTCAATGTAGGATTTCTTCTAATAATATCAATTTGTTCGGAGCACAATTCGTCATCAATCACTTCTTCATACAAACTACTATCTAAGGCCTGATTGCCGGGTTTAAGAGTTAAGCTTCCATTAACTAAGTTAAACGACACATCTAAAATAATAACTAAAAACAATTGTTTATACGCCATTTTCACAATATTTGGAGTTGGTTTTAAATAATTAAAAAGAGAATCATTATAAAACAAAACACACTTAGTGTGCAGATTTGATAATGAACAATAATAATTAGGTTAGGACTACATTATGAATTTATCTTATCTGACCGATATTGCATAAAGCAAGTTGTAGAGATATTAAAAACCTTTCATTGCTTATATTACGAATGTTCGTATAAAAAATCCTTTTTAACCTAACATGAAGCTCACACTATAAGCACTTAATTTGCCCGAATACCGCATCGTGACTTACCATCAGGTGTGATAGTCGTGCATTAGTAGAATCGCTGCTATCGTATGGACTGACTAGTTATGGTCGTACATTTAAAACTTACTTGGATAAAGTAAAGTCTTTACAGGTTAGATTCATGAAGTTTTTAGTTGACAAAAATACTAAGCGCCGCTGCAAAGATACCAATTATGAAGAACTGTTCTTAGCCTGTAAAATCTTACCTGCCCATGAGAAGGTTCAGCTATTGTTGGCAGTTGAACAGTACTGTAGTAAGGAATTTAAGATTGAAAGAATACGCACGAAGTCTAGCAGGGTAAAAGATGTTTATGAAATTCCCACTTGTAACAACTATTATGGTGAAAGACAGAGAAAATGCTTAGTGCCTAAATTGTTAAACAAATTTCCAGTAGCACAAAACGAATGTATAAAAATAAGGTAAAGAAATTCCTATTGGCCAATATTGTAATTGATGGTGTATGATAAAGATTTCGTTATAGTATTAAATCTTGATTAAACTAGTGATAAGTGTAAGTGTAGTGATAAGAAACAGTTTGTAAACAACGGAAGTACATCTGCCAACAAACTGCTATGCAGTTTGGCAGAAGATTAATATTTGTTAAGCATGTTTTTGTTCCCTGAATAAATATATTTTCATTTCATTTCATTTTCATTTCATTTAATTTCATCCTCCTACAAAAAACATAAGACATGCTACCGTACACACAGCGAGAACGGCAGTATACATTTCCAGTATAGGCTGGTCTCATCATTATCATCATCTCTCCCTGGGCAATTCGCGAGTTCTCAAAAGCAAATTGGCTAATCCTTTCCCCACGATGGCAAGTCAAAATAAAATTTGACTCAGCCTCTCTTACTGGCAAGTTATAGGTTAATGTGTAATCGTCTGTACCTAAATATAAAATACATTTGTTTAAGTCAAATCGGCATATTATAATAGTTAAAAAAAGAATTAATTTGAAATAGTATCAATAGTATCTTTTGTGGTTGATTTCATTTAGTTAAGATTGAAAACGTCTATGAAAAAAGCAGTCGGGTTTTTTGTTTTTTTAATAATTATTTTTTATTTCACTCTTTTTAGTTCTTTTAACTGACATGTTTTTTTATATCCATTAATTTGTAGAAATCTAATCTCTTTGAGATCAATGAGCCTTAATCGTGAGCGAGCGTGAGCGTGCCGATATATAGATTGGTAAATTGTGTTTAATCAGTAATATAAATGTGATAAGAAGTATATATATTTTTGAAATGGTCTTTTCATGGCCTTTTATTTGATACTATGATGAAAAGAAAATCCATACCTTCCCCCCTTTTTTTTTAGGGTTCCGTAGTACCTACAAGGAACCCTTATAGTTTCGCCATGTCCGTCTGTCCGTCTGTCCACGGCATAGCGACGAAACCGTTGGTGCTAGAAAACTGAAATTTTGCATAAACATGTATGTTAACTATACAAAGAAAGTCGTAGAATAAAATTTGGAAAAAAAAATTTTTTTCGGGTAGCTCCCCTACATGTAAAGTAGGGATGTTTTTTTTTTTTGTTGCCTACCCCATAGTGTGGGGTATTGTTAGATAGGACTTTTAAAAATGTTTAGGGGTTGCTAAGACAGTTTTTTGATTTAGGGATCCGTTTGCGAGATAATTAACTTTAAAGAGCAAATTTTTGTTCGAGTAGGGCGTCCCCCCCCCTCTAAAAGCTAAACTACTGGATCCTAAAATCTGAAAAAAATTGTGTCGGTAGTACATGTAATGAACTTTAAAGGAAAACTATAGCGGATAAGTTCACTTCATTAGTTCAAGAGGAATAGGGGTCCGAAATGTCAGATGCAGTTACTCAGAATATTTCGTTCAAAATTCTTGAAACATAAATAAACATACATAATACATATATAAAATCACGCCTTTATCCCACGGAGGTAGGCAGAGACGATGGAACGTCTTGTGCTTCGCTCCTATACTTCTTTCGCTTCCTCAACATTCATACATCTCGTCATACGTGCTAGCTGGTTTCGTGTACTACAAACATTTCCTTTCTGAAGGACGCCATTTAGTTAAAAAGTAAAATTAAAAATATTTTCTATGGAACCCTACTGCGCGTGGCCCGACACGCACTTGGCCGGTTTTTTCATTTGCCGGCGCCATTTTGAAAATTTATATAGCCTATGTCACTATCACTGTTTCGACGAATTCAACGACACCACATTTGTCAAAATCCGTCTAGCCGTTTGGGCTGTAGGGCGTGCCAAAGAAATAGACATACATACATACATACATACATACATACGCTCGAAAAACATAACCCTCCTTCTGACGCAGTCGGGTAAAAATATTTACTATCTGCAAAAAGGTACTCTTATCTTTAGATGTCCAATGTCAAATTAAGTTATCCTTGATGGATAATAAATTATCAAATGTAGATAAATATGGCATTTCCTCATTAATGAATTTGGTTGATAAACATCACCGCAAATAAAAAGTCCATGAATAATTGTCTAAGTATGTTGTACAGGGTTTCACTTCAGCCTCCTGCTGCTATAATACTTATACAGGTTGTCCCACGGCGATGCCACTAGCCAAAACTGAATCATAGATAAATAATGTAGATAAAACATTTTTCTTAGGGATGGCTTCATTTATGAAACTTAGGTTTCTACTGTCAGCTTATGAAAAACCCGGGCCCTATTTCGTAAAAAATATGTCATGAATGAGCTCTAATGATAGAAAAAGATATTTTTTTTTATTTTGACGGAAAATATCGTTCATTATTAAAAGCATTCTTTGTGGCCAGTATTAATCATATAGGTATATGGAATATTAATATTTTAAACTAACCTCTGTAAGGCTGGTTTAAAGTTTAAGTTTTTGCATAAAATAGCATTACCAAACTCGGTTTTATAAACAGTGTGGAGATATAGACGATCGGATGGCGGAGTGGGTAGTGTACCTGCCTGCGACGCCGAGGTCGCGGGTTCGATTCCCGCTTAAGACAAATCTTTGTGTGCATGAACATAGGGGTTTGTCTTAGTCTGGGTGTTTCTATCTATAATAAGTATGTAATTACAAAAGAAAAGTATATATGACTGTGTATTAGTATCAGTTATTCTAGTACCCATAGTACAAGCTCTGCTTAGTTTGGGACTAGATGGCGTTGTGTGTAAGTTGTGAAATATTTATTTATTTCATAATATAAGAGTAATACACTATTCAGGTTCTCCTAGTTCACGACGTTAAGCCGAAATGAGGTAATGGTGTAAATTGTGACAGTTTACAATAAAATATTTTTAAAAATATGTTGCATATTTAGATATTTATGGATATTAAAAAAAAAAGAAACTTTACACCCTATGACGGGCTTTTGGCGCCTGTTACAAAATATATTAACATATTTTTTTTACGTAATCCTGAATACCTACTGTTCCTGTTTTTTTTGTTTGCATTGAATTTATTGAATATTATTATGATTTTTATATTGGATCCTAATATATATATATTAAAATGTAGGCATAATAAAATATTATTTTATTTTATAAGAATTTATATATTTTTGTATGTCCTTCAGCAAGAACAGAGCATGTTAACACATCAACCATAATGTAACACCAAAAACGTACACATGTTAAAACAAAATAAATAATCTTTAACTCTGGTCTAAAAAATAAAATTCTTTGCGGCAATTTAGATGTTAATTCATAGCCCAGCTTTGACTGATCGTACTGATAAGAAAAAGTTGAATTCGTCATAGAGCGTCAAAGCTGGCGCATATAATAAGAACTATAAAACGGCATATAAGGCACTTGATAATTTATATTGTGAATTGTATTTTTTTTTAATATTAAGTCAGTACTGGACTATTGGTAGTGTTGTCCGGCACATTGAGGGTTCTTTCTCGCCCTGCTAGGGATAACATGGTATTGATAGGACGGTGATGTTATGTATGCCCTCATCCACTAAAATACCGCCGTGTGCCATCAAGCCGCGTAGTGGTGGCTGCCGGAACCGCGAATACGTCATCAGCGACGACCGTGGCTATGCCCGAAAGTGGGCCCACCATAGGGCCATAGTAAAATTAATAAGTACGCCAACTCCCGGCGTTTAGGAGCGCACGATACCTAAACTTGCTCGAGGCGTAGGGTTGTCACTTGTCAGATTGATATTTTAAATTACCTATACAGAAATCATTTTTTTAAATATAAAAAAAACGTTTTTTTTACAAAACAAAGCATTTATTTATGTCAAGTCAAAGTCAAATCATTTATTTCCATGGGCCCTAAAAGGTGCTTGAACACGTCAAAACAAACATCAACGTTCAAATAAATAAAATTTAAATAAAACTTAAGCTAATTAAATTATAATTAGAAAATTATAATTTTATTATTAGAAACTTTGTTGGTGACAGTGTTAATTATGTATGTGTTGGTAATTGTTCTTAATTATAATACTGTTTGTTTCTTGTACCACAATAAATAAATAAATAAATAGATAAATAAATAAATAAATAAATAAATAAATAATATTAATTGCAACAAAATGATTTGAATCACCGGAGCTTAGATTGATTTCAATTCAACTTTGAGGTTTGAATTAAAATCAATCCAAGTACCAGCTCCGATGGGTATTGCATCATGAGAAGAGCTGGTGAGAAACTCATGATCACCATCTTTTCAAATAATTCATACAATTTTGTTTGTTTATTGACAATAATTGTTATGTGTAAGTTATACCAACCAAAATACAATGACTAGAAATGGTTATGGAGAGAATAATACTATGAAATTAAATTCTTTGTCAAATAGACCAATATTATATTAATAAAATTATCCGTAGTATATAAGGTTGCAATCTCTTACACTTAAAGCAGAAAGGAAAAGGAGTAAAAACAATGTGTGCATACATACTGGTACTAGAACAGACATAGAAAAATGAAAAAAAATCTAAACTGTAAAATTAAATGCTAATTATTTATGCTACTAATGAAAACAAGCATAGAAAAAATTACAAATTTGTGACAGAAAAATATTTTCTGCGATTTCGTCCTGTGCGAAAAGCCTTATTATTTTCTGATAATGAAAAATAAATTCGCATTCTTGTATAAAGCTTATACAAGAATGTTTTTGGGAAACATGGGCAAGGCATCGTAAAATCTACGCCATCCAGGAGGCTTTTGTAAATCGACATTCCAATCTTAGAATTAATGTGTTCTCTTTTAAAAACTTCAGAGAATATTTTCTCCATGCTGTCTATATTTCTGACGAAATCGTCAGGTGGGACAACAAGGGAAGGTGACATTATGTCCGTGGAGTAATCTTTTGCCCTTACGAATCGTGTCTCGGCACTTAAATTACACAAGTGCGAATTTTCATTAATGTAAGATTTTAGAAGCTCACAACCTCCATGGCGATCGACACATTTCTTAAGTAGAGCCCCACAAACGTAATAAAAGGCATTTTTTTCTGGTAGTTCCATTAGTCTGTATTGAGACCGCGTGATTTCTCGTAAATTATTTTCTTCTGTAATATTGGCATCAAAATTAATTTGCTTATTTTTTGGTTCATTATTAGGTAAATCTTTCAGAAGAAATAGAAATTCGCTTAAGTCTTCTGCACAATTACCTTCTTTGGGTGCTTTTGTAATGTTGGTAAAATATATTTTGCGATATGCGGATATAAATTGTCTTGCTGTAGGTTCAGTTGCGTTGCCATTTTTAGACCTAATTTTTCCAAAAAAATTTTCAATTATATCCTGGTTGAGACGCCTTGTTAGTAAAATTGTATGACCTTCTTGCTTTAAGTCATCAAATAAATCTAAGATCGACTGAATTGTGATTTGGAAACCTTGAATAAATTTTACCGTCTTCGTGACATCATTTTTCTTGATAGGGTGAATTAATTTAATACTTTTAATCAATGTCAACATTTCAATAAAAAATAATTTTTGGCAATCTTCTCCGCTGTAAGCATTTTTATATGGATAACTGGTGCGAATAGTGGAAGAGTTCAGAGCATCAAATAAGTCGTTCATTTTCTGAATGAACTCCACAGTATCTTTTGCCGATTCATCCAAAACATTAAAATCTATATATGTCGATATACCACAAGCAACAGTTCTACTTAACAGTTGTGTGGCATATCGAACCTTCATTCTTTCAAATGACGTTGGGTTAATGTGGCTATTTGTCAATTTATATGCTTGTTTAAAAGGCTTTGCATGATCGAGGTCATAAAACTTAACAATGTGTTCAAATTTAGCAATGCGGCTGTCGGAAAAATGGATGTTATAATTTAGCATATTGTTTCTAACTAATTTAATTAAATGTGGCACATCAAATATGTAATATATCTTATGATTTTCTATAGTGAAATACGTTTTTTCGTCAGAAATTCCTCTTTGTTTTGCTGCATTCAATAAATCAGGTCCAAGATCAGATACAAAAATTCTGACTTTCAGGCCAATCTCAAAAAGTTTTAAAATTAATTTATCAACCCATGTTGATACGGCATGCTCACTTTTACATTCCGATAGTAATGCAAATCCAATAGGTTGGTGCCAATTTACAAAAATACCTCGAACCAACACCACAAAGGCGTGTTTGGCTGGTGATGGTGATTGAACACCATCCACTTCGTGGAATCCGATAATTTTATCATTTTTAATGTCATAAAATAAATTTGCTTTTAGTGTCATCGCATCCACTACAATTGAACAGTGTTTCTCTCTGTCTGACATATTGGTTACCTTCATTTTCAGTGCTGCAAATAGGTCATCGTTGATTTGTGTAGTTATTGGAACGTAAAGTTTATTTAGAGTACTACGGCATGGTAAGCAAACGGTATCTTGCAATAGGCGGTACGCTTGTGGACTAACGTAGTATAAATTTAGACAAAACATTTTATATTCAAGTGTATACCTGTTTCCTCTATTATTAGAAATTAGTTTGGTTTGGGCTTTGACAATTTCGGCTAAATCTTTCGTTAAAAAGCGGTCACATAAGTTCTCAAACATTTTTTTTTGCGATTCAGTAGATGACTCTCGTGTTTCTTGTACCCTTATACGTTTACTTAAATTTGACAGTTTAGTTCTCAATTTTCTTTTGCGTGGGGTGTCTGCTGAAAGTGAAAGGACAGTTTGGGTACTATTGTTATCTGACTGAATACGGGTTTTTGTCTCCTTTGAAGAACTCGCTGGTACGAGTAATTCAATTTTTTCTATTTGGATACGGGGTTCTGTATCCTTTGAAGGATTAGCTGGTAAATCAATGTTTTCTATTTGGCAGATTGCTAATCTTGAGATAGGTGAATCAGTTTGTATTTGGTACTCCCTTGTTGTTACAGGTAGGAACAAACTTGGTGCAGAATCTTTTGCCAATAATTTGCGTTGTGTATTTATTTTTACCACTTCTTTGCTAA
Organism: Hypena proboscidalis; assembly: GCA_905147285.1. NCBI lineage: Eukaryota > Metazoa > Arthropoda > Insecta > Lepidoptera > Erebidae > Hypena > Hypena proboscidalis. The sequence continues at coordinate 5,547,465 of LR990132.1, forward strand.
AATGAACTTCACATACACGATGATAATTTTTAATTTTTCCTATCAAGTCCTTACGGTCGATGAGACGAAGCCATTGTAAACATCTAAAAAATAAAAAAAAAACATTGAGTAACACACATTCATTTGCGTAACAGAGTTACAAACATACATCCATAGTTTTTACAAACTTTCGCATTTATAATATTAGTAAACACTAGGAAGTTACATGCATATACTTTACCTACCATTACAGTAAAAAAAAAAACTACCATGTTCTTCTCTCTTTTAACTTTAACTACAACTAAAATGAGAACCTCCTTTTTTTGAAGTCGGTTAAAATACCTAAAACCTCGAGAATTTTCTTAACTTTTTTTTTATTTTTTTATTTATTTACATAAATACAGAGCCATCATTACAGGTAAACATAACCTAATGCAATGGATGTATAACTACAAATCTACAATATACTTAATCATCTAGTTTACTAATCTAAAATTTACCTTAAGATTAACACAGTACAAATAAAACAAAAACTCTAACTTAATATCTTATAAGTACATACAGGTTAACATATAGGTTCTCTTCTGAAAACTACATTAAAACCAGCCAAATGCGAGATAATCGCAGACCAACATACATACAGACTATGAGAACTTCCTTTTTAATATCGGTTAAAATAAAAATAATTTAATAACACATCACAAAATTGCACATCATATTCATAATGTAACATCAATTTTGTGAAATAAATAAACCAAAGAGGCAACGGCACGGCGGCGTTTAAAAAACATACCTACATTATTATTAAGTATTTAGTAGTTATTACCAAATACGTATTTTATTAACTCACCTTTTGTGTTCAGAGGGTACCTTAAAGAACGTTAATTCTGGGTTTGAAATAGTGTCGTTTGAACAACCATAAACTTCACAATAATATCTATTGACTCGCGAAGACATTTTGCAGTGCAGCGCGTAACCGTACCTAATTTTTTAAACAAACGGCGACCGCTCACAGTAATGGCACGGCCCGCACTACCGCTGACCGAGAAACTCAGCGAGCGGCGTAGTGTGCGTGCGTACGTACATGAACCCGGGGCGTGGCAAGCGCTACGCGTACATACAAACGGCGCGATGTACCTTTCTTCGAAGATAACTTACTGTCTGTACTGTGATAGGGCGGCCGATTATTGACTTGAGGCATGGCACAGCGGGGTAGGTTTCTGGCGCGCTTCCTTTCTACTGACTTCCATCCACTTCGTTTGTAAAAATATGTAACGGGTAAAAAAAAAACACAATTTATGTATAAAGATATGATTGCATATCATATCATTGTATCATTTTTGAAAAAAAAACAAACAACATAAAAAATATCTTCACTGAGATATTTATCGATACGATTAAAATAAATGATAGGTTATCAGTTATCACAGCACATAATTACATATAAGAAGTCAATTGAATGCCTGAATACTAAATCTGTAGAAACGTGTCTTAACTTTAATAATATCTGTGATAATTTGCAAGTGGCTTATATATGACGCAGACATACACCTGTATGACTGCGTCATATATATTATAAGCTACTTTAAAAGATATGTACCATCACGCGACTTTTTATAAATATTTTAAATAAATCAATTTAATCAAAAACAAACTAGGATGTACTTAATGTTATTGAAATTGCGGTATTTTGCGGGTTTTTAGCAGGCCTGATAAATAAATAAATCAATCAAAAACAAACATAGATAGCACTTAATGTTATTGACATTTATTTGTTGCGGTATTTTGCGGGTTTTTAGCAATCCTGTTTTATATAAAGTGTAAAAAGCTTATATATTTTAAAAATATGAAATATTTCTGCCTCGATGGTTTAATGGTTAGCGTATGCGTCTCAGGTCTCGGGTTCGATTCTCGGTTCGGGCAAAATGTTTTTGTGGACTTTACGTCAGGAAATTCAAAATAATCACGGAGCTGCCAGCACAGAGTTGGAATTGTGCCCGGTGGATGGCGCAAAGCTCACCCCCTATCCCATAGGGCCTGCACCTCTGCCACACCCTTCTGGGTAATATAGGCGTGATGTTATGTCATGATTATGTAATATTTTGACGGATATCATAAGTAAATATCGAATGCTATCAGACTGAATTATGGTTATGCGTAAAAATATTACATAAAATAAATTTTTAATATTAAGAGTTAATTAGTCTTAAAAAGAATACATCAAATAAATGTGGAAAAAACAGGCTCTTCCAGTTTAGGACATCAAGCTGGAATCGGGTAGGTAATAGAGTAAGTTAAAACAGTAATCATTTTTTTTTAAACAAATCTAAGCTCGGTCAGTTTCAGTTTCGGATCTAGATCTTATCGAACCCATAGAATAATCTATACTTGTAATAAATCTGTAAAAGTAAAAGTACTGTACATTGAAAATATCAAAAAAATAAATAGCAGGGGGTGTTACTAGACCGACACCGAACCCAAAAATGTAATTAAAAAATTTTTTGTCTGTCTGTCTGTCTGTTTGTTCAGGCATCACGCAAAAACTACTGGTTCAATTACGATGAAACTTGGTATAATTATTCTTTAATATCCTGGGCACCACACTGGGTACTTTTTATCCCGGAAAAGTACCCAGTATATTATATACAATAAAATACAAACTTAACTTTGCGGTTTGCTCTCGAACCGCAAAGTCAAGTTTGTCATAGGTTATAAATGACCTATGACAAACTTATAATTTGCGGTTCGACTTATAAAGATAAACCAAATTCAAATTCAAATTCAAATCATTTATTTTCATAGGCCCCAGGAGGCGCTTGAACACGTCAAAATATTACAAACAAATGGTATAAAAATAAATTATAAGTAAAACTAAATTATACTAATTACAATGATTTGAATAACCGGGGCTTAGATTAATTTTAATCCAACTGTTTAAAATCAGATTAAAATCAAACTAAGTACCAGCTCCGCTGGGTATTGCATTATGAGAAGAGCTGGTGAGAAACTCATGTGCACCATCTTTTCAAATGAAATGAATAATATACAATTATATTAATATATAATAATATATAACAATTACAACACATAAAAAGAGCAGTTCATTTCCAAATACTATTATCATTTATGTAGTCTAAAATACAGTAATAAGCTTTTTGAGATAATCTGATTTTAATATATTTCTTAAATTTACCTATCGATAATTCTACTGCGTCTAATGGAAGTTTATTGTAGAAGCGTATACATTGACCTGGAAACGAGTTAGAGATTTTATGGAGCCTAGTAGTGGGTACAGCCAGTTTGTTTTTGTTCCTTAGATTTACTTTATGGAGATCACTATTTTTCTTAAATTTTGTTTGATTCTTGTGGACGTACAATAAATTTTCATAAATGTATTGAGAATGTAACGTCATAATATTTATCTCTTTAAATTTATTTCTTAGTGTCTCCTTGGGACTCATCATATAGATAGCTCGAACAGCTCGTTTCTGGAGCACAAAGATTGAATCTACATCCGTGGCACTACCCCAAAGCAATAAACCATATGACATTATACTATGAAAATAGCTAAAATAAACTAAACGCGCAGTGTCAACATCGGTCAGTTGACGGATTGTTTTTACCGCGTAAGCTGCTGAGCTGAGTCTACCAGATAACGTTTCTATATGTGGGCCCCATTGTAATTTAGAATCTTATGTTATACCAAGAAAGACAACTTTATTGACCATTTCCAATTCCTCATTGTCCATCAACACACTAGTTTTGACTTGTTTAACATTTTTTGTAAAAAATCTAACATATTTTGTTTTATTACCATTTAAAAGCAAGTTGTTAACACTAAACCAGTTTACTATCTTTGACAGAGCATTGTTTACATCGTCAATTACTGTTTGTTGTCTATTTACCTTAAAAACTAAAGAAGTGTCATCCGCAAACAATACTATCTCATGATTGTCCTTAACGAGATGAGGTAAATCATTAATGTACAAGAGGAACAGGAAAGGGCCCAAAATAGAGCCTTGCGGCACCCCCATTGCTACAGCTGATCCATGCGATCGCTTTCCATTGACATCAACTCTCTGAATCCTATAACCTAGATAAGAAGTAAGAAGTTCCAGAGCGATGCCTCTTATACCGTAGTGGTGTAATTTTCTGACTAGAGTTTCATGCTGCACACAATCAAAAGCCTTAGATAAGTCACAGAACACCCCATAGGCGTCCCGCGACTCCTCCCAAGCCTCGAATATACATTCAAGTAATCTAACCCCAGCATCACATGTTGACCGTCCGCGAGTGAAACCGAATTGTTTAGTGTGCAACAGGTTGTTTTCATTAAAATATTTAAGTAACTGCGCGAGAATTATTTTTTCAAAAATTTTACTAAACGTAGGTAGCACCGATATTGGTCTGAAGTTTGTGGGGTCTAATGTACTACCTGATTTAAACAATGGAATTACTTTACTTAATTTCATTAAGTCAGGAAACACACCACAATCAATACATCTATTAAATATCATTATTAAATCAGGTGCAATAATATCAATCAACGATTTTATAATATGTACAGAAATGCCCCATAGATCAGCCGTTTTCTTAATATTAATTGATTTAAACGCGGCTTTAAAATCAGATCCATTAACATGACGAAATGCGAAATTATTAAAAAACTCAGGCACATTATCTTTAAGTAACGACTCGGCAACGGAGGAGGAAGAGCCTAAAGCACTAGTTAGAGAGACAGGAAAAGCAGTAAAAAATCCTTCAAAAGCATTGGCAACTTCTAAATCTGACTTGGTTACTTGACCATCGATACTTAACTTAAAGTCTGAATCTTTTGTTCTACCCTTCCCAGTCTCTTCATTAATAACTTTCCATGTGGCTTTAATTTTATTAATACTGTTTTTGATTTTAGATTTAATAAATGTAGATTTGGCAATTTTACAGACGCGTTTAAAAATCTTCGAGTATGATTTGACATGTTCTTTAAACTCTTCACTGCTATTAAATTGTCTCTCATAGTATAAAATGTACAATGTTTGCCTACTCTTATGGATACCTGCGGTTGCCCAGTCACCAAAGACGGGGCTATTAGTAACAGTAATCTCCTTGGAAGTAAATATTGAGTTAAAGTCCCGAAGAAATGCATCAAAAAACAAATTATACATCACATTAGGCTCTATGTTATTATCTAAGAAAGGTAAGTTAGTAGCTAGGTTTACTCTCATACGTTCAAAGCGACTAGCTGTTACTGGCACAGAAGTAATTTTTTTCCTAACTACATTTTTACTTTTTATTTTAAAACTTATCATTTGCCCAGAATGATCAGAATCTAGCTTATTAATAATACTTCTGTGAGTTGGCTTAATATCTGTATAAATATTATCTAAGCATGTAGCCGTGGTGGCACTTATTCTCGTAGGCTCCATAAATAAGTTTATTAAATTATGGGATTTAAAAAGACTTAAAATTTTACATGATGCAGTTGTATTAACAAGAATATTAATATTAAAATCTCCACAGACTAAAATTGTTTTACCCAAATTATTTACTCTGCATAGGGCTTCATCCATGATTTCTAAAAATAAACTAAGGTCTGCGGAAGGAGGTTTATATACGCATATAATAATGAAATGCTCTAATTGTACACAGGATAATTCAACGGAACATTCTACAGAGAGAGACACAATATCTTTCCGTTCTTTAAATTTAAGTTTTTTATTAAGTAAAATTAGGGACCCCCCATGTATTGTGTTGACCCTGCAGAATGAACTACCAACCTGGTGGTTGCTGAAATTAAACATGAGCTGATGCCCCTTAAGCCAATGTTCAGTAATACACATAACACTAATATTTTCAGAGTTCATGAATAATTCCAGTTCTAGTTGCTTACCCAGATTTAAACAATATATATTTTGATGCACCAGGTTAATATTATCATTTTTATTGTAATTAGTACATTTTTGTGGCCGTAGTGGCATATAATTACTATTTGATTCTGCAGCTAAATTGATCAATTGTGAATGTAATAAATTAGAGCTAGAGGTTGCTTCCTCTGTTGTCTCATGAATTAATTTAAATGATTGCAAATTTCAGAATTGATATGAGAATAAGAAATGTCAATATCATTAATATGAAGAATGTCAGAAGTATCCTCAATAGAGGCTAAGTTATAAAAAAGGTTTATTTTTATAAGTCGTACTGTATAGATTTTAATTTTAAAGTATAGGTAGTATATTATCAGAAATAGGTTTATTTAGGTAGGTAGGGATTTTATTTTCTGTTATTGAGTTTTTTATTGATGTACCTACCACACAGATGAAATCGCGGGAGATAGTTTGTTTGAGAGCGCTAAGTTTAAAAACAACTAGGTGAATTTTGATACTTAACATTACGCTAAACTCTACTGGCTGTCACGGACGCACGTGTCGCAATTTCTATTATTTCGAAATTTGAAGTAGCTTCGAAGTAGGTACAGAGTTGTACCTATTTGTCTGTTTTGATTTGTTTGAATATTATTTTCCTTGAGTTTTTGTCGTATATTTGTTTTGGTCGGTTTGGTAATCTTAGATAGGTAAGTAAGTACATGAGTTGTACCTACTATTGTTATATTGACATTGTTACCTTTAGCATTTTTTGTTCATAAAACGACATCCACGCGGACGAAGTCGCGGGTAACAGCTAGTATAATAATATAATTCTAACCTGACCGAATTTAAAAGTGACACAAGTACGCTTGAAAAAAGAACACAGCTGTCATTTTCATTGTTGTGTTGTATACATGCTTATCCTGCCAATAATATTGCCTTATTGTTGTGAAATCGGGGCTATGTATTATAAAAAGTATGCACATTAAAAAAAAATACATCGTATGAGCTGTGACGGACTTTTCGCTCCTGTCGCTTGAGTTATTTACTTTCATTTAATTGTTTTTTTGTAATGTTATCCTAAATAATGTTGTTATAAACTCAAACAAAAATTCTAAGTTAATTCTTAGCCTTGATGCTCTGCAAAAGTTAGCGCATTTAATTATGATGCCAAAATAGTAAAAGGACATTTATTTTGAATAATACCATGTCTGAATTTTCGGCTATTGATAGTGTTGTTCGGTATATTGGGGTCTTTTTTTCTCCAAGCCAAGGACATAACTTCATTACCCGATGCCAGCTTGACGTCCATAACTGGGACACCCTGTATAAGGTACTTAGTCAATAAAACAAAACATTAGATTAGTATGGCGGATTGAAATGTCGTTTATTTACAAATACATAATTAAGAGTCTAAAATTAATTCTACGCTTACTTTCTTAGCAATATTATACGTCAATAAATAAAATAATTCTATTCTACATTTCACAAAATGTCGAAATCCTTAAGTACAAATTGGTGTTTAAAGAAATATTCAATTCTTCCCTCATTATATTCCTAGAGATTCAGATAGCACACAATCACTTAATCGTAATGGCAGTTTCTTTAGTATCAGTAATATCGATGACTTCTGATGCGTCTTTGACTTTAGATACTTCTTTCACTTCAGGCACGTCTTTCGATTCAATATCCTCTTTCACTGTTTTGTTTTCAATAGGAGCAGCCTTTTTCTTTTGAACTGAAATAAGATATGCCCGTAAAAAATAAAAGTTTTGATGGTTATTGCATTGAAACGTCGCAAAAAATATTCATAGTTACCCGAGTTCATCAACAGCCTGTATAGGGTGGCGATTGGCGAGTCCACCAGCGCAGTCAATACGAAAGACATGGCTAAAGACAGGACTAAATGAGCCAGGAACTTAAATGTCTGAAATAAACAGAGAGGTTTTGTTTTAATTGAAAAAGTCTCCTGGCAAAAAGGTTCCAAGTAACCAAGGAGTTTTAGGTTGCATTGAACTTAAGGCTCTGACAGACAAACAGCATTCAAACTGCGTTTTAACTGAATTTGGCAATTGTTACGCAGTTTCGTTACATTAAGCGCGACTGCAATGAAACTAAGAACTCTTAACTAAACTTTGGCAGTTGAAACGCAGTTTGAATGCTGCTCGTCTGTCTCTTGGCAGTTCTAGATCAAAAACTTACAAAAAGTCCAACGTTGAAGAAAACAGGAGCTGTGGCAGTGGCGTTGATGGAGAACATCGCGGGGTAATGGAAAAGATACATGCCGTAGGAAAGACGAGCCGGCACCTGCCATATCTTCAGAGACAGGAACCAATTCACCGGAGCTGAATACAAAATAAGAAGTCTAAATTCACGAGAACCACACCCTGGTGTAAAATTTTCAGAGGTGTTTGAGTTGTGTATAGACTAATTAATTAGTACATTACTATTGGCCTCATAGGAAATCATGCAAAATTTTAGTATTAGAATTGTGTTTGAATAAAAGTATAGTGCAGTCAACTTAGAAATACAATTAATGCAATTTAATTATAATCATAAATATATATGTGTGTCGCCATACCGGAGATTTACTCATTTCGTGAAATGTTAAAGAATTCTGTGAAACGGTTGCATTTTATACATTTTTCACTGGCTATTGATCACATTAAATCTTTAAGTTTCACGATTACAATCGTAAATACTTGTGTTATCACTTTCTTGCTTATTTATCAACGAATTATTCACATTTGAACTGCGAGAAAAAACAACATTTTGGGCCCGCACACTGGCAATATCATTGTCAATATTATCCACTTTCGACTAAAAAAGCACCACAAAAACCAATCATAGTGCAAAATATTAACAATAATATTTTAGGGGTGTGGGTAGCCAATGTGCCAGCTGATCGTCAGCGGCCGCCATTTTCCGGTAATTAATGTAACTATTTTACGATATATCGAGTCCATATCGAGAATCGATTTCTTAACATCGATCTTTCAAGCCACATCATGATGTGGCTAATAGACAATAAGAAAATCATGAAATGCGACCATTCTATAAAATTCTCGAGTGTTTCGTGAAGTGAGCAAATTATATGGTCACGACATGTACATTCTTAAGAAACATATTTATAATTGTAATCCATATATTATCTTACCAGCGTATTCATGCACACTAGTCAATACCACAATTCCTATAGCAACGGCCCAAGCAGGTCTCATGAAGGAGTTCATAAAGCTGTCCAAAAACTGGTTGTCCCATTCCTTCTGAGTAATGGAATACTTGAAGTAACATATACAAGAGACAATCGCTCCAGAGGCGGCCCAAAGGAACATACCGGAGATCTAGAATTAAAAGGTCATATTATACCCCGTTCAACCACGACGATATTTATCGCCATTTGCAAAAAAGCCGATAGGGTGATTAATTTTACCCCACGCTATATTTTCTTTTTTAGATTGAAAATCAGTAATGCAATTTAACAGCTACTTATGAAATACTCACATGGGTGAATGTCATTTTGCTTTTGCGATGAGTGTGAAGAATATATCCAAATATTAGCCCAACAAAGAAAGGAGATGCTCGACACAAGGTGTTGAAATAATATTGTCTCATATATCTCTGCTGTTCACCGGGTGGACGACTGAAAATACATAGATAGATAGAGAAAACTTTATTTGCACATCAAATTTGTAACAAACATACAAAGAAATAGGTACTTTAAACTGTAACGTACAAAGTGCGGCATATCGCTTGACGCGATCTCTTCCAGGCAATCTTAGGATGGTCATAATAAAATGGATATTTGCGGTAGGTAGTTCATTGCATTGGTTTTGTTGATTTAAAGATTTTACATTTATAATTAATTTACCTGTATCGATTGAGCAAAGATTTAGGTGTTGATAAAATCTTTATTTTTCTATATTTGCCTTTGGCATCTAATATTCATTGTACTTTAATAGATTTCTTACCTTGGTACGAAAGTTGAGCCTTGCACTGCTAGACTGAAAATGTACGGTGTTGATATTGCTAGTACCACAAGCAGGGAGCCGCATAGAGCTAGCCAGGCGTCACGAGACTTCTGTCCTAGTACCCAGTAAAGTACCAACGGTGACAGAATGTACATGTGGATGTCGATAGCCACGTACCAGGAGTGAATCACACACTGAAATTATAGAGTGATCATTTTATTTAATGGGGTTCCTAGTTTGTTGGAGAATTAAATGAAAGGACTGTAATACGTAAATTTATATTGGCAAGATTTGAATACAGCGTGTGTCGCGGGTGGGTTGGCGAAGCCAAGTGAGGTCTCAATGCCTCAAAGCGCTGCTCGCCGCGTTGAATGGGACCGGCTTACCGCCGAAGTGCATCAGTGAGGTGATGATTGTCGGGATTTTGCTCCGAAATTATTCTTGTAGAAGTAAAACAATTGTGAATGTTGCACTGCACATGTCCGTGTTACATTCTATGTGTGTTTTCTATAACATAATCTACTCAAAATTAAAACGTACGATGATGATAAAAATAATCTAAATTCAAATTACCCGTGGTTTTGTATTTGATTGCTAGGTCAGTCGAATATGGAAACAAACTTACCATGTCAGCCAAGTGTGTAAAGTTCTGTATATTTAACAGAGTAGACCACCAATTTTCTCGACACCAATTTGTCAATATTTCAGGAGATTCCCAGTTTGGTCCATCGGCTATATGGTTGAAGAGTGAAGCTTGCAATAGCACCGCCACAGCCAGTAAAGGCATTAGCCGTACTAAGCGACTCAAATAGAACCAATGCAAGTTCTTGAGCAAAGTTTCTGAAATAAAATAAATAAATAGTAATGAATTGTTGATTCTCTCTTCACAAAAGGTCTTATAATTAGATTAGTTTGTAGACATCTGTTTATTTTTACATAATGTGAGAGACTAGTGCCTGATGTAGGTTTTGAGTAAAAACCTGTGTTACAGGTCACCAGTGAAATTACAATATTGTTTGTATTTGAATATGAACTAGTGTATGATAAAAAGGATTGAAAGTCATGACTATTCTACAATAGTTACATAGTAAAGAAAACCTGATTACATTATCGGAAGAATCAAACTAATCGAGTTATAGTAAACGACTAAGTATTAAATCACGATTTATTTATATAATGAACATTAAAATCCAATTTTTATAGGTATATCGATACAAATAAATAAAATTGAAGTGTCTGTTTTTAATCTCAAAATAACAATGTTTTTTTCAGTTGATATAGTTATTTGCACGATACCTATGCCTAAAATACAGTTGTTAAATTTTTTGTCTGTCTGTCTGTTTGTATTGGCTAATCTTCTAAACGGCTCGACCGATTTTAATAAAATTTTATGATTGATTACAAGGCGCGTAACATAGGCTACTTTTTATTGATGTTCCTACCACGCAGACGAAAACGCGAGAGATAGTTAGTTCGTTTGTTAGCGCTAATCTCAGAAACTAATGAACGGATTTTTTTTTTTGTGGATAGTTTAACTATCCATTAAGGTTTATTGATATTTAACGTTACGCTGAACTCCATGGAAGCGGGGCCTGCGGGGCAGTAACGTTTAACGCGGTTAAAAGCAGCTACTACTTAATATTACGAACTCCATGCAGACGAAGTCGCGGGTAATAGCTAGTAGCTTTATAAAATTAAATAACGACTTCAAAAGTATAACACTTACGCCCATTCATTTTGCCAGCGGTGGTATAAACTAGTAGAATACCACCCAAAGTGAAAAATGTATCAACTCCTGATGTAGCGAGCGAGACCCATAGAGATTTTGCTGTAAACCTCCACTGCAAAAAATAAGTACGTTAATTATGGATACTATCCATAATAATATATTTCTTATTGATTATTTTTATAGCATTTAGCTATGCTTAGCAAATTATACTAAGTAACAGTTGAAAAAAATATAGGACTGACAGGATTTAAACATGCCACCTTCTGGAGGCTGGACCCTAAATTTCTCAACTGTATGTTACGTCATTTCGTGACGTCATGTTCATCTATTTATTTCTATCTTAAGCAGGATACACGACTAGGATATACGACTGCCCGGTGTGCAGAAGGTCGCAGGTTCAAATCCTGTCGGTCCCATATCTTTTTCAACTGTTTCTTACCATACCATAGCTGGAAGTAATGGACTTTAACACTCTCACTTGACTAAAAAAAAATGAATTTTATTTGATACACATTTGGAATTAATCATATTGGCTATATGCTTTTTGCTGGATCTAAGTAGTTGATCATTCACTAAACTACTTAAAAGTTACCAACTGTGTGACAAATAAACTTCACAATTTATTTTTTCTTAGTTTTGCTACGAAATCTTACCTCAAGTGAACTCAATGGATTAGCTAAATGAGGTTCCGTAGTGAAGGAATGTCCAAGAATGATCCAACACATGGAAATAGCTCTGATGCCATCCAAACAAGTCAAACTGCTGGCATTGGTCTTGAATGTCATCAATGTTTGAGCATTTGTGTATATTGAACATGATTGATAAAGAATATTCACTTGTTTGATATCTGAGAAGTAATGTCAGTTTTAACGCATTAAATAATAAATTATAATAAAACTACGTAACTAGTTACCAACTTTAAAAAATAATCTTCAAAGAATTGATCGTGTTTACTAAGAAAGAATACGTGTGTTGTGTTAACGATAATAAGCCCCAGTTTCACAGGTGTTAGATAAACCTAATTGGCAGGATAAGCATGTAACACAAATGTAAGTGACAGCTGTGTCCTTTTATCAAGTGGCACTTGTGTCACTTCTAAATTCAGTCTGGTTATATTTTATGGGTCGAATAAGATCTATCCAAAATCTCAGAAACTGGCCTTAAATGTCGCAAAATTGGTTTATAAATTGTATTGTTATTACTGAAAGCTCAGCAGTACAGTCATTATCAATGTTAAACGAATAAAAAAAAGAATATTAAAAAAGTAAAAAATAGTTACCTCCTCGAAGAAGAAATCTGTAGCGAAGATCATATAAAGTGCTCAATAAAGTTAATATGCCTATCACTGAAAAGATGACCCTAAAATGATGTAAAGTGGCCTCAATAAATCAAAGAAGATAAAATATTAAACGGATTAACAAAAATATGCATAAAAACATACGATGAAAAAGATTAACACTTACGCCGCGGCCGTATCTGCACCTGACCAAGGCTTATCGCCGGGGAGACGGCAGTAACTTTCCGTGTATTTGAAACCAATTGCGGAAACGTTAAAGAGTATAGTATGTATTGCTTGCTCAGTGGTACATGCCTTAGGGACACATATTCCGAGCGTAAATGTTGCACCAGATAGAGGATTATTGTCGATTGTCCTGAAAACATACTTAACATAAATACATGTGTAAGCTAAGCATTAGTGCCTGTGCAAAGAAACAGCAATATCCTTAACACTAGAGCAATATCTATTCCTTCACTCTCATAGCTCAATGAGACGGATCAACCGACACGACTGCAGAGATCAGACGCAGGACCAACAAGGCTTTATGTGACTGCCGAACTATAGGGGTAACTACTACTTGGTACTACCAGCAAATTCCTGTCGGTCTGTGGTTAGGTATTGGGCTTTCTCCTTAGAAAAACCCACTCGCCTATTTATGCCCAACCCGGCAGTTAAACCCGGGACCTGTACAGGGTAGGTGCTGGACCATGGATGCAGATAATATTGGATAACTACGATAATATAACTGAAGAAAAAACTAACTCACCTTGAATTGTTATAATTATAATAGTCCGGAACATCAATAGCACTGAACTTTTGCATAGAATTGTATTTCTCGATTTTTCTTACAAGATCTTCATTTAGATTCAATGCAGTTGGGTTGAATGATGACCACCCTGGTTGTTCACCAGGGCTAGGAAGTTCAAAGTCTTGATCCGCTGGTACTCGTATTGAACAAAATTTGCCTTGTACACGTGTTTCATCTACTAGTTCGTCGATAGCTAAACACTGATGATAAGTACCAAGGTCAACCAAATTACCCCCCAATATACCTTTTGGAATCCTTGTACCGGCATCGGCAACTAAAAAAAAATGTACATAAAGTCGCACAGTTCCCTTATAAAATTTGTTCAACGTAACAAAGTGAGTCTTTCAAAGAATCTTTCAAAAAATGTTTATTGTTATCCAACACTGTTTACTCCCGTTATAGTATCAAAGTAAGCCAAAGTGTGAATCGAGCCAGAATCACTCGATTTAAAGATGAACTGCCTAGCTTAATGGTGATATTGAACATTAGCTTGATGTGAAACTCGACTTCAAGATATGTGTGTGTTTCACCACACCTGTGTAAAAGAGATTTGTTCTGAGAAATATGATGTCTACGGCTACCTCCTACCATTACCTACACCTCTTGTGTGACAACAAGCTTATATACCCTTGCTGTGTGATTACAAAGGAATTGGTTCCCACACACAATTTAGTCATGAAGGTTAGGTTATCCTAGAGTCTTAACATGCTTTTAAGACTCTAGGGAAACCTCGCTTTGCTAAATACGAGTACGGAGATGTAAGATCATGTCATCAAATCAGATGTCATCGTCTCTTCTATTTCTCTAGGTTTGCTGGAAAAGAACTCAAGGGATGAGTTAAGCTTGCCTTTTGTATACTCTTACTGCAATATGTTTATTTATTTGTAAGCTTTTGTGTACAATGAAGTATTAAATAAAATAAATAAGAAACATGTAAAGGCGAGCAATGGTAAAGTTGTAAAAATACATACACTGTAATCCCAAGGCGAGGTTTTGTTGAAGGGCCGTTAATTGCTGATGACATAGTTCTGAATCCAATACACTTTTTAAATACTCATGATCAATGGCTGGCACTGTCGAACAACTGACTAAACAAAACGGAATTAAAAACAATGTTAAAATTGCTTGCCAAAACATTTTGGCGAATTGTATGTTCAATAATTAAATTAGTTTGTTAATTATTCATTGTCACTTCTTAGACAGATTAACTTAACCAGGTGGCATATCTAAATAATTTTATCTTTAATGAAATTTCAATTTATGTACAAAAATCACAGTCATATCTTATCAGTTACATGTATCGCTTATATTATTTATTATTATTTTATAATTCAAAATTCATCAATATGTATTAACGGTATCTACCTGTATTATTAAAAGATTATATTTATCGCTTAGCGATTAATTGCTACCACGTAAAGGGATAACCGAAATAGCTTTACAAATAACAAAAAAAAACCGACTTCAAAAAATAGGTAAACTAAAAAGCTAAAAATAAATTTACTTCGCACAAAATAATACGTTTTTTCATTTAATTATTTATTTATTTATTTATTGCACAAAACACATTACAATCAATATAAAATATTTTGATCTGGATCATAACGTAAATACATGTACATGCAACTAATCTATAATAACAAAATAAAAAAAATAAAATAAAATAAAATAGAACTCTAAAAACCATACAAAAAACTTAAAACATGTAATTTATTACATCAGGATGTCTCAAGCGCCTGTTATGGCACCGACTTCAGAATTATAAAATAATTATTTAATAATTTATATTTAACTAAATGAAAAAACGTATTATTTTGTGCGAAGTAAATTTATTTTTAGCTTTTTAGTTTACCTATTTTTTGAAGTCGGTTTTTTTTTTTGTTAAAAAGTATTTTATTTATTTTACGATTTCAAGTGATGGGTAGACCGAGCAAGAATGTTTCTCGAATGAGACTTGAGACTAGACTGACTTGAGACGCAAAACTTATTAATAATAAACAAGAATTAAATCCTTTCTCCTGACTATTGAGGGTCACGACCTTCCATTATCAGCTCATTTGACACAATAACTAGCAGTAGGAATATGAATATGCAAGTAGGATAAAGAATTATCCTTTAACTCCTAACTATTGATGAGTTGACCTTCCATCATCAGCTCAACCACATAAAATTATTGCGACCAAGCGTAAATCCTGGCCTCGATTAATAAAATATGAGGGTTGCCCCCGATTTCTCTGGGATCCTATCATCAGATCATGACATGCTGACAATAGGACCACCTTTGAAATATCTCCGTTCCAACAGCTCACTTGACATCATAACTAGCAGTCTGAATATGTGTACAGTAGTAAAAGAATTATCCTTTAACTCCTAACCATTGAGGAGTTTACCTTCCATCATCAGCTCAGCCACATAAAAATACGTAAATACTGGTGTAGCTTTGAAAAGCACACTAAAAACATTACATGTGCCTATAAAATTCGAGGGTTGCCCTCGATTTCTCTGAGATCCCATCATCAGATCACAACATGCTGACAATGGGACCCTTTTGGAATCATCTCCTTTCCAACAAAAAAAGAATCATCAAAATCAGTTCATAAACGACGGAGATATCCGTGAACAAACATAAAAAAAAAAAAAACAACATATATACGAATCGAATTGAGAACCTCCTCCTTTTTTAGAAGTCGGTTAAAAATGAGCTGTGCTACGTTGTTTGAAATCATATTAGTATTATTATAAATTTTTAACTTCCTTTTTTAGAGGAGGAAATTACATGCTATGCGGGCCTTGGCCAAACAACACGTTTTATAGAGTAGGTTGATAAAATTGATGATGATGTGAGGCATTGTTGATCTTTAATTCTCTTAAGATCTAATTTGAGTGATCCGACAAGTGTTTAAAATGGTGGATTTTTGCATAAGATGTTCTTAAGCTCTGTGTGAGAGATTATTATTTTTATTATTTTAGTGTTGAAAACCAACGCCCGCTCTAGGAATAATTCCTGTGAAGCGGATGTTCACAAACATACATTCCACACACACAAAGCACGCCATATTCATTCTTTTGCACTGATGGAAACGGATTTAACTGACTTTTGTTTTATAGGGTTCCGTAGTACTAACAGGGAACCCTTATAGTTTCGCCATGTCTATCTGTCCGTCCGTACGTCTGAAGTTTAGAGTCAAGAGTCGTTTTGCTAGAAAGCTCTAAATTTTGCATGGATATATGTATGTGAAGTATGCCAACAGCGTCGTAAAATAAAATCTTGAAAAATATTCCTGTTTCGGGTACCTTCACTACATACAGGATGGATGTCACATAGCGTCATTTATTAAAACCAAGTAGAAGAGAAAAATAACTGAAAAGAGTAAATTTTGTTATAGGTACCATTGTACCACATTTGAGTAGAGAGTGTCTCCTCCACCCCACCCCCCCTCCCCCTTCCTCCAAAAACAATGATGATAATCAATAATAATAAAAAATCTCTGAAAAATATGACTTGTATGAAGTTGTATATTATAGGTCAATACACACTAGTAAACCCCTTTTAAATTCCGTTGTAACGGCTCACTACGCAACCCTACAGTGTTTGATAAACCTTATTGGCAGGATATAACACACATAAGTGAAAGTGACAGCTGTGTTATTTTTTCAAGTGTATTCAAGTATTCAAGTCTTTATTGCACTCCACAATGTTAAAATACATAAA
This sequence comes from Hypena proboscidalis, assembly GCA_905147285.1. Taxonomy (NCBI): domain Eukaryota; kingdom Metazoa; phylum Arthropoda; class Insecta; order Lepidoptera; family Erebidae; genus Hypena; species Hypena proboscidalis. The sequence goes on from LR990132.1 coordinate 5,564,807, forward strand.
TATCATACTTATTGAATACATAAATGAAATAAGAAATCATAACAGTAATATATCTAGCTACTAATTGTTGAGGGAGAATGTGTATATGTATATTATTATGTATTATTATGTTTAATGTTCATGTAGTCTCATTTAAATATTCATTTATGTGGTAGTAGAATTTTTCAATAAATGTTCCTTTAATTTATGCATGAAGTGTAGCTTGTGTCACTTTTTAATTCAGTCAGGTTAGATTTTATGGGCCAAATAACCGCTAGCCGGAACCTCAGAAATTTTCCCTAGCCTCTCCCCTACTGACGCCTTTACTCGATCGATTATATCGGATCCCTTATTGCGTTTACTTTTCATACTTTTATTACGTGGTTATTATCAGAGCAGTTAATCATATGGCAGGAGTGTGTGGGATCGCGTGCGTCCCACCTGATACAAAATGTATTATAAACATACAGGATGTCCTAGTTTAGGACGTCAAACTGAAATCAGGTAATAGGATAAGTCATAACAGTTATTAAAACAATATTTAAAAAATCCAAGTTCATGCATTTTAAAGAAATCTTTTCGCTACTATTACTAGTGATATTTAGTCTAATTAGGTTACTGAGTCAACTGTTACGATAAAGACAACAACTTTGATTGATGCACCATAAAAGTATTATTATTATTGTGGGAAACTGGTTTTTTTATAGGTGCTGAAATGTTCCAAATGTCAGTCCATTGTTCTGAATGTAGTACGTTAAACAAAGAACAAAAGGAATTTACCAACTAAAATAAAATTAATAAGATAAAAATTAAATTGAACTAGGTATACCTAAAGTAAATTAGTTTATAACTATGAAGATTCTAAATTACACAATAGGGTCATGAGCCTCTTAGGTTGCTTTAGTTTTTCAACATCTGTTTTCAGCAGCTCTGCGAACAGCACAAATTCATTGCTAGGCAATGAATTTGTGCTGTTCGTTCCGCCTAGGTTGTTCTCCAAATCGTCTTAGTAAGCACTGACCATTACTGAGGATTTTTTCAGAATATATTTTGTTGCAAGTATTTTAGCTGCCGAAATACTCCAAAACCACTAGTATTTGTATGATATGCTTTCATATGCCTTTTAGGCATCCAAGATATTTACGCTCCTATTTAAATTTAATTATTTTTACGGTCAGACAAGCGTTGAAGCGCGGTGCCCGTAGCATTTGCTACTATTGCTATGGCTAATCCGGCACTGGGTTTAAGTTCTATATCTTGGACTAAGTTACCGACATGGCAAAGCTGAAGTGGCAATGGGCAGGGCACATAGCTCGCAAAACGGACGTAACGGCAAGCGCTGCGTGGGTCGCTTCCTATCCAGATGGACGGATGTCAGCCGTTGCTTCGATTATTATTAATACTAATGCTTCTAATAGAATAAAAATCTCGTTTTGGATTGTACTACCATTGTAACAAATGTGGGTTTCCACTTTGGACAAAAAGCCCCATCAAATGATTAAAAAAACTGCCTTTCAAAAAATGAAAAATCTACAATATATTGTGTATAAAAATAGCACAAATCAGAGTCCCGTTGGAATTGTTAGATGAGTGTAACTAGAAAAATGTACATGTTTTTTTTACTTATTTTTAGATATCACGGTATATTTTCCATGTATATTAAAAAACTGAGGAGGTTCTCAAGTCAACGTGTATATATTTTTTGTTGTTTTAGCGAGTTGTTTCAATTGAAATAACATGGTAAATATCCTGTGGTATCTAATACCTAGTTTCGGTAGCTATCAAAATCTTATTGTCCTATTCAGTCAGAAATATCCATTTATTTAGGCTTAATATCAATAAGTAAATGTTAATTACTGACGTAATCTTTTGTTATTATATTGTTTTTATGATATTGCTGGTATGATACATACCTATTGGTTGATATTATTATCATCATTAATTTACAAGCATTGTAGCTGATATCATATCAGCTGACTGATGCTGACAGCACGACTTATCTAGGAGATATAAAGAACTACCTATAGGTAGATATAGCGAGGCGAAGAGTGGATGCGTAGGGTGTGAATTAAAAACATGCAGCACCTTTTACACCCCGCCGTCCTCCAGCTAGCAATGTTACGCGTAAAAAGTAAATAAATATCTACTCTATTCATATAGCAATAAATTTCAATATCGTACTAACAAGTATTTAAATCCCCGCCAGCTTGTGGCAGCTAGCGAAGTTACAGATTAAGAGCTGATATATACGCTATCGATTAACTATTCAAGTTCAATATTGTACAAACAAATATTTCAATTCTCGCCTCGCACATCCACGCCACGCTAGGCCTAGGCAATGTTTGGTGGAAAACATCAAAGATTAGCAGGACGATAATGGAAATTTTGCCTTACAAATTTCAATTCTCACTCTGCTCTGTAGACGCCACGCCTCGCCGCCCGGGGCCCTGCACGCTGGAACAGCTGAAAATAGGGGAACGAAATAAACTTTTTTTCTATGTAATAGTTGTACTAAAAAAATAAAAAATTCCGAAATAAGATATGATATACTACATTATATTTAACAGAGTTTCTTGTTGTCAATTTTTTTTTTAAATAATATAAATATTGGGTAAATACTTGTGCAAAGTCGACTCTCCTTAAAAAGGAAAATCCTATTCTTTCTTATTCTATTGATCACATGAACGTCAAAATAAATTCAGTTTAATAAATAAAACAATGCGCAGCGACGCTTGTTCTCAGATTTATTTAAAAGCTAATCTGAAAAAAGTTCGATCGGATAAGATCTATACGGAACCTCTGTAACTAGCCCTAAATATTGTATACTATTACGTTTTAATTATATATTATTAGGAATAAAATTTTCAATTTTGTTGTTAGTTACTTGCAGTGACCAAATATAATATTGGTCAAAATCATTACCACTTTAATAAAATTATAGTAAAAGAAAATATTGTTGGTTCCTTTTCGCAAATTACTTGAGTGTGATAAAAAATAGTGAACGTCAAGATGGCGGGACCCCGCCAGATTTTGTAAATATCATGCGATAAGGATTTAATACACTTTCCCTACTATTTCATACTTTCATAGTAAAATTCTACACCCATAAAATTACTAAATATCCTACAAGAAAGTGGTCCCGCTATATTGATGTCATAATGGCGGGACCACTATTAAATTTAAGAAAAACATGGCGTGATCTTAAACTAACCACACCAAATTTGAATACCATATAGTACAACTACATTTGAATCATTGTTATACATAGATACTTATAAAATTGCAATTTCAATAGAAAATAGTTATTTATGGTACAAGTGAGAAAAAGTTTATATTTCTGTTGTGAGTGCCAATCTTAAATCTTGAGCTTGCGAAGTAGTCTTGAATTGAATCACGAGCGTAGCGAGTGATTCTTATAAAGACTACTTCGCAAGCGAGAGATTTTAAGAGGTCACGAACTAGAAATTAAATTTTTCTAACGCGTTACATACAAAACTTTTCACCTCTTCCAGTGAGAAAATATTAAGATTTAAATAAACTCGTACTCGATTGCTTAACCTGGAATAATTTCATGAAATACAGTAATATAATAATAGTAATATAGTAATACCAATTCACAATGCGTTTTAGGGACCTTTTGTAAGTCGCCACTAACTAAATATGTCGTTCACTTTCAAATACTTTAGACGTGATTTTTCTGGTAAAAAGTTCTGTGTTAGAAGCAAGTTGTCGCAACTCTTTTGGAGTTCCACAAAGTTCTTTATCACTGGATTCACTAATATTTTGTTAAAAAGTTCCAGTAAACAATTAAACATAAACTGAAAAGAATTTATAGTTGCCCGCGATGACTGGCACAGACACAGACTTTTTTTTTTTAATCGTGCGTTCGGAAATTCGTTCCGTAACATTTATTTGTAGAGTCTAATATTTAAGTACCTGATTTTAATTAATTTAATGGTCAGTCACGAATGTAAAATCTTTTAAATATTAAATAAGCGCGTATTTGTATAATTTAAAATAATTAAAACGTATGTAGTTATTTACTAAAATTGATGTCAATATTTATTACTAACCTACATAGTGGCTGCTTTGCTTTTTTCCAGCGCCTTTTCATTGGAAGGATTTTGTGTTTCGAAATTTGAATCACTTTGCCTCACTAGTGAATAAAAACGGTTTTTACTCACTGAATTCTGGCAAGCAAACGATCTTTTTCGTGCTGGTGTGGTGAAAACATGTTTATTATGTTTACATCAGAAAAGCGCCTGAAGAAAAAGTATCAAAGACAATTAACTTATGTAAACGTATAAAGTAAGTTGGTCAAACAAAATTGAAATATCATGAATTTCCATGTGTTTTTCCATTGACACCCAAAGAAGAAGAACATAAGTATTATTTTATGCTCTTATAATTTGTATAGGCGTTTAAAACGTTTGGGCCTCATTTAATTTGTTTTAGAAATATTTTATGAAATTCAATTTACAAAGACTACATCTTGAATTTAAAATATTTTTAATACAGTTAATTTACTACTTACAATTAAATGCGCAATTCTTACAATAAATGTATCAAACTATTTTTTTCGTATTACCCTCGTATAATTAAATATCTGACAAATACTTAGTTGCATTGTATCAGAGACAGGAAACGTGTGCAATCTAATTAGTTTACCTTATGTGTCGTGGTTGTGTTTAATAGCACTTTTAGTATTAGTTACCTACCATTGTTAGTTATTCAGACTGTCTGTTACATAATCATGAAAAGAGGAAGAAAACCCGCGATTCCTCTAGAATCTAGAACAACAAAAATCAGTTTTACTAAAGTACAAGAATGTATTTGATAATCGTCGATATCATTCTAGTGGTGACCAAATTTTTAGGCAGATCAGTGAGGAACTAGATTTTCGTATGACCCCAAAAAGTTTGTATATATCACTAAAACAAAATTATGACTATTTTTATGGCGGTGATTCTTCTACGACATCTCAATCTGAAGATATTGAAGAGATCGCCAGGACAGTATCCACTCAAAGTTTTAGGTGACCTAGGTTTTGTTTTGAACTTTGTGATGAAAAATTTTTTTTTCCGTTAAATGACATGTTAATAGAAATGACAGATCATTATGATCTATAAGTACAAGGACGATCGAATATTTTCGAGAACTTCTGTATCCTTATCTATTTTTATCAATTTTGCTAATACAATTTTATAATAAAAAGAAGCCCGTGTCCAACCGTGCGACATACATGCATAGTTACAGAGCTACTATAATTACATGCTTTAATAATACACATACGCATTATATATGTAATAATATTTTAATCATATTCTTTACCAAGAGACAAATTACATTTACCCAAACCCAGGTAATTTTCATTCATTCACACCAAATTACAGATTGTAATGATCGGCTAGCCGCCAAGCATTTACATGTAACATATTGTTACAAGTTGTATCGTTACATTACCTACAGTACAGGTGTATAGAGCGAGCATTACAGAGCGTACTGTAATGCTCAGTGCCAGATTTACCTTAGACGGGGCCCCAAGCAACCACTGATTTTCGGGGCCTTCGTTCTAAATAGAAAAACAGCTGTTCAGACGAAGATACTAACACGAGCGATCGAAGCGCGATCTTCGCGCGCGAAATACAGTTTCGAACTAATTGAAAATGTCAATGTCATTTTTTATTTCAAAATTTTGTAAAAAAATTAAAAAAATCCTATGCCTCCTGGTAAATCCGCCACTGGTAATGCTCAGTTCGCCTCACACATCGGCTGTAATATTCGACTCGTGTAACTTTACGTTACAGTCGGTGTGATCTTTGATGAACTGTAAGATAGAAACAGTATTTCGAAATATCTCTGCCCATAGGGGGATGTGGAGTAAGTAAATTTTGATGGAAATTGTACGAAATTCTGCACATTTTTTTGGAAATTCCACTCCCCAGGGGGTAAATTTGAGATTGAAAGTGAATACAGGGAAGTTTCTCGATTTTGTAGGAAATAGCATGGAAATATCGAATTTCATGCAGACGAAGTTGCTGGCAAAAGTTAGTAAATGATGTGAAAAAACAAATTATAGCCGTAAGCTTTAATTAATACAGACAAGCAAATACAGCTCATCGCTACTCGGAAAGGAAAGGCAGAAATTACAAGAAAGTATATTTTCAGAGCAAATATACAATGAGACGGGTTGTAAACTTGTAAAAGTACTAGGAACTTGAGAACATTTTTGATAGATAAATCTAAATTAAACCAAAATGGAGCTTAGCCAAGTTTACACGGTGCCAGCGCTGGCTACCAGTCTCACTGGCGACCTTGTATTGGCAGTGTATAAACAGTTTTTCAAGACAAACCAGCGCTGGCGATAATAAAGCGCCCTTCCTTTTTTGCTAGCGCTGGCAAATCTGTAAACTGGGGCCAGCGAATCAGGCACTGTTTAACTATGCTTAAACCCCAACTTCATAACATAACATCACGCCTATATTACCTAGAAGTCTGGCAGGAGTGTATAGCACACATATTTCACCTGTTATGGCTAGGTCCAATGAGATAGGGGGTGAGCCGAAATCCAACTCGTCGCCATAATCACAAAAAAAACTTTGCCCGACCCGGGGATCGAAGCCGCGGTGAGAGGCACATACGCTAACCACTAGACAAACCAGGCAGAGTTCACCAACGAGTTAAACCGACGTGTGACGTCAACGCTGTACGAGGATTTTGATCTCTCGCCCGTTCAATCATTGAATGAAAGAGATTAAATCCAGGTTTAGCATTAACCGCGAATCAAAAAACTCGCCGGGTGGGTGTTAGTATAATGCTGGCGAATAAATCAATATCTATCTACTCCAAAAGCGGCAAATGTAGGTAGGCCAAGCAATTAGGTATGCAGGGCAAAACCTACGCCATAATAAAAACTGACTGCAATAGATATTCATGTGTGATTTACATATTTAATAAGTGTAATATAATAAAATAATTAAATATGTAACTCACTTATTCATAACTGGTGTAGTAAGTCTTAACTATGACTTAGTTTTTGCCCTGCATACCTAACTCAGCTAGCAGAGTTTTGGATCATCATCTCTGTATTAAGTTTAAAACTGCCAACATACTAAGGAACTCGATTATACGTAGATAAACACTAATAGTCTTGTTTATTCGTTATTTGGCCAACTACCAAGAAGGAACAATCTCATTGGCAGAGAGCAAAGACCTAGACCATGTCTTAAATTACCTAATACCAAGTACTAAAATAGATAAGCGTTATTTTTAAACTAGCCAAGTGTTTTGGTATTTTTGTAATGTCACCGTTACTGTAATTTCACCGGTTCTCACCGGATTTCACGCCAATACATATAAAACACTTCGCCTAGCAATCTAGAGCAGGGGTGCCCAAACTGTGCGCCTCGGCGCCCTTCTGCGCTGTAAAATATAAAGAAAGGCACTGTGAGGCGTCTCTTGGAGATCAAAGATTGAATGTTTTTACTCTGAGGTTTTTAGTATTACTCTGCTTATCAGGACATCATAAAATACCTATGAAGGAAATTTATTAGAGATGGGCCAAATATGGGTTTTGCTGAATACCGGATACCGAATAGTATTCAGCCCAACTATTCGGTTTATTAACACGCAATATGCCAGTCGGACATAAAGCTTTACTACTTTATCACGCTTGGTTTTACTCATTATTCTGTCAAGCGCCGATTTTGGTGCCGATCGTGCAATCATTATTTTATCGCCGGGTAGGATCGGCCATAGAGGGCACATAACCGTTGGCTTTGAGTACGACTGTCGAGTGAAAAAAACCCAGTGTAATAATGTTTGTTTGATGGTTATCGTTATTGTCACTCGTGTAATGTTTTGGAATTGATTGTAATTTCCTTTGAAGTTATACCATTATTGACAGTATCGACGATGATTGTAGTTATTTGCTCTTCAAGTTTATTATGTTACTATATTTATTTAAATTATTAAAATGAAGGACTTAATCGCCCCACCATTTTAACCACAAATAGGAACACGATGATGCTTCCTCCTTTAATTTCACTCTTAAAGTTGGTTTAAAATAAATGGCAATACTCTTATTTAAAGACCCTACATCCTACCTACTACATTATTTATTTGACGATTCTGAAACAGGCCTATATAACCAATAGCTGGTTTTAGTTGTTAATTATTAGTATTATTACATTTATTACTAAGTAAGGCAACCAGATAAATTTTGTTTCCCACCGAACATTAGCCATAATACGAATATTCGGTTCAATTGCTGAAAAGGCCGGATACCGAATACTAAACGAATATTAGACACATCTCTAATATTTATCTATAAAGATATTGATACTGCTTGCGGCATGACCTTCAGTATATGACTGACATTAATAAATAACTGATATCAGCAAATAACATATTCAGATAACACTAATAGTCTAATTGAACATCTATGTTACATCAGAGGCAGAACTAAAACTCAATGTCTAAAATATACTATATTTTATACATAAATACAAAAAATAAAAAACAGAATTTTTATAAATAATAAATGTAGCGAAAGGTAAATCTTTTGATACTGTTACCATAAAACAATCTAGCCGTGCTTAAAAGGATAACATAACTTACAAGTAAATGATATCACTGGTATGTTTAACAAAATATGAATGTATAGCAGCTATAATTATAATATCTAATGCTATATTGCTTTTAAATTACGTTATTTACTCAGTCAATCTTTGCAGACATCTAGGGCCTCCTGCTTTTCCTCAGAAAGCTCCTTTCCTGTGGCATCTAACATTTGACGGGCGAAGTCGTTGATTGTCAAACCTTGAACAATCTTCCATTGGCCATTGGCAGTAGTGACGGGGAAGGAGAAGACGACATCGCGAGGTGTGCCATAAGATCCGTCAGACACGACACCCATGCTCACCCAGCGGTCTCCACTTCCCAAGAACCAATCCTTCATGTGGTCAGAAGCAGCCTTAGCAGCAGACAGTGCTGATGACATCTTTCTGGCGGCAATAACTGCAGCACCACGCTTTTGAACAGTGGTGACAAAAGTAGACTTCAAATATTGATCATCATTGATGGCTGCTGGTACAGGCTTGTCACCACCACCAACATTGACAACAGCATTTGAGGCATCAGGGAACTGAGTGGAGGAATGGTTTCCCCAAATAATTACATTCTTAACATTCTGTACTGGTACCCCAATTTTGGCAGCCAACTGTGACTGAGCACGGTTCTGGTCAAGGCGGGTCATGGCTGTAAAATTTTCTTTGGGAATGGATGGAGCATACTTTGAGCAAATTATAGCATTGGTGTTAGCAGGGTTTCCAACCACAAGAACTTTGACATCCTTGCGAGCTACTTTGTCGAGAGCCTGACCTTGCTCCTTGAAAATGCGAACATTTGCAGCAAGGAGGTCTTTTCTTTCCATGCCTTCCTTTCTGGGCATGGCGCCGACCAAAAATGCAGCAGCTACATCTTTAAATGCCTCCTCAGGTTTGGCAGTGGGCAGGACACCAGCAAGCAGTGGCAGGGCACAATCAGCCAGTTCCATAACAACACCTTCAAGGACACCCATCATGGGGGCAATATCAAGAAGGTGAAGGTAAACTCTCTGGCTGGGGCCAAAGACTGCACCAGAGGCAATCTGATAGAGCAAAGAGTATGCAATCTGGCCAGCAGCTCCGGTCACCACAACTTTGATAGGTTCAGCCTGGAAGCACACAGTAAATAAAGCATAAGTATTCATTAAATTTTTATGTTTTGTCTATAAAGTAAAGACATTACAGTTGATTTAAGAAACAGATTTATTCTTAAAACAATAGAATTAGCATTACCATTGAATTTTTAATGAGTGATAATTACTGAGGTATTGTGTCGTAATTGACAACAATTAAAACTAATACAGCAGTTATAAAACATTGTACACAAATAAAAATAGTCCAATAGATTATTATATATTTTAAGTTTTGATAGAAGGATAGAAAAAATTGTTTAATTAGCATGATAATAATTTAGAGCACATTTCTCAATGTCCTGTAGTATAAAACTAAAATATATTGTATCCTATCCTTGTATAATCAAATCAAATTAAATCATTTATTTCCATGGGGCCCAAGAGGCCCTTGAACATGTCAAATACTAAAAATTTAAAATTAAAATAAAACTTAACTAAGTAATTAAATTATAATTGCAATAAAATGATTTGACATCGGGGCTTAGATTGACTTGAATTCAACTTAGAAATTTGAATTAAAATCAATCCAAGTACCAGCTCCAATGGGTATTGCATCATGAGAAGAGCTGGTGAGAAACTCATATGCACCATCTTTTCAAATAATTAATACAATATTGATTTGTTTTTTAGACAATAATATCTATAGGAGGATAAGTAAGTAAGCAGCTGGCTGATATTCAGATAAAAGTGTAAGTTGGTGTGTTACCATTACTTTGGTAAGTTTTATCATAACAAGAATGAACCTAAGGTTGGCATTGTATGTATTACAATGTGGATAACGATATTTGAAACATAATTTGAAAATAATAAAATTATGCCATTTCAAAAGTAATTTCTACCATCTTTTATGTTTTGATATGACAAATTCTTGCATTAGAATTTCTGGAAATAGAAAGACTCAAGAATGTGTGATGTAATAGAAAATGGTATCCTCTTTTTTTGACACATATACTTCGGGAATCCATTATAAAATCTATAATAATATTGCAACAACATATCAAACCACTCCAAACACTAATATTCTTAGTTTTCAAGAAGCAAAAAGTTTAATATATTATTACTACTAGATCTATATTTTTGACCTATCACTAAGATACTCAGATCAATATTTGTTAGCTACTTTAATGTGTCTATAAGTTAACTAGTACTATCTACTAAAGTTTAAAAACTGTATTGAGGCAATGTTAACATCCAATTTATGAGTTACTCTTTAATAGAATCTTGTTTACAAGATTGCAGCACACAGCTCAAAATAATCATACAAGTCAAAATACACAGTTAATAATAATATTGCCATTATGTAATTGGTACACAACAAGATTGTTGCCAAGTGTGTTCATGCATCCATATTATTATCAAATCTTTCCGGAACTTCATCATAAGTTGCTTAAATGTAGTTGAAAAATTGATAGTTCAATTAGAATCTTATTGGTACAGAATCCGATATAATTATACACGGTGTACTAAGTTCCCTTTCACTAGTAACTTGTGCAACTTTTTTTATTACAGTAGCAGGTAGTGATCTATAGATAAGAAGTTGACGTTGCTAAAAAATATAATGAGATTCTACATAATTCACCAAATTAAAAAAAATAAACGTGTAATTGCCCTACATGAAGAATACCGGTTGAAAACAAATCAAAGGTCAATTCAAAGTCAATGGAAACTATAAATTAAAGAACTTACCATTTTAGTGCTTCTTAAAAAACTTATTAATAATTAATTGTAAAAAGTGTATAGTCTTGCTTTTGAAGGCGGCTGAACCTGACAAATTAATAAAAAATACGCTCCCTCTAGGCTCTGATAAAACAGAATTTGCGTCGTGGAATCTCGTGTCTCGTATTCAATGCGGATGCGGCGGCCGGAATTGACAGATCAGCTGAGCTGAGCTTGACAACTGTTGACAGATATCAGGCAAGCTGTCATAGTGATGGTAGTGATAGTTCTAGTCGTTTCATTATACTCGAATGATTAATCTGAATGTAATAAAAATAAGTGTTTTACTATAAGAAAGTTTCCTGATTAATAGGAGAGGTGGTGCAGTAAAATATTTTTATAGCACCTATATCCAGTTCATGGTTTTTGTTTCGATACCGATTTTTCTGTGAGAATACTTTACTGCATCGCTGACAATATTGACACTTGACCACCAATGAAATCGCTTGATTTCTGTGGAACTTTTTCATAACTAAATAATAATATCGTTCGTTTTGTGTAATTTTTGGGTTGCGGGATGTCATCTTATTATGGGCTATCGTTTTTGTCTCATCAGATGTTTGTAAAGTGTTGTGTCATGTATTTGTCTGTAAAGCTCAGAACAACGAATCATACGTTCTTCTGAGCTGTAAAGTGAGGTCTGCCAAAGTTTGTTGACAGACATTAATTCATTCTAACCATTGAGTCTATACGTCTATAAGTCTAGACAAACATTTGGGAACAAAAATAATTAAGATGTATATGAGAATTTTTGTTCCAATTTCAAATAGCGACATTAATACGGCCGCTATAGTTCGCACGCCGAATGATGATCCCTATGACGTTTCAATTGACAGTTGTAGTAGTTATGCGAAACAATTTCGATAAAATACTGTTTTTTTAGGCAAATGTCATGTCATTCAGCCAGGTCATTCAACCTAATAAGCAATATTTATTTATTTTGAAAAAAAGATTACGCGCATTGATGGACATAAAACACTAGATAAAAAAGTAACAGCTGACGATTGGCGAAAAGTGGTCCAAAAAACAAAGAAAATTTGCGTACATACAAGACTGGGATCGAGATGTAGAATACGACAATATCATTGACCAACCGTTAATAATAAACGTCACGGATAGCTGCATTTCAGACTCAGATTTTGAAGATCCGCTTGACCCTGTACCAGATTCAGCTTGATATAAATAAAATACAAACTCAAAGCATTTGTTTAATTTTGCCAACAAATTATCGATATTTGGTTTATCGATGTGTCCCTTCTCAGTCGATGACAGCTAGACGACGTAACTTTTGCAGCACGTACCATGTACATTTGCATTGAGTTTTTCTCCATTATTTCTGAATGTGGGGGTGCTTCATGAGTGTATATAATGATGTTGAAGAGAGATGAGAGAAACGATAGGTCACTATTCTAAATGTTTTATATTTACTGGTACCAGGAACATATTATATAATAAACTTATCGACTACATTATTCTATCTTAACTACGACCTATCTCTAGCGATACGGGAAGGCGACTGGCGAACCGGGCGACTAAACTTAAGTATCCAGTGTATCCACTTAAATACATATGCGCCGGTTGCCCTGTGTCCCTACACCATTTCCCCCTTTACAAAAATAATTTGCAAAATGATAATCAGAATAAAACTTTGAAACAAAAATTTTGTAACGTTCACACAAACAATAATCATTCTACGATTCCAATAAACTAAGGGATACATTACAAGTGGTTCCTAGTACTGATGCTTATAAAAAAAGGGTCACAATCTCAAGTGCTTTGTGAGAGCCAAACAAACTGCTACTCAACGAAAGCGTTGTTCACATAAAAATTAACACATGAGTTATCGACGTGATTTGAGACTTTGCATCTAAAAATAGCCATGGAATTTAAAACTTTAACTTGTAAAACGAAATACCGTTATTTATCACAAACACTTGATACGTTTTCTTGACGTTACTCTTCGTAAGGCGCTTCATGAGTCGGCGATACGTACGAAGATGCAAATTTCGTATGTTGCTCCTAGTCTGCTAGCGATGTATTTGCTCCTGTTGTAGTAGTCCACGTCTCTGATTGATGACGTAATTGACAATTAATCTTCTTGAAGCGGTATTTGTACCTACTCGCCTCTAAATATATTGTTACGATGCCGTATAGTCCGGAAATCCTGTACTGTAGTAAGCATTCTCATCCTGGTGCCAACGCAACCGCAGGGTATATAATACGTCTAAATACGCGACGAATGTACCACGTATTAGAATAAACCGTCGTGCTCGTCGTCCGGAAATCCAAAAGGTCATCACCCAAAATTGTGTGGTCTGCCGTGGTCGCTACTTGATTTCGCTATGCATGGCAACCACGTGTCTTCACTTACTTGACCACGTCGGAGAAATCGCTTAGCAGTAGATCTTCCTTTGATTATATATGATATCTTCATTGTATTTTCCGTGCGTTCCAGTGTAGTTTGGCTAGGTCGTCGTAGGAGTCCTTCTAGATGCGCGCGTCGAGAAGGGCGAGTCGTCTCCCATGATGTCACTTGATTAAGCAGGAACGCCACGGTGTAGAAAGTTGCGTGTTCTTTGTCGAGGGTCACCAATGTGGGGGTGCTTCATGAGTGTATATAATGATGTTGAAGAGAGATGAGAGAAACGATAGGTCACTATTCTAAATGTTTTATATTTACTGGTACCAGGAACATATTATATAATAAACTTATCGACTACATTATTCTATCTTAACTACGACCTATCTCTAGCGATACGTGAAGGCGACTGGCGAACCGGGCGACTAAACTTAAGTATCCAGTGTATCCACTTAAATACATATGCGCCGGTTGCCCTGTGTCCCTACACTGAACATTACGTAATAATTTCTTAATATTCATTTTTATAATTTACAAATGTACACAATTATGATTTTTTCGACTTTTTAATGGACCTCTAAAGGATTTGATGTGACAGGACGTCGGTACAATGTTAAGCGCTAACGAACTGTCATAGGGATCATCATTCGGCGTGCGACGTATAATACATGCCTTATGAACAAAGTGCGTTCTCTGTCGCTACGATGTTTTTTCTGTTGAGAACGCCCAAAAGAAGTGTGCAGACTGCATATCTACCTTTGACTATGTTAGATAGATATTACTTTCATGTGTCGTGTCCATATTGGATTTTTAATCTGAGACGAATAATCTTTTGGGGCCTTGGCGTAAATCATTATGTTCAATTAGAATAATAAATATATTGCAAAAACAAATAAGCGTTGCTACAGTACCTTGGATTTTTTATCAGCCCTAATTAAACAAACGCGCTCAACAGTTACTAATGCGCTCGGCAGACGAGACCAGTATTCATTGTAAGTCTATGTAGTATTACATTATCTTTGATTGTAAGCTGGCAAAGTGGCAACACAGACGCGATATGCGAATGACATAACTACAATCTACGAATCTACATACTTAACCTTAAAATCGGAATTTCTTCTTTAGGTGCCTTTGCAGGCTACACCAGTTCTGTGATTTTGTCAGTATCTGAAGCAGGGCCAAGTTATTAATGTATTGACGCCCTAAATCTTCACAATGTCGTCCCTTCTACGCTCTACGAAATTTGTGCGGTACTTTACTGGTGCGGCTAGGACACTCATCCTTAATTCAGCCAAGACCGCAGAAACTAATTTGTTGATTAATCCCAAAGCATTAAGTGCTGTTAATAAGTAAGTTGCTGATTATCTATTAGTTAATTTCATAATTTTAAAGAAAAGCTACATACTTCTGTCAGACATAGAGCTAGCATGCATTTCTATAGCTACCAAAAATTTCCTTATAGTTCTATATAACTTAAATTGTTAGGGTCGTCCCAAAATTACCAACTCTGCTTGATTTATTTTACTTAAACTTGTTTTCCAGTGTTTTGTTGAGAGATTATGCTACCTCAAAGAAACCAGAAAGCCTAGACCCATTGCTGCAAAAACTTGATGCTGAAGTAAGAAGGTTTGGAAGAATCACGAAAAAGGATATTGATGAAGTGTTTGATGAAATCAGATCCAAAAATGATATAACTAGTTCACAGTCCCTGCTTGTCATTAGATGTTGCGGTAAGTTATTTGAATATTAAATATTATTAGAATGAAAAATGTATAGTAAATACAACAGTATAACTTTATGACCACACACATAAATGTGTTCCTATGATTATGTACACAAATACCTTCCTAAAAGTTCTCTTGGTTTATTTATTTTGTCTCAACATTATTCACATTATGTAGCAATATATAAATATATGTTGTTTTCAATTTAATTCCTGATGTAGTAACTGCATGTGGGCCATTATACATTGTTACTTGTTTCGGATTAAAGTAATGTTCTCACTTTCTTAGTGGCTGTAAGTATTCTATAAAATAATTATTATGTATGCAGGATAACAATAGCTAGTTGCCCTTTTTATTATTTTAAGTTTCTAGATTTAAGATCTAGTTTTATCTGAAATCCAGGTGAGCTGGTACCTGAAGAGCTACCAGAACAGAGGACCCTCCTTGTACAAAAGATATGGAGTGTCCTCACAGAGCGAGGAATCCCCATGGACATATCTCACTACAATGCTCTCCTGAGGGTGTATATTGAAAATGAGCATCCATTTTCACCTGCCTCCTTTCTTGAAGAGTTGGAAAAAAAGGGATTGCAGCCTAACAGGTTTGGTTTTAAAATATTATTATTCAACATACATGTTTTTAAAGTTAACATAAAAGATGATGAGGTTACTTCAAAGTAGCAGGATATGCTTTTAAAATTTCTCTATGATAGTACCCTACAACCTGCTTCATCATCACCATAAAGTGAATGTGAACTAAGGATAAAAATATTTTACTTTCAATTTTAGGAAATTATTAGTTCCCTGATTTTATATATAAATTCATATGTCATTTCCACATGTTAACAACTATTGTATGATTTTAGAGTTACATACCAAAGATTAATGTGGAGGTACTGCCAAGAGGGTGACGTTGATGGTGCCACCAAAGTGCTAGAAAAGATGCGAGAACTCAACATGCCCGTTTCTGAGCCAGTCCTAAATGCTCTTGTAATGGGACATGCCTTTCATGGAGACACTGAGGGTGCCAAAGCTGTGTTAGAAACTATGGCAGGTGCTGGCCTACAGCCTACAAACAGGACCTACACGCTACTTGCTTGTGGATATGCTAAAAAGGGCGACATTGATGGTGTGCAAAAAACCATTCAAATGGGGAATGACAAAGATGAACCATTAACTGATAGGGTAAGCTTTTAAAAAAATATTTCTTTTAAATACATACATACATTTGGATGTGAAGAATAGAAACAGACTGATTCATATCTTTTGTATCTATCTCTCATGAGGTAGCTAAGATAGTTTTATTTTATTTAGAGATCTGTTTGCAAGATTTAAAAAGCAAATTTTTGTCTTCTGAAACAACAAAAATCTAAAAAAAATTGTATCCATAGTATATTAACTTTACTTTATAAACTTTATTATATTATAAAGAGTTTTTGTTTGTTTGTACCTAAAAATCTGGCATTGAACATTTATGTGTAGATAGTTTAATAACCCAGCAATAACACGTACAACGGTCCCATAGGAGGACTAAGTGCGGATACCGCCCAGGAAAACCAACCCAGAAATAATACAGGCTGCTTTTTATCGGCGTGCCACGCAAATGGCAGTATAATAAAAAGTAGTTTGTATTATTGTGACATGTTGTAATGTATGACAGTCTGTGTAAACTTAACCAAATTTGCCATTTTAATAAGTTGCACTTGTTCTATAATTTTACATTTGATCTTATTTTCTTTTAGGATATCTTGGAAATTGTAGAACACTTTGCTGTTAGTGGTCATGGAGACAAAGTAGAACAATTATTTCCACTTTTACAAAAAGGTATTGGCTACAACCAAGATGTATGCAATCTTATCCTAAGACTGCTAAATAAAGGGCAAGAAGAAACTGCCAAAAAAGTAATGAAAACAATGCCAAAATTAGCCACTTCTGATGATACTAAATTTAAAGGGGCATTCTTCATTAAACAATTGCTAAGGCTTAATAAATCTGCTGAAGATGTCATCAAGATGTGCAAAGAAGTTAAAAACGAAGATTTGGTACCAAATGCCATTTTTATAGCCACTGAAGCAGCTCTTGGAAATGGTCAAACAGAACTAGCTCTGAAGTTATTTGAAGAATTGAAAAATGAAGGTGTGGAAATCAGACAACATTATTACTGGCCTCTTCTGCTTCAGAGAGCTAAAGAAAATGATGAAGAGGGATTACTACAAATTCTTCGAACCATGTCCACTAATGGACTTGCAGCAAATGGGGAAGCTCTCAGGGATTATGTTATTCCTTATTTAATTAAAAAAGACACACCTCAGAATGTTATACTAAAACTACAAGTTGGCAACATCCCTGTTATCCCTGGTGCTAGAAATGTAATGGTTGAACTTTTAAATAAAGGAGAAATCAAGAAGGCGGCAGAAATTGCATTGCAATACCGTCCAAGAGGAAATTACACACTTATTGCTTGGTCACTAATCAGTGCTTTAAATCGCACGAAAGATATTGATTCATTCGCGTCAATATTGCATGTTATAAGTAGCAAAGGACCAGGCCAGGCTGTAGAAGAAGATACTGGTAAAGATGATGGGCAAAGTGATGACAGTAGTGTTATTTCCGAAGTGTCCTGGATAATTAAATCTACCGTAAAAAACTTGTCAAAACCTGACTTGTGTGAACAGCTTTTGCAGGCTGTTTATGATAAAGGCTTAAGGATCAATACTGAAGCAGCTGAAAATATGGAACTGTATCTTGGAGAAAAAATGACAACAAATCTGTCACAACTGCTGTCTAAATTGACATCAACAGAACTAGAGCTGGCTCCTTTCGAGGGTCGACGAAAAATTTTTGGAGAACGTAGCACCGAACAGATGGAAGCTCAACTGAGATCACTTGAAAAGAAAGGCAACATAAACCTAAGCCGGTTACAAAAACAACTACTGCTGGCTTACATTAAGGAGAACAATGTTTCAAAACTGAATAGCTACTTAGAGGAACTAAAAGCCACAAATTTCGAGCTCACGACTGCAACACTTGCTCAGCTGTTTGAATTCTACTGTGATAACAATGAAGTTGAAAAGGCTGAAGAATGTGAACGCCAGATAAAGGAAAAGGCCCCTGACTTTGAACTAAACAAATATAAACATGTACTGATGGCATATGCTTTAGTTCGCACAAACAGAATTGAAGATGCCATAAAGTATTTGAAAGAAAGAATGCAGAGTGACTCCAAGGAAAACACAGGCTTCATGGTAAACTCAAAATGTTGGCAGATGTTGAATATTGTAGCTGAACAGAAGCTTCCTAATCAAGTAAGTTGAAATATATATAAGGCTTGTTCAAAGAAATTTAGGTGCTGAAATGAAATGTAATACAATCTTTCTGTTATAATATCATTTTGAATGTTTCAGGTAGCAGAGATAACACATGTTCTCATTTCCAATAAGTATATAGAACCTTCCAATGTTATTTTGGGACCTTCCATCAAAGTGCATTTATTAAATGATGATGTTGAAAAGGCCCTTAAAATGTTTGAGCACTTCTGCAAGGTTTACAGAAGTACTCCATGGAAGGGAGAACTGATGAAGGCTTTGATTATTAAGGAGGATGCGGCCAGGCTTCAGTGGTTGGCGGATATCAGTACTCAGGTATGAAATAATTTGTAATGCCATCATCATCATTGTTGTATGTATGTATAGTTTATCTGGAAGTTTACGGCGCAAACTAGAAAGAAGAAGCGCGATGCTTTCGCTGCAATGGAGTGTGTGTTGGTCTGTTTTTTTTATTTTAGATCCAAATGTTTCCACACAATTTTTTTTCCTATAAGTAATCAATCAACTCAATTCTTATTATATTGTTTATTAATATGTATTAAATGTTTGCAGGTACATGGTGAAGTAAACATCCTGCACGACCTCGTGCTGGCGTTCATCGAGTGCGGTCGCTTGCGTCAGGCGCGACGCATCCTCGAGACGCCGGGGCTCCAGACCAGGCATCGGCGGCTGGACGATGCCTGCCAGAGATATGTCGAGGTAATATGCCATAATTTTCAGATTATTATATTACCATTTATCTATTATCTATAACATCTTAGTTATGTTTAGCGCGACTTCCGATTTTAAAAGTAAAAGGCTAAAAAAGTATGAGACTTATTGCGAACTGTAACTGATAAGATCTTTAACAAATCTACTAAATATGTAAAGCAAAATATCAGTACAATTTGTATTTACAATATTTACAGGAAGGAAAATCAGAATACTTGGAAGGATTACTGGAAGCCACGAAAGAATTATCGCACATCGACCGTGCCAACATCTTCTACCATCTACTTGTGACTTACTGCAAGGCTAACGAAACTGACAAAGCCCTCGGACTCTGGACTGTACTACAAGAGGAAGGCGAAGTCCCCAGCGGTCAATTCCTGCAACACCTCGCAAAACATCTTGAATCAAAGAACAGACCAGTACCTTTCGCTGTACCTGAAGAAAAAGAGAAAGCAGTCACTAAACAAAAGAACATCATAGCAAATATTGTCACGAAAAAAGAAATTAACAAACCAACCAAAAGTGATGTCTCTGCCAATATCGAAGCTTTGACTAAGGATGGTCAGCTGACGCAGGCAATGGACATCACAATTAAATCTATACAACATGGACTTATACCCAAACCAAGTGTGCTCAAATTTCTATTAAAGAGCTTAGCAGAAGCCGGCAATGTGGAAAAAATACAACAATTTGGTAACCAAATAAACGAGTCACTGAAACGACGTGTAACTTACAATGATAAATTGACCTTGGCCATATTTACTAGAGGCGCCGGCACTCAACATATTGATAATGTATTGGAATCAGTTCAAGCGGCCAATACAACTGAAGATTTGGAAAATGCCTTAAAACAATTCCCCAGAAGTAGTGCACTCTCAACACTTATGTATGACGAAGATATGGTCACTAAATGTAAGTTATGTATATGATATAAAAGGAATAAAATTTTTTCAAAATCACCAATATTTTACTAACTATTTATTATTTGTACAGGTTTGAAAATTGCTGACCTTGCTGCAACAAAGGGCCATTTGCTGCCAGCAAATCTATTGTGGATGGAACTCTTGTTATCTGGCAATGACGACAAAGCTGACACAATTTGGAAGAAATGGTTGCACAATGCACCAGGAGTGGTATTTAGGAGGTTGCTACAAGAAAGTCATCTCAGAAAAAACCCGGAATTGATTGTAAAACTCATCAGCGTATTGAAAGAAAGAAAAGATGAAAGCTCTACAAATTATAGAAGTTCATTAGGTAATGTTTATTCGCGCCTTGTCAATTTTTATATTGTGGAAAATAATGTACAGAAAGCGGAGGACGCTTTTAAAGATGCGTTAAAGTCAGGCCTCAAGTCTGAAGACTTCAACAAAAGCACGGTAGCCAGATTAAAGGTTGCCGTCACAGAGTCGGGGCGCGAATTCAATGTATAAATTGAACTAATTCTAAGTTGTTTTAGTTGTCCTTCTATGGTCTTTCACTAAATTATGTTGTTGTATGATTGCCACGATGTATGTATTATCTTCCATAGATTAGAATATTTCAAAGAATTTAATAAGTTCTAAGTTACGGTCTTTTGCACACCGTCCGATTAAAGCAGTAATTTGTAAATTTGAACATTGACGAAAATATATAAATCATAATGAGCAAAACGCCACTTCAATGCTAGTTTGAACGAACTGGGTGAATTTGAGTCAAGCCGAGTCCACACCTAACCAATGAAGGCCAACACTGATTTGTTGGTCCAATTTTGGATAACTGAGCGACATCTGGTGGCTGAGCTATCAGTATTCTCTTGCCTCAGAATATTACTTGCCAATTTCAATGAGAATGGGAATATCTCTTTCGCCAGCGCCGGCACCCAAATAACACTATTAATAACCGTGGATTACACGGGATTACTCATGATGCCGATAAATAATAGCTAATTCATTAATGGAGGCTGTAACTTACGCCGGCAATAGAGGCAATTCTGAAAACATTAACAACAGCTTTTCGATATTTTTTGACCTACCGCCAAACAATGTGTTTATAAGTAAACGTAGATGTTATTTGATTACGTATCGAAAATTTAATGTACACTGAGTATAGAGTAGTTATTTTTAGTTGTTAATAAATTATTAATTAGTCAATGATTTCTTTTATTTAAAAAAAAGTGCTCTTTCTTCGTGGCTGCTGCCAAAGGGCGACATTTCGTTCGACATATTTTTAAGAACTTTTGGGCATTTTGTCAGTTCATCCGTTATCCTCGCTCTTTACTTTGGGTATCGCTGTGATCAAAACACCATGGCAGTGGTTCAGTAAAAATAAATTGCTTTTTTTTTCATTTCAACATTTTCTCAAAATAATGTTTTAGTAACATTGATTTATATATAATTTGTGAACATGGTTCGTGTATGTACAAATTGACATTTGTGACTTAGAAATTATTTAGAATTGTAATATCAAAAAATAATAAATATAATATAAGATAGTATGTTTTCCGCTAAGAGAAGTTCCGAAGGTGCCGACTGTTAAGTATTTTTTTGTAAAACAAATGAAGCGGCATCGAATTTTCTTTATTGCAAAAAGTAAGGAAATACCGTAGGCGGCGACTTATTTTTGCCTTAAAAACGGCTCAGGAGTCTTCGCCACCAAGAGTAAAGAAGCGTCGAAGGCGTTGACATTTTAACATATTTATATAATTAGGATATTAAGTCTCTATGTCGCCAAGAGAATGGCTGGCAGCGCCGACTTATGTACCGTATTTTATAAATTCAAAAGAAGCAGCACTGAAGTATCTTTGCTGCCAAGTAGGATTTCCGGAACCGGTACTGTTTGTAAGAGCCGGGCATTTCGATACTCGGCTTTTTAAAGAAATGGGCTTTCCCGGTACTTTCGGTGTTTCCGGTTAAACAATTTAAAAGAAAAACGATTATTATAAGAGTTTTTTTATTGAAAATAACTTCCTAGTACCTAAATGTAATGTGTAAGTAAATGAAAAAACAGTCAACATGCAACTATTTTTTATCGAAGCTTTTATTTATAGACACCGTCTTAAGTCTATTCTGCGCCGGGGTGCGGGACTCAGCCTGCGCCCTCGTTTTTTTTAGTCTTAGTGTAGTAATGCAGTATGACAAGCGCCGAAAGCGTAATAAATAAAAAAATTGTTGATGACTATTTTTTTTTTGCTTGCGCATACATATTTATGTCGTAAGTAACTTGTATATAAAACTGCAATGGCGTTAAATTCGATTAAATATCAAAAACTTCAGCGCTCGAAAGGCGCCCCCGGCGCTTTTCGCCCGGGTGCACTGCACCCCTTGCACCCTCTGGTAAAGACGGCCCTGATAGACACTACCTTTTACACAATCGAAAATACAGGCATTATACCTAACTCTAATATTACCTTTACTAATATTACTATCTGCGATCGTTCCACCTCGCCCGGTATATTTTTTACCTTTCCCGGCCCGTTTCAAAGTTTCGGCCGCTTTAAAGTATCAACATAACTTTAATGCGTTAAAACTTGAAATCTCATGTTGTCGATACCGAGTCCCAAAAGTACCGCCAATATATATAATAATATATTTCCCGGATATAACGATAAAAGTACCGGCAATTCCCGGGGCTTCCCGGTTCCGAGCCCTACTGCCTTCCTTTTATAACAAACCAAGTGGCATCGAATTGTCTTCGCCGTCAAGAGTGAGGTAGCGCAGAAGGCGCCGACATTATTTCCGTTTATTTCTTCATAAAATAAAAAAAAGGCACCGAAGTTTTTTTGTTGCCAACAGAAAGAAGATCCCGAATTTCTTGCTTTTTTTCTTCAAGAAATAACAGAAGCACCGAAATTCTATCTTTGCCAAAACTAGAGTAAAGCGATTTTTACGATTTTCTTTAAAACAAATGAATAGTTATTTGATAAACAAGAGTGCAAAGTTGCTTTTTAACCGCGTGTTCAATTTTGATGACCGAGCAAGCGAAGGATTCTAAAATTAGAATCCTGAGCGTTAGCGAGGGAATCAAAAGAGCACGAGGTGAAAATTCTTTGCACTCGAGTGCAACACGTAACTTTTCATTCCACCTCAGCGAGGAAATGACTAAATGCAAAAAAAAACGTTTACAATCACAAGATAGGTACACTTTTATTTCAGTTTAGGTATTAATTACTACATTATGACAGGTAAGTATTACAAAATAATCTTTAAATTATTACAAAATAATACTAAGGTATAATTAAGAAAATTTTAAAGTAATGTTCTACAGTTATTTAAATTGAGTGTAATATTTTTGTTTGGTACTGTAATATTGGTGTTAGTCACTTGTGTACTGTTTTTCGGTAAACTATCTGTCATACTTAATAGTTGTACCGATTCATCGGATTTCCTTGGCGTGAATGTTGGAGAGAGAGGGAGATGGTTAGGTGTTTCATAACGGCTTATTTTTGATGTAGAAGGGCCAGTCCAAGGATCCGATTGAGGCTCTTTCAGTGTAATGGCTCCTACGATGCCTTCACATATTTTAGACTTATTTTGGATGGAATCCTCTATGTATCCCTCTACAACTGCACTGGACTTCCAGCCTCCGTGGCGCTTAAGGGACAGTGGACAATCAGCCAAAAGTGTGGCTGAAGTTCGTCGGAAACAATGACCCGTGTACAACAGGGGTTCTGGAAGTTCAAGAAATGTTGCTATTTCTCGTAGAATACTGCCAATTTTATTAGTACCCATAGGCTGTCTAACACACTTTCCATTGCGATACTGTAGAAAAAATCGATTGATTGGAGTGTTAGGCGGGCGTAAGGCTTGATATTTCTCAACAATCGTTACGTATTCCTTGCGAATGACGAAGTTGCGGTCTCTTTTTGTCTTTGTATTAGGTAAATTAATTAATAGTAAGTCATCTGAATGTTTCTCAATGTTTTTGACATTAAGTTGTGTTAGTTCATTAGTTCGACACGCTCCGTTTATTCCAATAATAAGAACAACCTGTAACGTAAAGAGTATTGTAGTAGATAAATGAATAAAATTGATATGAACGCATAATTATGCCTATCAACATCTACTATGTATACTATTTAATTGAGATTAAGCAACTGACTTACTTTTGCCGCCAAATATACGGAATCGGGGGTGCTTCGTTAAGAAACTTTTCAATATCAGATACTGTGAAAACCTTCGATTTTTTTTGGCTCCTTTTGCTAGTCGCCACGTGTTGAACATATCGTACTGTTTTAAATACTTTTCGCGTGATTGTTGAGGGAGAAAGCTCATTTGCGCATTATTAACAGTTTCAGTCAATTCTGTTGGCGTCAAACAAACTTCCTCGTCGCTAGAATCACTTATTTTATTTTTTCACTTGTTTTCAAGTTTCTTGTTTTTAATATAAGGTTTAACAATGACGTGAAAAAATGCCGCGTAAAGAACTGCGTACAAAGCAATTTGAAAAAAGAACACCAAGAAGGTTCCGAGCTGAGTTTCCGAGTCTGAGTTTTTAACAAATTAAAAAAAAGTTGTATGATATATTCGGCACCATAGAGGTAGCAGTAAATAGGTTTAATGTTTTTTTTAATTCACTAACTTAGTGCACACGATGTTCTAAATTCAATTTACTTTATCCTCTAGAGAAGAAAAACGGCTTTTCCACTCAGATATTGAAGATTAAAAATACTCTTTCCGAGATGGTGGGATGTAAATGTCATTGGCATACCTAGGTATCTTTGCCATCCCATAGTCAATGAAAACTGCAATAACAGAACGAAATTATAAGGATCAATGATAATGATTATAGAACTATAGATATGTTACGTTCATAGAAATTACGATTTAAATCCGTTCCGAGCTATTCCAAATTGCACACATTGACAAATGTCCGCAGCGCACGCATCCTTATCGCTCTAACGTCAAAACAATATCGCTTTCTCTTTCTTAACTTGAACATGGCGCATGGCGTCTGGCACGTGACTGCGCTCGACGCAGGCCACACGCAAACTAAACACAAGACGTCCCAATTGGGACGTATTTGAGTATTCACAGCGCGAGCGCTTATAACATATCTGCTTTTGTTTTTATATAATATCATTGATAAGGATATGATGTTTACTGAAAATGTACTAGATTTCCACTATTCCAAATGGAATATTACCGGAATGTTGCTATTAATTATATATTGAGAGTGTGATGAAAGTGTGGTAACTTTTAATAATATTTTATGTAGGATGTAAAAATCTATAATATTTAAAGTTAAAATAAAAGTGTTTGATTTCAATTTAAATTGTGTCACTTTTATATTCGTACAATTTATTATTTACCTGACGGTTATATATTAGGTACTCGACGATTTTGTAACAGGCCTTTGATATTTGCTCTGATTTAGAATCGTCATTCAAAATCAGAGCAAAAAACACGTGAAAATCGGTGATTTGCAAAACTATGATTTTAACAGTTATTTCTTTTACTTTTCGTTTGATATAGGTACACATAGTACTGATTCGTTATACATAGTTACTATTTATAATGATATATTAAAAAGTTTTTATCTAATAAATTATGAAATAAATATCACAACTTCGTTCAAAGTTCCTTCATTGCTGTAAAGGCTTCCCGTGCAAGACCTGCTTATTCTAAAATTGTAAAGGTTGATCGGTAGCCGTGTACGCATGAATAATAAATTATTATAAAGATTAATGAAATACGGAACTATACAAAAATCACTTTAAGCAGGGATAAAAGATGTCAAGATCAGTGGCGTAACTATACCATCTGGGGCCCGTGGCAAATTCTTTTGATGGGGCCCTAATCAGTAAAAATTGTCACGTTGTACCCAGTTAAATTTTAATAAACTTCTAGTTTTTCAGCGTACTCAATTAGACGTTGTATATGTCCCACTAATGTCCATAGGCCTCCTCTCTTAAATGCGGGAGGGAATGGTCTGTAGTCCCCATGCTAGCCCAATGCGTATTGGAGACTTCTTATTCATCTATATTAGTTTAGAAAATGATCGTCACAGGAATTATAAGAAATAACATTAACACATTAATGCAGTGCCTACTTCAGGAAAGCTGCTGGAAAAGTTTTAAATGACACTGCTCTATTAAAAAAAGCTCTTGAATTTATTGAGATATATAAAAAACATATATCTGAATCATTTGCCAAAGACACTCTCAGTTTTCGATCCACCTTCAGAGGCGAAATAGAAAAATCTTCTTGTATTAGAGACCTTGTTGATTTATTAATAATAAAGATCATTTTATGTCTGGACATAAAATGATCTTTATTATTAATAAATCAACAAGGTCTCTAATACAAGAAGATTTTTCTATTTCGCCTCTGAAGGTGGATCGAAAACTGAGAGTGTCTTTGGCAAATGATTCAGATATATGTTTTTTATATATCTCAATAAATTCAAGAGCTTTTTTTAATAGAGCAGTGTCATTTAAAACTTTTAAAGTGAAAGGCTACAAAACACTGAAATTTGAAACTATAATAATTAATTATGTCATTTATTGGAAGGAAACGCGATTACATTTGTATTTGCTTCCATTTTTAGGGTTCCGTAGTACCTACAAGGAACCCTTATAGTTTCGCCATGTCTGTCTGTCTGTCCACGGCATAGCGACGAAACCGTTGGTGATAGAAAACTGAAATTTTGCATAAACATGTATGTTAACTAAACAAAAAAAGTCGTAGAGTAAAATTTGGAAAAATATTTTTTTTTCAGGTAGCTCCCCTATATGTAAAGTAAGGATGTTTTTTTTTTGTCGCCTCCCCATAGTGTGGGGTATTGTTAGATAGTACTTTAAAAAACGTTTAGGGGTTGCTAAGACAGTTTTTTGATTTAGGGATCCGTTTGCGAGATAATTAACTTTAAAGAGCAAATTTTTGTTCGAGTAGGGCGTCCCCCCCCTCTAAAAGCTAAACTACTGGATCCTAAAATCTGAAAAAAATTGTGTCGGTAGTACATGTAATGAACTTTAAAGGAAAACTATAGCGGATAAGTTCACTTCATTAGTTCAAGAGGAATAGGGGTCCGAAATGTCAGATGCAGTTACTCAGAATATTTCGTTCAAAATTCTTGAAACATAAATAAACATACATAATACATATATAAAATCACGCCTTTATCCCACGGGGGTAGGCAGAGACGATGGAACGCCATGTGCTTCGCTCCTTACATACTTCTTTCGCTTCCTTAACATTCATACATCTCGTCATACGTGCTAGCTGGTTTCGTGTACTACAAACATTTCCTATCTGAAGGACGCTATTTATCTGGTTACTTTAACTTAATTAGTTCTAGAGTAATTGGGGTCCAAAGTGTAAAATGCAGTTACTTAGAATAATTCGTGCAAATTACAAAAACCTTTGAAAGTAATGACTTGTATGAAGATGTTACTTGTTTAATACAGATAGTAAATCTCTTTTAAGTCGAAATATGTTGTTACGACTAGCTACGGAAGCCTACTGCGCGTGGCCCGACACGCACTTGGCCGGTTTTTAAATTTTTAAATTCATGTTGATACATTTCCAATTCTTCTAGACAAAACAATCTTTTAAGGCATTTGAAAGGTCGGTGGCTTTAGACTGAAGTGCTTTAGAGCTTTAGTAAGTAGGATCTTGTAATGGAAAACCAATAACATAATAACATTGTAGTTTTCGATCTTCTTTTTGAGTAAAAATTCTTCATTTCTTAGCATCTGATTAGCAATTTAACAGAATTGTTTTCGTTAGCGCTTTTTGGACTTCAACAAACCGTTGTTGAAGTCCTAAAAACAATTCTTTAATTGTTAAACTTTTAAAGCAAAAACGGCATCATAACGCCCTGCCCATCTAGCAGGGTTGAAGTTGAAGACTCACTTTCTTTATTAGATATAAAACTTGATAAATTATTACATCTTTTGATGCTATGCCCAAAAGAAATATAAATTTGTTGAACTATTTAAAAAAAAATTGCATTTCAATAACCTCCTCATTCCTCCGTGCATCATTAAGTACTAGATTTAAATTATAAGCAGTATAGTGAACATATACGGCATTTGACTCGACATCTTTTATGAGTTTTTGTCCTCGACACTTATTTAGAGGAATATTTTTGTCATTTATGGATTAAATAATTCATCAGAATAAGATCAAGGAGCCTAGAAAGTACATGGCGCCAAAAAGATTTTTTTTTTTAGAAATTTTTTTTGATCTCGCGGCCTCTTAGGCCGGGGCCCTCTTGGGTCGGGGGCCCGTGGCATTTTGCCAGCCCTGCCACCCTATTGTTACGCCACTGGTCAAGATGTAACATGAAGAAAATTTACGGTTAAGAAAATTTTCCCCGGGCCGGGTAAACCCATACTATTCTAAACTTTCACGTGAATTATATCTGGAACGCACAGTGCGAATAATGTCATTTAAAACTTATAAATTCTCTCTGCTTAAATCGACTTAAATGTATGCTCTCCTCTGATGAAGGAATTCCGTGTTCTGAGATACTCTCTGATTCTATCTACGGGACAAAGTTGAAAAAAAAACATTTATAAAATTAAAAACTTCACGTGTCAAAAAAATTGGCGGGAATTTAATTTAAGCGTCGCGTCGTGCAAAAATTATTGCGCGGTTTCTTGAAGATAATTTAGAAATAACAAAGATAAAAATCTATTTTGTAAATTTAAAATGTTTTATCCGGTGGATTCGTTGAAAAGGGGAGGACGATTTTATTTATGCTGGGTTGCTGATTCGTGGCCTTTACGATTTGCGACTATAACACACCGACAACTTTGGTCTCAAGATATTCGAAGAATATGGTAAGTTTCTTTAGATTTTTCTCAGTAATTTATAAGATAAACACTGACATTGTAACTTTATTGTAGTGAGGATTTACTGGAAGTGATGACTAACGAGTCCGGACGCCCCACACACAGGTTTTCTCTTCGCCTTAGCTCTCAATTAATGCGGGGATTAGCCCGACTTTATCAAAGAAAAGTGAATGTATTCTTAAGTAAGTATATTTTCTATCAATAATTTACACGGAATTATCAAAATATCAATAAATTATAGATTTTCTAGAGTTAGATTTATTAAGAGTGCAAAAGTTGACAAAATAAACCTTGTCAACAGGGCAGAAGTTTCTTAAAGGTTCTTAATAAGTTAAATTAAATGTCACGGATCGGTATTGGCCACGCTCGATTACGGTGCTCATCGATCGGTTAAGCAGCCATCTGCAGCTAACTTCAAAAACGTCAACATTACTGATTCTACCTTTACCTTACCAATAAATTATTCATCAAATAATCATTACCCCTTTGTGGTTTTCAGATGACATGTGCATGATAAATGCAAATGTGATAAAAAGTTCTAATAAGAAGTAAGTATTCAATTCTACATTTTTTTTAAACTCTGTAAAGGTATAATATTATAATTGTTTGATAAAAAAAAAACCATTGTAGAGTATTCAATTGTTTAGTATTTCTACAAGACTATCTATGTAATTAATTAAGTTCAAATTCTCATTCTCAGTCTCATATTATTTGAACCATGATTAAACTAACTAATCTTGTAAAGTCCACTTAAGCAGAATTATCAGCAGTTTTCTGAAGCCTTAATAAAAAGTTTTCATTTTATAAAGTAACATTTATGTGTCACAGATGGAATGTGCATAAGACAGAGGCAGTAGAGCAGGTGCGGCGTCCACTGCAGGCTCTGCAGCAGAATGTGCAAGAAATAGTGCAAGAACCTCCTGAGGAAAATGAACAGAGAATTGCCGAGATGATACAGGTCTCTATACTAGTCTATATACAGCTTATAAGATATAGTTACTCTTGTTGTACACTTTATCATTACATTTTCTATCTACTTATTGTAAGATTAAACAAATTAATAACTTATATTTGAACAGTAAAAAGAAAAGATATTAAAAAGATATCTTCTGAGATACCAGCTACAACCTAGTTCAGAAGATAGAGTCACCAATTATCAGATAAAATTTTACCACCAAACTAGCTATGTACTACCACACATAATCTATTATATTAAAGAAAGTCGTGTTAGTTACACCATTTATAACTCAAGAACGGCTGAACCGATTTGGCTGAAAATTGGTGGGGAGGTAGCTTAGAACCGGGAGAAGGACATAGGATACTTTTAAAATATTTTCGAGGGCAAAATTTTATCGAGGGCGAAGCCGCGCGGGGCAGCTAGTATTGTATAATTAACCTTTTAGTAAGTTATTTGTATTATACATTATACTACTACTGATGATGTGAAATTTTTCATTTTTCATTTTTCAAAAGAAGGAGACATGTACCAGAATAAAATGGTAGAGTTTATATGTAGTGAAATACTCTTATACACTCCTCAAACCATTTATTTTGCTACAACATTCATAAAATATTTTAAAGTTGTTAATGATTTTTGTTTACCATTACAATTATAAAAAGGTCCATCTTCACAGGCACTCAACATGTCCCAGATAGGCCTATTCGGCACTTTGATGAAAAATGTTAAATTTATAGTTATCAGGCGTTGTATAGTTAGCAATCTAGACCCTTATTAGCAACTGGTAAAACTCAGGCTAAGTCTTTCATAATATTAAACCAAAAATTTTACAATATTATGTGTTGCAAGGAATATAGATCAATTTACTCTGTGCATGACGCACAGCTCTGATTTTCAGCTATACCCCCCATAGGATCATCAAGCAATTGCCGCGTACTAGAGAAAAAATACGTATAGTTGTTGGTTGGCTGCTGCATCTCTTGCTTTTTTCGTTTGGTTATTATTTATAATGACGACCGGATGGCGGAGTGGGTACCTGCCTGCGACGCCGAGGTCGCGGGTTCGATTCC
This sequence comes from Hypena proboscidalis, assembly GCA_905147285.1. Lineage (NCBI taxonomy): Eukaryota > Metazoa > Arthropoda > Insecta > Lepidoptera > Erebidae > Hypena > Hypena proboscidalis. Next base: position 5,596,163 of record LR990132.1, read on the forward strand.
CGCTTAAGGCAAATCTTTGTGAGCATGAACATGGGGGTTTGTTTTAGTCTGGGTGTTTCTATGTATCATAAGTATGTATTTACAAAAAGAAAAGTATATATGTATTAGTATCAGTTATTCTAGTACCCATATTACAAGCTCTGCTTAGTTTGGGACTAGATGGAGTTGTGTGTAAGTTGTGAGATATTTATTTAATAATAATCAAATTTATTTCATTAACAGGCAAGTGGTAATGCGGTGGCGAACATCCAGGATATAACACTGAGAGAACCCACGGAGGCAGCTGCTGATTTGCTGCTGCTGCGTCCTAATGTAAGTACCTTTTACATCCTTCGCCGCGTATGTCTTTGTTTGCGATATAGTCAAAACTTATTTGTCTGCACGTGTGGCGTAGTGGTTTAAGCGGTCGCCTCGCCGCTCTCCACTGCACTGGTGTTGTGGGTTCGATCCCCACATAGGACAAATCTTTGTGTGATTCGCAAAGATTTGTTCTGAGACTGGGTGTGCTTGTGTGAGTAAATGTGTGAATTTGGCCTTGTCATTGGGACCATTGGATAGTGTAATTGGCAAATTATTATTATCTGATACAATAAATAAAATGATTCTTGAGGAAGACTTCGATATAATCTGTCAAGGTCGACATACCATGTGAGTGGATGGGTAGTAGTTTTCCAATAAGAGATTTATAGTTCAATCACCTAATGATATATTACAGGATGGGTTCGGCGAAGAGAATCCTGATCAGACGCTCCAGCAGCTGCAGGACCGCACGCTGGAGCTGATGCTGGCGACGTCGATGGCACCCGACGTGTCAGCGCTGTCCGCGGCCGCCATCGCTGACGTCACGCACGCGTCGCACGAGCGATCGCGGCTGCAGCTGCCCGAGCACCAGATAGAGAGGATATCCGAACATGACATCACGATGTTCAGGAAATGTAGGTTACCAGCCACCAAGGACCACTATAATAAATGCGAATCTTATTGTTTTGCTGTTATGATTTCAAAGCTTCAACATTTTAAGCTTACCTTACCTATTTAATAATAAAAAAAATAAGCATAAAAATTAAACACCTGAAGTAATAGACAAATTAATCGAATTGAAAATTTGAGTGCACGGTTGGCTTGGTGGATAAAGCGGTCGCCTCGCCGCTTTCAACTGCGCTGGTGTTGTGGGTTCGATCCCCACACGGGACAAATCTTTGTGTGATTCGCAATGATTTGTTCTGGCTCTGTGTGTGAAATGTATGTTTGTGAACACCGCGACACAGGAGGCGACAGGAAATTCACAATAGCGGAGTTGGAATTGTGCCCGGTGGATTGCAATAGGCTCACCCCCCATCCCATGGGACCTAATCATAACAGGTGAAATGTGGGTGCTGTACACCTCTGCCACACCCTTCTGGGTGATATAGGCGTGATGTTATGTTATGATTATCTAATAAATCGCTCACTAGTCTATCAAGACTAATTTTCGTATCTACTTATATAATGTAAGATGTACATAATAATATGTAGCAAATATGCCTGCAGTCACTCTTATAGTATATGCGATAAGTATATAGTAGCAGCTCTGTATCTAATACTTGTCCCACTGCTGGGCTCGGGCCGCTTCTCATGATGAGAAGGGTTAGGCCATAGTCCACCACGCTGGCCAAGTGCGGATTGGTAGACTTCACACGACTTCAAGTACTGTTTTAGGCACTCTCAGGCATGCAGGTTCCACACGATCTTTTCCTTCACCGTTAGCGAGCGATAAATTTAAATGATAAATACACACATATCTTCGAAAAGACGAATCTTAACGATTTATTGACAAAGGTGTGTGTCGTGGGTTCGAACCCGAGACCTTTGACTACGGTCTCCCACTCGGCTATCGCTGCTTGTAAGAAGTAACCACAAAACGTAAGTTGCGTCAATACATCGGATGATACAATATTATGCATTTTTAAGCCACTCATTTCCGAATCAAAATCTAATTTCATCATTCAATATAACTAATTATGAAATGTAATAATATTCACTGATTTTCTTTATAGCCACAGCGGACGAATTGGTGCCTGAATTTGAAAAAGGTAATTAGTCATCATCAGTTTACGTGTTACAAAACTAAATTGAATGTTTTTAGAACTTACATATAAATAGACATACAAAGAATCAAACCTTCACACAACTTCATACATGTTACTTCGAAAGGGACCTTTCCTAATTTGTAATCAACTGTTCTTAACTACATTTTAATTGCATTCATTATTTCCTGATTCACTGAACCATAAGAATCCTGAATAGTTTTTTATAGAAAACAAAAAGCAGTACCTAATAAATCCTTTCATTTCCTTGTAGTGTAATCTGTATTCCATCTTCTTCATCTTCTTCTTGTCGTGTCAATGACTATTAGTAATTCTGTTCCAATATTTATATCTATACAGTTTTAGATTTTAGACCCATAGGATTCCACTAAGACGCCTTTTTGGTTGGCTTTCATAAGATCTTTTAGGGTACAGGGGGTAGGAAGGGCATGTCAACAAATGGGCCATATTTTGGGTGGGCGATCCACATTCGCAACTAGTGTTGGATGTGTATGTGTGTATTCCTTGATTTGACCTAATTGCTATTCTCACAGAAATTCCTGAAATACCTGAAATCCCGCCTCCCGCTCCTGAATTACCTGTTCCTCCACCAGAGAAGTTAGTACTAAACGATATTAGCGTCGATTCACACTGGTTCGACGCGTCAAATGAATTGTGACATACAATTTTATACCTTGGTGTGGGACGCAACCTGCGTCGATATCCTAGCGCCATCACATATTCCAAGTACAGCGAACGCCGGCACTGCTGCTGCCTCTGCAGAAACCCTCAAGCGGCGCAAGTATAGTCTTGTTGGAGAATACACATTTGAACCGTTTGGGGTCATGGGGCCCGAATGCCCATTCTCTTTTTAAAGAATATCAAAACGACTGATCGACACATCACGTGACCAGAAGTCTGGTTTTTACTTCGCTCGAAGGTTGAGCATTGTATTTCAACGTAGCAATGTTGCCAGCCTTCTGGGCACGTCACCCGCATTTGACATTGATGCGGAAGTAGTTTTCGACGCATAACGTTTTTTTTAGTAGTATAGTTAGGTATGATTATGTTTCATATTATTTAGTATTTAAGATTGTAAATTAATTATTATAATCAAATTTTATACTTTATCTTTATTAATGTAAAGAACATAATCGGTTGAGGAACTTGATGTCGCTGGCGTTCTCGAGCCGGCACGAGCAGCCGCGCGACCTTTTAAGTTTCTCGCAACTTAAAGTTATAAATTCTATGACTGATACTGCGCGCCACGCCTCTGCCGAACCAGTCTGAATTGACGCCTATTTAAAACTTCTAAACTCGACTTTATAATTCAAATTCCACTACTTTTTTTCAAAAATTACACAACGGGTCTAAATCGCGTAATTAAAAGGTAAATAAATACCTATGCTCGACGTTTCGATTCAGACCCGTTGTCTAATTTTTGAAAAATGTTCTCAAATCGCGAAAGTTTAAAAACATAAAATTCAACTACTGATTATTTTTATAGCATTTAGCTATTCTTAGCAAATTATAGTAAGAAACAGTTGAAAAATATATGGGACCAGCAGGATTTGAACCTGCGATGTTCTGCATACCGGCCAGTCGCTTTAACTAACCAGCTACGGTCACCTCTTGCCAGGACTCTAAATGTCTCAACTAAATGACGTAACGTATAGTCCCTTATCTTTTTCAACTGTTGCTTGGTATATTCAAATTCAAGTTACAACGGTAAGTAAAATTGTAAAAGACTGGTTGTTGAAACTCATAGCCGGATCTAAATAACCAAGGTAATGTTTATTTTGTATTTATGTTGTCTTTAAATCAATTATCTTCCGACGAAATATTATTTCGTCATCGGTCTGTGCAGGAATCGTTATGACCACTACTCGATTCACTTATGCAGTTTCGCTCAGCCACAATCATTCCTTGAGTTAATTTACGATCAATAATATAAAAGAGTAAAGATATTTTTTTGTTTTTTTGACACTATTATAACTTATAAACTACTGGACAGATTTTAAAAATGATTTTACCGTTAGTGAGCTACATCTTTACCGAGTAGCACAGGCTAGATTTAATCAAATTAAGCGTATCAAGCTAGTCATAAATAAAGGACTAACAGTGATACGACGATAGAGCCGGTCAAGTATACAAGCAATTTGAGTAACATTCTCTTTGAGCTGTTCCGTGTACAAGATGTGAGAGATCGGTTGTGACGCAGCCAATACAAAGTAATGATATGTTTTGCGCAGAACGATAGAAGAGCCTGTCCCAGAGGAGCCCAGATTTGTGCTTGTAGAACCGCCGAAGGAACCGGAACCGGAACCAGTCGATATAGAATTAGAGGTAAGTAGGTGAAAGTTTAAGGATAGTAAATAACATGATCTTATTTCTGTTCTGAAATAACATTACGCTATAAATAAATATATTAATTTAGAGTAAAAAAAAATACTTGTAAAATTTTAAAGCATAATTATAGCTTTGCTATGCATTTTTGTATTTTATATAATATTAACGTTGAAAAATTAGGAATCATGAATCCATCCTGAATTGGCAAAGCACCTAAGGCAGGGGGTGCAGGTTCGAAAGGTTATTCAACTATAATAATATATAAAAAATGAATATTGTATTTTGTGCCTTTAGGAACTGGAAGCTCAACCGCAGAGCAGAAGACGCAGACTCCGCAATCGATTGATTATCGATAAGAAGATCAAAATAAGCACACAACACTTCCGAATGAGGATTGAAAATCCGCTGGTGGAGCTTCGGTGCGAGGTATGTTGTGTGAATAAAAAAATACATGCAATTTTTTCATCCTTGTCTTCATGCCTAAATTTGTGATACTCCACGTCTGGCCTGATTATCACTACATATTGATGAGACAGGGCAGCAATAAGTCTCCACACACAACATTAGTGCGCTACAATTATCTAGCTATAATTTGTTATACTAGTGGCGCCCCCACCACACCCACTGGTAAGTAGTTCTTAAAGTTAATAATAGATGGAGTAGTTGTTACCTCTCAACTGTCAGCCGCTATAAAACCTATATACCCACTTCTGTCAAAATCGTCGAGGGTGGTCTCTCGCGATATCGCCGCGGCGCATTAAAATGACGATTACTTCATAATTTTATGAAAGATGTGTATAAAATTTATGTTATTAAATCTGTATGAAGTACACTAACAGAAATAATACAATTAAGTATTATTTTATTCTAAAATAATTTATTAAACCTTGGGTGAAAATTAGTGAACGGTAGGTGAACGTTAGTGCATGCGAATATGTCGTATGATAATTAAAAATAAAAGACTTATTAATATTTATTTTATTTTTCTTTACAAAAGAATATACAATTTACAATATTCCGTTTAAAAAGAACACCTTTTCATACACTTTTTTTACACCACAAGCTTAACAAACACTTGACTCGATAAACGGCGACCCGAGCGCAACACAAAAAACAAATGAGTTTCGATACTTCAATTTCGTAAACACTGAGTCAAGTGGCTAAAACCACTCATTTATTTTACAGTTTGGTTCGTAATCTAAAGATAAACAAAGTTTTAGCTATTATAAACATTTACTTTACAAGTATTAAACAAAAAACCAAGCACTTGGAAATAAGCGCTAAAAAAACTGCTCTCAAATTTAGCCTCACAATGCAAATTCTATTGAAGGTTTTTGTAATATGAATTTTAATTCTACAGTTTCATGATCTGTACAAATCGAAAAATATAATAAAGGGCATACTGCCATACAAAATTACTTTATAAATCTAAATTGAAACTTGACAAATTTTCTACACGTTTGCTTGAGGTTTCCCAGTCTGTCAATGTGCCATTAGACGGCCGATTTGTGTTGCGTAATAAAATTTTATAATTTTTTTAAATAGAAATGAGAATGTATCGATTAAATACAGTATAAGTATGTAGTAAGATGTCTAATATGATGTTACTAACTACATTTTGCTCTTATTTTAGGATTTATAAGCAAAACAAGTCAAAATATGCCTGTCTGTCAATGTGCCATTAGACGGCCGATTTGTGCTGCGTATTTTAGTTTTATTCATTTCGCAAAATAGAAATGAGAATGTACCGATTAAATACAGTAAACGTATATAGTAAGATGTCTATATGATGTTACTAACTACATTTTGCTCCTATTGTAGTATTTATATGCAAAAAAAGTTAAAATGTAGAGGGCAAGCACGCCAAAAGTCAGACATTGTTTTATAAACATATCACTTTCAACCAACAATCATAGTCTAAAACGCAAGTTATGAATTAAAAACTGTTTATTACTTACCCGCTCATGATTAACACTTAACTTTTTCCACTAAATCACAAGAAAACTGCCAAAAACACACTCAAAACACTCGGGTCGTATTCACCAACTACGCACTATGAAAGTCTCGACATAAACAAAAAAGTATTGTTTACATTAGCGGCTCAAGTGTCCCATGTGATGTTATATTCCATCCTTGTCGTATCGCCCGTACGTACGTATAAGTTAGAGCAGGATAAATATACTATCAATGCTTATTTGAGCCGTTAAAATACGGCGGGAATAATCGACCAGCAGCTGGCGTTTGACAGATAAGCGTGTTTTGACACCAGCCATGAGGTGGTCGATCGACAGTTGAGGGGTAACGTCTTATTATGTTAGAGTTATGACATATCAAAATTTTTCAAACTACCCACATTTTTTGAGAAAAAAACTGTCATTGCTCATTTACTTTTTTTTTGTTGGTACAGGACAGTTCAGACGATATAATATCAATTCGAGTATCGCCACAAGCATACTTCAGTCGTCCGAGTCACGGCGGAGCGAGCGTCCGTAGCAACGTGGGCTTTGTGATGTCGCGGATGTTTGCTCGCAACCTCGGGGTCGTGGGGGCACCGCCGCGGCTGGAACGGGAACCTGAGGTATTTATTACTTTTATTATAGTAATATTTATTGATCTTTTTCAATTTATTATATTATAAATTAAAATAACACTTCTTAAACTAAATTAGAGAAATACCCTACTATGTTCAAATAAGAAAAGGAAAATGTAAACAATAATAATATAAGTTAGGCGTCAAAAAATTTACCCTTTTATTATTGTTATTGTACATCACATAAAATTAAGTCCTAAGCTATATAAATTTCGTCACAATTTGAATATTTTATATTCTCATGAAGATTTATACTGGTCGAAAATGTTGCAATATAGTCTAAACGTTAAAAGAAATGTTTGAAGATAATAAAGTTTTTATATTTTTAGGAAGTTCTGCAACGGGCCAATCGCACAATCACAAGATCAATCCTCGAAAGGATAGAGGAGGAACAAGAGGCTCCCCCCATGCCCCCCGCAGCGCCGCCATTGATGCCGTCAGCCCTGGCGCCCTATGACGTCACTACGGAGGTACTCGACGTGTCGTCAGCGCCGAGGGTCAGCGCCGGAGTTCCCATGGAGTTGGATATGGCGGACATGCTGACACAGAGAGTTGAAACGCTGTCGCAGCAACGCAAGAGATTGGCTGAGCAAGAAGTCACAAGTAGCGTAAGTTGTTTAGTTTTATGCTCTCACATCGTAAATATTAAATAGAAATGTATTACTTATTTATTACGTAGACTCAACATATAAATTGATGAAAAAATATTTATGAATATTGCGACGGTCAGAAATAGAATAATACGCCGCAATTTATTTTTTATTTTGTTATTTTTTTTCAGCCGAAACGACAGCGTTCGGTAGGCTATGTATCATTCAGAGAGAGTCAATCTAAAAAATTGGAACAAGTACCTGGTAAGTATTTACTTAATCACAGTCTGGCTAAAATATAAATGCTTGTATTATCTCTGCATCAACCGAATGTTGGCTGGTAGAGAATGCCTACAGCATTATGGTCTGTGTATGTTTATTCACAATTAAATTCACAACATTATTTCATACTTACAGATTTGGAAGCTGATAAAGAAAACAGACCTGACAATTTGCCTCCATTGGTTCCCCAAATCACGGTCCTGTTGCCAACTCAAGATGAGGAAATTATACCAGCTCAAAACACAGAACTTCAACAATCACAAAATGCCGAAAAAATTGTGTCATCAATGTTACAAGACGCTGGATTGGCAGATATTCAAATGGCGCCGTCCGTTCTATCGGAGAGTAACGCGCTGCCGCGTTGCAGCACGTCACGCCGCTCGCGCCGCAGCGATGCCTCGGAGACTCCTCTGGGCAGCCTCGACCGGACGCAGGTGTCCCTCGGCGACTCCGAGCGCACCACGGACTCCAAGAGGTTTATCCGGTGCGGAAAGATTTGTTTACTAACGTGTATTATATACACTTTTTAGGTGATTGCTTTAGTTGTAGTACGAATTTTCACAAATAGAGATCACTAGTAAACTTTTTATTATGGCCAATATTAACGAATCTAATTTTGTAACTGTCTACCAGCCTAAATAATCGTTATTTATGGTACAAGTGAGAAAAACATTTCTGTTGTGAGTGCCATTTTTAAATCTTGAGCTTGCGAAGTAGTGTTGAATTGAATCACGAGCGTAGCGAGTGATTTTAATAAAGACTACTTCGCAAGCGAGAGATTTAAGAGGTCACGATCTAGAATTTTTTTTTCACGTTAAACATACACAACTTTTCACATCTTCTAGTAAGAAAATATTAAGATTTAAATAAACTCGTAATATAATGCTTAACTTTGGATAATTCCATGAATAATACCGATTCAGAATGCGTTTTAGCGCCTTTTGTAAGTCGCCACTTATTAAATAAGACGTAAGCTTTCAAATACTTTTCACATGATTTTTCGGGTAAAAAGCAAACTTCTATGTCAGAAGCAAGTTGTCTCAACTCTCCTGGAGTTCCACAAAGTTCTTCATCACTGGATTCACTCATTTTTTGTTAAAAAGTTCCAGTAAACAATTAATCATAAACCGAAAAGAATTTATAGTTTCCCGCGACGACTGACAGACACAGACTTTTTTTTTTAAGAATGAGTTCGGAAGTTCGTTCCTTAACATTTATGTCTTGTAGTCTTATATTTAGTGCTTACCTGACTTTAGTTATTTTAATTGTTAATTACGAATATATAAACATTAAAATACTAAATAAGCGTGTATTTATATAATTTAAAATAATTAAAACGTATTGTTGAAAGTTTTTTAATAAATTGATGTCAATGTTTATTACTAACCTACATGGTGGCTGCCTTTATTTTTTTTTCAGCGCCTATTCATTGGAAGGATTTTGTGTTTCGAAATTTGAATCACTTTGCCTCGCTAGTGAGTAAAAACGGTTTTTACTCACTGAATTCTGGCAAGCAAACGATCTTTTTCGTGCTGGTGTGGTGAAAATAATATTGTAGTGTAGCAAGTTATCTGTGGATAATTTACTACACTTCTGTATTAGATTCATATTTGGCCTCCGCAAATATGATCATGTGTCACATTTTCGTAAGCAACTCAAGTGGTTACCAATACGACATCGCCGGAATGCTCACATCCTTTCACTGCTTTATAATATACTTTTTAACCCTTCTACTCCTTCCTATCTTAAAAAACGTTTCGACTACCTTCATGATACTCACAATAGATATCTTAGATCATCGGATAACCTGAAGTTAAGAATGCCATCGCATTCCACAACGTTCTATGATAACTCCTTTACTGTCACAGCTATTCGTCTGTGGAATGCGTTACCGGTAGATATTAGGCGTGCAAAGTCACTACCAATTTTTAAGTCATTGGTCAAGGAGCACTTTTTATCTTTAACTTAGTCGTTTTACTTCAATTTATCTCTTCAAATTTATTTAAATTGTTTAAAATGTCATAAAATTTATTTGTTGCTATAATTAGATATGTTTATGATAATATTAATATTTTGTAATATGTTAAGTATATATGTATTTATTTAAAACATGTATTTAGTTTATATACATTTATATATTTTATTACAACTATATATAATATATTATATAGTATACTTTTCTATTTTTTTTTTTTTGTTTTCGTGTACCACAAACAACCACCAAATTCTAAAATTATTTCCATCCTAAGGTTGCCTGGCAGAAATCACTATTAGTGATAAGGCCGCCCATTGTACTGTTTTCACTAGAAATAAGTTAATACTGTAAACTCCAGGTGTACAATAAAGTGTATAATAAATAAATAAATAATACACTACAATATGTAATGTTCGGCGTGAGACCGAGCGTGCGTCCTGTGTTTGAAACCCAAAAGCTAACTAAATAATATTATTTAGTTAGCTTTTGGGTTTCAAACACAGGACTCAAACGTAAGGGCTGGGCGTTCCAGCGGAATTTCGATGCTGATTATGAAGTTAAGCGCTGGTACGCCATCTGGTTCACGCCGCATCATCCATCATCACGCCTTACAAGTTGCACAAAATTAGTACTGCGTTCTTTTTATCGTGAAAAATAATATTGATCTGATTTGTTACTACAGAGACCAATGGGGAACTGAAGGCACAATGTTGAAGATTCTAAAGCTTGTTAATGCTGCCTGTGAACCCGTGACTGTGTGCAACCTCATCACTAAAGGTCCAGTAATTGCCGGACACAGACGAATTATTGCCGCGAGATGCTTCACTTCAATTCTTAGTAAGTATAAATATATGTTGACCTTAATGTATGTACGATCTTTACTATTGCAGTGAGGTTAAATAGGTTTTTTTTAACACCTCAAATTTCACAGGCAGGATAATTATATTATAACACACATAAATCAAAGTGACAGCTGTGTTCTTTTTTTCTACTGTAACTTGTCACTTTAAAATTCTATCAGGTTATATTTTATGGCCTCAATCTGAAACTGGCACTTAATCTTTTCAATCAACCTTAACTGTATCACTAATAAAAGCTTTTAAAAAGTGTAAATATTACAATGCAAATACTAGTGTGAGTGCACGATTGGCGTAGCGGTTAAACGGTCGCCTCGCCGCTTTCAACTACGCTGGTGTTGTGGGTTCGATCCCCACGAGATAAATCTTTGTGTGATTCGCAAAGATTTGTTCTGACTCTGGGTGTGCTATGTGTGTGTGAAATGTATGTTTGTGAACACCCCTGCGACACAGGAGTAATTCCTAATGCGGGCGTCGTTTTTTTTTTTAAAGACACGCTTAAAGGCAATATGAATTGCAATAGAAAACATGAAAATACTTTGTTACAGTAAATTTTAAATCTTCTTTTCAGAATTGAAACAACACGGATTCATCAACGTGTGCAAACATGCTGACACGCTAGAAATAAGTGACATCACTTTAGGACCTAAGCTAACAAGTTCTCAAGAACAATGTTAATTTTCTTAAGAAATGCTTTTTTGTATGTTTATATTTTACTAATTGTTGATTAATTTGATTACACACGTTGATTTGTAATACATTGTATATTTTGTTTGAAATAAAACATGATGTTGATATGAACATTTTTATTTACGATCTGTATATAATGATATGATTTCTGTACACTTTACATAATAAGTCATCAACTAGATTCAAGCTAACTAGATAGAATTATGAGTATCTTAATAATAGGTAGGTAATGGCTTAATAATTTACAATATCTAATAGTATAATCGAATGCTGTACAATAAACAGTCGACGAAAGTAATTATTCTAAACATTTATACTTAATTACATAAAATACAGCCATTTACATTATCGAATTGGTATATTAATATTAGTTTAAACTTTAAAAGCTTATTGGTAGAACATTATACAGATATCTTAAAACGGAACGAAATACTTAAATTACCGTCATTTATATGGAGGTTCCCTAACTTGGTAAAGCATTTCTAATTTTTATTTATACAAAATCAGTCTCCTACTATTTGTTAAGTCCGCCGTATGAAATGTATACTAATAAATCAACGAACGTTCCTTACAAGTCAACGGCAGTCACGCGTTGTCGCTGAGGACGTCAGCACTGGACGATTGGAGTACGTGTAACAAGTGTGTAGAACCGCAACACACGTTAACTAAGCACTATAATTTGATTACTCCCGATCTATAGATTACATCAGAGACAACATCAAGCACACTTCAGTGTTTCACAGCCTTGCTAACAGTCGTTCCAAGCTCTCACTCATTTTATATTTAATAATTACAGTCTGCCCTTACAGGTTTAGGAATGACAATACTAAGGTTAATGTAGCTACCGTAGTCGCAAGTTCATATTTTATTTTATACTTTAAGATAAATCGGAAAGAATAAATCAATACCTTATAATACATGATAAAATCAAACAGTTTGATAAAAGGGTGTAAAAATTCAATTAAATAAATCATTTCTGGAAAATCTGGCAATACTCGACAGTAGCGGAGCCGAGCGCCAAATATAAAACATATTCTAGAGGAGGGAAAATATGATAACGTCATCGCACTCACCCCGGGGAGGAAGACGGAATATGGCGGCAGGGAATGGAAACAACCAGACTGACCCGCTCGATCTATTTCATAAAACGTATAACATTGGATCAAGGCGCCAGCGAGTCGCTGTCGTAGTCGTGGTCGTCGGCGGCGTAGTGCATGCTCTCGAAGTACTGCTGCGGCTTGCCGTTCCACAGCCCCTCCCCCTCGTACAGCAGCGAGCGCCGGAGCTCCAGCGCCAGGCTGTGGCCGGGGGGCGCCGCGAGGGGCGCGGGCAGGGGGCGCACCCGCACGAGGGGCGCCAGGCGGTCCGCTCGTGCCACGTACTCCGCGGCCACGCTCCAGTCGGGGGCAGTCTGTCAAACCAAGCTTCGTGTACGGCACCGGACGAGGGCGAAGCCCCGGGTGTCAGCGTCCGGCCAGTGCGGGGAGTCGGCGCCGACCGACAGAGATGTTTGTATTATCTTTTTAAGGTGTATCTTGGCATCCACCTGATGCTTCGGTGCAATTATAATGTTGCCCTTCGTTTTATAGCAATCCAATGAGACATTAGAATAAGATTGTTTTGGAAAACCACATACCCAATGGCAATTTTATTCAATTTTCAAACGTAGTGGCTATACATTATTAGGGTTCTCCATACCTTCAGGTACAAAATTAACCTATGGTAATGTAATACCTTTCAATATAAGTCTCATCTATCGCCATCGTATCGTGTATCGTTACCTATAAGGCACATCATAATAAGATGGCTAAAATGAAAAGTCATGCAAAGATCTCTTCACCAACAATCATGAAAAAAAAACGCAGAAAAGCTAAAAGTCGATCTAAAAAAAAGAAACAATAGAGAAAAGTAACAAGTAATAAAATAATTGCGCCTTTAAGTAACTAACAGATTACATAATTAATATGTATTAGAAATCTTATCAGATAACATTTTAAATTAATGCGAATCTAATCGCTCAATTTAAGGGTAAAGGAGTGGAAGCTAACTCCAGAACCGGCGATTTTATTGACTGCTATATACATTTGCAGTAGGTGGATGCCAACATAAATCAGTCAGGTAACAGATTTCATAGGCGACGAGATTGCATTAGCACGTTCCGTGTGGCCGGCGACGACTCTCGCTAAGGGTGAGATACAATGCTACCGTTCGGAGTGATGTCTATTCTACGATTGAAACGTGAGGTTACGTGATGCACGGCAGAGCGCCGTACTCTACTCCTGTGCTCGACGTTATTCTATTAGTTACCAAACCAAGTCACCAACAGTGTAAGGCCGTGAGAGAGCATCGGTAATTGCTTTGTGATTAGCTATTTATTTTGCCATTATGCCACTATGTCAGAAAACATTCAAATTAAAATACTAAAACCATACATAACAAAAATTAATACACAAACTAACATTTATCGTGTCATTATTTATAGTGTGTAGTGGCAAAATTAATGATACAAAATATAATAATGTATTTATATCTTGCACTTACCATACCACAGTCTTCATTAATGTCCACAAGTAATCACAAAAAGTATGTTAAAAGTGTGCACTGAATACATAAACACTTGAAAATATGCTTTAAAAATATGATATTTTAGTAAAAAAATTGTTTAATTTATTGGTATGTAAATTATAGCAAAACCCAAGCCATATAAAGATGTCGTACGATCCATCTGTGAGTTTGCGAGTATACATTTCATAACATTTCTCACCGAATTGGAGTACGTCAACTTTTACAAACAGGATGTGTCATTTGATATTAACATGAGTATGGTAATCGGCCACACGAAAATCGATTCGAGGTTCGACGATCGGTAATGTCAAAACGATTGAGTAGTTACAAGTTCCATTAATCGATGGGGCTCGAATCGATTTCGCGTCGATCGACATCGCTATAGTTAGTGACGAGGACACACAATCGTTAGCACATGCTCGCCTACACTACGGACTCGCTCTACGCAACTAAATCAAACTAGAATCGGCAAACGAACCGAAGCAACGAAACGACGAAAACAAAACTTACGAGAGACATAATGGCATGTGAGCTGCTCGCGATTACTACTACGAGAACGGGTCCGCGGGTCACTCATCGAACGATCACGAGCCGGAATCTTTAAAGAACCACGAGTTCCAGAAGGAGCGGGCGCGCACCTTGGTATCGGGCGCGGCGGGGCGCCGGGGCGCCGCGGGGGAGCGCCTGCGGGGCGCCACGGGGGAGCGCCGCACGGGCACCGCCGACCGCGGGGGCGCCGGCGACGCGCGCGAGCGCCCGGACGCCGCCGAGCGCCCCGAGCGCACCGAGTGCGCCGACGCCGGGCGCCCCGTGTGCAGCGGGATGCGCGACGGGCGCCGCCGCGGCGTGTCGGCCAGCCGCTCGTCGTCCGGCACGTCGTCCGGCGCGTCGTCCGGCGCGTCGTCCGGCACGTCGTCCGGCATGTGCAGCGGCTCCATGTCTCGCATGGAGGAGTGCGCGTGAGATCGCTCGGGGCTGTCCCGCAAGGGGGAGGTGCGTCGCCGGGACTCCAGCTTACGGACGAGGGCGCGAGCTCCCTCCAGTTCGATACTTTTCTCCTCGAGCTGTAAACGAGAAGGCATATAAAATGAACTTTATGTTTACAATTATGTACATACAATACGTTTTAAGTAGTTGTGTCAAAAATTGATATCGACACTCATATGTTAATGCATTTATTGTGTTTTATTTGTGTAAATCGGTTTGACGTATTTATTAAATGAAGATTGCGTGGGCCAATTTAATTTATCATTATTGCTAAATGATTAATTTAATTGGTCCTAAAATTTACCCTTGAAAAGAAACTCAATATCAGATCAGAAATAACAATATTGTAGTGTTATTTTATCTGATCTTATGTGATATCTATCTATCCTATATGATATGACCACTTTAAAACCGTTCCCATTATCTAAAAACGGCAAATAAAATCATGTCTGTTGTATGTCTCTTAAATATTTATTTTATTCGGTTGTAAGTATTTGTTGTTATAGCGGATACAGTTATACGTTGTTAGTGAATTTCAACTGTCTAGCTTTAACGATTCAATGATATAGCCTGGTGACAGACGGACACCGAAGTCTCAGTACTAGGGTTCTGTTGAACGCTAAAAACTATTTAACCATTTGCTTTATTTGTTTAGAAAAACCCATAAAAACGATCTTAGAAAAAACAGAAGGGCAGGGTAATGCAAAAATTCAATCCACTACCCAAATTGCAGACGTCGGCTACACGGCGGCGAAACTGAAGTAGAACTGGGCTGGACACGTATGTCGTATGTCAGAAGAGATATGGGCCAAAACCACAACACAATGGGTCCCAAACAGTAATAAACGACGTGCCAGACCCAGGAGATGGCGGGATGAATTTGATTCATGGCAAATTGACTGGACACTACAAACCGCAGACAGATTTAGGTGGAAAAAGGGGGGGAGGCCTTTGCCCTGCAGTGGGACACTAGGCTCGCAATAATAATAATAATAAAAAGGGTAATGCAATCTAAAAGCAGAACGCACAGTACAGTTGAATTATTTACAGCTATGGGGTTTATTAGTGTCTTTTGTAGATTTCATGATTCATTGAAAGATGTTAATCATGATCTTTACAAGGTGAGAGAAGACTTGCGACTTGTTTACTTACTCTGAATTTGAGGTCTTCGTTGAGGTCTTTCGCTCGCTCCAGTCGTTCCAGCAGCAGAGTGCGGTGTACGTTCGCGCGTCTCGCTTTCTCGCTCAACACCTGAAATTTTTACATGTCCAAGCTATAATAGTTATAAAAATTAATAAGTTCAGTAATATTATTAAAACCGACGTGAGGTGAAGACATTATTATTGAAGTACACACGATACTTTAGCCGGGATATGCCGACTAGTTTCGAATCTAGTAAGTAGATTCATCAACTGGGCTTTTACATACTAGATTCGAAACTAGTCGGCATATCCCGGCTAAAGTAACGTGAGTATCCCGTATTCTCAAAAATAAAGTTCAGTAATATTAATATTTATTATTATATTTATTGGTAGACTGCATAAAAGGATACAATAATTTAATGTCGCCTCTGTGTGCGTTATTTAGTCTAAGAATCAAAAGAAGATAGAAACATAATACTGTAGGCTTTTACAAAAGTCACTAAACAGTGCAGCAGTTTATGTAATTAATTTATATAAACATTAATGTGCTTTATTAGTGACATATAAGTATGTACAAACGTGGTCGTAGAAAAAGTGTTTTATTGACAAAAAACGGTGTAGGTACCTTATAAATGATAATGGGAGACATAAATATCAAGTACAATAGGCTATTTATTACGAAATTTACATAATGATATTAAGCGGGCTATTTACAGATTTAATGGGTAAGAAATTAAACAAATGATTAAAATATGCTTCCGTTGAGTCCAGGTGATATTAAAATGACGCTGCACGTCATATATTAGCAAATAATAAAAAGGAAACGTTCGGCCACTCACTGGGCCAATTGCTATCAAGCATTTTCAATGGGCCAAGGATAATGACGCACAGAATGCGTAGCGTAATTGGAAATCATACATTTTTGTTCTTAAAATCTTGATGGAAAGAATTCTTCTTCTTGTCGTGTCAATGACTATAGTAACTGTTTAATATTTTTACAGTTTTAGACACATAGGATGCGACTAGGACGCCTTTTTGGTTGGCCAGCATAAGGTCTTTTAGGGTATAAGGGGTAGGAAGTAATGGGCAGGACAACATATGGACCATACTTTGGGTGGGCGATCCACATTCGCAACTAGTGTTAGATATGTTTGTGAATCCCCACTTGGCCAGGTTGTCTTTTCAGCGACCAACTTGGGTACGAAGACGGTTTAGGGACTTCCAGATCGGCTACAATAATTCATTTCCAGGTGGTAGAAAAGGCTTACAATCGAAAGAAGAACATGAATTACAGTAGATTTAGGAAATAACGGTTCAAACAAAACTGAATTTAAATAAGTAATCATAAAGCGCTGTTGCTATAAGCGTTTTCCGCAGCGTTTGACGCATAAAACAACAGCACGTTCAAAGATACTGATTCTTTGTACCCTTTTCTAGGAAATACCTGAATGAAATTACTTTTGTATGTAATGAATATGTGATGCAAGATTAATGAGAAGCGATGTCGTTAAAATGTATTGATGGTTACACACAGCTGCCAGGTGCTACACAGGTACCAAAGAAGAAGGAATTGTAGGGTAATGACGCAGTCGGTGAGCGACCGACCGCCACACTCCATTAGTCGCACAGTTCTGCGTAATTGTGCCGAAATCTGTGTTTACGTCACAGCGCTCGTTAGTGCAATGACAGATCCGAGGTACCAGCACGTACCTCGTTACCTCACTCGTTCTGCAATTAACAGCTGACTGTTTTTTTAATATTTTTTGTTACTGTAACAGATTTCCAACGACCTAAATGGACATTTCCTAAAATTGACGCGCAACTCCTATAGGGCCTTGCATCAATATGTTCCGTAATTATAATTCAAAAATAAAAACAATATTAACAATTTCAGTCATGGTAAATGGGCTCTCTATTACGGATAGACGAGAAAACAATAATTTTTCACTTGCCAACGCGATCAATGATTTGTGCCAGTATGGTATGTAGCTCCTTAGTTTAATAGCGGGCTGTATAGATTCTAATTATAAAAGAAATAATTTACATTTTATCATTCATAATCTTGGAATATCATATCGTCCAAAGAGATCATCTAGCAATCTTGAGATGATGAAAAACATACCTGGTTCTGTACGGTGGAGGTGAGCAGTTGTCTCTGAAGTTCGACGGGATTGCTCTCGAGGAGAATCGCCGCGAACTTCTTGGAGTCTGGCGTGGCAACGCGCGGTGGCCGCGAGGGGGTCTCTAGGGCTGAGTCGAGGCGGCCCAAGGGGGTGGAGGGAGGCGGCGCTACCGGACTGGCAGCCACCGCCGCCGCCGCAGCCTCCAGCGCCGCCGTGCGCACGAGCAAAGCGTCACGTTCTGCTCGCAGTCGAGATGTGTCAGCGCATTCATTGCACGTGCCAGATGAGAGCGCTCTCGCGAAGGAGTCCTCGACGGTGTCCACGGGTTGTCTGTCGTCGAGCTCGCCGCGCAGCTGCTCGGCCTCATCGCGTAACCGCACGCCTTTGCGTTGGATGACATCGAGGAGTGCCCACAGCTCGTCCTCGAGAGGACGCGACCGAGTTGCCGAAGCTGACGCGGAGGCAGATGAAGAATGCGCGTCCTTGAAGTTAACAATTGTACTTTATAGTCTCACTACTATGCTATTATTCACTTTTCCACTTAATCCTATTGGGTTTTAAGGCAATTTCTTCAGAATCGCTGCTAACTTAACAATTAAAAATATAAAAAGCGAATGCTTTGTTTCTCTAAGAAAATATGTTACCTTTCCGCACGAGGTTTCGGTGCTGAAGCCGGAGTCCTGCACGGAGGGCTGAGGCTTGGCGCGCGCGGCGTCGCCAGCGCCGGCCGCCAGCTTGCGCCGCACGCGCACGCCGGGCTCCCAGTCCCGTCGCGTGCCGCTGGCCGGCGTCGACGGCGCCATCTTCGAGCGCAGGTTCGGGAATGTCTCGATGACGAGGTCGCGAAACTCGAGCAATGCTCCGACTTCATTCTGGAGTTCCTGAGCAATAAAGTAATAAGTACAATTTTAATTTATTATTACGTGTCATGGTTATGATGAATAAGATCATTTAATTAAATTATTACGTGGACAAACATTAGCTAGCAGTGGAACAGAAAAACAACTTCCTAATTTCTTAAAAAGCCAAGGTCTTGGTAAAACAAATAGTTTGGTCAAAAGTATAATAATAGGTCGTGTTGTACTGACCTGTAGAGCAACGAGGGACTTAGCCTGCTCCGAGATGAGGTAATGGAAGGGTCCGGGTGGCGAGCGCAGTTGGAGACACTCCATGCCCGAGCCACCCGACCCGCCCGACGCGCTGTCTGCACCGCCCGTCTGGAAAAACAAAACATTACATTGATGAACACTGACATTATTTTAATACTTTACGTTTTCAAACATGGATAGATTTCAGATATCGGACTTTTGAAGTTGTTCTTGAGATATTTTAAAGATTGCGAATGGCGACTGCCAGCAACTCTGTCATATAAAATAAAGCTTTAGCAACATAGAATATTTATCACGATCAAAGGTGGTCTCAGAATCGAGTTCAAAGCAATACGAAATCGCAACTCAATGAATATCCAACACAATAGGTAGATAAGTACTTTATGACAATTTAGTAAATCACACAGTCATTAGCAGACAGGGTTTTTTAAAGGAACACAAAATACTGTCGCCGTGCGCCCCAGCGTAAAATTACGTTACGGCCGAGTGCGCCCCCGGACACTGCGTCCACAATCCACCTCTGTCTTCCTTCACAACCATTGTGCTTGGTGTTGCATTATAAAAAACTATTGCTAAATCTTACTTTGAAACAACTTCCAAACAAATACAGAATCGTCATTCGGCAAAACATACGACAACGTTTGCAATAACTTATTTCAACAATGAAAATTGTAAAGCAAAATGAAGCATTTAGAATCCATCATCATTATATTTAAAGACCTAGTTTAAACCGATTAGTTTCGCAAACCGAGTAATCAGTATTGGAAGATGGGACTGGTACAAACGGTACCAAGGATCATTGGATGCAATTGACGTTTCAATTTCAAATTGGAAACTTTTCAATCATTAGTGGCACGCTTGAGCTATAAGCCAAATCGGCTTCACCGATATTTTAAATTTATTTCCGTGAATCAATTTTATTTAAAGGTTTACCACAGATTTACCCTTTTTATAATACATTAGTAAGCAAAAAAATCACAAGTTCATAATACATATATCAATAGATAGATGAACGATGATTTCATTTGGGTCATAAAGTTGTTACGTGGCTGAATAAATAGAGATACGAAGAGCATAGACTGTAAACAGTTGCAAAAAACTGTAAAAGATACTCAGAAACACACTGATTTAAAGTTATTTTCAGTCACACGTTGACAAAGAAAGATTAAATGATGATGACGAAATGATACTGAACAGATAAAAAGTAAAATACCTGTAAGTTCATAAGTCGACACATTACTTTCACTTAAATAACTTCACTTTTACATGAGGATACAAAAAAAAATTGTATCATGAGCTATATCCCCACTTTATTGCTACGCTAACTAAACACTTTATCGAATACTTGCTTAGCTCAGTATTGTCAGTGACTAACTAAATCCTTATCAGCTCGATAACAACCGCTTTTGCCCAAAAATGGTATCATTTGGTAGGTGCTGATAACATTCTTATTTGCCGAATTTCGACTTTTATTCAGAGAAATACGTTTGTCACATTTGCAACCACCACGAACTATGCTATTCAAATAAGAAAAGATTTTTGCGGCAGTTAAGTGTGTTCCATTCGCCGTGTTGTAAAGAAACAGGAATATTATTAAAGATATGGCGAAAAAATCAATTCTTTTTTTTTAAATATAAGATAGTATAAGATAATATACAGGGTGGATGCGACATAGCGACATTTCTTTAAACCACATATTCTGTGCACACTCAATATTGATTTCCAGTGGTCCAAAATCACATGACGAGAAAAATACGAGAAATACAACGTTAAACAAGTTACATGGCTCGTACAGTGTAAAGACCCCTTACTTACCAAAATAGGCCATGGATGGCAACGTCGCATGGAACCGGCATCACTAAGAGTGCCGACGCACTCATATCGAATCGCGTATTCACATTTGAATTTCACATACACAACCACGGAAAGTCACACGTTATTATCACAAACATCACTTTGAATAAATTTTAATTGCATCCCTAAATTCACAGAGTACCCATCGGCGCGAACTACTTACTTTGGTCATAAGGTCTCTATTTGCGGTCAAACTTTTTAATTTATTCGAACGCCACGAACACACAAAACACTATTATAATACTACATCTCAATTTTTTTCTCTTAGCGTCGTGTCACATCACAAATAAAACACTTAAAATAGAAAATAAACAACAAACAATGGCGCTTGCGCTTTCATTTACGGACAAGGATGGGAGAACAGCCAGTGTTGCCAATGTATGTAGCGTCTTTGTCACCTGCGTTGTGTGGAACTTTTACCTTGCCTACAAAAAAAGTTTTAGCGACTTTTTCTAGGTTTATTCTATTCAGTCATTTATTTATTATTTTATTACATTTACTTAATTATTATAAAAAAAAGGCCAATTAAAACTAAGCAAAATAAGAAAAGCTCATTGTCGCCGGCGAGGATAAGGTGTTTAGCGACTAAAGATATCGAATCTAACGACATGCAAATTATGGACTTGGCAGCAGTGAGTAAACCTTACTCATTGGTGTGTACAGAACGCTATAATAAGGATAGAAAATAAAGGTAGTAAATGGTAGAGCTTTTGGGAACGACTTGACGGAGAAGAGTTTCACTGTTACTGTTATCAATTAATTTTAGTGCTTGGATTACTGTTATCTCGTTGATGGTAAATTTAAACCCTCAGGTTTCAGACACAAAAGCCAGCTCTGAGGTAAAAGGGTACGCAACTATGCATTGACAAAACTGCTGAATAATAATCTTCTTTTAAGTGATGGGACCAACATGATACTAATAGACAAAAAATTCCCTCTGATTTATGTTTAGTTCCAACTGTGGCCACAAGCAATGAGTAACGGCGCTGAGTCTACATGTTAGTAACGTTAGCCGGACGATTGGGGCTGTATGCTGTAGGTAGGTCTCGCCACTGACATTTATGAAAGAATTATTTCACGGCTTTGTCACTATGTTACAAAATAAGAAACAAGATGGCACCTACCTGTGTAGTAATTTGGTAGTTATAATCTTATCATCAACCAGATATCGGGATTACTACTATTTGATGGCCCTTTATGTGAAACGGAAAAGCTTTTTTTCATGTTCGTTCACAATGGCTCTACCACTTAATACTTTCTATCTTTATTACAGCATTCTGTGGTATTTACAAAAAGTTTTTTTTTGCAGAGCTTAATTTTCATGCTATCTTAAATCGATGTAACTTTGCGGTTCGAATGTACGCTTTGTTTGTAAAAATTCTATGAAAATTCAATCCTACCAACCTACCAACAGCCTAAACTGGTAACACTCAAGTACGTACTTTTACGTACGTACGTTACTTCCGGGCAGTTTAAATAACTTTATTTAAAGTATTGAGTTAGTTACTTACTTGACTAATTATTACTAGAGAAGTAAATAAAAGTAGTTCATCTCACTTTAATAATGTCTCCAATTCAATATGAGTAAAAGAGACGCAAATAGTTTACGCAAATTCAAATGCATTCAAACCGCGTCACCAACGAAAGATCATTAAATTTGTTTAGTGCAAAATCGGCAATCTTACGGGAAATAGAAATTCTCGGAAATATTTTAATCTCAAAGACGCCGGCGTGTTTTTGTATTAAATTTTGTGATGTGAACGGACTCAAACTTAATTTGTAATTAGTGCTAAGTTTATTATTGTGACAGGACACAGATTTTTATTGGATATTTGTTTTGTGAGTTTTTTGAAAATGGTCGATTCGGGCCTGTTGGGTGGCAACCACGATCCCCGGACTTAACTCCTCTGGACTTTTTTTTTTGTGGGGATTTGTGAAAAACGAAGTGAAGAATTATTATATTGTGTTAATGTCTGTAGCGAATACAGACGTTAACACAATAGAAGAATTGCGAATACGTGTTATTTCGGCCTTTGATAAAGTAAAAAGATTAGCCGCGAATAGTGATCTTATGTCTGCACGTGTGGTGTAGTGGTTTAAGCGGTCGCCTCGCCGCTCTCCACTGCGCTGGTGTTGTCGGTTCGATCCCCACATGGGACAAATCTTTGAGTGATTCGCAAAGATTTGTTCTGAGACTGGGTGTGCTTGAGTGAGTGAATGTGTGTATTTGGGCCTTGTCATTGGATAGTGTAATTGCTTCTGGCGTTCTGTCTAATGTAAAAAATTCAAATTATTTATTTATTTATGACGAAATTAAAAAACAATATTGTGCGTCGCTACAATTTATGTATTGAACAAAACGGTGCACACATCGAAAATTTAAACATTTAATTGAAAATTATTAATTGAAATTATACATCGTGAATTGATTGAAGTGATTTTGTGCTAAATTATGTGATTTGTGATTTTTGAATACGGCCTGTAATTGGGAGCAATCACATGATTTTGACATAAGCTGTGAGCTGTGTGCGACGTTGCCGTTCCGCTTTGCCGGTGAGTAAAGATGTGTTTACATAAAATAATCCATTTAGTTTGTTCGAAAAATTTTTTTTCGTAATTTTTGTGTCAGCTAATTTTGGACCACTGGAAATTAATACTGGGCATGTACAGATTATCTGGTTAAAAGAAATGTCGCTATGTCGCATCCACCCTGTATAAGGGGAAGGAGCAGTGAAATGTTGTAAAAAAGGGGTACCTGGCATTAACTCTGCGAGGACGATTACGTCGATCACGATCAACACGGAACGACCAGACGATATCGATAAAGAATATTCCATTTAATGCGGTATCGATATAATGGACAATTAGACATCCAATAACGTCAAATGAATCCAAGGTTTTACGCTAAGCTTCCTTAATCATTTCTATGTAGTTTAAAAAGATATTTCCTTGAACAGTTCAAATTATTTGAACTCTTGACTTTTAGTCATTAGTCAAAACCAATTGCACAATATTTTACTACAACATATTTGAAATAACTACGTGAGTTCATGCACGTCGCAATAATAAAAGATGCGGGTTTGTACTATGCAAAACATGCACAAATTTACTAGAATGCAATGCATGTATTTGAATACCAAATTGCATATGCTGTTCTGAAAGCGTTCCAACAATAGAGCATTTTCATTTGGTCCACAATAAATCAGAGGAAAGTAGAGACAGTTTGTTATTTGTGTTATCGTTTCGTTGAAGATAACCAAATGACCCATTTCTTCGAAAACGTGGTGAGTTTAGGGAAACCGATGAGTCAACAACACTGATTACGTTAGTTATCAATTTTCGAGGCAGTTGAGCATTACTAGTTATAGTTGACAGAGTATAAATTGGTATCTGATAGTAAATTTACGTGTTTAAACAAGATATGTGTGGGCACGCTTTTGGAGTCGAAAAGTCTCATTATATGTCTCATAACTAGCGATGTGGAGCTAGAAGTTATTAATCTACTATTAATTATAATTTAAACATGTGGTTTTAAACTAGTTCAGAAAAAAAAACGGTTGAAGGAAATATAATAAGCAATTCCGGGGAAGTCTTTGACCGATAGAAGTCTTGGTAAGTAGTTTCCCAACATGTTATCCGCACAAACCGTACATATCCTATTAATAATTTACTATGTACCAACAGTTCAGAATTTCTCAGGCGATTCCTAAATCAAACCTAATATGGCAAACAGCACGCAGTTATTCGTATTCGCAATACATTACGTTAGATTGCGAATCTAAAAAGGAAAGTTTGTACATATTGTACGAAATCGTTTCCGCTACAAGTATTAGTTCACGGTTTTGAATAATTCCCGGTCAATTAAGTAAAACTAGTTACATCTTATCTACAATGGTGATGGTGGTGCGAGTCGAGAAAGCGTGGTGTGGCGATAATTGCCGGCCTATAGATTGTTGACAAACGACCGCAACAATCGTCGACTTTTCATTCAATAACTCTACGATTTGGTGGTTTTCTAGTTTCACTTTCTTCGAGATTGCGTCAGCATAGCACTCGGCAAGGCCACGCACCTCAGGCACCAGCTGTTGGTATGATAGCAATTCACTAATGCGACATGACATTAAGCCACTCGTGATTAGATGTTACAGCCGGATCTGCCGATTGTTTATTTTCACCGGCGCGGGCGAGACAAATAATAGTGGAAACATAATTATTATTCATTTAGATTTGTAAGATGCAATTTTCATTGTTATTAACTGTACAATGTAGTTAAAATAGTTGTCGAATGTCGAGTTGACTGCACTGCGCAGAGTGTAGAGTAGGTAGTGATAGAGATAACAATGATGTGATAGATCACGTAGAGAAAAGACACGCCATCCACTGCGCACAGTTTCGCAATAAGATAATACAGTCAGAATCAAAAGAACAATGCACGCTATGACAAAACACCGAAATGATTATAATGATAGTTATGCGTCAATGTAAGCCTTTATAATGCTACTGGTTTAAGCGGTCGCCTCGCCGGTCTCCACAGCACTGGTGTTGTGGGTTCGATCCCATGGGACAAATCTTTGTGTGATTCGCTAAGATTTGTTCTGAGACTTGTGCTTGTGTTACTGAATGTGTGTATTTGGCCTTGTCATTGGGACCATTCGATTGCTTCTGGTGTTCTATCTAATGTAAAAAGCTACAAAATTATTTATTAATTTATTTACTGTTCACCTGCGTTGACTTCAACGTGGATATCAATACGTTAATAAGGGAATTCCAATTGTGCCTTGGATACATTTACGTTACCTTTGGCAACATCTGCTATAACGTAAGTATTTGCGCGTTAAGACGCAGGCGGCGTCGCATTAGATTAGCCAATAGTTGTGACTAAGTTGTTTTGACAAAGAGTTGATACAGTGACCTCGATTGGAGAAGACTAAAATCTCATTTTAGTAGCGCACAATATTACCAGATAGTTAAAATGCTGTACAAAATCAAAATAAAAAGTACGATTATTATAGTCCGGGGTAATTAGTGTTATCACTTGTTGGAACACTACATTAATACAAATTATAGATTTATAGTTAAGACAATGGGGATCTCTATTTCGAATAAGATAACAAAAACATAGGCGAAGATTCTTTAATTTGTCTTTTATTTAAAAGAACTATTATTTATTTTATACTGCGATATTATATATCATGTTAAAAAACAAACGACTTGTATATTTAATTAAATACACATAGTCTAGACTATTTGTGCATTTGACAGATTATTACCGTAAAGGATCCAATTATAATTTCTATCTCTATTTTAGTTTCAAGCACAAACCGGCTTTTGCAAAGAAATAACAATCAGGTAATTTACAGTAAATTTCACTTTATAGGAACCTGTGAAGCTTGGCGTAATAGATTTGCAAATCTTTGATCAGTTAATTTAGATTTCATTAAAGCTATTTAAAAATACAGGGTCACTTTAAAAAGTAATAAAAATAGCTTACAAGGAGTTTCTGTAATATTATTCCAATAAAATTTTGTTTCACGCTTTTTTATTTTATACATAATTTTTTTTTTTTACGAAAATTCAAAACGTAGAATTTGGGTGATCTACACTACATATGTGAACAAATCTGAAAAGTAGGTACGGAAAAATGCTTACTTGATATTTTTATGATAAATCTACAACTAAGTGCCAAGAAACGCTTTGATAAGCTGAGTATGAGACAAATCGATAACAGATTGTTCGGAATGGTCTGTTTTTGTATGTATGTAGAAGAAGCTGTTCCTAATAGGTTATATAAGTATTTTTAAAATAACCCTGCATGTATATCAGATTTCAGGTTTATTACTATTCATTCACCGTCCAAATTGTCCACCGCAATATGAACAAGCGGATCTATCTAGTGTTCCATTTCGTCGCAGACTATACAGAATGCCGAAACACAAAATTATAATTCAACACATTCTGATGTTGAATTCATTTCGATCGCTCTACATAATCCACGATGAATAACTACCGACATTATCTTACCGTTAGCGAGATTCACGAGTAGGTACTTCATTTTTATTATGTTTTTTTACGAGGGTCATTATTTCCGTGTGTAGTCGCCATCGCCAGTACACTAGGTATAATCAGCTTCGATTAAAATAAATGTAGGTATTATTATGTCCACGAGAACTTCATGTGAATAGGGACAAGGATCGTTCTGGGTCTAAACAATGAGGCGGAACATATAATATAAAATATCCGGTCATTCGTGAATTAGGTAACTGTCTAATGACTCATTAAGGCATTTCCCGCGCGGTAATATACTGCAGTCCAAAATATAAAACCTAAAAAGCATAAACTTAAGTTGTTTGCTTTCCTTAAAGTGTGAGAGATTTATAATTAAATATACTTGGTTAGTTTTATTTACACCGTGAGAAGACGAAGTGTGAGAACTTGCTAGATTTATGTAAGTTTAAAGACTAATATCTCTAAGATAGAAAGTGCGTGGATCTTAGCAGGGTACTAACAAAGTTATTGCTGTGTAATTGTGTATGAAAGAGACATTACACGTGAGTATGGTTCACGGTACGTTTACTTTGCCTCAGGCAAAAGAAATGTTGAGGTGCTTAATTAGAAAGATTAACTGTAACGGTACATTTGGGCTTTTGCTGCTTGTGAAATAGTATGTTCTGATTAACGCACGTCGGAATGTAAGACAGTGCTGCGTCTATTTCTTTTACAAAGTTATGCAGAGCAAAAGCAAATAATCGAATGTTATCACATCTTGAATCTAATCGAAATATAGATTTCTTAAAAGGGACACAACCAAATAATCTTTCTTTATCAAAGCTAAGCGAGAGGTGCCTTTTCACTACATATTTACTTACTATTTCTAGTCAAGAACCATTTTATTCAGGGCATCCCATCTTTCAATCAATTACGCTGTCATTGACCTTTGCCGAGTGCTTGGATATTCAATTTTGATCACGTGCCAAAAAGTCTTAGTTAGGCAAGAGATTTTAGCCATATATTAAAATTTTAATGTCGCTTATTTGATGTTTTTCCTGACTCGCACATACAGCAGTCAAATCTTTGAAGTATTTCGTAATTCCTTTGAACCCGTCGATCAATATGTCTAGTACATTGCAGATATTTTTGATTTACAAGCAACGAACAAACTTACAAGACTTGTACATTGTATATATTGAGTTGTACAAGCCCCTTTCAACATCTCATGCTCTGAGCATTACCACATTCAGAAAATTACGACCACACGCCGTAGGTGTCAATCACAGATTACAAATGCTCACGATTCGTATTCTATTTATCCATTCCCTATCATTGAATACGGTGTGGGTACCGAACAGCTGGCAAATTCGCAGTACAAGCGAGATATTAAGATCGATCCCACGTTTTTTTTCTCATTTTACACAATCTCCAGGCTTCCTCACGTAATTGTTAAATACATAACCACAAAGAGTTACGTGTCCGCGCTCTGTAGACATCTTATGACAAACTGCGAACACTTGTGTCAAAACTGTTCAAGTAATGAAGATGGCAATTAAATTAAGTGGAACTTAAATGGCCAAATATAATGTTGTTGTAGCATTGTCATTACATCGTACTACTAGTTTGAAATATTTTTATGTCTCACTGTTACGTTTGCTAACTCAGATGTTTGGTTACACTAAGAAATTGGAAAATAATATTTATTAAAGATTTTTTTTTTGGTTAATTTGTTTGTACCCAAATATATTCGAATAGGCTCGCTTAATGAAAATTTGTGTGGAGATAGTTCATGAAGCCAGAAATCATATAGGCTTCTTTTAAATGACGTACCACACGGGCGGAGCCGCGCAAGGAAGCTAGTTTTACATATATGAACGAAACATAATGAAATAAATTAGCTTTTTTAATGGATGAAGGGCTTAATGGATACCTTTAAAACAACTGTGCCATCTACAACATCAACTATCCTCTGCACTCATTCATACAAATATTTGGTGCACTTTTAGCAAGCTTGTATTACCTTTGTTAAATATTTTTCTTCTGACACAAAATGCATTTGAAGAAGGAAAATAGGGCAAGGAGTGTCCATTCAGGGCTCCGTCATCAACGAGGAATTTTTAACAATACATTCCTGTTTCGCAGAAATCCATAACTATACAGCGAACAATTGAATTGATCATTTTATAGATATGAATACAAACAAGATTCTATGTTTAATGGAATTGAGAAAAATGCCACACACATGATATTAAATTTAATATATCCTCTTTAGGAACAAGGAACCTGGGACATCACAAAGTAGTTTTCTTGCAAATACAACAATATGCAAGTAATATAAGGGCAAAATGCAAAATATACAAAAAGGGGTTAATAATTGCATGACAATACAACATACAGTTAATAAAATGTATGAAAAATGTTGCCTAAGGTGTAGTGACAAGTATTTTGCATCTGGGAAAACATTGCACCCAATGTTGACCTAGCAAAGGTGCTTGCAAAATAAAAGTTGAAATCGACTATTGACATAACATATGCAACGCAACTAATACTGCTCGTATGTACTTAACCGACGTGAGCAACACATGAGCGGTAATGTGAAAAGTAAATACAACATTTAACAAATGTAGTTTCTTTTTTATTGTATAATTTTGCCTACTTATCAAAAACGAATATTCTGCCCAGTCCCTGTGTTTCTGAAGGTGGTAGAGCAGCGTTAGTATTAAACAAAAATTTACTACAGAGATATTCTTAAACAAACGGCTTTATGGGGAATGCCGCGATTTATAAATTCTATTAGCAGGTCAATATATTTTAATTTTAAATCCTTGCCAAATGTTTTCTGGATAAAATTATCAAACGAGTTTTATTTTATCCAATAAAACTGCTGATTATTAAAAAAATATAAGCTGCGCCATAGACACTTGAAACGGCTATGATCATGTAGCGTTCAAATTCAATTTATATTTATGAGTATAATCTCTCTTCGGCCTTCTCGTAGAATTAATCAACCTTAAATATTTAATAAATATTAACGGATGGAAAAATATACGCACTGTAGAGTTAATCTGACTATGTTAACTTAGCTATAATAAAAACATTACACCTGCGGAACCCTGACCGCTTCAAGTTTCACTGTTTTATTTTCAAGCTCCACTACTTTTTTCAGGACTACTTTGATAGAAGTTCTAGTATTTTTTTAATGACACGTTAATTACTTTACTGACAAATATGTTCATTCAAGCGTTGACTAAGGCACATTTACACGATGTAAGTTTTGATAAGCAAATGTAATGCTTGCTTTATTTACCAATACATAATAAATTATTAAAGTCAATATAACACGGTTTTTTTCAGTTGATATATTAGCACGATACTTATGCCTAAAATACAGTTTTAAAAATGTTTGTCTGTCTGTCTGTCTGCTTGTATCGGCTAATCTTCTAAACGGCTAGATCGATTTTAATAAAATTGTATATGCAGGTAACTGACTACAAGGCGCGTAACCTAGGCTACTTTTTATTGATGTACCTACCACACATACAAAAACGCAGGAGAAAATTCGTTTTTTTGTTTGTAAGCGCTAATCTTAGAAACTATTGATCGGATTTTAATAATTCTTACTGTGTTTGATAGTTCAACTATCCATTAAGGTTTTGATATTCAACATTACGCTGAACTCCATGGTAGCGGGGCAGTAACGTTTAGTGCGGATCAAAGCGCGGGAGCTAAAACTACCTAATATAACGAACTCCACGCGGGCGAAGTCGAAAAGCTAGTCACTATTAAAAAGACAGAGATGATAGGTCAATTGCCTTACAAACCTTGCATAGTATAAATGGGCCTCTATGCTTACTAGCTTAACAAAAAAGTAGAATCGTGTACTCTATTCACGTGCTATTTGTATTCGCCTAAGTACACTACATTAATACACGCTCTAACATAGTTACGTACACGTATGCAAATTATTACGTTACACTTTAATTCTCCGAACCTGTTGCTGTGAAATGTGTTAATGTATGTACAACTCACTCAGATTTATATGAAATAAAAATAGCAGAAATTTTGTGGTAATTAAAGGTATGTTAAAATGTTAATTGCTGAGCTAGGTTAATACTTAACCTATAAATAATTGGAACTTTCGGAGCGTTGAGTTGTTATCAGAGAGTATGTACTTTTGTTAATAATTTATCAGCAAATATAACAAATAATATGTTCTCATTAAAACAAGGATCAGATCACTCTTGGTTGCCGTCTATGTAAATTCCAATATATTTGAATTAGGACAACTCACTAAAAACAGCTTAGAGGAAACAATATTTTACTGAAATGAAAGCAATTTTAGTCTTCTTACGAACTTTAGCATTTGTATGTCCTTACTTACGAACAAATTATCTGAACGGTGTATTCTATTCCTTCTACTATACCGTATTTTTACATACCTATAAGAAAAATACTAACGTTAATAATAATAATAATAATATAATAATAATTTTTATTTATTAAGACAACATAGGTCCATAGTTCTTCACACATCGAAAAAAAAAAACATAAATAATAATATTCAAAATTAAAAACACAATACAAACATTCACTAACTTCATGCCATAGCATAGCATAGCATTAACGTATTAGGAAACAATTTTAAACCGATAAGTTGTTAAACGATTTGAGCAGCCTTGGTAGTTTTGCAATACATATTATAATTTTTAAGCATTTGTGTCCGCTATTTGCGGCAGCGAAGCCTTACAAACTTACAAGGCCTCTATTTCACACAAAGAATTTATAATAGACAAAGTTAGCTTTGAGGTACCAGTATCAGATAGATTGGATTTATAGGTGGCACAAAATATGAAATAGATATACATACAGTCAGAAATCAAGGTACATAGAGACAATGACTCATTATAATAAAACCTGTAGGCACCTAGGGTAGTTGCAAGGAGCAGATAGGTACACCTTAATGTTTTGCGTGTTATGGGTACGAATTATTATTATGTACCAGCACGCGATAAATAATAAGTTAATAACATAAGTCATCAAAATGGCAAACAAAAAATGCTCGACGTACGTATGATAGATTAGATAAGTGACCGCCAGAACAATGCTAAAAAGAATAATGAACTGCTACAAAAACTATTTTGACATAGCTAAATATGTATACCGCTCTACTAGCAGGGCAAAGACTTGAGATTAAGATACAATTTGTATTTACGCACAAACGTTATTTTTTTCAGACGACGTATTCTAACTTAGATCTAGAATAATCTCGTCCAATATGAAATTGGACATACTGTGTCCTTATTTGCATACTGAAAATCCTTGAATAACAAACTTAATTCATCATTTCACATGGTTTTTATACGTAACTAGCAGCGCAATTAATCATTGTTCAACTCGGACAGCCGTCATTCAGTGCAAATGTTTAAACTTCCGCACTATACCAATAATATTTGATTTAGGAACTTTGGAATGCACCAAAGTTTCTGGTATTTTATAACCCTCTCATGATTCTTGAAATTTATGAGTGTCCTGTCAGATGTGGGTAGACATTTTGTAATAAAAGGTAGACTAGTCAGGATATTAAATAATTACAAATAAGTGCTACAAACATCTGATAAAATACAAGATAATTAATTAAATTGACTTTATAACAAGATAAAACCAATTAAATGAAGAAGGTAGATGTTATACTAATTTTCTCTTGATCGATAAAATAATTATTATCAAGAACACAGCGATACAGCAATAAAATAAAATATGCTTTTAAAACATTTTTTTTGTTTATAAGTCTTCACTGTTTTTTTTGTAATTTAAGCGAGTATAATTTTGTTTTTCATGGATACACAACGGTAATGAAAGAATAATGGCTAGCCATACGAAGGCCAATAACTAGCAAAGCAATTGGCCTGTTTATTTGCATTTTTATTATTACAAGTGAGTACTTTTATTACCAGTGTCTTTAGATGATGAAATTGTTTACCTACATCTATAATATTAATTGTATTTATCATTTAATATGCCAACCATTTGCGGGGTGATACAGTACCTATTCTATTTTTTTGCTCATTGGTTGCAACTGTTTTTGCTTAGTTAGAAGTTTAGATGTAGTTTATTTTATTAAAATTTTGAATATTTACGACGACATATTGCAAAATATTAATATTTGTTTGGTTATCGTCGTGGATATGTTTGAATATTGTTCATAAAAACACTTCCTATCAAATTCCTACGAAAAGGCCAGCAACACTTCAAATACTAGAATTTGACAAAAACCACGTGCAATGAAATACATTCAATAAGAACAAGTTGAAATCGTTGCAATATAAATGTCAATTGCCGAAATTGCCAAATAAAGCTGTTTAACGTAAATATTATTTTCAACTGTGACAAATATGTTCAGTTAAAAAAATATGAGTTGCGACTTGTAGCCACTACCAGTCGGACAACCGAGAAAAATTGACGAAGGCAACCGTAACTAAATCAAATGTTGGCAAACAGTTGACATTTGCGACAAATAAAAGAGGCGAGGAGCAACGTGATCCAATCAACCGTTTAATACTTTCACTCTCTTGCCTGTCCCATTTTAGGGTTCATTTTAGATGTTAAACCTTAACAGTTAACGGTTTCACTATCGATAGCAATATCATGTTTATTATTTTTTTGTTGTACATAATGAGCCGGCAAATAGCTGCTTGAAATAATGAGGCGAGCAAAAGTGTCCATCTCTGAGAAACTTTTTTTAATGGCTCATCTATACGGATGTTCGGGTACTGAAATTGATTGGTGTGGTTAGCCAACGGTAGTTACACCTAAAACCCTTTCTGAACATTCCTCGAATTTAGATCCACTACTACTAAGCCTCTACTGTAAATATTTCTGGTTGACTGGTTTCATCTGGATTTGAACAATATTGAATTCTGGTCAACTCCAATTTGAATAGATTTCATTTTGGCTACCAGTTAGCTTAAATTTTCAAATAAAACTTTATTTCGGCCACCTCCTCGACTGGATTTTCTGAGTGGATTTTATATTGCCAATTTTGATTCTGCAAAAACTTTAGGTATACCTAGATTTACACGTTGCAAGAATAAATTGAGTGGTACTCAATTTATTCTTGCAACGTGTAAATCTAGGTATACCTAAAGTTTTTGCACTCAATTTATTCTTGCAACGTGTAAATCTAGGTATACCTAAAGTTTTTGCAGAATCAAAATTGGCAATATAAAATCCACTTAGGTATATTTTTAAATTCAAGGGTATTATTGTACTTGTTTTTTTATTATGAAATAAATACGAGGTGGGTAGATTGAAATGAGCAGCAGTAGCAGTAGTTTGGAACATGTATTTGCATGTGAGGTACATTAGTCACGCCGCTGACTTTGTAAGCAAGCTTTTTGGTTTAAATATTTTTCCATTAATTTTATATAGACTAGTCATTTTGTAACTATTCTAAATGCAAGCGATGATCAAAGTCCAAAGAGACGGCGAAAAATATCTAGCGTACAAATTTCAACATACACATTCAAATGATATAACATTCAGTACCTTTGCCACTATTAGGAAGTAAATGCAATAACTTAATCGGAAGAACAACAGTGCCATATGAATCATATTCACCTTTATGAGTGCTTATCTGTTCCTCTACTGTACATGGCTTATCAATGCAATGAGATGGATTGGGAGTATGTGCATGGTTAGCCGTGGTTATACGAGTTCGCAGACCTTATAAGTTTATATCAGCTCATGATATCCCATTATAATATCCTATTGTACGTGTATATAATATTAAAACGTTATATTTAATATTAAAACGAAATTAAGAAAACACGAAATTTATTTTCAACTAACTGAACGTAATTACTCTGTAAATAAAACCCTTGTAAGAAAATCCTCTTTGTCTTCAGTACAAAACTTTATTATAACGGAATATTACGTCTTTCTTTGAATCACAATGAGACACAAGCAATATCAGAATTGTGTTTTAGTTCAACAATCCGAAACACGAGTTTATAAAACAGTACGGTATTCTGCTATGCATGCTTGCACACTATAATAACATGAACTATGTGAAATCATCTGTGACTGTGGCATAGATAATCCAGTACACATTGTGGTCATACAAGTTGTTTGGAAGAGTAGCACGCCAAGTGTAATTAGGCGAACGATAATTGTTTTGTTGATTGTGATTTTTAATAGACCAGCCAGTAGTTAGATCGTGGTTAGAACCGATATGATAGAAGGCATTGCCTCGTGGATGGAATCATGACAATCTTCTTCTTTCGTGTCGATGGCTGCAGTCAAATTCTCATGGTGTTGACTTGCCATCGTGGTGAAAGGATTCGCCAGTCTGTTTGGTGGAAACTTGCAGACTGCCCAGGGTGCGCCGGGCGTAGAAGTTGATGGTGTACGTCGCTCGGGGAGGCTCCTTTCATGACAATAATAATAACATATAGATTTTTACGTATAGATAGATTGTCATTTGCGATTAAGATAAATTTTGACTCCAATTGGAGTAGGATGCAAATTGACGACGAAGCTAAAGGCCGGGTAAAGGTGCTGGTGTGATATAAGCTATAGCCATCGTCCGGTCAAATCAACACTAGCTACAATTATTGTATTCATAGTGTAATTATATATGTATTTGGTTGGAAATAAACTAGCTAGAACACGCATACGGAAAGGCGGCATACCGGTGAACAGCCAAGCGTGGTGCACCGCCCAAACGACCACGGTGCGTGAAACCAAACCGGTGCTCCGCAGCCACTGGAAAAAATCACGATTGCATGCCAAGGGACCAATTTTTAACAACATTTCCTTCACGGATCTAATCGAATATTACATACTTTGAGCAATTAAAACATAATTTAAACTCACCTGCGCTTCGAACAATAAACACGACTGCTCATACCAAACTATCTGTTTCAGTATCGCGAATCAAGTTTTTATCGAATGCAATCACATTTATCACAACTGTACACAATAGTGACACTCAAAACAGATAAGTCAATGAGAAATCCACCAATATTGACAAGACAAGGCATAGTTTTTACGAGTTATGCCAATCACAGTAATAACCGAACAATGCAATTGGCACATTCAATGATTTTGTATAGCTGAAATAACAAAATTGTACATTGGCCTCGCGGTTCACACAATAACGCAAGCGTACGGAATGGTGGCGTTCGAACACTGCATTAATTAACAAACAGTAATTTAAATCCAATAGTGTTAGTAGAGAAGCCTGGTGTTAGTCTGTAATTGGTAAAGAATACCTAATATGTTTCGAAAGTTAATCTGTCTCACTCATTGGCGCTGGTATCGTCACGTATACGAAATAATACAAGCACGTGTGCGCACACATGTGGCCTTTAGAGATAATGTGCAATCTAATTAGACAAAATATTGATAATCTTCACTCTAGACATAGTTACTTAGAGATAGTCGACCGAAGATCGCTGCAGGTGGAACTGTACTATGGTGTACACAAGGCTACATATCAAGTTATACATTTCCAATACATATAATATGGTCGCACATTGTTTAAGCTTCCCGTGTTATGATGGATCAGCTAATAAATACTAGAAATGTATAGCTTGATCTGTAGCCGTGTGTACATCACGTTTTGTATTTAACCACTTACTGTTGCTCTTTCGGCAGGCAGCACTAAATTTGATGAAAAATTATACATAATCCTTTGTCGCGCAGCGCAGCCTATCGAAATGTTATTTAAGATAAATAATGTCATTTATGATGAATAATGAGAAATCTTTTAGAAAATTATAAATATAACTATCTGAAGTTCAATGCTTCAGACATTGTAAAACTTTCTTTTATCTGCTGAAAATACGTTGTTGTTTATCATAACAGAAGAAGAGAGTTCTTAGGTTTGCTCTATGTTTTAGTTCAACTCCGAAAGTTGTAGTCAAAACATGTTTTTAAGACATGAATTGTAAAGCTTTCCATTACGCAATGTGAAACAAAAGGTTATAAGTTTGTATAGGAGCATTAAATTAGTAGAATTGAGTCGTAGGATGTTGTGCCATACATGGGGAACGTTTATACTCATTCACGGCTCATTGTTTTAAGCGGCGAGCGTGGGCGAACGATTGTTGCACCCACCTCCCATCTAATTCCGTATGCCTGATGAATTGCAACAACTACAAATTAATCCTACTTCATTGTGTACAATGTTAGGGAAATCAATAAGGCTATGTTGGCCACAAGCCATAAAGTAAACGCAATACGTGCATTCAATCGTGGTTCTTGCGGTAAAGTGAAATCAAATGATAGAATTACCGAATTTAAGCAAAAGTAAAAGTCTCTTTGTAAGAACCTGTCTCTTCAAATCTTCTGTAAACTCAAAAAAACTTAGACTGGTTTAAATTTGAATTTATAGCAATCGTTCGTTGATCCAAGCCTTTCTGTACCAATGCCACAATTTTAGTGGCTCGTTTTGACAAAGTAGCAATGTTATGGTTACGAAACTTGAGATAATACTTAATTCAAATGGCAATTAAAAAAAACGATTTGAAATTTAACACTTATTATAACACGCAAATCAACTATCTTTTCGATTCCATGCTATAATCATCAATTTTATAGCAGTTCCATTGTTAAATTTTATTTTTATCTAATGATTTTTAAACGGTACTTTTTCTAATAAAAAAAACTTAAAAAATATACAAATTAACTAAAAATATTCATTCGTTTCCAAGTACACCAAGACTTTGATGCAGTTTATGTGCCAGTATATTACAATTCACCAATCTTTACGGCTTTAGAACAATGTCAATTTATTATTTAAATTATGAGTTCTTACCTTGGATATAACTCTTTCCAGCAGTACTTTTACTACTTAGATCGGTTTTTAATTAAAGTGTGTTTTTGTCTCATATTACTGGCAACATAACAGCAACGCATCCATGGTCCATTTTAGATGATCATGATTTCTTATCGCCATTTATTATAAGATGGACCACAAACTCGTTTCATAAATTAAAAAGTAAAAAGGTAGATAAAGATATGCGGTAAAAAAACTTGTAAATTAATAGCATTGCTCATTACCTGCATATGCAGCAAATGAAAAAACTCATTAACTACTTTTTGAACCGCATATCAATACGTAGATGCTGTTTGCGGTTCATGTGGGCTGTGTTAATATTGATAGAATCACAGGTGATTAAAATTAGATCAAAGTAATTAAATAATTTGACGTCAGATTACAACCATAATGGAATGGAAAAAAACCGCGTAAATAATTAATTTGGGTAATTATTATCTTACTTGCATAGACCAAAAATGTATTGAAAATCAAAGTTCTTTCTAGTTAATATTTAAATTGAAATTAAAATAAATTAAATATTCATTTATTTCAGTTAAAACACCATACATAACATTACACTATATTACACATTTATTACTAATTAATTACATTAATTATTTATTTTAATTATTGTTATTAATTGATTGTTACGCTTAGCATGATTCAACTGTATTAAATTTGTATGTAATATTACTTGTGTAAACAGTCGTAAGCTAACCAAAATAAATAAATAAATTACAAAAATAAAATAGACACATTTGATTACATGCTTAATAATATAAAATCGTTATGTCAATCAATCATAAAATGAATAGCGAAATAAACCACTCAATTCTTGAAGGATTTATTCTAATAAGGATAATTCTAGCTATGCCAGGTAAGTAGTGTAAATACACTTTCCAAGAGGCAGCATTATCGTATTTATTTTAAAAAGATATTACTTAACTGTGAGATCTTATGAGACAACGTCCTCTAAAACCAAAGAGTTTATTGTTTCACTTGCGAAGAGTTACGGTAAACTGGTACTTGAAATGTTAATAAAAATAATAATATGTGCCATGAATTATTTAAAGAGCGTTATAATTTATAATCTGGAAGAGATGGGCGATAAAATGTACGTATGCTAAAAATGAAGGTTACAAAAGTAATGCAACCAATCCGCACGAGCCGAGCATTTATATTTTTATTTTATACCGTTACTTTGTTACACACGGTAATAAAACTACCAATTAATGACACACATGAAAAGCATCAAAACAAGAGGTCGTTATTTCGTAACAACTGGATTCCATTAAACACGGTGAATTAGTTGGAAATACTGGAATGTTTCGCCATGTTATTATCTTTCACAATGGCCCGAAACGAAACGTATCAATTAGACGAATTACACAAAATATAGGTGGTATATATTTGTGGTTGCTTATTACGATGTTCACAATTGATTACATACCAAGCTAGGGTTGCTACTTTAATTTGATTTACTTCAGTTGGGGCTCAGCTTTACTTCCCTGTTTTGCGGACAAGCCAGGTTTAAAATTACAAGTAGGTACAGATAACGTTAACCCGTTGCAAATGTTAATACTCGAGGAATACTAATTAAGGGACGGAGACAGAATTAATATTTTCAAAAGTTTGGGATTTTTAAATTTTTGTTTCTTTTCTTCTTGTACCCCTTGCTTTACTATATAGAACTTATAATATTTTTGTTTTTTTTTACATTCTAAGATAGAACGTCAGGGGCAATCACACTATCCAATGGTCAAAATGATAGATAGATAGATTAATAATAATAAATAACAAATAAAAGATTCTTCCTCCGGTCAGTTCATTATTTCTTCCCTTTTGTGTTATTTTTTCATATATTCGTAGTTACTTTCATTTCTGGCGTCCTATACCTATAATAAATGTGTTGCCATAGAGACAGCCCTAACACAAATGTACCGTGCAAGTCCGTGCAACTAGGTATGCAAATGAAATGAAAGGGTTACTGTCCGCTAGTTATTCAATGGCTGTAATCAAACATGTTTGTAAACTTAACTGGTGGCAACGAGCAAAACTAACATGCTGGAAACCGGTTTTTTTTTATTTTTACAAAAAAAAAACCGACCGTCAATTACAAAAGTAAGAAATACTTAAGAAATATTCAACGTCTCGTCTCATCAGTGCATAGCTTGAAAGAAGCCTTAAGGTGCCTATATCTATATCTATATCTATATATTATATATAAAAATGAAACCCATTTTCCGTTGTCACGACATAGCATGAAAACGGCTTGACCGATTTGACTGTTTTTTTTTTTTAGTTTTTTAATACTCTGTACAAGGTTCTTACGGAAAAAAAAATATATATATATTAATAAATTATCTGTAAAAATAAAAGTGAAATTATTGAACCCTACGGAATAAACACTATTATGAAAATATATATTTTGTTTTTTATTTAATAAAATTAGTAAAGTCCTTCTCAGGTATGACGAGACAAGGGAAATAGGTATTCATTTTTATATGGAGGATATTATAGATTCCAGTTCAAATTGAATAGGTACGCATACATAAGATAGGTCAGCTATACAAAATAAAGTAGTGCATCAAATTTACGCTAACTTAAGGCGGTACGAAGTTCGCCGGGTCAGCTAGTAATATTTAAATTATTATGCCCATACTTCTAACCGTTAAGGAATTTTATCTTCTAACTGCTAAATGCAAATATTCGAGTAGCTTTATGTAATATACGAAAAACAATATATAAACCTTTAAAAATTGAGGTTTGCCCACGATTTCTCTAGGACCCCGTCATCAGATCGTGACCTGATGAGCATAGGACTACATGACAAGTATACTCTTTCAGACATGAAATTTTTTCTGTAATCGGTCCAGGCGAGTCTTCGAGTAATCAGCGAACAATAAAAAAAAACTACTATCGAAATTAGAAATACCTTCATTTTTTGCAGTCGGTTAAAAATATCTTTATGTGCTAATAAAGGTAAGACTCGTAAAATAATAATACTAGTTAAGAAACATTTTGGCAAGGTTTATGTAAAGTCGGGCATTTACTTGAAGAGCCAAGTTATGGGCAGTAATGGGCACATAGGCAACGAATTTTTTATATTGCATTACTATTCAACTAATTCGCATTCCCGCTAACTTTAAGAGCATAAAGGCCAAATACGGTTATTTAATGTAAACCTATAAAAAACTAGTAGGTAAATTATTAAACATCACATAAAATTCCACTCCCTTGGGGGGAGGGGGGTAAATTTGGGGTTGAAAGTGTATGAGGGAAACCCCTCAATTTGAAAGCAATATAACAATTTATAGGCATTTTAACGCAGAATACGAGAAACGTGCTTTTACAACCAATAATTACTCGTAGTACAGTACCACCAGTACCAGTAGTAGTATAGTACCATATCTGTCATACATACTTATCTCTCTATCCCAAAAACTACCGAACCGATTTTTATGAAACTTGCATTTATTCCTAAGTTACACTAAACCAATTTTAACTAAAAAAAATATTACCAATCCTACTTATACTAACTGAGATATACGTGGCCAAACATTCAAACAGCCATATACACTCATGAAATTTGGCACATCTTTTTAGAAGCTTATATAGATCAACATATTCGAAAACTGTGCAATTCTAACAATATTAATTGAGTTGAATTGACAACCTACTTGTTTGAAGTCTTTAAAAATATCAAATCTATTATTTTATCAATGGCGATGAGCAGATGTTTGTAGCTCTTCGATTAAAGGGTTGAATGTAGCCAGGTCTTGACGCAATGTGTTACAAAATTGGCCTACTTCCAATGCATAGTTTGCATTGTTACTTTATAACATACAACAAGCAATTATGATTATATATTAATACATATTAGGTCTCGTAAGGGCATCATTTATCCAAAAAACTATAAATAATTCAAATTATATTATTAATACATTCATAACGACTATTGCATAAATTACTGTTGGCATAACGGGAAACAAGACACCATTGAATGCGCACACAATGATTCATAACTTAATTGTCATACAAGTATGATTACTGGTAACTTTGTTAAATTTGTAATTAATCAATGCGAAAAACAAACAAGCAGTTTAACCGCATAAAATGTAAGATGCTAGTAACGCGTTTTTCAGCGATTCGCCTTCAAAAGATGTGCATAAGAAATTAAAGAAGTCAAAATGTTTCAGTAAGTATTTAAATTGTTTGATTGTTGAGATGTTGACACTGTTGAGATGCTACTGAAAAAAGAAAAGCTGAAATTACCGACTAAAATACGAAAATTTATACATTGTGTATTCATTCACAATCATTCTTGAACCAGATAGCCGGAGCGATAATAAGAGAGGCGAAATATAAGTGCACCTACAGATTCAATTTACTAATTCATTGTCGATCAAAGATAAAAACGTATTAAATAAATAGGAATGCATAATGACACTTATAAAATACGCAAGTGTCACCTAAGCTTACGTTTCATCACTTTCCCTACCGTCGTAAGAGGCGGCCAGGGAATTATGTCAGATGGATGGCGGTAGACGAATGATAAACATTGGCACGTGATAAGGATCTAAATTACAAGC
Source organism: Hypena proboscidalis (assembly GCA_905147285.1). Taxonomy (NCBI): domain Eukaryota; kingdom Metazoa; phylum Arthropoda; class Insecta; order Lepidoptera; family Erebidae; genus Hypena; species Hypena proboscidalis. Next base: position 5,638,744 of record LR990132.1, read on the forward strand.
GGTAGACCGGTACTCAAACATACGCAGACCAAAAATTCGTGTACTCTGTTGTTTATGAGTAACAGAAAGAAAATCTATCAATAGGATCTCCTCCCCCATTTCGCCACATATAATAAACTAGTTTATGCGTGCGGCTCCGCTCGCGTGGTACGTGGAAAACAAGTAGCCTATATTATGCCTGTGGTCTCGATTAATTACCACCCAAATTTTAAATTTAGATCGGTCCAGTAGATTTAAAGATTTTTGGGTACATACAAATAAACAAAAAAATCTTTCCTCTTTATAATTAGTAGATATATAGAGATAGAGATAGAAATATAAAGATTGAAATTTCAAAAGCATCTGTTGGAAAATGCTAAACTACGAAGCCGAATTTCAGCACCCTAGATTTAGTTGACGCATTGACAGAACAATCACTCAGGACAAACAATAAAATTTTGTAAATTTTGCTGAAATGTACATCATAATTCTATGTTACGTCAGATTAGGTAATAGGAACTGAAACTGATTATTTATCTATTACCTGAGTAAAGTCATTAACCACATGATAAATATTATATAATGGTTTATAAATGCTTCCATACAAGCGGCGATGTATGCAGTTTCTTCTGTACCAGACCACATGAAAAACATAATGGAACAAGTAAATTACGGAAAGAACGTACTTAATATAGAATATTGAGGAAGCATTGTCACTTTCATTCGATCAGTCGGATATTTCCTAGTCAATCAATGCCCAGAATATATCACACACACATCAATCAATCACATCGTGTATTAAATGTGGCTTATAAACACCGCTACTATAAATGGAAGAATAAAATTATATAGATTTAAGTTTGTAATACAAGAGATGTATACGGTTTACAAAAACTTTTCCGTAAGCACCGACAACTTACTACACTGATAAGGCTCTACAAAATATTTGCACAATTGTATTCCTAATGAGGAATAGATTCTGCAATGCATGGATAGAAGCAATAATTCCTAGGTCCATACCACAGTACGCATTATAAATCATATGTATTGGCCCTTGGAATATAGTGATAGTAGAAAGAAAAGAATGATGAAGAGCAAATCCATTTATGTGGGGCCATAGTTATAATGGCCTCGTCTGAGCAACATTTTACATAAAAATGTTCTTGGTGTGATCACATTTTCTGCAATCCAATGCTTTTTTACTTATAAAATCAACGCAAGGCCACTCGATAAATAGTTAATATTACGGTTATTTACTTCCGAGGTACCAAGTTACCGACCATAAACTTCCTATAATAAGTTATTTAGATTAACAAAGAGAAGTGCATAATAAAGGAAACTTCGTAACTTCATACATAATAGTGCGTACTGATGGTTGATAGTAATCGTCATCGTCCAAAGCACAATAAAACTCTGCGTTGCCGTTGTGAGTCTTTAACAAAATGTACTCCTGCATTCGGTCAAGATAACACCAATTCACGTAATGGGTGTTAGACGTCGGTGAACGACTCATAAGTACCGTCAATGAAGGCGCCCAACTGTACATGCATGAATCATTTACACGTACTACTTGATGCCTTTAATGGTTTAGCTGTCTGACCGCGACCGACGATCTTAGCACCTATACAAATCAAGATAAAGCCATTTAACTTGATTAATATACATATTTATTACACATCATATCCATTTAAGAGTTTGTACAATCCTTAAACGACTTGTCCTATTTTTATTTGTGCATGTAACAAACATCTGTCAAGAGTGTCGGGCAATAACAGTTTGTCACAGTGTAAATGAGTCAATTTAAACGCATCTAATGTTTAATTGCTACATTTTGTAGTTGAGCGTTAGTTATATAGTAGCGGTGACACGCTTACGTCTCCTTAACGGAACTAATGAGACCGGCCCCTCGGTCACAGCGGCAGTGCTCGCTCAGGGCACTGCCTTTTCTGTCAGCTATTTGTGTCACTCTGATATTGTACTTGACATGGTCTTGAGTGGCACGCCTCCTTACTTTAAAAACAAAAAAACATCTTGCGCATCTATCAAAGCATTTAAATTTGAATGGGAGCACATATAAAAGAGACCAGATAAGAGGTTGCTCGAGCAATATTTTATGATAAATAAATAAAATAAATTTGGATTTTTTACATTAGATAGAACGCCAGAAGCAATTACACTATCCAATGGTCCCAATGACAAGGCCAAATACACACATTCACTCACACAAGCACACCCAGTCTCAGAACAAATCTTTGCGAATCACACAAAGATTTGTCCCATGTGGGGATCGAACCCACAACACCAGTGCAGTGGAGAGCGGCGAGGCGACCGCTTAAACCACTATACCACACGTGCAGACAATAATAAATAAATAATACAATGATACATAATAATATAAGTTTCGGCACGCTGAAGTGGATCGGGTCTGTTGAGCATAAGTGAGAACTTGAAGAGCACATGGCTCGAGGTCTAGAGAGCTAAGCGTGGGCGCGAACAATACAGTGAATCATCCCAGCTGTGAATGAAGTGTATCCGACAATGGGTCGCTGCTCCCGAAACTAAAATAGACGTTGTAGCACCGCTTTGGCTATTTCAACACATAACGTTCCAGGTGAAACTTTGTATACACAATGCCGTGTTTGGTTGTAAATTTAGAAATAACTTTTCGACTGACTGTTACTTTCAGGATTTCGAGATCTTGATTACTTTATACACACGTAAGATAATAAGTAACCATAATATGAGTTTAAATGTTTTTTTAGTTCTAAAAATAACTTTGACAAGGGTCTGGGACCGGTATTATCAATAGCACCATTAACAAAATTAGGACATGATTGCTCACGATTATCACAGTATTCTTAGCTGAGGTCGTTTCATAATTAAATCAAACACTTTTTATCTGTCTGATCATAAACATAAAACTGATCGTGGCAAGGCATTATCGTATAAACAAGGAAAAGTCTGCGACGGGCGCCATGGAGGCCGATCTGGGTCGACTCTAAACTTCTTACAATAATTCTTTCACCTCCTACAACCGCCATACGTTTATTTACTGTAAGACGAATTTAATCTGATGCAGTAAAACTTTGTATAATCACATGTGTTCTTTTTAACTTACGTCTATGGTCCTATAGATACGGTTTATATGTCGATGTGTTGAAAGTGCATAATGTACATATTGCGACACAAGGTTCTAGGAAGTCTTAGATATCTATCAGATATCTTAGTGACACTTCAAAGAGCGACAATCGATTGTTCTGAGAGTGGGACACTTTCACCGGAGCCCAGACTCACGCCTCTTAATTCAAAATCCTATGCAATTTATTTCGTTATCAGCTGAGCGGATTAAAATCGGACAGTACAGAAAATTTATTCATATGCACGACACGTTCGGTAAAAGGTTACTAAAGAAACCCATCACAGAGTACGCCAACACTTTCTAGTTGTGATGGCTTAAACCGTGACTCATTGAATATCAATTTATCGGCGTTGATGAGTAAAAGACAAATTGGGTGATATAATACTGTTTAATTAACCGTGAACTTTAAAATAAAGCATTATGTAAAAGGAAATCCACTACGACTATTAGAAACGAAAATTGCCGTTTTGTAATGCCAGTTCGATTCAATAATAAATCTGTCAATATTGAGATCATCAAGGCCCCAGCCTAATTTCTTTTAGTACTGTATTAAAGAAATATTTTCTCTCTAAGTCTCGGGCAAAATGCTAGAGTAAATAAAATATCTTGAAAATTCTTCCTAGTTTGCCGCGTATCTAGGCAAAAGCTATATATAACAGTGAATTATGACTTGATAAAATATAAGGACCATAATTTTCTTGTAAAGAAGGATTTTTGCTCATAAAATAAGCTGAGTTTTCAACGAACCGCTCGGTGAAGTTCTGAATGGAAGGATATGATGAATGGGCTATTTAAAAGATCCTTTCTAATCTCGGGCATGATACTATATTTTGGGCGGTTATAAGGGTTTGGAGTTAAATTTAAATATAGCGTCGTCTGCTTATGATTTCACACAACATTTACATTTACTTTTACGTAAAGGGGAATAAAGTAAACGTTATGTAACTTCTTCGAGTACTTCTAAATATTTTTAATTCAAGAACTGTAAAGACACGAGGGATCTTGTTAATGAAACAATGACAGGAACTGATGCTTTAAGAGTACGATAACATAAGACAAAGCCTTTTATTTTAATGTTTAACTGGAGTTCGCTTTGTCGACCCGAGATATAATTATCACGTATGATTACAGTTTCCTGTGTTAATCAAAGAAGAAGCAAGCTTATACAGGATTGCAGTAATGCTCTGTGGGAACAATGCAACGGACTGACGCGATGACGCCCCTTAAATTTTAAATGAGGTCTTGCATTCGCATGCATATTTACTGCGTGGAAACTGGATGCCTTTCAGAAAGTGCTAGCTCATATTTTTAACATAATATAACTCAGAAGTAAGTGTCGGTAAAACAAAAAGTAGTTATTTCTAGGTCGCGGTTAACCTTTACTACCTTTAGGGCTATATATTTTAATACTGTACAGCCATAGACTTCTGTGGCAATTATTACTTATATTTACAACGAAAATGATCATGAAAATGCAATAACCATTAAAATGAAAGCTGTGATTTCAAACTTGAAACTTCTGTGGGCGAGAGACGGTGATTGTATTTTCTAAATAGGACATTTTCTACCTTTCAAACACTCCATAAATAATGAATGTTAGTGATATCATAATAATATCAAGATCCAAGCATTTCTCTACGCGCTAATTAAAGTACAGGACGAAATCCGATAATGCGGTGTCATGAGGCAATATGTCACTCGAAACGACAAGGCATCAGGCGAGGCCCGTCCGACCGACCAGCTCTGGTTTCTTGTGGTTCAATAATGTCTTGTTTTATAAGTGAATACCAGTATCAACTTTCTGTTGACTTCCCCAAGCTGTGATTCATGTTTTCATCCTAACGATCAACAAAATTATACATAGATTTTGATCTAGACATATTAAACCAGATAATAATTAAAACTACATTGGACGCAGATCATGTAGAGGTTGTTCTGAATGCATAATAAAAGGTTTTTTCGTGACTCAGCATAAAATATCGGACAAACAAAGCTGATTATTCTTGACCTTCATAATGTAGCACTGGGATCCATTATGGCAGCGGTGATTGTAACTGTTGTGGACAGTATTTTTTATGTTTATTACGAAATTGAAATCCGATTGAACAGTTCACATAATTTGTGGTGGAAGGCGGAAACAGCAACGGAAGCGGCGTCACGGTCGGCGGCGCACGCGCACTCTATGACCAATGACGTCACAGCTCGGGGACCCAGCTGGCTGGGAGACATAATACACCAAACAGGTTTTATTTGATTACTACTATTATTCATTTTAATCTAAAGCCGCTCACGGCTGAAATTGAAGCTGCTACTTGATACTTATTGTCCTCTTTTATCAAATATCAGCAGTATCATATGACATTTCAAGGCGATTACAGATTTGATACTCGTCAGATAAAAACTAATACTTAGGTATTTAATATCGAGATATACTAATATAATATTTCAGAATAGCATTCAGCAAAGATACAAACATACTTCTACCTTAGCTAAAGTATCGAATTATATCCATTGTCAGTTATTACGGCTGTTATAAAAAAGAAAATGGCATTTAGATTTTTTGCATCACGTTCCGTAACGTCCGTCGATGTCATCCGTTGTTTCGTGATGATAAAGTACAATAAAATTGTGATTTAAAAAAAACCCAGCATTTTTTTTAACTACCTTCTGGTTAACAGATTAGTGAAGCAGAAAGCTCGATGTTACACCTAATCAATTAAATGAAGGTAAACAAGTACTTCGTGGTAGACAGGTAAGTAAAACATAAATATAAAATTTTCCTGCTTATTTTTAGCACATTCAATCGTTGGAGTGACAAACATCACGTAGTCGTGCGCAAATTACTTGTAGTTACATTTAGATTCTAGAACCATCAAGTCGTTTCCACAAATAACTAATGTTTTGAGTTTCACAGCGTTTTTTTCCTTACAAAGTATCTACCTAAAGCGATAAAACTTGCCTGCATACTGCACAGCCCGCATGGAGAGAGATCGCGTGATCTGAATTAATAGCATTACATGCATAAATTGACCTTATACACTCTATGAACAGATGTTGCATTTCGACAGACGTAATAAGCAATATGATTATAGACTACTGAACACTTAAATATGTTAAAACATGGTAGTAATATGTGCGCTCTTCACAACTTTACAAACTTAATCGGCATTTAAACAGTTAATTATGCAGAAATAAGATCAGCTTTCTCGCGATTTCTAAGGAAAAAAGTAGAAAGTTATTCATTCGTTACTGAGCAGCATCCAATGCACGTTAATATCGACTATCGAATTGAAATCTGTGTGCGAATGTGTGCTCCTTCCTATAACCGCAAGAAATGTGTCGCACCACGCTACCATGTTTCATACATTCTACAAATTGATACCACATACCGAGTTACCAATGAAATGCCATCGATACACGTAATAATACATTAAAAATAGAAATTAGTCATGTTGTGCAACAAACACATCTTAAGAATCGACTTTCGTTCATAAACTTGCGTCATTGGCAGTAAAAATCTATAAGTTTGATTTGTCGGCCTTTTCATATTGAATGTACATACCGGTATGTATGCAAAGAACGCACGGTTATTCGATGAAAAGCGAGTTTTTTATTGCGATATTTAGACGTTAAATGGTACAATTGAATGTTTGCCGTAAGGGAATATAGAGCCCTCTTTGTTGATCCCTTAGCTAACAATAAATATCACTTACAATGATGAATGGGAATGAATTGGATGACATTGCTCCCTTCCGTTACGCATTTGTTGTTCGAAATCGAGTAACTTACAATAACCAGTCAACAAATATTTTAAGTTAAGTTGGATTATAAAATATAAACTTCTGTATAATTTAATACCTCAGTTAAGTAAGTTATTTGTTTAAGGTGTGGACGAAGTTTGGAAGGACTCGATATACTTGAACAGATTAAAAGGATTTAGCATACCAATTTTCTCCCAATTTAAATGTCGATATTTTTTGGGCGAATTCTACACGAATATTTCCAGCTTAGGACCGGTAAAAAATCCTAACCAAATACTAGGCCCAACTCGACTCAAGGATCATTGAATATTTAATTTCACAATGGATTTTCCAGTAATGTGTTACTTAGAAATCCACTCCGAAATTGAGCCTATACCTTTTAAACAATTCATGCTCTAACTTAGCCAATCGTTTAGTGAAGAGGTTTTAATTAATTATTTCTTAACAAGTATTTCTAGTGATTTCCAGTATCGAAGGTCGTAGAAAACAACACAACACAAGTGGTAATGTGATAATGACATGACGTCTGTTATTGGCGGGTAGCGGGGAAGCCGGGCCACTAACCCATTTATGAGCACTGGCCGTAATTCAATTACTCCTCTCTGACGCCACAAAGATAGGGCTGCCCAAACCTTGGTGATAACGTCTCACGTAAAGAAGATTTTTTATACTAATGTGGAAAATGTACTAAGAACTAAAGTTTACTTGTACAACAAATACACATAAAAAAATAAGTTGACTTAAACATAGTTAGGAGTACAAATATTCAAATATGTAAATAAACTTTTAGCGATTTTACACTCAAAACAATTTATCGATCAACACTATTATCTCATTAATTACAAATATTGACAAGATTCCAGGAATTAAACTTTCAAAGAGGAAGTACTCCTTTTGAAAATGCATTCCTTTAAACGTTTCCTAACGCAAGCGCATAAAAATGCCCAGACACCTTTCAAAAATGCTTGAGATGAGGCTAGGGAATATGACAGCCCTGACTATTCAATAGCTCTAGTCTATTACTGTGAACACCAGAGGGCACCACTATGTTATATTTTAGTTATATTTTTCAAAGACTGCTCCATAACCAGTTGATCTCGATTTAGTTTACATTGTTCGTTTTTATGACACTCTCAGTGAAAGTATCGTAAAAAAGGGGCGTAGGGGTTCATCTCATACAATAATAAACACAGATTAAAATAACTTTTCACATATTCAAGTGCAGTGAATAATTCCAAGGCAAAACAAACATAAAACGAGTAGTTGTCGGGAGCAGAGGTTAATCATGTTGTTTACGCGATTAAGTAGGTAAATGCGTTTGATATTTATTAGTACTTACTAATCATACTTGAAAACTGCGTTAAGAAAGAGCGTCCCCTTGCTTACCTGCAAAAGAAAAATATATTAGTTCAATTATTCATAATAATAATTATCAGCGTCGTAAATGTGAAGTTTTAGCGAAAACCAGAAATGATAATGTTAATTTTAATCTGACTTTAGTAGTTACTGTCAGCAAGACCCTAGCTTGGATGATTTCTTCTTTTGTAAGCTGTTTCACGGTTTAAATTATTATGAATATTTAATGGAAATCCTCGGATCCATCTGATTTCTGTGGGTCAGGGCTGGCGAACAAATAAATTGTAAGCAAGCGCATTGTATTTTGAACGCATATGGACAAAGACAATGAACCTCGAAAGGAAATCTCATTTGTCACAGACGTTAAAATCCATTTTTCACATTTTATTAAAATAGTCTATTCTGGGTGTCATTAGAACTTCAAGTGCTTAAGGTTGGAAACTTATGTTTTATAAAAAGAACACTTTTTTAATTACGTTGCAAGTCATGGAACTATTAGGTCTTCTACAATAGGCATTATGAATATTATTTTAATTTTGTTTGTAATCGATATACCTGTCGATATTAGAAACATCATTAATTACTTTGTTAACACGCAAACGGCCTGAAATAATACAATTTAAAATGAGTAGAAATGAGTAAATTTATAGTATGTAACTTAAAATTCTTGCATTTGGATTATGTTTACTTATATTTAGATAAAGTAATTATTCTATATTTTACTATCTATGGATCAGCCACCAATGCCAGCCACCAATATTTGAGATAGCCAACCAAATGGCACAAACTTTCTGTTTTAATAAATTATACCCACCCTTTTACAATCTCAAAGTTGTAAACCATTGATGAAGGTTCAAATTCAAATATTAATTAAACTTTCCTCTTTATAACCTATTCAAAATGTACGTTTCGTTTGCTGTTCTTAATTCGAAAATGGACTCCACTGAATTTATCGTATACTTTTTTTGTAGATTACTAAAATAGCAGTATTAATTAAAGTTAGTTTTGTCATATAAGTTTAATCATCGTAAATCCTTCAAATATATTAAATAATAAAAAAATACGACGGTACTCGCGCATTTGAGTAATCCTTCAAATCTCATGATTGCCTGACTGAATGAATAACTTTTCCAAAAGCGCTGGTTACTCTGCCTCAGCCATGCTTGATATCGGCAAGTCGGTGATGTGATTACATTGATAGAGGAATCCTACTGATATCTGAGAATTTCCTGCTGAAGAAATAAATCTAAATCAGAATATTATGAAATCCGACGTGAGGTGAAGACATTATTATTGAGAATACGTGTGCGATACGTCGCGCCCAGTCGATGAATCTACGTACTAGATTCGAAACTAGTCGGCACATCCCGGCTAAAATAACGTGAGTAACCCGTATTAATCTGAATCAATTGTGTCGTATTTAAGACCTTACGATTAGCAAAGACGGAGTGGTCAACGCAATAAAGAAATAAATACAATTTCTTAATAAAATTGTAATGCAACATAACCCCGTACTGTTTTAAGTTGTGAGAGTAGAGGAAATAGGGCCAGTGTTAATGGTCTGTCTACCACAAATTATATACCACAGCTATGTTTAAACTTAATTAAGTTAAATAACTCTATAAAACATCGCACATCTTGGTTAATAACGTAGAACTACTGTTTGAAATTGCACTTGAGAAGCCGATGGAAATAGGCAGTTTGTCTAGATAGGCCGCTGTACATCAAAGAGAAATAAGAGCCGAGAAAAGAAATATGATCGTTATGTTTGTTCGTAACTTAATATGTATTGTATGTTTAAATAATATTTGTTATAATGACTAGCTCTGTAACCCAGTATCACCAAAAACAAAGTTACCAGCGAAAATATCATTTTCAGGTCTGACCTCGAATCTATTTTGAAAACTGGCAACCGTACTGTGAAATTTGATATTTTATCCACTGTATTTAAAAGCAGGATTCACTTAAAAGATAATATAAACAAATTATAGAACAGAATAAGGCCGAACTAAACGATCCCAATCTCGTTGGATTTACAGTAGTCATTGAAGTGCTCAGCATTGCAATTTGTTGGAACCTAATGGAGTTCAAGATGATTTATTGATAATGATTAAATATTTAGATAATTATCTAACTATGGGTCATCTCACAATTTGCCCTACGTGCCTTACCACCTGCACAAGACAGACGCTTATAAACGCTGATAAGAGCGCTGTTGGCTGTATTAATGGCTGGGTCTCTAAAATTTTACACAAGATTGTCATCAACATGAAGAAGAAATTAGCTTCATCTAACCTTATTATTTCACAGTTAAGTAAGAATAACAGGCTCCATTGCAAGTTTTATAATGTTGCTAGAGGTTATCCAGTGTCGTCGGTGTGATTATTATCTATTGCCCAGTTCCCACTTGTCGAGGTGTGTTTACTCAGTTTATTTACGACACATCTTGATATTTTAAACAAAAGAAACTGGTGAACCGGTTTCATAACATCTTCTGATATTGTAAGACTAGTGCTCTGAGAGTGAAGAAACACTAAATATCTATGATCTATGTATGAGATTTAAGCCAGACAAATTCAGGTCATTATGTAGTAAATAAGAAGTTAGAAGATTGTTATAAGTATATTTGAACAAGGATTGTATAGGATAAAATCAGCTCAATATGTATAAAGAATAATAGTAGCGCTTGTCATAGACCAAAAATGAGAGATCAGATTACTCTAAATAAGTACACAATAATATTAAAGGATCCAAACGGACCAAAAGTACTAGCTTCACTATTTATACATCCAACAATTTTAAGGATTAAAAGCTTAAAAGCTGCTTGTGAATGCAGAAAAAAACAAAACTAAATCTTTTAGACTTTTACTTACATAATACCTTAACCGCATATTTTTATTATCTAAGTATATAAGGTATTAATATCTTGTTCTTTCTCTATAATACGTATATTATCAAGTTACAAACGGACAATCTCAGGTCAAATATGGAGCTTAGGCTACTGATCGCCTCTATCAGCGCAACAAATCGGGACGCGGCATGCATACGTCCTTCTGTGTTACCTTATAAGAAAGCTTACTGTTGCTGTGGGCTTACACGATCAAATAACATTGAAAATGAATTCCAACGTATATTTTAAATGGCAATTGCAAATTCAAGGCTTTGCATAATTATATTTTTGCGAGAATGTGTCATATCGGTCCAATGAGCTGATTTGGGCCTGTGTCTGCGTCTGATCTATGTATTCTGTTCTATATGTAACATGACGGTTGAAAGCCGGCTACAAGGCACCTAGAACTGCTAGTAAGATATAAATATCAAGATTCTTGTTTCCTACAAGTAGTTTGAGGTCTATTACACCCACAGGTACAGGTACTGTTCTAGACTCCATGACGCTGCTGGAAATTCTGTTATAGAAATCCCACTTAATTCTTCTGGTCGCCTTTTAGGCATCATCGTATTCATAATGTTTTTACATCATTGACATATAGTTCGATTGGAATTGTAGTAGTCTAACGCGCTAATTAACAATTATAATGATTCTAGGGTGACCATGACAATTACAAGTCACACGATGTTTATCTTTTTAAATAACTTTAAGTATTGGTAAACAAATGGACTAAAACATGGAGAAACAAAAAAAAAATAACATTAGAATGAAAAATATAACGTTGGATATCCAAGTATCCAATTGATACTTGAATATCTAGAACACAACGTAAATATTGGGTTCAATAAAATTCTAAAGAGTATACTATCAATGTTTGTTGTTTTTAAATACCCGGATATGAGTTTGTCCACACATCGACTCTCTCACGTCTGTTTACTATCTAAACATCTCGCCGGACGATTGGAAAGGTGGATTATGGCAATATCCTCTAAAGCTAGATTTATAAAGCGGTTTATGGGAAGGTCCAAGAGCTGTATTGGACAATGACGAGCCGCTTTGATTGATTGATTGAACGACGCTCCACTAAGGAGTGGCTAGTGCAGCCTTACTATTCAATACGTAACTATATACGACGACCGGATGGCGGAGTGGGTAGTGTACCTGCCTGCGACACCGATGTCGCGGGCTCGATTCCCGCTTAAGACAAATCTTTGTGTGCGTGAACATGGGGGTTCGTCTTAGTCTGGGTGTTTCTATGTATAATAAGTATTTATTTACAAAAGAAAAGTATATAATATGTATTAGTATCAGCTATTCTAGTACCCATAGTACAAGCTCTGCTTAGTTTGGGTCTAGATGGCGTTGTGTGTAAGTTGTGAAATATTTAACATTTATTTTATATTATATTGAATTTATTTTATATTTACCTGTAACTGAAGCGGTTAAATCAACTCTGGAAAATTTGAAAGTTTATGTAACACATTATTTATACAGAGCAGTTTCTTTGTCGACATTAATAAGCAAAAGTATGTTAACAAATCTAAGATTTAAGATAATCACCAGACTAAGGACCAGTTTCTGAGGTTTCAGATAGATCTTATCCGACCCATAAAATATAACCTGACCAAAATTAGAAGTGATACAAGTTACACTTGAAAAAGAACACAGCTGTTACTATCATTCATGTGTGTTATAATTATGCTTATCTTGCCCATAAAGTTTATCTAATGAATGTGAAATTGGGACTAAATATTTAAACCAATAAATATTCGTAATTGCTATGTGTTAATCCCTCACTTTAACGTTTATCCATCGTATCTATAAAATTTAATGAATATTACCTCACAAAGTGTCTTTAAACAAAATGCTTAAGATAAAACGCTCATGACCAGCAATTAATATGGCATAGTTTCATTTAAGGTTGCAAAATATGGGAAACGCTTACATCACCGCGATTCTATTATACTACATTTTTATATAACAGTAGGTACATTGTTACATTTACTGTTATTATTTTAATAATACCATCAAAATATAAAATTATAGTTATGATGCAACGGATCATAAAGCAATAAATAAATGTGACTTATTGTCGGGTTTACGATTCGTCAATTACGTCAAGCCAATGTGCCGTTGAAATTGCAACACTTTTATATAATTCTTGCGGCTACGATCCCATTCGCCCCTCAAGATTCTCCCCTGATAAGGAATAAGTGCCTATTCACTCCTTGAAATAAGAACATTACCCATTTACTCCTTATTGCAGGTACATTCAAAGTATAGATAGACAGCAGAATAATGGTATTATAAAATAAATATAACAAACAGTACACGAAAAAAGGTTTATTTAACGATAAAATGGTGTTACAACAAAATGAATAGTTTTTTTTTATTAAGTGGAATTTTTTTAGCATGTTTTGTCTAACGGTACTTTTCATTTGTAAAATAATTCAAATACTTAATTTAATATAGCTTATACGTAAGGAGTGTATGGGCCCCTTAAAAAATATTATATTAATTTTGTCTTAATACACCCTTTCAATAGGTTCTCCAAAACGGAGTGAATTTGCAATTTAATCTGAGGGGAGAATTTGGAGGAGTAAATGGGCTCATAGCCATTATTGCTGTTTGAGACAACACAATCGATACGGAATTAAATAAATATTGAACAACCGAAACCATTATTCATATGGGCCTGAGAACAAGTACACCCGTCATTTTAGTTTCTGACATTAAAACCGTATTAAATACTATAAATCATAAACTATGGGCAGTAATGACCAGTTGTGTGTCGTTTGTGAAATTGTACGAGGGAAGAAAGATTTGCGTATAGGGCTTTCTACTTTTATCACGTACTTATGTAATAAATTTTAAAGATAGAGCAAATATAATAAATAGTCTTTTAAGTTTATTAATACCTTCAATCAGCTTATATCTAGATTAATCTTTTTAAATTGTTCATCTCAGATCGCACAAAGACAATAGAAATACAAAAGAGCCATTCCATATGAAATCGGTGGCAATATGAAATTTTAAATATTTGTCTCCATTTTTATGATTACCAGGAGGGTCCTGTGTCTACCCAATTGCACATTAAAGGTTGATATTTTTTTTGTATAAGTTACTTATCGTCTGATGCTGTGACTGTGGTGGTTTAGCTTTTCTGACACCCCAAAGACTATTCTCATTTTTTTTAATTAAGATAAAAAAGCACGCTCATTTATTTCATATGGAATGGCTCAAACTAAAAACAGAAATCATTAACACAAACATATAATACGTAAAAGTGTTTTATGAGTATTTAAATGAGCTGAAAGAGATGAGAGTTTCGGTCTGCCGTTAATTGCGTGCAGTCTGTGCATGTCTGTCTAAGAATAATGACATTGTACGGATCATAGACAATCTTTATGCTAATAAACGAACAGTTTAATATAGCCAATTAACCGCACGATCATCTTAACTTGACTATCGATTAGGTCTGTAATTGAGTGGGCACTATTGCGACGACTGGTTAGACACCAACTGTGCTAGATAGATAATTATTTAATTATCAGTTTGGACACTGAACAATTGAGAATCTGGTCCTGAATGCTTAATTCAAAAAGGTTTATTAGACCAAGCAAGCAAAAACCAACAATGATTATATGGTTTTATAGTAATTACACTGTACCACAAGGTTGTATTTGGAATTAATTAATGTAAAGATTACAAAGATACCTTTAAACTAAAACTGGTTTAATAATATAAATATGTGAATAGTTTAGTTGTAATACCAACGTCAAAACTATTTTTAAATGTGACGGCTGCAGATTATGCTCATATTAAAAATAATAATCGTAACGCTTTATTGATTACCCCATCGATTTTGCTCGTTTACAAAAAAACATGCAATGTAAAAATATATATAAAGTACCCAGCATTACTTATTGCTTACTCATGCTGTTGTTCAATGATGCCTATATACTACATAGGGATATGCATTGTATATTGCATTTTAACCTGCTAACATGACTGTGGTTCGCAGAAGTCACGATGTCAATTTGTTCTGTGAACTGTATTGTTAGCTCGGTTCATGTAAACATCGGACGATACTGTTCGAACAAACAATAACTGGGCCTACGTACAACAATCCACCGTGTTTGTAAGTGAACCGAGGCGTAGCCGCCTGACTGTAAATGGCTCCGATTGTTTCTAAGACCGTCTAGAAACTACAATAAAAAGAAAACAGAACGGCAGTCTGCAGAATTGGATAGCAGCTGCAATGTTCACAATTTTAATATTCATTTTGGCTACGTAGCTGATTTTCTTACGACGATAAAGATATATTTCTACTAGATTTTGCCGGCGACTTCATCCGCGTGAAAATCGTTGTATTAATTTGATAGCTGCTGCCGTGCTTTGGCTCGCGTTGAATCTAACTACTTCGCCCCCGTGACGTTTGGCGAAATGCAATTAATCTTTACACCTTCGTTGAGAGTTGGACTACCGACCACGATTTTTTTCATTAAAATTCGATAAGTAGTGCCCGAGATTAGCGTTTTTTTTTATATATTTTTTTTTAGGTCCACTAAACTGGACAATACATAGCAAAAGAAAAAAACATGTTTAAAATTAATATACAAAAATAATGTTAAAAAATAGCGTTATCAAACAAGCAAACTAACTTTTTACCGCGGATACGTCTGCGTAGTAGGTTACGCGCCTTGAAGTCAGTTACCTGCACCTAATATATTTAAATCGGTCCAGCCGTTTAGAAGATTAGAAGATAATTATAGGTAGACGGACAGACTTAGGAATATTTAAAAACTGGAATTTAGGCATACGTATCGTGCAAATACTTTACCAGCTTTAAAAATCATTGTTACTTTAACATTAAAAAACATACACATCAATTTTATTTATTTGTATTGATGATAAGCGTTTTATAGTTCACTTTATTACAAAAGTATATTCCACAACAAGTATGGAGTAATAATTAAAATCAATTAGATAATATATGTATTAACATTGGATTCTATGATATAATATAATTTGCTATTGTTTATTGGGGAGGAGGGAATGATGAAAAATAGAATATAACTAAATAAACTAAACTAAGTATACAAAACAAAATTCGCTGTCTACCAGTTACCCTAATCATAGCTACGGTTTAGAGCAGTTCGCTTGTCTTTCCATCCCATTTATTTCAAAAGTTTATTTTATTGTCGGTGCCGGCGTTGCTGAACTTGCAAGACATAAATTACAGATTCTGTTCCACTGTACCTATGAAAAATTCTATTTATAAGGAAATTTGACTTCGAAATACTATTATACAAAATTAGCGTCTGGCAGAGTTTAAACAGCAATAAAAATCTCTGGCATTATTAGATTTACGTTGTGGAAAGTTCAATAAGAATAATGAAAAAAAAAAAAAACTTCTTAAAATGATTTAAAAAATCGATATTTTACCTGTGCAGGTAGGATGCGCACTGATGAACGCAACCACTACCGCTAGCCAGATAGTCCATATGACGTCCGGAAGAGTGAGAGAGATAGGATATCTAAAAACTGGCCTACCTGAAATGCTTGTTTCCCTGACGTTGCTAGCTCTCGTACTAATAGGTAGTAGAGATTATGAGAGAGAGACTATGAATTTAGCCGAATTGTCGGCAGTTACAATAGTGGCCAACCTAGTCAGTCAAGTCGGCCAGGCCTTTTATACTTTCAGGTAAGTAATATAATAATACAATTAAATGTGGCGCAATGGATAAGGCATCGGTCTTACGATCGAGAGGTCGTGGGTTCGAAACCTGGCCATTACAACACGGACGTGAACTTCCTCCTAACACAAGCGAATTATGCTTAGCTGGAGGGGGTTAACAAGAATACTAGTAATTTGTATTTGCAAATTGCTAGTAAGCTTTTTTTAAAAGAATAAAAAAAAATACCTTTTTATTTTGTGTTAAACGTCAAACAAACAAATGCAGTATATTCAATGAAGCACGATTTATGTAGCACTTCTTATACTAGATTTTTGGCATTTATAGAAAAACCGACCAGTCACCGAATAGTCGGCAACTTCAAAAGTAACCACTTCTCAAATAGGTAATGTTATATGAAATATTATTTGTTATATCATAATAGTCTCCCTGAAGCTTATATCCAATGTGGTCGCCGTCGTTCTGCACAAGCGGTATCCTCGTCTCGTGCAATCAAACGTGACCCGTCCACAAATGTCCAATCGAATCTCCCTTCACGACGGAAATCATTTTATTTAGCTCCACCTCCTATATGACACCGCTTGAATTGCTTAACGTGAGACCGGACAGAATAATAACTCGTCGCGACTATCTTTATTTTAATATTCCGCCAGCATAACGACTTCTCTACGGAACCCAGATATGAGAATTGCATTACAAACAGACAATCACATTTCACAGATCTCTGCGGCTTTATACGACCTTACTCCAGATTCCGTTCTGCTAACCGAAAAATGTCGGATACCTTGGAAACATGATATTAAACTTGTATGTTCAAGATGATTTTTCAAGCACCCTTTCAGAACGGACGGAATGCTTTATTATTTTTAATGCATAAGACAAAAAGGAAATATTGTTTCTGTGGTGATATAATCACGTTTAACACAGTAAGCCATTTTTGATAAATCATGCAATATTTAATACCACAATAGGCAAGTGGCTTTTATTTAAATGATGCAACTTAATATAAAGTAAAATTGCCCTCGACTTTTTTTCATATGAAAAAAGTTAGGTAATGGATTTCAAGATTCTGCAAATATATGACAGGAAAGAGGTGAGGTAATTACATAATACTGTTGTCCCTATAAATTGCGTTGAAATTCCGCTAACGAGACATGTCATGACTAAGAGGGTGAACTGAACAAGATAGTCAGGTATTCAGTACAACGGACGTATGCGAAGCATTTGACACTTTCTATTTATGTCCAAGCTTCAGCTCGCGTGACTGCAAGCAGGCATACTAGGTGACATAATTCCAGTCCAAAGGGACCGACAGTGTCCTTTGGTATATAAATTACGTGTTTAACCAAGTATTCAGGTACAAAGCATTAGTCAGAATGTAATTAATTAGTAAATATTTATTTTACTTCTGTTTTTGCAATCTGTCGTATTGATCTTTCGCTCAGATTGTTTTTTGTGTATATTAAAGAGATATTGCAGAATAATACACAACAACATCGGACAGTATTTTTTGTTTTATGTGACTGCGACATCTAGGCAACTTCTACCACAAATGATTTCACAAATTTAGAAAATGGTCGTCGGGTCGACGGTCGTTCGAGACGAATGCACCGTAGATGGCAAACAACCGCAGCACTTCGCATGCGGTCGCTAGCATTAGCCTGGAACATCGAAATGAATGCCATATAACGTGACTTTATTGATAGAGACATAAAATACCAAGTGGTAAAATTGAGCCTACACTCTCCAATAGGTAAACCTATCAGAAATCGTACGACTCTAGAGAGCAGATAAATCTGGAACAGATAACGTCGACAACAGTTCTATTGACCCAGAAAAGGACGGAGTGAGCTATCAACAATGCATTTAATCGGATTATATGCTTTACAGCATTTAATCAACAAGTCCCTAATCGTACCAACATCGTCTACCGAGAGTAAATTGAAAATAACACCAACCGCGTTACGCGCGCTGAGCAAATTCAAAACGGAACTCACCACCACAGCGAAGGTGCGACCCGTTAATCTTGTGCAATACTATAAAAGATTTATCTTTGCCTTGAAGCTATCAAGGGAATACCATCGAAGGAAATATAATCTTTAGATAATTACTTGTGAAATGATGATTCTGGCGATGACATTCAAGAATATTAGTCAGACGAGGTTAGTCAAGAGAGATAGCAATGTTGCTTGAGCTTAAATTGACTGGTTGGTGCGCGGGCGCAGAGGTGGCGGTGAGGAACAAAACTCGATTCGAAATCGACGCGCCCAATGTCAGACGGCACAAGGTCGCCTCTCACGATAAACGCCTCTGCAAACCGTTCAGGTTTAACAAAGCTGGCAAATCTGCGATCTGCTACTATTCATCTGTACTTATTTGGCTCGAAACTACACATAAGCACATCCATTGTTCTATCAGTACTGACATTTAACTAAACAGTTTACGTTGGCGTAACGTTTTTAAAGGTTCTATAGATGCGTCAGAATAGGTAATGACTACTATCAACTACCAATTAAGTAGAACGTTAACTATAGCTTTACTACATTCAATTGATATGGTAGAACTGGATAAACGACAGAACCGTTAATACTCGGGCATCGTTTTCTACTACACCTTTATCAGTAGGGTGGGTATCGATGCGTTGCTCTTTATAAGGGACAGGCTTTTTATGCAGCTGAGTTCCAACGCACAGATTTTAAATGCAGAACGTTTTAGACGAGTTGAAACGGGCAACAACCTTTAGTCTGTGAAATAGCTTGATACGTTATATCCGTTTATGGTGTGAATAATCAATCAGGTATTGGTCTGGCTTATCGCGATTCAACGACACACTGTTGCTTCCACGTGCCGGTAACTTCCACAAGTATTGCATAAACGTGTTACAAGTCGTTAAGTGCAAAATAATAATTTATGAAATGCTTCTAATCGGTTTAGTAACACTTTCTCTCATTTAAAACTTCATAGGTTAGTTAACCGTTCCGTGATACTTACTTTCATCGACATTAAATGGCAATATCCATTCAATAAAATATTGCTTTTTAGTAGATCCTAAAAAATATAAATAATCTCATTGATGGCGGTTTTGAATTCGTTTTGTGTATAAAAAAAATCTGTGCGAGTGAAACTTGGTGTTCGTGCTTTGCTCTCAATTTCGACGTGTCGACGGCATCGAGGCAAACACAAAGCTTAGTTTAATCGAACATACAAAAAACCTTTAGATAGCCAAGGACACTAGCGTCAATGCCATACAATAACATTGCTTTGATTCGCAACGAATCAGAAACTCAATATGAATCGAAGTAAAAGTTAGGAAACTAGCGCATCTCACGATGACTGGTTTCATTTGCCGAGTATAGTAACAGTTTCAGTGTTGAACTATGACTTGCAACAATTTAGTTGAAAATTATAGTGTAACACAACTATTAGTCGTATAACCAGTGTCATCGTATAAAACGTTTCATCAGTGCGTAAGTGTCTTACTAATTCTTCCTTTATTTAATAATTTCATCATTATTGTAAACGCTATGGTGCACATTTTAGTTGTTATACTGTATTTTTTGAAATACGTCTCTATGAGTAAAAACTTGTAATTGGCTGACTGACATAAATCTGTCACTACTGTACATTATATGTAGCTGTAAGTAAGTTTTCATATCTTGAATAAAATAATACTTATAATTAGAGGCTTCTCAAACTTTATTCTGATAATAAGTTATAGTATGTAGCGTAACCTAAAGAACTTTACAGAAGACAATTCCATTCACTTAATTCATCTCTTTGTTCCGTCTGCGGTCGCGCTTTTATCTCACACAGCCTGCATTATGCAGTTCGGATACTACTGTATTTTAAACCTGTTCACCGGAAATTATTTATTTTGTCATGGCATCCACCTGTCACATAAGGAACGATGAAAGTAGCCAAGGACACTGTTTTGGTCACTTCTGATTAATTATAACTTTATTTTCCTTGCCTTGAATTTAACTCTGTCTAAGTTAGTGGAAATTCCACAATAAACATATTACTGTTAGATTAATGGTCTTATAAACGCTTACTGCCACATTTATCTGCCTTCTTTATTGGTGTAAACTTTGGGCGTTGGGGAATCCCAGCGAGATGACTAAATCCCATTACTTTATTATCGCAACTTGATTTACTTATTTCCACTTTAAATAAGCGAGACAAGAATAACTTATTTATTGACTACTGGGTGGATAAACAGTATCAGTTTGATTTACATCTCCAAGAATAGATGAATAACATGTTTTCAATGACATTTCTCGTGCTAAGCAAACAATAGCAAATACTTTATCTACCGCTGTAGCACTCAATAACTAGCTTATTGGACTTCATCTAAGACAGTAATAAACACAAACAATAGCAAAATAAATATTTATGTCCTGTTTACGAAATTCCAACAGATCTTGTTATGAAAACAACAGTTCGCAACTCTATCTAATCTCAAGCGGCTTTGTCACCCGGAGATAAAGACGGGATCGTTGAAAGAAGAAATAAATATAACTCAATTCGAGGAGATAAGTCTTTAAAGTAGATGTATCCACACCCAAATACAGATGGACTATCGAATTTTAAAGAAGGGTGGTGAGACTGATAAGCTATAAGTAAAAGAGTATTAGACCTGAATAATATATAACATTATGAATAGTATAAATATGTCTATAACTTCTAAAACATTTGAAGTTTCTTACACGACAGCATGTATCATCGGCAAGCCGATATGGCTGTATTAAAACGGATCTTCTTACTTAGCGTGTGAAGCTGTTTTATCAATTGGGCGACATTAATTTGATTACACAACTAGCTTTGTGATTCATAAGATACATATTATTATTTCGTAAAGGTGTTCATTGGCTTATCACATTTGAATGTTTGTTTATGGAACATACCTACTTATTGACTACTAGCTTCCGAATGCGGCTCCACTCGCGCCGCGTGGTACGTCTATAAGAAGTAGACTATTTTATACTTGTGGTCTAAACAAAACTATCTCTATACCAATTTTCATTAATATAGCTCCAGTAGATTCGAAAATTTTGGGATACAACGAAAATCTGTAGTGACATATTAAATGATTGCCCTTATAAACATTGGCACGCTATTCACTTCTGGTCGTAATGGACGTGAAAGCGTTGATATCTTTTGCACTGCAAAACGGTGACGGGAGTCCCATCATATGTGTTTACGCGAGGAAAGTTCTGCACTATCTCTTTATAACCCCCATTCTTCTTGCTACTGCTAGATAACATAATTTATTCTTTGAACAATATTAGTGATTAAGGGGCTCCTGAATCGCGAGCATTCGTTTGTAATGTAACAAAAAATTCGAACCTTACATCAGCCACATCAGTGAGGAAGGAAAACCAAGTATTTAAGTGCGAAAACTTGTATTGATAGTAATGATACAATTTTAACTTTTATTTGAAGATTGAACCTGAAATGATACATGACAGGCAAATGCTCACCAGTTAGAGCGGCTACTGTAACGTAATGTCGAATCTGAAATGTTTCATAACGGGCGATTGTTCATGTTGAAGGAGATTAATGTTTCATAACGGGCGATTGTTCATGTTGAAGGAGCACCTATAGACATTTGAATCGTTTGGTCGTTGAGACGGATCTTATAAATCATGATTTAATTTAATTTACACACCTTCAAGCAGAGACATAATAAATTGCATTAGAATATTGATCACGAAGTATTGACTCAGTGCAGACATAGTGTTAAGAGTTCACGACGCTGAACGATACTACCAACGAAGGAACTTTGTCTTTCGCAACAGAAACGTGATCGTCGTATGAGCCATGAACTAGAGGAAAAGTCGTTATTTACTCTGTAGGTAACATTCATTTTCACAAGTATTCAATAAATTCAACAGACATGGTCATGAAGACTGACTAGAAAGTTAAACTGTCATTCTAATATTCTGATAGGTGATGTTCTGCAATATTTAAAACCATCAATAGAGTTGATTTTATTTCTTATGAAAGAGAAAAATAGTAATTTTAAAGATAGAAATATCGTCAAATTGATAAGGGATTATGAATTGTGCCAACTGGCTCCTATACAGAAGGAGAAAAGACCAGAGAACAAAATGGTGTGTAACGACTAGATTTTGGAGATAAAACAAGGCTTTTCAAACATATTTTAACCTCGTGCTCACGTGCTCTTGTTATTAGCAATGAACAACTTGCAACAGAAAACAAATGCGTTATAATTTACTTTAATACTATTGCTCACCTTGAGGCGTAATACGTGATATTAAGTTTAATCCATCAAACCACTAATGTTCATGATTTCGCAGGCGTTAACTTTTTTTAGGAAAATGCGTGTCCCATAACCTACATTTTCACTATAATAACTGTGTTATGTAATACCACATACAATAAAGCATTTAGAGTAAGAGCGTAATGGCAGTAGAGGCGAGCGGAGTATAAAGTTACTGTCATATAGGTACAGAAGTATGCAGGTAGTCAACCTTTTAAATAGAAATGTATGTGGACATGTCAAGGATAGTATATTTAGGAATAGTTCATGTATGACCAGACCATTAGATATGCTATCTCAAATTATATTTGATAATATCTATTTAGCAAGATCTATTGGTAATTTCATACTTAATTGCGATAGGAGTTTCTGTTATTTGCACAATACCTCGTGTTGTATTGATTTCTAGAGCCTATTGTTAAAACATTCAACGCGACAATTTAAAAAACTAAACCCATGTACGCGTAGCAGACAATAATGACGGAAACTACTTTCTCGAATGAGTCATGCAAACCTTGCCAAAGACTAAATTACAATCTGTTACAACTTCCAGTCTAAGCGTATGCATAGTATGCAAGTTTTACATTTACTATTTTTTCTGAATGTGGATAGGTATAAAATAAATACTGTTGTCGGAGGAAAAATATCGTCTGGCTTATCGCGCTTTCGCGATAACATTTGATCTAATTATAGTTTACTTAACATAAGCAGAGCGAGGTATCGCTGTACTTATCGACTTACCCAAACCTAATTCAAGTTTGCACCCGCACGCATTATCATTCCTGTAGCTTGACGGTGAAACCCTTCACAAATTACCTTGAAAACTTGTCCATAAATTGTTTGAATATGCACGACCGAACAACGCGGTGTTTGACAAGCAATTATTCAAAGTTGGAAAATCAGCGTTTGCCAGTAAACAAGTATTAAGTAAATATTGTAAAGAAAGCGAACCTGTGGTGCGAGTACCGCCGTGGCTGTGTCTGTTGCCGCCGTTTTGCTGGAGTTTGCGTACACTAGTCAAAAGCACGCGGGCCAGCATGACGCCCGCTCTTCACAGCCACCTTAGTTATGTGATATGCACAATCCTCCATCAGTCACTTACTCCGATAGGATTAATACCGTGAGCCGTAACTCAACACTGGAGACACACGAGAGGGGCCCGGCGGATCACTGGGCCGTATCCAACACACGCACTCACTACTAAATAATTGTTACCGCTCCCTGCGATTTAGTCACTACCTACACTTCAGGCTTCAGGTGACATGACGGCAAATCATATGTTTTCAAAACAATAGCTTTCCTTCAATCGTAATGTCAAATTACCAGTTGGATAAACATGGTTTAGAGTTTATGTCGACAGCATTTCAATCACTAAAGGCACTTAAATTTACTGGAATGGTTTATTAATATTTGAATCGTAACATCACGTCGTAAAATATTCGATATGTTCGGCTTCGGCTACGGCTCCAGCTCTACGTCACTACGTGACAGTCCGTATCTGTTCAAAGCTTTTACCGTACTGGCTGGAAGGCAGTTGTGCGGGCTCGGAAAAAAGAGAAAGAACTATAATGACGTACCGAAGCTACAAGACCGTAGCCGGCTAGGGCGTCTACGCGGATATGCACCTTAATCCTTTTGCTGTAAAGTGCAATTTGTTGTTTGTGCTGAGCACAGCTGTGTCAGTTTCCTCGAATGTTGCGTGTGGAAATTCGAGATGGATTGAGCAGCGCAGTCATTGGGTGCAAAAGAGATAAAGGTAGATATCGAATCGTAGCGAAGTTTGCCGAATGGAACCCGACCGCCAAGGCCGCCTCACGTCACGTTTCGCGAGACTAGACCTGCCTCCTTGTAC
Organism: Hypena proboscidalis; assembly: GCA_905147285.1. NCBI lineage: Eukaryota > Metazoa > Arthropoda > Insecta > Lepidoptera > Erebidae > Hypena > Hypena proboscidalis. The sequence continues at coordinate 5,663,703 of LR990132.1, forward strand.
AATAGGTATGTGCACGATTGTAGTTTATTGCACTTTGTTTAGTTATATGAAAATTGTCTAAACAATACTAAATATAAATCCTTATCTGCTTAAGTTAGGTATGAGAAGTCCAACAGTAAACAACGATTATCGCTCATTAGCACTCAATGTTATTGTTCTTTCGTATTAACGATAACTAAAGATAACACATACTATTGACAGATTACTTAAATATTTACTTTTCATTGATTAATTGTGATAAGAGGTGTGTTTGTGTGAATTCATTATTACTAACAGTGACTAAACAACTGATGTTATGTCTCAGAAACAATTGACGTCAATGGAACCACAAACAAGTGTTAAAATTTGTTACATTTAATTGTAACTGTTTTTCATGGAAGTTAAATCTGACTAAAGTGCCTATATTCTGTGGAGTTCTGCTAAAAAAATTCGCCAGGAAACAGTTACTATGATATTTAAATACCTTAATACAAAAACAATATCATTAAAAGATCAAGTTGCATATTTTATTATCATCGAAATGAACAAAATTTAATAACGTATTACTTACATAATAAACAGTGATAGTATGTTTTAATAACATCCTGGAGTTAAATAATAAAGCCGGCCAGCCTTCTTTGCATGAGGTAAGCCTTCCGCTTCAAGCCTAGCGTTTCCTTAGTCACGTATGCTAATCGAAAACACAAGACATTATAGAATTTCAACAATGTATAACAATCAGATACTATTCAATTCGATTATAAATAAATTCGATCTATGTATTGGTATTTGTAGAACAAAAACTAACTAACTTAGAATAGCTCTTTTTTTTTTTTTTTTTTTTTTTTTTTTTTTTCGCGGGGAAATGCATTTACGCATACCACCCTACCCGTGGGGGGACGGGCAGAGCGGCTATGTGGGACTCCCGTGCCTACGATGTTAAACGGCACAGAATACCCACTAAAACCCCGCGGTGTGCCCTCGTCGCCGAAAGATGGTGGGTCGGCGAGCCCCGGATCGATATTATATCCACAGGGCTCGCCGCGGCGACCGTGCCCAGTCCGACCTCCGACCGGGCACCCGACTCTCTTCAGTCCTCCTCTCGTAGCGACGCCCCGAGCACACCCAGGGCGTCACTCCGTCGCGGAAGGCATCAGCGGGCGGCAGAAAATCCCCCTCCACCGCCCGCGGCCTCGCTTAGGGCGGCATTAGGCTCGCGGCGTACGCGCGCCTTCGCCGCCCAGCTCGCCGGCGACGGAGCGGATCAGCCAGGAGTGAGTCCTCCCTGATCCGCTCCGCCGCCTCCTTCTGCGAGATGACGTCCTCACAGAAGGATGCGACCGCATCCCACGACCTCGCGCTGCTCATTGCCGCGACCACAGCCGGCAGCGAGAGGTCGTTCCCAATGACCGCGGTGAGATCCCGGCGCTGCACCTCCCAAGCAGGACACTGCTCGAGAGTGTGCTGCGCCGAGTCCTCACCGCAGTCGCAGTGGTGGCACATGGGGCTCGCCTCCCTCTTCAGCCTGTGCAGGTACTTCCCGAAGCAACCATGCCCGGTCAATACCTGCACTAGCCTGAAGGAGAGAGTCCCATGCTGCCGCCCTGCCCACTCCTCGAGAATCGGCCGGAGCGCCTCCACGGTGCGAAAACCAGCACGTGGAGCCTCCAGCCGATTCCCCCACCGGACCATCAGCGTCCGGTGGGCCTCCTCCCGCCACGCACGCAGCTGCTCGGGCATGGGGACAGAACCCTCAGCCCGAGCAGCCGCCCTGCGCCTGTACACTTCGGCGAGCACTTCCGCATCCAAATCCCACGGGGGTGTTCCGGCCAACGCACACGCTGCGTCGGTCGACACCGTGCGGTATCCACGAATGGCCTTGACCGCCAGGACGCGCTGCGGTCTCCACAACCGCGCCCTGTTCCCGGCGGACAAGGCCTCCGCCCACACGGGTGCGCCGTACAGTGCCATTGACCGTACCACCCCCGCGTAAAGCCGTCGGCTGGCGACGCTGGCGCCACCCACGTTCGGCAAAAGCCGACCGAGAGCGGCAGCCACGCCTTCCAGCTTGGGCACCAAAATGCGGAAGTGCTCGTCGAAGCTCCACCGCCTGTCTATCACTAGGCCCAGATATTTAAACTGGGCCTCGATCCGTACGAGGACCGAGCCGACGGTAATCGAGGCGCCAGCAGGTGGCCCGCGACGAGGCCCGTGAAACATCACGGCCTCAGTCTTGGCAGGGGCCACCCTAAGTCCCAGCGCCTCGATGCGCCCGACCACTTGGGACACACCCACTGTGGCCAGGCGTGCCGCCTCCTCGGAGTTCCGACCCCGGGCCGTGACGAGCGTGTCATCCGCATAGCAGATGACGTCTAGGCCCGGGGGGAAAGCCCCACGCAGCACCCAGTCGTAACCGATGTTCCACAGGAGCGGCCCTAGGACCGATCCCTGTGGGACACCGCACGACATGGGCCTGCGGAGCATTGCTCCATTTCGGTCCTCGTACAGAACCCCCCTGCCTTCGAGATAGTCGGCCACCAGCCGCATCAGGTAAACCGGCACTCCATGGTACCGGAGTGCCTCGCTGACGCAGCTGAATGGCAGAGTCCCGAAGGCGTTGGCGATATCTAACGATACCGCCAACAACACCCCTCCGCCGGCGACGGCCGCCTCCGTAGCAGCCCTCAGGCGCAGGATGGCCCCGATCGTCGAACGTCCAGCACGGAAACCGTACTGGGCATCCGACAGACCCGGACCAACCTCATCAAGATGCCGGACGATACGGGTAGCAATGACTCTTTCGAGCAGCTTTCCTGCCTCGTCCAGCAACACGATAGGCCTGTAGGCCGCCACGGTGTCGGGCGGCCGTCCCGGCTTCGGGAGGAGAACCAGCTTCCCCGCCTTCCAGCAGTCAGGGAACCGTCCGGACGCCAGGCACACGTCGAACAGTTCCCTGAGGCGATCCCCCATGTGGTTGAGGACCAGGGCCAACACCCGTCCGGGTACCCCGTCGGGCCCGGGGGCGGTGTCCCTGGAACGCATCCGAAGAACAGCCGCCCCTACCTCCGCTTCTGTGACGGGCGGAGCACTGAGGTCGGCCTCCCGGTCTTCGGTCTCTTCGACCATTGCCGGGGGCGTGTGCTCCGCCCGTTGCGGGAATAGGCCCTCAACCACCTCTGCGAGGAAGCTGGGTTGGAGAGTCTCCGTAAGGGGGGCGCCCCGCGAGCGCAGCTTATTTAGCGCAGCTCGATAGGGGCGGCCCCAGGGGTCACGATCGAGACCCTCCAACATCTCCTGCCGCGCCTCCTCCTTGGCGCGGCAAATGGCCAGCTTTAGGGCGCACACCTGGTCGATGTACGCCGCGTAAAGCCGGTCTTCCATCTCGACGTCGCGGGGGCGACGTCGCCGGCTGCGGCCGTAGGACCTCCGCGAACTTAGAATAGCTCTATCCTAAGGTACTAGTACGTTAGGTACGCCTTCACGGTAAAACCACTGAACCGTTCTTAATTAAAATTGGCATGGAGTTAGTTCAAGACTCCAGGACCTAGGACGGATGTGCGTACGCTACTTTTTATGGACTTACACCAGAGAGGCTAGCATAAATCGACAGCGCGCGATCGATTTTGTCGCAATTTTGTCATATTTTTGTATAGAAAAACATGATCGAAACGCGACATCAATCTATCTAGCGTTTGTTATTGTTGCTAGCCCGGCGGCCCACCGCGGGAAGAAGCTTGTCACATATAAAAGAATACTAACTGGAATTTCACTAAAATGTTGATTAACGTGATTGCGGCAGTCATATAGGTGCCTAATTCTTCCTTAAGACATTATGAATAACTTTCTCAACATTCACGTAATATCAAATCGTGAACAACTTATAAAGCGTAAAATCCTTTATGCTTCAAATAACGCGGGTTACACCATTTCAGTTCTTGCAGAGTATTTTAGTATATACTATAACTGTTCCCCTATTTTGTAGGAATCTATTACGCAGATAAGTAGTATATCCACGCCGGCCAAAGGGGCCCAAGTGCACACCCTTGCACTGATCGAGTTGTCAGTGTGGTCACTCTGTGGAAGATTATCGACTTCTTATTTACATAAATAAACACCGATATGGTCCAGATTGCAAACGTCACATCAATATGCGCGAATATCCGAACGTAATGTAACGAAAAGACATAAAGCATCAGTTTTCTCCGTCGACATCCGCCACCCAGTGAGGCGTGTTAAAGTAAATATGCGAAAAATCTACAAGAATAATAGCTATGATATTCAATCCAAGTGTCTCATATGTAGATGTTATATGATATATGAATAAGACGTACGTATGAGCTCGTACACCAACAAAACAATGCAAAATTGGGAGTTGGTTTGATGATTACATAATGATAACGGTAACCTATTACTCGACGGCCAAGGAAAGTCTATTTCTTACATGTTATATAGTACGAACAAACACATAAATAGAAAGTGCATAAACCAACGAGCTTTATCGTTGGGAAAATTAGCCTTGCCATTGAATTCATTTTATTGAACAAGATTATCTGCCACGACGGCGTTAATCTGACAACAGTTCAATCGATTTCGGTGTTGTTTACTTCAAGTCTCGACTTAGAAGCCATTTTGCTATTTCACACGCTAACGAGGCGGGCTATTTCAATTTAAACTAGATTTAATAGGTAATAAGAATTTAATTAGTACTAAATAGCAACTGTTTCTTATTATGTATTCCGTTGCCGAACGGTTTGGACGACTAGGAATGATAAGATAAAGCTTATTCAATAAAAAATTACAGTTTAAACATTGATACCGTACCATACTACCGGTCTAAAGCTTTTCAAAGAGATATATAAAAACATACCAAAAAGTCAGGACAGAAATGTAATTAGTTTCAAAACTACCCAATTTTGTAACAGTCGCAGACTACATGCAATTTCAAGACTGTCAACCTTCATTGAAGCTATAAAGGTTAGCCAAGTTTTAACTGCATAAAGTATAGATACTAAACGAGAAAATCGACCTAACTTTATTATCAAAGACAAAGTAATTGATAATAAAGTCGGTCATAGTTAGATGTGTCCGACCAAAATCATTGTTTTTTTTTATTACTTTGAATGATTTTTATTCAAATCATTGTAATTAGTATAATTTAGTATTATTTATGATTTATTTTTATATCATTTTTTGTAATGTTTTGACGTGTTCAAGCGCCTCCTGGGGCCTATGAAAATAAATGATTTGAATTTGAATTTGAATTTGATTATTAATGATTACTGTTAATGAGTTTTCTACTTGATAGGTCAGCAATGGTCAAAAGAACGCAACAGACTATATATGTTGACAAACGTTATTTTTTTTTTAATTGGACACGTAAGGAGGACTCACAATCCTCAATAATGTAGGGTATCTGGCTTATTTACCCAAGTGTCTGGCCGGCCAAACTGGCTGGTCTGTTCAGCTATAGAATTTTGCGACCTGGCTACCCTATCCGTTTGACATAAGATATTACAAATATTGACACAAGATAAGATTTCGCCAAAATGCTAGATTACTGTTCACCTTGTTCCCAATCCTGGAAAATATAAATGATAACATTGACAGTTCCCATTGCAAAAAATAACATTTAATTTAAAATGCTACCAGCTTTTTATCCGACTGTGTCAGAAGGAGGGGTTATGTTTTTCGAGAGTATGTATGCGCTGGTAACAAAGTATTGGTTGTAGCACCATAAAGCATTAAGTTTAAAGGAATTTTAGACAGATATTGAAATACATGTTTTCTCTTTTCAATACGGTTTTTTAAAAAGTCGGGATTTGTTTTAAAATAATAAATTGATTTAAAAGATTGTATCGTCATCGGTCTAAATGAAATTAAAAGAGTTATGCGAGCTTGATAAGACACCGACGCATTTATACTGGACTGACTGGCTTTCTTAATTGCTTACAATGACGTCACTCTGCATGCATATAAACAGATTTATTTGACAGTTATCTTTTACATAACATGTTTGCAGTGTTTGTTGTCAAAAGGACGGGAAGACTGTTTTAACAGAACATGAGTCAGTATTTCGCAGAAAGTCTAAATGCGGATACAGAAGGCTGAACATATTGACAGACAGGCATCGGAATTGCGATAGTAAGGTCGTGGCTTCGATTGCCACCTATTGCATTAACGTGACCCTAATCACGTTTAGCAGAAGGGAATGACAAGAATAAAATAAATTAATAAATAACTTACAACTTACACACAACGCCATCTAGTCCCAAACTAATCAGAGCTTGTACTATGGGTACTAGAATAACTGATACTTATACATATATACTTTTTTTTGTAAATACATACTTATTATACATAGAAACACCCAGACGAAGACAAACCCCCATGTTCATGCAAACAAAGATTTGTCTTAAGCGGGAATCGAACTGTTTCACGAACAAATGTCTTGCTGACTTCTCTGTGATTTAAAATCTTTATTCCAAAAAGGCGTGACAATTAAGAAGGCTTTTAATGATCACAGTAGAGGTTTATGGTATCTGAGTAACCTTAGTTCTAATAGCCCTATCCAAATACAATATTTAACCTAATAGTTTGAGACAATCAATAAACAATAGCGTGGGCGGTCGGGTGAACGGCACACCTGGCATATACAAAGTTACCTATACCATTCCAAGTTCAGACAATGTTTACTTAGTAGATCTACAGGACTATAAAGCTAGAATTCAAATTAATTAACTTCAAGCGCTTTACGGCAACAGTTTATCTAATAATAGCAGGTCTGTATCTAATGTCACCATGCTGGGCTCGGGCCTCTTCTCATGATGAGAAGGGTTAGGCCATAGTCCACCACGCTGGCCAAGAGCGGATTGGTAGACTTCACACACCCTTGAGGAGCTCTTTTTTGGCACTCTCAGGCATGTAGGTTTCCTCACGATGTTTTCCTTCATCGTAAGCAAGCGACAATTTATATGATTAATAAAAAAAAAAAACCGACTTCAAAAAGTAGGTAAACTAAAAAGCAAAAAATAAATTTACTTCGCACAAAATAATACGTTTTTTCATTTAGTAAAATAGAAATTATTAAATAATTATTTTATAATTCTGAAGTCGGTGCCAAGTAAATCGGATAATTAAGTCAGAATATTCAGTCAGAAAATAGTTGATAGAAAGATTAGTCTATACAGAGTTATTGTTTACTTTGCACCGACTTCAGAATTATAAAATAATTATTTAATAATTTCTATTTTACTAAATGAAAAAACGTATTATTTTGTGCGAAGTAAATTTATTTTTTGCTTTTTAGTTTACCTACTTTTTGAAGTCGGTTTTTTTTTTATTAAAAAATTTTTTTTTTACGATTTTAAGTGATGGGTATACCAGAATGTTACTCAAATGAGGAGACGACGGTTACTTGAGACGGAAAACTTATTAATGATAATCCCCGTACTCCTAACCGTTGAGGAGTTGTACCTTCCAGCATCAGCTCAGCAACATAAAATGCTGACTACTAGATGCAGATATCCGAGTAGCTTTAGATAATATATAAAAAACAATATAGAAGCCTTTTAAATTTGAGGGTTGCCCTCAACTTCTCTAGGATCCCATCATCAGAACGTGACTTGAAAAAAATGGGACCACATGACAAGTATATTCTATCAAACAAAAAAAGAATTTCTCAAATCGGTCCAGGCGTCTTCGAGTAATCGGCGAACAAACATAAAAAAAAAAACATACAACCGAATTGAGCCTCCTTTTTTTGAAGTCGGTTAATAAATACACACATCTTCGAAAAGACGAATCTTAACTATTTATTGACAGAGGTGTGTGCCTTGGGTTCGAACTCGAGACCTTTGACTTCGCAGTCCTACTCGGCTATCGCTGCTTACTAGTTTAGCTAACTAGAATTCAAATAAGTTCTTTGACCCGAGCCTTTATTTGCGTCGATTGCTAAAACGGAGAAGTCATAATGACTATCCGGCCTTACGGCATTATATGGCTAAGGAATATTAAAAACATCGTTTTCTTATTTTATTGATGACTAATTATACGGAATTGGCGTTTACGTAATTAAACCTTAGCGGGGAAGTTAATATGTTAGAGTCGTGCAATTTTCCACCCACTTTATGATCTAAAGTAAATAAATTGTGATAAAATCCAAAGATTTTGTTCTTTTCTGACTGTATTTTTTATTCTTTCAGAAAAATGCAATTATGATCGAAACAACAAATGAGCAAATATTAAATTCCATATCCAGAGAAAAAACTTGCCTGGACCGAAATTATATTTCTTTCCATCTTTTATTAAGTTGTTAATTCTACATTTTATATTCAGATATTTTCATTTTTAACGTTGAGTTATGCTTAATATGACCATGCCAGCCTAACACGTCGGTCATAGCAAATGAAACGAGATAAAATCTATTTGAAACCTCTATTTAAAAGGACATGAGTGATTAAAAAGTTATTGGTTAGGAGGGTGAGAGTAACTACTTTCTTTTTATATCCAGCAGAGGTGACTCGTCCAGTTTGTTAGCATTAATGTAAATGTCATTGAATGCCGTCAGACCGGTCGCGATGAATTTTTTAATCGACAACTGCCTCTGGTGTTATTTTGAAAGCTGCAAATTTTTTTATCGATCACTCGTTCTTCGATCGACTAATAAAGCTTCTGCATGACCTTTAAGAACTATTGAGCAAGACATGCGCTAACGAGAATTATCGTTTATCGTTAAGAAATAAATGCATATAATTGTAATTAACACAACTTAAAGGTAGAGGCAATGTATAGTACATGCAACGCGTTCAGTCTTTTATATATGTTCATATAGTTAATAATTATAATTAGTATGAAATCTATATAATATACGTATATAATGAAGTTTGAATAATGAGGGGACTAACAGCAGTAGAAGCCAAAACATATGACGATTTTGCGAATATTTTACGAAATAAGTAAACTTACGATATAGTTACTACAAATACATCTGTATACTATAAATAGGTATCCCGAGTATGACATTTAAGTGTCTAAATTAGTATTTATTTATGACTTTTCACTATTAATTTTAACTTACTTCGTCACTTCGTCTAGTTTCGTCATAAACATTAAAAAATAAAAGAGAAGGTGAACAATTGAAAATCCAGTTACAAAGTAATTAAGTAAACATCGTCATACATCTAATCTAACATTGGAATACTAATTGCAAAATAACTGTCCTAAACACAGTTTATTAACATTCATCGATCAGTCATAATAACTAATAACGGAAGGATTGTCGCAATATATTTCCTGCCATGGAGCATGTTCTCGAAGTAAATTTGTGGAATAATTCAAAGGCAACAATCGACACTAGAGTAGAATAGAGCGACCTCGACTCAATTGAAATCCAATCAAACCACAACTTATCACGAGACAGACGTTTAAAGTACGCACGGCATTATTACACAGCGTCGGAGGCAATGAGTGGAATTGACAATGTCCAACACAATTGACAAGCAGCCAGTGACCCGTCGCCGCGTCGGTAACGATGTGCACCGCGCACGACTACGTTTTATTTGTAATGCAAAACTGCAAACATCCTATCCTCACCACGACCCTCCGCTAGCCTCACATCACAATACATCTAATCTAACTTTGTTAACATTATTTTTTACACAACATATTTTATGAATGACGACATATGAGATAATTTAACACTTTTTTAGTCCAAATTGGTCTAGGAAGCAAAAAATAAAAGGCCAACACAATGACTCACCGTTAATATTTTTTGCCCCAACACAATAGTGAGTTGCTCTTAGTTCTTATTCTTGAAATATGAAATGTTTCATTATGAAGTAACACGTGCGTCAGTTAAAATGTAACGTTCCTCGGAAATGCGCTTTTGATGCACGACATTGTTTATTAATGAAGTACACGCACTTTAAATGCGCATAGGATGCATGGTAATAAAACGCATCGGTGTTTAAACTGTAAAAGCTCTGCCGAGGCACAGAATACGCCGAGGCTAATTATAATTTCTAAATAGTCTTCTTCACAAGATAAATGACTCATAATTTCCAGGTCATTAAAATCTGGGCTACACCATTGTAGGAAGTAATTATTCGATAATGTAACAGATTCTTTAGAGCGCAGAATGACAACGCAGAATTGAGATCCATATCCATTTCATCATTTTCGATGAGTGACTTGTGTCGACACGATAGCTCGACTGTGCTGTATTATTTATAATGTTTGTTAAGTGGACGAAGCAATTCCACGAGTAAAGCATTGATGAATGGAATCGATGACGTGGGCGGGCCGTCAATTAATCAACTTTTTTGTATTTAACTTCAAGAAACTGTAGAACATACAATTATTTCGTCAAGCACAAGTTACATCATTGGCAATTAGATTGTGTAATTGTATGAGCACTCCCGCCGAACTTATGTAGCCCGTCTTTTGTTGGATCTGATAGAATCATTGTATTATACTTCTTGTTTTACGTAATATATGTATTATCATGTTATGCGTGTGTAACACATGTTTTTACACTTGTGAAAATCGCGCAAAAAGAAGTATTCACGTGTGGATAGAAATCTAAACAAAGTAAGTGTTTTCATGCGTCACTTGTTGTGTCAATATTGGAACAAATGTAATGGCACGAACGGCTAACTTGCAAAACAAGAAACAATTGGTGTTTAAAAATCAGAAATAGACCAAAACTTGTAATGCAATCAGTGGAGATGGGGCAACGTGACTATGTTCTAACATGCCGTGGCGGAGTTAAATAAAGCGCGAACAATGAAATAATAATGCTCGTCAAGTTTCGTCTTAAGACAAAACACAGATTTGAAATAACCTTTATATAAAAAATATCATAACATTCATTTTATCTTTTATATTAAACATAGCTAAACCACTTATTCATATTTATATTATGCCGTACCTTCGGGTACAAAAGGAATCCTCATTAAATAAGTTCTCCCTCCCAACCATCTGTTGTCTGCAAACTTTTGGGACGATAAAATTCTGAAATAATGAGAGCGAAATACTAGTATTTATTTATATTATTACCATTATTGCTGCTACTTTTATTCATAATGCGACGCCTAAGCGAGTTCAACTAGTGCGGATTTTCATTGAAATCAATACCAATGCTACCATAAGATGGAGGGCAGGTGGTGGACTCAAATGAAAACATGGCATATAATGCACATTGTCTTTTTGTCAGTTTTACTGCTACCTACATAAAACAGTGATTTCTAAGACCACTAAACGATCACGTACTCAAAACACGCATGCGTGGTCTACTGCATTACCCGTCATTACAGCAAGCACAACCCAACGGTATTCAATCCATCACCAGCCATTTGCAAGGCAGTTATGCTCCAGTTTCGGATAATTGCATTTGCACTTGTTATGCGAAACTAAGCAAGAAGCCAGCTATCGGCCGTTGTTAGCCAACGTAATATAAATAATGCGTACAAATGCAAAATTGCATGTATGCACGTTATAGACTATATTGGCTGTTGATACTCATTAAACTCGGAGTATCGGACACTAAAACAGGAAAGGGAAGTTTTTATTCTTACATAAAATCAATTTTACCCTATTTAATACATATCTAACTTCGGACCATGATGCTCTTTTCATGATGCTGCCATTATACTGCTCAATTGGATAGGTTGTATAAGCTCTGGATTCGAACCCAAGAGCTTTAAAATTGACAGTCCTATGGCTATGGTCTACTCAGGGATGTATTTCGATGCTTTTGTGTTCGAGATGACGGTACGTACTCGATTGTGAACGGAACCGTAATCGGGTTGCCCATAATTTAATCTGATAATTATGATACACAGAGTTTTATTCTGGTTTAACCAAGCAGAACAATTTAAGACGTAGTATATTATCATTTAGTACTAGTGTTTTGAGTTTTAAAATCTTAACTAGCACTTAATTGTATCATCGTCATCATCATATACGCAGTAAGATACGAATCACGCAACATACTGTGCTTATTATTTAGAATCACAATCAAAAACCTATTAAATAATAGAACAGAAGATCTATACAATTCGGTCGCATAATTAAATACAAGGAAATACCAATTTGAAGACGGCTAAAAATAAGACATAAATAAAATGACAGTTTTAACATTTCTTTATCCGTCTTCACCACCGTTAATCAGTTAAATATGTCAGACTCAAAAGTTCAGAACTATTTTTGTAATTTTATTGCGTGAAGGGAAAAATAGACGGAAATGATCTAGCGACATCGCGTGACTTCGTTACTGCACAATTAGGACGCGCTACTTAGATCGTAACATGTTACGTGGATGTCTCATCCATCCGTTTTTACTAACTAATATATGTATTCAGAGTACCAGAAGAGTACTCAGTATCACCAGTAATCATTGTTGTAACTTAACAAATGTACCACTCGGTCAAAATTTGACAAAAAATTTTGTGAAGAAAATCTAAGTAATGACTTTGCGTGAAGAAAAATTACACAGTAGCCACCTCAACTGCATAATGGAAATTGACAATAGAGTTAAGAATACATTATGGGATGGTAATTAGCACATTAGCAGTCCTCGATTGAGCGTCTGTCTTCCTCAATCCCACACTAGTTCTGCTGTCAATGTTCAATAGGCATTCAGCTCAGACTGCGTTGGTCGTGTTTATTGTTCCGTGTGGCTGGTAACGCTGGGAATTCACGAGACAATCAATATTTGACGAAAACAGTCATCGTTGTGAGGTTATCTGATGGCATTGTAAATTATGGCGCATCGGTACCAGCCACCAACATCACCGCCTACGAATATTACAATATTTTCGTGTAAACCTTCGTAGAATATTCAGAGATAGCGTTCGATATTTATATCATAGAAAGTAAAGTTATCGTTGTTTAATTTTATCTGTTTTATGGTTATGTAGTTTCAGTATCAGGGTCAGGTCAGGTTTATGCAAATAATAAGATATATTTACGATTGAAGAAGTCCTTTCAAAGTCAAATTGGTAATATTAATCCGTATTTTTCTAGACTACGTGACTTGCTTGGATAAATTGTTAAAATAGTGTGGTAATTTTCAAAGTCAATCGTCGCTATGCTTTTATTTGTAACAATGCCTTCTTATAATCATCTCATCTTCTTGAAAAATAAATAGTTAAAGCATACAATAACTTACATAATCACATACTTAAGAAAAGTCACAGTAAATTAGCCAAACTACGAGTATTACCTTGGGACTCTGGTCGTTTTCAATAGCAACGATTTTTCAGAGTAGGGGTCAAACAACTTGCCTGCGGCGTAGTAATTACTTCCTAGCAATAACAGTCGGGTATCGTGTTAGCTTTTTGTTGACTTTTTCCAATGGTGCACGTGCGAATCGTTCTAGAGGCCTCGCGAGGGCGCTGCCGGCCGACCGTGAAGGAGTAATCATTGCCCTTCTACGAATTGTACAATGTGAGGCATTTGGGTGAGCCGTCACTACATCAAATGAAACACCACTTATTTAAAGTGTCCTCCCTCGCAAGCATTACGCAAGGCGGTGAGATGTCAACCAAAACATAATTTCACTTTCTTTCGACCACAGCGTAGGATGGGCGTGACGTAGACGAGTGCCCGGCCGCCTCCAGCGCTACAGCGATTGCATACTTTCCCTGTTTTATGGGAATCTCAGAGGCTTCTGTGATATAACAATAATGTGAAAGCTATAGCGAAACATTGCTTTTTCTTAAAGAAAGTGACGAAGAATACCCATAACGGTCATCTGCCATCTAAGGACACGTGTATGTTAACTCGATTGTAACAGAAGCCTGTACTTTGTATATGGAAATCGTTCACTGTAAAAGGTCAAGATTGTCTCTCATGCCAAAGATGGAAAGAAATATAGAGACGAACAAACATAATGTATTGAAATCTTCATTTGCCGTGCTAAAATGAGGTTCTATTGTCTATAACAAAGAGTTTACGTCAAACTGTTCAAGTATACATTTGCATTTTAAGTGTGTTTTAGTGTATATCTTTCATGCCCACGTCTTAGGCATGCGAGTGGAGATGCGTAAATCACTGTCAGTGCTTTCAAATACGTACACCTAAACTACGACCTTAAGAGAATAGTGGGTGTTCGTTATTAACATTGACACACATTATACGTTGCAATTGCAGCGACATTGTCAACATTTCGGCTCGAATCATAATTGTAAGGAGCATATAATGGTTATTACGACTGTTCAAGATTAGTCTAGGTAAAGGTGAGCAGTGAGCGAAATTTTGATGCAGCGTAGACGTAAATTGTACATACGGTATAATTTAAATATTGTTCAGTTAAGCAGGCAAAATTATCGGTTCATCCATAACTATCCGATATAGTGTACGAACAAATTAACGCCCACGTAAAATTATTTAATAACAAATAAATACATAGTGATGAACAAAGAGTCTAATTAATCCTTCAGAAGTTATTCGGCACTATACAAAGGAGTTGTTAGCGGTAATTCCCGAGTGATTGACGACTATGCCTTAGCCCTATTAAAAAAACATTAAACGTCTATCTAACGCAAATCATTTGCCACAAACAGTTCAGCTAGGTCAAGTGTGCAAGCATCTAGCAACAAGGTCAGCACTTCTATAGATATGCTAAGGACATAAGCTTAATTAAACTTAATTTTTAACCTTACATGTTCTAAGTAATATAAGTTGTGTGAATGTTGTGTGATATTTTATCCAAAGTCAAATATGACAAAGTGTACTAAGATCATGCATATTAAACATCTATATTTCGATAAATCGGTTAGATTACTTATTTTATTGGCTAATGGCCAACTTAAGTTGCTTTTATAAGTATGTAGATTGAATAGGTCTAACGACTACTGTGCGACAATTAATTAATGACGGATTTACAAGTTCTCTAAATAAAATACGATACGTTCAAAAATATACTACTCACTCAGGGAGGTCACCATCTAAAGGCTGATTGTGGCAAGGGAGCTTCTTGACTAGTGCAACTGGCCATTCTAGTTTATTTTATTTTAAATTTCAGCTTGAATAATATATGTTGTGATCTAATCGTAGTTTAAAATAAGATTAACTTAGTTACATATAATTTGACTACCACGTTATGCAGAACAACTAGATAATATGCATCAAAGCATGCACCGAGGTGAATTTTCGACTGTCTGACGTTCAAAATATGACAAAATCTTCGTATTTTCATGACTACTAGATAATATGCATCAAAGCATGCAGCGAGGTGAATTTTCGACTGTCTGACGTTCAAAATGTGACAAAATCTTCGTATTTTCATGACTACTAGATAATATGCATCAAAGCATGCACCGAGGTGAATTTTCGACTGTCTGACGTTCAAAATGTGACAAAATCTTCGTATTTTCATGACTACTAGATAATATGCATCAAAGTATGCAGCGAGGTGAATTTTCGACAGTTTGACGTTCAAAATGTGACAAAATATTCGGATTTTCACGATTTTCATCTTTGTTAAATACATAGACACTTAATAATGTGATCGTGCGCGTGTCTACATTCTAATTATTGATCTTGTAACGAATTAGAAAAATTTAGACAAGGATAGGAGGAATTAAGGAATTAATTAATTTGAAATTTCGGAAAATTGTTTCGTTTGTGACAATATTATGTGTTTATGAAGGAAACGCTCGTCACCTTTCAGACAGTTTTCCGATCCACTGACTCAACCGTTATAGCTTTACGCAACATCAATCCTCTGTTATTGAAACGTATAATAAAATAGGAATTACAAAAAATATAATTCTATCTTTAGGTGCCTGTTATATTTGATGACCTATATGCTGTGACAGTTGTGTTTATAACTGCTATGGCAAAATTATTTCCTGTAAAAAAGTGATCAAAGGATTACAACGTTCGCAAAAAAAAACTAAATTTTAAAATCTATCAAAATCACAACACACTATATTTTATATTGTTATTATAGTTAATATGCTATAAGATCCTTGATCATCAGGAATAGCGCGGATAGCGCCACTTTAAAATCTCTAGAGTGATCGACTGGACTTTTTAGGGAAAACCAGGTTACTTCACCCGCAAAGGATTATGGATAACGGCTAGTTTTCCCAAGAGAGAGGAGAGGTATATCTTCAGTAGTTTTTTTTTTGAAAGCTGGATCCGTCTACACATGTATGCTTTTAGCATTTCACGTTCTTCGCAAAGAATAGTAATTAGCAAAGTTCTCTGGTCGGGTGTTAACAATAGTAAATGGCAACACATTAATTCGTTCATTGTGAAGAATACACGAGCACGCGTTCATGTAAAGAGAAATTTGACAATGCACTTACAAAGAAAGTTTATAAGTCATCAGAACGTGATTAAAACAAACGAAACGTTCGCTCATTAACTAACCATCAGATAAATGTTTAAGAACGGTATACAATTATTACATTTTCTTTCTTATTTGGCGATATATTTAGTGTTTGAAAATCATTTAAATATATTCCTCACTATATCCTATTTAAATGTCTAGGTAGGTATAGAAAAAAGCTGCTCGCATTCAGAATGAGTATGTTTGATCAGTCGAACTAGTGTTAATAGACGAGGACGGATACAAAACATCGTTTTTGATAGTTTTCTGAAGGTATTTAACATGTAGTTTTGTTTATTAGAATAAATATAAGAAAAATCGATCAACAAATAATTAAAAACAGTTTATTATTGAGTTTCCTTAACTGTTCTATCATTATATTGGTCATCAGCCTCAAAAAGATAAATATCAAACTATTTTAGAAATGTCACTGATTGCCTGAGGTCGGGATTTCATAACCGGACAATATAAATCATCCAGAGATGGCAACAAGAGAATAAAACCATACCTTCTATGCGAATAAAAAATCTTCATCCGTTCCAATTAAATACAGCGCTTGGTCCATGGTTTACGACTGACATTTGACTTTTATTTCCTCTTACAATAGCCTCTCGTGTAGTAATTTAAATACATTTTGCATGTGTAACATAAAGATGGATAAAATCAGTGGCGGGAGATGAAGAAAGTGACACAGTAACCTGCTTGTGTCCAAGTCGAAAGAAGCGAGAGTAATTGGCTAAGGTCTGGCGGCACAACGGGCGTGGTGACCTTAAGACTCCAAACAGGAACTTGCCAAATCGCTTCTAGCCTCACACATGGGGGCCGCCGTGTGGAGAATGTTTACGAGTTTTAGTGTTCCGTACAATAAACTGTGAACACGGAACACTTACGTATGAGATCAGCTCATTGTCTGTGATAGCCGTTTGTCTCAGAGACGTATTATGCCACTTATATCTGGTCATACAGTGCAAGCGAGTATCTAAGTGAAATATCATCAGTTAAAAGAGCGTAGCAAAACATAGGCCAATGATCAGCTTGGATCTAATTGACTGTCTGTTTCAGTTGCCCGCTTGTGATGGAGAAACTGTTCAGTTAAGAAAACGATCAATATTTGTTTTCAATCAAGTCAAAATCATTGATTTCAAAGGCTTTACAGATATCAGTTCAATGGTCTACGCATATATGTATTTACAACCAGCTTGTACTGTTTTTACTATTAGGCATAGAAAAATAAAAAAGGTAGATGGAGTGTATAAGCATTGTATTTGCTTTGGTGGCTTCACTTTTCGTATTTGGTAGAATCAGCAGATGAAGCATAGAGATGAGTAGTAGGCGATTGAAACCTTTTAGTAGCTCTGTAGGTACTTCAAAATTTCGATAGACTCATTACTTTATATTATCAAGGTATATTACAATAGATAATGTATCCTCCAATATGTATAGCATACAGGAAGAGACGTTCCTACAAAATTGTGCCGTGTGAATGTCCGCAAGGGAAATTATAATTAAAGCACAAGAATTTGATCACTCGCCATAAATTAGAAGTATTTGACAAAATTAGGTGAGGCATCGTCGAAATTGCAATTTCATTAATTTAATGGACGCACGCTAGTCACGCCATTCAGAAGCGGTCAAAGTAGAAACGTAAGAACAAATTGTTATCAATATCGAAGCTAATGACACAATTACTGACAATATGTACACGTAACAAGGAGCCCAAATTTATGTTATTACGTCTGCGTAAGTGTAACGTATAATACACCCGTCAGATTTGACGGTTATTTACTAAATCATATGACGAAAAGCAATTTAACGTCGATCTAGTTTCGCAATTCGCAATACAAACTGACAATGTCCAATTGTGTAAATGTGGTAATGAAAGTGTTACCCATTTCAATCCGCGGCTCAGAGCCTACAGATTGTCTGATCGCGTAATGAATTACAGCACTGAATCAATCAGGACAATTATATATTTGACACCGAAATAATACAAGTAATGGTTGCTGTTTTCGATTAAATATTTGCAAATAACGACACCAAATACAAAGATATTGGGGTTATTTTCACAATTAGTAATGGTTTTGTTACGCGAATGCAGGATTTATTATTACCCGGCAATTTTGTAACAGCTGCTACTCGATATCAATCTTAACTGCAAGTTCCTAGATCTATTTAGAAACAACGGGAAACAGTAGTTCCTCACTGGCAGAAGTGAATTGCCGACATTTATTGCGTCTGTTAGTACAAATGACGCGTTTAGTTGTACAAGTGTTATAATAGTGCTGTGGACGGCGACGCAGCGACGATCAAACTTCGACGCACGCGCAGAACACGCAATACAACTACTTTCGCCGATTAAAATCCAACGCCGTCCGAGATTTTGTACGTGACAGACGTTTAACGCGTACCTATGACGAAAGTACGTCACGATTCGTACAAATTATTTATTTGATACAATAATGACGACTTATAAATCCGTCACGACGTACCCTCAAGTCGAGCTGACAATTTGAGTGTGTTCATCGGAACACACTCAAATTGTCAGCTGACGGCGAATTCCTTTATCGATAAATTTAATAGTGAGTACACAAAACAGCAATATTCTCGGAAGAAATCTCTTTGGTGTGATATAAAAGTAAATAATTTCACACTTAATACTGCTATTACTTTCAAATTTAAAACCGCCTGGCAAATTGAGATCCCGCGTCATCGTCGTAAAATTAAAGTCTTATTCAGAAACAATTTGAATATTTATAAACCACTTGAGGAAGAATAAACAAACATTAGGTATGCTATATCAGAATCAAACTGGTTTTTAATGTAGGTCTGTGATCCTGTCTATAGAGATTGTAGACTGATTGATGAAAGCCGTGAAATATGGTAAAGGATTAGTGCGACAACAGCTTTCTCCTTTAATACCGATTATAAAAATTCAACCAATAAATCAACATTAACAAGCATTGCAGCCAGAGGCTATGTGTGAACACATGAACAAAAGTTATACAGATTATAAGAGTGCAATCGGCGCCAAAGTGAAATTGAACCGGAACATTGAAAAGAAATCGATACGTATAGCTACGATGTGGTAAGCCAATTTTGAAAGCTGATGTCTTATTCCGTAGTCCATATATTGGCTATAAAAGAATATTTTATTGATACTGCACTACTCATTACAAGTACTTCCGATTTGCGGTGCAGACAACCGCATTGGGTTTTATAATGTATCATGTAACAATATTATTATTGATAATTTATGATATTTCGATGGAATGGTATCTCGGAATGTTTAATATAAAATTATGTATTTTTTTTATTCTTTAAAAAAACGCCACCTTACTTGAAAATCTTTGTAAAATGTAGTACCTAAGACTGCTTAGGCGAAATAGCTAGTTTCTTTCGCCATAAAAAATGCTTGTCAGGAGTAATGAAAGCACTGTTTAATTGATCAATTATGCGTAATAGGATAAGAAAGTTGTACCTTAGTTTATTCATAGAGCTATCGTGTACGCAATAGACACAAGTTGAGGCCTATCGAATACAGCTTTTAGAAAAGAAAATATAAGAAAACTGGCAGAAAAAACTTTTGCCAAACCTTACAGGAAAGACAATAAAATACTTTAATAAAATTGTACATCTTTGATTTGTCAAAACAAAGTGCCTACGTTATAAACTCTCTCAAACTCAATATTTTTTTTAACTGGAACAGTGATGTTAACAGAAAGGAAACATCCGAAACGTATCGAAAGCGGTAAATTCATAATATTCAATTACAGAACTTTGAAACAATGAAGTTAGGCAATACACACATAATATGCACCGTAGAGTAGATATTATCGTCGAATTGGCATTAGTGATCAAGTCGTGAACGTTAATGTACGCTCGTGCGCACATAATTAAGTAACGTTTGTTATAGGACCTTATGTAATACAGCGAAAGTATACGAGAGATTCTACAACACATTCCTGCGTAAAAATCGATATTTACCGGTGTCAAGATAATCAGACTTGTCCACAAATAAATTAACCATAAATAATTACATTGTCACGATTTTTTTTATATTGCCACCGTCGTCGTCGTTCCAGATAATTGTCACGAATTTGTCTTAAAATTAGTGACTACGTTTTGGAGTCAAGTAGAGCGCGTCGCGTTGGACACAGAATGAAATAAAAAATATCTATTGCAGCGACTGTCAATCAACCGATGTACTTATTTTTTACTTTTTAAAACTTTTTCTTAGCTTAGTATAACTTTCTGCATTGAAAACACTTTCCATCAATTACCTGTTCAATGGAAAGTCTTTACGCACTATAAATATTATACACGCTTTTTATAAATAAAACTATTTAAAACAGTATAAAACCGTTAAACAATAAATAAGGTCTGTCTACCTTGCGTGATAGGGTTCTGCATCATAAAATTTTATTTGAGAAAACGAACTACAACAGAAACCGCGACAGACTAACTTACCTTTTTTTATGAAGTTTTAACTTTCTTTTCACCTTGCACGAAAACTGTCGGAGGTAATGCAACCCTCGTGGTCATCATTTCGTTGAGAAATCTTTATCAATCACTACTTTCCTACGAAAGTCGTCATTCTCTGTCAGCGATATGACTACATACATAATGTTATGCTCACTGTCATAAATCTTCATTTACTGTACAATACGACTTCTTTTGTTTCCTCTGAACACTGACTTTCTTTAAAGAAGTCAATTTGATACTTTCTATACAATACAGTCCTCGAGAAAATACGTTGGCAGACGAAATATATCTCAAAGCGATGCCAAGAGTTACGCTTTTCAATTTTGAGTATAATACCGAACCGGAGAAAAATTTGTAGCATGTTAGTTTTCATTCGTTTTCGTTCTTGGCATGAAAAGCTTTTGAAGCGAAAAGTTTAAATGCCATTTAATATTGAACACTCGCCCATGTTTCGCGTGCGACAAAAGGGTTGGTCTGTTCAGTTCAGGGGTGTGCAAGGTGTGGCTATGAAAACCGCGACCTACTATCTTATCCGTATATAGGTTAACAACGTATCATGTCAGTTATTCTATAAAAAAAACTATGTGATCATCACCTTTGACACGAACCACGAAAATAAATTGACGCGCCTTTATGAGCATCGCTGCGCTAAATTCTTGGCGAACTCAATTACCTACTTTTAGTGGTCTAAATATTTGCACATTTGGCTCTATTAAACCTACTTGCGTGCGTTACAAGTGGATTTCAGTTTCACTTTCGTTCACCTTTCGAATAATATTAGCAACACAGCATACAAAGTAATTTAAGGTATCAAGGCATAAGACTAAGTGTAGGAAGGTATCAAGCAATATGTATTATTTGAAGAACTTAATACTCGGTTTGAAATGACAGGATATAAGTCAAGACACAACATAATATTACTTGCACTCGCAGCGATTTATATTAATAACACTGTGTTAGACTAACATTAAGTGGTGTAGAGTGACCAGGTTTCTATGATTTATTCGGGGCCAAATATTTCGCCTAAGTAACAACGAAATGTTCGCAGCTTTAAATTTATTGCGCCAAGTTGAGAGTTTATTTGACAGAAACGTATAGAAAACCAGACCGCGCTGGTGGCACTTAGATTTCTCCATTTGATCGTTAGAGCACTAATTCGAAGAAACAGAAACAGGAATGTCAACTTGAGCCTCGAAAGTTCCATAACCTTAATCAGCTTCATTTCCAATAGTGATCAATAACAAAAACTGCAAATAAGTTCCTTATAAATCAATAAATACTCGACTGTCTTTGAAATAATGTCTAAAAGTACATAGTAAAAGCTGAAATAACATAGCAATTTTATAAAGACAAATCGCGATAAAATAGTGAGTAAACCTGTATGAACAATGTTGCTATTTATCGTCCGATAACAATAGTGACAGCGGTGTCCCATTTAAAAACTGGTCACAACAGTAGCATTGAGGTGGACGGCGAAATGAAACCCCGACCGGGCGACCGGACGCGATCGTCGATATCACATTAGAAAACCGTTGTGGGTAGCTAGTAGGTACACACCTCGATGCATATTGGTTACACCAGTTAAGTTCACTTCACGAGCACCCAGCCAAGCAATGGCGGGTAATTCGAATCGAGATCAACTCGAATAAAAATAGAGCAGATCTTGATCTGCTTAGTTTTCTACTGGAACTGGAGTAGCGGCATAATTAACTATGATGTTGGTAGGAAAACCGTAATTAGTTTATTTATGGGACGATACTACATTCGAGTTTGCAATGTAAGCGCTAAGTGGCGTTAGAATACTAATGTGGGACACTCATATCCTGTGGGTGCGGTAATGGGTGATTGCGACTCCTGCCTGACTCACAAACCACATGTTGTCACATAACAAATGTCTAGCTTATGTTGTATCATTTTTTTTTCAACGTACAAGGCAATGATATTATATAAAAACAAAAGCAGATATGTTATAAGCGCTCGCGCTGTGAATACTCAAATACGTCCCAATTGGGACGTCTTGTGTTTAGTTTGCGTGTGGCCTGCGTCGAGCGCAGTCACGTGCGTACCACTGAAGTGCAATCATTAAAACTATAGCTATCTCTTTCATTTGCGTGCTATTTCGTATCTTTTGTTTTACTTATCAGTTACATTTGTCAATGTGTGCAATTTGGAATAGCTCGGAACGGATTTAAATCGTAATTTCTATGAACGTAACATATCTATAGTTCTATAATATCATTGGTACAAGGCATATTTTGGCAAGTTTTAGTGACCACACAAAAGTAATATTTGTTGTAGGCTGTTAGCAAAGCTTACACGTATACAATAAGAGGTAATACGATACTCATTGTTATACTAGTTGTCAGGCTTTCTGGCCTCTGACTACCGGTAATGACTGCCATAGATCTAAAATGGCAACCGGGACCGTCGTCTTAACGTGCTCTAAAAGACATGGAGGCAAACTCTTTATGTTGAGACGGTCACTTATCCACGACCAGCCGCGGTCAGCATTGCTTAACCTGCAAGATAGACCGATCCGCGCGACTTCGACTTAGCCACGACCTGCAGCTGATCCCATGTAACTACCAAATTAATAATGTTCCGGAATAGAGAGACATACTACAGCGCACACATAACTATATAACATGGTAGGCAATTACCTGAATATTATTAAATATTAGCTCTATTTATTTATAGCTATCCTACCTACTTGCTTATAGATTCATGAGTACGGCTGTGGTAACTGATTGGCCTGACGGGTGAAGTGACTATAGCAATATATTTTGCTAATCGCTCATTGTAACGGCAACGGCTACCAACGAGTACGGTACCTTCTGCATTACTTCAAAGCCTGAGGCTTACGTGTTTTATACGTCATAGATTTAAGGTACCGTACCTTCGTAAAGAAAATAAACCCTTACGTTCGGCATGTATCTAATTCTGTTTGCCTGTAATTTATCTATTCAGAATATCCATTATATATAGTACGAAGTATTAGATGTAATTTTGTGAAGTTACATTTAATTATACTGATTTACGTA
Source organism: Hypena proboscidalis (assembly GCA_905147285.1). Taxonomy (NCBI): domain Eukaryota; kingdom Metazoa; phylum Arthropoda; class Insecta; order Lepidoptera; family Erebidae; genus Hypena; species Hypena proboscidalis. The sequence continues at coordinate 5,687,544 of LR990132.1, forward strand.
GGTAAAATAACATTTAGCCATTTTAAGATTGTTGCCAACTCTAATAAAAGTATAAATTTAATTACTGCAAAGAACTTAGCGTAAAGAAGACTTCACCTTGTTTCTTGTGAACTAATTAATTTACGACAACAACTACTCTTTATTAAATTAATTCTAATTTGGTTTACTGATTTTCTATTTACCTTTCTCCACTCGCTTTTATGGCATAAGCTTGTTTTAACTTGACCCAATGACGTAAAACTAGGTAGGTTCAGGACTTACTATAGAGTCGAAGGTAGCAAACAGAAGCATCTCGTTAGGCACAAGCAAGAATAATCTGATATATAAGATGGAACCGAAGCCAACAATCAATGAAAAGTGAATATTAATAATACCTATGGAAATGTCGAACACCTGATAAGACTAAATTCTTTAGAAGATTATTACACCACTCACGGCGCAAATGTTTTTTTAACCAACACACTTTCTATGTTTACTGTGATCATTACTTACAACGTTATGGATATCATCTATCGGGTGCTGTTCGTAATAGGCCTCATATTTAAAGATCCGTATCAAACCAAAATACACGAAGCCATTAAATTTGATTAAGACCATTAACAGTCAATCATTATACCTTTCAAATAAGTGGAATGTAGAGATAAATGATAAAATCTATATTAATGATTGGCATCGTATACCGTTTGGGAGTTTGGGAGCAATGTATATTACACGATGACCGTTTATATCATCGTAAATGATGATAGATAAATCTAGCTGTAAGTGGATTACATAATGATCATTATTCAATCTATTGTTGCATACCGGTTCGGTTATTCATCGCGGCTGTTATTAAATATTTTCTTTATCGATACGGTGTTATCAATTATATCGACTTGAAAGAGTAAATAAAACTAAGAAACTTAAAATGATAAAAGAAAGAAGAAACAATGTTCTATCAGCAAAGTTGATTCATGAACCATATTGGACAAACATTTCTTTTGAAATTGTTACAGTTAATAAGGTTGACATTTGTCGAAAGAACACGCGAATTTAGGGTTTAGTCTTTTAAAATATCTCTACAAAAATAGTATCACGGTGGATCATGAATCTGCTTTGTTGATAGTAGATACATTTATTTTTGATATCACGAATTTAGCGGCAAATGTTTTTACAGCAATTGCAGTGGATCGCAAAGTTTATTTTATAATTTTAAAAACTACAATTTATAAATGTAAACACTATACGAATGAACTCTACCGCACGCGGACCAACCCGCTTTCTAAATAAAAAAAGTTCATTATTAAATATAGAAATGTCATCGAACCCGTAATCTCTTCCCGTGGGTGTGTTCCTCAGATTATATCATAAGAATCTCAAGAATGTCGGTTAAGCTACTTTACCGTATTTGTTGTTTTTTTTTTCTTCTTTTGATGTACCAACAATTGACAATAAACCATATAATTGTCACCGATTAAAATCAAGCGCGTGCTCAATATGGGATAGTGTGTAAAAGGTACAGTGGCCCAAGGCTTTCTCTTTGCGGTTGTCATCACAAACAATAATTAGTACTGTCAGTTTACTATCAAGATATATGTCAACTAGCTTGGCAGGATAACGTTTCTAATTCAAATATAGTACCAACACTACCGACCCACTTGATTATAGTGAATGACATCAGGTTTCAAATAAAATCTGCCTGTTGTTTTTTTTTTGGCATTGCGCCCCCTCTCCCTATTGTGCCAGTGCCTGCTAATGGGATCTTTTACTAAGCCTCTGCTGCCAGCCTATTTGTCTGTCCATCAGTCAGCGGGAATTTTTGTTATTCGATAGCTTTCAAGCCTTTTAACTTTTATAATATTTGAACTTAATATTTTTGGAGCAACACAAAAACTTATAATTTCTATATTTAATTCGGATTCGGAATCATTCATATGCGAAACCTCTTGTCTTGTTCGCTGATTACTCGAAGACGCCTGGAACGATTTGAGTATTTTTTTTGTTAGAAAAAGTATACTTGTCATGTGGTCCCATGCTCATCAGGTCACGATCTGATGATCGGATCCTAGTAAAATCAAGGGGAAACAGTCATCATTCTGATGCTAGAGGGTAAAACTCCTTAATGTTTAGTACGAAGATAGTTTTTTAATTATAGGCTCCTTTAGGCAGTTTAATGTATTCTTTTAAATTAACAGAGCTGAGGCGAGACGATGAATATTACTTAAGTATATCTTAATTTTTTTACATAGCATTTTTGGTAACTGAAGTCGGTTTTTTTTTTGTAAAATTATATAATTCGAGTGATTGTATTCATGTTGTTATAATTGACCTGATGTTTTTTTAATGAAAGTAAATATAGATTTTGGGTCGACCATGAATTGTGACCTGTAAATTGTATAAACATGGACAGCATATTGCAGAAATCAAGCCATATAACAACTGCTTATCGACAACATACTCACGTTTTATGCGCTTCTAGGACACAGCCTTTCCAATGACATAACTTTCATTTCCCTCATTTTATCGTTTATAAAGGTAACACAAGTTTCATGTACACGTACAATATTATGTAAATCTTGATCTTAAATTGATTTATATCCTTGCCTAACCCAATTCTTATTATATTATCAGGCTACTTGCCGTTGAAATGCTAAGCAGAACCTATAATGTTATCTAGTTAGATTTTGTTTTTTTTAAACAACGACGTCCGCACTAGGAATAACTCCTGTGTCGCGGGGGTGTTGCATACATTTCACACACACAAAGCACACCCAGAGTAAGAACTTATCTTTGCGAATCACACAAAGGTTTGTCCCATGTAGGGATCGCACCCACAACACCAGCGCAGTTGAAAGTGGTGAGGCGACCGCTTTAACCACTGCGCCAACCGTGCACTCAGATATTTTGAGAAAAGGATGCGTAATTGACTTTATTTTCAAGCTTTTTATGTGGAATCTAGTCGGCTAACATATTATGATATGATTTTAACAGTTATATTATCAAAATGATCTTATGAGGAAATTCAGGTCTTTGCTAATTAGCTAGAGCTATGATGATTAATCTAACAGAGATATTGAGTTATTATTATACTTCGTAATGATATTACATACATAATGAGAATTACGAACATGTCCGATGTTCGTAATTCAATAGTTAATTATATCTTAAAATAACATGACTCGACAAATAATGACAGTAATGACTTTATCTAGAAATAACAATACACAATTGCATTTTTTTACATACTATTGGTACAACTATTATTGTACATAATTAATTAATTTACTATTTTCTCCCCGCGACTTCACTCTCATGTTAAGTCGTTAAAAAGTAGCCTAAGTATATGTTAAGCTACATTTGTGCGACATGTCATCAAAATCTATGCAGCTGTATTTTGCGTAACAACTATTCACACATACTCACAAATTTTCACATTAAGAATATTAGAAGGATACACAATAAACGAACATTTATTTAAATATATTTTCTCAAAATGTGTATGATATCGTGAACGTGGACATTGATCGAATTTACCCAAAGCAATTGCCGACGACAAAACCTCACACGGTAAATACAAGTCTTGCAGCAATATAAAAGGGGTAATAACTTCGTAATCATTATATATTTTTCCCACACTTAACATCGTTTAAATACTATTTTAGGCAAATACAATTTCTGTATACACCCACTTTCATACACAATTAAATTTATATATTTTGCAACCTTTAGATGAAATTTTTGTGCGTGGGAAGGATCAAATAACTCACTAAATAGGCTAGGCTTTTATGTCTCGAGGTCAAAAAATTAAACATAAATAAAAGGTACACAAAACCTGGTTTACACATTAAGTAATACGATTCCAGTACAAGATGGACTCGTATTGTTTTTTGGCTTCCCGTTCAATGCGAGACCACCAGTTATACTGGAAATGTATAGCTTACTGTGTAACCGTGTACCCGAGTAATATAATAACTTTAGTCACACAATGCGAATATCAAGTTAATATAGACTGTAGGTAGTAGGACTAGACTATTTCATTCTATTTTGGTAACAAATTACGACTCTGTCATGCTAAACACAACATACCCTTGGTATTTCTTTTTAATATTATTAAACTAGCGGTTTACCTAGATATCAATATTATAAACAGAAAGAAATAGATATTTTGTTGGTTTGACTACCTACTGGAATGACTACCAATAATTCTTTACTATTAGAATTTTATATTATTCCTGAGTAACATGCCTTATATTTATCGAGGTACCACGTGGGTGACGTCGCGCTCGGATGCTAATATAAAAAAAAATGGTACAATTTTAACTAATTAATTTAATCTAAATCTTCAATAAGTAAACATTTTCTAAACTATCCGGAAACTTGTAAGGGACTGGTGAAATATGAATTTGAGGCTTAATAATCCATTAGAGAGAAAAGTATCAATTAGTTTGCCCAGATCGAATAATACATTTCCTAATTTGTGCCATTTCCCACAAATTACGATGCGCAGTACATGTCCGTGGCTACTTAATTATGCACATTGCACAGCAGTACCCATACCTATTATGTTATACCTACTACATTCCACTGATGGTTACTGGGGACGACTGTTAGCAGTAGGCACTGTTACCAGAGGATGGTGACAACAACGTGCAACCACCGTGACGACACGGAAATACGGGCAACATTTAGAAAGCAGTATCGTTATTTGCGCATACGCATATTTTCACTAGTTTTATTGTTAGTCAAATACTGATAAGACTTGCAGAGATTTTTTGTTTATTAGCTATGGTGGCGCGAATTCCGTGAAGACAAATTTCATAGACAGTGTCTATGAAATTTGTGACATTATAGTAGGTATATAAATTAATAGGGACTGAAGGCGGATTATTGAATTCTTCAGTGGCTTCTATAATACAATCTATCTTATTAAAAAGTGTCTGCGCGCGTTAAGATGCTATAGAAAACCACGTAGCAGCCAGTACAAAATGGAGCGATAACTTGGGCATCCAAGATAAAGTTGAACCACGAATAGATGCATGAAAATAGGAAAACATTCTTCCTTTTTTAAAAATGGGTTTTCATGCAGGTATGTGTGACAGACAGGTCCCAGGTCAATTTCCCCGATAGCGCTAAGGGTTCATTTACTTTTCGGTGTACTACTCTTTTTATTCCTTACAGATTCCTTATACATTACTACAAGATACGCTAAAATAACTACCCATGACGCATTTCAATTTTCTAACTGGCTAAATGAAAAACAATAAACTATTAATTAATACCAAGTTTATAGGCACTAGGGTAAATCAAGAACAATTTTATTATTTGCTTCCTACGGAGTCTGCCCTTGGCGTCATACAAACGTAGGGTTTCCACTAACAACCAAGCCCGACAAGTGACGAACAATTATTATAGGTTATATAAAGTAAACGGGTTATAAAATCAATGAGCTAAGTACATAACATACATTTTGTCTGAACGTGTGGTGTAGTGGTTTAAGCGGTTACCTCGCCGCTCTCCACTGCTCTGGTGTTGTGGGTTCGATCCCCACATGGAACAAATCTTTGTGTGATTTACAAACATTTGTCCTGAGACTGGGTGTGCTTGAGTGAGTTGGATAGTGTAATTGCTTTTGGCGTTCTATCTAAGGTAAAAAAACAGCATTGATTTCCTGACGTTTTAGTATTAACTGTTATTGTTACTAAGTGTAAGTGTTTCATGACGCCACAGTGATTCTATTTCATTATCAACCATTGTATGCCATAACTTACGGCGACATGACGCTAACTTATGCAATATTTATATGGTACAAACTGTTGCAAACCAACTAAAAGAAAAGTTTTTTTTATAATAATATAAATTAGTATTTAAAAGAAGATTGTATGGCTAGTCCCCAATTAGTTTGTAAAGCCGGGATACAGCAAAATGTCAACAACTAAATTATATGAAAATTTGAAATTTCATTTAGATTAACTTGAAGTTCCATATTTATACCTATGAAATCCGAAATCCTAGACAAATGCAATCAAGATTTATACAGACAATGTAAGAACCTAAGAACCCTCAGTCTTTTAAATCTGACGTTTATTTTCTGTCCTTATCCCTTAGTCCTTCCTACTTACAAATTCTTTTTAGCGACTAAGTGCTTTCCACTTCGATTTTAATTTCCAAGGAAACTGGTGATGTAGTTTTTACGTCAAATAAGTCGCAAGTAAATCCAATCACAGTAATCACGTACACGGTCAATTCTCTAATCATCTTGAAAATGAGTTTCTTAGCAGTCCGTTAAGAGGTTATTAATTTTATTTACTAAACATTCTGACCTTGACGGGGGTCAATCCATTAAAAACGGACTATTTTACTGACAGTACAATCTATTAGCAGTTCGGAAATGTAATTGGAGAAAGTAACTAATTACCGTTGTAAAGCGAATAATGTAGTCAAGCAGACACGCAAGCAAAATATGAGTGCCAAAGCTTTCATCTTTGTGTTGTACACGGGCTCTAAATGGCTGTAATGAGTTTGCACTGCACCAGATGAGGCAGTGCAATGAGGAATCGATTACTCACCAATCGATACAAACTGGGATCGATGATTTGAATCGGTATTAAACGTAACAGTCCGCGTTTAGCGGTTAGAAATCTATATTTAGAAGAAATAGAAGCCATATACAGGAAAGAATATTATACATACAGTTAGCCATTGTTGCATTCGTAATGGCAGTGATTAAGTGTTTAAGATCTGTAATCGACTGAAACACGTTTCGCATTTAATGACGTGATTGGTGGAGGTAAATTAAACAATAGTAAAAAAAGTAGATTTAGAAATATACGAGATAAATACACGCTGGATTTTAAATCCGTATGCAACGTTAAGAATTAACAAACTGGTACTGTCCAATTAATTTAGAAATGTATGTTCATTGTAATATTGAAAGGCGATTGATGAGTTTACATCATAGACGGATAGATATCGCCCATTGTCCGTGTATCAATTGCGATATCAGAAGACAAAGATTGACATCTGATTAGATGAACGCGTTGCCTTAAATCTTCAATTGAGTATTAAAACATTGCGCAAATCGAACATTACGTTTGATGGAAATTCTTAATCTTCTGAGCTTCTGGTATCGATGTAACGCAAAATTAGTTGATGTAATCGAAATAAGGTAAAAAAGCGATTGGACTAGAACGAGCGGATGACGCAAGCGAATAAATCATGGTATGTCACAAAAACTAGTGAACTGGAGGGTAACGCATGGGGTAGAGCATTTGTAAACCAATTGGAGGCGGAGTAAGCAACACACAATATTGTAAGTCGTCCCCCAGAGTAGCAACACTTGTAATCATTAGGTACCGCTAACGTTCGTGTGATGCAGTTAGCACAGCACTAACCAACATTCTGGTGAACGTTGACAGCAAGCTTGGTTACATTCGTGATAGGAATAAAAAACATAAAAAATGTAAGCAATTGGTGACTTAATGGTACAAAATTGCATATTTTATCGAAACTGTTTTCCTGCTTGCTTTCCTCTCTTTTTTCCCGCAAATCAAATTAAATACCCTTCATTGGTATAGAGTAGTATAGACAAATTAACTTTTTTGCTGCTATAACTTCGCAATGGTCACTTAACGCGATTTGCGCGGTATAAACGAGCGAGGCAACAGTTTGTAAAAATGCGAGATGAAATACTGACATCGCTAAAATAGTAAAAGGTTATATGAGATAATGAATCTGATTAGCTTACCCGTGCAATGTTCTCGCTAAGTGCACCACTACACGTTATCTAAAACATGATTATAACGCACCGTTTTCCGCACTTTCTTTTTCGGAAACAAGATTTTTTTCATGGTACTCCTTTCACGATACACTATTGAGACACATTTTGTGGAACACACGTACAGAAAAGGAACAATAGCAGTGGTGGAGGTCACGAGTCAGCAAATATTTCGCAAGTCTGAAACGAACTGACAGAATCGAACACTGAATATTGCCAACTAGGTAGATAGGTTCTGCTCCGAGCACGCGATCGTTGGTTACGTACCTTATACAATGCTAATATCGTGTGTACACGACACAATGTCTTAAATCTTATGATTGCGCTGTCGGTACCGCTATACGCCCATGAATTTGGCGATTGGTTTTTGATTTTGGTCCAAAACACGGAACATGTTAACACTTTTTAACTTAGTCATGTTTGAATATTGTTTTTTCACATTGATGTTGTCTTTCAAAACATGAATTTAACGACCCACACATTTCTGAGAGTTTTATGTTTAAGAAATACATGCCTAATGCCGTATCATAAGACTGCAGTCAAGCATCGAGCGAGACCACAACCAACTATGGTAGTGAGGGGAAGGTTCACGCGAGCATCGTTCGCGGTACCCTGGCACCTGGCACCGACGCCGACGAACATGCGACCTTAAACGATATAAAAAATCGTTTATCTTTCTTTATTATACCTACTTACAAACAAACTTCCAAAGATTACCATTTTCAGCTTATATTAGGAATTATTTTTCACTTTTTAGTAAGAAGTACTTTAAAAGCGTGTTTTTTAGTTTTTTTAAACTATTATTTATTTTCTACTTTTTAGTTTGGTTTATTTAAAAGAGCGTTTTCTTTTAATTTAATTTTTTTTATCGAATTATTGCATTGTCATCGATCTTTGACAGGTGTGCAAAATTTTAATGAAATCTGTCCGTTTAAAGTGGGTCAAAATCGAGTCCAAAGGAGTCGGTTACATACACACATACAGGTGAAGCTAATATAAGCGTGTTAAAAGATCGTTTATCTTTCTTTATTATACCTACTTACAAACAAACTTCCAAAGACATTTCATTTCTTTAGATCATTACAAAAGCCTGATGAACATCTATAACAACGGAATAATTCTTGATGTCTATCTTCAACTGATATTGTCTGATATATTCTGTAAGAATCAATTTAGCCATGATGAAATTATTAATCAAAGCAATTTGTAATGAAGGCTGAATTAATGATAACTAAACAAGATCTAAATATTGTTATACAATATCGCTATGACCATAATTGCCAACAATGATAAGGCAAAATTACATTTAAAAAGCTATTATGTCTTTAATTTTCGATAAGTCATCTTGTCGATACGGTGCAAGTTTCTTTATACTTAGACACCGAAATAAGTGGCTCCTTGCAACAGACGACAGCTGCGAGTGGCAGATGCTGCGACTTCTTATACAGCCTCGTACATCCTTATGTAAATGAGTTATTTACAGAGAACAAGCCTCTACGACGTACATGGATATAGCCGATCGAATCGCACAGGTGGAAGCGTGGGACAACTACTTGATATTACTGCATTTAATAAGTACATCAGGGGCGTATTTCGCGCAAATTAAATTGTGTCAGCTGCTTGGCCCACATCGCATTGTCTCGCCGTGGGATCGAGTTACTATTATTGTTCATCGGCAAACTGTTGGTAAAATAGAAAATTGTGAACAATGGCGTGTTATTTTTTTATTTCCCGCGCCGAAGCACTCGGAACCAGACGAAGAATAACATTTTGCGTACGTAAGAGCGACAAAGTATGATCTGCAATTTTAATCTGGCGTATACTTTCACGACTCTTTCGAAATACAATAACTTCTAATTAAAATGTTTACAAAACGTTTGTGAGTTCAGCGCGAGTAAACAATTGTAAATCTGAAGTTTCACTGCGCTTTCTCGTCTTCATACGACTGCATCCGCGTTAGCAAACAACATGGTGATACTGCATCACACACACTGACTGCGAAACAGGAGAACCCATTAGATCCAGGAGATAAGGTCTTACATATTTTGTTCTTATCTAGAAGTGCAGTCATAGTGAATCAGCAATAATTCTAGATAAAACATAAGTAAAATTTCTATGGAATCTGTCAGCTAAACAAGATGCAGCGGGTTTCGTTTGAAACGAGTTATTATGTTATTTAATTCAAATATTCAAGTTACCATATTTTGTTAAGCATATGAGTTGGTAAGTTACGACATTTACATTACTTTGATGTGTTTAATGTAGCGAGTCCGCCTCTTACTCGTTTTGAAGGTAGCGCATACAATTCATCAAATATCTTACATAACTCTATACGTACTTTTTCTTTTAATAAATACGCATTTCGTTAAGGTAATGAGTAATGTGTCATGCATTCATACACTTTATGTTTCTACATTCATGTTCACGATCCGCGATCAACCAAAAAAATTCGAGGTCGCTTCTCATTATCTACCAGATTATTGCAAGCATTACCCAAGTATTCGTTGGTTAGTTCAAGGGTGTTAAAATATAAAATTATTATGGCCACAGAACTGCCAAAAAATCGATCTCTACACTATGTGTCTACTAACTTTGTTAATGAAAAACATTTTTGAAAGAGCTCAATTATTATTCTGAGAAATTGTTGTCATTGGGATCCTATTGTGACACTGTCAAATTTAAAGTCACAGAGCCTAGCTATTGATTAAAATAATGCGCAACTATTATTATTGTTGGGACGAGACTTTGGGTGTTCACGTCGACCTCCGTGGGTCTATTGTGATTGTAGCCTCATTATAGACTCTCCTCTAATGAACTAGCCACAATACGGTTTCAGCTCAGATAAACCAAAAACGTGTCTCCTTAAGCTAGACCACATGTTGCTGTGCTATTCATTACGACCGCTGTTTCAGCGAGCAGCGGTAGAGTAAACGTAAATTGTAGTCTGTTTTTTTCAGGTTTCTCGTTTTAACAACTGTTCCAAACACGTGAGTTCAAGGTATTAGTAAATTACTAATATGCTTTGTTTTTATTCTAAGAATACAGATTTGACCTTTTGTACGGGATATAATCCTACCCACACGCCCACCACTGTGACTCCTGTGACGCCAGGATCTACAGCGGTAACCAACTGAAAGGCATCGTGCATGACACACGGGCAATCCCAGGGAGAGTTCAAATTGTCTTGGAACCCGCAACGAATTTAATCAGAAGTATATAGTTGTAGTTGAAAAGTATACACAGACAGATTTGACCTACCTTTTCCTTTGCTATAAAAGTGACTCTTCTTTTCATATCAGCCTATTCTTACCCTACCTACACAAATATCCCTATTGCATTTTGAATACATTATTACATTGTAAATTATACTCTCAATTCACAAGACAAAATCAAACTTCTAGGCTGGTTTTAAGTTAGCTGAAGATGACTGCTGCACTTTGGACTCGAAAATCGAGCAATCGATAGGGACTGCGCTTGAATGTGACCAATTAAAGCACCGTGCGACATTGCAATATGCATTAACTAGTAAATATAAAAAAATAATTATATTATTAATTATGCTTAGCAAATTATACTAAGAAACAGTTGAAAAAGATGTGGGACCAGAATTTAGGGTCCTGTCAAGAGGCAACCGTAGATGGTTGGTTAAAGTGACTGCCCAGTGTGCAGAAGATCGCAGGTTAAAATCCTACTGGTCCCAAATCTTTTCAACTGTTTCTTAGTATAATAAAATATGTTAACAAATAAGATTGATAAGGAGTTCTCTAATAAACATAACAGATACAATATGATCCTAATTTTATCACAAATATTGAGGTCAATATAACACATGTACAAGTGTGTGGGAATGAATATGATGAATCATAAGATTTAGGTCACTTTGTTAAAACATCTAGTACTTTATTATATCCATCTAATATGAATTTATACTAACAGTTTGTTTGGTTAAATGCCATAATCTCAGGAACTAATGAACCACCCAAAATATGGTCCATTTGTTGTCCTGCCCACATCTTCCCACCCTTTGTATCATAAAAGACCTTGTGCAGGCCAACCAAAAAGGTGTCACAGTCGCATTCTATTGGTCTAAAACCATATAGATAGAAGAAAAACATTTTTTATTATAGTATTGACACGACAAGAAGAAGAAGGTATTCCATTTATGGGCAAAACATTAACCTAAACAGGACGGCAACAGAGCAGTAATGTATAACCAAGGTAAAACTATGAGTAATATAAGGCAAGCCATGTGGACAAAGAAGTTTCTTCTAGTAATATGCTAGAAATATCTTTAGTAGAGGGATCTTGGAATTGAACACCTTTCTGGCAAACTGGCAGGAAAAAGCTTCAGATAGGGAAGAATGGAAGTCTTTGGGGCAGACTTTTGCCCAACAATGGGACAATTTAGGTTAATAAAGACATCAGAATAGATAGATGTTATAAAACCCCTTACTCACACCCCTCTTTTCCTCAGTCAGATTTAAGTTCAAATTCATTCTAACCAAACACATGCTGTAATACAACAAGTTTAACATCATCTCTCATCAAATATCATTCTAAGAAATGTAACAAGCTAATCAACAATAACTTGCTTCTATAAGACAATAAAATAAGCAAGTAAGTTACACTAACTATGTTACTTCTTGGAAGTCTAAAGCTAACTTGCACTTTGTCTTGAGTTAATCTTATGTAAACTGACATGACTTGCAAGATTAAGGACCAGTTTTGGTGGTTCCAGAAAGATCTTATCCAACCCATAAAATATAACCTGACAGAATTTAAAAGTGACACTAGTTACACTTGAAAAAAGAACACAGCTGTCAGTTTCATTTATGTGTGTTATGCTTATCCTGCCGAAAAGGTTTATAAATAATAATAAATATCTCACAACTCACACACACCGCCATCTAGTCCCAAACTAAGCAGAGCTTGTACAATGGGTACTAGAATAACTGATACTAATACATAATATATACTTTTCTTTTGTAAATACATACATATTATACATAGAAACACCCAGACTAAGACAAACCCCCATGTTCATGCACACAAAGATTTGTCTTAAGTGGGAATCGAACCCACGACCTCGGCGTCGCAGGCAGGTACACTACCCACTCCGCCATCCAGTTGTCAATCTAATCCCTATGAAATTGAGGTTAAATAAACAAGGTGCACTTGATATACTTAGTTTATGATGCAAATGTTTTGCTGATATTAATCTTAAAGACAGTAGTACTGTTATAACTTTATAAGTACACATAGCTACACAGAAAGCTATACATTTCCAGTAATAGATGGTCTTACATTGTATAATGAAGAAGTAAAGGAAAAATAATTGTTCACAATTTAAGAAATAAATTAACAAGTGTTATACTAGTTTGGAATCCTAATTAGATCCTCCAACTTTCGATACTCCTAGTAAATTTTTGATTCAGTTCAATCAATCAAAGCATGGCTATGAATTTAATTTGAATCTTTGATTGGACAAAAAGTGACATACCTAACATAACAAAAAGAAAAAATAGTAAATACACACATCAACACTGTCTAGGGATATTTTGTATTTCTTAAATTTTTTGATAAACTATAAATATTTTGTTCAGAGAAGTATATATGAAATTAAACCTCAGTTAATGCCCAACTTAATTAAAAAAATAAAAAACATTTTAGATCTTCAAATATTTTTTTAAAAATAAAATAACAAAGAGACTAAAAATTCTGCTAAGTCTATGAATGAAATTAATGAATAAAATGGATAATTTTATTAAAAAAAAACAACTTAAAGTGAGACATTTTAACTCTTAATAATCAGTGTTGCCACCCCTCACGTTAATAAGAGTTTGGCATCGGTTATTCATACTGTAAATTAAGGTGTCGATGTCTTGCTGTGGTATGCGTTCCCAGGTTCGTTGCAGGTGCAAGAAAAGTTGCTCTACTGTGGCCAGATTTGGAGGGAGGGCGTGCATAGCCCTTCGCTGCAATATGTCCCACGCATGTTCGATGGGATTCATATCGGGCGACTGCGCAGGCCATCTCATTACCGTGACGTCGTTGACTTGAAGTGCGGCTGATACCAGCCTCGCAGTGTGTGGACGAGCATTATTATGCATGAGTACGAATTGCTGCCCGATTTGCACCCTATGCGGAATAATAACAGGTTCCACCACCTCATCACAGTATTTCTGAGCATTCATGTTGCCTCTTACAAAAACGAGGTCGGTTCGCGCGCCTATACGAATTCCTGCCCATACCATGATTGTTCCTGCTTGGTACGAATGAACCTCTTGTGGATGCTGGAGCCGGCTTTCCCTGCCTGGAACTCTCCAAACTCGTGTTCTTCGCGAATCTGGATGAAATCCAAACCGAGACTCATCCGTAAAGAGCACTGTCGACCATTGTTCATTATCCCATAACACGTGTTCTTGAGCCCACAATAGTCGCCTTCCGCGATTGCCTCGTCGAAAAGCAGGAACACGAATTGGCCTGCGAGAATGAAGATTAGCCTCATGTAGCCTTCTTCTGACAGTTTGGTCGCTAACCAACAGCTGATGCTCCTGTTGGAGCCTCTGTACCATTTCCATGGCCGTCAGAGTAGGTTCTCTCCTGGCGGTATTTTGGAGAAAACGGTCCTCTCTAGGGGTGGTCATACGAATTCTGTCAGCATGCCGTTCCGCCACTTCCCCAGTATCACGATAACGTGACCAGAGCCTTTAACCAACGAAGCAACGAACCTGGGAACGCATACCACAGCAAGACATCAACACCTTAATTTACAGTATGAATAACCGATGCCAAACTCTTATTAACGTGAGGGGTGGCAACACTGATTATTAAGAGTTAAAATGTCTCACTTTAAGTTGTTTTTTTTAAATAAAATTATCCATTTTATTCATTAATTTCATTCGTAGACTTAGCAGAATTTTTAGTCTCTTTGTTATTTTATTTTTAAAAAAATATTTGAAGATCTAAAATGTTTTTTATTTATTTAATTAAGTTGGGCATTAACTGAGGTTTAATTCCCTATATACTTTTCTGAACAAAATATTTATAGTTTATCAAAAAATTTAAGAAATACAAAATATCCCTAGACAGTGTTGATGTGTGTATTTTAAGTATTAGGAGAAAAAAAAAATTGTTTAAATGGCCATATATTTTCAAATATGGAACTAGATTCTTTTTTTATATTGTTCTGATAACATGACAGTTAAAATACTACTCAATTTTGGCTTAACATCCTAAACTGGGACACCCTGTATAGGATGTCAAGTAGTCAATAGGTTCCATTTTCATAAAAATATGTCATAATTATCTGTTGATAATTGCACTGAGTCTTAATTCACATAATTATATGTAACATTATTTACAGACAATATGAATCAGGAAAAACAATCAAAAGTTGCTGAAAATGTAAAAATACACCAAGATAATATCAACATTATCAACAGTGTTTGTTAGATAAATAGTTATTTCAAGGTAAGTTGTAAGAACTTGCCATTTTATTAATACTTCAGGAACTTATAAATTTCCTTGTTTCCTCCTACAAGATATCAGAAAGTAAATAAGGTGGTAATTTTGGCAAAAACAACTATTGCTTTTGTATATAATGCAACCTTGTATGAAACATTGTATAAACAAATACAATGGCATATACATAACATAGATAATTGATCATAATATAAGGATAAAGTATACAAGGATATTAGCTGAAGATTTGTATAGAAACAGTGCAGTACAAAATATCACAAACACATTACACTGCAGTGAATGTTGCACAATACAACAGTTATAAAATCTCTATAGGGGGTAAAGTAACACTCCCAGAGCACACAAGTGAAACTTCAAGCATAATTTACTACTCAAATATAACAGACATCTTTGTTTCAAGTTACCTAGACGAATCCCAAGGTTAATATGACTCTAAATTACTTCTTGGTACACATTTAACAAGTTTGAAGTAAAGTTTCTCTTTTCATCACCATGGTTGTGTGTTATACGACTACGGGACAAATTTAGAGGTGAAATTAGCGTGGCATTGTGCGAATTAGTATGCATAGAACGCAAAGGTAAAAGTGTAGCAATAGTAATTACTCACCACATTATTAAAGTTGAAGGCTGCAGCGCCAGGCTCGAAGTATTCTCTGTTCATCTTGTCCCCCATTATGACGATATTCACTAACTTATTACTGTTTCTAATGCACACACAACCATCGCGAACATCAACATATTTTAATAATATTGTGTTCAAAACATTTTCGATTATTTAGAAGAAATCCAGTGACCGTTATGAGCGTCCGAACAAGCATCGTTCATTTCCTTCTGCGATGTGTCTAATGAATAATAACTATTGGAATTTACGCATACATTAAGCTATATGGAATGTTAAACTAAAAAAAATACACAAAATTATCTCTAATTTCTCCAAGTTAACACGTACAATTATTTTATTTAACTTGACAATTTTACCTTGACACATAAAATGTCAAAGTCGCCATGTTTATTTCCACAGATTATGTTAATATGGTTGACCACAGATAACATGCGCATGCTATACAAATAATCGACTAAATTTACTTGTTTAGTCGATCATTTATAATTTCTTTTTGATTTTTCATGGCTTGATTACAAATCCTAGCAGTCATTATTTATCATCCATTCTTCTTGGCGTGGCCGCTTTCTAAGCGCTTATGGCTTGTGTTTAGTAAATTTTATAACTACCAAGTGCAGCTCTCATACGTAATGGATATAAAAAGTAGCTATTTAACACTTTTGCTGCCCATTAAAATATGATTGTTTACTTGTGTGCCCATAAATTACTTAGCAATAATACATAAGAACCCGACAGTCGGATCCATCGGCACGACGACTAAGTAACGGGAACCCTATGCCCAAGAACCCGGATCCGAGTTCACTTAGGACACGCCCCCTGGCTTAGGGCTGTCTCAAATAGTTTACAAATGTCATATTCTGATACTTTGATTGATCCTAATAAAATGAGCTTAGCTGTGCTGGTTTGAGTTTTATTTTTAAATTCAATTATTAATATGTATACTACGTATTTTAAATTATAGTTGTTTGCTTATTTATGCGCTCAGTTTTTGGTACGTACTTAGTTTACTTAAAACAAAGACCGGCGTACACAAAGTTTTAAACAAAGAAAGTAGTTGGCTATTGTTTCTTATCTTAAGAAGATTAACAAAACACGCCGACGCACTTTTTCCGACAAGGGATTCAAAACTTAAAACATGCCATTTATGGTAAAAATCCAATGACGATAATTGCCATCAAAGCGCATCGGCATGTTTTATGGGTCGTTTTACTTCTTAGAATTATAGGCTGATTGTTATCACCTTTTTAAACCCTGTCGGAAAAGGATTAAAATTATTTATGGCATTCCATTGTTTATAAAAGCTTTGTTCTACTGAGGTTATTATGAAATAGGATTTTGGGTTATATAGTTTTGCATCCAAAAAAATGTTTTAAGCTCATTCGGTATCTGTCTGCGCTTTCGGCCTGACCTATATCGAATACTCTCTCCCCTGCTCTGTGTTACGTTTGTGTGTGATTTAGACATGCGTCAGATATATCAAAACGAACTAAAAATCCCATTTCAAATATAAATCGATACGAATTGATTTCTCAACTAGAAAATCCGATTTCAATAAATCGACAACCTAGCAAATGATATTACGCTAACGAATCATTTCAACGTGTATCCAAATCCAAACGCAAACTGATTACAGACAACCGATTTGGTTGTGGGGCGATGTGAACTGATTCCTAGCAATTCGCTCTTTCTCTTTCTAACCAAAAGCAATAGCGGCGTAAAAAGGATGACACGAATTGTTCGATAGATTCGGTTTGTGGCGGTTGCGTGTGCACATTGATTTTTTGCGATCAACATAATCCTTATTATAACTACAATATGCGCTATATTTGCTAGATTAAGCATTAATATGATTTTGGTTTTAACTCTCGTACTTATTTCGTTTTATTTAGAATTTTAGATGCAAATTTGACCTTGTTTAGTGACAAGTGCACGCGTAATTATTTTGCAATAGATACATAGTTATTTATTTATATTACGTACGTATGATAATAATAACGTAAAAAATGGGTTTATAAAACAGTTATAATTGAATTAAAAACTTTGACTTCTAAATTGTAATTTTGACGTGTTTATATAAAGTGTAAAAAGTTGTGTATAAAAAAATATTTATTTATATATATATATTTTTTTTTAAATGAAAAAGCTTTTCTGCTAGTCCTAAGCCTAGAAAAAGCATGAAGGAAAATCGGAAAATTTATATCTGAATCTTATTGGTACAAAATCTGTATTATTCATTAGTTGATAAAACGAAATCTTATAATGCTGGGTCCACACCTGACCAACGAAGGCCAACGAACGGCTAAGGATGTTACAAAATTATTCGCTTGACATATATCGATTAGTGTTTATTCGATTATTAATAACTTACATAAGTTAATAATCAAGTGGCAATTACTTATTTTTAACTATTGATGCCATTTCGAGTGGATTATTCGCGAGTCCCGTCAGTCTTCATCGTTTACTTGGTCCAATACACATTCAAACATAAGCTACACACAAATTCAAATCGAATGAAACGTAATGTATATAGGTGATGCGAATAACTTTATCACATCCCTAGCCTTCGTTGGTCGTTCGTTGGCTCGGTGTGGACCCAGCATAACGTAAGCGAACGGTTGATAACGTGGCTAGGCGCTATTGAAATCGGATTTCTAAAAACGGATTTTGAAATCGATTTGGAAATCTGAAATCGGATAAATATCGGTTTGCGTTAAAAACTGAAAACGGCCCATGTCTAGTGATTGACGACTATTGGATTGGCTTTCCTACTGGACGTTTGGAACCGTGTTGTTTTCTCGATACACATTGTGACCTGTGCATTTTCAACTCGACTTGATTGTTGCCTGCGATTAAAAATGGCGAATATCCCTGCTGATGAAGTGGAGAAAACTTTGAGGGAAATGTTCGGAGAACCCGATAACGAACAGCCAGGCTGTTCGACGAGTTCCGTCCCATATCCTTCGACAAGTTCCAGCTACCCTGCTGAGGAACTTGAACAAATTTTACGATTGGCTGACGACGAGGCAAATGACCATGAGCATGTGATTGATTCCGATGAAGAATTCCTTGACGCCGATTTTGGGTAAGTCATATTATAATAATTTCTTGAACTTGATTTTATGAACATTAATCTTTTTTGCCATACTTTTATAATAAAAATGATCCATAAGAATATAATTAATACGATCATTTGGGAGTTTTGCCGAGAGTTACGAAAATTTAGTGATCTATAGATTATTAGGTGCTCTTTTCGAACTTCAACTTTGCCACCCCGTAACTTTGCCCGCCCGCACCATTTGGGCAGAAAGGCATCTAATTTCAGTACTTTTACGATAATTCCTTCCCGACTCATTTTACGATGAAATTATCTTTTTCAAAATTAAAGAAGAAAGAGTTTCCTACAATTCATGTCTAACATCTCGTTTCTTCAAGTCTTTAGTTTCGGCTTACCAGCGCCGCAAAGTGTAATTTTCCAGGCGTTATTGCTGAATTATTTTTGCCACACTACATTGAGATAGAACAAGCATCGAGATTTATTTAATGTGTTAACCCAAGAAGACATATAAAGTTATTCACATACAATTAGAAAATTGATTGCAATTTTGTATAAAAGTATGACAGTAGTTACACTAAAACTATTGTCTTGACGAGACAAGTGATTTGACATGAATTATGGGAAACTCGTTTTATAATTTGTAGAAGATAATTTTATCGTAAAATTTGTCCGGAAAATTTGTCAAATCGTTCTATCAAATCGTCAGAAGCTGAAATCAGACACCATTTTGCAAAGACACCAAGTGGCAAAGTTGTGATCCGAAACTAAAAATCTGTAAAATCACCAGCTTTTGAAGGGCCAACAGACTTAAATGTAATATTTTCTTTAGAGAACCTCAGAGTAGCAGTAGTGGCAGCGACGATGAGTCCAAAGAAGATTTGGAAGCTTCTGATGAAGAAGGGGACGAAGAGTGGACTCTACATCGTCGCGCACCTCGTCCTCCAGCATTTACTGAACGGGAGGTGGTAGGGGTAGAAGAATCAATTTCGACTCCAATGGAATTCTTCCTATTATTGTTTTCAATTGAAATATTGACGTCAATAGTAGACTCTACTAATGAGTGTGCACATCAAATTTTAAATGGGACAACGGCTCCCCAAGCCAGGATCCATAGATGGAAACCTCTAACTGTGGAAAGCCTTATGACATTTTTAGGCATATTATTTCATATGGGCCATATAAAAGTTAATAGATATTCGGAGTATTGGAGAAAGCATTACTTGTTTAATTTATTCCCTAGCAAGTTTATGTCAAAAAATACATTCTTATTAATTTTTAGATGTCTTCGGTTTGGCCAGCATAATTTGGACTCACTAATTGCTTATTTTAATCGCAGAATGGCGGATTTATATATCCCTGGCGAGGAATTATCAATTGACGAATCGTTAATTCTAAGCCGGGGACGTAGTGGAATCCGCCAATATATTAAAGGTAAGCGGCACAAATATGGCATAAAACTCTATATGCTGGCCACACCGAGTGGCCTTTCACTCAAAATCCACGTCTACAGAGGCAAGCATGACCAAGAAGATGGAGGGAAAGGTCACACAGAAAAAGTGGTGGCAAATCTCGTGGAAAGTTATTTAGGCTCAGGTCGGCATGTGTACATGGACAATTATTATAATAGTGTTGGGCTCTCAGTGTACATGTTACGTAACGGAATGAATGTTACAGGCACTCTGAGAGTCAAACGCAAAGGCAACCCAACAGTGATTACGACCAATAAACTGCATAAAGGTGGTAGCATTTTTAGGTATAACAAAAAGGGGGTTTGTGTTTGCAAGTGGCGTGACCAACGGGACGTCTTGACCATCAGCACCGCTCATTCACCAGAACTCAAAATAGTCACCAACAGACGAGGCCAACGATTATTGAAGAATTATTGAAGACGAGATCGTTTTAAAATACAATGAGTATATGAGTGGTGTTGATAGGCAAGACCAAATGTTATCGTACTACACTTGCGAACACAAGTCAATGCGTTGGTACAAGAAAGTAGGCATTCACATCTTCCAAATGATGATGCTGAATGCCTACTACTTGTACCAAATTAAAACTAAAAACCATATGGATTTTTATAAATTTAGAGAAAAGGTATTAAAAGTTTAACACATACCAATGCAATTAATTTAACGCTCTGAGCTAGTTAATACTGAACTACCTGTACACCAGTATTCTAACGAAAGAATAACTACTGGATAGAGGATGTGTGAATACTAAACGAGTATTACCTGTACACCAGTATTCTAACGAAAGAATAACTACTGGATAGAGGATGTGTGAATACTAAACGAGTATTCACACATCCTCACCTCATAATCTCACTTGATTTTTGATACTTTAAAAGTTTTTAGAATATAGTAGGCAGTGGAGTGGGCAGAAAAAAATAATTTTGCGTATTTGATTATATTATCACTTATCACGTAACAATTACATTGAACATTAAATATACGTACATTGAAATATTCATGCTAACATTATATATTAAAATCTTAAATTAAATAAAACGCCTTTCCTGATATAATTATATAGCTGTGGCTTTAATTTTACTCCGACACCAAACCTACAACTTGCTTCATAGAATACTTGTCTACATACATTTGTATGTTGTCATTGCCCACTCGCTCAGATATCATTTTGAGGGACATGGCGAACACTTCATGAGCGATATCCTTATCTCTTGCTAACGCGGATTCTTCACAGTAGAAACAGTTGTTGAAGTAAAGGCCGGTGACGCCTTCCAATTCTGCTGCAGTTGCCGCGTAAATTGACGTTGCTGCTGCTTGTTGCTGGAATAGTAAAAAAATAATATGGGTTTATAGATTAAACCTTTTTTTATATGACGTGTGTCAGGCATCAGATTTATGATTGCTGCGCTAATAACACAGTAATGATAGCACTATATTTAGCGGCAGGTTTAAAGGTAAGACACTGGTTTCTTCTTTTTTGTGTTTCATGAGAACTCATCATCTTGATATATCTTTAATACTTGTTCAAGAAATAAAAAATCTCATAAAACATTACTTTATTCAAATTATGAAATACGGGTGTTACTCACGTAATGTTGGTCTGTTTCCAGTCTTGCACTGAATACTGGCTGCGATTCAGGCGCGACGTGTCGCACTCTATTGAAAATGCCTGAAAGTATAGTATAGGCGAAACCGCGGTCGACTAAATAGACCTACATTACGTGAGTAACACCCGTATTTCATAATTTGAATTAATTTACAAACTCACGTCAGTTTTAATAAAAATAAAACATTATTTACCAAAGATTTAGTAAAAGGCCTTACGAAGAAGAAGGCCAATCTAAACAGCCACCATGACTTGCTCAGGTTAGAATACACCATGTTCCCAGGGTGCAGGGAATTCACAAGTATGCCCTTACTGCGCCATGCTTCAGCCAACATCTACAAATTATAACATAACTGAATATTATCATTTTATTTAATACTGGTTTGCGTCCACTGCTTTGTCCACGTGGTATGTGGATGATAAAAGTAGAACATGTCTACTTTTATCCACATACAACGTTTCTTGGGTTTTTGAACCATTTCCGACCAATTTTCAGTAATGTTGGTCCAGTAGTTTCTTTTTGTTTTGGTGTATAGGGGCCGTTCAATATTACGTAAGCACTATGGGGGGGTGGGGGAGTCTTTGTTTTGCTTATTTTGGATGACATGGGGGGTAGGGGAGTCTAGATGATGATTACGTCATCGGTAGTTATTTACTTTTTTACACGAATGGCAACCCTCACATTGCAACACAAATGTTAAGTTGCTTTGCTATGCTTACAACACGTACGTCTACTCGCTATAGTATCCAAACAAAACAATACACTGACGAGAAGAAATTTAGACAAGTGAACAGCGCGCGGTAATTCCCCGAATCGGTTCTAAAGCGAGTGCCTAAACGTATGCGTGCGGGAATCCTCAAAAATGCGTTTCGTTTTCAAGCTATAAGCTTGAAAATGATGAAATGAATTTAATATGTGTACCAAAAATTTAACATAAGTTTGTTATGTTCGTAAGATTATAATATTTTTGTCCCTTACTCTATGTTGAATACTGCATCAGTAAAATCTAATCTCTATCCTAAATCTATTTTCTTATTTTTAAAATTATACCATTATAATAATTATAATAGTTATATAAAAAATACATTTTTATCTGAAAATGTTTACGTAAGCATGGGGGGAGGGGGTAAAAGCTTTGCTTACTTTTGCTGACAAGGGGGATGGGGGGGTAAATAACTGTAATAAATCTGCTTACGTAATATTTGAACGGCCCCATAGAAGCGTTTGAACACGTCTACGGTGGACTAAATCAGTGATTTGTCCTGTACTAAGCATAAATATATTATTTTAATTCTTTGTTAGGTAAATATTTAACTGTTCATTTTACCTAACAAAAATTATACAGGATAAATTCAATTACATATTTTCAGTTGGGCTTTTTACCAATGTTCGAATCATCTTATTTTACTTGCTTATAATACTATGTATAACAGAAAGGTCCTATACCGACACTGAATAAGATAATTATTGTGCAAACAAAAGACGTAAATCATTTATTGTGTTTGTGAAATATAAATAATACAATTAGGATAACATAACATCACGCCTATATTACCCAGAACCCACATTTCATCTGTTATGTTCAGGTCCCATGGGATAGGAAATGAGGCTATCGCCATCCGCCGGGCACAATTCCAACTCCATGCTGCTATTTGAGAGTGAAAATCTTAGATAACACTTTTGCTCAACTCGGGAATCGAACCCGGGACCTCGCGGTGCGAGGCGCATACGCTCACCACTAGACCAACACAGCATGAAAAAAAACTATGCATTCAGCTGTTGTAAGAACGCATTACAGTTTGTAGGCAGTGGCGGATTTACTTATTGAGTAGGCTGGAGCCTGGGGCGGCAGATTTTTGGGGCGGCAAATTTGGGATCCGTTTTTTTTTTTTACTGTATATAATTTGCTCATAGAAAAGAAAAAGATTTCATTACGGTTTTCTGGTGTTTTACAGATAGAACTCTGCAACAAATTTTGTCACTTAACATTTGGTATAGCATAGAGCGTAAAAATAAACTAGGACTTGACAATTGTAGTGGCAAGGGCGGCAAAAACTGCCCAGCCTATACTTTAAAAATTTGTAAATCCGCCACTGTTTGTAGGTAGGTATTATTAATAATTTACCTTAGCAGTTATAACATTGAACAATTTAGAATTGTTGTAAGCCATTACGGAGCTGTATGAATCCTTTGTTGGTGTGATATTTTGTTGTGCAAACATATTTGTGAGACTTGCAAACCTGAAAATTAAAACAAGATAACATAATAAATGTGCGATTTAGTCACGAGAATGATAACTACAGCTGTATTCAATACTAATTAGAACAAGTTCAAAGCCAAAATTGTCTTGGAACCCGCAACGAATTTAATCAGAAGTATATAGTTGGAGTTGGCAAGAATGTATCTTTACTTCCATCCAAAGCAAAGCGGGAGACTGAGTAATGCCAAATATAGACAAAGTGTCTATATGGAAAGAGTATAGACACCACGGACAGTGACAAAACTATGGGGCCTAAATTTGATTGCTATAATATGGCAGAAATGGCTAAACGCACGGAAATTTATTCTGTTTGATACAAGATCCTCATAGTATACCACTCCAGATGGTTATTTTTTTACAAATTATTAGATAAAACTTAGTTTAGTTTCAAAATTAGAAATATTGTTATTATATTAACTTCTTTAAATATCTAAATTTACGGTTTCCATTATTTAAGTTATAAGCACCTGTGTGACTCTGAAGATACAAATACAACTCTTGATCCTTTCTTCAACAAAGGTTCCAACAAGATCACAAGGTACATATGACCAAGGTGATTCACTTGGAATGTTGTCTCAATATTGTCCTCTGTCTCGCTGTATTCCAGGCCGAATACTCCAGCATTCAGTATTACAATGTCAAGGTGACTGAAATCAACATGTTATTTGATTAGCTGTTTAAAGGTGAGACAGTGGTGGATGACATGAGCTCATTCATAAAAACTTACACTAATGCAATAAGAAAACACACACAACATCCAGCCAAAACTACATTGGTACATAAAGGTATAGTGTGTATGGATCCAAAGATATACAACAAAATACGTGAACAAATTAAGCATCTCAATACACAATTGTACAAGGTTAATTTTAAGAGAATGCTAATTGTTAATAGATATTATATCATTAATGATTTCTATAACAATACATTTTAAAATATAAACTATGCATGTACTCTTTATAATATTTATTGTAGGTATTTTTCTTTTTACTTGCTAAAAATTTGTAAAACATTGATACTTTTAGTACTGTGAACAAGATCCACATTTATTTGTATAAACATAATATATAGTATTATGTTTATACAAATAAATGTTTTTGATTTCTGATTTCATAAAATATTAATAAGTGAATGGCATGGCATTGATAGTTATGAGTGCAATTAATATACATAGATGCATTTAAAGGAACGGAAAAAACACTAGGTGAAAACAAATAATTTTTCCTTTACTGAGTAATATAAGGTAAAATGTTATACATACTCAGAAAAAAATGTCTTTACTGCTGCTGCACATTTCTTTACACTTTGAAGAGATGCTAAATCCAGATGAATGGATTTTAAATTATCCTCAGAGACATTTGTTTCTTCGATAATATCCTCCATTGCCTCTTGAGTGGACTCCATATTGCGGTTGGCAAATAAAACATTGCAACCATGTCTTGCCAAGGATTTAGCAGTTTCAAGTCCAATACCAACATTAGAACCGGTCACAAGTGCATATTTGCCAGACAAATCCACTCCATGTAGTACCTGAAATTGTACAAGATAGTACTTAAAATCCTTACTAAATGAAGTGAAAGTAGCTGTCTCTCTGTTACACTATCACAGCTAGTTATAACTACTGAACCTATCTTGTAGAAAATTAGACAACAAAAGATACCTTTTATTGACATTACAGTGTTGTGGCATTAACAAGGTTAAAATAAAGCTGATACAATCAACATTTACTGTCTACATTGGTGTTTTAATAGATACTCAATATTTGTTGTATCTTAACACTATCACAGTGCCTAATATCTGTAGTCTAGATTTATTTTAGCTTATAGTTCTTTACCTATAAGTATAGATTTTTTTCCTTAATAATTTTTGCTTCTTGGATATTCCCAATGTAGCATAATATGTGTGATGTAGCAATTAAACATAAGTAGCTATGATGTTTTTGTTTGATGTGTGCAGGAGCAATCAAATACAAGTGATGTTTTTAGTCAGAATTGTAATAAGAAATTTCAAATAATTGTCTACATAAATCTTTAACAGGATTCTTCACTACGTAGTATAAAACAAAGTCGCTTTCTCTGTCCCTATGTATGCTTAGATCGTTAAAACTATGCAACGGATTTTGATGCGGTTTGCGGATGGGCCGCTGTGTTTTTATATATAACGTTCACAGTTTTTCCGTAGTGTATTTAGTATCAGCATTGTACCCGTGCCAAGCCGGGGCGGGTCGCTAATATATAATAATTTATCTTTGTACTAGCTCCCAAGACTGCAATTCCTGCATAGTATGTTGATAACCTTGAGACAAATGAAATACCTTACTCATGAATCATTCAATATTTGATGAAAACTGCGTGGCAAAAGTTTAGAAGGCTTTAGGTTCATTGTTAAAAGACAGATGCAGTATAGAACTTTGTGTAATATGCAAGAATCTGCGCACAATCTTCCTACTATTTTCAAACTAAAAAAAAATTAACTATTATTTTTAATAGCAGCCCTGTAACTAATACATGTCCCACTTCTAAGCTTGGGTTCTTCTCATGATGAGAAGGGTTAGGCCATAGTCCACCACGCTGGCCAAGTGTTGATTGGTAGACTTCACACACCCTCAAGCACATATTATGATAAATACACACATATCTTCGAAAAGACGATTCTTAACGATTTATTGACAGAGGTGTGTGCAAAAGCAGCGGTAGCCGAGTAGGAGTCTGTAGGACTGCAAAAAAATGATTATAATGCAATAAAAAAATGAATTGCGTTTTTACTGACCTGAAAAGCTGTTGAAGAACCATCAAACCTTTGACGGAAATCATGCACATGTTTTTTCTCTTCCTTCGCAAATGCGAGCCTCGGGTCCACGTAGGTTTTAAGGCCCGTTTCTTTTTGTATGTACAGTGTTTTCCCTTCCTCGTCTATGGTCTTCGACCACCCGAATGGCAGTTCTTTAGGAATCACCTTTTTACTGCCGGTTCGAGGATGAGTCCACTGCGTTTTATTCGTGCATGTACTGAAGCGAATAAAACCAGTTAATAACAACGAATAAAACCGGTTAATAACAAGGAATCACGATTAATTGAAGTAATTGATTCAGTGGAGAAGACCTTTGCTTATCATTGGGCGTCTTCATAGTGTTAGCATAAAAAAAATATTTAGGACTTACTTCACAAAATAAACGTCGCCATCATCCGTAGACTTTTCCTCCCATCCTGGTGGTAGTTCGTCTTCACTGTCTGAGTCTATATTATGCATTTTAGAGTAGAGTCACGACCTTTTCCTTCTTAAACACTTAAAATTATGTACAATAACAATACAAATAAATTTTCAAATGTTGCAAATAGGGAGTGCCTTGATTTAAGTGACGCGCATGCGTTTTAGTCGATTATATAAAAGGAAGCATTCGACGTATCGATTTGCTTTTATATTGAAAAATAAACAAAAAAGCACATTTAACCAGAGACAATATTATGTCAACGAGCGGTTCAAGCTCAGTTCAAGCTCTGATGAAGGAATTCTGAGGCATTTCTGAGGGTTCAAGCGATAATTTCTCTATGTATTAAAACTAACTATTTAGGATTAGGACTATCCACACCAGAAAGCATGCAAATAACTAAAGAGAACTATAAGTTTTAAATTACATTATTCTCACTGCGCGAGCGGAGCTGCGCGTTCCAGATAAAATTCACGCCAAAGTTTAGAAATGTACATATCGCACACCCGGTGCAACAACGTCATAAGTAACAAATTACGTTTTTTTCAGGAGATCGATTTAAAAGTTGTTGTTTTGATAAAATGAAATGCATTTACAATACTTTTATATATCGATTACCAAAATATTGTTTGTTCTCCATATTTTAAAATTAAGGATGTTTCAGAAAAAAAAATGTTATATAAGTGGTACATCTTTAATATTTTTTAAAACTATACCTACATTTATGACATTATTGTGCAGAAAATTAAATTAAAAGTAAAATTTTCTGTGCAATAACGTCATAAAGGCAGAACTAAACAAAAAATCTAAACTCTTAATGTCTTATAAAGGGACTTTCAAATAGAGCGGGTCGATGTTAATAATCTGCGGCGGCCATTTTGTTTTGGCGGCATCTGCCCAATATGTTTTTTCTTATTCAGTCGTAGTCAGTGCGTATTAGAGGAATGTCTACCGTGAAGCGGTGCCTCAGTGCCGTTTGTCTGGTAGTCCGATGGTGAAACGGGGACGGAGGGATAAGGTTGTGTAGATCCTCGGCACATTCGCCGAAATGTATCCTATAAAAAACCGATAGGCTGGCAACCTTGCGACGGTGCTCCAGACTTTGTTGTCGAGTATCCGTCAGATCGATATCGCAGATGATTCTCTTGGCCCTTCTCTCGACTGACTCGAGCGCCTCAAGCTGCTATTTGGCTGAACCGTCCCACAGATGAGAACAGTACTCCACACCTGGACCGGACTTGCGCTTGATAGAGGTCAAGTAACTGCCCCGGTGTAAAATACTGTCTCACCTTGTTGAGGATGCCCAGCTTTTTGGTGGCTAGTTGAGCTTTCGACTCAATGTGAAAGCCGAAATTAAATTTCGAAGTCAGCGAGATACTAGTAGCTCAAGACGATCGGTTATTGGAAGGGATACATCTCGGAAGGTAGGAGTCAGGATAAATAGACTCCGTTTTGTGGAGATAAGACACGCCGTCTTACTAGTATTGAACGTGACTAAGTTGTCTTCACCCCAATTGGAGACTGCCTTCAGAGACACGTTCATACGTTCGACCATTGCCTCTCTGAGCGACTGTATTTGTACACGACTAGCTCGTGAGTTGAGTATATAGCTTTCAACAACCGTTGTGTTGTCTGCGTATCCAAACGTACCTGTTATCAGTAGGTCGTTTATGTGAAGCAGGAAAAGCGTTGCTGCGAGCACGGATCCCTGAGGGACTCCGGCATTGATTGCCATTTGATCGGACGAGCTGCCATTAACGACAACCCGAATCGATCGGTCCCTCAAGAAGTCTTATACCCAATCACAGAGACTATAGTGGGTAGACCGAAGGACGGTAGCCTGCTAATAAGGACCTCGTGCCAAACCCTGTCAAAAGCCTTCGAGATATCGAGCGAGACTGCCAAAGCCTCTCCATTCTTCTCGATGGCTTCACTTCAGATGTGCGTGGCATACGTTAGAAGGTCTCCAGTAGAGCGGCCTCGGCGTAACCCGTATTGCTGGTCACTGAGGAGGTCGTTCGTTTCTAGGTATGCCAGGAGTCTGTACACGTTCCATACTCTGTAAGAGTTCTGAAAAGTGACCGAAATCGGTCTATAGTTGGCAGGGTCGGCACGGCTTCCCTTTTTCGGCACTGGTTGCACATTAGCAAGCTGCCAGGATTTTGGGACTTGTCCAGAAGCCATGGAGAGGCAAAAGAGGCGCGTCAATATGGAAGACAGTTCAGGTGCGCAGGTTTTTAGAACCATGGCTGGAATACCGTCGGGACCACTTGCTTTGTTCACGTCTCGATTCCGCAATATCCTACCAATTCCAATATCCTAATAGAAGTCACGCAAACTAGTGGACGAGGGGGGGTATAGTGCCAGTCGTATCTAGCCGCGAAGATTCTGCGAAGATAGAAGCGAATAAGTTCGCTTTCTCCTCGGCAGTGTGGGCAAGTGACCCATCAGGTTTTAGCAGTGAAGGTAGTAAGGGGCGGCAGAAGTTCGATTCGACTGATTTCGCGAGTTTGTTCCCAATGCGGCGAATATGGTCAAATCGAGCCTTCCGTAGAGCGTTTTAATTGTAATTAAATTAAATTGTTAATTGTAATAAATGACAGAACTACTTACTGCTTTTAAAATAAATAGGACTACAAAGTCAGAAGTGTGAACTTATGACATTCTTACCCCAAAATTGTATGAAAATTTGTCATAATTCCCTTTATGACGTTGTTGCTCCTACTCACAAACATTTTCTGCGAGAGGCCGCGCGCAATCGTCCAATTAGGACGTTCTCGCACTAGAGTTCTCAAAATTCCGCCAAAACCACAACGACAGTTAGGCCCTCAGAGGGTCATTTTTGGAGTTACATTTATGATATTTTTGCACCGGATGTAGACGCATGTTTAACAGCATTTGTGATCAAAATCTCATTTTTGCAATTTTAGCACTTATGACGTTATTGCACCCGGTGTGCGATATAATGTGTGAAACCCATAGTTTTGAAAGCTTTAACCCGGCCTGGGGAAAATTCTTGATCCACACACTCGTAACAATATTGAAAATATTATCAGCTTTGACTAGTAAATGGTAAGACCATCAAAAACTCAGAAGAACGAATCATATGGAATTGCCGTAATTGCTCTATTTGGCACAGCAATAATAATGTAATACCTATCTCTTTCTCACAACACCAGTTTTACGTTAGGAATAATGACGAACACTCTTTTCATCAGCACTCTTCTCATTGGCTAATGTACTTCTGCTGCCAAGGACGCCATTTTACTAAACGGTGTTTGACGGTTTTGTTGACAAGTGAGAAGATGTCATTGTGAGGTTTTTATATTTTTCTAGTGTTTTCGACTTAATTATTGTGCAAAACTGTGATATAACTTCGAATCATCTTGGTTGTGAGCTGCAGAAACCCGCAATATTCTTAATAATTCAGTCATTTCAAAAACATTAACGGATGCTAGTGTTGTGCCATCATCGAACATAGAACCTTATCGATAAATTAAGTACTAAGTTATTCAAAGTATTATTTGTCGTTATAGTTTACCAAGAAACGAATCCCGGAAAAGGAAATGGTTAGAAAAGATTGGCTTAGAAAATATCCGGCTAGGAGTCTTTAATTCATGTGCTCATTGCACTTTGAAGAGAGTGCATTCAATAAAACTCTAAACATAGTTAGATTGAGAGATGATATATGCTATCCCAACAGTATTTACAAAGGCAAGCAATTTATCAAACTGTTGTTTTTGGGTCTAATGTAGTAGAGCAATAGAAAGTAGTAATAGTAGTAGTGGTAAAATGTTGTGTGTTGTTCCTGTTGATAGGTTGATCCGATTACCATACACTCTACGTTATTATTTTTGACAGATCAATGCCCCAGAGTGATAAGTGATGTGATAATTGGTCCCTAAACCTTAATCAATTTTTTTTTAGCTTTAAGAATAATATTTTATCTATGTAGGTTATTAAGATCTTTATCTATAATATCTTAAGAGAAAAATGTTATTGTTTGTTTGCACCAAATAAGCACCGAAACTACGGCATCAATTTAAAGATTTTTTTTTTCTTTGGAAAGCTTCACTATCTTTGAGTGACATAGACTATGTTTGTGCAATGGAAGCCGGAGTGGACTGGTAGTTTTAAAAAAACCATTTAACTCAAAATTTATTTTAATTCTTTTTTACAATTTACCAAACAGAGTCTATGTTTCTGTAACTTCCTACTTTTACTTGTGACCATATCCATATTATACTACTTATGCCCTTTCAGGTAAACCACCCATCCCAATTGGCATTTATTGACAGAGCAAACACTATTGATCAACGATCATGTTCGGGTTATTCACATCCACAAAATGCAAAAGATCTTGAATTGGTAAGGGCAGTTCTTGAATAAAGTACCTACATAAAATAATGTTGGTTTCTAATCTATACTATCTACATAATACTAATACTTTTAAGCATAACATTTAACTTACACATAGAATTGTTTGTTTTTGTTGTTTTTTTTGTAAGCGCCTGAACCGATTTTCATGAAACATATTTCTTTTATAATCAACACGTTTTGCCCGTTCATTTTATACCTTAGTTGGGCTAAGGTATATCTTAAAATATTTGATGGTTCATCTCCACTTCAAACCCTAATTTCTTGTAAATAAATGGCAGAATCAATATTTATGAAAAATATATATTTTTGTAATGTACACATTTTTATCATTCATTTGATACCCCACTTGAGTATGCATATTTGAAAATAATCGATTCTTCATCCCCACCTTTACCCTCCATTTATTGTAAATGGCTGAACCGATTTATACCAAACATAGCTAAAAACCATTGCATGGATACTGGCTCTCGTAAGAAAAAATCTGCATCGAAATCGGTCCATTAGTTAGAGAGCTACGATGCCACAGACACCCACACAGACAGACATCGACGTCAAACTTATAACACCCCTCTTTTTGCGTCGCGGGTTAATTAAAAATGTCCTATAAATGATGTACAAATAAAGTTTTTATCTATCTATCTAGGTACAATAAAAGTAGATGGAAATCTTGAAATTATCTAGTTTCACCGACAGTAGTATAAAAATCAAAGTTCTTAAGGTTAGTTGAACAATCTTAACTCCAGGCATCCATCAATATAATTTTATCGATTAGATAGACAAGCGAGTGAACATCCCTAATCCGCCATGTTTGTGAACGTAGGTATGGCAGGCAAAGTACATGCTTATGGCAGTTCCATATGATTCGTTCTTCTGAGATCAAAAACCAGTCAATCTGCAAGTCTGAGGAGATTTTTTTATATGCATCCATTGACGTTTAAAGTGCATCTCTGAATCATAGAGTACATAAAAAAAGCTGAATCTTTAACATAAAGATAGACATAAGGCAGACCAAGGAGTAGAATATTATAATATTACTCTAGATCTACAGTTGAAATACTATTTGACTATATACCAAGTCTATGGTTGAAATTGACATTATAAAGGGTCTTTCAACAAGGACGGGTCGATGTTAAAATTGAATTAAATATCGTTAATATCTCACACACATCTTGTGTGAGATATTAATGAAATTTATTTTTTTATTTGAAAGGCCCATTTATGCCATTATGGATGGAATATGACATTGTTCAAATGTCCGCCGCGACTTCCAAAGATAATGTAATAGAGCGTAGAGCGGCTTCGTATGGTGGCACGAATTCGAGAGGTTCAATTTTTAATGTCTCTGCTGCATATATCCGGCTGAATCTGAGCGATAGCCTGCGTTATGTTGGCTTTCAGAGCAACGGTCGATTGTGGCTTATAAACCCCATAAGAAAAAGTCTCGCGGAGTCAAATCACACGATCTTGGTGACCAATTCACGTCACCTTTGTGAGAGAAAACCCTGCCCTCAAACCGTTCATGCAGAATGTCCATTGTGTCGTTCGCTGTGTGCTCAGAGGAAGTACTATCCTTCATCCAAGGCTGTGTGGCAAGTAGCGCCATCTTGCTGGAAACACATTTCGTCCACGTCATATTGTTCAATACAAGCCAAAATAAATTGTTTATGGCCTCGCCAGGGTCGTTTTCGAAGATAGGACCAATGACGCGGCCAGACCAAAATCCGCACCAAACAGTAACTTTTTGTGGATGCATTGCCACTTGGTGAACCTCATGTGAGTTGTGGTCATCCCATATACGGCAATTTTGCTTATTAACAAAAACATACATCCAAAAATGTGCCTCGTCGCTAAAGATTATTTTTCGGCCAAAATCGGGATCCTCTTTCAATCAATCCAATTTAATTTTGATAATAAAGTTTTATCATTTAATTTGCACATGCTGCTCAACCGTGTAACTTGCCAAATGTTTCTGCGAGTGCTGTCGTGATACTTAATTCTATTCCAAACACTGATCGACAACATTCAGTGTTAGGGAATGTTACAGGATTTGAGCTTACGAATAATAAATGTTGTATCTATAAAGATACAAAATTTGTTTTTTTTGTATCATAAATATTTATGAAACAAAAAGAAGAAAAAGCTGAGCGCTCACACAAAATACACAAAACCGTGCACGTTAGTTCTGCTGTTCAGCGTTAACTATTATGTCAGAATCCGTCAGAATAATGTAATATATGGGCGAGTTTCTGAGGTGCCGGATATTTCCTATCCGACCCATGAAATATAACCAAACCGAATTTGAAAGTTACACTTGGAAAAAAAAACACAGCTGTCACTTTCATTTATGTGCTTTAATGTTTATCCTATAACTAGCATCGGTAAAATTGTGACTAAGTGTGATAAATTTTCAAAGACATTTATGCCAAGGTCCGAATCGATAACAATATCGAAATTAGCGCACTAAAAGTTACTCGGACCGGCTTTGGCTTTGGCTCAAAACACTCACAGTGTCTACAAAATCTCATACATAAAATTAGTGTTTGGGGCCCTAGGGTTACCTACGCTACGAGCTTACGACACGTAGCAGTCGCTACGAAATAGATCCATCGTAGAAGTGGCGTAGCTAGTTTATGTGCTACAAAAGCTGATTTATTTTACCTGTAATTCTACTTAAACCGATCGATTCAGTATCTCTACCTCTTTTAATAGAAATCGAGATATTGTCATCTCGGGACAGAGTGATCGAAAACCGTAGCTCAGCGTTAACTGCGGACTAAGAAGTATGGTGAAATATAAACACTATTACGATTTCACCAAACATCTTATTTTACGGTTATCAAACCTTTATTTGCATCTCTTACTCTCTGATTCAATGTTTGTACAGTGCAGTGATCGATAGCTGTAGCATAGCGTTAAATTCGAGTTTATCACGTTGCAGCGTTGGTGAAAACGCGTCCCCGCTGCCAAATATGAAAGAGCGTCGCTCGTGCACGTCATATAAATTTAGTTGTCAAGAAAAGCCGGCTGAAACAAAGAGAATCTAATAAGGTGAGGTTTTGCTGACGAATCAGACCAGCATGTTGACTGCTACACAACATTGCCCATGTTATGACCTGTCCAACGTGTCCTTACACCTGCACAATGGTCGCCAACAAAAGTGCTGTTCATGTAGTCACATATTGGGCTAATAAAATAAGATAAGATATAAGAAGAAGTTGACAAATCATAGATACGGAACAACATTTCCCCGCGAGTTGTGGTTACTTATTTTAATAGATATTTGCTTTCATTTCATCTCCATATTGATGTGCTCTTTGCTTAGCACCGATTAGAGTTGTATCTTCATGGGTACAACTTCATCGATACGCCACGTCATGATTAACACGCGCTGTATTATGCAATTTCTATTCTGAATCAGCGATCATCCAGACAGTATCCGCGTTTGATATCACGATTACGAGATAATAATGTCGTTTCCTACGTGAAAATAATGAATAGTGACAGTATCATTGAATCTCGATAGTGCAACACGTGCATTTATATTTCAGTGATTTCAATCTGCATGTCATTGTGTTACGTAGGTAATATTAAAATAGGTAGTAAGATATATTCTCAGATATATCACGTTTGGAAGTTCGCGTTTCCACGGTGCTGTTATGTTGCTTATCTGTAGTGGCAGTACAGTAAGATCTCTAGGCGACTTACTTTAAAATAGTTTGATTATTATTAGCAGTTCATCATCAATCATCAATATCAATACAAAAAAATAAATTTGAATTGTCTATTTTAAATGTGAAAAAAAAATAACATTTCTTTGATTTATTTACCTGGAGTTATTTTTTCTTATATGATAATAAGATTCGAATTTCGCGAATACGAATACCAGTATTCGTCACAGACGACGCAGACGAAACCGCGGGCGAATTTATTTTTTTTGTTAGCGCTTATTCACGGGGAATACTTTGATAGATTTTAATTATTATTTTTGTGGTTGATAGTCTAACTCTTACCAAAGGTTTTTAAATACTTCACATTTCGCTTAACTCCAGGGGAGCTGAGCAGTAAAGTCTAACACGGGAGCAGCTATTACAATGTAGGTATTTAATATCTTACATCATGTGTGTTTAGTTTTCAGCTAACGTCTTCAAAATGTCAGAAATTGACATTAGCATGGGATACAAAACGAATATTGGTATTAAGGTTTATTTAACAGTTAAATTAAATCACGAATTATGACTATGTACACTCCATTTATTAATTTAAATAATTATCTAAGAAAGATGTATTTATTTACAGAAATAAAAAATGTTAGATCTTAAATTAAACATTCTAAAACTTATTTAATATCTTAATCTAAACTTACTAAGTCACTGTATGTCTGTAATTTTTTTTTAATCTAGTTGACCCGCCCGAACGTGTCGCCCTTTCCGCCTTGTTTAATATGACCCGTGCACTCATGATCTCCACTCTATATGTTAGGATTCATATTATTTGAGGATAGCTCTCTCGGTTTTTTTATAAGAACTTTCTCCGTACATAATTGTCAATAGAAAAAGTGAACGCTATATATTATATAATAAAAATAGTCGATGCAACTATTCAGGTGGGAGGCCCTGACCAAGGGAAATAGGGCTTCATTATTATATACAGTTAAAACTACATTATAGTTTACAGTTTATTCACAGTCTAGTTATATCTTGTTTGGTAGACTTTGTTCTAGGTCTAGGAGATCCTTTGGCATTGGGTAGTAAAAACGTGAGCACACCGCAAACTGAAAAGAAATAATAAAACATTATACGAAGTGGGAATGTTCGAGTATTTTTTGTTTTTTTATTTCACAACTTACACACAACGCCATCTAGTCCCAAGCTAAGCAGAGCTTGTACTATGGGTACTAGAATAACTGATACTAATACATTTATACTTTTCTTTTGTAAATACATACTTATTATACATAGAAACAAGACGACACCCAGACTAAGACAAAGCCCCACGTTCATGCACACAAAGATTTGTCTTAAGTGGGAATCAAACCCACGACCTCGGCGTCGCAGGCAGGTACAGTACCACTCCGCCATCCGGTTGTCTAATTGATTGATGTTGTTGCTATATTGCTGAATGTCACGCAATCAATACTAATTAATTACTCTCTATCTATAGTTACTGTTAATAGTGTTAATATTATAATATTTATATTTATATTTATATTTATAAAACTTCATATACAGCAGTGTATATAGGCGGACTTAATGCCTAGGGCATTCTCTACCAGTCTACCTTCAGGTGGTGCAGAGATAACAAAGTAGGCGAAGTCAAGTACTCGATAGTTCAATGAGATTATAGCAATAAATATTATAATTAGAAACATAAAAATATAAATACTAACCATAAATAGATATAATGTGATAAATATACACATAAACATACATAAATACTTAAAACGATACATAAATACAAATTATACCACAGTCTGTTGTGACAATTCTGCCATATTCTTAAGGAATAGTTGGCGAACTTTCATTTTGAATGCATAACGACTCGTAGCCGTCCTGATCTCAAGAGGGAGTGCATTCCAGAGAAGGACTGATTGGACAGGAAAAGATGAATTAACAAATCCAGAAGTATGAGAGGGAACTAGGAGGAGAAGATTATTAGAAGAGCGAAGATCTCTATTGTGATTAGAGCTAAGATATTGAAAGTAAGGAATTAAATAAGATGGTGAAGTAGGTGAAGTCAGGATAGAATATAAAGTGGTAAGGGCACGCAAGTTTCGACGCTGGCGGATCGGCAGCCAGTTCAATTGTGCACGACATGAAGACACATGGTCATATTTCCGAAGGTTGTAAATGAATCGAATGCAGTTATTAAGAAGACGGTCAATTTTGTTTAGGAGATCTGCATTCAGGTCAAAATAGCACACATCTCCATAGTCGACAATAGGAAAAATTAAAGTTTGCACAATCGTTGTCCTGGTGTTGGACGGAAGAAAGTTCTTAAGTCGATAGAGGGCGCGAAGGGTACCTGTAATCTTTTGGCTCATGTTTGTAACTTGGACACGCCAGTTTAGAGTGGGGTCTATGAAGAGGCCGAGGTCCTTCACCTTAGAAGCTAAGGGTATGACCGAGTTATTAAATACCACCGGAGGTACCATTATTGTTTCCAGTCGACTTATCATTCTCTGGCTGCCCACGATGATGGCTTGGCATTTGTTTGGGTTAACAACTAAGCCAAATCTGTCAGACCAAAGATTAATACGCTCCAAGTCACCATTAACCTTATCTATAGCCAAAGAAATACTGTCAACATGAGCCTGATAGTACAGTTGCAAGTCATCAGCGTAAAGATGATACGAACACTGAAGTTCGTGAGTAATGAGGTTAATAAATATTGAAAATAATAACGGAGAGAGTATACCGCCTTGGGGCACGCCAGCATCCAGACTACTCCAACTTGACGAAGTCTCGTTGATGCAAACTGACTGCTGACGCCCTCGAAGATAACTTGAGAACCATTCCAACGCATCCGAAGAGATCATAAGATGGGAAAGGATGGAAAGGAGGATGTCATGACTGACGGTATTGAAGGCGTTCGAGAAGTCCACCAAGGCCAATACAGTGACCTTAGTATCCTCCATACCCGCCCTAATATCGCCAGTCACCTTGAAAAGCGCGGAAGTGGTACTGTGACCTGGTCTGAAGCCAGACTGAAGTGGAGTTAAAATATTGTTCACGTGGACGAATTTGGTCAGCTGCTTGTGTACACAGGCCTCCAGTACCTTGGATAAGAAAGGGAGGATGGATATTGGACGGAAATCGGATGGAACTGAAGGATTCGTGGTCTTAGGTAGAGGAATTACACGAGCTTTACGCCACAACGATGGAAAGGAATTAGAGTCAAGGGAGGAATTAATGATGTGGGTGATTGCCGGTAAAAGCTGATCTATGATAGAAATTATCATTCTGCGGCTGATTTCATCACAACCCACAGCATTAGATTTGATGGAGAGGATAATCTTTTTGATCTCTTCAGGTGCGACAGGAGAAAAGTCAAAGCTGTCAATATTAGGACGGGGAAGGTTTGTTAAGTAATTAACAGTGAGGCACTTGGTTTGGTGATTCAGTAAAGAGCTAGTGGTGAAATGGCGATTGATTTCATCCAAATCAAGTGTCCCCTGAAAACTAAGGACCTGACGCTCTTTACCAATACCCAGAGTTCTAAGGAACTTCCAGATATCGGCAGGAGAAGTCGCATTGATGTTACTAAGAATATGTCGGCGTTTAGCGTTACGTATAATCTGATTACACCGATTCCTTGCAGCTTTAAAGAAAACCCAGTGTTCATCGCAACGGTCGCGTTTAAATTTCCTAAAAGCTCGGTCTCTACGCCGCATTGCGATTCGGACACCATCCGTCAGCCAGGGAGCCGGCGGACGCTTGATCTTAATCTTTCTAACCGGAGCATGAACGTCGAATAGGTTGAGTACTGTGTTATTAAATGCACTTACCTTGTCATCCAAGTTTAAGGCTTCAACCATGTTGTCCCAATTCAACTTTGCTGCATCTTCACAAAGCTTATTGGTATCAATGCGACCAAAACACCGAATGTGCAAAACTTTAGGAGAGGATTTGGGTGGTTTAAGAATATAGGAGAGGAAAATAAGGTCGTGATGGGAAAAGCCAGGAGCTGGGTGTTGACCATGTGAAGATATAAGGGACGGAGCAGAGGTGAGGATGAGATCGAGCCAAGTATCCTCCCCGTTTGTGTTGTGGTGAGTAGCTTGAAGGGGCAAAACGTGGAGGCTTGTTGACTCGACAATTTGAAGTAGTTTAGTGGTTCGAGGAGAATGATGAGCAAGGAGGTCGGTATTAAAGTCGCCCATGATGATGTGATGAGAATATTCTGACCCTAAAGATTCCAGTATCGGCTCGATACTGGAGAAGTAATCAATAGGGGGGGGGACAATAATAATATTTATAATATAAACAACAAATCTATCGCCCTAGGGATAGTGACTTTTAACTTCATTATATTCAGCAATTGTTTGTCGAAAATATTTGTTGTGCCTTTTTTATTTCACAAAGCAGGCAATAAAAAATCGTATTTTGCCACCGTTTTTTAACCATATTTTTGATTAATAACTTCACGCCTATATTACCTCGAAGGATGTTGCAGAGGTTTATACATTTCACCTGTTATGTTTAAGTCCCATGGGATAGGGAGTGATGTTAACTGTGAATTTCCTGGCGGAAAGTCAGGCAAATAGCACTTTGCCCGATCCGGGATTCGAACCCGAGACCTCGCGGTCAGAGCCGCATACGCTAACCACTAGATCATCGAGGCAGTTTTTTGATTAAGTATAAAACTTTATTTTCGTTCTACCTTATTTATCTTCGAATAATTATGAAAAGTTATACGTACAGAGAAGCAATCCTCCAAAAGAATAAAAGGCGATTTCACACGCAGCGTTCAGGAGAATGCCGGCGACGTTAGCTCCGACAACTGAACCAATGCGACCCACCATCATGGACAACCCGACTGCCATTCCCCTGAAAAAAAAACGAGTATGATAATAATTGTTTCTTATTATATAATGATAATGTTTATAATATCACAAACTAATATTTTGAACAGCGTTATTATGAGCGGTGATAACCATTTATTCACCGACTTCAAAAAACGGAGGTTATTACATTTGACCCGTAACTTTGTATGTTCGCGATTTTCTCGGAAACTACTATTCCGATTTCGATGTGGTTTTTGCGGATGATTTGTCTTGGTGTTTCTATGTAGAATAAGTATGTACTGGGTGGCGCAAAAGTAAAGACCCTATTTGGTTCAGCTATAACATTTTTTCTAAATTAGAAAACTAGATTTAGATTTTTTTAAATGTATATTTGTGCCATTAAATTTCGTACCATTAGGATTTAAAGATGATGTCTTTTAAATGGTGACCTCCAGAGTTGATACACATTTGAGCCCTATTTATGACATTTTGCATAACTTGCCGTAACACTTCCTGCGATATGTTCGTTATTTCTTGACGAATGTTTTCTTTTAGAGCTGCGAGAGTCTGTGGCTTGTTCACATACACCCGAGATTTCAAAAAACCCCAAAGAAAGAAGTCTGGACTGGTCAGATCGGGTGATCTTGCAGGCCAAGGCAAATCGCCAAAACGAGAGATAACTCGGTCTGGAAAAGCGTCCCTCACTAAGTCCATAGTGTCGCGCGCTGTGTGTGCCGTAGCGCCGTCTTGTTGAAACCAGATGTGCTCCAGCCCCAATTCGTCCAAACTGGGTATCAAAAACTCACGTAACATGGTTCTGTAGCGTTCTCCAGTGACAGTTATCGCATTGCCTCCAGCGTCTTCGAAAAAATAGGGTCCGATCACTCTGTCAACACAGATGCCACACCATACAGTAACTTTTAGTGGGTGTAGAGGTGTTTCTTGAATAATGCGCGGATTATCAGTGCCCCAGAACCGAGTATTCTGCTTATTGACATGCCCTGAGAGATGGAAATGCGCTTCGTCACTCATAACCAATTTTGAAGGAAAATCATCCTCTTCAAGGTTGAGGTTTATGACGCGCTGGCAGTAATCTAGACGAGCTCAGTGGTCAGCAGGCAGCAGCTGATGAGTCATTTGAGTTTTATACGGGAACATCTTTAAGTCTTTCACCAAAATACGCTGCAGGGTCCGTCTGGAAATGCCCAATTGCGTGGCACGTCGCCTCGTTGATGTTTCTGGACACTCTTCCACATCTTCGCGCACAGCATCGATATTTTCAGCTGAACGGCCTGTTCTTGGTCTCCCAGACTTAGGTCTATCCAATGTTGAGCCAGTTGCTTCAAGGCGTGTGGCAAAGCGTCGAATTGTGCGACCAATCGGTGCCGGACGGTGGGGAAATCGTCGACGAAATTCACGTTGTGTTCTTATCACTGATGAATTATTCCGTAAGAACATTGACACAATTATTCCACGTTCTTGGGGAGTAAAACGGTCCATGTTTATTTTCAGTGTATTTTACATTTGTTCACTACACAATTTTCAACAACAGAATGACAGAAAATGTCATATAAAAAAAAAAAAAGGATTTTCTTTAGTGCCAGTACTTTTGCGCCACCCAGTATTACCATAACAAAAAGTATTTATTATATATATATATATATATATATATATTTTATATATACTTATTATGTATTAGCATTAGTTATTTTAGTACCCATAGAACAAGCTCTGCTTAGTTTGGGACTAGATGACGTTGTGTGATAATTATATTTTAATTCTATATGCAAATTAAATCGATGAATTCAATCCTACAAATATCTTATAGTTATAATATTATTTAAAAAAAGAAACTGACATCAAAACCAAAAAAAAAAACATTTAAATTACGTCAAAAATAGTTGTTGATATACATAATCCAATTTTTTTTAAATAAATTGTATCCTACTTATGAAGCAAACAACCGTTAAGTATCCCCCTAATGGAAATTGGTTACAAGTCTATAACAACCCATGGAAATTTTGATCGATAAAGAGCTATACAATAAAAAAAAATATTTCGTCTTTCGAGACGGTAATTTTACTGATTGTTAATTTATCTATCTATACGTGAGTAATAATCCGAAGTAATAATTTCATATTATAAAGATAATACTTGTTGTGGGAAATGATACGGCGCAAATAAACTTTACAATATGTGTAAGTCTCGATTGCTTTATAAATCTTTGTTATTATAATCTTTATCCAATTAATTTATTGCCATAATTAATTATATCTATTACGTACACGAACAAGGTATAGGTTTTACGTCTGAAAAATATCTATACAGTTCTTTATTGAATTACTATGCATATCTGTATGTCGACACATTATAATATTGCAGTCTATAAAACCCATTTGTATTTTATTGGTAAATATCTGATGTTAATAAAATTATTTATACGAAAATTAAGCCAACAAAAAATAACTAAAATGGAAAATTAAGTGAACATTTTAAGTCTTGGGTATTGAACTTAGTTACATAAACTATAAAGTTTTATAAATATCATATTATATTTTATAGTCGGTGTGTATGTTATCTATACTTATAATAAATCTGTAGAAGTAAAATTTCTGTACATTGAAAATATTAAAAAAAAAATTGCAGGGGGTGTTACTAGACCGACACTGAACCCAAAAATGTGATTAATTTTTTTTTTGTCTGTCTGTCTGTCTGTTTGTTCAGGCATCACGCATAAACTACCGGTTCGATTACGATAAAACTTGGTATAATTTTTCTTTAATATCCTGGGCACCACACTGGGTACTTTTTATCCCGGCAAAATACCCAGTATATTATATACATTAAAAAACAATCTTAATTAGGTTAAGTTATTTATAACCTACGACAAACTTATTATTTGCGGAACGGTATGGGATTCACTTTTTAAGAGTTGTGTGTGTGTTTTCCAGATAATTTAAAACCGTCTTGCAAAACGTTAAATAATATGCATGATTTG
The DNA here is from genome assembly GCA_905147285.1 of Hypena proboscidalis. NCBI lineage: Eukaryota > Metazoa > Arthropoda > Insecta > Lepidoptera > Erebidae > Hypena > Hypena proboscidalis. Next base: position 5,730,884 of record LR990132.1, read on the forward strand.
CGTTCTTGCTTACCGTCAAAGTTATGTTAATAATCATGCAACACGATAGATTAAAAGGTAATAATGACGTAGATTTGATAAGATACTGCATAGGCGTACCTAATCAATGCAAATCTGTACATGTATCGTGATTTGGCACTCCTTCTGATTAGCGCTATATACGCACTTCTGTGATAAAATACGGCCTGCTGTGATTCGCATGATATACACAATTCATTAGTATATAAGTATTCCTCGGGAATCACATTTTTGATTCATAAATAATGCGTAAAAATACCCTCTTTATTATTTTCGAGATTATCGCGGACACACAGATTGATAAATGCGGCGGTGGACTTTGAACATGTTAGGATAAGAAGATAATTTTGAACTTACCTCAAGTGCGTTGGGAATATTTCCACCGCGTAAGCGTTGATGGGTCCAATCGCCAAAGCCATAAGAGGGAACGATGAAAGGAGTACAGCAAACAGCAGATCCAAGGTAATAAAGTTGATGAGTACACAGAATATGCCGATAACGCAGAATACTATGTGCAGGAGGTTCTTTTTTCCGATGAATTTGACCGTACTGCTGGCAGCTATGGCTATTACGGCACAGCTCACGTTCGCCACTGAACTTATCAGGAATGTTATTTGGTCAATTGTGTCGACGCATTCGGCATCTTCTGCTGCTGTCTGTAATAAGAGGGGAATTTTCAAGTTCATCTTCCTATACTTAATTTCAACAATGTTGACGGTAATTTAATAGGACGTCTCAACGGTCAGTCGACCGCAGCAGGCAATGCGTCATCGGTAGTCGACGGTAGCCAACATTGCGTGGTGGTCGTCACACCTCCTCCGCAAGGAGGAGGGTGGATACAAGTTCGGGGTTGTGCCTCTCGCTGGTGGTGTCTGTCGCTGCCTATAAATATGGGCAGGTCTTCGGGGTGGACACCAGGTCCTATGGCTGCAGAGTTTGTAGGGAAGGCCGCGAAGTCTTCACGCTGTCCCGGCAGTCTAACCTTTGTGTCCCGTCGGAACGACCGCCGACGCCCGAGCACGATGCACGTATAGCCATCATTGCAAAGGGATGTTTGAAACATGTAGCTTTATATTTGATTAATCCCACTACTGGGCATGGACCCTTTTGTCATGAGGACAAGGGATAGAAAGAAGAGTCTATCACGCTTACCTAGTGCTGGGTGGCTATAAACGGTTGTTTATTAATTGTATATGTTTTTTACCTGATTAAGTCTAGCGTAGATAACATCACACGCGGTTCTGCCCGCACCACCTTCCGTCATGACTCTGTTCAGTACATCTGGGACCCATACGAATAATCCGTTTAATCTGAAACGTTAAACTCATCATTACTGTACTTTTTTGGTTCGCACCGCCTGCCGATACGTCAGTAAAAAGTAACCTATGTTCCTGGGATTTTTAACTATCTCCACACCTATTTTTAGGGTTCCGTAGTACCTACAAGGAACCCTTATAGTTTCGCCATGTCCGTCTGTCCGTCCGTCTGTCCAAGGCATAGCGGCGAAACCGTTGGTGCTAGAAAACTGAAATTTTGCATAAACATGTATGTTAACTATACAAAGAAAGGAGTAGAATAAAATTTGGAAAAATATTTTTTTTTCGGGTAGCTCCCCTACATGTAAAGTAGGGATGTTTTTTTTTGTCGCCTACCCCATAGTGTGGGGTATTGTTAGATAGGACTTTTAAAAACGTTTAGGGGTTGCTAAGACAGTTTTTTGATTTAGAGATCCATTTGCGAGATAATTAACTTTAAAGAGCAAATTTTTGTTCGAGTAGAGCGTCCCCCCCCTCTAAAAGCTAAACTACTGGATCCCAAAATCTGAAAAAAATTGTGTCGGTAGTACATATAATGAACTTTAAAGGAAAACTATAGCGGATAAGTTCACTTCATTAGTTCAAGAGGAATAGGGGTCCAAAGTGTAAAATGCAGTTACTTAAAATAATTCGTGCAAATTACAAAAACCTTTGAAAGTAATGACTTGTATGAAGATGTTACTTGTTTAATACAGATAGTAAATCCCTTTTAAGTCGAAATATGTTGTAACGACTAGCTACGGAACCCTACTGCGCGTGGCCCGACACGCACTTGGCCGGTTTTTAGGGTTCCGTACCTCAAAAGGTAAAAACGGAACCCTTATAGGATCACTTTGTTGTCCGTCTGTCTGTCTGTCTGTCAAGACCTTTTTTCTCAGGAACGCGTGGAGGTATCAAGCTGAAATTCATATCAAATACTCAAGTCTATGGTTTCTTGGAGCTGTGAAAAAATCAAACTTCTAAGTCAACGCGTTCAAAAGATATTCCCGTTTATGCCGCAAATTTTCGACACTCGCAAGGGAATCAAAACCTACAGGGTACTTCCCGTGAACTCAGAATCTTGAAATTTGGTACGAAGCAACGTCTTATAACACAGATAAAGGAAAAATTGCGAAAAGCATAAATTTTTAGTTACATCATATAATAAAAATATTTTTAATAATTTTAAACTTATTACCCCTTTACTCATGAACGCGTAGTGGTATTATATTGAAATTCTTAACAAATACTTAAGTCTATAATATCTTTAAGCTGTAACAAAATCAAACTTCTACGTCAACGCAATCAAAAGATACAGCAATTAAAGCCGCATTTTTGAAACTCGCAACTACTCGCAAGGGAATCAAAACCTAAAGGATACTTCCAGACGACCTGGAATCTTGAAATTTGGCATGAAGCAACGTTATAAAGTACACATATAGGAAAAATTCCGAAAATCTTAAATTTTTAGTTACATCACATAGTATATTTTTTTTAATAATCATAAACTTACCAGCTGACCCAGCAAACGTTAAAATACCATAACTTTTACTTATATACCTACAGGTTTGTACGGAACCCTCGGTGCGCGAGTCTGACTCGCACTTGGCCGGTTTTTTACATTATGATCGGTTTAGTATATTCGGAGCGCAACAAAAGAAACAAAAAAATCTTGCCCCTTTGTAATATTAGTAAAGATGAAAAGTTGTAATCTATTCGAAAGAGGTGACTTTGTCTACTACTATGTATTACTATAGGTACTATGTATGTTTGTATAATATTTATTAAAATACTCACACAGAAAATAATCCAAACATTAGGAATCCGTTGAGGCACATCCATTTCAAGTATGGTGGTTGTAATAAAGGTAAACTTTGTACTTTTAAAGATGTGAAGAAGTTTCCTCGTTTGACGTTGCTAGGCGCTTCTAATAACTTTTTCACCTGAAATTCGTACAAGATCGCAAGCTTCTTTAAATGTTATTTTTATTTATTATTTGTTTTAAAAATGTACAATAAACGAATGAAGCAATAATAACACATCTAAACGAGCACAAAATTGATGTTACTGTTACTATTAAAACCTATGACGACTTGCAGAATGTGTTTCTGTTTTAGTAAATATGTCGTGGGTAAATACTGTTTCAATCATCTAACATAAACTTTTTTAATTTAAATTTCGCATAATATAGATATACTTACGGGAAAATCATCTCGTGACTTATTCTTATTCCCTGCGTACATAGTTTGTAGGACTTCAAGTGCCTCATTCAACCTTCCTTGGGAGACCAAGTATTTGGGACTCTCCGGCCCACAAAGCAGAAGAATAGCACTTATTAAGAAAAATGAGGAATATATCATGGTGAGGAGTCTCCAAGGTCTGAAGTAATATAACCCGAAATCTATTTGGAACTTTAATGGTAGTATTCCCCACGCGATTACTGAAATAAAAACGATTTATTGAACCATTGCTGATGTGTGGCTACATTAATATTAAGACTATAACAACTCCAATAGCAGCACGAAGTTGGAATTTGTGCCCGGTGGATGGCGATAGGCTCACCCCTATTCCATGGGACCTAAACTCAACAGGGAAAATGTGGGTGTTGTACACATCTGCCACACCCTTCTGGGGAATAGGAGTGATGTTATGTTATGTTAACAGCCCCAAGTGGTAGAAGTTTTGGAATTCAGTTTTAGGTTCTATTTTACCATTAAAATTGTACAGCAGTACTTAAAGCAAAACAAAACTCAAATGAGACACAACCAACCAAATTATTATCAGACTTACTGCCGATTGCTCAAACGTGATAAACTGACGTTTGACGCTGAGCTTTCGATCCTCTGCCCCGTTCAAACATGGCATTAAAGACAGAGATATAAATACATGTTTAAAAAGCTACTAATTGAGGCTGAGGAGATAAAACTAGTACTTACAAGGCACTAATGCTGAGCCTAAGACTTGCATGGCATTGGTGATGGACATTGTCAGATCTCTGTACTTCCCCGGCATGATCTCGCCGATGTATGTGTAAGGTGCCGCCGCTGAGCATGCTATGCTGACCGAGAAATAACAATTCAAATTTCAGTTAAACTGTCCGAAATATATATAGACCATGGGGTGAAATCAGAGGTTATATTACATTTTGTTTTTGCTCAAAGACGAGGTTTATAAGCGCGGATTTTTAAAGTTCTACTGTGTACAAGTACAGGCTAGAAATTGCTAAAACTAGCGTTGAATTAACACGTACCGTAGCATATATACTCGCTTTGTCTATGCGACTAAAATTGTGAGTCGTATCAGAGTTATTGCACACATTGAGCTCGTCCAATGTCTTGCTCAAAATCGTATATCTCGATAAGCAAAAGGGAGAAAAAAGAAAGAGGACGATACAGAGTTGACTAAAGGTTGTAAGTAAATAGCTAAAATAAAAACATTCATCAGTTAAAACTTACCATAATGACGTTAGAAGTTTACTGATGGCGAAACTTATTAGATTTGGCATTAACCCCGACGCCATGCCGAAGACGCCGGCGATTAATGAGCTTAATATGAGCACCTTCTTCCGACCCTGAGTGTCCACTAAGTAGCCCCAGGCAAAGGACGATATTACGATACCTGAAAAAAAATTATACTTAATATTATCCTGGAAATACGCTTTGTTCTTAATTCCATAAAAAGAAGGATGCAATACTGAAATCTGTTTAAAATGACTTATAAAAATTACTATTGGTGGATAAAAACCAAAAAATATAATAATCTATTCAGTATTCAAGCTATAACTAACTGCTGTGGTAGGTAAATGTTATGTTAATTATAAATATTATTGATATGATTTTTATTCACATAAAGTTAAATCTAATTTATGGAGATTATCTCTGCGTTGATAAGGTTTTATCGTGTACCTTACCTGATCCTAAAGCCCACTTATAACTAGCCCACTCAAAACTACAGTTTATTTATTGGCATCACTTTTAGAAGTATTTACTACTTAATTAATGGGCTTCGAGCTAACTTGAAACATTTTCTGTAAAAAATAATTGCGTACTTCAAAGTTAAACATACTATTGCCTGATTTGGCACGACATTGTTTGTTTTAGTAAATCGCTGATAAATTAATATGTTCATTAGATTCTGATAAGATTACTGTAAAAAATAACGATACTGATAAAACTGTCTTTAAAAAAGATTTTAAGGTGTGTATAATGCATTAAACTTTATTCATGATTCGTCAGATAAAAAACCAGCTTATGAACGGAACATGTAATATAGATATCAGGTAAAACAAGCTTCATGTGAGATCAAATGAAGTAAAAGGGGGACCCCGCTACTATCGAGCGTCTTATGAACTTGGTTTACACACAACATGCATAAAATATGTAAGACAGGTAAAAAAAAATTGACTCACTCAAAACGAACCAACCTACATGCATGATTGATTTATAGTAGGAAGCACACAAAATATTACAAGGAGAAGGACAGCAGTAGTTAGTTCTTTAGTAAATGATAACAAACTGATAATTTCACTTCTAAGGCTAACATGTTGAAATATTTATTGCGGGTGGGCTCATATTGCGGTTTAAGGACCACAAAAAACGTGACATGCGTGCTTTAGAAATCAGTCCCAAAAATTGAGAAGACCTAGCTGAGGATCAAAACAAGTGAAGAAAGTCTTTGGTTAATGGATGTAAAAAGCATTTCAACAAGTGTTTCCAGCCACTAGCAGGCAAACGGGAAAGGAGAGACAAAGACGAAAAGACCACTTAACTAATTCTACCACCTAATAAACTTTAATTTCAATGTCAAACGTGTGGATCGCTCCCGCATCAGACTATACAGCCATAATAAAATCCATAAAGACGCTGTTTAAATCATCTGCTAAAGATGCAAAGGCTGATGATGATGATAATAGCAGTACTTTCATTGCTTAATATTGCAGTGATATAATTAAAGCATTCTTTATCTTAAAATCCCGGGTGGTGACTAGATAACACACAATTTTTTAAACGCTAACTCTCGTTATCAAACTTGCCAGATTCTATCAATTCGCCACGTCACGCGTTATTTTTAGTCGCGCAATTATTCACCCGTTACATTTGCTATGATAATTGATTTTTTTATTGGTAAGTACAAACACATGGTCGTTGCGGACTTCGTGTATGATATTGGCAGAGACCGTCTTGGCTAGAAAGAAGCCAGTCCGATCCTCGGGAGGAGAGATTAGTTTCCATCGGTGAAACCCGCAAAGCCACCACAGATTGCTTTATCTGTCCAACCCTGTTCAAGGGGTATGGTAAATTGTATGCCATATTTAATTCTTAGCCTTACCAATATAAGGAATAGAAGCCAGGAACCCTCTCTGACTGGGAGACATGTTGAGGTCGCACATGGCCGATGGCAGCACGAAGGAATAGCCGATCGGCTCAATGATGGCAGCCACCAGAAACAGCACTAACACCAAACAGTACTTTAAGTTGTACCACCCGACTCCTGAAACATAGAAACATTTACATCGTTAACAAAACTAAAGTGTGGTAAATGGACTTTGCTTGGCAGTAAATAGCGTGGCATATACATGTTAACACCCGAGCGGCACTTATTTAACTCATTTTTGAAGAAGCTTTAGTCTCATTAAAAGACTACGCAAGAAAAAATATTTCAAATTAATCGTACATTGGAGAATGATCCTATGCTGTGAATGTTGGTTCTAAAGTTTGCCCAAATTGTTCAAAACGGACAATATTTGGTTCGAATTTAACAGAAATCGAGCGTTCTGATTGGCTGTCAAAAGTCTTTTGTTTGATGTTATGTTCGCAGGCGACATGGCCTTAGTTGTTCAGATGAGGTCGCCATTGATATCTAGTGTTGCAATGCTTGTCAGTCAAATGCTTCCTATCAGGGAATTTAATGGATATAAAGTTTTAGTTCCGGTTCCAGATCTGGATCTATTATTAAATTTATATAGGTTCCGGTTTCGGCTATATCCGAACGTTTCAGGTAGTTTGTTTCGGATATAAAAAAAAAATAAAAAAATCCAAATTTTGCATAATTAAAATCGTTTGTATTATGAGAAAGGTGGTAACTATATGTATATAACGGGTGTCCTCCATGCCTTCACTTCTATTTTCTACATCTGGGCCTCCCGTAAGACAAAGATTTTTTATACTTTTTTTCTAAATTCACAAAAATAATGTATGTACACTTGCTTCCTCTTTATTCTATCTTTAAAGAAATTTTTATTTGCTCGCTGTACCACCATATGCAGTATCATTCATAGCGGCGAATGTAGCACATTTTTACTAGAATTCTGAACTACCGATATTATCCGAAACTTTTATATCGGTTCCGGTTCCGGCGCTCCCTAACACCCGTGCTTCCTACAAGTCCGATCTTCGAATCGATTGATCCATTTAATGTATCGTTAACGATTCAGATATCGAATCGATAATCGATCCGAATTTGTAAGAACCTGAAGTAATAATGTAATATAATTATGTAATATAATTGTGTTCTAGTTCTGAATTCAAGAACGTAAAACAAGAACACAGGACATAGCCATTAATTCTGAATTCTTTAACAAACAAATAACAATTAGTTGTGTTGTTATTTAACAATTCTGACTACACTAATTATTATAAGTAGATTGAGTGAGTTACATACCCAAATTGCTTTGTCGTCTGTACCGTCTGTGTTTTTACTTTTTATAATAGGTACTTGTGAAATAACGACACAACTAATTGTCAAAAGTCAAAAGTCTTTATTTGCTTACTAAGTGTACATTCAGGTCTTAAATATTAGAATACAGATCTTGATAACTTAGTAGCCTATTTTAATTTTAAGTATGTATTATACTTTTCAGGCGTTGCATAATTAGATAACTCATTGTTATTTGTTTGTTAAATAACGTACGGAATAAATGATGAATGTTTATTATTACTACTATAAAACGTTGTATTGTTGAGCTATTTATCAATATTGCATTTTTTACAGTTTTCTTTGTTTTAAATTGAGCCATAATATAATGTAGGAGCATTGTCCTAAGAAGGTCACTGTAACTTCAATTAGGTAGTAGCTGATTTTATGCTTATATAAGATGGAATATAATAATTTTTGAGACCATAAAATTATATATATTTTACCAACTAAAATATTTTTTTGTGAATGCCGAATATGAAGATTAAACTGGAAAAAAATTATACCTAATTTACTATATCCGCTGTTCAAAAATTCAATCTATCCCCATAAATTGTTCTATGTTTAAATTTTTAACTAGTTAACAAAAATCGTTCCAAGATCAATTGTACCGAAATAAACAGTTCCAAGTTCAAATTCACATCAATACAAATATTATAAATCGGGGCAAACATCTTGAGCAAACGACCTTGAATGCGCAGAAACGAATTTTGGGTCTCTTTGGTTACGAGGCTGAGGCGCAGGGGGCGTACCTGCGCGTGATTGGTTGATCAGTCGACCCTTGCCCCGCGCACCGCGTCTTCGTTCCGCTCTCTCCCGAATACACGTGCGTGCAGTGAAGTGCTCACTTTTGTGCTCTGTTATAAATCGTTAGTTGTTGTTGTTATTTGTTGAGTTAAAAGCGGATTTTATCACTGAATATTGTCGGCGATTTTGCCAATATTAAAAACCGAGTTAACTATTGTTTTAAATCGTAAGAAGTTCAACAAAACATGCCGACAAGCATTTTTTTCGATTTAACTATTGTTTAAGTTATGAGAAATTTGACAAAACAATGCACGACATAATGACGACATACAAAATGTTGCACATGTCGGCTATTGTTTATATTTTGGCTATTGCCTGCCACTGCACTCACACAAATACAATTTTCTATACATAATACAATATCCCGAAATAAACAGTAATTGTAATAAATAAAATAGGTAATTCTAAAAACTCGACGTAACTAATCATATTTATAGCAATATTTTGCTCGTAAGTGTACGATGCGCAAACTTTCCCCTACCACGTCACCTAATGCTCAAGAAGTTTGCCCATAATTGTAACTATATTTGAATTGATGTGAATTTGAACTTGGAACAGTTTATTTACACTGTATTGTACATTGTCTCAAGTTCATACTTTCACCAGTCCACTTGTGGCCATAGCAACAGCCTGCTTCTTTCGGACAAGCGACCAAACAGGAATGAGTTTCTTTATTTATAATCACCTACGAAAATAAAATTAATCAATGAATGATGAAATATTAGTGCCAGGAACAATCGTGCTGTAGCATCATAGACTGAAGTTTCTCATAAGCTACGTTTCTACTAAAGATGTGCGAGGTTTCGTAGCTAAGAACGGTTATAATACTTATAATATAGCATCTTCGGTCATAAATTTGCGCTAAAAATTATGTTAAATACACGATCTTATTTTGGATCTAGACAGGCAACAACGTGTCAAGCCAAGTAAAAAAAAAGGAACTGTATCATACACCAGTAATGGCCACGAGTATCACCGCCCTGATTGACCTTTCAATTAATTAAATGAACCCAGCCCATCTTTCGGATGTTGTAAAAACCAGTAAAAAGTATGTCGTAAAGTAAAGCAATAAGCGAGCCACAAATTGCGAAGGCGAGTCACCCAATAAGGACGTTATTGTAAAAGTATAATATTAAACTAGTAAGTGAAAAGAAATCTTTATACCCCATTTTAAGAATATTGCACGCTCGAAGGATGGAAGGTGTGGCATTGTTAAAACCAAAATTGTACTTATAAAAATAATTTGAAATATGCCTTCAATTGAACTGAACTTTAATTGTATAAAGTAATCACGTTACCAGTGAAATTAACACTTGTAAAAAGTAAAGTAGTTGCATAAATCAGTAGGTCTCTTTTTTATTTCCTAAATATCTAGCAGCACGGCATTTCAGTGCTAAAACCTATGGTCCTAGTGGACCTAGTACATTTCAGCGCTCAAGATCAGTGCGATCCGACGGTACTTATATTTGATTTATTATATGAATTGTAATCTTATTAATTCTGTTTGTGAAGTTTCTTTTTCCTAAAATCACGCTTTAATCGTCCTAATTCTCTCTTATCGGCCGGTAGATTACTGGCCAAATCATTGTTTCCTTACAATACAGATAGCGAAAATTATTAAATATGTCCAATGTCTAGGTTATTTTATTATTTTGATGATGTCTGCCTGTCTGCTTCGTGGATAGCAAAATATATGCGACTACCGCGTAGAGCTCACGGGTTCAATGTCCGGGTCGGGCGAATATAAGTGTTGGGTTTTTCTGTGGAGAAAGCTTAATAACTGTTCGAAGACAGAAAGTTGGCGGTGTTTACACCCTCGTGGTTCAGAAGGCACGTAAAGCCGTTGGTCTTGCGCTTGATCTCTATACGGTTGTGACGGTCGATCTATCCCATCGCGCAACGATTGGGAGAGTGCTATTAAATTCAATTATACATATATATCATTATTAAAAATATCATTGTGGGAGACTGGTACCTAAGCTAAGCGAAAGCCTGTATTTTAGGTCACCAGTTCACCCGCCCGGTCTACAATTGATACATATTGTGTTACGCGCAGACGTTTGAACATTAAAATAATTCTCTTGCAGATTGGCTCCATTGAGATTGGCTGCCGAAGCCGAAATAGGACGACACACAATTATTTACTATGTATTTTGATAATGGTATAAAGCGCATAAACCCTCGAAGGGAAAACAAAGGATACAGCCGGTCCGATAACTGAATCTAACGTCAAAATCTACCGACACATCTACCAATATATTTTTTTTAAATCATGTTTCCTGATGTTTTGTTTAAATACTACCTATTTTTAGTTAATTTTTCGAATTTGCCGACATTCATTTACACATTCTATCTATGCGGCTGTTGGCTAGCCACGATCTTTACAAATTACTACAGACAGAAGCTATGATAGAGTATATTTTGGTAAATACGATGACATGAGTACAGACGGCTACCGGTCAACCCATACATTTCCAGTATAAGCTGATCTCCTATTGCACGGGAAGCCGAAACAACACAGGACCATCTTATGCTAGAAATGTATAGGCTGATGGGTAGCCATGTGTACATTTATATTACTGAACATGCTAATAATATCTTCCGGATGGTACTGGGTGTTTCAATCACACGGGAGACATAACATTGTAGTCGTAACGTAACATTGATTAGGATTGAGAATTTTCATGGAATATTTTGTCAGCCATAGAGTTAACTTGTTAAGCTGGTCAAAAAAAAGAAATGCGGTGCCGAAAGGACTAAAGCGGCTGGTCGATTTATGCTGTTAAAGCAGTAAAAGGTAGAAAAAGCAAATAAATATAAAGAATGGAATCGAAGGTCGTGCCAAGCTTGGTTTATACGTAACAACTTCTTGAGGATTGGCCCTTGAATGTAAACATATTATTCACTTACGCTTTAAGGTTATACATTCATACAATTGATAATACGTCTTAGATGTCATTCTATTAATGGCCCTCTCATTATCACTAATTTTATTCTAATCACAACTAAAAATATAAATAATATTTAAGCATTTAATATTTCACAGAAAACCATTTAGTGTGTCTTATAATTTGACCAGGGAAATTTCTTTATCTAAGTATGGATCAGACAAAAAGTTAAGAATTGGCCAACTTACCCTCAAGTAATATTTTTTGTATGTTTTTTTGTTTGTTAAAATATGTGTTTTGTTATAATTATATTTTATTATTTTTGCTCAGTATGCAAACAGACACCGGTCGAGGCAGAATTGTTTAAACAAGGTGCAAACCAACCACATCCACCCTCGGCCATCAGGGAACAGAAATCGTGATAGTTTTATTATAATGCTAATCCGTTTGTAAATAAATAAAAAAGGAATAAAATATAGAATACGTGAACATGCATAATATCCGATATATATAGATTTGGTGAGCTCGCCAATAATCAGAAGGGCTATAATGTGTTGGATACTTTAGTACCCTGTGCTACAAGACAGGATAATTGCATTTTGCCGTTATCCCACGCAACCTGTTTTATGTCTGAGCACCTAAAAAATAACGTGCTTCAAACTTTTTGTCAAGTGAGCATACACTTTTTAATTTAGTGGCCATCTTTTTTAACGATATCGCTAAAATTAACATCTATATTTAAAGTTTTCTTGTAACACTTCATTAATACGTAAAATGATAGACCATACCACACATATTTTCCTCTCAATTTAAGAGGTTCGGTTGTTTTCATAAAATTTTAATTAAATTAGAATTTTAAAAGTGACATGCTAGTACTAACGCATTTCTTAAATTATGTTTACTAATTATAATAAAAACAGAAAATCTTAATCGTCTGCTCAATAATAGGTCACTGATAAAAATATGATTAATCAATTAAAATTGCAGTTAAAAAACCTTAACCAAAAAGCAATATTATTATTGTGTTTTAATAATTATTAGGACTTATGTATCTGATAATGGTAGAAAATATGCCATCTTAACTTTATAAATAAATGCTTTAAACCATGATTGCGTAATAAATAGATATCTAAGGTAAATTGTTTTAGAAATTATGCATAAATATTATGTAAGTATCGTCGCCTAATAATATTGCAATATATAAATATAGTCAGTGCACAAACCTGCCACTGCGAGAGCATGTTCCAGATCAGCACATTGTCTATCTTGCTTCTCCACATTTTCAGTAATAGTTATTACTTTATCTGCCATTTTACTAACTTAATAATACAAAATAAAACACTTCACTACCCGTAAAATTTGTAGAAATTACACTTATTTATCATATCTTTAGCACGGATATTGAAAATAAAGTACGATGTCTCGGCCCGACGATTTATTTAATGCTAAAAATATATCCGATTAACGTGTTAATACGCAAATAATATGTGTTAGACTGATAAGCTTTGCAGTTATAATTAGCTAAAAACGATCGGTGTAAACAACGGGTAAACGTTATCAGAAATTAATTTGATATATTGTTGAATTGAATTGTTAGTTGATCGGTTTTGACCGCGACGCCATCACACATGTCTGGCACCCGCGCGCGCTGTGGATTGTACTGCGTGATTGTGTATCACTCACTTGTTATACAGTTTATGCAATGAGATCGAGATTGAGACCTTTACACGTAATATATACGATCGTACCTACATCGTAAATTACGTTAAAATATGTGAAACAATGATTTTTGAATACAATGAACTCGATAAACACACACACACGGAAATAAAAACAACACTATTTTTATTTATTTGATTTGTTTTTTGATGTCAATTAAGGTTTAATTGTCGGAAATAATACTTATTTTTATTTGTATAATTTACGTCAAAGTACCAACTGGTTCATTTGAGTGCGACAAAAACGTTTATCGACAAAATATGGTATCTATGCTACGGTGATACCTTGAACCATGGTAAGACATTCAACCCGAAAGATATTCGTCAATTCTTAAATAATACTATGATTAATCTAATTTATTTACTTTCTTATATTTTACATTTATAAATACAAATGATAAAATTAAAGGTACAAAAAAAGGACATAATTACATTTTTAAACATTAAGTTTAAAATAAAATAATTTTTAATAAAAAAAAAACCGACTTCAAAAAGTAGGTAAACTAAAAAGCAAAAAATAAATTTACTTCGCACAAAATAATACATTTTTTCATTTAGTAAAATAGAAATTATTAAATAAATATTTTATAATTCTGAAGTCGGTGCCAAGTAAATCGGATAATTAAGAACTAATATTCAGTCAGAAAATAGTTGTTAGAAAGATTAGTCTATACAGAGTTATTGTTTACTTTGCACCGACTTCAGAATTATAAAATAATTATTTAATAATTTCTATTTTACTAAATGAAAAAATGTATTATTTTGTGCGAAGTAAATTTATTTTTTGCTTTTTAGTTTACCTACTTTTTGAAGTCGGTTTTTTTTTTTATTAAAAATTATTTTATTTTACGATTTTAAGTGATGGGTAGACCAGAATGTTTCTCAAATGAGGAGACGACGGTTACTTGAGACGGAAAACTTATTAATAATAATCCCCGTACTCCTAACCGTTGAGGAGTTGTACCTTCCAGCATCAGCTCAGCTACTTAAAATGCAAATATCCAAGAAGTTTTAGGTAATATACGAAAAACAATATAGAAGCCTTTGAAATTTGAGGGTTACCCATGATTTCTCTAGGGTCCCATCATCAAATCATGACCTCATATTATGAATGTACATAAGTAATATTCAACGTCTCGCCTCATCTGTGTATAACTTGAAAGAATACAGTAAACGGCCTCAAGGAGCCTATATTTAAAAATTATCCCCGTACTCCTAACCGTTGAGGAGTTGTACCTTCCAGCATCAGCTCAGCATCATAAAATGCTGACTACTAGATGCAGATATCCGAGTAGCTTTAGATAATATATAAAAAACAATATAGAAGCCTTTTAAATTTGAGGGTTGCCTTTGATTTCTCTAGGATGCCATCATCAGAACGTGACTTGAAAAAAATGGGACCACATGACAAGTATATCCTATCAAACAAAAAAAGAATTTCGCAAATCGGTCCAGGCGTCTTCGAGTAATAGGCGAACAAACATAAAAAAAAAAAAAAAAAAAAAAACATACAACCGAATTGAGAACCTCCTCCTTTTTTTGAAGTCGGTTAAAAACATATATTATACTTATATGTTATAAATATTATAATATACCCTTTTTGTTAACAAATGCAATAATAACAATTAGAATCATTGTTATTAATCCTGGACTGCCACTGTGCCTACACTGAAATGACATAACCTACTTACAACCTCTTAGCGACATACGCACGCCATGTCCCACTATAATATATTATGGGCTAATTATGTCATGTATGTTAAATTGGGTCAGTCATGAAACCACTCAACGTGGTTTGCAGATTTACTGAAAATAGTCATCGAGAGCAAACTTTTGTACATCTTTACTTCTTTTTTACTTTGCACTACTTTTTTTTTTTATAAAAAAAAGCTTTCCATTCTTGTTAACCCCCTCCAGCTAAGTTTAATTCGCTTGTGTTAGGAGAACGTTAAAGTTCGTGAAACGACGAACCCCCGACCTCTCGATCGTAAGTCCGATGACTTATCCACTGCGCCACGGCCGCTTTATTTATAACTGTAATATACTTCTTTAATATAATGTTAATTATGATGACCATTGCCGTTCCACACGGGTGGAGCCGCAGACGAAAGTTAGTATGTACATAAATGTCAATATTTAGTAATATCAGTTTGTTTTGTAAACATTCTGGGAGTTGCCCAGTAATCTTTGTTCATTTGTGCTAAACGAGTCATCTATGGCCGTAATATCTGGTCAGTTGGTCACTGAAATGCATGCTCTATGGGCAGACTAAGAGTGACCGTTTTGTATGACATGTGGTACAATAATATATTAAATGTACTATCAGTTTGACGGAGCTAGAGCCCTTGTAAACTATATAGCTCGAGAGCGGCACCGCCTGACCTTTAACCTGCCGCGTGAAGGTAGCGCATGTACTAATGCAGTGTTCAAATCAGGCTCTAAAATTACTGGTCCATGAGACATAATACTGTAGCCCTCAGATGAAGCGACGCATCTACAATCTGCTTTTGTCAACAACTTACCATCAAGTGGACTACTCGTCCATTTTCTACATGCATCGTATAAAAAGAAACACAATGGGCTTACATAGTAACGAATTAACGAGGCCAATAAAGTCGTTATTAGTCGTTGCACGGTGTTGACATGCTGACTAATCAATCTATGTATAAAACAGAGTTGACAGAACTGAAGTGATGGGAACTTGCTTGATAAGAACTGAGAAGATCAGATATTGATAGCGATAGAAAAAGTGGAATGAACAGAGATGCAGGACTTTGTCCAACTTTATAAATAATATAGTATTATTGTACACTTCTATTTATAAAAATAAATCTCTAATTCCTTATCTAGGAAAAAAATCGGTCAGTTTGGGCAAGTCTGTTATTATTTGACATACAAAGATCTTTTTAGTATCCATGCCATAGATTTATGTGACAAGAAAATCTACATACTTATTATACATAGATTTGACATGAACCTCATACTTCGCTGGTGAATGAAACCCAGTCGAAAAAGAAAAAGAAAATTTACATTAGTTTCTCTTTCTGGGGAAACCCAGATGGGTTATCCCTGAAGGTTAATATAATTTAGATACGTTATTACAGCAACAAACTTTAGATAATAAATAGTTAATCATAAGTCAAAAAATTAGTCATGCTACAAAATTTTTATCAAGAAACGAATCGCTGCTAAACTGACTTCACGCAGTCCTATCTGCCCTACACCCAGAGTGTAATTTAAGCCGCGCGGAGGGGTGGAGTGGCCCGCGAGCTGAGGACCAGGAGTTTTATTCCTCGCAGTCACGGCTGAGGCTGGCCACCTAGCCGAAGCTGCAGCGCTGAGCGATTAAACCATCTGCGACGATAAGCTCGCGTGGAGCTGCCCAAACTCCGCAGCGCCGGAGCCGTGTCAGAAATAATGCTTGCTAGATGTTGCATGCTGCATGCTTAGAACTGCAGGCGTTTGTACAGCACTAGTATTGTTGTGCTAGTATGAGAAAATTAATTTTATGGAGAATAAATGTTTTGGAAAACAACACTTTATTCTTTTTTTTTTATACCATGCCCACAGCGTATGAACGTGTAGTCCACCTGATGGTAAGTGGAGTATAGCCCATGGACATCAACAATCCACAAAAACAGATTATAGACGCGTCGCTGCAGCTGAGGACTACGGTGTTATGCCTCATGTGCCAGTAATTTCAGGGCCTGATCTCACCACCAAACTGGAACACAGTAATGGAAGCACTACTATTTGGCGGCAGGTTAAAGGTGAGACGGTGGTGCTACCGCCCTCGAGCTCATTCACAAGAGCTCTACCACCAGTCAAAATGTATAATATAGCAAATACATTTAAAACTATTATGACACTTGATCGATTATGACCAATAAAATTTGTGAAAATGCTTTTATGTCATTGCACAATTATTATGAAACTGAAGCGTTAATCCTAATACAATTATGGCAAATACTAGTATGGTATATTAAATTATTGCATCTTAGATGATAACCAACATTAGTAAACCCTATAAAAGGCTTCATATGCTATTACTAGACTAACGATGTAGATCTAGATATTAGATATCAGATTATCAAGTATACCTTTTATTGCATTCTACCTCTGGAAGATTTCCAAGAAACTGTAACAAGGCGTTGCATTTCTCTGATTATATTTGATCTATAAATTCTTATGCAAACATTAGATAAAACACTAAAACACGTTGTAAAATAGATTATTAACTATTTCTCGTCTTATTCATAAATACAATACTGTCAGCAACCTCATTAGAGACCAGGCATAAAACCTTATTCGATGTCAACGAGACCATAGACTATTAGGACAGTTAAGAACAAAAGAGTAGAACTGTGAGAGCGTAGAGCGTAGACAGAGAGAGATATTATAGGTTGGTGCGTTCCATAGAGTAATGTGCGTTCGATAAGGCCAATATTAAATTGCGAATTTAATAATTTTAAAATTATAAATTGTATAGTATAGTATAGTTATTATAGTTTATATATAGAAATTCGATTAGTTTGATCGTAAAAATAAGTGAGATGATTTGTTTTATGAGGTTGGTGGGTGGTGTAATTATTTTGTCTAAATTGTAAAATTCTTTCTAATTTCCTCAACCTCCCAAATAAAATACTTCCCAAATTTTAATTAATTAGTTCTTCTTAGTTTCTATCTGAGCCTGCCTGACATATCGATGGCTAAATTGTTTTTAATTTTTGCTCAAATAAATTATTCTTATGATATTATGAGTGGAATTTTATCTGAGACGATTGAAAATCATTGAATACCAAGTATCATGTAGCTTAATTATGTTGTAATATTCATATATTCTGTAAATATATTTCAACACTGTCATTATGTTAACTTAATTTTGTAGTCATATTGATTCATTTTGACCTGAAGCTTTGGAATTTACTGCTAAATCCATTACGAAAAAAATTAAATTTAACCATTAGACATAACATAAAATCAGGCCTATATTACCCAGAAGGGTGTGGTAGAGGTGTTCACCTGTTATATTTTTAGGTCCCATGAGATAGGGGGTGAGCCTAACGCCATCCACTGGGCACAATCCCAACTCCGTGCTGCTATCCTGACGGCAAATTCAGTTAGTAAATAACACTTTATCTGATCCGGGCATCGAACCGCAGAGACGCATACGCTAACCACTAGGGACTAGACCATCAAGACATATCGATTAGAGTAGATAATAAAGTTAGTCATGTTCTAAATATGTAGACATGATATAAATATCTACTTATTGCTTTCGGTAAATGGAAATGGTCAACAGTGGTCAAATGGTCAAATAAAGTGGTACTGTACGTTTGGCTTTTATGATAGGGATGCAGTGATAAAGGTCTTCTATCCTGAACGAATGCCCGTAGGCGCTATGAATAGAATAATAATTTAAATAAAGTACTTGTAATATTTTAAAGCAAATTTTAGCTTTGCTATGCCTTTTTGTATTTTATATACAAAAAGGCATACCAAAAAGTTTTAGCTTTTGCTTTAAAATATTACAAGTATTTGATAAAAATGCGTCATCTCTCGACAGTAATAGTGTTGATCTTAATTCAAACTTACTGTATGTGACTAAGTGAATTATCCACATCGCATAGATGGCGCTAAAACCAAGTAAGGTTCGTCTAGCTAAGGCTGGCACAAAAGAGTTGAGAAATTTCGAGTCTAGCAGCATACGAATCCATAGCTGAATTGGCAAAGCACTTGGGGCGTATACTCAGGGGGTGCAGGTTCGAGTCCTGCTGGATTCTTAATTTTTCAACTATAAAATTATATTACATAAAGTACTTTATTTTCTACTTAATATGGTGTGGTGGTTTACAAATGTTCCAACATATCTGTGCAGCATATTTTGCAGTTCTGGCAGTTACTCGTAGTAACATTATGCTCAAAATCGAATCTGAACGTTATATTTCAAGCGAATGCTCGCGCGGTCTACGAGCTTATTTTTGTAAAAGGACAGTCACGGTTTCGCTGCGTGATAATTAAAGCAATATTTTTAATTATTGCCAAAATGCATTCGTTCATATTTTGATACCCATAGCGCCTGATAGAAATATCATTGTATTATTTTTTCGTCTTTGTTGGTTGGAACAATTTTTTTATTATCAGGCAGTTTTATTGTCTCACCCTCTAAAGCCCTGTATAGACTTTGTTTAGTGCGAGTGCGAGTGATTAGTGCAGGTGTTTAGTAACAAGGTGTGGACAGCGACTGTTTAGTGCGAGTGCTTAGTTGGCTGTTTGTTTTTTTGCGAGTGGACTGCTTAGTAGCCACGTCCCGCGCGCCCTCCCTTCCCCCTCACTCGCGTGCCTGCACTAAGCACGTTTGGACAGGAGTGTTTAGTGTTTAGTGTTTAGCGTTTAGTGCGTAGCGTCGGGCGCTTGTTGTACAAAATGGCAAAGTGGACCGAAGACGTAACTTATAAATTTGTGCAGGAGTATTTGAAACATAAATAAATAAATTAAATATTTCACAACTCACACACAACGCCATCTAGTCCCAAACTAAGCAGAGCTTGTACTATGGGTACTAGAATAACTGATACATAAGACATATAGAAAACAAATAAAAAAAAATGTAAATTAAAAAAAAAAAAAAAAAAAAAATGTAATCTTTTGTAAATACATACATATTATACATAGAAACACCCAGACTTAGACAAACCCCCATGTTTATGTACAAAAAGATTTTTCTTAAGTGGGAATCGAACCCACGACCCACTCCGCCATCCGGTCGTCCTTTACAACTGTTACGCCCCTAAGTATAAAATTGCCCGAGATGCGGCCCTTGTAAATATAAGTGAAGCCATGAACATACCAGGGTTTGGCAGTAAAGAAGTTTATTCTAAAATAAGAAACTTGAAGTCTACATATGCGCAAGAGTTAGTGATTGCAAAAGCCTGAGCCTTTTAGCCCTTTTTTAAGACTCGCCGCTTTATAGCGATGGCTAGAAGGCTAAAAGGCTTAATAACTCTTAAGCCCTCAAGGCTAATTGTATTTATGGCTTTTGTTCAAGCCTTCTAAAAAAGGATTACTAAAAAAGGCCTTGAGGCTTTTTTAGGCCTAGGCTTTTTTTAAAGCCTTTTTAGAAGACTGGCGTCGTAATTAGAGTTCTAGCTTTAAAAAACTCCTAAGCCTCTTTTGAGGATCAGGTTAATAGAAACGTTATGAATAATTATAAATGAAAGTTTTGTTATTTTATTACAGTTTATTATATTTTAATATTAAAAACCACCAAAATAAATATTTTTCTTCGTCATCTCTAAGATAATAATAGCGAAATGGGAATCAATGTGTATGTACATATATGAAAAAAAAAATATTCACGTATAAAATGAATAAAATACAGTCTTTTATTTAAAATAATTCTATATTTAATATTGTAGGCATCGCTATAAAGCGGCGAGTCTTAAAAATGGCTTAAAGGCTCGTGCATTTTCGACCGCTTAATTACGACGCCAGTCTTCTTAAAAGGCTTAAAAAAGCCTAGGCCTAAAAATAGCCTCAAGCTCTTTTTTAGTGAGCAATTTTAGAACTACTGTTTTGTGAGTCCGCCTTTTAAAAAGACTCGTAAGCTTAAAATTTAGGGCTAAAAGGCTCGAGCCTTTTCGACCACTAGCAAGAGTCTAAGAAAATTAAACAGAGTACAAAATCTGGAGCTGGAACAGATGACGTATATATTCCACATAGAAGTGGTTCAAACTATCAGATGACGGCATACTGAATTTAAACAGAGCCACTTGGACAATACTCGCACTACACACCTGCACTCGCACTAATCAAAATTGGACACTACTCGCACTAAACACCTGCACTCGCACTAATCACCTGCACTCGCAATGAATTGGACACTACTCGCACTACACACCTGCACTCGCACTAATCACTTGCACTCGCAATGAATTGGACACTACTTGCACTACACACCTGCACTCGCACTAAACACTTGCACTCGCACTAAACAAAGTGTAAACCGGACTTAACTCAGGACTTTGAAAAAAAGAAATAAGTGCAATATGGCTTAGTTAAAATTATATTTTAACATTATTTACAATTAATAAAATATAATGTACATTTTTGATTACAGGTTCTCATAGGCGTGTCGTGAGGCTTATTCTTCTCTGTTCTTTGGGTGGCTTCTTTGTAGATCTGGGCAGCAAAAATGAGAGGAAACCGCAAACTGAAAACGGAAAACAAATGAAGTTACAAAATAGAAATTAATTTGATGAGGTATCTCTACCATTCTTATTAACAACTTTATAACGTTAACTAAAAGCTAGTTTTACACCAATTTAGATCTATAGGTATCTAAGATCTCAAAGGAAGAAGCTTTGCTGTCTCACCTCTAATCTTACGCAAAAAAATACTTAGTGATGAGATTAGCTCCTGAAATTACCTGGATTATAAGGCATATCTTAAAGCTTCATTATGGAATCGTCATCGAAGCCTTTTATAGGACTTTTGTGGGTTGTATTACCATTTACCTACTATTCAATGGACTAAACTACAAACTAAGGATGTTTAATAAACATGATGACTGATCTCCAGATATAGAATATAAAAGTACCTTATCAAAATATAGGTCAACAGAAACAAAATGGAGGATTTTTAGTTAACATACTTGAATTCTAACTCATTTTATGATCATTCAAAGTTTCATGGGAAAGTACATTTTTCACGTGTGTGGGGTGACGTCACGCCTAAGTATTGTATTGTATTGTAAGTTGTTTAAAACCTTTGGGCGAGTCGATTTTAGTGTGAATTTAAAATTGTATTATCCCAGGCAGTTTAAGTGATAATGAAGTAATTCTTTTAATTATGTTTCTAATATAGATTTTTTTTCAATTACTCATAAAAATATGTTATCATGGCTATTACACCTAAGTCGATCGATCGTCGACCAACGCAGTGGTGCGCTCTTATTGGCTCTTTTAAACGTCAAATGCATCGATCGGAGTCATTTAATTTAAGCGTAATAATTTAACACTAATATTATATGGATTGTATAAAAAAATCTACAACTTACAGATTAATAAGCCTCCAAATGAATAGAATGCAGATTCACAGGCTGCGTTGATGAGAAGGCCTGCTATGTTAGAACCGAAGATGGAGCCCATGCGACCAAACATCAAGCACAAACTAACTGCCATTCCCCTAAAAAAAATAAATTAAGATATGTAAAGGATAAGTCTTATAACGGATCTTTGAAGTGTTGTAGAGGAATGGGGTGTGTTGTTCCTCCACCACAAAGCGAGATCCTCCGACCAGTCTCGGTGGTATTTGCCTGGCGGACAGCTGTCCAACGTTAGCTTCTTGGAAGTGGTGTATCACTGTGAACACTCTCTGTGAACACTTCATTATCGCGATTTAGCGCTCTTTGACATTTGTGACGAGTGTGTCACTTCTTGACGTTGTCAATGTAATCCGTCATTTATCATGTGCGGATACCGCCACAGTGTTACTCTACCAAGGATAGGACTATCACCAAGTGGTGATAGTAACGCCATATTTAATTGGAATGTTTTTGTACGAGGCACAGCCAAAACTGAAAGGCGTGGGCTTGGTCTTTATAAAGTTAGGTCCTGGGTAGGCCTAACTTTTCGATTGACATGCCATCTCTAGCCATGGCCTTAGGCAGTGGATAGAATAAAAAAGAAAAACATAATGCTCAAAATAATGCTGCTTTTTAACACGCTTATATTAGCTTCACCTGTATGTTTGTTTGTTTGTTTGTTTGTATGTAACCGACTCCTTTGGACTCGATTTTGACCCACTTTAAACGGACAGATTTCATTCAAATTTTGCACACCTGTCAAAGATCGATGACAATGCAATAATTCGATAAAAAAAATTAAAAAAATTAAAAATATATAAAAAAAAAAAAAAAAAAAAAAAAAAAAAAACGCTCTTATAAATAAACCAAACTAAAAAGTAGAAAATAAATAATAGTTTAAAAAAATAAAAAACACGCTTTTAAAGTACTTCTAACTAAAAAGTGAAAAATAATTCCTAATATAAGCTGAAAAAAGCGTGGGGCGCTCTGTGCCATATTTTTCGTCTATCGAGCAACCCACGCTTTTTTCAGCTTATATTAGGAATTATTTTTTTTAAACTATTATTGTAAGGAGAGTCACGTGCATGGTTGTGCCTTTACTGGTATTATAATAAAAACGTGATAAAGTTACCTCAAATGCATCGGGAATATTTCCACCGCGTAAGAATTAATAGGTCCAATAGCAAGAGCCAGCAACGGGAATGAAGACAAGAGTGCTCCAAACAGTAGATTCTGAGTGATAAAGTTGATGAGGATGCATATGGAGCCAATCAACCAGAATATAATGCGGAGCAGGTTCTTCTTTCCTATAAACTTGATTGTGAAACACATGGCGAAGGCTATGAGACCGCAGCCGATGGTTGCCACTGAGTTAATTAGGTATGTCATCTCGTCAATAGTGTCGATGCATTCTGGATCTCCTTCTACTGTCTGAAATAAAATAAATAGATAGATAGAGATAGAGATACAGAAAACTTTATTTGCACATGAAATTTATAACAAACATACAAAGAAATAAGCACTTAACAAAGGGCGGCCTTATGGCTTGACGCGATCTCTTCCAGGCAACCTTAGGATGAACTTATTAGAATGGATATTTGCGGTAGTTTATTGCATTGGATTTGTTGTTTCTATTTTTCTTTTTAATTTTGCTCAAGGCTTGTCAAGATTAAAATAAAGAGGCATTCAGGGTAGCTATAGAACAGTTTTAGTACGTCGAGCGATTTAGAATCCACATCTTGTATAATTTGTATCAAGCGATTCATGTACCTGATTAAGTCTATCAGAAATGATATTACACGCGGTTTTCCCTCCAGCGCCAACACTCATGGCCCGGTTCAATACATCGGGAACCCACAGATTTAGACCATTTAATCTGAAAAAAGACATTTGTATGATAAGATAAATGTAAGAAATGTTAGTAAAAGAGCAACGATCGACGAGGTCCAAAAATACTGTTTCAACGACAATGTACGACATTATTTTGGACAAACATCTTCTTTGTAACGAATGAATATAATATTTTCACTGGTGCCGTGTATTTAGTTATTTATTTATTAGATAATCATTAAATAGAACGCGAAAATACTTACACTGTAAATAAACCAAACATAAGGAATCCGTTGAGGCACATCCATTTCAAATATGGCGGTTGTATTAAAGGCAAGCTTTGTGATTTCAAGGAGTTGAAGAAACTACCCTTTTTTATATTCATCGGTATTTCTGCTAGCTTTTTGATCTGTAATATACAAAGTTACTGTACAGCGAGTCCAGAGGTTTGAAAACAATAAGAGGTGTGTACTATATAATTATATTCGTATGCATATTCTTTATAGCGTGCAATAAATTGTTCTTAGGTGTGATAGTTACATAATAGACCCAGTGCGTAGGGCACAGAAATATAAATATATCATCTATTTATCTACAACAGCAGTGATACCTAAATGGGAGACCGTAGGACTGCGAAGTCATAGGTCTCGGGTTCGAACCCACGGCACACACCTCTGTCAATAAATCGTTAAGATTCGTCTTTTCAGAGATATGTCTGTATTTATCGTATATATAATAGTTTGCTAATGGTGAAGGAAACCTGCATGCTTGAGAGTGCCTAGTAATACAGGGCTACTATTATTGTATCTATTTATAAAAAAATACACAAATCAAAAAAAGAGAGAGTTGCTAATAATAAGAGATAATGTTCAACACAAATCAACATTAACTCAAATCTAAAAACTAAATAAATAAATGATGTGTTATGTCTATATTGTTATGAAAACGTAAAAAAACGATACGTTCAGTCTAATTAATTATACATGTAAAAAATACTTACGGGAAAATCTGTGCGTGACTTTTTAGTATTGCCAACATAGATAACCTGTATAACCTCGAGCGCTTCCTCATACCTTCCTTGTGTGACCAAATATTTGGGGCTCTCAGGACCATATAGCATAAGAACAGAACTTATTATAAATATCGAGGCGTATATAATGGTGAGGACACGCCAAGCTCTGAATGAGTAGGATCCGAAGTCTACTGCAAAATCTAGAGGTAATATTGCCCATGCGAAAACTGAAAAATAAACATGAGTATGTATCGAAGTATCCTTTGTGCGAATGAAATAATGTAAATATATCGACAAGACATCGGGTCATTTCTTAATTTGTACGTAAGTTTTAATTTTTTTTTCTCATGTAAGCGACGATTGACTTTTTGAGAAATAAAGTGCTTTTAAACCGAAGTATTTATTTATAGAAAACTCATAAATTGATTATGGTTTCTGACCTAATTTCAGCCCATGTGATTTGTCTCCCACAGATTTAAAGCTGTTGGGTTGGGTATTTCTCACAATATATGCTGGAATTTATTTTTTGCCTATTTAGTGCTATGTCATATTTCTCTTTAGAGGCAATTCTTGTTTAATAATAAACAAATGGTCTAACAATACTTTGAAAGGTTTTAAAACGTTAAATACTTACGAGGGACAAGGGCTTGGCCTGTTACTTGCATAGCGTTGGTGAGGGATAGCACCAAATCCCTGTACTTTGCAGGCAGAATCTCAGCTATGTATGGGTACGGTGCTGCTGCCGGGCAAGCTATGCTGACCAAAAATAATTAATAAGAATCTTTCTGTGACAGGAACAATTAATTGCTTTTCATCAATTTAACTTAAGATTAGGCAATAAATAAATATTTTTTCAAATGCTAGTGGGTTGGTAGATAATAGAAAAAAACAATTGTCCAAGAAACAGAAGTATAAACATGGGAAACATTTTTGTAATTTACATATGGCAAAAAATAGAGCAGACTCTACATTTGCATTAAAAAGATCGGGCAGTAAAAATACACATGCGATGTAATTTGTGTAATTATCGCGTTGTTCATCCGAGGCAATTGAGATAATAAACGGTATAGAGATGATCGCAATGAGGTATATCGCGTATGAACTCGTTGCTAGGGGTGATTGTGTAGCGTGAGGTCTCCAAAATGTTAAATGTCATTATTTGCGGGTTGGCAATGCGGACATTGAGTTTATACGGGTCTTTCGAGGCACAGTTATTTAGGGAGTTCTGAAGACAAAATTTTGGAAATATTTCCCTAACGGGGTGAATAGGGGTTTAAAGCTTATATGTATACGGCTGCACATAAAATCCTTTTAAGACGTTTATGAACTAGGTATACGATAGAGTTCTTGGAAATTTCACTTCTTAATAGAGTGAATTAGAAGCTGAAATTGTATTTATTCATATATTAAATTCCACGCGGACGAAGTCGCGGGCCAAAAGCTAGTTATAAATAATAATAAAAGATATGGATAATGGAACCAATGATTTATTTTCAAACTTACCAAAGTGACGTAAGCATTTTGCAAATGGCGAATGTGGTCAAATTTGGCATGAACGCAGATGCTACACCAAGGATGCCGGCCCCAAAAGAACTGAATATAAGAACCTTTTTTCGGCCTTTGGTATCCACCAAATATCCCCAAGGAAAAGACGATACCACGATACCTGAAATAATGCATCCTTTTAATATCTTTACGTACATGCAAAAGTAGTTTAGCTAAATACGTTAGACTCGTCGACAAGTCGAAGTCGAAAGTCTCGGCAGATTGAAATGAGAAAGTATTAATATTATTATTTGGACGAGGCTTTGGGTGTTCACGTCGACCACCGTGAGTCTATTGTAATTATAGCCTCATTATAAACTCCTTTAGGCGAATAGCGAAAGTAACTCTTGTCGCACGCAGTATCACAGCAAAACCACTGAACTAATCTTGATGCAAAAAGATAAACAAATTGTTAAAGAGCTAGCTATTACATCTGTCTTTGCTTTGTACAACTAACAATTAGATAATAGCTGTGTGGGTATCTTTTAAGTTCCAGTTAATAGTTGTTCGTTTTATAGTGTAAGTAAAATGAAAATAAATATTGTATTACAAATTATTACGATATTGACTTTGATATTTTAATGCCAGCGAAAGGTGTTGGTATAAGATTGCGATAAGCATATCTAAACACAATATTTTAATGAATTAAGACAATCTTGATAGTAGTATCATAAAATGAAAAATTACAGACACAATGGATGTTTTTTTTAAAGATCATTGAAAATTTTAGAGTAGAATGCTTTTATTCAATAAAAGTGGTGGTAATGTTTTTGTATGCATTATTTGAAAAGATGGTGCACATGAGTTTTTTCACTAGCTCATTTAATGATGCAATACCCATTGGAGCTGGTACTTGGATTGATTATAATTCAAATTTCTAAGTAGAATTAAAGTCAATCTAAGCTCCGCTGTCAAATCATCTTATTAATTAGTTAAATTTTATTTTTATTTTTAATTTTTTGTACTTTGATGTTTGTTTTGACGTGTTCAAGCGCCCTTTGAGGCCCATGGAAATAAATGATTTGATTTGTGAACGAGCTCGAGTGGCAACACCACTGTCTCGCCTCTAACCTGCCGCTACAAAGGAAAACAAATATGTTTTTTTTTTTGTGCAATTAGAATTGTTTCCTATAGACCTTACAGAAGTATAGGTAAAACCAAAGTAGCATATTTACCTATGTAAGGTATAGAAGCAACGAATCCTCTCTGGCTATCAGACATGTTGAGGTCGCACACTGCGGCGGGCAGCACGAAGGAGTAACCCACCGGCTCCACGATGGTAGACACGAGGAACAATGCCAACACCAAGCAGTACTTCACATTGTACCAACCAAGTCCTGAAACGGAAGCGTATAAGGATATATTACTCGAAAACTTGCGATATTCCTTAGGTGACTGATGATGAGCTCATTAAAATAGTGGTCTAAGGATCTTTTATGGTATAGTCAAAATGGAAATTACATTTCTATAGATAAGGTATCCGATTTTGCGAGTAATTTTATCATATTGTTTCTTTTCTACGTATAATGTCAGTAAATTTTGCAACCTGTATATGAATGCTACTAGCAAAGAAGATATTTTCGTAAGTATTTATTTAATTATTTATTTATTATTTACATAATAAATAAATAAGACAAATCTTTGTGTGCATGGGGGTTTGTCTTAGTTTGGGTGTTTCTATGTATAATAAGTATGTATTTACAAAATAAAAGTATATATGTAAATATCAGTTATTGTAGTACCCATAGTACAAGCTGTGCTTAGTTTGGGACTTCTTTTTCGTTCGTATCGATGGCTGCAGTCATATTCTCATGGTGTTTACTTGTTTGGGACTAGATGGCGTTGAATGTAAGTTGTGAGATATTTATATTTATTTTATTTATTTACAACATACAATCGTCCTTACAGGCTAACCCCAATGCGACAATGATGTGAAATGTCCAGTAGCAGAGGGTATTGTCCTCAAGTGGTGCATTTCAAAGCCAAAGAAGTCAACATTATACTTAGTGATGTTTATACTAAGAAACAGTTGAAAAAGATATGGGACTGGCAGGATTTGAACCTGCGACCTTACTGCCGGTCCCATATCTTTTTCAACTGTTTCTTAGTATAATTTGCTAAGCATAGCTAAATGCTATAAAAATAATCAAAGTTAGATATGTTTGTTGGCAATATCAATTAAAACAAACTGTTAAGCTTCTATAAAGGCCCATTTTACACGATGCAGGTTTTTTGGCACAAGACTTGCCTTTTAAAACTTGTATCGTGTAAATGGGCATAAATTTCAGTACTTCTTTATTTGGACTAATATAACATTGATAACACATTTCCTTAAGTATATATTATAAGCCACTAATAGTAACATAATCTATAGTGTTTCACAGGAAAAGTAATCCCTGTATAATCGCCAAATAAATAACAGTTATTATCATATCAAAGCTCATAAAAGACATTATATAGTGTTTATTTTTTTAAAGTTTGTCCGGGAATAAATCGAATGTAATTTTCAATTTTATTGATTAAACAACTGTAAACATTTACGCAAGTCTAAAATATTGAGGCTTTATAAACATTTTTTTAAATATTACCATTAAAATTTTCATGATTAATTCATATTGTATTTTATTTATAATATTTTAATGTTTTTACATTTGATTGCGTTTGGTTAAAGACTGTAAGCAATAAAATGATCATTGTAATAATAGTAATAAATAAATAAATATGGTGCTTTTCTAAAAAATCTTAATTATTCAATGAAAAACACTGGTGCGGTAAAGAGTGAGTTAGGGGTTGTAAAACTAAAGCTAAGGATACTAAATTTTAGCCAATTCAATTTGGCAAACGATGTACCAAACACCATGTATAAAAAGAAGTGAATATCATCGACCATTAGGTATTTTCTTATCTTTTTTTACTGTAAGTCGTTTTTGTATTATCATTCAGTCGTAAATGCAGATGTCTTAAACATTATCTTGTTTTTGCTAGTTGTAGTGACAAATAGACTGACTATTTGTCACTGCAACTAGCAAAAACTGCTGGACGAATTTCGTTTAGGATTTACAATTCTGTAAGCAAATAAGTTGAAGCGTGCACGAGGTTCCCCTCAAAAATTCTTTTAATTAAATCGAACTTATGAATTCGAATCGTTCAAAGGGAAAATATATTTATTTATAGTATTCTATTTTAATTATTGCTCTTTTATTCTATTTATAAGTATACGACTATAAGCCCCAATTTCACAGGTGTTAGATAAACCTTATTGGAAGGATAGCAGTAAAACACATATAAATTAAAACTACAGCTGTGTTCTTTTTTCAAGTGTAACCTGTGTTACTTTTATATTCGGTTAAGTTATATTTTATGTGTCGAAACTAGCCCTAAGTAAATAGTAATAGTTTTAAATTTACTTAAATACATTACATTATACACACACATTTTATAGAAAAAGCACACTCGCAGATAGTTTTCATTTTAACCCCTTCTAAACTAACTGTAAAACTGTGTAGCAAAACTGTACCTACTTTTATAGTTTCTAGTTTTCCACCTACAATCTATAAAAAAATATTTTTCGCCACATCTGATGACTGTGATATTGTCTCTTATATGTCAGTGCAGAAATGTTCCCATACAAAAGTTAATCATGGTTTTCGAGATAAGAGCCGGCCATTGTTAACAAGCTTCTTTAAACCACGCCTGCACTAGACATTTAGTCCCTGTTTCGCGGAGGTTTTTTTTGTGCCTTTATTCTACATATACAAGTTGCATCTGAGTTCATATGTCTCAGACTTGCTATGCTATAATGCCTAAAAGGCCACTGCTCAATATATTGTTGCCAGATAAATTTGGCAACGTTGAATTCCAGCTGGAACCTCAGGTGAAAAGTGATATATATAAAAAAAAAACATAGAATAAAAATAAATACGATGTACAGATGTGATATATCTTAATAACTTTGATAGTGAAAGTTTGGCTAGTAGAGTAAGAAAAAAGAATAGGTAGGTAGATATCAAAAATAACCTAAATAATCATATTTTAAGACGATTAAAAAGCTTTCGCAAACATACATTTCACACACACACAAATCACACCTAGATTCAGAACCAATCTTTGGACAAAGATTTGTCCCATGTGGGAATCCAACTCACAAGACTGTGGCAGTGGAGAGCAGCAGGATGACCGCTTAAACCACTACATCACCCGTGCATAAATGTATGTCAAGCATTTCTTAAAGCAACCACTTTAGCACTAATACACCACACATAAAATAATGTACGATACATACCTGCCACTGCTAACGCTTGGTCCAAATCAGCCGCATATGTAACTTGTTTGTCTACATGTTCAGCTATGGTTTTGATTTTATCTGTCATTTTGGGCAGTTGAAGCAATATTTCGTATGATCACTTCACTTATAAGAAATGTTGCACATCCACAGTAATTTGATTTTTGCTAGGTTATGAAGTTTGTTGCTTTTGTACCAGAAATTGATTGAATGCTACTCCATCACTTACTCTCTGTACTAAGTTATTCAAAAAGTTTTCACGAAACTCAATGACTGATAATCAAGTTAGGTCGTTTCTTGGAACTAAGATAGGAAGAGTAGAATTTTTGCACAGAATATTTTTCGTAGGATGCCGAAATACGACTGTATTAGTTTGACTCATGCCTTGAGCCATTAACTAAAATAAACCGTGCTGAATACGCGACGCGTATCGTTATCAGCCATTTACTTAGTTTTAAGATAATTGCTCTGAATATAGCTATTATATAATAACCACAAAAAACTCTGTTTATTCTTTATCTATATTATACCGGATGACTGCAATGCGATAGGCGTAATAAAATAATTAAGATTTTAACTCATCGTCACGAAAAGCTGCTCTGCTCACAATACTTGCTATATTATAATAATTAATAATTGCTTCAACTTAAAAACCTTTTGGCATTTGCTAATAATATTAGTAGAGTTTGTAGGTTAAAGAAAAACGCTTGTTTTCATATGAATGTTTAATAATAATGGTGTTAATTTAATATAACATGATTATAATTAGTTAGTTACAATATTTTAGCCGGGATGTTCGAGATTTAATGTAGTTTATTTGTGTATTAAAGTCAGCGCAGCACAAGCTGCAACAAACATAAAAACAATATTACTATTGGGCTCACGAAGCTTAAGAGAGGCTACATGTGATAATATCTTTTTTGGTGGACTCGACGTAAGTCCTCTCAAGCCTGGGTTTCGAAGCTCATGTAGCTTGCATAAATTTAATCAATATATTCGGAACTAAATTAATAAGATGTTCATTCAAGTACAGAACTAATAAAACCTGAAAAGCGTTAGAAAGATTTTAAATATTTTTACCTGTCTACATATTCTTTTTTAAATTGTTTTAATGATTACTATAGGCTGACCGTTTAACTGAGTCCTCGCCTGCGCGGTACAGGGGCGCGGGGGTATGACGACAAAGGGGACTGAAACAGGCGCGGGCGGGTGTAATGGCCAGGATTCGAACCCACGACCTCTGAATCATAAGACCGATGCCTTATCCACTGCGCCACGGCTTTACCCTTTCAACTTATACAATTTCCAAGGCTTGATTCCAAAAATCCCTATACAAATTGCCTTCTGTGGTCGTTTCAGTTTAGAACATGTACTTACCTATAAGTAAAAATCCAAATGTGTAAAACATATCAGAACAGGCCACATTTATCATGGCGCCTGCGAAAGTACTTCCAAATAAGGAACCAAAGCGACCCAACATCATCGATAAACACAGAGCCATTCCTCTGAAAATTTGTATTTATTACATTATTAAGCTTATTAAGATATTAAAAATTTGAATTAGAAGAAGGAAACTAAAACCGTGTCTCCTGAGAACCAAACGTATGTCGCAAAACGAACGATATCAATGAATTCTAATGGAAGTTCACAGAAATCAAGCATTATGATTGGCTGTCAGAAATGTTATGTTACGTGTTAAGGTCGCAACTTGCCCATACTTATTTTATCACCAAGGTTTTTCAAAACATAATAATATCCTCAAACTTTAGAGATGTAGATACAAAAATGGTCTTACCTGTGTGGCGTGGGGAATATTTGGACGGAATACGCATTGACACATCCAATCCCTATAGCCAATAAGGGGAACGCACACATGAGAATTGTGAACACTACATCATACGTGATGTGGTTAATGAGAATACAAAAGCAGCCTATCAATAAGAAAAGCCCGATCAGCATAATCTTCTTGCCGATGATCTTGACAATGGTGCTCATGGCGAAGCCGACGATTGCACAAGACACTTGTGCTGCCGTATTCACTGCGAATGCAATGGTGTCAAAAGAGTCGTTACATTTGTCGCTTTTATTCTGAAAAGATATTACTCGGTTCAGATACGATTATAACTAACATTGAAGGTACAGATATTTTCATACAGCTAAAATTTATATGAATTTTAAGAACACAAATATAGAAAAATGCTAAATACTCCAAATCGATACCGTACTTAAAAAAGAAAATTAGACGTCAAATGTCTGTAAAATTGTAAATAAATGTAAGCAAATAATATGTAAATAACATTGTAAATCATATAATGGAGTGTATTCATTAAATTTTTATTAATCTCAATAATACAATTCTCGAATCTTTATTGTCCTAACATTATCATTATAAGGAATTATTTTTATTTATTATTAAAACCCCTATTATATATTATGGTTAAAAGTGAAAAATATGGGGGTAAATGCAAACGTCCAAAACGTCACCATTAGTCAAAATGCAACGTGACGTTAAATATCAGAAATGTAGTAGTATAGTGTAGTGTGATACATGATAGTCGAAATCTGTGTTTCTGTGGTGATTTCGAATCTTTCCTTGAAGTGAATCTCCTTTTTTTGTGCTTACTAGTAACAAATAAAAAATACTAGTATTCTTGAAGACCCCCTCCAGCTAAGCTTAATTCGCTTGTTAACACAGTGAGGAAGTTCCCGTCTGTGGTGTAATGGCCAGGATTCGAACCCACGACCTCACGATCTTAAGAACGATGCCTATCTATTGCGCCGCTGCCGCTCAACGGGATCTACTAAATCTAGGACAATGACTCTGAAACTAGTTTTGTCAAGGCACAATCGGAGAATCTACCGAAAATAGATGTATTTTACCTAAATGTATACATGCATAACTACATATTATAAAAAAAAGTGTAGTAAAAATCTATTTGGTTACCTCGAATCGTTCGAGGATAATTTGACAAGCTGTTTTGCCGTGTTCTTTACCTGTTAAAACTCTGTTTAACACATCTGGCACCCACATGTAAAGACCATTCAATCTGAAATGATTTTAATGTTGTAAAAAAATAAAAACAAAATATACGATCACACCTAAATTATCCAGACGGGTGTGTCAAAGGTGTACAACACCCACAGGGCTATACGGTGAGCCTATCACCATCCACTGGGCACAATTCTAACTTCGTGCTGTTATGTTCCTTACGCCAAGTTCACAAATAATACTTTGCCCAATCCGAGTACTGGACCCGAGACCTCACGGTGAGAGTGATATGCTAACCACAAGCAAAGCAAATGTCATCAACTGAAATCCAGAGTTCATGGTACCCTCCGCAATAATGCCTCACATTATGAGATAAATGGAGCTGTACTTAAATAGTAAATCTGATAATACTTACATAGAAAAAATACCAAACAGTAAGAATCCGTTAAGAAACAAATAACCAGAATAAGGGCATTTTAACAAAGGTTTAGTATGATGCTTTAGCCCAGCTAATATGCCATGGTCCGCATTAGGTGCATCCGGTGGAACGGGCAGACTTTTAACCTGAATAAAAAATAAATATTTTTTTATCAAATCGGTGATGGCTGCGAAGCGCAAATAGATAACATTATGAGAAGAGAAGGCTCATACTATGTTCTTCTATCGAATACCTATTCGCTAACTAGTCATTTATTTACGGACCACGCAACTTCCAACCGTGGACCACCTAAATAAAGTTCATCGTTTGATCGAGTTGTCAACCAGTGGACACCGAGCGCGAGGTGGTGCTGATCGGGTCTCAAGTGAGTGGGGTGAGAGAAGACCTTTTTCGGCTCAGTTTCAACTAACCATGAGGGAGACCTTACTAAAACCTGACAAATCATACTAAATACATACTGGAAAATCTTCAGGCCTTTGCTTTTTGTTGCCTGCATACATCGTTCGCATCACTTTGAGAGCAGCTTCTGTCCTGCCACGACCAACCAGAAATTTGGGACTCTCTGGACCAATAGCCACTAAAGCGGCGCCAACTATGCTGAACAATGCGTATACCAAATTCAGGAGTCGCCATGGACGATAGTCGTAGGCACCAATATTAATACGAAAGTCCAGTGGTATTATGATCCAAGCAATTACTGAAAATTAATTATTATAAGCATAGTGTGATAAGTTGTCACCATTTAAATCAGGTCGACACGCATCTGACTGATCTTATCAATAATCAAATGTATGTTTTTAGACATCACAATAAACAGTAACTGGAGACCAAGCCTCATCTGGTTTTTTTTCGCAATTTTTATTTTTTATATACCGTTCCTTACTATTCGGCTTGAAAATCACACGCGGATGGAGAAACAATAATAACTCTATTTATTAAGATTCATGTAACGTGCAAACTTCTAGGGACTATGTGAGCTGCAGCGAAGAGGCTCTAAGTACTATTCAGCAACCAACTTTATTCCTGGACCATTATTTTGCTAAACAAGTGAGACCCTAAAAATCTCTTGTGATGAAATTGCTCATTGAGACGAATCTATCGACCCCAACACGATGGGTCTATGTTAACCTGTATTGGAGAACCCCTGGGTTACTTCCGGCATCCAAGATCCAACCAGCTTTATTCTTTGACCGTAACTTTTATGAGGTAGTGCTCAGTAAGAAATATATAGTGAGTCTAAAAACGATAGGTCAACGTAAACCAGTATTGAAGAACCCCTGAGTACCTTCCGAAATCCAAGATCAGACCCTGAAATAAATTGTCATAAATTGCTCATTGAGATGAATTTATTGAGCCCCAACACGTTGGATAAATGTGAACCAGTATTGGCGAACCCCTGGTTTATTACCGGAATCCTAGATCTGATCCTGAAAACGTATTATCATGAAAGAGCTCATTGAGACAAATCTAATGAGCTTCAACATGGTTGGTCTATGTGAACCAGTATTGGCAAACATGGGTATCTTTTGGCACCATGATCAGCTTAGGCTAGAATCTGGAATATTTCAACAAACAGCTAAAAATTTTATTATCTCAATAACTAATGAATTTCGGCAGAATATTTTAGGGCTGCATTTGGGCCCTTTTATAACCTACTAGGAATTCGTCAAATTACCAATAACTCAGTATATACATACTAGCAAGCAAGCAAACAAACAAACATACAATTATTGCTCGTTTAATAGAATAGGATATGTGATAGCTATATAATTTGCATGATAAAACTTACCCTACTACCATATAAAATAAAATACCTCGCACTTATTCTTTCATCGGAAATTAGGTAATAACGATAATACTGAATACTCACATGGAACTAACGCTGTGCCAGTGAGCTGGCAGGTGGCAGCTAGTGATAACATCAGATCTCTGTGCTGTACCGGTAGTACCTCTGCGATGAATGTGTATGGAACCGCTGAGGGTACAGCTAAGCTGAGATGAAAACAAATTTTAGTACTTATTTTTGCTTAGAACAAAACAGTATTTGATAAAAACTAGATAAATAACATCATAAGATAAGCACGTGATTTTCATTTGTCTTTATTCAAAATAAAGATTGTCGCTATATCAAGGCGAATTCTAAAGAAAACTGACCTTATGCCCCTTTTGTGATACAATCATTTGCTATGCCAACGACAATCAGGTCAAACATTCACAAATTAATGACAACATTAAGAAGTAGCAACTGAACTTTTATACTACACATTAGGTATTAGCCTAAGGGCCACAGTGATCACCCGACTTTCGTAATTTTATAAAAGCTGATGTTTCCCTGTTTGTGCGGATTCTAATGCGCACAAACAGGGAATCCATGTGTAGGTTAAACAACCGCGGTGACGCTACACAGCGTTGCCAAACACCTTGGAGATTTTAAACCAGTCTGTGTGAGCCCCGTTTAATCTAAAACAAGCACAAGAACCCTAATTTTTCTGTAGCTAGATTATATAACTATAATTAAACTTACCAAAGTGAGTTAAGGAATTTAAAGATAGCAAAACTAATTAAGCCGGGCATGAATGAACCAATGGAGCTAGAGATGCCGCCCGCTAATAAAGTCCATACGATCAATTTCTTGCGACCGAGTGTGTCAACCAAGAAGCCATACATGTAAGATGTTATAATTATTCCTGAAAATGAACAATAGAATTTAATTCTAGTCTCGTTACCAAAGTCCAATACCATCGAGTGTTCAATTTCAAGTTTTTTTGCTATCGCGTACCGATAGGCTCATTCAGAGATTGCAGAACGAGTGCGCCCGTTTCTGCTTTAACATCTCACCTCGAAGCCATGTCACTCCGTTCCTAAATGAACATCTCATTATAAAAATGAAGACAAGGCGTAAACTCCATCTAGCATGTCTCATGTTTGGTATCGTAAAGTACCAGGAACCGGCGTACCTATATGACAGGCTTAAATTTTTGTCTCAAAGACTCGAGTCTGGGGGCAGGCAATGTTCAGCTGTGCTGTCCTTACAACCGCACAAAACATCAGCTTTTACAGGTACTTTTAGATACGCGGCATCCAAAGTTTGGAATAATATTCCTCCTCCCATTAGAAAAATTAACACAGTAAACACCTTTACAATGCAATTACGTCGATACCTTATGAATGCTCAACAACAGTTGGGCATGATCGATGTTAACATGTCGTTTATCTGAAATACCTATACATTTATGTTTTTTTTTTTTTTTTTTTTTTTTTTTTATTGTAAATTAGATTTTAAAATGTAAAGCTCAGCTCAGCTCAGTAGCCTTTTTAGATTATTGTTTTATGTTATTTGCTTCAGTCTATTTATATCTTTTGTTTTGTGTTTTTGCTGTTTATTTTTCTATTATTTCTGCCCACTTTTCTATGTATCTACTGGTTTATGTATCTGCTGTATATTTTGTTTGTTTGATGTATGTATTTTATTATTAAGAGCATATTATTGATATCCGTGCTGTCACTTATGCCTAATTGAAAATCAGCGTCAGACCTGAGTCTGACAATATGCTGAATCAGGACCTATTTGGTGCAACCTTGGGGCATAGTTTAAAATATTGTGTATTTATATATTCTGTATATTGTTAATTTTCTGTGTCCCATTTAAAACTAAATAAATTTATTTTCTTTCTATCTTTCTTCTTCTTTCTTCAATTAATGGAAAAACGTCCTATTTATGCGTGCGTGTAGTTAATAAAGACTATACAGCTGGTTTAATGGTTCTTGGAGATACCCACATGCAAAATCGTTGAGTTAAGTTCGCCAATATATAAAATTAGAGAGTTAAGCTTTACCAAACTGAGGAATGGATGTTATGATTCCACGTTGAAAGTCAGACATTTTAAGGTCACACTTGGCGGCTGGCAGCACTATGGAATTCCCAACAGTCTCCACCATAGATGTTACCAAGACAAAGGCGAATACCACGCAGTATCTTAAATTGCATCGTCCAAGACCTGCAAAGAATGGTAAAGACACCATAGACAACGTAGTTCAGTATAACAAACAACAACGAATTAAAAATTGTTGATGAATAATTATAATTAATTAACACATACCAATTATGTCAAGACATCGGTCCAGCTCACCCGCCGGATCATTAGCAGGTTGGCCCGCCATTACGTAGTCTTAATTAACGGACTGAAAAAGAGGACTCATCGATTTTAGAATATAATAATCCCATGCAAGATACCAGTTTATAGAGTCTGACTGTATCTTACTGTTATATACATGATTTTACACTTACCATGGCACTTATATCATCGAACACCTTGTTAAATTAGTGCTGTTTTTTATTAACAAAATTGACGACGATCACGACAAAAATAATACTAAAATACTGATTCTCGCAACGTGTTTCAAGACAATATTACATAGTACTGGTCCATGACACATTATGATTTACCCGTATTAGTATATAAAATCTATGTTATAATTTGTGCAATATATTATTAATTAATAAAATTAAAAATGTGTTGACCGACTTCTATGATAAGTTGCGACAGTTCAGAATATTGACATTACGACATAATATTGAAAGTCGTTCTTTTTCTACAATCATAAATTATAAACTTGACGATCTAGAAGAATCAGTAATAATAATAATAATAATTGTGAGGAGGTTCCTCTCTCTGGAGCCCTAACCATCGGTAGTTTGGTCGCTGTATCCGATGCCGGTGGGGTACTATTTTTTATATTTTTAAATATTTTTTAGTACTTATATTTAAAAATGTAGAATTTTATACTTTTATATTTTTAAATGTACTTTACTGAAAAGGACTCCGCGCTTCGAGAACCTTCGCCGCCCGCGTCAAGCGCATAGGAGTGAAAAGGACTCCGCGATTCGAGAACCTTCGCCGCCCGCGTCGAGCGCGGACCAATAGGAGTCCGCGTTTCGAGAACTTTCCACGCGCGCGGACCAATAGGAGCGCGGCTCGCGGCGCGCTCAATAGTATTTAAGCCGACCGGTTTTTTAGGAAATCACGCACTTCATTGGAAGCTCTACTTGAAGAAACGACTCTGAAGAAAACTCTCAAGAATTAAGTAGTAATAAAAAGATCTATCCTGTTTCTATAGTTTGTTTTGACTTTACGGTGACCACCGACCTCATCACCATCACACCAAGATACAGTCCACAACAATTCTGGTCCTTCGAGCCGGATACGGAAGACTCAAGACTCAGCGATGGTGGTCACTAGAAGTCAAGCTGATGAAGAGGAGCAGCACCGGATGCGGATCGAAGAGAAGCGACGTAGAAGACTATCGCAAGATCCACCGGCATCACCGTCGACGCAGCAGCTGCTACGAGATGACTCAAGGGGGGCTACGAATGACGCCCTGCCGCCCACGCACACCGGAGACCTGGAAGCTGGCCAGCATCGAGCGCGCTCGCCGGCACGATCGTCCAGATCCGTGCGTTCATCGGGGAGCATCGCCGCAAGAGTGCGGGTAGCAGAACTGGAGGCTGCGGAGCGACTGGCTGCCCTGCAGAAGAAACAGCTGGACATCGAAGCGGACCTGGTGAAGAAACGGCTGGCAGTCGAGGTAGCCAGCATCCACGAGTCCGACAGCGACCATGAAGACCCCGTCCCGGACCAGCGCCAGAAGGTGGACGACTGGCTCCGGTATCAGCGAGGACCTGGAACGACGCCGAAGAGGAAAACGGGTGAGAAAGGTATACGTTTTAACCTTCGAGGCAGGTCCCCTACTCCCGCCAGATCAAGAAGCATCGACTACCTGGCGGAAGCGCTGGAAAAGATCACGAGGCCCAGAGCAAGGTGCACGGAACTGCCTACCTTCTCGGGCACACCGAACGAGTGGATGACGTTCAAAGCAGCCTACGAAGACAGCACCAAGATGTACACCATCAGCTCGCTTGAGAACCTGCAGCGGCTGAGGAGCGCTCTACGGGGAGAAGCAAAGAACGTCGTGTCAGCGCTACTCTACACAGCGTCCGAACCTGGGAGCATCATGCGAACATTGGAGCAGTGCTTCGGGAGGCCTGAGGTTATAGTGGACAAGGCGTTAGAAGATTTGAAGAAGCTGCCGAAGCCAGGACCTGGAGCGACGGAACTCAACAGCTTCGCAGTCAAACTCCAAAATGTGGTGAGTGTATTGAAGAGTATTGGTCGGCACGGGTATTTATACAATCCTTTGCTCAGCAGAGAAGTACTCGAGAAGCTCAGCCCTCACGTACGATCAAGATGGTGCGACTATGCGTACGAACACGAAGATACGGCGGATCCGGAGATCGTAGTCCTCTCGCGTTTCCTGATGCGGGAGGCAGACCGAGCGCTACGCTTCACGTACACACCATCAGCGGCAACGAGCACCACGGCGGCAAGGAAAGAAACCCGACCAACTACTACCACACTTGGAGCGCCGAGGAAAAGAACAACCACAGTCTGCGCTACGAACGAAGAAGAGGAAGTGCAGGTGCAGCAGTGTCCTGGATGCGAGAAGGATCACCAGCTGCCACAATGCCCCGCGTTCAAAGCAATGAGCCTCAACGACAGATGGGATTTGGTGAGAAAACGTGCCGTTTGTTTTAAGTGTTTGTCTAGTAAACACCGCAGATTCCAGTGCAAAGCCAAGGCTTGCAGCAAGAAGGAATGCGGGCGGCCACACCACATCCAGCTACACATGGACAAGCAGGAGGACCGGCAGCAGAGCCTACAGCCCGTACATAGCGCCGAGGACAAGACGTCAAGTGCGGAGGCCGTCAACGCTGTCCAAGAAAGAAGGGGTCCACGTGAAGTCCTGCTGAAGATGT
The DNA here is from genome assembly GCA_905147285.1 of Hypena proboscidalis. Classification (NCBI taxonomy): domain Eukaryota; kingdom Metazoa; phylum Arthropoda; class Insecta; order Lepidoptera; family Erebidae; genus Hypena; species Hypena proboscidalis. Next base: position 5,772,299 of record LR990132.1, read on the forward strand.
GCCCCGTGACCGTCGTCGGACCACGGGGGGAGTTGAAGGCTTATGCGCTGCTCGACGAAGGAGCGACGGTGTCTCTCATCGATGAGGACCTCGCCAGGAGCGTCGGAGCCAGCGGACCCTTGCGACCACTGCACATGCAAGGGGTGAACATGAAGAAGACCGAAGACCGAAGCCAGCTGGTAACCGTCGGGCTCCGAGGCCTGGACGGCGAGCTACCTCTTCGGGCACGAACAATCAAGAACTTGAAGCTCCACAAACAAGCAATCCCAGAAGTTCTGCTGGACAGAGAACATCTGCGGGACCTTCCGACAGGGGAGGTGAGCTACGGGGCTACTCGACCTGGCGTCCTGGTGGGGACGGATCACTGGGAATATATCGTCACGAGGGAACTGCGGGTCGGCAAAGATGAAGAGCCGGCCGCTTCGCGAACCAAGCTAGGGTGGGTGGTGCATGGAACGGCGCCGCGACGACTCCTACGCAGGGACCATGACGACATACTTCACATCTGCCTCACACAGCGAGATGAAGAGCTACAGGATGGGCCAGATCAGCAGCTACATGAGTTGGTGAAGCATCACTTCGCGATTGACGCGACAGGCGTCAGCATCCAGCAGCGGGAGCGACCTGAGGATCAACGGGCGGTCTGCATTATGAAGAAGACCCTTCGCAAAACGACGACGGGCTACGAAGCAGGACTGCCATGGAGAGACGACAACCCTAAACTTCCGCCGAGCTACGATGCAGCCTTCCGACGACTACGGAAGGTCGAAAAGAAGATGGACGCGGACCCGGAGTTCGCGAGAATCTACACAGGGCAGATTCAAAACCTCCTCGACAAGGGATACGCAGCGCCGTGCGACGGGAGCGAAGAAAACAGCAGTGTCAGCTGGTACCTGCCACACTTCCCCGTCACCAACCCCAACAAGCCTGGCAAGATAAGGCTGGTCTTCGACGCCGCGGCGAGGAGCAACGGAACGAACCTTAATGAACATCTGCTGGAGGGACCTGACCTCTTATTATCTCTACCTGGAATACTTTTTAGATTCCGCGAGCGAGAAGTAGCGATAACAGCAGACATCGAAGAAATGTTTCTGCAGGTGAAGATCAGGAGAGAAGATCAACCTGCGCAGCAGTTCCTATGGAGAGGGACTGAACGAGAAGCGGCGCCACGACGATTCAAGATGACAAGCATGATCTTCGGTGCAGCGAGCTCGCCCTTTATGGCTCACTACGTACGAGACTTCAACGCCGAGTCACACGCGGAGACGCACCCGCGCGCCTTCGAAGCTATCACGAGCAGTCATTATGTCGACGATCTGGCTGCGAGCTACGAGGGCATCGACGAAGCGACAAAGGCAGTCGGCGAGCTAATGGAAGTGCACGCGGTCGCCGGCTTCAGGCTACGAGGATGGCGCGCCAGCGATGAACGAGTGCTGCGCGACGTGCCGACAGACCTCCGTGCCCCATCCTCATCGGGACCACTGGGGAGAGACGGGCCAGCCAGCAAGATCCTGGGGCTGACCTGGAACGCCTCCCGAGACCAACTGGGTTTCGTCACTACGATGAGCAGAGTACCAGCAGAGGTGCGCAACCGAACGCGCGCACCTACGAAGCGTGAAGCCCTCAGCGCGGTCATGTCGATATTTGACCCGCTAGGGCTGCTCAGCCAATACACTATCAGAGCCAAGATCATCCTGCAGTCTCTCTGGAAGATGAAGATGTCCTGGGAAGACCCGGTTCCAGAGGAGGAGAACGAGCTCTTCGCGGCGTGGCTGGAGCGGCTGCCAGACCTGGACCAGCTGCACCTGGAGCGTTGGTACGCCCACAACCCAGCGCGCATCGAACTTCACGTCTTCTGCGACGCCAGCGAGCAGGCCTTCGCTACAGTGGCCTACTGGAGGAGCGAGCGTGCCAACGGAGAGGTGCACGTGAGCCTGGTAGCCGCCAAGTCAAAGGTGGCTCCAAAGAAGACACAGACCATCCCACGACTAGAACTGCAGGCAGCATTGATCGGCGCGAGACTAGCTGCGAACATTAAGAAAGAACACCGAGTGGAAGTCCAGAGAACTGTATACTGGACTGACTCCACCACCGTCGTCCATTGGGTGAAGAACGACACCAAGCGATACACACCGTTCGTCGCGCACCGGCTCGGCGAGATCGCCGAACTCACCAGCAAGGAGGAATGGCGCTGGTTGCCAACGGCGGAGAACGTGGCTGACGACGCAACAAGATACACCAACGAGGAAATCACCATGAACGACCGGTGGTTTCAAGGACCAGCGTTTCTACGAGACCAAGAGGAGAATTGGCCAGGCAGAACGGACCTGGCAACCTCCAACCATGACGAAGAAGACGACGTCACAGCTCTGCACACGACCGACGTGCAAGAAACCAACGAAAACTGGCTGCCAGATCACACAAGGTTCTCACGCTACGAGCCTTTGGTGCGATCCGCAGCGCGAGTCTTACTGTTCGTGGAGAAGTGCAGAAGGATGACGACGAGCCTCAACAGGGGGCACCTTCTGCGGGCAGAACGAGCCCTCCTTCGCCGATCGCAACAAGAGAGCTTCGGGGAGGAATTAAGAAAACTCACGACGGGACCATGCGAAGAGGGAAGTTTGAAGACGTGGCGAGCAAGCCAAGCCCTCGCCAACCACTTCTGGCATCGGTGGGTACGAAAGTACCTTCCCACTCTGGTACCCCGCGGAGAACCCACGAACAGCAAGAGGAAGATTGCGCCAGGAGACGTCGTGATCATCATGGACCACCTGCTCCCTCGTAACACATGGCCGAGAGGAGAGGTGGTGAGGACCTACCCAGGACCAGACAATGGAGTCCGAACGGTCGACGTGAGAACAAAAGGAGGTACATTCAGGCGCCCGGTGAGCAAGCTCGTCGTCCTCGTGGAAAATGAAGAGAGGCTACGCGAGCTGCGCCGGGGGGAGGATGAAAAGGACTCCGCGCTTCGAGAACCTTCGCCGCCCGCGTCAAGCGCATAGGAGTGAAAAGGACTCCGCGATTCGAGAACCTTCGCCGCCCGCGTCGAGCGCGGACCAATAGGAGTCCGCGTTTCGAGAACTTTCCACGCGCGCGGACCAATAGGAGCGCGGCTCGCGGCGCGCTCAATAGTATTTAAGCCGACCGGTTTTTTAGGAAATCACGCACTTCATTGGAAGCTCTACTTGAAGAAACGACTCTGAAGAAAACTCTCAAGAATTAAGTAGTAATAAAAAGATCTATCCTGTTTCTATAGTTTGTTTTGACTTTACGGTGACCACCGACCTCATCACCATCACACCAAGATACAGTCCACAACATTTACTTTTATAATTTATATTTAAACATATAAAAAATGAGAAAAAGGATTAAATGAGTGAATAATAATAAAAATGATTTATTTCTCACCACAATATTTCCTAAATACAATTTGCTTAGACTTCGAACATAACAATATTATTACAGATATATTGTGGGGAGACTGGTGCCCAAACTAGGTGTATACCTGTATTTCAGGTCACCAGGCCCCCGCCCTTTAATTTTAAATAACAACAATGTCAAGACTAAAAGGACATATTTAGATATGTGGTAGGTGGTAATTCTTTAATTAGTAGGTTGGTAGTTGATCTTGAGTTGGTCAGATATAATCACTATGTACGAAAATGAATATACAGTGTGGAGTGTTAGCGAGCAGAGTAGCATACTATGCGAAGATAGAGCACGGCAGCGATTATATTTTTCTGCTTCTTGCCTCTATTGCTCTATTGGTTTTTCCCTCTTTGCTCTAGTTATTTAACCAACTAACTTTACTCTATATCTTGAATTTTTTTAACAAGCGCGCCTATCTCTATCCACATTTATACTGTCTTTTTTTTTTTTTAAACGACGCCCGCACTAGAAATAACTCCTGTGTCGCGGAGGTGTTCACAAACATACATTTCACACACACAGAGCACACCCAGAGTCAGAACAAATCTTTGCAAATCACACAAAGATTTGTCCCATTGTGGGGATCGAACCCACAACACCAGCGCAGTTGAAAGCGGCGAGGTGACCGCTTTAACCACCACGCCAACCGTGCACTCAAAACCGTGTACTGATGCGGGGTGGACTTTTCCTGTAATCTTTATGGTTGGACAGGACCTATTGTGTGGACACTATGTACAGGTCCTATTGTAATTTCATATTTTATGATTAAACTTTTGTCTATTGACTGTGAAGTTGATTCATTGTGAGAGAAAACACATTATTTTAGTAACAATTTATTCCTCTTTAATTGTTGCACACATTTAATCATGTTTCTACTGTTGCGGCATCTTCATGGCGAGCATCCACAATATCTTTTATTAGTTAGTAACAGACGCGGTTGCTTAACTTTTCTTGGACTACATATCTTTTTCTTTAATGGTAGTTGCTGTGTTACCAGATTATCTATTTCATTTTTCAAATTTCTTATCATAATTTGCAATGGTACTAATTCCCGTTCATATATATCAGTTAAAGTGCTATCCACTTTATCATTTGCATTCGTTTTATGTCCTTTTAGATTCAAATTGTTGGTTTTTGCTGAAAAAAATGCAATACTTAAAGGGTAATGTAATCAATAGCGTATTTTCAGTACTAACGTAATTTGGTTAAAACTTAAAAAAATATTGAGTTTTTTTATAGGCAAAATGAAAGTCTGTTCGTGCCCATTTTGTACAAATAATTATTAAAATTGTTTAGTATGGATGTTAATCAATTATCTAATGATTAAAACAATTTTATTCTATCCCGTTAAAAAAAAATACAGATAAAGATAACATACTCATTTCAGATCCTCTCGTTTGTACAGATTTCGAGATTAGTTTCACTTCAGTTTTGCTTCGGGAAACATTTGCATTGTGTTTTTTTATTTGTATCGTCATATCAATTTCTGGATCTACAGGAATATTTATTTCTTTAACTTTCTCATCCCGAAATAATATTATTTGCGATTCCACATTTGTTAAAGTATTATTTGAGAATCGTTTGATTTGCTCTCCAGTGCCGACAGTTTTAAGAAATCTTTCATTTTTATTGTTTAAGTAGCTTTGAAATGTTAAATCTAGATTTACAGTATTTAAGTCCTGTTTTAATATTTGTGATGTAGGTAGTGATTTTTTATTCTGGCTATCTTCTGCTAAACCATTGTTACTACGAATTTCTGCCGTTTTAACGGAGGACATAATTAAACCATCGTTATTTGCAGCGTTCATTTTATTATGATCATCCAAAATTTGCGCAATTTCATTATTTTGGCTTTGATGTTTTGTATCTACTAGCTTACCGGTGGGGATAGTCTTAGTTAAATCATTTTTCAATATTTCGTCTACATCGTCAATCGAAATTAAAGATATACGATTTACTTTGCTTTGGCTTGAATAACTTATTCTGTCAACTATATCCATCATATAACTATCTTTTTTATTGTTACGATCATTTTCTACAGAAATATTAGAGTATTGATCTAGTGTTTGACTTTTTTCATCAAAAAAAGCAAGCATGGGTATATCAGTCATGTCTGTTTGGTTAACATCTTTGGGAGTGCCAGAAGTAATTTTAAATGAACTTTTATTTTCTGCTTGTGGTAATATTTTAGTGGCAGAATTGCCAGCAAAATTAGTGTTGTCTGTTTGGTCAAACTCTTTAGGAGTGTATATGATATCATTATTCAGGCTTTGTTTTGGATCGACTATCTTATTTGCGCTGCTATTCACATTAATATTTATTTCATTTTGATCTTCATTAACTAACTTATCGACAGAAGCATTTAGAGAAAATACAGTTTTAATTATAAGCCCTTTTTTTGAAGTTTCATTAAATCGATGAATTGGAAAAAGCTCTTTTGTTTCCAATTTATCAACAGCGATCATGCCATAATCAGGCTGACCTGATTGATCGGATTCTTTAGGCATAATTGAACTGTCCTGAATCTGATGTATTGGATCAACTATTTTATCCGCAGTAGCATCTATATCAATTTCTTTATAACTAGTTGGATCACTATCTTCAAGGATGTGATTCCAACTCTGTTGTCTTTGATGTATGTCAGGCAAGATCATATTGACTCCTTGTTCCTTCTCTAAAGAGTTAAGGATATGCGTAGATTCTAACTTCCCATATTTTTTATCTTGGTTTTCAAAGGCCAAAAGTGTGTCTTCTAACTTTTTTTTTATTGGGTTCTCATTTAATATATCTTCAGTATTAGTTATTTGACTGTCGGTCGTAATCAACGTGATCTCTTGATATTCTTGTAAAAGTAATGTTGTTTGCGAATGTATATGGGTAGTCAATTTTAAATTTTGATTATGACTTTCTGAATCGTTGATTTCATTTTCATTATTTCCAGACCGAAGCATATTAGGTTGATCTTTATGATCATCAATAAATGCTTCCTGGGTACTTTTTACTAATTCTTTAGAGGAAGCTTTTTCTTTAGATTGATGAATCTTTGGTTGATAGATAGAACGCACAACGGAATTCTGTTGTTCTGGTTTATTGGTTACTGCTACTGTTTCATGAGTTATATAGTCCGCCAATTTGACGGGTATTTGTTTTGCTGATCCATCTAAAATATTGCTATCAATGGATTCAAACGGCACTAGGCCCTGATTAACTTTTTCATTTGACAATTTTGTTTTACTTTCATGTTTGTCCATCTGCGTGACAAGATCTTTCTGATTATCTTCCTTCCTTTTTTCAAGCAGTACCACATCTTTTGGAGAAGTTACTATGAGTGGTGTATCTATAGAAAATTTGAATTTATTGCTTTTGTCTTGTAAATCCCTGTTTACAATTTCGTCTTTACTCGTTGGTATATTTTGTGAGGTTTTATTGACCTTTTGTTTTGAGTTATTTTCAAATACATCAGATTTCTTATTTGTTGGTTCTAATTCACGAGAAGAGTTGCCATCTTGTAGATTTTTGTTGTCCAACCGTAATGATAGATTGGAAATTTGTTTAGAATCGTTCATTAATGAAGAATCATTAATAATGGTAATTGTATTAGCAGAAATAGTGGCATCTTTTATTTGTAAAGATTTCTTAGAGTCAAGTACTTGTAATGAGGTTGTTATCTCATCGTTATTTACTTTCGGTGCTTTTATAGGCATAATGACTGGAAGTGGAATAAAAGAGGTTTTCATTTTATCATGTTCAGGTGATTCAATATCTTTTTGTTTAATATAATTGCCAGTGTCATTGTTTTGTTCTGAATAAATATAATCGATATTAATTGCTGAAGATATTTGAGGTCCTTGCTCATTAGATTTATGATTTAAGGAAATCTCCTTTGACGAGTTTCGATGTATATCAGAACTTAGCCTGCTTCTTTTTGGGGGTTTATAAAAAGTGCTAACGGGATCATCGTACGATTTTCTTGGTATATCTTCACTAGGTGTCCTATATTTAGAAATGTTGCTTTCTTTGCTTTTGTTGTCTTCACTGCTTATTCCGGTTCTGGCAACTTTTTTCTCATCATTAGGATGTATTAAAGTAGATTTTTTTAAAGAATCGTTTTTATGTAAATTTAGAATGGAACTGATGATTGAAGTATCTCTGCTGAGTGATCTATATTTAAGAATTTGAATTTTCTGATCTCTTATTATTTTATGATCGTTTTCGATTTCTATAGTTTTTGTTTCACTACTTAATTTTGTCTTAAGATTTTCTCTCACTTCGTAAGATGAATATGTTGTAACAATGGAATGTATTGAAGGATCTTGATTATTTGAATCAGAATTTTCTATTGGGGCTATAGTAGGAGTTTTAAGAAATATATCACTGTCTCTACTTTTCTTTTTTTCACGTCCTGACTTTAAGTTATTTTCATCAATTTCGACTAATTCTGTTTTTTTTGGTTTTTTCACTAAAGGGTCGTCAACTTCTTTAGGCATATACGCATATTTATCTTCACCAAATGGCGGATCTAAACATCCTCCTGAAATAAAAATAAATACATTTAGAGGTTTGCAATCGATCATAATAAGTAAATTTGATTAGCTTTTCTGAAAATAATTGAAACACCTACTGGAATACAGACCTGGTTTACATTTTTTTCCTAAGAATGTCTTTTCTTCTCTCGATATATAAGACCTCTCAAAAGGTTCGTTTGTATTTTTAGAAAGTGGAAATTTTAATCTTAATACATCATCTGATTTGCTAGTGGAACCAACATTCGAAATGTTTTCACTGTAACCGGAATCCGGCACGTAGGGAGGTTCATCTTCATCGTTATCAGTAGCTCCTATACACAATCCTAAAAAGGTGTTATTCACTCATTATTGTTTATTAATATATATGTATAAATAGGTTTATAAACTGGTATTAAAAGCAATTAATTTTGGCAAACTTGGTGCATCCATGTCTTATCTTATCTTAAAGTAATGCTTATCATTTAGGTACCTGATTTCCATTTGCCAAATCCTTTTTTGCGACGGGGTTTACGTTCTACCTTCGGCGCCGAGTCAGATGCCACAATAAACATATCAAAAGACATGATAGTGTCATTACTCTCTGTACTTCTCAATTTTTGTACCGTTGGTTCGGATTTGAATCCAGTACTTGATTTTTTTTGCATTGCTTTTTTTCTGACCTTTATCTTGACATTTAGTGGATCAGTTGCTAAAGGATGGTTACGCCCACTACCAGCTACTTTACGCTTAAGATCAGGTTCTGTTTCAAAGCCTAAGTTCTTCATAAGACGCTCGACGACAGCTCAATTATCCATAGCTATAAAAACTGAAAACAAGAGTGTTTGTTACTGGCTCTGGCGCCGAGATACATAAGGGTTGTCCTTATTCCTTTATTTTACGGGATAGATGCCCTTAGGGCCCAATGAACCACTTCTGAAACACTTTATGCAACTATAGGTGCAATGCTCTTTGAAAGTTTGATAGCTGTGATTTGATAGGTCGCAACCTCTAAATATAGTCTAAAAATTAAAAGATAAATACCTATTTCATAAGTAGAGGTATATTTTGATGATATTTCAAAAGTTAGAAAATAAGGACCACCCTAATATATACAGCTCGTATTATTTGACTTCTTCCATTCTAACTATAAACCTAGATGTTGGTCTAAATACTTGCAATTTATTTCAGTATTCCATAATTATAGATTTAAAAGACTTGGTAGACTGAAAGATACCCTGAATGATGAGATGAATAATAAGTATATTTTGCTTACATCAATGTCATTGTTATATGAATCCTTTAATATTTTACAACGGGACACCTAAGGATAACTACAACTAACTAACTGTATAACTACTAAGTGCTGTGTACAGATATAATTAGGCGTCAGATTTGCATTTTTTTCAATGAAAACATAATTATTATGAATGAAGTGTTTAATCTGTCATCTGTTTCTGTACCTTCTAAATAAAAAATCTAATTAAAATAAATAAAGAAACTGTTGGTGGAAGTGGTCTTTAGTGGTGGTGTTAATATCTCGTTGTGGTGCTGCTTCAGCTCTATCGAGGTGTAAGGCACCCGGGCAAGACCACAATTTCACCCGACCCTTTAATTTAATAAGCAACTTCTTATGTTCTATATGGAGGAGGCTTTCACCGCCATAGGCGTTCCTGTTCTTCCTCGTAAGGACCCTTACGAGGAAGAACAGGAACTTACTAACCAACTAATATAATATGATATAAGAATTTTAAACTTAAATAAATAATTATTAATACACTAATTTTAGCATTTAACTAAACTACATACTCAAAATACTGTTACTTTAAAATATTTCTTTTTTTTCATTCCAACTGTAAGGCATTAATAAAGCTTTTTTATTTCTTTTTATTTATTTTTATTTTTATTTATGTTCTATTCTTTATTAAAATAAAACAAGTCAATTATTTAAAATAAATTAATTTTTATTCATCGAACACAATTGAATAGACAGCACGATTTGATACCTTTTTTTCGCAGATTTCGAATTTACTTTTACGCTTATACATAGATACAGATTGACATAACATGAAATTGCAATTGGAAGGAGTTGTATGCTTAGATATCTTCATGCCTATTAAAGAGCACTTTGAAAGTATTTCGTCAAGAGCTTTATTTAAAGGAAACAGTTCTGTTTTGATGTATTGTAGGTAATGCGCCACTCTTATTTCAGGCGGGCATTTATCACTTGCAGAGAAATGAATACTTTTAATAGAGTTTTGCTCAGATGAACAATCTAATTCCGAATAACAAATACTCGCTAGTTGATTTTCATTGGACAAACCATTGTATTGTGTATTATATCTCATTAATTTAGCATCGTTTTGGGGATTACTTTCTTTAAGAGTAACAGGTTTTGGTTTGATCCTATTTACTGAAATATTTGTATCTTCAGCATTAACCGAACAAATGGGCGAAAAAAATAGTTTCCGCTTGGAATCAAGACCATTTGAAATATTTGGTAGCTTTTTGAAGGCATCGTTCATATATAAAGGAAAAACTATATCTGTATTTGTCGGTTCATCTTTCAGTTCCTTACGGACATTGTTTGCTTTTTTCTGTGTTGGTTCAGATCTCGATTTATCTAAAACAGATTAAATATGTTATTACGTATTTCTATAAGGAGATTTCAACTAATGTAAATCAATTAAATGAATATATGTACCGTTTTTGAAACAGATTTTTTCAGCTTCGTTGAGTGACGAATCAAATGTATCCAAAATTGCATTGGTTGTTTGCATTCTGTTTATAGTTTTATGACTATGTTCTGTAGGATTCACATTATGTTCTTTCACCGTCAAACTCGGTATTTTAGTTGGTATAAAAGTGTCACTTATTATCTTCGATACATCGCCAGATCCCAAATCAGGATTTGATTGGGAATAAGAAAGTAGTAAATCGACACAGGAGTGGTAGGTTTTAACGATATTTTCACTTGGTTTATCATCGTGCTGTTTTCTCAGTATTATTTTGTACGTCACAGGTATAGAGTATTCTATTGAGTTAGATTCTTGTCTCCATGCCAGTTTATCCAAGTTATCAATATATGACACTTCAGGCAAAATTTCCAAGCAACATTTAGAATTGTTTCTGTAAGCTTTTTGAAAGAGTGGTGTGAATTTAATTCTCAAGTTAGCCGTATCCATATTAATGAAAATAAAATTAAAAAAATCTGGAAGAAAAAATATAAATAAATATTTCGTCGCATATCCACAAAATAGTATATTCCTATTATTATTTTCCTTTAGTTGAATAATATTAAATGCTTGCACTAAATACTATTTAACCTTTATTACACAATGGCGTGTACGGTGGCGTCAAATCCTCCTTTCTGCTTTTGCAGGCGGGTATTTGACGCCAAATTATAAAAAAGGTTTATTTTAACCGATATTAATATTAATTAGTTTGCATCCGTGAATCACAAAACTTTGCTAATAATATAATTCTATGAGGATTATCCCGTTCTAACACCTTGCTTAATATAATTACAAGCTAAAAACTAAAAATATTTTGTATACTAGAACTTGGTAGTACCTATTGTGAGAGTATCGATAAACTTTTCAATGTATTTATTGAACAACCCATAAAAATAAAATCTTATGATAAAAGTCTCGAGTATTAGTTCTCAATCTCCCCCGAAGTGGCGGGACCGATTTTAATGAAATTTTATGTGTTTGTACAAACGAATGATAATATTATTATTACATGTCACAAAACGAACGATAATGTATTATTCAATTACGACAAAGGTGCACAGAAATCAAGCGATTTCATTGGTTGTCAAGTGCCAGTATTGTCAGCGATGCAGTAAAGTATTCTCAAAGTAATATCGGTATCGGAACAAAAACTATCCGTACCTTTTGATAATAATAATAAATATTTGTTCCAAAAATTTTGTCTTCAAAAGGCCCTAATAGACCAGGGTAGAAGCCTTTAAAAATGATAAAAAGTGAAGGAAAAAAATTAAAGCAAAAATAATTTACGGGCGATCTGAGGTCGGGAAGGGGAAGGGGGGGGGGGGGGGGTTTAAGGGTAAAAAACGGTTTTTCTCGATTTCCGGCAAAACTTAAAGTCCTATGGAAAAAAGTCGAAAAGCAAAGTTGTTCTCAAGCCTCAGGACGCCCGTAAATTATTTTTCCTTTAATTTTTATAATATTCTCCTCCTTTTCTAATGGGTTTCGTCCTACTATTATTTTTTTGTTTTAAAAATTACCGACACTGGTCTATAAGGAATTGTGCCTCTATGAACACGTATAAAACTCAATGAAAAGTCTGTCAACTAGTTTTGACAGAACTTACTTTACAGTGGCGCCACCTGATGAGACAAAAAACGATAGCCTATAATACTTACCGAAACTCTAATGTATTGTTTGCAGTTTTTCTGTGTTTGACCAATAAATTTATCAGCGTACACGCTGTTTGTTTACTGTAAGTCAAAAATAATATATTTCTTAAAGATACACATAATTTTGTCAAATCTAAAACAAATTAAATTGAACTAAAATTTTGTAGCCATTGGCATTATAATAAGTTGTTTACGAAAATAATTTTGACATTGACAAGTCTTGGATATTGTTTTTTTTTTTCAAGTAGGATTTTGATTGCAGACACAAAATAGGTTGTATTATTTAAATTTAATTTTTATGAAATTTGTTTTTTATTTTACGTCTTTTTACGTTGATAGTGGAACTTAGTCTAAATCACAGATTGAAGCTTAAATATTATTGCGTGATAATCGCAGAGTATGCACTTGTTTGCGTCACACCATTCTCGTCATTGCAATTATGGATAACTTAATACTGATAATGTAATAATTACATTATGATGAGATTGCAGTTGCATATTTGGTTTAAGTAAGGAAGGGGAGGGGGGGGTTGAGGACGAATGAAACGACACCTGAGTTATTCTCTTTTTAATTTCCAAAACTCTCGCTACTTTGCAATATTTAAGTACATCATCAATTTTAAATATAATTTTTACAAATTTTAATTTACGATATGCGACGATGAGTTATTTATTGCTCCTAATATTTATAATGTCTAAATTCCTGAATTATCACTAAGCACTCGAATAATTTTGAAAAAAAACTATACAACTTAAAATAGCATGTAAATGTATAAAATGCCATCTGAGGACAGACTGGAAACAAATCACGATCACAGTTTTATTTTCATCAAAAATATACAAACACAGATACCCTAAAGTTTCACACATTATAAACCGATTTTGTACAATAATTCCTGTTGCTTAAATGTATCAATTCGTCGGCAGTAGATATTACATCAGTACAAAAATGTCAAGGTACACTCAATTTTTCAAAATTAAATTACAATAATTTTTATTCACCACAGTCTCGGACGTAGCCGCTTATTTAATTATATTTTTATACATACTTACACATTATTTATATAACCTAACCTACCTACCTATAATATTCTTAATACATGGTTAACTCATCATGTAATACCTAATTATTGTAAAGATAGTACTTGACTTTTGTAAACCTTTATACCTAGCTGTTCTAATTTTAAGAAAGATTCATTCGTCATGTTGCTGTTAAGCAAACTTTAGCGCCTCAAAATTTAAAATACGGTTTTAATAATATTTAAAAATACCAGTTGGACAGGATTTTTGTGGAATGAAGACAGATACCTATATCAAACCTTTCGATGAAAAAAATAACAACAATATGTTGAACTGTTACCATATTATTATATATAGATAATAGGAAGCACATCGAAATCACACGAAAATAAAAACTACATGTCACTCATTAATTATTTAAACGAATTAAAGTACCTACGTATATTTATACATTTATCTTATTACGTAACACTATTGACTAGACTTCTGAGATCATATTGAAAGCCGATTTGTTCCCTATGAACTAATTATATATTCAGCCTTAATATAAAGCTAAATATAAGCATAACATTTAATTGTGTCGTTGTGATTGGCTGCTGAAATATTTTTGAATATTTTCGTTTTATAGTAAGGCTGATTACCATTCTATCGTATTGGTATTTTTATCTACTATAAATGCTTGAAATAATGTATATAAAAAAAGGAGATGTTCACCACATAATTCTTGCAAACCAAATAACTGAGACCGCACTGCAGCCTTGGCGGACGTATATCTTATATTTAATCAACTACAAGAAAAAGTAGGTTCTTAACATCTCTGCTAGTCCCCTGGTCGACATTCAATCATTTAAATTAACTAATACTATTTAGTAAATAAATAATAATATAATGAACTTGGTATACTTGTGAAGCTTTATAAAATTTAAATGACTTATTTTGCTCGTTGAGGCATTTTGGCGATATAGTTATAAATAATCTATTAATATTTTTACTTATTTGTTCAAATATTAAGTTAGAAATAATATAAAACTATGAATATTGCAGTAACGTCCCACCTATGACACTTTCGTGACAATTTTACAAACGAACCTATCCTACCAAATTTGTAACTTCCATCGTGCTCTGATTTACCCTTTTTGGGTAAATTCATTCTGTGCTTAGTCCACATTCAGTTAAATTGTAATAATTAAACTTTATTGTCAAATGATCGCCAAAAATGGCGGGATCTCGTATCGGGGGCCAAGATACACTTCGGGTCGCTGAGCCATCGCAGTAATTAAGTGACTTGTGTAGTAAGAATTGACCCTTAGTAAACTTTCTTGTCTTTTTCTGTATATAATAGATTTAATTAACTTTGTCGTGGCAACTTAATAACCATTTTTAGATTAACAAGGAAATACCTCTACCTACATCTTTTGACATAATCCATATGTTTGTTTTAGAAAAGCTAAAACAAAGAAATCATTAAACTGAATGTGGACTCAGTACTAGACCTTACAACTAAACATCAAAATGTTCATTCGATGTGACAAATCAAATGTAACGTCTGAAGCATTGTTGTGCATTAAGAACAATGGCAAAGTATGAGACATTTCTATGAAATATATTTAAACTTTATGTACAGTTTCAAAATTAATTGAAATCAGGTTTGTGTTGACAACACGTGGGTAATTGATATTGGTCTGTCATAATTTAAAAAGAATAAATATTAACTTTTCCTGGTTCACGAACTTGACCTTTACAGATCACTTTCAAGTTGCGTTGAGTCATAGTAGGGCAGCATTTATTCAATTTTATTTATTAGTTAATAAAGCAGGAAATGTCAAGATTTAAACTATAGATCACGTCATAAAATACTTAAATATTCTTTTTAAAACATAACTTTCCAATACAAATGGGTTTTCTACAGGACTGTTTATACACTACGCCAACTACAATGCTAAAGAAACGTTAGATAATGAGAAGTTACATCGCGATAACATCATGAGCTCTGCATCACACCACATTCCATACCAAACACTAACGACCATCCAAATAATAAAGATATACTACGTACTGATACCACAGGACAAATATACTAATAGATAAATAGATTTAAAACTGCACGCTGCTAATTCAACAACACGTTACTGACAATAAAGTAGTGTAATAAATGTTGTGAATAATGTCTTTGGATGCTTCAGAGAAACAAAGATTCTTCTTGATACATTTATTCATTATAATCAGAGTCCGATACCATTACATCTTTTACAGACGGCCATGACAGGAGTGTGTGCGCACTAGGGTGCGTTCCATATATATCAACACATACATAGCATTGGGTGCATTCATATACAAGTTAATATTTCAACACCCCCCCTCGATTGATAGTTTAATTAGTTTACAAACAACTTGAAATCGCTAACATACACATACATAATTGGCCCACAAAATTGTTGATCCAAACATATTCATATTTTTAATACTAACATAACATTATAATGTAATACTCACATGTTAAACAATACTATACTCATTAACAACATTTTAAATGTTACACAAATTACACATAGTCTAAGAAAATTACACAATATTTAGTTCTTTACAGAAAAATGAAATTTTATCATTTGATAATGATTTTGTCATCATATCTGACAAATTATGGTCTGTAGGTACATATTCTATATCAAACTCTTTCTTATTTATCAAATCCTTTAAAAAATGAATCTTTATATCAATGTGCTTAGTACGTTTACTATTCTCTAATGATTTTGAAAGTTGTATGGCACCTTTATTGTCCATGAATAATACACACTTCACTTTACAGTTCAGTCCATTAATATCTTGACAAAGTCCTTTCACATACATTAAATCACAAGCACTGGTTGCTCCAGCAACATATTCAGCTTCCACAGTAGACAATGAAACACAATTTTGTTTTCTTGACATCCATGCAACAACATTGTTGCAATGCAAAGTTACAGATCCTGACATACTTTTTCTGTCAGTTGAATTTCCAGCCCAGTCAGCATCAGAGTAAGTATGTATTGACAATTTATCATTTCTCTCATATATTAATCCAACATCAGCTGTTTGCTTTAGATATCTTAATGTTCGCTTAGCTTGAGTCCATAAGCTCTGTGTTGGCTTATCCAAATATTGACTCAAATATGATGTAGCATAGCAAATATCAGGTCTTGACACTGTTGCCACAAACATCAGACTACCAATCAGCTGTCTATAAGGTAAGTTTATATTTATTGGTTCATTTCTGTCAATTTGAAATCCTTTGACTACTGGTGTTGTAACTCCTTTACATTCTGTCATATTATATTTTTCTAACATTTTTTGTATTTGTTTATTCTGTGTTATCTTTATTCCATTATCTAGTTTTTCTATTTCCATTCCCAAAAATGTTTTAGGAAATCCAAAATCTTTAACTTCAAATTCTTCTTTTAATCCTTGTACTATCTTATTTATATTTTCTTGAGATGTAGTAATTAAAATATCATCTACATAAATTAATATTATAGCATTTATCTCTTTTGATAAATATAGGCAATAGTCATGTTTTGATCTTATAAATCCTTTTGTTTCCATGTATTCATTAAATCTTTGATTCCATACTTTAGGACTTTCTCTTAATCCATATAAGCCTCTATTTAACTTCAAAACTTTGTTCTTTGCAACTTTAATTCCTTCCGGTGGTTTTAAGTAAATTTCTGATTCTAACTCTCCATTTAGAAATGCTGTAGGTACATCTAGTTGTCTGATTGGCCATTCCTTCTGTACAGCTTCTGATAGAAATGTGCGTACTGTTGACATTCTTGCTACGGGAGCATAATTCTTGCCAAATTCTTCATTTTCTTTTAACTGGTACCCACGAGCAACTAGTCTAGCCTTTTTCTGTCCATTTTCCTTTATTTTAAATATCCATTTTGCATCTATTATTTGTTTATTTTCAGGTAAGTATGTTTCAGTAAATGTATTCATCTTTCTTAATGCTTTTATTTCATTTTCTATAGCTTCTTTCCATCCAGTTTCCATTGCAGTTTTATAATTTTCAGGTTCTTCTGTATGTAACAGACAATATGCTTGGTGTAATTCATATTCATTCAGGTAAGTAGGAGTTTTGATGGCTCTTCCCGTCCTTGTCTTTACTTTCTCCTCTTCATTTCTATTTTCTTCTGTTTGTTCAATTTCTTCTGTAGGTTTTATTATTTCTTTCTGTTGTATTGTATCATTTTCTATTTCTTTATAAATAACTGCTTCTTCATTTTGTTTCACATTATTATCTTCTTTATCTTTATTATAAACAATTTTAGTTTCATCAAAAATTACATCTGTTGAACATGTTATTTCATCATTTTCAGGATCCCACAACCTATATCCATTCTTACTATAGCCTACCATAATCATAGGTTTTGCCCTTGCATCCAATTTGTTTGGTTTAGGTATAGTAACGCACCATGCTTTTGACCCAAATACTTTCATATTCTTAATGTTATTTATTCCGTACCAAATCATAGCTGGAGTAGCATTTTGAAGTACTCTACTTGGACATCTATTTAACTCATAAGCCGAACAACATAAAGCTTCACCCCACAAATGTCTAGGTAATTTGGTTTCTGCAAATTTAGTTCTTGTTCTATCTAACAAAGTCTTGTTCATTCTCTCACTACTTCCATTTTGCATTGGTGTATAAGGTGACGTATACTGTATTACTATTCCTTTTTGTCTACAGTAATTCTTAAAATAATTTGATGTAAATTCACCACCATTGTCTAATCTCAACTTTTTAGTTTTGTATCCTAACTGTGTTTTAACTTCTTTAATGTAGTTTATCAAGTTTTCTTCAGCTTCATTCTTCTGTTTTAATAATCTTACTGTTAAGAAATGAGAATAATCATCAATAATGACTTGAAAATATTTTGCACCATTTATATCACATGGTTGAATTGGTCCGCAAATATCTGAATGAATTAAATCTCCTATCTGTCTTGAATATTTTCTTGATTCTTGAAATGTCCTTCTTGTACTTTTACCTTCTATGCATTTACCACACTTTTCATTAGAAATAGGCAACCCCAAAACTTTTAAACCTAATTTGTTAAGATGACCTAAACGTCTATGCCATAACTGTTTATCATTAATCTCATCTCCACTTAACATACATTTGTTTGATGAAATATTAAAATTAAGCACATATAAACGAGACTGTAATTTACCTTCAATTTTAGCTTGTCCTCTACATATAAAGACCATATCTTTAGAGAATTTGACAACTAAGTCCTTTGATAACAATTGCGCTACAGATAACAAATTATATGTTAAGTTCTCTACAATTAAACATTCTATTGTAATTTTCTCTTTATTCCAAGTTACATCTATTCTTCCTTTCTCTTTACTTTTCAAATATTGACCATTTGCAACATATATTTTAATCTCATCTATTTGTTGAATATTATACATGAACTTCTTAAAACATTCTTTAATTAAATTCTCAGTAGCCCCTGAGTCTACTATAAATTGAATATAACTATTTATATTACTAGTACAACTATTACTAACTTGACCATCCGCTTCTTTCATATTAAATGCTGTAAACATCCAGTAATCCTGCATACTATCTTCTTCTCTTTCTGTGACATATGCTCTGCCTCTGCCTCGACCTCGTGCTGTTCCTCTCTGCATTGACCTTCCTCTTCCTCTCATAAATCTACCTTTAGTATTAGATGATGTTGTTTCACCTGGTTTGTGTTCATTTCCTTCCCTTGTTTCCTTTTTCCAACAATCATATGACTTGTGTCCTTTCTTTCCGCATGTATAACATGAAAATGACTTTTCTGAGGTCTCTCTACTTGCAAACTTTATTTCTGCATCAAGCAATCTAGCTTTTATAAAATCTATGTTTAACTTACAATCTGAAGATGTTGACATTGTCTCAATAGAAGTGATTACTGCTTCGTATTCCGATGGCATCGCAGACAGAAGGTAGCACACCTTGTCCTCCTCTATAATTTGACATCCCGCCGCACTCAAGTCGGTTACTATTTTGTCAAAAGTCAAGAAAAAATCTTGTAGCTTTATCCCACTAGTACATTTCAATGTTAGAAGTTTTCTTCGTAAATGTAGCTTGTTAATGACACTTTTCCTCTCAAATAATGCTTCAAGAGACTTGATCATCTCTAAAGCTGTACTACAGTTCTTGACTGTTTCTAAGTACTTATCACTCAAGCATTGCACTATGATTCCTTTCGCTTTCCTATCGCTTTTCATGAATTCTTTTTCATCTGTAGATTCTTTGCGATCTTCTAACACGTCTATTACTTCTTTTTCTTCCATCAACATTCTAAGACGGAATTTCCAGTTTGAAAATGACTCTCCTTCCCGCAGGACAGGCAACATAAGCTTCTCCATGGTTTGATTCGATCAACCACGCTCTGCTGTTGTGAATAATGTCTTTGGATGCTTCAGAGAAACAAAGATTCTTCTTGATACATTTATTCATTATAATCAGAGTCCGATACCATTACATCTTTTACAGACGGCCATGACAGGAGTGTGTGCGCACTAGGGTGCGTTCCATATATATCAACACATACATAGCATTGGGTGCATTCATATACAAGTTAATATTTCAACAATAAAGATATTAAACTTTAATATAATCGCTTTATTGCACTATGGATGATATATATAAGATTATATATTATATTATATTACCACTGATGACACAAGGCCGCATACGCGGTAACGTGCAAGTCCATGTTATCGATATGTTTGTAGGTAGCCAAAAAAATGCGCATTATGTACTTATAAATGTTTGCCGATAGCTGTGAATGCAGCATTCGATGATTAATAAGTGTAATAAAGAATTAGAAAAACATATCTCTTTAGGTCATTGCAACACTTACAGTGAGTTAGGGATGTGAAAAAAGCATAAGTGGGCAACATTTTAAACATAGACATCTGTAGTTTATTCGAGAATCTGCATCTAAATTAACGGAAAATCTTAAATCCCACACTTGTTACAGTACAAGAATATCATCTAACGTAGTAAGAAACGAGTTTAAATAATCAGTGAGGGTCACTAGACTTATCTCTAACCTGTTTGATAGGACCTTTCTACAATTGTAGTCATAATCATTGATTTACTAATGAACTGTGTATATCAGTGGTAAAAATAAATAAAACATAGATATGATTGTCACAAATAACTTGTTGTTTCATCAGAGATGTGAAATAAAGACGCTACCCAGCGCCGAAATGCAATAGACTATCAGTATAATATTAAATGCTCTACCAAAGGTGCTCTTGAATACGACAAGCTAAATCGTGTAGACAACAGAACGCGAAATTTCACTGATTAAGAACGAGTTTCTAAGAATGTCAAAGATAAATCCTAAAGTATTAACATTATTTTTCCAAACAATCCGGATATTAATACTCGTAAGACACTGGGGTCTTTGATAATAATTCTAATGTTAAATATCCTTATTATATTAATTTTACTGTGCTTTTAATAATTGGAACTGTAGACTGGCAGTTTAATAAGCGGTTTATTTACTCACACGCCGTACTAGTGGGACTTTAAGTCCATTCAGTGTGCGATTTCATCATACTGGGTACATATAAAAATACTATATTATATACTAAGTAATTCTAATACAGACAAGATTCCACTCCACGACTAGATTAGAAATGACTAGATCCACTCATCGGCCAAAGTTGGCATTTACCTTATTTTCTAATATAAAATCAAATAAAGCGAAGTTATTCGGATTCTATGTAACATTAGTTCCTTACACTATTTTCTGTACATGAAATAAACTAAGTTTCAGCTAGCTCAACTAACACACATAATTGTCATAGATGTTATTTAAAAGCTGAGTTAAAAGATTTATACAATAAATTTACATTATTTACAGAAAATTTACATCAAACTTGTCGTTTTTCTATATTATAAACCCAAAATGTACCTATTTTATTCAAGGTTATATATATTGTATTATTTGTTAAGGTTGTAGTTGTATTTTCTAAAATTGATCTCATAGATCATTATTTATGTTACTAGTCGATGCTTATGACAATATACCAACTATTTCAATTTTAGTTCGATTAATTTATTGGACTTGATAAATTGTATGGCCCATATCGTTCTTGATAAAGGTCAAATAAAAACTATTTTAAAAAATTTATAAAACCAATTTTTAGTTTTGAACATGCTTTTATTATTTTAGTGCTCATATTTTTTATTACTGTTTAGTTATGCTCTGTACATACGAGATATTATACCGAAAACCTGACTTGTAAATTACGTAATCATACTTTTTTTCTTTTTGACTAATCTGACGCAGACATAAAAACCAGCCAAGTGCGTGTCGTGCCACGCGCAATAGGGTTCCGTGGTCAGCCGTTACAACATATTTATGAACTCAAAACAGGTTTAATATCTATTTATTTTCTACGAAATATTCTAAGTAACTGCATTTTAATCTTTGGACATCAAATACGTTAATAAGTAATAAGTTAACGTAGCTGCTATAGTTTTCCTTGAAAGTTCATTATATTAGCTACCATCATAGCTTTTAGAGGGACTGGGGAAGCTTTACTCAAACAAAATTGTGATATTTAAAGAAAATTATCTTGCAAACGTATCTTTCAATCAAAAAAACTGTTTTACCACCCCTTTGTTTTTAAAAGACCTATCTAACGATACCTTTGGGTATGCGACAGAAAAAATCAACTTCACTTTACACGTAGGGGAGGTGCCGGAAAATAAATATTTAACAAGATTTTATTCCACCACTTTCTTGACATAGTATTTAGCATGGCTTGGTTTCGACGCTACGCCTCGTAAAGACAGACAGACAGACGGACATAGCGAAACTATAAGGGTTTCTTGTAGATACTACAGAATACTAAAAAGGTATCGTGGCAAAGAATTTAAAAAAAACTTTTCAAAAAACTCACTTGCAATAATATAATTATAAATTTTTTATTTTATCGTCATTCACCACTCACAAATCTGTACAGAGTCTTGACATTACCGACTCAGTAAATCTGAACCTATCGATATTGGCCTCAATCGTTTTATTGTATGCCACTACAAAAATTACATATTTTAAGTAACTAACGAGTCAGAATTTCAACATGATCGTATCGTCTTGGAACACGCCCTTGCTGCATACATCCCCGTGAAATGCGATGGGCGTTGGCGGGGCTCAGGTGCACAGCCCGGAATTGTCTACTAAAGAACGGGCCAACACATCAGCTGCGGCTATATCACTCACTTTGCCTTCGAAGTGGCCTCTGACGTGAAACATAAACTCTGCTTTGCCAGCAAACTCTTGTCTACACATTAGGCACAAATGATGTGCGTGTGTATGTTGTCTATCCGGAGCGTAGTGGGTATGTCCGTGTGTGAAGTACGCCCCTCCACCTCCCCCTTCGTTCACGACTGTGGCAGTCGACACTGATGCCGTGGCGATCCCGTGACCGTTCAGGATCTGCTGGTTTTGATTATGATGATGCAGCAGTTGTAACTTTTCCTGATTCGACAAGTGGACTTTTTCTTGTTGCTGCAAATAGAAAATCAATACAGTGATTAAGTTTGTCGTAAAACTAATGTAGCTAAATTAGTGTTCAGGAAAGATAGGAGTATAATTAGTTTAATTACGTATGGTCCTTGAAACATTCTTTACTAAATTGCTAATAGTACCTATTGCTAATAGTAGTAACCGTTATTATTGGCAAATTCATGAATGAACGAATTATTGAATTCTTTTTACTCAGTGCCTCGTTTAATCACTCACTTGTATTCACTTTATTCGGTAATTTCACAAAACTGGTTAAGATAAACTTATCGAAGTTATCCCTCATACATCAGTCAAAAATAAAACTTATACATATTTAAATTATGGATATCAAAGACACATCGAAGAACCGAATATGATTCAAACAAGTTTGGTGCTTGTCGTAATGAGCAAATATTTCAATGCACACACTATTAGTCGTTTTCATATATAGTAAATTTATGAATAAATAAAAAAAACAACCTATTCAATCAATAATAGATGTAGTCATGAGTAGTCAGCTGCGAAATCTCACTTCCGTAAGTCTGTAAATCACTTTTATGCTCTTCTATTGGGTGAGTTAACCAATTCTGGAACTGACTGTACCATTGCACATAGGTATTGAAAGTGTTCTGCATAAACAAAAACAAGAATCTTTACCTGATGTTGCGTGGCTTGCATCTTATCCTGCAGTAGTTTAGTATCGGGCAGGTGTGACTTGGCGTGCGCACTCCATTCGTCCCTGGTGGCAAACAGTCTGCCACACAGCTCACACGACCAGGATACCACCATGCCGGCGGTGGCAGCTGCCACTGCAGCCGTTGTGGCACTCGTGTGTACCAGGTTTGTGTTCTGTGGATTAGCTCAGAGATAAGATCTTCAATGCATATTCTCTGGATAAGGTTTAAAAGACAAAATCAAGGAACTTTTCTACTTTATGTACTATATATTGATAAAAATATTGCAAAAATTACGACTAGTATTTTTAAATAATGAAATATTAAAGATTTAAGAAAATACTAACTACATTCACAAATTATTTCGTTAAATTTAAAAAAGAAAAGATTGCTATAGTTGAAGTGTATAAATAAACTGACTATTAAAGAAAGTGTTTATAAACATATTCGACTATTCTAACATTGAGACACAACGTACCTATGATATATGACTTAAGACATGAAGAATAAAACAAGGTAAAAAAAGAAAAACACCGAAGCATGACATTATTTTCTACGAAAATGATGAAAACTTAACCGACAAATATTATAAACAAGGTGATACAAAGTCATGCCGAGTTATCTACTCACTTCTATAAGACATCTAGGAACCATGCCTTGTATTTGTCAGTAAGATTTACCGTAAAGGTGTGTCCAGGTACCTGGCAGACCTGGATCGACTGCTGGTGCGAGTGTTGCTGCTGTTGTTGTTGCTGTTGTTGTTGTTGTTGCTGCTGTTGCTGCTGCTGTTGTTGCTGTTGCGCTGCTACGGCTGCTGCGGCTATCTCCGCTTGACTCGGCTTTGTGTCCTCTTGCTTTGTTAACTGAGGCTTAACGTCATCCAGTTTAAGTGCTGCAAATAAAATACATTAGTTAGGACGGGAACGAGGTACATGTTAAAGTATTAATAAAAGCCTTTTTGGATTTAAATGGTAGAGATATATTTTTTCTAATGTGATGTGCAAAATTAGCAACCGATATTTTTTTTGTTATTAATATTGATACGTAATGTTAAATTGAAAGTAAGTAAATTATTTTGGAAATGTATTAAGTTTAAGAAACTGTTTCATGATGTATTAAAGTTTAAACTTGACGTGATATAATCGTTTAAAATAAACACAAAAAATCATTAAGTATCATATTATTACATTACGTTTATCATTTTCATCTTTTATATTTCTCATCATAAAACGTTAGATAAGTTTATCATAAATTCTACCGTCACGTACCCCACAACGGTAGTGATAAGATATAGTATCAAAGTGCGATCTATCATTACCATTACGAAGTATACTCACGTGGTATTGTGATGGTTCTTTTACCTAAAGGCGCTATGTTGGATGGCGTTATATGTTTCAGTTTGTTCATATGGAGCACTAGTTTGTCTCTACGCGCAAACGCTTTGTTACATACTTCACACACGTACGGCTTTTCTCCTGTGGACAAAAATGATAATTAGTGAAATGTATTCGGTTAGTCACTACCATAAATAGTAATGGATGAATAAAGAGCAGGTAATTCTTGCGTTTCAAAGCATTGATAAGGTAATACTCGGCAATATTTAGACGCAATCGACATAACATATATCTAGGCATGAAGAAAATAACGTATTTATTTCAATAAAACCTAAGTTAATTTACGTTTATAACTATAAAATAGTACACCTAACAGCGATTTTACTCCTCCCGTATTCTCGATACTCTCTCTGATACTCTGACCATAATTGGTCAAGTAAAGGTGATTGAGGTACTCATCGCCATTATCATCATCAGCCTAAAGACGTCCACTGCAGGACATAGGCCTCACCAATCGATTTCCAAAGCGTGCGGTCGACTGTAGTCTGTAGACTGTAGTGACTGTAGTCGACTAAAACTATCGACTCCCCGCGATCCAGACAAGATCGTCCGTCCATCTATCCGCTCCTAGTGCAGGGGATGTAGTACTAACCTGTGTGTATTCTCATATGTATCGTAAGTTTATCTTTTCGAGCCAACCCTTTCCCGCACACTGTGCACTCGAACGCTTTGCTTCCTGAAAGTAAATAAAATGGTAATTTTATCATAATTTTGACGAAAAACAAAATATTTAATATTAAAACATATACTTTATTTTTAACAGACGAAAGATTACCAGAATGAAATGACGTTTGTATCTTGACCAACCAGATTACCATCCCTATTAATCGTACTATTTGTTCCAACATTTAACATTTGAACACAAAGTATCGTTAAATAGAACCAACCTTCATTAGTAGAGCTAGTGGGTTTGATCGCAGGATGCTTTCTCACAGAAGAAGTACTCTGCAACGCTTTTAGCCTGGTCCCCGGGTGCATGGAGCCGCCTTCTGCGTACGGTTCCGTGAATGGTATCAAGTTTGGTCTTGGGATGTTATGTGTGACTTCAGGAGACCTGCGGCCGAAACTAATTATTAAAATATATTGCCTGAATCTATCCGCCGTTAAGTAAGAATATCATTAAAGGTGATAGAAACATACATAAGGTAAGATGAGGTTGCTATTCTGGAGGTATGCGATGGAATATTTAAGATTGTAACCTAACGCCGGCGGTTTTACCACAGCGGTAAAATCACCGACGATAGTAGTCAGTTGTTGTGCAATGAAAGAAGCCAAAAGACATGAGCAAACTGAAATTCAATATGTATTTTCTTGGGAAACAAATGTTGATCAGATGATCAACTTTATCTTTGACGCTGCGAATACTCACCAATTGCCAAGACTTTGTAGCACACGAACACCTCCTTCGAATCCCATTCCAACATCATCAGGTACAGTAAACGTGCTGTCAGGTCCACCGGTACTGGAGCTCACTTGTGGTACTTTTATAGGAGAGTTGATTGTGGCGTAGTGGTGCTGCGTGGAACTGACGGTGGGGGGAGACGGGTGTCCGGGGTGAGCATTGCCGTTTTGAGCTTGTTGAGGGAATATTATTTGTTGAGTTGATTTCTGAGGAACAAAATAAAATATCATTTGATTACATTATTTTTGAGAAAACGGGTTACTCACGTTACTTTAGCCGGGATATGCCGACGACGGTATATGTTTTAATAATATTATCATTTGATTAGTTGCAATTGTAAAAAAGGGGTTTCATACATAAAGTAAGATAATATTTACTTAATGTTGTAAGCACTGTTCTAAGAATAAATCGAGGAGCGCATCAATCTTTTACTGTTTATGGTTTTGTTGTGTGTGTTATGTTGAATGTGGATACAAATGAAGGCTTTGTATTTACATACCTGCATTTCTTGATGATGTCGATTGGAGTTATTATTGTTAGTATTTTGTTGCTGTTGTTGTTGTTGCTGGTGTTGCTGCTGCTGCTGCTGCTGCTGTTGTTGTTGTTGTTGTTGCTGCTGCTGCTGTTGCTGCTGTTGTTGTTGCTGCTGCTGTTGCTGATAACGTAAAAACACCGACTTAGATTTATCTAAACTATCGGCAAGTGGTCATTATGTTCAATGTTGTACGAGGAAATTTTAATACCGTATCTATTTTAAAATTTAGATAAACAAGTCTATCTTATGCTCTGCTTTTCAAAACTTGCATGGTGTAGATCAAACTTAATTACAATTACCTGTTGTTGTTGTTGTTGCTGTTGATGTTGTTGTTGTTGCTGATGTTGTTGCTGCTGCTGTTGTTGTTGCTGTTGGTGTTGTTGCTGCTGCACTTGTTGTTGTTGTTGTTGCTGCTGCTGCACTTGTTGTTGCTGCTGCTGCTGCTGTTGTTGTTGTTGCTGTTGTTGTTGTTGTGACTCACGCCGAGCTGCAGCGGCAGCTTGAGCCATGTGTTGTTGGACAGCCACATGAGCCTCCAAGTATGCAGTTTTTTGTGCTTCCGTCATTTTGTCCATGTTGACTGTACCATCCTATTAAAAAAAGACAGGCAATGATTAGTTACATTTTAGAAAGAGGTATGCTTTCATAATGGTGCACAATATAAATTTGGTTTTCACGTTTACCTAAGTGAATTCAGTGTCCGTGCTTCGGAAAACATTTGGAGTCATCAAGAGGTTTAAATTCGGAAATATCTTCCAGCTAGTCTTACTAAGAATATCTTTACTTATAATAAATCTGTAGAAGTAAAATTTCTGTACATTAAAAATATCAAAAAAATAAATACACCGAACCCAAATATGTGATTAAAATTTTTTTTGTCTGTCTGTCTGTCTGTCTGTTTGTTCAGGCATCACGCAAAAACTACCGGTTCTATGACGATGAAACTTAGTATAATTATTCTTTAATATCCTGGGCACCACACTGGGTACTATAAAAATATACAATAAAAAACAAACTTAATTTTGCAGTTCGGATCGAACCGCAAACAATAAGTTTGTCGTAGGTTATTTAGGTTTATTTTTATAAGTCGTACTGTATAGATTTTAATTTTAAAGTAGTAGTATATTTGATATTGCGTATAGATATCAGTTTATTGAGTGATTGAGTTTAGATCAGTTATCATCAGAAATAGGTTTATTTAGGTAGGTAGGTATTTTATTTTCTGTTATTGAGTATTTTTTATTGATGTACATATATATATACTTTTCTTTTGTAAATACATACTTATTATACATAGAAACACCCAGACTAAGACAAACCCCCATGTTCATGCACACAAAGATTTGTCTTAAGTGGGAATCGAACCCACGACCTCGGCGTCGCAGGCAGGTACACTACCCACTCCGCCATCCGGTCGACATATTAACTTTTGTTCAGCTTAAAACATATGCAATGACGTATCACATGTATCTATAAGAGGCTGAGACCGAAACGGTACTTCTCCTTTATTTATGACTGGCTGTTACCCGCGACTTCGTCCGCGTGGATGTCGTTTAATAAACAAAGTAGCCAACCGAACGAACGTTTTCGATCTCTCCGTCCAGTTCAAACACTGAATGAGAGAACGATCTAATCGGCGTTCAGCGTTAACGGGTAAAATAAGGCTATAAGCTTCTTATATCTGGGCCACGACGGTGGACCCGCCAAGACGAGGAAGCGAAACGAAGGGTACTGCCTACCTTTTTTCAAAGTGTTTTGTCTATTTTTTTAGCTTTACAGTACAGAACTTATTAAATTTACAAAGTTTCAATAAAATGCTATTTTACAGTGATAGTGCACTGTAAAATGGTGGTTTAAGCGGTCGCCTCGCTGCTCTCCATTGCGCTGTTGTTGTTCGATCCCATACGGGACAACTTTGTGTAATCCGCAAAGATTACATGATTAGAATGTATGTTTGTGAACACTGCCGCGATACGGGAACTATTCATAGGAAAAACTCATTGGGTATTTCCCAAAGTCCTGGAATGCTAAAATTTTGTATGTAAGCTAGTATTAGTGCAAAAACGACAGAAATATACGCAATATATAGAAATTTATTACCTAAGTTTTTATGGAAATTCGTTAAGTTAGGGTGCTTAGCTGAAATTTTGTATATTAAGCTAGTATCTCAGTAGTATACCAACTACAGTGTCAAAAAATTATCAGATCTCATGTAGAGCCAAATTTCTATCACAAATTCTACACCTTAGTCAAAATATGTGGCTCGGTTGTTTCGATACCGTTACATGGGTGTAATTAAGGTGAATAAAATCTTTATTTTGTTGTTATTCAGTAGTTTTTGGAGTAACTTAACGGCCAGGCTAAATATTTTGACTAAGGTGTAGAGTTTGTGAAGAAAGGGCTTGTTTTTCATTCATTTCATACATCCTTAATTAAATTTTGATGTATCTTTGATAATAACTTAGTCATAATAAAAAAAACGGATACTGTTCTGCGGTTAAACGGCTACTAAATATAAACGAATGAAAGACACTGGAAAATGATATAAAGCGAAAAGTTTTTTAAAACAGGACTATGTAGGAAAAGAGAAGAGAGTACGTAATATTAATCAGTTAGTGTCTAGTCGGTATTCCACCGCCTTCAATGAGTGTCTTTGATGCGGTCGGAGGGCCAGGGAGGGTCGCGATAGGGAGGCGCCCCCGCAGTGCATTCACCCCGCAGAAAGTGAGAACGGCCCCCTAAGTCCCACCGACTTTCATTCCGTAACACGACGTTTGAACACCCTATAGTTAATTGCCCAAATTCGGCACGCGTGCGGTGCAATGACCTCGGATGTGACCAAGGAAACGGACGTCCAGGATTTTCTCTAGGATTCGAAGAAATAGAAAAATCGTAGGTTTGCAACGCTAAATTTGTGGTATTTTTTCAAATTAACGAAAAAGTGCTGCAATGTAGTCAGTATCACGTGTAAATGGTAGAAGGTACAATAAAACGCAAGAAAGAATTTAGGACAAAAAATAAACTGTGGCGTACTTGGGTATTCATAACATTACGAAACCTCTGAAATTGTTCATGGAGTTGTTCATTGTGAAAGACTTATTTTATTAACAAGTCTTTGTAGGAGCCGTCAAAAAGGACCTTCGAACTTTTCAACATTGTTCTACAATACAAATATGAATTGTTTTTCTTAATAAGTGAACTTACATAACTAATTTTAAAAGTCATAAATGAAGAATTATTTCGTATTACATCATTACAAAACATTATTTTATTGAACGCTATTTAGAAATATGTTGTAGTGTTCCTAGACCAATATTATCCTGACTATTAAGTTCAGGATGTCTATCTTCAGAATATTAAGTTAAATTGCTTCTTGGAATGAGCTCGTGCTCCATTTTATTGACTTTCATATTTAAAATTGCATAGCGATTCAACATTCCTATTGTTTGATCCCGTCCCCTCAAGATAAGGGAGAAAGTACATTTGGGGTGGGGAACCTCAGGGGGCCTTATCACTCATGCACTGATTAAAAACAAACTTACCTAAACTGAGGGTTTGCATATGGGGTAGTGAACTAGTGAGATAGGGTGAAAATATTCGGAAAAGAAACTGATATGATGACAAGTATTGTAAGCCGAGCGTTGAACCGACCTCAAGTTAGATGTTTAGGGTCTTATAATACACACCGATGAGACTGTTGTTTTGTGGAGAGCAATTTCAAAAAATATACAACGGGTTTTAATCGCGTAATTATTATAAAGGTAAATAAATACCTATGCTCGACGTTTCGAATGACTTGCATCATTCTTGGTCACGAGCCGACTGGTGAAGCTCAGCGTCGTCTCCGTGAAGCGCGGATATTGTCCACTACCCTCACTTGTATTTATAATTACGCGATACAGGCCCGTTGTCTAATTTTAAAAAAAAGCAATGTTAAAAGCATGACAGACCTATACATTCTGTACATCCTCGGATAAAAGAGATACGTTTATACCATGCTGGATTATTTTGGTTATGTTTAATTTATCTTCTAGATAGTTCAATTTCATTCAACAAAATACAAGGAAATATACGACCAAAATATTTAATTAGTTTTTCGTAGTAGGATTTTCGTGTGTCTTTAACTCATAGAATACATTTTTGGAATCACTTTTTTACAACTTTTACTTATTTGAAACAAGCATCATTCGATGATTTTACTGTTATATCATGTATAAATATTAAATTTATGGAAAATTAATAAATAAATAAACTTACTCCAAGATCCCATAGTTGTTTGTAGTAAGAGCTCAAGCGCATTATGAAACTTCACACGAAACTTGTCACAACGTAATGTCCAAAAAATATCCTTTTCTAGAAGCACGCGACATGATGTTATACGGAATGAAAGTACCAGGGGCGCATGGCGTAAGAGGAGGTTGTTTGAATCCAAGGGCGGCTTGGAGCGCGGCGAAGGGTCTGGCGAGGCGGGTGCCCTCCGCCGGTACTATGCACTAAGTGGTAAGTGCAAGTTAACCGCTGGCGAGCTTGCAAGTCGCATCGATCGTCTACACTTTCCTCTTCGCGACGCACCTGGGTAAGACGGGACACGGAATGGATATTGTCTATTGACTTGAGATGCACGAAAAAGATATGCAGCGTTGAATAAAGTTGGTTCGGCGTTTCCTGTGTATAGAATTTCATTTAGTTTTGGCCGTGATCGTGAATACGAATCGAATTTCTCTATACTTTTTCGAGCTAAAGCAACGATATTATAGGGATGGTGACTAAGCCCGCCAATGTGATAAAATTAATACCTTATCAAAATGTAGGTAAACAGAAATCAAATGCAAAAAAAAATCAAGTTCCATAGTTCCATAGTAGTTTAAGTCAAACTCGTTTTATGATCATTCAAAGTTGTTATTATTATTATTGGGAAGAGGCTTTGGGTGTTCACGTCGACCTCCGTGGGTCTATTTATTTATTTATTTTAATTTTTAATTTTTTTATTTTAAAACTTCTTGCACATAATATGTGTACAATGGCGGACTTAATGCCATAGGCATTCTCTACCAGTCAACCGTAAAGTGGTGCAGAGATTGTGATTGTAGCCTCATTATAGACTCTCCTTTAGGCCAATAGCCTCCATAAACTGGAGCAGTCGGCCGATCGGGAGTGACTTGACATCATCCGGATCCAAGATATGGCGTCCCAGAATGATGCTTCGATCATCGATCATCATTCAAAGTTACTGAAGAAGTTAATTTTTAAAGAACAAAAAAAATCATTAAATGAACCACACAATTTCAAAGGAAAAACTTTCGTAAGGAAACCATTTTCATAAGCGAAAAATTTCATAAAGCTATCAAACAAAATTCAAAACTTGGCTTAGAAGCTACAAAACAATGACGTCTATGTACCCGTTTATTTGGAGCGTTCGAGCGAGTCTATTATTAATGTGATTTTAAAATTGTATTATCTCAGGAAGTTTGTGTGATCTCTAAGTTTTTTTCATGTGTCTTTAATAATGTTTCTAATATCGAATTACATACAAAAATAAAATTTTGTCATCACGCCTATTATTATAAAAGTTGAGCTTAAAATTTCCATTTTTATAGAATGAAGGATTTGGATTGAATTTAAAATACTGTTTTGCAAACTCGTCAGTTACATACCTACGTCATAATACTTCAATTGTTATTCTTTACCATTGATATAATTATATACATGGATCTCGGGTCTGCGCTCAAAAGTGTCCGAACTAAAAGCCCGCTAAAACGCTAAAAGACCGCTAACTCTGCGCCAGTCTTCGTTCGACAACTGACGTGACCTTACAATGTCATATTGTGCCGTGAAAACATGCAGAAATTACATGTCTAAATTGAAAAAAGAAGATGGTGTATCGTATTTCTGGTAAGCAGACCTTTGTTTTATCATTTGCAAGTATTATTTTATTTAAAAACAAGGTATTTTATGAATATTTAATCAATAAAAAAAAATCCTCTTGATTTGGAACAAAAATTATAATAGAGACGACTTGGTTGTTTATTTTTTTTTACGTACTGCGTGTTGTTAGTTAGTTATTGCAGTTAGTGTTCGGTTTTATTAGTTTGCGGTTGGCGTTTCATTCGTTATTTAAACCCATTTTAGATTTCCTCGAGATCCTCTGCGTTGCTCACAGTGGAGAAATATTATAGCGCAATCACGAGAAGACGAGTACTTCAATCCGGCAAAACCCGCCGTCGTTTGTTCGGCTCATTTTACGGATGCAGATATGTACCATACAAAAAAGGGTTTACGGAGACTGAAAAAAACAACATAATAATAAAGATTTTTCCTCATTTGGTTGGTTTGATTTGATTCCCAGATGCGGCACGGCGGTATTTCATTAAACTCTTTTATTGCAATTTTATTTTCTTTATAAAATAAAAGAAAGTTTCCATTCAGCAACATCCCATTTATCATTATCTTCTTTGTCTATACTTAAAATTAATGTAAAAATTTTATCAAGTAAAAAAATTATATTGAAAAAAATAAGGCCTACTCCATTACTCCCATGTTCACGAGTTTTATTTTTGACCGCTATGTTATTGGTTGACAGCAATGACATTTATATTACAGGTTGACGTAAGACCATAGACTTTTTATTTCGGACATTATTTTTGTGCATTTTGTTCTAGTCCCTCTGTCTATGTAATATAAATGTCATTGTTCTTTACGGAAAATATGGACAAACTTCCAAAAAATCAAAAAATGCCAAACGGTTGTTAATACTGCCCAAAACATAACGCTCTTTCCTATTCTCTGACGCACGCAGCCCTTACAGTATTGCTCCCCTTGATTCTCGATTGAACTAAATAACGTAGCTCAGTTACCGGCACTGATTTAACTCTTAGCTCTCTCTACGAATGTCGCGCTAATTGCTATTTTGACCAGTGAGGCATAAAATACAAAGTTCTTAGATCCCCTTTATGTGTAGTTCCGTGGTGTATATAAGCATTTACAATGTTTATAAATCTCGCAATAAATGTGTAATAATAATAATATGTGCTATTTATCCTCCTGCAGGACAGGCCTAGCCTAGTGCAGGAGATTTTTGGCCATTGCCTTTACATTTTTTATTTTATTTCTGTAAAAATTCATTTCAAATCGGGAAATATGGCACCGACAACAAAAACTATTGGGTATCATTTTATACTTTGGCGTTTTGACGATGGGCCTCCTTTTGTCGAAGTCGGTTTAAAATTGTCAAGATATCTATCAATGATGAAGTAAGTTTATAAAGTGCATGATAATTAATTTTTATTTAAGTAAATCGCAGGCACGTGTTCTTTTGATCTGAGGAAGAACCTTGTAAAAGATCTATTTCGTCTCTTTGGGGAAAAAACTAAATGCCTGAATAAATTTAACATGTAGATAACCAACATCTAATCTAAATCACATTTACACAATGAGTACAGAGAGAGTACAGCTAGGCAAAATAGTGTAGAAACGGAAATATTAATCGGTTTGCTGACAACATTGCATGCAAGGCATGCAATGTTGTCAGCAAACAGATGCACAGCATGAAAGGAGCCTCCCCGAGTGACGTACACAACGATTCCCTACGTCCGGCGCACCCTGGGCAATTCGCGAGTTCTTAAAAGCGAATTGGCTAATCCTTTCACCACGATGGCAAGTCAAAACCTTGACCACCTTACTGACTGTCCAAAATGCCTTACCACCTGCACAAGAGAGACACTCATGAACGCCGACGAGAGCGCCATAACAGTGGCCACTTATTGGACCAATAAAATTTGACTCAGCCATCGACACGACGAAGGAGAAGAAGATTGTCAAAGTATAACGTTTTATCTAAGCAAAGCTGCAAGATTAGCTAAAGATTTTGAAGATTTTAAATAGGGTTGGGTTGATTGGTTAATTTTTGATTTTATTACTATGCCTCGTTAGTATAGTGGTTAGCGTATGCGCCTCTCACCGCGTGGTCTCGGGTTCGAATCCCAGGTCGGGCAAAGTAGCAGCACGGAGTTCGAATTGTGCCCGGTGGATGGTAATAGGCTCACCTCCTATCCCATGGCACCTAAACATAATAGGTGAAATGTGGGTGTTGAACACCACTGTCACACCCTTCTGGGTAATATAGGCGTATCTGTTTTGTTATGTTATGCATGGATCAGTGTCGCCCCCATTATTTTCTAATTTTTTCGTCAAGTTGTAATGTGATGTTTGTTTAAATTCAAAGCAGCGACGTTGAATAACTTATCTTGTTTATGACGCTACAGTGTCGTAACTTTTAATACTTTCGCGTTGTAAACCTAACGTTCCTGTTTTATCGTCATTTTCATTGGAAAATTGCGTGCTCTGTGGATACTCGGGAATGACTGATGGTGATTGTTTACGGCTATCTTTAACAGAAAGTGACGTGGGTATTATAATATGATTTTTTTTTTTTCTTATACTACGCCCACAGCGAACAAACGTGTAGTCCACCTGATGGTAAGTGGAGTACAGCCCATGGACATCGACAATCCACAAAACCAGATTATAGATGCGTCGCTGCAGCTGAGGACTACGGTGTTATGCCTCATGTGCCAGTAATTTCAGGGCCTGATCTCACCACCAAACCGGAACACAGTAATGGAAGCACTACTATTTGGCGGCAGGTTAAAGGTGAGACGGTGGTGCTGCCGCCCTCGAGCTCATTCACAAGAGCTCTACCACCACTATAATTTCCTTATAGCGGTGGTAATAATTTCCTTTATATCTTTATCCACGGTCTATGTTACTAATCACAGAATTGACTACAATCATACAAATAATATTTTGTGTAGTTATATACTACAAATATTGCTAGTAAAATTGAACAAATTTAATTCCACTTTCAAGTTTTTTCAAGTTTTTAGCCGGTTCTGGAGTGAACGCAGCGTAAATGCGCTGTCTCGGTCGCTCTTTCGCTTTTCGTACTGAGACAGCGCATTTTCGCAGCTTACTTCAGAACCTTGGTAATTTTACTTTATCTATATCTAGGTACAGGAAAAAAACTCACTGCCTCTATCAATTTATCGTCGCCTATACACGAGAGCGAAGCGCTGCTGGAAGAATAACCGAACTAACGACATACCACAAATTGTATTTGGAGGCCTGTGCTTTCGTGTCGGAACAAGTTTGGGTTCAAATCAATTATCTAGCCTGTGTGGGCTTTTACGAACATATCCTTGTTTTTCTTATTGCTTATTTCTTTCCACTTTTAATTTTACTTTTGTGTTAATTAAAAAGTAAGTATATATAATTAAAATTTATAAAAAATCAATAGCCTATCTTTTACTATAAGAACATCGTAAACAAAACATTTTCTTTAAATTGTTTCGGAGTAGTCCCAAGGCCACTGTTGTTAAATGCAATTCGAATTTTATATACATTTTATTCAGAGATAGATCAGATACTGATTTAAATATTCACGAACCAGACTAGACGAGTATTTAGCTTATGAACGAACCAATAAAACAACACTCAACCGTCTGACTCTGCATATACACACTGTCATTTGTATTAAGACCTCTAATAACCTTTCCGTCCGTCTGCGAGAAACATCCAGTGAATATAAAAAAGGTACGAAAGGTTAAAAATACACAGGCTCATTGGCACGCATCTAGTAAGTATACCATACAGATACGGACGCACAGTGGGCCAACGAGTTAGGTATGCAGGGCAAAAACTTCTACAACATAGTAAATACTTACTACACCAGTAATAGATAAGTTAGTTATATATCTAATTAGTGCGTATATTTACACTTATAAAATATGTAATTCACACATGTATGTCTATTGCAGTCAATTCTCACTTTGGCTTAGAAGTTTTTGCCCTGCATATCTAATTGCTTAACCCACTGTAGCTCCGAAATGATCGTTGATAGCGCTATACTAACTAGTAAAGGTCAACAGAGTACAAGACTACTACAGTATTCTTCGGGCTACCAACTTTTCTTTTCCTCTTATTTCATGTGTAATAACAAACAAAGTGACGTCCAAAAGTAATGAGATTACTGAAAACACAGCCACTAGATGTTGCTCAGATGATGAGTCAAAATGGACCGTTCTAATAGAGATGTCCAACAAATGGTTCCATAGACAAACATACTGATTTCCATTAATTTTGAGCGACATCTGGTGGGTCATTTTGACAAAAGTAGTTGCCGACAAAATAATCATAGTAGCCTATTTCGGCTGACCATCTGAGCGACATCTGGTGATTAAGTTTTTAGTAAACTTCCCTGTTGGTAGAAAACTATGAATGTCAAACTCAGCCACCAGATGTCACTTAGCATGTTTGTCTGCCATTTGAAAGTAAATTTTTTTTTTCTACAAGTTTCCGCAAGTTTTGACAAATATTTGTAATATTGTTGAACAAAGGCTTTCAACGAACCAGCTTATAGTCTTGCGACTAATTGCTGATAACTGAAAAAGGAAAAAATTCGTTATATTGAAGCTAATTTTGGTTTTCCTAAGCATTTACTATGCAATATAAACATATAAATATGGGGCCCCACTGGAATCATATTTTTATTACCGTAATCTTGTTTAGTCAAATATATTTACACTACACCGTTCCACCGTTTAACGTGGTCTCCAAGGCACGGAAGTATTTCGATAAGTAATGAACGATCACCCATCCATAGACCAACCAGGGTAAGCGTAGCTTAACTTTTACGACCTCTACGAACGTAGACACTTAACTACGAGATTCTTATTATTTATTTATTTATTTATTTATTATCTTTATGGAGCTCCAACAGCTTATTCTAATTTGACTAAAAATGTTTCTAGGTGATAAATAGAATACATTTTCCAGAAACAACTGACTAAATACATCAATTAAATTACCCAAAACATCAAAGTACTCAAACAATATAGAACCAAAGTACAGTACAGGTATTGCAGTATTCTAGGCAAAGAACTGTTCACTCATTCGTCGCCTCGCCACCGGAGTACTAGTGCAGAATAAATCCTTATTATTTAGTTATTAGATACGAAACAGTGATTTTCTAAGTATAGACGATAAACTTTTATTATATTACTATTTAGTGGCCGATCCAAACCAAACAGTTCAACTTTTGTCGCAATGTAGCAAAACAATTTAGTTTCAATTCACCATTAAATCTAAAATATACGGCCTCCAGTAATTTATTGCCTTAAAACCGCTGGTTTGAGTTTGCCAGAAGCTTTCAGGGCGGCTTGATTAACTGCGACATAAGGTTGTTTTGTTGTGTTTATATTGTTTACATTGTATATTTGTAAATTAAAGAGAATGGAGTATTTTCCTCGTTCTCTGTTGTAAGCCAAACTGTGAATGTTTGTTACTTCTTAACGCTTGAACAAATGTAATCATTTCGGTGAAATTTTAAAACTAGAGTGTTGTATGGCTCGTATTAAAATGTAGGTACGTACTTTTTATCGACGCGCCGTGAAGGCAAAATCGCGCTCGAAAGCTAGTAGATGATCAATTGTTAAAAGTTTCTATATTGGGCGGTGGATAATAGGAAAAGTGTAATTTCATTTGTACGTTAGTTTATTTAATCAGATAATGCTTAAAATGACTTCTTTTAAGTTTAAGCTCTTCTTACCTCTCTAAGTGATTCTACAGAAACCTAACATTTTATAGTCAGTGTAGAAGCTACTACTAAAAACGTGGCATTAGATATTTATGAAGGTATCGTGACTTGCAGGAGTATTTTAAACTAACTACTCGGTTAGAGCAATAGGTAAGGTTAGTTACGTAGAGCCGTGTCTGAACAGTTGTTTCACAGACGATTAATCGGAAATACCAAGCTCGTGTAGTTACGAAAATTTTCGAAGTAAACTTTAAAATTGCCACGTTAAGGTCCATTTTTGCACGTCGATATAACGATCTGAACAATTTACTCAGACGTCAGTTGTGAATATTCATTGCTACAGTTTCTGAAGTTGAATTTACTAGCAATTCGATTCCAATAGTATTCCTTAAAGTATAACAACTATCAGTAGTAGTATATCAACGAAAATGTTACTTTGTGTTTATTCAAGAAAAATACAAAGCAAAATGTATGAACCTTCCTTAGATATTTAATAAAAAAAAATACTTCTTAAGCCTTAATAACATAATTGTATCGTGCTTGTAAAACCAATCAAACATAAAAACAACAAAAAATCTAACGAAATACAACCCATGATTTATATGTTCTAGTACAATACGACCCCTGTTTTACTTCGCAAAGCCGAACCATTTGATGAAGGCTTCGATAAGTTAAACGCGATTGCAGCGCTAACGAACAGCCAGCCTCATTTGCATGTACTGCCTTCAAATTGCGAAGTCCTTCAAAGTTTAAGCTTTGCTCTTTACGCCTCTTTAGTGGCGTTGTAAAGCTGCATTCTATAGTGAGGTTTGTTTGAGCTATATCATGGCACCATGTGATGTGGGGAAGGCTTCAACCGTTTCAGTGCAAGTGGTGTTCAGGGTGCGGGTGCGGGCCCCCGCCCGCGGAGGGAGGCCGTAGTAGGAATATCCTTCACCTCCCGCGCTAGGTCAGGGTTAACGGTACCCCCGAGCTCGGGTGACGGAGCCACCTTCGACCTTGGATGGGATGCGTGCGCTAATGCACTTCCTACATACCTATGTACCGTACAGCCCGTGGAGAGAGCACAAAGCCCTCGCCTGACGCGAATAACGGGACAATGCACCCAGACAGACCTGAACGATTTGGATAGATTGTTCTGCGATTCTATTATTGTATTACAGCTACTAGGTACTGACTCTGACATATGGACAGATAACCCTTTACAATGACTCATACACAATACAAACAACAGAGACTCGTTGAATCCAATCTATGACCTGTCTCCGCCAGGAATCATGTAAGTAAATTACACAGAGAGTCATAAAAACAAAACGTTCATGGACATGCGTAGCCAATTCCTGCGATTCCAACAGTCGTATTGCGCATGGAACTCCGCCGAAAACCTTATAACTATCGCATTAAAGCATACAATTCATTAACCTAACTGGCTTCGTGGAAATGAAATACTCGCGTTCAGTAATAGTTCACAAAACGTCTTCATTAAGGTTCAAATTCGATGTGAGTCGGTGTTTTTCCTTTAGCCAGCTCTGAGATGGAAATTTTGGTGGTATCATGAGGGGATAAGGTTGAGATTTGCGCGGGGCGTCTTGACGGGAGGTGGGTGGCAGTGGGTCGATACGAGCCGGGCGTCGCTGCGATCGATAGAGGAGAGGGGCCGCCGCCGGGACACCGTGCATCGCCCGCCGCGTGCCGACACACTCGTCAACAATACATTTCATATCTAAGTGCCTTACTTTGTCAACAGATAATGGCGTACATCTTGTGAATCCGAGCTAACACAGGCAGGCAAGAATGAAGAGGCGTTAGAATATGTTATACGCAATCATTTGCCTATCTGTGCTCGCATCCTCAAGGGCATCGTACGTCCATACATCCTTTACGTCCTCTTTATTTCCATTTGTGTACAGAGAACGAGTTGAATAAATTGTAACAAAGGGACCACTTCATCATGTTGGTTTTTGAATATCTAAACGAAGCATACAAACAGGAAAATGGGATGTATTCAAGCGAGACGTATTCGTTATTCGTCATCGAATACTTTATCTAATCGTAAATCGATCGATGAATATGAGTCACATGGTGTAGAGCTTCAACCTTGGGTGAAATATTGATGTTTATTGAATACTAGCACATTATGTTACGGTACAATGTATGATGTGAGCAAACCGCAAGAGTAAATATGATATGGTTCAAACAAAGCGTGCCGTTTGTGTCAATCCTTTGAATCAATATTATCGTGTTTGGCTAGTCAATTATTTTAGAAGCTTACATCAAAATAGTGAATGTAATGTTATGCCTGCCTTATGCCTGATATTGAATGACCGTCGCCGCGCCGGTGCCATCAAAAAGGGTTACACCCACTTAATACTTATAACCTGCGTGGGCATATAGCCACCTGACAGAATGGCTAAATGTTATCTTTCTACTTTAACATCATATTTAACCGTTTTTACAATAGATTGACTAATTAGTCGAGTATCTAGTAAATTGGAAATACCTTTTCTAGGAATCATTTAGTTTATACTCCGGTGGTACTATTTAAGTTCAAAATGGTATAATAAAAAGAAAAACAGTAGGCTTGTTGCAAATGAAAAGGACAGCTTACTATGAAAATTGTCGCTGCTAAAGACCGGTGTGAAACGATCTGTACATTATGCAACTGAATATCTTTGTGCTGACGACGTAAACAAAAAGTAAAAACGTGTACCCTTTGTAAGTTACAGGAAAACGGAAAGCATGAGACCCTCGTTAGTGAGGCTGTAACAAAGGGTTATCAAGTTCACTGTCAAGCTGCTAAAGTTACATTGGTTTTACCAAAATGATTGCAAGTAACTTCTTTTGCTTTTGACACCTGCTACGTCGTAGCAAATGCCGTAGCGGGGTCTACGTTTCATTTTATTTATTGATTTTTAAATTCAAATCGTTATACGATAGGAGATTATTAGACCGGATTAATATGAGCTAAAATTATAATAGATCAAACTTCGAAAAAATATCACAGGACCATAATCCCGCAATTTGGTCGAGACCAGGTTCTCCCTTAACCGAGGTACTCATTTGGTGATCGATGTGAATGTCGAAGGATTGACCGTATATTTTGCATGATATCTTCAGGGTTAGGCACTGTTAGTGGCATAGTGAGGACACTATTCCAACAGCGTGTTTTACAATAGCTCTGTCAAGTGTCTGGCCGGGCCAACCTACTGCCCGGTTATAAATGTAACGTAAAGATAAGTTGACATTAAAATTTGAATTTAATAAATATTATATTTTTACTTTCATTTTCCAACCCCTTATTTTCACGATTCATCAACCCGTCTTTAAAAACGTTCATAGAGATTGACCATTATTAAAATAGCGTTCGGTGTTGGCTTTTTGCGTAATCTCCATTTAATAAAAACGTGTAAGCTTTTTATTTGTATGTAGTAGTGTAATATGTGTGTTGTTTAGGACCTGGAGTGTAATGGCAACCACTACACATTTTTTGTTGTTATAGTAAATACCCACTATTTAATTGGGGATTTAACTTGCATTCAGTGCCGGATAAGCCTGTAAGAAAATAATCAATTGGTTAGCACACCAGTCTTGGGGGCACCAGAACAGTAGCGGCGACTAACGGCTGTCGCAAGGAGCGGCCCACATTGGGCCAAGAGTAAGGGAGCCTGGTGCCCTTGGCAGCGAGAGCACTATGGTGCCTTTTTAACCGACTTCAAAAAAAGGAGGAGGTTCTCAATTCGATTCGTATATATGTTGCTTTTTTTTATGTTTGTTCACGGATATCTCCGTCGTTTATGAACTGATTTTGATGATTCTTTTTTTGTTGGACAGGAGATGATTCCAAAAGGGTCCCATCGTCAGCATGTTGTGATCTGATGATGGAATCTTAGAGAAATCGAGGGCAACCCTCGAATTTTATAGGCACATGTAATGTTTTTAGTGTGTTTTTCAAAGCTGCACTAGTATTAACGTATTTTTATGTAGATGAGCTAATGATGGAAGGTCAACTCCTCAATGGTTAGGAGTTAAAGGATAATTCTTTCACTATTGTACACATATTCAGACTGCTAGTTATGATGTCAAGTGAGCTGTTGGAACGTAAATATTTCAAAGGTGGTCCCATTGTCAGCATGTCATGATCTGATGATGGGATCCCAGAGAAATCGGGGGCAACCCTCATATTTTATTAATCGAGGCCAGGATTTACGCTTGGTCGCTATAATTTTATGTGGTTGAGCTGATGATGGAAGGTCAACTCTTCAATAGTTAGGAGTTAAAGGATAATTATTTCACTACTGTACGCGTATTCCTACTGCTAGTTATTGTGTCAAATGAGCTGATGATGGAAGGTCGTGACCCTCAATAGTCAGGTGAAAGGATTTAATTCTTGTCTATTATTAATAAGTTTTCCGTCTCAAGTAACCGTCGTCTCCTCATTCGAGAAACATTCTTGCTCGGTCTACCCATCACTTAAAATCGTAAAATAAAATAATTTTTAACAAAAAAAAAAAACCGACTTCAAAAAGTAGGTAAACTAAAAAGCAAAAAATAAATTTACTTCGCACAAAATAATACGTTTTTTCATTTAGTTAAATAGAAATTATTAAATATTTATTTTATTATTCTGAAGTCGGTGCCAAGTAAACAATTAATAACTCTGTATAGATAATATCAATCGTTCTAACAACTTTTTTCTGACTGAATATTAGTTATATTTCTGTGGTAAGTACCAATACTGGGCACTAGAACAACTACGCCTCCCTTTTTGTGTGAACTGTAATTTGATATTGTAGAAAGGTTGTTTTTACTTGGCACCGACTTCAGAATTATAAAATAAATATTTAATAATTTCTATTTAACTAAATGAAAAAACGTATTATTTTGTGCGAAGTAAATTTATTTTTTGCTTTTTAGTTTACCTACTTTTTGAAGTCGGTTTTTTTCTATTTTGTAAAACTAATATTTGAGAATTTCGCATACTAGTTTTAGCATAAAGATAAATTTTGGTATCCCATCAATTTTTTCAAACAACTTATTTAAAACTGTCGTCGCCTACAGCGCACCAGGGCAAGCTAGCTAAGTTTGGCGCGCTCTGATATCTAGCGGTAAAGACGCTGGTAATATTTCTGAGTTTTATATTTACTAAATATTGAAAAAAAATCGGCAACCCGATTCGTAGCGGCAAAGAAGCCTTAGTGCTATTTCTGAGTTGCTAAAGGTTTTTCTCAAAGTCGTTTTTTCCCTTCTTTACTTGATAACTGGCGGCGATGAGGCTTCGGTAGCATTTCTTACGTTTTATTATTTTTTAAATCATCTCTTTCATCTTTCCGTAACTTGGGGGTTAGGGGGCACCATCGGCAAGGATTGCTTAGGATATTAAGCTTAGGTTTTAATCTGGCACTGTTTGCATTAATAATAGTAGTTCTGTATCTAATACATGTCTTACTGCTGGGCTCGGGCCTCTTCTTATGATGAGAAGGGTTAGGCCATATGCCACCTCGCTGGCCAAGTGCGGATTGGTAGACTTCACACACCCTCGAGCACTTTTTAGGCACTCTCAGGCATGCAGGTTTTCTTACGATGTTTTCCTTCACCGTTAGCGAGCGATAAGTTATATGATATCACATATCCATACACACATACCCCATATCTTCGAAAAGACGAATCTGAACGATTTATTGACAGAGGTGTGTGCCGTGGGTTCCAAACTGAGACCTTTGACTTCGCAGTCCTACGGTCTCTCACTCGTC
The DNA here is from genome assembly GCA_905147285.1 of Hypena proboscidalis. Lineage (NCBI taxonomy): Eukaryota > Metazoa > Arthropoda > Insecta > Lepidoptera > Erebidae > Hypena > Hypena proboscidalis. The sequence continues at coordinate 5,816,538 of LR990132.1, forward strand.
TATAAATAAATAATTAAAATATTCTTTATTTCGGATTTTACAATTTATAACAACAAATAGCAATTATCCATAGTAATATAAAATAGGATTAAATTTTACATGTCAATATTCATTAATTACAATAGCTTTGCCTAAAAAATAAAATAGTTGTCAAAAGTGTCATCATTATATTACATTATTTAATGTAATTTACAAACATATTATTATCTTTATAATTGTGCCAAAAAGTCTGTATCGTGCATAAATACAATTTAAATACAGTGGTAACAATTGTATTGTTGCTACCTATAAGTCGTTTAAGAAAGGACGTCTTAGAGCTACGGAGGACAGTAGGGAAATCAGCAACCCTACTCTCCGCAAACGCTATAGCTGCTGGTTTGGCTTGCATTGGTTCTTAGATACTCCAAAGCCTTCAAAGCAAAATAAGCTTTAAAAGAATAAGACGAAGTGAAGGGGATAGTGTAGTGGAGCTTATATAAAATTATTTTGTTTCATCACCATCAGACGGGCAGCCTCAATAAATTAAATCGATTCACATGGCTATCATACTTATACGACTAGGTCAGCTAGTTATATATGTAGGTGTGTCTAATATAGTGAAAGCGTAGTACGTCCATTAACAGATAAAACATACGTGTATAGTATAGGCTGTATTTGTATTGATACACGTGTTGATATTCACATACGTTCGTGATTCACGTGTATTTAGCGTAGTACGCGGTAGTGGCATTGAACAAAAAATAGATCACAAATCGGTCAAACCTGCGCTTTTGAGGGAGGATCAATGTGTATTTACTCATTTCATAGCACACATAGCAGGATGCAGCAGATGGTTTGGGCTGGTCAGTTCCGAACTGGTTCTTAGGAGCACGCTTCTTCTTTTTCTTTATATCCTTGACGAATCCTTCCTTATCCACCTCAGGTACCAGTTGTAAGTCCTTTAGTACGGGCTCGCAATGCTACTGGTTGCCCCTTTTGCCCCCGCGTGTCGTTACCTTCACAGGTGTTGTTAAACGGCCGGAGGTGGGTTGTATTGTATCGTCCGCAATACCGACAGTTGGTGACGCATTTATGCTCGCCGACTCAAAAAGTTACGTAATATAGCTTTTTCGGCATGTCTAAGCATATCTTCCTTAGACTGCATCTCAGCCAGGCTTTATTTAGGAACGTGATGCCTTTCGGCAATCTGCTGACTACGGCATCTAACTCATAACACCGACCCATTTGCCGAGTTAAGATACATTTTGTATCCTTTAGAGAACTATTCAGAAGTTAAAGTGTATATAATGTGTCAGTGATTTGCTTGTTATTGTTTTCGTTCTATCGTCATAAACTACAGAATAAGTTGTTTTTTCGTTTAGTTGTTAGAACTCTTCAAAAGAGTTCTAACAACAAAAAAATAAGGAGTTAGATATGAAATGTAAACTAAGTTTCGCGGAAATGCTAAAGTAGGTAATATTTCAGCTTTATCGCGGATCTAGTTTAACATAAAAAGTCTGGCTGTATACTTAACCTTGTCTTTTTTGCGAGACTCCACCATTTCCATTTATAACATAAACCTTCACCTCACCTTCACGAATAAAAAGCTCATTAAAAGATAAAAACCCGTAGCTTTACCGTTAAAAAAAGGTTGAGTATAAAAATAAATAACGTGGCATATAACATGTGTGTCAAAAAACCATAACACCAACAGTATTCTACAAATCTACAGGTAGAATCACGTTAGAGAAAACTAGATTTTAACTTACCCAAACCCGAAATTACACAGTTACGAAAATTTTAAAACGTACTGTGAAAAGTAATAGTAAAGTAGACAAAGCTTATAAGAGTGAGAAAAATATGAACCTTGACGGAATCACCACAATTTAAAGGCACTCTGCCTTTCCGTCTGACTTCGCCGAGTCTTCGCCATGTCAGAAGTCAAAATTATTGTAATTGTTCAACCCTCAAAGCCTTTGAAAATAGGACATGTTTTTTTTCAAGTAAAAATGAGTACATATCACAAACCTGAAAGTTAATAGTGGAGGTGACAATCTTCATGGACTCGGCATAGTTCCGGAGCACGGAGTCAGTGCTGAGGCAGTTCTGTCGCCACTCGTACAGCTGCTCCAGTCGTGTCACGCAGCGCTCGCAGATCTTCTTCGGCAGGAAGTCATCCTTCGAGATCTGCTGGATAGAGCATGGCAGGGTTAGGACGTCTTTGGTATGAGACCTGTTGAACAGTTGGCAACCCTCCCTTTCATAGAATTCAAAGAAATTTAAACGTCAAAAAAAACTTTATTTGATTGTTACATTATTTAGAATAACATTAATTGCCCATAATAAACTCTAATCATATGATCGCTATTTTTCATTGGATAAAGTGTCTACAAAGATGTTATTATATTGTATTTTTGAATCTGCGACCGCTTTATCCAACCAGCTCCGGTCGCCTCTTGCCGGTACCCTAAATTTCTCATCTGTATGTTACGTCTTTTCGTGACGCCACGTTCATCAATTTGTTCGTATCTTAAGTAGGATAGAAACCAACATGGCGAAGTTACGTTCAGCACAAATGTTGTAAATAATGAACGCGTACCTTATTTGAAATTCTTATTGATTATTTTAAAAGCATTTAGCTATGCTTAGCAAATTATACTACGAAACATAATTTTATTTTAATTCAATTAAATCCACATTACTTTTGACAACAATTTATTATGCTGGTAATTGTATTTAACCGAATATACATAGCAATATAATAATTCAATGAACAATACTTTTGTCCTAATAATAATAATATTGTACCTACATTTGGTATTCGGCTACAATTTTATTCGCCCTCTATAGAACTCGCTTATTAATTTTACAAATATTCATATCAAATTATTTCTTATTGGATGATATCAGACGTGCAAAATTAAATCATTCAATCATTGATGCGTGATCGCTCATTAAGTTACATGACGTTCGATTTTGACCCTTATTTTCATATAAAATAAGAGCTTTAAAAGTTTTAAGGGATTGTTTGGCACGTGTCGGTTATCGGTTATTCGGTATTGAAATCCGTGAATACCGATTCCAGGTTGTAGAGGTAGGGATTGTTATCTCCACGGTGACCTAGTTATAACAAATACGCGTGATGGCGGGTCAACGCACTTTGCCCGATGTTATTAACGATATTTATTAAATTTTATAATCAATAACCCATTCATTATATAATGATACCATTTATCTTTAGGAGTTAATAAAAAAATTGTTTTGGCAGACATATCGGTTTGTAATTGAGCTGTTTAATTCGCCAGCAATTTGGCAATGGGTGAAGTTTTGTGGTCGTAAAGATGACTCATAAAAACAATTTGTGTGACAGTTTGAGGATATTTATAAATATTTATTGTTAATTATTTGCATATATTATTATGTGGTACCACTTTAGTTCATTTCAGCAAGCATTTTATAAAGACTATTGATATTGGCGGCTTTTTTCAAATAAATACAAAACATATTCTAGTTGTGTATAATTTAACAGAAAAATTTAGTAAGAAACGAGTGGATTTGAAAAGTAAGACGAGTGCTTTTTTGTATAACTTAAGAAATCGTGTATAAATTGATTTTGACAATGAATTGATTTTGTAGGAAATTAAAAAAAGAGATTCAATTTTGGATGCAATGAGCTTAGGTTATGAAAAAAAAAACTCAACAGGTATTGTGCAATTTCGTTATTTCTTGTTGTGGTCGTAGCGGGTCGTAGCGCGCAGGCGTCTACGGCAGCTACGTGCGACTGCTACGTAGCGGCATTATTGCACTTCCAAGAACCACAATCCTAATGTTTACGATTCACTGGCGTAAAAAGTGTACTATACACTTGTAAAACAAAGGAAATTCAACGAAAAAGAGATTAAAAGGACATAGATCACAAATAAATGCCCCTCAAAGAAATGTCAAGGACAAAAGGCCATTGAGATGGAACACAAAGAAAGTCATGAAAGACTTACCATTGTTGGAAGGCAGGTCCTGAGCTTAAACAGGATCTGCCGCTGCTCGGACTCCTTGTCGAAGATGTGCAATCTGGGCCCGCTCTTCAGCGAGCACAGCCGACAGAGGTCGGTGAACGCTGTGAAGTTGAGGTCCTCGGGCTCGGTCATCGCGAAGCACCTGATGAGGAGGTCAAGAAGGCAAGAGTTGTCCATGTATACGGCGGTGATTATCGGGTGGCGGGAGACAGGGTCAACGCGGCATGTCGCGGGTGCAGGCAGGGAGGCGTCGCGCCGCCGCTGCGTCCGGGGGGCACTGGGCCCGGCGCGCGCCACCCGAACTCCCCGCCACCCCTCGCCTCGCACACTCCCCGCGCACGCAGCCCTCCCCGCCCGAGGCCCGGGGGGTGGTCTAAACGCCAGTTTTCCCACTTAACGCCGTCTGAGAACGATGCTTCTTTATCGATATGCAATTGATTTTATTGTCTGTTTATGAAGACCTTTCTAAACGACTATGTAGATGATGTACGGAATGAATACATACATACTCACTTTGATAGCTTTCTCGGCCATTTGGCATGTTTTGTTAAGGGTTGGGATGAAATAAAAATACCTACACTAGACTCCGTCTTAACACCAAAATACATTTATTTAGCAAACGTTTCATTTAGAACTGCTAACAGTAGATTATTTACCATTTATCAAAGAATGTAAATCTAAAGACGTAATGATAGCATTAAAACTACTGGTCTAAACAAAGCAAACAGCACCCGCATTAACTCAAAAGCAATCTAACTTCGTTGCAGAAACATGAAAAACAAACAAAAAAGCTGTGTACGACGCCATTATCATGTTCACGATCAACATTTACATTATAACAAGGCTGTAGTCGACCTCATTGCAACGACCTACATGCGTCATTCTTACCGTCAGAATCAAAAATAACTTGTCATGTTTTGGCATGACCGTAAAGTGTAATCTGAAGAATATTTTCAATATTTATTCGTAATAAAACACATAGTAAAATATACAGAAATCAAAAATACTTACCGGTCGTGCTTAGATATTGTCTTTAATAGTTTACATAGTTCATATATTAATAATATTGTCTTTAAAAGTGAATCATGTCTTTAGCATCATCTGGTTCAGAAGTTGATTACAATGCCTTCTCTGAAAGAACGCTGTGCATCATCAAACCCGAGGCTTACGATGACGCTGAAGCTATCAAGAATACGATCAGGAATAATGGGTTTAATATTCTTGCGGTTAGTATTTATTATGGAAAAATGATGTGCCATCTTATTGTCACTCTACTTCTATGAATAAGTTATCATTCAGAGTAGTAGAGAGAATATCAGGCAATACCAAATCAGACCAGAAAGTTCTCTATAAAGCTTTGTAATGTTGATATTTCGTGTCTATTGTAGTTTGTAAACCCGAAATCAAACTTCCAAATTTGTTGTCTACTTAATGATATAATATATACTTGTATGAAATTCAATGATCATGGATTACTGCTCGAAACGAAATTGCTAAACGGTAGCAATCATTACTATTTGGAACAGGGCCCGTAAGTTTTATTACAAAAACCTTCAACAAAAGGTGAGATTATTGTTTATTTCATTGGAACTGATCAAGAAATCCAAGGAGTAGCTTAACCGTATTCGCTGCAATTTTTTTTGCTCTGCTTTTCATAGACTAATTTCTAAAAAGAGTAGGTACACCTATCATTGTTCAACTTCGTCAATTCAACCTGTCTACAAATATGTCTACAAATATAATACCCCTAACACAATAATTTAATACAAATGTGATTGTTATCAAAAGCCTACACACCAAATAGAACGCAGTTACGATCGTTTTATCGAAAGCATTAATCACTCGTCATTGGTCGCGTCGGTCGCACATAAAACACAAATGACGCTACACGCATGTGCCGCCGATTCCTTTTATTAATATATTGATCATTTATCTGCTTTTGTTTACTTTGATCATGGATATTGAGGCGAAAGCTGCTATATTTATTTTAAACATTATGCACAATTTGTGCAGAGGCGGACTCGGACTTACCAAAGGCATTCTCTACCACTCAACCAAGTGTGGTGCAGAGATTTTACATCTATATGGTCTTTAGATATTATTTAAGTTACTAACAAATATAGAAAGATAGTTAGTTTTTCTAATAAAAGAGCTTAATGGATGTTGCCAAATACTTAGTACTTATTCCTCGCTATGAGCGCGCACGGTGAGGGTCTGAATCCTTGGTCTTGTTAATTTGAGATTTTGCCATTGAAATTGTTAGTCGTACCACCAACATAAATACATAAAACTGCGGCAGTACGTAGCATGGTGTACGGAATTGTGCCCGGATGATGGAGATAGGCTCACCCCCCATTATATAGACCCTAAACATGAAAGGTAAACTGTGAATGTTTTACACCTCAGTTACACCCTTCTAAGTAATAATAAGCGCGATGTTATATTTTAAATTTTTGCACTTCCGTGTTTATTTGGCAGGTAGCGTAAACCTTATTTTTATTTATTAATTTATTTATTCATTTGCAATTATAGGTACATAAAGATGGTACAGAGGTTGTTTGATTCATCCACATTCAGTCATGTAACATGCAAATAGTTTTATTTTATAATAATAATAATATGAATTCATGCAATAATTAAGCTTATTAAATAACAAAATTCGATTATTGAAATTGAAATAATATTAATAATGTCAAATTTAAATTAATGTGATGAATTCAAAATTAAACTACTGAAAATCAAAATAAAGTGTTAAAAAAATACAAAATGATGTCAAATTAACATTATTTCAATTAAACAATAAATATTTTTAGAATGTCATAAATTATGAAATAAATCTTTTAAAAATTCTCGAATAGAGAGTAATATTAACATTTCCTTATGAGCAGTTTTTGGACTTCGCACTTAAAAGTCTGTACATTTTTAGAATTTTTAATATTTTTTGGTATATGGTTTTAATAATACAGGTAACGTAATATCATATAGCGTCACATTTCGATGAGGATGACTATCGTGGGCTAGATAGAATAAGCCCAAATTTCATTTATTTGAAGGATATGTAAATATATAACAGACGAGAAAGAGAGACGTTTTCAAGTGCAACTTGTAACACTTTTGAATTCAGTCAGATTATATTTTAGAATATTACTGTATTGGTCGTAATTTAGTTAATAGATACATTAAAATAAATTCGGTTGCGTTCTTGACTGCCGCTTAGTACCTACAGGGACTTTTGACCTAATTAAAAATAATAATCTTATTGAGATTTTTAATACAAATAATTAATAATAAACGATCCTTATATTAAACGTCTTTACGCTACATATTCACAGCTTTAGGTAGTCGGTACGTACTCAAAATAAATCGCAAATATTAAAAATTTCGCATAGAATGACCACGGATGACCATCACGACGGAGGGCCGGCGCGTGCCGCGGGCAGCAAGGGTTGTGATATGCAAAACTCATGTCGTGGCAGAGGGGTTGCATTATTCCACGGCACATGCAACCCTTGTTAGAATAGGGCTGCCGCGAAGCTTTTGAGAGAGATTTAAGTTTTTGATACTGTGCTATTTTCATACTATTAAAGGTTGAAATGATTTTTTTTATTATGTTTTAAATCTTTGTGTCATTGCATCACCGAAGCTAGTTTTTAAACAGGGTCAATTCAAATTGATAGTATTCGTAACAGTCGTAGCAATCATAGTTGACGACCGGATGGCGGAGTGGGTAGTGTACCTGCCTGCGACGCCGAGGTCGTGGGTTCGATTCCCACTTAAGACAAATCTTTGTGTGCATGAACATGGAGGTTTGTCTTAGTCTGGATGTTGCTATGTATAATAAGTATGTATTTACTTTTTATTTTAAAGAAAAGTTTATATAATGTATTAGTATCAGTTATTGTAGTACCCATAGTACAAGCTCTGCTTAGTATGGCGTTGTGTGTGAGTTGTGAAATATTTATTTATTTATAGTGCTCCGTAATCACGAAGTCTGTTTGTCTGTTTAACTAGCTGTTGCCCGCGTGCATTTCGTTATTATTAAAAAAACGTCCTCGTTGGTCCAGTGATTAGCGAATGCACGTCTCGGGTTCGATTTTTGGGTCAGGTACAAGTTTTATTTTGGATTTATTTGATAGAAAGTTCTTAGATAGCAGCAGACTGTTGGATGTCCGCTGGATGGCGATAAGCTCACCCTCTATCACATGGGACCTTTTCACCTCAGCAGCTCGAAAAGGCGTTCTTTTTTGTGTGGAAATAGTGAGCAAAACTCTATTTTGCTTCGAGCGTGAGGATAAATGACTTCGAAATTCGAAAGTCATTGATGTAATTTTGCGTGCGCGTGGAGATCAAAGTTATTTACATCTCTTGCTTTAAGTGCCTCACTATTTTTTCAAACTATTCAAACCTAGAATCAATCGCTTCGTCCAATCGATTGAAACCACCATAGAATCTTTCGCTTATTCGGGACTCAAAATTAGCACTCGAATAAAAACTTTGCTCTCTTATGGCACAAATAACTATTTATCTCTATTTATCGTTATTATGGTACCCACAGTACAGCTGTCTTGCCTAGTGTGGGACCAATGGATATTTGTGAATATTTATGCTTTTTGGTAATCAATAATTTTTACTTTATTTTTATTTTCTACTAGCTGACAAGCCAAGGCAATAAATAAGTTTATTTTGTAATTTATTAAGTTAAATTGTTTATTAGAAAATACAAATTAAAAAATTAAGTACATTTTTTATTTTCTATTTGTTACGTACAACCCTAGCAGTGTTGCAGATCTTGAAGCGCCCCAGCTCCCCGGCGCGACGGTCACCGCTGTTATCTATAGCAACCATAGAAAAAACTAATTACGGCCCCCCTTGACGTTTCGAGGGGACTTTCCTTACTATCGCATATGAACATTATTATTTTAAATTTTAGAGGGTCAGTTTGTACTGTCTTAATTCTAATTTGTTCACTGATGGTGAAGTAAAGTGGATTCATATACATTATGTTGACGCAATGTCTACGAATTATCCTGTGTAACAATTATTACCGTACCTTAAACAAAAAACTTCTCATTATTTTATATATTTATAAATCACAGACACATCTATCATTACAGGCAATTCCCAATGCCATAGTAAATAGATAGATATATAGAGAATTCTCTATTGTACACAATGAAATAGTAGAAATAGAAATAGTTGTGCTAATCTTATTTAAATATGCTCAATGGGCGGCCTTAACACCATAAACTGATCTCTTCCAGGCAACCTTGGATAGACAGGATTAAGTAAATAGATATATTTGAGTGCACGGGTGGCTAAGTGGTTAAAGCGGTAGCCTCACCGCTTTCAACTGCGCTGGTGTTGTGGGTTCGATACTCACACGGGACAAATCTCTGTGTGATCTCTGCAAAGATTTGTTCTGACTCTCGGTGTATGCTTGTGAACACGTAACACAGGAGTTATTCCTAGTATCGTTTAAAAAAAAACAAACAAAAAATAATGGTTAGTGGTGTAGTGTAATAAATTATGAAAGTACTTACTTAAACTAAAAATGATAGCGAGCGGGTGGACTGTATGACGGGCGAAAAGAAATTAAGCAATGGTAGTTTTGTATAATATTTTTATATTTACAATTAAATAAATACAGGAATAAACATAAAAACGAACCGTAGTCACAAAGCACCAAATGTCAAGAGAAAAATATATCGTCAGTTTTTGAAACTAAAGAATAAAAAAACAAATAAACTAAACTATTATCAAACAAGGTTTTATATAACAAATAATAATAAGACCTATTTACGAGTCAGTCGCCAACAAAAATAATGTGTATACATACGTGTATACAAAACTATAAATATAGTATAGGACACAAAAAAAAAATAATAGCAGTAAAAGATCTATGAGAATCCTGAAATTGACGCAATGAAAATCTTTAACCCCATACCAACCGTACTTTATATTTCTGTAACGTCGATTTTCTTTGTGATTTTATTTCCCCTCGCGACATTTGACGCACCCCTCGTCAAAACGAATTCAGTTTAAAGACATGTTTTATGTCGTGACTCAAATAGAAAAGAGAAATCACTAATGTCATATGATTGTGACAGATATTATTCAAAAAATGTCGACAACTGTTCCCATATTATACGTTATTTACTTGGATAAGAACTTACATACATACATACAGTGCCGGATTAGCCATATAGCAAGAGTAGCAAATGCTACGGGTCCCGCGAATTAGAAGGCCCCGCGCTCCAACGCCTGTCTGACCGTATAAATAATTAAATTTAAATAGTAGCGTAAAATATCTTGCTTGTAAGAACAAATTTGTGTATGTTTTGTAAATACAGACTTGCCCATACTGACCGATATAAATGAGCCAGCTTGTAGAGCATGATTTGCTTAAAGAACTAGATATGGAAAACGTTATATCTTAATTTGCCCACATTAAATAAAAAAAGGTTGCTTTATAATTAATTGTTAATAGTTATGTTTTATTTAATACTAAAAACTTTAAAACCTAAAGCAGGCCAAAGGCCCCATCTATATATATAAAAATGAAACCCGTTTTCCGTTGTCACGACTTGGCATGAAAACGGCTTGACCGATTTGGCTGATATTTTTTTTTGTAGTTTTCTAATACAGAGTATTAGAAAACTACAAAAAAAAAAATTAAAAAAAAAGGTTGTTACGGCAAAAAAAAATTAAAAAAAAAAATGTATTCATTTTTATATGGGGGATATTATAGATTCCAGTTCAAATTGAATAGGTACGCATACATAAGATAGGTCAGCTATACAAAATAAAGTAGTGCATCAAATTTACGCTAAGGCGGTACGAAGTTCGCCGGGTCAGCTAGTAATATATAAAATTTACTGACAGATTTTGCTACAGGCCCCGCGCTGGCTTAATCCGGCACTACACACATAGATAATAATATATAATATCACGCCTATCTTACCCAGAAGGGTGTGGCAGGGGTCTATAACACCCACATTGAATGATTTACCACTTATCAATACTGCTTAACCTAGTTACTGTAATTAAATTTCAAATCAAAGTAATTGTTATACTCTGACGGTGCGTTCACATGCGCGCCTCGTGCATTTCCTCGTGATTCGTGCGAACGCGAGCTTTCGACGAGCATCGTTTATATTAGCGTCTGTTTCACTTTGCAAAACGGCGGATGTCGACATTTTATCAGCAGCAACTCTCATCACAATTAATAATAAATAGTTGGATAACAAATATGTATATTTAAATGTTTTTATTAGAAAATAGTAACTCTTCATATAAAATTAGCCTATTTTTGCGATTTTCTATCAGAAATTGCTCCCTTTTTAACAGACTTCAAGAAAAAGGACGTTCTGTATTCGATCATATATGCCTACGGTATGTAACTTCTTGTGTTTGCAATTTTCTCGGCAAATACTGATCCGATTTGAATGCGATTTTCCTTATTTTAATCATTGTGTTTCAGAGAAGGTAGGTAAGGTATATAATTAATCAGAATCTGATAAAAATGTTTGGAGACAGACAATGGAATTCTTCATAAACGCTAATGAACCGCGGTTTATGCAATCGTTTGTCTGTAAATTGTTTTCACCATACTACATAACATAGCATCATACCTGTGTATACACTACGGGTTCGTATGCTTATGAAGGGTAAGCAGATGTATCACGTACACTTTATAGTGCCACGAAACCTTTAATTTAGGTGGGCCATTCTATAATTTCAATCAGCTAAAATAAAATTATAAAAAAATTGAACCGACTTCCAAAACACAAAAGCATTTAAAAAAAAATTACGCCAAAAAATGGCTTTTAATGTCGGTGCTAAACCATTTCCCCCAATTTCCAATTAAGGAGCACCGCCTTTTTTTTTAGTGGTTAGCAAAACTAATTAGAACTCTTTTTCTATAAACAATATCAGAAATTTCTCCTTTTTCATGAGAAGCCTGTTGTCCCATTTGTTAGAGGCGGATAGTTCACCTGACTCCGGAGCAGGCGGCGGAGTTATACAAGGGTCACTACGGCACCCACCACTTCCCTCACCTCGTGGCGCACATGTCCAGTGGACCGATCATCGCGCTCGTGCTCGCCGCCAAGAACTGCATTCAGAAGTGGATCACGCTCATGGGACCGCCTCGGTAAAGCATCGCGAAGCTCTTGTAATCCCATTTTTTTTGTTTATTTCGATGCACGTGTGCCAAGATGGTCTTTGCGGGCGAGGTCGTACGGGCTGGTAGCACATGTTTAGTTGTTCTCAATTTTAAAGTTCATGTTGTTCGACCTCGCTCGTTGGTTTCTTGACAAAAGTGTTACTTTTTTTAAGAAACACTTACCTAGTTTTAATGCTTTGTTTATAAGTGCCTGTATTCTGTATCTAGCGACACGACAGCGAGCGTCGCCAGCCAAGGTTCAAAGAGAACTGGCAGGACGCAGGAGTGTGTAGCCAAGTCAAATGTTCAGCTTGGTTTAACTTACACAGAACTTGGCAACCATTTAGATATCAATTCTTATTTAGGCGCAATATTAACCTTTGGCTCTCATTTTATATTTGTTTTTGATGTTGACGACCTATTGCAGAGTGCAGGAAGCCCAAGCATACTGGCCAGATAGCGTACGCGCCTGCTACGGGCGCCGCACCAAGTACGGGGATTACTTCAACGCAGTGCACGGCAGCGCTAACAACGCTGAAGCCGTCAGGGAGATACATTTCTTCTTTCCTAATAGTAAGTACCGAGCATTATATTTCTAAGTTCTACTATCTAGGCCTGTCTATTCATTAAAATAATAATGGTTGAGCCTTCATCTCATCATCAGCGACAAAGCACGATATCTTGAGTGCGACTAAGACAGCGCATTTTCTCAGCTCACGCAAGAACCACCGACTTTTATAGTGACAACTGAAACCAATGTTTTTTTTTGTCCACAGTGATTGTAGGTCCCCTCCTTCGTCAATGGCAAGTAAAAGATTACATCCAGAAGCACATAACGCCGTGCCTGCTGCCGGCGCTGACTGCGTTAGCGCACGAGCGCCCGGCCGAGCCGGTGCTGTGGCTGGCGGAGCACTTGCGCCGGCACAACCCCAACGAGCCGGAGCTGGCGCCGCAGCCGCCCGAGCAGAGGGAGGAGGGGCGATGCCATACTCCTGTGCCTTCTGAACAGTCGCTGCCTATTGCTAACAAAAATAAGTGATATCGTGGTCTTCAATATTGTAACTAAGTAGTTTCGCAATTTTGTTGGCTTCGTGTAGTGGAAGAGTTAGACATAATAAAAGTAATCTGGGCATCTTAACGTTTTTTAATATTAATGTTTATTTTCTGACGGTCTCGAAGTTAGCCACAATAAGCGAGAGTGAAACATTAATAAAGCGTTAGTTGTCAAAGAGCAACTAAGACAACGTATGTTCGCAGCTAATGTCAGGACCGCCGAAAACATTGATGACTACTATAAATGTGATGTTTGGCTGAAGTGGGACTGGGCTGGCCACGTTTTCCGAATGAATCCAGAGATGTGGGTCCAAAAAGCGACCAACTGGGCACCACGTGACGGTCAACGGCGACGAGGAAGACCCAAACGGAGATGGCGGGACGACTTGGACGCATTTCAGAACGATTGGCCAGAGATTGCAAATAACAGAAAGACTTGGAAGTCATGGGGAGAGGTATTTGCCCAGCAATTGGACACACCCGTAGGGTAGTAAAAAAAAACTATTAACATGCTTCCTCACCGCGAGGTCTTTTCTCGCAAGTTATTTTATTCCCTTCTCGTATACTGTTTTTTTTACTTATCATATTTACAGTGTTGTTGATTCATTGAAAGTCATTGGGTGCTTGAAAAGAGCCTCCCCGAGTGACGTACACAACGATTCCCTACGTCCGGCGCACCCTGGGCAATTCGCGAGTTCTGCAAAGCGAGTTGGCTAATCCTTTCACCACGATGGAAAGTCAAATTAAAATTTGACTCAGCCATCGACACGACGAAGAAGAAGATTGAAAACTCCATGTTTAAATAAAACATCAATTTAATATTTTCCCAACTTTATTTATAGAAACAGTTTACAAATGAGCTATCACAGGCTAGCGCGTGTTAACTACATGTCGTTGCAAATCATCAGGTTATTAGCGTTACTACTGGTTATTTCATTATGATGATTACAAAGTATCAAACCAATTCTCTTACAAACAAAAGCTTAACATAATTTTATTTATAACCATATTTGCTTTTAAAGGCCGTTTAGATATGCCATTAACAAACATTTTGTCTATCCAAAATGGTTAGAAATGAATAATTACGTATGATATCTAGACAGCGTTTGAAACAACGGCTAAATGAATAAAAATATTGTGACTACTTATTTATCGATATAAGTACACTTTCCAATTTTCAATTTACAAAAATAATTTTTCATTTGGCAACACCGTATTTTTTATCTAACCTCAAAATAGTCACAATACTTTTTTCTAAAATGATTCAACCTTATCACTATGGAGATTTGGTAAAAAATCATGACTTAAGTAAAGTTAATATAATAGGAGATTACTATCGGTTTCTGCAACATCTGAAAAAAAAAGAAGAGTTAAATTTAATGGAATTAAAAAACAAAGTACTCGACCGCGACTCATAATTTTGAGTGAAGACTCGTATTATATTTTATATGCCTAAATATGCCTGAATTTTTAAACACAGCAGCTAAATCGAGCTAACGGTCATCGTAATACCACTTTTCATAAAGCAAATTCCCGACGGTACTACTAGCAGTGTGTGGTGTTGTATTAGCGGTAGTAGTTACGTTAGGAATGAAGAAAATTCTGTAACTTCTAGATTTTAATGCTAAAAATACTATATTATGTTAAAACGAAAGGACACTTACATACCCTAGACCCTTTTCTCTCGGTACATATGCACGTAGGCGGCGTCACTGGAGGAGCACATGCCGATCTTCTGGCAGACGCCCTTGGTGCCGAACTGCTCGATCAGGTGGATGATGCTGTCGCCGTAGATCTCCATTAGGGTGTGGCACTGGTGTGAAAATGTATTTATTGATTGGATAGCAAAGGAAAGGATGTGCAATTTTCGCATTATGGTTTCATGGTCCTTGTAGAGCAACCACTACTTTTGTAGGTCTGCTAATGTACGGGGAAGTTACATCAAAATGATAAGTCATAAGATAAAAGTTAAAAGAAATGTATTTTAAGTCCGATAGAAAAAACTTAAAACTAGTGCTAATTGGGCGACACGCGGCGAAAGGAACGGTTTGATGTTGCCCGAACCGATTGATTGCAACTACTGATTATTGTGTCGAATGTATGTATTTTGTTCACTTCGCTGGCGTTGATGTCAGCATAAAACTAAAACTATTGCGTTGTACAGGTTTGCTCGTACAGCTACTTTTATACCTTCGTAAGGCTTAAGGATCAAGTGGACTGCCGCGAAATAGAATAGAATTCAATTTGCATCCAATTTACAATTTGATCCATAATAATATATAATGTTAGACCTCAGGTGAAGTGACGAAACCAAATTTGTGGATAATGCGCTGGGTACGCAGAAACCCAGAGGTGTGAACTCGAGCCCCCTCCGACGTATAAAGCAAATACACTGTAACTCGAATTTCACACAAAATACAAGCTTTCGCTTAGTTTGGGATACAGTATCAGTATCTAATGTATAAAAACATTTACATGTGCCTTAACTTTATCTAATCTTGTGAACCTAGCTGTATTATTTGTGTCAATAAATAATTTTTATTTTTTTATATTTTTTTATATTTGGCTTTACACGTCAGCTGGGAATCATATTTGTTCAACCATCATATTGTAAAACCGAATTTGTTTGTCTGACGTTCTGGACTGTAGTAACCATTTACTACTTTACGACCTTCAGTCATATCAGGTAATATAATTATACGGTCCTTACCCGAGCATTATACTTGGCGGGCAATAGGTTGCACGATTTCTCCACGATGTGTACAATGCTCCTGTCCACCTTATCATTGCTGAGCACCTTGCGCACCGCCATCACCACTGTCTCACACACCGCGCAGTCCAGGATCTCTTCTGTTGGTACAAAATAATATTTGTCAATATTTTACTAAAGTTCTATAATAAAACTGCATACAAAACTGAAAACTATCGCAATTTCATTACAACGACACATTAAAATTGGTGAATACATTTGGGGGTTCGACTAGACTGGTTCTAGCCACCAACTGTTTGAAATAAGTTACAGTTGTTAGGTTAATAATTTAACCACACAACTTCACCTATAAAGTGTCTATTCTTCTTTTCTTTAATTACTTTGTTAAACATATAATTTTAGAAAATATTTATATTTTACCCAGTGGACAAACGCTGTAAGCGAGAATATTTGCTTAGCAATTCGGCTTTACGGGCGGCGTACACGAAAATGCCGTGAATTGTTAAGCAAAAATTCTCATTTACGGTGTTTTGCCACGGGGGTGATAGTTAGGGTCGACACACACCAAAAGCGCGTCGAAGCGCAGCGAATCGAAGCGCAGTTTCAGTGTCATATGATTTCCAACTCTATTCTCACAACCATAATACTCATTATCGCATGAGAAACTCTACGCTACTACTACTATGGAATTCGCCGGAATTCCCGCGGCGCCGCGGGCATCCGCGCGACTTGTTTGAGTTTCTCATGCGATAATGAGTATTATGGTAGTGAGAATAGAGTTGGAATTCATATGACACTGAAACTGCGCTTCGATTCGCTGCGCTTCGACGCGCTTTTGGTGTGTGTCGACCCTTATAGCTATGGTTATTTAATTATTTATTTTATTTTTCTTCATAAAATTTATATTTATAAAATCTGTTCTACGTTCTCGCCATAAATTCTCTTTCATCTCTGTCTTAATTTCCATCCAACGGTTGTCTGTAAGAGATTACCTTGATTGCGATAAGACCGCCATTTGTACTAAGTTTATTTTCTTGTCTCATATTGGAATATTAATTGGTATACAATAAAGTTTTTTATTATTATATTGATACTACCTCTGGCAGCTTCGAGTCCCGTGGGCTTGCACAGTTTGAGCTCGGCGCACACCTGGTCAGGGTCCAGCTCCTGCGCCAGCAAAGCGATCACCATGTCCGCGTACTTCTCCACGAACTGATCGCATTCCGAGCGGATCGACTTCGGCATGCGAGTGCACACCTTGTGCACCGCTTTCTTGATTTCATCCTATTTAAACAAGCATACTTTAAGGTTGATAAATAATACAATAAAAGCGGTTAAAACATCCAATAGTATTTTATGTCATTTTAAATTAACGTAATATTTATATTTGTTAAAAATGCAAGTACAAATATCTCTGACTTTATTCGGGATACCACAATAATTAAAAACGTACCATGCAATACTAAAACAAAAAATGGTGTCCTAATAATTGAGCCTTAGAGCTTGCCACGTTAGGACCCTAATAAATAGGTAAGAATGTCCATTTCTCATAAAATAACTGTTATCATAAAGTGCTGTATGTATAAAAATTATGCGTGAATTGCCTAGCATAAACGCAAATGAACCTAGATAGCGGCGAAAACTCATAAAATCGTGGTCAACAATTTCAGGCTATAATCCTTTAAGCTGCACAACATATATTATCCAAAACTCAGCTTCCTGGGTTCATTTGCAGAATCGTTTCACTATATTGTACTAATAGACAGTTGTGCGAAATAAAAGGATGAATTAAAAAAATATAAGTAAATATCGACTAAGCATTCCAATAATAGCAAGACTGAAGTTACCGTTATCCTATCGCCTTGATCAAACTGTTAAACAATAAATCTTTATCATTAGTATTGTTTATAATCATAGTCTATTTTAGCACGTTACGTCTGCCAATAAATCGTTACGATACGTCTTTTCGAAGCTATGTGTATATCTAACATAAAAATTATCAATTCAATTCAATTTCATTTATTCATAACCAAATTTTACATTGGTGTTGAAACATAATATTTTACTTAAATATAACATAGAATACAAACATTAACACACATTAACACGATTAATACAACTAAATTTACACAAGAGAAAATTACACAAAATTCACCTACACAGTTCATATAAATAAAATAATATCATATTTTTAGGCCTACTGAAAATAAATAAGTCATACTTAAAATCGAAAAGAAGTCAAAGAAATTAGAAATAGTATGAGAAAATCTAAATTAAAATTATTATTGCATATTACAAGAGAGAGAGGTAGCAATGTCATGAATAAATAAATGTTATAAACTTAAATAATACAATCACAAATTAATTCAATAAAATAATAATAACAAATTTAATTACTTATGTCATGTAGTAAGAGATTATGTCATGAATTTAATTTATTTGTGTCATTTAAGAACTCGTCCAAGCTGTAATAGCACTTCTTTAAAAGAAACGATTTTAATTTTGATTTAAAGATGTTTGGATCTTGAATTGTTTTAAAACTAATTGGTAATTTATTAAAAATGTGCACTCCCTGAACCCTCGAACTGTGCTGTACGACATTAAGCTTAGGTTGTATATTTTTTGTTAAATCTTTTCTTTGAGTTTGCAGCCTAATTTCCCTGTCTTGATCCGTTTCATATTTATGTAAATTTTTAATTAAATGAGTTAATAATACTAAAATGTAAAGGCTGGGAACCGTTAGTATCTTTAGGCGAATAAAGTGAGGTCTGCAAGATCGTATCGCTCGCTAACGGTGAAGGAAACATCGTGAGGAAACCTGCATGCCTGCAAGTGCTTAAAAAGCGCTCCAGGGTGTGTGATGACTACAAATCCGCACTTGGCCAGCGTGGTGGACTATGGCCTAACCCTTCTCATCATGAGAGGAGGCCCAAGCCCAGCAGTGAAACATGTATTACATACAGGGCTGCTATTATTAATAGTTTATTTAATATTATGTACTATTGATTAATGTGGTTAATTATGACAATAATATTATCATTAACTTATTATTGTTTCTCGAACCTCAAGTAAAAAAACGTCCTGTTAAAAAATATTAATATTTTCTTTCTAAATTGTAATTCTATGTTTTGATATATGTAATTTTTAATTTTAATTTTATTCCTGAACTTTTTATCTAATGTTTGTGAGCTGTGGTCTCCTTTAATTCAGAGAATACACTAAAATGTTCCATTGTGTTTGTTATATGTCTATAATTGTTGGAGATCCATAATTATTTAAATAAATAAATTATCTTGTACCTCATTGTGTTTATCCTTGATCTGGTCATCAATTTCCTTGAGCACGAACTCGCACACTACACAGACGGTTTTCTGTGAGACAGGCGGGCGGACTTCACGACCGTTCACTGTGTCATCGAAGATCTGGTTCGTTTCTGAAACAAAGGTTTATGATTCAAAATGTTATTGGTACGGAAGTAATTTCCTGGAAAAACAGTGGATTATAGTTCAAAATGTTATTGGTGTGGAAGTAATTTCCTGGGAAATACGGTGGATTATAGTTCAAAATGTTATTGGTGTGGAAGTAATTTCCTGGGAAATACGGTGGATTATAGTTCAAAATGTTATTGGTGTGGAAGTAATTGCCTGGGAAATACGGTGGATTGTTCAAAATGTTATTGGTGTGGAAGTAATTGCCTGGGAAATACGGTGGATTATAGTTCAAAATGTTATTGGTGTGGAAGTAATTTCCTGGGAAATACGGTGGATTATAGTTCAAAATGTTATTGGTGTGGAAGTAATTGCCTGGGAAATACGGTGGATTGTTCAAAATGTTATTGGTGTGGAAGTAATTGCCTGGGAAATACGGTGGATTATAGTTCAAAATGTTATTGGTGTGGAAGTAATTGCCTGGGAAATACGGTGGATTGTTCAAAATGTTATTGTTGTGGAAGTAATTTCCTGGGAAATACAATGGATTACAGAGGATTATAGCTCAAAATGTTATCGGTGTGGAAGTAATTGCCTAGAAATACGGTGGATTATAGTTTAAAATGTTATTGGTGTGGAAGTAATTTCCTGAGAAATACAGTGGAGATTATTTTAAAACAATGATTGTTTCAATTTCGCTAGATAGGAGGTGCGATATTACGACCATTTGGCACGAAATATCAAGAAAATCGAGATCGATGGTTTAATAAAAAAAAACAGAAAAATGCGAAAAACTCACCAATATCATGATCAGTCTTGACCAACATCTGTTCAGGTAGCATAGACTTCCTTCTAAATGTGCCCACATCTCCTCTCAGCGCCGGTTTGTCATGATACTTGTCGATTTGTCCGTGCGTCACCCTGAAGGGGTCCTTGACCTCGTCCTTGCAGAGTTTGAGGAACACGCATATCTCCTGCGCGTTCATGTTAGCGACGAGCATTTCTATGAGCTGTTCTGTGTAGGTGTCCACGAAGTCTACGCACTGAGTGCGGAGTTTGGCGGACAGATGCGTGCAGAGTTGGTCGAGGGCTTCGCGGATTCTTTCCTATTTAATTCAAGATTGGCGATTGATTAAACAGAAATGAACTCTACCAATAGTGGTATTTTTTTTTATGAACGCTATCTCTAGGAATAACTCCTGAGTCGCGGGGGGGTTCACAAACAAACATTTCACACACATACTTCTGACTCTGGGTGTGCTACCCAAAGTCAGAACTTTGTGTGATTCACAAATATTTGTCCCGTATGGGGATCGAACCCACAACAGCAGCGTAGTTGAAAGCGGCGAGGCGACCGCTTTAACCACTACGCCAACCGTGCACTCATAATATACAATACGATACATCGAATCATCAACGCTCCAACATATAAACATACATCATAACATAAAATCATGCCTATACTACCCAAAAGGGGGTGGCAGAGGCGTACAGCAACCACATTTCACCTGTTATGATTAGCTTCCATGGGAAAGGGTGTGAACCTATCGCCATCCACCAGGCACAATTCCAACTCCGTTCTGCTATTGTGAACTTCCCGACGGAAAGTTTACAAATAACACTTTGCCCAACCCGGTAATCGAACCGCAGGATAGAGAAGAGCAGCATAAAGTAAACATCCCTTTAAATTTTTTGCCACTAAGAAAAACTTGTAGTACATCGCAATAAATGAAAATAACATATAATCTCATGTCCTGCAAAGATATAATATTTTGTTCTACTCTAAGAAATATGTTATTTTCGAGCAAATAATAAATGTCTCCAAACTTAATGCAAACACGTAGTAAATACTTCTTAATGATTTTTTTTATAGAATTTAGCAAATTATTATAAGAATCAAGTGTACAAAAAAAATCAATTGTTTCATAATATAAGTAGTACATACCTCGCTACGGTTGGTCTTGAGCATAGTCTCGAGTTGTTCCACGGCGAAGAGGCAAAGCGGGCAGTTGGAGTTGCCGGAGGTCACCTCCACGCGCCGGACCTCCTCGGTCTGAGGGCAGATGCCGAGGGCTGGACACACCTGTAACACACCAATAAAAAAAAATATCAAAATAAATAAAAAGTTACGTCCCGAAATTCTTGGCCTATTCTCATGATGAGAAGGGTTAGGCCACAGTCCACCACGCTGGTTAAATGCGGATTGGTAAACTTCACACACCCTTGAGAACTTTTTAGGGCATTCTCAGGTATGCAGGTTTTCTCACGATGTTTTACTTCATCGTTATAGCGACCGATATTTTTTATGAAAAATACACAGATCTTCGAAAATACGAATCTTAACGATTTATTGACAGAGCACACCTCTGTCGTGGGTTCGAACCCGAGACCTTTGACTTATCAGTCGTACTACGGTCTCTCACTCGGCTATCGCTACTTCTTCTGCTGCACTAAAGATTACTTAAAATAAATTTACTTTTTAATAATGTTTGATTTAAAAATCATGGCGGTTATGTTTAAAGTGTTTGATTGAATAATACTTACACTAGCAGGGTCGATCTTCTGCACGAGCAGAGCCACGACGGCGGGGCCGTACTGCGTCACGAACTGCCTGCACTCCGCCGTCACGGACGACGGCAGCTTGTCGCAGGCCTTGTCTACTGCTGAGAAGATCTCGTCCTGCCAGACATATCATCATGAGGTGTATTTTACTTATTCTTGTTTATAATACTGCTAAAGTTCTAGCTGAAAATCAATGTTGCTAAATTTTCTGGCTACATTATGTTTGTCCTTTAGGCATCATAATGATAGACATGAACTCAGTTGCAACTTGCAAGTCTGTTGACATTGACTTTAATGTATTATTATTATACTATATTTAATTTTTGTTCCAGAATTCGATTTTAATTAGCCTTATTTTTTTTTTAAATAATAGTTTGTTTTTTTAATTTTTAATTTATTACTATTTAAAAAAAATATGCTTCTCGAATTTGATGGTATTTTAATAAATATTTTTTACTTTACTTTACTTTTAACAGTGGACTAGGGGCAGAACGTCCTTACTTTTGCTTAAAAAAAATAAATCGGCAAGGTGCGGTTGATAAATCAGATGTTGCTAGCGTTCATAATGCTATGACAGCTGCTTGGGCGGATCAAGTTATGATTATTTGCTGTATCAGTGATAAACTAGACTTGTTTATACACATACATACATACATTTTTTTATACACAGTTACTAGTGAAGCCATTAAAACCGAGAATACCATACCTCTGTGTGAGAATCGCTGATCTCGACCTGCAGATAGTGCAGGAAGTACTGGCAGAAGGAGCAGGCAGCCTTGCCTTGCGGGGGCGTCTGCACGAACATGCGTTCGATGGGCAATGGTCCGGCAGCGTCGGGGAGGACGCGGACGTTCGTCTGCTTCGGGCCGGTGGGGACGCGAGCCAGCTGGAAATAGAACAATCTTTTTACTTCTAGTTATGGAAACTTAAGCTATAATATACTAACTATACAGGGTGTATTTTTGAAACGGGGCAGTAAGGGCAAGTACCTTAACCGTTGCAGTTACAGCAAAACGTTCTTAAAAGACCTTCCCTAACTTTTTGGGACATTTTAAACTGCATTCACAGATTTTGTACAAAACTTACAGTTAGCAAAAAAAATGCAAAAAGTTCAAATTTTTTTTTTTATGCCAATCGATTCTATTTCATGTGGGGATCAAAAAACTCTATGGGACCATTTTAGCTTTCAGTACTAGAAAAGACAGAAATCGCCAAAAACGTTTCCCATACATTTCGGCAACAGAAACGAATTTCTACGATGGTCTAACTTTTTGTTATGGCCTGGAAGTGGGTAGAATTGACTGTAAAGTAAATAAAAAGAATTTTTACCCTCAAATTTCGAATTTGATTCGAAAATCTGTGTGTTATACTTAGTTTCAGCTGAGAAACTTCGTATGAGTTATTAATTAAGGATTTTCGCTAAAATGTCTTCTAATCGTGAAAAAATTGACTTATTAGAAGCGTATTTTGTCAATAATCGAAATGCGGGAGCTGCATTAGTGTGGTACCGCAATAAGTATCCGTTAAGGCATGTGCCAACAAGAAAGGTTATTACAAATCTTTTGAAAAACCTGGAATTGCAGGGTTCTTTCAAAATACGCTTCTAATAAGTCAATTTTTTCACGATTAGAAGACATTTTAGCGAAAATCCTTAATTAATAACTCATACGAAAAAGTTAGGGAAGGTCTTTTAAGAACGTTTTGCTGTAACTGCAACGGTTAAGGTACTTGCCCTTACTGCCCCGTTTCAAAAATACACCCTGTATATTATGAGTTCAAAGCTAAGCATTTCCTAAAACTTTAAATGGTTAAACATAACTGTCTTAGTTCGCATTAAGAAGTATCAACGCATATACAATCTTGTTCTTGGCCTCTGTAATCTTTAACATTACATACCAACAGTTTTTTTTTAGTAAATGGTAACATTGATTTTTTTTTATTATATTTATATATTTTAAAACATAATGTACAATATCGCACATAGGCGGACTTAATGCCATAGGCATTCTCTACCAGTCAACCTTTGGGTGATGCTGAGAGTCAGGTAGTAGGTGCAAAAGTGGAAGTTTTAATTAAAAGAAGAGTAGAATAATAAAATAATTATGAGTACACATAGGTTTTTATAGAGCATGTGATTTTCAAATCTGAGTTACTATCCTTTTATTTTAAGGAATGAATTGCATTTTCTTAAGTTAATTTATTTAAAAAGTACAATAAATTAGCAAAGGAACCGCTAGAACTACCCACAATCTGCCCCAAGCTCAAAATCAAAAGAGGCGACCGTAGGTGGTTGGTTAAAGCGACTGCCCGGTGTGCAGAACATCGCAGGTTCAAATTCTGCCGGTCCCATATCTTTTTCAACTGTTTCTTAGTATAATTTGCTAAGCTTGGCTAAATTTATAATCAATAAGAAATGTCAAAGATTTGTTTTTAATAAATACTCACAGCATCAGCCTTGCCATCAATCAACTGAGGTTTCTGCGTGATCACTTTGACAGCCAATTCTTGAGGCAGGAGCGGAGCAATGGGTGTCTGAGTAGTGTTCCCACACACTCCAATCATGGAGCAAATGGCGTTGGCCTGGAGGTCTTCCACTAGGAAGTGGTAGATGAGGGGGTAGTACTGTTCGGCGAGGTGGAGGCACTCGTCCTTGAATTTGCCGGTCTGCTTGCAAAGACCTGAGGGAGTAATATGCATGATATTTTTTTTTACATTAGATAAAAATGGTCCCAACAACATACACACATTCACTCACACAAGCGCATCCATTCTCAGAACAAATATTTGCGGATCACACAAAGATTTGTCCTATGTGAGGATCGAACCCACAACATCAGTGCAGTGGAGAACGGCGAGACGACCGCTTAAACCACTACACCACACGATAAGATGTCATAATTATTATCATAATATGTACGGTATTAACACTTTTAAAAACATAGGCTTGGCTTTCTTTTTATGATTATTTGAAGAGATGTAATGTTTCAGGAGGCTTTATTATTATTAATTTAATGGAGCTTTAGAGTTTTGATACTTAATTTTTGCTTGAGAAAGGGAACTTAGTATAAAATACGATATTATAATTTAAAAAAAAAATACTTTCTTAGATTTTTTTTTAATAGCTTAACTAAATCGTAACATAACAAACATGTAAATTCAGCTTCAGAACTAGGTGCAGACAATATAATTATGATGAAACATCCCTATATCGTGTATATTCTTATAATCTTTCTTAGAATATTAAACTACCACACTTTTTCTTTCCTATCTGTCCATCCAAAGGTTGCCTGGAAGAGATCACTATAAGCGATAAGGCCGCCCTTAGCATATTATTGTTGTCTTTGTATTTTATGAAAATGGTATGTATGCAAATAAAGATTTTTCTATTCTATTTTATTCTATATCTTCTTTTTATGTAAAGAAAAATAACATAACAACGTATTTACTTGAAGTCCTTTGCAAAGTCTATTAATTATTTTCATCTTTGGGAAATAAGTTTACCTTTGAGCACTTTGTAGAACTCGAGCTCGGTGGTGTTGGCGACCATGACGTCACGCAGGTGCTTCACCAGCTGCTCACACAACTCGCATGGTACATCACTAAGGAAAAAAAATATGACATGATTTTTAATAAGTTTCATAACGCGTGAGTATAACAAATGTACAGTTTATTAAGAAAAAATATATATCTAAGTCTATTTTTTTTATGGATTAACTCCTGTGTCGCTGGGGTGTTCACAAACATACATTTCACACACACAGAGCACATCCAGAGTCAGAACAAATCTTTGCGCATCACACACAGATTTGTCTCGTGTGGGGATCGAACGCACAACACCAGCGCAGATGAAAGCAGCAAGGCGACCGTTTTAACCACTACGCCAACCGTGCACTCAATCATTCAATTTAAAAAAGTCTTGTTTCAATATCTTAATCAAAAGCGCTTTAGTCGTCTAAACGTACATCGTTATTTAAAATGCAGTTTTCAGTGTACATTTTCTAACTGACAATACATCGCAGCACTAGAGTCCTAGACTTAATTACAATTGAATAATAATAGTAATGGTGAAGGGTTAAAGATCGTGAGGAAACCTGCATGCCTGCGGGTGCCCAAAAAGTGCTTGAGTGTGTGTAAAGTCTACCAATCCGCACTTGGCCAGCGTTGTAGACTATGGCCTAACCCTTCTCATCATGAGAAGAGGCCCAAGCCTAGCAGTGGGACATGTATTAGATACAGGGCTGCTATTAATAATAGTAATACTACGGTGCTACTCAACTCGGCACGCTTTGTGACGAGGTACCTCTCTCTAGAGCCCTAACCACCGGTAGCTTGGTCCATCAGATGCCGGTGGGGTACTATTTTTTATATTTTTAAATATTTTTTTGTACTTTATGTTTAAAAATGTAGAATTTTATAGTTTTATATTTTTAAATGTACTTTACTTTTAAAAATTGATATTTAAACATGTAAAAATGGGAAAAAATAATAAATGAGTGTATAAATAGTAATACAAATAATGCAATATACTCACTCGCCCTCCTTATAGTCGGTGAAGACATGCGGGAACGTGTAGTCTTCGTGCGAGTGGTACTTCTGCGCGCACTGGCCGCTGACGTGACACAGGCTGTGCGGCGTGAGGTCCTTGCGCAGCGCCGCCACGATGTTCTCGTAGTACTTGAATACTAGCATGGAACACGAGTCTGAGAACGATCCTACTTGGCCGCACATCTGTGGGAAAAACATTGTTCTTAGTATGTATTCTTCTTGACGACCGGATGGCGGAGTGGGTAGTGTACCTGCCGGCGACGCCGAGGTCGTGGGTTCGATTCTCACTTAAGACAAATCTTTGTGTGCATGAACATGGGGGTTTGTCTAGTCTGAGTGTTTCTATGTATAATAAGTATGTATATACTTTTCTTTTGTAAGTATTTACAAAAGAAAAGTATATACGGGGTGGATGCGACATAGCGACATTTATTGAAACCACAGCTTCTATACATGGTAAGTATCAATTTCCACCGGATAAAAATTCTCTGGCGAAAAAAAAAAAATCACGTTCTCCGAACAATTTGAACATTGCGATCGTGCAATTTGTTCGCAAGACGTGGATTTTTTTTTTAGCCAGAGAATTTTTTATCCGGTGGAAATGCATACTGGCCATGTATAGAAGCTGTGGTTTCAATAAATGTCGCTATGTCGCATCCACCCCGTATGTATTAGTATCAGTTATTCTAGTACCCATAGTACAAGCTCTGCTTAGTTTGGGACTAGATGGCGTTGTGTGTAAGTTATGTTTTTTTATGTAGCACATGGTGTTGTATCGTCTATGCCTGCCCCCCAGGGATAAAGGTGTGTAGGGACACAGTGCAACCGGCGCATTTATGTATTTAAGTGGATGCTTAAGTTTAGCCGCCCGGTTCGCTAGTCGCCAATATGTACGGTCGGCCAATGAGTTGGGTATGCAGGGCAAAAACTTCTACGCCTTAGTAAAAACTGACTGCAATAGATATGCAAGTTTGTTTTTCATATTTAATAAGTGTAATATACCCACTATTTAGAAATATAACTCAATTATCCATAACTGGTACCAGTAAATATAAGCATTTAGTTAAGTAACCTATCGTCTCTTATCATTACCCGTAAGAAGACCAATAAAATATGTAAACCACCACAGGTGTGATTTTATGTTGTTATGTATGTTTTTATATAAAGAATTAAGTGAATGTTGATAGTAAGAGATCTCTGGTCAATATTTTTTATCTATCTACATGATAATAAGCAATGATGAGTCCATGAACGTCTACAAGATTATAGGACCATGAAAATAAAGCACACACACTCGCAAAAAAATGCCTAGTTGTTGTAGCAGTAACTTATGTAACTGTTCACCGACTCGGGTTCGGGCTATTTAGGATTTGCCCGTCAGGAAAAAGCAGTAACAGTGCCAAGTTTAGTACACACTTTTTTTTTTAAATTATTCCTAGTGCGGGCTACTAGGAATAATTCTTGTGTCGCGGGGGTGTTCACAAACATACATTTCGGCGTAACTATACCATTGGGGGCCCGTGGCAAAAATATTGGATGGGGCCCTAGTAAACATCGTTATATTGAAGCCGCTTACTCGTGATTCAGTACTGGAATGCAAATTTCACCGTAGAATGCCAGATTTTTAGGAAGAAAAATCTCGTTATCTTGCCCCTTGTCTATTTCAATATTTTTGCAATTTCCCGGTCAACAATTTTCAATGTTTAGATGAATGTGTTTAAGTCTTTTTGATAATTCATGTTTAGTTACTTTCAAGGTCGTGGTCGTGTCATCTTGGGCCCAGAGGTCTCCTCAGGCTGAGGGCCCGTGGCATTTTGCCACCCCTGCCACCCTATAGTTACGCCACTGCTCAAAGTACACCCAGAGTTAGAACAAATCTATGCGGATCACAGATTCGTCTCGTGTGGGGATCAAACCCACAAGCCCGCGCAGTTGAAAGCAGCAAGGTGACCGCTTGAACCACTACGCCAACCGTGCACTCAATGATAACTACTCAATTTTGGGTAATTCAGGCGTGATGTAATGTAAGAAATTAGAAATATAAGTGTAATAATAACCCGCAATAGTCCGACAAGGAATTCTTCATCGCTGGACGCATCAAACTTCTTCCTCAAGTTGCCGACTGTTCTCTGGCAGTTGTTGCATTCCACGCGCAGTTGCAGTTGAGTGTTCTGGAACAATCGAATTAAACCACTGAAATCTTCCTATACTATTATAACAATAAGTATAAATTGTTAAAAAGTCATTGGAAATTTAATTCTTATTAATATTATTATGTCTGTTTAATTTTTTATTTTATAATTCTATTTAATTATTCTGTGTAAAGTAGGTAAACCAAGCATGTGCAAATAGGAATGCTGTGTTCACTATTTTAGAACTTACATGAGGTTTAGTGTTATTAAGCGATTCATTGTGAATGTAAAATGTAATGTCAGGTGAGTGAACCAATAAAAAAAAAATACTAATATTGAAACTCTTCTTTAGGGTCAGCTTTTTAAATTCTTACGAATAATATAAATGTTTAAGTACCTCTGTGTGTCGGTCAATCTGTCTGTTACTCTTTTATGCTTCAACTACTAAACCGATCTCGATAAAAAATTGGTAAAGAGATAGTTTAAAATCGGAGGTAGGAGGCAATATAACATTTTTATCGACATACCAAGATTTTCACCCGTTTTATGGAAAATAATATGAAGAAAAAATGTCACAATGAAGTAATAAGCAAAAATAAATGTATTGCTTATAAATAAATCAAGCAATACTCATAAACATGGCGCGATGTTATTAATAAATGGCCGCGACCGATAACTTCAAATATTGTTATGACTAAACATTAATGACCAAGTTGTATTAACTGTAAACACCTATTATAACAAATGATCTAATAATGTGGTTTGAGTATTGTGGCAATTTATTGAATCACTTCTTTGTGCTATAGTCAAAAATTCTAAAATTCAAATCATTTATTTTCATAGGCTCCAGGAGGCGCTTGAACACGTCAAAACATTACAAAAAATTGAATATAAATAAAAAAAAATCATAAATAATACTAAATTATACTAATTACAATGATTTGAATAACCGGGGCTCAGATTAATTTTAATCAAACTGTTTAGAATCGAATTAAAATCAATTCAAGTACCAGCTCCGACGGGTATTGCATTATGAGAAGAGCTGGTGAGAAACTCATGTGCACCATCTTTTAAAATGAAAAATATAACAATATAAAAGTACATATAAAAGTCACATAAGAAGAGCAATTCATTTCCAAATACTATTATCATTCATGTAGTCTGAAGTACTGTAGTAAGCTTTAACAGTCTTAGGGCTGATTTCACTAAACTTCTTTCTCTCTCTCTCATTAAATTTTGTACGGGACAGAAATAATTCTCTCTCAGAGGTAATCTATATATTTACAGTATTGATAGCAAAAGCGAGGCTAAGTTTAACTCGTTGGTGAAAACGGCACTATAAGCTAAGTGTTTCGATTTGGCAAGGTTTTCACTCCGCCTCTCGCCCCGAGGTCTCGGGTTCGATTCCCGGGTCGGGCAGTGTTATTTGTTAACTTTCCGTCAGGAAATTCTCAATAGCAGCACGGAGTTGATGTGTTGTTCGGTGGATAGCAATAAGCTCAACCTCTATCCCATGGGACCTAAACATAACAGATGAAGATTGAGAATGAAATTAATATTATAATAGTTTATAATAGTATTGAAAGTTGAATTTCTACTGCATGACTCCTATATTTTAATTTTTTTGCACGCCATTGTTATGGTAGAATGTATTGAACCATTGTTTAATTACTAACACCTGTATTTGTACTACATTCTTGCAAAATAAATGATTTGATTTGATTTGATTTGAAATGTGGGTGTTGTACACCTCTGCAATACCCTTCTGGGTAATATAGGCGTGATGTTATGATTATAAATTCTTTAATAGCTATGTTGTTTCTACTGACTGCGAATCCAGCAAAAATACGGCACTGCATTACCAAGTGCAAGCGTTTAATACTTAATTATTTTTCATGTATTGGACATTGAATTATACCACAAAATTGCTCGATTACTTTAAAATAATCTTGTTACAACCGACACGATTCAAAATTAAAAAAATTAAATAAATAAAAATAGTTTATTTACTTTTTCTTACATGCTAGTTTTACATTACATTATGAGGTCTCCTTTTAAGTAAAGAATACCTGTGTTAGGAGACCCCGCTCTTCTCAAGAAGATAACAAATTTATCAAAATTATCTCTACATCCGACATTATGCCTTCCTTGTACACAATGTTATTAAGAGAACATATCAAGTGCATATATCTCAGGTCTAACACATTCAAAAAAGGTTTTACACGAATTATAACAATAGAAAATAAAAAGTAGGTATATGATTACGAAGTTTATTTAGCTTGAAATTGATGACTAACAATGTCTTTGTCCTACAACTAGGTCGGTCATATGACACTTCGATGATTGTAAAGATACAAAGGTCATTATTGGATATTATTGCTCCGCGGAAAGTTATCTACAATATCAAATGCCGATCGACCTAATTATGTTTTGCCACTATTTTTTTTTTTTTATAAAGGTCGAAAGAAATTTAAAATTGGTAACATAGTGTAAAAATAGGTTGGGGTGCAGCGGAGGTGGCTCTTGGACCAACCCTAAGCCGTCACTTATTTATTTTACATTTAAAAAGTATTTTGTTGAATTAGGATATTATTAAAGAAGTACGAGTAAGTCAAATGATTACTATACAAAACAAAAAATATGCTTATCAATGATTATGCGAGTGTTATTAATGCTAAAAAAGTGATGCAAAATTAATATTATCCGTAAGTATCACTATGCAAAATGAAGATAACCAAAGTTAAATTATGCTAAACAAATTTTAATGTCCTTTATATAAGGTCAGTTCAGTACATATATCCATTTTCAATAAATCGTTAAGATTCGTCTTTTCGAAGATATGTGTGTATTTATCATTAATCATAGAAATTATCGATCGCTAACGGTGAAGGAAAACATCGTGAGACAACCTGCATGCCTAAAAAGTGCTCAAGTGTGTGAAGTCTACCAATCCACACTTGGCAAGCGTGGTGGACTATGGCCTAACCCTTCTCACCATGAGAAGAGGCCCGCGCCCAGCAGTGGGTCATGTATTAGATACAGGGCTGATATTATTATTATATCTCCGTTTTAGTCGTGGCACATGAAAAACGGTCAGTGTACCCTTTTTGATCTTTTTCCAAAATAGTTTGAATGATTCTGATGAATCTATAGTACTTATGTGATCACCACAATAGTTAATAGCATATTCTAGTGCCAATGCAAAACACAATATTGAGGTAGACAGCTTAAGAACGAATTATACCGGCTAGTGTTCAAAGCTGAATCCGTATTTTATTTTCTATTTCACATTTAATAAGTGATAGATATCCGGTAGGGCTGCAAAATTGGTCACTAAGCGGTCTACCTTAAAATTGTATTTTTCTCTTGCACTACTCTATATAGGACCCGTCAATAAGCATCTGTTGAGATACTTTCTATTGTTAATTTGAAGCAAATTTTCATTATATTTGTGATATTTAGGACATCTTAACATTTGCCTTGTGAGTTCGCCAAAAGTATACTTTTTTTTACACTGATTTGAAAAAGACAAGTCTACGAATACAGTATATAGTAAAGAATCTACTTACAAAGTCCTCCAATAGCCTGTCGATCTTGGCGTTGTTGCACAATCCAGCGACGGAGCACACCGCTTGAGGGTTCATCTGAGAAGCGAGGGTCTCCACCAGCTCGGGCACGAAGTCATCGGCCAGCTTGATGCACTCCTTAGCGACCATCTTGATGGGGATCAACTGGCATGAACCTTCGAACACCTGTTTGAGTTCCTCCTGTAAAGAGGTGAAAGTTATTAGGTATAGTAGAAATGAAGAATCTATTACTGACGACCGGATGGCGGAGTGAATAGTGTACCTGCCTGCGACACCGAGGTCGTGGGTTCGATTCCCGCTTAAGACAAATCTTTGTGTGCATGAACATGGAGGTTTGTCTTAGTCTGGGTGTTTCTATTCTATATATATATTAAGTATTTATTCATAAAAAAAGTATATATGTATTAGAATCAGTTATTCTAGTACCCTTAGTACAAGCTCTGCTTAATTTTGGACTAGATGACGCTTTGTGTAAGTTGTGAGATATTTATTTATATTTATTTTATTATTACAGATTAGGTATTTATTAAGAATATTCATCATTGCAAAACCATATTGTAATTCGTGTTTACAATCATTAATGATATATTGTCGTGATCTATTTTAATCCTGACTGGTTGTGTCCTTTTTGCAGATATAAAGCTTTTAACTGAGCTAATGGTATCATGAGTCAATGAGCATTGATACATAAATTTTAAGTATTTTTCATCTAAAGTTAATTTTAAAATAATAAAGCTACCCTTCCTTTTATTATTATACTCTTTTTATTGTCGACTACCTATAAAATTCTAAATTCTATTTGTTTAATTGATAACATACGAATATAAATTTTATTTCGTACTTATTTCTGTACCACCATTAAACGATAGGTATTATGTGTCTGTATGATGCGTAACAAAACATTATTATCAACAAAATACAACGGTTTTTTAATCTGTAGATAAGAACACTCGTGCCTAAATACAATATAGTTTAAAAAAACTAAAAAAACACGCTTTTAAAGCACATCAAACTAAAAAGTGAAAAATAATTCTTATTATAACCTGAAAATAATAATAAACGAAAAATACTAGTACTATTGTGAAAAAAAGCGTGGGTCGCTCGATAGACGAAAAATATGGCACAGAGCGCCCCACGCTTTTTTTCACAATAGTACTAGTATTTTTCGTTTATTATTATTTTCAGGTTATAATAAGAATTATTTTTCACTTTTTAGTTTGATGTGCTTTAAAAGCGTGTTTTTTTAGTTTTTTTAAACTATATTTATTTTTCACTTTTTAGTTTTAGTTTTTTTTTAATCCTGGCGATCCTAATCAGGATAATGAGATAAATTTATGAAATTATTATATTGTCGCTGATTCTTTACAAGTGTAGAAAGTTTGAATTAAATCTGTCCGTTTAAAGTGGGTCAAAATCGAGTCCAAAGGAGTCGGTTACATACAAACAAACAAACAAACAAACATACAGGTGAAGCTAATATAAGCGTGTTAAAAATAACGCGAAAACACTGTTTTAAAAATTACATTTGAGACATAATACCAATATTAATACACGTTGGTTAGTTATTATACTTATTATTCATAGATTGTGTCATATATGTTTTTAAACTTTCGCGATTTGAGAACATTTTTCAAAAATTAGACAACGGGTCTAAAAAAACGGGTTTATTTACCTTTATAATAATTACGCGATTTAAAACCGTTGTCTAATTTGATAAAAGATTGTGACATCTTCGTACAGACATAGACAGTCATTATTCATAATTTACATATTTTTTTTTTGTGTTTCTGTCTTACTACGGCAGATATACATTAAATACGTCACTGTGTCGAAGGATTTCGTAGGCATTAAGAATTAATGTCTTGTCTACAGTAAACATTGGTAAACACCAGACCATTGACTACTTTATGTACTCTATGCACCAGACTGTGAAATTAGTAAAGAGTCGGCATAGAAATATATACTATAGAAATGGCTTGTCCGAACACATTGCCCTTCAAATTTGACATTATGAATAGCAGGATCAGTAACGCCATCTGCATTGAACTACCATGTAAATGACTTTGCATTCACGCGATGTGAACCTTGTAAGGGCGTGATGAAATTTCGTTAGCATTTTTTTTGCCGAAGGTACATTAAAATTGTGATTCTTTCAATAGTGTAAAATATTTATTATTACAAAATTTAAAATACTCCTATTTATATTATTAAAAGAACAGTACATCACGGGAATTCTAAAAGTAGGTCATATTTTGTTTAAGGAATAAAATAAAAATGTTTGTTTCGAGAAATATTTTTTTACTAGCTTCTGGTCGTAGCTCCACCCACGTGGTATGTTTATAATTGATTTAAGTACAAACTACTAAATGTAATTTGTACTTAAATCATTTGGTGAACATTTTCTATAATCCGTAAAAGGCCAAAAGATCATTGAACTTTTGTTACAAGCTTTTATTTAGTTTTTTCAATTCATCAACTTTAACAAAATTATAGACTATTCTTGACTATTAAAATTAGGTACTTACTTAAAAAAAATTAGTGTATAGCTACTTTTGTTGCTGACTGTACATATATTATCTCTAGCGTTATAACAAGTTTACGCAGTAACAGTACATTGCACAATGATATGACAATTCATAACAAATACTTTTTTAAATTACCAAAAATATTCTCTTGAACGCCCGCGGCATAGTTCAACTAAACGCAGTTGCGCAGTTCCAAAGTCATGTCACGCGGATATTCACGATTAAGGAATATGGCGTCGGAACGAAAAATTTTAGCAAATAAAATTGATAAAATAATGTAAAGAGGTGGATATAATATGATATTTGTGACTTACCGGTGATATGTAATACCATAATCTTTTTTGTTGTGTCTAATTTGGTAGTTCGTACAACTTTTCAGTGCACAATTAGGCATTTTGTCGTGTTTGACCGCTCACGGAGGCAGGGCCGGATTAACCATGTCGAGGCCCCTAGGCAATGCAATGGTCGGGGCCCCATGAAACTCTTTTTTCGTTATTAAAGATAACGTTTTAAAGAAATCAATCAAAATATTATAATGTTACTGTATGAATTAGAAAAATAAATGTAAATATGGATATGCGTCATATAGTATTCCTCTTCCTAGATCTCGGCTGCGTGTTCAAAAGGTTGACAGTAGTTTAAAATTAAATAAAGTTTAATAAGTAAATATTTTAAAAATCTACAACACAAAATCTACAAATAAAAGTAACTCGAGTACCATTCAGAAAATCTTCACAGCTACTAAATAAAACATTTTTGATGAAAACATAAATGGGTGAATTGCACAAGCATAAAAAACACGGCAAACGTGAGAATGGCAGTTCAATGTGCTGATTTTTTATTTAATATATTTTTTCCCAAAAAAGTAAGTACTTCTCTACCTTGGCAAAAAAAATCATTGATTTCTACCCAATAATATACCAAAAACAAAATTACAAAGTGTAATTTTATCATCACGGTGGCCTGTCCCGAACCCAATTCCACTCATAAAATACCTTCCCCTGCAAATATATTCATAATATGGATTTAAATCGGTTGTTTTATCATTAAATTATAATATATTCGATCAAATAAAACCATGTTTGTTTGTTTATCTTCTTTCTCATGGATTTGACAGGCAGTCAACTTTTGTCCGGAAAAAAGTTATCATTTCAGAGGACAGTAAGTTTTAGTAGAATAGCCACGTCAACGCCCTTCTCACCTTTCCTCACTTCGGATCAGGCCGGCTCAAGCTCTAGGCGCGATCGTACCAGTCCCAACGTCTTGCGGTTGCCCGCCACACAAGTAAGTTTATCATTTCAGTGATATGGGGACAAAAGTAGGATCATTTCGGTGGCTGTTATAACTCGAGGTAGATTCCTTTAATTTGTTTCAAAACTGTGTATTTAATTTCGCCGTAAGTACTGATTTGCTTTAGTAGTGTTCATATTGTTTTAAAATTTTTATCACACAGTAAGAAACGGTGCACAGTTTATCATTTCAGTGGTTATTTTTTTATCATTTCGGTAGACACTTTTCATTTCAGTGGACTCTAAAAAATTCATCCTTAAATATTTATGTAAGTTTTGATGATATTTGATGTCCACTTACACCCAATGTTATAAAATAGGCTAAAGTTTAATTTCTCACTTAAAATATATAGATAGCATTGAAATTAAAAAAGTCCACCGAAATGACAAAAAAAAATCGCTTGTTGAGACATTCGTACCTATCGTATTACTATCATTGAAAAGGTGCCTCGCGGCGTTTAGCGTCTTTTGGTATGTTTGTGATCAACTCAAAAACAACTGAACGGATTATCATGTGGTTTTCACCAATTGAAAATTGAATTAATGAAAATGATTTCAGAGGTCAAAATAGACATACTTGACACCGCACAAGCGGCAGAAGAAGTTAAAACACAGATTTAGTTGGAATCAAATTTTAAGAGTAATTAAATGACTCAATCATTACCCACAGTCTTATACGCTTAAAAATTAATGAAAAATTAGGAGCTTTTTTGAAGTAATCCGCCTTACTTATTGATGGTTATATCATAATGTTCAGTCTTATATATATAACAATATTCTTGAAAATAGGCACTAATGACAAAAAAAAACTTCTGAAGGAAACAGCTTTTCATTTATGGATTTATCATTATATTCTTTCTTATACAAATAAATAACAATATCGAAAAATAAGCAACTTGAAAAGTAATCAGCCTTGTAGATCGTATTATCATAATAATCAGTCTTAAGCTTCATTACCGTCGCTCGGTTAAATAATTTGGGGTTGATAATTGCTCAACCGTTTGCTTGATGATGACAACATTTTAGTTAAGTTAGTATTTTAATAGAAGTTTTTAATTTACACTTGCTCTTGTCTGACGTCTCGCCGGTTTTCTCAAAAAGATCTTATTTATATTCACTTTCATTTAATAAGTAAAATTCGTATTTTATTAAAAAACGAATTTTACTCATTAAATGAAACTCAAAAAATATTTTGCTCCGCGGTTCCCGCATTCACGTTTTTTCTATTCGCGGGTTAGGTAAATTGTGACCATATTAGAATCAAAATTCATTTCTTCCCGATTTTTGTCGGCATATTCAAATGATCCGGTGACCTTCGCCACCGCGTCGGCATCCTTTGAACAGTGATGGCACGTGCCGATGTGGCGTACTACTGTATTCTTATTCTGTGGTACTGCCAAGCGCACTTGCGAAGTCCTTTTATAAAAGCCACCGTCTCGCCACAGTCGGTGTTTAAAAAAGTTTTGATTTCTTCTACTTGTACTTGTTAACTACCAAGTCATTATTAATAGTTTTGATTCAATGTAGCAATATTGTCATAGAGAGTACAGACCTTCAAAAATATTGGTATAGTGAAATTTAAAATTACAAACAAAAAAAAATTCTGCGTCCACGATGGGCCCTTACAGATGCGGGGCTCCTAGGCAGTTGCCTTTTTTGCCTTAGGGTTAATCCGGCCCTGCACGGAGGCAGCCAACCACAGTCAATTTGACTACGCGCTTTTTGTAGTCAGATTGACACCAAAAAAGTTAAGGCCATTTATCGCGCGTTAGCCGTGTCCATACTTTATACGTCAATGAGAGTCGGTAATTTTATTCCTGGAAGCTCAGTACTCAAACCAAGCGCTAATTTTGTATAAAACAAACATTATATCAATGTTATGTCAAACCCCATAAAGGTACATTCAAAAAGTTCATATTGTCAAAAGCGCTAAGGTTACTAAAATGACTATCAAATAATTGGGGTTGGTTATTGTGGGGGTGCTTCATGTGTGTATATTGATGTTGAAGAGATTGAAACGATAGGTCACTATACTATTTGTTTTAATTAACTGGTACCAGGATACATAATTTATATTAAACTTATCGACTACATTATTCTATCTTAACTACGACCTATCTCTAGCGATACGGGAAGGCGACTGGCGAACCGGGCGACTAAACTTAAGTATCCGTCGGGGTCACCAATGTGGGGGTGCTTCATGTGTGTATATTGATGTTGAAGAGATTGAAACGATAGGTCACTATACTATTTGTTTTAATTAACTGGTACCAGGATACATAATTTATATTAAACTTATCGACTACATTATTCTATCTTAACTACGACCTATCTCTAGCGATACGGGAAGGCGACTGGCGAACCGGGCGACTAAACTTAAGTATCCAGTGTATCCACTTAAATACATATGCGCCGGTTGCCCTGTGTCCCTACAGTTATAAAGGGTAAAAATTTTGGGTTGTATGTATTATTTAATGCCACATTATAGAAAAATAAAAACAAAAAAATGTTGTCCAAAAATTAAAAATAAAATTAGGAGTATGAAAAATAGATAGTAGCCGATTCTCAGACCTACTGAATATGCATATAAAATTTGGTAAAAATCAGTAAAGCCGTTTCGGAGGAGTAAGGTAACTAACATTGTGACACGAGAATTTTATAAATATATAAGATTGAAAAATTGTTTAATAAAAGTTGACTTTTTATAACAAGCGGGTCCATTATCGCTTACAAAACAACATTAGGTACGCCTTCATTCGTGCTATCGGACAACGACATAGGAGCATACAAGGTGTAAGTTCAAGCTTTGTTTGTTCTAGCTGATAAACCGGGCATGTGAAACATTCTTGCATGCTTTTTAATTATAACTTTATTTTTCTTAATCAACAGCTGGCATGGAAAGGACTGGAAGTAGCCGTTTATTAACAGAACAAATATTTTGAACTTATTAAGATTTTGTTCCAGTTGGTAATGTAACCGAAGCTCAAGGTTATCAAATTATTTGTCAGTTTATGTCCAAAGTAGATGTGCGTTGTAAATATTATTATTTATCTATACTTTAGTCTCTTATAGGCAAAATTAGGGATCTCGGCGGTTTTTAAGTTAGAGGCAAATTAAATGTCACAGGTCGGTATTGGCCAATCTCAAAT
Source organism: Hypena proboscidalis (assembly GCA_905147285.1). Lineage (NCBI taxonomy): Eukaryota > Metazoa > Arthropoda > Insecta > Lepidoptera > Erebidae > Hypena > Hypena proboscidalis. Next base: position 5,855,674 of record LR990132.1, read on the forward strand.
ACGGTGCCTGTCAAATGGTCAAGCAGCCATCTGGAGCTAGATCAAACCCGCCGAGATCCTTGTTTTTGCCTATAATTAGAAAATTAAATACACACGTGTTTTGATTTTTTTTTTTTGTTTTTTTTTTACAGAAGCAATTACACTATCCAATGGTCCCAATGACACACATTCACTCACACAAGCATACCCAGTCTCAGAATAAATCTTTGCGAATCACAGAAAGATTTGTCCCATGTGAGGATCGAACCCACAACACAAGTGCAGTGGAGAGCGGCGAAGCGACCGCTTAAACCACTACACCATATTTTTAACGGTGTTAATGCATTCAAAATTATCAGTTTCATAGCTGAATTCAATCAGGTCATTGCAGCAGTGCCCCGCGTATTGGCAGTAGGTCTCGTAATAGCGTGATTAACAAGCATGAATGGCAACGCTAAGGCATTGAAAAGACACGCAATCGGGTTACGCCAATTCTTGAATATCCACTTTTATTTAATGAACCGTAATAACAATACCTTTACGTATTTCGAGATAGCTGCCTTCTCCAAACAAATAAAAGCATGAAACAAAATACATCGACGCTTAAGAATACAGACTATTTTCTGGAACTGGAATTCAACATCAAGCCGAAATAGAGGAGATGTTCACTGCCTTCAAAAATATGTATTTTCAATTCAATCGTCATATTATCGTTGTCAAACCAAAATCTGCTATGTGCACTTTTGTAAGATTTCTACTTTTAAACTCTGCATATAGTTCGCTACTGAAAAACTGTCATGTGCTTATGGCCATTATATGACGATCTACGACCTCTTACCTACAATCCCTTGAATACAGAAGCACTTTTTTTTCAATATCTCAAAACTATGATTTCTGCATATTTTTTCCATAAATTATGGGAAAAATATTAAATATCTCGCTACTCTGTGATATCTGAATCTTCCAATTGGTGGGTAGGAATATATGAAATGATTATTTTGGCCAACTGACTCAGCTTTCGCTAACTGCGGCTAACCCATTATCCTTTTCGTGCCTACGGACTATGAGGCAAGTAGGCATACATTAAAATAAGCAGGTAACGGTTTTTTCAAACAACTGCCCGATGTTAATAAGCTCCCAGAAGTACCTAAAGTTCCAAAAAAAGATATCAGCTCAATAGGACCTACCTGAGTTTCATTGCTCTGCAGTTGGTCACGAACCTGCGTCACCATGTCAGTACAGATCTTGCAGATGCTGTCGTTGTCCTCAGGGAACGTCATCTTGGACCACACGCGGGTCACGCAGTGGTGGGTCGCCTTGCATTGACGGCCAGTGCTACAACAAATAAGATGTTGTTACGATACCAATTATTTTAAAATATTACGTTGTGCAACTGAATTGGTGATGTCCATCAGGTTCCACGTTATAGGAGTGGAATCTAACTACAGTTAACTGCTTTTAGTGAGAAGAATCGATAGAGCCGAGTTAAGTGGAGTGCAAATATTGACAGAAAAACTACGACAGACTCGCACCACTGCCACAGGGGCAATCTAGGAGTCAAAGCGAGTTGATTTTCTATTATTCTAAACGCGTTCAATAATACATGGCTCAACATCTAACGATTAGTTTCCAAATAATGGCTTTATGAATCTCATCATAGCAATATACATACAATATTAGGTAATTTTAGCCATGATGCTAAATGTGGATTTACTCGAGCGTCCTGGGGACCTATCGGGTTTTGTACAGCAGATGATAGACATGATAATATGTTATTAGGGTTTATTATTTCAGTAGTGAAGGCTGCGCTAACAGGGAAAGGAAAAAAATACGGTACTAATACGCCTAATATATATTAAGCCATAAAATTGGCTGGTTTAAATTGTACCACTAATTTTTTTAATGTTAGAATGATTCAGAAATGAGATCAGAAAACGATCTTGAGTATTTCTGCCTAACATTTTACTTAATTTATGATGTGTCTCCAAATAGAAAAAGCTGATATGGTGAAAATACTCAATACGATGTAAGGCACTTATCGACGCGCTCGAGTTAATGCAAGAATCCCTTCTTATCCTACTATAAAAAATAATATCCGTACACGAAAATTACAAGCCCATTTCAATATAAACGTATTTCAATTAATTCGACACGCGTTTAACCATTTCAAGCCGTGTTGTTTCAACTGATATCCAGTACTTATACAACAAAGTTATATAAAATATTTTGCTATTGCACCAATATTATTGCCAATGTTGGTAACGTTGTTAGTGTTGCCAGCGTAAATATCATTGTGGCGGTTTGTATGGAAAATTACTTGTTATGCAATGTAATTGAACCATTGTTTTATATAGATTAAGTGACCTCTTTGCAGAAATATAGACAATTGAGAAGTGCATACAAGTTGTTTGTTTTCTTAAATAGATTTTTTTAAATATGTTTATAGTTAGTTAAGTAATGGTAGATATTTTTGTAATTTGTGTAACGTTGTTTAGTAAAGCGTGGCAATTAAATTGTAGTGTCTGTCAGACATATAATTCTAACAGCGTAACCGATACGTACATTAATCGCAGTAAATAAAAAAGAGGTTCATCTGATAATGGCTGACCAAAAGTACAATAGCAAGGAAGTACAATCGTAGACTATCTTTAATCTGTGACTTAATATACAGTCCGATCGCGAAGTTCGAAATAAAAATATAGTTTAAAAAACACGCTTTTAAAGTACTTCTAACTAAAATGTGAAAAATAAAAGCGTGGGTTGCTCGATAGACGAAAAATATGGCACAGAGCGCCCCACGCTTTTTCACAATAATACTAGTATTTTTTGTTCATTACCATTTTCAGCTTATATTAGGAATTATTTTTCACTTTTTTGTTAGAAGTACTTCAAAAGCGTGTTTTTTAGTTTTTAAACTATATTTTATTTTTTTAATCGAATTATTGCATTGTCATCGATCTTTGACAGGTGTGCAAAATTTTAATGAAATTTGTCCGTTTAAAGAGGTCAAAATCGAGTCCAAAGGAGTCGGTTACATACATAATACATGTGAAGCTAATATAATATAAGCGTGTTAAAAAAGGTGGATTATGCGCTACTTCAGATAGAATTTCGCAGTTTTTTTTAAATGATTATGAAACATATTCTATTTCATAATAATCATTGAAGTTGCCCGTTGGTCTAGCGGTTAGCGTATGCGCTTCCCACCGCGAGGTCTCGGGTTCGGTTACCGGGTCGGGCAAAGTGTTATTTGTGAATCCCATGGGACCTAAACATAACAGGTGAAGTGTGGGTGTTGTACACCTCTGCCGCAACCTTCTGGGTAATATAGGCGTGATGTAATATTATGTAATAGTTGCTTTATAAAACAATTAAGATTTTAAACAGGGTACTGCATAATTCACCTTTTCAATACTTTCGATTTCTCGCTCGCGGAGAAGTTATCGATGGAAAAATAATAACAAGATGTCTATCTTGTTATTATTTTTATTAAAACTGTCGTGAGTTTGTATCATTATTCAAATTATAAAATACGGGTGTTACTCATGTAATGTTGGTCTATTCTATATCTTGTTATTACTTTAGTATAGAATGTATAGTTGATTGAATTATGCCAAGTTACTACTTTGGTTGAATTACTTAATGAAGTTTAATACAACTATGTATCAAAGTTTATGAAGTCGAAGGTATTTTTTTTTGTTTGCAAATACAAATTACTAGTATTCTTGTTAACCCCCTCCAGCTAAGCTTAATTCGCTTGTGTTAGGAGGAAGTTCACGTCCGTGGTGTAATGGCTAGGATTCGAACCCACGACCTCTCGATCGTAAGACCGATGCCTTATCCATTGCGCCACGGCCGCATTATTATATTATTTATACACATATTGACAAACCATCCACATATATCAGCATATCAAAACAACCGCCTTATTAATAAAGAAGAATAGTTGAGTTCACAAATACATAAGTGCCATTTTAACTTTTTATATCTAAATAAAGGTTTAAAACTGCCAACATATTTCTGAACTCGACTGTACCTGTGTGTGTGTGTGTGTGTGTATGTGTATTGGCGGATTTGTTTACGGAAATAGTATAATCACCTGAAGTTGCTGCACCAGTATGACGGACCCCAAGTGCATTGAGAAGCTCCCAACAGGTGAGGTGCTTCTAATACTTTATCTGTAACAAATCATAGATTGAAAAACCTCAGCCACCTGTCTTCAGTAGTATATTTTCCGTAGATGTGTTATCGTGATATTTAAGTACGAGTGATGCCTCTATACTCCGCGAATGACATTCGTGGCAACCGAAAGGGATGTCAAATTATGCTGTGAAGGTCGCTAGTGCGAGCGAGAGGTCCGATGTCATCGGTCGCGCGTTCGGAATGCGCGGGGTATATATAGTGTTGCAGGTGTGTTCATAATATGGTACGGTGGCTGCTTTGCTGCACTCCAGTGATATATAGAAAGAAGACACAATACCATATCTATCTATATTATATACTAGCTGACCCGTGCCCACTTCGTTGGGCATAATGTTCAAAAATATATATCTTTCATAGTTAAGGCAGCGTTCGTAAGAAATAAATTAATATCTACACGAAACAAACTTAATACCTACCTATAACCTAAATTAATATCTACATGAAACTAACTTAATACCTACCTATAACCTAAATTAATATCTACACAAAACAAACTTAATACCTACCTATAACCTAAATTAATATCTACATGAAACTAACTTAATACCTATAACCTAATTTAATATCTAGGTACATGAAACAAACTTAATGCCTATCTATAACGTAAATTAAATGAAAACTATATAAACATAAAAGATTTTTTTTTTAATGTACTTAAAATAAAATTAATGAATGTCGAAAGTGTGTTACGAAAAATTCAATTTTGGGGACGTCCGCTGCGTAAAGAGCCGCGCGGGTACCTACCTCTCAGATCTAAAAGGAAGGTCACGCCTCCTTCTTCCGAAGTGAGCACGAACGCGAACCGAAATAAGCCGAAACCATCGCGCGCCGCTGCCGCGCTGCTGTGGCCTTCACGTATAACGATGAGTTTTTCTCCGATTCTCTTTACAAAACGGACTACCACGTAAAAACCTTTTAATTTTTCGGTTTTTTATATAGCCTATGACACTCAGCGATAATGTGGCTTTCTATTAGTGAAAGAATTTTTAAAATCGGTGCAGTAGATTCCGAGATTACCCCTGACAATTTAACAAACACACAAACTTTACCTCTTTATAATATTAGTAAGTATAGATATAAAAATGAATCCCTATTTCCCTTGATTCTGGCATCACGCGTGGCATCTTTTTTTGTTGTGTATTGTTATTGTCAGGAAAAGGTTCTTATGACAGAAAAAAATAATCAATCTAAAGGACAGCTGTCGGGTCAGCTAGTTAAATAAAAAAGGTAACTATGTCTACACTGACTTATCTTTTTAAGTCTAGATCTAGCCATTAAAGACAAATTACCCAGAATCTATTTAATAGATTACCTCGTCACAATTGCTAGCGTATTATATCAGTTATTATGATGTAATTAATTGATTAACTTGTGGAAGTCAATTGCTCATCACAGCCGGTGCATAAAACATCAAGGTTATTTAATTATCTATACCTTATTTATTTATTTTTACCTTTTGTATAAGAAAGCTATAAAAAAGTTAATAGACTAAGAAAGTGTAAATTCTCGAACCTAATCTCACAAACTCTTACGACGGAGAGAGGGAATTTCGGCATACAATGCGTATTTTTTCGGTCAAAATATTGTGTAATTTAATTTTAGATTACGATATCAAAAATCTGAAATTCTAGTCTTTAATTATCTTACGTGAGATTAGGTTGGGGGAAGAGATCAAGATAAATTTCACGACATCTCACCAGAGGGGATGGGAACCTCAAAAAATCCTAAACCACCTCACTAATTAGGTAATGGACGCCCCCTATTATTATAAGCAGCAGGACTACAATTGCGGGTTGGCCTTTTACTAATAAAATGCAATAGCATGACAAAAGACCTTAATTCTATAATTATAAATTAACTGGGTATTATGTTGCTTTGGTTTGTAGTTATCCACACTCCATTGTGAAAAGTATGTCCGCCGGAAATATCTTATATCCGCCCATAGATATTTTAAACAAGGAATTAATACTTAGTACAATAGAATATACTCGGTACCAACTATATACTTCTGATTAATTTCGTTGCGGATTCCAAGACAATTTTATCTCTTCCTAGGATTGCCGGTGTGTCATGCAAGGTGTCTTACTGTTGGTTACCGCTGTTGATCCTGGCGACACAGGAGTCACAGTGGTGGGATGATATTCCATAAAAACTTATTTGAAGGTTTCTTTCAACTGCTAGATGTATTGTAGGGAATAGCCCAATGTAAAAGACACCCTAGTAACCCCATACTAATATTATAAACTGGCTTTTGCCCGCGACTTATGCCGCGTAGAATTGTTTATACCGGTAAGTTTACCTATAAGACCACGCTACAACTAATAGCAGTTCAAACAAGTGCAATTTTTTAAGCAATATTCAATTTTTCCAAAAAAAATTTAGAATATTCCAAATCGAATAACAGCTTATTCATATTTTTCCTAGCTGCGCTGAACAGAGTTGGCAAAATTCGGCCTTGTGAACGAGACTAGTAAGATTGTATGTAAATACTGAAATTCGGTACACAGAATGTGGCGGTCTCCGCACATATTGACAACGTCAAGAAGTGACACACTTGTCACAACTGTCAAAGAGCGCTGAATCGCGATAACGAAATGTTCACAGCATGTGTACATATATATATACCACTTCCAATACGCTACCGTTGGACAGCTGTCCGCCAGGCAATACCACCGAGTTTGGTCGGAGGATCCTCCCTTTGCGGTGGAGGAACATCACACCCTGTTCCTCTACACAGACATCTTTATAGACTTGAATCTAGACTCTAGATTAACTTATATGCATATTTTAATTATCATTACTTGCGTTACAGATTGACGAACAAAAACGAATTCAAACATTTCGATGGTATTATTGACAAAGATGACTAGCGTCTCTGAGCAAGAGCCATTATTACTTGCACTTGATTAAACGTTACTTCAAAAAGGTCAATACCAAGTTCATATTGTAATTGTGGCGACACGAATGACACGACAGTATTAAATTGTTCTAAGACATTTTTGGGAGGATAACATACTGACATATATAAAATAAAGATAGAGAGGACTGGAAACGTTTGGGGGAAGCCTTTGCCCAGCAGAGGGACAATGGAGGCTAACAAAAAAACATACTTTAATAAGGCCATTTTAATAGGACAATAAAATTGACAGTTCATTTATGCAAAGCTCAGATTTCATCTGAGATGCAAAGCAGTGCTAAATAAATAATTGTATTAAAAAAAACTGATGTTGTTTTTTTGAGTTTTATTCCTTTAGCGTAAGGTATATTTTTCTTTGCATAAATGAACTGTCAAACGGTACCTCTTAGATTTGAAAGACAATAACATATTGGTGAATCTTCTTCTTCTTATTGGTGGTAGTGGTTCTGGGTTCTGAATAGTGGAGATGAATAATTTGCCTACTACTAGAACACACTACGTATACAGATCTTGCTGCCTAAGTACTAATTCAATGCCAATTGAATGCGAAACTAGATGACCTCGAAATTACTTGTATAAAACTGCGTGCATAAATTAATTAGCTACTAATGTGACAACTTTAAATGAAAAGATACTCGTATAGATATAAAACAGTAGCATAGGAAAACCGCAGAACTAGGTACATAATGGAATTATTGACATTACTGTAAGTGATACGTGATTCTTCGTTGTAGCGAATGAAACAATGTGACTGTTGTGTGATGTAATCGAAACATGCACAGGCTATTATTTCATATTATGAGAAACAGGAATAGTCCTATTGTAAAATTTATAATTAAACTTTTACATAGTGGCATCTTATAAATGTTATTGTAGTTGTAATATATTATCACTTACCCTTGGCTGGCTCCACTTTCTGCGAAAGAAAAATAAAGAAATTAGAACTTTATAATAATCAAAACTTATACTATCCATATAGCATAGCAGTAAATAAAATATTTTCGCATGCCTTGGGATGAGCAGCTTCAACATGCAGACAAGTTACTGGTAAATAGTGGGCAGCTGAGATTTGGCCTCTGGAAGTCTGTCGTTTATTAAGACTTCTGCTTCATAAGGTAAAATGAAAATTTTAGACGTGTTTCAAGGGACTTACCTTCCCAGTCAAGATGTTATCGATATGCTGGTTATTGCACATCTCGATGAGCGTGCACATGGTCTCGGGTGAGGTCTCCGACTTGAGTACATGGTAGATGTACTGGTGGAGGCCATGAGTGTTCTCCTCGCACGATTTCGCGATGTCGGGGTGCTGGATTTCTTGGCATTCCGACGCGATGCGAGTGGCAAGGTAATCCTGTTCAAATATTTGTGTTGATAAAAATGCGTTGAGAACAAACTACTACCTATTTAGGGCGTCGTTAAAATAGGTGATAGTAGATAGCGTAGATAAGTCTTTTTGTTATATAAAGTAGTTGCAGAAAACGATCTCCAAAAAAAATGAGCAGCCTTATTACCCGTAAAATAGTTGTATTCTAGATCTTTCCGAAGGTGCTGCTATGGCAATAGGTACAGTCGGCCAATGAGTTGGGTATGCAGGCCAAAAACTTCTAAGTCATAGTAAAGACTTACGACACCAGTTATGGATAAGTGAGTTATATATCTAAATAGTGTATATATTACACTTATTAAATATGAAATATAAACTTGCATATCAATTGCAGTCAGTTTTTACTATGGTGTAGAAGTTTTTGCCCTGCATACCCAACTCATTGGCCGACTGTACATAAAATGTTGAAGAGGATGTTCCGAAAAATCAAACATTGCTTAAACTTTGCAAGAGTGGAAAAGCTCATTAAAAAAACTGCTTTTTCCGAAAGCAACTAATTTTAACAGACAGTATAGAAGCTCTTGTAAAAACATTAACGTCGTAATTCTTTTAACGAAAGAACATAGTGCGACCATTTTCTTCCAAGAATACTTACCTCATTGATAAGGTCCTTGACATCCTTCAGCTGCCTGAAGAATCGGACGAACCTGGTGGATATACCATTAGGGGCAACGACGTCATTCCTCTTGTCCCATACCGTGGCGATGCAATGTCCCACGGCCCCGCATTCTGAACCCTGTCTGTAAGGGGAAATTGAAATTAATTTAAAAAGGAAACACTCGAATTAGTGCCAGGCGTAATCTCTTTGTCGTTTCGAGGTACAGACATACAAATAATAGACATGAGATATACTCAGAACTAAAGCAGCGATAACCGAGTGGGAGACCGTAGGACTGAAAAGTCAAAGGTCTCGGGTTCGAACCCAAGGCACATACCTCTGTTAATAAATCGTTATTCGTCTTTTCGAAGATATGTGTGTATTTATCATATAAATTATCGCTCGCTAACGGCGAAGGAAAACCATCGTAAGGAAACCTGCATGCCTGAGAGTGCCTAAAAAGTGCTCGAGGGTGTGTGAGGTCTACCAATCCGCACTTGGCCAGCTTGGTGGACTATGGCCTAACCCTTCTTCAGTGGAACATGTATTAGATAATGGGCTGCTATTATATTTTATTATACTCAGAACAATACCTTCCGAATCACACAGTGATTAAAGACTGCTTTCACATAGAGTGTCAACGCGCGTCTACCGCACTGGTAATGTAAAAACGGCCTAAGTGTATAAATCTACAATTATGGGCAAACTTCTTGAGCATTAGGTGACGTGGTAGGGGAAAGTTTGCGCATCGTACACTTACGAGCAAAATATTGCTATAAATATGATTAGTTACGTCGAGTTTTTAAAATTAACTAATTTCGTTTGCTTATTGCAACAACGACATTTTTCAAAATCTAGATATTTTGAGATAAGTATGTAAAAACAAAGCTTTATCGATCTATTTTTTGGTGCAATAAAGACAACAGCATGCTTTTTGCTTTCAATTCCAATTCACCAGGTGGCGTTAAATGTCTAAATTGCACGCTGTCGACGCGCCTCGTATGTAATTTCAATATCGTTCCATCTCAGTTAAACCAAAGTTTTCAAGGCCAACGCACGCATCTTGCTCGTGAAGGACGTCATATTTTAGAATAATACTATATTGCAGCAAATGTTAAGTACCTTTCATTATATATTGTTACAATGTAGGATTATTTTGTGTTATGTCACTATTGTAATTAAACATAAAGTAATTTAAATTGTGTTTTTTTTTATTGTTTTTATTGTAAGGATGACATAATTACGAGTAATACATTTTCTAGGTAACTTTTTGCTACAATAATGACATAAGTGAGGAACTTGTTTTTTTAAATTGGTTTTTGAAAACAGTGTGTTTAAGATGACACATTGTGAATACTTAATATGAAAGTTAATTAATGTACAAGACTGATTAAAATACTTCTGAACAAGAACAGTGTTTTTTTATTGAAATACTACAGATTCAAAGTTTAAAACTACCGTCCTGTAAAATGATGTTTTTTTCGTTATGCCGGTCTTGCAATAAGCAAGCGATTTATTAATTACAATTACTGTTTATTTCGGGATATTTAACATGTTATTTGTTGAATTGCCGATATACAAATTATTTATTAATTAAAACTACAAGATACTCTCAGTATCTTACAAATTGTTATCAGTAAACTCACAAATTGTTATGTCAAATTGTTGTTACGGAATACTATAGGTACGGAGACAAAGCTTGTCAGAGAATGAGGGATAGTAAAACAATTTAATTATATATTTATATATTTATTTTATGCAACAGCTAGTTTTGGTGAAATGAAAAACTCAAAATTTTAAAACAAAAAAAATTAATCCTGAGGTAAAACAGATACCCCTTCCATTAGGTTAAATAGCCAAAATATAAACAATAGCCGACATGTGCAACATTTTGTATGTGCATTGTTTTGTCAAATTTCTCATAACTTAAACAATAGTTAAATCGAGAACAATGCTTGTCGGCATGTTTTGTTGAACTTCTTACGATTTAAAACAAAAGATAACTCGTTTTTTAATATTGGCAAAATCGCCGACAATATTCAGTGATAAAATCCGCTTTTAACTCAACAAATAACAACAACAACTAACGATTTATAACAGAGCACAAAAGTGAGCACTTCACTGCACGCACGTGTATTCGGGCGAGAGCGGAATGAAGACGCGGTGCGCGGGGCAAGGGTCGACTGATCAACCAATCACGCGCAGGTACGCCCCTTGCGCCTCAGCCTCGTAACCAAAGAGACCCAAAATTCGTTTCTGCGCATTCAAGGTCGTTTGCTCAAGATGTTTGCCCCGATTTATACTAAATGTTATATTATATTCTCATGTTAGTGGCTTTGTCTTTTTGAGAATAAATGATTTAAACCTAGATATAGAACCCATTACACTAACATCGTGCAAAGAGTGACCTCTTTGACCATTGCAGCAATGAAGCATTGTAAAGTTTCAGTCATATTGTGGTAGCAAAAACTACAGAAAAGAGAAATATTATGTGGTTATTTTAAAGGGACTAATATTAAAAAAAGATATTTATTTTCAGACCAGCAGATCCATAGAGTGTAAGTAACAATAAAACTTGTTGTAAATGTTATAACAATGAGATGTTTAGTAAGCAAATCCCCTAAAAGGCAGGATCACCGAACCTTTGCAACATGTAGTTTGGTGAAACATCCTAAGTCTGAATCAACTCGCTCACTCAACATCCTCAGGACTTGATTCGAGGTTTAAGGGACTATAAATATTTTTTTAGTTCGACTTTCCAATGTCCCACGCTAAAGACTCTGACCCCTGCCATGTGGATATAGTGAATCAGTCTTGTTATGTCTGACTCATATGCAATAGGGAAGTGTGACTGAACAAGGTAAATATTGTCTGTGTGAGGATGTTATTGATTAATTGAATAATGCTTTGAAAAAATGGAACTGTTATACATTAAAGTTATGCTTTAGCTAGAAGTCATTAAAATAAATAAATATTTCACTACATACACACAAGGCCATCTAGTCCCAAACTAAGCAGAGCTTGTATTATGGGTACTAGAATAACTGATACTAATACATATATACTTTTCTTTTGTAAATACATATTTATTATACATAGAAACACCCAGATCAAGACAGTCCTCCATGTTTATGCACACAAAGATTTGTCTTGAGCGGGTTTCGAACCCGCGAACTAAGCGTCGCAGGCAGGTGCACTACCCACTCCGCCATCCGCTATCAAATTTAAATGAATGCAGCCGTGAAATGATTAAACGTTTTGACACACGGCTAGATATCAAGCTAACATTTCCAGTATGAGATGGTCTGGCATTGTATAGGCTTCCCTTACAATGCAAGACCATCTTGATAAATAAAAAAACTACTGAGGTGTCAAGGGACAGCCGGATGGAACAAAGTTCCTTTCGATTTTTAGTCTGATGATGTAGCACCGTAGCTATAACGTAGCATGTAATTACTACGCCGCTACGAGAATTGCTACGAAATGTGTCGTTACAACTTTTCGTCCCAATTTTTTCCGTCTAGCCCCCTTTTGCAACGCGCGATAAGGAACTTCGTTCCAATAAATAAATTTGGATTTTAATTACACTATCTAATAGTCCCAATGAAAAGGCCCAATACACACATTCACTCACACAAGCACAGCCAGTCTCAGAACAAATATTTGCGAATCACACAAAGATTTGTCCCACGTGAGGATCGAACCCACACAACAGTGCAGTGGAGAGCAGCGAGGCGATCGCTTAAACCACTACACCACACGTGCAGACAATGATGTGTATCCGTGTGTGGTCTCCTGATTAGTGCAGCCTTTTCATCAGTCCTGAGTACATCTCATTATATTTATGTAAATGTATGATTCTTGAACTAGTATTTACAAAATTTGGCAGCATGCATACTTTGGTATGAGAATGTTATGACCTATTACGTACGTAGACGACCGGATGGCGGAGTGCGCAGGTGTACCTGCCGGCGACGCCGAGGTCGTGGGTTTGATTCCCACTTAAGACAAATCTTTGTGTCCATGAACATGGGGGTTTGTCTTAGTCTGGGTGTTTCTATGTATAATATGTATGTATTTACAAAAGAAAAGTATATATGTATTAGTATCAGTTATTCTAGTAACCATAGTACAAGCTCTGCTTAGTTTGGGACTAGATGGCGTTGTGTGTGAGTTGTGAAATATTTATTTATTTATTTTATTAATCCAAATAAATAGGTATGAATAAGTACCCTGACCTAAATGTTGAATATTATGGCTGACAGAAATTCTGATAAAATATAATTATAGTATCATTACTAAAAATAGTTGTATAACAAGTAAAGAATATCATCAATTTATCTTTTATTCATTTCATTCATGACAAAGCATTATACAAAGCAACAATAATACTCATTTAACAATAAAACCATTGTAGGTATAATATTAAACAGTAAGATACCTATAGCTTTTCACAATTGCTCAGCAAATGAATCAGATTATTATTCACACCTAAGTATTACCAATACATATTCCTAGTATTGCTAATGCTAATGCATATTTTTTTAATTTTCATCAACATGTTGGCAGTTTTGGGCCTTACTATCGGTCTTAAGTTTTAAAACTGTACATATAGAGGGTATCCCAGTTTAGGACATCAAGCCGAAAAAGGGTAACAGGGTATACTAAAAAAAATTCGGGTTTGAAATGACAGTTGTCAGACCAATATGACTAGTGAAGCGAAAGTATGCATACATGCTGATAATTGTTTTTATTTAATAGTGTTCATCCAAAATTTGTACAATCATCATCATTACATTACTAGGATAATCTTGGAGGTTAATTATTTATGCCTGGTCACATCCAGAATCAAAACAAATATTGAGTTTCCAATCTGCTGTAATTTGTTTTAAATCTGACTTCATAAAATATATTTATTTATATGTAAAACTTTATACTGAAAAATATCGACAACTTGAAATAAATGATCTTCCGAGTCCAAATATATCCACTACTGGTTCTATTGGTACAACTGGCTTTCAACCACACAATTTTTTTGGAGTATAAGTTAAAATTACCATTTTCAGAAAACATATGGGCATTTAAAAAAAAAATTACACATTTTTTGCTCCTATTATATTATTAGTGCTATATTTTTGTTTTGTTTTGAGTTATGCAAGTTTTGGAAGTCAGTAATTTTTGAAATAAATACTTATGTTCTAATTTGATAACAACACAAATACAATTTTATCGAACACACAAACTATGGTAGAATTATGTATCTAAACTTACTTTAAACTTTTACACCATACTGAGGGCCCCTGGTGGCATTCCTTTGGTACGGTCAGAGACAAACCTATGAACAAAACCAATTGCAATCAGTAAAATGAGCCAACTTATCAAATAATTACAAATAATAAAAATTATTAGCAAAACATGCTAGTGGGGTCACAGCTACCAGTGTTTATCAGCAACTACTGAATACAAGCTAATATTCAGATAAGAGTACAACAAAGCAGATATAGAATGCTTGCATTTATTTATTATATTCTAATGTATTTATATTCTAGGGTATCAAACTAAACCATTTATTGATCTATACTTCAAAATTGCTGAAAACTTAATGGTATAATCTGCATTTAGTGTTAAAACATATTATTTCTGTATTCTGCGATTGGTGTGGCCTTGCATTGAGCAGGAGTATCTGTTTGTAGTACCATTGATACCAAAGAAGAAGAAGATTTCCATATAGCTTCTCCTAAAGTATTTAAGATTAAATAGTGCTTGTCATGTTGAAACTGTAAACAGGAATAGTTGTCGGTTTGTGTCCCATTACATTTAGAACAAAAGGTTAATCGGGCTTCTGCACTGTTGGCTTCGGCCCCATGTATGCCTTCTAAAGGTCCGGGACTCCATAGTCCCAAGATACGAAACCCACAAAGTGAAATGTAGTTTGTTTATGGTACATGTAATATTTTACAGATAACTTTCCTTCTTTCAGCCGCTCCGTCTTTTTCGTAAATTCCAACTGATGTACAGTTAAAAACAGGAAACATGATTCCACATGAGGAAGGACAACTCATAACAGATATGACTCAGTAGCGATTGTTTACTGATGAGAGGGTTCTATTCCACAAATTATTAATTTAAATTTAAGTTATTTTTTTATATTGTTTGCTGACTCTCATGTCCGGGTGCTAAGTATAACTTCTGTGCTGTAAGTGAAGACCTGAGCGCCGGAGCAAGTGGAGAATGCAAGACTCAACTTATTGTACATGAGTAATAATAAAACAAATAAGTGTTGGCTAGCCATATTATGTATTGAAAAGTTGTTTCAACAATAGACAATATGGCTAGCCAAGACTCAGAAAATGAATAGTTATGAATTGTTTTCTTGGTATGGAATTATTATTTCAGTTGTAAAACAAAAAAACATTGTTTAGAGCATGGAGTCTAGAATTTTGCCCAGTAGGTGAGGTACAATGGACCTACTGGCCAATAACCTGGCAGTGTAAATATGATTTGTGAAGAATGGGAGAATTAATAAAAACATTTACCAGGCAACTCTAGGGAAAAGCTCTGTTAACAATGCCAATATGGCAATTTTTGGGCGACAAATTTGAACCCTAAACAACATTGTGAAATACTTGTTAACCAATAACTCAACAAATAATCTTGGTAAATACTTATTCTAGCTTTGTTAGATCCATCTTACATTAGATATTATTATTGACTTTGCAACAAAAAGAGTAAAATTGGTAATAATTTCATAAGTAATATACTTAACATAGATTCACCAGAGGTCATCAGTGTTTAGTGATTAAATAAACCGGTATAATACTGATAACAAAAACAAAGAAACCAAATAACTGATAAGAGACTAAAAAAGGGCAAAGCTAATAAAAAATATTTTTTTAAATTAACAAGTTATACGGAGCCAATATGTGATTAGTGTTATAACGAGGTAATGTAATCGCTTAGGTAAAAATACATGCGTAACTTGATACTAAACAAAAATGTGGAGGGTAATTTAACATTTCATAAAACAAATGATCCAAATTTCTACAGATAAAGACATTATAGAACTGAAGCTACTTCTAAAACTGTTTTGCAGTTCAAATACTTCAAATATTACAAGGACATCGTTAATTACAAGCAGAAACAAAGCGTAAAAAATATTATTGTGTACTTACTCGAACCACAAAAGAGTGCAACTAGACAAACAACCAACGTGTTTGTCATTTTAAAGTTTTCACTTTAATCCGTGTAGTCCAGTTTCGTGCTCTGCTATCGAAATACTAAATAAATAACGATAAATTTCACTTTGTTTGGAAGTAATTGCGTATCGATTGATAATTTAACTATTGTCAAGTCACCCAAAGCGACCGACGAGTGACGACTAAATAAAAAGACGTCAAAGTTGCAATAGTGATGTGCGCAATGCCTCAATAATCGATTGGAACCGATTATAAATATCATGATTAAATCGATTAACCATAATATTTTTGTTTTTGTTTATTGAAAAATATGACATGTCATTGTGTATATTTACGGAGACTGTAATTTATAAAAGGATCATAAATTATCATAAAAAAATTAAATAGGGTGTTTGGTATATCATTTGCCAAATTGAATTGACTAATAGATAGGTATTATCAACTATAGTTTTAAGGACCCCATACTCATTTTCACCTTACCAGTTTTTGAATTTTCATTTTTTGAAAACAATTAATATATTCAGATTTTTAACTGAAATTAAAAATAAAAATTAATATGTGATGTTGCCACCGAATGGTGTACCAGTTTTATAATGCTTACTGATTGAAATTCTCAATAAAATTGAGAATTACTTGCACATAGCACATACTTCTTTTTATTTACTGACAAACCTGTTAAAGAGTTAAAAAAATAACTAAGGGTCAACTTGAAATCGTGTTATTTAAAACAAAGCAAAAAAGATCGCGATTTTCCATTTACTTATTGAAATTAAATTAAAATTAAATTTAGTCTATTAGTTGGCAAACGATGTACATAATATACCGAACACTATTTATTCAAAATAAACAACCAAAACATAACAATTATTAAATATTATGATTTAAGTCAAAAGATGACGTGTAAATCTCTTTGGTATGAAATAAATTATATATTTATTTATTACATTTAACATTATTCAGTATATTTGCAAATTTCAGACAAAAAAATAACGAGTCACTTAATTCTTAAGAAAGTCTTTTAAGAAACGCTCAATGTATTCATTGAGCGTTGCACGTGTGTCGGTTCAAAGCATTTTAAATCGTAATTCAGAGGAATAAGAATTAAATATGGTTATCATGGAAGTGTCGTAGGTAACTAAACAAATTAAGGATTCACACACACACATGACTTTAACGGACCCCTTATCTTCATTTATTTGTAAATTTTTCTCTCTTTGAAAATCAGAGACGATAATTTTTGATCGATTATATGTAACAAAAAAAAAACTTTATAGAACTAACATCACTAGCGAAGCCTACCTCGTTAAACAGCGTTCTCTATTGAGCGTGGAGCGAAACAACTGTACTAAACAACCAAGTAAGCTACTCACCGACAGATGGCATCAGCAATAATATATCTTTTCACCGATAGATGACAGACTTAGCGCCGATTTGTTTCTGTAAAAAGTATTTATTAATACTTTATTTTAAGAATATGTTTTATAAGTTTTATGTAATATTTTCAAAACATGGACTTTATTTACAGAAAAATATACATATTGGATCTTAAATTAAACTAGTCTAATAACTTAATCTTAACTTAATAAGTCACTGTCAGAAGACCTCGTACAATGTTTTCAATAAATTATATTAAACCGTAGTAAAAAAAACCGCAAGTCCATATTTCAGTATTTCATATTCGTGAAATGACACTAAGAGGAATTTTGGACACGATGTAATTTTTTTGAAATTTCTTTAAATTTAAAATGCATAATGATTTTTTACCTATTGCCAAGTATATAACCATACTAACCATAACGAGAGTGGAGCTGCTGGCAAAACCTTGTGTTGAAATGAAAATACTTGTAATTAGTATAATTTAGTTTTACTTATAATTTAGTTTTACTTATAATTTAGTTTTACTTATAATTTAGATAGTTTTAATTATAATTTATTTTTATATCATTTGTTTGTAATATTTTGACGTGTTCAAGCGCCTCCTGGGGCCTATGAAAATAAATGATTTGAATTTGAATTTAAATTTGACTTGATTGCCTCGGTCCAACCACAAGTTAGCGCTGCTGATCGTAAGATCTAAGTTCGATTCTAGGGTTGGGCAAAATAAGTTTAAGTTTTATCCACTGGAAAATTATTTGTAGCAGCAGAGAGTCTAGATTAATCCCTAGTAGATGGGCCCCTTCTCTCCCTATCACATAGTACAGTCGGCCAATGAGTTAGGTATGCAGGGCAAAAACTTCTACGCCATAGTAAAAACTGACTGCAATAGATATGCAAGTTTCTATTTCATATTGAATAAGTGTAATATACCCACTATTTAGATATATAACTCACTTATCCATAACTGGTGTAGTAAGTCTTTACTATGACTTATATATTATATGACCCATTTGTTGTCCTGCCCACATCTTCCCACCATTTGTACCATAAAAGACCTTATACAGGTCAACCAAAAAGGCGTCACAGTCGCATCCTATTGGTCTAAAACCATATAGTCATTGACACGATAAGAAGAAGACTATGACTTAGAAGTTTTTGCCCTGCATACCCAACTCATTGGCCGACTGTACATAACAGATGGAATGTGGGTGTCCTAGATCTCTACCCATACCTTTATTAATAAAAATAAATAAAATTAAAGCGTTTGTTTTAATGTCAAAATAACAATGTATTTTAAATTTGGTATAGTTGTTTGCACGATACCATAAGCTAAAATAGTTTTAAAATGTTTGTCTGATTAATAATAATGTACTGTACTGTTTATACATATCACAGATTCTACCATTAAAAAATAATTGCAAAGAAATATGAACTGCAATTGTGTTTAAATTGCCATTTTTATTGCAGCTTATAGATAAATATATTTGAATAAAAAAAGTTAAATTAACACAAGTAAAATAATGAAACAAATGAACGAATTCAACAAAAGTAAAATAAAATAAAAAAATCGATAACGCGGCGTAGCCTAAAAAAGTCTCTCTTGAGCAAAAGAGAATAATATATTTTTTATAACTAAGTATACAGTAAGAATATTTTCAAAAAACTTTAAATGCAGTTTACATTGTTTTCTAAATAAAATAAAGTTTTATAATACAAATAAATAAAATTGAAAACATTTATAATGTAAAAATAACAATGTTTTTTTCATTTTTGCACGGTACTTATGCCTAATACATAGTTTTTTTAATTTTGTCTGTTTGTCTGTCCGTCTGTCTGACCAATTTTGATAAAATTTTAAATGTAGGTAACTGACTACAAGACGCGTAACATAGGCTACATTTTATTGATGTACCTACCACGCAAACGAATCCGCGGCCAAAAGTTTGTTTGTTTGTTAGCGTTAATCTCAATAACTACTTTTTGTGTTTGATAGTTTAACTATTATTAAAAGATTTTTGAAATTTAACATTACACTAAACTTCACGGAAGCTTTGACACGCGTTAAACGTTCATGCTCCAGTAAGGTTAAACGCAGGTCAAAGCGCGAGAGCAGCTGCTGTTATATTAAGTAGAACCTAGGTTCTTGTGGATTCCATGTGGATGAAGTCAAAATTCAAATTCAAATCATTTATTTTCATAGGCCCCAGGAGGCGCTTGAACACGTCAAAATATTACAAACAAATGATATAAAAATAAATTATAAGTAAAACTAAATTATACTAATTACAATGATTTGAATAACCGGGGCTTAGATTAATTATAACCCAACGGTTTAGAATCAGATTAAAATCAAACTAAGTACCAGCTCCGATGGGTGTGATTCTGAGAAGAGCTGGTGAGAAACTCATGTGCACCATCTTTTCAAATAAAATGAATAAAATATAATCATCATATCATACATATTGAAAGTCACATAAAAAGAGCAGTTCATTTCCAAATACTATTATCATTTTCGCGGGTAAATGCTAGCCTACAATATATAAAATACTTCCCCCTCCGTGTGCAATGTCCGTTGGACAACCTGTATATGAATCCAGATTCATGTACAGGTTGTCCAACGGACATTTTAGATTTTATATTACCCAGGTAATATAAGCAAAATTCTAAAAACATTTTTATCTCATAAACTACTGAGATACTGAAACGTTTAGAGGCTCAGATTATTGCATTTAGGCCCTTTTGTGCCCTGCAAGGAATATGTCAAATCAAATCAAATCATTTATTCGCTATCAATATGGGTTAACAAGGTCTTATAAAATATAAAAAGTTCACATATCGACCATAATTGGGATGCGAAATTATACATTTTAAGCACAAAATAATCATTAAATCATGTCGAATTACCAATAATGGCAATAACCCTGTATACAAATAATTTGTACTATAATTATGCATAGTTTGACAATGCTATGCATTATTATATTATATTACTAATTATTTGTATTATATAGCAGCCCTGGCTCGCTTCGCTCCGGGAACTTTAATATTTTTGCATAATATGAATCACTTTATCTATTGCTGAAGACCGCATCAAAATCTGTTACGTAGTTTTGACCCACGCCCGCCCAGACAGATAAACAATTTAAAGTGGATTTTTGGCATAGGTTTCGTGCAAATACAATTATGTATTATTAGCAATTATGTATCATCTAAATACCAATACACACAAAACAATATGATGTAAACCAGCTCCACAGGAAGTTTCACACTTACTTACGGCAGCTTATAAAACTATGTTATTTTGTTCAAACAGTTTTATTTTAGTTTTTGAGTTAAACCTCGTTAATTTTATGCAATAGTTTTGCTTGATTACCGGACAAACATATAATAGGTACAGCAAGTTGGCAAGAAAATGAAAATAATGGGACCACCACTTTCAATGGTCAATGGTTGCTTTTCAATGGTCACCCAATTACAAAGCAACCAATCAGCACAACACTATTTTAAAATCTACCAATAATAGACTTTGTTTTTATGCAACGTCAGACCTTTGATATATATTTGTCATTACGTTGCTAGCAGACATTAAATAACTTGCTGTAGTTAGACTTTTTTACAAGCTGTACATAGTCCGACTAAATAAGTCCCGTATTACAGATTCCGTTTGCCCCAAAGTAGCGTCGCCACAAAAAGTGCTTGTCAAACAGCACATAAGCACGTCCGTCGATTCCGCGGTCACGTTATTACCGATTTGATACACAAACAAAGTGGCGGGTCCGCACACAGTCGTGTCACGTGGAGCGACACTCACTACCAGTAGTGCGTTACATAGCGCTGTTCTACTGTTATTCAGAATATGTGAACAGCGAGGACGTGACCGAAGCTGTGGAGACGCTATTGTTGTGATATAATTTTACTATTCTTTAAAATTTTGTTATTTGCTTGTTTTCATCTAATAAAATGTAGCTAGTAATAGACGGGTATTGTAATTATAAATCAGCCACAGAGATGTTTTTACGATCGATTAGCTCCTCCTGCAGGGTAATTAAAAAAAATACGAAGATTTTTTTAGATTAGGTCTTAAAATTTTTAGGTATACTTAATACTGCATTCGAGGATAGAATGAAGAAGCTCTGCTTTCGTATAGTAATCCTTAACGATTACTGTAGCGAAATATGAGTTATACTAGTCAATTCTTAAAAAAACTAGTAGGTACAAGAAGTCTCCACGGCGACCCTGCGCCGCAGTCCTCACGGGCCGGCTCGGGCGGATTTGTTTTATGCCCACCGAAGACATCGACTTACCGCGACCGTCCGACCGGGGCGTCTTCTTAATTTTATTACACGGCCCGGACTCCAACAAAATGTCCTAATTGTGTCTCGAAAAACCAACCTGGAAAATGGAATTACCAATTTTGTTTCGTCCGCCTTCTATAGAGGTCTTATTGGGTTATTTGTGCTGCTACTTACTTGATGGTCCGCTCTTGTAGCGATAGCGGCTGCGTGATGCTGGGTGTTATATTAGTTTTTCCTTTGTTTGGATGGTATTGCTTGATATCTATAGCCCTTCATTATACTATGTGGTGTAGAGTCTGTTGAAATTCTGGATTATGATTAGAACTCTTTGCAAATATATTTTTTGAGTGACTGTCATGTTGAGATATCATCGCGTCGTCAGCAACTGTATAATGCAACATGCAACTATGACAGTGATAGACCAAAATTTGGTCTATCACTGTCATAGTTGCATGTTGAAAATGTTGAAAAACAACCTTTTGAAATGCTACATTTAATGTAGCATTTCAAAAGGTTGATTTTCGGATCTCAAAAATTTGAGGATCTCTGGGATCTTTTGATTGAAAGTGTATCTATTGTACTATATGTACTATCTAGTTGGACGTGACGTGACAGTTATTCTTAAATAGAAAACAAAACTCAACAAAACTAAACTCCTATAAATACAGGATTAAAGCAGCTTCGCCATATACCTACCAGCAATTATGTATCATCTAAATACACACACAATACAATATGACGTAAACCAGCTCCCCAAGCAGTTTCACATTTACAGCCAGCAGGCAATAAAAATTACACTCCCAAGCATAAAGCTAGCCCGGAGCGACTAGAGTTTAAGTGTGCGTTCCACATTCGGCACCCGTTTAGTCCGGAGTGTCCGCTCGCAAAGCACCTGTAGTCTACAAAATATAGTGTCGAGAGCTAAGGCGAGTAGAGTCGCGAAGTTGGCCGCAGTTAGGGAAGATTTGTCGCGAGGAGCCCGTCGGCTAATGCCGCCATACTCCTGCTCTTGTAAGTAAAAATTATGATTATCGCCCGGCGCGAGCTGAGCCCTTGATCCCTAACTAACGGCCTGAGACGCGAGACTTTCCTTTTCTTCTCAACTATAACTCTTTTTTATTGCCTCCTCGGTTGCAGCGCCGGCCACTGGATTACGGGCTGACCTAACTGATCGCCGAACTAACTACTGCTAACGTACATTATTTACAAATCGGGATATCGCGAGATCGGACTTGTTTGTGAGGTGAGGTAACATACTAAATTGCGGGTGGTAAGTGGGTAAGATAACAGTGTTGGGTCCGGGTAAGTGCTTTAACTAAAAATGTTCTGGCATTTGCGAATATGTTGACAATATTTTACTTAAAGCTCAGCTTAGAAGGATACAAATATTAAGAAGGTTTACTGTCAAGATTTATTCAATAGACAATCTAGCTACCATCTAAGATAAATGTTTAGAGCGCACAACTACGCTCAGAACTAAGCACTCAGAAGTGTTTATACATGTACCGTCAGCATAATAAAACACGGGAGTCGCTCAAGTGCAGTACAATACATAAATGAGAGAGGCCGAGACGCGGAGGCTGCGACGGTCGATTAAGGAAGCGAGTGCACCGTTGCCTTGGCGACGACGCCATCTTGGAAAAGCCTCTCCCGCCACCCCTCGGCTACCCTCAGCCCTGGTGGGTCGTGGGTCGAGCCCCCACTGTAAACAAGTCGCTGTATCGTTGCACTGAAATACTCGATATATTTAAAAGGCTCTCCAAACGCCCCCCTGAATCACAGTAAGATAAAATTGTCAATTTACAGAGGATCAAAAAATATGATTGCAGTTTATTGGTTACTTACAATTGGTCAATTTTGGGAGTGCAATTTGGAACGTAGTAGTTACTTATTCATTACCTTTAAAGTAGCTAGTAACTGTATATTATTTACCAAGTAAATAACAAGTTTGAAAATGAGATCCAACAAAATTAACCATAGCGGTAACCTTGAGCTTACAAGAACTCTTGTTTGAAAGGGGCTTTAATTTACCTAAGTAATAAAAATTTATACTTACCTACTTTCTATATAAAAGTACTTAGTTATTTATTGTAGTAAACATTTATATAGAAAGAAAGAAAGAAAGAGAATAAATTTATTTAGTGCCAACAAATGGGACACAGAAAGTTAACGATCAGATTATGAAAAATACACAACATTTAGAAATATGCCCCATGGTTGCACTAAATAGGTCCTGATTCAGCATATTGTCAGACTCAGGTCTGACGCTGATTTTCAATCAGGCCTAAGTGACAACACGGATATCAATAATGCTTCTTAATAATAAAACACATCAAAACAAACAAAATATACAGCAGATACATAAACTACATACATAGAATAGTGGGCAGAAATAATAGAAAAATAAACAACAATAAACAAAACAAAAGATATATATTCAATTTGCCTCTTTTGAATATACTAGAAATCCACCAGTTCCTCGGATGACTTGTATTATAAAGCGTAATGTGGAATCACGCTTAGTGAATACAAGTCATCGAGAAAGAACAATCATACTGTTATCCAAAGAGATTGTAGATAGATCTTCAGACTCATCTCTGCTAATACCTAATTGACTTTGTATTGGTGTTTTTCTGTGTAATAAAGAATATGATCAAGTTATTAGACAATTATTGCTTTTAAGTTAACTGACTTACATACCAGTGCCAAGTGAGATACCGCTGACATCTTATTTTTTAAATTTACGTTGCTTTTATGGTACGGCTTTGTATATATATATACGAGTTGAAATAAAGGTTTATATTCTTACTTTCCATCCAATGGTTGTCTGTAAGAGATTGCCTAAGTTGCGATAAGACCGCCATTTGTACTATTTAACTTCTTTTTTCTGTATTTTAATTTTTCCATGGTGTGCAATAAAGCTTTTATTATTATTATTATTATTATTATATTGTCACCAATTCAACTAATATTTGATTGAACTCGCAATAGATCCAATTAATACCCAAATTAATTTTGAATATAAAAATAACTGTATAAGAGACATCAAAATACAAAAGTCCTTTACTACCTTCGAAACCCTCTATGTATCGAATGCAGTTTTTATTAACCTTCAGATTGGACTGCAAGCTTTCTGTGGCAAATACTATATTCGTTGTTTTCCAAATGCTGAATATCAGCAGTGATTTTGAACGGTGACCGTCCAATTACGCGTGAACAGTCGCAAAGACAAATGGCGACCATTACTCAAGATTAGGAGCCGCGACCGTTTGCAGACCGCCTAATGCTGCCCGCGCAACTAAATCATACAAAACGCTTCTTTCAAACTCACTCGTATATCAAGCACACACATTTTTCACAATAAAACCAACACCAACCTGTTCAATGCTCAACCATTCAAAACGTTTATTTACCAATCTCAATGTAATTTATCGCCCTACATAGTGAAGCATTTTCCGTTACACATAGGTACTAATACCCATTAAGTTCATATTATTAAAGTAGAAGGCAATCTGTACAACGTTTTAATGTATTATGTAGAATTATAAAGGCGTAGAGCCCCGCTTACTTCTTATGATTTATTCATGAGGGAAGAACAACGTTAAATTTGAACATGCCTACTTGTACGGCCGCTGTACTATAAAATGTCAAGCGCTCTATTAAGTAATTTGATTTTTTATCAAGATTTATTGGTAAATATAATGAAAGAGTCGGCTTGGATGCTAATTGATATGCAGCAGAGAGAACATCAAGAAGAGAGAACGATTTGAATTGAGAAATTCAAATCGTGAAGTATAAAATCCAGCATTTAAGTAGATATTTTGTCAGTAGTTACAAAATTGTAAAGCTGTTTGAGAGTGCAATATACAACAACAGAAGTTTGCTCGAGTGTGTGCGAGGGCTCCAGCGACCGAGCGATTTTATACACATAATATTTCTACAAAAAGAAAACTTCTTTGAAGTCGCGAACAAAGCCAATCCACCGCGGTTATTCGTGATATTTTCAGGCAAAGTCGTACCTTATTCGCAAACATCGAATCCCGTATACAATACAGTGCGAAACGAAATTCGAAGGATAGATAATTTCGGAGAAAAAGAAATAAGGCGAAAGGGAAAAAAATATAAATTGAATAGTCGAATACACGCATCCCGGCATTACCATAAAGGCAACAGGGATCAAGTCGGATTCCTCTACGAACTTTTTTATTTTCCTTCCACCTCTAAATCTCCCAGGGAAAGCTTCGCGAATCTGCAAATGTTGATTTGATGATGTCGTGTCGGTGCGTGCGACACGCTCGCTCCGCTCAGCTCGCGTCGCTCGCACCTCGTGCAGTTATTGCTGACCTGATTTGATCGCTCATGGCGCGACAATGGATGAGGCAGACGTCAGCACGCCTCGCACGACTGTCTTTTGATTACTTGCACTTTTATTGCCCCTTCTCTCAGATTTGTTGCTCCGGCGGAGATGAAATCTGTTTTAGTGTTTGTTTATTCACCGCATCTGAGATTTAAGCAAAGCTGCGTATGGAGTAATGTAAAACAATTGAGTAGTAGTAGTAGGAGAGTAGCGTCGGCAGTAGATAGTGTCGAGCTAACGAGCAGGAGCAAAAGGTTGTGGCGCGCGCCGCTGGAGGGCGGATTACGGTGCTCATCCATTGCGGTCATTAAGACACATTACCCCCCGCCGCCCGCGCACCGCACCGCACACCCAACACCCGCACAGACCCGGTTTTTAATTCAACTTTCCTCCTTCACCAATTTGCATGATTACTTTCGTTTTTATTGTGCTCCTCCGAGCTCTATTTGTTTAAAGTATTGGTTATTTGGATAAGCCAGCACACTAAATAAACGTGTCTTCTGAATTAAATAGCACTCATGCAGCGGTACCCATAAAAACTTATTATTGGCAATCTCTGAAAAAGATCTTTTTAGGTAATATCTGTGTCGTTAGTTGAGTAATATTGTTAACTCTTGTTTTTAATAAGTACTTACCTACATATGTAAATGGTTAAAATAATATTTTACATCAATATCAGTAAATTGAGTAAATTGTAACTTAACGGTATAATAAAAATGTATTGAGGCTTCTCGGCTTAAGTGAATCAATAAAGGCGAGCAATAGCAATAAATTGCGGGCCAACAAGTCCAAAGTGCCAAGAAACAACTATCGGAGCTACAATTTTGAAACAATTACCTTCAGCTCAATATCGTAAGATTAAGAAAGTCCACGGTCGGAATTAGGATTTGGGAGCGAATGAGGGCAACCGTCTTAACAGCCCGACTCCACAAATTGCGGACCTTAACGAGGGCATAAAACTCGAGTCACTCTCCCGGAGACGCCACAGATTGTACTCAGACTTAGTTCAGGATTAATGGTGTAGAAAACAGATTATCATTGGCTGGATTTCCATTAGTGTAGACCCCTGCCACCGGCGCGTGAAACCTACGCAGATAGCAGCCACTCGCTGTTATTATTTTCCACATAACGGAGCAGTGCCTCTCCCAATTTAATTCTATTACGTTCTGTCGCGTTTGAACGACAGCACAATAAACTCGTTTGAGTGGCGACGCCTCGCCCCGCTACGCCGTTGCCGTCGTAGTCCCGTAGTGCCGTCGTAGCACTCTGCCCTGATATACGCTCATTTGATTTCCGCTGCTGTTTTGTTTATAAATTTTATATTGAGCGCGGTTTATGCCATGTTTGTTTAGTACCGAATACGTGAGATTCATTGTTTTGTAATGCGCTGCGCTAAATTGAATAGATAATACAATAAGATGTATGGGTAGACTCCCGAGCGCCGTGTTTTCATACTAATGTAATATAGGTTTAACTTTGGTTTTTTAGGTATGATTTGTCTGTAAAAATTATAAAACTTAATAATATTAAAGTTAAAGCCATATTACTCCCTTAAATCTAACGATTTATTTCGTAGATTGATTATTTTTTAATTTATTCTATAATTTTATTTATTTATTTATTTATTTATTTATTATCTTTATGGAGGTCCAACAGCTTATTCTAATTTAAATAATAATGTTACTAGGTGATAGATAGCCAATTACAGGTCCTCGCGTTTAGTAATACATTAAATACATTTCCAGAAACAACTAACTAAATACATTAATTAAATTACACATTTATAAACATCAAAGTACTTAAACAATATACAACCAAAGTACAGTACAGGTAATGCAGCATTCTAGGCAAAGAACTGTTCACTCATTCGTCGCCTCGCCACCGGAATACTAGTGCAGAATAAATCCAGGTCTAGATATTTAGCCATTGAGTTAAAGCTATTGCTCGCTCGATTAAGGAAAGAGTTTTGCCGATAATTAGAAGAAGATAAAGGTACATGTAAGGGTTTTGCTGACCTTATTAACTTAGCGGGTGCATTGAGACGAAGTTTACTTAATAGTTCAGGACAATTTATGTTGTTTGAAGCAATTTTTAAAATATAACATACATCAGCTATATTTCTTCTGTCAGAAAGGGGCAGTAGGTGAAATTTTTTACATATATTTAGGTATTGATCAGATTTAAATGGAATTTGTAGGCGATAGCATATATATTTGACAAATTTGATTTGGATTTTCTCAATTCTTTTGAGGTACGTGTCGTAACGCGGGTTCCATATTTGCGATGCGTATTCTAAGATGCTCCTGACAAACGTGCAATAAAGAATTTTCCATGTTTTGGCATTCCTAAAGCAAGCAGACGATCGCATTATAAACCCAAGAGCCTTGGAGGCCTTTGCTACTATGCCATCAATATGCCTGTCATATAGCAATTTCGAGTCGTGAACAACGCCCAAGTCTCGAATCGATTCATTTCTAGGTACATGGTGGCCTTTTATCATGTATTGAAATGGTATGTTAACCTTCTTTCGACTGTAGGTAACAACCGAACATTTAGCGGGATTAAGGTCGAGTTTATTTGCCTGACAGTACTCATCCAGTCGCTTGAGGTCCGATTGAAGTAACTGAGCGTCGGACAAAGAAGTAATGGCAGCGCAGATTTTCATGTCATCAGCGAAACACAACAGTTTGGAGTGATGAAAGCAGGGTTCTATGTCGTTCACAAATATATTGAAAAGCAGCGGTGCAATTAGTGATCCTTGGGGAATGCCACTAGGTATAGGGACCCAGCTTGACATATAGTTATTTATTACTACTGCCTGAGTTCTGTTGCTAATGTATGATGTGAACCATCTAAGCAAATCGCCCCTTACCCCGATATTCTGGAGCTTTTTCAATAAGATTGTATGACTGATCCGATCGAAAGCTTTGCTATAGTCAGTGTAAATTACATCCACTTGTTTCCCAGCATCCATGCTTTCCGTCAGATAATCGTTGAA
Source organism: Hypena proboscidalis (assembly GCA_905147285.1). NCBI lineage: Eukaryota > Metazoa > Arthropoda > Insecta > Lepidoptera > Erebidae > Hypena > Hypena proboscidalis. The sequence continues at coordinate 5,884,978 of LR990132.1, forward strand.
TAACACGAGATTTGAGACGGTCGAGCGACCTCTGAGGAAACCATGTTGCGTTTGGCTAAAGCAATGATTTATAGCAGAATACACTTGACTATAGACAATTCTTTCGAATACTTTCGAGATAATACAAAGCTTCGAGATCGGTCTATAATTGGTTACTTCAGTCTTAGGTCCCTTTTTATGGACTGGAGTAATGAAAGCCGACTTCCATATGCGAGGGTAAGTGTTTGTCATAAGAGATTTCTTAAATAGAAGGGATATAGGAATGGCGATGGATTCAGCACATCCTATTAGTAGGCGAGGATGTAATTTATCAGGTCCAGCAGACTTGTAAGGATCAAGCTGATATAAAAGTTTACCGACCTCTGCAACGTCTATTTCCACTCTCGAAATGTCAGATGTGCCGGTGGAGAGGGTGTCCGAAATGTATGATGTATCTCCAATTGAATCAGGTGTGACAAACGTGGACAAAAAATAAGAGGAGAACGTATCGCAAATATCGTCCCCGTTAGACACTACAGTATCCTGATACCTCAACATGCATGGGATACCATTATCTTTGTTACGCGACTTTATAAATGACCAAAATTGTTTTGGATTCTTTTCTATCGATTTCTCTGTGGCACATATAAAAGACTCAAAACACTGTTTCTCTAGTTTTTTAATCCTATCCCGCAGAAGTTTATAAGTCTCCCAGTCAGACCTATTTTTATAGATCCTATACTTTGACAAGTATTTGAACTTATCCTTTATTAATTTTTGCAGCGATACCGAGTACCACTTAGGATACTTTTCATTGTGAATAACTTTAGAGGGTATAAATTGTTTAACCAAGCCATTGATTTTGAAGTAGAAGTAATCGATTGCTTCTTCTATAGGTCTGGTTGAGAACTCACTATTCCAATCCGTTGTTGTGATTGTGTCGTTAATCGAATCAAAGTCGCCTCTATCATAAAAATACTTAGTATGCGCTAACGGCTTCAAAACCGGTACATCGATAGTAGTAGCACTAATTGACAGCGCTCCGTGATGAGGGTCCACAGGTACTAGTGGAGAGTCACATTCGGAAACCGAATTATTTACGTTAGACAATACCAAATCGAGAATCTTATTGTACTTATTTTTGACGTTATTGAATTGCGATAAATTATGGGTTTGAATTTCATCAACAAGCAACTGCTCGTCCTGGCTGCGTGTATTTGTGGCAGACAGGGAACCATCACCATTAGGTAACCATGTAATATTACTCATGTTAAAGTCGCCCAGTATTATGAATTTGTCGGAGGGATAATGTAAAAAAGCGTCGTTAACTTTTACTAAAAAGTTGTTTAGTTGTGATGAGAACGTGTTTCCAAGATTTTGTTTGCACAGATAAATAACGCAAAGATGTAATTTTAATGTTGAAGTTTTTAGTGTCACCCACAAATCCTCGGCTGATGAGTGCAATTGTGGCTCTGGCAGAACAGAAATATCATTGCGCACTGCTATCAAGACGCCTCCACCCAAAGTCTGACCTGTAGAATCATATAATCCCTGTCCCGCCGCCAAACCGAGTACCGGCAGTCAAAAAGCTCATTGTTAGAGATACTCTCTACCAGCCACGTCTCGGTCAACACGACAACTGCGTAAGAATTGAGTGAAAGATTGCGGCAGAAATCATAAGTTTTGGATCTTAACCCTCTGACGTTTTGATAATAGATACTTAGCTTCGAGCACTTAGCCATGAGTGGATCCTTATCATAACAGTTGAAAATATTAAATATATTATTTAGGTTATTAGGTTTAGATAACTACAAATAAAGTTATGTAAAGGTAATTAAATAGCACACATAGTAATTTGAAAAGAAAACTCTTCAAGTTCTCGTAATATATCGACAACGATCATTTTAAATTAAATAAACGAGTTTAGACTGCCTTGATAGTTTAGTGGTTTGCGTATGTGCCTCACACCGTAAGGTCTCGGGTTTGATCCCCGGGTCGGGCAAAGTGTAATTTGCAAAATTAACAATAGCAGCACGGAGTTGGACTTGTGTCCGGGGGATGGCGATAGGCTCACCTCTTATCCCATGGGACCTAAACATAACAGGTGGAATGTGGGTGTTGTACATACCTCTACCACTCTATGTCATGTTATAAGAGTTTATAAGTTAGTTTTATAACCTTAAATGTTTAACGAATCAACAAAATAGTTTATTTTATTCTGTTAAAACAATCTTATATTAAAATGTACAACCTAAAATATTAAATATATACCTAACTATGTACAGCTGAAAGAGAAATACAAAAAAACTAACAAATGAAAATGATGGCAATTAAAATTATTAAAATGATCAACAAAATTCAACAAATTACAATTACAAACAATAAATAAAGTTAAACATTCGTTGCAAACAGACCATAATGAAATGTCACAATGTTTTTCCGTTTAAAAACATTACACGTACATACTGCGATGTTTTAATGAATACAAATTACATTTGCAAATGTGCTTAATCCTGAAATTAGTTACGCCCTCCCCGGCACCCCCGAGGCTCCGCTGCACCCGACTTTCATATTCTGTCTGCAGGTACCGCAGTGTTTTAGAATTTTGAAGTAGAATACTGTTTTTGAATGTGAAATGTATTTATGATTTCGTGAGATTCCTTTGGTTTGGCAATTACAAATGTTTGTTTTGATAAATTTCTAGAAGTGTAAAATTGAGGGTTTGCTGTCTGTCAGTCAGTTACCATGATAGTGTGAGTTGGCAGTTGTATACTTATATATAGTTGTAATTCAAATTAATTTAAATATATTATGGCAAATTAGCGTATACAACATTATTTTTACTTAACTAAAACACTGAAAGTACTTTGTTCAGAATGTATATATATAATAATAGTAACAAAATCTACTTTACTAGTTTTTATGAAATAAAACCTCATTTTCCAGCAGTCAATTTGTTCTTTTTTAAAAACTACTTGAGTGAAGTTTGTTTCTTATTTTTAACAGCTGCTTTAAGGATTAATAAATATAATGTTATATTCATAATTTAACATGGATATTAGTATATACCTTCAGAAACGTTTTTAATGCTGTCTCAAAACTCATGTCAAATCAGTTCCTCGCGATTATCGCAGATTTCTTACTTCTATTAAAAAAAATAGACTAATTGATTTACTAAACCTAAAAAATAACCAAAAAAAAAACACTTCGCAAATCATTGATTCCTCAATTACACCGTAACATTAATATTTAAATGATCAACTCAATTCAATTCTCAGATCAAAAACACAGATACACCTAGCAGTGTATAAGTAAGTACATCAGGGTAAAGGGAGGATGCTGTAGGTATAATAACCGGAATTGGGCTTCTTTACGCCTCATCTAGCGCTCGTTATGCCTCGATCGTAAATCTTCATTCCCCCGCCCACCCTTCACGGCTTCCACCCCCTCGCTCTTGATTTCGGCTCCCACTTGAAAGATATAACATATCATAATATGTTAGTAAAGTGATGAGTGGTTAAATACGAGCTTTGCAATGTGTTTTGGATGATATATTTCTGAATGGTTATTGTTGTGCAGCTGAATTGTACTGAAAAGAAACATACAAGCATTTAAATTATTATCTTAAGGCAAGTCTTTCTGAAGTTGAAAAGTATCATAAAGTAAAATTTATTATTTGTTTCGTGTCTAGCAATGTGTTCTAAGTTGTATACTTTAGAGTGTGTCTTTCAAATGACAAAGAGCTTGGAAAATCAGTTAATAATCATATCAATCCATAGCAATAATTGTTATAGGACAAGCAAAAACACTTTGAAAATAGACTCCTGTATATATATCCTGCAAATAGATAAGAAAACAAAAAGCTTTTGTTATGACGTGACTTATCTTCGGCTGAAATAATGAAGAGTAGCAATCTTATGGTCCGTATACACGCTTTTACTCTATAGTGAACTTAACGAACGAGACTCAATGGAAAACAAATGAAAATTCCTTCGCACTGAATGGGATGTACTCGGCGGTTTCATATGATGCACTCTGTAAATAGCTACACGATTAACAAACATAATTACTTAAAAGGCAGAAAATATATCAACACATATTTTAATAAAATTATAAAACAATATGAGCTTTGTCCAGTATTCTACGACGTTAACAAAAAATATTGAAATCGAGCAGAAAATATTTATTGGTTGTTTGAACGAATGATCGGAATTAGATATATTATTTGCATTTGATAGTCAAATCTATTTTTGTTTGAGGCAATTTTCCATCAACTCATGGGAATTCTTCTTCTCCTTATCGAATCAATGTATACAATAGTATACAAATAATGCCAGCCCAGTAAGTGTCCATGTTAACAGCGCTGTTATCTGTGGCCTTGTTGAGTTCATCTATGGAGCAGTCATTGGCGCAATTACACTATATTTGTGTATTGATTGTTTCTTATTTTTCCAGGTTGTATCTGAAGTGGCCAACCTGGGCTCATACTTGATTCTAAGATTCGTATATGTTTATCGGCAGTCTTCTATGGCGGCCGTAGAATTAAAAAAGCTGTTTCGGCTCTTCATTCTCACCGGGGCGCGGGGTGGTGGCATGTCCATGAAGAGCGTGTCAAGCATCGCTTTATTGAGTAGATTTTTCGATGCTAGATGAAACATCACTTCGGTCATTTGGTGGAGTGATTTCCGCTTACAGGTACAGCTTGTTAAGCGGGGTAGGTTTCAGGCACCCGGTCGTTTTTGGGCTTGTTTCGTGTAGGACTGTGTTAGCTTGTCCAGCACGGAAAGATCGGTGCTATACTGGACACGCAAAGTTTGCGGTTGGGCAACACAGAGCCATGCTAGTTGTTCGAACAATGTTAGGTGCCGCACCCCAGTGTGTGGATGTTAAGCGAAGCAGCTCTTGGGAATATAGGAGTAACGGCTTGTTTGTAATAATCACGTGAATGATATTTGGTTAATAGTATTTATAGATAACAATTAAACACATTTGATAAAGAATTATGAAAAGCCATAAAATCTCGATCAACATTACTATCATTTTTCATGAATCTATTTTTCTCATTTGTAAAGATGCGTCATAAAGAGCATATTTGTTTTTATATGTTTATTTTACTAGAGGAAAAGTTTGTCGATAACTTACATAAGAATAAAATCAACAATACAGGTTGGTCATTTAATTTTCTTGCCCTACATTTTAGTTTTTCTTTACGTAACGAAAAACAAGGTCATAGATTAGATTTTTTTACTTACAAGAAACAAAAAGAGAATGAAATATTTTTTTTAATTAATCGAATTTAATAATAAATTTATTTTCGTTCCCGAGAAATAAAGCAATGAAATAATATAAAACTTCGTGTTTTTAAATTATTTGTTGAAATTATAAACCAAATCAACATATTTCAGAACTGAAAATGTAAATCTGTAACTATTAGTACGTTAACTAGCTAATTAATTAACTTAACTATAAGTTAAAGTAAAGCACCAACGTTAATGCATTTCTAATAATAATTTCTGAATATAATATGAGAAGTTTTTAAAGTAATTGAACTTATATAATAATTTGAATAAATACATAATAATTGTCTTGTAAGATAAATTAGCAACACTACTTACTAAGACGAGAAAATGTAGTTTAATTTTCTTAAGCGCAGCGAATTCGAAACTTGCTAACTTTTGTATGAAGTAAACATATCTGCATGAGTTGAGTAGTGTTTGCAATAAATCCGTGTCGCAGTGTATTTATTTACTGACACCCCTCCCCCCGGCCCCGGCCCCTCTACCCTCCCGCCCAAGCAGTTCACCCCACAACGATGCACGATGTAATATGTCTAGAAAGTTTATTAAACTCTCCGTATGTCATATAATGTAAACTAGGTACTTGTTTATTCATGAGAAAGTATGTTTTGTGACGATAAGTTGGAAAGGTGTAAAGTGAGACGAGAGAAAATGACGAGGTGTAGGCCAAGCTCTTCAATATCAAATCGTCTACGCGAACTTTATTCTTTGAATGTGCTCATAAAAATGGAAACCTTATTTTGGTCGGAGTAAATCTTTTTCCGTCAATATATGTACTTCCATTTTATTTATATGTCTATTGGTCACGAATATCTCTGCTACTTCTTCCATAGCCCTACATACTTTTATCCAATCATGGAACGAAAATAGCATTTCCCAAATTCAAATCTCGAGCAAAAAGAATCATCCGAACGTATAGAGATCCCCGAGTTGGAACAAATTTTCCATTACCTAAAATATTGGCGTACATTTTCAGTGGAGCGGTTATATAGAGAGGTAGTGAGCGCGATATTATTCTGTAGTCAGGCGGCTTCAGGCACGGAACACAATTAACTTGTAAGATTGTCTGCGGAGGCTGCACTCGCTACCCTCGCCCTCCTCATCCATCTACCCTCCCTTCCAAACAAAACATCAATAAACGCCGCAACACAAGCTATTTTGGAACCTAACTTGTTTGATTAAGGTTTGTTTTCGGTTATTGCAGAATAAGTTTTATGTGGCGCATTTATTTCGCGTAGGTATAACAGTCCAGATACCCTTGATTGGTTGTCGTTCCTCTAATCCCGTTTTGATCCTTTCCACCCAAAACCTAACCCTCTACGTTCCTCGGCTAACTATTGACATGCGTGCGTACCTTTGCTTTTGTATTTGACAGCGTAATAATATCGACATGAAAAGATAATTGCGTTTTGAGGGAATTGTATTGAGGTTGTGAATCTTGAGTTATGGAGCTATGGAAATAAAATAACGTCGATGAGATGTTATGTTATATTTATATCGACGACGGAAAACGTAAATCTTGAAAACACGAAGAGTAAATCAGGGCCAAACAAGTTTTCTGAAATGAAACTAACATTGTGACACCAGTGTCACAATGTTAAACCTAGACCAATCGACGCACTATTTTTTTCATAAAAAAATATGACAAAAACCTATTTTTGATTTTTTTCACAAAATAAATTCAGTTGAAAAGTTGGTACTTACTTAACGAATGTACTAACTAACCTAACGTTACACCTCCTGGCACACGACTTTGAAAACCGCATCCGATTTCATGCTGTAGTTTTTGTGTGATGCCCGGACAAACATACACACATACAGACAGACGGAATGACAATTAAAATTAGTTTTTCCTCCTCTATTGTTTCAAAGTCCTCACATTTAATTTTGCTGAAATATTTTCCATGTTCAATTTGATTAAATTAAAATGTAGATTTTAGGTATAAAAAATATTATTTGTCCTGCACCCGTTCGCAATGCTTTTACAAATATCTTTATAATTAGAAAAAACTTGGAACTACGGTGAGATTTTATGAATGTCTATTACCTAACTTTATTTATAAGATTGTTTGATAATAGCATTATACACAAAATTTAACCCTTCCAGTTAGTATTAATAGAAGTACTTGGTTTTATACTTGCAGTAGACGAATATTGAATACACAACCATTCGTTAAAATTCTTAAGTCTATTATCTGTATCTAGACGCTATTAATAACCACGATACAGACATTGTCTAGTGTGGATATTGCTGTTATATCGTTTTATGTTCTTGTGGACTGAATTAAAGCTTATTCTTATTCTTTAGATTCGATTACGAACCGATACGATTTGATACATAAGATAAAATATTGTTTTCATTTGATTTGCTTTTTAATTAAATGAAAATAAGTTAATCATACTACTCAGCAACTTTTACGATATAAGTACAGGCAAACAATGATTATCATCTGCATGTGATCTGTATCTCATAATGAATGAATTGTCAAAGTATCTATATGTCACACAAGACGTTAGACTACGCAGGTGAATGTGTGTGCGTATATTACGTAGATATTACATGTCGTGTTAGTTTAGAGTAAATATCACACGCTTGGTATTATGATATGCTTTCGTAAAACACTCCAGACCTTGGTGGTTATGACGATCCTTGATAAAATAAAAACTCATAGCATTGTTTGTCACCATAAAGATAAGCGCCATGACGTGCGGGGCTGCAGTCGCGGCCACCGCACACACGCAGAGTCGACGCTCAGCAAATACTACGTACCCTAATTAAATATCAAATAATAAAAACTCGACATTGACTCTCTGATAATGGCGGTGTTTGTCCACAATGCTGTACAGACCGCCCAAAACCGACCTTTGACGTCAATTCAGCACTATCAACGCTTGACTACGGTTTTGATCCCCAACCGAAAGTGATTAGACCGGCGACACTGCGACCGCGTTAGTCCGCGAAAGCTCCCACCAAAAGGAGCAAAGAATCGGAAAGCGATACGACTAATCCCACTAATCGGGGAGCAATTGAAAAATAAAAATGTAGATGGCGGAATGATTCCATTTAGAGCCAAAACGATGCGACAAAATAATAAAAAAGGTACGGGCGGAACGGAATGGGCCTGCCCCGGCGGCCGGCGGCTAATATTGAAAGCAAATCCTCGGCTAAATCCTTAAAGCGCTCGGATTCGAGCACCTGGAAACTGTGTGTTTGCGCCGAGGCGACGCCGCGCCGACGCCACGCCGACACCGCGCCGAACTGTCCCGATAATCATTCCAAGGATTAATGTGTACTTTCTGCCTACTGTCACCAATTTTCATGAATCAATTGTTTGAAATTTGCTGGTATTTGGAGCTTAATTCCCTTTTAATATTCCAATTTTCAGCTGATTTTTACTCAGATTTACCAAATCTGAATGTTAAGTACCTACTTAGACCTTACCGTACCTTTTTTATTTAGTGACGTTGACTGTGAGTCGATTGATCTCACGTCCGCTGCAGCGCAGGCATTCTTTTGTTTTAAGAATATGCCGTCTAACTACACATTAAACACATAGCGCTACAGCGGCTGACAAGGTCTGTCTTCTACTCCTAGATTAAACTAACAGAACTGACACATAGATTTATGCCCAATTTTATCGGCTTTGTTATTTGGATTTTGTGTTATTTAGTATTCATGATTAATTTTAGTCAACATTATTTGTAAAATTAATTTAATATTTCAAAAGGTTTAATTCGCATACAATAATTTAGATAAATTATATTAAAAGATCCTAAGGTAAAGAGATCTGAAATAAAAAAAAAACGATATAATCTAAAAAACGTTATTATGTTGTAAATACATGTTGTATTTATTGCATAAATATGAGGTATTAGGGGTGAATGATAGAAACGGTGGAGCTTACACTTTTGAGCCATCATCATAACAGATATATATTATATACGATATTTCTTCGCAACGACTTTAAATTGCAGTGCGCGATTAGCTAATCAATGTATACCTAACTCGGTTATAGTCGACGGACAAGTGAATTTACAAATGTCAGGTACGCCGCCTGCTTTTATGCTCGATATTTAATTGAAAAAGCATAACATATAACATAACATAACATCACGCCTATAACACCCAAATTGGTGTGGCAAAGGTATAAAACACCCACACTTCAACTGTTGATAGTAGGTCCTATCCACCGGGCGCGAATCCAACTCCGTGCTGCGATTGAGAATTTCCTGACAGAATAATCCCATATGACACTTTTGCCTGACCCGAGAATTTAACCCGAGACCGACCGACCCGAGGTGGTGAGAGGTGAAAGGTGCATACGCTAACCACTAGACTAACGAGGCAGTCAAAATTGAATTTCAAAAGTGTTGGTCAAATAACATAATTCACCAAACGTTAAGTACCTACCCATGTGTCATATCTGCCTAAACAGTCACAATTGTATAATCTTTGATACTTAATATAAAAGGGCAAAAAAATATTTCAAAAATTTTAATCTATTAGATATATCAATCTATTTCTCTTGGTTTCTATTTAAAACACTTTAAAATATATATGCCAAAAAAACAAAAACTGTCTCTGGATTATTTATCAGTATTAAGTAAAATAAAAGTAAAAAATATTTATTTGAACACCATCAAAGATATTCAAACGTTTAGAATAGCAGTTCTTGGTTAGGTTGTATCAAAGATCTTTTACAATACAAACCTAGATTAATAGCTGGCTTGAGGCTTGAAGGACGAAGAACAAAAACCTCGTCGTACAAAATCATGTGTGAGTAACTATGGCTACTGCTAACCACCATATCACCTTCAATTCGTTTCCTAAGGGTCCGTAATTATCAAATTCACATTCAAATTTAAATCATTTATTTTCATTGGCGCCCCTTGGGGGCGCTTGAACACGTCAAAACAAAAATCAAAATACAAAAAATATAAAATTAAAATAAAACGTAACTAATTAAATTATAATACTGATTGCAGTAAAATGATTTGACACCGGAGCTTAGATTGACTTTAATTTAACTTAGAAATTTGAATAAAATCAATCCAAGTACCAGCTCCGATGGGTATTGCAGAAGAGAAGAGCTATCTGATTCTACACTGCCAGTATGTTTTGTAGTTCCCAAGACGGTCAAGCCCAGGACAAGCGGTCGTGTTTCCAGGACAACGCAATCTATCTCTCTCCGGGCAGTCGTCGCCGACGCCGTTATAAAATAGCTCACACACTAACGTGAAATTTATTTCCATTTCAATATAATGCACATATTTAACTCAAACAGTTTGAAGCGACTTTATCGTTCCGTTTTACTTAAATCTAGTTTTGTCTCAATACTTCATTCGAGAAGAATGTATAAGTTTTTCTGCAGTAGAAGGTTTCTTGCCTTCCCAATACAAACTATCATACAATAATACATTCCTTTATGCTATCTCTGGTCAATCGTTCTGAAATGTGTCTATGTCATCCCGCCATCTCCGTTTAAATTTGGAATGTATTATTAAAATTATATACCTACATATTTAACACGGACTTTTTACGTTCATAGGCTACTGTAAACTCAAAAACATACATATTATACATAACATCACGTCGTGATCGTCTTTAAATTTAAAGTAAAACAATTATACTTGAGTTATTTGGCGGAATCTTCTCAGTAGTGTTCTTTGTTATTATATTATGTATGTATGTTATTTTAAGTATAGTATGTTATGTTATGTTATATGTTATTGTATTTGTGTATTATATAGTATTCGAGTATTAGTATAGTATGTGTATTATTTAGATTTATTATACAATAAAGTAATTACACCTACTTTTATATTATGCACCTACCAATTATTTCTGCACCACCCTAAGGGCCTTATCATACTAGCGGATTACGAGCGGATTCAAAGCGGAGCGGGCGCGCAACGAACACGCCGCGCATTCGCAGCGAATTCGTTGCGGACGCGCGGCGTGGGCGCCATTTTGTACTGTCTCGTACAAACGCCAGCCAACCAACTTAATAAAATATTTTTTTCAAATGTCAAATCATTTTGCATCATAACGGATTCTTGTGGGATTTTATCTTGCTTAAATATTTTATGTTTGTTTTATGGTAGGTAGGAACGAAATTATTTAGGATTATTTTTTAATCGTTTGCAAAACAACACAAATTAGTCGCTCTCTTCCATTCGATTAATTGAAAATCGATCTTCCCAAATTCGTCGATGCTTTCGTTTTCGTCGCCGGCGTTTCCGAATTAACAAAGCCAACAGCAGTTTCCTCGTCGGAATCAATTTTGTTACTGAGTGTATTGTACGTCGTAAATTTGCTACAAACCCGCGACGAAAACGTAGCGTATTCGCCACGCGTCCGCGACGTCTCCGCTGCGCAGCCGCTGCGTGTTCGCGACGCATTCGCTGCGCGCCCGCTCCGCTTTGAATCCGCTCGCAATCCGCTAGTATGATAAGGCACTAAGGGTCGACTGGTAGAAAATGCCTTCGGCATTAAGTCCGCCTTTGTCACAAATTTTGTGCAAGAAGTTTTTAAATAAATAAAAAATAAATATATTACCCAGAAGGGTGTGACAGAGGTGTACAACACCCACATTTCACCTGTTATGTTTAGGTCCCATGGGATATGGGGGCGCCTATCGCCATCCACCGAGCACAATTCCAACTCCATGCTGCTATTGTGAAATGCCTGACGGAAAGTTCATAAATAGCACTTTGCCCGACCCAGGCTTCAAACCCGAGACCTCGCGGTGAGAGGCGCATACGCTAACCACTAGACCATCAAGGTAGTTTTATATAATCACATTTTGAGCCTGCTCGTTTAACTAGACGTGGACGAAAAATTATTTTTAGTATTGATTTTCTATTACAACTTTTTCGAACCATTTTGAATCTGATTAAACTGAACACTACTGGTATACTTATGTAATTAGTACATTTGGTATTGATATTTTTGTTTTCAAACCAGGATGATTTATTTTCCACTGGACAGAACTTTTCAATAAAGAAATAGCCCCGTTCCAAAATGTTTCTGATTTATAAGAATATATCTAACATTTTTATTAAAACTGACGTGAGTTTGTAACATTATTAAAATTATGAAATACGGGTGTTACTCACGTAATGTTGGTCTATTTAGGCGACCGCGGTTTCGCCTACACGTATAGACATTATCAAGACCCGTTGTCCCCCCTCTAACTTTTAAACCACAGGAGTGAAAAATGTAAAAAAAATATATATTATAGATCTTAATAAAAACTTTCAACCAAAATTGTTTTGAATGAGATACAGTTGGCAGTTTTTGAGATATAGCACTTTTTCAGCAACCGCAAATTATAAGTTTGTTATTGATACAAATTCCATAAAATACTATGAAAAACAAAGTTATTTTTGCTGGCGAGAAAATGTGTGTATTTTGGCTATTTGTCGGTAATCGGTACGTTTATTTATTTATTTATGTTGTTACGACTAGCTAAGGAACCCTATTGCGCGTGGCCCGACACGCACTTGGCCGGTTTTTTTTTATAATTTTAAAGTAAAGATATTTTTTCAAACTTTATACTATATTTTAATTAATCATTGATTAACAATGAGATAGAACATTTGCAAGTTCATCTATTTAATAGTTAAATTCTTAAAACAGCCTTGAAAAAATTTAAAGTTTAAAAACATGGCATCGAGAAAAGTGGACAAAGCTGTCGATTTTGTAAAAATTTCGAAAATGTTCGATATTTAAAAACCAGTGATACTATCTTGCAACAAATTTTGCATTTTCCAATCAGGCGTGAAGCACTCAACCTGCAGGTAAAGGATTATCCATTAATTATGGGACACTATTATATGCACCCATATTTTTGGATCATAATACTAAAATATAAGTAACTGAAAATAACAATGTGTGTAGAGTGATACCCTCATGCTGATATCCATGTACTCCCCTGGAATGATAGAAAGAGGAATAAAACAAAAGATACTCTGTGATATTTTTTATTATGACTAGAGGTTTTTTAAATTACAAAACAATCGGTATTTCCATAATGGTTACTCACAAAATAACTTTAAACTATTCGTGTTCGCAGACATTTTGTTTTGATATGTATAAATGAAAACCTCGAATTTCACATTAATATTATTAGGTCAAATCTATATATTTACATATTTATTTTCATAATTTAGTGTTTGCTTCACTGTAAGTAGGCACACGGAAGTAGGTTATACTAGTTCGTGTATTAAACTAAATTTTTATAACTAATGAATGTTTATTACTAAATAGTTACAATATTTTACAATTACATTCATAAACGGAGTTAAGTTATAAATATTTTAATAAATATTGAGATCCTGGTTACATTAATCTCATTGTTGGCGGCTAATTGGACGAAAACTCATTTTTAAATAAGTTATTGCAGTAACTATATTTTATTTTATTTATTGGTAAGCGGTTCATAACTCTGAGAACAATTTTAAAGTTAGACAGGTATAAAATATGACAAAGAAAATATTTCATTTTTCTTTGAAAAAATGAGACATGTATATTTGCCAAGCCAACTTTGTTTAGGTACCTTGTGGAAGCTTATATGTTTTCTCATGTACTATTCAATGAAACGTCACTTATTTATGAATGTATTCAATCGCACTAATCATTTGTATTGTTGAAGTACACGGTGACCGTTCAGAAATTTGTACATTTTTGTAGCTTCACGGTAACATTAGAATATTTACATTGAAAGTTTTGTAAAACCAAATACTTGAAATGTAATAGGTAGGTACTTTCGACAATTAATTATTTTATTAACAAAATTTGATTTAGAAATCGGAAAAATATCTTATTATAACTATTTATTTATATAAAAGGTAAAGTGATCGGTAGTGTATTATAGATAGGTGGTTTGTACTGTAACACAACTTGAGATATGCTCTAATATTCACAAAGTTAAGCATTTGTTTGAAAATATTGATATGTATGATATGCACAGTTCTGTGTTAAATGCAAAACAAAATAAATGGAGAAACGCATATATTTATAGTATAACGTAAATCTCCAGCAGGGCTAGCTTGTACGCGTGAAAACTTAGTATAAAATGATTGCCAAGGGTTTATATTATTGTTTTATAACATTGTTTCAGGTTGTCGTGTCATGTCACGCGTACATGCTGTCGCGAAAAACTTAATAAACAATAAACAATCTGTAATTTTAGTATTAACTGCTATATTATAACGATCTCAAATGCCCGTTATTCATTTTCAAATAAATTATCAAATTCATTTATACCTATATACAATGTTCTATAGGCTAACACTTAGGCTAAAGTAATCTAGTACATTGTAAGCTTGTAAAAATTGCACACATCGCTTTGGTATACGTACGTACATAACTACATATTTACATTAGAACGGCTATGCCCGAGCGCTCCAAAAATCTCCAAAAACGATTCCATCAAATAAATATAACATACAACAAAAAATACATATTACCGATCTCTTTGAATACAACCATACTATATCTATATATAGAAGTGAAACCTTGAAACTCGGCACTTCAAATTCTCGAAGATGTGGGTGATGGTAACCGTCATATTTTCACAGTTTACTGTAAGTTCTTTTCTTCAAGCGATTAACCACAAATATTTTATTCTGTGGCACAGTGGAGGAAATTAAATATTATATTGGAGCACTCGCGAATGAGCCAGAACGCCATCGTTAAGTTTATTGCCCGAGGTTTCGTAAGGAAGTTTTACAACTAATTGTGTGGATCCACCTTTTGTGCGCATCCTGTCGCACCGCCAGTCTTTGCCGAACTCACTGCTACACTTATAGACACGGAGAACATCTAGCATAATTTAAAAAGGGATGTAGACGTTTTGCTAAAGAAAAGGTAGGAAAAGGTACATATCTCGATCTGTCCGAGAGATTTACGATTGTCCTTTAATTGAGCTGACTGTTACTAACACTTATTAATAACTGGAATAAAGGAATTGTTTGTTTTTCTATCCTTTTATATTTTCTTTAAGTCAACATCCCTGTTTAGTAAGAAATTATGCGATAATGATGAGTGTTTGCTTTTGCAGTTTCCGTGTCTTATGTCGGGTGTGGTTCAATCGAACCAGTCCCACAGATGTCTGTAGAGCGGGTGTTCGGCGGCGTGCGGCGGCGAGTGGTGCGCGGGCGGCGACTAGGAGGCACGCAAAGGCGGCGGCGAACGCGGCTCGTCGCGGCCGCGCGCCTCGTCTCAGAGCATGCGATCGCCCACGCCCACCCCCGCCGCGTACTGGCACGCGGCCAGCGGCGCCGAGCCCGCGCGCGACACCGGCGACACCGCGCCGTAGCCGCCGCTGAACCCTGACGAGTGCTGCTTCGCCTTCAGCCGCAGCGATGCTATCGATGACGTCATCGCCGTGCACGGCTCCGCGCGGTACATGCTGTACGGGTTTGGTGGTGCCGTGTAAGGACACGGCGCTACACCGCCGCCGGCAGATCCTGCCACGGCCATGCCTCCGCCGCCGACGCCTCCCATGGAAGTCGCCGGGTTAAAACAGTTAACTGAACCCTGATGATGACTCGCTGGCACCACACCACCTAAAGGATTAACCGGCCATGGAAAACTTTTGGTACCGAGTGGACTAGGAACCTTGGTGGCCCAGTTGTTGTAAGGGTACGACGAGTAGAGTGCGTCCGTATCGGGGAAAGGCTGCATCAGCCCGTTGAACTGTGTGCTGAATCCGTTCTTGAAATCGACAGCGGCGGCTGCGGCCGCATTCATTGCGTTTCTTTCGCGTTTTCGCCATTTTGCTCTTCGGTTTTTAAACCATACCTGTGTACAAAGATAATAATTTAGTATAGTATTACCAGTAAATTTCACCTTTAGATGTAACGTGACGTGACTTGGTTGTAGCTTTTCGACGTTTCGTCCCTTTTTCGGCGTGTTAAGGGGACCGCTCGGATAGGTAAATTGAGTGGCTATTTGAGGACGAAAATATAAGTTTTAACGAGATTCAGAATGTGGACGCGACTTGCGTTGCGTAGTTATCAACTTTACTCATTACAAAGTTGACAGAGCGACTGTGCGCGGTATTCCAACCACGTAGCGGTGCCCCCGCCCGCCGCCGCAGCCAACGACCCGTCTAATTGCGGCCGCGAAATGAAGATAAACGAGCGTCGCGATTGGGTGGGACACTCGCCGTGACTTGATCGAGCCGCAATAAATGAGCGGCTACTGGGGCATCACCGCGGAGGATCCTCCGCAAGCTCTATCGATGTACTTATTTAGGCTGGAGCTGCGGGGCCCGGTTGCCGGGGCCGGCGTGCGGTGGCCGCGCGGTGATAAGTCGCCGTGAGCGCAGATAACGCGCGCGCTGATGTATGGCGCGCGTCCGTCACCGAGCGATCGATCGCACCGACGACACCTCTGCGATAAATTGCGCAATCCACGTAGCGACTGCAATAAATATCGTACCGCCAGCGGTATTTGTCTCACTCACTGTGGCGGGTTCACCCAGCCGAAACGGTAAATAATACCCTCTTTCCTCGGTTAAGTGAACATAAACGGTCGTTTCCACCCCATATACAATCGTTTATTTTTCGAAACATAAATTTCACAAATTCGCATGAGTGCATGTTTTGTACACAAGATGACACAGGTAGACCACGCTTTACATTTACCTACAAGTTTACATTTGTTTGCATAACAACAAGTGGACATTTTTTTTGTTCTAAACTATTTTTTTGTGTACTAAATTAACTCAATTAATTGTAGACTAGATTTTAGAGTGTGGTGTTCTACAATTGAAACATTTTAGCACCCCTTCTATTAGGAAAACGAAGAGCTTTGCACATCCGGTATTTCCCATTCAGACCGCGAACAAACGGGTGAAAATAACTCCACAAAAACGTTAAGGGGGGTTCAATAATGACGTTGGAATGATATTTATTTAGGTGCACATATGTGGAAATAATTTCCATTATTTGAAAAGCGTCGGACGATCGTGGCACCGCGGCGGGGCGCACAGGACCGGAGGAGGGTCGCGATATTGCGACGCGAGGCTAATCCTTTAAATATATTATTGCAGAATGGTGACCGCCCGCGCCCTCCGTCACCCGACAAGACACCCCGACACTTTTTAATGCTTCCCAAATCGATACTAATGCGTGTACGCTGTCATTTTTATGCTGGTTGTTTATTCTGTTAACAGCGTGTTATTCTTAACATTATTATAATTTTAATTGCAAAAATATGAAAACAATTGCATCCATAAGTTTAATATTCTTGTGTTATGTAAAGACCTCCATTAATCCCGCTATTCCAATTCCACGTCATCAACATCAACAAAAGTTTAAACAAATGTTGCATTACTATAATTTTTACGTTAAATATTACATTAATCATGATTATCCCTAACATCATGGATTAAATACTACAATAATTAATGTTGACTAAATATTTTTAAGGTTGAAGAACTACTACTACTACTATAATCATGATTCTCATTTACCTAACATCATGGGTTAAATACTACAATAATACATATTTTTAATTGTACCCTTTTTAAGGTTAAGGCAATTTTAGCAAGTTACCCTTACTATCCATAAGAAAAACTCAATTTTATTTGTTCCAAGCATCACTACATAGTATAAAACAAAGTCGCCTTTTCTGTCCCTATGTGCGCTTAAATCTTTAAAACTACGCAACGGATTTTGATGCGGTTTTTTCCAATAGATATAGTGATTCAAGAGGAAGGTTTTTATCATCATTATCACTACATAGTATAAAACAAAGTCGCCTTTTCTGTCCCTATGTGCGCTTAAATCTTTAAAACTACGCAACGGATTTTGATGCGGTTTTTTTCAATAGATAGAGTGATTCAAGAGGAAGGTTTTTATGTATAATACATGCATATTATAGTAGAGAAAAGCCGAGAAATTTAAAGATTTGCAATGTGATGTCGTAACAAACATATTTTTCTGCGCTTACATTGCAAACGCTGGCTTAACCTTACGAGATAGATCAAATTTATCTACTACGGAATTGTATATCTTAAAAAGATAAATAAAAAAATCCGCGACAGCATATGTTTATCTCCTAAGGATAACCCAGAGTAACCATTTTTATCTTTTACATATTACAAAAAAAATATGGGTTATTTACCAAGCTATTTTAAACGATACAGTATCATTCCTTATCCAATTAAACACATTAGATACGTTGTGCATTTCATGTAGATCGAAATTGCCCTTTACAGCATGTTATTTAAATGAATATTTTCAAAGATATTACAGATTTAAAAATTGCGGGACGTAGCGTTTGCGGCGGTATCGGCCGGTCGGGGCGGCGGGAGCGAGCTTGTTCAGAGGGACAGAGAATCGTCAGTAGTGCGTTAGGCTCGACTCAGTCAGCTTCGGGATAGATATAGAGCTGAGAAATGTAAAAAGTAAATAAGTAAAAATGTTGTGTATATTCCAAAGATAGCAGAAAATCTTCATGGTATAGAGAAAGGGGGAATTGTTTTACTCCAAATTTAACGCGTGCGGGCCACGGGCTGTAATGAATAAATAAAACTACTGGATAGATTTTAATCATTTTTTCAGTGAGTGACATAGGCTATATATTATATACCCGTGCGAATCCGGAGCGGGCCGCTGTGTTTTTATATACAACGTTCACAGTTTTTCTGTAGTGTATTTAGTATCAGCATTGTACCCGTGCGAAGCCGGGGCGTGTCGCTAGTTTCAATAATAATCTTCTAGCAATGTAAATGCCTTGCAATTAAATGAGCCGTCGGTCGATAACAATAAGTGATTGGTACAATAGCAGCACAGTGAATACAAATGCGTGCATTACTATCCTTATTATAGCTTTTATTGCAGGATCGGATTCGATACAAATACGATAATGTGATTCTTACACATCTAAGTGCTATTTATTTTATTGACTAACGCTATAGTGTACAAAGAATGTAGATTTTTTTATTCCACTTTCTTTGTCAATATTAAGCAAAGCAACAAACAATGAACCTTTTGGTCGAGCTGTATTTTTAAGAGAATCTTAATGCATAAATTGCATTAACAGAGCCTTTGACTAACAAGATAGCAATCTACGAATGAATTTAAACGCAAATTTGTTGTCCTTCGAGAATACATAGTAATCTATTTGCATTAACATTCGATCAATTTTGTGAACACAATATAAATCGGTAAACATTATTTTAGTGAACTATTCTAAAAGAGAGTATACCGATTTATCACAAGTGACGGTAGGTCGTAGCTTATCAAGTTATCATGCGGGACGCGCCGCATGTTCGCCAAGATTAATGCGAACCTCCCGACACGCACAGCCAACTACCTACGGGCTACGGACACATGCCTTCAACGGATCACACATTATGCCTATCTACGCCAAATTATTCTAAGGCCGGAATTAAGTATTCGTAGCAAGCGCTACGAGTGCTACGACGCTGTAGATCTTTAATATTTTTTATTGCAACCGAAATGACCAAAAACTTTGTTAATTGAATGAATTAAATATTTTTAAATTTAAATCTAGCATCTACTGTTTCATCGTCAAATCGTACATTAAATAGAATGAGAGGGGCAGACATTTTACTGAGTTGTTTTTTACAGAGTACCTATGTCATTCCTACATTATATTTTACAGAAAATTATATCACAAAACACGTTGCCTTTACTGCAAACAATAAATATAATATCCGTACAAATATTTAATATTCCAACACCTAGTCAGTAAATAAATTACGAACGTTCTGAATTCATTAGGTTAGTTTACCTAGTGATGAATGATGAGGCACCCCGCAAGTAATGAAGCTATTTTACGGTCAGCAGGACCGCAGGGTCGCTAAATTGCCTTAAATTTAAATTAAACTGGAATCACAGTTTTATTAGTGTCATCAATCAAACTACGCTTTATCCGACAGAATGGCCATAGTTTACGAACATGGGATTATGGATCTTATATAGTTGAGGAATAGAACTATTTTAGTGTGCGCGATTAGAACGGAGACTATTCCAAAGTCAAATAAACACACGCTCGCATAAATGGATATAGCATAATAAACTCCGGATTGACGCGTGTTTCAGTCAGGGTTGCCAGACTATTGTGTAATTAGGAATTCATATGAAATGATCGAATGTTTTTGTATTTATAATAAAAAGTTTAATAAGTTTTTTTTTGCAAAACAAACTAAATGAGGTGGTTTAATCTTAATACCATATTTACAACTATTTCTACGACAAACCTTTACACAATGGATCTTTTATGTTCAGTAATATTTTAATAGCTAAAATATATACAGAAACAAACACATTAGGTATCCTCTATATAATCTCGAGTTGCACTCACAGCAGCTCGAGAACATCTAATGTTAGGAGCAAGGAAAGCCTCTGCTAATCTGTGCTGACCAGCCGCTGACGCCCCTAGCTACGAGTATATTATATTAAATGCACCCTGCCGAGCGAAACGGCAGTAGCTTTCACATTATGGACAATTCACTATCAACAACAAAACCGCAGAATAATTTGCTAATTTAAAGTCATTTCGTGTGGGTGATTGGGTATTTCATCTGAAGTTACGTCAAGAACAAAATACTAAGAGTTTCACAAAATAATCTGTTCAAACATTTATATAATATTAAAGTTGAAAAAATTAAGAATCCAGCAGGACTCGAACCTGCACCCCCTGGGTATACGCCCCAAGTGCTTTGCCAATTCAGCTATGGAATCGTATGCTGCCAGACTCGAAATTTCTCAACTCTTTTTGTGCCAGCCGAAGCTAGACGAACCATTTCTTGGTTTTAGCGCCATCTATGCGATGTAATAAGTTACTTATTCACATAATCGCATACAGTACGTTTGAATTAAGATCAACACATTACTGTCGAGAGATGACGCATTATTATCAATACTTGTAATATTTAAAGCAAATTTTAGCTTTGCTATGCCTTTTTGTATTTATATAATATAAATACAAAAAGGCATAGCAAAGCTAAAATTTGCTTTAAATATTACAACTGTTAAAACATATTACTGATCTAGCTTTATATTTTGTTAATTCAACCACAATTCACAATAATCTAGACAGTAATTGTAATTGTTTTTCTGTGTT
Organism: Hypena proboscidalis; assembly: GCA_905147285.1. NCBI lineage: Eukaryota > Metazoa > Arthropoda > Insecta > Lepidoptera > Erebidae > Hypena > Hypena proboscidalis. The sequence continues at coordinate 5,906,365 of LR990132.1, forward strand.
CAGTAAATAGAGCTTACAGAAGTTGATTTGGCGCAAGTCCGACAGTTATATAACCACAGTATCTGACAATAACGCGATTTTAGCCTCCATTCATTGATATAAATTCCATGCTAACGCGTGCAAAGTCCGCCGAATCACAACACTATACCGTAAGCCTATCAAAACATAATCGGGATAACTCATTGGACGTCTAGTATGCAGTGCGCTCAACTCGGCGTGACTTACGATGCGCAATAATAAACTCTAAAACTTCACGTACAAAGTAAACTTTCCCGGAATACGTTTTCTTGGCAGGAATATTTCAAGTGGAATAAATTTAGTAATTGAAATGCGCTAATACCGTATCTCTTGTTTACTGTAACAAATTCTTCGTGTAAGATTATTCGTAGACTACCGGTTGGGCACGAGCCAGCCGTGATTAGAACATGACAATGTTATTTAATAATTAAATTATTGGTAGATTTGTTTGTATTGTAAATGTCAATATTGATGTGGTATTAGCGGAATTAACTATGGCACGGACGGTCATTTCACTACTTGTTAATGCATTATCCTTTGTCTTAATAGTATAATGATTGATAATTGAATGTAATCAAATGTATTTAATTATATATATAATGTATATCATATCTTGCTGGTTGAGCTATTTATACTTACTATTTTTTAGTTTAAAATTAAATGGATTAAACTCTACTTCATTTCTGAGTAACATGTAATAGCTATAAACAATCAGGTGCAATAAAACATGAAGCAAATTTCACAAAAAATAAAATTAGAGTACTCGTTACAAAAAATTAATAAAACTTTTCCTGAACAGTTTTACTAGATCACTAAGCAATCTAAGCTAGCGCAGAACCTAACATAGTTTGGAGTTCTTGCACGCGTGGCGAGTGTGTAAAAACAAGGTAAATCTCGCTAAACTGTTTGCATACAACGACAGGCGACAGCGACGTGCACTAAAAGCTCACAAAAACAGCCCAGAGCCGGCCCGAGCGAGCTTTTTCACGTAAAATAAATAATGTTCCGTGCTCCCCGCGCTGTCCACGGATGCGTTTCATACACGTTTTTTTACAATACAGTAAAATGTTGTCACAACTTACGTTTATCTATGAAACATGTTTTTTGTATGGATTTTTAGAACTGATTTATTTTGTTTTTAATGTTATTTATTTTCGTTGAATATTATAATTAGTTGCTGAAGCGTTTTCTAAGGTTAGAGCTACTTATACATTGAATTTAAAGGCATATTTACCATCGAAAATAAGAATAATTGGAATAAAAATTAAAATCACTGGCTTAACTACAACAAACCCGTAAGCAAATGAAAATACGATAAAATAAATGTCATATAGACCAACTTACTACTGCTATGTAGTTAAGAATTAAAGTTATATTTTTTTATAGGGATTATACAAATAATAAATCAGTAGTAAGCTCTAGATTTATAAAATGAGGTTAGAACTTACAGCGCACAGAAGTCCAGAAAGTGGTGATCGTGTCTCTACAATCTGTGAGGTCGCCATAGTCGTTAGAATTCTGTACTATATCTAGCTTATTCTACAATACTAGAATATTCTCAAGAAATATTGATTGAAACAACACAGGTTCTCTATAAATCAATCAAACCTTGTTTTCGCAATCATCATTCTATTGATTTTATTTGCAAGAATATTCGCTCTACACAAATAAAACATCTCGGTGGTAAAATTATCTTGTATCTGATAGATGGATGGAGTAACTCGACGTCACGAAACACGATATTGGGGCGGTGTTCTCGTCAAATGAAATGTGTCAAGTGGTGTTTCATGGACGATTGCCGCCGATGCCGGCCTGCCGCTTCTCAGAAGGGAAAATACTTGTGGGCGGTTTCATGTTAACTAATTGGTGCAAAAAATTGTTACAAATATTTGTGACGTTTGTTTTATGAGTTACGTGAATATTTTAGATCAATATGATCTCTACAATAATTTAGTAACATATGAACTGACTATCAATAAAAAGCTTTTTCACTTTGGTTGCAAGAAAGAGGATTTATCTTCACCTCATCAGTTCGAAAAGTTGTTCTTAGTTGTATGAAAACTGTGAGCAAAACTCAATTTTGCTTCGAGTTTTGCTCTCGCTCGCATCAAAATTTTTAGTTTCTGTCTTTGTCTTTTTTGTGTCAAACAACTTTCACACCACGTCATCTAGTCCCAAACTAAGCAGAAATTTAACTATGGGTACTATTTTGAGCTGCTGAGGTGAAAAGCTGTAAATAACTTTGATCTCGTGTCGCACATAAAACTCGTGCTTTTGAGTTTCTCACCATGCACGACTGCAACCTAGAATCACTCGCTACAGCTCATGATTCTACTATAGAATCTTTTGCTTATTCTATATCCTCTATATTCTATATTCCTCGCAAACGTGGCTTTATTAATATATTATACAAAGTAAATACGTATTTTGCTCTTTTGAAACACAAATGACTATTGATTGAATGGGCAAAAAAATATAATCTGCTTGGTAAAGATAGAAACAAGAAGTCGATAAAAGTTTCACAAAATACTCAAATTAATTTGTATTGTTTCAATAACTACGATTAAGTTGCGAGATATTTAGTAGTCATAGTTAATTTAAAATACATAGACAACAAAGAACAATGAAGTATTTAAACAAGTATCCGAAACATCTCCAATTTAAAAGGTGGTTTGATTTGACAAGTAAAATTCGCAAGGAAGCGGGTAGTAAAGAAAACATGGAGATGAACATATCATATTTTACAAACGCTAATTGAGTCAATAAGCAGGCAATGACCCTAATGAGTTGGTAACAAAAATAATGTTCAACGATTTATATGCGCGCGCGCGCACAGATTTATTATACTGCGAGCGGCGCAACGGACGAGCGCACGATAATCCCCCTGTAGGGCTGACTAAATTAGAATATTGTTGTATTCTGTTTAATTTTAGGGGAAATGTTGCGATAAAAGACGACCGATATAACTTTGCGATGATTAATATTAACAGCAGTATGAATGAGTATAATTTTTCTTCAGGTACCGAAACAAAATTAAAATTATAAACTTATAGACTGGTATAGCTAACTACAGGTACCTGAACAAAATTTATATAGGTACTCATTCATACTGTTTCAACAAATAATATTGTGATGGTTACTTAAATTAAATAATTAAATAAATAAACAACTGCATTTCGCAAACCATGTACCATTTCTGAAATTCGTTCTACTTCGATATACAGTCCATGGACATCAACAATCCACAAAAGCAGATTGTAGATGCATCGCTGCAGCTGAGGACTACGGTGTTATGGCATATAAATAAATAAATAAAACATGAGCCAGTAATTTCAGGGCCTGAACTCAGCACCAAACCAGAACACAGTAATGCAAGCATTACTATTTGGCGGTAGGTTAAAGGTGAGACGGTGGTGCTGCCGCCCTCGAGCTTGTTCACAAAAGCTTTACCACCAGTTAAAAGTTGGTATTCGTATCTTAATTTAAAAATTAGGTATCATTATGTATATAATGCCGCACAGCCCTATCACATTGGGAATGTTTTGAAGAACACACGCGGCTGATCCGGCGCACTACTCGACAGTACAGACTGAAACGAATACCTAACACTTGAGCACGCCTCGTTCCTCATAAAGTATCGATTTACACGTATCTGCATGTGATAACCAGTAATTAATTGCCGAACGGTGTATTTGTGGACGGATAACCCCTTACTGTGCGTGGATATATCTTGGGATTGTTTGTTTTATGGGTCACACTTGTGTACAGAAAAATAAAAAATTGTAGTCTAGTTTAAAAAAATGCATGAACAGTAGCAACGTCCCTTTAGATTTAGTCATTTTTTCAAATGATATGATACATTCTGAAATAGGTGTTATAGAGCTCCTAGCCTTGTTGGTTATAAAATAGTGAAATGCATTTGCAATCCCATTCGTCACACACCTTAAAAACAAGTTTTTTTTTATATGACATATTTTTGACAACCCAAATTTTAATTACCGCAAAATAAAATACGCAATTCAATAAGTGACTGCCATGCCGTTACATTATTTTTGAATTTGATGATCAACTGGGTTTCTAAATTTATCCTTAAAATAGAAAAACAAATATCACATAAGTACAGCAATGATGATTTCATTTTCCTCGTTAGTTTATGACCCTTAAATTAATCATAATGTTAGTTAAAGATAGCAGGCGTAAAATTGATGACAAATGACACTTGCCAAATTCCTTAAGATTTTCTCTGATAGCTATGCAAGATGAAAAAAGATTCGGTGATTTATATCCCTTGTTTCATTTAAAAATGTATTTATCATGTCGCATGATATTTGAAGAAATATACAGTCGTGTTCAAAAGTAAAACTAATAAAAAGTTATGTTAATTATTTCAATAAAGTTTTTTAAGTAATTTGATTGAAATCCAAGCTAAATAAATCCAAAGAATTCACGTAATACACATGTTCGAAAGATTAACAAAACCTTGCGGTGCAGATGCCAAAGAAACCGTAAACTATTCTATGAATTCAGTACAAGCTAAATACTACTAACTCGGCTGCAACCGCAGAATCTCTAACAGGGGCCTTCCAAAACTATTGACAGTGAGTGTGGATGCGATCAGCCTTAAGCCTGGGATTATGAAGAGACCGAAATAGACGCATCAAATCCTCGTGGATTAAGGGATTCCGTGTTCCGTCCGACGGCATGGCACAAAAATACCGAAGGCGCGCCGGATGCGACGATTAGCCTAAACATCTAGCTCGTTAATATTGTAATGCACTCGCGCCTGTCACCTTCTCAAGACATAAAAAGTGCACGCCACTGTGATTGATTCCAAAACATTTGTTGTTTTGGTGTTATTTTCGTACTTTTGGTATTAGCTCTCTTAGGAATGTGAATTCGATTGTTGTTTCGGGTTTAGAATATCTTACGTGAATTTTTGGTTTTAACCTATATTGAGAAGCCGTACTCTTTTGGTTAGGCAAAATCAGCGAAATATCAAAAATACTCATTCTGAAAAGAATTGAGAAACAATAAAATTAAATGCCTCGGCTTCAGTTGGAAAATAAAGGTTAAGAAAAAGCTAGCTTACCCTGACTCTTGCTTCTGTTAGGTTCGTCCACATGGCGATCTCTTCTCGCGTTGACATATCGGGATAGCGGTTCCTCGCAAACGTGGCTTCAAGCTCCTGAAGCTGTTGGCTGGTGAAGTGTGTCCTCTGTCGGCGTTGCCGCTTGTTCTTCTTGTCTCCTTTGTCATCCATGGACGTGTCGTCAGGCCCAACCCCCGGGGTCGTTGACTCTGTCTTTATCGTCGCTTCCGTTAAGGGACGATTGCCTGGAGAGATAGGGTGAATTAGTTTAAAATCGATGAAACTTTTCCTAACTTTTACAATGTAGGAATTTTAGTTTTGTATTTAGTTTTTTTAATCTGTTAGGAGGTAATGGAATAATATCCTACTAAAACAATGAATTAGATGACAGGTAAGGTTTTCACTCATGAATCATAAATCAGAACGACGACTACCTACAAAGTAGGTACAAGTAGTCTGTTTTTATTAGTAAGCTATGGTAAATGGTGTTGGTGACACAATTGTTAAATAATAAATTCAAATTCAAATTCAAATCATTTATTTTCATAGGCCCCAGGAGGCGCTTGAACACGTCAAAACAGTACAAAAAATGATATAAAATAAATAATAAATAATACTAAATTATACTAAAAATTACAATGATTTGAATAACCGGGGCTCAGATTAATTTTAATCAAACTGTTTAGGATCGAATTAAAATCAATCTAAGTACCAGCTCCGATGGGTATTGCATTATGAGAAGAGCTGGTGAGAAACTCATGTGCACCATCTTTTAAAATGAAAAAATTAACAATATAAAAGTACATAAAAAATCACATAACAAGAGCAATTCATTTCCAAATACTATTATCATTTATGTAGTCTGAAATACTATAGTAAGCTTTTTGACATAATCTAATTTTAACATATTTTTTAAATTTACCTATCGATAATTCTATTGCGTCTAAAGGAAGTTTATTGTAAAAGCGTATACATTGACCTGGAAACGAGTTAGAGATTTTATGGAGCCTAGTAGTGGGCACAGCGAGTTTGTTTTAATAAATTAATATGTAAATGTCATACCATAGATTATTAAGTATTGTGTTACTGTTTTTTTACCCAAATAAATAAAATAAAATAAATAAAAGTATGTTATGCCCCAGCTACCAGTAGCGTAGTTAGACTCGAAAATTGAATATAAATAAAAATTGTAAATCATCCGCTTATGCTGTCGTTTTGCAGATAGTAAAAGTCAAACCAGCAAGCAAAATAGATTATTAAGTATTATATGCCTCACGTTTTGTATTTTAAACTATTGCTTATATTGTTTAGCAGCGACAGTCACATACATAACAGTAATTCATAGACGAGTACAAGTGAGGTTGAAGTATTAGCCTCTGCTTATTTCCTAATTCATTAGTACAGGTACATACCATCAGAAAGTTTCCATTCGCGAATGAACCGTAGGTATACACTGCGCTTCAAGAGCAACGCGATTATGCGAAATGTTTACCAGTCATCATTGAAAAATACTGATCATTGCTTAACTTACAAATACACATAATATATTTACAAGAGCAAAAAGTTTTCATTCACGTTTTTATTTCTGTTAGATTAATAAAAGTAAATCGTTTGTGATTTACTCACAAACGATGGGCAGATGATGTGAAAGAGGTTGCAGAAAGTCAATGGCTAGAAAAAGCCAAAGATAGAGAGGAATGGCGAAGATTGGAGGAGGCCTTCACCCAAAGAGGGATCCATTATAAAATATAATATCTAAAATCAACTAAACTAACATAGTAATAAGGAAATAACTAATAACAGTAATAACATTTATAATGTAATTTAGTATTTTTTTTCATGGATTAAAAGGCTTTATTATTAAATAGCTGACCCGGCGAACTTCGTACCGCCTTAGCGTAAATTTGATGCACTACTTTATTTTGTATAGCTGACCTATCTTATGTATGCGTACCTATTCAATTTGAACAGGAATCTATAATATCCCCATATAAAAATGAATACTTTTTTTTTTTTTTTTTTTTGCCGTAACAACCTTGTACAGAGTATTAGAAAACTACAAAAAAACATATTAGCCAAATCGGTCAAGCCGTTTTCATGCCAAGTCGTGACAACGGAAAACGGGTTTCATTTTTATATATATAGATAAAAGTAAATGAATGTGCAAGTTGACCTTAAGAAAGTGATTCGCAAAAACTGCATTTTTAAAAATATGCTACGAAACCAACTTTAATATAAAAGCAAATCAAACATACAGTTACCTATTAAATATAATTTAGATAAATAAAATGATAGAATCAGGGCCGCGGTTGGCGAGCACGGTAGCAAGCCCATAAGCGCTGGATTAGGCGCAAGCGCACCTAATACTTTTACGACAGTGCCGTAAATTCGTTGATCTCGATGAACGACGTCACACCGTGCGTAATTTATATCACTTACGTGTAATAAAATCTATTCTCGTATCATTTTACGGGTCATTATCAATGTAATCAGTTTTGAAATGTACTCAAATTCTAGTTTATGATGGCTTTGGATTTCATGTTAAGCCATGAAAACTAAATCAAACTATTATAGTGGATTCAGTGTCAATTAAAATTGTTTTATGTTATGACACTGTTTCATGTAAACTGATTTGTTCAGTTAAAACTGCCCTACAAAGTTACAATCAGTGCTCAAAATCATACAGCATTGTAAAAAAAATAATAGTTTAAAAAAACTAAAAAACACGCTTTTAAAGTACTTCTAACTAAAAAGTGAAAAATAATTCCTAATATAAGCTGAAAAAAGCGTGGGTTGCTCGATAGACGAAAAATATGGCACAGAGCGCCCCACGCTTTTTTCAGCTTATATTAGGAATTATTTTTCACTTTTTAGTTAGAAGTACTTTAAAAGCGTGTTTTTTAGTTTTTTTAAACTTTTATTTATTTTCTACTTTTTAGTTTTTTTTTTTTTTTTTTTTTTTTATATATTTTTAATTTTTTTTATCGAATTATTGCATTGTCATCGATCTTTGACAGGTGTGCAAAATTTGAATGAAATCTGTCCGTTTAAAGTGGGTCAAAATCGAGTCCAAAGGAGTCGGTTACATACAAACAAACAAACAAACAAACAAACAAACAAACATACAGGTGAAGCTAATATAAGCGTGTTAATAAAAATAATCATGGGCCTTATGTTATCTTAGATTGCTACAAGCAGCGCGGCCGAGTTCCAATGCGCAAGATTGAGTTTTCTTTGTTACAGTTCGCAATATCACCAAGTTTGTCGTCATGTCACGCAAAAAAATAATGAAGTAAATCTGCAAAATATCATTGGATTCATAACTAAACATGGATGCTACTTAGTAACTATAAAACAGCGTGTATAACAAAGAGTAAGTACGAAAAAAATCAACTATCAAAATGAACTGACCGAAAAATTAGGCAAGCTATCAAACGGGTTCGTATAATCCGACTACTGAAACAAGCCAACTATTTGCTTGCACAATGTTAAAATTCCCTCGAACGATATCACAGCTCGAGGGGACAAGTGATACGGTGTTGTTATTACATCAATTCGTTACTGATAACGCCTCCATCGCAATCAAGCCGCGCATATTGGCTTTGCTCGAAATCCCTGTGTCAATGTATACCTATTGTCTATACGCAACTTGTTCAATGAACACGGGTATAGAAAAGTAGCAGGTTAGGAATATGCTTAGGATGTAAATCCAATCCTGTATTTCTAATCTGCTTCTTTTGTAAATATTTTGTGAATCTTAATCTTATGAACCGTGCGCATTTTTATAATGTAATTTTATAATCATTCCACTTATATGGTTCAGATATAAATTGAAACTCATATTTAAAGTTTCTCTATAGTAGTAATTTTTCGTTTAATCATTTAGTAAATGACATATTTTAAAACCAAAATGCATTCCATTACCAATAGCATTGCCTTCATTATGTATCTGATTATAATCAGAAAGGAATAATAATAAAATATTGGATTGATATTCAGGATAAACACGATGACTATAGACATTTAGCGTAAAAACCAAAAAACTTTGTAGATAGGAAAAGTAAGAAAAAAGTGATAATGCAATCGAAGATTGATTATGTATCGTTTTACCTTAGGTTAATTAATTTTATTACACATTGGATTAACATTTCTACATATTTTTATTGGAATGCTTATCTTGATTGAACACTATTAAATAATGATATTATCATTGATTAAAATACCAATTGCAGAGAGCGCATTATGTGAGGTAATAAATCATTATTGTTTATTTTAATGTGTTGATAACACAATTTGGCAGTATTTTTATTGCACGTCCAAATTCGGAATTTCATGTAATGAAAAGCAAACAAAATATCGTCTGAAAATGCCTCTGCAAGCTTAACGACGGAGAGAAAATCTATTTTTTATTGGATTAAAATGTAAAATCACTAATTTTATAATACAGACGTATTCGGCTGGGTTTATTAAAACCATCAATCTGTGAGGTTCGTCAATCTCATTGGTGTATAATGAACAAGGTGGGATTATGGTCTCAAAGTTTAGGCCCCGAGCTACCGCTACCATTCTCAGCGACGATTATTCGCCGCCATACAATTCAGGGCTGTCCAATATGATATAACAACTCATTGTTTCTTAAATGACTATTTCCTATTTACAATTTTTATTACACGAGCGAGTGTATCATCATAATGTTAATATTAGGTACTGCTTTGTATGAATTTACTAATATTATATCAACAAGTTGTATAATCTTTCCATTGCTCTGTCGGAAAATGCACACATATTTTCGCGTACAAGGCTATATGCCATATTGCGTGTAGAAGTTGTGCGTGTCAACCCTAGATAAGTCCGATGCGCGTCGATAACGCGTCGATAGCGGTTATCAGCGATACGCTTTGAGCGTTCGCCGACCCATCCATCATTTCGAACTAACCTTTGCGTTAGTAGGTAACATATTTAATCTATGCCTTTGCCGGGCCGACATGACAAGAGCGGGTTGGTAAACAGCGCAGTTACATGTGTTAGCGATATCAGAACATGTTGCCACTTCAAAACCCGACACTCGATTTTGATAAAACATCGCAACGTTTCCTTTAATGTGTTTACTTTCAAATAGTTTACAACGAGTGTACATTCTCATTATGACACTAATCGAAGGCTTATATATCTATGTAGTTAGGTATTGGTAGACTCTGACGCTACCAGTTTTATGGCTGCTACGAATAAGGTAGCAACGATTTTTATTACTTAATGCGTATTTACTTCAAAAAAGATAATTTCGGTGAATACGTTTGTTTCGTCACGTCTTGAGTCGGTATAGTGCTGTGTTTATTGTATCACTATATCGTAATAAAAAGCTTAACAGTTGTAAAATCAATTTGTTTAAATGTAAGTGATCAATAAAAGTATGAGTATAGAGACTCATTTTTTAAAAAACTTCGCATCTTTGAGACGACTTTTTTAAAATATTCTCGGATCATAGCATTTTCTTGAAAGCTTAGGAACGATTGCCATAAGATTATCGTAATACATTACCATAATAGTAATTAGTAAGGTGGATTGGCATAATCTCATGAACACACCGCATTAGCAGTTAGGAGTTAGTTAGGACAATCCTGTGATTGAGCAAATGTCCCTGAGACTCAATCAGGGTATTAATTACCTAATAATTGGTACATTAGGATGCTTCAGTGATTACTATTTAGTGGTTTATTATGTATACGACTGGGTAGTAATTGTTACTATTAGACATAAGGTTTATCAATGTAGCAACGATAGCCAAGTGGGATACCGTAGGACTGCGAAGTAAAAGGTCTCGGGTTCGAACCCACGGCACACTCCTCTGTCAATAAATCGTTAAGATTCGTCTTTTCGAAGATATGTGTGTATTGATCATATAAATTATCGCTCGCTAAAGGCGAAGGAAAACATCGTGAGGAAATCTGCATGCCTAAGAGTGCCTAAACAGTGCTTGAGGGAGTATGAAGTCTACCAATCCGCACTTGGCCAGTGTGGTGGACTATGGCCTAACCCTTCTCATCATGAGAAGAGGTGAGCAGTGGGACATGTATTAGATACAGAGCTGCTATTATTATACTTTGTTTATCGATACCCAGCGAGCATGCATGACAAGATGTATGATCTACAACCCCTACCGTTGTTGCTGTGAAAATCGTGGCATATGTTCTTCCATTGACTGTTGATGATGATGATAAAGTGTTTTTATCTTGTATGTAGCATATACATTATATATAGGTATAGTATAAAGGTTGTTATAAAACTGTCATATTATGCTACGCTATTATCACAGCAGTACTAAAATATGTATGAATAGCAGAGTCGAAAATCAACATAGTTGTATTCTAATTATATCATTAATGTATGTCTATATATCATAATTATGTGTTATTTGCACAGCGTTTCCGTCATCATGAAACAGTCTTGACGTACAATGAGTAGGAATATAAAATGTTACATAACAACAAAATAATAATTATGCTTTTAGCATATCATTTTGAGATTGTGTTTTGTAAGAAAGAAATGTTTATTTGTCTAAAACATGGTGACAAAAAGATGGTACAATTCAATAATAATACACATGTTTCACCGGATAATCGGTATGCAAAATATACAATGTTATATCTAAGTACTTATATTATATTAAAGTTATAATAAACACTAACTTAATTGAAAAAAAGAAATGTATATGTTAAAATATAAAGTACTAACAAATAGTTTCACTCTTTACATTATTCATTAGAATCGAATGACATAAATTTGGCTATTGTGTAAAAGCAATGTTCGATTAACCATTTTTTTAACTGTGCTATATATTTATGAAAAATTTTGTATTGTATTAACAAATTAGATTGTTGTCATCACACCTATCTCCAAGCTCTTTGGTTGCCATTATGACCCTCAGATTTGTATCTTCTAAACTGTGGCGGTATCCGCACATAAACACGTGACATATGTCGACGAGTGCTGAATCGCGATAACAAAGTGTTCACAGAGAGTATACATATATACCACTTCCAATGTGCTACAGTTAGACAGCTGTCCGCCAGGCAATACCACCGAGCCTGGTTGGAGAATCCTCCCTTTGTGGTGGAGGAGCATTACACCCTGTTCCTCTACAAAACTTATATTATAATTAGTAAAGATTTTTTTTTCATTTGTATTTAACGATTTAACCAAAAAGCTACCGATTTTGAAAAAAAAATCACTATTAGATTGCTAGATCATTCCTGAGTAAAATTGGCTATATTTTATCCAGTCACCACGAGGGCGAAGCCGCGCACGGATACTCAATACAAGAAAGAGATAATGTGATGTCATCTCGTTAGACATGGTGCTACACACTTTTGCGTAGAACGTACAAATGATAACAGTCAAATAGATAGGCTTCGCCATCTTGTCAACGTGAGTAAGATCATCTATATCATCCATTTCATATGATAAAATTGTAAACCAGCCATGTCTGTACATTGGAAATATTCAAGAAACAATAATAAATATAACAGCAGCAGAACCAAAAACATATTCTTTTAGATTTTTTGTCTGTTAGTCTGTATGTTCGTACGCGCATCACGCAAAAATACTACATGAAGATGAATGAGATTTTCACAGTTGTGACACCAGCTTCTGTGAAAATCTCATTCAACTAACTCTCGCTTTCGTCTAACTTAAAAACTGGTATTATGTTTCATCTTTGTATTTTACCTTTAAGTGGGCAAATTAGAGGGTGTAAGTTTATATGGGCGGATCGTCAATTAAGCAGGAAATTTCATATGCACTTAGGCTCCTTTCATGAAGTAAATTAACGATTTTTTGGAAATCTTACTGCCTAAGAGGTAGGGGTTATAGGTTAATATGAAAAATCGTGCATTCTACACCTAAGGTAAAAAGTGTATGAGCGTAATTCCTCAATTATGAAGAAAATTGTATGTAAATATCATATTCCTCGCGGGCAAAAGCTAGAAAATAACATAATCTAAGTATATTAATATTTCCCAACCGATTATGGCTATGGTGACTGCTAGTTACTAATTTAAGTAGAAACAGTTATTTGTAAAAGTTTATTTGTTTTGAAAATCCGTAATCTTTATATAAATCTTATGATATAAGTAGGTACTTTATAATGTTTCGCAGATGCTCTCCATACAAATATCTATCACAATATTACCATATCTCAATATTAGTTCAAAAAAAGAAGACAATTCAATTTAAATTTCACAAGTTAGTTCTACCCACAGTTCCATTCAATATAGCAATTAAAAAAAAGTTCGTGCAAACGTTAGGGCGATGTTCACAGTGGCGGGAGTTAAGCAACCGCGAGCACTCGCGTCGTTCGAATATTTGTGAAAGCATTAGAATAACGCGCGGCCGTATTTGCCATAGATTGCCCCGCGCTTTACTGGGTTTACTTTCAGTTTTAAGCTTGTCACTTTGTGTGGTCCCGCAATTTAATTGCCCTGTTTTTACATTGTGATCGGCAGGTTTTTCTTTCTTTGATATTACATGAGTTTGATTTTAAAGTTTGAAATCCTAATCCAAAAAGTCAGTTAAGAAGTTCATCGAGATAATAGGCATGATGCGTTATTTATATTTATATATGTAATTGAAACACCTCTAGGTATTAGCAACATCATTTACTTTGATATCACATAAGCTTTCTGAGATAATACTATTTTAAATTCACATTAATAATAGACTCGCCCAAACGCTACAAATAAATGGCTACAATGGCGTGACGTCACGCTTAAGTATTTTGTATGTGAAGTTATGAATTGTGTTTGATATTTGATTGTATGTAAAATATTGCGTTTATGAAAATGGTTTTATCACAAAAATTGCTATAAGTGGTGTGGAAAATTAAATGAAAAATACTTTAAATAATTTCGTACTCACAAAAAAAAATGAGACTCGCCCATAAAAATTCAAATGATCATAAAATTAGTTAGTTTATGGTATGCAACTAAATATTCTTGTTTTTTGTTTATATTTACCTATACTTTGATGAGCTATCTTATATTTTACTATCTATGGATCAGTTACCATGCCCATTATGTATTAGGTAATTATACTCTATGTATTATTCAAAATTCATAATTATTTCATCATTATAATACTTAGAATTAAAGTAACTCATGTGTCTTACCGTCATCGGTGGCTTTTCGGTCCCTCCTAGGCCTAGGCGGTGCGTATAATGAAGACTGATCCACTCCGGAGCCACCTGATGCTAACGATGAGTGACCACTGTCTCGGAACTCGCCCGTCTCCGCCCATACTGAAACACAATAAACTATTAGAACGATATTGGATTATTGAAAAAAAGGTGTAGAGTATTTGTGTATGTAACCCCGTTTTGACCAAAATATTGTCGTTTTCTCTTCCTTAGATAAATCTAGGTTATTAAGAAGGAGAGTAAAATAGTTATTTGTGCGACAAGAGAGCAAAAGTTCGTATTTGCTTCGAGTGCTAATTTTGAGTCCCGAATAAGTGAAAGATTCTAAAGTAGAATCACAAGCGTAGAAGTTATTCTTGTTTAGAATCTTGAGCGTAGTGAGGAACTCAAAAGCATTAGATTTATAAGCAACTTTGATCTCGTGTCGCACATACAACTTTTCACCTCAAAAAAAGCCGCAAAGGCGAATGTGTATTTCATTGGTTTCGGATCTATTCAATCACGCTTAAACCAAAATTGAGTTTTATCGAGCTGCCGAAGTGAAAACGTTTATTTTAAAACTTGGGTAGCTTAAAAAAAGACTTAATTTAAGTATTCATTAAATTAATAGCTACCCAATAGACTCAAAAAAAAATGCAGGAGTCACATTTACAAAAATAAGATATAGGAGACAGATTTCTAACATAAGTAGATTAGATTCAATATCTGTCTACACACTAAAGTATGACCAAAGTATAATTAACGAGAAGTGCAGATACAAAAGTAAACAGTTAATTTCCTGCCAACAATAGTTACTTGTATGTGAATATTGATATTAATCAGAAACTACAAAATGCTAAGTTCATTCTGTAGTTTCTGATTAATATTGATATTTACTATTCCTATTTAGTAATACCAATATTCTAAATATAGAATAAAGTATTCTTTATTGTACACCAAATTTACAGTTTGACAATACATACAGAATCAAACTTAAATTATTTTAATTGCACAATGGACGGCCTTATCGCGTCCATTAGTAATAAAAAATACAATACAAATTAACATGAATGAAATCACTTTATAGTTTTCTCCGTGTGTCATCATCACAAAAACATGCAATCATAATAAACTATGGGTTTAAACATAGAAAATTAAAAAGATCTACCCGAGCAAAGTTTTAAGTATCACGGAAGCTAAATTTAAGTATACGATCGCATTCACCCAATTAATGTTACTAATAGTGGCATTATTTAACAAGGATATCTTGACAAAGTAATGTATTCGTTGAACGACGATGACGCCCCGCTGCTTGCTCTGTAATTAAGTGTCCCCGAACACTTGTTAACAAATTACTCACTGGAGACACGGCCGTGTGAGCGAGCCCTTATTTATAGCGCCCGCCATATGAATACCACACATGTAAGGACTTTTTATTTTATTAATAAGTTGAAATTGTTGTTCGTTATTTAAATTCATTTGTAAAATTATCACTCTTTTTACCCGATTACGGCGAAGTCAAAAGGTATAATGATTTTGGTAGTCTATGTATGTATGGGTTCTGAAATTTTGTCTCTACCGTTGCGTTTAAAATACTAAACCGATTTTAATAAATGAGGTAACATTATAATGTCCGCGTTAAATAGGCGATATAAATGTTTAAAACTTTATGAGACGGGCTTTCCCGTGTCACCATCATCACGTGTTTTATATCAAAAGAAAGGTGAAGAAACACTAGAATGAATGTTTGTTTGTGCCCATTTAATGATTAAAATGATATGTCTATAAAAAAGATGAAGAATTAAAAATATTAAAGTTACAACACGCTTACGTTTGTAAAGAACATAGCCTACCAACTGTTCCCTTGCAGTTCAGAATATATGTTTAAAGTGCGGTCGTACAGTACGCGAGGTCCAGTCGTTCCACTAATTTTCGTAGAAGGATTACAGTGTTTTAAACATTTACAGCTGGTTTTCTTCAGGAAAATAAAATAATTATCAACATTCTATCAACCTTTTACCGTGTTGATTTGAATTTCTGCTGAGAATGTAGGCACGGCAAAATTCGGGTTTGCTTATAGATATTTTATAACATACTACTTTCAGCATCAAAACTGTTTAGAAAAATGATTTTCAATAAATATGTATCTTTAAATATTATTCTTCATTTCAATCACAATTTACAAAAACGTATCAGAGCGCAGTGACGAAAAACAAAAAGGTTTTTTAAAATGTACAACATATTTGAAGTTCTTGTGAACATAACTCATAGCTCATAGAAACGTCAAATATAAGCAGTTTTACAAAACATCTAATGTCTATGTTAGCTCGTAAGGCATACTACTCGGTAAACAACTATCTTACGGATAAAACCATCGTTACTATTTTAGATAATACTATCTGGGTTCGATTGGTTTTTCATCACAGAAATAGATGTGTGACAAAATTAAGTGTTTATATTATATTTATTTAGTTAATGATAATTAATTAGATTTATTAATTTTAAATTTAGCCCATATATTATTAGTTTAATTTATTTGTACTAATTTGTCATGTAACTAATTTAATTTTCAGGCTTACCGACGCAATACGGTGTCTAAGATCATGTTATAATAAATTAGACATCTTTTTGTATTTGCAGAAAATTATTTGAATTAGTTAAATTAAATATTTTGTTCAACACCGTAACAAAATGCACGTTTTTAATTGTTAATATCGTTTTAACTGATTTTTCTACAGTATTTATTTAAAGTCGTTGTCTTCGGTGACGTGGCTTGATCCCATTGTTTTGGGAAAAGTCACGCACCGTACAATTGATAGCAGGAATGCTGTCGGTAATTACAATTAAAAATGTGACCGCATTGTTATTCTTTCTTTTTGTATTTTTAATGTCCTGTTTATTTTTAATTTCAGAAATAAATACTGTTCAATTTTCAGAATTAATTGCGCGTGACGAAATGCTGCTGCTGTACTATCTTTGTTATGTAGTAAAACTGAATAGAATGTTCGTATTATTTTTGTTATTTTTTTTTAAATTTGAAACGTTACGACGTAGTCTTCGTCAGTAAACGAACTGAAAAATAAATATACTCAAACTTCATTTTCATTGTCATACTTTAAGCTTTGCATTTTTATTTTAGTTTCAGCGTAGTTCCTGCAAAATATGCAATTAGGCGGCGTTTTCCAAGAGTTCAAGACAATGGTCAAGTATTCTGCAATTCGCCAGCAATTAACAAGTAATTACCCGTTTGTTGTACAAACCATTAGTGAGTACGTTATCAGTTGTCATTGCAGAACAAACGTCGGTCCGTACAAACGTATTTACGAGTACATTAGGCACGACGAGCACGTTCAAATAAATTTAATGTTTGCTACGTTTGATAACGCGTGATAAGCGCGTTTATTGTTTTATTGGGGCTCTAAACCGTCTCCTCCACACTCTCGTTAAATGTGATGAACTGAGGACGCAATCGCACATAAAAGTGTTTTATATTCTACAAGCGATACCACAACGTAATATTTGCTTAATTTTCGTTTATTTTATTATGTTAATATTTTTGTGAGTAAGTGCATCTGTGGTAGATATAATTGATCTTATAATTCATTGTCATTTTGAATCATATCACTGTAAATCTTTTAGTAAAATATATAATGACAGTGTATTATGATAAGATTCAAAAGTGCAACATTGTTGATTCAACCTAAAATGAACATAATAATATTTTTGTAAGGTGATAGAAGTCTGGCAACATCAAAGATTTATTTACTGTGCAGAATAAACTGTGTTAGAGGTCTTGTCACTTGCCAAAGTCTTTAGTTTATAACGTAGTTACTAGTAAGGCAAATAATTTATCGTAGTAAGCTGTAAGATTTTGCCCAGTATCAGCTACTTATAAGTCAAAGAAGCCTTTTGTACCAGCATTACGTAGATTTCTTAAGCTAGTATTTGTTACTAGCCAACGAGTCAACTGCACGTTTACAGCAGCAGTAACCATCGTATGAAAATACCCAATAGCCGGGTGTACTAGAGTCATAGCACTAAACACCATATCACGAAGTTTATGGCTGAACATTGCTGTGCTATATTTAGAACAAACATGAGGGTAATTGATGCTTTTAGGATAATAGACAAGATAGTAGACTGTAGTTGTTAGCATTCCATTATCAGAAATTAGATTAAGTCATTGCAGTTTATGTTTACAATTTATTTCTTCTTTTTTATAAATTCTATACATATCTTTTATTTAATAATCGACGCTTCTCGCGACCAGAGGGCTGGTTTTAACTTCGCCCAGCGAATAAGCATTGCCATTCAACGTGGCAATGCTGCCAGCCTTCTGGCCACGGTATCCGCTGTGGACAGCGATGCGGATGAATTTTATGACGCATAATGTTATAATGCATGTTGTAATAGCATGTTGTAATATTAAATTATAGTTAGGTTAGTATTGTAAATATTTAAATTAAAGATATGTATAAATTCTTAAGTTTGATATTAAAAATTGAAATTGCTGTAAAGAATGACCTACACATTACAGTAAGAAAACTATTTAAAATATGGCAGGTACTCAGCCAAAAATCTTCCTTCATAAAATAGCAAAGAACTCAAGCTAGCAGTAAAATACGAGTATTAACAGTATAACTATAGCGCTAGTCTCCTTGTATCCAAAGAAACTCAGATCTTAATAGATCATCCATATATTCTAAACCGCAATGCAAAAATCTTAAGAGAAATGTTTAATTTAGCACCAAATATACAGTTTTATCACTAGACGCAAACCTCGTCTCGCTATAAATTTTGGAGGCTGTACAAAAATGTAGGAACATAAACAGAGAGTTTTGTATTTACATTAAAAACAGATAGTCTGGAGGTAAATATAGATAAGTATGCGTAATTTACGAGCTGGCCCGGTGCGCCTCTCGCATGACTACAGATGTTTGTGGGGTAGGCAGAGTACGTGCCCATGTTTATCTACTGGCACCTCCACAAACAATGCTTGTCATAAAAACTTTTAGGAATACGGAAGACCATTAAAAAGCAGTACTTCTTTATTTTAATTAATAAACTGGAACCACTTCTTAATTCGGAAATAGTAGGTATTCTTATATATTTATATAAGACATTATGTAACATCGTTTGTCTAATGGTTAGCGTATGCGAGTTTTTGGATTTGATTCCCGGGTCGAACTAAGTGTTATTTGTGAAATTTCTTTCAGGAAATTCTTAATAGCAGTACGGAGTTGGAATTGTGCCCGGTGGATGATGATAGGCTCACCCCCTATCCCATGGGACCTAAACATAATAGATGAAATGTGGGTGTTGTAAACTTTTGCACACCTTTTTGGGTAATATAGGCGAGATGTTATGTATGTAGGTATGTTATACAACATCCTAAAATCCTACATTTTAGAGTATATTTGCGTTTTGTACAACAAATAACTTAGCCGTAGGTACACCTACAATTTACGTTTATTCAGTGACTAAGCTCCCACATTAAATAACTTACAATAGGAAAAAGATTTCATGTGTTTAATTTATGATGAATGAGTAATTTTTTTAGCTTTATAATTCGTTTGATATTGGGATCGCCTTTTTAACCGACTTCAAAAAAAGGAGGAGGTTCTCAATTCGGTTGTATTTTTTTTACCAAAACGAAACTTTGCGTCTAAACATGTAACCTAATTCATGTAGATAATAGACAATAGCTATTCATAAAGATATGTACCAGGACAAGTAGTAATATATATTATTGTATTTATTGCCCCAATGACAGTTATTAAATCTTTTAGTTACACAATAAAACAACTATGTAGATTGTAGACAGGTGCATTTATTTTCATGACGATTTATTGTGATCATTGGTGATCAAGAAGAAATATTATACGGATTCGCAAATGTTTATTTAATTCTTCTTGCTGTCCCACATTTGTTATGATGTTTCAATTTCATCTCGCATGTCCGAGTGAGTAAATACTTAGCTTTAGGGTGGACTCCCGAGCGCCGTGTTTTCATACCAACGTAATATGGGTTTAACTTTTATATTATTAAGTTTTTATCTATTCTAATTGACAAATCATATCTGACACACTTAAAGGCATGTTTGTCCGCGGCCATTTTTTTAAATTGTTCTATTCATTAATTGACAAGTGAGAAGAACAAGACAATGAATGACATACCTATCACATTAAAAAGCTAAAATTATAATTTTGAGAATAAAAATGAAAATTATATATGGGTGCCAACAAACATGCACTTTAGTTTTAGATAAGATTCGTCTAAAGAAATAGATACTTAATAATATTAAAGTTAACCACATAATATTACTTTTGTATGTATTTCATTTATTTTCATTTCAATTACTCAACGGCCAGTGACATTAAATGAAAGCTCAGGTTAGTTTTTGTAACTTTATGCAATATTGAAATAAAATCTCAAAGCAAATAAAGCTCCTGTAATCAGGCTATTAACACGATATTTACCTATTATAATATGAGTAAGTACTACACTTAACAAATGTAGACAATACAAACCCAAAAATACCTGTCTGTAGTTTTTGGGTACTATAAGAACGATTGTTCACTAGGAATCGAATATATGAAAATGTCTCATAAAACACTATGCACTTGTCCAGATAAAGCAGATGGTTCCTTGAATGGAATAGTTAATGAAGCACTTTTATCAGCGACCACCGGTGAGGCGTCTGCTTAATAACATAATCCCGATAGGCGAGACGGAAGTACTGACGGCCAGTGAGCACTAAGCAGTGCTACTAAGCACTTACTTCCTTCCACTGAGATGTTTGTACACTGTGTGGACACTTGAGGTGGTCCGCGGATATGGTGTAACATTTACACGTAATGATAACTTAAGACTACCGAATTAGTACAAGCTTAGTTTGACTGTGGCGATTTTTTTGGTCAGTTTGGTACTTGAGTCTCTTCTTAGTTAATTTTGAACATACAATATATAAGCTTTAGCAAGTTTTATAGTGAAATAAGCCATACCACCATACTACCATCAATAGGAGCGGAGTAGCAGTGAAATATTTGGCAAAAACGGGCGACAAGAGCGGAGCAGAAGGTTACCTTAAACGCGGGTAAAAACGTTAAGAGCAACTAACATAAAATATCAGGCCTATATTATCCAGAATCTGTTATGTTTAGGTAACATACAGCCATCCAGCGGACATAATTCCAACTCCGTGCTGCTATTTAAGAATTTCCTGACGAAAAAATCCTAAATTATACTTTTGCTCGACCCAGAAATCGAACCTAAAAAAACTACCTCGCTGGTCTAGAGGTCTCGACCTCAAGACCAGCGAGGTAGTTTTTGTTCATTATATAGAAATCCACGCCATCGAAGTCGCGAGTATGAGGTAGTTAGCAATTAACTTATAATTTGCCCTTAAAAATCACACATAAGCTGCCACAAAAGAATCGCAAACAACATTGTTACTTATGCATTCCTAATATGGGGAATAACAACACAATTCACAGACACAAATACATACACACAAATACACACACACACACATGCATCCTAACTAAGCTTTACACAAAAACGTTGGCTCTATGTCTATAATTTTACTTTTTTTTTTTTCATTCCTCCTAAAATGTCACTCTCAAAGCCACATGAATTTTTACTTTTGTCTCTTGATAAAAAAAAACATTCAATTCTATTATTGTAATTATAGAATGCTCCATCAGGGTGGTAGACGAGAGAGATGATGGCTGTGATACAGTTAATACTAGTACAGCTATCAACGGCGACCTCTTAATTAAGTCTTAATATTGTATTTATCTAAATTTAGACTAGCACTTAGTTTTAAGAGAAACTGTAAAAATTTTGTTGTGAAAAATAAACTTATTATTATTAAACTTATTATTAATTACTCGGTCTAATATAAAGCATTACTGTGTTCAAGCGATAGAGTTAAGCAGGCTGTTAAAGAGAGATCACACAGAGGTGTCCAAGACAATGTGACGTGTAGTAAGCCCAGTGACAAGCAGTAATGTGTGGGTAATTACTATAATGTAGTGTCAGTAGTACTCGCTAGGTAAAGCCTAAATTACTAGGCTTGTCCTGTTTAGCCTATTGTGTGCAGAGTGCACTTCGTCCCACAAAGTGAAGGAGAATAAATATTTACGCTCCTGAGTGCCGGCAAAATAGATACCCTAATTACCTAGCTAATTAGGCTTTGAGGTGCATAAAGAGGATAGTATAGTTCATTGCATTTAATATTCTCGAGTCGACAGTTTGCACAAATGTAGTATTAATATTTTATTTATTCTCATTGGCTATAATATCAACTAATAGAATTAATAAACTAATTTGGTTTCTACTTTGGACAAGGGATCAGCATTGCCATACAACGTGGCAATGCCGCCAGCCTTCTGGGCATGTTACCCACGGTCGACATTAATACGGACGTATTTTTTGACACCTGAACTTTTTATTAGTACTATATTATTTAATAAGTTTGTATTATATTTTTTTATTTCATGTATATATAGTTAGGTATATATTTAGTTTTCACTTTCTTAATAATATAGTGTAATTTTAATTGTTTAATTGTATAATAAATTAATTAATTTTATACTTATAGAAGATAAGATAACGATTTATTCGGTTAAAGTCTTTATTTATAGAAAACAGGTTGCCAAAGTCACTTTACCCGTGATTCAGTTCAATGATTCAGAAACTCTTGGTTATTTTTAATTTTCACCGGTAATTGTTACACCTTGGATTATTGTTACCGTCATAGGGAAATCGTTAATGTTTGAGAATAAACTTGGGAGACGCTTTTCAGTCAATAGAAGGCTCTTAAATTTGAAAGCTATGAAGCACTTAATTTTTGATCGACAGATTAAACAAATTCGAGAAAAATCATTAGACAATGCCAAAGTTTAACAAAACATTTTAAGTTAGGTATACTATGTAACCGTTACTATTCCAGAATCGGTTAGAAAAATCGCCAAACAACTAAACTTTTCCTCAGAATTCAGCGTCTTATCATCATACACTTAACCAGTAGTAAGCGGCTGTGGTTAGATGTCATCCACACCCTGTATCATTGCATTACACAATCTTAAGATATGTATTTTTCTGTTGAAAAATATGCTCTATATTCCACAACATACAGTGTTAAATTTGATTAGATTAGCCAGCTACCGAGTTGATAAGGAATTATTAAGCGCGAGTTTCGGTAGGCACAGATACTGTGTATTTTACCGAATCCAATATCTACGGCCAATCGCATCGCTATTCACGAATTATCACTCAAATTAATGGCGTGTAAGTTATAAATGGCCGACGGATTCGGGCCCATTTTATTCCTATTTTACCTACCGTAAAGAGGCTTCATTGAAAACGTACACAAATTCACGGGAGCATCAACAAATTTCCCCACCTTTCATCCTTTTCGCGCCTGCCACGCTGATAGGCACGTATCTCGCTCTACCAGGGTCTTTTCTCGGGCGCAATTCATCATCATTTCGCGGTTTACTGGTTTTCTATTCAAATAATAGATTGGTGCTTACGAATTTATCCGTAAGATATCAACAAAAATAACAGTAAATTACCTGTCCATTAATACGTAACACTCGGCGTATATACGTAACAAAAAAAAGAAAACAACACTATTTCAGAGATAATACTAATACAACCGAATCTCTACTCGAGTATTACGACCGTTTATTTTTTGTTCAGGAAAAGTAATAGACAAGATTTGGAATCTGTAGGCACGCTCAATTAGTATTCCAAATAGCCGCCAACATATCGTACACGTACATAAAATGTAAAGAGTGGACCGCTCCAGGGCACGAACGACGCATAACTTTCGCGCGGAAGATTCTGCCACTTGCAACTCCGATCTTAAAATAACAGTGGTAAGTGCTAAAGTTGTCTGTGAGTGTACAGAGTGTACGTCTCCGTTGCGGTTTCTATTTCACCCAAGCAATAACCGTCTTACCGCACTTGTAAGTAGGTTCAAAATGATGAAGTCGCACTCGTTGGGCCGTGGAGTGCGGGACTTTGAGGCTTATGGTAATTGTAATAAAGCGGAGTGCAGCAGTTATGGGACGTGAGAGGTTCTAGACCAAATCCCAAGTAAGCTGTAACTTCCTTTTGGATTTTCGGAAGCCATTTATCAGTCTGATGTGAGCGTCTGGAAATTTTTCATGTTTCGTTATTGTTGGGAAGAGACATGACACGTACGCTTCGAGGATTCCACGCCTTTTGTTTATTGGCCACGTGTCTATCGGTCTCAAGGTCGTACGCAGACAGCTCATTTTTCAATGTAAGTGGTGAGTCGTTTGCCGAATGTTTACAACCAACATTTTCATATAATTCACTCACACTCCTTAATTATGTGCACGTATATTATCCTTAATTTGTTTGATGTAGAAGTTTATGAGAGTAATAAAGAAAACAAGCTCGTTAAATAACGTCAGAGTGAATATCATACAAAGCAACTAATTTGCGGTGCTAGATAAATTAGTGTTTATGGTTTGTCCTGCGAGCGCAGGGCGAAATAGTGCGTCCCCAGGCGCGCATTAGGGGCGAGATAAATCAACAATAACCCTTCCACTGCCGCAAGCAAATTACCGACCACCTGAGACTTGTAAAAATGCCTCGCGAAATTATTAATATACAGTTGAATTTGCGACCCCTTTAAACAAAATTAGGGGAAAGTTCTTAAATAAATACAAACAAACACTAAAAACAACAACACGCATAATTGGAAACAACCTCAGCTACGTGTAAGCACCGGACGGATGAATAAATTGGCTCCATTTACTACATGACACAAATGATATTCTCAACCCTAACAAAACCAAGATGTTAGAATGTAGGAGCATATACGCGATATTAAAAGAGATCTAAGGAAATGAGTTGGGGACGGCGAAATTGGCCACCAAAAGACTATTCAGCGACCGGGTCGAGGGTGAGTGTTCAGAAGGCAATCACTGGTCCCATATGGACACAAATTACTTTTCCTATTTGGTGCACAAATCTACTATGATGACAAGTGGAATAGGGTGCTGTGGTTTGACGCGTTGTGTTTGCGGATTGTTATGGATTTGGTTTTAATTTAAGACAGGGTACACATTTTCATTGTTGACTACAACACATACGCAGTTAAGACTCTGATTAATTAATTTAAATTAGATAGTTATTCTGAGTATAAGTATTAAAATGTTCGGAAAAGTCTTAAAGCTCTATAAATAGAAGAAGAATAATTAGGCAGGATAATATAACTAGTTATATTATCCTGCATAATTATTCTTCAGAAAAAGCAATTCAAGGTTATTATTTAGATACGATGAACGTTGACGTTAATGTTCTAAATAACTTATGAAACAAATAGTGGAATACATTTAATAGTCAAAACCTCCATATGTCGATGTTGGTCTCCGTTGTACAGGGATTAGGGTCGCGTAAACGATGCCATTCTGCACGTTTTCAATTTGCATAAATATTAGTGGGAGCTGTAATGTCATAAATATATTAGTGCGGTGATACAGATTTTATGGTGATTACAAAATTATAGCCGCGATCTGTTTAGGGAGCGTGGTTATAGCGATACATTTTAGCCCTTATTACTCTGTTGGGTATTTTCAACTTTATTAACCCAGCATCATATTTTTTTCCTTGTAAATATCACGGCGAAAAATATGAGAACGTATAAAATGTAAAAAATTATCAAGGGGTGCGAATAGTAATATGCTTTTATGACGAAAATGTGCCAATACAAAAGGTTATCTCACCCACCTCCGAGGGTTTGAGCTATAAAGCATATTTGAGGAATAATGTGAAGTCATAATATTATAATTATGAGGCAGGGTCCCGGGGACTGTCGCTTACAAAGCGATGTCATCCACCATTGTTATGTGCTCATATCATATTTCACGTTACTGTCACCGTATTTTACACTAATACCATATCAGTATTTAACACATAGCGAGTCATCGTATGCAGTAACTTGGCCATCAAGTAAATTTAAACATTTTTTATTTATTATGAGAAATTTTATAAAATTCTTTTTTTCAATTACTTTCTTTGTCTTGTGGCTACTTTTTTATAGGTAATGGTTTACAGTTGCATCGTTTGAACCGCCCTAAATGCGATAAATCAGAAAACACAAAGCATTATTTTGTGTGCTTGCCTATTGTTGGAGCAGTAGGGCCGTATCATTGTAATTGTGTTTACAAATAGTTGGTATTTGACCATCATAGTATTATATTGATGTTTGTTCTAGATCTTTTGTTGTGACGAGGGTGACTGTGCCACCGTTCAGACAACAATTTGTCATAAAATAAAAAGATTTATTGCCGAGTCTTCGGTGTTTGTACAATGTACAGATACTGTTTTAACAACCGTTATTCTTCCCTTTTATAGCGACAAATAAAATGAGTATAAACGAAAAGTAATATTATACAAAAGATGAGAGCATTATTTTAGATACATATTACCTGCTGTGTGTTATAAAAACGTATCTTTATGGCGTCATTATTCAAGATAAGAAATAAATATATTTTCGTATTGAGCGTATAAAAGCTAAATAACGATTTGATAGCTCTGCAATTTACGATTAAGTAGCAGTTTATGAATATTTTCAGTAGTCTTTGATAAAACGTTAAGAAAGACATTACTATTAATATGTTTATATCTGTCTATTAAGTCCAAAATATATGCACCCTGGGGGTGCCAGAATTAAGAAAGATGGGAAAGACAGTTTGTCTGACCATTCATAGCTGCGTTTGCGACAGATGGGCCGGCCGCAGTGTAAGGGTTGACCCGGCATCTGTCATCCACTATCAATCACACACATTGTAAATATTGTTTGTTTGTATCGTTGACTTATTGTTTGTCGATACATCAGCCTGGTTCATGCTGAGTTCTGTCATTACTTGACTTTTGTAAACTAATGCAGCCGCGGAAGGGATATTTATTAATTTCAATTATTTCCTCATTATGTTGATTTATCGATACCATCGAATAGGTGTGATACCATTTGAATGAGAGATGAATCATATAAATAAAATCCAGTTACATTTAATATACGTAGCTATGTATATTAAATGTAACCGTGTACTGGTACCAATAACAATGTCTTGTTTAGACAATAAATACGTTATATCTCCGCAAATGTTCACCGTAGGTAAACGGTACACTTAACTTATGAGCTATATTATTGCTTACCATATTATTAAAAGCGTTTAAAACGTTTGTCATTTGATTGGCAAACGTTTTGTTAAAAAAAAAATAGGAACAACCATGAGAAAATTTATAATAATAATATTATTCCTTTCCATTTGCATGCAGAATAATCAACGATTTATGCAATTAGAGCAAATTTTTTATCCAAAAATAGATCGAGCGATGCAGTCAAAGTTAAATGATAAAAAATCAAAACAGTTTTTGCTGATTGCAAAAAACTTGTAAAAATCAATATTTTAAAAACTCATGAATATTTCGCTATGAGGGCGTGACTTCATTTTTGCTCGACAGATGTCAGGGCATCCGCCCTCTATGAGGAGCAGAAAAACCCGTCAAGTAGGCGTGGTAGCAATAAATCTAGTCAAAATACGACACAAACACTTCCCATAGCTCGCCCTATTAGAATAACAGAACAAATCGGTTTAATTTGTTAACAGGCGTTCAGAATGGGTGTCACATGTCTCCAAGGTATGCAACCCAAACTTTTTATTTATTTAGCTTCGCCTTCACTAATTGCCGATGACGAAGTTTAATAGCTCGTGCACATGTTAATAGCTTTATTGATTTAGAAAAAAATGTGTTAGTAAAGTTATGACGTTGTTTATAACCGTAAAATTGGGGATTCATGAGATTATGCTGAATGCATAAAATTAAATGATCGTGTTATGTTTTAGTACGTGTCTTAGATAAAAATAGAAAATAAAATTAGAACATATTACATTAAATCGGCATAATAATAAATAACTAAGTCGTTAAAGAACTAAATCCAAATGTATTTAATTCAGGTTAGGTATTAGCAGATATTTTATGTATGATCTAAACGTTTAGTTTTCATAGACTAACAAAAGTGATGAATGAAAGAATAAAACTGTATCTGTTACAACTTGTAGGTATCTGAATCCTAAAATATTTGTCTTGTGCCCAAAAACATTCGCATTTCTGCTTCTTAACTCCGATTACAAAAAAAAACATTAATTTATTGCCATGGATGATGATCAAAGCAGGCGACATGACAGTCCCCGTGTTAGACCCATGTGTCACAGGGGTACAATTTTTTTTGAAAAAAAAAAATACTTTATAGTACGCGCGGCACCGCTGCACCGGCAGGGTTGGAGTCGCAGACAGACTGGCACCGGGATTTTGCAATTTTTTTGGAACAGACATGAATAATGTGTCGTTTTATAGCGTGTTCTCTTTTTTGTACTTCTTTTTCCATCAGATTTGTACCGCTACTTCTTAGAACAATACATAAAAGGATCAAACAGTCCGGTTAAAAGAGCTAAAAGTATTATATTATAGATATGATGTTAAATCGCAAAACTTACAACTTGGGCCAGCTTAGGTAAAAGTACTAAACGTAAAAAAAAATTTTTTTGACTACAGACAAATATTTATTTATAATAGTTTAA
The DNA here is from genome assembly GCA_905147285.1 of Hypena proboscidalis. Taxonomy (NCBI): domain Eukaryota; kingdom Metazoa; phylum Arthropoda; class Insecta; order Lepidoptera; family Erebidae; genus Hypena; species Hypena proboscidalis. Next base: position 5,935,271 of record LR990132.1, read on the forward strand.
ATACAACAGTTCTTAATTTAAATATACATATATATCATTGAGGGAGACTGGTGCCTAATTTTATTATTAACTTTGTGTTTAATAAATTGATGATTCAGTGGGTTCCAATATATAGAGTAAACTAACGAGCAGGTATGCATGCGTGTGCGTCGCTGGTCGGTCAGATTTGGGTACATTCAGATAAAGTCAGTAATCTCGACCCAAGACGTGAACTAACATTACAAATATTTGTTTAGGCCGCCTCACACCACTCATAGGCACACAATAACCTACTTGATTAAAAATCATAAAAAAACTATAACTTTATCGTTTCTAAGACATGAATAATAGATAGATATATTTTTGGTCTCTAAAGAAAAAAAACACATTAGGTTCTGAGTGGATTTATCGGTAAATAATGATCGATATGCGACTTCGAATTGGGCTGATCAGTTTATAAACGTCCTCAGTATATTGACCTATTCTATTAATAATAATATCACTAAGCTTGGCAAGCCGAGTAATTAATTTGCATAACGATAAACTGGTGGATTTATCATTGTCATCTGATTTCTTATTGTAGAGTCAAAAGCTTCCAAAGTGATGACAGAAATTGGACATATCGTTTTATTACTTCCAATGAAAGAACTCTTTGTTCTTCCATAAAATAAAGGAAATTGTGGTAATAAATTAATCATATACTTGGTATATTAGTCGAAAATTAGCGTGACATCTTAAACGGTAGCAACTTGTAATCCTACACATCACAAAATGGACGATTACGTGCGCCTCACGCTTCTCAATTCTTTGTTTGGCAAACTTCCCAACACCGAGTTGGTTAATCGATAGAAGGAATGTTTGTTTTTCTTATTAAATATGTTGAATCTACTCTAAAGTGATTGTTTTGCTTATTTAATGACTTAGGATTATCTTAATATCCTATAATGCCATAAAATTTATTTAATTAATGTTGTTTAGATGAACGTAAAATTGATGAGGCCATAGTTCTCTAAACTCGACGTTATAGTTGTCATAATTTAAATGCAAACGCAATATCAGAATTGGAATAAGCTTAATACTGTTCTGATGGGGTGCATGACAGGAGCCTCCCCGAGTGACGTACACAAGAACTCCCTACGTCCGGCGCACCCTGGGCAATTCGCGAGTTCTTAAAAGCGAATTGGCTAATCCTTTCACCACGATGGCAAGTCAAAACCATGACTACCTTACTGACTCTCCAAAATGCCCTTCCACTTGCACAAGAGAGGCGCTCATGAACGCCGACGAGAGCACCATAACAGTGGCCACTTATTGGGCCAATAAAATTTGACTCAGCCATCGACACGACGAAGAAGACTGTTCTGATGGAAACAAAGTGGCAAAACGTTTTTCATAATAATTTGATACGCGAGCTAAAAATTTTTGTCGTTGCTACATATTTGAAAAAAAGAAAAAAGGCATTGCTCTCAAATCCTACATAATTAATTTTCCATATTTTGTTGAAAGGAAATAATGAGATCCGCTCCGATTTAACGCCGACTGAGGTGAAAAAAGGCATCGATAGAATCAACGAACGGAAGCTTTAATAAGATTCTGCAAAACCAGATCAATTTAAAATTAAAGCCACGAAACGTGTTTTTCGCCTATTTTATAAAAATCTGGGGGATATGGGAACAATCTTCGATGGATAAGCTCGGAAGGGCCAATATCATACGCAGAACAGATGGGATTTTTTAACCGCTTATGCAAAAAATCGAGACACGATTTTTTCGAAGACTTTATACGATCCAATCAAGAAAGGTTGAAAATTAAACACTGCTCGTGTTTTTCTACCTTCCTTGGTTGGATGATATTATTTTCTTCGACATCCTATGGGTATTCAATTAACATGAAAATTTCTTATACCAACACCAAAAGGATTAATAATATTATTAAAACCGACGCGCGACGTGTGATGAAGACATTATTATTGAGAATACGGGTTACTCACGTTACTTTAGCCGGGATATGCCGACTAGTGGGCGACGTCGCGCGGAGACGACGACACGCGATTAATAGCCCAGTTGATGAATCTACGTACTAGATTCGAAACTAGTCGGCATATCCCGGCTAAAGTAACGTGAGTAACCCGTATTCTCAATAATAAAACCAAAAGTATTGTTAAAAGTCATATTATCATTTACGGGAAAATGATTCAACCAAATTAAGATAAAATGACGACAGCAATCGCTTAATGAACTAACGCACAATAGAGCTTTAATAATATAATGCACACAGTAGCATTTTAATCCCCCATTTAAATTCAATGGCAAAAGCGGCAAGTGCAAGCCTAATCATCGCAATATAATGCTTCACCGACCCCGAGGGTTGTTTTTTATTGCAAGAGCGGGACAAAACATTGTTTTATTAAAAACATTATACAGGAAAAGAGAAGGATGATGCTTCATTCGGATTGACTTTAAATGATTGCCTCTGTAGTTTTTTGTGCGACGACGGTGATGGATTACAAATCGTTGCGTTTGGGTGCTTGTGCAATATGTAAAAATGTGACTTTATACAAATATTCATGATTTATCAAATTTTTACAAAGAAAATAGATTATATTAAAATATTTGTAATAAACAGTATATCTCCACAGACAGAAAACTCATCTACAACATAGTAAGAAATTTAAAAGCGATATTGTCAAACTTACAAGTTATTCGTATTTTAGTATACTTGATATAGCTACGTGGGAAATATTTCATTGAGAAAAATTGGCTCTTGATAAATTTTAGACTATATCAGAACTAACGGTAGAGAGGTAGAGCATCTTCCACCGCGTTTTAAACATCGTCCCTCGCGGCATGACTAATTGCGTAACTAAACATACAGGGGGTGAGTAATCCGATATTGATGTGTTTGTAAAAACTATCCGATTAGCCCCGCACCCCATCTCAAAGCATTTGCAAGTGATAATGTTATTTGAATTGTTTTCAGCCGTGAAATTTTGTAGATTACATCTTAATTTTAAGTGATGAGTATAAAATAATGTTTAACAGTCGGAATTAGGTGAGTAACAACTTGTGATTACATTTTTGTGGAACTATTACTTTCATTGATAAATACTTGAACTAATTCTTAAACTTATTCTACCTTATTATTTTGAACAGGTTGTTAAGTTACCCGACATAACAAATTATTCAATTGTTTAGAGTTTTCGATGGCACAAACCAGTTTGAGCAAATCTTAACAATCGATTTTCCAAAATAACTTTGGCTGAAAATAAACTGATTAGAAAAAACACTTGCACCAATATAATAAGAAAGGAAGAACACTACGGAGATTTCAAATAAACTTAAGTAAATCAAAACTTTTTAGCAATTTGATTAAGCAAATGACATGAAAAAATAAGAAAACCTTTTTGGAACTTTCAAAGTGAGTGCAAATTGTAAAGCATACTTTAACTATGATATAATTTTATATTATATGTAAAATGAATTACACTTGCCATCAAATTCTGTTTAAAACTTAAGTTATTCAGTCAACAAAATTAATATCACTTTTTGAATTAGATCTACTAATTGCATTCCAATTTAGACATACTCTTGATAATCACAACTATAGATAGGATCAAACTACGATTTTTCTAACGTTAACGAAAAAGAAACGTTAACAAAAGAATATCTCCATCTAAAAACAACAGTAGCGCTTAGGAAAAGGAAAATGAATTTTCATAGTCTACAGTAATACTAATACAGTTGGTACCTACATATTATCTTGTTTATGTCCGTATTTTATTGCCTCGATGGTCTAGTTGTTTGCGTATGCGCCTCTCACCGTAAGGTCTCGGGTTCGATTACCGGGTCGTACAAAGTGTTATTTGAGAACCTCCCGTCAAGAAATTCACAATAGTAGCACAGGGTTGAAATAGTGCCCGGTGGATGGCGATAGGCTCACCCCCTATTCCATGGTACCTTAACATAACAGGTGAAGTGTGGGTGTTGTACACACCTCTACCACACTCTGGGTAATATCGGCGTAAAGTTCTTATGTATGTGTGTAAAATTAACACATATATAAATTAATTGCCGAGATACGGACATAACATTGTTTCAACCCACTTGATATACATTTTTTTTTTTTTAATGATGTTTCTAAATAATTATATACGTCATAAAGATTACAATCTAGTCTAGATATAACATTAGAGACTAATGAGTAATTTAATTTTGACCTAAGCTACTAAATTAATTTATGCTAAGAATATGTCCATTAACACCTATCTTATTGTTTCTATTATCGAAAATGACACTTTGTTCTTGTGTTCTTTTAAAGTAGCACTAAACCACTTGAAGTACTCATTTCACTGAACTAGCTCGAAAGGTTTCTTCCTTTTAAGTCTCCTAACTATGTCTGTGGTGTCAAGGAGCTGCATGGCTTCGACATTCACGTGTTGAAGAATTCGTCGTTCATGAGCTTCAGCATACTGTTGTATTACAGCCCACTTGATATAAAAATTTATATACATATACATACATTATATTCACTTCAGAAAAAAAAAAAAAAATCAAGGCCTTTGTTTCCTCAAATAATCAGTAATATTAAGGAATATGACATATTATTGACGTAAACAAAAGCGTAATATTGCTCGTCACGGAGAGGTGAATGATCGCTAATTTTGTATACAGAGTGTACAAAGTGCCCACATCTCGTCACGCTACTCACTGCACAACGGACGATGCAATGCACTTTTTATTCCCAACTGTAATAAACTCATCGGAAACACGTGCACTGATGTCTCTTGTCATGTATTGATGACGAAAGTTATATTTTTTATGGTTTATTGATTTAAAGTAGCCCGCTTTGTGTTCACAATACATAATTGTAATTTGAACTTTGAGCGCGTATTTGAACATTTGTTGTGTCCCGACACAATATAGAGCATGAGCTTTGTACGCCGTTCAACCTACAAATACTTATATATAACAAATATAGATATTTCTTCGATATTATAAAATACATCTATTTGATAAAACTTTAGCAAAAATACAATTTTATGAGGTATTGCTTACCCAAAGAGCAGGATTTCTATGGCTACGTTTTGCGTGATACTGACAAATAACAATCAAACTATTCTACCGGAGATGTATTAAGACCCAATCTAGAAAGAAGAACTATTTTGGTGCCTAGTTGATTCAAGCTTGAAATTATCATAATCCCTCAATTTGTGATTCAGACCTTGCTACCCAAATAATAAAGAACTTATTGCTATATTCCGAAAACGAATGCGTTACGAAATTCAATATAATTCCAGAGACTGTATTGGAAATAAAAGCGAAAAGAGTGCATTTATTTACCTCGGCAAATCCCTGTTAGGTCTCGTATCTGCGAGTACAGGAGGCGCTACACATCTTCATAAAAATAAAACGCGGAGAAATGACTCGATCGTAGGAGCACGCGTCGCGTCGCCAGCGAAATGAAACGCGAAAACTCCCCTTTATTTTATTTACTGGCCGGGTGGAGTTTAAAACGGGATTTATTCGACAATATAAGAGATCCCAGAGTATCCTCGTTGGCTCGCGGAAACGAATCGATGTGATTGGGACATGTCAGTTTATTAAATATCCGAGGAAAGGTTTTCTTTGTTTGAAAAAATACTTTATTTGCAAGGTCTGCATGACAAATTTTTATAGTCACATAAAAGTAGATACTGCCATGACTCGATTCTATTTTACCATTTTGATATTATTAGATTAATTCTATAAAAACATGTATACATAATAATAAAGTTGTAATTTAGCAATGTCTGTACTTTGCAGATATGTAAGGTGACATTATCAGCATTAGAAGTCGAAACATATTTTTTTGAATTTTTGTTCATGTCTGTCTTTCTGTCTGAATGTTCGTACGCAAATCACGCAACAGCTACCGTATGAAATCGGTTGCTGTTTTCACAGTTGTGTCGCTAGAGGACTAACTTAAAAACGGGTACAAGTTCGATTATTGTATTTTATCCTTAACGGCGCAAATTAGGGGGTGTAAGTTTATATAGGTAGTTTGTAAATTCTGAAGCAAGTTGTACACAACTTTATAAGGCGTAAGTGAGCTCTGGTATGGATTTTTTGAAAATTCATCTCCCAAAGAGCTAAAATTTGGGATTGCAAGTGTACTAGTAAAGTTCTGCACTTTGCAAGAAAATAGCATGGAAATATTGAATTCGACGTGGACGAAGTCGCGGGCAAACGTTAGTTTAATATAAAGATTGTAGATCTTTACTTAGTCAGCACTCAAGTTAAAACCAATCTTAAAATTACAGGCACAGGAACCCAAACTTTTGATATTACGTTGTATCAATGCTTTATGTGTGCTAAGTTTATTGCCATTGTTTACCATACTCTGGTACAAAACTTCACAATCTGCAAGTACTTTAATACAGAGTGCAAATAGCAAAGCTTAAATAGACAGAACAGACTAGGATCTTTAAAACTTGTCTCGTGCGCCAAAAAAATAACCTAACATCTGACAAAACATTTTGACAACCAATCAAATTGTCTAAGCTCACGAATAATCTCCACTCGCTTCTGTGAGAATTGGGTTTGTGGTTAGATGCTAGAGGCAGAAGACGCGGTTAATTTAATCACCTATATTTTTTTTCAAAGTATTAACTTAAATTGTATCACTTTTTGTTACATATAGTTTTTTTTTTTAAATCATATCACTCTGATGGTTCACGGTATGTTTTAGCTACTAAGTGCGCATGTCGTGGTGTTTACCTATAACAGTATGTTACACTTTTTATGATGTGTAACTTCAAACAATCCTGTATAATACCAGTGTAAACAAATATTGGCAAACCAAAGTTTATAAAAAAATATATAAAAAAAGGTACTAAAAAGCTGGATACTGCTGATCGCATCAAAGGAGAGTCGATACCTGAAAGGCAGTAAAGTAGCCCAGCACTTAGATTTGAGATGTAATAATGCAAGACTTACATTTTAGTTTTTCCAATGGTTCGTGATGTAGCTGCGGGGCGTGATGTAGAGGTGCATGTTGAGGTTCATGATGTAATGGGGCCATTAAGCTGGATATAGCGGACCCCACGCTTGCGGCCACTGACTCGTGCAAGTGGCCGCCTCCATGGAGTTCGAGCTCTGAGAGGCAGAGCCCATTCTCGCTTAGCGGCTCCATGCCAGCCGCTAGCGCCTCCTTGTACACCCGGAGGTGAATGTTGATGCCTTGTGTTGACGGTGGTTGAAACGCCGCAGGAGCGACTGGACGCGTGAGGCTGGCTCACGCGAGTGACTGCATTCTTGATAGCACTGCAAAGAAAATGGTCTGTTAGTTATTGGGTAAATGGTGTTTTAAGGGATCTGTGGTGCTATTACGTCGTATATAGCTCCTGCAAGACAACGCGCGACCGCATACTGCACAGCAGACGGTCTCCAAGTTGCAAGAACTAGGAAATTTCTCCGTCATCCGCCCCACTCACCAGAAAAGTGTAGCGCGCAAAAGCTTGCATTCATGACACTTAATTCATTAAAAAATAATTAATGCCAATCTAATGAGAACTGATTTTTTTTTCATGTGTTCCGTTTGCCTGTATATAAGTTCATATAAACAAAATTTTCGATCACAACCTTTTTTGTTTCGAAAACTTTTGTGCACAATAAAGCGAAAGGAGCACATACAAAATAGGCGAGAAATCTGTTCTTATTTGATTCGAATAGTATAAACGGCATTGGGATTCATACTAAATACCATACAATTTATTGTCTACTCTTAATATATGTATAAACTACTCCACACATAAGTAAATGATCAATCAGCTCCATGATAATAATAATAATATAAAAAATAATACGCCAAACATTAAACAAACACAGGCAACTTCCTGCTCAAACAAAAGCTCCAGAGATAAAATACCAAATTCCGTAAAAATATCAGGTATGATTTAAAGCAGTGCACGCGACGTTGTTTGAGCAGTAAAAAAAATAAACGCCATAAAAACGCGCTGATGGAGATATATCACTTTACAACTTTCATATTTCAAATAGCCTTGTCTGGCTGGGCATTGGTGTTTTCAGTGAGCACATAAAACCTCCGTAATGGCTAGGAGAGGTAAAAGTAGGAAAAAGGGCATACACAACTGATTTATGGCTTTAATTGCTTTTTTACGCGGTAGTGCCTATCTGCCGACGGGAATTCAATATTCAGCAAAAAGAGCAAAAATGTTCTGTCGAAGCCAAAGCGAACGTTTTTGCAATTCCCGCCAGACTGTAATGTCCGCCGGCTATGACTTTTTATTAATATTTTAATATCGTACTGACCTGTTTAATTGTCATTGTGGAAATTTTCATTGTTCCTACAGCACAGAACGTGAATTGAATACAAATTTATGTTATTGAAAGAAAATATTAGTAAATTCAGTCGAAATAAAATACTAAAATTTCATAAATTAACAAAACACAATCACCATCCTATAACTTTTTAAAGTCGTATCAAAAGAACAAAATTTGAATTTTCAGCCAGCTTTAATGCTAAACGTAACCTTCCAAGGAGGTCAACTTCGGTACTGAGTATTTATAAAAACGGTTTTAATATTTTTGAGCGTTACTAGTTAGGACAATAAGATATTTAATGTGATTTGCCCTAATTTTACAAGTGATAGATGAACCTTATTGGTAGAATAAACATTTAACTCACATACATAAAAGTAACAGTTGTGTTCTATTTTAAAGTGTATAATTTGTGTCACTTTTAAATTCGGTTATGTGATATTTTATGGGTTGGATAAAAACTATCCGGAACTTCAGAAACTGGACCTTATACTTTAAGTGTGAATATTTCTATTGTATTATTTTGTTCCGTGACAAACATAGCAATACGGTTGCCGCCACAGTGTCTCACAAACGCAATTGTAATCTTGACTGGTCGGTGAGTAATTGGCCAAATCCAAAGGCAGCAATCGAGCCGCTTGAGCCACTCTCATCCCTTTAAACCGATGCAAAGCCTTTTTTAAGCCCAAAGATTTAAGTTGGCAAAAGTGCTTCGCTCTATTAAAACGCCATTTCGTTCGAATTTTACTTCGAAGTCGGTTCGGTTTGATGGCTCTTCTCTAAGGTTGAGTGTTAGTGAACTTTTCTACCTGAACTTCCAAACAGTCATAATCGTCAAAATGTTAAATAATGAGTGTACGGCAGGAGGAATACAAATTCACTGACGGTTACTGGTAAATGTTGTCGGTAAGCACTGCCTAATTAAGTTCAGCTAATCCAAATTAACGAAGTTAGAAACTCCAAAACTGTTGGTATTTATATCGGTTATTAAATTGTTCTCTGAACTTACCATATTATTTTCTATGTATGAAAATACATTGGTTAATAAGTTGATAATACGTATTTGGTATTTTTTTACGAAACGAGAAATTTTATTCATCCTGATTATTTTTCATACATTTATGGCCTATTTCACAATCGTTGAGTAAGAGATAACCGTGAAATGATGAAAGACGTATGAAAGTTACACCACTAGTGATATCCTTATTTATTTAAATAAACACATTAAACCTCTTTAGATCTCCTTTACTAAAGAGGTCGAAACAATCACATCAATCTACAAAAAAAAACTCTGTAATGAAGTTTAAATTTAGAACATTGTTAGTTTTTTTTTTCTTGTACTTTTGCAGCTCTATAACAGAAAAAAATAGCGAACACGCTACCTATTCGTTTTTTTTTGTTTTTTTTTTTAATAATTTTCGAAGACCTCCTTGCTCAAACCTAATTTAAATTGTAACCTTTTTTCTTGAGCCCTTCTTATTTGTTTTTTAATTTAATTTGAATGCAACATTCTAATTTACTTTTGTCGTTGATTTTTCGTTTAAACAAACCTAAACAAACATTCTTAATAATAACATGAATGGAATAACACCATAATAAACTAAAATGACGTGAGTCTTTTTCTTCTTAAATTGTGACTTATCTCGATTAAAATAATACACAAATGGCAAGATGATTAGATTCAGTAACAGAATGTCCAACACAAAATTATCAACACAGTTTATCCATCAAGTACAATAATAAAACGTGTAAAACACATGTAACACGCAGATAGTGGCGTCGGTAAATATTTGATTGGAACTATTTGTACCGGTATCCGATAACATGTTGTATTGTCATAGATAATAACATCGTAACCGTTGACATCGGTAAGAAAACTATCGATCCGTTGATAGAATTGACACAGTCAACTTAGGCCTGCGGAATTTCCGAGGTACTTATGTTCTATCTCACATTAATGACAAAATTGTGCGTCGATATTTTGAAACAGATATAGAACCATAGAGTGACTAAGCAAAATGTTGTTTTTAAATGTTTTAGCAAAAATAATATAAAGGTGGATCATGAATCTATTAGTCAAATGGTACCTATACCAATATACTTTTATTTGTAGAGGTAATTTGGTCCTTTTAAAACCCTAACCCTTTTTTAGAACATATTATTCATGTACTTCATATATTAAATTGTTGTTTATGAGCAGGCCATATAAAAATATTTACAATAGCAAGGCTCAAAAACAAGATTATACGCTGGCTGGACTAAATTCTAATAAGACTGCAGTAAGACGGAACATGTTCATATAATAAAGAAAATACCTATGAGTATATTTTTTGTCACTGGCCTCGTTGGTCTAATGGTTAGCATGTGCGCCTCTCACTGCGAGGTATCGGGTTCGATTCCAGGGTCAGGCAAAGTGTTGTTTAGGTTTTTCCGTAAAGGAAATTCTCAATAGCAGCACGGAGTTGAATTTTTGCGCGGTGGATGGCGATAGGCTCACCCCTATCACATGGGACCTAAACATAATAGGTGAAGTGTGGGTGTTATACATCTCTGCCACACCCTTCTGGGTAATATAAGCGTGATGTTATGTTATGTTATATTAATATTTGTAGGAGATAGTAGTATAACTATCAGACCAATAGATTTATGACCCATTAGACAAAAATGTTACGTTTAAAATTTTCTTTTCTGATAAGGTATTATTTTTATACATAAGAATTAGTGTATTTAAATTTGATATTTTTAAATTTATTTATGATTATGATTAACTTTCAAATAAAACGATAAAAAAACATGTCATGTCCGTTTAATATTATTACTATTTATTTAATGTGAAGATAAATTTGACAGCTGTCATACTTAACAGGTGTGATCAAATCAATCATCAATCTAGAATTACCAAATATTTCATAAGTCGGATCATAAAATGGCGTGTTGTGATTATTATCTTAATCCTTATTTCCACGATAGTATTTTTATGCTGAAAGCACAATAATAATGTAATGTAACATTACTTTTGCAGTGCAGTCGGAACTGACACACATTGCACATTGTTTTACTAAATCGAGAACCAATTTCCACTTCTTGGTTTAGGTCATGTGGGTAATATCGGTATGAAATTAACTATTAAAATTTGTTTAATTTCGATCAATACCTAGTAAAATATGGAGTTGAAAGTACAAAAATCAACTTTGAATTTATTCTATTTACAATGTGAAAGTCATCCCCTGAATATAATGTTAGTTTCTAAATATGTGAATATCTTCAGAGCTTATTTTCAAAAATCATCATAATTCAACAACTGTTATTCAAATAGAATAGGTTATTATTTAATAGCGCATCCTAATTAATTTGACAGGATAGTTAATAAGGCTGTTTAAAGAGCTTCTTAGGTACTATCTGACTAGATAAGTCATGGCCAATTTGACATAAATTATCACAATCTACGAGATAGCTATTAGTATTTCTTGACACTGTTAATTTTCCCGTTATGTTGATTGATTGATGATGTTTTTTTCTTTGTCAAATATTCGTAAAATTTGTATTAAGGGATCATGAAGCTCTTAGTCTGATAGTACATATATTTTGTGCATTAAATATGCAATGTAAACTTTCCTTCATCCTCTAAGAAATTTTGTACACTATAAGTGAATAACAACTCACCCAGGATAATCAAAATAATTTTTATATTGGGCGTATACGAATACAGAAGTGAAGGTATGAAGCGACGTCATGTCAATTTTATCTGTGTTATCAATATACCACGCTGATAATATTATCATTGCGCTGATAGGACCCGAGGCGAGCGACTACATCAAATTTTTAGTTACGGTTATTTTTAGCCATTGTGCCACATTTTAAGCTAGATAGATGCTAAAAATGTATTGTTTCGACCATCCTTTATCATAATACGATCATAGTCTTTTACATAACAACTTTATTAGAGATTAGTTTCCATACCCGACTCCACCCGCGTGATACGTCGATAAAAATAAATTTATCTTTTTTTGGGTTTTAAACCATCTCCAAAACAATTTTCATCGAGATTGGTCGCGTAGTTTCGGAGCCTATTCGGTACAAATCAACAAAAAAGTCATTCTTCTTCATAACATTAGTATGGCCATGGCCATTTATAAATGTATGTCACATAGATTTAAAGTTGAAATTGAAATATACTAATCCAATAGTAAGGTAACAGATTCTTATGAAATTGTATTAAGTATAATAAAATTTGTTTCTTTAGAGTTCATAATCTTAGTATAATAGATTAGGGCAACATATTATTTATTTCATTACCAAAATGTAACATTTATTTTTGAATCAAATAATGTTTTAAGTTATTATGCACTTGTTTGTCTAAACGGCTTGACCAATTCTGATAACATTTTAGGTGCAGGTAACTGACTACAAGGCGCGTAACGAGTACGTAAGGCTACTTTTTATGTGATGTGCTTACCACATAGACAAAACTGCCTGAGAAAGATAGTTTGTATGTTTGATAACTACTAATTGGATTTTAATATTATTTTTGTGCTTGATAGACCAACTCTCAAAAATAGGTTTTAAAATACTTTTGCATTATGCCAAACTCCACGGTTACGGACAGTAAGGTTAAACGCGGGTGAAGTCGCCGGCAAAAGCTAGTGTACAGATATTTTTTTTTAAACAAATATAATAAGTTTTTGTAAATTGTTTTAAAAATATCTGCCGGTAAAACCTTTTTGTCATTTGTTTTTATGGTTTTATTTTTTACACTAAAATACATAATTTAAAATAGGCCTTCAAACGTCAAACTCTTTAAAGTCTAGATTAACAATATTCCAAACATAATAAACCGATCCATAGTAAAAAATTTAAAAGGCCTATCTCAAAAGGCAATAAACCAAACGTTTTTTCAATTGAGGTAATAGAAAGTCGAAAATCCTTGAGACTAAGAGGAAAATATACCATTCCATTCTGCATGATAAAGTTATAAGTCTTTGCAGTAAGTCTGCGAAGTTAGGAGTGCGAACGATTCTATGTTAGTACTGGCATTGTGAGTTTTAGTACTGAGAAATGCTTTTTTTAAATTTTTGTTCTTTTTTAATTTTTTTTAATAAATGATAAATATATTTTACAAAGTACTTATGCGCATCATCAAACAGTATACCCCTTTAACCAAACCACGCGATGAACGTTACCCAGTCTGGTACAGTAGAGCTCTGTTGAGAGTTATCAAAGAGAAAGCTAAATATCATAAGATGTACAAAAAATATCAGAACCCTAGAGACAAACTTACCTATGAATGCTTGAGATCGCGATGCAATTTATTAATTAAAGAGTGTTATGCAAACTTCAAAACTGATATTGCAATTAATTTGCGTATTAACCCTAAACATGTATGGAGATATTTTAAAAATAAGCAAGCAAGTAATCATCACATACCTAACAAAATGACTTTAAATAACTCCAAAAGTGCAAGAGGCGGTCAAGAAATTTGCAATTTATTTTCAGATCATTTTCAAACAATTTATAACTTAAATAATAGTGCTGGTTACTCAGGGATGGTTGTATCTAGCGATAATAATACCTTTAGCAAATGTACACTTAGTATAAGAGAGGTTACTAATCATCTTTCCTCCTTAAACTGTGATAAAGGACCAGGACCTGACGCAATTCCACCACTTTTCCTCAGAAAATGTGCCGAGAATCTTGCATTCCCATTGACCACGATCTTCAATCAATCTCTTTCCCAAGGACTTTTTCCAAATGAATGGAAAATCGCTCACATCACACCAATTTTAAAATCAGGTTGCCCTAGTAATGTTGCCAATTATCGACCAGTGTCAATTCTTTCAGCCTGTGGTAAGTCTATGGAATCCCTAGTGCAGAAGAAAATGTTTTCTCATTTTAAAAATGCCTTAGATGTTAATCAACATGGCTTTCGTCCCAAAAAATCAACCGCTTCCAACCTTGTTGAATATACTTCTTTTATATCCGCTGAGTTAGATGCCGGCAGAGAGGTTCACGCAATTTATACCGACTTTCAAAAAGCCTTCGATTTGGTAAATCATAATTTACTTCTTGCAAAATTGGAGGGCTTGGGCGTACATGGATCTCTACTGCGTTGGTGTGAATCGTACTTAAAAAACCGATCCCAGTTAGTACACCTTAAAGGCTTCAAATCTAATCAGTGCATCATACCATCTGGAGTACCCCAAGGCTCACACCTAGGGCCCCTGTTTTTCCTTATTTTTATGAATGATTTAGGTAGTATAATTAATTCTAAATTTAAATTATTTGCTGACGATTTAAAATTATACCGAACGATAAACAATGAATCGGATATTTTTCAACCACAACTAGATTTGAATAACTTGTATGATTGGTGTGTAAAAAACATGATGGTCCTGAATTTAAGTACATGTTATTCCATTAAATTTAGTCGAAGAAAAAACAAGTGTCCAGCCAATTACTTAATAAATAACAGTTTACTGAAAGAAGTTAATAGCATAAGAGACCTAGGTATTATTATAGATAGTAATCTTCATTTCAGGAATCACTTTGATTTAATAATCGGTAAAGCATCTAAGCTTTCTGGATTTATAGTTAGAGAAATGAAAATTTTCAAAGAACCTACTTTAACTATTTGTATATACAACAGTATTATTAGGAGCATATTAGAATACTGCAGCATTGTCTGGAGTCCATCCTACCAAGTACACTCCAATAGAATAGAGCGCGTTCAAAAGAGATTTTTGTATCACTTAGCCTACTCAGAAAACAAATGTCGTAGCCTTAATTCATATAAACTTAGACTAAGGCACTATAATGTAAAATCGTTAAGTAGCCGTAGGAAGTGCCTTGATATTATGTTTCTATTTAAATTAATTAACGGCCATATAGACTCACCTCAACTTTTAGCTAATCTCAATATTTGCACACCCCGCACCAGCAGTCGATTATTAAACCGAAAAACATTTGCTATACCTCACAGTCGCACGAACATAGGCCAATTTTCACCCATATCTCGTATGGTTTCGTTAGGCAATTCGATACGTAATGACATAGATATGTTCAACGGTTCTGTAGCTTCAGTTAGGTCTAAACTTGCAACTTTGATTCAGTAGTAACTAGTTACTAGATATTTATTTTTATTCTGCCATAGCACTAATTTTAGTTTAATTTAATGTATAATTTAATTTCTATTTGAGTGTGTCCTTGATCTTGCATGTTGGATTCACATCTAGTAGGTGTCAGTCAGGTGCATTAATTTTAGCATGTTAATTAATAAGTCAGATTGTACACCAGTTTTGTGAATTATAATAAAAAAAAAAAAAAAAAAAAAAAAAAAAAATATTTATGGACATATGAAATAACACAATCGGGTATAAGTCCTCGGACCCCTGAACTAGTGCTAACTGTATTTCAGGGGACAGCGTCTTCGTCCGTAATTGTTGGTACAATATTATGTCAATAAGGTTAACTCAATATAAAATTACATTAACATTAAGTTCTTTGGTTATTTTTATAGCATTTAGCTATGCTTAGCAAATTATACTAAGAAACAGTTGAAAAAGAGATGGGACCGGCAGGATTTGAACCTGCGACCTTACTGCACACCGGGCAGCCGCTCTTAGCCATCCAGCTACGGTCGCCTCTTACCAGCACCCTAAATTTCTCAACTGTATGATACGTCATTTCGTGACGTCACGTTCATCCATTTGTTCCTATCTTACGTAGGATACAAATCCTGCCGGTCCCATATCTTTTTCAACTATTTCTTAGTATAACATTAAGTTCAGTTTATGTTTTGTTACGTCATGTCCATTGTTTACTCATTGAATTAGTCTCTGTAATTATACTTATCGGCCTTATAAGTAAGATCTTTTCTTTTAAATATTTTTATACTGAACAATTTAAATAACAATTTTCACTTTACACATGAAACATATTTAAAGTATTTTTGGGTAATTTCTGCATTGTGACGTACTTAGTCTTAAAATATGTTTTATTTGACCTACTTGGTCAAAAGGCAATAAACCAAACGTTTTTTCAATTGAGGTAATAGAAAGTCGAAAATCCTTGAGGCTAAGAGGAAAATATACCATTCCATTCTGCATGATAAAGTTATAAGTCTTTGCAGTCAGTCTGTGAAGTTAGGAGTGCGAACGATTCCATGTTAGTAGTTAGTACCTACATGAAACGTACTCAAATATTCTTTCACGTACTGGCATTGTGAGTTTTAGTGCTGTGAAATATTTTTTAAATTTTGTTCCGTTTATGTTTTGTTTCGTCATCTCCATTGTTTACTCAGTGAATAAGAAGTGTTTAATAATATAAGTTCTTTTGAAATATTTTTTTTATAGCGAGGAATTAAAAACAAACAATAACTGTACACATGAAACCTACTTAAAGTATTTTATTCGACCAATTATTTTTAAATACTTGTATGTTTTCAATGGTACTAATGACTTATTGTATTCAAATATGTTTGAATAAAATTCTTCAGTGATAAAAAGTCCAAAAAATACTTAGTTAGTTTTCTAATAATATCTTTTGATTAAGGCAGTGATTACATTAAAATCGATCGACGGTCGATCGATGCATTTGACGTTAAAAGAGCGCACCACTGCGTTACTTTGCTTCAATCGATGCATCGTTCAACGTCGATCGATGTAGATGTATAAATACCCTAAGATATTATTGATAAGATGCATTTCCTCTGCACAGTTTAGCTTGTTTATTTTTTATGATTATATGATTAAACAAAAATAAAAGTGCACTTTAGCAATAGGTAAACAAAATTAAACATTATTTGATGACGTAAATACTTGCACAAAAAAAATACTACATTGATGGCGTCATTTAAAATCAAATCATTCAAATGTAGACTCCACACCAAATTTTGCATGATAGTTATTGACAAAGATATTCAGGAACGGTTACTGGCACTCAGATTCACCTACATTTTATCACATGTAAATGAATGTATATCTGTACTATCACGCTAATAGATGCACGATCCACCATAATACCAATTTTCCGTTTAAAGGCACAAAGAATACATCAAAGTCTACATTCACATAACAACGAATATTTAATTGTATTTAAATAAGTGGAAGCTTAAATAAACTACTCGTAATAGCTACATTATAAAATGTGACAATTTCAAACGAAAAGTTTGTCAAATGTTACATGAATATTTTGATCTTATAGTAATGTAAGTACTTATATACATTGCAGTTGTATATCTAAATATATATATGTATATTTTTAATATTATATTTATTTAAGTTAGCAATAGAAACCAAAATATATTTTATTTTAATCTAATACTACTGTATTAATTGAATGCGGTTGTCACAAATGCGATGCCACAGGTCTATTTAAAAAACTAGTGTAATTTGTTTATTTTTGTAAGTTGCTTAAGTGCTTTATTGTTGTGCGCAGCCGCCGGCAAAATCCAGCATAAAATAGAAAAAGCTATAAAAATATGGTTGAGTTTCAATATAATAAATAGTTTAAACGTGTAATGCGTAATAAGCCAGAATTGCAAATGCAATACTTGATTTATTGGTTTTATTAACTTTTTAGAAATATCGCCAAATTTGTTTTAATATAGTCTTAACTATGCTTTATAGCAATATGAAGTTATAAAATGGCTTTGGGTAAAATAACAAAACCACATTAAAAATAAGAATTAATAGATATCTGTAAAAGAATTAAGAAAATCGAGTTTACCAAAATGATAAACTATTATTTTGTAGGCTCTTTTGTGTGTTGTTTGTATTTGTTTTTGATATCATAATCATCACCAAAATTATTCAAAAACTTGTGCTAATGATTTCGACTACTATAAAAAATAGTTTATAAATATAAATAGATTGTTTACTGTTTTTTTTTTTTCATAGCTCTCAAAAAAAGGTAATTTATTTTGTGATTACCGTTCCATCACGTACGATGATGCAGAATTAACATAAAAATAGTAATTTTAGCTAAATAAAATATATTAAAAGGTTAAAATAAAAATGAAGATATATAGATATATTATTAAGATGATATTTATGATTTCAAAACATATCCTTGTAAACCATATTTGATTGATTCAATGATTTTAAATGCACCATTTATTCTGCCAATCAATTACTTCTCAGACAAGCATACAATTTTTAATATCTACTTGATAAGGTATGTCCGATATACTTACTAATATCAAAATTAATAATAATAAATAATTATAATATATTTAAATGTCGTATATGTATATATTATATAATATGTAATTTATTGATATAATATATTATATAATAATCCTTGCTAAATGCAAATAATTTCTTATTATCTAAGCAAAAACTACCGCTTTATTTTCTCTTTCCAAAATGTCCATCCTAATATTTTTTTCTGTTATTTTCTTTTTGTTGTTACCTCTTAAGTTTTTTTTTTCATGTGAAATTGTGTATAAATAAAGTATTTTCTATCTATCTATCTATCTATCTATAATTACCCGTAAATAAATATTAAATAAAATAATCACATCACATGGCTCAAGATACACATGAATCTGACTGTAAGGCCCTTCCACAAAAGCTGAGAGAAGAGATGTGTTTTAATGACCAATCAAGTTTTTTTTATTTCTACATATCCTCTCTACTTAGCTCCGTTAAGGAATACCTGATTGGTTATTCATACTTATCTCCTGTCTTCCGTTCCATAGTATACAAATTACATTATATAATTTAATAAATGTAGTGGTATATTATTATATATAATGGGGTGCATGAAAGGAGCCTCCCCGAGTGACGTACACAACGATTCCCTACGTCCGGCGCACCCTGGGCAATTCGCGAGTTTTGTGAATTCCAATTATTGGGCCAATCAAATTTGACTCAGCCATCGACACGACGAAGAAGAAGATTATAAATATGTATTAAAATGTTGGCTGTTTATTATTTATATAGTATTTGATATTTAAGTTATTTTTTAAGTAAAAACTTAGTTAAGTAAAATTAGTTAATTAGTTGTTAATTTAGTTGATACCGTCGTATACCCGTCTGGTTCCATTAGAATATCTGCGTTGCAGGGCTTAAAAGCACTGTAACATATGGCTGAGATAAAGTCCATTTCGGGTAAAAATATCTTACTTTTTTATTATTATGTATAGTTATTCTTTGAACTTTACCGTGTATTTTTACTCGAATAAATACGTTTCTTTCATTATTTCTTCTCCGATTTGGTTACCGGTAGTAAAACCGGGTCTTAAAATTTCACGGCCACTTGCGCTGCGGTTTCAAGAAGCTGAACTGGACCCAAGTCTGATATTTCAATAGTGACGGAATGGTTGAATTTTGACTTTAAAATTGCTGTTTTGGTAAATTTTTAAATCATCGGTGAAACAAAAACTGATAATATTAAATTAGCTATTGTGGTGTCAGTGATAAACCATTGGAACAATATTGAAATCATAGAATTAGGGCCCTGCTATGTAAGCCGTCAATTATAAATGCCTGTAATAAATAAATAATAATACATAAATTTTGGATTTTTTACATTAGATAGAACGCCAGAAGCAATTACACTATCCAATGGTCCGAATGACAAGGCCAAATACACACATTCACTCACACAAGCACACCCAGTCTCAGAACAAATCTTTGCAAATCACACAAAGATTTGTCCCATGTAAATGGTCGATAATTGCTACCTACCAAAAGACAATTTCTTGTCCTCTTTAGTATGCAATAAAGATTAAATACACAGCAACTTGACTCCAAAATTACAACTTCAGGACATAGGTAGATACTCAACTTTACAATTACATTATAGCGATGCATGTCTAACAATTTTTTGTGCTCTACAATCCCAAAACTACAAGAAATAATACTTAAATTACTCAGCTGAGCCATTAACGATAAAGATAGAGAAATATTAAACAATGTGTTTTTCTGTTATTTTCTTTTTGTTGTTACCTCTTAAGTTATTTTTTTCATGTGAAATTATGTATAAATAAATTATTTTCTATCTATCTATCTATCTAATGTGGGATTTTTAACCTACCTGTAATTTAGGAATAGCAAATAATACAGATATTTGCTACTTGAGTACATAATAATTATGACGTCTATTTACCTAGCAAAGTAAATATTGACTTAGCTACGAAGTCAAATGTAATTGACATGAAGATTTCAATAAAAATATACCGACTACGGCCTTGTTTGATTGATTAGTTCCAAAAGGAGACTGTTTTAATATAACGTTGGGTTAAAAAATGTACAATGATGAAAATTATAAGTAATATTAATATACTAAGAAACAGTTAAAAAAATATGGGATTGGCAGGATTTGAACCTGCGATTTCTGCATACCGAGTAGCAGCTTTAAATCCCTACTATATACTAGCCGATTGCCGGTGTCATAATTTTTCAACAGTTTTTTAGTATAATTTACTAAGCATAGCTAAATTCTATAAAAATAATAAATAAGAAG
Organism: Hypena proboscidalis; assembly: GCA_905147285.1. Lineage (NCBI taxonomy): Eukaryota > Metazoa > Arthropoda > Insecta > Lepidoptera > Erebidae > Hypena > Hypena proboscidalis. The sequence continues at coordinate 5,956,033 of LR990132.1, forward strand.
TTGAAATATTTTATTTTTCAAGGCCTAAAACTTGGGAACCTTTGGCAAACTGAGAGCAGAGTTTAGGATATTTTTATAAAATGACTTTTGTCGTTTAATTGAGTCATAACTCAACCTTTTTTGTTTTGGGCCTCGAGCCCACGAAAGTTATATGTGTAAGGTAGTATTTTATTAATATCACAGGTAAACAAAATACATAGGTACAAATGACGTACATTTTGTAATCAAATTAGTAATGGTCAATCGATGCTCGAACGAATAACAACAATCGTACCAAATAAGACCATCTTCAAAGTTCACCTACAGAATAAACCAAAAATTCCTTAAAAAATATTTGACTTGGTGTTGAATAAGAAACTACACTGAAATCTTATAAGAATTAAATCTAGATGATCACCACAGCAAAACTTATTATAAAGGTTGCTGAGAAAATGGATTTTATTTATTATGTTTACAATTTCAGTGGTCACTTACAGACTTACAGCAACGACAGGGTAACCATCAACAGTATATTAAGCGGGATTTTCTGATCCGCCTGTCATACACATTAGAAGTTGTAGTGACATGTGACAGCGACATACTCACAGTTAAATATTAGCGGCTCGCTGACAGTTGATGTGGTCGCGGTGATTCCTCGGCAAGCTGGTTTTCACAGTGTGTGTACACGAAATCCGATGATATCCGTCATAATCTGGTACAAGCCGCGGGATTACGCGTGCACCCGCACCCGGCCGTCACCCACTAACGTAAACACAAGAACAAACCGAGTACGAATCCGATATCGATAAATCAAAGCGCACGATCGCAGCGACGTCGCTTATCCGCTAAATCCTGTCGGGATCGCGTAAAAAATACTAGTATTAAAAACAGTCTTAAGTGGGCTTACGTACGCGGCGCGGTGCGGCCCGCGCTGGCTCTAATCTCGGCCACTTCCCGGAGCAATTTGAACCTAACTCCACCACTCTATACATCATCCGGCGACGCCCGCCCACCGCGCCGGCCCGCCGACCGCGCAAACCCCTACCTTCGTCTCGCTCGCACACCCCTATCTCAGCTGTATCTGTCTCTGTCCCCCTGAAATCTCGCCACACTGAAAATTCAGTGCGTGGTGTAGCGGTCCGCGGGGCGGGGGGCGCAGTCAGCTGGCCGAACTTGTGCGAATAAAATCGACTTTTTATCGGCTCGATGACGCTTCGTGACGTCACTGTTTACTTCTGTCCGTGAAGTGTGGACACTAGATCTTCGACGGACTGCCGTGACGTACTACCATTCACAATTTATTCATGTTGGAAAATTCTTCAGTGAACAGAATTCAATTTTAGACGCCAGGACAGTTTTTCCACCAAGTAGATAGGTATGTATATCTTTATGCTTTTCTTTTAAATAAATAATTCATCAACAAGGAGTAATTACATTAAAACTCTTATTGTTTACAAAGTAAATTAATCTGGGTACATCATCTGCGTCAAATAAATCGTGTTATAAAAACTCATTTAAATGGTGCAATATGTTTTCCTTATAGCGTAAAATAATTGCAGTTTAAATCGCGGCGTGCAGCGGAGTGGGGCGCAATAAATCGCGCGGCTCCGGCTCGCTACGTAAACAGATCGCGCGCATTAACCGCGCGTCGGCGTACATAAAGAGAGCGGTATAAATATAAAGTTCCCACTCGCCGCCGCGCAAACTTAGCTAAACAACGCCATAATTGCCTTCATTACTTAAATTACTAAAATTATTTATTCAAAAAGCTGGCAACATTTAGCCGCGGGAAGCGCCGCCCTCTTTATCGGAGTAGGCCAATGACAGGTCGCGATGCGGTAGGGGGCGGGGCGTGCGCCAATATGGCGGCAACCTTCCCGTAGCGCTCGCTCCTGTACGCTCGGGGCGCGCCGCCGGTGCATGCTGTTTCAGTCAGTTTTCACGCGTCGACTTTCACGTGTTTTCGAGTGGTTAATTAGTTTGGCATTGTTAATGAGTGCGACCGTAGCAGGCAGCGGTGCGTAGCGGTGGCTACGCGGCCTCTACGCAGCGGCTACGCGCCTGCGGCCGCCGAAACGACGCGCCCGCCGCGGTCGCGCCGTCGGCAACGTTCCGACGGCTGACATGATTACTAATTAATCATACCATGTGCCAACACAAGAAACAACCCAAAATAATAGGATACCGTAATTTAATTTATAAACCTACCAATCAAATCTCTATATAAGGTTTTAAATGTTGTAACTACAGTATTTATTAATTTAATTGTATTTGTAATGTTTTTTTTTAATAAGAGATCTAATTAAACATTTATTTACAAAAAGATTAAGTTTGTAATCATACCAAAAGTCTAATATGCTACATTTACATATTTAAACAAAGTGTTTTATTAATCTGATTTGTTTTAGTATATACAATCAATCAATAAATACGATAACCTACATCACAAGTATAAAAATTACATTGTATTTCCATTTTTTAATTTATATAGTTAATAGTTAACTACTTCTAAAAGATTGGTACAATAACCCAAATTAAAAAAAAATCATTTTCAAACCATATGCTGCAATAGCATCAGAAATCAGGTATAAATTAACCTTAATTTACCGATTTCATTAGTAAAGATATTGCCTGTAGTTTTTACCAATCAAATCAAATCAAATCAAACCAAACATCAAAACACAAAAAATATAAAATTAAAATAAAACTTAGCTAACTAAATTATAATACTTATTGTAATAAAATGATTTGACACCGGAGCTTAAATTGACTTTAACTCAACTTAGAAATTTGAATTAAAATCAATCCAAGTACCAGCTCCGATGGGTATTGCATCATGAGATGAGCTGGTGAGAAACTCATGTGCACCATCTTTTCAAATAATAATACATGTGTTATTAATTGGTTTCACTTAATTCTAACTCAAATGTCGTCAACATGAAGAAGAAGCATAATATTAAGTCTCACTAACTGTTTTAACTAATATCTATATAGCCTTGCTCGGTTTTTATATAACAATAATTATCGAAATCTTAAAAATGTTTTATTTTTGTTGTTAAAGGGTTTACAATAGGTAAATAGATCGGATTAAAATCTCTACTGGGATAGATAAAAATACTTAAGCTATTTCTTATGACAAATCTCACAGGCTACAGAAATTTTAGGAATTTCCATGAACCACCGTGGAGAGCTCCTGTGTACCTTTCAGTTTTTATCAGGCCACCTTGAACATAATTTGTTATCGAAGTGCTTTTTAAGACAAATCTATGGGACTCAAACTCGTTGGGTCTATGTGAACCAGAATTGGGGAGCTCTGGGTACCTTACAAAACCCATCATCAGACCTTGAACTACATTTGTCATGAAATGCTGGTTGAGGCAAATCCAATGAGTCCAAACACGATGGGTTTACGTGAACCTGAATGGAAGAACCCCTGGGTACCGTCCGGAATCCAAAATTAGACCCTGAATATCACTTGTCATAAAAGTGCTCATTCAGCAGCCCAAACTTGAAAGGAAAGGAAAATCTGATCAGGATTTGACTTGAATGTACTGAGAATCTCCACACAAACTTAAAATTGTCATAAAATCGAAATACGAATTTTTTCGAATATAAGATCTAGTTCTTATATATTTTTGGCCTAGAATCTTACTTTTCTGAAAGTTTCTTCAATATCGTTAGAGCCGTTTGCGAGATCGTACGAGTATATATATATATATACAAAAATAGATAACTCAAAACGCCATAAGTCAAAATGAGATGCAGTGAAAAGTAATCTTTATTTTTTCTTCCTTAAAGTTCATAATCGCAATTCATTTCAATTCGTTTCGTATTTTGTACGACTAACGAGGCAGCTGAGAGGCCGTATGTTAATACGTTCTATAGAAATTAAGTTTATTCTTTATATGTTGGACGAGCTCTTGTGAAAGATAGATAGATGTATAGATAGATATATTTATCGTATAAATTATCGCTCGCTGACGGTGACGGAAAACATTGTTAGGAAACCTGTATGCCTGAGAGTGCCTAAAAAGTGCTTGGCCATCGTGGAAGACTATGGCATAACCCTTCTCATCATGAGAAGAGGCCCGTGCCCAGCAGTGGGACATGTATTAGTTACAGGGCTGCTATTATTATTACTATAAGGTTAAGACTACATAACTGACAAGTCACTGCTCCATTACTCTCTACCTCAACCATGATAGAACAGTGCCTATTTATTATATTATAATTACCTGCTTAGAATTAATTATGATGCAATTTCAATCTAAAATGACATATTATTATATTTGATTGCATGTGCCAATTCCATATGCCGAATATTTAATTATTGAATATAAGCTCAATGGGCAGGACATAGTTAAACTATATATTTTAAACCATAACATCTGTATTATGTCAGTACCTTCCTATAATCCAAATTCAAATTCAAATCATTTATTTTCATAGGCCCCAGGAGGCGCTTGAACACGTCAAAATATTACAAGAGATATTACAAACAAATGATATAAAAATAAATTATAAGTAAAACTAAATTATACTAATTACAATGATTTGAATAACCGGGGCTTAGATTAATTTTAATCCAACTGTTTAGAATCAGATTAAAATCCAACTAAGTACCAGCTCCGATGGGTATTGCATTATGAGAAGAGCTGGTGAGAAACTCATATGCACCATCTTTTCAAATGAAATGAATTAAAATATAACAATTATGATTTATTATCATACGATTCCCTACCTCCGGCGCACCCTGGGCAATTCGCGAGTTCTCCAAAGCGAATTGGCTAATCCTTTCACCACGATGGCAAATCAAAATAAAATTTGACTCAGCCATCGACACGACGAAGAAGAAGAAGAAGATCATACATATTGAATGAAAGTCACATAAATCCACAATAAAGATTACTATGACAATGCTTGTATACGTACTATCATGTCAAAAGATTCACAATTAGCAAAGACATTTAAGTCAAAAATCGCTTGACGACGAATTTTAAAATATTATCTTAAAGAGTAGAAGGTAGTTTAAACAAACTAATAGCTTCCAAAACATATGTGACAGTTTCAAACGAAACGTTTGTTAATTGGGTCATGAATCAATGGTTCTGATAGTACTTTTTGTCGGTGTGTATTTGTATATAAATATTTCCTTTTCTTATTAGGTATAGTTGTATATTATCTTATTATAAATATTAATGTGAATTCGCTTTGAATATTGATGAGATTTTGTTAAAGATTTCTGCTCGTCATAAAAACGAGCATTCGAGACAGCTCTGTCCATCTCATTGAATACATTTATATAAAGTCTCCAACAAAATTCACTGGAATACCATCAGATAGACTGTGTGCTTGTTTTCCCAATTCATTAATAAAAGTATATGGAATCCAGAACCGCACAAGGTAACCCATGTATCAATATCACAACAACAAAATAATCACATCTTTTATAAATATCAAGCCATTAAATTGATACGTAATTTAGAATGACAACTATATTAAACAATACGATTCACCAAACTTATGAAAAAGGTTTAAATAAAAGTCATAAAAACGTTGAAAAATTTGTTAGATAAATTTCACTTCGAGTCGCTGTAATAAAATTTCTATAAATACACATCTTTTTTTTTTTTTTTATTCTACGCCCACAGCGAAAGAACTTGTAGTCCACCTGATGGTGAGTGGAGTACAGCCCATGGACATCAACAATCCACAAAAGCATATTATAGATGCGTCGCTGCAGCTGAGGACTACGGTGTTATGCCTCATGTGCCAGTAATTTCATGGCCTGATCTCACCACCAAACCGGAACACAGTAATGGAATCACTACCGTACTATTTGGCGGCAGGTTAAAGGTGAGACGGTGGTGCTGCCGCCCTCGAGCTCATTCACAAGAGCTCTACCACCAGTAAATATAGAAGAATATTAATGTGTTATACGGCTAGGAATTGTAGACTGGAGTAAATAAAGCCCTTTCTATAATTAGACGCCGCCGAAATATTTTCCAATTTTATTAATATTGGTAACTCTTTATTTGATTGTTTCATGGACTGAATATAGCTTGATATGTGAAAAAATCGAGCAACTTCCGTTTATTTTCCAGTCAACTAGAAGACTCGGCATAAACTTCTATCTATTGTTGCTATCGGGTTGGTATGTAAAAATGACAGCACTTCCACAAAAGCTCAACAACTAAGAACACCAAAAAATTATTAGTTTACTCTTCACATGACCAAAAAGGCTGGCTTCTACTTTGGACATAGGATCTTCTTCTTCGTCGTGTCAATGCCTGAGTCAAATTTAATTTTGACTTGCCATCGTGGTGAAAGGATTAGCCAGTTCGCGTTTGAGAACTCGCGCATTGCTCAGGGTGCGCCGCACGTAGTGAATCGTTGTGTACGTCACTCGAGGAGGCTCCTTTCATGCACCCCAACATAGACATGGACATAGGATCAGCATTGCCATACAACATTGCGAAGCCTTCTGGACACCTTACACGCAGTCGACATCGATACGGACGTACTTTTTGAGAAATTTTAATTTATTTATATTAAAAATAAAAGAAATTTGATGTATGTATAGCTAGGTATAGGATTAATTAGTTTTCTTAGGTTAAGATTGTAAGTATTGTATATCCATCTATATAATAATAAGTTAAATTGTAAATAAAGATTATTATTATTAATTAGTTGTTTCAGCTACTAAAAAAAAGAACACCAAAATGATGTATGAAATATTGCAAGCAGAAAATCATGACAGGCAAAGCATACGGTGTAATGAAAAGATATCACCCTCCCCAACGCGATAATGGATAGTGTATACCCTCTTTTATTGGCATTATAGCATTCGCATTACATTTGAATTTATCTTTAAATTTATATGTTAATGGTTGTGTTGTGCGTATTTTTAACACGCTTATATTAGCTTCACCTGTATGTATGTATGTATGTATGTATGTATTTTGCACACCTGTCAAAGATCGATGACAATGCAATAATTCGATAAAAAAAAAAAAAAAAAAACGCTCTTATAAATAAACCAAACTAAAAAGTAGAAAATAAATCTAGGGTCGGCAGACTAAAGCACATAAGTCAAAAATCGTAACTTTACAGGAACTAAAAAAAACTGTTTATAAAATCATAGATTTAGAAATTATTAAATGTTTTTATTAACTGTTAAAGTGAATAGCAATGCCTTACTATTAAAATACAACAATTTGGTGGGAACATAATAGTTTAATATTTAGATGACTTAAGTTATGAGAAACACTTTGGTAGTATGACTTATGTGTAAAAGTTCATTAATTAAAATATAAATAAAAGTAAAAAAAATAATAATAATACAATCAAAAACAAAAACTTATTGACTAGTTGGTGTCACTTAAAATTCTTGATCTTTTTCGGATTCTATAATATCTGGCTCAGTATTTTGTACAGTTTCCAAAGTAGGTAAACTTATATAAAATTGATGGAAAATATCTCGAATTAAGGACAGCATCAAAATTAAATCTTTTTTTTTTCTCTATAGATATAGGCAATGGCTGAATACATATTATGGGAATATTATCAGGAACATTAGAACCTCTTCTTTCTGTCTAAAATCCATCAAATTGTAATGACTAGTTCCATATGGAGATAATTTATTTACAACCAACGAAAACACAAACAAAAAAAAAACGAAATTAACTAACCTAAAATAAACTACTTAAAAACTAGCGATAAAAGACTACCTAACCTCATCTAACAAATCGCAGCCAGTGGGCAACGTTCCCAAAATGCTAGCAGCATTGCCACGCTGGATGCCAATGCTAATTCGCTGTCCAAAATAAAAACCAGCATTTCGGCAACGTGTCGTATCAACCAATCGGGGTGCATGAAAGGAGCCGCCCCGGGTGACGTACACAACAATCCCCTACGTCCGGCGCACCCTGGGCAATTCACGAGTTCTCCAAATCGAATTGGCTAATCCTTTCAGCACGATGGCAAGTCAAAATAAAATTTGACTCAGCCATCGACACGACGAAGAAGAAGAACCAGTCGCGTTGATATTTCTTTAAATAAAGAATGGGCACCTCTTCTTTTGTAGTTAAAGACGAAAAAGGTAAATCTGTATCTAACGTATCTTTATAGGAAAGAATTCCAAATTCTTGTTCATATCGTAGCCACCTTTTATCCAGTCATTTAAACTGCCGTCCGTCAGAATCTTTATTTCTTAAATCTAAAGCACTTTTCAGCATGGATGAAAAGTCATACAAATCTGTGCTTTTCATTTCTACAACCTTGAACTTTTTACTGCTAGATCGAATCAACTGGATCCAATCATGGGGGTGAAATATCTGTAATTCAGTTTTCTTCTTCTTCTTTTCTATAATGCCATGATTGATTTGTATCAACTTCTAAGTGGCTGCGGCCAGGAATCATAAACTTATGGTCTATTATTTTAATTGATCGATGTTTTTGCAATGCCCAGCTAAACATACAACTGACATGAGAATTTCTATTCTGGCAGAAGAAGAAGATGGAATTCTTGGTACTACAAATGATGGATCTTGCACGGAATCATCACTACTGACATGCCCTGTTGAGGTCGACGGCGTAGGATCGTCTACTATGTTGTCTGTATTCGCAATCGATGGTTGTTGCACTTTTTCTAAAAAAAGGATAAAACAATACGTAATTCATTTATAATGTCTGTGGTATACATAATTTGCATTTCGAGATTTAATAATATATGAAAATATCCCTGCATCGCGTTCTTGGTGAGCTGATAACGCCATTTCAACCAACTTCTTGCTTCTCTGAGTATTCATTTCAACAAATTAAATATACAAACTGCCTGTTCAACAAAACGGTAACAATTGATGCCATTGGTAGCTTAACATACCGTTCCAATTTTTGTGTACATCATAAATAATGTTTTAGTACCCACAATCTATAAACAAATGTCACATTTGATGTTCTTCATAACATAAGTCAGACCACTTAGCTCAAAAAACTTCTCACTTAAGAGTGTTCCTTATAACATAAGTCAAGTTATGTTTTTTTGTGCGTCGACCTATATTTGAATTGGGTAAGGTTGATACGGTCCGCCACTTGAATACGCCATGAACGAGTTCAGATAGACTTATGTGCTTTAGTCAGACTGCGTGTTGAATAAAATGAACACCGATGATGTAATAAAAAATAAACCGAAAATTTTGACTTATGTGCTTTAGTCCGCCGACCCTAGAAATAATAGTTTGAAAAACTAAAAAAACACGCTTTTAAAGTACTTCTTAGTAGTAAAAATAAAAATAATTCCTAATATAAGCTGAAAAAAGCGTAAGCGTAGACGAAAAATATGGCACAGAGCTCCCCACGCTTTTTTCAGCTTATATTAGGATTTTTTTTTCACTTTTTAGTTAGAAGTACATGTCATCATAGTCATGCTTTCTTTTACAATAATTAGCTTTTGCCCGCGACTTTGACCATGTTGCATTCGTTATATTAGGTAGTAGCTGTTCCCGCGCTTTGACTACCGCTCATAGGACTCGTGCAAGGGTCTGATTATATAGATGAAATGTGGGTATTACTCACCTCTGGGCATGGGGTGCATGAAGGGAGCCTCCCCGAGCGATGTACACAATCAACCCCTACGTCCGGCGTACCCTGGGCAGTCTGCAAATTTCCACCAAGCAGACTGGCGAATCCTTTCACCACGATGGCAAGTCAACACCATGAGAATATGACATAATAACATAACATTACGTCTATATTACTCACTCTTTATCTGTTATGATTAGGTTCCATGGGATAGGGGGTGAGCCTATAGTCGTCCACCGGACACAACTCCATACGTTATCAACAGAAAAAAAGACATTGTTAATTTGACATTAAAAACAGTCACTTCAATTTCATTTAATAAAATAAATAAATATCTCACAACTTACTCACAACGCCATCTTATTTTTTTTTTAAAAAAAAAAGCTTACTAGTAATTTGCAAATACAAATTACTAGTCCCAAACTAAGCAGAGCTTGTATTTTGGTTACTAGAATAACTGATATTAATACATTTATACTTTTCTTTGGTAAATACATACTAATTATACATAGAAACACCCAGACTAAGACAAACGTCCATGTTCATAATATGCCAGCCCCTTAGGGACCTCAGGTATTTTCAGGGACATCGTCTTTGTAATAAAATCTTCCGAAACGCAAAACTCTTTCAATGTCACATCTTCAACTATCACTCGTCTGAACGTTGACACACATATGAGTCACACACACTGGCTCACAGCTGCAGTGAAGATTACAGCAGATTAGCAGTAAGAACATAATCCTGCGGTGCCATCACCGTCTGAACTTGACCGGCACTGCCGCTGTACGGCTGTGCTGTACCACGTGTATGTATGCAAGTAACACAAATAAGTACGTAAGTATTGAGATAAAGTTTAATTATGTAGTAACATGGAAAATTGACGTGTTTCAACCAAAAGATTAAAGCATAAACGATTATGGTTGTGAGGTAGAGGGTGTCAATAGCTTTTTATAACTAGAGAGGCATAAATATCGAAAAAGTGTTGTCAATTTTTGGCACCTATCCTATGAATGTCAAAATTCAGCTATTAATGTCAAAAAAGCACCTTCTATGAAAGCCAAAAATGCAAACATAATTTCGTATGCATTTTTGTATTTATATATGTGGACACGCTGACGTTTTGTATACAATTGACAACTAAGCCTACTTCTACTTTTCTCTAGGTTTGTTTCTATACGTATGGATTAAATAATATTATTATTATTATTAATTTAAACATAACATAACACAGGGGCGTGGTAGAGGTGTATGACGCCATGTTTTTGACGACCGGATGGCGGAGTGGATAGTGTACCTGCTTGCGACGCCGAGGTCGCGGGTTCGATTTCAGCTTAGGACAAATCTTTGTGTGCATGAACATAGGGGTTTGTCTTAGTTTGGGTGTTTCTATGTATAATAAGTATGTATTTACAAAAGAAAAGTATATATTTATTAGTATCAGTTACTCATAGTACAAGCTCTGCTTAGTTTGGGACTAGATAGCGTTGTGTGTAAGTCGTGAAATAATTAAAAAAAAAAGTTAAGGTCCCGTGTGAGCCTCTCGCTATCCACCGGGCACGTGCAGCTATTGAGAATTTTCTGACGTAAAATGCCCAAATACCACATTTTCCCGACCAGGGAACTGAACTAGTGAACCTCGCTGGGAGAGAGTTCGCAAACGCTAACCTCTAGACCAACGTGGCAGACAGTGAATTTTAAAGACAAATTTAAAATCTCTGGCCGCTACATATCTACTGACTAGCACCTGTACTACTTGTATGTATGAAACTGATAAAGATGATAACTCTTGTATAATACAAGTAGTAATAAGTAAGTATTTAAAAAGTTTTAAGTTCCCAACACGAAGAAATAAGATGTATTGACGTTTACATAGATCCATCTTTACTGTGCGCACAAGGCGTCTACTTTTTCAATTAGGAATAATGGAACATAACGATTATCACATATAAGTTTACCTCTTTAGCTTTCTCAACATAACATCTTGTCTACATATTCGACTGCTACGAGTACTTCAAACTTGGCTGTTTGAGAAACTCGACGAGATTTTAATTCGACTCCATCTAGCATTCTACTTGAATGATAACTGCAGCGTATAAAATAAAAGTAATTGCACTACTTTGGCCTAACCTGAAATTACAGGCACGTGAAGCGCTATATGTAATTAATTAATTAGTTCTTAGATATAGAAAGCAAGAAGAAGAAAGAAAATCGGTTTTAAATTTCCTTACAACTTTAAAACAGTACAATTAAAATATAGAATAAATAGCGATGCCTTTGCAATCTAGGGCGTCTGGCGACGGGTTTATTATCAGGTGCCCACATGCCCGATCGCTACACAGATCAAAAAAGGTAATACCTCAAAATAAAACTGAAATATGTATCTGTTTTTAAAAAGCAGATATAAAATACTTCGTGGCAATAAATTAAAACAATCACAATTTATCTCTTCAACTTAAAAAATACTTGTTCACGCATTAAACAGAATACTATATTTATCTACATTATATAAAAGCCGTAAACCATTCACATGACCGTTGGATTAGAGGCACATGCAATGTTATCTAGCAATAAATAAGTTATAAATCTTTGCGTTATCTCTGCCACCGTCTTTCGGTACTAAACCTTGATATGAATGCCATTTGCTACTTTTTGATACGATTGATTGCATAAAAGGAATCTCTTGTTTTATTGGACATAACAAAATAACTCGATAGTGATAAATACAGCTGTTAAAGAGTAAAAAGGTTCCTAAACCTCGAGCATTCACTTGTATTGTGACGTTACAGATTCCAATATTAAACCGGTGTGGAAGGTTAACCGAGCTCACAATGCACCTGTTATGGAACAATTTGAAATGTTTTTCGATATAATGTTATATTACAGGCAAATACTCGTCAATCTTTGCACGGTTGGCGTTATGGTTTAAGCGGTCGCCTCGCAGCTCTCTACTGCGTTAGTGTTGTGAGTTTGATCCCCACATGGCACAAATCTTTGTATGATTCGCAAAAAGTTATTGCAATTCTGGGTGTGCTTTGTATTTACAGGAATTATTCCTGGTGCAGACGTCGGTTTTTATAAAAAAAAAATACAAATTAAAAACTGGGATCATCTTAAAACGCACTTGGCATGAGCTGCTTTTATGAATTAGAGACTTTACGGGTTATTTATTAAACGCATTGCACACTACTACAGAAAATAATGTAAAGCAAGGATCCAATAGGACAGTAAACAGTACACTTAATAGATAAGGCACAGCAATACCGGCTCTACATTGTCAAGTTTTTACAGGAATTTGACATCGCCAACTCCCTGATTCTGGCTTCTTACTGAGACAGCATTCATGAACATAATAACACCTTTAGTAGCTCAACGTAAAAACCAAAGTACAAATTTCTTTACCCGCAGCCACATACGGGGTACATCAGAGGTAGACAAACTCGACAAATACTGCATGTATTTGTAGAGTATTATTCTGTTCATGGTGTCTCAGTAAGAAGCCAGAATCAGGGAGTTGGCGATGTCAAATTCCTGTAAAAACATGTAACAGTAGTAATAGTAGTAAGCCAAAATCAGGCATCAAATTTCTGAGTTTTGAAAACATGACAATGCTTAACCCGAGGAATCTTATCTTATAAAAATATTTGTTTTTTTATAGATAAACATAGAGCTCTTTATTGCACTCAGATTGGATGATGGATAACTAATCAAGCGGCTTAATCGGAAATATTACTATTTGACTATAAAATAATTTTTGATTACTTTTTTTTATTTGCTCATTATTCTATACATATCTTTTATTTAAATATTTACAATACTAACCTAACTATAATTTAATATTACAACATGCATTATAACATTATGCGTCATAAAATTCCTCAGCATCGCTGTCCACAGCGGATACCGTGGCCAGAAGGCTGGCAGCATTGCCACGTTGAATGGCAATGCTTAATCGCTGGGCGAAGTAAAAACCAGCCCTCTGGTCGCGAGAAGCGTCGATATTTACTTTAATTATATTTGTTCGTTAATTCCATAATTTGCTCTGCTGCTCTGTATGCCTTCCTTATGTTATCAAACAATTTTACACAATCTGCAGTCCATGTTCGCAGGTCTCCGGTTCGATTCCCGGGACGGTCAAAGTGTTATTTGTGAACTTACATAGGATCGATATGTCCTGGATTTAAGTCTCGCCTCATCTGTGTTGTCTCGTACATGTTGTACGAAGATAATTATTTAAATCTAGGCGACTTAAAGCTGATTATGATTATGTGTATTCTTTCAAGTTATACACAGATGAGTCGAGTCGTTGAATATTACTTAAGTATTAAGTATATTTTACTTTTAAGTGCTTTTTTGAAATTGAAATCGGTTTTTTTTGTAAAATTATTCATAACATCTACTTGACTACGTTTCACACACTAACTAGGTTAGCTATTTCAGAGAAGGTACATCAAGACATTAACAAAATAATTAGGTAAACAAGTCAGCCTTCTCCCTAAAGCACAAAGCTCCGTGATGATGTACGCACAACAATTTGTTTCCCTTTTGTTTGAGCAGCCTCGCTTATAACGTTTAATTTATTCCCTTTGAATATTCAAGCCGATACTCGTTTAATTTTCTAATATAGGAATAGGAACTCGCAAGATAATATTTTGCTGAAATCTCAACCAATCGTAACGTCTCTCAGTAGTGTGGCCATGATTGCGGGCTATGACAGCTAAGAGCAAACTTCCTACATCGATATGCGTGTGTGATAGTCATGACTTCCTCGACGCATCAGCTTATGTTTAATTTCAGCAACCACCAGGTTTGGTAGTTCATTCTGCAAGGTCAACACATTACATGTCCCTTTTTTTTATACTACGCTTACAGTGATCTAACGTGTAGTCCACCTGATGGTAAGTGGAGTACAGCCCATGGACATCAACAATCCACAAAAGCAGATTATAGATGCGTCGCTGCAGCTGAGGACTACGGTGTTATGCCTCATGTGCCAGTAATTTTAAAGGCCTGATCTCACCACCAAACCATTTTACTTAATAATAAACTTAAATTTAAAGAGAAAGATATTGTGTCCCACTCTGTAGAATGTTCTATTGAATTATCCTGTGTACAAAAAGAGCATAATTATAGCGATGCATCTACCTTCATTGTGGATATTTATAAGTTTGATCAAAACCCGAATACTACTTTTATCTCTAATTTTCATCAAGCATCATGGAGTCACTAACGGACGTAAGCAGAGAGATCCCCATTATTAATCATTTCGTAGCCTTAATGAATGGAAATTATGCAGATTCGAGTCGGTATCACAATGGCAGCGATCTTTGCCACCGCTGAGATAAAGGAAAAGGCTTTGGCCCTACGCCCTACGTGCGCACTGAGCATAAAGCGTCCTATTTATTTCATTTAGATAAACAATTCAAGTATTTACGTATAATTAAGTATACATACAATTAGGTAAGTACCGGTTATTTTAACAGACCAATAGATTTATATAGCATAGATATTCCAAAACATTAAAGTCTATATTAGCTTCACAACTAATTGCGAACTTCATTTAAAATTGTGGTTAGTGTTCAGTTTAAATAAACAAATAGCAACCTTATCGAAAGTGACCATTTCTATTGAAACATTTGTCAAATGGGTCTGGTATCTATTGGTCTGATAGTACATATTGTTTTTGTTAAATATAAATAAAACACGTCTGATTTATGTATTCGACTTTTTTATTTGAGTTTATTAAAAGTGTCTCAATGGTCTAGTAGTTAGCGTTCTCACGGTCTCGGGTACGATTTTTGGATGGCAGCATGGAGTTGGAATTGTGCCCGGCGGATGGCGATAGGCTCCCCCCTATCTCATGGGACCTAAACATAACAGGTGAAATGTGGATGTCGTACTTCCTGTCACACCTTTCTGGGTAATATAGGCGTGATTTATTGATGTATGTTTGTATGTTAATTAACAAACATTGCTTATGGGAATAGGTTTGAATGTATCTTTTGATTACGTAAGAGTATTGTTTAATATTACTGGACTGACCAATATTGTTCAAAAATTAGACAACGGGTCTAAATCGCGTAATTATTATAAAGGTAAATAAATACCTATGCTCGACGTCTCGAATGACTACTATAAAAATATATATGACCAAAATTGTTCATAAAATCCTAGTATTTCATTAACAATCCTGCAATCATAATTTATTGCTATGACCGCCATTACAGTATTAAATATAGTATCAATCACCGATTCACAATTTATTTATTTGCCTGAGTAATTAAAAATATTTTATTTAAATGTACATTAAGTATTTTAATTTACACAATATTAAAATTGCCTCATTGTTCTAGCGGTGTTATTTGTGGATCGCTACGGGGTCTCGAGTTAGATGCCGGGGTCGGACAAAATATTATTAGGGATTTGATCCGTCGCTCGGATTCTCAATTAGTCGTCGGAACTATGTTATGTGTCATGTTATCTTTATATAAAATTAACAACACTTTCCTTTGTTTGTTTTCAGGATAAACATCACAGCAGCATTATCTTCAAATAAAAACAATTGGAACCAAATAAGGCCGAACTCAATAAAAGCAAATTGCAAACAAAGGTCTCTCGGAGAGCTAAATTAATTTGTGGCGACCTCGCTCTGCCGATGTTGCTACCAACTTCTCAAATTGAGATCTTATCTGTTAAGGCGCTGGACGCTGTTCATTTATTTACAGATTGCTCTTTGAGCACTTATGCACAGAATAAAATCTTCTTCTTACCAAGCAATTAACTTATACAACTCATCATGAAGCCAGATAAACTACAATAATTTTGAAACGCGATTTAATTCAGTTGTTTATGTTTTCCGTACGATTTAATACCAAATTCTTAGAAGTGGAATTGCCAAAAAATATATCTTAGTGCTTATTGACGCCATGTGAGTAACCTTCTATTGACGAACTTGCCCCAAAAAAACTATAAACGCCTAAATTTATCTCAAAATTGTTCAAACATTTCATCCAGCCGGTTTTGTCGTAAATGTTCCTAAATTGTTATCAAATATCATTTTCTTTTTTATCAGACGTGATAAAATTTATTATAAAACTTACAACTATACATATTGAAAAACGAAAAGTATATATTTATATACAAGTTAATAAAAAATAACAAATATCTATTTACATATTTACAGGTATAGGTCATAGAATTCCTCCGAATCGACTTCAACTGCCGGGAACGTGTTCAGAAGGCTGACGGCATTGCCACGTTGAGTGCCTTTGCTGATTGTCTTTAAAATACATTTTAATAATAGTTACCTACTATAATGAAAATATTTTCAGTTAATCGATAATAAGTGCGTATACCCCGTATAGTTTCATAATTACTTTGTAAACAAATCCGTCTTAAGCAAACAAACGATTACCAAAGGCACATCAAAACACATTAAGGAGCACGGTACCCCATAAATTGTTCTGTAATTATATGTAGTGGAAGTAACAACATCCAACTACAGTTTACGAGGCCGTGATTGAGACCAACTATCCGAGACGAACTCAGCCGGTTTATTGGCGCTAGGGACAATTGAATTACTGAGGAATTAAATATGTAATTAATTGCTTTAAATGTCTTGTTACCGTTTGGTAGTGTTTGGGTGGAGTTTGATTTTGTTTGGGTCTTAGATCTTTTGTTGTCTGATTTCAATTATTAGTTTATAAACTACTTGTTTTCAAATTTAATATTTTAAATAAGCAAATTACTTTTTAAGATTTTACCACTTTAGCTAAGATTCTCAATTTAGGAGTTGGTGTATTAGGATTTATCTGAAATAATGATAAGAAAATATAGTGCGATGGCGTCCTTCAGAAAAGACAAGTACGTAGTATACGAAACCGGCGAGCATGTGTGAATGTTGAGGAAGCGAAAGAAGTATGTAAGGAGCGTACCACATGGCGTTGTATCGTGTCTGCCTATCCCAGTAGGATAAAGTGTATGTACAGTAGCGCAAAAATAAAATAAAATGATCAGCTTATCATAATAATATACGTCTTGTGCTCCTATACTTTTAAGATTACTGTTTAGTTGCTGACTTACAAATTATACCACATAACAATTTTGACACGTACTTTCCTAACTTATCAAATCGTGTGCCGTAAGTCAATTAGGAACAATCTTATTTAAAGATATTGATCTCAATAATACGTTTCTACGTGCCTTTGAATTGCTCTTTTACCGACTCCACAATATTGAAAACTCGTTCTCACACAGCCTAGTCGGTTTGGCTGCAGACCAATTAATTACCATACCGTCAACATAGCTTACATAATAATTAATCACACCAATTAAAAACTAATTTAAATTCAATTTCACACAACAGCACACGTCACAGCGAAACGAATTTAATAGTAATGTCATCCTAACAACCGCAGAAAATCAATCTATTCCCGTAATATGGTGAAATTAGCGTGTAATATTTCCTGTTAGTCTTGTTATAAAGGGATTCGGTTTTGTCCGGCCCGGGGGCGGGATGATAGGTGTCCCTCCGACACGTGGACGACACGCGACGGCCACGCGACGGACACCTCTCCCTTTTCTTTATTTATTTTACAAATATCCTCTCATTTAAGACTCGTGTCATCCGGACGCAACACCCCGTGTAAACTGAGTTTTCATCAAGCACCCTCTATACGACATTTACAAAGCAAATATCGCTCCCAGATTGCATTATTATTTAATTGTTTGGAGTGGCTCAAAGAACTGTTTTGTTTGATCCATTATGCATGGCCGGTGCCAAGTCTGCGGATTGCTCGTGCATTTCATACAATATTGGGTGTCTAAATTAATAATGCAATGGTTGTTACTATCAGAAACTTGTTTTTGAAGAATGTTGCTATATTTAAATAATACAAACATTGTAGCAATTAATGATTAAAACTTTCGCGATATGTACACAAAAAAAAGCTATTATGCCTTTTAAAATATTTACGCGCAATTTAAAACTGACATTATTTACTTATACTAATTAAATAATAAAAAAATGAGGAAATAATTTGTGCAACGGCAACAACTTAAAAAATTGTTCGATTTGGGAAAAAAAGCGTTTGCGGTAAATTCACCTTAATGATTCTAACATTCACCTTAACGAATATAGAATTTCGAACACGTTGAACATTTTCCATAAAAAAAAGAATTATAACACATGTACATTTACGAAAACAAGACACCGCATCCACGAGCCGCACTTTACGTTGTTTTAATCTAAACCGATTCTCATGATGAAAGAGCGGTCCAAAAGCGGCCATACATCAGGCGGTCCATTCTAATGGTAATACGGGATATAGCGCCGATATTGTTGCTCCGTCCCTTGCCGTAACAAATGTTTATTTTATACACAACGCCACTAACAATAGTGTGCAAATACCTAAACACCGTAAATGGTGGCGCGATGCGATTTAGATGATAATGCCGTAGAAATAATAATGGGAGGCGTTTGTAATTTCGCGCCCTGTTTATTCGTGCGGTGTGTGTGCGGTCGCACGCGACTGAACTTTGGTTTGGTTTTCAATTTTTAGTTTTAGGTGATGATGTTTCTTTTTTGTCGAGTTCAGCCACCAAGGAAGGAGATAAATATTTGTAAACGATTGCAGTCTATGGAATATATTCACATTTTCCCATTAAGAAAAGATGCAGTAGTTTTGGTAGGGTTACCTTTGGATATATATATTAAGGAACTTTGATGGCGAGACTTTGTTTTCTGTGTGACTTTCCGTCCGTGTACATTTTATAAATCATTATAGATTTGGGTAGAGTGATGAAGGTTAAGTGGTTATCCCGCTCATTTTTGTAAAATGATTCCTCCTAGATCTTGAAGTGTATTTGATCTAAAACTTTAGGTAATTATAGAGAGAACTGGTTATCGCGAAAAAAATATTAAAAAAATAAAAACCACTGCTGACTTCATTAAGAATGAGTTTACAAAACCCAGCGGGATAGACACTCCACCTACATCGCGCTACCCAAATCTGTAATGCTTTATAAAATGTACATGGACGGAAAGACACACAGAAAACAAAATCTGAAATAAGACTAAATTTCTCAGGGGAAAAAAAGAATTAGACAAATGTGGTGGAAAACATACCATCACTTTATTAAAATGTATTAACATCAATTCCGCCTAATTCATTGTAGAATTGAGTAGACAATATTTTATAGTTATGTACCAACGAATAATATAACGTTTATATTATGTGAGTACGGATAGCAGGTAGGTAGGTACACGTGCCTCCTACATGTTTAATTTGATATTGTTTAAAGACGGTGCGGGCCCGTGACATCCCTAACGCTCATGCATATTCATGTGGCGTGATTAATCATGCCATACCTACCCCTTCCCCCCTCCCCTCGATATACCTACGTACCTATATACCTACTTTGTTTATTACAAACACCCGCCGCGATGCTCAAATTGTGAGTTATAGGCCAAAACGCGCACAGTAAATTAGTTAGCGTTAGTGGTAATTTGTCCGCGGCATACTTCCTCAAATTCCACATTTTTCGCTATAAATTTACTCGGAATATACAGGGATTTTCTTTCAATTTTTCAACCATAATGATACATGTAAATTTTCTTTAATTTATGATCATCGATCTTTATATAAGTGGATTAAAACCCAACTAGTTATTTTCACCAAACGTTTCTACAGATCATTAATTAATGTATACTAAAAGACTTTTAAATTGCATTTAAAGCCCGATAAATACAATTCATTAATAATAACAATTAATTGCTTAAAAAAACACGAATGATTTATGCAAGCCTTACCCAGAGATTTGTCGCGTGCCCTACATTTTTTACGAATAAAAAATAGTTTACGATGGTGCGAAGTCTATGATGAATTAAAAAAGAAGAATTAGCATAGAGAAGCTATTACGTTTTGTTAGTGCTCGGTTTGGGATTGCATCTGTCGGTGGGCGGGCCGTGCCACGATACATGTTGGTTTTATGTTAATAATCGCGTTTTAACCACGATTAGCGAATGTTATTACAAAAGTCAGTGACACGCGCAGTAATTTATTGCTGGAAGGATAAAAATGTAGATAGGTGCTGATTGCATTGTAAGATAACATTTTTCGGTCCACGTGTCTGTGTTACATTGGTGTCATAACGTCGGTATTGCAAATAGTTATTTGTGCAAGCAATGAGCAAAGTTCAAATTTTCTTCGAGTGCTAGTTGGGTCCCGAATAAGAGAAAGATTCTATAGTAAAGATAGAGAGATAGATTCTAAAGATTATATAGTGTTTTGAATTACAAGTTGTAAATAACTTTGATCTCTTGTCGCACATACAACATTTCACCTCAGCAGCTCGAAATGGCGAGCAGTGAGCAAAAGTCAACTTTGCGCACGAAACTATTATTTTTAATATTAATAGTACAGATACAATAGATTTGTATAAGATAAGGTTGTTCACAGAAGCTCTATATTAACTTTATTTATTTTTTGTTAATTATTTTAAAATAAATCTATGAGAAGCATGTATGAACCTAGTAATACTATCGAATGATATTGCTCAGTATAACATTATATAATATTGTTTTACCTAGCAGCATGTTATTATTAGCGTATATATGCCTAACGTTTTATGTTTTGTTTTGTCTTAGTGTGAGTCATTAATTCAATTGAGTGTTGAGTGTTATATTTTTTGAAAACCGAGTGCGTCCATGACTTTTTTAAGAGATGAAAAATTTGTAAAAAAAATCTTTTAGTATAAATTAAATAAATTGTCTTATTGGTATAGCCATGCGATATTAAACTACGATAATAAAAGGCAGATATTTTTTTTAAATCCAAATCATATGATCCAATATTTTAAAGTGGAAAGTGGAATTGTTGCAGGAACTAATAAAATAAAATAATACATAGATACCCGCTTGACTTTAGGTATACGAAACGAATAACTTCGTAGATCCGATACTAAATGTATAGATCTAGATCTGAGTAGGCTTTCTTAAACGATTCCATTTTGAGTGTACGTTCTGCTACGAATAAGTGTCTGACTGAACAAAGAAAAATTGCTGAAGATAAACTATGTTATATTGTTATTTAATTTATTAAATTTCCTCCCCGGCATAGACAAGATCAAACACTATCAGTAGTGGGACACAAAACGCGGTTGACACTCGCCTACGACGTCGACGTCGCCGTCAATCGCGCGGCAATCCGTCACCGGCGCCGCGACGTCAGACGACATCAGGCGACACCGAGCGACGTCAGCCGAAGCCGATATCCCGCGGGAATTGCGATTAGCTCCCTCGGTGACCCCGCTAATTTGTGCGACACATATGCACGCACTGACGGCCTATCTCAATTGCACGATCACAGTTTTGACGTGAGTCCGATGATATCTTGACGCCACCCCAGGGGTGATGAAAAAATAAAATAATTATTTTCTACAAAACCAAAAAAAATAAGTCGAAATAATAAAACTTATGTTTTTCTTAAAAATAACGTAGACTCAGTAGAACTCACGTGAACTAACTAAGTTAAATATATGTTTTTAGTGTTTCGTGGTAAATTATATAATCCGCAAGTGCTAGAAGCAAAAAAACTGCTTGTTCCTAACACCATGCTTAGGCAAGGACCTAGACAAAGAACATTGGAGGTTCCTGTAGCCATTTTCCCCGGTAACAAGAGCTGTGGGGATTATAAACAAGGTTGCTGTAGAAATTGATATTTTTACATGTTCATTGGCGGAATTCCAGAGAGTGACACTAGGTACACATTTTGTCTACATTTTAACATCATTGTCGCATTAGGGTTAGCCTGTAAGGACAATTATTGTATGTTGTGTAAATAATAAATAAATAAATAAACTCAAGGATAGAAGTAAATATCTTCCTTTTACTACTTATTAGCACCATAGCCATAGTTCAGGTTAGACGGTCATAGAGTTTTTGGGTGATGGTAGAGCTTTTCAAAACGTGGCCGAGTGAGGGAGCGCTACCGTCTCACCTTTTACCAGTTAGGTGGCGAAATTATCCCGCAAAAAAGCGATGCGTGAGCAATAATAATAATAACGTTACCTTACTATGCAGGTAATGCAACACCTGGAGGCATATAAGGTACCAGCTTTTTAAGTTCCTTTTGATATAAACAAAAAATGTATTTAAAAATAGATATAGATCATACAAACCGCAGGGTTGCTTGTGGCGAGCTGAATGTGAGTGGCGACACTTCGGTCCTGATTATCCAGATAGTCGGTCAGGGACTCGTCTGCGGTTTGCCTTCATCGGCCGGTCGGAGTGGACACCCAAGACGCCCACAGGACTCTCAGCTCTGTTCTTGCCTTGATCGGTTGGTCAGAGAGGGGTCGCCAGAGCAGATAATTATGTTCGGGGATAGAAGTGTAATTTTAAGGGAATAGCTACGAGGAACAGTAAAAGTTTAATCGGGCCTCTGCGCTGTTGACTTTGGCCCCGCGTATGCCTTCCAATGGACCCGAGATACGAAACCGTAACCAAATGATAATAAAATGTTCATTTTTTATTTCATATTTTGCTGATTGTGGATGAACTTAAGCTATACGTAACGTAGTTGCTACTTACCATCAGATGGACTGCACACCTGTTTGCCAATAGGTCTTATAAAAACATCACATTACATCGTAAATTGCCCAAAGAAGCTTGAGCGTGGGATTTTGCTGTAGCACCCAAAAGTATTCCTAAAGATTCTGGTAAAATGTCTTTCTAGTCTCTATCTTAACTGCTATAAAGGAAGTAAGTAAGTACTAACCAGAGACGTCTAGTAAGAATATTTAACAACGTAAATGTTTTTGGCCAGTTCAGTAAGTCTAAAACTTCACAGAAATATCCCAAGACAAACGACAAAAGCCTCAAACGCAATTAAACATCAAACAAAGAGTAATAAAGTCAATACCAGATCAATATTATTTATCGTCGAATCTTTTTAAACATCGCTCATCCAGACAGGCTTACGGGCGACAAAAAAACGTCGGTAGCGCCATATTTTCCACTAGGCTGAATCAACACTCGAACCATTCATCGGCGCAATGAAAATATTGGGCCGTTTATCTTTTGTTTTTCCATTTCCCAAACGTTTCGTTTACTCGGTGTGTGAGCGCGAACGTGCGCGCTGACAGAATTCATTTATGCAACTAAAAGGATACGTACCCACTGATATGTGAAATCACTATTTTGTTTGATGGCGTGAGCTCTTTCAATTTTATTTTTGGCGCGATATGATGTTCGCTTGTGCTTATTTGTTTTCGCTCGCTTTGTTTGCGCTTTCGTGCAATTTGTTTGTGTAATCTGTTTCAGGGGGTAAAGAGAATGATCGACGTATCTTATTCAGTTTTACATGGTTATTATACGTATTTATTTATATGCTTATACACAGAATAAGCTAAAAACCTAACGTCTTTGAATTTCAGTCTACATAAGAGTAATACATATGAGAAGCCGTGACACCCAACAAACACCTGCACAAACATTTTTGACAGCAATTCAAATCATAATTAAAATATATCGTTTAAATATCGTTCGTTTTGTTTACTATTTGGGTCGTCATCTCGGGTAACTTTAAATTGCCGTCTAACTTTGAACAAAGTAGTTAATTTATTTAAGCGGGAACTTATTACTATATCATTGTATTAACTGAGTAAAACGAATCAGCAATATGTGTCCAGGAAACGAAGAGTAGATAAATAAACTGTTAAAATCATAATTTTGTTAGTCACTAACTTTTCCGTGGTGATTTAGAAGCATCATGAAGGGCTTGTTATAAAATCGTAAAGTGATAGATAACCGTCAGATGAATGATAAATTTTACGAATATAAAAATAAGACAGTTAAAATTTAAATCGAACATTTTACACTTTTATCTACACTTTAAAAGATTCTAAAATACATTATTCGAAATTAGGATTATTTAATGTCATCCAACTATCACAGATATTAAAATATCATAAAACAAACACCTAAAACATTGTGAAAATGTCATATTTTACGTGCCTGTTTGAAACTTTGAAGTCCTGGTAAGATTGGATAAATGCTCAATCTATTTTATAGCAAATGAAAGTTGTGACTAATAAGTAGATATGACAAGCGTTTATTCCATTCTGTACATGTTCTACATCTGAGCACGAACAAACCGCCTACCATATCATCTGGGAGTGTAGTCTTTGGCACAACGAACGTAATGTTATGTTGAATAGCTTACAATTGACATCTGGAGTGGTATACTATGAGGATCTCGTATCGAACAGAATAAATTTCCGTGCATTTAACCGTTTCTGCCATACCTATTATAGCAATCAAATTTAGGCCCCATAGTTTTGTCACTGTCCGTGGTGTCTATACTCTTTCCATATAGACATTTTGTCATATTTGGCATTACTCAGTCTCCCGCTTTGCTCTGGAGGGAAGTAAAGATACATACTTTCCAACTCCAACTATCTATATACTTCTGATTAAATTCGTTGCGGGTTCCAAGACAATTTTAACTCTCCCTGGGATTGCCCGTGTGTCATGCACGGTGCCTTTCAGTTGGTTACTGCTGTAGATCCTGGCGTCACAGGAGTCACAGTGGTGGGCCTGTGGGTGGGATTATATCCCGTTAAGAAATGACAAGCGTTTTAGTATAAAATGATAATAGTGCAAGTTAAAATTATGAGCTGGGACGATTATGGAAAACACTAATACCGTTTAAATAAAACAACATACATAACATCACGCCTATATTACCCAGAAGGGTGTGGCAGAGGTGTACAACGCCCACACTTCACCTGTTATGTTTAGGGCCCATGGGACAAAGGGTGAGCCTTTCACCATCCACCGGACACAATTCCAACTCACACACACAATACCATCGAGGCAGCAGGCAGCAAAAAGACAATACCTTGAATAATTATAAAAAAATAATAAAATAATGTCTTGATAGTGAAATATTTACTTTTCATCCTTTTTTCCTCACTCAGGTTTTTTCGATCTTTGTTTTGCATTTTCTGCGAAGATTTACTATAGTAACATATATTTTTTCACCATCAGAAAGAAGAGATTTCAACGAACAGAAAACATACCAATTTTTTGAAAAAAGCTGATATTTTGACGGGTGACTTTTCAATCGAAAATTAGGGTGAAAAATCGATATTAATTCAAAATAAGGTGAAAAATAAATATTTCTAATCAAATAAATTACAGCGTATTTGGGACATAAAAAGGTAAGTTTTCACCAAATTTCGTAAAAAAAAATTATTGTTTGTAAAAGATCAAAATAAAAAACCAAAAACTTGGTTTTTTGAATTTTTCACATAAATTTTGAGGTTATATGAAAAAAAAGTAAATACAAAAGTTTAAGATCTTTTTATTATCAACAACTTTGCCATTCGACTTTTTTCCATAGGGCTTTTAGTTTTGCCGGAAATCGAGAAAAACCGTTTTTACCCTTAAAAACCCCCCCCTCCCCCTCTTCCCGACCTCAGATCGCCCGTAAATTATATTTCCTTTAATTTTTATAATATTCTCCTCCTTTTCTAATGGGTTTCATCCTACTATTATTTTTTTGACTTTTTATCATTTTTAAAGGGATCTACTCTGGTCTATAGGTATGTAAGCCTACCTTAAGTTATTCCGGTTCGTCACTAAGAATTCCAGGGTTAGGTAAGGGTCCCACAATTTTACTGAGACATGAACTTAATTTAATTAAAAACTATTTAATCATCTCAAACTCATAATATTATTATTATTAATATCTACAGCCGTTATGGCTACATAATTTACTATTTAAATAAATTTAATTTTAAGGACAAGAAAAGTTAGTCTTATTCTTCAAAAGCTTAATTATGATGAACTTAAACTAAACTAAATTAGCGATGATTGTAGTGATTTATAAAAGTTTAGGATATTGTTGGTGATAGATTAGATGATTATTTAACGAATATTTTTTTATTACATAGATACTTATATTTTCCCTGTGACGTACCGGAACAGATTTCGGTAAACTCTTCTAGAAAAATAAAATTACTCCGTAGTTTTTAAGACTAATGAAGTTATGGTTCACTAATTAATAACATGGATAATCAAATAAAATAAGAATTTGTTGCATTTTTTTACTAACTTGAAGTGAATTCATCATAGAAAACCATTTCTGACAAAAACTCAAACACTAAATTTGAATTTAGCACACTTATCAACTTATTTTACCAAGTAACGCCATCTAGTGTGCGATAGGACAACTACTAGGAGGCACATCAACGTTGTACAGACTATATTTTTACTATTTGTCACTAGATGGCAGTGATTTAACAAAATATTCTAATTTGCAGAACAAACAATTTAGTTGTAATTACTAATTCTTAATTAATCGCTATCTAAATATTACCAGACCGGTTGCGGTTGATAACAATACTTCAGTAATTTAAGGTAAGTATTCTGTGGAGTAATTCTGATCGAATCACTGGATCACCAATAGCTAAAGGAGTCTTTAGGAAAATAATGTTTATTTGGCAATAAACAAAAATACCAGTAGTATTCTAGGGTAGCGAGGGTCTTTTGTTCATAGATCTCTAATTTCTCTGTCAAAAATAAAAAAAATGTTCTAATTTTTCAAATATTCGTTTAATAAAAATCCCAATTCCAAAACCATAGTAATACAAAAAAAATAAAATAATACGCTTAAAATCAAGGATAAATAAAGTATTTATAAGTGTAAACAATAAACAATGTCTACATAGAATCACAGATGTGAGGGCATCTACAAACAACTTGGCCCCATATTCAAAACTTCTTAAAATCCCGCTCATCGCTGAACCCGATTCTCGTTCTGTCTCTTATATTTTACGTTTCACGGGACAGAGTCAGCGTTAGATTAAACTTGTGATATTGGCCCTTAATGGTACTATTTTTCAGTAAGTAGTCATTAAATCTTCGTAATTAATAAACCAGTGATTGTCCACGAAGATATTCGTGAACCTTATATCTGAGTATTACTTGCTTTGCACCCATGTCATTATATTCTCTACCTGTACAAATAATTGCATAAAAAACAATAAACATAATGCTACATACATAACAAAAGCCAAATTACAATAAAAATGTATCCCTATCTAAAAGGACCAAACCAATACATAGAAACATAAAAAAATCACATTCCATTTTCAATTTGTCTTAACATAAACAGTTTTTAAAAACTAAGGTAACATTATTTTATAATGCATAGTTGGTATGATTAAAAAAAACAGTAAAATAAATAGATCATGTCAGTCTTTTAATGAAAAGGAATGCAAATATGATTTCTGCCGTTTAACGACTATAAACAATTCATTGAAAATATATAAAAGCAATGAAAAATGC
Organism: Hypena proboscidalis; assembly: GCA_905147285.1. Taxonomy (NCBI): domain Eukaryota; kingdom Metazoa; phylum Arthropoda; class Insecta; order Lepidoptera; family Erebidae; genus Hypena; species Hypena proboscidalis. The sequence continues at coordinate 5,983,946 of LR990132.1, forward strand.
AATATTTGACCGACCATAAACAATAAAATATCAACGTAGATACTTTTTAAATAAGGCCACATTTAGAACCATTCTAATTTTGGTTAACCTTTTCTCTTTTTTCTTTTTCTTAAGGTTTACCATGAAGGCGTTAATACTTTAATATTATAAATATTGAGCAGCCACTTTCTAAAAGAACTAACCTACGGGCATTTTTTTTCTAATATCAATTTGAACATAATTATCTAATTAAATAGTTCTTATAGGCGTAACTTAAGGTTATCAAACGAGATTAACTTATGACTTTGCAATGTTGAAGAAGTCATAGAGGTAAATGTTAAGAACAAGGATAAATTCGATAGCTTAGATCAATTTTAAACTTTTGAGATTCATATAAGTAGATTTTAATCTGATTCTAAACAGTCTGATTAAAATTAATCTAAGCGCCGGCTATTCAAATCATTGTGATTAGTATAATTTAGTTTTACTTATAATTTATTTTTATATCATTGTTGGTAATGTTTTGGCATGTTCAAGCGCCTCCTGGGGCCTATGAAAATAAATGATTTGGATTTGAATTTGTACGTGACAGATATTATTAGAGAGCGCGTCTTCTGTAAAACTATATCCAAATCTGATTTGAGTATTTTCGACGAAATCACCTTTTAGTTAATGTTTTCATAGCACACTTATCAGTAGTACAGTTACGCCTATATTCTAATATCATACTAGCAGTGGGCTGCACAGATCTACATACATGGCAGTACCGTCATCAGAATACAACTCTTTTATACAACAGTTGATGAACTTCTGCCCTGTCAGTACATCTATGCCTGCCACAGTTTATGGGCATAGTTAAATCTAATAGTCGCATTTTATACTAAGTTGGGCTCGGTTTGCCAAAGGGGGGGGCATGGGAGTTATTCACGGTGTTTTCTCAGTATTATGCGGCGTTAGTGCCGATCGCAATGCAGGAGTGATAGTTGCACTAGAGAAGTACAAGATATCTGGTCTTCAACATTACTTTCGAATATGTTGTCCATCTTATCTTTGATCCAGATGGTCTCTCTACTAACATTTTATCCTGGAAAACGTTATATATCCTCACTACTGCAGTCTCTGGTAGATATTTTTAATTTATCTTAATAATATACTTAAATTGCGAAGCCTGTGAAGTCCCCAGGAAACTTCTGAGCTTCTGGGCGGAGTTAGGCTGGCTATGTTAGCCAGGACTCTCCACGCACAATGGACCAAAATGAGAGTCTAAGTGCGGAAAAATGAGTCCACTTTCCATTTTATTCCAATATACTTAAATACCTATGCTCGACGTTTCGAAATTACTTGCATCGTTCGTGGTCACGTGCTGACTGGTGAAGCTCAGCGTCGTCTCCGTGAGTATTTACGCGATTTAGACCCGTTGTATATTTAATAAAAAATTGTCTCAAATCGCGAAAGTCTAAAAACATATAATATACTTAAAAACAGATCCACTAGAGGCAGTACTAGTTGTACTAACGATTTACATTGCCGAGGAGACAGGTTAATTCTATTCCGCGCCCCCTAGTGATAACGCAGTGACATCACTACCCTAGAATGCGACTACTGAGCTTCTACTATGTCACATTGAACAACCTAGAATATCCTCATAGTGTTAGCACAGCCGTGGTTCATCCGGTACTGCACGTACATCATGCCAGAGTTGTGCCAGTAGTACAGCGCGCCCAGGACCAGGACATGCCACCATTGGTGAGAGTGTCCTATATAGTCCACCTTGCCGGGGAACCAGCGCTCAGGGATCTGGAAAAACATAATTATTATTAATAATAAACATAACATCACGCTTATATATCCAGAAGGGACGACCGGATGACGGAGTGGGTAGTGTACCTGCCTACGACGCCGAGGTCGTCGGTTCAATGCCCACTTAAGACAAATCTTTGTGTGCATGAACAAGGGGTTTGTCTTAGTCTGGGTGTTTCTATGTATAATAAGTATGTATTTACAAAAGAAAAGTATATTATGTATTAGTATCAGTTACTCTAGTACCCATAGTACAAGCGCTGCTTAGTTTGGGACTAGATGGCGTTGTGTGTGAGTTGTGTAATATTTATTTATTATTTATTTATTTATAAGGGTGAGGCACACATTTCACCTGTTATGTTTAGGTCCCATGGGATAGGGAAGTCTATCGCCATCCACCGGGCACAATTCCAACTACGTGCTGCTATTGTGAATTGCCCGAGGGAAAGTTCACAAATAACACATTACCCAACCCGGGAATCGAACCCGAAACCTCGCGGTGAAAGGCGCATACGTTACCCACTAGACCATCGAGGCAGTATGATTATTAATTACAAAGCCAAGTATCTTACGGTTACATATTAAAACGAGTTGAGATTTAAAATAAATTATTGTATGTTTAAGTTTATAATAATAATAATAATGTTTATTGGAACCAAAATACATTTTTTACATATTTAATGGTTACGGTAATAGCTGCGATAGTTAAAAATAAACTGTGTTGCAGCTATTAACGCTCACCTCAAGGAGTTGAGTACATCAGTGGTCCTGTTTTAAATACATTTTATTTTTTTTTAAACATGCATTTTTTTTTTTTTTTTTTTAGTTACAGAAAGTTACATATTTTTCTCAATGGGATAGTGACGGCAACTTCTTCAACTCGTACTAAAAGTATAAATATAGACTAACTATAAATCGTAAATAAATAATTTTGATTTTTTACATTAGATAGGACGCCAGAAGCAATTATCCAATGGTCCCAATGACAAAGCCAAATACACAGATTCACTCACTCAAGCACACCCAGTCTCAGAACAAATATTTGCAAATGACACAAAGATTTGTCCCATGTGGGGATCGAACCCACAACACCAGTTCAGTGGAGCGCGGCGGCGCGACCGCTTAAACCACTACACCACACGTGCAGACATAGTCATATGTGACTTTTATTTATAGTTAGTCAAAAAAAACCACCGAAATGAGAACCTCCTCCTTTTTTTGAAGTCGGTTATAAACTTATAAAGTAATCTTGGTTGATAGGCTGATCTTAGCAAAACTTGAAGTGATGAGTCAAATTTTGATAAATATTCAGAAATTAAAAAAAACTGGTTCTTCAAACTGATTTCGTAATTTGTCCTTCTTTTGAACATTAACAATGCAAATAGGACTGTGTATAATTACTAAAATGTGTGTGTGTCACTAGAATGTACCTTCGGCGATTAGAAATAACATACAATAGGCATGTTTACTAATTTTTATCTTTGTTTGTGTAATCGAAAAATCTCTATAATCAGAAACATCGTTAAAATATTTACTTAAACTGCCTGAGATAATATTTTTTTTAATTCACATTAATAATAGATTCGCCCAAACACTACGCTCACTGTCCGCTATGTTGTATGCAAAGTTATTTATTTTGTTTAATAAACGAAATATTGGGTTTATTAAAATTGTTATTAAATGTGTAGGTTATTCAGTTATAAAACATATTTTACTGATTTCACCACAATCGATGCCCCAAGAAGGACACCGTCGTCGGGGTAGACTTAAGAGGCGCTGGCGGGACGACCTAGATGCCTACAACCACAACAGGTGGGAAACTGCAGGAGATAGAGAGGACTGGAAATGTTTGGGGGAGGCCTTTGCCCAGCAGTGGGACAATGCAGGAGAACGAAAAAAAAATCGACTTGACCAAGATTCTTTAAATGATCATAAAATAAGTGAGACTTAAAGTACATAATGTAACTAAAATCGTTGCATTTGATTTCTGATTACTAATTTTTTGATTTTGATCTTTTGATTTTTTGATTTTGTACAAACTTCTGAGATTGTCATCAGTCATCATGCTTATTCAAAATAACATTTTCAATATTTTCTCAGGTGTTGTCGTTGAATTTAAAATTATATTAAGTATGTTTGCTATTCAACGAAATAATTCTGCAATATTTATTGATATTTATCCGCATATCGCATATCTTAAATTATAACCATAGTTTTTTGCTTTGTTAGAATAATCTATAGAATATTCTTTTAGAAATACTAATATTTCTTTATGGGCTCGCGCAAGTCTTTGGAACTAAAAGTCACAGTTTACAAGGACCGCTCTGTATCTGAGCGCGCGTACCGGCGTATTTAAATAAAAGGAATTGAATGAATATTATGTTAAAATACGTTAGGCGCAGACACTGACGCTTGCTTCCAACTGCGAGCTTAATTGAAACCTGCCACCCCTAAAACTTATCTTAAAACTAGCCTCGCCCTGCGTGGCACCACGGATAAATATAGCCTATGTTACTCAGAAATAATCTAGCCTTCCAATGACAAATAAAATTTTGAATTTGGTGCAGTAGTTTCTAAAGTAAAATGTAATACACAAAAATTCAAAACTTTCTTTTCATAATATCATTTAGGGCTAATTTTGTGCCAAGTAGGTAATAGAATGGGGTATAATGCTCTCACACAACTTACCTTGAACGCGTAAATAGCAAAGGCGGTGCCGCTAATGACGTACATCCCTATCACTCGAGGGAAGAACATCTGAAACAAAATAAACACAATTATGTATTTAATTTATAAACATATCATATAAATGAATAAAAACTTGTCAGTACACAGGATACAGGGTTTATATCGATTGTTAAATTATTTTATTGTGGGATTAAGGCGTGATCCTATGCATGGGTCAATAAATATGAACAACTGTGTTTGGCGAAAAACCATCAAACTGTGTAAAAGTAAATAAATAAATAAAAAAAAAATAAAAAAAAACAGATTTGCGCATGTCCTGTAAATACAGACTTCCCCATACTGACCGATATAAATGAGTTACTCTGTATATCGGCTTTCATCTGAAGATCAGCGTTGCAGGTCTTAAAAGCACTGTTACATATGGCTGAGATGGGGTCCATTTCGGGTAAATATATATTACTTTTATTACTCAAATAAGTTTCTTTCTTTTTTTTTTCTATAGGTATGTATGTTTTATTTTTTGATTAAAGAGGATCGATTTTTTATTTCGTGGCAGGAAAGGAGTTAGAACTAAGGAGTACAGAAGGAACTTTGGCTTTTTTTATTTCGGGCAGCGCAAATTTCGGTCATATTCAAGGATTGTGCGATATAAGAGATAGAATTGTCCGTCACGAGATCGTAGTGTCCCGCCCACACTCATCATGCTGTACTTCACCTTGACTGGCATAATTACTATTTGATAACTAGCCTACGCACGTTTGGAACTAAATTAAAATATAAAAAACAAAAATCCTATATTTATTTAGATCATTTTCATGAAATCTCGCAAAAATGCGTGTTATAATTTTAAAAGTTAATAACTAAGATAAATATTATAGATAATGATTATTTATTTTTTATCTATGAATTGCCCTAATTTTTAATCTGTTAAATATACAAATAATTGTGTATGATTATTGCATTCTAGCATACGAATCCATGGCTGAATTGGCAAAGCACTTGGGTCGTTTACCCAGGGGTGCAGGTTCCAGTCCTGCTGGATTCTTATTTTTTTTAATACAAAAACTGACTCACTTGAGTGACTCAATTGCCCTGATAGCTGCTCGTTGGATGACCTAAACAAGGCTACAGAGAACGCTATTACCGTGGCTACGTACTGGGCGGGGGATTATATAAAACTTTGACCATTGAAACGAAAAGAAGAAGAAATACAAAAAAGCATAGCAAAGCTAAAATTTGCTTTATAATATTACAAGTTTATTTTTACTAACCTGTACCATGGGGTTTTCGAACCCTCCCATGGAGTACGTCCAGTGCAGCGTGGGCAGTATCCCATAGGCTGCCCATCCGATGAACACACACATCTTGACGGGGTACGGCACACTCAGTCGAGGCAGTTGCAGTAACATCGCCACTACGAAGATCACTGTCACTGATGTCATGTAGAACGCCTTTAGTTCCTGCAATGGAGAACATTAATATGTTATGATTTCAGGCTCTAGATAATATCACACATGGTCGTTTTAAATATTATCTTCCGATTTTATCACGTCGTACTTTTCGAAATTTAACCTTTTTTGTACTGATCTAGGGTGTTCATGTAGGTTAGTTAGTTTATTAAACAATCGAACTACAACGACTCTTCTGCCATTCTGCCATGCCAATTCTAAATGATCAAATGTGTAATATCATCCTTAGGTACTCTTAAAACGTTTATTCTTTGCGCGGATATATTCATTATGTGAAATGCTTATGCATGGCGCATAATAATATAATAAATAATAATAGAAGCCCTGTATCTAATACATGTCCCACTGCTGGGCTCGGGCCTCTTCTCATGATGTGAAGGGTTAGGCCATAGTCTACCACGCTGGCCAAATGCGGATTGGTAGACTTCACACACTCTCGAGTACTTTTTAGGCACTCACAGGCATGTAGGTTGTTCCTTCATCGTTAGCAAGCGATAATTTATATGATAAATACACACATATTTTCGAAAAGACGAATCTTAACGATTTATTGACAGAGGTGTGTGCCGTGGGTTTGAACCGGAAACCTTTGACTTCGCAGTCCTACGGTCTCCCCACTCGGCTATCGCTACTGATTCTGATGGCGCATACTTATTTAGAATTTTAATTTATATAATGTAAGATAGTCATCAAATTATCTTTTATTATTGACACCCATAACAAATTATTCTGAATGACGATCTGACTTTGCAAGTGCAAAAGAACATAAGGTTAGCCAAGCAGTCATATTAGCCAACGACCGGTATATTCGTGAATCACACCTAATGCAAGATAACTGTAAATCTACCAATGTGTGCGTGTTAAATATTCATTATTATTCATATAAAAACATACGGTCATTATAATGTCTGGCGTAGTAACGGTTATTCGTATATCTGAACGAATACTTCTACATTTCTTCAGTTGAACTAATTTTATATAAAATAAATAAATTTATTCAGCTTGTAGAGTAAGTAGAGATTTCAGGGATTTTAAAAGGTCAGCTATGTTTAAACAACAATGGAGACATAATATTATCGAAATAATAATATTTTCAGGTTTATTTAGTAGTTATACTAAAGAAACAGTTGAAAAAGATATGGCAGTTGAAAAGGATAAATACCGGCAGGATTTGAACCTGCGACCTAACTGCACACCTGGCAGCCGCTTTAGCCATCCAGCTACGGTCGCCTCTTACCAGAACCCTAAATTTCTCAACTGTATGATAGGTCATTTCGTGACGTCACGTTCATCCATTTGTTCCTATCTTAAGTAGGATACAAACCAACATGGCGAAGTTACATTCAGCACAAATGTTGTAACGAATGAACGTGTACGTTATTTTAACTTCTAATTGATTATTTTTATAGCATTTAGCTATGCTTAGCAAAAAGTATAATTTGCTAAGCATAGCTAAATGCTATAAAAATAATCAATTAGAAGTTATTTAGTAGTTATGCGTAAGATCCAATACAAGCAATTAAACATAACAGCATAACATAACATCCCGCCTATATTACACAGAAAGGTCTGGCAGAGGAGTACACCACCCACATTTCACCTGTTATGTTTAGGGCCCAAGGGAAAGGGGTGAGCCTATCGCCATCATCCGGCACAATTCCAACTCCGTGCGAATTTCCTGGCAGATAGTTCACAAATAACACTTTGCCCGACCCGGGAATCGAACCCGAGACCCGACGGTGAGAGGCGCATACGCTAACCACTAGACCATCGAAGCAGCAATTAAATTACTTTTTTATTTGCACTGTTATAAACCTACCCAATGCAACCAGTAAAAACAGAAAAGACCTCACTCATCCATCATATTATAATTAAATAGCATAATTATCTTATATATAAAATTCTTGTGTGTTAGTTACCTTACTCCTCCGAAACAGCTTTACTGATGTTTACCAAATTTTATATGCATATTCAGTAGGTCTGAGAATCGGCTACCATCTATTTTTTTGACATAAAAGGGGATGGTAATATTTGGATTTTTGGACATAAAATTTTGTTTTTATTTTTCTATAATGCGACATTAAAAATACATACAACCCAAAATGTTTACCCTTTTATCACCAACCCCTATTTTTTAATAGGCATTTTAGTAATTTAATAATTTTTCATCCCGCTCGATAACTGATAATAATTTATCGTATTTTTTGTAAATGTTTTTCCCTCTATTTCGATAAAAAAATCCCTGAGCTTATGGCAAACTATTTTTTTTGGCAAAACAACGTTTGCCGGGTCAGCTAGTAAACAAATAAAATGAGATTGATAATTCGAGTAATGCATTAAGTCAGCGGAAGGTCATACGCGGCTTTGTTTAGCAACGTCAGTTACAACACGGTGGAGTCGCGTCGCTGCATACATATTGCTTTAATTGAATAATCCCTTGTGTGTGGTATCCGTTGTCTAGGGAAACTCTAATACTTTATTATCGACTAGATGACCCGCGTGGTTTTACCCGCGTCAAACGTTGTTCTGGCCGGCGACCGCAAGATAAAAAATATTCACAACGCCATCTATTGAATGTTTGCGTAAGCTCACTTCTAACTGGATATCCCTAAATCCAGCCTCCAGGAAATAAAATTTAAATAACCCGGGTATAGAAATTTATTTATTTTTATCCAAGTTTCACTAAACGAAATTTCTTGCAACGAAACTTCAAAAATGACAGACTGCCATACAATCGATCATCCCTAATTTTATCCCCTTCGAAGTGGTAATGCACTAAGTCAGCGGAAGGTCATACGCGGCTTTGTTAAGCAACGTCAGTTACAACACGGTAGAGTCGCGTCGCTGCATACATATTGCTCTAATTGAATAATTCTTCGTGTGTGGTATCCGTTGTCTAGGGAAACTCAAATACTTTATTATCCAATAGATGACCCGCGTGGTTATACCCGCGTCAAACGTTATTCTGGCCGGCGACCGCAAGATAAAAAATATTTACAACGCCATCTATTGAATTTTTGCGTAAGCTCACTTCTAACTGGAATCCCCTAAATTCACCCTCTTGAGAATACAATGAAGAAATACCCCGGTATAGAAATTTCTTTATTTTTATTCAAGTTAACCTATTTATTCTGTTAATGGCAAAAACGTAGCCCAATTATAAAGCAACCCAACCACTAGCTTCCTTACTCCGAAAGCCTACTTATCCATTCGTACAGTTGTATTTTTTTCGTCTTACTAACTGGCCCTCAATAAGTACCCCACTACTGTTTATAAGCTTATCACACTTGCACACAGAACAATAAAACCATTTTCCATGCGCGAATTCACAAAATCTCAATAAAATTAGGAATCATGACTATCATTTTAAGTATGGCGTATCTCAACAATCTAAGAATATAACTTGCAAGAATGTGTAATAAAATGCATCACTACATCATCGTACTTTATGACACGGAAAAAATAACACAACAGTAATTACAAAAGCAATTATAAATATCTGTTGTAGGAAAACTTACTTTATAGTCTGACAATAATATCATAAAACACGTAACTTTTACGGAAATATTGATGCCATCTATCTAGGCTACTAGCTTAATGGCTATCCGGACGATTTATAGATCTATAGAGCTTACTTGGAACTAACTCAGACCTTAAACAAAACACTACTTTTTTATCACAAAGGAGTCTAAGGTCAGCATACCATAGACCATATTGACATGACATTACTGCCAACACATTGGAGAAATAGCGACATGGACGCGTTCACTTCCCCAAGTCCCCCAGCCTTTTTAAAAGCGTTTCCTTTGCCCGCTCCCTATTACCTCCGCTAGTTGACATAATTTATTCTGTGAAGTCACGAGTGCCTGCACTTTTCCAAAATAACTTACACTATTTTTATGACAAAAAATCATCTAATCATTATCTTTGCTAAAGAAATGTATTAGTATTAATAGTGCTTTTATTTTATGGTATGACACAGACAATTTGAATAAAACTCGGTCAAGAAAAACAAGTAAGTCGCGCCCAAAAGTGGGTCTTCATCTTCACAGTCGAATTATAGCAAATGAGATGAAGTGAAAGTATACCGAAGTACCTACGGATATGCAGAGGTTTGATATTTTGTTACAAACTAACTAAGCTAAAAGTAGAGATGGTACTTTCACTAACACTTATTAACGTCTGACAAGTGTAAGTACAGACGGCTACATTTCCAGTATTAGCTGGTCTCGCATTGCACGCAGTGCCGGATTAGCCATATAGCAAGAGTAGCAAAAATGCTACGGGCCCCGCGAATTGGAGGGCCCCGCGAATTGGAGAGCCCCGCGCTCCAATGCCTGTCTGACCGTAAAAATAATAAAATTTAAATAGTAGCGTAAAATATCTTGCTTGTAAGCACAAATTTGTGGATGTTTTGTAAATACAGACTTGCCCATACTGACCGATATAAATGAGCCAGCTTGTAGAGTATGATTTGCTTAAAGAACTAGATATGGAAAACGTTATATCTAAATTTGCCCACATTAAATCAAAAAAAAGTTGTTTTATAATTAATTGTTAATAGTTATGTTTTATTTAATACCATAAACTTTAAAACCTAAAGCAGGCCAAAGCCCCCATAATATAAAAAAATATTGAAGGGCCCCCTGACAGATTTTGCAACAGGCACCGCGCTGGCTTAATCCGGCACTGATTGCACGAGAAGCCTATACAACGCGAGTCCATATTATACTAGAAATGTAAAGGTTGATCGGTAGCCGTGTGTACATCTACTAAAGCTTTTAGCACATCAACAGGAAAGTGATCAAAATTAACTTGGCATTACTAATGTTCCTTTAATCACTGCACTAAATATTTCGAGTATTCTATATGATCACTTCCATGAAGAAGTATGCCAGTCCAGTTTTTTGCTTCGAAATAACGTAAAGCGCCTTAGAAATACATATTTGTATTTAATATTGGATAAATAGTAAGGAAATTCAAAAGTTTAGAGCCAAGGTCGGTTTGTTGATACTCGATACCTGAATTTTATGACGGGCAAGCAAATACGCCGGCATTTAGCAAATTACGGTTAAAACAAAAGTAATCAGAAACCGGTCAAGATTATTAAAATAAACGCCAAACGTTTCTCCAATACCTTTTTTAATTTTTATAAGTATTTTTGTTTTTCTATTCTATTATGTTAAATTGACCTATAAACATTAATACTATTAAAGAGTATTTTCTCTTCCTGAGTTCCACGTTTTGTATTTCCTCGTTGTAGTTGAGTAAGTTCAGTGAACCGCCGACCTATATTTGGCCTCATCACAATAAACACAAATAGAAAAAATACTATAGCTATTGTATCTTATACTGCGGTATCATCTTGACTACCGTTTATAACAGTATCTGTTTGATTGCTTCTGCATGTGTCGAACGTGTTAAATTAAACCGGTATAATTCTTAGGCCGCGAAAAATAAAAAAAATTGGACAAAACGCGCAGGTAGACAATTCTTCTTTATTTTTATTCCGCTACTGCTTTATACTGGGATAAAAATATGTAGCAGTTTATAGGTTAACAAGTGGCACGACAGTTGTATGTGGACCAATGAACACAATGACTTACTTATTTTGTACTAGCTGTGTGAGCTGACCTAATAGTCGTATCGATTTCTTTTTCTAGATTGTTTCTTTAACAATTAATTATTTAAAGCCAGCCGTCTTTAAGTTCAGCCCTTAGCAAAACAGTTAGCCATTCACTTTCATATTAGTCGATTATATGTTCGATTACTGTTGCTGTGCATCTTGCTTGGATCTTGGATGCTCTGCAACGGTGTCGTATCGACTGGCGATACATCGAGGTGCTGAGATGCTTGTATGACACCGCCACCATGACCGTCCAGATCCAGGACCAGAAGACAAACCGTAAAGAGCTGCGTCGGGGGGTGAGACAGGGGGATGTCATATCCCCGAAGCTGTTCACCAACGCTCTCGAGGATGTCTTTAAGACTCTGGACTGGACTGGACGGGGTATAAACGTGAACGGTGAGTACATCTCGCACCTTCGGTTTGCCGATGATATCGTCATAGTTGCGGAGTCGCTGGAACAGCTGAGCGAAATGCTGCACGGCCTAGATGGAGCTTCACGACGTGTTGGTCTCGGCATGAATTTGGATAAAACCAAAATCATGCTTAATGAGCATGTTATGCCGAGACCAATATTTGTCGACGGATCGATGCTCGAAGTTGTTCAGGAATATATCTACCTAGGGCAGGTCATTAGGCTTGGTAGAAACAACTTCGAGCGAGAAGTCGACAGAAGGATCCGGTTGGGTTGGGCAGCATTTGGCAAACTTCGTCAAGTCTTCTCTTTGCCTTTACCGCAGTGCCTGAAGACGAAAGTCTACAACCAGTGCGTCCTACCTGTTATGACCTACGGTGCCGAGACGTGGACATTAACGGTTGCACTAGTCCACAAATTTAAAGTCGCGCAGCGGGCTATGGAGCGAGCTATGCTCGGAGTTTCTTTGAAGGATAAAATTCGTAATGAGGTCATCCGACAAAGAACCAAAGTAACCGACATAGCTCGCAAAATAAGCTCGCTGAAGTGGCAGTGGGCTGGTCACGTCTGCCGAAGGACCGACAGCCGCTGGAGCAAACGAGTCCTAGAATGGAGACCGCGACTCGGCAACCGTAAGGTAGGACGCCCCCCTGCCAGGTGGACTGACGACCTGAAAAAGGTCGCTGGAGGGGACTGGATGCGGAAGGCGCAGGACCGGGTGTTGTGGCGCAAATTGAGAGAGGCCTATGTCCAGCAGTGGACTATGAAAGGCTAAATGATGATGATGACTGTTGCTTACATGAAATCGTACAGGCAACTTTTTAATACACTTTCACTGCCTCGCCCTCAGAGAGGTGCCGGCGGACAATGGATCCTCAGCATACTTTCTCTTACCCTCCTATTGGTAAATATATTAAATTGATTACAGTGGTAAATCACATATTACAAATGACTATCCTCCGAACACTTCGGAAACAAAAATCTGATTGGATTGGACAAAATCCGGTCTTTAAAAAGAATGAGTGATTTTCTTTACTTTTGGACGTAGCTAGTTTATTAAAAACGCCGATAAATTTTATATCCGAAGTCATAGGAGAACATTACCTTCTTGGTTGTATCCGTCGGACATATACCTAAAACGGATACTCAGAACCTAAGCCACACATTGACACAACTGCCTAACTAATATAAACATAATTTGGTGTACTTACATAATGACACCAGAAAGCGTAGTACACGCCGGAAGTGTAGATGGCGAGCAAAGAGAGCGCGATGCCGAACAGATCATACATCAGGAACGTGTTGTAGTCGCACTCTGAACGACACGAGAACGTGTGGTATAGTGCTGACAGCGCCATGCAAATCTGAAAACAAAAGACATTGGTTAAAGGTGAAATTAGGAAATAACATCGCGGTTTCATCATCGTCAACATATTCAGTTCTTGACTAATTATAGAGGTGTCATGAATGAGCTCGAGGGTAGAGACGACACTGTCTCATCTGTAAACGGCCGTCATATTGTAAATCACACAGTTTGGTGGTAAAGGTGACAGCATTTGTAAATTGAGAGAGAGAAGAGAAAATTTAATTTAAAAGGATTTTGTCGAGTTATTATAAGGTTTTTAAACACTAAGAGCGTTCACGCACAACATCCGATTTTTATCCGTCATTTCAATTGAAATGAGATTCGGACAGAATATCCGAACATATTATGACAGGATTATGTCCGAATCGCATTTATAAGATTTATTTTGTATCTTAAGCAACCTTACAACAAAAATAATTAATTCAAATATAATACGCGTGCGAAAATGGAAATTATACGGAAGCTACTAAAATTCCTAAGACAATAATAATATGTACATAACCTTGTTAATGCCAAAAAACTGCGATACACATTCATATAAACATAGGTTCGAATTTAAAAACGGTTTTATAACTAGTTTTAGAAGTCACCTGCTTCCGCTGTAAAAAATAGATGTCATGATAATCTGGCTCAATAAAAATCAGCTTAATTAAAATATGTAGGTAGTACAAAGTAATTTTCCATACAAACCTCGCACTTTTCATGTTCTATTTGTTCGAAAAACGTGGCATTTTTATTTGTTTTTTTTTTTTGAACTGCCTTTATTTGTTACTCCACACATTCATGAACCATACCCTTAAGTTTCTAAACCAATAAAATTTCACCGTGTATAACCGACATGACGGTCAAATTTCATCTTGCCTTTTTTTCCTTTTCAATTTTTTTTTTAAATCATTCAGTAATTTTTGCGTGAATGAATGAGGAACAAACATCGAGATATGCTCATAACTTACACATTTATAATATTACCTAGTACATAGTAATCATAGAAATCTTAATAACAAGGCTATTAAGATTTCTATGTTAGTAATAGTATTCACAGCCAATTCGTGATTAAGATTTCTATGTTAGTAATAGTATTCACAGCCAATTCGTGTCATTATCATTTAATATAGAAAGGTCGGTCGTTTATGTTAGGTTATTAAATCCAAAGGCTTCAAAGAAAATCGATGTTCCAAAGAGGTTTTAACCCAGTGCACTAGAAATGTACTTTCTTGTGCACACAAAATCAATAGCAACGTCATATTGCGTATGCAGTCCGGTGACTACGTAATTTGGATAGTTTGCACTTGAACCACGATATGGAGAACTAGAACTGCCGATGTACGTCAGCATAATTTATTATATGTTATGTAATATTATAAGGTAACGGCCTTGTGGAGCCCCAGTTATGTAAGGTGTTATTATAATTACTATGTATACCCAAAATATTATGTGGTCTCTAGCGAAAGAAGAAACTTATAATATATAGGCCGAAACACTTTTTATTTAATAAATAATTATTCTTAAGAACGGTAAAGTTTGTTAGTGTAATTTTACTGTAACTGATTACTTATTTGCAAGAAATTAAAAAAACAAAGAAAAATGAACCGGAATGATTAAATCTGATAATAAATAGTTGTATTGACTTTCAGTAATCACTGTTTCATTGGAAAGGATTAACAAATATAACGTGTGTATACGAATACCTACAGTAAAAAAAAAGTTGAAATAAAATCGAATTTTTATTGATTGATGTTTTGGATTTAAACACTATTTTGAACGTTCATTGTTTTGTTATAATATAGATTACTATATTATAACAAAAAACATTGTTATTACATCGTAGAACATAATTATATTTTGTCATTTATTTTTACTTTACTAAAATCTTTTTAAATTCACATTAATATTGTTCAATGTGGTTTTGTTACGTAGCAAATATTACCAGTGCTATCTAGAAAATGTCAGTAAAATAACTATGTATTTTCATCAATTTATGTATCAAATAGTGGTGGGTCTATTCTTCATACAAAATATATAGTTTTCTTATTTGAACAAATTATATCTGTATTAAAATGTAGCAGTTTTAATAATGTAGTGTATTTATTTGGTATGAAAAAACGTCGCAATGTTGGGGAAGAAAAAGGCCAATAGGTCAATGTAGGCGCTCCATTGTCTCTGCGCCAACTCTATAGGATTAAGGAACCATTCAATTAATAATATCAAATAAATGCACTTACCCCTTTTTAACTATGCACCACTGGTTAATAGGTTGACTGATAGCTCAGAGAAATACATGCTTATGGCATGAAGTTCGTATTTTGTTATACTAAAGATAAATAAATACATACATATATAAAGGCGTGATTTAACGATTGTGCACCTATTGTACTTTAATCATTTTTTTTTCTTAATTTGTACTTTGTCTGCACGTGTGGTGTAGTGATTTAAGCGGTCGCCTTGCCGCTCTCCACTGCACTGGTGTTGTGGGCTCGATCCCCACATGGGACAAATTTTTATGTGAATAGCAAAGATTTGTTCTAAGACTGGGTGTGCTTGTGTGAGTGAATGTGTGGATTTGGCCTTGTCTTTGGGACCATTGGATAGTGTAATTGCTTCTGGCGTTCTATCTACCTAATGTAAAAAATCTAAATTTATTTTATTTATTTATTTTATCTTCCCTGCCACGACAATCAGTACACAAGCAATCAGTCAATTATATAAGACGTTCGACCGAGGTCAGAGGATCAAATTGATTGTATGCTTATAACTCGGGCGGTTTTTTCGGTGAGTTTAGGCCACAGTTGTTCGATAAAAATCAACGCAGACACAAGGCACAGTCCAGGCGAGAATGAGAAACTTAGGAGTGATCTCATCATGGGTGCTTATACTAGTTTTCATCTTAACTCCAGTAGTGAGATGCAAAGCAATTACGCGACGCGTCACCTTTCCCCGCAACAACGGACTCAAGGGAGCTCCCAATTGGAACGGGGCACTATACTGTCCCATGGATTACGGGATCGTCATCGACAAAGTTAGCATCGCAAAGCCATGTAAAGGAATAAGCTGTTTGCAAGTGGTGCCGTACAACCCTGTCAACATAAAAGACGTACGAAATAATTGCACCATGCGCAACTTATGTCAGATTTCCATTTGGCAAACCTCGTCTGTGGACGGCAAAGAAGTGTTTATTGATTACACGTGCAAGTCCCTTTTGGTGACTAATCTTTTCAGTGTCAAATTGGTGAAACGTTTCTACACGACCGATGACACTCCCGTGAGCGAATATTGCACCGGGGGCGGTCGCCACCGAAGAGCTGGCGACGATTACATAGGACAAGTGCCAGCATCCGTGTATACGTTCGACGACGCGATCCAGGTGCGCAGGCTATTAGCAGACGCCCGCGCCAGAGGCTATTCTACGGCTCCATTAGAACACGATTCGGTATTTCGCACTATAATCGTGAGGAATAGACAACACTCCGATGGTGAAAACATTGTGCTACCCATGTATGTTGCGGCTGATCTCACTAAGGAGAAGTTGAAGTTTTCTATCCCGAGACCAGCCTTTGATAAAACCATTATCACCTATCTCGACCGATGCGGCCTACGGGGAAATCCCGAGCCTGACGACCGTGGTCACCTGGTGGCATACACTCTGGGTGGCGACAATAACGCGCACAATCTAGTGCCTATGGCTCGTGATTTGAACAGACCCCAAGGCATTTGGTATAGACACGAGAATGATGCTCGCAACTATCTGAAAGATCACCCTGGCGGAATGGTGAGATGGGAGGTGCTGGTCATATATTCGGTGCGAAGTAGCGAACCATTTCGGCCGGTGGCATTCGCATTGCGCTATACGAAGTACCAAAACAAGGATCATCTGATGTATGGTGCAGAACGCATCGAGACATTCATCAACGAGAATGAGGACTACCGAAGCGATCAATGCACCCTGGGTTTTGAAGACTTCTTCTATCCAGCCAACCAGCAAGATGCTGGCAACGACTAGTTCGTTGAAAATTAACGTATTTGTATAGATTCGAGTACGAAGTTCTCATAGTAAATCGTAATATAACTAGAAATATACGTTTTAAACTTTCGTGAGGGTCTAAATCGCGTAATTATTATAAAGGTAAAATCGTTACCATGAATGATGCAAGTCATTTCGAAACGTCGAGCGAGCATATGTATTTATTTACCAATGTTTATTTTTTGAAAATAAAGTCCAAAATATCATGTTTTCTTTAGGGTTTCAACTAATTTCTCAATATTTTGGTTAGACATTAACCGGTAATATAAAAAAGGTGTTTATTTTATTAGTAAATGTATCAAATAGTAGTGGGCTTATTCTTCATACAAAAATAATCGTCTCCTTTAGATTTTATTAGTAGGATAGTACAAACAAAAGTGAGCCCTCTATTACCTGTGTGCAAAAACTTGGCAACTACTTCAGGTCCAGCTTCCTCATACCCAGCGCTGCAGTATTGTGCTGAGACGCATACTATTTCCGACATTATGAATAATATTTAGAATTATTTAGATTTATTTGTTATGTTTTTTTTCTTAGGCCAGAATAAACGATTCTTTTCTTTTTTCTTTTTCTTTTATACTGTAAATGTATACCTTTAAATTAGCCGGGCGTTTTGACAGCTACTTGTATATGTCATTATTTTAAGGTAAGGACCATCCATAAATTATGCTACACGAAAGAGGACATTATCAAACCGACTTACGGTTGAAGTAAATTTGATCCAATTGGGTAATTCTGCATTATCAAAAAATCACCATTCCCGTATGTGAGTTACATTGTTGCCGGATTAAAAGAAGTACCGCTTACCGCGGCTGCAACCGTAGGCAAACAGCTAGTATAATAATAATTTATTAGTGACCCCTTATATCTGTTTACTCAAAACTATAGAATTTTACTAATGCATTTAAATTAAAAACTGCTGGCTAACTACCACCTGAAATTACTGGCACATGAGGCATAACACCGTAGTCCTCAGCTGCAGCGACGCATCTACAATCTGCTTTTGTGGATTGTTGATGACCATGGGCTGTACTCCACTTACCATCAGGTGGACTACACGTTCTTTCGCTGTGAGCGTAGTATAAAAAAAAAAAAAAAAACCTTTTGACGTAGGTATCCCATAACATATTGTGTCAAAGAATACGTCAAAAGGCATAAGCTGACAAATTATCGTGCTTTTGCGGGGTATGAGGTGGGGAAGTAAGCTGCTACGTTCAAGAGAAAAGGGTAAAACATCTATTTGTTTGTACCGCAATGTAACAGCGAGCTTCAGCACGGTACATAATGTCTACCAAACCATAGGCATTTCACTTCGTTGAACGTATCAATTAAATTGTGACACTTCGCAGTTGCATTCTCAAATTATACAGCTTTCATTAAGTTTCTAAGCCAGGCAGTATGCAATTTTACGTCATTTCGTAGAACATACCGTTCTCATTTCTCCACAGGTAACAGGTTTATAAAAGTATCTTGATGACGAGTGACAAGACAGCAGGCAGCCCCCCTACCATGCTACCATTGTGGCAACACCGCAACAACCTCGGGCTCCTACGATGTTGTTACGACACCAAACCGAGAGAATATCGTGGTCATTCGTTGTACATCGCCAACATATGAATGAATAGGCATAACTTGTTATCGGTTACTTTCCGAACAGGTTTTATACTCAGTTCCTATCAAATATTAACCTAGGTACTAAGAAGGTGTTAGAAATTCTTCCATAAAGATATCAAAAACGTATTTAGAGGGACGGTTCTGAGTAGTTTCAGCAAAAATGTCTACTGCTACTAAAACGTACCCTCCGTTACTAAAACGTACTGCTTCTTGAATAATATTCATAGACATGTTAGTGACATAGATGTGTAAGTAGGTTTCATGGTTTATAAAGAAAAAGATACACCCATGTGATTCGTGTTACACCTACAATCTTAAATTGCCTAACGTAACCACCTACGCCGTAAATCTTTGATCTTTATTAGGCATACCAAGTTTTCTATTATGTTATGGAGTTTGATTTCTATTTCAATGGCCAATTTTCTCGACATAGCGAGGGTTATACATATATTATCATAAGCGTAAACGTAGGGCGACTTGATTTTTTTTTATAAAACTTGTGTCTTGCGTGTCGTAGGTGGACGTCAGAGACCAATGACATATCACTAAATTATGAATACAATGCTAATTCATAATATTCAAACATTACTTTTGAATAGTCACCAAGTCGTGGTGATCTTAATCTAATAAATATCTATTTATTAGATTAAGATAACCGACTTCCATAAAGGAGGAGGTTCTATATTCGACGCATTTTTTGTTTGTCCAGCGATTTCTCCTTTATTTGTGAACCGACTCTTTGCGTTATTAAATGAATTAACAGGGTTTTTTTGTTAAAGAATTGCTTTCAAAAAGCTTGAAACGGTTGATCCATTGCAACCAGCACAAACAGAATTGCATAGCATATAAAAACGGATAATTAAGTTGATATCAACTTAAATATTTCATGACAATGTAATCTAATACTCTCGGATCTTTATCCTTTACAATAGAATTACTTAATACTTTGTAAGTAGCGTAACTTAACATAGCACTACATACCTACGCACGTAAATCTCTCCAAGGCAAATTCGAGAGTGAAAGCATTTCATAAGTGCTCAGATAACTCACAATCGCCATCTTGGCATTCCTCACAACCATAAAATTAGCCTTAACTTCTTCGAATTATGAATGTATGAAATTCATTTGTTTTTCTGACCTTTTGTGCCAGTATTGTTACGTATTTATCATGGAATTTTGTACAGTAACTTGCTTTTAATTATTATAACATTTAGCATGCCATGTCATTATTTTTTTTTGATGTTTCGTGGAAACAGAAACATACAAGCTTTGTGGGGGGTAAAGCATATTGGGCTGGTTCATTATCCTCTTATCTCAGCCTAATAATTATAAGAAGTCCAAAATGTGTTTAAAATGTTTTCTATTGCATTTAGTGCAAGTTATTATCTTTAGCTTAGTTTCTGTACAGTGTGTTACCTATTCTAAAATAATTAAAAAAATAACGAGTGCGTAACGGTTATTATGAGCAGGATGTTTTTTTTTTTAATGCGATGCTTCGACGGTCACATTAAAATCATATTATAAGTCGGTATAATTCAAATTCTGTTATTTATTATACTCAGTGCTTAGCGGGGTGTGGAATATATCCATGCCTGTCAGGCTTTGGATCGCAAAATAGTTTATTATAGATAATTATAAATTATTAGTCAAAATAAAAATTCGCAACCGCAAGAATGACCTTCTTTCTTTAACGTTGAGATAACTAACATAAACATTTATATATCTATAAGCAAAGTAAGACGGAATTTCCCACCCATGCAGATTTCTGATCCGTGACCGACTCATGTCGTCACACTCAGTCGTTGGTTCTTCTGGCTATTCCTAAGTTTTAATATATTTATTTTTCTTTTTAGTTAAAGAGCTACATTAAACCTTAATAATCCGGGAAATAAAGACATACAAGTGTACAGAAATTCCCATAGAGTTGAAAATGGTTATAAACGTCCGGAACACCGTCATAAAATAATGTTAAAAACTCCTTATTGAAACCGTACTTTTATACATTTTTTTCTTGTCTATAAAACAAAGTCGCTTGCACTTGGAATAACTCCTGTGTTGCGGGGGTGTTCAACAAACATACATTTCACACACACAAAGCACACCCATATTACAATTACCTATAAAAAGTAACGATGTTTCCCGCAAGCAATTCGTTAAAATTAACTAATTGACGACCGGATGGCGGAGTGGGTAGTGTACCTGCCTGCGACGCCGAGGTCGTGGGTTCGATTCCCACTTAAGACAAATCTTTGTGTGCATGAACATGAGGGTTTGTCTTAGTCTGGGTGTTTCTATGTAAATATGTATGTATTTACAAAAGAAAAGTATATATGTATTAGTACCAGTTATTCTAGTACCCATAGTACAAGCTCTGCTTAGTTTGGGACTAGATGGCGTAGTGTGTGAGTTGTGAAATATTTATTTATTTATTATTGGTACTCCCGTTGTGTTATCCGCGTTTAACTTTACTGCTCATCTCCCATTAAGTTTAGCGTGATGTTTGATATCATTTGACCTTTCTTACTAAAAATCGACTAACAAATTAAAAAAAAAAATCCGACCAGTCATTTCCGGATTAGCGTTATTAAACAAACAAACGAAAAAACTTCCCTGCTCGTGCCCCACAACTCGGGTTGTAGTGTAGTAGCGCGCGGCCGGCTGCGCACGCGCATGTACGAGTTGTTCTCGCTGCTACCGTATGACGGCGACCGGCTTTGCTTGTAAAGTACCGTCGCCTATTATTTTAACATAATAATTTTTATGATAATCATTGTTATAAACGAATTACTATCACTAAAGAATTTGTACAATTATACAGGGTTATTGGGTAAGTTGACCTAGATCCGTTAAGAGGTGGTAGTTCCCATCATTTCTGACTGATCTGACTATGAAACACCCCACCCTAAACCTAACCGTTTTCGAGATATTGGACTTAGAAGGTTTTTTTAAAAAATATCCCGATTTCTTAACTATAGCCTATTTTTTTTGTATCCTATGCCTTTTATTTTTTTTTAATTCTGATTTTTGTGTGCCAGATAAGTTTGTTTATAATTCTCAACCCAAAAAGTGCAAGTATCTGAACCAATGGGATCGTAGTAGACGATTGATACCGTAAAAAAGTAATTAATTTGAAAAAAAAAAATTGTTTCTTTTAGTAATATTTAAAAAAAAATCTATGGCGTTAGTTCTGCAGATGTTTTAAATAATATCTACGTTCCATTAGCTATCCAACAAGGTATCACAAGCTAGGGTCTTATCACAATTCATAGAAAAAAAATCGATAAAAGGCTCCCAGGTAGTAAAAAAAAACAATGGTACTTAAGATTAAACTTCTCTTTTGGGCCAGGAAACGAAATAAAACAATACAAATAATTATTAAACAACATTTATTTAAATTTATAAATCTTGTTCTACATGGCCGCCTCTGTTTCGCACACACACTCTCATTCGGTGTCTTAGTCCGCTTTTAACTACTACAGTCGTTAAGTCTCTTCGAATTTCGTCAGCAGCCTCAATAATCTTCTGTCTTAATATGTCAATAGTTTCAATTGGATTATTCTCATTGTAGACTAATGTCTTCATGTGTCCCCACACATAAAAATCCATGGGAGTCAGGTCAGGACTTCTTGCTGGCCACGGTATGGGTCCACCTCTTCCGATCCACCTATTAGGATACTCGTTGTCTAGCCATTCCCTGACCCCTCTTCTGTAATGTGCAGGGCAACCGTCGTGTTGGAACTTCATGTTTCTAATCAGATTTAGGGGTAAATCCTCTAATAAATTTGGTAACTCTTCTCTTAGAAAATGTTCGTAAAATTCTCCGTTTAAATTATCAGGTAGAAAGAAGGGCCCAATTAATTTGTTTGCTATGATTCCCATCCAGACATTTAAACTAAATCTTCTTTGTGCGGCTTTTGTCCTCTTCTGGTTAGGATTTTTTTGCGCTTTTGGGGCCCAATAATGAGCGTTGTGGTAATTTGTAATTCCATCTTTATCAAATTTTGATTCATCTGTCCACAAGATTTGTTTTAAAAATGCTGGGTCTTCTAAATCTCCATGAAGCATAAATCTACAAAAGTCTAACCTCCTCACTGGATCTCCCTCTTCGATAACATGTACTGGCGTGTAGTGATAGGGGTAGAGGCCTGCAGTATTCACCGTAAACCACACTTTCCACTGCGAGAGTCCAAGTTCTCGGGCAACAGCATTAGTTGAAGTAGTTGGATCCGCTCTAAACCGTTGAACTATTTGATTATCTTCATCTTCATCATCAACAATGATCCGTGGTCGGCCTAGGTCTGCTCGACGCCTTAAAACAGAGCCAGTCTCTCTGAGTCGCCGGTAAGCGCCGTCAAAGACAGTGACATCCGGTATTCGGCGGCCGGGATAACGTGCAATGTATTCGTCACGAGCTCGTGCAGAAACACCATTGCAGTACCCATAACAAAGTAGAATATCCGCGTATTCCTCGTTCGTGAAGGTTGCCATCTTCAACAGTTCCAATTCAGAAGCACAATTCAAAGTCCAGTTAACAAGCACAGTCACAATTTGTAGGAAACAGTCCAGAAATACAAGCCAAGTCGGGTAAGAAATGAAGAGCACTAAATATCGCATCTACTACGGACGAATCACGGAAGCAGACTAAAACGAAACAATAACAACAAATTGGCCGGGATTATTTTATCTCGCTTGCACCTGGTCAGTTTGTCCCGCTCGCACGCACCACAGCTCCGTGGAAGAACAATAGGACCAAAGAACCCAAATTTGTACTGCTACCTGAGAGCCTTTTATCGATTTTTTTTCTATGAATTGTGATAAGACCCTAGCTTGTGATACCTTGTTGGATAGCTAATGGAACGTAGATATTATTTAAAACATCTGCAGAACTAACGCCATAGATTTTTTTTTAAATATTACTAAAAGAAACAATTTTTTTTTTCAAATTAATTACTTTTTTACGGTATCAATCGTCTACTACGATCCCATTGGTTCAGATACTTGCACTTTTTGGGTTGAGAATTATAAACAAACTTATCTGGCACACAAAAATCAGAATTAAAAAAAAATAAAAGGCATAGGATACAAAAAAAATAGGCTATAGTTAAGAAATCGGGATATTTTTTAAAAAAACCTTCTAAGTCCAATATCTCGAAAACGGTTAGGTTTAGGGTGGGGTGTTTCATAGTCAGATCAGTCAGAAATGATGGGAACTACCACCTCCTAACGGATCTAGGTCGACTTACCCAATAACCCTGTATATTTATGTTATTTAATATTTGAATTACAATTCCAATAATTTAATGATCCATTTATAATTATCTGCATGCTATAAGTTTTTAAATAAGTTTCATATACTTGTAAAATCATATATAATAATAATATTTTGTACATCTAGGATTAAATATACACTAGATTAGTGCATAAATCAATGTATTATATTATTGAATAAAGAAATTTAAAAAACAAAACAAGCCCCACAACTAATAGCATGATGATATGTAGTCTATGTGTTGTACCGACCTCTTTTAATAACCGGAAACATTTAAATTTAATCTATCCACAGCCCACTCTCAAAAACTCTCAAAATAGTACTGAAAATATTATATTCATAAATCGTTTTATTTTGGAAACAGTGGTTTTGAGGAAAAAAGATTGTAAACATTGTTTATACATAATAATGTATTATAAACATTTATCTTGATCTGGGTCTTTCTATGTAATAAGTATTTATTTACAAAAATAAAGTACATATGTATTAGTATCAGTTATTAAAGTACCCATAGCACAAGCTCTGCTTAGTTTAGGACTATATGGCGTTCTGTGATTATTGTGTATGTAGTGATATTTATTTATTTTTATTTATAATAATATGATCTAGCATTTTGCTACTACTAATATCAAAATCACTTTGTAAGATAATAAATTTATAATAGGTAACAGAGGCTATGAAGATGCTCATAAAAAGACTTTTCAGACTTTATGAATATTTTCCTATTTTTCGACCGTCGCGTCGACAAAAAACATTATGTAGTCTAATAAAGAATGAGATATGAAGATATAACAACAAAAAAAATATATAACGTCTTCATGCCGAGTAAAACTGATACTATTAATTAAAAGAAAACTTAAAATATTTAACCTACAGTTTATCAAACAAATATATTATTAAGTTCCAGTCATAAAATTTGTGTGAAACAAAGGCAATACTGCAAAAAAAACTGCAAGTTATTCTGCACTTGGTGATTAACGTGTTTTTTGTACTTTCACTAACGGGAGAAAAGCAGGTCGACCATCTGAGCCGTAAAACTTTCAAGCCGTCGACCAATGGTGTAGTTGATTTCGTAACACACCACGTCACGGTTGGAATTGATGGAAATAATAGAGATATACTGAGATATATACGAGAGATATAAAGCACACAATGCTAAATCTTAAGGGCCAATAAAACCTCGTTTTTGCCGGAGATAAAAATCTTATTTCTTTGTAGTTTCTTTTTAAGCCTTGGTCCGCGAAGAATCTATAAGAGCAGAGCATTTCAAGAGTTTGCTATAATTGTATTCGCTGATGGAGAAGTATGAATTTTTTAATTGATTATTTTTATAGCATTTAGCTATGCTTAGAAAATTATTTTAAGAAACAGTTGAAAATTATGGGACCGGCAGGATTTGAACCTGCGACCTTCTGCACACCGGGCAGTCGCTTTGACTCACCAGCTACCGTCGCCTCTTGCCAGACCTAAATTTCTCAACTGTATGTTACGTCATTTCGTGGCGTCACGTACATCCATTTGTTCCTATCTTAAGAAGGTAAAAAGATGTAAAGTATGAATCTGTTCGCTAATGATGATAACTAAAACAGATTATTTTTCGGTAGATACACGTACGTAGGTTCATACATTTGAATCATTATAATCAAATCTTAGTTAGCAATCTAGCTAAGCAAGTGTAGTTGTTCTAACTATTTTTGTAAAAATAATCCTTATAATTAGAGTATGGATGGTATGAATTAAATTATGAAGTGGGTGAACTATTATCTAGACTAGAACAGGACGAAGGACTTGGTAACTTGAGTAAATACAATGAACAATACAAGTACTGCTGCCACTTATGGGCTGGAGCACCTGAGTACCAGCTTGGGCCTTTTGACTCGGTCCAAAGACGAGCTATCAGGATAGTCGACGATCCCAAGCTTACAGACGGTATCGAGCTTTTCAGTCTGAGGAGAGATCTAACCTCCCTTTGTGTGTTCTACCGCCTGTATAATGGGCTGTGTTCTGAAGAACTGTTTAATATGGTACCTACGGCTACGTTCTACCACCGTACCTATCGCCATCGACAGCGAGCTCATCCTCACACACTTAAACAAATATCGTCGCGCACAGTGCGGTTCGCGAGGAATTTTCTCCCACGCACGATAAAGTTGTGGAATGAGCTCCCTGCCAAGGTTTTTCCAAGAGAATACAGCATGGGGTACTTTAAAAAGAGTGCAAATAGGTTTTTAAAGGGTCGGCAACGCACGCGTGATGCCTCTGGCGTTGCAAGTGTCCATAGGCTACGGTAACTGCTTACTATCAGGCGGGCCGTATGCTTGTTTGCCACCTCAGTGGAATAAAAAAAAAAAAAGAGTTCATGAAATTCACAAAGAGACCTATTCTGCTATTTATTATTAAACAGACTTAATTACTTTAAAGATTTTTATAGACATAATCCTTCTTCAACTTATAGTAACGACGGTTACCTAAAAATAGCACCGATTTAATCTTTAATATTGCAAGAAGCATAACAACTTAACAAGGTTACTGGGTAAGTCATATAAAAATGACTTTAGGTTCACGAAAGGTTCAAGTATTCTTACACCACACATCAGTAAAACTATTTTTCAACGAACAAAAATAATTTAAAATTCAATTAACCATTCAATGACGCACTAAAAATATGCTAACAAGACCACACTATTATGTTCACCACGCTGGCTAAGTGCGGATTGGTAAACTTCACACAACCTTGAGCAATTTTTAAGCACTCTCAGGCATGCAGGTTTCCTCACGATGTTTTCCTTCACTGTTAGCGAGCAATAATTTATATGATAAATAAACACATATCTTCAAAAAGACGAATCTTAACGATTTATTGACAGAGGTGTGTGCCGTGGGTTCGAACCCGAGACCTTTGACTACGCAGTCCGACGATCGCCCACTCGGCTATCGTATATACTCATATATATACTCTATATAAGTATAAGATTTTTTTTTTAAACAAATTTTAAATGAATCGTTAGAAAATATACCAGGCGGACCAAAAAATATTGTCTTGTCTACTAATAAACAAAATATCAGATCTTAATTTCTAAGTGTTTAAGAGAAAGTCAAGATAATATGATGGACCCGTTTTTGTATGAGACCTTTTCACTAAATAAAACTGACACTGACTTACACATTAATACTAATAATACTCTAGCTAGTGTACATTATTTTTTCCATCAGAAAATAAGTATGGTCTGGGCCCTTAGATCTTGGAATATGAAAAAATATATGAACATAATCAATTCTAAAATTTTAAATTTATAATTGGAACTTACCATAAAACAGGAGAACAGTATTCCCGCAACGATTTTGTCTGTGACCGTGGCGTGTATGTTGATGATGACGAGATCGTTGATGGTGAGGAACAGCAGCAGGAAAAAGCCGAATATGTGCGTCCAGATGTTCATGGTCTCGTTCGTCCACCAGAATATGCTGGAACAAACATGTGCAATTAAGATTCCAGAGAATCCGCAAAGCAAATACCTACTTATCAATTTATTTTCATTTTATTTACAGCATTTAGCTATGCTAACATATTAAATTTAGAAATAGTTAAAAAATGTGCAAGTGTTAGCGCAGCGGAACGGTAGCCCGAAGGTTGCGAGCTCGAGTCTCGCAGAAGGTTCTCAGGTCAACATGTATTTTTTTTACATATATATGACCACTTTATATCACCTCTTTTCTTAATTAAAAGGGGTGAACAGAAGGTCAAAAGGGTGGTCCTATGGCATGGAAGTCAGGGTCTGATATGGAATCCCAAGTAAACGGCAGAAAACCCTCGAATGTTTTAGGAAATTAGAGTGATTTTCATAAATTTTCTGAATCTATCTAGATATTTGCGTCTGGTAACCATAATTTCATATTGCTAAGCTGATGATGGAAGGTACTCTCAACTCCTTAACGGTTAGAGTAGGATTTTTAAAACATAGTCTATTAAATATTATATTTACAAAGTTTGAGGCGGTCTCAATTAATAAAAATGAATCCCACGTTAAGTCTTATTCATTTCTACGTAGTTGCAAAAAATAGACAATGCATCAGTTAATTTAATTTTTTTGCTAAGATTTTTTTTTTTAACTGCTTTTAAGGATACTTATCTAATATTTAAACGAGGAGTTTTATTCCAAGAAGGTAATAGAACCAAATTTTTTGCGGCCAAAAATCACTTGACATTGAACAATATCATCCAATTCTGACAGAAGTTAGCAGGAATCAAGCGATTTAATTTGTATGTCTTAAACTGCTAGCAAGAAAGCTAAACGGAAAAACTAAAATCAATTTAAATAATGCGTATATTCTATATTTAAACTCTACATTAAAGGAATTTGCCTCTACGAATTTTGATCGTCAAACAAAACAAATCAAAAAAAATCGTTTGCTTCTTTTAGAATAAGGAAGTTAGAAATCAAACCATTTGAAACAAATTTTCATAATATTTATATAGTCGTTGTCCTTTTGCTAAGGTCTTTTGTCAATGCCATGTGTTTTCAAGATTTTTTTAATTGCTGCTTTGCATCATTGTGTTTAATTAGGTGTAATAGACGTCAAGGATTGCGTCGTAAGAAGTGTAAGCGGTTATACATCAACAGACTATTACGCCTATTACGTCTAAGTCTTACTAAGGAAAGGCATATGCTCTATTCATACATTACGAAATTAGTTTTTAAAATTCAATAAACGATTTATAAATATTTATTTATTAACTATGTTTTTATAAATACATCCGTAGAGGTGGGCACGGATTGCCACACAATCGATGCCCCAAGGACACCGTCGTCGAGATAGACCTACGAGGTGCTGGCGGGACGACCTGCCTGCAACCACAACTGGTGGGAAACTGCAGGAGATAGAGAGAACTGGAAACGTTTGGGAGAGGCCTTTGCCCATCAGTGGGAAACTGAAGGCTACCAAAACTAAAAAAAAATATTTGCCATTTGTAAACGATAACGTTGTTTGTATTATAGCCAAAGATATTCGAAGAGAGGATTCCTATCCCCTTGGTACCTTCGCTTTTTCTAACGTATGCTAGTTTCTAAATAAATTCGCTGATCAGTATCGATCTTTAGCCATCTGGGTAGAATCGTCGTCATTGCCAGTAGATTCTCGCCATACAAGTTGGTAGTTTTCAAATATCAATCATCACAATCATCTTCTCCTTCTTTAGTCATTAGATCAAATCAAATTACGTTGCTTCTTATCAGCTCCTAACCAGTACACGCGGCTGCGCTTGCGCCGTCTCATGGCGATAGCACCCGTTCGGACGTGCACTGCACAATTTACGCCAACCAATCACGCTATGGCATTGATATGTATGATAATTGACACTGATAGCTCAGCATCCAGATGTTGAAATTTTTTACATGAAGTTTGCTGAATTTTTAAAAATATTTCTCCATTTTTTTTTGTAATATTATGTTATTTATTTATGTCATAATGTTGTATACATAGCTTATTGTGCGTATTTATTACTGTTAGAAGTATGAGTATCTCATTTCATAAATAAATAAGATAGCATCGTACGCATCACCTGCCTGCTGTAGAATTTGTATAGCGAAGCGATTTGTTTAGCTGTGACGTCAGAAACCAGTTAGGCTGACGTACACTTTGATGATGTTTTGGTACAGTCAGTAGCAGAAGTAGCTACACACAAACTAATTTTCAAAGTCGTTTAATTCTGAATATAGTCATTATTTCATGATTGGATAAATCAAAACTAATTGTAAATGATAAGATGCTCATTCTTTTAAAAAAAGGATATTTTTAATGCGAATAATGTGATATGCATAGAAGTTTAAAAGTGTTCAGATACTTTTGTTGCTGTCTGTACAATAACGCTGTCATTATTTTGGCCGCTTTATATTTTTAACTTGTTACTTCGTCTTGCGAAACCGTTTCGTTTAGTTTCTAGAAAACTTTCCATGCATTCAGCTGTATATGAATTTGGTTTAGTGTTCGTTTAGAGATAAGGCTAAGGTTTTGTAATACAGTCGCGAAAGCTCGCAGACTGTGCATATTTACTTTTCATCGAGATCATTCCATTGTTGAATAGCAAAAAGACTAAACATATCCATAATAATTTTACAAAATAAACCGACTCCAATAACATAAAATACACGTAAAAGTAAGAAATACTTGAGTAATATTCAACGTCTTGCCGACTCTTGCCTCATCTGTGCATATCTTGAAAGAATACAGTAAACGGCCTTATATTTATATAATTATCACCGTTTTCCTTAACATTGAGGAGTTGTACCTTCCAGCATCAGCGCAGCAACATGAAATGCTGACTGTCAGATACAAATATCCGAGTAGCTTTATACGAAAAACAATATAGAAGCCTTTCGATCAACGTGAGATGGTCCTGCTTCTTAGAGAGTTCAGTTCTCTCTGCTGCCAGAGTTAATTTATACCTAGTACTCTATCTTCATAGAAACGGTCGGAACGCGAGGAATGCCTATGCGGCTTAGAATAATATCTTTATATTGTGACTCTACCAAATTTGAAAAGGGCAACGATGGAATTAATTACCTTGCGAATATTATATAATTCGGACACTATGCCTTCTTACTGATTCATATGTGTCTTAAACAATCATTTCCAACATCGCATTGCCCAGATAAAACTTCATACAATTTAATTATACAGTTACACTCTAGTTTCTATTATGCTTGCTTAGTTAGAAACTATACAATAGGCTGGAGGCAGTGTATTCTATGCGTAAGATGCCTCAAGAGGTTCTTGAAAGGGAAAGTTGGCAAATTTATCTTTGGAAGAACATCTGCAATTATGTTTTAGATATATCGTAAGAACATTGCTGTTAATACAATAAGCATGATGACAAATTTTTATTGTCGTATGTAATTGAACACCTCTCGATATAAAAAACATAATTAAATATCAGATAAACTTCCTGAGATAATACCATTTTAAATTCACATTAATAATCGCCCAACTGCTCCTAACAAGCGGCTACAATGGCGTGACTAAAGGTAACTATTACCTTTCTGCTAGTTTTAAGCGACAGATAGCAATTTCGCTATCCTATTTTATTGACATTACAGCCAAGAACTTGGCTACTAACAGATCTGCTTCTATTGAGCAGACTAATGACATGCAATTATCTAATAATTATTTGAATAATCATGACATGAATTATAACTTAGCCTCTATTGAGGATACTTCTGACATTCTTCATATTAATGATATTGACATTTCTTATTCTCATATCAATTCTGAAATTTGCAATCATTTAAATTAATTCATGAGACAACAGAGGAAGCAACCTCTAGCTCTAATTTATTACATTCACAATTGATCAATTTAGCTGCAGAATCAAATAGTAATTATATGCCACTACGGCCACAAAAATGTACTAATTACAATAAAAATGATAATATTAACCTGGTGCATCAAAATATATATTGTTTAAATCTGGGTAAGCAACTAGAACTGGAATTATTCATGAACTCTGAAAATATTAGTGTTATGTGTATTACTGAACATTGGCTTAAGGGGCATCAGCTCATGTTTAATTTCAGCAACCACCAGGTTGGTAGTTCATTCTGCAGGGTCAACACAATACATGGGGGGTCCCTAATTTTACTTAATAAAAAACTTAAATTTAAAGAACGGAAAGATATTGTGTCTCTCTCTGTAGAATGTTCCGTTGAATTATCCTGTGTACAATTAGAGCATTTCATTATTATATGCGTATAAAAACCTCCTTCCGCAGACCTTAGTTTATTTTTAGAAATCATGGATGAAGCCCTATGCAGAGTAAATAATTTGGGTAAAACAATTTTAGTCTGTGGAGATTTTAATATTAATATTCTTGTTAATACAACTGCATCATGTAAAATTTTAAGTCTTTTTAAATCCCATAATTTAATAAACTTATTTATGGAGCCTACTAGAATAAGTGCCACCACGGCTACATGCTTAGATAATATTTATACAGATATTAAGCCAACTCACAGAAGTATTATTAATAAGCTAGATTCTGATCATTCTGGGCAAATGATAAGTTTTAAAATAAAAAGTAAAAATGTAGTTAGGAAAAAAATTACTTCTGTGCCAGTAACAGCTAGTCGCTTTGAACGTATGAGAGTAAACCTAGCTACTAACTTACCTTTCTTAGATAATAACATAGAGCCTAATGTGATGTATAATTTGTTTTTTGATGCATTTCTTCGGGACTTTAACTCAATATTTACTTCCAAGGAGATTACTGTTACTAATAGCCCCGTCTTTGGTGACTGGGCAACCGCAGGTATCCATAAGAGTAGGCAAACATTGTACATTTTATACTATGAGAGACAATTTAATAGCAGTGAAGAGTTTAAAGAACATGTCAAATCATACTCGAAGATTTTTAAACGCGTCTGTAAAATTGCCAAATCTACATTTATTAAATCTAAAATCAAAAACAGTAGTAATAAAATTAAAGCCACATGGAAAGTTATTAATGAAGAGACTGGGAAGGGTAGAACAAAAGACTCAGACTTTAAGTTAAGTATCGATGGTCAAGTAACCAAGTCAGATTTAGAAGTTGCCAATGCTTTTGAAGGATTTTTTACTGCTTTTCCTGTCTCTCTAACTAGTGCTTTAGGCTCTTCCTCCTCCGTTGCCGAGTCGTTACTTCAAGATAATGTGCCTGAGTTTTTTAATAATTTCGCATTTCGTCATGTTAATGGATCTGATTTTAAAGCCGCGTTTAAATCAATTAATATTAAGAAAACGGCTGATCTATGGGGCATTTCTGTACATATTATAAAATCGTTGATTGATATTATTGCACCTGATTTAATAATGATATTTAATAGATGTATTGATTGTGGTGTGTTTCCTGACTTAATGAAATTAAGTAAAGTAATTCCATTGTTTAAATCAGGTAGTACATTAGACCCCACAAACTTCAGACCAATATCGGTGCTACCTACGTTTAGTAAAATTTTTGAAAAAATAATTCTCGCGCAGTTACTTAAATATTTTAATGAAAACAACCTGTTGCACACTAAACAATTCGGTTTCACTCGCGGACGGTCAACATGTGATGCTGGGGTTAGATTACTTGAATGTATATTCGAGGCTTGGGAGGAGTCGCGGGACGCCTATGGGGTGTTCTGTGACTTATCTAAGGCTTTTGATTGTGTGCAGCATGAAACTCTAGTCAGAAAATTACACCACTACGGTATAAGAGGCATCGCTCTGGAACTTCTTACTTCTTATCTAGGTGATAGGATTCAGAGAGTTGATGTCAATGGAAAGCGATCGCATGGATCAGCTGTAGCAATGGGGGTGCCACAAGGCTCTATTTTGGGCCCTTTCCTGTTCCTCTTGTACATTAATGATTTACCTCATCTCGTTAAGGACAATCATGAGATAGTATTGTTTGCGGATGACACTTCTTTAGTTTTTAAGGTAAATAGACAACAAACAGTAATTGACGATGTAAACAATGCTCTGTCAAAGATAGTAAACTGGTTTAGTGTTAACAACTTGCTTTTAAATGGTAATAAAACAAAATATGTTAGATTTTTTACAAAAAATGTTAAACAAGTCAAAACTAGTGTGTTGATGGACAATGAGGAATTGGAAATGGTCAATAAAGTTGTCTTTCTTGGTATAACATTAGATTCTAAATTACAATGGGGCCCACATATAGAAACGTTATCTGGTAGACTCAGCTCAGCAGCTTACGCGGTAAAAACAATCCGTCAACTGACCGATGTTGACACTGCGCGTTTAGTTTATTTTAGCTATTTTCATAGTATAATGTCATATGGTTTATTGCTTTGGGGTAGTGCCACGGATGTAGATTCAATCTTTGTGCTCCAGAAACGAGCTGTTCGAGCTATCTATATGATGAGTCCCAAGGAGACACTAAGAAATAAATTTAAAGAGATAAATATTATGACGTTACATTCTCAATACATTTATGAAAATTTATTGTACGTCCACAAGAATCAAACAAAATTTAAGAAAAATAGTGATCTCCATAAAGTAAATCTAAGGAACAAAAACAAACTGGCTGTGCCCACTACTAGGCTCCATAAAATCTCTAACTCGTTTCCAGGTCAATGTATACGCTTCTACAATAAACTTCCATTAGACGCAGTAGAATTATCGATAGGTAAATTTAAGAAATATATTAAAATCAGATTATCTCAAAAAGCTTATTACTGTATTTTAGACTACATAAATGATAATAGTATTTGGAAATGAACTGCTCTTTTTATGTGTTGTAATTGTTATATATTATTATATATTAATATAATTGTATATTATTCATTTCATTTGAAAAGATGGTGCACATGAGTTTCTCACCAGCTCTTCTCATAATGCAATACCCATCGGAGCTGGTACTTAGTTTGATTTTAATCTGATTTTAAACAGTTGGATTAAAATTAATCTAAGCCCCGGTTATTCAAATCATTGTAATTAGTATAATTTAGTTTTACTTATAATTTATTTTTATATCATTTGTTTGTAATATTTTGACGTGTTCAAGCGCCTCCTGGGGCCTATGAAAATAAATGATTTGAATTTGAATTTTGAATTTGACGTCACACTTGAGTATTTTGTATGTGAAGTTGTGAATTTTGTTTGATAGCTTTATGAAATTTTGATGATGAATGATAAAATTATTTTTTTATAATTTTCACATTAAAAATGGACTTGCCCATTAAACTTTAAATATTCATAAAATGAGTTAGATTTATAGTATGTAACTATAAATTCTTGCATTTGGTTTATGTTTACCTATATTTTGATGAGGTATCCTTTATTTTACTAAGTATCTATGGATTACAGTTACCATGCTCATTGTAAAAAATTAAAAAACATATTGGGTATGCTAACTATACTAGACTGATGCAGCAAGACAAAGTTGCCCTTGAGCACTTAGAGCTCTGAGTAAACTTTCTTTTTATTAGTTTTTACAGAGTATATTTTATATTATCACTAAAATAGCTTTGTGATCACAAGCAAATTCAAAGATGGACGAATTGATCAATAAGTTGTGATTTCTAAAAATTAAAATATGCTTACCAGATAAATTATTTTAATTTACTAAAAGAGAAAAAAAACTATTGTTGTAAATTGCTCATAGATAGTACTATGTTTAGTGCAATTACTAATAAATCTTTGCCTTTCTTTCTAATTGTTTCAGTGTCTTTTCTATATCTAGTAAAATAAAAAAAACAATCAAAACATTGAATAAATTTGTTTTTTAACATTTTGAATTACAAAATAAACATATTTGGTCATCATTTTCGCGTGTACAGCCCATTCGAGTCGCAGTTTTTGGCATATTCCACAGACATTGGGTTGCATGCATAGTTTTATTTTTAAATCAAAATACAGTGTTGGGCAAAAATCTGTTTGACTAATGATTGATACATCAATAATGATGGATGAATAACAATGGATTCAAAGAGCTTGTGGCTTGCTATTTGAAGGTCTATGGCAGTGGCTACAGGTAGTCAGAGGCCAGAAAGTTTAACAACTAATCTATCAAAGAGTATTGTATTATCTCATACTGTGTTGTGAAGGTCTGGGATTTGGAACAAAAATTTTAACAGAGACGACGAAAAAAATATACAGTATATTTTTTTTATACATTATATTACATGATTTTAAGGTTTACTTAGGACCATAGACTTTTTACTTCGGACATTATTTTTGTTTATTTTGTTCGAGTCTCTATGTCCATGTAATAAATAAGTTGTTGCGTACTTATTTAAATTTAATTAAAAACACTGAGCATGCACATGTGACTATGTTTTTATTGTGACTTACCTTTCCCAACACAATCTGGTAGGTAAGAATTTTCTGTATCCATCTCTTATATAAGGATTATGTTTTATATACTCTGGAGCTTCTTCATATTTGAGCAATTGTCTATAGTTTATGTATTCTTCTTCTTCTTTGGTGAGGTTATTGTTGTCTTCCAATTTTTTCCCTCTACGGAGAAGGCCCGTGTTTGAGCAGAAGTTTTCTGTTCCACATTCATCTTCAACCTTTAACAAATATACCATTTAGCATCACAAAAAGGTTTTAAAGGTTTTTATAAAAAGTCTGCAAGGAGTGCATTTACTTTGACAAATATTATGCAGAGCCAGAGACAAGTGATTCTATTATTTAATAGGGTGCTGCAAGAGCTCATGATTTATTTGTTACACCATAATAATAATTCTAGCATTCCTAATGTAACAGTTTAGGGCAGCAGTCAATGCTCTAAAATAGATTTGATATCTTACTTTATTATATATTATATTTAATCATTTTTATAGTTCCTCAAAACAATTTGTTAACAAACTTTATCGGAATTAAGACTGAGCCAACAATCTTAACAACTTTGGCATTTTATTTCTGGTTTTTAAATCCTTACATTTTGAAGTGAATGTTCCAATAAACTCCAATAAACTCTATCGACTGAACATAAAAAATTGACGAAAATATTTTACACAATTTTACTTACTTTTTCTATTGGCATAAATTGCACTGTTTCTGCTTGGCATTCGCTAAGTTTACTAGTCATAGTTAAAGTCATTATAATTTCCTTCAAAATGCACTAAGATCACAAAAAAAACTTTCAAACTCAAATACACAAAACAAACATTTTAAGCTAGGCTAATCTATTGAATAGAGACATATTGATAGATAAAAATATTTATGAGCATGATAAAATAAAGCACACTTATAAAATATCACAGTTAATTTTAAAAGTAATGATCACTCACTGATAATTGCACTACACAAGATAAATACGACCACTTTCATAAACGAATTCAAACAAACTATTTATTTTTCCCAATGCAAAATCGTCATGTCTCGTCAGTCGTCAGTGTCAAGTTTCTACAATGTCAACATGACGTACCGTTATGTTATTGCAGCGAAATGTCATTTTTATGACTTCAAATAACGTTTTGCTTCCACGCTCAAAGATAACCGTAGTCCACGCTGTCCTACCCTGTCTTTCTTGCAGTTTATATAAATAAGTGCAAATAAACATAGAAAGCAGATTTTTAGATATGTTGTAGATGAAGTCTACAAAATCCGTACAAAATCATACCCTGTAATTTTTAACCTCAAATTCCTATGAGCTTTCAAAGTCATATTCAAAGAGTATACTCATATTGGTCATATTATTTCTATGGTCATATTGGAATAATTATTGAATTTTCGTTCTTTCGATTTATCTTGGAATTTACAAAAAATGAGTATTTGTGCAATAAAGAATACTTTTGATTCTTATATTTTGTTTCGTAAGATAATCAGCTAAGTAGAATGCAAAATCGTTGGGTCGAACATATCCAAAAATCAGCCTTTTAGGTTAATTTGCATTTATTCAGGCAATTCTCCTATAATTAAATTGTGCTAAAGGAATAATGGGCATATTGACTTACCGAGAGATATTAAGACCGCATTTACATGTTCAATTATGATCAAATCGGTGCCATAACGAACATAAAATTCGTTATAACATCCAATGGCTTTTATCCTCGAGATAACCGATCTGATGAGCGGTTTATTCCGACATATTGCTCTGCTATTTGATCCTGAGTGATGATAGTGCTACAAAATTAACTAATTAACTACTTAAAATATTATCTGGCCTGATTTTTATTAAAACTAAAACTACTTCACTGGACTGAAAAACTCTGTTTCTAGATATGAATAATACCCGAGATTTAAATATCTTGTATTATTGCACTATTAGATAGTATCAGAAACGAATCCTGAAAAGTAATGATATACGGCAAATCGAGGGAAAAAGCAAATTTTACAAAAAAGCTTCCCGGTAAACGGAAACCGAATATTCGGTCCTGACCTCAGTTCCGGTTTCGGCCTAAACTGAGGTCGGGCTGAATTATCACCGACATTTTTCAATATAATTTTAAAACTATCTGATGCCCGCGACTTCGACGACGTGGTTGCCATATTTTAACCTCTGTTTTACGTCACTGTACCGTTACCGTCTTGAGAAGCAACACACACCCAATTTCACACAAACAAAGCACACCCAGAGTCAGAACAAATCTTTGCATATCACACCAATGCCTAATATTAGCACCTTTTTTTGTAATATCATTCAAACAAATAAACAAATTCTTCAGTTTTATAATATTAGTAGATTTATTAAGGGCCCCAGAGCGCCTCTGTCGTCAAGAGTGCCGATTTTAAAAATATTTTTTTTAAAAAACTAAGAAACCCACCAAAGCGCCATGACCGTCAAGAATCAAGGAGTGTCGAAGGCGTCAGCTATTTTAATTTACTTAAAAACGTAGCGGTGGCAACGGAGTGCTCTGCCGACAAGTAGCAACGCCGACGACGTGGAGAGTTATGTTTTAACCAACTTAGAAAAAATGAGGAAGTTATCAATTAGATTGTATGTTTTTTATTTTTATTTATGTTTGTTTGGCGATTACCCAAAGAACTCTTAACCGATTAAAGAAATTATTTTCTTGTTTGAAAGAGTATACTTCTTGTCATGTAGTCCCACGGTGATTCGGTTACCGGAAATCGATGGTAACCCACAAATTTAATAGACTTTTATAATGTTTTTCGTTTATTACCAAAAGCTAATAGGATATTTGCATTTAGAGATCAGCAACTCATGTCGCTGAGCTGATGCTGGTAGGTACAACT
This sequence comes from Hypena proboscidalis, assembly GCA_905147285.1. Classification (NCBI taxonomy): domain Eukaryota; kingdom Metazoa; phylum Arthropoda; class Insecta; order Lepidoptera; family Erebidae; genus Hypena; species Hypena proboscidalis. The sequence goes on from LR990132.1 coordinate 6,022,875, forward strand.
TCTTAACGGTTAGGAGTAAGAGGATAAATTATTATTAGTATAAATATAAACATCAAGATAGTTTCCTGTTTTTTTTTTAAATTATAACAGATGAGGTGTGACGTTGAATATTGCTTAACAACTTAACACACCTCATCTGTACTCCTTATACCAACGTATAAGAAGTTAAGAGTAACAAAATAATCAACATAGGATAAGTCTTTTTTCATACCCGTCCTTCTAACTGCTGGACCAGTCATCTTAAACGAGAATGACTCATAGTAAAGAATACTTCACAAAAAAGTGAAAATAAAAAAAGTTTTTAAAAATTTAAACGACTACAAATACCTTGAAAAACCATTTCATAACGCAAAAAGTTAAATAAATATTTTCATAAGGCGTCAAAACAAAAAACATAGAAATTATATGATTTTAGTGTATTTTTGAAGGCAGTGTGTTATTTATAAAATTTTAATGACGCTAATATTTCGGCAAATCGTTTTTAATGTTGTTTTCTGAACATTTTCTAATTCGATGTATCCTGTCAATGCCGTTGTTGCCTTTCTGTTAACCAATTTAGTGAAAGCCTAAAAAATATACACCACCTTGTTGTAGAATTTTCAGCACTAAGCCAAAAGTTTTAGTTTTTTTATGGATTTTTATTCTGTTGCGTTTATTTTTATTTGATTCCAAACATAAAATTGCTGTCCTACGCAGGGGAGGGGGGATCGCAAACCGCCCGAGCATACAAGCAAAGAGGAAAGCAATGAGAGGTAGATAGCGTATCTATTCAATATAATTTAATTAAATACAATACACCACATAATAATACATTTTCCTAATAATAATGAAAATTTAGCTAAAAAATAGATTTCTTTTTTAAAAACCTCGCCCGGTTACTCTCGTTAAACAGAATGTATTTTAAAAATAAAAATGTATCTTATGTATCCTTTTTTACTCTACTTCCGAATCTTATTTATGTTAATGGTTGGCTTATTATATTCTTTAATGGTATGTGTAGATATTGTAAATTACGCAATTAATAAAACGTGGCTTTAACCAATAAATATAATGATTTTATTTTTCTTCATTGAAGTAATTTTTCTTTCGCGTCATATGTTTTATGGATGAATTTACCTGGGAAAGTTTCAAATTGCAAAAATGTGCTTTAAAATAGCTGGCGTTCCGACTTTAGTAATGAATATCTACAAATAATCCAAAAATAGCGCCCCAGAGAATTCTTCCCTGTAAGTGACGTCATTTCCTACTTTTGTGGGGCTACCAGACTGAAATATACCTTTCGAAAATCGATAAATCATTGTTCTTTTTTGCGTGAAAAATATTTTCACTAATTTATAAATTTTGATTTTGTCCAAGTATTCACAAATAAATAACTTTGTTAGCTACAATTTATTATAATTTACCAAATCGTAAAAATAACCTACATGAATCAAAGTAATTAAAAATCTGAGTACCATAAACTTAACTTGGCTTTAAAAAACTATGCAGTGCTGAACGGTCTTTGTAAATGGTCGATTTTCCTGTTTGCTGTTCTCCATTTGCTGCGAGTGTTTAATTTTGTTATAAACCGTGCTCTGTTCTAGTTCTTATTTTTTCTTGATATAAGTTATTATTATTTTTATTTAAGGGTTTAAAGTTTGATGCTCGGTAGTAAAAATTGAATAATACTGCATAAAACGACTTATGTGGTACTTTTGCGTTTAGACGGGAGCCATCTTGCAATCTCTAATCAAAGGTCCTTGGCTCACAGTTTCGTTGTCTAGTTGAAAGTCAGTTAATTCCATCATACAATAATCAAATGGCGTTAAAACGAATTAATAGGGTACGTATTGTTATTTCTACGCTTTATTTCGTTCAAAAGAACAAGTTACTCATGAAGTGTTGTAAAATCGGTATCAGACTTCGTAGTGAATGTTTCGTCATTGTGAATACCTATTATCGAAATTTCTTCTGGATAATTCCGTGTGCGTGATGGATTATTTGAATTAATCGGATGGATTTGTTTTTGATCTATAGTGAATATTTTGTGAGGTAACGGTGTTTTACTGGAAAATGTAGGTGACAATTTTGTGCACACGGCGTACATAAAATGTCGGAATTATGTGCCAATTTTGAGGTTTACTTGTCATGAAAGGCATAAGTATCGTGAAAATGTGAAAAATTTAGTCGTGAAACATGAATTCACCTTTGAAAACATGGACCATGAATGGATGGAGCCGTTTCGAACAATATGTTCGACCCCCATTATCTTTCGAGTGATGATGTGACATGTCCTAGTCTTGGTATTGTTTCCTATGTTGTTGTGTACACATGGTATTGTTTTATATTCAGGAATTACAAGATCTGGGCAGAGATCCACCAGCACAATGTTCGGCAGGCCCACACGGTGAAGATCGTAAGTAGCTATCCAGCCTACTTATTTTTTGTGACTCATTGTGTTGTATAATAATAATACTGAGAAACTGTCATGGAAGCAGATCACTTGATTTTTGTAATTCATTTCTCCATAATTTGATCAAAGTAAATGTAACTATTTATATTTCCAATGGGCTGTATTGAAATCAGCTTTAGTGATATATCTGATAATATTATTGTCCTTGTCATTCTATTATTATTTCTCTTTTTCCATTTCTTTATTCAGGGTGTGTTTCATTGTTGTCAACACAGTAAATACCTATTTTATATATTATTGTCACCTGTTCACCTATTTAAGCCATGACAGTTTATCACTATTGTGTTTATTTCACTTTAAAAACATGGATTTTTCTCAGTCATTCTCATTCAACATACTATTTTAGCTTGCTACATTGTAACATAACAATTTATTCTGTAGCATGAGACAATGAAAAGTCTTTACAAATAATATTGAACTAACAATTAATGCAGTTCAAAACTGAAAACAAAACATATTATTTTAGTGGTTAGTAAAATCATGGTTTGAAAACCACTAAAAGTACATAAATGGAACAGTTTGCCTTTGTGCTGTTAGCTGTTTCCTAGTGACATTAATGTCAATGACCTTGTTTTGATCAGTAGCTACTTTTTTGTCTCCACCTTATTAAGTAGGCCTTCCACACAGATTGCCTAGTACTTTAATATTTGCTGCAACTATATCCTAATCATTACTCTTTCTGTTTTCAGTTTTCCATTGGCAAGCCACAATTATGGGTCCAGTAAGTATCTCCAACATTACCCTCAATAGTTTAATCACAAGTGTGTTATATTGATATCAGACTGTAGATAATATAATAGCAACATTTTGATATTTTGTTTTCAGGTTGACAGTCCTTATCAAGGAGGAGTATTTTTCCTGACCATACATTTTCCTACAGATTATCCATTCAAACCACCAAAAGTTGCATTCACAACACGTATTTACCATCCCAACATAAACAGTAATGGTTCCATTTGTCTTGACATTCTGCGCTCACAATGGTCACCAGCATTAACCATATCCAAAGGTAATACATATTTTTGTTTTTCATTTCCTTTGTTAATATTTTACTCTAAAATATTTGTTGTTGGCTTCATGAAGATGGCTAGATTTCAAGAATCTTGACTGATGAAAACTATTTTGATTTCCAGTGTTGCTCTCAATCTGCTCACTTCTATGCGATCCAAACCCAGATGACCCGTTGGTGCCTGAAATTGCTAGGATCTACAAAACGGACAGAGAAAAGTACAATGAACTAGCCCGCGAGTGGACGAGGAAGTATGCCATGTGATGAGTCAAATGTGACATCAGCAAACATACACACACACATCGCCACAGCCCGGGCTCGACTCCCTTATCCCCACCCTCCCCTCCCCCTAATTCCTGCTCCCTAATCCTCAGTTCTCCTCATCAAACCTAAATTTACTGGAGATTGTAAAATAATGTTCATTGTCCTTAGGATCTGCCTAATTTCAGTCGTATCTGGTAATTTTGAATGCGAATTTATGCATCTAAGTAACATGGTACCCTGTGCAAATATAGTTTCTGTTTTTATCTGATAAGAAGCATTTTCTATAAGAGCAAAATTTTGTTTAACGTTGATGTGTCAGTAGATGTCCTTTCACTCCTTTAGTTGAAGTTAAAGATTAGTTAAATTTACATCAATTGAATTTATGTAATTCCTAAACTATTTGTACTTTAACTAGATCTAAATTGCATTGTGAAACTGTACAATAGCCATATGTTAGGAAATGGAGCGTTCCTTGCTAGCTTACAACTTTCTTATTGTCTGGTTCACTTAGGAATTTTGTCGATGAAATGTAAGTAAAGCTCATAAGTGTTAAGAACATTTTGGGTAATGTAAGTAAGTGGAATCACAAAATGAGCTCGTTGATGGAGTGTTAATTTTTTTTACTAGAAACACTTTTTTAAGTTAGTGAATGTAGCTTGCTACAGACCAGACTGACATTGATTGAAGTGGTCAGTTTTCTTTCATCCACAATATTTTATATCAATGGAAAACGCTCCAATAGTTAAACATTCAGTATAAATTACAGTGTATCTCATAAGATGATAAGTTACGATTAATCTAGATTTTTTTCAATATGGCGATTTATATTATAATTTTATCTAATATATATTGTGGTTGTAAGGATACCTGCGTTGTGATTTCCACAAATATCCTATCCATGATCCATCCTTGTTTCCTCTGAGTAATGAACGATCGTAACTGATGATAATGGCCACGGCACGGTGGCTCAGCATGGGTGTGTAAACATAACAGCTGCAGGCGAGAGGAAGCTTTTGTTCGCTTGGTTTATCACTGGGAGATTCAAATTTAAAGCTTTTCAAATTGTAATCAACCAACAACTTGTATTTTAGCTTCACTAAATTGTAAGAAACAATAAATTATTGTGTATGTAAATAACACCTTGAGCTTTATTTAGGCAACTTCCTGGTAAATACGTAAGCAGCTGTAAATATTCATTTTGAGTTTAATTAGCTGACATAGTTGGTTACTGGGTCACTGAAAGATTGCCAAATAATTATTACCTTAAAACTGAATAAATCTTGTCTTAGTATGTTCCCAATTACTTCTTTGTTGGCAGGAAAAAGTAGCTAAGAATAAAAATTTTGAACTCACAATGCCCAATTCATCATTCGATTGTTGTTAATTTTATTATTGTATCAGTCATTCATTAGGACATCAACTAGGTATTGTGATTAACATATCTTTTGAATCATTCAAAGTTGTTTGATTATTATGATTATTGACGTAGGCACTTGATTGCAGCAAATGTTTAGATCATAAAGGTCGCTAGCATTGTAGTAACGAGAAGATAAGAGTATATTTTTTCAGTTCTAAAGTAGATTGTTTACAAATGATGTTGAAAACATTTAATTCAGCCAATAAATCGTTTTTATTACATTAAGAAATAATATTTAACGGTTTTATGAATTAACAACAAAGCAGATTCCATAAACCATTAATTTCATAGTAATGGTAGACTATCCTATAGTCTTGCCCAGTGCCGGATTTACCTTAGACGCCCCAAGCAACCACTGATTTTTGGGGCCTTCGTTCTAATATAACCCCCCCCTCTAATTTTTTAAATAGAAAAACAGCGACGAAGATACTAACACGAGCGATCGAAGCGCGAAGTACAGTTTCGAACTAATTTAAAATCATTGGAAAGCAAGCAAGCGGGGCCCCAAGCAATTGCTTCCTATGCTTCCGTGTCCGTATACCCACCAGGGCCCTACGTCTATTCCGATTGAAAGCTAATGCATATCGTTCGTCGTATTCGGTACTTTCCGAAATGTTTAAGTATAAAAATAGTACCGTAAAGGCTACAGAGAAATCTTGAATTTCTTTCAGCGTATTGCCAGCAGGGCCCTTTTCAGTTTTTAGGGTCAAGACCAATTTTACTCATTATCCCGTTTAGCGGTGTTTTAGTACCGTCGAAATACCTTGGTTTTATTTAAAAATAATTATTAATTCATGAGGAATATACCTTCAAAACTTTTGTCAAGCCAGCAGGGCCCTTTTTTGTTTGTACACTTTCAGACCAAATAGTTATATTTTTTATTAGCATTTTAATAGTACTTTTCAAATAACTTTACATATAGTTCGAAAAGTTTTTATTTTGGCAGATAATTTGCTTTAAAACTTATACCACGGCGGTCTCGCCGTTGGCCACGAAAAATGACGCGGACTGTAGTACTGCTGTGAATGACTACACCCTTTTTTTTTCTTTTCTTTTTTTTAAAAACCCGCACTAGGAATAACTCCTGTGTCGCATCTGTCAATGTAGTACTAGAGTCCGCGCCAAAAATCATGGCCGAAGGTTAGTAAGAACTGAAAGTAAGTATTAATGACCAATAGTGTCTGAAATATTAATAAAATGGACAAATTATTCTTCATGCTATTTGCCAAAGGCCAGTTGTCAAAATAAGCACGGCGCTGATCTGCCATGATTGGTGGCAAGCACTGTAGCGCTAAAATATTATGGCTATCGTGATATACATTTTAAAGCAAATTATCTGCCAAAATAAAAACTTTTCGAACTATATGTAAAGTTATTTGAAAAGTACTATTAAAATGCTAATAAAAAATATAACTATTTGGTCTGAAAGTGTACAAACAAAAAAGGGCCCTGCTGGCTTGACAAAAGTTTTGAAGGTATATTCCTCATGAATTAATAATTATTTTTAAATAAAACCAAGGTATTTCGACGGTACTAAAACACCGCTAAACGGGATAATAAGTAAAATTGGTCTTGACCCTAAAAACTGAAAAGGGCCCTGCTGGCAATACGCTGAAAGAAATTCAAGATTTCTCTGTAGCCTTTACGGTACTATTTTTATACTTAAACATTTTGGAAAGTACCGAATACGACGAACGATATGCATTAGCTTTCAATCGGAATAGACGTAGGGCCCTGGTGGGTATACGGACACTATGCTTCCTGGTAAATCCGTCACTGGTCTTGCCGTTAGTCTTTATCGATCGTATATGCACAATTCATAAAGAATACAAGATTCGCGTCGAGTTTCATACTTGGGCACGCTCACGATATTATTATGACGTTTGATCAAAACCATCTTTAACCATTAGCATAAAATTTTCATCAATACTTGTTTTAGTAGTTTAGCTGTGAAAATGTTACAAAATAATGCACTCGCATTGGTGTTAATATAATATGCTTCTGCGCGCGGCTCCGCCTGCGTTGTAAGTCGATATAAAGTAGCCTATGTCCATTCTCTGGGTCTAATCTTGAACTATCTCCATACCAATTTTCATTAAGCTCAAGTAGTTGAAAGCCTAACAGAGTTACTTTCTGATTTACAATATTGGTAAGAATTAGGATCAACAGAATGATTTTGGCAGCGATAACCGCGTGGGAAACCGTAGGACTGCGAAGTCAAAGGTCTGTTTCATACCCACGGCACACCTCTGTCAATAAATCGTCAAAATTCGTCTTTTCGAAGATATGTGTGACGGACATCGTGAGGAAACCTACATGCCTGAGAGTGCGTAAAACGTGCTCCAGGGTGTGCGAAGTCTACCAATCCGCACTTTCTCATCAAGAGAAAAGTGAGAGTCCGGAGCCATACCCGCATTACTCGTTCTTTATTGTGCAGTATTGTTCGTTATTTCATATAGTACGCAGGATGTAGAGGTCAAAGATAGTGATCCGCAAAGGGTCATCAATAGGTGTGCCTATGTGTGGTCCTACTGAATACAGAACGAAATAGAGAATACGAATTCATGTGCCACTTCATCATCGCTCTCTTCTCTAGCAAAAGCTCTTAATAGCAAAGGCACTCAGATGCCAATTAGTGTTTACAGAAAATACTTAAAAATGGCGGCACCTGCGGTGTTCTCTGGCTATTGACAGCAAAGGTGCTAAAAGGCCACTTAGAAATATTTTATTTAAATACAAAGAAGTGGCCTTATAGCCGCCTTTGCTGGTTGCTGTGTATAAAGAAAATATTTAGATGTCGTTTTTGTGAAAATTAGTTGAATGGATTTGCTACTGATTCTCAGCACTAGTTTCCAAAACCACTAATATTTCAAGTTACTTTTTTGTACTATTTAAGTGTATAAAGAGATTTTTCACTTAATTAGTTTTAAAATAGCTACTTGCCAAAAAAATAAAAAACTGGCAACGCTGCCGTCGACCGACACACCTTAAAACGACACGCCCAAGGATAGCGCGGGTATTTTCACGTTTTCAAAAATCTGAATGTGCGATGGTACTAAAATCGAATCAAATGATTCATAGAAATAACTTGCAGGTCTTCTTAATAGTAAGCTCAGAAGTTCAAAGTAAGTCAGTATTACTGAACTGGAATTACATACAAGACTTTAAGGTTTTGTTCTAGCATGGGAATTTATGCCAAAAGGCTTGTACACAAAACTGCGATGCGACGTCGCATCGTAAAAATCTGCGATCTGGCGCGACGCATCGCAAGATTTTGCGAATTGATTCGCATAAATTCGCATCGTCAATTCTCTACATTCAGTTCGGTCACTCTTGCCGCATGAAATCGTAGGTATTGCAGTAATTTGCGGCTTAGTTTTTTGCATTGCGAATTCGCATCGCACCGATCCGCAGTTATGTGTACAAGCCCAAAAGCATTTTATACGTAATTTGACACTAAGAATTTGACAGAGATATTATAAAAAAGGTGACTAACTTTAAAAGGCGATACTGTGAAAAACGATTCTCATTATTTCTTTATACAAAAAATCTTTCTGAAGAAGGGTTGAGGGGCATAGTTATTTTATGAGTCATTGTGAGGGAGTTTCGACCTTTCCATGAACTTTGTTCATTGACTAATAATACAAAACTGCAAATAAGACTAGAATTTGGAAGGATCGTATAATTCAATCATATTTTTTTATTTTATAATAGCGCTTCAAAGCTTTCTATGTCTGTCTTGGTCCAAAGTCAATAATATGCCAACTTTTTTTTAAACGGGTAGCTAAGGGGCTCACCGGATCTTCGACCTCCATTATGAATGAATGAATCTTTTGGGGAAGGCTCGAAAATGTGTTGGCCATCGTATGAAATATTTAATGAGAAGTCTGTTGCCACCGCCTTTAATTATAATCAAAATTGTTGAGAACGTTTTCGATAGCAGCTGTTTAACTTGCGTTCTTATGATTTAAATCACGAAATAGTTCTGTCGCAGCTGATGTGTTTATAAATAGGGTGGACTTATTTTCCGTGGCACCTATGATGATAGCACTAAAAATACTTCACTGATCTTACCTGTAATTTGTATTTTTAGTATTGTGTAGGTTTTACTGTTACCCTGATACCCACCAAGGTATTTCAGGAAGTTATAACAAAAATCTTTACAAGTATCATTTATTACAAAATGTTATCAGAAAATAATGGAGGTACATAATTTACAAAGGCACATTGTCATTATGGTATATTACATTTTGCGAACTAGAAATTACAATTCAGTCGTTTCCATATTTTTAGCATTTTTCATTTGTTCCAATTGTTGATAGAAGTCATATTTGGCTTGATTAGTCTGGGGTTCGGTTTCATTTGACTCAATTGAAGGAAAGGCTCCTGTAGTGATGAAGTAAGGTTTTTCGTTCGACAAGTCTTGGTCCACAGCGTTTTCGTCGAGCGAGTCGCGTTCCGACCGGCTGTGTTGGTCGTCTGATTTGTACCAGTCGTTTTCATAAGCGTGGAGCCATATTGGATTGGACCCCTTTGTACTGTGTTTATTTGTATTCGGTACTCTTCCTCCGGAACTGCGAATGGTCATATCAGACTCGCCGGGTGTAGGTGACGCTGTATGAACAAATAAGAGCATTGTGAAATAATGTCAGTGATATTTGTATCATTGGATTGTAAACACTATTAAAATTGCGCATCTGTTGCCCTAGATTCATATTTTGTTCGCATTTTACTTTTAAATGGGGCTGTGTGACTGCAAAATGAACTTAATCTCTGAAATTAAATTATTTTATATGAGATTACGGAACTGTTGACCGAAATCTAGAAGGAAAGTATGTCTTTTCAAGATAGCATAAGGATGAAATGTTAGTTTCTTACAGTAAGCAGTTGCAGTGGCTGCCTTTAGTCTCCGCACGTAGTCCGCTCTCTGTGAGAGACACATCATCACGGTAAGCACGAGAAGGACTGCGAGGAACAGTGAAGTCCATACAAGCCAGAACACGGTTTGATTTGAAGATAGCGTTTCGGCTGTAAGGGGCTGATATTCTGCTGGCTGAGTGTCCAGGACGTTGAATTCCTAGAAAATATAAAACATAGAAAACAGAGCAATTTCTTTTTGTTCATAACAAATATTTTGGCAACTGTTGTCTATTTGTACTCAAAGAATTACACAGAGTCTCTAGTGGTGAGAACTAGAAACTCAAAATACCATTTTACTTGATGGTAAGGTAAAAGAAACCAAATATAAATGATAGAAAGGAAGAGTCACATTGAGGCATAGTTGCGAAGCGCAATTACATGCCAATGACACATTCTAACTACATAGTTGCGTTATGATGTGGCCATATTCTTATCCTCATTCCTTGCGGTAAAAACATATTGAACATTCAGAAAACTATCAACGGGAAAACTGACAACACCATACCAAGCAATATCAAACAAAAACCCACTTATAAATACTTTACCTTAAACAGTTCGTCCAGCTGTTCAATATTCTTGTCAACTAACTTCAAAACTTGTTCTACTTCAAGTACAGAGTGATCTTGTCCATTCACGAGATGTAGGTATAAGTCCGTCTTGGTATTGTCAACGGATCCGTCTTTATTCTCATGCACTCTAAGGTCATCGACATTGACGACCGAGTCGGTAACCCGCGCCAGTTGCTCTCGAAACGCGTGTATTTTGTCTCGGATTTCGGACGGGTGGGAACGGAGCACAAATCGCACACGTTGGTCTTCTCGGAGTAGGTATATGAAGACGTGGGCTTCGTCGAAGAGGCCGCCTGTGTCGTTGGCTAAGACCTGCAAAAAAAATCAGTATTAAATTAGAGCTTAACTTAAACTTTTACTTAACTATATCCTCTTTTACTTAACTTTCTCATGGACGCCGGTTGAGCTGTTTACTGGATTATAATAATATAATAGCAGCCCTGTATCTAATACATGACCCAATGCTGGGCTCGGGCCTCTTCTCATGATGAGAAGGGTTAGGCCATAATTTTCCACGCCAAGTGCGGATTGGGACTTCACACATGTATATATTGTGGAGTTATACCTGGGTAAGTAGGTACACGATATAGTTGATATTACGTACGTGTGACCGTTTATATATTTTTTGCTTTATCTATTGTTATAATGTCGGTGGAAGTGAAGCTACGACACATTCCAGTACAGTACAATACAAATTTCAATAAGTCGAAAAGAAATTACTGTTTTCTATATCCATTATTAGCTGTTGCCCGCGGCTCCACCCGCGTATGTCGACCTTTACCTAGCGGTTTAAAAAATATATATAAAAATATATATCTTCTCTTATATTCTCAAATCTACCGAATATACTCTCTTTATTTCATCAAATCGGTCAAGCCGTTTCGAAGGATTAACACTGACTTAACGATAACTAACACTGACACTAGATTTTAATATATTAGATAATCTTTCAATTATATTTAATAGAGATTACTTACCTTAAAGTCAAAGTACCCTTTCATGCCTTTCTGTGGGTCAAAGTTCAATGAAACGGCTCCAGTTTCAATATTTACAAGAAAAGGTGAGACAGCCAAGTTCTCTAGTCCTTCAGTCAGCGTTTCTTTCACGTCTCCGGTTAAATAATAACTTATTTTTGCGTTTTCGTTTTCATCCAGATCTATGGCCTAGAAAAATTGGGCATCAATTGGGTATATCTGGTTGAGACTATATTACATATTCACCTTAATTGTGAATATTAAGCAATACAATCAATAGCACACTTTACTGACTGTCCGAAATGCCCTACCACCTGCACAAGAGAGGCGCTCACGAACGCTGATGATAGCGCAATAACAGTGGCCACTTATAGGGCCAATAAAATTTGACTCTGCCATCGGCACGAAGAAGAAGAAGATTGGGCATAAAGAGAATGCGCAATAGCCAAAGAATATTTTTTTATATGTGTATACTATGTATCGTAAATGACTTGTTTTCAATTTAAGCTTTCTATTCAGAAATACATCCGATTACTAGATAGGAACACGTTGGACTTGTTATGATAAATAAATCTACTCCTACTATCAATGTGACACCCAAACAAACGTATATTTCCACTCTGTACCACAATTATGGACTTCTTTGTCTACAATAAAGATTTATCTATATATCTTTCTATTTAAGGTTACATGGACAGCTTAAAATGAATAATAACTTAAAAAAAAAACCGATTCAATTACAATAATTTTAGACTTATATGGTTTTTTCACGGATACCATTGTCAGAACTGGACTAAATTTAAATCCACACGGGAAGCACCAACTTTCAAATAAAAAAAGAATCATTAAAAACTCTTCACTCAGACATAAGTTATTTATGACTCTACAAAAACTAAAAAAACTACTGAGGTGTCAAGTGACACCCGGATGGAACGAAGTTCCTTTCGATTAATTAGTAAAGAAATTTTTATTTTTCTAAGTTATAAAAAAAAATCTTAATGTGGTTCACCGAATACTCACTCTGTGTGTCTGATGATGTAGCACCGTAGCTGTAACGTAGCATGTAATTACTACGCCGCTACGAGAATTGCTACAAAATGTGTCGTTACACTTTTCGTAGCAATTTTTTTCCGTCTAGCCCCCTTTCGCAACGCGCGATAAGGAACTTCGTTCCAAAAAATACAGTGGAATTGAGAACCTCCTCCTTTTTTGAAGTCGGTTAAAATAATATAAATTGCTACCACAAATACCTTAACATGCATAAATTCAATGCCAAAATCTGCTTCCGTGGTAATTCCCCCCGTGAATATCTTGCTGATAAACTTCGGCGCATTATCATTGAGGTCATTGACGGCGACGTGCACTTTCAATGTACTGACTGCGTCCGCTTCCTCCTGGTACTTCGGTAATGTGATGCAGTCTTCAGATGCCAGTATTGTGAGGGTGTACATGGATCTGTCTTCGCGGTCTAGGGGTTTTAGGGTAATGAGCCTAAAAAGAAAAAAAAAATGTTAGTCACAAAATAGTAAATCTGATTTTTTTTTTAAATTTTTTTATAGTAACAATAAAAAATATTGTTACTATAAAAAAAAAAACAAAAGTATATTTTTTTTCTCACCACAATAATTATTTTCGTCAATGAGTTAATTTTACATACAACTTCTCAGATTATTGTGGCGAGACTGTGTCTATTGTAGGTGACTTGAAGTCACCAGGCCTCCACCCCGGTGCAAGGTTTGTGGATGATTTCTTAACGTTTTGCAAAAATTGGTAATAGTGGTAATGTCAGGGTTAGTACTTGTGTGGGTGTTCGAGTATGAGAGTTACACCAAACACCAGGGGTGCATGAAAGGAGCCTCCTCGAGTGACGTACATAACGATTTCCTACGTCCGGCGCACCCTGGGCAATTCGCGAGTTCTCAAAAGCGAATTGGCTAATCCTTTCACCACGGTGGCAAGTCAAAATTAAATTTGACTCAGCCATCGACACGACGAAGAAGAAGACCAACACACTTTTCACATACACAAACACCCACGCCTAACGTGTGTTAGGCGTGGGTGTTTGTGTATGTGAAAAGTGTGTTGGTGGCATGATAGCATGACTATATTTTTAAAAAGTGCCATAAAGAATGTATTATTATATTAAATTATATGTACTAAGCTCTTAATCGTGAGTGAAAGCAAAGAAGAATGATTGAATACCTCAATAATGTTCCCTGGGTTACAAAATAGTGAATTCAATAGCCTATTGATTTATATAGTAACAAACTAAATACCTATGTGTACTTCTATGCAGCTCAAACGTTTTATCATCATCGCCATCCACGATATAATAGCACACTGGCAACACTGGCTCATCCCCTCGGTCGATCGCATCTCTTTCTATAACGCTGGGCAGGTACACGCCATTATTATGAGCGTTCTCCGTAAAATTAATATAGTAGTGCTTAGAAGGGAATCTGGGACGGTAATTGTCTACATTCTGAACGTATATCGTTAGGTCCAAGTCTGAACTCAATGGTGTAGGTAATCCAAGGTCATAAGCCTCTATCCGTAACTGAAAAGAACAAATAAGGTTAAAGTCATTAGTGTTAAAGGTTAGGCGACATAGCTATTGATCGGTTTTTATTACTTTTTAATAATAGTAGGGCGAGGAAGGTTTAGCCCAGTGCCGTTAATTTTTAAGACCAAAAAAATTAATAGTAGGATGAAACCCATTAGAAAAGGAGGAGAATATTATAAAAATTTAAGGAAAAATAATTTACGGGCGATCTGAGGTCGGGAAGAGGGGGAGGGGGGGGTTTTAAGGGTAAAAAACGTATTTTCTCGATTTCCGGCAAAACTAAAAGTCCTATGGAAAAAAGTCGAATGGCAAAGTTTTTTTTAAATTAACATATACAATTTTGAGTTATTTATTAAAATTTACACTTCAATTACTCGAAAAACGTAAGATTACATGTTACATTGATAAAATATTAATTTTATTAACTTATTTGTTTGTAAATAGCTCAAAATTGTATATAGTGTATTTATGAATTATATATTAATAGATTTTTACGATCTTTGTTTTGCATTTTCTGTGAAGATTTACTATAGTAACATATATATATATTTTTTCACCATCAGAAAGAAGACATTTCAACGAACAAAAAACATACCAATTTTTTGAAAAAAGCTGATATTTTGATGGGTGAATTTTCAATCGAAAATAAGGGTAAAAAATCGATATTACTTAAAAAAAAAGGTGAAAAAATAAATATTTCTAATCAAATAAATTACAGCGTATTTGGGACATAAAAAGGTAAGTTTTCACCAAATTTCGTGAAAAAAAATTTTTGTTTGTAAAAGATAAAAATAAAAAATCAAAAACTTGGTTTTTTGAATTTTTCACATAAATTTTGAGGTTATATGAAAAAAGTGTAAATACAAAAGTTTTAGATCTTTTTACTACCAACAACTTTGCCATTCGACTTTTTTCCATAGGACTTTTAGTTTTGCCGGAAATCGAGAAAATACGTTTTTTACCCTTAAAACCCCCCCCTCCCCCTCTTCCCGACCTCAGATCGCCCGTAAATTATTTTTCCTTAAATTTTTATAATATTCTCCTCCTTTTCTAATGGGTTTCATCCTACTATTATTTTTTTGACTTTTTATGATTTTTTAAGGGATCTACCCTGGGCTAGTTATGGATTTATGAATTATGAATTAGTTGATCGGAAAAGTCCTTTTGTTTGTACTGTTATAATCAAGTATTCACTATCGATTGAACGATAAGGTTAAGGCATTTTTAGCAAGGTTATTTTTGTTAATATAATTTCTCGAATAGAATCAAGATCAATACTTGTAATATTTAAAGCAAATTTTAGCTTTGCTATGCCTTTTTGTATTTATATAATATTAAAGATGAAAAATTAAGAATCCAGCAGGACTCGAACCTGCACCCCCTGGGTATACGCCCCAAGTGCTTTGCCAATTCAGCTATGGATTCGTATGCTGCCGGACTCGAAATTTCTCAACTCTTTTGTGCCAGCCGAAGCTAGACGAACCATTACTTGGTTTTAGCGCCATCTATGCGATGTAATAAGTTACTTATTCACATAATCGCATACAGTACGTTTGAATTAAGATCAACACATTACTGTCGAGAGATGACGCATATTTATCAATACTTGTAATATTTAAAGCAAATTTTAGCTTTGCTATGCCTTTTTGTATTTATATAATATTATTAATTTTTCATCTTTAATATTATATAAAAAAGAATCAAGATCCATGAAATTATAGGATGACAGGAATCAAAATAAATTTAAAGAATAATAGAAATAGTTAAATAAATATAAAAGATAAAAAAGTTAATATGAGAGTTAAATTAGTTACTTGGGACATGTCAATATTTTTTAGTTTATCTTTAGAATTATACATTTGTCTCTTCGGGTACATACAGACGATATTATAGATACTTGATAAATGTGTATTTTATCAATTTAACTTCTCACATTACACTTTAATTAACAATTATTTACAATAAAATAAAATTTCTAATTAATATTAAATTAATTAATTATATCTAAGTTAAATAAGTGAAAATAAGAAAAATTTAAAAAAAATATAAATTAGAACGGTCTTCATAAACTATACCTGATAAGTAGCCTGTTTATCTCTATCCATAGGCACCGTGGTCCGCAGCGCGCCGCTGGTGGCGTGCACGGAGAAGGCGCGCCAGGCGCCGGCCGCGTCCTGTCGCACGCGGTACCGCACGGCGCCGTTGGGGCCGATGTCTGCGTCGATGGCACGCACTTCCACCACTGTTGTCCCTATTGTTGCGTTCTGAAAAATACTTATTGTTATACACACTTCTTCTTCTTACGAGTCAATGGCATTATGGTTACTCATTTTGGAACGTAGTTCCTTATCGCGCGTTACGAAAGGGGGCTAGACGGAAAAATTGCTACGAAAAGTGTAACGACACATTTCGTAGCAATTCTCGTAGCGGCGTAGTAATTACATGCTACGTTACAGCTACGGTGCTACATTATCAGACACACAGAGTGAGTATTAACCACATTAAGATTTTATTTATAACTTAGAAAAATAAAAATTTCTTTACTAATTAATTGAAAGGAACTTCGTTCCATCCGGGTGTCCCTTGACACCTCAGTAGTTTTTATTTGATTGTTATTGCCCAGTAGGTGTATTAGATACAAGGCTGCTATTATAAGCTAGAAGTTCATTTGCATCGAGTTAACATCGGGCAATATTATGTTATAATAATGCATTACAGAATGGAATGGTCTGGTTTGATTAACAGGTTGGGTGAGAATATCTGCTGGTATATCGTTTGGTGGTAGTAACTTTTTTTTTCTTATCCCATGTTGTCCCACTGCTGAGCAAAGGTCTCCCCCATACACGACCACAATTCTCTGTTTTGGGCTCTGTCTGTCCAATCCCTCAACTAGTCTCAATATATATCTACATGGGTTTTTTTCTTCTTACGAGTCAATGGCATTATGGTTTCTTATTTTTATTTATATTATTTTTGCCTAGTAGGTAGCAACTTCTACTCCCTAGCTTGTGGCTTGCGTTAGGTCTTCACGGGCACATGTAGAGGGAGGAAACGGGCACATAAGCAGGAGAGCCATGTTTTGAATGGAGAATCCACAATTACACAAGATGTCATTGGTAGTAGTGATTCCCCATTTGGCCAGGTTTTGTCTGCGTTAATATACTATATACATAATATACTATATACACTAAATAACTATTTTTAAAGGAAAGCTATCCTTTTAATATTTTCTTGACAATCATATCCCTATTATAAATGTTTTTAACTAAGATAACCGGTTATTGGTAATTGAACGTATTCCTTGCAGGGCGTTCCTTACAGGCCATAATGAAATTATCTGAGGCCATAAATATTTTATAGATATTCAACTTGAATTTTAGATTTAAGCAGAACATTTAACTGATACAATTAGAAGACAATACAGTCGCCCAAACCTCCATCTATTTTTGTAAAAACTCTTCTTCTTTCTTTTTGCCGCACAAAAATTCCAACAAAAATACCTTTTTAGTAAGCTTATAAGATGAGAATATTATTCTTATAATTTGCATGTTTAGAATAGTTTTTGCCTAATATGACCGGATGATCCCAGCAAGTAATATATCAGTGAAGCGTGGCGTACAATTATGATGACCTAACAAAACTTTTTTGAAAATTAAATAATATAAAACATATTGATGAATTAATCTTACCTCAGGGACTTTAATAGTAATATTCTGCGGCGGGTGTACAAACACGGGCGCATGGTCATTGTAGTCCGTGACACACAGCCTTAGTTCCCCTCTCACGACATTGGGAGGTATCCCAAGGTCCCGAGCTTCTACCATCAAACTGTAGTTCCCGAAGCGGTCTTTGAGCGATTGTTTGGCGAAGAGACGACCCGTGTTGGCATCGCCACCCACTTGCTCGAAGCGGAAAAGATCTGCGACAAATAGTTTGTTTATATTTTAGATTATTAAATTTAGATTAAAAGTACTATCACAGCCATTTAAATTTCATTTCAAGATATTAAACAAAAAATGGTGGATAGTTTACGTTTGGTACTTGTAAATTATTAAGTACATACTAGCTTCTACGCTCGGCTCCACTCGCGTGGAACGTCGATAAAAAGTAACCTATATTATTCCTGGGGTTGTGAACTATCTCCACACCAGTTTTTATCAAGATTGGTCTAGTCGATTCGAAGATTATTGGAAAAAGATTACAGTTAAAAATATGTAATATCCGGCTCGAAGGACCAAAAAGAACATAAAGTGCCTGTTTAATTTGTACATCTTAATAATGTGAAAATGCAACATTATAATATAGATTAACTTTTAAACTTACGCGTTGCATGATTAAGTAAAATCTAACGGGAATTAACGCGATCATGCATTATTTACCTTTTAGGCTTGACGTTTCGGCAGACAGATTAACTGGCCGTGGTCGCAGGCAAACTTCAGTTTGCGTAACGTCAAGCTTAAAAGGTAAATAATGCATGATCACGTTAACTATAATTATAACCAGCTTTATTCTTAAAATCAACGAATCACTCACCATGTCCTTTCCCTCCCACCAAATGGAACTGCACTCTGCCATTAGGCGCAGTGTTGTCATCAGCATCAGTAGCAGACACGGACATGATAGGTTCTCTATGGTTGTGGAACTCCGTGATAGTGGCGCACTCTGACGGAATGTGCAGGATTGGAGGATTGTCGTTCACGTCTTCTATGTGTACACTGCAATGTAAAACAGGGTGTAAAAGTTTGTAGCACTGTGGCTAAGTGTTTCGTAACTGGTTTTCGTCAAAAACTTTTAAAGATATTTAAGCGGCCGTAGCGCAATGTATAAGTCATCGGTCTTACGATTGAGAGGTCTTGGGTTCGAAATGTGAACTTCCTCCTAACACAAGCAAATTAAGCTTAGCTGGAGGGGGTTAACAATAATACTAGTAATTTGTATTTCCATATTACTAGTTAGCCTTTCATTACATTTCTTTATTAAACAAATCTTGGTCGAGTTATCAGCTTTGGGAAGAACACATGCTACTTTATTTAGAGAGAGAGATTTATGTATATTTCCTTACACAATTTGCTTGAAAGCATTCCGGCTCTCCCCGCTTAGATATCCGAACTGATAGTTATCCCACGCTTCTATCACCATGTTGTATGTGGCCTGAGTCTCTCGGTCCAGCCAATCTGATACTGTCAAAGCGCCTGTGTCGGCGTTTATTAGGAATTTTCCCTGAAAAAGATAATAATGAGGTAAGAAACCGTATAACGTACCTACAAGTTGCCGTTCATCTGATTAAGAGAACCTCTTGAACTATAGAATATCATACTATGAATACAGAATATATTTTCACCTCAGTAGCTCTAGTCATTCTTTGTTGTATGATAACAGTGAACAAATCTCAATTTTGCTTCAAGTTTTGCTCTCGCTCGAAGCAAAGTTGAGTTCTAATCACTGCTTACCTTTTCGAGCTGCTGAAGTGAAAAGTTGTATGTGCGACACGAGATCATAGTTATTTTTCCATTTCGTACTTCCTCACTACACTTGATTCTAAAAAAAATTATTCGAAGAAATCCGAATTTTGCTCTCTTGTTGCACAAATAACTATTATGCTTTTGGTGCCAATCAATGCACGTACCAACTTTGTCAAACTCGAATTTTGGCGGTAGTATTAGTACAGCTTTTCCTTCATCCCTTTGATAAGAGCTTTAATATCGACAATGTTTGTAAAAATATCTCTGCTTGGAAAATGTGACTAGGAAAATTGTAACTCATGAGCAAGTTATTTGCGAAGAATTGAACATTTCACAGTTTAAATCTCATTAACATTTCAATGACAATAGCTTTAATGAATTGTAGAACAATACCTGAGTAGACATCCTATCAAGTAGATAGGTGATCTTCCCATACTCGCCGGAGTCAGCATCTTTAGCCACGATGTTAGCTATGGTGGTCCCAGGTTCTACGTCTTCCAGCACTCTGTACTCGAACGCTGAAGACTCAAATATCGGATTGTTGTCGTTTTCGTCCAATACCTGTGTAAATGTAACATTTTACTTTAATTAAACTGTTTCATTATTATTATTCGATAATCTTAAGATTTAAAACGTATTTAATTTGCGTCGGCTTTTAAAAAGTAGGTTAAAATTGAGCAGCATCATATCTCACAGATTTTTATATTTTTGGGCTAAATTTACGTTGCTGTCTAACTAATCAATAAAAACTTAACAATTACTAAAATCAGCTTGACAGAATCGTGTGATAATAATTCCCTACCCGGAAATCGAACCCGACAAGGCATTAAAACAATCCATGAGGCGATTCAATAATTATGTTTCCTAAGATACAATAACGCCGCTTTCAACAACGCTGGTGTTGTGGGTTCGATCCCCACATGGGACAAAATCTTTGTGTGATTCGCAAAGATTTGTTCCGACTCTGGGTGTGCTTTGTGTACGTGTGAAGTTTATGTTTGTGAACACCCCCGCGACACAGGAGTTATTCCTAGTGCGGGCGTCGATTTAAAAAAAAAAAAAAAAAAAATAAGTTATATCACTTGATGTGCCTTGATTGACGATCTTTAAACGTCCATAATTATATTATTATTTACCTACTTTTTGTAGGAAAAATTATAACTGCAATGTATTATTAAATAATGAGTAATGATCATGAATGAATCATGTTCTTTGTCCTAGTTGTCAACAATCATTATAGTTTTCCTGATCTATTTGTTTTCAGCGCAGCAAATAGTTATATAAATAAACACAACAGATGCGGTTGTGTGCAGGAAGCCTTGTATGTTATAAACCTATTGAGGCTTATGGTTATGTAATATGGAAAACTACACGCACTACATCTAAGTCAGCTATGTAAAGTATTTTTTTTTAACGGGATGTTATCCCACCCACACGCCCACCACTGTGACTCCTGTGACGCCAGGATCTACAGCGGTAACCAACTGAAAGGCACCGTGCATGACACACGGGCAATCCCAGGGAGAGTTAAAATGTATAAAGTATGCCTTATGAAATGAGGAGGTAGAAAAGCATAAATATAACATAACATCACGTCTATATTACCCCGAAGGGTGTGGCAGAGGTGTACAACACCCACATTTCACCTGTAATGTTTAGGTCCAATGGTATAGGTGGAGATCCTATCGCCATTCACCGGGCACAATCCCAACTCCGTGATGCTATTGTGAATTTCTTGACGGAAAGTTCACATATAACATTTTTCCCGACCCGGGAATTGAACCCGAAACCTCGCGGTGAGAGTATGCTAACTACTAGACCTTCGAGGTAGCATATGTTCGAAAAATTTTACCAAAGATGTGCACTAAAGAGAGTTTACTATTCCTGTTTTAGATTTGCCGGATATCCCGTAAGGCTGTAACAGCCACTTTATTGTACTCAAAAAGTAAATAAATATTTGATATAAGCTACAATTTTAGACAATTTTACAATTTTAGTTACAAAATAAATAAATATCACGCTACATACACACAACGCCATCTAGTCTCAAGCTTGTACTATGGGTACTAGAATAACTGATTCTAATACATATACTCTTTTCTATTGTAAATAAATACTTATTGTGCATAGAAACATCCATACCAAGACAAACCTCTATGTTCATGCACACAAAGATTTGTCTTGAGCGTGAATCGAACGCGTGACCTCGGCGTCGCAGTGACACTGCTAATAATAAATGATGATATAATAATGATATTAGATAGATAGATAGATAGAGTAATCTTTATTGTACACCAA
The DNA here is from genome assembly GCA_905147285.1 of Hypena proboscidalis. Taxonomy (NCBI): domain Eukaryota; kingdom Metazoa; phylum Arthropoda; class Insecta; order Lepidoptera; family Erebidae; genus Hypena; species Hypena proboscidalis. The sequence continues at coordinate 6,044,803 of LR990132.1, forward strand.
TATTAACAAAGAAGTTTATGATGTAAACAAATGCACTTAAAAATTATGTTGCACAATGGGCGGCCTTATCGCTATAAGCAATCTCTTACAGGCAACCTTAGGATGGACAAGTAAGTAATGAGCAAAGTTATGGGCAGTTGTTGGTGCGTTAATTAAAAAAAAAAAAGAAAATACAGTAAAAAGAAACGTCATGACAATGACAATGGAGATTATAAAATATAAATAATACAGAAATATATTATCACTTTTTTTTTTGGATATTTTTTTCTACTATCATAATTATATTATACAAAGGGGTGCATGAAAGGAGCCTCCCCGAGTGACGTACACAACAATTCCCTACGTCCGGCGCACCCTGGGTAATTCGCGAGTTCTCCAAAAGAAGAAGACAATAATAAAATTAAATTATCATTACCTGTATAATCAAGTCCACAGCAGAATACCGCGGCGGCACCCCACTGTCCACCGCTCGTACAGTCAGGTTGATCCACGGATACAGCTCGTGGTCTATCTTACTGGCCACCACAATCTCGCCTGTTGTGCTCTCCATGTGGACCAGACTCAGGAGTTCTTCACGACCTGATGATGTTATTATATCTACTTTTAAAATGGATAATCTTTAATAAATTGAAAAAAAAATGATTTGGTTATTTTTTTTTTTAAGAATTGATTAGTTTAAAAAAAATTAAAAGATTTAACATTTCCACATTAATAAAAGCGTGTGAACATTATTTATGGTAAACACGTGTACCCTTAAATGCAGTAATAAAGGACTTATGTAGTAAGTATAGATAGGGCATTGATTACATTTAAATTAATAATTTTATTTTTTTTCATTAGATAGAACGCCAGAAGCAATTACACTATCCAATGGTCCCAATGACATGGCCAAATACACACATTCACTCAAACAACCACACCCATTTATATTAGTTTGCGGATGGATGGCGAAATGTGGTAACAGTGTGTTTGAGTTTTTGCGAAAGAGATGGATAAATTTTTATGTTTGTTATATTATTATTATGTTTTTTTTTATATTGTTTCCAAATGATGATTTCCTTGTATTCTCTATACCTATGGTTAATTTAACAGTGTTAATTAAGTATACAACTATCTTAAATTATAGTAATTGGTGTAATTACCGTTATAAATTTAGTAAATAAATATATAAATATTTGAAAAACCTATATCGCAATAGGATTATAATAAGGTCTAATCACAAAAAGATAGCAGGATTATGTAAATTTAAATATATGTCATTGTTCAGCTCCGTGAGTGCCATGCCCAGTGTAGAGATTATTTTATATGATTGTAAAACACAGTGTTGGACAGTGACCTTTTTTATTGTTGGTGCCTTTTTCAGTGATTTTCACACAAGTTAAATATTTTATTATTGTAGTACCAAACCGTGAGATAGTGAGAATGTATTTTTGATCACTCAGTACTTGTTTTGTTATAAAACACATTGCATATATTTTTATTACCTTGAAGATTTTTCCTGCTGTTACCTGCAGTCAATAGAATTGTAAACTTTTGAATTTATTAAGTACGTGCAGTGGGCTAAGCAGTTAGGTATGCAGGCAACAACTTCAACGCCATAGTGAAAACTGACTGCAATAGATATGCATGTGCGAATTACATATTTCATAAGTGTAATATATACACTATTTAGATATGTAACTCACTTATCCATAACTGGTGTAGTGAGTCTTTACTATGACTACAAGTTTTTGTCCTGTATTCTTAACTTGTTAGCCCACTGTATATTTATCTAGATAAGGAAAAAAAAATGTATATTAGGTAATACACATATACATATTTCAGAAGCCACTTGAAAGTCAAATAGCTAAAGTAGGTTAGCTCTGTTTGTTTCATGAATATTACATTAGGTTGTATTATTTTGTACCCATGAGGATTTGCTTTTATAGCTTCATTCACAGTACTATGTGAAGTCGCAATGCCGCTCCCGCCGCTATCTGAAGATGCGCTCCCCACTGCAGACCCCTGTGGGCTATATGTAGGAGGTCCACAGACAGAGAGAGGATATCCAGACGAAGCATCATTCTGGGATGCTATATCTTGGATCCATGTCAAGTCACTCCCGATCGGCCAACTGCTCCAATTTATGGAGGTTGTTGGCCTAAATTAGAGTCTATAATGAGGCTACAATCACAATAGACCCACGGAGGTCGACGTGAACACCCTAAGCCTCGTCCCAACAATAATAATAATATATAGGAGTGAGGCCTCTCTTGTCTGCGGTCACCAGCCAGTTAAATGTCCTACCAAACTTCGCTTCGCCAGGACTTCACCAAACTTGGTACCACCTTCCTACCTACGCCTTGAGCCTACCATTTAACTTAACTATTGTTAATATTAGTAATTATTAATAATAATAATCTATGTTTTATTTATTCTGTCTACCCAAATGGTCATTAGAAGACCACGTTACAACTACTATTATTATGTAATTATTTTTCAGTTGACACACTGCTCCTTACTCACTTACTGGGCGCATCAGAATTATCAGAACTGCGGTGCTTTTAGCGCTGCAGTATTGTGCTGAGATGCGTACCATTGCCGGCATTTTGAGTAATATTTTAAAATTATTTAGTTTTAGATGCTTTGCTATGTGTTTTCTTATGCCAGAATAAATGTTTTTTTCTTTCTCTTCGTTTTCTTTTCTAGTTCTATAAAGTTATGATGCTAATAAAATTAACCAAGGGACTATTAACAAAAAAAAAAAAAACTAAAAAACACGCTTTTAAAATACCTACTAGTATTATTGTGAAAAAGTGTGGGGCGCTCTGTGCCATATTTTTCGTCTATCGAGCAACCCACGCTTTTTCACAATAATACTAGTATTTTTTGTTCATTACCATTTTCAGCTTATATTAGGAATTATTTTCATTTTTTAGTTTGGTCTATTTATAAGAGCGTTTTTTTTTTAAAAAAATAATTTAATTTCTTTTATTTCAATTTTTTTATTTTTTTTTATCGAGATATTGCATTGTCATCGATCTTTGGCAGGTGTGCAAAATTTTAATGAAATCTGTCCGCTTAAAGTGGGTCAAAAACGAGTCCAAAGGAGTCAATTACATACATACATACATACAGGTGAAGCTAATATAAGCGTGTTAAAAAAACTACTTGCCTTCAACAAAATACGTCATAGTCCGATTCTTATCCGCATCATCAGCGATCAACGTTGCGATGTTTGCGCCATTCTTCGAGTTTTCTGTTATAGAAGTCTTGTAGAACGGTTTTCTGAACACTGGGTTGTTGTCGTTCTCATCGTCTACCATTATAGTGAGCGTGGCTGAGGCGGTCTGACGAGGCCCTCCGTCTATGGCAGCCATGTCTTCTACTGTTATGACTAGCTTTATTGTCTCGATTTTCTCTCTGTCTAGTAGTCTGAAAAGATAGAAGAATTAATATTCCGCGCATTACAAACGTGTGAAGCGAAAGAGAAGTCACATTCAGCGAAAGTTATTAGATCAGGTCATCGTTCGCACTTTCGTAATTTGACATACGATCACACATATTTCATGACGCCACTCTATTTTTGACTTTTAGAATCAGTCTCTCCACTATACATAATTGTTAATCATAATTAGATGGCGGAGTTGGTAGTGTACCAACATGCCTGGGACGCTGAGGTCGCGGGTTCGATTCCCGCTCAAGACAAATCGATGTGTGCATGAACATGGAGGTTTGTCTTGGTCTGGGTGTTTCTATGAATAATAAGAATGTATTTACAAAAAAAGTATATATGTAAAAGTATCAGCTATTCTAGTACCCATAGTACCAAACTCTGCTTAGGTAGGGACTAGATGGCGTTGTGTGTATGTTGTGTTATATTTATTTATTTAACTAAATGTACCAACCCATAGAAAACTGTCCCACAATATTTTGTTAAGAATAAGCATGACAATAAAACATTAAATAACGCCCCGTACGTGCCGGATAACGTAACTATTCACTCTAAAAAGTAACAAAATTGTTCATGTTTCTTGTGGCGCCCTCTAAGCAATTTGTTATTAAAGTTCATTAGATCTATTTACCTGACTACCCTTAAAATGCCACCCACAGCATTTAAATCCCACAGAGCCGTATAATCATACTCAGCAATAGATATAGGTATTCCATCCTCATCTCGAGCGATACTGTTGGTTTTGTCGATGGAGTATCGCAGTACTGGCTGGTCGTCCGGGTCGTGGGCTTGAGCGCGGAATATTTGGGTTCCTACCTGAAGAAATAAGATGGTTAAGAAGGGACATGGTAGAACAAAATAATAAATAGTATTATTAAAACCGTTACTAACGTTATTTTAGCCGGAGATATGCCGACTAGTTCCGAATCTATTAATCGCGTTTCGGCGCCGTCGCACGACAGAGCGCCCAGTTGATGAAACTACGTAATAGATTCGAAACTAGTCGCCATATCTACGGCTAAAATGACGTGAGTAACCGTTGTCAGCCGTGCAGTCACTGGGGGATTGGTTGAAAACCAGCGCCAAGCTTTAGATTGGCATATGCTGAACCAATTCCCATTTAGGACAATTTTGGCTTTGGGGCATACAGCCATGTAAATTACTGTATTTATTTGTTTTTCTTTCATTACTGAATGTATGTGTGTCTCATTGTTTTTTTTGGACCTAAATAAATATTTTAATTTTCAAATTATTCAAATTATGAAATACGGGTGTTACTCACGTAATGTTGGTCTATTTAGTCGACCGCGGTTTCGCCTATACGTCTAGGCATTATCAAGAGAGTGCGATACGTCGTACGTGAGTAACACCCGTATTTCATAATTTGAATAATGTTACAAACTCACGTCAGTTTTAATAAACATATTTTAATTTTCATTAACATTTTTTTTCATTATATAGTAACCCGTTCTCTAAATAACAATAAATAAATAGTATGTCATGTCTTAGCAGTTAAATAACCATGTTATCTTGTAAAGATTAATTCGTAAATTGTCAATCCTCCGAAATTGACTAATAGTTGGCGATACGCTGTAGAACATGTAGGATAAGTCGGCAGTTTCTACAGGCAACAGCTCACCTGGGTATTCTCTCTGACAGTGATAGTGCCCGGTTCCACGAGCACGGGTGGTTTGTTGTTCACATCTACTATAGTAATGTTCACGAGCACGGCGGCGCTCAGTTGCTGGTCGCCTATGCCGCCGTCAAGAGCTACCTGTAAAAACAAAATAGAACTGTTTATTGATCAACTCAAATTAGTCGAGTTGTGGAAGGCCGCAGGTTCAAATTCTGCCGATCCCATAATTAGTCGCACTAAAAAGTAAAATAATACCAAAGTAATATTCAATGTCACGCCTCATCAGTGTATAACTTGAAAGAATACAGTAAACGGCCTTAAGGGGCCTATATTTAAAGAATTATCCTCGTACTTAACAACATGAAATTCTGACTGCTAGATGCAAATATTCGAGTAGCTTTAGGTAATATACAAAAAACAATATAGAAGCTTTTAAAATTCGAAGGTTGCCCTCGATTTCTCTAAGATCCCGTCATCAGATCGTAACTTGATGAAAATGGGACCACATGACAAGTATACTCTTGCAGACAAAACAAGAATTTCTCAAATCGGTCCAGGCGTCTTCGACAAATCGGGGAACAAACATAAAAAAAATACCATCGAATTGGGAACCCTCTCTTTTTGTTTAAGTCGGTTAAAGCAGATTTGAGACTGAAATATTATTCAACATGGCTTTAAAAGTGAATTCATGTTATGAAACTTACCACAGTGAGTGTATATCTATTGCTCTTGGGCGTGGTCTTATCCGGGTCCAGCTGTGATCCATTGGCGACTGACACGACACCGGTTCTCGACTCAATGACGAACTTGTCGCTGGCGCCGCGTTGGATGCGGTACACTACGCGGTTGTTAGGGGATGCGCCGTCTGCGTCGCGGGCCTTCACCTGAGATGGAGAGTATATTAAATAAAGTTGAATATGTACCAGGAATGTGTTAGTATATTTAAATTTTCGGACAATTGCTACGTTGCGCTTGTTAGAACAGCGATGTGTTGAGCTGATTATAATTAAAAATAATTATCTTCCTTAAATTCGTTTTTTCGATGTCATAACATAACTTAACATTACGCCTATATTTACCAGAGATGTACAACACCCATATTTCACTGTTATGTTTAGGTCCCATAGGGGGTGAGCCTATCGCCATCTACCGGGTACAATTTCGTAATTTTGCCCGACCCGGGAATCGAACCCGAGACCTGGCGGTGAGAGGCGCATACGCTAACCACTAGACCCTAGATGTCCTATTTATTTTATAGACAGTGACTTTATGCAAATTTTACAACGAATAGTATAAGTCTTCTTAGAAGAAATCAATGCCGTACTAAATAGAAGAATATAGAAGAAAGTCAGGGCTCCTCATATAGGTTCTTATGTTTACGCAGTTCTGAAAGTGAAAAAAAGTTGCCGGAAACGGGTACAAACTTCTACGCCATAGTGAAAACTGACTGCAATAGATATGCAAGTTTGTATTTCATATTTAATAAGTGTATATACTCACTATTTAGATATATAACTCACTTATCCATAACAGGTGTCGTAAGTCTTTACTATGACTTAGAAGTTTTTGCCCTGCATACCCAACTCATTGGCCGACTGTACATAGATACAAACCGAAATAATTAATAAAATTTTCGATATATTTTTATTATTTGCAATTTTATTATCGCTATCAGAGTTCACACAGATTAGATAAACGCATCACGCTGCCGCAAGTATATTGAACTCTACTGTAGATACACAATGTAAGGTCAAGCTGTAAAGTTGGCGTGATTTGGCAATGTGACGCAAATCAATACAGTTTTGGACAACGGTAGTTAGTAGTGTTAAAATCGAAACAATCAATGTCAACACTACTGGAACAGTGGTAGTCACTCTAGTATATTTTAAAGTAAAAAAAAATATGAGTAAGGGAAAAAAAAGGTTTTCTGAATTTAAAAGGTATTATGAAACAGTCGAAAACATTTTTGCTAGAACCTTAGCATTCCATCCTATCGCTCTCCCATTTGAGCTATCCAAGAATAAGTAAAAATGATCAACGTCTTTTTCGATTGTTTCTTAGTATTAGATTGCTAAATGCTATATAAAAATCAATTAGATATTAAAAGGTATTATTTTTCATAAAATTATTTATGGCGTCTAACCGTACTAGCCTAAATTGGTATTATCTTTATGATTAGGTATCGAGTTTCTGTAGTTCACTGTTGTTGGCATCAAGTATAAATGTTAGTAACTACAATAGCAAACCGGAGTAGTGTAGTATACTAAGTATAGTATTATATTATAGTTCTTTTACATGAGTAAAGTGATGACAAGCTGGAGCTGGTGGAGTTAAATATTTCAAGAATAGTTTCGGGAGCAGGCCATCGAGGATGTGAACAATTACATCCTTTTTGTTTTATACTACGTCCACAGCGAACGAACTTGTAGTCCACCTGATGGTAAGTGGAGTACAGCCTATGGACATCAACAATCCACAAAAGCAGATAATAGATGCGTCGCTGCAGCTGAGGACCACGGTGTTATGCCTTATGAGCCAGTCATTTCAGGGCCTGATCTCACCACCAAACCGAAACAGTAATGGAAGCACTACTATTTGGCGGCAGGTTAAAGGTGAGACGGTGGTGCTGCCGCCCTCGAGCTCGAGATAGGGGGTGAGCCTATCGCCATCCACCAGGCAAAATTCCAAGTCCGTGCTACTATTATTATTTCTCAACGGAAAAATCACAAACATGTATTGCCCGTCCCAGGAATCGAAATCGAGACTAAGGCAGTAGTTCACCAATATCAGGATTTAACCCATTCTTACCTCGAGCACACTAGTGCCTCCGGGCATGTCCTCGGGTATTGACCGTTTGTACACCATCTGTTGGAACAGCGGCGCGTGGTCGTTCACATCTTGCACGTAGATGGTCACAGGCACCGTTGAAGAAAGGGATGGAACCCCGAAATCGCGAGCTCGAACCTAGAAAAAAGGATGATTACGAAAAAAAAGGATTTGTATGCTGCTAGACTCGAAATTTCTCAACTCTTTTTGTGCCAGCATCATAGGTATATATATATACATATATTATAAACCTTAGCTAGACAAACCTTTTTTGGTTTTAGCGCCACATATGCGATGACTGATAAGTCACTTAGTCACATACAGTATGTTTGAGTTTAGACCAACACAATACTGTCGAGAGATGACTAATTTTTATCTAATACTTGTATATGTATATATTATAATAAAAAATAATTCCTCTTCAATCTTTTATATTGTATAAAATATAAAAAGGCATAGCTATAATTTACTTTAAAATATGGCTGCCGCCTGTTCCAAAACCTGTCAAAAGTAGCAGAGTGACTATATTTTCATACATGCAGAACGCATTTACGCATGCAGCATGATGTAGCGCAAACTAGTGGCGTAAGTTTTTTAAAAATTGTTTGCTAATCACCATCATTGCTAAGCTGTATGGCCGTACGATCGAATTTTAATATAAAATAATTCATTTTTTTTTTATACTACGCCTGATGGTAATTGAAGTACAGCCCATGGACATCAACAATCCACAAAAGCAGATTATAGATGCGTCGCTGCAGCTGAGGACTACGGTGTTATGCCTCATGTGCCAGTAATTTCAGGGAATTTCAATAGACCTAATAGGCATACTTACAGTTAGATGTATTGGTCTGATATTGCTATTATCACCCGGTATTTGCTCGAAGTCTAGGCCTCCAACTGGCGTGATGATTCCCAGGTTAGGGTCAATAGTGAAGTTGTTCTTGTAGTCTCCACTCACTATTGAGTATTCTATGTGACTGTTTTTTGTACCTGCAATTATTAGAACACTTTTTAATTTATACATCCTCTAAAATATCAGTTTGTTATAAGTGCCGTTCTATTGTTCTCAGGATTTAAATTCAGAAAAAGAGTGACGAATAGATCCTGTGTTCGTCCAAAATTGTTTATGGTTTTGTGGTAAAATTATTTTGATTTCGACTACTTTTTCGAGTCCTATATAGTTTCCAATACCTACCGTTAGGGCACTGCATTATTTTTATCTTTAAATACCAAACCTAGACTTGTAAGAGACTTTTTTATATTATATCAATATTATGTATTTGGTTTACGAAATATACTCTCTACTTGAAATACATACCATTTAAATCCAAATCCCTAGCTTCAAGTATAAGCGGGTTCTCAAACTCCTTTTCATTCTCCAGCAGCCTTGCCTCATATTTATTAGCAAGGAACATCGGAGCGTTGTCATTTACATCCTCTATGTTGATGACGAGCTGGGCTGTATTCCTGTTGCCTTTGCCTAAGTCATCTCGGGCCTCAACTGTCAAATAATGGCGCGAAATGAGCTCGCGGTCAAAACTGTCACCGCCTGCCTGTTTTACTGTTATTACGCCGGATACTGGGTTGAGGTTTAAGCTGTAAGATAAAATTTTAACTGTTAAATATTATGACAATACATTTATATTGACAACACTGACTTTAGTTGGTAACATATTATTCTACTCGCAACTCAGCTGTCACTGTCTATGAGAATGTAAAACATGTGTATACTGTATAAAAAGAGAAATATAAAAGTGTGTTAAGAAAAGGCATTATTATTCAACTAATATTAATACTCAATCAGTAATCATAAATTACTTAACATGGTAGCAGAGCGTGGTTGAGAGTAGAAAATACAAGCTCTAACTAAAAAGTTAAGGAATGTATTTAACATGCTTAAGCTTTCAAATGTAATAAGATGAAAGATACAACACAGGGAATCCTAGTGGTGTGGTGGTCTCCTGCAATGTAAACCTATATTTACCAGGAGATGTGAGGATCCGAATTAAGTTTACCTGGGAACCAAATGCTCAGATTCCAGAAAAATATTCTTTGCAGTTTAGTTTAGTCTTATAAATGAAAGATATAAGAGATCATGCAGTCTTTGTGGTCTAATAAGAGTTTTGACAATAATGTTTGTATTCTCCTTAAAATATATTTTATTTCTATTTAAAACTTGTTAAAATAATATACTTACAGATTGGCAACACTGCCTCCAAGACTTGTATACCTAATGCCTCTTGTTCCATAGTTATCAGAGTCCTGATCCAATGCTTGGACCCACGCGACAGTGGTGCCAACACCACAGTTTTCTGGTATCGACACTGTGTATAGAGATTCTGTGAATTCCGGAAAGTTGTCGTTCTCGTCTTTTATGTGGACTACTATTGGCACTACACTACAATAAAAAATAATATTTATTTCTATAGCAATCATATTAGAATAGTACCTATAGTATTTTCATATACAATGAGTCAATAACATTGAATATGCATTAGCTACTTACTTACTTATTAAGCTAAGAACTCACGACGCGGTTTTTTCTTGCGTCCAAGTCCGATTACAGGCCCGCAGCATCCGTAGAATTCAGATATTATTGTAAAAAACCGCACGGATTTTTATATCTGCCAGGAGCCAATGCGGGTGCAGGAGAAAACCATGTCTTGAGTTCTTAGCCCAACAGGGCACCATCTCCCTCATAAACTCATAAAACAATGAATATGAGAGAGGGAGATTTAACAGTCACAGCATAAATTTTTTGCTTTAAGAGCTGTTCATAGTGTTCATGCTGCACTACAGACTTGAACGCTTTTCAGCAGTTTTATAAATGCCTGGGCCTTTCTATATTATTATTTTATGATATAAGTGCCTTAAATTAAGTGCAGGTGATCAACATACCTCATTTTAGGATCTTTGGTAACAATTTCTTTGGCGACTAGACTGAAATTCATGACAGTGGCTTTTTCATAGTCTAAAAACAAGGGATCATTGACCCTGATGAGAAAAGAAGCCTCATTGATGCCTTTGAATGGCGTCACGTCAAACACACCATTGTCTCCTACTAGGTAGAGTTCAAATGTACCGTTTTTACCCTGAAAGTTATATAAATCATATTATTAAGTTAAAAGAAAATGTTCTATCTATTTTGTTAAAAATATACTTTTTTGCCAAACTGCCTACAGCTTCCAACTTACTTGCGCAAACAATTTGTGCAATAATTGTTGTTCACGAAAATATGCAGTTTTGCCTGTTACAAACTCCATCTTACTAGTTCAAATTGACAATCAAGATGGCGCCTACAGCTGGACCTTTGGGTGTCAAAGTAAATTATATTCATAGCATAAAGGTGGATGTTTTAGCATCATTTCAATAGGCAATAAGGTTCAGAGATACACATGGATATTTTTCGTAACTGTCATTATATCTTAGTGCTAGGTAAATGAGTATAATTTTTTTTTATTGTATTAGCATAAAAATATCTTTTCATTGTACCAGAACTTGATAGACAGTAAGTATTTTTATTACTATATATGATGCAAACTAGCAGCTATGGAGCTGAAGCATGTGAGTCTTGTGAATTAGTAAATTTTTCCAGTCTATTTTTTAACGAATTCACTTTAAGTGCCATAAGAACGTGTGCTGGAAATCTGTTCCATTTCATGGCAACTCTATTTGGTAGAAAGTGTTTTGAAAGTAGGTCATAAAACAAATGTACCTGATCATAGTCAAAGACTTCAGGTATGGCATCCTGCAGGAATGTGATAGGAGTGTTTTGTTGTGCATTCTCCAGTACTTCGCCTACATATCGGTCATTCCTGAACCGTGGTGTCTCATCATTCACATCCGTCACAATGACTGTCACCTCTGTGGTTGCACTGGGCATGGGTGACACTGTGCGGGATTCTTCTGTGGCCTGTAATACAACAAATACGATATTCAGCCAGTATTTTATACAACACAGTAAGATGAAAATACCAAGCTGTATTTAATACTAGCTTCTATGCGCGGCTGGCTCATTGGTTGATATAATGTAGCCTATATTATTCCTGAGGTTTTGGACTATCTCAAAATGAACTTAAGATTGGTTTAGTAGTTTCAAAGATTTTTAGGGACATACAAAAATCTTTCTACTATAAATATTTAATTTAATAAAACAAGCAGCTTCATACAATACAATATTATTAATGTATGTGAACTATTGGATGAACCAAAGAGAGCTGAAGATTACTTTCCTAAAATAATTGATGTAGTAGCGATGACTGAGTAGGTATGAACTTAGAGAACCAAATACATTTATAATGTAGTTGCTACTTATGTACTGACATAGTTGCTTGTAGTTTGGAAATGATATTTTTTTAATCAATGACATTCAACAGAATGGAAGTTGGTACCAGTTCTAACGTCCATTAAATTTCACTCCAATGCCTGTCATAATTAAAGATAGTAGTAAACATACCAGTATCTCCAAGATATAAGCTCCATTGCTGTTATTAGGGTCCTCCCTATCAAGCTGGTGGACAGTGTACACCACTCCGGAACTGCTGTCAATGTCAAAGTGCTCTTCTCCACCAGATATGATACTGTAGGAGATGCGGTTGTTAACGCCGCGGTCACCATCAATTGCTCGCACTGGATACAACATGTATATAAAATGAGTTATAAAAATGGTTATTTTATAAAAGTAACAATGTTTTGAACAACACTTCCAACTTCTTATTGATTATATTTGGCTATGCTAATATGCTTAGCAAGATAAACTATGTATCAATTGAAAAGTTGTATTCTACTTAAGATAGGTACAAATGGATTAATGTCACGTCACATAATAACGTAACATACAGTTGAGAAATTTAGGGTCCTGGCAAGAGGTGACTTTAGTTGAGTGGTTAAAGCGGCTGCCCGGTATGCAAAGGTTGTAAGTTTAGAACATGCTGTCCCATAATTATTTCAACCGTTTCTTAGTAAGATAGACTTTGATTATCAAATAAGTGTATCAAATGCAATCTATAAACAATAGAGCATGTAATTTTTTTTATACTACCATATGTATTAACAAATTATTTAATTTTAATTCTAACATTCTATTACTCAGTGCCAAGTGATTGAGAGGCATTTTTAGCCTAGTAAAACTTAATGTACTTAGTGTAACAACAGTTATTACTAACTCAATGTTATTTATGCCATTATAGAAATTTTAAAAGTCAAAGACTCAAAACTGATTATGAACTACAGCAAACAAATTTAGGTTTACTTATTATTGCCACACGTAAGCCCTGGTGAGTCAATAGATAAATAGATAGATCAATGTAATTTAATAAGAAATTGGGGTTTACAAACCTTGCAAGACAGAGGTCCCAACAGGCGCATCTTCACTTATTCTCGTAACAGGACTAGCAACAACAAACTCAGGAGGTTGGTCTTCAACATCCTGCACCTTTACCAAGATAGCAGCAGTCCCCGTATTCACCCTGCCTTGATTAGCACGGTCTACTGCTAAAACCCTAAGTTGGTACAACGATTTCCTCTCGTAATCTAACCTATTTGTTAAGCGAATCACTCCTTTCCCGTTCACAGTTTGTACAGCAAAGTTTTCTATATCTCCATCTAGTTCTTGTAAGTGATATAATACCTAAAATGTTTATTTTTACGTTAAAAACAGTATCAAGCCACTTCAACTATATAGTAAACATTTGTTCAGTATTGACACCTATGACGTTTTTCATATTTTGCGTTTACGAAGAAAGTAATCTTGAAATTACAAGAAAAATTGTTTAAAATTTCTTACCACTTCCTTAGCTTATTAGATTAGCAATTATTATTTTCTCGTCTCAAATTCAGATTTAATTTACACTTACTTGTCCATAAGCTCCTTCGTCAAGATCAGTCGCTTCAACAGTTGTTAGTATGCCCGGAGGAGCATTTTCTTTCACAGTGATTGCAGAGGGGTACGGTTTGAAAATTGGTTCGTTGTCGTTTACGTCTTCGACTAACAATAAAAAGCTCTGCGTAATAAAGTTTCCTTCTCCTAAATGTCCATCACTTAATGTTAAGACGAACGAGTATTCATCACGAATCTGAAAAACATTAAATTTACACTCGACCTTAGAGGGAAGTAGAGAAAAATGAAAAAGACCCGCATTTGCTTCAGTACCTATTAATGTTGCAACGATAAAATTGAATGACCCTTGGCAAATGATCGAGTTGCGAAATGAATGGTCATAAAAACTAAGGTCTCTATTTATTTATTATACACGTGAAGAACTGGCATTCTTACATCATAAATCTTATGAATTCGCCTAGTAGGTATATATTGGCTAGAATTTCTAATTCTCACGAAGGAATTTGTATTAATAGTGTAGATGTCAATAATTTACCTCTCTATCTAATTCCTTAACTAAATAAATATTAGCTTCGTTGGATGAAATGGCTTCTAATCTTAAAATATCACTACCAAGTTGGTCTCTAATGCCAAATTGTAACGTATCTCCATCGGGGTCAACGCCCCTCAGCCGGTATATCAGGCTACCTGAAATTAAAATAACGGACGTATTTTAAATTAATCACTCACACACAGGTGCATACATGTATAATAATTTGTAGTCATACAAACACTAAAAGTTAAAGGTTACGAATGCTATCATGCATTGCACCCAGATAACACTGCCAGAGGTGGCAGCTCAGTTATAATAAAAAAGGATCTTAATCACTATTTTCAACATAAGTGTGAAGATAAATACGTACAAACTGTAGCTGTATGCATTCAAACCAAGCGCTATAACCTCATCGTAGCGGCCATATACTTTCCACCAAAATATGCACTAAAAACTGAGCAATACAAAAATGTCTTAAATGATCTCGGTAACACTTTTATACTTGGTGGAGATTTCAATGCTAAGAACACACACTGGGGATCTAGATTGACCACAACAAAAGGAAAAGAACTGTTATGCGCTGTTAGAGAAACAAAGTGTAACGTCATTTCAACAGGGAAACCGACTTACTGGCCCACCGATAACCAAAAAATTCCAGACTTGATAGATTTTTTTATATATAGAAATATCTCATCTGGAGTCTTGCACATCAAGGAAGGTTATGACATGAATTCAGACCACTCCCCCATAATTTTAACACTAAGTGCGAACATAATGCCTAGAGAAAAATACCCCACCTTAGTAAATAAAAATACTGATTGGGATAGCTTCAAGTTGGACTTAGATGATTCTATTGATCTCAAAGTACCACTTAAAACCACACAGCAACTAGATACTGAAATATATGAATTCATGTCTAATATCCAGCGCTGCGCTTGGCAAAACACACCTGAAATTAAAAGAAAACAGGTGAGTCATTCTTATCCCATTGAAATAAGAAATCTCCTCGTCCAAAAACGGGCACAGCGACGAAAGTGGCAGCAAACGAGATATCCGCCAGATAAAACCCTATTGAATAACCTGACAAAAAAACTCAGTAAAGCAATACAGGCATTTAATGACGAAACCACAAGTACCTACCTCAGACAACTAACAAGCTCTAAGACGACAGATTACTCTCTATGGAAAGCTACAAAACATGTTAATAAACCCATTGTTCATGCTTCTCCCATCAAGCAAATTAATGGACAGTGGGCCTCAAGTAACCAACAAAAAGCATCAAGATTCGCAGATCATCTGGAACAAATTTTTCAACCAAATGATGAAGAAATTGATGAAGATATTTTGTTTGACGAAACATCAGCAGATGAATTAGAAATTAAACTAGTCACGCCAAAAGAGGTTTACTTTGAGATAAAACATCTAGCCCACAAGAGATCACCTGGATATGATCTTATAACGGGTGAAGTGCTTCAAAATCTTCCTCGAAGAGCTATTGTCAAACTAACTACGCTAATCAATGCTACGTTCAGATTAAAACATGTATCAACAATCTGGAAAGTTGCTGAAGTGATAATGATACCCAAGCCAGGGAAACCACCACATGAGGCTGCGTCATACAGACCTATATCGCTTCTACCAATTACCTCAAAACTGCTAGAAAAGCTTCTATTGAGACGATTGAAGCCTCTTATAGAAGAACGAGAATTGATTCCTGACTACCAATTTGGATTCAGAGCTAACCACTCTACAGTTGATCAAATTCATCGTATCACCAATACTATAGAAAAGGCTCTAGAAGAAAAGAAAGTCTGTTCTACAGTTTTCCTGGACGTAGCACAAGCGTTTGACAAAGTGTGGCATGTAGGTTTAACTTTTAAGTTAAGAAAGATGCTTCCAAGACAGTTTGATGAGTTACTGGAATCATACCTTAAAGAAAGGATGTTTAGAGTAAGACAAGAAGATGCGTATTCGCAACTGACGCCAATAAAAGCTGGAGTACCACAGGGAAGTGTCCTTGGTCCCGTTCTGTACCTACTGTACACCTGTGATATTCCAGAGCTAGAAAACAATATAATTGCCACATTCGCGGATGACACAGCTATCATGGCTACAGGAGTCACTCATGCAGAAGCTGTGAAAAAGGTTCAAGCTGCCGTCAATACCATTGTTTACTGGACAAAGAAGTGGCGTATAAAACTAAATGAATCCAAATCGATACATATAGACTTTACTAACAAAAAGGCCAACTATCAACTGGTATATCTGAATCACCTTATAATACCGTATGCGAACTCAGCCAAGTACCTTGGTATGACACTAGACGCAAAACTTCGCTGGAAGGCTCATGTCAAAAAGAAACGCAGTGAGTTGGAACTTCGCTATAGAAAAATGTACTGGTTGCTGGGTAAATATTCTACGTTGTCGGTGCATAACAAAATACTTATTTATAAACAAGTCCTCATGCCAGTGTGGACTTATGGTATACAGCTCTGGGGCTGTACCAAACCAAGTAACATCCAAATAATCCAAAGGTTCCAGAATAAAGTATTAAGGGGAATTGTGAATGCACCCTGGTACATCAGAAATGAGGATCTCCATCGTGACCTGAAGGTGAACCTTGTCGCCAGTGTAATACAACAGTATGCTGAAGCTCATGAACGACGACTTCTTCAACACGTGAATGTCGAGGCCATCCAGCTCCTTGACACCACAGACATAGTTAGAAGACTTAAAAGGACGAAACCTTTTGAGCTAGTTCAGTGAAATTAGTGATTCAAGTGGTTTAGTGCTACCTTAAAAGAACACAAGAACAAAGTGTCATTTTCGATAATAGAGACAATAAGATAGGTGTTAATGGACACATTCTTAGCAAAAATTAATTTAGTAGCTTAGGTCAAAATTAAATTACTCATTAGTCTCTAATGTTATATCTAGACTAGATTGTAATCTTTATGACTTATCTAATTGCTTAGAAACGTCATTAAAAAAAAAAAAAAAAAAAAAATACAAACACTCTATTTACGGTATTAACCGTTTTAGATGATAAGAGTGAGCAAGAAATTAAAAGTAAGTAATACAATAGTTTCTATTATAGTAGGTCGGGCAGTGGTTGTCAGAAGAGAGATTTGGAGCTTAAGTACCAATAAATGTTGAGCACCTACTCAAACTGCAACAAAACGGAGTCTGGAATTGTACCTAGTAAATTGCGATAGGCTCACCTAAATATAGCAGTGTGGATCCAGTGGGTCGACCAATTGTCTACTGGATCGAGTGGGTGTTATGCACCTCTAAGTATCAGCGTCGGATTTACCTTAGACGGGGCCCCAAGCAACCACTGATTTTCGGTGCCTCAGTTCTAATTTAACCCCCCTCCCCCTAATTTTTAAATAGAAAAACAGCTGCTCAGACGAAGATACTAACACGAGCGATCGAAGCGCCAACTTCGCGCGAAATACAGTTTCGAACTAATTTCAATTTGAAAGCAATGAATAATTGAAAATGTTAATGTAATTATTTTTTATTTAATTTGATTTTTTTTTATTAATTTTGTAAAAATCGTCGGGGACCCTGTCCAAGCGGGGTCCCAAGCAATTGCTTTCTATGCTTCCTGGTAAATCCACCACTGACCTCTGTCTACCTTTTTTGGTAATATAGGCGTGATGTTTAGTTATATTTCAATAGTAGTGTGTCAAAAGTGCGAAGGTGTTTGAGCCTTGACTTTTTTAAGGGTGCAGGCGTGATTAGTCAGTATATGGTAACATTAGTGTGTGGTAAGTGTTTATTTATGTACTTACAAATTCAGCTTTAGATTTATTTTGTTCTGATTTTTTACTGTTTACGTTTGTTTTTATTCTGTTTTATATAAGTGAAGACTTGTAATTGGCTGCCAGACTCCTTTACAATACTATCAATTTAGCTGTAAGTCTTCCATATATCTTAAATAAATAAATATTACCTAAGTCACTTCTTTACCATCTACGTTAATACTGAATTAAATTGCCATTATTATACGGTTAACATGTCAAAGACCTCGTATCATGTAGCCATTACATAGAGAATTTTATTTTTAATAAAAAAAGTTAATAGCATCTTTGTACGTAGGTCCGATGACAACCAACTAATGGCAAACTAATGATCGCAGAGAAGTCTTCCGGCTTTGAGAGTAATTCCTGGTACTGAGAGGGTCTCACAGACTCACATCTACCTTTGGGCTGTTAGGTTTGCCAGGTCGCCAAACCTAACAGCCGGACAGACCAGATAGTTGGGTCGGACATTCGGGTAACAAGCCGGACACCTATTGAGGAGTTTATGTTTGCCTCACATGTCATATGTTTAAAATTTTATCCAACATCTGTCAACATTATACTTTGTTGTATTATTTTGACTATTCCTATTCAACGATTGCGTTATGTCCTGGGTTACAAAAGTAATACTGCTCAATAATTAGAATTCTGAAAAGCAATCTTGACCAAGAAGCCAATTGAAAATCGGAAAACGTTGAGTTTGGCCGGAACGCAGTCAAAATGTCCAGCTATGTCCGGCTTTATCCGGACGCCTGGCAACGCTACATGCACCCACTGTCGGTCGATCAATCTGATTTAAAGGTTCCAATGGTAGGTACCATTGGAACCTTTTTACAGTAAATCTGTTGATGGACAAATAATAATTGACTTTTCCATCGTTTTGTGCGTTTCGAAGTTTGGGATGAAAATAAATTAAATAGTCCAGACCTTATAAATAAATTAAGGTCTTTTTATAATATATATATTTACGCTTTGTTACGCTAACAGATAAAATAAAATAAAATAAATCATAAATAATAAAAAAATGAAATACTATGGCTACTTCTAATAAAAGCTTAAAAAAATGAAATTATGTGTGTCCGGCCGGTGTCCCGGATATAGACAATTACTTGACAGTATATGATCAATTCCAATAAAACACCGTAGAAAACGCATTCACTTTATTTTTCAACCGAGTTATAATCCTAAGCCCTATCAGGTATTTCGAATTTCACGCTTCAATGGCTCGTTGTCTAATCGTTGCACAACAGTAGTACCCAAGTATAAGGGTTCGTTCGTAAGGCTTCCCAGTGTTTGCATCCGTTTCCAAGGTAACCCCGGTAACCCCACTCGACTGATATACTTCCCCGTATGAATAATTTCCGGCTGTCTGTACAACGGTAAATGACTGGTAATGTTCCAAACTTTGTGCTTTTGGATGTTCGTGTGTGGCTTTATGAATAGGGTGGGTTAATAGTGCGGGCAATTTGGTATGAATAGGGATTACTCATAATGATTAATTTAGTTAAGTATTTAGGTGCAAGGTATGACATCACTTTCATATCAAACGATTTTAAATTTATGTTGCAGCTGATTTTGTACATCCTGATTGTGAACCATAAAGAAGTTAATGTTATCTTATTAGAAAGGTATCTTAAGGAAAAACCGTCACTGCATTCTCTTCTCTCTTAGTGACTTAAAGACTTATCATTCGATTAAGGTTCTTTAAGTAAAAGCTCTTTGCACAGGAAATGCATATTAATGCCTCACTTATTGTGAAATTGTCCTAGTTACATGACATTATACTCACCGATAGGCGTATCAGGACCTTCTTTCAACCTCACCACGATCTCTGATTGGCCATCTATCAGAAACCTGGGCGGCCTGTTCGCTACCACTACTTCTAAGATCGTGAGTAGAAGCCATAACCCAGTGATGTACTTATACTGCACCGGTTTTAACCGGACCCTTGGCGGGAGAGTGATCTTCGCATGCATTGTACCATTTACACCCAATCATCTGACACATCTGGCCTTGTAGCTCGGTGGTGAGACCATTCTTTCTTCGCACGGTTTCTCCGTGGGACTTGTGCTGTATCGGTGAAAGTGTCACCTCGTTGAACTTCTCTACGTGACTGCGACCACCTGCAATAAATGACAAGTGTTAGGTACATCGTATTATGAAAGGTATTTGGATTGTCTGAAAGTGGTTCGCGTATTTCTGTTATAATTGAAATCCAAAAACGTGTGTGAGAATCCACGATGATTTTTATAGTGTGAGAGAGGTGCGAAACCAACATAACATTAACGTAATGTTATTGTTATCTAGTCTGTTACCACATTAACAGTACGTTCTACTTGTATGTAAGTAAAGATTCAATGCGTCTGAACTGAGGGCCAACATAAGGATTCTTTAATCTATTTCGTATATCTAGTAACCAAAGTAGTCTTTAATCGATTCCGTTTTAGTAGAATCCTAATTGATGCTCCTAAATAATGGTGCCAGCAACATTGTTTCCCACTTGGTTGTGAAATTCAATCAGGCCCACAATACTTTTCTTTCACATCACTCCCTTGTGTCAGTGGGTTATCTTCGTATCTTGCTACAAGAACTAGCGCGTAGCGACGCTGAGCATTTGTTAACTGACCGTAACTCATTGTCTTCCTAAGTAATGCTGGCGTTGGCACATAATCTTGCTAAACTAATGAGAAACATCCACTTTCCAAGCAATCTTTGAAGATGATGATGATAGCAAAGGTCATCGTTGGTATTGAAATAAATTGCGCGTTTAAAAACGTTTATTGAAAGGTATCATAAGACGTATATTTTGAAGTAAATGGTCTTTAGATCTTGTCTCTGGTCCTAGTTTTAACGCTTAGGTAAGTGTCACTATAAGGTATTTTTAAAGAGTGTTAGAAACCAACCAGAAATAAGATCTATCGGCAATACATAAGTGTTGATGGTGCCTGCCTTATAGTTGCCTGAAAGTGCTGCAGCAAAATAATTATGTTAATTTAGTCGTTACTGAAAAGCCATTTGTCAGGCTTGACACGGCAGTGGGCAATCAACATTGTTTGAACATTTTACATAATGCTTATTAAGTTATTATAGAAATGCGATTACGTCTTTAGTCACGGCACCCATGGCATCCTAAGTGACATGTTACACAAACTTTCATTCCACCAAATTATTACGCAACAAATTTGTACTAAATAAATTATATTTCCCTCATTGTAGCACATCTATTGTGTGGGGTTATTAACCATCATCAAATAATGTGTGATTAGAGAAGATGTTACGACATGACAACGAGTGATCTAATAAAGGGGGGTTATTCACACGGATGGTTTGCGAAACAATTATGTAAAAAACAATTAAAAATTGACCTCGCGACCCGTCGGATGAAAGGTGGGTGACGTATTTTGGTGGTAAAACCGGTGGACAGTCGAACCTGTGATTTGAAACAAAAGGGGCAGCCAGCGAGACGGTGTGAAGGACACTGGCCAGTAACTATTGTATATCATTATATAGTACTGTACTATCGGGGAGTGACCTTAGAACATCACTCATCACGACTGATGAACTTTCAGCGCAGTTTAATTTAAACGCCTCGTTTGAATTCTGCACGCTTTTTTAAGCTTTATCTTAACGAGGCATAGTTTAATTGCTGACTCTATGACGTGGATTCACTTATATCTACCGTGCAATATTTTTCATTTTGCTTAAGATACTTTCAGAATTATAATGCAAATAGAATAAAGCAAAAAAAACAAAGCTCTGACAAAATATTTAAAAATAGTTGACATTGTGAAAATAACAAGAATGTAATTCTCTGAGAGATTGCAACGAAAATTCAGTGAACCCTCATATTACTAGGAACAGGTTTTTTAAATAGATAATGCACATTTTGTACCAACGGATACTTTATCGTTATTTACTGCTCCTACTTGAAATAAGGAAGAAAGAAAAGATAAAACTTAAACGACATTAAAATACTTTCCTCATCATACCTTTAAATATTCATAATGTCCAAGAAAGTAAAAAACAGATCGAGTTGTATATAGTATTCAATTTGCTCGTTCATGGTTCCTTCCCCGAAGCGTGACGATTTAAGTATAAAGTAAGTACCTCCAAAAGGAGTGCGGAGAAAGCCTTCATACTCCGCTACACACGAGCTTGTTAAAATTAGCGCCTTGGAAAGTGTTATTTATTGAATATTAGGTGTTTTTTATACCATCAAGCTAGATAGACTGCAACGCGGGGCTTTTCAAGAGTTCTTCATAGGTTTTTATGAGGTTTGGCAACTCATTAGCGATTCCCTTGCCGGACTAGCGTGATGAGCACGAGACAGGGTTGGTCGCCGTTTTGTCATGTTTCTCCATATGAAAATATTATAAAAACACGACAATATCTATCTTGCATTTGTAATGCTAACCTTTTTGGTGTTTCAAATGTCCATTGGTTACGGTAACTAACTACTACATATAAAGTTACCATCAGACGCTTGTTTGCTTGTTTTCCACCTTATTGGAACAAAAAGCTGCTAATTAATAAGGTTGTGACGCTTTTTCACTATGCATAATTAGAGCATAAAACAAACTAAAAATATTCTTATGCGCCTATTGGAGAGTCGTGCTAAAATGCCTTTTATCTCAGTCATTTCAAGGTCTATTTTACCATCAAACTGTAACAATGAAGACTTTTGAGAAAACACTATACATAGTCTTTGGTGCAAGATGAGACGGTGCCTTCTCCCTAGAACTCTTTAATAAGATATCTACATTGAAAAACGAAAGTTATGAATTTTGATGTATGGTAATAATGGTTAATTGTTATATTAAGCGTCTGCCATCTTATCTATTGTATTATTCGGTTTTGACATCCAAGAGATAACCTAGAGAGAATGACGTCAAAGTTAAATAAAAAATGCAAAATTTATATATCACCAATATCACCATTATAATTACTAAGTCAGCCACGCACGGGTATGGTTAGGTTGGTTGAATGAGTTTTTAAGAAGGCAACGAGTGTGTGATTTGTATAGGCAAATAATGATTATTAAAAGAATTCAGTTAACTATGCCTAATAACTCAAAGACCGTCTGCAAGTTATTTTATTTAAATGAACTGAGCCAAATGCAACTTCGATTCGCCCTTTAAAATTGAGAGGAAATAAAACCGTGTGAACCAGCTCGCTACCTGTCTCTTGGTATCATATCAATATCCTTAATACTCGTACTTAATATGCACCAAGTAGTGTATATTTTAAGTGCACTGCTTGCGGTCAGCGGTAAAAGATCTAATTACATCGGGGCTAACATTATCTCATGACATCGATACGGTGAAGATTGATTTGCGCTCCAGATTTGATTAATAGGATATTCAGATCCATGCAATCGGCTAGCAAATGAAGATGATACTTTAAAGTTTACTTTAGTTTACTTTACTTTAATTCAAATTTTCATTTGTTTTTTTTTTGGAAACCATGCAACATTCGGTATATTTTAGCAAATTGATTACCGCGATAAGAAGTGGTAATAAAGAATTTAGAGCCCGTTTTAGAATCGTCATATAAACGTTACTCAAAGGTATTACACAAACATATTGAAGTGTAAGCTGTATTCGATTTAAATTAAGAATTTTGTCACGTTTATATTCGATCAAGTAAAAATGTATCTG
The DNA here is from genome assembly GCA_905147285.1 of Hypena proboscidalis. Taxonomy (NCBI): domain Eukaryota; kingdom Metazoa; phylum Arthropoda; class Insecta; order Lepidoptera; family Erebidae; genus Hypena; species Hypena proboscidalis. Next base: position 6,068,535 of record LR990132.1, read on the forward strand.
ACGTTTATCTCGACGTTTACTTAGTAATATTTACTTTCGAAAAAAAATCGCTCGAGAATAAACGCGTTGATGTCTTTTATACGGAAAATGGCTACAAAAGGTACAATAATGTATGTGTACTTTTAAATATTGCAAGGTTTATTTGCGTTTATTTCATCTGTTCTTTCTTAACATATCGTGTTTATTGACTGATTCATACATACAAACATACATAAAATCTAGCCTTTATATCACGCACGGGGGTTGGCGTTGAGACGATGGGACGCCATGTGCTTCGCTCCTTACATTTCTTTCGCTTCCTCAACATTCATGCATCTCGTCACAAACCTCCTGCTGCCGATTTTATGTCATCGACCCATCGTCGTACAGGTCTTCCACGTCCGGAGTGTAGTCTTTGGCACAACGAACGTAATGTTATGTTGAATAGCTTACAATTGACATCTGGCGTGGTATACTATGAGGATCTCGTATCGAACAGAATAAATTGCCGTGCATTTAGCCGTTTCTGCCATACCTATTATAGCAATCAAATTTAGGCCCCATAGTATTGTTACTGTCTGGGTGTCAACAATCTTTCCATATAGACACTTTCTCTATATTTGGCATTACTCAGTCTCCCGCTTTGCTTTGGGGGGAAGTAAAGATACATACTTTCCTACTCCAACTATATACTTCTGATTAAATTCGCTGCGGGTTCCAAGACAATTTTAACTCTCCCTGGGATTGCCCGTGTGTCATGCACGGTGCCTTTCAGTTGGTTACCGCTTTAGATCCTGGCGTCACAGGAGTCACAGTGATGGGCGTTAAATAAAAGCCCTTCCACGTTTCCTCTTTCTGTCCCTTGTATACCATTACACCTAACTGTAGCAACCTAACCTAACTGGATTACCGTACGTTAATACTTTATGTATCGTTTAAGTTAATTACTTTGGTACATGTAGGTACGCGGTTCTTAAAAACAGTTAATTTATAACAGTAACTGACTTGGTCTACAATGTTTTAGAGAAAATGCAAGTTTTTATTTACACGTGTTAATGTGCCAAATGTTTTTTCTTGTTTGATGTTCTCGACAGATTGGTAGGACATCATAAATATTACAATCTAGCCTGAGAACCTTATAAGTTATTTAATTAGAACTTAATTTGCTATTATTAGAAATCTAAGAACGTGTCCATTATCTTATACTAAGAAACAGTTCACAAAATTATGGGACCGGCAGGATTTGAACTTGCGACCTTTTGCACACAGGGCAGTCACTTTCTACTACTAATCTTATAGTCTCTATAACAACTGTTAGAATTATATTTATAGATTACGTATTCACTTCATGAGGTTGAAATAGCTTAAGGCTAATCCGGAAGCGAAAGTGCTGCCACCACCATAACGTTTAGGATTTTTTTTTATACCATGCTCACAGCGAACAAACGTGTAGTCCACCTGATGGTAAATGAGTACAGCCAGTTTTTATAATTATTTTAACTGTACTATAAAGTTAATTTGTGTTAGTGTAAATTGGCTTAAGCGATAAATCTCTACAACTTAAGTAAATAAGATTAAGAGATAATCGCTTGAGGCGTTGTCAGCAAGTACATACATCTTTCTAGGACATAAAGTGTGGGTTAGTATGGCGGCTCGCTTCCCTTCGTTGGATACTAGAATACTACTTATTTATAATGATGATAAAGCCTTCAAAATATCGCAAAGTAGTAACTGCACTGCTGATCAAAATATGTCATTTATGTGACTGTGAAATGAGAATAGGTTAATGAAATAGTCTATAGACATATTTTAAACAAGTATACTTATCCCTTAATCAAATGGATGATGAAATGAGAATAGGTTTATGAAATAGTCTGTAGAAATATTTTAAACAAGTATACTTATCCCTTAATGAAATGGACATTTTTTTTCAATAAAATTGATTTTTGTCACAGTTTTTAGGTAAGAGTTTTTTATAGATTTCGAAAAAAGACTCCTATTTTTATAAAAAGGGGGAAATGGGGTTTTTTATAGAGATTGGTACTAATTAAAGTTGCCAATAAAGCAATAACAAAAAATATTACAGTAGTGTCAAGTTGGAAATAATTAATAAATTAATAATTGTGATATAGTGGGAAATAATTTCCCAATATTTGAATAAAGGTTATATACATAGTGTTTAACAGTGTACTCCCAGTATGATAATTAGTTCTCCTTCATACCACATATTTTAAAATATAAAATAAAAGAAACCATTCTCAGCAAAACCGACTTCAATTACTAATTTTAGACTTATATGGTTTACTCATGGGTGCCATTGTCAGAACTGGACCAAATTGAAATAGGACCACACAAAAAGCACCAGCTTTCAATTTAAAAAATAATCATTAAAATCGCCCAGTCGAAAGTTATAAAGTAACAAACATTTAAAAAAAAATACAGGCGAATTTAGAACCTCCTCCTTTTTGGAAGTCAGTTAATAATTAACATCGAAATATGCATGTTTAAAATAGCAGTACAGTATTTTTTAATTTTTTATGATAAAAATGATATCTACCATCTTGTTGAATATTTTGCAGACCAAACCTTATTCATAAATATGGATGTTTAAAAATAGCAATACAGTAAAATTGAAAACTCATTTTTTTGGAAGCAAGGTGTGTTACGGAGTGTAATAAAGTGTGTTACGGATTTTTCTACAGGTGTGTGCTCCGTAAGTTTTACATAATTTGTAAAAGTAGACTAGTGGATCCATTTCAATCGATTTGGATAGCCATTACAAGTAATAGTTTGTTACGTATTCCCTACATAATAATTAATAAGTAATAGCATTGATACCATGACGTGAAGTGCCTCGGGCATACCGGAAAATACGGTAATATCGTAGCGAAAACTTTTGATAGTGTAGTAAGAGATTTTATGTAAATGACGGTTATTACATCAATGGACTTTGTTAGTTAGTTATTTCGTTTATAGTCAAGTGAGGAGACTGAAATATATTGATAAAATATGGCTAGAACTTTTGAATTATCTGTAGTTACAAGTTATACCTCAGCTAAATAATAAATATTAACGAAATAAGGAAGAAATAGGGTATATTTTTTATCATCATACATAGATGCTCATTGCACATCATGCTATACTTATTTACTTATATTAGGTATTTTCTTTACCTATCTATATTTTAAGCAAATGGAAAAATTTTAAATGTTTTAAGTACCACACACCCTAAAACTACCACGCTTTCTCTTTTCAATCTGTCCATCCAAAGGTTGCCTGGCAGAAATTGCATCAAGCGATAAGGCCGCCCTTTGCATATTGTTATTCTCTTTCAATAGTTATCTTTAGTTTGTGATGGAATGGTATGCAAATAAAGTTTTATCTATCTATCTATGCTCCATGTTTAATGGTAAAATATACCCTATTTCTCTCAAACATAATCTGGCATTCAACATAACATAACATCACGCCTATATTACCCAGAAGGGTGTGGCAGAGGTGTACTGCACCCACACTTCACCTGCTATGTTTAGGTTCCATGGGATAGGGGGTGAGCCTATCGCCATCCACCGGCTTCACTCACGGTTCACTTTCCTGACGAAAAGTTCACAAATAACACTTTGCCCGACCCGGGAATCAAACCCGAAACCTCACGGTGAGAGGCGCATGAGCTAACCACTTGACCATTGAGGCAGTATTGAAAAGATGAAGAAATCCGCGGTCCAGCATTTTTTGTAGTTGAATTATAACAAGCAGTTTTCGTTTCATTGCATTGATCTTGACAAATATTGGAATAGATTGAATATATTTTTTAACTTCACCTTTGAAATGGAAAGTCTTTTTTAGACTATAAGATATCCTGTTAAATCGTGAACATAAATAATCACAATAATCATAACAATAATCCTTTAGGTACAGACAATAAACATAAAATTTTAAACGGTAATTATGAGCCATTGTCGAATGCTGGATGTTGTTTCTAACAATTAAATTTTATGCCTCTTTTGCAATTTATTGTTTACCTCGTTAGATTATTTCGATATGGATTAAATTTGGTGAAGTTTTATTGTTTGAAATTATTTATACGTTGGTTTTAGAGGTCAAAAAATATAATTATGTGAAGATTTATTTTAGGTTAACCGACTTAGAGTCAAATCAAATCAAATCAATTTATTTTCAAATTAGTTGCATACAAAATTTCTTTTACATAGCAAGATAACCAATGACTTAATATCTAGAATAGTTTCTAACATTACAATTGTGTGTTGTTAAGTGGATGCCTAGACTAGGAAAACCTGTGTCGTAGGTCACCCAACAGAGTATAATAACAATAAGACTAATTACTGCAATAAAACCTTTAAAATAGAGAGTTTTAAAATTATACTCCATCAAATGGAAACGGCATCATAATCCACTAATCCACCTGCCTTTACCCCAATTCCTTGGTATATTATATTATGCACAGTATATTTTTCCCCTTAGCAGCTATAAAAGCCGTTCTTAATTGTGTGAAAACAGAGAGCAAAACTCGAAGCAAACTTGAGTTTTGCTGACTACTCGCCTTTTTTTAATTTCACACATCGTTCTCACCACATCATTTAGTCCCAAACTAAACAGAATTTGGACTATTTCGAGCTGCAGAGGTAAAAAGTTGTATGTGTGACACGAGTTCCTCACTACGCCAAAGACTCTCACCTACCTCCTATAAAATCTACCGTTTATTCGGGATTCAAAATAAGTACACGAAGCAAATGCGAACTTTGCTCTCTTGTTGCACAAATAACTATTATTCTACCATGCTTTCCTATCAGACGTCATCTCAGCACTTACACTCTTACCAGCCATGCCATCTTTCTCACTATATCTTAATTTAAACAAAGTTAAATATAAATCTCAGAGTTAATAAATAGTTTGTTTCATAAGTTGTATAACTTCTTACTTCGCTAGTTTGCCTTACTTAAATCACTTGATAGTCATACCATTTCTCACCATCAACAAAATTGATGGTTAGTTGTTTTATTTCACTAAATAATAGCCAGGTGTATAAGTGTATCGCATGTTCACCAAAAATGAAGATATCGTGCTCAAGTGCTATTACCAAATGTTACATTTTATTACATGCCTCGCTGTCATCGAAATGTTTTTTAAGCGAAGAAAGACATTAGAAAACCTTTGGTTTGTTTCCACTGTTCAACATCAATGACTCTCATTGATATTTTTTTTTTTTTGTGCTATATACCATAAAAAAAAAAATGATCGCGTTTGACCACGATCTCACCTGATGGTAAGTGATGATGCGGTCTACGGTAGAGCACGCTTACCTATGAGATACCTATTGACTCTTGCTTTGAAGAAATCCAAGTTGTACTCATGCGGAAACACAGACTCGGGCAAGGCGTTCCACTCTTTGGCAGTTCGCATAAGAAATGTAGAAGCAAAACGCTTAGTGCGTAATGGTGGCATATCTACCGTGAAGCGATGCCTGAGTGCCGTTTGTCTGGGAGTCCGATGAAGAAATGGGGACGGAGGGATAAGGTTGTGTAGTTCCTCGGCACACTCTCCGAAATGTATCCTATAAAAAACCGATAGGCTGGCAACCTTGCGACGCGACGGTTTGTTATTATTATGTTATTTAGATTTCCATAGCTACATGTTATTTAGATTTCCATAGCTAACCTTGAGAAAACTCTCTTGTCCACAATTAAATAAGAAAGAAAAGTCTAGCTATTTTTTAAACTAGTTTAGTTTGGAGTAATTTTTTGTTATTGTTATTTATTTTATGAACTATGTCTTCTATCATACCATTATTTACATTTTTTTTTATACCACGCCCACAGCGAACGAACGTGTAGTCCACCTGATGGTAAGTGGAGTACAGCCCATGGACATCAGCAATCCACAAAAGCAGATTATAGATGCGTCGCTGCAGCTGAGGACTACGGTGTTATGCCTCATGTGCCAGTAATTTCAGGGCCTGATCTCACCACCAAACCGGAACACAGTAATGGAAGCACTACTATTTGGCGGCAGGTTAAAGGTGAGACGGTGGTGCTGCCGCCCTCGAGCTCATTCACAAGAGATCTAACACCATTAAAATTTACCTTCCAATTTACATTGACACACCATAGATTCAACAATAATTGATTTATTTTAGGCAAAATGTGATAATTTATTATGAAATATTATTATATTATACTGCCTCGATGGTTAGCGTATGCGACCACGAGGTCTCGTTTTCGATGTCCGGGTCGGGTAAAGTGTTATTTGTGAACTTGCCGACAATAGCAGCACAATTGGAATTGTACCCGGTGGATAGCTATAGACTCACTATGATATATCAAACATGATGTTATGTTATATCTATACTATTTTACTTATACTTAAATGATTCTCGTGTCAACAAGTACAATGGACACGCAATAATCAGATCCGGCGTAGAGTAAAAAGCAGGTGAGCTGCTTTTTTATATAATATGAAAGCATCTGGGCATCTCGGCCACTTAATTATAGGGCGACTCCTTCCTCGCTTACTTTTTGCTCTATTCCCCGTTAAATGCAGGCTAATTCTTTGAAGCAGTTAACGTCATGCAAACACACTTACATTTAATGTTGTACTAAAGCGTATTACTTTCTTTATAAATAAGGTGTTTTGAACACCTGGTATTTATATAATAATATATTAAGGAATTCGTTTTGGGGTGCATGAAAGGAACCCCCCCGAGTGACGTATAAAACAATTCTCTACGTCCGGCGCACCCTGGGCAATTCGCGAGTTCTTAAAAGCGAATTGGCTAATCCTTTCACCACGATGGCAAGTCAAAACCTTGACCACCTTACTGACTGTCCAAAATGCTTTACCACCTGCACAAGAGAGGCGCTCATGAACGCCGACAAGAGCGCCATAACAGTGGCCATTTATTGGACCAATAAAATTTGACTCAGCCATCGACACGACGAAGAAGAAGAAGAAGGTATTCGTATAAATTTCGGATTTCCGCTATGCTATTCTGTAAATGTGACTAATTTCCAGTCGCTTTCGAAATCGACTAATAATTTGGCAAGTAACCGGTACATCTCGGATTTAGTACATCCTTATTTCCATACAGATACGGTTGATAACTGCTTGGCAAAAAAATTGACAGCTTGCCAGTTACTATCCTCTAGCAGATTTGACAGCTTTACGGGCAAGTAACGCAATTTCTTATGTCAAAATCGGAAACTGGTCATGGAGCAGTTTCTTAGTAATTTCTTGTACTTTGGCGAGATAAAATAATGATATTTAAAAGGTTTTTTTACTTCAGATTAACGTTATACAACAAATCAATAACTGTTTAATACTATGTATGTCATAAAATACTAATTAAATACGTAATGCAATAGAATTTAGGTCATATTATTTTCAGTCATAGATCTCGAGATTTTTCATACGAAAACTAATAAATATGACAAGTAGTAGCACGAATTATGCCAGTCTGGGATATAAAAAGCACTAAATGAAAATAATGTATCTTCAAAATATTGAAACAATAATATTATGTAGCTAGGTTGTAGGCTTCCTCTTTCTCGCCAAACTAAACAAATTTTAATGATTTCTGGCACACGGGTAAGTGCTTTTTATCGACGTAGTTCAAATCTAGTTACTTAATTTAATAAAAAATGAAAAACCTGATTCATTCCACTTCAAGGATGGTGGAGACCTTTGCCCAACAATGGGACAATACAGGTTATGCACCAGATAATGTAACTGCTTAAATTCTGTATTCACGTTTATTAATTTATTTAAAGTTTACATTTATAATTTCTTATGTACGTAACGTAGTGTCTATGTTTATGATAATTATGTGAGAGAAATAATAATATATTAAAGAAAAATCAGAAGTTTTGAAAATTTTATTATTTCACAGAATTTCAGGAACATTTATTTTCTTCTAATGTTCGCTAGGCTTGCACTGATGAAACTTAAGTCTTAAAAAATATTTAGCTCTGAAATCACCCGCCACTATCATCTTTATCTTAATACTATTATAATATAGGTGTGCTGTATTCGTGTATTGCACCTGAAAGACAAAAAACATTACAACACAAGTGAGAGATATTTATATGTGATTTCATCGTGTCACGGAGGACTAAAGAAATTATAACGCATACTCACTGTTTCTAGTACATAGCAGAAGCAAAGAGTGAAAATCACATTTATATAATATCGTTTTTATAGTTGTCTTAAAAGACTGTCTTGATCTTAGATATTTGTTTTGTAATAAGGATAACTTTTTTTTTCCATCACATCGCGTTCCATTCTTATTTTATTTAATTTTATGCACTCGTTTTATACTAAAGAGAAAATCTCTCCGAAAATACCTTTTACCATAATGACTTATATTGTGTTTGTTGTTATAATGTGTACAATTTTCTATTGATATAATCAGTTAAATAATTTGAATTTTATTGTTTGAATTTGTTGCTTTCTTAATTCAGTTTAAAGCTATTTAAATGCTTTTTGTTGTAATGAAGCGTTCCAATTTTCTTCAGCCAAAGACATTAGTTGCCACAGAGTAAACATGCATTTTAGTAGGTGTCAACAAGAAGGTTTTATCAATACAAATAAATAATATTGAATTGTCTGTTTTTATTTTAATGTCACAACAACAATATTTTTAATATAATGTTATAGTTATTTGCTCGATACTTATTTATAAAATCAGTTTTAATTTATTTAGCTACCACGCAGACAAATCCGCAAGCGAAAGTCAGTTCGTTTATTTTATTGTTTTATTCCCGCGAACTACTGAATATTGAACTGATATTTGAGATTACGCTAAACGTCACGGGAATGGAGCTGTAAGGTTTAATGCGGGTCAAAGCGTGGGCGTAGCTATTACTAATTTATAATGAATTCCACGCAAACGTGGTGGCAGGCAAAGTAGTTATATAAATAAATATATGGAGAATATTCAAGTTAAATATTGAAAGCCCAAAAACTTAATTTATGATTTTGTGTTTATACTATTTATAGCTACATGGCGAAACCTCACGGTAAGCGGCCGCAAATTTTACCTCTAAGGTAATACTAAAAATATTTTTTTTTTTTCTAAGTGGCAGGCAGCAATTTTAAGGCGTCTTTTCACTTTCAAATATATTTTTAAATATGTAGTAGTTATATTTCACTCTTTACATCAATTTCAAATGTAGTTTAAAAAGTATTATTTTATTGTTAAATAGCTTCAAAATTGAGAAACCTTCCTTATACACTTGCAACCCATCTTCTTCTTCTTCTTCTTCTTCTTTCGTGTCAATGGCTTTATGTTATAATAATATGTTAAATAGTTTTTGCCCAAAGAGCAGCAACGTCCACTCCTTTCTTTGTAGCTTGCATAAGATCTTGACGCGTACACGTGGCAAGAGACAACGGGCATGATAGCAGGTGAGCCATATTTTGTGTAGGGAAGCTGCACTCACAATTGATGGTATTAGTTTGTGTAAATCCCCACTTAACCAGGTTCTCCCTACAGCGGCCAACTTGTGTCCGGAGGCAGTTAAGAGACTTCCAAATTGGCCACTGTAGCCCGCTACCAGGTGGTAAATGCTCGGCTGTTTCAAGAAAGCCAGGTGGAGTTGGAAGCTTAGCCTTCCATGCTTCCATTCTTACGTTAGCCTGGGTTTGATCGATCTTTGTGATCCTCATAAAGCTTTTTCGGCTTTTTAAACGAACTGGTGGCAGTTGGTAACCATGGAGAAGATGCCTGCTGTCGTTTTCTTGGTTATACCCATAATTTACCCCCTTTGGGAGTTAAATTGCCAAAAAATCTATCCCAAATTCATCTACAAAATTTATTTTATTTACTTTACCTATAATTATGAACATATTTACAGACAGATACTGCTGTTCTAGTCTCCTCTTATTATTTTTTTCTTAAATGTCTTTAATGAACAGGCATTTATAATTTCAAATTTTATTATATGTATGGATTAGCTAATAATCATAAAACCATTAAACCTTTTATTACGACTCAAGTTATTTCAACCACAGATAAAACATCATTAACTAATACAGTGCGCGCCACAACTCAGTAAAAAATTAAAAACCAAAATAATTTTTACTTCTATTAAAACTGTAACACAACAATAAAAGTGGATAAATTTGTATATTCCTCGTCCTATTAAATAAGAAATAATTTAATATCAGTTAATAATTTACAAATTGGTCATTTCCATTTAGTTTTGCCTATTGTCGTAAGCCATTAGTAATAACACGCACTCTATTTTTTTGCTATTTTGAAATGAGTTTTTAAGCGTAAGTATTAATATCAGGCAAGTAACCAGGAGAGTAATCCGTGGTTTCGTTATGTCAAAAATGCATGTTTTGAGTGAAAGAATTACTAATTGACAGAAACTATTTGTTAAGAAACCAAAATCTCAATAAGCGAATAACCCCACTTATTACCATACAGATACGGTTGATAACTGCTTGGCAAAAAAATTGACAGCTTGCCAGTTACTATCCTCTAGCAGATTTGACAGCTTTACAGGCAAGTAACGCAATTTCTTATGTCAAAATCGGAAACTGGTCATGGAGCAGTTTCTTAGTAATTTCTTGTACTTTGGTGAGATAAAATAATGATATTTAAAAGGTTTTTTTACTTCAGATTAACGTTATACAACAAATCAATAACTGTTTAATACTATGTATGTCATAAAATACTAATTAAATACGTAATGCAATAGAATTTAGGTCATATTATTTTCAGTCATAGATCTCGAGATTTTTCATACGAAAACTAATAAATATGACAAGTAGTAGCACGAATTATGCCAGTCTGGGATATAAAAAGCACTAAATGAAGAAGTCGGTTAAAAATAATGTATCTTCAAAATATTGAAACAATAATATTATGTAGCTAGGTTGTAGGCTTCCTCTTTCTCGCCAAACTAAACAAATTTTAATGAATTCTGGCACACGGGTAAGTGCTTTTTATCGACGTAGTTCAAATCTAGTTACATACTTTAGTAAAAAATGAAAAACCTGATTCATTCCATTTCAAGGATGGTGGAGACCTTTGCCCAACAATGGGAAAGTACAGGTTATGCACCAGATAATGTAACTGCTTACATTCTGTACTCACGTTTATTAATTTATTTGGAGTTTACATTTATAATTTCTTATGTACGTAACGTAGTGTCTATGTTTATGATAATTATGTGAGAGAAATAATAATATATTAAAGAAAAATCAGAAGTTTTGAAAATTTTATTATTTCACAGAATTTCAGGAACATTTATTTTCTTCTAATGTTCGCTAGGCTTGCACTGATGAAACTTAAGTCTTAAAAAATATTTAGCTCTGAAATCACCCGCCGCTATCATCTTTATCATAATACTATTATAATATATTCGTGTATTGCACCTGAAAGACAAAAAACATTACAACACAAGTGAGAGATATTTATATGTGATTTCATCGTGTCACGGAGGACTAAGTAGAAATTATAACGCATACTCACTGTTTCTAGTACATAGCAGAAGCAAAGAGTGAAAATCACATTTATATAATATCGTTTTTATAGTTGTCTTAAAAGACTGTCTTGATCTTAGATATTTGTTTTGTAATAAGGATAACTTTTTTTTCCATCACATCGCGTTCCATTCTTATTTTATTTAATTTTATGCACTCGTTTTACACTAAAGAGAAAATCTCTCCGAAAATACCTCTTACCATAATGACTTATATTGTGTTTGTTGTTATAATGTGTACAATTTTCTATTGATATAATCAGTTAAATAATTTGAATTTTATTGTTTGAATTTGTTGCTTTCTTAATTCAGTTTAAAGCTATTTAAATGCTTTTTGTTGTAATGAAACGTTCCAATTTTCTTCAGCCAAAGACATTAGTTGCCACAGAGTAAACATGCATTTTAGTAGGTGTCAACAAGAAGGTTTTATCAATACAAATAAATAATATTGAATTGTCTGTTTTTATTTTAATGTCACAACAACAATATTTTTAATATAATGTTATAGTTATTTGCTCGATACTTATTTATAAAATCAGTTTTAATTTATTTAGCTACCACGCAGACAAATCCGCGAGCGAAAGTCAGTTCATTTATTTTATTGTTTTATTCTCGCGAACTACTGAATATTGAACTGATATTTGAGATTACGCTAAACGTCACGGGAATGGAGCTGTAAGGTTTAATGCGGGTCAAAGCGTGGGCGTAGCTATTACTAATTTATAATGAATTCCACGCAAACGAGGTGGCAGGCAAAGTAGTTATATAATTAAATATATGGAGAATGTTCAAGTTAAATATTGAAAGCCCAAAAACTTAATTTATGATTTTGTGTTTATACTATTTATAGCTGCATGGCGAAACCTCACGGTAAGCGGCCGCAAATTTTACCTCTAAGGTAATACTAAAAATATTTATTTTTTTTCTAAGTGGCAGGCAGCAATTTTAAGGCGTCTTTTCACTTTCAAATATATTTTTAAAAATGTAGAAGTTATATTTCACTCTTTACATCAATTTCAAATGTAGTTTAAAAAGTATTATTTTATTGTTAAATAGCTTCTGCCCGTGGTTTCATCCCCGTTAAGTTCGATATTTCTGAGTTATTATATCTTTCAAAATTGAGAAACCTTCCCTAAACACTTGCAACCCATAATTTACCCCCTTTGGGAGTTAAATTGCCAAAAAATCTATCCCAAATTCATCTACAAAATTTATTTTATTTACTTTACCTATAATTATGAACATATTTACAGACAGACAAAAATCCAAAAAATATGTTTCGGCTTCTACTGCTGTTCTATTCTCCTCTTATTATTTTTTTCTTAAATGTCTTTAATGAACAGGCATTTATAATTTCAAATTTTATTATATGTATGGATTAGCTAATAATCATAGAACCATTAAACCTTTTATTACGACTCAAGTTATTTCAACCACAGATAAAACATCATTAACTAATACAGTGCGCGCCACAACTCAGTAAAAAATTATAAAACAAAATAATTTTTACTTCTATTAAAACTATAACACAACAATAAAAGTGGATAAATTTGTATATTCCTCGTCCTATTAAATAAGAAATAATTTAATATCAGTTAATAATTTACAAATTGGTCATTTCCATTTAGTTTTGCCTTTTGTCGTAAGCCGTTAGTAATAACACGCACTCTATTTTTTTGCTATTTTGAAATGAGTTTTTAAGCGTAAGTATTAATATCAGGCAAGTAACCAGGAGAGTAATCCGTGGTTTCGTTATGTCAAAAATGCATGTTTTGAGTGAAAGAATTACTAATTGACAGAAACTATTTGTTAAGAAACCAAAATCTCAATAAGCGAATAACCCCACCGTTCGAACTTTCGGATATATTTTCGCCAAGCTAGCTATATTGTTTTTATAAGAATGTAAAATGATAAATGAAAATGTAAAGTATTGGAACTGCCAATTAATAGAAATAAGAGTTATGGCAGTATTGCCAGTGCAGATATAGATAGAGAGATAACAGCGCCACCTTATTTATATCGTATAAATATATTTTTTTGTCTATACATTTTACAGAAGTTCTAAAATTTACAATTACAGAGCTATTAGGAAAGTACGTTTTATAGCTGATTTATTTTTACGGGAAAACAACAGTCTTTTACAAATGTATTACATAGCTAACATTACTAAACAATGACCAATTATAGCTATCCACAATGTGTTACAAATTATAACGAACAGACTTATATTAAGAGAAAAAGCATATTAATATCTAATGCAGAACATTGTAAGGAAATAATAGTTCATTAGTAAATTTGCAGAACAACGAGTTATTGTGAACAAACAAAGTGCAATTTTAATTACCTACAGCGTAAATGTCGCAAACATGCGGCTAGGTTTCATTTTCGCCGATATTACCAAATAGGAGACATAATTGCTATTCTGTATCAGGCATAAAGTAGCTTCATCTTCGTGGAAATGATTTTCTTAGCGGATGCATGAACGTATAAGGAACATCTGCCTGGTTTCGACATTTGCGGACGATTCTCGTCATGAATCTGTGAGTAGTTTTTAGCGGCACATACATTTATAGAGGAATTTCCGTATATGTGTATACACTTGTTTGTCTGTACAGATAGCCGATTGCCAATGTGTTTCAACTTTAGAAGTTCCTTCTTGCCCGTTCAAACATTAAATGAGAGAGAGAGAGAGAGAGAGATTTATTTATTATTTTCACTATTTCATTATTATTTCTTATTATTATATATAAAGGGAATGTCTTTTTTTTTTTTAAAACGACTACCCGCACTAGGAATAATGCCTGTGTCGCGGGGGTGTTCACAAACATACATTTCACACACACAAAGCACAGCCAGAGTCAGAACAAATCTTTGCGGATCACACAAATATTTGTCCCGTGTGGGGATCGAACCCACAACACCAGCGCAGTTTGGTTTAGTGGTTAGCGTATGCGCCTCTCCGTTAGAGATCTCCGGTTCGATTCGTTCGGACAAAGTGTTATTTGTGAACTTTCCGTCAGAAAATTCACAAATGGCTAGGCTCACTCCCTATCCTATGGGATCTGAACATAACAGGTGAAATGTAGGTGTTGTACACCTCAGCCACATCCTTCTAAATCAAATAGGCGTGATGTTATGTTAAAGAGATGGAAATGTAGTGTAAGCCTATCTAAGTATCTACCATATCATTCTTGCTTGTTTACAAAGGCCCTTCCGCCATATTTCAGAATGTGACACCATTTCGAGATACGAGTAAAAGTGAACAAGAGAGTCGTAAAATATGTCTAGGAAAAGTGCCTAATATTACAGAGAAATGTTACTAGAATGTTTGTCTATTATTCAGAGAACAATAGGCCGTTTATTAAGCCAGTGCAGAACGTAACGATCGTGATGAACAATTCTCTATGATGTAAGAGCAAATCTCATTATCGCGAAGCAATTTTGGCACAAATAAAGCTGTTTTTTGGAAAACCAAGACAAAAAGAATAATTTTATACGGTGTCTGATCATTCAGTGACAAATTCACTAGGTGTTTTTATTTTTAGTTGTATTTAATTAAAGGAACTCGCAACAGAGCGTCAGCCTCGAGATTATAGAGTTTAACTTTGCTACGATCAACGTTTTTGTAAAGACCAAGCTATAAAACCTCGGCAAAGTATGATATTGCTCATTATAATATAATATAATAATAATAGCAGCTCTATATCTAATACATGTCGGGTCAATACGGGCCTCTTCTCATGATGAGAAGGGTTAGGCCATAATCCACCACGCTGGCCAAAGTCGGATTAGTAGACAACACACACACTTGCACTTTTAGGCACTCTCAGGCATGCAGGTTTCCTCACGATGTTTTCCTTCACCGTTAGCGAGCGATAATTTATATGACAAATACACACATTATGTTCGAAAAGACGAGTCTTAACGATTTATTGACAGAGGTGTGTGGGTTCGAATCCGAGACCTTCGACTTTACAGTCCACGGTCTTCCACTCGGCTATCGCTGCTTCAAAATCGAATCAATTTCATATCATACTACGATGTAAAAAACCTAAAATTGATGATTAATTCCAATGAATCACCAAGTTTTACCTATTGGTTTATTTTCATCGGGTACAGGTGAGCGGCGCATGCGCATGAAGCGTGTCGGCGCGTCCGACCGTGCCTCCCCCGGGAACCGAACCTGTGTACCTACCGCCACATCCGGTGGATTCCGTGTTTGTTACTCTCCGATAGGTTTCGCGATATCATTTTAGTTATCTTTTAGGGACTTCTGCTGGGCTAAAAAGTTTCGTTGTTTTACTAAGTACTATAACTTTAGTCAAGCTTAATATAAATGTAAACTTAAAGAAGATTCATTATTAAAGTTACAATTATAGATTCTACAAATAAATGATTTTGAATTTGAAGAATATTGAGTTGGGTACCGACAGAACATCGCTTGAAATTAAGTCGATTTTATCAATTGTCTATTACTGAAAGTTAAAGTATTAGTCCCAGTTTTACAAGCACATAACACAAATAAATGAAAGTGACAGCTCTGTCCTTTTTTAAAGTGTAATTTGAGATACTTTTAAATTCGGTCAGGTTATATTTTATGGGTCGAATAACGGAACCTCAAAAACTATCCTTTTATGTACTTAATGCGTTTTAAAAAGATATTTTCGCATATCAATCTTCTTTTATTCGAAAAGTTTAAGTAATCACGCAGATTTCATGTTGCCGACTTACTTTTTGTCTAAATCCCATACTTTCGATTTCAGTATCATTATGTCATACAAAACGTTGAACTGTAATTTTAAGTTTTTTTCTCTGTTCACCTTGTTTTTGATTGAGCTAGTCGTTCTTTAATCTTTGTACTTTTTATTTTCCACTTCGTTTAGCATTTCAATTGATTACTTAATTTGAAACGTACTAGTCAAAAACATGTATTTTTATTGAAATTTAGTCTAAGGCAAGTAAGTAGAAAAAGTTTTTTTTTATACTATGCCCACAGCAAACGAACGTGAAGTCCACCGGATGGTAAGTGGAGTACAGCCCATGGACATCAACAATACACAAAAGCAGATTATAGATGCGTCGCTGCAGCTGAGGACTACGGTGTTATGCCTTATGTGACAGTAATTTCAGGGCCTGATCTCAACACCAAACCGGAACACAGTAATGGAAGCACTACTATTTGGCGGCAGGTTAAAGGTGAGACGGTGGTGCTGCCGCCCTCGAGCTCATTCACAAGAGCTCTACCACCAGTAAAAATTTTGATTTGAGATTTTTATGAATAGTAACATTACAAACCTTTTAATTTAAGGGTTTACAATCAATAGCGTATTTTCAGTACTAACGTTAATACACCCCGATTGAATTTGTATAAAAAAAGGGTGGTCAAGTTCGAGTCTTTCATCACAGCATATTTATCGGAAGCCAACGAGGGACTAATAGATAAGGTTTGCTCTTGAAGATACCTTTGCTTATAATAATTATGTATCTTCAATCACTTTCATTGCTCAAGCTCTAAATAAATATAGCTAATTTCACGCTAAAATGTGATGTCGCATGCAAAAGCTGCTTCAAAGAGACTACGAAAGAAAGTTGCAACTTTCTGCACAATTTTAAATGTCACTTATGTGTCAAATATGTCAAATTGTAATATAATTATTGTGGAGGAGTGATTGATTCATATATCGATTTCTTATCTTCCATACCCGTTAGAACAGCGTTTGCCAAAGAATATCAGCGCGTATCCCCACACTGAATTATTGATAAGACCCTAAAAATTTTCTTGACATATAACGCGGTAAAGCTGCAGATGGAAAATATAATAAAATAATAATAATAATAATAGCAGTCCTGACATGTCCACAACCAGGCACTGGTCTCTTCTTGATGAGAATTGTGCGGATTGGTAGACTTCACACACCCTCGAATACTTTAAGTCGATCTCACGGAAATTGGTTTCAAACAAATAAAAATAATTGTAGGGACCTAAAAATTATATATTTAGTTAAACGTTCAAGTTTCATTCAGTAGAAAACTACTTGTATTTATATTTACTTTTACCTCACTTATATAATAGTGTAGTCCTTTTTAGTTTTTCATGAAAACGTAAGGTTGGTGTTGAATTAGTTTTTGTTAGATGGATCACATTTAGTGAACTTTGAGAATCAATGTCAGAGATAATATTATAACGCGGAAGGATCGGTAAATCTAGTTCTGTAGGTGGATGCTTTCTATGCAAAGTAATGCAAACGATGCCATCAAGTAACCATTTATCAAGTCCAGGTACCTAAGCTGTGAATAGATGCAGGATATTAATGTTATCTAAGCTAGAAGTTCATTTGCATCGAGTTAACACCGGGATATGATATTATGTTATAATAATGCATTATAGAATGGAATGGTTTGGTCTGATTAACAGGTTGGATAAGAATAGCTGCTGGTATATCGTTTGGTGGTAGTAACTGTAAACTTTGTACATTAAAGTCGAAAGATGAATGTTATAAATGTCATATAGGAGGTATTAGTACAATTTGTTGATTGGGTAAAATTGGCCTAGTTGTGTTGTTTGTTAACATGTGATTAACTTTAGTTATGACTATTGTCAATCATTGGCTTTAGGATGGACAGCACATGTCAATGTGTTACTAGTTAAATTAGTAGCACACAATAGATTTTTTTGCACTGCCATTCATATGACACATTTCTTAAAACTGTCTACTTCAATCTCACCTTAGTTATCATCATCCTCCTGCCCTTATAACAAACATTTTTCTACACTTTCCTATGTCACCATACTTGGCAGTCATGTAATTTTTCACTCTATCTGTCTTTTCTTAGTCAATCTCGTCTCTAAGCAAAAGTCTTTTTGCCACGGAATATTAGCTCAGTGTTAAAGTGTAAGTAAATTTTAACACTTATACATAAATATGTCATAAATATACATTATGCTAGATTACATACATATCGTGAGGATATACAATTTATGAGTGCTTGTACGAGAAAGTGACTAAACAAGTTTCCTTTTCAATATTATTATTATGTTTTCTATAATGATTTTAATGACAAGTCACATAATTTGTTTGGCAAATCACTTTCCATGCTTGAGTCAATAATAGTCATTGATTTCTTGCACGCTTATGTAGAGAAACATTTTTTTATTTACAAGTGAAGCTCTGGCAATAATGCCTATATTTACTAACATACAGTCCACACACACAATGTACACTCTATAATCATGTATTACATATATCTATTGTATGTTTGCTATCTTAAACATCTAGCTTATGGTGGCGTGATTCTGTTAGGGAAACTGTCGGTTTCGAAAATTTTGTTCATCCTTACCTCCACATAAATATGGTCGATATTTTATTTACAGAAATTCAAATTTCGTATGATTCCATTTAGGCAATACGCATTCCGATGTCGACTTGGTCTTTTCTCATAATGATAATTTTCTCATGATTATAAACTATAAATATTTAGACACGCTTGCGCAAACAGCTTGAAATAAATCTATACTGAAAAATAAATAAAAATAAGTTCTCTAAACATAAATACATAGCTAAGTTACTACATTTATTAATGCAGCTTTTTTGAAATACATAATTAATTAAATAATATCTTAAATGAAGCTGTTTTAGTTTCAGATCATTGTCTTAATTGTTCGCGTGTCAGAAGTAGGTATCGTATGTGTAAATAACATAATTTCTCGTGCGATACTGATCGACTCGTCTCAATAATCTCACAATCATTGTTCAAGCTGGAGGTGTTTCCCACGATTTCGAATGAGCAAGAACTGAACTTGACAATGCTATCGATTTTCCAACAATTACAGGAACCCATTAACTTTTTTGTCGCGCCGGTGAAATTCTTTGATTCGATCGACTTAGCCTTTGACCTGACATTCGTCATTAGCTTCTAATGGTGAAAGGTATTAAACCCTAATGGGTGGTTATGTGTAGTATATTTAAGTGGACCATAGAAACCCTCGATCTCACGAGTGATCTTTTAGCCGATAACATCGTTACCTACTTAGAAAAGAGATGTGATATCACACAAACAAAATGCCTAATGTTTAATTTTGTTCAATATACATTTTTTTTTATTTAAAACTTCTTGCACATAATACGTGTACAATGGCGGACTTAATGCCATAGGCAATCTCTACCAGTCAACCGTAAGGTTGAGCAGAGAAAACAAAGGTAGGTTTTTAAATTTAAAGAGAAAAATCTAATCCTAAAACCATACAATACATACAATGATAAATACCCTATAAGTATAAATATACATAATATAATATCAAATCATAATATTCAATAAGAATATATATACATATATAGTTTGTCCCCAAGTCATAATTCTTAATGATAAACAGAATTCTGTATATTGAGAAACAACGAATATTATTCCGGTCTTTGAACTGCATTGCAACGGTTCTTTAGCATTGACATTTTAATTCTAAGATAAAATATTAAATAAGAAAATAAAATCACGACATGTGCATGTCACACACACTTATGTACAGCAAATGATAATGATTAATGAATTATTACATTATTAATTTGTGTTAATTAAAAGTTAAAGAAGAGTTTAAACCAATTAATAAATAGATTTTTATTTATTTACAGTATTTGCTGTGGACAGCGATGCGGAGCAATTTTATGACGCATAATTTAATTATTTTATTATATTTATAATTCTTTACGTTGTAAATGTTCAGTTGCAAGTGTATTTCAAAAGATTAATCTCTGAAATATACACTTTGCGCAGAACATTGATATATGTATGTACAGTACGTAGACATTTTTAAATAGAAGAGATGAATTCACTGGTTTAAAAATACTTAAACATACTTTTATGCTCGTAATACATTAATAATTAAGAAAAACCTAAAGCCTCATATATATGGCTCCTAAGTAGGTACGTAACGTAGCTCAGTACTTCATTAAGCCTCTTTTTAGTATTTTTTTAGGATACACAGTCACCCCATGGAAAGTATAATCACACACAGTATTTTAACATTTCATTACATTGAGGACCGGATGGCAGAGTGGGTACTGTACCTGCCTGTGACACCGAGGTCGCAGGTTCGATTCCCGCTTAAGACAAATCTTTGTGTGCATTAACATGGGGGTTTGTCTTAGTCTGGGTGTTTCTATGTATAATAAGTATGTATTTACAGAAGAAAAGTATACGTATTAGTATCAGTTTTCTAGTACCCAAAGTACAAGCTCTGCTTAGTTTGGGACTGGATGGCGGTGGGTGTAAGCTGTGAGATATTTATTATTATTTTATTACTCATTTTATTATTTTCTTCTCAATGATGGCGTGAGAAAAAAATATCCTTAGTCTGTTTTGATGATACATTCTTTTATTCGAAACATCAGGTGCATCATTTAAATTAAGATGAAACAGATAACGTCAGTTTTGTGTAACCAGCCACAAACGATGGGAATTTTTTATGACAACAATCGCATAAGCAATAAATTTGTTTGCATAATTAATTCTAAGAAATGAAAGTGTTTATTATAGTCGCTTGGTACACTTTTTCACATTAGAGCAATTTTGTGAGTCACAGGCATGCGTTCAAGCCACTGTCTTTGAGATCTTGGTAAGCAATTAAAATGTAATGCATGCTTTAAGTTATTTTTCATTGGCTGTTAGCATTTGTGGGTAGTGGGTCAGGTGTAAAGGTCTGTCTAAACTGGTAAAAATACGGATATGTGTGGTGTTTAATGTAGGTACTTCAGTTACGTAAGGTCTGTTGTCTAATAACCAGAGGTCGGAATTAGGTACAGTTTTTCATGTACTTACACTGATTTCATACGTAGAAAGTGGATATGTCTCAAATCCCGAGATTAATTTTAAAGGGCAGAAAAATTTCCCATGATTTTTTAAATAAAAAGTTATTTACTTTTGTGAGAATTAAAATAGTTAGTCGCGCGTGCAGTAGTTTTAATTGTAAACTACTGCACGCGCGACTAACTATTTTAATTCTCACAAAAGTTATACAGTAATGTCGGAACACGGAACACTTCAAATCTTACTGGTAATGAATCGGACGAGGAAAATGATTCTGATGGGCCGTTTGAATAAGCAAAACCTCACGAGTCTAGGCTAGAAGCAAAAGTATTTGCTCGTATTTATAAAAAAAGGCGAAATATGCGTATGAGAATTTACTACAGACTATCAACAATGTGTATTGTGAATTAATGTAAAGTAATAAAAATTTTATGTTAATTATCTTTGTTTTATTTGTCTATCTCTGAGGTTTTTATTATTATTTATTCGTAATATTGTTGGCCACACAGGATTTTCCATTAGAAATCCCGAGAAGGTCCACATTAATATCAACATTTCGATGCAAGTACATAAAAAACTCTACCTAATTCCGAGCTCTGCTAATAACTCTCCTTTTAGCGCTATCGGGTAAAGACAATGATATGTCATCGTAATCAGAATTTCAAAATTAACGCAAATATTTATTATACAAAAGTCTACCAAAACTCGCGGTTAGGGGTAGATTGTTCCGCGCATCTATGATTTGAAAACTAGTTTTATATAACGTGCAAGAGCGGCGCTCTTACACATTTGGCAGTAGGGTTACCTGACAATGAAGCCTCCGGTTGGTATTGCTCTGAGGCTATAAGCGCCTAAGATGTTGCAATACACAAAAATATTAATAAAAGTTGCCATTTTTTAAATGTGTAGAAAAAAATTATGTTGAATGATGTTTTTTTTCACAGGTAACGTAATAGTATTACTTCATAGCAGATGTTTTTGCAGGATTGGTTACGCACGAACGGTACGGTACGCGTAGTGCTTTTAGATCACTCGTCTGTGCTAAAAATACAAATGATATCCGATGATGCATAAATTAGAATTATTTCATTTCATTTCATTTATTTATTTCAATGACAATTTACATTGTGTCTGAAAAACATAACCAATATTACACTGATAAATGTCTTATACTATGTACACTAGCAATCATTAATTTAAAGATAATACATTTAAAATTTAAGTCAAATGATAAATAATTCAATGTCAAGAAATAATAAATAATATAAAATTAATAAATAAAAAATTATAATGAATTAATAAAAATGTCGGAAATGATAGTTAAAATTATATTGTATTTATATTACTTATTTATCATTCAGGGGGAACAATTGCTTTGCTGTTTTTCATACAAAAGTAATGAATTAACCATAGCTTTAATTTTAATATTATTAAGTTTGTATCTATTATAATATAATAGATAAATCATAATTATCTAGAACACTAAAATGCATGTTTGCTGGCGCCCATTTTTAATAATATTATTGTAATTTTTCAGTTTGTATTCAAATAGGATTAAAACAATTTTGTCAACATGGCGACGAACAAACATTAATTTGAGTGTTTTAGATTATGATTTGTCTACAACAGTAGATACAAACTTCATATTATTATAATTAATCCCATATTAGGTAAGTATGAAAACACGGCGCTGGGGTCTACCCTTAAGGGTAGACTCTGCACACATATAAAGGTATTGCTGTCTCTATCGGTCTTATATATAAATGTGTGAGTGAAAATACATGTTGATGTTCAGTTGTTACTCAACGGTTCAATACCTAGGATTAGTTGTTTGATAAGTCTGTCGATTTTCAACAAAATTTTGTTGCTATGGTAACAATGGCGAGATTTGTATGTGGAACAGGGATGTTTATTGTTCCACAGTCAGTTGCATTATGCACTAGTCGACCAACTAGTCGACTAAAAATCTACTAAATATAGATATTCTATACCTTTAGGCATAATTCAGACTAAGAACTTACGACGCTGTTTTAACAGGCGGGCAGGCAACTAAAAGAGATAAAAGATTTCACGTCGCGTTTTACGCCATCGGTTTTTTTTACATAATAATATTTATATTTATACATATCTTCATTATGTGGGCCTGCTGGAAATATATTAAAGATTAGCCTAGCAATT
Source organism: Hypena proboscidalis (assembly GCA_905147285.1). NCBI lineage: Eukaryota > Metazoa > Arthropoda > Insecta > Lepidoptera > Erebidae > Hypena > Hypena proboscidalis. The sequence continues at coordinate 6,091,997 of LR990132.1, forward strand.
TAAAAAAATCATGATGTAATGAACTTAAAAAGCTGATCTGTTTATGTTGTTGCTTTTCAGGTTCATTTGCATTTATCCATACAATTTGTCTACATCTATCTTGGGCTAAATAGGCCATATAAACTGGACGCAACACGACGACGCAGTGCTTCTGTGTCTACGTCACAGATTACAGATAAATATGAAGCTAGCTAGTCGATGTGAGTTGAGCCTAAGGATATAGCGCGTCCTTATTCTGTAACATGATTTAATTTTGGCGTCCGTATTCAGTTTGATTTTGATGATGATGTACAGTCGAGTTCAAAATTGCCATGAGGTTTACAGCAAGGGTAATTTATTGTCGCTTTCGCAATACGTCCAATTTGAGTTCGCGTCAAGGCGTCAAGGCGTCAAGCCTTGCCCGACGCCCACGCATGAAAATAGAGGCTATAGACACAAATTTTATATCAATAAAACTTTGCGTGTTTAGATTTTTTTTTTTTTTTTGAAAACCTTACTAGCAATTTGCAAATACAAATTACTCGTATTCTTGTTAACCCCCACCAGCTAAGCTTAATTCGCTTGTGATAAGAGGACGTTTTACGTCCGTGGTGTAATGGCCAGGATTCGAACCCACGACCTCTCGATCGTAAGACCGATGCCTTATCCATTGCGCCACGGCCGCTTAATTAAGCGGGCTTTGTCAACAAAAAAAACATTAACACTCATTAAGATCGATTAAACGATTTTATTTTGCAGGAACAACAGACCGACAGACGTTCAAAGTTACTTTGGGATTTATAATATCACTAGTTTCTTCTGCGACTGCACCCACGTAGTATGTCGATAGTGACGTAGTATGTATGTAATTGCATCAAAACATTAGTACTATAATATAATAGTACCGTTTAACTCTTGATTCTGAGTGTTTTCTTTATTTAAATAATAAAACAAAGTTTAGAAATGATACTGTATTATTTAGGGTATATAATAATAATACTTAATAATATTGCTCTAATATTTAGCACATTACGTTTTTCTTGAGACAGTGATAAAAGAATTGCATTATTCTGCAACATGGCATTCGTTATTTATCTAATAATTATTACTTTCTTCAGCTCTATTTTACGTTTAATCTTATTCATTTTTCGCTCTCGTGAAGTATAAGCTGACAAATAGGCTAAGTCTCTTCTTTTCATTCTGCGGTTCACTAAAAATACAGAAATGTAAATAATTTACCTCAGCACAAACTCAAATGACAAAAATCTTTATTACTATGCGGTTTATATGCTGTAAATATATTTATCTTATTTTTGTTCAAATTTGCTGAAACGGTTATGTATTTGATTGTACATATGAAAGAACAAAAATGACATGCACGATATAATGATATTACAATTTAAGTATTCGTAGATATAATGATATAATTACTATGTAAATAATTAACAATACACAATGTAAAGATTGTTTACCCATATTTAAGTCCAGAGAAACTATTTAAATATTATAATCAACATTATAAAATACAAGTGTGACATATGATATGACACAAGCGAATTGCAATGAATGACACTGTAATTAGGCCAAGAGCTATGCATTTTAAATGAATATTGTATCTGCATAGTTATTATTATGCATGTAGAAGGTTTTAGGTTCGAAAGCATTTAACGATTATTATTATTACTCCAACTCAATGATAAATTAACAAGACAATTAAACGTTGTCTTTTCAAAGATAATGTGACATATTTCTATAGATACTAATACTCTCGGCATATATAGCTGACTATTAATTTATAACAGCCCTTGAAAGTATGGGGTGATTAGGGACGTGATAAAAATAAAAAAAACAGATTATGATCAGCCTCATCATTTACACAGTCAATCGTTTTAACATTTACACTTTGTCACAATAGTACAATTGTATACAGTTGTCTTTTGAAATAATATATAAATAACTATTAATAAGTTATTAATGCAAAAAACAATCATTGTTTTCAACTAACTGTTTTTATTTCTGTTATTCGTTTAGACTTTGGTACTTTTAACCCATATGCCATGTATACAGCTCAGTCCCTAAATGATTATTTACATAAAAATATAATTCAATTATGTTTATAAAGAACGAAAAGATTCTGCAGCTAGATCTCGGACTATAACTTATTGCAGTCGTGAATGTCAAAAAAGGTTCAATGCAGTTCATTGCATACTCTCTGGTCGGTAGACTATGGTATGTCATATCTCGGCTTGGTTCGGTATCTCACTGGCACCCCTCCTTCACTTCCGAGTAGCTAACGAATGGCTGCCTCACCCCCCTTCAATGAGTTGAGATAGATATTGTAATTTTCTTTAATTTGTAATATGGTATTTGATGAATGAAAATGAGGTACTTGGATGATAATTATTGATAAAATAGAAAGTACAGTATATTTACGAGGGTCCTTGGTTTCGAAAACTTGTAATAATCTGTTGTATAATACTAAAAAAGTCGCATTTGTCAGGCCGTTCAAAACTACGGATGTTTGGATGCCTATAATTTTTAAAATAGACAGACTAAAGATAATTTGAAATCGAAGAAACATAGATAATCATGTTTTAAATTGACTGAGCAAAAATTATAACATTGTGATGAAAAATGTAAAAGATACAACCAGACTCATTTTGTATGAGAATTCCATACCGGGAGTTCCCTCTTAATCAAAACCTTTATTGTGAAAATAAAATGAGCAATGAGCAATAATCAATTGTTTTTTTTTTATTATATTGTAACCAAGCAGTAGTGTCGTGCAAGCTTTCTTCCAGCGCAATCTTCAGGGCGCAAGTGTCCAAGTGCTCCAGTTTTAGTAAATCAAGTATAAATAACTCATTCATGTCCCTAATCAGACTTAACTGTACAAAAATTAGTTTATCCGACAAAGTAGAGGTGACAATCAATACCTCTTAGTTTGATAACGGTTTAAATAAATTGTGCCTGTTTGAGTTCATACAACATTTTCTGTAATGTAGATTTAACATGTATTTTTGGGCACTGAAGGAAAGATATCAATTTTGTTATATTTTACTGCTGCTCCGCTCCTGTTAATAGTAGCGTTATGTTTTATATCTTATAAAGTTTTTTAAGTAATGTATTTAACAATAAAAAGTATTGTAATATTTAAAGCAAATTACAGCTTTTGTATGAACAATTAATAATCTAGCAGGATTCAAACATGCATCCCTAAAATAAGTGTGACTAAGTGACTTATTTAATTTTTTTTTATTTTAAAACTTCATGTACAATATCGCACATAGGCGGACTTAATGCCATAGGCTTTCTCTACCAGTCAACCTTTGGGTGATGCTGAGAACTTCCTCTTTTGCACCTACTACCCGTAGGTGCAAAAGAGGAAGTTTTAATAAAGAGAAGAATAAAATAATTATGAGTACGCATAGGTACTTAACACAAACATATAATTACACAAATAACAAATTATACAATATATGAAAATATAAATAATACATAAACATATATACACATATCGCTGACCGTACCGGTGTTGCTGTAACCAAGTAAAGTTATTTCGGCGGTAAAAGTGTTCAAGATACAGAGAGACAGACGGACATTTTTTTTTTATATTGTAGAACGCCCAATAAAAAAATCGAAATACCTATAATATGCAGAACCCTCAAGTCTTATTATAGGTAAAGAAAAGTGACTAGTCTATTTAAACAAGCAAACAAAGATAAAAGATAAGTAAAAATATAGCATAAACCTAGTTTACAGATTTCTTAATGACTGATATAGAAAATGACAATTTTACACAAACAAGTAAGAAGTAACGAGTAGTCGGGTCTAAAAAGAAAATGAAAAAAAGTACTTTGCCACAGCGTAGCCTGAAAAAACTGTTTCAAAACTACTGAACAGTGAGATATGGCTCGATATTACATAATATTGTTGTGCTGCACCACTGTGCATTGCCAATATCTATTGATACTTCTGGTGCCAATCATTTCAAAACAGAATCAGAATACATAAAAGGCTTAGCTATTATAGAATCAGAATACTAAAAGGAATAAGTCGTAAGTCCATAGGAAATTAAAAAAAAATTATAATAGTTAGGCAGCGATAGCCAAGTGGGAGACCGTAGGACTGTGAAGTCAAAGTACTCGGGTTCGAACCAACGGCACACACTTCTATCAATAAATCGTTAAGATTCGTCTTTTTGAAGATATATTATGTGTGTATTTATCAAATAAAACATCATGAGAGCTACATGCCTGAGAGTGCCTAAAAAGTGCTCCAGGGTGTGTGAAGTCTACCATTCCGAACTTGGCCAGCGTGGTGGACTATGGCCTAACCCATCTCATCATGAGAAGAGGCCCGAGCCCAGCAGTGGCACATGTACCAGATACAGGGCTGTTATAATCATAACCATAAAAAATTGTGGGTAAGGTGCATTTGTCACTAAAGCTCTTCCAAAGTCAGTTATCATCATACGCAATGGTATAATGACGTCATATTGTCACAGAGAAATGATCTGCCTTGCACAACTCATGAGTGACCATGAACGCTTTAAATGTTTGGCTCTACTAATCATTTCAACAATCATTCATTGTGATTTATAAAAAGATTTAAAGGAATATCCCCAAATACGTAGGCATAATCATCAGTCATCACTGTCTTGTTGATGACTCTTTATTGATATAAGAGCCTTTTCACTACTGTATGTTCGGCCATGGCGCAATGGATAAGGCATCTTACGATCGAGAGGTCGTGGGCCCGAATCCGGGCCTTAACACCACGGACGTGAACTTCTTCCTAACACAAACGAATTAAGCTTAGCTGGTGAGGGTTAACAAGAATACTAGTAATTTGTTTTTGCAAATTAAAGTAAATGTATATATACGATAGGGGTGCAAGTACAAAAGATATAGTACCAAACGCATGCATAATAGTTCAATTAATGTGGTCCTACGCTAATAACTACTACAGCAATAAGGCAAACATTGCAGTTTACCAAAGGCTGTCTACAATCAGACTCTTTGCACGAGGAAAAAGCCTCTCGCTTGCTTCGTTTTATGGTAAAATTTCGCTCGATTTTATTCAGTGGTTTATATTACTATGAGTAGGTACGAGTTAAACGTCACTTTCTTACCAGGGTAATAGTTTGCAATATGATTTGACCCATAAATCGCGATTTGATCTGTTCCGATCTACTTACCAGAGTAATTTGTTTGTGCGGGCTCACTTTACAAACAGAAAATATTTCACGCTACAAGTGCCAAGTAGTGCCATTTTACTAACAATTCTTCTCGGCCCTTTCCTTAATTGAAGTTCAACTTTTACTTAGTCTATGAAATATTTTATTAACCATAAAACTAACAAGACAAATTGGTGAAAAGTGAAAAGAAATTCTGCAGCATTAATATTTATACAATTTGGTGAAGTGGGTCTGTAATAATATTCTTGTGTTTAAAACTTTAGACTTATTACATTAGTAAGACGAGGTTTACACTGGTTAAGGCTGTATGTAATAGGCTTATTTATGATAGCATTGAACTACTGACATTACATATTAGTGTCATACAATAAGCTTGAAATAAATTCTGAAGCTTGGTATAAAAAACTGGTGTTTGAGCCTCTTTGAACCACTTATAATTATTCTCTTATTCAATTTCAACATTCACGATTTTTTTTTAAATCTCATAAATCAAAATGGTAAGGTTGTCATATAAAATTTGGTTTTGAATATGGTCAATCACGATCATTTTAATAACAAAACAAAAATAAATCATTTGATTAAAAAAGAACACCTACAATTAAAAAGCCGGCACCAAAAACAATTTTCAAAAAAAAGTTATAATTCACTCACCGATATAAAAAGGTCCTTGGTCTCAACAAAAAAAGAAAAAATTGTGTTCGCTTTCGTATTTTGAATGAGATGTAACAGTTGTTATTGGTCCGGTAATTCACTGCACTTCCTGTGGCGCGGTAGTACGGGCAGGCAGGTGATGCCGTGCGTTCGATGCGACTGTCAGTGACTGTACTACGGAGTATGGCGGTCTGGCGAAGACCGACGGCGATGGTACGCTTTTGCTTTTCCAGCCCCATTGCATGTTTTGGTGTAACTCCACAACACTTGAGCTCGCAGTGAAGCGTTAATTACGAAGGTGTGAGGGAATTGGATTCGGGTTTAGGTGATTTTCTATTTGCTTTGGATATTAACTTTCTTTACAAAATGTTAATGTTTCACACATGCATGTATCGTAAGGAAAGCATTTTTATCTTCTTCTTCTTCTTCATGTAGATAGATAAAAATGCTTTGTTACAGTATATTATATACTTCTCTAGTGACATACACTGTAACATTTACCCATCTAATTATTATAATATCTTTATATTATCTTCATCTATAAATAAACCTATTCGCTTAAAAACAAACAATGCATATAACAATGGACACGTTCTGCTCCTTTTTTTAGCCTAGCATGATCAATACATATACTGATATTATTCAGATAAAATAATTGATCGATAAGTCCGCGCCTTCGTACTCCTCTAAATTGAATATTGTCCAAAATTGTAATCTTTCGTATTTGGCCTTTATTTGAATTCATTAAGTAAGTAATCAAGTAATTTACGTAAAGTTTCAACACTATAAGGTGTCAAATAAACTACGAGAAAAAGTATGATTGTTTCTTTATTTTGTAAGTTACATTATTTTCATGGGGAATTGAAAGGGTTACTATTTTTTATTTGTATCTGTTTATCCATTTTACAATATTTACCAATTTTCTGTTGCCGTTACAGTGAAATAGCGTAAAGAAAGTCTTCTTTGTTGTTTAATAGGAAAAAAGATTGAAGATTTACGTATTTATATAAAAACAGCTTTTTGCTGTAAGCGTCTCTACCACCATAGAAGCCAATATCCATTGTTATAGAAAGGTGACAAGAAATATAAAATGTAATCTAGTAAAAACTGTTTGTATAGATTTCACGTTAATCTTATACTTTACCGTAATATTCTTTATAGAACATTTATTATATTTTTTTATTTTTTTTTGTATACTACGCCCACAGCGATCGAACGTGTAGTCCACCTGATGGTAAGTAAGGAGTGCAGCCCATGGACATCAACAATCCACAAAAACAGATTATAGATGCGTCGCTGCTGCTGAGGACTACGGTGTTATGTCTCATGTGCCAGTAATTGCAGGGCCTGATCTCACCACCAAACCGGAACACAGTAATGGAAGCACTACTATTTGGCGGCAGGTTAAAGGTGAGACGGTGGTGCTGCCGCCCTCAAGCTCATTCACAAGAGCTCTACCACCAGTAATTAATTATGTATAATTTTTTTCATCTCAGCAACTCGAAAAGTCGTTTTCTGTTGTATGAATACAGTGAGCAGAACTTGATTTTGCTCTAACTCACATTTTTTTAAAATTATGTCACACAACTTTCACATCACATCTATCTATCCCAAAATAAGCAGAATTTGTACTATGGGTACTATTTCGAGCTGCTGCGGTGAAAAGTTGTATGTGTGACACGAGATCAAAGTTATTTTCATCTCGAGCTTTTGAGTCCCTCACTACACTCAAGATTCGAACCTAGTGTTATTTGCTATGCCAGTGATTCTACTATAGAATCTTTCACTTATTCGGGACTCAAAATGAGCACTCGAAGAAAATATGAACTTTTATCTCTTGTTGCACAAATAACTAGTTTTATTTAAAAAAAAACAATGTAAGGTTAGGCTAGTTACAGCGTGATTTTTCATTTTGACAATAGGAATATTGATTAAGTGGTTTAAGAGCTACGGCCCTAGATAGGTACTAATTAAAACTTCCTTTTTGCACCTACTACCCCACTCTCAGCATCACCCAAAGGTTGACTGGTAGAGAATGCCTATGGCATTAAGTCCGCCTATGTGCGATATTGTACATGAAGTTTTAAAATAAAATAAAATAAAAAATAAAATAGGTAGATGGTAAATTTAATTTTCGTTACTACCAATAAAATTGATAGAAACCAATAAGTGAACATGACTTAGCAAAGCATAGCTTACCATTTAAAACCTATGGAATACTGCTCACATTACGAGAGTTCGTTGTAATAGTAGTTTGTTTTTTTTTAGTTTATGGTCGTCGAAGCGTGGCGGCTCCCCAGTGGATGGCAAGTGGTCGGTGGGCGCTGACCGTGACCGCTAACCATATGCCACCAGCCATACTTAGTGGCAAACGAAGATGGTAACCGTAGTCCAACGGGATGGTAATTATTAGTTTGGTTGAGTGGTAAAAGTATATTACATGTGTATATGACTTATTTAGTTCGTAAAATCAAAATAGGTCAAAATTAATTATAACGTATACAGTGGCAAGTGTGTGAATTAAGTACACTAAGCATTGCCATTTTAAAAAATTATGAGGCTGATTCATCATTTAGCCTCTCGTAGTCCACTGCTGGACATAGGCCTCTCTCAATGTGCGCCACAACACCCGGTCCTGCGCCTTCCGCATCCAGTCCCCTCCAGCGACCTACTTCAGGTCGTCAGTCCACCTGGCAGGGGGGCGTCACACCTTACGGTTGCCGAGTCGCGGTCTCCATTCCAGGACTCGTTTGATCCAACGGCTGTCGGTCCTTCGGCAAACGTGACCAGCCCACTGCCACTTCAGCGAGCTTATTTTGCGAGCTATGTCGGTTACTTTGAGACTGATTGGAACAGAATAATATCTTCATTATTTAAAACGTCATAGCTAAGTAAATTAATAAGTAATACATGACCTATTATGACCATGGCTAGCATGTAATAATAACTTGAAAGAAATAATAACCAGAACTAATTAACAAACATTTTAAAAACATTTTATCATTCAGTAACAAAAAAGAGTAGAAAAAAAATCTAATTGGTTCGCAAAATTATCTTTCTTTTGCGTGTTATTTAAAATTTACTTAACCTTTCTGCCATAAAATACTTCTATGGTTTTTGATTATTTCTGTAATATATATCTTTACCTGTTATGTTTAGGTTCCATGGGGTAGGAGGTGAGCCCATCGCCTTACACCGGGCACAATTCCAACTCCATGCTGCTATTGTGAATTTACTGACGGAAAGTTCACAAACAACACCCGGAAACCCGAGACCTCGCGGTGAGAGGCACATACGCTGACCACTAGACCATCCAGGCAGTAGGTAAGTGTATTTTTTTTTAATAAAAAATTGCGGCAAGTAGGTAAGTCGAGTAAAAGTATTCAGACAATTTGAGATCGCAAAACGTACTTGATGCGGAAGTTAACGGAAGGCAGAATGGCAAGTGTTTTTGTGAGACTTGTGGGATAGCCGCCGGACAGCTTAAGTACGTGTAGGTATGTACCTGTATCCTTTGTTTTACGAAACTCTATTATCTAATATACACTTATGACATTAATAGCCAGAACGCATCCCGAAAAGAGACCTATTTTTGTGAAATTAATAAAAATTATAAGCTTTTTCTGATTATACATATGATTTTTAGGGTTCCGTTGCCGAGTGGCAAAAAACGGAACCCTTAATGAGTCGGCATGTCTGTCCGTCTGTCCGTCCGTATGTCACAGCCACTTCTTTCCGTAACTATATTTTTTTTTATCAAACCCATACGTGTGGATAGGTCTTCAAAAATGAAATTGAGGTTTCTAATATAATTTTTTTCTAAACTGAATAGTTTGCGCAAGGGACGCATCCAAAGTGGAAAAAATTGTCCCCCCCCCGTAACTTCTAAAATGAGGGAATGGATAAATGTATAAATAATATAATGATGTACATTGCCATGCAAACTTCCCGTTAAAATTGGTTTGAATGAGATCTAATAATTAGTTTTTATTTAAAACGTAATAAATCGCGCATTTTACCTTTCATTCAATCAACTCCAATATAATAAAGAATTAAGAAAAACATTTATTTAGGTGTAAAGTGCGCAAGTCCGACTCGCACTTGGCCGGTTTTTAATCGCTGCCGTGCTAGCCAGTGCCTAAAACACCACCTGAACACGCATATCGGGTGGATTCGACATGGCGACATTGATATATATATGGTATACATGGTCTGTATTAATTTCCACAGTTATTTTCAATTACTCTTCGTTGCTTTCGTTGTATTTAGTAGCAGCTGCTCTCGCTAGATAAATTGTAGCCTTTGTTACGCGCCTTGTACTTATTGAACTACATCTTAAATTGTATTAGTATCGGTTAGAAGATTAGCCGATACAAACAGACAGACAGACAAACATTTTAAGAAAAACCGTCAAAGTTACAAACTTTGACGGTTTTTCTTAAAATGTTTGTCACATACCATTTAAAATATAAATAAATTCCAAAAGTTACTTACGGATTTATAATATCAGTTAGGATTAGAATTATTAAACCATTTACATCCATCCACAACGAGACATTATCGATGCGATTACAAATTGCCGTGGCGCTAAAAAAGCGGGTATTGGTAATGGCGTGTTGCAGTGTAGTGTCACGGATGGTCGATATTACGTCGATACCGTTCGATTGTTACGCACGCTGCTTCGCGCATTCGCTTGCTGACGCTACAGGTGACCTGTGACGTAAATAAATAGCAGAATTAAGAGTTGCTCTTGAAAAATAAAAAACGGGCTACGGTTGCTTCTTGCCAGGACCCTAAATTCCTCAACTGTATGTTAAGCCATTTCCTTTTATGTAAGTATGAAGTTTAATATTATCAATATTTTTTTAAACCTATCTGTCATAGGACAGGTAGGTTATTTATATACATAAAACGCGCATCTCGCCTATAACAACTGTATTTGGCTAGAAAAACCATCAAAGTTTGTAAGTGTAACATACCATTAAATAAATATAAATAAAATATCTCCCAACTTACACACGACGCCATCTAGTCCCAAACTAACCAGAGCTTGTACTATGGGTACTAGAATAACTGATACTAATACATATATACTTTTCTTTTGTAAATACATACTTATTATACATAGAAACACCCAGCCTAAGACAAACCCCCATGTTCGTGCACACAAAGATTTGTGTTAAATGTCATAAATGTCAAGTATGTATGCTGTATGAATGTCAGCTGGACCGATACTAATAAAATGTTAGATGTAGTTCAATGACTTCAAGGCGCGTAACAAAGGCTACAGTTTATCTAGCGTAAGCAGCTGCTTCTTAATACAACGAAAGCAACGAAGAATAATTGAAAAAAACCTGTGGAAATGAATACATAAATAAATACCAAAATTTATTAAGATCAGCCCAGCCGTTTAGGCTTGAAAGCGTAAAAGACAGATAAAGTTACTTACGGATTTTATAATATCAGTTAGGATTAAAATTATTAAACCATTTACATCCATCCACAGAATAAATAGCAGCAGCATAAATAAATAGCAGAATTAAAAGTTGCTCTTGAAAAATATAAGACGAGCAACGGTCGCCTTTTGCCAGGACCCTAAATTTCTCAACTGTATGTTACGTCATTACGTGACGTCACGTGGGTATATGTGAAACAGTATTGAAGAGCCCCTGGGTACCTTCATGAATCCAAGATCAGACCCTGAACATCACTCATTATGAAAGAGCTCATTGGGCAAAATCTAAAGAACCCAAACACTAAGGTAAACCCTATAGAAACGTAAACGAAAAACCGGCCAAGTGCGTGTCGGGCCACGCGCAGTAGGGTTCCGTAGAAAAATATTTTTAATTTTACTTTTTAACTAAATGGCGTCCTTCAGAAAGGAAATGTTTGTAGTACACGAAACCAGCTAGCACGTATGACGAGATGTATGAATGTTGAGAAAGCGAAAGGAGTATGTAAGGAGCGAAGCACATGGCGTTCCATCGTCTCTGCCTACCCCCGTGGGATAAAGGCGTGATTTTATATATTATTATGTATTATGTATGTTTATTTATGTTTCAAGAATTTTGAACGAAATATTCTGAGTAACTGCATCTAACATTTCGGACCCCTATTCCTCTTGAACTAATGAAGTGAACTTATCCGCTATAGTTTTCCTTTAAAGTTCATTACATGTACTACCGACACAATTTTTTTCAGATTTTGGGATCCAGTAGTTTAGCTTTTAGAGGGGGGGGGGACGCCCTACTCGAACAAAAATTTGCTCTTTAAAGTTAATTATCTCGCAAACGGATCTCTACTTCAAAAAACTGTCTTAGCAACCCCTGAACGTTTTTAAAAGTCCTATCTAACAATACCCCACATCCTATCTAAAAGGCCTATCTAACACTATGGGGTAGGCGACAAAAAAAAAACATCCCTACTTTACATGTAGGGGAGCTACCTGAAAAAAAAATGTTTTTCCAAATTTTATTCTACGACTTTCTTTGTTTAGTTAACATACATGTTCATGCAAAATTTCAGTTTTCTAGCACCAACGGTTTCGTCGCTATGCCTTGGACAGACGGACGGACAGACGGACATGGCGAAACTATAAGGGTTCCTTGTAGGTACTACGGAACCCTAAAAATGGAGAACCGGTGAGTATGTTTTGGCTCTTTTATCAGCTCAGGTTTTTCATTCTATTATATTGGTAGTTCATTTAATATACCAGTTCACACCACAAAAACTTTAAATCGATTTTGGTGATTTGACCTGGTACTTACTACTGCCATAAAAAAATTATGCAATTTATTCGGAATTAAGCTAATTTAATTCCTTGTTGAGTAAGCATATTTTCAAAAATGATTAAATTGTTTTTAAAAATAAAATAATGTCTTCTTTCAGTAAAATTTTCTATCTGCAATATTTAAGATACTGCTCCTCCATGTATGTAGGCACCCTGTAAATATACAAGAAATGCTCTATAACTGCGGTAATAGAAACTGCGATATAAGTATATAAAAAACCCCATTTAATTTGCTTTATTCAGGGCGGCTATAAAGCTATTAAAAAGAGAACAACTTTGTGCCCGATCTCGAGAATGAAACTCGAGACTTCTGCATCAAAAGCTACATAAGTACAACAAGGCAGTCGTTGCTAGCTAACGACTGCTGTGTAGCACCACTGGCACCTTTACTTATTATAATAATTTTGTGTAGTTTATATAAATAAGGGAACGTTTGACTAAGAAATGACACACAAAAATAATTTTAATTCATATTTTATTCGTAGTAAGGTAATTAAGTTTATCATACATTTCTTTAACAATCTATGACTGACAGTACTTGTGAAATAATATCGACGTCACATAACTACGGCCCAGATTTAAGGCATGAGACTAGCAAACGACGTGCATGCGATGAGCACCATAACTTATATTTGAGGTGAGGACAAACCAGGAATTATTCGAGGCAGTTTTAACGGACTTATTTTGAGCTATTACTTAAATTAAACACTAATTTGTAATTCAATTTTGAGAACTTGAATAAAAAATACAGTTACAGCAAAATTTCAGTGTCATTTAATACAAACTGTCTTGTTGGTTGAAGAATGCATGCATTTAACTAGAGAGAAATATAAGTTTACATTATTCCCACTGCGCGAGCAAAGCTGCGCGTTTCAGATAAAATTCACGTTAAGGTTTACAAATGAATTGATTTGACAGCTTTTACCTGGCTCGGAAAAAAAATCCTATGAAATTAGACAGTCTAATTATTGCAAAAGTTTATTAACGCTAGTTTTTAAGCAGTTTATTTTAGGTTAGTTTATTTAGTTTTTTTTTGTGTTTTGATTTCATTGGTTGTAAATAAATTATTGTTTAAATAAAAACGACAAATATGTTTTATTGCAAACGTATAACCGTCAATTTTCTTCATGTAACATCTTGACATTTATTATCTCTGCGCGTTTTAACCAAAGTGCGAAGTGCGTACGCGAGTACTAAACATTAAAGACCAATAGGGTGAGAAATAGACAAAATATCGGTGGTAGGGAATCAAAACCTCCGCCGCACCTTCATAAAAAAATAGAGTCACTTTAAGAATGAACGTTAAGCTGTAAATCTTTATTGTTGTAAATTCTTTTTAAATTTTTGTGTAATTTATTAAAAACTCAACAAAATTAGTCAAAAAAGCCGCTTGTTACAACTGCTCAAAAGTACTCCTAGCTTGTAATGTCATTTAATAGAATGATAGCTTACAGTGAGATTATCGAAATATACTGCGGTGTCAAATAATTTGTCTAGCATATAATTTTTCGTTGATGTCGGACTAAAATGGGCAACTTTTAAACTTGATAATGTTTTTATTACTTTTATATATTGCCGGAATAATGAAGATAACAATGAAGCAATGGTTTAAAAGCTATTTAGTTTGCCCGGATGATATAATGTTTTAGGATGGACAGGACATCTCCTAAATAAGATAAAGGTACAGTCAACTGCGGAGAAATATCACCTCTCCAAACGCACTTTTATGCACTTCAAAGGAGTGAGTTTTTTCCGTAGCTATAAATATTGCAGTAGGATATGGGCTCTACATAATATTATAGTTAATGGTATACTGGGCCTTTGCACCTACTTTGTTGCACATTACATCGAATATCTCTAGAGCGTATGTTATACGGTTTAACTAAGACAATTCCATCACAATAACTTTAGAATATCAGTTGAATGATTCGATCAGCTTCATTTATCTGTAACGCTCGCACTACACTACTCGCAAAATAACTATTATAACAACTTGTTCATTTAAACATGAAAGAAACACCCTCGGTTTATTCATCACCTGAGCATTTTGTGGGCATTGCGAGTAGTGTAGTGGAAGCTTAAGGATTCATTATATTTTTTTCTAAACAATTATTCTATCAACTTATCTCTAGTTATATTAAAATAGATTTGTTGATAAAATCTTTCAAGTTTTAACAAATAGACACCTTATGATAAATCAAAGAAGTGAATATTGTATATTATATTTATGTAAGAATATAATTTAACTACTGTTTTACGTCAATATAATATATCTCAAAGGCTAACTGTGTAATAATTTCAATTAAAATTTAGATTTGACTAGAATTTATAATCAGTGCCTAGAGGAAGTATAGCTTTATAATGCGTAAAGGTATTAGCGATTTAACTGAAACATTATTATTGAAACCTATGTAATTGGATCATTATTTAATTATTCAGAACTACGGTACGACGTCCTAGTTTTTTATTTTAAAACTATTTCTCTATAGTAGTAGTAGTGCATGCTAAACACTATATTTTTTTCATTATAATCTTATCCACCGGCGTCTTTCGTCAAATTTCGGAATCAATACGTAGCTACTGACATTCTTAAACTTTCGGAAACTCAGGTAAAATCGTATCGTAGTTCCAAATAATTCCGCTAATTCATTTGAGTGAGAGTATCAAAGCTTATTATCACCAACTGGGGAATAAAACATGCATAGACGTTGAATGACTGATTTAAATTTTAAAAAGTAAAGTTATATAAAGATTTATTAGTATGCCGTATGAATTAATTATTAAGTTTATTCTGATCTTTCATGTCTTCGGGTCCTACGTTCCCTGTTTAACGTTGCATCCATTTTTATCTCTTATTCAATATTTGAACATGAAAGAGAGATCAGCGTTGAACATGGGCCGTTAAAATTAGCCATAAAGCGGTAAAATTAGCCACCTTTAAAGAGTAGGACCCAACGATTTAATTTCGAAAATTACTGAAGCTGTCAAGAAAATGGATTTACTAAGTATTTTCTTAAATTCTTAAGCTAACATAATCGGTAGCGAAAAATTATGAAATCATATTTTATCAATTAAAGTTTTGGAACAATAGAAATAAAATAACAAAGCAAAAGTTTGACACGCAACACCGACAGTTACTGACAGTTACTCTTCAAAATATAAACCAGTCATAACATTATCTTGTGAGTTCATAAAATATGGTTAGGTATACGTTACGCGCAATCATCAAAGTCCTAACTATAATATATATTTGAGCAAAATAATATCGAAGGGCGTCCAACTTAAGGCAATCTGCATTTAATTTTGACAATTGCTCATAACGCGACAACACTACTCTTTTAACTTTACATTATATACAATCTTGGAATGCTATACTTCTTGACATTTCCATATCCTCTACTATAACATTCTCTACTTTTTATTGTTAAGGGACTTTATATTTTCACAAATATAGGCCACCATTAGCCTCATTTTTGTCGCTTACTTATCAACATTTTTCTACTCTGTTATGTCATCTTCTAATAAGAATATCATAATTTTAAAATTCTGTAATCATACTATTATCATATTATTATCCTAAAACAAAAGTTGCTTATTGCCTTTTAATCATTGTGGTTATTAAAAGAAAATAGTAGGTATTTTTTATTCCTTATCCTTGAGTATCTATATTGGTCGGGTGAAATACATAAATAAATATAAAGATGTATATTTTAATAGATTTATATTCCTCTAATCATTTACTATAAGATAGCTACAGAGATCGTTTCCGAAAATAAATTATTTTATTAGGTAACTTATCAATAAGTGTATGAGATAGAATTTTACGACGGCAGAAGTTAGCACGATCCACTATTAGGAACTTTAACAAAACATCATTCATGTATTAGGTTGCATGACTTATTTACATACATAATTATCTGAAGAAGCTTTGATGTACAAAAAGTTCACGATATAAAAAATACATGAAGTAACCGAACATTCTCTCTATCATAACGAATACGTATACACAATATATTAAATATTCAACTTAGCAACACAAAGAAGAAGTCAATATACCATGAAAACATTTTAGAACATCATCAGACGAACTTTTGTCTTCACGTAGTTAGATTATGATATTGTTGTTTTTAAGAATTTAAACATTAATCAAAGGCCTATAATATTGTGAACAATCAGAGTCTGATTCAAAAGTATTTTCAGAGATTCATTGTATACTTCCATTCTACTTCTTAACCTTGGATAATATCCAGTTTTCTCCTTTATCTTATCATCATCGACCGGATGTCAAAGGCTTAAATTTGTACCCTCTTCTTTACTCTAGGCGCTTTCTATAAAGGCCTGCAAGTTAATTCCATTAAGTTATAGTTATAATGTTCACTGTGGATTTGGCGGCCGCAGTACTGTGATGCAAATGGAGCCGCGTAATATCCTTAGTAGATCGATCACTTCTGGCGTCTTCATTGATGTTACATTTTCATCGTTTACCTGGAAAATTAATTTTATCAATTAATATTTAAATAAATCAAATGAAAATATAATATTGTGTCTTAAAAATATGCATTTTAAGATTTATTTCATTTCATTGACAGATTTATTGCATTTTTAAGATTTATTTTATTTCATTATCTGAAAACATTACGTAGCTGATACAATCAAAAGTATTAGAAGAGTTAAATGTAGAATTACCACATCTAGGAATTAATAATGTGGCCAGTAGTTCTATACAGGTAAACGTCGATTCAATTTTAAATTATTTACTCAAGACTAAATAAGAATATACCTGGAGTATGACGTCACCACGTCGCAAGCGTCCATCTCTTGCGGCGACACTGTCACTGTACACAGCGGAGATGTAGCTTTGCCCTGACTCGGGGTGCGATTGTACACTGAAGCCGAGGCGACTGTTCCAACCACGGTTCAGTTCTACAGTCACTATCTGAAAATTGGGAACAGGAAAATAATAGTCATTCATTGAAGCATAAACAGATTATGAATCATCGTATACCCTAATGTCGTAAATGGTCGCATAGGTCTAAAATGAACACTGACGACCTTTAAACTTGTTTTCTTTTAAAATTTTCCATCAAATTATTTATACCGAGCTGATTTCTCGGTACATAAGTTGAGATACTATTTGATTTTACATTCGGCTAATTTAGCCACTCACTTAAACCCTTAAAATAAACAATTTACGCTTTCTTACTCTAAAATAACTTCAAGGTTGTTCCAGAAAAGGATAACTAAATGGACCATTTGACAATAATATTTGGATACTGGCCTGATTTTCTATAGAATAAAAAATATCTTACCGTAGGCTCATTGCTAGTATTATCTGATGGCGGTTCAGGTTTGACGTTTTCTTTCTGAACGGTATCGCTTTCTTTAGGCTTCGTTGGTGCAGGAGGCTCTACTACCTGGTTCTTCGGAGGCACTATGTTCTTACGCTCGTTGTCGGGCGACAACGCGACACCTTTCCATTTCTTCAAACCTTTATCTGAAATCCAAAATATGTCTTGATTAAGTTTTGTATCTTGGCTTCAAAATATTTAAGCTTTCGGGTTTTATTGCAAAAGGCATTTGAATTAGCTCATATACCAATACCAGAACAACGTAAAGTAAATTGCTGCAAATTATCTTATTAAGTTAATTATTCTCAATCAGAGTTTAATAAAAGTATCGTGTTTTAGCGATATACTGCAGTCGGCAGTATTGCGTCATAAAAATATTTTCAGGTCCGATTGGGTTATATTCAAAAAGAGAACCAGTGAGCCATAATACCGGGCGTCATTCATCCATAATGTTCAATGTTCAAAACCAGGAGATTTATAACGCCTGTCATATGCATGACAATGAAAATATGAATATTCTGCGATGCTGACAATCGATTTTATAATCTGAATTTAGATTATTGTTTCTGTTAAACGGATCTTTTTAGGGTTCCGTAGTACCTACAAGGAACCCTTATAGTTTCGCCATGTCCGTCTGTCCGTCTGTCCACGGCATAGCGACGAAACCGTTGGTGCTAGAAAACTGAAATTTTGCATAAACATGTATGTTAACTAAACAAAGAAAGTCGTAGAGTAAAATTTGGAAAAATATTTTTTTTTCAGGTAGCTCCCCTACATGTAAAGTAGGGATGTTTTTTTTTTGTCGCCTTCCCCATAGTGTGGAGTATTGTTAAATAGGACTTTTAAAAACGTTTAGGGGTTGCTAAGACAGTTTTTTGATTTAGGGATCCGTTTGCGAGATAATTAACTTTAAAGAGCAAATTTTTGTTCGAGTAGGGCGTCCCCCCCCTCTAAAAGCTAAACTACTGGATCCTAAAATCTGAAAAAAATTGTGTCGGTAGTACATGTAATGAACTTTAAAGGAATACTATAGCGAAATAACTATAGCGGATAAGTTCACTTCATTAGTTCAAGAGGAATAGGGGTCCGAAATGTCAGATGTAGTTACTCAGAATATTTCGTTCAAAATTCTTGAAACATAAATAAACATACATAATACATATATAAAATCACGCCTTTATCCCACGGAGGTAGGCAGAGACGATGGAACGCCATGTGCTTCGCTCCTTACATACTTCTTTCGCTTCCTCAACATTCATACATCTCGTCATACGTGCTAGCTGGTTTCGTGTACTACAAACATTTCCTTTCTGAAGGACGCCATTTAGTTAAAAAGTATTTTTCTATGGAACCCTACTGCGCGTGGCCCGACACGCACTTGGCCGGTTTTTTTGAATTGTTGTTTCTTAGCTTGAAGAATTTCATTAGTATTAAAGTTCTTTGCGTGATTTACTATTATAAACTTCAACTTACTTACTGACTAACTTACCGTCATCTTTGTGGCCATCAGAACTCATATGTCCTTCACTGGTCAGCACAGCACTCTGATAGGCGGGGTTTGCGTGTTTAAACCTTGCTTCATCACTGCCAAGGTCTACTGGCATGGACACTGGTTCATCAGAGTCAACTGGGAACTTTGGTTCGTTATACCTTTGTCGACTTTTGTCTTCCTGGTACACATTTGGTGCATCCAGGGTGTCATTGTCTAGGTTATTCAGCTCGTAACCATGAGGAGGCACTGGAATTTCAGAATTTGGCTGTAGAATATTAGGATTTGTTTTTATGTAATTACTGTTAATTAGTGATCGGGTACAAAACATTCAAAAAAGTTAATGATGTGATTTATTGCTGGAGAACTTTTAATATACCAATGGACAAGTTGATAGATCATGAAACATTTTATGAAAATAAAATATCGCAAAATAGGTTGCGAGCAATAAATAAAATAATCTTTACAATCCCTAGTAATAAATCACACCTCAAAAATAATAAGGACATATCACTTGTTAACAGTATTAATCGACATTTATGAGTGCAAATGAAAAGGAACAAAGTAGAAAGTTCAACGCACAAGGCTATACAACACTCTTCGGGGCAATGTAGAATGACCGAAGAAGATCTATGGTGCTTCTCTACGATGGTGTGTAACATAGTCCTGGTATGGTTAAATCCGAGTCAGTTTATACGCTGCTTTGGATCAGGGTGTGAAGCAATGGGTATGAGGTCAGTGTGCGGGCCGACAGACAGCGTATTACCCACAGACATTGTAGACAACGCAAGCTTAGTTGATATGGCAACCATTGTTGGCATTACCTTGAAACACTATTAAAACTAACAGAATGGTATGTTTACACCGTTCCAAAATGATTATAATCGACATAATATCACTAACCGTATAACTACTGAAAATAATATCGTATTTGCTTTGTCAATACCTGATATTTAAAGATGTTGTTGTAAATATTGCAACCACATCAATGAAATTAAGTGGAAGCTAATGAGATAAAAATATAAACATCCATTCATTCAAAAATTGTCTGTGAAAAATGTCTCAACAGCATTGTCGAACTATAACCGGTACAGTCTACCGATTCCTTTGTCATTATGTTAGCGTGTGTTCAAATACTGGTATCAGGGATAATAGCTTGCGTAGTCTACGTGTCGCATCTGTGGTCTCACCTGTCAGGCTCAACTTTTGTTTTCTACAAGTGGGTGGAGCAGTGGGGCTGGCTAGTGTCACAGCGCGCGGCCGGCGACACTCAACGCTCTCAGAATAATCCGAACCGTGTTCTACTTTGTTGGAACTTGGAACATCTGCGTGAAACACCTACATCGCTTAGTGTGTGGCGTGTACATTGTATGTGTTCAGTGTTCGATGTAAGCAAAGTTTTGCCGCTTAATAGCTCTGTGCGGTCACTATGAAGCGGTATTCTGACTACGATATAGTTCGGGGTGCTAACTTTGACAAGGTAAACCATACTGTTGAGTTTTGCAGCAACAGAATAATTTAGTAGAAGATTTATTTATAACATTATATTTAAAGATAGCAAGCACATTTGCTCCCGATCAAGGTTACGGCCCAAATCATACTTGATAAGTTATTCACTACGCTTTGCAAGACTAACATGCAACAAATCAAGCAATCAATTTGCAAGCTTTATAACATACATGTGTATGTCACTGAATTTAGATTTGCGAGCTTTTATGTTAGTCTTGCAAAGCGTAGTGATTAACTTATCAAGTATGATTTTGGTAACCTGGATCGGTAATTTCAAAAAGAGGTCTGAACAATCTTGAAAGGAAACAGTACAGTTTACCTTTTTCATTTTATACGTATAGCGTAGTCCGAACCCCATTAAAGGCTGTGTCAGTATAGCAATCTGCAGTTCCAATACAATGATTAATATACATCCGAGATCGCTCGCTGTTTGCAATATTAATGCGAGTTAGCTAATGAACACAGATTCACGGCTAATTGCGTTCGTTTCGTACTATGAATACATTATGAACTAGTATCGCGTAATATGATTTCGCTTCGTCTACACAGGTAATCAATGTTTAATTAAATTCAGATTTGGTTATATTATACGAAAGATGCGTTAACATTTGCATAGTATATTATACATACCGTAAAGTACTGGTGGCATAGGCATTTGTACATAAAGGTAAACTAGTAAAAGTTGTTAGTTTTATACAATGTGTGACGTAATAAACACATTCCATCAAATAACCTAATTAGTCAATTATATTATAATCATTATGCAATATGCATACGCTGAATATAACCGTTATTAGGTTAAACACTATTTGTATATCAAATTAGCTGAACACATTATGCTCGATTAGTGAGCAAATATTGTTATTGAGCATCTATATAATTAATTAATTGTGAATTTGTGAGTGTTTGTTTAATTACAAGGTGACAGGTGGGTATAGGTTACCGGTACCGCAAGTAAATTAGTGCATATTTTGCTAATAAATAACGTAAGCTACTAATTTTTCCATGGACACAGTGCCTTCGATAACTATTTGAATCTATTATTAACAGAAAGTTGTAAATTCATAATTTTGACCACTTAAAATCAATCGTTAATAGTGTCATACAACCTACCCGTTAACTTGAAAAATAAATAAATCTACGCAAATCCTTGGTAATAACTGTAATTTATTTGATTGTTTTATACTTTTTACCTTATAATGATGACTCGCAGAGCTTTGTCACGTCAGGAGGAGTCAAAACTCCAACTGACATTGCAAGAATTGAAAGTTACCAAGGATTTGTGTGCGCAGTTACACAGTGAAAGAGAGGACAATGAGAAAGAACTCATTGAATTATTAAACACTAACTCTAAATTAAAAGGTGACATGACTGCTTTACATGTAGAATGTAGTTTAATTGTTGAGGAACGGGACACTCTCAAAAATTTAGTTGATAAGTTTGATCGCTGCAGTGATGAGTACGAGCAGGCCCTTGCAAGGATCTCCACCTTGGAGCAGGAGCTCCGGGAGGCACACCTACACATCTCACAACTGCAAGAGGATGCCCACAACATCACCGTGCAGGAAAACATAAGTTTGTTTAGTGAGTTAGTAGAGAGTGCTCCGCAGTTGGTTTCTTCTACAATAACACACACTGACACTTTCAGTTATCCTATTGTAGATTTAAGTAATGAAACTCTAAAACAAAATCAGTCAGTGTGTCTGTTAAATTGTGGCAGGAATAAACTGAAAAAATATGTAAGAATTAACAGGTATATTAGAAAAACACAGAAATTGATTAAAAATCAAAAATTAGTATCCAAATGTGCCAAATTTAGCAAAGAAAAGGTAGAATTATTTGATGATTTAGAATTAAGTACATTAAGATTAGAAAATAGCAGGATTAAGTATGATGCTGACACACAGGCCTTACAATTGAGAATTGATAATTTAACAGAATCATTGAAGTCAACTCAAAATAAATATGATTTATCACTTAAAGAGATTAATGAGTATTCAAAGGCCATGGATGATCTCTTGAAATTAAGTAATGACAACACAGAGCGCTTTAATTCACTTGTTAACAACCATTCATGTCAGTGCGCTCGCTCTAGTTCACCACAGCCAGTGAGTGCTCCCTTAGTTTGCTGTGACAATAGTAAGAACTTGTGTGATGGCTCTCATACTAGTGTTAGGACTCAGCAGTCATTAGGTGCATCAATTGATGTAACATGTTGTACACCAAGTGATGCACAACGTACTATTATGTTTAGTGATGGTATTGGAAAACATATGGGCTCAAAACTGAATTCTCTTGTTAAGGGACAATCAGTTGTTAACCATTGCTTACCATCTGCAACATATGATTTTATTATGAAAAGAATTTTAAGTTATAACTTCAGTAATTATAGAAATCTGATTATTTTAGTGGAAAATAGGGGTAATGTTACCAAAAAGGATTTAGTTAATTATTTTGATAATTTATTATCTCTAGGCTTAAGTAGTATAATTTTGTTCACATTCCCCTACTGTAGGAGCCTGTCAGATGCGGAAAATAATCTTAGATATAAGTTGAACAATGTACTACACACTATAAGTACATATAATGATAGTATTCATTTGATTGATACTAACAGTTTTGTTAGCAGCAAATTATATTTGACTAAAGGTAACTATTACCTTTCTGCTAGTTTTAAGCGACAGATAGCAATTTCGCTATCCTATTTTATTGACATTACAGCCAAGAACTTGGCTACTAACAGATCTGCTTCTATTGAGCAGACTAATGACATGCAATTATCTAATGATTATTTGAATCATGACATGAATTATAACTTAGCCTCTATTGAGGGTACTTCTGACATTCTTAATATTAATGATATTGACATTTCTAATTTTCATATTAATTCTGAAATCTGCAATCATTTAAATTAGTTCATGAGACAACAGAGGTAGCAACCTCTAGCTCTAATTTATTACATGTACAATTGATCAATTTAGCTGCAGAATCAAATAGTAATTATATGTCAATACACCCACAAAAATGTACTAATTACAATACAAACGAAAATATAAACCTGGTGCATCAAAATATATGTTGTCTAAATCTGGGTAAGCAACTAGAACTGGAATTATTCATGAAATCTGAAAATATTAGTATAATGTGTGTTACTGAGCATTGGCTTAAGGGGCATCAGCTCATGTTTAATTTCAGCAACCACCAGGTTGGTAGTTCATTCTGCAGGGTCAACACAATACATGGGGGGTCCCTAATTTTACTTAATAAGAAACTTAAATTTAAAGAACGGAAAGATATTGTGTCCCTCTCTGTAGAATGTTCCATAGAACTCTCCTGTGTACAATTAGAGCAGTTCATTATTATTTGCGTATATAAACCTCCCTCCGCAGACCTTAATTTATTTTTAGAAATCATGGATGAAGCCCTATGCAGAATAAATAATTTGGGTAAAACAATTTTAGTCTGTGGAGATTTTAATATTAATATTCTAGTTAATACAACTGCATCATGTCAAATCTTGAGTCTTTTTAAATCCCATAATTTAATAAACTTATTTATGGAGCCTACTAGAATAAGTGCCACCACGGCTACATGCTTAGACAATATTTATACAGATATTAGTCCAACTCACAGAAGTATTATTAATAAACTAGATTCTGATCATTCTGGGCAAATGATAAGTTTTAAAATAAAAAGTAAAAATGTAGTTAGGAAAAAAATTACTTCTGTACCAGTAACAGCTAGTCGCTTTGAACGTATGAGAGTTAACCTAGCTAATAACTTACCTTTCTTAGATAATGACATAGAGCCTAATGTGATGTATAATTCGTTTTTTGATTCATTTCTTCGCGATTTTAACTCAATATTTACTTCCAAGGAGATTACTGTTACTAGTAGTCCTGTCTTTGGTGACTGGGCAACCGCAGGTATCCATAAGAGTAGGCAAACATTGTACATTTTATACTATGAAAGACAATTTAATAGCAGTGAAGAGTTTAAAGAACATGTCAAATCATACTCGAAGATTTTTAAACGCGTTTGTAAAATTGCCAAATCTACATTTATTAAATCTAAAATCAAAAACAGTAGTAATAAAATTAAAGCCACATGGAAGGTTATTAATGAAGAGACTGGGAAGGTTAGATCAAAAAATTCAGACTTTAAGTTAAGTATCAATGGTCAAGTAACCAAGTCAGATTTAGAAGTTGCCAGTGCTTTTGAAGGATTTTTTACTGCTTTTCCTGTCTCTCTAACTAGTGCTTTAGGCTCTTCCTCCTCCGTTGCCGAGTCGTTACTTAAAGATAATGTGCCTGAGTTTTACAATAATTTCGATTTTCACCATGTTAATTTGTCTGATTTTAAAGCCGCGTTTAAATCAATTAATATTAAGAAAACGGCTGATCTATGGGGCATTTCTGTACATATTATAAATTCGTTGATTGACATTATTGCACCTGATTTAATCGTGATATTTAATAGATGTATTGATTGTGGTGTGTTTCCTGACTTAATGAAATTAAGTAAAGTCATTCCATTGTTTAAATCAGGTAGTACATTAGACCCCACAAACTTCAGACCAATATCGGTGCTACCTACGTTTAGTAAAATTTTTGAAAAATTAATTCTCGCGCAGTTACTTAAATATTTTAATGAAAACAATCTGTTGCACACTAAACAATTCGGTTTCACTCGCGGACGGTCAACATGTGATGCTGGGGTAAAATTACTGGAATGCATATTTGAGGCTTGGGAAGAGTCGCGGGATGCCTATGGGGTGTTTTGTGACTTATCTAAGGCTTTTGATTGTGTGCAGCATGAAACTCTAGTCAAGAAGTTACACCACTACGGTATAAGAGGCATCGCTCTGGATCTTCTTACTTCATATCTAAGCGATAGGATTCAGAGAGTAGATGTCAATGGAAAGCGTTCGCATGGATCAGCTGTATCAATGGGGGTGCCACAAGGCTCTATTTTAGGGCCTTTCCTGTTTCTCTTGTATATTAATGATTTACCTCATCTTGTTAAGGATAATCATGAGATAGTATTGTTTGCGGATGACACTTCTTTAGTTTTTAAGGTAAAAAGACAACAATCAGTAATTGACGATGTAAACAATGCTTTATCAAAGATAGTGAACTGGTTTAGTGCTAATAACTTGCTTTTAAATGGTAGTAAAACAAAATATATTAGATTTTTTACAAAAAATGTTAAGCAAGTCAAAACTAGTGTGGTGATGGACAATGAGGAATTGGAAATGGTCAATAAGGTTGTCTTTCTTGGTATAACATTAGACTCTAAATTACAATGGGGCCCACATATAGAAACGTTGTCTGGTAGACTCAGCTCAGCAGCTTACGCCGTAAAAACAATTCGTCAACTGACCGATGTTGACACTGCGCGTTTAGTTTATTTTAGCTATTTTCACAGTATAATGTCATATGGTTTATTGCTTTGGGGTAGTGCCGCGGATATAGATTCAATATTTGTGCTCCAGAAACGAGCTATTCGAGCTATCTATATGATGAGTCCCAAGGAGACACTAAGAAATAAATTTAAAGAGATACATATTATGACGTTACATTCTCAATACATTTACGAAAATTTAATGTACGTTCACAAAAACCAAACGAAATTTAAGAAAAATAGTGATCTCCATAAATTAAATCTAAGGAACAAAAACAAACTCGCTGTGCCCACTACTAGGCTCCATAAAATCTCTAACTCGTTTCCAGGTCAATGTATACGCTTTTACAATAAACTTCCTTTAGACGCAATAGAATTATCAATAGGTAAATTTAAAAAATATGTTAAAACTAAATTATGTCAAAAAGCTTACTATAGTATTTCAGACTACATAAATGATAATAGTATTTGGAAATGAATTGCTCTTCTTATGTGATTTTTTTTATGTACTTTTATATTGTTATATTTTTCATTTTAAAAGATGGTGCACATGAGTTTCTCACCAGCTCTTCTCATAATGCAATACCCATCGGAGCTGGTACTTGGATTGATTTTAATTCGATTCTAAACAGTTTGATTAAAATTAATCTGAGCCCCGGTTATTCAAATCATTGTAATTAGTATAATTTAGTATTATTTATTATTTACTTTTATATCATTTTTTGTAATGTTTTGACGTGTTCAAGCGCCTCCTGGGGCCTATGAAAATAAATGATTTGAATTTGAATTTGAATTTGAATTTAAAATTTGTAGTTACCGAGTAGTAGCTAACATGGCCGCTCTATACTGGGTGTAAATGACATCGTGATATAGCCGCCTATCAGTCCATGATTCTGAAACCCTAGGTGCGAAACAATTCTTCCGGGAAATCCGTAAGTTTGCGAGAAAATTTACGTACGAAAGCTAAATAAACATATTACAATCAATATTACAAACATATCTCAATAATAAACATATTACATAACCTAACTTGCATATTTTTTTTTGTAATATTGATACACCATATTTAAATTTGAATTAACATTGACATTAATTTTATTTATATTTTATTTTTATTAATCTGATTGACATTAGTTTTATTATGACATTTCACTTTTTTATTGTTGATCGTTATTATTTGGAAATACTATACTACTGTTGCATGATAATATATTATTATTATAGTGACAGTTATACTACTATGTTAATGCGTAGTGGCATTCTCTAACAGTCAACCTAGGGTGGTGCAGAGAAACAAATAATATACACTGATTTGAAAATCGATTTAATACATATATATGGTACATACATACATAATACTTTAAATACGTCAATAATATACGCAAATGTATGTTATTGAATATTGATTATTTGGACAGAGTATGCTTTTATATTTAACAACTTAATGTACGCATGTTGTGATAAATAAATAATCTTTATCTTTATTATCTTTATCTATAAGCTTTTTACACCCATGGTCTCAGATCCATGTGCTGAATCTCTGATAAACGGCTACGTCACGAAGTCATTTACACCCTGAATAGTGATCAAATATTTCATCGTAGAAATGCCAAGCAAACTGCTTTCAGATGCGAATATCACGTTAGGCATTGTATCTAAACTTCAGCATCACTTCAAAATTGACGTATTAAAGTCAGGTTAGTGTAGCCTTAACCTATGGAGCAAAGGTCGGGTTCACCTTTAATCCATTTATAGCACTTTCGATCACTTAACAAGTTTAACCTTTCAGTTACCGGGAAACTGTAAAGCGGCAAATTAGAAGTGACGTTATTCTAGTGTTAATATCTTTTTCAAATTTAGAATCTCCGTAAACACGATGAGTATAGTTTTTTGGAATTGCATTGAACATTTTATAAGGTTTCATTACATAACATTTTTTTTCTATAACGCACCGTTTTCGAAATATTTGAGAAAACACAAAAATTTAATCTTTTATCCCCCTCCCCCCTTCCGGCTCACCTCTAAGGCGCCAGAGCATGTTTACTCTTTAAGTAACCTTTAAGAATAAATTTCTTAGGGGCCAGCTCACGCACTTTTTAGCCATTTTTTCGATTGGACTAGTTTTATAACTGTCTACCTATCGCCTAAATTATGACATAAAACTAAACCCGATTAATAGAAAGTGTACTTTTTTGTATAGCTGTATCTACCCAAAGCCAAAGCTTGGAAGCGTTGTCACATGAAGCACGTACCATTGGGTTGTTCGTAATGATTGTTGTCCTTGGTGAGCTTCCGGTACTTCCGAGGGGATAGGCACGGGGATCGGGAACCGTCGCCGGCGTCGGGGGTGAGCCGGCGAGCTGCTAGATCGCATAGCATCGATACTGCTTCAGGCCTGAGAACATTATTGCTTTTAGATTCAACAACTTTTAATGTACATTCAGAAAAAAATCAAAAGTGAGCACGCGGACACTTTCCGATGATACAAAGGTAAAGAAAAAGATTGAATGATCACGATTAGTAAAGATTGTTAAATGCCCGTTGACATTACACATGTAGTCTGAAGCGTAATACAGCAAGAAAATCCTTCGTCAAAGCAATAATTACTGTTCACTGCTTTTTGATTGAGCACTTGTAGAGGTATTTGATCCTTGCTTTATTAAATAGTGCTGTAGTTATATCCATAATTAAAATGATGACTGAGCCCGCAAAAGTGAAAAATGTGAATTTGAAAAATGAGAAACCTTATTAAAATATAGGTAAACAAAAACCAAATGCAATTTTTTTTACATACTTTAAGTTAAACTCATATTATGATCATTCAAAATTTTATGGGCAAGTCCATGTTAAAAAATATTTTTTATTGAATAATCCACACAATTTCTAGCAACTTTCGTAATGAAACCATTTTCATAAACGCAGTATTTTATATAGCTATAAAAAAAAATCATAACTTCACATACAAGCTACAATACGATGACGTCACGTCTATGTAGCCGTTTATTTGGAGCGTTTGGGCGAGTCTATTATTAATGTGAATTTAAAATTGAATTATCTCAGGAAGTTTATGTGATATCAAAGTATTTTTTTAAAGACGTTTCTAATATCGAGAGGTGTTTTAATTACATACATAAATAAAAATTTGTCATCATGCCTATTGTTTTTCTTACCTCAGCGGGGGTTTAGGCCTATTTATTGGTGCATCGGAGTCGGTGACTACGTCCCTGGGTGACATGGGAGACAGAGGAGTAGCGGCATGGTCCCGGTATAACCGCAGGCGCACTTCGCTCCCACACGAACGGAGGAACAACACAGCTTCCGCGTGAGACATGTTGGACATTGGTGTGTCGTTTACCTGTAGGTAGAAGTAAATTAATATATAAGTCTACTACGGGGGTGCATGAAAGGAGCCTCCCCGAGTGACGTACACAACAATTCCCTACGTCCGTCGCACCCTGGGCAATTCGCGAGTTCTTAAAAGCGAATTGGCTAATCCTTTCACCACGATGGCAAGTCAAAACCTTGACCACCTTACTGACTGTCTAAAATACCCTACCACCTGCACAAGAGAGGCTCATGAACGCCGACAAGAGCGCCATAACAGTGACCACTTATTGGACCAATAAAATTTGACTCAGCCATCGACACGACGAAGAAGAAGAAGAAGTCTACTATGTTGTCGCAAACTTTAATTGGAGATGTAGCAAGTTTGAGCAACGGCGAACAAAACCGAAATAACTCAAAAAAATGTGTATTTTTTTCAATTTTGCCTGTTTTTAATATACACGTTAACTTGAGGAGGTTCTTAAGTTAATGTATATATTTTTTTTTACCCTAGACCACACATAACTTTTACTGAATGGTCCGATTTGATAGTAATTTTTTTTATTTGTAAGAGTATATCTTGGGTGGTCTAATGAATACCACGTTAAGTCTTCTACATTTCTTCATAGATGCAAAAAAAATTACAGTAAATTAGCTTATTGTTTGGGGCCGACTCAAAATTACATAGATATAATATTTTATAGTTTATCTAACTAAGTCCAATTCCCAAGACTTACAATTTTCACTTAACGTTGACTTTTTAGTTATTTTCTTCACCCATATTAGCTAGTTTTTTAATTCGATTCCTCCGTCACTATTATCGCCGTATTGTGTTTCCAAACAACTACTAAGATATCGTACCAGACACACGATAAATCCTTTACAAGGAATATTAAAATTCCGTCATATTAACGTACCTTTAATATTTTCTAAGTTCACTACGAAGAAAACAATTTCCCAAAATTCATCACGCATTTCACCTTCATTAGTAATTCGAGGAGGCGCCGAATTCGTACAAAGAACCTTTGATACACAACTCGTATTGACACGTGAGTCATTAAAATGAAGCAAGCAGACTCGTTAAACGAACGCGAATACAAAGAACCATGTGAATCAATATTGTTGTACTAGTATGTGGTTAATATTTGTAGATATTACAACAACTGTAATGGTTAAGCTTATGTACCATAATATATAGCATGATAAATGTGACACAATTAACAAAATTTTACTTGTCAGACAGTAAATAAGACGAAGAGAGTACAGAGATCAGTTTGTTTACGGATAAATAACACAAAGAGAATCAATTCGTTAACGGATAAGTTGCCTTTGGGTGTATGGTAGAATTAATTACATGATTATGTAATAAAGCTGTAAATATTTTATTTTAAACGTAGAACTAGTTTTATATTTGAAAAGGGCTCATTCGAACTAACCAAATAAGCCCAAAGTCGATGGGTATAACTTATTTAGTTTAAGAGTTCCTCTGTTAACCTTCCGGTGCCATTATCAAACGAGCTGAATGCTGAATTGTGGTAAATATACTGCAGTACAATCATAAATATGTTATTTAGTTATGAGATCCACTTACAGCAACAATTCTATCGCCAGGCTGTATCCTCCCATCGCTGAGCGCCGGTTCTCTCACCAGAGCCCTGACGTAATGCCCCAGCGCGCTGTGGTCTTCCTTTCTCAGGGTGAAGCCCAGGGAGCCGTTCACCTTCGTCATTATTATGTCGAACTCCTGAAAAATATAAAGCAGTAATTAGATAGGAGCTTTGTTAACTAAAAAACCAATATAAGTAATGGCATGCATTAAAATCTGTTTTTAAAGCTCAAAGAGCTAATTCTTTTTAACAGATAAGACAATAATCTTTGCCGAGATCTCTAGCGACTAGCACTATCCAGATGTTCCTAATTATGTCGCATACTTAAGAATATACTAAACAAAAGTAGTTCTATAAATTGCTAATACAATCACGAAAAACTAGTTAAAAGTGGTTAAATTTAATATCGACTTTGCTTCAATACTAGAGCAGAAAAGTTTTTTTTTCATTAGAATTCTTGCGAGTCAAATCTAATAAATGTCTAATACAGCCAGTGACCTCAATTCTTTACAATTTCTAGTTGAAATGTTTCCAACTACATTTCACATTCATTAGATTTCACTACAGGAATTTGCACATTCTGGCAACAGTGTTTCGATGCAATCAAGGTTTCGTTGGTCATTTCATTATATATTTCAAAACTTACTACTCAAGTTGAAAATGAATATAGGCCATGTCGAAAATAAATAAATATTTCGGTCATCTCAATTCATCCAACGGAGTAGAAAACTCAGTTTTATATTTAGCACTCCATTTGTCATGTTGAATAATGTTTAAAGGGTCAGTTTCCAACCATAAATCAATCCGCTTTCTGAGGGCAACACTTCCCGGCCATCTTTGGTAAAAATAGTGCTGTATAATTGATTAACATGGACAAAACTTCAGCAGACAATATACTAATGAAGGTCTTTAAGATTAAGTAAGAGCTGGATCATTAACTTTCATTCTTAAACCAGAGCAATAATATTAAGTAGAGATTGTAATTCTTATAATTACCTACTTTAATCTCAGTTTGCCAAAACCGGCACATTAACATTTTAATTAAATCAAGGTTTTTCGTGAAAGGTTCGATACATTCTTTAACCACTATGATAACCAAGAATGTACCCTAATTTGATAGACGTACTTTCTACTGATAAAATGTGTCAAAATCTGTTCTTTTCATCCATTTCTGTCTTAACAGTGTATTTGAAAATAAATATACAAGGTTTACTTATTTAATTATAGATAGTAGAGAATTTATTAAGAAGTTTCTTGGCTGCTTTCCCAATGTTGAGGCATTCAAAGACGGCGAGTTTTTTGTCTATTTGAAGTCAAAATTGTACTGATCAACTCCGTCTTACTGTTAATTAATGAAAAAGCTTAGCACTGTTCTGTTTGCAGCATTTTTTTATGCTACGTTGTATTTGCGCATTGTGTGGGCATTTTTTGCGCAAATAAAGCATGTGGTTAACTTGCGGAAGTTCTATACAGAAGGTTTACCTTTTTATCACAACTATCTGAACACAACCATACCTTTATCCACAATGCAGGCGTTATGCCATGGTGTTAATCACCTCGTTCATTAGTCAGTTCAAATAGCTAACACACAATGTTTCTGTTAAGTCATTAGTAGAAGCAACACGTCACTAACATTATTGTAATATGTTAAATGCTGCATACATTACTATTAGGAATGGTTATTGCGGACAAATGTGGTATGTTTTTGTTTAGCACTTGTATTGTTCCATGTTGTGGTTGTTTGAGAGGTTTAAATATATTATCTCTAGTTTAAATACGGAAGTTTAAAAGACAATTGATGAATAAGTAAAGCGAACAAGAAGTCTGAGACGATAAAGAATTGGTTATGTAAGAACCCACGTAACAACAAAATAAAACATTTTACTTTTATCAAA
Organism: Hypena proboscidalis; assembly: GCA_905147285.1. NCBI lineage: Eukaryota > Metazoa > Arthropoda > Insecta > Lepidoptera > Erebidae > Hypena > Hypena proboscidalis. The sequence continues at coordinate 6,125,192 of LR990132.1, forward strand.
GGCCTTAGAAAATGACCGTCTAAGCCATTTACACCAACATGAAACGATTCAGACTCGAAAACCTAAAGTGTACCCATTCATTTGCAAGATGATGATAAAGCTTAACATTACCCTGATCGTTTTAACAACAAAGTTCCGCATTTGTATTTTATAAAACGTCTAAACCAATTCGAATAATATCAGTATTATCACTTATACTTGAAAAGAGCTTAAAACCCCTTCTCGGATTAGAACAGCTTGCGTGCGTCCCCTGTATACAACTTAAACGCTAAATTTCCATACAACATTACGTGAACAACTCACCACTGATCCATCATCCTGTATGCGTGGAACAAAGAGATTTTATTAATAACTTGCACGGATTGTATTACGAGTACATGATAGAATACAACAGAAATTAAGCTTAAGCGGTTACCACATTAGGTAATGTGTTCATGTGCACGGTTTATTTTAGCGGTTTTAACGGTGGAACGTTTTGGTAGCACTTTTAGGACCAATACACACACTTTTCGTGCTAACAAGTCATTGTAGCATTATGAATTAAATAAATAATAAAAATATTTATTTTCTCTTTTACAAATTCGTAATAAAAATACATTGGAATGTTGTACAAACAGAGACTGGTGTCTGATTTAGGAGAACCTGTGGTTCAGATCACCAGGATATGATATTTTTATTACTACCAGATTTGTCTTAATGCTAGTTTTACAGCAATTACTGAAGTACCAAAAATTTTATTTGACAAAAAAAGTTTCTTAAACAAATAAGACAAGACAAGATTAGAAGATTATCTACCAAACTAGTTAGTTAGTTCAACACACGTAACATAAGCCTAAAAGCAGATTCAGCCAATTTCAGAACGAAAAATATAAAGTACATCCGTAAACTTTACTTCTGTTACTTTCTATGTATTGTATATCGCATGGCGTCTACATTCTCAAATAAAGAGCGTGTTAACAAATTTGTCGCGTTACAAATCTCACGATTATAAGTTTTTGTTATTCGATTCTGAAAATAACATTGTAATGATTAGTTGGAAATGGTATGTGGAAAAATGGTCTCGAATTTCAGATGTATTTTAGTTCAGGTTAGTTGCTTTATGTTATCAAAAACATATACTAAAATTTGTATTAATAGAACTCTAGAACCAAATACACCTTTTCTGAAATTGGTGTATTGTGCTAAATTGTTAATGTTTTGATATTTTATTAGATGGTATCTTTTACAAGCCCTTTACTGAATATTTTTTTCCTTTTTTGATTTGACTTAATATGATTTGGATATTGATTTACTAAAGACATTTACATTAATAGTACGAGTTTATCCTACGGGGTCCCAGAGGTCCTGCCCTATTTTCAGCCCTTTCAAAATAGCTGCTAGCTTTAGCCAGTAATTTCAGCCTACTATTGATTTGTTGTGTGGAAAGCATTACACAAAATGCTATTAAACGATATGTTTAAATTGTATTGATCAAATAATTCTCGACAGAGCGAGTTAATAGAATCAAATTATCTGCTTAATAATGGATCGTGGTACCGTGGATTACAGCATTGGTGTACTATAATTTGTGGATCAAGCCATTGGTGTATTACTCCAATTTGTGGATCACGGCACTGGTATATATAACAACTATAATTATCGATCACGAATAATAGCTATTTAATCTACCATTAGCGATATTGGATGGTTGTAAATTGTTTATCTAGTGTGTTAATAACATGAATGTATTCAGGCTTTGTTTAAATTTGGTTTGTTAGAGATATGGTTAATAACTCTTGATAGTTTTGTAAAGAAGATGATATTTAGGCGTTAGTTTAATTTCGGGAAGGACGTTATAATATCTAACCATTTAGGTCTGTGACAACTACATATTATAACAAATATAAGTTTTGAGACTAAAATGGTTATTTTCTTACTAAATATAAGATACAATGGGATATTTACCATGTATATGTGTGGTACCTAGCGTGTTATTTCGATATTTCAGGGATGTTGCAATCTCTTTGTTTACGATAAAACAATCATAACAAACCTATTTTCATGGCCTTGTTCAAAAAGTTAAAAAGTTACTTACGCAATATTTTATTATTGAAACATTAACCGCCACGGTTTTAGTAAAATTTGACACTTGTATTTAATTATAAATCTATTAGCTAGACAATTGTCAAAATATATTATTATTTTAACTCATTTTACATTATTGTTCCAATCACCAACATTCTTGTGGATGAATGAATTTATACGCGGTTCCATGGTTTCACATCGCTGATGGTAATGCATTTAGCCATTAGCCCACGAGATGGTAATCATTCTTCTAGATTATCATTACATTATTATGTGCTTTCGAATATGCTTTATTTTGATTTCATTTTTTAATTTATTTAATGTCTGTCGAGGATTTCAGTGAAAACTACATTATAAAGTTTAATTCAGCTTGGCTTGATTAATTACGTAGTCATGTGAAATGAGAAGTATGCATTATACATAATTTTTAATATACAGTCAAAACCAGATATAACGACATTGAAGGGACCGTATACTTCGGACGTTCTTTCCGATAGTTGTTATAAACAATATACACAAGTAATCATATTAATAGTCATAATATATGTATGTTTGTAGTATGGGTATAGGTTATGCATATGAAAATAAGTCGAAATATGCAGGGTCAAGAGCCTTTGCGCGGCAAGAGGTTGGGATAAGTTTTGTAAATATAATATATTTTAAACTTTTTATTTATTTATATCTATAATAAAAAATATATCTATATGATATTGGTATGCTATTTCAAAAAATAGGTAGCAATGTAGCGTGCGCTTTTCAACAAAATGACTGCGTGAATGAATTTTCCGTGCAACCGCACTGCACGAACTGCACAAAGTATTGATGTCAATGTAGTAAAAATTCGTTTCGAACAAACAATTTTTCAGCAGTAGTCTAGGCAGCACTGCACCACTTTGTATCATATTTTATTTAAGTTATCACTAAGATTTTCATTTGCTTGCTTGCACTACCGCGTGAAACGGAGTATGACGCGATAAATTATAGATTTTACAGACTTCCAGTCGGCAGATATAAATCGTTTTGTCGGTGGAAAACGAACTAGTAAAGTAGCTTATAAATAATATTTCTATTTATTAGATTCTCAATTCCACCTGAACAAATTTCTGCTGCAGTGCACGTTTTCGCTACAGTTTAGAATAACTCTTTAAACGCTGGCGTCTAATTTATGTGAAATATCGTTTCCGTAGCTACGAGGGTTGCTAACGAATGGAAGAAAACTGTAGAAGAAAACACTTGAATAAGGACACAATTTTCCTGAGCTTTTATAATAGGTCAAAAGCGTGCCGCCGCCCGGTATTTTAACACTGTGATTGAAACGTATTCTTGGCGAATAAATATTTATTGTTTACCAATACTTTTTGAGAATTCGGTTTTTTTAAAGGAATTTTGCGTATTTGGCGTTAACGAATGGTTGCCTCACCCCCGTCAATGAGTTGAGATAAATATTGTAATTTCCTTTAAATTGTAATAATATGTTATTTGATGAATGAAAATGAGGTATTTTGATGAAATTTATTAATAAAATAGAAAGTTAATTATATTTACAAGGTTCCTTCGTTTTGAAAACTTGTAATAACCTGTTGTCTAATACTGAAAAAGTCACATTTATCTGGCCGTTCAAAACTACGGTTGTTTGGATGCCTATAATTTTTAAAATAAGAAGTCTAAAGATATTTTAAAATCGAAGAAACATAGATATTGATGGTTTAAATTGGCTGTGCAAAAATTACAAAATTGTGATGAAAAATGTAAAAGATACAACCATACTCATTTTGTATGAGAATACGATACCGATTGTCCCCCCTTAAGTGTAAATTACGGTGAGACATGCCATATATGCGTGTCTTCTTTCTAACCTAAGCTTTCGAATCTATATATATAAAAATGAATCCCTATTTCCCTTGGTCACGGCATCACGTGTGAACGGTTAAACCGATTGCGCAGATTCTTTTTATGTTGTGTTTGTTATAGTCAGGAGATGGTTCTTATGAAATAAAAAACTTGCGTGGAAAATTATAACATTTAAGAATACTTAACCACTAGGTATATTAAATTTTCTAATGATTTTCTAACGTAACCTTAGCGCTTTTGACAATATGAACTTTTTGAATTTACCTTTATGGGGTTTGACATAACATTGACATATTGCGTGCTGCAAATATCGTCACAGAGAATGTTTGCATAGTTAAGCTTTGCATAGGTAAGTAAGTAACCGTGGTTGGGAGAGCCACGGTGAAGCTAAGTGGACCCCGAGGAGGGGGCTGCTCTTCGGGCTTTTGGGAAAAGCCCATGTGGGAGCAGCCCAGGTTGCGGTGTCTTCCGGGGGAGGCACTGCAACCAGGCCGAGCCGTAATGTTGTTACGACATTGCGGCCGGGGAGTTGCGGGGCCGCGGTGGGAGAGGAGTGCCGGTATCACGGTGCGCCGTTCTCCCTACCTTCCGCGGTCTCGGCGGGGCCGCAGCCGTCAGTACTGCGGCGTGGTGGGGTCGCAGGGGAAGAGGAGTGTCGGTATGACGATGCGCCGGTCTCCCTATCCTCTGCGACCGATGCGTGGTGGGCGGCGGGACCACACATCTATCTCGCCGCAATGAGGACCGGGTCGTCAGATTTGGGGGTGTCTGATGGCCATTGCACGCGGTCCTCGCGTTGGTCACGGCTCATTGTGTGTCCCAATGAGCCGTTAACTGGGAGGGGTCACAAATAGTGACCGTCCGCGGCGGGTTCGTGGACGTATGCGAAAGCGTTCCCACGTTCCTGCCATCATGCGGGAGGAGGACATCGTGGTGGTTTTAGTCGGTAGGCCGGCTTGCCGGAGAGTCCGACATAACCTCTTCAGTGCCCCTACGCTGAGAGGTATGCGTAAAGCATTTCCCCACGTAAAAAAAAAAAGGACAACGTCTGTCGGGTCAGCTTGTAGCATATAAAATTCATATAATATTATCTTTACCCCATACTGCACATCGTAGACGGGCATGGGTCGGTCTAGGTCGGGCAGCCGCAGGTCCCTCCGGTCCGGCTCGGGGCTCTGCTCGCGGCGCCCCCGGCCCTCTGAGGACGACGTCGTCGCACTCGACGTCGTTTGGGATAGCCTGTGGATAAAGGAAAAACTTTAGGATCCAAAGATAACACTTATGACAAAGGAGAAATAGGGCTGTCCTATATTTATTATTACTTTTACATTTTTTAAACATACATCATTATATTGCTAAATAAATACAGTTGGTTAATTTAAAACTTTATATTTTAATTATCGTTGTCTTTGCTGAATCACTGTCGTGCCCGCAGATAAAGTACTATTAGGTAAATAGTATTCTAATTAAGCTCCCTCGCTAGGTATACCATAATATTATTAAGATAAACATGGCTAATTACTGTTATTGTTTCAAATTAACCAAAATAGTATCTTGTGTTTCATCTAGGTATCTAAGTTAATCGACAATCTTAGTCAATCTTGATACAAGAAACAACTTGTCTCCAAGAGTCAAAGGTCGTATTAGAGATGCTATCAGATCTAATCTCTCTCCGTCCAACCACGTCCACATCGCAGTGACATGACACAGTATTCATGAGACACGTTCGAACAACAGCAGTTGTGTGAGCGATTTCGTGATACAATGCGATGGAGTCCGATAGGCTGTAGGCGCCAATGTATAGCGCTGGAGGCACAAATTAGAAGCCCCAAATACATTTACCCCGAAATCCATTTCGTCGAATGCTGAATATCATTCAGAATTGGAGTGTTTCGTCATTTCACGATTTGATGTGTCGGGTCTATCCATTTCTGATTAATTTTGGAGTACAGTCAGTGGCACAGTGAGTTAACTATGCAGGGCAAAAACTTCTAAGTCATACTAAACTTACCACACCAGTTATGGATAAGTGAGTTACATATATAAATAGTACCTATATGACACTTATTCAATATGTAATTCACACTTGTATTCACGCTAGTTTGGGAATCAGGGCTTATATTTATATTGTGAAATGTATTTTGTTGCAATAAATAATTTATTATTAGTATATTTATTTAGTTTTCACTATGGCGTTGAAGTTTTTGCCCTGTATACCTAACTCGTTGGCCCACTGTATGTACAAGAAAATGAACCAAATATTTTTTTTAACCTTTTCGAATGAGCTTTGCTTTGACCTAATCTGTCGCTAAAAGTTAAGTTATGTTTTTAATTCTTTTATCTGTTGAAAATTGTGTAATCAATTTTGGTTTGGAAAATTCGTGCATTACTTTCTGTCACCGACTCTACCGCTGTACTGTAAGTATTATTAATACAGTATGGTTTTGTATGTACTACAATAACATATCTAGAAGATATAAATCTGTGTAGGTGTGTAGGCTAACACGAACCATCGTGTTTAACTTATTTATGTCTTGGGACATGCATGAGTGAGTAAAGAGCAAGGGATGATGAAGGGACAAATGAGTGGCGTGACGTGTAGCGTGGACCGTAAATGAGTGTTTACCTCAGGAATATGGAGGGACATAATGTAAGTGGTCCTTCTTTAAGGGCCATTATGAGCCATTGAATTATATTGCGTAGCTTGGTTGTAGTCTTTGCTGACTCGTAATTTTATGCGTTTATCTTGATGGCAAAAGGCTTTCAAAACACATACGAGTGTTTGGGATTTATTTAAAGACAAAGCAAAACGCCTAATCGGCGCTTCTAGCGACCAGAACCGAATAAGCCTTCTGGCCACGGTATCCGCTGTGCACAGCGATGCAGAGGAAATTTATGATGCATAATGTAATTTACTATTTAATTTTGATTTAATTTATTTATTAATTGTATGTGTGTGTGTTATATAGTTTTATTATTAGTCATAAGTTATTTTTAGTAAGATTATCTTTCTGTTAATTCTTGGTAATGTTAATAAATAAATAAATAATTAAATATGAAACACATACTAAGTTTTCTAAGCAAGCTTCAAAGGACCAAATTCACAGCATTTTAAAGTCATAAAATCTCCTGTTTTTTTTTGGATCTTTTCCTTTTTCACGTGTTAACTTATTTATCATGCAGGACATCAGTGACCTTACTGTGAGGGATGATGAAGGGACAAATGAGTGGATGACGACAAAGAATGTTTACCTTAGGTATAGGGAGGGACATAATGTAAGCTGTCCTTCTCTAAGGGCCATAGAGGGACGTCGAAGTGTATTGCGTAGCTTTTTCTGTCTAATAAAAGTCACAGTAGGCTTGTTGTACTGAGATGCTCTGAGCGTTTGTTTATCGTGTTTTTTGAAAAAATAACTACGCACTTGGGAGTGCTCGAATTGGGGAGACCTTTACAGATAAAATGACAAGGATTTCTCTGCTATAATTTGAACAATGTTATATCCAATGTCTGTTTCTGAAATAAATTTGCTTTAAAAATAGCTAAAAATACTGTCTCGATGGTCTAGTGGTTACGGTATGCGCCTCTTACCACGAGGTCTCGGAATTGGTGCCCGGGCAAAGTGTTATTTGTGAACTTTCCATCAGGAAATTCACAACAATAGCACGGAGTTTTAAAACCGTGCCCGGTGGATGGCTATAGGCTCTCCCCCTACCTCATGGGACCTAAACATAACAGGAGAAATGTGGGTGTTGTACACTTCTGCCACACCTTTCGGGGCAATATAGGCGTGATGTTATGTTATGTAAAAACAGTTTTTCAGGGATGAGTATTTATTAGTAATTCATTCAAGTTAATACCTCTATCATAAAAAAATAGTATACTTTAGGCATACTAAGCTTCTTATATAAAATTATTAACTTCCAGTAATAGTAGAAGCATTATGAAAAATACTAAGCTTCTACCACAGCATAGTTATTCTTAATAACTATGCTGTGGTAGAAGCTTAGTATTTTTTCAAAAATTAGACAACGGGTCTAAATCGCGTAATTATTATAAAGGTAAATAAATACCTATGCTCGACGTTTCGAATGACTTGCATCATTCTTGGTCACGAGCCGACTGGTGAAGCTGGTGAAACGTCGAGCATAGGTATTTATTTACCTTTATAATAATTACGCGATTTAGACCCGTTGTCTAATTTTTGAAAAAATACTTAGCTTCTACCACAGCATAGTTATTCTTACATAATGCTTCTACTATGACTGGAAGTTAATATATCGTTAATATATTCGCTTTTGTATCATATTATTATCGTAAACTTGAGAATCATCAGTTAGGAAGCAGTTATTATACGTAATATTCTCGCTTCCCTCATCGATTTAGTTATTATTTATTTCTTATTGTTCTTAACTTCTGTATCATTCTGTGTGTCATCATCTTCAGCCTCATCAGCGCGGGAAAATGGTGGCAATAGCATCAAAAATTTATATTTACCCAAGAGTTCTATATCCGACCGGATGGCGGAGTGGGTAGTGTACCTGCCTGCGACGCCGAGGTCGAGGGTTCGATTCCCACTTAAGACAAATCTTTGTGTACATGAACATGGTGGTTTGTCTTAGTCTGGGTGTTTCTATGTATAATAAGTATGTATTTACGAAATAAAAGTACCTATATATGTATTAGTGTCAGTTATTCTAGAACCCATAGTACAAGTTCTGCTTAGTTTGGAACTAGATAGCGTTGTGTGTGAGTTGTGAAATATTTATTTTATTATATCAAAATGAATCTTATGAATCTTATTAGGTATAAGAAAATACACGAAAGAAGTCTGAAAATAACCACATCTCCCTTTCTTGGTAATAAACTCTGTATTACGTAAATGATCCTGTCACTACATCGCCAAGTTGCCATCGCTTAAAGGCAACCGGAAATATCCGTGGGATGTAAGGGATGTTATTCTGTGTTTGGGTTCTTAAGGACGCCGGGACGTCCGGTGGGATTGCCAAAATGTGTAGGCAACTCACACTTGACCTTTTCAATGTGTGTCGAATATAACGAAGATGTTAGAGCTATAAAGACTGTGATCATAACTGACTTAGTCAAATTATTATTCGTTGGCAAATTGTACCAAGATAATAAATAAATAAATAAATATCACACTTCATACACACACACAACGCTATCTAGTCCTAAGCTAAGCAGAGCTTGTACTATGGGTACTAAAATAACTGATACTAATACATATATACTTTTCTTTTGTAAATAAATATTCATTATACATAGAAACACCCAGACCAAGACAATTAAACCTCCATGTTCTGCACACAAAGATTTGTCTTGAGATGGAATTGAACCCGCGACCTATTCGTCGCACTACCCACTTCGCCATCCGGTCATGTACAGTCGGCCAATGAGTTGGGTATGCAGGGCAAAAACTTCTACTTTCTGTAAATGCATTGTCTTTACAGATTAAAAGAGCAATCACAAACTTCCATGTTAGTCGATTACCAATATTTAAAGATGATTTTCAGATGATCCAAATCAGAACAGCAAAGGTCTAATGGGACGAAAATGTTACTTAGATTACTACTGGTTTATAAGCTCTATTTCCTCGTATTTGGTCGATCGTGAAAAGTGTTAGGATGTCAACCGCATCAATTGAACATGCCTCGATCATTCTCAAGCTGTTGCTCCTAAAACCTGGCTTAGTCAGACAGATGAATAAATAAACAGTATGTACCTACAAAATGTATTACAGTACGACCACGTAGTTAACTATTAATATGCTGCTATTTTTGTAGCGACCCTCACGTTTATTTTTGAAGGTTCTAGTGTATTTACATGGTATTGTTTACCTGGCATGCATGGGGTGACAGTTGAGAGGGTCGAGCGGTGGAAGGTGCGGCGGGTGGGGCGTGCGGGCTGGCGGCGTGGGTGGCTCGGGCGGCGTCACCGAGTCCAGTACGTCGTGCGGAGGCCGGCACACCCGAAGCTCCACCCGGGCTGCCGCTGTTCGAAGAACTTCAAGCGCCTCCTGTTTATATCCAGACAGAGGTCATGCATTAATGGTCAATAGATCCTTCAGAGTATATCTTGTTAGAAAACTACCACCGTACAAAGAACTGTAAGCACCTCTGTTTGTGGCCGGATAGAGGCCACAAATTAGTGGTCAATTGCGTCTTCAGGGTACATCTTCTTACAAAACGTGTTAGAGTAAAATTCGCTTCAGACGGCTACGAAATAAAGGCCGCAGAAATGTAAATATCACGCGTTGATAATTTCATATTTTTTTACTTTAAAAGTAAATACCAATATAATGCCATTTGTCTTGCACAATATAGTAATGAAAAGTGTGTAGATTTTTTTTTTATACTACGCCCACAGCGAACGAACGTGTAGGCCACCTGATGGTAAGTGCATGAACATCAACAATCCACAAAAGCAGATTATAGATGCGTCGCTGCAGCTGAGGACTACGGTGTTCATCGCCTCATGTGCCATTAATTTCAGGGCCTGATATCACCACCAAACCGGCACACAGTAATGGAAGCACTACTATTTGGCGGCAGGTTAAAGGTGAGACGGTGGTGCTGCCGCCCCCGAGTTCATTCACAAGAGCTCTACCACCAGTGAAATTAAAATTGAAATTAAAAGATTATTTGTAATCCTGACTCATGACGAATAAGACGAAGATCGGGTCTTCACAGAATCTAATATAATTATAATTAACTAAGGAAAGTCAACATTAATCACATTAAGGATTTTGAAAGTCACGTATTTAAAAATGACACAATCTATCGCAGTATTTTCATTAAATGATTGTCGAATTAATGTTACCTTATTGAATTTTTACCTAAAGAAAATAAATATGCGTTAGGATGATACGTAAGGTTTGCATGAGTTTCATGAAAGTCCAGCGAGAATGGTACACTGTTAAACTGGTAGTAAATTGACCAAATATTCCACGCTTTTCCCGTATGACTGGACAATCTACATAATTTCCATATGTAAATTGCCTGTAAACCGTAATTCACCGGCGACAAGATAGAGCTTAGTTTAGGAACGAGTAAAAACAGTATTATCCGTTTCTTGCGATGTTATTCCACATAACATTGTTTTACGGACCTAAGCCGATTTCACGTCAACGTTGTCACTCGACGACTTTAGGGAGCACAGAACAAGATAAAGTAGCAAAAGGCTATTTTTATATTGGAGACTTTGTCGCCACTTACAATTTAAGGCGTCGTCGCGCAGTGTTGATAAAAGCCTGACGTCTGTATTTAATAATTGCAATTGTATACATTTTATTGCACTGGTGTTGTGGGTTCGATCCCCACATGGGACAAATCTTTGTGTGATTCACATAGATTTGTTCTGAGACTGGGGTGAGCTTGTGTGAGTGAATGTGTGTATTTGGCCTTGTCATTGGGACCATTGGATAGTGTAATTGCTCCTGGCGTTCTATCTAATGTAAAAAATCCAAAATTAATTATTTTATTTTATTTATTTATTTTATACAATAAATGAACAGCTATATCGAGTCGCACAACTTAAAATTTAAAGCAAATGACAGCCATATTATGTGCTTTCTTTTTGGACAGTAATCAATTGCGTCTAAAACATCGTTGAGATTAATGCAGTTTCTATTCTTTTCGATAGTCTGTGATTCATCTTTAAAAAAGGGATGTTGGAACTCGATACCGTAGGTATTTCATATCAGTCTTCAATTCTAAAGGGACAAAGGCATTGTTACTCGCTGCAGAGATTATTCTATACAGTCGACAGATGTGACATAAACTCATTGTATTTAGGAGTATTCGCCGGGTGGTAAGCGAAAGCTTTTAGCAGTCCCCATTTGTTGAATGTTTAATTGCTAACAAAACTTTCTTCAATTTCTATTTAGAATGAACGCTCGGAACTAAAACTTTTGGCGCACTTTCCATGATTTATCATTTTAATCCCGGCTTGCGTTTTAGAATTAAATTTTGTAGGTCCAACAAAATTAAATCTATTTACAATTTTTTTTACATTTGCAATGCATTTGCATTTTACAAACCTTTTGAGCTAGTTCAGTGAAATTAGTGATTCAAGTGGTTTAGTGCTATCTTAAAAGAACACAAGAACAAAGTGTCATTTTCGATAATAGAGACAATAAGATAGGTGTTAATGGACACATTCTTAGCATAAATTAATTTAGTAGCTTAGGTCAAAATTAAATTACTCATTAGTCTCTAATGTTATATCTAGACTAGATTGTAATCTTTATGACGTATCTAATTGCTTAGAAACATCATTAATAAAAAAAAAAAAAAAAAAAAATACAATTTTTTTTACATTTAAGTAAAATGTTACATTTCCTACCTCGATGGTCTAGTGGTTAGCTCGAAGGTTCAATGCCCGGGTCGGGCAAAGTGTTATGTGTGAACTTGCCGTCAGGAAATTCACAATAGAGTTGGAATTGTGCCCGGTGGGTGGTGATAAGCTCACCCCCTATCCCATGGGACCTAATAGCAGGTAAAATGTGGGTGTTGTACACCTCTGCCACACCATTTTAGGTAATATAGCCGTGATGTTATCTAAGATGAAAGAGAATAATTGAAGTTAATGATTTTTTTTTTTGCTTAAAGCGTTCAGACTTTAGTGAAGGTCCATATTCACTTAAATCTGGACGCCTTTCGATACGCTTAGGTTAAAAGGAATCATATACGTATGCTTATAGGTCTATGCCAGCATATGTATCTAGACTAGACAAGTCCTACGTAATTACTGATAGGTAACTAGACTCGTTTTCATTCAAGGAGACTTCGTGTGATATAGTGTCGCGTGACACGTAGCGTCTCATTGCTTATTTAAATGTTGCCCACCCAAGACACTTACTCAACCGGTATCATAAATCTACAATTATCTTATTTATAATGTGTCTTTTGCATCCAGAAGTACTACATGCGTAATTATTGTTTACAAAAGATTAGTTGCCATTTGGGTGGTACGTCGATAAAGTAGCCGATGTTAATTTAGGCCTATGTTTAGTTACACATATCAAATTTAATCTAAATACATGAAGTAGTTTTTGCCTGACAGAGTAACAAACATTCAAATATAGCATTCATATAAGTGATTCAAAAAGACATAACCGTATTCACAGTTATACATTGTTTTGTAAACACTCAGTTGTATAAACATAGAGATACAAATTAGCGTGTAAATCAGGTATCTGTCGACAGGTCTCTGTTTGCCAAATAAAATGTTCAGCTTTTATGCAAATGAGAAATGTGTTTTTGTTCTATTGTTACTTAGTAACTGTTCACAAACGTTGTACTATGTGCCTCTGTGTAAAGGTGTTTAACTTAGTTTTACGTTGGCATTAATTTTGTATAGAGGATATCCTCATATATCAATCTCGCATATCCTCCAAAATGTTACATTTCCTACCTCGATGGTCTAGTGGTTAGCTCAAAGGTTCAATGCCCGGGTCGGGCAAAGTGTTATGTGTGAACTTGCCGTCAGGAAATTCACAATAGAGTTGGGATTGTGCCCGGTGGGTGGTGATAGGCTCACCCCCTATCCCATGGGACCTAATAGCAGGTAAAATGTGGGTGTTGTACACCTCTGCCACACCATTTTAGGTAATATAGCCGTGATGTTATCTAAGATGAAAGAGAATAATTGAAGTTAATGTTTTTTTTTTTTTGCTTAAAGCGTTCAGACTTTAGTGAAGGTCCATCTTCACTTAAATCTGGACGCCTTTCGATACGCTTAGGTTAAAAGGAATCAAATACGTATGCCTATAGGTCTATGGCAGCATATGTATCTAGACTAGACAAGTCCTACGTAATTACTGATAGGTAACTAGACTCGTTTTCATTCAACGAGACTTCGTGTGATATAGTGTCGCGTGACACGTAGCGTCTCATTGCTTATTTAAATGTTGCCCACCCAAGACACTTACTCAACCGGTATCATAAATCTACAATTATCTTATTTATAATGTGTCTTTTGCATCCAGAAGTACTACATGCGTAATTATTGTTTACAAAAGATTAGTTGCCATTTGGGTGGTACGTCGATAAAGTAGCCGATGTTAATTTAGGCCTATGTTTAGTTACACATATCAAATTTAATCTAAATACATGAAGTAGTTTTTGCCTGACAGAGTAACAAACATTCAAATATAGCATTCATATAAGTGATTCAAAAAGACATAACCGTATTCACAGTTATACATTGTTTTGTAAACACTCATTTGTATAAACATAGAGATACAAATTAGCGTGTAAATCAGGTATCTGTCGACAGGTCTCTGTTTGCCAAATAAAATGTTCAGCTTTTATGCAAATGAGAAATGTGTTTTTGTTCTATTGTTACTTAGTAACTGTTCACAAACGTTGTACTATGTGCCTCTGTGTAAAGGTGTTTAACTTAGTTTTACGTTGGCATTAATTTTGTATAGAGGATATCCTCATATATCAATCTCGCATATCCTCCAAAATGTAGCGATATTACTCCGAAAAATTCAGTTCCAAACCACCGTAAAGGAAACTCTGCGATAATTAATTGAATTTCCCAAACGAAAGAGAGTTAATGGCCCGTTTATTTATAATAAATACTGAGTTCGGCGTCTCTCTGAAAGCTTTGAGGGGTCGAGATTTAGCTGTACTTAATTTTCGTCTACAACTTAGACGGCGAGCGGGAAATACTGTACAAATGACATTGTTTTTCATTGCGTAGTGTACAATATAATATAATTTGATATAACTTTGTGGCAGGCATTTTACAGTTTATTACGTTTGAACCGAGGCCTCGGGCGGACCGCGTCGGAGTTTTCATAAAAGTTTTTACGTTTATAGCTCAGGCTCCGACCGAGGGAAGTGCTGCGACAACAAATGGCATTTTTAACATGACTTACTGTTTATTTTTGTAAGCAGACACCGTGTTTTATGATTGTACCTTCATAACAGCTATGCAAGCACTGCTTTGTAAAAGGGCAGACTGTCACACTTAAATTTTATAGGGTCTGGTGTAATGAAAAAAAAATGTTTCTGCACTCGCAAATAACCTCGGGAAAGTAAGGTAGCAGTGCTAAAGATAAGAAAAAATGCGCAATATGCTAACGTTATTCGGGAGAATTTATAGCGGCCCAAACTCTTTAGAGCCGGAAGATAAAGTGAAAAGATTAAATTGTTTTGAGGAGTCAGTGGGCGATGCAGTACCAACTGCAAACTCTCATAAATTAAATGTTAATCTTTTCAAGTTTAATGGAAATTCTCTTACCTATTTGCGTAGGCATAACGCAAACAGTGATAGCCAAGTGGGAAATCAAATATAGCAGCTGTGTGTTTTCTGCCTGCAAAGTAGAAATTTTATCCTTTGCAATTTTTGTCAGGATTCGTATTTTTGAGAAGTAAAACCTGTATAGTGTATAATCTATTTTATGGTATCTTAAATTTACTATCCCGCATTGGGATGATGGATTATTGTCTAATATTTGTCATAATGCGACAATTCCTAGGCTCGACAGTGAGTCTTCTTCTTCTTCGTCGTGTCGATGGCTGAGTCAAATTTTATTTTGAGTTGCCATCGTGGTGAAAGGATTAGCCAATTCGCTTTGGAGAACTCGCGAATTGCCCAGGGTGCGCCGGACGAAGGGAATCGTTGTGTAC
This sequence comes from Hypena proboscidalis, assembly GCA_905147285.1. Classification (NCBI taxonomy): domain Eukaryota; kingdom Metazoa; phylum Arthropoda; class Insecta; order Lepidoptera; family Erebidae; genus Hypena; species Hypena proboscidalis. The sequence continues at coordinate 6,140,768 of LR990132.1, forward strand.
GTCACTCGGGAAGGCTTCTTTCATGCACCCCAACAGTGAGTGAGACATATCTAGTCTTTTTACTTACGTAGGTGCTAAGTCCAGCCAAGGGTACTCCGTTGGCAGACAGAAGTAGGTCTCTAGGAGCGAGCTGGCCAGTTCTCCACGCCGGCTGAGGAGGGTACAGTCTTCGTATCCTCACCAGGCCACCGCCGCCACACACTGACATGCCCAAACCGCGCCCATCTTTCTCCACCACTACGGTGAATGTGTTGTCTGAAACAGAAGAATATAATAAGTAAAGGCCTAATATATTACTAACAAATATATATTTTTTAATGTATCCAATGAATTTGTGGTCTTTCCGATAGTCATTTAATTAAGTGGCAATGAAAAATGTATTGTGAGCCCATGAAGAGTTAAGATCTCTAAATACGAGAAGAGAAACGCAGACAACAGTATTTTATGTCAGATCATAGACGACCGGATGGCGGAGTGGGTAATGTACCTGCTTGCATCGCCGAGGTCGCTGATTCGATGCCCGATTAAGACAAATCTTTGTGTGCATAAACATGGGGGTTTGTCTTAGTCTGGGTGTTTCTATGTATAATCAGTATGTATAGGTATTCACAAAAAGAAAAGTATGTATTAGTATCTGTTATTCTAGTAACCATAGTACACGCTCTGCTTAGTTTGGGGCTAGATAGCGTTGTGTGTAAGTTGTGAGATATTATATTTATATCATAAGTTAAATTCTAATCAAAAATTTGTTCGCAAAGTTATTGGTTTCAAGTTGATTTTAAAAACAGTTTATTATTAGATCTACAGAAATAAGAAATAGCCGTAGCTAACATTTCATTGATATTTTATTTACGAGTCTCCGTATTCCATTGTTTTATTGTCCTACCGAGAAATCCTATAAATAATTTAAACCCAAGGATATAGATTCAAAATGGACCTCTATCTGAGAGAAAATAATACAGAGAATTGATTTTTATATTCATGGATGGACCATGAGATTTTGCAGTATCATGGTAACGAAGTGGTATAAAATTTCGTCAACATCACATACTATTTATTAATTACTGACAACTGATTCTCCTTTATTCATAATGAATACTGGCTGAATACTTTTATTAGCTTAGCTAGTTCACAAGTTATTATTTCAAACGTTATTTAACTGAAAAACCTCAAATGTTTATGCTCCATCATTCTCTTAATCAAACCTTAACTGAAAATTGTATACTACTATACTACATGTGTCTACATAATTTTCCAAAAAAAGTAATATCAACGTCTCGCGTTATCTATGTATAATAGAAACCTTTAAAATTTGAGGGTCCCATCATCAGATCGTGAATATACCTAATTATAAGTTCGGAATCCTGACGAATATGATATCCTGATGAAAATGGGACCACATACTATTTCAGACAAAAAGAGAACCTCCGCCATTTATTTGAAATCGGTAAAAAAAGTGAGTTACAACAAGGCTTAATGGTACAGTTTCTGTTCGTGTACAATTTATATTCCGTGATACTTCCAAATATTCTGTTTATGTGAGATCCGGGACCTCGAAACGTGCCACAGTGCCACTAGCATCGGCAGTAAAAACTGACTTCTGATACGAGTCGGTTTTATTGCGTATTTACACTAAGCTGATATTGCATCGGATCTATCAACAGAAATAGCTTTTATCCACCTATTTTTGATCTGAAATGCTTTCCAACCATAATCTGGCTGTAAAGATTTTGGTCCCAAAATGTGCTCGTTATGTTTATGGGTCTTGATGCCCCCCCAAGATTCTAAATTTATTTATAGCCGAAATAAAACTATAAACATTATGTAACTAGAATTTAAGAGGATTATATCAATTTTATTATACGTTTTTTCGAAACCGAAAGTTTCAACGACAAGAAAGACTATATTTCAATGAGAACACGGTAATTTTAGGAAGGTTCCTACCTATAGGTATGCTTTATTGTCGATGTGTCCTAAGAGCAGTAAAACGGGTAGATATTTCAAACAGTGATTTAAGCGGGTTTAAGATCATTGTGCCTGTTTATATTATATCTCATAAAATTTATATTTGGCTGCGGTCCCAAACCTACCCACAGATTGTAAGGACCGCTTTAGACACACCCAAAGTGCTCAGGTGTTTTCATTCCACACAAAACAAACTTACAGTAAGTACTTGTTTGGTCGCTACATTGTGTATTCAGGCCTCTTTGGGCCTCCCTAAGCCCAGATTAAGTTTATATACCGAGTAAGAGTTTAGAAATATACCCTAATAATTGATATAGGCTTCAATAAAGCTAATGAAAGGCAGACAAGTGTCGATCTGCGGTCGATTTAAGCCCCCTTTAGCCTTAAAATGGACGCTGGGCTGGACGACATGAATTATACATTAAGGGACCCGTGTCCATAGCAACCATTTGGCGCAAAATTGTTTCATTTAATTTTATTTTACGAGAGCTATGATTTTTTCAATTTGGAATATTATTTTTATTAGATGCTTCGGGATTTGGGTCCACAATGGATCGTAATGGAAGGATTGTCGTAAATTGCTCACCAATGGAACAAAGTAGTACTTATGATAGAAAGGAAAGTGATCCACTGAGATCAAATGGGCACAACAGTGTGAAAAATGAGCCTTTGATGGTGATCATTATGAAGGGATATAGTACATTGTACATGTTTTATATTAAAATATTGAAGATCTCATTATTTTGCGATGATTAAATAAAATGACTACTACTACACAAGCTAGGTAGTTTTCAGATAGGTTATACGTATTTTAATATTACTAATGTGGTCTGCATTTAATATGAGTAAGTAAATGTGTAAGGTGAGTTTTATGAGTTTAATTCACTTATGGTTTTAATTTTCAGTCACGTTTTAATTATGAAGATGGGTGATTGCACGCAATTTATTAAACCTTAACTTTGAAATATTTGCTATGTCATTTCATACATTTGCGAGTTAGCTGGTGACACACTTACGACTACGGTATTGATGGTTGTAAGTGTGTCACACGATAATGAAGTCCCGTATCGATAAATTAGGTAGGGCAAATACTTATTAGGGCTTAGGGCAACTTTTTATTTTTGTTTGTTTAAACACGTTAATCTCTACTCTACTACTATACGGATTAGAATAATTATTTTGAATTAGATAGCCTATTATTTGGTGAAGTTCATACGTAATTAAACATCATGCTACGACCCTGTGCGGTCAAACAGTAACGTCAGTAAACCCGCGTGGAGTATCTAGTTATGATACATAGTATACTATTCCGTGTTATGCCTACTGGCGAAACAATACGTTTAGCTCACTCAAGTTTAGACATTCCAAACTGTATCTATAGTAGGTATTTCGTGGAAGCTATTGTTTAGCGTAGAAATAGCGATGACATCACGGCGTCGACTGTGATAATCAAAATCAATAATATGGCAGCATTCTTGGCCAGGCTAGACTGGCCAGTTGGCTTTTAAGTTCTAATTCAGAACAGTTTATTGGTAGCCGCAGTTCCTAAATGGTATAATGTGCTTCTGCATGCATTCATGTTATTTAAGTAATACAATTCCGTTCTCGTTGGTCTTGTGGTTACATCTGCCTCATGGTCTAGTGGTTAGCGAATGCGTCTCTCAACGCGAGGCCTCAGGTTTGATTCCCGGGTCGGGCAAAGTGTTCTCAAAAGCAGCACGGAGTTGGGATTGTGCCCTGTAATATAGGCGTGTTGTTATGTTATGTTTATTTATTTATTTTAAAACTTTAAGCACAGCATTGTACAGAGGTGGACTAAATGCCAACGCCATTTTCTACCAGTCAACCTTAGGTTGATGCAGTGTTCTCAGTTCTTTAATGTTATAAGGGTAATATTAGCATAAACAGTTTTTTTTTTATAACTCACTAAAAGAGTTAAACACACGTGCAACGAAAACTTTAGATGACTAGTAGTTTAACAATGTGATTATGCAGCAAGTGCAGTTGGCAGCATTGGGCTAGTAACGTCATAATGGTCCATATGCGGACGATGTTGGGCTAAAGTGCAGGTTGAGAATGGTGATGTGAACCACAAGTGTAGCAAACGGGCCTAAAGATTACCTGATGGTGTAAATGGTAACATTTAAACAAGATGAACATTCAACAAAAATAACATTTTAATTTTAAGTTTGCTGTGTGAGCAAATTTATACGCTTCTTCCGTGGCCATAACCGAGTTTTATAACCAGCAATGTTATAGTTTAGCTTTACGTTAAACAGACACACAACTGTTGGTTAAGTAGTGTTTTGGTTGGACATTGGATGGTGACCTTTAGGGAATTCAACACTTTTACTGCAAATTGTAAGTAATTCATTTGAAGCAACAAATTTTAGTCAACCATAACTGAATTATTAATTGAAACCTACTGAGTTGTTATTAAAACAATACTATACGGGAAATCAGTTGCACATAGTGCAGAGGTTTCTTACTTCAACGTTTTTAAAAACCTAGCCTTCAAGGCAACTTTACTGTAAGTTTAAGGATACATTGTAAGCCCCATTAAGTTAACAGAGACGAAGAAGTTCCACTCAATTGATCCTAAAACCCAGTTCCGCGAACTGTGACCAAAATGGCTATTGTAACTATTGTGGAAGGACAACAGCTGAGTGCACTAGTTGTTCATAGTTGGATATTGGCAAAGTTGGTCACGAGTCCGAACTCGAGGCCTGTATTTAATACAAGTGGTAATATCCCAAGTAATCGTATTGGCCGTGTATTTTACATATTGTGGTCAGACATTTTTTAAATTTAGTCTTACGGTCATATATTATGAAAATACATTGTGTCGCGGCAATTCGACATAAATGAAAGAAGGATGTTTGCAACGTATTTGGTTTATTACAAACTAACTTAAAATAACGTACAATGTTGTATATTCGTGAGCTCGAAGGAAGAGAAAATAAGAGAAAGAAGGTTCGATTGAAGATCGCAAGCTTTATATAATGAAATCTTGACAACCGTTTGACAGTTGTCAAGTATCTGTCAAAGTGACTTAGGAAACTGGCCCTTTGGCCTATTATATTTAGGGAGCGTTGACACGGGCAATGTTAATGGCGTGATTGGCGCCAACACATTGTGTTATTTTATACTATCGATTTAGAGATGCATATTTATGCTAATGTGGTGAAGTTGGTGAAGTCGACTCAAGTTTAGGCTTAGCTACAATTTTCGATCTTTCTATACTGTAAAAACATTAAATGAGAAACAATAATATTAAATGTGATAATGTATGATTTTTATATAATGTTTGTGTTTCTTATTATGTAACTGTTATTATTTAAGGGACCCACGACACAGGAAATCCTATTGTGGGTACCAGAGATAAACTGTTTTTCTTTTAGTGCCTAAGTAAATGTAGTAAGTAGCCTCCACCATAAAATGTAATATTAATGCAACAAATCGTCGTTGTTACACCAAAATCTGCTATGTGCACTTTTGTAATATTTCTACTTTAAACCTCTGCATATAGTTCGCTGCTTTATCCTACCATATAGACAAACTGTCATGTGCTTATGACCATTATTTGACGAACTACGACCTCTTATTGACGACCTCTTACCTACAATCCCTTGAATGCAGGAGACCTTTTTTTGTCAATTTCTCAAAACTATGATTTCTGCACATAGCAGATTTTGGTTTGACAACGACGAAATATAAAATCCAAGCTCAAGTCTTATTTAATAAATAACTAATAGAGTAAATGCATTCACCTAGCTCTTGTAACTTATATATTTAAGAAAATAAAATATTATTGTAGGTACCTAAGTTAATAATGTAATGTTTTCTACTTGAATTATAATATTTTTTAGCGTTTACGACTGCTGTACTAGACTGCAGATAAAATTGCGCTGCAGGCAAACCTCTGTGGTTTTTAACAGCGCATTAAGATGTAATTTTTTTTTAAGATGGCTTTTGTAAATGTTAATAAATAAAAAATAAAAAAAACTAATAATTTATATATCTTATGAACTAATGTCTGAAAGAAAAAAGATTTTATTTTTATTAGATACGGGTTAACTAAAACCGTACATTAAGTAGTATGGTAAAATCAGCCCGTAGTTATTAATTATTTTTGGGATATTTTAAATTGCATATCAAATAAATAATCGCCTATCAATACATACTCATCATTTATATTCTTTTTTACATCAAATAACTTACTTCACTACAGATAAACCAAATGTTTAACAAAACTCAAAGTGCAGATAATTCGAAATTACACATCAATATGACATTCCTTTTTTCCTCATAATGCAATACAGTTAAATTTATTTTTGTACAAAATACTACATGCACAGCATAAATACTGACTGCACATCAAATTTACCATATTTCATAGCAAAATAACTATCCCAGTCGCATATTAACCAGTAAGTACAACAAAATCTGTTTATCATATTTGTCTTAATTTTCAAGAAGCCATGCTCGGAAAATTTAATGATTATTATAACAAAAAAATCCTTTTACATTGCATTATTTCTAAAAGCAGAACAACTTAACTGAAAAACTTCGCGCGTTTTTTCGTCACTGGAGTGCAGAGTGGTGCGAGCGAGTGAGATAGAGATATATAGTTATGGCATAGGTCAATTATGGGTAAAGTAGTAGGTTAGGTTAGGTTAGAACTGCGACCATAACATAGCACGAGCCGAGCGAGCGAAGCGAGCGTGCCGCGGCAGCGGTCGGCGAGTGCTAGGATCAATCTGTGTGATACTTCGACCCCTTTTTGAATCCACCCACTAAATAAAATAATATTATACTACCTACCAATTTCTTATTATCATAGATCGTAACAGACAGTACGTGGCGCCACCTGCAGAAGCTAAAAATGTGCCTATTGGGCAAAAAAGGAAGCGTGGACGCCTCGCGAAAGCAAGACCCGCTTTAATAATTCAATAAATTACAATTTTGTATCTAATTTTATATTTTTTTTGCTGATCTCATTATGTGGTAATTAATAAATAATAAGATGACTGTGATTAATAAAATGTTGTTTGATTTAGAAAAACTGCTGTAAATATTATAAAAATAGAAGCTATATTTAAAAGAAAAAGAGTTAACATGTATAATGTGCATTAAGATTATTAGCTGTGCATTGATAAAAAAGCTTTTGCTTTAGGAAAAATTGCTGTGCGCTGTGAAAATAAATTGTAGTGTGTTTAGTGATATTTTGAGTTGAATATTTTGTTGTGCAATCAGTAATTTTGATGGGAATTCGGTATTTAATTGCATAGAAAAAGGATATTTTATGATTTGCGTTTAAATACTACCCATTATTTTTTACGATATTATTTAATAAATAAATTTAAAATTAATATTAAGTGTTCATGGACTATTAAATACGTTTTCTACAAGAGAAATTAGTAAACAGTTATTTTCCTGAATTGGATTTGCTTTAATATATCTCTGCTGTGATCAATTTTGGAGGTAAGGAGTACTTTGGTGATACTTTAAAGCTGTGGAGTGCACATATATACGTAAATTAATTATTTTCGTTAGGTACAATATAAACAAAACTGTTTACAATGGTATCCATAGAGGAGGGTTGTCTAGACAGTCTATTACAGGGTGTTACTCCACAGGCGATGACGCAGGGAGGCCATACAAACGTTTCAGTAGCGAGAACCGGAAATGACGCCAAATGGAATAGGTATATGGTACCTAGTCTACTACAAAGCTTTTCTCTACTAAGTGGCTTGGTCATTTAAAACGTATCGAGCTGTGTGAGGTTCGAATGTAATGTTGTACAAACAAAATAAAAATAAACTGCCTTTAAAAATGTTGACTGTAAAATAGTTTTGTTTCAACGTATTTTCACAAGGCAGTCTCCAAAAGCTACAATAATTTTATTTAAAATTTCTATACAATTTAAATTAAATTAGAGCAAGGTCAAAGTCAAAGTCAAAATTTATTTTCATAAACCCCAAGGGGTGCTTGAACATGTCACAAAACATTATAGTTACAGAGCAAATAAAAATAATCTAACGAATTAAATAAATTAATATTTTACTAATCTAAATAATATGATTTGAATTACCAAAGCTAAGATCAATTTAAATCGAACTGTTAAGGTTCAAACCAAAATAAATCTAAGTACGATGGTACTTAGATTTATTTTGGTTTGAACCTAAACAGTTCGATGGGTATTGATAAGGGTTTATGGATGAGAAGACTTATGGTGAAGACGAAAATGGAGTTAGTAAGGCATCAACCAATCAATACATTATCGCCATGGCACCTAATTCTCTGCAACACAATTAACGATAGCGCAATGTCACTAGCAGTATACCACCACCTATTTATTACGACCATTGGTTAGCGACATAAATTTTCCTTCGTTCCAGGACACGGAAAATTCATTATGGTACATAACATATACCATGAAATGCCAAGGTTTTCTATGTACACAGTATATGTATTTTTTAAATTGTAGTTCTATGTTTTGATCTCATATAATGTTAATTTTTATTTTAATTTTATACTTGAACTTTTTATCTAATTTTTATAAGCTGTGGTCTCCTTTAATTGAGGGAATACACTAAAATGTTTTAATGTGTTTGTTATATGTCTATAATGTGTATAACTCTTGTTGAAGATCCATAATCAAATAAATAAAAAAAAATAGTTGCGTCAATGATAACATAAATATATATTAGAAATAACGAAGTCCAAAGATACAGTCCTGATTTGGATGGATATTTTTTTCGATTTGTCTGTTTTACATTTTTATAAATCAAATTCTAAAAGTCAATGAAATAATACAATAAAAAATATAATAATATTTTTTTTGTGACACAACAGAACCTCTCTTCTAAATAGTTTCTTCTTCTCTCAAAAATGTTTCTAATTTCTAAGAATATTAAAAAAAATACTTCAAATATGGAGCTGTACTGAGGACTTTAAAGTTAAATTAGCATAAAATACATAAAATAATATTAACATTAATATTAACTACTGTGTGGTCTCATTATTTACACAGATGACTGTCCAATACCTTATTAATACGGCCATTCATTCACTATATTTAAACTACGGTAGTAAAACTGATTAATGTGTTTGAAATTAGCAAATAAAATAGTATGAACAACAAATTTAACCGATAATTCGAGCTTTAAGAGTAGGCCCCCGAGGGGGTTTTCATACTAACGTAATATAGGTTCAACTTCAAATAATAGTTTAGTAGCTGACTATATAGCTTCAAATCGATTGTTCACAATTAAGGGGAACGATTGCTTGTCTGGTTTCCATATAAAAGTAATATGGGTTTAGCTTTCATATTATTAAGCTTTTATCTATTTTTATACACAAATCATATCTAAAACATTAAAATGCTATTTCAATAAATTCAGTGTGTATGTAACACAATTAATGATTTAAACAATTTTGACAAAATAGCCAGGAACGAACATTTATTTTGGTGTTCTAGATATGACTTGTCTATAAAAATAAAAACACATATTACTTTTGCACGGAAAACAGCCAAGCAATGTCCCCGTTAATTGTGAACAATCGATTTGCAATACAGTCTGCTACTAACTACTAAACCATTATTTAATCCCAGGTTAATACAACGTAACGCTTGATTAACGTACTTAGACAACTCATCAAAGAAAATTCAACCTAGATAACAAGGAAATAGAATGCATTTCCCGATGCAGCTATCGTAGAATTGAAATTGCCTGTACTTAGCTTCATGTCTTGGAAATTCTAAGCTCTTCTTGGTTAATTATACTTATAGCTCAGTGGTATTTGAATAATTATTCAGTTTTAGTGCATAAACTGAAGGCAACGTTTGCCGTAAATGTAGCATGCATGAATAATTGAATTAGTTATGCTAGTAAGTAGCACTTACGACGTAATTTCGGTTTCGGGCAATCATAACTATGCCACCGGGCGGGGTTATGGTATTATATTATTATGTTACCGTGAGGTAAAATAATGAAAATGTTTTAAATTTTGGTAAATAATTTCGTTAGTAAAAATATCGAAGAAACCAAGAAATTCTACCATAGGATATTATGTACCTTATTGCTCGTGAAAACATGAGTGTTTTAAATATATGGTCAAAGACTAATTTTATAGTCGGATCAAGAGGATTTAGAGGACAATATGCCAGTTAAGTAATTAAAAAAAAGCGAAGTCCCCTATTTCAATTAAATTATTCACAATATTTTTACTTAATTAAAACTTGATAACATTACGGAGACGCTTGATATAAACCAATATATCAGGCTCTTCTAACGATATGATACGATTGCCATAATTTTATTACCTCCTATCTACATTCAAATTTCAGCCAAGAATAATTTAATTACTATAAATAAATTCCTTTTATAGATAAAGCTCCAAACTCGCTATAAATAACCGTATACCTTATGTAGGTATACAGTTATTTATAGCGAGTTTGGTCTGAAGAGTTCTCTAAAACTTTATAGTGAAGAGCAGTAGTGCTCTTCAAATGAGGAGATGGACTCCGGAAGCTTTGGAGTACTTGACGCTTATTAAAACTTGATGACACAATTCATTATGTTGGTTTAGAAAAGGAGTTTCCGTATTATTGTTTTGTTAGCCAGAAATAACAAAATATGACGTCTATATCTATTGTCTGCACGTGTGGTGTAGTGGTTTAAGCGATCGCTTCGCCGCTCTCCACTGCACTGGTGTTGTGGGTTCGATCCCCACATGGGACATATCTTTGTGAAATTCGCAAAGATTTGTTCTAAGACTGGGTGTGCTTGTGTGAGTGAATGTGAGTATTTGGCCTTGTCATTGGGACCATTGAAATTGTAATTGCTTCTGGCGTTCTATCTAATGTAAAAAAAATCTAAATTTATTTATTTATTTATATCGTGGTTAGGCAATTCTCAATAGCAGCGCGGAGTTGGAGTTTTGTCCTGTGGATAGGCTTACCCGCAATCCCATGAGACCTAAACATAACAAGTGAAGTATGGGTGATACACCTCTGACGGTTGCCAGATGAGTCGCGAAAAAATACCGGACAACCCCAAAAAATGGGGGGAGGGGGGTAATATTTTGCTCGCGCGGATGGGGGGTGAACGCAGGCAGCAAGTACGAGTGAGTGAGACTAGTATACAGTGGTGAAGTGAGAGTCCCCAAACGCACATACAGTACAGACAGCGGCGAGCGAGTAGCGCGCGCGAGTTTTGCGTTTGAGGGATTTCATATGCCTACTTTTGTAGGCGCCTGTGACCAGTAGTACCAACTTTCTTCAAAATACCGGACATTGTTCTGTCCGGTATGACCATTTATTTTTTACCGGACAGGCCTCGAAAATAACAGACTGTACGCTTAAATACCGGACATCTGGCAACCCTACATCTGGGTAGCATTGGCGTCATGTTATGTTATATTACACAGAAAAGTGCGGTGCGTATAACACCCAAATTTAACCTGTTATGATTTTAGGTCCTATGTGATAGTGTATTGAATATTAAAAGTCACCAGCAAGTCGTAAGATTTTTATTAAAACTGACGTGAGTTTGTAACATTATTCAAATTATGAAATACGGGTGTTACTCAGTGCAAGACTGGCTGCGACTCAGGCGCGACGTATCGCACTCTCTTGATAATTCCTAGACGTATAGGCGAAACCGCGGTCGACTAAATAGACCAACATTACGTGAGTAACACCCGTATTTCATAATTTGAATAAGTCGTAAGATCCTAGACCTTCGTACCTGATGAGTATTTTTTAGCATGTCAATCAACATTTTTAGATTGCACTCTCAACTGTAAACTTTTAATGTTAAAGTTCCATCCATAATTAGTTTCAATCATTAACTAAACCAATAAATAAGAAAAATGCCATATGCCCCTTAATATGGCCATAAAAGTCGATAGTTTTTTTGTCGCTAGGCCATACCTACCTAAAGGCGACTTTAATCGTAAGAAATAACATTATCTAAATTTGGCAACCCTAACTACCAAGATTGAAATTTCCTTTGAGCTAAATATCAGGAAGGAAATATCTTCATGGTTCATGCTTAATTACTCCATGAGTAAACAGATCTGAAATAAGATTGCTACGGTAACTACCATGTTATAGCTAACTACTAACTATATTCCATTACTTACTCAACGGTAACTTGGGAAGTGAAGCGTTAAGCTGATTAGGGTCCTCTTTTACATATACATATTTACTTGTGAAGTTCTTAGTTCAAGTAGGGGCGGTGATAGTACAACTGTATGCCGCTCCACGTGGAATGTCGTAATAAATAGATTTATAAAGTATTTTCGAAGGATTATATAAGGCTCTGTATAAATACTTTTTATGTCATATTCTATATTTTGTCACAGAAGTAAAAAAAATGTTTTACGTCTATTGATACGACGCTGATCTTGATTAAAATTTCTCAGAAAAACAATTGTCTGTCTGTATGTTGCTTGTACGCGCATTAAGCAAAATCTTTTTTTTTTTTAATTTCACTTCCCAACGAACGAAGTCGCGGACAAAAGATATTAATCCGTCGTACCTGAAGTTGAATATCCTAGAGTAAGTTGAAAGCGGAGGGATCAAGAAATTTATAAACATTTTTCACTTTGATGTTTTGTTTTCTAAGAAATTAAACACTCGTAATATATTACTGTTTTACCTACTCGTTCATTGCTCTTTCAGCGCCGTCGCATATTTTATTAAAATAATTTATATTATGCGCAAAATTTAAATAATGTTGTCGAGAAAGTTATTAAATATTTTATCAAAGCTATGTTTGTATTAAAATTGCATTTTCAATTAGTTTACAAATAATATTTTGAGAGAGAATGAGGCACAGAATATAAGAATGGAAACAATAAGTGTTGACAACCAATAACTATTGAGTTTTTATACAGTTAAGTCGAAGATGTTAATTATATTATTGGAGCTAGATAGCCTCGATGATTATGTTATAATTATAGCTACTATATATGCAATGGCCGTGCCACAATGTAAAAGACATCGGTCTTACGATCGAGAAGTCGTAGGTTCGATTCCTGGCCATTTCACCACGGACGTGTACTTTCTTTTAACACAAGCGAACTAAGCTTAGCTGGAGAGGGTTAACAAGAATACAAGTAAAATGTATTCGCAAATTGTTAGAAAAAAACCACATATATTAAGTTAAATTTTTGCAATTTTTTTTTGTAATTACATATGTGAATTTTAACAGTGTTATTATGCCAAAATGGTTTGCGTTATTGACAAAAACCTGTAGTATCTGTATGTAAGGCAATCATACTAAACCGTACTATTGGGTACATTATTCCTTCCTGTAGATAACGCTTATTAAAATCATCTTTAACTATAATATCGAGGAATCCCAAGTAAGTACAAAACTTTACTTCTACTATAAGTACCTTCTGTGGCGTGGAACGTAGTTTGTAGAACATCCAGAACTCCAGGACGCTGTTTACCTACATAAATAACATTGCCAAAGTTGTGTTCTTTGAAAACTTAGTTGAAATTTACTAATGACGTAATATCTACAAGAACAAAATTGTTACCACGTAATTCATGTCTAGTCGAGCCGATTTATAATGCGTACGTATTATGTTTTAAACTTTTAATAATGGAGTTCAATATGACAAGGCTAATTGGTTCGACGAGCGTATGGCGGAGTGGGTAGTGTACATGCCTGCGACGCCGAGGTCGCGGGTTCGATTCCCGCTTAAGACAAATCTTTGTGTGCATGAACATGGGGTTTGTCTTAGTCTGGGTGTTTCTATGTATGATACGTATGCATTTACAAAAGAAAAGTATATATTATGTAATAGTATCAGTTATTATAGTACCTAAGTACAAGCTCTGCTTAGTTTGTGACTAGATGGCGTTCTGTGAAGTTGTGAGATATTAAAAAAAAACCTGTTAAGTTCCTTGTAAACATATAAGTTGCTTTCAGTCTTGATCCAACATTATTCTGATTTTACATTATATTCTAGAGCTCTTTGCTTATGTCAGCATCAAAGATCTAAAAAACCTAAAAAGTAGAGATTTACCAAAATTGACGTTTATTATTATAACAATATTTCTATACAACAGATCTTTTAATATGTATTTGTTTACTCAAAATTAGATAAATAATATTAATTTTCCACTTCCAAATCAGTTTTAAATATGCAATTGAACGCAAATTTTCATTTTATCCAACATTAAATTTTATCGTCACGCTTTTGTGGTTACTGATTTTAATGCCATTTATATTTTCAGAGCTCTTTGATTAATAGTCTATTTTGATGGTTTAACAAAAGAATGATAAGCCCGAATTGTTTATAGAAATAAATATTGAGATATTGTTTCCTTTTAGCGACAAGGCTACTGAGACATTAATTAAATTATTTAAGACAATGTGGCAAATATTGAAATTAAGAATACAAAGGAATCCATAACAATTATTACAGGTACTAAGCAGGTGCAGTGTTCGGCGAACCAATGTTATGCATAAACCAACCTATACCCTTAGTATTGTGTGTCCAACTACCGACGGTTACAACGGTTATAAATCGGGGCAAACATCTTGAGCAAACGACCTTGAATGCGCAGAAACGAATTTTGGGTCTCTTTGGTTACGAGGCTGAGGCGCAGGGGGCGTACCTGCGCGTGATTGGTTGATCAGTCGACCCTAGCCCCGCGCACCGCGTCTTCGTTCCGCTCTCTCCCGAATACACGTGCGTGCAGTGAAGTACTCACTTTTGTGCTCTGTTATAAATCGTTAGTTGTTGTTGTTATTTGTTGAGTTAAAAGCGGATTTTATCACTAAATATTGTCGGCGATTTTGCCAATATTAAAAAACGAGTTAACTATTGTTTTAAATCGTAAGAAGTTCAACAAAACATGCCCACAAGCATTGTTTTCGATTTAACTATTGTTTAAGTTATGAGAAATTTGACAAAACAATGCACGACATAATGACGACATACAAAATGTTGCACATGTCGGCTATTGTTTATATTTTGGCTATTGCCTGCCACTGCACTCACACAAATACAATTGTCTATACATAATACAATATCCCGAAATAAACAGTAATTGTAATAAATAAAATAGTTATTCTAAAAACTCGACGTATCTAATCATATTTATAGCAATATTTTGCTCGTAAGTGTACGATGCGCAAACTTTCCCCTACCACGTCACCTAATGCTCAAGAAGTTTGCCCATAATTGTACCAAGTGAGGGTAGTGGACAATATCCGCGCTTCACGGAGACGACGCTGAGCTTCACCAGTCGACTCGTGACCACGAATGATGCAAGTCATGTCGTGCATAGGTATATTAGGTATTTATTTACCTTTTTAATAATCACGCGATTTAGACACTTTTTAAAAATTAATCAGATAATCGTAGTTTTTATGTAAGACTGTTCCACTGAAGCCTTCAAGGCCGAGCAAATTATTCAGCGGCTGTCATTAACCTCGTCTAAAATAATGTGTAATTTATTAATCCATACTATTGGGTATATTATGGTTTAACTAATAACATATTATTGCATTGCCTTTGCTTACCGGCCATTTTTATGACTGGACTGAACCAGTCTATAACATACATTATATTTTCTTCTATGGTTAAGTTTTAAACCCTATGTTACTAAACACTGTAGCCATTACAATCAACTGGTGTCCCACCTTAGAACCTAAAACAATAGTTACAGGCAACAAAGAAATAGTCCACAGTGCTGTACGTGCTTCAATATCATTGTTAGTGTACGGCCGGATCTGCGACTCTAGTATGTGGTATGGTCATGGCATAGTTCGACATACCACCACTGCTAATGAATGCAAGAACTATGCCACCATTCTAACTAAGATTGTATTTAAGTATGAAGGATACAGATTTCTAGTAACTGTGGATGTATATGGCTCACTTTTACCAGTTTTTAATAAAGTTACATAACATAACATCAGGCCTATATTATCCAGAAGAGTGTGGCAGAGATTTAACCCACATTTCGCCTGTTATGTTTAGATCCCAGGTGAGCCTATCGCCATTCACCGGCACATTCCTGAAGGTAAGTTCACAAATAACACATAATAAAGTTACATTTATTAAAATATGAAATTTCATAATAATTTCAAAAACAACCTACATAATATATGGAACTAGATAGGTATATGTATGGCAAATCCTCAAATAATGCGACATTGGGAACACGTACATGATCTAAGTCTACAAGACTGTATGTATTATACTGTTTGTGGTGCAATGTCACTTGACGACGAGCTAATTTTAAATTTAATTACAGGTGAAATTGAAGACGTTTTGGCAGTGGAAGTAGATTTTATAGTTAATTTAAATGACTTGGCCTGTAGGTTTAAAAAATAATCCGAATGTTGTCTTGCCACTACAAATGCCGGTATCTACAAAATAAATTGCAGCTACAGTAGTTCATACGTAGGCCAAAAATAGAAATATATCGGTAAGGTTCAAATAACAGCAAAAATCTAAATGTGAGGGTGGATGAACATTCATCGACATCACCGGCGGCGGGGAGTTGCTGATTGAGTATGCTATAGAAAACAGCCAATGTAAGCCGTGGTGGAAACGTGTAGCCAAAAGGTAAATAATATGCATGATTCGCGTTAATTCCCTATTAAAATTACTATTATAATCATACAATCTTTATACGAGAATTTGTGAAAATACTGTAGATTCATTTATATAATGAATTAGTATCTATAATTAGACTGTAGATTGCCATTCTCTTTGATTGTATTAATGAAGGCACTCTTTACAAATTAAAAGAGAGGTAAATAATTTCACTTATGTTATTGTTATTTAAATATTTCTAAAGCGCAGTTTATCAATTCTTCAAAATCACAATTTAAACACACACAAAACTGATTAAATAATATTTTGTTATTTCGAACACGAAACAGATGCGTGCGGAATCGTTTTCTGTAATTAAAAACTTCATGACTAACTACTTAAGGATCAGAGTAATTAATCATAATAGTAATTAAACAAACACAACACTTACGGGTAAAAAGTAATCACGCAATTTAAAGTGTCGCGTTATTTCTTTAGCAGTCTTTGCTTACAACTGTTCTATATACTCATACGTACTTGAGAACAAATAGTAACAAACCAAAAAGTATAGGAATAAAATTTGCCTTATTTATCATTTGTGTATCTAATTCAATTGAACATAATAAGAAATTGAACGTTGAAATGGAAACATGCTATTTTCCACCGTACGGTTTTTTAAGTTCGTCGGAAGGCGCGGGCAGTCAGAATTTGCTTACAGAAAGTCCTAGAAATGATTTCCAAAGTTACCGTTTGAAATGAGCGCCTCCACGTTTACAACACATTTTATTTGATTTCTTGTACGTGTTCCAAATACATAAACTTGCTTTCACGTTATATTTGTAATAGAAGCTTGAAAGGTACGTGAAAATTCTGCAAATAAGTAATTGGAAGGAGGAAGTTTTCTTCGAAACGAGTGTTGCTAACTACTTTAAAGGAATGTTTCTTCGTAGGGACAAAGTTATTATGAATTGGCTTCGTGTTCACGGTTATAAAGCTAGCTATTCGCATGGTGGGTGCCCGTTCAGCTATCGCGTGTTCTGGATCACTGCCCGTATGTGACCTGCTGCCATGCATGAACCGCGCCCTTCCGTCGCCGTCAACACTGAATGTCATATACCAGCCAAACCCTATACTGTCCCATTTTTAAACAACAGTTCAATCATACTGCATATAATGAGGCTATTAAGCTCGCGTGATCTCCTATCATTACATGCAATTTAACTAGTATGAACTCCGCTTACGTAATTGACTGACCCTTTTGTTGATCAAATAAAGCTTCAACACATAAAAACAAACCACGTAAATCGTTCCAGCCATAGAAATCTAAAAACAGATATCTATGATCGAAACAAAACAACTCGTTTTTCAGATAAAAGTTAGACTTCAGAACTTGTTTTCAAAAAGCTACCGCAGCGGGTTTCTATTCGTTTTCTCTTTCTATCACGCCGAGACAATAAAACACGACTGGAAGTGGGTATTCTGAATGCAAAACGCTTACCGCGGCGCACGCTTGAATCCCAACACTCCTGGCTCTTTGTAGAATAACGTGACTAAGTAATTAGTACGACGGAACTCCAGATTCCATGAATTCAACTCGAAAATTAAGTTGGTGAGTTCATTGCGAATTTAGGAGAATTGCATTTATTCTATTGCTTATCTCTTTGTGCGAGTCTATATGGATTAATTAATTATAGCTCTATTATTATTGTGCACACAACGGTGACGTGGAACAACACTGTGGGGAGCTGATAAATGAGTATAAAACGACTAAATGTGTGAAACTATGAATTCCCCAGCGAAAACCGTGAGTGGTCAGTGTCTGACCCAAATCACTGAGTGACGTAATCGCTCATGTTTTACCGCACTTTAAACCTAATGGCCACGTTACTGTCACTTAAGTTTTATACTGACACGTTAGTGCATTTCGCAAGCTGAGCCTGTCTAATAACTCTGGCACGAGTGGAGCGAGTTAGTGATGGGATTAGGCAAACAAACTAGAGTGCTTATACGAATACCTACTCATTACAAATCTGTTTGACAAATCAAACAAAAATACTCAGTTAAATTGATTGTTTTGCGGCTGGCGGACCGTATGACCTTATTTTAAAATCTTTAATTAATTATATTCATCTTCTTACGTGTCAATGGCATTATGTTTTTTTTTTTTTACCTATATTGTTTTTGCCCAGTAGGTAGCAACTTCTACTCCCTTGCTTGTGGCTTGCATTAACCATTTTTGGGCAAGTTAGCCGAGTTTTGCTTCTGAGAAGAGCTGTTGATAGCCATTGTGGTGATAGGATTAGTCAGCCAGACACCGCGTTACCGTCATCTATTTATTATATTCTAATTACGCTGTATTAAGCTCAAAGTACTGAAATACTACTGCGGCCGATACCGATTCAAGCAGAAGCGATTCCTTATTTTAAAAGTAGGCTCTAAAGTATTCGAATACCAATAAAGGCAATCCTCACATCTCTAGAGGGAGGAATTCAAACGTGACGTCGCTTCACAATGTCCATGAATAAAGTGGAGTGGCATATTAAAGCTCGGGTAACGCACAAGTGTAGGCATGGAAAGATTTCCATTAGTCGGCCGCGAGCAATTCTTGCGCCAATCACGCACTGGATTTCAACTCGGTCTACTTATTTACATTAAGCTGTGTATTAGGGACAGTTAAATCTATATATATAAAAATGAAACCCGTTTTCCGTTGTCACGACATAGCATGAAAACGGCTTGACCGATTTGGCTGATTTTCTAATACTCTGTACAAGGTTTTTACGCAAAAAAATATTAATAAAATCTCTCAGAAAGATTGAAAAATATACATTTAATTTTGCATATTATAAAAAAACGCGTTACGAATGTCAACGTCATTCAATTTAAAACAAAAAACTCTGTGGTGATCTTTATTTAATAAAATTAGTAAAGTCCTTCTCAGGTATGACGAGACCAGGGAAATGGGTATTCATTTTTATATGGAGGATATTATAGATTCCAGTTCAAATTGAATAGGTACGCATACATAAGATAGGTCAGCTATACAAAATAAAGTAGTGCATCAAATTTACGCTAAGGCGGTACGAAGTTCGCCGGGTCAGCTAGTAAATAATAAATATCACATGTTTTTTTTATTACTTAAAAATCTTGGTTCGAATTGTTAAATTGTATTTTTCTAGTATATATATATATTAATCAGTTTTAAGTGTTTAATTATAATTATGTGTTAATGTTGCATGCTTAAGAGCAAAATGTGGAGTTCTACTTTGATAATAATGTTATAACACCAATGTACCTCACCTATGTTTGCAATTAATAAATGAAGTTTGAAGTTTGACACAACCTCATTTAAATCTTAACTAAGCAGAGCTTGTACTATGGGTACTCAAATAACTGATACTAAAACATGTTACATACTTTTTCTTTTGTAAATACATACTTTTAATTTGACGACCGGATGGCGGAGTGGCTACCTGCCTGCGACGCCGTGGTCGCGGGTTCAATTCCCGCTTAAGACAAATCTTTGTGTGCATGAACATGAGGGTTTGTCTTAGTCTGGGTGTTTCTATGTATAATAAGTATGTATTTATAAAAAAAAGTATATGTATTAGTATCAGTTATCCTAGTAATCATAGTACAAGCTCTGCTTAGTTTGGGACTAGATGACGTTGTGTGTAAGTTGTGAGATATGTAAAATTATTTATTTATTATATGAATACGAAACATCCAGACCAAGACAAACCTTCAAGTCACTGCGCACATTGGTTTGTCTTTATCACATCACGCCCGCCTATATTACGTAAAAGAGTGTGGCAGAGGTGAAAGACACCGTTATGTTGATCCCATGTGATTAAAGGTGAGCCTATCGCCAACCACCGGAAAAAAATTCAACTCCGTGCTGCTATTAAAAAAATTCTGAGGGATAAAGCCCAAATTACACTTTTGCCCGACACGGGAATTGAACCAGAGACCACGCGATCAGAGTCCGCATACGCTAACCACTAGACTTAGGAGGCAGTCATTAATTAAGTTTTTGGTGTTGGGTGTTGTTTTCCGTCGCTTCCGCGGAACTATACCCCACGAACGCACCAAGACTTAGTGCAAAGGAAGTGTATTTATAATTATGTATTTTTAGGTTAAGGTATTTATCTTTGGGCCTATGCAGCCTGAAATAAATGATTTATTATTATTCCTCTTTATTTATTTTTAAACTTATCTTATATATTTTTAAATATGATTTATAAAAAATACAAAAAAACATTTAAAAACATAAAAAACAGTGTCCCACCGACATCAGGTGCAGGGACCAAGCTGCCGATGGTTAGGGCTCCAGAGAGAGGAACCTCCTCACGATGCGTGCCGTGTCCAAAAGGACCGCCTTTTGCATCTGGTTCCTGATCCAACCGCCTAACGCGAGCCTCTTAAGATGTTGGTCGAGGCTCTTTGCTATCAGTCCATTGACTGATATGACTATCGGTACAATGACGGCCGAATCCACATCCCACATGTCGACAATCTCGTGTGCCAGATCAAGATATTTAATTTGTTTATCTTTCTCGGCTTTCACGAGATTCCCGTCATGGGGGATGGTGATGTCGACAATCACTGCACGGCGCTCCAATCGATCTATCAACACTATATCAGGTCTATTGGCGATAATAGTCCTGTCAGTGATGATAGATACAATTCTTAGGCAATCACGCACTCAATCAGAGATGTGGTCTCTACTGCATTTAAATTTTGATTGAGTGTTTGCGGTGTTTGCGGTGTTTGTGTTAGGTCAGAAGTAGATGATTAGTGGTTATTGGCAAGGGAAGTATATTGACATCAGTGGTAATTACTAAAGTAATTTGCCAATGATATTACCAAAGTTTTATTGAATCTTTGAAGATAACATAACATAACACGACGCCTATATTACCCAGAAGGGTCCAGCAGATGTGAACAACACCCACATTTCACCTGTTACGTTTAGGTCCCATGGGGTAGGGTGAGCATATCGCCATCCACCGGGCACAATTCTAACTCCGTGCTGCTATTAAGAAAGAAAGAAAATTATTTTTATTTACTTACATAACAAACACATAAAAAAATTGATATTTTAAAAATTTACGAATTATGTAAGAATTAAGGTGTTGTACAACTCTGCTACAACCTATTGGGTAATATAGGGGTGATGTTATGTTATGAAAATGTTTTCAGTAAAAATGTATACTGCATGGCGATACATATTTATAATAAGTTACCCAATATTTTTAAGGAAATGGAAAATATCTATATTTTTAAGCAAAAGTTATTTAGTTTGTTATTAGACAAATGTTTCTATAGCGTTAAGGATTTTTTGATGATAAGAAATTATTACAGCATGTACATATCCATTAAATTATAAATTAAAAATTTGTACGCCAAATAATGGTAGAATATGGTTCGCACGCATAATGTAAACATCATCTTTGTATACCCATATTCGGACAAATAAAATTATTTCATTTCATTTTAAATATTAAAGATCTTAAATTGCATAATAGTTCAACATAAAGTTACATATTATTATAATTTGAAAATTCCATGTAGGTAACAACCTAACAATAATTTAAGTTCTATAACCTTGCTATGCATTAACTAGAATGATATACACCAAAAAACAAAGAAATTAAATGTTTCCCAACCAAAAAACAATAGATCAACTTCAGCTAACAAAGCAGCGAGATATATTCACGTTCGACTGAATTTCACTTTATACGTACATGCTGTACCATTTCAATCAACCATTCCAATTTAGTTCACTTCGATTCAGTGCTCGTATTTATGATATAAAGCATTGTAGCTCAAGGGAATTAGCAGTTTATAAATGCAATTAAATTCATCACAATTCGTTTATCTGCCTGTTGAATACTTTGAAGCATCAAAAGCCGTTTATATAAACCACTTCAATTTTATGGATGACTTTTCACAACTGACTCGAATCTGAATGAGCGACTTAATGAAATAATAAATAAATAGTAATAATACATTTTATTTCTCTCATCATAAAGGTTCCCAAACATAGCATTTACTTAATAGATAACGTGACAAATGCTAGTGTCATTAATGTTATGTTCCTTTATGTGTGATTGGAGTCTGTACTAGGGAAAACCCTGTGTGACAGATCACCAGGTTCCCACCCGGAATTGACGAGCCTTAATCGAAATGTAGCGCATTGTTTATCGAACGGACTGAATTGATTTAATTCAGTCCACTCCCTGTAATATCCTCAAATTTTCTTTATTTTTTTAACTTTAAAACGATTTTTGAGCTGTCAATACACCACACATTACAAAGAGATTTACACGCTTAATTTTTTTCATATTACGGCAACTCAATCAATATCTAATTGTTTTTTGAGATTCATCTTTGTTTAATCATTTCATTACTAAATCGGCCTCTGTATCCGTACACGAAAAAAACTTCATAAAAATCTGTTTCCAGCACCGTATATGAAACAAGTATGTATGTTACTTAGGTCGCAGTTCAAATATTCATTAAAGTGCATACGAAGTTTCGTTGGAATACAACATCCAGTTATTATGCAAACTCTAGAAACTTTTATGAAAGGGGTTGCATGTCCTTATCGTGTCTCTAATACTAAGAATTTTCAGCAACGAGGGTCGAAGCGCTGCATCTCATGAACAAATTCTCCGCAGCGCTTGAAAAACTAAAGCAAAAGTTTTTAATAAAATACGATAGCATAGAGCATTTTTTTTGTGTTTTATGTTGGAACATGCTAAATTAGCTTTTAACGAGGATTTTCTTTTAGGAGTTTTAAACTAGTGTAGAACATTAATATTGCATTTTGCGTTTTTCACGTGTCGTATCTCAAACTTTACAATAATTTTAGACTTATATAGTTTTCTCATGGGTATCATTGTCAGAACTGGACCAAATTAAAATGGGACCACACAGGAAGTACCAGCTTTCAAATAAAAAAGAATCATTAAAATCGCTTCGCCCAGTCGAAAAGAAAGAGGTAACAAACATAAAAAAAATTTAGACGAATTGAGAACTTCCTCCTTTTTTGAAGTCAGTTAAAAAAGAAAACTAAAACGAGACTGGATAGTCACATGCTAGAAAAACATCCACAAAGCTTGTGTATGCTACGTCTTATGAAAGGATTTTGTATGTCGTCGTTCTGAAGCTCGAAAATGAAAAAAAGGAAAAATAAAACGGAGAAATTCCCATTACTGCGCTTTATACAAACGTTTGGTTTCATGTTTATTGTTAGAGTTATATTTTTAATAGAGACTCTTTTATATTTTACCTAAAACTGCAAAATTTTACACATAAGGCGGCACAGAATAAAATACACAATAAACTTATTTTCTGATATGAACTTACGTGAAAAATCTTATGATACTATTATTTATTAGTATCGTCAGTATTTTAAGCGATAAGGCCGACTATTGTGCATTTAAAATAATTTACGTCTGTTTTTTTTTGTATATATTGTCACACTGTAAATTTGGTGTCGATAAAGAATATTGTATCACTTAGCGGTCTTATCTCAGAACAAGTCCTTGTAAAACACATCGTTATACCTTTCAGTGTCAAATGTCAGCCATGTTTTCCTTCACGGCAGTTCTATTTGCAGTAATGGTGTGCGGTAGAATAACAAAGGAGAAGTAATTGAGACTGCTTCTATGTACGTCGTTATTAAAACTTACTGTGCCGAACACGGAATAGAGGAAATGTGAAGTAGGCGTGGTTCGCGTGCCACAATTAAGCGTAGCTACGCTTAATCAATCCATGTCTATGACCAGTCGTGTTCTGACAGCGCGTCAAGTTGCTAATCTTGCGTATTTATTTTATATTTCTTTAACCATGCCGTATTGTGCTATTCTGGAGTGTAAAAATGATAGTAGAAGAAAAATCTCATGAATGGAGGTGTTTCATACCATCGGTAAGTATGATTTCTTATAAAAATCATGTTTCGTTAACTTACTAAAAACATCTAGAACATTCTACAGAATATTCTACGCATGATATAATAAGATAGGTCTCCTCACCACGATGACAGTTCAGTATGTTGTGCCAGGAATGTATGAGTGTTGTCAAATTTTCATAGAACCTGGCACAAATATGGTGGCATATGTCAGTCTTGAGCATATCTGAGTTTTTTGTACCATGATTCTACGCTACTCGTTTAGTGATGTGTGAGTTCGTACAATACTGAGTTTATCGATAGACTTAAAAAAGAAAAGTAATCACAATATAATATTACAAATTCGATAGTTATTCTGTCTTTTAATGTAAAAAGGTAACAAACAGTGTTACCTTTTTACATTCAATCTGATCTGATCTGACATAGTGTTAGCTGGGTTCGGTTATCGGGGGTTAAAAAATAAAGTATTCTTATTTTATCCAGATTATTTAAAATGAGCTACACAACATGTTAAGTATTGTTACAAAAAGATTCAGTTAAAAAACGCGAGCGGTAGCTACTGGTACCATTGTGCGAGTGTCGAGTCTATTAATAAAATATAGTAAGAAACTATATTATATTAAATGCAACATTTTCACATATAAAACTCGTTAGCTCAAATAAGAAATCATGTATCTATCGATATCGATAATGTAATTATAAAATTCAATATTGCGCATCACTGGGTGAATAGCGCTAAAAATCAATCTCTGAAACAAAATCTCATCCTTATGTCGTACGTGTTTAAGGTTAAAATTGCGTCCATCTAAAATACTGCCATCTCTACTCAAGTAGCGGCATTATCTCGTCAGTCAAAAGTAATACATTACTAAGATAACAAAACGTCGTAAGTACTTTTTGCAGTTTATCAAAATAAAGCTTATCAATAGCAGTGAAGGTATATTTTCAAATTTATAGCAAGTGCTTTATGCTTATTTTTACTAAAATAAAAACGACCAATCAAATGAATTCTTTGTGTGTAGTGCGAAGTATGATTATTGGTTTATTTGTGTGAGTTTGGCGACAGCAGTTTCCATACTAATTGTGTCTTATACCATTTCCTTTGGTATTCCTATTCCGTGGTGCCGAACATATTTAAATCATTATTACCGTAACTTTCAGTTATGTATCAAAACTTCATAGATCTGCCTGAAATCATATATTGTGATGATGAAGGTCGCTAGCTCTAATACATGTCCCACTGCTGGGCTCGGGCCTCTTCTCATGATGAGAAGGGTTAGGCTATAGTCCACCATGCTGGCCAAGTGTGGATTGGTAGACTTCACATACCCTCGAGCACTTTTAGGCACTCTCAGGCATGCAGGTTTCCTAACGATGTTTTCCTTCACCGATAATTTATATAACAAATACACACATATCGTCGTAAAAACGAATATTAACGATTTATTGATAGAGGTGTGTGCCGTGGGTTCGAACCCGAAACCTTCGACATAGCAGTCCTACGATCACCCACTCAGCTATCGCTGCTCTGAGGTTAACTTACATTTATTTAAAAAGTAAAACTGCAAATTTATATACTCCAGACAATATCACGAACGAAATGTTTATCTTGCTGGTAAGAAACTAGCTTAGAACTATATTGACTTTTTTTACGTATTTTCTTTATATTTCACTGGAATAAAACACACACATTGTTATACCTTTCAGAACGAATTGTCAGCCATGGTTTCCTTCACGGCAGTTCTAATGCAGTAATGAGGTGCGGCAGTATAACAAAGGAGAAGTAATTAAGCCAGCTTCTATGCTTTATGCGTCGTTATTAAAACATACTGTATGATAAACGTTTACGAAGTAAAGATATATTAGCCCATTAATTATTTTGTCCTTGTTTACATTTGGGCTGAAGTGGCGAAAATTTGTGAGAGAGAGTGTGTGAGTGTTTGTGTGTGTGTGTGTGTGTGTGTGTGTGTGTGTGTGTGTGTGTATGTGTGTGTGTGTGTTATGCACGCGCGTGTGTGCAAGTGCGTTTTTCAATCAAGCTCATTCTACAGCAGTAAGTAAATGTTGACCCGAGGAATCACCCCTGTTGGACTGTGGGACCTTTCTGTTACTCGTCTCCAGCTTTGTTCATTTTATTATTGCTGGCACATGTGTTTTTCAAATTAAATTCTCATACATTACCGAACAAATGAGACCGCTGGTGGTTGTAAGAAGTAAATTAGTAGATACGCTATAGTAGAAAGGATTACCTATATACCTTACTGTAGTTTATTAACATTAACAACTAGCTAGAGCATACGTGGACTTGATTGACAATAACCACAAAGCAAAAAGCTCATCTTTAATCTACTCTACGTATTACTTACTTACTAAATAATAATAATAATAATAAAAACACTTTTATTTTGAAGTTTAAGCATCATGGCCTCTTTATATTTAGCTTTGTGTTGGTAAAAATACATTTAAACTATGTCATTGTAAGTAATATACCTAACAAATCTGCTAGTAGTATTTAATTGTAATCTTCAACTTAGAACGAGAAATATCAAGTTAAATACATAGAACAAACAAACGTTTATCTTAAAGCTGTTTAATACGAAAATTAGGTGCAATTCAAAAACGCTATATGCAGGCTTTTGCAAGTCAACACATACTTGTACTTACAAAGAGAGCGTAAAGTGCAAAGCCAGTGCATTTAAGTACTTAGTATAGTGTTCTTAGCACTTATTTTCCCATGGCAATTTACATATTTACCACGAAGTTTTCCCCAGCATTATTAAAGTCCTTGGCTAACAGATAATTCTCTTCCTAAAAATACAAAACCGAGGTACAATATTTAATACAAAATATGAGGATTTTTCATCCAAATAATAAGGAAGATGAGGGTTTTAATAAACTTTTATTAAAAACTTAATTCTTTGGGCATGAGATATTGCTTCTGTCGGACAAAACGGCCGCCATTGATTGCCGAACAAAAGTACTTCCAAGTCAAAGACGACTGTGACGACTTGTAATAACTTCGCCAAGTTATCTTTGTGAGAACAAGGAAATAAACATCAAAGTCATCGTAAAGATTATCGAAATGTTATTTACAAATAATTAACTTTATTGGTAAAGTTATTGGGGGCCATTATTGTCTAATATTTTATTTACAAAGATATAGGTATACCAAGAAAATAGTTTGTGTTAAGTTGATAAGACACATTTTGAATACACGCCCTGCAACATAACTAATTGCTACATGAATCGTCAGTAGGTAATCTGAAAATGTGTGTGTGAAATTTGTTATAAAATCATCATCCAAACGACAACAAAGGGGCACACTAATGCGAAAATCGGCTCAAATGATCTGGTCAAATATTTAAAAACTAAACATTAAAACTCGATCATCATTTTAGGGTCGGCAACGCACGCGTGATGCCTCTGGCGTTGCAAGTGTCCATAGGCTACGGTAACTGCTTACCATCAGGCGGGCCGTATGCTTGTTTGCCACCTCAGTGGAATAAAAAAAAAATAAAAAAAAAAAAACCGAGAAACAAGACCAAAACAGACGAATTCAAACAACAAGGTGATTGATCATTACAATATTAAATACACATTAACGAGGGAGCAAATAAAACTCGATAACAGATTAAAATCCAGACACTTAATGAAGGTGGTTTAGCTTTTGTGAGTAGGTTGGAAGGTACACCTCCTTACCAGACGTACCTCCTTGCCTGCACTGCTGTGTTTCGGCTTAGTGCTGAGATTAAGCATAGAAATGTCTATCATGGAAAGTATAACATCGTAGACTTTACACCAAAAAAACGCCAAATTTACATTAAAATTAGTTTCATGTCAACGTAGCTCCTAAAATTATACAGCCGCCATAAAAAAGAAACATGCAACCATTTCTCATAACTATTACAGCAAATCGTCCATACATCACTTGAGGCACAACATTAATAGTGCTATTAGTATTAAAAGATTTTCGTGTGCGTTTTACTCCATGTGAAAAAGAACTCGTTGCGGGTTCGTTTCAGTAATATTTCACCTTACAGGCGCCATTTGTTTAGCTACTCGAATACTTTATTCATGAACTTTAGCATATTATTCAACCTTTTTAAAATTCCACCTTTTTGTTTACTAGGAATCTAAGCGAATGACGTTTTCCAATTAGAAGTTTCAAAGCTAGAATAATGATATTTGTTAGTCGCATATCCGTGTGACGTGAATGATTAATTCGTGTGCCTACAATTCTGGTTGTTTGCAGAAACGCGAGGTTGAATTATGTCTGATTATATCGCTCATTAATATATTCGTTCATGTTGTGACGGTTTGACATGTTAAATAAGTGATAATTTATTTTCAATTGCAACATAGGTTCATGTTGAATTGGTACAATTATTTAAATAGTAAGCTAATTGACACAACGTTGTTAACTGAGCATAAAATATACCGCCAAATGATATATTATTATTGTGTTTATGCGCCCGTCCAAATTTTACAGTACCATTTTAGGTCGTGGCACTCAAGTTTTGCTTGTAGAAACATCGGATATAATAATATCAGTAAGAAAATTAAATGAATACGGCACGGAAAACCGTATACGATACTTTCAATTAGCAATTACAAAGCTTTATTTCATAATTTATTGATATTTTGCTAAGAATTACCCATTACTAGTATTAGTTGCGCCTGTAATCACGTGAAACGGGCGTTTCTTGTACGCGTAATTACCAATTTATTTTTAATCTACGTAAAATAAACTTTTGCGAAGTTGCGAAATATTCAAATGCTTAGCTTGAAACGATTAAAAGGCGATTACTGCTGCCATGGCGATTTCTGCAGAATAATTATACTCATTTTAGCTTGCCGGGGAAAAACGCTTTCAGATTTATTTAACGTGGTTAAGCGAAAAATCATACCTACACATATATACCAATATATGTGTAGGTATGATTTATATGATTTTACTCTGATTAATCACGAATTAAGTCGAAAAGTCTCAAACTTGAAACGACGTCTTTGAGAATGAAATAAATACACTAGTTAGGTATGGATCGGTTTTTCATAATAAAAACTTACTTCAGTATGACTATATTTTGCCGGCGACTTCGTCCGCGTGGTATTAGTAGTACGCTCCCGTGTAGTTAAGCGTAATGCAAAGTATTTTAAAACCTTTTTTGAGAGTTGGACTAGAAAGCACAAACATAATTATTAAATTATAATCAGTATTGCCCGAGATTAGCGTTATCAAACAAACAAACTATATTTCTCCCGTAATACTTTCTCTTCATAAAAAGTAGCCTATGTTACGCGCCTTGTAGTCAGTTACATGCATATAACATTTTATTTAAATGGCTGATTTGAAAATTAACCGATACAAACTGAAATACAGACAAAAAGACATTAAAACTGTATTCTAGGCAAAGATTTCGTACAAACGGATGGCGGAGTGGGTAGTGTACCTGCCTGCGACGCCGAGGTCGTGGGTTCGATTCCCACTTAAGACAAATCTTTGTGTGCATGAACATGGAGGTTTGTCTTAGTCTGGGTGTTTCTATGTATAATATGTATGTATTTACAAAAAAAAAAGAAAAGTATATATGTATTAGTATCAGTTATTCTAGTACCCATATTACAAGCTTTGCTTAGTTTGGGACTAGATGGCGTTGTGTGTAAGTTGTGAGATATTTATTTATTTATTTATTTATTTATAAACATACCAGCTTAAAAAAACATTGATATTTTGACATTCAAAACAAGACACTTCAATTTTATATATTTGTTTTAATAAGTAGTATAACATGCACACGTAACCTACACATAACATTTCGCCATAAACGATACCCCTGTCATGATCGGGTCAATTCACAATCAACGCCTCACAGCAAATTAAAATTTATCGTGTTTTGTTTGAAAACCCATTGTTTACTCCGTTAACAATTAATCTCGGATATTTTGAACAAAATAAGTTCATTATGAGTTTGATAAAAGGGATGGACCTCTAAAATTTTCCCGTCACACTCTCGATATAAATTTTATCCAATTCACACAGGGATGAGCGCCATAAACTTTGTCCAATAACGATTTCACTGCGGAGCCTGTCGTTAAAGTATAATTACCGTATGTAGTTTATGGCTATCGATTTAGCAGATCTAGGTACCTAACCTACCTACAATTTGTCACTAGCAGATTGCCGTTTATTATTAGGTTATTGAAAAACGGATTATTCTTTTCTAAATGAAGTTATGCAGCCATAGGTATTTTGACATAACATACATAACATTACGTGGAGGTACAATACCTACATTTCACCTGTTATGTTTAGGTTACACTTTGCCCGACCCGGGCATCATCAACCACCAGACCATCGAGGCAGGATTATGAATTTGCGCAGATTCAGGTATGTGCGTTAAATATGTTGCTACATTTTTCATGTTTGTATACTGTAAAACATTCAAATTTGACCTGTTTTTATGAGACTTTAGGACATAACAAAACACAGTACTTGTACTATAGCATCAGGTTTGGAATTAACCAGCGATTATGCTCACCATA
The DNA here is from genome assembly GCA_905147285.1 of Hypena proboscidalis. Lineage (NCBI taxonomy): Eukaryota > Metazoa > Arthropoda > Insecta > Lepidoptera > Erebidae > Hypena > Hypena proboscidalis. Next base: position 6,171,771 of record LR990132.1, read on the forward strand.
AACCTCACCATGACCGTAAACTCTGCAAATATCCTTGGCTTTCTGGTTGACTACAAAACTCGTTGGTGACATACGTCAAACATAAAACGGAAATATCTTTCTATAAAAAAAGAACTAAATAAAATAGACACTATAGCCTTTAAAGTGATGTATCTTTATCTTCATGAAAGAGCTAATAGAGCACAAAACGTCTGTGTAATATAGTAGAATGGCTAGATGAAACAAAACAACATCACTGGCCACAATGTTCTCGAGTTGGCGCCATTAATTACAAGCACTCGATATTTAATCAAGAAACTGTAAGTGAACAAGTTTCCTCGGCACGCGTAAAAAGAGAAAATCTCAACAACATTTTGACGTGTTCAAGCGCCTCCTGGGGCCTATGAAAATAAATGATTTGAATTTGAATTTGAATTTGAAAGGCAACACGGACAAAGTGCCTTATCATACTAGCGGATTGCGAGCGGCTACGGGGCGGGGCGGGCACGCAGCGAATGCGTCGCGAACACGCAGCGGCTGCGCAGCGGGGACGTCGCGGACACGTGGCGAATACGCTACGTTTTCGTCGCGTGTTTGTAGCGAATTTACGACGTACAATACACTCAGTAACAAAATTGATTCCGACGAGGAAACACTGCTGTTGGCTTTGTTCGGAAACGCCGGCGACGAAAACGACGAATTTGGGAAGATCCATTATCAATTAATCGAATGGAAGAGAGCGACTAATTTGTGTTGTTTTGCAAACGATTTAAAAATAATCCTAAATAATTTCGTTCCTACCTACCATAAAACAAACATAAAATATTTAAGCAAGATAAAATGCCGCAAGAATCCGTTATGATGCAAAATGATTTGACATTTAAAAAAAATATTTTATTAAGTTGGTTGGCTGGCGTTTGTACGAGACAGTACAAAATAGCGTCCACGCCGCGCGTCCGCAACGAATTCACTGCGAATGCGCGGCGTTTTCGTTGCGCGCCCGCAACGAATCCGTTGCGCGCCCGCTCCGCTTTGAATCCGCTCATAATCCGCTGGTATGATAAGGCCCAAAGTTAGTTCGAGGTTCCATTTACAAACCGATCGAAGCTCTGAACACGGACGGAAAATTTGAAAATAATCTTCTAAAACAAAGGGAAGAATTAAGTCTATGCAAATAGAACGTCCCGAGCACCCATTGAATGGAGTGTGCTGACCGCACAGATAGTTCCATTGAAACGAACAGAACAATTCAATTACATTCGATTTCGAAGACTGGATTTCGGCATTTTTCTATTTGGCTGTGGTAGCGAACGGTACGAGCCGTAGCCTGGGGAGTCTTAGACCTTGCATACAAATTGAACGTGTAAATGAGATAACACCCTGTTTACCCCGGCTACACGAAGGTACGACGGTGTTACAATAAAACTGGGTAATGGGAATTCCTGATACGGCAAATTGTTTTCGCAGCGGAAAATGTTTGGGAGCGTTTCCTATTAAGAGAATTTTAGAAGCGTTTATGTTAAATATGTATGCCGATCATGCCTGCCGAGGATGTTTCGTTGGTCTACTGGTTCGCGTGACTGTTGATTCATGATCTTGGGTTCAATTGCCGGGTTGGACGAAAAGTAAAATTAGGTTTTTTTCAGTAGTTTTACAATAGCAGCACGGCATCTGAAATTGTGCCCTCCAGATAGCCTTGAGCTCTATCCTTTTACATGAGACCTAAGCATATTTGGTAAAAAGTAAGAGTTTATCCACCTCTGCAATACCCGTCTGGGTTATAAGCGTGATGTTATATTATATATATGAAGATAGACAATGTTCTCAACATCTTTCTATACCACGTCACAGAACAGCTGTTTTCAGGGGTAGTTTTCGGTATGCAGCAACTAAGTGCTGGAACAATATTCCGCCACCAATAAAAAATTGTACAAGCCGAACAACATTTAAAAATAAATTAAAATTGTATATTCTGCAATACCAGAAAGTTTATGAGAATAGTCGACATACTTCCGTGCCTATATAATTTCTATTTTACTATTTTATTGTGTTCCTATTATTAAATCAAGGGTCTTGTCTCATAGCACTTTTTTTAAACTTTATTTTATTTATTTTTTTAACAAGTTTAATACCTATTTTAATGAAATCAATATCTTTTTATTTTTTAATCCATATTTTAAATTAAATCAATTTGCTTTTACACTTATTTTTATAATACTGATTTATACATTAAATACAAAAATCTATAAAAATTTATGTCATCGTATTAATTTGAATATTTATTATCGTCTTATGATTTATATTGTCTATTTAATATTTAACTTAAATGATTACACTATTATTTAGCAGTTTTATAGTTTAATCATTCAAAAACTAATTAATTATTACTTACTTATTTGATTTAAAAATTTATTATTATTTACCTATATTATTTTTATATCAATTTTGTGTTTTTTAAAGTTTGTAAACAGCTTTTATTTATTTATATTATGGTGTATCCTTTCTTTTCTACTTTTTAAATTCAACGGATATTAATTATAGTTAAATTTATTTTAGTAGTTCTGAGCGTACGGCACTCGTGGGCTGCAGCTGAAAATCAGCGTTAGGTGACTGTATTTCATTGCAGTCGCTTAGCATTATGCTGAGCTGCTGGCCTTTTGGTACAGACTGTATAACTGTATTTGATCGTATTTCCTGTATTGTTTATTTTATGTTTTGTGCCAATAAAAATTTTCTTTCTTTCTTTCTTTCTTTCTTTCTTTCATGTGTTAGATGAGAGAGACTGCTCGGGCAACGTGTTATTTGTAAACTTTCTGTCAGGAAATTCACTATAGCAGCGCGGAGTTGGAATTGTGCCCGGTGGATGGCGATAGGCCCATCCCCTATACCATGGGACCTAAACATAACAGGTGAAGTGTGGGTGTTGTACAGCTCTGCCACACCCTTCTAGGTAATATAGGCGTGATGTTATGTTATGTGTTAGATTCACGTGTTCGTACGGCCTTATACGCCTGTAACGTTATATGTCTGAGACTCAGCCACACTGCTAGTCTAGATATCGAGTGACAGTAACACAATTACGTAGTTTGTAACTATTACCTACTTGTTCTATTTGTGTACCTAGGTTACTGTGTACTTGGAACTTACTTGACAATGTCCGTTTTCATTATCTACCCGAGAGTTAATGAATTGAGGTAGGTAGGTGGGAATAGTAACGCCTCACAAATAATTGCAAATATAATACACGTTGTAGTTTGCTATATCGTCACTTCTATGTCAAACTTATGAATCTGCCGTTCTAGAGATATCGATGTTGTGATGGAGAATTGTACATAATGTGAAAACAATGAGGCAAATTTACCTATGTCTAGTTTTGAAGTCTATAGTATTGAGATAGTCCAAATCTGCATTTTATATTATCACACCTATAGTAAACTCACCAATTTTATATCGGATTTTGTAGCGAAGAGGATGCATTTTTTGCAGAGTCGAAAGTCTGTTTTTGTTACGCACTGGCTATACACTCCATCTCTTATCTTTTTCTTTTTTAAAAACGATGATAAATAATTCCTGTATCGCGGGGGTGTTCACACACACACTAAGCATACCTATCGCATTTGTGCAAAAAGCTTATGAAAACGTAGTCCAACTTTTACAACAAGATTTTAATCTGATTCTAAACCGTTGGATTAAAATTAATCTAAGCCCCGGTTATTCAAATCATTGTAATTAGTATAATTTAGTTTTACATATAATTTATTTTTATATCATTTGTTTGTAATATTTTGACGTGTTCAAGCGCCTCCTGGGGCCTATGAAAATAAATTATTTGAATTTGAATTTGAACTATTCGCTCCACCTGCACCCATAATCTTTTGCAAATTGGTATTTTTACTAACTGTTTGCAAAAATAAGATTAACCGTATAGCCAGAGCTATAAAGCAAAAAAGCTAGGAGTACCTTTAAAACTTTTAAGTAGTTAATTATTTTAATTATTTGAAAGTTAAGCACGTCTTATATGACAATATATTTACCTTTTTGTTGATTTTGAGTAATATATCCTTAAGAAAATTGAACTACCCTTTTATGGTTTGTTTGTTTGTGGTGTTTTTAGTACAGTGATATATCACAGAAGTACTAATGCTTGATTTAACAAGAAAATTTATTCAACCTAGCACCTTACTGTAGAAAACGTTATTTATTTTTGTAACGATTAACTTAAGAGATTAACAAATCTTCTATATATGTATTTTTTTACTTTTATAATAATGACGCGAGTCGGACCCGTTGTCAAATGTTTCAAAAATGTTCTCAAATCGCGAAAGTTTAAAAACTCTACACCCATGATATTATGAATCCTCTATAAATGTTCTGAAACCATGGGGTATTAGGGTACAGTGTTGTAAGAACTCTATGTAAATTCATGGCAAGTTTAATTAGTGAGTATCTAATACAAAAAATCTATGTATAGGTAATAATATAATTATTTATTGTAATAATTATTTACATTTTGAATCGTACAATTATTAAAAAGTATTTTTTCAATACTATTATTGAACAAAAATGGCGGGATACGACGTCAATTCAAAAATGCGAATAAGTTTTTATTTAAATTACGGCGCTGTGGTAGTGAAACGCGCGTGCATGACATGTTCTTTTTTTGAAATTCATAAAGATGCCATGAGAATGTGGCTGTTCGATGAGTAAAAAAAAAACTAAAAAAACACGCTTTTAAAGCACATCAAACTAAAAAGTGAAAAATAATTCTTATTATAACCTGAAAATAATAATAAACGAAAAATACTAGTACTATTGTGAAAAAAAGCGTGGGGCGCTCTGTGCCATATTTTTCGTCTATCGAGCGACCCACGCTTTTTTTTTCACAATAGTACTAGTATTTTTCGTTTATTATTATTTTCAGGTTATAATAAGAATTATTTTTCACTTTTTAGTTTGATGTGCTTTAAAAGCGTGTTTTTTTAGTTTTTTTAAACTATATTTATTTTTCACTTTTTAGTTTGATGTTATTTAAAAGCGTGATTTTTAGTTTTTTTTTAATCCTGGCGATCCTAATCAGGATAATGAGATAAATTTATGAAATTATTATATTGTCGCTGATTCTTTACAAGTGTAGAAAGTTTGAATTAAATCTGTCCGTTTAAAGTGGGTCAAAATCGAGTCCAAAGGAGTCGGTTACATACAAACAAAAAAACAAACAAACATACAGGTGAAGCTAATATAAGCGTGTTAAAAAGGAGTTGCATAATGAATTTCAGTACAACATTATAACACCCGTTTGGGTGTTATAATGGTTATTATGACACTGGCTGTTTTAATGTTGGCAATTAGCTAACTGTTTCAAGAACGTTTATAGAGGATTTATAGCATGGGTGTAGAATTGTAGATAAAGGTTCTTTACATCAAACATCATAGTAATAGGAAACCTACACGTAATAACAGTATTCAATGATTGTCATTGAATACACATCTCGTATCATTACAGGCTGTATCGTTTAGGCATTGAGAGTATAAAGTTAATTAAAAACTGTCCTCGCTAATGGATTCGTGGCACGGTTTGAAGCAATATTCCCTAACAACGTCGGACATTTCGATGTTATTCCATTTTGTTGATATTGCCAATATTCTCCAAGGAAATTGAATTACTAGGGCCCAGAACTGTTTCATTGTTTATTTGAGTGTTGCGATTCATAGTAGTATTCGATGAATATTCATTGAAGAATTATTCAATGAATTTGTAGAGGAAAATTAATAATAATAGAACTTTGAATGACATAACATTCATGTCTTAACTCGATCTTTCGATTGATTGAAAAAAATTACATGCATCAGTGTTGAATCCACATTCCTTGCTTGCAAACAGTACTTTCTTAAGAAACAACGAAAAACAAAGAAATGTGACGAATTAATATTTTTTTTTTTTTTTTTTTTTTTTATTGTTTGGTCCACTAAACTGGTCAATACATAGCAAAAGAAAAAACATGCTTAAAATTAACATACAAAAATAATGTTTGCCCTTCTAGAAGTGGACACAGAATGCGAAAAACTATGAATGTATGGAATTTTAAAAGTGTGACGAATCGACAATGTGGCAAATTTACAATAACCCTTATTTTTATAGCTAGGTGTTCTGCGTAGACATGCATGAACATTTATATTTACCATAGTAATTCAACACTTTTCAGACTGACTTTGGTACCGTACCTTTACGTAATGACATATACTGTTATATCCTAAGGATGTATGGCTTAATGCTTACTCCTTATTTTAGTAATATGCTTTTGTTAACACATCCACGCTTACCAGAGCGTGGCATCATTAGCCCAAAGAGTCAGTCTATTTTTGATCTTCATAGGAGAATCAGATACTTGCTTAAGGGTCTTGGCTTATACACAAGTGTGTTATTTTAAATATAATTAAATAACCTTTCTTTTAATTAAATGATCTTTTTTTTAAAAGCCAATCCTAAAGGGACCCCGTAACAGTGCGCTACTTCCAATCAATTTAATACACCTAAAAATCTAACAGATAAGATTTATAAGGTTTTAAGGCGCATTAAGAGTATAAGTAAATAATTAAAAGGCGCCCTTGCTAATGGATTCGCGGCACGGTTTGAAGCAATATCCTCTTAACAACGTCGGACATTTCGATGTTATTCCATTTTGTTGATATTGCCAATATTCGCAAAGGAAATTGAATTACTAGCGCCCCGAACCGTTTCTTTGTAAATTTCAGTGATGCAATTCATAGGATAATATTGATATATTTACTCGTGTGTTTTATTGGTTAAATAAAGTTATATGTCTATGGGTTACATTATTCTGGACGACAAGTAAATACTTCAGTTGAATTCTGATTTCATGATCTAGATTTAAATTGTGTTAAATTCTACACTTATATATAGATAGGACTGTAAGCAGCGATAGCCGAGTGGGAGACCGTAGGACTGTGAAGTCAAAGGTCTAGGGTTTAAACCTACGGCACACACCTCTGTCAATAAATCGTTAAGATTCGTCTTTTCGAAGATATGTGTGTATTTATCATATAAATTGTTGCTTGTTAACGGTGAAGGAAAACATTGTAAGGAAACCTGCATACCTGAGAGTGCCTAAAAAGTGCTCGAAGGAGTGTGAGAACCTATCAACCCGCACTTGGCCAGCGTGGTGAATTATGGCCGAACTCTTCTCATCATGAGAAGAGGCCCAAACCTAGCAGTGGGACATGTATTAGATACAGGGTTTGCTATTATTTTTATATAGGTCTACTTACTTTATAACACATTTTTATGCAACCGAATTAGTATCAAATTACGTATTTGATACTAATTCGGTGAGTATAAGTTGCTTCCAATATTTTTTAGGCGCATTGAAAGTATGAGCTAATTATAAGCTGCCGTAGCTAATGGATTCGTGGCACGGTTTGAAGCAATATCCTCTTAACAAAGTCGGACATTTCGATGTTATTACATTTTGTTGATATTGCCAATATTCGCCAAGGAAATTGAATTACTAGGCGCCCCGAACCGTTTCTTTGTATATTTGAATGTTGCAATTCGATGAATATTTATTGAAGAATTATTATTTGCTGAATTGTTGAAGAAAATTAACAATAGCAAAACTTTGAATATTATTTTTGATTGAACAAACATAATATTGTTATGATACAACAATATATTATTATATGAACATAACATGCATGATTTAACTCGTTCGTTCTATCAGTTGAATTAAGTTGAATGAATTTAATGTAACTTTAGTGTTAAGTTTGGCTTTTGTGATCCGCAATTGTGTGAAATTCCAAATAATAGGACGTTGCACAAATAAATGTAGTAGCCATATGGTCATCTATTGTAAAACACACGTTTTAGTAAGCGAATGTGTATTATTTACGAAAGATAAAGTTATTATGATAAATATGGCAATAAATAAGTGATAGATATATGGCACCGACTTCAAAATTATAAAATAATTATTTAATAATTTCTAGTTTTGGTAATATACGAAAAACAATATAGAAGCCTTTAAAATTTGAGGGTTGCCCTCGATTTCTCTAGGATCCCATCATCAGAACGTGACCTAAAGAAAATGGGATCACATGACAAGTACCTATATCCTTTCAAACAAAAAAAGAATTTCTCAAATGGTCCAGGCGTCTTCGAGTAATCGGCGAACAAACATAAAAAAAATACAACAGAAATGAGAACCTCCTTCTTTTTTTGAAGTCGGTTAAAAACACACGTTTTATAAAGCGAATTTGTATAATTCACGAAAGATAAAGTTACTATGATAAATATGGTAATAAAAAAGTGTATGCTGCTTACAATATTATTTATGCGCATTGAGAGTAAAAGGTAATTAAAAGCCGCCCCTTCTAATGGATTCGCGGCACGGTTTGAAGCAATATCCTCTTAACAGCGTCGGACACTTCGCTAAGGAAATTGAATTACTAGCGCAGCGTCCCGAACTGTTTTTTTGTTTATTTGAGTGTTTCGAGCTGTAGTATTTGTACTGCATTTAAGTATAATAATAATATTTTTACCAGAATACCTACTGATGAAGCAGATTGACAGCAAAGTTTTTATTATTGAATTTTATTGATATTACGAGTACCATACCTAGTAAATTGAATTACGAGTGCCTTGGAATGAATTGTTTCTGTTTATTTAGATTTATTTATTCGTCGTATTGCGTAACAGATATTTAAATATAAATATCAAAAACCAGTAAACGTTCTGATATTTAAAAAAACAATACCATTAACGGTCGTTAAATCGACAAATATCTTTTTAATTTATTTACAGATAAATTTTCAGACTATAGTAAGATAAACCATACATAATATCGACGTAACCGCGTTGTTTATCGTCTTACATTATACAAGAGAGGCACTACTCATATCTTCTAACTACAGATATTTAACTTCTAGATAGCAATATCTAAATCATAAAAAATATTTCTCAAGTAATATGTATTACCAAAGAATAAAGAAGCTTATTCTTCTTCGTCGTGTCGATGGCTGAGTCAAACTTTATTTTGACTTGCCATCGTGGTGAAAGGATTAGCCAATTCGCTGTAGAACTAGCGAATTGCCCAGGGTGCGTCGGACGTAGGGAAGAATCAAGAAGCTGACAGATATTTTATAGGACCTACGAACGACTTACAAAATTACAATCACGAGATGCATTACGTTTTTCCAACTTAATAATAGTCGTAAATAATACGACAACTCAATTAACAATTCACACCAGTCAATGCGACAGTGTAAACACGGCTACTCATCAAGTTATACATTTCCTGTATAAGCTGGTCTCTCATTGCACAGAAAGCCTTACTATATGCGTGACAAGCTTCTACTGGAAACATTTAGCTTTATGTGTCCGTGTGTACACGAGATTAATCAATTTGTAGTATAATTAACAGTGCCGGATTTACTTTAGACGGGGCCCCAAGCAACCACTGATTTTCGGGGCCTTTTTTCTAATATAATATGCTTTTGCCCTCTTCCTATTTTTTTAAATACAGCTGTACGAAGATATACTAACACGAGCGATCGAAGCGAGCAAAATACAGTTTCGAACTAATTTAAAATCATTTGAAAGCAATGAATAATTGAAAATGTTAATGTCATATTTTAATTATTTCAATTTTATTTTGTAAAAATGTTTAAAAAATTTCAATTTTCGGGGCCCCTGTACAAGCGGGGCCCAAGCAATTGCTACCTATGCTTCCTGGTAAATCCGCCACTGATAATTAACGCCCATGTTCATGTTCGCCCATGTTCAGTCCAATGTATAATGTTATATAATTATCGAAACAAATAGTTCGTCAATACGAAATGTTTTAAACGTCAATAAAACTGGACAGTTTAATGAGATGGGTCGAATCGGTTTGTGGTTCGAGAATTAAATGAAATATTTGCGATTTAAATCGATTTAGTGTAGAGTTAGGTCGATTGCTGCTTTTAAATTGATTTATTTTAAATTATTTCACTAATTTTTTAAATTAAATGAAGCGTTCCTAGAAATTTTAAATAGGAGTCTTCCTCTATCTACGTGAACCATCAGCAAATCTGTCAAATATCTTTGTATTCTTTTTTGAATTTAGGTATGTTGCAATCGATTGTGAAATCTTTCTAATAGTGTGCTTGATTATACCATCGATTTAAAAAAGGAAGTACCTGGTTCTTTGTTCAAATCAAATTATACCTACTAATATTTATAAATGCTAAAATTCGTAAAGATATATGTAGATGTTTATTACAATAATCACTTTTGGTTTATGTATGTACATTATGTAGTCTTCTTCTTCTTGTATCGAGTCAATGGTCAAATTTTTATACCACCCGGCCCAGACGGTGCTACATTGATTGCATTCTCCGTGGCCTTATTCAGTTGGGGCATTTATGTATATGTGTCATTGCTTGCTGAGGAGCACCTCAATTAAATTGTGTTTCTTCCATATGTAGTTTATAGTCTAGTTATACAAATAGCCTACCCTACTTTTTATCGACATACCACACAGGCGGAAATTAGTATTGCAATAAATTATCCGCCTCCTTTGCCCCATTCCTCGTGAGATAATACGCCATTGATACATACTGTGTCGTTCCCTCCTAATCCTCGGATAGAAATTTCATTAGTGTGACGAATATTCTCAACTCATGACCTTAATTCCTGAAGGGTTGCGCCAGTAAGGAGGGTTCAATCACCAGGTTGGGCGAGGAACAAAATTGTATGGCAACTGGCAGCCATATTGCTACACATATTTTGTAGATTTAAACCATTTAAACCATTTATTTGCCACACATTATCTTACATATTAAAAAAAAACAGTTTACACGAAATATAAAATAGTACACAGAAAATGTGCGGCAAGGGATCTAGCTCAGTGTTTGCTGCGCGCAATGCACAGCACTGATTTTCAGCTAGTCCCTGCCAGAAAGAACAACACAGTAAATCAACGCTCACAAGAAAATATAAACAAAGAAAATATAAACAAAGTAACACTACCACCAAAAAAACAATACAAGAAAAATAAACTAAAAATTAAAAATTAACGAAAACTATTTAAATGAAATTTTAATACTAACTGTTTTTAATGTCGTCGTTGGCTGGCTTGACTTAAGAAGGAACAATTGCCTAGTTTTCCATGCAAAAGTTAAAGGGTATGGATTTAACTTTATTTTTATTAAGTTTTTATATATTTCAAAACACTGAAATGCATGTTTGTCGGCGATCATTTTTTTAATATTATTATTTTATTTTACAGTTTGTATGTAACTCAATAAGTGATAAAAACAATTTTGTCAAAATGGCCACGAACACGTCAATACCAAGTACGTCATATACGTACTTGGTATGAATGACTACTTGGTACTACTTAATGAATAAAAGACAAATAATATAACATTATATTTGTCAAATAACTAGAGGATCTTTCCGGAGTTCTGAACAAATACTTTGACAACGTTAGTCGAAACGATAAGATGGAGACTATAAACAAACTTTTCTTAAAATGCCAACACGTCTTTAGAACTTTGTCTATATATAGGCTACTATAAAGTATTTTGGGCTACTAAGAAAACGTGAAGGATAAGGGATTTTATAGATATTGAAATTGCGAGATCCTTACAAGGGACCGCTGGAATCGTTCGCAAGAATTTATTACTTAGGACGAGTAGTTCAAATTAAGTACTTCTAGATAGTAACTGTTTACGGGCACTTCGGAATCTATTTAACTTTAACTCAATGTTCGCAAAGCAATTTATTGCAACGAGGTAGAAGACTGATTTGAAATATGCAGCGCAAGAATCGTTGGGATAAAAACTATCGATAAATTGAAGTCAATGGACTTAAAAAGCTCAAGCTTATACAGTATACACCCACACAAAAACTACAACAATTTTTCGTCTGAAATCACCTGAGGGTTGTGATTTATAAATGTGCTTAGACAACGTGAAATTCTATAGTCTGCTGCTAGATTTATGTACCGATTTAATTTTAGTCAGCTAACGTCTTATAATATTTTGGACATGGTTATTATAATTGCAATAAATATTAACTATGCTATCTTTTTTTGTACCTTGGTAGATCTGAAAATAGATCGTTATACACGCGGTCAAAAAGAATTTACAAATACAAAATATCTAATTAGAGAAGTTATAATTTAAATTGTTTTGATTACAATACAGCAAAAGAACACAAGCTTAGTAAAATAAAAATAAAAATGCAATTGAGTATGGCAAACTTTTGGTACAATTTAATTTAGTCTGAAATCTTGGCTTGGTCCCTATTACTACGGAATTCGGTCCAATTTGTTTGAGGATAAGTTCCAAGAAATAGTTAGTAATTGGCTTCATGTTGTGACATCGTACTTTGCGAGCTTTACGAAAAGCCTCCTAAGATTGTTTGTTTTTTGTAAGGGTAATATTGGAACGGTTTTCCGCGAATTGATATTATTGACATTTCCAATAACATTCATCGTTTTTAGGGTTTCGTACCCAAAGGGTAAGAACGAAATCCTATTAGGTACTAAAACTTCTCTGTCCGTCTATAACCAGGCTGTATCTCATGAACCGTTATGGTTAGACAGTTGAAATATTCCTAGATGATGTAAAACTGTTGCTCCTATAACAACAAATAACTGGTCACAGGTAGACGTTTAAAAAAAAACCGGCCAAGTGCGAGTCGGACTCGCGCACGTAGGGTTCCGTACCACTAAATACATCTAAATAAATGTTTTTCTTTATTATTTATTATATTAGAGTTTACGATTGCGTTTGAATGCGGTTTACGATTTAATACGTATTAAAAAAAACGAATTATTATTGCATGGTAATGTAGTACATCATATATTATTTTTACATTTATCATTCCCTTATTTTAAAAGTTACGGGGGGGGATCACACATTTTTCACTTTGGAAGCGTAACAATATTAAGTAATATATTTACTTTAAAACTAATTAATTAAATTAAAATAAAATAAATATTTAAAAGGGGCTCCTATACAAAATACGTGATGTTTTGGCCGTTTTTATAGATAATGATACGGAACTCAAAGTGCGCGAGTATGACTCTCACTTGGCCGGATTTCAGAACGTTATTTCTGTAGAGATATTTGTTGTATTCTAATATACTGGCTTATTTTTTTAGAGAAAATAAGTAATATAACTGTAGCTTTTATCAACTGTATCCGTTTTTGTCATTTCATCATTGACGTCATTCTAATCATATATTATTAAGTGGAGCCTAAAAGCTTTCCATCCATCACTAATTACAGCGTGCTATTTGCCAATAATTCTGTTGCATTTTCATCAAACAACGAAGCCAAAACCGTCTAAAATTGGTCTTTAACCCAATTCTACACAAGAGCGACACACAATGAAAACAAATAATTCATTTTGCTCTCAAATGACAAAACCGATTCGACCCGTCTCTGATTAAACAGCTGTCCAGTTTTATTGACGTTTTTAAAACCTTTCACATTGACGAAGGATTTGTCGCTAACCAATCTGGTAGTGCAGCATCTACAATCTTGTGAAGTCTTTATTGGTTGGATTTAATGTTTGTTTGCTTAATGGTGGTAAAATTCTTTTGTGAATGTGCTCGAGCGCGGAAACACCTTTAACCTTTTTTTTTTTTTTTTTTTTTTTATACTACACTTACAGCGAACGGACGTGTAGTCCACCTGATGGTAAGTGGAGTACAGCCCATGGACATCAACAATCCACAAAAGCAGATTATAGATGCGTCGCTGCAGCTGAGGACTACGTTGTTATGCCTCATGTGCCAGTAATTTCAGAGCCTGATCTCACCACTAAACCGGAACACAGTAATGGAAGCACTACTATTTGGCGGCAGGTTAAAGGTGAGGCGGTGGTGCTGCCGCCCTCGAGCTCATTCACAAGAGCTCTACCACCAGTTGCCGCCTAATAGTAGTGTTTATAATAACGCGTTCCTGTTTGGTGCTGAGATCAGGCCCTGAAAGTACTGGCACATCAGCGCACCATAGTCAGCGCAGATGAAGTGACGCACCTACTGTCTACTTTTGTGAATTGTTTATGCCCATGGACTGTAGTTACCACTTACCATCAAGTAGACTACAAGTCCGTTTTGTCACATACGTCGTATGAAGAAGACGTTTTGTAGGGCAACAAAAATATACGTGAATTTTATCCAAATATAAGGGAGGGAAAGCTAACGACGCAGTATGTATCAATGGCGCATTATCTCACGGTAAATGGCAGCTAGGGAGGCGGGTGATTTATATGGATACTTAGCAAATGATGAACCTTCACCTTTATAGCGTGTGGGAGTGAGATTCGGATGAAAAATATAACAATTGTGAAGGTGTCAAAGCTTTGTGAATAGGAAAGCCTTTCCCTCTGACGTGATTTCACACAGGCCGTACAATGTAATTATAATTAAAATTATGATTACTTAAAACATCAATTACGAACAACTTTAAAAGTAACACTTCGAAATTGAAAATATCAGCTTCAGCCATTCCGTGGTGAGTCGATAAAAAGTAGTCTGTATATAGATTCAGGATAATAATAAGCTGCTAGTCAGCAAACTTTCAAAATCCATCCAAAATTTCCGTGAAAGAGTAACACAAACATCCAGACATCCACGCAACTTCACAAATTTTCGCAATATTATTAGATTAGAAAAGCAGTATTGAAAATGATTGACATAAAAGCGCAATATCATCTCCTGCATCATAAAATAGCATAGTATATTATGTAGTTAATTGACTGGACTACAAATTTATTTGTTAAGGTGCTCCCAGACCACGCGAGCATTCGCCTGTAATGTAACGTTAAGATTTCCAGCTAACATTACGTTAATGGAATGCTGGGATTCGCTATCGAGCATAATGTTACAAACTCCCTCCCAGACCGCGAGAACATTCGCCTGTGTAACATTTCGTCCCTTATACAATAGTACCGCGTAAGTTGAAATGGCTATGTGGCGTTTTTAAATTAATAAATGAAGTATGAAACTTCACATGACAATATTTTGCCGGCAGCAGTATTTTTGGATAAGTGAGAATTTGGAATTCGATTTTGAATTTTTAAATACGAGTTGTATCAATATATTACAGGCTGTTATTCTCGTTTTGCTGCCGAGCTTTAATGTTAGAAGTTGTATCAAAATATTACAGACTGAGAATTACAGAGTACGCACTGTAATGCTCGGTTCGCCTCAGACACCGGCTGTAATATTCGCAGAGTAACGTTACATTACAGTCGGTCAGACAGGAAGCACCTTTACGCGCTTTATACCTATAAAAATATATTGCGTAATGAATTTTAATTAAAATTTGCCCCAGTTCTAAACAGACACCACAAAACAACTAACAACTTTCTTCGTCGGAAGGGATTATTAAGGATTTTAATTGGAAAACAGAAAAACAGGGCTAGGCATTTTTTAAATAACTTTTAATATTGGGCTTACCCTCGCTGTAATAATCGTTATTAAACAGTTAATTAGTTAAACAATGTTTCTTTGCCCGCTTCGTCTTTTTCTTGATTTTTCTATTCAATTTAGTAAAGCAATGGGTTTGAACAAATTGTCGTGTTATTCGGTGAGGATTGTTTTTAAATTTTAGATTTGTGTCAACCTGCAGAGATAATAAAATGTTGTGAAATTGTGGGCTCATTGAGCTCGCTAATTTATTTTTTATCTTGAAACAAGATACAACAAACTACTAGCGATTATAGCCTTGTAATATTTTAAAGCAAATTTTAGCTTTGCTATGCCTTTTTGTATTTTATAGCCTTATAAGATCGCAAACATTGTGTGTCGTGTAGTTGCAGTTTTACAATTTCGATGTTTGTATGACTATAACTTTAAAAAAACATCGTTTAGTTACCATGAGTATGATAAAATATGTTTATTATGAGAACTTCTGCTAATTCATGTAATGTGAATTCTTTTAAAAAAAGAAAACGACGCCCGCCCTAGGAATAACTCCTGTGTCGCGGAGGTGTTCACAAACATACATTTCACACACACAATGCTTTGGCTTTATATTACTGCTAATAAATTCATGCTTGTCCATATACATTCAATGCTTGCTGAGCCAAATATTTTGCAAATGGCGTATAGCATTCATTGCACCGTGTCCAGCTTTAATTTATGACAGATCCATGGATTAGTTGTGATAAATGGCGTATTCAACGATCTGTCATGATCGCGCTTGATATTGGATATGTCATAAATTCAATATAGATGTATAAATCAAATGTTATTCGCTAGTGATTAAACGGTTCAGTCAGGCATTAGGTGGCCTTTATGAATACCTGGAATTCTATCTAACTAGATCGTTTGTTATGTATACTTCAGACAACGAAACGAGATAATTTTCATGATTTACAATTATAATCCCAATTCACAGGCCATAAAGTTTAATTTCCATTGCAATTGAGATTGCTTAGGACATTTTAAACAGTTTTTATTATACGAAAATCAACTTAAATAAAAAGCAATAGAACTTATATTCGTGTAATTTGTAATAACATAAATTTATCTTGTTTCGTAGGCTTTAGTATAGTATACGATATTGTTAGTGCACCTCATGGTGAGTGCAAGCAGCTCATGAACATCGTAGATTGTCACTGCATTGTAGAACTACGGTATATGTCTCGAGTGTCCGTAATTTCAGGATTTAACAACTCTGCTATTTGGTTTTAACTGGGGGGTAACTTATACCTACTAAAAGACCGTTCTGCAATAACTTTGACTGACCCATACCTCCTCCAAAATGGTTTGATTAAGATCGGCAACCAAATAAAAGTAATGCGGATAGCAATATTTTATTTTATTGACAGAAATTATTCTATATGAACAACACCCAATTATTTTTTTATATCTGAATAGGTACTTCTAAGTAACAAGCCGTAAACGTGTCTCACAACACGCCTACACTTAGATCCAAACGAACACCATTACCACTCCATTTCCTACATTAGTACACACTCAGAACGATTACTAGTTCGCTCTAACTTTGCATTTAAAGTGGTGTTTTCAGTACTCACAATGTACGTATTCAAATAGCAGCGACCTCTGGCGTGAGTCAAAGCAAACATTCGTATGGCTTGAATGGTGTCGCTAAGCTGTGCACTTATAACTTGGGGAACGACGGAATGAAAATGAATTTAAATATATTTATGGGTTTTAAAGTTTGGCCTTATTTTATTTTAATTACTCATATTGTTACCTTCACTGCCTGTTGTTTGTTTTATTTAAATAATTAGTATGAATATGTATTATATAGCTTTTGCCGTCTTCTACCGCGTGGAATTCGTTGTATTAAGTAGTAGCTGCTTCTGCGATTTGATCTGCGTTCAACCTTACTGCTTCGCTCCCGTGGAGTTTATCATAATGATAAATATCAAAAGACCTTTATTGAGAGTTAAACTATCAAACGCAAAAATGATTTTCAAAACTCGTCAAGTAATTCTCGAGATTAGCGATTTCAAACATACAAACTAACTTTCTCCAGCAGTTTCTGCGTGGTAGGTACATTGATAAAAAGTATACTAAACTACGCGCCTTGTACTCAGTTACCTGCATCTCAAATTTTATTAAAATCAGTTAATCCGTTTAAATGGTAAGACGATAAAAACAGACAAACATTTTAAAAACTGTATTTAAAGCAAAGGTATCGTGCCAACAATAATACCACCTTGTAAATACATTGTTATTAAGATATTAAAAACAGACACTTCAATTTTATTTATTTGTATATTAGTAATGCCTTAACATTTTGAAGCCTCTCCGTACTGATTGCGCTAGTTCGACATTCCAGTTATGTTGTCCACCTGGAGTAATATACTACACCGTTGCGTAGACGACAAAAGAAGAAGAAGATTCTTCTTGCCAAATATCGTACCAAATTTTTTACTATCACTGTTAAATATGCAAACCTTCCTCAATATTCGAAGGACAAACCGTCTTCCGATCACATCAGCAATGCCCGGCAATAAATACTTCTTAAACTACTCACCGTCGTTGATAAATGGGTAGATCGACCGGAGCTCTTCCTCGTAAACCTCGAGAGGGATGGGAGGGACGATGGGAGGCACGTAGTCGTCTTCAGGAGAACGCTCAGACCCGTAACCCTGGTCGAAGCCTTGATCTTGGAGCTTCCATACCGGTTCGGCGTCTGAACCTAGGGACAAGAAGAATAAAGATTGTTTATTAGTGACATAGTGCTTTTAGCTGCAGTATTGTGCTGAGATGCGTACCATTTCTGGCATTATAAATAATATTTTTAAATTATTTAGTTTTAGACGCTTTATGATCTATTTTCTTATGCCAGAAAAAATATTTTTCTTTCTTTCTTTCTAATTATGAATTGGACGTAAGACGTAAAATAAAAGCTTTTATTAAATAATTTTGTGCTTGAACGGGCAAAAGGAGCTTATGCAAGCCATAACTATCGACATACTTATTTTAACTTCTAACTGGATTCAGTAAGTTAATAGCTGAGAAAACAAATAAGCTTATAGACTAAGAAACAGTTGAAAAAATTATAGGACCGGTAGAATTTGAACCAGCGACCTTCGGCACACCGGGCAGTCGCTTTTACTAACCAGCCTCGGTCGTCTCTTGCCAGGAACCTAAATTTCCTAATAGGTTTGTATCCTATTTAAAATAGGCACAGGTCAAAGGTTCAAATCCTACCGGTCCCATATTTTTTTTAACTATAATCTTAGTATAATTTGCTAAAGCATAGCTAAATGCTATTAAATTTGACTCAGCTATCGACACGACGGAGAAGAAGAATGCTATTAAGATAAGCAATTATTTCTCATTCATCATATTTAACTCGACTGAGTTTACACAATATGTAAAATGTATTTTTTTTTGCAAATTCGAACCAGTATGACCAGGAGAGCCACAGTTGATATGGTTGTAAAAACCGCCCTAAATCAACAAGGCAATTGACATTTCATATAATAAGAACTGCTTACACGTCTGCCACATTCATAAAAAAATCTGTAGCAAGTTCCAGCTAAATTAAACTGCAATATGGTACCAGTTGTATGCATTTGTACGTGGCTGCAACACGTCTCGCCAAGCCAACCGTCTTTTAATATTCTCCTTTGAGCCTCCACGAAACCATTGATATTTATCCCAGGAGCATTTCACAGCTTATGGTGAACGTATTATAAATACATATTATGTGTAATGTATGTATGCTCGCGGGAATATGTTTGGCAAGAATTTGTACTCCTTGCCGGTAATATTTAAACGAAACAAAGCCTTATTTCAAAGCAAAAGGGCTCATAATGTTAAATATACATTCGGGTATGGGTATAGCCGCGTAAAGTAGCTTTGTTTCATGTAATATGTAAGGAATTGCTATAATTTTCTTTTGTTTTCCACGGCTGTTGATTGGTGTTTATTATTTCCTTTATTCAACAGTGCCGGAATATTCTAAGCTTGGTTCATATCGTTTTAAATGTGTTAGTCTAATGTTAATGAAAACTGTAGGCCTTAAAATCTTTTAAACATTATATCTAATGCCATATCATTAAACTATTATTTTATGACTAAGGTTTTGGTGTTTTCTATTTCTTACTTTCTCCGCAAATTGAAAGAGCAGTGAAAACATTACAATTCAACTAATAATTGGGTTGTCGATGTTGTTGTTATAGCTTTTTTGGCTAAGAGCTAACTTTTGGTTTAATATATACCTAATTTGCAAAAGCCTCCTAATATTATAAAAAATAATCTTCCCGATATAAGTTATTAGTACAAACTACTTATAATTAAATGACGTCCTCCTAAAAGCTTTCAAAGTACGTTACGAAAATAGGCAAATTTTATTCAAATTATACCAAGGGCTTCAAGATTACGTAGGTATGTAAGTATTCTACATAATGTACGTTCAAATTGAAGTATATCCTTAGTGGGCAATGTATTATGTATGAAGGAACGGCTGGTAAAATATCGCCTTGCGTGCTTTGGATTAGTTAGCCGGAATATGGCGCTAACGTTGATTTACTTACCCACCATACCCACCCTATAACAGTCTACGGACAGTGCTACCCACGCCATAAGGCTTAAATTGTACTTGTATATTAATGAGAGGCTTGAGTAATTATTTTTCGTAATACGATGGTGTAATAAATATGTCCAAAATGTTGACATTTCTCACGTTCTTACTTTATGACAGGCAAAATTATTAAATGGTTCATTTGATTTTCACAATGCGTACGGAGATTCATTTATTATATTCTCTTTGATAATTGTATTTTCAATAGAAAACCGGCCATCACATTAGTAACTGACAGAAAGAAAACGTCCGAAAAACACATTATCCTCGTCCCAAAACAGCTTACCCTTCGTATAGAATATACATAGCGCCTTAACTATCGGATAACTGGACAAAGATTTTTATTGCGTATACAAAAGGCCATTGGGAGCCCGCACACTGGCAATATTATCCGCTTTGACAAGAAAGAACACAACAAATACTAGTGAAAGCGGATAATATTGACAATAATATTGTATGTGTGCGGGTTGCCTTTAGCTAGTCACAGGAAAGGGTCGACGATATGAACGATATGCATTTAGCATACCATATGGGCTATCCGTATCAATCGATAACACCCTCCGTGGATATTTGGCTCTTTCGTATATCGCGGCAATACGAGGACGGGAAATATTGCTGTAATAAACATTGTATGAAGATAGATAGATGACGAAGATGTTTGTTTTGGATTTAGTAAGAGTAATCGTTGGTCTCACACTTGCGGCTGGCCGGTTATGGTGTCTCCTGCCGAAGTATGGCATTTGATTTGTCTTCCTACATAATACACCCTCTCTGTTATACCAAACCCATTAAGTTATTTCATAAAACAGCCGAATTTATAAATTTCATATAAATAATAAACGGAAAAATAAATGTTGGTTTTCATTTTAAATTCATAACACAAGAGTCCATTTCGTTGCCGAGTTCCGTTTATGAATATGTTGTTATGTTCGGCTGTTACTGTGAAAAATATTTGGTTCTGCAAATTTTCGTGTAATTGGAATAGTACGTTGATTTATTTTTGCAACGAAAAGCAATATTCGGAATTGGGAACGCAGGTGCCAACTAAAATCCGTCTTTAGGGAAAAGGACATAGATCCTAAAATTCTGTAGACAAAGTTTTGATTGAGCTCAGTCTCAAGACCGACTACTAACGTTGAACGAATTCACTAGAGTGAGACAGTCTGATAAATCAAAGTAATGTAGTGAAAAAGCCACGATTCGCGTCACGGCTTTGGCGACATTTTCAAATTTGTCTCCGTAATGGTGCTCACTGGGCTAAAAGAAGCTATACAAACCACGAATTGGTTAACATAGGTTCTATCGCGATAAGGAAACTTCCTACGTAAGTATATTTTTATTTCCTTTTCGAATAAAAACCAGAGATTGTTAGTTTGATAAGTTGCACGCAAGACAATAATGAAAGTTTTTCTTTTAAAATTTACTTTTGTAAACAATGAATATCATGACTCAATACGAATATAAAATGTTTTAAAGAAGCGTAAAAATTTAAACCCAAGCAATTTAATGAATTTCATATTAGAACTATCTATTGTTGGATAACCTTATAATGGGTTAGATCAATAATTTTGTTAGAAAATTGCCTTTCAGAAAAGTGATCGAGGTGAATCTTGCAAAAAAACCGTCGACATGATCGACACAAAATAGCGCAGAATGACGTCAAAGGAGGGTTTTCTCTGCAGTGGGTCGATAAAACCTGTGAATGATTATGATGATGATGATGATCTGTGCAGAGCGAATATTAAAAGCGAGGTATTTGCTTTGCGGTAAAGAAAAATGAGCAGAGTATTGCGTGACGTTGAAGTTTGCCCAAGCAAACACTCGGCCGAGAAGAAGTCGAGAAATAATAGCGCATAGAAAAGCTAGGCTATTGTCTGCGTTGAATGCATTATTTTAATTGAGTTCTTCTGCTTTGAAAGCGTTTTCTAAGAAGGCTGTCTATTGTACGTAGGTACCTAAATAAAACCTTATATTTCCTCTGTTCCTTAATAAATGGGACAGATGACCTTTTCACCTGAGCTTTTGTTTGATCGCTTTCGTTTAAGAATAGGTATTTTTATTTTATGAAAGTTGATAAAGGTCACTGCCATTTTGAAACGTTGTTTATTTTTTGGTCTAAAGTTGAATTTTAAACGATCTTAAGAGCTTGTATTCCTTATCAAAATGTAACTGTCAATTTTTGTAGTGTTTTGGGAATATTTCGTAAAAACTGAATGAAAGTATGATTTTAACAATATAACAATTTCATTCGTAAATACAACATAATTTTGTAATTTATCAACTTAATAGTTAATACTCTTTCAACTGATAAAATAGAAAAGTATGCTTTAGTTATTAAATGTAATTGTCATATTTACCTTTTAAAGCCCACACTCTAAAAAGTTTGTTGAATAAAATCATACTTTTATTCAGTTTTTACGAAATATTCCCAAAAAACTAAAAAAATGGACAGTTACATTTTGAAAAGGAATACACGCTCTTAAGGTTTTATTTGTATTTGATTTGTTCAATTGATTAATTTTATGATAAACTATGTTAGCATATAACATAACATCACGCCTATATTACCCAGAAGGTTGTGACAGAACACCCACAACCACATTTCACTTTATTTTATACAATTAAATGTAGGTCCCATGGGATAGGGGGTGGGCGTATCGCCATCCACCGGGCACAATTCCAACTCCGTGCTGCTATTGTGAACTGCCTAATGAAAAGTTCATAAATAACATTTTGCCCTACCCGGGAATCGATCCCAAGACCCCGCGGTTGAGACAGTAAATAAAAACTGTTGTCACGAATTTCTACTGCAACTATTAAGTTTCGTTAAAAAATCCTAACCTATGTATTGGAAGTTTCAGTAACATTTTAATGTTATGTTATCATTGCCTTCATTTTTCAACATAATAAGGCATCGGAAATAAAATAAAGGAGAGTAGGTATAATATACTAATTTATAATTAACTTTATGACAGCATCTTTACTCTTTGTTTATTTTTGACAGCTGGTGTCGAAATTGTGTAATATTAACATTTTTATGTGAATATCTTAAAATACTCTGACAAAATGCAAATCAACTTCCTTTTAAAAAAATACGTATTTAAATTTGGTAGCTTAATATTGTGTTTTATCTTCATGACGGAAGAGATACGATTTATGTAATTCATTTTGGAACCTCAATTACTTTATTTCCTTTTACATTTTTCTCCACATTTGATTTTGTATGTAAAATGTTCACATTCTTTAAAAAAAAAAAACAATTAAATAGTGGTCAACCAGCATAACAAATAAAAAATAATCATGACAATTAGCTGAATTCTATATTTAAAAAAACCTTCTGCCGGATATCTGAATGTTTTTCTTCCTAATTTGAAACCCGGCAACTATCTTTGGTTTCAATTACTATCCCATTGTTTCCTACAGCAAACTTAAATTAAATCCCCGAATACCCCAACAGTACTAAAATAATATCTATTTGAACTTACTAAAGACAACGAAACTATTAATGAAGAAATGAAATCTATTCATAAACTTATCTAATTAGAACCTCCAACTGTTATTTTAAGTTAGGCTTGGTTAAAATTTAATTTTAAGTTAAGTGCTGTTTACAAATTAATGTATAAAGGAATGGTAAAAAACAGACACTGTCTTTTCGCGCGTTAATACGCGTTAAAGGACATGAGGAGATGAAGATGACAGATCGCTTTTTTTAATTTTCGTTTTTTTTTTTTTAATGTAGGTGTTATATCACTTCCATCAGCACTTTCAGATTGCATATAAATAATCATATTTGTAAATGTGAATAGTACGAAACATAATGGATGAAGGGTACGTACAAAAATGTACACACACAACATGTCCAAGTAAAAATTTATTTAATTATTATTTAAACATACATACCTACATATTGCTTAAATTTTAATAAGTTATATATAAGCCCTCCTTTGACACTTCTAATTATACCTTGCTAGAGTTTCATTAATCCAAAACACTTTTGAATACCAAATAATTTTCGAGTTGCGGCTAGACGTATAATGGTCATCACAAATTCACTACCGTATCCGCCCGATGATTTCGCAAACTCTCACTTTAATTGGCATTAAGCGAATAAACAAGGGTACAACAGTTATATTCAATAGGCTAAAGACTAGGCTTTGGTTTCAAATCTAGTGACGTGATAAGAGTAACAATAGCGGGGCTTGACGCCTCCGTGTCTGTCTTAGAGCTAGGCAGCCTCCTGGATAATTGACTTTAGTGTATACAGATGTATGTTACGTACAACGTCTTAAGTTACTAAGCTCTTTGCCGTGAATGCCAGCTGTCTTCACTGAATACGAATTGGATGTACGAGTATGAATAGATTAATTGTTCGCATTTTCGCAAATGGCTTATATAGTGATTTATTTTAATTACAGACCGCTTAAGAATTGTGTTCAAAGCCAAAAAGTTTTAGTCGTCTTAGGTAGGGTGTGAAATATGTGAAAAGCAATTTAATAATGAATAGCTTATTTTATTCACCACTAATAAAAACGAGAAAACGAAAATACAATAGTTCAAATTCATAATTACAAAAAAAGAGAAATGTAAAACAAGGTTCACATCTATAACAATTAGGTACATAATTATATAAGCGGTGACTAGCACTCTTGCTAAGTTTTTTTTAGGTATAAATAAAGGCCCAATCTATAAAACATACATCTGTATACACTTCAGTCAATTATCTCGGTAATTGACTGAAGTGTATACAGATGTATGTTACGTATGTACAACGTACTACCACAGAATAAGAATACAAGTACTACTAAGCTCTTTGCCGTGAATGCCAGCGAAACGCCTCCACTGAATACGAATTGGAATTCTAATTTATTTTATGCGATAAATCAGCGCCGAAGAAGTGTTTGGACGTCACCGTCTAGGCGTGTGGTGAAATGTATGAAAGCACACTGGTGAAACGTACCTCTTGTAGATAAATGCAGTTATTTTTTTATTGCGAGATTATAATCATTAAAATCCTGTTTTTTTATGTTATATCGCACTTACTATAAAGAGTTAGTTCGTTTTAATTCAAGAAAAATGTTCAAAGTTTCGTAAACGTCCTTGTTTACTCCGCGTACCTAATATACGTTCAAAACTTTAACTTCGTAATATATATAATACAATGTATATTTTTTTAATTTAATGTTTTTTTTTGTTAATTTACACATTTAGTAATTTTAATTCATTGTAATTAATACGATTATACCATACAATATATAAAAAAAGAAAAGTAGTTATATACAAGTTACTAAAAAAAAGAAATTAATAATGTTTTGTGTTGATTATCAAGCCACACAAGCACAAAAACGACCCTACGTCCCTTAGACGACGTTCATTGACGTCAGCTAGATTGCGAGACTCATAAAAAACATTTTCGCAACAATAAATAAAAGAGAACCATGTCTAATATTAAAACATAATGAAAATTACATTCAAGTCGTGACGTGCAACCAAACAAGTCAAAGGTAAGGAAGGAGTCTTTGAAAAGCAAAAATTAAAGTGCTCAAAGTCGTTGTGAAACGCCCCTCGTACGTCAGGAAACAATTTTCTTTGAGTACCACGCAAGTTTTGTCAACTAAAATTATACTGCCGCAAGTTTGGCTAATACACACCGAAGTTTGTCCTGCGATATATGCCTGAATAACATAACATAACATCACGTCTTTATTACTCAGAAGGGTGTGGCAGAGGTGTACAACACCCACACTTCACCTGTTATGGTTACGTCATATAGGGTTAGTTTATCAGCTGTTACCCGCTTTTTTTCACGATTTCGTTTGCGTGTTTCGTTTCGATATAAAAAATAAATAAAATAAAATTAAAAAAGCCTTTTATTTCCTGTTACTTAAACTATTATATATGATATTTTAACATCTATTATTTAATTCTAGGGTTAGTATATTAAATGCTTTTAATTCTAATTGTTAATTAAATACATAGTTTAGTTAATTTAGTAAATTTAGAAAGATAAATAAGTTAAACTCTTTAAAAAACTCTAACTATTGTTTATTGTTTACAGTAATTGCATTTGTTTCCCTATTAGAAATAAAGAAACAAATGCAATCACTGTAAACTACCAGAAAGCATTTGACACTGGATTTTGATATAACGAATGAAAACTGCCTCGTTTGCTAGCGGCTACCGTATGCGCTTCTTACCGTAAGGTCTCGAGCTCAATTTCTGGATGGAGCAAAACTGTGATATGGGATTTTTCATTCAATTCGATCAGCACTTTGCCAAGCAAGTTCGGATTGAGATATAAAAAACTAAAAAACACGCTTTTAAACACTTTAAAAGCGTGTTTTTAGTTAGTTTTTTTTTTAAACTATTATTTATTTTCTACTTTTTAGTTTGGTTTATTTATTAGAGCGTTTTTTTTTATCGAATTATTGCATTGTCATCGATCTTCGAATCTGTGCAAAATTTTAATGAAATCTGTCCGTTTAAAGTGGATCGAAATCGAGTCCAAAGGAGTCGATCAGTTACATACATACATACATACATACCGATGAAGCAAATATAACCGTGTTAAAAACATCAACATCCAGATTTTACCTGTTATGTTTACGTACCATGTGATAGAGGGTAGACTACCGCCATTCATCGGGAACAAATGCAACTTCGGGCTGCTATCGAGAATTTCCTGAAGGAAAAAATACTAATAGCAACTTTGCCCGATCCGGAAATGGAACCTGAGACCTCAGCCAGAGGCGCATACGCTAACGACTAGTCCAACGAGACAGTTATATCACTACATAGTATAAAACAAAGTCGCCTTTTCTGTCCCTATGTGCGCTTAAAACTTTAAAACTACGCAACGGATTTTCATGCGGTTTTTTCCAATAGATAGAGTGATTCAAGAGGAAGATTTTTATGTATAATACATGCATAGAAAGGAGGAATTGTTTTACTCCAAATTTAACGCGTGCGGGCCACGGGCAGTAATGAATAAATCAAACTACTGGATCGATTTTAATCATTTTTTCAGTGAGTGACATAGGCTATATATTATATACCCGTGCGAATCCGGAGCGGGCCGCTGTGTTTTTATATACAACGTTCACAGTTTTTCTGTAGTGTATTTAGTATCAGCATTGTACCCGTGCGAAGCCAGGGCGGATCGCTAGTGCCTGAATAAAATGCAAGTAAGCATGTTGGGATAGGGAAGTGTGAAACCGTGTACCTTTGTAAGTAGTTTCGAACACAAGGCTTTGGTTTTGATTATACGCTCGGATAAATTTCAATTAATTTTATAAGAACATGAGTGCCTCGAAATTAAATCTCTTGTGCATGGATAGGATACCGTTTGATTGCTAAACATTCGGTTAGTCTTTCTTTGTTTTTTATAGTTTAGAAAACGAATAATTGACATCAAAGATAAGTGAAAAAAAAAAATCATCTCAATGTAAATGATTTAATTTCTGGTTTATTATATCTAGTGTAGTCAGTGTGTAAGCCCTACGATATTTTTCTTCTATCTAACCAATTTCCTATCCATTAGCATTTTTTCCTCATAGGAAACAAGCGGTCAGCATAAGATATGCGTAGGAAAGCTAATCGATAGTGACAGTAATGTGTTAGATTGTTGACGCAACCATGACGTAATTCCGTCCTTAGTGAGGGAAAAACGAATTTCCTTCAACATTTCTTGTGTCATATTTTGACGTTCGTTGAATTGAAAAGGAATATTAGGTTGTAAATCTAGATTTGTTATAAGGATAACTTGTTACTTGTTTAAGAAAATCGTTAAAAAATTGTTAAAACATTAAGAGCGTGTATTCCTTTTCAAAATCTAACTGTCAATTTTTGTAGTGTTTTGGGAATATTTCGTAAAAACTGAATGAAAGTATGATTTTATTCAACTAACTTTTTAGAATGCAAGTTTTGAAAGGTATAACAATTTCATTCGTAAAATACAGCATAATTTTGTAATTTATCAACTTAACAGTTAATACTCTTTCAACTGATAAAATAGAAAAGTATGCTTTAGTTATTAAATATAATTGTCATATTTACCTTCTAAAGCCCACATTCTAAAAAGTTAGTTGAATAAAATCATACTTTCATTCAGTTTTTACGAAATATTCCCAAAACACTACAAAAATTGACAGTTACATTTTGAAAAGGAATACACGCTCTTAAAATAACGATTTTATCTACGCGTACATATACCAAATATTGTTTGCATTATAATTACTAAAGAAACATTGCATATGTTGGGAAAGGTTGACAGCACTGGGGCGTAGTATTCCAACACACTACCTTCTGACACCTTTACATATATACAGTTACATACATTTTTCGAGAACCGATATAAAAATTAAAACGTTTAAAATGACAGAAAAGATCCCTCAGAATTGATTGCATGTCAGTCATGTAAAGCGACCAGCACTTGCAATATCAAATACTAAAACTTCTATCGTATTTTTCGAAGGACTAATGACGCGTTCTGCTCTACTCAATTACCTTGCACATAAGCGAAGGGACTACGACATAAAAGGTTTTGCTTAGTGGCTGTTTAAGTAAGCCTGTAGCACCTTTACAGAGGCTCAGGTGTGACGGGATCTACGGGATAATGTATTCTTTGCTCCCTACAGCCCATCCCAGCCGGGAAACCGGGATTTTTCGCAATTTCCCGCCGAGAACTCGATAACGGAATACTTATTCTATAACAATTTACATGAATGATGGCGATTTTATACAACCTCTTGCGAGTCTGATGTTTTTAACACGCTTATATTAGCTTCACCTGTATGTTTGTTTGTTTGTTTGTTTGTTTGTATGTAACCGACTCCTTTGGACTCGATTTTGACCCACTTGAAACAGACAGATTTCATTCAAATTTTGCACACCTGTCAAAGATCGATGACAATGCAATAATTCGATAAAAAAAATTAAAAATATATAAAAAAAAAAAAAAACGCTCTTATAAATAAACCAAACTAAAAAGTAGAAAATAAATAATAGTTTAAAAAAACTAAAAAACACGCTTTTAAAGTACTTCTAACTAAAAAGTGAAAAATAATTCCTAATATAAGCTGAAAAAAAAGCGTGGGGCGCTCTGTGCCATATTTTTCGTCTATCGAGCAACCCACGCTTTTTTCAGCTTATATTAGGAATTATTTTTCACTTTTTAGTTAGAAGTACTTTAAAAGCGTGTTTTTTTAGTTTTTTTAAACTATTATTTATTTTTAGCTATTGATTTAATTTTATTATCTATTTGTGAGATGTACTTGTATAGAAAGTTTTAGTGTATCAATACAAATAAATAAAATTGAAGTCTGTTTTTAATGTCAATATATATTTTTTTTCAGTTGATATAATTATTTACGCGTAACAATGATGCTACTTTATATTGATGTACCAACCACGCAGACATAACCACGGGACAAAGTTAGGTCGAATTTTGGTAGTTATTTTTGTATTTGATAGTCTAAGTCTCAATAAATGTATTTAAATATTGAAACATTACTATAGACTGTATCGTCTTTATCTCTATCTAATCATGACGAATTTACTTTCGAATACTTAATTAATATTATGTTTTTTGATTATAGTGTATTGTAAAATTTATTGTATAAGTTAATTAGTGTACCTATAGTCTTATATTGTAGTAGAATAATAAAGGCTATTTTTATTTTTATTTAATCATGACGAGCGACGTACTGTCGCAACTTTAAGTGTTTTAATGCATATAGTTTAAAGTTGAAGACTAAATAAATAGACAGATATGGCGAGTTTAAAGGTTGGGTGCGCCATAACGTTAGTTTAATGCCACCAGAAAAGTTGTTCAAATTTTGGGTGGAAAAGCTATGAATCGCCATTTAAGTGGCAGTCTACGCGACAACAGCAACACTGAAGGGAAACATGACACCGGCTGTGTCACGTGTTATTAAACACGCGACGCAGACAGCATACGTAAATATTAAAATATTTTATGAAATGAAGGTACACAAATATTTATTACTCTACATAATGACATGTTATAACATAAAAGAATCTCTCAAAGTAATGAGCAAAATATGTTGTTTGAATTTAAATTCTGTTGCACTATTCTTAATAAGAGCTAAATAGGAACATTAATACCTAACGCTCTGGTCTCTACTCCATTAAGACTTCTTTCAGCATTGATATCTGCAGCTAAAGCAAAATTTTGTTTTTAAAATCTCGACGCATTTTATTATAAGTAATAATAAAGACTAAAACAGTTTTCCAATAGGCAAAGCCGTGTGCTTATATTCTGCTTAAAAGTATAATTTAATCCTAAAATACTTTTAGTGGACCGATAAAAGCACCATTTACGCAACGATTTTCTTAGATTGTATTTATGTTATAAAATATTTAGTTGATACACATTAGTTTTGGTAAACCCCAAAATCATCAATTTATCAATCACTTTTCACAAGAACCAGCACTCGATGAGCATATTAATTACTTAAGCACAACATATAATAAATATTAAAAAATGTAAATTTCCCATGTCTATACATAGTAGTATAATAAATAAAAGCAGTAGAAGCCAAACATATTTTTTTTTAGATTTTTTGTGTCTGTCTGTTCGTCTGTCATTTAATCTATCTGTATGTCCGTACGCGGATCACGCAAAAACTACTGTATTTAATTGGATGCGGTTTAACAGTTGTGTAGCTGGAGGTCTAAATCAGAAACTGGTATACGTTTATCTTTGTATTTTATTTGTAAGGGGGTCAAATTAGGGCGTGTAAGTTTATATGGCAGGATCGTCAATTTTAAAGGAAAATTCATTAAATTATATAAAGGTTACATGACGTATATTAACTGTAAGAAAGATTTTTTGGAAACTACACTTCCTAAGGGGGTGAATAAGAGTTGTAAGTTTATATGTGAAGTTAGTCAATTATGAAGCAAATATCATGGAAATATCGAATTCCACGCGGACAAATTCGCGGGCAATAGCTAGTAGTTACTAAAAGTTAAAACAGTTGCACCATTTGCCATAAATCACAGTCAAACAAGCAGTCTGATTCGGACGTCAGCAAATTGGGATTAATAACAGTAAGAAAGAATTCTCTCGCATTTTCTCCTACCTACTGATTAGGTCTAGACAAATTGGCCAGTGAAAAAACAAAAGTGCTCTTTCATAGTTTGTAAAGCCCATCCTTTTGATCCTCGTGTCGAGAAGAAATAAGTGATTTGTCGGAAGTCGTTTATTACAAAACGCATTTAGTTTTAGGGGAGTTATTTATGTACAGGGTAATTTTTGAGAAAGCATCACTGGAATTTGTTCTATTAGTGAACAGTGGGCCAAGCAATTGCCTTTGTCTAGGCAAAAGCAATTGTTGCAAAAGCATTTGCTCACGTAGAAATTTTCGCGCTTCGAAAATTGCTGAAAATTTCTACTTGACAGTGAAGACTGACTATACCAGTTATGGATATATGTGTTACATACATAAAAGTGAGTATAATAAACATCATAAATATGTAACAAACACATGCATAACTAATGTAATCAGTCCACTGTGACGTAAAAGTTATTGCCCTGCATACCTTATTGCTTGGCCCACTGCACATCTTTTATTTATTTAGCTTTTGCTTTAGAAACTGTTTTTCATAACCAATATCGTTAAGAAAAGATGCATACTTTCCAAATATAACTATATTCTTCTGATTCAATTCGTTGCGGGTTCCAAGACAATTTTAACTCTACCTGGGATTGCCATTATTTGCCATTGGGAATGCCTGAGAGTGTGTCATGCACGGTGCCTTTCAGTTGGTTACCGCTGTAGATCCTGGCGTCACAGGAGTCACAGTGGTGGGCATGTGGGTGGAATTATATCCCGTAAAAAAAACCAATATCGTTGCAGCAACGGTTTGATCATAGACTTAACATTATAAAAACCTTGAATTTTCTAAATGAAGGCGAATCACTTTAATAGTACTGCCAATATCCATATATCACTGTTAGACAAGCAGTCTGATTCGAACGTCAGCAAATTGAGATTAATACGGTAAGAAAGAATTCTCGCACATTTTGTCTTACTGATTAGGTCCAAGACAAATTGGCCAGTGAGAAAACAAAAGTGCTTTTACACAGTTTGTAAAACTCATCCTTTCTATCTCTGTGTTGTGAAGACTTAAATGATTTGTCGGAAATCATTTGTTACAAACGCATTTCGGGAGGTAACTCCTTTAAACAATTACCCGTAATTTATGAACTTGGACGATCATTTCGTTGGAGTTTCTCGTTGTAATACGCTAGTATATGTTTTTTAGTGTAGAGCGCTATTTACTATGGATTTTAAGTGTTACTGAATGTTTTGCCGAGTATGTTCTATCTGAAAAAGATAGTACGCGATAGCCAATATCATAGATTTACTAGATTTCTTGAATTAAGGGAGAACAAACTTGGCTCCTATCATATCATCACGCTTGTATTATTTTATTTATTATTGTTGGGACGAGGTGTTCACGTCGACCTCCGTGGGTATATTGTGATGATAGCCTCATTATAGACTCTCCTTTAGGCCAATAGCCTCCATAAATTAAGCAGTCGGCTGATCGGGAGTGACTTCACTTTGATCCGGATCCAAGATATGGCAGAATGATGCTTCGTCTATGGATCAGTGGCTCGCAGTCGCAACAGAGTCGCAGCGGTGTTTCCGGTTCCTCTTTACAGAATCTGCAGTAGTCTTCATCCGCATAGCCCATACGGGATAAGTGCCTATTTAGCTTGCAGTGTCCTGTGAGGGATCTAACGGCAAGAGACGCAACGCCTATATTACCCAGAAGGGTATGGCAGAGGTGTACAGTCGGCCAATGAGTTGGGTATGCAGGGCAAAATCTTCTAAGTCATAGTAAAGACTTACGACACCAGTTATGGATAAGTGAGTTATATATCTAAATAGTGGGTATATACACTTATTATATATGAAATACAAACTTGCATATCTATTGCAGTCAGTTTTTACTATGGTGTAGAAGTTTTTGCCCTGCATACCCAACTCATTGGCCGACTGTACAACACTCACATTTCACCTGTTATGTTTAGGTCCTATGGGATAGGAGGTGAGCCTATCGCTATCCATCGGGCAATTCCGGAGCATACGCTAACCACTAGACCTTCGAGGCAGTTTCTAGTTTCGAGGAAACTTGACTCATTTAAAAAGTAAGTAAGTAACTAATACACACAATTATTTGTAATATTTTAAAGCAAATTTGTATCGAGTGCCTTTTTGTATCGAGTCGCGTTGTGTTTTGGTTCGAGTCCTTCTGGATTCTTAATTTTTCAACTTTAATATGATATAAAACACACAATTATGTTTCTATCTATAGTACAACATATTTGCATATTACTTTATATATTTTATTTGCATATTATTTTAAATTTCACTGCCTTTCACACCTTGGTGTCTTGTTAGTATTGTATACAAAATTGAGAACATATTTGTTCACTCTACTTCTAGGAATAAAAATGTGAACACAAATTTCTTGGTAAACAGATAAAACATCTTGTTTTTGACACGTTGCTTTTGTGAACGATAACAATGAGAGAATATATTCTTATCTGTAATTATAAAGATATGATAATATCAACTTGCTTAATGATTTCAATGTGTCCTCGCACTTACTCTCTAAGAGGAAAAAAAAGAATACATTTTAATATTCTTTGCTTTTCCTCTTTTTATTCATAATTAATCGCATTAATTCCCGTTCAAATCACATCAGTAAATATGCAACGCAAAAGTTTAACAGATATTAAAGCAAATAATAGTTTTGCAGATAATTTTCACCTTTCGAAAACGTACGTTTTATATGAAGAATTTTACCTGCCGTCTCTACTGTCATTTACAGGTCTGAACCTTGCTTGGACAGTAAAAAAATGGATCGTTAAATTTTAACTATGCGATAAAATTGCTTCCTTATAATTTATATTTTATTGACAAAATCATAAAATTATAAGTGTCTTTCGAATCATTCCATGCCTTAAGCCCGGTATACACTTTGTTTAGTGCGAGTGATTAGTGCAGGTGTTTAGTGACAAGGTGTGGACAGCGACTGATTAGTGCGAGTGCTTAGTTGGCTGTGTAGTAAAGTGAATAGAAGCGTGTTCTATTTTTTTGCGAGTGGACTGCGTAGTAGCTACGTCCCGCGCGCCCTCCCTTCCCCCTCACTCGCAGCGTGCCTGCACTAAGCACGTTTGGACAGGAGTGTTTAGTGTTTAGTGTTTAGCGTTTAGTGCGTAGCGTCGGGCGCTTGTTGTACAAAATGTCAAAGTGGACCGAAGACGTAACTTATAAATTTGTGCAGGAGTATTTGAAACATAAATAAATAAAATAAATATTTCACAACTCACACACAACGCCATCTAGTCCCAAACTAAGCAGAGCTTGTACTATGGGTACTAGAATAACTGATACTAAGACATATAGAAAACAAATAAAAAAAAATGTAATTACCATGTTTATGTACAAAAAGATTTGTCTTAAGTGGGAATCGAACCCACGACCCACTCCGCCATCCGGTCGTCCTTTACAACTGTTACGCCCCTAAGTATAAAATTGCCCGAGATGCGGCTCTTGTAAATATAAGTGAAGCCATGAACATACCAGGGTTTGGCAGTAAAGAAGTTTATTCTAAAATAAGAAACTTGAAGTCTACATATGCGCAAGAGTCTAAGAAAATTAAACAGAGTACAAAATCTGGAGCTGGAACAGATGACGTATATATTCCACATAGAAGTGGTTCAAACTATCAGATGACGGCATACTGAATTTAACAGAGCCACTTGGACAATACTCGCACTACACACCTGCACTCGCACTAATCAAAATTGGACACTACTCGCACTAAACACCTGCACTCGCACTAATCACCTGCACTCGCAATGAATTGGACACTACTCGCACTACACACCTGCACTCGCACTAATCACTTGCACTCGCAATGAATTGGACACTACTCGCACTACACACCTGCACTCGCACTAAACACTTGCACTCGCACTAAACAAAGTGTAAACCGGACTTTAGTGATGTTACGGGTGAAGAAAAAAAAAACAATTTATATCCCAGTCTGGCATATCGAGCGAAAGATAGATTTTGTCGCGTATTCTTATTCCCAATACAAAAATTTGATTAAACCCCTGCACAGACGACGTCACCGTATTAAAAGCCAGGCTCAAAACAAAACTACGTAAATATTTTCGTTGGCAAAACAAACACTGGTGGTAGAGCTCTTGTTAACGAGCTCGAGAACGACAGCACCACCGTCTCACCTAAAACCTGCCGCCAAATAGTAGTGTATGCATTACCGTGTTCCGATTTTGTGTTAAAATCAGGCCCTGAGATAACGGGTATAATATGAGGCATAACACCGTAGTCCTCAGTTGCAGCGACGATAAACAACTTCAAATCCTGCCGGTCCCATATCTTTTTCAACTGTTTCTTAGTATAATTTGCTAAGCATAGCTAAATGCTATAAAAATAATCAAAGACGATAAACAATCTGCTTTTGTGGATGGTTGATGTCCATAGGCTGTACTCTACTAACCATCAATAGACGACCGGATGGCGGAGTGGGTAGTGTACCTGCCGGCGACGCCGAGGTCGTGGGTTCGATTCCCACTTAAGACAAATCTTTGTGTGCATGAACATGGGGATTTGTCTTAGTCTTACTATGTATAATAAGTAGATATGTATTTAAAAAAAAAAAGAAAAGTACATATGTACATATTAGTATCAGTTATTCTAGTACCCATAGTACAAGCTCTGCTTAGTTTGGGACTAGATGGCGTTGTGTGTGAGTTGTGAAATATATATATACATCAGGTGGACTATAAGTTCACACTGCAGGCATAGTATACAAAAAAAAAGAGAATGGTCAATAAAACCCTTCGTGACCATTATCACACCAAACAGAACTAACCTCCAAATGTAGGAACACAATGCGTGGCTCATTTATTACCGTTATAGTTTAGCTGCACGCTATCTGCCACTAGCCACCGGCCACCCTCCGGCCTTGACCCGGAGCCGTCCCGGAGTTATTCGGAGTATTTCGGATCGTATGACGTCACGGACCCTGAGAACTGTCTGAACACTGCAGTACTAAGTGAGAATTTATTGTAATTATAGCTGCATTGCCTGTATGTTGTACTGGATATTCTATCTATGTAAACTTGCTTCACATTAAAAAAAATATATTCGCCTTTGAAGTAAGATTTTTTTTTGTGGAATATTGTCATGAAATACACATTTGTGTAAAAAAAGTGTTTGCTTGGGTTTTTTTTTTAAATTTTTATTATAAAATTGATATTACAGATATAAGTATATTTAGTTCCTTTGATCAATGTCTCTCACCCTCCCACCACTTTAAGTATTTTTTTATCTTTTTTTAATCTCCTCACGCCCTGATTCAGCCTATCTAGATATCGAAGAGCATAAAAATTCAGTAAAATCTTCCTTGAGCGAGTGCTGCGACCATATTTTAACTTGAAATCGCTTTTAGATTTGGTGCGATGATATAAAAGTAAAAAATTCTCGGCGTTTCTTTGAAGGATAAAATTCGTAATGAGGTCATCCGACAAAGAACCAAAGTAACCGACATAGCTCGCAAAATAAGCTCGCTGAAGTGGCAGTGGGCTGGTCACGTCTGCCGAAGGACCGACAGCCGCTGAAGCAAACGAGTCCTAGAATGGAGACCGCGACTCGGCAACCGTAAGGTAGGACGCCCCCCTGCCAGGTGGA
Source organism: Hypena proboscidalis (assembly GCA_905147285.1). Taxonomy (NCBI): domain Eukaryota; kingdom Metazoa; phylum Arthropoda; class Insecta; order Lepidoptera; family Erebidae; genus Hypena; species Hypena proboscidalis. The sequence continues at coordinate 6,208,595 of LR990132.1, forward strand.
CTGACGACCTGAAAAAGGTCGCTAGAGGGGACTGGATGCGGAAGGCGCAGGACCGGGTGTTGTGGCGCAAATTGAGAGAGGCCTATGTCCAGCAGTGGACTACGAAAGGCTAAATGATGATGATGATGATGATGATATAAAAGTTGAATTAAGGAAGTATGCCGTATAGAAGGCGCTCATATTTTTCTACTTTAATAAAGGAAAAGGTTATGTTCAGCTGTAAAGATATGTAATTTATTTTTAACCTTTAAAACATAATGTTAGCCTGAAATATTTTTTATTTATTTATTTATGTACAATTTGTAATGGTTTTCTCACCAAACACACTTGTTTATATGCGAGATGCGCACCTATCTACCTATCCTATGTAAATATATATTTTTAAATCATCTTATTATCTGGACTTGCCATTACAAAATAAAATTTGACTCAGTCATTGACACGACGAAGAAGAAGAATTATCTGGACAAAAGCACAGTTGATATCAATTACAGCTAAAATGTCAACAAAGCTCTACAGATTCTAAACTGTGTAACAATTTAAACAACATAACACCTTAATCCAGCATCTTTGAATCAAAGGTACCTGTGAATTGTTTACTCTCTGTACAAACTCGTTAGATGCTACGTCATAATCTACTCGCGAACTCCGCTAATTACGGAAATTAATACAACAACGAAACACGCATTTATTCAAGATTAACAAACCATAATACATATAGACTGTTGTATCTATTTCTTCTTGTTATTTTATTAACGTTTTTATGATGAGCTAGAAAATACAGAATTTTACAAGAACACTTTTATTATTCATTTCTACTAGTATTCGTAGTTTGAAATTGTGACGTCACAAATGAATCAGAAAAGAATACAATAATTGTAACCCTGCCTCGATGGTCTTGTGGTTAGCGTATGCGCCTCTCACCGCGAGGTCTTGGGTTCGATTCCCTGTCAGGCAAAATGTTATTTGTGAACTTTCCGTCAGGAAATCCACAATAGCCGCACGGAGTTGGAATTTTGCTCATTGGATGGCGATAGGCTCAACTCCATTCCCATGCGACCTAAACATAACAGGTAAAGTGTGGGTATTACCTACCTCTGCCACACCCTTCTGGGTAATATAGGCGTGATGCTATGTTATGTTGTTACCCTATTTAACAGTAAGAAAAAGTAAGATCCTTAGGAGAAACTTTTCAAAAAATGTCTACAATTCTATCTCACAGGTTGTTGAATATGAATCATATTTCGCATAACAGGAGGTGTGAGACGTAGAAAATATACATCTTTATCCTCTTACGCATTCTGAGAATGCGAAGAGGTTATATAATAATATAATAAAAAATATAAAAATATATCCCTCACGCCGTCACGCTCATGCTTCGAAGTCGAAGGGGAATTCCAAAAGATGCGGAGAGTTCCACTTATCGTACGATCGCATCACGGTGCGATATCAATACGATACGCGAGAAAATCTCGCTGAAACGGGACTTAACAAACTGCGAAATGACGGCACATACTTGAAAGCTGCTTTAAATATTTGATTTAGAAATGGTAATTGTAAACGACGTACTTTTCACGCCTACGATCTAACGATGCTAAGCGGAATTCTTTAAAGGATTAATCAATTTAAGCGAAAAATCGTTCACAATAAAAATTTCTGCAAAGGTTAGTCAGAATATTTTATATAAGTATTTTTAGCAAAGCAAACCTCCGTTCTATTATCGCAAAATGACGGCGCCGAGATATGTAATTCTTCGCAGAATTGCTCAGTTCCGAATGGAGGGCCAAAGGATTCTGTCCGAATGATTTCCCTTTGTTACGCTTACTAAGATTCTTTTATTAAAATAATTTTCTGTGGAACGTCCCAGCTTTATTTTGTCAGCAAAAGTGGGTTAAAACCTTCAAGGGTATTTCAATGAAGGTTAGGTATGCATTACCATTGCTGGATTTCAATTTTGGAATCGGTCCAAAATGTGCTAGTTAAGGCATTAAAAGCTAGGAATTCTACGCTTAATTATTTCTGGAAATTGAACAGACAAATGGTCCACTCTTTTGGGAAAATAATAGTATCATTGAGCAGATTTTGTTTAAAAACGGTGCATTTTAGTTTGACGCATAATATGTCCCTACATACAACTGAAACATTTCACTTACCGGATTTGCTGACTCGGTAGCGTAAACCACGTCCGCCTTTAGGATGACAGCGATTATAGGTCCCGAAATCGCCGTAATTGTTGTTCACACGGCTGTAGTCTGCCAAATGTCTATTGCCGTCTAGATGGTTCGGTAACGATCTGTTCCAGCCCATGACATCTCCGACCACGGAGCCGCAGACGGACGACTCAGTCTGGGACTTAGTGTCGCCATTGCAGAGGTCGCCACTGGATCGGGCGCGGCGCCCCTTCAGGCCCTTGGCGGAATGCTGGCTGATGTTCGAGCCCATAGCTTGGCGGGACCTCACGGGGGCCCCGCCGACCGCATCGCGCCCGTCCCTCCCCCGATCGCTGGCTCGACAGTTCTCACCTGTAAACAAATATACGGCGTAAACAATCTGGTGTGCAAATTTACTATACATGTTGTTTATTCACACGCGCGTCGCGTTTCACGTTCACTGTCGGCACGATACGGCTTGTTGTCGAAGCAGTTTTATTATAACTGTCGATACTTCATAAAAACCTGGTTCGAATTATACGCTGATAGAATTACATAATAAGTTTCGGATATTACGTACGATTGAATCATATCAATTTATAAACATGAGAATTCACATTAGAGAAAGTGAGATATTTTAAATTAAAATAGCACAAGTTTTGACAGACATTCGCAAAATTTCTAGTCTATCTAATTAAATATTCAAATGTTTATAATTTATCGAGTTTATCTTCGAGCCATTTAATAACGAGTTGCTGGAGCAATAGAATCTAATTATGCAAATTGTAAAACTATTCCGCTAATTTATTTATTTGAGCGCCAACACTCCGACAACAACCTTCGACAACTTCCGGTCAACTATTAGGCGTAAAAACCGGCAATTTTATTTTTATTTAATTTATTTGGAATAACAAACAATTAGTACAAACATAATAAGTAATACAAGTTGTTTAAAGCAAACTAAACAATTGCGTAATCGACGAAGTTATCCACAAAATACATATTTAAACATAATTTTAAAGCCGTACATAAGCTATTTATTTTTTTAATAAATCTATGAAATCAACCATACTACAAATATAAAATATGTCTAAAAAAACCAATAAAATCAATTTATTATTTTTTTGATCTGAAAACGTGTGTAAACGAATCAAAACAAACATTAAATGTAGATAAGAATCTTTATTTGCATTTCTTTCATGTTTGAAGTTAGTTACGTATTCGCGATAAAAATCAATCGCCTCGGAGATCATTAAAAAACAATAAAGACGGAATGCTCACAATCGTGACAAATTGCTTCCTTTGATTTACATGCGTCTTTCGAGCTGAGCCCAAAGGAAATGTACCCAGTGTCGCTTCACTAATTTGTTGAATAATAAGTACGACATAAGTACTGTTATTATTATTTTATTATTATCTATTACACATACACGTGACATTCCGCCTAAATTACCCATAAGGGTGTGGCGAAGGTGCATAAAACCCACACTTCACCTGTTATGTTTAGATAGATAGATAGAGTAATCTATATTGTACACCAATATTAACAAAGAAAATATGTTGTAAACAATTGCACTTAAAAATTATGTTGCACAATGAGCGGCCTTATCGCTATAAGCAATTTCTTACAGGCAACCTTAGGATGGACAAGTAAGTAATGAGCAAAGTTATGGGCAGTTGTTGGTGCGTTAATTAAAGAAAAATAAAAGTATAAAATGAAAAGTCATGATAATGACAGTTGAAATTACAAAATATAAAGAATACAGAAATAATGTTTAGAATAGGTTATGTGATTCGCAATACCTACTAGCTCAGAGCTGCTATTGCGAATTTCCTAACTGAAAAAGCCCAAATAACACTTACGCCCGACCTGGGCATCAAATCCGACACCTCACGGTGAGAGGCCGCATACGCTAACTAACTAGACCAACAAGGCAGTTATTTCTTTTATATTCTATTTTTTTTTTTAGAACGACGCCCGCACTAGGAATAACTCCTGTGTCGCGGGGGTGTTCACACATACATTTCACACACAAAGCACACCCAGAGTCTGAACAAATCTTTGCGAATCACACAAAGATTTGTTCCATGTGAGGATCGAACCCACAACACCAGCGCAGTTGAAAGCGGCGAGGCAACCGCTTTAACCACCACGCCAAACGTGCACTCACTCAAGTTCTCAGTCTTGAACAAAATATTTAAGTAAGAATCATTGAGTTATTAAAATTACGTCAATGGTAACAATGAGATTGAATTTAATTATACTCTATAATAACGAACGGAATATAACAACCGTGTTACGGCTAGTGGTTAAGATTATTACACCCTCTCATTCACCTCATTATCCGCATACCAGTAGTATTTATTACCTTATTAAACAATTATTCAGGCATAAGAACTGCGATACGAAGCGCTGATATAATTAAATATGCTCTTTTATTCAGTTCACACGCCAATTTCAATTAGGCAACACAATCATGTGAATGTGTAAGTAAGCACGTTTACAATTAGTACTTAGTACGCATAACGTTCCTTTAAACATTATATCGTTTGCATTTTTAATAGAAAAGGTTGCTACAGATATAGGCGGGCCGGTTCATTTTATCTCAATTTGAGTCAATCGCGCTTGACTGAGATGGTTGCTGCAATGGAACCTAAAACGTACTGGCCCGAACGTGCCGATCCGCCTATGTGTGTATCGACCCTAAGGACTAAACTGTAATTTGTCCTATAAACATTCTAAGTTTATTTGTATAAGTGAAAAACGTTAATTTTAACTTCAAAATCAGGGGCTTCTGGTATTTCAAACTATTGCGAAGATCTAAAACTTTAGACATTTCCATAAGGTGTTGTAGGGGGTTCTTTATGTTGATGTAAATTATAAAGGTCACATGTTAAATATATACTTTATTCACTAGTACCAGAAATACATTCTTATATTATTAACTAATCCTAATGACCTAACGGCGTGAATGTGGAGAGACGACTGCCGAGCCAAGCAACTGCGCATTTGCGCCTAAGTACAATTTGTAGCGTCAGCAGTCGTGTTAAAAAGCTACGTAAGGCGAAATCTAAGTTTAACGATGTCCGGCAAAAGGCAATATCTTAAGATATTAATTTATTCATAGCGAGGGTTTCAATATATTAAATCTTAGCGTAGCTTATGTAATGGTATGAGAAGGGTTGGAATAAGCAAACTAAGATTCGGCAATTCATTTCCTGGTTTGATAATTTGCATAAATGAATCGAAATCAAATCAAGTCATTTATTTCCATGGGCCCCAAGGGGTGCTTGAACACGTGAAAACAAACATCAAAATACAAAAATATGAAATTAAAATAAAATTACTGAATTGTGACCTAGTATAAGGACATGACATGTATGAGGTGAGAAGAATTGAGCATAGTCCATCTTCTTCTTCTTACCCTTATTCTATTTTATTCATCACACTAGCTTAATGTGGGTCGTTACTCCCAATCGAGTATTGTGAGGGCTCTTAGGATAATTTCCATAATTGCTCGAAATGTGGCTCCGAAAATATCTCCAATATTTAATGAGAGCGTGCGGTGGCCTGTGACGTGCCTACTTCCGAAGATTTAATGAATCTTTCACCCCAGCGCTACTTCATTAACGAACGACCACAACCAGGGTTGCCAGGTAGATTGCTTGGTTTTCCTTAATTTTTTTTAAGCATGATGTGTTTATTCATATTAACGAAAATTTTCTAGCCTATTCCTTATTTTTTTCTTATTTTCTTATTACTTGCAAGAAAGCTTGCTAGCACTGCAGAGAAATCTCACGAACATAATCTAACTTACTTAAAAAAAGTACTTCTATAGAGTGAATTTACTTTCGAGCCGACTGTACATAAATCTGTAATTACACTTTGCCTAGGATTTACCGGCACCAAGAACAATTTGCCTAAAATTGCGAAAATATACCATTCTGGCAATCACAACCGGAATAAAACTACCAGCACTTGCATACATGCCAAGCATACTTATATGATACATTGCTTGATAAAGTATAAATATACGTGGATCAATATAATACCTTTAGACCAAATACATACATAGACGTTATATGCCATGCAATCTTGCATTACAAACAAACGCGTTTAATTACAGGCACACTGCTTCGACTAAATAGAGCCTGAATGCCTGAATGTGCCTTTGACACTACATATTCTGAAGGCGCTGACGGATAGTATGTGACTGATGAGAGCGATTGTGTTTAGAGTTGAATGGTATAGTTTGAATAACGTAATTGAATACCGTATTGTGTAACGATAAATAAATTCTGTAACAGCAGAGTCTGTAACCCATCTTATGGTAAGTGCAATAACAACCAATGAACGTTCACAATCCTTAAAAGCAGATTGTAAAAAAACAAAAGCGATTTAATTTTCTGTTTACCAACAAAAAATAAAAGGTATTCGATAAAAAGTGTTGCAATTATTTCTTTAAAATTTTAAACTGTTGTTCGTTAACAGCCTGGCTGAGCCCGTGTTTCACATAATAAATTGTCATAGCGAAGCACTCATTTAATCACTTTCGTGTCCATACTATCCATTAATCAGTCTAAAGGTTATTGATTTAATTGCAAGCTTTTTTAACAAAAAATCGTAGCGGAAGGTTTGTTCAACGTTCGTATTTCGAACTATATTATAGTGAGACACGGCTGTTTAAACAGTTTTCTTAAAAAAAAAACAATGACGTTTACCCCTACAAAAACTGTACATACAAAATGTTTTAGGAACCTTGTCACACTATCAAATATAGGTGTAAAACTCGACAGCAGGACACTTTCCAAGTACGACTTGGGCTTCCTTGCTTTTAAAACTGTGAAAGGGGACAAGTAGATTAGTTTAAAAATTAAACTTTTAAGAAGCTTTCTACAAGTTGAGGTGAGAGGCAGGCATAAACATTTTACTGCCTTTTATACTCACAACATGCATTAAAGAGATGGTTTACGATCTTACTATGAGGAAGTAGTGAAATTTAGAAACGGCTAGCAAAATTTACACTCGGGGTTTTTGTCTGGAAAGCTTAGTATATAATAATATAGAGATTGTAATTGTGACACTAAATTCATTATACTTCGTTAATTACCTAATTAAATAATTACTGATAATCAGTATTTTTTTACAGTATCTACGGGAAGGCCACAAATCTCAAATCAAATCAAATCAAATCTATATTTATTTGTTTATTTATTTTAAAACTTCTTGCACTTAAAATATAGTACAACGGCGGACTTAATTCCTTAGGCATTTTCTACCAGTCAACCTTATGGTGATGCAGAAAGAACAAAGGTAGGTGCATAAGAAAGTAAAGAGTTAAAAAAAAGAAAAAGTTATGTGCTGAATATGTGAATGGAGTAATATCATATCAAAAATTCGAATACATAAATATTGTAACAAATATACTAATATACTATATTAAAGAAACCAAGAAAACGCAAAGTTCGCAAAAGGCTTTCGACTATGCTGCATTACTTGTATAAAATCTCCAAAACACGTAAATTAGATGTAATGTAAAATATTTCTAACATCATCACGGGAAATTGCATAAACACATGAATCTAACTACCGCTCAGGAAATGATCACTCGGTATAATATCTGTCGTGATTGGTTTCGACGAGCAATAACTAGGGCGGGGCTGGACCGGCAGTGAGCCTAGATTAATGTTTGGGCTACAGTCTGGCTCACGAGAGATCAGCCCTGGGATTTACCTAGTGATTTGTGGCACTATCTTTGAAGTAAGATATTATATACTTTAGTTTTATAATTAGAATAGGTACCCAGGCGGGTACCGATCGACGTTTATATTTCCAGTACAAGCTGGTCTCGCATCATCTTATACTAGAAGTGTATATTCATTAATCGTAGTGTACTTATTTTCTTTTTTTTTTTGTAAATTAAACTTTGTGTGAGCTGATATTGATAAATCTCAATTAATAATACTTGAAAATATACCTCGTATTTCAATAAAAATCTTGGTGTTTATTCAAATCATAATACTACGGCCTGCATAAGTGCATACTCTAATAAGGTACAACATAAACAATTCTCCAATCTCGAATTACAGATGTTTCAAGTAGTAAAGATACATACTTTCCAAGTAGTAAAGATACATACTTTCCAACTCCAACTATATACTTCTGATTAAATTCGTTGCGGGTTCCAAGACAATTTAAACTCTCCCTGGGATTGCCCGTGTGTCATGCACGGTGCCTTTCAGTTGGTTGCCGCTGTAGATCCTGGCGTCACAGGAGTCACAGTGGTGGGCGTGTGGGTGGGATTATATCCCGTTTTTAGATGTTTCAAGTAAAAAAATAAAATATTTGTTATCATAATTTGGCATAGTCCAGCTTTAGTTCATCCGGCTATAACTGGTATTTTAATTAGTACGTATGTATTTTATCTGCCTGGTGCAGATCAAACCTTATTCACCTTCAATATTAATTTTCCTGTCGATACGTAATTAATCACATCCAGTGTTACAGCTACGTGCTAATTGAACTGTGATTTAGGGAATACGATTTGCTTAAATAATTATCATATAATTATATATAGCCTTCAGAGAATTAGTAGATATTTGAATGACTACTTCGATGAATTTATGATCAACTGTGCATATGATATATTAACATCAAAGTTCGCCAAATTTGCCGCGGATTGTTTTTAACATGTATAATAAGAACATTTTTATTATTTCGGTCTAGCAATCCTTAAAGAGTTGTAACTTGCACAGCACAGCAAATAAAATGATGAAAATAAATTATGTAGACATACAAGAAATATGTTTTTAACATTCTAAACAGTTCTATTTGATCTACATAAGGATCTTATTAGACAGACTGTTATAACAATGAGCATACACCGTAGAACAAAAGCGCTAAATTCTCAGGAACAGCTCCGATTATATTGATTTTTGTTTCATTTGTTAGGTTTTTTATACTCTTCAAAATCACAAATCTATAGACAAAAATCCATTGGGTATCGAAATCCATCATTAGACCCTGAACATCATTTGGCATGAAAGTGCTCATTATGACAAATCTAATAAGTCTTAACCCAATGGGTTAACGTGAACTATAAGCAAAGAACTATTTCACTCTCTTATAATATCATAAAAATCGTTTTTTCTTCCCAGCAGTAAAATATTAAAATCCAAACAAATAAAACAATAATCATCAAAATCAGAGCAGTTTCTGAGAATAAAGAGGAGATATGCTTTATTGATGTCACTATTAAGCGGATAGTTCGTACCAAGAATAACTATACATAGCTATTACTATGTCCACTATGTGTCTATCTTTAGCGCACTATATTGATATAATGTCATGGTCGACTAGTACCGCAATTGCATCCCATTGACTCCTATTTATAACATTTCAATGACTTTTATTATGCCAACACAATATTGTGTATGACCACAACAATTGAATTCATTTATTGCCACACCAATCAACAGAATACAAACATTATATGCACGTATATATACGGTTGTATATAATAAAAATACAGCAATAACTTGTACAGTTCCACATTAATTTTATTTCAGTAATTCAGTATTTAAATTTGTAGTTGAACATTTTTCGTGATGATTCACATGTTTTAAATTGCCCATTTCAGTTGTATAATACAATTAAAGAGTGGATTTTATTCGTCCCTTTCATTCATTGTAGATTTATTTTGTTATTATTCGTATTAACACATTAAAATAAATTAATCTTGCCGCTGTTGCAGTTAGTGGTGAAAACCTGTAACAGATTTTCATTATGCATGGTTTTTCCATTTTGAATCGTTGACAATATGTAATTTCATATATATTTTTTTTTATCAGACCAGCATTCCTTTTTTAAATTAGTGTAATGTGTTGTCTAAGTTCTATTTTTATCTAATTTCTTTTATTATAGTGCATGTTGTGCTCCTCTATAAGTAGTGAGATACTTAGAATTAAGTTCACAATGTTGACCCTTATTTAATGTAACAGTGCACTCATTGTTGAAGAGCCAAATGATAAATAAATAAATTAAGTCTAACAAGATAAGACAATTCCTCTATCAATATTGTAAAGTGTACATCATCATCATCATCATTTAGCCTCTCGTAGTCCACTGCTGGACATAGACCTCTCTCAATTTGCGCCACAACACCCGGTCCTGCGCCTCCCGCATCCAGTCCCCTCCAGCGACCTTCTTCAGGTCATCAAAGTGTACACCATTATCTTATTTTAACTACCTTATAAGATGTCGATAAACAAAAAAACTGTTGTTCGTAGTAATGTTAATAATATGATGAAATTTCTTTGTTGGTTTTAATAATACACAGTTAAATATAACTGTATTACTCTGTGAACCAATTTGGCTATATGATTCTTAAATATTTGTAATGTACTGTCAGCAGGAATAAATAATAAAAAAGGAGAATCTTTTCAGTTTAGCTTTTAAAATTTGGACATAACGTCAGTGGAGTCAGATATTTATTTTAGTTAATTTCGTTATAGCCTAAAGGGGTCCGATTAAACATTGGCTTTTTGAGGGTAAGTAAACGTTAGTTACTTCTTCCAGGAATCATGTTCAATATCCGCTCTGTTAGAATAGGCCAGTAGGAATAGAATTGTTTTGCAAGAATAAACTTAATAGTAAACGCATCTAGCAGATTCAACTTAATATAAAAATGTAATGAAATATGAAGGCAAAAAACAATTACTAATTTATTATTAATTTAAAATCACCGCTCTTCATAATAATTGGCAACAGCAATTTCTGCACACATTTTCATTAAAATATTTCAGGCACGTTATACAATTTTATTTTTTAATAAAAATATTCACTGAATTTTCCAATTAATTTTCCCGTCATAAACAATGTACCGTCGTAATTTGAGTATAATTAACTAGTTATTTTTAAATGTGGATGAAATTTTGTTTTGTTTTCAAAATATAGGTACATATATCTTTTTCTGGTGTTAGAACTGATTATTTTAATTGATGATCAGGAGAATTATCTAGATAACCATGAAAATCCAAATAAATTATTCATATGCCGCCATTGACCCTTTACGTTTATCCGAATTCAATTTGCCGCTTTCACGCATAGCCAAACCTAGCCAACTATTGTTGATTGTTTGCGTTTGTCGACGTTGTGTTGTTAATGAATAAAAATTCCAAGAAGTAAAGTTAATATTTCTTTCTACAAGGTGGGCTAAAAGAAATCTCCCTATTATTGCTCTATGCTCTTATTTTTGCAAATGGCGGCCAATGTCAAATCTGTTTTGACATTTGTGGACTAGACAGATGAAGAATACAAGTGAACAAGCGATGGAGGGATACACTCCCCAAATATGCGGCATAGTCCTGTCTATTTTTTTGCGTAATAATTCGTTTGTGGTGTTGGCGCAGCGTATACCAATTAATTACAAAAATATGAAAAAGGGCTTTTAAAAGCAAAACGAACTTAACATATTTTCAAGCCTTCGATACTTTGTTGTACCATTAATACTGGCAGTTCTCCCACTAAATAATGTAATAAAATGCAGCAAAAACGACACAATACAGCTTCCGCCTGTCTTGCTAGCAACAAAACAAATAGGACAGGTACACACGGGACTTCATTGTTATAGACATTGATGGCTAGTTCATTTTTTTTGTTATTGACATGTTCCTATCATATTTTGTGTTTGTAGATGAACCGTGAATGTATTGGTATTGTTATTAGAGATGGACCGACTATGGGTTCGGCCGACTAGTCGGCGAGGCCGATCATTAGATTCGGTTTATTTTTTTTGTTAAATTAAAGGTATTTATTCAAGTGATTAAACATACAACTAAAATAATAATTAATTACTTAAATATTTACAATTATACATTTTGAATTAAAAAAAAATATTTATATACAATAATATACATAGAAAATATAAAAAGATATTTACAAAACTTTATACAGCATCAAAAAATTCCTCCGCATCGATGTCAAATGCCGACATCGTGCCCAGAAGGCTGGCAGCATTGCCACGTTGTATGGCAGTGCTTATTCTTTGTGCCAAATAGAAACCAGCTCTGGTCTCGAGTAATCTTTTTGAGATTTCTTTAAAAAGCAGCCGGGCGCTCGGACCCCATGACCCAAGTTTCTACCCCAAACGGCTCAAATATGATTAATATAATAAAGATTATTATATTTGCGCCGTTTGAGCTTCTCTGCAATTTTAAATTTATGCATTTAAAACCTTGTTTTGTTAGTCGCACTATCACATGCAGTACATTACAAAAGCGACACAAGTTATGTCGTACTTCTGATCCTAGATTATTGGCATTCAAAGTAACGCCGACTAGTAGCCGACTAATCGGCAGCTACAAAAGTGGTCGGCTTGTCGGCACATCTCTAATTATTATGGTAACAGTTGTTTATTTGTATATTTGGGTGTGCACGTTTGTATTTTTTTAACATTAATAAGTAGGTAGCACGATTTCACGTAAGTCGATTTGAATACTACAGAATCGCATCTAGGAGTTAATAAGTATTACGTAGTCGCAATATAAAAGAGGGTTCAAAAACAAAATGGTTGGAAAAGTCTTGAAAAATATTTTATTAAATGTTACGGTTTATTTAACGAGCCGAAAAAGGTCTTAAAACATTTACCCAAAAAAAATACCTGTTACACGAATCATAAAGAACTCTTGTCTGCTTTTTTGTTTAAACAAGGAAACAAGCTATGAATTCATTGTATCCCTTTTATAAATTTTAATATTCTAAGGCAATATTATTTAGGAAGCAAAATTTGAAGGTAAAAATGCAAGCCGTAATTACTTTTATTGGTTTCAATTGGCGAATAAAGCCGTTCCCAAAATTGTTTATCTTGATTAATACTCCAGTTACTAAATCTTTTATTTACAGACTGATGGTCTTCTGTCTCGGTCGAGCGGGTGAGGGACGTGGCTTATTGACTAATGATGCGTAACAATGACCTTCTTGTCTCATGCAACGCCGGCGTCCTTGCTATTGTTCTTTATCGTTTGTTTTGTTATGTTGCTGTTTAATTGTCACCGTTTCATAACCGATAAATTCTAAAGCAATACTGCTGTCATTTGTTGAAGCAAGAGTACTTGCGTATTTAAAACTAACACTACACATTTAAAATATGATTGTCCTAAAAAATAATAGCGTGGGAGCGTGCCCAACCTTTTTTTTCTAACGCGTGGACCCGTACGGTACGGCACAAAAAGGTCGTAATATTTTAAGGCGCTGTCGACCGAATATTTTTTATGAAAGACCGCTGTCCAAATTTCATTTTGACATCGCTTTTTAATTTGTTACGTCACTCACGTTTTAGGTCTACTAAAAACCGCGAAACTGTTAACAACAAAAGGTATTGCATGTGAAACTATTACTCACACACAGTACACACGACACAATTTTACAATGGATGTGAAAAATTTGTCACGCACTTTGCTAAGTACCTACGGATATTAAAACTAAAATTTCATTTTTAATCATTAATTTATACGTACTACAATTTTCAATAAAACATCTGTTTTTTTTATTGATTTGTTTATGGGTCACTCACCTTCGTGAGAAAATTATTAAAAATTTAAAAATTGTATAAGCATTTCCGTTACGGATAGAGCGTAACAAAATTTGCGTGATCTATAAAAAGTATTCAACATAAATACACCATTGAAATAACAGTTCTCGTTATTTCAAACGATTAAGCGATAACAAATAATTTAATGTTTCTCGGTAAGCTTCTGAGCGCTCGATTAATTTCTTCAGCTCATTTCCTTTTTTCTAAATCGCTATTTGAGAAATACTTCGAGTATTGTAATAAAGCCGAGTTACTCAAAAAATGTCTTAGTTGTAATATTTGTACGAGATAAAATAATTATTTTATCAACACAATAGTAAAAGTGCTACTTCGTTCTCATGCTCAGGCGGCACAATACTGCATTAAATAATGGCACTAATTAAAATTATGTTTCGTTAAACTTTCTAAAGTAAAGTGAGACTTAAAAGGCGTAAGTGGTGAAGTAAGGGTACTTTGGGGGATTTATTTAACCATTTCTGAGAGGCAGACGAAGGCGGATAAAGTCAAGTAAAGTCGGGCTCTAGATTCCGGGCGCAATCAAATCTCGCGTAGACAATTAAGAGCCGACAGAATGACTTCGCAGACCGCGCGACGACGTTTCGTCCCAGCTTTACGATATTGCAATATAACCGTTGCTTCTGAATATTTCAGACGATTGCTTAGTAAAATTTGGAGCAGAAAGATTATACAAATTACGAACCCGTTTTAGATTTATCAAGTGAAAGTAGAAGCATCAATCGAATGAAAGATTGGACTATATATTTTGTCCAAGATTGGTCGATTTTAATTATTACCCAAGTTTCGAGGTGGGTTTCGAAATATAGTTTCTTATTTATATATCTTATATCTTATAGCAGCAATAGCCGATTGGGGCACCCTAGGACTGCGAAGTCAAAGGTCTCGGGGTTGTACCCATGGCATTATAAATTAAATTATCACTCGCTAACGGTGAAGGAAAACATCGTGAAGAAACCTGCATGCCTGATGCAGGTTTCCTCACCATGTGTGAGAGTGCCTAAAAACGTAATCGAGGTAGTGTGATGTCTACCAATCCGCACTTGGCAAGCGTGGTGGACTATGTCTTAAAACTTCTCATCATGAGAAGAGGCCCGAGCCCAGCAGTCGGACATGTATTAGATACAGGGCTGCTATAATTATTATAAAAGAGATAGACCTATGTGATAGGCACATGGGCTAAAATAAAGCCGGTGATATTTATATCCGCCTATCCCTTCTGTGAAACACAGACGTACCAGAAATACGCAGAAGTGAATAACCCAAACGTCCCAGTAGGCTGTAACTACAACAATTCATATGCAATGTTAACGCAAACAGGCTGTAAGGTTAGTCGAGTGCAAGCAAGCATTCACAGTACAAGAGGTTCTATTGTGGGGCAGGTGGAGCATTATTTATTCGTCATACGATTTCCATTAAGCAAGCGTAGAGCGTAGTGAAACAGCATAGGTAAGGGATGTATATGAGGTTCAGATTGCAAATTGCTTTCGGTTCTCGGAATTGTAAACTACGATTAAGAATAGATGTGATACTGCATCTTAGGGCTCGATGAGTACAAGATAGTAAACTGCTAGTTGATTATAAAATATTAATTTAACTAATATATAATATAATAGTAAATATAGTATAATATAAATAGTATTACATAGTATAATACATAAAATAAGTCATAAATTGTATATAATTATATATACAATTTATTATATAGAATATAAACTAAGTTATGAAACATTTGCATACCTGTACTATAGGTGAAATATGTCTTGAACTGTATAATTTTTATTTTATTTATTTGGAACAACAAACAATTACACAATAAATGATACATAACAAGTAGAGTACTTAAAAAAATGACAATGATAATACACTGTAAGAACAATCTTTGTACCATATTTCAAGCAAATAAATGATGATTTGATTTGATTTTGATTTAACTTCAACTAAATAAGTTGCAAATATGCGATAAGGGACTTATCTGATTGACAGTCTTGCAATAGCTAAAGTACCTACTTAGCTTATTTTGGTCAATACAACGCTGCGACATATAGAAAATGCAATTTTACCTAGTAAAATTTACGTGTTACACACCTCTGTTTGCCCTATCTGAGCAGCACAGGCGTAAAGCACGTCGAACTAAATTACAGTCAAATTGCCCAGATTCCTTGTAATAGAGGGTAACCAAGTAACTTCAATAATAGAGGATAACCAAGTAACTACAATAATTCTACCTATATGTAATGTTAGCGCAAACATGATAGACGAGTATATGAAGCAAGCATTCACAGTACAAGAGGTTGTATTGTGTTGCAGGTGGAGCATATTTTATTCGCCATACGATTTCCATTAAGCGAGCGTAGAGCGTAGTGGAACAGCACAGGCATGAGGTTTAGATTGCAAATTGTTATCAGTTCTCGAAATTGTTAATTACGATTATAAGTGTACGGTTGGTGTAGTGGTTAAAGCCATCACCTCGCTGGTTTCAACTGCACTCGATTCGATCCCCACACGAAACAAATCTTTGTGTGATCCGCAAAGATTTGTTCTGACTCTGGCTGTGCTATGTGTGTGTGAAATGTATGTTTGTGAACACCCCCGCGACAAAGGCGAGATCAAAATAAAGTATAAAAGATAATAATTTGAAAGAACAAAGAAAACAAATACAATGTTTTGTTCTATGGGTCAGGTCAAAGTCACTTGAAGAAAATGTAAGCAGCTTACTAGCGCCTTCAAATGTGTTTGTGGTATCAAAGGAATACCTTTTATAAAAAGACTATTGAACATTGAATAAACTAAACAGTTAGTTGGTCAATAGAACTGAAGTATTGACTTATCCTTTCATTTAGTTACGTCTTGAAGTTAATTACGACTTCGCAAAGCTACAGTCTGTTTATTTTTGCACGTATAAGATTGTTTTACATAAACAAAACATAACGCCTATTGCGCAATATTTGCTATTTAAAATTTCCTGACGCAAAAATCCCAAATAACACTTGGGTCGACCCGGGAATCGAACCCGAGATCTCGCGATGAGAGGCCCATATGCTAACTAATAGACGAACGAGGCAATTACTAAGATTTTTTTATACAACATTTTTTTTTTTTTGCGTTAATCTGCGATTAGTCATAGATCAGACTATAAGCAAATCGGTTGAGCGTGCTATGTCGTGCCGAGCGTGTTTCCCACTGGAAGCAGCTACTCTTTATTGCTTTTATGCTGATTAATCCACTTGGAGAATAACACGTCTCTTTAATCGTGTTTTTTTGTTTGCCTGTATTAGTTGGACTGCTAGGTTATTAGGATGGTTTGCAAGTCTCTTTTTAACCGACTTAAAAAAAAGGAGGAGGTTCTCAATTCGGTTGTATTTTTTTTATTTTTTTTTTTATGTTTGTTCACCGATTACTCGAAGACGCCTGAACCGATTTGAGAAATTCTTTTTTTGTTTGAAAGGATATACTTGTCATGTGGTCCCATTTTTTTCCAGTCACGTTCTGATGATGGGATCCTAGAGAAATCGAGGGGAACCCACAAATTTAAAAGGCTTCAATATTGTTTTTTGTATATTATCTAAAGCTACTTGGATATTTGCATCTAGTAGCCAGCATTTTATGTTGCTGAGCTGATGCTGGAAGGTACAACTCCTTAACGGTTAGGAGTACGGGGATAATTCTTTAAATATAGGCTCCTTGAGGCCGTTTACTGTATTCTTTGAAGTTATACACAGATGAGGCGAGACGTTGAATATTACCTACTTGAGGTCATGATTTGATGATGGGATCCTAGAGAAATCATGGGTAACCTTCAAATTTCAAAGGCTTCTATATTGTTTTTCGTATATTTCCTAAAACTACTTGGATATTTGCATTTTAAGTTGCAGAGCTGATGCTGGAAGGTACAACTCCTCAACGGTTAGGAGTACAGGGATTATTATTAATAAGTTTTCCGTCTCAAGTAACCGTCGTCTCCTCATTCGAGAAACATTCTTGCTCGGTCTTCACTTAAAATCGTAAAATAAAATATTTTTTAACAAAAAAAAAACCAACTTCAAAAAGTAGGTAAACTAAAAAGCATAAAATAAATTAACTTCGCACAAAATAATACGTTTTTTCATTTAGTTAAATAGAAATTATTAAATAATTATTTCATAATTCTGAAGTCGGTGCCAAGTAACCAATAACTAGATAATAATTATGTAATATTAAAGTTGAAAAATTAAGAATCCAGCAGGACTCGAACCTGCACCTCTTGGGTATACGCCCCAAGTGCTTTGCCAATTCAGCTATGGATTCGTATGCTGCCGGACTCGAAATTTCTCAACTCTTTTTTGTGCCAGCTTTTAGCTAGACGAACCTTATTTGGTTTTAGCGCCATCTATGTGATGTAATAAGTACTATTCACATACTGTAAGTTTGAATTAAGATCAATACTGTTACAGTCAAGAGATGACGCATTTTTATCAAATACTTGTAATATTTTAAAGCAAATTTTAGCTTTGCTATGCATTTATTTTATGTAATATTAAAGTTGAAAAATTAAGAATCCAGCAGGACTCGAACCTGCACCTCTTGGGTATACGCCCCAAGTGCTTTGCCAATTCAGCTATGGATTCGTATGCTGCCGGACTCGAAATTTCTCAACTCTTTTTTGTGCCAGCTTTTAGCTAGACGAACCTTATTTGGTTTTAGCGCCATCTGTGTGATGTAATAAGTACTATTCACATACTGTAAGTTTGAATTAAGATCAATACTGTTACAGTCAAGAGATGACGCATTTTTATCAAATACTTGTAATATTTTAAAGCAAATTTTAGCTTTGCTATGCATTTATTTTATGTAATATTAAAGTTGAAAAATTAAGAATCCAGCAGGACTCGAACCTGCACCTCTTGGGTATACGCCCCAAGTGCTTGATAATAATTATCAATCTTTCTAACAACTATTTTCTGACTGAATATTAGTTCTTAATTATCCGTAATTATATAATAATTATTTAATAATTTCTATTTAACTAAATGAAAAAACGTATTATTTTGTGCGAAGTTAATTTATTTTATGCTTTTTAGTTTACCTACTTTTTGAAGTCGGTTTTTTTTTTTTGTACCTTTCTGTGGTATATCGAATCTCTTCTTTTACCGTGTTCATTTTTATAAAGTTATGTATTTCTGTATTGGTGGTCATGAAGTGTTTGATATGTTTCTCAATATAATGTTTTGAAGACGTTGTAGGATGATAATGTTTGAGTCACTGGCGCTACCCCATAAAAATTTTAAATGAATTGTAAAAGTATACAATTTATTAGTCCTGTCTCACTCTATTACTGGCCCGTCACATTGTATCCCACGTGTAACCGGGTGAATAACATATTTTCTTTAATATAACACGTTATAAGTGTCTAAAAACTAATTATACATATGTTTGAAACCATGATTTGTTGTCAACTACTAAACAATATATCAGATCTTTCCAGTGTGTCTGAGAATATTTTAAATATATTTTAGACCTTAAAATGGTATGCACTGACTGAGAGCTGGCAGCACTTTATATTTGTTTTTATCATTATTTTATTTTCAAATGACGTCATCAATCGTATCATTATCGTGCGATCTCGGGTCATAAGTCCGATCATCAGGAAGAGGCATTTCGCTTTCAAGATTTAAGAACAAAAGTAAAATATAAAAGCTTCTATTTAAATATCGTTATCTACTAGATGACTAATTTAAATCGAGAGTAGATGCCCTTCCACTTAGGACCGAAACCAAGAAAGGTAAAGTAATAAATGAATATCCCAAGTGACGGCCTCACTCAATGAGACGGGATTAAGTGGCTACTTATTACAATTTGGGACACATTGTCGGTACTTCACGTGCCTGTAAATGGGACACGGATTTTAATTTTCGATTAATGTCTTCGAGGGACGGGATTCAATTGGTCGTTTTATCGAACGGTTTATTTTTAAATAAAATGAACGTGGCGTTGTATCATTTGTCTATCATTTATTTTATCAACAAATACAGTATAACTTATACTAAGCACTTTTGTTGTTTGTCTGCGGAAAAAAAATATTACAATTGATTGAAATTGAAATTTAAGTATTTTATATTTTTTGTATATAGAACTATATAGTCATATATATGTAGACTATACTACAGTATCATATTAATATTAACAAATGTATATTTTTTTTCTTAGACTTAATTTTATATAAAATAATCTTTGTATTATTTTATTTTATTTAAATTTAAATATTGAAATAATTTATAATTTTTGGCTATTAAAATTATTATTTATTAACGATATAATATCAAATCTTGTCTAACAAAAAAATCTTGAGCAATCTTTATTATTTATTTTTATTAGGTTCATGTCTAATATTTGCAGACTAACTGTTCGGTAAGTAAGGTTATATATTTTTATTTTATTTTTTACTAGCGACCCGCCCCGGCTTCGCACGGGTACAATGCTGATACTAAATACACTACAGAAAAACTGTGAACGTTGTATATAAAAACACAGCGGCCCGCTCCGGATTCGCACGGGTATAGCCTATGTCACTCACTGAAAAAATGATTAAAATCGATCCAGTAGTTTGATTTATTAACCGACTTCAAAAAAAAAAGAGGTTCTGTATTCGATCCGTATGTATGTATGTATGTATGTATGTATGTATGTATGTATGTATGTATGTATGTCACCTTTTTATGTTCGCGATTTTTTCATTACTGCCCGTGCCCGCACGCGTTAAATTTGGAGTAAAACAATTCCCCCTTTCTATGCATGTCTATGCATGTGGTTTTTATGCATACATAAAAACCTTCCTCTTGAATCAATCTACCGCCGCAAAAAACCGCATCAAAATCCGTTGCGAAGTTTTAAAGATTTAAGCGCACATAGGGACAGAAAAGGCGACTTTGTTTTATACTATGTAGTGATAAATTTCTTTTAAATAAAAGCACCTTAAAGTCTGTATTTTTAAATCGCCAACTGAATCTTTTATTACTTGCCAGTCGGCATACCAAACATGTTTACCACGTCGGAACTAGTGCCAGAATAAAACCTAGATAAAATTCAGCAAACTGGAAAATAAGTTAAGGTCGTAACGGGATTACTGCTAGAAAATAGCAGGCCGATATTTCCCGTATACTGAAAAGGATTTCGGTAGTTAAGATGATGTTATCGGTACTATCTTCAATATTTCTTATTTGTTTTTAAAGTATGGCCTATGGAAATTTTCAAATACTAAAACAATTTTAGGATTAGATAGCTGCTCTATACGAGCGTCGTTTTTACCCGACTGCGTCAGAAGGAGGGTTATGTTTTTCGAGCGTATGTATGTATGTATGTATGTATGTATGTATGTATGTATGTATGTGTGTATGTATGTATGTCTATTTCTTTGGCACGCCCTACAGCCCAAACGGCTAGACGGATTTTAACAAATGAGGTGTCGTTGAATTCGTCGAAACAGTGATAGTGACATAGGCTATATAAATTTTCAAAATGGCGCCGGCAAATGAAAAAAAAAGGGGGGGAGGTATGGATTTTCTTTTCATCATAGTAATATGGGTATCAAATAAAAGGCTATGAAAAGACCATTTCAAAAATATATACTTCTTATCACATTTATATTACTGATTAAACACAATTTACCAATTTATATATCGGCACGCTCGCGCGTCCGAAGTGGGTGGAAGTTAGTTTGTATGTTCGCTCACGCTAATCTTGGAAACTGCCGGTCGAATTTGAATAATTGTTTTTGAATTTGATAGTTTAACTCACGATTAAGGCTCATTGATCTCAAAGAGATTTGATTTCTACAAATTAATAGATATAAAAAAAAACATGTCGGTTAAAAGAACTAAAAAGAGTGAAATAAAAATAATTATTAAAAAAATAAAAAACCCGACTGCTTAAAAAAAAGAACTAAAAAGATAAAAACAAGTATAGCATTATCTACATAAAATTCATTAACAACAAATGAAATATGTCAAACTAAATTCTTTATGATGTTGCAGGCGGTGACAAACGAAGTTATATAGTAGTAACAAAGTATTGTTGTTAAGCAGTCGGGTTTTTTGTTTTTTTAATAATTATTTTTTATTTCATACTAACGTTATATGGATTTTACTTTAATATTATTAAGTTTTTATCTATTCTTAAAGATAAAATATTTTCTCTAAATTGTAAATTTTAATTTTTCTGATTGTAGTAACTCAATTCACGATTTAAAGAAAAATGACATAATGGATTATAAGATTAATAAAATAATTTATAATAAATATAATTATAATATATAAATAATAATTATATAAAAAATATTTTGTCTATAAAATAGATAAAAACATAATAATAATTGAGATAAACTTATGTTACTTTTTTTTCAGTTATTCTAGTACCCATAGTAAAAGCTGTGCTTAGTTTGGGACTAGATGGCGTTGTGTGTGAGTTGTGAAATATTTATATTTATTTTATTTTATTTATTTATTTTGTATGGAAGACAGCCAACTAAAATAATATTGCTGAGCATTGCAGTTTTTGAGTATAACACATTAATGCTTAATTCAAGTTGTCTACACGCGTTAAGCATTAGTCACCGATAATGCCGTTCTTGTGGCAAATCTTTGGTCAAACAAAATTTAAATATTTATGCATTAAATATCATTAAATAAAAAAAAATATATATATCCATGTGTTTTTCCATTGATACGCAAAGAAGAAGCATTAGTGGTTTAAATAATGTGATGTGTAGGCAAATTAAGTATCAATGTTTGAAAGTGTTCAGAAAACTTTCTTGCTATACAAATATAACTTCATACGAGTTTATGTGATATTAAAAGACAGCAGAGTCGCTTGTATTTCGCTGAACGAAATTCTACCTTCACCTAGTTCTTTTTTTGATGCGAGAACGTTCTGACGTTTCCGATATTACCACAACTTTTGGGAAAATTGAAAAGCTGGTTATTGGACAGGTATTATGTACTGAAATAGCTTTTACTTCTACTGGAACCAACTCTATTATTATTAGAAGTCTATTTGATGTATCTTTAGGTCAGAAATATAAAAAAATAATATTTCAATGCAATAATATCAGAACAATATCAGAAAAGACTATGCTTTGGCTAAAACATTATATATAGTTATTGTTATTATCAGTTTTATGACCCTTCTTTTAGGTTAAACTGCTTCTGGTCAATTAATTTTGATGTTGTTTAACTAAAATGTTATGTACCTAATCTTCTTGTAAGTAATAAACAACTCAAGGTAATATACCATTGTTCTCTTTACAGTAATTGAATTGATTCAGTTTTTGGGTTCAATAAACTGATGAACTCAGTTCATGCATGCATGATCGGGCATTTCCGATTAATTCTTAGGGATATACCGAAGGGGAGAGGCCAGTAAAAGCATTGTTTATAACATTATGTGTAATAGGAAATGTGATTCATGATATTATTAAATATTCAACTATCTTTGTACTGCAGAAGAGGGCTATTCGAGCAATTTATAATCTACCTTTTAGACATTCCCTAAAGGAAACATTTAAAGGGATCGGTATTGTAACGTCCTTTTTTTTTTTTTTCGCGTGTATGGACACATTTATTCCAATAAAGACAGTCAACTGCTAACCACCACCTTTCATTAACGTATCACTGGCGACGAGGATGGGTACAGGTTACAGGTGTCTTGACAGTGGCGAGTCAATGTTTTTGAAAACCTGACTTATGTATTTTAATATTTAGCCGGAAAAGTGATACAACTAACTTCTGATTATTTTTATAGCATTTAGCCATGCTTAGCAAATTATACTAAGAAACAGTTGAAAAAATATGGGACCGGCAGGATTTGAACTCGCGACCTTACTGCACACCGGGCAGCCGCTCTTAGCCATCCAGCTACGGTCGCCTCTTACCGGAACCCTAAATTTCTCAACTGTATGATACGTCATTTCGTGACGTAACGTTCATCCATTTGTTCCTATCTTAAGTAGGATACAAATTTTAATTGTACATTTTGTTTGAATGATTTCAAATATTAAGTAAGAATAGTTCACGAAATAATGCAAAAAAAAAACAAAACAATACATGGTTAAACTTATTTTCTAATTACTTCATGTGATGCAAAGCCCTAACTAAAATTTTAGCATAACATAACATAACATCACGCCTATATTACCCCTTAAGGGTATAGCAGAAGTGTACTGCACCCACACTTCACCTGTTATGTTTTAGATCCCATGGGATAGGGGGTGAGCCTATCGCCATCCTACCAGCACAATTACAACTACGTGCTATTGTGAATTTGCTGACGGAAAGTTCACAAAGAACTCTTTACCCGACCCGAACCCGAGACCTCGTGGTGAGAGGCGCATACGCTAACCACTGGACCATCGAGACAGTTATACAATTTTAGGGCATTAAATCAATGTGACAGGCATTTTCATTCCTATATGGGGTGCATGAAAGGAACCTCCCCGAGTGACGTACACAACGATTCCCTACGTCCGGCGCACCCTGGGCAATTCGCGAGCTCTCTAAAGCGAATTGGCTAATCCTTTCACCACGATGGCAAGTCAAAATAAAATTTGACTCACCCATCGACACGACGAAGAAGATTCCTATAATTAAATCTATCATCGTGCAGAAATGAGAGAATAGCGAGAAGTATTTATTTACGATTGTACGCATTCGCGGTTTTTCTTGGACACATAGCGCGCAAAAGGTTTTCAGAAAATAATAAAATGTATTGCGGTTAATATGAGAAATATACAATTAGCTTTATTTATCAATGAACCAGAAAAGAAAAATACGTCATTCCAAGTGTACCTAAAAATATATCTTCAATGTACACAGAATAGCTGTTATTATTATTCCATTATTATATTCGACATAGCCACGGAGTGCTTACAATGTGAATCCGGAGAAATCTCGAAGATTTTCTGTTATACAATGGCGTAAAATTGTCAAGAAATGGAAAATTTACTTGCTTCTAGCGAGACATTTTTATAGAGGAAATGGGATAGGTTATATATGAACTTTCATTGGCTTCCTAACTAGAAAGTCCCGTGAGTGAATTGTGACCTATTTCTTATATAATATAGTGATCTAATATAGTAATATAGTATATCTATTAGCTCAATTTTGATGTAGTTTTTCAGTATTAATGTTTAATTGAATAAAGTTAAATTTAAATATGTTATCCTGTACAGGAATCTGAATAAAACAATGTTTATAACATTATGCTGTAATTATGTGTCCAATAAAACATATTTACGCTGACTCGAAGTTATTGGGATAAGGACAGAAGGTTAATAATGAGTCTAAATATGTGTAGGTAAAAATAACACAAATCTTCAACAGCCAAAAAAGTTAGCCCATGACGTGTCACTCTATAAGTATACAAGAAATAATAAACAGACAAGACAATCTTCTTTTCACCATAAAACCGCCACTATTGTCTCGTCCGTACACAATATTTTATTTACTGTTATTCCTAGAGCATTCAAAGTTATGGAAATGAAAAATGTTGTTTTGTCTACATGACAAAGAAATAAATAGACTCTTATTTGTTTGCCTTTGTATTTCTTATTAAGAGAGAAATGTTCTATTTTGCTGTGTACCGTCTCAGAGTAATTGTAATGGTTTCCTCTCGGGAATAGATCACATTCAGTGACCACAGCATGCAAATGGAAAATTGTAGGAGCATTGTGGATTAAAACTATTTATAGAGTGAGAGACCGTGGGCGGCAGTATTCCCTTTTTTATAACTGAAAAAATCCTTGTGTGTGTCTCTATAATATGAAAGAACGATCCCCAAATATCGAATTTGATTGCAGCAACTTTAAAATATAAAAGAAAAGTTGTAAAAAAAGTTCCGTCTTACGTCGTATAAGGCGTAATCTTTGGATATTTTGTTTATAGAGATAAGTCTGTGCCATGGTAATATGTTATCTCAATGACATATTGGTTCAGTTAAAAATAATAACGCCATGAAACAAGACCGACTTTCCGTTTTATTTTTAGCTGTATTATCAAAAGGAAGGACCTTTTTATTGTACAAAGAAACGCCAAGATTGCTTTCAGAAGTTATCAATTTCTAACGATTCTATAAACTATTTACCAATAACTACGGTCATGATGAATGAATGAGATAATTACTATAATAGCTGACTACATTATTGTCCTTAAGTACCAGCCTTGACCAAGTGCTGATTTTTACTAGTTTTCGTTACCTTGCCTTATTTATTACCCGATGGTTACATTGTTTCTAAAAGATAAAAAATTATATAACCATCTACAATATTTAAATATCTTTCAAATATAAATGAAAGTATCAAGTTATTTTAATCATGATATTAAACAACGATTTTAAGAAACATAAGATCTTCGCAAACGTTTACTTAATATAAATACTCCTTAACACAGATTATTTAATAATCTAGCTAGGAGGACAGTGCACTTCACCCACTTGATTGTAGACATTATTGCATTGTATACTTATATTTCAATTTGTCTTAGTTTTAAGTAATTGTGTACAATCCTTTGTGATGATAAATAAATATTTATTATTATTATTATTATAATTCCAAAGAAAGCAACACTACTTTTCTATTAAGCACGAGACAGCGGGTGCCTCCAGGCTACTATTACATTGAGGAAAGATTTCTCATTTATACATAACTTATACATTATATATTCGCAATATTCATTCTTGAGAGGAAACATGTCTTTAGAGTTGCTGAATAATCGATAGATTTACTAGCGGTAGTTTTCTTCTGAAAAAGCCATACTTTCTATAGTATCGATCTCAGATAAGGAAAAACATCGATACTATAGATAACTAACTCTTACTCATATAACATCATTAGTCTAGTAAACAAATATCAAACAACAAACAAAACAACACAAGAAATATATTTTATTTGATATAGGTATCATCCGCAAAGCTAAACGGTCAAGGTCATGATTCTTCTTATCTCCTACTTTAAAACATTCGTTACTATCGCTTTTAATCGCTAGTATCGATACTAGAGATAGTTTATTTTTCAGGGCTACTCTGCTATCAAAAGTATTGCACTGATGCTTTGCCTCATTCTGAGCTATCGATACTATTTTTGGATCGATCGATCTTGACTATCGAAGTCGAATATATAGCAACACTATTACATTTTCGGGAACATAAGCGGGGTACATCAACTGGAAAATGGTAATAAAAAGTCCCATAACCCAAACTGCGGAACTGTCTGATGTTAGTGGCACAAAAACGTTTTAATTTTGCACAGAGGTTGAACATCCAATGTTTTTGTAGTAGCTGGTAATACGGTAATATTTGCGCGGGGTTTGTGCGTCATTTTTGTTGTATGACATGACTGATTCAGAATGTGTGAGTAATGCATTGAAGTGGTTATTTAGATTGGAAAACCCTGATACTCAACAGGTAACTTGAAAACCTAATACTGGTCGACTTCGGTGTATTGATATGGTGTAAGTGTCATACAATTCAAGTATAGCTCTTAATTTGCAAACAAATTAAAATAGCCCGAGGCCAAACAGCTCAACGATGTGCATTAATTAGGCCCGCAATTTTAAAATTGAACTATGGTTTCCCAAGTATGTGTATGCTCAGGTCAACGGAGTGTTACCTAGGAAGGTCAAATACTACCTTTTTTCCATCGTACCAAGAGGACCCGCGGCTGGAAGCTAGTACTCAATAAATCTCCGCCTCGAAACGCAACGTTAGTATGTAAGTGGCTCCGAAACAATAAATTAATGTAGGAATTTATAGGAACTAATAAATCGGGGTATAAATAACAAAGAAAACGAATGGGACCCACATATTTTATATGGACTTGAGTCTATTTCTTACCCGGGCATGAAGTATGGGATTAGTTTGTAAGAAAATAGTAATAACGGCTTTTTATATAGTACGAAAAAGGTAGAAAAACACGTAATTTATTGTTTGATCAAATTGAAACAAATATGGACCAATATTACTGTAATAACAAGAGCAATTTCGTTTCAGAGGAATCAATACACAAGATAATATTTTTGATTTTATTACTATACTAGCTTTTGTCCGTGACTTCGTCCCCGTGGAAGTTGTTGTATGTTACATATCTTAAAGCCTTTCTTGAAAATAAGACTATCAAATACAAACATAATTATTAAAATCCAACCGTAGTTCCCGAGATTAGCGCGATCAAACATACAAACTAAATTTCGCCCACAGTTTCGTCTTTGTGGTAAACACACTAGTATACCTGAGTTAAAAAAACTAGTTAAAAATAACCTATGTTGCCTTTAAAATTTTATCAAAATCGGTTTAGCCACTTTAAAGATTAACCCTAAAGCTGGCTTAGGTATCCTGCAAATAACTTAACCAGCTTAAAAAAAGTTATTTTCACATTGGAGCCGACACGTCAATTTTACTAATTTGTTTTAAAATGATAATACCTTAGTATTTGCAGGTAATAGGTGCATAATTGTAGTCTTAGACGCACACTAAATACATAATCCGCTGATTTCGGATGTATTATCATAATATTATACCTAGGTAGCAGACAAGGATTATGCTGCCTATGAATGTATGTAATGCTAGGCCTATAGCTAGATAGGATGTCGGTATAAGGTTACATCTACGGCGATACATAATTATTAGTTACTAAGGGTGTTAGGTAAGTCCTATGTGGTGGAAGTTCAAAACGAAATAATTATATAATGAAATATGTAGTATCCAATGGCCCGTACTCACATACCACCACACCATACACCCACATTCACCTGTTATTTTTAGGTCTTATAGAGATAGATATAGAGAGCAGGGGGGGGGGGGAAGAAGGCGTCCTAGTCGTATCATATTGGTCAAACTGTATAAATAGCAAATATAAAACAGAATTACTATAGTCATTGACACGACAAGAAGGGAATCGTACCTGAGGTCTCAGTGATGGTCCACTAGACCATCAAGGCACTGGGCGCGAATCGACACACCGCGAGGTCCCGGTTTTGCTTCCCGGATCGGGCAAAGCCCCGCTGGAACGCGAGAGGCTGACCACCTATCTCATGGGACCTTAACATAACTGGTGAAGTGGGGGGGTTGTACTCATCTGCCACACCCTTCTGGGTAATATAGGCGTGATGTTATGTTATGATTCCCACCCAGTGTGTGGCGTAACATTCTAGTACTGGTCTACAGATAGAAATATCGAGAAATACTTCTAATATCTTATCAGTTTAAGAAGTTCTCAAAGGAGACACTTGTTTCTCAAGAATAATACTGCAAGTTACATATCTGCACTGCACCTGCATTGATAACGTGTTTGCCCCCGTAATACAATTACTGTGTTTTTCACCTATATCGTAAACCTGGCTGTTTGGTTTCTTTTTAGGGTTCCGTAGTACCTACAAGGAACCCTTATAGTTTCGCCATGTCCGTCTGTCTGTCCACGGCATAGCGACGAAATCGTTGGTGCTAGAAAACTGAAATTTTGCATGAACATGTATGTTAACTAAACAAAGAAAGTCGTAGAATAAAATTTGGAAAAATATTATTATTATTTTCAGGTAGCTCGCCTACATGTAAAGTAGGGATGTTTTTTTTTTTGTCGCCTACCCCATAGTGTGGGGTATTGTTAGATAGGCCTTTTAAAAACGTTTAGGGGTTGCTAAGACAGTTTTTTGATTTAGAGATTTGTTTGCGAGATAATTAACTTTAAAGAGCAAATTTTTGTTCGAGTAGGGCGTCCCCCCCCCCTCTAAAAGCTAAACTACTGGATCCCAAAATCTGAAAAAAATTGTGTCGGTAGTACATGTAATGAACTTTAAAGGAAAACTATAGCGGATAAGTTCACTTCATTAGTTCAAGAGGAATAGGGGTCCGAAATGTCAGATGCAGTTACTCAGAATATTTCGTTCAAAATTCTTGAAACATAAATAAACATACATAATACATATATAAAATCACGTCTTTATCCCACGGGGGTAGGCAGAGACGATGGAACGCCATGTGCTTCGCTCCTTACATACGTCTTTCGCTTCTTCAACATTCATACATCTCGTGCTAGCTGGTTTCGTGTACTACAAACATTTCCTTTTTGAAGGACGCCATTTAGTTAAAAAGTAAAATTAAAAATATTTTTCTACGGAACCCTACTGCGCGTGGCCCGACACGCACTTGGCCGGTTTTTTTATTTAGATAAGTTATAATTTTACAAAACAAAATCGACTTCAATTACAAGCTAAGCACTAAAAATTAAGAAATACTTAAGTAATATTCGATGTCTTGCCTCACATGACTATATTTAAAAAAAAACCCGTAGTCCTAACCGTTGAGAAATTGTACCTTCTAGCATCAGCTCAGCAACATGAAATGCTAATTGCTAGATGCAAATATCATCCGAGTAGTTTTAGGTAATATACGAAAAACAATATAGAAGCCTTTAAATTTTGAGGATTGCCCTCGATTTTTCTACGATTCCATCATGAGATCGTGATCTGATGAGAATGGGGCCACATGATAGGTATACTCTTTCAGACAGAAAAATAATTTCTCAAATCGGTTCAGGCGTATTCGAGTAATCGGCGATAAAACATTAAAATAAAAAGATTAAAAATACAATCGAATTGAGAGCCTTCCTTATATTTTTCGCAGTCGGTTAAAAAGTATACAAACACGGTCAATATCAAATAATAAAACAAGGATTATGTTTAAAGTACTGCAGTTATCAAAAAATGATGTCAAAGTAAATTCTAAACCTAAACTAGATTTGTAGCAAGACTGAGAAATGTAATATGGATATCTAATTGGTATAAATAATAATATATGAGTAAAGTAATAACTTATATCTAGTTGCCAAACACAGGCTTTTTTCATCATAAAAAGGTAAGGCCATAATTTATACGATATGGACCAGTACGAATTGGTAGTTAACACACGGTGTATTTCTAACTGAAGCTATATTATATTCGCATCTACGAACAAAAAAAAAAAACGGGAACTGTGACGTCATACCAGTACTAATATTCTTAAACAAACAATCATTAGAAATAATATCCAAATAATTAGAATAAGAAAGAAGAGCAATTTGTTTGGAGCATTTTGTATTTAATGTTTTCCTGTAATTGTGTACGTTCACAAGATAATTGCTGCCCGTAGTTGAAAGATTTAGTAGAGAAGCGTCAGCAAAAAAAATTTAGACAAAAGAAAATTACATCATTTGGCCATTTGGAACTTTATGAATATTCAAAGATCTCACCAGTCTTCATTTTAAGGCCATTTAGTCGGTGCCAAGTTTAATAATTTTATTAATGTAAGCAGCCATGGTCTATTAAAAACAACACCGAGAAAATTATATTTGCTTACTCTTTTATTACGTATAAATTATCACTCCATATAACTTCTTTGTGCTTGGAAGAAGCCTATTATTATCAACTATTTAGATTTAATGTTGAACAAAAGTCATGAAATTGCACCAAAATTTCAAAGTTTTTGATTTATGCTTGTTTTTAAACTGTACAGAGGCGTAATTAATTATATTATTAATTAATAGCGTGATTTTTTATTTTTGTCTATTTGTTCCAAGAAATTTGCCGAAATTATCGGCAGCGGACAATTTTATTTTCATATTATGATTGTTAAGTAAATCAACCATTTTTTCCAGCATAAATACATAAATCACAGGATGCACTATGATAAGCAATCTGGGGTAAATGGGCAAAATATTTCAACCCAATTGGCACACTATTGTAAAAGGTTATTATAATTATATTCCTTCAATTATTAGTGGCAGCAAGATACATTTCAAGAACTGGGTACAATTAGCCTAGTAATTTCCTGGCAGACAAAAACAGTCCTACATTTGTGCGAAGAATCAAAGCCAGGACCATAAAGTATACCAATGTAGCTGTTACGAGAGGATTAAGCCAGTCTTTTTATGTTGCGTTTAAAACCGGATCTTTAAGATGCTATCTCGGAATCGTACGTGTTTATGCGTCCATCAAAATTTTCTGTTCAAAACAAGCCCGTTTTATGTCCATCCCTCGAATGTACTATGCTCATTTAAACCACCTTTCTGAGATAATGTAAAAAGCTTGTCAAAGTCAAAGTCGCACGGATCGATCGATCCGCAATCGGCTACGGATTGGTGACCATCATAACATAGTTTTTCCCTCTAAGAGCATGTTTAACCATTCAGGATTGTGACTGACCGTAATGACTGTCACATTACGGTCAGTCACAAGCCTACAAGTTAATAAATTTGTCCTACAATAAGGAATTATTGTATCGTCCCGTGGAAGGTCTGCGTAAAATGCTGCCGATATTCAGCCGACTCCATAGACTAAAAGCGGACCCCAATGAATTTAAGAAAAATAGCTCAGAAGATGAATTTATGTAAGGTGGTAAACTCTAAGCTCTCAGGGATCTGTAATGATGCTTTGCCCACACCAAAAAGGTCTGCCATTTGAGGGGTACTCAATTTTTTCACCATAATCCAATTACTTACCTAAACTCAAAAAGTTTTTGCCGCATCGGATTAAGCTACTTGCGTCACCGTAACCTATTTCGGTAAAGGCAAGGGTCCCGTCATATATTTTTTTATCGACATATTTCGATAAGGATGGATGTTGTTCTTAAGTTGGGGCAGACCTCGCAGAGGGGCGCGGGGTGGTGCGGGGGGTTCGAAGTGGGTCGACACGAGGGTTGTCAGGTGTCGTGTTTATCTGGAGTGATCGGTGTTACTTTAATGATTTAAAAAGGAACAATAGCATTGTAGTCTACCTGTGACCACGGTCGGGTCAAGTGGATTGAAATGTTTTTCGAATACGTTGGTTTCATGTAGATTTTACGCATTCGCTCTTGTACATGGCGAGGTTTTACGATGCCTAAAAGTTTTTTGCGGCTAGTGTTGATGGTCCGTAAAAGATTCATTCAAACGCGGTACCCATACCATTGCCACAAAAGTTGGTTCACGCTCTTCCATTACCAAATGAAATCCCTACCGCGTTTCATTTTTAAAAGCTATCTGCCAGCCCTGGCCGTCTCTGTGATAGGTATTTATAGTGTAGCCGGCAGAGAGGAATGCACATCGCCCACCTAGAGCAGCAATAATAACGCCACTGTCAAGTTCATTATTCACTCATCCCAGTCGCATTGCTTTTTAAGGCCGAGGATTCAAAAATTAAAAAGTATTTTCAGTCCGTTTTACTTTCAGTTTTGGATCAAAATTTAAATCACTTTCACTCACCAGTAAATAGTAATTATGTTATTTTAGTTTCATAAAATTTATTATACTTAACATTTGATTTTGCATGATCGAAAATTCAGTATACCAAACATACCTCATTAGAAGTATGACGGGCTGCAATATTATTAAATTCAAATAATAACTTACTAAAATGGCAATTACAATGTTTACGCTTTACCAGCGAGGGTCTGACGGGTCCTTTCAGCCGTATATTTATTTTCACAGTAATGGATTAAAAATAATATATAGATAAACTTCTTGTAAGCAGTTCGTCCAAATAAAGATTGATGTTTTCGTGAAAATTACCGCCGCACGCACACCGCTTGGGCAACACGCACACACACAGACAATGTGTTGTTGTGAAGTACGCGAGATGGCGCAATTACAGTGGCTTCACTTTCCATGCGCTTACTCGGTTTGTAGATGTTATAATTCAATGTTCACAGGTTAAAACCTCTGCCTTAAAGAGTTAAAGCCCTCAGCATTATCTTTGTCCTAATTATAGCTTTGTTATCTCCCGTGTTACTTGCGTTGACAGTAGAGTGAGTCATTCTAACCCGAGACGAATTCCTTGGAGCCGAGTGTCTGCGTCGAGTTTGAATTTAGTGAAGCGAATAACAATTTTACTAATACCTTCGCATAAATTGCACGAATACTTGGACAACAATTTTATATGAATAAAAAGAGTTATGTTGGTGTTATCACTGTTTTTATTTTTTTTACCCAAAATACAACAACGGTATCGACGTCACTCTCATTCAATTATTTTATCAAGGAATTAATTCATCAACATGCAAAATATTCTATCATTCTAATATTCATACTTTGATGAAATTTGCCACACACATGTTACTTATAGTCCAGATAATAAAGTGACATTTTCCATGAAACCCGTCTTACTTTTAAAATATCTGGCTTATTATAAAACTGCTATTTTATTATTTATATAATTCAGCAGTTTTCATTACGGTATAGTCACAGAATAGATAGCAGTCTTGTAGGACAGAGTTTCTCCTCCTTCTTTTACGTTGGGCGCCAGATGTAGGACAGAGTTTCTCCTCCTTCTTTTACGTTGGGCGCCAGATGTAGGACAGAACTTGTGGTTAGGTTCTATCCACGTAGAAGGTGGCGAAGGAAAACAGCAATGTGCAGGACTCAGATATATTCACGTAAACACAAATACTTGTTACACACAGATAAGCCTAGCTAAACACAAATATACTATCTCAGAGAGGACGGCGCTGGGGCTATCTCTCTCCTCGATGGCTTATCCAGAGGACGGCACTAGGGGCTATCGCTCTGGGAAGCGACTATCTAAGAGTGATTGACGGAGGCTTGCGTTGACGCTTATATAGGCCTCCGGGCTGTAGTGCCGTGTGCAAAAACAAGTGGGGCGATCCGCGCGTCATAGGTGCGATAGAAAGTGTATGTGCGAGTGAGCGAGCACTAGGATCCATGCGTCTATTGTTCTCACGCTACAGTCTTAATTTTATGTCAAAATCACAATGTTTATCAAGCTGGTATAGTTGTTTGCACGATACCTTTGCCTAGAATACAGTTTTTAAAATTTGTATCCATCTGTATGTGTGTATCGACACACAGGCAGCCAGATGGATACAAATTTTACTAAATCATTTAATCAATCATTTTAATACTTATCTACTAAATCAATCATCTAGACCGATTTTAATAAAATTAGATGCAAGTAATTGACTACAACGCAACATGTTACATAGGCTTCTAAAGACGAAACCCTGCCTGCCATTATGAAAATTCTTGTAAATTTTAGTCTTAGTTATAATAGTAATAGTATAAAAATAGTATAAAATATAAGAGTTATAGTATACATAAAATAAGTTATAAATTGTTAGCATAAAAAATATAATGTAAACTAAATTATGAAACATTTGCATACCTGTACTATAGGTGAAATATGTCTTGAACTATAATATACAATGTAAGAACTATCTTTGTACCATATTTCAAGCAAATAAATGATGATTTGATTTGATTTGATTTGATTTGATTTGAAACCGCGAGGGAAAGTTTGTTTGTTTGAGAGCACTAATCTCGACAACTACCGGTCGAATTTTGATATTTATTTTTGTTATTGATAGTCTTACTCTCAATAAAGGTCTTTAGATATATTATAACATTAAGCTAAACTTCACACGGGAGCGGAGATATAAGGTTGCCACGTGGACAAAGTCGCGGCTAAAAGCTAGTAGTAAATACGAATAGTCGGCATCGTTACATCACTAGGAATAATATTGTTGTATTGATGCTAAGCTGGTAGAGGATTCCACGTGCGAGTAATACGGACGTAAAATTTTAGTGCCCGCGGTTTCTATTCGATATTGTTTCGGTTTATATTTGCTGGAGAGAATGTGCGTACGTTAGAAATGTTATGTTATTATATGTCTAGTGTTATAGAAGCGTATGTAAGATGTAGGTGTTCAAAGTTAAGGCCCCCCCCACATTTGGCGTGCGCGATCCTCGGGCGTGCGAGCTGCAGAGAGAAAAAAGCGTCGCGAGCGCGCCGCGCGCACGCTGCGCCCGTGTTTTCTCTCTGCAGCTCGCACGCCCGAGGATCGCGCACGCCAAATGTGGGGGGGGCCTAAGGAAAAAATAAATATGTAACTCTGCAATCGAAGTTGTATCGAGGTTCCCAGAAAAGATTGCAAAAGCCCTATTTACAATCTCTCCGGAAATTCCAGTCAAGGAAACAACTCAATATCTCATTTCACCTACTATTGAAACTACGGTCCACGAAAGACATATAGGAACCAATTAAATGGCGTCCTTCAGAAAGGAGATGTACGTAGAACACGAAACCGGCGAGCATGTATGACGAGATGAATGAATGTCTAACGAAAGAAATATATAAGGTGCGAAGCAAATGGCGTTGCATGGTCATTTTATATAAGTATGTATGTATGTATTGAAAATTGTATTATTACTGTGTGTGAGTTGTGAAATATTTATTTATTTTATTTATTTCATTAATTCATGATAATTACGAGCTTACATTCTTAAAACGATTCTGATTATATAAATAGTTAATTTCATCTCCGCGGGGACGTCATTAAAATTTCAAATAACTTTTAATTGCTAATTATAGCTCAGCAATTAAAATTGCAATTGTTTGTTAAGTAGTAGCTTAAAATAAAATAAAAATTCAACAGAAAGATTTCATTTCATTTGTAAGCAGTATCTTTGGATGAAACTTAACGAATTTGTATGCGGATCGAGCAGCATAGTCATGAATTTTAAAATTTGTTGTTACCCTTCAGTCTTGGTTCAGACGTTGTTAAAATATAAATAGATGAAATAAGGTAATTTAAAATACATCGGATTCACAAAAAA
The DNA here is from genome assembly GCA_905147285.1 of Hypena proboscidalis. Taxonomy (NCBI): domain Eukaryota; kingdom Metazoa; phylum Arthropoda; class Insecta; order Lepidoptera; family Erebidae; genus Hypena; species Hypena proboscidalis. The sequence continues at coordinate 6,244,951 of LR990132.1, forward strand.
CACAACATATACACTTTGTATAATGCATCACTCTTAACATTATGGTGAATTGAACTTTATATGAAAGCAGGAGCACCGCAAAGCGGGGCTTTCGTGACATGCAGATAGGTTTTAACTTGAAAAAAAAAAATTAAAATAGTTAATAAGAGTCTACTTTAAGATTATTACGCATATTTAATTTAATCTACGTTAAGTTACATAAGCTATAAGAAACGTGATTCACACTTTGTTGCATTGTACATTTAAATGGATATTTACTTTTCAACAAAGAATAATCTGCAAGCAAATTTTTCGCGTTATGAAATTATTACTAAACTGATTATTTTAGTAGCTAATAGATATGTGCAAACTAGTCGGCTATACTATAAATGCCAATAAACTAGCATAAGAAGGGCTACACAATTTTTGCGGCTTTGAAATTTATAGCATGTGGTGGTGTTACAAACAATATAAAATATAACGGTTTTTAAATGCATTTCTGTTTAACAAAATCTAGCTATCGTCCTCACCGAATACTCGGCCACTTTTGTTGGCACCGACTAGTCGATCATTCCAGCGCATTGCAAATAAGTAAAAGAACAAAATATCCGTGCCCGCTATGGGATTCGTGCAATAACTATTCATAGTTCTGTTATTGTTTCCTATCACGTGAGGAAACACTGCAGTATAATAGCATTAAAGAAAGCAATAACAATCATAATAAAAACACAGTTTGGTATTTTTTCAGAACAAGGCAAATTCTATTTCTAAGATTGTTTGATAGCTTGGAAATAAATTCTTGCTTTGTTTTTGCAGAGCAAGAATTTGAGCTTTGTAGTCCTTTAAATATCTTATAAGATTTTCAAAGCAAATTTTAAGGCTCCTTCCCGCTTCTCAACTCTGCGAAGCAAAATCATGTAAATAATTTCTTATATTTGCTTCAACTAACTACAACCAAAGTCCCAAAGCGAATGGTTGGAGTTCCTGATACCCTGGGGTTATTGAATCAACAGCCGTGCCAGTACTGCCTGGCACCCCCCTCCCCGGCTGGCACACCATGGCACGACATATTTCCCAAGTTTCTAGCCTTACAAACTTGTAGAAACAAATCTACACGAAAGCAACGTAATTATGTTCGAAGTTATCAAAAGAGTTGGCTCCGGTGAGTTTTCTTTGCCAGTTTTTGAGTGTGTAAATAATATTTGAGGATGTTCGTGACTGAAAATAAGTTTTATATTTATTTTGGAACTCGAAACCACGCACGGCAAAGAATATATTTTTATAATTCATGTATTGATAGGTCGTTGTATACTTTAATGAATTCAATACAAAGTTGAAAATAAAAATAGGTTCGTTAGTAAAAGAGAACCGGATAATTTATTTATTATGAAATGAGTCTTATAATGAACAAATTGGTGGATACAATATGCTGATCACTGAATATAGATTAATCATTTAACAATTTCTGAACGAAAAAGATACATTTCGCCTACACATAATAATTTATGCGTATAAAGTCGCGAGTTCGAGGAAGAATGGTTTCCGTCCGGCCGAGAAACAAGTTTCTCTGATCTTGCATACTTGTCATTTCATGAATAAAAGTCAAATGGCATGTAAATTATTCAGGAATCTCGACCCCTCGGGTTATCTATAACGTAATTTAATGGTGTTGCCGTTTTTGCGAATAAATTCACCACCTCGAGCGGAAATTTGCATTTAAAAACTGTACCGTTCCGTGATATAAACGATCAGACTTCACGAGGGAGATTCGAAAGAAAATGTTTGAATCTTAATAGCTCTCAGACAATAAAACCTCGGCTTTACTACAAAAAGTGTCAAAAAGTGGGGTAAAAGGTGAATAACATTCACGTATTTATAGATCTTAATGTTTCATTTCCTTTGGCTCGCTGAGGCAATCGCGAACTTTAAATTAAACATGTTATTGCGCGTGAACGAAGCTCACAGAACACGTATTGTTTGGCTTGCTTTTATTATGATATATATCTACAAACGAATGAGTCTGTTGTCTGTATGATAAGCGACATAAACCGCACACAAACATCTGAAATCAGCAAAATACTGTTTGTATAATGTGCTAGTACTATCTGGTTATAAACTAAAACTTTTCCAAATATAAAGCACTTTATAAACGTACAACTTGTATTAAACTCAAACACATTAGACCGTCAGAAATATCTCATTAAGCTATATCTCTGCTAAGCTTACAACATATTGCATGATATTCTGATGAGCTAGCGCATTACAAAGGTGGTATTATAATACCACCTTGCACTATTCATATACTTGCTATACATACAGGCCATTCAGGCGAATGCGTGGTATCTAGGTTTCAGCTTTTATGCGATATGACTGGAAGCTTCGACGTATTGACCAGCGTCCATCAAATATTGGAAGATCGAACTGTCAGTTTCAGCCTCCTATTGAATGGAACGAGACCAACAAAGCAAGTGCACTAGAAATGAAAATAGTCCAGATTGTTATTTTATCTGTAAAATAATTGCCCATATATTTTTTGGACGATTGAATCACAGAATTTAAAGATAGATTTTAAAGGTTACATTTAATTTTGCCATGAAACAAACGGAAGGTTTTATCTCAAACCAGCGGAAGTATGTGTTGGCAAGTGTGACCACATGTTATTGTCAAGATATTTGCTGCTGCATTGTTGAGGCAAGTGAGTCGCAAGGGCAATTAATTGGTACGTTTCAATAAAGGTTAATTATTCAGTCAATTGTGAGTAGAGATCCATTGTAAACTACGCATATTAAGTTTCCTTTATGGATTCTTCTTCTAACTAACTACCTATTTTGAAAATCTGTTGTACTACAATGTATTTTGTATGATGATGAGCTGTTGTATCTGCTATTCGTATAGCAAATAATATTTCTACATTTCCAATTCATCTTGGCGCCCGCTTGTATGTGTGCGTGACGGCACACACAGCGTCGTGCTTTGTCACGCCACGATTTGACATTGACATCAAAGCTGCATGTTTACAAGCACACTGCACACATGAAACGGCGCGCCAAGATGAGTTGAAGCCGCTATGTATACTATACATATTTTATATCTAAAGATCGCCATAAGATTAAACTATCAAAGGCAGCAACACAAAGCGGGTATAAACCAGAAGGATGCTATTTTCAGCACTGAAATCCTTTTCTTTTATATAACACAATGGTTTTCTGATGCCTCCAGTTTTGTAAGCCGTGAAACATGCCTTTGTTCGTAGTGTTGCTGCCAGTCAGCCGGCGTGTCTACGTCTTTGTGAGTTTTGAGTACCGAAAATCATGGTGTATTCAGTTAAATTCTGATATAAAAACTAAGATTTTCGTTCTTAAATTTGAAAGGACGCGAAGATTTATTTATTAAAAGATTTGACCCTCACGGGGTCTGTTTGTAACCTTGAAATATCATGTGCGAATCACTGGTATAATTATAAAAAAAATGTAATGGGTCTGGGACATACATTGTAGTATTTGTAGTAGGAAAAGGTTGTTCTAAAATCGTACTCACCCGTTGGTTCTATTAGGAAGACGATATACTTGTTTATCACCTCAGTGAAGTAAAACAATACTAAAGAAAAATCTAATTTAGATTTGAAAGTAGTAAGAATTTCGAGTGTGATGTAAGAAATATTCTGTAATAATATGATATAACTAATGATATATTATTTTTACTGTTTTTCAACTACATTTTTAGCTAGATAATTGCAATTACTATACTAGCTGAAATTTTATTAGTTATGTTTAAACATAGATGTACACAAATATTAGCTAAGCTCAAAAGATATTGTCGGTTCGTCAATTGCGATGCAGACATCTTTCGTCAGTACAATTGTACATTGTCAGTTCATTACTTAAGCGTTAATTAATAACAGCCATTAATATAATATGTACTTAATTTAAACATGGCATTGAATAATTACTTTATTATATTCGAGTTGTTTCCGAATCGAATTATGCATGAAGGACTATAGTGGAGGTATGCAATGGTTGACAAAAGGGGTATTTTGTTAACAGCAATACAATTAAGTTAGCATTGAATTTTATCTAGGCGTGTCGTCGCTATAGGAGAGACTAGACGAAGAAGTGACGTGTTTTGTAAGGAGATGTCGCACCGCGTCCTCGTCTCCCCTCTTATGTTAACATTAAGCTTAAAAAAAAAAGATTATTTATTTTGTTCCAACATGACATGTGTAAGTTTTTGGTGTTACAAAATTATTGCAAAATACTTATGTTAAATCAAAATGATTGCAAAAAAACTTGTCATTAAAACGGTATAATGAATTTGGGTTAAAACTGTTACTTTAATTAATATTAAAACTAGTTTGGTATTAACGAGAAGAGGCAATAAAAACATTATCATCCGGATATACTTTCGATTTTCTAAATTTTTAATTTGAGTTATTACATTTTACTTCCGATGCCGTAAATATGATTAAAAAAATAATCAAAAAAGTAAAATATATTATATAATTTATTGGCATATCAGTCTATGAACACCACAAATGCGTGATTTTTGGTTTACAAACCATGTTGTAATATTAAATTATAGTTAGGTTAGTTTTGTAAATATTTAAATAAAAGATAATATGTATAGAATAATAATGAGCAAATAAATAAATAACCCATAAAAAAAGGCAAACCTATAATACCTAATTACTTAAGTTTAAAGAAAAACAGATACAAAATTTAACCTACATGCTACCCAGACAAACTTTATTACATAATATCATTTAAATAATATATTAGTATTAATTATATTTTGCAACTACTGCTCTCATTAAATACTGTATTTACCGTTAATATTTAAGTACGGATATATTGGTGGTTGATATCTCATTAATTTATTTCCCGTGTTTCAACAACGCAGTACCTAATACTAGGAGAATAATTCAACCATAGATTGACAACAAAAAAAAATAACTAGGAACTTTTCAGGATTCTTTAAAAAAACAAGGTAGGAAAAAAATACCCGGCAGCTAAGAACTGTACGCTTAAAACAGCTTATCGTTGTCCCGGTTTATTTTTTAATTAAACTCCGCGAAGTAAAGCTTAGTTTTACACCTACTTACTTGCCGGCAAATCTTAAACGCGGCTTTATTTAGATATTCTTGGCCTGTAATGAAACTATAGAAATTCTTGGCTATTTGGCAAACAAGAGAACGACTAGACTGAATAGCGAAGTGACATGACTGTATTACAATTCAATTTGATTAATAAATCTTGATTTTCTTTATCGGACATTACATTTATTTCGTAACAGACTTACACATTAGGAAAAGAGAAAAGAGTTGGTACACCAAAAGGATATATTTGCAAAGACACACGCTTAGTTCAGGCATCTCCTGGTACAATTATATCGATCCTAAACTACTACTTACTCGTGTGTAACATTTACACGAATACTTAAAAATATAACCTCTTCTCTTAATTGTAAATTTTGTTAAGTAATAATAATATGCATGTTTGTCATGGTTTGTACACTCAATAACTAAATTTACAACGTGTATGTTCTGCACACCTTTTATCAGTAGAATTAAGTAACTTAGTAATTAAACTATTGGTAGTGCTTATAAATTATTATTTTTTATAACGATGCCCGCAGTAGGAATAACTCCTGTGTCGCGGGGGTGTTTACAAACATACATTTCACGCACACAAAGCACACCCAGGGTCAGAACAAATCTTTGCAGATCACACAAATATTTGTCCCAAATGGGGATCGAATCCACAGCACAAGCGCAGTTGAAAGTGACAGGCGACCACTTTAATCACTACGCCAACCGTGCACTTATAAATAAATAAATAAAGGTAAGGACTACCATAGAAGTTGAAGTTGTTCACAAAACCTCTTCCATGTTCACACGCAGTTTTTAAAACGAACTTAACCTAAGACCTAAATTTACATAAAACCTACTCTACAACGTGCTTACGAAGTTATATTTTAAATTCACAAGAACACGGAGAGAAAAAAGCTGAAAATGTTCACAAAAAGCGGAGTGCTGGATGTAGTAGAGTTGTGAGTGGCACAAATTTGCATTTGTGCTGGAATGCCGACAAATGACGGCCTGTTGTTATCCCAGAGAAACCATTTCAGCGAACAACTGCTTTTTGTACGATGTCCTTTACAGGAGTGCCGTAACCTTGGAAGGTTTTAAGCATTTTCGTAAGTGATGCAACTAGGGTTACACACGTTTCTATAGAAAAATATAGTATAATTCAAAATAAGCTTTAGAAATATCGTACCCTCGATAAAATATTAGTACTTCACGGCAAACCAGAAAATGATTGGTAGCACGAGATTCAACTCGAAAGTAGTATAAAGGCCATTTGCGTCTTCTATAGTTAAAAAAAAATATTCTCCTCCTTTTTATTTCGTCGGGTAAAAATAAAGTCCAAGTTAACTGGTTACACTTTTCAAAATAATATGTATTTATGTCCTGGGTTAGCAGTTAGCACGGGCTATTGTATGAGACATAGAATATGCTAGTGATCATAAGTTAATAAAATAAAAATAAAAAAAACCTTTTATTCCATGCTACTTACTTAGTTTAATTGCAAATATTAATAAATTTTACACATTTTGATAAATCTTATTTTTAAATTATATGTACTAAAACAATTTTTTTTTATAATTTATTTGAATGATTTAACATTTAAATATTTGAATGATTGCAAGATAATATTAAATGTAATATTTCTTTAATTTTATTTAAGTTTAATATTGTTCATTTATTATTATAATTGTATTTTTAAATGATATTATTAAATATTGTTATTTTTATTGGTTTTTACTCTAGTACGGACCCGTGCCAGGTGAAAGCCTAAGTTAAATAACTCTAACCCAAAGTTACCATTTTGGTTTTTAATAAGTTTTTTATTATGCCGTCGAACTAAATTATTTATTATTAAGTTCTATGAGTTTTTCATTAATATTCGATTATATGAAGTAGACAAACAAGAGTTTTTTTAGCTTTAAATATTTTACTAGCCTATTCATAATAGTAGTAGCCCTGTATCTAATACATGTCCCACTGCTGGGTTCGGGCATCTTTTCATGATGAGAAGGTTTAGGTCTTAGTCTACCACGCTTCCCAAGTGCGGATTGGTAGACTTCACACGACTTCGGATACTTTTTGGCACTCTCAGACATGCAGTTATCCTCACGATGTTTTCCTTCACCGTTAGCAAACGACAATTTATATGATAAATACAAACAAATCTTCGCGAAGACGATTCTTAACTATTTACTGACAGAGGTGTGTGCCGTGGGTTCGAACCCGAGACTTTTGACTTTGCAGTCCTACGGTCTCCTACTCGGCTATCGCTGCCTATTCATAACGCCGACAAATTGACAAGGATGCAAAAAGGCTATCAAATCGATCATAAATAGTATCGCCAATGTCGTTACTTCTCTTCATCCTTATTCCCAAAGTGCCTAAGTAATATAATCGATGTTATTACGTCATAATTCTCGATACATCCGATAGACCAATACCCTGCCCTGTAGCAGCAGAAACCTGCCATACTAAAGCCATAAATACTCAATTTGCAAACATCAAACTTATAAAATATGCGACCTTAGGGACACGGCCGTATTCCGTATTTCTTATAACTTGGCGGTATTCAGAAAATATGTATTTGACTACCCTTTAGCCCACCTATAGAAACTCTTTTTATGTTACGTGTTTTGATTTACTGATTGTGTCTTGGTCTGCTCAATTAATTATTTACCTGTTTCATTAATCCATTTAAGCATTGTCCCTATTATATAGTAAGCAGTATATACCTATATCTAATCATATTCATACGTAAAAATGTATAACACCCTCACTTTATCTGTTATCTAGGTCCCATGTGTTAGGAGGTGAGCCTATCGCCATCTATCGGGCACGTTTCTAACTGCCTTCTGCTATTGACAATTTTCTGATTGAATGGTCCTAAATAACACTTTTGCCCGTTCCAGTAATCGAACCGGAGACCTCGCGGTGAAAGGCCGCATACGGTACCTAGACCAAAAGGCAGTTATTTGTATACTAAAAAAAAGTAAAAAATCATTTATTGCCACCAAACACATAAAAGTTACAGAAAGGAAAAAAAAAATTGAATAAATTACAAGAGAAAGATTAAAATGTTAAGATGTAGCAAAAGGAGAAGACTCGGCTATTGTTGCAGTGCGCAGCGAGCCACGACACCAGCAACGCCGATTTTCAGTCTTCCCCTTTATACTGCCTATGAAGTACAAAGGTGCGGGTACATTATTAGAATAATATAATTGAAGTAGATAAATAGAAATAAATAATAATTTTGATAATTAATATAGTCAATTTGAAGGTTTCCATTACAGTAATACGAAAACAAAATAACAATATTCGTAATCGTTGCTTCAATACTCCAAGAACAAATTCCTATGTTCAGATTCAGCGAACATCGCTATTTCCGTCTCAAATGAAACCCTTCCTCTGGGAGCTTATCGGGCGGATTATAAGACAATATCCACCCCCGAGGACAAGCAAACTATTCTTGTTTAAAAATAAAATACAAGTAAGTTAATATTGGCTAAGCTATAAATAAATAATACGTTTATTTTCTCTTCACAATAGGTTTTGCTTTAATTAATAGGTCTTATCATATAAGAAGTCTTAAATTTTAAGCTTTTGTGAATATTTTTGTAAAATTAGACAACGGTTCTAAATCGCGTAATTATTATAAAGGTAAATAAATACCTATATGCTTTAGACCAGTTGTCTAATTTTTAAAAATGTTCTCAAATCGCTAAAGTTTAAAAACATATTTTGTGAATATGCTCATGGGAGGACGCCGTAATACCTTTAGTCTGCCTGATAGGTGATAGGGTTTGTTTGCGTTGCAGTTCTCCGGTTTGGTGGGAAGATTAGGTCTCGATATTATATGCCCTTAGATATAGCGTAGTGACGCATGTACAATTTGATTTTCTGGATGTTAGTTATGTAGGTCATTATGTTATTGGTATACAGCTAAAGCTGAGTACCCGGTTGGCGTAGTGGTTAATGCGGTCGCCTCGGCGCTGGTGTTGTGGGGGATCGCCACATGGGCCAAATCTTTGTGTGGTCCGCAAAGATTTTTTTTGACTCTGGGTGTGCTTTGTATTCACAGGAGTTATTTCTAGTGCGGGTGTACAAAAAAGAAAAAAGTACTAGAGGCCGATCCCAGTTATTTGGAAAATGGCTCGGTACATGATGAGTTTTGAAGCTCAATGTGAATGAGATGTAGTACCAGTTACCATCACGCCCGAGTGCTGCATAAATTGCATAATATTTTATAATAAATATAATAACTATTTTAACAAGTTGGCATAGTCTATGATAGATTTAGTATTCTACTACATATATTGTTTAGCATTTTTTATTTGTTGTTTAGAATATAGTTAAACCGTAAAACAACCTACCGTTTTACTAACTTACGTATGACATTTCATAACATAAGGTGGCGAGGGCAACACTAATACCAAGTAAAAAAAAAGCTGAGAAATTCAGCAACCTCTTACTGTTATTATAATAAGGGATGACAATATTATAGTCATCCCTTTGTAATCCTGTTCACCGTAGCTTATAACAACCTTAAAAAAAGAATTAAGAACTTCGCTTATAAGTTTTTAAAATCTCCAATAAAGAGCTTTAACCACAAACAGTTGCTTCACGCTACTTTCTAACAATGTGCATAAATTTAGGCACTTTAAACTTGTGCGGTTCAACTAGTAACTTCGAAAGTTCCTCTTGTGAAGAATAACACACATAAAGCTTTTTAAAGTTCGGAACCGCAGGCTTTGCCGCTGGCCAGTTGCTCTGTCGAAGAAAAAGGCCATAGTGCCTACTTATAGAATCTTTATGGCACGATTCTCTTTTATCAAGAACCAATAAATCTGGAGCTTTCTCAAATCGAGTGTATTAAAACTTCATACGGACATTGGAGACTGAAATAGACGGGACAAAGTTGTTTTGTGTTTAATTTTTATAATAATTTTGACGGTTGCATTTTAATAGTAGTCATGTGAGGACTAATTTGACTGAATTAAGAAACTTATTATTATTATTTTATTATGAATCTTTTTGGTATAATATATTATATTTAATAATACTGAAGTCGTATAAAACAATCAATAATAGCGCTAGGTTGGGTAGTTAATTAATCTATCGCGTTTTTTTGTATTCCTCACCCAACTGCTAATCAAAATGAGTACCTACATATTTTTGTGTCAGATTAAACACGTCTCCGTTATAAAAAAAAGAATCTAAGGGTGTTGAATAAACTTCCCTTTTACGGTACAATTTTGAATCAAAAATGAGTACTAAAATGATTATAACCTCATTTTCCACGGCAAAACAAAGACAAAACGTAAAAAGATGATCTGTATGCCGTATGCCTACCAACACTAACATTTTAAAACCATTAAATGAATCGTTATTTAATTGACAATAACAAAGCGCGTCTAGAATTCGAATCGAATCAATCGAGTTATAATTAAGTAGAAACACGTAACTAGTCCAAGAAATTCAAAAGAGAAATTGTTAAATGAATATCAAATGACAGACGGCACGACAAAGTTTTGCATTACTTTATGAATTCTCAGTATTGAATAGGACCATCGTCATCCATAGTGTAAGTCGCACTTTCTGGATATAAAGGCGTCATCCCATTTTACCCAACTACGTATTTATTTATTTATTTACTTATTTATAAGCACTACCAACAGTAAAATTACAGAGATACTTAATATTAACATTAATCTGCTTAAATTATATGTAATTCTACAAATAATAGGTGTGCATAGCATTAACGTTGTAACTTTAGTTATTGAGATTACAAACTTTGACAAACATGCATATTAATATTACTAAACAGAATTTATAATAAACACACAAGTGAAGACAAATTAAGAGAAGATGTTTTTAACACGCTTATTAAGCGAAATTGCTTCACCTGTATGTATATATATATATGTAAACGACTCCTTAGGACTCGATTTTGGGACAGATTTCATTAAAATTTTGCACACCTGACAAAGATCGATGACAATGCAATAATTCGATAAAAAAAAAATAAAGAAAAATAAAAAAAAAATAAAAAAAACGCTCTTATAAATAAACCAAACTAAAAAGTAGAAAATAAATAATAGTTTAAAAAAAACTAAAAAACAGTGAAAAAAGTTTTTCAGAGAAAAAATCATTTGTTTTTTATTCATATCATATGCGTTTTCGTTTAAAAGTCAAATATGGAGAGTAATTGTCTTTTTCTCGATGCTTTTGGCACAAATGAATATTAACGGTTCCTTTTACTATTAAATTTAATCCCGATACCGTGAAGATTTTGTTTTTATTTTTATTTAACTTTTATATTTGCAGCAAAGCTTTCTTGGTTGAAGTTCGTTATATGGTGATGTATACAATTTTTTACAACGAGGGCATAATTCAAATTAAGAAGTAACATTGAATATTTATAAATATATTTGTGAGTCATTCCTCAAAGAAAGTCGTGTCAGTCTTAAAAAATAAACAGATATTATAATTTATCGTCCATCTGTGACGTTGATAATTTTATGCAGGTAAATGTACCTAGTTATTTTCAACTGACTGCACACCAAAAAGTTTCTAATTATCTTTTTTTATCGATTCATGATAGTCATTTGTTAAATATTAGAATATCTTCGATAATATTGTTCCTTTCTAATGTATAAATCGCGTGCTTTGCGCTAATACTGGCTAAATATCAAAGTTCAATGACTTATTGATATAACAGTGAAATTATTTAGATCATTCGGTGATTCTCATTCTTTTGTTATTGGCGGATATGGAATCTGAGAGTGAATTTAATGATGCTTTATATTCTGACGGTTTTTTAAAGTATAAGTATTGAATTAAATAAACTTAATTTATATTTATCGTTGAATTAATTTGCTTATTAAGAATGCGGCATTATACTATAAATATAATTTGTTTACTAAATCTTATTAAATATAATATATGTATACATAATATATTATTATACATATATGTACTTTGTTATCTCTGTACCACCTGAAGGTAGAGAATGCCCGAGGAATTAAGTCTGCCAATATACACTGTTGTATATGAATATGATAGTTTTTTATAAATAAATAATTTCCCATCTACATACACAAAACTTGTCTGTACGCCTGTCTAAAGGGCTCTAGTTTTGAATGATCATTTGAAAATAGTACAAGTTTCAATTAGTTAGAAATGTGTTACCAATGATATTAAAAAACAATCAATTTTACGTGGACAATCGTTCAATATCCAATATGTCGATACTGCATTCCATAATAACACTTTTATTAAATGCAAGAAGTATTGTACAGTAAGAAATATTGTTTATGCCCTAATAATACCAAAACATAAGTATACTTCTGGCATAATAGCTATGACGCAGTTCGCCAATGCAGCTTCTGTTACCTCCAGAGGCATAAAACTCAAGGCCTATGCTATAAAGATCGGATTCACTGAGCAGAACGTACACGAGGCAATGTTCCCACACTTCCCACATTTTGGCACACATTTAAGGAATTCTTCCATTAATTTTTAGTTGACTTATTGAAATTTCCACTTTGACACAATTGAACAAGCTGAGCTGCCAAGAGTTTAATGTCTAAACAATAATTAAAAGATTTAGTAAATTAAAAAGGTTTATGTTTTAAATACCTTAAGGATTTTATTTGAAGTTTTAATCAAGTTACGCTTTTTATCTCTTTAATCAAATATTTAATAAGATTTAGAACTCAATGCCCACGAAATAAAGATCAGATTCACTGAGCAGAAGAGCGTGCAGGAGGCATTGTTCCCACATTTTAGCACACATTTGTCTAAATCATCTTCCATTTTCCTTCCACTCTAGTTAGAATGGCATTAGCTTCCTTCCACTGGTTTCCCGTAATATTGCGTCACGGGATTAGAAGGTGTGTTACGCCGCCAAAAGCCTTTAGCTACTTGTATAAACAATTAAAGTCTGTTGTAAAAGTAGATTTAAAAATAAGGGTTTAATCCAAAGATTTCATACTTCTTGTGGGTGAACCCACAAGAATTAAGGCATAATCGACACTATACCTACCCATCTAAAACTTTAAATACCTGTACTAAACTATGCTTAGATATATGCTAACTGTATAAACTATACCTCAATCAAGTATGTTCCATCCATAATGTTTTCAAATAAAACTTACTCCATCTCTGTATATTTTTACTGTTTCAACTGCTACACTTCCTAAAGCAATGTCTACCTAGTGTTCTTTATTATATCTTAGTTAAGTATTGAATCATAGACATCATCATACAAACAACCTATGCACACACACTGTAAGGTTTAAGCCGCCTCCTATAAGCTTTCCTTATTCTCTGTCAATATTGGTCTTACTAATAAGTTTGTCATCGATGCAGTTTTCTGAAGGCCTCTTCCTATCAGGAATTCAGGATGCCATATAATATGAGCTTATATTCTCATATATCTATATCAGCCAAATACCAATAGGACAACCCCTTTTGAGAGGCCATTTTGCAATGTCCTTGATCAATCTCAATTGCCCATAATTTACGAAATGGGGAATGGGGTTGTCCAAGGAGATTGCAAAATGGTCTTATATTTCCACCTCATAGGTCGTCATCACGTCTTATAGCCACTAGCCAGCCTATCGTTTTTGTTTTTGGACTGTCAAATGAGAGAAATCACGAAATAAGGATAGCTATAACATTGCATTGCTACCAAAAATTCGTGATACCGATTTAGATTACCATTGTTATCAAGAAGCCATGCGCCATGCTGCTCCTGTTCTTCAAGTTTGTACTATGACCTAGGTATTTTATCGTCTTGTCTATGAATTCTACTTCGCATCAAATCGCCGCAACACAAAACCTATTTACACAATTTTTCTTCATGCAGAACGCTATCGATTTCAATCGGCCGTTTTCATACATATTGATGATAACAACCTTCGCAGTCGGATTTCTATTCCTGCAATTTACATGTCAGTTGTTTTTATTGACGGTCTATTAGATTTTTTATGTTCTTTTGTGCCCGGAGGAGTGCTTGAATGCACATAGGAAAAGCGGACGATTTTTTCTTTGGCTGTATGTAGCAAATTGGTGTGTAGACCACCTCATGGTAAGAGGAACTTTAAAGTATATATGAACATAAGAAATCTATGTCATCACATTCCACAATGGATTTAAGATGCATTGCTCGCTTCACTACATCTAACGACTTCGGTATTATGTCTCATGGGCCAGTAAATAAAGGGCCTAATCACACCTTCACACCAGAACACAGTAGCGCAATCATGTTTATGAGATGGTACTATTTCATCCTTCGAGTTCGTTCACAAAAGCTCTATAGCAGTTTAATGTTCCAAAAGGCCCAAAGTAATGCTTGGACGGGCACGGGAGTCGGGGGTTCGGGACGTAAACTGTAAGCATGTATTAAAAGATTTATCAGGTCAGGGGACAGAAATGCCTGTAACTTTCTAAAGGTCCGGATGTAAAAATAAAAGAATTTGTATTTGTATTCAGTAATGGCCTTTTGGGAATGCATTTTTTAGAAGGTATTCAGAAATAGTGGACTTCGCTTCCCAAAACTGCGTGTTTAAAGGTTTCCATTGTAATAACATTGTATTGATTTCTAACAGTCCTTTTCCTGCCTCGATGGTCTAGTGGTTAGTGTATGTGTCTCTCACCGCGAGGTCTCGGGATCGATTTCCGGGTCGGGCAGTGTTATTAGTGAACTTTCCGTCAGGAAATTCACAATAGCAGCTCAGAGTTGGAATTGTGCCCGGTGGATGACGATATGCTCACCCCCTATCCCATGGGACCTATACTTAACAGATGAAATGTGGGTGTTGTACACCTCTGCCACAGCCTTCTGGGTAATATAGGCGTGATTATGTTAATTGTAATGATTAGTTTTCCTTTCTTTCTGTACCGGCGATTTTTAAGATGTATTTATTGCCGATCTATAGGAAAGTAGTTTAATATTCCTTAGTGGCCGAAAGAACGCTTGGATGGACACCAGAGTTGGGAATAGGGACTTAAGCAGTAAGGATAAGAGATTTATCAGGTCAGGGGACAAAATTCATTTTCTAACCAAGACCTTTAACCTTCTGAAGGTCCGGATGTTACAGTAATGGACTTTTGGGAATGCATTTTGTAGAGGGTATTCGGTAATGTTGAAGGTTTCTTTCCATACTACGTGTTAAGGGCGTGATAAAAATTACAATGATTATAACATAGTATTGCTTGTATTGGTTGGCTATTTTCACCAGAATTGTGTGGTAATGTCATGCTAAGAGAATTCGATGTTAATTTTTACATCTAGACATTTCTATTTAAGCGATCAGACACGCTAAATGGTGATTCTTCTGTGTGGAACTGTGATTTTCTGGACACTCATTCTTAGCATGTTCTGTGTCTCACTTAAATGATGAATCGGTAGACAAAATTAATTACTAAATGATTATTATACCAAATATTAAACGTCACCATTTTTTTTACCTTAACTCAAACGTCATTGCTAGGATTATGCCCAAAAAGATTCTATATAAGGTGATTAACCATTATAAAGGCGTAGTCTTAGATGAGGTATACGAAATCTATTAGAAAACACATAATGCAAAATAAAGTTAGGCACATACGTACATAGCATTCCGGTGGATATATTTTAAATGTATGTCAAAATACTGTTAACTATTGAGAAATACAGCTGTACTGGAACTAAAAAGCAAGTCTAATTGGCAGAACACAAGCGCACATTCTTTTTCAACATAAATTAGCTTGTGGTATAATGATCAAAGGATAAACCCAATAAGGCATTTATTACCTACTGTTGGGATACCTGTGCAATTTATTACGTGGACAGGAATACTACAATGTTGCTAGTCATTCTAACAGAGTTTGAGCTCGATTACATTCTATTTAAACGGGTTAGGCCCATAAAACCGAGCTACCGGCCACAATGTGTTCAAACAAAGTAAGGATAAAGCAATCTCGAAGAAACATCAGCTTACATTGACTAAAATAACACTACGCTAATAAAAGTCACGTAAAATCTATGTGGGATCTATAAGTAGACACTTACTTTAGCCAATTCTTCCTTAATCCTTAGCACAGTGGTCCAAAACTCGAAAAAAACGGAACAAAAATATCACAAAACGGTTCTCTTATGCACACAATACGACTATTACTTTTCACACGACCAGCACAACGCAATCAAACTATTTAGTAACACAAACTAAAGGTTAAATAATTCGACGTGTATTTTACGGCCATTGTTCACTGTTATAGTTAACTTTCGCAAGTTGTGTAAAAGTTGTGGATGGGATTCGCGGAGGTTAAATTGTGGATCATTATAGGCACACGTGAGCAAGAACGCGCCGGTTGCCGGCCGGCCGGCCCAGTCGACGTGAGCGGAGTACTGTCAAACCAGCCAGCTGGTTCGAGATCTCTGACGCTCTAGCGGACAAACTCACAACTAACTTGAACCTTTAAGCACAATGGTATAACTTAAATTCGGCTGTTTTAGGGTTTTGGTTTATTGATTGATGACGCACGTAATTTTAGGGTTTAACCAAGAAATAATAAGATGCTTTGTAATTGTATGATACTTGGTAGATTATTTTATATGTGCACGTAACTTAATCAATTAAAAATAATCTCTAAAATAAATATTCCTTCCATATCTTACCTAATCTTTAGATAAAAAGTGGCCATATAATAATGTTTTTTAAATGTCAACTTAAAAATGTGGTTTTATCCTTTTATATTATTGTCTAAAGCCGAATTTATAGTAAAACTTGAATGAAATAAAATCTGAATGAAACTCAAATCAAAACACTAATTATCATAAACCAGAAAAAACAAGGAAAAGCAACATAACTAGACCAGTTCAAGTTTCTATATAAGTGTTCTGTCAATAGGCGTAAGATCACAAAACTGACGAATATGGAGTTATCCGCCTACGCTTGCGAGTTCCAAATAGGACGGCGATGGCGGCGCGCCGCGTCGACGAAGGAGGGGGAGGATATTGACTCGCGGCGACGCCATTGCGCATGTACTGAATCATGTGTTTCTGTTTTTAAGCTGTACAAACACTGTTTAAGAAAATTATCACTAATAACCACGCCGACAACTAAATCCTTTAATACACTAGGTAAAGATCAATGACTGGCGACCAGTTTTGTCCGGGCCCTAACGGGTTTGCGCATTGGCCAGCAAAGGTTACAGTCTTACTCCGGACGGCCTTGACCTCCTGCGCAATTATACGTCGTATTTTGAAGCTTATTTTATCGCGGCTATAAATACCAATATCGTTTGCGCTTTTTGTTTCAAGTTTTTTTTATTAGACTTTTTATTATAAAGTTATTTCCAAGTAATGTGTGAGGAACGAAGAAGTGCAGACAAGCTTAGAGATGCAGACATCTCAGCGTTGGCTCACTGCCAACATTCCGAGGTTTTCGTGCGAAAGTCACTTTTTCGTTGGTTTTCACCCTCGACGGCGACAGGCCACGGAAGAAAGGAAGCAATTACTTAGATTTATGGAATCAGAAGTAAAAAGCCGCGCCACGGATTTTTCAAAACTGCTCGCCCAATATAGAACGGTTATGATTTAAACCAATGTTCAGGAAAACGGCTTTAGCTACTGAAAAGGCGTTGGGTACACCTACACTTTTACGGTAATTTTTTTGTCTGAGTGAAATTTGAAAATTTATATTTTAAGACCGATGTAGATGTGCTCATGTAGAAAATGATCTTGCTTGAATTTTCGCTTGATGTTTATTGTTCGCTAGTCATAAATTATCGTAGATGTATTGGTAGTTTTTGTAACTATCTATTTATATTAATCTTGTAAAATAGTTGTAGTTCTTGGGAGTTTGGTGAGACATAAGCCAAAAAGTGCTGAATGAGGCCACTAAGTGGGTCGTGCAGTGGGATTTTACCATTTAAATATTCTTTAAAAGAAAATTCCTCGTTTGGGTGCCCCCTGATATACGCAGCGGGCTTTTTCTATAATAATTTCTTAAGGTGAAAAATCCTCAATTGAGTACCCTCTGAGAATTGCAGCGCGCTTTTTCCTTAAAACAATCTTAAGAAGAAAAGTCCTCGTTTGTCATCCTCCAGATATTTGCAGCGCGATTTACCTTAAAAAATTCTCTATAAGAATAATCTACAATTTGGTGCACCCTGACATTTGCAGCGTTCTGTTTCCTTGAAAGAAATCATAATTAGTAGAAGCCTGTTTATTTTTATAAAAGAAAATATTTTGAATAGTCGATGCCAGCGGCGCTTCCTGCCTCTTGCAGGCAGAAGGCACTTATGTACCACTTTTCTTTTTATTGAAGAAATTAATAAGAAAGTCGGCGCCAGCAGATGTACCTGACTCTTGAGGCCGTCGGCACTTCAGTGCCGCTTCTTATTTCTATTGAAGAATATTCATAAAAAAGTCGACGGCACTGCCTAACTTTTGAAGCCGAAGGCACTTCTATGCCAAAAAAGTCAGCGCCTGGTGCGTCTTTGCCACTGGCATTTCTATGCGACTTCTTACTTGTGTTGACGAAAGTAAAACCCCTCCCCTTCCCCCGCGGCAATGACTAGGGGGCACCACTCAGCTTTGCTTTGTTCGCCCCCCTGGAGAGTACATATTTATAGACATTTAATTTTTTAATTATTTAATTCGTTAGTTATATTGTTATCCTGAATTACTGCTCCTGTAAACTGTAGTCATTAATATCAAAGTTAATTTGGACTGAAATTTATATTTTAAGCATTTCTGGTCGCGGCTTCGTAGACCACGAATGCAAAGCAAAGTCGAAAAATTAAAAAGTAAGAGATAATCGCGATAAAGTCCGTAAAAAAAAACAAATGTTATATTCGCGTAAACTTATGGAGATATTATAACGTGTATTATTTGTTTTGTTTTAATTTAAATCTAATTAGGGTGATCAGCCAAAATAATTTTAATATAAAAAAAAAACAATATACCAGACTGACGTTTATCATGCCTATACTTTTTATGATCTAATTACTAATTAGGGTGTGAGTGAGTAGGTAATTTTATTAGCCCACTAAACATATATATCTATGAATAAAACAAAGTTTAGTTTAAAAGGCAAAACAATCTATACTCAGGACTTTGTGTTAAAATTCATACGACTAGTGTTAATCAAGCACTGTTTTCAAATGAAATAGATATATTATGCATCAAACACTAAAAAAACCAACGAAACAATAAAGTTAGTCCAACTTCTGCTATAGGTGCCATCTGTATAAAATGCACGATAACTTATGTCCGCTGTAGCGTAACCAAACTAGTTGAAGGCAAGGGTACTCGCTAGCTAAAAGGTTTATCATGTTATCCATAGATGGCGCTGCACGACCTTAGTTTATTACCAAGTTGACAGCTTGCGTTGTTAAAGACTATCATAGTTGACCATAGATGGCGTTTGTAGATTAAATTATTTTTAAAAGAGCAGATATAATAATTCCATAGACTTTTTCTAACAATTTCCTATTACAATTTACAAATACGGTAGGGCTTTTCGTTTTTTTTTTATGATGTGATTATAATAATGCAAGAAGCAAAAAGTATGGCTAGACAGCCGGTCATAGTATGACCAGCTGTCTTTCTGTTTTTCTGTCTGATCGTTTTCTCTTAAGTCAGCATTATTCTATGGTTGTTTGTAATGTCAAGTTTTTTTAATCATTTTTCTCGGCCAGTATTAATAAAATATATATTGAATAAAAACTTTTAAAACCAACCTTTCTACCACGACTAAAAACTGCCAAACTACTCTTGCGTTCTAGGTGTGATAATTTTATCTTGATAAATTAATCGAGCCATTGTTGACAAACTTGTGTCAATTGTTTTTTTTATTGGAAGTCTCTGTACTATCGATACTGAAGCAAAAGCTGTAAAATATAATTTTGTCTGTCTCTCAGTTTGTCTGTCTGTCTGTAACTTCAACACTTTTCCGTCGAAAGTAGATACTGAACGGATCCGAATAAAATTTGGCTTTGGTCCTTACAATATTTTAACATCTTGGCAAACCTTTATTCCAAAATTAACCACGGATGAAAGAAAGTTTGAATCTTTGAATATGCTAATCTCTAGAAGTATTGGTCGGATTAGCATACTTCTTTTTTGTTGGATAGGCTATATATTGACAAAGGTTATAAAGTAAAAATATTACGCTACCATCAAAAGGAGTAGCGCAGCAGTGAAATAAGTAGCAAAAACGGGCAAGGGGAGTGGAGCAGTTGGCAACCTATAACGTGGGTAAACCATGGGAACGGGCTAACATAAAATAACATAAGATCACACCTATATTATCCAGGGTGTGGCAGAGGTGTTTATCACCTACATTAGAGGTGTAATGTTCAAGTAACAGGTGATCGGAGATGAGCTTATCGCCATCCAGTGGGCACAACTCCAACTCTGTGCTGCCGTTTAAGAATTTCCTGACGGAAAAATCCCATATCACACTATTGCTCAACCCAGAAATCAAACTCGAGACCTCGCAGTGAAAGGGGCTTACCACTAGACCAACAAGGCAGACCAAAAAAACATGTGATCAATAACTCGTATATATTAATAAAGGACGGAACAATGGACCGCAGCTGAACAATTCAGTTTGATTGCAGATATGGTTGGCACCAGAAATGATTAATTAATTTGCCCGAATTTGTGAAACGATACGCTCCACAATAATGACTATTATAGTGCGAGATTTTACGTGATGACCCCATTTATGGTTGACTAGGTTTCCCCCGCATTGTACCTCTATAAAAAGTAGCCTGTATGTTAAAATAGCCTATAAGCTACCTGTGTACAAAATTTAATCAAGATCAATCCGGTAGTTTTTGCGTGAACGAGTAACAAACATCCATATACACACAAACACGCCTTTATAAACTTTTGTACTTAATAAATTAGTGATGATTAAAACAGAAAGAGCCGAGGAAGTAACCTGCCTAGTTCGCTAACAAATAGTAACCAGTTGTTGAAAAATATCAAAAATCCCATTCGATATTAGGAATTTTTTGTCGACTTCGAATACGAAGGAGGTTCTATACTCGACGAGTATTTTTTTAATGTATGTCCATCGATATCTCCGTCATTTCCGAAATTATTTTAAAAATTATATTTTATTTTGCGAAAGTGTACTTTCGTGGTGATCCCATAGCCACCAAGTCGGGATCTGATGATGGAATCTCAAAGAAATATAGAGCAATCCTCATTTTTTTAAGTTCGTACAGTGTTTTTGTATATTTTCTGAAGCAATTTAGATGTTTGCATCTAACACCTCATGTTGCTAAGCTGATGCAGGAAGGTATATCTTCTCAACGGTTAGGAGTACGGGGATAATTCTTTAAATATAGGCACCTTGGCCGTTTACTGTTTTCTTTCAACTTATACACAGTTGTGTCGAGATGTTCATACAAGAAGTTAAGAGTAACAAAATAATCTACATAGGTAAAGCGTCGTTTTGTACCTGTCCTTCTAATTGCTGGACAATAAGTCTATAACGAAAATTACCCATGGTAAAGACGCTTTACAAAATCTGATACTTTAAAAATATTTAAAAGAAAACCGATTTCAAAATAACTTAAAAAGGAATGAAAAACACAAATCCGAAAATTGAAGTGTTAGTCATGTATAACATTCGCGTAAACCTTAGAAAATATTATATAACACAAAAGTTGTTCAAATACTCTTAGTTCTTAAAATCGGTGCTCATTATTGCAATTAAAGGAAAATGATCAGCACAGTTTTTAAATGTCTTGTGTTTGGGTTATAAAATTATACAAACTAATTAGCCAACTTAGAAAGGCCATTTAGGACACTAAAGCATGCAATTACAGGAAAAAAGAGGATTATATGAAAAAACCTTAATTCAAGTTTATTCTTCTTCTTCCTGCTCGTATCCTATATTATTAAAGGTCGACGCAAATTGTCGTCATCTCTTCTGGCAACCGTCTCGTTTTCACTCAATCCCTTCTCTGTCATATCTTCATTTCTCGCAATCAATCCATCTTTTCTTTAGTTTTTGGCCGCAGGGTGTTGTTTTCCGTCGCTTCCGCGGAACTATACCCCAGGAACGCACCAAGACTTAGTGCAAAGGAAGTAAATTTATAATTTATAATTATGTATTTTTAGGTTAAATATTATATTTATTATTATTTAGTCTGCCTCTTTCTGTCCATCCATCGACATATAAACTGATCACTCTTTCAGTCATATGCCTTTCATCATTTGTTATAAGTTCTCTAGCTCTAGGACATAATAGCATTTAATCAGTTTAGCCTTGCATTTGAAGAAGCTAATCTTATGAATAACAATAGCTACAATTAGTAATTATTAACAACATGATGGTCTCGTAAACAATAGCATTATTTACCGAGTTTTTCATACTGTAACTGGTTTACTGAAATAAACATAAGGAAGCTGCATTAATTTTAAATAATAAAATAAGTTAAAACAAAAATGTCTAACAAAACCATTTTGTATAATAACACAATGAAAGACATTGCTGCCTGATGATCTACAAATTACTATACTCCGGAAAAGTAAGATATAGTTTACTTCCTATTTAAATACCTCCTGGTTGTTACCTAATCAAATTAAAGAACATAGTCTGCACGTGTGGTGTAGTGGTTTAAGCGGTCACCTCGCTGCTCTCCACTGCACTGGTGTTGTGGGTTCGATCCCCACATGGGACAAATCTTTGTGTGATTCGCAAAGATTTGTTCTGAGACTGGCTGTGCTTGTGTGAGTGAATGTGTGTATTTGGCCTTGTGATTGGGAGGTGGACTGACGACCTGAAGAAGGTCGCTGGAGGGGACTGGATGCGGAAGGCGCACGACCGGGTGTTGTGGCGCAAATTGAGAGAGGCCTATGTCCAGCAGTGGACAACGAGAGGCTAAATGATGTTCTATCTAATGTAAAAAATACAAATTTATCTTTATTTATCTTTATAGTCACGGACTTATCTATTGTAAAGGATTGTTTTAAGGCTCGTGGTGGATAATAGCACTTTCTTACCTTAACCCGGTCTCACCCGCCCGCGTGGCATAATATGGCATATAGGCATATTAGCTTTTGCAGCCGGGTTTGCCCGCGTGTCACTCGCCTGGTATATAGATAAAAAGTAGACTATGTGTTTCCCAATATCAATTTTCATGAAGATCTGTTCAGTAGTTTGACTATGAGAGCGTAACAGATAGGTAGACAGTATTACTTTCGCAGTTATACTAATAATTATTGACGATAATATGTTATATATATAAGTATTATAGTAAAACAAGAATTTGCCGCCATCAATCTTGGGTACAAATACAGATTTACTGGTGTCATTTCCTGTACTATCCCAAGTGGAGGGAAGAATTCCAATAACGGGACACGGAACAAGACACGAAATTACGGGAAAATCTCGGCAATCCCGATCATCTGGCAATCCTAAGAACATCCATAAAAAGTGTGAAGATTCAAGTGATATCGGACGAATATGCAATATTTTGCGGCTTTTCTTATCCTGTAGTTACCACTTAAAGTTAGGTGACAGTCAAGACAGCTTGATACACGTTTTGTAAAAAAAAAAAGTAATGTATTTGTCAATTAGCACCCCGGTCGGGCTTCGTTCCAGGTACCATGTAGTACTATAATATGAATGTTTTATACATTAAAAACCTTCGTTATGAATCATTCTGTATATTAAAAAAAACATAGAGATCAAATGGATGAAGATGAAGCGAAAAGGAACTTTGTTTTATTCTATGGATTACAAAATTATTTGAAAAGTCTTAAGGTGAAATAAATTGCAATAGATGTATTCTTTATTTTTTTTCTATTAACGATTCTTTCGAAAAATATTTTAACTATTTTCTTATCTTTGAAGCAGTATTACTGTTATTTACTTTGGTAAATAATAACACCTACTCGGCGATACAGAGTATAAATCATAGTTAACTATAGGTATGTACCTATATTAAATAACTGGCCCCTTGTCCTATCAAAGGCACAAAGGCATTATATCATTATATTTATTTAGGCACATGCCTTGTGAGTGGAAGTGAAATATGGGACTAGATTTTAGTTCAGTGAAAGTTATTATATTTTATTCTAGGGAAATGTTTTTGATGCTAAATTGTATAGTAGGTAGGTCTGAAATTATTGAACACATGGTTCTAAAGCTGATGCATGGTGCGTAAATTTTTATCACAATATATCGACAAATTTAAAAATGAACGGGAAATTGTAAATGTATTGGGTTAGGGAATGGTAGCAGCATGGAAAGATTGTCCAAATGTCTATTTAACTGTGGCGGCTTTTCAAAAGGAATCTTTTCTTAAATTTATGTATTGATATATTCACATTTTGTTATTAGACTGTAAGCCTTTCTAAAAAAATGTGACATATTATTTTTCCCAGACTCCAAACACAGTCGAGAAAACAATTTTTTCCGTAAAAAAATTGCAATAAGGGTCTTAGAATCATGTACGTACTGATTCACTGGCTTTGTCACGTCATTATCTCATTTACACCTGGTATATCCAGTTACCTTTAGACCTAACAAAATAAAAAAGGCTTTTCGAAAGTAGGATTTACTGAACATTTATTTAAGTACAGACGTGTCTTGTGAGTGGAAGAGAAATATGAGACTGGGTTCTTACACTTACTTTTAGTGATTGAACTTCTGGTAAACTACATTTTGTTTTTTTAGAAATGTAATATTGACTGGTAAACTTTGGCGTAGCATGTTTATTGATAATATGATTTTGACGGGAATCAACGTGATTAATTTATTTGCTATTTAAGCTTGACGATTAAACAAGGTTGCAATTTGTTATGGTCGCAAACTGACTGAGTCTACTATTTAAATAAATGTAATATTGATTTGGCTTTTTATGTGATTGATTTAGAGATAGGGTCAGCTTCGCTTCGCAATACCTTGGTAGTTAGTACTTCTAAGAATTGTAAAGTTTGTTGCGGAGTAACATTTTATGCTTTTGTGTAAGTTGCTAAAATTAACACCTTTTATTATTTTTGTTTTTTTTTTCAGTTGAATTAGCCGCCGCATGTATAGTCAAATATAATTATATTGTTCAGTATAAAAAGCATCGTATTAATTAGTTCAATATACGTTTAAGAACGAAGTAACATTTAGATTAATAAATTAATATAAACAAATGCATCATGTTTTTAATAATCTCAAATTCATACATAATATTAGTGATTGATAGTTAGTAAACGTAAATAACGTTTGAAATTCATATTGATGGTTTTATTATTATTTAATTCACACTGAAAATATCTGTTTGAAAAGGTTGGTAAAATTTTTATGAGCTAATAAATAACAGAATCAGGCGCAAAATTATCTTCACTATTGAATTTGTTGATAATAAAATGTTCGTTAAAGAATGTAGCTAGTAATAAGCTGATATTACGTAATACTGGCTGAAATTATAGTGGTTTTGTTTTTTTGTTGTATATGTTTAGAATATGGGTGTTTGAGTAAAAAAAAGTAGATTATTAAATAATAATCCATTATGATTTTAGCATGTTTACTTTCTCAAAAAGGTTCTGCACAAAAATAGGAATATTTTATGTAAATTTATCGTGTAATACACACAATAAATTAATTATGAATACTATAGGTAAATATTGTGACTGTTTCAGAGCAATATGCTCCTATCACCGCATATGGGACTTATACATAACTGCACAACCATTACCACACCCTTTTGGTTAATATCGATATAAAAGTGTCTATATTAAGTAAAATGGGTATATACCGATGTTTTTTCAAATAAACCTAGAAGAAGGCGATTGAGTACATTTTTTTTTCAATGTACATCTCGTGAATTGTTGGTACCTAAACTTTTTACGTAATCAATGTCACGAATAAAAATACTCCCACTGAATGAATAAGATAGAACTGATATAAAAACTGTAGTATTTTCGGAACGGGAAGAGAATCTATTTTCTAAATAACATGAGAGGAATGCTGACGTAACGAATGGCTTGTAAAAAATCGTGTCAACACCTCGGATATTCACATATTGTGGACAGAATGTTCGGTCACCCAAATAATATAATTAAGGTTTCATAATCACGTATTCGTAGTTAAAACAAAAACTTACTCGTCAAATATAACGACTACATTAAAATTGAAATGTATGTTCTACGAGGATAGTACGCTAAAAGCCAGCACTTACTGAATTGAAACTTTGCGCCGAGGCTTCGTCTTTTCTCTCTCAACTTATTCCTGAGTATCCTCCTCTTCAAACGGTTAAGTACCACGTCAGCTTCATCCACACTCTCCGAGGAGGAAGTATGAACAACTTCAAACGTGCCACTCACTGAATGTCTTCTCTTTTTTGTAAATACACTCGTATTTCGGCTCTTAGGAACGATCTCTGATATACCACGTCTATACATTCTCAACCGTTTCTTCATTTCATAATTAGCCGCGTCGTCGGTTGGCATATTAATGAATTCATTGTCCGAAGTGATATCTCCACTTTTGCAGGTACGGCTCTTTTTTTTCGAAGCGGATTTCGGCAATTCCTGCCGCTTTGCCGATACGCCGGTGTTTGAGGGATGCTCTACTGTTCGGCGCCGATGTAACGCAAACCAATCCGGATTAGAGCTCACTCGAGCCTTTAAGCTTTTTAAGTAAGTGTTCAGGAATGAAACTTTATTGTTAGGCGGATTGTACAAAACACCAGATTTGGAACGTTGAAGAACGTCATTAAAATTTCCCTTGACATATTTACTTAATGCTGCATCATTAAATGATTTAGATTTATGGAGAGCAAGATCAGGTTCGTTTTCCTTATTAGATGAAATGTCATCAATTACCTGATTAATATCACTAAGTGAGGAAAGAGACGAGCAAGGACTGATCGGAGTATTAATTAAATCGGCACAACTTTTTTCAAGGTGTTCCTTATCTGGTTTAGACGTTTGATTAATACCGCCGCAAGTTTCGTTGTCAGAACTTTTGTAACTGCTTATTTCACTCAGGCCCGGGGTCTGAAAAGGGGTGGTTTCAGCGCTATTTGTTTGCAAATTAGTAAAGTTATTTAATGTGAGTTTACTAGGAATGTTTACCACACTGTAGCTGTCTCGTACAATGTAACTTTTATTATTTTTCTTACAGTTATTGTTTGCCTCGAGAGGCGTCCTATAAACGCGAGTGTACACTTTATCTCCTGAAATTGTGTTATTTTTTCTAACAGGTCTCTTGAAGATCATGTGGCGAAAATCTTTCTCTTTTAACGACTGACTTGTCTTTAGTGAGGATTCGTCAAAGTCTGAGCTCTTTATTGACACGTTTTCATCGTTTGTTTCAACGAGGAGATTCCCGTCGCAATCAAAAAGCTGTATAGTGGGGAATCGTACCCCTGGGGAGAGGTTGCGCGTCCGCAATTCCCATTTCCTTTGACTCGGCTTTCTTAATTGTATGCGAATAACGTTATCATCTATTATAGGATCGTCACTGTCACTGCCATCTTTTCCCGCCATATTATATTTTGTATTATATTCAAATCAATCATTTGCGGTTATGTTAATATGTTGACCAGTGGTCCACTGTCGCTAATTTGTTTGTTTACAGTCAGCTGTTCGTACACACTGGCGCCTTGCCAACCGAAACAATACGGCATTCACTGTAAATAGCGCCAATGTCAATTTTGTTTGTCGACGAGAATATATAACGTAATACGGTAAACCGAGTTAGAACGTAAGACACTCGCGGACACCGGTCACTTTCACGCACTGTAAAATGATAACTGAACATCACACTGTAAGCAGGCCTGATGTCGAAAACGATTGCATAAGTTCGCGTGTGTCGATTGCGCGGAATTGCACCGTCTAATGAGTTTGATGTCGATGGTTTTAATTTGTCCGTGTCGCAGATAGATCGCAGCATCGATTTGCAGTGGGGTCGAGTGTCGGGGCGCTGCGAGCGCGCAATTTCCTCTCCCGAGCACTTTTCCTGCGGGAAGCTCTCTGGGAGGGTCGCCGCGCGGGTTTTTGGTCGTTCGCGACTCCGGACATTTCTGCACTGAGCGCAAATATCTGAATAGTCGAGTAACTATAAATAGAGAACGAACGAGACGGCGATCTGGCCGGCTCCCCTTGAACCTAGTAGTACGAGTGTTTGTATCGGACAACGTAATCGGTGACGTGTGTGCAACTAACAAATGCTCGCACTGACACAGTTTCCCATTTGACCAGCCGGCGCGACCATATGCATTCGTGACTAATAGAGGCACAGATGGTCTTTATATAACCATACTACGTTTCTTTGCATTCGAAGATATACTTGCGTGAAACTATTGCTAACATTGAGTTATTATGTTGATGTAATCGTACAATTAAATTACGCGATCACTGTAATGCAGTAAGTAGATCAAATGTTATGATATATGACGAGTGGAACGCGATTTTGTGCCAATTTTATTTTTAAAATATATCAGCTGTGAGTGTCAAATATATGTCCTTTAAACATCACCAGCCGTTGTGTTTCACCTTCGGGTAGAACGATTTTACTGAAATTGGTTCGTCAAAAATGTTGTTTCCAATCGATTAGGTACGAACATTCTTTCGCTCTGAAATGGAATCGTATAAATTGACGTCAGCATTTGGGACAAGAAAACAATTCGGTATGAGGGAGTTGTCAACCGCCCTATAATCTCTGTATTATTCGTTTTCAGATGACGTCAGAGAACAGGTGTGAAAATAAACGGGTTTCAATTGTCATGGAAGCCATAAAATTATATCGAAAAGGGCGCTTTTTATTGCGATATAAACTCGGCATCTGCGGAGAGAAACATCATTGAATAGGTCATTGGTTTAGCATTTTGGATCTAATTTAAATACTATGGAAATTTGTGTTCCTACATCGCAGTAAATCATTGTATTAGGGTAAATTATTAGGTTTTTAGTAAAATTACACTTATTCATCTTGAAATATTTGAGTGTTCGTATACGTGATACTGTGTTCCTCTATCAAAACTAAAATAAATATTATTGGAACACAAAAAAAAAGGTATCTAGATAGATTAGATCTATATGAAAAAGTCCAATAATGATTGCTAGATACCTAAAAAAAAATATGAATCAGTAAAATAAGTGTATATTATACAATTTTAAAGGCAACAATATCATATAGAACTGGCTGGCTCAGCAATCTTTTGATAGCACGAATGCATACGCTCGACGAACGCTTCAATGGAAATTGAAACGTAAACGATTGAGTTTTTGCAGCCGCCTAATAAAAGATCGAGAAATAGGTCATTGAAATAACACAAATATCGAACAGGACGTGGCAAATTGTACTTAAATAAAAAATCGAGTTACCGGTAATCATAAATCAGATAATATCGTTGTCTTTATTGTACCGACAATTTTGCTTCTTAATAAATTTGCTTCCTAATTTAAATTTAACTTTTTGTATGTATTCTTTTCATTTTCTTTTTGAATATATATATTTTTTAATATTCGAACGCTATGGTCTCCTATAACTAAGGAAACACGGGGTATGTTATTTTACGATAAAATTTATGAATGTGTATGTATTTCTTGTTGAAGGTCCTTTAAACAAGTAAATAGTTGGATTTTAGCAAGCCTAACTGTATAAATAAAAATGTTTGTTTAATCCTTTTTTATTTTTTATCTTTCACCACTGTAACGCTGCAAACCAAATTGAAACTAAAACGATTGAGTTTTAACAGCCGCCTAATACAAGATCGAGATGTAGGTCAATGAAATAACATGGATATCGAACAAGACGTGCCAAATTGTAGCTACATCGAATTTGATTTTCCGGAAATGTATTCGGAAGAAGGTCATGGGTAAGGAATGCTTGAGTCTTCAGTTAAGCAGCGCTTAGCGCAGCCAGTCCGTGGATGTCCATTTGATAAAACATGCATTATAATTATTTATTTTAGCATACTATTGAATACGTATTTCTTTATAATTCTATCTTTTTTTTTATCCTTCTACGTAACGAAACCAAAAAAAATAAGGTGATAACAATTGATCGAAACACAATTAATACTCTGGTAGAAGCCTACATCAATCTAGAAAAGGTCCGACAAATGATATAGCGATCGCAAATAGGTGGCACTAATGATGCTTACGTCCGCATCCGATGTCAGATGTCAGATCAGATATTCGTGAGTAATAGATGGATATCCTCACTAGTGGTCCTACAGATTGACCTAGATATAGGCCATTGTTAGGCCCTTGAATTTATGTCTAGGGAGCTTTTGTGCCGATTGCTTTAAGTGTTCAGATTTTCGTGATGAGAAAGAGGAAAGTATTGTTGAGAGGAGAATAAAGTGTTGATAGTGATAGAGCTTTTATGTACGATCTCGAGGGTGGCAGCTCCACCGTCTCATCTATAATTTACTGTAATAATTTTTGTATTTATTATTTGGCTCTTCAACAATGAGTACACTGTTACATTAATAAGGGTTAACATTGTGAACTTAATTCTAAGCGTCTCACTACTTTAACTACTTATATAGAGGATATTATAGAGGAGCACAACATGCACTATAATAAGATAAATGAGATGAAATAAGAAATTAGACAACACATTACGCTAATTTAAAAAACAATACTTGTCTAACAAAATAAATAAAAAAAAAAAATTCATAAAAAAAAATGAAATTATATAAATAAATAAGATTAAAACTCGATTAAATTTTTAAATAAATTTTAATTTAGTTTTAATAGTGCTTGCATTTTGTATATCTGTTTTGTGGTGAGATCACGCCCTAAATTAAAAGACACATAAGGCTTAATTCCATAGTCCTAAGATAAAACGACGCATCTACAATTAATATAATATATGCATATTTGATGTCTATGGGCACGACACCACATAGGTGTCGTGTATCAGCAATCGAGTTTTTTAAAATACTTTCTGTATGACAGTCTGTTTGTCTGTCTTATGGCCACGCCGATGAAAACCGCGGGCGATAGTTCATTTGTTTGTTTGATAGCGCTAATCTCAGAAACTAATTAAAAAATATTTTTTTTTGTTTTAGTTTTTTTAGAACTTCTATCTAACATAACGAATCTATTTTTCAGTAAAGTTGATTCTAAATTGCTAGATTTGATTACCAAAGTCATTTTAAATAGCTTTTTATTAGTTGCGCTAGTAACTATTAACCGTCTCCAAAATAGCACACTATTTTGGTCAAACTATTTTAGCACACACAAACATCAGTACATCAATCTCATCAATTCACGTGTCTCGAATCGATCGTTAGTTTAAATAATAGATCAATAATACTGCCGCATGTGTGCTTTTGGCAGACAACAGTGACATGCCGGATGCTTGGCACGTCCTCCTAACAACAACATGAAAATACAAGGTGTATAGCTTTTTTTTATGTTATTTTTATTAAAAAATACAGTATAACTTATACTAAGCATAGTTCCACAAAACAACTTTCGTTGTTTTGTCTGTGGGAAAGTGAATTACAAATTAAATTATATTAAATAGTAGTACCTATATAGATAGCACTATAGTCATATAGACTATACTAAATATTATATAAATAATCTTCGTATTATTTTCTTTTATTTATTTACTCTTTGTATTATATATTTAAAAATTTTATTGGTTCAAAAGTGTTTCGTATCGCCTCGTAATCGGGTGTGAATGTCTATTGGCAGTTGCTTTACGTAAAATACTGATATTTAGACAAATCTGTTAGACTAGAAGTTGACCGTAATGTAATGAAGTAAAGGTTTGTAGAATGATTTGTTAAGCAGGGTGTTAGGTGTAACGCGGACCGTATTGAAGGAAGTTATGTGTCTTTTTTTTTATACTACGCCCACAGCGAACGAACGAGTAGTCCACCTGATGGTAAGTGGAGTACAGCCCATAGGCATCAACAATCCACAAAAGCAGATTATAGATGCGTCGCTGCAGCTGAGGACTACGGTGCTATGCCTCATGTGCCAGTAATTTCAGGGCCTGATCTCACCTCCAAACCGGAACACAGTAAAGGAAGCACTACTATTTGGCGGCATGTTAAAGGTGAGACGGTGGTGCTGCCCTCGAGCTCATTCACAAGAGCTCTACCACCAGTGAAATCTATTATTTTGTGGTGATAACACTTTAAACAGATAAAGCAGCTTTTTAGTGCTGGAATGCCATACGTCGAGAATTTGTTTAAATACAAATGTTCGATATATTTTTTTAATATATATTTATTATCACTATAGGCGTGCACTATTATAGTATACCACTGCAGGGCTAAGACCTCCTCTCCCTTTTTCCACTTATCTCTGTCTGCGGTTTGTAGTGTCCAGTCAATTTGGTATGAATCTAATTCATTCCGCCATCTCCTTCGGGGTCTGCTACATTGTCGTTTATTATTGTTTGGGACCTAATTGTGTTGTGATTTTAGCCCATTATTCTTCTGGCATACATAATAAGTTATATTTTTTTAAAATATAACTTATTTCATTTGTTTACATTCTATTTTATTTGCGCTTGTTTTTAAAAGTATCTCGACTTGATAATCGAATCGACCACCCTGTATATAAAGACGTAAACAACCAATATCCTCATCGATCTTACTAAATATGAGTTCATTTAATAGCCATCGTTATCAGTAAGTCGTTTATATGTAATTTATAATGTAAGAAGTATGTAATGAGCGCTGAAAATATATAGTGAAGCGAATGCCAAAGTATTTCGCTTTCGAGGTCAGAATTTTTTAAATTTGATGTAGCATTCTCAGAAACCGGCCAAGTGCGTGTCGAAACACATGAAGAGGTTCCGTAGCTTGTTTTAACATATTTGGACTTAAGAGCGTGTATTCCTTTTCAAAATGTAACTGTCAATTTTTGTAGTGTTTTGGGAATATTTCGTAAAAACTGAATGAAAGTATGATTTTATTCAATTAACTTTTTAGAATGTGGGCTTGAAAAGGTAAATATGACAATTACATTTAATAACTAAAGCATACTTTTCTATATTATCAGTTGAAAGAGTATTAACTGTTAAGTTGATAAATTACAAAATTTTGCTGTATTTACGAATGAAATTGTTATATTTACGTTTCAAAACTTGCATTCTAAAAAGTTAGTTGAATAAAATCATACTTTCATTCAGTTTTTACGAAATATTCCCAAAACACTACAGAAATTGACATTACATTTTGAAAAGGAATACACGCTCTTAAAAGCGGTTAAATAAGCTGTGTTAAATAAGTAACAACTTCAAACAAGCCATTATTTTCAAAGGTTTTTGAATTATGTACAAACTATTCAACGCACTGCAACTGCATTAAAATATTTGGGACCCTTTAACTCTTGAACTTATTAATTTAACGAAGATGCTAAAGTTTTCCTTTGCAGATAATTTCATACACTATCTCCGTGTTTTTTTCTTTCAGATTTTTTGAGTCAACGGTTTAGGATTTAGACGGGAGGGAAAGACGTAGGGAAGGTCCGTGAAAAAATATTTTTTAAGAAAGCTTTCAAGGTTGCCAGTTGCTGCAACTAAAAATACAATTTTGTGATATGTTGTCGGAATCGTCACATCATTAGGTTACCACGCTGTGTATGCTTTTATATTTATCATCCAATATTTCTATTATATATGTATATGTGTTATATGTATTTATATAATTATGTATATCTGTACGTAGTTAAGTATGTTAATATTGTATTTGATTTATACTATAGAAAGTATATATTATCATTTTATATTATTTATTTTTATTTGTAAGTTATGTAAGTTTTTTTTATTTTTTTTTTACTATCATTACAAGATACATACTTTCCAACTCCAACTATATACTTCTGGTTTAATTCGTTGCGGGTTCCAAGAAAATTTTAACTCTCCCTGGGATTGCCTGTGTGTCATGCACGATGCCTTTCAGTTGGTTACCGCTGTACATCCTGGCGTCACAGGAGTCACAGTGGTGGGCGTGTGGGTGGGATTTATCATTACAAGTGCACCTACCATGTAAAATCTCTGCACCACCCTAGGTTGACCGGTAGAGAAGAGAATGCCATTAAGTTACTTTGGCATTAAGTCCGCCTGTGTACAAATTGTGCATAAAGTTTTAAATAAATAAATATTAATTTGTTAATATCTAGTTGCTAGTTGCCAGTGTCTGCAATAGTTGCTCCAACTGCAAAGCGCCTGAATAAACCTGAGCTATCTCTCCACATCGGTCGAATGAAGTAAGTAAGCAGACAACACAATATTAACTCAATTTATGTTTAGTTTAGTTTCGTCGCTCGGAAGCTTACTTGTGTACAAATTCATTAGCATAACATCTTCTTGTCCGACCACAAGCTGTGGTTAGTTGACAATGTGTTTTGGTAATTGCGATATGATAGTAAGTGCTTGTCTGCATGTGTGGTGTAGTGGTTTAAGCGGTCACCTCGCCGCTCTCCACTGCAATGGTGTTGTAGATTCGATCCCCACAAGGGACAAATCTTTGTGTAATTCGCAAATATTTGTACTGAGACTGGGTGTGCTTGAGTGAGTGAATGTGTGTATTTTGGCCTTGTCATTGGGACCATTGGATAGTGTAACTGCTTCTGCCGTTCTATCTAATGTAAAAAATCCAAATTTATTTATTTTATTACATGAGAAAATAAGGAAACTAATTCTGTAGACTTGCTAATATAAATATTTCTCATATTGATGAAATCTTAGTTTAGGTACCTGTATTTTCTTTTCATCAAAACATATTATGCACAATACATGCGGCATGCGGGTGGCATTGTGCGGCAGACGGCACGAATCATTGCAATATTGCATTTCTCGACATAACAAACGATCCGCTACTCGTAACAGCAATCATACAAATGTATGCCATTCGTTGTTTGTAAAACAACTTTTATTTTGACGATTGATTGAATTGAAAGTTTGAAGCGATTTATATTCGTTTGGATAGGCACGCTTTGTATTTAGGAGTTTGTTGAAATAATGAAGGGAAGGGTACAGACTACAGAGATTGAGGATATACAGGGTGGATGGGACATAGCAACATTTATTGAAACCACACATGTTGGCGCCACCCATGTTTCTCAGACTGACAACTGTCAAACAGTTGTCTACTTGAATTATATAGCATTTCTCTTGCCCTCTTTTTCTCTCATCTTCACTAAGCGCACGCATCCACTTGTAATACAAATCTTCAAATATCAAGTTAGAATACTGCGTTTCCTTAATTTTCTTATGCCGAGTTTTCTCGACACCACATATTCTAGACATGGTAAGTGTATTCATCTCCACTAGTAACGTACCCCGAACGATGTTAGAGTAAGTGAAGAAAGATTTTTTTAAATTATAAATATCATCTGCACACCCGCCCGTACTATTACAGTACAGCAAAAGATCTTACTGCTCGAGTCGTTTCCATTAGTTACAGCTATAATACATGATTTTATTGATGTAAAAGAATTAACTTTGTTTATTTAATTGAATGGCATAGGGCATAATAATATATAAATATATTGGAATGAGTAGATAATATGCTATAGATTTAATTTAAATACTACATCAATATTTTAAATAATTGTTAAATTAGATATTATGTTGTATAACGCATGCCAGAGCAAAAATAAAATAATATATTAGTATAAGATTATAATAATATATATCTCATCTAAGTTAACTTTTATGTTGTTCTTCTGAGAATAAAGCTCTTAAAACCTAACTTAAGAATTACCATTAAAAAAATAGTACGGACTTTGTTCCCATGCCTCTTGCGTTCTAGAGGCAGTTTCCACTGTCATAATTTCGACCGTAAGTTACCCGGCACACGACAGAACCGACAGGCCCGCCTACTTCATGGTTCAATGATCTTTAAAGCTATGTCTGACATTCGCTCAGAAAGGCTCGCTTTATTCATCATTCAGGATACATATAAATTGCTAATGAGTTTTTTATTCTGAACATTGAACATAGCATCATAACCTCTGTCGCATCCTTTTGGGTAATATAGTCGTGATGTTACACAAAAGGGTGTGGTAGAGGTGTACAACACCCACACTTCACCTGTTATATTTAGGTCCCATGGGATAGGCGGCAGGCCTATCGCCATCCACGGGGCACAATTTTAACTCCGTGCTGCTAAAAAATTTACTCACGGAAAAATACCAAATAACATTTTGTCTGATCCGGGAATCGAACACGAGCCCTTGCGGAGAGTGATACAAAACACAAATAATATGATTAGACCAAAGAAGCAGAGAGAGTACACTGAAGTATATATTATATTTTTTTTTAATAATTTCATTTATACGAATGATGACCCAAATCAACCCTGACGTTTATTACGACTCTTAATTTTCTATTAAATCAAAATAGGCAAAAAGATAAATAATTCTAAAATCAACAACATTAATCACGTAGAGATGATCTCACATCGATTTACGTTCCGTTATAATCATGAATTCACAGACTATATTGTTGTTCAATCCCCATTCATTGAATTTAATTGGCTTTAGGACATAATGAAGCCTGTATCCGTGCTTATCGTTTAATAATAATGTAGGTAGATTTGGTAATTAATTATCTGCGTAATCATTAGCTATGTGAATGGCTTCATAATCTCAAAGACTTCTTGATTGGTTGGTGGTGGTAGTGATATATATGTACAGATTATACTAAGAAACAGTTAAAATAAATAATAGTTTAAAAAAACTAAAAAACACGCTTTTAAAGTACTTCTACTAAAAAGTAAAAAATAATTCCTAATATAAGCTGAAAAAAGCGTGGGGCGCTCTGTGACATATTTTTTTTCGTCAACCCACGCTTTTTTCAGCTTATATTAGGAATTATTTTTACTTTTTAGTTAGAAGTACTTTAAAAGCGTGTTTTTTAGTTTTTTTTAAACTATTATTTATTTTAACTGTTTGTATTTTCTACTTTTTAGTTTGGTTTATTTATAAGAGCGACTTTATGAATTTTTTTTTAAATTTAATTTTTTTATTTTTTTTTGTCGTATTATTGCATTGTCATCTATCTTTGACAGGTGTGCAAATTTTTATGAAATCTGTCCGTTTAAAGTGGTTCAAAATCGAGTCCAAAGGAGTCGAGTCGGTTACATACATACCTACATACATACATACATACTTACATACATTCAGGTGAAGCTAATATAAGCGTGTTAAAAATATGGGACCGGCAGGATTTGAATCTGCGACCTTCTGCACACCGGGCAGCCGATTTAACCAACCAGCTACGGTCGCCCTTTTGCCAGGACCCTAAATTTCTTAACTGTTTCTTAGTATAATTTGCTAAGCATAGCTAAATGCTATAAAATAATCAATAACTAGTACAGATGTCTTGTTTTTAAGCTGGGTGCATATAAATTAACATAACATACCTTCACGCCTATATTACTCAGAAGAGAAAGGCATAGATATATTGACATAGGTCACATTTTACCTGTAATGTTTAGTTGCCTTGTAATAAATAGGCTGTGAGCCTTTTACCATCTACCGAGCACAAATCCAACCCCTTTTACGCAACTGGATGGAGTGGGTAGTGTGCCTGCCTGCGACGCCGAGGTCGTGGGTTCGATTCTTAAGACAAATCTTTGTGTGCATGAACATGGGGGTTTGTCTTAGTCTGGGTGTTTCTATGTATAATAAGTATGTATTTACAAAAGAAAAGTATATATGTATTAGTATCAGTTATTCTAGTATCCATAGTACAAGCTCTGCGTAGTTTGGGACTAGATGGCGTTGTGTGTGAGTTGTGAAATATTTATTTATTATTTATTTATTTAACTATTTAGAAATTTTAGACGGCAAAATCCCAGATAACACTTTTGCTCGATCTGGGAGTCGAACCCAAGACCACGCAGTGATATGCCGCATACGATAACTACTAAGGCAGCGTGCTTAAAATTTCCATGGGTATTGCAAAGAATATTCAAGGTAACCTATCAAAGGAAGTCTATACCATATCTATGAAAACATATTATGTTAATCTGTCTTTAATTATTGTAATTGGTGTAACAGCCGTTGTAATTAAAGTAAAATAAATAAATAAATAAATAAATAATAAATAAATAAATATTTAACAATCAATCAGACACAAAAATGCCAAATCTGGCCGCTGTGGATGACGAATTTTATATCAATTTAAGCTGAATGGTGGCTGAAAGGTACGTTTAAACATTCACGTTACGTTGAACAGAATTTTGGCTGATCTCCAAACAGGAAGGCATTGTTACAATCGGCCACAGCTTTGACGACAACCCACCTTCTTTATATACTTTCCAGTAAGCCGCTATATTATTATAACGGCTTACCTTCATATCGCCTAATTAAAAGACCTTTTTTAAAGTATTTTTAAAAAGCTTACTCATAATTTGCAAATACAATTTACTTGTATTCTTGTTAACGTCCTCCAGCTGAGCTTAATTTGCTTGTGTTGATATGAGAGGTGTGAAGGACAGGATTCGAACCCACGACCTCTCGATCGTAAGACCCATAATGCCTTATCCATTGCGCCAAGACCGCTGAAAACCGCTTAAGCCACTTTGTAAGACATAAAAACACTGCTTCAAGAATACATCTACTTTTAAAATCTAAGTTTTATCTAATTCACTTTCAAATTCAATTAAATCATTACTCAATACTCCAATCACAAACTTTTAAAAGTTTCTAATTGAAAGCATCTTGAACTCACTCAGATTGAGAAGTATTAATCTATCAATACCGTTCATTTTCATCGAAGAAAAATTGTTGAATCATTCACCGAATGAAATGGAGTAATGGATAGATTTATCAAATATTGATAAAGCAATCTCGATAGGTTCTGTACGTATTTTTCGCATTGATGAATACACGATTGATTTTCCGTGTAAAGAGATTACAAATAGCACAAAAAAATCAGTCGGTAGCTATTAGATATGTATCATTTTTGCTGTAAACAGAATTGGCCAGGAATTAAAGCACAGATTGGACTTATACCAGAACATGTGAGCAATTTTGTAGTAAAATTCAGAATTAATTGGAAGAAACCAACATAGCAAGAATCAGATACGTTCCTAGTAGCCTCTTTGGTACTTACTTAACAAAGGAAATAACAAAGTTGTATTAAAATTTATAGAACTAACAGACACTTAACCTTCCGAAACTTCAGGAACTGGTGGCATTGGGATTAAATCTAGAGTTTTTGTGTGTGCATACAATTTCATCTAATAAATTGAATAGTTCATGCATGCTGCTATAGGTATTCAACCCTACGGTAAAGTCCAAACCGCAGAGAAAATATGAAATGAATACAAAACAAACATGAAATATCGAAATGAATACAAAAAGTTTTGAACTTTTAATTCAATCAAACGTCAGAATAGAAGTTGTTTCACAAACAACGAATAGTAAATATACATTGGTATGATTGCTGTTACGAGTAGCGGATCGGTTGTTATGTCGGGCAATGCAATATTGCAATGCTCGTGGTGTCTGTTGCACTATACTGCCCGCATGCGCCAAGGATGGTGGATAACGTATGAAACGATGGAAATACGTAACATTAAGTAAAGTATTATGTACAGGACTTAGTTCAGTAAAGTTCTACTGAAAGGGAATAGTATCTGGGTTGCATAGCATAGAGTAATATTGTGGTATTAGAATTTTTCTACCAAAAAGTACATAAGCTTTGGTAATCTATGTATTGGTTGATGGATTGATTGTATCGCAAACAGACACACGCAGCCCGCGGTGCGTACTTCATTTAATAATAATCATTATAATAATGAAATAATGATTATAAGAATTATAATAATGAAACAAAATAATAATGAAATAATTTTATTCACAATACATCATTAACAACGCAGCTTACCTCTCGTTCAACAAGATAATCCGCTTCATCGTCCACTTAGGCAATGACGTCAAAAGCCGGGAACGCTGTTATAAAAAAATCAAACAAAATGCGCTTGTGTATTGAATTTTCATAATTTTCTTTTAATCCCTCAATATGCCAACGATATTAGAAAATGTTTAGATAAGTTTCTATTTTCAGAACCTATAAAATAACATAAAAAAGCAAATGTCATCAAATTCGGTGCCGTATCTCTTTCTAACTAAAAAGTTTTATTAACACCTTTATAATATAGCTTACTAAACATAAAACTTTAATCACATTACAATTCGAGTCTTGTTACCAGAATATTACGAACTAAGACATCGTAGAGCGAGATAGCCATATAATAGCCATAGGTACAGCGAAAGATCCTACGAAATATAACTATAATTTTAACCAATACATTTCGTATCCATATTACATGAGTACGGGTGGACACGAGTGTCGACCGGTCGTCACGTATGCGCCAAACTGAATTATAGCCGTCTTTTTCGATGAGCGTACCCGTTTTTGAACGACAGCCATTGACGGGAATTGCTCATTTACAGGCAGCTTCTATATGTGTACGTTGAAGTATTCATATGTGTACGTTGAAGGCATTACAGTGCATTTTTCATTCACCATTCGTTAAAAGCTCTGATTCGTCATTTATTATGTGCGGTACCGCCAAAAGCTCTTTCATTGAGAAAAGTGACAAAAGACGTAAACTTAATCAAATTAATTCTTAAGGAAAACCAGAGTATTAATTTTCTTTGAAAATAAACAAACAAGTAATTCGTTCAAAGAATTTTCTTTACTCCTCATTTTACAAAAGATTTTTGAAGGAAGCAGCCTTTTCGTTGTCGTATATATATTTATGGCTGAGTTTCCAAATCCATGTACCCGAAATAATCCTTTAACTCGGAATCCCTATTAAGCAACCAAACGATTGTCGCAGAAGCTTTTTGGCTTCTGAGCAGCAAAAGAATCAGGAGTTATTACTTAGGGCCAGTTTCCAAGGTTTTTTGAAAAGTCCGACATACACCCAATAGAAACTTTTTTGACACATAAAATGTCAAATTAGTATACAGTAACTAGGCGGTCATCTATCTAAAACTTTATGAGGAACTTATAAAATTGTTTTTTAGTAATGTTTTTTTTTTTCTGACGGCTGTCATATTATATAGCATGAATATCACTTGTTTTAATACATAAAGAGCACATCTCGCCTATAGACAACTGTGTTTAGCGAGAAAAACCATCAAACTTTGTAAATGGTAAGTTAACCATTGAATAAATAGAAAAAAAAACTTTTGTAGTTTAGTTTAACATTACGAAATTCTTGCTCTTTTTTCCATGCTCTTCTTTTCAAATAATATCACCCTTTTACCTGATAATAATAACCTTAGATATCCGTAAATACTTAGTCCAAATCCTTGGAACTGATCTACTTTTTAATGTATGTGAACCAAAAAATTGGTCTTCAAAGAGAGTCAGTCAGGCAAGAGTTTTCATTTTGATATTGAAAAGGGTTTCTTAAATCGGTGTGAGGCTTAACTGTTTGTTCGTTGATCCGCAGCATCCCTCGACCGGGAATTCGATTAAAACACAACCAGTTTGACTTTTAAAACCTGCCCAACGTTTCGCACACACCACGGGCACGTGTACATCGTAAATGTAATGGAAAATGGCTATGGAATCAAACGGGTGTTTCTCGCATGAAGCAAACATCGACGGGTGAGTGTGTGAATGTGTGTGTGCGGTGAGATTGACCGGAAAATTAAATGTTTTCAAAAGGAAATTGTGAATGCGGATGGATTTGTATGTTTAGATGGTGCTTAGATTGGAGTGGATAGGTACATCTATGTGGATTATTGCTTAACAATGATTGTGTAACTCTTTTGAAAATGTTGCGAAAAGAATTTCAGGTTATAGTCTTTCTAAATTTATATTTTGTAATTATAAAATGTACATGATATTGTATTTAGACTGAGAAATTTCTGTCCATGAAATATGAACCAAGATAATTATGTTAGAATTCCTTGACAGAGAGCGCGTGTAGTGGGAGTACTGGAAAATGTGTAGACGTCTTTGAGGAGTTTTTGAGATAATTTAAATAATAAATTCTGTAAATACACATTTGTGTTTATCTGACATAACAATCTTTGACAGACTTTATTAAAATAAAATTGTGACATGTTTACATATAAAAAGTACAACAGTCATAGAGTCTAAAAACGTAAGATAATGCTTCACAACGGAACATTTTGAGATGCTTATTAAACTATGTTTGAGGTTCTATTGTAGAAATGCTATAATATGAGATGTTGTTATAAGTTGTTTAAGAAGATTTGTTTTGAGAAAGCATTTTCACAGATAAAAAAAAATGTTGTATCGTAACATAACATAACATCTCGGGTGTGGCAGAGGTGTACAACACCTACATTTCACCTGTTATGTTTAGGTCCCATGGGTTATAGGGTGACTGGACACTTCCAACTCCGTGCTGCTATAGAGAATTTCCTGACGGAAAGTTTACAAATAACACTTTTCCTGACCCGGATATCGAGCCCGAGACCTCATGGTGAGAGGCTCATAAGCTAACCACTAGACCATCGGAGCAGTAATGTTGTATTTTATAGTAAATAATGTTTTTTTTTTATACTACGCTCACAGCGAACGAACCTGTAGTCCATCTGATGGTAAGTGGAGTACAGCCCATGGACATCAACAATCCACAAAAGCAGATTGTAGATGCCTCATGTGCCAGTAATTTCAGGGCCTGATCTCACCACCAAACCGGATCACAGTAATGGAAGCACTACTATTTGGCGGCAGGTTAAAGGTGAGACGGTGGTGCTGCCGCCTCGAGCTAATTCACAAGAGCTCTACCACCAGTAATTTAATTTCCCTCGTTAAAGTATTTTTTATGCCATTTGAAACTTTTTCATCAGATTTTCTTATTTTAAAGTAGAGCCATAAGATGCAGTTGGTTACATAACTCTTATTCCTAAAGCAAACACCTACCCTCGATGTTACTCAGTGTAATTCAGTAGAGTGAGAGTACTGAAACTGTTAAGCAAAGATCTGTATAAGTTGTTAGTTCTTACGTATGTTTTCGTGGAGAATTTACGAGGGTCTGGTCTGGAGTAGTTTTTATTTGTCTGAAAACTTTGATTGTGAGTAATTACGTAAAGGTTTTATTACTTGTGAATCTACGATTAATTGAAATAAAAAAAAAATCCTTTTTTTTTTCAAGGGATATAATCCCACCCACACGCCCACCACTATGACTCCTGTGACGCCAGGATCTACAGCGGTAACCAACTGAAAGGCACCGTGCATGACACGGGCAATCCCAGGGAGAGTTAAAATTGTCATGGAACCCGCAACGAATTTAATGAGAAGGATATAGTTGGAGTTGGAAAATATCTTACTTAGTGCAGCGCTTAAAAACAGATTCTAAATTTTATATTTGTGAGACAACAAGATTGTGAATTTCCTGAAGAAAGGTTCCCTAATAACACTTTGCCCAAAAAGAACCTGAGACCGCGCGGTTAGTGGCGTATACGCTAACTACTAGGCCATCGAGGCAATTTTAACTTTATATTTATCAAGTCCAAATCCTTGTACCGCAATAAAGTGAGTATAATCACAGGAATACAGACGTAACAGCAACAGTCGCTACATTCAATTCTTCCATTAATTAAAACAAGTAGTAATTCATTGTAAGTAAAGTAAGTTGTCTTTTCAATCCTAGGTTTATTGGACACTATTGTACCTGTATTTTTAGTGAGTTGCCGTTGTATTGGCTGACTATTTCGATTCAATTATGAATTTATAAGCTAATTTGACGTCCATTAGTGTAAAATAGTCTTTTAATGAATTATGCCTCGATAACTATTGAAGTATTTTTACAATATTTATTGAAGACGATATTTAAAACGGTATCATATAAATTACATTATATTATAAAATTACGTTCAACAAAAAAAAAAACCGACCAAGTTCGTGTCGACCCACGCGCAATAGGGTTCCGTAGCTAGTCGTAACAACATATTTGGTCTTAAAACGGATCCACTATTTATATTACACAAGTAATATCATACAAGTAATAATTTTCAAATGGTTTTTGTCTTATGTACGAACAACGTCAAGTAAGTGCATTTTACGATTTGGGTCCCTATTACTCTTGAACTAACAAAGTTATCTTAATCACTATAGGTTTCCTTTAAAATTCGTTACATATACATACTACCGCTATGATTAATTTCAAATTTTTTAGAATCATTGGTTTAGCAAAAAAAGAGACGACCCTACTCGTGTAAAAATTTGCTCTTCAAATCTAAATTTCTCGCAAACGCGTCTCTATATCAATAAAACATTTTTGCAACCCCTCAGTGCTTTAAAATACCTATATAACGATACACCACACTGTGAGGTAGGCGGCTGATAAAAAATCATTCCCACTTTACATGTAGGTCCCCGGTACCAGGCAAAAAATACATTTCTTATTTTATTATCGTAGTCGAGCAAAATTTCAGCTTTTCAGCAGAAACAGTTTCTACGCTATGCCTCGGATAGACGGGCATGGCGAAACGATAAGAGTTCCTTGCATATACTACGAAACCCTTAAAAGACAAAAAATAAAGTTGTTACAAAATTATTAAAACCGACGTGAGGTGAAGACATTATTATTGAGGATACGGGTTTCTCACGTTACTATAGCCGGGATATGCCGACTAGTTTCGAATATATTTTTATTTTTATTTATT
The DNA here is from genome assembly GCA_905147285.1 of Hypena proboscidalis. NCBI lineage: Eukaryota > Metazoa > Arthropoda > Insecta > Lepidoptera > Erebidae > Hypena > Hypena proboscidalis. Next base: position 6,289,623 of record LR990132.1, read on the forward strand.
TAAAAACTTCTTGCACAAAAATTGTGACAAAGGCGGACTTAATATAGTACGTAGATTCATCAACTGGGCTATTAATCGCTTGTCGTGAGTGCGAGACGTCGCACGGAGCTATAGTAATGTGAGTAACCCGTATCCTCAATGATAATTGTTCCAAAATGTTTTAGATTTAATGTTAAATATTATTTTATAATAATCTGAAATCTCAGTGATAAACTAACTAAACAGAGCAAATGTTGGAGCTATATCAAGTCATGTTACATTAATGAACCATTGTTGTGGAGGACAATAGTCAAATGTATGAGGTAATGGAACCGCTGTATATCCTTGTTACGGGCATTTCAGATTGTTGTAGAGCACTGGTTAGCCTAATCCTGTGACATTTGGTTTGTTAAGGGTCGACACACACCAAAAGCGCGTCGAAGCGAAGCGCAGTTTCAGTGTCATATGAATTTTAACTTTATTTTCATAACTATAATACTTATTATCGCATGAGAAACTCAAACGAGTCGCGCGGATGCCCGCGGCGCCGCGGGAATTCCGGCGAATTCCATAGTAGTAGTAGCGTAGAGTTTCTGCGCTTCGCTTCGCTGCGCTTCGACGCGCTTTTGGTGTGTGTCGACCCTTAAGGTAATACAAACAATCTGAGTGTAAGATATCAGTCTAGTTGCTTTATTTTAAACTTTTTTAGTTTACATGTTTGGTAGGTTTTTCAATATTAATATCTACATGACAAACTATTTTACGGAAAAAATAAACGACATACGTCAGAGAAACTCTCAATAAGGCGATAGGCATACAACCTATCAAATATGGGACCTAAACATAGCTGGTGAAATGCGGTTCAGTTTAATACGAGAGGTTTCCTAATCCACTTTCAGTTTAAAAAAAAAAACATTTAACATACATATTAGCTTAATTAGTAGGAGTTACTCAGCCTTGCCCGCAGCAATCTAAGGTTCCTGTAGACGACGTGCCTCGTAGACGTTTTGTACCTAAATCTGAAACTTAAAACAATAATAATAATTAAGTAAAGTAAATATAAAAATACACAACATTTCTTAAAATATAAAAATAATAAGTAAATAAATATAATTAAATATGTTTTGGCCATAAATAAGCAAAAATATAATACATACAAATAAATGCATGATATAACTTGCACGCACACTGCTGTCTGAAGGCGCTAAACAGTTAAAGATGTCGCCACCGGACTAGCCAGTCGCCATTAGAAGTTTTCGCGGTGAACGCACGCCTCACAGCGTTTTGCGCGCATTTAAGAGGGAACTCCCGGTATGGAATTCTCATACAAAATGAGTATGGTTGTATCTTTTACATTTTTCATCACAATGTTATAATTTTTGCACAGTCAATTTAAAACATGATTATCTATGTTCCTTCGATTTCAAATTATCTTTAGTCTGCCTATTTTAAAAATTATAGGCATCCAAACATCCGTAGTTTTGAACGGCCTGACAAATGCGACTTTTTTAGTATTATACAACAGATTATTACAAGTTTTCGAAACGAAGGACCCTCGTAAATATAATGTACTTTCTATTTTATCAATAATTATCATCAAAGTACCTCATTTTCATTCATCAAATACCATATTACAAATTAAAGAAAATTACAATATCTATCTCAACTCATTGAAGGGGGGTGAGGCAGCCATTCGTTAGCTACTCGGAAGTGAAGGAGGGGTGCCAGTGAGAAACCGAACCAAGCCGAGATATGACATACCATAGTCTACCGACCAGAGAGTATGCAATGAACTGCATTGAACCTTTTTTGACATTCACGACTGCAACAAGTTATAGTCCGAGATCTAGCTGCAGAATCTTTTCATTCTTTATAAACATAATTGAATTATATTTTTATGTAAATAATCATTTAGGGACTGAGCTGTATACATGGCTTATGGGTTAAATGTACCTACCAAAGACTAGACGAATAACAGAAATAAAAACAGTTAGTTGAAAACAATGATTGTTTTTTGCATTAATAACTTATTAATAGTTATTTATATATTATTTCAAAAGACAATTGTATACAATTGTACTATTGTGACAAAGTGTAAATGTTAAAACGATTGACTGTTAAAATGTGTAAATGATGAGACTGATCATAATCTGTTTTTTTTTATTTTTATCACGTCACTAATCACCCCATACTTTCAAGGGCTGTTATAAATTAATAGTCAGCTATATATGCCGAGCAGAGTATTAGTATCTATAGAAACATGTCACATTATCTTTGAAAAGACAACGTTTAATTGTCTTGTTAATTTATCATTGAGTTGGAGTAATAATAATAATCGTTAATGCATAATAATAACTATGCCGATACAATATTCATTTAAAATGCATAGCTCTTGGCCTAATTACAGTGTCATTCATTGCAATTCGCTTGTGTCATATGTCACACTTGTATTTTATAATGTTGATTATAATATTCAAATAGTTTCTCTGGACTTAAATATGGGTAAACAATCTTTACATTGTGTATTGTTAATTATTTACATAGTAAATATATCATTATATCTACGAATACTTAAATTGTAATGTCATTATATCGTGCATGTCATTTTTGTTCTTTTATATGTACAATCAAACACATTTATAACCATTTCAGCAAATTTGAACAAAAATAAGATAAATATATTTACAGCATATAAACCGCATAGTAATAAAGATTTTTGTCATTTGAGTTTGTGCTGAGGTAAATTATTTACATTTCTGTATTTTTAGTGAACCGCAAAATGAAAAGAAGAGACTTGGCCTATTTGTCAGCTTATACTTCACGAGAGCGAAAAATGAATAAGGTTAAACGTAAAATAGAGCTGAAGAAAGTAATTATTATTAGATAAATAACGAATGCCATGTTGCAGAATAATGCAATTCTTTTATCACTGTCTCAAGAGAAACGCAATGTGCTAAATATTAGAGCAATATTATTAAATATTATTATTATATACCCTAAATAATACAGTATCATTTCTAAACTTTGTTTTATTATTTAAATAAAGAAAACACTCAGAATCAAGAGTTAAACGGTACTATCACTATTATATTATAGTACTAATGTTTTGATGCAATTACATACTATCGACATACTACGTGGGTGCAGTCGCAGAAGAAACTAGTGATATTATAAATCCCAAAGTAACTTTGAATGTCTGTCGGTCTGTTGTTCCTGCAAAATAAAATCGTTTAATCGATCTTGATGAGTGTTAATGTTTTTTTTGTTGACAAAGCCCGCTTAATTAAGCGGCCGTGGTGCAATGGATAAGGCATCGGTCTTACGATCGAGAGGTCGTGGGTTCGAATCCTGGCCATTACACCACGGACGTAAAACTTCCTCTTATCACAAGCGAATTAAGCTTAGCTGGAGGGGGTTAACAAGAATATTAGTAATTTGTATTTGCAAATTTTATTGCTAGTAAGCTTTTCAAAAAAAAAAAAAAAAGTCTAAACATGCAAAGTTTTATTGATATCAAATTTGTGTCTATAGCCTCTATTTTCATGTGTGGGCGTCGGGCAAGGCTTGACGCCTTGACGCCTTGACGCGAACTCAAATTGGACGTATTGCTGAAAACCTCATGGCAATCTTGAACTCGACTGTACATCATCATCAAAATCAAACTGAATACGGACGCCAAAAATTCAGTTATTATTCATATTCACCGTGTTCAAATCATGTTACAGAATAAGGACGCGCTATATCCTTAGGCTCAACTCACATCGACTAGCTAGCTTCATATTTATCTGTAATCTGTGACGTAGACACAGAAGCACTGCTTCGTCGCGTTGCGTTCAGTTTATATGGCCTATTTAGCCCAAGATAGATGTAGACAAATTGTATGGATAAATGCAAATGAACCTGAAAAGCAACAACATAAACAGATCAGCTTTTTAAGTTCATTAAAATCATGATTATTTTAAATTGCTGGGCTAATCTTTAGTATATTTCCAGCAGGCCCACATAATGAAGATATTATGTATAAATATAAATATTATTATGTAAAAAAAACCGATGGCGTAAAACGCGACGTGAAATCTTTTATCTCTTTTAGTTGCCTGCCCGCCTGTTAAAACAGCGTCGTAAGTTCTTAGTCTGAATTATGCCTAAAGGTATAGAATATCTATATTTAGTAGATTTTTAGTCGACTAGTTGGTCGACTAGTGCATAATGCAACTGACTGTGGAACAATAAACATCCCTGTTCCACATACAAATCTCGCCATTGTTACCATAGCAACAAAATTTTGTTGAAAATCGGCAGACTTATCAAACAACAAATCCTAGGTATTGAACCGTTGAGTAACAACTGAACATCAACATGTATTTTCACTCACACATTTATATATAAGACCGATAGAGACAGCAATACCTTTATATGTGTGCAGAGTCTACCCTTAATATCTTTTCGCAAGTTTAATGGTTGTTATCCTTTGTTCCGACGAACTATAACTACACTCCACGCGTACCTACATTCGTAACAGTTCCATTAAACAGTATACTTTATTTGATAATGCAAAGCAAAATTTTATTCCGAGTATCTACTACATTCGTATATATTTTCAAAAATACAATCGAATTGAGAACTTATTCCTTTTTTTGATATCTGTTAAAAATACCTACAAGTGGAAAAACGTTTCATTCAAAGCGTACTTATCAAGATCGGAAACGTGAAATTACCATTATGGAATTCATTTAGTTTTTTCGGGCCAGCTGTTTAGCTTTTAGCGGAGGGAGGACACCCTACTCGAATAAAAATCTGATCTTCAAAGTAAGTTATCTCAGAAACAGATTTATAAAACAGAAAACTGTCTTAGTAACCTCTTAATATTTTCGAAAGACCTATCCAACTAGACCTTACACTATGAGGAAAAAAAAGAGAAAAAAAAATCCTCCCTTTACATATAGGGAGTGTACGCAAAAAAAAAAAAAAAAAAAATTAATTACTTTTTCGGCATAGTTGATTTACATATTCATGCAAAATTAAAGCTTTCTAACACAAACGGTTTCGACGCTAGGCCCCGGACAGACAGACGGACATGGCGAAACTATAAGGGTTCCTTGCAGGGATTACAGAATTCTAAAAAGGGTCGCCTAGAGAAAAACTTTCGTAAATGTCATCCATGTTTTTTTCCTCAAAATCGATTAGCGAATACAATAGCTAATCATAATAACCATTATCCAATAAACTACAAGCCCCTTAAACGTTTTTCTATAATACGACAAGGGGTTGAATCGTTTTATCCGTCCCTCGGTATGCAAACTACCCGCCTGTGTATAATGGCACTACTTAGGAATGAAAAACTAGATTGCCGCTAAATACTGCAGTGTACACTTGGAAAGACAAAAAGTGAAAAAAGAATTAAGATTGGCGAAGAAAGGGAAGTATTTGTTATTTTAATTATTTGTTTATTATAAAAATGTGTGACCAATTTGTTAGAAAATTTGAGGCAACCTCAATTTTTTGTAACCACATCACGCCTATATTACCCAGAAGGGTGTGGCAGAGGGGTACAACACTCACACTTCACCTGTTATGTTTAGGTCCCATGAGATAGAGGGTGAGCATAGCATCCACTAGCCGCAATTCCAACTCCGTGCTGCTATCGAGAATATCCTGACGGAAAGTTCACAAATAACACTTTGCCCGACCCAGGCATCTAGAAAATTGAGACATTTTTTTTTTCTATTAAAGTTGTATTTGTGAAATATCTTAAATAGTAAAGTTTATGAAATATGATTTAAACAGAAGACTGCTATTTGCAACAACCACTTTAATTTAAAACTTATTTTAACAAATCAAGTGGTAAACCAATACAACCAACAAATAATAAATATAGACCCAATTCCACCAGTTCCTAATACGGTATCGGTTACTTTTATTATCGTGAATCATCATTTAGCCTCTCGTAGTCCACTGCTGGACATAGGCCTCTCTCAATTTGCGCTACAACACCCGGTCCTTTTTCGGGTCGTCAGTCCACCTGGCAGGGGGGCGTCCTACCTTATGGTTGCCGAGACGCGGCCTCCATTCCAGGACTCGTTTGTTCCAACGGCTGTCGGTCCTTTGAATATTGAATATTGAACGATATTTTGAATACAGATCTGAAATTTCTCTGTCAAAGAAGTTCCGAATGGGCTAACAGGGACTTATCCAGAACTATAAACTGGTTCTTAACCGGCCTTTGTAATAAATAATAATAGTTTAAACTTGGATATGCCGAACTATCTCCGTCACATCGTAAATCAATATGTATTTACTTAAATATCTTCCGCTAACTAATTTACTTCCACTATTTATAGTATAGTAAGCATTTACAGTACCTTAATAATATAATTCAAACACGATTTATGCCTCAATTTTAAGTAATAATTCATTAGCTTCCAGGTGTAGCCACAAAGCGAATTTGACAGCAATTAATCATGGACTTTGAAGAATCTATTAAGGGTTTTATTTTTATTATATGAAAGTGAGGTTTTGAAGTCAGGCCAAGCTGGTCAGAAGTGAGAAAGCTATTTTCAAAGATAAGTTATTTTTTGTACGTCTTGGCAAAACGAACTGAATTGATTTTGTTTGTTATTTTTATAATAATGTTATTGAAGGTGGAAAAAAAGAGCAAGTGAAACTAAAAGAGTGAAAAAAAGTTTTCGTTGATATTATTATCATTTTATTACCCCTATCAGTTTTTATTTACCGGTCTTCCATGTCTTAATGTTTGCCATCTGCCCTAGATACACATTTAAAAAATGATATTAAAAACATAGCTTTCTATAGAAAAATAGTATTAAAAGGAGCCCTTTATCTAATACATGTCCCCCTACTGGGCTCGGGCCTCTTCTCATGATGAGATGGATTAGGCCATAGTCCACCACTGGCCGAGTGCAGATTGGTAGACTTCACACTATCTTCGAGGACTTTTTTTAGGCACTCTCAGGCAAGGTTTCCTCACGATGTTTCTTTACCGTTACCGATCGATAACATATACGACAAATACACACATATCTTCGAAAAGACGAATCTTAAAGATTTATTGACAGAGGTGAGCCGTGGGTTCCAACTCGAGACCTTTGACTTAGCAGTCTGACAGTCTCTCACTCGGCTTTTAAGACTCTTTTATTAACCTCACTTTCAACATTTAAAAATACTTAGTAATAATCCAGAAGTGGACGGAAAAGGGAAATAATACCCTGCCATTAGTCCCAACTTCAATTTACTAGTACGCGGTACCAGCTTCATTTAAATTACGAATAAATTAACTTAATCCATTAATCGATTGGTGATTCTATACTCATTCACTTATCGAGAACGTTTTACCGATGTGTTGTACTAAAATTGGAAAAGGTTGGCTTTTATGGCCCTTCCCTCTTCGTACATAATGGTATAATATTGAAGAATAATTATTTTGTATGCGGACAGGATTTCTATTGAAAAAGGAATTTTATGTTGTAGTGTTTGACCTAAAAAAAAATAATTTCAGAAGAATTTTTCGTTGTTAGTACCTACTACTGTATGAGATTATGTCTAGATTACAGTGTGCATGAATACGGCTCAAATTAAAAAAATCAATTGTGAGTGTGGACCTACACAGAATATTGCTCACCTACTATCATGCCCGTTGTCTCCTGCCCCGTGTTCGCGTCAAGATCTAATGCAGACAACTAAAAAAGGAGTGGACGTAGCTGCTTTTTGGGCGAAAACTGTATAACATAAAACGTCATTGACACGAAAGAAGAAAATTAAAAGAAAAACAAATTTTATAGTTATGGTTGTGGGTATAGGGTTCATGTTATAGCACCTATTCTTTTGTGTTCATTTCTACCAGGTATCTAGATATACTCAGCTGTATATATATTAAAAAAAACAACAGATAACGTGATTTTATATTTTCGATATACAAGAAATAAAGCTACAAATTAACGTGTGAGTTTTGGCCTTTTAATTGGATATAAAAGTAAATATTTTTATAATAAATTCGCCACTTGTAGCCACATTTATTAATCAAAGCCGGGAATGGGCACGGAGTCTGTTATTTCAGCCCCGAGGGCACGAAATCCTATTTACTTGCTCATTCCGGCCACGAGTAGTAGCCGAAATTTCCAATTCATAAATACAAAGTGTATACTAAGATACAGTTGAAATAAATAGAATAAATAGATATGGGACTAGCAGGATTCAAACCTGCGACCTTCTGCACACCAGGCAGTCGCTTTAACCAACCAGCTACGGCTCTTGCCAGGATCCAAAAAAATAATCTATAAGCAGTTGAAATATCGTTCGCGTTGATTCTTTACAATATTTGTGCATAATGCAACTTCGCCACGAACGCGACGTCACGAAATGACGTAACATACAGTGGAGAAATTTAGGGTCCTGGCAAGAGGCGACCGTAGCTGGTTGGTTAAACCGACTGCCCAGTGTGCAGAAGGTCTCAGGTTCAAGTCCTGCCGGTCCCATATATTTTTCAACTGTTTCTTAGTATAATTTGCTAAGCGTAGCTTAATGCTATAAAAATAATCAATTAGAAGTAAAAATATCGTACACGTTCATTCGTTATAACATTTGTGTTGAATGTAACTTCGCCATGTTGGTTGATAGGAACAAATGGATGAACGTGATGTCACGAAATGACGTATCATACAGTTGAGAAATTTAGGGTTCTGGTAAGAGGCGATCGTAGCTGGATGGCTGAAGCGGCTGCCCGGTGTGAAGTAAGGTCGCAGGTTCAAATCTTCCCGGTCCCATATCTTTTTCAACTGTTTCTTAGTATAATTTGCTAAGCATAGCTAAAAATACTATAAAATAATCAATTAGGACTTATACTTACTCTATAGAGAAGCAATAAAACGGCAGAGCAGCTATCGTGCTAAATTGAACCAACCAATCTAAGCTACACTTAGTCCACCCAATGCAATCTAATGTCTCGTTTAACAGCTAAATTACTCGATTAAAGCATTCAACCTAAATGAAATCGAATGCAGTCCGATACAGGCATTGTCATGGCAACTGTCGCCCAAACATTGCTCGTATCTGGGTCGCAAGCGGTCAGATCCCATAGACAAGTGGCAGCGACAGTGCAGCGTTTTTCACGAATAGATAACGCACAGCTTGGTGCGAGCGAGGGGTCTCAATTCCCTCTCTTTCGCACGTGGTAAGCAATCACGCACGTGCCGTTTGCTATTTTAATTAATATGAACCGTATCGAAAATTTTAAAAAGGCTTATTTTTATTTTATACAGCTTAGCACCATTCGAGAATCAACGGCGTGTAAGTGAGTGGGAGTTAAGACCCTTCGCTTGTACCGAGCGTTATGTTATCTACTCGTGCTCAAAACTGCATAGTCACTACCACTTGTCTAGAAGGACAGGTCTACACTGTTATTCGCAAAATTCCACGGTTCTACCCCTCCTGTCCACCTCGTGAAACAACTACATACTTAAGTGTACATTATGGAGGGTTATATGAACACTTACAGATAATAGAGAAGGTAATGTAGTGCACTTTGTAGAAATGTGAATGAATAAACTAAGAGTTGTACGGTTTTTCTTTGGGACAAAGACAGTCAATGCGGCGACTTTTCTTTTTTGTTTGCACGAACTATTTATCGTTCTGCGGCATTTATTTACTATAGTTCCGCCAAGTTATAACTCTGGATAAGTCTGTGATAGCCTATTCGAACACTTTTTCCCGATTAAATGTCATTTTTTAGGGCAATTTATAGAAGAATTAACCAGCACTTAACTATATATTCGAAAACGCATCAGGAATTGGTTATATTGGGTTTTAACGTAATTGTTATAATGGGGGCCATTATAAATAAATATAATATTAATAGCAGCCCTGTATCTGATACATGACCCACTGCTGGGCTCGGGACCTCTTCTCATGATGCGAAGGGTTAGGTCATAGCCCACCACACTGGCCAAATGCGGATTGGTAGACTTCACACACCCTTAAGCACTTTTAGGTACTTCAATATATTATATATTCTAAATAAATATACTACATAGATAAAGTTTGAAAGGTTTAAAAATGGCAGAACTCTTATAAGCAAACTGTAGCACCAACATTTCTCATTGAGAGTCTCTTTTGTACTTTGCTAATTACAATATTTTTGGTGTCGTTTAAATGACTCTCTAATTAATGGCGGTTCATTAAAAAAATGTGAATGTTGGCCTAATTAACAATTAAATTAACGTGCCTAGTAATTTTGCCACAGTATTGAAATCGTCACACGAATTTTGTTAGTAAGCGATTGGACTTTAAATAATAATGAAAAATAATAGCGGTCCTGTATTAAATACTTTTCCCACTGCTGGGCTCGGGCATCTTCTCATGATGAGAAGGGTACACTCTAAAAAAAAATTGGTTGCTCCTAACAAGATTGTGATTATTGCAAACAAGCATCTTGATTCCATTTGAGCCTAACAAGACGTTATATGAATCAATTAAGGTGGATTTTGTTGCTCTTACCATCTGCTTCTTAAACAGAACAATTAGAACCTTAATCAAAGTCAACAAGAAAATGACTAATATGACGATATCAACATAATATATTCATCTATGGTCTTGGTTAATATAAATATGAAAATGACTACTCTAACTAATTCTCATTAATAAATTTGACTAAGAACTTCATCATTATAACTAATTCATATTCGTAGACTCAACTAAGAACTTGATCATTATAACTAATTCATCTTCGTAGACTCAACTAAGAACTTGATCATTGTAACTATTCATCTACGTAGACTCAACTAAGAACGTGGTCATTATAACTAATTTATCTACGTAGACTCAACTAAGAACGTGGTCATTATAACTAATTAAAGTTCGTAGACTCTACTAAAACCATGGTTATTTTAAATATGAAACATTATTATACCAACAAAGTTACTCTTAATCGAATGTACTGAGATACTTTGTCTCATTAACTAACACCGATCTATTATTTGGGTCAGCACTTCAAATGCGTATTTAAGAACACTTTCAGTATTAATTGAGATTTATAAATACAACCCTTACCTCCGGTTTTTTAAATGCTTTGAAAAGGGTTGTATTTAAAAATCGCACTTAATACCGAAATTGCTCCTAAATATGCATTTGAAGTCCTAACCCAATTAATTAAGATAGCGTCTTTCTTCTTCTTCTAGAAAAGAAGAAAGAAAAAGAAAGATAGCATCTCAAGACCGTACCCAGAATGTTATCTGAGTTGAGTGTATTAGTGTATTAATACAAGTATATTCAAACTGTATCTATTGATAACTATTTTGACTAACAAAATTTTTGTAAGTTGGTGACATGTTAGGTACCTACATAAATTTGGTCAAAATGAAACAAAAATATAATTAAAAATAGTTATATAATATTATATTCATCGACTACTTAGATAGTACAGCGCAGGGTAAAATATTTTTTGCCATTGCTTAAAACATTTATATTACAGGGAATCGGCGTTCTAACTTTTTTAATAACAATATTTAACAGAGAAAACAATTTTACACAGCTTATTTCTTAAGCAATTATGAATAATCATCAGTCACAATATTATTTGTTTATTGTATTATTAACAGTGGTCTAAAATGATTACAACCAAAGAAAACTAAACTTTGTTGTAACAATTTGCTTATTATGTACCTAAATAGGTATAAAACTAAATACTTAAGTAAGAATTATAGTAAAGAGAAATTTAAACATAAACAATGTCATAAACAAAAGTTTTGGCAACGTTGATTAAAAAAGAAAAATACAATAGGTATTTAAATATTGCAATCCGTAAGGAGAGACTCAGCAGCAGTTGATCCTTTATCAAATGCGGATGACATTTTATAAAACGCTTTTTGTATGAAGTACCACACAGGGTATGTGTCGATACCATACTCTGCATTTAGGGCCATATTATTTTATAACACGTATCAACTGCGTGTAAGACATTCTCTCATAGATGACTGATTTATTCGCAACTATTAGAAAAGTATTTATTTTGTCCAGCGACTCACTCACTACAATAATATAAGGTTGGGATGGCGCTCCTTTTTGCAGAAGGGTTGAAAGGCGGAGTTCTATTGCTTGACGGATTTCTGCACTAGATTTTACGTGCTTTATAAAGCCTTCCCGTGCTTCAACTTTACTTGGTTTCCAGCTTTGACCTGCATCTGAACCGCGTTTCTTCTTTTGTTTATCTGCTGCCGTGTTAAATAAAAACGGTATAGATAAAAATCCGGCTAAATTTGATGTATCTTCATTCGATGCTGAAAAAAAAAGAGATGTCAGCAACAAATTTTATTGGAATCTATTTACTACATAAACAAATTTGAAGGGTCAGCTTTTCACTAAATGCATATAAAAGTATATACGGTACCTACATCCAAAAAATCTATTTATAAATTTTTTGTCTATCTGTTTGTTCCAAGAAATCTCTGAAACGGCTTGGTCGATTTTAACGGGACTTTTACTGGCTGATAGCCGATATTATAAGGGGTAACTTACGCTACTTTTATTTTACGAAACGGCTATAAAATAAAACCAAAACCTTCCTAAACCCCTAAACCCAGGTACCTACCTAAACCCTTGGGTTCAGGTAGGTACCTATTACATTTTCAATAAGCACCATAAAAAAAACTTGCGTCTGAGATACTTACGGGTGAATACTGGTATTAGAGCCTCTAAATCCCATGTCTTGAGCAGTTTGCTAACTTCTTCCATTTCCAGTAGTCAAAAGACGGCATCACACAGGATAACTGCACTTGTACTTATCATCAACGTTTAATATATACCTAATCCTCTACAACATCTAACGCACTGAATTAAATTACTTGATACTAAAATGACCACCAAGATTCTAACTTTAAGCAGAGAAAAGAAGCACAGCAGGCCACTCCAAGGCACGAAATAAACTAGTTTAGACTTGCTTTGCTTGCATCGCTCAGTCACCTTCCACCAAAGATAGATGCGGGCGGGTAGAGGGAGGCATAGGGAGGGGTCGATCTCTTGATCAAAACGATCAATCGAATGATTAATTCAACTAATATGAAAGTCGATTCAACGTTTTAGTTATAGTAGAATGTAACATTAAATTTTAGTTGACGTTATTATCAGATCTTAGTTAAATCTAACAAGACAAATTGTTAGTTTTATAAATAAAAATGATCGAAACTATCATTTGATTTTGATTGCTTTTATTACTTTATTCTAAATTGATTCAACTGACTTATTTGTTTATGTTAACTAAATAAAAATGATTAAGTTATACAAAGAAGTGAATAATGATACAAACAACGTATATACTTGTTAGAATTAATGAACATAGGTACATTGTTCGTTCAATCAAAATGAACTTGTTGCTTTAATTAATCAGCTATCGTTGAGTTTCGTAATATCATGGTTGTTTTATTCAATTTAACGTCAACTAAGAGAAAATCTCTCTTAGTTGGCCTCGATTTTTTAGAGTGTAAGGCCATAGTCCACCACGCTGGCAAAGTGCGGATTGGTAGACTTTAGACACCCTCGGGCACTTTTAGGCAGTCTCATGCATGCAGGTTTCCTTACGATGTTTTCCTTCACCTTTAGCAAGCAATAATTTATATGACAAATACTCACATATGTTCGGAAAATCGGATCTTAACGATTTATTGACAGAGGTATGTACCTTCGACTTAGCAGTCCTACGGTCTCACACTCGGGTATCGCTGCTATTTGCTGTAAACTTCAAATAGTTTTATTAAACATTTCATATGTGTATCTGAATTTCAGATACATATTTAAGGTACTGCATGACTAAGAAGAAAATGAATTTCAACACAAACACAAAACTTTTACCCGAAAATAATACCATAAGTTACTTTTTAAACCTTAACCAAAATATACACTGATCTCGCCAGCTGATACCGAAGTTAATAAATTGTGACAAGGGTGCAGAATAAAATAAAAGTAATGTGAAATTCCATCAGGAGCGGACTTTGGTAAACAAAGTGAAATATTCGAGTGGTATGGAGTCAATAACTAAGTCAACATGATGCCAATAATGCAAACACTAGACGATGGACTAGCATATCGGTTCTCAAACTTTGTACGTTGACCCCAGGCTGGGTATAAAAAAAAAAACTATTTGGATATTACAATGTTGTTTGCCAATGACAGTAATTTTCAAGATTTAAAGCCGTTTTGACAAACACTTAATATTGTCCATATTAAGTATTGTTGTTACATCTTTTGAACTCACTCCGCGTTTTATTCGTTGTCAAATAGTGTCCTTGAACTATCATATTTTGATTTATGACGCTTATGCCCTGAAATAACTCGTAAGGATGGCGTAATAATTGTCTGCACGTGTGGTGTAGGGTTTAAGCGGTCGCCCCGCCGTGTTGTGAGTTCGATCCCCACATGAGAGAAATCAATTTGTGTGATTTGCAAAGATTTGTTCTGAGATGCGTGTGGGAGTAAATGTGTGTATTTGGTTTTATCATTGGCATCATTAGATAGTGTAATTGCTACTGGCATTCCATCTTATGTAAAAATCTTAATTTATAATTTTATTTATTTTAATTTGTAATACGCGTCTATATAGTGGATATCTAAATAATTTGAAATGTTTAGAACCACTGTAATATTGCAAACACTGGACTAGAATATTTAAGTGTAGTCAATATTTCTTGCATTATTTACTGCAATCAGAGTTTATATTGGAGCTCGCGTGAGTATACACGGCAAGTCGTCAGGATATATAATGCTCTTTGTTTAAATATAGGAGCTGCAATTTTTATAGAACTAGTTCGTATTTCTAGTTGATACTTATGCGTTGTTATGTATTAAAACGAATTAAGTTATGGTTAAGTTATTTAATGGTGCAGTTTCTTTGATTTTAAATTGGTAAAACAAAATTATTAAAAAAATAAGAATTAATTTTAAAATAATGAAATCAAATTACGTCAAATACTGGGCAATTCGATTTGTTATGACACTTTCCTTGAATTCCATTGAATTTTTCAACAAATTACATCAAAAGCCCGTTTCGTAGAATCAATCATACATCGTCTTTGCCCTTAAATTTTCACAATAAGAAGGAAACACAATAGCTATCGACTGGTTTTTGTAGTTTTGCACAAACACGGAATATCAATCGTGTATTCATCAATGCGAAAAAATCGTACAGAACCCATCGATATTGCTTTATTAATATTTGATAAATCTATCCATTACTCCATTTCATTCGGTGAATGATTCAACAATTTTTCTTCGATGAAAATGAACGATATTGATAGATTAGTACTTCTCAATCTGAGTGAGTTCAAGAGACTTTCAATTAGAATGTCTTCAAAGTTTTTGATTGGAGTATGAAGAGAGAAGAGTATGTATTTTGATAGCTCTAGATATATTCATGGTTATTTTTACTTTGCCAAATCACTGAATGTAGTTTTTTAGATTTAGTAACAGTATCCATTTCAATAGTTTTAACGAGATAAAAAGAAAAACAACTAACGATTATACAAACTGACTTTTGTGAATTGTCATCGGAAAACGTGACATTTATAATTCGTTTTTTTTGTCAAATCAGTGGAATTGACTCTGTTACTAAATAAACCATTTTCAGGGTAAATAAATACCTATGCTCGACGTTTCGAATGACTTGCTTCATTCTTGGTCACGAGCCGACTGGTGAAGCTCAGCGTCGTCTCCGTGAAGCGCGGATATTGTCCACTACTCTCACTTCGTCGTCACAATTTTTATTTTTATTTATTCGAACTAAATGTGTAAAACTATTGTATTGAAATTCAACCGTCAACTTTGTTAATTTAAGTGATTAGCGCTTTTTTGAATCATTTCAGTGATTTGATAAAGTTTGTATAAAGAGCCGTCTCTATGGTATAGCCGTCGCAGTCGTGAAACTTGCGACCGATTATAACATTACCTTCCTGTTTGGACAGCAGCCAGAATTCGGCTCAACGTTACGTGAATATTAAAAGGTAGCTTTCTGACCAACGTTTGACTGGAATTGCCTTAAAATTGCTTTGATTTTTTGCCTCTAATTTGTGCCAAAAACGCTTAATAACTAGCTCTGAAACGATAAGCTTTACAAAACAATTTTGGGACTTCTGTTAAAGTTTGGCAAACGTTCGATCATGGGCTCATTGTGTTTTCTTTTTAGTTAGTCTCGAAGAATTTTACTTCTAATAGCACCGACACAAAGTTTGACTATGGAATCCAAGACACAATTATTATGAGCAGAATGAATAGCATGTCGAATCCACTTTTGATAGATAAAATGAGCGTGATGCGTGTAATTCTCACCAAGAGATCCTAATCTCCCCCACTTTATTATATTACAGCCCAGAAAAAAGACGTTCCAATCCTTACAAATACGTTTCTACAGCGATTGTCGGCTATCTATCCTTTGTCATTTCACTCAGCCGCGTCGGGTAGTTTGCATACCGAGGGGCTGAGGGAACGATCCAAACGCTTGTAATATTACGGAGAATCTGGCGAGAATGTAATTCAGCAGGATAATTTAGAGATTACGGTACAAGGATTATTATTGAGTATGAGTTGAAAATTTATATTTCACTGTTCTTGTGGTCCTATGACTCAGAAAATGCTAACGAAAACCTAGTTTGTGCACAAATATTTACATAAGACTTAGTTATAATATAACATAACATGACGTCATTATATTACCTAGAAGGGTGTGGCAGAGGTGTAGAACACCCACACTTCACCTGTTATGTTTAGGTCCCATGGGATAGGGGGTAAGCCTATCGCCATCCACCGGGCACAAAGCCAACTCCTTGCTGAAATTGTGAATATTCTGACGGAAGGTTCTAATAACACTGCCCGACCCGGTAAACGAACTCGAGACCTCACGGTGATTTTTCGCGGAGGACGTTAATTTTTTTAAAAAAATCAGCCGTCACTAATTTAACATTAAAGAATATTAGTGAGTGGGCTGGCTCTGGATGCTGGCCATACTAGAAAGATATTTTAAGAATGTATGAAGGCTCACAAATAGTGCCTCTCCTCGTGCTTTAATAAAAATATGATACCTATTAGCAGTGCAAAAATATTTGAATTTGGAAAATATTTGAAGTCATCGTTTATCTTGCCAGCAATAATATGAAAAGCATGTTAAGCGCACTTACTTTGTACGAAATAGGAATAGAATTATCCCTCTAGGCGTCCTTTTTGCCAGTACTTTTTGTATTGGATAGAATTTCCCCCTACGGCATACAGTGCCAGAAAATTGGTAAAAGGTACCTTTAAATTTAGGTATGCTTTCGATCTCACATATCCATGAAAGAATTGCATGTCCGTTTTATAAGGTACTGTAAAATAAAATGAATAAGGTGCACTTTGCAATTCTAAGTTTGAAATTTCTTTTTACGTTTAGGATATAATTGAAAAGAGAGTGCTATAACCTGTCTGTGTTGCAGTAACGTTTTATCGTTGTTACTCTTATTTTCATAGTTTAGTTCAAATTTGAAGGACTTCCATATTTATATGGAAGTTTGAAGTTCCTTCAAATTTGAACTAAACCAATGCCTACTTACCAATAAAGCCTCTACATGACTTTTGATATGATCATAACAAAAAAAACATTACATTTGTTTAAGCAAGGGACAAAGAAACATGTTATGATTAGAAACAAAAAGCCACATTTGTATCCTACTTTAGATAGGAACAATGGATGAATGTGACGTCACAAAATTACGTAACATACAGTTGAGAAATTAAGCTTCCAGGCAAGAGGCGATCGTAGCTGGTTGGTTCAAGCACTTCAAGCGACTGCCCGGTGTGCAAAAGGTCGAAGGTTCAAATCCTGCCGGTCCCATTATTATCCCTGAACATCTGACTTGGCTATAAACAAGTCAGAAATACGTCTTTATTCTAGATGTACTTTATTTTCAATTTTATTACTAAATCGTACCTACATTGAAAATAAATTAAATTAGTGCAGTGTTTTATGTGTTTATGCATTTTGACATTCATACGTGACAAAAAAAGGGTCATAGCTGAAAAAAATTACTTCGCTTTCTTGTTATTTTGCCTCTCTAGTTTTGAAAAAACTACGTTCAACATCTTAGACATACGCCCTGTTTAAATCCTATCTAACAAACAAACCAAATGCCACAATGCTTCACAACAATCAGAAATGTCCGTAACAAGGATATACAGCGTTTCCATTACCTCATACATTTGACTATTGTCCTTTCCAACAATGGTTCATTAATGTAACATGACTTGATATAGCTCCAACGTTTGCTGTTTAGTTAGTTTAATGTTACTGGGATTCAGATCGCTTAATTGCTGTTGATTGCTTTGTAATTCATTTTATATAATATCACGTAATAAATCTATCCTGCATACAGTCCCCAGAAACGTATGAGACATTTCAATGTATTATTTGGTGCATTTTTGTTTTTGTTTTAAATATTATGTTAGTGTATGTATACTATTACTATTACTTTTATATGTTATATAAATTATACTAAATTTTATTGATATATTCTGAGTTTTTAACATAGATTTTGCTCTGCACATATGTTACATTATTTTCCTTATCTGTACTTATTCTTTTGTGTATGTGTATTTTGCGTTTAAATAAATAAATAATATTAAACGTTTCATTTAGGTTAATGGAACTGCAAGCCAGGTTATGAAGAAAACTTTGAAAATTAATAATTATGCAATTTTATTTACGGCACTTTTAAATATGACCATTCACCCTCATTTCACCGGACAAGTTCAACGCCGAGCGCACGAGGTGAGTTTTCGATCGGTCCGTTTTTAAATACTAGCTTTTGCTTGCGTGGTATGTCGATAAAAAGTAGCTTATATATAAATCCAGGTTATAAGCTACATGTGTGCAAAGTTTTATCAAAATCAACCAAGTAATTTTTGCGTGAAAGAGTAATAATTATAATATATTCAGCCGAACATCTATACTCACAAACTTTCGCCCTTATAATATAAGTAAGGGATAATCACTTGTATAATTATAAAAATACAATAAAAATAAATGTACTATGAAAACCAAAAAGTACGAATATTATAGTAACACCTTTTTTAAAAATTAATTCTGATGTTTCAGATTTTGATTTTTTTCATTGCGAGTACGGCTTTACAGTAGCAAAGGTAAAAATAACAAGCTATTTTCCAGGAAAACCTGATGCAGTATGTTTTACTACTAACTGCCAGGCTTTTCTGAAATCAAATTAAAGGCTTCGTTGCCCATAAAAAGACTTCATTTATTTATATTACGAGCTAGCTGTTGCATGCAACTTTGACCGCGTGTAATTCATTGTTTTAAGAAATAGCTGCTGCCGCACTATAACCAAGTTCAACCATACTGCTCCACTCTCATGAAGTTTAGCATAATGTTAAATATCAAAAAACCTTTATCAAGATTTGGACTTTACTTATAACAGCCCTGTATCTAATACATGTCCCACTGCTGGGCTCGGGCCTCTTCTCATGATGAGGAGGGTTAGGCCACAGTCCACCACGCTGGCTAAGTGCGGATTGGTAGACTTCACACTCCCTCGAGCACTTTTTAGGCACTCTCAGGCCATGCAGGTTTCCTCACGATGTTTTCCTTCACCGTTAGCGAGCGATAATTTATATGATAAATACACACATATCTTCGAAAAGACGAATCTCAACGATTTTGACAGAGGTGTGTGCCGTGGGTTCGAAGCCGAGACCTTTGACTTCGCAGTCCTACGGTTTCCCACTCGGCTATCGCTGCTTTCGGCTATCGCTGAGATTGGACTATTTGGCCAGATTTGGACAATCAAGCACAAATATAATTATCAAAATTTCACTACTGATGGCTATAGCGGCTGCCCGGTGTGCAGTAAGGTCGCAGGTTCAAATCCTGCCGGTCCCATATCTTTTTCAACTGTTTCTTAGTATAATTTGCTAAGCATAGCTAAATGCTATAAAAATAATCAATTAGATGATTTATTTGTATTGATGATTACCGGCCAATATCTTCTTGAAGTCGATTAAACACGACTGTACAAAAGTACTCTCAAGTTTCGTCTAAACTTATATGCAAGTTGTAATATAGTTTAACCAATAACTTGAGCAAAGCATACCTTTGGAGGGGGGCGTCCTCAAAGAGACCACCTTATTCCTTGCGTACTAACACTACGTAAGACGTGAGGGTAGTCGGGGCAATGACCTGTGTGCAACTAATATATTACGGCTCCGGTATATTATTTACCTATAAAAGTAACTATGTAAGCAAACTGTCCGAATCCTAACTAGTATTATAAATCCAAAAGTTACTCTGTCTTTTACGATATCCCGCCTAATCGGCATGACTAATTATAATAAAATTTTGTATTTCAAAAAAAAAACCTAGGGAAGGACTTTTGTATTGTACGACTTTTAATTTTATTTAAATTACTTGCAATTTGTAAGTTTTTTTGTATCCTTTTGATGGTAAAGAGATCTTTAAAACACAATCCCACTTATACTTTTGTTAATGATATCATTACCATTGGTTTTTTATAGGATAGGCATGGGTTTGACCACTACCTCACCATGTTTTCAATTCATAGGTTTGATATAAAAATATTATTTTATTAAATTGTGTACTAATACATTATAATTATTATCCGTGCTAATACTTAAAAACGTCACAAATAAGCTACCAAACAAAATATAAAAATAACGGTTACAGCGGCAACTCACTAAAAATACAGGTAACAATAGTGTCCAATAAATCTAAGATTAAAAAGACAACCTACTCGCAATGAATTGCTTCTCGACCGAGAAATAAACTCTGGTGGAGCTTTGTTTCAATTAATGGAAGAATTGAATGTTGCGACTGTTGCTGTTACGTCTATATTACTGTGATTATACTCACTTTATTACGGTGGAAGGATTTAAAGTTCTTGAGAGGATAATGTTCTTTACTTTTGTGTTTTTTTTGTATTTTTGATATATTATATTTATTCTGGAAGAGGTCGTCCGCGAAAGACATATAGGGACCAGATAAATGGCGTCAATCAGAAAGAACATGTACGCAGTACACGAAACCGGTGAGCATGTATGAATGTTGAGGAAGCGAAAGAAGTACATATGTAAGGAGCGAAGCACATTGCGTTCCATCGTCTCTCTGCCTACCCTCACGTGGCGAAAGGCGTAAATTAATGTATGTATGTTATTATATTTTTCGAATTAAATAAATCAGCCAAAAACGTATAACAAAAGGAATAATCCGTAAAACTTAGAAAGAAGGGTATAATTTGTACAAGGGGTCCAATCTTTTACATCGCGTTAGAAATAAAAGTTCGTTACAAAAAGTTCTTTGGTTCGAAATGAAGTTGAATCTAACACCCAGAAAAATGCTCGAGGCGGTCAAAAGGTTTATCGTGTTATGGCGCAGTTTAAAAGATTTATAAGATTAAACCGTTTTAAAGGAATTTAAAGCTGTTCTCAGCCTTTGCGGTATTAATGTTTCATATTTTTGATCGGTATTTGGTTGAATTGTGGGTTCGATCCTACACGGGACAAATCATTGTGTGATTCACAAATATTTGTTCTGACTCTGGGTGTGCATTCTTCTTCTTCGTCGTGTCGATGGCTGAGTCAAATTTTATTTTGACTTGCCATCGTGGTGAAAGGATTAGCCAATTCGCTTTGGAGAATTCGCGAATAGGGAATCGATGTGTGCATTGTGTGTGTGAAATGTGTGTTTGTGAACAACGTCGTTTAAAAAAAAATCGTGAAATGATGTTGATCGAATTGAATTTATGCCTCTGTCCAAATATATAATTACGATTATAGTTGTACATTGTCCCCTTTAGTTGTTACTTTTATATTGGTTGTACTGATATTATTTATAGATACAAATTTTCGGAATGACTTTACATGACGAATGAAGCGCAAATCCTTTGTAAGGCAGTGCATTGTACTTCCATGGAAATAATTTGGAGTACCAAGTTACCTAGTCAAACTATTCCAATTATTGTGTTTACATTTTGTGTTACTATCCAGGTCAATCCATCTTAGGAAATAAAATCAAAACGACTAGAGTCTTCACTCTCTCGGAAGTTTAGGCAGACTTTTTGGCAATGATATTTGCTTTCATTTCCTCTCCATATTGTTTCAGTGGTCTTTGGCTACCATTGAAAAAAAAGTATCAGACATCAAAATGGATCCTCTTCAATCCTCAGCAAAATGATAAAACAACACATACGGAATCTTTGCATAGCAATTCTTGTACTCCCACTCTAGTGAATGAAACTGAATAACATCGGAGGAAGGTGTTTGCTTTAGTAATAAAAGTTATGTAACCCACATCATCCAGAGATTCTGTACAACATAGTAAAAAAACGTATTAAATCTCGTAAGTAGTCAAGAAGGTTTTTATAGTGATGATATTTTTTTGTTATTTGTGATGTATTATACCCATTCTCATCATGCAACATTTTCATTTCTTTTTTATAATTCTAAATAAAACCATCATCAATATCTTACAACTATTTCATACTAAACGTTCGTTAAATAATCTACAGCTTTTTGTAGTAAAATATTCCCCGAGGATGTTTCGTGCTTGCTTCATTTTAAACTAGATATATTATACATGAGTCAGTAACTCAATATCGCAATACGGTCGGTTGTTTACCACATTTAACATTCTTTTGTCTTTTTATCAAGTAAAAAAAATGTTAATTGTGAAAATAATAAAGTGTAATTTTAGTACCTTCTTTGTACCAAAAGTTAAAAAACAATTAGGTAATGTAATTGCAACTTTTTCGGGCAAAAATCTACATCATTCCTATCTAAACACCACCTAAACATACAAATCCATCTTCCATTCACAATTTCCCTTTGAAAACATTTAATTTTCCGGTCAATATCACCGCACGCACACATTCACACACCCACCCGTCGATGTGTGCTTCATACCATAAACAGTCGTTTGATTCCAAGAATGATTCCATAGCCAGAGCCGTTTTCCATGACATTTACGATGTATATATACATGTACCCATGTGGGTACGTACGTCAGGAATGTTTAAAAAGTTAAACTGATGTATTTAATCGAATTCCCGACGGTTGATGCCGTGGATCATCAAACAATCAGATAAGTTTCACGGCGATTCGAGAAACCCTTTTAAAATATTAAAATGCTTGGGTTATTTTCTTTAGGGATAGATTTTTCAGTTTACCGTTTAAAATCTTCGGTGCCAATTTATTGGTGTCTCTACGGGGATTTTTATCATGTTTAATGAGATTATTATTTAATTAATAAAAAGTTAAAATTATGCTTATTACAGGCCTGTAAAATTGCTTTTATCATAAAAAACAATATCAATAAATAAACCTAACCTATCTTAACTTAACGAAGTTTCCTAAGTTTTTAGGTGGTAGATTAGAGGATTAAAGGTAATACAAATTATTATACTAGCTTACATACCAAATTTCAGCTATAAAGGACTTCTGGAAATACCCTCTAGGTTTTAATGATTAACAGTGAGTCAGTGACGAAAGAGCGGGTTTTTAGATATCAATATAATCCAAAGTAAAGCTCTTGATATCATAGGCGGAGAATTTCATTTATCTGCTAAAATCCAAATTATAAATGCTCAAAAAATCGACGAAACACTTCGAGAAAAGGTAGGTAGTCCCTTCGTTTCGCTGGCTCGACTTGACGGGGCCATTGCCGTGTCCCCAGATTAGTCTTTGACATCCCTAAATCTTACAGTATAAATCAATAATCAAATAACCCCAAACTGCTATGCAGATCAGAAGCCAAGACACTCTCTGTAACAAGCGTTTATGACGTACCCAATTATGTCCTAATAGTTGTTTAATACGGTACCCGAGTTAAAGGATTATTTCGGCTACCTGGAAACTTCACCCATTAATATTCCTACGACAAGGAAAAGGCTGTTACGTCCAAAAACTTTTGTACGTAATAGAATCTTCATTTTACAAAGAGCAGAAAATAATTTGAACAGTACAGCTTATTTTCAAAGAAAGGCAAGGTAGTTGGACCAGACACTATTCAACTGAAGCGCTCAAAGATTGTTCCCAGGAGTCAAAAGAAAAAAAAGTTCTGTCGTGAACTATCCATTGATCAGTTGGCAATATCATTGTTGTTATGCTTACACAACAATACCACAGTATAAATATGTACAAACAGTACGGAAACTGCCTACAAACGTGCGAAACGGCACGCACACATAAACATGCACACCGACGAGACGCCTAAGCGATTGTCGCGGTGTTCTCAGTAGCGAGTGCCGCTTAGGCGTCTCGTCGGTGTGCATGTTTATGTGTGCGTGCCGTTTCGCACGTTTGTAGGCAGTTTCCGTACTGTTTGTACATATTTATACTGTGGCAATACTGCCCTTCATCTGCAAAATTAGTCAGAGTATCAGATAATAGCAGCGGTCCGTCCGTTTAGAGCCTTATGACGCAAAATTGGATCAGTTTTCAGTTTGGAGTACTATCGGACAGGGTTTAGAAATCAGTTAAATATAAATTATATTATATTTTGGAGCAAAAACATCTAATGAACATGATTGAATGCCTTTCATTCCTGGGAAGCACTTAGTCCAAAACGGGTCAATGTCCTATAAATCTTATTTACGCAAATGTAGTCGGATGTACTCAGGTATTTGACCTATTTGTCGTTGTAGCAAAGAAGAAATTGAAAACGGAATCTTTTGCTGTGGAAGCTTTAAAACCTTTTAGTCGGGACAAAATGCAATTTACATTCAGTCTGTAGGCAAGAACCTACAAGTTCGCTCTAGTGTAGTAATCGCTAGTTGAATCAAAGTTAGTTATCTCAAAACAAAAACGCAAAATACATGAAAATTCGTGTATAGCAAAGCCAACGAGACGAGATAAAGAATGTAAACAAACGGACCGTTACTGAGTTACATTGCGATAGCGAGGGATTATTATCTCTGTCCTTATCATTCGTACGCGCAGTTGACGTCAATTGATCGACAACAGCTGTCGTTGTGTGTTTTGTGGTACAGGAAAGCAGTCAGTACCGCAGTTGTCAACATTTGGTCCGCCATTTTGAGATCAAGTTCATTCCTGTTTGGATTGCGTTGGAAGTGATACATATTTTTTCGTCTCCGTATTTGCTCGGTTTTTTGTTGTTATTATTCCGTTTCTGTTAGTTTTATTTTTGATTTTTGCTGTTATTACTTAGTTTTAATATATTTATGTTATATTTTTTATGTTTTTGACAATATAAGTTCCTTGTCAGTCTTTTAGTTATCTAGTGTTTCTTTAGTTTATTTCCTATTTTCTTAATATAATTTATTTCCTTTTCGCCTGGTTTCTTTACCTCAACCCAATCCACAACAATAATAATTTATTCAAATAACCCCTGAACATTTGTTTACATTTTTTATCTCGTCTGGTTGGCCTTACTATAGTACTTTTTTCGATAACACATGATTTAGGTATTTTAAACTTATTTCCACGTTAGGGTTTTGTACCTCACAAGGAAAAACTAAACCCTTATAAGATCACTCGTTAATTCGTATGCCCCAACCCTTTTACTCCGAAACGTAAGTCATATTACGAGACAATCATAAACGTGAGATGTGAGACCAAAGTTTCTATGACAAAACTCTGTTTACTAGGTACATTTTGAAGGCCTGTCTTTTATGCCACGGTTTTATCAGAAGCATTTATCCTGTTTTCTCTTGTCATTAACACTAATGGTAGAAAGAGATAAAATTGATATCAAGTTATATTTTATTTAAAATTCTTTGCAGCCAGTATGAATCAATAGTATCGAGTAAAAACTTTTTAAACCAACCTTTCTAGCCTGATTTTGAACTTAAAAACTTCTTTAACGTTCTTATAAAGTTAGTTTGATGATTTTTTAGCATAGACTACATAAAAATATGTAGTCTATGTTTTTTAGTTATTAATTAAACGAAAAATCTGGGTTATATACACCTCTTCCAAATCTTCCTGAAATATTATTATTAAGTGAGGTTTTCAAAACACAGGAACTTGTTTGGAAACCACTGTAAAAACAATGTCTGTATCTCTTTTGGTAATTAACTTTATTTTATTTTATTTTATTTTTTCCTTTCTTCTGACTAATATAGGCGTAATGTTATGTTATACGTTTTTTTTTTGTCTCGAGCAAAACTTGGTTGATGGTCTAGATTTAATCATTATTGCTGATTAGTACCTACCTATTCAGAAGCTCTCCGCTGTGGCCCACTTCATAGTGATCTATTGAGTTTAGGCTCATTATAATGTTACTATAAATAATATTGTGAACTAACTAGAAAGTAAGGGGAAGGGTATACCGCGAAACTAATAATTATATAATATAATTCCAATAAAAAAACCGACTTCAATTACTAATAATGCTTATAAAATAAAAACTACTTAACAAAACTGAAATAATTTTTTATGGGAAAATCTGGCAGCTATTTCGCGTCGAACAAAAAAAGAATCACGCGAATCGGTCCATTAACCGCGACGTTATCGATGTACATACATAGAAAAAAACATACCGGCCGAATTGAGAACCTCCTCCTTTTTGGGAAGTCGGTTAAAAATTATATTGTAATTTAATATGACAAAGAAAATATGAGATAAATAAAGTATTGAAACGCATTAGATTCTTTTAAATTGATAATTCTGAACTTAATCTGAATCGACCATGGTGAGCATTTGTCGACATAATAAAGGCGATAATAGGTAAATGTACGGAGCGTTCAATCTCCTGTTGGGTTCGTATTGACGATATTGACGCATCCTAACTCCTAACTCTGCGATATTGGCAGATTCAGTTTCAGGCAGCTTTGTTCCACGCGATGCTTGTTTTCACCTCTGGGAATCACGTCCAAAACGGGCGTGAAAATATCGCCTCGTTGGTTGAGTGCATTTGGAGTTTAGAGTTTCAGACATGTTTCCATCTAGTTTAAAAGAGACAGCTTGTCTTGTTAAATCGATATTTTAAATAGGTGTGTAGTAGTTAATATACAATGATAATAATAACCGAATAGTTTGCCTTATCTTAATTAATACCACCTCAAAAACGTGATCTGAAGAAACTGAAAAGATTCATTACGGTATCCGTTTGTCATCGGCGAATCATGACGAGCTTTTATCGAATGGCAAATAAAATGCAATACCTAATTACCACGGGCAAATACGTTTTTGACGAGTTTATGCTTAATTTGTGGAATCGTTAGTAAATATTATTCTAATTTAGTTTTAGTGCACTACCTACATACTTTTAATATTTTACTTTTGTTTAATGACGACGAATGTAGAAAATATGTTATGTAATTCAACAATGTTCTCATGTAAATGATGTTATTCGTATTATGAGACGTGTGACGAAAATAGATACTTTAGTGTAATTTTTTCACAATACGTTTATTTCTTATCCTATCAATCATTTTACTTGATAATCACCTCACTTTAACAAAACGATTCTTGTCACAGAACAGACTGTCATTTTGTAAGTCAACGCCATTTATTTCTATTTGTCGGAAATACGTTTTATTTTTCGACATACTTTTAATGACTTTCAAAATGTCATCCTCATTAAATATTAAACTACTGATTTGTTAGATTATTACAATTTATTCGAAAATTAATAGTTCAGAACGTTTAAACAGTATGGAATTGATTTATTAAATTAAAGACATCAGTTAAATTATCTAGTTAAAATCACAACTCAATGCAATAACCTTATTTTAATCATAAATTAATATAAATAAATACAAAATCATTAACAAAAGTATCTTTAAACCTAAACCTAACATGTATGGGAATGAGCAATTCCCATCAATGGCTGTCGTTCAAATACGCCATCGCTCATCGAAAAAGACGACTGTAATTCAGTTACGCGCTTACGCGACGATCGGTCGACAATCCCGTCCATTCGTACGTACATAATATCATCACGCTCTATATATGGCATAGATATGGCTGTATTTTGCAGAGTTTTCGATGTAGCTAGTTAACTTATTACACAGAGGCACAAAATCAACCTTTTTTACGGAGATTTCTTTGGTGATATCATCTACTTGTGCTTCTGCCCCAAATCAGCCAAATATTCCTGCATTACGTTTATTTTTATAAAGAAATGGGTGGAAATTGAACTTACACAAACAAAGTCAAGAAGGTAAGGTATTAAAAATAAGTCCTTTGCATACCTATTACAAGTAGGTAATATAATACAAACAACTCCTGAATTAACTATTCCAAGGCATGGTGTTTGCATTCCCTCTAGTTTCTAATACAAGCTATTGCAGCAACAAAGATCTTGCTTCAAAGGATTACCCGTAGCGATCCCAATATAAGAGAGTGATAGTACACCGTCTGCACTTAGAACAGAACAGAACTGCTTCCATGCATTTACATTAAATTATAATACACTGTATATATAATATGTATTGTATATTTATATGTATAGAGTACTGTGTGTATATATTAATATATATGTCTATCATACATATACAGGGTGTATTTTTGAAACGGGGCAGTAAGGGCAAGTACCTTAACCGTTAATCAATTTTGTCAATAATCGAAATGCAAGCGCTGCATTAGTGTGGTACCGCAATAAGTATCCGTTGCGGCATGTGCCAACAAGAAAGGTTATTACAAATCTTTTGAAAAACCTGGAATTGCAGGGTTCTTTCAAAATACGCTTCTAATAAGTCAATTTTTTCACGATTAGAAGACATTTTAGCGAAAATCCTTAATTAATAACTCATACGAAGTTTCTCAGCTGAAACTAAGTATAACACACAGATTTTCGAATCAAATTCGAAATTTGAGGGTAAAAATTCTTTTTATTTACTTTACAGTCAATTCTACCCACTTCCAGGCCATAACAAAAAGTTAGACCATCGTAGAAATTCGTTTCTGTTGCCGAAATATATGGGAAACGTTTTTGGCGATTTCTGTCTTTTCTAGTACTGAAAGCTAACATGGTCCCATAGAGTTTTTTGATCCCCACATGAAATAGAATCGATTGGCATAAAAAAAAAAAAATTAACTTTTTGCATTTTTTTTGCTAACTGTAAGTTTTTTACAAAATCTGTGAATGCAGTTCAAAATGTCCCAAAAAGTTAGGGAAGGTCTTTTAAGAACGTTTTGCTGTAACTGCAACGGTTAAGGTACTTGCCCTTACTGCCCCGTTTCAAAAATACACCCTGTATATATGTATATATTATATATATTTTTTAATATATTGATAACAAAATATAAACATGTCTTACCATGGTATACTTATTGCACCTACCACTTTTAATCAGACAATGGCCTCAGGCATGAAGTTCGCCTTGAACATAATTTTGCGCAATCATAAAAAAAAAATTAAAAAAGGTCCGACTTATAAAATTTTAAAATACTGAAAAACAGCCTTTAGCACAAAGTAAATAAATACTTTAAAAGTAACTGGCCTTTTAAATAGCACCTTGTTTTTACTTTTCAATGATTTGCGTCACTTTGTAGCATGTTGAGGGTGTAAAATATTCAATGTTATTATGAAAATTCAATATACGAGAGCATTTTGTTTGAAATTTTTATATCAACGTTCCCAGCCTTTGACGTCATTGCCAAATTGGACGGTGGAGCGGATTATTTCGTTGAATAAAAGGTAGACAGGATTAATTAATTTTTAGCTGTGAACTTTTTAATTTCGCAATAGCACATTTCAGCATATTTCATTGTAGATGTAAAGAAAAGATGTATTTCCTTCTTTATTTAATAAGACGCCTTGTGTTGCTCTTTTAACAGAGCAATACAAGTACACTTATTCGATACCTTCACGAATAAGGACCTCTCTCTTATAAAAAACAATATTAACTGCTTCTTATTCAACCTTATTAACTAATTATCCATTAATTTTATCTACTAAATACGTTGATATTTTGTCAACGTCAAACAAAACAACTTTCTTCTTACACATAAAATCATAGACATAGACTAACACACTAAGAAGTATTAAATAATAAAAGGAAATACATATTTTCTTTACATAGATATTATGATTATCATTTTTAACCTACATAAAATACTTCAGATGGGGCAAAAACTTAGTATACGAAACCGGCAAGATGTATGAATGTTGAGCAAGCAAAAGAAGTATGTAAAGAGCGTAGCACATTGCGTTCCATCGTCTTTGCCTAACCCCATGCGAAAAAGGCGTCATTCTATGTATGTTTGTACAAAATCCTTTGAAATATTTCCATCCATTGATCTTAAACTACAATCGGTGGATACATTCTTCTATCTATTATAAAAGCTTCCCGAGCACCTTAAAACACACGATATAAATTGAGAAATTGTCGCCGCAGCCCCAGCAAGTTGCTACTAGTTATTTTGTGCTGCTACACTACAAGCTGCATGCAGCAATGTGCTATCGCCACGTCACCATGCCGGTATGATTTATGTGTCTGTGGCATAGGGTTGCCGGCCCCTCTTAGCAATCAGCCGACGCAGAACTAACTACGGATCTTAGAACAAAACAAAGCTATCGGAACTCAAAAGCCCTTTATTTAGAATAGTTCTGATTGTAAAAGGCAATTTAAAAGTACGAGGTTTTAGTTAGTAACTGGTTGGACACTTTTATTGGCTACTGCGTTCTGCTTGTTTAACTTTGTTACTCGTGCCCGGTGCCTAAAATTTGCGAATGAACATGAATTTTCCAGCCTTCAATGGCTGTAACTCTGATTTCCTGTTTGTTGTACTATTTGCATCAGTTCTTGTAATAATGAGACGCATGATATCGCAAATTTGTAATGTTATCCATCGAATTACTAACGCATTTACATTGATAATCATAAGACGTTTTGTGGATATTTACAGGCAGGCTATATTACTTATCTTTGGTGCGTTACAGATATTTTCATACGTTTTGTAGTCTATCTATAAAAAATGTATTGTATATATATTTAATTTCAATAATTTCATTTAGCTATAGTCGACGGGGAGACCGTGGGACTGCGAAGTCAAAGGCCACGGGTTCGAACCCACGGCACACATCTTTGACAATAAATCGTTAAGATTCGTCTCTTCGAAGATATGTGCGTATTTGTCATATAAATTGAATATAGAATCAAAAGCAGCTTAAACGCCTACATATCGCAATGCACTTGGCACTTATGACTCTATATGCTACTAATTATCGCTCGCTTACGGTGAAGAAAGACATTTTGAGGAATCCTGCATGCCTGAGAGGGCCTAAAAAAGTTCTCGAGGGTGTGTGAAGTCTAACAATCCGCACTTGACCAGCGTGGTGGACTATGGCCTAACCAGGCAGAGTGACATGTATTAAATATTTGTTTTAATATTTTAGTTAACATTGTTCACTTAATAACTAGGCAAATTAATACATTTAATTTGATTTGAGCTTATCCACAATAAATGCCGATTCACCATTGAACTGTTGTGGTATTGACTGGAATATTCGTTTTATTTATTGAGTATAAATATAACGAATATTTTCGAATTAGTCGAAAGCTCAAAATTAAAACGAAAGCAAAAGCACACACAGTTCAAGTAATTGGGTCAATTGATTTTCCCCTTTTATGCCATGACTTTTGTTTTATGAACGTAAAATATATTGGAGTGAAGCAGACAGGTGGCTATTCATCAATTAAAATATGAAGCCGTTTTGTTGACAGCGGCCATCGCGCCGTTCGACTATCGAATGGATGAGTTTTAAATATTTTTTCAATACAAAATAATTTAATTAAAACACTTCATTTTTTTATTCGAATAGATGCTTACTTAATCACTTTCCTCGATTTATACATACGAGACGTAACGAGTTACGACAAGTTTTATCCAATTTTTCATTTTGTTTCAAAGCTGAAAAAGAGCTCGCAAATATAAATACTGGAAAAATAAGTTCCTGGGGTATTCTATCACATATTCCGATTATCCATCAACAAATAAACTTTGTGTCCAAGTCGACAGACACGAGAAATTGACGAGGGTCTCATTCAATCAAGTGGCGAATGCGATGCGAAAGGTTCAATCATTTCACACTACACTGCTTTATATATGTTACAATGAATGTGGAATTACCGCGTTGATGCAGCAATTGATTGCGAAAATTAATTTGTATTATGTATTTAAGCTGATAGGCATTGCTGCAAGGCTAAAAGGCTCTAAATAAATTATTATTATTAAGTTAAATCTCTTCTCAATCCTTTTTGACTTTTATCTATAAGGCAGTACGTAATGAACAGTGTAAAATATTAAAATTAGGCTGAATTACTTCAAAGACCTACTATTTGATATAAAACATAACATTACCTAATATAATATCACGCTTTATTACACAGAAGGGTGTGGCAGAGGTGTACAACACCCACACTTCACCTGTTATGTTTAGGTCCCATGGGATAGGGGCACAATTCCAACTCTGTACACTATTGTGAATTTCCTTACGGATAGTTCACTAGTAACACTTTGCACGCCCCGGGAATCGAACTCGAAACCTCGCTGTGAGAGGCGCATACACTAACCACTAGACCAACGTGGCAGTTTGATAAAAATACCTTTAATTTTTACAATGAATCACCGCAGTTATATCAGTCAATATTAAAATTCTATGAAAAGTTCAAAAACAAAAATGAATAGTTCCTACGATCGAATTCTCGGAATTCATATATTTTGGACACCCATTCGTATTTTTAGAAATTGTACTACTATCCAAACACTCAAACTTAAACTAGATCAAAATTGGATATAACTTTATTTGGGTTTAAAGGGATTATATTTAAGGGGCTTGGTTTATTTTAGTTATGATTTGGTAAACGACAAGTCTTTGTTTTAATGTTAATTAAAATTATTCAAATACAGGGTTGTTAGACATGGTGAGTGGTCAATGCATGAAACGAACAGTAACCAAATTTTAATTATTGTTTAGCATTGGTACGACCTAGGGCAAGAAAATTCCACCATCCCATCTTTGACCAGCCACCAAACAATCCAGGCACAAAAATGGATTACAGGGATCCAGTTTTGTTAATTTTTAATTTCTAATTTTCGCAATAAAATGCTTAATTAGGTGCGTAACAATCAAGCTTTTTGAGTTCTTTGACTTTATAATATTGGAAACCAGCGACCCGCCTTGGCTTCGCTCGGGTTACTATGTAGTACTATTAGTAGTAGTATATTGTGCCAAGAATAGGTCCTGAGACATAATATCGTAGCTCTCAGGCAAACCAAGTCATCTGCAATTAGATATTTATTAGCTGTACTTGGCAAAACCCAAAGATAGACTCAAAGATCTTCCTCTTTTCCCTGGCAATAACTATCAGTCATGTTTATAGCAGATTCGTTCAGCTCCTTCATCCTCATTTTCTGCATATGCAAATCATGAAGACAAACTTTCTCAACTACCGATATCAATCGATTAAGCAACGCCATATTCACAACATTAACTTTCAAAATTCGACGCACGCACCTGTAACAACCACAAAACTCCATTAGTCTTGATCTACTAAAGAACTTTACAAAGCTGAGGAGGTTTTCTTGTACCTAACTCGGGGTTAATAAGTGGGTCGTTTCCTTCACTCATTCCGCTTAATCAAACCCCACCGCCTCCGCTTTGCGGCTAATAGAATCGGAAAACCATCAGCGGATGCTATCCCGTCAGATTAAAGGTTGTGCGAACGAAGTTACTGTCGATTCATGATAAAGGAGAACCAATGATTTTGTACTAAAAGTATGCCGAAGTTTCCGAAGCGTTTCAATTGGTCATGGCTCTTTGATTTTGCAGACATTTTAGTTATTAAGTTTAATTTGAAAACAGCCTATTAGCAGTGTTTTATATGCCTTTATTTAAAAAAAATATTGATATTTCCTATAAGGGTCAATGGTACAGGGTATCCAAAGCCCATGATCATTATGGTCACAGGTTCGATTTCCGCTCAAGACAAATCTTTATTAAATAAATTAATATTTATTTGGCGCACTAAATAAAACAGTAGGTACATAGTAGGACACTTAATATAGGTACAAAAGAAATCATAACATTTATAATGTTCTGCTGGTACTTAAAATAGGAAATATGATAAATAAATATATTCAGTTTTTAAACCAAAATACATTACTGTTAATCACAAAAATAAAATAATTAAACCTATAATAAAAATAACTAAAACTTAAACTATATACACTAATCAAGCAAACCGCTACCAGTGGGCATCGTTCCCGAAATGCTGGCAGCATTGCCACGCTGTATGGCAATGCTTATTCGTTGACCGAAAAAAATGCCAGCACTTCGGGAACGGGTTGACTCAACTAAACGTTTAGCGACGTCTTTATAAAGAGCGTGAGCCCCTGGACCCCACGGCCCGAGCGTCTCTACCCCAAAAGGCACAAACATATAGCCACTATCTAAAAGGCCATATTTGCGCCTCTTGAGGTTTTCGGCTGATTCTTATTTGCATGAACATGGAGTTTTGTTTTGATCTGGGTGTTTCTATGTATAATAAGTATTTACTTACAAAAGAAAAGTATATATATGTATTTATTAGTATCAGTTATTATACTAGCCATTGTACAAGCTCTGCTTAATTTGGGATTAGATGGCGTTGTGTGTATGTAGTGTGATGTTTATATATTTATTATAGCTGGGTTGTTTTGTTGACTTTTTTCACAAAACATCAAAATTTTTAGAATTAAGGTTAATATATGTTTAAGATTGCGATTATTGTTATAAACAAGTAACGAGATGAAAATACCTAAGGATAATTTCCTTAGTGAATTATTATATAATCCAGTAAGGTTCTTATTTTGAACAGAAAATATTGTAGCTACATATTTTTAAGAGCTCATTAGTAAGATTCGAAGCATCAAAAGAACTTAGTAAAATTAATCTTCTGGAACACATATTACATTGTGACATAACATCACGCCTATATAACCCAGAAGGGTGTGGCAGAGGTGTACATCACCCACACTTCACCTGTTATATTTAGGTCCCATGGGAAAGAAACCTATCCACCGAGAACAATTCCAACTCCGAGCTGCTATTGTGAATTTCCTGACCGAAAGTTCACAAATAATACTTTGCCCGACCCGGGAATCGAACCCGAGACCTCGCGGTGAGAGACGCATACGCTTACTACTAGGCCATCGAGCCAGTTAACACATAATAATACGTAGAAAATACAATACGTTACTCTGTGTCATGCCTATTGATAGTAATAATAATATTTTGATAATTATCATTTTAAACTCTAAAATCTAAACGAATTTCTTTTTTTTTTCGGGATATAACCCCACCCACACGCCACCACTGTGACTCCTGTTACTCCAGGATCTACAGCGGTAACCAACTGAAAGGCACCGTGCATGACACACGGGCAATCCCAGGGAGAGTTAAAATTGTCTTGGAACCCGCAACGAATTTAATGAGAAGTATATAGTTGGCATAGAAATCTTAATAATAAGGCAATAGAAATGTCAAAGACGCGTGACCTTGTCGCCGCGCATCTGTCAAGTCAAACACAAGTGCGAGTTGAGGAATTGTCGTCTTAATGTCATCGCAAAAAGAATAATTTTGTTTGCAGGAATACAAGCGCATTTGTCTAATCGAACACAAGTGCGAGTTGAGGAATTGTCGTCTTAATGTCATCGCCAAAAAGAATAATTTTGTTTGCAGGAATACAAAAAGTGGTATTTGAAAACCGGCGACATGCGTCCCAGTGTTAAAAGATAGTCGATAGCATTTCTATTGACTAGTTATTAAGATTTCTATGATAGTTGGAGTTGGAAAGTATGTATCTTTACTTCCCTCCAAAGCAAAGCGGGAGACTGAGTAATGCCAAATATAGACAAAGTGTCTATTTGGAAAGAGAATAGACACCACGGACAGCGACAAAACTATGGGGCCTAAATTTTATTGCTATAATAGGTATGGCAGAAACGGCTAAATGCACTCTATACGAATATTATAAAAGGAAAGGATAATACCTTATCGGCCCCCAAGCAATTGGATCGGTCTTAATGAAAATTGGTGTGGAGATAACTCACATTCACAGGCAAACGCGGGTGAACCCGCGGACTAAACCTAGTATAATATATTTATCGATGCATTCCAATGACTTTTAGTGTATTATAAATATATCAACATATTGTTATTATGATAATTATAATATTTATTTGGCAAACGAATATATTTAACATCTATTTAGCTTCTTGACCTTTTATTTTCTTATGATTTTTAATATTAATAAGGCTTGATACATATACATTATTAAATTTTACATTCCTTATTAATATTTGCCCTCATTCGTCGGTTCATTTACCGATTCCAAGGTGGGTTACCTTGGATCGATCATTCTTTAGATGAGTGATCTGATGGTAGAAGCCAGATATATATATAACATTGTAGATGCGCTCTGTGCTTCCGAAATATGTCCACCTTTTAAAAATGTTAGCAATTTAAGCACCGTTTATAGCTTAAGAGACGGTGGCCACTCGACATACGTCATTTTATAAAAGCTGAAAGTTATCCTGTTTTGCCTCTACCAAAGGTTAAAACAATTACCAAATATGGAATTATGGGCTATTACTGAGCATTTTAGGCTATTACTGCGGGTTACTGCTGCTAACTAACAAAGGCTGCTGAAGACTACAAAGAGGTTCAAAATGTTAATTAAAGTGTAAGTAAAAGGTTGTTGTAGTTTATATAAGTAATTAATGTTTAGGTGATTTTAATCCGAGTGTAATATGATGTGTAATGTGTGAATACTTATTTACGAATAAAGCATTTTATCTATCTAATATTTCTATGATCTATCTATCGAACAAACGACTACGACGAAAAAAGTGAACTCACTTCCATCGTAGATAATACGTTTTTGTGCGCCTTATGTATGATATAAGCACATCAAACGATTTAAGTTTCTGTTAGCAGCTAATCTAAGAGCTTTC
The DNA here is from genome assembly GCA_905147285.1 of Hypena proboscidalis. Lineage (NCBI taxonomy): Eukaryota > Metazoa > Arthropoda > Insecta > Lepidoptera > Erebidae > Hypena > Hypena proboscidalis. Next base: position 6,326,553 of record LR990132.1, read on the forward strand.
TTCTATAAGACAGGCTTATCATGATCAGTCTATGGTCAATCACCATACATTTCTTAGGATGTCACACACCAATCGATCGACGTCAGTTGTGATGTCATAACACCCTTATGATGACATCGCCTCAGGCCCCATAAAGCTAAAAGAAAAACAAATCATAAGAAAGAAAAAATGTAGTTGGCAAAAACCTTAAAAATAAAAATATATTCTTACGTATTCTCAATTTGAATACATAATCCGTTGTAGATTTCCCGCCATCAGTTATCCAAATAAACACGTTCTCTACAATGCGTATTCCTATACTGCTCGACTCGAAGTATTGCCAACTGTCATCCACACTAGTACTCGTAACTCAACGCTTTGTGCACCACATTACAAACGCGATCCTGTGCTTCCAATGTTTACTGGTAGTTTGTATAAGATATTGGAATATTTTTGTCCGAATACCTAACCTTTATAACACATACATAACATAACATCACGCCTATATTATCCAGAAGGGTGCGGCAGAGGTGTGCAACACCCACATTTCACCTGTTACGTTTAGGTCCCATGGGATAGGGGGTGAACCTATCGCTATCCACCGGGCACAATTCCAACTCCATGCTGCTACTGCGAATTTCCTGACGGCAAGTTCACAAATAAGAATTTGCCCGACCCAGGAATCGATCCCGAGACCTTGTGGTGAGAGGTGCATACGCTAACCACTAGACTATCGAGGCAGTGACCTTTATAAGTTTTAATATAATAAAGATTTCATTTTTAAAAGTAATATTTTTGTTTTTATACGACGTCTGCTGCGCTCTCGGAATGAATCCTGTGTCGCGGGGGTGTTTACAAACATACATTTCACACAAAGCACACCCAGAGTCAGAACAAATCTTTGCGGATCACATAAAGATTTGTCCCGTGTGGGGATCGAACACAACACCAGCGCAGTTAAAACGGCGAGGCGTCCGCTTTAACCACTTGAAAACCGTGCACTGAAATACGTAACTTTTATAAGTTATCAATAGTAAGAATTTAATTTTTACAAGTATCCAAATTCATCAATAACTACAGTGGCAAAACGTTCGCAGAACGTCAGAAGCAATTACACTATCCAATGATCCCAATATTGTTATTGGAACCATTGGATAGTGTAATTGCTTCTGGCGTTCTATCTAATGTAAATAAAAAAAATAAAAAAATTACTCACCGTTGAGACCGAGTGAGTTGATGAGTTCGCCTAAATGTTTTGCCACTGTAGTTATTGATGAATTTGGATACTTGTAAATGTGGATTGGATACTTGGAAATGTCGTGTATTTGGCCTTGCGGCCAAATACACACATTTCTCATACAAGCATACCCAGTCTCAGAATAAATCTTTGCGAATCACACAAAGATTTGTCCCATGTGGGGATCGAACCCACAACACTAGTGTCATATTATCCACCATTCATTTTCTGGAAACGTTTTTAACATAGGTAGTCTAATTTAAATTTATTATTTAGAGGGCCTATAATAAATAAGTGCAATAAGATATAAAAGAATATTATGAAGAATTTTCATTATCACGAAAAATGCGAAGGAATTCTTCAGTTGGTCGAGGACACTCGAGGGCTGTTTGGCCGAGGATTTTATATTGTGCTAGAATCGAGATATTACTTATAAGGTATGTCCTTATTGTTCAACGATACCACTAAAGCCACCATTATTGTCTCTGCACCTCCTCATGGTTGACTGGTAGCGAATGCCTTAGGCATTAAGTACGCCATTGTACTTGTGATGTACATAAAGTTATAAAATACAATAAAAATAAATAAAGCTTTTCTAACGTGGTTTCATATTATGTGCTGGCTTATACTTACTTAATATACTTGCCAATACGTTAAAATATGTTAAGCGTGTCATAAAATTGTAATTAAAACCATTTAAAAGATGATAATATTATAAAAAACCGGTTATTATTATGAATAAGCGGTAAAAGCACAATAATATGCTGATGGTCCTAAAGTTATAAGTCAATACTTTCTCAGTTTATTATTTACTTACTCCTGCTTTATGACTCGCTGTACAACGACTTTCACGCCTAAATAATGTTTTTAAAGTGTCACTTCCTGCGACTGAACACTGTCAGCTAAAATACAGGCTTCTGCATAGTTTAGTAAACAGTGCCAGTACCTTTATTTTGTACATATGTAAAAGAATAGCATCAAACAACTAGATAAGTAAAAATATGTATATACTTTACTTGTGTCAAATAAACATTTTTATTTTATTTTTTTATTAGTTATACATCAATGAAAATTTATATTTTTTTTTTACTAAAACCGTACCTGTTTTATTAAAAAGTTTAAGGTAGTCGTAATATGAGTCCAAATATTAGGTAGTTTTTGAATAAAGTAATTTATCTAGTGGTTATCTCTTACTTGACAACGATGAAATAATAAAAAAATAACAATTAAATACATTAATTCCGGCAAATCTTGAAATTATATTTATGAACAATTTAAAAACTACTTATTTCTATTTAAACTAAGTACACGAACATACCGATGTGCCAGAAAAGGTACGCACCTCAGCATAATACTGCAGCACATTAGCACCACAGCGCTGATAATCTGGTGCGCCCTGAATTAAATATTGTTGAGACTAAAATAGATCAGTCTCTTTAGCTTCTTCAAACACAAAAATATTGCAACTTTTTTTATTAAATGCCTAAAAGAAATCATTAACAGAACAAAAATTAGAAAAATATGATACTGCTTTCTATTTGTATGTGAACAGTATTTATATTATTTGCAAATATAAAAAAAATATTTGTTTTACCTCGTCCAAATACTAAGTAAACTATACCATAATATGCCCATATTTTATATGTACATACACAACAAATTAACAGCTACAAACTAGAGAGGTTTTAATAAACATTTATTGCCATCGGCCGGTCCCAGATCAACGTTATTTCTGCTCCAGGCTCTATTTGTCTCCGTCTCAGTGACAGAGAGCTATTGTTTCTGCTAGCCACCACAATATTGGTTCATTTTGTCCGACAAAGACTTATATTAATAGGCTTAAAACATTGCTGTTTCTCGCCTAATTTCACTAATTGTTTCGTAGACTTTTCATTTGTCATTTGGTTTTGCGTAGGCGAATGTTGGTAAAAGAGAACGTGGGTTATCTTAATGATCTATTTAATATAACATTCATCTTTTCTACTTCTATGACTAGTTTTAAAGTTTGACTATTGGTAAAATACAGTATTTGTCATTCAATTTTATATTAAAATGTTTACTCTTCTCGTATTTTTATTCTTAACATTCCTCTGCCTGGACCATAACATTTCAACGCATTTAATAAATTACCCTAAGACCGATAGTTCTAAAATTAAATCTTTTTAATAACAGCGTTTCACTGTGTAAAAAAAAACAGAAAAATGGCGTTGGATTAAATGTTTGTATGATTTTGGCTGTAACTTTACAAGACATTGTAACACTATAAGACATTTCCCCGAGTTTAAATCAAATAGTCAGGCACTTAGCTGATTTTTTGCACTAGATTTTTGTTTCATATTTTAATAAAATATCATCACGCACGCATTTTTATCCAAAAGTGTTTAGAGGTATATAACACTCACATTTGTTATCCCATCGTGACCCTATCGCCATCCACTTGGCACAATTCCAACACCGTGCTGTTATTGAGAACTTATTTAAAAAAAAAAACTTTAATAAAACTTTTGCCCGACCCGTGCACCGAACCAGATAACTTGCGGTAAGAGACAACATTCGCAACGAGACAGTTGTTTATTTAAAACACGTTTAAATATAACAAACAATAACATGAACAATATTTTTTATTAAAACTGACGTGAGTTTGTAACATTATTCAAATTATGAAATACGGGTGTTACTCACGTAATGTTGGTCTATTTAGTCGACCGCGGTTTCACCTATACTTCTAGGCATTATCAAAAGAGTGCGATAGTCGCAGCCTTGCACTGCAAGACTGGCTGCGACTTAAGCGCGACGTATCGCACTCTCTTGATAATGCCTAGAAGTATAGGTGAAACCGCGGTCGACTAAATAGACCAACATTACGTGAGTATTTCATAATTTGAATAACATGAACAATTTTTAAATTAATAATCACTTTGTTTGAACTACAGCAAATGTTTAATCAACTCTCGCAATCCTGAAAGCCTTTCACGTTTTACCCGACATTATTTTAAAACATTCAGTAGCTGACTAATTAAAATACTGGAGTAGTTTGTCGTTCCTATTGGAACTTTGTCCTTTGCTCTTTATTTTGTTGTAGAACCTTTTTATTTCGCTCGTGGGTGTCGTGAAGTTAGGAGCAAAGTAAGAAGCATTGAGCAAATTGGTTGTAAAAATAAACGTGCAAGAATGTTGTTAGGTCGTTTTGGACTTAATATGAATTTGAGTTATTTACTAAGTAATAATAAATCTACTATCAAGCTTGTATACTATATGTATTATAAGATTTTGTTTGGTATAGAAAGCGAAGGTTTCAGGAAGACAATTTTCAGTGCATTATGTAACACCACACTAAAATAGTTGACTATTTACCTAAGATGATGGCTTGGCACACATTTGTTCAACGTTAATTTTAATACCATGTCATTATGACATCTAAGTCCCGATTGATGTTATCAATGTCAGCTGGCAGCTAAAATATCTTCAACCCCTTGGATGTACACCTGTAGATCATCGGCATATAGATGATACGCTCCGAAGTTATGTAACACTATACTAAAATAGTTTAGTAATTTCACAAGTACTGTGTAAGATACTTTTGGAAATACTGCTTCGATAGTCTAGTGGTTAGCATATGCGGCTCTCACCGTGTGGTCTTGGGTTTGATTCCCAGGACGGACAAAGTATTATTTGTAAACTTTCCATCAGGCAATTCACAATAACAGCACGAAGTTGAAATTGTGCCCAGTGGATGGCGAGAGGCTCAGCCCCTATCCCATGGAACCTAAACACAACAGGTGAAGTGTGGGTGATGTACACCTCTGCCACACCCTTCTGAGTAATATAGGTGTGATATGATTATGTTATACTTTTGAAAATAAATAACAATGCAAAGTAGATAGTATAACTACTACAACTATTCAATACATTACATTACTTTTATTTTTTGCTATACTTAATGGAAAAAGTGTCGATTCACAACACGTATTATTAAAAGCAATTACATTCGTTGTGACGATGATCGTCCGTTGTTCCGTTCTAACCGAGAATCTCGTATTATCGGATAAAAAGGATTTTCAGCATTCAATGGCGACGCTTCGCAAATGCGTCTCATATTATGAGAGCTGTGTTTAAGCTTTTCAATTTAAGTGAATAGTAGTCACAAGTAAATATTATCCAGAAGATTGTGGCTGTGGTGTAAAACGCCCACACTTCACCTGTTATGTTTAGATCCCATGGGATAGGTTCATACCCGGCACCTGGCGGTGAGCGATATACAAACTATACTGCTAGACCAACGAAACAGTTAACAAGTAAACACATTTGTTTATTAAAGGAGAACAATTGCTTGGCTGTTTTGCATACAAATGTAATATAGGTTTAACTTTAATATTATTAAGATTTTATATTTGTTCATACATCTACTTCATGAACTAGCTTTTGCCCGCGTAGTATATCAATAAACAGTAGCTTAAGTTCTTTCTGAGGAAACTATCTGTATACCAAGGTTTAGTCGCGAAATTGGAACATCAAACAGACGGGGAGAAAACAGTTACATTGGAATATATATTTATAGTAAACATTTGTAATACTTTTAAAGAAACATTTTTGCTTTTAGAACCATTATTGAAATTCTATCAGGCGATGCTATACACCTTCTATATTAAGAGAATATATTTTTTAGGGTTTCGTAGTACCCATAAGGAACCCTTATAGTTTTATCATGTCCACAAGCTAAAATTTTGTACGAATATGTAAATTGACTATATACTTTCAGACACCGTACATCTAAACTGGGGATTTATTTTTCTTTCATCTAACACATACTGTTGGGTGTCGTTAGATAGAACGTTTAGAAACATTAAGAGGTTGCTATGACTGTTTTTTGATTTAGAGATATATTTGCTTTAGACTTTTAAGAGCAAATTTTGTTCAAGTAGGGCGTCTCCTACCCTCTCAAATTTAAACCGCCGCCGGCTCCAAAAATCTGAAAAATATCATGTTAGTATAATAATATGTTATGACAATTAAAGGAAAACTATAGCGGTTACGTTAACTTAATTAATTTAAGAGTATTTTTGTTTGTTTGCCTGCATTGTCCCACTGCTGGGCAAAGGCCCCAAGAGTATTAAAGGTAAAAATTGTAAAATTCCGTTACTAGAATTAGTACGCACTAAATTCAAAAATCTTTGAAAACAATGACTGGTAGAAGTGGTTATTGTTTAATATAAATAAACCTATTTGAACCGTAAATATGTCGTAACGGCTGACTACGGAACCTTATCGCGCGAGGCTCGACATGTACTTGGCCGTTTTATATGTAGAATATCGATTTTACCCTACTGTCTGATGGGGTATCCGTCATTAGCATGTGCCATGGAGATTGATTGCCGCTGGTATTAATAAACCACAAGCTAGCAGGGTGGCGAATATATTATGAGGGTCACATTTACATTTTACAAGAGATTGTTTAAATACCTGACCTTTCGGTTGTAGCCAAAATATTTTGTGATAATATATGAAAAATATAACAATAAAAAATATATATATATTTACTTTATGATAATGAACATAAAGAATAAATAAGCTACAGAACCAAACTGCCTAAAAAAGCTATTTTCATTCCCCAAAGTGTAAATACCCACGTTTTATTTTATTTATTATTTTTAGCACAAAATAATTTTTATTCTAGGTTGAATGTTAGGGTGATGCAGAGATAAGAATTAGTAGGTGCATTTGATATATGAGAATAAAATATTGAAAGAATTCTATGACGTTTTCAAAAAAAGATAATCAAAATTTAAATGATATTAAAAATAAACATAGCATTCATAACATAACATCCCGCCTATATTACCCAGAAGGGTGTGGCAGATGTGAACATCCAGTACACCTTTTATGTTTAGGTCCCAACGGATAGAGGATGGGATCGGGAGGATCTAAATTGAAAATGAATTAGAATACTTGTAATATTTTAAAGCAAATTTTAGCTTTGTTATGCAGAGGCATAGCAAAGCTAAAATTTGCTTTAAAATATAACAGTATTTAATAGTGTTGATTCAGAGAAATCAACACTATTACTTGCATCTCTCGACAGTAATAGTGTTGATCTTAATTCAAACTTACTGTATGTGACTAAGTGACTTATCACATCACATAGATGGCGCTAAAACCAAGTAAGGTTCGTCTAGCTACTAAGGCTGGCAAAAAGAGTTAAGAAATTTCGAGTCCAGCAGCATACGAATCCATAGCTGAATTGGCAAAGCACTTGGGGCGGATACCCAGGGGGTGAAGGTTCGAGTCCTGCTGGATTCTTAATTTTTCTACTTTAATATTATACAAAATTAGAATACTATTACTAATTTAATAACTATTTAAAACTTTACCTTACATAAAAGTAAAAAATTGTATTTTAATATTAAATAAATATTAATAAATTAATATGTTTATTACATATAATATTATAAGTGTTTGTATCTATCTATGCTTTACTTCAGAGACAATAATGTTCAACAATATACCTAATTCACTTCATAATTAGAAATCATATTTCAAAATAAAGTAATATTAAAACAAAAGCATGCAATAATTCAACAGTCTATTCAAGGTATGCCACTCGACGGCGTACGCGAAACAATTCGAAACACTTCACCGTATTCAACTGTGATATATGGATTCATAAGCAGAAAGAGTGTTGTTGGTCGTACCGGAAAATTGTGTAGTTGTACCCTATAAATCTAAACGGGTGTAGCAACAACTAAATTCATGGTCCGCTAAAAATAGACGGTGGAAATTTCTAGACATAATATATATGGCGGTGAAATCCCGTGAGGATATGATTTTTGTTTTCTTTGTGAGTGTTAGAGTGATGTGAATGTTAGACTTCATTATATTTTCTTCTTCTTTTTAAAAAAAAAAATGTTTGTAATGTAAAGTTGGCTGATAGTAGGACGTTTATCTGGTGAATATAATTAGAATTACTTACTGGTTACAAAATACTATCTCATTTCATATGGCATATTAAAAGTAGGTAAGCCTTAAAGGCATTTTCAGTGACTCCATAATTTTACTAAATATTCATTTCATAATTAAAAATCATATTTCAAAATAATGTTATATTAAAAACAGAAGCATGCAATAATTCAACAACTTAGTCCATTACAGGTATGCGAGCCACTCAACGGCGTACGCGAAACAATTCGAAACACTTACCCGTATTCACCTGTGATATATGCATCCATAAGCAGAAAGAGTGTTGTTGGACGTACCAGAAAATTGTGTAGTTGTACCCTATAAATCTAAGAGGGTGGAGCAACCACAAAATTTATGGTCTGCTAAAAATAGACGGTGGGATGCACGTAGACAAATATGGCCGGGAAATCTTGTGAGAATATTATGTCTGTTCTCGTCTTTTAGTTTGGTAAATGTAAATGTTAGATTATATTTTTTTATGAAAATGGTGAATGTAATATAAGGGGTGCATTTGAAATTGCGACATTTATTTAAATAATTGTTTCTGGACATGGCCAGTGTTTATTCCTATCAGTTATTTTTTTACGTAAACAAAAAATTTTACTGTTTTTTCAATAAATGTCCCTTTGTTGCATTCACCCTGTAATTAGGTTGTAACTAAGTTGTAAATTACTTTTAATATGAAACAGAACCTTAGTATTATTTATTTAAAATGTTCTGGTAACATTGAATGATTGATACATTTTAGCAAAAAATAGTTAAAAATGTTTAAAAGGAAGACGTAAATATTGTGTGCAGCAAAATTTTGTTACAAATTGCTCTCTTATTACTGCTGGTTCGTCATAAAATTCAGTTTAGTTTGATGGATAAGCTGATGTTATACACTATATAACATTATTAAAAAACCCATTAGTTCTTGATAACTAATAATAATAATAATAGTTATCAAGACGAATAACTACCGGCGATATATTATGAGGGACGGTACGGTGGATATTTGCCGTGCGTGCCACCGTCCAGGCGAGTCCCTCAGACATATTATCTCTGGTTGTTCTCGTCTTGCTAACGGCGAGTACTTGCACTGACATAACCTTGTTGCCAGGATTATCCACCTACAACTTGCCCTGAAATACAGACTTGTAGATACTGAGGTGTCGTACTACAGGTATGTACCTGAGCCAGTTCTTGAAAATGGCCATGTCATTTTATACTGGGATCGATCCATCATCACAGACAGAACTATTATAGCTAATAGACCTGATATTGTGGTGGTGGACCGATCTGAACGCCTTGCAATGATTGTCGATATCACCATCCCGCATGACGAGAATCTCGTGAAGGCCGAAAAAGACAAACAAATAAAATATTTGGACTTGGCTCATGAGATTGTCGACATGTGGGAGGTGGACTCGGCTATTATTGTACCGATAGTCGTATCCGTAAACGGACTGATAGCAAAGAGTCTCGACAAACATCTAAAGAGACTCGCGTTGGGTGGCTGGATCAGGGGTCTGATGCAGAAGGCGGTACTACTGGACACGGCACGCATTGTGAGGAGGTTCCTCTCTCTGGAGCCCTAACCATCGGTAGTTTGGTCCCTGTATCCAATGCCGGTGGGGTACTATTTTTTATATTTTTAAATATTTTTTAGTACTTATATTTAAAAATGTAGAATTTTATACTTTTATATTTTTAAATATACTTTACTTTTATAATTTATATTTAAACATATAAAAAATGAGAAAAAGAATTAAATGAGTGAATAATAATAATAGCAGCCCTGTATCTAATGTAATACATGTCCCACTGCTGGGATGCCTCTTCTCATGATGAGAAGAGTTAGGCCATAGTCCTCCACGCTGGCCAAGTGCGGATTGGTAGACTTCACACGACCTCGAGCACTTTTAAGTTATATACATACACATAACGTTTGTATGATTTGAAAATGGCAAATTCTATTTGAGAGTCCCTTCTGTACTTTGCTAATTACAACATTTTTGGTTTCCTTTCAATGACTCTCTTATTTGTAGCGGTTCATTGAAAAATGTGAATGTTGTCCTAATTAACAATTAAATTAAGCGTAACCGTAAGCGAGCGATAATTTATATGATAAATACACACATATCTTCGACAAGACGAATCTTAAAGATTTATTGACAGAGGTATGTGCCGTGGGTTCGAACCCAAGACCTTCGACTTAGCAGTCCTACAGTCTCCTATTCGGCTATCACTGCTTATCAATCTTGATAACTATCAAATTCAAATTTATGACAAAGACCAGCAGTAGTCGGCAAATATAACAAAATTTTGCTGCTCTCAATAATTACGTCTTCCTTTTATAAATTGTGTTGTATATAAAAAAAAGAAGTTTAACCATTGACCAGAATTTCTCGAACTCACGACTTTGTTGTCTCTGCTACAAGTGGTGTGGGGAAGTAGAAACTCGTCCACAAAATGCAAGCAAAGATGTGCTCTATTATATTGACTTACGGGCGCTTTATAGTGTATTCAGGAAACTAGTTTCCTCCCCTTCTCCCCCCGTGAGGAATACAGAGTAAGCGATGGTAGAGAGCTGTGTTTTTTAATTTTCGTATATTATTTGAAGAGCTGGCAAACAAAACGGTAGATATAATTAGACGAAATCAAATTTTACCAAAAAAAGTATATCACTTGCTTGCTTGAGTACTTATACCGTTACTAGTTCCAGCCCGTGGCTCCGCTCGCGTGGTACGTCAGTAAAAAATAGCCTACTTATGTATTTGCTGAAGTCTTGAGTTATCTCCGTACCAATTTTCATCCTGACAACACAGCAGCACCAGAGATACATGTCTATATCTGTATACACATATCAGTGTGCATCATAGATTATACAGACAGATAGAATCGTAGTATTCGTAATGTACATAAAATGTCTTTAAAAGACGAAATCCGGCTCAAAGACCATGCCTTGACTCAAAAGGTTTTTAACATCGAGTTTTATCTCGCGGGAGTAGAGCCTTTAAACGCTGGTAAAACTAGCGCAGGAAACGAAAGCAGCTGGTAGCAAAAAATAAAACAAGTTTGCCAGTAATCTCTACAATTTCACACTAACCTACAAATCCTGAATCGCGCTATTGAAGTTTTCATACCATTCCGATTGCGTTCAACAAAATCTCTTCCTACTACCGGGAGTCCTAGCCACAAGGTAAGGCGGTCCTGTGCAACCGCCTCAATGAAATGCATCGCAATAAACAATTCAGGCCTTATTCCGTGGATCATAAAACTCAAACTTAAATGTTTGTGCAATTCTGTCGACTAGATTTACTTCTAGTCTGTAATTGGAATACCCGTAACGCATTATAATGATGAGTGCATGAACAAACAAACACGACACTGATTGCACCTCAGTGGCATTCTTAGACTCCTATTTTGAATTTTTTGAAAAAAAAAAGATATTAGTTTTTGCTTATGCTAGTTACCGTCAGGCAGACAACACGCCTGTTAAAAACAAGATTGTTGGCAGATTTTTGTGAACAAGCTCGAAGGACCACTGCAATTTACCCACTAATAGTACCTAGTGATTAGGCTTTGATATTACTGACACATGAAGCATAACACCCCCGTCCGAAAAAGCGACATATTTAAAACTTATTTTCATCTTGAGGAAAGGGAACCTTGGTGGTTTGTAGATACACATTGGCTGTACTGTATAATTGCCACTTATCATCATGTGGACTACACGCCTGTTAAAGCGACCTTTGTGTACATTTTTAGAGTATTTATACGAATTTGTTATAAGCATATATATATTGCTACCAATCTTTTTCTACGTATGTTCTAAAACCATTATGTATACAGTTATATACAGTATAACATCGTTTTATTTGCTTAAAGTGTAAGAGATTGCAACCTTACGGACTAACTGCTCTCAGCTCGCCTTTAAATTTTTTTATATTTTTACACACCTTGCAAACCACCTCATCTAGTCCCAAACTAAGCAGAACTTGTACGAAAGGTACTATTTCGAGCTGCTAAAGTGGAAAGTTGTATGTGCGACATTCGACCAAAGTTAGCACTCCAAGAAAATTCAAACTTTACTCTTTTGTTGCAGAAATAACTTTTCTGTTTATTTATTTTTTTAACCTATATTGTCCCATTGTTGGGCAAAGGTTTCCCCTAAAGTCTTGCACTCTTCCCTATTTCCACTCTTTCACTAACAGCAATATTATATCAAAATTATCTTAACATCCAATAACGTAATATACAAGATCATTATGTGCTCAAGGAATAATATTTTACGTAAAGTTTGTCCTTCAATGAGCTCATTAAATCGACTACAATTTTAAGGCTGACTGTTTACTAGAGATTTTTTTATAAAATTACACTGTTGATTTCTTATCACGTTAGCTGTTTTTCTCGATAATTGCGATCTTCAAAAATAATAAGTCAACATAAACGAGGACCTCACTTCTGAAGAATATTATCAGCATTATCCTTGGAAAAAGATTTAACGAAAATTAGTATCAATTTACTCTTGAAGTGGTCAGTTTACGCTTCCACGACTAAACAACTGAGTCGATCATAAACATTGGTATATATAGTGTAGGACACCTTTCAGATTGTAGGGGTTTTAAATAAGCCTCAACACTTCTAAAGAACGAAAATACATTTATTTCCTTTTCCACACATTAAATTTTATACGGGTGGCAATGGATTAAAATAGTACATACATGATAACAGTTATTATCCAACTTACTTCACTAAATCAACACACGCACAATCTACCACTTTATATTCATATTTCTGATTATAAAATTATCACTTTCACAACAGTTCACTTTTAGGAGATCTTACTCGTTTGACAGTTCAACAAGGACTGCCGGCCGTTACTTTTCGCCTGGCGTTCACGTTTGATATTTGACAGATATCGTTCGACGACCGGTTGAATTAATGACATTTATGATAGTGTTGCTGGAAAAACGCTAACAAGAGATAGTTTAAAATCTATAAAAGGAAATAAAACACGCAGTCGTGCGCAGAAGCTAGTTTATAATAATTTAAATATATTTTATAGATAATTTTAAATTTAATTCAATTACAATTTTACAGTTATTTACAATAAAATATTTTTTTATTAAATTAATTAATTATAATCTAAGTTAATAAAAATTAAAAATACAAAAAACTATTTATAAATTTACAGGTAAGGTGTCATAGAATTATATCTTATTATTGCATTATATTTTCGTTTAAAAACAATTTATTGAAACAAAAACTAAAGTTCGTTTATAGCAACAACTTTCTTACTTTGTTAAAGTAAGAAAGTTGTTGCTAAAAACCAAATCAACGAGCCCTGACCAATTGAAACGCTTCGGAAACTTCGGCACAGTTTTAGTACAAAATCATTGCTTCTGTTTTATCATTAAACGGCAGTAACTTCGTTCGCACAACCTTTAATCTGACGGGATAGCATCCGCTGATGGTTTTCCGATTCTATTAGCCACAAAGCGGAGGCGGTGGGGTTTGATTAAGCGGAATGAGTGAAGGAAACGACCCACTTATTAACCCCGAGTTACTTACAAGAAAACCTCCTAAGCTTTGTAAAGTTTTTTAGTAGATCAAGACTAATGGAGTTTTGTGATTGTTACAAGTGCGTCGGATACCAAAAGCTGTTTTTAATGGAGCTTGTTGCTATAAGATACTTTGTGCGAGCACTATTTCTTGAGAAAATATATTTTATTATCCCAAATATAGGGTGTAAATGGCATCGTGATGTAGCCACTTACCAGTGATTACCACTTACAGTACGTATGGATTGGCGACCTACACATACAAATTAGTTTTCATAATAAGTTGCTGCGTTAACGCGATTACTCATAATTAATTTTATTGTAACATATATAAAGCAGTGTAGTGTGAAATGATTGAACCTTTCGCATCGCATTCGCCACTTGATTGAATGAGACCCTCGTCAATTTCTCGTGTCTGTCGACGTGGACACTAAGTTTATTTGTTGATGGATACTCGGAATATGTGGTGGAAAACTCAACTGACTTATTTTTTTAGGATGGATGGATAGGTATGTTTTGGTGCTCAATATTTTTTCCTTTGTCCTTCCATAATTAAGCAAAAAGGAAAAAAATATTGTTTGTAACAGATTGATTAATTTTGCATGTTTTATAGCAATGCCATGACATTTTGCTGTTACATCATCGACATCACACGGAGTTGCGTGTTACTGCCGTGTGATGTGCGTGCAGCCAGCTCGCCCACACGCCCTATGATCGCGCACGCCTAATGTGCGGTCAGCCTTAGTATAAATAAAACTTCAAAATAAAGTTCTATTTTTATTCCAGCAAGCAATAAGCAGTATTTATTGCTTGCTGGAATAAAAATAGAACTTTACAACTTACAATAATATCATAATCTCAGTAAGTAGATCTGCAAAGTCTGTGGAAGCGGTAAAGCGCGGCGCTAGATAATTCCTTATATCAATGGATTTCCAGTCGAGAAAGCACCGCGCGCCATTTACCGACGACTCGGCTAAAGTCTTCGTCTATTTGAGAAAATCCTTCTAATTCAATTGCCATTAAACTTTTACAGAAAAAAATTGATGGTTTTATTTGATACTACATTTCAATTGTAAGATTTTGTTAAAAAAAATATTTAGAATCCTTATAATCCAAACAATAAAAAAAATAAAAAATAAAATTTTCATAAAAAATATCTAAGAGTGTAAATTCTAATCTGCACCTACCTATGCTTATCTCTGCACCACCCTAGGTTGACTGTTAGAGAATGCCCTAAAGCATTAAGTCCGCCTATGTACTACTTTTATGTGCAATAAGTTAAATAAATAAATAAAATAAATAAATAATTACAATATTATGCTGATTGTCTGGCAAACATCAAATAAGGTTAAATGCCTTATTTAAACTCTGTTTAAAAAAGGTTAGCCTTTTTATGAACGCAAATCTTAACGACGGGCGCTATAAAAATATTAATTCGGATTTGTAGCGAAATATGGGAGCTTGTAAAAAGGGGTTTAAATCAAGACTAATAACAATATTCGAGCGAACCCTTCGTTTAACTTGTTTTAATTTAAAAGAAGTGTTAATTAAAACGTTTATGTTGTTTCCTCAATTTTTCTAATATTTTCTTCTAAAAATATTTGCTTATTTTTAAGAATGTAATTTTTTTTTTAGGTAGAGCCCATTATGATGAATTGTCTGAATGCATAGAAAAGTGGGGAGATAAAGAGTCTTAATTGATTTCTAAATAAAGTGTTATACACCTATTCTTAAATTATTGAAAAGGTTTTTCTCAAAATATCATCAATATCAATGCCCACAGAGAAAACTTGACGATAACATTTACGACCATAAAACTAAGAATATAGAAAAAAAATTAAGCTTTTTACCACTTGTTTTGTAATCTTTCCAAAGCAAGTGCCTAAAAAGTACGCGAGGTCGTGTGAAGTCTACCAATCCGCACTTGGTCAGCGCAGTGGACTATGGCCTAACCCTTGTCATCATGAGAAGAGGCCCGAGCCCAGCAGTGGGACATGTATTAGATACAGGGCTGCTATTATTATTTTATTATTATAAGCAATATAGAAAATATTTTCTCTCAAATCCAATTTCTATCCTAAATGAGTACGTAGTTACATTATCTGTTTCAACCATAACTAGATAATTATCAGTTTAGTCAGTAGAGTATTTCATTGGATTACTGAACTCGCCAACTGAGAGCGAGGACGGCCACCAACGGACATTCTAACTTCATTACGGGGGAACATTTGGTTGGCTGTTTTCGATTCCAAAGTAATATGGGTGTAACTTTAATATTATTAAGTTTTATTTATTTTTATAGACAAATCATATCACTTAAATACATGTTCATTGGCGCCCAGTTCCTCAAGCTTATTAGTTTTATTTCTCTGTTTGATAAAATTAAAGTAACGATTGAAACAATTTTGCCAAAATGGCCACGAAAAAACATGCATTTTAATGTTTTAGACATTAGTCTATAAAATAGATAAAAACCTA
The DNA here is from genome assembly GCA_905147285.1 of Hypena proboscidalis. Lineage (NCBI taxonomy): Eukaryota > Metazoa > Arthropoda > Insecta > Lepidoptera > Erebidae > Hypena > Hypena proboscidalis. The sequence goes on from LR990132.1 coordinate 6,342,750, forward strand.
ATTATATAAAAGTTAAACCCATATTACGTTAGTATGAAAACACGGCGCTCTGGTATCTACTCTTAGGTTGCAACGTTTTATAATAACCTACACAGAACATCATTGTTAAAATGTGTTTTATATACAAAGTAGAATAGTTGTAACATAGTCTAGCAATCATGTTTCTACTAAGACTTTGCTAAGAGCTTTCTCACGTAAGTCTTGGCTGAAGAAATTTAAATATTATGCTGAATATTGATTGCTACGGTGTTCTCTACACGATTATATTTGAGTGCACGGTTGACGTAGTGGTAAAAGCGATCGCGTGTCCGCTTTCAACTGCGCTGGTGATGTGGGTTCGATCCCCACACGAAACAAATCTTTGTGTGATCCGAAAATCAAATCTTTCTGACTCTGGTTGTGCTCTGTGTGTGTGAAATGTATGTTTGTGAACACCCCCGCAACACGAGTTATTCCTAGTGCGGGCGTTGTTTTTAAAAAAGAAAAAAAATATCTAAGGTCTTTTGATTATTTTCTATGCTAATATGTATTATAAATACAAATCTTTGTCAAGTATGTAGATACCTGGATGTAAGAACGTTAGGATATATGTTACTCTTTCACACAAAAACTACTAGATGGATTTTAAAGAAATTTGCGTAAGTTCAGCCTGGCCTGGATAAACATAGCTAAGTTTGCTTGTCATCAACGTATTATGGTAGTAACAAGTATTTATCTAAGTACTTGTTGTTACCATGAAAGACGTGAATTCACTGGCACTGTGCAGTCCTTTGACGTAGCAATGCATAGATAACTATTTAAAGAATATATATTTTTTATATTTGATTTCAGATATAAAAACCTGTTCATTAAAATCCTATAGTTCATTAACGGCTACACCCAACCACAAACCGTAGCCACCACAGTCATCGATTTCAGCTTTAATTTATTTACCAGCGGATTTCATTAAAGTTACTTCTCACAGTATTCGTATTTTTTAAAATGGTAACGTAAATAAAAAAAAACCTCACTCAAAATTCCAATTTCAAAAGAAACATAAATTATTGATATTACACTCTTTTTTTAAAAGTTAAGGTTGAGCAGAATGAAAATGATAACAGAGATTAATTATGATAGAATAGAATAGAATCCTTACTAATATTATAAATGCGAAAGTTTGTGAGTATGGATGTATGGATGTTTGTTACTCTTTCACGCCAAAACTACCGGGTCGATTTCGATGAAATTTTGCACACATGTAGCTTATAGTCTGGATTAACATATAGGCTACTTTTAATTGACATACCACGCGGGCGGAGCCGCGGGCGGAAGCTAGTAAAATATATTTTATTGCATTGAATATTACAATTAAGATATTACATTTTTTTAAAGGAAGCCATGTACATTCTGCCTGTAAGGCGTGCAAAAGTAACATTTTATTAGAAGTAAAATAACAAGGTTAAAACGAATCACAATTTGAACTTAATATTACGTACTTAAATAACAGTTGTGATATTACATAAAGCTATGTTTTAATATGATTATGTTTATTTACAATGACTGGTCGTCTAGATAATCTGTTACTGAGTAATAACATTTATCAATCAATAATTTAGCAAGATCTTTTTTAAACTTGTTCAGGGGTTGTTTGATGCAAAATATATGTGCAAAGCTCCACCATTTAATCCATTTTATCCAATTTACGATCAGCAAACAATCTAGATTATAGTACGTCGCATGAAAATAATACGTTGTAATGATGCTGGAAATTATTATACGTAGAACATTCTTGCCTCGAGGTTTTTATGCTTCGGCCCAAAAACTCCATTAGAAAGCTATTATTTATATATATCCGCATTTTTCTTTTTAAATTAAAAAGCTATTCAGTAATTATTTTATTAAATTAATATAATTTAGTATTCATGCTAATGCAGAGTGACCTGAGCAACACCCAAGACACATATATTTCACAGCCAATTCGCCCGATGTTTCTTACTTAGCTATAAACATTACACGACACCCAAGTGTAGAATAAAATAGTACCGAAATAAAATGAAGAGAAAAACGCAAAGGTCCCGTACCACGACTAACTTACTCCAGTATTTTATTGGGTACAATTTCACCAACACGTGTTAAACTCAAGTTAGCCTACAACTTTCAATCTTAGGTCCCGTACATGAATGAATGAGAAAAAGAGATGCAAACACGAGTAAAATTAAACTGTAGTTGAAGAAGAGTGCACGGTTGGCGTAGTGGTTAAGAGGGAACAATTGCTTGGCTGTATTCCATACAAAAGTAATATTTAGGGTTTGAAACTAAAATGCATGTTTGATGGCGCCCTATTTTTCAAAACTATAATTTTATTTACTAACTCAATTAATGATTTAAACCATGTTGCCTAAGGGCCACGAACAAACATGTATTTTAGTGTTTTAGATAGGATTTGTCTATAAAATAAGTGTGATTTATGTGTGAATGTATGTCTGTAAAATCCCCGCGACACAGGAGTTATATTAAGTGCGGGCATAGTTTAAATAAAAATAGGAAAAAAAAATGCCTTAATCGGCACTATAGAAAATATTAAAATAATGCCGGGTTAAACTGAAAAGCTTTCAGAACGGTGAGTTAATTAAACTTTTGTCATAATTGAAACAATGAGTTCATTATTATAAATATTCGTTATAGTCATTAAACTGAAATGGGTACGTAATATTTTGGCGATTTAATTCAGCTTGTCAGCTTCTATCATAAATTAGGAAGGAGAGGCGGATCTGAGTTGTCGAATAAGAACGAGTAATTTTACTTTTATATTTTAATATTTTAACTATTTAAACTGTCTAATATTTTTCGACGGTGATCCTTCTGGTTATTCACGCAATAAAATGCCGCCGTAAATAGCAATTAAAAAGATGTAATTAAAACTAACTGCTTGAAGGCAGAATGTTTTACGCCTGAAAGTTTATGGACCGGGGTGAAGGAATGTAAGAAATGAAAATATAAAAGAAGTGCAGGTCTTAAAATATTTTACTAGAAATAGCAAAATAATGGAAGGTATTTGCTAAGGAATTGTTTGTTCTTAAATAATAGGCATGTTAAATAAATAAATAAATAAATATTCCACAACTAACACACAACACCATCTAGTCCCAAACTAAGCAGAGCTTGTACTATGGGTACTAGAATAACTGATACTAATACATTATACTTTTCTTTTGTAAATACATACTTATTATACATAGTAACACCCAGACTAAGACAAACCCCCATGTTCATGCACACAAAGATTTGTCTTAAGTGGGAATCGAACCCATGACCTCGGCGTCGCAGGCAGGTACACTACCCACTCCGCCATCCGATCGTCAAAATAAAATAGTTTTTTTGCGTCTTAACTACTTCGATGGTATAGTGGTTAGCGTATGCGCCTCGAACCCGAACCCGAGACCTCGTGGTGAGCCACAGCCAGAGCGAGGTCTCGGGTTAGATTCTCGGGTCGGGCAAAGTGTTATTTGAAAACTTTAAGTTAGTTAATTCAGATGCTCGGTGGATGGCGGTAGGTTCAGTCATGGGTCGTGGATCACCTAATTAGTTCACCTTGGTGTACCACGGGCACTTTTTCTTGCCCGTGGAACACCTTGGTTCACCAAAGTGTACCACGGGCACTTAATCTTGCCCGTGGTTCACCCCCTATCGAATGGGATCTAAATATAACAGATGAAGTGTGGGTGTTGTACACCTCTGCCACACCCGTTGGAGTAATATAGGCGTGATTTTATGTCTGTTGTAAATAGTTATATTTCTATATTTTAATTCCTGTTTAAATTTTGTTAAGTATTTCCATACTGAGCATTTGCTCGAGCCCAAAAACCACCAATCGACTGTCTTGCATCGGTCACCTAAGGATGCAAAATAGTTGAATGCACAATGCAAAAATATACTAAATCATAGACACTTAAAGTAACTCATAGAAAATCCTACTTTCCCTTTCACCAACTTTCGCCTATTGACAAATGGTAAGTCTACAAAGCAATTAGTGAAATTAGGCGAGAAACAGCAATGTTTTTAAGCCTATTAATATAAGTCTTTGTCGGACAAAATGAACCAATATTGCGGTGGCTAGCAGAAACAATAGCTCTCTGTCATTGAGACGGAGACAAATAGAGCCTGGAGCAGAAATAACGTTGATCTGGGACCGGCCGATGGCAATAAATTCTTTTTAAAACTGTGTCTGTTAATTCTTTGTGAATAGAAGAGTAAAGGTTTTCTTCGTTAGATATTGGATGACCGAAGAAGTTGGACTTTGATTTTTATATTGGGTAGATACGTCATTAGGATTTTATTGAAAACACAGATTCTAAATGAGGACAGTGTTAATAGATAGATAGATAGATAGATAAAGTAATCTTTATTGTACACCAATATTAACAAAGAAAATATGTTGTAAACAATTGCACTTAAAAAATATGTTGCACAATGGGCGGCCTTATCGCTATAAGCAATTTCTTACAGGCAACCTTAGGATGGACAAGTTGGTAAATGAGCAAAGTTACGGGCAGTTGTTGGTGCGTTAATTAGAGAAAAAAAGAAATAAAAGTATAAAATGAAAAGTCATGATAATGACAGTTGAAATTATAAAATATAAAGAATATAGAAATAAACTACGTATAGTGTCTTAACCCAAAATTATATATAATTTACTAATGTAATAAATATGTACATACCTAATAACATATATAATATTATAAATATTAATATATTAAATAACATATGTAGTATTATATACAGTGTTAATTTTAATTGTTTTAAAAAATACGCATAAAATATTTTTACGTTATTCGAACAAATTGAATCTCAATGTTCAATTCGCTCGAAGAACGTGAAAATAAGTAAAAAGTTTTAACTATATTGGTTGTCATCCACACGCTTCGACAACATTTTACGTCCTGTGCTAGTAATACAGGTCCTCAGGTCCCAGTTACCAACCAGAATACAGCAGTGTAAGCACTACTACTTTGCAAGATTAAAGGTGATACGCTTGTTGTACCTCCCTTGAGCTAAGGTTGTAAATAAAATGTCTACCATTAGGAAAAAAACGTGGTTCAAATTAAAAAAGTTTTTAAGAGAATTCATTTACTGTTCCTTTAGTAAATAAGTCCTTACATTTCTTTGATACAACATAAAATATTAATGATTCCGTTGTTGTTCACACTCTTCAGTCGGATTCATTAGAGATCATAAAATGCTTATGTTTGTGTTCGCAACCTACCTCCGGACGCAAGTAGCGAAGCAAATATTTGTATGATATTGCATTAGTATAGGGATGTCAATAGTTTTTAAATTATATTCAAGATATTTTCTTAATAAATATTGCAAAACATTTAAAATAGTTTATGCATTGCCGGTTTGGCAGAAATTCAGTATAGTAATACTATATATATTTCAAACTATCGATAAATCCCTTACAATGCCTTCCGTACCAATGATTTCAGGGGCTCTCAGCTTTTCATCACAAAACCCGACATTTTAGAATTTCTTTGACGGCTTCCCTTTCAATTGTTCGGCACTTTCTGAGGAAAATACGTATAAGCTAATAAATATATATAAGCTACAAGATACAGGTAAATGATATTGTGGAAAAGCCGTTTACTAGTGATTCAGTACACATCATTCTGAGACCCTCTTGCAAATAAAATTAAACAGAAATTTCTAGACTAAGAAAAAAAATTACACGTCATCAGAATATGGCAAAAGTCTGAAAATAATCTTACGGAAAAAGTTTTTAGAGATTAGGAACATAATTTTAAACTCTAGGTGCTAAAATTGTTGTACCGGAAAATTATGCAAATAGAAAAAAAAAATCATCGGCAAAGACAAAAATTGAGCCGTAAATTGCAAATGTATTGAGTTAGTCTATGATAACGTTACGCTTTTATATTCAATTGCACAACCTTATTCCTCAGTCTCCATTTCAAAATCGGACTACCAGACAAACGGCACTCCGGCATCGCTCCATGGTAGTTATTCCTCAAAGTTTAAGGAATGTTAAACGTTTCGCGTTTCGCTTTGACATTCCTTATGAGTCTGTATTTCCGTATGAGTTTAATCTGGGTGTCTTCAATGCAAGAGTAAAAAGTTATCTCATAGGTAAGCATCCGCCACCGTAGACTGCATCATCACTTACCATCACGTAAAATCGAACGCGTGCCTATCCACCATAAGAAAAAAATTTCGAAAAGTAGCAAATCACGATTGACACTCAATCATGCACTAAATAACTGGTAAGCGACTTCATATCGATATCATTTACACCCTGTTATGTTTTTAAAATTTTGTTTCTTGAGTTTCTGTATCAAAGAGGTCCTGTTCAGAGAAAAAGTAAGACTTAACAACCTCTTAGATCCTATTCGTAATAAAGTATCGAATAGTGATGCTGAAGTACCTAAACTTAGAGCCTCCATCCATGTGATAAATTGGTTTGTGGGCGTTATAATAATAAGGCTGCTGACTATATTTTAAGTTCAAAGCCCCGAGTTTGGGTCGGGGTAGCTTTTTGTGTAGCAAAAGATAGTTTCAGAAGTTTGTCTTCCTTGTGTTAGTCACTGTCTAAACCTGCTTATTATAATAAATGTAAAAAAAAAATACAAAAATGTACCAAAGCATGGTCCAACGATATTAAACTTTAAATTATTTCCTAATACATTTTAAAATGTGTAAATATTACTCATAAAATCTATAAACTATGTAAGTGTTGCAGCCTTGTCTAATCAAATTAACATTATCTATATTTTATTTATTTTAAGATGTTGCTTATTATACGGTCACCTATTTGGGTACTATTTGAGAATTTTTAATCATCTGTATTTATAAAGAAGTAAAATAACGTTTAAGCCTCATTTACATTACGAAACTAGTGTATAGTTTATAATTGCATGTGCATCAACTTTCAGAATGAATGCCACTAGATTCGGAATGTAAATTAGGCTTAGGCTTTACTGCAGTCAGCAAGCGAAATTTTTGAAGCCTCGAAAAAAAGGATGTGTGAGAAGAGTTACAGGTATTATAATTATTAAGTTTTCAAGAATAATTACTGGTGAAGAAATTTTACTGGTGGTAGAGCTTCTGTGAACGAGCTCGAGGGCGGCAGAACCACCGTCTCACCTTTAACCTGCCGCCAAATAGTAGTGCTTCCATTACTGTGTTCCGGTTTGGTGGTGAGATCAGGCACATGAGGCATAACACCGTAGTCCTCAGCTGCAGCGACGCATCTATAATCTGCTTTTGTGGATTGTAAATGTCCATGGGCTGTACTCCACCTTACCATCAGGTGGACTACACGTTCGTTCGCTGTGGTCGTAGTATTAAAAAAAAAAGTGCACCATGCACCAAACATACCAACCCTAGCATGTGTTACTAGCCAATATTGCGCACCATCAGCCACCATATAAAAAATGAACGCATTTATTTGAGACAATTCCTACTTATTTCCCTTATCTTATTATTTTATGCGGTAGTACAAAAAATCTTACGTCATATAAAGTAAAAATCTTGATAGTTTACTCTAGATTTTTCATTAACATATCTCCTGCTTTCTTTCCTGAACAAGTAAGTTATTTGATATCTCTTTAAAGAATATAGCCAATCATCGTATTTTTGCAACGCTTACAAAAGAGCTGCACTTAAAAAAACTATGCAGGAATATACAATATTTATTGTTTGCACTGAAAAATTCATGCATTAAAAAAAATAATATCATGTTTTCCCATAGTTTTATGCATTTTAATATTTATATAGCTGATTTGTATAATTCAACACTGATTCGTAATTATTACGCTTATTTATCATCTTTTTAGCATTCTTGGCATGTCACTTCCGAATTCAATTAATATAATATTATAATCTCATTTCATATGATAATAATATCTTGATACAACATTCACATTGGAATGCGAATTATACGGCGATATATACAATTGCAAGGTTGGAAAGAATTAACATACATTTTATGTCTTTGTTTCTATTGATCTAGATTTCAAGCAGATGATTTAATATCCTATGTTTTATTAATGGTGGGATCGATAAGAAAAATTGTAAGCAGCCCGTCTGTCTGTTTGCCCATTAATTGGTATATATTATTATCTAATTATCCAAACCACTGAGCTGGTCCACACTACTCCAAACAGGAACAAACGAACGCGTACGTTAGCCTTAGTTTGCCCGTGGGCTAAAAATGTAGATCCCTTTCTTGCCGTTTACAACTAAGGAAGTCTATTTTATGATAGTAATTTTAACATAACATAACATCACGCCTATATTGCCTAGATGGGTGTTGCAGAGGTGTACAACGCCCATATTTCACCTGTTATGTGGGATAGGGGGTGAACCTATCGCCATTCACGGGGCACAAAGCCAACTCCGTGCTGCTATTGAGAATTATCTGATGGAAAGTTCACAAATAACACTTTGCCCGACCCGGGAATCGAACCCGAGACCTCGCGGTGAGAGTCGCAAACGCTAACCACTAGACCAACGAGGCTGATAGTAATTTTAATTGGGAATTTAAATTGGGCACATTATTATGACGACCGGATGGCGGAGTGGGTAGTGTACCTGCCTGCGACGTCGAGGTCGCGGGTTCGATTCCCACTTAAGACAAATCTTTGTGTGCATGAACATGGGGGTTTGTCTTAGTCTGGGTGTTTCTATGTATAATAAGTATGTATTTACAAAAGAAAAGTATATAATAATATGTATTAGTATCAGTTATTCTAGTACCCATAGTACAAGGTCTGCTTAGTTTGGGACTAGATGGCGTTTTGTGTGAGTTGTGGAATATTTATTTTTATTTATTTTTTTATTTTTTATTTACTTTTTGGGCTATACATTTCGACAACGGGTTACACCGGCCGCTTTTTCTATCATACTGGCATTATATTTAATTTGAATTTTGCATCTTGTTGTAATTATTTTACATATGTAAGCATTGACAATATCAATGTCGTATTGCGCAATTTTATACTCGGGATTAGTATAAAAGCAAAAAAATCTCATTAATTGACATCAGTTAGCAATCCAATCACCTAGATACAGATCTAATCATCACTTTAAACATGAAATTCGCTGTAAGTCTTAATTTCTTTTTAGATTGAGATATGTTTAAAGTACATTTTTCTCAAGATAAAAACATCACTTTAAATAAATACAACCTAAGTAAAACTTAGTTTTGTAAGAATTTTGTTTTTCCCGTTTTTTTATGTTCTAATCAGTCATTATAATAAGAAAATCTAACTTATGTAGTTACTAGGAGGCTATTCTAAGAAACCGCAGCCAGTGGGCAACGTGCCCAAAATTCTGGCAGCAAAAATATGCAATATTTAATTTTTGATTTCAACACTAGAAATTATTGCCTTAACTGACCTTCATCAAAAACTGGTTCGATATAGTTTTTCTTTTTATAGATTGCTTTTGCCGCCATCTTGGCCGTAGCTTCAGCCCAGCTCGGTCAGCCAATCAGGCCCAACCCTTCCCGTCCGTCCTCCCCCGTGGCTGCCCGTGCCAGCAATGACCAAGCTGCTACCGTCCTCCGCTACGACAATGATGTAGGACCCGACGGCTCCTATGCTTACGCGTAAGTACTGTTACTAGATTACATTTTAATATTTTTTTTAAGAAAACAGTTTTCTCAGTAGATATTTTATATTAAATTAATAAATCTTCTTCTTCATCGTGTCGATGGCTGAGTCAAATTTTATTTTGACTTGCCATCGTGGTGAAAGGATTAGCCAATTCGTTTTGAAGAACTCGCGAATTGCCCAGGGTGCGCCGGACGTAGGAAATCGTTGTGTACGTCACTCGGGGAGTTTATGAATAAACCAGCCATTGATCGATGTTATCGCTTCGGATTCAGATCATTAGTAATTAATAAGCGCACTTTGTTCCGATTTCACTAACCATGTTAAAGTCAAGTTGAAAATTAACCTAAAGTTTCGATCTTTCTGTCCCTTACAAACATTGAATGGGAAAGAAAGATGCCAATACGGGCTAAATAAATCTGTAGATTGTGAAGTTTGGTGAAATTTGCACTTAGCCTGATAAAAACACTTAGTACTAGAAATTGGGAGTAATTACCATTTTCTCGTATGGATTTTTTAAGTAAAAGAATGACTTAACTAATTTACATAATTTCAATTGTATATTATATTTGTAGACTTGGTTACAATTTTTTTTTTAAGTGAACTATTCGTTTAAATGCCTAATTATAGGTAAATCAGGGCTCTTGACGATTTCTAAGTCAGCTGCTAGTGGCTACTTGACCTGTAGACGAGCACCGTACTCAGTCACAGGTTGGTATTCACCACGCTACAGTGAGCCTGGCCAATACCTACCTGGGATATTTAATTTGCGACAAACTTTAAAATAATCAATATCCCCGAATTGACCTATAAACAATACATTTCTTTTCAGTGTAGAGATCGACAACGGCATCCAGGCCCAGGCTCAAGGTACTCCCAAGGACTTCGGAGGCAACCCTCCCATAATCCCCGTGGTCGCTCAGGGCTCTTTCTCATGGACCTCCCCTGAGGGTAAGGTTGTAAGCATCTCCTACACCGCTGACGAAAACGGATACCAGCCCGCTGTAAGTAACTTTTATTACCACTATCGAGCAAATATTTTGTCCATACAAGACCACGACATCTAGTGTTCAATTCAATTTAAAAATAGTTTATATGCTGTTAAAATGCATCAAAACGTATTTTATGAATAAAAACATATTTTACACTATAAAAGTAAACTGAAAGCACTAGCATTTCCCATTTTAAAGGATTTTAAAGAAGTGGACCCCACTCATGCTTTAACATATAACACAGTACATTAAACTGTTTACGGGAGAAAGGATGAAATAAATTATTATGTGCATAAGGAATATTTCACGAAGATCATATATTTAATGTAGCAATACTTATATACTAAGCTGTTATAATAAACTTAATTTTGTTATTTTTCAGGGAGATGATCTCCCCACTCCCCCTCCAGTACCCGAAGCAATCCGCCGCTCTCTCGAATACATCGCAAAGGTCTTCGCCCAGAAGAAGTAAATTCACGACTTGATTAACAACTGGCCAAGTACATTATTTAAAATGAAAAGAAATAATAAATAATTTCCATGATTAAATTATATTAAACTTTTGTTTTATTAAACCTTTATATGCGTTTCTCACTGCGAGGTCTTCGGACTTTCGGATCGAGCAATACAAATCTACTTTTGATATTTTACTTTTGTTTTATGACGACGAATGTTATAAAAATGCTATGTAATCAACAATGTTCTCATGTAAATGATGTAAATAACATGAAAATGAAGTATCTTTGAACCTTATCTTTTCGTTTTTAAAACGTATTTTATGGGTCAAGAAGTTTTTTTAGAAGCATTCTTCTTAAATTGATGTAGGTTAAAAATAGTACAATAGACAATACCGTTTCAATTATTTTTATTTATTCTCTCAAAACGGAGCGACAATTCCTTTTTGTTTTTACTGCCTTATTCATTTGAGCGTGTATTGCATTAAAAATGACAAACTTTGCAATCTAACTTTTTGCAGGCGTGGGCAGATGATGTCAATAATGAAAAAAAAACTTGCGTCACTTACTCTAACATCATACGAGGCACGTAACTAGTGGAGATGAATATTTAACATTTCTAGAATCTGTGGTTTTTAATCAATGTTGCTATTTGGATTTTTTTTACATTAGATAGAATGCCAGAAGCAATTTCAGTATCCAATGGTCCCAATGACAAGGCCAAATACACACATTCGCTCACACAAGCACACCCTGTCTTGGAACAAACCTTTGCGAATCACACAAGAAATTGTCCCACGTGGGGAACCGATAAAATCGAACCCACAACACCAGTGCAGTGGAGAGCGTCAAGACGACCGCTTGAACCACTACATCACACGTGCAATGTCTCATCCACCCTGTACATCTCTGTAGTCTGTACCCGTCCCTTCATTATTTCAACAAACTCCTAAATACAAAGCGCGCCTATCCAAACGAATATAAATCGCTTCGAACTTTCAATTCAATCAATCGTCAAAATAAAAGTTGTTTTACAAACAACTAATGGCATACATTTGTATGATTGCTGTTACGAGTAGCGGATCGTTTGTTATGTCGAGAAATGCAATATTGCAATGATTCGTGCCGTCTGCCGCACAATGCCACCCGCATGCCGCATGTATTGTGCATAATATGTTTTGATGGAAAGGAAATACGGGTACCTAAGCTGAGATTTCTTCAATATTTTTCTTGTATTAGGAATACTAAAGAGTTTTTTTAACATAACATAACATAACATCACGCCTATATAACCCAAAAGTGTGTGGCAGAGATGTACAACGATGTTGAAATCCCATGATATAGAGGGTGTGCCTATCGCCATTCACCGGCACAATACCAGCTCTGTGCTGCTATTGTGAATTTCCTGACGGATAGTTCACAAATATCACTTTGCCTGACCCGGAAATCGAACCCGTGACCTCGCGATAAGAGGCCCATAGGCCAACCACTATAATAGGCAATAATACATTATAATACCCTATATGTAATTTCAGGCTGAATACGATCATTTATTTATTTTTAACATTTTTAAATATAAATTATATTTATATTTTTTTTCAGTTTTATTATTAATGCGTTTTAGATTTATATAGCATTTAGCGCGCCAGTAAGAGGCGACCGTAGCTGGATGGCTAAAGCGGCTGCCCGGTGTGCAGTAAGGTCGCAGGTTCAAATCCGGCCAGTCCCATATCTTTTTCAACTGTTTCTTAGTATTATAGATTTATATTAAATTTATTTCTACGTTATCTATAAGCACTATATTAGTTATACTTGAAATAATTAAACAATCCGAGATTCGATACAAAGTTTGTTTAGTAGTACATAATATTCGGTGGTAACTTGTCGGCCCTTTGTTTCTCGGGTAAGGCATCCAACACGCGGCTCTCATACTGAGATACATTTTCATGTCTATGTTCTATAAAGGGACTTAGTTCAGAATACGCCCACATTAGTCTTGACATTGATTGTGTTAGTTAAGTACTAAATTGCATTGACTAGTATACATAGACATAGACTTCTGAACGTAAGATTTATAAAGCATAGTGATTAAACTTTTTGATTTATGGCCGTACTTGCTACTCTATGTTATTACTTATAATTTTCAAATTCTGAATCAAGTCTAATTTCTTGACAAGTTTTATTTTGAAAACAGATAAAGTGTTAGTTTATTTTCTTCTGTATAATTTTCACTTTATTGTACATTTCCATTTACCCTCTAGTATCTCTTTCCTCTATCATTTAAAGGTTTGCTGGAAGAAAACTCATTTTAGTGGATAAGCTCGCCTTTGTACATTGGTTTAAAATTGTACCAAATGTTATTGTATTGTGTTTCTTTTATTTTGTAAAATTAAGAATAAAGTATACATCCTTTCAAATTACCTCATAAAATCATCTAACACTGAGAACTAGTTAAAGAGCTATTTTCCTCCTTTTTTTAGTTTTAATACACTGGTAAGCACTGTAATGTTAACCCATGCAATAACATGGGGCTTCGTTTCCTTAGCTTATTTGGGTTTATGTTAATGATAGTGATTAACTTCAATTAAAAAATGAATTTCTTCTTCTTTTTTTTTTGAGCTGGCAAATTGGGGTGGCAGACGATCTAACGGCTTTCCTGATGTCAAATGAAAACGAGAACACCACTGGCACTCGCTGCCTTAAAAGGATTACTCTCTTTAGACGCGTTTGAAGAAGGACATGTCGTAGCGCTGCTGGGGCAACACTGCAGCATGTAGATGGTTCCAGAGCAAGCTGGTGCGGGAAAGAAATGATAGCTGAAAACGGACTGTACTGGACGTAATGTTGTCCAAGTTGTAAAGATGAATCCAACTGCGGTGTCGAGCAGTGCGAAGGTACAAAGGTGACAATGGCACTAGGTCAAACAGTTCCTGGTGGTTTCAATGGAAAATACGATAAAACACGCAAAGGGATCCGAAGTCCTCGTTACCCCAATAACTCTAAATTTTTAGAGGATTGCGATCGTCCACGATAAAAAATTAAAGTTGGTGTTTGGGAGCTCCTGGCCTGAGATAGCACTACTTGAAATGTGGCCGGACCTTTTTTTAGTTTCATTGTCTTAATCAAGAATTGTTTATTTAAAAAATAAACACCGTAATCAAACGTGACACATATTATGAGTGAAATATTCAATGAAACACAACATTTATTTTTTATACTTTAATCATAGAAATAATTAATCATTTCTTGACATAATTTAAAATATTAAATTGCTTTAGTTGCTAATCAAGTCGCTGAATTACTTCTTCTGTGGGAAGGCCTTTGCGATGTATTCGAGAGAGCGGAGGATAGCTTTAGGTACTGGGGGAGGAGTGGGGAGATCGTCACCCTGAAATCAAAAGCGAACATTGAGCGTCCAAGTTTTGCACTTAAGTTATAAAAATAGCATGTATGAATATTGCAATTTTAAAGTCGAAAGGTCGAAAGACGGTTGAATTTGAAATAATAAAAGTTATCTTTTACTTTGAACTGGCTTAAAAAAATACTAGCATTAAGTGAACTACCTTAATGAATATACTGATATGTAACTGTTTTTATAAAATTGATTGTCTTTATTGCCAGACAACTATTTTGAACATGTTTTAGAAATTAAATGGTCAAAATTTGTATTTGAACAAATCTGCCAGTAGTCAGACAGCATAAAAAACCTTTATACTCACAGCGGGCTGGTATCCATTTTCGTCTGCGGTGTAGGAGATGCTTACAACCTTGCCCTCAGGAGAGGTCCATGAGAAAGAGCCCTGAGCGACCACGGGGATTATGGGAGGGTTGCCTCCGAAGTCCTTGGGAGTACCTTGAGCCTGGGCCTGGATGCCGTTGTCGATCTCTACACTGGAAATAAATGCATAGTTTAAATAAATAGGTACTTTAGTAATTAGCTCAAACGCCTACAGACCACAAGAACAAGAAATAGACAATATTGAATTAACTAATGGGATAAGTTAAGATTAAAACCAGTCAAAACCTTGACCACCTTACTGACTCTCCAAAATGCCCTACCACCTGCACAAGGCGCTCATGAACACCGATGAGAGCGCCATAACAGCAGTGGCCACTTATTGGACCAATAAATTTGACTCAGCCATCGACACGACGAAGAAGAAGAAGAAGTTAAGTTTTTAAAATATTACGAAAAAAATAATATTTATACTAATGTTTTGTTACCCACTGATAACATTTGATGACTTGTACAATACCGACTAATTATAATAATGAATGACGAAACTGTATATCTGAAATTAAAATGTAAGCTAGTTATAATAATTATTCCTGGCCATTACACCACGGACGTAAACATCTTCCTAATACAAGGGGTTAACAAGAATACTTGTTATTTGTATTTGTAAATTACTAGCTTTAAAAACAACAAAAAACTTACGCGTAAGCATAGGAGCCGTCAGGTCCTACATCATTGTCGTAGCGGAGGACGGTAGCAGCTTGGTCATTGCTGGCACGAGCAGCCACGGGGGAGGACGGGCGGGAAGGGTTTGGCCTGGGTGGCTGGCCGAATTGAGCTGAAGCAACTGCCAAGATGGCGGCAAAAGCAATCTACAAAAAGAAATAAATATATTGAACCAGGTATTAATGTTGATTAGTAGATTGTGAAGGTCTTACTTATAAGTTGGTCTCACATCAAAATACAGAACACATATTTAGTTAACTATGCCTTAAGTTAAGTCTTCTAACACAATTTGGAATATACATATTTATTTAAATGAAGTTTTTCAAACACAATTGACAAATCAATGAAGAACCATTAGAAAAAGACTTACGGCGAATTTCATTTTTTGAAATAGTTTCTAATGCGTTGATCTGCAAAGCTGATTGCTGACTGATGTTGATTGTTGAGATTTTTTTAATTTATATACCAATCCTGAGTGTGATCTTGCGTAATGTGGCATTGATATTATCAATATACATATCAACGCTTACATTACGTATTAATTTATGTTTCTGATTCAGATTTAAAACTTCTATTTTACTTAATACAGTGGAATTTCTTACTCGTATTTATTAGCAAAGCAGCTGTCTAATGACATAGCATTACGCTTATGTTACCTCGAAGACTGTGGCAGAGATGTGATAGGGGGAGGAGTCTATCGCTATCCATTGGACACAATGCAAACTGATAATTTCCTGATATCCTTAAGGGTAGAAACCCGAGCGCCGTGTTTTTATACTAATGTTATATAGGTTTTACTTTAATATTATTTGCAATTGTGCCCCCTTAATAGCTTTTGTTAGGTATCTCTCTGCGTGATAGGATTCGGAACGAAGGAAATCCACAGAAGAACCCGGGTCACTGACATAGCAAGAACCGACAACCAATGGGGAAGAAAGGTTCTCGAGTGGCGACCGCGAACTGGAAGACGCAGTGTGGACCGGCCTCCTACCAGATGGACCGACGACCTGGTCAAGACAGCCGGGATTAAGTGGATGCTTGTGGCCCAAGACCGTCAGGTGTGGCAAAGTTTGGAGGAGGCCTTTGCTCAACATTAGGCGTCCTTATAGGCTGC
Source organism: Hypena proboscidalis (assembly GCA_905147285.1). NCBI lineage: Eukaryota > Metazoa > Arthropoda > Insecta > Lepidoptera > Erebidae > Hypena > Hypena proboscidalis. The sequence goes on from LR990132.1 coordinate 6,359,378, forward strand.
AAAAAAAAAAGCTATTGCCTAACCCGGGCACCGAACTAGAGACCTCGCGGTAAAATGCCACGTACGTAAGTACGTAAGTAACCACTAGAGATCAACGAAACAGTTTCTTATGTATTGGGTAAAAAACAAACTGCGCAAAAAAATATCCTTTAAGTCATTGAGAACATGTTCTATATCTGTAGATAACTGTGAACAAGGGAGCTTGAGTGTCATCCAATGAAGGCAACATTCGAGGCACCCGCATACAAGATTAAAAGAGTTTTTGTGTCAGCCTTTTTTGTTCAATGTCAAATAAGTTTAGTAGCGGTATTTATATTGTGTTAGCTTTTGTCTTTTGCCTTTTGTTTGATATTATCGACATGTGCTTGTTATTTGTGAAAAAAATGGTTCTTAAATTTTGTTTTCTGAGTCAACTTGTTTCTTTATTGAATATATTTCTTATTTGTTTTATTACTAACGTATTTTGTACTGAACTGCATCGATGGTCAAGTGGTTAGCGTAGCGCCCGGGTCGGGCAAAGTGGTATTTGTGAGCTTTTCGCCAGGAAAGATAAAATGTACGAGATCACAAAATTATGAACCGATTTCACTTCTTTGAGTAGACGTAAATTACAACTATATCAGTGTATATCTAACACAATCCATGTCAAGACGAACGTAGAGGTTGCTAAAGTTGGAGCGTAGTTAGAACTTCATCCCTTTATCGAACCTAAACATAGAAACTTATCTCACTTTAAGGTTCTCGTGTTGGATGCCTTACCCGAGAAACAAAGGACCGACAAGTTTCCTACAAATATTATTAACAATCTTGGTAATAATTAGTTATACAAACAAATTCCTCGCAACTTGGATTACGAAGTAAACTTAGCATTGGTTTGTAAGTGTTTTGCAACTTAAGTTAAACTATACACCTAATTATTACGTGTATAATTAAAATAGCAGCTCCGTATCTTCTACATGTCCCACTGCTGGGAGCGGGCCTCTTCTCATGATAAGAAGGGTTAGGCCATATTCCACCACGCTAGCCAAGTGCGTAGATTTGGCTCGTTAGGAGGCTTCACACGACCTCGAGTTCATTTTAGGCACTCTCAGGTTTCCTCACGATGTTTTGCTTCACCGTTAGCGAGAGATAATATATATGATAAATACACATATATCTTTGAAAACACGAAACTTAACGATTTATTGACAGAGGTGTGTGCCGTGGGTTCGAACCCGAAACCTTTGACTTCGCAGTGCTATGGTCTTCCACTCGGCTATCGCTGCTGTTTGCGTTAATGTTTACGTGTATAATGGCATAATTCAATAAAGTTACTATTCATATTCATCCCAAATTTATTTTTTATCTAGCAGTATCGTGCATTGTTGTAGTTACATGGTAGAAAAATCAAGAGAATGAGTTCATTGCCCTCTAACCCAGAAACGAAATAGCAAGACTGTGGTATAAAAGAGTCTATCCTGACTATCTACGATTATTATGGTTGTAAATACAGTAAGTACTTTTCAGCACGCTACTCTCATCTAAGCAACAAATGTTTCGAGTCGGTTAGGAAAAGTATTGACCATGTATATACAGGGTAATTTAAATCCTTACTTATATTAAAAATTTGGAAGTTAATCTATCTGTCAGACTATATATATATATTTACGCCTGAACTACTGCGCCAATCCTTATGAAAAATGTTATAGCGAAAGTTTAAGAACCAAGAAAAGCCATACAAGTTACGTTTTACTGACGTACTAAGCAGCCGGAACCGCAGGCAAAACATACTATACTAATGAGATGACCCATTATACAACGGCACAATCTATACATATAATAAAATTTTAAATTTACCATGTCTGTACATTGAAGATATTTAAGAAGAAATAGTACGAGAGGTCTTTTTAAAAGTAGTACAAGTCTTTTAAAAAGCAGTTATAAAACATGTTTTTTTAGATTTTGTCTTTCGATTCTGTTTGTCTGTATGTTCGTACACGCATCACGCAAAAACTACTGCATGGTATTGGATGTGGTTTTCACAGTTACGTACAGTTACACGACATAAATTTTATCAATAAGATAGATTTTTGGAAATTCCAAATCCCAGGGGATAAATTTAGGCTTAAAGGATGTATCCTAATTTTGAAGGAAATAACATGAAAATATCGAATTCCACGCAGAAGAAGTCGCGAGCAACAACTAGTGGTAAATAAAATACAACATTGTCCCGTTATTTCATATCCTCTCTATAAATTTAAAGAGTTTCTCCGAAAAAAAGATTATGTTTCAAGAGCCATTAGTTAATGGTTTTCGTCTTTTTCCGTGTACATAAAGTGTGGAGGCTGATAGCGGCAATGTCTATATGAACAACCATTCTTCACAAAATTGATACGTCGAAAAGCCAATAGTTTTTGACATTTTTGGCTTGATGGAGGTACGCTTAACAATAACATGACATTTTAATGTCTTTTTAGGTGACGTTAACTCTGAAAAAAAAGAAAAATATTTTTATTAACATTCAATTTAAAGTTTATGATACAAAATGTTATATTTTCTTATATCAATCTAAAGTACTAACTTATAGGTATACATCTATATGAGCATCTATACTTAAATAATTAGATTAGGTTAGGTAGTCTTTTAACGCTAGTTTTTAAGTAGTTTATTTTAGGTTAGTTTATTTAGTTTTTTTTGTGTTTTAATTTCATTGGTTGTAAATAAATTATTCTTATAACCACTTAAATAATTGTTCGCTCAACTGTCTGATTCATCAACGCAGAATCTAAACCATTTGTCGATATTTGAAATTTAGCACAACGGTTTCTCACACGAATTCTATCCAAAAGGGAGTAAAGTAAGGGTTGAACAGTTGTAATGATACGAAATTTTGTTCACTTGATAGTTAAAAAACACACTTAAAAAATATCTTAAACAAGATTTTTCTAAAAGTTATTCCTTAGCGTGTAATAATAATTTAGGGCCTTAAAGTTAGTAGTAAGTTTACATCACAGCGCCAAAATGTAGGTACAGAGCAAAGCGTATACCACGGGTATAACTGCTGAGAAAAACGAATCCCACGCGAACGGAGTTGTGGGCAGCAGCTAGTTTTTTAACATAACATAACGCCTTTAATACCTAGAGGGGTTTCTGCAGAGGTGTACAACACCCACATATCACCTGTTATGTTTAGGTCCAGTAGGATAGGGGGTGAGATTATCGCCATCCACCGGGCACAATTTTAACTCCGTGCTGCTATTGTGAAATGACTCGGGACGGGAATCGAACCCGAGAACGGTGAGAGGCCCCACACCATCAGACCATCGAGGCAGCTAGTTACATAATAAATAATGTTTTTTTCTGAAATGATTTAAACTTAAATGAAATGGCTTCGTAGTTGGCACAATATAGTTTACAGCAATTACGGTTAAGTGCCTGTTCAAAAGTGAAAACTTTTAGCATTTCAACTTTATGAAGAACTGCGTTATTAGCGTAACTTCAAAACATTATAGTTTACGATTTTTATAGGACAAAAATGTACAGCCATTTTATGTGGTTGAAGTATCTTTAATATAGCTTCTAATTAACTCGGATAATATGTATGATTAACATAGCTAAGCATCGTAAAAACATGTAACAACATGCATCCCAATATTGCTTTATTTATATTAGGTAAGAGGTCGTCATCTTTAAATAACTCTTAAATTAATATGTCTATTTCCGTATGGCGTCACTGACGTGGGGAATAAATCCGCTAGAATAATGGGATTGTGCTGGGCACGTTACAGAACGGTAGGAAAACATCACTAAAGAATGAACTCATGAGAGCTGACGAACCCACGGGTTAAAAAAAACCGTGAAGCACTAAAATATATAAAAATGGTTTTAAGCTATCTTACCTCTTTTTCAAAATCAATTGTTTTCTTCTATGCTTGCGTAAAACTAATGTTGTATACAAACGTAATTTTCTTTATTGGGTTAACGCTATAAGGTAATTTTAAAAATACTGAAGAGTTTGTTACTCTGCGAGTGGAATAAACCGATAAAGTACAAGAACATTGTGAAACTAGATACGTTTATTCACTTTCAAGTTTTGTTTTTGTTTTGTTCTATTCTTAGCCTTTTCTAAGTGCTAAGTCAAAGGTGCTTTAACTGAATTATATTTTGGTATACTATGACAAAAGGAGGGCTAAACAATAGGGTGTTGTTTCATCTAGCACTTAGCAGTTTTGATAGAACTTTTGTAAAAGATAAAAGCTTTTGTTTTTATTATTTATCAAACTGATAGTCAAAATTAAAAAAAAAAAACCATGGTAGTTGTTTTTTTTGATTTCATTATTTATAATTAAATTAATTATTATCGTCAAAATAAAAAAAAAAACTAAGTTGTAGTTGGTTTTTTGATTTTGTAATTTATAATTATTATCGAAAATATCTCTTAGAAAATTTCGTAGACATGATGTTTAGAATCGCATCTTTCCGATTTGAAATTATATTTTTGATTAAAATTGTATTGATAAAAGCTAGATAGCATATAGATAATGACACCAATACAATACAATATTATTTATTTTCTCTTCACAAATCCTTCTTATTGTCAAATTATATCTATTACAAATTAAGATGGTCAATTTGCGAGAGACTGCTGCCTGAAGTAGGTATTTAAAAATAGGTTTAGGTCGCCGGGCCCCTTCGAGTTAACATTAAGATAAGGTACATTTTTCTCTTGCTAGAACATATACAAAGATATAAACGGTAGTTTATATCTTTATATCTCTTCGGTAGGAATAGATCTTCTCACTCTTCTTACCTAACTGCCCCTGAAGACTGATAAATTGCCACAAACTGAGTAACAGACTTTTCCTAAACAATTTCCTAAGCACTGATGACTGGAGACATTGTGGAGAGCAGAGAGATGTTACCAGTTGTTTCGGTCGTCAGGCCCACCGAATGGCAGGTTCTCTGACGACCGAAACAATAACAAATATTTCAATATTTTTATTAATTTAATATCCTAGCATGCAAATTGAAGCAAAAAATAGATCAACATCGGCCAAAGTTCAAAGTTCAATCAATCTGCTAATCACTAAACTGGGGTAAGCATCTAACTGAGCAGAAATCCCATTACCCAGTATCGATGTCCTATCAGTGCACCTTGGTCATCATTACACACCTAGTGCCGCTAGATTGAATTTATGCAAGCGGATAAATTCATATTATTAAAGTTATCGACGATCCGCTCTCGAACATTTTATAACAATTTTAGCGGCTTCAATTGGTTAATTGAGTTAGTTTACTGAATAGATGGAGTATTATTTTGGCATTGGTATTCAAACCAGTTATATTGGCGTTGGAAATTTAGATTTTTAGTAACTTACATCGAATATTTTAAGAAATATTTTTTTTAAACCTCCGCGCAGATGCATATCAAATATAATTGCATTTCAATTAATAATGATTTGTTTATGTGTTTCATAATTTGATAAGTGACAATAACATAACAGTATAATATAAGCTTTCAGGATTATTTGCCTCTTTATTGTCATAATAAACTTACAATACATAAATATAATTTAAATATATTTAGGTATATCATTGTAACTTAATTTACATTACTTAATAAAACTCAAGACAACTTATAAATAATCATAATAATTAGTTTCAATAAATTAAAATTATTTTTTGAAATTCAATATGGATCCCTCATCGGGTTTAGGCCTCCTCCATTTGTCTGTCATTTGCTTTTATAATACAATCTTTACCAGCTTTTTTAATTTTGGAATATGACCCAGCCATTTCCATTTCTATTTTCAGTTTTTGTGAATTTTCTAAAGCGTTAAGTATATGAGTATGTATTTCTTTTTGTAGGTACTCTGTGAAATCTAAAACTTAACATTGGAAATTCACAAGTATTTATATGCTTTAAGTTGCTCCAAATACCGACTCCGAACTGTTATATAAGAATTTTGAAGTACCAGTCTCTTGCGAAGTTAAAAGCGCGGTGTCTTGTTTTTCCAGATATCAGAGTGCTAAAGTAGTAAATAGCTTGCTTCATTTAGAAAAATTGAAAATAGGTTTGCAGTAGCTTTATCACTTGCGTGTTATAGTGCATTTAAGAAAGTTTTGAAAGAAAACTGCTAAAAAACATGTGTTTTTTTAATAAATATCTGATATTATTTTTGGATATATATTATATATAATACAGTTTCATCTGAGTTTGAGTTTATTGCAGGTATGCATTAACAATAACAATGAATTGTGACCATAATAAAATGTGTAAAAAGCCACTTACACGAGGCCAGTTTTGCAAGACAATTGTAACACTTTGCTTTGTTTATGGCAATTAGAAAGACAGAGATGGTGAGGCATTGCCTTGGAAACTTAAATCGTGTAAATGGTCCTTTATGTTGAAAATGAAAATTAGGCAAATTTAATAATGTAGTCTCCCAGAATAAAATATAAGCTAAGTAAGCCCAAAGACATCCCCCACATTAGGCGTGAGTAATCGTCTGGCATGGGGGCGCGCTGACTGCACAAACAACACACGGCAGCAACATGCGACACCGTGTGACCTAAGTGCAGCCAGCCCACACGCCCGGCGATCGCGCATGCTTATGTGGGGTTGGTAAATTTAGTAGATTTTCGCGATAAAAAGTATAATATATACATTTCCGGTACTCACCGATCGAAAAGAATCATGACGTTTATTGTCCTGCGAAAATGATGAATTGCTTTGTAATAGTTACGTTGTATTCGCAAAGGAGAACAGGAAAGTATACTGTGTCAACCTGGTGTTTTTGTGATTTGCTGATATACTTACCCACTATCACATGAATTTGCCATTTTTTTTTATCTTTACCAATAATATAAAATATGTCTGAAGCATTTTAGTGTCGTTTTTACATATCTTATTAAATTATTATAAAACACAAAGCTTATAATGATCTTTTGAAAGCTGAGTAGTGAGAGTACTGTCTTACCTTAACTAAATTAATTAATATGATTTGCCACTAAATTCAAGATTCGTTTGTAAAGAAATAAAATACCAGACTTACTAATTATTATTAAACTACTACTGAACTAATATAAGTATTGGTACGTATTTTACCCTATATTTTTTAGCGATTTCCATTACCGTTCGCATAATGCATGAGTTTTCGGCACCACAAAGCATTGTCCGTACAAACACGTGGGCGGTTGCATTCCGCCATCTGTAATCACTGCTTGACACAATTTGGCATAATGCCCACCGCTCACTATTGTTCTTGTTCGAAGTGAGAGCTAGGTGTGTCAGAAAAGAAGATTTAGTACGCCGTTAGTTCTTGGTAAGTTTTGATAGTTAATAATATGTGTGCTTATTGCTGTAACACTTGTTTTATTATAAGTCATTATAATTTGGTTATGTACTTGACGAATTGGTCTGCATTTAAGACAGATTTTCACGTCGTGCCAGAATTCTCAAAATATTATTACGGTATTACGTCGTATAACTTATTTTTTTCATAAATATCAAACTAAAATTGTTATAAGTCTCGCAAAGAAGACATTTTTATCAAGTGTTAGCCTATTTATATTTAGGTTAATAATATTGTATAATTAAGTACTCTTAATGCACGTTGCCAGGAACCGGACATTAACTTTAATCTTAAATACTGTTTAAAGAATATTTATATTTAGGTATAGTTTTAATAAGCAGATAATTATCTTTGTTTATCCATCATTTAATTAAGAATTATTAAGAACTTGTAAACACCCACCTATCTGCCGGCAATAAAGTTTAATTGTTAATACTAAATTCAAATGTTACGGAAGTGCGCCCTCTATGATTCGTGTTGGGGCAACCGGCAAATAATGGGGTGATTGAGCGCATCGCCATTAAGTGATTGACCGACGAACTGTTCGGACGTTTCCAAAAGCGCATAATAATATATTGTGAAAAGTAAAATATTAAAAGTGTAATCTAATTTTGATAAGTGTGAAATATTGTGATTGGTGCACGGTGAATAAACTATTGTGACACAGTGAATATACGGTGTTTCTCTTCTGGAACTACAACCCTTTTTAGTTTCAGAAGTGGGATAGCTAAAAATCAACAGGATTTTTTTTGGTACCACGCCGCATAAACGTAAGTACAATTTCTTTCTTCTAAAAAGTGCTTTTTTTTTGTGCTTTATCCCTCCCGTCTGTTTTTAATTCTATCAGTGGGTATAACATGTTACTAGGTGGACTGATAACTATAAATATGGTTTCATGTTGTAATTGATGAAACGGTACATGGAACACATTATAACATTATTTATTGAAAATAAAATACATGTATTATTAGTTCCATTTGCATTAGAATAAAACGTAACGCACGTGATATCTACTATTCATTTTAGTTATTTATTAATTGTTTTATTTAAAATGGACATAGGAAATCAATACTCTTCAGTGACTAAGTCAAAGCAAATCATTGTCTTATCTTATTTAATTAATGTGAAAGTCAATTAAATGTAATAATAAATCATGAATCACAAAGAAAAATATGCTGCTTGTTATGTGGTAAATGTTACTAGACAAATTATTACTAAATTCAAATCGTTTAAATAGTAAGTGTTAATTGTAAATTTGAATATGCGGGACACAAAATAAAAGATTACATTATTAAGTGTTTGTGTCGTATTCGTATCGGTACAATGTATCGGATAATTATACACTTCTACACTACATACGTTAAGATGTGATTTCCATGTCAGGAGTGTTTTATCCTATTAAAAATACTATGAATCTATTTTCTGTTCAATCGATGATGCGGTATTAGGATAATGAAAACGGCAAAACAAAATATATTTTATTTCTACCATAGTTTCACTTTAAACTATTAAAAAAAATATATATTATATAACATGAATACTTGTTGTGTAACAGTCCACTTTAAGCTATTGTTAAGTAAGCAGTAAATACAATTTGGATTTAGATCTACATCGATTATTATTTGTGTCTATTAGTACTACTAATTTTTTTTTTATGTATCATTTAGTCCTTTTATACAACAATAATATACTTGCAAATACAGGTACATTACCAACACTTACTACACTACTGGTGTTTTATTGCAAGTTTTCTTACATATTTATGGTTTCAAAAGACTATATTATTTATTTTATTTATTTATTTAACTTTTTGCACACAAAATGGTACATAGGTGGACTTAATGCCTAGTGGCATTCTCTAACAGTCAACCTAGGGTGGTGCAGAGAAACAAGGTAGATGCGTTTCGATAAAACTAATAGTAAAATAATATACACTGATTTGAAAATCGATTAATTACATATTAATACATTATTGTGTATGTTAACTACAAAATACAAATATATTAACAATTGTATTCAAAATTAGTACTCGTTTTTAACGACATGAGTTACACATTCTAGGACTATCAGAGATTCAATAAGATATCAAATTTTACGTGTGAAGATGAAATCTCTAGGCAGGTATTCCGTCGATGTCCGACTCCGATGGTGAGGCTACCATTATCAACCTAAGTTAAGGTTTAAATAAATTGTTAACGATTTACTTAAGTTTGTTGTAACACGATTCTTAGCTCATCGTTCTAAGTTCCAGATATGGAGACACGTGGCCAAGGAGAACCCAGGCAAAAGGGTCGTGGTCCAAATAATCGTAGCCTAAGCGCGCCCAGGTCACAGGGCCGGGCCAACTATGATGATCCAGGAGTACCCAGGTTACAGGGTCAGGATCTTGATTTAGATCGCCCAGCAGTGCCCAGGTCACAGGGCCGAGCCAAACATGATGATCCAGGAGTACCCAGGTCACAGGGTCGGGATCTTGATTTAGATCGCCCAGCAGTGCCCAGGTCACAGGGCCGGGCCAAACATGATGATCCAGGAGTACCCAGGTCACAGGGTCGGGATCTTGATTTAGATCGCCCAGCAGTGCCCAGGTCACAGGGCCGGGCCAAGCATGATGATCCAGGAGTACCCAGGTCACAGGGTCGGGATCTTGATTGCGATGACCCAGGAGCGCCCAGGTCACAGGGCCGGGGCCTCAATGACGATAATCCAGGACTATTCACTACACCCAGGTCAGAGGGTTGGAGTACTGAACGTGGAGATTTTGCCAGCCCAGGGGTATCTGGAAATGGTCGGGGCTATGATGCAGCCAATCCGTCGCGACGTGTTGAGCTTACGTCCGAAGAAATATATTCTAGACTCGATCGTCAGAGTCACAGCCGCAGACGACGATATAGTTCATCATCGGAGGATTCTGGTGAGCGCTATCACGGTTCAAATAAGCGTCGCAAACAGTTTAGTCTGAAAGGTAGAGATCGTAATTCCGATATTCTTGACAAGTTTCTTGATATTTTAAAACATGTTAAAGGTACGGATAGGCCTAAATTAAATTTTGATAAGAATGTCATCCCCGAATTTCATCCAATGTCTAAGGAGCAAACTGTGTTAACGTGGCTCACTAAGGTAGAAGAATGCGCCAATATTTATCAATGGGACGACAGGGAAACCATTCACTATGCACTTCCTAAGTTAGCCGGTGTTGCAAGAACCTGGTATCAAGGGCTATCAACTGTTCTGTTCTCATGGACTGAATGGAAAAAGAAGCTAGTTGAATCGTTTCCCTGTTGAGAGGATTACGCAGAGCTTCTTACTGAAATGTTGTCCTTAAAAGCACGTTTTGGTGAATCGTTGGAGTATTATTATTATGCGAAGGTCAATTTGTTAAATAGGTGTAAGGTATATAACAAACAAGCCGTAGATTGTATTCTTTACGGCGTAGAAGATTGCACAGTTAGAATAGGCGCTCAGGCAGCCCAATTTGCGGAACCCGAACAAGTATTAAAATACTTCAGGACCGTTAAAGTAGGACAAAGTAGAGATCGCCAAGACTCGCGGTCGCGTGTTAGTGAACGTCAACAGCACGCTACACGTTCTCATATTTCTAAAGACAATACAAACGAAAATATTAGGTGCTACAACTGCAGTGAAATCGGTCATCGTAGCTCTAAATGCAACAAACCCCCTGTTAAATGTACCTTTTGCGAGAAAATGGGGCATTTAGTAGATTATTGTTTCAAAAAGTCAAATAAAGATCAAGACAACAAAGATGTATCTAATAAAGACCGTCAACAGAAACAGGTGACTTAGTACGTGTAGAGAGACAAGTTCCGCATGATGGTAAATCTCAAAAACTTGTAAACAAATATCAAGGACCCTATCGCATAATGAAAATGTTACCTAATGATCGGTTTCTCATAGAAGATACCCTGTTGACTCGTAAGAAGGGTCGTCGATATGAAAACGTAGTAGCCTTGGACAAAATCCAACCATGGCTGCATTTTGATAGAGATTTTAATAGCGATAGTGAAAATGAAAGCTCCAGCGATAAAGATGAGTAATTTATTAATTGCCATTGTACTACAACGGTAGAAACAGCATGTTATTACTGTTTACACTGTATTATTAAAATTTTCAATTAGGGAAATTTGTATCTATCATTTATAAAATAGAAAGATGATTATAATTTAAAAAGAAATGTTTATTATTGTATGAACCGTTATCACTATTTATGTAGCGATGGGACTCGCTAATACAGGATGGCCGAGTTGTTAGCCTATTTATATTTAGGTTAATAATATTGTATAATTAAGTACTCTTAATGCACGTTGCCAGGAACCGGACAATAACTTTAATCTTAAATACTGTTTAAAGAATATTTATATTTAGGTATAGTTTTAATAAGCAGATAATTATCTTTGTTTATCCATCATTTAATTAAGAATTATTAAGAACTTGTAAACACCCACCTATCTGCCGGCAATAAAGTTTAATTGTTAATACTAAATTCAAATGTTACGGAAGTGCGCCCTCTATGATTCGTGTTGGGGCAACCGGCAAATAATGGGGTGATTGAGCGCATCGCCATTAAGTGATTGACCGACGAACTGTTCGGACGTTTCCAAAAGCGCATAATAATATATTGTGAAAAGTAAAATATTAAAAGTGTAATCTAATTTTGATAAGTGTGAAATATTGTGATTGGTGCACGGTGAATAAACTATTGTGACACAGTGAATATACGGTGTTTCTCTTCTGGAACTACAACCCTTTTACAAGAGAATAAGATATTTAGCTTGCAAAGAGCACTCTTCTTATCAAATTGTAGGCTTAGCCGCTTTAAGCGAGCCGCCGCACGGTGGGTCAACTCAGGCGCTCCCCCTTTCATAGGATTTTCGGCAAAACTAAATGTCTATTTTGACTGTTCCAAGTTATGAATGTTACTTGGGACATTAAAACATTGGACAATTTATTAAAAATAACCATTTTATACTAGTGGACAACCATCAAATTCAAGGTTTTTCATTGAAAATGTATGAAAATGAACTTTGTTTTGCTTCTATCTTCGTAACGTATTAAGATGTAAAGATGACACTTTTGAACTATATCAAAAACGTCCTCATACGGGTACAAAAATAGGTATAAATTTTGTACCTGTGTAATGACGCTTCTATCTTCGTAACGTATTAAGATGTATGTTTTGATATAGTTCAAAAAGTATACTCCGCGGAGTATACAGATTGTTTTTTGTGTTGAATTGGTTGCTTGATGGATAATGAGCGCGTATACTTTTTGAACTATATCAAAACATACATCTTAATATCATTACTAACGGAGCTCCGTTAGTAATGATATAAGTACAACCAAAAGATCGATTCTTTAATAGCCCACAACTTCTAATCGGGCAAATCCGGAGTCAAGGTCAAAGCTATTGTAGCTTTAAAGGTATATGCTCAAAAATATTACCTGAAAGTGTCATCTTTACATCTTAATACGTTACAAAGATAGAAGCAAAACAAAGTTCATTTTCATACATTTTCAATGAAAAACCTTGAATTTGATGGTGTTCCACTAGTATAAAATGGTTATTATTAACAAATTGTCAAATGTTATAATGTCCTAATTAACATTCATAACTTGGAACAGTCAAAATAGACATTTAGTTTTGCCGAAAATCCTATGAAAGGGGAGCGCCTGAGTTGACCCACCGTGCGCCGGTCAAATAGCAACGTTGCATAATGGCAAGCCTTATCATTGCATTTCAGCCGCAGTTTATCTTTGCAGTCATATCTAAAGGGCTTAAGTTCGAGCTCTTTGGTGCAGCCAAGTGCCGGCTCTATTCTATCAAATAGTTTGTTTTAACAAGTCATTTAAGTAGATAAGGTTGTGGAAATAAATAAATGTTAATAAGTACCCGCAGAGCAGTCCGATATAATGTTAAAAAGCATTTGTCTACTTTTAAGATGACAGACAAAGTTAAGCCCGTATATAAATATTTTATACAAAAATTACATGCTGATAAGAATGCGCACTGAATAATGAGTATGAAGATATATTTTTTAAAGTTATGAGGCTTTAAAAAGATTTAATTAATATTAGTACTCTCTACGATTACTCTTACTGATAATACTGACTTATAAATAAATATAATTCAACATACACACAACGCAATCTAGTACCAAACTTAACAGAACATGTACGAGGGTAACGAAAATAACTGATACTAATACATATTATTTACTTTTATTTTAAGTAAGTAATCATGTAGACCACTAAGCTATGGTCTTTAACACACATGTATTAAGTATACATATATTGTGTTATATCTATCTATAGTTTGCGTTAAATCTCTTTCGACACAAGTTTTTAAAAACAAAATCATTCTGCCACCATTTTCCGCAAACGTAAAATGATTTCAAAAATCCTTTATGAAATGTTGAGGTTAGAAATCCATTCAGTAATTCAGGCACGTTCAGCTGTTAAGTGCAGGTGTTGGACGAACGAATAAAAAACCTCGTCCCGCCTTTGTTTGCTGAACCTCACATTAACATAATAAATCCTTTTAATTACGAAACACCATCAATTCGTTTATATTTGTTTTATACTTTCAGAAGGTGTTTTACGTGAGAATGTTTTGTGAAACGATTTCATTTAGATTCTGTTTTTGAATTTTATGATACGTTCTCATAAGGTCACTAAATCGAGCATACGGCTCGCCTGATGGTAAGCAGTTGCCTTAGTCTATAGACACTTGGAAAACATATGTGCGTTACCGACCCTATTACAACCTATATCCACTTTCAATCTGATTAACATATCTGAATACATAACATCATGTATATATCATCCAAAAGGGTGTGGCAGAGACGTATATCACACACCCCTATTCTGATTAGATCGGTTTAGACGCGGTTGAGTCTAGTGATTAGTGTTTGACGCTATGCTAATCACTAGACAAAACGAGGCAATTCAATCTGATTAATGCTGGCAACGTTCAGCTTTTCATTTTGATTTTCAATGGTTTCGAATCATCTTTTACATGATAATTTAAAATGATTAAAAATCTAAATGGAAATCTGAACAGCTTAAGTTACAGGGAGAAGCCCGGATAAGACAAAACTGAATTAACCAAGTTCCCTTTTTAAAAAAGCTTAGCCATATTTTTTTTTGTAAGTATATTAAACAGCTAATTCATCATAAGTATACACAAAAGCACCTCCACGCATTGTACCAGCAGAGTCATAGTTCACGTAAGATGCACGTCACGTGACCTGTTTGCCTCTATTATGAATTTGTGATAAAGCTTTTCGTATGGCCGGTTTCACGTACATGAACGCATTGCTCTGTTATTACTGAAAGCAAAAAAACAGGCAAAATCCAGGTTTAAAGTTTTCTGCCTTTTAAACTACAGAAAAGAAAAATCCTTTAGTCAGTTATTTATAATTATATAATTTGTATAGACTAAAACACTGTATCTGCAGTCGTAATTCATAAAGGGTGCACGCCATGTGACCTGCTTGCAACTATTGTGACAAAGCTTTTCTTACGGCAACTTTTTTTACTCGTGCCTGTAGAAACAAATAATTTTTGGTAATACAGTTTGTTTTAATTTAATATTTTACAAATACATTACGTTTCCAAATTATTTTAACAAGCTTGAAGTAGTAGGTGAATGACGAAAATATATACATCTTCCAATTTCAGTTTATTCTTTTACTTTCTACTGATTGCTACAAGAATTCCACACTTTTGAATACCAACGATCACCAAAAAAGAAGCATTTAACTCACAATATTTTCTCACATTTTAACTCCACTGTAATCAAGCGTCTGTTTTTTGGCGGCATTCTAGCGGCGCGGCGGCGAGGGCCGACGGGACGCGGTAAGCCGCTGGCAAACCGCAATCCTCCCTGTTTATTAAAGGAACATCTCCAACCACAAATGCTCCAGATCAGCAGATTAGCAACGGAAATACAGTTGACAAACATTTATTGAGTACAAATCCGACTCAGTTCCATCTACTAATAACATTTAATACTGCTTTGGTGGATAAATTAATTATATTATAGTTTGAAAAGTTTTAGGAATTTGTGGCTAAGTCAAAGCTGCGGGTTTAGCGATGCTTACCGTGATCAGCAGCCTGATGGGTGACCATTTACGAGTTTCTCTTTGTACCTCGGAGAACATGCTTATTCGTGACGCATGTATGTCATGGAGTTCATGTCATTACGGGTAGAAAGAAAGTCTAACAACTAGTTTAATAAAGAGTATTGTATCGCCCTGCCGTGGGTTGCAAAGTTCTAATGGCTTTACGTAAAATACTGAATAAATGGTGTAATTAATTTATTTACAAAAGTATCCAAAAACTAAATTCCGCAAAGCCAGTAAAAACATTTTTGGTAGATACCATTTTTCTTTAAAGAATTTGATGTCGACGTTCTGAAAAACGCATTTGGAGAAAATGATTAGGCCTCAGGGATTAATCGTTCTAATTATTTTTTAATGCGTGGCCTTGGAACCGATAACTTTTGAATGCTTAAGGGAATTTCATTAAGATTTTCTAAACTGGGAATGAAATTGAAATAGTGTTTTAATCAAGTGTTTTGAATTTGCAGACGGAATCTAGTAATTTGGGTTATCATTTTTATTCTTGTAGTAAATATAATATTTGGGAGCTATTTAAAACTTTATAAAATCACTACAATAGCTCAGATTTTAATACTTAAAGTAGCTACAAACGTAAATGCCAAAGAACGTACATTTTTTTATTCAATTTTGAATACAAAGGTACGAAAATACGAACGAAACGAAGGTTTTCCGTCAATGTAGCAATCTTTCAATTTGAATATTTTCTGACTTTTCTTAGCCAGCAAATGTACCCGAGGAATGTGTTTGTAAGTAAAAGCTGCCGTAAGAAAGGCTTCGTCACAATAGTTGCAAGCAGGTCACGTGACGTGCAGCTTTCATGAACTACGGCTTTGCTCGATACAATGCGTGAAGGTGCTTTTGTGTATACTTCACATATGAACGTCAATTAGCTGCACCATAAATTATATTTTAACATAATATCACGCCTATATTGCCCAGAAGGGTGCGGCAGAGGTGTGCAACACCCACATTTCACTTGTCATGTTTAGGTCCCATGGGATAAGAGGTGAACCTATCGCCATCCATCGGGCACAACGGACGGTATATTTATACACATATTCAAGCAATAAAATTTAAATCTGAATATTATCTTATTTTTCTCAACAAATTGGTAAAACCCAGGTATTTTCAGGTTTTAGCAAGCCATAATATTTTTTTTTGTGCACGTAAAAACTGCTGTAAGAAAGGCTTTGCGGTACTAGTTGCAAGCAGGTCACGTGATATGCGGCTTACAATGTGTGGAGGTTCTTTAGTGTATAATTTTCATGTGTATATAAGTTAGCTATTTAAAAGACCTTCAAAAATAAATTTCTCTGTTTCACCTCTTGATCTATTTCTCTTGATTATATTTGCTTTGTTTATATTATTGTCTTTTTAAAACTTACCTCTTGCTTGGTTCTTTCCTAAACATGTTCACAGATTTAGGTATTCTTAACCATAAATTTATTTGAGCAAATTTTGTTTATAGCATAATTATTATTTTTATATTCATAAGTAGGCATTAATAAGATTGGACTCCATTTTGAAAACGTAAAAGTTCCTAAAATTCATAAACAGAATCTAAACGATTTAAAATTAAATCGATTAACACAACATTAAATTAACACATAAAAAAACTTACAGTGATTATAACACACAGATTAAACGGATTGATGTTGCGTCGTTAGTAAATAAGATAATTTATTATGTAAATGTGACGGTCAGCAAACAAAGGCGAGGCGAGGTTTTTTATTCGTTCGTCCAACACCTGCACTTAACAGCTGAACGTGCCTGAATTACTGAAGGACCTGTCTTACTTTTTCATTTCATGAACGAATTTTGATATCATTTACCGTTTTTAGAAATTGTTATGGATTTATTACGTTTTTTGTTTGTACATTTAACGCTAAGATGATACAAAGCTATAGTAAAGGTAAGTGTTACACTAAATATTTTTCTTTTTATAGAAGATTAACTTCAATAGCATCAATATGACTAGTTATTAAACTGTAGCATCACACATATTTTAAAGCTGACTCCACAATAAGCGTACGCGATCGTCGGGCGTGTGGGCGCGCTGGCTACACACACGTCACATGGCAGTAACACGCAACGCCGTATGCCGTATGTGAGACGAGCGCGCCCACACGCCCGATGATCGCGCACGCCTAAATATAAATAATAAGGATATTTAACCATTTTATTCACTTGGTAATTTCTAGATAATTATTAACTTAATATGATTAGTATAATCTCTATCAAAGGCGGGATGAAGGACACTTTTTAGGGTTCCGTAGTACCTACAAGGAACCCTTATAGTTTCGCCATGTCCGTCTGTCTGTCCACGGCATAGCAACGAAACCGTTGGTGCTAGAAAACTGAAATTTTGCATAAACATGTATGTTAACTAAACAAAGAAAGTCGTAGAGTAAAATTTGGAAAAATATTTTTTTTTCAGGTAGCTCCCCTACATGTAAAGTAGGGATGTTTTTTTTTTTGTCGCCTACCCCATAGTGTGGGGTATTGTTAGATAGGACTTTTAAAAACGTTTAGGGGTTGCTAAGACAGTTTTTTGATTTAGGGATCCGGTTGCGAGATAATTAACTTTAAAGAGCAAATTTTTGTTCGAGTAGGGCGTCCCCCCCCCCTCTAAAAGCTAAACTACTGGATCCTAAAATCTGAAAAAAATTGTGTTGGTAGTACATGTAATGAACTTTAAAGAAAAACTATAGCGGATAAGTTCACTTCATTAGTTCAAGAGGAATAGGGGTCCGAAATGTCAGATGCAGTTACTCAGAATATTTCGTTCAAAATTCTTGAAACATAAATAAACATACATAATACATATATAAAATCACGCCTTTATCCCACGGGGGTAGGCAGAGACGATGGAATGCCATGTGCTTCGCTCCTTACATACTTCTTTCGCTTCCTTAACATTCATACATCTCGTCATACGTGCTAGCTGGTTTCGTGTACTACAAACATTTCTTATCTGAAGGACGCTATTTATCTGGTTACTTTAACTTAATTAGTTCTAGAGTAATTGGGGTCCAAAGTGTAAAATGCAGTTACTTAGAATAATTCGTGCAAATTACAAAAACCTTTGAAAGTAATGACTTGTATGAAGATGTTACTTGTTTAATACAGAAACAGTAAATCCCTTTTAAGTCGAAATATGATAGATAGATAGATAGATAGAAAATTCTTTGTTGTACACACAGATTAAATACAATTTATAGAAGAGTCTTATCTAAGTATGCACAATGGGCGGCCTTATCACTATTAAGTGATCTCTTCCAGGCAACCTTTGGATGGACATATATGTTGTTACGACTAGCTACGGAAGCCTACTGCGCGTGGCCCGACACGCACTTGGCCGGTTTTTTGTTTATTACAGCAATTTTAAAAGAAGACAACTTACAAACATTATCGGACCGTTAATAATAGCACTTACTTAATTCCACATCTTTATCTCTTTAAATGACTTGTGAAAACAAACAAAAGCTTTTAATGAAATAGAGCTGACACTTGGCTGCACCACAGAGCTCAGATCTTAAGCTCTTTAGATATGACTGCAAGTATAAATTGCGGCTAAATGCAATGATAAAACTCGCTCACTTTATTAGACCGGCAGCGGCTCACTTGAAGCGGCTATGCCTGATAAGCCTGCGGCTATGAATATGATAAAGAGAGTGCCCTTATTAAGTAAATATTGTAGTGTCTTGATAAGAATGAGAAATGTATGACAAGTTTGGTTCGAAAAATAAGTAAAATGCTATCAAATTATAGTTTTTTGATTGAAAATAAACACCGGTCGGCGAAATATACCGACCATACGTATGCTACCCGTATTTACTTAGTAACTTTTGAACATTTATTTTTTTAACAAGTATAAGAGCAATAATATTACACGATATTATTAACTATCATTACTTACCAAGAACTAACGGCGTACTAAATCTTCTTTCCTGACACACCTAGCTCTCACTTTGAACAAGAACAATAGTGAGCGGCGGGCATTATGCCAAATTGCGTCAAGCAGCGATTACAGATGGCGGAATGCAACCGCCCGCGTGTTCGCACGGACAATGCTTGGTAGCGCCGAAAACTCATGCATTATGCGAACGGTAATGGAAATTGGAAAATATGGGGCAAAATACTAACTGTCAATTTACTTAAATCAACAGGGCTGCAGTTTATAGGTTTATTTTTATCAGGTAACTAATATCTATAAGAAAAATGAGGCGTAGGTATGATATTGTCATTGTCAGATAAAAATATACCAAAATGTTTGTGGTAAATGTCCTGTGTGACCAAGAATTTATTAATATGGCGCGGCGTATGAACTTCAACTAAAATATTTAGATGACGCGATTCCTCAGAGAGTTGTTCCTTTCTAGATATTTATCCTTTCCCCATATACCTACATATATACCTTGTACCCCCGCATATTTTGTGGCATGTAATACAGTACCTGTTGGAGAAGACATGCATGCTTGTATATTTAAGTAAAATACCTTTTTTTGTATCAATAAAGATTTATTATTTATTATTATTATAATTTGTAAAAACGTCGGTGTAAAGGTGAGGGGTTTAGTTATTTGTTTTATCGACAAAAAAAAATATGCATCCATCGTAAAGATGAGGCCAAAATCGTTCGCCGTCATATAAAGTAAAAATGTTAGATCCAAAATCAATAACACAAACCTCAAACTCTTTACTCTGTGCTCCTATCAAGCTTCCATTTACACCTTCATACCAAATAATAACAACGAATCATCATCATCAGCCTTATAATGCGGTCCAACGAAATTATAAAGCAATTTATCATTTTGGTAGGGCGTTTGACCAAACGTCATTATTCATTTCAATTCTTGAAAAGCGTGGATGCTTTCTTTGGACTTTTTATCGTGGATTACTTAGTTGCGACGAATTTCCTTAAGGTACACCGTACACTTAAAAAATACTTTTAAGAGAGACAGATTTGGTAAATCTTGACACTTAAAAAAATACTTTTAAGAGACAGATATTTGATTCCACAGCGCATATTGTAGAAGAGGGTTGCTGACTAAGATAATTTGTGTTTTGTTGATCCTACCTGATCCTTGGCATCGATCAAGAAAAACAGAATAAAGGCAGAGTGCTGCATATTGTCTTTATTTCTTGTGTAATTTTTACTTGTCTAGGTCTACAATTTTATATTTTGATGTCGAGAAGAATAAATCGATGTGAGGAATGCAGTTTCTTTGGCGATTAACCCAACTGCCACTTATCGATACTTTTGCTTGATAAATAATTACATTAAAAACATGATCTGCCATTAAAAAATCACCCAAATATATTTAAAGCGGAACTAAATAGGTAAATAACAAAAACAAACAGCTGGTGATAGATACAAGACATAGCACGCAAGAATGTTCGACCAAAAATCAATGATTTGTTGTTACCCGATACACTACTCTGCGTACCGTCGGAAACGTTGAGTGGATCTGAGTGATCACTAAACAGATAGTTTGCTGAGATATACTTTGCAAGCAGAGTATAACGTAAAAAAGTAAATAAATAGAACGATTTTGAAGTTTGTGATGATGCACCAAAAAAAAACTACCTATTTATAATTTCCTAAGCTCTCTTGTCCATCCAAAGGTTGCCTGTACTAACTAAAAGATGTGCTTTATGAAACTGACTTTCTAATATGTGTACAATAAAGAGTTATCTATCTATTTATCTATAACACTGCCAATTTTTTTTTTTAATTTATTACTCATTTTGAAATACATATTACTAGTATTCTTGTTAACCACCTCCAACTAAGCTTAATTCTCTTGTGCTAAGAGGAAGTTCGCGTGCCAAAAAAGTGTGATAGAAGTGTATAACTATCACATTTTGTTATATTTAGTTAGATCCCATATGAAAGGAGGTAGGCCTATAGTTATGTACCGGGCACAATTCCGGGCATCGAAGCCAAGACTTTAGTGCGTGCGATCACGTACACTACCGCTTGACTGCTAGACCGACTGCTAGGCTAGATAAATGAAGTGTCATCAATAAGAAGATATTATGTTCTCGAATTGATGTTAAAAAAACCTATAATAAAAAATTACATTCTACTAAACGACGAGCAAACCTACGGATATAAGATAATTATATCTAATTTAGCTAAGCTACTAAGCAGAACGTGCTTTATCATTCTAATAAACTCACATTTCCTCGTAGTCGTATCCTCACAACGACGTTTATTGAAATAGAATTTTTCGTAGCAAGTTCCAACAACAAATAACTTAGTTTCTCATAAAATGTTTCTGTTCTAGTTCACATAACGTATATATTGTTCCGTAACTTCGATTAAAATATTCATTTTACACATATTAATTTTACAATGTATCTAGACATTAATCTTAGACCAGGGGCTAAGTTATGACGACTAAGGGTGGTATTTCAATCAATCAATCGTTAATCAATGTCAGAATAGCATAAGAGTCAACATCGTTCGATTGTTTCTGTATACTTATAATCTATTGACGACCGGATGGCGGAGTGGGTAGTGTACCTGCCTGCGACACCGAGGTCGTGGGTTCGATTCCCACTTAAGACACATCTTTGTGTGCATGAACATGGGGGTTTGTCTTAGTCTGGGTGTTTCTATGTATAATAAGTATGTATTTACAAAAGAAAAGTATATATGTATTAGTATCAGTTATTCTAGTACCCATGGTACAAGCTACGCTTAGTTTGAGACAAGATGCCGTTGTGTGTGAGTTGTAAAAATATTTATTTATTACACCAAAATGAACGGTAGGAGGGTAGAGCTGCTTTTCATGTCTCTCTCAGTTCACCATGAAGTGTTTTATTAGAATATAAATATAGTAAAATGTCTTAAACATTTAATGACTCTATAATAAAACAGACACGACCCATACAGCTCGTTACGAAGAACACGGCTCTAAGTTAAATACGATATTCAAATCTATGATAAGACCCGTGATGTAAAAATTACTTTTCTACGTAAAAAATACTGAAATGGCCATGAATGCTACCATTAATGATACTCAGGTTACCATGGAGATTGTAAATCGATTTCCATTAAACTTCCTCAGGCAATCTGGTATCTATAAATGTAATAAATTTAATATTGATTGAGTCAAGGAAATAAACACACCTATTATTACTGAGAAGTTACCTAGATGTGTATTTATAACTACATTTAATCAGTTATGTATTGAACGCATGTGATAAAGGATTAGCATATCGCTATCTCCATGACATACTTCGAGATTCTATACAACAATTAAGAATTACCTAACTGCAAAATTTTAATAAACAGTTTTCCCAACCGGGGAATCAATTTTGAACCTTAACAGAATTTGTATAATGCTTATCATTAGAGTAACTATACCAACGACTAGACGTAAGTATAAATTAAACTTATAAGTTAACGACTCTTCAAGAAAACAGACGCAAACAATTCCGATCGTTACGAGTAACGACGTACACAGGCTCAAAGTTCAATACGGGCATAAAACCTGGGACGTAAAAGTGACTACTCTACGTCAATAATACTAAAGTGGCCATTAATGCTACCATTAACGTTACTCACGTTACCATGGTGATTGTAAATCGACTCCCATAAACTTTATCATAAAATCTACTGTCTGTATACTTAAGTCCATCCAAAGGTTGCCTGGAAGAGATAGCTTTAAGCTATAAGGCCGCCCTTTGCATATTGTTGTTGTCTTAATTGTGTTGTAGTATGTATGCAAATACAGTTTTTTCTATTCTATTCTAAAGTAAGTTATCCTTAATTGTGTGAAGGAAAATCAACCATAAAGTTTTTGTCATGTAGAAATGTCGAGCATAGGTATTTATTTACCTTTATAATAATTACTCGATTTAGACCCGATGTCTTATTTTTGTTGTTTTTGTTAAACATACAAAAAGTTTTATTTAAATGTTTGGCAAAAATATACTTTTGTGTCGTTACTTATTTCAATTTACTTATTTCTGAATGATTTATCACTGTACTTAAAATCTTATTAAATATAATAAAAGCCTCAATCCTGATTATCGACAGAGTGGATCTTTTTATCTTATCCAATATCTTAGCGACCTCATTCATACGTCTCGTTGAGAAAACTCAGCCAAGATCAACTTATAAAATAATTTAATATTAAATCTTTTTCTTTTACATATTGATGAAGAACAGAGCAAGCCTTGATCTACTGTTTTTGCAATAATAATAATTAAAATCTATGATTTTATTGTTGCTTCGTTGCGACAACTATCATAAAATATTTTTTTTTCTTTGAGAAATTTAATTAGAAATTTGCAAATACAAATTACTAGTATTCTTGCTAACCCTGTCCAGCTAAGCTTAATTGCTTGTGTTAGGAGGAAGTTCACGTCTGTGATCTAATTTTGATAGTTGTCAAGAAGCAACTGACATTTTTTCTTGGAAAAGATGATAGTTGATCGTGGACGCAACTAAATTGCTACGTCTGCAAATCGCCTAAACGCCTTCATTTAATTTAACATTATCGCAATTCAATCCATTTTATCTTTGTTTACCAAGTCTCGGAGCCTCAAACCATAATTACCAAGGAGTGGTTTTTGTTGCCTTACCCGATAGCCAGCGACCCCATTCCCACACCCCTTTGAAAATTATGAGGCCAGGGAACCTTTGCTATGAATCTATGATTAATAACTGTCATACTAATGATAATTTACAGCGTGAACTCGATTTTGATTCGGTTGGTATGATTTATGTTTAGGTGGAATTCATTTGCAAAGACTAGAAGTGTCGGTGGAAGCATATTTTGCTGAAACGAAACAAACTACGTATAATTGCAAAACATTAATTATTTTGTCGTTCTGATACAAAACAACGTGAAAACGGCTCAATTAATGTAGCTATACAATCTTTAAAACTAAAGAAAGTTCATAATTATTCTTTGTGGCCATGTTAAACAAAGGATCCCAAGTAATTGAATTTGCATTCATAAATTCAGTTTCAAGAACAAAGTATTGAACTGGCTCCAATTTTGTCGATTTATTTTTGAACATCTTTAGTCAGAGTTCCACCTGATAATAGTATTTTTTAAATTTTTTGGATACAAAAAATTCATCGTCATTATTATTTGATAACATAACGGTTGTTTTCTTATTACCACTGTTAATCAAAAACCATGCGGATCCTTAAATTTTAGATTTCTGAATGTTCTACCGAATCTTGCGGTTTTTACTGAAGAAGCGAGTTTTAATTGAAAACCACAAAGCTAGGTTTGAACTAAAATGTTTAGGTTCTACTTTATGGTCAGATGTTGCGGCAATCACCCCATTGCAAGTACAGACACGCGATGAATAATAAAAAAAAGCACTTAAATGCAGAGATTTAATAAAAAATATTTTTAACAAAAAATAAATCGACAAAAAAGAACTAAAAAGTGCAAAAATGTTGAAATGTTTACTTACATTTCAAATCTTGGGTATTAAACTTACATAAACTATGAAATATTATATTTTACTTTTACCTGACCCTTTTTTTACGACGACTATATATCCGCGGGTTCGTGTTTAATAAAAATTTAGTCTAAATATATCGTACCTAAAATGAACGTTACTTTAGTACCGCTTAAAGCTTGAATGTAAGTGACGTTTGCAGCGACCTGGAAAATCAATGTGCACATTGGAACGAACCTATTAAACTATATGAAATGAGGAAATAATGAAACTGTTTACTGCAATAATGGGTTATTAGATTTACTTACTGACAGAAACTGGTTTTTGGGTTGCAAATATTTTGGCAACCATATATTTTTTTATAGTTCAACCTATTCTATTTTTGAAGTAATAAGTACTTAATTATGGACTATTGCCAAAATATGGGAAATATTTTGTTTAAATTAAATTATAGCATAGGTTAAGAATTAATTTGTTTTTCAAAGAAATAATTTGAATATAATATAACACTCAGAACTTGAATAAATTACGTAATTTTATAAACATGAGTAGAGAAAATTTTAAGTTAAACAAAGAACCTAGGCCATAGTTTAGGACACTTGACATAATAAATAATTATCGTGGCGTCTGATGTCATGATTTATAATATATTATTATTATTATAGCTACAAGTTACTTCGTCTAAGCTTGGAGGTTACAATTCGATTTTTTTTCTAATTAAATGCTTTATTTATAGAGCTTGGGCAATACTGCCGAGGGCGAATCCACACATTATTATCGAAGCCTCTCATTGAAATTTCTCACAATGAATCGCATACCTTCTTGAAAAAGTGTATTGGCATTTATATTAATCCGACTACGAAACGAAGCCGACAAAATAAAATGGATTTGACTCTGTACAGTGGATCACAAAAGTAAATGATAGGAATTCAATCTAAAAGAATCGTATTATATATATTATATATCGTATTTGGCAATTTAATGTATGCTAAGATAAATAATCCGTAAGCAGCTTTTAATAATTCTAATAGCAATAAATCTTGAATACTTAAATTATTAATCTTAAAATTATGTGTCTTCAATAAACAGCTTACATTAAGACCGATATAGCTTTACATATTTATGTAGTACTACTACTAATATTATTCTAACACGCTGCTGACACGTATGCCATTTCTTTATTTTTTTAGCCATTATGTATACTTGAAGTAAAAAATTAAGGTACGTTAAAATTTCAATCAAATTATTCAAATCTTATAAAATTTATTTTAATTTAGATAACTACGTCACCGATTGTACTTTCTACAAAAAAAAAATCATAATGCTTCGTCAAGCCAAAATCCATCCATCAATGTGTTTAATATAATGTTCGCGATTTTCCAGCCTTTATCAAAAGTTATTTTGCAAAAGAATAATAAAAGTTCTGTGCATGTGACATTGTGACGTGTTGTTAAATTTAGACATTCTTGGAACGAATGCTGGCAGAGAAGATTTTTTACAAGCCTTAATTTTATTTCAGAACTTTTCTTAATACAAAGAATCACACTTTATCCCATGAGGGTAAGAACAGACGATGTGCTACGCTCTTTACATACCTCTATTGCTTCCTCGTTTCGTGTACTCGGTACTTGTCCTTTTTGAAGGACGCCATTTATCAGGCCGCTAGTGTCATCCAAGGACGACCTATTCCAGTACTTCCAGCCTTTTCTTCTTTTTTGAAGAAACTTTCGGGACTCTGTACACGGCAGCCAAAAATGTGAAAAGTAATGTTGAAATAACAACAATGTAGAAAATGTTTATTATGATATATGTGGAAAAGGAATTCGATTAAACATTTCATGTTTATTCTCAAGATAGCACATTACAGTAACGCAAACAAATAACTCTCAACACTCAAGATTGACAAGACGCGCGTGACATTTATTATTCCCTGTGTCTGTTCATACGGCTACTGATCAAGCTATGCATTTCCAATATAAACTGGTCTCACATTGCACAAGAAGTCTTCACAATGCAAGACCATCTTATAATGGAAATGTGTAACTTAATGTGTAGCAGTGTGTTCATAGCATTGCTACATTTTGTTGTGTTATCGATTTTCCGTCAAACGAAGCCGCAGGTGCTTCGGTGAACACCTAAAATTATCTTGACATTTTATTGGCATCGACCGATTCTGTTAATTAAAATGTCTTGGGTATTTTCCATTACGCTTCCAACTTGATAACGATTTTCCAAAGAAATGTGAAGGTAAAGTTTTGGCGGGCCCAGTTTAGGAAATTTATTTGGCTACCTCATACTTTTAAGTTATGGCTCTGCAGTTTGAATTCGAACACCTTTTACTTTTGAGTTTTAAAACTTAAGTGTTTAATAAATGGTGTGTCTTTGGCACCTTATATTTTTATGAAAATGCCATTTGTTATCGCTTGTAAATATAACTACAATTTGAGCCTCAGTAGAGAGATATAAAAACAGTGAAATATAGTTTGAGCAACGTTCTGTTTTATGATAATATTATCGGCATAACGTTATATTTTAGTTTTTTATAGAGTGTTAAAGGTTAAGTACCTTAAAAAAGTCTTTTAAGTTAAAATTCTTTGTGTATTTTATGAACCATAGGCAATTAACATCTCAATCATCATACACACATCTAATTTGTACTATTTTATTTTAACATAACATAACACGCTTATATTACCCAGGAGGGTGTGGCAGAGGTGTACAGCACCCGCATTTCACCTGCTATGTTTAGATCCATGAGATAGGGGGTGAGCCTATCGCCATCCACCGGGCTCAGTTCCAACTCCGTGCTGCTATTGTAAATTTCCTGACGGAAAATTCACAAATAACACTTTGCCCGACCCGGGATTCGAACACAAAACCTCGCGGTGAGAGGCGCATTACTCTTGCTATAAAAGAAGGAAGCGCCGCCCTGACTTGCCATGAACTTCATAGAAATACGACCTCCCCGCATAAGTTTCGTATAAGTTCTTGATTTATTCGCGCTGCGGCCGCCCATTGCATGTAATTTAGTATTAAATCTATAAATCTGTTTTCGGATGGACTTTTGACTGGTATCAAACCTTCATGAATATGTATTATTTGATGTCGATAGTAATTAACATGGCGTGAACAAAGCTGTTTTTGTAATGTGTGTACGTATAATTGTTTGAGATAACAGCTTGTTCGTGAATATTTTCGAAATAGTCTACGAAGATATAATAAAGTTTAAAAAAACCTGCAATAAGCGCCTGATTAAATCTGACTCAGCGAGTTCAACTGAAGCGTGCCACGCCTCTTCTGTGTGTCCTGTGCCTTAGTTGGTCTTATCAAAATGCATTTCAAAATATCTTGATTATTTGTATATTTTTTTTTTATGTACGATGATTAAACAAACGTTTTGATTTGCATGTGATATTGTGTTTCTTTAATTAAGACATCAAAATTAACACGACCTCAGTGTTATACGCACAACAGGCATAGTGTCATATTTTTTTTACAAGCCTACGGGTGTCCCACTGCTGGGCAAAAACCTCTCCCCATGACTTCCAAGTATGTCATGTCATATGACTCTTTATGCGTAGGGTTTCATTAAAACAGAGCAAACAAGGCCAAGCTCGAGGGGTTTATTGTACACACAGTGTTTACCTACACAATGAAGCTTACTTAATTATCACATTAAATTAATGTACCTTTGGTCTTCAGACGTCTTGTACTTACCATGTTTTTAATAATAAATAATTATATTTCAGTTCAAACCAGGTTAATCAATCAGCTGCTTTACGGAGGTAAATTTAGCCAAGTAAGGCCGCTGGAAAATTAGCTCACAAGTACCTTAAGCTGATGAATTGAAAAATAAACTAATTGTAAACAAAAACTTGAAATATTTTATTTTATTTTATTTTATTTTAAAATATATACGTGTATTATAAGAACTTCAGATACATACACACTTCAAAGAAACCTTTCAAGGGTAAAGCATCTCAGATACAAATATATGGAACTCTCAAGAGTATTGCGATGAAGCCTTGAATGAAAATATATCTACCTATTTATAGAATTTCTCGTGTTGACTTTGTGAAGTTTTGCCTGCACATAAACCGTTTATTTTATTTCACGCATAGACAAATGCTGCGGTAATAGACAATTGGTATTGTCCAAACCAAAAACACAAGCTTTTCAAAAGTTAAAATTAATTTCATTACCATAGATAACTTCTACAACTTATTACTATTTAAATAGTTGTTACTGATTAAAAATGGCTAAATTAACCTTTTTATACTTTTCAGATACCTATTTGTTATTTTATATATCAAAAAAGTGAAATATTTGCTGTTATAGTTCACAACGTTACAGCCTATGTATAAATTTAATGTGATAAAGCATTTCTGAAATAACAGCGCAGTGCAAACGGATGGACGTCTGTCTGTCCATTTGTCCGACAGTATTGTCGAAAATTCAGGTGTAGAGAAAAATATAAAATTTTAAACTTTAAGCTTTAACATCCAACAATCCATATTTTGACAAAACGCCAGTAACAATCTACTGCCAAGGTTGTTGTTGAATGTCAAACTAGTCTAGGTTTAGTAAGAACATTTTTAACGGATTAATTTGATATCTATGTAAAGGTGGTATTATCCGCATCAGCCCCCTCTTGATATTCTGCGAAAACGGTGGTCAAGGTGTGAAACGTAGATATTATAGAGTAGGTATTATTTTTCTGCGAGACTACAAAATAATGACACTAAAAAGTGAAGATATTGCCATTGAGGATACGGGTTACTTACGCAATTTTGTGCCGATTAGTTAGTTTAGTAGGAGATAGTGAGGTAGAACAAAACGTGAAAAATTGTTTATGAATCTAAGTAATAGATTCGAAACTAGTTGTTATATTGCCGGCTTAAGTAACGTGAGTAACGTGAGTAAATGCCGGCTTAATAATTAAAAACGTATTCTCAATAACAATATACCTTCCTAATTTAAACAAGTTTTTAGAATTCACTTTATTGACAAGATTCCAGTCAAGGAAAAAAGCCTGATTTTGTAACGGGCTTTCGTAAATCAAATTGCATCTTAAACTTTGCATATCACTTACATCAGCTGCCATAAATTACTTAGAAGTTAAACTTACCTTTAAGTTTCATTTGATATGACAAACTTACCACATTACCGGCTCGCAACTATGGTAGAAACAATGCAAGTCGTCTGATAAAGCATTCTCGTACTCAGTAACACTGTTAGTTATTTGGATTTCAGAACTTTCGTATGATGTTAGACATATTATTAAACTGGTATAGTTTTCATGCATTTATTCGGCAACAATTATGGCCTGCGCTACACAAACAAATTTTACTATAAACGTTAACAACTGATTCAGCAAAATCTTTCTTACCAACAAACTGTATATTAAGTATATGGAAATTTAGTCTGTTTCGGCATTGTCAAGAAAACGTTACACAAACAAAGTAATTTTTATATTCGGTCTAGTTTTAATTTATCAGGCTTTGTGGAAAATACCCTAATTTAAAAAAGAAACTGTTAACCAAATGATATACTCTTTATGGCTACTAGAAAATTATTCCATTTAATTACATTATAATTTCAAAGCGTATACGATTTTATTAGATGATTTATTTTGATTGGTACTCAGGTTGCGTTTGCCTTCTCTTATAAAATAAATATGATGAATAAAAGATTCGTTGTATATAAGAAATAATAATGTTTTGCGAATCGCATTTATTAGGTACATTACATACGAAAGCCAAATAATATATTTATTTTTTAGAACAAGAAATAAAACTCCAAAAATATTATGACGACACTGCCTTAGTGCATTTTATTAATTACATCATATTATGCGCCCATTAGAGACACAAGTATAACAATAAATTCAAAACAATGCTTTAATTCTCTATACTACATTTTAAAAATTGTGTATATTTATATCACATAGTGTATGTAATTTTTTTTCATTTTATATTCATTTTCTATTCGAATTTGGATAAGTTAACTCTTTTTCCAATTTAGTTATATTTTCTTGATAAAATTTGTTTCAGGTACCTACTCTATGAACGTAAATAACATTATAAATAACATATAATTCTAATTAATAACAATGATGACTGTGGCAAGATCATAATATCAGGCTGGCAAAACTTGAGAATCTGTAGGTTCATTACGGTAATAGAAACTTTTTTCTAATAATTTCATACACCATAGCAATACTATGAATTAAGTCCATTGCATTTACATATCACGATCTCGGCACTAGATTTTTTTAAACAGACTTAATTAAAAAAGAACAAAATAAACAGCCACATTTAACTCAAACACTTGCATTACAGTGAGATCTTTATCCGACTATTTTTCTTTGTGACATTTAAATGCTGTGACAATGTTACAACGTCTCATTAATTAGTCCGTGTGAGAATGGGTTACACTTCACATTTGTATGTTACTGACGTCATCAACACTTTCTACGCATTGTATGTCTTTTGATTCATAATAACTTGCTGGTAATTCGACTTTTAGCCTTGCCTCGTTCAACTTGCGATTTAGTTAGCTTCAAGAGATAATCATAATTCTAGAATCAAATATCCTCAGTAGCTAGTAGGTGACAGGCTCATTATTTTTATATCTGACTGAAATTTAAGATATTTTGATATTATAACTTATTTTCTTAAATCTTTATAAAATGTAACAGCTAACAATACACTTGTGGAAGTTACAGGGAGAAACTTAGAAATCATATCTCAAAGTGGTAATTTTCCTGATTTAATTCAGCTATAGGTACTTGCAAACGAACAAACATGCTGAAGTCGGCACACGAAAATTATCTTAAAGCAAGTGTACGTTTCAGTCAGCAGAGAAGGTAAAATGCTCAAAATTTTGAACTGAGTCGGAGTTCACCTCATAAACTTTTAGTTAGAATGATTTAAAAGGCACGCTTCTTCTACAAATATTTAATGAACTTAGTTGTTGGAGTTCAGAAGATATGAAAGGGATTTATTAATATTTAGTACTTGAAAGAGATCTTGAAGATATCGGTATGATTATTATATCTTGCCACATTCATAATTAACGATCAATTTAGTGAAGTAAAATCCATTACATTTTCATTGGAACACAACTGTGGGCGTGCGTAAGTTTACTTTATGAGGCGTTTTGTTTGTAAAACAAAAGTAACATGACTATTTCAGCTTAGCTACTATGTAACTAGGCTTTGAATAAACAATGTTTGAAATGAGTTATCGGGTTTTATCCTTTAACTAGTAGTTTTATTAAATTTATGAACAGCTCAATTCTGCGACTCTAAATGTTTCAGTAATGCTTCATTTAAATTGATTTATGTACACACAAAGCTTCTAGCTCGATACACATATTATTATATATTACACACCTCATTGCGTTAAACTTTTTTATTACCAATGCACGCCCATTTTACATACTTTTTCCATTTTATGTTTGCCTAGTACTACAACTTATATTCAAACAACATCAAACCGCATGATATGAGAAAATCGTAACTTGTATTGTCGTTTTTTTATTATAATAACCTCTTATAACTAATGTATAAACTATACTAAATGTTTTGTTTGATATTTGTTTGAATACTCAATTATTCAAGTTTATCTTAATTAAGAATAATTGAATGTTCTCGACGTGGCAATGGAGCGTGGGTGATGAGGGCATAGTTAATAGGGAAAAGGGAATATGCGGGGTTCGTCTGGTTATTCACAATCAAGGATATATAGAGGTTTATAAGGCGGGCCCGAGCATCGTTAGAGTATGGGGAAGTGTTCTCGGCATACTTATACAATGTACATACATGCTACTTCCGTATAGTCGACGTACTTTGTTTGAATCCTTGAATGAAATTTGCTGGTAAGGAAAGCTATGCTCTTTTAATTTTTTTATTACCAAGAAACTGTATTCGTGCTTTTTATCACAAATTTATTATAATATGAAGCCAAGTAAATATCAAAAAGCACCTTACATCGACACAATTTTCATACGACCGGCCTTATTTTTTTTAAATGTCTCGCTATTTCTCTTTTAATATTTCCTGGTGACGTTGAGTCTAAATGGTCATTACCATATTCCACGATTAATGGAATTTTGATACGTTCCCGCTTCTATGATATTTCTTTTACAAATAAAATTACTCGGCCGTACCCAGAGTATTTATTTTTATATTTTGGTAAAATGTTACCTTACAATGGAATCGTACTTTTTGTAACATTCAAGCTGAAAAAATATAAATGCCTGAACCCGTCCATAACCTCCTGAAATAAACAGGCTTATAGGATAAGCCTCCAAGGGACTGACGCGTTATATTTTACCAATGAGAGAAGAGACTAGGTATAAGGATGGCACATTTCCATCAAACAGGAACATGTCTGATGGATGTATGAAATAGGATCACAGGAAATTAAATTGAATTGCATTAGGACAAAGTTTGATTAAGCATATTCATTTTATAGAGCTGTCGATACACCCAACTACATTATATTCCATTTCAGAAATGCAATCAATATATTACATAATTACAATGAGAATAGTCTTAAATAAATGTTTGAAACTTTAGGCAGCCGATGGAAACATTTAATTCCTGTCTTAGGAATTACTAAACTGAAAAATAAATATAGCCGTTTACATAACAATTTCATACAAAACTTTGTAGCAAGCGAAATGTATAACTAATTATTACCGCTTTTTCACGTCAAGCGTAAAATCAGCTGTCTGACTGTGAGCGTTTGTAACACACCAATGCAACATTTTTGACTCATGAGTTTGACAGCTAACAATACGCAAAAGTGAACATTAGTTATGAACGCGTACTTACACTAATATTATTAACCATTTACCTATATTCAGTCACATTCATCTTAAACAAGCACTTGCAATAATTACTGTGAAAATTGAACACTTCACGTAACAAATCATTTTTTACGCGATTACAAAGAGATTGCAAGGCGCACGGCGGCGTAATTTTTCACCGTAGCAACACAAATTAGGCCATCGGTAATTATGAAAATGTAGGCGTGTTTTTAATTACCGTCTAAATCCGAGTCTAAAATTTGTTATATCCCATTTATTTCGAATTCAAATCAAATATACTTTTGAAGTAACGATTTTTAATGAAATGCTAATACGCTTTACATCCAAATATTACTCCAATAGCGTAGTCCCAGTAAGAGCGTTATTTCGCTCTGTTTTTTCAAATAATAACATCAACAACCCCAAACATTTGTCTATTAATTCGGCGTGGTGCTGTAGCGTCAAAGTAAAAATATAAAAAAATAGTTCCAACTACTCATTCCTAACACTGCAACTATTATATATTATTTCATTATACAGACACGGCCGCTATACATTTATATTATAGATTTCGTTATAGCTCTATGTATGTATATTATCTATGTCTCAATAAAGTGCAATCGAAAGAGGTTTATTCTGATTAGTACCCATGATACAGACCAACTCAATTACATACACTTGAGTCCCGTGTTTCCACCTTCTTAGTCTTTACGTAACAAGAATTTATTTAAAACTCGACTAATTGGTAAAAAATGTCTACATTTCGACACCTACATTCTCATAAGGCTTCTTCGTAATAAACTCCTACGTTGATCTGAAAAAAAGAACATAAACCTTTATTTACAGAAAAAACATTTACATTCTTCTTCTTCGTGGTGTCGATGGCTGAGTCAAATTTTATTTTGACTTGCCATCGTGGTGAAATGATTAGCCAATTCGCTTTGGAGAACTCGCGAATTGCCCAGGGTGCGCCGGACGCAGGGAATCGTTGTGTACGTCACTCGGGGAGGCTCCTTTCATGCACATTTACATTTAAATCAATTAAACTTAATCTTATAAAATCATTGGCAGTGAGTGACGTTCTCAAAATAAAATATGTATTGCTACATCGGCTTGAAATTTTATTTTGCTAGCCTAAACATAAGCCAATATTTGCGCACGAGTAGGCTTAATCTGACGTGGTAACATCATACGAAATAATGAATGAATAATAAAATTTAAGGGTTGAAACGTGATATGAAGCCGAAAGTTTTAATATTTGAGAAGTTATGAGAAATTTTAATGATTACTCTCTCCCTAATGTTTAATAAAAATTGCATTGTTAGAAGTTAGGGAGTTTGAGCCAAGGTAATGTATCGTAGCTTTGTAAGTTAGAGGTTTGACGGCAAACGGTGTTGAGGGTAGATACAACATCGTGGCTGATATCCAAGAACACGTTTTGCAATAAATTGCAAGTTACCAAGGTAACGGTGGCAATTTTTGTTTTTAGAAGTATTTTTTGCTAGATTGACTGCTTAGATAAATAATACTTTTTACTTTGAATTTTGAAAACATATCCTTTGTAATGCATACATCCAAAATTATATTCCTTAATTCTTGATTTTTTAATGAATTAAAAACAATATCACTTTAATCTATCATCAAAATACCAGTGATTTAATAACAGTTCAGTATTTAAAAAAACAAATGCTAATGCTGGGCACGGGCCTCTCCTCGATATGAAAAAAAAGAGTTAAGTCCCAAATTCCAAGTGCAGGTTGGTAGCCCATACCCTCAAGCACTTTTAGACTAGTCTACTATCAAGTTTAAGACTTAGTAGTCGTACGGTTTCATACTCGGTTAGCACTTAATTACAAAACTAAAAAAAAAAATAGTATATACTCACATATTATATCAGTGCTTATACTACACCACATGTACAGGACAGCCGTCCTTCGCTCTAACATTGTCTAGCGGTGGGGATATCACCACGTACGTGTCTCGGCTGGTCGTAGGAACGTTATCGTCATCGCCGGCAAATAGTGGTGGAGGCGGGATGACGTCATCGTCAACTTCTTCTTCTGTCGCCTCTTGGCGCTTTCGGCCCGGCATGTAGTTCATAACACACGTTACAGCAATCAGGAACAAGAAGAATATGAACACCACGTCGAACATGATTAAAAAGTTTAGCATTACAAGTTGCATCCTCCCACTGATTATCTCCCCTCACATTCTCTTGCCAGCTCTGTGAGAGGCACTGCTATTTTCATCTTATACCATTGCTTGAAGACGTGGCTTGATTTCTGAAACAAGAGAAAGACAGATATTATACTCTGTCCATTCCTTTATTTTCTTTTTGACAGATCACGCCTAAGAATTACCGTTTTTTTTTGTCAGATTAATGTACTACAATAATAATGTACTTTATTGACAAGTGACACTTTTTAGGGAAGTTCACTGTTTGTAACAAACAACCACAGACTATAAATCAAATCGTGAAATGAATAAATCGATCATTATGAAAAAGAATAATTTGACTTTTTTTTGTGTATTGTCTGTATTTTTTATAAAAAAAGAATATAATAATAGTATCATGATTCCATGAATAATTATTTGCAAGAAATTAAGTCGAAATCTTGGAATGACATATCAAAATGTAAACAAAGGTAACTAGGAAACCGTCATAGACTAAGTATGTGACATTATTATTATATTATTATTTTATATATTTATTTCATCTAATAAAAACTACTAATAAACGAATAATTAATAATGAACTACAACCATTTTGATGTAAATAATCGATTGAAAGTTCTTCTTAGACAACATCGATTATGATTTCAAATCGAATCAGTAACGTGTGAAGGCATCCCTAAATGTAATCTGTCAAAAAGAAAATAAAGGAATGGACAGAGTATAGGTTTGTTTTTAATACATTATATTTTGTAATAGATAAGGAGATGGGTTCGGGTATTATAACACCCATCCATTGATCATTGGTCGATGGCAGAAGAGTCGACGTCATTCGATTGTTTGCAACTGTCAACTAATCTCGATCAACGCATCGATTTGGGTGTCATAATACCGAAGAGACATAACAAACAACGATATTTGAATGTTCCCATGATAATATTGTTTACTTTAATATCAATAGTTATAAAGATTTATGGTCAGCAAATTCTCGAACGGCGATTTGAAAAATCCAATTAAATTCTCTTTTGTTTCGCATACCTTCATTTGGCATAAAGATAGGTTACGCAGAATATTAATTTGGCAAATCTTTTTATCCCATTTTTAGCATTAATACTTTACGTATAATCATTGTTAGGCATACCTAATGGTTTTTGTCATAATTGTCTTTTGTCATACAAAAACACCGCTAAAATAACTTCCTAATACTACTATTAGGCAGTTATTTTAGCGGTGTTTTAGTAGGTATACCTACGTATACCTACATATATGCGAGCAACATTGATTGAGTGGAACAGTCGTGATGAGCTAATATAAGAGCTATACAAAATTTGTAGACTAGATGTAAAAGTTATTTAGAGATTATTCTAGTACTGTATTGGTTATTAATCTTAAAGTTAGTCCTAGCTATCCAAACGCAAAAAATACCCTTAAATGTGGTTAAAAATCGGATATCGGGTAAATAATGTCTAGTAATAAATCAACAATTGAACTGAATAACAGTCCCTCTGAGCCTACATTCAAATCAGCAAATATTCAACTCAATCACCAGACAAATTAACGAACAAATATCCCTTCATTCCGACCCAAAACGTGTAATATGTTTTCCGAATTCTTACTGTAAAAAATGATCCGTGTAAAATCGAGTTTTCCGCTTCGGAAGCTCTCGTGCGGTCCCGCTACATTGTTTTCACGCACAGTTTAATCTGGCTTTAAAACCTTTCCAAAAAGAATTGGCTGCTGTACCTTTGATACGTTTTGAATGCTACCCTCACTTCCCGACCGCAATCCTCTTCGCGTTTTAAAAACCATACATTTAAATCGAGTACTTTTACGATTACCGGTTTTAAGTAACAGGAATACAAATCAGCTTTTACTTTTGAATTTTCGAACGCAGAATTCTGTTTTTGTTTCAGTACTCGAAGACTTATTTATTTGCGTACCCTTACAAAACATGGCGTCTCATTATAATCAAAATTCGACGAGATAATTTGATTAAACATATACGTCAGTTATTTTAATATCTGATTTAACATAATAGAAAATGGGCTAATCAAATTCCAACACATGATACAAACGGAACGTTTGATATTAAAACATCAAAAATATTTTAATAGTATTATCCCAATAAAAATGGCATAAAATTTTGCAAAAAGATAATCTGTATCAATACATTTAGTAAATACGTACGCGGAAATCAAAGGAAATTATATTTTCCCCATTTGGTTATAATTCAGGCATTTTTCATTCCTCAATCTGATAAGAGTACGATAAGTTATACTAAATTTTCGCAAATACCTAATCATAATATCGTATTTAATATTCATATACATGACGCTATGTTAGCAGTAAACAAAAAAAAATAAAAAATTCTCTTTCACAAATTGGTAAAAAAATACATTGGAATGTTGTACAAACAGAGACTGATGTCTGATTTAGGAGAACCTGTGGTTCAGATCACCAGATTTGTCTTAAAGCTAGTTTTACAGTAATTACTGAAGTACCAAAAGTTTTATTTCACAAAAAAGGTTTCTTAAACAAATAAGACAATGTAATAAAAGGTGAAAAGCAGCTATTTAAAAAAAATATTTTTATGATAAGCATTGCTTATTACATAAAATGAATTTATTATCAACGAAATAATAACGAAACTGTAAATTTGATAGCTGCCCTGATACACTTTAATATTATAGTTGACGACCGGGTGGCGTAGTAATAAGTGGGTAGTGTACCTGCCTACGATCGATTCCCGTTTAAGACAAATCTCTGTGTGCATGAACATAGGGTTTGCCTTAGTCTAGGTGTTTCTATGTGTAATAAGTATGTATTTACAAAAGAAAATAATATATTATTAGTAACAGTATATAATAGTACCCATAGTACAAGCGCTGCTTAGTTTGGGACAATATGGCATTGTGTGTAAGTTGTGAGATATTGAGATATATATATATTTATAGTTATTCAAATTATGAAATACGGGTGTTACTCACGTAATGTTGGTCTATTTAATCGACCGCGGTTTCGCCTATACGTCTAGGCATTATCAAGAGAGTGCGATACGTCGCGCCTGAGTCGCAGCCATTCTTGCAATCAATTTCATAATTTGAATAATGTTACAAACTCACGTCAGTTTGAATAAAAATATATTAAATTAATATTTCATTAATTTTAACCTTCCCAAAATCAATATCACCGAAACACTTTCTCGTCACTCAGTCGAAGCCGTCAAATCAATACGGCAAGGTAACCTATTTCAGTGGGATCGATGTCTTCAAACACACGTTATATAATTGAATACAAGCAGTAACAGCCTGAAGGCTTTTCGCATTGATTGGTAATGAAAAGGCTTTAGCATTTTAGCTTGTTGCCCTATTAAACTTGGTCGGTTGTTAGATCCTTTCATATTTGAAAGGATTAACCTGCCGTGGGCATTCACGCTTTGTGTTGAACTGAAATGTGTGACGAGTTTTTATTTAATTAAAATGCTTCGGAGTTGTTTCGAACTTTTACTGCTCTGTATTTTTTGCTATTACGGTACTGATACCGTAATATTTGTCATCTCATATTAATATAGAGTGAAAGGTTGTAGGTTAGTATTATGTAGGTTATTAAGGACAAAGAAATATGATGCTTTTTCACTAATTTAGGTCAGTCTTGAACAGAAGCTAAAAATAAATTCAAACGATTACGCAACAGATTATTGTGAAACTGTATTCGGGTGAAATTGTTATAATTGGGAACATAAAAATCTTTATAATATTGAGAGCTGCATCAATTTATTTTCAATTCTGACAAAGAGTTATTTACGCGAAATATCCTAAAGATTTTTTATGTTTATAAATAATTAATTACTTAAATATTTACAACTAACAGCCCATGGACATCAACAATCCACAAAAGCAGATTATAGATGCGTCGCTGCAACTGAGGACTACGGTGCTATGCCTCATGTGCCAGTAATTTCAGGGCCTGATCTCACCACCAAACCGGAACACAGTACTGGAAGCACTACTATTTGGCAGCAGGTTAAAGGTGAGACGGTGGTGCTGCCGCCCTCGAGCTTATTCACAAGAGCTCTACCACCAGTATACAATATATACATAGAAAATATAAAAAGATATTTACAAAATCTTTATACAGCATCAAAATATTCCTCCGCATCGATGTCAAATGCCGACATTGTGCCCAGAAGGCTGGCAGCATTGCCAGGTTGTATGGCAATGCTTATTCTTTGTGCCAAATAGAAACCAGCCCTCTGGTCACGAGTCGTATCGATTAATCTTTTTGAGATATCTTTAAAAAGCAGCCGGGCGCTCGGACCCCATGACATAATTCCTTTGACATTTTTGATAACTTTAAGGTACATTTTAAATATCTTTCATTTAATCTCAAGCCTAATTTACATAACAAAACTGGTATAATTTAATTAATGCATGCATTGTACAAGTTGAGGTGACAGTAAAATTGTTGTTTGAAGCTATGTTGCGACATCAATTTCATAAAAAAATTACGTGACATTAACTTTTAAAATGCATGCATTAATTCCACGCTACAAGTTTTGTTTTATTTATTTATTACTTTTTTATTTATGAAATGAGATAGTCATTGCGCTATCAGTAACCCAATACGCACAATAAGCTAGGTATACAATATTTAACATAAATACATTAAATAATATTACAAAAAAATTGAACCATATTTTTAGAAAGTAACATATTTTTTTGCTTAGACTTAAGTATTCACATGTATGTTACCACACAGTTAGTAGGACTTTACGCACGTCCGTTGTTAATCCTTAGAAATAAGCATCCTTTTAAATTTTACATCTCTTCAGACCCAACTATTATTATTACATTCGGAGGTATTCCAGGGATAATCCTTACCTTTGAGCAGCTTACTGCGGCAAGGTTCCACCGCAGAGCGGCTGTTAAAACGGTGAGATCCCTTTTGATATGTAAACGACGCCAGTTTATCCAAAGATTGGTCGAAGCGCCCAATGAAACGAACAGAGAATTAGTGGAATCTCTGAATTTACTTTTTGGAACTAACTATCGCTTTTCACATCATAAAAGTAGGCAGGTGGTTTTATTACAATTATTTTTTAGATTTTATGCGTCTTAAATTAGAATTTGCCATAAATTGAGTATGTTTTTTTAATAACTTTCAGGTACAATCATATTTCTGAAAAGTAATCGGTGTTGCGATTCTGTGGAAGAAACTGTAGGTTTCGAAAATTTAGTTTAACCCTATAATCTCATAAATACAGTCGTTATTTGATTGACACAAATTTAGATTTCTAGTGATTGCATTTAAGGAATACGCACTCGGTCCACCCGCGTCTCTGTTGTGCTGATATATTTTTCATATCATATTATAATTTCTTTCTTAGTGCAATTATATTTCACATTGATAACAGAGCCTTCTTCAAATAAACTACAAGACCGTTTGAAACATCTTTTGAAGAAACTTTGGACCAGAAAAGTAGCGGTAACGAGATCAAAGAATAAAATAGCAATACAAAAGAGTCATCTAATACCACGCCCAACAAAGTTATTTGTTTCAAACTTCGCCCCGTACATCAAATTGATATCTTGTACATAAAACAAAACATTCACCCTTTTCCGTACACAAAGTACCTACGAACTGTGTAAACTTCTTACAAGTTTCACGAGAAGCAATTTGATAAAGGATCGACCTTCTTTTCAAACTAACGTTTATCAACAAATCCTTTTTATGTAATATTAAAGTTGAAAAATTAAGAATCCAGCAGGACTCGAACCTGCACCTCTTGGGTATACGCCCCAAGTGCTTTGCCAATTCAGCTATGGATTCGTATGCTGCCGGACTCGAAATTTCTCAACTCTTTTTGTGCCAGCTTTTAGCTAGACGAACCTTATTTGGTTTTAGCGCCATCTATGTGATGTAATAAGTACTATTCACATACTGTAAGTTTGAATTAAGATCAATACAGTATGTGAATAGTACTTATTACATCACATAGATGGCGCTAAAACCAAATAAGGTTCGTCTAGCTAAAAGCTGGCACAAAAAGAGTTGAGAAATTTCGAGTCCGGCAGCATACGAATCCATAGCTGAATTGGCAAAGCACTTGGGGCGTATACCCAAGAGGTGCAGGTTCGAGTCCTGCTGGATTCTTAATTTTTCAACTTTAATATTACATAAAAATAAAATGCATAGCAAAGCTAAAATTTGCTTTAAAATATTACAAATCCTTTTTATATTTTGTTTGTTTGGTAGTGTTTTGAAAACTTTAGGAACTATTTGATAAAACACTTGATGCAACCTTATGATTTGATGCTGATGTTTCCTATTGAACCTACCATTATTATCATTTCTGGGTAGCTCAAAGGTTGGTTAGTAAAGCTTGAAATGATAAATTAATCTAAAATCAACGTTAAGTAGACTTAAATTGCCTTAGTCTAATCAATAGTTTAAAATAAAAGAATAATTACTTGCCCGCATAGTCACCAATAAAGTTCAAAAGCAAATATCACAGTTTCTATTAGATTTAAAAAAAAAGTAAAATTCCAATCTGGAGGATATTACATATTATTTAAATACAGCGCTGTTCATAAAACGGACTATGCCTGAAATACACTTGGGCAACTTATACGTAGACTCCCGAGCACCGCGTTTTCATACGCACGATATATTATTTTGTGTTTTAGGTACGATTTGTCTTTAAAAATAAAAATAATAATATTAAAGTTAAACCCATATTACTTTTGTATGAAAAACAGCCAAGCAATTGTTCCCTCTTAACACTTCGTAGTAATAGCACAATAGTCTGTTAATAAAGTCTTCATCATGTTTAAGTTCAAGTATACTGCGTTGGGTTTATAGATCATAGTTGAACATTTCGACTCATAACTGTGCGAACGTCTCGAGCTTAGAATTAGTGAGTAAGTTCAAGTAATTTGCTTTAAACCGAAAACCATTCTAAGTTCATGTACTTTTACTTGAGACAACATTAATAAAGTAATTGTCGAATTCCGCTCTAAAAGGGTATATTTATGAATAAAAGTTAATTAAAATATCAAAGTTTTAATATATTCGGCGTGACATTTGCAAACCTTGTTATTTTTAAAGCCTCTAAAGGGCGATCGTGAGAATTTAGCAAAAATACTCTTGTCAGCCTATTGCGTCTCATGTTGGCAGACTTGCTAATATCCGCTTCTTCTTGCTAAAAACCGTTTGACTAAAATAATACCGGGTAAATTCCAACTTGACGTCTTTCTTCGTGGAATATTCCTTGGATATTAAATTTGATTTCTATAATTTAGAAATCTTGTTGATTTACGTAGGGTTGGACCGCTCTGCGCTGACTTAATTTGTGGGTGAGTTTAATCCATTTAATGCTAAAACAAACTGCTTAACTAATTTATGGATGGTCCTAGAGACCTGTTGAGCCGTAAGGGACATTATCCATTTAGGACCACAGTTATTTTCACAGAAAATGTCAACTAAAAATATTTCTCGGTTTGTGTATGTTAAAATTTGGATATTTCAGACTAAAGATGCATAGCCTTCTAAAGCTGAAAACCGAAAATAATATTTGTCCTCCAAACTTAACAAAACCTTATAAAATGCAGACGTATAGAACAGTTTTAATTTATACAGCCTAGGTATAAATTGAAATGGTTAGCGTATGGCGCCTCTAACTGTGAGGTCACAGGTTCGATTCGAATCGAACCTGTGTGAAGCGTTATTTGTGAATTGCCGTTAAATTCACAATAGCAGCCCAGAGTTAGATTGTTTTCCGGTGGATTGCGATAAGTTCAACCCCTTTTTTTTTTAATGTGGGGAAATGCTTTACGCATACCTCTCGGCGTAGGGGCACTGAAGAGGTTATGTCGGACTCTCCGGCAAGCCGGCCTACCGACTAAAACCACCACGATGTCCTCCTCCCGCATGATGGCAGGGACGTGGGAACGCTTCCGCATACTTCCACGAACCCGCTCCCAGTTTACGGCTCATTGGGACATACAATGAGCCGTGACCAACGCGAGGACCGCGTGCACGGCGAGATAGATGTGTGGTCCCGCCGCCCGCTATTCATCGGCCGCAGAGGATAGGGAGACCGGCGCATCGTCATACCGACACTCCTCTTCCCCTGCGACCCCTAGTCACCCCCTATCACATGGGACTTAAACATCAGAATCAGACATCATAAATCAAATAATTTATTTCCATCTCTATATATCTACCACGCCACGAGTGCCACGTTACAAATCCTAGTTGAAATTGGCCATATTGATCGGAATCCGGTAAGGCGGTCATCATTAAAATCAAATACAAGTGCACTTTTATTTGATAGAAGTCCAAGTTATGTAATCCGCATAACATGCATATAATAAAAGCAACTCATAACTATACTTCTGTTTGATGGATATGCTTAAAAAATTGTATCTAATAAAAAACCGGCCAAGTACGTGTCGGCCTACGCGCGATACGGTTCCGTAGGCAGCTGTTAAAAAATAATTATGGACTCAAAACATAATCTTCTTCTTCTCTTCTTCTTCGTCGTGTCGATGGCTGAGTCAAATTTTATTTTGACTTGCTATCGTGGTGAAAGGATTAGCCAATTCGCTTTGGAGAACTCGTAAATTGCCCAGGGTGCGCCGGACGTAGGGGATTGTTGTGTACGTCACTCGGGGAGGCTCCTTTCATGCACCCCAAAACATAATTATTTAGATGAACATTAATAACTTCTTTTTCTTCTTCTTCTTCGTCGTGTCGATGGCTGAGTCAAATTTTATTTAGACTTGCCATCGTGGTGAAAGGACGTATGGAATCGTGGTGTACGTCACTCGGGAGGCTCCTTTAATGCACCCCTGCAAATGTTAATTAATAACTGCAATCAAGTCCATTATTTTCAAAGGCTTTCAAGTCATCTGCGACCCTGAACGTTACTGTTCCGCTTAAATAATAAATAAATAATGTTACCTAAACAAGTTACCGAGAGAATGAATTATGAATTTTGAATTATTCTGCGAATATTTCTCTTTGCTAAGCTCAAAGAACTTGCAAAAATATCAAACGTAGTACGAATACCATTATAGAATGTTCC
The DNA here is from genome assembly GCA_905147285.1 of Hypena proboscidalis. Lineage (NCBI taxonomy): Eukaryota > Metazoa > Arthropoda > Insecta > Lepidoptera > Erebidae > Hypena > Hypena proboscidalis. The sequence goes on from LR990132.1 coordinate 6,404,368, forward strand.
CATTCTGTAGAGAGGATTGTGAATATCAACATTAGTGCGATTATCAACACGGCCGAGGTACAGCCAAATGTACGTTTTCCAGAATGCCCTCATAATCTATGTACCTATTAATTTTTTTATAGAGAAATATTACATCAGATGTCTTGAGCATTAAGATGACATTTTGTAAAATTCGAGTCTAGATAAATAAGAGACTAACAATGTTACCTATATTTAAAGAACTCTGTGGATCTATGATAGTTGTTTCAGGTAATCATAGGTCAACATCTTTCTTAGAAAATATTGCTACCCTTCTTGTTTGGCAATGACCAAAATCTGAGAGACTTATCACGCTTATCAGCCTCGTTAGTCCATCAAGTTGGTCATTACGTCCTTGGGTGAAATTTGCAAGCGAAATAGGAGTACGTTTTCCGTAGAACGGCGCCCTAACTAGCAAAGGCATTCTTAATAAGCCCATTTGGCCTCACATCAAAGGGGCCGTGTAGTTCACAAAGCGCCTCAAATGTTGTATTGCGTTTTGTACTGTGATGTACGTGTCATAATTATATACCGGATGGATGCTATGCTACATAAAGTCATTCATTGAAAACATGTATTCTAGAAGTGGTCATTTACATCTGTAAAAAAGTGTGACTAATATAAAACACGTTTTTGCAAACAAATTTTAATTTTCAATTTGTTTCCCTTAACAGTTTTCGTATTTTTGTATTAGAAATAATAAAGAACAAAATGTGGGTACCTTTATATTATTTATTTATATTTATTTTTATTTTATGGAAACATATAGTCCATTTCACATTACAGAAGGTTTTTGGTATTGGTAGGTTAATAATGAGCTTTATAATTAGGCAAGTGCGTGAGGCAATGCAAATTTTTGAATAACATAATTAAGTAAAATCGATGCTTTCCATAGATAGACAGAATTCGATATCAAAATGTATCATGAAAACTGATAAAATAAAAACAAAATGTGTTCTTCATAACTTTCTATTTCAGTGGCCCAACGTACGTACATTCCCCTGCGACATTCACAGTATTTCTTTACGAAGGTATTCTGTAGTCCTTTATTATTCAAACATGCGGCAAACGTGCGTGACTTCCCAAACACCTTTACCTACCGAAACACGAACCAATTATTTGCGCATCAATTATTCTGTGTGTACGACTGATTGACAATACGAATATAAGGCTGAGGTACCATTGTGATGGCTAATTTTGTATTTTTTCGGTTGTTACTAAGCTTTGTTAGATATAACTTAATGAAAAATATCACGCAGACCGTAATCATTCATAATGCATAGTAATTTGACGACTTACATAACATAACATCACGCCTATATTACCCAGAAGGGTGTGTAGAGGTGTACAACACCCACATTTTACCTGTAATGTTTAGGTCCCATGGGTGATAACGCTATCCACCGGGCTCAATTCTAACTCCGTGCTGTTATTGTGAATTTCCTTACGGATAGTTCACAAATAGTGCTTTGCTCGACCCGGGAATCGAACCCCAGACCTCGTAGTAACAGGCGCATACGTTAACCACAAGACCGGCAGTTGACAACTTATAAATAAAACTATAACCTTGTTCATATTTATGTTATATCAACAGCTTTTATTGTAAAGGGAGCTTAAGAATATAATATTGTAATACTTAAAATTAAATTAATATGGATATATCCCAACTATGGGTTTGAGATTCGTTATCAATATTTTTTGAATATCAAATATGTCAACTCGAACAATATTGTTTCATACAAACGATAGCAATATTTTAATATCTATTGTTTGGTGAAATATTTTCTGAAACGACCTGTCAGATACTTAAGCGGAATAAAGGACCAAACGTGCGGAAATACGGCTATAGCCCTATTTCTATTTGGGATCTAACGACCCATCGAGCGTAGGAATATTTTATAGCCGATTGACAATTCTATTCAAGGGAAATTTTGTAGTAGTGGGTATTACACCCTCTTCTGACCTTTTAGTTTTCACAAAATAAATGTTGTTTATTAGGCAAACGTAACATTTTTTGCAACACTGTGATAATTGATTGTTCAAAATCAGTAACAGATTCCATTCCTGTAGATTTGACGTAGAAAATACGAAAAAAATTATTGAATTTTTTCCATACAAATTGATTGAACAATTGTTTTTTTTTCTTTTATCGTATTTTCTCGTGAAACTAGTGGAACGGCTTTGGTTTTTGATTCTGTATAAATAGTTTTCTAGTTTTTGATGACGTAAAAATAACGTTATTTATACTTCATCAAAAACCAATTTACATTGCCTGGAGGTATTCTTATATCCAAAATTCAAAATGGCTGAAAAGTATCGTCAGAAAATTTCATTCAGGTACAGTCCCATTTCATTTATTTGTATCTTAAAACCAGCCTTATAAATCTGGAAAGGTAGCAGAAAAACATCGCGAAGAATGTAATACGGACATTATTTAGAGACAAAACACCATGTTATGTGGATCGGATTACGATCCGCACGAGCACGACAGGCGGACGTCGAGGACGGGAGCGAATTCCGTGCAGCCCTACTACGAGTGACGTAAAGCTGATATGTGACAACCCTGTCAAGATTACTAACGCGCTGTTAAACCCTTTCCGCACGTGATGATTTTGCATACGATCTGAAGGACAATCTTGAGGGCTTCGCACTTTTTTTCCCAGTAATTTGGAGGTAGAAAAGGGTCAAAACTTTTTTATATTCTCAAAAAAAATGGTAGATTAGGCAGCAACTATTTTTTATCCTTATTATCTTTACTATTATTATAAATAAGAAGGTTATTTTTGCTGTCTGTCAGGTCTTTACGCTTTTACGGCGTAAATAAAGACGAAACTTGTATGGAGATAGTGTAAGATCTGAGGAAAGACATATGTTTATTTTTATGGAAATACCAATCACGCGCAGAAACTAAATAGTATTATATATATTTTTTTAAATAAAGTATCTTTTGACAAAGTATTACTGTAACATTGACATATACATTTTGTAAATCTGTAATGGCTCCTGTCAAATATCAATACTTTGTGTCATAAATAAAGTAATATTGTTTTACGACTTCATGGCTTTTCAATAAGTATAAACAGAACAGTGAAGCTAAGTTCAAAATGCAACGTAATTGAATCTCAAAGCTAAATCGGAATCAGCGCCAACATCATAATACCTTCACAAACACGTCGTATGTCAGGCTTTTTATGGAATTCCGATCTATATTTCGTTGTGCTTCTAAAGCTTGCAAATAGTTGGATTCGAACGTAGGAGTGAACGTAATACGTGTTTGTGTTTTAGTGTCGGAAGTGGGAGAAGACACGTGTCAACCAAATTGTGTCATGTGCTTAGGGTTTTAATTGGAACCACGTGAGTAGGAAATAGAATTACACGATATTTGCAATTCGTCACGAATATTCTGAATGTTTGGATTGTATCTTAAGTAAAGACAGTGACTGTTGATTAAATTAAATACATGATTGGAAGTCGAGCTACTGTGTACTCATTGTTTGTTTGAGTGTATTTTATTAGCTTTTTCTATTTATTGGCCAAAATGGTGTCCTTTAATCCAAAGTGGAATGTGTTTTTACATTAAAAACGTGTGTTAGGATTTTTATATAATTCCGATAAATATATATTCGTTGTGCTTGTAATATTACGTGTAATTAATCAATATCAATAAAAGTGTTTATCTGTTTATCTGTTTATGCTTCACTTCGGCAGCTATAATTTAAATTTATGTAAATTAATGTATGTCAAAATACGTAAAAGTAAAAATATAAATTAGAGCTGCCGATTGTTGTCACCTGTCAATTTCTATGGTAATATGTAATGAACGATGGTGGTAGAGCTCTTGTAAACGAGTTCGAGGGCTGCAGCACCACCGTCTCACCTTTAACCTATCGCAAAATAGTAGTGCTTGCACAACTGTGTTCCGGTTTGATACCTCATGTGCCAGTAATTTCAGAGCCTGACCGCACGGCTCTAAAATTACTGGCACATGAGGCAAATCACCATAGACCTCAGATGAAGCGACGCATCTTCAATCTGCTTTTGTGGAATGTTGATGTTTATGGACTATAGTCACTTAGTATAGTTAATACATTTATTATGTCGTATAAAAAAAAATCCAAAAAGAAATGGTTTACTCGTAGTTACCATTGTCAGAACTAGACTAAATTGAAGCATACGAGAAGCACCAGCATTCAAATAAAAAAAGAAACATCAAAATCGGTTCGCCCAGTCGAAAGTTATGAGGTAAAAGCATATAATACACAGACGAATTGAGAACCTCCTCCTTTTTTGAAGTCGGTTAAATATTCAAAATGTATCTTGATGTAAATACACATTTTTAAATTATACAAAGCTACCGTGTGTGAACTGCATAATACATTTAGTTAGATTTGAATGTTAGGGGTGAACGTACATCATGTTTGTCTTTCAGTGTCAACAGAAGTGGGAAACGTGTAAACCAAAATAGTTGTCACTTACGGTTTTAATTGGAAACACGTGAGTAGGAATTAGAATAACATAGTATTTGAAATTCGTCACGAAGGTTCTGTGTTTGGTTTATATCTTAAGTAAATAACAGTGACTTTTGATTAAACTCACGCGTGTAGTACTTTGTGTGAATAAAGCTTTACATTATCTTGTTATAGTATAACAGTTATACGGGTACATACGACATATGACATCGACTAAAACCATAGTTTCTACACATAGTCAGTGTTAATTACCACCAGTAATTTGTTATTTATAAAATTAAAACATACATTATAATATTAAAGTTGAAAAATTAAGAATCCAGCAGGACTCGAACCTGCAACACTTGGGTATACGCCCCAAGTGCTTTGCCAATTCAGCTATGGATTCGTATGCTGCTAGACTCGAAATTTATCCACTCTTATCTAGCAGCATACGAATCCATAGATGAATTGGCAAAGCACTTGGGGCGTATAATACCCAGGGGGTGCAGGTTCGAGTCCTACTGAATTCTTAATTTTTCAACTTTAATATTATATGAAATACAAAAAGGCATAGCAAAGCTAAAATTTGCTTTAAAAATATTACAAAAATAAAAACACTTTTTTCGGACGGATTTAACTTTGAGATTATTTAATTTACGGGGTAAACGTGAAAAAAAACCAATGGCAATGGGCACAAGTCATGTCTTAAATTTGTGATTGCAATAAATGTCACTTTGCTGCATCCAACCTGTACATTTAATGTTTTATTCTTCTATATAAATTTGTTTGGTTTCAGTGAGAAATTAAATTCAAATAATCTCACATGTTGGATCTAGCTTGATAGGTCTGGGTATTTTTTTGGCGACGATTATTTGGTGACGTGTAAAAAGTAAGAAATTGGTGCTTTTTACCCGACTGCGTCAGAAGGAGGGTTATGTTTTTACCTTCGTTGTCAAACTATAGCTCTAAAAATAATAACTTTCAGATGTATAATGCCATATAACATCGGTGCTCAAAGCTGAAAACGGACCTGTAATTAATGCGACCGCGAAACACAGGTCACTGTAAGTATCTACAGTCAGCAACAAAAGTTGGTTAACAGTAGAAGGTCAAACTGTCCGTTGCAATTGTGTTTATCTATGAATTCATATCGGGTTACTATGCTGTGGTGCGAACCTACAAATTCAAAAATAGCCTTGGGAGATTCGCCCCGCGGTGCGAGCTGACCCATTCAAAAGGAGTCCTTGGGTGATTCGCACCGCGGTGCAAACCACTCGTGGTGCGAACAGCCGCAGGACCCGACATACCTTGTTTCTCCAGATCTTAACTGTTTTTTTATCATTTAAAATACAACCACCACACTAGTAATAATTCACGTCATGTGTCGCGGGGATGTTCACAAACATACATATCACACACACAAAGCACACACCAAACTGTAATATATATTAGTGTCCAGGTGATGAAACAACTACATAATACAAAGACATGAATAACATAATATTAAAGTTGAAAAATTACGAATCCAGGAGGACTTGAACCTGCACTCCCTGGGTATACGCCCTAAGTGCTTTAATACTAAAATTTGCTTTAAAATATTACAAACTATGGTGAACATATTTTTTTGCTAACCGTACTTCATTTAGTAGCAACGATGCAGCAAGCCTAGTTAGTAACAATTAGCACTAACGGGCAATTACCTTCGCATTACCTTTGATGTACAGATCATTTTAAACACGTTTCCTGTAATGAAACGGATTTAGTAACTTTTAATGAGGTATTTAGAACCCGCGACAGCAAAAATTTGAACTTATGTTTTTTTCAATGACATAAGGTTCAGGTTTTAATGATCAGTATTTTGTGAAGAGCAAAATAATATCATTCAATCTTCAAAACCTAATACGTTGATCGAAAAATAAAGAATAAAAAAAAAAAATAAAAAATGTTAAAGTTTAAAATTTATTTAGATACAAAAAAATATCATAAACTTGGATTAAACAATAAAAAGTTAAAAAGAAGGTATATCGTCATCGGAGGTAAAATTTCTTAAGTAAAACTTCGGCTTAACGGCTTGGTATAACTAGGTAACATATTTCAGAATACTTAGAAGAAAATTTTCATTGTTCGCGAGCATTGAACTTAATGTAGCACAAATAACTTTGCTACAAGTTTTGGTCCTAACGATCCGTATGAAACTAGTCATCGTATCGGGTATAGATTATGTGAAATAGTCCCATTTGGGTATAATAGACGATATCGCTAACTTATTAAATTATAGAATTCCTGTCGGATGTAGAAACCGACTTTTATCAATTTAGGTTAGGTGAGAACTCATCTTTTTATTTTGATATATACAAACTTAATTTTAACTTTATCAAAAACCTGAAGACCGTTCGTTCAGAATCAGCAACCAAATAAATTCCACAAGCTCCTAGTCGAAGATACGTATATTTGGATGTTTTTTGGTAAAGTAAAAATAAGGTTGTATAATCCATTTCGGTGGCATGATTCTGTAAAACTGTCAGTTTCGACATTTTATGCATACTTACATACCTATACATACGGTCGATATTTGATTAACAGAAAATCAAATTTCGAGTGATTTCTTTTACGGAATACCCATGCGGGACGATATTATTGTGATTATGAAATACGGGTGTTACTCACGTAATGTTGGTCTATTTAGTCGACCGCGGTTTCGCCTATATGTCTAGGCATTATCAAGAGAGTGCGATACGTCGCGCCTGAGTCGCAGACAGTCTTGCACTGCGGGCAGCGACGCGCGCCGCGCGCTGTGACGTCATAGAAATTTTTGTGATGTTTTCACTGTCACTGTCACTGTTATTTACACTGTCATCACCGTCAGTGTTGTCGTGCGTGTTCGGGGCAGTGTGGAACGAGCTCACAGTGTCGGCAGATGGCGATAGTCTGTCAAACGTACCCGATTCGCATTGAAGTACCGGTTTCCAGGCGGGAGGTATTGACCAGCCAGTATCTCGGTTGAAATTTGGATGTTTGCTGATTTCAATCGCTTCTCGTACTTTTCGAGGCACAAAGAATTTCTCTTTGACCAGTACTTTGGCTTTGTCAAAACGAATGAAGTGAGCTGAGCCAGCGTCCAGGGCATGTTCGGCAATAGCCGAGCCGTTTCGGTCCAGCTTTTTAAAGCTGTGTATGTGCTCCTTCAGCCTTGTCGACACGTTACGTTACTAAATAGACCAACATTACGTGAGTAACACCCGTATTTCATAATTTTAATAATGTTACAAACTCACGTCAGTTTTAATAAAGATATTATTGTGGTTTTGATAAGGCTAGCCTTCAAGGTTGAGAGTTTCCAATTGAAGAGGAAATTTAGATCTACATGATAATCATAATTATATGGCAATCACGTCAGAAAGATAGCAAGATATTTTATTAACCTGTGTTGTCCCACTGCTGGGCAAAGATCCTTACGTGACTACGTCTACCTATTCTTGTTTTGTAGCGCTGGTTATTTTTTCTGAAACCTAAAGGTAAATTATAGTTACGAATAACATTCATGCTATTCTAAAGGCATGTTTGGTCAGGTTAGTTTAAAAAAAATACAATTCTACAGCTTGGAATCCAAACCCATTCATCAAAACTTTTCCGTACGCAAAGGTAATTTGTGTCACAGGAAAATCGTGACACTGGTGAGTATAACAATAGGTCGCGAACAGATTTCATCAAGGTTGTGTGCAATGCACGGAAAAGTCAAATCTCTGGGGAAATCAGCGACAACCCTACATCGTACAGTAAGCATAGTTCATTGAATCTAATCGTATTTTATTACGAATATAATATCGAAGTTTGAGAGAGAACAATTGGTTGGCTGTTTTCCAGACAAAAGTTATCTGGGTTTCACTTTAATATAATTAGGTTTTTATCTATTTTATGGTCTTTTTAAGAACATATCATACCAAAAACACTAAAATACTTATTTCTTGGCGCCTAGTGGTTTTAAATGATTATTTTAATATTTTAGTTTGTATGTAACTTAATTAATGATTTAAAAAAATAACGAAATGGCAACGAACAAACATTTATTTTACTGTTTTAGACATAATTTGTCTTTAAAAATAAATAAAAACTTAGTAACGCTAAAGTTAAACCCATTATTACGTTAGTATGAAAACAACGTTCGGGAGCCCTCTCTTAACGATAAAGAAGAATTGCCTGTATGTTGTGAGCTAAATGAAACGCGGGTACGTTTCCACCTTCTTTATATAATCAGTAAACTCTGGTATAAGGTCAAATTACAATAAAAAGTAATAATAATAAAAATGCAGTTCATTACAATATTAGGCGCATTTTCTTGTCTTTCATTGCGCGAAAATAAAAAAAACTTTTTGATTGCATTAAAATTGGTAATTTTCTGATGACTAACTATATCTTTTATTACCTATTGAAGCTTAAAAACTAAAAAATCATAACCTGTTTGACTTTTTATTAGTCAACCAGTTTTATTGACTTTTCAAAAAAACTAGTTCTGATAAACGTATATTCTTCTTAGCGACGTAGAAAGCATAATTTTTTATGTTGATAAGAAGTTATGGCTTCTACCTTTATTTAACTCAAATAAATCCCTGAAAACAAAATCCGTATCAGTAAAAACACGAAACCAACCCTGCAAAAAATCCAAATCCTCTTCGAACGTGTGGTTAGCTTTTTAGGCATTCCGCCAACTCAGTGGTGGACTCAGATAAATTGCTCGCAAGCCGATCGGCTTAGTCATTAACTACAATTTGTATAAAGTTTGCGTTATCGTAGACGTGGGTAAACCGGTTTTAGACATCAGCACACAAAGCCCCGTTTCAATTTACCATAACTTTCGGGTTGCATAGACGGTTATTAAAACGAAGGCTTGCGCCTAATCCGGACTTAAAGATAGTTTGCGTTAACTAGAGTGAACCTGAATTGTTAACTGATTTCAGATTTAGCTTGTGGTTACCTGAGACTGCTTAGTGTTAATATTAACTGTTACAATGTTTTGGGTACGTGGTTTACTTTACGCGAAGATTAGTAGTATTATGACAAGAGTTGATGCGGTTGTTTAAGGGGGAAAAGCAGATATCCATACAAAAGTTATTTGGGTTTAACTTTAATATTATTAAGTTTAACTGTTTCTAAAACACTATGACGCATGTTGGTAGGCGCCCATTTTTGTAACTTAATAAGTGATTAAAATCATTTGACAAAATGGCCTCGAACAAACATTTTTTTTTTTGTGTTTTCGATGTGTTTTGTCTTTAAAAATAGATATTACGTTAGTATGAAAACAAGGCGCTCGGGAGTCTACTCTGAAAGCTTTTTTAATTGCTTAGTTTATTTTATTGTAACAGATTACAAGACAACTTACTAGACTCCACCCCTGGTTCCACGTGGGTGGTACGTTTTTAAAAAGTTGGCTTATATTTTGATCCAGACTATTTACTACATATATTTTTATTATATCTGACGTGAGTTTGTAACATTATTCAAATTATGAAATACGGGTGTTACTTACTTGACTTAACGTGTCGCACTTTCTTGAAAATGCCTAAAGTTTCGGTAAAACCGCGTTCTCCTAAATAGACTAACATTACGTGAGTAACACCCGTATTTCATAATATGAATAATATTTACTACATCTTTGCAAAATTGCATCAAAATCCATATAGCCGTTTTTGCGTACAAGAGTAACAAACTGCCTCACATACATTGCCACTTTCGCATTTATAATATTGGTAGAGTTTAGTAGTAGTGTAGTTTCTATCAATTTCCTTATCATTAAAAAATCACCACATTTTCTTGCAATAACATAACATTAACGTATAAGTTAATAACAATAACGTATAAGTTTTGAGACTAAACATGGTTATTTTTTTACTAAGAATTAGACGTGACCAGAAGGCTGGCTTCTATTTTGGAGAAAGGATCAGCATTGCCATACAACGTGGCAATGCCGCCAGCCTTCTGGGCACGTTACCCGCGGTCGACATCGATGCGGACGTATTTTTTGACACCTGAATTTTTTACGAGTTTTGTTTTTTTTAATAATTTAATATTATTATTTTATTCAATGTACATAATATATATAGTTAGGTATTTATTTAATTTGTTTAAAATATTAAATTATAGTTAGGTTAGTATTGTAAATATTTAAATAAAAGATATGTTTATTTTAAAATTTAAATATTTTAGTATTAGATATAACGGGATATTTATCATGATTATTTGTTGTATCGATTTATTTCGGTATTTCATAGATGATACAATCTCTTTGTTCACGATAAAACAGATTGCAACATCTCTGAAATATCGAAATAACTCGCTACAACAAATATTAAATATCCCGTTATATCTAATAATTATTAACATTGACTATGTTCAACCACATCTAAGGAGCACTACGTCTGATTACAATTGTGTAGCTACACTACTCGTAGCTACGTGTAGAAGTGATGAGGTGGCGATTCTCTAAAGGCGACCCTCGTCTTGATGACGTGACTCATTTTGATAGAGGTTTTTCGAAACCATTACATTGGCGGCTGATTAAAAGTATAGACGTATTCGTTTTAATTTGAATTTGAAATAAAAATATAATTGTTATTAATTGGCAATTCGTCAGAGTTGATACGAAAACAGAGGACTTACAAAGAGTAAGCTTTCTAGAGAAGTGAGTATTACATTGCTTATTTAAAACATAAATAGTAGGAAAATTATTCCTTTTTTATTACACTGCCTTGATGGTCTAGTGGTTAGCGTACACACCGCGAGGTCTCGGTTCAATTCCCGGGTCGGGCAAATTGTAGGGCAAATTCACAATAGCATATACTCTATCCCATGGGACTTAAATATAACAGGTGAAATGTGGGCGTTGTACACCTCTGCAACGCTCTTTTGGGTAATATAGGCGTGATGTTATGAGTATGTTACTAGTTTGTTTTTTTTAGCATAGGTGGTAGAATCAAATCTTTACCCAAATAAAAATAGTTCCGTTTCGTTGTTATACTGAAATAATAAATAATAGTTTTAAAAAACTTAAAACACGCTTTTAAAGTACTTCTAACTAAAAAGTGAAAAATAATTCCTAATATAAGCTGAAAATGGTAATAAACAAAAAATACTTGTATTATTGTGTAAAAGCGTGGGGCGCTCTGTGCCATATTTTTCGTCTATCGAGCAACCCACACTTAAAAAGCGTGTTTTTAGTTTTTTAAACTATTATTGTCTACTTTTTAGTTTGGTTTATTTATAAGAACGTTTTTTTTTTTCGAATTATTGCATTGTCATCGATCTTTGACAGGTGTGCAAAATTTTAATGAAATCTGTCCGATTAAAGTGGGTCATAATCGAATTCAAAGGAGTCGGTTACATACATACATACAGGTGAAGCTAATATAAGCGTTTTAAAAATAGAACGTCTGTAGAAATCGTAGCACATGGTGTCTCTGTCTTCTTGCATGGAATAAAAAAACATTACTATATCGATGTGATATACATGATATCAGTGTAAGCGATAGCCGAGTGGTAAACCGTGGACTGCGAGTTCAACGATCTCGGGTTCGAACCCACGGCACACACCTCTGTCAAAATATCGTTAAGATTCGTCTTTTCGAAAATATATAATATGTGTATTTATCATATAAATTATCGCTAGCTAACGGTGAAGGAAACATCGCGAGGAAACCTGCATGCCTGAGAGTGTTTAAAAAGTGCTCGAGAGTCTGTGAAGTTTACCAATCCGTACTTGCCCAGCGTGGTGGAGTATGGCCTAACCCTTCTCATCATGAGATGAGGCCCGAGCCCAGCAGTAGGACATGTATTAGATACAGGGCTGCTTTTTTTATATCGATGTAGTTGGTGATACTTATTGCACAAATACGACTTGTATTCAGCAAAAAACATTAAACTTCATTTACATCTATCGCATGAACACAAAGCCAACCATCATCGATCACATTGAAACTCCATTTAAACCCCATATTTACAAAGTTGAACGTCTTTGGAACTCATTTTAATATACAAATGGGGTCTTTGTATACACGATAGTGTATGAGTGACAGGGGAATAGAGCCCCGTGACGTTGCACTTTAGTAATGATGTAGTACCAACCTAACGGCATGAAAGTACAATACGGCGTACTTCGTATTGAAATATTAATTGGAAAGATGATGTTTGCAAACTATCTGGCAAATTAAACAGGTTGTGTGTATTGTGTAAAATGCTTAGACTAAATTGAGTGTCTGTTAATGTGTGGTCTTAGAGGTAGAACTTGCTAATGAGAACCAGTGACTAGTAAATGTAAGCAAGGAACTGTTTCATAAGTAGAAGAAACATTTTTGTTCAATCTTTGGAGTTCTAATTGTTAACACCTACGGGGTAGCAACATTTATTGAAATCACAGGTTCCAGCCTGTTTGCTGATTGCCACTGTTTTTTTTCGTTATTTCTGAACAATTTAATTTTTTCGAAAAAATATGATGACCGATGGAAACGAATACAGACCATATCTAGAACTGTGGTTTAAATAAATGATATTACAAATAAACAGTTGAAAACCTCTGACCTCTGCATATCGGGCAGCTATTTTAAACCACTAAGCTACGGTTGCCACCTGCCAGGATACTTCTTAGTATAATTTGCTAAGCACAGCTAAATGCTATAAAAATAATCTATAAGAAAATGTCGCTATGTGTAGGTAGGTATCATTTTTTGATTTATTAATCTCAAACTGTTACTATGATGGTATACTATTGTAACAATGTAGCAATAATCAAATAGCATGAGAGCCCAAAGACCGATGATGATAATGATAAGTGATGTTTCAAAATATTTATAAAATTAATTACTCGTGAGCTTTGAATGTGTTTAATAATTATTATTAAGAACGATGTTTGGAAAAAAAAACTGTTGTGTAACTACATACATGTTATTTAACTTTTATATTAAACCATTTCAGAGTTTTTTTGAACCACTTTAGTAATGTTATAGTACCTACATACCAAATGGAACTATATGTACATTTTAATGAAGTATTCATTCGACGCATGATGAGTGTGAGTGATGTTTGCTAACTGTTAGCGAAATGGAACGGGTTGTGTGGGCACAATGTTTCTGCTAGATTGAGTAGGGTATTTGTGGGCTGTTTTGTAGTACGAGTAAATGGTTGTGGCCAAGTATCTATTTAATGTGCTGTAAGCTTATGGTTACCGCATGACATTTATATTTCATCTTTATTCAAAAATGAGAAGATGTTTAACCTTAAAATAGATAAAATATACAAATGTTTACGCTTGATATTTTAAACGAAGTACTTTACTATAACTGTTGTGTACAATGTAGGTTGTTTGTGGGCCTGTTTGGTTGTAGGAATGAAGGTTAATGAGGATGTCCGTTGTATTTTTTAGTTCTATACCTAAACCATCAACCGGGTATCTGTGGTATGGTCACCCACGGCAAAGCTAAGTGGACCCCAAGTGGAGACTGCTCGCCGGACTTTTAAGGGAAAACCCATGTGGGTGTGACCCACGGGTTGCGGTGCCAAGCTGGGCCGTAATGTTGTTGTTAGGTGACATTGCGGCCCGGGAATTGCGGGGCCGCGGCGGGAGAAGAGTACCGGTATCAAGGTGCGCAATACTCCCTACCTGCCGTGTTCTCGACGGGGCTACAGCCATTATTACTGCAGCGGCGTGGGGCCGCAGAGGAAGAGGAGTGTCGGTATGACGATGCGCCGCTCTCCCCATCCTCTGCGACCGATGTGTGGTGAGCGGCGGGACCAACCATCTATCTCGCCGTAATGAGGATCGGGTCGTCGGCTATGGAGGTATCACTACACTAAATACACATCTATGCATCTGTTGTTATTAGTAGTAACTACACAAACGAAATATGCTAAATAATAAAAACAATTAAACGTACATGCACGCAACTTTTTGATATAGTTAGAAAAACTTATGTTGAAACTCATTGCTTTTCTTCAACTGGGAATTCAAGAGGTAGACTTCCGATTCTTGGGACAATTTAGCTAAAAAACTCATTTTCAAAGGTTTTCTAAACTAGTATGAATGAAGTATCTTAGATACTTCATTCATACTAGTTTAAAAAACCTTTACAAACTAATTTAAGAACATGAATGGAAAAGAATTAAATTTATTCGCCAAAGGGTTTAATTTAACAAGTCTTTTTCATTCAACACTTTTAGTAGATTTTTTAAACACTCCCACTACTAAGTAATTGCCTCCAGCCATTTATTTTAGGGTGTTATTGTAGGAGTAAGATATTATTTTTAATATTCAAGACTAATAAGAGACGTCAAGTAATACTAAATTATTTATGACTTCTATTTTTATCGTACTTAACAAAAAACAGAAATCGTAGGATTGAAATAACCTATTGTTCTTAAAAATAATCGTATGACGGTCCTGTTGGTCTAATGCTTATTAGCGTATGCGACCTCGAATTCGATACTTTTTCGGGCAAAAGTGCTATTTTATTTTTTCTGTAAGGAAATAAATAACTGCTCGGAGTTTTGAATTCTGCTTGGTGGATGGCGATAGGCTCAGCCAATATCATTTGGGACCTAATGATATCACGTAAAGTGTGGGTGTAATACGCCTCTACCACACCTCTGTGGGTAAAAAAGGCGTCATGCAAGTCATTGTTTTTTCGATTGAATTGTTTATTAGGTTGTTGTGGTAATTGTTACAAAAAGAATACGACAAAATAACAATGTTTTAATTTGAATTACAATACGACACACGAGCATTGAAAACTCATACAAAAGCGAATTTCATTTGTCATCCTGCTATTCAAACTCGCGAAAACACATCTAAAAAGTAAAAAGTAAAAGATTTCCGTCGGTAGTGCTGTAGGTATACACGGGCAAGTATTTTTTTTTTGGATATAATTATCTATTAGGTAAACTAAATCAAGCTAATTAAATCGTTACAAAAATAACACAACAAAATTACAATGCTTTAATTTGAATTACAGCACGAGGAGCGAAAACTCATACAAAAGCGAATTTCATTTGTCATCCTGCTATTCAAACTCGCGAAAACACATCCAAAAGTAAAAAGTAAAAGATTGCCGTCGGTAGTGCTGTATACACGGGCAAGTATTTTTTTTTTGGATATAATTGTCAATTAGGTAAACTAAATCAAGCTAATTAACATTACAAAAATAACACGACTTAATAACAATGTTTTAATTTGAATTACAATACATAGCACACGAGCATTGAAAACTCATACAAAAGCGAATTTCATTTGTCATCCTGCTATTTAAACTTGCGAAATCACAACCAAAACGTAAAAAGTAAAAGATTTCTGTCGGTACTGCTGTATTCACAGTTCATACTAGTTCCGCCTCACGCGACCTCGCGGCCTGGCACGGCGCAATCCGCAAATTTACAACGTACCTTAAAAGCCTACGTTATATACTACATACTTTTTATTACACATCACTTTAGCGTATTTTGTGTATAAAAAGTAGGTTCGTGAGTCGTAAAGTTTATGCACCCGGCGTTCTGGTTTTCGGTTGGAAAATTGAGGGTATGGCCATAAATAGTACTTTTAGCTATAAATATTGTCGTTTCGTTGATGTTGTTTAAAAAGGGTGATTGATGAGTGGTATAGGTACTTGTTTCACGTGTACCTTATTATTATTATTATACCTTATTACTATTTGTTTATTTTCACGATACGATACGACACGATTTTCTTGTTTTTTTTATTTTGTTATAAAATTCTTGTTTATTCACAAAAATAAAAATAAAAACAAAATTCCTACTAATCTAAAAATAAATGACTAAATCTAAATCTATGTAAAAACCTAATCTAAAAGACCGCTACCAGTGTGCAACGTTCCCAAAATGCTGGCAGCATTGCCACGTTGTATGGCAATGCTCAACTTCTGGCCAAAATAAATACCAGCATTCTGAGAACGTGTAGCCTCAAACAGGCGAGTCTTCTAATTATAAACTGAGTGGATGCATACATTTTTATGGAAGATTAAAATCACGTTTTCAGTAAAAATTAAACATTGAAATCATTGAATTTATTAGAAAACATGTTTTTTTGTAAAAAAATACTTTAACTGGTAGAAATGGATCGGTGGTGTCACCTCAACTCTGTATATAGAGGGCCAGCAAAAATAACGTAGAGTATCGAATCCTGTGAATAGTCCCACCAAAAGACTGTGCTTCTGGATACTGTTAATAAAAAAATATTTTTATTTAATATATAAAAAATATACTCGTAATATACAGAAGATCTTTTTTTGTTTGTTTGTTTATACCGATCTTAATGTGAAAGCAAAGTGGTGTGAAAATAATTTAAGCCCCTGAAAAAAACATAGGCTTAATCGACGTAGCACGCGAGCAGTGCCGCAGACTGAAGCGGTGCGCAGTCATCAATAAATTAGCAAGAATGCCTTTTAAAGGCTTATTTCCCATTTCACGACTTTGCGCTGTAAGCTTTGAGTAAAATAATTAAACTAAGTACACGAACCTTCTGAAATTAATGAAGAGTATCTTGATATCTTCAGCTCGTTGTAATTTATCTCACATGACGTGAGAACGGTGCGGTGAGCGATGACTGGTGACACGTGATAACGTTAAACTCAGTGTATTAGTAAGCAAATTATGTGATCATATAAATTTATATTAGAATATTTGCTTCCGTTATACAAACTGTCTCGATAGTCTAGTGGTTAGCGTATGCGCCTCTTACCCGAGGTCTCAGGTTTGATTACCGGGTCGGGCAATTCACCAACAAACAATCCAACAGGTGAAGTGTGAAAAACGTTGATTTTTAGCTGGAACCTCAGGTATATGTATATATTAATACACAATCAGAAGGGAGAAGTGATCCTGGCGGGACCAGCTTGTGTATGGGTGTTTCGTATAATGTTTCCAACATACAAAAGTAACAGTCGTGGGATCATAAATAATAAAACTGATCGTTGTTTTTCTGATACTAGTAATAAATCTAAGACCCAATTGAGAATTCAGGTTATTTAAAATTTCAAATAGGCTGTATTTAAAAGGCATTGAATAAGCTATTAAGGCGACTTGAATAAAACGAAAAAGTAGAGTTTAATTTTCGTTTACACGCACCTGCGAATGAATTAAAAATGTAATATGGCTTGATTAATCCAGTCAATTAAACTATAATTATCCATTTATTTAGTCCTAGGTTTCAAAACAATATCGCCGTGAGATTTCACGTTTATTTGGAAACATTTGTTCAAATGTACTCGTAATATAATGTTAAATTGATGTGGATTAATATCAATTTACAATTAAATTGTTTACTATTTGTTCATCAATTAAAATTAATGACGTGTTCTGCTTATTTCAAACAAACATCTATCACAAATTTAGAATTAGGAAACATTCAACAAATTAACAGTACGAGTAGTCAACAATGCTTAATAAAGTAAACATTGGCGTATAATTACGTTTCAAATAACAGATACATTTACTCTAAATTACTGAATAAACATACCAACAAATACGTGTTCCTATGTAAATATTGTCCGGTACCGGCTACATTCTCAATCTTACTTGAGAAACTGTTTGTGAAAACGGTTTGGGAAAATTTAAAATGTATGAAATTGAGTGTGTAACCGGCAAAACGACATATTTGAACAAGTAAGATGGCGCATCTAACTTGTACTTAGCTGTATTACAACTAGAGAGATGTGCTATGCTACATTGCTATAAGTTTTGTTGAGTTAAACTATATAAATGAAGTGATGCTATTGGTTTTTAACAAACATACATCCTTAGCTATGCTTTCTCGCACATCTTTGGTGAACACACTGTCTTTGTATACGTATTAGTGTATATACTTAATATAGGCTGGAGGAAATGCGTGGTCTTGCTCCTGTTCTATAAAGTAATACTGTGTGAAAGCGAGAGGTACTAGGGAAATTGCATAGATAAGGAACAATAATTGAGAAGGGTCTACGGAACTAATATAAGATATTTTTTTATCAGTTCTATTATCAACGTTGTACGAATTGAGGATCTAAATGATACCTATGTATAATCTAAACGTAATAATACCAGCAAGGGGACAAGACACATAATAAAATTGGTGTGTAATAAAAAAATATCTTCATCACTTTCTTCTAACTACAAGTATAATAAGGTATCATAGTTTGTTAGAACAGCATTTGCTACGACCCTTGCTGCATTAGGTACAGTCGAGTTCATTAATATGTGTGCAGTTTTGAATCTTATTGTACTTGTAACAGATGTCGAAGTTCAGAACTGCAAACAATTATTAAACTCAACTGTATGTGCCTACGCAATATCGTAATACCGATATGTTCTAAAATGATTCTTAGGCTTGTCGTAATAAGCTACGCGTACACTGGGATACTGAATGCTATCACCGTAGCTTTTAATCTTCCAAGAAAAATATTCACTCAAATCCTTCCGTGAATTTATAGAGTAAACTTCTATCATCCATTTAGGTTAGTAGAATGTTTGTAAGAATATTTGAAGAACAGTTAAGCCCAGGCTGTTCTCGGCGGGATTACCGTTCCAGACCAGTGATTATCGGTAATTCTTTGCTTTACCCAAGTACTTTTTCTAATGTTAAGACATCTAAAAAGTACTTAATGTAGTATTTCGACTACTTCTGCAACTTTCATAGTTAATTTGAGTATATATTCGGGAATTTATTACTTCTCATGACGTTAATTTACATGAAAGTATATTTGATAACGTTAACATTTTTGCCAATCTGAAAATTTTTGAATGTAAGTACGTTTTGCGGGCGAAATAATAAAATTATTTTGTTAGTAGAGCATCAAGCGTTACTCTTTTTATCTTCCGAATTATTATCTGTTAAAAATAACTTCTAAATTTGCTAAAATTGCAATTAAACATGTTCTGTTCAAACACTTATTTATTATAGAAACCCATTCGCCATTTTGCATTTTATCAACCACAAATGATACCTAGCAGAAATAATTATACCTATACAATTTAACAGAAAGGAAGTAAAATACAATGTAAAATATGAAATGTGGTTGGATATACGAACCATATTCTTGCATAATTTTGGCGAATCACGGAGAGCAGTGCCTTTAAAATATCGTAATGCAGAATTTAAATATCACTATATTATTCATGGCCAGGTCCATAATTTTTATAATAGTTACAGTAAAATAGTATTTATCGATGGAATATACATGGATAAAAGCTATTTTATTTAACAAACAATGTATCGTAGATGTATTTTTACATCATAGAATGTAGTTAGTAATTTTAGGCTCTGACTTTGCTTAAAAGTTGAGCAAAGATAAATCAACTTAAATTGATACGTAGGTACGTATATAATTATACACACGGTATCAAAATCCAAACAAAAGCTGTATTTTCATAATATAGATTTCATAAAACTAACATTTGTGCTAGATTTTTTTCAGTCTTTTTTTTAATATCATGTAATATCATTTATAAAACACAGGTCCTATATTTCAGAAAACTTTCCAACAGAAAAAGGGTCAGAGTTATTTAGAACAGTGTAGTAAAGATAATGCTCAGGCTTTACTGGACTCGCAGGTGAAATATTCTAGGATAAAGAAAGATAAACATTCTTTTTATTCTTCGAGACATCTGTCACTGTTAAATGTAGTGGTATCAAAAAGGTTTTTTTCAAAATTCTACTGAATTTATTGATGGCGATGAGAATGTAGTAACGTTTTAATTAGGTAGATATTACAATATTCCAGTAATTTACATGAAACAACAACCTTCAATGATGAAGTGGCTCGTGAAGAAGAAGAAGAAATAATTTACTGACGGTCGAATTAATTAGTTCTCTTTGAATTAAATATAATTTTAATAAACATTAGGAGTCAGTTCATTACACTTTTTGAAATCATCAGAATTTGGTTTACTTAACATATAACAACATTACATAACATCACGCCTATATTACCCAGAAGGGTATGGCAGAAGTGAACAACACTAACACTTCCCCTGTTATGTTTAGGTCCCATGAGATAGAGGGTGAGCCTATCGCCGTCCACCGGGGAAACAATTCCAACACCGCTGCTATTGTGAATCCAAGACCGCGAGAGAGGCTCATACACTAACAACTAGAACACCAGGGCAGTTTTATTAACTTGAACCTTTTTTTATAAAATAATAAAAATATAACTATTTATCAACATATATGGCCAGTCCTGTCATGATGCGGTCTAGAGAGGAAAAATGGAGTAAGACTGTTACGAATTGGTATCCTAGAGACTCAAAACGTAATAGAGGTAGACAACAGTATAGATGGGAAGATGATATAAAGGTGACAGCGGGACCATGCTGGAGGAGTGCCACCAGTGATAGAGCTCATTGGAGAGAGTTAGAGGAGGCCTTTGCCAAGAGACACACTGAGGAAAGAGACTCTATATAGTTTAATTAGTTAAAGTGTAGTTATATAAGTTTTTAGTGTGAAGAAAAGTTTAAATCGTTTTATAATTATGTTTTCTTTTTTCAGTAAATAAAGGCTATTTTTATTTTTATTTATCAACAACACTACGACAATGCAATATCTATGAATAATTGAAAACTTAGACAGGGCTTTGAAGCTTATTGCACAGTTACGCAATCGCAAACAATATTCCAGATGAAATTGAGCAGATAACATCTTGCTCCCAGACGTAACTGCACAATATGATTTATTTGCGTCTAGGAAGAATCGATTAGACTATAACTTGATGTATTATGAAATTTCAATAAGATCAAGTTGATATGGCTTGGCTGTAAAATTGCTATTCGTTTTTCTTTTACTCAACTGGAATCTGTTCTTTAAAAAATAGACAACGGGTTTAACACAACGTTTAACGGCCCGCATGCAACACCATGAATGCATGCGTGCCGGCACTATGAAACGGGCATGGACAAATTTATGTATTTTGATGTCCTCACTGATCCCTAAACATACCTAGGTATACGAGTTTTTATGTAAATTTTCTTTAATGAACAGACATGGTGTATTTGCTGTTTTAGAATTACTACGTCATACAAATTATATACATAAGGACTGTAGATTTGTTTATAGTTTTTGCCAATTGTATAAGTATCGACATTACGAGTACAACATTGTTATGTGCATTGTACAATCTTAGCTCTTAATTACATTTGATTTTTATACTAAATAACTTGTACACAGAAGAGAACTCTTTGCCGACAAACTGCTAAGCAGTTTGGCAGAAAAATTGTAAACCTACAAAATGTAACCCTTTTTGATAATAAATAAATACAAAAAATACGCGTAATTATTATAAAGGTAAATAAATAACCTATGCTCGACGTTGCGAAATGATTTGCATCATTTGTGGTCACGAAACGACTGGTGAAGCTTAGAGTCGTCTCCGTGAAGCGCGGATATTGTCCACTACCCTCACTTGGTCATCACAATTTTTATTTTTATTTAGTTCTGAACCGTCGGTAGTTCGACATACAATACTAAGGGTATCAGTTTGTTTACGCGTAACATTGGTTCGCCGAACACTGCACTTGCTTACTTATTTATATAGTATATATATATAGCAGCCCTGTATCTAATACATGTCCCACTGCTGGGCTCGGGCCTCTTCTCACGATGAGAAGGGTTTGGCCATAGTCCACCACGCTGGCCAAGTGCGGTTTGGTAGACTTCACACACCCTCGAGCACTTTTCTAGGCACTCTCAGGCATGCATGTTAGCGAGCGATAATTTATATGATAAACTTATTTACCTTTACTTACTTACTTATTTACCTTTACGCGATTTAGACCCATTGTCTAATTTTAGAAAAAAATTCTCAAACTGGAATCACTGGCACATGAGGTATAACACCATAGTCCTTAGATGAAGCGGCGCATCTAGGTACAATCTGCTTTTGTGGATTATTGATGTTGACACATGTAGTTACTACTCGTATAAAAATCGTCGTAAAAAGGAAAAATATATTATTTATTTATTTTTTACCTGAAGTGTTGATGTGAATATATATATATTTGGGAGAAGCGAGTACAAATCAATACATAAAATACATACAATTTTGTACATAGATATACAAAATGTTATAAAATATATAATATAATATACTTATTACTATTACATACGTTAAATACAATAATATAATACATTAACATGAAATATATATAGAAGATGATAAAAGCTAAATTTAACACATTATGATGATTCTGCCAATTGGTCGGTTAGTAATTTGCGCACTTTAACTTTGAAGGTGTACCGTGTTGCCGCCATCCTGATCTCTTGAGGTGATATTAAATGGATGACATTGCTTTCGAGAAAGAACACTGACGGAATTACAGTGCACTTGTTATCTTAACTGCTAAAAAACCATAGCTGACTCTTAAAATCTATTAAAAATATAATATTCAAAAACTGCCTCGATGGTCTAGTGGTTAGCGTATGCGCTTCTTACCGCGAGGTCTCGGGTTCGATGCCGGGATCGGGCAAATTGATATTTGTGAACTTTCCGTCAGGAAATTCTAATTCTAAATAGGTGGATGGTGATCGGCTCCCACACTAACCCATGGGACCTAAACATAACAGGTCAAATTTGGATGTTGTAACCTCTGCCACACTTTTTTGGGTAATATAGGCGTGATGTTATGTTACGTTATGTTGTTATCTTTAACAAGAGAATTCTAGCAAAAAATACTGTACGTTAAAAGATCAAGTCAATTACAGTTCAAAGGAAAATGTAAATAACCTCCTTTTTTGAAGTCGTTAAAAATGAAATATCCGTCTTTTTAGGAATATAAGAGCATGCTTTAACATTTCCGTCACTCAGAGATATGGTTTTAATTTGTGTAAGCCTTCAATATTTATCTTGTTTTGTTTTTGTCAGGAATGGCAACCTATTTTTTTTCTAACCCATGAAGGCCCACTGCTGAGCAAAAGTCTTCCCCATACACGACCACAATTCTCTGCTTTGGGCTCTGTCTGTCCAATCCCTCTGAAACGAGTCCAAATCATCCCTCCAGCGCTTTCTGGGCCTACCGCGACGCCGACGACCATCCTTGGGTATCCGTCCACCTAATAATTTACTAACGAATAATATTTTATGAACTCCAAATATTCTTGCAGTTCATTTCATCACATACATAATGAACATATTACAAAATTGAATTTATGACAAAATTCTTAAATAATAACATAATACTATTATTAGACCTATTCATTATTATTTCTTCTAGAAATAGTAGCAAATGCATAAATTTATGATAGATACTTGGTTAGACACCAACAAATTTCTTGAAGCTAGCTACTGAACCCCATTTCACGTGGCCCGACATACACTTGGCTGGTTTGAAATTTTATTGTCCTCAACACCAATCAACAGTAAATAATAGTTACTATACTCTGTCCATTTCTTTATTTTCTTTTTGACAGATGACATTTAGGGATGCCTTCACACGTTACTGATTCGATTTGAAATCATAATCGATGTTGTCTACGAAGAACTTTCAATCGATTAATTACATCGAAATGGTTTTAGTTCATTATTAATTATTCGTTATTTAGTAGTTTTTATTAGATGAAATAAATATACAAAATAATAATATAATAATAATGTCACATACTTAGTCTATGACGATTTCCTAGTTACCTTTGTTTACATTTTCATTTTTAATTCCAAGATTTCGACTTGATTTCTTGCAAATAATTATTCATGGAATCATAATACTATTTTTATATTCTTTTTTTTATAAAATACAGACAATACTCAAAAAAAGTAAAATTATTCTTTTTCATAATGATCGATTTATTTCATTTCACGATTTGATTTATAGTCTGTGGTTGTTTGTTACAAACAGTGAACTTCCCTAAAAAGTGCCGCTTGTCAATAAAGTACATTATTATTGTAGTACATTAATCTGTCAAAAAAAACGGTAATTCATAGGCGTGATCTGTCAAAAAGAAAATAAAGGAGTGGACAAAGTATAAGGACAAGCGAATGTGAACTTTACGTAACATTTGACATAATAATCGGGATAATACCACGAAAGTGATGGTTTAATGTATGAAATAACTTTGTTGGAAGCTCGGCCCGAGGGAATTTGAAAAAGTGACCGAGAAAAATATCCGAGACGAGAATATAGTTCAGTTTATAAGACTCATATTTTGTAAAACTTGAGTGTTTATTTATTTACGATAGACTATGTTTAAAAATAACTTATTTTAATGGATGTATGTGGCCTCTAAATAATTGCATCATTAATTTATGCATTTGCTACTATTTCTAAACCAACACTTTCGTGGTATTATCCCGATTATTATGTCAAATGTTACGTAAAGTTCACATTCGCTTGTGCTTACTACTATTTACTGTTGATTGGTGTTTAGGACAATAAAATAAAAAAACCAGCCAAGTGTATGTCGGGCCACGTGAAATAGGGTTCAGTAGCTAGCTACAACAAATATGTTGGTTAGACTAAAAGGCTGTAGACTTAATAGGCTATGTGTATGAAACAAGTAACAACTTCAAACAAGTCGTTATTTTCAAAGGAACGTTACGTACGAGCTCTTTCAAGTAACTGCATTTTATAATTTGGGCTCCTATAACTCGGACATACAGACTGACAGACGGACATGGCGAAACTATAAGGGTTCCTTTTTGGTGCAAAGGAACTCTAAAAATGTTTGAAAAATCGTTTAAAATATATATTAACGTAGTTTTACAAACTCAATAATATATTTCATCGTAATAATCGATAGTAGCCCCCTGAGGCTCTTTTTAAGGGATTATATTTGACCTTCATAACGGATTTTTTTTTATAAAAATGTCGAGATAATTTGAGGACAGTTTTCTTAGAAGTAACGGCACGGAATCGAATTTGATAAGAAATGTGTACAGCTTCAGATTCACTCATGTGATAAGGGTCAACCTTTATTGAAAAACCAAAGACACGCAAAGTCCATTTATGGTTCATGGGGACTTAGGCTTATTTGTGATGGTTTCATTTATTTATTTACGACACATGTACCAAATAAATTGTTTGTTTATCTGCCTGGTTAATTTTAAGGGATGTTTTTTATTTAAGAGTGTCGTTTTTTTAAATTAATTAATATTTATAGAAATTATACAACGTTGCTTTGTTTGGGGTAAACGTTCGTGATCGAAGCGGTAAACACACTGAAACACTTGTGATCTCTAAAAGTAAAAATGTTGTTTAGAAGTCACTAATCACTTGCTACTTGAAATACATATTACATGCATTTGTAAAAAAAAAAGGATGATTGAAATTGCCGCGTTAATCACTTGTAATCTATATATATAAAACAAAGACGGGTTTGTTAGTAAACTTTAAAAGAAATAATTTTATCGATTAAATAATCTTCACCAGTTTATTACTAAAACAATAAAATGCTAATAATAGCAAAATATATCTAAAAAATATCGTAGATTGCTATTTGACGTCACAAAATATAGTCGTATTCACAGTCAGGATATTACTCTTTCGATTGCAATTCAATCCATTTCCCATCGAACAATAATGGAAAATAATTGTATTTGTATTTGTTATTAGAGTTTCCATTAAAATTTACAAACACCTAGATACTACCGTTAAATGAAACACACATTTTGTTTGAACGATAGAAATATTTAATTTAAGATATCATGTAAACTGAAAAGATTATTAACGATTTAAATTTTTGCGATATTTTACAAAATTGAGATAGCAAGCTAACGTTATTATTGAGAATACGCGTTACTCATGTTACTTTAGCCGGGATATGCAGACTAGTTTCGAATCTAGTACGCATATTCATCAACTGGGCTATTATTCGCGTGTCGTCGCCTCCGCGCGACGTCTAGCACAATTGTATTTGCAAAACATTGCTTAAAACGTCTTCATGATAACTTGATGACATACCAACAACTCAAACATTATACCCATCAAATAAAATTGTTAAATCGAAGGAGAATAAAATAAATATCATCATTAGTCTATTTATATAAAAATGAAACCCGTTTTCCGTTGTCACGACATAGCATGACGGCTTGACCGATTTGACTGATTTTTTTTTTTGTAGTTTTCTAATACTCTGTACAAGGTTCTTACGGAAAAAAATATTAAGAAAATCTCTCAGAAAGATTGAAAATATACATTTAATTTTGCATCACTGAAATAGGTATTCATTTTTATATGGAGGATATTACAGATTCCAGTTCAAATTGAATAGGTACGCATACATAAGATAGATCAGCTATACAAAATAAAGTAGTGCATCAAATTTACGCTAAGGCGGTACGTAGTTCGTCGGGTCAGCTAGTGAGTTATAAAGTTTAAAAAGTTGCACTGTGTAGTTTAATACGCTGGCCTAGCTTTTCAAATTATTGGCGTTTGCGATTTCCGTTCTCCACATTAATCGCTGCAATCTCTCGTTTAGCAGAAATAAATTAAGCTTAAACGAAACTCAATTTTTAATCTCGACCTGCTCTAGGACGCAGGTTAAATTCAACTAATTTGGGGTTGAATTTTATAAATAAATAAATATTCCACAACTCACACACAACGCCATCTAGTCCCAAACTAAGCAGATCCCCGGGTCGGGCAAAGTATTATTGTAACATGGGCCCAAACATAACAGAGAATTGTGGGTGTTGTACACCTCAGGCACACCCTGCTAGGTAATATAGGCGTGATGTTATGTGTCCTAATTTATATTTTCTAAATGTTACTAAAAGTATTTTTGCAATTACATAGCAAATTTACATAATATTATCAATCAATCAATTATGAATTAAAACAGTAAAAACTGTATTTGATTAGTAGATTACTATTATTTATTTACTTACTCCTGCTTTATGACTCGCTGTGCAGCGACTTTCACGCCTAAATAATGTTTTTATAGTGTTACTTCCTGCGACTGAACACTGTCAGCTAACATACAGGCTTCTGCCTAGTTTAGTAAACAGTGCCAGTACCTTTATTTTGTACATATGTAAAAGAATAGCGTCAAACAAACTAGATAAGTCAAAAATATGTATATACTTTATTTGTGTCAAATAAACATTTTTATTTTATTTTATTTTTATTTTTATTATACAGACAACGTAAGTGAGGCTTAGTACCTTTTAAAATGAGGCGCGCCTGTTGCCTTTTACCGGTCGTATATTATGATAGTACTTAAATATCCAAATGGACACGTTTCGCTTTTTATATTTAAGGCCCATGTAATAGGAGCGAACCTTTTAGTATATGAATATGTATTATATAATCTTTCAAACCATAAATTGCGACACTTATGCCCTATTATTCTGAAGATCTAATTGACAGAATAAAAAGAACCACACACTAATGAAAGTGACGGCTGTGTTCTATTTTCAAGTGTGTTTAACTTGTGTGTAACCAGGTTATATTTCAATTAGCGGATAAAATTCATCTGACACTAACAAAACTGGCCCAAATAAAATAAACATCCGTAAAAATACTTGTAATATTTTAAAGCAAATTTTAGCTTTGCTATGCCTTTTTGTGTTTTATATAATATTAAAGTTGAAAAATTAAGAACCCAGCAGGACTCGAACCTGCACCCCCTGGGTATACGCCCCAAGTGCTTTGCCAATTCAGCTATGGATTCGTATGCTGCTAGACTCGGCAAAGCACTTGGGGCGTATACCCAGGGGTGCCGGTTAGAGTCCTGCTGGATTTTTAATTTTTCAACTTTAATATTATATAAAATCCGTAAAAATGTTTATCTTTGCTTAAAACGCCAGATCTACGCAAAAAAAATGTATTTTTTATTTGGTACGAATTTTCGTAGCTGTCGCGAAAAAAGGACATTAGCAAACACAAAAAGTAAAGAAATATCCTTATCTAAAAAGGTCCAACATTTTTGGTGACAGGTTTATATGCAATTAAAATGTTCGCGAGATCGTTGAGAATTTTGTGCTAGAGTGAATTTCATTCATTCAATTCGAGTCTACGAGGTCCTCCGTAATTATATCATGTTAAATATAATTGCGAATCTTAAAAGGGATCTTTAGATATTATCATGACATTTTCAGTGACATGATGTACAATCTAATTTAGAGAAACTTCTTCAATGATTTGTGTTTTTGTGCATTTAAAAGCGTAAAGAATTTGATTTTGGAAATTATAATGTACAACTTTGATAAATATATTTATGTACAGTAAAGCCTTTATTTAACTATTCTATACCTAATCTTATTCGTTTTATTGGTTGTATCTTAAATATAGATCAGTTTATGTTCTTTAAGGTTTAAGTGTGTCTTTTTTATAAAATTGTAACAAAAATAAGTTAAAACCGTATACTTGTCACCGTGTACCGTATTTCAAGTAATTTTTTATCACATCACATTATGCGTTAATTCTCTTCTTTGGGTTGGACTGATTTAAAAAAAAATCTTTCACCACTAGAAACCTGTACCTTCACCGAGTAACATTGGTTATATTTTATTAAGAAAACACGCAGGCCAAGCCTCGCAGGTAAGTTATATTTAATAAATTCCAAGAAAAATACTAGGTCACTGCCGTACACACTGAACATTTGAAGCAATTTTGAATATTTTCTGCACAAAGCTTTAAACACTGTTTTTCAAGATATGAAGTATCCAAAATGCTTTGGCTAAAAAAAACAACCAATCTAAAACATTAATAACTACACAACTTAAAACAAACATGATCATATTGATCACGTATTAATCTTATTATAGATTGACCTTTACCTATCGAATAATCCAACCACATACTTGTCACCGAAATATCACCAAAATATGAAACACGTACCGAATATTCCATTTCACTGTAATATATTCGCATCAGCTAAATATAGGGTGAGTTAAATCCCAAATATCGCTTAGGGAATTTCCTAGGGTAACAGACAAGAATATTAAGTGCAGACAACTATTTATTACTCCGGGCGAAATTATTATCACGTCCACAAATATAGCACCTGCTTTTAGTGGAACGATTATGTGCGATGAATATTTATAATATTGCGATGAAGTGGGTAGTTTTTTGTTGCGAAAAGATTATTTTTGAACATATATTTCGATGTGTCTGTTTTTTTATCAACTGGTTTAATGAAATATGATCCTATTGCTGTAATACTTAAAATTTTCAACATAATTATTTTAAATTATGTCTTAACTTTGTAATTAAAACATCATTAATATTTATCAAAGAACAACCAGTATAGATAGACGTTAATTTTAAGGAACCACTTAAAAAACAGGCTTCAGGTTAGAATTTAAATATTTCGTAACAATTTTTTTTTAATTAAATTAAATTAATATTTTTTTTATATATTATAATGTTTATAAAAATGTCTAAAATATACTATTTTGTATTTATGTAATCGTAACTGTAATTTCCAGGTCGTGCATAAAACAGAAAATATCAAAAAGGATTTATAAAATAAATCCCAAACAAAACAGCATTAAAAAGTTAAAAAGCCTACAAACCTACTTTTCAACACTGTACATTAAAAACAAAGTGCGAGCGGCGTACTATAGCCCGCCTTATTTACCTTTATTCAAGTGGTCCTAAACAAATGTACGGCACGTCACAGTTCCATATTAAGTTCGGTCACACGTCACAGTAAGTTTGTCCGCGCGGCGCGGTGCGCGTCGGCCGAAGGCGGGCGGCTGACTAGACGGCAAGGGCCCCGCGCGCTCCACCCTCGCTGTTTTGATTTACAAACACCGAAGCCACTGTGTCATGCAGTGTTCGATATCCGCCAACACTGGCAAATCTTTAATAAGAACCTCTTGTACTCTTCCCATTATCATTTTTACACACGCCTACTGGAAAACGAGCCTGTGAAAATGTGTTACTGAGTGTTGCTGAGTTCAGCTTTGAGTGACAGCGCAATCGAATTCCATTGAAGTATACAAAATTTAATATTAATTTATTCTGTATGAGTTGCTTAATTCCTAACTTTTGAGATTTACAATAACTTCGGATTAGTATTTCAATATTTTGAGGAAAGGGTATGGATGGAATTGACAATTGATTAATCATTTCAGCAGCGTGATGAAGGCCATTTTCAAGAATTTTTCGTAGCTCACGATGTTTACGGAAGCGGTTTATAGGGATTCCAAATATTGGAATTGCTCAGGCTTCTTTCCGGCAAATAAGAAAATATAATTGGGTTTTCCTGTTAGACAAATTCCCAATTACTGGGGGAGATTGAAATTGCGCTCGACAAAATGGCGACATGGTAGTTAAGCCAATGCAAGATAACGCTGCAATATCTAAATGAATAATTGGGTCTTTTGCGACGAAGTTTATTTAATTAGTAGGTAAAAATGTTACCTTTATGAACGGAAGGTATTAAATATTTTTAGTTCATTAAGACAGTACACATTATTAAGTTAAGCTACGTTAAAAATAAAATACAATATCTGGGATTTTTAAGTTCGAAGACTACCATAATTGTAGTTCGCCTTACCTTATATTTGCGTGGTAAGGAATAATTTGTTTGCTGACGGATGAATGATAGTAATTTCATACAGCTAAGTAACTCGGTCATTGTCTTGGTGACCATCATTTGTCAGAACCATTAATCTAGCTGTCGAGAGGATGGCAACAGTTTTTCCTGATTGTTTTGATATAGGCTTAGATAGTAGTCAGTTGTTTATTATTATTATTTTTTTTTATATTTAAATGATAAGGCTTTGGTGAGCCTGTAGCTATTATTAGGGCTAAATGCATTTAACAGTTAGCAAATCGTTCTGACTAATACCTACCTGGCGTCAGATCCATGGCTATTTTTTAGCTAAATTTTGCTAAAAACAAACTATTCTGCCTTCAAAAATAAAATGTGTTTGTTTAATCGCGTCATGGATTTAACCAAGCTTATAGCATGATTGCGGGCAAGTCGTTTATTGGAAAGAACAATAAATAAAATTATAAATTAAACTTCATATTACTGAATGTTATAATTAATTACCGTTTAATTTTAATCAAATTTCATTAATATTTTTTTTCCTTTTTTACTTTTTCTGCGATGCTATGGTCATCCTATTTCTCAATTAGTAAAACAAAAATAAACTTATAATATAAATATAAAAAATGAGGTCAGATTCATAATGGATAGCCTAGATTTTACGCCCACTGATCTCACGACCATTTGCATTATGAAGGTACAAAATCTATTAATATTATTGGACTTCTTTTTTACTTTTAAGCTTACTCATGTTCTGGAAACATTTACATTTACCCATGTTAAGCTTAACAATAAAACAAGCCACGGATTTGACGTATCCTGTCGGGCAAATAGTGAAGGAACCTAAGAACACTCTTGATTTTCATGGTTTGCATATGGAAGGTTAGGTACCTTCCATGAATTTAACCAATTTAGTGGCCATAGTTTTGTCGCACGGTCAAAAGTATGCGTTTTGCGTAACATGTATTTGAATGTCTAAAGGTACTTGATTTTTGATTATTTTATAGCCATTTATTCATAATTGTATAGCAGCACTCTCAAGGTATTTAAAAATATATAAATTAATATAAAACTTTAAGCGTAAGCAAAATAAATCTTCATTACAAATTACATGTGTGACATGTAAAAAT
Source organism: Hypena proboscidalis (assembly GCA_905147285.1). Classification (NCBI taxonomy): domain Eukaryota; kingdom Metazoa; phylum Arthropoda; class Insecta; order Lepidoptera; family Erebidae; genus Hypena; species Hypena proboscidalis. The sequence continues at coordinate 6,436,428 of LR990132.1, forward strand.
AGAGTAAAATAACTCAGCTTTTCAGTTTCAAATGGATTTTAAACCAATTTTCAGTTTAATATTTTAATTTTAATCAATAGGCCTTATTACTAAAACGTATGAGTGCTAGTTTAGTCATGTACCTATATCGATTATTATGGATAATATTACGTTGTGACCGTCAAAATCAAGCTTGCTAGGAATCACCCATACATACTATACAGTATTTTTTTAAATTACTACGAGTTGTATACATCTTATTATTTTTAAAAGCAGTCATTACCTTAGTAGTAAAACACTATGCGGTGATTCCCGGCGTGGGTGCTGATTGTTGATTACAGACCACTATGTAGATAAGGGGTGAGTACTTGTGTACTCCTACATCAATGTGTACAGCGATGAGAATGTGCGCTATTTAAACGTAGCTAAAATTAATAATGTTTGCTCGCTTTACACATAAAAATATGAAGTGCTAAATATTTGAAATAAAGGTGAAAAAGAAACTTAAAATCTATGCTTTATTTAATCTAATCCGTTTTGTGCTCCACTTAGCAGGCATTTAAAAACAGTCTACATTAGATTACTGTTATATCAGACATGATTGACTCATCATCTCTTAAATTTAATTCATTCATTCATTCATTCGGCCGCTCGGAGTCTACTGCTGGACATAGGCCTCGCCCAATTTGCGCCACAACACCCGGTCCTGCGCCTTCCGCATCCATTTAATTATCACATTTAAATTTTAACTTAAATTCAATACTCACTCTTAAATGCATTGCCAAACTGCTCTGAAAGTACATTTTCCTTTAAAACTCCACCCAGTAATCCTTTTTTATAAAAAAACATTAAGCTCTCTACAATTCCAAATCCCTCTACGCATCGACCCGGTACAAAAGTACTTTTCCCCATATGCTTATAGTGCTTTGTTATCAACAAGAGCGACGCACTGCATTGTCATCAGTGCGAGCTAAATATATGCTGTAGGAAGTAAAATCTTTTGAAGAAAAAAAAATGTCTTTGGACAGTGAAATAACTAACGATTTTTATAATCAAATGGAAACCAAGCTGTTATGTAAATGTAATAACATTATTATTATAACAACAAAATCCGACTGCTTAAAAATAATGATCGTAAAAGAAAATAACAAGTATAACATTATCTACACACTATATACTTAATGGTGCTTTGCTTGTCCCCGCTTGCAGTACCACGAAGTTACACAGTACAGTTACTTGGAATAGTTCGTACATAATACAAAACCTTTAAAAATAATGACTTTCAAGGAAAACTATAGCGGCTTTGTTTACTTCATTAGTTCGAGCGGAGCGAGTGATGCTTTGTCTATGGATAGAACAAGCGAATTAAGACTTTAGTTTTTTTAAATGTCTATACATGACTTAAAAGAAGTTGTTACATGATTAATACAGATAGTAAGTCCATGAATCCAAATATGTTGTAGCGACTAACTACGGAACCCAATTGCGCTGGGCCTGGACACACACTTTAGCATTTTGGAATTTTGATAAAATGCGCCATTTCTTGATAAAACTTACCAGCTCAATATAGTACTTTTTTTCAGTCGACACGTGGCTGAAATTTTTAAATTTGTTTATCGATGAAATACGATTTTTGGCAGTAAAAGACTTTGCAACTGCGACAGATTCATCGTAACTTTACTTTTGAATAAGTTAAGAGCAAGTAAAATATTTTTTTTTTATAAAAGAAACGCGTTATAAAAAGGTTTTCCCCATCTAAAACTCCTATTTCTTCAGGTTATTTGGGTATGCATGCAATGCGTTGTCCAAAAAGTCAAGCTTTTAGGATATATTTTTATTATTTGTTCTTAAAAAAGAACAAATAATAAAATATAAAAAAATGATTTTACTTGTTCTTCACTTATTCAAATGTAAATTTACGATGAATATGTCGCAGATGCAAGTTAAAAGTCATTTACTACCAAGTATATCACGAATTGCTGCAGCTAAAGAATTTACATAATAATATATTAAATATATATATAAATATATAGCATTGCCAGATACAATTCTACTTTTTTTAGCTTTGGAAATGGAAGTTTCTTCAAAATAAAAATATGTATCAATATATTTTCTATCCCCAACATGACCCAATTTCAATCTCTACGTAATTAGGTAATAACCAAATATATTGGTAAACTAATATGGTTAATTACATCGTCATAAACATGTACCCAAAGCTTTTCTCCAATCCTTGGGGAAATTTCCTTTGCGACAGCTTAACAGAAATAGCACGATATAATTAACTACTACCTATTAGATGAACCTGATGTAAATATTTATTTGTGGTAGTTCTGTGTACATCATATTGCTAATAAATCCGCTTAAGGTGAATCTTGACTAACTCGTTATCTTAGTTATAAGCTATTACGTGTGCGATAGAAATATTTTTCGATACTATTCTTCATATTTATTGATGAATGTATACATGTATGTGACTTGAGGGGCAGACACTGTGTGTACACTTTTACAAAAGTTATTTTTATTATTAAGTAACTGACCCGGCAGACTTCGTTCTGCCTAAATCAATAAGTAAAAGACCTACTAAACTTTTGTATAAAATAAATTTAAAACAAACAAAAGAAATCCGTAATTAATAAAAAAAATGCTCGGTATGTTATCAATCCACATAAAATAATCTGATAGATCGTTAACAACTTTCATGTTTCTTTACATTTTAAACCTTTTTTGGGCTTCTACAAATAATTCAAGACCAAAATTAGCCACATCGGTCCAACCGTTCTAGAGTTTTAGCGAGACTAACGAACATCAATTCATTTATATATGTATAGATAGATAAATAGATAGATTATAATAATTGGACACACTATTTCTTGAATGGAATAACATTTACCTTAATATTTATTGAAACAATAAAGCTGTTTTTGAATCATTTTATAAAACTACAGTAACATATTACAAGACACAGTTTAATAACTGAAAAGAGAGCAAAGTTTTAAAGCAACCCGTCAATGTCTTGCCTCAAACAAATGTTATAATAGATAAGTTTTTCTGTTAGTCACTGACATGACATAATGACTTTGTTGTAGTTTTTATTACAGTTAGTAAGTAAGTTAAATAATTGATTGCGCCGTAGGACTGACTTTTGAAAAACCTTTTATATTGATAATTATATTTAAAGCGAGGGTCAGCAACCTTTTTGTAGGCAAGGTCCACATAGTGACAATATGAATTGAAATGCCGCAATAGAAGCTTAACTTACCACGTAGATTTATGGTAAATCATCATCAATACAATACTCTCTGTTCTACTTTTTCAACAATGTCGAAAACAGGAATAAAGCTTACTTTTTTATGCATTTTCTTAAAGTATCTATAATGCCTTTTTGAGTATCGATGCCACCTGCAGTAGGGAAGCACCGAGGGTGCCCATTTTTAACAAAAAAATTAGCACCCATACCGACATGGCTCCGAAGTATCTTATACGCCACGACTAAGAAGGGGAGGATGGAGAAAGGAGAACGGAGGATTTTATAACGCATTTTGTATAAAAAAGAAAAAAGAGGCACAAATGTATCTCTGCCAGCCAAAGACTTGAACCACTCACTCAAAGAAGCTGAAGGCGTTGACTTTTTTTTTACGCATTTTCTTTAATAACAAAAGAAGCAACACCAAGGAGTTCGCTTGCTTTTAAGATACTGTCAGATCAATAATGACTAATTTTCAAAACAATCACGGCCATGAGGATGATATCCGCGAGCGGCAGGTTGCCGACCGCTGCTCTGAAGGATCACCCAAAATATGTCAAATTAATTCATCACGTGAAATAAACATATATTACATAATGTATTTATATACCGGCGAAAATTATATAATTTCTGTAAAATAATCTTTAGAATATTATTTATTTATTAACCGACTTCTAATTTATTTATTGTGGTACAAGAAACAAACAGTATTATAATTAAGAACAATTACCAAAACATACATAATTAACACTGTCACCAACAAAGTTTCTAATAATAAAACTAATGACTGTGATTTGTAATATGTAATTAAATTGAAGACTTTGAAAATGTCCAAACTACATACAAAATAAACTAACGTGGCAGTTGTCATTTCAATCATTCAAACCTAAGACAGAACTGTAGTTTAATTACACCACGGTACCTAAAAAAAAAGTCAAGTAATTTTGCATTAATTTTATTTTCGTGGTCCATACGTCATATTTGGTCTCAATATCAGCCCGTCACAATTAATAGCCCTATAACCGTTATTCAGGTCACTCCAATAGATACTCTCTATTAATAAATGGTCTATCGTTGTACGTAATGACAACATGGAGCCTCTGATGCCAATATTGACTTAATAGTTATACTACCTACTACCTGAAATGAAGTGTCTTGCTTTCATGAATACTGATTTAAATAGAAGCTGGTTCGGATCGTCTTCACTATTAATAAAGATCGTTTGTTGTTTACACAACAAACGATCTTTTTCAAAGGATTCAATTTTAAATAAACTCTCTACGCAAGTTTTGGTAGAACGACTTTTTTTTCATCCTACAGAAATGTTTTGACTAATGGACGGGTTTTTGTTTCCCGGCATTATTCATCCTATATTCAACAGTTTTAATGCAGTTTAACTGTAATTTTTTGTCTTTATATTAAATATTATTGAACAGTTGGTAGTAGAGTTGAACTGGTGGTAGAGCTCTTGTGAATGAGCTCGAGGGCGGCAGCACCACCGTCTCACCTTTAACCTGCCGCAAAATAGTAGTGCTTCCATTAATGTGTTCCGGTTTGGTGGTGAGATCAGGCCCTGAAATTACTGGCACATGAGGCATACCACCGTAGTCCTCAGCAGGCTGCAGCGACGCATCTATAATCTGCTTTTGTGGATTGTTGATGTCCATGGGCTGTACTCTACTTACCATCAGGTGTACTACACGTTCGTTCGCTGTAGGCGTAGTATAAAAAAATAAACAGTTATTTTTTCAATTAAAGGATTCTAAAAACAACACAAATTTACTAAAAATATTCATTTAATAGTGACCCTAAACTTCGGTGTACTTTATTTGTCCGTCAGTGTAAAAAATTAAAAAAATTAAGATAAGCTTGATATCTCTTCAATTATCCTTTGATGCCAATATTGACTTTATATTTATACGGATACTGAAATAAACTGTCTATTTCTCTTCAGTAAAAATTTAATAGACATGAAGCTTATCTCAATTTTAATCATCGAAATTAATATTAACTTTTTTTTATCTTCCAATAAAGCAATCCTTGTTGTCATCAATTTGTTTGTAGTAATATTGAAACGTCCAATAAATATTTTTGAGACAAATGAAACAACTTCTTTGATACTATTTTCAGTCGAAGACAAAGCAATGTTTTGTCTTTAAATGACAATAGCATTCAATAATTCTAGTAATTAAATATTTTATGGACAACTTTTATCTGATACATAAATTATTAAACTACTCGCATATTATTATTCTTTCGATATTTCAATATAATAATATAAACACGGGCTAGCACAGCAAAAATTGTTTGTAATAAATCGGTGTATAAATAAAACTTGGTTAATGCCGAAATAATGCTTTTTGAAATAAAATATTCCTCATTTGCAAATTAAAGGCAAGTTAATTTATCCTACTTAAGATAGGAACAAATGGATGAAAGTGACGTCAGGAAATGACGTATCATACAGTTGAGAAATTTAGGGTTCTGGTAAGAGACGACCGTAGCTGGATGGCTAAAGCGGCTGCCCGGTGTGCAGTGAGGTCGCACGTGTAAATCCTGCCGGTGCCATATCTTTTTCAACTGTTTCTTAGTATAATTTGCTAAGCATAGCTAAATGCTATAAAATAATCAATTAGAAGTTAATTTAAATTAATATCACATTAAACAAGTGTAACTGCCACCACATTGATAACTGAATAATTTTGATGTACGTGATCATTTTGCTTATTACTGTCCAATTCAGTTTATTGACAACCGCATAAATTAACTCACAAATTTTTTTATTAATATTTAAACCTATACAGCGATTTAATGCTCATACAATTCACTTTGCATAAATCTAAAAAGCCGATACAAATCGAAACATTAAACGTACCCATTTTCAGCCGCCAAAAGCCTCATTAAATTCCCTTTATTTGACCGTTAAAATTTATTGCCAACATTACGGTACAAAAATAATAAACCCTTGAAATATAACTCATTATCCATTTTCTTAGGGTTCTACTAATGAGGTTTCCGCGGAGATATTTTAAAAAAAAAAATGCAGATAAATGGCAACGTTAATACAGTCAAGGAAAAATGTTGTCGGGCTTTGTTATAACTTGTTGCGTTGTTTCACTTTGTACTGAGAGGTTTTACGCGAATTATACACTCTGAAAATGGTTATTATTAAAGTTTTGGCGGGAAATAACGCGAATCATGGCAATTATTTACACTTTTTGCTAGAGACCACGGCTAGTGTAACCTTTTTACCGAAATGCATAGCGTAAAGGAAAATTAAATGCATAATTCGTATTAAGAATGAAAGAAAGTCATAATAAGAATAATATACCAATCACGCATCGTGTTAGTTTTTTGTTTAAGTTTTTTTAGTTTTTTATACTACGCCCACAGCGAACGAACGTGTAGTCCACCTGATGGTAAGTGGAGTACAACCCATGGACATCAACAATCCACAAAAGCAGATTAAAGATGCGTCGCTGCAGCTGAGGACTACGGTGTTATGCCTCATGTGCCAGTAATTTCAGGGCCTGATCTCACCACCAAACCGGAACACAGAAATGGAAGCACTACTATTTGGCGGCAGGTTACAGTAATTTGCAATACAATCTCCTTCAGTTCTAAATTAACTCTAAAATATTATAACATTACGCTTATATTACCCAGAAGGGTGTGGTAGAAGAGTATAACACCCACACTTAACATCGTATGTTTATGTCCTATGTGATAAGGAGTGACTGAGATTCATTAATAAATTTATTTATTTAAGATACATGGAAGACTTACAGCTATATTAACAGAATTGTATATAGTCGTAAAGGAATCTGGCAGCCAATAACAAGTCTTCGCTTATATAAAACATAATAATAACAAACGTAAACAGTAAAAAGTCAGAACAAAATAAAGCCAAAGTTATATTTATAAGTACCAAAACTCACTGGTGGTAGAGCTCTTGTGAATAAGCTCGAGGGCGGCAGCACCACCGTCTCACCTTTAACCTGCCGCAAAATAGTAGTGCTTCCATTACTGTGTTCCGGTTTGGTGGTGAGATCAGGCCCTGAAATTACTGGCACATGAGGCATAACACCGTAGTCCTCAGCTGCAGCGACGCATCTATAATCTGCTTTTGTGGATTGTTGATATCCATGGGCTGTATTCCACTTACCATCAGGTGGACTAATGTTACCATATACTGACCAATCAGGCCTCCACTGCACCCTTAAAAAAATCAATACTCAAACACCTTTGCACTGTTGATTAAGGATTTTGTAACAAAAAAATCCCAAATAGTACTTTTACCCACCCCGGGCATTATGACGAGACCTCGCGATGAGAGGCATATACTAAAGTCCAGACCACTGAGGCATTCGGTAAGAGTGTACTCTGAATTGAAACAGTAAATAGTTCAGTGCATGTTTGCTATTGTCATGTATGGTCGGCATTATTGGAATGCATCAGCATTCCATTGACTATACGCCCACACGATACATCATTGTTTCAGTGATTGACATCCATTATGTAATGATTTTGATTTATTTTGTGTATACAGGGTGGATGCGACATAGCGACATTTATTGAAACCACAGCTTCTATACATGGCCAGTATGCATATCCACCGGATAAAAAATTCTCTGGCGAAAAAAAAAATCCACGTCTTCCGAACAAATTGCACGATCGCAATGTTCAAATTCTTCGGAGAACGTGATTTTTTTTTTTCGCCAGAGAATTTTTATCCGGTGGAAATTGATACTTACCATGTATAGAAGCTGTGGTTTCAATAAATGTCGCTATGTCGCATCCACCCCGTATAATAACAGCCCTGTATCTAATACATGTTTTACTGCTCCGGTTAAGGGTTAGGCCATAGTACACCACGCTGGCCAAGTGCGGATTGGTAGACTTAACACACCCTCGAGAATTTTTGCCACTCTCATGCATATAGGTTTCCTCACGTTGTTCCTTCACCGTTAGCGATCGATAATTTATATGATAAATACACACATATATCTTCGAAAAGACGAATCTCAACAATTTATTGACAGAGGTGTGCTGTGTGTTTGAACCCGAAACCTTTGAATTCGCAGTCCTACGGTCTCTTTCTCTGCTTCTTTTTGTGTATGTATTTTATAAATGGCAATGCCCTAATGTAAATCTGAATATTGTAGATTTGTAGGCAAATTGTCAACAGCAATTTAAATAAGCAGCTTAAGAAAAATATTCATGAGTATCTTACACTTTGCAAATATTCCCTGCAATAAATGTTAATTAAGGTACCTATATAACTAGGAGTAAATAACTTTTTTAGTAAGTGTGTGTTTAAGGTATAACTATTATTTTTAAAATTAACATTAACATCAGCTATGTTCGGAGTTTCTTTGAAGGAGAAAATTCGTAATAAGGTCATCCGACAAAGAACCAAAGTAACCGACATAGCTCGCAAAATAAGCTCGCTGAAGTGGCAGTGGGCTGGTCACGTTTGCCGAAGGACCGACAGCCGTTGGAGCAAACGAGTCCTGGAATGGAGACCGCGACTCGGTAACCGTAAGGTGGGATGCCCCCCTGCCAGGTGGACTGACGACCTGAAGAAGGTCGCTGGAGGGGACTGGATGCGGAAGGCGCAGGACTGGGTTTTGTGGCGCACATTGAGAGAGTCCTATGTCCAGCAGTGGACTACAAGAGGCTAAATGATGATTAACATTTCATCGCACCTTCGCTTAAGTTTAAGGAAATTTGTATTTTCATGGTTATTTTGGTATCACTAATCGTTTTTCATAATTAGTTAGGAATAATCACAAATTATTATTTTATGGCAGACGGAAGTAAGTATTTTATTGCCAATTAGGCTCGCAGAGAATGAAATTTTAAGATTGTGGTAAGTCTTATTTATTTCGGCAAAAGTAGGGATCGCAATTAATTCGCAAATTTGGTACCTAAAGGTTCCTTATTACGACGCTGGTCAAAATAGATCTCGTCTCGCCTTTGCGGTATAAAAGTGTCGTTTTCCGGGTGAAGTAATGGTTTAATACCGGGACGCGTTTATAAAATGAGATAGGGTATTGTTGTTCGTTACATTTAAGGTTTATAGAATAGAATAGAATAGAATAAAATTTATTTCCCAGAATATGGTGGTTTACAGGTGTTGAAGGCGATTATATACAGCATATTCTGCCATTATAGGCGTGCAAATATTAAATAGAGATTACATTTCTAAAAGTCATAGCTTCATTAATTACTAACAAATTGATAACATACTATAAATTATTCACACTAGCCAGTTGAGGCTTTTAAATATTATATTAGGATAAAAATTTCAATCAAGTATAACATAAGAAAATAAGAAAGGTACATCAAATTATAACACACATAATTTTAGCATTTAATAGCAATTAGTCACAGTACAGAAAGAAAAGGGAGTATAATAATATTAATTCAAATACATTCAAGTTAAACACACATGCAAAATTATAATCATTTTAATTTTATAATTTTAATGTATTTACATTATTGCACTCTTCCATAGATTATCATTTAAATATTCATGTACACTGTAGTATACTTTTTCTAGCAGAAAGTTGTATAGTTTGTTATTAAATTTATTAAATGGTAAGTCTCTAATGCTATTTGGAAGGTGGTTATATAACGTAATAGCCATACAGTAGGAGTTCCTTTTACACATTTCTAAACTAACTTGTGGTATTTTGATTCTGTTTTTGTGTCTGGTCCGGCTATTCGCCGTGTCGCCTAGTTTTGTGAAAATTTCAGGGTGTTGTTTAACAAACTTACATGTTTCAAAGATATAAATACATGGCAATGGAAGGATTTTATTTAGCTTAAACACCGGTTTGCAACTATCTAGGTAGTCGCAGGCAAACATAGCTCTGATGCATTTTTTTTGAGCTACAAATAATCTATTTATCTCCACCGAATTACCCCATACAACGATACCATAACGAAGCAACGAAGACACATAGGCATGATAGGTTATAATTGCAGTTTTTTCATTGACTATTTCTCTAATTCGTTTTAAGACAAAAACAAAACGATCAATTTTTGCCACAGTTTTCTGTATATGTGGCTTCCAGTTGCAATATTTATTAACTGAAATCCCCAAGAATATACACTCATCGACATTTTTTAACGGATGGTCATTGTAACTAATTTTTAAGGCTGGTGTGTTAGCTCTGTAAGTTTGGAATTGAATGAGGTTGGTTTTATCTATGTTAATTTTCAGATTATTATGTTCTAGCCACTTTATGGTGCTATTTAGAGTTGTGTTGACCTCTGACTCTAGATCCTGTATGTTTTTACTTTTTATTATTAACGTAGTGTCGTCAGCAAAAAGAATGCACTCATGACTGATTGCATCGGACAAATCGTTGATGTAAAGGAGAAACAATAGCGGTGAGAGCAGTCCTCCCTGAGGAACGCCGAACTTGTTTTCCATATATGATTGATGACTCGATTTTCAAGATAGCTTTTGATCCAGTCGTAGGCCGGGCCACGTAATCCGTAGTTGTATATCTTAGACATTAATGTTTTGTGGCAGACCAAATCAAAAGCTTTGGTCATATCGAGAAATAAGCAGGCTATCAACGATTTTTCGTTTATGGCTTCTGTAATTTTTTTGAATAAAGAAAAACATGCTAGAGAAGTGGAGCTTTGCTTTTTAAAGCCGTATTGTTCCCTTTTTATAAAATGTTAGTCTTTTATGAATTTTTCTATCTTATTGTACATGGCCTTTTCAAAGATTTTGGACAGTATGGGGATAAGAGTTATGGGTCTGTAATTATTCATCTCATTTTTAGCTCCTTTTTTATAGAGGGGTTTGACGATGGACATTTTGAGGCGTGTTGGAAAAATCCCTTCGTATAGTGATAAATTGATTATATGTGTGAGTGGAACTAATATGGCTGAGGCACATTTTTTTATTACCTTTGTGTTTATTTCGTCATATCCTGTTGAATTTGTGTTTTTTAATGACTGAATAATATTATAAATATCAATTTCACTAACCGGAGTTAGAAATATACTTTTTGGATTATTTGGGATTGAATAGTTCAGACCATTATTATTTTTATTATTTATTACATTATTTTTTGAAATATAAAATTGGTTGAATAATTCACACATTTCTTTTGGATCATCGTATTCAGTATTATTAATTGTTATTGACTCAATTTCAGACCTATTGGATGTGTTATTTGTCGTGTCTTTAATTATTCTCCATGCGGCCTTACATACATTTTTAGAAGAGGATATATAGCTTTGACTGTCAATGCGTTGAGATGTAAGTATGCATTGTTTAAGTGTTTTCGTGTATCTGTAATAAACATCTTTATTATATTTTTTATTACCCTTGCTAAGATGATATTTAAGATATAGCACTCTTTTTTTGGTGCAACATCGTTTGATGCCTTTGGTTAGCCATTTATTTCTTACAGGTTTATTTGTGAATTTAATTTTTTTTGTTGGGAAACATAGGTTATAAAAGAGAGTGATAGTGTCATGAAAAATAGTAAATGCTTTTTCTGTGCTATCACACTCGAATACTTCACTGAAAGATAGAGATGACAGGCATTCTTTATATTTACTAATGTATTCCTCACTTAAGTCTCTTGTACTTCGAAACCAAAATTTAAGTGTTTTTTTGTAATGATTAGAAGTTTCTAGATTAGCCGTGATTGTCTGAGCCGTTTCATGATCTGAAAGGGCTAAGTAGTGGAGAGTGGTCTTAACATCCTGTATATTGCTTGAAATAAGATCAAGACAGGCCTGTTTTCGCGTTGGCATTCTGATGTGATTTATAAGATCGTTGTTACATAGAATAGAGTTTAGTTCATTCGATTGCTTACTCGTTTTCAGCATGTCGATATTCCAATCGCCGCATAATATTACCTTTTTATTTCCCCTTTTGCAAAGGTTATATATAACACAGATATAGATCTACATAGATAACGCAAGTATCACGATTTGTATTGAAACCAAGCGTGCCGACTTTTTAATACCTATTGTGACGTCACCGCCGAAATTTAGTGACGGGAAATCCAAACCGATTCAAAGACACCGATGCCGCCGATGCCCATCCACCCAGTACGATTCAAACGGCCGTCCGCTATGATTTTCTCTAACTAAAAACGCGCGTGGACTGAAGTTAGCGGCGACCAACCTTGACGCTTGGTCGGGGTTCGGACACGCGAAGTACATGCATTTGCGTTATCTATGTAGATCTATATCTGTGGTTTATAACGTTTTTGATACGATGGTACTTGTTTATTTTAAAGACAATTGATCATTTAATATCAACGCTTTTAAAATTTACGCGCTGCAAATCTTGTTTGCTAACGAACTGATTACTTACTGAAGATATTAAGATACAACGATACGCTTGACTGCGAATACATGCCACGCTGAATGAGTTTTCTTGTTTCCGAATATTTCGGATTTATATGGACATCACATATTTATTTTATTTTTAATGAATTATTAATTCTAACCAATGAAATGTAAACAAGCTAAATTTAAACAATTATAAGCGTGGCAATGCTGCCAGCATTTCGGGAATGTTGCCCACTGGCTGCGATTTGTTAGATTAGGTTAGGTAGTCGTTTAAGGCTAGTTTTTAAGTAGTTTATTTAGTTTTTTTTGTGTTTGGATTTATATGACACATTTAGTAATAATCACAAGAACTAGTTAAAGTAAGTTTATGTTACTACAAGTTATATTTGTTTTGAAAATTATATTATACTAGCTTCGATAAAATATAACATCTTTACTCAGTTAAGTTTGATGTGAGATGATCTATTGGGATTTTTTTTTTAATCGGTCGACTAGTTTTTGGCTTAAATTGTGAGAAGCAAACAAAAAATAAAATATTTCCCCTTTATATCTATCTATTTAATTGTTCTCTGAAAACTGTAATATTGTCTTATCACACCAAGTTTGTGTCATTCCATTTCTCAACTAAACTTCGGCGGTTAGATTCTCGAAGCAGCCGGTCAAGTTGTAGAGGTCAATTGACCGACATTTCGTGTAAATACGCAATCAAGCCTGTCTGACGTCTGTACTTGTTAGTAATTTGACAAAGACCTCAGCAGATCTAGATTGAAATTTACAGGGTGTTAATGACATCGTGACAAAATCGATTACAAGTGATTCAGTATAATGATTTTGGGGTGTTATTATAGAGCTCAGTGGTGCACTCTTATTGGGTTTCTCAACGTCAAAGACGAGAGCATTGATAGACGTGGATCGATTTTGGTGTAATAATACCCTTAGAGACTAACACACTTTCTAGGTGTAAATGCTAGTTAAAAAGCACCAGGGTGCAAACATTTAAGATTGGAAATCGCTATACATCAGAAAATCAGTCTTAATTAATTTTACACGTGAAAAAATTGCAAAGGTATGAGAATAAATAAAATAATGTGAAAAAATAATGTCCATTCATAGACAACAGACAAACATTTTTAATCAGAGAATTCTTTAAATATGTTTTTTTTCCGTCGGTATATCCCAAAGTTAACCAGTTAATTGCAAATGTATTGATATTATACTCCAAGTTAACATTACTTTTCCACAGACAAGATCAAATGTGAAGAACAAAAATTTGCCTCGAGAAAAACATGAATATTCCGGTAAAATAAATGTAATTTGGTTCCTATAATCGTACTAAATTACTGAAAAACGACGTCATCACGATCTCGATGTCATTTACAGTGTGTGCAAGCTAGTGCAAGCAAGTGAATTTTAGTTTTTTTACCGGTATCTGCAGCGTTTCTTTAGCAACAATATTATATAATTTGATATAAAAACCTACATTGTACAATGTGATTAAACATGTTAATTAAACAATTTATGCCGGCAGCCTATTAAATGCGTTTGTTATGTTTCAGAATCATGTGCGTACTCGGTAGAAATTCTATAGCCGCAAGGAAACGTTGACAGACAACATGAATGACATTTCAGTGGAACAATGCAAAGGCTGAGAGGGTGTTGCGATTGTTAACAAAATTCTTTGTTCCCATTAATTATTCCCTTATAATTCCGGGGACGGGTTTACGTCGACCACTGTCGTGATAAATTGAATCAGATGTTTGTGGTTCATTTTTATTTATCTTTATCCACTTCAGAGGCCTTCCTCAGTACTCAATTCCACTTAAATATAGTAATACCTACCTACAGTCTACACGCTCCATCTCACTCGCACAAAAAAAATATGTTAACCGACCATTTTGCTGGCTACATGCTCGCTTAAACTTGATTGAAATTTTCAAAATTTGCTCAATCCCTTTGCGCAAACTGTTTGTGAGAGTACGGTGGAGCGTGTATACGATTCTTATAATTGAATCAGATATTTGTGGTTCATTTATATTTATCTTTATCCACTTCAGAGGCCTTCCTCAGTACTGCAATCCCACTTAGGCATAGTAATGTCAAAAATTGGTAACACCTTCAGCTCAATCACGTGACAGTAAAATTATTAATTAGGACATAATTAGTATAAGTTTTCTACAGTCTACACGGTCCATCTAACTCGCACAGACATCATGATTGAAATTCTCAAATCCTTTGCACGAACTGTTTGTGCAAGTAAGGTGGAACATCTATACGATACTTATAATTACATTTTAGGAGCATGGTAGAAACTTTTTTTAAGCATGAAATGTTGACAGGCAACATGAATGACATTTCAGTGGAACAATGCAAAGGCTGAGAGGGTGTTGCGATTGTTAACAAAATTCTTTATTAACATTAATTATTCCCTTATCATTCCGGGAACGGGTTTGTGTCAACCACTGTCGTGATAAATTGAATTAGATGTTTGTGGTTCATTTATATTTATCTTTATTTACTTCAGAGTCCTCCCTCAGTACTTCGATTCCACTTAAATATAGTAATCTCAGAAATTGGTGATACCTTAAGCTCAATCACGTGGCATTAATTAGGATATAATTAGTATAAGGTAAGGAAAAAGCGTTTTTTGCCGAAAAAGAAAACAACAAAAATAAAATGATTTGTTTTTTAACATAAGACAGTACGCCGGAAGCAATTACGATATCCAATGGTCCCAATAATGAAACCAAATATACACATTCGCTCACACAAGCATACCCAGTCTTTGATCAAATGTTTACGGATGACACATAGATCCTATGTAGGCTTTTACAACACCAGCGCAGTGTAAAGTGGCGAGGCGACGGGTTTTTATCAACATTAAAAAAAAACAGCTTTTTTTATCCGTTGTTTGTTTTTAGAGTCAAATTGGATAAAATAG
This sequence comes from Hypena proboscidalis, assembly GCA_905147285.1. Lineage (NCBI taxonomy): Eukaryota > Metazoa > Arthropoda > Insecta > Lepidoptera > Erebidae > Hypena > Hypena proboscidalis. Next base: position 6,451,928 of record LR990132.1, read on the forward strand.
ATACTTGAAGTCCTAAATTGGGCTAAAAACACAGCACACACATTAAACACGTGTGATATTATTGCATTTTATGTCTATTTCTAACATATATTTGTGATATAAATAGTTACATACGCTAAGAGATATTGGCAATATTCATTGAGTACAGGCAAACATCGAGTTGTTCACTTCAAAGGAAGACATCAGATATATTGTATTGTGACGTCACAATTCCGGAAACTGGCACGAGATATACTAAAATTGCTTGCCTACCTGTAGCTTCTCCGATAAGGTTATATGGAATCATTTTAGGCCCTGTTCACAATGTAAACAGTAAACGATATTCATATTTTAAAATACGGATCCCTTTTTATTCAAAATATGTATGTGAATAGAGCTATGCCCAGTTAACATCATGCGTAACTGTATGTCATTATGCCAAACAAATGTATGCGAAGTTAAATTATGCCAAATAAAATTATGTGGAACAAAAGAGAACCTTTAAAATACAGTTTCAGACGGTCAATTTTGTAATTGTCTAAAAATAAGTGTTAAAAATGGGGTAGTATTTAAACGCAAATCATAAAATATCCTTTTTCTATGCAATTAAATACCGAATTCCCATCAAAATTACTGATTGCACAACAAAATATTCAACTCAAAATATCACTAAACACACTACAATTTATTTTCACAGCGCACAGCAATTTTTCCTAAAGCGAAAGCTTTTTTATCAATGCACAACTAATAATCTAAATGCACATTATACATGTTAACTCTTTTTCTTTTAAATATAGCTTCTATTTTTATAATATTTACAGCAGTTTTTCTAAATCAAACAACATTTTATTAGTCACAGTCATCTTATTATTTATTAATTATCACATAATGAGATCAGCAAAAAAAATATAAAATTAGATACAAAATTGTAATTTATTGAATTATTAAAGCGGGTCTTGCTTTCGCGGGGCGTCCACGCTTCCTTTTTTGCCCAATAGGCACATTTTTAGCTTCTGCAGGTGGCGCCACGTACTGTCGTCTGTTACGATCTATGATAATAAGAAATTGGTAGGTAGAATATTATTATTTTATTTAGTGGGTGGATTCAAAAAGGGGTCGGAGTATCACACAGATTGATTCTATGTTATGGTCGCAGTTCTAACCTAACCTGCTACTTTACCCATAATTGACCTATGCCATAACTATAGCTTTTATTTTTATATTATTTACTCCAGTGACGAAAAAACGCGTGAAGTTTTTCAGTTAAGTTGTTCTGCTTTTAAAAATAATGCAATGTAAAAGGATTTTTTTGTTATAATAATCATTAAATTTGCCGAGCATGGCTTCTTGAAAATTAAGACAAATATGATGAACAGATTTTGTTGTACTTACTGGTTAATATGCGACTGGGATAGTTATTTTGCTATGAAATATGGTAAATTTGATGTGCAGTCAGTATTTATGCTATGCATGTAGTATTTTTGTACAAAAATAAATTTAACTGTATTGCATTATGAGGAAAAAAGGAATGTCATAATGATGTGTAATTTCGAATTATCTGCAGTTTAAGTTTTGTTAAACATTTAGTTTATCTGTAGTGAAGTAAGTTATTTGATGTAAAAAAGAATATAAATGATGAGTATGTATTGATGGGCGATTATTTATTTGATATGCAATATAAAATATCCCTTAAAAATGTGTTTGAGAACGAAATTTTGTGAAATGTCAGGATGTTACACATCCGTGTGAAATTTATTTACACGCACACACGTAGCATGCTGCAAACGAAAGATAGAACAAAGGTTAATTGTAGCTATAACAAAATATGTAATTACTATGCCAACTAATCTAAGAGAATCTAAGCTCCGCGACTCTAGTCATTTATTTAAAATATTATTTATACAATTCGATTCTAAGCGCTATGTAATTAGTTTATGGAAATAAATGATATTGAGCTTGAGTTCTGAGTTTCATCCTGATTTTACATAACAAAAACAAAAGTCTTTGATAAAAAAAATACATCAAGAAAATGTGTCACGAACAAGTTTCAAAGCAAAATAATGGGACTGCGTCTAACATAATTATTTCCTTTTCTTTTGTTCTCACACAATCGAGTAACGAATCCACTGCATGCAAGACTACTAATGAGATTCTCGTATGAACTGCAAATGTAAAAACACTGTTACGTTGTTAATCTTCTGGAAAACGCAAAATAAAGGCGTTATTTCCATTGAATGCATACATTTTAAAACTTAAACGTACGTAACGTTTTAAATAACTACTTATCTAATATAATTCAGCTTATGACAATATTACAATTCTTTTTTCAGTGGATCGTCATTATAAGACTTAACTTATGTTTGGGGTACTAAAACTAACTACTTGATGTCATTTATGTAAGGGGTAAATCAGTTTAACTTTAGCAATTTATGATTTTAAGAAATGAATTCAAAAGACATATAGTAACCGGATATATAGCATCCTTCAGAAAGGACAAGTACGTAGTACAAAAAACCAACAAGCATATATGACGAGATATATTGACTGACTGACTGAAATGGCAGAATACATTCCAATTTTAAAACGATTCGGTGATTTTTTATGCTAACAAACGTTTATACATCGGATAAAGTGAAATAGTTTACGATATTTATTTTCAAATAGGGGTGCTGTCAACAAAACTGTTTTACATTATTTTCTATTTATGAGTCTATAAAAAATACTATACTAGTAACATTTTTTTAAGTTTATTCAACCAGTTTTCATGTGATTTAGTTTTAAGGGGCAATGGCCTTAAAGACTACAGCAAATAGGTGAGCCATGTAATTTTATTTTAATTTTACTTACCTCGTTCACGTCGCGACACCGTTTTTAAGTAGGGTTATGGTGCTGAAGAACAAGTTTCCCTACATAGCACTGGTAAGATTAAACTATACTGATTTCAAAAAAAATATGTAAAGGAATGTTGTATTTTATGAAAAACTCTTGTTTTGTCTGAAAGAATATATTTGTCAAGTGGCTTATTTTCTGGTCATGATTTGATACTAGGGTCCTAGAGAAAATGAGGAGAACCCTCGAATTTTAAAGATTTTTATATTATTTTCGTATATTACCTAAAACTACTCGGTTATTTGCATCTAGAGGTCAACGTTTTCTTGAAGTCTATCAAAAAATATTTAATTGGCTTTTTGCGTTACTAAATGCTTTTCAAGGTAGTTTGAAGTCAGTGAGTTACTTTTTTCAAACTTGAAGCTTTTCCAGTAATGTTAACACACATGGCCTCATTTGCAATTGAAATGAAATATTGCATACAAACAATTAACTATAACTAACCAAAATTGAGTATTTTTTTCCTATAACAGTTATAATAATATTTTTATTTATCACATTTTTATTTCAAAAATAAAGTTCTAGACTTTATTTGCTACTTTGTGGTTAATTGAGTTTCTAAAGAAACATTTACATTCATCTAAATCCAGAAATTGAAACCTAATAAATCTTATATCTTTTTCTCAGCTCTTACAACAACAAAAGCTTGAAGTCTTAGTCCATTTAAATGTCAAAGCTAGCTTGACCTTTTATCCCACCTACATACTTTTACAACTAAGAAAATTATTCTGGAAAGAACAAAATATGCTCTATATTTGCGACTAGCTACTGCGCGGCTCCGCCTGCGTGGTACGTTGATAAGAAGTAGTTTTCTGGACCCGGCCGAACATCTGCCACCTGAAAACGAATTGCAGTGGCCGATCTGGAAGTCACTTAACCGTCTTCGGACCCAAGTTGGTTGCTGCAAAGACAACCTGACTAAGTGAGGATTCACACATGGTGGATCGCCCAGGCAAAATATGGCCCATTTGTTGTCCTACCCACATATTCCCACCCTTTGTACCATAAAAGACCTTATGCAGGCCAACCAAAAAGGCGTCACAGTCGCATCCTATTGGTCTAAAACCATATAGATAGAAGAAAACATTTTTACTATAGTCATTGACACGACAAGAAGAAGAAGAAGAAGAAGTCCATGTTATTCATGAAGTTTTAAACTATCTCCACACCAATTGTCATTAAGATCGGTCGAGTAGATTCGGAGCCTACACAAACTCAGACTATCTCCGCATTTACAATATTAGTCAGCATACAAAATTGGCATAAATAGTATATGTAACTGTTCTTAAATATAAACATCAGACTACTTACGCACAAATTCGCTTTTTCTACTTAATATGACGTGCAAAAATATGCCTCACCTGAAAAATACCATCGATTTCCTCTCGTCAGCCCATTACATTTTATTAATGTTTACTTATTCATAAAATCCTGCATGAAAATCCCTTCGCACCCTTCCCATAACCGCACACCATAAGCTGTCACCATTAGTCGACAAAATGGCTTTCCTGATATTAACAAGTTTAGTTTTTAGTAAGAGAAACGATGACCGCTCCGTCACAAAGCTTTTACCAGAATTTAATTAAGTCCGTTTACTTAGGACTGAAGTGACTGCAAAACCGATGTTGTTCTACTTTGATATGAGTTGGGACTTACTGATTTTAAGGATTACCTTTACTACGGTTAGACTGTCTCGATGGTCTAGTGGTTAGTGTTTTAATGCGAGGTCTCGGGTTCGATTCTCGAGGGCAAACTTTTATTTGTAATCTTTTCGTCAGGAAATTCACAATAATGAAAAGTGTTTTTTATAAATAAATGCAGGTCTTCAACGACATGTTTACAGACACATCAAAATTGATACATCGTTTTTAGCGCATATCATTCACAAGCATCCATTCCAAGCACTTTTAAAATAATCCTCAAAATCAATAATAGGTATTAGTTGGCACGAAATCGCATATCCCTTGGGTTATTACATAACATAAAATCACGCCTATATTACACAGAAGGGTGTGGCAGAAATGCAAAACACCCTCATTTCTCATGTTATATTTAGGTTCCATGGGATAGGACAGTCTATCGCCATCCACAATAATTCCAACTCCATGCTGGTATTGTGAATTTCCTGTCGAAAAATCAGAAATAACGCTTTGTCCCACCCGTGAATCAAACCCGAGACCTCGCGGCGAGAGGCGCATACGCTAACTATTACACCATTGAGGTCTTGGATAGTTTTTTAAGAAATAATTAAACATAAAAAAACCGACTTGAATTACAAAAAATGCTCTAATAATTGAACACACTGTATGATATTGTCTGAAACGTAACAGTTATATGCGAGTGTTCTTTTCGATTTCCTTGGGATCCCATCATCATATGCTGACTAGATGACCAGTGTACCAACTTGAATATTTACCCTAAGGGACCACCTAGCAGCTATTTCGCGTCGAACAAAAAAAGAATCACGCGAATCGGTCCATCGCGACGTAATCGATGTACATACATAGAAAAAAAACATACCGGCCTTTTTGAGCAGTCGGTTGGCAAAAATTACAAAAATGCTTGTGCTATATCCATGTTACTGCAACCGTTTAGTAGTCAAAGTCCATAAACCTATTAACCCTCGCAGCCAGGTCGGTGTCTTACTGTGTCACAAAGTCCGGAACAAGCGGCACTCCTTCGTTTACCTCAGCTGATTGCCTGACCTGCCCTCGTACACTACTTCTTTGATAAACGGAACTATGGAAATGTTTCTGTGCTGAATACATTTACAAATGGTGCTCAAAATAGCTACAGTTTGCTACGTTTTGTAGATTGACCTTTAATAGTTATTTATGCAACTGTTATATAATGAGGGGTATTAAAACACGAGTGTGGGTTAGGTTAGGTTAGTAATAGTATCACATGAGTGTTTTAATACCTAATTATAACAGTTGCATACAAGACTTTATCTACACCCATGATATGAATCCTCTATAAATGTTCTGAAACCTATTGTACAGTGTTGTAACTCTATGTAAATTCATGGAAATTTTAATTAGTGAGTATCTAATACAAACAAACTATGTATAGGTAATAATACTATTATTGAACAAAAATGGCGGGATACGACGTCAATTCAAAAATTCGAATAAGTTTTTATTTAAATTACGGCGCTGTGGTAGTGAAACGCGCGTGCATGACATGTTCTTTTTTTGAAATTCATAACGATGCCATGAAAATGTGGCTGTTCGATGAGTAAAAAAGGAGTTGCATAATGAATTTCAGTACAACATTAGTACACCCGTTTGGGTGTTATAATGGTTATTATGACACTGGCTGTTTTAATGTTGGCAATAAGCTAACTGTTTCAAGAACGTTTATAGAGGATTTATAGCATGGGTGTAGATAAATTATTATTACTCTTCTTTACATGCCAGAATATACCTATCGTAATTATGCTACTAGCTAGGTTAAATTGCTGCAGTTACCTATTTGGGAACATAAAATTCGTAGTTCTTGTTGAAAATAGCTATAATTATTTATGTATCGTATATTTTTTTTTCTTAAAAAACCTACTATTAGTGAGGTATTCTGGTTAACCGATCTAAGCTTAATTCGCTTGTGTTAGGAGGAAGTGCGCGTCTGTGGTGTAACAACCAAAATTCCAACCCTCGACCTCTCGATCGTAAGACCGCCACGCCCGCGCCCGCTTAATTAATGAATACTTATAAATAATGTATATCAAGCTTAGTCAAAACTGAAATCCATTTTAAATACTTTCTTAGAATATCAAAAACACGTTATTCATAACCTCAAAATCACTCAGTCCTAACTAATACAAAAGTAAAATAACATCAGTTTTGTAGTCACTTCAGTTAATACAAAACTAGTAACTAAGTAAACGGACTAAATTAATTTCTGGTATAAGCTTTCGAATACGTAGCGGTCATCGTTTCTCTTACTAAAAACTGTCATACATAACAGAACTTCACGCCTATATTACCCAGAAGGGTATGGCAGAGCTGTACAACACCCACATTTCACCTGTTATGTTTAAGTCCCTTGGGATAGGAAGTGAGCCTATTGCCATCCACCGGGCACAATTCCAACTACGTGCTGCTATTGTGAATTTCCTAACGGAAAATTCAAAAAATGACACTTTGCCCTCGAGAATCGAACCCGAGACCTCGCAGTAAAAGGCGCATACGCTAACCACTAGACTATCGAGGCAGTCTATCCTTAGTAAACGTAATCCTTAAAATCAGGAAGTCCCAACTCATATCAAAGTAGAACAACATCGGTTTTGCAGTCACTTCAGTCCTAAGTAAACGGACTTAATTAAATTCTGGTAAAAGCTTTGTAACGGAGCGGTCATCGTTTCTCTTACTAAAAACTAAACTTGTTAATATCAGGAAAGCCATTTTGTCGAATAATGGCGACAGCTTATGGTGTGCGGTTATGGGAAGGGTGCGAAGGGATTTTCATGGCAGGTTTATTTTATGAATACGTAAACATTAATAAAAAGTAATGGGCTGACGAGAGGAAATCGTAAGTAAGAGGTTTTCGACACATAATTAAAAATTTAACAAAATTAAATATTAAAGTTAAAGGTTGCAGAAAATCGAACACAACTTTATTTGCGTTAATGATTGATACTACAAGTAACGTTACTTGACTATTGTTGAGCTTTTTATACATTATTAAATTTGAAAAATTAAGAATCCAGCAGGACTCGAACCTGCACCCCATGGGTATACGCCCCAAGTGCTTTGCCAATTCAGCCATGGATTCGTATGCTGCTAGACTCGAAATTTCTCAACTCTTTTTGTGCCAGCGTCATTTTTGAACAGCTATTGTATATCAAATTGGTTAATAAAGTGCAAAAATGTGTGTAAAGATAAAACATTAGGTAATCCATTCACTTGCTCATTAGGTAAATTGATTGACCACAAGCTTTTTTGTTAATATTACTTTGGCATGAGAAACATAATCTGAACTGTTTTTTTTTTACTTTTAACAATAGTCAATACCCGAGTACTTACATAGAACTCGGGTAATGGCTATTGTTAAAAGTTCCATTGTCAAAAGCTTTTCCTCAAAATGCGTAAGGACGCCGTTTTTTTATATAATGTTGGTACCTACTATCAAACCAATAGATTTCACATAAGTTTGGCTTAAAATTGTTACATTTGTGATTAAGCTATGAATTTGATTAAACTTGAGACGTTTACTTTTTTAAATATAATTTATAAATTTCTGCAAAGCAAATTTAGACTAGATTGATGTTTTGAAATGTCTTCGCAAGATAACTATCAATTTGGTTCTTTAATCTATTGGTCTGATTGTACTTATGTACTTAAAAACCGGTGAATATAATGGAATGAAAATATTTCAAAGTCTTTTTTTATTGTGATTACAACTTTTTGTATTTAAAAAAATGAACGACAAGTAACTTCTGTGTTTTTTTTCTTACTGAAATTTAGATTCAGCACACAGAACACCAGACCTGCCAACGTTGGTTCCTTGTTCAAACAACGCAATCTTGCGTTTGACAGCAGAGTAGTGTAGTGTTTCAACAAATTTCATTTAGGAGCTAAGTAACAAAACAGACAGGTTAATTTTACTTACAAAATACAAAACCGAGGTACAGAAGGTACTTTTGCGATATTTAGAATTTGACAACATTTTTGATGCGACATTGTGGCATTTATTGTCAAGACAAATCGCACACAAATTTTAAATCGGGATCATTTAGTTTGTTTGGAAAACGTGTTATTTTAACCGGTTTTTTTAGTGGCCTTTTATTCAGGAAATTCTCAAGAGCAGCACGGAGTTGGAAAAGTGCCTGATTAAGGGCTTCTATCTCATGGGACGTTAACATAACAGGTGAAATGTGGGTGTCATACACCTTTGCCACACCCTTCTGGGTAACATAGGCGTGATGTTAAAAAGTATGTGTGTCTTTAGTTCATTTCATTATAAAATAATTAGTTTAGCAAACTTTGCAGACTGCTTTATTTCAGTGAAGAGTAACGAAACAGTTAAAAAAATTATGGGACTGGCAGAATATGAGCCTGCTGCCTTCTGCCACACCGGGAAGTTGAATACATATTAAAGTTGATAATACAAGTCATCAAAATATATACCAAACTACGATTTCATTTCAAAGTTTAGTTTTCGGTAACGGCACTCCGCCCGCATGATACGTCGTTTAAAAGCAGCTTATGTTTTTCTGGGCCCTTAAATTATCTCAACAATATTCACGAACAAACAAAATCTTTCCTCTTAATTATATTAGTATACAATTACAGATTAGCTAGCAATGTATTCAATTCGTATCATATAAAAGTAATTATATCACTAATTGCCTAGAACTTTTTTTTTTTTATTCCACTGAGGTGGCAAACAAGCATACGGCCCGCCTGATGGTAAGCAGTTACCGTAGTCTATGGACACTTGCAACGCCAGAGGCATCACGCGTGCGTTGCCGACCCTTCAAAAACCTATTTGCACTCTTTTTAAAGAACCCCATGCCAAAGTACTGTGCGAGCCATCCGTCCTTTGATATTTCTTTGTGTTTATAGCGGGGTTGCATGTTTTTGACTAGTATCGGCTTTTCCCCTGAGCACCATAAAGCTGGCCATCGCTCTTCAAGAACACTTAAATGTAATTATTATTTAAAGGCCCCTGTAGAGTTTTATGAGCGTAATTTAGGCACATTATTTCATAGAAATAAAGAATAATAAAGAAGATTTATTTTCATTTCAGTCATAATATTTACGCTTTGTCAGCTACCCAAAGTATTAGGCTTCATCTTTTATAACGACAATTAAATGAATTTGAATCCCATCTAACTAATCAACCAAGAAATTTACATTTTCTTTTCTTTTTTTGTACAAAATTTAGGTATTTCTCTAATTAAGTGAAATAAAAATGTTATTATAATTAATTAATTAATTGTAAAATATCAATAAACTTATACCAAGAAATTATTTTGTTGCAAACTAAACTAAAATTTACGACATTATTTAACTGAAAGAAGAAAAGTCAAATGATTGGAAATACCAAGTGCATCACGGAATAAAACCGGTCAAGTGCATAACGGGCCACGTGCAATAGGGTTCCGTAGTTAGTCGCTACAGCATATTTTGGACTTAAAAAGGGTTTACTATTTGTATTAAACAAGTAACCACTTCGTACCAGTCATTATTTCAAAAGTTTTCTATTATGTACTATCAACAAAGCAGATTTATGATCCACCATAATACTATATTTGTATATATATTTTAAAAGTAAAAATCTAAATTCGTTTGTTCTATCAACAAATATCTACCTTATCGATTTTGACAATGTCAAAGGAAGTGATTGTGAAATGTGTCATGTATTAATTTTGCTGATAGTACGAACTTTGCAATTCGGGCCCTTATTATTTTTGAACTAATAAAGTTAACACAGCCAATATAGTTTTCCTAGAAAGTTCATTACATATACTATCGCCTGTATTTTCTTCAGATTTAACTTTTAGGGGGTGGAAGGACGCCCTTCTCGAACAAAGATTTTTTAAAGTGTATTATCGCGCAAACGGATCTTTAAAACGTAAAGCTGTCTTAACAACCCCTAAGTATTTTGGAAAGACCTATCTAACGATAACCCACACCAAGGGGTGGACGAGATGAAAAATGATTTCCCTATTTACATAAGGAGATGCCCGAAAAAAAAATACAAAATGGATATTAATTCACTATCGGCATAGTTTATTTACATATCTATGCATTTTTTTACTTTCTAGTTCTAACAGTTTCCACGCTATGCCTCGGAAAGACAGACAAACGGACATGGCGAAACTGCAGGTCAACTACTCCTTGTAGGTACGACAGAACCCTAATAAGGAAAATAAACCCACGTGGAAAATAAAGCAAGTAATGTTGCGAGAATAAAAATCATCACAATCATCATTCCTTGGAATCCACTGATATGAATATGATATTATGAAGAATATACAAATAGCTCTACAATTTTTTTTCATAATTCCAATTTTTTAAACATAATGTTCCTGTCCGATATTAATAACTAATGCAACAAAATAGCGACTATGGAGCCACAAAAAAGTGATAGAAGCTTGTGTAAATTAGTAAATTATTGATTTCAGCCGTGACAATCCAATCCCTATAACAACTACTAAGAAAGATTAAAGAAAAACATATTTTTAGAAAGCATAAACCCTTCCAATTCAGACTATAAATCACGGTGGCATAAACTACCCAATCCGTGTTTCATACACGCACTGTATAATGTATTCAAGGAAATAAAAGCAGGAATAGCTCAGGCAACAGTCACGCAAAACGAATGCTATGCCGGCAACAGGAAACCAGCCTCTATCTTGATAACAACTAAATAATACCACCTCCTTGTCTTGTTCTACATAGTGGAAAATTATTATCATGACATGTGTGGAAAAGGGAAAATCATTTCTGTGTAAAATTGAAAACTGTGCAAATGTTTACAAGGGTAGAGAAATAGGAAGCACTCTGATTCAATTTAGTAGACGATTCATTAACCGCCTTAAAAAAAAAGGAGGAGGTTCAAAATTCGAATGTGTCTATTTTTAACCGACTTCAAAAAAAAAAGAGTTTCTGTATTCGATCCGTATGTATGTATGTATGTATGTATGTATGTATGTCACCTTTTTATGTTCGCGATTTTCTCGGAAACTACTGATCCGATTTGAATGCAGTTTTCGGTATTTTAATCCTTGTATTTCAAGGAAGGTTTTAGTATATAATTTATCAGAATCTGATGAAGATCTTTGGAGACAGGCAACGGAACTCTTCAAAAACGAATAGCTAATGAACCACGTTTTGTGCAATCGTGTATCTATGTATTGTTTTCACCACTACATAACATAACATCATGCCTGTGTATGCTTTGAAGGGTAAGCAGAGACAGCCTACTTACCTACCCTTAAAGTACCGAAAGCTCTGCTTAGGTTTGGACGGGGCTTACGTTTCAGCACATTTGTTATTATCGTAGTGATAACTTATGATCATGAAGATCTCAGAAAGAATTTTTTGATTATTTTGATTGTTTCTATTGTGTTTCATGCGTAATGATGCCCTTAGTATTTCTTCCTAACCCCATCGTTAAATCTAAAAAACTAAGACACTAAAAAGCTTGAAATAAAAAAATAAATAAAAAAAACAAATAAAAATAAAAATAAAAAAAACAAATAAAAAAAATAAAATAAAAAAAACTAATTAAAAAAAAGAATATTCTTAACTCGAGCGTATTCTAAATATTATAATTATGTACAAATTTTTTTCAAAGAAAAAGGAACCGCCTTCAAAAACTCAAAAGTAAAAAATAAAATATTCGCTAAACTTTGCTTACCTTTATATTAATTTGTTTAAAACAATAAACCCAAATAATTATGTAATATCAATTAATTATATTTTTTTGAAGTCGGCGCCAAATTACAAAATCAAATACCAATTCAATTGGTATTTGATTTTGTGATTTTTTCAACAATTATTTCGGTAAATACGGTTTTAATTGGTATTTGATTTTGTGATCTTTTCAACAATTAATTCGGTAAATACGGTTTTAATTGGTATTTGATTTTGTAATTTGGCGCCGACTTCAAAAAAATATAATTAATTGGTATTACATAATTATTTGGGTTTATTGTTTTAAACAAATTAATATAAAGGTAAGCAAAGTTTAGCGAATATTTTATTTTTTACTTTTGAGTTTTTGAAGGCGGTTCCTTTTATGTTTTTGTGTTTGTTCCCCGATTACTCGAAGACGCCTAGACCAATTACATAAATTGTATTTGAATTGTTGACATAACAATAATAATTCTATGTATGTATTCACATTTTCAGCACATTATTTTTATTTATTTATGCACCTACCTTTGTTCTCTCTGCATCACCTTAAGGTTGACTAGTAAAAAATGCCTATGGCATTAAGTCCGCCGTTTTACTAATTTTTAAGTGCAAAAAGTTGTAAAATAAAATAAATAAATTCTCTTTTTGACTGAAAGTATATACTTTTCATCATGTCACGATTCGATGATCCTAGAAAAATCGAGGGCAATCCTCAAAATTTCATGTTGCTGAGCTGATGCTGAAAGGTACAACTCCTTAACGGTTAAGAGTACGGGCATAGTTCTTTAAATATAGGCACCTTAAGGCCATTTACTGTATTCTTTCATGTTATACACAGATGAGGTGAGACGTTGAATATTATTCAAGTATTTCTTACTTTTTAATGTATTTTTTTTAATTAAAATTATTTTGATTTGTGAACTTATTGCTGAAAGTTGATGCTGAGTGATGTTTTATCTCTCCAGTGATTTTCTAATGGCTTAAATGACTTCGTGACTTTGAGTCTTGGTACTTGACACTGGAATAGAAGTGCAAGCTTCTAAGCAGCAAATAAATAAACATGATTTCTACAAATAAAACTAATCTTATTGAAGTCTACAGGTTGTATTATTATCTTCATAAACATACTTTGAAAATATCGAATATCGGAACTGTGATAAAAATACGTGAATGTCAGAAGTTTAATCGAAAAACGTGTGGATGGAGTGTGGGCGTGTTTACATGGCATCATCCGAGAGCGTGCTGAAAAGTGATAATATTATAATTATATAATATTATATTATTATGTTTTCGTCTAAAATATGAGCTTGAGTGGATTCTAGGCAAATCCCTACATGTTGTTCTACCGCAGTTAGAAGATAAATACTTAAATACATCTTTAATTATGGTTATGATTAAGATGAGGTTAAAACGATATGTATTCTTTAAATTTATTACTATTATTAAGAAACCTTCCTTAATGGTAGGTGACGGTGTTAACGGAGTAACTGGTACTTTAGATTGTTTTTCTTTTTACTACGTATGTAACGAACGAGCTTGTAACCTGATGGTAAGTGGTAATTACTGTCCATGAACAAAACGGTCCACAAAATCCGATTGTAGATGCGTCGCTTCATCACAGAACTACTTTGTTATGCGTCATGTAACAGTAAAATTAGAGAGATCCTGGTATCACCACAAAACCACCAAAAAGTAAAAGGAGAGACGGTGGTGCTGCCTCAACCACCATCAATGTGAGAAATGAGAAATGAGAAAGCACCTGAAACTGAAACGTTCAATATTCTAAACTATATATTTTAAACATAAACATAAATAATATTTTTACTGATTACTACTACTGATTTATCAACAAGAATAAAATATGGAACCTTATTCAGTGTTCTTTTTCAACATTGACGAAAAATTCAATATGAGCGAACCATTTTTCACAAATTCAAAAATCGATTTTTAAAAATGAATGAGCATAATATTGGATAATTTTACGTAAGACTATCGCAACAAAAAGTACAATAAGTGAACTTTACAGCGTGATGCAAACTTGTTAAGTAAAATATTTGTTATTAAACTTAACCTGAACATTTGTATTTTTAAGCTTTCAATTTGCAAGTTGTTATTTGAATAACAATTGTTTTTTTTCTTTTGAAATATTGTGTTTTTCACTACTGTACATTTTAGATAACATATTTTTCAATTGTAATAGCAGTGAACAAATAAATGTGACCCTGGAGTGTAACAAAATTCTTTTTTTTTTATAGATGTTTTGCAATTTTCATTGTTTTTATTTGTAGTTTTTTAATAAAAGTTTTTTTGTAACATAAATGAATATAATTCAGACTATAACGACACTAGCAATCATACATAAACAGACGTTCACTTTGTAGTTAAACCTCTTGAGAAATCCAGCACACTGATGCTTAGGAAAACAATGTAGCATTATTATTGATAATGCTCTTCTCTCTGGCCCTGTTGCCTAGCCGTCCCATGGGACTGTGAAAATTAAGGAATACAGGACACTCATGTTTGTATTATAATATCTTTGAGGTTAACTAGTCTCCTTTGAGATTAGCCACAGCCACTTATACTTACCAAATATTCATTATGAATAAACTACATATTTATTTACTGTTTTTATCAAAATGACGAAATAACTCTTGCGCCTTGGAAGATGGGTCGTCCTTTGGAGTGAGACGCAGCCAGTAACAAAACCGCCATTACAAAAAAATATAGTAATTCTGTTATTTAAAAACCTCTTGCAGGACAGACCTAGCCTAGTGGGTAATTTATTTACTAACCTATAATTTCCTAAATACTATACGTACTATTACTACTTACAATGTACAAACTATAAGGCACCGTATTAAATTTAAAATTATAGTATAACGTCCTTTTGTGCTAAATACAAACATTAAGTTCCTTTAAAGTCTTGATAGGAAACTATTCGGGAATATCAATTATTATAATATCACGTCAGCATAGCACACAGTTTCTGAAAAAATAATTACATCTCTATAAAAATACCTTTAGTCATGTAAAACTTGTGAAAGTTCAATGTAACAATTTATTTTGTATAAAAGAGCGACTCGAGAGCGTTAAGGGTCCTCTGTTTTATCTTTTTTTTTTTTTTTTTATATTTATAAGAAATCAATTATTAAAATTATGATATCTTATTTACATTACAATCTAGCCTATCAAGACTAATAAGTAATATTATGTTAACCTAAATTGCTACGTTATAATATAATCTAAGAATGTGTCCATTAACACTTTACTTAGTTTTTGTTAAGGGGAAGTCACTTTGTTCATGTGTTCTTTATAACGACACTTATCGCACTAATTTATTTGTCACTTATCACTACACTAACTCGAAAGGTTTGGTTCGTTTTAGTCTTTTCACTAGTTCCGTGTTATCAAGGAGCCGGATTGCCTCTGTTTTATCTGACGTCGTTCTTTACGGGCTACCATGAAAATAAATGCGTTAGCAATTTTTTTTATTCGATCATCCTATTTTGCAAGCGATTGAATAAAAGCTAAAAGGTGGGTTATGACCAGAGCTGCGTCACGCTGCGTTCCAATATACCATAAAGTCAGGGCCAGATCTAGAGTTTGTGGGGCCCTGGGCTAATACCGCTTGAGGGCCCTAACTAATTAATAGAGATGTGCCATCTAGTCGGCCACTTCTGACGTCGACGACTAGTCGGCCGCTTTAAGGTTACCAATTAGTCGGCAATTTATGGCTTTACTACGTAACTTAATATCACGCCTATTATTACCCAGAAGGGTATGCCAGACGTGCAGAACACCCACACTTCACCTGTTATGTTTAGGTCCCATGAAAGTATATCGCCATCCACTGGACACAATTCGGCTTTACTTTAGGTATATTATTATGCCGGATAACTTGATCACTATCTTTGAACAGATTAATTCATGATGTTTAGGACATGACCATTTTAATGTTTCTTGTGAAGTCTATAAATGAAAGTTTTGTCACCGCATTTGTGGTAAGTAAAGTCTATTTTTTAAAATGAAGACTGGGGGCAGTGGGGGCCCTTTGAATCCCGGGGCCCTGGGCTGCAGCCCATTTAGCCCTAAGGTAGATCCGGCCATGACTAAAGTCAATAAATAGGTACTGTAAAAATTAAAAGACATGCTTCGTCAATAACTTTTGTCATTACATACACTATTGAGGCAGCGAAAGAAGTATGTAGGGGCGTATCACATGACGTTCCATCGTCTCCGTCTATCCCCGTGGGATAAAGGCGTAATTATATAAATGTATTGAAAGGTGACGTAATCTGCCATAGACTCATCTATCACTCTTTATAATCACTTAAAATATACCTTCAGGGACACCACGAAGTGAAGAACACACGGAATAATATTACACGCACCGCTGTCAGTGACGAAAAAGCGGCACTCATTTGTCCGTAATCTCTTTCATTATGTTACCTATACATACTCTATAGATAGGACGACGCCATTCTCAAAGGAAGCTAACAGCACGTCTTGAGGACAAAGTACACAGCTTTATAATAACCACATCGAATGTACGTGATATACGCGATACTAGTCTTCCGTGCGGTGTAATGAATGGGCTCTTGTTTTTATACTCCAAAAAACAGGCCCGATTGAAATGACAGTTGGTGTCAAAAGTGTTGACATAACTTTGAAGTAACGTAGTAAATATTTAGAAAGTCATTTAGTCAGTCACCTGGTTGCTGATATTTTTAAGGAAGCTTGACATATTAGTGAATAATATATCTTATCTATATATATAAAAGAAAGTCGTGTTAGTTACACCATTTATAACTCAAGAACGGCTGAACCGATTTGGCTGAAAATTGGTGGGGAGGTAGCTTAGAACCGGGAGAAGGACATAGGATACTTTTAAAATATTTTCGAGGGCAAAATTTTATCGAGGGCGAAGCCGCGCGGGGCAGCTAGTCTATATAATAATATATAAAAGAAAGTCGTGTTAGTTACACCATTTATAACTCAAGAACGGCTGAACCGATTTGGCTGAAAATTGGTAGGGAGGTAGCTTAGAACCGGGAGAAGGACATAGGATACTTTTAAAATATTTTTGAGGGCAACATTTTATCGAGGGCGAAGCCGCGCGGGGCAGCTAGTATTAAATAAAATCAGTCACACATATCGTTAAAATAAATTAAAGTTATTTATTGAAATCTAATTATGAATGACATGTGTAAAAGGTTGCCTCATTTCAAAATAAATTTCGAGATGGGACAAGACGATCTATGTAAGTTGATCAATTATAAAATAATGTGAACATTAATTATGTTTACAATAAATAACTAAATTTATTTTACTAGGAAATATTGTACTAAATTCGATTACCGAAGATTGGAAATGCGATGTTTGTTTTGATTCAAAAATAAATAAATTAACCTCCAGGATTGCCCTAGAAATGCTGATTGTAATGATGATGATTGTACAAATTTGGGACGAACGCTATTAAATGAATGAATTAATTACAACGTGTTGTTTTAATTGTTTTTTTTTTATGCTTAGTCGTTCGATTTGTATCAGCATGTATGTACTTTCCCTTATTGGTCTGACAACTGTCATTTCAATATTTTTGTAGAATAGTTTCCAATTCGGAAAAGGTGACTTTTATTTTCAGTCATTAAAATAGCTATGAAGCTAGCGAAGCTAAGGCTTCGTCCGGTGCAATAACGCACGTCGAGTTTATCCTGCAAATATTTTTAAAGGTGTCACTGCAAAACACAAACGAGTAAGTAGTTGTAAAAATTAAACCTGACTAATATTATAAATGCGAAAGATTGTCAGTCTGGATGTTTGTTACTCTTTCACGCATAAACTACCCGCTAGATTTTGAAGAAATTTAACACTCTTGCATAAGCTACATTATGGCCTGGATTATCATTTATTTATTTATTTTATTTTGGATTTTTAACATTAGATAGAACGCCAGAAGCAATAACACTATCCAATGGTCCCAATGACAAGGCCAAATACACATTCATTCACACAAGCACACCCAGTCTCAGAACAAATCTTTGCGAATCACACAAAGATTTGTCCCACAACACCAGGGCAGTGGAGAGCGGCGAGGCGACCGCTTAAGCCACTACACCACACGTGCAATCATATAGGCTACTTTTTGTCGAAATACAACGCGAGTGGGATTGCAAATAGAAGCTAGTTTAAAATAAACTAACAAGTACCTACAATTAAAAACAACGTCGTGAACTAAAAGTCGTGAACCGTAAAGTGAGGTTCAGTAATAGTTCGTTTACCATCTTCGCCTCAGAAAATCCAAAGCTGTTTTCAAAGAAAGTTTCTTTTAATAAAAAAGCAAACCGCAAGATGCGCCAAGAAAACGTTTTTTAAAAAGGAAATGAGGACAATAAAAAGTATAATGTAAAAGCCCAGTCGTCGAAAATATTATCTCGAAGCATAAATTTATAATTTATTCATGTACCCTTTCAAAATCGTTTGCATATTTTATGAGATAAGAGGTAGACTTAAGTGTGCAACGATTCTTTAAGAGTAAATTAATCTAGGCTTAACGAGCCGCGGGTGAACCCAGGTGTATACAAATTTAAATTTTATGTGAAAATGGTTTCATGAAAACTGCTATAGACAGCTTTTGCCAAGACACCTGCTTTATCTTTACAAACTTTACTTTTTACTGAAAAATACAAAATATTATAAAACTTTATAAGTGTCTTTATACTGCCAGGCAATATTCATAAGTGAAAGTTTTGTAAGAAATGATTCCGTCAGAACCGGACAAATTGTTTAGCAATAAGGATTCCTTCAATAACCTTTCTTACGTTCCTGAATATAAAACTCTCAATACGTATACAATAAAAACGTTTTTTTCGGTATAACCTATTATTGTGAAGGGCATTATATAAGAGCTTTTTATTAATGAGAAAGAGGTTTTCATAACAATCTGTTCTAAGTAATTACTTTTTCCAAATCCTAAGCCTAAAATCGAATACAAGGTAGCAGCTGCTGCCGTGTGATGTGCACGACGTGGGTACGCTGCACACACGTCACACGGCGGCAACAAGCGACGCTTACGCAGCGCGCTCGTGACGTGCACGCGGCAGCCGCGTCACTTATGCGCCGTGCCAAATAAGGGGTTATCCTTATTATGTTTTTGAAATAAGAACTTTTTTAACACGCTTATATTAGCTTCACCTGTATGTATGTATGTAACCGATTCCTTTGGACTCGATTTTGAACCATTTTAAAAGGACAGATTTCATTAAAATTTTGCACACCTGTCAAAGATCGATGACAATGCAATAATAAGATAAAAAATAAAAAAAAATAAACAAAAAAAAAACGCTCTTATAAATAAACCAAACTAAAAAGTAGAAAATAAATAAAAGTTTAAAAAAACTAAAAAACACGCTTTTAAAGTACTTTTAACCAAAAAGTGAAAAATAATTCTTATTATAAAAGCGTGGGTTGCTCAAAAGACGAAAAATATGGCACAGAGCGCCCCACGCTTTTTCACAATAATACTAGTATTTTTTGTTCATTACCATTTTCAGCTTATATTAGGAATTATTTTTCACTTTATAGTTAGAAGTACTTTAAAAGCGTGTTATTTAGTTTTTTTAAACTATTTTTTATTTATTTTTTATACAGTTTTGATGGACATGTACGAGTAGAAAAATATAAATCAACCCATAACGCAGATTTACCCAAAAACCAATGACATTTTGATACCCGCTCGAATAAAACGTGGTTTTCTTCATAAACGTCGCCTTAAATTCACACAAATATTTTCATTTAAATTTTGAGAGGCTTTATCGCCAGCCAGCTGAGAAAGTATGTGAGTTTAATGAAAGACATTCCTTCGAAGACGTGTGACGTGTGACGTGCGACTCTGGTGACACAGAGCGAAGGATTATGGATCAGTTTTCTGTTTATACACGGTAAGTGTGGCCAGGCAATTATTTCGTTACTATAAGAGATATCCTTTGCTTATGTATTTTGTTTCTATGAGAAAATATTTTAACTGAAAAGTGTTTTTTTTAATGAATTGCCCCAATTATTGTATTATTTAAATTCATTCTTAACAATCCAAACCCAACTAACTTTAATGTGATTCAATTATTCTCTCAACTAAACTTTTTCTATAAAAAGATCCACTCAATAAAAAGAACGAAGCAGCAATAATTTTACATAACAATGTCCCTGAATATAAAAAAAAAGTATATTTAACAGCATAATAAACAGAAAGGTCTTCAAAACGGTGTCTTCGTCGTGTGTTACCAAGACATCAGGTGAACAGGACTTTTTGCAAGATTTAAGAATGATAATTCCAAAGAATGCTTTTAGTGTGATTATGGCGTTGAATCTTTTGCTTTTTGCACGAAGCCAGCATTATTAGAAGTCGTTCGTAGCGGAGAAATTGCACTGTAATGGGTACATAACTATAAAGTAACGTGTAGGCTGTAGTATTCGCATAATGAGACCATTGTTCGTATACGAAAGGATCATAGCTGACGTTTCTATGCTAATTAAGTTTTATTAAGCCGGGGTTAGACTATTTTTATGGTAAGATCGTGATTTAGTATGTTGTGCTCAGGTTTCGTTTTAAATAGAAGAATGGGCTATATGGCTGGTGACCTCTTTACACGTAATTATGCAATATTATATCTTCTAAGTAGGTATCTAGTTGTTTATGGAATAAAAAAAAATAGTGTTTAGGTAAATCTGTTAGACTTGAAACTGTATGTACTGTAAAATGTAAGTGGAAAGCACCTTGGAAGAACAATATTTAAAATATTAATATTGAAAATTTGAAATGAATGAATATATTTTAATGTTATTATAAGGCATACGTGTAGCTAAGAGTCTAGTTAGGCTTAATGCTATGTTTTATCGGCGTTAATTAATAAAAAGAAATATATCTGCTGTAGAATTATTTTAAAAGCAACAAAAGCATCAAACATTTTCAGTGTAACAAAAATGAAATGTTATGAACTCACGTTCATAATTTTGGATAACAGAGGATTTTATAATATGAATACATTATTCAAACAGGACAGGAAAAAATTAATAGCTAAATACAACTTAATAACATATATGATATAACATAATAGCCCGTTTAAACTGGAAGCCCCAATTACGCTACACACATTTGCATAAAAATTCAGGAACATTTTGCTGTCTCAAATGATATGAATGTCTGCCTATAATTTAACTCAGTTTTTTAACTGAATAAATCAATTTGTGACTATCGAGTTATTTTTAGTCTTATAAATTAAACCTTACAATCAATAAAGCTCGCTGTTAGTCCTGAGCCTTAAAAATAGAATGTCCGTTACATAATGTCCAGTTTTTTTTAAATATGCACTATAGGGAAGCGTTTTTAATTTACTATTACGGACAATATTTATATTATAATTAAGTAAGTCAAGAAATAAAATATAATTATAAAACTTGCAACTAAAACCTCTTTGGAGTGTCAAAAATCATTCCTTCTATTAGATAATTCCTATAACCTACGTACTGTTTTCAGTACTTAAGAATATAACTTCATTATAATTGAACAAAAACGTGTTTTTTACGAAAACAGACAATTACATTCCAGTCTAAATAATAATGAGATAGGTACTTGTTCATAAATAATAATTTTCTAACAATAAATTTCGGCAACACTAACAAACGCTGCTTGCTGTAATATAAACAGTAGGCGCTCGCTAGCAACATAATAAAGGTGGCTTACATTAGAATGTAACAACCTAACAACAGATGGTAAAACATTCACAGTTTCCGTTTTACGTATCCAAGATTGCTATTTAGATATATTAATATGTTAATGTACTGAAGCTTAATAATTATTATTGAAAGTTGGGTAAAACATTGAATAAGATGGACTTATTAGGCGTTGACTGTGCCCCACGTCATCATCCACATGGAATTTGCCTTAATATTACTCGTTGCGCAGTTAAACTGTCTCGTTGGTGTAGTGGTTATCATAATTATGTGACTTCTCATCGCGAGGTTTCGAGTTCGATTCTCGGGTTGGATTATAAAAAGATATTTGGAATTTTAAGCTGCTTTATGTTTTGTATTGGGTTGGGGTGCATGAAAGGAGACTCCTCGAGTGACGTACACAACAATTCCCTACGTCCGGCGCACCCTGGGCAATTCGCGAGTTCTCCGAAGCGAATTGGCAAATCCTTTCACCACGATGGTAAGTCAAAATAAAATTTGACTCAGCCATCGACACGACGAAGAAGAAGAAGAAGATTGGGTTCCAATTAACAGAACTATCAACTGGAACCATTAAACATAACAGGTGAAATGTGGGTGTTATACACTTTGGCCACTTCTGGGTAATTATAGGCGTGATGTAATATAATATTAAATTATGTTAATATGGAGGCCTTTTCATTAAAACAAATAAATATGTTTCCCTCACATTTATTTAACGAGCTTATGACATGATGACAAGATGTACGGGGAAGGTACATCAAAATAATAAGTCATAAGATAAAAGTTAAAAGAAATGTATTTCAATTCAGATAGAAAAAACTTAAACTAATGCTAATTAACCGACACGCGGCGAAAGGAACGGTTTGATGTTGCCCGAACCGATTGATTGCAACTACTGATTATTGTGTCGAATGTATGTATTTTGTTCACTTCGCTGCGTGTTGATGTCAGCATAAAACTAAAACTATTGCGTTGTACGGGTTTGCTCGTACAACGATATTGCATCTAAAAATATAAATAAATACACGTACCCACTGATATCGATCAACAAGGACAGCTTTTCCCACATCATAATCCAGTCTAGTTATAAAAAAACTTTAATTAAAAGTACATAGACAGTCTATAAACATGGATTAGTTAGGAATTTATTGCCATAATCATACCCCTGTCTAGACTAGCTTAAGTTTATTAAATTAATATAGAATTAATACAGACATTAAGATGTAGTAGTTGAGCAGAATTATTAATTCTAACTCAGCCATATTTCGTCGCACACTGTGAAATATCACGATATTGGAACTAATTAAGTATGTGTTGTTGTTTAATTGTTCGTAGAAGTAAATTAGGGCTTTGTTTGAAGACAGGTGTTGATACTTTTATTATCGTTTCGGGGAAAATTTTAAACTTCCGCGTTGCATATTTACTGATATTATTTGAACGCGATTAATTTTACCTTTCGGTGCTTGACGTTTTGACGAGGTTGCACTTTGTCATGGTCGCAAGCAGACTGATTCAGCAGCACCCCGGCTCCGTTCGTGAGGTTGTTATTTTTTTTAAAACCACCTTCACTTTTGTTGGTTTTTAAAAATTAATCGCGTTCTCCCGTTCAAATCATATCAGGAAACTGAAAAAGTTGGGTAATTTAACCTTTTTTTTTAAGAAGAATTAGGGTTACTTATCTACTTACGTAAAATAGTTCTTTGTGATTGTGTCATTGAAGAGAATTAGTAAAATAAATGAGGCACTGTAGTTTTAATATAAGATAATATCACCCCTATATTATCCAGAAGAGATTGACAGAGAGTGTCTCACAATTGACCTGCTATAAACATTTTAGTTTAGGACCTATGAGATACGGGGTGAGCCTATCGCCATACACAATAGTTTGAATATTGGCACTAACGTATGAAGTTCTTAATCCAAGATTTATTATTCGTAGCATTTTTAATAACAAAGATTTACCAACATTCATCAGAATAAGCCTGCCTAAATTGTAACCCAAATATCGCCTTTGCTGTGTCAGTCGCGCTAGAGTCCAAAACAAAACTGTCAAATAATTCGTAATTACGGCACCAATCGCCATTAATTAAGTAAATAGCCACAGCACTAGTACGCAATCTGAACAAATTGCCAGTAAGGGCTCTTATACACGTGTTTATTTGTTCCCAATCAATTGGGCCAATTTAAGATGAGATCAGTTCGGTCGGACTACATATTTAGGTACAAATCGAAAACATCATGATGAATTTTCAGGAATGTAATTTTGATGAAATAGGCCCTGCAAGTTGCAACCTTTTGGTGAATAATAGGTAAATAAACAGATTCACAAGCTCTTAAACTTTAAAATTCTATTTATTGAAGCTGAATTTCAATCATTTTATTTACATAACATCACGGTAAATTGTTTAGTTAACTTTACGTTAAATTGCCATAAATAAAAGACCAAAGCACAAATAAAAATAATGTGCCAAATTTTGTAAAGATAGAAAAATTTGATTAAGGTATTCGGTATGAAATTGTACCCCTGGAAATTGACCCAATCAATGAGTAAACACAAGAAGTGTGCATAGGCTTTTATGCAATCAGTGCAAATCTTGTATGGCGGCGTATGGCGAGGTCTCGAGGTATGGCGCCAAAGATACGGATCTAACATGGCGGATAGTGACCACCGACCGCCGACCCCTGCTCCGCTCAAGCTTGTGACGTCATTGCCGCGAAGTGCAGTCAACATATCGATAGAATTATATTATCGCGTGGCTTGAAATATCTTATGATCGTCAATCATCGACAGCCGACTCCATAAAGTCTTGTTTAACCAGCCAATCGACCTTACCGCCTTCTGTTGATCTCTGAAAACTTAAGAGTTTAATATATATATTTCACGAGTAGCTTCATTAGGTATATAGTTTCTTATTTTGATGATAAATATAAAATGGTCTTTGTTTTACGTACGTACTTATGATTTATCAGGAAAATCTTAAGTACCTACTCATTATACCAATACAATAATTTATGTGTTTTTAATATGAAGTGTATTTTTTATTACCTTTAAAATAAAAAGATGAGGTCTACTACCATACTAATTAGTTCTTGCATTCAAAACTCCGATTATGATATTTTTTAAGTGTGTGCAATGGTAAATATCTCACTTAGAAATTGAGACCCAGACTGGCAGATTTTATCTTTAGAATTACAAATAACAGTCACAAACAAATTTCAATTTTATGTCAATATTTCAACGTTCAATTTAGTTTGCACCAAATTAAAGCTCTTTTAATTCGGACGTTTTTGAGCGCTTACCCGAAATCCTTGTTTTGCGTCAATGACTACATATTAAAAAATAAATACTTTGTTCCGGATATACGTGTATGTAGGTAAAGTTACTATAACCATAACCGTTTTCATAACAACATCCGCTTGATATCGATGTATGAAATCATCGATAACGCCGCGTCACTAGTCAAACATGATTTATATCCGATTCGGCTTTAGTAGATATAGGATGGATGAAATGTAGAATTTGTAATGCAAACCAATTATGCAATAACAGCTTCTTGCTACGCAATAATTAGGTACATTGCGTTTGTATGTATATAACATTATGCGTATTGTACCCAAACGACTGTGGAAAAGATGAATAACACTCACTATGCACCTGTTTAGGGCTGGTATGATAGGGGGTGAGTTTATCGTCATTCATTAGGCCCAATTCCAGCTCCGTGCTGCTATTAAATGTTTCCTGATGTAAAATTCTCAAATAACACTTTGTAATGTGTGTAAATAACTTATTTTCAGCAAGAAACTCGACTTAAGCAGATTTTACAAAATATTTGTATAAGTACTTACATATTTCAGTTTTCATGAGCTTGCTTTCTTTGAATGAGGATATTCTTTGTATCGCTGAAGTGGAATTGTAACTATTACGACATTAATAGTCACAAGTTACACCCGATATTTTTATTCTAGTAAGGTGGTGAACCAGCCTATGGCCGCTTTATGGTAAGCAAACTAATGAGTTAACGATTCCATTAGTCCTATATAGATGCAGACTTTGAAAAAAAGCACAAGTTATTCTTATAAAAATATTTATTTAAAGTGCCTAAAAATATGTATAAATATAGGCCTGATTTTATGTAGTAAGGTAGTTGTGTCGCCTTAAGAATTATAGCAATGAAAAAAATGGGTTGCCATTTAAAACATCTAGGTTTTCAAAATACAATGCATTTTATTTATTTTAGATATCATGATTCATAGCAAGATTTACTGCTTATAACCTTCACAAAAGATATCCAAATATAAATAATGCATTTAATATTTTTTTGATTCGACCAGGTTCTGGGTAGTATCTATTGCATTCCATTCAACAAGATGCTCCCATGAATCAACGTTCAATACGAAAACAAGAACGCAATGTTCCATTTCTTCTTATCAATGCAATGGCTGCAGTAAAAACAGTTTAATTATACAGGATTTGTCTTTCAACTGCACGCACTCTATCGACGTCAATCAACAACACAGTTCGCAAATAAACCAATGGTTGGACGATAAATCAACCGATAAATCAACCAACAAATCTAGCAAATGACACAAACTAAACGACGATCTCTGACACTTGACTGATTTAAAGTCGGCTGTCGACCGTTTTAGTATTATCTGTACTAACAGCTTTAAGTGAATAATGTAATTAATTAATTGAATGCATTAATCTTAAAGAAAAAGATAAAAAAATGATAAAAAAATGATTACGGCTAATAAGCATGTTGACTTTTAGTTTGCAAGCAGCTGCTTATGACGATGAGATCAATACAAATAAATAAAATTGAAGTGTCTGTTTTTAATGTCCAAATAACAATGTTTTTTCAAGCTGGTATTGTTTTTTGCACGATAACATTGCCTAAAATAGTTTTAATTTTTTTGTTTGTCTGTCTGATTGTATCGAGTAATCTTCTAAACGGCGGGACTGATTTTCATAAAATTTTAGATGCGGATAACTTACTTCAATGCGCGTAACATTGGCTACTTTTTATTGATGTACCTAACATGCAGACGAAACCGCGCAAGAAAATTAGTTTGTTTGTATGATAGCGCTAATCTCGAGAACTACAAGTCGAATCTTGATATTTGTGTTTGATAGTTTAACTCTCAATAAAGGTATTTAGATATTTAACATTACCGTAAACTCCACGGGAGCAGTAAGGCTGAACGCGGGTAAAATTGTTGAAGCAGCTACTACTTAATACATATAACGAATGCCACGCGGACAAAGACGCGGGCAATTGAAAATTTATTTAAAAAAAATCATATATGTTAATAAATATTTGCAACATTGCGAAATGATTAAGTTAACCTAACTCAAATACGTTCACCAAGGATTTACTTATTTAACCCACTAACGTCTCTCCAATTAAAGTTCCGCAAGCTAACAGGAAAAGACCATAGCCTAATTTCATATTAATAAAACGAGATTACGTGAATTTGTGCAGAATGTTAACCCTGGGTTACCTAGTGTGGGGCACCGGCGCTTGTTCACCACTCGAAAACATTCCTGCGCCCTCTATAGGCAATAAAGCTACGTAATTACGAAATAACTCTGTACCTGTACTTGCCGCGGGACTATTTATTTAATCACTTTGACGGGGAAATAATGGAGGGGGCACGAAGTCTCCCATCAAAATTGTAGGAGGATTACGGGGCCAATCTATCGCGCGCCGTGTTGTTTTGATGAAAACCCTGCATGCTGCAGTGTGGTGGATTAAATAATTTCCGTATTAACCAATAATGGCTTTCGCATGGACAGTCATTTTGGATAAGCATCGCTGATAACACTACATTGAGCATGATTTGGGAAAATCAGATACGGTGTATTGAAAGGCAACCTATTTAAAACTAGCCTTTTACATCAGTCGGAATAGGCTGTTATTGGCATAAAGAAAGCAGTTGTGCACCCTATACACAAAAGCGGGGATGGAGACTCAATCAACAATTACAGACCTATATCTGTCCTGCCAGCTATCTCCAAAATATTGGAAAGGGCCCTGAATATACGCCTCACTAACTATCTCAACAATAAAAACATTATTTCGCAAAATCAGTTCGGTTTTAGAAAGAATCTGTCAACAGAAGACGCGGTTTTAACTTTGGTGAACTATATAGTGCACTCGCTCGACAAGAAAGAAAAGTGTCTTGGGGTTTTCTTAGACCTCTCCAAGGCTTTTGACACCATCTCCATTCCTATACTTGTGTCAAAATTAGATAGAATTGGTGTCCGCGGTACGC
Source organism: Hypena proboscidalis (assembly GCA_905147285.1). Classification (NCBI taxonomy): domain Eukaryota; kingdom Metazoa; phylum Arthropoda; class Insecta; order Lepidoptera; family Erebidae; genus Hypena; species Hypena proboscidalis. The sequence goes on from LR990132.1 coordinate 6,480,172, forward strand.
CTCTGCAACTATTCAAAGACTACCTTTCCAATAGAACGCAATGCGTTAAAATCGGCAACTTAATTAGTTCAGAGGAAACCATAAACTATGGTGTACCACAGGGTAGCATCTTGGGGCCTACACTGTTCATTATATACATAAACGAGCTATGTGATCTTCAACTACCCCAGTGCAACATCATAACCTATGCAGACGATACTGCATTATTTGTCCATGGCCCATCTTGGGACGAAGTGAAATCGCACACTGAAAACGCTTTGGCTTTAATCACATCTTGGTTATCAATAAATTCTCTAACACTCAATATGAATAAAACCAACTTTATCACATTCGGTCATAATACATCCCTGATTCCACCTGCAATAACTATTTTTCCACATAATCCTGCTGACCACATTGACATTTGAAATTGCCCACCGATCGCCAGAGTCACCCAAACGAAATATCTCGGTATATATATAGACCAATGTCTAAATTGGAAACAGCATATCCTTAAGTTAACGGATCGGGTGCGAAAACTTATTTATATCTTTAAACTTCTACGTAACGCAGCTGATTTAACCACCCTTAAGATGACCTACTACTCATTAGGACAATCAACAATTTCTTATTGCATCACCTCCTGGGGTGGTGCAGCCAAAACTAATCTTCTACCCCTGGAAAGAGCACAAAGAGCTGTTCTTAAAGTCATGTCTAAAAAACCTTATCGTTATCCTACTTTCAGACTCTATACAGAACTATCGGTATTATCAGCGAGACAGCTCTTTGTGCAACAAGCAATTCTTAAAAAACATGTCACAATACCTTACGATCCCAGTTTAAATACCCGAAAACGTAGATCTGACAAGGTGTGCTCTCCAATACGACATAGGACTGTACTGGCCAAACGCCACTATAAAGTCATAAGTGGTTTTTTATATAATAAACTAAATAAAATACTAAATATATATCCACTTAGCAAAGAACAATGCAAAAATAAATTAAAAACATGGCTTGTTAGTCAAAATTACCTAGAAACAGAGTCCCTACTAGATACCTTAAAATAAATAAATTTGCTTCCTATTTTCTGCATATCTCGTTATAGCACTACAGTATATAAGTATATCCCTCTCTTTACATCCACAACACTCCCTACTCACACGCTTCAAACACATTTACTCGGTATCGCATAAATAGATACATCACACGCATTTCATTCGTTTTCACACTGACTCTGACACACACACGCACACACCCTTTTTTACTTTAAATAAACTTATGTCGTTTTTACCATTAAGATCTATATCTAAGGCGTATGATTGTTTACCTAGTTTCCTGAATAAACAGGCTTGCCTATTTCAGGAACTAAATGTGCCCACTATACTTTTCACATGAAATGAAATGTACCAATTATATAAATCGCTTGTGGCTGCTTGTGGCGTCTCTTTTGCTCCTGTAACACAGGTTAAGTCCTAGCATAGAAGTGAAGGATTCGTTTTGAACACCACAAGCGACCGAACGTACCAACACTACATTTTATGTAATTTAGTTAAGTGGCTTTGTATCTGCATTTATTACTAAATAAAGATTATTATTATTATTATTATTATAAAGCTCGCCTCGAACAGCTGCAATTAACAATTTTAGAGTTATAGTTCTTATTATTGTGACCACCATATAGGGCGAGCCGATTGGTGAAACGGAACTGGCTCTAATTAACTGTAAAGATACGTTTTATCGTGTTCCATGTCTGCGGCGTGACAACTATTGTAACTACCTCGAAACAGCCATTTACGCGCGCTTTGCAAGGGTGCTCATCATAGAAATCTTAATAATAAGGCAATAGAAATGTCAAAGACGCGTGACCTTGTCGCCGCGCATCTGTCTAGTCAAACACAAGTGCGAGTTGAGGAATTGTCGTCTTAATGTCATCGCAAAAAGAATAATTTTGTTTGCAGGAATACAAGCGCATGAGTCTAATCGAACACAAGTGCGAGTTGAGGAATTGTCGTCTTAATGTCATCGCCAAAAAGAATAATTTTGTTTGCAGGAATACAAAAAGTGGTATTTGAAAAACGGCGACATGCGTCCCAGTGTTAAAAGATAGTCGATAGCATTTCTATTGACTAGTTATTAAGATTTCTATGGTGCTCATAAAAGTGCACTTCTAAAGTAGGTACTCAGGTAATTATGGATACCTTCCCACTTTTGCATTGTTTTGATTATAACACTAAGTTGATGTTGTTGCGTCTCTTTCAATATAATAATATGAATGTGTTATGTTACGTTGAATGTGATGAATTGAAAATAATTAATCATTCCCATAAGGCGAGGTAACAGTGATTAATTTATTACTTTTACCTCGTCTTTATCGGTGATTATTAAGAATTAAACCTCAGTACCGATAAGTGCCTGATCAAGCGAGCATTAGAGGAGAAGTAAAGATTTTTGAAATTTGGTCCTATATGTTGGTTAGGTTAGGTTAGTATTGTGATAAACTACGCACGAGCTGAGCGACCGCAGCGAGCGTGCCACGGCAGCGGTCGGCGAGTTCTAAAATTTTAAATCTAGATCTAGAGTTTTAAATTAGCTACCGTTACAGCTACATTTAGCCCTTTTCATCTATGATTATTATTTCAAAATTAATACATCAGTTTGTGTTTAAAGAAAACAGCCAATGAGTTCAATGAGCACTTTGTTTTGATTTGTCCATTCTGCATAAAGTTAATAAAAATATGAATTCGTTATATTCGTATGACCCCGCTGTAGAGCATTTTTTAACTGTGAGTGGCACTTCACCGGCAACTATTGGCAAACTCGGCAACTTTTTACAAAAATATCAACACTCACGCGACCAATTTGTCTAATGGATGAGAATGAATGTCACAAATTCAAGTACCGTTTTTATTGACCATCTAAAATTTCCCAATAAATAAATATTACTGGCAAACTTTATGTACAGAAGTGAAGTGGAATTTTAGTGGCTATCTTCAATCATATTACTATATTTATAAATAATTTTATAAAAACTAAGGTGCTGCAAATATTTTTATGATAACTTATTCCATTTCAGTTTCTGCTACTTACTTGTGCAGTTTTTCACGGGAATAAAAAACGATAGCTATCAAATAGAATAGAGGATTATTATCATATTATCATTATATTGAAGGACTACAATATTATTACAAATAAAATCTAAGCGAATTGAGAACATCCACCTTTTTTTTGAAGTCAGTTAAAAGCAGAGTGTCGTCAGTATAGTTCAATTACTGACACATGGGACATAACAATTATATGTACCATGTGCATTATTGTTAATAGGCTGTAGTTGGCTGCCATTGATTGTATGACATGCATTTAAATAATTAATTATAGGCCGAAATTATTCTCATTTACTTCATGGTAAATTTATCACATAAGTTTCGCATTTTTCATATTTTCACAATCACAATAATGTCTTAAAACTAATAAAGTTTTGGGAATGTTGCCCACAGCAGCAGCAGCGGTCTTTTAGATTAGGTTTGTACATAGTTATTTACTTTAGCTTTAAGTCATTTTCTTATATTTGTTGAAATTTTTTTTTTTTTTATTTTTAATTACATTAATAAACGTTCATTAAGTTTTAAATTGTATTGATTATAATATAACCTGTAACATGAATGTCTGAAATCCATTCGGCGCATAAACAGAATATTGGAACAACGGGATAATACCATAAAAGTCACCGGTGAATTACTTTGTCCTTATTATTTGACAAATAAACTTGCTTGTTTATTTTCGTTATTAGCTTTCCAATAAAAATTTAGCTATTTCAAAAATGCATTTTTATAGAAAAATCATACCTATTTTACAAACTATTATTCAAAATTATTATTTTATTTTTTCAATTTGTATGTAAGTCAATTAATGATTATAACAATTTATAAAAAATGGCTACGAACAATGCACTTTAGTGTTTTAGATATGATTCGTCTATAAAAGTAGATAAAAACTTAATAATATTGAAGTTTAACCGATATTACTTTACTATGAAAACACGGGATTTGGAAGTCTACTCATAAACTTGTTTTGTTAACACTATTAAATATACCGCATACTAATATTAGTGCAGTATATTTATGATAAGCATTAATTATCTTAAACGTTACATTTTAAAAAGTTGGGGGTACATAAAAGCTTGGCGCCAAAGACCGATTTTAGGTAACATAATTAAAAACACCATGGGCAGTTGATTCAAGCAAAAATCCAATTAAGGGACATCTTCTGTCAAGATTTCTTTAAAACAAAGATTCGTAACTAATAATGACTTAACGTCACCATCCACCATTTTCTTTTTTGTCCGTCTGTCATACGCCATAATGAACACAGATTACATAATGTTAATTAAGGCCATGTTGATTTATCGCTTATTAATTTGACTCATGAATTACTTATGAATAAATAAACAATTGACTTGATTGGATTTTTTTTTAAATAAGTTGACCATCTTTAGATCCGAGATGTTTTCGTTTTTGTCTCGAAATTGTTCAGCTGTCAAAAGTCTTTATATAGAAATGTAATTTCATTGAGTCTCATGTTTCCTTTCATAAAATCTTATGGAATTCCAAAGAAGTTAATTTGTAATGATGTAATGTAATTGATTGATTTGTCTTTACAATACGGTATTGAATGCAATTTGCAAATCAATTTTCTTTTAAGCTACAACCTACCGCAAAAGTAAATAAAAGCGCTTTGGTGTGCTGCTAAGATTAAGTATCTTCTAGATAGTAACTAACTTAAACAATCAGCCAACCATTACAGTGAAAAACATTAAACTGTGTTGGACAATAACACAAGATAAAACAAGACAATTAAAACCAATAATATCTGTACACATATCAAACTAAAATAAGGTTCTGTTTAACCGCCTTCAATCTACCATCACATGTTTTATTCAGCAGTCATTGTTCTTCAATGATCAACTATTTATTTGCCGTCTCCGGTGACATATAACGCTTGCATCTAAGTGGTTACCAAGTTATATATAGGAGTTTTTTATAATTCAATGCACCAGCTCAGTTGAAAGATATTGATGATCGCTGTTTTACGGCAATTTGTAATTGACATTCTTCCAACGTATTTTCAATCAGATATCCTTTTTAAGGAAGACTTTGATGTGAAAAATTTTGGTTGAATTAGTTCTGATGTCGAAATTCGCAAAAGGGTTTGTCTGGTGATTTTTAATCCTGTCAGTTATTCTGTATTTCGTTTGTAAGGGTCGGAATATACTCGAAAACAGAATGTGGTAGTATACGTTGCTGAGTATATGTCTACGAGTCCATTAGTATTTAATTTTATGTTTTAGTTTTTTACAATTTAACTCAAAAACTATTTCATGGATTATAAAGTTCTTTTCACTCTTAGAAAGCTCTACATCTTTACCGAATGCACATACATTGATGTCGGTTTAGTAGCATAAGGATACCAGTACTTATTGGAATAGTATCGTATCTAGTATCGTCTTGGAGTAGTCGGCAAACAAATATTAAAAAAAAAAACAATCGAATGGAGAACCTTCTTTTTTTTAAATCGGTTAATAAAAGAAAGCTAATACCAATTACTACAAGCGGGTCTGTTTAGTATCCACGTTTACAATCGCAATGCAATCGAAAACAATCCATGAATTTTATTTCATGACCAATAAATATTGGTTTGGCTCATTATTATGTATCCTAGGTGGTACAACGCGGTATAAAATTTATGATAAGCGCCGCTTTGCCTATCTTAGTGAGCTAAATACGCGTGAACAGGTCCCACAGTTCAACAGGTCAAGATCTGAACTCACGAACTTTCAATTGAAAGCACTGAGTTAAGATCAGTATAAATGTATAAAATATTATGAGTGGGTCTAAATTAATAGAATCTTAGTAATCATTTCTAATACATCGGCATGAGTATGTTTATAACAGCACTGGTGTTGTGGGTTCGATCCCCGACAAATCTTTGTGTGATTCGTAAAGATTTGTTCTGAGACTGGGTGTGCTTGTGTGAGTGAATGTGTGTATTAGGCCTTGTCGTATAGTGTTTAATTGCTTCTGGTCTTCTATCGAATGTAAAAAAAAATATATTATAATATTATTAAAATTATTAGATATTATTAAATTATGGAAGAGGCGTTTATTTAGTTGCTTTATTGTGCTCACAATCATGTTACCTATATTATCATACTAAATGTATTATTATTTGCCCATTTAGACATGTAATGTTTTCGTAGATCATCAGAAAACATCACGATACAACATTAATTTTAGTTCTTAACTTTGTTTTTGTACAATATTTTTTAAGAAACGAAGCGTCTCAAAAAAGTAGCAGAAACTAATAGCAAATCAAACCCTACCATTTTAAAAATAACTGGTAATATTTCTTAATTTAAAATGTCTGCGGACTATATTCTGGCTAACTAATAACTCTTTTAGTCCGTATCCAATCAATTTTGTTGCCTTCTAATTGGTTTCTCACACGATCCTATACATAACCTACCTACCTGCCTAGGTACGTAGGTACAGGCAGGTATCCTTCAACGTCCTTGAAACCCCAAATCTACCTGTGTCCTGCTGACCTAATCCGCTTCTGTCAGGTAGATACAAAGTTGCTGTCAGGTTTTGCAGATTTTTTTCATACGGTCTGGACGGTTATAATAATATCGAAAAGAGTTTTGTGCCCGTAATGTTCATAGGAATTTAATGAAATAACATACGTAACTTCAAAACTAATAAGCTAGCAATTAGCGAGAAGGTGTGAAGGGGTAGTCAAGGAAGCTTTAACAACAAGTATAACGTTGCTAATAGCCCCTAAAACAATCAATTTCAGTGGTCGCTGGAAGCTCCATTTGCGCTAGTAGGTATAGCAAAATGATTGATAGTTTTGTTGGCGCCTGAAAGATTAACTACAACTGCGAGATTTAGAGGGACAGTGAATCCTTCCTGAGTAATCTCTATCAGATTGATGTGGCAAACGAGGCGAGTACACAAATAAAATCATTATATTTATACTGTGTTAGATTATATAAAACTAAATCACGTAAGTTTCCGAGTTGATTTTTTTTTGTTATCCAGGTTTCCCGTATTTTTACGCCATTGAAACATTACAGGTTAATGTTACAAAAATAAAACATTAAATAAATTAACATTATTATATTTATTTCATCACAAACCAGTAATATAAATAAAACTTCTCCGGGACTCAGAAAAACAACAGAGCCCTCTGTTGTTAGAGCATGAGACTATTAATAAACTTAATACTATATTAGCTTCCCAGAGCGGTTGTGAACGGTTCTTTATTTAAAGTAAAATTACAACAACCTACAAAAACGGTGTTGTAAAGGTTGATCACTACATTTAAATTAATTAAACTATTATTCTACAAATGATAGATCGAGTGCTCGTCCGTATTTTTTCACTACTTTGCCATGCTTTTTTTGCATATTTCTATTAAGCATCCCTTGCCCACTAATGGACATCATTTGATCAGCAACATATCAAAGAGTAAAACTTGATACAAGGCATTTATTCTGCATTCTAAGCAACATTGTTAGCCGTGTCCAATTCCAGCATCCAAGAAATTACTAACGCGGAAAACATTTCTGTCTGCTTTTGTCCTAAATATGCCGAGATGTGTCTATTTATAGCGAGAGGAGGACAGAGGGCGGAGGACTTTGTTTACACCACATAATGCCCTTTAACTACGGTCTCGTCGATTAGTACCGTACTTTTAGGGAGCGTGATAGCCCTTAATCTGAGTATTATCTTAACGTCCAGACATTTAAGGGGATCACCGCCAAATCGCTGTCTCGTCCGCACAATCAACGTTTGTAAAGATGTAAAATTACTGTTACTTGTTCCTGCAAAATATTTTTTTAATTTTTATTTTTTTTATACTACGCCCACAGCGAACGAACGTGTAGTCCATGTAGCCCATGGACATCAACAATCAACAAAAGCAGATTATAGATGCGGCGCTGCAGCTGAGGACTACGGTGTTATGCCAGTAATTTCAGGGCCTGATCTCACTACCAAACCGGAACACAGTAATGGAAGCACTAATATTTGGCGGCAGGTTAAAGGTGAGACGGTGATGCTGCCGCCCTCGAGCTCATTCACAAGAGCTCTACCACCATAATAATAATTTATAATATATAAACCATACTAATAGCTAACCACCATAATAATTGTTTATATATAAACCATAATTTATCCAGTCTTCTTCGTCGTGCCGGTGGCTGAGTCAAATTTTATTTTGACTTGCCATCGTGGTGAAAGGATTAGCCAATTCGCTTTGGAGAACTCGTGAATTGCCCAGGGTGCGCCAGACGTAGGGAATCGTTGTGTACGTCACTCGGGGAGGGCACCCGAGTTTATTTTCAATATTCTCTATAGCTCCTAAGGTTTCAATTGTAAATGTTGTATGTAATCGTTTTATACATACGTACATACGTAACATCACGCCTATATTACCTAAAAGATTTTGGCAAAGGTGTACGACACTCACATTTCACCTGTTATATTTCGGTCTAGGATAGGGGGTAAGCCTATCACCGTCCACCAGGCACAATTCAAACTCCGTGCTTCTATTGTGTATTTTCTGACAACACAAATAACATAGTAACATACATAAATAACAATGTAAATAATTAATAATTTTCTCTATAATTGCTATTTACATCTTTTTGGTGTCAACAGTACTTTTTACAATCGGGTGATAGCAGCTATAGCAGATTAAATAAGCTTTAGTTATGTAATATCTGGGACAGGAAGATTCATAATATATTGTTCATATTGCCCAAGTATTAAAAAAACATAAATATAGCATTATGTCTATATTACTAATTAGAAGAGGTGTATAGCACATAAATTTAGGTATAAAGATACTTTATTCTCATAATACGAATTATATCATTAACATGAGAACATTTTTGAATTACATAATACAATTTTACATTCGTCGTCATTAAACAAAACAAAAGTAAAATATCAAAAGTATGTAGGTAGTGCACTAAAACTAAATTAGATTAAAATTTACCAACGATGCCACAAACTAAGCATAAACTCGTCAAAAACGTATTCGCCGGTGGTATTTAGGTACTTACTTATTTCCTGTGTTTCTCCGCATCGCTGTCACTGCGGTGAAGCCGTTGAAAGCCTAGGACACCACGGTCTCTCATGCAGTAGAAGTGCCGGCCGTTTATCGCGACACGCCCACATCAATGACATAATCCGTCGTGCTCTTGTTACCGCCGGAGTGCCAGCCGTACTTGAACCCAATGGTTTGGCGCGCGACGATGGCAAGAGACCAGATGGTATGTCGTTACTGCCATGGAAGATGGGTAGGCCTTTGGTGTGGGACGCAACATGCGTCGACACCCTCGCGCCATCACACCTTCCAAGCACATCAGCTTGTGCTGGCGCTGCTGCTGCTTCAGCGGAGACTCTTAAGCGGCGCAAATACAATAATCTAATTGGGAATTATGTATTTGAGCCGTTTGGGGTCGAGACGCTGGGACCGTGGGGTCCTCGCGCTCGTTCTCTTTTCAAAGAGATAACCAAAAGATTAGTCGACTCTTCACGTGACCATAAGGCTGGCTTCTATTTTGGACAAAGGATCAGCATTGCCATACAACGTGGCAATGCTGCCAGCCTTCTGGGCACGTTACCTGCGGTCGACATCGATGCGGACGTATTTTTTGACACCTGATTTTATTTTTATTTTTTTACGAGTTTTGTTTTATTTAATATTTTTTATTATTCTTAGGTGTATATAGTTAGGTATCTATTTCATTAGTTTAAAATATTAAATTATAGTTAGATTAGTATTGTAAATATTCAATAAGCAATATGTAAATGAATATGGTACTTACTAGATGCTAGGTTAAATGTGTAATAAATATTGGACAAGTTGTTTTTTAAATATATTTGACGAACTTATATTTTTAAGGTTCGTGGGTAGTTTGTTGTAAAGTTGCGCTCCTTCATATGTTAGCATCGTTTTGCCGTAATTCGTTCGAATACGCGGCAACACGCTAGATAACTTGCCCGGCGACTACGAATGCAGTTAGTGGTTAGCAACCTTTTTTTGTGTTGTGAATTGTAAATTTGTGTGAATGTTTTTATTTTTCATCCCTTAAGTGTAGGTCAAATGCGATAGGACGTGAGCCTATATTTTCCTTCTTTCCTATCTCTATCCTATCCTCACGGAAATCTTCAGAACCCCCTCGCGGTACGAAGCGCATTACGCTAACCACTAGAGATTATTTGACCAACGAGACAGTACTGCCTCGTTGATATAATACTGCCAAATATAAACGACAAACTCTCTATCCCAACATTCACAACAGGTCACTCATTACAATTATCTGTACTAACTATAATCGCTGTCACGTATCACGGACCAATATTGAGTGTGAACTGTTTCGTTTCGATAATGGAATTATGATTGGTAATTGAATCGAAGTGAACAAGCCATTGGAACTACGGAGCTAATGGATCACGTAGGTTCTGTGGTGTTATGAAATATTGTGTACAGTTGGAACGAAGTTATTGTGCAAAATAGATGCCATTATACATCATTCTGTCGATGATACCTGTTGGCGATGCAAATCGAACTTTTGTGAGTGAATTTCTCGAGTTATTATTGAAAAAGACAATTTGATAGACATTAGTTTGTATTACTTATATTTAACTTAGATAGTAAAGTGAAAATTGTTTGGACGTGTGTTGCGAAGACACGCCCTCGATTTAGACCACCCACGAAGGAGCGTAGTCATAAGGTAAACTCAATCTTTACCGTGACGGGTCCTTTTGACGATTTTGTATTTATTTTTAGTAAACCAAGTTAGGTTTTTTGATTATTTTGTGACCTATTTTAAATATTTTGTTAAGAGTTTGATATTTACCTTGTAGATAAGAGTTACTTTTGTTGGAAAATATATAGTTTTGTAAAATTATTGTTATATTTGAATATTTTGTGAACCATCTAAGAATAATTTTGCTATTTTTGCTAATAATGTGTATTAGATCATGATAAAAACATATGAATAGATTGTATTTTGTCTAAATGGATCGTTATAACAATATAGGACATGATAATATAGCGAAACATAGGAAATATTGACATTTTTGTACTTTTGTTTTATGGGTTTAGTTTATTTCTGTTAATAACTTTGCAATTAACTGTTAGATAATAATTTGAATTATATCACAAGATAGCTTGTAACAAACCCCATCAGGGAACATAAATAGTTTTAATGTAGCATTTATAAGTTCTGAGATATTGATGAAAACGTTATATAAATTTTGAGAAATTGTAAAATATACAGACATATTGATTGATTATGACGAAAGTGTAACTTGTATGTTAAAGAAATATATATCAGTGGATAGATAATTGTAAGACCTTTATAACGATGTATAATACTTGTACCTAATATTTACGAATTAAGAATTAAAGCCAAATACGAGTGTTTTCCATAGTGAAAAAATAACACGTCTGCGAAACAAAATTGACATGCGGTGAGCAGATAGTTGCAAGCGGGAGCGCAGTTGGCGGGCCCCGCCCACTTTTGAGAAAAGATTACAAAAGGGACCCGCATGATAGCGCTCATTACCAGTCTCTTCAAGTCGTCGCGCCGGGAACATCTCTCTACTCACCGCAAAGTCTCCATCAAAGTGCATAGGAAATTGTTTAGGGAAAGTCTGTCACTCAGTTTGTGGCAATATCAGTCTTCAGGGGAAGTTAGGTTAGGACTCCAGTGAGAAGAATTGATCGGCGATTGAGGACCGTGCGCGGTGGAACCCGGAAATCTTACTTGGCAAGCACTCGTATTGTTTCTATAACAGATTTAAGTCTTTTATTTGCACATCCCGGTATTGACCTCCTATCTCCAAGTCAAATAGGAAAGACTACCTTTTATTAGGTAGTCCGGTACGTTTGGTTTGGAGAAGCGCGTGAGCAGACGCGCGCGACAAGTGGTGTCGGATTTACAACCCGGCATGAGCCACTTGTCAAATTTTAAGGGAAGCCTTAGGTCGTTAGATAACCTGCCATTCGGTGGGCCTGACGACTGAAACAATTGGTCCTTCGAGCCGGATAAGTCTGCGAGATCTTGGAGGTCTTATTGGGTGTGTAAATTACTTAGAGTGCTGCCAAGTTTAAGAGGGGTTCCCACGTCAACTCCAGTCGTCTTCTCCTGGACGGGGCGGGCTAAGAGGGGTACGTGGGAATAGGGCTGTGTCAATTGTGAACGTGCGTTTGTGATAACGGGACAATTAGTTAGCGTGCGTTTAGAAGATCGTAGTGAGTGACAATGCCGGTCACGCGTTCTCGCGCCACGTCTAGAACGCGTTCGAATGTGGTGCGTACGGAAGACAACGCCGCGATCGCAAGTGCTACTACGACGACGGCCGCAACCGAGGCTACCGATACCTCGAAGGCCACGAGTGCCGCGCCCCGACGGACGAGCTCAACGGCACGTGAGGAACCTGCCTCCGTGCGGACTTCGGTAACTGTCGGGCCGCCGGCCGTGAGTATTAAATCTTTACGAAGCCGTCAGACAAATAGTTCCCTCCGGAGGACGAGACAGCTTGAGGCTAAGGAGGAGCTGATTAGACTACAATTAGAGCGAGCGCAAGCAGAGGCTGCGGAGCGGCTAGCTCGCATCCACTTAGAGAGGCTACAGGATACTGAGGAAGAGGACTCTGTAGACGACGATGCTTACAACAGGACTACACATGGCACGCCTACGTAAGGCGGTCAAAGGAGCTGCAAGGGAGACGTTCAAAAGCCTATTGTATTCCGAAGCGACGCCTAGTGAGGTGCTACAAGCGCTGAAGCGGCGCTATGGGCGTCCCGACGCTCTTGTCATGGCGGAGATAGAGAAGGTAAAGTCTTTGAATAAAATTACTGAAAGCCCAAATGATATCTGCATGTTTGCCGGCCAAGTGAATAACAGCGTCGCGGCGATAAAAGGCCTGAATAAGCCACAATACCTGCACTCACCTGAATTAATGCGAAATTTATTAGACAAGCTGCCATCCATATTGAAATTCCGATGGTATGATTTCACTGCTAAAAAGGACGACGGTGAGTTCTCAGATATAACTCTTATATCTCAATTTTTGAATATTGAAGCCGATAAGTGTGGCGCATATGCTACACATAAACATAACTGTGACAAAGCACCAATAAATACGCGACCGTTCCAGCGACAAGCGGCGTACGGATCAATAGAGGTCGGCGACGATATCACGTCGTTCGACCAGTCAGATCTGTTTCAGCGCCTGAAAAAGATGGAGGTTAAGGAGCGCTGGACGACTGCTGTGCATGAAAGGTTATGTTTTAATTGTTTATCCGATAGTCACCGTAAAGATACCTGTAGGCGACCGCCGTGCAGGAAATGCCGCGGGCCGCACCATGAAATGTTGCATACTGATAGAAAGCCCCGAGATGCAGACGGACCGGTCGCTACAGCGGAAATTAAAAACAAGGTGAGCATTAATGAGAATAAGCGAGAGAAACCACCAGAAATGACTTCGAATGTCGTTGAAAAGGTGACAGCTGTGAAGGCAGCTCGAGCCTACCTGAAAATGATACCCGTTGAGCTACACGGTGCGAAAAGCTCTACCACGGTGATGGCACTGCTTGACGAAGGGTCAACAGTGTCACTTTTGGATGAAAAAGTAGCGCAGGAGATTGGCGCTACTGGCAGTGAGGAGGAATTGGAACTTGAAACTGTGGGTGGAAAGGTACTTCGAAAAAAGGACTCTTTATGGCTAGACTTGGGCATTAAAGGCGTCCACGAAAAAGATAATTTGGAAAGAATAAATGTACGCACTATTGATAATTTGAATCTCTCGCCACAGCTACTAAATAAACAACGCATAACTGAATGTTCGCATTTAAAGAAGTTGGCAGATGTCTTATATTATGAACCTGCGAAACCGAAATTGTTAATTGGACAAGATAATTGGAACCTAATCGTATCTAGGTATACAAGAAAAGGTAAATTAGGTCAACCTGTAGCGTCACTCACAGCGCTAGAATGGGTACTGCACGGCCTGGACTCTAGCTTCAAAAATGAGGTACAGTGTCATTATGTAAATAGATGTTTACATGCTAGAGTAATTGACGAGGAGATGCACGATCAAAACTTGAAACATAGCACTACTAGAGCACTGGGTGCGCAGCTGTGTAGACAACCTAACGATACCGAACGAAAAAATTATAAAGCGAATGAATCACATATGAACATAACTAAAGGACGGAGGCGTGATCGTAACCGCCATCGAATAAAAACTAAAACTTTGATAACTATGAAATTATGTAAAATGAAAACGTTAAATAACTTTTTGAAAATTAAAATGTTAGAAGGTGACCTTTTCCGCACGAGGGGGAGGTTTATCGCTGCGTGGAAAATACCACGTGCGACTGACAGCACTGCCCTGGCCCTGTGGCGTCTGGCCACACGCTGGGGTACACCGATGATCGACGCTAACTTCGTGGGTGCCAACCACGAATGCCGAGGCGCGCGGTGCGCGCGTCCACCGAAGAAAGAAAACATCGCGACGGCAGCGGAGCGGCCGGGCGTGTTCGAGCCAGGTGTGCGCCGGAAGAGCGTGCGCTGTAAACTCATCGCTCACAACGCACCTGCCATGAGACGAGCCTACAAGCGGGTGGTCCGCTCTACGAAGACATCACGGAAAGAGGTCCTCTACACACCTCTAACCGACATTGAACAGAATAAAGACAAGGCGATGACCTCCAATAAGATTCTTATTGGACGGTCCAACGACATCGAACAGTTCGACGTGTTCGCTGACCATACACAAATTGGTCGCGACACATTGCCATCGAGACAACTGATGAACGACTACTTCTGGCGGAGCCGGGTGCGGAAGTACCTGCCCGCGCTGCTGCCACAACGACGACGGGTCAACAGAACGAGCCACACTAGGAACCCGAGCCAAGGTGACATCATCCGCAGCGTTGACAACAACCTGCCTTGCTGCATCTGGCCACGAGAAACATCGCCAGTTCACGGAGTTGGTGCTACGCACGAGGGGGAGAATGTTGGCGATGCAAATCGAACTTTTGTGAGTGAATTTCTCGAGTTATTATTGAAAAAGACAATTTGATAGACATTAGTTTGTATTACTTATATTTAACTTAGATAGTAAAGTGAAAATTGTTTGGACGTGTGTTGCGAAGATTATTTGTGTAGGCGCTTGATAACTCTACTAGATGGATAAAGCTAATTTGAATACAGATTTCGATTATACTTGTAGAAAACTAAGCATTTGTATTAAATTAGACAAATTAAACATAGAAAGTATACAAATTATGTTTGTAATTGTTATTTTGTTGATATTTGCATTGTTTGAATATTGTAAGGAACAATTTGTACTGTATTGTAACAGTGTCGTGTGTGCATGATACCTAAAACATGTAAAATAGTTGTAGATGTCGCTACTGAGCCTTGGACACGCCCTCGATTTAGACCACCCACGAAGGAGCGTAGTCATAAGGTAAACTCAATCTTTACCGTGACGGGTCCTTTTGACGATTTTGTATTTATTTTTAGTAAACCAAGTTAGGTTTTTTGATTATTTTGTGACCTATTTTAAATATTTTGTTAAGAGTTTGATATTTACCTTGTAGATAAGAGTTACTTTTGTTGGAAAATATATAGTTTTGTAAAATTATTGTTATATTTGAATATTTTGTGAACCATCTAAGAATAATTTTGCTATTTTTGCTAATAATGTGTATTAGATCATGATAAAAACATATGAATAGATTGTATTTTGTCTAAATGGATCGTTATAACAATATAGGACATGATAATATAGCGAAACATAGGAAATATTGACATTTTTGTACTTTTGTTTTATGGGTTTAGTTTATTTCTGTTAATAACTTTGCAATTAACTGTTAGATAATAATTTGAATTATATCACAAGATAGCTTGTAACAAACCCCATCAGGGAACATAAATAGTTTTAATGTAGCATTTAAAAGTTCTGAGATATTGATGAAAACGTTATATAAATTTTGAGAAATTGTAAAATATACAGACATATTGATTGATTATGACGAAAGTGTAACTTGTATGTTAAAGAAATATATATCAGTGGATAGATAATTGTAAGACCTTTATAACGATGTATAATACTTGTACCTAATATTTACGAATTAAGAATTAAAGCCAAATACGAGTGTTTTCCATAGTGAAAAAATAACACGTCTGCGAAACAAAATTGACATGCGGTGAGCAGATAGTTGCAAGCGGGAGCGCAGTTGGCGGGCCCCGCCCACTTTTGAGAAAAGATTACAAAAGGGACCCGCATGATAGCGCTCATTACCAGTCTCTTCAAGTCGTCGCGCCGGGAACATCTCTCTACTCACCGCAAAGTCTCCATCAAAGTGCATAGGAAATTGTTTAGGGAAAGTCTGTCACTCAGTTTGTGGCAATATCAGTCTTCAGGGGAAGTTAGGTTAGGACTCCAGTGAGAAGAATTGATCGGCGATTGAGGACCGTGCGCGGTGGAACCCGGAAATCTTACTTGGCAAGCACTCGTATTGTTTCTATAACAGATTTAAGTCTTTTATTTGCACATCCCGGTATTGACCTCCTATCTCCAAGTCAAATAGGAAAGACTACCTTTTATTAGGTAGTCCGGTACGTTTGGTTTGGAGAAGCGCGTGAGCAGACGCGCGCGACAAGTGGTGTCGGATTTACAACCCGGCATGAGCCACTTGTCAAATTTTAAGGGAAGCCTTAGGTCGTTAGATAACCTGCCATTCGGTGGGCCTGACGACTGAAACAATACCGAACATATTTTTGAACATATATAATTTGTATGATTTATTTATTTATTTTTATTTATTTATTTTAAAACCTAATATCACACATAGGCGGACTTAATGCAATAGGCATTCTCTACCGGTCA
The DNA here is from genome assembly GCA_905147285.1 of Hypena proboscidalis. Taxonomy (NCBI): domain Eukaryota; kingdom Metazoa; phylum Arthropoda; class Insecta; order Lepidoptera; family Erebidae; genus Hypena; species Hypena proboscidalis. Next base: position 6,497,130 of record LR990132.1, read on the forward strand.
ACGTTTGGATGATACTGAGAGTAGGGTAGTAGGTGCAAAAGTGGAAGTTTTGTGGATTTACATTATTTACAGGCCATGACTTTTATTTACATTGCAATTAAGATGGTTTCATGAAATTTATAGCAGTATTTATTATTCGTGAAATCAATTTAGAAACATAAGCTTGACATTTTCGTTAGTCTCATTTAATAATAACATTAATTTCTCATTGTTCGGGCGAATTCGACCGCTGTCGGCTGCTATCGTCATCGCGGGGGACTCTGCGGCGAGCGGGTGCCGGGGGCCCGCGGATTACCACTTCCGAACAGAACACCGTGACGTGCGCTTGCGTATTAACTTCCGATTACCTTTTGTTACTCTCCAAATTTATAATTATACAGTCCATTATATCAAGTATCAGTTAGGTCATCAACTCACGTTTTGTTGGTTTTAATAACAATAACAAGACTATTCTTGTAAATTAATCGTGACGTGAGTTATGCAAATTCAAATATGGTGATAGCTACCATGTTTAATGTTTTTTACTAATTATTAGTAAGCACACATAAGAAAGTACTTAGAAGCACACGAATTAAACAATTAGCAGAATTATATTAATTTATAATAATTTTCAAAATGAACCGAATTCAATTACAAAATATGCACTAAGAAGTAATAATAATGGAAATACCTAAGTAATATTTAACTTCTCACCTCATCTTTGTATAACTTGAAAGAATACATTAAACATACGACATTAAAATAATTATTCCTTGCTACCTACCAGAATCAGTTTAGCAACATAAAATGCTGACGTTTGTTAGATGAAAACACCTGATGAAAAAAAAATTGAACTAGCATCCTTTTTTTAAGTCGGTTAAAACATAATTTTTACCGAATCTGTAATGCACAGATGTGTTTCAAGCATGCTTTGTTTGTGATCTCAAATATAAATAAAATATCAGAAATACGATGAATTTGCCGATAACCGTGAGTCGTGTATCTTACAAGCCCTTGTCATTTCCGACTGTTCGTTTTAAACAATTAAAGACAATGCGTAGGAGTTACACTTGGACTGTAGCATTATAGCCTAAGAGTCAGTAAACTAAGAAACAGTTGTATCTAGTTTAGGCATCAGTCTCACAATTACAGTTTTTGTATAGCCCCTAAGATACACTAGAAATAAGTTTTATTGTTGCTATTATTTATATTTGTATTTTAATTGTTTGGGAGAATAAAATATTTTTATTTTTATTTTATTTTATAGTTAAAAAAGATATGGGACCGGATCCATAGGACCATATCTTTTTCAACTGTTTCTTAGTTTAATTTGCTAAGCATAGCTAAATGCTATAAAAATAAACCATTAGAAGTTAAGAGTCAGTAGCTGTCCGATTTACGTCATTTTATAAAAGCTGAAAATTTTACTGTTTGTACCTGTAATAAAGGGTAAAACAGTCAACAAATATGCAATATGAATCGTGGTGGCTTTGAGATATACAAAAAAAAAGTTGTTAAAAAGCTACGTCATAATATATATATATATTTTTTTTTAATGATGTTTCTAAACTATTAGATGCGTCATAAAGATTACAATCTAGTCTAGATGTAACATTAATTTTGACCTAAGCTACTAAATTAATTTATGCTAAGAATATGTCCATTAACACCTCTTTGTCTCTATTATCGAAAATGACACTTTGTTCTTGTGTTCTTTTAAAGTAGCACTAAACCACTTGAAGCACTCATTTCACTGTCACGACATAATATAAATAGTTAGTTTTGGATATACTGACCTCGGTAATGGTAGGATATCCCTCACTATTAGCCGTCAGCAGACACTTAACTTGTTTCCAACTGACTAACTGACACCCTAAAAGTTTAAAATTTCCGTATTTGGTGATCGTTTTAACCTCTATTAGAGGCATAGAAAGGCAAACTTTCAGATTTTATAAAATGACGTAAGTCGAGCGGCCACTGGCTCTTAGACCATTACTTTTATTCAGTACAAATACTGCTTCGTTAGTAAATGACATATTTCGTTCAACAAATATACCTTATGGTGACATTTACATAAAATAATGCAGATAATATTGTTTTATGTTACAATTTTATATCTGTAACATGATATTTAGTTGTTTATGAGCTAAACAGCTATATTTAGCCGTAAGCTTGAAATGTCGAAGTACTACATAAATGTATTTTTGACACATATACCAATAGCATTGTCGCTAAATACAGTTCCTATTATAAAAGTGAAAGAAATATTTATAGTTGATATTGAACAATTTATTTAGAAATAATAAATATTATATTTTAACGATTTACAGTAGAGTATTTATTTATTATCAAAAAACAATCCGTCTAAAATAGCGTTAACTTACAATTTACTAATTAGGTAATATTAGTAATAAGTTACTCGTATAAATTTCAATCATATAAAACAATTATTTTGAAATCAATGTTCAGACTACGAAAGTATGAAAGGTTCCATCCTATTTTTATACCTGAAAAGCTTTTAAGCCATCAGTAATAAATTGATTTTGTCTAGACTTCTAGAGCCTTCCCTGATTAAGAAACCAGATAAACCAAGATATCTCATAATCTTATTCCGCAACAACAACATTTCCTGTCATCTTTCGAGGGCTTATCATACTCTAAGTTTTCAAGTTCCTTGTCCATCTAAGATAGCCATAACGATCAAACCCATAGTTACTACCTTAGATTAATATTTCATCGAATTTTGCCTTACAAGCGAAGTTATTTTTACATCAAAGACTTCATGTATCCGCAATATTGTTAAATGCCATCCAAGAATTTATGGACGCACAAAAAAGGTATAAAGCTGGCCAGACAACACTCAATATATTGCGCAATATTTTCGTTAAATTTTCTTAAATTGCAACCTTAACTGTATCTGTATGAAGTCTAATTTTCAAAACAAAACCACACATAATATACAAAGACTTGTATTGAAAATTTTAATTTATCATCATCATCCGCTCTCCACTGCACTGGTGTTGTGGATTCGATCCTCACATGGGACAAATCTTTGTGTCATTTGCAAAGATTTGTTCTGAGACTGGGTGTACTTGTGTTAGTGAATGTGTGTATTTGGCCTTGTCATTGGGACCATTGGATAGTGTAATTGCTTCTGGCGTTCTATTTAATGTAAAAAAAAACTGCCGACCATCATTCCGATTCCCAATGAGTTTATGATGGTACAGTACAATTAAGGTTCTGATTTTAGTAAACACGAAAGAAAATATTGCGCAATATATTGAGTGGTGTATGGCGGGCATACAATTCATCCGTATAAGCGTCACGTGTTGGTATCATGGTTCGGAATCTTCATACTTGGCCAAAGATCCTTGCAAACTTTTCACTCCGCTCGAATAGTTAAACAGTTGAGTTTCAGAGTGAAAAGTTGTAAGGCGAAATTGTTAGGAAGAACCTGAATGTGTTGGATGGCGGCGGAATTAACGTGTTTTGAAGAATGGTGGCAATTTTTTGATGGTAATGCTTTTTGCTCGTTTCAAAGTTTCTTCTAAGACCTCTTTGTATGAGTCTATTAAAAGTTTTTATAAATTTAAAATACCAGTTATTAAATAAAATATAAAAATCCAAATTTCTACAAACTAATACCTATGTAGATAGATAGATAGAATAGAAGAATGTACAAACCTAATTTAAAAGACCGCTGCCAGTGGGCAACGATCACAAAATAAGTATCTATGAATCGACAAGTAATAAAATAAAAGTATGTAAGTACTGTGAAATCAGTAGGTACTAGTTACTACTTACTTACTACTTAGTTATACTTGTTAACTGCCTCGATGATCTACTCTCACCGGGAGGTCTCGGTGACGATTTCCGGGCCGGACAAAGTGTTATTTGTGGACTTTTCGTATATCAATAAGAAGTTAGAATTGTGCCCGGAGGATGGAGATAGGCTACTATCTCATGGGACCTAAACATAACTGGTGAAATTTGGGTACTATAAATCTCTGCCACACCCTTCTCAGTAATATAGGTGTGATGTTCTGTTATGTTACTTGTTAGCTTGCTCGTTGTGATTTTCGTATGAGCCCTGATTTTAGCGTAGTCTTAAATATTTAGAGACCATTATTACGGGTTAAACTATCCACCACAAAATAATTACTAAAATTAGACCAATAGTTCTCAAGATCAGCGCTATCAAACAAACAAACTAACTTTCGCCCACAGTTTCGTATGCGTGAAATGATGATCATTAAAAAATATGTAACGCGCCTTTTAGTCAGTTACATGCATTTTAAATTTTATTAAAATCGGCTCAGCTGCTTAGAAAATAAGCAGATACGATATTTTAGACAAAGGTATCGTGCAAACAACTATACTAGATTGTAAAAACATTAAAAACAGACAGATTTCAATTTTATTTATTTCTATTGATTTTCGAAATAAACTATCATTCAAGTTGCCATAACGGAAATCATAATTCCGCAATGTCACTTCGCCAGCTTGTTACCCCGGCTACCTCGCTACAGTTTCAGTGACCCAGGAAGTGACTAACTTTGGTAACTGCGTAAATAAACAGTGGATGTATACCGACACATCGTCCGTTAAATATTAATGCTCTTATAGTTCCCTAATGGTGAACATTGAACGCGCAGCCCCCGCGGTGCTGGCTCCTTACAAGGATATCTCGCGATTGGAGCCTTGTTCTAATCTCAAACATGATATCTAGGATTAAATACTGTTATCCGGTTAAAATACGCCGATTCCTGGTTACGTTTTCGGTTTGTTGCGCGTTGGCTGTGTTTTACTAGGTTTCTTTAATACTTTAGAATATTTTTATTCACGTTTATTTTGCAAGTTATACTGAGATGAGGCACTGAGGCAGAAGCTATAGTTTGATAACGTTTTATTTGTTTTCATCGTTCTAAAGATTTATTTGCTTAGCAGTTTATTGCCACTGCTGTATTGATTTAACAATATATGTATTATGCAGTTCATTTCGGCAATGTGTGAATTTATAATAAGATTTTAAAAAATATATTTTAATATGTACGTACAGCCGGCCAATGAGTTAGGTATGCAGGGCAAAAACTTCTAAGTCATAGTAAAGACTTACGACACCAGTTATGGATAAGTGAGTTACATATCTAAATAGTGGGTATTTACACTTATTAAATATGAAATACAAACTTGCATATCTATTACAGTCAGTTTTTACTATGGCGTAGTAAGTTTTTGACCTGTATACCTAATTGTTTGGCCCACTGTACATGTCTCCGAAGTCCCGCTTTGCGAGGTTCTCCTCGTCCTCTAAGCTTAGCCACGAGGTGGTAATTTTAGCAGATTATTTCCACTGCTGTATTGATTTAACAATATATATGTATTAATACTATTGATAGATGCTTCAAATAGGTAGCTATTTTAAGTTTTAGTCCCTGTACTAGTACTTTTAGTACCATAGTATCTTGTGCTAAATACCCAAATCTGAATACAAACGGCTTATAGTTAGTGTAGCACCTAACGTTAACCTACCTTGAAGCCTAATCGAACTACGAAATCCAGGTGCTAACATTTTTACACCAATCAAGTTCATTATAAAGTTAAGCAATAAGCTTTTGAATCAAAAAAATAATCATAAAATAGAAATTGTATCGTATTCATACCATTTATTTAATCTTGTTTGATGTCATCATACCAACAAAGTTAAAGTATTAAAAAGTGAAATTAAATTCGCAGACTTGCTTCATTATACGCCACAGCTACATCCGCTAGGATCCAGTTTATCTTGGTTTCATCTCAATTATCATTGAGTTAGTGTCGTGTTTTCATACTAACATAATAATTATGGGTTTAATTTTAATATTATTAAGATTTTTTTTTTGATATAATGGGGTGCCACAGTTAGTAGTCTCACTACATCAAGTCATCTTAAAAATTATTAAAAAAAAAATCCTAGCTGCGTATTTTAAGAAATATTAGCATTTTAAAAAAGTGAAAAAATTACACCCTGTGGCGGAGTTTTCGCTCCTGCTACATCAAATTTTTTTTTTTTTTGTTATGTAGTCCTGAATACTACTTCTTAAAACTGTACTATAAAGAAAACAGGCTAAATTGCAGCAAAATGCATGTTTCTTCGTGGCCATTTTGTCAAACTTGTTTCAATCTATAATTGAGTTACATACAAACTAAAAAAATTTAATAATAATTTTGTATGTCCCTCTCACCGGTTAAATTCCCGGGTCGGGCAAATTGTCATTTGTGAAATTTCCGTCCGGAAATTCACAAAAGCAGCAGGGAGTTAGAATTGTGCCCGGTGGATGACGATAGGCTCACCCCCTATCCCAAAGGATCTAAACATAACATAATAGAATTTGGGTGTTGTTTTAGTGAGTTAGATGATAATAATGATTTGTCTATAATTTTAGATAAAAACTTTATAATATTAAAGTTAATCATCTTTTGTATGGAAAACAGCCAAACAATCGTTCCAAGTCTGGCGCTAAGAAAAATCCAACTTATATTCTCAAGACTTCGCTTTGTGCTGAGTTTGAACTCAGCCGGGTTAGTACTCTATTCGGGTGATTAACCAAATAAATGGGTTAACTAATTAATGTACAAACTTTAGCAATTTGCATAAATCGTTTAACGGAATAGAGCTAAACAAAAACTATTTGCAGTCCTGCGCTTAATTTATCGTTTGTATTTTTAGCTAATCGTGTGTCGTTATCGCTAACTATGTCGATGTAGGACTGTGACTTATTACGCAATTGTAATTATAATTTATGTGAAGCATATTTTTGTGACGTTAACATATTTTATTGGCTTTTGATTAAAATATAAATAAAATATATTTTTTTATAACTTCCAAAACTTTGATCCTTAGATTTTGTAAAGCATTAGAAAATGCGTAAGTTAGATAATAATATAAAATTTTCGGCAAAGTTTGAATAAAATTAAATTACATTAGGGTGAACGTTCACCTACTTCTAGTTTTGTTAAATCCTAAGTAAATATAGAATATAATTTATTATCATCCAGAAAACAAATACAAGTTTTCAATTTTTTGACACAAATATTGAATTTTCTTTTCATAAACCTCATAAACCTATAGCACTTCAGTACATTGAGGGCACGGTAGACACATTTTATGATATCAAATAAATACAAATTGCGCATAAAATATACAACTTTATATAAAATGTCGTTGTTTTATAAAAACTCTGGTCTTTGATCAAAAACCTGAACTAGTCTAGGTTTATGATAAAATCTTTTTCAGTTGCTTTATATTTTTTTATTTGTGTTGTTATAATTTTAAATAAGCACAACTGTTGAAGTTTTCCTATAAGCATATTAAAAAAAAATCGTACAGTTCATTTCGGCAATCTGTAAATTTATAATAAGATTTAAAAAAATATGCGTAAATTTATAATAAGATTTAAAAATGTACGTACATGTCTCCGAAGTCCCGCTTTGTGAGGTCCTCTTTCTCCTCCAAGCTTAGTCGCTAGGTGGTAATCTTTTTATATTACTCAGAAGTAATATCAAAAACATTACCACCTCACTTAACCTACGTGGTTATTTTCTAACCTGATTCCATCATAAACCTATGACCTAAACATTACGATTAGCCTTTACATTGCTTCTTGACCTGGAAAGTCTAAAAACGTTCGTCGCAGATTTAGAACAACGATCGTCTGAAGGAATCTGAATAGGTACATAAAATATAAGTAAATTCATGGCAGAAAACGGTTTTTTGTTTGTTTGTTTATGTTATGTGAGATTAATGTTCTATTAATTTTAACCAAGTATAGTTATAGACAAAGAGAGAACAGCAGCGATAGCCAAGTGGGAGACCGTAGGACTGCGATGTCAAAGGTGTTGGGTTCGAACTCACGGTACACACCTCTGTCAAATAAATCGTTAAGATTCGTCTTCGAAAATATATATGTATTTATCATATGAATTATAGCTCGCTAACGGTGAAGAAAACATCGTGAGGAAACCTGCATGCCTGAACGTGCCAAAAAAGTACTCGAGGTCGGGTATAGTCTACCAATCCGCACTTGGCCATCGTGGTGGACTATGGCCATGAGATATTATTTATATTCTAATCATGAGAAGAGGCTTGGCATGTATTAGATACAGGGCTGCTATTATTATAGTTATTGATATTCTATTAACACGTACATGAATGAAAATACTCAGTAACGACTACAGCACATAGACTACATAAAAAAAAAACGCAAGCCGCGTTTGGTTTAACGATGATTAAGTTAATTTTCTCAATAAGATACATTATACTCAACAAAACCCAGTAGTCCAATAATTTCGTATATTAATTAATTAATTATAATACGTTATGTTGAACAATTAATAATATCGCGGCCACGATTCCGCCCACCGAGCATGATAATTATGGGATTACCCTCCCTAAACCATTTGTTGTTTTTGATTTATCGCTAAACATAGGCTTTTATTCGGGCTTTTATCATTTAACTGCGTTGTAGAATTTACTTAAATATTTTTTTAAATATATATAACAACAGAACAGTGAAGTAGCGTAAAAAAATTGTATACATAACATAATACAGTCCACTTACGAAATGTTATACATAATAAATTGTAATCCTCGACTGTAAACTACCTCTTATAATACAGGTATACCTTAACTTAAGAGGTAGAAATCCCCTCTTGTACAGAATCTGAAACATAAACTGTGTACCTACCTATGTTTACTCTTAATCTTAATCTTAGCAAACTCTGTATGTTTTTTACCCGACTGCGTCAGAAGGAGGGTTATTAACTTGAATAAAGATTTTTATTATTATTATTATAACATCACGCCTATAAATAGTATTCAGGAGTATGTGGCTGAGGTGTACAAAACCCACATTTCACCTATTATGTTTAGGTCCCATAGGAAAGGGGGCGAGCCTATCCACCGGGCACATTCTCTGGCCTGCTATTGTGAATTTCCTGACGGAAAGTTCACAAATAACACTTTACTCGACCCGGGAATCGTAACCGAGACCTCGCATACGCTAACCACTAGACCATCAAGGCAGCTTACTCCTTTTTTTTCATTTGTTTAAATAATCATTTTCTTACAAATAACTTATACTCTAAATATAGCTTTTTACAAAGTCTGCATCTATTTAGGACTAATGGAATCGTTAACTGCTTAGTTTGCTTACCATAAAGCGGCCATAGACTTATTCACTGGCTTACTAGAAAAAAACAAATCGGGAGTAACAAACACCACTAAACCTCGAGGCTGTTTTAATAAATATAAGTGGCAAAAATATAAACATACAACTTAAATAAGATCGTGCCGTTATCCAGTTTTCAAGGACTGATAAAAAGAGTATTATATTCAAAATGATCATTTACCGGGTTGGATAAAATGTACAAAACCGGATCGGGATTCGGGATAATGCGACGGCCGTACGATTACAAGCTTGCTGTAACTGACACTTTCTTGTGCAGCGATAGGCCGACGGCAACCAGGTAACGTCATAATTTCCGCATTTTCAGACTTTTTAATAAACGGAGAATAGCTAATTATAGTTTGGAGTTAGCATTCTATATTTTCAGTTTTAAATATTTAATCTTATAGGCAATTACTAAAACTATTTAAAAAAATGCATTTTTTAACATCTTGATGTAATGATTGATCAAACAACTGTGCAGCTGTGGGACCACAATACAAAAAAGGTATAACTACCGATAAACAACGCTGCATAAGTGTGTTTTGTATTGTAGACATTTTAATTATACACAAAGTATTAGTAAATAATAATCTATTTAAATAAAACATACGTTTTTTTTCACAGGCCCAGGAGAACACATTGTCATCTTATCAGCCCCTTTCAGCACGGCTTTTAGTTTTGAATATGAAGTAGAAACATAGAAGTAGTTTTATTTTGATTCTTTTATGTTGTTATCTACGTCACAGATAGTCAAATTAAAATGTCAAGACTGCAAGAGTGGCATGCTGTGCTAAAGGTAAAGCTCAGAGGATTATCCCTGCAAATGAACCTTCTTTACGCATTCAGTCGATTTCATAATTTTATAAAAGTGAAAGCTTTATACTTTTGTGTTACATCTTCACAGCTGTTTACCGCCAATTGGCTATAGGTAAGAACCAACCCGTCAAGATGACATACTCATTATTTACGAACCACATTCTTGAGATGATTTCATAATAACACTATTGTATCTTAAATTAATTACGAATTATGTAATATTAAGAAATCAGAATTACATGGACACCTTTATTTTGTACATTATGTAAAAGAATAGCGTCAAACTACTAGATAAGTAAAATTAATTACTTATTTGTGTCAAATTTTTATTTATTTATTATTTATTGAAAAAACACTAAAGAAATATAAAGTTACATTAAATAAATTGAAAATATACCTATACAAAGGTAAAAATAAAAAGGCAAAAAAAAAAAAAAAAATGTGTCAAATAAACATTTTTATTTTTATTTTATTTTACCTCAGATGCAAAGTACTGTATATTTTTTGGTATATTGTAAGTATTTTTGTCAATCCTATCTACTAAACAACCTTATTTTTAGCATCAACCCAATCCTTTCCACTGGTTTTACAGTGAAAATACGGCGAAAATACATTTTACATTCAAATTGCATATTCCAAATAGTCAAAATGTAAAGGTAAACGGAAATATTGATCTTCGTTTTTAGTAACTGATTTAGAATAAACAGTTTTCAGGTTGCTGGTAAAATGAATGCCAATCGAGTGTGAACGCTAAACTGCACTGCTAATGCTGCATAGCATTATATCATTTGCAATCCCAGCAAATATGTGCACTGTATTCTTTGCCAACATCTTCACAAAAGAAACATTATAGAAATCATATTGATAAATCTGCAAATTGAAATTTTATTACCCTATTCAAAGCATTCACAGTTGATTTGAATCTTTCACGCAAACTGTTAAAGATCATCTGTTCGCTCAATAAACTGGTGACCCTATTTCTTGTAACTTCCCTTTATATTTTCGAGATACAAGATGAATGGGTAATATCGTCCTTTTCTGGGTCAACTCCCAAATAAATTACTAAAGAGCCTGTAATGATCGTCTATTAGGAACTCAATACTGATTTGGTGAATACATTTAAATGATAAATGTTTACAAATGTGAAAGATAATGTTTGCGCTTAATTTGTTCTGCTGTTGCTGAGCGATGTTTTATATTTCTTTTTCATTTAGTTTGTTTGTTCTGTTAGTCTGCTAACTAAAGAGTTAGCAGACTACTTTGTATTCAAAAGCATTGTAGGGGTCCTTTACTGTCCTTGTGCAATAGACATTTTAATTTTTTGTTAATTTCTTGTCTACGATTTTGGTTTTATTTGCACTTGATACAAAATAAATATCAATAAACATAATGTAATACATTATTAGTAAAGCTGAGAGTTATAATGTTATGTTAGTTGAATTGGCCAGTATCAGCTCGATACGATATAGGTATGATAAAAAAAAACTAAGCGTGGCTTTTAAACTTAAAAAAAGGTATACGAAAGTATGTGAGCGATAATAAACCAGCAAAACCAGTAACCAAATCTATCTTTCTGCGTCGTTCGTATCTCGTAATCTTCGCTTAACTTTACTGCAGTTTCCACCCATGTAAGTCCTACACAATTTACCTAATAAGTACTGATAAAAAAGCACCGACATACACGTTTAGCCGCCATCGACGGATGTCTCACGTTACGATTGCCAATCATCCGTAATGAATGTCAGACGGAGACTTTTAGGGAACGTTTTAATGGTCATGTGATTTAAAATAATTTCACACATTGAGATTTTAAAAGCTGGTTTGTTGGAGTTTTTTGAAATCATTCTTTAATGTGATTAAGTCATAATGCGAAAAAATGTTCAATTAACCCACTTATAGTTAATCAACTTGTTTTAAATGATGTTTTACTTGTAAGTTATCATCCAGTTGCATCAGTTGCGTAATTATATTTATACATAATTTACTCTACACAAAGTTCTCTTCTAGTCCAATCATAAATAAATAATCAATGTTTTGGAAGGGCATTATAAATCTAAATTAATAAAAATCCCTTCAAAACACAGTTTTACTTCAATTTCGCGGGAAGCCGTTGTCCAAAGGATAATATTTTAATTTTCAAGACAGTAATAACCATAAATTGTTGTTAGTGAATTTGCGGTAGCAACTTATGAAGATTACTTTTAATTTATTTTGTAAACCGTACCCTAAATATATTCCTATCAGATTCTTAAATGAAACAGGTTGATAGCATTTCGTCGTATCGAGATTAAACACACCTTTTTACTTTTTTCTAAATGCTACCCGAGCGAGATAATAATATGATTAATTATTTTTCTTCTTTCTACCCTTGACCCAAATTATCTAAGGTCGGCACAAATTACTTTTGAAACCACAGGTCGAAAAATTACGGAAACAATATTATACTTTAGGTTTATTTTTTAATTTATTTTAATTGAAATTTAAATATTTTACATAATAAAGAGTGTATACCTGCCCTTGAGACTTACAGAAATACCAAGTACTAAGCCATTTATTCGGGATCTTAGTTTTTTTGCAGCATTATTAGAAAGGTACATTATGTTGTTCTGTCCAATTTATTATTTTATTACGGACATCAATTAAAGGACGTTAAATTGTAATATGTTTAATTTTATTACGTGGCATTAAATAAGTTTTTAATTATATTAATTCATAAATTATATTATAGTGACCAGCCGTTATAATTACTTAATAGGTTATGCAACTCAATTAGGTTAAATTAACAAAACAGACAAAATTTATCACACTGACCGTTTTCCACTAGTTTTGCCATCTAGTAGAAAATCGCCTAGGGACTGCTATTTTGTACAATATTTGGTATATTTTAACATTTTAGAGGGATATCAATCTATTTCAAGGTAAAAAATGAAAAGAAAAAAACAATGTTTCTACTAACCTAAAAATAAATTACTTAAAAGCTAAACTAAATAACAGGATTAGATTATTATTATTATTATTTTAGATTAGGATTGTACATAGTTATTTACTTTAGTTTTTATATACTATTTGGATTAAGTGGTAAATAATAACAGCAGGGATGATTATAAATTTTATTTTACTTAATTGTTACTTGTAATTTAGTATCTTTTTATTCTGACAAGTTCTTGTGACATTTCGCAGTTTCAGTTGACTTGATATTTTAGTATTGTTTCTTTTGAAATTGTATTCGCCAGTACAACTGCAATGCAGAAATCCTTGGTTTCTAAGATGCTACTCTTTTCTGCACATTTTTGAATGTTAATTGTGTGCTGGGGAACGATATCAATTGAGACGTTTTCCTGCCAAAAGTAAACTGATTCCTTGAGTGAGTTGATTCAGAACCCCTTTTTGGTACCTAACTTATACATTCCTTTTCTCTTCTACAAAGTTATAACTGCATCGATGTACCTAAAACCAGCTTTGGCGCAGTCTAAAACAACAGCAGGATATATTGCCAAAGATAAATATAACATAATTATATATTATTGTCAGCTTCTTTCTCCGAGAGGGCCCAAAGTGTTAGTGACTTTCTGATATTTTCTTCAATGTACTTCTTTTAACGAGAACAATAACTAGTCCTCCATTCTTTCGCGTTTTATTTGACGGCAATACAACAATTCATTATATTTTTTGCCCTCTACGTTGAGATTTCTTATCTGGATATTTGGATTTTCATTATTTAAGACATGGTTTAAAATCATAGTGTCGCTTTTTGGCTCCTCCTTATCTCCATTATTTATCTCTTGCGTGTAACTAATGTCACTGTCTATAATCTCCTCCTTAATATTGTCTTCGAATGTCATCTCTTCCTGATTATTGGTTTCATTTGTCCTCTCCTCACGCATCTGATTTTCGTCTTTATTTAATAACATTTCTAGCTCTTCTTCTGTTTTAATTTCATCGAGTGCATCTTGAGGAAGATAACTATTTAATCCGGTTTTAGCTTTACAACCAAACATAGCTTCGTAAGGACTACGATTTATTTCTGCGTGAAAAGTTCTGTTCTTCATAAATTGAACAAAGCGTAACCCTTCAGACCATTTTGTAGTCTTGTTAGATTCGAGCCAAGTACAAAGCATATTCTCTATGTCTTGATGAGCACTTTTTTGGGATTGTTGGAATTGGGATTTACCGTGTACGATTTTTAATTCTGGCCACATCGCGCAGACTTCTTTGAGCACCGCGTTAGCGAATTCCCTACCATTATTGCTTTGCAAAATGCTAGGCGCGCCAAATGTAGTGAAAATGTCCAGTAAATGATGTGCTACCTCTTCTGCTTGTTTACTTTTCAAAGACCGCAGCTGCAAAAATTTTGTTAAGTGATCTTGATATACCATGATATGGTTATAATCGCCATCAGCTTGTAATTGCATGTCTATGAGATCAACCTGGCATCTTGAATTAAGCTCGTTGCTGATAATAATCGGTTTCATGACAAGACCTTTTCTTGGCATTTTTCTTTTTATTTTACAAGATTCACATAGATTCAAATACTCTGTGACAAGTTCACCAGTAATATTTTTATATTTTAATTTCAACTCTTTCGTCATTCTAGTTCTACCACCATGTCCAATATTAATATGACAGTCGTGGATTATTTGAAAAGTTTCGTCTAAGTGAGCATAGAAGATAATGGGATTCATTGCATTTTTTACCGGTGTTATGAGTTTTTCTGATGTTCCAATGTTCACAACGTCGTATCTAGATAGCCGCTGGAAATCTTCAGGCGTTTTATTTGTTATCTTGTTTTTTGCTTCTTTCACTTTTATAATTAATGATAAATATTGATCAATTGTAAACAACTGGTTATTTTTCCCTTTATTTGCAAGGAGCGCGGCGATTGATTCATTAAAACGTTTTTTCATAATATTATTATGTTCTGTCATAATTAAAAACCGAAAGGAACGATAGAAAAACGTGACTGTAGAAGCACACGCGGCGCGACCTCCCGTCACAAAATAATCACGAATACTATTGCGTCAGCCGACGAGACAGCGCTGGCGCGCGGGGCAACGGAATGAGGCAAGGGAGGGGAAGTACCGCCGCGATTATAAATAATTGGTTCTCCGTTTGGTCGATGTGATAAATTACCCAGAATTAATCACACTGACTGGTTATTAAATTATTATTATGTATGTTATGGACTGCTTGTTGAATTAGGACGATTGCGATCTGCCTGGACAAACCACGGAGCGTCCGGCCTGATGTCGTGTCGATCTGATTGTTCACAATTTTACTCGACCATGTTTAACTAAATCTTTTTTGTTCATTTTGTAACCTTGAGCATTCAATTGCATAAATATTACGATAACTATGCGCAGCCCGAATAGACAAAAGAGATTCACACATACATGCAGCTGCCGAGCACGAGATACTTTGTAACGGAACTTTACGATGAGCCCATACATATCGCGATACCTATGGTTAAATCGTAAAAAAAATTGCCTCTCATCGCGAAAATTTGATGTACGGTAATTAAAAAATGCCTATAATGTACATAATTATGAGTAAACATCTTTTGGCCAGGCAGATTTCAATTGACTAGTACATTAGTTCCGCAAAGCTGCTACTTCTGGGTGCTTAAAAGCAATGACCAACAAAGTTAAGACGGGAGCCTCTATTTTCTTATGTCAAATCAAGTGTTTATCACTTTGACAGCTCAATTTAGTCATTATACATGACTAAATCGTTTAGCTAGTCATTACGTGCATTAGTTAATTGAGGTAATAACCCATTTTTATTAAATAATAAATATTAGCAGTCCTGTATCTAATAAATGTCCCACTGCTGGGTTCGGGCCTCTTTTCATAATGAGGAGGATTAGGCCATAGTCCACCACTCTGGCCAAGTGCGGATTGGTAGACTTCACACAGCCTCGAGCACTTATAGGCACTCTCAGGCATGCAGGTTTCCTTACGATGTTTCCTTCAACGTTAGCGAGCGATTATTTACATGATACAAACACACATATCTACGAAAAAACGAATCTTAAAAATTTTGTGACACAGGTGTGTGCCTAGTCCTAAGCAGTCTTACGGTCTCCCACTCGGCTATCGCTGCTTTGATAACCATACCACCATTTTTATTATTGAGAGCAAAATACTGAGTGATTACATTTCAAAACCTTGATCTTGTCCGGATTTCTCACGAAAAAGTATGACTAAGCCGGATATCTATAGATATACAAACTAAAATAATTATAGAAGTAAACCAAGCTGTTGAAAGACTAAACAATTTAGGCTGTACTTAAATTAGCATAATCTAATGTGTTTACTAAGCTGAACATTCTACCTGGTAGCAAATTGGCGTGTACTAATGTGAACCTGCAACCCTGCAATGTTATTGGTGCACGTGGGCTTAATGGATTAAACTCAGAACATTAGTTAAAACAGTTACTTCTCGTAAAGCTAAGGTTTACCTATTATACTCTATGTTTATTAGAAATCGTAATAAACCTTGACGTATATAAATTTTGAGTATAACATTATTACCACTATTAGATTATATATTACCATTATTAGATTCTATTCAAGAAAACAATATCTTGATTGGCTTTCCGAAATAAAAAAAAACAATTATTAAGCAGTTTTTTATAATTTCACGATGCATATAAATGGTGAATATGCAATAGATAATTCAAGAAAAGTTGAAAAGATGCAGTTTTGTGAGGAAATAATATTAGTGTGAGCGTAAAAATTATGCTTAAAATAAATTGTTATTATACGATTTTTCCATGTTACCAAAATATAAACGGCCCTACTCAAATTCAACGACCAACACAATATTAAAATTTCTTAAATCAACAACAATAAAAATAATTTGTATCTACCATAACTACAGCAAAGTAAAACCTCACTAAAACTTAACATCTCATCTGTATCTAAAAGACAACATCCAAACAGTTACATTAACACGTCCGTATATCTATCGCCATTATAACCTTAGAAAACAACCTTTCTATAACATTATAGGTTCCGTAATGCACCAATTTGTTCTGCCCCAATTGGTTTGGGTAGCTTCAAGTGCATACTTAAAATAATGAATGGCAAACAACGACACTTCTCACGATGTACCCACTAGACCGATTCTGTGTAATCTCACACACATATCACTCCTGACGAGGCCCAATAAACGTCATATACAGGGGCATTTTGAAAATAGTTTCTTGCTCTTATAGTTCGGTCAAATTAGACCAAAAAATAAGAGTAAAGTTACATAAATTCCCACCAAGCTGAAAATCGGTAAGATTTTCAAAATATCATTAAAAACAAAATTTGAAAGTTCCCCATCTTTCCCCAGAAAGGAAGGTAAAAAAAATGAGTTTTTCGCGATTTTCAGCAAAATAAATATTTCAAACAAAAATTGTATATCATAAAATTATCTACAAAAAATTAATTAATACTTTTTTTTCTACGAGCCACCGTTTTTGATATACATATATAACGATTCAAAAAGTTGTAAAAGTTGTAATCGTCATAATGGGTGGATGACTTCTACATTACACAATTTTTTGTCGCTGCAGTGCTATCTATTCTGTGGCTTTATCCAAATAAAACTGCTGTATTGTATGCAGAATAATATAAAAATTGAATTGTAAGCCAGATATTTAATACGTAAGCCGGGTTTAGTAAAAAAAAGTTAGTAAACAAAATTTAAAACACGTTTTTATTCTATGAAAAACATTTGAGCGCCAGTTTATCCTTCATGTTTTAATTCACTTTTGGATATTAAAGTCCGCACAAGTTGCATATCTTATTACTAGATAATGGTCATACACAAAACTAACAATTATTTAGTATCTTAAATTCATGACACAAGGTTGGTGGCGATACAGTTTATGGGTATTGCCTTTTACATTTTTGTTATGTATTTATAAAATGACTCGTTGCATATAAAAAAAAAATGTTTATTGATCTTGCCATACTCAATACTATGACGGAAACTTTTTAACGCTTAACTTTGTTGAACCTCTTGATAGGTATCATAAAACAATAAAAAAAATTAGATCTAGTATAGACTTAAATAACTTACCTTATATACTTTGAAAAGATAAAACAATAGTACTGTGTTATTTAACCATTTTTAAAATGACCCTGTAAAACCTTATTAACAGACACATTCTTTTAACGATAGCCAAGGAATTCTAGAACAAATTTCGAGTAAGGTAACTGTACATTCGGAGTTATGCTCTTTGATGACGATATTTTGTGAAAACAAGGCAAACAACGTTTAATTAGAGATGTGAGAATTACACTGCTTAGATCTAATTTTATAGTACGGTTCGTTACGAAATAATGTGATGTACTGTAAATTGTATGGCTTTTTCTTCTCATGCCGTAGGGTAAACGTTAACGCAACAAATTACCACTTTTTATGGTAAAATAATACCGGTTTATATACCGGTAAAAATTTAATTAAGTAATAACTTACAGGTTTTTTCAAAAAATACTTTTCTTTTTTACACAAGTTAATAGAAATGTCTGAGACTGCCTCGCTGATCTAGTAGTTAGCGTATGCACTGCTCACCGCGCGGTCTCGGGTTTAATTCCCGGGTCTGGCAATATGTTATTTGTGAACTTTACGTCAGGAAATTCTCAATAGCAGCACGGAATTGGAATTGTCCCCGGTGGATGGCGATAGGCTCATCACCTATCCTATGGGACCTAAACATAACAGGTTAAATGAGGGTGTGGTACAATTCTCCCACACCCTTCTGGGTAATATAGGCGTGATGTTATGTTTAATACAAATGTGATATAGAAGATTAACTATTTTAAACATTTCAGCAGATTCACTTGCACCCGCGATGATCTAATGCAGGAAAACAAAAAAGGGGTTGAAGTCGCCACCTACTGGTCTAAAGCAGTATCATTGAACAAGCCATTGACACGATCTACATCTGAGCACGAACAAACCGCCCACCATATCATCTGGGAGTGTAGTCTTTGGCACAACGAACGTAATGTTATGTTAAATAGCTTACAATTGTCATCTGGAGTGGTAAACTATGAGGATCTCGTATCGAACAGAATTTAGCCGTTTCTGCCATACCTATTATAGCAATCAAATTTAGGCCCCATAGTTTTGTCACTGTCCGTGGTGTCTACACTCTTTCCATATAGACACTTTGTCTATATTTGGCATTACTCAGTCTCCCGCTTTGCTTTGGAGGGAAGTAAAGATACGCATACTTGCCAACTCCAACTATATACTTCTGATTAAATTCGTTGCGGGTTCCAAGACAATTTTAACTCTCCCTGGGATTGCCCGTGTGTCATGCACGGGGCCTTTCAGTTGGTTACCGCTGTAGATCCTGGCGTCACAGGAGTCACAGTGGTGGGCGTGTGGGTGGGATTATATCCCGTTAAAAAAAAAAGCCATTGACACGAAAAGGAGAAAATTTCATCAGATTAGTTAATCTGTAACCACTTATTTGATAATATTATTATCTTATTGTACTATCCTATTTCAACTTATAATTATGACGAAATGCCTCTTAGCACGTCTTGTCACTTTTGCCATTATGGTTCGTCTTTGACGTTATCAACAAAGAAACGTATTTTTTTTTATTTAGACGTTTCTATGTTGATGCCTGTAGTCAAAACTGCCACTCATTGCCGACAGCAATAGCCGGCACTAAATGTATATGACCTATAGGTGGAGGAACCTTATCAAAATAAAGGTATACAGATACCAAATGCAAGATTTTTTTGTGTCATATTTGTATCATGATTTGAATAACCCACACAATTTTGAGCAAATTTTGTAATGAAACCATTTTCATAAACGCAATATTTCGTAGCTACAAGGCAGTGACGTCATGGGGTGCATAAAAGGAGCCTCCCCGAGTGACGTATACAACGATTCCCTACGTCCGGCGCACCCTGGGCAATTCGCGAGTTCTCCAAAGCGAATTGGCTAATCCTTTCACCACGATGGCAAGTCAAAATACAATTTTACTCAACCATCGACACGACGAAGAAGAAGAAGAAGAAGTGACGTCACGCCTTCTTAGCCTTTCGTTGAACGCGTTTAGGCGAGTCTAGTTTTAATAAGCGGCCGTGGCGCAATAGATAAGGCATCGGTCTTACGATCGAGAGGTAGTGGGTTCGATTCCTGGCCATTACACCACGGACGTAAACTTCCTCCTAACACAAGCGAATTAAGCTTAGCTTGAGGGGGTTAACAAGAATACTAGTAATTTGTATTTGCAAATTGCTAGTAAGCTTTTAAAAAAAAAAAGAAAAAGAAAAGAATAAGAAGTAATGTGAATATAAAATTATATTGTCTCAGAAAGCCTATGTAATCAAAAAGTTATCCTTTTAATTATGTTTCTTATATCAAGAGGTTTTTAAATAACATCAATCAGTCATCTAGCCAATTGTCAAGAGTGACAAACCTTGCTAAGGTGACTGTACAGAACCTTCTATTCCTTAAACTGTCTGGTTCCACCTTGCATTTGTTTAATAACATAATTTACTTGGTACGTTTCGTGTTTTATATCACAAGTGCTTAAGTTAAAGCACCTACTTAAGTTTCTAACTGTTGTTTATCTCAAGACTTATCAAGTACCAATTCAACGAACACAACGTACATTAAGATTACTTAACAGAGTACAGTAGTGGTAAGAAGTAATCTATACATATAATAAAATTGTAAATGAGCCATGTTTATACTTACACTGAGAAAATATAATGACAAACATTTGAGTGGACTTCATGACTACAGCAATAGACAAAACATATTATTTTGTATGTCTTTTTGACTTTATGTTTAAATGAGCATCACACCAAAAGTGCAGAACTAAGTTGGATGCTATTTTAACAGTTTTGTAGCTGCTAGTCTTACTTAAAAACTGGTAATATTTCGTCTTTCTACATATTTATGGCTACACATCAATTTATACATTTTCAGTATACCTTTACAATGCAAGACTATATACCTTATATTAGAAATGTATACCATGTATAGCTTGATGAGTACCAGTGTATACGTCACTTAGAAAAAGCTTAGGAATATTAACTAATATAAAAAAATAAAATAAATAAATAAATGACACACAACGCTGTCTAGGTACTAGAATAACTTATAATAATACATATATATACTTTTCTATTGTACATAATATATAAGTATAAACAATATATCGTTTAACTTTTACCAATAACAACGCGGGTGAAGCCGCAGGCAGGCGTAAGCTAGTTTAATCTGAACACGATGAATGAATTGAATTAATACTTGACATTTGAAGATCAGATTGAAGATCTCGGTCAATATGATAAATCAATTATTTCGCTATGGGTAATGCAAATAGAAGCACTTTCGAATAACATGGCGGCGCTATTATGTCATGTATTTTGATGTTATCGACTAAATAATAATACTGTCTCGGTTGGCATAATAGCATGTACGAATATTCATCTGTCATAAATAAATCAAATAACCTGATGATAGGCTTTAAGACATGTCACGTATGTTACACTACTAGTTTTTTATATTAGTCAGAAGCAACCTTTGTTAAAATATTTATATAAAGATTCAATAACTTTTGTGAGAGATTTAATTATTTATTTCTAAACTATCTTCAATTACATCGCATAACTTAGGCGTCCCCCCACATTAGGCGTGCCTGATCGTCGGTCGGGTGGGCGCGCTCACACGTCACACGGCAGCAACACGTGATGCCGTGTGATGTGTGTGCAGCTGGCGCGCCCACGCATCTGACGATTGCGCACGCCTAATGACAACGTTTCAGTGATGCGGAGAAGTCAAAATACGTATAATAAATAATGTTTAGGCCTATTATTTAAGCAAAAAAATAACAAAAATAATATTTATTATTTATTACATACTGAACACGATAAAGGTTATACTTAATACAATATTTACTACAGAAATATAGAATATATATTCACAATATACTACACATTATATAAAGGTATATATACATACATGCATAAGTAAATTTTTTTAAGGAAATAATAGCTTGGCTTATGGAACTATGTGAATCAAGTCGATCTTAAATTGAATTTTAATATAAAATTCGTGCCTTACCTGTACCAAAACCCATAACAACAACTATTGCAACAGCATTTTATAGATATAAAAATATCTTACTCATAATTTAATATCGATCAACCTGATCGCATCATGCGTGCGCGCAGAGAATGAAAGCTACATTAGCTACATACCTATACACAATACAACATTTCTTTTTAATTGTCTATCATCAATAAAACTTATTGCCATTGAATCAAACGTCAGACGAAACCATAAAAACGGTTCAGTGAGTGAAACAATTTACTTCAATGTTTCGAGTGAAATCTTTATTGCATACTTGTAACTTGATCGCTTAAGTAATTACAGCAAGATTTAATTGTTTCGGTGGAAAGTGAAGGTGTTATCTTATGTGATTTGTTAATGTGAAATGATGGGTAAAATGATTGAATGTTTTGGTTCTGACTGCTACGTAATAATAGTACAAATACTTCGACTGACATAATAATATACTAATAATCTTACTTGAGTAGTGATTTATTATGCTAAGAAACTGTCGAAAAATTATGAGACCGGCAGGATTTGAACTTGTGACCTCTGCATACTGGGCAGCCGCTTTAACCACTCAGCTACGGTCGCCTCTTGCTAGGAGCCTAAATTTATCAACTGTGTGACGTCACGTAATGACGTAGGAATAACGTAAAATAAGTAACGTATAATTTGCTAAGCATAGCTAAATGCTATAAAAATATATTATGTTTTTAGTCTTTCGCGATTTGAGAACATTTTTCAAAAATTAGACAATGGTCTAAATCGCGTACCTAATTATTATAAAGGTAAAAATAAAAATTGTTACGACTAAATGAGGGCTGTGGACAATATCCGCGCTGCACGGAAACGACGCTGAGCTTCACCAGTCGGCTCGTGACCACGAATGATGCAAGTCATTTTGAAATGTCGAGCATAGGTATTAATTTACCTTTATAATAATGACGCTGTAAAAATAATCAATAAGTAATTAATTATTATTCAATTTCGGTTTGTAAAGGTAAAGTTTAGCAATATTATTAACTGATTTTGATGAGAGACTTGCAAAAATCTAGAAATCTCTCAAACTATCTTCCAACCTCGACACAAAACCATAATCATCACTGCTGGGCCTCTTCTCATGATTAAGGTTAAAGGGTGAGTAGGGTTAAGCCATAGTCCATCACGCTGGCCAAGTCCGGATTGGCAGTCTTCACACACCCTTGAGTTCTTTTTAGGCACTCTCAAGGATGCAGATTTTCTCACGATGTTTCCTTCACCATTAGCGAGTGATAATTTAATGATAAATTAAAATAAAAAATGATCACTACACCATGATAATACAAGTATTTTGAAACTGTTTGCAGTACAGACAAAAGTGTCTCGATACAGTTTTATTGCCTGTTAGAAAAGGTTATTATTCTTTAGCCATTGTACTACAAAAAGCTTTCTATTACATTACATAATTAGTAAAAGCTACTAGATATTGCTAATTAAGATCATTGTGCTTAAATATTTTAGCTCTATTATAGAACCATAATAATATATTATATAGCACGGGTTAGATTTGCTGAACTAATATGAAATAAAGTTATACTAAGAAACAGTTGAAAAATAATGGGACCGGCTGGATTTCAACCTGTGACCTTACTGCACACCGGGCAGTCGCTTTAACCAACCAGCTACGGTCGCCTCTTGCCAGGATCCTAAATTTCTCATCTGTATTTTACGTGATTTCGTGACGTTGAGAAAGTTTTTGGTTGACTAGTCTACCAGTGACATTCTGTTAATTCATATTAGTCCTCGTGGGAACACTTTAAATATGGCTCTAGATGTTATTTAGGGAACACCGCTTTTGCACTAACCCATGCAATACATTTTTATGCTTAAGGGAAATTGGCAAAATCTTATCACAAACTTTTAATTGAAGAGGAAATAAAAACATTAACATAACATCTCGCCTATATTACACAGAAGGGTCTGGCAGAGGTGTACAACAACCACACTTCACCTGTTATGTTTAGGTCACAATCCAACTCCGTGCTGCTATTGAGAATTTCCTGACGGAAAGTTCACAAATTACACTTTGCCTGACCCGGAAACCGAATCCGAGACCTTGCGGTAAGAGGCGCACGCTAATTGAAGAAGTTTTGAAGAGGAAATGACAATTGTATTTTTATGTAAACTTTTAACTCCTTTTATATTAATATTATTAAAACCGACGTGAGGGTGAGGACATTATTATTGAGTATACGGGTTACTCACGTTACTTTAGCCGGGATATGCCGACTAGTTTTGAATCTAGTACGTAGATTCATTAACTGGGCTATTATTCGTGTGTCGTCGCCTCCACACTGTGCGAGACGTCGCTCTGTGCAAGACATCGCGCACGTAAAGTAACGTGAGTAACCCGTATTCTCATTATTAATGTCCTTTTATATTATTGCATGTTTTGTAAATCCCTACCACATGACTCATTTCTCATAAAACCAATCGCGTTTAACCTTCCCATCTGATGCTATTAATCAACCAGCTTTTTTCCATCGTATCTATTACAGTATTTAATTATCCATTCCATGGTAACTATAAATCAGTGAAGGGTATCCCTCGAGGCAGAGGCTGGCTACACTATTATCATACGCCCACAGTTTGCTCAAGATCGAGATAACATTCATGGGATAGTGTAAGATTGTCACCAGGAAACACGCACTTATTTTAGCAAAATGTATGGATTAAGGTATTTACATGCATAAATATAACATATTGGTTTTTTAAAGCTTACTATAAATTTGCAAATTCAAATTACTAGCATTCTTGTTAATTCCCTCCAGCTAAGCATAATTCATTTGTGTTAGGAGGAAGTTCACGTCCGTGGTGTAATGGCCGGGATTTGAACCCACGACATCTCAACCGAAAGGCCGATGTCTTATCCATTGCATCAGAGATATTGTTTATGTCAAATTTTGATACCTACAATCCTACTAAGATAACTTTATTATTGATCTTTACATTTAACAAAAAAAATATTTTACAGGCATTAAAAATTAAATAATAAAAAAAACAAAATCATACCTAACTATTTACAGCTGGAAGAGAAATAAAACTAAAAAATTTAAAAAATTAAAAGTTATGCGTCAAAAAATACTTCCGGATCTATGTCAAATGCGGGTGACGTGCCCAGAAGGCTGGCTGCATTGCCGCGTTGAATTGCAATGCTCAACCTTTGAGAAAAGTAAAAACTAGCCTTCTGATCACGTGAAGTGTCGATCAGTCTTTTTGATATCTCTTTAAAAAGAGAATGGGCACTTGCACTCCTACTAAGTAATATTATAAATTCAAAAGTTTGTGTAGATGTGTAAATTTATTCTTGACGCAAAAACTACGGGGTCAATTTTGATGATATTTTGCACACAGCTGAAGGAGCTTGGCTAAAAAGACGCCGCGTGGACTGATTGATCTTGCAGGTTAAGCAATGATAACCGCGGTCGACCGCCGATGAGTGACCATTTTTAAGATAATGAGTTTCCCTCCGTGCCTCGAAAGCACGTTAAGCCATCGGTCACGGATGCCATTTGAACATCTATGGCAGTCGTTTCTGATATTCAGAGGCCTGAAAGTCTGACAATTAGTCTAACAAAGAGTATCGTATTATGCCCCAAGTGCTTTGCCAATTCAGCTATGGATTCGTATGCTGCCGGACTCGAAATTTCTCAACTCTTTTTGTGCCAGCTTTTAGCTAGACGAACCTTATTTGGTTTTAGCGCCATCTATGTGATGTGATAAGTCACTATTCACATACTGTAAGTTTGAATTAAGATCAACACTGTTACTGTCAAGAGATGACGCATTTTTATCAAATAATTGTAATATTTTTAAAGCAAATTTTAGCTTTGCTATGCCTTTTTGTAATTTATAAAATATTAAAGTTGAAAAATTAAGAATCCAGCAGGACTCGAACCTGCACCCCCTGGGTATACGCCCCAAGTGGGGCGTATACCCAGGGGGTGCAGGCAAGGCATAGCAAAGCTAAAATTTGCTTTAAAATATTACAAGTATCGCATTACCTTGTACTGGGTTATGAAGGTCTGATGGCAGTAGCTCCACGTAAAATACTAATATTCAGCTAAATCCGTTGTTATTTATTAATTGAGAAAAGGCTCGGCAGATTAATTGACGAAACTAGCCTAGATTACTTTTTATCGATGTACCACGGGGGCAGTGCCGTGGGTGAAAGTTAGTATGGAAGCTAATAATAAAGGTAGGAAATGTACCACCTCTTTACCGACAAATTGTGAAAATATATTTTCAAGAGAGATGAAGACGAATCTCTAACAAAGTTAAATTCCAAGGGATACAAATATAATAGTTAAGAAATTGCGGTATTTTAAGTTTTTTTGCTTAAACCTAATTTAGTTCTGTGATTAAACTATTGCCGAATAAAAAAAAAGTAATGTTCAATAAAACAGAAATTAAATTCGACTTTTTTGAAGAGGCGCATGTTTAGAAGAATCGAGATGGTATCAATTAAGCTTCGACTACATTCAATCTTGTAACCGTTATTCGAAGTCCTTTACGTATTCAATTTCGAATTGCATTGAGAATCAAAAAACTCTTTGACAGGTAAAATCAGTTATGTACAAAATACGTGTCTGCGAATTCGGGTCAGTTTTTGTTGCGTGTTTTTTTCACCTATGCTATCGAGATTTGAGTTAGGCCAGACCGGTGTTCACAACAAAAGGCGTTACATGGAATTCTGTATGCTGTGACTAAATATTCCTAATCTCATTTAAGCCTCATCATATCTTTGAATATAAGATTATTTATTATGTTGTGAATTATGTAAAACTTAGGCGTCATATTCTTGCAGTTTGCATTGCGTATTTTTAATTGATCTCATATTATTCCAAACACTTTTGTTATAGATTGTCCGAACTTTTAAAACGACTTGCGGAAATGAATGAATTCATACTTGCCAGC
Organism: Hypena proboscidalis; assembly: GCA_905147285.1. NCBI lineage: Eukaryota > Metazoa > Arthropoda > Insecta > Lepidoptera > Erebidae > Hypena > Hypena proboscidalis. The sequence continues at coordinate 6,524,174 of LR990132.1, forward strand.
CCCGGATATGGTAGCAAGGGAGTCAATTGCACACTCGATTAGTGTTGTCACCCTAACAGTCGAACGACTCTCACAGTTTTTATCGAGTTTTTTGACATTGGCGCTCGATTGATTCCGATTCGAGTTGCATTCGATCACAATGGGTGCCGGTCATGGCCGTCAGAGGCAAGTGGTGTGGACAATCCGGTAACCGCATGCTAGGACGCCCTCCCATGTAAATTACTAATTCTTCCTCCGATAAAAAACTCATTGGGCACGTTAACCCGTTTCATTTAGCTGCCAGACTTGTTGTGCTCGTGACAGCTTGTAATTTAACTGTACAAACGGGATGTGATCTAGACGTGATCCCTTAGACAAGGTTGCTTAACTCATGCACACAAATAAAACTATAAATTAAATTAACTACTATTTGTAATTAACTTGACGGGAATTGCAAATCAGAGTGGGAATGGAGAGTAATTAATTAAAATTAGGTTAATGACTGTCGTCGGTAATTGAATTGTTTCAATTAGTACTGAATTGGCTGGCTTTGAGTATAAATGCTAACAAAGGTGAGCAAATAAACAGGTTTACATAGGAATAAAGCCAGGTTTTAGCCGTAAAAAGAAAAGTTTGATTACAATTGTTTGTCCCGGAGTAACCCCGCCGCGAGTACGCCCGTAGGCGTACAAAATGTGGTAATTTGTAATTTAACTTGTGATATCAAGAAAGGACTTTGTTAACTAGGTGTGTTTTGTGAGCTGTTTCACGACTTTACTGCTTCATTCAAGATTGTTTGTACGTGAAAGATTTTGTTTAGGAGTTAATGTCCTTTAAAGATTGTTTAAAAGTCGCAGAATTACCTCAATTTGTACAAATAGAATGTTTCAGAATATAATATTAATAAAAGTACCTACTTAACATACCATACGTTACTCGTTATGTTAATGTTATCTTAAGGAATTGAAAGTGAACGAGATTTTTAAGGTTGTAATGACTTAGTGCAATTCAGGCTTTTGATGTATTGAGGATTGTAATTAGTATAATTTATTATCTATAATTAATTTTTATATCATTTTTTGTAATGTTTTGACGTGTTCAAGCGCCTCCTGGGGCCTTTGAAAATGAATGATTTGAATTTTGTTTTTTTTTATGAACTGTCTATAACGTTAGCTTAAAAAATATGCATCCCACTGTTTGTTCTGATGTGCAATTTTTAAATTTTAAAGTAAGAAATTGTCTTAATTGCACAACGTAATAAATCGTCCTAAATATTTTTTAACATGGCAGTCTATGCATACTTACCCACCGATGCAAAACTGAGCAATTGCAAAACAGTTACAAAATTATTGCATTCATCTGTGCCGTAAAAATATCAAATCAGTGTTGTTTCACTAGCCCAGCAATGTTCCGCATCGCTAGCACAGAAAACGTATTGACTGCGATTAGCTTCAATCACGTAGCAGGCAATTTGTTACCCAAATTCACGTCCGCTACTAATTTCATGGCGATATATTTAGCAAATAATTTGTAGGAGTTTTAATCATTCGGTTGAACGTGGATATTAAATTTAAGGCAAGGGTTCTTGAGCACTGTAAATATATGGCAAAAGGGTAAAAAAACAAGCTTGTCAATGCATTATTTGCTAATAATTTAACTAAGTCATTGGTGTAAAATTTTCAGATTGTTTGCCTGCCATTCCGAATATGGCTCATTTTAAAAAGAAAACATGTTCTAAAACCAAAAATACAACTCGACTAATATAAGTTTGATATTGCTTTTATTATATTTATTTTAAATCTATCTTTGTTATAGACCTCCTTTTAACCGACTTCAACAGGAGGAGGTGTACGATTCATCGCAGATTTTTGCTAAAAATCCCTGGCCGTTTTTCTTTTGCCAGCTGGCTTTCTAATCTATTATATAAAAAAATATTTTTAATTCTGATTTTAAATGTTCGTCACTTGAATAAAATACTTATCAAATCGTGGCAACTCGCCTTAATACCTCATTAGCAAAATAATCTGTTGTCATAAATTCCTCGGGTGTAAATCGCCTTTTAGAGCAAAAGTTGTGCAGTATGAGTAACAGCTTGATACCAATTAAGAGGAGCGGCTGTGACGTGGAAAGGCCGGTCTCTGGCACCGGGTCGATACAGGGTTGGGTATCACTGACTTTAACACTTATGTCCATATTTGTTTTTATTAACTGCTAGCATAGCGTGTAAATACTTTAATATCCATACTATGTTAGTAATTTTATATAATAGTAAATAGTAATTTCATTAGTGTCAAGTAAATAAACTTTTTGACACGAATGAAAATAGAGGTCTCCTATTGTTCACAAAGCAACTATCAACTAAACCGTTTAGTTCATGTTTTCGCGATAGATGGCGTTAGCATTGAATTAGATCGCGCTATCGAAATGTTACACACCTTTAGTAGGGCAAATCATCCGTAGAACTTGCATAGATCAGAACTCTATTTTAGTGATTTATTTTCAACCACATAATTATGTGTTCACATAAGATCAACGGAGTACCTATTAGTTCGGTATCAAAGATCTATGACGGATGACATTGACAACGTCAAGAAGTGACACTCTCGTAGGCCACATTTCACCTATTATGTTTAGGTCCCATGGGATAGGGGGTAAGCCTATAGCCAGCCACCAGGCACAATTCTAACTCCGTGCTGCTATTATGAATTCCCTGACGCAAAGTCCATCGAGGCATATTAATTTCTCAATTAGGAAGATTCTTGTCATGAAGTAAATGGCAACTGTCTGCCCACTGATCGACCCCGGGAGCTGTATTATAATTATCAATAGATATGAGTGTCTGATAGTTACCCAACCCAAAATTCTCTCTTAGTTGCTCAAGAAAATAAAATAAATGACGCTTGCAACCCTATTGGTTCGTCAACCCGGCTTGTCGACATTTGTTTGTCACCGTGTTGTCTGAGTGTAAAGTTGGGCTGAAAGTGAGAGTAGCCGGGTTGAGCATAATAAAATTAAAAGCGGTCAGGCTGCTCCTAATTTAGCCGGTAATTAGCCGGTCAGGGATTTAGTCAGTCTATAACCAACCCTTCTATCAGGCAATGTAAAAAATAGTTTAGGCAACCCTATTGAAGCATTACACAGGCTTGTCGACGTTCATCTGTCCATGTGTAAAGTCTTGCTGAAAGTGAGAGCGGTCGGGCCGCACGTAATTAGGCCGGTAATTGGAAAAAAAAACTGGTCAGGGATTAAGTCACTCTATCACCAACCTTTCTATCAGGTGATGTAAAAAATTGCTTAAACAAACCTATTGGAGCATTACCCATGCTTGTCGACATTGATCTGTCTACGTGCAAACTCCTACTGAAAGTGAGAGCAGTCTAGCCGCGCGTAATTAGGCCGGTAATTAGCTGGTCAGGGATTAAGTCACTCTACCACCACCCTTTTTATCAGGCAATATAAAAAATAGCTTAGGCTACCCTATTGGAGCATTACACAGGCTTGTCGACATTCATCTGTCCACGTGCAAAGTCTTGCTGAAAGTGAGAGCGGTCGAGCAGCTCGTAATTAGGCCGGTAATTAGCCGGTCAGGGATTGTGTACATCTGCACACGGCTTCCGTTACACCGATATTGTTTGTAGGATGAGTAAGAGTGAATGTTGTAGGTCGTCCAGGCTTTTTATAAAAAGTCTGGTTGTATGTGTATTTTCCAAAAAAGGATTTCTGGATAAACTGCTTGGTGGTAGTAATAAAAATATAAATGGAAATTTTCAATTCAATCAAAGTTACGGTATCAAATAAGAAGATTAAGATCAAATCAGATAAAAAAGAAAGAGATAAGATACCGATGAGATCCAAAATTGCTGTAACAGTATAAAATCTAAAACTCCATTACCAAATTATATGTTGCATCACGAAGCCTTAAATTGTGTTAAAATAACACCTATTTCTTGTAGAAATAACAAGCGTATGTACTATTATTAAAGGTTTAAACACCTCTGTGATAAGTTGATCATGTAGATAGCAAATATGTGTCCGCACCGAGAGAAACTCATGACACAACACAGATCTCATAATCAGCGCAAGTACAGCATTACAACTCAGTGAAAACGTTCCACCATTTATTACATAAAGCCTACTAACGGAAGGTAGCCATTAGGTTAGCCTTTAGCTAAATAACTAGTCTAACTCGATACGGCTGATTCATAAATACTATCGAGTATTTACTAGACGACAACTGCCTGACCCCCACGGTCTAACTAACAGCGTATAACTTATGTATGGACCATATTCCTGATCTTATCTCACTAGTTAATGTTTGTCAGTAAGATATTAAATCTTCGTGTAACATGTGAGTATATCACCAGGAGCTTGAAGTGAATTTAAACTTGTAATAAAGTTTACACGAATTTTCCTACAAAGTAATTAGGTTTCTGATTAATGATAACGTTTAAACAGTTTTGTAAATTTTGGTTGCTACTTATATTATCTGCCAATATTTCAATTAATATTAAAACTAATTTAAATTAGAATTATCTAATAAAAAAGTATAAATTAACGAATTAGAGCGAAAGATTTGATTAATGATTAAAAGGTCTTGTTTGAAATCTTGAAAAAAGATAGAAGAACAATTTAGAAAGGTAAGTAATATTGCAAGAGACTAGCCGCTCGAATTAGGTAATATATTTTTCAAACCACAATGTCAATTGCTGTAAAAATAATGTTGTACAATTTACCTTTGCAGCAAATAGCTATATAAATCCTACATTTTACTGACCTGATTTTAAAAGTCGCTGCTGGAAACCGTCTAAATCGTATGCTCCGTATTTGTCCCATTTAGAGTTTTTACGACTTTTGGTTGTGAACTTTTTGGACCCTAATTTGTTTCTCTCCCACTGGGTTGAGTACCAAAAAGGTGGTTTCAATGTCATTCAAGAAATACAACTGAATAACTTTATTAAAGAGTTGGTTTCATTCATGAATTTATGAATACATAAGTATCCTTTTTATTTGTTTTAAGCGACAATGAAGATAAATTATTTTAAAAATCGGCTTTCAAAACGTATGACCTATTTTATAAGAATAATTTGCTATTTTCCTTTCAATAAAAGTGGTGAATCAACGATGTCGGGCGTTAACTAGGTTATGATATACGAGATACTAACATAAAACAACTAGGTACAAAAAATATTTTTACACTTTCTAGAGTAATCTAGACTAACCGGTATAGATAGATTGATTTTATTTCAATAAATTCCCATATCAAATACCAGTATCTTATCTCTTTCTTTTTATCTGATCCAAGATTGTCAATAATCCACAAAAACAAATTGTAGATGCAACGCTTCATCCGACTACGATTAATTTATCTATGTTTACTAGTTATTAAACATACATAATTAGTGCTTGCTTTTGAGATGAGGCCCTTAAGTTCAGGCCTTGAGATTATTACACATTAGGAATTATATCGTAGTCAGATGAAGCGTTGCATCTACAATTTGTTTTTGTGGATTATTGACGTCCATTTCATGGGCTGTAGTTACCACATAGCGGACTATAAGCTACAAATGTTGTATAAAAAAAGAAGTTACCTTGTCTTACTCACACACGCAAAAATGCACATCTGATTCATGCACAATGTACACAAAACACCGGATAAGCTTGCGTGAGCGCAACAAAAGGGTGGTAGTGAGGTCTGGGAATCGATCCCAGGCAATGAGGAAATCGCTGGAGCCCCGCACGAAAATCGCTGCGGCGTGAGGGCAACACCCGACCAGCGGTAGCTTTAATCATTATTTTCTGGTGTTATTAGTTAAGACCCTATGGTTGGCTGGGAGTATGCGAAATATTTAAGTATTGTTGAAGAGTAAAAGTCGGAAGCAGGTGCAGTTTTTAATGTCTTTTATATTCGAAGAGCATTAAAAGCTAGTGCCACAGGCTCCTGATAAGTTCATAATGAGATCTTCGTTACTTTTTTGACTGATTAAAATTTTATTTTTGTTGAGTTGTCAGGCGGTTAACTATATAAAACTAATCAGGAACTGTTAATTACTTAACAGGTATTATAAAGTCACCATCAACTATTGTCAACAAGTCAACATCAAATATTGACTTATTTAAAATAAAAATAATACAGAGACTACTATTGAACTTTTCTTTATTCCGCATTTTTCTTTAAATTTGACGAAATAAATGAACAGCCCCAAATTAATTCTCTTAGGGATAAAATATACCAGTTATTAAGTTAGACCTCCAGTCATACAACAATAAAAACCGCATCCTATTCCATGCAATATAATTTGTGTGATGCGCGTACGAACTAAGGACAGACAGACAATAAATCTATGAAAAAATATTTTTTTTTCTACTGCTGTTATAAAGACCCCTCGTATTATTTTTCTTAAATATCTTCAAAAAATAGTATTTTGTTTTCTACTGCTCTGATAAAAACCCCGAATATTGATTTTCTTAAATATCTCTAATGTACAGACATGACAAATGTACATTAGAAATACTTTTATTATATTATGTATAAAAGAAGCAGAAAAGAAAAGCAATATCAACATTAAGTGGTAGCTTTTCATTTCTGTAGAAACAAGGTAGAACTGAAACAATTAAAGCTAGTGTTCTCGTCTCGTAAAAATAGACGATATTGCACTCGAGTGAACGTCGCAAGAGGCGACCTAGAGGTTATATAAATAGCGCTATCACCTTTGAACTAAATGCCTTCTAGAGATGACATGTGTCTGCGGTGGAATTTTAAGATTGGCTATTCATCTTAAAACCGATTTTAACGGTGAAACGTAAGTTATTATCATACTAGCAGCAACGCTCGAATTAGCCCGTGTTTTTCAGGAATAAATTAGATTCCTTATGTTTTTATTTAAATCAGTTCTTTCAGCTTTTGAGTGTGGAATTTTTTTATTTAATAACATTACCAAGAATGAACAGAAAAATAATGTAACTAAAAATAATTAATGACTAATAATAAAACTATATAACACACACACACACATACAATTAACAGCGGATACCGTGGCGAGAAGGCTGGCAGCATTGCCAAAAACCAGCCTTCGCGAGAAGCGTCGATTAGGCATTAGTTACGATTAAGCATATTTCCACAAAGGAATAAATCAAATTATAGGTGCACAGTACATAATTATGAATTACATGATGACCCGCGCTGCTATACCCGTGTCAAATGTTTACAACGCCATCTATTTAATTTTTGCGTAAACTCACTTCTAACGGAAAAAAAGCCCTAAATTCACCCTCTTAGGAATAAAATTTAGAGAAATCCAAGTACAGAAATTCATTTATTTTTATTTAAGTTTAACTATGTGAAATTTCGTGCTCCTAATTTCAATAACAATGGACTTTGATACAACCGTTCATCCCTCATTTTATACTTCGGTGTGGAATTGGCAAAAATCCCTTCTTAGTGCGCCCCTACGCCATGTTAGGACCTTCATACAAAATTTCAAGTTTCTTGCCCTAGCAGTTCTTTGCTGCTAGGGCTAGGAACTGCTTTTCATTTTGGTTAAAACCATTTTACATTTTGGGTGTAGTTGGACATTATATTAATTACTTTAATTATTATATAGAAATCATATTTGGACTTAAAAAATTAATCAGAAACAAGGCATATTTGACAAATTTTCGAAACTTTAACCCGTTAAATCTATGATAATGTAATGACAATAATCTAACCAAAACGAGAAAGTTATTACCACGATTCGCCGGCAATAAAACGCACTTTAAAATTATAGGCTTTTACACAGTGACAAATCTCATTACCACGGTGTGTTCCAAAAAGTATTAACAATTGGCACATCGATTAACACGCACGAGAATCACGAATGCACGAACAGTAAGAGTGAATAAAGCAACTGTTATTAATTGATTCCGCCTTTTGCTTTTGTTCATATGATGTAATAAAATAAAAGTAGCGGTACTTTGACGGCAGCTATTTTTGTTTGACGGTACAAAATAAAGATTACTTCCACGTAGGGCTGTCCTTTTTCACAAAAATTCTAGGACATCAAAGGGACGTCCAAGAGGGGTTTTTATAGTCCACGTTAAACAGGAATGTTTTTTTGACTTTGTGTAACTCCATTATCTTTTTTTCCTAGTCAGCGTATGCGCCTCTTACAACGGGGTCTTGGGTTCGATTCCTGGGTTAGGCGAAGTGTTATCTATGAACTTTCCGTTAGGAATTTCTCAGTAGCAGCACCCTTCTGGGTAATATAAGCGTGATGTATCATTATTTTATGTTTAACATAAAATAACATGTTACGTTGTTTTCATTTTTGTTATTGCAATAAAATAACAATCATGCTTCTCCAAAGCAAGGTGATTACTAACAGACCTAATTAACAGATATATAATTATTTCCTGGCACCTTTTTGGTAATTCCAACCATGAGTTATAAGATGTCTTTACGTCCAACGCAATTACCTCAATAACTGTATTACCAAGTGCAGTTACAAACCTATTAGATCCGACTATCCAACTATTCAAACCATTGAAACTGCGAGTTCCTTCGCTTTGAAAAATGGCGATTTTATCATAACAATAAACAGCTTTGTTACTCTATGGTTGTACCAACAAACGAGATATTATCTTGTTTTCCCATCTCACAGTTAAGATTGAGTTCATTTTGTAGTACAAAATTGCAAACAAATTTGCTTGGACGGGAATGTTAGATTACTGTTGTTGTTCACGAACTTATTGTACTTCTTTTCGTCCGTGTTGGTAAAACACACACTACAGTAAAGGGTATATCAATAATGTTATTCGTTTCGGCATATGTTTTAGTTTTAGTTTATTTCGACTATGTTATTATTCTTCCATTTTCTATATAACTAGTCTTGTATTTAATGGAGTAAGAGACGCGATTATAGGATAGAATGACGTCTTATTCTTATGAGAGAAATGTAACGACTTTGAAATGGATAAATCAAGGTTTTATTTTTATTCAATTTAAATATTCCTGTTAACCCTCTCCAGTCCGTGGTGTAATAGCTAGGATTCGAACCCACGATCTCTCGATCATCAGACCGATGACATATCCATTGTGTCACGGCTGCCTAAACATTAAAGTGTTGCAGACATCTCAATATCTTTTCATTCTGACTAGCTATTAAACTTGAATGAAAAGGTGCAAACAATCGTATAATGAATCATCTAATAATGTTTGTTTTTGACAATATTTCAGGTAATTGTAAGTTATTCAACACCAATTTTTTATAGAAAGGAAAATAAAAATAAAATCACATGTTGCGAAGGAATAAACATTCTTTGTGAAATGAAAATAATGGTAAATAAGTTAGTAGATACGTTAAATACCTCTCGTCTAAGTAATGAAAAGGAAATAAGGCATGATTAAAATAAACTGATTATTTCAGATTATTCAATACCAATTATTCTATTAAAATTTTGCGGAAGAAGTTCTTTCTTCTTTCTTTACATCTTTCGTCACATGCTATATAAAAATAACAAACACTTACAGGATAGTTTCTAAGTGAAGTGGCAGTAGATGCTGCGTTTACAATAGACCCTTGATTGCTGTGCAGCGTTTTCAAACTCCGGCTAAGTCCAAAGTTTGCAAAAGTGGTTTCACTGATTTCTATTTCGAGACCGATATTAGACGGATGTTCAATATGAAAAATAAAAATGTAGTTTAAAAAAACTAAAAAACACGCTTTTAAAGTAAAACTAAAAAGTGAAAAATAATTCCTAATATAAGCTGAAAATGGTAATGAACAAAAAATACTAGTATTATTGTGAAAAAGCGTGCGTTGCTCGATAGACGAAAAATATGGCACAGCGCTTTTTTTAAACTATATTTTTATTTTAAATTTATTTTTGAATTTTTATTTTTTTATCGAATTAATGCATTGTCATCGATCTTTGACAGGTGTGCAAAATTTTAATGAAATCCGAGTCCAAAGGAGTCGATTTCGGTTACATACATACATACATACAGGTGCTAATATAAGCGTGTTAAAAAAACCTTGGCTTTATCGTTGAGCTTTACGTCTACTTGAAAATGAAATACCTCTCGTATCAGTAAATATATATTTATTTTTTAATAATGAAAAGAAACTGAGAAGTATTTTAGATTATTCAATACCAATTCATGCTTGTAAGTTATGGGAAAGAAGTTTTCTTTTACATGTTTCCTTACATGCTACAGATTGCTAATAAACTCTTACAAGTTATTTTCTATGAGAAGTTTTCGTTGGTGTTTTTACAAAAGACCCTTGATTAATAATGCAGCGCCTTCAAACGCCGGCTAAATCCCAAAGTTAGTGTAAGTGGTTCCATTCCATTCCAAGATCTATTCTTTTGAAACCACGTTCACCCTTGGTGTTGTGTTTGGTGTGACCACTATTCAATGTAGATCAGGAATCGAACCTAGATTGTTTGCCGGTTGCATTATGTTATTTTATGTGTTCAAATGTATTTAAACTTAGAACTCCTAGAATACAAAAAATAAGAACTTTTATATAAGTTTACTCAATTTCAATTTTGCCTCAAGTTATATCCCCAAATACAGAATAAGTATAGAAATATATTAAGAGTAATTTTAACTACTCTTAATGATATTTTTTTATATTAAGTTAGTATTTCAATGAAACAATCTCTTTTATACGCTATATAAAATTCGCATATTTAGTGCAGAATAGATTTTGTAGCATTTGTCACGTATTTTCCCAAACAAATATACACTGCAAAATCATTTTCGCATACGTTTATACTGACTCCTATGGCCCATCAACCTTGGTACTCCATGCCTTGTATTAATTACTAGAAAAATATATTTATATCTACGCTAGTTCCAAGTTGACGACAAGCATGATCATTTGTACACCATCTCCCGGCTCCAGTGCAGCGGATGCAGCGATTTGCTATAATTTAAATGGTATGACTATCATTTTATCGTTTAAAATGGAGGATACTACAGAAACCGAGTGTGGTTAATGATAAGTAATAACGTATATTTACGTGTGGCGACTTGGTGACGTCTCTAAATTATAGGCATTTGACTTTGTGAAGCAAACAGTGCGGCAGCGGTAGCGGTAAATTGGTTAATGAATGATAGAAATAATTACTTATTTATTAATTGCCTAGACAAGTTAATTGCGATTTATTTGTACCCATAAACTAACGATATGTTTACGACGATGACCTTAACATTTGTTAGATAAAATTTAGTTATAGGAAGCATAAAATATAAGCTGCTACATTTAGTATGCTATTTTTATTTTATGTTATTATTATCTCAAAAAAAAAATCTTGTATGTATGACAAATCTGTATTTTATTAACCAGCACTTTCGGTATTTTAAATACCTAACTATCTCTTATTTACTTTACCATTTACGGTCTCTCCATTATGTGCTAAATAGGGGTTCACTTTCGCTACATAATCTGACGATTTGAAATGCCAGCTTAATGGTCAATTATGTTATGACCGAAACTATATCAATATGTACTTTAAACCGGCCTTGAAATTAGTAGAACACAAACCTTAGTAATGCGACAGTAATCGCTATAATTTTAATACCATAGCGTATTGTCATGTCTTAATTTACACTATGAGGTTAGGCCACCTCTTGACATGTGTCCTAGACATTGTGACGACAATCTTCACTAAAACATATTTTTAACAACAGCAAAATACACTTTATAATAATAGTTTGAAAGTTTAAAATGGTTCAACAGAAGTTTCAGGCAGGAGTTTGCGTCAGGAAACCTGATGCACGAGGTGAAGTGACAATGACAGCGAGCCATTACGTTCAAACTAGTTCTAACTTGGCTTTTAACTCGTTTGCTCTAACATCGCCGTGGGAAAATATAATTTGTTAGGATATAGAAAAACCTATAATTACGTCATTTACGACAGATGCTCTCTAGGGAGTAAAGTCTTAGATTATATTCTAGAAATAATGTCCACATGATGTCGGATAATTATTATGTTTGATATTAGATCAATATGCACTGCATGTAAATTACGCAATATCAAATGGTAGTTTTAAACCGGTTTCGTGGGAATAATTTGTCATTGAAATTGTAATTACATATTGCAATAGTTGATCGTCTCTAGCGAGCTTTATTCACTGTTTAATCATGTTGTTCAATGCACTATAAAATGCTTAAAACAAATGCGTAAGTATCATTTCTTCCGACGTTGCCCGCGACCTTTTCGGGATAGTTAGCATTTGGTATCAAACTCAGCATTACAAGTCACTGCCCATTCCAGATAACTGCCATCGTTAGTCGTCAACCACACCCATAAGAAGCAATGCCCTCACTCTCATCGGTACCCACATAAAAACTGTCACTACAACCTTTGACTTTGTTATCAAGGAACATCTGAACAAACAGTGCCTTTGCCATTAGCTTCAGAACAAAACTAACATGGTTGAAGTAAAACACTCAAGTCTGAATACGGGGTATCTGTTGTCGTTTCAGTCAAAGATGGTAAAGGAACTAGATGGTATACAGGGTGAAATGGACGTAGCGACATTTATTGAAATCACAGTTTCTAGACTTAGTCAATGTTAATTTTTACCATGTCAAAAGTAACCACTTTTACTTAAAAATGGTCTCAAGTGGAAAGGTATAGGTATACCGTCTTTATACCGTGGTATATTATTATCATATTTTCGGACACAGTGTACATGGCTGCATTTTTTTTTTAAATTTTAATTATTAATCTATTACAAGTGGGATTATATTTTACATATTTGAGTAGAACAGCCAATTCTAAATACGGATAGGTTGTCGTTTCAATGGCGTTGGTTTGTTGTTGAGTGAGGCGCCTTTGTCGACGTCGACTGCCCTGCGGCTGGTTCTTATTAGAGAAGCGCTCGATAAAATCTAACTTTTGTTTTTGGTTCGTCAGAATCGACAAAAGAAAGTAGATACAGATTATTGATTGATACTGATCTCTATTCAACATAATATTATTAAAACCGACGTGAGGTGAAGACATTATTATTGAGAATCCGGTTTATTTACGTTATTTTAGCCGGGATATGCCGACTTGTTTCGAATCTATTACGTAGATTCATCAACTGACGTAATAGATTCGAAACTAGTCGGCATATCCAGGCTAAAATAACGTGAGTAACTTGTATTCTCAATAATAATGTCTAATAGGAATAGCGAGAAAAAACATTTTCATTACGTAGTTTTTATGTGTGTAGTAGTATTTTTTGTGTGTTGTGACATTTAATCCTTTTATTAAAGAACTAACAATCTTTACATTTTACATGATGCGATTTAGTAGAACTTTATTTCTTATTGGTCCTGTGACGTTATTAATATAATGCCAATATTATGCCATAAAGTTATCTGTTATTATATCATTCCTTTTTAACGATTAATCTCAAGACGTAGTGAAGTTTATGCCTGGTTTTATAGAGGTGTGATGAGGTGAACTGGGCAGAGATCAATGGGTCGGTAGACGGGTCCAATTTATGTTCCTTGCGGCCATTTGAAAAGGCACTGATTTAAATGATTTTGCAATAATGGTTATCAAGTGTCAACAAGTGCCATTTAACTTACAATAATAGTGAGTTGTCTTAACAAATATGCCTTTTAGTTGAAGTCCTTTAGTGCCACTATAATTTAAATTATCTTATTTAAGTTTACGATGTTAGATTAAATTATTAAGATGCCATCAAAACGAATGAGCTTTTTTAGTCAGCTAATCGAGTGTTTAAGCCACATGGTTTACACAGCCGAATGGCGGGTAGTGTACCTGCCTGCAACGCTGAGGTCACGGGTTCGATTTCCGCTCAAAACAAATTTGTGTGTGTGTATGGACATGGAGGTTTGTCTAGGTCTGGCCAAGACAAACCTTCATGTGTTTCTATGTAATATAAAATAAGTATGTATTTACAAAAGAAAAGTATATATATGTATTAGTAACAGTTATTCTAGTACCAATAATACAAGCTCTGCTTAGTTTGGGACTAGATGGCGTTGTGTGTATGTTGTGTTTTATTCAGGAATTAATCTAAAAACTGTTAACAGTTTTACTTACCTACTTGTGTCGTTGTAGGGTCGTCGTGATAAAATGAAGAAGTTTATCATTTTAGTGCAATTTTCACTTTATCTATTCATTAAATTAATTTAATTATTTAACGATTGCGCCATCAGAATAGTCCCCTGACTTCAATATCGGCATGTTTGTCCGTCTTGTTTGTTCGTGGCTTTTTGCTGGTGATCGCCTTGTCACCTAGGGGCATAGCTTCGACCTCCGCGCCATGTAAACTGCAGTTGATCTACTTTTGGTAAAAGTGTATCTAGTTGTTGCTTCTGAACTAAGCTTTTGGAGCATTAGATTTATCTTTGAACTTTTAGGTACTTACATTTATGGATTTTTTTGTAGTAGTAGATTTATCTGATGAATAATAATTTCCTTTTATATACTTTTCTTACTGAATTTGGTTTAATATTTTTGTCCAACTTTTATGACCTCGCCGAATGAACATTTTGTGAGAATTTAGACTTCTTTCGACATATTTTTTTGAAAATATCATAAGGTAACCCTACTTTTAAATCTTTTAATACAATTGAGCAAGAAGAGTCAAATTCACAAAAAAAAATATACCAGATAGGAGATTTTACTCATTGAAGACTTTATTTTATTTTTAATAACAAAATTAAACTAAGTAAAATCTAATGGGAATTAACGCGATTATGCATTATTTAACTTAAAGGCTTGACGTTTCGGCAGACAGATTCCACTGGACGTGGTCGCAACCAGACTTAGTCTAGGCAAATAATAGGTAAATAATGCATGACCGCGTTGATTCCCGTTAGATTTTACTTATTCATGCAACGCGTAAGTTTAAAAGTTAAAATTAAACTACATTTATAGATTTTGAAAAATGCTTGCTCAACCGGTACCTAATCGAAAAATACTCGCTCGATTTTTTTCTCTCTGATTTTGGAACAGAATATACTATATACTCATGACATCCCAAAACCGTTACATACAGTCATGTGCAGTATGCGGAACCATTTATCTTTCTACCAAAGTTAGATAAAAGTTGAGTCATAAATAATCCTTTCATTTCCTTAAACCTGCGCACTTGAACAGAAAATAGGACAAACTACGCTTTTATAAAGTTCGTATGTGAGGTAAGTTTGAAACCAAATGACCTGCAGCTGCAATTTTTCTGCTATGATTCTTTTTTTACCCAACTACGGCGGAGGAAGTGTTAATTATTTTTGCTGCTTCTTGTTTTTTTTTTTAATTTTTTTTTTGTTTAACGTTCTTTTGTCTGTATGTTTTTATGTATTTTTGTATGTATGAGTGTTTCACCGTAGTGCCTAATCTTCTGAGCGGATTTTAATGAATGAGGTGTTAATAGATTCGTATAGATGAGCCGGGTGACATAGGTCATATAATTTTTATAAAATATTTATATAACGGCATTTAAACGTCGGATTTATCTTTCTACCAAAGTTAGATAAAAGTTGAGTCATAAATAATCCATTCATTTCCTTCAAACCTGCGCACTTGAACGGAAAATAGGATGAATGACCTAAGCTTTTATAAAGTTTCACGTTCGTATGTGAAGTGAGTTTGAAACCACTTGACCTATAGCTGCAATTTTTCTGCTATGATTCCTTTTTTACCTGACTACTGCGAAGCCAAAAGAAAATGAATGATCTGTCTATGTGTATCACATCACAAAATATATATCACAAAATATACAATAATACCAACATATGTAATGTTGGTATTATTGTATATTTTGTGATATTTTACATTAGATAGAACGCCAGAAGCAATTACACTATCCAATGGTCCCAACGACAAGGCCAAATACACACATTTACTCACACAAGCACACCCAGTCTCAGAACAAATATTTGCGAATTACACAAAGATTTGTCCCATGTGGGGATCGAACCCACAACACCAGTGCAGTGGAGAGCGGCGAGGCGACCGCTTAAACCACTACACCACACGTGCAGAGAAAAGAAGTAAGATAAAAGTTGAGTCATAAACAATCCTTTCATTTCCTTTAAATCTGCGCACTTGAACGGAAAATAGGACGAATGAACTACGCTTTTATAAAGTTTCACGTTCGTATGTGAGGTGAATTTGCAACCACTTAACCTACAGCTGCAATTTTTCTGCTATGATTCCTTTTTTACCTGACTACTGCGAAGCCAAAGGAAAATCAATGATCTGGCAGTCTATGTTGCATATGTTGGTATTTTTGTTTGTATGTTTCACCATAGCGCTTAAAAGCAATAGATTCGTAAAAATAGATGAATGAATAAATCACAAAGGCTATATTAATTGTATTAAAATGTTATATAACGGAATAAAAATGTCCGATCTCGAAAAAAAAATCGACATAATCATGACGTCTTGTCTGCACGTGTAGTGTAGTGGTTTAAGCGGTCGCCTCGCCGCTCTCCACTGCACTGGTGTTGTGGGTTCGTTTAGTTAATTAGTTTTTTTTTTTTTTTTTTTTTTTTTAAAAAAAGCTTACTAGTAATTTGCAAATACAAATTGCTAGTATTCTTGTTAACCCCCTCCAGCTAAGCTTAATTCGCTTGTGTTAGGAGGAAGTTCACGTCCGTGGAGTAATGGCCAGGATTCGAACCCACGACCTCTCGATCGTAAGACCGATGCCTTATCCATTGCGCCACGGCCGCTTTAATTAAATTAAATTACATTCAATGATCGTGGTTTACATTTTATCAACGGTCAAATTAATAAAACTCAAACTCCCTGCACGGTGAAAAGGTCAAAAGGATTACTTAGAACTCAGTTTGAAGCAAAGCTCCACCGTTTTATTACGGCCTATATAATTAAATAAAGCATATACATTCTAAAACTGTCTCAGTCAATAACATAATACCGTTACATGTCAGCGCTTGCTGCAACGTTGTATAACAAATCTGTGTTGTTTTATCAGATGGAGGTCAGACTCTAATAGCCGTATGAGATCATTTTAACGGACCATTGTTCATAAACTTACATCAAAAGTATGATATTGCACCTATTTCTGAGCAATTTTCTTATTTGGAGTTATCAGAGCTATCAAGTAGGGTAATAGAATTTTATGATGTGAAACTGCAGGTGTTTTGACCACAACGCTCATAAGTGTAGTGTGGAGTGAAAAATTGCCGTGTGGAATCAAAAGTTCAGATTGCTGTTTGGGCGATTAACTGATTTATTACAGTTAGGTATTTGGTGAATGCATTCACGTTATTACCTAACATAACATTACTACTATATTACCCAGAACGGTATGGCAGAGGTGTACAACACCCACATTTCACCTGTAATGTTTAGGTGCCATGGGATAAGGGAGCCTATGCCTATTGCCATCTACCGGGGACAATCCCAACTCCGAGAATTTTCTGACTGAAAGTTTGCTTGACCCAGGAATTGAACCAGAGACCTTGCGATGTGAGTCGCACACGCTAACCGCTAGACCATCGAAGCAGTACTATACACATTACAGTAACTTTAATTTTTAATTCGGTGTCAATCATTTCACAACTGTACCTAGATTCAATGAAATGAGATAATTTTACCCATAAATAGAACTTTCTACACCATATGAATTTCAAGAATCATCCATTTCGTTCTACTTATTTGAGAAAATTCCTCAAACTCGACCTATTATTATCCAGTCCAGTTTTAAAAACTATCAATGGAGTATTTTTTATCTAAAACAATGATAAGATTTACTATGCAGAACATCAATTAGGCTATACAGCTCACGCATCAGAAATCAGCAAATATTTTTCATTAGCTATTGACCCAAAACACATTATGACTAACTTTCGTAACCCTAATTCGCAAATTACATAATGCATTATTAGACGCTTCACCGCCAAAACAACGCACTTATTTCTAGCTATTATTACACAATTGTGAGAAAAATGCGTATCAGACTATTAAATGTAAATGCCAAAAGAGAAAACGTACTAAATATGTTGTTCACATTGTTGTACAATGTGTGATTCCCACAGACATTGGCAAAAACACGGTGAAAATTTTGTATACGGAAGCTTGTTGATGTATTTTCTGGTAAGTGAAATGTTGTTACGCTGACGTTGAATAGATTTCCTGGCAATCGAGGCTTACAAAACATACTTGCAATAAATATTCCACAAATAAATATTCCACAACTCACACACAACGTCATCTAGTCCCAAACTAGAGAACAGAAACAAACAGAGCTTGTACTATGGGTACTAGAATACTGATAATAATACATATATAGTTTTCTTTTGTAAATACATACTTATTTTGATTATTTTTATAGCATTTAGCTATGCTTATATATATTTCTTAGTATACATACTTATTATACATAGAAACACCCAGACTAAGACAAACCCCCATGTTCATGCACACAAAGATTTGTCTTAAGAGGGAATCGAACCCACGACCTCGGCGTCGCAGGCAGGTACACTACGCACTCCGCCATCCGGTCAATAGTAGTATAAACAAATTTAATTTTGAAGTACGTGTTATTACCATTATTAAAGTTTTCGCATGCATTAAGGTGATAATTGCGTAGCACGGATCTAGCAGCGCCTTGTTTATTATTGTTCTTAGGAGAATATTTCAAAAAGAGAGCATGTTCTAATGGTATCCTATATAAAGTCTTCAGCCGAATATTGCTTTTTCAGTACTATTTATGTATTATGTTCGTAAATTCAGTCAATTAAAATATTTTATAAACGATGAATGCGGCTGACATAGGAAAATATCGTCTCAAACTTCAAATCTATCTTTTAAGTCAACAACGACTGATAAGCGGAATCAGAATAAATAATGAAGATAAATAATCTTCTTTCTACTGATTGATTATTTTTGTAACATTTAGCCATGCTATTATCTTATATTATCTTTACTGTTTCTTGGTATAAGTGGCTATACACTTATATCAAGAAACAGTAAAGATAAATTTTGTGCCGGCAGGACTTGAATGTGTGACCTCTGGAAACCATCCAGCCGCTTTACCAACTACGCTACGGTCTCATCTTACCAGATCCCTAATTTCTCAATTAATTTGTATCTATCTTAAAAAAATAATTGCTATTGAGTATTTTGAGCTCTAACTTAAAATTATTGCGTACATAGATTGTTGTAGATTTTCCGCAAACAAATTAAATTAATATAATATCTTAATAATCAACAATTGGACACTATTCTAAGATAAATCATACATTTATTAAATACCATATCAACACATAATCAACTGCCATCAACACATCATTCAGCTCAATAATTCAATCTGAAGGTATGCGCCCCCTGACCTTTCTAGCACCGAGGTTCTATTGCGTTTATATCTTGAGAGCGGTTTTATTGTCAGCATGACGACAATAAGGCTTTACAACTTGATCGAATTGCACAAAAGCGACCGCAGAACGAATTTAGGGCCTAGGGATACAGGTAAGGCTGTATGTTCACTGATTTATTTTCGTGCTTACTATATTTTTATTTTGATACCTACTTGAACTGTCTCCTTAGCTTATTCAAATTCAAATTCATTTATTCGTGGATCATAGGTAACATAAAGGTATAAAATAATACAATGGAGTGCGCTATGTCCTACCATAGTGGTGTACAACATTATTTTGGAGTCTTATTAAACATGCAGAATGTCAAACAGGCAAAAGTAATATAAAAATAAAAAAATTCAAAAAGTTAAATAACAAATTAATAAATGATCAAAATTAAAATATAAAATATAATTAAAATATAATAATTATACTATATTTTAATATATAAATATTAAAATATAGTATATATACATATATACGTCAATAATATAATTACATAGGGCAATGGGCAATTAAATTCAATAATAGTAATAACAATAGGCAATAATAATTATTATTATAATTTATCGGCCAAAAATTCAGATAGATTATAATAACACTTTTCACGCAGTAGCTTAGGGGTTAGCGTCTCTTCGTGAGGTGTCAGGTTCGATTTCTGGCTCAGGTAGAAGTATTATTTGAGATTGTTCTGTCGGAAGCTCAGCAGCTCAGCAGCTCAGAATCAGAATTGCCCCGGTGGATGACATTAGGCTCAACCCCAATCACATGGTATGTAAACATGCTGATCAGGTGAAGTGTAGGTATTATATTAACATCCCTGCTGCACCCTTCTGGGTAATGTAGGTGTAATGTTATGTTATGTTTGTGTACCTACTTGAACATAGGACACAGTACAGTTTGTTATTGATTATTTTGATGTCTTCAATTTAACTTATTACAAACGGGACAATTCTTGAAAAAAATCTAAGAATTAAAGATAAATGATACTTATGTGGACTGAGAACTAGAACGTCAAAAAATAAATTATTCATTTATTATTATACATATATAGCTATTTATTTTTATAAAAGCTAGTTCTTAATATATGCTATTCCCTATGCTCCTTTGAACAGACTGCTGGCCATCTGGCAGCTGAGAGACGTTGCGTTATGTACAGCGTTACATCACATTGTACAGAAAAATAATTTTATAAAGAATTATTTTGCTTCCACTAAACGTAATAAGAAAGTTTTTTAAGCTATTGCATAGCTTCTATCGCGGGTTTAAGCGTGGAGACCGAATCCAGAAATTCCGTAACGAAAATAACCTAACACCCCCCACTCCGACCGGCACAGCGGTGATACTTTTTAGTTTTGCCATCTATCGATAAATAGCAGAACTTATAATGACTTTTTTGAAATATCACGCTTGTCTCTTTAGTTCAGCAACTCGCCTCTAGGTGACATGGGTTGTATCGGTGTTACTGCGCGTGCGTAATCCCCCTCTTTGCCCCGCAATCTGGTGACTTATGCCTGCTTAGAGTTTTTTTTCTTGCCAGGAATTTTGGTTGTTGCTAATTACTTGCTAAAAGCGATTGAAAATCAATATTTTTATAAAAAAATAAGTTATTTTATGACGTCTGGCATTTTAACTATTAGCTTTAGTGTGATATTATGTAACGTGGCTTACTTTGCTTTATCTTTAAACTATCCTTAGATTTACAGTTAATACTGTCCACCAGACAAATTGAGAATCCAGATTAGAAAAAATTATCGGTACGAATATGTTTGAGTTCATCTTTCATACTTGTTCAGTAGCATTTTGAGAAAACTAGCGCATATTTATTTGTAACTAGTTTTTGCCCACGACTTGATCCGCGAGGTAGGTATGTTCATTAAAAAAGTATCCTATGTTACGAGCCTTGTAATCAGCTACCTGCATCTAAAAAAAATATTTAAATCTGTAAAGCCGTTTAGAAGATTAGCCGATACAAACAGACAGACAGACAAAAAAATAAAAACTCTGCTTTAGGCAAAGATATCGTGCGAGCAACTATACAAACTTGAAAACAGACACTTAAATTTTAATTATTTGTGAAATTCTATGACAAGTAACTTACATCATGCTTGAAAATGTAGTGACGTTTCACAAAATGGTACCTTGGTACCTTACCAGAGTACACTACAATTCCAGTGTCTTAACTCACGAAATGCATTCGCAAAATGACCATTAGCCCATAACGCAATTGTAAATGGGACAGTCAATTCGTTCTGATAAATAGTCTAAATCGTTTGGCGCCAACTCCAAGACAAACCCATTAAGGTTGGAGTATCACTATTGTGACCATAAGGTAATAACATTGTTATCGAAAACATAAAGGTGATCCCAGACCGCGAGCATTGACCTGTAATATACCGTTATTCTGATAAAATTTCTAATTTTGAATATTTTTATAACTTTTCAGTTTACGCACTATAATGCTCTTATTCTACTGGTGAAATATTTATTTAATAAGCACGAAATGAATATTTAAATACCCTAGTTTTTTTCTGATAAAAAGTGCGCAAAACAAAGCTTAATTACGGTGACGTATGATTTGAATTTAGAAAATGTTGAATAAAGCGGTTACTTTTCAAATTTGTTTTTTAATAATTTTGTAAGTTACAAAGAGTCACTACAAAAAATTATAAAAAAAAAACAAAAAGAGTTATTATTTGTTTTAAGTTTGTTTTTTTAAAACTGACTGTTGCCAGAAAGAAAGTTCGCAACACATACTTATGTTAAAGTTAACTAATGAAATAGCTATAATTACAATTGCATGCGGTAGTCATTTTAAACAATTATATCTTTATTTGTTCTGAGAAACACTCATGCAAAACACTCATTCTAACTAACAGTTATCTTACCTGGGTGGTTATGTCAGAGGTGCGGGAACTAAAAACAGATAGACAATCATAGACATAGGCTATTAAAATACATCAGGATAAAGGCAATTCCGCGACTGATAGAGTCCACCGTTTTATCTCTCGATAAAGAGTTGGATTGAGTCGATATGGTTTCATAGTGTGTGGTCCTTCGCCTATTTTACAGTCCTATAAAAGATCGAATAAGGAATTATTATGTACATACTTAAGACGTTCAGAGGAAAACACTATCTGGTTATTTAAAGTTTTATTGTCCTTGGAGTTTTGATCGAAAATAGATCACAGTGAGATATAGAAAAGTAATGTATATGTTTTTAACAAATAGGAGGAAAATAATTTATATTAAAATCAAATTCAATTTATAGTATGTCTGCTATAATTACTATGATGACAGACATTAGTCACAACAAGTAAAATTTTAATTAAACTACTTCAAGATTAGGCAGAGCAAGACTGGCTGCGACTCAGGCGCGAGTCTGGCGCGACGTGTCACACTTTCTTGAAAATGCCTAAAAGTATAGGTGAAACCGCGGTCATCTAAATAGGCCAATATTACGTGAGTAATACCCCTATTCATAATTTTAATAATGTTACAATCCCACGTTAGTTTTATTAAAAATAGTTCAAGATGTTTTACTTTTTCTAAAACGAGTGTACAAAAACCTAATGAACCCATAAAACACAATACGATGTTACAGTTATATCACAATCAACTTTTGCCCTTTAAACACCACAACGAAACCACAAAATAAGGAAACAAAATGGTGCCAATTTCCTTACAATTTTATTACTTTACTCTGATCTTTACCCAATGCAGAAAGCCGTGCAAGTGGCGAAAAAGCAATTAGTCGTGAAAAATAAACTTCAAGATAAGATAAAAAGGTACGAGACCAGAAGGAGCACAGATCGTGAGTTGCACAAACATACACACGAATTAGAAAATAACTAAGAAACTGTAAAGGTTTCAAACTATTACTTAACGGGTTAATTTAAATTAGTACTGAGATAATTATGTAACGCCATGCAAAAGTAAGTCGTTTAAGAAATGGAAAGTAAATCGTGGTTTATAGCAAAGATGGTTTTGATTTCCTAATTAAGGTCACCATGAGTTAAACTCACTAGGTACCTAATAAATTAGCATGCAGTGGTATACTAACGAGTACAAAGCACACCAAATTATATATCTTTTTAATTTTAGAGAGCTATCTAAATATGAAAATTACGTATATTTAGGATGATAAGAATGGCATACTAAAGCATACATTAAGTACATTTCGGTTTAAGTTGACCTTGTAAATGACGTTATCATTTTATATATTAAAGAAGGAAAAATAAAGAAAATAAATTTATTTAGTTACAACAGGCGGAACACAAATAAATAAAAATTACAAAAAAAATGGAACAAAAGAATATTTATTTAACCTTATGCCCACAGTTGCACCAAATAGGTCCTGATTCAGCATTATGTCAGACTCAAGTATGACGCTGGTTTTCTATCAGGCCTAAGTGACAACACGGATATCAATATAGGTACTTAATATTAATATAACAATAAATTAACAAAAACCAGTACATACAGTATAACAAAAAATAAAATAAAATGATAATAATATAATAATTTATGTTGTGAAGATGTGAAGCCATAACTCAATTTGTTAATCACGTCTAACACACATACTCGTACACACACCTCACACAACATACATACTAAATTAAATTAAACTACGTTCATGGTGCTTATATGTCGAGTAACAGACATATTTTTTGCAACAACATAGAAAATATAACCACAAGTTCATTTCCCGAATAAGATTATGGGCCAAACATTGTTTCGTTTTTACGCTCTTATCAAAATACTGAACGCAATGTGACATAAATATGGGTGAAATTGGAAAGGGTAAATGTGAGACGAATCCCGTTATACGGGTACATTATGGTCGCCCTAGGAATCACGCAAAAGGATACGCCTTAAGCGCCTAATACACGACCCAATTTGGTTGAACAACCATAATATTTTGTGATATCGGTTAAGCTATATCTTTCACAAGCATGTTTTGGATTACAAATACAACAAATACAAATAATCTTTATTTTGTTCTCTCACACAGTACATAGAAAAAACGAAATCGTGACAGTACAAGCAAAATTGTTTACAATTAGCATAACAAAGATCTGTGTGGGAGACTGGTATCTGTACTAGGAGACCTGTATGACAGATTACCAGACTCTCCAGACTCTGGATAGGTGGAGTTTTGCAAGGTGAAACAAGCTTTATCACTAAGTCATGATGAGAGATGGTAGTTAGGATTGTTGTCGTGTGAATGAGTGTGGGTGTGGTGTAGATGTTTGTGAATGTGGTGTGAAGGGTGTGTTATGCATAGGTGTGGTGTGAATGTGACCTGGTGTGGTGAGTTGTGTGGTGTGGTGTGAATGTGACCTGGTGTGGTGAGTTGTGTGGTGCGAATGTGACCTGGAGGTGTAAAGAGTGGTTTGGTTTAGTTTGAGGTGAGTAGTAGTTTGTGGTTGAAAATATAATATATAAGCACAGTAATAAATACATCATTGAAAATTAGGGAACAGTGATTAGGTTTTCAGTTTCGTCATAAGTTAAAGATTTTAGCCAACGGGTGACAGCCCGTTTACAGCGATACTTTGTGAGGTGGTAAATTGGGGTAAGTTTGTTTACTTTATTATATAGGTATCCGCCCAAAAACCCAAAGAATCTACCAGCAAATTGATGTTAGTAGAAGAGGATTGTTAGTCCATCATATCATAATAATTATTATGATAAAATATCTATACATAGTCATCAAAAATATATCTAGAGAAAATTGTACTATCTCGAATAAGATTTATTGAGTTTCCTTCTTGACAAAAAGTGATTGTACTTAAAAAAAATATGAAAAATATAATTCTGTGCCAATATTAAAAGAGGAAAGATTTTTTCGTTTCTTTGTTTGTTTTTACCTAAAATCTTCTGGTTGGTAGTGTACCTGCCTTCGACGCTGAGGTCGCGGGTTCGATTCGCACTCAAGACAAATCTTTGTGTGCGTGATCATGGTGATTTTTCTTGGTCTGGGTGTTTCTATGTATAATAACTATAATAAGTATGTATTTACAAACGAAAAGAATATATGTATTAGTATCAGTTATTCTAGTACCCATAGTACAAGCTCTGCTTAGTTTTAGGACTAGATACTGTGTATGCTGTGTGATATTTATTTATTTATGGTTCTATAACTTCGTAACCAAATTGGGGGCGTGTGCCGGGACCTTTAGGAATGCGACTGTTATCATTGTTAATGGAATATCAGTTATCACTGTTTGTTTGTTGTATGAGTAATTGAATTTCTGTATTGGTTTTATATGCAGTTGACCGTTGTTTGAATTGGATAGTATCGATATAATACATATAATAATGGTATAATTTTCAGAATACCTTTTGAAATTGTCATGATAGTATTAGAGCTTTTGTGAATGAGTCAAAGACAGGAAGAAGCCTGGTTAATCTGGTTATCGCCTAAAATAGTGTAACTATCAGGCTTGATGATAAAAATTGATGATATCCTTACTAATATTATAAATGCGAAAGTTTGTAAGTATGGATGTATGGATGTATGGATGTTTGTTACTCTTTCATGCCAAAACTACCGGGTCGATTTCGATGAAATTTTGCACACATGTAGCTTATAGTCTGGATTAACATATAGGCTACTTTTAATTGACATACCACGCGGGCGGAGCCGCGGGCGGAAGCTAGTATCATATAATTATAGGTATTTTCATGATGTCATGATAAGCAGTAATAGTAACGCCTAACGCACATTAGTATTAAAATTTATAAGATATTTTAATGACCACGGAAACGGAGAGAGTACAAACTTTATTCGTTTTATTGTATTCTACTTACGATAGTAACATTAGAATGAACGTGACGTCACTTAATGACGTGATATACAGTTGAGAAATTTTGGGTCCTGGCATGAGGCAACCGTAGCTTAGTGGTTAAAAGCAGTTGCTCAGTTGCAGTTTTCAACAGTTTTTTAGTATAGTATAAAATATAGTCTTAATAATCCTACGATTATATGCCCCTAAATAATAGTTCAATCATTTCGAAAGTACTATTTATGTACATAAAAGTTTTGACTAAACATTCAATTTTAAAACATTGCCAACTCACACAACCTCTTTAGAAAACTGAACATAACTACATCCTCTTCAAACCTTATTCCATACAATTCCTCGCATGGTAGCAAACAATTCCCATAAGAGAATTATGATATATGAATGGGAATACTGCGGGTAACGTGGTTCCGTCGACATCACCTAAGAGAACTACGGACCATACAATCCATATTGCATGTCCAGTACTTTGCCGCCCACAGCGAGTTCGTATACTACTCATTCTTCTTGAAACAAAAGAGCATAATATCCATCAACCGTTCAAACCAATTTAAACCTAAAAAACAGTTTGTTAAGGTAGGTTTTTATTTACACTCGTAGTTGACGTTGTGCACGGATGAGAGTGTGCTCACCGGAATAATACAAAAATATAAAACAATTGCATAAATATCAACAAACGGACAGACGTTCCACGACTGCTTGGAGTCAAACGGTGACCCTAGAACAAACAATGGTTTATAACATACGAGAATGGATGTGCGTTTGAGATATTAGGAAGTTGTTAAGTGAAGATGCTTTGAAATCTTTGACGTATAGTTAACGGTGGAAGAATAACAGTTAATGTAGATATTACTATATCATACTATAGTATTATCGTTGATTTTTATGGCTAGCTATAATAATTACCGAGGAAGTAGACATTGTTAGATAACCGTGACTTTTCTCTTTGAGTACATCTAAGAATAATCTAGCATACTATTGGTTATTTTTTTGCAATCAGCACAGTCGTTTTTGAGGTAAATGGTAATAAAATAGCGTACAAGAAAACTAATACTTCCGCTTTATAATATTAGTTTAGATTCAGACGAAATAAAATACCTACAGCTGGCATATAACTGACAGAACCGCGAGACTGCCTCGATGACCTAGTGGTTAGCGTATGCGCCTTTCACCGCGAGGTCTCGGGTTTGATTCCCGGGTCGGGCAAAGTGCTATTTGTGAACTTACCGTAAGAAAATTCACAATAAAAGCACAGAGTTGGAATTAGGCCCGGTGGATAGCGAAAGACTCAGCCCCTATCCGATGGGACCTAAATATAACAGATGAAATGTGGGTGTACACGTGTGCTACACCCTTCTGGGTAATAAAGCACGCACGCACTCACACACACACACACACCCAAACACACACACACGCACACAAACGCGCACGGAAATATCGCACCAATACATACAATTTCTTTCTCTCTTTTAATCAATAGGTCTCTCTTTTTGTTTTCTTTGTAATACAGTAGACTGACACAGTCCACTTACGAAATGTTATCCATAATAAATTGTAATCCTCGACTGTAAACTACTTCTTATAATACAGGTATACCCTAGCTTAAGAGGTAGAAATCATCTCATGTACAGAATCTGAAACATAAACTGTGTATGTTTACTCTTAATCTTAGCAAACTCTGTATGTTTTTTAACTTGAATACAGATTTTTATTATTTTTATTATTATAAAGGCGTGATGTTATGCTATGCTGTTTTAAAGGATCATAAACGGGCGAGGTAAAATCTTAAACATCAACTCATAAGTGAAGAAGTATCCCTATAATGTAAGTTGTCCGTACGCGTAATGACCTAGGACATAAATCCGCTTCATTAGGCCGCACAAAGGCCTTACGTAAACACGTAACTAAACGTTTACGTACGCGTTAGGGTTGGACAATAAGTGCGTTTGTTTTGTCTATCATGGGAAGGTAAATTAGTTAGTTATATGGACAGTTGATAGTTGAGTAAGGCTTTAGAAGCAGAACTTAAGAAAAGACTGAAGATTGTATAAAAATATTGCATTGCTTGAGTGCTCAGGATAACGTCTGATAGAAAGATATCCTATTAATATTAATAAATAAATAATAATAAATATCACACAACTTACACACAGCACCATCTAGTCCCAAACTAAGCAGAGCTTATAGTATGGGTACTAGAATAACTGATACTAATACATAAATACTTTTCTTTGGTAAATACATACTTATTATACATAGAAACACCCAAACTAAGACAAACCTCCATGTTCATGCACACAAAGATTTGTCCTAAGCGGGAATCGAACTCGCGACCTCGGCGGAAATTGTGGTAATGTTTGTCACTCAATTACGTTTTAACACTAGAATGGACTTCAAAGACCTGTTTTCCACCTCTTTTCCTCTCCGCCGAAAAAATAACCTCGAAAAGCCTGGAAACCTAGCCTGAAATGAAAATGAATGACGGCGGATGCTTGTGCAACAATAAAACTTGTTGAACCGACCGTAAGTAATTGAGACAGGCATAGGCAATGAGTACTTAACTACTTAATCAATATGGAGAGAAAATAAAAGCGAATATCTATGCAAATAAGTCTGCCAAAACTCGTGGGGTAGCGGGGCCTAGATTGTTCCGCGCACCCGATTAGTCAACTAGTTTTATATGACATGCAAGAGCGGTGCTCTTTCACATTTGGCTGCACAAGACACCTGACAATGACTTGTTTTATTGGTTTAATTGTCTAAGGACATAGATTAACGCGGGAGAATGCTGCTATGGAAACCCTAAAATAAACTTAGTGTAATTTAGCTGAGTTCATTGACAGCAATAATTACAGTCATCAGGAACATTATCAGTATAGTATTACTATTTTATGAATAGAGTTTGAACGTTATTATGTCCTGATAAAAAGTTCGTTTTGTTTACCGAAACTAATTAGTAATCTATAATGCGGTAGAAAATTATGTATTAGGAGATAAAAATGGCGCCGTACATCAATTAAAATTAAATGAACTGAAACTCTATTCATGTTCATTTAATTTTAATTCTGCAGAAGCATTCCTATTATCTCTCTAGGTAATCTCTAGGATCAATGCTTCTGCAGACTCCTTAATCATATCAAGGAGGAAAAAAATATGAGCGAAAGACTGATCATCAATGCCTGCTAGTATTAAAAAATGCAAAAAATTGTTTGAATGTTTGTAACTCTTTTAAACCAGAACTTCTTGATTGATTTTGATAAAATTTATCATAAAGTCAGGTAGCTCATAACGTAGATTAACTTAAGTATAGACTTTATACCTTATATTTTATTTTTTCGTTAGCAACTCACACGTGTATCGTATCTATAGTGCCATCCGACATACTTCTGCCTCGATTACTACATCTACGGTATAAAAAGTACTATATCAGCAGCGTAATCTAATATCAAAACAACATCTATTAAGTAAAGTATTTTTTCAATATCGATACTTACATAAATTACATTCAAACTTTTACCAATTATTTTCTTAGTAATTTACCAAAATACATTATCTCGCTTATAAAAAACACGTCACATAAATAACCTGAACTTTATATATTCGAAACAAATTATTACGTTTAAATGCATCTAAATTAACACCTGGTAGGCTGTGGTAATCTAAGTCCGGTATTATACCGGTATCCTTATTCTGTATAACAATACTAAACGCTACACGCCATGTTATTATTCGTAATTTCACTTTATCTAACCGTGCTACTACGTTAATAATAGTTAGCTAGGATAATAGAAAAATAGGACTAAGTTTATAAAAAAACTAAATGTAGTACAAAAATGTTGGCTGTAGGTAGTTAGGTACTGCGTACATTATGCACATATAACTTTTATACCACTAAATATATTGGCTTCTTTAGCAGTGTCACGCTATTTAGAAATATCGCACTTGTATTGTAAACCGGTGAACTGTTGACCTGAAATACAGGCTTCCCTCCAGCTTAGACAAAAGTCTCCCACAATTAGCATAGAACAACAATATGTATATAGTATCTTGTAAACTGTGGTTAGAAAAATAAATATTTGTCTATTGTCTATTGTCAACTTTTACTGTCTTTAAATCCCTTTTTATAATTGTAATCTTGAATAAATAGCTATATTTTGCGTAAGAAAGACATAAAATAAAAATACATTTTTCACTTTTAAAAAAAGGTCAGAAGAAATTATCCTGTCGAGTATGTTCACTTCAGAATTACACAAGATGATAATTTTACCACCGTATAAAAAAACACACTTAATCCATATCTATAATTATTCCGTCATATTGAAGCTAGCATAACACGTCAAGATGTGTTTAAAAATGTACAGAATCAGGTCGTTGTTATCTCAGGTTCTCGACTAGCTGCAGTGGTTTACAAATGTGTGAAGTCACGCAAGCTTGTGGACAACCGTCCAGGGGCCAACAACAGTAGTTGTTACAGTAATTTATTACCAACGGCTGATCAGAGGGATCTATAGAGAGTAACGGGGTATAGATTTATCTTTGTTATAAATACATTATTTGTATTGGTGAAACTTAACTTTACGACAGTGTTTTGAGGTTAGCAATTGAATAACTGTTAACTATGCTTGATAGATGATTGTTGAAATTATTTAAATCATCCTTGAAAATGATCATCTTATTCATACGGCCTTATATAGGAAAATTTGTGATAGAAACGCCTACGGTAGTATGAGTAATGGAATAGTCTCATATTATGACGCCATGATATGATAAAAGTTGACACTTGAGTTATTATAATTATTTTTATTTCTTCATAAATGCTGTTCTTAACTGTCACATCGTCCCAACTAACAACCGACTATCACGCTACTAATGGCCCACCGATATTAAGTGGTACTAACATTATTCCAATTTTTATTTGGCTTTTAGTATCCCTATAATAGTATCTTGATTAAAATTCCTACCGTTATGATGACACATTAAAACTTCAATCACAAGTTCAATGAACTTTAAAACCTTCATCTTCATTCAGAGCTGTAAAGGTCTAGGATGTAATTTAATAGCAGTCATAACACTGATGTAATGTTATTGGTCCGTTAAATCCATCGGATTGTTGCATCGTCGCGGTGAGCCGCGTCATCTTCGACCGCAAATTGAGATATTGGCATAACCAGCCAATAAGCCAGCACACGCAACATAAACACCATTTAAAATTCAACTGTTCCTTCCCTCAGGCATTCCACGCACTGCAACATTATTGCTTTCCAATAATATATTACAATGCTGAGCTATAACAGCTATAACCCAACGGTGTGCATCCACGTCTATTTCACCGTAATGACACCGTAATACTTCTCATAAATTTTGAAGACGGTAATACACACCTCTATAAATATTACCCTAAAGTGGTGATTTACCCAACGCCCGGCACCGTGAGACGAGAGGGGCGGTAAAAGCTCGCTTTACTTTTACTCTAAATTGTTACTAAGTTCTCTTAAAAGCGTCGAAACTGTACACACCGTCCCAAGTAATGGCCGCTGACTAAGTTTTTTATGTTATTATGATTCCAGTCCCAGATAAAACGGACCTTGGACAGAACATAGAAATTGATACGAGAAAACAATATGCTCATAGCCTGGTCGATTCCGATAACAATAATTTAATGGATCGTTACGTCAGTGTAGTTGTTCGTGTGCAGACAATATAAGGAAGAATTTGTAATGTCGTGTAATCTGTAACAGATACGTAATATTATGTGTCCGCATAAGGCTAAGTGATTTGGTATGAAGTTCAGGTTTCTGCACAAACTTAGACAGGTAAATAAATCCTTTATAGACGACCGCTGATCTGTTATTAGATAAAAATGTTTCTTAAAATGCCGCTTGCAAAACCTGTATTAAAAGAAGCCGACGGAGACTGGACTTTTTATTCCAAGTTATTTAGGATTGTTGGTAATGTGGGATGACTTTTATCGGACCGCCAGAGTGCTAAAGTTACTAAGAATCTCAAGTGAAGATATTTGGTTGATGTGTTCCAGAAATGCGTAGGTGATCCAGTCCCATTTGACAAGGTCAATGCATCGGGAACTTCGAGAGGCGTCGCATCGGAGCCGTCAAGTATAACGGCTTATTGTCACGTGGGCTGACAGCTTGCTTACATTTCTAATTTCAAGTCAAGCGTCAATTGACATTGAGAAGGGCTTCTATTATCCACTCATGGAATTAAACCCCTAATATCAAAAAAATATCTTTTAAAATTGATTAAAAAATGGATAATCCGATTTGGAATAAAAGCTTCTGTATCAAATCGCCCACGTTTCAATCCTTCTCGAATAGCTTTTTCACTAAGCTGACCTAATTTATTCGAAAAGAATACGGAATCTGAAAAAATACAACAAAAGGAAATTGAAAGCAGTCAAGAGAATATCATGTCTATTTGGAGAGCTTTCCGTTTTCGACAGAACCGTTTTAGTGAGGAGTGTGAAGTGTGGCATTCCAAGGGCGTATCTTCTGACCTATCTTAATGGATCCCACTCCATGCACCAAAAACTTGGATACGGGACAAAGCGAACGTAAGCAATAAAGCGCTGTCACGCAGTCTCACTCCTTATTTTTTACAATCTTTAATTTATTTCAAATAAGATTTGTAGACAAAAAGTTCGGACGTGACTCCTAATTGGAGATTTTTTTGTTGTTAGAATCTGTACGTTCAAGGTTTAGTTTATTTTTTTTATATTTTCCATTTGTGCTACTGATCTAAAAACTGTGATCGATTGAAACTATTTATTATTTATTGTTAACTGAATAAAGCTTTGGTAACTTGTAATGTAACATTCAGAATTATTTTTAACTTCTAGTAGATGCATAATTTAGACATGACATTATGTAATTATAGTTCAAAAAATTAACTACTCAAAAAAACGTGCTTAGCTGAATCAAAAAAGAAAAAAATAATTTAAAGCGCTTGAAGAGCTTAAAGCTACACCAATCACCAAAAAAATGTTTACAAGGATGCTCACTATTAAAAAGTAATAAAATCCAAATTCGTCTCTTAAAAGCATTGGATTATAAATTTTTGTATAAAGGTTGGTCTAGAACGGGTTCATATCATTTTATCAGAGTATAAAAAAAATGTACAGTAGAACCACTCTTTGAACTTGACAGAAATTTGAATGGCGCAGCTCGGTATCGCACCGTGTCGCCGCGTCATCGCCGTCGCGTCGAAGAAACGAAGGGGGACTTGTATACTTTTCGCTTTTTACAGTACATTCGCTTTTTTGTGGAGCATGCTATGTACCTTGTAGTCCATTTTATAATAAGTGTCAAGTACCTAAGTATGTCACAACCAATGAAGATTGCATAAAATGTAGATCAATAACAGAACTGCATCTGAGGACTACGATACAATGTCTCATGCGCAAATAATTTCAGTCTATAAGCTCACTGAACCAAACTGAAACAGAGAACTGCAGCCATTTGTCAACAGCTTACAGATAAAAACATACCATGCCGGCGCTCAAACTCATCTTCACGATCCTCTGAAGTGCGACTTCTGTTCTCCCACAAAGGTTCTACAGTTGGACGTTAGTGGGTCCTCGCGATAAATCCGTAGTATCGTGAGTATAGCCGATAGCCAATCGCACTAGTAATAATAAAAGGTTAGAAGGAGCGTTATTCATTTATGGAGTCCGTGGGAACCTTTATTGGTAACATACTTGTATGCAAGGCTAGGAAAATGCCGATTGAATATTCTTGCATTCATTAAGTATATCTATTAGTATTTACTTGATGCGTGGGGTACGGCTGCGTATCAAAATCTTGAAAATCCAAGTCTGTGTGTTCCTTTTCATGTAAAATGGTGTGGGATTATATGATTGTAGCAGAAAGGGATAAACTCTTTCCACTGACATACATTTTGTATTCAAGACACCGTTATATAAGGCCATTTACGGTTCATTGAAATGAACTTTATTTCCATATAGGATTATATGGACTATTTATTATTTGCTTCGATGTTTTAGAAAAGTCTTTTATAAGTTGACAGTCAATTTCTTGAAACGTTAATTATGCATCGTCTGCCTTGCATTGCCATCTCTGCATTATTTTTTTTAAACCATTACAGAATTAAGGCTTGTCCAATTTCATTTCCTTTCGTTAAAATTCAGTTAATGCGATTTTAATAAGTAACCATTTTGTAGTATTGCCTTCTGCGGTACGGCCTTGCTGAATATGGAAAATTGTGTGGCCGCCTTTTATTTCTACGACAGACTGATTGATCTTACGTTTTACTACAAAATAAAACGTGTGTTGACATCGTTTATTTGTTACAAAAAAGGCGACACAAATAATACTGTTCACAGACAATTTTTTTGTCGCTTAAGTCATTTAAATTGTCAGCAACACTGACAGCACTTTCTACTAATGATTGACGCATAATACTAAGACTAAATTCACGACAGCAGCGGGCTCTGGCATAAAAAATATGTAAAACACTACTATCTCATACATTGAAAAATATCCATACAATTATACAATACGATAATATACAAAATACGAGCAAAAATAATATATCAAAAAAGGTTAGAGTACAAAACAAAACTCAATAGACATCAGTAACATATCATATAGATTTTTTCGATCAAAGTGACCTAACCTTAATAACCTTATGATCTATTTAACATTAAACTTTTTTTTGTTAAAAAAAAGCATAACTTCCATCTCCTCCCTCTTAACATAATGATCAGAATCGTTAGCCTATAATATAACAAAAGATTTTTCAACAAACGCAGAAGGGATTGTCAAGCTTAGTTTTTTATTTAACTTGACTTTTGCTCTTCACATATAATATGTTTGTCACTCATGATCCCATCTTATTGCTCTTGTTTCAACTGGTTTTAATATTTCTGTATCTGATAGTAAATAATAATATGAACTGAGACGATTCCGGGTACATGGTGAGTCACACGAAACACGGATTCTTTGGATTGTCCTCATTGCAGTAGGTTTTCCCAGAAATTTAAATGAATGCTGGAATGTATTTAAAGTAAAATTTTATTGTAAAGTACTAGGAGTATGTTCCAATTTTCGATATAGACAGTATAATATAATATATTATCAACGTGAAGCCGTCAGCCTTCTGAACACGTTCCCTGCAGTCGAGATCGATGCGGAGGAATTCTATGACACCTTACCTGTAAATTTGTAAATAGTTATTTGTTATTTTTTATATTAACTTGTACATAAATACTTTTTGTTTCATATATTACTTGACGAACATAAATAATACATAATTATACATACCTACAAAAAAAAAGTATTGTTATATATCATTTGAAGATTCAAAAAGATTTTAAATAGTTTACTGTAATTTTAAAGAATGAGTAAAAACCTTGATATGTCATCGTTGGTCGTGGGAAAATAATTTTATGTCACCTTGCGATTACGTTCTTAAACTGAAATGATCGCTATTTGGTACACGAATTCTTGTTGATTGACACTTTGGTAAAATATCTTGATTTGTTAAAAGTATTATTTTTACTTCACTTTTATTTTAGGCCTCACCTAAAAGCCTTACTAATTTATAGAATACGACTAATACTGAATCTGCTCAAGTAATTATATCTAACATTTTCAGTAACATAACATAACATAACATAGCGGCTATATAGCCTAAAAGGGTGTGTGGTGTACAATACCCACATTTTACCTGTTTTGTTTAGGTCCTATAGGATAGGGGGTAAGCCTATCGACATTCACCGGATACAATTCCAATTCCGTACTGCTATTAAATAACACTTTGCCCGATCCGGGCATCAAACCCGAGACTTCGCAATTAGAGGCGCATATGCTAACCACTAGACCATCGAGGCAGTCACATGAACAGTTACATTAATTCAATAAGCAGTCCATTGCGGTAATTTTACATATGTCAGCGTGAGTAACGCGAGTTCGTAACGCCAGTAACATTTGACACTGCACTTACATGCTTTCGTTCCCATAATGATGTATAAACCGTAAAGCCAATGATTTTGCACCCAACCCGAGAATCGTACCCGAGACCTCGCGGTGAGCGGCGCATACACTTACCACAAGACCATCGAGGTAGTCACATGAACAGTTACATTAATTCAATAAGCAGTCCATTGCGGTAATTTTACATCTGTCAGCGTGAGTAACGCGAGTTCGTAACGCCAGTAACATTTGACACTGCACTTACACGCTTTCATTCCTGTAATGAAGTATGAACCGTACAGCCACTGATTTTGCGCCCGCGCCGTCTCACGGCTTTCTACAATGTAGATCGACTACAGAAAGGAGCTCCCAATTTGAGTATATTTTGTGTGTGAAATGAAAACTGATGTGAATGTGATGAAAACACCCCCGCGACACAGGAGCTATAAATAGAGAAGGCATCGTTTTTTTTTAATAAAAGACACCTACGTGATTTATTATTCAGTGATTAACAATAATGATCATTTTTTGTTCTACAAAAAAGAATTCAAACTGATTTTTAAAGCCAGCTAAAACAGCCAAAAAGCTAAGAATAAATTATTTTTGACAAAAAGTCAGACTAACTTTTAAAACATTATCTTATTTAAGTGTTATGGGGATAATACAAGTTAGTCCGACTTCTCACACTTTTTATCGCAGCAAGACTAGAATTTTTTCTTCGTTTTGGCAAGAACTATCGATTAAATAGAAGAGTTCCATTTCGTAACTGCGGAAATGTAAAATGATGTAAGCGCACAAAACTATAGTGAATTTGCAGCAATTTGCTTGCAATTGTCTGTGATCTGATTTTATGAGTGAATGTCTGATGCGATTGATGCTATGTACATGTATACCTACTTACAAATTAAAGATTGACAAATAGGATGAATTAAGAAAAAAACGTCTCTTTGTTCGTACCAATATTATTTTCTGACTGCCACGTTGGTTTATTGGTTAGCGAATTCGCCTCTCACCGCGAGGTCTCGGGTTCGTTTCCCGGGTCGGGCACAGTGTTAAATGTATACTTTTCACCAGAAAATTTTCAATAGCAGCACAGAGTGCACCCCCTATCTCATTGGACCTAAACATAACAGGTGAAGTGTGGGTGTTGTACACCTCTGCCCACCCTTATGGGTAATATAGGCGTGATGTTTTGTATATTATGGGTTTATTATGTCAATAATACTGTAAAGATTAAAAGGATAATATATCACTTTAGCTTTTGATAGAACTTGTACCTAAATGCTATAAAAATAATCAATAAGAAGTTGAAATAATATAATTTATTTATTTGGTACATAAAAAAAATATACAGTAGGTACATAGTTGGACACTTAATATAGGTACAAAAGAAATCAAAATATAATGTTCTACTAGTACTTAAAATAGGAAATCCTGTGCTATAAGTACCTATAAGTAAATAACCTAAGCGTGTCCATTCTTTTACATTGTATTCATTGCTGAATGTAACTTCGCTATTTTGGTTTGTATCCTACTTAAGATAGGAACAAATGGATGAACGTGACATCACGAAAAGACGTAACTCACGCAAGAGGCGACCGTTGCTGGTTTTTTTTTTTTAGGCATTAATTTTATTATTATTATTAAATATTAGTTTAATACTGGTTAGTCAAAGTGTCTGCGCGGTGTTCAGAAGGTCGCATGTTCAAATCTCTTTTTTAGTATAATTTGCTTAGCATAGCTATACTTTGTCCATTCCTTTATTTTCTTTTTGACAGATTACATTTAGGGATGCCTTCACACGTAACTGATTCGATTTCAAATCATAATCGATGTTGTCTAAGAAGAACTTTCAATCGATTAATTACATCGAAATGGTTTTAGTTCATTATTAATTATTCGTTTATTAGTAGTTTTTATTAGATGAAATAAATATACAAAATAATAATATAATAATAATGTCACATACTTAGTCTATGACGGTTTCCTAGTTACCTTTGTTTACATTTTGATATGTCATTCCAAGATTTCGACTTAATTTTTTGCAAATAATTATTCATAGAATCTTGATACTATTATTATATTATTTTTTTATAAAAAATACAGACAATACAAAAAAAAGTCAAATTATTCTTTTTCATAATGATCGATTTATTTCATTTTACGATTTGATTTATAGTCTGTGGTTGTTTGTTACAAACAGTGAACTTCCCTAAAAAGTGTCGCTTGTCAATAAAGTACATTATTATTGCTTATTATTGTAGTACATTAATCTGACAAAAAAAACGGTAATTCATAGGCGTGATCTGTCAAAAAGA
This sequence comes from Hypena proboscidalis, assembly GCA_905147285.1. NCBI lineage: Eukaryota > Metazoa > Arthropoda > Insecta > Lepidoptera > Erebidae > Hypena > Hypena proboscidalis. The sequence goes on from LR990132.1 coordinate 6,562,570, forward strand.
AAATAAAGGAATGGACAAAGTATAAATGCTTTTAAAACAATCCAAAGACGATAAATATAAACTGTAAAATTAAACAGCAATACATCTTCCAAATTCTATCATCATCTTTGGAATTTATACATTACGTAATATAACAAAATATCGTCGAAATTTCATTGGTTACTCTCTCGTCGTGCATTCGAACAACTCACTATTTAACATCCGCTTACTGCAACAAATATCAAATTTACAATGTATCAAATAACGAATACGAACCGCCTATTAATGCTAATAGCCCATCAGTTTAGTCACAGCAATTTATTGTTTAGAAATGACACCCATCAGATGTCCCATCAATAGCATGTCGTACGTGTACATTCCATCATCATCACTACATAGTTTATAACAAAGTCGCCTTTTCTGTCCCTATGTGCGCTTAAATCTTTAAAACTACGCAACGGATTTTGATGCGTTTTTTTTTTTCCAATAGATAGAGTGATTCAAGAGGAAGGTTTTTATGTATAATACATGCATAGAAAGGGGGAATTGTTTTACTCCAAATTTAACGCGTGCGGGCCACGGGCAGTAATGAATAAATCAAACTACTGGATCGATTTTAATCATTTTTTCAGTGAGTGACATAGGCTATATATTATATAACCGTGCGAATCCGGAGCGGGCCGCTGTGTTTTTATATACAACGTTCACAGTTTTTCTGTAGTGTATTTAGTATCAGCATTGTACCCGTGCGCAGCCGGGGCGGGTCGCTAGTTTACATATAAAAAGCGCAAGTGTCTGTTGCATGATAAGTCAAATCACTAGTCTCGTATAGACAATATCCGTGGCTTGCTCGTGCCCGTCATGCAGTATTTAACAGGAGTTTCAGACGGTCGAACATGACCGTTGTATGTATCACTTACTCATAAGATAAAAGTTGAAAGAAATGTATTTTAAGTCAGATAGAAAGAACTTAAAACTAATGCTAATTGACCGACACGCGGCGAAAGGAACGTTTGCTGTTGCCCGAAGTGCCCGAACCGATTGATTGCAACTACTGAATTGTGTTAAATGTACGCAATGATATTATATAAAAACAAAAGCAGATATGTTATAAGCGCTCGCGCTGTGAATACTCAAATACGTCCCAATTGGGACGTCTTGTGTTTAATTTGCGTGTGGCCTGCGTCGAGCGCAGTCACGTGCCAGACGCCATGCGCCATGTTCAAGTTAAGAAAGAGAAAGCGATATTGTTTTGACGTTAGAGCGATAAGGATGCGTGCGCTGCGGACATTTGTCAATGTGTGCAATTTGGAATAGCTCGGAACGGATTTAAATCGTAATTTCTATGAACGTAACATATCTATAGTTCTATAATATCATTGAATGTACGTATTTTGTTCACTTCGCTGCGTGTTGATGTCAGCATAAAACTAAAACTATTGCGATGTACGGGTTTGCTCGTACACATATTAACATAACATAACATCACGCCTATATTACCCGGAAGGGTGTGGCAGAGGTGTACAACACCCACATTTCACCTGTTATGTTTAGGTCCCATGGGATAGGGGGTGAGCCTATCGCCATCCACCGGGCATAATTCAAATATCACTTAGTCTTACATATTATCACAGTATTATTATACATAGCTTGATTCGGTACCTACATTTTTCGTTTTTCTCTTATTCTAATAACAAAAGTATTAAATTTTTTATACAGCATTATTTTACGCACAAAGTACTGTCTTGAAGTTGAAGATAAGTGGTAATAAGAGGTCATGGTCTCAATCAGATCTTCTTGTTTTGTTAAATTATTCATACGTATCGTATCCATTTTGACAAATTAAATCAAACGCCATAAGAACTAAACTTAGTTGAGGGTTGAGTTGGACTTGCGCGTTGGATCGAAGCAACTACGTTCGTTCGTCTGTATACACTTCAGTTTATTTCTACGGGCATCGTTTAAATACGAGATAAAGTATACATTTTATGATATCGTTGGCATGCGCGGGCGTACATTTAGGTGATGATAAACCTTTTAAACGTAACTTGATAAGTTTCAAATGACACACTTACGCGGTTATAAAATGAGTATTATACAGTATATAGTATATAGTATACACAGCATTAAATATGTTATTTTTAAAGGAATACTTTAAAATAGTATCTATTTGTCTAATCTACACCGGTTCTAACATCAAAATCAATTGAATTTGTTGTAGAAATAATGTAAGTCTCATTTTTATCATTACTTTTGTTGAGAGAAGATGAGTACGTATCCTTACTTAGACACTACAATAAAAAGGAAAAACTACTGAGGTGTCAAGGGACACCCGGATGGAACGAAGTTCGGTAATTCCAAATAACAACAAATCAGGATTCGCATTCGAGATTGCAGTAAAAGGTATGCGACCTTAACCACTAAACAAATAAATCAGTCTATTTATAAACTAAATACGGTAACAAAAATTTAAACCAAATTAAAATAAAAACAAACATTAAGACAATTAAATTATCAAGCGTAGCAAGCGTACACAAGATCATTCAGAATCACTTTAATCATTCTCTTAAAATAATCGAATGATACTTTTAAAATCATTGTGGAGATATTATCACAATACTCCTATAGGCTGAATGGCTACATAACAATATTTCCTGTGCCTTACTCACTTAATTTTAAAATAATTCTTATCTTCAAACTTTCGCGCTATTCGAATTTCAAAATATCAAAAGCGAGGTTCATTCAAACACACGCATAGACTTATAATGTCTAGATAAATAAACTGCTTGTATGAATTTAAGTATAAAGTAAGGCTAAAAACAGATTGATTGAAAATTATAATGCACCGCTTGGCGGACAGACAAACTAAACGAAAATCTGATAAATACCAGAGAGTTACACTGAACTGAAACGGCACAATTAAAGTGGCTTTACATTTCATGCGTGTACTCGGTTTCTAGGAGTAATAGTTCTATGACCACACATAACAAACCTTATCTTTAACATTATTTTTCTGCGATTATCTTGCTTTCTTTTAAAATTGTATTCGCAAGTTTACTCGCGATATAATAATATCAGATCTCATTATCAATAATCTCATTACCAATCCCAATGACATAATTAGATGTGTTTTAATCGTATATTCCATGAAATGTACATAACAAAATTAGTAAACATTCTGTGGTAATATTAAAAAATAATTTGCTTTTGAATTTAATATAGTTATGACGCGTACACTTGCTAAACACACAATAATGAAGAGATTATAACGCGTATGACTTGGTTAGCACAATAGTAAAGAAAGGTTATAATGTGTACTTGCTAAAATACAAAAGCATTTATTATCGTGTGTATAAAATCTCTACTTACCTAAATCCATCAGCAATATCCAGAACTTGTGCAGAAACACTGTCAGGATTCATTATTGTAACTATTTTTAATAATTTATTATGTACAAAACACCTGTATACACTCAACAAAAGGCGGGAATTGTATATTTTTTTTAAGTTATGATAATAATTTTTTTTAGTTACTTTATTATTATTTTTTTTAATTTAATTTATCTCTTTTTTTCTATAAGCGAGAAAGAGAGACGGACACAGAAAAATGCGCACGCCGTGCGGCGTGCGCATTTTTCTGTTTTGTCTGATGATGTAGCACCGTAGCTGTAACGTAGCATGTAATTACTACGCTGCTACGAAAAGTGTCGTTACAACTTTTCGTTCCTTTTTTTCCGCCTAGCCCCCTTTCGCAACGCGCAATAAGGAACTTCGTTCCAAAAAGACAAATAGCACCAACACGTGTAACTGTTAGAGTAACTCACGTATTCAAGCACTTTCTCATAACCTAATCCTAACCTGTCAAAATAACTGTACAATACAATCTAGAACTAATTATAGCTTCCCATTCCAACGAATGGAAGATAGGTCTTTGTTCACAATTTCGAACAATATTCAATATGGTACCTTTTCTTCACAATAGAATTTTAGAAATATCGATCTATTTATCATTCAACCTAACCACTAGTACGATTCGACTGCAACTGTATATCAATTGTTATCAAAGATCATTCTCCTACTCATACAATGGTCGCGCCCGCTTATATCTTGAATCGTTGAATTTAAAAATTGTGGCTCGGGACGCCATCTCTTCACACCTAAGAATTCAATTAATCTCGACGAGCACCCGCATCGCTGGCCACGAGATTCGTGACTAGTAATTACTTTTTCTATAAAAAAACAAACCATTTCTATACTCCCCCGCCTGTTTACGAAAATAAAAAGAGTCTCCTAACCGAGTAACGGACACGGAACAATGAACGATGATACAACCTCTCTACTACCAAACAAGGACGCCTTGTTAAACGAATATTGTATTTCCAAATTATAATAATATACGAAACAAACGCGATAACTAGACGAGTAAATTACTGACAAGATTTACGGGAACCATTCATCATACGAGAATTAATCTCCTGTTTCTTGACATCGCATCGCCTAGAGATATTTCAATATAGCTCAAAAGAATCCCATTTATTCGTAGTCTCGTAAGTACCTGCCGACTTCGCCTCATATTTCTCCGGGAATAACAAAGGCTTCGCGGGATCAAGGCATGACCTGTGGGCGCGGCGCACCGCAACAAGTAGTAAAAAACTACTCGCACGAGAACGCAAATGAAATCGAAATAACGTAACGTCCAGCCCGGCAAGGTCTCGCGAATGAGATACGGCCTTTTGATTAACCATTGTCGGGAACCGACCCGTGGAGTCGCCCTAGACGCACTACTTTTCATACTAGTTTATTTATATCCAATTTATTGCATTGTTTTTCAGATAAACTCGAGACATGCTCAGAACCGCCGTGCTCTCAATGATACAACCGGTTATATTCATTTGCATAACATTATGTATTATTCAGACTTTTTATCTCATCTGCTCACATTCCATTGACATATTGGCTACGGTAAATTAATAGTTATTTTTTGTATCTTTATTTAAATGCAAATTATGTTTTAATAGCCGACTTTATGGAAATATGATATTTTGATTAATAAGCTTTGTTATTCGCTATGAAGAAACTTATAATATGCTATTAGAGTTTCAGATCACCCTTTACTACCACCTAATGACATTTTCAAGGCGGAGGGTTGGCTATAAGTCACGCTTTGCCCCCGAAAAGAAGTAAAACTCCTTCTGTTGGTAATTACATGCAAGTCGTCGGCGGACGCGTAGGGTTCGCCCCTATACCCACGACACGCGATGTGAAGTTTTCGCAGAACTAAAAGATATTTTAAAACCAGTAGCGTCGATTTTATACTTGAACAAGTTTACAGAAAATCAAATGTGCAAATACTCATCTCGATGTCGAAGTTCGCGCAGTATCTTATTTAACTTTCAGGTGAAACTTCGAGGACGCTCGATTTGTTTACCTCGAACTTTTACATGGACCTATAAAATTACACTCGAGTTCGTGCTTTGTAACTAAGTGGGTACTAGCAGGCATAAAATATATATCACTCGATAAAGAAACTCTTTGTATGGTGGAATTTTATGTCCGAAAGTTGATTTTAGCCTACTCCGAGGGTTTTAGAGGCGCATAATCCAGTCGTTACAAAAAGTCAACACTGGCTATGCGATAAAACGTGCAATAAGAATTGGCTATACGTATGAGGTATAGTGGTAAGTGGTATAGAGAAGGCGCGTGCAGGCGGGCTAGGGCGAGGGCCGGTGGTGCGGCCGGCGGCCGGCGGGCGGGCTGGCTTGTCCTCAACTCGGTAGCCGTGGCCGGTTCTCGGGCTCGCCACAGTCGCCACTCTAGTACGGCACGGGCGCAGGCACGCAGCGGACGCGCGCCTCAACGACGCCGGCGCGCGCATACGATACACGAACAAAACATTTGATAAAACAAACTTTTCCTACTCGGGTGTGTTTACTGACTGTGCTTCGTTCGTGTTTTGCCAAGGATTGAGTGCTAGGGGTGTCCGTGACGGGATCCGTGAAGGGTGCGGGGAGTTTTGGCGGGAGACTGGATCTGGAGCGAAAGTGGCGTTCGGAGGCGCGAGCGCGCCCTCTTTTACATAATCGTTGATAACTGGAGCTTTCGTAATTGTTGCGTGATAACAGTAAGTGCTATCTATTCTATTGCGCCGCCTCGACGAAACTTTAGTAGTCAATAAATTCAAGATTATTTATTCACATTCGGTGTTCGTAGTTTTTGTTTGTATTGTTTATGTTATGTGTCCTAGCTATGGAATACGAAGGTATATCAGAATAATCTTTCTGTAAGTTGACATTACTGCTTTAGTTTTTTAAATGTTTGCTTTGAGCATGTCGTATTTATCTGTTGATGTAAACTTATCTTGTCTGTCTGATAGACGTAATCCTCTTATCTGGGAGTAAAGCATTGCTTTAAGTTAAAAGTATGAGTTGTGTCGTAAGTCAATATAAACAGTGATAGAGTACAAAGTTATTTGAATAGTTTAGTATGTGATTTGAGTTTTTGGGGTTTATTTGTCTATGTAAATATTTGAATTTAGAATCGTTTTCGACTCAATCGAGGATTTAAAGTCTGTGTAGTTGGTGTTCGGAATTGTATTTACTCGGGTACTATACTGGTACTTTAGCAAGGTATTTACGTTTAACTCTAAGTTCGTGACATTAAGGTGCACTTTCGTTTGTAAGGCGGCGTTTCCTTGATCGATTGTATATTCTATCTCAGTTTTTAATTCCATAAATTAGCAGTTTTATGATTTATTGCGGCTGTTAAAATGTTTCTGGAGAATAATAAGACCGGCTGCGCATATTTCGTTTGATTAATGTAAATACTGAATCCTATATTAGGTATTTTGTATATTGATCAAAGTTTAGTATTCCTGTGAGATATTCGAACGTAAATTGTAAGGAAATGTTGCAATGCTATCTTATCTCTGTTATTGGGACTTGTTTACAAATCAGATATCTAATTTGGTTGCGACCATTGTCGGTAACATAACAAAAGGTTTATGGTAGTATACAACTCCAGGATATTATTACTTGTTAGATTATGCCTATTTGATATTGTTAACTAATTTGTATTGTGACATTTTTCATACTATAAAAGGAGGATGATAAAAAAAAATAAACAAAACAATTAACATTAAATTGACAACGTTCCCTCTTTTCCATTTCATAACATCCATTTGTAATGAATCTGGTGTATTTAAATATTTTCAATACAAACAAATGTGTAATGTTAACTTTACGAAACATTTTTTTCTTACATATTTTTTATTATATTTTTCCTACATATTTTTCTTATATATTTTTCCTACATATTTTTTCTGTGTTCACCACATAAAGATTTATCCCATGTGGGGATCGAACCCACAACATTAGCGTGCACATTGAAAGCGGCGACGCGACCACTTTAATCACTACGCCAACATCGCAAAAATCCTTTAAAAAGAAATCCGCAAACTCATCTTAAGGTGATAATCGCGTAGCAACGCTCTCGTATTGCGGCGTATAATGTACCTAGATACCTACACATATGCACTTCACGGGAATATTTAAGAAGTAAGCATGCGGAATCTTTTCTGATGGTTCTTGCATAGTAATCACACACATCAATATTCATTATCCTGCAAAATCCTTCACATTAACGGATCATAATGTGATTTTATCCAGTCGTAAATCTTTTGTGAATGAGCATGTGTAAACTTTCTGCCGCGGTTTCGTCTGTGTGATAGGTACATCGTTAAAAAGAAGCCTATGTTACGCGTCTTGTAGTCTGGTACCTACATCTAAAACTTTATTAAAAACAGTTTAGCTGTTCAGAAGATTAGCCGATACAATCAAATTTAAACTGTATTTTTGGTAGTGATATCGTGCAAACAGCTATACCAGCTTGAAACACATTGTTAATTTGACATCAAAAACAGACACTTCTTTTATTTATTTGTATTGATATTATCTTCTTCAAATCCATCAAATTAATGGTCAGATCGTGGTCCACTCCTTCGCAACACATCACACCATTATCGAAACTCCTATCAACCACTTATCACTGTAGACGGACCAATAATCGTGAATACAACGCAGCTTGCTACGTGTTGAAACGTATTTGCATTAGAATACAGACGGAATGGCATTTCGACATAATCAGGTGAGATTTGAAGTAGCACGAACGCTGTGCCAAATGAAATCGTAAAGGTGGCCTGGTGTCTAGGTTTATAGGTGTAATTTCTACCTACTTAATAGTTGCTGCCAGTTACTGACAAGTGACCTGTCGAAAAATATCATAATAGAATCTAATTTTGGCACATGAAATATGTTTTATAAAGTTTAATTCATTACATTGTCTACAAATGTTGTCCAAAAATTAAAAAAAAAAAAAAGTTAAGGTGAACAATCCTTATCACTTAGGGGTATGAAAAATAGATAGAAGCCGATTCTCAGACCTACGAATATGCATATAAAATTTGGTGAAAATCAGTAAAGCCGTTTCGGAGGAGTAAGGTAACTAACATTGTGACACGAGAATTTCATATGTAAGGTATCCAGTATCCAGTATATATTTATACTTACTGGATACCAAAGGATACCATGTCTAAATGACCCTGTCAAAACATTTTTACTAGATCAATTAATAATTTTATTGACCACATTGGTTAAGTGTTTATCCTATCATCAGTATGTGACAATGTTTGTTCATAGCACGCTTAACCATCATTCTGAAACTGATTGAACATTCCAACCGCACTCTCAAATCTTTACAATTAACTCATCAAACTAATGACGAGTCCTTGACGATTCAAAGAAGAATGTCATACTATTCAAGTCATAGTCTAAGAAGGAGCTGGACTAAGTGGTGGCAGGATATAGTTGCCATCCGCGATAATTATAGCTGTAATTATCAAGGATGGCAAGTTAATTCGCAGGGTGAGCCTTTGTTGCAGTCTATGTGGGGACTGAACTTCCTTTGATTTTCTATGAATAGGATAATTTTATAGGAAGTATAACGCTCGATCCTCACACAACCGTGCTGTGTCAGAGACGAGGCAGAGATGTTTTTTTAGGTGTCAAAAATAATATGGGTTTGCTGTTTTCTATTCTTAATCAAGTCATTTTAATTTTAGTCTCAGAAATTTATCTATTTATTTACTTGTTTATAGGACCCCCAACAAGAAAAACACAAGACATTAATAATAATTACATTCACAATGATAAAGAAATAGTTGAATGTGGAGTTATTATACAATTTTGAAGGCATGCAAGAAAATCATTTAAGCATGTTTAAGAACTAATGGTATATAGTCTCTTTATTTCTATGAGATTATTTTACACTTTTTGCGAAAAAAGACTACTTATCCTACCTACTATCCTAATTAGAACAGTACTTGTTTAAAAAAAAATGATTTTGTTTTGTTTAGAAAATTACTTTATTATTTAATTATAACAATACCAGCAATTATACATATATCACGTAAAAGCTACAATCAAATCAAAAGGCCGTAAGATATAAAAATGATTTAGTCGACAATTAAAGTCGAATACGATCGGATGCGAGGCGATCTCGCGGCAATCACGCCGATGCAAGATCGTGAACACCACTTATCTACACTCTTTATCTTTGTCCAATGGCGAATAGAGATGCGACACGAGAACAAAGGCTGGATGAAGCAAGTAAAAATTGTATACAAAACTAACTTATAAGATATACTAAGAAACAGTTGAAAAAGATATGGGACCGGCAGCATTTGAACCTGCTATACCAACCAGCTACGGTCGCCTCTTGCCAGGGCCCTAAATTTCTCAGCTGTATGTTACGTCATTTCGTGACGTCTCGTTCATACATTTGGTAAAGCGACTGCCCGGTGCAGAAGGTCGCAGGTTCAAATCCTACCGGTCCCATACATTTTTCAACTGTTTTTTAATATAATTTGCTAAGCATAGCTTAATGCTATAAAAAGAAACAATAAGCAGCTTATAAGATGCTTACTTTTAACTATTATACCTATGTCAAAAAGAACAAGCCTAGGAAAACTCAAACATCATTTTAAATGAAAATTTTAAAAAGTAGCAATACCTTGAATAACATTATCAACGTTAACCCTCTTATTTTATAATTATCTAGCAGTATTTCCAAGCTCATTGTCTCCATACTATAATACCATAACCGTGTTACAAACGGCCCCATTCAAAACATGCAAATGCAACAGCCAAAAATAATCGCCTATCTTTTCAGTAGTCGATAAATCAGATAGGCGATTGTCAGGGACAGCTAAATCGACTAGTTAGTCCCTCGCCCATCTCTAGTTATCACAATGGCGGCTCTCTCGTTAGGGGCGACACACACTGCAGTTTTAATGGCAAGTCGTGCTGCCAATTCTACCTTAAGGCTCTTTCACGACCGGCAAGCGTTGGCACGCATTCGTTTAAGGATCCTGTACGCCGAATTGCTGTTCGCACAATGTACTTTGGTCAAGCTGTAAAGCCAGTAAATATGGTTATGAAGAATGTAAACAAAGCACAGCAAATCCAGTAGGGACGTTTTTTATATCTCGTTACGTAAGTTTACCTTAATATTTATATTTTTTCAAAATGGCATATCATATATGATTTCTTTGAAAAAAAAGAGAAATGGCAGTAAAAAATAACATAATTGGAAGAGTTTTGTCGTTATTCTCTATGGCTTGTATTGGTTTAATTTTTCATAACCATATTCAGTGATGTTATATCGTCATTAAACTTGATAATGCCTCCGAATCGAGTGATTCGGCGTCCTCCTAAAGAAAATCTTCCAAAGAGGTATCAATTGTTTGGCTGTTTTTGTACAAAAGTGACTTGAATTTTAATATTATTTAGATTTTTCTTTTTTTATTGACACATTATTCTTAAAAGACTTACTTACACAATTAGTTTTAGTTTCAATGTAACTCAATTAATTAATAAAACAATATTAACGAAATCACTACAAACAAACATACATTTAAGTGATTTAGATATGATTTGTATATACAAATAGATTGAAAATATTTGAGTTAAATATATTAAATATTTAAGTTATATATTAGTTAGGTATATATTTAGTTTTCAAGTTTTTAAAAATATAGTGTAATTTTTAAATGTTTAATTGTATCATAATAAATAGCTAATAGTTTAAGTAAAACATATACGTATAACGTTTGTATGAAAACACGGCGCTCGGCAGTGTACCCTTAAGGCTCCTTCACGAAGCGTTTGCACGCATTAGTTTAAATGTGTTTTCTTTTATGGCGTCACTAAAGTTTGAAGCCGTTCATTGTAAGAATAGCTGCACGTTTTCTTTTACGAGAATGGAGCCTTGGCATTGAAATTCAATTAAGAGATTCATAATTGTACCTGGAATTCCAATTTCAAAAGGGTTTCTTGGTTATATCGGACCTTTTTTTTAAAGATAGCAAAGGCTCAACTGGTTTTTACTAAGATACAGTTGAAAAAGATATGGGACTGGCAGGATTTGAACCTGCGACCTTAGTGCACACCGGGCAGTCGCTTTAGAACCTTAAATTTCTCAACTGTATGCTACGTCATTTCGTGACGTATCATACAGTTGAGTTTTTACTGTTTACTGCAGATCAATGATGATAACGATGAAAAGTAGATAACTTGCCGAGTCCAGAAAATTTAGTTATTTGACGGCAAGGTAAAGCAGTAAATTTTATTCCCGCCAGACTATTCACAGTAGTTTTACAACCTATAACTTCGAAGTCGTTGTCGCTTTCCTGCACCATCTTACATTTGACCGATTGATGGAGACAGAGTACCGTGTTGGAGATTTATCTCTTACCATAAAAGGTTAAAATTATGCATCTTTTTTAGCAAATAATGCACCTTTTTCCAACGCCTTACACGCTTCGGGTATTCCTATATTTTACCATAAAAGTATGGCGCATCGCACGCACGACATTGTGTGGACAATATCGTGAAATGATCGATAAAATATATTTATGCTTTATTTATCTCGTAGAATATAATCAAGGCAGGCTAAGCGTTAAGTTGTGACGTAAATCATAACTACAATATTAGCATGCGCGTGCGCACGCGTTGATGTCTTTTGGATGAAAATGTTAACGCCCGCACATCTACGGCAACACTTCCGCGATTAACATGTTACTAGTGGGAAAATTCATCGGATGTGTTTTATTATTAACTAGCTGACCCGGCGAACTTAGTACCGCCTTAGCGTAAATTTGATGCACTACTTTATTTTGTATAGCTGACCTATCTTATGTATGCGTACCTATTCAATTTGAACTGGAATCTATAATATCCCCCATATAAAAATGAATACTTTTTTTTTGTTTTTTTATTTTTTTTTGCCGTAACAACCTTGTACAGAGTATTAGAAAACTACAAAAAAAATATCAGCCAAATCGGTCAAGCCGTTTTCATGCCAAGTCGTGACAACGGAAAACGGGTTTCATTTTTATATATATAGATAAATCAATAATTATAAGTTTGCCTTGGTGGTCTTGTTGTTAGCGTATGCGCCTCTCACCGTGAGGTCTCGGGTTCGATTCCCGGGTCGGGCAAAGTGTTATTTGTAAACTTTCCGTCAGGTAATTCACAATAGTAGCACAGAGTTGAAGTTGTGTTCGATGGATGGCAATAGGCCCACCCCTATCTCATGGGAAATGAACATAACAGATAAAGCGTGGGTGTTATACATATCTGCCACACTGCTGGGTAATATAGGCGTGATGTTATGTTATGTTGTGTTAATATAAAATAAATAAATATTCCACAACTCACACACAACACCAACTAGTCCCAAACTAAGCAGAGCTTGTACTATAGTTACTAGAATAACTGATATTAATACATATATACTTTTCTGTTGTAAATACATACTTATTATACATAGAAACACCCAGACTAAGACCCCCATGTTCATGCACACAAAGATTTGTCTTAAGTGGGAATCGAACCCACGACGTCGGCGTCGCATGCAGGTACACTACCCCCTCAGCCATCCGGTCGTCTAATTTAAGTATTTCGTGCTTAGTATTTTTTTGCCGTGAAAGAAGATAGTGTGGTTATACAAAACTGTAATCCAGAAGTTATCGGCTACAGATACCATTTGAATGTGAAACATTTTAATTTATAACGTTATTTTCACTAAATAACATTGAATGGTGGTTAACAATACCAATTTCCATATCTTTGGTGTCAGCTCCCACTCAAAAATGTTGATACAAATACGCAACACGATTTCTAAATGATGCTATTACATATTTTGTGACACGTTACGTTAAGCGTGAACATTAAGCTGTCATATTTATCACAAAACTGCGTAGGTACTACATACTTTCCATGATAAAATGTCGGAATTGACACAAACAGCCTGAGCGAACTGTGAACTTTATTTGATGTGTGGGTGGTATAATAATAATTTGTCACTGAATATTTAATTAGTTGCTATCTTAATAAACTCTATTTGTTGACAGAACGCCTAAATAAATAATTACAAAGAGAAATTCGCGCCTGTCGTTTTTGCCATTATGAAAAATTCTTGTAAATTTTTGTCTTAGTTATAATAGTTGTGGCGGTATCCGCACATAATAAATGTCACGTGACGGCGAGTGCTGAATCGCGATATCGAAATGTTCACAGCAAGTGACTATATATACCACTTCCAATCCGCTACCGTTGGACAGCTGTCCGCCAGGCAATACCACCGAGCCTGGTCGGAGGATCCTCCCTTTGTGGTGGGGGAACATCATATCCTGTTCCTCTACAATAGTAATAGTATAAAAATAATATAATAGTTTATAGTATACATAAAATAACTCATAATTTATTAGCATATAATATAATGTAAACTAAGTAAATACCTATGCTCGACGTTTCGAATGACTTTCATCATTCTTGGTCAAGAGCCGACTGGTGAAGCTGGTGAAACGTCGAGCATAGGTATTTATTTACCTTTATAATAATTATGCGATTTAGACCCGTTGTCTAATTTTTGAAAAATGTTCTCAAATCGCGAAAGTTTAAAAACATATAATGTAAACTAAGTTATGAAACATTTGAATAGTTTTTAATTACTATAGGTGAAATATGTCTTGAACTATATAATACACTGTAAGACCAATTTTTGTACCATATTTCAAGCAAATAAATGATGATTTGATTTGATTTGAAAAAAAAAAAACTGGAAGTTGTGGCACTCCACTCTCAGCCTCAGCTGAAAAAAAAACTATTATTATTTACCTCAAGTGCAAACAAACGATCATCAACTCAATCCTTACAATATTAAAATTTTCAATTTTATTTAGTTGGCAGTATAATTTTATTACCATGAACACAATTTGCAATTTTGTTGTGTATAACATAGACTCAAAATACGCCATCAACTCAAACTATACATATTCGAAGAAAATATAAAGTTAGAGTTTTCTGTCAACTATTGTCTCTCAATTTATTACGAGAATCGTGAGTGCATTCCTCTGAAAGCTTAGTTGAATAATATAAACAAAGCCGATATCATCCCATTACTGACGAGTTATGGCCCATTAAAACAGTCAATTATTGTGAATATTCTAAAGCCGCGTACGCATATGAATCTCTTAGAAGGAAGCCAATCAAAAGAACATATGAGTAGGCTTGTAGGGAGCATGCTCAGGCTTCCTCGGGACAGATTAAAATATTGTATGGTGCATAATTTTGACGGAGTATTCGACAAGTCTGTGAGTTTCTTCTCTGAATAAGATATTATAGTTATTTTATATATCATATTGACGAGCGGATGGCGGTAGTGTACCTGCCCGCGACGCCGAGGTAGCGGGTTCGATTCCCGCTTAAGACAACTTGTGTGCATGAACATGGTGGTTCGTCTTAGTCTGGGTGTTTCTATGTATAATAAGTATGTATATACAAATACAAGTATCAGTTATTCTAGCACCCACAGTACAAGCTCTGCTTAGTTTAGGGCTAAATGGTGTTGTCTGTAAGTTAAGAGATATTTATTTATTATATTTGTGCTTTATTCTTCTGATGTGACAAGTCAGCAGTTACCATAGTAACCCCGTGATAAAAATAATCATTATGTAATTCTATGCTGCAACCCGCCACAATCCTCTTTCATAGTCAACAACTATATGTAAATTACTGTAAGATGAAAATAGTTTTCTTCTTTAGACTTCTCACACCACTTAAAAGCTTCTAGCATAGAAATACATGTAAATTATTATATATCCAAATAAACTTATCAACTAAACCTTACACCGCGTAGCTACAGGTTTTCTCACGATATTTTCAAAAGGAAAGGAATGTTTTAACTAGTACTTCACTTTTCGTAATCTTCGATCTTAAGTTAAGCGGCTCGTTTGCCTGCATGCCGCCTATACGAATATCTGAATATCTCAGAATCTCACAAAGTCAAAATAATGAAGTATTGTTATTGCATTCAACTGACACATGAATAAAAGCTAATTTTAATGACCATTAGCATTAATACTTCTCAGAAGTTCCTGTCCATTATTACGTATATATGGCTACCTTCCAGTTAGTCCTTATGACATAGCAATTATATTTTATAACATTAATTGTTTATGCAAGCAAGGCCATAATAATCTAGCCAGGAAAATAAAAACTTGATAACATTCCTCTTTTTTAGCATAACATAACTTCACGCCTATATTACCCAGAAGGGTGTGGCAGAGGTGTACAACACCCACACCTCACGTGTTATTTTTAGGTCTCATGGGATCGGGGCTGAGCCTAGCGCCATCCATCAGGCACAATTCCAAAGTTCTCACGGTGAGAGGCGCATACACTAACCACAAGACCACCGTGGCATAAAGTACATCTTACCTTAGTTATAACTATTACTTTCGGTTCCAATCTTCGTTTTTTTAATACATTAGTAGATGTGTATCAAATAATACAATCACACATGCAATTCCCTTTAAAACTAGAAAAGTATGTCATGCCATAGAGTAAACACGGCGTCATGACAGATTGACATAAAAAGATATCCAGTATATTCGTAACCCTGTATTTGACATTGAAAGCAAACAAACTATGACTCTATTCAGTACCTTTAACAAATTGATTGACTGAATATTATCTAGACGACAAGTTCTCAGGCACTTTGTAGGTCATGTCGATACTAAATAGTTCTCGAATTACAAATTGGGTATGGATGTGATCGTTAAAATAAATCACATGTATTTTCCTAAAAAATATAATAGCAGTATATTAAATTACATTTTAAGTATTAAATTCGTTGTTATTAATTAATAGTTTCCCTATCCTGACTTGAATCCGTCATTTGCGCATTAATCGACGTATTAAAATCAGTAAAAAATAATCGTACACTGGGAGACCGTAAGACTGCGAAGTTAAAGGTCTCGGGTTCGAACCCACGGCACACACATCTGTCAATAAATCGTTAAGATTCGTCTTTTCGAAGATATGTGTGTATTTATCATATAAATTATCGGTAAAGGAAAACATCGTGAGGAAACCTACATGTCTCAGAGTGCCTAAAAAGTACTCGAGGTCGTGTGAAGTCTACCAATCCGCACTTGGCCAGCGTGGTGGACTATGGCCTAATCCTTCTCATCATGTGAAGAGGCCCGCAGTAGGACATGTATTAGATACAGGGCTGCTAATATTATATTGTAACTAAATTGCCGCGTAATGTAGCCTGCAATATTATAACTAAACAAATACGAAGTTGAAACTACAATTTTATGTATGACCGACATAATTAAGACCAAAACGTATTAAGACTATAGCAAAAGTTTAAATAAAGGAAATATAACACTCCGGCGCGCCGTCGCGTCCCAAATCTAATTCTTCTCAGGAAGTACGTGCTTTGACGTAATAAAACAAGTTGATTATGATACTATTGAAACTAACGTGAGAAGACATCATTACTAGAGAAACACACGGGTTACTCACGTATGTAAACGTGACGTATGTGACTTAAAATACGTGAGTAACCCGTGTGTTTCTCTAGTAAAGTTGATTATGGTCACTTTTTAGTATAGTTTTTGGCGACCAGCCGGCCACTTGATCGTAGAACCAGATGTAGGTCGGCTTACTTGTTCTACATTATTCATTCCCAATTGTTCTGACGGAAAATAGTTACCAGTAGTGACTCATTAAAGAAATTCGACCGGCAAACTCGATTGTCCGATAAGACTATTGCAAGACTGGCTAGTTCTTATATCGATTAAGGCATTTCGATTTGAATAGTAGGTATATTTTGCCTGATCTGTATCGAACGGTATCTGTTTGGTATTTTGTTGCGGCGCCTTTGTGAACTTTTACGCATCTATGATGGAAATGCTAGTTTAATTTAGTTGTCGTAAAAACAATTGCGTGTTTTTTTTTATCGATATTTTCATTGTGGGGTGAGGACCGCTAAACTTGATACACGCTTTTATGGCTGTAATTTAAACTCATAAAAGTTTTAGTCATCCGGAGGGGTGTGTTTCATAATAATCACAGCTAGATATAGAAAAAACATATTTTGCTTAATACAAAACAGTTCTTAGAAGCACAATTTGTAGCAAAACTAGCGATCAAGTTTGAATTCGTTTCAAAGAAATTGTATTTATTCAAAAGAACTACATAGTTCACTTAACAGAGAAAAACAAACAATTTTTGAGTAATAGGTACTCTTAAAATGATTTTATAACATGACTGTGGCTTAAAACTGTTTCTTAATGTGTTCCTCCAGACGTTTTTAACACGCTTATATTAGCTTCACCTGTATGTTTGTTTGTTTGTTTGTTTGTTTGTTTGTTTGTTTGTATGTAACCGACTCCTTTGGACTCGATTTTGACCCACTTTAAACGGACAGATTTAATTCAAACTTTCTACACTTGTAAAGAATCAGCGACAATATAATAATTTCATAAATTTATCTCATTATCCTGATTAGGATCGCCAGGATTAAAAAAAAACTAAAAAACACGCTTTTAAATAACATCAAACTAAAAAGTGAAAAATAAATATAGTTTAAAAAAACTAAAAAAACACGCTTTTAAAGCACATCAAACTAAAAAGTGAAAAATAATTCTTATTATAACCTGAAAATAATAATAAACGAAAAATACTAGTACTATTGTGAAAAAAGCGTGGGGCGCTCTGTGCCATATTTTTCGTCTATCGAGCGACCCACGCTTTTTTCACAATAGTACTAGTATTTTTCGTTTATTATTATTTTCAGGTTATAATAAGAATTATTTTTCACTTTTTAGTTTGATGTGCTTTAAAAGCGTGTTTTTTTAGTTTTTTTAAACTATATTTTTTAAATAAAGTTATTGTTTTACTGCTGGTTATCTCCTCAGGTAATCTATTATATAGCTAATTAATAGACAATTTAAGAAAAAGACAAATTAATAAACACTTTGTACAAAACTACTAGTACTATTTTAAAATAAAACCGGTAAATGTTAAAAGTCAAGCACCTTAAAGGTAAGTAAATGCATGATCGCGCTAATTGCCACGCCTTCGTGATAATTACAATAATCATGCAACATAAAAATTATGGGAGTAAATTAAATACTATTAAATACGTGTCCACCTTGTAAGTGTAAACGTCTGATTTAAATACAAAGAAAGTCTAAATGCAAAGAAAACAAGCTTAAAGTTTTAATTTGCCAGAGGGGCTAGCATAACGAGTGCGAGATAAACTTTGTCGCGCTTTTGTCACATTTTGGAATTGGGAATCATGGCAAATTGATTGAAAGATACCTATGCCTAAAATTCAGATTTTAAAATGTTTTCTAATGGGTTAAACCGATTGAAATAAAATTTTAGATGCAGGTTACTTTTTATCAATGTACCTTCCACGCAGAAGATACCACGGGCGAAAGTTAGTTTGTTTGTTTGATAGTGCTAATCTCTAGAATTACTAGTCGAATTTTGATACCTTATTCTTTTTGTGTTTAATAGTCTAACTCTTAATAAAGGTCTATGGATATTTAACATTACGGTAAACTCCACGCGTGGGAGCATCTACTACTAAATACAACCAATTCCCGGACTAACTCGCGGGAAAAAGCTAGTTTTATACAGGAAGTAGGGTTGTAGGAATATTGTCCTAAATCATGCAGAGTGGAATCAGTCATACAGCCAATTTGACGACCGGATGGCGGAGTGGGTAGTGTACCTGCCTGCGACGCCGAGGTCGTGGGTTCGATTCCCACTTAAGACAAATCTTTGTGTGCATGAACATGGGGGTTTGTCTTAGTCTGGGTGTTTCTATGTATAATAAGTATGTATTTACAAAAGAAAAGTATAAATGTATTAGTATCAGTTATTCTAGTACCCATAGTACAAGCTCTGCTTAGTTTGGGACTAGATGGCGTTGTGTGTGAGTTGTGGAATATTTATTTATTTATTATTTATTTATTTTAGACCAAAATATTCTGTACTCGTAATTTGTTACACAAATACGATTCGCCCATTAATAACAGGCATAGAATTGACATTTAGAATGTGTGAAATTTCACTGGTCTGAGATTTAGTTAGTTTATGCAAGTTGACCTAAATACTTATAAGCTTTTGAGATTCATATTCAATGACTGGGCAGGGCACGTTAATGTAAATGAGTTTTTAATTAAAGGCCAGTGAATTTGCCAATAAATGAAACTGCCTTGTGCAGTCAAATACATTATTTGCATTTTATACGGCATTTAGTGCAACTTTAGAGCTTAAATTGGGGCTAGAATAATCATTAAATCGATTATACATCCAAAGCAAAAATAGAATTTACTTGTTGAAAATCCCTTAAGGTACTATTTTAATAACTAAATTTAATTTAATAATATAACATCACGCCTATATTATCCAAAAAGGTGTGGCAGAGGTGTACAACACCCACATTTCACCTGTGTTGTCCTATCAACATGCACCGAGCACCATTTTAACTCCGTGCAATTAAGAATTTCCTGACGGACAGTTCACAAATAACATTTTGCCCAACCTGGGAATCGAACACACGACCTCGCGGGGAGAGGCGCATACGCTAACCAGTGGACCAGTGGGGAATTTTTAATATAATAGTCGCTTAAATTCCTGTCCCAAATTCAATATAAAATAGTTGTGTTTATCGGATATCAAACTCAACAAAGGTTCGTCCTTGAAGAAAACAATTTTAATCATTGTACAACCTACATACGTAGTCTAGGGTAAGTGTACAGAGTACATTTTATGAGGAAGCAATGACCCCATGGACCGGTCGATAGCAATAAATACGCCGTTTGATTGTCCAGTGAAGGAAACTTTTACTTATCTATCAAAGCTTACGAATAAGGGAATTATTTAAATAAAGAACTACAAGTTAAGTTCGCTGTTTTGTTTCCAAAATGTACCGAATAAATTAAAAGATAGAATCTTAATTTGGTCCAGAACGTGTTTTGTTTATTATGTCGTGTCGATATAAATGGAAATTGTATTGTTGCACAATTTGAGCTGTTACCGAAGCTAGTTTTTTGATGACGTCCAATGATAACATATTGAATAGCCAATCAAAACAGGTTTTCCAGATAACCCGCAACCTTTTTCATTTAAATTGTTTCAACAACGACATTGTCGTAGAAACATTGGGTAAATATTCAAATGCAATCGACCAAGCTGAAACATTTGCAACCAAATCCACAAAAAGTAAAATGTTTATTTAACATTAGAACACGAATCAGTATTGTTCCTTAATAATCGGTCACGCACTATTTCATTTACATGCTATAAAAACCACGGTCCAAAAATAGGTATATTGTCTTACGTCACGTAATAACGCCGCAGATTAACTTCAGAAGGTGAAATAAACTAACCCTCGAAAAACAGAGTATTTATTAATGATATTGTCGCGGTATTCAAGGTTCAAACAAGTGTTACGATCACAATTTGATCGTTATTGGTCGCCTCTGATAGCGTCGGAATGATTTTGTAACCTTCGCGGTTCTGAGTAGCTGTTATCACGCGACGAAACATAAGTTTATACTTATAAGTCCCTACTTTACATGTTAAAGCACCTTATTTATTGAGACGAATACTCAGTATGGAAGTATTTTTTGTTTAATCAATGGTATTACTAGACTGGCAAACACGTGAACGACCATATTTTTAAATTTGTATTTTAGGCAATTTAACTAGTGAGTCATGATTACCAGTTAACCAATAACCAATACCCAAATCATCAATACTCAATACAAATAAATAAAATTGAAGTGTCTTTTTTTAATGTAAAAATAACAATGTTTTTTTTAAAGTTGCCTATGGCTATACAGTTTATAATTTTTTTGTCTTTTTGTATCAGCTGATCTTCTAAACGGTTAAGCCGACTTTAATACAATTTTATATGCATTTTACTGACTACAAGGCGCGTAACATAGGCTACGTTTTATCAATGTAGCTACTACGCAGACGAAACCGCGGGTGAAAGTTAGTTTGTTTGTTTGTTAGCGCTAATCTCGGGAACGGATGATTGGATTTTAATAATTCTTTTTGTGTTTTATAGTTTAACTATCCATTAAGGTTTTTTGATATTGAACATTACGCTGAACTCTATAGAAGCGGGGCAGTAACGGTTTACGCGGGTCAAAGCGCGGGAGCAGCTACTACCTAATACGACTAATCTCAACAAACTTCAAATAAAAGGGTCACACAACCATTCTCTCATCCATTCTTACTCATCCACACGTTCCTACTTAGCAAATAGATTTTTGTTAAGTACTTTTGAATGTTATTTTAGTTCTGTTTTCTTTGCCGTGAGGACATTGGGGTTCCCTTCTCAAGTATTTATTTAAAACTTGATTATCTCTTGAGACTTGACCATAAGGGTCACAGCCAAAGGGTTGACTGAACAAAGATTTCTTTATTTCTTGATTATTCACCTTTCTGTTTTGAAGATTCTTATTTTTATTTTGAAATTGTTGCAAGTCATTTCAAAGATAATAGTCATTGTTGTTATGATCCTTGTAGTTAAAGGCTTAATATTTACTTTGAACCCTATTGTTTAAACTCGTATGAAAGAAAAAGAAAATTAAAAGAATCAAATTTTATTAAATGCAATACGTTACTCATACCCAATTACTCCACCTGTCATAATTGATACACCTGTCGATTTAAGCGCGAAATAATTACACACATAATTAGACGTGAATGTAATATATCAAATGATGATTAGTAATTGGCTGCTGAATCACTGACTGATGAACTTCTATCGGAGAAAAAATGTGGGTCGCATTCATACACTGCAATACATAATTATAATAAAGATCTACAACCTGGATCTCTTCAAAGCAAGAGTTAATAGGTATCTCATAGGTAAGCGTGCTCCACCGTAGACCGCATCATCACTTACCATCAGGTGAGATCGTGGTCAAACGCGTGCCTATCCACCATAAAAAAAGTACAGTGAACAGTTGGCCACCGAGATAGGTATGCTGGGCAAAAACTTCTAAGTCATAGTAAAAACTTATTACACCAGTAATAGATATGTGAGTTACATATCTGAATAGTGGATATAATATATTACACTTATTAAATATGTGATTCATACATGCATATCTATTGCAGTCAGTTTTCACTATGGTGTAGAAGTTTTTGCCCTGCATACCTAATTGCTTGGCTCACTGTTTATCTCATCTTTACATCCTATTTAGTTTCATCGTACTAATAAACATGATTAACTTCATACTGAAATGGTCAATATTATAAGCTGGCTAGTTGAAGACATAATATTGTTAGCCTACCCTTTACAACTTTATGATCAACTCTCTTGTTTCCTTTCACCATCAAATCTTACTAGTTTTAATGGTGAAAGGAAACAGGAGGAAGTTAATCATGTTTCAGACAAGGTACTCCCTGTGTTATTTAAGACTTTATGTTTGAAACAAAGACCTATGTAGTTCACTGCTCATGTCGCAATTCTATCATTTCACTGTTAAAGCAAATGCCAATAATTTCAACAATCAACGATATGGCAGCCAACGATTGTCAGTTGTGATTATCTCGTTCCGTTGCAGACTTAATCTCGTGAGAGAAATGACGTAACCTGTCAATAACTGTTTAATATCCACGAAATATGGATCGTTAGATTCACGATTTAGAGCCGATTTCACAAAACATCTTAAACTTCAGTTTTCATTAATACGATTATCAATCTCTCTCTCTCTCATAAAATGTTTGTACAGGACAGCAAGATCGAAAACTATAGCTTAGAACTAAATTCGAGTTTAACAAGCTGGTGAACTGGCACTCAGTGTATTGGTTGTTGCGATAGATTCATGAATGTAAAGTGTGTTAGTTTAGCCTGCCTCACCTACTAATCCATTTAACGTGGTTGATTTTTATCGAAATTGGCCACGCACGGCCTAGAGCAAAATAAAAACAACGTTCGCTTTATTTGAAAAACGCCCCCGGTAATCCGATGGCTTCGTGACGTTAGCAACGACTTTTGGTTGAAAATTTATAACGTTTACTGATAATCTGTAAAGTTAACCCAAAAACGCAGATTCAGCAATTCAAACAACTTAATTATATCCATTAAGACAAAAGATTAGTGACCAAGTGATTTAAGGTTCACCCTTCAAAAGGTGTGCGAGTGGGCACGCTGGCAGCACACACGTCACACGGAGTCGCGTGTTGCTGCCGTGTGATGTGTGTGTAGTCAGCGCGCGCGTCAAGCGTGTGACAATCGCGCACGCCTAATGTGGAGGACACCTTAGAGAGGTCATTATAACGAGCGCGAGATACATTTTTGACTTATTTTGTTTGGGGAAGCATGATAAAAACGCAACAAATGCTATCTCGCGCTTTTATGCTAGCTCGGCAAAATTCTTTATTCTTATTGGTAACATAACCGCTGTATAATTTAAATGTGACTTATAAAAAGTCGGTTGCCACCAACAAAAACGACCTTGCAATATGAATAATATGACTAATATTTCCAGCTCTCATCCATTACCCAGGTCTAATCAACGTCAATGTTGCGTGGGCAACTTACAGCTCTGTGGAAACTCTACAGTGTAGAGTGTAGGCTATTAATGGCTGAATCATAGCACAAATTCCATTATTCATGACCAGATTTGACGTCACAATTTCAATGGAAATGACCTTTATGTTCTGTTTCGTAACTGGCGTATTGCCATTTTATTGATGGATTAAAAATGGAAGGCATAGGTATGCTTTGTAGTTGTTACAGTACTTTAATGGAAATTGCCTGTCATGCTGATTCACTTATTCAAATCAATTTGTGAAACGAATTGCTGTCAAAGCCAAACAGTAGTTAAACTTTTACCACATATTTGTTTTACATTTTACTAATATAAATATGTATTTGCAAAATCCAACCGATATATTTCATTTAAAACATAAATATTCATAAATATAAAAAGCTGCTTCACTTTAAAATAGGTTTTGCTATGAGTGATATGTGTGAGAATCAAACCCTTGCATCGTTCTTTCAAGATAATGTATGTATAAAATAATAGGCCGAGTTGCCACTATAATGTTCCTGGCACCATAACATTCTATTACAAGACTATTGACTTGCAAACAGCCCCACGTAGGGCCGGATAAATTCTAGACAGCTCCACTAAACAAATAAAAATGCGAGATATCGTAAATTTATGGAAACAATGAGAAAAAACGTATCACCAAATCGACATTCGGCTCGCCTTTTAAATTCTACGCGCGTTTTGTGACCAAACATTTTTGTATGGTGCCGACACGTGAAATGTGGATTCCCATGCCTGAGGACGACAACCTCCCACTGAGCCACTGTGAAACGTTTAAAATTCTCCAATCTTATATCTAAATCTCTGTCATGGTATTAAAGGAATACGTCTTTGGTAATACCGCGATATTTTGTACTAAATTAGATAGGCATCTATTCACTACAAACGGTTACAACTAACTTTATTTATTTTTACCAGGGCGTGTACTTTAAATTTGACACTTAAGTGTTAAACTTGTGAAATTGTGTAAACTATTGACAGTATCTAAATTATGATATTTAAATAAACAATAAACTTTCGATAGGTATTGCGATAAGTATTGGCTTATAACCTATAGAAAATATAAAGGAATTTAGTAGTAGCCGAATAATGAAAGTTATCGCACTTAGCTTATTAATATAATAGTTAAATCTTAAAGTTATCTGGTTCACTTAAACAGGTTTATAACAAGTTAAAAGGGTGTAAGCAAAGTGGCAAAGATCATTAGTCTCATTTATATGACAGTCAATATCTACGACCACATTATTATTAGGTTTCTGCCTATTACCAGCATTCCGTACTTACCTATTATTATTATCAGTAAAATATTTTACTCAACAACATTCATTCGTTCAAAATTGGAATTTAAGTTACTTATTAGCATTCTTACTACAATAAGGTGTAATGTCGATATCTAATTGGTCAGCTAAAATAACGAACGGGCTGCCAACCTTCAATGTTGCATGCAGAACTGCCCCAATTATATAAATACTACAGGTATAAGTTTAACGTAAAACTAAAAGGTTGCCAAATCAAAATACCTATGCGTGTGTGTAATGTTTACCAAGTTAGAGAACTTTTCACAATAGAAACTTGATAAACTTGATTATGTTTTGCATAGTTTCATAATTATTCGTTTTATTCTCATAATTGTTGTCTATTATTATTATTATATATCGTCTGAAAGTGTATACTTGTCATGTGTTCCCATTTTCATTAGGTCACGAGCTGATGATGGGATCCTAGATAAATCGAGGGAATCCCTCATTAATATTAAACGCGTCTGTATTGTTTTCGTATATTACCTAAAGCTATTCGGCTATATTTGCATCTAGCAGTCAGCATTTCATGTTGCTGGAAGATGCTGGAAGGTACAACTCCTAAACGGTTAGGAGTACGGAGATAATACTTTAAATATAGGCACCTTAAGACCTGTATTCTCTTAACATAAGAGAATACAGGCCTTTAAGAGAATTCACAGATAAGGCGAGACGCTGAATATTACTTAAGTATTTCTTACTTTTTAGTGCATAATTGTTTGAAGTCGGTTATTTTTTTAATAATTAGATATCAATGTACTAATAACAACTCCTTTTTCCAAATGTAAATGTAGTATCGACTGTATTGTTCAAACATCATAATGTTATTGAACCCGACCAGACAGAGAAGCTTGTTAACATAAAGTTTACATAACTTGTGCAACAACACTCGTACGGCTTCCCTTTACAATGTAAAAGGATAAAATCTTTTACACGCCATTAAAACACACAGAGCTCAAATAAATGTATAATGAAGTATTTTTAAATACTCGATACTAATATTATGAAGGTGAAAAATTGGTTTATTTAGTTGAACGCGCTAATCTTGGAATCTACTGATTCTGGTTTTTTTGATAGATAGCCTATATATCAAGGAAGGTTATAAACTATCATGGAACATAACACGGGTGAAACTGAGGCGAGAAGGTAGTTAGTTACAAGATCTTATTTTACTAAGAAACAGACGAAAAAATGCTTTGACTTGAACCCGCGACCTTTGGATTCCGTCCTTTTGCTCTCCCTTCTGAGCTATTCAAGTCACATTCCAAATCCACCAATATGTTGGTTATATAATTATTAATGTTGTGCATGTTTTTTTGGACGTCTTTTTCTATCACACGCGACATCCGGAAAGTGTATCATACAGTCAAAAGATTCGTGGACTAGGAATGTGGCATGGATAGCTCAGATAGGAGAGCGATAGGACGGAATCCTAAGGTCGTCCTAAGTTTTGACTGTTTCTTAGTATTAGATTGCTAAGCATAGCTAAATGCTATATAAGAATCAATTAGAACTTGAAGATCTTATTTTAATAGATCTATTAAACCGACTCGTTTCACGACACTTTTAAGTTCTAAGTAATGATAGTGTATTCCAATCCGCAGCGGAAACCGAGCGGTCATTCGTTTAATGATCGACTATAACTCGATTCTATTTAATATTCTGCTACAGGAGAAATCAATTCCGGCGTGACAGCCTTCACGTGCACCGTGTGAACTCCATCCGGCCAAAGTTGAAATTCTGCATAAACTGTTTTATAAAAAACATAACCCGTCCTTGGCAGCTAGGTAAAAAGCTTTTGTACTTGCAATGATACAGAATACTTCAACTATAATCTGCCTCAATTTTTATAATTTTTATTTTAATTTTTATAATGTTTTTTAGAATTTAATTTTAACCAAACCGTCCAAGTGGTGTTAGTCTTTAATTGGTTGTTACGTTAAACATGATACAACTGTGTTAATTTTTCTGTAATATAACTAGTGTAAGCAATCGTTGGCTGAACTAAATAAAAAGAAAAAAAAGATCTGATTTAGTTTAAATTTTTTAGTTACGTTTTCTTACCCTATACTTTTAAAAAGTGTCATAAATTAAATCGAGTATTTATTAGTTTTTCTAATTCTATAGTCCTTAAACCTAATGGTGAGAACCACATTAAAATTCACAACATACAACCGTAAACATACGTGCCAGAAAAGATTTATGCTGTAACTTTAGTGTGCCTAATTTATTGTCAGTCAATGAACATGGTCCTTACTGTGACCGACACCATATTTAGAGGGTCAATGTCACCATCGATCGGTTTACGACAGCACGACAGTTCGCTTTACTACTCTCGCACAATTTCAGGAATTGATTGTTTTAGTGTGCTGTACTTTAATTATTGAAACGATACATTTACGGACCTATATTATACCCAGTATCAAGTAGTCAAGATATTTGCTAATATAATGGTAGTAAAACTCATACAAATTGTTATTACTTTTTTACTCTTTTATTAGTAAAGAAAACTTTTATCTTCAAGTAGTGTGGCTTGTATATATATAGTTGTTGAAATAAAATAATTTAAACTTAAATTATAATTATATTAATAAATTTTTAGTCGATTTATCAAATTTATATAATACTGCTGAAGATGTTTTAATATAATTATCATTTTCAAATACAATTGACTCGTGAAAACTATTTAAATAAATACCTTACTATATAGGTATACGTCAAATAAAAGAGTAACATAAACTTATTAACTAAATAATTCTTATAAATAATTCAGGTGTCAAAAATTACGGCCGCAAAGTGGTAGTAAAAATTGAAGTTCAAAGGTTCCATTTAGAAAAAAAAGGTTGAAATAAGGCTTAGATAAAGGATAAAGAGGCTTAGATAAAGGGGGAAGCGGGACAAAGCAATAGGACCTCTTTCAAGAATGAAAGGTCTATTTTCAAACTACTTCCCTTGTTAGTACATCACTACACGCCACTGAAGAAAATTCTATTAGAACCGTGATAAATTGAATAGGTGTTCAGAAAATTAGATTGTTTCTAACATAAATATGGTTCGATGTTCGACACTTTCAGTGTAAATACAACCTATTATTGGCTGGCTAATACATAAAAAGAAATATGTAAGTATGACATGTATCTAATAAACGGCTTACAGATAGTTTATACATTTTTATCAAGTGCAATGTAATTGAAAACGACATTATCTTTGATTCTGCGCCGGCGCCACTCAGTATAAATTATAGATTAATTTATGAGGTAAGGTGAGGTGAGGCGTCTGTTTCAATTAGTAATGTTGGTAGTAAGGCGTATGTGGGGATTGTACCGCTAGTTGCAATGCTGCCAACTGATTAATTTATATGGAGTGCACCTGATTGCCGTGTTAGGCGCAATCTTGGTGAAATTATCACTAACATTTTGAATTATATTGTACTTGACTGCTTATCGCCAGATGGTGGTAGAGAGTTGATTTAAAAGTGAACAGCATAGGCTTAAGCTCCTTTGGACGTGGCGATGGCCACGCTAATTTATTTAAATTGATTTCACATTACTCATTTCGCTAGTAGTGTCTGCAAAAATATATATTCTATGTGCCCTAGAAAATACATCAACACATCACTTTTGCTTGTCCATCTTTAAGAATACTAATATTCCAGATGAGTCCAATTTTGACACATTTTAAAAGCATAGGTTTTTAGTTAAATACTAAAGTTCTATTGATGAATGTGTTCATTTACTATCTGAGGCGTGAACATATACTACCATAAAAAACTTGTACCTAACGGAATCGTGTCATCATCATGATCGTCGATTTGACGCTATACCGGATAACAGCCTGAGTAATGCACGCTCACCTTATCTAACACCAACCAATACTAATTATATAGACATTCCTCAAATTATAGGATGTAACAAATTGAAAGAGAAGAATGTTACGAAACTGTCTCCGAAATCCCATTGAATATGCGTAAAGAAATTGAAATATTGCAGAATTACTACTCTTCCTCTTTTTATCCAAATTATTTTTACATCAATAGCTTGATGTAAAAAATAATTTAGATTAAAATTTAATCGTTATCTCAATTTTCAAACCGGCTTACTTAATAAGTAATGCTTAAACAGATATTAATATTAGCTCGCCAAACTTGAAACTTATGAGCAACTCAATTTCCGCAAAACAAAAGTTACTCTAAGCTACGTATAACACTTATTATACCCCAATACAAAATGCCTGAATCATATTTCGTTACATAAGCATCAATAAATTCTTTGCAATTTGACATTATCTCTTTATACGGAAAAGGTTATTTTAGTCAATTAATATGGAGTCTAGGTTTATTACATTACCGATAAGTCGGACTGCCCATAAAGGGAGTCGATTGCAGTCGGAATATGCGGACACAGCATGCTTCAGTATTTTTGTTTTAAAGAAAAAATGCTCGCATTAAAGTTGTGTAACGACTGGCGCCAAGAAAGGTCTCAGGGAAGTCGTAGCTTTTTGAATGAAAGATGAGTGTAGTCGTCGGGTTTTTCTGGTGGTAACAGTTAAATAAATAGCAGTTAAGTAACGTTTTAGAGTTCGTGTTATGGGTTTGATATAGTTGTTGCTTATTAATTACGACACGTGAGGTGACTAACATTGAGTGATTGAATGATCACACATATTTGATGTAGGTCTACGACCGAGTGTTATAATTGAGCTCCTATTTAATATTATCGGAAACCAGGACCACTTAAGTAAACAGTAGGTTAAGTTAAGTTATAAATAATAAATTAATATTAAAGAATTACTTAGAGACGATTTCACCATATTTCTTAATCCACGGTTAACGCTAAGCGACTGTCTATCTCCGTGTCCCTTTAAAACATAGAATGAAAGAAAGAAATTGTATTATTGCAATTAACAAAAGTTTGGTGTATTGTCACGACTATTTAGCTATCGGTTACATATTATTAATTTTTAAACACGACACTACATCACCGTTCATAAACAGTAAATCGATATCACAGCTACTAATTAAATGCTATATCAACATTGTATGCTACTGAAATCGATATTATTTATACCCATGACGAATTGCACCGGTTAACTAGCATATAAATAAAATGGTTGTTAAGTAAAATCCTTATTGTAATCAATATATAATTTACTTTAACCTTTTTTTTGTAATTTTACACCAGTTTTTCAATTAAAGGTTTTTCATCCCTGCCTTCTTTTTTCCATGTTATGAAAATTCTGGCCACCCTATAATATTTATTGCTTTTTTAGTTATTTCTATGTTTAGTTTCATTAGCCAATCGATAATGATGGAACATTAATATTATTTATTTTAGTAGAACATAGTGGGTTTGCTCCTTTTTTACATACACAGGCCAACCCAAAATATGCTGCCTAAAACTTGATGGTGCAACCGACAAAAAGCTTTTGATTTTATATTTTTTAAAGAATTCAGCGTTAGGAATAACTTCTGTGTCGCGGGAATGTTCACGAACATACATAACACACTTACAGTCAGAACAAATCTTTGCGGATTACACAAAGATTTTGCCTGTGTGGGGTTCGAACCCACAACACCAGCGCAGTTGAAAGTGGTGAAGCGATCGCTTTAACCACTACGCCAACCGTGCACTCAATATAACTAAACAGTCAACATAAAAATGTCTGAAAAGGGTTGTAGGTTTTTCTAACATAGCATCCGTCTTCTATTGTAACGTACTTTTCCAATCCCCGGTATTCCCAATACACTATTGATAGGACGTTTTCCATTTGTATATAGTACTAAAGCCTCAAAGGCGAGATTTTCCAGTATCGAATTTACTGGACAAAGTTTCTTTCAACGAATTTCAGTGAGAGAGTTGATGGAATTTGGATAAGCTATTTCTACCAAATAATGATTAATACATTTTTAAAAGTTAAAAGGTAAGATTGAAAATGAATATTATAATAGTTTAGCTAGCTAATTTAAATATTTTGTTTTGCTATTTTTGGTCAAGGCTAAGATCATGACCGTGATAAATTATAAGTTGAAAATATTTAGGAGCGTCCTCAATTTATTCGGTTAAAGTTCATTCCATAATGATTCAATCAATTTATTCAGTGTTAATGTGACAGGTAATTATAGATAATAGACATTTTGTAAATATACAAGTTTTATATTTGAATAGTACTTTATTCGTGAGGAATTCGACTATGTCACGAATCTTTACGGCTTAAATAAAAAAGAAAACTTATTGTATTATATTTTTATTATTATAATAAATAAAAATAAATGTTGTACTATGATTTTGTTAATCATACAGTAACAAACACAATCCTACTTCAATTATATTCTAGGCGACAGATTCCGTTAGCGACGTTGGTAAAAGCAGAGGATTTGGAATTTAAATATTTTTGCTTATATGCTATCACGACGCGGATCCTAGTTTGATACAACAGCACCTGGTTGACACACATCCTGCTTAATTAATTAAACACGAGGTAGAGGATTGCAGTTCCCACAAACACAATTTGATTGCAATAGTATTGTTGTGTCTGTAATTCCAGAGTCCTACATTCCTGATTTGTCAGAGAAGGTTATGTTAAGTTTTTATTTACAACATCATTCCGACTAACAGCTTCTAGAAAAGAAAACACCATTTATTTTTTCGATCTTTCATGTCCATTTATCAACAAGTTTTGATTCACGAAAAGTGGTTAATGTCAAGCTCGAAGACCTTTGACTTGACTTCACAACCTTTACTTTATTAACAACAAAGAAAATGTTAACATATATGTTGCCAGTATATATGCTGGTCCCGCCAGGCCATGACGGCGACGATCCTGCGTGCCAACTTTTTTATGCTACATGTCATCGCTGAGCTGGAAGATGTGGCCATATTGACTGATGTATGGGTGTCAGCCAATGTGAATGAGGGTTTTATGATTATTTACTGTCATGTCTATTCATAAATCAAGGAAGGCGAAACTTTGTAACCTTTTTTAACTTATTGCATATACAGTGAACCGCGAAATTCAATACAGTAAAGTTTATGTTTTATCTTTCAAACTTTTTGTGTATACGAATAACGTATAAACGCAAACCTAAACTTTACTGACTTTACAATGCTAAGTGGTTAATACAGCCTATGGACACCTACAAAAGACACAGTATCGCAAGATCTTCTATCTGACGGTATGCTAAAGGTGAGATAGTGGAACTTCTTCTATTAAATTCACAATCATAGATAAAAGCTAAAACTACGTATCAAATTGTTTATGATATAATATTGAATAATGTGTTTATACGAATCTTTGTATAATTCATTAGGATATCGATTGTTTTGATTCACGTTACGCAATGTTGCGTGAGGTGGTTCCTCATGAGTCAGGCGTGAGTTCACGCGCTAAGGAGGCGTTTAACTTCAATTTGTAGAGGACACATATACATTTATAATGGGGTTAAACAAAAACAAACTCATATTTTACACTGTTGTGTACTAGAAGATATTGTTCACATTGAAAAAGTCTGATTTCATTACACCCTTTTCAATTCGATCCTCAGTATACTTCATACCAGTTTAAAAGGTAATGTTATCTTTAATGCTAGCCACTAGTAAAATAAAACAATCATTTACAAAATATAGTGATTTTCCTTTATAGCCCATGTTTAAAAATTTATCAAACATGATTGCTACACCGTTATCACTATCGTATATGAGAACTATCAAGAAATTTGTTCGACCATCCGACAACTGGGTCTTTCACCCTATTTATATGACCAAAAGCGACGTGTCCAGCTACAGAATCAGATAGGTACGCGTCCTAATAACGGTTCGAATCGATTTATCGACTTCTCACAACCGATAATTGTCTTTGAAGTCGTTCACTTGAATTAGATCGTGGGCGAGAACTGTGAAGTGATACTCACGCCGTCACATCCCTAGAAGTCATTATTATATAATTGAGTGAAGAGTCGATAATATAATTGATAGTTTTCACACAATTTCACGACCAGTCGGCGGATAGGTTGAGTCTAAACCGCTATTCAATGGTGATACTGTATTATTACACAGGAGCCGCTTTGCTTTCTAACTTTCATTCTGCTTTAGTCATTACCTTTTGCTGTCGATATTTTCCTATCTTACCTTTTCTTCCTACGCCTTTTCAATAACGTAACGTAAAGGATCACTGTAAGATAGATGAAGTTTCCTTGATTCAAATATTATTTGAATATGATCCGTTTAATTTACGGCGTATACTACTTACTATTCAAGGTACAGAAATTCCCATGTAACTGAAAATTGGTATGAATGGTCAAAACATCATAATAATACTAGAAACCTATCGGTACCTAAGTTGCAAAAAAAATATGTGCCGTTTTTCTTCGTTTCCCACATTGATATTGTTTTTGAAGACTTTGTAACTCGTACGCCGAAAAAATAATCATCGATATAATTTATATTATCGAGCCGTTTAGGTACCTTTTATGCCTTGTTAGTATCGTAAGAAAACTGACATATTGATACTGACCTAGAAACGCAATCTGTCTGTAAATCATTAATGAAGAATTTCTAGCATGAATAACGTATTATGTAAAACATAGCAAGTGTGTTTTTCCTGAATCAATTTCGCCTCATTACAGCCGAAGTCCTTGACATTTCAAGTTACTTTATTAAATACTAGTTGTTGCCCGCGACATCGTCCGCGTTGAATTCAATACTTCCATGCTATTTCCTACAAAATTTAGGCATTAATCTCATACAGTTTCATCTCCAAATTTACCGCTATGGATTTGACAAAAATCTTTTTATTTTTGGGAACCTCTGTGTAGAATTTCATTCGATTAATTTAAAATTGACTTACTTCTCAAATAAACTTACAACCCCAAATATACAACCAGCCTGGAGAGAAAATTTATGTAATTTAAGGAACCTACGTGCAAAAATGATTTCATGAATTATCCTTTAAAATTGAGGAACCACCCATACAAACATACATCCCCTAATATACAAGATTTTAAGCTAGAACTCCAGCTATTATTTAGTAGTTATTGCGTGATACGCATACGAACATACAGACAGACAAACAGACATAAACATGTTTTTATATGTACAGATGCTCAATTTCTTAGGGAAATTCTACCAAGTTCAATGAAAAAGGTCCACCATTTAACCTGAAATATGTTCCTTCTAAGTATCTTGTACTTATTTATTTACATTCAGTTTTCTTTGGGGACGCCCGAGAGATCTTTAAAATGATACTAACGTTATTTTGTGGCAGTATTTTATTTGTAAAAAGATAGTTTTATTTAGGTAGAGAACTGCAAAGCAAAAACGGTCTTGTTGGGAATATTCTTAAAATTATATATGCCCGCCATGTGTCCGCCATACATTCTACTTTTCTAGCAACTATTTCAATTCAAATTCCTTTTTATTCTGTATCCAACGTTACAAAAATAAACGCTTAAGTTATTTGTTTCAAACGTAAAACCATGAAAAAATAACTTGCATTATTTTCTTTATTTCATTGTAAAAAGCTAAAACCTTTGTAGTAACCGTACACTGAACTTTATTGACTAAAACCGTGAAACTAAAATAGAATCAAGATTCTAAAAAGTTTTTCATTTTAAAGCAAAACATGTTACGACGTAACTATGTTTTGCTGCAGTTTTTTTAATATATAATAATAATAATTTATTTACGTAAAAAGAATAATGCAGTAAGTACAAAAAAATACACTAATTATTAGAAGTACATTAATAGTAATGACTCATTTACTACAGTTAAAGTGGGTGTGGTTCTGTTCTCCTAGCTATATATAATTATGGTTTTTTTTATATCAAACGTCAAACTTCTTAACGACTCACGAGAGCGAGAGCGAGAAATACGTAATGCGTAAATCCTACACGATTGACTGAGACAGTACAATTTAAGCCTGTCTAGAACTTTGATTTTACCTATACACCGCGTTCTTGATTCCTTTTTTTATGCTGCCTCAAACGCATAGCAAAAATTGATTATCCAAATAGACAAGCTCACGATCGATGACTTTTTGTACAATATTATATAATAATGAATCAGAATACAAAATAAATGACGTGTCATACAAAACACGAGAACTACTGTCAATTTATTTATTCACGAAATATCAAAGACCAAGAATGCAGCCGAACCAGTATAACAAACTCTTACTATGGCAGTAGCCCGTCGCAGATTTAATTAATTTCCTAAGAAAACAAAACATTTAAAATATTCATGCCGTATTCAGCGAAGGGCTGGATTTGCATATTTCACTACGAGGGTCCAAGTTTATTGGCGGTCGTGTGTGGTCCTCGGTCGCTATGGTAACGAAGCTATCGCGGTCACAGTGGATCGCCTGGCCGCCTTATCTGATGGACACAAGCTAATTGTTAGAAACGGACGCCACAGACCGGCGCCGTCGACACCACACGCTTCTAAATGTCACTACATCACCGTTAGTGCTATTCCTTATCTGATCCTCAACCAATTAAATCCTACTTAGTACTTGTTGCAACCAATAAACATACAAAGTTATTCGAAATATCACATGAACATGATTCACTTTTATCTGCTTCGAGAGCATAGCGATCAACTTTATAGTTTTAATTGTAAACGTTTTTCTGATACTGTGGCTTGTCACGTATTTATTAAAGCAATTACTTTCTCAATTTTATGACGATTAGGCCCGGTGTTTCTCTTGCCACTGCCGATCTAAAGAAACATTAACATGTAATTTAAAAATAAAATTAAAACCGTGATGTCTGACAAGACGTTTTAATGTATTGAAATATTTAAATGACAACGTATAAATGAAACTTAAACTGAGCAAAAAGTGAGATTGGAGGTGCCTTTACAAACGTTGGAAGGAGCAAAAAAGCTGTCCCAGCGAAATTGAAAAATAAATTAAAACGAATCCCTCTTCAGTCTTGGTTAGTTCACTAGAGAAACTTTGAAAACGATTTGCTAATGAAATGTAAAACGGTCTTGTTAAAGAAAAGATATTATATTTTCATAAAACATTTTCCTACTAAGGTCTGTATTTACTGTAGCGTAACATTTCACGCATCGGGATTTTTTGCATTCGGGCGCAATGACGAGCGAACGCAATAGCGCATGTCAGAATGGACAAATGAAACGTCATTTTTTATTTTTGATGGCTGGGTTACACTTCAGTAGACAACTAGTATAATAGATTGAACTTTAGCTTATTGCTGGAGGCACTTGCTTTAGCATTTAACTACAATTAACGGTGCTAATAAAGAAGTATACAAATCATTTTGTAGGTTACAATTACCGCCGTCACAGGCAGCCTGAGGTTATTGCTAAATACACCGTGTTCAGCTGACCAATGGTTGCAGAATAATGTTATTCATTACTCTTTAGATAGCTAGTCATCTCTCTTTTATGTTTATGTAATTATATTCATGATGTCAGCTGGTTTTGATCGTTGCTTTGGCATAAACTTGACATTACAGTCAACTACAACTGTTTGCTAAACTTATTAATTATTTTGACTGCCTCAATAGTCTTGTTATTAGCGAATGCGTGTCCCACCGCGAGGTCTCGGGTTCCATTCCCGGGTCGGGCAAAGTGTTATTTGTGAACTTTCCATTAGGAAATTCTGAATAGCAGGACGCAGTTTGAAGTGAAACCGGTGAATGGCGATAGGCTCAATGCCTATCCCGAACATAACAGGTGTATCTAACGTGATCTAATGTTATAAATAATTTATATATATAATTGCAAGAAAATTTATACATGCTGAGAAGACGGTGAACTAAGTAAGTCCCGTGTGTCAGCGCTTACAAACACTTAAAACAATCGGCACCACCCATTTCAGCTGTAGTGAGCTAAAACCATTATCCTAATCATAAACAACACATGCTACTTTAAAACGTATTGTAATACAAACTAACTAAATCACGCTACTCACTAAGCAGGTTTGTTGGCTCCAACTATTCAGGTCACAGTCACTAATTAAAACTTCTACTACACACGCAAAAAGGCTTTGTTTAGAAAATATCGGTCATGTCGCGTTCTAAATCACGTAATTTATAGCAATATTAACGTGCTGTAATGTTTTACGTGTTACGTTCTAGTGAAATTAGACCTATATGACTAAAAATACAACTTTTAATGTTCCACTTTTATAAGTGGGTTACTAAGGAAATGAACTTTGCAGTCAATGAACTTGATTAGTAAGCAAATACATATCAAACTGTTTTTAAGATTCGCCTGCTTAGAGTTGTGTAGTACGTAATTAGGAACCCTTATTGTTTCGCCATGTCCGTCTGTCCGTCTGTCCGAGGCATAGCGTCTAAACCGTTAATGCTGGAATATTTAGAATATTTCGTACAGAATACAAAAACCTATGAAGAGTATGTATGAAGAGAGAGAAGTCATTATATTATGACTTGTATGAAGTTATTAATGATCAATATTTTTTTTTTCATAAAAATCTTTCTTTTACGTGCGTACGTTGATAGAACAAGGCCCCAATTTTGCACATGGAAAAATATGCCTTTGTCCACCATTTGATTTTTGTTTTAGTTACAAACAATGTGAGCTGTTAATATTATTCTCTTTCCAATTTTCGCAAAAGTGACAAATTTGCAATACATTTTTTGCATTAAATATTTTATGCAATAAATAATTTCCCAAAGCAAGAGAACGATGATCCTAATCCAATGTACATCACGATCAAATGCCAAGTGGAGGCAACAAATGCACGCATTAAAATATTTCCTATATTCCGCGATACATCGAAGAAGGATCAAAGTTATAGGTAATGTTGCCTGCAAGGTATCCTGTTATTAGATCGCAAGATAAATATCATAACGTGTAAGGCGTTAATTTGTTCCGGTTGCGTGCAAGCCGCCATTTTGAGAGGCTGCCAA
This sequence comes from Hypena proboscidalis, assembly GCA_905147285.1. Taxonomy (NCBI): domain Eukaryota; kingdom Metazoa; phylum Arthropoda; class Insecta; order Lepidoptera; family Erebidae; genus Hypena; species Hypena proboscidalis. The sequence goes on from LR990132.1 coordinate 6,600,745, forward strand.
TATATTATCTGAGGCGATCACTTTCTATGGATATTTATTAGAGCCTCGGCCGTCATTGCAAAAAAAAAAAATATTCATATGAATTTAGAACCCAGAAGTTTATTTTTTAAATAGTTATATATTATAACTAACATTGGTTATTTGAAGGTTAGGACATATCTACCTAGGACAATCTTTACAATTAAAATTAAGCCTTTGAAGAGTATTATTGCTTACCCATGACTTGCATGTCAATTCCAGGGTTGGCCTCTATTTCAGAGCCAACCCGTACGATCAAAAGCTTAAACATCAGTTAAATACTATTTTAATCGGCAGCAGCTTAAATGAATTGTCAGCCTCCTTGGTCTAGAAGCTAGTGTATGCGACTGCCGCTCAGGTTCGGGCAAAAGAGGTGTTGGGTTTTTTGTGAAGAAAGCCTCTGCAGTAGAATCTGTTCTATCTGCTCGTAGATAGAAAGTTGGCGGTGTCTACCCCGTGGCTCGAAAGTCACGTTGAGTCAAATCGTTACCTTCCACGAGTTTGTTACTAAAACCTCAAACATCTCTTTAAAAGCCTTAAAACTTAAAACATCAAAAAAAAAACTAATTAAAAAAAAAGAATACTAATTTTTTTCAAATAAAAAGGAACCGCCTTCAAAAACTCAAAAGTAAAAAATAAAATATTCGCTTAACTTTGCTTACCTTTATATTAATTTGTTTAAAACAATAAACCCAAATAATTATGTAATACCAATTAATTATATTTTTTTGAAGTCGGCGCCAAATCACATAATTGCTGATAAGTTTACGAATGCATTCGATAGATGGCGTTGTACATCTTTTCTGAATCGCGATATGGTTTCGTTACGAGCTTAAATATAAATACCGTGCTTTTGCCTCCACTTTTAACGTAATATGCAGCGCCCTCTAGAGCATTACAAATATTCAGTAGCATATTATTGTCCTACAAAGCTAGTAATAAAGTTTCTTATTGGACGAGTTGGATGTGCTGACCAGACTAGACGATAGTCATTCATTACTCTTACGTGAAAGTTTACTGAACGCAGATTTGATTGGATGAGTTTTACCTCGTTATTTAATCATCTTTAGATCCTGTCAGGATCTAAAGATCGGTCAGGAACTCAGGATCATCCTGAGTTTCCATTAATTTTTGCAATTAGGTAAAGAAGGTTTGATAAATTACCTTATTGTCAGCATATTTTTTAGTTTTAATTAGTATTTGTTTTGTGAGTTTTTCAATCACTAGTTAAATAAGGCTTTGATAAATTACTTCCAGCATTTATAATAATTTTAATTGGTATTTGATTTTGTGATTTTTTCAACAATTATTTCGGTAAATACGGTTTTAATTGTTATTTGATTTTGTGATTTTTTCAACAATTATTTCGGTAAATACGGTTTTAATTGGTATTTGATTTTGTAATTTGGCGCCGACTTCAAAAAAATATAATTAATTGGTATTACATAATTATTTGGGTTTATTGTTTTAAACAAATTAATTTAGAGGTAAGCAAAGTTAAGCGAATATTTTATTTTTTACTTTTGAGTTTTTGAAGGCGGTTCCTTTTTCTTTGAAAAAAATTAGTATTCTTTTTTTTTAATTAGTTTTTTTTATTTTTTTTTATTAGTTTTTTTATTTTATTTTTTTATTTCAAGCTTTTTAGTGTCTTAGTTTTTTAGATTTAACGATGGGGTTAGAAAGAAATACTAAGGCATCATTACGCATGAAACACAATAGAAACAATCAAAATATAGCCCAAAGAATACGACGGCGCCTCCAATACTTAAGATCTTTTATCAAATCCTTATATATTATCAAAAAATTCTTTCTGAGATCTTCATGATCATAAGCTATCACTACGATAATAACAAATATGCTGAAACGTAAGCCCCGTCCAAACCTAAGCAGAGCTTTCGGTAGGTACTTTAAGGGAAGGTAAGTAGGCTGTCTCTGCTTACCCTTCAAAGCATACACAGGCATGATGTTATGTTATGTAGTGGTGAAAACAATACATAGATACACGATTGCACAAAACGTGGTTCATTAGCTATTCGTTTTTGAAGAGTTCCGTTGCCTGTCTCCAAAGATCTTTATAAAATTCTCATAAATTATATACTAAAACCTTCCTTAAAACACAAGGATTAAAATACCGAAAACTGCATTCAAATCGGATCAGTAGTTGCCAAAAAATTGCGAACATAAAAAGGTGACATACATACATACATACGGATCGAATACAGAACCTCTTTTTTTTTTTGAAGTCGGTTAATAAAAGCCATAAAATGCTTTTACTATCATGTTACCAAGAAAACATTAATTTCATCCTTAAAGTATAACAATGCTGAACAAGTTGTGGTTTCCATAAAACTGCGCATTAATTGCATAATGTGCAATATTTTAAACTGCACGTGTATGTGATATTAAATATTTAACAAAATAATGGGCGCCTGTGCGCGATTTACGATAATCGCTGTAAAAGTGGACACGACACTCTGGACATGTTTTATTGAAAATGTACATGAGTTTACTGATATTTTTCTCTTTACTAGCGTCTGATATGATTCATACCATGATAAAAAATTAAAAGAAGTCAACAGGCAATGCAAGAAATAAGAATAAAAATAATTCAAAGAGTTAATAATTATTCATTGCACCTAAATAAAACAATAAACAGAAGAACAAAGAATCCAAATCCTAATTTAAATAATATAAACCAAGCAAGGATGCACTAGCACTTTATTTAGTCATTTAAAAAAAATGTGTCAAATGGTTTTTACCTATTTCATTAATATACAAAGAGTCACATCGCAATAAACAAAATTAAATAATCACAATGATAATAACATTAAAATGATTATTGCACCTAATCATGACAGAACCATATTAAAACTATGCTGATATATCTACGTCAATTAGATTGAATTCTATAATAATTGCCTTTGGCAAGGCCGTAATTATTCACCGCAGTATAGTAAATATATTATAAGTATAATTCTAACACTAGTCATAACAAGAACTACGGAAGTTTACAAAATGGCGAAGTGCAGCTGACATACAGAATGTTAATTGATAAATCCTTTAGCCATCCGAAATAATAAGCTCTTTCGTTTCACTATTTTTTTTCTTTAACCTATGTATAATCATGATAAAAGCCAATACATAACACAGATAAAATTATATGTTGTTAGTTTTAAAGAAATCGTTTAAATCAGCTGCACCGATTTAGGACTTTTTGTCATTTACCTAAGTAAATATGTACTAATAATGGCGTATATTGCAACTGACGTGAGTTTGTAACATTAATAAAATTATGAAATACGGGTGTTACTCACGTAATGTTGCTCTATTTAGTCGACCGCGGTTTCCCCTATATGTCTAGGCATTATCAAGAGAGTGCGATACGTCGCGCCTGAGTCGCAGCCAGTCTTGCACCAATTAAACTTCATAAAAAATGTAATACTTCACATTCACATGATGTGGTAATGGGATATTACCTGTAGGCAAATTAAACTTACTACACATGATGATAATATCATTCATAGAAAAATAACATATTCATAGAAAACTATTCATGAGAAAATAATTACGTATGAAAAGTGAAGTACATCATGAATGCATTAAATTAATTGACCATACCGACCACTCTATTTGTGCATAATGTAAACTCATTAAATGCTTCTTACTTTGTACCTTGTCCTCAAACGATGTCTGAACGAACAGCTTTCAGACGAAGTTGCGGTTTAGTACCGTAAATTGAGAAAAAAAAGAATATGTATAAATGTAAATATATATTAATATACGTTGACTTGAGAACCTCCTCCGATTTTTTTCGTCGGTTAATAAAAGGAATCAGTTACTAATAAATACTGTAAGCGTCAGTTCTCTAGGGCCGGATAAAGCCCTGGTAAGCTTTTTAGTAACCCTATTTGACTGATGAAATGTTGAATATGTCTAGAAATTTGACTGGCACTACACTATCTACCACCTTATATCATTGTTATAAGGGACTGCAAAAAATGGCCCTGAGTTTATTTCTAAAAGTTTTGATGCTATGGAAGTAATCTCTAGCCTTTTTTCAAAAATTAACGCGTCTAAGTCACGTAATTATTATAAAGATAAATAAATACATATGCTTGACGTTTCTAAATGACGTGCATCATTCGTAGTCACGAGCCAACTGGTGAAGCTCAGCGTCGTCTAAGTGAATCTCTAGCCTTAATATAAAACAAGAATGTAATGTAATAGCAATAGAACAATAATTATAACGTCATTAAAGGTATCGCGGTGGCGCCTAGCTCATTCATGCAGTGCAATCATAATAAATAGCTTTATCAAAAAGCATTCACTTATATTGCCCAACCCTTCACAATTTTTACCCCACCAATCCTGGCTGTTTCCACTTAAATGCACATACGTCTCATTAGTTAGCAATACCTAATGGATATGGCTGTCTAACCACCAATGCATAGTGCGTACATTTATGAGTCAGAACTCAGAACGTTGCGTGGGTGATATTAATTTCTGGTTGCGGCAATAGCAGTTGCGGTTAGACCGAGAGTTGCTAATAAATAATTGCTCATTTGCAGGAATGGCAAATATGAGTTGGATTGTTTTGGCGCAGTTTATACGCGGAAATCAGATTTGGAATTTATTTTTATCTGATATGTTCGGCCTCGCCTTTGTTATGATACAATGTATGACCCATGGATTTGGTAGCTCTGATGGACAAGCTTGGCAAGGTCATGGTTGAATACCAGTAACACTTAACTCAACACAATATAAAGCAAAATTATTTGTTAATATCATCGGTCTCTTGAACCACTTTATGTTTTACTTATTCTGTTTAGAGTCCCACTACTGGACACAAAAGACTAATTTAATATGGGTGAAATTTGGGTGTATATTTAAAACTCCCTCACGCTCGAAAGGCATGCGAATTCCATAAATGGAATCCAACGAACATTGAATTTCGGCCAATCAAATAACGACCGTATCTTAATAGAGATCAGGATGCACAAAAATTTCGAATTTCGCTACGGATGAACACATTTTGATGACATTTGGTATGGAGTTAGCGTAAGGGATTAACTTAAGGCTACTTACAAACGTAAGTACCATGTGAGCAGAGTCGCGAATAGTAGCTAGTATGACTATAAAATAAGACTAAAACTAACCTGCATGTTCATGCACACAAATTATTGTCTTGAGCAAAAATCGAACTCGCGACCTCGTAGCAAGCAATTGTACTACTGACTCCCATATCCGGTCGTCACATTATAAAACACATTATCTAACATTTCAACTTTGAAAGCAAAGACGCAGATCTATTCAAGTAATTGAAAAGGCAGTTGAGTCTAAACAAGCTATACAAACTGCTTCCACTTTGTTTACGCATTCTCTTTGTACGAGAGGCCGCGACCTTAGTCTCGGTCTAGTTATGACAGGTGAGGAATCATCACGATGAACTGTGAACTAGAGCAAAAACATTCATTCAAAAAGATTATGTCATTCGAAATGAATGGTTATTTTTCTTACAACAATAGCGTTCCTCTGCGTCTCTGCGAGCGTGGTATGTCGATCAAAAGTAACCCATATCCTCTTCTAGGTATTTTTTTTTTATATACTACTTCTACAGCGAACGAACGTGTAGTCCACCTGATGGTAAGTGGAGTACAGCCCATGGACATCAACAATCCACAAAAGCAGATTTTAGATGCGCCGCTGCAGCTGAGGACTACGGTGTAATGCCTCATGTGCCAGTAATTACAGGCCCTGATCTCACCACCAAACTGGAACACAGTAATGGAAGCACTACTATTTTGCGGCAGGTTAAAGGTGAGACGGTGGTGCTGCCGCCCTCGAGCTCATTCACAAGAGCTTTACCACCAGTATTAAACTTTATTTATACCAATTTTCATCAAGGTCGTTTGTGCAGTTTAGTCGTGGAAGCCTAACGGACTTACAGATATATAATATGAATATATGGCAACTACAGCATATGTCATGAATACATGTCATGTCATGTCATGTATGTCATGTCATCTACAATCGACAAAAGCAGATTAAACATCAGTTTTTTTGTTGTTGTTGTTTTTCATTTTTAAATACAGTGCTTTGCTGAACTTCATGACTCTGCCAATTATTTCAGGGCTTAATCTTACCACTAAACCTTAAATGTATTACTTTTTCGTGGCAGGGTAAGGGCATTGAAGGTGAGACGTATTATGTGCTTTCTCCCTCGAACTTGTTATTAACAGCTCCAGCACCATCTTTCTTCTTGGTGGTGTGAATCTAGACGATTAACTCTGCGAACTAGAGCAAAACCAAAGTCATTCAAATCGCAAAATGAATGCTTATGTCATTATAATGTCTTTATTCCGTCTTGCGTAAGACAGTCGTTATTTTTAGCAACGGAAGACCTTGCCGACTGTTTGCAGAAGTCGGTCATATTGACGATTTATTTTTTATCTTCGTCCATGTTTTTGTCTGAGCAGTTTTTTACAAAAAACTAAAATGTATCACCAAGTAAAATTACGGTTATGAATAAAAGCAATTTTCTTTCATTTAAACCAAGCTGTGGCAGCAAGCAACTTTTGTGGTGCGGAAAAAAAAAAAAAAAGAAAAAGAAAAAAAAAAAACTTATGAAAATGACTGTCTCATTTACATAAACGATATCATTATATTTGACATTTTATAGAGTAAAGAACAATTAATTATAACGTATGTTTTCTGCTTTATCTTTATTAATACAGTTATTAACATATTTTTGCATCGATGGTCAAGTGGTTAGCGTATAAGCCTCTTACTGCGAGGTCTTGGGTTCAATTCCCGGGTCGACCAAAGTGTTATTAGTGAACTTTCCAATAAGAAATTCACAATAGCAGCACGGAATTGGAATTGTGCCCGTTGGATGGCGATACCCATGGAACCTAAACATAACAGCTGAAGTGTGAGTGTTGTACACCTCTGCCACTTCCTTCTAGGTACTCGTTTACCACGTAAATAGAAATAAAACCATACCGCTGTAAGCTTACTCCTTGCGTACAAATTAAACATCTATATGGCAATCGTTACCAATGGCGAGGCCATTATTGGTATTGCTGATCCATTTCCCCTAATGACTATTGATATATTTGTCGCCTTTCAATGACGAGGTTCATTTATTTTACCAATTTCACAACCCAACCGAGTTTATTTTTAAAGTGATTTATCATCATTATCAATGTTACGTAAAGACTCACTTTAATAGCGATTAATCCGGTTTGTTTTATTGCTTGAGAACCACTTTATGGGGCTGCCCGATTTTTGATACTTTGATCGATGTTGACATTTGAAAAACGAGGTCGAGCCTTTGATTTAATGGATCGCCTCTCCCGGTATGATCACATTAGAGAAATATTAAACATTCAGCTGGCGGTAGAAGACTAATGAAGCGAATAAACATTAATAAAGACATGAATGAATATTTATGCTTGTCATGGCTGAGGACTTTTAATTATAAAAAACTGATTTTCAGCTAAAGAATGAAGTTTATGATAAACTAAAATTTAATAGTTAAGAGCGTGTATTCCTTTTCAAAATGTAACTGTCAATTTTTGTAGTGTTTTGGGAATATTTCGTAAAAACTGAATGAAAGTATGATTTTATTCAACTAACTTTTTAGAATGTGGGCTTTAAAAGGTAAATATGACAATTACATTTAATAACTAAAGCATACTTTTCTATTTTATCAGTTGAAAGAATATTAACTGTTAAGTTGTTATATTACAAAATTATGCTGTATTTACGAATGAAATTGTTATATTTACCTTTCAAAACTTGCATTCTAAAAAGTTAGTTGAATAAAATCATACTTTCATTCAGTTTTTACGAAATATTCCCAAAACACTACAAAAATTGACAGTTACATTTTGAAAAGGAATAAACGCTCTTAACATGTATCACTAATGAAGATACTCTTAATATATCATATATATAGATACTCATAATGGTTAATTGCTTTCTGGATTTCTTTTCGCAAATCAATATTTAAATTGAAAACCAATTGTTGACAGCCATTTTTGTCTGACAGCAATCGTTAAGCAAGGTTAGAGGTACAATGCGGTCTCATTTAGAAAATATATTTGCTCTAACACTCTAGTACTAGCTTCTCTACATAAAAAGAAAAAACTAAAACCTCATTAGTAAGCATCTACTAAAATCAGTGAGGTATTAACTGCACTAAAGGAGTATAGTACTCGATACTATTTTTAGTGAATTTACGTCCCTACCTTCGTGCTGCAGAGGTCGTAAATCGCGAGGTTTATATCCAACTAAGATTTTTATACAGGTAAACAGTGTTCAGTCTCGCAGAACATTTGTTTATTTAACATAAGTACCATCAGCGCGGTAGAACGTGAAAACTTTTAATCTGAAGCTCGTGGCGTTACAGAGAGTAATTTGCATAGTTTAACAATTACTTGGCACATTCTTTCGTAGGCATCTTGATATGGCAGCAACAAAGGAAGTTCTGGCTGCTTCGTGACTTCGGTACGGTTCACTTGGTGTGCATGTGTTTCGGATATATTGTCAATCGTATCGTATATTACGCTTGGAATGTTGGTTTTCGGAATTATTAAAGCTGACACGAAAGCTGCTTGTGGTGATTTTGGATGTGTGTTTTGCAGCAAATTACGAAATAAAAGACTCTAAGGTATTTTGGATTTGTACTACTACAATTAACTTCTTTTAAGTTCTAATTAAATGAGTTGAGCAAGGCGTCCTTAGAGCCTTTGTTATTTGTTTTTGGGAACTTAATATAGTAGTTTGTGATAATAAAGTGAATAAAATCTTTTTGTAGTCATATAAGCAGATTTTTTTTATTTGAAATGAAATTGGTATTTTTGTATGGGCATAATAGTAATTATAGTAATTACTTTTTTTACATTATATAGAACGTCAGGAGCAATCACACTATCCAATGGTCCCAATGACAGGACCAAATACACACATCCTCTCACGCAAGCACACTCAGCAAACCCAACAAATCTTTGCAAATCACACAAAGTATTGTCCCATCTGGATATCGAACCCACAACACCAGTGCAATGGAGAGTGGCGAGGCGACCGCTTTAACTGCTTCACCACACGTGCAAACAATTATCTATGCATATAATTATATCCAGTTTTATAAAAAGAAGTTAATTAGAGCTACGATTCTTCATCTTATACATTATTATATCATGTTCAAGATTTAGTCTGCGTGTATATTTTATTTTGCAAATGACGGCGGCATATACAGGGTGTCGTAAACTTGCGCACACGACGCGTTGGGCGGTCGCCTCATCACTGGTGTTTATTACCATATTACACTGTGATACCAAACTGCACCCTTGACTATCAATGATGCATATAAAATGATAACTTAATGGTAACGCGATAGAGCTTAAAGTCGAAAGTAAAGTGTTTGATCTAGCACGCGATTATGAGATTTATGCCTTGCATTTTATACCTGCAGTTTTTGCCGGACTGGTTAAAACTGTAACGTAATTTTAAAACAAAAAAAATATTGTGTATTCGATTTTTATTTTATTTTGGTAAGACGACTATTGGGTCATTTTATGTAGTCGCCGACTAGACGGCTTTATAATAATATTACTTTAAATGCCAATAAAATAGTATGAGAAGTGCTGTGGTGCAACGAACATATTATAATAAAATTGCTAATTTGCCATGTTTGTACATACATTGAAGATTATTAAAAAAAAATATGCGAGGGGTCTTTATAACAGCAGTGTTATTGGTGAGCGAGGGTTTGAAAGGCGAAATCTTGCATAATTTTAATTATTTAATAATTTTTAAGAAAATTACATTTGACACATAAAAGTAGTGACTCAGAACAAAAGACATTTGGTGACATAAAAAACTATCAATAATATTAAAAAACTAAAACCTATAAAAAGGAGTTTCGTGTCGCTAACAGCAGTAAAAGCTAAAACATATTTTTTTTTTAATTATTGTTAATTTTTTAATTATTTAATAATTGTGAAAACCGTATCTATACGGATACGGTTTTCACAATTGTACAGCTGAAGGTCTAACTTAAACACTAATATATGTTTCATCTTCGTATTTTATCCCTAAAGGGATAAATTAGGACTTGATAGGTGTATAGGAGCGTTTTTAATTCTCCATTTGACTAAACCAGTGGAAGCTACATGCATTTCGAAATATTAAATCTCAGAATCATACAATTAGCTGATTGCTGGTATTTTTTTTAAACATTATAAATAGTAGCATCCATACCCATTCTACAATACCGTTTTATAGTAGATATATCTCTAACAAAGCATTGTTTGCAACAATCAAAACCGACCTATTTGGCGTAATTAATAGACACTATGCTGTCATAATGACTATCTTAATCTAGAACTTTAACTGACCCTTAATGAAGGTGCAAATAAATGAAAATAAGGCCATTACAGGACCGTTTTCTTAAGCACCGAATATATTAAGTGCAGATTTACCTCAAACGGGGCTCGAACCCCGACCTCACGACGCCGCTCCATTCCTGGTAAATTGACGCTTTAATAAGTTCGCTTTAAGTTGTTAGTTACTTAGATAATAAGAAAATAGAAGCAATTATAGCCTATTGTTCTTGTCGTCACAGAAAAAGTTATTACTTCATAGAAAAATATATTGGCTTTCAAAGTTTTATGGGGTACTATTGTTATAATTTGTCTCGAAGACTAGTTGGGCTAGCATAGCGAGCGCGAGATAAATTTGTCGTGCATTTTTATTATGTTGCCTTTTACAAAAATGTAACAGAAACGCGACAAAAAAAATTTCGCGCACGTTACATAAACCCTTCATGTATCCAACAATAAAGATGAAAAAAAAATATTTTATTTATTTAAAACTTAATGGACAACCTGGCGCACATACCTTATTCTAATTTACCTAATTGATTTGTTTAGATTGTAAGACACAGCAGTAGAGTATAAAAGAGTAAGGTAATATAGTAGCTTATAACTGTTGAAAAATGCAACTACAGAATTTTTTGAAATTGCCTAATCAATCAAAGATGATTCTGGATAAAAACAAACAACATACTAGCAGATTTAAAAATTACTCAACAGAAATGATCAAAGTATCGTACAAAAATTCTAAACGCAAATAAAGAAATGATGAGAAACAATTGCAAGAAGCTTCATTTTATTGTTTCATGGCAGTACTGAAGAGGCTTTAGAGCCATTTCCTACTGTCACACTTAATGAACATCGTCATTTTATAATAAGCGACAGTTCTCACATTAAGACGGGATTGCTAGCGTGGGTAGGCGGTAGACACTCGTTTCAAGTGTCTAGAGAAGTTTTACGGTATCTGCAGTTTTATTGATATAAATGTGTGAAGTCTAGCGATGAAAATTGAAATAATGATGATATTAATTATTAATTGTATTGACACAAAATTGACGATGGTCTAGTGTTTAGCGTATGCGCCTCTCACCGCAAGGTCTCGGGTTGTATTTGTGAACTTTCCATCAGGCAATTTACAATAGCGGCACGGAGTTGGAATTGTGCCTGGTAAATTGCGATAGGCTCACCCCCTATCTCATGGGACCTAAACATAACAGGTGAAGGGTTTTACACCTCTGCCACACCCTTCTGGGTAATATAGGCGTAATGTTCTGTTATGTATGTGGTTATGCTTTTTATACGACACCCGCACTATGAATAGCTCCTGTTGAGGTGTTCACAAACATACATTTCACACACACAAAGCACACCCAGAGTATGGGTATCGAACCCGCAGCACCAGCGCAGTTGAAAGCGGCGAGCCGATTGCTTAAACCACTACGCCTACCGTAATACATTATACCTATGGTTATACATAACACACTGCGCACGTAGTGTATTACCATTTAAACTACAGGTGAAGCAAAAAAGTATATAAAATAATAATAATAATAAAACTCCTTATTGTACCTACACCAAACACAAAACAATAGAAAATAACAACATGAGATATTTACACAAAATGGTATGGTAATACAAGTGGCCTGATCGCCTTGTGGCAATTTCTTCCTGGCAACCATTGGATGGAAAGAAATTTAAAAATGTGAATTTAAGGGAGCGCGCGGTGTACAAAGATGGGAGAAAAAAAAATTATTATGTAATCTTTACCATTTAGTGTGTGAATTTGACTTCAGCTTGGCTAAATAGCTACTTACATTGATTTATTCACATAATCTTGTAAATCATAAAGTGCCTTATCGTTGACACAGTTGCCTTATAAGAGCTTAAACACCATCAAGCATCTAAGCGCCCACCCACTCAAAAGTAGCAAAGCCTGTGTTATTTATTGATTTATTATAATAGTATTGAATCAATATTATTTTGCAACAACCCATGACTATTACAGCTTCCATAGAATAACAATTTATTTGTCAGTTCGGCTTAATCAAATTTACTTCGCTTGTCACCAAACATATGAATACTCCAATAGATTTGTAGAGGAACAGGGTGTGATGTTCCTCCACCACAAAGGGAGGATCCTCCGACCAAGCTCGGTGGTATTGCCTGGCGGACAGCTGACCAACGGTTTCGTCTTGGAAGTGGTATATATGTATACTCTCTGTGAACACTTCGTTATCGCGATTCAGCGCTCTTTGACATATGTCACGTGTGTGTCACTACTTATGTGCGGATACCGCCACAGATTTATCTGTCGGTGTGATGGAATGCTCTCAGTCACGGCAGCTTCATAAGTACTAAGCTATCAATGTAAATAGTGTGAACACAAAACATTGCAGACCACCCGTAGATTTGTTTCACCAATTTATTTAAGAGGGAACAATTGCTTGGCTGTTTTCCATGCAAAAGTAATACGGGTTTAACATTAATATGATTAAAAAACCCACTTTAAACCTAAAAAAAATAAGTTAAAAAAAATATTGACAAATCGTATTTAAAACACTTAAATGTTGCGCTAATTTTTTCATAATTTTTATTTTAATTTTACAGTTTGTATGTGACTATATTAATAATTAAATAATTTTTACAAAATGGTCACTAACAAACATGCATTTTATTGTTTAAGATATGTTTTTTTATGGAAAAAGATAAAAATTCAATAATATTTAACCAATATTACGTTAGTATCAAAACACGGCGCTTGGGCGTCTAACCTCAAGCAACAGAACAAAAACTTATTGCAACACGACACGACCACTGTTTCTCCTATGGTGTTTAAATATTTTATTGCAATATAAGAATCGTTTCCCAAAGCTGTACGTACGCATGACAATATAACCGGCAAATTAAATATTGGTATTGCAAATCAAATTTTACTAGAAAATATGCGTGAACGAACTTGTATGGGCAAGGCAAACATGAAGGTTGAAACGTGGTGTTATAAAAATAATTTCATATTCACTCATTTATTTCCTGCAATGAAACCATGTTGAAAAGTGAGTGCAGTCCAAGGTTTCGTAACTTTTAATTGATAAAACAGATTCCATAAAATGTGAAGGCTGTGAAATCGCTCAGAAATTCTCAGAAAAATTAGATACAGTCGCCATTTCGAAGCTACATTTTCGGGCATTGTTTGATGTCTCAATCAATTCATGAATTCAAAGTCATTTCCATACCTTTTTATGAAAGGTATTTTAACAATACAGTTTAATAATAAAGTGTTAAAAATATATACGCTGGCCCATCATTAATCCCACGCTTGTCCCTACATCGTGTCAAAAGGCTTCCCTTTATTGAGGGCTATTTTTGTCGTGATTTTCATAATAAAACATAAAAGGGCTTCAGAGTAATTTGCACGCTCGCAAAGATTGACGGAATGGCGGTTACTGAGCGTATTACGTATGTAAATCCTCAGTGTGGGCGGTCTATATGCTCAGCAGTCAACACCAAAGGTACAGTACAAAGATTTATTTCGTTCCCGGGTTATAACTCAGGCCAATACGTGACCGATGCTCACGCCTACGCTTACATAGAAATTATCCTCGACCGAAACGTTATCACGGTGAAATGGTAGCTTATTTCGCGTATCTCACTGCCGGGGTCGGTCACCTAATATTGGCTAAAAGGTCGGTCGCAAAAGGTTAGTTCCTGTCGCCTGCGGCTAGCTTTCTACTGATTGTAAACTAGTGCAATGGCTGCACATAAAGGTTATGCTGTCAAAAATGCATGCTGCTTTCGTCGTTACGTAATACACGAACTAGCAACCACATGTGAAAGATCCGATTAAATTCACATGCTTTTGAATTTTGCAGCCCTTTATCTCGGATTCAAGGTGCATTGAAGCTGGTAGTTGCTTTCATTTCACTCAAGCTAACCTGAGAGAAAGGACTAATGGTGTACTGGAGATAAGCGATGGTCTGTTAACCTCCGGCATTGTGCAACTTTGTCAACTGTAAGACACAACGTTTAATGCTACATGGAGAAACACGGACCCACTTAGTTAACACGGTCTTAATTAATTGAATGTCTCTTTGCCATTTATTTTAACTGAATATTAAATCTGAAATACCTCCACGTTAATGCTTTGTTCGTACCTACATCTGTAGAACAATTTTCAAAAGCTTTTTGCGCAAGTTTTTGTCACGCGATCCAGCTTTAATACATCGCGCCATCGCATCGCCATCATTAAGCGCGGAACGATGTTCAACGTGCAAATCCGACTTTAATTAAAAAATTAAAAACCTTCTTGGCACCATAATATTTTTAAAGTAGAGATATTTAATATTTGAGTGTATTATTTTGTTTTTATTTTTATCTATGCGTATGTGTTGCACTTATCTACTTATCTGCTTTAAGGCTTATTTTATTACGCACTCAATAATGTAATAAATCTTTTAGACCTCAAGTCTGATTGATGCAAATTCTATTAATGTTGTCAAACATGTTCAATAAAAGTGGTAATGAGCCATTAGAAAGATTTATTGCTTCCTATTAAATTTTAATGACACATTACATTAACAATTTTACACACCTTACATTGGTACACAAGAAACGCGCCGGCGCAGTTTTTGCGAAGATTGCCGAGGATTGTCGAGGACGACCGAGCGTGAGACAAGTAATTTATACCAGTTGTAATGATCAATAAACTATACCCGGAACTCGGAGGATATGAAAGAAAAATTCATTGAGTTGATGGGAGTGGATTGCCCGCAATCTGTGCAGTTATGAGGGCTATGATCACAATGAGCTGTATGTGCACTGAAAAGGACTCCGCGCTTCAAGAACCTTCGCCGCCCGCGTCAAGCGCATAGGAGTGAAAAGGACTCCACGATTCGAGAACCTTCGCCGCCCGCGTCGAGCGCGGACCAATAGGAGTCCGCGTTTCGAGAACCTTCCACGCGCGCGGACCAATAGGTAAAGAGGACGCCGCACTTCGAGAAACTTCCACGCGCGCGGACCAATAGGAGCGCGGCTCGCGGCGCGCTCGATAGTATTTAAGCCGACCGGTTTTTTAGGATATCACGCACTTCATTGGAAGCTCTACTTGAAGAAACGACTCTGAAGAAAACTCTCAAGAATTAAGTAGTAATAAAAAGATCTATCCTGTTTCTATAGTTTGTTTTGACTTTACGGTGACCACCGACCCCATCACCATCACACCAAGATACAGTCCACAACAATTCTGGTCCTTCGAGCCGGATACTGAAGACTCAAGACTCAGCGATGGTGGTCACTAGAAGTCAAGCTGATGAAGAGGAGCAGCACCGGATGCGGATCGAAGAGGAGCGACGTAGAAGACTATCGCAAGATCCACCGGCATCATCGTCGACGCAGCAGCTGCTACGAGATGACTCAAGGGGGGCTACGAATGACGCCCTGCCGCCCACGCACACCGGAGACCTGGAAGCTGGCCAGCATCGAACGCGCTCGCCGGCACGATCGTCCAGATCCGTGCGTTCATCGGGGAGCATCGCCGCAAGAGTGCGGGTAGCGGAACTGGAGGCTGCGGAGCGACTGGCTGCCCTGCAGAAGAAACAGCTGGACATCGAAGCGGACCTGGTGAAGAAACGGCTGGCAGTCGAGGTAGCCAGCATCCACGAGTCCGACAGCGACCATGAAGACCCCGTCCCGGACCAGCGCCAGAAGGTGGACGACTGGCTCCGGTATCAGCGAGGACCTGGAACGACGCCGAAGAGGAAAACGGGTGAGAAAGGTATACGTTTTAACCTTCGGGGCAGGTCCCCTACTCCCGCCAGATCAAGAAGCATCGACTACCTGGCGGAAGCGCTGGAGAAGATCACGAGGCCCAGAGCAAGGTGCACGGAACTGCCTACCTTCTCGGGCACACCGAACGAGTGGATGACGTTCAAAGCAGCCTACGAAGACAGCACCAAGATGTACACCATCAGCTCGCTTGAGAACCTGCAGCGGCTGAGAAGCGCTCTACGGGGAGAAGCAAAGGACGTCGTGTCAGCGCTACTCTACACAGCGTCCGAACCTGGGAGCATCATGCGAACATTGGAGCAGTGCTTCGGGAGGCCTGAGGTTATAGTGGACAAGGCGTTAGAAGATTTGAAGAAGCTGCCGAAGCCAGGACCTGGAGCGACGGAACTCAACAGCTTCGCAGTCAAACTCCAAAATGTGGTGAGTGTATTGAAGAGTATTGGTCGGCACGGGTATTTATACAATCCTTTGCTCAGCAGAGAAGTACTCGAGAAGCTCAGCCCTCACGTACGATCAAGATGGTGCGACTACGCGTACGAACATGAAGATACGGCGGATCCGGAGATCGTAGTCCTCTCGCGTTTCCTGATGCGGGAGGCAGACCGAGCGCTACGCTTCTCGTACACACCATCAGCGGCAACGAGCACCACAGCGGCAAGGAAAGAAACCCGACCAACTACTACCACACTTGGAGCGCCAAGGAGAAGAACAACCACAGTCTGCGCTACGAACGAAGAAGAGGTACAGGTGCAGCAGTGTCCTGGATGCGAGAAGGATCATCAGCTGCCACAATGCCCCGCGTTCAAAGCTATGAGCCTCAACGACAGATGGGATTTGGTGAGAAAACGTGCCGTTTGTTTTAAGTGTTTGTCTAGTAAACACCGCAGATTCCAGTGCAAAGCCAAGGCTTGCAGCAAGAAGGAATGCGGGCGGCCACACCACATCCAGCTACACATGGACAAGCAGGAAGACCGGCAGCAGAGCCTACAGCCCGTACATAGCGCCGAGGACAAGACGTCAAGTGCGGAGGCCGTCAACGCTGTTCAAGAAAGAAGGGGTCCACGTGAAGTCCTGCTGAAGATGTGCCCCGTGACCGTCGTCGGACCACGGGGGGAGTTGAAGACTTATGCGCTGCTCGACGAAGGAGCGACGGTGTCTCTCATCGATGAGGACCTCGCCAGGAGCGTCGGAGCCAGCGGACCCCAGCAACCACTGCACATGCAAGGGGTAAACATGAGGAAGACCGAAGACCGAAGCCAGCTGGTGACCGTCGGGCTCCGAGGCCTGGACGGCGAGCTACCTCTTCGGGCACGAACAATCAAGAACTTGAAGCTCCACAAACAAGCAATCCCAGAAGTTCTGCTGGACAGAGAACATCTGCGGGACCTTCCGACAGGGAAGGTGAGCTACGGGGCTACTCGACCTGGCGTCCTGGTGGGGACGGATCACTGGGAATATATCGTCACGAGGGAACTGCGGGTCGGCAAAGATGAAGAGCCGGCCGCTTCGCGAACCAAGCTAGGGTGGGTGGTGCATGGAACGGCGCCGCGACGACTCCTACGCAGGGACCATGACGACATACTTCACATCTGCCTCACACAGCGAGATGAAGAGCTACATGATGGGCCAGATCAGCAGCTACATGAGTTAGTGAAGCATCACTTCGCGATTGACGCGACAGGCGTCAGCATCCAGCAGCGGGAGCGACCTGAGGATCAACGGGCGGTCTGCATTATGAAGAACACCCTTCGCAAAACGGCGACGGGCTACGAAGCAGGACTGCCATGGAGAGACGACAACCCCAAACTTCCGCCGAGCTACGATGCAGCCTTCCGACGACTACGGAAGGTCGAAAAGAAGATGGACGCGGACCCGGAGTTCGCGAGAATCTACACAGGGCAGATTCAAAACCTCCTCGACAAGGGATACGCAGCGCCGTGCGACGGGAGCGAAGAAAACAGCAGTGTCAGCTGGTACCTGCCACACTTCCCCGTCACCAACCCCAACAAGCCTGGCAAGATAAGGCTGGTCTTCGACGCCGCGGCGAGGAGCAACGGAACGAACCTTAATGAACATCTGCTGGAGGGACCTGACCTCTTATTATCTCTACCTGGAATACTTTTTAGATTCCGCGAGCGAGAAGTAGCGATAACAGCAGACATCGAGGAAATGTTTCTGCAGGTGAAGATCAGGAGTGAAGATCAACCTGCGCAGCAGTTCCTATGGAGAGGGACTGAACGAGAAGCGGCGCCACGACGATTCAAGATGACAAGCATGATCTTCGGTGCAGCGAGCTCGCCCTTTATGGCTCACTACGTACGAGACTTCAACGCCGAGTCACACGCGGAGACGCACCCGCGCGCCTTCGAAGCTATCACGAGCAGTCATTATGTCGACGATCTGGCTGCGAGCTACGAGGGCATCGACGAAGCGACAAAGGCAGTCGGCGAGCTAATGGAAGTGCACGCGGTCGCCGGCTTCAGGCTACGAGGATGGCGCGCCAGCGATGAACGAGTGCTGCGCGACGTGCCGACAGACCTCCGTGCCTCATCCTCATCGGGACCACTGGGGAGAGACGGGCCAGCCAGCAAGATCCTGGGGCTGACCTGGAACGCCTCCCGAGACCAACTGGGTTTCGTCACTACGATGAGCAGAGTACCAGCAGAGGTGCGCAACCGAACGCGCGCACCTACGAAGCGTGAAGCCCTCAGCGCGGTCATGTCGATATTTGACCCGCTAGGGCTGCTCAGCCAATACACTATCAGAGCCAAGATCATCCTGCAGTCTCTCTGGAAGATGAAGATGTCCTGGGAAGACCCGGTTCCAGAGGAGGAGAACGAGCTCTTCGCGGCGTGGCTGGAGCGGCTGCCAGACCTGGACCAGCTGCACCTGGAGCGTTGGTACGCCCACAACCCAGCGCGCATCGAACTTCACGTCTTCTGCGACGCCAGCGAGCAGGCCTTCGCTACAGTGGCCTACTGGAGGAGCGAGCGTGCCAACGGAGAGGTGCACGTGAGCCTGGTAGCCGCCAAGTCAAAGGTGGCTCCAAAGAAGACACAGACCATCCCACGACTAGAACTGCAGGCAGCATTGATCGGCGCGAGACTAGCTGCGAACATTAAGAAAGAACACCGAGTGGAAGTCCAGAGAACTGTATACTGGACTGACTCCACCACCGTCGTCCATTGGGTGAAGAACGACACCAAGCGATACACACCGTTCGTCGCGCACCGGCTCGGCGAGATCGCCGAACTCACCAGCAAGGAGGAATGGCGCTGGGTGCCAACGGCGGAGAACGTGGCTGACGACGCAACAAGATACACCAACGAGGAAATCACCATGAACGACCGGTGGTTTCAAGGACCAGCGTTTCTACGAGACCAAGAGGAGAATTGGCCAGGCAGAACGGACCTGGCAACCTCCAACAACTGTGACGAAGAAGATGACGTCACAGCTCTGCACACGACCGACGTGCAAGAAACCAACGAAAACTGGCTGCCAGATCACACAAGGTTCTCACGCTACGAGCCTTTGGTGCGATCCGCAGCGCGAGTCCTACTGTTCGTGGAGAAGTGCAGAAGGATGACGACGAGCCTCAACAGGGGGCACCTTCTGCGGGCAGAACGAGCCCTCCTTCGCCGATCGCAACAAGAGAGCTTCGGGGAGGAATTAAGAAAACTCACGACGGGACCATGCGAAGAGGGAAGTTTGAAGACGTGGCGAGCAAGCCAAGCCCTCGCCAACCCCTTCTGGCATCGGTGGGTACGGGAGTACCTTCCCACTCTGGTACCCCGCGGAGAACCCACGAACAGCAAGAGGAAGATTGCGCCAGGAGACGTCGTGATCATCATGGACCACCTGCTCCCTCGTAACACATGGCCGAGAGGAGAGGTGGTGAGGACCTACCCAGGACCAGACAATGGAGTCCGAACGGTCGACGTGAGAACAAAAGGAGGTACATTCAGGCGCCCGGTGAGCAAGCTCGTCGTCCTCGTGGAAAATCAAGAGAGGCTACGCGAGCTGCGCCGGGGGGAGGATGAAAAGGACTCCGCGCTTCAAGAACCTTCGCCGCCCGCGTCAAGCGCATAGGAGTGAAAAGGACTCCACGATTCGAGAACCTTCGCCGCCCGCGTCGAGCGCGGACCAATAGGAGTCCGCGTTTCGAGAACCTTCCACGCGCGCGGACCAATAGGTAAAGAGGACGCCGCACTTCGAGAAACTTCCACGCGCGCGGACCAATAGGAGCGCGGCTCGCGGCGCGCTCGATAGTATTTAAGCCGACCGGTTTTTTAGGATATCACGCACTTCATTGGAAGCTCTACTTGAAGAAACGACTCTGAAGAAAACTCTCAAGAATTAAGTAGTAATAAAAAGATCTATCCTGTTTCTATAGTTTGTTTTGACTTTACGGTGACCACCGACCCCATCACCATCACACCAAGATACAGTCCACAACATGCACATTCGATGAGAAAAGTTGAATCGTCTGTACCCACATTTCATAAGCCGCTTAGCGACTTTAAAGGACTGCGAGCTGCGATAGCCGGTATTGCGTACCCTCTCCTTAAATGGCGCCGGTTTTATTTTTGTTGCATTGTGTACGGATGCGGATTTTACGTAAACTTTCTACGTATACGATTCAACCATGTCGTTACATCACGGAACGACTTAAATGGATTTTAAACGCTGAAGTTACAAACTCCATTTGCGTCGAACAATTAAGTATATTTCGGCGTTGGTGTGATACGACCATTTTTACACTTAAGTTAACTGTTACCATGTTTGTAATACAATGATGAAGACTGTGAAATTAACGGTTGGCGTAGTGGTTAAAAGAGTGCACGGTTGGCGTAATGGTTAAAGCGGTCGCCTTGCCGCGACCAACTGCGCTGGTGTTGTGGGTTCAATCCATCATTCCCCACACGGGACAGTTTTTTGCGTGATCCACAAAGATTTGTACTGACTCTGGGTGTGCTTTGTTTGTGTGAAATGTATGTTTGTGAACACCCGCGACACAGGAATTATTCCTGGTGCGGGTGTCGTTTAATTAGAAAAACAAACGGTTACTTCAACATTCACGCCTACGTTTGCTACCAAACAGTGAGCTTTTAAATGCCATAAATATGAGAGGAGTTGGCTTTCTATTTTAGCAATTCTAGAATTTAGTCTAGACACTATCAGTTTCAATTCCATTATTCCCTCTCATTAAACTCGAATATTGACGTTAATGTGTTTACCCTCCCACACAAAGGATGATGATGTCCAAGCTCTGAGAACTCCGCCCATGCAACGGAAATCGTGTTGCAGAATATTTAAGGCTAGGGTGCCGAAAGCATATTTTTTTAAGCAATTTTATGCCAAAATGGCTCAAAACAAAACATAAAAAAAATCGTAATTTTCGAATAGATTAAGCCATCTTTAGCCATTGTGTTATGGTTGCTAAAAATTACGCATAGATTCACTGTCAAAAAAACAAACAAATATTGTATAAATTATTGTAAAAAATGGTGTACAAGAGTTTCTCACCAGCTCTCCTCGTGATGAGCTCAATACCCATCGGAGCGGGTACTTGGATTAATTTTAATTCAAATTTCTAAGTTGAATTAAAGTCAATCTAAGCTCCGGTGATTCAAATAATTTTAATGCAATAAGTATTATAATTTATTAAAACCGACGTGAGGTGAAGACATTATTATTGAGAATGCGGGTTACTCACGTTACTTCATCTGGGATATGCCGACTAGTTTCGAATCTAGTACGTAGATTCATCAACTGGCCTATTATAAACTAGTCGGCATATCCCGGCTAAAGTAACGTGAGTAACCCGTCTTTCAATAATAATATTATAATTTATTTTTTTAATTACGCTTTAATTATTATTCATTTAATTATTCTCTGATAGAGGTATTTTATTTGTTTATATTTTATATAATTTGTATTTCGATGTTTGTTTTGATGTGTTCAAGTTCAAATACATAAAGCTGATAAGTTTACAACATATAATAGCAATAGGTCTAACCGCAACTAAAACGGAGCAGTGTAAATTTAGACAGTGAATAGTCGTTGTTTTATGAAATTCAATCAGGCTCAAATTGGCAATTATTTCCTATTAGCCATACAGTTACACCTATTTGCACTAGTTGGAAACCGTCGCCTTAACGCCCTACACAAACATTAAACCAGCCACTGTTTAATAGAATTTCCTTATTAGTTATGTCGATTCTGGTGTTACGATCACATTTTATTATCTCTATATATCTTTCTAATTATAACTACAGGAAGAGAATAGGTGATTTTCATTCCTGTCAAATTAATTAATTTGCTCGCCGTACTCATAAAACAAATAGCGGATCCTTTAACAGTTAGTGGGTAGATAGATAATTAAATTTGATTTGCAAGTAAGTAACTTGGTTTACAAGAAACATAGGTATATTTACTGTTAGTTTTACCTCTTCTAGCTAGGATTTCAGTTTTGGTCAATATGTCAAATTTATTATAATATAGAGTTTAAAAAAAACTACGTCATGAAATGACGTAAACAGTTGAGGAAATTTAGTGTCCTGGCAAGAGGTGACCGTAACATAGTGGGTATAGTGGTAGTCCGGTATGCAGAGGTCACTGGTTCAAATAACAGTTTCTTGGTTTCGAAGAAGATTTAAAAAAAAAATTGTAAATTAGAAATTTTTCAATTATTTAAAGGTAAAAGATTCATAACCACTGTGGTCAATATCTCAAGCTATCCGAAAATAACTGTTCTGAAACTATTAAAAATAATAATTTTACAAAATTGATAATAAAGTATAGCCTGACTAGGAACAAAAAGTTTCTCAGCCATTAACTTTCATAATATTAAAAAGTTCACATAGCAAAAAATACGATCACAGCCGCACTAAGCCCGACAATCTTAATACCTCTTTTTAGAAGCGGTGCGAGTGATATAATATAATTTTATCTTGCAAGCCTTGATTGAATTTTGATTAACAGACATGATTCTACATCTAAGTAACTATTTCATGACAAATATAAAATTTAATGATCAAACTTGATTGTTTTAATACAAATTTAACATTAAGTTGTTATCCACCAGGCAATAAATTTTCTATCTCTATTCAATAAATACTGCTAGTTAAAAGCAGATATAATGATATTAAAACTAGTTTCCCGTATAATGGAAACGGCACTTATATTTACCAAACTTCCTTATTGCTACTTTCATTTTCTACAGGAATTGGTGTTAAACTACTAGTTAATGCTTCATAATTTCCTCCCATAATTCATGTTTCCATTTGCCCCGTAATTATATCCTACTACGGTCTAGATAAATCAACTAATTCAATGACTCCAAACCCAAACTGACTCCAATAAACGTCTGAGTAAAATTAATGAAATCTTTGTTTGTATTTAGTATTTCTATATATTTGTTCTTCGATAATTAAGAACTGCCTTAAAGGTCTAGTGGTTAGCGTATGCGCCTCTCACCGCAGGTTCGATTCCCGGGTCGGGCAAAGTGTTATTTGTGAACTTTCCGTCAGGAAAATTTGTTCGTAAAAAAGAAAGTTCGTAATTTTCGAATAAATTAAGCCGTAAAAATAACACATAGAATTATAGTCAAAAAAACAAACAAATATTGTATGAATTATTGGAAAAGATGGTACATGAGTTTTCATATCTACGTTAAATTAAAATTTCAAATGGAAACACCTCTTATTTTTTTTTTTTAAATCGGAAATCAAACAGCACAAATCGCGAATCAAATTTGGAATACCTACATTAAACTGAAAAGTATACAACATATTATAATAGCAATAACCGTAACTAAAAAGGAGCAGTGTATAAGTAGATAGGCTCATCCTTAAACATAACAGGTGAAATGTGGGTGATGTACCCCTCTGTCACACCCTTCTGGGTATGGTGATTGTTATAATTTAGAAATTAGATTGGTATTAAAATGTAGCACATACAGCACAGCTTTCTCTTCAATTGATATCCTTTAAACCTCATCGAATTAGTCGTTGCGTAACAAATATGAGCCAAAACAACAATGTCGGTGAGGCAATATAGAATATCGGACACCAAGAGTAGGGGCTTGGTGAATCCCGCCCACGTCAGACGCATGTACGTATATCGTAATGTAAAAGTCGTTTTATAAGTCTTACCGGTCGGCACAGAAAGCTGCTTGCCTTCAGCGGCCACTCGCATTATTATAAACGAGTACACTACTAAAGAATGGACTCAAAATTACTTTATGTTTTTCTTTTGCCTCGACCAAGGTCGCGATGTGTCTGCGAGTTCATTGATTCGCATTCCTCATTCAAAACCTCTATTTTTATTTTGAATTCATAATTTGTTTTGCCAATCATGTTTTTATTCACTCTATCTATTTATTAGCTGATGTCTGATTATGTCTGCTGTTGCTAGTGACAACGTTTTATAGCCTACTATTAGACAACATTATAGCGTTTTCAATGTGAGCGAGGCAATATTTTAACGCTAAATTTAAATGTTGTAACTTCATTCACGAAGCGTCGCTAAAGACATCGTAAAAGCTCTAAATGTGTTGCATATAACATTTTGAACTGAGACGCCGTTTATTGTCTATTAGTACGAACATTAGATTACGAACGCGATAATCATTTAGCATAATAATATTACAACTTACAACTGAGAAAATTCGAGATTAATTTTCGAGCAAAACTATTCGGCGTTCGACAATAATGAATACTATTACACTTAAGCGGTTTAATTAAAATTGCCTTCTAAAATGAATTGTAATTGCTGTACGTAGTAAACTCCAATAACTGCACGAAACGGCGTAATACTGAGTTGATACTTCGAAATAATTAATTGAGCAATCGTAACTTGCCTACTTAATCTTAGGTGTCAGATAGAAGGGTTCTGATACCTCTGATTCTGATAACAACTTAATTACGCGACACATTGCGAAAGAACCTCGGTACCTACCATTCTCATATCTTCATCAATACTACAAAAACTGGTTGGTTGTTGCAAAACTGTTGGCACGTAAATTTGCCGCTGCCCAACAACAATGGCGGGCTAGTACTGTAAACAAAACAAGTAAAGCATTAGCATTCGGTTACGAGACGAAAGGTTTCGTGTTGCAACGCCAGGCGAGAATGTAATTAATCGATATTTATTCGATTATTGTGTCAAATCGATCAGCGATACTTTAAACGACGGAGTAATGGAGATAAGGTATTATGCAAATCGAGACTTCAAATATTTCTTATATCGTAAACATGGAAAGTAATTTTATAATGGTGTTCTAGCTGGTTTGCTTATGAAGCGTTTTATGTCAATGTTTTTTTTCTAAGAACCTGTTGATCAAGGAAATTAAACACGTGTTTATAAAAAAGAGAATGAATAAAATCCGAGGAGTAATTTGACCATAAATCATTATTGTATAATCTAAAACACACTGTTTAATTGGAGTCTACTAGGTCTATATATCACTTTTGACTGAATCAATTGGCCATGCTAATGCCTGCCCATTACGACATTTATTGCCAACCTTATCAACGAATGAAGTTTCACCTTGGTGTTATTTTTCTTTCGTAGGGCACCATAAATCTAAAATATGTTGGGAAATGAATTATGACAAATTATGATGTTATAAAAGAACTGCCATTATAATTTTCTTGTAGCTTATTTATTCGTGGATTTGCCATTTGGTATAAAGGCCACGTAATGTATGATTAAAAAACAACTAGGATTGTATGTAGCTATGTCATCACCATGAATTTTTGTCAAAGAAGATTTCTAGCGTTAAATACTAATTCCGTGGTCAATATATTATCTTTCTTACCAAGTCAATGGGGTATCCCTTATCAGTAACTGAAAATAAATTTAAGACTATAGTCAATTTTTGTGTGATCCACAAAGATTTGATCTGAGTCTGGTTGTGCTTTGTGTGTGTGAAATGTATGTTTGTGAACACCCCCGCGACACAGGAGTTAATCCTAGTGCGTGCGTCGTATAAAAAGAAAACTAATATACATTATGTTCTTTTATTTTCTGACTACACTAACCAAGATGTAAATTATATTGACAAAGTTGGAATTGAGCGCGGGATACGATGGAATAATGTAAACCGAACATGAAAAGTTAATACTTCGCCTAGCCATCACTTGCGTAACATAATGGCGTCAAACACGTCTATCTTCTCTTTGAAACCCAATTCACCAGTCTCCTCCACAGCAATATTTGTTTGTTACCCAGACCTTAAGCATAAAATATCTGGTTTAACGTCCATAGTTCTGTTGTTGACTGTAAGGAAATACTCTGGTTACAGTTGTTTGTTAGTTATGATCTTGATTTTGACCCCTATTGGTTTGCTTTCTATAATAATGGTTTTGTAAAATGTACATTTCTTGAGACACGCTTATTGTTTGTGCCATGTAATAAATAAGTTATCTATTGTACGAGCCGTATGAGTCCAGAGAGGTGGGCCCAAAAAGCGACCAACTGGGTACCGCGTGACGGTCATCGGCGACGAGGCGATGGCGCGACGAAATAAATAAATAAATAAACAGAAAGACTTGGAAGTCATGGGGAGAGGCCTTTGCCCAGCAGTGGGACACACCCGTAGGCTTGCTGAACCATGAGTCTTCCTGCCTACCTAAGAACATATGAAATATACAAAGTGAATACGATATAGGGACATTTATATTACAAGAAATTACAACAAATTACCCACTTATATTCTCCTCGTAAGTACACATCGTATGTTTTCTTCAGCAATCAAATAAACTTTGCAGATTCATCTAGTTATTTCCAACGTAATTAATAGAACTATGAGGTCCTAAGTTAGGTTTGTTTACTGGCTAGCTCCCAACAACCATTAATAGCTATATCGTGAGCAATTAAACAAACACAGTTACTTACTGTAACTTATATCATAACAAAAATACATAATAACCGTAGAATATGAACATTGACACGCCTTAAGTTAAAAAATCAAGTGAGATAAAGGTAAAATCTTGAGCACGTTTCGCTTAGTTATTATTCAGTTAAAGTACGAGATATGAATCCTTATTCTGTATAGCCCAAGCTTTTAATTGACACTGAATATAATTAAAGTTTCTCTAAAAACGCTTCTTTGGTTTCCTCTCCTCATTTGACGTGGGTGAACCAAGCGTACCGATTAATCTTGTATACTCTGTACCAAAACTAGAGAGACAAAAATCCAGCTCCAAACTGACATTTTGGCGTTCGATTTTTATCTTAATGGTTTTGGTATAAAGTATAGAAACTAATAACATAGCTCGATTGATCATTTCATCATCACCTATTGAGTTCCTTATCTTCGGCCATTACACACATTGATCGTTCGCAGTCTGTTTTTGATCCATAGTTTCAAATGATATAGCTAAAATACAGTAAACAAAACGTTAATTTGTTTGATTCTAATTGCTAGTTGTGTCATATTTAAGCATAGTCTACGTGACTCGAATAACTTTTTAGTTTGTCACTGTTGTAAAATATACAACGCAGCTGAATAATTCATTGACGATATTCAAACGTAACACAGCACGTTACGTTCCTTGCCGCCACCATACAGAATTCTAGTGCAGTACAAGATAAGAAAAGCTTTGTTGAAGTGTACGTACCGTTATGTTTACCATTTAGTTACTTAAATAGAACATCCGTAATAGTTGGAACAATGCGCACGCGTTGGCGTGTGTTACAACGATACCTATACTTGTATAGTCTATAGATACCTGTGTATGGTCCAGGGTCTTTACTTCTTAACTTGACATCTTGATTCCAGTGAGCATACATTTATTTGTTTTTAAATAGTAAGCATGATAGTGAAAGCACTAATCTCTCACGATTGAAAACTTTTTGGTAGAAGATTATTGTCAAAAACAGTGAGAATGTGATTAAAGAATTAGCGAATATAAAAAAAAAACAATTTTCAGATTAATAAAAAACAAAAAAAAATACCTTTCCCGAACTAACAACATGATCTCAATGTTCAAAATTGGAAAATTTAGTATTTTTGTAAAATTTTAATTCAAGCGGCCAAAGCGCACACTGACCACGTCTAGAATCTGTGTTTTTAATAAAGTCCCTAGGTCGCATCCACCCTCTATGAGGAACAAGATCATAGTCCTGAGATGTTGTGATGACGCATCTACAATCTGTTTTTATGAATCGTAGATATTCATTGGCTGATATTTAATACATATTATTAACAAACTTTCAATTTGGTCTTGATAAATGGTAAACCTTTTGAATACATTTGCCTTGTCATTCCTGGGTTTACGATGTTATTTGGCTATCCCTACCTGTTGATTACCGATCTTTAATTAACTCAAACACGGCGTGCAAACATTGACTATTTGGGGATCGTTAAACCGTGAGTAACGGGGTGGAATTTAATTGACTGTTTTCATAAAATTGCCTCTACTAATTTTATGCTACTATTATAGAAGACTTAAGCATTAACATCTATAAATATATAAATTCCATTCTGATGTTTTTGAGCTTTTGAAATTGTATTTCAGTAGATTGAAATACAATTGTATTTCTAGAGAAGTCTACTTCACTTATTTTTGAATCGACCTAATGTAATATTAACTCTTGATTAACATCTTTTTGTTGATCAATAAAACCTTTAAATATACACTTATATGTATATCTGACATTTATAAAATAAGCTATATATAACACACATACCGTTGTATTCGATATAATATATATATAAATATAGATCAATAACATAGGCAATATAATTCGTGGAACAATGTGCAGGCGTCGCCGTACGTGTTGCAATAAAGTGATATACCAGTGATTAACATGATTTAATGTACCATTCAATACTATGAGTTATTGGCGACATTATAATTTCTAGAAAGTTTTTGATCATGATAAAGCATTATGTATGGCAATAAAGTTTTTCTAGTTTGTTACGGCATTTCTGGAGCAGAATAATGAGATCTTATTTTATTATCTAGTTGATATGCCACTTGATCGACGATATAAATGGCCAAGAATGTCACTAGTTAACAAATATTAGAGAGAGAAACTTTAGAGATTTATTTGCAAAACAAAACGCAATAATATCTTTATTTACAGAAAAATATATGTATTGGATCTTAAATTAAACTAGTCTTTCAACTTAATCTAAACAGAAGGCCACGTACCCAAAATGCTGGCAGCATTACCGCGTTGTATGTATTGCAATACTACGAGTAAGTCGCTGGCCGAAATATAAGCCAGCATTTCGAGAACGAAACGATTGATTTTTTTACACTTAATGACCAACTTATTCTTAAAACGTACTTCAGCACATGAAACCGATCTAAGCTAAAGCAGTAACAGTAAATATCCACGTTCAGTATCAAATTAGAAACCTCGATAATGCAGGCATTTCTACTGCCTAACAAAGGCAACGTTTCCAAACTAATTATTTATTCTGCCTTGGAGGTATTGAAGCTTTCACACTTAGTTTACTAATACGTTTCCTTAATAGTTACAATAATAGAATCGGGGCACCATTTTGTCTGATATTTCCGCGTTTATTTCTCTCATTGACCATAGTTGTTGGGTAGGACAGTTCTCATTATGCATATCCAAAATCGTACTGGCCTGGCTTTGGAGAGGTATGCCTGCTGGTAAGACTACGAAATAAGCACGTGCGCAAGAATCAGCTACTTGCATTCAATGTTGCATAGTATATGGCAGGTGGACAGAAGCTTTGTTTTGACTAGTGGAAATTTTGTGTGTGGCCGAAAATCACACGTATTTGGCAGGAGCGTGGCTAAGTATGGCCTCATTCAATATTTTCAGTACTTTTCGCAATAAACAGGCTACTTGCTAGACAACTGAATATAATAAATAATATTAGGTAGGTACTTAAAGAACATAATTAAGTTATTCTCAGAATATCCCTGTCCGTGAAGTTCATGAAATAGTCTTAAAAGAAAATAATACACAGGTTCTCTTCTTTTTTACTACATAATATTGTTTTCCCGACCTAAATAAAATCTAATTATTAAATAAAAGCTAGACAAGTTATAAGTTATAATCGAAATTGCTTGTTCTAATTTACCATATTTACATTAAATTAAAATAGAGCAAGCAATAATGAAACCTTGTACACTTTTTAATATAAAAAATTCCAACGGGAAACAATTTTACGGTCAAGCAACAGATGGTTGGCCAAGTTTTATTTTTACCCGGAATATTATGAAAACAATTTTATTACGAATAAAAGGTACCAGCTACTGCCCTTGGCTACATGGCTATGTTACGGAATAAAAAAGTAAAAATATTTTCCACGACGGAGATTTTTATGTCACCGTATAAAAATTCGTTGTTCTTTTGTTCATTTTGGACTTGAAAGAACGATACTTCCTGTTATTTTCCTTATTTCAGGAGTGCTTTCTCGCGACGTTAAAAATAGCAACGATTGTAATATCTTCTTCTATATTCTTTCTTACAGCAGACAAATTGAATAGCCGGACAGATATAAATTTGACTTGTATTATTAATGCGGACAAAATCGGACTGTAGGGACACGTTAAAACGGCCACGAAGACGCTGCTTGAATCATCTTATGTTGATGGAATGGCCAATGATGATAAATGTGGACAAAATTTGCCATGCATGTAGCTTGATAAACTTAACTACTTTTTAACTTTTAATAAATAATAGTTTAAAAAAACTAAAAAACATGCTTTTAAAGTACCTCTAACTAAAAAGAGAAAAATAATTCCTAATTAATATAAGCTGAAAATGGTAATGAACTAAAAATACTAGTATTATTGTGAAAATTATTGTTTTGTCATCGATCTTTGACAGGTGTGCAATATTTGAGTAGTCGGTTACATACATAAATACAGGTGAAGCTAATATAAGCGTGTTAAAAAGGGTGGTTGCTCGTTTTCAACAAAATAATTTTTAAAATATGACTTATTGTTATGTTCATAATAACAGGCACATACAAACCTTATATGAGTCAAGTGACATCTGAAGTCTTGCCATATAACTTGCACGGTGAGCTTTCGCCGCATTATCTAGGCATCTTGGCGCGAAGACAATGCCCGCGCATGCGTAATGTGTTATCTGAGATCTACCTCTTGCCACACTCTGCTCTCCTAATGAGGAACACTGTTCCACTTCTTACGTGCTAATTACAGACGAAACTAAACTACAGAGAAATTTCTACTAATTGTTGCTAATAGATATTGCGTTCGTGAGTGGAGAAAAAGAGTTTTAAACCGACCTCAAAAAAGGTAGAATACGACCGACGAAAGCGGTCGACCCGTAAGTTTGTAATAAGTAGGTACAAATTGTTGAAATCTATGCTTCTAGCTAGATACCAACTGAACAACTTGAGTGCAGGGTTGGCGTAGTGGTTAAAGCGGTAGCCTCGTCGCTTTCAACTGCGCTGGTGGTGGGGGTTCGCCTTACATGGGACAAATCTTTGTGTGATCCGCAAAGATTTGATCTGACTCTGGGTGTGCTTTGTGTGTGTGAAATGTACGTTTGTGAACACCCCTGCGACACAGGCGTTATTCCTAGAGCGGGCGTAGTTTAACAAAAAAAACGATTGTACTGAATAAATGGAGAATACTAAGTAAGATTCTCTATACTTGTAACCTGATCGCCCAGACTTCACCGAGTAAAGTCAACTGGAAGCTTGACCAGGGGAAATCAACGTTACACTGTATATGCACATATCAGTATATCATGAGAATTGAGATTGTGGGGTGCAAAATGTCATACGTAAGTTTGTAAATATGTGTGTAGGCTCGACTGTACGTATTATTCTCAGAAACTATACAATAACTGAAGTTACATAAATGTTTGACTATTTATTAGCTTTTTATGGAGCTGTATGCAAGTTGAAGATAATTAACACAAAGTTTGCTCACATAAAATGTTTTTTTCCAGGTGGAGTAGAATAACGGTAGCCGTGCCTCCCAAAGGATGAGGAATAAGCAACGATGCTGGAAACGCTCCTTTGGCACAGATATACTTAAGTTAACAGGTAAACTCATTTATTAAACTAACATGGAATCCAAAGATAACTGCAATTAATAGCATCACGTCTTTATCACCTAGAAGGGTGTGGCAGAGTTATATAACACTCACACTTCACCTGATATGTTGATGGCCCATTTAAGAAGGCGAGCTTATCGCCATCCACCTGGTCAATTACAGACTACGTGGTGCTATAGAGATTTTTTCTGACACAAAAATCTAGATGACATTTTTGCCCGAGCCGGGAATCTAATCACTAGACTAATGAGACTATCTCCTGTTATGTTTTTGTGAGCCTATCGCCAACCACCGGGCACAATTCCAACTCTGTGCTGCTATTGCAACTATTTTTGGTGGCCAACTGGCATCTACGCCTATGATTTACGATTTTTGTGCATTTAAATAAACAGTAAGTGCATAATAAATATTTAGATTTACGTTCTTTAGATTTATGTTCAACACCCTTACATTATTATTTTTAACAGCATCTAAAACAATAGGACAACAATGTTTCTTGTTAATGGAAATTTAACATGTTTTTGATAATTATAGTCACTTAAAGTACTGTTAAGTCTCGTAAAACTTATCTAAGAAGTAATAAAGCTACATCCAGTGATGTAATCATGACACACACGTTTAATATCACCCATTCTGACGACCGGATGGCGGAGTGGGTAGTGTACCTGCCTGCGACGCCGAGGTCGCGGGTTCGATTCCCACTTAAGATAAATCTTTGTGTGCATAAACATGGGAGTTCGTCTTAGTCTGGGTGTTTCTATGTATAATATGTATGTATTTACAAAAGAATAGTATAAATGTATTAGTATCTGATATTCTAGTACCCATATTACAAGCTCTGCTTAGTTTGGGACTAGATGGCGTTGTGTGTGAGTTGTGAAATATTTATTTTTTATTTTATTTTTATTTTTTATTTTATTCCTGGTGTCAATGTTAAAGTAAATCATTAAAAGAGTGACATAAAAGGAAGATAGGAAGATTCAATTAATAGAAGTATAAATTGTACTCAGTGCTATTAATTTGCAATAAAACATTATAGCTCTCTCATGTCATCCTTGATCATAAAAGATAATCCATCTAATGTCACAGCGAGTAAAGTTGATAACAAAATATATTGTTAAGGTCATTCTGAGAATCTATGTTGTACCTACTCAGAAAAGCATGGCGTATTGTTTCGCAGACCTTTTTAGAATAAATCGAAAACTGTGAAGAAAATATGAATGATTCCGGAATATTTATCAACCTTATCGACTTACTGCCTCGATGGTCTAGTGGTTAGCGTTTGCGCATGTCATCGCAAGGTCTCTAGTTTGATGCCCTGGTGGCGCAAATGGTTATTTGTAAACTTTTCGTGAGGAAATTCACAATAGAAGGACGGAGTTGGATAGGCTCACCTCCTATCCCATGGGACCTAAACATGACAGGTGAAGTGTGGGTGTTGTACACGTCTGCCACACCCTTCTGGGTAATATAGGCGTGATGTTATGTTTACCAACTTACTGTTTTTTGCCTACTAAAATACTTTTTGGTTTGTATGAGTTTTTTTATAATTTGATAGTATACATAAATCGATCATTAATAGAAGAGACTCAAATGATTTTATTAATCAATTAGAAATTGTAAAATAACCCTCACTATTTGGCTTACACTTAATTACAATGAAACCGAAAATCTTCTATAATATAACACAATGAGTGAACTAACAAATAAACCCACAAAAACATCGCATAAATACACACACACACACACATTTTTTATATTGTCTAATTAATCGTTTTTGTGTTAGATTTATTACAAAAATATTATTGCAGCATAAAAAAACGAGCGTTGAATGATCCAATGTTCAATATGATTGGAAAAGGTGATTTTCCTTTTTTTGTAAAAATAAAATACCGGAAATGAACACTGATCATATCTAGAAACAGTGGTTTTAATAAATGTTGCTTTGTCTCATTCAGCCCGTATAAGCTCACTACGATTTATTTACAAACTGTTTAGGTAAAATTGAAACCATCTCTCGTATTAATTATCCAGGTAATATAAGGCTTCGAACACACGCTGCGAGTTATATCTACAACAATGCATTTGCACTGAAGCTTTGTCATAGCCCG
This sequence comes from Hypena proboscidalis, assembly GCA_905147285.1. Lineage (NCBI taxonomy): Eukaryota > Metazoa > Arthropoda > Insecta > Lepidoptera > Erebidae > Hypena > Hypena proboscidalis. The sequence continues at coordinate 6,635,063 of LR990132.1, forward strand.
CCCACGTGTACTCGTATAATTTCGCGATTTAAACGCACCGCCTTACGAAATACATCTAGTGGAGTATGGCGATAAATAACCAACAAATTAGTCAGCTCGTACACACGTGCGAGGTGACATTTGCATGCCTGAGAAATGTTTACAGCTTGAATCTATGTTTGCTGCCGAACATGTAAATAGTTTAAACAAGATTTAAGCTGTTTAATTCCTAATCTTTTTATCTTAATTTCTTTTTAGTAGAACTTAAGAGATTACAATTTAAATGATTCCTTCAAGTCCCAAAATCTTAAGTGCTTTTAAGAGCGTATAAATGTAAAAAGTTGACACACAGATATTTTTTTCTAAGAGAGTATTCAATGAACTTAGATTATTATATTTTATTTAAAATACATCTATGGCGTAACGAAAAAGTAACTAACAAATTAGTAATTAGTAATGATTAAAGAACGAGATTCGATTTATTTATTTCAAAAGTTAAACTCTAGTTTTCAGTTTTTTTTTAATCCGACATACGAGTATATAGCGGACGGCTCTATATAATAGCGGACGGCTCTATGTAAGTGGTATATCTATAGCAAATAGACATCAACATTCCACCAAAGCAGATTGAAGATGCGTTGCTTCTTCTGAGGACTATGGTGTTATGCCTCATGTGCAACTAATTTCAGGGCCTGATCTTACCACTAATCCGAAAGACAGTAGTTAGACAACAATTTGGCGGCAGGTTAAAGGCAAGACGGTGGTGCTCCGTCCTCCAACTCATTCACTAGAGCTCTACCACCATCAGAAGAATTTTATATAATATTAAAGTTGAAAAGTTAAAAATCCAGCAGGACTCGAACCTGCACCCCCTGGGTATACGCCCCAAGTGCTTTGCCAATTCAGCTATGGATTCGTATGCTGCTAGACTCGAAATTTCTCAACTCTTTTGTGCCAGCGTTATAGGTATATACATATAACACCTTAGCTAGACGAACCTTACTTGGTTTTAGCGCCACCTATGCGATGAGTGATAAGTCACTTAGTCATAGTAATCAGAAGAATTGTTTTAAAAAGACTGATCTAGCCCTAAACTAAAACTAGATGAATGTTCGGCCTCGGGGGTTCAATCAAATGGACGTATGGTTAACAACGCGCGGCTAGCCGTCAAATTGTCAGTCATATATCGCCAACCAAGCGCCGGCTACATCAAACAATGTTACGGACATTGGGCACAAATGCATTCATATCAATGTTTGTAGCTTGGCACAGTGCTCTATCAAATAAAACGCTATTGGTGTATTGTTACGAGTTTGGCCGATGAAAATATGTACATGCTGTATTCTGTTTCTATCATTCGTTTGGCTATTACAAACGTGGAATCCTGGAAAATTATAAATTAATTGCACTATGTATCTAAACAGGCGTTATACAAATTGTTATTCGAAGATAATATGATAAGAAATATGTCACATTAAAATATAGCCTTATTTGCTGACTAAAAGCTTACATAAAATGTTTAGTCCAAATTTAAAATAAACTTAACTTATTTATAGAATTGTAACAAACAAACAAGTCTGTCATCTTTGAGCCAATTACGAGAATATTAACCTGTATTCAACGTTGAATACAGTTTCTATTATTAGCTTTATTTCTAATATTGTTTCGATGTCTATTTTGCAAAATGTTGACAAACAATCAGCGTAAAGTCAGTCTATTCATACTGTAACCAGTTTAAACACTTTGAACGCTCCTAACGCTAAAACAATCTGTTGTTTCCACACGATGATCAAATTTGACGTTCTCTGAAAGTTTACCAAACAAATTAACAATTACGAGGAGTCTAATCACCTCGATTGTTCAAGACGAAGGTTGTTTAACTCTATTATTGGATTATTCGAGAAGATGACGAAGACTCGGCACTCTGCCATGACATAGGGTCAATTCCGTCAGAGTTGACAAAATGTAGCGAAAATAGAGTCGAGATATTATTAGAATGTAATATAAGACAACTTAGTATCGTAGATAGATAGATAGAGTAATCTTTATTGTACACCAATAAAGATACCCTATACCTTTGTTTACAAAGGTTATTTTGTAAACAAATGCATTTAAAAATTATGTTGCACAATGTCGCTAAAAGCAATTTCTTACAGGCAACTTTAGGATGGATAAGTAAGTAATGAGCAAAGTTATGGCCAGTTGTTGGTGCGTTAATTAAAGAAAAAATTAAATAAAGTAAACTGAATTGTCATGATAATGACAATAGAAATTATAAAATATTATTAATACAAAATACGTATAACTTTATATCTTTACATAAATATGCTCAACAATTTGATGACTCTGGCAAATATGCAATTCAATTATTTGTTTAATCGACAACAATAAACGCGAAATACCAAACGAGATTACGAGTCCATGAAATGGTAGGAAGAAAATAAACGCCACTATAAACCTCATTGAGGTTATCACTTTGAACGTGACAATTTATCTATTACGTGAGAATTGCCCACCGGTTTACGATGCCGAATGAAATGTTAGCCATTTCGTTAGCGAATAGCTTTTGGAGAGACTGCGAGAAACGCGCTCGTTTCGAGCCGAGAGCCGCAAAAATGCAGGCTATGATAGTTTCGCAATAAAATTGTGGATCCCATTGTCTATGGCAAGCTAGGTCCTGAAATGGAACGCGATATTTGCTTTAGATAAATGAAGGTAGCCTGAAAAATTGGATAGTACCATTTACGTTAATGATATTCTCCAAATAAAACAAATAAATTACTCCTCAAAAACATTATGTTTACTTATCATTAATTATGAAGAAGACACATGATTTCTAAGCCCAAGAACATGAGACAAGTTTGAAATCAAGCTTCATAAACGCAAACAACGCAAATCAGGCTTTATAAACGCATACTTAGCTGCTACACAGCTACAGAGTAAGAAAATAGGGACACGTTATCATTCTAAGTTTGCGAAGTTTTGTTAATTTGCACGCCATTTAAGTCGACTTGTGTGGTCCTACTGATTAATGATGTATTATTAATCAATTAGACCACTATTAGAACATGCATTTAAGTATTTAAGAGATTATTTGCCTATAATAATAGATAAAACCTTAATAATATTAAAGTTAAACCCATATTATCTTTTATATGGAAAACAGCCAAACTATTGTTCCCTCTTAAAGCCGCTGCACTTTCATCACTTCCTTACATAGTCAAATCAATAAATTCTCACTCAAGTTTTGCAACATTCTGCCATAACTCATTTATTTTCAATTTGAGCCGACAAATGCTTTAAAATTAATCTTTAACTTACACTTACAAAGCATTTACTTAGATGGAATCATCAGGACTTATCGTAGTGATGAAATCTACCGATTGTCAATAAGCACGAAATTTATTACTTATCTAACTTATACTAGGTGGTTTACTCGAGCTTACTTACTTAAATCATGCCTAATATGTGCGGAAAACTGATTGCCAAACAATTTATTCTATTCTAGGATGTTTGAAATTTATTACTTGGATTTAAGATTCGAACTCAGTGCTGATTGTATCAAATATTCTCAGAAAATCCAAAAGGTCATGACATGAGCTATATATATCTTTACAATCAGATAAACCTATAACTTCTTATTGATTATTTTTATAGAATTAAGCTACGCTTAGCAAATTATACTTAGAAACAGTTGAAAATCCTGCCGGTCCCATAATTTTCAACCATAGAAATCTTAATAACTAATAGAAATGCTATCGACTATCTTTTAACACTGGGACGCATGTCGCCGTTTTTCAAATACCACTTTTTGTATTCCTGCAAACAAAATTATTCTTTCTGGCGATGACATAAAGACGACAATTCCTCAACTCGCACTTATGTTCGATTAGACTCATACGCTTGTATTCCTGCAAACAAAATTATTCTTTTTGCGATGACATTAAGACGACAATTCCTCAACTCGCACTTGTGTTTGACTTGACAGATGCGCGGCGACAAGGTCACGCGTCTTTGACATTTCTATTGCCTTATTATTAAGATTTCTATGTTTTCAACTGTTTTTAGCATAACCTATAACTTGTCTATTCGTATTACTAACTGACTAAAAATACCTCATTAGCAATTTGTGATAAGATTTTGATAAGATAAAAGAATGAGATAAGTAAATATTAGGACCAATCCTAAATTTGATGGAACACGTTTTGCCAGCTATAACTATTATATAGATATTATTATATTTAGATTATATTATATAGATTCAAATTTTGGTTGCTACAAATATTATTATTTAAATTTATAGATTTAAATAAACCATATTTCTTTTAAATGTTTGCCTTATAGTATAACAATCTTAGACCTTTTCTAAGCGGTTCTTACCTTGTATCCTGATGCGTCTAATAACTAGTATTACGTACAACCTAGGTTGTCTGACCTCTGCAACTACCTAGGGATCCAAGAACATAAGGTTAGGATAATTGTAAGGTTGCTCTAGATTGTAAGTGCTCAGTTCGCATGACGAAGACTAGCAGACTGTTCAACGTTTTGTTAAATAATGTCTTCAATACATAATACGTCTTCGGTTATGGTTCAATGGTCAAGAAACTTAAGAATCTAACATAATTTGACATCTATCTGGTTTTTCATTACCTTTTTATGTGCATATATCAATTATTTCAAGACGATTAAGGAGTCGGTAAGGCAACTGCCAGCTATTTCGAATTCGCGGGTTTGATTCCCGCTCAAGACAAATCTTTGTGAGTATAAACATGGAGGTTTGTCTTGGCCTGGGTGTTTCTATGTATGATAACTGATAACTATGATAAGTATATATTTACAAAAGAAAAGTATATCAATTATACTAGTACCAATTGTACAAGCTCCACTTAGTTTGGGATGATGGCGTTGTGTGAATGTTGTGTGTTAGTTATATAAAGAATATATAGTAAATAAAGTTATATATAGAATTTATAATTTTGGCTACCAAGAACTCTTTAGGTTTAAATCTCCTTGCAGAAAAATTTAATTAATTTCCACTTCGTATAATATTAGCTTAAACCTCACTTAAATATATTGCCAGATAAATATAACTTTGGTAGATAATCATTTGCACATAAAAAAAAGATTTTGGGCACGTTTTGTGCAACAAGAAGTGGCGATTTGAATATCCACTATCCCAAAGAGCAGTATCATCTCGGATTCTATAGTAAAAAGCCAAAAAACCCACGCTATCATTCATCACAAAAACCAACTTGTAATAAATCGCCATTTTCAAAAGAGGCTGTTATTAAGTAAGGCAACTAAAAATAATAAAAATAAAAGCGGTCCCCGGGGCAGGGTGCAATTAACGACGGGGAGATTAACCAATAAATCGAAGCGAGTACAGGTTGCCGGCGCGGGGTGCGACAACCATCCTCACAGTTAATATAACTGAACAGTTTGTCAACTATTTACATAAAAATTACATAGATACGACTCAAAAGACGTGTTATATGATGACCGGATGGCGGAGTGGGTAGTGCGGCGCCGAGGTCGTGGGTTCGATTTCCGCTTAAGACAAATCTTTGTGTGCATGAACATGGGTGTTTCTATGTATAATAAATATGTACTCACAAAAAAAATGTATATATGTATTAGTATCAATTATTATTCTAGTACCCATAGTACAAGCTCTGCTTAGTTTGGGACTAGATGGCGTTGTGTGTAAGTTGTGAGATATTTATTTATAAACAAGCTAAACAAGTAACAAGAAATGTTTTGCTGATGATGTAAGAATTGATTTGAATTAACATGACCAGAATAAGTACTAGCCTGTGTTCCCACTATTCCCTTTGGGTTTTACTTCAACATCGAACCGGATCATCGTAGAACAAACACTACTTACTATTATAGGTTATAGGTGATGCATCCTTGCTTGAGCTTGTTCACAAAACTTTATTATTCATTCAAAGGTTGCGTTGTGTGTGTATCGTTGTGCACCGAGTCATGAGGACGCGACGAAACCAGTATTCACTCTACTCGAGTTGGAGTGGAGTACTGGTTTATTTATTTACTGTGACCGCGTCTACCCATCTTCGTACCACCGTAATGACGCCTGATAATCGGCGACATCCTTCCCGGGACCTTTGAGCTCGTTTAAAGGAATCTTCTATTTTTCGTCGCGAAAAAATAGGAATTTTAACAAGAGGCGCTTGAAATCTGCGGCCAACGCCATTAGTCTATGGTTCGCAGTTCGTTAACACCGAGGTATGCAGTTTTATGGATAGGAATTACGCTCTTTTAATTGTTACTGGAATGAATTCTCTACGTTGTTATACGCTTTTGAATGTCTAAATTATTCCTTCATTTCCGCTTGCTCACATAATCACGTCGTATTTAAAAGAAATGCCATCATAACTGTCGGCATCGCCCAATCTAAGCATCGCGACGGAAATGATTGTTTACTCAAACGACGATATCTAAAGTTATTTTCCGTTAAACGACTAATAAAAAAGCAAAACGTCTAATAAATTCTTTCAATGAACGGGCAGATAAATCGCGCTGTTTAATGCAGAATCTGGGTGTTATCGTAATCTTGTCGCGATATTTATTGGCGATTCACCTATCATTATATTTTTTGCGCAACTCGTACGGTATTTCCCATGTGTAGTCATGATCGTGACAAGTCTAATTGACTAACGTATCCAGGGATCAGGCGGAACGCATGCAAAGCCGCGCTTGTCACATCTATTTGCCGCATAAAGCTCGCCGTGCAATGCCTAAAACGTCCTTCCGTGTAAACTGGTCGCGGGACCGGAGAAGCAGGGTTGCCTTTTCTGTACTTTTGAAGCGACTAGGGCTGCGTCGTGCTATTGTTGGTATAATAATGTCGGTCTCCAGATAACTATGCATTGTTAAGCCGGGGAAATCTCTGTGAGAAATGAGTATGGAAACATTGTACCGTATTTTGTGGACAGGCCGAATATTATTGTATTTGCTTTGTTCTTAATTAGGACAAAGATAAGTACCATTTGATTGACAGAAGATTGATACTTGCTGGTGAATTATAGCGTGAAATAGGAGACTAGTTAGGTGTGCCTTGTACCTAACGGATTTGGTTAGTTATTTCTGTCTGCTAGCTAACGGACCATTTAATCTTTCCTCAATCTATTTGCTTAAAATGACCTCTCACTTTGAATTGGGCATTTACATAGTATAAGTAAGACTATGCTAGCCTAATTAGGTGCCAGTAGGCACTAAATTAATACATTGCAAACATAAATGTGGATTCTTCTTCTTCTTCGTCGTGTTGATGGCTGAGTCAAATTTTATTAGTCCAATAAGAGGCCACTATTATGGTGCTCTCGTCGGCGTTCATGAGCGCCTCTCTTGTACAGGTGGTAAGGCATTTTGGACAGTCAGTAAGGTGGTTAAGGTTTTGACTTGCCATCGTGGTGAAAGGATTAGCCAATTCGCTTTAGAGAACTCGCGAGAATGTGGATTCATACTCGTAGTTCCAAAAGGATCAATCATTCAGTATACTTTGTCTCGTAACCACTTAATAACAAAAGATACATAACATAACATCACGCCTATATAACCCAGAAGGATGTGGCAGAAGTGTACAACACCTACACTTCACCTGTTATGTTTAGGTCTCATGGGATAGGGGGTTAGCCTACCGCCATCTACCGGGCACAATGCCAACGCTGTGCTGCTATTGCGAATTACCCAACGGAAAGTTCACAAATAACACTTTGCTTGACCCGGGAATCGAACCTGAGACCTCACGGTGAGAGACGCATACGCTAACCACCATTCCATTGAGGTAGTCCACTACCGCTAAATATTGTCATTATTGTACAAAGCTAAGGCTTTCGCAATACATACATGTTTTTATATGGCTCTTCCTGTCATTTATTTATTTATAAGCACTACCAACAGTAAAATTACAGAGATACTTAATTTTAACATTAATCTGCTAAAATTATACGTAATTTTACAAATAATAGGTGTGCATAGCATTCACATTGTATTGCGAGTACAATATTTGACAAACATGCGTATTATTATTACTAAACAAAATTTATAATAAACAAACAAGGCAAGACAAATTAAGAAAATATGTATATAATAAATAAAAAATGTTTTTTAAAGTTTTCGTGTACATGTTACACACGAGGCAGTATTTAAGATCGATATAATTGTAGAAAGAGGTGCCTGAAGCGAGTTTCATAGCATTTATGTGTATCCCATCACAACGGGTAAACTTATAGCTGCAAATATGTAATAAATATAATGTATACCTATACAACATAATAATATTATACACACTCCTTCGAAAGCTCTCAGTTCCAAAGCACGTATGGTTATGCAAGGCTAATCTAACTCCTGACTGGCTAACTCGAGTCGGCAGCCCTGAATGATAGGCCCGCCACACACGGGGTAAGCGCGCCATTCCACTCCGCTTGTAATTGTACTAACACCAGTTGCGCAACATCCAACAGTCTGCTATGGAAAAACTAGTGCCCAAGACTTGTATTTAATCCGGTGATCACAAACTAGTTTTACATGTGTACTCTCCGACTTTCTGTCTCATTGGTGGAGGTTTAGTTCCGCAATAATAAAGAGGTAGTTATGACATCTTATCGCAAAACCATTAGTTAAGAACAAAGGGTTGAGATAAAACTTTGACGTCATCGGTGCAAAATTAGTTCTAAACTACTTTTTAAACGACTTAAAAAAAAAGAGGAAGTTCTCAATTTGTTTTTCGTTTACTCAAAGACGCCTAAACCGATTTGAGAAATTATTTTTCTCTTTTTGTCCGAAACCGTATGTATACTTGTCGTGTGGTCCCATTTTCATCACGCTACGATCTGGTGATGGGATCCAAGATGAATTGAGAGCAACCTTGAAATTTCAAAGACTATAGCCCTAAAATTTTAACCTTGATATTGTTTTTCGTATATTACCTAAAGCTTCGGATATTTGCATCTAGTAGTCAGCATTTTATGTTGCTGAGCTGATGCTGGAAGGTATAACTCCTCAACGTTTAGGAGTACGGCGATAATTATTTGAATAAAGGCACCTAAAGGCCGTTTACTGTAATCTTTCAAGTATTACACAGATGAGGCGAGATGTTGAATATTAATTAAATATATCTTAATTTTTTGTGCATTTTTGAAATTAAAGTCGGATATTTTTGGAAACTTATTTTAGATACGAATTACAAGTTCATCAATTCAATCGGATAAATATTACTGGATAACTTTAAATACCTTATTACTAATTAGTTTTACTTCAATAAAACACTTTTAAAAGAGTTTGTTTCTTTAGTTAGTATACCTAGATACATTTAGAATCTTTCAAGGAACCTCTTTGGTAAAACTATAAAATAAATTTAAAAAAAACAGCTTTTGTTAAATTCACCGTTTTCTTAGATCAAAGGTATGTATTCAATTTGTACCAACTGATTAATTCCGTGCCGGAAACTTAAAGATAACATGTAATTTAAAACGCCATCAAAGCCAAATACTGAAGAAATAAATCTCACCATCGGTAGTGAAGATAATGATTATAAACATTTCATACAAATTAGTGATTACCACAAGTTGGATTATTAATCAGTGTTCGCTGTTCCACTAATTGAAATGATGTAACTACTGTAGCGTAGTGTTGCCAAGCTATCGTTAGTTTTACAATCGATATTTTTTCATCCAAAACCAAACTATCAATAAGCATATCGATAGTACCGATAGTATCCAATCTATCGATTTGTTATAATTTAATTAGCTAATTTTTATTTTTATTTTATATTTTTTGTATTTTGATGTTTGTTTTGACGTGTTCAAGCGCCCCTTGGGGCTCATGGAAATAAATGATTTGATTTGATTTGGTTATTGCAATAGTCAGCAGAAATTATATCGATACTATCGAATTAATAGTGTTATGCAATAGGAAGCTTTGGTACAGTGGGCCAAGCATTTAGGTATGTAGGGCAAAAACTTCGACGTGTTAGTGAAGACACGACAGTTATAGATATGAGAGTTACATACCTACATAGTGGGTATATTACACTTCTTAAATATGTGTGTAAAACTCACAGATGCTTAGCTTGTTTAGTCAGTCGTTATTGTGGCGTGAAAGGTTTTTCTCTGCATACCTAACTGCTTGGCCCACTGTACTATACTGAAGGTAGAGAATGAATGAATGGTGTGAATGAGCTCGAGGGCGGCAGCACCACCGTCTCACCTTTAACCTGCCGCCAAATAGTTGTGCTTCCATTACTGTGTTCCGGTTTGGTGGTGAGATCAGGCCCTGAAATTACTGGCACATGAGGCATAACACCGTAGTCCTCAGCTGCAGCGACGCATCTATAATCTGCTTTTGTGGATTGTTGATGTCCATGGGCTGTACTCCATTTACCATCAGGTGGACTACACGTTCGTTCGCTGTAGGCGTAGTATAAAAAAAAAAAAAAACTGTCGATAGTATAACTGTTTACCAGTACTTATCGATACTAGTTGTTGCTTAGACTATCGATAGTCGACAATCGATCGGCAGTACTACTATAGCGTGAATGTGTATAAATTATTGGTAGAACTATGTCGTTAATATGTCAAACGATTTAATTTAATCAATGAATAGATTTGATAAAAATGCGAATAAATCAACTAGCTTCTTGACCCCGCTTTGCTTAACTTGAAGCGCATTAATCCCAAAATAGGTAATAGTCAGGTATCTTTGCAATGTTTTGAAATGTTTTCTGTAATTATTTCCTACAGTTAATTAGAAGACTCTGAATGAAATATTAACGGTTTATGTAGGTGGTATGCCATGTCTATGTACTCGTTTATGTATGTGTGTGTATGTATATGTAGGTATGTATGAATGAATAAGTATATAAACACTAAAACACCACACAAATGTATGTTTTCTTGTATATCTCCTCAATATATAACATTTTTACTTTTATTACGTAAATGACCTGTCCTTACCTTCTAGTTAATCATATTTTTGTAAGTTTGAAAAGAGCAGAGTCTCCTAACACAGTTATTCTTCACTTAACAAAAGACCTCATAAATTTAATGTGAAACTAGGATGAACGAAATAGTAAACATACCATTTTTATATTATTTTACTTAATTTATTTTTATGTATGAAATAACCTCGATTTGTTTTTTTTAACTAGACAAAATTTGGTAACTGCAGATATTATGACTAACACAAGACGCATAACAACTAAAATCTTTCGTTATAAAACTAAGCCGCCTAATGTACGTCAAAAACATTGTTAATTACGTACTATTTTTCACTACCTATCCACTTTCATGTTATCTTCAAAATCTAGATACAATTTATCCAAGATAAATATGCAAATTCATAAAAAAACAGACAAAATAATTGATCTGATATCTCTAATCTATACAATCTTTGATATATCTATCTATAGATTAGTTGCAAAGTCACCGAAGGCTTGAGCGTGCGTTCTATAGATATCGTGCTTCGATCCTAAGTGCCATTAGACTGAAATCTAGAACAATCCTTAAGGGTAGAAGCTGATAAAGTATAGTCGTGTTATTGTTGCGCAAGATGCCATCATTGTACATCATAGATAGAGCCTGTCATGTAAATCTGATAGGCATTAGATTCACAAGTGGTTACGTGAGAAAAGGAATCCTAGGCAAGTTTTTTTTTTGATCGTCATTAATTAAGGAGGCGGTTCTCAATTAGATTGTTTTTTTGTGATGTTTGTTCGCCGATTACTTAAAGACGCTTGGACTGATTTAAGAGTTTTTGTCTATAAGAGTATACTGGTTCTATGCTCATCAGGTCACGATCTAATGCTGGTACCTTAAAGAAATTGACGGCAAGCCTTTAGTTTTAAAGACTCATTTATTGTTTTTTTGTATATTATCTAAAGCTACTCTGGTGATGCATCCAGCAATTAGCATTTCATATTGCTAATATGTTGGTTATGGTTAGAATTACGGCGATAATTCTTTAAATATATACCTAAATGCCATTTACTGTATTATTTCAAGTTATACACAGATGAGGCGAGGCGTTGAATATTACTTAAGTATTTTTAAATTTCAGTATATTTTTTGTAATTGAAGTCAGCTTTTTTTGTAAAATTATTTGATGCTTTAATGTTTTGCACCTTTATTACAGCCTTATGGTACAGCCTAGTTCATGTTAAAGAAAGTTAAAAATACGCCGATGCTTATAAATTTGGATTTAGTGTGATTGTCAACATATTTCTTTTTTTTTTAACTCAAACCTTCTAACTATGAAAGGAATAAAGCTTTAAATAATTTTGAACTTGATATTTCATTCGATAGTGACTGCAGTTCTGCACTCCAATTATTCAGCCTCAATAAAAACAAAACAACCGCAACGTAATAAGTGCACAAAGCTCGCTGTATCATGCGCATACCTTTCCACATGCTTACACGGATGACACGTCACATTTAACGAGACCCATGTGTGTGTACAGTCGCTCACTTAAGTACTAACAAGCCAGTATTTGTACAACCATGTCCAAACGAATTCGCTTGCATCATACCGAGTTGTCAACGACAAACGTCCAACATGACCACGTCCTGTGCTCTATATGTCTATGACTAAGTATATCGGATAACAGCGACTAATCGAGAACAACAAGAACAATCGATTAGGAACTCGGTATGAAAATTCTAACGGATATTGTTCGATATTTGAACGCATTGACAGGTAATAGAGTAACATACAAGACTTAACATGGTTGCCTAGAAACCAGTTCTGAATTGGTATGTTTTTTTTTCCTTTGTAGCCAACTTGTAATTTTAGAATAAGCAGCCTTATAGTTACGCCATAATTTATAATTGCTGTTTAGATTCACGTAAAATCGATTATGACTTATAATTACGAAGCTGATTTATTTCGTAGTTGATTTTAAAAATGGCGGTTTCAACAGTAGAATAAAAAGATTAAGTTATTCGATTGCATTGTTATAACAAAAATCAATTTACAATTTTTGTACAAAAGTACATAATAAACTGTTGAATCATAATGTAAAATTAAATCTCTTCCATCGTCTCCATTGACAAACTGAACAAATAAGGCGTGTCCAATAAAGAAAGACTCGTGCTTTCATACAGCCCGTTATTACCATATCTGACAAACAGAAAGGCTACAAATAGTGGTTTATATCTCAAGCCATCTGTCCTTGTATTCAAAACGATGAATCCTTACTGCAAAAAACGTGCAAATACGTCTCCATAACAGATTGTGAATCCTCATGAAAGCACAGATTTACTGGTGGTAGAGCTCTTGTGAATGAGCTCGAGGGCGGTAGCACCACCGTCTTACCTTTAACCTGCCGCCAAATAGTAGTGCTCCATTACTGTGTTCTGGTTTGGTGGTGAGATCAGGCCCCGAAATTACTGGCACATGAGGCATAACACCGTAGTCCTCAGCTGCAGCGACGCATCTATGATCTGCTTTTGTGGATTGTTGATGTCCATGGGCTATGCTCCACTTACCATCAGGTGGACTACACGTTCGTTCGCTGTGGGCGTAGTATAAATAAATAAACAAAGCAGTTTTCACATCGGTAGTTCCATTTTCATCGTCTTCTTGACCCTTCTGTATCCGTATTTAGTTGTAATGAATCTTATTATTGTAATACTTATTATTTTTGTATTATTTTTTTAATATTCATAGGGTTCAGGATGCCCTATTTAAAATGGAATTTGTTTATCAGCATTTCGTTGCCAAGTGTTTCACCACAAATGTAGTTGCGTTCGACAGCATCTTAACAATCAAGCTTTAGGGTAAATTGATAAGGTTAATAGTAAAGTGTCAGTAAGTAAATTTCAAACCGGTTTATTTTAATCCAAGTGTCAGTACTATCTAATCTTATCAGATAAGACAACGAACGTCAAATCAGTAAGTAATGTACTGAACCAATCATTTAGGCACCGTGCAAACGTGCCTTCGACGAAAACCACCAGTTCTTTAGACCCGGCAATGGCACCTCCATTGAAAGGTCTTAAGGACTGGTGTTTTCGTGTGTTGGACCCAGCAATGGAATGGTGGCTGCTACTATTATTACTCTTCTGCTGTACATTATAGTTATAGGTTCCGAGTGGATACAACTTGTGAGTAGCTGAAACTAAGTTAAGAGCGTCTGCCACTTGCAACTGCTTGTCGTTAGCCACGAGTTGCTGCCACTGGTGGCTCGTTTGCGCTGATCCTCTTAAAATTCCTAGTAATCTTATCCTTCACTTATCGCCTCCTTATGTCAGTCCATTTCCTATTCAACGTCAGACAATAGGAACATTGACAAGGGCCAGGTTGGAGCCGCAGTGTGACGTAATTATACGTGCAGGGGCGAGTTAATTAGTCCTCATTGAGGTGGTATTACTGCGAGTCACTGTGGTTAATAGTCTCTGGAACGTAGAATAGAGGGTCATTTTGTAAATACTTAACTTCTCAGAGGTCAATCTAGACGGAAAGCTATCTTCTAGATACAATTCTGAACTATTTTTCAGAATTTATTCGTTAATATTTTCCATAACGTGCAGTACACCTATTGTAAAATTTAGGTCCTATGTGGAGGGAATGAGCCTATCACCATCCATTGGCCATAATTCCAACTCTGTGATGCTACTCAGAATTTCTTGATGAAAAAGTCCCAAATATCACTTTTGCCCGATCAAGACCTCGAGGCGAAGGAAATTAGCTCTCAATAAATATAAATATGAAATTTGGGTCTTAATATTATATAATTTAAGTACTACTGAATGTGCGCTCACATATGAAAAGCACGGAAAGCTTACTTAAGTTTGTAAATCAACAGCTTAATGTTGCTTAAAATAAAAAGTTGTTTTACGATAAATGTGTTGGAACCAACTTTGGTGTCCTTATGGTGTAAATAAAAAGTTATTAGTATTTATTTTTAAAACGACCCTCTATAGATACCCTGCAACCTGCATAGGCGTTGATCGAATGTACAGATAGTTGGTACAACGGATTAAGCCGATTACTGTTTCACTATTGTGGCGGGATCTTGGATTTGTACAATGTATGAATGGAGGCTCATATCGGTTGGAGTTGGAGTTTCATTGTCCGGTTAACGGTCAGTGAGTCGATCCTCAGTGCGATCGGCTCGGATTTGTTATGTATTTTTGGTATTGAACTCTTTGGTACAATAAATAATACGAAACATTTTTTTTTTTTTAAGTGACTTTGATATAAAGAGGTCTAGGTAACATTTTAGTCTAGTTAAACCTCATTATTCAGCCGCTCGTAGTCCACTGCTGGACATAAACCTCTCCCAATTTGCGCCACAAAACCCGGTCCTGCGCCTTCCACATCCAGTCTTTTCCAGCGACCTTTTTCAGGTCGTCAGTCCACCTGGCAGGGGTCGTCCTACCATACGGTTGCCGAGTCGCGGTCTCCATTCTAGGACTCGTTTGCTCCAACGGCTGTCGGTCCTTTGGCAGACGTGATCAGCCCATTGCTACTTCAGTCTTAGTTAAACCTATTTCCAACTAAAACAGTTTTAAAAGACATAAATAATAAATAAACTCCTCAAAACGAGGACACTGTCATATGGGGTTTGTAGTTACAAAAGTTTATACGTGACGAAAACAATCTTCTACAGAATAATACACACCAAATTGCAACGCTTTGGATATGCAATTCTGATGCTTCGCTACGTTAAACAAGCATTCTAGCACGCAAGGATAAATAGCCACAGTTAATCAAATTACCACCATTTCACAGATTAAAAAAAAACGAACATTCCATGACTCATGCCAGACAGCCTTAAATACCTTCCAATTTCAAATTCCTATCGAAAATTCGGAAGAGACTGTACTTGAATGCATAGTTAAAAGTGCATACCTACATAATTTATTTATTTAAAAACCGTGGATTCAAATTCCGAATCAGTGATTTACTACGTTGATTTAATTGGTAATATATTAATGAGTATCGGATCTGTTGACCACACAGGGTGTGAATTAAACAACGTGAGCACGATCTATCAGATAAAGTCGATAGAACACAGATATTGTTTTATCGAAGTCACTCGAAGTCATTCGAAGTCACTTTACGGATGTGCGATGGATTGAGCCTGATAAGAATAATGCTCGAGTGGTTACGAAACGTCCGGTGAACGAGTTGCCAGACTTACCTATTCACATTGCTGTAGGCAGACACGCAGTATTGAATTTGATGAAATAATGCACTAACTGTAGTATTGCCACCAATAAATAATAATAGAAAGCAATGATTTACGTGTATTGCGTCTTTTATCGCTATTCCAGATTGAAAATACGAATAGTGGATTGATTTAATGTTTGAAATCTATGTAGGAGCGAGTGGACTACAGTCTGTTTGTTATATTGAATGGTTGTATTGACCGCGACTCAATACAGAAGGATAGACGTGTATTGTTTAGAATTGATACATATTGTTGGCATCGATATGCTTTGAGAAGTTTCAATTGTAACGGATTGTTTGAACATGTACATGTAATAAAAGCTTTATGTACCTACTAGACGGCTCAGTACAAAATGATTTTCCATTTCCGTTTCATAAAAATATACAAAATACCAAAATTTACATTCATGGACACCGGTAACAGAACATATTCGAGAAGGTTGTTTTTTATACCACCTTGGGAACTCAGATAGCATCAACAGTTTTCAAATGCAAACAGATTTAGAATTTAGAAACCTATTCAAAAATCATGCTATTTATAATATCTCACAATAAATCGACACTTAATTAGATCGATCGTACAACGCTAGCATTTCTTGCCACTGCAGCAGCACATTTCTTTTTACAAAAGTAAGTATTCTATTTTTAGTTATATAACTATTTTTTAAGAAAAAACAAAACAATACCTGCCAACATTATAAATATACCTTTTTTGCAAATCAGAACAATAGTAAAAGTTATAGACGAAGAATGACCTTTGCATTCTTCGTCTATAACTGAGGGCCAATATGATCCGTGACATTTCATTTGCGGCGACTTTAAAACCGTTAAAATTGTACCTCTAATGTACATTAAAAGGTTTATTCTGCATAATACTGGCAGAATAAACCTTGATGTTCCCAGAATCGGGACTCGATCAGATCGATCGGTACTCGGTATTCATTGGCACTCCGGCAGCACATTCCTTACATGCACTAACTTTGGCCACTGAATGGAACACGGTAGATTCCACTAACTAGGCTAAAGTATGACTGAACTTCAGAATTCCTGAAGTTTGCTGAATGTTCAGTATTTCTGTTGAAGCGCATTTGCCTGGTCTAAAGTAGTATAGATTTGTAGTAAAAATGTGATGACTAGTCGGCTATACTATAAATGCCAAAATCTAGTATAAGAAGTGATACATAAATTGTGCCGCGTTGATAATACTGCATGTGGTGGTGCGACAAACAACACTAAATAAAACGGTCTTGAAATGCATTTTTATTGATCTCAAAATTATAATTACCGATCCAGGTATATATTCCTTCCTTAGTTTTTTGACTGTGTAATCATTTACTGAACTATACATAGGTACCTTTTAACTTTTACACTTCTGATAAAAATGAATCATACAATTACAAAAATAGCTTTATGTTTCAAATGGTTTAAGTACCTATTTAATCTGCCCAAATATGTTTTTAAATCAATAAAAAGTATTGCTTAAATAGAGAAAACTTATCAATTAACTCAAACATTTTTTTAAACAATTCTGGCAACACCGAATCTATCACCTGTTTCCCAACACCATGAATGGTGCATGTAATGTTTAATATAGCATTTAGCACCAATTATCATCATGCAGGTTTTAGTGTTCATTCTGAAGATCGTTCACCTCTGTCCATTCATTCATTGAGCACCTTTGACGAGCTTTTCCGGTTTCTATGAAGCCTTACGAGAGTATAAAGGTGTTGGTTAGTATGGGTGCTGAAAAGAAAACTGTGGTAACTCAAGAGGTGTATTGCTGGGTATTTTATTGTTTTAGCAATAGCGAATATCGTAGTAAAATGCGATGGACCAGAAAGTGCGACTGTCGATTGCTTTTGTAGTTAACTACATTGCAAAGTTTAGTAATATTAATATGTTTTGTCTCAATTTATTGTAGAAGTTCTAAGATTATTGTAAACAAGCTCCTATATTTTTTACTACAGTAACTTAATAAATATTATTTACTTTTAAAATGATTACAATAAATATATTTATGAAATAGCTAGTAGGAATTTGTGAGTCACAAAAAAACAATCTTAAAGTAGGAAGTTTCCACGTGAATACGATAATTTAAACTAAATAGTTTACTAAGTGCTTTATGGTTTCACAAACTACTTAATTGAAGTGTCTAATTTTATTAACATACAATGCAAATAAGCTCCCGACCACCCACTAAACTGTCGGTCCTTTCATCGTCTGATTAATATTTGTATTGCGTTATTTTACTGTCACGATATCCATAACTGAACTTTTATGGCGCCAATGCTTTGAATAAGTATATTTGCATAAAATATCTTCGTAACAACACGTTATAGCTAAGGAATATGGTGTTTGTTACGTGAATTTAATTACAGATGTTAAAATTGTTTTAAAAATGCTTTTAAACTTTTGCTTCACTATGCTGATATTTTATGGCACTTAGATGCTTTTCCATCTTTAAATTTATTGCCGAATTGTTCTTTTGACTTGTAACCCGATGTAATGGCGAAAATGATTCCTTATATACATTTCTTATGCGAACTGCCAAATAATGGAACGCCTTGCCTGAGTTAGTGAACACTTTGGTTCTCTTCAAACTAAAAGTTAATCTCTAAGGTAAGAGTGTTCCACCGTAGACTGCATCGTCACTTACCATAAGGTAAGATCGTGGTCAAACGCATGAATATTCAATATTTAAAAAAAATCTCCCGCTTAACATAGAAATATGCATGGTCTGCAATAAATAACTATCAGACACACGTCGTTAATATCCTTCACATCAAAAGACCTTGTGTTCATCGAAGAAATTTTTTGCTAGACTTACAACACAGCTTTTAAGTAAATATTAGCGTGTCTGCCAATTTTCCTCGCTTCAGCTGATGCTCTAGATAAAATCGGCACTTAACTATTTCTGTTACCATCCATATAACATGCAACCTTGGTAATTTTGGATGCATTTTTTAAATAATTGTTTTTTTTTGTTGCAGGTATGTTGCTGGAAGTAGTTTGAAGATTTCAAGGTCTTATACACTGTGTAGACGGAAGGTAATTATGATAATACAGTATTAACAGCGAAGAAATTTCACCTGTGTGATGTCGATAAAAGAAAATCTAACCCATACTTTTGCATATTATCTAATAGCTACTCTCCTGCTATTTTATCAAGGTTATTCCAGACATTAGCTAGGGAAGCATAAGACAGAGTAACATACTGGCGCATATAAATAAAACAAAATTAGTATAACCTTTTAAGGAAATTATGAAGATACTTAATAAAAGACGTAAAAAAATAATTTCGTAACATCCATTCGACGAAAGTTTGATGAACATTACCACATCATAATTAAAATTTGGATCCCTTTGGCGGTAATAAATTTAACTATTTTGACAACAAAATTGAGCAATATTGATAATCTCAATAATTGAATACACGTAGCCGACTTACGAAAGAGAAAATCAGTACTGTTGCGAAATCCATCAGCAAGTACTCAGTAGTAAGATCAAACTTATGTAAGGCCGCTGCACGCTCGCGTTCATCATTGTCTTACAGCTGACCGGTCTAACGTGTGCGAGTAGCAATTACAATGAAACACTGACACCATACTGACACAATCTTTCTACTGAACTCGAGTAATCTGATATAAGATCTTTAAGTAACGACTGACATACGTATTGCGAAGTGATTATAATTTTTTGGGGATCGGTCACATAATATTCGGCACGTTATTTGTATCTATATAGTCCTAGTAAAATGTATACTACAATGTGCAAAATTAAGTGAGAACCTACTTAGGTAGGTAATCAAAATCGTGCTGTAAGTAAATTGACTTGTCCAGAACAAAGAGGGGCAGTAGAATGTGGTAATAAGTAGGCGACACAGGACACTGCTGATCGTGATTTTATTTACGCCCATGTTTACCTATCTGCAACAACGACCAGATGGCGGAGTGGGTAGTGTACCTGACTGCGACGCCGAGGTCGTGGGTTCGATTCCCACTTAAGACAAATCTGTGTGAGCATTAACATGGGGGTTTGTCTTAGTCTGGGTGTTTCTATGTATAATAAGTATGTATTTACAAAAGAAAAGTATATGTATTAGTATCAGTTATTCTAGTACCCATAGTACAAGCTCTGCTTAGTTTAGACTAGATGGCGTTGTGTGTGAGTTATGAAATATAAAAAAAAAACTTCTTTAAGCCCACTGATTACGCAATACTGCCTCTTTGGTCTAGTGATTAGCGAATGCGTCTCTCACCGCAAGGTCTCCGGTTCGATTCTCGGGTTGAGCAATGTGTTATTTATGAACTTTCCATTCGGAAATTCTCAGTGGCAGCACGGAGTAGGAATTGTGCCCGGTGGATGGCGATAGGCTTACCCCCTATCCCATGGGACCTAATCATGACAGGTGAAGTGTGGGTAATGTACACCTCTGCCACACCCTTCTGGGTAATATAGGCGTGATGATATGTAATGAGTTATGTAACTACGCATAACTCATTTCTATTTGACATCCTGAATGAGTATCATAACGACACAATATTTGCAAGCCTTACATTGGGGGATTTGGAGATACCACCCAACCCCCACATTTGGCAATAACTTTGCTTTGGCGCCCTAGTGAATAGTATTATAAACATCCATAAAAAAATGCAACTACATAATATTATGTTTATTTTTTATAAAACTGACGTGAGTTTGTAACATTATTAAAATTAACCAACTAAATAGACCAACATTACGTGAGTAACACCCGCATGGCTATTCCGTAAATGTGACTAATTTTCGGTTTCAAACGAAATTTCCAGTCGATTTCGAAATCGACTAATAATTTGGCAAGTAACCGGTACATCTCGGATTTAGTGCATCCTTATTTCCATACACATACGGTTGATAACTGCTTGGCAAAAAATTGACAGCTTGCCAGTTACTATCCTCTAGCAGATTTGACAGCTTTTCAGGCAAGTAACCCAATTTCTTATGTCAAAATCGGAAACTGGTCATGGAGCAGTTTCTTAGTAATTTCTTGTACTTTGGCGAGATAAAATAATGATATTTAAAAGGTTTTTGCACTTCAGATTAACGTTATACAACAAATTAATAACTGTTTAATACTATGCATGTCATAAAATACTTATTAAATACGTAATGCAATAGAATTTAGGTCATATTATTTTCAGTCATAGATCTCGAGTTTTTTCATACGAAAACTTAATTTATGACGACTTGTTGTTACCTACTTAATGCAGATATGGTATTATATATTATAGTACCATAATTTTATGTGTAGAGTTCTCTATTTATTCATAGGTCAATAAAATGAGTACCTACCTTCTATATATGTATTATTTAATTAAACTTGTGTTATAACATAACAATCCTAAGTACGTAGGTTGTACCTTACTTTAATACTAAAGTTTCTTTAAGTTTTATTTAGGCAAAATTACAATAAAACAGAAAACCAGAAATATCAATTAATTTACTATTTTTATCATTACATGATGAGCCAATAATTCAATCATTATTAATATTATGATAGGTCAATCGATTTGTTCTTTATCCTATCCTCTATTGTTTTGTTGACTTGAAAACATAAAGTTCTGAAGTATAACGATGGCCCTCAAATTAACATATTTCTTGATTATATTCTGTTGAGATCTGAAACAGAAAAAATGCGCATATATTTACCTACAACAGCAAATTGGTGTGAAATAAAATAACATACATGTGGTCAACGATACACTTTTACACCAAATTTGTATTTAATAAGGATATTAAGTCGCCCGAATTCACAATTCAATAGATCAGCAAATCTCACTAAGCTTCAAAGGCCCAGGACACGTTTATATATAAGTGGAATTTATAATTTAGTCCGACAACAAAGTTATTCAAAGTTATTATTATTTGGCGTAGATCAGCGCTTACTTACACACACTACCATAAGTACGTTAGAGACACATACAGTTTTTTTTTTACTAAACAATGTATTGTAGTTTATGGTTAGTGGTGAAACTGAGAAAACACGTTCAATCTTAATAGCATGCAATCGTTTGGGCTGGCAGCTGGCAGCTTGTGTAGAAAATGTTCTTTCTCTGGAAAACTACAAACTCCTTCAAAATGGCTTGATCAGTTTTACATGAGCTAGAATATTCATAATCCTGTTCCATAATATTTTTTAATCAGCATCATGCAATCAATATTATCTTGTTTTCATAAAGAATGAGAGAAACATATTTATTCTGACAAAAAGCAAATAATAAAACTTAAAATACTAAACAATAAATTTGCCAGAAAATTTCAGATTTATACCATCGATTTAAACCATTAAAAACAAGAAATTAAAATGTTAGATCTAAAATTTGAGTATAAATATCAACTATAAAAACAAATGAAACAGAAATAATTTCACAATTGAATAAAAATAAAAATCGGAACGCAACCATGACGCTTGGACTTTGGACCATAGCGCGAAACCATAGAGTATAGTAGGTCGCGAAACGAACGGCTAATGGTGGCGTCCGTACAACAAACAAAAGTGTAATCGCCAATCATAGCGCTTCAATTATCGTTTAGACTTACGCGCGAATGAAAAAGAGCGCTACGATTGGCGGCATTGGCGGTCACGTCGGTTTACGCAGCAGTGCAGTGCACACAGTCAGTGCAGTATTATAGTGCTTGGCATAAACAGACAAAGTAATGAAAAAGTAAATAAACAAATTAACTGAACAGGAAAACATAAGGAGAATACGCTAAATTATTACAATAGTGATTGGTGCAATGCTGACACTATACATTGAACTTGCGCACAGGCTGCGACTTATCAATATTTTACATGGAATGAAATCCATTTTGAAAACTTCATTCATGACAGATAAGGTTAGTTGAAAAGTTTTATGGCTGCTATTTTTGCTTGAGTTTTATGTTTATAAACTGCCAATTTAGCGACTTTGTCGCCAGATCTGTCGACTTTTGAGTATGCTCTAATAGCCAATTTTCTGACGATTTTTGAGGTGCACCATAGCACAACATTATTTACTTAAAAATTAAGCTAAAATTAACTCTTTATTATTAAACAGACTGCAGTTTTTGTCATTGTTGTGATTGAAACGAGAAAAAAGTAATGTAAATGGTAAAGAATGATAAAAATGAGAAATAAACACGTGAGAATTAAAAATATAAATGTTGATTGCCTAAAAAAAAAGCTCATAGGGTGCAAGGTAATGGTATCTAGCGACTTTTGGCACTGAAAAACACTGCACATACTCTTGTCTAGTCTTATGTCATTCTATTAGGAAGCAAACAATAACAAAATTAGCTAACTTTAAACTAAGTACTTCTAAGAAGAAATAATGTATTCATTTCAGGGTACTAAGAAATTCAATTAAAGTGTTGGCTTGGACAATATAATCTGCAATAGACAAGTAGCAATATTTGTCAATGAATTCTACAAAGAAGTCACCTATATTACCTACTGCTATAATCTAATACAGTAAGTTTCAATTCCAATAATGTATAAATATGTCAATATTTTCTTTATATCTTTTATAAAGTTTTGTAAGTACATCGTTATAATAAAACAACCAAAAACATATTTAAATATTGATTTACTTCTTACAGAGAATATGAAAATGCATGGATTGCAAACAGCTAAAGAGCATAGGATGAAGCTTCAGTCTAACCATACGCTGTGATGAAACTTAGAAAATAGCTCAGCGTTGAACTCCACGGATGAATGTTGTCCTTTAATTATTATGATAAGAAATTTAGAACAGTAGTAACTAATGTACTTGACTGGCTAACGGTTCATTTAAAAAACAATGTAGATCTAGCAAAAATATTTATAAACTTTTTACTAATAATGAAATAAATTAATATAACACTTTTTAAACTAAATTAGACAAATACCTACATAGGTAAATAGAAAAGGAAAATGTAAAAAATTAAGGCATCAAAAGATACCTCCACATTTGTCAGCCACGGGGAACTTGCTCAAAAGCCAAAGATCTTAAATTATTAATTCATTTTCAAATTCATATGATTCAACTTTTTTTATTATAAACATAAAAAAATAAAATACATTTATTTATTTATTAAAAACTAACTATTTCTATTTAAAATGATAACATTCCTTATAGGATTTCACTTCACATAGACCATAAAATGAAATAAAGTTAACACCTTATGGCTGAATAACAAATCAAAAAATAAATTATCATAGTTAACAACATTTTGTACCAATAATTTAATTAATTATTACGACAATCGTCGCAATAAGTAATTTATTTTATTTTATTTCTACAATAATGGCTAGACACCACACACTAATGTTGTTTGACACTATATTGTTAAGTAGGTATGCATTTTTATATCATGTTCATATAAACAATTGATAGAACCTATCTTAATTAACACGTTTTCAATAACCTAACTATTGTAACTATTTGCATTCTTTCATCTCTAGTTCTTCTCTTTCTTCCTTCTTCTTCTGAGACAGTGAGTGAGAGTCTTTTCACACATTTAACCGAAGTCCTGGTAATCTACATAATTTTAAACATTTATTAACATTATTTAAATGTTATATATAATTAGACAATAGACAATATATTTATTTTCTCGCCACAACAAAAATTAAATACATTATTATTATTATCATACTTTGTTGGTTTATATATCAGCATAGCTGGTTTTTTGTATGTATCAATATTGTATGTATAAATATATTATATTCTTAGCTCTTATGCTAGTTTAAGTTAGGCACAATACTTATTGACTTGCCTTTTTTTATCAAATTCGTATGTTACTTTTTTTTTTTGTTTTTGTCTTATGATTTCGACCAAGCACTTGTAAAAATCTTCTGATGTAATTGTAATAGGCACCCACAGGACAGGCTTGCCTAGTGTGGGGCCAATGGACAATCTAAAACTGTACTTTTCGTTGGTAATAAATGCTTTTTTATTCATTTTTTTTTTATTAGTTTCCGGGAAGCGTACAAATTGTCGGAATATCTTGACTTCATTTAATGCATCTGTCACTGCTCGTATCGATCTTGATACTGCCGGCTGGCTCAGCCCATGCATGAAACTCATGCCAATGGGTTTTTGGTATGAGCCAGTGGCATAATTTTTTGATGCTGAAATTATAATGCTGCTAGTATCTGAAATATGAATACAATTTTAGTAAGCTAATTACGTACGTAGGTATTAATTCTATAACTAGGTATAGTAGCCATTATTGTCAATTGCAATGACAGTTTGTTAACTGCAATATAAATAAGTAGTATTTCATACCTTGCACTCTGAGGTTTTGTAGAGCTTCGTTGTTGTGCAGGCAGGAACGGGCGAAGCTCATGACACAGCTCCCAAAACAATGGCTTTGTTAAGCGATAGTGTGCCCTGAAGGCAACGTGAGAGATGGCTTGAATGGACTGGTGGATGCTTAATCTTAGCATTCTTACTCGGCGAGACCACTCCCTGACATTGACCCTACGCTCCTGCTCCGCTAAAGCTTCTAACATCATAAGTATATTTGCCACTGAAAGATAAGGTCAACTAGTTACATGATATAAAATTCTGGATAAGTATAATATAATTTCACAAGGGTAAGACCCTAAAATGAAATGAAATTGGTACTTACTGATAAAATATAAATAATTACACGAACAACAAATCTGAACTAGCTAATTACACATTAAGTCACCTTAATTAATATTTAACAATGATTTTTTATTTGTTTTTTGGACCTTAATAAATATTTTTATTTTCAATTTATTAATGCAGCAAAAAAGGCAACAATTTTCTACGTACTTAATTATGTAAATAATTGGCCGCCCGTTTTGACGTTCAATTTATTTTTCTTTTGCTCATGCACGCTTTTTTAATATTTTTTTTGTCTCAATTCCAGATAGACAATAAAATAATAGACAAATTTAGTGTTTTTTGATTTATTTTATTACGTGTGAACGAAGCATACTTTTGAGGAGAGTAATTTGATTGCGTTATGTCAAAAATGCGTGTTTTGACAGTAACTATTACTATTTGACAGTAACTATTACTTAAGAAACCAGAAATTATATCTGTTTGACAGGAATAATTACTAATTGACAGAAACTATTTGTTAAGAAACCAAAATCTCAATAAGCGAATAGCCCCCCCGTATTTCATAATTTTAATAATCCATAATTATGTTTAGATGATGCCAATCTAAAAAAATTTATCAGTGATACAGGAATTTAGAAACCTATTCTATATTATCTGTCGTTTGTGGTATGAACCAATAGTACTGTCACACATTATTATAATCTAAGCTCTCGACTTCTCAGAAGCGTAATTGTAATGGTGTATGTGCGACGGAAATAAGGCAGACATACGCGGATTATATTGACGACGTATGACAATACGCACGATTTACGAGAGTTCTGAGATATTTATTATATAGCCGAGAATACATTATAACTTCCATGGAATTCGTTTTCTTTTTGATAAATTTTGTACCACTTATACGAAAAAAAATCACGAAAAGTTTTCGTGTTACGTCTTTACCTAAACCCTCGAATTATTATTTAATTATGTTATGCTATCAGAAGCAGCACTAAGTATAAAAAATATGCCTAAATATTTTATAAAAAAAAAACTAAATATCGTCAATTTCTGGCAATCAAGGTATCGTTGCATAATTTCATTTTTAGATTCGAAAATGTCTAACTCTAAAAATATACTGCAATTTACTTCAAAGGCTTACATCTTCAAAGTATCGAAATAACAAGATACTTCGTAAATAATGATCAACAATCAAAAACAAACAATGGGGCATAGCAAGAGCATTACGTAACATTGGAGACGCATAATTTATTTGTTTGATACTTTGGAATAGATTGTTCATGGTACACAATCATCAAGTACCAAGAGCTTTCTGTCATTAATCAAAGAAACTGGGTTTCTATTAGTTTTTTGCAAAGATTACTATCATGATGTAATACTTTATTAATCTGAAAATTATATGCTTTAATATAGAATTATTAATCTATGTATGCTTATGTTTTTTCGCACATTTTCTTGTTATGTATTTTGTTGCAACGAGAAAGAAGGTCGTATGCCATTAAAAAGTGTGAAAGTACCTATCTGATATTATTCTTGTTGTTTTAAAAACACGCGATTTTGATTAACCTTATCTCTCTCTCTTTCTCACTCACCTCAATGCAGTGCAATTATAATGAATGATACAAAATACAATAACATTTACGTAATTTTTTAATGGCATTCAAAATAAAATAGCCTAATAAGTCATTTTGACAGATCTATAATCACATTCTGCTGACCTTAACACAGTATTGCGATTTGCATACCTTCCATTATCTAATCAGCGATCATTAATATTATTCTGCATTAAGACAATTCCATTATAGAAATATCATCTTATAAAATAAATTAAAATTACTAACATAATTTGTGTAAAAAAATACTATGCAATAATAACTAATTACGTTCCAGACAAAATAATTGGATGGTTTGTAATACAATTATGAAATTTAGAAAATTAAACATAATATAGGTATGTATAGATAGCCATAATATATAAAGCCAGAAATATATATATAGCATAATTTGTATAGCCTAAAAAAGTAACCTACCTATGGATGTACAAGTCTTCAAATACAAACACGATAAAAAGAAATTTATCGTTAAATGTAAATCAACCAATTCATTGCAATTGAAAATGCGATCAACAGCTTCGCAATTTCGCAGTCAGCCCGATGTATTCAAATTGCAACCGCTGTTTGAAGCCTTAGTTATGTGCATCGTGTCGTCAGCTCGCCACGTCCGTCGCCGTCGCCGGCCACAAATCTTACCTTACCAACCATTACTTACTCGCTTATTATCGTTATCTTATCTTCCGATAAATCACTTCACCATCGCCGATTCACCATCGATATAACATGTTAGCTTTGCATTACTCACACTCTCGCTGTTTATCACGCTATCAAACGCCCCTTGCTACGAAAAATATTTCAAATTGCACGTCTACCAGGAATTCAGTGGCAAAGATAAAGGTGTGCAAAGGAATGCCGCTAACGTTGCCGCTCCGAGAATAAAACTCGGCGAAATTGCGAATATTTTGAATTTCAAATAATGTCTACGAACGGCCGGCATTCAGAAATAACTCTGTTTATGCCCTTCGGAGTACACCGGTGACTTATGTGCGCAACTATTGCACGAACTTTCTTAATGCTTTCTTTACTTATCCGAGCTCGGGCTCCGATGTGTAGCCGTGCAGATAGTGGTCATTCCTCAAAGCATAAATTACAGATCTCTCGCGGAAACCATCGCCACGCCATCACGCTCGCCCCGAGCCCTGCAACCACACAACAGATAATGCGCTCAAATCAGTGGTAGGTAATAATTCATGGCGCAGTTTAAAATTCGCGTTTGCACATTAATGCACGCAATGCAATAACGAGTCTTTGATGTGCCTGATGGCCGCGTTTCTCACGCGAACCCAAACCATGTGGCCGTTCAGAACATAGCTGACTAGATAAAACATAAATAAATTCCGTCGAAACATCTAGCTGAATGCCTCTCAGTTCATTTAGATTCAGTTTCCTTATATGGCCGTTTTTAGATTTAAAGCTCCGGCTAAATTCATAACTGTACATAAATTACGTTTTACACAGCTCGGGCCGGCACGCAACTGCGTTTATCTGTACTTTTCCAATAAACAAGGTATAATTGAAGGTTTCATATTTGTTAATAGTTCCGATAGACTTGTTATTCGAGGCACGCAACTAACAATGCGCGGGCGCTGCGGCAGATAGCCGGCCGATAGTCCTCGAGCGCCAGTTACGCATGCTCAATGATAACTGTAAGACGAGATACCATAAACTTTTCCCATGCTGTATGATTTTTCATTAGACTGCAGTATTATACGAGTTAGGGAGCAGAGTTCTGTTTCCGTGAACGTTAGGGTTCATATCAATTTCTCACAAATCGGCAGTCACGACCTATGCATAGTATGCATGCGAGATTTAGATCCGGACGTATGCAAAAAGAGTTGGGAATGATTCGGTGCTTTCATACCACGATAAGCCATACCATTTCTGTATTTGGGCTTTTATGGAGTGCCCAAGGGAAGTGTAGAATCGTGTGGTGAGGAGTAAATCTTTATTTATGTCTCCAGTTTTCAACGAACCGTCTACGAAACACCAGCCGTCATTACTCAGATATTTATTGCGTTAGATTGTTCCGCAAATGCTCCCAGAGACATCGTCGCGTCGTTTATGTTAATTTATTCGCATTTCAATGAGACGCCTGTAAAATGCCATTATGCATTATCATGTCTTATTTTTCTGTTTATGTAAGTGCGGTTAACGTTTTTATCATCGAACCCATTGCTTTTGTAGAGAATTCTTGTATAATAAGCGGTTTCAGTGAGAGAAATGTGGTTTAATGAAAGCATTGATACTTGATAGGATAGTTTGAAGCCCACGCATTGGTTGTTGTATAGTTTCAATTCAATCAGTGTTTTAATATAAAAGCGATTAATAAATGAGTAGAAATTACTTTGCAAGTCAACTTTATGAGGTTTTGAAGTTCCACCTTCGGAAATTGGATTGAATTATATGGACCTGTTTAGGTGAATGATCTTTCAGACATACTTTTGTTTTGTTATCTTTTTGTAGTGGTAGTCTGTTTCACATACCTTGCCATATTATTATTTTATTTGGGTTGAAGAACCTTAACAATATTATTTCAAACCTAGTGGACCTTCGCAATATCAGTTATACAACAAAGTATGCATAGTGAGTCATTACTACTTTTCGCCCAACCCTTTTTACGTATTGGCAATGTACTACTACCCCCTGTGTCTAATACTCGAGCAAAAATCGAGTATCCCACTGTCGAATTCACAAACAATGATACCAGATAGTAATTTTTACTGAAGACTTTATTTTAATTTTAGAAACAATTTAAACTATATTCATAGATTTTCAAAATATGCTTACTCAACCGGGAATCGAGCTGTGCTCGAGCGATTTTGGAACAGAGTATAGGTTACCTATTTCTTGGTTGCATACTAATAGCTGCCTGTTTTTTGATCGCGCATTATTATAAAGTAACCTTTTAATCGGTATCATTGAAATTACAATTTTTTTTCTAGTCCATAAGATTTATTTAAATTGTACGGCACTTAATTAATTTCTATAATATTATTCACTATCTACATGTTCAAATCGATTCAAGCGTCTTGGAGATTGCCTAGAACAAAATGGACATACCAATTTTACATAAAACATTAAGTAAAAAACTGTTATCTTGATCTTATAAAAGACTTGTTCAACTTTTCTGTATATATGTCCCTATTACAAATTCACGCTATGATGTGGGTAGAGCAAATACGACTGTTTACGTTAGCGTCAATCTCGTGACAATTTACTTGTACGAGTCGTAGATAGATATACTGATATAAAAAACTAAAGCACTATTTGTATTCAGCTTTAGTTTTTATTATGTAAGTGGGGCATATGGAATTTATCTTCGTGGTGAATGGAGACAACTTTCACGGTATGTTCTAACTGTTCTAAGCGTAAGGGGCTTAATAAGAACGTCGTTCTTGCACTTTTAATTACGATTTAAATGATAACAATTGTTTGGTGAAAGGAATAATAATATTTATTTATTGACATAAATTAATTTAAAATTTACAATATTACATATTTATCAAATTCATAACTTAACTATATACATTTTAAAATAAAATTGTAAGGAAAAAAAATATATACAAAAATTAAGAAAATTTTTAAATAGGTTATGCGTCAAAAAATGCTGCCACTTCCATGTCGAATGATACATTTATAATAAATAAGGGAATGAAACTTAAAAATGAAAAAGCTTTAAAATAATTTGACGACAGCATAGCGGAATGGGTAGTGCAACAGCCCACTACGCAGAGGTTGCGGGATCGATTCCCGCTCAAAACAAACCTTTGTGTGCATGAACATGGGAGGTATATCTTAATCTTGGTGTTTCTATGTACAATAAGATTATATTTACATATGAAAAAGTATATATAGCTCTGCTTAGTTTTGGACTAGATGACATTGTGTGATTTTGATTTATTAATAATGGTTCTAAAATAGATCATTTTTCTTTTATGGCCGCACTTTTAGCGAACACATGACTTGCATTTGGTGTAAACATAAAATCTTAAATTGGCAGTCTTACGATACGTTAAAATAATAAATTAGTTGTTCCCATCCATTCTCTTATCAAAACATTTCTTTCTTCCAAATACAACGTTATAAAAAAACGATATTGACCCCGACTATTAAAACTACGACCATCATTAACTCGTAATTCGATTCAGAACTGCACTTTATTACATTTTAATCGGAAACTTAACTTTTTTATACCGGAAGATCACTTCTGTTTATTGCCATAGCGTACCGCCTACGATCATTTCTGTGACCGGTCGCATTACGTAAACTTCTCTAATATTTGTTTAACTACTCCACAGTAATTTGATCAATCTCCCACTTTCCTAAGTACTCAATAAAAGCCTGAAGATTAAGATAACTTGGACATAAAATTATAATGACTCATGAGTTCGGTCAGACTTATGTTACATGGGTATAAAAAGTGGGTAATTAACAAGTTGTCGGTTACGTGGTTCCGACTAGTCGGTCACATATGGTCAATGAGACATCATATCGGCCCGATCCCACGGTGTTACGTAAGCAATGGCAGTTGTGTACATGGTTAGGGCATTTATGTGTTTGCCGACCGTGTTCAAGTTTGTGAGCTGATTTGTACTTGAATGTACAAATATTAAAGGTTATACTACAAACGAATTGTGTTAAAATATTCTATTTGTTAATAAAAAAGTACTTTTTGAAATAGCGACTATGTTTGTGTGAAATAGCTGTGATTTTTATTAATCTACTGCATGCTACTATTACAATATTGTTGCTCTCTACTAAGTAAAAAGCAATTGAATCTTGAGGACAATTTGCTTGGCTGTTTTCCATACAAAAGTAATATGGATTTAATTTTAATATCATTATTTTATCTATTTTTATAGACAATACCTAAAACACTAAAAGGCATGTTTGTTGGCGCTCATTTTTCAAAATCATTAATCTTACTCTTCAGTTTGTGTGTTACTCAATAAAATATTAAAACAATTTTGACAAAAGGCTCTGAACAAACACGCATTTTAGTATTTTATATATGTTTTTTCTATTAAAATAGGTAAAATATTAATAATATTAAAATATTACGTTGGTGTGGAAACACGGCGCTCGGGAGTCTAATCTTAAGAGTGATTAACAACTTATGCTTTGTTGTTGCACTTACTCTACTACCTACAACTTAAGAGCCCGCATTGGTGTATAAACCTTCTAATAACTCAACTACTCTTTTTATGGCTCATTGGCTATAAGAACAAATCAGAACGGTCATTAAGATGCATTCATTACCCAAATAAACAAAGCAACGACCTATGTCCACAATCTATTGAGATGCTTCATTATCCTCCGACCTCAGCATTTCACAAGCCCGTATGTAAACATGGCGGGCGGTCCAACCAATAAAGCATAATTAATAACTGGAAAGTTTGTAGTTCATTGCGATAGCGTTACCTAACTCCATGGTTCACTAGAGAACAATACTGCCCACCATTAACCATTGCTGGAGTTAAATGATTAGCTCCTGACGTAAGCCGGTCACAGCGAGACATGGACGCCTTGTTAGTGCAAATGAACAATGGCCACGACAACTACAATAGACTGTACAGGTACTTTTGGCAGATGATCGCTCTTGAGATTGGGCAAGCAAGAAACCACCTAAGTACTTCGAGTCCGTGTCACGACTGCCCCGAATTAAAAAAACTCTGATAGAACCGGTACACTTTTAAAACAACGGATACTTTCAATTTGCGGTTGCAAACCAAATAAGATCAACAATGGTAGCCAAAATACAATTAAGTACAGTGCATTACATATGGCGTAACTTGTAACATGTGGTTTGGAACGTATGTGAAATCCATCATTTTAATGTAACTCCATTGTTAGGAATTACGAAAGAAATAGTTATTGCATTTCTTTATAACTAACATTCTAAATAATTCAATTTACGGTGGTAAATAACTAGATAATTGTGTACAGTTAGACAGCTATTGTCTTACGCATGTTACATAGTGTCATTCTCGTTAAATAATCTGCCCTCTTCCTTCTCCCTTGTCAGCTTTCACACTATCATCTACTAATCTTCACATCCTTGTTCACACAATCCATCAATTTGTCTTTGGTCTCTATCCCTGATGCCTCTTGAGGAACTGAATTTCTTGCTAAACCTTTAATACTTCCAACAATAATGTTTTGGTCATCAATCACATTAAACAACTTCGCAAAAACCTGCTTCAAAAACGAACTTCTGAATTCAATTTTATAGTGATTTGATCTCGAATCATTAATAACATTGTGCCAGGTGAAATGGTCTGATCATTGCAATAGTAATATTTAGTGATGTAACAAATACTAGTTTTTGTAATACTAGTTTGAAAAGCAAAATATTACAATATTCCGTTTAAAATATGATTCGATACATTAGACCGATTCGTTTAAATTATTCAGATGAAAAGTGTGACTTCAAGTTCCAATATGTTCCATAAAAAGCAACTCCACCATAGCCAAGAATCTAAACTTAGCTAGCTCGCTAATATTAAGAACAAACGTTAAGTTATTCTCATTTATGAAGTTGTAATCACAGGTTTAATCAATTTTATCTCTAGTTAGCTGTTTTGAATGATTTGCAGCCATTTAATTACTTCATAATTACGCATTATACATTTATCTGCTGTATGTACTCGTCCTTGCCGAATTGTAGGGTATACTAAAATATTCGTATTCGCAAAAGTAGTATTCATCACATCACTAGTCTTCTAGTTACGTGGTTGACTTTCAGTTAAACGTTCATTGTGATTCGCAGGCGTGAGTCTAGTTTGTCAAGATGGATCAGCGTCTATTCATCTTGCTTGTATCTAAAGGAGATAATATATAACCGTCATCCCTGTAATTCCTCGAAGGGCAAGCAGAGGTGACTATCGTATTTCTCGTTTAATGGTATCGATCGGTCGATTGTTGTAAGTGAATCGCTAAATCTATTCTCTTAAGGTGTGAGAATTAATCTATGTTGAAGATGCTTCATAGAAATGTAAATCGTGCTTGGATTCTCTTCATGGGGAAAAGTAGTTTTATGTTAATAGGTATGGATGTATGCATATACTTATGCATTTTTAAATTCACATAGGTATCATATGACTTTCTTTTAGCCATAACGGGATCTCGATGATAATTTATATTAAAAGAATTTCATGTTGTATTTTTTATAAATAAACTGCTTTCAAAGATGGTTTACGACATAGCGTAAAAATTAAAATAGTAATCACTAAAAGAAAAGAGAAAAGAAAGAAGAAAATATGTCAATGTCTAAACCACATAAATAAAAATTTATCATCAAAGACAGAGAAAACATCAACCACAACATCATTTTTATCGCAGTAAAATAATAAATGAAAACCACAACTATTAATTTCACTTTTAAAGCACCGCATTCTAAAGGAAAGTGAAAGAAAAAATAATTATAATCCGATTCCGTTTAACAGCTTAGGCGTAAGCGCCTTACTCGCTCCCACTTGACCGCGATAGAGCCTCCGCTGTAAGGATTTGTACTTAGAAGTCTTGACTTAAATGTTAAACGGTTTCGATGCTCCAATTTAAATTGTTAATTTTACTTTTAAAATTTTATTTTTAGTGAATAATTTAGTCTCTTGGTTATTTATTCTACTAATGCAAGACAGTACTGAAATGAGAGAAAATATAATGAATTAACTTGATTAATATGTAGAATTAAAACTTTTTGTAACCTTTAATTGTAGTTAAAATGTAAAATTGATTAAGTAAAATGCAGGTGGATAGCGATAGGCTTATCACATGGGACCTAAACATAAGAGGTGAAATGTAGGTCAAATAGGCGTGATGGTATGTTATTAGCAGAATATTAATAAAGAAGATATCATTGTGAAGATATGGCATTCGGAAATCTATTCCAGACTATGAAGACAGACTAGCGCATTACGATATGGTTAGTCTTAAGAATAGAAGCAACATTACTTACTTACTGACACTGCACAAAATTGTTCGCGACTCGAGACGCTCCGGTAATAGACCACTTTAGGTTCAAAATCAACCAGCGTGTTAAGAGATATCCGCGTACCTTTGACTTGCCCACCTGCACGATCAACACTAGCTATATCAGCCCTTTAGCGCGCATGGCTCGCCTATACAATGATAGGGTAGAAACCTCAAACATAGATCTATTTGCTATAACACTCGCTTCCTTCAGGCACCTCCTTCTACAATTATATACTTAGATCTTAAATACTGCCTCGTGTGTAACATGTTCACGAATACTTTAAAAAACATTTTTTATATATTATATACATATTTTCTTAATCTGTCTTGCCTTGTTTGTTTATTATAAATTTTGTTTAGTAATAATAAATCGCATGTTTGTCAAATTTTGTACTCGCAATAACTAAAGTTACAATGCGAATGCTATATGCACACCTATTATTTGTAAAATTACATATAATTGCAGATTAATGTTTACTGTTGGTAGTGCTTATAAATAAATAAATATCAGACTTCGAGCCCTGCTACCCTTGCCTTGGTTGGTATCCATTTATTTTTCATCTAAAAAAATAAGTATTTTTAAAGACCCACTCAAAATATATATAATGTACTTGACGTAACTATCCAGTGACATAATCTAAAAGACGTCAGTGAACTCAGCTCACTAATAGCATTATCGCCTCACTACAAAGGTTTCTGCCCAAATCTGTTATAGTTAATCGTTCCAATTCTAATAAGCTGGTTGATGGATAGAAGCGGAAACACCAAAGTAACATAAAGAGCCGGTTACTAAAAGAATATGACTAAGTGCGAAACGGCCAAAAAATATGTTTGTTGTGTGGGACCTCCTAAAATATTAATTTAATTTTTATAATTTATTTTAAAGTAAATATATAACTAATTATACTGTGAATATTTAAAACGTCTACCTGATGTCGTAATAAATATCGAACAAAAACGAGCGAAAATAAAAACACGTTTGTTGGGAATATTCCCTTCCTTAAATATTTCTTTTATTCGGTTTTAAGTATTTGTTTAGGTAAAAATTATTTGGGTACGGAACCCTAAAAAATGTTTAATTCTATTTATATTAATTGATACCTCCAATTTTGATGAGCGTTAATATTTCTGGCTTTTTAACAATAAAAAGGTAACTTATGCACATTTAGAATAGAAATTCAACAATAAAACATGCACTCTTAACAATTAAAAAACAAAAAAAACTAAATGCGAAAATTTGTGTCAATTATAACGGCCCAAACAAACCATTATTTCATACAAATGACGCATAACTTTTGAACTTGGGAGCTTATTAATTGAAACTAAGGGATTTTACGCCGGAAGAAGGCGTCTGAAAGCTTAAGTTATTGCTTTAAGCGACAGCTGGGAGTGTTAAGTTCTAAGATTTACACTTGATTTACAAATTATAGGGTTGAGTAACTTTACGTGAAAATACTTGATAGATGCGGGTATTGTTGAAACCGGGGGATTCAAATGATTCAAATGCAGGTGATTGGGTGCTCGTGAATAAGCTTAAGAAAAGTGATGTCACTGTCTTACCTGCTATCGGCAAAGTAAACCCGTAGTACAATCCTGTAAATGAAACTTACCCCATACATATAAATACGGCTATTACTTATCAAACTTTAAATTTAATTTGATTCCATTTATGAAATACAAATACGTAGTCGATAAGGTTAATCACGATTCAAAAATAAAAACAGCAATTATAATTAATAAATTACTAATTGTTAGTTCAAGACAACACTTTAAATTAAATTAATTAATTAATAAAACAGATATAACATTTAAAACCGGCTAAGAGAAACTACTGCAATATAACTCTAGAATATTATTGTTTCTTAGAAAGAAGAATTCATATACAAAATACTATACACGATTTCTTAGTAATGAGAGGAAAGATGAGGAATGAAATCAAATAACCCGAACATAAACCTTGGGAATAAATTGAATTTATGACTACTGACCGTTGCCGGCTATTCTTAAAGTACGTTGGTTACTACAGCCCAGTCACGATATCTCCACAATCTTTCCGCTCACTCTATTGCATGGATAATTTTAGCAGGTTGCTTTTTGTTCACAAACATAACCGCAAAACAAAACATAGTCATCTAGGTCAAAAGCCTGACTATGATGTGCATAACATTCTAAAGACCTTGCATTGCTTGCATATGCGTCTTGCCGTTGACATGACAAAAAGAAAAACAGCTTACGCCGACAACGGGGCTTCCACCGCGCAAAAACTACCACAATAGCGCATAATGTATTCCCAGGAATGAGAAAGTATATTTCAGTGCTGCATAAAAATAAACGCAATTGTGACAGATTTGTATAATTCAAAGCAGGGAAGATAACCGCTGCGCCGTTCGCTAAGCTGATTTACGGAGACCTTACAAAGCGCAGGCTACAATAAAGGACCCACTGTCTGGATTAAAATAATTCAGACTTCAACTGCAAACGTGCGCTCTGTGAGGGCACTGGTGATTAAATATAACCCCTTAGAGATTTATAAGTGTTTATTTCTGGCATAGTGCGGCGGTGAGGCATGGGCCATCGCAGGCCTTGCTTTGTCCGCCCTTAATAAATGTTGTTTGTCGTAAGTGAATGTATTGTTACATGAGAAGCGAACTCCGTATGAAAAATTTATGACTTTCTCGCAAAGGATCGCATTGCTTCGACTTACAAATAGTGCAAATCATAAGGCTGGGTTGTAACCTCTGGCCAATGACGCCCTGCAGGTACGAGTAATACGTGCGAGCGGTGAACATAATGTGTGTCTAATATAACCTAAAATTCATCGTATGCTTACTGTAAATTTAATTAAATATTCAATTAAGTAACACTAACAGCGAGATTAATAGGCATTAATTTTGCGCAAATATTATCTTTTCTAGTAGCTTTTGAGGTCAATTATTCGGTTTAGTAATATAAACGTGCTACAATGACAGGTAAAATTACTTAACTATAAATAATATTAAACTAAGTATTAAGTGGATAACTAAATAAATTTTGCGAATATAAATTTTCAAATGTCGGCGCACAACCGCCAGATAGGTGCTTATTCTAATTTGTTGCGCACTGGGCGCTGTGTTATCAACCCTATTATATTCACCTCGGCAGAAACAAAGCAAGCCGGATAAAAGTAAATGGTAGCCGCATAATTTGTCAATGGTTACAAAGAGTTCAATCTACTGCAAGGGCTTTAAAACCATAAATCATAGCTTGGTATTGTGCCGCGTTCGGGCGGACACACGACAGATATTACGAAACTACAAGTTTGCCACAAAGCGAACAAGGCTGCGCTCGACTGAATGGCAGGCCCTAATTAACTGTCAAGTAATTCGACATTATTACAACTCGATCAATATCCCGTTTTAGTTTTTGTACCAACCCTGCAATTACCGCGTCAATAGCTATGCAAGATGAAACGTAAAACTAAAGAAGTCTTGTCTGACCTTCCGACACGCATAATCGCATCATTTAGTCGCGTCACAGTGATTAGTGCATTGTGAGATAGACGGAGAGCTCCCAGCAATGCTATGGCATAGAACACAGAGAGTTCAGAAAATAAGCTTCATACAATGTACTTGTTCAACGCACACATCATTATGTCTGTGCAAGTTCATTGCCGTTCAATACGAGTTGTAGCACTTTCAGCGCGAATGCAGTGTGCAAAGAATAATGACGTGTGTTGGTGAAAATATTTGATGCGTTTATTAAAACTTCTGTACTTTTATGTGGCGATGAGATGCCGTAGGACTATGCGACGATCGGATAGCGTTCGCACGCATATTACTCTGCGCCGGCGCAGCGGCCGCGGGCGATACAGCGACCTAACAGTACCACGGCCCGCGTGATTAGACGCCACACGATAGCGCCCATTGTCGGTACACGATCGCCTCTTGTACGTCTTGAAATTGCGGAAATGGACACGGCTCGCACCCACTCCACTCCGCTAGCGGGACATTTCAATTGCAGTCCCCAGCCCTAAGGGAACGACACATGGAATAGATTAGGCAGGACAACACTATTATAGGCTCTTCAACTCATGACAGTTCCAAATGGTGGACTATGACCTCTGCGGCTTCTCAGTCGTTAATGTTAATCGAACCGAGTCGTCGTTGTTCCATAATTGTGTGCATTATTATGATCTTATCGCTTTTTAGAAGCTTTGCAGACGATGGTAAATCTTGGTTGTAAACTTGTTACAGGAGGACATTAGTAAACGTCGATATCCTTGTTTACGAGTTGTTTAATAGAGAGCGCCGGCGAGTGAGAACAAATGCGTGACTTACTAAACGTCTTGGCAGAAATAAACTGCAGTTGTTCCGGCAGCTCTGTGACGAAAGACTCGTGAAAGTAATTTTGTTATCCTACCTCATTTACTCGTCACTCAGTCCTGACAGCAATCCTCGGATGTTAAGTGCAGCAAATCATTTTAAAATGAAACGAGTCTACAAATTCCTTAGTCTATTGCCGAAGGATCGACGTATTCAGTTAGAGCTCGAAGGAATAATCTCGGAAGGCTGAGCCCGCGGTGGATGCTGTTGCTCAATTGCCTCTCTCAGCTCGGGAATGCCTCGCAATCGATACAGCTGGAAACAGCAATATCTCAATGCCGACACTGAAATGCAATTTTGTTGCAACCAATATCAATAAACTATCAATTATAATTATAAGTTCAGTTACCGACGTGATTTGGCAGCTTACTCTCGATAAATTAATTCTAGACACTAAATCCCGGCCAATTGTACAAAATAACAGAGAGAAATAGACTATATTGTTAGAGAGTTAAGCCGAATATAAATGATATTATTATGTTTTTGTTCGCCGCCACTGGTCAGGTACATTTTGAGAATAAAAAGATACTAAAATATTTACACTCAACCTTAAGTCCCACACCATCAAAAACAATCAATCTTTGGAGCACTGAAAGGAGCCTCAATCAAAACAGAATACGAGGAGGTAGAGAGCGGATAAAGGGCCCTATAAATCATAAAATCAAGCGTCCATTGAAAGCGGTTTATTTGGATGAGGAGAAAAAACGATTGACCCTTGGATTCCTTCGAGTATTGTTAGCCGCCGAGAGCCGAGGGTGCATCTCCAATTTGTCGTGTATTCGAATAATAATCAACACTCTCTGTTATTTATGGGCTCATTAAAATTTCGATAATCACACGAGTTTTTATAAAACGTTTTTTCCGAATAGAAAAACACGAAAGGCAAGAGTTGGAATGCAGCAGCATCGTTCATTTATTACTATGCGTAGGACGTCTTTAATTGGATATCATTTTTATTCAGTAAGTAATGACATTAACTTTAACTGTATCTACAACTTAAATTGTTACAAATCTAATAGCTATTACGATGATTACGTAACATTTTAAGTTTCAATCGTGTACTGTGAGAGTGTGAAGTATATCTTTATAATGTGAGTAAAGCATTCGATAGCAAGCTTGTATGAAAATAGGGTGAGTTTATTAACAGAGAAACAGTCTCAATATCCTTAAGTCGATAAAGTTAATCGCATCGTTAAGTTTTATCTAAGTGCTTGACGGTGAAGTTCAAATTGTTTCGTACCATACCATCAGTGCAAATCACGGTGAGTTTAAATTTTCAATGAAAAAGGCGGGGCAAAGTGGCTGGCATCAACGTGGCGTGCATTGTTTTATTATGTGGTGTTATCAGCGAAACAACTCGTGCGCCGCTTCCGCGTCATAAGGCTGTGAGCACATTGCACGGGCGAGCGATAACCCCGTGTCACCGAACGTGATGGCATAAGTCGTGCGGTTTGTGAGCTAAGCGCTTATTAAATAACGATTGTTCCGAAAATCTAAGCTTGAAGAAGTTTATGGCAATGTCATCTTATGAATTCGAGAAATAATAAATCTGATAATTCTATATTTTATATTCTAAGTAGGGTTTAAAATAAGCTGTGTTTATTTATGTTAATGTCTAAAACCAAATTGGTGAAACATTCACAATCTTAATCATTCAGATATTATCATATTATGAATGAAAGCTTTATTTATTACACCGTATCGGTAGAATTGACCTTCACAGCTCTTATTTATGGTTTCCAGATATCCATAGATTTTAAAATGGTATACTGAAGTCAGGAGTCACTTAAACGTTATAAATACCGACAATTTACTTTAACGACATCAGAGATTATGTAACACATGCTCACTAATCTTGTTATGTCTGTTATCGGTAGCAATTTATTCGAAAGGTAACCAGTAACCAACCATACTCACTCGTTTGAATGTGCTAACTCAATTCTAACGTTTTAAGAGATATACGCAGTCATGCAGTTTTTGTCATGCGTAATTGACCAGAAAATTTTAATATTAGCAGTTCGGCTGGTCATACAGACATAATGTTTAGCTTAACGTTTCAGCCACTGTAAATCATGTGTTGAAAACACAAAGTCATGATCATCAATAAAGCCAAAGTCCTTCATACTTCACGGCGTGACTGCTTATTAATATTTTGACAGATGTATACAGGTAATAATAGCTAAAAGATGAACGCTATCTCCTATTTAATATGACAGAAGGCTGCACGGGCGCTCACTCGATTAACCTATGCTCCTGCGCCGATCGCGGGTCCAACCTGACCCTACTCAATTACATTTTTGCCCCAAGAGACTTGATAGACCTACTACATATGGAAGTAGGTAACTA
The DNA here is from genome assembly GCA_905147285.1 of Hypena proboscidalis. Taxonomy (NCBI): domain Eukaryota; kingdom Metazoa; phylum Arthropoda; class Insecta; order Lepidoptera; family Erebidae; genus Hypena; species Hypena proboscidalis. Next base: position 6,677,126 of record LR990132.1, read on the forward strand.
TGACAGAGGCTTCTAGCACGACTATTATTTCGAGCCAGCAGTTCACGTAATGGTAAGTGGCAACTGTAAAAGATTGGACTAGAAAAACAATGGCACTGGTGGACTGGGTGCGCCAGTAACCTTACTATCTAGTTTTCTTTATTTTAAGATCTACCAAAAGACCTGTATAGATAGATATGGTAGATTACGACAGTTTCAGGGCCTTAAATTACCACTGGCAGGTACGCTACGCATCATAAGTCGTATAAAAAACTGTAAATATCTAGAGTATTATTCAGCGTCACACTGAAAGTTATTATGTTACTGACCTCAAAATATTTATTATTGTTGAATGACGTCACTGCACATGTCAAAGTCATAATACATTACCACGAACAACCATATCAAAGAGATATCAACACTAAGATATAAATTTAAAACCCACACCATCAACCCGCTATTCTATTACAGCACAAAATAATACCAAGATATTCAACTTTCACGTCTTTCATGAGGCCATAAATATGGTCATTTTGAAACCTAGCCTTATGATAAAGCGGTAGGTCACTGCATATTCTTTACTTCAATCTCATGCCTAAACCGTGGTGGGGTCAGAGTTCTACAACCTACATCATTCTTAAGAGAACAGTTGGCCGTTATTTCGTGCGCTCCATATTGAGCCATAACTAGTGTTGCCAGACGAAGCATATCAAGTTCGGGACAGGGGGCAGTAAGAAATGTTAAACGTAAATTAATATTTCCCTCATTTGACTGTTATGGTTATAAGGAAATGGCTACGGAAATATGAGTTTATATTATGATTAGTGAATAAATTATGTCTTATTCATGATTTTACTATTTAAAATTATTGAAATTTATTGCTCCAATTTGTTTTGATTAAAAAACTGAGCTTCCTATACACAAGCAGAAAAACTTTTTCAATATGTTCTCGATTTAAAAAAAAAAACATAACTTGTGTAGTTGTGTTATGAATAATATCTGAATTAGTATAGTTTTAACAAAATCAGAACACTTTTTTACAGTGAAAGATAAATTAACCTCTTCGTAAGCTCTTAATATTCAATAAGGTGTAAATCCCAAGCATATCGTACTTGGCAACACTGGCCATAACTGAGATAGCTTTATGGTGATTTGATACCATTCCCTTGAAATTGGCGTTTAGTTCACTAGTGTGAATTTTAAGTTCCGGGACAGTGCTACAATCGACCGCAGCACTTTGAGAGCGTTTATTGACTTCAATGACGTTTGGCGGTTGAACAATTTGGATTCCATTCAAGTTTGGATTTAAGTTTGGAACATGCGTTTTGACAAAGATTATTTTTCAAGGCATTTGTTCTGACAAGTTAATGGAGAAGTTTACTGTTAAATAATTCCATAGACCAACATGCTCAATACATACACTTTTTAAATTTGATTCTCGACCAATTAGAGCCACCCAATTCAACTCATCGTCTGAGTTACATCAGGTGGGTGACTTTAAAAATGGTAATCTCATCCATTGCTTGACAACGAATGTTAACAATCTTCCGCCTGAGGTAAAAGTAGACTGCAAGGTCTGCAAACCTAGATGTTTTGTTAAAATAGTTATGTTTATTGGTTGCCAGTTAGGTATATGCTAGGTAAGTGCTATTAATAAGAATAAACTGTGCTTATTTAGAGTTGTAAGACCATTAGTATATCCCATATAAGCACGATCGAGAGCTTTACACCCTCTAGAATGCTCAAAAATATCAAGTTTCCTGTTTCCATGTCAGAAATCCTATTTCAAACACGAGCAAAAATATGCAAACATGATGGAACAGAGGTTAACACCCAGCCGGGGCAAACAACGCCTGATTCGCGCGATCTGTCCGCGAGTCACGAATAAAAACACCCGATAGGGAATAACAATGAAGTGCTTACATGTAATATTCCACGTAACGATGTATCCGTCGGGGGAAACGATATTTGCGTTGCATAAATGCAAGGATCGACGGCGACCCTGACCTAGGGCGTTGACCCGGCGCGTGACATTTCGATTCTCTATCGATCACGACTGGATCGCTCCATCGGACCATCGACTCGGGATTTTTGTGCGCATCTCTTTATCTGATCGAGTTTCGATCGAGTTGGGTCGGACCACGAAAGCGTGACTCGGAGTTTTCCCAGCACCAGCTTTGCCGAATCCAATCACTATAACTAACAGTTACCTTTTTGTATTGTTGTGGTACCGTTGGCATGTGCCTCGCGATATTATCGGTTAGATCATTTTCATTTGTGCGTTTCTTTTTAAGATAACGATTTGTATTGCTTTCACAAAAAGCTCCACCGCTGGATGTAGACAAAATGTTTCTAAAGAAAAAACAGGCGGATCTACCTTGACAAGTGAATTCATTTCATAGTTTTATAAAAACCACGAAGGTGATGTACAAATAAGTATTGATAACCTACCAATAGATATTTTGAAGAGCACAATAGCCCAACATTTACACAAATTCTATTAAAATTCATTAAATAAGATAAAAGATTTTATTTTCATTTTTAAACATTTCTTTAAAATACCAGTTTAGAAGACATCTACGTTTTTCCAAAAACCTCGTTTTTTCCACCTGATGGAAAGACCAGTAGTAAACTGAGCAGTTGAAAGATTATCCAACCAGACAGATAACAAAAAACTCTAATAATAAGAATACAGGCAACACAATCAAACAACACAATTCTTTGTCGTGACTGACCTCTGATTATCTCAAACAGATAAGTCTCATAAAAAAACTAATATATCATAAACTTGACAACAATAGATTGCAATAACAACTATAAAAATAAAACCTTCTTTGGGTGTCAAAAGGTCGCGATGATACTGCGTATAAAGCACCACATACTCAAAAATCCCTGCATCATCATAATAATACATAATGATTATTTATTGCTCTCGCTTCCTCGTTATCGTGTCATTTTAAATTAATTCAACTCGTGAATGTGTACTTTTATTTAAATTAGCTACAATTGGAATCGGAATACATTTTTTTTTCGTCTGGCAATTTGTATAATTTGTATTCAATAACGAAACGCACCTCATGTTTTCGTGTCCAGATTATACGTTTACGGTCGTCGGCATTTTTATCTGTTACGAAATCCTAGTCAAGTATTGCCTCTTGGCCTACAGCCAAAAGTTATGTTGGAAAAGCTAGACATATCGGTACATCTCCAGATGGTATCCTTAGCTGTGTTAGTACCGCCCTAGACGACGCTTGCGCTTCGCTCGCTCCGACTCACACGCATCGTTAGATACGCTTCCGATACAAATCTATGCAATTTACTTCACATAACATTTGCATAAACTAAACCGAATATTTTACGCGCTTTTAAAATCCATTAAACCTTTTAACTGTTTTTTCTTTTAAGATAATCTTACTCTTTGTGATATTATTTTTTTGCCGCATTAAAATATTTATTTATTTATTCTTTTTAAAATTACATTATATTATTAAATATGTGAAAACTAAATATCTACCTAACTATAAATACATCAAATAAAATATTAATATATCAATATATTTGTAAAATATTAATATATTTGTGATATTATTATATCAATCTAAATCGTACGATCATTGCTTGTGTAAGTGTTATAATTGTTGATTGCAGGCTCAAGATTAATGGTAGGACATCATTTTTATTATGCAATGAAAATTATTGACATGGAACGTTATCCATAACTTTATGAGAACGCATTGTTCCTCCTAAAGTAACAGTCTCACTTAATTATATAAATATGGTTTGAACTTCAAAACTGTCATCTTTTAACAGAGTTTACGAGCATCGTTGATGCTAAAGGTATTATTAGACCAGGATATAATGATAATTCACACATACCAGCGCTGCAATAAATCCGAGTTGATTATAAGTTAGCGTCTCTTACACCGAAGGAACAATGCATAGGCGACGACATTTACACCGATACGCAGCTCCGACATACTATACGAACAACCGGGGCCGCCCACACAATCTTCTCTTTCGACACTCAAATAAGCCATATATTATAATTTTAAAACACGTCTCGCGGCGAGAGCAACACGCATGCGTCCTATAATAAATGAGCCAATGCGACTCCATAAACATTTCACTGCTTCGTTCGTTAATGCGACCAATTGATAGATGAATGAGGCTCCACAGGAGACTGAACGCCGCTTCGCCAACGACCCGTAGAAGGATAACCTATTACACCTAAGGTTAAGGTCGCACAAACGCTTGAACTTCGTTAACAAGCAATAACAACTTGGCGTGTCTTCTCCGATAAAATCTATGAGATTACTCAGCAAGACATTGTAAACAATAGTCACCCACGTGTTGACAACAATGTTGTACATTATGGCGACGTTAACCCCGATTCGCACTTACACATCAATAAGTGGAAGTTGCGAGAGTCTTTCTCACATAACACTTAAACTATTGTTATTAAGATCATGGCAGACAAAGTGGCTGGGCATATTCAATAACAGATATTTACAATCGTATGGGTGGCATTTAGCATAGCGAGATGGGTTGGGTACTAAAGCAAATATAAGTTGTATGGGAACAAAGCCTGAGGCGGAGTGACCGGCCGCGCTCCGTGGCTCGGCCATTGATTGTAGCTTATGACGACAACCCCCGGTATCGCAAATAAGTATTTATTGCAGCCACACAAGTGCCTCGGATATGATGTGAAGCTTTGTTTGTTCAAATGCTTTAACGAGACTCGAGGCACTTCAAGGCGCCGGACTTGAGGAAGGAATTTGCGTAGTAACTGTACTTCTAATTCTGAAGTCGAAAGGGCAATGCTTGGCCACTGAAAAGCTTTAGCATTGGTATTCAAGTGATGTGTATGCATGTTACCATATAAAGTAGTATACTAATGGGCGAATATGTTATTCGGTTCGATTTGATTGGACGAGCACGGAGATTAGTGACTGCTCCAACTGTAACCATCCATCGTCTGCATTGTATAGATTTACTACGACATCGGATGCAATGAATGCGAACCCTATAAAATGTTTTTCAATAATATTGTTGCTTTCGAGAGAGTCTATTATTATTCAAAACAAATTTTAAAAAAATTCTGATTTCTGTGTACACATTTACTTTAAGAATAATCATCCCACTAATGCAATGGAAAGCAACAATTGCCCGTTTATTTCTCGTAACTAGTGGTAAGATGTTATCTTTAAAAAAGTTACAAAGCAGCATCACCTACGACTCTACGACAGTTCGACACGACTATTAGCGTACCGTATCAGAGGTCAAGAGATGCTATCGATAACAGCTCGATATCATCTTGGTGCACTTAAGGCGAAGATAAATTAGAAACTCGAAATTATGAAAAATGTTTTTGGAAAAACAGAAATTTCGAAACGTAATTAAAGAAAATATGTGAAGAAGAAAATATGACAGAACAGAAATTTCGAAACGTAATTGAAGAAAATATGTGAAGGTTCAGTATATCAATTGTGTGTAGATACACACAATTGATATACTGAACCTTGATCCAAAAGAGCTTTGGTACAAGGCAATATAAATGCATTAAATTATAAAATTCAAAGTAGCCGCTATTTTGTAGTTAAAATCATCTAAAATATTTATCGTAATCACAAAATTATTATTTGATAAGCACCTGTATGTAATTGTTTTAATTTTGCTTAACGTTTTCGATACTCTCAAAAGGCATAAATGTAGGTAATTGATGTTTTAAGAGACAATATAAAAAGCGCATTATTGTGCTCGATTGACGGAGGATGGTCAGTGAAATAACACCCTTAATAAAATAAAATAACTATAGCCTCTGACTTATACAATATATTTTTTTTTTTACATTAAATTTTGTGTTTTTACTCAGTCTTCGGTAAGCCAGGTTGTCCCTTGACATAGGCCTCCTCCAAAATCTTCCATTCTTCCTTGTCGCGCCTTCTCCAACCCTTGGGTAGATCCATAGAGCTTTGCTCTATGGGTAGATCATCCTAAATAATACCCTTAGGCTCCTGCAAATATCAAACAGGTACAAATTTTAAATGGCGCCTTCAGAAAACATTATTATTATTTGGACGCTTACTGTTATCACCGCCTTAATGGCATTCTGTTGTACAAAGGACTTATAAAAAGTGTATCTTTACAATTTTACGATTACAATGACTCGGCAGATTCTATTGGTCGTTGTTACCGAAGATGTGGTTTGGTAATAGGTTGGTTACGCTCACGTTTTATAGGTACCTACTTATAAAGGTACCTTTTTGTGTGATACGTTTTCCTTAAGTTTAATCTGAAATGCTGTTGTTTCTTTTTCAGAAAAGCTATTTCTTACTTAAGTTTATTTTTCAACTATACTTTAAACTGTACTTATGTTAGTCGTCTTGAAAACTTAAGACTTAAGAACAATACCGTTGCTTTATTTGTTAGTAACTTTATTTGTTTACCGAGAGAGACTTTAAAATTCAAGTTTAAAAAAAAAGTTACTCTCAAGAATATATTCCCTTGACATGCAGCAACTTGTAATATTCATGGAGCTTAACAAAGGAAAGCATTGTAGAAAATCTAATATCATCTCAATTTAATAAGCCTAAATAAAATTATAAAGGAATGTTTTCCTAGCTCTAGAACAAGCCCATCTTTTCCCTTAAGTGTCGTACTCTGGGACTTAAAAGGATTATCGTCTACAGCCTCCTTTGGGAAGACCCTTGTCCGACTACCAGTAATGGCTGTTCATGAATAACTGACACACAGTTTTACATAACCAACTTTACATTGAATCTGATCAATATTTGTTTACATTTTGAATCAAGTATCATAATATTGTTATACTTAATAATAAAGTTATATGTGTTACGGTGAGAAAATTGAAGTGTTTTCAATTCAATTCAGTCATTTATTTATCAAATTACACAGATTCTAGAAGTGTGTTTTGCAACACACTAGATGTCAAGAAATAAATTTAAACATATTATGACGTTACATTCTCAATACATTTATGAAAATTTAATGTACGTTTACAAAAATCAAACGAAATTTAAGAAAAAAAGTTATCTCCATAAATTAAATCTAAGGAACAAAAACAAACTCACTGTGCCCACTACTAGGCTCCATAAAATCTCTAACTCGTTTCCAGGTCAATGTATACACTCTTACAATAAACTTTCTTTAGACGCAATAGAATTATCGATAGGTAAATTAAAAAATATGTTAAAATTAGATTATGTCAAAAAGCTTACTACAGTATTTCGGACTACATAAATGATAATAGTATTTGGAAATGAATTGCTTTTCTTATGTGACTTTTATTATGAATACCTACTTATTGTTATAGTTTTCATTTTAAAAGATGGTGCACATGAGTTTCTCACCAGCTCTTCTCATAATGCAATACCCATCGGAGCTGGTACTTTGATTGATTTTAATTTGAATTTAAACAGTTTGATTAAAATTAATCTAAGCCTCGGTTATTCAAATCATTGTAATTATAATAAGGCCTATAAAAATAAATGATTTGAATTTGAATTTGTCTAAAAAAAAAATATTTATTTACTGTAGTAATTAGCTTAAACAGCCTCTTACTGCGAGGTCTCGTGTTCGATTGCAAAAGGTGTTATTTAGGGTTTTTCTATCAGGCAATTTTCAATAACAACACAGAGTTGTAATAGTGCCTGGTGGATAGCGCTAGGCTCACCCCCTATCACATACATGGCACCCAAACATAACAGTTAAAATATGGCCGTTATATATACATATCTGCCACACCGTTCTGGATAATGTAGACGTTATATTATGTTATGTCATTTTATTTCCTGACAGCTAATAATACTAAAATATGTTGTAATGCAGGGTATATATCAAAGAAGTAACGTTTATTATTAACAAGAAAGTCATGTGATAAACTTTAACTGAAGTAGCTTGAGTAGGCAGAAACGACTATATTCTCCGACTCGGAATGAAGTTTTCATAACTTCAAAGCGAGAATAGTGAGATTTCATATTCAATGACAATATAAATAACCGTCGAATGAGCTTTCATCTTTACAACCTATTCCGTAAAACGGGATTGTCTGAAATATAAGAATGCAATAGTGAAGTTTGCAAGACAATTTCAAAGGAACTGTAAACTTAACTGTTGTTTACTGTACTGTTACTTTACAATATTATTTCTCTAGATATCTTAATATTACACCTTTATTACCTAATAAGGGTATGATAAAGTCTAGAAACTATGCTTAGGTCCCATGTAAAGTAGGCATACTCTGATATAATATATTTTTTTTAAAACTAGTGGTCACTGGCAAAGTGGAAGGGAAAAGTCGGACCAAATACACACCACACTCGACTCCACTGTCTGCGATGCTCTCCAAGTGACTGAAAACAGATTAAGATAGCGTAATATCGTGAGATGATGACTTATGGATGGAGGAGGTCACAAGTCAAAACCCTCAGACATGAGAAATAAGACTGACGGAGGAAAAATAAAAAGTTTTCTGATAGAAAATCAAATAATACTTTTTCCAAATCAAGAATCGAATCCAAGACTGCATAATTAGTGGCCTTCGCTAACCCCTAGACAAGCAATTACGATTACTGTACTCTAAAATACGAGTACAGTTACAATATATCTCAAGATATCGTTCCACAAATAAAGGAACAGATCAAGTAAAATGGAACGGTGTAATTGTTGCCCTAGGGTCAACGTATGTGGTACATATGGCTGCACATCAAGCTATACATCACCAGTATAAGCTGATCTCGAATTGCACGGGATCTCTATACAAAGCGAGAGCATCTTACACTGGAAATGTAACACTTGATATGTAGTCGTGTGTACACTGTTGCATTGGTCACGTGAGCTACCGCACTAGTACCCAACCTGGGTTCGAACGCATTCCTTGTTGGGCTTAATAATACACATGAGGCCGACATAACGACCCCACTTCAATGCTCGTTAAGTATCCTCGGAGTATCGTGCTGGAATACTTATTTGGACCGGTATTTCGTAATAGGTACGGACTACGGACGAAATGTAATAGGTATAAATGTGAAAAGTAGGTAAGATCATAAATGTTGTGTAAGAGGTTACGTGTTTACGGTGTTAATAGTGATAATAGCGGTTAAGTTAAGCCGGTTTTGTTTTCAATCATTTGATTTGCATATTTTTATGAGAAGTTTTTATAACGAGTTTGTGGGAGTCAGCTATCATTACTCTGGATTTGTGTGGATTGACTGTTTTTAGTATTAAAGCATGACTAAATGCTATTTATTATTTATTTATTTATAAAATGAGATGCTCATTGCGCTTACAGTATATCCCAATACGCACAATGAGCTAGGTATACAATACATATTGTACTTAAATAAATTATATAATATTACGAAAAAAAGAAATTCAGACATATTTTTAAAAAATCAGCAAACTTCATGTAAAATATATTGAAATCTTGATGCTGAGCAATCATGTAAAGAGATTATAACATATATGTTCAAGCGCCTCCTGGGGCCTATGAAAATAAATGATTTGAATTTGAATTTGAATTATAAATTCTCAGAAGGGAGTAGCAATGTGTAAATCAATAAGAAATGGATATAGAATTGACAGAGTTCTGTTTAAACATAAACATAACATAACACACACATTTCACATGTTATGTTTAGGTCATATGTGATAAGGGGTGAGCCTATAGCAATCCACCGGGCACTACTCCAACACCTTGCTGATAATGAGAATTACCTGTCACAAAATTTGCAAACAACACTTCGGGCAAAAAACTAGTCCACAACTTATGCAAAAACGATGCGTGAAATATCATCATTGCATAAAAATCAAAGGTTAAACTTTCTTTAAACAAATTAAATGTTGTATTTGATCTTTTAGCAACACTTTAAACTCAATATGTCATGATCTAAAAGGTTACTTGACTTGAACTATCAGCAGCAGTCCGTCACCATCAAACAGGATTTAATGTAATTTTAACCTCTCCAAGAAAGAAATGTCATAATATAACATACATCACACACTTAATTATATTACCTAGTGGCAAAGGTATATTCCTAACATTTCACTTGTTATGTTTAAAGCCTGTGTTATTAACTAGATGCGATTTCAAAGAATATTTTAACGGAAATCCCAAAAAACAATTTGATGGCTTCTCAGACTAAAAAGTAAATAAGTTTAGTCACGACATTCCAAAATCAAACCACAAGCATCATACACGTTTAGTTAATACTTAAAAAAGAAAATGAAAAAATAAAAAAAGGTTCAAATATCATTTAAATCCTCTTCCAGAAATACCAGCCAGAAACGTGATTCCAAAATCAAAATATCATAAAAGTTCACCTCACACTAAAAAGAAAATAATAGAAAATCGAATCGTGAAATTCCCGGCTGTGATGGAATTATATTATGTTAATAAGAACTCGCATCCGGCGCGCATTGTGAGGCGACAACCTCTAGGGCCGCTTATTAAAATCATTCATAAAGATGGAACTACATCCTCGGGAATACACAATGTACCTTTTTGATCACCACCATGTCATTAGCTGGTCAGGATGCCTTACTGACAATTTTTTGTGCTATTGTTATCATACTGTAATAAAAAAGTTCTCGTTTCGTTTACATATAAGGTAGCGTAAGTTACATGCTTGCTTGATCAAAATTTTTTGAAATGACAAATAGCTTTATTACAACGCATTTTTTATTTTTTTAAACCTTTTTTAGGGTTCCGTAGTACCTACAAGGAACCCTTATAGTTTCGCCATGTCCGTCTGTCTGTCCAAGGCATAGCGACGAAACCGTTGGTGCTAGAAAACTGAAATTTTGCATAAACATGTATGTTAACTAAACAAAGAAAGTCGTAGAGTAAAATTTGGAAAAATATTTTTTTTTCAGGTAGCTCCCCTACATGTAAAGTAGGGATGTTTTTTTTTTTTGTCGCCTACCCCATAGTGTGGGGTATTGTTAGATAGGTCTTTTGAAAACGTTTAGGGGTTGCTAAGACAGTTTTTTGATTTAGAGATCCGTTTGCGAGATAATTAACTTTAAAGAGCAAATTTTTGTTCGAGTAGGGCGTCCCCCCCCCCCCTCTAAAAGCTAAACTACTGGATCCCAAAATCTGAAAAAAAATTGTGTCGGTAGTACATGTAATGAACTTTAAAGGAAAACTATAGCGGATATGTTCACTTCATTAGTTCAAGAGGAATAGGGGTCCGAAATGTCAGATGCAGTTACTCAGAATATTTCGTTAAAAATTCTTGAAACATAATTAAACATACATAATACATAAATATAAAATCACGCCTTTATCCCACGGGGGTAGGCAGAGACGATGGAACGCCATGTGCTTCGCTCCTTACATACTTCTTTCGCTTCCTCAACATTCATACATCTCGTCATACGTGCTAGCTGGTTTCGTGTACTACAAACATTTCCTTTCTGAAGGACGCCATTTAGTTAAAAAGTAAAATTAAAAATATTTTTCTACGGAACCCTACTGCGCGTGGCCCGACACGCACTTGGCCGGTTTTTTATCATAAAGCATTATAGATAATTTATCGGAACGACGTCGATTCTTAAAATCAATTAATAAGTCGGATTTTAACTTATTCTGTTTAGTAGAACTGAGTTAAAGAATAATATATGTAAGTGATTTCAAATATGTCTTCTATGTTTAGCTAATAAAGTAAGCTACTTAAACAAATACCTGATTGTAAAAAATATTAAATTTAACTACAAGTCTTAAAATTTCCAGTATTTTGGAATCATGTTAGCCGCTATAAAAAAGAAGTATAAGATACACAGCTATCACCATTATTACCAAAATAAAAAATAATGAATTCCATACAAGCAATAAACCGATTTTTACAACCAAACACTAGAAAAGAACGTGTATGTTTTCTCTGTAATTTCATTTAAACGATGTTTCAGATGTTTATTTACGCCTTCGGCCTCGATTTTATGTATCTGAACCAATACGGTACAGCTTCGAAAATCTAATAAAACATTTAATGACATACAATGTGGGGCATTTAAAGATCGTAATATAAGAATTCTTTGCATCACGATACATTATCACGACTTAAATTTCGAAGCAATATACTTATATTTTTTGTTTCTTCCACTCCATTTTGGATATTTGGGAAAAAAAATTGTTTCATAGTATAGCGGAGAGGCCATGAAATTTAATAAATCAAGTACTACGACCAATTTTTTTCGGGAAACTGTTTGCTGAGAAAAATTTCTGTTGAAAATGCGTGTACGATTATGTACGGACGTCAAAAGCGTGTCTGAATTATGATCTGTCAAGCTTTTTGGTATCATTTTATCCGTTAGAAATTCTTAAAAAAGGGAATATCGTGTAATTTGATAAGGAGGTACTTCTGTGTACTAAATGGAAATAGACTGTTAAATTTTATAAAAATAAACTATCGATTACTAAAATTATGTCACTTTCTTATCCATTGTTTTTCTGATATACACGTTTTTTTGTTCTAACACTAGTATAATTCTACAGCAACGGTATTTATTGCAACATTTTGAATTGTAAATGTAACTGGAACTCACAAATAACGTTTTTAACTAACTGGCATTTTTCGTAATCAATATAGATTTTAGCAATAAAAAATAGCTGTTATTTTTTGTACCTTTACTTCATTCAAGTTCTCTTTTTCTCAATTGGGGAAAAATAAGTTAATATCTTTTTTTTATTAATAAAAAAAGTTAATCTCATCACATTCTTTAACAACAACAACGAATAAGATTTTTAGACGGAATTCATTTATCTCTGATCCAAGAATCTGGGTGCGACAATGACTCACTATAATCGAATAGGTATCCTTTATACAAAACCGCGGGTAATAATTCTTGTTTTAACAGCTATATGTCATTCAAATACATTTTATAGGAAGTTTTAAGGGTCTATGTAATCAACTGAAGCCATAACTGTCTTGGGATGAAAAACGTTCGAAGGCTCGCGTTGCTCTACCCGTTCCCACGCAAGGGTGTTAAAAGCTTTATTATATTAATCTGTTGCCACAAAGATAACTTTTAATTAGCATCTCTTGATTTATGCGCGCCTAGTACTGTCGTTAATATAAGTTGTTTATGATTTTTTATTACGTTTTTAATTTCGGGCTTTGTGATCTGTGCCGTAAAACTGTAATGTGACAGTTCACTCATTATAAATTAATTTAATGATTATTAGATCATTTTATGACCGCTCCTTTTTCCTAATTAATTATATTTAACAGCATGAAATTAGTACGACTTAGTTTAGACATAAAAATGTCAAGTATTGCGTCTCGGTTTTTCTTTTATATATATGATTGCCAAAATTCCATTCAGATTTTCAATAAAAATATGTCTACATCGTTAAAGGCAGATTAGCAATATCGATATAAAGTAATATCTCGTTGTTGTGTATCCCTTACTTCGCGTAAAATTGCTTTTTGTGGGACCCACGGGAAATTTAACCATGGTACCCTCGGCAATAAGCTATGTAATGATCACTTTATTTTGGTCCCCAATAGATTGAAAAACCAGTCAAGTGCGAGTCGGGCCACGCGCAATTGGGTTCGGTGGTTATTCGTTACAACATAATTATAGACTCAAAACTGATCTCTTAATCAAAAAACTGTCTTAACAACCCCTTAGTGTTCTTCAAAGACCTATCTAAAAATACCCCACACTATTTAGAACGCGACAGAAAAAAAGAATCATCCCCACTTTTCATGTAGAGTAAACATTTTTTGTGATTTTATTCTACCACTTTATTGACATAATTAACGTACATATCCATGCTTTATAGCACTATCAGTTTTGACGCTATGCCTCGGACAGACAGACAGACATGGTGAAACTATAAGGGTTCCTTGTTGGTACTACGGAACCTTAAAAAGCCCCGTATATCAAGCTTTTAAAGATTTAAGATTATCAGTGTTCAAATAAATCAAACATTTTTATAAACGATCTTCTTAATGACTTATTTAGCTTCATAGTGCCGCTTTAATAGCTTGTATTACTAGCTGATAAAAAGCTCTAATCAGACCATTTTTTATGTTATCAAACTTTCCTCACTTAGAATTTAATGTGGCAATTGAGAGTTGTAATTAAAACCTATTTACGATGTAAGTAGATAGGTGTTTTTTGTGCTGTCAATGACAATGAAATGACATGATTCTGTGCTTTTTGTGGTACCCGTTTAGAGTAACGGTGTCATGAACAGTTGGGCCGATAGCTCGTCTACGCGAGTAAACAACAATCATTGGTTACCGCAAGAGTATAATGGTCACGTAGTTACCTGTTGTTGAACGAAAGTACATTTTATCAGTCACACGTAGCGGGTTCGGTAACAGATTACTAGGATAATTATCTGGTTAAGTGAAATTATTTAGGCGTACCATAACGCTTTTATTACTAAAAAGAGTGTAGAAGTGTTATAACTACCACATTTTATCTGTTAGTTTGGTCCCATGTGGTAAGGGGTGAACTAACGCCGTGCTAAAAATTTTTTGAGATAAATCAGAAATAACCCGGGTTCGTCAACTCTTACTTACTGAATCTTCTGCAGAGTCATTAAAATATTGATCTGTCATATTTTATTTTTATTTATATAATAGTATTTATATTATATTATATATATTTATTAAATTTTATGATTGATATTATATAATGTATATGTATAGAGTATTTATTATAATATGTACAATACATATTATAATAAATACTCTATACATATTCTATGATTTTAGGATTATACTTTTCTTTTTTATTTGGAACATTTTTACTGCACCTACCTTTGTTATCTCTGCACCACCTTACGATTGACTGGTAGAGAATGCCTATGGCATTAAGTCCGCCATTGTACACTTATTATGTGCAAGAAGTTTTAAAATAAATAAATAACACTTTGCCGGACCTGGGAATCGAGCCTAAGACCCCGCAGTGAGCTCTAACTACTAGACCAGCGAGAAAGTTTAGGCGTAACTCTTGTTTTAATTAAATTTATGTTGTAGGTTTTTTTGTATACTAATTGAGAACATGTTAGCGTTTAATTCATTTTCAATAGACAACTAATTAGATTTTATAGTAGAATAGATTTGGCAACTGATAGCTTGTAGGCCCGAGGCGATGATGTCTATAATTGTATGTTGAATGTGTTTCTGACAGGTAACAAGTACAGAGCAATAGGTATTTTATTAATGGCTAGGGGCATAAGTTGAACAATCATGATATAACAAATTTTCACCTATTAATTAACCTTTGGTGGGCAGCATTTTGTTGTATAATATACTACTAAAAAACTTCTTACCGTGTATCTAATAACTATTATCATTTTAATGTTAACTCTTATTGGCTTGGCTGTTTTCCATACAAAAGTAAAATGAGTTGTTAAATATAATATAATTATGATTTTATCTATTTTATTGACAAATCATATCTAAAAAACTAAAAGGCATGTTTGTCGGCGCCTATATAGTCAAGAATATTTGTTTATTTTTTCGGTTTGTATGTAACCCAATTAATGATTAAATGAATTTAAAAACATTACTACGAACAAACATGCAATTTCGTGTTTTAGATAATAATATGATTTGTCGGTAAAAATAAATAAAAAAATAATAATATTAAAGTTAAACCCTTATTACATTACCTAAAGTCTATTCTTAAAGTGCTCAAATGAATATTATGGTGCATTCACAACAGCTATACCTTGCAAAACTTGCATCGTGTAAATGGGCCTTTAGTTTGTAAACGCAAGTAAATTAATGGACAGATAATTTTATAATCCTAATATGTTACCATTTCAGAAAAAGCATACAACTTCAGATAAAAATCGATAGCTCAAAACAATAAAGCAAAAAGTATTCACATTCATCAATAAAAATCATCGTATCAAAACCATTTACACCCACAAACAAACATTACAACACACATTAACACGAACAATTGTTTAAACAAACTAAAGAAACCGATACTATATCGATAACCGAAAACACAAATACTACATATCTTGGTATAATATCAGTCATTGTTTTCTCTTTGAATGCAGTGGGCAGTGTTGAGCAAAAATGCCTGTGTTGTGTAACTGAGATGGTCTCAAAAGATTGGGCAACATGTCGTATACAGAACCAGAATATCTGAACCTCTGAATACGTTCATATTCCTTTAGATTAAAGACCTTTGTTGATAGATACAAGTCAGTTTTGTTCTAGCCCCAACTAGGTTTTCCGGATTATTGCAGATGCAACGACTCGCCTTTGGTTGTGTCGAACTGCTGTGGAATCTAGCTGACAAAGTGAGGATTGGGGAATCACATATTGCACTTTTAAATCGGGGGGAAGTTGAGATGTAAATCCTTGGCTTGGCGATCTGTTATCTTCTTATGATAATGTCAAAGATCTTGAAACTTTATCTTGAGCTATTCAGTAATAACTAAAATTGAATAAACATGAAACGACTGTATTCAAATATGATTTGAAGGAGAAATACAAAGAAAAAAACATTGCACTATTTTATTGCCCTTAAAACAGTAATTATAATTTTGTTTCTGTATCACGAAATAATTACCTTATTGATAGCATATCAGTATCAATATGCCAGTAGAGCAAATATTATTTAGTCAGCACTTAAGTGTTACTTGCCTTATAAGATATGGGTCAGACATATG
The DNA here is from genome assembly GCA_905147285.1 of Hypena proboscidalis. Taxonomy (NCBI): domain Eukaryota; kingdom Metazoa; phylum Arthropoda; class Insecta; order Lepidoptera; family Erebidae; genus Hypena; species Hypena proboscidalis. The sequence continues at coordinate 6,693,774 of LR990132.1, forward strand.
AACTTTATTCTTTCGTTTTCATCCGTCGTATCTCATTTGGTCATCGTTAAAAAACAAATTTTAAAAATGTTTTAAGTCCAATTTAGTCACATTTATGAAGCTACTTCAAAAATATTTAGCTTTCTTAATTTAGATTCCTGTTTTACACTCTAAGTATTAGTCATCCACTAACAGCTAATTATTATTAGTTGGACATACAAATAAGAAAAAAGATTGTTTATCGTTCGAACCAATTTGAAGTCTATTGTATAGTGTTTTCTTTTCTAAATTTTAATGTCCTAAACATAAACATGAATGAATCATTATGTTAATATACTTTTTATATTTATAAAAATCCATAACTACAGTGAGAATATGCATTGCTGGCAAACTTCGATTTCCATCACACGATACAATCTATGACCATGTTTATCTGATGAATTAGCCTGCCGATCAGAAATAAATCCCCATCCTGTTCAACTGATTCAATTTTAGATAATTTTCTACGTAACTTTGAGCATTAATTCCTTATTAGTGAAATAATATAATTTATTATTAAACAATTTCAACAATTTCATAAATTGATGAAATTGTTTAATAATAAATTAATTATGACTATTTTGATGGTCTAGTCTAGTGGTTAGCATATACGTCTCTCATCGCGGAGTCTCGGATTAGATACTCGGGTCGGGCAAAGTGTTATCTGTGAACTTTCCGTCAGGAAATTCACAATAGCGGCAGGGAGTTGGATTTGTGCCCGGTGGATGGCGATAGGCTTACCCCATATCCCATTGAACCTAAACATTACAGGTGGAATCTGGGTAATGAAATGTTGTTTGTTAAAATGAGTGCTTCCACTCTTGTTCCGGTTTGTTGGTGAAATTCGGACCTGATAAATTACTGACACTACAGGCATAATAGTGCAGGTATCAGATAGTAGTAATTTTGAGGCAATTTATAACTAAGTTGCTAATTAGATACACCATAAACTACAAGCCAGTGTACTGTACTGATATACAAGTTGAAATACAAACTGACCAAATTATAAAGGCAAAAGTATCTTTTATTTTTTCCTATGAATTGATTCAATTTAAACGTGTTCACTCAAATTCGTGTAATTCAAATTACTAGATGAAATTGTCGGATAATGAGTTGAAATGAGCAATAATGAAGATATAATTGGCGGTGAATTGTTAAAACATGTTATTCTCAGACGTGACCAGAGAAAGTCGATCGAGTTTTGAGTGCGAATAGAGTGAGGGGGACTATTTGTTCTTTACGAGATTTAATAACTACCTATTGGTGGTAACAGTTTCATCAGTTTTAAAATATTGAAATGGATTGAAATGCTTCTTGATGATCATTCCTTCAAGGATCGTAACTTAACTTAAACTTTAGACGACTGGATGGCGGAGTGGGTAGTGTACCTGCCTGCGACGCCGAAGTCGCGGGTTTGATTCCCGCTTAAAACAAATCTTTTTGTGCATGAACATGGGGGTTTGTCTTGGTCTGGGTGTTTCTATGTATAGTATGTTTTTACAAAAAAAGTAGATAATGTATTAGTATCAGTTATTCTCGTACCCATAGTACAAGCTCTGCTTAGTTTGGGACTAGATTGCATTGTGTATATGTTTTGTGATATTTGTATTTTATATTTATTTAATATCGCTAAAGAAACATAATAATATTCATATTTTTTTATTACACTTCGGATTCTTGTGCTTGAGGTAGTACACTAACTTCTTCTTCATTAGTATATAACCAGGAAAAGGGGAAAACAGGATATAACGAGATTTCACATAAAAGAGCTTTATATAACACATACATATTAAAACAACGATTAATCAACAGCAATAGATTCATACAAGTTCTACTCTATTGACAATATGAATACAAATAATTTATAGCCCAATACATATTGTGATTATTATACATTTGATATTAAAATGGTTTTGATTTACAATCGTCAATAAAGAGGCTATATATTTGTAACAACCATAAACAGTTACGGAATCTTAGAACATTTTATGATTTATGTAGGACATATAGAAAAACATGAATGATAGCCAGCCAGGCTATCATTCATGTTTTTCTATATGTTGCACAATTGCAAATGACTTACATGGTTACACGGTTATAAAAAAATACGCAAAATGTAAAGAGGTTTATGTTTTAGTCTTTATTAAAAAGTTACCTCACTTTCCAATAAAGATTATTAACCCATGTATTTATATCTCAACTTGTTATTGATTATTGTTATAGCATTTAGCTATGATAGCAAATTATACTATATTAGTATCCTACTTAAGAAGGAACAAAGGGATGAACGTGACATCACGAAATAACGTAACATACAGTTGATGAATTTAGGGTCTTGGCAAGAGGCAACCGTAGCTGGTTGGTAAAAGCCGGTCCCATATTTTTTTCTACTGTTTCTAAGTATATGTATTTATATTTTACATAACTTAATTACCCTATAAATACATCGATAAAATAAATAGTAGTGGAGTATAGAGTGATAAAGCAATTATTCTACAAAATAAAACGCGTAACTAATCAACGTATATTTTATGATTGTCGAAATTGATTATTTAATAGATTTACTGCCATTTTACGACTCCGTGACAAATAATCCGATTCGAAATAAAAATCGTGATTGACTATTTATTATAACTGGAGCATTTTTATAGATGTTACCCAATAGTTTGTTTACCTGCATCTGATAGTACCACCATAAAACTTTATGAGGTCGATTGCTACCACCATCACAAGCAAAACCCGTATTGATATTATTAACTTATGCAATAAATAAAACGCCATTTTATATTTACATTTACGATAAAAGCTGTTCAAGTTTGAATAGGTTCCTTGTTTATTCTAACGTGTTCATTATAGTTTGTAATAAATTGGCTGACTGGGAATAATAATGGGGAATAATGGGAAACAAATCACTTTTGGCAGTAATGAATGGCTTCTCGGGATGTCTGCGAGCCTCGCCGGGGAACAAAAGTTAGTCATTTGACTCATCTCCATCACTATTTATTGAAGTCCGTTTTGTTAAACTAACGACGACTCTAAACCTTTGCCCTTTAGTTAGCGAAAACCTTTTGCTAAACATAATTAGATTATTCATTATTGCACAAATAGAAGATTTGCTTCTTTAGTTTATTTACTTTCAAACATACTTACTACAGTTTTTTTGTCGCGCGGGTGTTCACAAACATACATTTCACACACACATAGTTAATTTTAAATAAGCTTATAAGCGATTTAACGGTATGATTATTAAAAATAGACAAACATAAATACAATGTGCATACTGCATAATAGTCGAGATCAAAGCAAATTTAATTCACTGTTATTCTTTAGAATAACAGACTTATACTAAAAGCAACATAGTTAATTATAAACCTGTTTTACACCGAAACAGTACCTACCTAAAGGGTTACTCACGCTCTATAGCCTTAATGATCCAAGCCCTGTTTTGTAATCAAGTTTTTATATAAATTACAAATATTATAGTACAATCCAGTGGGCACTAGGTAGATTACTGCCATACCCAGTTAATGGGGTCGAAAGGGTCAGTTCGCGTGATTCTCGCTATAAAATTACGTTTTTGTCCAGATTTACCGCGCCACGATACCCCCTTATAGGGGTCATGATTAAGTGCACGACATTAATAAACTTTAATAAGTTCCCCGAGCTTCTTACAGCGATACCATTCTCGGTTACTGTTAGTCTATTTTAGCCGATCTTATCTCAGACAATATCTTCATTAACTAGATAAATCTGTGCTTTGCAACAATAATATTGCGGACTAAATGTCTATTTTACAGGCGACCTCGTCGAACACTTTAAGTTCATTTTATTTCAGTTCATTATTGATGTGGGCGAAAAATCAATAGTATTGACCGACACACTTCGCCGCCTCGAAGGTCATTGAAAATATTCCACGTTTTAAACTGGTAACCTAAATATTGTGAATATACTCACATATAAATTAACTCAGCAAAAAATATTGAATCGGATTATGCTAAGACCGGATTTACTCACCATCTACCCAATATAGGATTAGGCCGTTAATCCCTCACGAGAACTTGACTGACTTCCAACGATTTTGGTTTAGTAAATTGATCCCCCGGCCCTCGGTAGGATCATTTACACCATAAACAATTCGCTGTTTCCTCTCCATACAATCCACGCTGAGGTTATAAACAAAGTAAATTAACAATAAAATTTTATGGGTGAAAAGGTGGTATGGCTCCGGGCCGGCACCATGACCCGGTATCTTTACAAATCGATCGCCAGCGCATAATGTTGCGTTGTTACGAGATCGTATATTAGAATTTATAATAAGCACGAGGCGAGGCTATCTGTCGGCGGAGGCTCACGTCCGTTCCTCACACACTCAGTGTTATGGTAATGGGGAGTCTTAAGAGCCGTGACCAAAAGGGAACAACGCTATTACGCGTTGTAGGGACGTTCAGGTCGGTCGCGACATCGTGAGCCTACTATTTTTGCTGCATATCTCCCGCTGTTCGGGACCCGGCCCGACGCCAGCGCCCCGGGCCTATACACCGCTACTTCCCACTTCAAACCAAGAAACATTCATAAATAACAATGACAAATGATATTCCACCACGATTGCAGTACTCGTTACCATTTCTGGTGTACACGCTTGTAACTTTTATGGGAATGTTTATAGTCGAACAATGTTCGACCCGTTTTATTGTTTGGACCAAAAATCCACCGCAATCTTTACCTGAGAGCCGAGAGCACAAAAATATCCTTCGAGGATATTATTATACATGAAGCTCATATTAATGTCAAAGATAAACGGACTGTCAGATGATTTAAAGCTGGATTCTCGGGCCGCGTAGACTCGGAGATAATGATACCTTAATTGCGTTCCTGTGCTTTCCCGAATGATCGAATGGCCGTAATAGCTCTCTGTCTTCCCGAAATGACTTTAATTGGCGTTTGGAGAAGGCACCGAGAACGTACATTTTAATAGAATATTATTTGCTTTTAATAACGTATTACGTCTGAATGTAGTCGACGCGTTAGATAGCGGTATATTTTCATTTACCAGCTTGAGTTATCTATTCAATAAGTATAAAGAGACGTTTTTGCTGCTATTGAAGCTATAAATAAACTAGTCCAATCAAACAATCAACCAGTTGCTTCTAGATTATATTTACAGCAAGTAATCAGCAGTTAAATTTTGCATGGCTACATTTAGCTGTGTATCAAAGTTGTCGATATCTAGGGCTAGGTGTAGTGGTTCACAGTCGAGTTGAGCACGCGACAAGATTTAGTGTCACAGGCGGCGGTCGCCGGCGTCAGACGAATATTTCACCTCGGTTCACGCCGCTATAAGGAATTACCACCCCAGTGACGTTTTCTGAAACTCGTTCGCTTAAATCAGGCTCTAGGAGCTCTCGCATCCGTCTTCCCCTTGAGATTCTCGCCTAGCCTTCCTAGCGACAGGCAATAACTTTTACTACTGAATAATTGCTTCCAAACGCAGTATAAAATATAGCACTAGCGGTCCGCGTGTGGCATCTTCCTGTTTTACGAGAAAAAATAATAAAGCTTGAAACTTTGTTTTTCCTGTTAACTTTAGATGTAACAGCGGGATGCAAGAACGAGTAAAATAATGTCACAAACTTTATTAAACTCATACATAACTGAGTTAATAAAGTTTAAATATAAATATATTTCACAATAAATATATTTCACAACTCACACACAACGCCATCTAGTCCCAAACTAAGCAGAGCTTGTAATATGGGTACTAGAATAACTGATACTAATACATATATACTTTTTCTTTTGTAAATACATACATATTATACATAGAAACACCCAGACTAAGACAAACCCCCATGTTCATGCACACAAAGATTTGTCTTAAGTGGGAATCGAACCCACGACCTCGGCGTCGCAGGCAGGTACACTACCCACTCAGCCATTCGGTCGTCAAAAGTTTGTGACAATAATAGAAATTATAAACAGTATTAGAAATAAAAACATATTTATGTTGGATGCAGTATGCATAGGCGAAACGTTCCTTCAAGCCGCAAGCAGCACAGACGGATTTTATTATTATGTCTGTGTGTGTAGATGAAAAAAATATGATCATTGGTGAGCAAAAACACATTTAACAAGCCTTATATAAGTAGCTCTTATACTACTTTCCTTCCACAATATTTTCATCACAAAATGTTTATTGAAAAGTTTCGAAGTCAGCCATGTTCCGTGTTGGCGTGCCAGTGAACTTGTACGTAGTTGTGTTACTTACACAACTGCAGTCCGTAGATAACACTGACAGACACTTGCATGGATTTACTTAGTTTAGGTTCGCCTTTAAGTTGTTAAAAGGATAAAAAAGTTAAATGCAATCGTATGTAAGCTTCGTTTCGTATGTTATTTTCTTTTTTATGCACGGTGCAGTTTTTTATCTAACTCGTGCATACAATAACGTTCATTTCTGAAAAAAGATCCCAAAATGCTGCTATTGTGAATTTCCTGGCGGAATGTTTACAAATAACGCTTGGCCCGACCCAGGAATCGAACCCGAGACCTCGCGATGAGAGGTGTTACGCTAACCACTAGACCATCGAGGTAGTCTATCAACGAAAAGACTTACTAAAAAAAAATGCAATTTGTTTACAAAAAAGCAGAATTTATTCTCTTGTGAAAGTGACGGGCAAATTATCGCCCTAAGCTTTTAAGTAAATACGGTTAGTATTAAAATTGACCAAACAAATTATTGACTGTTAATACAATGGCCGGTATCAATACAAGCTCAAATACACAACCTGTAATCGATACGACAGCCTTATTGAACTTGTATTGGTTATTTTATGGAACAATGATCCCGGATTAGAAACGTACCTATTGCGGACGAAATTAATATAAAATGAAGATGATATCATCCCTAAACAAGTTCGTACTCGGCGAGCTATGAAGGGTTGTTACGTTCTGGGTTTTTTATACAACTTAAATGGAGAACAGGCTTGTTGTAACCTGATGGAAAAATGGTAAAATTTAAGTACAGCTCATTATCATCCGTGAGGAGGATTCAAATCTGTCGATGCAGTTAAAGACTACCATATTATTATGCCTCCTCACAGTCCTCACCATAAAACCTGCACACTGAAGTGCAAGTTTTACCTTATTGGCAAGATAATATAACACACATACATAAGAATGACAGCTGTATTGCTTTCTTCAAGTGTAACTTGTGGCACTTTTTAATTCGGTCTGGTTATATTTTATGTTTCGGATAAGCACTATCCGGCAGATTAAAGTTAAGGTGATGGTGCTGCCTCCCTTACTTCATTGCTTTACCACCAGTTAAATATTCTTCTGAATAATCTTGAACTGCATTTCTAACATCGCGTATAACATTAAAATAAAATTGAGTAGATAGCATCCCTGCGCGAGTTATTACCATCGCACCATAAAGCGGTAACTTCCTGGTCTGAACAGAAGCGGTAGAATGATTTCATAACACAATTTTCCCTTTCGCAAGTCTTGCTATGTCAGCTTCGTTCTGCGGTCGAAGCGATCCCGAGAATATCAGAGATACGGACAATTTATAATTTAATGCCGCGGTTTCGCCTCAACCTACGATACAGGATGGGTATTAAGTCGTGTTCGCTTGATATATCTCCATCTGATACTACATGAGATTTTTCGCTTTGAGTAAAATATAAAATGTAGCAAACATTTTATGACGCGAATAACGGGTATCACACGTCTATAACCATATTGTTGCATAAAAATATTATTATGTCTAATGAGTTGAAAGACGATGGTATAATTGACAATGACGCCTCCAATAGTTAGTCTGCCATTTATTTGTTTACTTCTTCTAACTGTTTTAGATATGATTTGTGTATAAAATAGATAAAAACTTACGTTAGTATGAAAACACGGCGATGCCGGCCTTAAGCTAGCTTTCTATTGCCAGAATTGGTTTATGTCCAAAAAAGATTTTTAGTAGCCAGAACGTATAAAACAGCCTGTAATTTAGCTACTTATATCTACTCATACGTAGACGAAACTTTTGATTTCTGCTACTCGAAATATAACTCACTGAGATATAACCAGATAACGAAGTGGGTCGCAGCAAATTCTTGTTTCCAAACTTGTCGTTGAGTTTTGTCGAGTTGACTCTCGATTTCAACGAACGTAACTTTGATTGATGTGGAGGGCAAGCACTTCATTACTTTGATTCTTTCGGCTGATGGCAAAGTTGAATGAGATAATAGCATTTTTTTTTTATTTGTAGGTACACTGATAGACTAATGATGAAGTTAGATGATATTTGAAACTTCAGAAAGTCTAAAGCTTTTAAAAGTTTTTAAACAGTACTTTACTGAATAAAAAATATTGTTATCTGATATTCCATTTTATGAAAAATATTTTGTCACAAGATACGGTACGCATTGGTAAATTATTTTTTTGAAAAAAATAACGCGAAAGTGTCGCGGGGGTGTTCACAAACATACATTTCACACACATAAAGCACACCCAGAGTCAAAACAAATCTTTGCGAATTACACAAAGATTTGTCCCGTGTGGGGATTGAACCTACAACACCAGCGTAGTTGAAAGCGTCGCAGTTTTAACCACTACGGCAACCGTGCACACAGTTATAATAGTTATTATTGAATCCAAGTTATGCTACCACAACTTATATACATACGGCAAGCAAACACATCAAGCTAAACATTTTTAATATGAGGTGGTCTCGCAGTGCATGGAGAGCATATACATTGCGAGTTCACCATAAACTGGCAATGTATATTCATTCAACTCGTGTATCTCTGTGTATACGCCAATTTACTGCTAGATAACACTGTTTGAGACGAGAAATAATTAACTAAATAATTTTACCATCAGCTACCTAACTCATGAATAACATCGCGTAACTCATTGATTAGAGCTGCGAGCGACTTCAGTACACTTTGAATTAGTATGGCCTACAGTTCTAACCTCCTAAGGGAATAAGCGACGCAAATAAATCTCGAGTGAATTTCCAATACTAAATTCAATGTAGCATGACCAGTGATAGAAACAGACCACACGATTTGTTATTGAAAGTGAAAATTGCTATTGAATAGTAAGAGATATTTGATTTTACTAAAACAATGATGAAATTGTGAAAGTTCCATCACCGAACATATTACGTATACGCACATACAAAGTACAACAAATTATGATAACAACGGTAAATAGGATGAACCTAAATAAATTATTCTTCCTAATGCTATTAATAGAATCACACGAAATGTTATTATTTGTCAATCTAATATTTATATATTTTTAGGGGTGAAGAGGCAAAAAAAACGACCTTTTCATTTTTCATTTTCGCACCAAGATTCAGAAAAAAGAAATATAATACCCTTGTTTTTTATTTAAGTTACAAGCTTCTTCAGTCTAATTTAGAAGTCAACAATGATGTTGGTTGATTCTAACCACACACTTCTATTTCATAGTCAAGATACAGAACCTGAATCTATGAGCTACTTGAACAATTTATTTAATATCTTCTTTGTTACCAGGATGACGTTCGCCTTGGCGCTGGTGGTGGTGTGGTGGGCATGCGGCGTGCGCGCCGGCGAGCCGGTGTTCGACCCTAGCACCCTCATGCGCTTGGTGCTAGTCCCCGCAGACACGCCCGTTGGCTCCGTCATCTACCGCGTGCGCGCCTCCGACCCTGACTTTGATTACCCGCTGCATTTTGAACTGATAGGTATGTACCCACTCTTGAAGACTTGATATTCTGTTGAAATTGGAGGTGTTTTCATCAAGCTGGTATATATAAGATCAAGGTTGTCTAACAACAATTCTACACCTACCAATCCTAGGTACACACCACACAACACACCTCCTCCCTCCATAGAAAGTTTGAGCTAACCAACTTCCATTTTTCCCTCCAGGTCAAATGGGTCGTCTAGATATCGGCGTAGAGTCTCTCCCCTGCACTCGATACAACTCCGTCTGTCAGGCCAACATCATCCTACTGCGTCGGCTGGAGCCTGGCCGCTACGTGGACTTCAGATTGTCAGTGCGGAACACCCGAGGAAGAAGCTCACGTATTGCCTGCTCGGTGACCGGGACCAATGCCACTACACCCAGGGACACCATTTATCCTCATCAGCCTGGCATCATTCTTGTGCCAGAGGTATGTATATAATTTGGTACTTTTTTAATTAAACCACACATGGCACATTTGGTCTCGGAATTCACCCGAGTAGGTATTCAAGAAATATTTAATCTGGCAACATGCCAATATGTTTGTGACATTTCTCAAGATAAGTGTTAAGCTTAGGGCAATTATATAAAGCGAAATAGAATGATTATAAAGTCATCAAATATGAATTCTCACGACCTTTATAGTAGGTCTCACTTTAGCAGATGTTCTATGGTTTTAAATAAGTCGGGAAAATCATAAAAACATGAATAATATAAGGCACAATACATTCCAAGACTATGACTTTGAAACCTTGCTCACATTAGCAGGACTGAACACTATCTATTCCGAAGCATGAAATGTTACAATATCCTTCGCCTACAACAATCATAAAAGTCGCCCTCTAAATTTTTATGGCCTCAGTAAAATATCCTTAACAATGTACATGGTAATTGAAAACCTGCATTATGCAATGTTTTAGTTATGCTTCCAGGACCCGAGCTTGCATAATGCGAAGAATTACTTTTAACTATCAATTTTCTTGGCAATGCCGCAAAGTTTTCGCATTAGTCCTTTTATCACTTTAAATGTGACTTGATGGGCTATTAGAGTTGCTGGAATTAGCGTTGTAACAAGCTCATTTATGGTGTTAAAATTGTCTTTTGAACATGTTCATTTGCATAGTAAAGGTGTATGTAGACTGGTGGATTTGCGCCGCCGTAAAAAATACCTGTCAGACAAACAAATGAGGCGCTGAGTCGGAACCTGGCGCGTGACATGAGATGATTGATGATGATTATGACGTACGTGCTGCGACACTAACAGATATCGGAATTAACATAGCTCTAGTAGATACAGTTCATTTCTGCACCAGCATGACGTTTTCAGAATATCAGAACGAGTTTCTTACTCAATCATATTATAACTTAATTAAATGATCAAAATGCGAAATAAATTCTAACCAAATACCTTTTTGCAGGACGCCAAACGAGGAACCGATCTTGAGATAGTAATCGCTCGAAAAAATCCCTCGACGCCGAAGCCTTTGGAACTTGAACTTTGGGTGAGTAACTGAGTAATTTACATATTAAAAGGTACAATGATTAGGGGTAAATTATATTTTCTGCTGCGTCGTGTTTGACGCGCATTTCGCTGTAACCACATAATGAAGTTTCGTTCCCGCTAATAGGGATCATTTTCACAGCGTTATGGCTTACGCAGGATACGCCTCTTGCAAAACTCATTTACGGCTCATGTGGTCGGACCTTAACGTAACATACATGTACTTGTATTCCCACAGATTTGTATAGGCAATCAATCTCTAAATTACAATGGGAAAGTTCCAAATTATAGCGTAATTCACGTAATATCTGCTTGTTAACTTTCAAACAACAATATTAGGTTTCGACAGTTTGATGACCGTGCGAAATAGTCAAATTTATGTATCTCTCTTTCGCAACTCCAATAAGCCCCGAAAAGTAATAATATTGAGATACAATAAAACGTTGAACGCACAAAAAATAAATGAGATGGAAGGTTTAATTCTTCAATATCATCCAGCTGTAATATCGCTCGCAATTTACAGACTTTTCTTTGTTGTACATTGTAAGACGAATTGTGCGATTGGTTGCAATTCGCAACTAGTTGCTAGGAATACATTATTCGCGAATGGTCTCATTAGGGAGCTACTTAATAAGTGTATTGTGGGCAGCGGGCGTTTCGCACTGACCGTCGGATGATTCGCAATTATGGGGCATTAAGACACGAGGTATGTTAAATTTCTCACAGGCTGGCTAGCACCCGCAGAGAGGTCGTTTTATAGGCTTAAATGTTATAATAATGGAGATCTTGTCCTTACATGTGGAGTAATTTTAGAACGTCTGTTGTGCCGCGTCCACTTTAGCGGTGCGTCCGGGTTGTAAAATGTTTGTAGTGCATGTCTGGATTGAGATTCGTTGTAGACTACGATTTGTATTATGGATGGTACATTAAAGATATTGTGGGGCTATATAAAGAGAGTTTATTTGACCGCAATGTAGGAAATTGAGCAACATAGTAAGACTACAATTCTATTTCTTTGGACTACTGTTTTAGTATTTACGAAAAAGTATTTTAACAACAAAGTATTATATATATACAGTGGTTTTGCTAATATAAATTGTTTCTTCAAACGACATTCATCCCACGTATATGTACTATAGACAAATTTTAAGTCAGACCCACCTCAAGCTTATTTTCCTACAAACATTCAAACACGATTAGGACGATTTTCCCTTAGCAGGTTTTTCCTTGGGAATGAACTTGATATTAGAACTGACATTTAATGTCACTGAATCACGTTGGCGGGAATCAAACTTTATGAAAATGTGACAACCAACAACACAAATAATTCAAATTGACTTAAAGATTTTCGAAAAACATGCCGTCTCTTTCATTTCGTGCATGACGTCAGAGATGTGTCAATTGTTTTCGGTTGAAAAACTTGAACTTTGATTAGAGATTATTTCCTCTGAGGACTTGAATTTCTAAAATAGCTAAACGTGCAAAAATTGTATTGCAACAAATTTGACTAATAATCATTCTATTTCAGGGATCCCCACTCTTCGCCATCCGTCAACGACGTGTGTCCGCTGAAAACACAGAAGGAACCATCTTCTTGGTGGGACCTCTCGACTTCGAAGCTCAGTCTATGTACCACCTGACACTACTGGCAGTGGTAAGTACAACACAATCACCAACCACATCCTTTTTAAAATAGAGTAAGGAATTGGCAAATTGTTTGGGTTTACACTCCCATAAATCCAATCATGTTTATACAATTTTTTTGATCAAAAAGTGATGTTGAATACATAGGTATGCGAAACAAGATTCAACATTCAATTTAATTTCTGGAATACCTAGTTCATTATCTGTACACATTTACACCATGTATTTAACTGCAAAGTTAATTACTACATCAATGTAAATGCTGTCTATGTATCTAATCAAAAGGCAACGGTTCGACGATAATTAAAATCATGCGTTTAACCTACCATTATTAGAAAAGGGTTCGAAGCGTGGGAATGGCAACCTAGGTTACCTACGACTGTATACATTACTCTACTCAAGAGAATGCCCGGGTCACGGGACCAATTTATTCTTTCCCGAGCAAACACGAGCGCGAAAACTAGTCTACAGACTGCCTTATTTTCCTAATTAGCCTTAATTATTCTAAGTTCTCGAGATCAACTCGGGCATGTATCGACCAGACGCAATCTGGTTCACTAACTAATGATTAGTGTTGTAGCCAACAAATACTATGTTTACGAATATAAACAGTAGACTTTTGTATTCGACGAATACGAATGTTTCTTTCGGCAAAAAATTACCACATTAACGTTATCATACTATTCTCACAGAAGTTAGTAGAAACCAAGCGCTTAGATTGACTGTCAAATATGTTTTATCAGATCTTTGGGTTGCAGGAGACTCGGTTTAATAAAAGCAGTTCTTCACGTATTTTCTATAAATATAATTTTTTAAATGTAAACAAGTATGAATGTAACTAATAAAGTAAAAAAAAATAGAAGTTGTAGTTCAAAGTGGAATTTAATCAAGTTGCATGAATTATATATTTTTTTATAACAATATTTTTTGGATCTATCAATTTCAGATGAACTTTAAAAAATGCAATTTATCTCGCCGACTACACCACACACCTAAATTTTTTAACTATTCTACGAATATTAATATTCATAAAGCTGATATTTGCCAAATACCCGTATTCGCTACAACACTTTTGTTGATTAACGTTCAAGATGTAATTAATTATGCTCAAACAAGTGGCATAGATTTCGAATTACGCACACCCATCCAAAACATGTGTGCTAGATACTTGCCAAGGTGAAAAATGGTATCTGTTACCCTTTCTTGGTACCTTAAAGATATGCCAATTTTAAGTGTGTGGTTACGTACTTACGTGATAAGTCAGTAAAATAATGTGCAGTGATATTTGCTTGTATGAAATGTCATTGTCATTAATGACTACGATTACAAAAGTTCAGCTGCTTGTCAAAACTTATGGTTTTTTTTTGGGTAAACTTATAGAATAAGGAGTATACGTAGATATCGTAATTTTATTTTACATTTATGTGTATTTAATTCTTCATAAGTGAAACATATATGTATATACTACTTCGCTTTCAGCCAATGGTCAGAGGAACGAAGGGCAATTTCACATTTGCTGACAAGTCCATGATAAGCCCTGTCAGAAAAAAATCTGCCCTGTAAATTTGAAATTCGTTTAAACAGGTCTCGAATTAAACTATTCAGCTGATAAAATTGATGGAGTCGAAAGAACGTGCCTATTTGACACAATCTCTCGGATAAGAACGTCAATTATTATGTCAGTGTCAAAGCAAAATAGTCACGAAAACTTTGTTTATTTATTATTGAGTCATTTTTTAGCATTTTAATGCAAAAGGGCATGCATATATCGCCCAAATATCGTAAATTAGTTGAATGACAAAAATGATAGTTTACATTATAAGAAAGATGGACTGTGAAACGCTAAAGTTTTTTGCTCATTGGTGTTAAATAGTTGATAACTAAATGTGAGTTTATCATAAACTTCAAAAACTGGCCCTTAGTTTAATTAATTTTACTGAACATCCATATTAAATATAATAATTCTGCAAATTATCGGATAACCTCGGATATTAATTCGTAAAGTATAGAAATTCTTTTGGAGTTTATGTCTCGCGCTCAATACATAACAATACAGTTAGGTGATATAATATTATAATTGCAATACAGGATATACGTAGTAAGTTCTTCAGAGGTATGATGGTAGTAAAATGCAATAAAACTATGGTGTAATTAGTAGTAACTGCTACTCGTATCTAATGGCAATGCAGCCCATAATATTTTATTAGCAATAATATAATATTTATAATACTCTCATGTTATTGCAGTAGGTACTTTATTTATTGACGTGGATTCCTCATAAAGGACAAGAGCCATTTGGTAAAAAAAAAAGTACCGGCCAAACAAAATATTATAATCTATTATAACTTGACTTTTCAGCATTTTTATTATGGCAAAAAAACTGTTAATTGATCAAAAATCAAACCCTACATTATTACACCATTCAATAGAAACTATTTACTTCTCAGAAAGAGTTTCATATTTGTGACACTATCGAGTTTTGAAATAATACAGAGTGCGATTTTTAAAAATCAACGGATTCGATTCATGATGGATCGTGGTGCCAAAAATGTACGCAAAACAGCGTTTTTTTATTAATCTATAATAATCACGAACCGGGGACTGTCCTTGGGTGCATTTATATTGTGTGAACAGGGATAGTCGTCGGTTTGTGTCCCATTTCACATTTAGATTAAAATGTTTATCAGGCGGTTGTCGCTGTTGGCTTCAGCCCCACGCATGCCTTCCAAAGAACCGGGACTCTGTAGTCCCGAGTAATGGAAACAAACTACAAATAATACGGAGGATAATAGATAATAGTCTCAAGGTTTAGGTGCTAAAATAAAAAATGCTCAAGGCTTGACCCCTCAAGCGTTTTTTCCAATAGATCACCTTTTTTAACTTTCGTATTTGGACCATAAATTATAGAGCGTGGCGGTTGTCCTTTCCATATCAACTCAATCTTTTCTGAATTCGCGGAGTTAATGAAAATACGAAAAAGAAAACTTATTAATATGCCTAATTGCAAATTTAATTCTTGATATTGGAAACTCCATTTTGTTTAAATTAATTGTAAAATTATTTGTACTTTTTCAATCTTAATAATTATGTATTCGGCTCTTAGTATGAATATATCGCTATTGTGCACTTGCGAATAAGCTCGGAACACATGTGACATTACAGCGTCCCTATATGAAGCGACGCATCTTCGGACGAAGCTTCTGTGGATAATTGATCTAGTTACCACTTAGGTGGACTACATGCCCGTTCACTTTATAGGTCGAATAAGAAAATACTGATCAGCTGCTAACTTTTTCTTCCTATTCCAGGACCCATACATAGAAGTAGGCAAGGATACGCGAAACATCGCGGGCCTCGAAGTGGTCGTCGTCGTTCAAGATGTCCAAGACATGCCTCCAGTGTTCACAGCAGCGCCCCCCATCACCCACCTGCCTCGGCTGGTTGCCCCGGGGGATATGGTCGTCAGGGTCAAGGCTGAAGATGGAGATAAAGGGGCCCCGAGGCAGATCAGATATGGATTGGTGTCTGAAGGGAACCCATTCACACCGTTCTTCAATATCAATGAGACTACAGGTTGGTGGCTTTTCATATTATTTTTCTACGTAATAATTTTCAGTTTGTTAAAACTAATGTGAAAATCTCACCAAATAAATTTTAATTCTTGAAATAGCATTACAATTCTAATTTCTATGAATTTCTGTGTATGTGTCTTAGTCAAATAATTTATTTTCGTCAACCCCAAGGAACGTTTGAACACGTCAACAAACATTTTAATTACAGAGTAAATAAAAATAGTCTAAAAATTATACTAATCAAAATAATATCATGGGGTATCATTAGGAACATTAGATTTTTACTTCTTAAAATTTTCCATAGATGGCGTTATGTGTAGCAATTCAAAAATAATAAATTGTTATAAACGCTATTATTCAAATTTTGACCAAAATATGGTTTTAAAAAAATAAAGCACGTATATATAAAACGTTAAAAGCATTCTTCAATTAATTCAAAGTGATTTGAGAGAAAAAATAAATCTATGTCTTTAACTCCTCAGTCGCCGTCTAAAATTTCATGCGGTTAGGTTATTTGTGGCTAATAGATGGCGCTTATTTCAATTTTATAATTTTAACATTGTATGAGTGTGTGAGTGTATATTGAGTTATAAACAAATTAGAGTTCGACGCTTTTGTCACTCAACATCATATTGGACATTCACTTACGATGACGCGTTTAGTTTCTGAGTCTACGATTGCCTTCCAATAGTAGTTAGATATAAAATCATCATCGAACTTTTTAAATTATATAGATATTAAATACATGTTTTTCTAATAATGTAAGTAATCAAATGTATTTTATTTTTTTATAATCTAAAATAATATAGATATCAATTGCCATGTGATGTACTTCGAACAGAAACAAAACGTTTTTCTGCAATGTTACTCAATGTTTATTTACAAATAAACGGGCGCGTGTTTCCTTCACTTCGGTAGAAGTTTTCGGATTGTTTGTGTGCTCTTGTGGATATTTTATGTGAGATGTTTTTCTGATCTTTTTACAATTAAATAAATTAATAATTAATATATTTATATTGACATTATGGATATCAATAAAGTAAATAACGTAACACTCAAAATGAAGAAATTCATAAAAAAAAAGAACAAACAAATGTATGAATAAAAATAATTAGGAGTTGAAAAGAATGATCGGTATCATTAAGAAAAACTATAGGTAATATAAGAAAATAATAGGATAAAAGATGTGAATGAAAAACAATATTATTAATGCCAATGAGTATGAAGAAAAATGTTATTTATTAATAACAAATTCGGAAAATAATTGCGATTTTATGAAGATTTTTTTTTATGAAAAACAAAGCGCACCCCTAGATAGGTACACTAGTGGGTACATAGGTACATGTTTTTTGTACTGAGTGATATGACTAAAACCTCCCTTGTCTTCTTCCTTCAAAGCAATCTTAGTCTAGCTAAAAATTTCGATAATAAGATTGCTACAAAAATACGTTTTTGCGAACGAAGACAGTTGTAGGAACACTGCTAAGCAAACATGATTGCACGTTTTTGTATAAACAGATTTTAGATTTTTCGATCAAACTTTACCAGAAATAAATAAAGATTTTCTTTTGCAACTATGTTTTTGACTTTAGACGTTTAAATTGTGTTTGCATTAATGTTGAAATTATTATTTGAAGTAGGTATAGGCAAAATAAGTAACAAAGTTAAGTAGGTATCATATCGTCCTTGGGAACAACAGAAGATTCACTCCCAAACGTAAGTCAAGTAAATGTAAAAATTATACCTACACCTCGCATGAGGTACCCACGTGCACGCAAAATTGAAACTTATAACAGCGCGCGAACTGTGAATGTTCTTTAGTCGCTTCTATAGTTCCAGATAAGTAAAGAATAAAAATCATTGATCCGACTTCTACCAAAAAGTCAATAAAATTACGATAGCGATCGGCGGTCATTAAAAACTGTCGCTAACTGCATCGATCGAGTTTCATAATACCGGTTAATCAAACACCTCTTATCGCAAGGTATTAAGTAAGAAATACGTAAATTAGGGGCATAATTTGTGGTATTTTTTCATGTTCAAAAATATATATTAAAACAATGAAATATGTAATTGCTATTGTTTACGTAATTCAAAAATAATTAATTTATAAATATTATAAATTATATAAATTGTATAAGTTTTTAACTTATGTATCAATCAAAGAACATGCCATCATTACATTTATTTATTTAGCTGTAACTAATTTTCATAGAAGTATACAATTAATTATATCATAACCGAATTTTTAATTTCTTAACAAAAAATAAGATTTTTTGGGTTAAGCCCGCATACTCGGCGCTGAGTGTGACGTCAGAGTGAGTCAGGGGTGCTCAATCCAATAGAGCTCGTATAATGGGCGGACACTAAAAGTCACGTTGCTCGACACAATACTACAATCAGGTAACGCCTGAAAAATGGCACAATAGGCATGGTGACTGATCTATAGATAGTAAAATATAGGATACCTAATCAAACTATAGGTAAACATAAACCAAATGAAATAATTTTTTGTTACATACTATAAATCTAACTTATTTTATGATCATTCAAAGTTTCATGGACGAGTTTGTTTTTAAAATACGAAATTATTCGATTTTTTTTTTATCATTAAATTATATACACAATTTATAGCAATATTTGTAATAAAACCATTTTTATAAACGCAATATTTCGTATAGCTATCAAACAAAATTCATAACTTCACATACAAAATACTCAAGCGTGACGTCACGCTTGAGTAGCCTTTTGTTTGGAGCGATTGGGCGAGTCTATTATTAATGTGAATTTGAAATTGTATTATCTCAGAAAGTTTATGTTAGGTCAAAGTAATTCTTGTAATGATGTTTCTTATATCAAGAGGTGTTTCAATTACATACAAAAATAAAAATTAGTCATCATGGCTATTGTGTCGAGCACGTCAAAAAAGAAGCAGCCGTGATTAGAGGTCTTGACCATCAAATAGACAAAACAGCCAATCGCTTTATTATAAAATGTAACAGACACTTCAGAAAGTTAAAGTTCCTCGAGTGGCACAGACATAGATTCTGAATTCTCTATTTAAAAAAAATCTATTTATAACTTGTACCTATGGGTTTGTACTCGTTTGAAATAAATGAGTTAAATTTGATTTAAAAGTTTTATTGAGTACTAACATTCCGAAATAAATACGACTAAATAAAAAAGGTTCAACGTTTTGAACAAAAGGTTTGTGACTCACGCCAAGTGAGCGCAACAAGGACACCCTTTACCACGATACCTTTGTTTTGCTCGTTTTAGCGACACTTCCCTTATATTTTTTAGTTTAGTCTAAATCAAAATCAATTGCAATAGAAAGTACCTAATCATTATTTTATTACATTACATTTCATTTAAAACTTTAAAATATCGTTTGATATTTTGAATGCAGCAGTGTTATAGCGTTGTAGAAGGTCAAACGTAATGGTAATGTACGTAACGCACACATGCAGATAATAATATATTGACAGCTTTGGCACGCACACAGACACATTCTTACGCACACAAGGACGTCATGTACCTATGTTACCTTTTGCAAAAGCTAGATGGCGTTGAGGTAGTGCGGTTGAGACTACTCACAAGTACGGCCATCTATTGGCATAAAAATGAATTAAAATAGCCCCCAGAATAATATTTTTTAGGGTGGCGTCATTTTTTTGTATGAGATTGGGTATCTGTACTAGTATTATATTATCTGTGATAATATATAAAATATATGACTTCTTTTCATATTTCATTAAAAAAATTAAAATATCCATTATTATTACATCCGGTTTTAATTTATTCATTGCTGCATGCGGTAATATGAATACTTTTTCTTGCGTGTCCGGATCTAATTTAATAGTTTTAATAAGCAATCTACGACACCCACTCGACATAAAATGACTTAATAATAAAAAAGGTGAACCATATCAAATTGAACACTAACACATATTATTGGATTCAAGTTCAATTCTGTAACAAAAGCATCTTAACAAAATTAACATAAAACCTTTTTCAATTTAATAATCCATTTCCATATTCCCAAACCGAATTGTTATATCCTGTTTTCTCTCATTAACATAATATCAAAATTATTTGAATTTCAATTAATACAATTTGTATCACGCGGATACGAATTGTATAAATTCAAATAATTTTGTTGAAAACCAACCAAGAATTAACCACCGGGATTTTAATATAAATTATAATATCATACATAAATTTTGGTTTTGAGCTAAATGTTCACAAATGTTTAGGACATTTTCCAATTGGCATACCATTAGTGGTTGACTATTCGCATACATATTCTGATTGTAGCGAAGTTTTACAATCATTACCTTGAACTCTAATAAAATGCAAGCTTTGTCAATTCATTTCAAATGTAATTTTAGAAACTTGCGCTGGTTGCTGATACAGTGACATGACAATATCAACTGATTGCACTTAATATTGTAGTGGATAATATCCTATACAATATTAAGGGGAACCAATTGCTTGGCTGTTGTCTACACAACGTGTTTTAGATATGATTTGTCTATATAAATAGATAAATATATTTAATTTTCAAATTTAAACCCATATTACGTTAGTATGAAACCTCTAAGCGCAATCAGTTTGTCACCTAACAACTGTTCAGTTTGTATTCGCCTTAAAATTTTTAACAGAATAAGGGTAAACATTCTCTTCAACGGATATTACGGACGTCTACCCTCGTGCGAGCTACATTACCACAGATATTATTCATTTACGTCCTAGCTGTCGGGTCAGCGGCATTTTAACGACCTTTGCTTTTCTGCATTTTCATTTTACACTAGCTTTTGCCCACGACTTCATCCGCGTGTAATTCGTTATATTAAGTACCTAGTAGTTCCTCCCGCGCTTTGACCCGTGGTACACCTTTTTGCTTCGTTTCCGTGGAGTTCAGCGTTATGTTAAATAATCTTAATTGATAGTTAGTTATTAAACACAAAAATAATTATTAAAAGCAAATCAAATCAATCAAAAAAATTGTGCCTGAAATTAGCGCTATTCAAAAAACATACAAATTGCTTCCGCGGTTCGTCTGCGTGTTAGGTACATCGACACAAAGTACCTATGTTACGCGCCTTGTAGTCAGTGCATCTAAAACTTCTTAAGCCGCGGTTTCGAACACCGTAGTTCAGCGTAGAACTCAAACAGTTAAATTGTCCCTAAGATGAGTAGTCCATGAAAAAAGTCTTAAGTTATAAGCCTAGGCCTATCAAGAGATGTTTTCATGACTTCCTCCTTGTAAAGAACTCTTGGTAGGCCTTCTTACTATATTTACCCTACATTTGTCCAACCTAATTGCGGATGACAATAATTCTCGTTTCTCGTAGCAGACAGTTCTCAGTTTTTGCTCTAGTAGCCACACGAGGGGCACTAGGTCACCATTTTTTTTTGTGATACCATCGCCCGTCCGCCGAGCATCCGGCTTCCGTAGGATATTCCACTTCCTTATCGCAGTCGACACTCCCTACCCTGGCTGCCCTGGCCCAGTTCCCCACGTGACCAGCCACAAACTTGCGTGACCCACTATACCCACTAAATAACACTATCAGATTCGTTCCAGCCATTTACCAAACTTTGTATTTTATAGCGCCAAATGCACGAAAACTTTCTTCATTAAGTATAACAATTAACAACTAATCGAAATTAAGGTTGTATGTTGGTTTGCTTATTATGAAATTGCCTTTGTTTAGTCGAAACACAAATTGGGAAATGCAAGCTTAAATTCAGTTTCTATTGTTCGCTAGAGAATTGTGTCGAACTTAAATATATGCCGGTAATTTTGTATTAAAACGCAATCAATTCAGTATTAGTATCGACTAGTTAAATGCCAAAGTTTGTTTGTTAAACCCTTTATGATCTTTATCACATCATTGTCTTCGGAGACATTCCTTTCGTAACTCATATTATTAAACGTCAAAGCCTGCATTGTCTCGAATCTCATAACATTACACGAACTTTACCAAGTTTGCGGTCTGAGAATGAGAATAGAGTTGAAGCTAACATCTAAATTGTATTAACAAAGCCGTAGATTCGTGTTCGGTGCGTGATAGGGGGTACGACAACGCTTAACAATGCGTATTTGTTCTTGTTCGCAACAGAAGTAAAGACACGGCTTCGAAAGCTAACAGGGCATTTAATGTAGCCTTGCATTCTGCTCAACAAGCGCATAATGGCTCATTAGGCCTTACCGGTCGGGCTCTCGCTCGAACGCTATTGTTTGTAAAGGCCCTACCTCATAATAAAAGCCCTTCCTTCGAATATCGTCCCTGTACAGTAGCCTCTGACAATACAATCCCACTTGTGACATTATCAGCTAGATAACTACGCAAACTTGTCCTTTAAGAACCGTTAAAACTTCGCCGATATTGGGTGAGTTTTCTTGTGAATTTGCCACATTAATCAGGCCGTGTGGAAAGAGGGTGTGAATCTGTGAATAGGATATTGGGATTCAATTTGGAAGTTAGTACGCGTATGTTGAGAGGGTTCCTACATAAAGCCCACGCTTCGGCTCATACGAATTGGACGTATTGAGCGCTCTAGTCGTAAAGTTTATTGTAATGCCGACTCCATGGTTGTATGATTTTGAAATAAATATTCTGGAGTTATCGGAGCTTGTATTGGGATTGAAACGACAAAGGCCGGTTTTATTATATTTGAACATATTTTCTTCTAAAAGATACCATTTGGCACTCCGTGAATATTATTTCAATAACACATTTTTATAATTTCTGCGTAGTAGGTAACTTTGTGGCCTGATACTCCTTATAAAAACAATAAAAGTAAGCTACAAAATAACTAAATAAGTTCCTTAAACAAAACAGTTTAATTACTTTAATTTTAACAGCATTAAAATAACTTAGACGGGTAGTACATGACTTCTAATTTTCACATTACTTCTTATCATTAAGTTATAACTGCAGAACATCCGTAAATATCGCGATTAATTTAATGCAAAGATGGAATAATGGAAGGTTCTAAAGGTTAATGTTTGCTATCAAATGGAGATAGAAATAAATGAAAGAGGCAATCAATTCGCTTCATTAGGTGCTGGACTGTGGTAATGACTTTATAATTTTCTCCATCCTCAAATGCCGTGATCTTGTGCAATATTATAAATGCGAAAATTAGTCTGTCTGTGTGGTTGACTTGAAACTTGATACAAACTTCTTATTGATTATTTTTATAGCATTTAGTTATGCTTAGCAAATTATGAGCTCTTAGCTAAATGAGACCGGCAGGATTTAATGCTGTGACCTCTGCATACCGGGTAGCCGCTTTTAACCACTAAGCTACAGTCGCCTCTTACCCTTAATTTCTCAACTTACCTTAATGGTTAAAGATGGCTGCCCGGTATGCAGGTATCATTGATGAAAACTGTTAAAAAAAGTATAAGTAATTGTTAGAATGCACGAACAATGACGAACATGTAATGCAAAGATGAATGTATTTGTGATTTTAAACTTTATCAGTTTAGGATTGGAGTATTATTATTTTTTTATTTTAAACGTAAAGTAAAATTAGTTTCGGTGTTTTTCCTGTAGCAGTTTTTCTTTTGAAACTGAACACTATACTTATTTCTCAAAGTAACATTGTCTGTCGGTTACACCTTCACGCCTGGACCAATTTAAGAAAAAAAAAAAAGCAAACTTAAGGCAGGATATAGGATTCTCTTTGTCTACGGGTGAAACCGCGGGGAGCAGCTAGTAACTAAATAAGTTAACTTAATGCCTTACGTTTATTTTACAGCTGTTATACAGAATATGCACTTCAGGTTATCTAATTTAACAAGGTGGAATAATCTAGTCCGAAGTAGAGAAACATAAACAGTTGTATACGGTAATGTGAAATACATTAAATTATGCTGATTGGAACCGCAGTTTATGAGATATTTGTTATTTGCTATTACTATTATATTACTGCCTTGATGGACTAGTGGTTAGCGTATGCGCCTCTCACCGCGAGGTCTCGGGTTCGATTCCCGGGTCAGGCTAAGTGTTATTTGTGAACTTTCCGTCAGGAAATTCTCAATAGCAGCACGGAGTTGGAATTGTGCCCGGTGGATGGCGATAGGCTCACCCCCTATCCAATGGGACCTAAACACAAAAGGTGAAATGTGGGTGTTGTAGACCTCTGTCACACCCTTCTGTGTAATATAGGCGTGATCTTATGTTATGTTATTATATATTATAGAGAAAACTTTATTTGCACATCAAAAGGCAATGCCAAAAAACTGTATCGCCAAAACCCTTGTGTCTAATTGTGTTCTAATAATTTCTAGTTTTGTGTATGACGATTATCTAGTAATAAGAGACATACCTTCAGCAGGATTTAATAAACAAGAGAGATTTTCTATTTAAACTTGAAGGATGAACTAGAATCTTTGTTTTGATAGAATTATCACGTTTTTTGTACTTGTTTACTAATTTTTTCATGACATCCCAGCTTACTATGAAAATATCCGGCTTAAAATTAAACTTTCATATTATTCTACAGCAGTTTTTATCTTGACAAAGCCACGGAATACATAGCACAGCAGCGATAAACAATCCCATAGTCGATTGGTCATACCCCTTTGTAACAAACATACAGAGACATACGTACTCAGAACTATAACGTACAAAGGCCGGCCTTATCTGTTGACGCGATCTCTTCCAGGCAACCTTAGGATGGACATAATAGAAGGTATATGTTCGGCAGTTTTATTGCACGGATTTGTTGATATATAATTTAATTATTAGTGTAATTTACATTATTTTTATTTGATTTAAATCGTAATGTTTTTGACGTGTTCAAGCGCCCCTTGGGGTTTATGAAAGTAAATCATTTGACGTTGACTTTTAAATGCTTTTAAACACGTTAACCGCGTATTAAGAAGTGTGGTGCAATCAGCATTAAGTTGTATTTCCAAACGCCGACATTAAGACCGTCGTTTGTCTAGCATCGTACCAAAGCGAAAACTACTACGATATAAACAGTATTAATTTATTCATTAGAAATAATTTATTCGGCCCATTCAAGCCGTAGCTACTAAATAATTAATGAGGCTCTCATTTGCGCCTTGTCACCGACGACAGATGAGGCAAGTACCAAGATGCACCACTTTTGTATTCTAATTACTTCGACACCACAGAGCATAGAATTTGAGTAGATATATGTATGCAAACGTTCAACTACAAAAATTGTCCGACGGTAGTCAGTGCCTTTGTCTCTAAAACGTATAAAAATGCTGTTTTTTTTTTAAATAAACGATGCCCGCACTCATAATACTTATATCGCGGGGATCTTTACAAACATATTTCACACACAAAGCACACCCAGAGTCGTAGAGAGAGAAAGACGTCAGGTGATCATATATTCATAAAAAAATGTTTTGTGAGAAATTAAAAAAATGGTTTAGCTTGTGATATTTTAACTATAAAGACAAAAATCTTTACGAACGCTATTGATCAAATAACGCATATTTTGACCCATATTCATCAATTTGTACGATAAAATTAACAAAGAAAAAAATTAATGTAACAGAAATCTGCAACGACACCATGATAAAAAAAATAGAGACTTCTACCTGCTTTCTCGTTCTATGATGACGACTTTTTTCTCAAACACCTACTTGGCATAATGAAAGCGTGGCGGTACCAGGCCCTCATGAATGGAAGAATGTTTGACACTGAGATAATTATTATGTCCATATAAAACAGGCGAACGTGTTTCATATTAATTTGGTAGTGACTAATGAAATGCCCCCGCCCCCCGCTAGATGTACGGACGATCTTGTCAAGAGTTTCATTCGGCCAAAAAGCAAGCGCTGTGGAAATCGATTTGTGAGGCCTATGTCCTGCAGTGGACGTCTCTGGGCAGATGATAATGAATGGAATGAAAATAGCTTCATTCCTAAGACTTCACAAAGCACTTAAAATCGTCACACATAAATTAGTTCGACTCTAAGTTCGCGGCGCTTAAACGCACTTTCATCACAATACCTAGAACGTGAAAGTGAATATAAGAGCGGTGCTTTTGATTCTTATTTAGCTTATTAGGATAGTTAAGTAGGTATGTAATACAAATAAGACCTATATAAGTAATTTAACTTAGGTCTGCTCAATAAATACAAACTAGTATTAGTTAGGCAACAAGACAACAACTATATAATTATATTTACAGCCATATTTCCTGAACTGTTCCGCCAGTGCCGGATAAGTCCCTAATAGATTGTTTTGAACTTATTTGTCGTATGATATAAAAATTTGTTAAGAAATTTACGGAATTAACAGGCTGTTAACAACCTGAATCGTTTTCAGAATCTGATAAATCTGGTTCTAAATGCGATTTTAAATTTGGAATAAGCGTTCTAATCTTTGTGGTAATAAAATGATATTACGTTTCGAAAAATTAAACTATATGAAATGATTTAAACTTAAACTAAAATATCTTTTATTTTTTCTCTTTATTCTTCTATTTTTTTATCACTTTTAAAAACAATTATAGTAGCGACATCTCATGGCGCATTGAGTCACAGGATAAGACAAAACGTAGTTGGACGGGGAACAGTGAAAGGTGGCAGCTGTTCCGGTCGCAACATACAGATGGCGTTAGTCGTCACACAAAAATATTTAGAAAATGAGGGTTCTATTATTTAATAAATAATACTACCACTACTAACTGTTATTTTACTAAGCTTATAATTATAATTTTCCAGGTGAGGTGACTCTGCAGCGTCCTATTGAAGAGATAGCAGCGATCTCGCACGCGGGGGCTCCCATTCTCCTCACAGTAGTGGCCGAGGAGGTTCGGCTGTCCAGAGAAGAGCCTGAAGCCATGTCCTCGACGGTACAGC
Organism: Hypena proboscidalis; assembly: GCA_905147285.1. Lineage (NCBI taxonomy): Eukaryota > Metazoa > Arthropoda > Insecta > Lepidoptera > Erebidae > Hypena > Hypena proboscidalis. The sequence goes on from LR990132.1 coordinate 6,721,105, forward strand.
TCGCGTTCATCCTGCCTGAGAGGGAGAACTCACCGCCGTACTTTGAAAATCAGTTGTAAGTTGCAATGCGTGATAATTTATTATAATGAGTAATGATAGATAGATAGATAGAAAATACTTTATTTGTACATAATTTCAATAACATGAAAATCCTAAGAAGTAACAACAAAAAGAAAAATAAAAGAAAAATAATTATGAGAAGTGACGTGCCTTTTCGCAATAAGTTAATTTACTTATAAACTATCTACTTCTTTAAAAGTCTGATTAATTGGCAAAGATTCTTTCTTATTTTAACTATAGCAAGTAACACAATCTATTAATATTTCCAGCTACATCACATATTTGGATGAGAACGCCCCTCAAGGTACGGCGCTGATGTTCAACGATCCCTACATTCCTCAAGTGAATGACAACGACGCTGGCAAAAATGGTGTGTTCTCCCTCAGTCTCGTGGGCAACAATGGAACCTTCGAAATCTCACCTACGGTGGCTGAAAGACACGCGCAGTTCATCATCAAAGTGCGGGACAATACCATGCTCGATTATGAGGCGAGAAAGTCTGTTGTGTTTCAGGTAATAATCATCGTTTTTCATATAAAATAAATCCAAGCCATTTATTATGTATGGCTAAGTTCTCCAGCCGAATGTGTTATTAAATGGTTCTGTTTTCATTTCAGATTCTGGCTCAAGAGCTTGGTCCAGCAACAAATCTGTCAGCAACAGCAAACGTGACAGTATATTTGAATGACGTCAACGACAATCCGCCATTATTCCTGGCACAGTCGTATGACGTGGAGCTAACGGAGAACGTAACCGCTGGCACCAGAGTAGTCCAAGTTACTGCCGATGATGTAGATACGGGGTCATTCGGCAAAGTACAGTTCACTGCCATATTAGGATACCTTAATACTTCTTTACACTTGGATCCTATATCTGGAGTCATTACTGTAGCAACAAATAACCATGGCTTTGACCGAGAAGCCATGCCAGACCTGCATTTCTTAGTAGAGGCTAGAGATAATGAAGGAGTAGGTTTAAGAGTAACAGTGCCATTAATTATTAAATTACTAGATGTAAATGATAACCCACCAGAGTTCGAGAGGTCCTTGTACGAATTTGTACTGTCACCTAGCTTGAATAATTTTACTTCGGCAGCTTTTGTTAAGGCAGTTGACAAAGATGCCGTGCCACCAAATAATGTAGTCAGATATGAAATTATACAGGGGAATGGAGATGGAAAATTTGCCATTAATGAAGAAACAGGTACGAACTAGTAACTAAAACTATGACATATTTTGTTTTTGTAAGTCTTTACTTTGCATATATGCAGCGATAGCCGAGTGAGGAGACCGTAGGACTGCGAAATCAAAGTTCTCGGGTTCGAACCCACGGCACAAACCTCTGTCAATATATCGTTAAGATTCGTCTTTTCGGACATATCTATGTGTGTATTTATCATATAAATTATCGCTTGCTAACGGTGAAGGAAAACATCGTGAGGAAACCTGCATGCCTGAGAGTGCCTAAGAAGTACTTGAGAGTGTGTGAAGTCTAGCAATCCGCACTTGGCCAGCGATCATGAGAAGAGACCCAAGTCCAGCAGTGGGACATGTATTCGATACAGGGCTGCTATTATTAAGTCCTTACTTTAATCTTTTAGGTAACATCATACTTTTGCATTTACAGGTGAGCTGTATCTCCTAGAGACTTTGAAAAGAACAAAAAAACAAAATGTAAATAGACGAAAACGACAGTCTGGTGAAGATGATGAAAGCGAAGTGTTCGTTCTGAATATCAGAGCATTTGATCTAGGTGTACCTAGATTGTATTCTACCACTATTGTGAAGATATACCCTCCAGAGAGCAAGACGAGAACCATGTCGTTTATAGTTCCTGGAGCTAATCCGGATAAGAAGAAGTTGGAAGAAGTACTAAGTACACTTTCAGGAGGAAGAGTAACCATTATCGATATTAAACCTTATATGGGTACAGATAGTGGTGTGACGGATTTAAGCGGGCAGTCTAGTCAAGAAAGGTATGTATTTTTTTTGTCTTACTGATACAAAAAAAACTGTCTTGTAAGAGCTTTTGTGACCAAACTCAAGTGAGAACAGACTACAGACTGCCGTTTCAGTTGTGTCCCAGTTTGGTCTTTAGATTTGGCTCATTTTAATATGAAATGACAAATACCTTGGGATTTGACGACCGAATGGCGGAGTGGATAGTGTACCTGCCTGCGACGCCGAGGTCGCGGGTTCGATTTCCGCTTAAGACAAATCTTTGTGTGCATGAACATGGGGGTTTGTCTTAGTCTGGGTGTTTCTATTTATAATAAGCATGTATTTACAAAAAATAAGTAAATATGTAGGTATTAGTATCAGGTATTCTAGTACCCATAGTACAAGCTCTGCTTAGTTTGGGACTAGATGGCGTTGTGTGTATCTTCAGTTGCAGCGAGACATTTTCAATCTCTTGACTTTCATGAACTTATCACGAGGACTAAACGCCAGACTGAAAATCATCAAATTTATTTTTCTTTATTTTACAGAAGTGAAGTTATCGCCATTGTACGTATGACTGGAAACACTGCAATCAATGTAGCAAAGCTTCAAGAGCAGCTGGCGAAGAACGTGACTGTGTATACAACTGGCACCAATCCCGGTGGGGTTATCAATACCGGTACTAATAATGGTATGAATACCAATATCGGTTCTAATACTGGCTCTAATTCGGGCAAATCCGACCAGACGTCGACAGCAGATAGTGACTCTGTAAGTAATGTAATATCTAGTTAAAGTATCAAATCTTTTAGCATGTAGTTTTGTAAAGTTTTTAAACTATACCACCGACTAATATAGGGTATTTATTATAATATGTATTGTATGGTTTTAGGATTAGACTTTTTCTTTTAATTGTTGCACCTACCTGTTATCTCTACACCACCTTATGGTTGACTGGTAGAGAATGCCTATGGCATTAATGCCGCCATTGTATGTACACTAATTATGTGCAAAAAGTTTTAAAATAATAAAAAAAAAGTATCTACGAATCCTGTCCATCCAAAGGTTGCCTGGAAGAAATCACTTAATAGTGATATGTCCATTATGCATACTTTAATAAGAACCTTTTATGAATTGTATTTAATCTGTGTGTTCCAAAAAAGAATTTCTCTATCTATCTATCTATCTATCTATGACTTTATATTTTTTCTGAAGTGTCTATTAATATCTAAAACTTTATTTTACACCCATAACTTTGCCTCCATACCTTCTGTGAAATGGGTTCAACAATTGTGTTAATATACATTGTGTTTATTTTTCAGGGCCTGTACAGAGCAGAGAGCCGTTTACTGTTTTGGTTGTTAATATTGCTGGCGATATTAGTAGCCTTGGTACTGTTACTACTTATTTGCTGTTGCATATGTGAAGGATGCCCTCTCTATATGCCTCCAAGGTAATATTTTTTTTATACTTTTTTATTAGCTTAATTTTTCACTAAATTGCTAACTGTTAACACTTACCTTTAGATCACATTCCATTAGGTACACATCCTTATTTATATTTATCTTATTTTTTACTAATATTTCCTTTTTTTTCTTATTAACAGAATGAAATGCACCAACTAATGCAAGTTCTCACACCATCTTAACACTTTTGTAGGTAAATATTTTATTTTGTTTTGAAATATTTTTCTCATTTTGTTCATCTCAATAAGTGAAATTGTGGTAAAGGACTCATACAAAAATGGACATAATTCTCGCTTCTTGGGATCAAAGCCAAATATCACGACTTATACTGCATGTCACCTGAGTGGGCAAATGTTTGAATGCGTTTTATGTTTAACTCACTCATCACTTTCTTAAATATCTTAAGTGATAATAACAGAACAGCTAGGTACATAGATATCCATTAATAAATTCTAGGAAAAGAGTGATACGTGTCAACTCCACAGAGGACGACGTGCATTTAGTGGTGCGCGACAAGGGACTTGGGAGGGAAAACAAATCGACGCAAAATATAGAAAATAAGTCAATACCAGCTAATGAGTGGAGGCGGCGCGAGGCGTGGAGTGCCGAACAGGCAGACTTGAGGACCAAACCGACTCAGTGGAAGTTCAATAAAAGAAACTACAGATCTAAAGAACCGTCTAAACCAGCTTCAACCCCTGGAGATATCCACCAAGAGTTTGTTCAAACGGCGGCTGATAACGATTACAGATATAACGACAACCGTCAATCTTTTCGAAGGTAATTGTAACTTCTTGTCTTCTAAAAGAAAATTTCGTTCTTGTTTAAAAATAGACTTGCTACACTAAGTTTATACAATTATAACAAAAAAATAAATAATATTCAGTTCATAGGAGTACCTTTTTTTGACGTAACTACTTATAGGTGGTAAAAAAATGACTTTTCAAAACTCTTCGTTAAACCATTTTTGATTCCTACCACGTCAATAAAATGAACTTTCTCTATCGCTTCCTTATCCTTTGTCTATTATTTCTTTATTTACCAATTATAATTTATGTACTAACCATGTATACGTACGTAATAATATATATATAATATAACATAATATGTAGATTAGAGTTATATTTAATATGACATTTTATTTTATTTTTGACGACTATGTTTATTATTCGTACTATATCTTTGTCGAAGGTGACTTATAGTTCGCTGTTTAGAATGATTATTAAATTATTATAATTCTACTTTTTCAGAGACGGACCAAACATAATTTACACAAAAGAAATGCAACTGCAAGAAGCATTCGCCAACAAACACAAGGAATACATCGATGATTTAGAAAATGGTTACGACAGAATAGCCACACTCCATTACCAACGAAGAGAGCAGGACAACGACTCTATACGCAGACACGAGATAGACCGTGGTTCAGAAGTCGGCGTTTTCCTCAAGTCTGATGCTGAGAAACACGACAAGATTGACAATAAAGTTAAACGTGATTTACAAGACAAACTACGCGCCCCATCTTCTCTAGGCAGGGATCAATATTTTATAAAGGAAGGAAATACAGAAATTTTAAGATTAGTAACTAGAGGAAAAAATGAAGAGGAACGGTATGTAAATCTTCCAGTTCATCAACAACGACCTGTGACGCTAATACCACACACGCAATACGTTGTTGTTGATAGTGGGAAAGATTTATTGATGGAAAGATTTATTAGGGAACAAGGAGAAGAAGCAAAGAATATTAGAGAGAGAATGGGTAAAGTGACAGATTTAGATAACATTTCAACCGGCAAAGATGCTAAAAGCATAGGACAGCGGTCACATGTTAGTGAAGGTCAAATTCATGACTATTCAAATATGCACCCTGAAGTGCCGGGCTTAGTGCCACTTAAAAGGGATTATCTTCAGTCAGCATTATTAGAAATGCAAAACAAATCAACTATACATCAAGAATTACTAGAGTCATCTCTGAGAAAACAAAATGAATTGTTACATCAAATACTCATTGAGCGCGAGCGAATGTTACAAAATCAAGAAACTGCTTCTCAGGTTGAAAGCAAATTAGAAACGCAAAGCTTGCCCGGTCATTCTGTAATGGCAACTCAAACAGAATGTCATATAGGTACACAAACGGAACCTCTGGTGACAAAACCAACTAGAAGAAAAGCAAGAAGTGACAATGACTCTTACAGTGAAGATGAATCTGAACTGGTATTAGAAGAAGATGAAACAAAAAAAGTAGCTTGGATAAAAAAGAAAAAACCTAAAAAGAAATTAAAACATAAAGATCCTAGACGTAGTATAAGAGTATATGATCTTCAAAGAAAAATAAAAACACCTATTATTGAAGAAGGTGAAGTATCGCCTTCATTGGAAAGCGAAAAACATGTCAAAATTAGTAAAACTAATGAAAGAGAAGAATATGTTAAAAATTATGGAAACCATACAAAAAGTACGGTTACCACATCAAAGAATGAAACTGTAAGCTCAACACAAATAAAAATTTCAGATACTGATAGGAAGTCATCGCGATTAAGAAGAGACGTGCTGATGGAGATTTCTGATTCCTTAGATGAAAAACTTGATTCTGACGTAAGTCAGAGAAGACTACGGTTACAAAAACAATCTTCGATAACAATAGATGATGGTGAAATGCCCACAAGTCCTCTTGCAATAGCACACGATAGTTTTGAGAGTAAAAGTAGAAGTAGTTCAGCTTCAAAAGATAACAGAAACTTAGTGTTTTCCAGGCAAGGTTCTTCTACAGAAGGTCGTGAATTAGCAACTGATCCGTCAGCCACAAAAGTAAGAACTCCTGATATAGATATAAAATCACCTAAAGTAGATAGTCCAAGTAATTTAGAATCTAGTAGCAAAAAAGTCAACGACGCGAGTGAATCATCAAAATCTTCAGAAACTGCAAAGCCAGCAGGAAAGGGCTTGCCACGCTATATGCAGTGGTATGGAAATAAAAAATCTGCACCGAGTACTAAACCAGCAGCTGAAAAAGCAGTTCCAAGCAAACCGAAACGAATAACTAAAACCAAAAACGACAATGATAAAGACAAGGCAGGTCGTTACGGCAAAATCATTAGCAAAGACAATGTAAGTGAATCAGAGGTAAAAAAAAACTTCAAATCAACAAAAGAAAATGAGTTCATACATCCACGAATACTAAAAGAAGGAAAAGTTACTCCCGTGCCAGAGGGTCCTATGCCTGATGTTCATCCCCTCCTTCAACACTCAGAACACAGGTATGAACATCAATACCAGAATCAGAACCCTCTGTGTTACATTCAACCTACACATATTCCTAAATACCTTGGCCAACAACCTTTGCCACGAAAACCAACTGAACAACAACCGATCTATGTAAATCAGGATGATGTCAAAAAAGAGACAAAGCAAGATATATCTGAGAAGGCGTTAACTCATAGTATTTCTATTTCTACTAGCTACGAAGAGGAGCGCAAGAATCCTGAAGTACACGTTTCCAAAATCAACATTGGAGGAGATAACGTACCGGATGTAGCCCATAGAAATAGTACGACAAAAATAGAAGATAATGACTCTGGTATAGCAATGAATAGTTTGGTTCAGCAAAACATGAAGAGATTGCCAATCACTGAGAAGAAAAGTGTGTTCAAAATCGCGTATGACGATGTTCAAACGAAACAGCTGCGACCTGATAGCAGTTCCACGTCTTACTAGTTCTCTGTATACTTACGACCGCTGATTGAGTGCCTTATCATTGTGTATTTAGGATAGTCACATAACTGAAGACTCATACCATGTATTCCGTCCAATGTTAAAGTATTCGAAGTTATAGTATTAATAACAAAGAAGTATTTTTACGCAGATTTGTTTTGGTCTACGTTTTAGCTAACATCCAGATTCCTAGGATATATTAGATTAAGCTAGATTCGTTAAACGGTCAGGATCTTAGCTAAAATGCATACATCTGCAGTTAATGTGTATAATAAATTATTGTAAGTGAACTTGATACAACTGCCTTTGTTTAACGACTGTTTATTATAATTTAAGAATATTTTCCTACGATAATGTAAATACGTCATGTTGAAAATACGATATTAAAATATTTAAATTAATGGTAGCTTTAATATGTCTTTGTAAATATTATTTCTGTAATACCTTACAATGCATGCTGCAACAGTGAGCAATTCTATATTTGTTATAAAATATAAAGTTATATATTACATATTAAACCATGAGTATTATTTACCATTTGTTTTATTTTCTTACATACTGACTGATACTGCTACAGCTATCAGTAAAACATCAGACAAAAGGATTCAAATCTTTATACTATCTAGTCAAAAAAAAAATGCGGTATGTCAATATCAAACAATACGTATGTCAGATGGACCTTGAATCATATGGCATGAATGATAGTAATCATTCAGTACCAAAGGGAATAATTAAAACGACCACATGAGAAATTAAAATAATATTTATATTTTTATCAGTTACCGTTTGTACAAACCAAAATGAAAAATAAATAATACTGATTTAAATTAAATTTATGCTGCTAAATAAATACATAAATTTCCATACAATAAATAATTCTATGATAAATTTAGGTTCTATTTCGCATTCATATGATTACCAGAATCACAGAACACTTTAAAACAAAACATTAGTTGAAGTTTAGAGTTCAATTATTAAAAAGAATGTGCATGCATGTATTTATTTAGATTCTATTTATTGGCGAAGACTTATATTATCTGGCACAAACTTAAAAGAAGACTTATGGTCTCGTGATTGTCTGACTAATCACCGGACTTACTAGCTATTTGTACAATAAAAAAAAACTTCTCAACTGCCATAAATCTTAAACTTTTTAAACTGAATCGTAGTATTTTATATGCAACGCAGACATTTTTTTCTTGTACTTGCATCAATTTAAAAGAATCTTCTGCCTGTATATACTAGTAAAATATCCCCATGTCTCTTCATAACTTGTTCGTAGCACAGTTAAATTGTTCAGTTCCAACTTCACCATCAAACATTAATTGCAAACCTTTTATTTTGTTAGCCATATCATTAATCCGGTAAGTGAGAAATTCAATTAGTTGCGATGGAGCCAATTCATTGCGTTGTGGAGTCGTAGGGGGTAGCAGCGATATTACCTTATCTGCCATCAATCCAACAGTATCCAGATTTCTAGATGTTTCTAGACTTACGACTTCACGTACTTGTGTAGGCAATTTCTTAATCCATGTGTTTAAAATTACTTCTTGAGACACACGGTGATCACCAATTTTCTTAAGTCTCTTCAAATATTCCGAGGGCTTCTCATCGCCTAATTGTTCCTTCTTCAGACGGTTCAGTGTCATTCGCTTAATGAACTTGTTCTTAAAATGTTGGTATTTATTTTCCGATGGTGGATTCAAAATAACGTCTTCAACAAGGGTCGCAAATTCCAAAGGTAGATGAGCAATAACGTAATGGTACTTTTCGGAATCTGTTTCAAGCCCGTTGAGTGCCAACACAGATTCTACCTGGACAAACCAAACGGCCAGGTTTTCGCCAGAGAACTTTGGAAATTGTATGAAGTCCATTTTTGCGATAAATGCGAATATTAATCACGAATAGTTGAAGTCACAAAATGATTGATTAACGTTGTTCGTTCGTATTTTACAATCACTGTAATTAATTTGTGAATACCTCCTTTTACATTCTTATGCATTTAAATAATTGAAGGTACATACAATATCTGCTTTGTGTGGTACGGGTAGTTTTTTTTAAGTAAATGACGGTACCATCAGTTCAAATACCTTCCTAAATATATTTTTTTAAACCGACTTGAATTACAAAAAATGCACTAAAACTTAAGGTTTTTTTTTGTAATATTCAACGTCTCTCCTCATCAGTGTTTTACTTGAAAGAGTACAGAAAAGGAACTTAAGGTCCCTATATTTCATTAATTATCCCCACAATTCTAACCGTTGAGGCTTTGTACCTTTCAGCATCAGCTAAGCAACATGAAATGCTGATTGCTGGATGAAAATATCCGAGTAGCTTTTGGTAATATACGAAAAAAATGTAGAAGCTTTTTAAATTTGAGGGTTACCCTCGATTTCTCTAGGATCCAAAAATTATCAGATCGTGACCCGATGAAAAAGGGACCACTTGACAAGTATTTTCTTTTAGACAAAAAAAGAATTTCTTAAATCAAACTGTCAACAAAGTCTTCGAGTTATCGGTGAACAAACATAAAAAAAGAAAAAAACTAACGAAAATGAAAAAAAAACATCGAATTGAAAACCTTTTTCATTCTTTTGAAGTCGGTTGAAAACCCAACAAAATCGTTAATTTGTAATTCTATAAATAGATGGATAAAACTTTATTTGTGCACACAACATAGGATATTAAATTTATTAAACATTAATTTCATAAATTTATTTATCTGGTAGATTTATTGGCAAACAAACTGGCGGATATTTTCAACGGGCAGATATTATTTCTAAATTACTAGGACTCCATAACATTATGCAAGTAGAGGTTATATTATTGTACTAGTAGCGCCAATGCTGAGTGAAGCGGATGTTATGAGAACGATTTACGGAAGATACTTTCGTCAAGTATTAACTAGTCGCTACTAGATGTCTCTACTGGTCTTATTTATAATTTCACCAAACTGACTCCGTGGCGTAAATACAAAGTATTTTACTAATATTACAGTAGTTTTAGGCTTGGCAATTGGATAGAAACGAGTTATTCATATGGTACTCTGTCAACAAAATAGCTACTGTTAAAACTTTCAAATAGCGAAATAAAATGATCGCTAGATGTCGTGATGTATTCCCATTGCTATTTCTGGGACTAATCAAAATATAGCGACTGTACAAAAAAAAGTACATCCTAGCATTTAGGGTTGCCAGGTCGCGAAGGTTAATAAATAATATAATCTTCTTAAAACCCGGACATACAAACCTGTTCGGCCGGACGTTTCTGTATAAAGACTAAAGACCAACATAATCCTCCTTACATGTCAATAGTAATTTGACATCGTAACAAAGCCGGCCAGTGATTTCGCACCCAAGTACATGATTCTTTGTCTGTATTTTTAGTCCTTTTACTATTACATAATAAATTATGAGCCTGAACTTTTAAGCTATTTTATTAATATTTTTTTTTTCATTTCCATTTATTTTTATTGACTGATGTCAATTTCAAAAAATATAGTTTTGAAACATCACAGATTTAGAAGATTATGGTGCACTATCTTATTTAAACAACTTCGTCTGAATGGAAGTCGTTGCATTAACTCACAAAAGTGGAGCTACCCACGTTAAACCTTACTGCTCGGCTCCCATGGACTTTATAGTGATATCTTTAAATCTTTTCTTGAGATATACACTATTCAATGTATTTTTTTTTATTTGAATCCGACGAGTAATTCCTGAGATTAGAGTGATCAAACAAACGAACTTCCCTGCTGCTAGTGTTCAACCTCTATAGCTAATAACAGAAACCGCATTTATACCGCTCATCAGTAAATGTAATTCGAATACAAAAATATGAAATAAAATGGTTTTATTCTAGTTACATTCTTTTATATTTCTCTTCTCAAATCTAAACATTGGTTAACGACATAAACTTAAATATTGTTTCATCGTTCACCGTTCAATCATTCGCATGAGCTGCTTCATTCAGCTCATTTGCACAGACGACTCGACTGGAAAATTATTTCTTTTCATATTCCCATTTTTCACGTCTTACTTAAAGTTTTCAAGTCAGGGAGTTTGCTATTCGTCTGTTTATTTTACCTTTCTTTTCCCCGTTGATTGACTAATTTTTATTCTGATTTTTTTGTTTATTTTATTCAGGTTTGTTAGGGCAAATGTCTGCGCCTTCACCACCCAATTTTTATTGCTTGTTTTTCTATTTCTGATCGGTACAATTTGTGCTACAGCAAATTTGTCTGCGTGTGTGTTTTCTGTGATATCATCAGCTTCCTTCTCCATTTTATTATCCTCCGTTTTTTTGTTATACTACGCCCACAGCGAACGAACGTGTAGTCCACCTGATGGTAAGTGGAGTACAGCCCGTGGACATCAACAATCCACAAAAGCAGATTATAGATGCGCGTTGCAGCTGAGGACTACGGTGTTATGCCTCATGTGCCAGTAATTTCAGGGCATGTGTGCATTTGGCAAGTAAAAAACTTGCATTTTAATTTAAAAAAGTTGCGCTAAAATACATTTTTAGACTAAAGGAATCTCCAAAACTTGTGTTAATAGATTACAAAAGTACGGTGTGCAGCAACAACTTATTTAATTTAGTAATAATAAAACAGAACCGCAAGTTTTATTAAGAAAGCACCAGGGCGACAGAAACAGACATGAGGTATGGAAATTACGTTTCCCCGAGGCAACTTGCTTTCACGGTCCACTGGGCTGATCATAATAAAAACTCGCGCCGTCGCCTTCACACAGAAGTTTGACCATAAATTCGGTGGTCGGTGCAGTAATCGCCTGCCGCTCGCCGACGGCAAAATTCTCTACCGACCCCAGATATACTCAAAATTCTAACTCCCTTTATTCTTTCATCGCTGTTTCATGAAAAAGTCGAAAAAAATCTTGAAGAAAAACCGCAATGTACTTCGAAAAGCTGTTCTCATCTCACCGTTGCGATTTTTTCATACTCGCGCGCGGATCCCCTGCTTTTAATATAATAATAAATATCACCGAATACACTACTTTGTGAAAAGTTTTTTTTTCTCTTTGTTTTCCCCGAGGGTGAGCCAAGACCATTAAAAAGGTTAGGGCGAGCGATATTTTATGCGATTTTAAGTGTGTAACGGTTCTAATGTCCGTTTTATTGCAATGTGAATTATGAAGGCACGATCCCTATTATCATAAGAACACCTAAGATGTTAACTTATTTGTTTAGTACACGTTAGTAATAAATATTACTTGTATCTAGCAAACAGAATTTTGAAGCTGTCAAATCACATCTTTCCAATCCATTTCATTCGAATTTAAAACACGTTGTTTTGTAGTAAATATTGTATTAATATTACTTTTGTCAGGGTGAGTGACATGAACAAATATTTTCTCTTAAACCTTTTCTAAAGTAAATCGCTCGATTGAGATGTCTTAATTTGAACCTTTTGCGACCAAATAGCAAACAAATAAAAACATATATTATCAAACAATGCAAACAAACTGCCTTTCTAACTTTGTAAAAAAATATGTCCATAAGTACACAACTATTTCTAATTGATTTATACATAGCATTTAGCCATGCTAAGCAAGCAAAAGCAAGCAAACAGACAGTCGAAAAAATGTTTGGACATGAAGCGGGCTTTATCACTAAGCCATCCAAGCCCCGCTACAAAGCCACGAATCTCTTGACTGTGTAGTGCTAAGTCTAGGATGACCTAGCACTAACAACGTACGGGAATCAAACCCGTGTGTAAGCACTGAGTAAGCGAGCGATAGCAGTAAGGAAGAATGAAGTAAGGTTTTGAACGCAAGAATAAAGAATGTTATTATGAAGTGAAATGAAATTCGAAAGCGTTGTGATTTCCCCGCGCGCTGCTCTGGTGCGCGTGCGCTTACTCAGTGCTTACACACGGGTTTGATTCCCGTACGTTGTTAGTGCTAGGTCATCCTGACTTAGCTATGCCTCGCGTCATCTACTGTACCTGCATATTAGTAGGTACTTACATGACTGATGTTTCAATCAATACAAATGCTGTATCGATGAACACGATCGATTTTATCAATTTCTAATTGATTTATACGCAGCATTTAGCCATGCTTAGCAATCTGATATTATTTTATATTGTATTATTATATATTTATGTATGTAGTTATTAAAGATTGAATTATAAGTAAGTATATTATTTGATAAGTTACAAATCATATTTATTTACTTATATTAGGTATTTGTTGTACCTATCTTTACTTTAAGGATATTGTTTAAGCAAAATGAAAAATTTCAATTTCAAAGTTACACACACGCTTTCTCTTTTTAAATCTATCCATCCAAAGGTTGCCTGCCAGAAATCAAGTCAAGTCAAGCGATAAGGGCGCCCTTTGCATATTGTCTTTAGTTTATAATTAAATGGTATGCACATAAAGTTTTATCTATCTACTTATTTATCTATCTAATACGAAGAACAGTCAAAAAAATATTCGACATTGAAATTTTTGGACTGTTTACACCATTCTTGTTTGAGACAAAGTTTTGGACCTAATATTTTTAAGCTCTGTGCCAAACGTTCAAACTCCATAATCCGTACATTACACAAGTACGACTCAGCTATGCTATATCTATACATCTCAGCCATCGTTCAAGCTGTATCTATACTCGATAGGGTTAATTTTGCAGTATTAAATACTAGGAAGATTAGGATCTAAAACATTTTCGTTCGATATCTCTGTCCCGTAAAAACGTTTTTTTTTATTTTTATTATAGTCGTTTGGCATAATTGTCTTTTGGCATACTACTTTACTTGGCATAACTATCATTTCACACAATGCATTTTGGCATAATGTTTTTATTTGCATAATAAAGATCAAAATAAATTTAAAATGGGTATAGAATTAGGTTAGGGGGCGTATGGGTTAACCCGCCAATTGTTTATTTTACATGCGAAAAGTATTTTGTTGAATTACGATATTATTAAAAAAGTATGCTAAAGACAATTATGCCAAAAAAATATTATGACTATGAAAATGATGCCAAATTAATATTATACGTTACTATCGATATGCCAAATGAAGGTATGTGTAGTTTAAATATGCCAAATAAAATTATGCGAAACAACAGAGAACCCTGCAAACATAAATGAAACTCAACGGTACCTTAGAAATACAATTGTAACAGTACATTATTGCTTGCTACAAAAGTTTTAGACCCAACATTTAATCCTAATCCATCAGATTAGACAGACGAAACACAAGTGATTTAACGATACCTCTCATTATAACAGCTTGAACGGCAAAGGGTTAACTTTGAAGTAGGTATCATTGCCATTTTGCCATTTATAAATGGTCAAGTTCAACCCGTTGCCACCCCAAACCCCGAATTAGAATGATTGCTGTAACTGAATTATTAAATTGACGTCATTTGTTCCGAGATATTTTAATAACGTAAATTGTTTTAGGTTGGCTACGATATTTGTCATTTGGGGGGAGATTTTTGTCTGGTTATGTCGTATTTAGTATTGGGTTGGTTTTGGGAGAAAACCAATTAATCATTAACTAGTGTTTGCATCAATTAGGTACGTATTTTATTTTAAGAAATTTGGGATATGGCGTAATATTAAAACACTGCCTTGATGGTCTATTGGTTAGTGTATGCGTCTCTTACCGCGAAGTCTCAGGTTTGATTTCGGGTCGGGCAAAGTGTTATTTGTGAACTTTCTGTCAGGAAATTCACAATAGCAGCTCGGAGTTGGATATGTGCCCGGCGGATGGTGATAGGTTCATAAATAGGTTCCCCTATCATAAAGAACATAACAGGTGAATATTCACCTGTTATGTTCTTATGCCGTGTGTTCCTGGGCGTGATGTAATGTAATGTTATTAAAAATATTTCAGAATTAATTAAAGTAAACTGGTGGAAGATATCTTGTCAACGATCTTGAGAGCGGCAGCACCACCACCTTTAACCTACCGCCAAATAGTAGTGCTTGCATTACTGCGTCCCAGTTCGCTGGTGAGCGGTGCATTTACCATATGCTTTTTCGGGTTGTTGATGTACTTGTTGATGGTTAGTGGTAACAACAGTCCATGTACATGGACTGTTGTTACCACTAACCATCAGGTGAATTACACGTTCATTCGCCACATAGGTCGTTAAAAAAAAGTTAGCCTTCTTCAAATCCGAATTATGTTTACTTATTTAATCGTTAGCAAACAACTGCCAGGCCTATATCCAGCAGTGGACTGCTACAGGCTAATGATGATTATGATGATGAAACAACTGCCATTAGAAAATCTTATTTTTCAACTTCAACAGTTCAACGAACATTATTATTATATTATTATGTTAGCGGACGAACATTTCCACTGTTGTAATTAGATTTTGAAATAAAACCGTGGCATATAAATATAACTTAGCCAGGTAGCCAGGAAGGACTTTATAATTCCAATAATAACTAAATAATTACTAAAGGCACCATAAAACACGACTGAGCAAAATTAAAATTTCTTGATTAATTTTTCCAATGAATCGCAAACGCATAACATTGACACTTATTGCTTTTCCGAACTTATCCAAGAAAACTAATTAATCACGTTCCTCTGTCCAATAAATCCCCTTACGGACTTTAATTATTTTCTTATGATTTTAATTTTTCCTCTCCTACCCTCCGAATCAAGGATTTCGAACAACTGTCTCCACTCAGGTTTTTTCCCAGTTTTACTTTTATTAATAAAGGACGAAGACAATTAATACTACTTAAATTTTGTTTAAGCATTCCCGAACTTAATTATAAAATCTTTTCCTTGTTAAAAATAAATATGTTTGTGCAGCTGTTTGGAATACATGAGGTTTTGGGTACGAGAAACCATGTGCCATGTTACTGAATCGTTCTTATTTTACATGAAATTGCACAAAATTTATAATTATATTCTTTGCTGAAATCAAACACAATACGTTACATAGCACCGTGGTTTACACAACTCTATTCATAAATTCTATATCTAGAAATATTATCATATATCCCCGGATGATGGTGTAATTTAAAACCTTAAGAAGTCAGCTACGTGTGTACTTTTAGGTTTTCTGACCTTCAGGTTTTAGTTTTTAACGTTTTAGCACGGCACGGACAGGTATGCTAACAATACTTACCATGTGGGTAGTCAGGCGGGCATACCATGCATTATCAATTCCAAAGCAGTGATATATTGCGTCTTTATTTTAATTCGCGTACAAAAATAATGACGACATCAGAGAAAAATTAATCACCTTTTTAAACGAATTCAACAATCGGGTCGATTATTTGAAGGGATTGGACTAAAAACCGCGCAATTAAGTGCCATTTGTCCACAACAAAAGAGCCGTCCCCCCTTTCTTCCGAAATTAGTGATGACTTCAATAAAAATAATTCTTGTCTTTTAGGCAAATTGCATCGCGAAAAGTCCAAAAGCCTTTAATTAAGGGTCGCCCCTCGCCACCCCGTAAACAGCGTCGTGGCCGTCACCTTTTATTTTTGTTAATTCTTGGAGCTCTTTCTTCGCCGCATAAGTTACTTCACCCCTTGCTTCCCCGTGATTCTTTACGCCTTTTTGTCACCGTTAGAATTCTTTTGAAGAAACCCTTTCTTCCCATCTGCCACGCCCGTCAATATTAACTCTGCTCCACGAGTTAAACTTTTTAATATCCGTTAAATTTTGTTACACTCAGCGCAACGCCTTTTAAGCTGATTTAGAAAAAAGTCTAATTTGAAAGTCGTGTTTTTTTACGTATTTCTTTTTATTGTTCTGAATATTGCATTCAAGTAACGCAATTATATTATGTTTGTATCCGATATGGACAAAAAAACAACAAAAGACATCCCTACATTTCGAAGACAACAAATTTCTTAAGATTCATTAAATTATTCACGAGGGAAAACTGAAAAGTAAAAAATAATGCAAATGAGATCGAAGGAAATGTTTAAAAAAACTTGTTGGGAAACACAAGATCGTTGCGGTTGGGACACGGAATTTTTAATCCATTTCCCTCAGTCGATTAATATTCAAGGCTCGGCCGGTCTGGTTCATCTCCTTCGCCATTATTGCTCGGACGTCGCGAAGATTCCAATGTCTTCGGCGTACTTTCGCTTTGATTTCGAACAAGCTAATTACTTTCCTTTTGAGGATGATTGCAATCCTGAGTGCTGTTTGTTGGGCTTGTTTTATTGTAACATTTGAATACGTGGCCATCTTATAATGGATTCTGAAACATAAAACTATTTTAATAAAATAAAATATGAAGGAGATGAGATGGTTGATGGATGAGTGATATTTCGATGCCGTTTTACAACGTCTTAACTCTATCTACGATACGATCTACGATTGCATTTTATGCTACAAAAAATGTTAAAGCCTGCTCGTTTTGTATGGCAATTGATTGGATATAAGACGACGTAGTACAACCCTCTGGTTCCAATTATAACAGGCCAAAACCATTTCTACAGTATATCATGGTATCTAATTAAATACAACCCAAATAATCCAAATAATACCTAAATACACAACCTCAATATTAATATTGTCCTTCCCAATGTAGCTCTAATCAAAACATCTTGAGGTTCCCGACCGACAATTACAAACACATAATTCCTGCTTTACATGTTGAGATGAAGCAATATTGCCTTATTATATTCAATATCCGGCGAAATGATAATTTAGCGACCCGGGTAGAATCCATTATGGATGTTTACTTGACCTGCGCTTAGTGCTTACTAAGACAACAGGGGTGACCGCTACGCACTTATGCGAGCCTGGTACAAAGTCTGTTAAGGTGAAGAGGTTTTTGAATTGTTTCTTTGGGTAACGAAGAAAATGAGGTTTTAAGTTTGTTAGTTTTGGGTGGGTTGGGTAAATTAATTCAATTCAGATAATTTAGTGAAGGATTGAACTATATTATTGCTTCCTTCAAATAAGAGGCACTAACCATATTTAGGAAACTTGGAGCATTATTTAAGACTATAATCCCGTGGTACGATTATGTAATCTGACAGTTTCGAATATTTAGTGCAATCTTATCCTCACACAAATACGGTTGATATTTAATTGATCAAAATTCAAATTTCGCGTTATTCCATTCATGAAATAGACACGCCGAGCGTTGTGTTTTTATACTAACGTAATGGTTTTACTATGATATTATAATTTATTTATTTATTTCATAGACCAATTATATCCAACACACGCATGAAATATGCACGTCAACTCGTCAATTCCATCTATTCCGTCCATTTTGTCAAAATTGTTTTATTATTAATTTCATTATAGAGTTACATACAAACTAAAAATTTTAATAATAATTTTGAAAAATGTGCGCCAACATACATGCTTTTTAGTGTTTTCGACATGTTTTGTCTATAATTAGATAAAAACTAATATAAAAGTTAAACCCATATAACTTTTGTATGGAAAACTGCCAACCACCAGTCTACAACAGTGAAATCATACGGTACTGTATACGACCTTAATTATCATCCGTTTACTTTCAATATTAATTATGCGTAGATTTACGAAAACAAGAGATTCTTTAATTTAAAAGCTTGATGTTCAAGTTGTTTTTCTGTTTCACGGTTCAAGCCAATACCAAACGGTACCAAAATAAAATGCGGTAAGTAAACAATAAGAAGAAAAACAGAAAGGTGGAATATCGGAATACCGCGACTTTGTATTTGAAATTCAAATGATGTGCACGTTGACTTTACTCACCCGGGAGTCAAAGCAACGACACGTACTCTGAAACAACACAAGTATTGAGATTTTTTATCTAAATCCTTATTGCGGTAACAATTTTTTTTCTATTAACTTTTAAACTTTCGCGTTGCATGATTAAACTAAAATTAAATGAGAATTAACGCAACCATGGAACATACGGGGTGGATGCGACATAGCGACATTTATTGAAACCACAGCTTCTATACATGGTAAGTATCAATTTCCACCGGATAAAAATTCCCTGGCGAAAAAAAAAATCACGTTCTCCGAACAATTTGAACATTGCGATCGTGCAATTTGTTCGGCAGACGTGGATTTTTTTTTTCGCCAGAGAATTTTTTATCCGGTGGAAATGCATACTGGCCATGTATAGAAGCTGTGGTTTCAATAAATGTCGCTATGTCGCATCCACCCTGTATGCACGCACGCATTATTGCGTGCGTGCATATATGCATTAAATTCAATGATCAATTCATAATAATTTTTTGCAAAATATTGCATGATCGCGTTGATTTCTGTTGAAGTTTAGTACAATATTTTCTTGTTAATAATTTGAAAAAATACTACGTAGTTAATTTAAACTAAATAAATAAATATCACACAACATCATCTAGTCCCAAACTAAGCAGAGCTTGTACTTATCTAGTAAGATTAACTGATACTCACAATATAAATAAAGAATGAGAAACCATAATGCCATTGATACGTAAGAAGAACTGATACTCATATATATATATATATATACTTTTCTTTTGTAAATACATACTTATTATACATAAAAACACCAAGACCAAGACAAACCTCCATGTTCATACACACAAAGATTTGACTTAAGCGGGCATCGAACCCACGACCTCGGTGTCCCAGACAGGTACCCTACGCTCTCCGCCATCCGGTCGTCAACTTCTTCATTTGGTGTCAAACTGTCACTGCTATGTTCTATTAAGGCTATTAAGATTTTTACTATACTAACAAGCTTTTTTAACGAGGCGACACTGAACGTAAAAGCTGTATAACATCCTCTCGGGTTCAATCCAAAAATCAAACGTAGGATCTCAAAAACCTGTTTTAAACCACTTTCTCCATAACACAATACTTTTTTTTTGTTTTGTTTTAAAAAAAAGCTTACTAGCAATTTGCAAATACAAATTACTAGTATTCTTATATATATGAGGAAGTTTACGTCCGTGGTGTAATGGCCAGGATTCGAACCCAGGACCCCTCGATTGTAAGACCGATGCTTTATCCATTGCGCCACGGCCGCTTAATATTAAAAGAGAACTTAAGTAAGTCTGCCAATCTTATCTTAGAAATAATGCTTGAAGTTATACAAGATAACATCTAAAAACTTCAATTTCAGCACTATCACGAAGATACCTGCACAAAATCCCTAATAGATTACTCCGCCTTCCTTGAAGCATAAAATACGCTGATGCAAAAATATGTTTATAGCGTTACATGGAACATTTCGAGAGGAAAAGCCGGGATAATCTATAAATATTGCCCCGACACTTACCCGCAAATTCTAAAGTGACAATATTCCTTATTGTATCCGCGATGTGAAAAATGTATGCACACCCCGCGCCACGCCGAACGTAATATACGACAGGGGAGTTATTAAAATTATAAACAAATAAAATTATTCAGATGCACCCCTTGCCAACTTATTCGTGGCCTGAATTCTTCATGCGTGTGTTTATTGCATATAGAATATATGATTGTTTCAATATTTATGAACGTTTGGGCGTTGCAGATGGTGTTAATTTTACAAATGTCGAAATTAAAAAGGAGCGTCGAGATTTTTTTGCATTTTAAACATTTTTAATTCACAAAGGAATAAGACATCATTCGGTTGAAAATTCACAATTTTATAACCGACAAGATCTGCTCACAATAACATAGATATAAAATACTTGTTTTAGAATCATCTGCATATCTCAGGGTCATCTATCATTCTTAAGAAACCTGACAAACTACCCCATAAATCTTCCAAAAATTATCAGTGACAGCTTAGAAAAACAAAAAAGTATACAATTTCCTTTCGTCGCACATCGTGCCGGAGTTTTTCATCTCTCGTATTGGCATATCGGTAACCCCGTTCCTTTATTTTATATTAAAGCGATAAACATGTCGATTGGGAGAGTCACGCGTGGCCGCTCTCCCTCGCTCATACGGGATTTACATGGACGGTGCTGAAGCATAATAACGTAAGCGCCGAAGGAAAACTTCGCGTTGTAAGTATTGCTGCAGTGACATTTAATTTGTATGGTTCTTTGTTAATCTGTTAGGTAAGTGGTTTGAAATGTGTGTAGTTTAAAAAAAAAGGCTACCTAATATTACATAGTTTTTAACTATTTATATTGAAGGGTAAAATAAAAACTAGTTAATTAACTTAATCTGAACCTTAGTAAGTAAAAAAAAAAATAGAATTTTGATAATGTTTTGAGGTAAATATTTAAAGAATTATACTTATACTTCTAACCGTTAAAGAGTTAAACCTTCCATCAGCAGCTCAGCAACATGATGACCACCAAACGCAAATATCTGAATGCGTTCATATATTATATGGATAACGTTGCATGTGCCTATAAAATTGGATGTCCTTGATGTCTTCAAGATCCCATCATTAGATCCTGACTTCCTTGTCATGAAACCATTCTCAAGGTACACACATTCATATAAAAAAAAGATTTGCGTGATCTAACATTACATTAAAAAAATATACGCGTCGACTTGAAAACCTCGTCCATTTTTTTCGTCGGTTAAAAAAGTAATCGTTTCAATATCTAGTTACTTACTTTTTTGCCTATATTACTAAACATTTAAAAATTATGACAATAATAATGAAAAAAAAAAGTTTTCTGCGCCACCAGTTTTACCATTTACCTTATTTTTCACTTACGCCATCATACCTCACAGCCGACGTCACAGATTATGCAAGTCATGAGAAAACGCTTATCACGGGCTTAGATATCGCTTCGGATAGACGGATGAATTATGGTGTAGCATATTGCTTGATCTGTGACTATCAGTTTTACGTGAGGTCTACGTGGGATCAAATTATCCTGGGAATTTTAAGCTTGTAACCTCATGAGCTAGATAGATTGCTGCTGAAGATAGGACATAACATAACATAACATCACGGCTATATTACTCAAAAAAGTGTGGCAGAGGTGTGCAACATCCACACTTCACCTGTTATGTTTAGGTCCCTTAGGGGTGAGCCTATCGCCATCCACCGGGCACAACGCAAACTTATTATTAATTTCTTGAAAAAAAATTGACAAATAACACTTAGCTCGACCCGTCAATCGAACCCAAGACCTCGCGGTTAGAGCCGCATACGCTAACCACTAGACAATCGAGGCAGATCCCATAATATTGATGACATCGTGGATGATTTAATATATAATGCTACATTATATATTAAGTCATCCACGATAATTATGCTACATTAATTCACTCTATACCTACTTATTTGTACACAAAAATATTATAATGTTAATTGTAATATATTTCTCATTATCATTATCCTAAGAGAAATAAACTATAGATTCGATTTGTAGATGCAATCTGCATAGCTGAATTTAAGAGCTTTTCACCCTAGCTGAATCTAAGAGCTTTTTACCTCACAGTGCAGATTCCAAGACCATAAATAACCAGTAGATTGACCACTCTTATCCGACGGCCGGCCCTCGTCGTAGATGGACACCTCGACAATAGCGTTAAAAATGAACTCTGTCGATAACTGTCGGCTCTGATGAATCGGCTCGCTGCACTTGAAAAGTGATCGGTAAGTGAGTTATTGGTGAGATTTAAGCATCTATCAATCAGGGTATTGTGGTATCATGTTTATCTCCTGTAGCACTTAAAGGCCTTTTTAACCGACTTTTAAAAAGGAGGAGGTTTTATATTCGACGCGTTTATTTTGTGTTATGTTTGCCCAGTGATTTCTCTTTCATGTGTGAACCGATTTAAAAAAAAAATATTGTAGACACTCTATTACTACTACTATCGAGATGGTCCATGGCCACCAAGTCAGGATCTGATAATGAAATCCCATAGAAATCGAGGGCAACCCTTCAATTTTATACATTCATAAAGTGATATTTGTATATTTTTCTGAAGATATTTAAAATATTTTTAGTAAACAGTTTTATACAATTTTGTTTTGATAATCTTTTAAAAAATCTCAAATATGATTGAAATTGAATTCCAATTGACAGTGTTGACAAATGCAAAAGTTAAATGATTATTTTCTCACCACAAAAATGATTTTAAATACCAACAATCCTTTATGTAACATTCCATTTATATGTTATTTACTTACGCCATCAGACAATATAGTTCAGATGTAATTCGACGTCAGTACTACATGTAATATTAACACTCATAAAACAGAACACGCTAAAATAGAATAGAAGCTAAATCAAACATGAAAATGAAACAATATACCTTCGCAAAGGGTTTTACAGCTCCGTTATTAGCAATAACATAACACGTTGGTATTTTCTTGAATAGCTGTAGGCCTATAAAGGCAGGAGCGCCATGTTGTACAACCAATTGTGTGAACAAGAGGCCGCTTGGGACGCAAAACTTCCAAATTCCCCGTCGGCTTGTCGCTAGCAGAGTTTTACGGCCAAATTAATATGGCAAATTAATGCGTACTGCTAGGGTATAATTTCCTCGTACCCCTCGCGTATGTTTCTTGCGACAAAACCCACATATTGGCACACAAGGGTACTGTCTAACACTGGGGTTTCGTATCATTTTTCCATATGGAAATGTTGTAACGAGCGGAGCAAGACAACAGTGATATGCTAATTAAAGGAAAACACACGAAACGTTTTCTGTTTATTTTCGGTCGGCGAGATGGAGAAACGGTTTTGTTTTTAATTGCCACAGAATAAAAACTAAACAGATTCTAAACCATTTTTCTTGTGTTAATTTGCGCGGTGAATTTTACATTTTCATTTCCCGTTTATCAGAACTTTAATTTTGCATAGTAAAAGAACAAGTTGTCTAACTAAAAAATATATCTTTTCACTCACTTGTACTGTATAGAGTATAACATTAATATAATTTTCTAATTAATGCATTATAATATATAAAAAAGAAAGGAATTTATATATATATGTTAATAAAAATTAACAAATAACTATTTACAAATGTACAGGTAAGGTGTCATAGTTCCTCCGCATTGACCTCGACTGCAGGGAACGTGTTCAGAAGGCTGACGGCATTGCACGTTGAAAGGCAAAATAAAAAATTCTGTATAAATGACTAATCGATACACCTAATTACACTCTATTTTAGAATTCTGTTCCAATACTATAATGGTTAATTATTGACAACTTTATTTACACGAACACATTTTCACATTTTCTTCTTAAGCTTCGCCTTGTTCATCTACATAAATTGTAAACAAATGAAACAGTAACGAATCCCCATTTAATTACACGAAAAGTTTATAAGACTTGAAGTGTTTGTAAGAAAAGCATGTGAGTTTATGAGCGCGATTCGTCACGGCAATTGAGTTCCTACGTGAACCCTCAAGTAATGCGAACACCTAGCAATAAGCAACTTCAGGCATGCAATAAAAAGGCGGGTTAAACAAAGTTACGTTTAATTTGAGTTTCTTGCGTGTAGTTAAGGATATTGACAATGTTTTTCCTGTTTAAAGCACACTACGCATATGTGTAGGTACTTAAAAAGGTGATTTTATATTAGAGTAAGGTAGTAAAGTGAATAATCAATTGTGACTAACATTATTACTTCAAGTATACATAGTTTATTCTTTAGGTTACTTATAAATGATCTCTTAATGACCTTTAAAGGCCCAAATCTTAATATATTTGATTGAAAATAATGTAGAGTTGCCTCATTTACAAAGTGGCAATTTTTTTTCTTTTTTGATGGATTGGACGCGTTTGACCACTATCTCACCTGATGTTAAGTGATGATGTGGTCTACGGTGGAGCACGCTTACCTATGAGATACCTTTTAACTCTTGCTTTGAAGAGATCCAAGTTGTACTCATACGGAAACAAATATTCAGTGTAATTATTTTACTAAACTGTAGAATATACATGGACAACTACCATTCAGATACAACGAAGTAGTACTACTTTGCCAACGAGAAGAAGCGATCAGCTTTTCTTATAAGTATTCATAAATTAGACGTTTATTAGTAAGATTGGCAACTTGATTCAGATATTGTTTGCGCACAAATACCTCCTTCGAATACATGGCCGTCGACAATATCAAGAGCAAACAATTAGAGGCAACTAAGGGAGAGGGGGTGCCGATTAAGTTATACACATGCGGGTTAGAGGGTAACCTGACTGTGCAAGATTAAGATTCATCGAAAGGCCCTTACATGGAAACAAACATTGTATTACAAACCGGTGTCTTGCCAATGTTTGCCCAAGGTAGCGGATGTTAATTTGGTATTCAGTATTCACCCCTGTACGTGCCCCATATTAATATTTCGGTAGAATTTTGGCAAAGGAAAAGATTCAAAGATTCATTTCGTAAGTGGAATGAAGGTGACGCAAGGATTAAAGGTTTCTTGCGTGGAGCTAATTTGCGGTTACAAACAAGGGGAGGTGTTAGTCGGTCGTTTAATGTCCCGGGAACGCCTTTGGGCTGTCCACGATGCTTGACCGCCGCCAAGGGACTGTTCCCACTATTAAAGTGCTAAGAGGGACATTAGTGTACCCTCTTGGGGCTGTCATCTAAATAATTTAACGTCTTAATTGAGTTCTGGTTTTGCGGGGAGGAAACTGACTTCGCATCTGTTCAATAGTTCAATACACGTTGTAGTATATTTGTGATTTTATTGACCTTTCTTTCAATGCAATGACATGCGTAAGATGGCGTTATTATTTCACTGAGCAGTCTGCTTGAGACAAGTGTAACCTAGCTGAAACGTTAATTGCAAATTCGTAAATCAAATGCATGACCCCATTATCTTCTTACATAATCATAATATTTTAAAGCAAAGTTTTTAAAGTTGTAACTTAAATCAACACTACACACACACTACTATACTTTTATCATTCCGTGTTATGGGTTTATCTTAATATTATTAAGTTTTTATCTTTTTTATAGACAAATCATATCTTAAACACTGGTATCCATTGTTCGTGGCCATTTTGTCAAAAAAGTTTTAATCAATAATTGATACAAACTCAAATATAAAATTGAGTCAAATAATAATTTTGAAAAGTGAGCGTTAACAAACACGCATTTCAATATTTTAGATATGATTTGTCTATAATAATAGATAAAAACTTAATAATATTAAAATTATACCCATATTACGAAAGTATTAAAACACGGCCCTTTAAAAGGATGAAAATATACTAAAATGATTATTGTGTTAAATATTAAGTGTGTAGTAGTGTGTGTGTTAGTGTTGATTTAAGTTACAACTTTTAAAACTTTGCTTTAAAATATTATGATTATGTAAGAAGCCATATTATTTTTTTATGTAAAACAGCCAAGCAATCTTTCCCCCTTAAACTACTACTCAACTATATTCCATTCTGAATCTATATTTATTCAGGGTAATTTTAAAAATCCTCAAACCCGCAATAACTCAAGGGCAGGCGGTGACCGTTGTCCGATAAGCAAGTTAATCCTGTGAATGAATCGCTGGTCATTGTGTGGTGAGGGATACGTTTCTTTTGTCTGCCACCGTCCTACGAGACAATGTAAGGAAACGTCAGCGATCGACACAGGGAATATTTGGGATGTAGACTAAGGTAGGAAAAGAGAAGGCACGGTGTAACGTTTTTTGACATGCGTAATTTTATTTGATTTTTAAAAAGAGTTCTATTTTTTAACAAAATAATAGATCTGTTAGCAAAATAATAGATTTCTCAGCAAATCAATCAATCAATAACTGCCTCGTTCGTCTAGTGGTTGGCGTATGTTCGACTGGGCCGGGAAAGTGTTATTTGTAAAAATATTCTACCAAAAAATGTTTCAAGAGGTGTTTCAATTACATACGAAATATTTTTTTTTCGTTATGCCTATTACTGGTTACTATGTGTACACTTGTACAGACTAAGGTAACTAAGGTAGTCAATGTGATAAATTAATTACTTGGTCTAACTATGTTTCATAATGGTCTAAGGTTTTTAACCTAATAAATTCGGGTTTGGAGTAGACGTTATTTTGTGATTATGATAAGATGAGGGCACTGCGTGGCTTCGGCCATCCTACGCAAGCTTATCATCGCAGATAGTTTAAACGCTCACCACCGAAGCTTCGGCTTGCTGACCGCCTAGTCCCTCCGCGCCTACGCGGGTTTAAATTACACTCAAGAGGTCAGGCAAATTAGTCATATTCATGAACAATTTAAATTGTGTTTGAAACATTACATAATTAAAAGATATTAACAATTAAATTAAAATAGAAATACAAAATAAAATTTAAAAAATAATTAAACAATAAATTCATAAAAATTCATGCTCATTGAGATTTAAAAAATAATAAAAATAATACATCCAAATAAAATAAAGATGATAATGATAATAGTAATAATAGCCATAACATTTCACATCACAATTCGTCAAAAGAGTAAAGACACCTGTCAAAAAGGAAAGCTTTCAATTTCGTCTTAATACGCTCTTTATGTCCTCAGGTAACTTATTAAATAGTTGTACAGCTTGATACTTAGAGTTATGTTTGACTATATTTAATTGCGGATCAATTTTCGACTTTATATCTTTTCTGCGACTCTTTTCCCTTGTCTCTCTTTCTTCACTATTTTCTTAATTAGACTGCCTCGTGACTGTCTTCATCCCCATTGTCATTGTTTAAGTCGAGTCTAGTCAGCACATCTCTATTTTCCATTTTTCTAGCTTACTCCGTCTCGCCAATTTTTCTTAAATCTCTTGCTATTTCATCAGTTTTCCACAACAAGAAAAAAATGTTGGAGATAATGTTTGGTTATTCATGAACATTCATTCCAACATCAATCAAAAAATGAATAAATCGTATACACACTGTTTAACTACTGTAATATATTTATGTTTATAATTTCGTTTCTATTCCATTCTATTCATTCTAAATCCATTGAAATCTTCGTCCAAACGTCTGAATTCTGAATGTCCAGCACATTAAGTACAGCCACAAGGTGGGGGCGGTTTGTCAATCGGGGTGGCTTTATTTTAAATCACCACCTATTGTGTCTAAGGAGCTATCCCCTGCTGACCGTACTAATTTATTTAATTTAAATGCTGAGTATCTGAGCTTACTGTCTACTTCATTAAAATAAAGATGGTAACAGCTTACCAACAGGCGCGAATTGTTATAATGTTAGTAAAAAATATATATTATACTGTTACTTTTTATTGTTTTGTACAGCAAATTATTTTATTTTAAACAAAACACTCACACTTATCGCGGCAAACACATGATCTGTACACATATTTATTTACACTTGCAATCACTACGTACAAATGAACTTATTTATGTTGATTTTGTGGCAAATATTTGTAATAACAAAATGTTTGACTTGGTTTTACTTGCTTCAAAAGATGAAACGAGATGCATAGATGTTTTAACTGCTCTATTTCCACTCTCTATTACAGACAATTGTCAATGGTTTGGGAGCGTTCCATTTTTAAAATTTTAAGGAGTTACTTTGAAGTTAATCAGAGTATTTCCAGACATTAATAGTAATAAAACAATAAGATTGAGTTATTTTTATTTGTTGTACAGTAATGTGTGTGTTTTAGTTTCTTTAGATATATTTTTGGTTTTATTTTTAATTTCTAATAATTGTGTCAGGTGAAAAACACATACAGTATTTATAACATTAATGTCACACAGTCTTACTAACGATCAGGGCGCAGAATATCTGGTGCTAATGTGTTTTGTATTATGTTGAGGTGCGTACCGTGCGTACATTACCGTGCGTACATCAGTAAGATAATGTACTTATTTTAAGTAGAAATAAGTTGTTTTAGAATTGTTCATATAATTTAAAGATTTACCGAAATAAATGTATCTTATTCTTTATTATTTATTCTTAATCAAATGCAACCACTCAAACGATGTTCGTACATTCCACTACAGCAAGTTCACCAATAAAACATCCTTACATCTCAGACAGTAGCTATTACTTCGATAAAATCAACAAACCATAACCAAACTTATTCGTAACACCACAAAAATCCCCTGTTTTATATCTTTGGCAAATTCCAGTATCAGCAAATCTACTAGGCAAACAGCAAGAGAAAGGAAAATCCCAGATTTGCGAACTCCACACTAGCCATCGGATAAATTGACCGGTAATAATAAAATGTAAGGGGTAAGAATGTAGATGGCTATTTAGATAATTGTTAGCTGTGTCCGCACTAACAGTGGGCAGTGTATCGGAAAACTGCCAGATATCTGGGAGGTTTTATTGCCACCCGAGGTGGTCATTTATGGGAAAACTATCAACGGAAAGGAATTGATGACTGCGCATTTCGCTCTTCCCATTTCGATGGAATGACGGGTGTGACAGTCTCGGCATAATCTTTCTGGTTGATTTATAGTGATGGACGTTTGACGTTTATGGCTGATGTTGTTGGAGAAAGTGGATAATATTTTAGAAAAATTATAGGTAACAACATCTTACTAAATAGTGCTATATTACAGACTAATACAGATTAATAATTAAATAATAAAAAAACAAAATCATACCTAACTATGTACAACTGGAAGAGAAATAGAACTAATTTTTTTTAAAGTTATGCGTCAAAAAATACTTCGCATCAATGTCAAATGCGGGTGACGTGCCCAGGAGGCTGGCGGCATTGCCGCGTTGAATTGCAATGCTCAACCTTTGAGCAAAGTAAAAACCAGCCTTCTGATCACGTGAAGTGTCGATCAGTCGTTTTGATATCTCTTTAAAAAGAGAATGCAATGGGCACTCGGGCCCCATGACCCTAGCGTCTCATTTTTTTTTTACTTAATAGAATAGTAGTCATCAGAATGGTAATATGGACTAAAAGTTTATTTTGAATATCTATTGCTAACACTGCCGCAACCGTGCTACTACGAAATTTGCGGAGTAAAATCAACATGGCCGTGGTCAAAACGTCTACAAAATCTATTGATTGAGAATTGCGCAAACTAAACAGTTTAAATATCATTGTTATTCCATAGAAATAATAAGGAATTGTATCTGACGAGGCAGTTGTATGGATAGCTTAGAAGCAAAACCTAGTCCAACAATAAGGATCTGACTATTAAAAGCAAACTATTGAAATTGTTAGTAACAAATACCAACATTGTCCAAAATCTGGTCTTACGAAATATGTTTGGATAGAACTTTTGCTACATTTGTCGGTAGTTTTAAATAAAATCAAAATGTAATACTCTCTTCTTACCCCCGCAATGTTAAATCTCCTTCACCAACACGCACAAAGGTCAGGAGATTCAATAAAGTGCACTGTCGATTTGTTTACACATGTATCCTCCCCTAAGTTTGAGTCAAGCCGTTCAATATAAAACGTTTATGCATAGGGAGGCGCGCTAAGCCGAATATTATGAGACGATGGCCGGGCCAGGTGCTGCTAAAGATTTAAGTTGCAGATCCGACGTTGTTACACGTCGAGAAATGTCGGTCACGTCTTGAATGGCAGAAACTTGGAAAACTATAGACGGTTGTGCTTTAGCTGTGAAAGAGATGGTAAAGTTTATTTTGTGAGTAAAGTGTTGAAAAGAAAGCTTGAAAAAATAAAGGAGCATGAATATCAGGGGCCCTAAACAATAAAGGTGGTTTTGCCCTCTTTTGGCATCCTCTTCTCCTCAATAACTATTATATAAAAATAAATTGTTTATGGTACAATAAAAAGTTTAAAAACAAACAAAGGTGCCAAAAAAAACAATTTCTTTAATGATCTTTGTTAACATTCTTTGAAAAACTTAGAACAAACAATTCGGTCATTTTTAAAGTAAATTTTGCAATATTAATTTTATGGCGAAACCGTGTGTAATATTATCACACAACTGATTCAGTTCCATTCACTGTAGGTTCAATTCATTATTTTTATTAAAATGAAATCTGAACTAACATCGTATATATATCCTCGTCAAGATAACTTCTTTATCAAAAATATCCTCTCTGTAAACGACCCATTGTTTTAATCTTGCAATCAGTTAACTAAATATTACCTACCTAATATTAATTGCATAAAACAATTCCACCCGCCCGCACTTATCTTGCACGTTAACTGTCGTATCTACACAGATACGGTGAACAATGACGTTTTACCTTTTAACAAAGGCGGTGATCTGATTACTGTCCTCCGATGGTCGTCAGTTGACCGTTCTAATTCGGGCCCAGGAAAACCAGTGGTGCATGAAATATTCGCCGGTGAGAGAGCAGAATGACATAGGTGGCTACTGGTAGACAACGCAAAAAAACAATTTTCTCTGTTTGTTCCGACAGATCTGTATAACGGCTCAAACAATTTTGAAAAGATTTAACTTAGGTACTGCTATATGACTATTTATTTAATTATTTAACACTTTATTGTACTCTAAAGATTACAGACAAATAAATATATTACAGTAAGAGTATACAAAAGGCGAGCTTAACTCAGTGCTTGAGTTCTCTTCCAGCAAACCTAGAGCAATAGAAGAGACGATGATGCCATAGAGGGCAAGATAAGAGTACTAACTGACTATACACATAAGGCGTAAATTAGCATAGGTTATTATTGATTGGAGTTGTAGGCAGGATAAGTATTAGAATAGAGTAGAATAGAATAGAATACAATATATTTTATTGCATTGAATGTAGGTATTACAATTGAGATATTAAATTTTTTCATAGGAAGCCATGTAAATACATTCTGTCTGTAAGGAGTGCAAAAGTAACATTTTATTAGAAGTAAAATAACAAGGTTAAAACTAATCACAATATTTTGAACTTAAAATTACGTACCTATAAAACAGTTGTGATAATACATAAAGCTATGTTTTATTATAATTATGTTTATTTACAATGACTGGTCGTATAGATAATCTGTTTCTGAGTAATAACATTTATCAATCAATAATTTAGCAAGTTCTTTTTTAAACTTGTTCAGGGGTTGTTTTACAATAATATTACAATAATAATGCTGAAGAGTTTATTTGTTAGAACGCACTAATCTCTAGAACAAATGGACGAATTTCAATAATTCTGGTTAAAAGCTACAATCTATTTAACATCATGCTACAACAAAGGCTGCAGTCTGATTATTTGCCTCCGATGGTGGTCAGTTGACCGTCATAATTCGGGCCCAGGAAGACCACTGGTGCATGAAATATTTGCCGGCAGGACAAACAGCCTGTGGAAAGCGCAAGGGACAATCGCACGCCATTACACTTCTCACCTGACGGGGCGGTGAACAGTCTGAAATGGACAAACAAAACAAACTGTTTATTTTGTGTGAATATGTGTAAGTATTTTTAAAGCCCATTTAATCCTAAAATAACGTACTTTGTATAGCCTGACTAAGACCTATAAAAACCTATTAATTAATGACTTCTATGTTTACTATTAAAAAATAAGGAAGGTGCAACGTTTCTAAGGTGACATCCTGATCGGGTTCTTTCATATTACAAAAAAAGATAGCATATGAAAAATAATCTTCTAGAAATTCGTTGCCTTAGACGTTTTTTTTTTTAATTTTGGTGTAGAGGTCTTGTTACAAATAGTACATCGAGGAAAAATATACTGAATGTTTCGCTTCACATTTTTTTTTTAACACATAGAACTAAAGTTAAATTAAAGTAATAGTTAGCATCATAATATATTTAACGACTATATTACTAATTTTCGAAGAAACATAGCTCTTATAAGCCACAGACCCATCCATTTCAATCGACAAGTTGACACACACTACAGCCAATATAACATAATAACTCTTTAAACAATTTATCCATAAATTCAATTTATTAATTTAACACAAGACAAAGCGCACTCACGAGCAATAATAACAAACTTAACAAAGAAATAAACCATCGAAAAGGGCCCTAACTCCACCATGACGCATGGGGCCGTTGAAATAATATTATCGTTACGAGTAGTGAAGACACGAATACCGCTTACAAATACGAATATTTGGTAATATTACTATCCGGCGAATACAAATACTTGTGGACACACAAATTTTCATATTGCGTTTTTTCGACCTTACTCGCACGACCAACCTTATTCACAACCATAACTAAGGACATATATTTCAAGAATGTAGTGAAAAATAATACAAAATTACAAACATTATTAACAAGTTATACAGTGAAAAATTTGTACCTAGCTAATTTACTTAAACTGCAGTGTGATAGTCACATAACGATAAACTAATAATAACAACCAATATTATTCTTTTTATTATTCCATTCTGCGCCCCATTCCACTGAAATATTCTTAAACAAATATCATTTTTCTATTCGTCGAATACAAATACTCGTATTCGTTACATCACTAGTAACGAGTACTCATACTCGAAGGAAAATCAACATAAAGTGAATAAAAGAAAATTATGAATCGCACCAAAATAAATTACCCCGTGTTGGCGGCAAAATAACATCACATTTGAATGCCTTTTATGCTTTATGGGCCCGTAACTATATGAAATAAGTCCCGGTACCTTTTATGGGACATGGGAGCACGTACGCGGCATAATTTTTGAATTGTTGCGAATATTTTCAGCTTAGAAACGAAGTTGCTTTTATGTTCGAATGATTAATCTTGTTACTTCAATTATTATATAAACAATCGTAAAAGAAAACCTATTTGTTTGCATATTGTGTTTTATTTCAATTTAGCTTTTTGTGTAACTTTTCACACCGCTACAAACAAATTACGTTTTAGAATTATATACATCTATAAATCATATTGATTTGACATTACGGCGTGTGACGTATGTGTAGCCAGCGCGCCCACACGACCGATGATCGCGCACGCCTAATGTGGGGTCAGCCTAATGAGAAAGAAAACTTGTTTTTGCGTAAACGTATCATGATTTTATAAAATATCATTTTTGATACGATTTTGTTTTTTTTCCGTGCGTCATTTCTCTAATTGTACAGTTGAGTGCAAATATTTTTTTAACAGTTCAACGCAGATACATTTTTGCACGAATCATCAAAGCCGCTTCACCTTCAAAAAATATAGCAGGCTGCGAGCACAACCGCTGCCACTTAAAAGCTGCGGAATAAATTTCCAATAATTACATTATCGAAAACTGTAAGCGCCACCTCACGGCAATTTTTCTCCCACCTCGAAGCCCATAATTCCTAATGACATGCAATAACCGTACCCCCAATTTTCGACATAAACCCGCCATAACAATATCGACATCAGCGAAATTTTTCCTCCGGTATTTTTTATTTGAGAATAAGTAACACTTTTCGGGGTAATCAAAATTTTGCGAGACGGAACCCTGGTGCGGTTGGTGTTTATCGGCCACTCAATTTGATTTTTACCGCCGCACTGATTTTCCGTTTGAGGAATGCTAAACGCACGTAAGGAATGCCAATGAGACTTCGCCATATCTGATTTATTGTGGATACGATTTCAAATATATTGGCGCTCTCTAAAGTCCCTCGGCATTAATAATGTTAAGTTAAATCTATGAGCTTTGAAATGAGGTTTGAAAACCTGAAAAAGTAATGTGAAAGAATAATTCGTTCGAGACTGCTATCCAACTGTTCAGTTTTTTAGTAAGTGATATATATTATTTTATCGTGTAGTCTGTAATGGTACGAATAATAGTTAGTATTAAAAATTCATTTTCTATTTCCAGATACTAATTTGACAGCAAGAACAATGCCCAGCTGTCATTAATCTATTGTTCTTGCTATCAAATTAGTATCCGAGATTAAAAAATGAACTCTAGGTTACAGGTACATTGTAACCACATAAGTACCTACTTCCTCCAATCCTATAGTCGGTTAGCACTACCATTCCTAAAATTATCTTTACTTTCTTATATCCAACAGTAAAATCCACATCATTCCCATTTTACAGCCACCGGTCAATGAAATAAAATCACCACACTCGCAATCCCTGGGGTGTATTGCAAAAGTTGTATCTGACAAATTTGATGCTCATCTAAATAACAGTGCGGCATTCCGTGACCAGTGGTGCGGAAACGTCGTATATTTAAATTCAGTGCGGTCCGGTCGATGCGATGTTTCAATTGTCATACTCTATACCTTCCTAATCCAGTTATTGGAGAAGGGTGCGACAACTCCATTTTTATTTATTTGTATTATTGCCTTACTACGTTTTTGTTATGCTTTGAAAAGTGTGAATTTATTCAAAGCCTTTTTTTTAGTTAGATAGTAATATTGTATCATAGACAAAAGTTTTTATAATGGTTCATTTATAATAATAGCAACCTTGTATCTAATACATGTCCCACTGCTGAGCTCGGTCCTCTTCTCATGATGAGAAGGGTTAGGTCATAGTTCACCACGCTGGCCAAGGGCGGATTGGTAGACTTTACTCGACCTGCAAGACTTTTTTGGCACGATGTTTTACTTCACCGTTAGCGAACGATAATTTCTATGATCAATACACACATATCTTCGAAAAGACGAAACTTAACGATTTATTGACAGAGGTGTGTGCCGTGGGTTCGAACTCGAGACCTATGACTCCGCAGTCCTGAGGTCTCCAATTTGGCTATTTTTTTGTTTTATTTACTACGCCCACTGCGAACCAACGTGTAGTCCACCTGATGGTAAGTGGAGTACAGTCCATGTACATCAACAATCCACAAAAGCAGATTATAGACGCGTCGCTGCAGCTGAGGACTACGGTGTTATGCCTCATGTGCCAGTAATTTCAAGGCCTGATCTCACCACCAACACAGTGGAAGCACTACTATTTGGCGGCAGGTTAAAGGTGAGACGGTGGTGCTAGCGCCCTGGAGCTCATTCATAAGAGCTCTACCACCAGTAAACTATTGGTATTGCTGCCCTTTTATAACTTGAATCATTTTATTTAATCTCAATAAATATTATTATAATATTTCTAATTTTAAAATCCAAAAATCCAAACCTCATGCCCCATAGCACCGTTTACCCTCCAATACACTAACTAAACACCCGTATCACCACGTGAGAGTCGTTTACGCCTAAGTGCACATGTCACCCGATAAGAGCTCCAGCATCAGGCTTCTGGTCACGTCTCCGAGTGCCGCCTCTCCCGTTTATGACTAATGATGGGCTCACATGCGTCGCACCTCATATCCCGCTTTATATTCAAATAGCAAAGCTTCCTGACCCTGATTAATGCTGTTTTCTTTGCAAACATTTGTTAGCGTCTTTAAACTGAGACGTGTCACGTTATGTGTTTTTGATGAAGGAAACATTCATTAAAAGTTTATGGTAGACAACAATGCAATCATTTTTTATATTCAAAATTTAAAATATTAAAAGGAATACCCGCAAAATGATACAAACGTCTTGTAGACCTAAAAAAATAATAATTTTGCGGTCTGTACTTTAAAGATATTTAAGAAAAAAATATACAAGAGGTTGTGAGAGGTGTTACGAAAAACTTTGTAAAAAATTATTTTTTTAATTTTTGTCTGTCTGTCTGTCTGTTTGTTCGTAAGCGCATCTCGCAAAACCTACAGCATGGAATTGGATGCAATTTTCACAGTTGTGTAGCTGAAGGACTAACTTAAAAACTTGTATATTATTATTATTTTTTATCTTTGTATTTTATTTCTAAGGGGGTAAATTGGGTGATGTAAAATTGGAAGTTCGTCAATATTAAAGGAAAATGTATGGAATACGGCACATATTTTCTTTAAAGTAAATAAGTAAATGAACTGTAAGATAGATTTAACATGGGATCGAAATATCAGATCAGATCAGATACACTATGAAACCTGTAGTCTATGCCTAGATTAACCACAATGAAAAATATATACATCTAATATGTATTTATTTTTCTACATGCGGGACTATTCAGAAAACTATCTTTATAGTTCGATACTACGATTATGTTTTATTAGCAAAAATGTATGTACTGCAAAGCGAAATTATTCCCACAAAAGATTTCAATAACAGAAGCCATAATACAGCACGTATGAATAATGTAACAAGTTTGATTGAATTAAGTGAATCGCTCCTTTAAACAAATATTTGGCTCGTTCTCATTTGTAAGACGTCTGGCAAGGTACTGGGTTCGGGTTTCGACTTATACAAATTAATAACAAGATAAAGAAACTCGGCGGGTCTTAATTCATTAATTAACCTAATTGTATTTGCCATTGCGCCCATTATTATTGTTTGTAATTTTGTTACAGAGTAACTGTTTTGAGGGAATGTAACCCTTTTTATTTGAATTTCAAACCAATAAGAATTTGAAGTTTTTCAGAATGAGATATTTAAGATAGTAGTTTTTTTTTGATACACAGTCTTAAATTTATCAAGGATCAATGACTGCTATAAGCAAAATTATATGAGCATCACATTTTTCTCAAATATTATATTTGCCAAGAACCAGTTAAAAAAATATTGAATAAAAAGAAAAAAAAATATATTAATATTTTTCTTAATTAAATATGTATAGTTGTAAATATGAATACAGATTCAAGTAATAGAATAAAATATTATAATAAAATAAAAAGTTTAAATATTAAAATGTTAAATGATATTTAAAAACTTTAAACTTAAGATGATATTTAAAAACTAATAACGCCCACCATTTTCTAAAGTGGATTTACTTTGCCTACTTGCTTTAAAAGCCCTGGAAACTCACTATTTTCAAGTATTGTCACTATACTAAAACACAAACTAACGAATTGGCTTACTGGTTAAAGTTACTCTGTGTCATATCATGTGGCCGTCCCGAGATTTGCCTGATTGCCATAGAAAGGGGTCGGAATCAAAAAGTTTTCGCAAGAAAAATTTGCTCAATTTAAAGAAAGGGAATAACCGCCGGATAGCAGGCGGCGCCGCCGAGTTTTCGAAGATTTTTCACTTTCAACGTTAATTGCTACCGAAAGTAAAATAAATCTTTGCTTTTCTTGAGGCTTGTTTTCAGCTAAAGCCCTGAGCTAATCAATTAATTAAACTGTTTATGTTTTACGGAGAAAATATTGGTTCTTTCTAAAACTTTCCCGGACTTTTC
This sequence comes from Hypena proboscidalis, assembly GCA_905147285.1. Taxonomy (NCBI): domain Eukaryota; kingdom Metazoa; phylum Arthropoda; class Insecta; order Lepidoptera; family Erebidae; genus Hypena; species Hypena proboscidalis. The sequence goes on from LR990132.1 coordinate 6,759,155, forward strand.
TTCCTGTTATTTTTTTCTGTACAGGTGATAGAGTACAACTATAAAGTGTGGGGTGGGGAGATTGCTTTTCTGATTATTATTTACTATAGCGAAGTTTGTAAATAAAATAGATACAAAATATCTCTCCCCGTGCGCGGATCCATTCGACGCGCTATCGTAACATTTTATCATAGGTGTAATAGAAATATCAACCGATAGTAAAAAAGTTCGGTTTCGCTTTGAACTGTTATTTGCAAAGTTTTTCTTCACGTTTATTGTTTGTTTTGATACATGTCGCTCATAAAAGGATTCAATTATAATTTGTTACGAACAAATTACATTATAAGGGTAGTTTATTGACAGATAAAGGATAAAGAAGTACTTGCAATACTTTTTATTTCTTAAGCCCAGTGGAAAGTTTTCTTGCATTTGAATAAAAAAGCAAGTAAGGTGTGTCTTCTAAGTTTTACATTAACAGACTTTCAGCAAAGAAAATATTAACTTGGGAAGTCGGGACTTGCAGGTAGGTACTCCTGTCCCCTAAGTAGCGCAGTTGGAAAAGATCAACATGTTGGCAACACTTCACGGACACTCAATTTAAAAAGTTTTGCTCTTTGTTTTGTCCTGAACAAACTCAATTAAATGCCCTTTGCCTTTGAAATATTTAATGTGTATTTTACTTTAGGTTCTTTTAACGGCCCTCTAACCTAATTTTAAGTTTGATAAACCATCTATTTGGATTTGAAAGGGCAACGTCATTATTTACACACATGAACTAATTTATTTGCGAAGATTATCTACTAAGGGGTATTTTAATCAACGTCGACAAGTACCAGGCAATCAGAACAGAGTGGAAGTGGGTGTTCCGGAATTAGAATTGAATGTAAATGTGCGGGCTTTATCGGGGATTATAGTGTTCGTCTGCGAGTGGGAGATAGTTGAGGCGGACGCTGGCCCGTCCGCAGCTTCGTATTAATATATGTTAGATACTACCACTTTATCATGACCTACCCTGCCCCTTTGCTTACCTAAGATATTAACTCCTAAAGAAGTTGATTTAGGGATTTTCAGGTATCAAGGTATTTTGGTCGCCGCGAGGCACCCGTATCCTGGAAGTCCTCTTTAACAAATTTTACTGCGTACTAATCCGCCCTTGCCGGCACACGGCCTGTCCAACCCTAACATGTCTTGTTCTGTTACCAGTTATGAAGCTATTATCCCCATATAAATCTAGGTTATAAGGGGTAGCTTAACTCGGTTTTGGGAATATCATTAATTTGGAGTTATGCTTTATGAATGTGTCTGGAAGGTTTTAAACTTGTATATTTTAAAGATGGTGTTACAGTAAAATAACATAAGTCTCATAGTTTCTATATATAAATTAGAAATAATTAAAATCTTGTTAAGAACGGATATTTTTCTTAAAAGATAAGAATTATCTATCAGGTTATTTGGAAAGTAATTGAAGCAGACAAAAAAAGTAGAACAAATCGAACATAATAAACTATTTCACTGCTGAAAATCGGATTGAACATAACATTACATCACGCCTATATTACCCAAAGGGTACGGCAGAGGTGTACAACACCTGCATTTCACCTGAGTGAGCCTATCGCCACCCACCGGGCTCAATTCCAACTCCGTGCTGCTATTGTGAATTTCCTAATGGAACGTTTTTCATATAACACTTTGCTCCACCCGGGAATCGAACCTGAGACCTCGCGGTGAGAGGCGTATACGCTAATCATAAAATCATCGAGGCAGTTATCGTAACGGTTTTAATTCTAACAAAATTATTTCAACTAATACAAACGCTACAACCTGTTTCAATTCCAAAGTTTGTATCATTAATTAAATAATGTATTGGGAAACTGTATAACTCAAAGTATCATTAGAGTTGGCTTCGTACTTGGTACTGATGGTATGAACGACAGGGGAAGAAGAACATAGTCCATATGAAAGCGGCAAGCGGAAAGTAATTTAAGACATGACTGAATGAAATGAGTGAAATTTGCCATATTTGGTATAGAAGATGAATTTAAAAAAAGGTAATTTATTTGGTAAGCTCAGTACAAGAATGATGAAAAACTCTATTCGTACTGAATATACAGGCTGTAAATGAAATCGTATCAAAGCCTACCAGAGATTCAGTAAATATATGATTCTGAGACTCTGTATACAAAAATATTACATTTGCAATTTGCCGGTCAATTAGCTTTCGATGAATAAAAAGTATTTGTGAAAGCTTATTCATTTGTGATTTTCTAGATATGTAATTTTTTCCAAGAGCGATATTCGCGACAAAAAATATTGCACCCAAGTTCCTGATAACTATGTACTGAATCACTGCTAAGCGGCTTTGTCTCGGTGTCATTTATACGCAATATAATAATATTATCTACTAAAAATCATGATTAAAACAAATATTTCTATAGATAGCGGTGATAATACACAACTAGGCAAGTGAAACTTTTATTTTGTCGCCTTCTGTCATCTAGGCGAGCCCTGACCGGGGCCTGTAGTTCACAACAGAGTAATCGATCTGATAAAACGCTCTCGCCCGCTTTGCCACTGTAACCTCTACCCATAATCTGTCAATCCGTCCAAACCGCGCATTAACTAAATGGCTCGCGTAACGGGATATTCCCGGCCGGGAGGAAATAGTAACAGCAGTTAGGATAGTCTCACGCGATTCGGCTCATGCACAATAAAGCATAGAACTGCCACCCGGGAAATGGACCTTGTTATTTGATGTGTACCTGAGTTTGCATGTTTCGTGGATAAGTAATTGGGTATTTGATTTGGTTAGGTAAGGCTGAATAATATACGGGGTGGATGTAATACTTATTGAAACCAGAGTTTTTTTCCAAATAAAAACCACCCAGTATCTAAGACTCGATACTCTGAATTTTATTTGCTGCTTTGGTTATATCCGCAAAAGACTGGGTGACAGTTTTGAATTGCTTATCATTTCAGACTTTCTAATATAATTAATTGTAATATGAATAACAAAATTCATTTCTTAAAAATTGTGGTAGAAAATTAAAAATGAAAACCTAGCAATTTTTTTAGTAACAACTAATTTTAAAACTTACCTACTTCCATTGTTTGCAAGTACATTTCAACATTTAAAAACAACTGTCTTTACCACAATTCTATTTAGAAAAACAACCGCCATTTACCTTTTTACGCCAAAAAACATGAAATGCAACTCGGCATTCAGAAGTTCACAAACAATAGGTAGACACGTCACCCAACAAATATATTCAGCCGGGATTCGCATTATCGCTGTTTGACTTCACATTAAATCTTAGACTCAGCCCATAAATAACGCAAACTTTTATCCCACTCGAAATAAGCACTCAAAAATGCAAAAGGCAGAACGGCATAGAGCACGTTCACTAAATTTATTTTGTTTCGCACAATTCAAATAACCATAATTCACCGACGGAGGAGACTAAGCCTATCTAACGATGTAATGAAACGCCATTAAGTTTGGAAGTAAAGCAAGTTTAAGGAAATGCGTATTTACTTTCTTACCTTGCAGATAAAGATGTTACTTTTCGATTTATTGATCCGACGGGTAGAGATAATGGGGAACTTCGCGGTTTGCCTATCGGCACTCCAGAATTTAACAAAATTAAAGTTTAAGTCGTTGTAAAAATTAATTAGCAAACCTTCTAAAAACTTAATTAAAATAACATAACGGACTGTATGAATCAATGAAAAAAAAGAACAAATGAAATTAATCTCAAAATGAAACCCAACCCAATACCTATCGACATTTTAAAATCCTCATAATAATATGCAATTCTCCCCAACATTCAATCAACCATAATACCTGAAGCGTATATCAGAAGTACTTTTACAAGGAGTCGACCCACCACCCGCCATCTTGCCCATTGCAAATATAATTAGGTAGTTTGCATTCCCGCCGCGCGGCCCGTATGAATTCTACCTATTGTCTGACATTGGACCTTTGGAGCTATATCATTTTGCACCTATCGCCTCCTTCCTTCATCTAAGGGAAGGGAAGCAAACGGGAAACGGAAAAACGCGTTATGAAATTTAAAAAGGGGTTCCATCTAACATAATTGTTTCGACTGTTATGAAGAACGATTACTTGCAAGCAGGAAAACATACAACAAATCCAAATAACCTAGAGCAATTCTGTAGAAAATAAAATAAACACAAAACATCCATTTAACCGCTAACTAGCTGTTTCGTACACCCTTGTTTGTTCAGTCTGCACCCATTTGTTCTGAGACAGTCCCTCAACCTTTGTATAAAAATATTAATCTCGCGATGCCTCTTAATTGATATTTATGCATGGATGGAACCAATTTCCATGAAGGCTGGCTGTCTGCGGGCAACCAATACCTTCATATTTTATTCCATAAGTGCATCGTTAAGTTAATGAGATGCTGTTTACTACCAATACAATTATCCGCCTCACTTACTATGTTGAGGATAAAAATATATTAAGCCGAGCCGCATACATTAAAACCTGAGGTATTAAATAATTTTGCAGACTTCATTGAACTCTGTTAGTCTATTTCCGTCCCATGATTGAACGTTCAATAGAAGAGGATTTCGATCAAAGCCCGTCAAAATTAAAAAAGTCAAACGTGATTATTACGAGGGCATAGGTTTTAAATATGTAAAGCTGGCACATTAGACAGTCTGGCGGAGGTAGCTGTGTGCCGTCTAGTCTCGACTGGAACGAAGCTTCATTGAGCTGCGAGTGTGCTTCGACCTAACGAATATTTGATCATGTGAAGAACATGGATTTCAAAACTGTTTCTGCAAATGAATTATTCGAACAGGAGCCATACTTTGTAACTGAAATTTCAAATGCTAGACGGGCCTGTTTTTACTTATTCCTGAAATTCAGATTAGCACGTGACGTTTTGACATTTGAAATAGAGAATTTTGAGCCCAAAATGAAGAATCAATTCATCGAAGCAACTCAAAAAAATTGAAGTAAATTTCCGTGATGGCAAATTCCGTTGACGAAACGAGGCCCAGTTATGCTGTATCCTCCATCTACATACAACATGAAGGAACAAAACCGAAACAGCGTAAATTAAAAACGGTGGAAAAAGGAGCATTCACAAGAGGCCGGGCGGCGACACGGACAGGTTATGACAAATATGTGAGCCGATGGCGTTAATGAAAATGTACCTTTTTAAGAAAAAAATGCGACGAATTCGAGGAGTCCTAATGTTTGTATGAGGGATCGAGGTGTCTTGGTCCCTAAACAATACTTTTTGTCTTTTAATTAAGAACACTTCAACGGTTTTGCTGTAGCTAAAGAATAAATCAAGTAAATAGATTAAAAAGACCTCAATAGTAGATATTTCAAGAATAATGATATTTCTAGCAATTTGTTCTTGAAATAAAGCCGAGAACCTTTCTAATATTAACATTATTCGTTTTATACAAAAACTGATTTATCACTAGACTTAAAAAGAAGAAAATTGATTAATCCTGCTACGATCAAGACTATTATCTCCCACTCAAATATCACCGCACCCTTCCCAATATACTGGTCTAATTTTTCACAAATCACAAATAGCGAGCATTTGTATGTACATGAGCATCGGAACTTAGCAGACAAATGGTTTAATTAACCTGATGGCGCTGTGACTGATCGCCTTGGATTCGCAAATTTCTACGCAATTAGAAACACTTGCAAATTTCATACCAATTAGGCAGCCGCCCAAATCGCGCCCTCGTAATTGTTTTTGAATGTGTTACCGTAGTTTGCGAAGAGCGAGATTTATTTAGCTTTTGGTGAAGCTTTTGACTCCGTATATCATTATGAGCATACACGCATAGCTTTTGTTGAATCTGTAATTATTTTTCCGATAAAATTTAGATAGTATAATTAGTAGATAGATAGTATAACGACCTAATTTTAATTATTCCACCACTTGACAAATTGACAGTCTTATACAATGTTTCACAAAACAAAAGAAATCACTGGAGACATCCTTTTGAATTATTCGCATTTCTGGGACAGACGCGGCCGCACGTCGTGCAGAGCTGAAGTCTGCAGCCTTGACAGCTAATTAGGACCTTCATTGTTAAACGAATCTTTCAGCAAACTCATTTTCGGATACGAAATAGACCTCAATAGGATGCCACAGGGTTCAATTTTGGTCCAGCAGTAATCCAAGATTCATTAATTCCTTTCTTAAATATTTCGAGTGCTGGAAAAATACAATAATTCGCTGTGAATGGCGGCCATTGTATTGAGCCAGTGTCCAGGAAGGATGTTTTGTCGGGGTGTTCTTTTTATTGCCAAATTTGCGTTTTATGGGCTGTCACAAAGGGAGCGTTGAGGGAATGTGACATTTCTACACCCTTGTGACTGTTTTTTTGCGTTCGGTTTACGATTAACTTGATACTACACCAAAACAAAATATTGTTAGTAAGTTAAGTAGTATTCTGGACGTTTTTTTGGTAAGATTCATTTTCTGAAAGGATCAACCTTTTTGTATAAACACTATTCACCATAGTTTAATTAGTCCACATAAATTATGTACTATATAATTCTAGGTATGTTTTTTTTAATTTTGTGATGACCTAAGCATAAAATAACTTCTAATGATATATTCAAAGAATGCCTTTGACGGAATGACATAATTTCGAATGACGCGTTTGAATTCTTTTCTTTGCTTTTCGTGTCCCTTCAAGAATTCCTCGGAACCCTGTCACTCCTCTCTGTGCCCCAAGAAGAAGAACAGTCCTAGGTGCTAACTCTCCTTATGCCAGGTTATGTAAGGTGATTAATAGTTGCAGTGATCAAATTGATGTTCACTTCGACTCATTGAGTAGGTTAAGGTCCGCTATTTTGAAGTGTCTTCGTGATCTAGACTAAGTTTTGTTATTATAATATTTTTATTTTTTAAGTTACTTTTTTCTCTTATATTGTTTATATTCTAGTGTTTATTCTTTTTTTTGTTTTTGTATTTGATACTCCAGTTTGATGTATTACATATAAAAAATAATATTTTAAGTGTTAATATACCTATTTAGCGTTGCTTTATTCTATGCATGCTGAGTTTACCTTTAAGTGATTGTTACACTGTTATTGCACAGTATTGGTTGTTAATTTATTTAAACATGTAACTTGTGTAAACAATTGTTGGTGAACCAAATAAAACAAAAAAAAAAAAAAAAAAAAATCATAATCATGTTCTTTTATGCAAAATTTATGTACATAAATCGGAAATGTTGGCCTTCCATCAATTCGCTTTCTTGCAACATTCGGTCTGCTGACAATTATTTCTGGAGCGGTCCCCCTTGTCTCACTAGCCGATGTCCAGATGCGAACGACTTTGAAATATGAAGGATATTTATAACATTCTGCGTATTAGAAATGGTCAATTGGTGTTTTAAACTTGCTTTTGTATGCCTCTAGTCTGTAGCTGTAGAGTACGGAGATAATTTTGCTTTGTGCAATCTTATCTGCAGCACTGTAATGTGCTATCTCAATGGTAATCTAGGTGTTGTCATTGACTAGAGTAAAATAAAGATAAATATACAAACATATTGATAAATAAAGATGCACAAATAATGTACTTGTTTCGTTTAATTAATAACGTAATAAGTCATATTTTCCTCAAATATCCTGGAATAACAATTTAAGGAAAATTTTAGTGCTGAGTTTAAATGTTATTTTGTACTCAGAACTAAAGTTTAACGAAGTATATTAAATGAGCCAAGGGAAATGTTTGTAAACAACCAAGTAACAAAAATATTTATAACGTGACCCAGACGCATTCCGATAAAAACGGGATTGTGGTCACCGTCACATCATTGACCGCTAACTCGGACCGTTTTCACTTTCGATCACACGAAATGTACCAGGAGCGCAGTAACCGCAAGAGTCAATAAAATCGCGGTGAGCGAACGAGGGCACGCGAGGGTGTCGCCTGTCGCCGGCCGCGGTCGGACGTGACGCAGCGTCTGACGACGGTCACTTTATTGCTGACCTCTGTCTACCTCTGCGCTCCTAATCACTCTGTCGATACTTTGCATTGATTTTATTCTACTTTTTTGTTAACAAAAGAGTTTTCTTCTATTGTTATTGGGTTTAATTTTATGACTAGTCTCAAAATATTACTACTAGTATGTACATTTAATTTACATCATACAACTTTTTACTCAACCACACCCCTCATTAATGACAGACGTATGCAGGGATCGGTCCATTACATGAGTAGAAAGACAAACAACAGTTTTGTAGCAGTTACTAATCCTTGTTCAAATTTGCTTGACCCTACTGGCCATATCGGGGGAATGATGAGCTTCATGATTAGATCCATATTAATTTTGGCGGGCTTGCCCAAATATGTTGTTGTGTTATATTAGTGTTTTCGATAAAAACATATGAAAATTGTTTTATGTAAACCTCTTCGTTTATATGAGCTCCGTTTACTCGTACAAATTGTCTGACCTCGTTGAAGGACATCGCCACTTTAGGTGACCTAGCTCGTTTTCGGTCTTTATAATTAACGCAGCAATTATTTATTAATACACTCAATTAATGTTAATTAAAACATCTATGAATGGAACTCAGCAGAGATTAAACTTCCTCGAGTTAACATTTGAAAGCTATTATTTGACTTTAATCAGATTGAAAAATGATTCAACATTTATACGGCTATGTGTGTTGGCTTCCCATTTAAACTTTTCTAACTCCAGAGCACCGACGGACCGGAGCTCGTTACCGGCGGATTATTAAATATTGAAACAGTGTTTGCGAGATGAAAGCGGCTTCCTAGACGACCAGAGCAAATCCTGCAACAAAGAACAAAGAGTACTTTATCTCAGCAAAATTTATTTCAATCTACAAAGCAAATAAAGTACCGCGAGTTGTGGTGTAAATATTTCTAGCAAGTTACTCAATATTCGCAGACACGAACCGTCCATTGGACACATTAGATACTGATCCGGGAGTAAACCTCCGTGATTGTGGGATTAGGAACGGAACGGACTAAAAAGAGATACAAGACTATCTCAATTTCATTTGAATGAACAAACATTCCGAAACATTTAAAAGCACACGGCCCTGTAACATTCCGGTTTGTAAAAAGTTTGTTATGTTTTGTTAAATGTTTTGCGTGTCCCTTTATATTAGGCATTTAATGCCAACTTTTTAATTTTGATGTTTTAATTTATTTTTCTATTGATTATATTTGACCGTAAATATATAATAAAAATTTGCATCTTCACAAAATTATATCGCGTTCGGACCAATGAGACAGACTTGAAAAAATCACAGACATCAATTGAATAAAGTTTAAAGCGTATATGTCATTTGTAATAACAGTAAATCCGCTCAGTTTATCAGTCGCGCGACACCCAGGGGGTGGTTAATTGTGAAAAGAAATCTTTGCTCTTTGAGGCGCGTGCCGCGAGGGGACGCTATTGATTTCTTTTGTTTTATGCTGATTGAGACACCTTCGCAGTTCCAATCCGCGATCCGCCACCCTCCGTGTGAACGCCTGACAAAACACTTTATTCTAAAACGAACGAAAAATTGCAATAAAGGCCCCGATTATCGTGGTGGAGCATTTGATAGATTCGACGCAATTGGGTCGATCCACAAACAAAATTTAAGCTTCAGTTCAGTAACTAGAATGAACAGAGAATCTCTTCTTGATAAAGTAAAGATTGAATAAGGCATTAGTTATTAATAGCAAGATTATGTACAACACTTGTATCAATTTAGCTTATTACACTTTAAATATAGCTTTATAACTACATGAGTCATAAATCTTCGTCTTAGATCCGCCTGGTGACAACCCTCAATCAGATCGAGCACGTGTCACCACTATCTGCACCATCCAATTCAAAAACAGACCCAACTAGTTAAACTTTAAAGATTAAATTCCCAAAATCCCTTACACAGGGTGTGGTAAGCCAATCAACATTAGTCCCTTTGATCACTTCTAGCCTCATTTATCTCGCGATTGACTGCGAAAGAAAAAATTAGATTGCGATTGCCACCTCAACGCGCACGATACCGTCAACGATTTTTTTCGAGGACTTTACTAATGGCAGTCTGTTTTATCTCGAGCCCCTAATGCCCTTATGCGGGTGACACTAATAAGATTTTTACACGTTAATGACAAAGATTATTTGGATACTGCAAACAATTGATGCCTTCTATGCAAGTGGAGATAGATTTTTGTTTTAATTGCGAATTGTCTATTGTAAATTAGCAATTCGGAATTGATAGATTGATTAATCATTTCTAAAAACTGTTTTCTTACAAATGCAGTTTTAAGGCATTAAAACAAAATATTGGATAAACTTTACTCAAGTTTTCAACTGTATCTGATAATGTGGTACAATCAGTTCATAGTTAATGACAATGATACATTATAGGTGTTATTAAGTTGAAAAACGTCACTGCAAAGGCTTTTCTAAACCACATTATAACTAGTTTCAATATCATACAAATTACTATGTATAACATTACCAATATATACAGTAAGTACGATTTTAATTTTAGTTGTGATTTCATATAACATAATCAAAACTGTTTACCCTCCCTAAATTTGTTATCATTCACTCTACATAAACTAGCTTACTATTTATCTTAACGGTCACATCGCTCAAGACGAATAGATAATAGCGTCGCCATCCTAAACAAACAAACCATTGAATTGCCAACGTAGGGTCCACACTTCGGTCTTCGATTTGAGCCACTACATTAATTCGGGTGTTCATTAAAAATGCCATCAAGACTGTTAACGAAGTGGTGCGCAATTAAAGTCGCCGCTGACGTCACACCCTCGGTCCTAGAGTACCTCCTTGAGGGACCCTTTGAACTAGGAAGACACCTTGAGACGAATTGAAAAATTGATTCGTTATCGATTTGGGAATATCTCGATTATAATATAATGGAAATTTTGATGAAGACCATTGAACTGGAACAAGTGGCAAAATTTAAATTTCTTGGGGTCCAGACCTGACGAAGTTGAGATGCAAAGCAGTTAATATTCTACCTTCATCACTTGTAGACTTGAAAGAGCTCTCATTTAAATAGAAACATGCAAAATAGAAATGATAGTCCGTTTTTATTTAATTCTGTCTAAACCAGAGTTTAAACAGTCCAATAAGGATGCTTTAGTGCCTCGATGATCTAGTGGTTTGCGTATGCGCTTCTCACAGTGAGGTTTCAGGTTCGATTGCCGGGTCGGGCAAAGTGTTAGTTGGAATTATGCCCGGTGGATGGCGATAGGCTTAACCTCTATCCCAAGGGACTTAAAACAGGTACACGTAATTAAGGTGCGTGATGCTATGTTATGTTATAAGGATGGTAATTATTTGGGTACTGGGGGTTTTCATACCACAAGTTTCGCGACATAACTAAAGTTTTCAAAATAATAAAGAGTAACAAACTTAAGAAGTAAAATAAACAATAACAAAAACCAAATTGTTGTAACTTCTGACGCTAGACACCAAAACCAATCAACTCCCCAATTGATAAAATCTCCTTGCCTCTTGTTTCGGCGGGTCCTAAATAAATATGCTAAAATAAGAGTTTTTCCAATGACGGCTCAATGCCAAACACTTGAGATCGCAATGAGGATTTTGAAATAAAAAGTGGGCGTCCCGAAGATTGACAGGTGCGTCTTTATAAGTCCGGTGCCAGGTGCAAGGATTTGAAATGAAAAAATGTGATTGCTGACTTTATGAACGTTTTAGCAAAATGAGACGAAATATTTCGAACCCTGAAGATTATTAATTGCAGTGGGCGAAATGTTTCGTATTTGCTTTTATTAGCAGAAGTGGGATCATGCTGACTTTGTAATACGCTTAATTGAGAATGTATTTTATTTTGATTTTACTATAGTATCAATTTAAAAACACTACTGTACAGACGCTATATTATAATAACTGTGAAATAAAAAAAGGAAACGAAAACAACCGCTGACTTCGCAAAAACCCCGGGCTAATTGACTTATTTGAGTTTCATACCTCAAACAGCATAAACTATCGCACACACACTCAAGACTACTACAGTCCCTATACAAACACAACATTAAAACAACAGCGTATTCATTCTCACTTTATGATCGCAAGTTTACATAGGTCCACACATACAGATAGAACGGGTTTAATCTCATCATACGGGTATTGCAGACAATGGAGAACCACTCGGACCAGAGTCTGCATACTGTATCTAGCCCCTACACTTATTCCGCTGGCCTAAGCAAATTTTCACCGCCCATCTCTGTTGGTTTTTCGTCGGATTCCTATTTCTTCACTTCTGATTATATTATTTCATACTTTGGGTAAACAATGGTTGTACCCCAACCCTTCCGCACTATTCGTTTCGGTGTCAAGCTTTTTGGTATAGAGATGGACTTTTAATTTTTTATGGCTAATTAAAGATATGACACCATTTTTTTTATTTCTATCTGGCTTTGTATTAATTAATTGCTGAAACATACATGGTTGATTAGGCCGGGTGTGTAAATCTGTATAACAGTTTTTGTATTCTTTCCAACGCCATATAACTATTTCAAAGCAGCTATCTTCAGTTAAATTATTATTATCTTTTAGTAGTCAACATAATCTAATTCTTTTTTTTCATAATAAATAGAAAAACCACTCAACATTAACAGAACTGTTATCCAACTGGTAAAACGTAGATCAACATGAAACGTAGAGTTGAACAAGCACTCTCCGCACATAACGAGCGTTTTATAAATATTTTTCCGGAGGTCTAACCGCTGTAAAAGGTTTTTGTATACGTTGCTTTTTGCCTCCTTTTGCCAGCTAATCCAATATTGACCACCCCGCCAGGCTATTGACTTATGTTTGTGTTACTCATAATAATTCGACGGGCAACGCTCGCCTTTTATTATTCAAAATATCAATTTGCTCGACTTGCTTTCTTTTACCAAGAGCGCGCCATTAATTTTATTATGCATACTTGACTTCGAATAATTAATTATTTAGTTGCAATTTCTGAAATTAACAAGGTACGCATAGAAATTATTTTATATTGTGAGGAAACTCGCCTTAAAATTACGATATACATGAAATGAAAAGATAGGTAAGGCACGTTACAATGTTCAAATTTAATTTTAAAAGGGTGTAGAAGAAATGGTTTCCGTTACCCACAAAGTCATCTGTGGTATCTAAATGTTAATCTTTGGTCAGTCGCGCAAAAATTATGTTTTTCGGACTGTACCGAAAGTTACTGGTGTGGAAACGGACCACCCACGCAAGACTCATTTAATTTACTGTTTGGTAACACGACTTTCACACACTCCAATGGATTTATGCGCGCCGAGTACAAATATGTACAGCGAGCATTATTTAAATAAATCGGGGGCATACAGTAACGCTGAATGACGTCAAGTGTCTCAGAAAAATGCCATTACCACCATCTTAATGCAGAAAAGGCTTTCAAAAGGCTCCGTTTTATTTCGCGTCAATTTCTACAAAGCGAAATGACTCCAATTTGAATATGTAATGGCGGCTTAAGATAATCGTCCCTGGCTTACACTAATAAAGGCGCTCCAACTTTAAAACGAGAATCGTATCAAAAGAATCGAACAATCGTTCGATTCGGGGGAGGTATAATTTATTCGAGTGTGGACCGCCATTTTGCGGCGGGGCGTTCTCCGCTATCGCGCGCCGGAAGACGCTTTAAGACATTGATGCTGATTCTTTTTTTTATTATGCTCCCCTGGATTCCGTTAAAGACGCTAATATAAAGCGGCCATATATAAATAAGCCGCCTTTGTAAGGCTGCTGTACAGACAGGAAACCGAACGACCCCTCGCCGATGGAAAACAATCTAAATTACATTTTCACGCAACTTCAAATGTCTTATTAATTACGTACAACTTTTCAATGCCATAAATTTTCTTTTAACGCTTCCTCCTCTAAATCGGCTTAATACACAACGCTGGCTTTGCATACTGATCACTCAATTGTATTGTGAGATATCTTATGCTACTTTCTTCTCTTTGCTCTCATTTACTTCTTAGAAATTTACTTAATTCTCATTAAAATTATTTTGTCAACTGAAGCTTAAAATCCGATGTACCTCAGAATAGGCGAAGAAATTTCAAAATCCATCACATAAATAACAAAAAAACCTTACCATCTGTTTAAAGCGAACACCCTAGTAAAATAGAAAATACCTGGCAGCCATGATTTAGTGGAGCCTTTAGACAGCCGCGATACGCCTTCATCACCTCGAGAATGACCCGGCATCCTTCAAGCTTAGATAATATAGGGGATAGTGTCGCTTATTCCCCGGGGATTTGTCAAACAAATGCCTCCCGTGTATCGGAAAAAAATCGCCGGCTCACTAGTGGTCGTTAAGGGTATTTATGGCCGATTCACAGAAGCTTTTTTTATTAATAAAACGTATATTATGCGCGCAAGTGCGTTTTATATCGGACCTTCCATTCTTCGCGGGCATTATCGTCCTTCTTCGGACATCTAGTTATATCGATTCTGCATCTACGAAATATATTTGGTTCGTAATATCTTTCCTTTGTATTTTTGTTGAATGTAATGTTTTTGTTTTGTCGTATTTTTGTAACATTGGCTCGTCAGGTAGCGATATGAATGTGTTTACCCCACAGGAGCAGCGGTACAGAGTAGTTATGCAAACACAAAAGATATTGATACGGGAACTTTGTGACAGACAAGAAAAACAAAAGTCACATTTATATAAATACAGCGATATCGACGAGGTTTGACGTGGAAATATTTATAAGGATTTCTTTTACTTGCAAAATGTATTCATATTTAATGGTAGTGGGGGTTTCTCTGAAGCTACTTTGAAAGATTTCAATGGATAAGTTTGTAAACTGATTCAAAACACAACATTATGATAAATTAAAATAATAAAGATATTTACGGCATTACACAACAAATTAGATATAAAACATCAAATCTCAAAACCCTAGAAATTACACAAATAAAATTTTAAACATCCATAAACAATTTCTTGAACATTAAAGTGGTAATCTCAACCCGCTATGAGCGGTGATTGTCGGGCATAAAATCATTAATTCTAAACCGAATACACATTAAAAGTAACAGCTTGTACTCGGCACGATGGAGGCGCAGGGTACTGAAGAAACCACTCCCGAGAGGGAAGTAAAGCATTACTCTGTCAGATTTCTGAAACATAAACTGATTATAAGTAAGAAAGAAAGGATAAGAAGGATGATTTCCATATCAATAAATATGAATAGTCAACAAACATTGCATGCACTACTCTTTATAGCACAGAAAAGGTGTGTAAGAGCTATCTATCAGTTAAAACAAACCGACAGTTGCAAGCCTTTATTTAAGAACCTAAATATATTAACTATGCCTTGCCTGTATATTTATGATGTTATACAATTTGTTCGGAATAATATGAATCTGTTTGAAAATTATAAAAGCAAAAGACATAAACATAAAATATGTTGTCCATCGCACAGTACAACTTTTACTGATTTAAGTATATTTTGCATGGCCCACGTATTTATAATCATATACCAAAAACTATACTAGAAATAAATTTATTGTAGTAAGGCTTTTTTTCAGAAAATAAAAACAATTTTATTGCAAAAATGTTATTATACTGTGCATGAATACTTGACTGATAATGTAATAATGTGACTAATTTTACAATCTGGCAAAAGACAATGCCCACATTAAAGTTCCCCAACTTCGAGTCGACATTACCACAAATCGAAAATAACACAGCACGCCTTATTAATCCAAGCCCTGCCATAACCGTTGCCATTCCACCAGCGTACCTCGCCGCCATATTCTTATAAATTAATTACCTGTAATCTACTCAAACGGGTCTTAGAGAAATGAAGTTACAACGTGGTTCAAGGGCTCCGAACGACTTAATGTCGCATTAGGAGAACAAGCCTGAATTAGAAATGAACCCTCGCAAGTAGATGGTTAATAAGAACACATGTCGCGTTGCAAATGCTACTTTGTTGTCTCATTAAAGATTGTGAAGTTTGACAGACCCAGACGTAATGGATGAAAGTTTAATTACTTGTACAAGCAAACGGCATTCTATCATTGTCGCGGAATCAAATGAAAGGTTTTAAGACATTTTAATATATTTACTTGTATACTTATTTATTTCTCTCTTTAGCTCCTACGAGCTATTGTTTATGCAAAATAGTATAACAAGTGACAAGTCAGTCGACATGACGTAATAGCAACATACAATAACACTCGGTTAGAAATATCATAAAAAAATAATCAAACTACAGAAGTTGAATTTGAAAACACCATATCTACATCATTGCCAGACAAAGCACCTAACTATCAAATAAAAGCAGCGAGGCGAACAAAACCGACACATTGTAAAAAGTACTTTTAATTTTTCGCCTTCGCAGACTCATCTGAATGCCGTGGCCGTGGGGAGGTGTCCCCATGATCGCGTCTTATCCACTACGCAAACATTCTTTACAAGGGTCTATCCATTCACTCCTCGGAGGTTATCTTTTATTATTTCTCTTACATCCTCTTTTTATTGCCTTCATATTGACTTTTTATACGGCGCGCGAATAAATACATTTTGATTTACGCTCGCGTAGACACTATTTTATGCACAATGGTGAATTAGTACGCTTAACGCGCCGATTTTATTGTGAACTTACTAACTTTAATCTTTTTCACCATTTTAAAAGCATTGGCATCTCACACGTTTGTTTTGATTTGAAAAACTCATATTAAGTATTTTAAAAATAACAAATTATTTGGCACAGTATTGAACAATATTTTCTCTATCAACAAAAGTAGTTTCTAAGGTTCTAATAAAATATTAGATACAAATATGAGGAAGTATTAAAGTAAATTTGTGATAAAAATATGGTATGTGGCGACGTAAAGTTACCACTCGTAAGGTGACGAAAGAACCACAAATACAGAATAAAATGTTTTCAGTAAGCTCTTACACAAACATTGAGGGATGGCAAAGTTCGAAGAGGCGAGAAAAACAAAGATAAATCCAAGTTAAGGCTTGACAAGTGCGTATTTAAGATTTGTAGATCCAAGGTTTCTGATTCTAACTAATTATTGCAGGGAAAAACGTTTTCGTAAGTTTTGCTCCAACTCATAACATGAAATGTGTGGGGTGGAATTTTAATTATTGTAATGTATAGTAGTGTCTCCTCATAAAAGAAAGAAAGCAGAGGTTTAACTAAAGCTTTAATAAATTATTTATTATTAATTACTTAGTCTTGATAATTCATCTAACCAAGATAAGGTAAGATTATTACTTTTTAAATTGGATTAAAAACATTTGAAATTGGAAATATTAGTGTATCGTTATTTACTGATTGCTTTTTTCAGTAAACGAGTCAGTCTTTTAGAATTTTTTATATTTGAAAATATTGTTCACTAAAACAGAAAAAGTAAAAAGATTGTACCAAAACTTTTTGGCTAGACGCCAGACTGAATTCAACTTTGACATCTAAACATCTCATTACGCCTATACTGGCGGCGGGTGACAAAAATATTGGGTGTAATACGGCTTATTAGGAGTTACTTGAAACTTGGTTCACCAAGTTGCGGTTTTTTTACATAAGAAACTAGCTTCTGCCCACGGCTCCACCCGCGTATTACGCCGATAAAAGGTAGCTTATATCTTGCCCTAAGGTCACATCTCATATATGAAATAAAGATCTAACCTACTTAACACCACCGTAAGCGAGTTGTGGTAGCAAACAAGCGTAATAGAACTAATGCGGTAGTCACTGCACTATGGAAAGCAAGGATATCATTTCTGCCTTGGCAACCCCGTAAATACTAATTTATATATTTTTGTAGACTCTGTAACATGTGGTATCAGATTGGTACTTGATTTGATTTTGACAGTTTGATAGAAGTGATTTCCGTTGAATATTTTACTGCAGTCTCTCATACTTTTTTGCAGTCCACTGCTGGACGTAGACCTCTCTCAATTTGCGCCTATATAATATTATTATCTATTATATCTTTCTCATAATAATACCAAATTTTGATGCTTTTATTTTGAAAAAGTTTTAGAACCATAAAGCGACTACAGCGCTAGAGGAGGACAACCTAAAGAGTTTTGACTCTAGTTTTCGTAAGGGGCGCTTCTAAAAACTGTCAAAACGCTACCTTGATAGTAACAAACATAGTAGCCGACAATAGCTCAATATATTCGTAAATTATTCTTCTTCTATGCTTTTTAACAACGTATCCATCTTCTGCCAACATTGATTCCTCTTCTTACCTTATGTCCCTTTATCTTAATTGCTCCACAAAAATCTCACCATGAGACAAACAAGTGATCGGTTTCTACGTCAGACGACATTTATTTCCCGGTCGTTAAGTTCTGCGAACGTGTTACTGCAATCCTCGCACGTGCTAAATGGCCACCAACGAACTCCCTGATACTTTGTTATTCTGGTACTTGTACACGCTTAATCGTTCCCCAGGGAATGAGATGTCGTGAGTATTAGAATTGGGAATCAAGAAATGTGAGTAAAGTGTGTTTCCTGAAGTGGTAAGAATCGAGTTTTTTTTTTG
Source organism: Hypena proboscidalis (assembly GCA_905147285.1). Taxonomy (NCBI): domain Eukaryota; kingdom Metazoa; phylum Arthropoda; class Insecta; order Lepidoptera; family Erebidae; genus Hypena; species Hypena proboscidalis. The sequence goes on from LR990132.1 coordinate 6,777,704, forward strand.
TAATGTGTTAATTTTCTATTTAACTTTCTTTTCTTTATTTTTGAGTGTTTGCATACTAGCTGCTGTTGGAACAAGCGTTGTCCTCGCCACGATTTATTAATATATTAGTCTAATGTTATTGGAAATTCTAATAGGAAATCGACTAAAAATAAACTAAAAAAGACTAATAATACTTTTATGAAACAGGGCTAATGAAATTCTGTTCGTAAACTTATGGTTTCGTCTTTATCATACACACACACACACCATACATACACCCAGATAAATAAAACTTTAACTGTTTTTTTTACCCAAGGAAGACGAATTTCCAAAATAAAAAAATATCCGTTAATTTCAAATTATGATTTGGTTTATCAAAAAAGTATAATGACAAACTTACGACCATAATTACTTCTTTTTAATGAATTAACGACTTTTGTTTGCAAACTACGATTAAAATAATTAAAAGTGTCATTATAAGTGCCATCAATTCGATCTCGAAGGAGACGTTAATGTTTTTAAGGGTAAGTTCGCCATCATTATTAATAACTTAACTATATAAAACAGTTGTAAAATGAATGTTTATGGTCGTAAACGAGCTAAAGGTTCAAGATCTGATGTTATACCAGTTGTGAAAAACATAACTTTTGCTAGACAGTAGTTGGGTTAAAAAAACTGAGAAGAAGTCGATATGTCTGATAAAAAATACTTACTTAATGCAGTAAGTCTAAAGAGCTGAAGATCCATATAGCCTATCACGTGCTCTAAATGAAAAACCACAAACAAAAAGCTCCTTTTAAAATGAAGATTAGTAATATTATGTGTTAAAAGTAACATTAGTGCTGTTGTGGCCCCTCCAATAGCACTAATAGTTATTTCAATAAATATAAATTAAATTATCTTTCATCCAGTTCTACGTTTCTCAAATTAGGTACCATTTTCACCACAGTCCACGCTCTACTTTTGACACAAAGATCTTCTACAAAAAGCTTCAATACCAAAACAACAAACGAAATCTAAATATTGGTTTTATATCCCATATTATTCAAATGCAACGATGGAATTTTGCAAATTTAATTACTTTACCAAGTATTCGTTGTTTTAGCGTTCTTATTGCAACAATAATTGTCAAGTACCCGACTTTTAATTGATCCTCGAGGGCGAGTGGAGATAAAACTCGGATATCTAAACTTTCTCTATTACAGTTTAAGAAAACCGCCACCGCCACAGCAGTTTTGTTTGGCGATAACAAAATTTCCACGGCCCTTCGCCCGCAATGTGACGTAATAGGGTAATGGTGGCAAATTATTGTTGTTTTGTTATTATTCGGTAAATTGAATCGTGGAAATATATTTATTTATTTTGTCTTTATATTTTTGCAAATTGAATTGATTTGTAAAGTAAAGGACGAGTACGAATAAATTTACTTAATTTAAATTTTTGTATTAATATTATTTAAAATGTATTAATTTAAAATTAAATCAGATCAAGATGCAGATATAATTAAGAATACAATGGATCAGAATAAAATTATTTAAATGGGTTATAATTAAAAGAATTATTGATAGGATTAGATTTTAATGTGAAAGGAAAGGAGAACACGACAGCAGCTACACGTAACTAGCCCGTACGTGCACCCCACTAGCATTTCAACCAAATTGTTTGAAGTGTTTGGAACTCCGTCCCAAATTTTAGGAGTATGTTAGAAACCTCTTTTTATACGAGCCTACACGGTCTAATTTCTGTTGAATTTTATATATTTTAGAACATTAATTGTTGGTTGACTCTTAATAAAATTATGAAAAATTTTCCGTAGTTTTTATATTCATTTCTGGCTGTTGGTGACTACCATAAAATTTGAATGGAAAAGCTACGAAGGGAGCAAGCTGTGGCTCGACATCTCAGGTTTTTCGTGATTCCTAAGTCTTTCGTGATATTTTTAACAGATAAGTAGTTTGTATTTTTTTTATTTTTACACAACTCTGTCTTTACCTTTTTTCTCCATCATTAAACAATAACCAACACAATGTTTACAATAAAACGTTTAGTGTAAACGTGTAACAAAGTTCCATATTTTATTATGATCGTTATCGTAAAAGCTCCCCCTATCCACCATTTAAAAGTTGTACGTTTATCCGCGGCTCCCCTTGCAACCCGTTACGAAGATTTCATTATAAAATTAAACTAAAACTTGCAATAAATTGTAATAAATCGAAACTTTGTTTTATTTCTTTAGTTATCTTAATGTGATTGTTATTATAGTGATTTTATCTTTTGTTTCCAAGCTCTGTATAGTTCACTTATGAATTGTTATATAGATACAGGTTTTGAAATCACTCAAGACGTATTATAATTATTTTTTAACCGACGAAAAAAACGGAGACGGTGCCAAATAATAAAATCAACACCACGTCAAGTCTTCTACATTAAATATACGGTTAATTAGTTTATTGTTTGACGCCGATTCAAAATTATTAAAAAAATATATTTTATAGTTTATGTAACTAAGTTCAATACCCAAGACTTAAAATGTTCACTTTTTAGTACTATTACAATCAATATACTTAATTCATTTCATATAGTTTTTATCTAATTTTATTAATAATGTAATTGTATGTAAATTATTAATGATAATGTTATTTTTACATAATTGTAAAAGAATGTAATGTATGTTGGGAAACTGTCAGTGTAGGTTAGAAACTGTAACTCTAATAAATAAATAAATAACATGGGATGTGTGTAATAAAACTTAAAAAAAAAAAAAAAAAATTTTGTTCATGACAATGCTGCGGTTCGAAAAAATGCCTTACTTATAGGCTAAGTGTATGGATATAGAAATATTCAATTTCGATTACCAAAACCTTTGTCGGACAAAATAAATAGCATAAGAAGCTCTAATCCGCCAATCATGTAAAATCGGAAATAAGGGTAATCGCAAATACATCGCAGCAGAAGTTCCGACGCCGACCCTCGGCCGAGACGAAAACACATAAATCCGCGGGGAACTGCTTTTAATTGTCTGCCTATACCTTAACGAACAATTACGAGTTATTTATTTGTTTGTGTTTTTCACACAAAGAAAATAGCAACAAAACATCTTGCTGAGCTTAGAAGTAATGAAAATATATACATCAGATGTTTGGTTCACATAAAGTTTACATTATTTTTCATAATACTGGCTAGATAGATTGTATAGAGTTTTTAACATCAGTGTGTGTGTGTGTGTGTTTCATGACTTTTATGCACCATTGACTGCATAGGCTCACAGTATCCGCTGAATAGAAAACCAATTAAAAGAATAACAGATGAACTGCGTGTATGCACGGGACTAATCGTTTTCTATTGTTCTTGGGGCCACTATCTGGCGGGCTATTGTCGGTACCCCGGCAGCGAACTAAAAAACCGGACATTTAATAAAACACGGGGCCAGCAAACAGAGGATGGAAACGCATGAAAAGGATTGAGATGCCCAAATTGAGGGACTTAGCATTCCCAGACCGCCAAAAGGAAATGATAGAAAGCTTAAAATAAGCTTTATTTCCTCGTTTTAAACCGCCTTTCGGTTTCGCAGATAGTGGAACTACAAAACAGAAACGGTGACCGGCGGGCGTTCGGTGTGAACGTGACAATGACGGCTAAGCCGCTGCACGAAGGAACGTTTTACTCCTTTTCTGTCCAACGTATTCGGCAACACACACCGCCGCTTTCTGACGACGTTATTTTTTAATCAAATATATCCATGGAGCGGGTGACGGACGATAGGGTCGCAGCGACAATGAAAAACTAAAAGGAAAAAGTAACACTCTTTTAAGCAAATAGAGGCGAGACCAAGTTGATTGGTTTTGTTAGCGAGCTTGTTGATTGACACGAGCGTAAACAATACCCCTACTCTGTTTAAGTTTGAAACGACAATTGAGACTTCTTTTAAGCAAATACTGACTAGACGTGTTGATTGGTTTTGTTAGTGAAACTTTACTAAAACCGTGTTGATGTTGGCTTTGTCGAACTACATACAATTTGACATACAGAGCAAATGCGAACAATGCTTTTTAACGTTGTTTCCAACGAGGCTTGATTTTTTTAGAATTTATTTCACTGTTGACATGTGATCCACAGTGAGCTGTTGACATACGCGCAGAGCCAAATAACCGCAAAAACTGCGAATGAAAATGAATAACGAGGTGGTAAAACAGGGATATGTGCGAAATGAAAATAATAAAAATAATACAGTGTGCGCCATACTTATTGCATGGAATTATTTGAGGTCATAAATTCTTGGTTATATTATTCAGGGCGAGTGAGCAAGTTGCTATAAATCAGAACTCCTCGGCGCTATCTGCCCGCGCTTCCATTAGTGACCTGCGATGCGCCGGCGAGAAGCGCCAACTCTACCAAATATTCTCTCTATAGCAGCCAAAAAAACACGGAAATATTTTACTACAATACTTTAGATAGGTACTAAGAAACAGTTGAAAAACAGCTTATCTTACCTAACTGTAAGCTGCCGACATATTGACAAAATGGAATAGGAATTAATGTCGCCAGTTAGCATCAAGATTATCAACAATCATTTGTTATACAGCGTGTTTGGTTGGCAATAGTTTTAGCCTCTAATATCACCTTTTATCTCACAAGTTTTTTTTATTAGTATTGGTATTTTTTGAAATAAATAAGATATGTCGTTTGCGTTTGCCATTATAATCATTATAGAAACCAATATCAACTAAGTACTGCTAAACTCTCTACACATTCGACCAAAATCATTGAAACAAACACACATAATATATTGTCAAGGAATACCCCTAAGCAGTCTCAATTTCCTCTTACCACCCAATAGGAAATTGTAAGAAGAATAACTGCCGGCTTCCTGGGCGCCCACACGCAAGGTTCTAACTGAAATGTGTGCTTCAAACCTTAGGAGAACTAATGGAGGCTTTACTACGTTACCATACCATAACATCACAGTTGTGATTCCTAAACGGTATAGGCAGAGGTGTATAACAATAATCTTTTGAGTTTTGTTATTTCTTCCGTAATATTAAGGTATCTTTGATAGACCATGGGCCTCATGCCATTTACGGGTCTTACTCCGTGATTCTACTGAGACACTTTCCTTTAAGAATACTCCGATAAAACACCTATTCTCGACCCAGAAATTGAACCCATAACAAAAAACCTGCAACTGAAATATATGCTACAAACCTCAGAATTAATACATTTGGTTAAATTAATAGGGGTTTTAATATTATCCGTAGATTATTTTTGTATCAAAATTATGCACACTCGAGCGAGTGGACAGACTTGAATAAATTTATAACAAACGGTGGAGAATTTCGGGCGCTCATTACTGGGTATTTATGTGAGGAGATAAAAATATTAGGGACACATTTTAATCGAGAACGGATGAACAGGGGGACACCCTAGTTTCGCGTTTCGTTTTAATTTGTGTTTTCTTTGTTTAGTGAACATATTGTTTTGGTGAGGTTTTGTTTTTACATGTGTATCGTTTTGGTTTCGCTTTCATCTCTCTATCTATACATATATAACTGTTTGCCCGACTGACTGATTCATTAACGCAGAGCCTAGACCGCTTGGGTTAGAAACTTAAAATTTAGCATGAAGGTTCCTTATATAACATAGACGCGAACTAAGAAGGGATTTTTGGAAATTCCATCCCGAGTGTAAAATACGCGTTAAACGGTTGTATGGAAGTCCGTCATTTTTGAAGTTAAAAGCACGTAACTTCGTATAGTTGCGTTTGAATAAAAAAAAACTACTGAGGTGTCAAGGGACACCCGGATGGAACGAAGTTCGGTAATTCCAAATAACAACAAATCAGGATTCGCACCCGAGATTGCAGTAAAAGGTATGCGACCTAAACCACTAAACAAATAAAACAGTCTACTAATAAACTAAATACGGTAACAAAAATTTAAACCAAATTAAAAAAAAAACAAACATTAAGACAATTAAATTATCAAGCTTAGTAAGCGTATACACGATCATTCAGAATCACTTAACCATTCTCTTAAAATAAATCGAATGATACTTTTAAAATCATTGTGGAGATATTATCACAATACTCCTATAGGCTGAATGGCTACATAACAATATTTCCTGTGCCTTACACACTCAATTTCAAAATAATTCTTATCTTCGAACTTTCGCGCTATTCGAATTTCAAAATATCAAAAGCGAGGTTCATTCAAACACACGCATAGACTAATAATGCCTAGATCAATAAACTGCTTGTATGAATTTAAGTATAAAGTTAGGCTAAAAACAGATTGATTGAAAATTATAATGCGCCGCTTGGCGGACATACAAACTAAATGAAAATCTGATAAATACCAGAGAGTTACACTGAACTGAAACGGCACAATTAAAGTGGCTTCACATTTCATGCGTGTACTCGGTTTCTAGGAGTAATAGTTCTATGATCACACATAACAAACCTTATATTTAACATTAATTTTCTGCGATTACCTTGCTTTCTTTTAAATTGTATTCGCAAGTTTACTCGCGATATTATTTTAATCTTCTCGCGTTATTGTAATTAGTATAATTTAGTATTATTTATTATTTACTTTTATATCATTTTTTGTAATGTTTTGACGTGTTCAAGCGCCTCCTGGGGCCTATGAAAATAAATGATTTGAATTTGAATTTTGAATTTGATATAATAATATCAGATCTCATTATCAATAATCTCATCACCAATCCCAATGACATAATTAGATGTGTTCTAATCGGATATTCCATGAAATGTACATAACAAAATTAGTAAACATTCTGTGGTAATATTAAAAAATAATTTGCTTTTGAATTTAATATACCTATTTATGACGCGTACACTTGCTAAACACACAATAATGGAGAGATTATAACGCGTATGACTTGGTTAGCACAATATTATAGAAAGGTTATAATGCGTACTTGCTAAGATACAAAAGCATTTATTATTGTCTGTATAAAATCTCTACTTACCTAAATCCATCAGCAATATCCGGAAATTGTGCAGAAACACTGTCAGGATTCATTATTGTTACTATTTTTAATTATTTATTATGTATAAAACACCTGTATACACTCAACAAAAGGCAGGAATTGTATTTTTTTTTTAAGTTATGATAATATTTTTTTTTAGTTATTTTATTATTCATAGAGAGACAAAACGAAAATATCTCGCTTGGTTTCTCTATGCGAGAGAGATATTTAGTACTGTAGCCCCAATCAGTTCCGAAGCCGCTCGATAGATGGCGTTGGGATCGAATTAGATCGCGCTATGGTTTCGTTACGAAGTCCTATATATAAAGGCCACCGATTTTTAGTTTAAGTATGTTCTGCAGATCCAATTGAGGAATAATGTGCACGATATCGAGCTATTAATTCATTGTTATCTGACTAGAACAGCGATCGTGTACGCCTGCGCGGACCTTTCGCAGCGCGCCAGCCCCCCTATTTTTTTTCAACTCTAGTAATTTTTTTTTCTTATTTTCTTTTTTAATTAATTTTTTTTATTTTTTTCTATAATAAGCGAGAGAGAGACGGACACAGAAATATGCGCACGGCGTGCGCATTTATCTTTGGGTGTCTGATGATGTAGCACCGTAGCTGTAACGTAGCATGTAATTACTACGCCGCTACGAGAATTGCTACGAAAAGTGTCGTTACAACTTTTCGTTCCATTTTTTTCCGTCTAGCCCCCTTTCGCAACGCGCGATAAGGAACTTCGTTCCAATAAATGAATTTCTGTACCGAGGTTCTTCTAAATTTTATTCCCAAAAGGGTGAATTTATGGGTTTAAGTTTGTAGTAAGCTTACGCAAAATAGACGCAAGATGCTGCTGTTTTTATTTTCTTACTCTCGCAATAAATAAGATCAAAATAGAGTAACGTTTGACTTGGGTAAAACCGCATAGGTCATCTAGTTCCCGTATATAATAATGACATGTATATGTTGCAAATTGTCATGTCGAGTTTGAATGTACCAAATCGTGAAAATGCGTCACTGGATTCTGAGAACGCCTGTTTGATTCCTGGGTAGGATTCCATCTTATTAGTTTTTCTGCTACTAAGAAATGTTTTATAGTGCTTTGACATCAGAATCTGTGATCATTAGACCCTTTTAACAAGGCAGTTAAAACACAAAGCTTGATATATATTTCTTCATTTTGACTAACTTTTCTATTTTGACATGTAAACTTATTATATCCATAATATCCGTATGTATAAGTATAAAAGATATAGACACAGCGGTTTACCAGCACAACATCATTTTCACATCACACAAAAACTTCTGCAAACACAAAAGCAGTAGACAATCATTTTTTTTTTCTTTTTCAAAGATAATGAATAACCAGCGACATTTATCATAGCGCACAGTCAGGCCGGTGTTTGGGACAGTTTTAAACGCTTAAATTAATTTCCCCTGATTTCCTTTAAGAAGTTGTAACTCTCCAAGTGGGGATAATGCGATGATATATAAAAAAAGGTCCCAGTGAGCCAGGGCCCCTAATAAATTATACCCTCGATAACAATGGGATTTTTTCGCCGGCCCTTTGTTGCAACTTTTGATATCACCTGAATGTAGGTATAGGAACGAAAAATGGAGAATTTTTCGGATTTTTCGTACGTAACGTTAAAAAGGTGTGAAGTATTCGAATAATCTTTTTCAGGCGAGATATCCGAAGCATTCTGACGTTCAGCTCTTGACTATCTGTTAAACCTAAATACAGATTCGTAGCCATACCAGAAAAAACACCATGTTAAAACGCCTTTGTTAGTGTTTCAGGGCCTTTTTCGGCTTCGACGGTTAGGTCTCTATCCTAGAGAGTCTGCCGCAATGGACTAGGGGTTAGCGAATGCGCCACTCACCACGAGGTCACGAGTTCCATTCCTGGGTTGGATAAAGTGATATTTACACAAACCGTGCCACAATAGCAGCACGGAGTTGGAATTGTGCCTGGTGAATGGCTATAGGCTCACCCCTATCACATGGGACCAAAACATAGCAGGTGAAATGTTGGTGTTTTACACCTCTGCCACACTCTTCTAGGTGATATAGGCGTGATGTTATTTTAAGAAAAAGGCTTACTCGCAGGAACTCCACAACATTACATTAATAGAGTTTACAAAAAAAATGTAAACAATAATTACCTCATCAATTAATTATTGTGTCCCCATCGTGTATAAAATGGTATAATGGTATGTAGTGAAATAAATCTATCATAAAACCTTTTAAACTATTGATACCTACAAAATTGAATATGATAAACAAGAATGACCAATAGCTACTTTGGCCAATATACCGCTTGAGCACTTTTTGTCCCGAACTATAAAAAATAAAGCCCTAATATCGTTAAATGTTCCTTTGGGGAGTGACTGGACAAAACAGAGTACTGAAGTCATCAGGGATGTCCCATACCAACTTTTAAAACGATTGTCGAAAAACATCGTGTCTACGTATGATATATTTTATAATAAGAAACAGTATACTTCGATGACTATGTTAAATTTTTTTATGAATAGTGAATAGCATTCACCGTCACGAACTTTTCTTATTAATATAGAATAAAAAACATTTATTTTATACTTATTAAGCCAACACTAAATAAAAATAGGTTCGTTATTTTTTTCAAGTTAGTCTTTTGTAGATGAATGTCAATTGCAACACACAACAGTTTGAGTTAATTATAACGATGGTTGTGTTCATTCGTTTACTCAACACTTCTAAAATTAGTTTTAAAGACATTAGTCCATGCTCACCTTATCAAAATAACAATCACAACTATTAAGCAGCAACCCTACGCAATCGAATGGGCAACTGTGGACAATTTATATTGCAATAATCCGCTGGACATTACAGTGGCGGCGAAGTCGTGCAAGCGCCGATATTATCGGGGGTTTCGGATAAAAAACCGGGGCTAGTTTGAGGACAAAAAACGACCACTCATTTATCGGCCACTCGGCACTTCGAGACAGGAGAACCCCCTGTACATTACTCGCACCGCTTTAGGGCTTATGGACTCGATTATGGTTCCTTGTTTGGGGAACTCTGATGATTCTTTTTAAGTGTGTAAATTAAGAGGTTAAAGTTTAATTACTGTTTTTAAAATGTTGAGAACGCCTTGGGCAATATGATAATGTAGTACCGAAAAATCTCGTTCAGGGTAAGGTTGTTATTTATTTATGCCCAAGAAACCATGCAGAAGCATGCTTGTTGGCGCAATCATAACGTCAATATACTCTAATAATCGATTTAAATATTGGTAAGCTTTAAGTACTTTACGAACGATCCAAGTTATAATATGTTCAAACATCATGTAAAAATGTCAAATGTAACAATCCCTAGAAATAAATACAAACTACATCTTCCTCAGTGTAGACCAGATATTTAAAAGGAACTCCTACATTAATGTCATTCAAATATATAATAAATTAACGACTGTATTTAAGGACTTGCCTATACCAATATTTAAAAATAAATTAAGTAAATCTTTTTAAATTTGTATTTTTTTTTTATATACTACGCCCACAGCGAACGAAATTCCACCTGATGGTAAGTGGAGTACAATGGACATCAACAATCCACAAAAACAGATTATTGATGTGTCGCTGCAGCTGAGGACTAAGGTTTTATGCCTCATGTGCCAGTAATTTTAGGGCCTGATCTTACCACCAAACCGGAACACAGTAATGAAAGCACTACTATTTGGCGGCAGGTTAAAGGTGAGACGGTGGTGGTGCCGCCCTCGAACTCGTTCACAAGAGCTCTACCACCAGTATCCTTACGTGACGTATCCTACACATAAAAGATTTACATTGTATCTCTTCGTACTTAGGCTATTTAGAAATTTAAAGTAACAAATTGCGATTAAAAAAATAAAACGAATGCGAAATCTTATTTGTTCGCCAGCTCATATTTGTGACGAGCATGCGTACCGAACGTTGCATTGTGATGTAATTGAAAAATCGGTACTACGAACTACGACCCGTCGAGGGATCCATTATTCAGATGACAATCACGTGAAATTCCGAAAAACGAAGCGAAAAACGATCGCCTGTTGTTCCACGACGATGTGATGCATAAAAAATTCAGCGACTTAATCGCAACGGCGACCAAACAAACGTGAATTCAATGAATTGATAAAGTACACGATCGACAAATAGTTGGTTAATTTGCTGTCGTTTTCGAAAACAATCGGAGACTTCGATTCGCGGGACATCGTGCTTGGACAAAGACAAACAAATTAAGCCAATTTAATTCAATTAAGTCCACGCATGTCACTACTGTTTTCGAGCACGAAACTTACTTAGCTTACCTACATCACCACAGATTTATTTATTTATTCAGCCTACTGGGCACGTCACCCGCATTTGACATAGATGCGGAAGTATTTTTTGACGCATAACCCCTTTTTTTTTAATTTTTAGGGTTCCGTAGTACCTACAAGGAACCCTTATAGTTTCGCCATGTCCGTCTGTCTGTCCACGGCATAGCGACGAAACCGTTGGTGCTAGAAAACTGAAATTTCGCATAAACATGTATGTTAACTAAACAAAGAAAGTCGTAGAGTAAAATTTAGAAAAATATTTTTTTTTCAGGTAGCTCCCCTACATGTAAAGTAGGGATGTTTTTTTTTTTTGTCGCCTACCCCATAGTGTGGGGTATTGTTAGATAGGACTTTTAAAAACGTTTAGGGTTGCTAAGACAGTTTTTTGATTTAGGGATCCGGTTGCGAGATAATTAACTTTAAAGAGCAAATTTTTGTTCGACTAGGGCGTCCCCCCCCCCTCTAAAAGCTAAACTACTGGATCCTAGAATCTGAAAAAAATTGTGTCGGTAGTAAATGTAATGAACTTTAAAGGAAAACTATAGCGGATAAGTTCACTTCATTAGTTCAAGAGGAATAGGGGTCCGAAATGTCAGATGCAGTTACTCAGAATATTTCGTTCAAAATTCTTGAAACATAAATAAACATACATAATACATATTTATTATATAAAATCACGCCTTTATCCCACGGGGGTAGGCAGAGACGATGGAACGCCATGTGCTTCGCTCCTTACATAATTCTTTCGCTTCCTTAACATTCATACATCTCGTCATACGTGCTAGCTGGTTTCGTGTACTACAAACATTTCCTATCTAAAGGACGCTATTTATCTGTTTACTTTAACTTAATTAGTTCTAGAGTAATTGGGGTCCAAAGTGTAAAATACAGTTACTTAGAATAATTCGTGCAAATTACAAAAACCTTTGAAAGTAATGACTTGTATGAAGATGTTACTTGTTTAATACAGATAGTAAATCCCTTTTAAGTCGAAATATGTTGTTACGACTAGCTACGGAAGCCTACTGCGCGTGGCCCGACACGCACTTGGCCGGTTTTTTTATTTCTCTTTCAGCTGTAAATAGTTAGGTATGATTTTGTTCTTTTTATAATTTAATTTTAATGCCTGTAAAATATTTTATTTCTTATTTATTAAAATATAGATGAAATTTACTAATAAATAATATCAATACCATTGACGTATAAAGTAAGGACACGGCTAACGCGCGATAAATGAACTGAACCTTTTTGGAGTCAATGAGACTACAAAAAGCGCGTAGTGAAATTGACTGTGGTTGGCTGCCTCCGTGAGCGGTCAAACACGACAAAATGCCTAATTGTGCACTGAAAAGTTGTACGAACTACCAAATTAGACACAACAAAAAAGATTATGGTATTACATATCACCGGTAAGTCACAAATATCATATTATATCCACCTCTTTACATTATTTTATCAATTTTATTTGCTAAAATTTTTCGTTCCGACGCCATATTCCTTAATCGTGAATATACGCGTGACATGACTTTGGAACTGCGCAACTGCGCTTAGTTGAACTATGCCGCGGGCGTTCAAGAGAATATTTTTGGTAATTTAAAAAAGTATTTGTTATGAATTGTCATATCATTGTGCAATGTACTGTTATTGCGTAAAATTGTTATAACGCTAGAGATAATATATGTACAGTCAGCAACAAAAGTAGCTAAACACTTAATTTAATTTTTTTTAAGTAAGTACCTAATTTTAATAGTCAAGAATAGTCTATAATTTTGTTAAAGTTGATGAATTGAAAAAACTAAATAAAAGCTTGTAACAAAAGTTCAATGATCTTTTGGCCTTTCACGGATTATAGAAAATGTTCACCAAATGATTTAAGTACAAATTACATTTGTACATAAATCCTTACTAATATTATAAATGTGAAAGTTTGTAAGAATGGATGTATGGATGTTTGTTACTCTTTCACGCAAAAACTACCGGATCGATTTTGATTAAATTTTGCACACATGTAGCTTATAGCTTGGATTAACATATAGGCTACTTTTTATACAAAATAAAGTAGTGCATCAAATTTACGCTAAGGCGGTACGAAGTTCGCCGGGTCGGCTAGTCATTTATAAACATACCACGTGGACGGAGCTACGACCAGAAGCTAGTAAAAAAATATTTCTCGACATTTTATTTTATTCCTTAAACAAAATATGACCTACTTTTAGAATTCCCGTGATGTACTGTTCTTTTAATAATATAACTATAATAGGAGTATTTTTAATTTTGTAATAATAAATATTTTACACTATTGAAAGAATCACAATTTTATTGTACCTTCGGCAAAAAAAATGCTAACGAAATTTTATCACGCCCTTACAAGGTTCACATCGCGTGAATGCAAAGTCATTTACATGGTAGTTCAATGCAGATGGCGTTACTGATCCTGCTATTCATAATGTCAAATTTGAAGGGCAATGTGTTCGGACAAGCCATTTCTATAGTATATATTTCTATGATCAATACCTTTATTATTCAAATATTATTTTTTTATTCACTTAAAATACATTCAACTTAATGATAATAGTAGCCATACGTTTTTTGTACGCACTATGTTGGCATCCCAAAAATAAAATAAGATATCTAAGTAAATATATTATAAAGTTTAAGAGTACTTGGTAATAGTTCATAAATAATATAAAAATCTTTAAAAATAATGACTTGTATGAAGTTGTTAGTGTTCATTATTGTGCGTGGTCCAACAAGCAGTTAGGCCGGGTTTTTTTGTTTGCTGGATTAATTATTGATAAGAAAATTTAAATATCTCTTTCTAAGATAAAAGCCGCTACCTACTGATAGCTACCCAATAACAATTAGGCTGTATTTACAAAGAAACTCTTGAAAAGGTTATTTTTCTCCAGGAGCAGCATATGCGGGCGCTGCACCCGCAGCCTCTGGGGGAAAATGTGCTGACTCATCAAAACAATAAACAAAGTATCGGAGCCCTATTTTATTATGTTATTATGCACGCCACCCTATGATTTAATACCCCTATGCTGCATAGCTCATTGCACGATGAAAGCTAAGGCTGTATTTCTTTTTATTAAAAAATGAGAAAGAAAGTTTCGGATTCCGATTGGGATGGGCTTATAAAGATTTTTTTTTTAGTATCTCTGACCAAGACAAACCTTCATGTTCATGCACACAAAGATTTGTCTTGAGCGGGAAGCGACGTCTGCGTAGTAGGCACTACCGACTTCGCTATTCGGACGTCATTTATTATTTATATTAATAGATTATTTATTTAATATTATTTTTATAAGCTATTATGCTAAGTTACTAAGTCATGATGAGAGAAATGTTGTGTCTACCAACAAAATGTAGGAAATTGTCGCATCTCGACTTAGCTTGTTGGTTAAAGCAACTGAACGGTTTTCAGGGACCCGAACTTCCAAGGACAATAGATTCTGTGTAAAAATAAGTAATCAGCTGACTCATCAAAACAATAAACAAATTACCGGAGCCCTATCCAATTATGTTATTATGCACGACACCGTAAGATTCAACGCTCGCATGTTGACAGTATTTTTTTTTTTGGTAAATAAGAAAAATGGGCGAATATTGGAACCATTTGTAATTATTATATATAATTGGTTTACGATAAACTCTAAGAAAAAAAGGGTTTGCCGAAAAGAAAATTGAAATACAACAACTGTTAGGATTATTTTCGAGACACAAAAATACATCACTGGATTAAATAATAATTATTTAAATTAAATTATTCAGTACTCATCAAAATTCATAGCTTAAAAAATATGAGTTTTAATAAAATGACTTATATGTATTTTTTATATTGAATTAACCAAAAAGCGAATACCTAATAAACAAACCCAGATGATAAAAAGTATATTTTTATTAATAATGATTCAAAAAACGGATAATTTTGTTTCATCTCACCAAAATAGCCCTTAGTAGGGAACATGCCTTCAAGTTCAAATACGGAAGATAACCTCAAGATTATCAATCAAGAAGCATTTGCCGGTACAAATTCATCACGAGTTCTTATTGTGGCGCCGGATAACACAATATCCACCGGATATCCGGAGGGGAGAGCAACATCATATTTTTATCATCATTATGTCAAGAAAAATTTGACGATGTCTTAGTGTGGGACAGTGTTTGAAGGAAAATAGGATGGTAGAATATGAATTCAGCAAGATTACAGAGATAGATTTTTTTGACGGTTGGAAAACTTGATAAAACTTAGAGAAGGTACAGTAATAAAAAAATAATAATAAAAATGATTTATTTCTCACCACAATATTTCCTAAATACAATTTGCTTAAACTTAGAACATAACAATATTACAGATATATTGTGGGGAGACTGGTGCCCAAACTAGGTGTATACCTGTATTTCAGGTCACCAGGCCCCCGCCCTTTAATTTTAAATAACAACAATGTCAAGACTAAAAGGACATATTAGATATGCGGTAGGTGGTAATTCTTTAATTGAGTTAAGGTGTAATAGTTGTGTATAACATGTCAGTTTATACACAACTATTATTAACAGTGCAGCTGTTTAAACGTTATTAGGGCAAACATTTCGTAGTCATAGTAAAAACTTACTATACCAGTTATGGATAAGTGAGTAACATATATAAAAAGTGGGTATATTACACTTCTTAATTATGTTATTCACACATTTATATCTATTGCAGTCAATCTTCACTATGGCGTAGAAGTTTTTGCCCTGCATACCTAATTGCTTAGCCCACTGTACCTACAAGGAACCCTTATAGTTTTGCCATGCCCGTCTGTCTGCCCAATGCATTGCGTCGAAACCGTTAGTGCTAGAAAGCTGAAGTTGCGTGGATGTGCATGTCAACTATGTAAATAATAATATTTTTTTCGGGTACCTACCCTACTTTTAAAGTGGGATGATTTTTTTTCTGTTGTATATCCCATAGTGTGGGGTATCGTTATATAGGTCTTTTAAAAACATTAAGAAATTGGTGAGACAGTTTTTTGATTTAGAGATCCGTATCCAAGATAATTCACTTTAAAGACTAGATTTTTGTTCGAGTAGGGCTTTCCCCTCTCTAAAATCTTCACCGTTCATCCAAAAAATCTGAAAAAAAAAAGTTACAACTAAGTAAAATTATGTCGTAACGGCTTACCACGGAACCCTATTGTGCGTGGCCCGACACGCACTTGGCACGAGTTTTTTTTCACAGATAGATGATGTCTGACACAGGTTTCATACAAATTGCCAATATCAAAAAATATTTTCTAATAGTAAAACTGTTGAATTTAAAACTGCCGTCGGCAGACGGATATTTTTTTTTATACCACGCCCACAGCGAACGATCGTGTAGTCCACCTGATGGTAAGTGGAGTACAGCCCATGGATATCAACAATCCACAAAAGCAGATTATAGATGCGTCGCTGCAGCTGAGGACTACGGTGGTATACCTCATGTGCAAGTAATTTCAAAGCCTGATCTCACCACCAAACCGGAACACAATAATGGAAGCACTACTATTTGGCGCCAGGTTAAAGGTGAGACGGTGGTGCTGCCGCCCTCGAGCTCATTCACAAGAGCTCTACCACCAGTAAAGAGCTCTACCACCACTTTATTTAGGTATACATAATACTGACAAACTTTATATTTTTATCTAAACTTCCTGATTGCTGATAAAGGTGTCTCCCAAACACGACCACGACTTACAATGTTAAAATATGAGTTAGTCTATTTTTAAATTTAAATAATAAATTAAATAAACTACTGCACTTTTTATGATAGAGACGCGCGTATGTCCACAATCTCACTAGATTGTAAGTGATGATGCGGACTAACCTTATTTATTAACAAAAAAAAAATTAAAGAATATAATTGTTCTTGAAATTATACTTACACAAATTGACATTATGAAAAAGAAAAGTAATCATTGATCGGACCATCCTCATTATGCCAACGTTGCAATGTTTTAACGCAATGGTGTTTTCAACAGGGAGTGCATATTATTGGCTGATTAATGACTCCGCAATTCTACAGTTTAAAATTTCACGAAAACAAATTTTATACTGATTCGCTTTACCATCGTATGATGGAACTAGTTCAAATGTAGCCTTTGTTACGCGTCTTGTAGTGAGTTACTTGCATCTAAAATATTATCACAATCAGTCAATCCGTTTGAAAGATTATATACGATACTAACAGACAGACAGAAAAAAAAATATTTAGTCATAGGTATCGTGCAAATAACTATATTACTAAAAAAATCATGTTATTTTGACTTTAAAAACAGACACTTAAATTTGATTTATTTGTATATATGTATATTGTAATTATGCAATGATGTATTGATGATATCATTTTTTGATATGTATATATACTAGCTGTTGCCTGCAACTTCGTCCACGTGGAATTCATTGATCTCCGCGATCTTACCCGTAAGTTTTAATGCCATCTATTAATTTTTTTGCATTATGTTTCTACTAACTTTAAAACTCTATATTACACTGTGGGGAATAACTTTTAGAAAAAACCTTGATTAATTAAAGACAAGTATACAACATTTCGTGATTCTGACTTTAAAAATGACGGAGTCCCTTACAACCTTTATTTTACCCTCTTAGTCGATTTTTGGCAATACCACCCGGTATTGCCAAAAATCTGGAAATCCGGCCATGTGTCGGCTTTGCTTTCCTTATTTACAAAACCCAAGTTACAAAAGCGGCCAAAACCCGCGCTAGGACCATTATATACTAGCTCCTTCTTTTATTAGAAATATTTTAAAATACGGCGCCTTCGGCGCTCACTCGGTGCTCTCTGGCTCATAACAGCAAAGGTTCATAAATGCCATTTCTAAGTTTTTTAATGAAATATGTTTTTTAATTTATTTAATTATTTTGTGTCAGCAAAGTGATTGATAAAAGTGGCGCCTGCGGTGCTCTCTAGGTCTAGGAAGCTGCATGGTTTTTAAGAAAATGTCCAATATTTATATAGAGAGAAATTATTATAACCAGATTTAGTTATGATCAGTTATCGTTGAAATATTATAACTTAATTTAAATTATAACTACTTAATGTTTGACGCTAAGATCAGTGTGTTTCATTAAGTTTTTGGATAGTTATGGTGAACCCTATCACAGTCACTTCTTACAGAAAATGATTTAGGTCATTTAATGTTACCTTTTTAATGTGGCGTTTCGAATAAATTATATTATTTATTAAAATAAATTATGCTCATTTATTTAATAAAATTATACCAACAATTACAGACTGACTTAAGGAACTGATTACAGATTACAGAAATTAAAACGAAATTGACCAATTAATCCTTCAATTGATTAAAGGGACTTAGGAAACGGGACCGTACCCACAGTTGTACCCAATGTTCCACTATCAGAAGTTCAGTGACATTCGTATTACTCATATAAGTACTAGTGTACCTACCCAGCCAAATCTCTCATAGGTACCTAATCAATCGTCTAGAAAGTTGTCGCGATCGATATGCCAATCGCCATCTCGTATTACCCAACCGATTTCAACATCGCCATTTTTGATACATTTTCTTCGACCTACGACTGCTTCCAAATTAGTAGCATTATAAAGGACTTTGTCTCGGATGAAAGAGTACGGAGTTTCTCGACTGGAGGCGGTGGGCGTGGGAAAGGAGACCACGCCTATTAGTAGGCGTGTCTTGGTTGATATTAAATTTTATTTTTTGTATGTGGTGTAAGAAAATGCTTGCTATACAGTAAGGTAAATTAAGAGATTCTTATTTGGTGATGACTGGGCTCTAATGACATCCAATGATAGCTAGCCGACTACATAATTATAAGTACGTTATTTTGTACAAAGATACTGCGTTTTGGCTTTAAATTAAATGTACCTATACTTATCAATTAATTAACACTTCCATATCAACTACTTTTAAAAATTACAAAACCTTCCTACCTATTCTCTCTAATTAAGTAGGTACCTAAGCTTAGGGTTAATTGAAATTTACTACTTCTAAGCTACATACAAGTTATAACTTCAAGTTATTACTCAATGCTCGGATTGCTCAACAGCCAAATGAACAATAAGATGACCAAATTTGATAAATTCTGCAATCAGTTTACATTATTTACGTGTTTTGAATATTATTTGCAATTTAGAATCAATGTAATTTATGTAATCAATATACTTTATTACAATTATTTACAATAATATAATTTTTCTAATTAATATAAAATTAATTATTTATATATAAGTTAATAAAATAACAAATAACTGTTTACAAATGTACAGGTAAGGTATCATGGAATTCCTCCGCATCGACCTCGACTGCGGGGAACGTGTTCAGAAGGCTGACAGCATTGCCACGTTGAATGGCAATGCTAATTCTTTGAGTCAAGTAAAAGCCAGCATTCCGATCACGTGAAGCGTCGATTAACCGCTTAGAAATATCTTTAAATAATAAGCGGGCACTCGGACCCCATGAACCTAGCGTTTCGACCCCAAACGGCGCAAAAATGTAATCTCCTGAAAGATTACAATCAATACTTAATTCATTTCATATAGTTTTTGTCTAATTTTATTAAGTAATTAATTAAAAAATATAATGAAATTGTGTATTAATAATGTATTTATATGTAAATTATTAATAATAATGTTATTTTTACATAGTTTTAAATGAATGTAATGTATGTATCTATACATGTGTTGGGAAACTGTTAGTGTAGGGTAGAAACTGTAATTCTAATAAATAAATAAAATGGAAGGCGTCTAAGAAAACCTTAAACGAGTGGTTTTATTTTTTTAAACAAACTTAATAGTTTACAGCTATACAGTAACGGGGTAAAGAATTATCTCCGTACTCCTAACTTTGAGGAGTTGTACCTTCTATCATCAAAATAGCTTCAAAAAATACAAAAAACTTTGTAAGAGCCTATAAAATTTGACGGGTGCCCTCGATTTCTTTGGTATTCTATCATCAGTTCCTGACTTGGTGGATATGAGACCATTTTGAAAGTACACTCTCTCAAATAAAACAAATATTCAAAATCGGTTCACAAATGACGTAAAACTGCTGGATAAAAATATAATATATACGCGTCGCTCACAAAACTTCCATCCTTTTTTAGAAAGTCCGTTAATAAAACAAAATCTCTGTTATGAACTGCCACCAAATTTTATTTGTACTGTAAGATATTTTTCTGTATTTTTTTCTTCGAGTTATTTGTCAAAATATTCTGTTCAAAACAAAATACCCACTATGATTTAACGCTTAATTTTCAAATGGTTCTAGAAATAGATGTGTATAGCCCATGGATTAGGAAATTGCTTTTTAAAATAACTATGCTTAATTTCTTTTTTTTTACGACGCCCGAACTAGTAATAACTCCTGTGTCCCGGGGGTGTTCACAAACATACATTTCACATACACAGAGCACACCCAGAGTCAGAGTCACACAAAGATTGGTTCTATGTGGGGATCGAACCCACAACACCAGCGCAGCTGAAAGCCATTTAACCAATTGATGTCTTTTTGAGTAATATAATTGACACTAAGATGATGGATGAGGAGCTAGAGGCCAAGTCGAAGCCGTACGGATCGATCGATCTAGTAGGATAAGCTATACTAACCGCGGTTGGCCGTGGGTGGGTAACCATCTATAATATATTGCTTTTTAGCGATAAGGCCGCCCATTGTACATGTCTTAATGTTAAATTATGTTCTTTAATGTGTCTTATTTTTTGGTGTGCAATAAAGTTTATTCTATCTATTCTATCTATAATGTGACGAGTTTTCCTCCGTGCCTCGAAGAGCACGTTAAGCCGTCGGTCCCGGCTGCCATTACATCTATGACAGTCGTTACGGGTAGTCAGAAGTCAGTATAAGTCTGACAACTAGTCTAACAAAGAGTATGGTATTACCTCGTACTGGGTTGTGAAGGTCTTATGGCAGTCACTCCATGTAAAGTACTGATAAACACTGATATTTAGCAAAATCCGTTAGATTTAAAGCCGTCTCCAATGTAATTGGAAAAAGCCTTGGCAAATTGATTGTTCGACTATATGATTGACATTTTCTACAAATTTGTTTAACACACCTTTTCTTTCGATAAAAATCTATAACCTAAATATATAAACATTAAAATTAATCTACAATATTTTAATTGGCTTATTGTCCGTTAAATATAGCAAACTACGACGTCTGTGGTGTTTTTGACAGAATTAAAGAATGTTTTAAATATAATATTTGAGTGGTTTTAAGTAAAACAAAAAAAAATACCTTAGGGCCGGTTTCACAATCGCCAAGTTAACTTTACCATAAGGATAACGGATAACACAAACAAATGGAATTGTCAACATTTTAATTTTTTTGGTCAATAACTCTTACTTAACTATTGTGAAACAAGCCCTTATTGTTAGTAGTGTATGAACAATAGTTGCCTTGTAAGTTCATCACAGCACGGTGCACATCAGTCACATGGGTTACTGTTATTACCACTCACTATCAGGTAGTTTGTCTACAAGCTAGTAAAATAGTAGGAATATGTATACACTAGTACCTTAATCCTAGTAATTAATGAATAAATAAATTGCTCACCATTTTCCTAGAGACTCGCCATATGCTGAATAATTAATTATCCTTATTTGAAACTTCAATATTTTTTATGATTTTTATCAAGATACTTTTTTACTCAAGCAATAATGCTCTTCATTTATTATTTTTCAAACCGATAGAAATTTTTGCAATATTTTAAGTTTGATCATAATATAAAATACAGTACTTCTAATACTAGTAAAACCAATACTATATTTTTTTTATATTTAAAATAAAATTAAGCTAAAGTATTGAAAGTGCTACGAATGCGCTACGACAACGGTTACGATGTAGATCCTGCGAGCTACGAGGCGGAGCTTTCAGTTCTACGTCACACGAACTTAGCCGAAATACACCGACGACCTACAACGATATAGTTCTCACCAGTTATTAGAGATCCTTACATTTCGCACCTTACGTATTGTTGTGGTCCTATGAATGTATGATTGAGAGGGGCGGGGTAGGTCAATTTAAGTTGGTGGCGGTAACAGAATATGGGGGTTGAGAAAAGGGATTTGGCAGGATACTGTTACGTAACGTCAGTCCGGCGTTGGCCGCGCGCGTGTTAGCACGTCCCTGTTGTTGACGTGACAATAAATATAAACAACAACAACGTGTTTGTTGACGTAAACAACATCGAAGTTGGCGAAGGACTTTGCTGCACCTGAAACTTTTTGAGGTATGTTAGTTTGTTGTGGTGTTGTGTTGTTTATGTTTTAATATGTGAGTGTTTATTGTTTAGTATTATGTTAGAATGAAGTGTATTTCATATAGGTATTTAAAAATATAACTCATATATTTTTTAAAGAGGTTGTTATTTTTCTTCGAGCCCGTACTAATTTTTTTTCAGTAGCGTTAATAAAATATTTTCTGAGACAATATTGAATGAAAGGTTGGTTCGATCCATAAAAAAATATTAATTTCAATTAATTTATGACCAACACTCTGCGGTTTTGGGGAAAATTCACGCGAATTTTAAGCGCAGTAACTTAATATTAAAGTGTACAAAAAATGTACTTTATTTAATTATTAAATTAATTTATTTAAATTATGATTTTATACCTTATATATTTTAAACTTTTGTAGACTCGAACATATTATATGTATTAATAATATATCTTAAGGTATCCTTAAAATTGTTATAAGTACTTTTCTTTTTGTTACAAATAGTGTTTTTTTTAATGTAAGGTTTCAAATAAAAATCCTTTCACAAATGGCAAGAATATCAGTAAAATAAGAAAATTGCGCGCCGAGCAAAATAGACATTGGATTGAGCGTAAAGAGTATTTAGTTAATAAGATTAAAATAACTGCCTCGATGGTCAAGTGGTTAGTGTATGCGCCTCTAACTGCGAGGTCTCGGGCTCGATTCCTGGGTATGGTGAAGTGTTATATGTGATCGGGTAATTATAAATAGCACGGAGTTGGAATTGTACTCGGTCGATGAAGATAGGTATCCCATGGGATCTATACATAACAGGTGAAGTGTGGGTGTTGTATTCCACTGCTACAACCTTCTGAGTAATATATAGGCTTGATAAGTTGTTTATATTTATATATAATAAATAAATAAATATTTCACAACTCACACACAACGCCATCTAGTCCCAAACTAAGCAAAGCTTGTAATATGGGTACTAGAATAACTGATACTAATACATATATCTATACTTTTCTTTTGTAAATACATACTTATTATTCATAGAAACACCCAGACTAAGACAAACCCCCATGTTCATGCACACAAAGATTTGTCTTAAGTGGGAATCGAAGGCGTTGCAGGCAGGTACACTACCTACTCCGCCATCCGGTCGTAAAATATTTGTAGTATAGATTACTGCAATTAAGCATAGAATGTGAAAATCAGTGACTGCAAACATACTACCGTGGCACCGAATCCCTTATAACGACATACTCAACAAATGTTTCAATGGAAAGTAAATTGACTATTTCAAAAAATCTATGTTAATTAAAGGCTTGAAACTTGAACTTTATTTAAACGTGTATTTTATAAAATGTTAGTAGTTTAGTAAAAACCATTTTTTTTTTATCTATGTACAGTTTGCTGTTGCGTCGATTCAATTGCCCGCGATTATTCAATCAAGGGTGCTTATCGATTAATATTACAGATGTAACTTTTATCTACAGCTGTGAAGCTTTGCTAACTTGTTTTTTATGGCTATAGGACGCCAGTTTTCTGGGGAGATTAAAAAAAAGATTTACGTAAACTTTTTTTTTTCTTCTTAAGTCAACAAAAAGTAGCTTCACTACTATTTTAGAATCTATTCACGTCTATTTTGGAATCCAAATTTCTGAAATCTCAAAAAACACACATTTTACAGGGTAGCTATTTGAAAATTAAACAAAATATTTACTGTCATAACTTTTAATGTATTTGATCAATAGAATAATAGAATGTATAAATCGAAAGGACATTAATCAAGGTTTAATTAAAATGTAAATAATTATAGGTTTTGAGCTGCGAATACCTTAATATACCAGTATTTTCAAAATTTTGGTTTGTGCAGGTATTGCAAAGCAGCGACATATCTTTTTCTTTTAAACCTCTAAAAACATAGCTGCATAATGTAATGACATAATTTAATAACCTTAATTTTACAGTAAATCTGTTCACCGTTCTCACCAATATCTTTTTTAACTTCTTGTTTTTGGCCGGATCGAAAGTGACCCTCCTCAACCGCTTTTTCAATGATAATACCAATACCCGTTTTAATTTAAAATCACGTGATCAATACATAATATTTAAATCGATTTAGAATTGGTAGTAAAATAATTAACTAATACATTACATTATGAAATAAAATAAATTAAAATAAATACAAAATGAAATCAAATAAATGAATAATAAAATAATAAAAGCAGCCTTGTATCTAATACATGTCCCACTGCTAAGCTCGGGCCTCTTCTCATGATGAGAAAGGTTAGGCGATAGTCCACCACGCTGGCCAAGTGCAAATTGGTAGACTTCACACACCCTCGAGCACTTTTTAGGCACTCTCAGGCATGTAGGTTTCCTCACGATGTTTTCCTTCACCGTTAGCGGGCGATATTTTATATGAAAAATACACACCTATCTTCGAAAAAACGAATCTTAACGATTTATTGATATAGGTGTGTGCCTTGGGTTCGAACCCGAGACCTTTGACTTAGTAGTCCTACGGTCTCCCATTTGGCTATCGCTGCCTAAAATAAATTGAAACCTAACAATTGTTACCACGCTGTGTTATGTTATGTAAAAAACGGAAGTGGAAGTAAATGATAATATGACTTTTTGGAAAAAAATCCTTACTGAGAATTCAAGAAAAGCATTAGAAACGTAAAAAGTAGGTCATATAGTTCGTGAAGTCGGTGCTGATAAATAACTGGAAGAAAATTATCAGCACAGACTTCAAGAAGTGTTTTCTGGATTTTTGAAATCAGTATTTTCTATTTGCTATTTTTTTAATCTATTTTTAGTGTAGTTTCTTTACCCATTAATCCTTCCCGTTTAAGACTGCTTGTCCAGCAGTTAGAAAGACCGGTTCAAAAAAAAATACTTATCCTATGTTGATTATTTTGCTACTCTTAACTTTTTATATAAATAAATAATACAACGTATGCGTAATATACAACGTATGCGTAATATTCAACGTCACGCCTCATCTTTGTAAAACTTGAAAAAAATACAGTAAACGCCGTCAAGATGCCTATATTTATAGAATTACCCCGTGCTCCTAGCCGTGGAGGAGTTGTCCCTTCCAGCATCAGCTCAGCAATTTATAAAAAACCGGCCAAGTGCGAGTCAGACTCGCGCACCGAGGGTTCCGTACAAACCTGTAGGTATATAAGTAAAAGTTATGGTATTTTTATTGCTAAATGAAATCCATAACATAACAATGTGGAAAGCTGACGGTACCTTGTCAATACATATATGAAAACATTATGTATGTTCGGAAAAATCTTCATCTCTTTAAGAAGAGAAGTGATAGACATAATTTTAATACTAGAAATAGGCACAATTCAGCTAGTAAGTTTATGATTATTAAAAAAAATATACTATGTGATGTAACTAAAAATTTAAGATTTTCGGAATTTTTCCTATATGTGTACTTTATAACGTTGCTTCATGCCAAATTTCAAGATTCCAGGTCGTCTGGAAGTATCCTTTAGGTTTTGATTCCCTTGCGAGTAGTTGCGAGTTTCAAAATATGCGGCTTTAATTGCTGTATCTTTTGATTGCGTTGACGTAGAAGTTTGATTTTGTTACAGCTTAAAGATATTATAGACTTAAGTATTTGTTAAGAATTTCAATATAATACCACTACGCGTTCATGAGTAAAGGGGTAATAAGTTTAAAATTATTAAAAATATTTTTATTATATGATGTAACTAAAAATTTATGCTTTTCGCAATTTTTCCTTTATCTGTGTTATAAGACGTTGCTTCGTTCTAAATTTCAAGATTCTGAGTTCACGGGAAGTACACTGTAGGTTTTGATTCCCTTGCGAGTGTCGAAAATTTGCGGCATAAACGGGAGTATCTTTTGATCGCGTTGACTTAAAAGTTTGATTTTTTCACAGCTCCAAGAGACCATAGACTTGAGTATTTGATATGAATTTCAGCTTGATACCTCCACGCGTTCCTGAGAAAAAAGGTCTTGACAGACAGACAGACAGACGGACAACAAAGTGATCCTATAAGGGTTCCGTTTTTACCTTTTGAGGTACGGAACCCTAAAAAACTGTAAGAGTAAATAGAATTTTATGGGTTGCCCAAGATTTTTTTAAGATTCCATCATCAGTTTCTAACTTGGTGGATATGGGACCTTTTCAGAAGTACACTCTCAGATAATTGAATTCTCCTTCTAATCACATTAAATCTTAAGTTTTTGAGTAACTTATTAAACAAAATCTGATCTGAATATTAGATTGAGTCGAGTTGCGGGTAATATTGTAACCGCGTGGTGTTAATAATTCAAGGATTTCTCAATTGAATCCACGATACCTGTTATTAAATATGTAAATTAGTTATTTATTCACCTCTCTAAAGTAAGGGGAGCTCTTTATAACTTTCTGTTGGCTGTCATGTCAAAGGAGACTCGAGTAGTCACGATTTCTTGGCTTTGTGTGACATTTACGTCTTGTAGGTGGTATTAATTTGTTGATTACTTAACCCATTCTGGTAATAAGGATTTAAGGATGATATTGCCTATTATTCCTTCTCGTAGTACTTACTTATTTAATCTGAAAAGCAGTAATTAGGAACTATCTGGTTTTGATTTAAATCATCCTTTATATCACACGTGTGGTCAAGGTGTGGTGTTGAAAAATAATGAACGTTCAATAACAATGAATCAATAGAGTGTTCTTAGGTTTGGCTTAATCTTAGCTTGGATTAAAAAGACAAAAGCAGAGATCTGTTCGAGGTAATTATAAGCTAATTCTAGGCTAATTCTAAGTATGCTCTATACTAGATCTCAGCCTTAGATTCTAAGTTAATAGTACAGAAGACAATGCCAATCATTTAGGTGACTTTATCATGTAGCCTGTATTCAGTAATGAAAACAACCCCCCGTCTCTCGGGTTCGATCACAAAAGTTTAACCACCATAAGCACTAATCAACTATGAAATAAAAATCATTTGCCACATCTTACCAAAAATCAATGAATTTTATCTCCTTCTCGTAAGCTAGGCAGTTACTAATCAAAATTATTAATTGAAAAATATAAAACAATACCACCACGACTCCAACCCCGATTATTTATCGAAGGGCAATGGCGGACTGGCGGCGATACAAATTCATCTACTAAATAAATATTAGTTTCTTGACTGTCTCTATGGTGTAGTAGTTAGCGTATGCCTCTCATGGTGAGGTCTCGGGTTCGATTCCCGGGTCGGGCAGAGAGATATTTGTGGACTTTCCGTCAGAAAATTGACATAGCAGCACGGAGTTGGAATTGTACCCGGTGGATGGCGATAGGCGATATTCCATGGGACCTAAACATAACAGGTAAAGTGTGGGTGTTATACACCTCTGCTTCACCCTTCTGGGTAATATAATAATGCTTATAAAATTAAAACTACTATACCAAACAAAAATACATTTTTATGGGACCACTTGGCAGCTATTTCGCGTCAAACAAAAAAGAATCACGCGAATCGGTCTATTAACCGCGAAGTAATCGATGTATATACATAGAAAAAAAACATACAATAAGCATACCATACATCCAACACGACTTGATGAAAATGGGACCACATGACAAGTATACTCTATCAGACAAAATAACATTTTCTTAAATCGGTCCAGGCTTCTATGAATAATCACCAACGCAACAACACCTTTCGGTTAAAAACAGTAGTACTATTTGGTACCAGATTAAAACTGGGGGTTATAATGGCTAGACTCGAGCTCGTTAGAAAATCAAACCACCATGAACACAAATCAACCATAAAATGAAAATAATACGCCACGACCTTCCAAAAATCAATGAATCTAATCTCCTTCTGCGAATCAAAATTATTAATTGAAGAATATAAAACAATACCGCTATGCTTGGGGTTCCAAGCCCGATTATTTATCATGGGCAATGGCGGACTGGCGGCGATACAAGCTAATTTACTAAATAAATATTAGCTCTGCCAAGCCCGCGGTCTTGCCTTGTTTTTGTTAATTGTTATTTCTGTTAAGAAATGTTTTCGGTGGTTCTTATATTATTAGTAGCTATGACAGAAACATCTTTAGCTACTTTCAATTTATCAAAATGATAGGCGTATATTATTTTTATAAGACTTAACTTAAATCGTTAAGATTTGTCGAAGATATGTGTGTATTTATCATATAAATGGTCGCTTGCTAACGGCTTACGGTGAAGGTAACCATCGTGAGGAAACCTGCAAGCCTGAGAGTGCCTAAAAAGTGCTTGATGGAGTGTGAAGTCTACCAATCCACACTTGGCCAGTGTGGTGGATTATGGCCTAACCCTTCTCATCATGAGAAAAGGCCCGAGCCCAGCAGTGGGACATGTATTAGATTCAGGGCTGCTATCATTATTGTTATGAGTCAATAGTCACCCAGTTAGAACATAAAAAATCTCCCATAATTATGCTCTTAGATATCTTCATTTTATTTACATAAATTATTATATTCTTATTTTTTTTTTATTAACAAATACAGTACAACTTATACTAAACAGAGTTCCACAAAACAACTTTCGTTGTTTGTCTGTGGGCAAGTGAATTACAATTTTAAATTAAATAGAAGTACATAGAACTATAGTCATATAGACTATACTACAGTATCATATATATTATTTTACTTATAATTAATATTATATATAAATAATCTTTGTATTATTTTCTTTTGTTTATTTAATGTATTGTAGATTTATTAATATAATTGTAAAAATAATTACATACAAGCTCTGGAGCTACTATTTGCCGTCTTCATGAGAATGTACAACAATCACAGTGTACAAACTCTTCCATACCCTGAAAACTGATAATTCTGAAATTCCAATTAGGTACTTGTTAGTCACGGATGACCACCCTAGTCATAGCATAGCATTTCATAGACCCACATAACCTACTCCGTAACTAGTTAGTTCAGGCAATGATAATTTAAGCAGATATTAGATGTCCAAGATGAACGTGCTTCTCATGCCTGACCACACAATATTGTTATTACAAGACACCGCACACACACAAAGACACAGATGAGCCCAAGACGTAGATGTGTAGCATTGTTTTCAATAAATTAAACGTAGGACAAGAGACCCGGGCCCCGGACACTAGGTAAACAGCCCGGAGGCTCCGTCAACACAATTATTATACTCGGACAGCTACCCTCCGTGTCGATAAACACCCTCTAAATAAATTAACTGGACTCCATCCAACGTTTGTGAAGAGTTGTTTGAAAAAAAGTTGGTAATTAATTTGTCTTGATGAAACAATAGTCTATTTTTCTTTGCGAGAATACCAGGAAACTGTTACTCTGTTACCTGTATTTCTTTTGCCTCTATAATGAAGTAAATCTACGCTGTTTTCGTCATAAATTTTTAATAAAAACCATTTCCAATTTTACATCTAGACTCAGAGGAAATAATCTCTAGATCTCTAAGTTGTGCACACACACAGATTCACTAATTAAATTTTGACGAATCTCTTTTGTTGTTCCAGATACTTGGTTTTAACATTAACCATGGCTACTCCAAGACCGCCACCAGCAACAGTCCCTCGTACGAAAAAACAGAACCACGCAAACATACCCTGTCCACTCGAAAACTGCGCCAGATTCACCTACGGGAAGCTACCAGACCATCTCACTAAGATCCACGGCATTACGGGCGCAGAAAGAGATGCTCTGAACGAACAACAACGAAAACGATTTTTCAACGGAGAACTCTGCCAAGTGCGGTACCTTAAGGAGTCTGCTATTAGAGATCTTTGGGGATCTGACTATGATGATCCTCGTATACGTGCAAAGATACACCAAAGTTACGCTCTAGTCAAAATTAGAATAATACCGTTAGCAGCTACGCAACGAGCTCGCCCTCTCACAGAACAAGATGCAAATGTACTAACAGCTTACAATGCAAGAACAGCGCCAAGACCGGCTCGCGTGCAGAAAACTCGTACAAGACCGCGACCTTACCCAGCACCAGAGGCAAGCCCAGTAGAACGCAGAGCTTCGACTGAATCCAGTGAAGAAGAAAATACTCGTAATCCCTTACCACCATCCCCGCCCCCCTCGTCACCGTCTCTGCCGCCTTCGCCAGCTCCCTACGAACTACAGCCAGTGGAAACTCGCTTACGAGACATCTTTGATTCCAAAGTTGATGCCGGATACAAGGCAGTGATTGATGATATGAAGAAATCTATGTCGATGGGTCGGACACTCGGACCAAGGAAGCGAAAGGCTTACCGCACATACAGACGTTATGCCAAGAGACTAATCGCATTCCTACATAGACAGCATTCTCCTTTAGCGTATGATGTGGATGTCCTGCTATGCGGTGAGCGACAAGTTTGCGCCTTTCTTGAACGGATCAGTACAGAACATAAGACGAAAACTTTAAGAAATTATATAGTGGCAGCGATTAAGCTACTTGATTCTCGACTATTTGCGATAGAAAGGGATCCTGCGTGC
This sequence comes from Hypena proboscidalis, assembly GCA_905147285.1. Lineage (NCBI taxonomy): Eukaryota > Metazoa > Arthropoda > Insecta > Lepidoptera > Erebidae > Hypena > Hypena proboscidalis. The sequence continues at coordinate 6,808,757 of LR990132.1, forward strand.
AAGGAGAAGGTGGCTTCGATGACTCGAGTCTATGATGTTCTTCACGGTCGTCTGACAGAGTGTGATAGACTACTAGCGCAGAAGGATGTTCCTTGCGAGAAGAAAACCTCCTTAGAAAGTGTTATGGAGGAAAGTTTCAACGATTCGTACGATGAGTTAGATTAAATTGTTTAAATACATTATAAAGACTTCGCCGCTGTCCCATTCATATTTCGTCCTAGCTTTCAGGTTAGTCCGTTTAAAGGATGTGTTATAGAAATAGCTATATTTATAGACATGTAAATACCACATTTAACTAGTTGTAGAATGTAACTTCACATGTTATTACTAAGTTTAAAAAACTTGTAAATATTCAAACTACGTGTTTAAAGCAATAAGCTCCAACATAATAAGTAGTAGATATCATAAGCTCTATGATAAAATGCTGAAAGTTATACTTTCATTAGCGTGCAATAAGAAGCCAAATATTGTAGTCAGTGCTTAATTTAATAGGTGTAAAGATAATATTAGTGGTAAAAGCTAATGAATACTACATACTTTAAACATTTTATTTATTGTCATCTCTACGTCGAACTTACAAATCTACAGTTTTTGTGGAATCAAGATTCTGATGAGGCCTTCGTGTGGTAACTATACATTGGTGCCAATGTGTAGTTCTGATGGTTAAGGAGTTCATATTGTACGAATCTGCGTTTTACACTATTAGGCATATAGTTAACTTACCAAATTACTTACTTAACTTACAAAATCAGATCGTAAACCATTTTTGCAGATTTGTAAGCTTGGCGTAGAGATGACGTTGTATTATTTTAGTTATGTAAATATTTCTAGTCACTTAAGTTACCATGATCTCAATTCAATTCATTCATGTATTCAAGAATTACAATAAAAATGTTCTCATTAGTGGATACTATTTATTTACCTCACCTTACATTGGAAGCAATGGAGACTGTTAGCAGTCTTCTAACATGCCAGTAGATAGGAGATATGCGTCGCCGCACCTGAGGACGACGCCACGGCGCCGGGCCCGTGTTATGGTACATATGAATCATATGACTGTCATTTCAGGGCCTGATTTATCCATCAGCTAAAACACAGTCAAGCAAGCACTACTGTTTGGTGACTGGCTAAGGATGAGACGATGGTGCTGCCGACCTCGAGCTTGTTTACAAGAATTCAACTACCATAAAATTAATTAAGAGTATGTCAAATAACATCAAATTCAGGTGGACTGTGATCTGAAGCAGACCGCTGCATGACTGGATGAAAAAGACGGGAACCGGGTGTTGTGGCAAATTAGGATTTATCAGACAATCAAGCAATCACTACCGACTCCATTACCGAACATATTTATGTGGGCCTCCTACATAAATATGTCCAGCAATGGAAATTTTTGCATTCGTAATACGTGTTCGTACTCTAATACAAAGACAAAAAACTTGGTATAGAACACCTTGAATATTTTATTTGCATATTCGATTCGAACGTTTAAAGAATACCTACTATCAAAAAATTCTAGTAGATAACAAAAAAAATCAAAACGATGCCGAGTAACTGAACTCACTGAGCCGCTGTCTGATACATTTCATTTGTATTGTAAAATAAGTACTTTTAGAACCTAAACATAAAGAATCATTTTATTCAGGATTGTAACCAATATGACAGATTCATAACTACTCGAAAATTAATTTAAGAAATGATACAACAGTGCCATCTGTTTTACTGTTTATGAACTGATGTTTACAGTAACGGCGCTAGTATCACGTTTTCGAACGAACACAGAAAGAGACGTAAACATAGAGAGAGACATAGCATAAATTTTCCTATTAGCTGCTAGAGGGCAGGCAGGTATAAATTACATTTTATTACTTCAACGAGATTATGTTAGCCTGGTACGTTGCGATCGTAAGTGCCTGCTCCAGATTCTCCACCTACGTTCCAAACGTTCCATTCTTGAGTCGCGGCGCGACCAGTAGTCGGCTCATGGCGGCCATTGCTGATAACTGACGATTTGAGCCTTCAAATAAAAAAAGAATTTGTTTTATTTTGTTCTTTTCCATTATTTTTATTTAATTGCTATAAAACTTTGACAACAGGATGAGGGACAAAAAATCTGTAACGGGAAATAACAAAATATTGTTTGCTATTTTCGAACTATGAAAATTGGTATTATTTCCTACATTCAACACTAGCGCCTCTTACGGAAAATTGTATGAATTAAAATACTGTACTGTGTAGTGTGGTACGGAATGTGCCCTGCGCCTTACTCATTGTGTGCAAAACTTGTACTACAGAACCTTCTTTATTTGATGAAGCATTTATTTTATAATCTTTTGCCAGTTAAATAATAAAGAATATATAATATATTTGTGAACATACATACTGTTAAATATATTAAAGCTATGATCTTTGCTATGACTTTTTGTATTTCTAACAATATAATGGTTTAAAAATTACGAATCCTCCAAAACTACTAAAATATTTATTTAAAAAAATAAAGGAAAGTATGTAGGTTTAAAGAAGTCCCGTTGAAAGTCTTTCGACGACTTAATAATTATTCGAAACAAATTGTATTCGAAACAAATGGAAAAATAAAACAAGTCCATTTTTCTTTACGAGCATCTTCAACTATTCTTGAAAAAACTATTATTAAATTTGAAAGTAAGTTATATTAGAAAAGAAGTATTTAAATGCAAAAAAAAACTTGTCGTAAAAAAACTGTTCTCATTATTTTTTGCAAGTGCAGAAAAAAAACCAATTCATAAAAAGAATTCTCAGCGAAGTATAAAAATACTGATGAACAATGCAATAGTGATAACATGTAGGTATTTTTTAGTCTGAAAATACATTTTTTCTACTGCCAAGCCGGTGATAAAATAATGGATATTTATTATTAGTATTGACTGACTCACCAGGCAAACACTTAAAACTATGAGCGTATTAAACCTACCTACGCAATATACCTAGTAATGTATTGAAATAAAAAAATATCTCTTTTACATACATACACACATACATAAAATCACGCTTTTATCCCACGGGGGTAGGCAGAGAAGATGGAATGCCATGTGCTTCGTTCCTTACATACTTCTTTCGGTTCCTCAATCACTTTTATCTTGGTTATTTATTCGAAAAAAGATTAGAGTATACTATAATTATTTACATCTAACGAATTGGTCCAGTCTTGAATAGATAGATAGATAGATAGAGATAGAGAAAACTTTATTTGCACATCAAATTTGTAAAAAAAAAACATACAAAGAAATAGGTACTTAAAACTAAAATGTACAAAGGGCGGCCTTATCGCTTGACGCGATCTCTTCCAGGCAACCTTAGGATGGACATAATGGAATGGATATTTGCGGTAGTTTATTGAATTGGATTTGTTGTTACTTTTTCTTTTTTATTTTGCTCAAGGCTTGTCAAATTAAAGACTAAAATAAAAATAAATAAATAATTAAAAATACTAAATAGTACATGAAATATTGGGTGCATAGGCACTTAAATACACACTATGCAATATAAAAATACATACAATACATAAATACATACTATATACAATAGATAAAATAAAATAACATAACATAAAATAATAAAAAACATACATTAAATCATAAATTATACACACTTAATATACACTACAAAATAAAGTATTATAATGACAAATAATGCTCATTTAACAATTTTTTGAAAATATTCAAGGATTGTGCTCGTCTGATACTTAGAGGTAATGCATTCCACAACCGAACGGCTTCAACCGTAAACGACTGATCGTAAAAATTTGTGGAATGCATTGGCATCTCAAGTCTCAAATTTTCGGATGACCTTAAGAATTTGGAATGTGTGTCATGTACGTATTTGAAACGGTCTTTGAGATAAGTTGGGGTCGTAGGATTAAACAAAACGCTATAGAGAAGCGTAAGGACATGAGTATTCCGGCGAAGACGAATTGGAAGCCACTTGAGCTTTTTACGAAATTCAGAGATATGATCATATTTCCTTAGTCCAAATATAAATCGTATACTAAAATTTTGAAGTCGCTCAAGTTTATCAAGTTGGGCTTCAGTGAGATTTAGATAGCTGACATCGGCATAGTCGAGAATAGGAAGAAGAAGGGTCTGCGCAAGCACAATCTTAGTGGCAGTCGGAAGAAAGTTTCGTAATCGGCGCAAGGAGCCAGCTGAGGCGAACATTTTGCGACTGACTTCCTGCAACTGAGGGCTCCAGGATAAAGTACTGTCAAAGTAGATACCTAAATTCTTGACCTTAGTGTTAATTGGTAGAGTAGACCCATTAAATTGTACACGTGGAAGCTGTGACCAATCAAGTTTGGAGATCATCCTGGAGCTGCCTATTACAATGACTTGAGTTTTTGTGGGATTCAGCACTAACCCATGCTTTGTACTCCAGTCACCGATACGCACCAGATCAGTGTTAATAGTATTTATGGCTTCCGGTAGCCTGTCTAGTGGAGCCTGTGTATAAATCTGCAAATCATCTGCATAAAGGTGGTAGGATGAAAGTAGCTGGTCTGAGAGTGAATTTATAAAAATTGCGAAAAGTAGAGGTGATAAAACGCCACCCTGCGGTACGCCAGCTGTAGTATTGCACCATGATGACAACGTATCTTCCGTGCGTATACGCTGTCGGCGACCAAACAGGTAACTGTGAAACCAATCAACCACCGTTGGAGATATGTTAATAGAGCGCAATATACTCAGCAGGACATGGAAATCTACAGTATTAAAAGCATTACTAAAATCGAGGAGAGATAAGACTGTAAGATTCCCACTATCCATGCCGAGTCTAATGTCATCTGTTATATTGACCAATGCAGTTGTGGTATTGTGTCCGGAACGGAAGCCTGATTGAAAAGGGTTCAGTAAGTTGTTTTTACAAAGGAAAGAGGAGAGTTGGGTGTGGATGAGACGTTCGAGGGCTTTAGATAGAAAAGGCAGTATAGATATGGGGCGGAAATCGGAAAATGTTGCAGACTTAGATTTTTTGGGCAAAGGAATTACCTGGGCATCTTTCCAAGTAGATGGGAAAGTGCCAGAGGAGATAGAAAAGTTGAAGATGTGACAGAGGATGGGCATAATTTGATCAAGGATGGGGAGGATCATGTTTCTACTTATAGAATCATTCCCAACTGCATTGGACGATATAGACAAAATGCTCTTCTTAACATCACAAGCAGTGAATTCATTAATGACAAACGATGAATATGTAGGAGTTGGAAGAGATGAAAGATAGTTCAGCGTATTATTTTTAATAGTCCCATCAAAATTGGACGAAGTTGAGAAATGTTTGTTTAGTAAATCGATGTCTATGTCTTTAGGAACAGAGTCGCTGCGCGACTTTCCAACTCCCAACGTTCTCAGAAACTTCCATACTTTAACTGGATCTCCATTCTCTATAGAGGTATGAATATGTTGGCGTTGTGCGTTCCTACACACCTTATTGCAGTGATTTCTTACGGCCACGTACTTTTCAAAATTTGCATCATTAGGGCGACACTTATATTTTGATTTTAATGCAGATTTCTTTGCCATAATGTGCTTTATGTCACCGGAAAGCCATGGACTTGGTAGATGTTTCAACTTTATGGGACGTATCGGTGCATGGACATCATAAAGATGTATAATCATTGACGTGAAAATATTAACTTTGTCGTCGATATTGCTAGAATCAAGAAGTGGTGACCAGTCAATGTTGCCAGCATCCTCACAAAGCTTGCCACCATTCATGCCATTAAAATTGCGCTGTAGGATAATTCTCGGTTTTGCCTTGGGTGGACGAATTTTGTATGACAGATAAATCAAGTCATGATATGAAAATTCATCCGCAGAAAATTGTCCATGCTTAGACACATGCTCTGGAGAGGAAACTAGGATGAGGTCAAGAAGAGAAGGAGTACAGTTCGGAAAGTGATGTGTAGGATATAAAGGTAGAATGGATAGATTAGTGGATTCAGAAATAGATTGGAGAGAGGAAGAACGAGAGTCGTTTTTTAAAAGACATGTATTGAAGTCTCCCATAATTATTGTGTGACTGTAAGATGGTGTCAGGTTTTCCAGGATGCGTTCGAAAGAAGAAAAATAGTCAATTCTTAACGAAGGACTATAATACACACCAAGTAGAACTTTGACGTGGTTGAGTTCTACTTCTAAGAAGAGATGCTCGCCGGCGTTTGCTGGTGGTGGCTGTGGTGACATATTAATGATGGAGAAAGGAATGTGGGTACGCAAAAATACGGCAACACCACCACCACCACCACCAACCGCGCGATCATTTCTAATCAGCCGGAAACCCGGGAGAGAGTAATAGTTGGGAATAATCTTTTTCTCGGGCCTTATGGTTGTTACTTTAGAGTTATCTTCTGTAAATTGTTTTCATGGAGGCTTTTATAATATATGTATACCTATTTGGAGGAACACCATCTATGCAATGGTATGCAGGTAATGGAAGAACGGGTAAAAAAAAGAAAGCACTTTCTTTGCTAAAGTCACCGATAACAGAGGAAAAAGAGCCGTCATTCCGGCTTTAGCATCTTTCAGGCCTGTTGATGACATTAATTATGATATGGGATCATTTGACTTCTCATCGTGTCCAGTAGATATTAGTTTTTGCTATGTTATCTCTCGGAAATCACCTTCAAACTGCTGTTATATTTTTAGAACAGAAGCTTTTAAAATCTTTAAACAATTTTATTGAATGCGCTTTGAAATGTCTATAACTTTCGTCTAGTTAAACTAAACAAAACTATTATTTTGATAAAATTAAATATCAATGTCAGAAACTAGAAGTTGCATTAGTATACATTTTCTGCAGCTGCCTTGAAATAAAGTGTTATTAGGAAGTATATGCAGACTATAATATAAAAGACTTTTTACAGTTCAATATTTGCCAGCAAAAAGGCTGCAATACTTTCACGGCGGTATGTTTAAGCGAACGACGTCAAACGACATCTGTGGGATATTTAAAGCACTTTACTCATGGGCTATTTCTGTATCACATATAGTACCTTGAACCGATCCGAAGTACGACCTATTTCAGTTTACTGACTAACGAACGCTAAAATACAACGTGTTTTTCAATAGCAATCTTTGAAGTGGGTGAAAAAAGTTACTTCAAACATACTCAATCATCACTTTACACATCAGTGATTTGTTTAATTTAAATATTTCACAAATTAAAGATTCTAATACATATCAGATCTGTAAATCTGCACTTGCTCTAGGATTTATTCTTTCTGAAATGTTAGAGTGACCTTATTATGAGCAGGATATTTTGTGTCAATATAAAAATATTACTTTAAGACTAAACAAAATAAATAAATATCAGATACTATCGATTATGGAAACCATTGATTTTGCATTTTAAAAACATGACATAAAAATACAAAGCACTCAAATCTTCAAAGATGTAAATCAGTAATTACAAAATTAAAAGCAATTATGTATAATAGCGATCATGTAGTAGTGTGCGTGAGAGATACACGAACTGGCAAATGAATGATTACAATACAAAATTGCAATGTAGCGGTAAACAATGCAGTACGAACTGGATGACGTCACGCGCATTCGGTGCAAAGTGCATGTATGCAGCTTAACCTTCTCGCGTTCATGCTGCCCTGGTGCTCGTTCCTTTTGTGAGCGACACCAAAGGGGCCCTATCCCCTTCGAACACCCTTCTCTGGGTCACTGCGCATCTGTCGGTCATTCACCGGACCGACCTTCATCAGAGGTTTTTGTCTTTATGCGTACGCGGCTGTCGTTTTGACCAATGCACTTCTAGTTATTTTCAGGTTAAAGTTAACTATACTGCAATCAAAAATATAAAGAGAGAACGAGCGGGTTAAGATTTTCATATCTTCTGATATTTAACTTTTCTCTAGCTTCATTGGCGAGCCTTGATGAGGATAATGAAGGAGGAACAGAAATAGTGATAGTTTTGTTGGATAGAAACTTGCAAGTTTTTCGACCTAATATCTCAAACCCAAAACGTCAATTATACACATCTTGAATTTTTTACGTAAACAAATAGATAGTAAATGATTTATTTTACTAATAAAACCAAATCTTGGTTAGGATAAAAAAAGTGCAGTCCAAATATTTATGCGTAAATAAATGCATTCGCAATACCAGTAGGATGCTGCAACAAATTGTCTTACCAGGAACTTCATGTACAAGGAATACAGAATTAAGAAGTAGTGCGATGCAACCTGCACACGTTCATGCAATATAAATACATCGATGACTGATATGACGTGACTGCACACTACTGCATTCTTACAAAATTTTACAACACACTGACAAGTTTAATCGATACGAAAAGTATCCTGCTGTGTGATTCATAGCTGCATTCATACTGTAATGAAATCGAAAGTATAAAATCAGTTTCGATGTAATTTTTGCAGCGATTGCATCTTTAACGGGACGGTTATTTGGTCAGTATTACGTACACATTTCTTTAAAAGTGTTTTCTGTACATAAATTACAGAAACAAGAGTGCAAAATTAATGTTTTCTGATTTCTAAACATCGATAATGCAAACTTTAATTTGAAAAAGCTGTAGAAGATTCATGTTTTGTCAAGGAGAGACAGTAAAATATGATTTCACAATAGATCTATTGTTTGAGTCTATAACTACGGAGTACTAAATTTCTTTGATGCGTTGCTGCGTTTACAGATGATGTTTAACGTTGGCGTTGTATTTATATGTAATGACTATTTTATTACACAATAATTTTGAAGTAATATCCACGGAACAGATTTAAATTCACAGTATTATAACATCTTTAACTTTGAAATTCGGTAGCCTTTGATTATTATTCACGTGTGTTTTGTATTTAAAGTTTTCTAGTAATTTGCAAATATAAATTACTTCGTCAGGAAGTTGACGTCCACGGTGTAGTGGCCAGGATTTGCACCCACGACCTCTCGATCGTAAAACCGACGCCTTATCCATTTCGCTACGGCCGCGTAAATTAAACAAGACATGAGGATTACAGAATAATGAGAAAGAAAGAATTATTGAAAAGAGGTGAAAACTAAAGGTCTATTAACACCATGCAGTTTAGCAAGACTATTCTGTTGCTGACTTTGTTTATCGCGCTTAGAAAGACAGAGTTATCTTGCAAAACTTGCATCATGTTAATATAGGCCTGAAAGTACTCTATCTGATGATAATGATCGGCGATTTTTTAATGCATAGTTCTGTATGCTTTAACTATAGAGCTATTAGAAGTAAAAAACAAACAAACATACAGGTGAAGCTAATATAAGCGTGTTAAAAAAAAAGAGGTGTGAAGAATTACAAAACAATGGAAGTAAACTCTCTGCGATGTTTGTAAACTTTGTGCAGGCATAGATGCACTGAAAGTGTCTGCGTATATTAAATATTTTTGCTTTTAAAGATCTACTAATTGAAATCGTTTCTCAATAAGAAAATGCTAGTTAACTGAATTTTATTTGTAATGACTAATGTTTAATCATTACTAGCTTCCACCTACACCACTCCCTGCGTAGTAGGTAAGTTGGTGAAAAGTAAGTTATCTTTTAGTCCAGGCTATATGCTACAGGTGAGCAAAAGATCATCAAAATGGATCCAGTAGTTTTTGCGTGTAAGACCTACAAACATTTATACATTCATCCTCTCAGTAGGATTTTCTGATACATTAAATTTAATGGTTGGTTTTCAATATATAAGTTGTCAGGTTATTTCTGCTAGTATCTATCTAACATCTTACTATACGTCTATAAAATCAGATTATGTTGGATCGTAAAACGTTAAAAGCAAGTGTGAAATTCTTTCAACCTCGTTCCAGTTTAACGAAGTTTCTGGTACAAATCTATAAATAAAACGTCTAAACATATTTCGAGCAGGCTCTCGTTTCTTGGAAATTCACATGCCGCGATTTCGTAAAGCAAATTTGTATGAACATTTAATTACGTTATTTGCGTGAATTTGAAACGAAAGAAAACATTATGGATATTTATGATAAAAAAAGGTTCATTGAATCAAAAACATGTATTTTTGCAGCATTACGAAGTGTGAAAAGCTAGTATTTTCCATGAAATTATAAGATATACAACAAAGGCTGCATTATTAATATCTATTTAATTAATATTTGTTATAATTAAATATAATTATATTATAAATAAGTGAATCATTTTGACCTAAATTTTGCAAATAAATACTAAACAAAATATGTTTTTTTTGTACAATTTAAACAGTGCAGTTTAAACAAATAACTTTGTGTTTGCTATTATGAAAACATGGTTGAGTAACTGTTTCTTTGTTATTAAATTTATTTCTAAACAAAACTGTAATAATTGGTTGTGGCCACGTAAGGGGATATTTCTGTCGATCGTTCCGTTCGTCGGTCTGCGTCTTGTTCCTTCGCACTGATATTTACATCGATAGAGCTTTGCGCCGTATAAAACACGTTATATGACCGAGTATCGCTTATTTTGTTCTCAACTTTGGTGAGAGAGCCATCTAGTGGCGAGCGTGTGAATCATCTGCGGGTGTGATATTGTGTACTTTTGTGTCATTTTTTGGAACATCTTTGTGATTTAAAATGCCTGGACGCCCTATTTGGCAGGTAAACATTTTAATAATTACTTTTATTTTATTTATATTCAATCAGCCTAAGTAATTATACTAAAAAGCCCAGTATTAGTAATATTAAGTTTGTGACATGAATGTTAATTATTTAGCAAGTTTTTAATTTAATGGTTGATGTAATAAATGTTTTAAATATACAAAGTATCTAAACTGTAATAATATATGTGTACCACGTTAGTAGCCAAGTTTTTTGATTACAGATAGATGTAACAGTATTTTCTATGAGTGTTAACAGTGTATCATTCTATACGTTTATGTATATTTATAAAAGAATATAGTTATTGTACTAAAGCGTTTTGGAAAATGTTAAAACAGATTTGTGACTAATCTTAACCTTAGCCTACCTGCCTCAAAATAACAGGTGTAAACAAAGTCTTGTGAAATTCTACGTTTTGGCACAGTATCAAGTTTTTCAGTACATAATTTATTCGGTGTGTTTCCAGTCAATTACAGGTTAGAAATTCATCTCGTTTTAACATAAGAGGGTTTACGGAAGGAAATAAAAATGCGTTACAGTGTTTTGATGTCTTATTTTCAATATTTACACGACACAACCGTTTCAGTCAAAGTAGGTACTATCAGGTACTACTTCGAGATTTGGATCATAGTATTTATTTTGACATTCAATGATGAGAATGCTTCACATATTGAGTCCAGAACTAAACAAAATATGGCTAAGATAAACGACTCCAATTCTCTGTCAAATTCTTATCAACTAATCAATAAAGTAGTTAAAGTCTGATTGTCTTCCTTTAAACTTAAACATCACTAATTAATTATTATTAAATTTTAAATAATTATTTTGTGTTCATTATGTAGCTACATTTATTCAAACTTTTTTCTTGTCTAATTTCTTAACATCTCCAATCATGAATTCACCCGGTAAGTTGTGGAACAATTTCTGCAGAAAGCCGAGTAAAATATCTTCTATTGTCTTCGATAATATTGGTCGTAAAGAATCGGACACTGGCCGCCAATTCGCATTCAAATAGGCGTTGGTGCTTTCCTCTGAAAAACAATTATATAAAACTTTAAACAAATCGAAATCGAACAGAACTTGTATTAAAATCTTGGTAGCGCCATCTATTGTCAAGGAACAAGATGTATTTTTTTTGAACTGCTTTACGTTTTATAACAATATATTTTATTTTATTTTAAAGAGGGAATCATTATGCTTTTATAATGATACGCGTTCTTTTAATTATTAATTTTAAAAATACCCACAATTATTATTGTATCATTCATGTTCTTTTTTTAATAAAAAAACAAATGAACTATAATTGTTTTCAAAACAAGCCAACAGGCTGGTGGCGCCTTGGCCTTGACGTCTATACTAATAAAACTACTTGAACGGGAAAATCAAATTGCGAATAAAATTGGCAACAACGATCGGGCTTGTCAAACGTCCAGCGAGGGATCAACAACGTCTCAACGTTGCAATTTGTAACACGTTAGTACCAGTAGCGCATACTTCACAAGAGTTGTTCGCAATGTTCCATGCGGTAGTAGCGCCATCTAACATGTGTTCGATGAACCAAAACATAGTGCGATTGCTCATCAGAGAGATTAGTTTTTAGTGCTGGCACAGGAGTACAGATGGCGCAACTTAATGGAAATTGGCTCAGAATAAATATTTTGCAAAACAAGCAAAATAAGCTAGTACATTTTACATAACTATCTTTCATGAAAATTTTAATAAATTGATACTTACCCAAGGACTCAATACCATCAAATAAATTGTTCATACGAAGTTTTAAACCTCCAATGGAATATTTGACATGCGCTCCAGTTACATTGAAGAATGTGAACTCATCTCTGTTATATAATTTCACGTCGCTGACAATATCTATAGTCATATTAGCTGAAAAAAACACATACGTTTTTCAACGTTATTATATGGATATTAGGAAAAATTAATTAGGAAATTAGGTGAGATTTCACATCATTGTGGACACAAACAACCTTATGTCAACTTATTCATTATCTCAAATTACACTGTTTTTTAACTAAAGAGAAAATTATATAAAACATCACGCACTTGGCTCAAACCAACAGATTCCTCGTCCGACCAAAGGAATGAGCAGGATTCGTCCTTTCAAATCATAGGTGCCTTCAATCCTTATCTTTGGAACTCTGACCTTAGTATGAAAATCATACGTTTTACCATCAACCCTGAAAATAAATAAAAAGTTTTACAAGTTGGCAAATTACGTATTTATTCATAAAAAAAATATATCTATCTAATCTAGCTACTCGACTGGTATGACTTACCCAACCTAGTCGATCAAGCAGTCGACTAATGTACTAGGGCATAATGAAACATAGCAGTTACTTACTTGCTCGACAACACTTCTGTTTTACCGAAACCTGTGACTGTGACGTCATCCAGCGCTGCATTCACGTTCACAGGGCCTTCTCCTTGTAAGATCCTGATTTTGGGAATCTTCAGGGGGTCCAGTGGTTCCATTCCTATTTCAGTCAGACCTTAAATTGTAGAGAAAAACAAATATCAGTTTATGGTCAACAAATCACTATCTAATTTAATTTTTGATCCAATTATTATTGGTCTACTATTTTAAATCTTTAATTGCTTTGTGTGACAGTACAAGTGTAGCAGTTGGAGCTTATAGCAGTCAAAAAAACATCTTTTCCTTTACTGAATAAAAAGTCAAATTTATTTTTTCTGTTTTAAAGGTGTAATATATCTGATCATTTGAAAAGATACCCTCAGAATAAAGAAGCATTTTACGCATAATTACCATGTATAAATGAAAGTATACCCATATCGTCACATTTGATAGCACGAGGCGTCACACGAGTATGGTGAAGAAATAGCGCTTTCGCTTTCCGCAAGTTATGTACAAATGTTTCGTAATTGAGGGTATGTGACTAGCTCAGTGGCTTGTGGATCTAACAACCCAACTATCATTGTAACTATTTAATACTAGTGCAATTAAAATATCCGTAAATTGTCTGGCGTAAATGCAGATATACCTAGAAAACGGATTTTCGGATATGTTGTAATGGAAGCTTAAAAGAGTAATACCCTGAAATTTTCGACCTTGATTTGCTATGAGCTTTCGCCGCCATCTTAGAAAAAAAATTCTCTATCCAAAATTGCCAAAAATTAGCTTTCTAGGTTTATATGCATTTACGAATTGTATTTATTATGCTGTGCTGTACTAAATTTTGTGATATTATTATGTGATATAGTTAGGAAAACTTTATGTAAAAAAAAAAAAAAACAGCGCTTTGCACATAACGTGATTTAAAATTGGAACGTATTAACCGTCAACATTGAAAACCATTTGTGTGGGCTATAAGACGTCTAAAATGCAAAAATAAAACGTTTGGATATGCTGTTGCTAGTAATAAAACAAAATAATCTGTTTTGTAGCTAACGCAAGGCGCACCAAAAAAAGTCGTGAAACAAATAAAATAAGACAAAGAAAATCAACTTTATGCTTCCTTCTGTCAAACGCATGTTTGTTAACCTCGTGTTAAGATTTCTGTTGCAAAACGACAAACGAAACGTTTACGAACGCGGAGAGGGCACAATGTACTAGGATAACATGACTATTGAGAAGGTTGCACAGTGGCGGCGGCGCGACACGGTGAAACACAACAGCTGTGGACCGTTGTGCAACGGACTAGGCACTCAGAAAGCGTGCCAGTTGCTTGCGAAGTTGACCGGCATACGGCGCGGCGGCCGGCGATGCGTTCCACTCGAAACGTTGCATCTGTTTCGATTATTTTAATCATACTTGACTTTGGATGTTTTGTTTACTTTATTTCGATTCTGATATTATTTTTCAAGATACGAGTATCAGTAGATTTTAAACAAACTTCGTGTCACTAAGAGGTTATATCAAGTATGTTTATTTATCATTGTCGTCGGATTAACGTTGGTTGTCGTTTACTTACGAATATAGACAGCAAAATTAATAATGACTCATTAAATATAGATTATTAAAATCAATTTACGCAGATCTGATATATTACAGACGAGCTCTACATAGATATGAATAACATGTTTGTTCATTCCAAATATTTTTCTCCATTTTATAACGTCATATAGCAACAATTTGAATTATAATTTACTTTTATTTTTTGTCGAACATAAACACGTCATCTTTATCACTTTGACTTTACACGAGCTTCTCACACTCACCTTAAAAAAGTTGCTTTAACAAATTTCGAGGCAGTCGGCCCAAGTATAAACGATTTACCTGGTCCTAATGCATTGAAGAGTTGCTGCACTGCTTGCCGCGAGCAGTCATCGAATTCTGGGTCACTCTTCAAACATGTCTTCACGAAATCCGCTAGAAATAAAGAAATGAATGTTTTTATTAGGTGGTACAGCTTTCGTTAATTTATGTATTTATTTTACTCTTAGCTGCTCACTGTGCTTACATTTTCCTAATGCGCACAGTGAGCCACACAAGTAGACGAAAAATTACTCACAGATTAGGTACATAATTGAACAAGGGATGCTGCCGCTTGCCACGGATTTGGTGGCAGTCGTCGCTTGGAATTTCAGGACCTAACTAGGGTCCTAAATATAAAGCTGGTTCCAAGGGCGCCAGAAAGGGAATGCAAGGCTACGAAAGATCCTTACTTGACACCTGCAGAAAGATGGGTTGCGAAATATCGGCAGAAGGTGGTGCCCTTGAAAATAATTGGTAAAAAACCCCTTTGGAAATAATTTTGCCGGTGCCCATGGCTGGTACAATATTTATTATGCCATTTATTTTTTTTGATCTATGTTTATACGTAGTTATTTAGGCAATAATAAACGAAAGATTTTACTTAGCCTCAAAAAGAGCTCACAGAGCGAGTAAATTGCACAACAGTAAATTCTGTTAGTAGTTTGGACAAATGCAGCGTTAAATCTTCGTGATTTATGACTATCGTAAACAAGGCACATAAATTATGAAGAACTGTAAGCACGTTTTGACCGTCATATCTCCTGCGGTTTTTAGTCGTATGGTATCACAATTGGTTTATTTCTAACTCGCTATTGCCCGCAGATTCTACCTCTTTTTCCTCCACAATATCTAATATCTCGGACAATTATTCATAATTGGATATTTATTTTGACTTCTTTTGTACCGAGTACGTTATCTATCTGATCAATTTTCTTTCCTTTTACTCCGTAATTTCATCGTTACATAGAGTTTATATTTTATTATTTTTATTGCCTGCGGTTGCCGACGAGATAATGGCTCATATGATGTTAAATGAAAACTGTTACTTATGGTCTTCGACTACACCTACGCGTGGCCACTGCCTACCGAGAAAGGGTTGCTCTCTTTAAACCTCGTTTGAAGAATGTCGTAGGGCTAAGGAAACACCGCAGTGGGTAGTTCGTTCCAGAGCATGCAGATGTGGGGAAGAAATAATCGCTGGAAACGGACCGCACTAGATGGAATCGTGTTCAGGTTGTAAGGATGAACCCGACTGCAGTGTCGAGTGGTTCGATGACACCAGCTCAAACAGTTCCTCGGAGCACTGAGTGGGTCAAAACCTTTATAAACTGTGCACATCACAGATTTATCACAAAGTAATAAAATAACACTAATGTTGAAATAAGATGTCGTAAAATATGCACTTTTGCCCAAGGACACAGAGATACGGCGCGTAAACTTTCGACTAGCCTTGACACTGACCTGGATACGAATCTAGCACGTTGTGCAGGCAAGCTTTACCAAATCACTTGACAACTTTTTAAAAAGCAAACATGGATTAAACATCTATTGCTGCGCAACTTCTAATTGTTACAGTAATATCAACCATAAAATACAGTAAAATCTATTTTGTTTAGGTAAACTTTTTTTCGATAAATTCAATTTAAAAAAAATGCTACAGAAAATCGGATCAGTCGCAAAATCTTTTTTGGCATTTGGGACTACCAGCAAATCCCTCAGTCAAACTTTGTAATAGCTCACTTGGCCTTGACATTTCGCTATTTTCATCAGGTCATAGAACTCAAAACTCATGTGCAGGTGTAATTATTTTTAAAGAGGTGCAATCTTTTAACGACGCTACGCAACGGATCTTTCATCAGACGTGAGGTGACAAGTAAAGACTTCTTAAATTAGGAAGGAACAGTGAGGTAACTCCGCGAAGCCTGTGAAGTCCCAAGGAAACTTCTGAGCTTCTGGGCGGAGTTAGGCTGGCTATGTTAGCCAGGACTCTCCACGCACAATGGACCAAATGAGAGTCTAAGTGCGGAAAAATGTGTCCACTTTCCATTCCATTCCATTAGGAAGGAGGATTTAACTGCACCCCCTTGCATTCTTATCCCGACGCCCATGAGCATCTTTTGTCTAAGGTGTAATGTTGACAAAAGACGCACTTCTGTAGTTTCATAGGGCGATGCATGTCCTTTACACTTTCCCTGTTGTACTTTATAACTACAAGACTCATGAAATGATTCAAGTGTATCTAGTTTCTTAACTATGCCACAAGCTACATAAGTTTGTATTGCAGTTTCACCGACTATGAAATAGACGGCTTAAAAACCAGTTCTACGTTCTAGTAGGTTCTCAAGTTTATTGCAGCCGATTACCAGAAACTGGTTTTTCATATTACAATAGGTTACATGAATCTATTGCAATTGACCTTACCTAGTTGTACTCAATCGTGAAACAGGAATAATAAAATTTGCAGTCAAGGAATAAAGACGGCATAAGTATTAAAAAAAATGCGTAGAAACTGTCCAAATGACAGTGTTATGTCGTGGTTTTAGGTTAATTTAAATTTATACTAAGTTATACATGTTGACATTTTTGGAAAGGTTTTGGTCATATAACTCAGCATTATAATGTATGAATTAGAGTAAAACTTGGCATCATTATAATTAATAGCAACTTAACAATCAACGAAATGAATTATGTTATTATTATTTTTAACATTGAGATAATATTTTTTTTTTTTATATTTATGTTAAAATAATATTAGCTGAGACTGAATCTGCTGGATATTTAGTTAGTAGGTGCCGTTCGTTATTCATAATACATATTATATATATAATTCTTGGCTTCACCATATTTTCTACATGATGCTATAGCAGGATGATTTGATTAGTAATGAACAGTATAAATATTAATCTACAATGAACTACGACGGTATGTTTCATTTTACAGTTATTTCAGGGTCTGAATGACTAATTTTACTGAATACTAATACTAAGTGGTGGTGTATATTACCTCTCCCTCTCCTTTGTTAAGCCTATTTTCTCTTCAAAATTCTAGCACAAAAGCTGTATAACGTTCGATGTTAGCAAGTCTAGGAGCAATTAGGTAGATTCCAATTACCTTAGGTGGGCATCTAACTTAGTCTCCTATTTACTTTGGGTGCCAGAGAAGACTAAACATCTTCTCTCAAACTCTTTCACAAAAGCTATAATGGCTTCAAAACGTGAGATATTGAAAGCAGCTAGAGTACCTAGAAATTATAGTTGTAATTAATTAATTATAGACGACCGGATGGCGGAGTGGGTAGTGTACCTGCCTGCGACGCGGAGGTCGTGGGTTCGATTCCCACTTAAGACAAATCTTTGTGTGCATGAACATGGGGGTTTGTCTTAGTCTGAGTGTTTCTATGTATAATAAGTATATATTTACAAAAGAAAAGTATATATGTATTAGTATCAGTTATTCTAGTACCCATAGTACAAGCTCTGCTTAGTTTGGGACTAGATGGCGTTGAGTGTAAGTTGTGGAATATTTATTTAATTAGCAAACTAGTCCGTAACACTGGCACTAATAAAAACATGCTGGTACATTTTAAAATCTTTATAACGACGGAAAATCTATACACTGTCATGGTACATTCAAGCCATAAAAGCGATAATTTATCGTGATGAGGAAATAAATATAATATTACTCCACATATTTGTTAACAAAAACTACTTTTACCTGCACCATTATTGGAGCGAGTTGTTTCGACAGAACTGTTATTATCTATACCTAAGAAAAGTATTTCACGATGACATGCTGCAACAACATTGCAGCAGAACTGCCACATCTAGACAGTCCCATCGATATCTAAGAAATGCCGTAACTTCTGATATAACTAATAGTTTTATGCAACACCATTGCGATTGCGAAACATGGGACGCGTCTTGATAATCACGAAAATAAAACGTTTTATCGTATGTAGGTTAGCCGTTGAAAAACATATTCGAAAAACACTTACGTTTCGTCCTAAAATAATCTGCGCTTGCGCAGTGGAGCACTAAAGACACTATAAATAATTTAAACTGCATTTTGGTCCGGTTGGTTTGTGCTGAAGTCAGGTTTACCTCGAGCAAGCTGCCCGAGGAGGTGGTGAGATACTAAAGCCCCGAACGACCGGCCTGACAATCCCCCTCATGCTTGCTCGAGGAGGGGAGCATACGCAATATTACTATGTAAATAAAGCTTAAACTTCTTGCTTAAGTTGATATTGCTAATAATGCATATTTATTTATACGGATTGCTTTTTTCAATTGGGTAAAATTAGGTTATGTCATGGAGACATAATGAAAGGTGGTGTAAGGCAGATGTGTTAATGAGATGTGTGTTGTGATGAGTAATGTTGAGTTTAGGATGGTAGATAAACAAATCGCGAGTGGGATATAAAATGAATTTAAAAAATTTAACATTTTGTTCGTGTGGCTAAATTACAATGTAAAGTTTCGAATATCAATATAAAATTTCATTATAAAAGTTTTGAATACCAAAAAGACGCACTAAATAGGATTACCAGTCAGTTTCTAATGCCCATGTTCATAGTTTGGTAATATTGACAAATCTTGGAATTATAAGTACATTAGAACTTAGGAAGTCTGCATTTTCAGATACGAAAGTGGTCTAGATAGGCCCTAATTTCTCCCGCAATCCTATTTAACTGGAATGATGATTGCCGATTTGTAGTAAAATGATGATAAAAATAAATTAAGTTGATATTCACAAAGGTCCTGTAAAGTGTTTTATCTTTGGAATTGTATATAATAATATTATAAATAATGTATTATCTCACTATTGTATCTCTTGGATGAACTGACAATTAAGTCTTTTAAAAACTTGAGGTAATTTACTTCTCCAAGGTTTGTATTGTCTCCACTTGCATCCAACGACAATTTATGGCGTTTGTATAGCACATTGTATGTTCATTGCTTAAACCAAAGTAGCACCATATCATCACAAAAGTTATTGTTACAAAACAGGGAGGATTTCACATAGATTTCTTTTGCAATCAGGGAAATTAAGAAAATTTCCTCAAAGACCTAGTTCAGGTTAAATAGACCAACTGCAATTAAGACCTTACGTGCAGTAAGTGTTACGTTCGTTCCGTTACATCAATTTTTCTTTTACAACGTTGGGTAACTGACTACGAACTGTTAATGTATTGATCAATTGTCTTGGCTATTACCTTTTTAAATCAACGGTATAGTGGAAGAGCTCTTGTTAACGAACATGAACGTCTTACATTTGCCCCCATAGCACTGTCAGTCAGTCTGCCAGTCTTGACATTACCATTCGACTTTGACGTAGTTCTTTATCAATTTCGAAACGTCATAAAACTATAAAAATTTACGTTTCTTTGTTGATAATTACGTCGTAGTCAAAAATAATGGTGGTTGCCGCAAAATAGTAGCCCTTACACTAGAATCTAGAGACTATGCTTAATTCAAAATAAAAAACTTATTTTAATGTTTTCTTATAAATAACTTTAACAGAAATTAAATGAAGATTACTTTCCATTGCTACTCAATTTGACTTTAGACGTTTTGTATTTTTTTTGCGCATTGAAAAATTAACTATATGACTATACTGTTAAGATTGAGTTAATTAAATGTGGAATATTTTTAAATTCGTTTCTCATTTTTAACAAAGCATAGATTTTTGTTACAGATTGGTGGTAAGATTAGACTCATTGGGCCCTGAAATTATTGAGATAAGGCATGGCTTCTTAGTTAATGTACTCAATAGAGGTGAAGCATTTTTTTTTTTTTTTTTAAACGACGCCCGTACTAGGAATAACTCCTGAGTCGCGCGGTGTTCACAAACATACATTTTACATACACAGAGCACACCCAGAGTCAGAACAAATCTTTGCGAATCACACAAAGATTTGTCCCGTGTGGGGATCGAACCCACAACACCAGCGCAGTTGAAAGCGGCGAGGCGACCGCTTTAACCACTATACCAACCGTGCACTCATTTTGCCCGCGTTGTTTATCCTTTCTTACACAAGTATGGAAAACCAAGGCCATAGGAACTACTATAACGAACGAATATTGTCAAAATCGCGACAAATCTATTTCGCGCTAGTTATGCAAACCCCTCATGCATTTATTCGATGATTAAAATATTTTACAACAAATGTATCAATGATCTAGTGTTTAGCGTATGAGCCTTTTACCGCGAGGTCTCGGGTTCGATTCCCGGGTCCAACAAAGTGTTATTTGTGAATGTTCTGTCAGGCAATTCACAATATCAGTACGGAGTTGGAATTGTGCCCGGTGGATGGCGATCGTCTCGCCCCCTATCCTATGAGACTTAAACATAACAGGTGAAGTGTGGGTGTTGTACTGTCACACCCTCCTATTAAAACGTTTAAAATATTTTAATTTTTATCCGAATACCATCTTAAGTACCGTATAACAATAGCACGTTTACTTTTTATTACGTTCTTCTTCCCAAAACCTTGAAAATGATGACTTATACATACTTTTAGCCTAGTAATAATGCAATGCAATAAATGCAATACATTGCCTACATTTGCATTTTTATAAAACATAAATTTACATAAAAAATGAGAGTCACGAAATGACATATTATCATACAGTTGAGAAATTTAGCTGGATGGCTAAAGCGGCTGCCCGGTGTGCAGTAAGGTCGCAGGTTCAAATCCTGCCGGTCCCATATCCTTGTCAACTGTTTCTTAGTAAAAAATGAGATGTTTTCACAAATCTAACATGCAATTGCGCAGTTGTCACATTCGTAGATTAGAAGGAAAACGAGAATAAGACCAAATTGTTTTTGAGATAAATACTTTTGGACTTATTTAATGCATAATTTTAAAACTTTCAAATATAGTACCGTAGTTGGTTAATACAATTTACTCATTACGCATCGCGTGAGTGAAATCCACAACTTTTCTAACACACAAAATGTTCACAGCTTTGAATCCTTTTGTACCAAAAAATATAATGCAATCGTACAATATTAAATTCTAGGCCACGCTAGGTTTTTAAACACATCTCGTGACAAATATCAAACGCTCATAATAGCTGCATATACAGAATTTACGACAAGTCTGACAAGTTTACGTGATATTTACGCAATGATAACGCGAGCTCACTGATTAACTGACTGCTGAGATGAACAAGCTACTAGGAGAGCATAAAACCTTGGAAATAACAAACGTGAGATTCAACAGAATAAACAGAATACGCGATGTTGTGGTACAATGTTGTCTCAAACCGTGATTTCTTGCTGATTTATTTATTCATTTACCTTTGTTATTTGGGCAAAGGTTTTTGTACATTTTGTATTTTTTTATTGTTTAAAAGGATATCAAGCCTGCACCAAATGTTGGCTTCTTCTTCTTCTTCGTCGTGTTAATGGCTGAGTAAAATTTTATTTTGACTTGCCATCGTGGTGAAAGGATTAGCCAATTCGCTTTGGAGAACTCACGAATTGCCCAGGGTGCGCCGGACGTAGGGAATCGTGGTGTACGTCACTCGGGGAGGCTCCTTTCATGCACCCCTTTAATGTTGGCTGTAAGATTGTAATTCAGGCAATAATCGGCGATCTCTTATAGCAGATTCCATATTATGTACAATTAATAATTTATATTGAGTTAGTGAATATATTTATTAATGAGCAAAATTATAGATTATTGAGTGGGTTAGTACAAAATCTTGGCGAAAATGTGCTTTTAATGCTACTTAATGTTTGTTATTTTCCTTCCAACAAATTTTCCTTCTACGGCGTTTATTTATATGTGAGTATTTTCGACCAATGCCGACTACTTGTTTATAAATGTAATTGGTATCAACTACGGAATCGTAATTACCTTTAATAGCTCACTAAACTGACAAGCAACATAACATACTTTTTTATGTTATAAATAGGTGTCCGTTTCGATCAAAAATAGGCAAAATGACCAATTTTTATTTTATACGCAATTAAAACATTACACAATATTAGAAACGTTAATAAAATAATTATTTTGTTAACACGTAAACTTTCTGAGATAATACAGTTTTAAATTCACATTAATAATAGACTCGCCCAAACGCCCAAAATAAACGGCTACATAAGCATGACGTTACGTTTACTTATTTTGTATCTGTTTTTTATGGTGGATAGGCACGCGTTTGACCACCATCTCACCTGATGGTAAGTGATGATGCGGTCTACGGTGGAGCACGCTTACCTATGAGATACCTATTATCTGAAATAATGAATTTTGTTTTAAATTAGTTTGATAGCTATACGAATTATAACGTTTATGAAATAAGTTAATATTATAAAAGTTGATATAAATTGTGTGGGGTTATTAGATGATAAAATATTTTTTTTAATAATTTCGTTATTTAAAAATGGACTCGCCCATGAAAATTTGAATGATCATAAAATGAGTTAGATTTATAGCATGTAACTAAAAATTCTTGCATCTAGTTTTTAACCCTTATTAAAATATTGGGAAATTATTTTCCACTTTACTACTGTAATATTTTTTTTATTATTTATTTTTTGGCAACTCTAATCAGTACCAATCTCACCCAAAAAAAACCCCATTTCCCCCTTTTTATAAAAATAAGGAGATTTTTTTGAAATCTATAAAATCCTCTTACCTAAAAACCGTGACAAAATTTCAATTTCATCAAAAAAAAAAGATAAAATAGACTATATTTTACAATGTATGGTTCAATCACCGTGCTCATTAGGTTCGAATGGTGACCCCGTTATTTATCGTATGATATCTACCCGACTACCCGAGTGAGCGGCTAAAGCCCACTGGTTCAATAAAAATCTATATCCTTGAACTGCAGTCAGAAATACTCAGTACGTCTATAGATCTTTTTGCCTTCATTTACATTCATGTATCTATCGTTCGATCGTATTCAATTATTAAAGTATTTTCTTTTAGAACACACGACTACTCTTCATTGCAAATAAGATTATCTCGCATTGTTGAGGATTCCTTTGCAAAGCGAAACCAGCTTATACAGGCAACTTATTGTTGGATGTGTACATGACTTAGTTAAAATAAATAAGTTAATTATTTTAAAATACATTTTGATATTAAAACGTTTTGTATGTCTCATACATTGTGATTTTTTATATGTGGCCGAGTAGTAGCGCAATCGCTCGATAGATGGCGTTGTGCCGTTCGTCTGAACCGCGATATGGTTTCGTTACCAACTCACATACAAAATAATAACAGTTATCATCGAGGTTATGTTAATGTGTGTACTGTTGTAATTTTTGTGAAACTGCTGTGAAAGAGCAGTTTAAAGAAATTCATCTTGTTATCAATATTATATTTTCATCTGTGTGGAGTCTAATCATAGAAATCTTAATAACTAGTCAATAGAAATGCTATCGACTATCTTTTAACACTGGGACGCATGTCGCCGGTTTTCAAATACCACTTTTTGTATTCCTGCAAACAAAATTATTCTTTTTGGCGATGACATTAAGACGACAATTCCTCAACTCGCACTGTTGTTCGATTAGACAAATGCGCTTGTATTCCTGCAAACAAAATTATTCTTTTTGCGATGACATTAAGACGACAATTCCTCAACTCGCACTTGTGTTTGACTTGACAGATGCGTGGCGACAAGGTCACGCGTCTTTGACATTTCTATTGCCTTATTATTAAGATTTCTATGAGTCTAATGGTAGTAAAATGTGTACTGATACTCGATGAAAAATGGTTGTGCTCTGTGTGTGTGAAATGTATGATTGTGAACAACCGTCAAATAAAAAAAATAAAAATATGTTTCTTGACAAAGTTTGCCTTTGCCTGTCATCAAAGAGTATTAATCACGTTTTCCGAATTTTGTCGTGAGAAAAAAATTACCGGTGGAAATGAATACTGACCGTCAAAATAAGCCCAGTATTCATTATATATATTAATATGATTGACGATTGCACTTTTGTTTGTTATACGGACGCCACCACTGGCCATTTTGTTTCGCGCAGTCGCGCTATGGCCCGAGCGTCATGGTTGCGTTCCGTTTTACTCATGAATCTAGTGAGGTTTTACTAGTATTATGTTTTTATTTTATTTTTATTTTTTATTTTTTGTCTTCCCTGCTTTGTTTTATTAAGTTTTATTCTAGTTTGTTTTCTTTTTATTTTTACTATTTTGTTTTAAAATTTAATTTTAGATCTTACCTTTGTTATTTCTTGATGCTTATATGTACATACTTAAGTTTTAAATATTATTGTTTTTTTTTTAATGTGATATCGTTCGTCCTCTCTCTCTCTGGCGCCATCAGAAAATCAGCGCTGCAGGGCTTTGTTGCTCTGCAGCATATGGCTGAGATGGTGACCATTTCTGGCAAAAAGTTTGTTTAGTTGTAAGTTCTATTGTTTTATTCTCCTATTTATTTTTTTGTCAGAATAAATGTTTTCTTTCTTTCTGAAATTGTGGTTTTAATCTATGTCGCATCAACCCTATACATATATAGTATAGATAGAGTAATCATATTGTACACCAATATCAACAAAGGTTATTTTGAAAACAGTTGCACTTAAAAATTATGTTGCACAATAGGCGGCCTTATCGCTATAAGCAATTTCTTACAGGCAACCTTAGGATGGATAAGTAAGTAAATGAGCAAAGTTACGAGCTGTTGTTGGTGCGTTAATTAAAGAAAAATATAAAAAATGAATGGCACGTCATGATAATGACAATTGAATTTATAGGATATAAAAATATATATATTATACCTATATATAAGTAAAGATGAATATCTTACGACTCTTATATAATACGACATTAAGCACATGATAGTGTAGTATCTCTAAGACAGGTTTTCTATATTCATACAAACCTTGTCTCAGCCATGAGGATGGTCTTGTACTAATTATTTATTACTCTTCATAAATGCAGTCATACATGTAGGATGTTTGTTTGATATAATTATATATCAGCGTGATTTATGGTCGTTTAAATGTACATGTTGCAACTGAAATAGCATTTGTGGTTTGCAAAATGTTTGAGCTTTTGAATGTTTCTTTCTCGTAAAAATATTATGAAGCTGCCTTCTTCGTGATACAGATATTAATATCTTATTTTTAACCGACTTCAAAAAAGGAGGAGGTTCTCAATTAAGTTGTATTTTTTTTTATTCTATGCGACAAGACTTATTTTAACGGGGTTCGTAATTTTAGTTATACGTATAGATTACAATAGAAATATACATAGTTGACGACGAATTCTCTCGTTTCTCATAATTTATACAAAAGTATTGACCGCGTGTTTCTGGCTGGCGTTCCGTTTTATAGGTAGTACGCAAATTTAATTATATACTTCTATAAATGGAATGGTATGTTTTTGTTAAAATTTGGCTGTTTATTATTTATATATTATTTGATATTTTATGTCGTTTGTTTTAGTTTTTAGTTTATAAACTTTCAACTTAGTTAAGTAAAATTAGTTTTGTCAATTTAGTTGATACCGTCGTATACCCGACCGGTTAAAAGCACTGTAACATTCGGCTGAGATGGAGTCCATTTTGGGTAAAAAAATATCTTTCTTTTTATTTTTATATATATTTATTCATTGATTGTTACCCTGTACACCGTTGTATTAAGTAAGTTTATTTTTTTACTTAAATAAATACGTATCTTTCTTTCTTGACTGCGTAACCAGCAACTCTTTCTAATCCAAAAAAAACTAAGGTATTATACCGACGTTTAACGCTGCCCAATCTGATTGGATGAGAGAAAGAAAGGTCGAATCTGGGCATCAAAAAGTTTGGTGAAAATGAAACTAACATACGAACTCTTTCTGTACGAACTTTTGTTTTCAATTCAGCTTCGCAGTGTTTTATTCTTTGAGAATTATCAAAGACATAACATCATTAATTTTCCACAGAGAATGACCTTAAAACTAATTATGTAAGAGGACAAAGAGGTCACTATATACTCGTAAAATTGACCTCTCAATGCGTAGGAGTAGATAAATGACTAACAACGATCATAAATAAGAGAAAGCTGAATTTTTAAATCTTTTTATATCTTTTTAAAGAGTGTCATCACATCTATTGCGTCCACAGATCGTATAAATATCAAACATTCGTTCAGACTTGCAGTAAAACACCAAATTATTTTTTATTTTATAGAACATTTTTCTTAACATTTTTAGACGCGACATCGACTTGAATTTAAGAATCTTAATTGAATATTACAAGTTGTTTCTGAGACGAAAATAGTTTTGATTTCTCTAGAATGTGTTGCTCAACTTCTTAGTTTATTTTTTTTTTTTTCCAGCGAAAAGATAAGGGTAAGCGAATCAAAAAGTTTAACAGTAGTGAGAGATTTTTTTTTTCAATGTTAAGTTATTTACAAAGTTTGATGGTTCTTCTTGACAACAGTTGTTTATAGGCGAGATAGTAAAATGACGTACCTATCCTATGTGAATTAATATTGAATAATTAATTATTTATGAAATTATTAATTATTATTAATTAATTTAATTATTAATTATTATAGTCAAAATAAATTAGACTCAGCCATCGACTCGACGAAGAAGAAGAAGAAGAATTGAATAATTATTTAATGAAAATCCCGAACACGATTTAGTGTCAAGGGTAAGGCCCCTGTTCTATTTAGACGCCATGATACAAAAGGTGATTCTCTCTAAGTCTTGGAGTCAAGAGTCGAGCGACCAGAGACGAGAATTTACTGACCGAACCCGAACTCAGATACACTTTACCTCGCTGCGGGGACCGAGCCCGAGACCAAAGGTTCAAAGAACGACTTTGACCTGTCACCGTCACCCGACGCAATCGGTGCAGTGTAGTCAAGTCAGTACATCGATAACTACATAGCCTAGCCACATGTACTTGTTTCTAGTAAGAGGTGTGAATGATTCGATTCTAAATTCGATTCATAGTCTATTAATTAAAAAAAAAATAAGGTACTATGTTTCGCTTCCATATTTAAAACATCTGCGGATAAAAAGATATTGAATACTTTTTTAATAGTCATGCTTTGTTATTAACTTCTTTTAGTGGTCTACTTCAAGGAAGATAAACAATTAACATCACGCCTTATTACCCAGAACCTGTTATGTTTAGGTATCATGGGATAGGGGGTGACCATACAATAAACTTCCATTAGACGCAGTAGAATTATCGATAGGTAAATTTAAGAAATATATTAAAATCAGATTATCTCAAAAAGCTTATTACTGTATTTTAGACTACATAAATGATAATAGTATTTAAAAATGAACTGCTCTTTTTATGTGACTTTCAATATGTATGATAATTGTTATATATTATTCATTTCATTTGAAAAGATGGTGCACATGAGTTTTTCACCAGCTCTTCTCATAATGCAATACCGATCGCAGCTGGTACTTAGTTTGATTTTAATCTGATTATAAACAGTTGGATTGAAATTAATCTAAGCCCCGGTTATTAAAATCATTGTAATTAGTATAATTTAGTTTTACTTATAATTTATTCTTATATCATTTGTATGTAATATTTTGACGTGTGTAAGCGCCTCCTGGGGCCTATGAAAATAAATGATTTGAATTTGAATTGAATTTGAATTTGCTTATTGCCATCCACCGTACACAATTCTAACTCCGTGCTGCTATTGTGAGTTTTCTGACGGCAAGTTCATAAATAACACTTTGTCCGACCCGGGCAACCCGCTGAGGTGAGAGGCAGCAAGACAAAATCGTCTACAAATCTAAAATTTTGATTTATTTAAGTTCCTATAATTCAATACAGTTTCATTCGATTCAAATCCCATCACTAGGCATTACTTTGTATAGCAACTTCTTAAATCTATTGGAGGTGGAGGCCGTTAAGAAATAGTGGCCCCGTTCAAACCTTTACTGGCAATGTAATCGACGCATTTACATATGTTGCCTTGCTTGGTGGCCACCAATAAACCTATACATTGCCAGTATAAAATGATCTCGCGTTGCATAGCCATCTCGTGCAATGCGAGACGAGCTTATATACTGGAAATATAAAGGTTGATCGGTAGCCGTCTGTATATACTCTTGGTTATGTAACCGTTCATTTATGCTATTTTTGGAATATCTGCTTCTATGAATAGGTGAGCACCCGAGTTCGTAGTTTCGGAGGGATGATGGAAATCTTAAGCCTAAATGAGTTTGTAATGGATGAATAATGGGAATATCAATTCTCACGGAGTGGCACCCCGTGGAAGGTAGACAAAGCGTTAGCCGTCCAATATCACGATGTGCTGATGGTATAATTATCGCACGTCTTACAATGTACAGGGCTGCGAAGAGTAGCAAAAGCAAAGGCTATATTTATATACCTCAGTATATATTCCTATACCAAAGTCCTATTCTCAACAGTGGGTAGAAACGGGCTGTAGATGGTCATGATGAATATATGGCACAAAATAATAATATAATTAATTATTACATATGTATAGAATTTTTTTCTTGGGATACCTCAAACGGCAGATCACGGCAAGACACCAGATCTGCTAATACCTACTAGATATACTACCAGATACACTATAAAGTACTATAAACCTAATACCATTTTTGTAACTGATTGTATGCTAAATAAAATAGATTGTTTGAGTGATTGACTGATTGATTGATTGATTCACACGATGAGTAAAGGATTAATGTATAGAAAGAGGATAAAAATTTAATTACGTGTTTATGAACGACAAGTGAAAATGGATTTTGATGGTTTTAATGACGAAGGTGAGGTGCAAATTATAAAAACAGTGAATTTATTTTGTTTAGTGTACAAGAAGAACGTCTATACTATCATATGCTGATGCTACTTCTTTACTTGAATTCCTTATATTAGGCTATTCTCTCTCATTCCTAGAGAAAACCAGGATTCCAGAATTTAAGTAAATTTAGAAACCATGTACCTTACTAGAAGGCGCTAAGAGTACTTTACACTCACCAAAAATATGTTGACGTAACGCGACGTAAATTTACATTATGAAATTTATATCCCACATTTACATGACGTATGCGTACTCAAGCGAGTACCTACAAGTGTGTCTACTTTTGCAATATAGGTACAAAGCAAACGAGTTTCTCGATAGCATTAAGTAATTTTTCGATAGAAAGATGTTTAAGATCTTAGCAAACAGCTAATGGCGTCAGTCGTCTTAATTTTTGAAACTGTGTCGAAATATCCGTGTTCTAATTTTATTGCTTTGATTTCAAAATATTCCACTTACTAATTTTAGAACTTTGATACGAAATCTTGAATTTAAATTATTTTCTGTCTAGTTTTTGCCGATTGTTCGCCCGCGTAATATTTCGATATAATTTTTTATTCTGTAATAAAGATAATATTTTCGTATATACTATTATTTTAATTTATTTTTATCTTGTCATTCATATTCAAATTCAAATTCATTAATTGTTTACCACAGTTGAAAATACAGATGTTACACAGTCATACATAGTGTACGTTACACGTCATAATTAAATTATTTAGAACTAATTGTTATTTATTTTTAAATATGAAAGTTTCGAACTTAGCCATGCATATAAAAGGAAACTGTCAATTGGCTTACGTTGTTATTTAATAAGTTATTTTATTTTAGAAGCTGTGTTAGTTTGTGTTAGAAGCTGTTTGTTTCCCAAAGGATAAATAAATAAATAATAAAGAATATTTCTTCTTGACGCTTATACCAATCTGCGAAATAAGTATTTTATTCAAACTCAGTGCAATATTTACTTTCCAAGCCATAACACAGGATATTAGTCAAGATTTTAAAATAAAATTCAGTAAAATAAAATTCAGTAAAAAACTAATTATGAACATGTCACGATTTATTGACGTGAACCGTGCGTTACTCACGGTAAGTGTAAAAACCAACAAGTTTCATAACCGAGCCAAATCTAGTACAGAAACTTGATTCCTTGCCAAATTTTCGCTCAGTTTGTAAAATAATCACTACACTTTACTTGAGATAGCGTAATGTCTTAATATAACGTATTCTTGCCCTTGAGATGATTACCTCCTAATTATAAGTAATTAGTTGGTGAGTATAATATGTAGTGTACTGTCACTGGTGTAATAAATCTTAGAGTCGTCCTTTGGCTGTAGACCAAGATAAACAGTTAAATATTCATTGTACATGCCCATACCTGATGATGGAAACTCTCTTTCTGGAACACTCACCATTCTCAAAGCCCTTCTCGCCTAACGGATTCGGTTGAATAACAGTATTTTACGTTGAGCGAAAGCCATCGTACCTTCACAAACCAGTATTGGACGATACGATCATAATTTTGTTAGTCTAATTGTTGGACTTTAACTACCCGTAATCATTGTCATAGATGTTCAAATGTCAACCGACGCAACGGCTTATCGAGCTCTCCGAATTCTCGGCACGGAGGAAACTCGCTATGATAAGATGGTCATCCAAGATCGATCACTCCCCGAGCTTCGCCATAAATCGTCAGGACAGTCGCGGCGTCGCCTCTTGGCCGTATACCAAGATAAACATATAAACATTCATAATAACATGCCCACGCCTGATGATGGAACCCCTCTTTCTGGATAACTGATGTAATAATTTATTTATCCAACAGTTCCGCTCGTAAACAAATTTCGTACGTGTTTGCTTGAAATAATCTACGAGTAACACAATGTACCATTCATTCTGACAGGCGTTGGAAATTACGTGTAGAAGCAATGCTAGATTTATAACAACGTGGCATTTTTGACATTGACAACGTTTTTTTAAAAAAAAGAATCAAATTAATAGTAGTAATTGGTTTTATACTAATAGTTACTAGATAAATGAATTAAAGCATTGTTATCAACTTCTATAAACTGGATTTATTATTTCTACCTTGATATTATAATATCATGATTATGAAAAATTTTGCTATGACATTTAATTATTGTTGTATCGTTAAGATTTTTTTTATATTGACTTAATGTAAAGTATTATAGAGCTATTCATGTATTTTTCTTTGTTGTGTTACGTTTAAATTTATTTATCAGGTTATTAAAAAGGATTATCCTCTTTTCAGGTAATTTCTTAAAATCGATCAATGGTAACGTGCAATTAGCAAGTAAGTAAAGTATGTGTAATGAGTACCTAAGCTACGATGAAAACACTACACATACATAAATATCATACATAAAAAACCAATAAGTCTAGCTAAAAGTCAGAATATCCTTGGGATAATAATAACCTATTTAATTACAATTTATTTACACGAAATTTTTCTATACTATATTTTGTGCCAAAAAATATACTAGTTTAATATTAGGTATACATTCTCATAGTAAATCGCTTTCTATTACCAGACTAATATTTTTTATGAAACAGTATAAACAGCAAAGTACACTTGACTACAGTAAAACATAATGCAAAGACCTTTACAACCAAAGTACCAACAAGTGCCTGCCCTACTCAGTCGCGCAAAACCACAGCTATAAAACTTAGCTATTTCTAAAGACATTGACAGACAAACGTACCTACTACGAAACTGAATGAAAAGGTGAACAACCTCCATCTCTTTGTCTGAAATTATCTGAAAGATCTAAATAGCACAGAGCTGGCGATCGTAAATTATATACTAAAGTGACACTGGCCATTTCCATCTTGTAATTTGAAATATTTTTCTGAACCACTTCAAAGATATAGAATTTTAGATAGGAAGGAGAGTTTATTAGTATTTTGCCCCCAGGTTTATTAATATTCTGTTATTGATTGGTCGATCAAAACAAATGGTTCAGTGGTCGTCTTTTTCTTCCGCTGTTTTGCTTTCTACTTGTTTTTTTGTAAAGCGTCATTATTAAGAAACTCTCCGACTAAATTAAACTCCTACGTAAGAGAACACTGGTTTTCATGTATTGGTTGACATTACTGCCTGAACTGGAAATAATAGCTTGCGTTTCAGCATCTGGAGGGCTTGTGGAGATACTTTAGTTTTAAGACCATTATGATAGATTGTTGCAAGATCATACACCTTATTCAATATAGACAGATAGATATATAAAATGCTATGTAAATTGTAATTTATTTAATTAATGTACTCTATACTATACACCAGAGAAAAGTTGTAAAAGATCTATCTCCATTCTTTTTCTATACACAGTATTCACCCTTTTTATTTATTTTTTAACGTAGAGAAACGCTTTTTGCATACCTCTCAACGTAGGGGCACTGAAGAGGTTATGTCGGGCTCTCCGGCAATGCCGGCCAACCGACTAAAACCACCAAGATGTCCTTCTCCCGCATGATGGCAAGAACGTGAACACGCTTGCACACACATCCACGAACCCGTCGCGGACGGTCATTGTTGACCTCTCCCAGTTTACGGCTCAATGAGACATACAACACGAGGACCGCGTGCAATGGTCATCAGATACACACAGTATTCACCCTACAACACAAGTCATGTCTATTTGGATGTAAAAGCTGGCTCTTACTCCACGTTACAGAGCAAGATGAAAATAATTTCCATCGTGTTCTAATTAATTAAATTATTAAAATAACCAACTAATTATATCTGCCCACAAATAATAATTACTAATATTGTTAATGACAAAATAATGTTCATCTACATGTATCGTTCTGGGCAATTAATTTAGCGTTCGTATTTTGGCAAACCTTCACAATGTTCACATATATACCAGCTGTGTGGAAAGCTGTCGAGATGCATTTGATAAAGGTGCATTCTGTCTACGGAGTGATGTAAATGCAATGTGAAATAGTGTACACATAAATTGGTGATAAAGTGTGGTGCAATAAAGAAGTTTGTTTATAAGGGCCAGCATACGAGCGCAAGATAGATTTAGTTACGTTTTTGTCATATTTTTATATAGGTAAACATGACAAAATGGCGACTTAATCTATTCCGCGCTCGTATGCTTGCTCGGCATGTCTTTGTACGTAGAGGGACTTTGTGCATTATAATGCTTTAACTAACTTGCATTTTTTTTTTATTTTACCATAGGTCTTAATTGCTCCGGCTTATTATTATTTTAAGTGTATAATCCTTATTAACTTAAAAGACAATAGATCAAGTGACACAAGAAATTATAAAATTGGGAAATATTCTTGTTAGAAATAAATATTCTTAGGTTAATAAATATCTAATATGTGGATTTTTCTTACAATTTTAAAACTCCAATCTTGATCTTTAAAAAACAACATTTTTTTTACTTCATACAATAAAGTTAATGTTCTTTATTTCCTACATTATAACGGACGAAATTTGCTCTTCGAGATGGATGTATCAATTAATCTCATTCAACAGTATTCACATTTCACTGTCAGCAATTAGTCCCATTAAATTGTATCACCACAGCAGTTTTCACCAAACGCCAAAATAAAACCAACAAAATTACTTACAAACGATATTTATTAGATAAAGTTAAATATTTACAATAAAATATTTGTAAAAAAGTACTTAATAAAATAGCATTGTTAGAATTAATAGGTACCTACTAATAAAATTAAATTATAGACTATAACACAATCTTTGACGTTGTTTTAAGCATAGCATATTGACTTAGAAGATAAGTTTTATAATTTCGACCTTCAATTGACATTCAGACAAAAATACTGTTTTTTTAACCGAAATTTTCGGCCATTGGTCTCATAATTGGTTGGCAAGCGTTAGGAAAGACGATAGACGTTGAGAGTTGGTTAAACTATAGACAATTTACATATGGCGGGTGTTTCCCATGCCACCGTGACCGGCTTGTGAGGCTCCCTTGTTGAATCCCATCTGAAGGTTTAGTTCACCCTCGTGAGCTCTCAACTGTTCATCTGTGAAAGTGCGCTCGTTCTTGTCCGCCATCTTAGGTCCTAGCTGAGGACCGGTCCATTCTGGATGCTTCTGAGTCTGTAAAAAAAAAATATCTTTAGTGCCTGAAAATTCACCCGTGCTTAAACGTTACTGTTCTGCGCCCGTGGAGTATAGAGAAATAAAAAAAATATTTTAGACCTAATTCAAAAGTTACTATATTAAATACAAAAGCAGTTATCCGAATCTGACTTCTAATTTCAGAGATGAGCGCATTCAAGCAAACAAAACTTTTAGCTTTTTTGTTAGTAACTATAGATGATGCAGACATTTGGTGTGTATTTTAATGATGCTATAAATAATGATACTTACAATTCTGCCTAACGCATATAAACACAACGTGACTTGGGGAATGTTACGCCTCTCAAACAGATCTGCAGTCTGGAAAATTTCTTCTTCTGGCACTCCATACTTCTTAATGGCGGCCTGGAACCTGCGAGAGATACAAATATTTAAAAATAAAATATAACAAATGGTTAATTAATAAACTCGTATAAGTTATTTCCGGCAAAATGCTATAATTATATATTGTTGATTATAATCAGTAATGAAATGAAAATGAACTCTTCAGTATATTCTTTCTTGTGAACACTACGAAAAAACCATCACATATCTATATTTGGCATTTGATTCTAAATTAAAAAAAAATTCTATTAGAAGTCATAATATACACAGTCAAGACGTTCACAAGCTGTAGCAATATACCATGACTTGACAGTAAATTCAGTAATAACTATAAAGCTGGCAACATCCACTTGTTATTGTTTCGAAACCTTGAAATATAGTTAAACCGGCTTCAAACACATGATCAGCAAAATTAAATGAAAATCAACCCGTAAGTTTTGCTAAAAGAATAACAAACATCCAGACATTCTCACATTTCTTTATAATATTTGTAGGATAGAAAACGCTACCTTTGGATATTTTCCATAAGCTGGAAGTTGGTTCCTCTCTCCTGGATTTTCTTAACAGATCCTGGTGACAGTTTGTTGATGAGTTTGCAAAGGACTATGCCGTCTTTCAGGACATCTTCGTAGTTTCCTTTGAGGGGCTCGCCAGTCACTTCGATGATCCAGTTCAGCACCTCTTGTTCCTGTTCCTTGTTTCTAGGCTAAACATATAAAAAAACTAACGTTAATTTGTGTTTTTCACATAATACTTTTAATACGAAAGTAAGTGTCTATCTCAAATATAAAACGGGATTAGTTCGAGATAACGACTGAAAAATACCAGCGCTTGCTTTTGGGAGGAAGGCCATAAATTCTTAAAAAAATATCGAATTTATGCAAGTCTCGAACCGACCGTAAAACACTGGCTCCAGTGCCAAGTAGTTTGATGGCGTTCGGACAGATTCCAGCATCACTTCTTAAAATAGCGCGTTTACGAAATAGATCCCAATTCCATGGTGATGGTAAAGCTTTTAGCGTAGAGGTTAATTTGATGAGCTAAGCAGCTGCGTCTGCGCAACGTCCTCTTATTATAAATTCTCACTGTTGCCCATTGACGTCAACAAACACTCGACGAGTATATTATATGAACTTTTGTTGAATAACTCTTTGAAACAATGTTTGTGTAATATACGAATGTGAAAATAAACGTTAGATGCAATTGTATATACAAAGGTTTTTATTTTATGGTACTGGTATGATTTATTATGTTATGAAGTTTATGAACAAACGATTCAAGAAAAACCGTATTAGATTAGATGCCAACTTCTGTTCTCTATGATTTAAATATAATTTGTTATTTGACGTCACATTTTTTATTATAGTTATTACAGTAATTAATTAGTTTTTTTTTTTTATTAAATGTTTATTTTTTTTTGATGTAATATAGTGTTAGTGAGTGTAAAAAGTGTAAAATTCTTATCTGATGGCAACACGTACAGCCATTTTTTAAGTCACAGAACTGTTGCACTTGACTTTGTGAGCGAGCTTTCACTGCGAACGAATCTTATAGACTGTTACTGTGATGCCGCCCGCCCAAAGCCGGTCACGCCGCGGGGGCGGGCGGGATCACCACTGGTTAACGTATAATGTACATAACATACATGTACGTTAATATGGCGTCACCTTTATTTACATCTCGTGTATATAAAACCCTTTCATTCATATGCTCTTCCCACGATAACCTCGAGTTTTGATTGTTTTTCTTCCATTTGTTTGGTTCTTGTAATACATTATCTTACTGTTAGCATGGATAGTATACTGTTTATTTCATTAATGGGAGTGACTTAAAAGAAGAGTATATAAACATTTTAGTTTTAATTTCTTTTCATTTTTTAATCTTAAGATTAGATCTAGAAGTAATTTAGATTTATGAAGCACTTTGTATGATATTGATTGACATAAATGGAAAGATTAATAATAGGGGCCAAATCTATACGCATAATGAAATTGTAAATTTGCCATGTCTGTATATTGGAGATATTTAAGAAAAATAATACTAGGGGTCTTTGTGTTTTACTAGAAGTCAAAACATATTCTTTTTGAGTTTTTGACTTGGTTGACTTGTTTGTACGCGCATTACGTAAAAACTAATGAATGGAATAGGATGCGGTTTTCACAGTTGTGTAGCTGGAGATCTAACTTAATACTGATAAATCAATCAATTTACCTCCTTAGGGACAAAATACAAAAAACACCATAAGTTTTTTTTGTATTTTGTCCCTAAGGAGGTAAATTGATTGATTGAGATTCGCGAGTTCTCTAAAGCGAATTGGCTAATCCTTTCACCACGATGGCAAGTCAAAATAAATTTTGACTCAACCATCGACACGACGAAGTAGAAGAAGGAGGTAAATTAAGTGGTTGAAGTGTATATGGAAGGTTCGTAGATTTTAAAGGAAATGCCATGAATTTCTGCACATAGTTTCATTACATGCCGCAAATGGGCTGTTAGATAGATTTTTAGGAAATATCACTCCCCAAGGGGGCGAATAAGGAGCTGTAAGTTCAAAGGCGAACTTAGTAAAATTAAAAGGAAATTGCATAAAATTCTGTACATAAATTTAGAAATTCCTCTCCCCAGGGGAGTAAATTCGAGGATACGAGTATAAGAGGCAGGTTCCTTAATTTTGTAGAAAATAACATGGAAATATCGAATCCAATACAGACAAGTCGCGGGCAAATACAAGTATTCAATAAAATACTTTTTAGTACTATCAAACTAGTTTTAAATACACTGATTTATTATTTCTAATACACTCGCACGCAATATGAGTTATTGGATAGAGCCCATTAATTTAAAGATTTAAAGTATTCGTTCAACCGGATATACAATACAGACGTTCTATTTACAGAATCTTGGCCAATAATTTAAAAGCAAATATATTATATCACGAACGCCAAGAAAATAAATTAAAACTAAATAAACAGATTTTTCTTTTTCTAAAATTCTCAGACATTCTTGAGAAAGTGTTTTAGGCCTCGTAATAATAAAGATTGAAAATGATTGCGAAGTTTCTATGTACATGACATTACTTGCTCTTTTTGTAATTAACTAGATGATTGATTTAAATGTTTAAACGTATAAGCACATAATATTCACCAGATTCACCTGTCTTTGATAAAGATCATCATTCTGTCAAATAAGTACCGAATAGGCTGTCGTGACTCCAGAACTAAACTCCCTTAGAGCTTAAAATTATAATTCTAGGTTATTTTTTTAATTTTCCTCGTTCCTAATTTCATAGAAAAATGTTGTTGACTTGCCATTTTCTGTGAGTCAAAGTTGTTACTCATTGAAAACATTATTACATTCTTAGTGATATTTTATTTAAAATAACCGATTCATTTTGGCTTAACATTAGTCCCTCTCCTCTTCACGTTACGCTACATATGTACTAGCATTGTTGTATTATATCTTTTGGTAAAAACCGCATTAGTACTATGCGAACAAGCAGGATTAGCAATTTCATTCTATACTATGTAATAATTTTCCAATAAAAAAACGCTAAAATAAAATAATGCTTATAAAATAAAAAGTACTAAACCAAACTGAAAGAAATTTTTATGGGACCACCTGGCAGCTATCACGCGAATCGGTCCATTAACCGCGACGTAATCGATGTACATACATAGAAAAAAAACATACCGGCCGAATTGAGAACCTCCTCCTTTTTGGGAAGTCGGTTAAAGATCAAAGATTATTTAATGAATATAACAGAGTTGTAATTTTTTCAATTATTGAGTGATTTTCAGGTGATATGAGAACACAGGTAGACAGTATGATACAATAATTACCGTCCATTGATTTCGTAGAGCCTGCTGCCTCGATGGTTAGCGTTTGCGCCTCGTGAGGTCTCGGGTTCGATTCCCGGGTCGGACAAATTGTTATTTGTGAAATTTCACAATAACAACACTGAGTTGGAAAAGTGCACGGTGGATGGTGCTAGGCTTAATCCCTATGGGTGTTGTACACCTCTGCCACACACTTCTGGGTAATATAGAGGAGATGTTATGTATTATTATGATTTCGTAGACGCTTGAAAGTTAGACCAATTCCAGTCTGCATAGTGAAAATTTATTTAAGACAATAGATATAGGCACGTACGCATGGCAGCATTAGTTATTATTTAAAAACAACGTACTAAAACGTGAGAAATTCGTACATTCAACGAGTCAGTCTAATTACTTTTTAGGGTTCCGTAGTCGAATGGCAAAAAGCGGAACCCTTATGGATTCGTCATGTCTGTCCGTCTGTCTGTCCGTTCGTCACAGCCACTTCTTGCCGTAACTATAAGAGCTATACCGTGGAAACTTGGTAAGTAGATGTATTCGGTGAACCGCATTAAGATTTTCATACAAAAATAGAAAATAAACAAAAAATGTTTGATCTATGGATAGGTCAATAATGATATTGAGGTTTCTAATAAATTTTTTTTCTAAACTGAATGGTTTGCGCGATAGACGCTACCAAACTGGAAAAATGTGTGTGTTTTTTTATTCCCTTATTTTAGAAGTAACGAGGGGGGGCCTCGTAACTTCTAAAATAAGGTAATGATAAATGTAAAAATAATATATGATGTACATTACCATGCAAACTTCCACCTAAAAAATTGGTTTAAACGAGATCTAATAATTCGTTTTTTTGAATACGTTATAAATAGTAAACCGCATTTTACCTTTCATTCAATGAACTCCAATATAATAAGGAATAAAGAAAAACATTTATTTAAATGTATAGTGGTACGGAACCCTATGTGCGCGAGTCCGACTCGCACTTAGCCGGTTTTTAAAATTTTAATTTAACCATCCGAGTTGCGTAACTCTTGAATTACTTGGAATTTTAATTTCTTTAGACATAATACAATGTTTGGACAATTTTATGGATGGTACATAAAATTCTATGACATGAAAAAGCCCACTAGGATTGGTGGGGTTGGTGTTATGACATACCACTTTTCTGTAATGTTTACATTAGAAAATTCACGACTAGTGCCGTGCGGTACATTCACGTAAATAAAGAGCTTAACTTCCCAACAGCTGCACACATACATATGCACATTAAAACATATAGGTATGCACATAAATAGACCACTTTGAAACGATGCCGACGCCAGATATCATTTTTATTTTGGACTTGATGCTTCCCGCGGTTTCAATCGTTTTAAACAATACTGCCACGCTCCTGCGGGTTGCAGCGTAATATTAAACAATTTATAGCCTTTATCAATAGTTAAACTTTCTGATGCAAAAAGAAATATCCAAATTAAAACAGTAGTATCTGAGCTTATCGTGTTCGAACAAACAAACTCGTATGGATCAGAATCAAATAAGTGTAGAATTACCATTAGATCTGACGTCAAACGTCAACAATAATAGTGGATCCTGCTTTTGACTTTGATGTATAGCTAACATATATTACAGTGTTTATTCGCTGATTTCTTGAATTAATTCTTAAAGTCAGCGGTCGGCAATCTTTTTGCAGGTAACATACCTAGTGACAAAATAATTTGAAAGCGGGCTACGCTAGAAACGCAACGTACAGTGGGCCAAGCAATTAGGTATTCAGGGCGAAAACTTCCACGTCACAGTGAAGACTATCCACACTAGTTATAAATATGTGAGTTACATAGCTAAATCGTTGTATTTTACACTTTTTAAATATGTATTTTTACAGTAACATAACTAGAATAGGCAGTCTTCACTGTAACGCAGAAGTTTTAGCCCTGCATACCTAACTGCTTTGCCCACTGTACCACGTAGACTTCGCACGCTTTGATAAAATGTGAATGGTGAAAAGTAAAAATTTATCTAAATATATCAGGCAGATTTTGTTTATCAAAACAACATTGTAATTATATAAAATTTATGAGAGATCGTAACTCTGTTTATCGCAACGTAAATAACGTGATCTTTAAATACCACCACTGGGATATCTTTTTCGCATAATATCGTTTCGCATTTTTTAGTTTGGCATAACACGTTACGCATAATTGTTTTTTGCATAAAAGTCATTTCATTAGGCATAGTTTGCTATCCTTTGAAAAATTATGCGCAAGAAATTCTGCCAAATTAATACTATGCGTAACTATCATTATGCGAAGTAAAATTATGCCAATTGAAATTAAGCGAAACAATAGATAGACCTAGTAAATTGGCGTTAAAGGCCGATTTTAAAAAGCTTCTTAATTTACGGTATTATTAAACCAGTATTTGCATTTTTCTTTCTCATTCAAAGTTTGTATAGAACAGAGAGATCAAATGCTGTAGCTTAGTGTTAATCTTAAGTTTAACACTTTGGTGAAATCGGTACTAAATATCACCTTGTAAATTTAATCATTCTGACTTGTTCTTGCCCTTGGCCTTTATACTTCTTATTCTTCTTACTGCTCGTGTCAAGTCGTGTCCCAGATATCTACATCGATAAAAATGCTTTTTTTTTTGCACATAATTTCTACAGTCATTAAACACTTGAAATTTTTTTCGAACCACTTTACAAGTCACATTTTTCACATTAAAAATATCGATTACAAATAATATCGAATTATAAGATTTAATTTACCAAATACTGAAAATAAGTAAGGTTGCAAAAATTATAATAAATTTTAAAAAAATCGAGCTCTAAAATGTAAATTCACAAATATTTAATATTTTGATTGAATCAGTAGGCGGAGAGACAAAAAGCGAGCGCCGAAATGTAATTAAAAAAAAATGAGCATTTGACATCTTGGAGCTCGAATTTTGTGTCTCTGATTTTATATTTTATACAGGTTTACTCTATGTATAACATAAGTATCCTTTCTTTTTCCTTTTTAAATTCAACGGACATTGATCATAATTAAATTTATTTTAAGTAGTTTTGAGCGTACGGCACTCGTGGGCTACAGTTGAAAGTCAGCGTTAGGTGACTGTAGTTCATTGCAGTCCTTAGCATTATGCTGAGCTGCTGGCCTTTTGGTACAGACTGTATTACTGTATTTGACTGTATTTCCTGTATTGTTTTTTTTTTTGTGCCAATAAAAAATTTCTTTCTTTCTTTTTAGGGTTCCGTAACTCAAAAGGTAAAAACGGAACCCTTATAGGATCACTTTGTTGTCCGTCTGTCTGTCTGTCTGTCAAGACCTTTTTTCTCAGGAACGCGTGGAGGTATCAAGCTGAAATTCATATCAAATACTCAAGTCTATGGTCTCTTGGAGCTGTGAAAAAATCAAACTTCTAAGTCAACGCGATCAAAAGATACTCCCGTTTATGCCGCAAATTTTCGACACTCGCAAGGGAATCAAAACCTACAGGGTACTTCCCGTGAACTCAGAATCTTGAAATTTGGTACGAAGCAACGTCTTATAACACAGATAAAGGAAAAATTGCGAAAAGCATAAATTTTTAGTTACATCATATAATAAAAATATTTTTAATAATTTTAAACTTATTACCCCTTTACTCATGAACGCGTAGTGGTATTATATTAAAATTCTTAACAAATACTTAAGTCTATAATATCTTTAAGCTGTAACAAAATCAAACTTCTACGTTAACGCAATCAAAAGATACAGCAATTAAAGCCGCATATTTTGAAACTCGCAACTACTCGCAAGGATCAAAACCTAAAGGATACTTCCAGACGACCTGGAATCTTGAAATTTGGCATGAAGCAACGTTATAAAGTACACATATAGGAAAAATTCCGAAAATCTTAAATTTTTAGTTACATCACATAGTATATTTTTTTTAATAATTATAAACTTACTAGCTGACCCAGCAAACGTTAAAATACCATAACTTTTACTTATATACCTACAGGTTTGTACGGAACCCTCGGTGCGCGAGTCTGACTCGCACTTGGCCGGTTTTTTTCTTATAAGTCGTAGAAAACTGTGAAAAGCCGTTTATTTACTTTGCCATACTTAAGATTTAGTTTTCGTTAAATGATTGTGACTTTATTTCTCTTTTTGAATGATCCTGAGTTGATAAGGGGCACTAAAATGTTGTCTTGATTCACAAACTAAATATTCGTTATGTAGGTTATAACAGTATTTTTCTTACTAGACCAATACCGGTAAAATACGAATTGACGATGGCTGTAGTTACACTTCCGTCCTATAATTTTCCGACGGTTGGTGCTAGGTGGGTGGACAGCTACTGCCGGTTATTAGTAGAACAGTCAGTCTGACCCGGAGCCGGTCAATAGCAATGATTGACAGCACTAATTAAAGAAATTAATAGTTTAAAACGCAACCCATATGAAAAGAAAATTCTATAATTATAGAAGGAGCCTAATTTTCCGTAAACAATTCAATAACCTTAACCTCAACAAACGTCTCTTTAAGACACTCGATATATTCTGCTATAATAATGTATTGCCCATTGATGATTTATACCCGACAAGCTACCAAGACACCTAACATTGGTTATAAATATGGCTCTCATACATATACATGGGTATTGAAAGATGTTCAATGTATACTATAAATATATATACACTTGGCTTCTGGCCAGCATTTGAGATATGTCCGGAAGGGAAACCCCTATTATATCTACCTGCGTTATTATCAGATAAATACTGTAGATATTTCTAAATATAACGT
Organism: Hypena proboscidalis; assembly: GCA_905147285.1. Taxonomy (NCBI): domain Eukaryota; kingdom Metazoa; phylum Arthropoda; class Insecta; order Lepidoptera; family Erebidae; genus Hypena; species Hypena proboscidalis. The sequence goes on from LR990132.1 coordinate 6,852,468, forward strand.
CTAGTAGTCAATATACTCTTCAGAATTGAATACCAGCTGTGCTCGTAAAATTAAAATCCTAGGACGTAGTAAGCAACTGAATAACAACATTTATGGACTTGTGGAAAACAAATTGCGATCTTTCTGACGGGAATTTGTAGATATACATATTATATACTCAGATGGCAGAATAAAGGCAGATATAGTGCACCAAACACGCAAGTGATGCTTCTTGAAGAAGACTGCATAAGCGAATCTGAGCTGAATCCTTGCAGCCGGGGCAGTTCTTTAGTTATTTTATTTTACAACTTTTTGCACTTAAAAATTTGTACAACGGCGGACTTAATGCCCAAGTAGCACGTAAGTGTCGTCAGAATCAATTATACAGCCAATATAGAACTTAAAGTGTTATAAGAGACGTATAAGAGAGTCAGGAAAGGTAATAAGCGTTATAAGAGTGTTACAATCCGCTATTATACAGCTCAGCTGTATATAGGCTTTATTATGGTATCTGCGTACACTTAAGGTGTTATATCGGAATATTACAACTCTACTATACAGCTTTAATAATTATTGTGTAACACTCCAAGCTTATTTCTACGGCTAAAGCTGTATAAAGGCTGTCTTATAGTGTTACTTGACACTTGTTGCTGTACAAAGGCATATGCTAACTCCATTATAACACTAGTTTTTATGGTGTAATTTAACACTCTTATAAGTATTAAAGCTGTAATAGTTACTTCTAAGAGAGTATTATAGAACTAAAAAGATAAATGACAGCTATAGTACAGCTTTAGTCTGTATTATTGACGGAGACGTCAAATCAATGTCGCAATCAGGAGATGGATTGAGAAGGAATATTTGAATATAAGGAATTACAACTTAAATAACAGTAATGATAGTGAACCAATATTGACTGAAAGAAAAAACCATTCAACCACACCGACAATCCATAGCTCCAATGAGGGTTCCGTACGAAAAAAAAAAAAAGAAAAAAAAAAAGGAGATAAAAATAACATTATTAATTGCTTCCTTCGCCATCATAACAACCCTTTTGATTCCCAGGAACTTGGCACTATGCAAAGTTTTTTTGGCATTTTTCTTCAGTTTCTATTATCTTGAACGACATATTATTCTGAAAAATAAAGAAAATACCTTAATAAATAATCGTCAAAATGGTTTTAGAGATTTTATTCTTTATACGTATCTCTAAAGAGGTTATTAGTTATTATCTAAATGAAGAGCATAATACAGCCTATTGAATAAAAATATTCTAAAATTACTCTAATTAGAAGTTAAAAGCTGTACAATACACTTCATTTATTCTCTCTTTCTTCAAATAGTGTTAGGGCTGTTTAAAATTGACGCCATTTTCTAATAAACAAAAACATATTAGATGATTCTAAAAACAAAAAGAATTGACATTATTTTGCATTATCTTTAGCCGTATCATGTTTACTAGCTTATATAACGTTAACTTGGCCTTTTCCTTGTTACTTGAAATTAAAATGTTGTTATTCTAACCTAAAAACTTACTTACCGATATTCAGTATTTCTTTTGTTTTTCTTGATTTTTATGCTGGCGCGCGAATATTTTACCGAAAACCATATACAGGTTTACAATAAATATTGGTTTGCACGTTATTTTCACCAAACCAATAAGTTCAAAATCATTTATATGTTTTTCTTAGCAAGTAATTTGCCATTATAATAATATGCATAATGTAGATAAAAAATATGATGTACATTAAAATATCTATACTTTTGTAATTCTTTTATAACACTATTGTAGAACTTTAATTCTTACAAGCTACTTCTAGGATACCATCTGGAGAGTTGTAGTTTCTTTGTACACCAAATAACAGCTCTAATACAGCCTTTATACAGCTACTATACAGCTCTTATAACACCAAACGCTGTATAATTTGTGCCCATTTTACACTTATAAGGGCTGTATAAGCGCTTATGCAGCCTTTATACAGCTATTATACAGCTTTAAGTATAAAATTACGCTCTAGTACAGCTTTTATACAGCTTGTAATGCTACTTGAGGCATTTTCTACCAGTCAACCTTAAGGTGATGCAGAGAGAACAAAGGTAGTTCTTCTTGTGACAGTGATTTTTTTTTGCTTTGCTGGCTTCACTTGCGTGTTCGGTACACTTCATCTGTAGTCTAGTCGACTAGACTTCTGTCTTTATTCTAAAATCTGAGATTCAATTCTGATTTCAATCAGGTGGGCCACGTGCTAGAAAATGATAATTATGTAAAATCAGGTGGGCCACGTGCTGCCAAAAGATAATTATGTGAATATTTACATAATTATCTTTTGCCGACACACCACAAAAATATAAAATTAATAAAATAAAATTATTAAATACCTAATTAAGCAACCATCTCAGGAACGGTTAGTAACTACTACCTAGATGAATTAAAATAATCCAAGTAATTATAAAATCATGGCAGGTAATCCAATAGTTGTTTACTTAGATTGGGTACCTACTGCTTAGATAACCTATTAATGTCTTTTGTAAGAAACCTCTTTAATTAAACTATGCCTACTTATATATTGTTCGCGAGACTGACTGATTCATCAACGCAGAGCCTAAACCGCTAGCCTAAAAACTTGATGCATGAAGGTTGCTTAAATGGCGTAGGGCCGCATCAAAAAGGGTTTTTGAAAATAAGGGTTAAACGGTTGGATGGAAGTCTGTCATTTTATAAGTCAGAAGTACGATATTTCGTATATCCAAACTTGACTCAAAATAGATTAATTTCTGTAGCGGGGTTTCTCTAAATTTTATTCTCAAGAGGGTGAATTTAGGGGTTTAAGTTTAGAAGTTAAATTACGAAAAAAAATCAATAGATGGCGTTATGCATTCTAAATTGCGGATATCGAGCGGAATAACGTTTTACGCGGGTGAAACTACGTGGGTTATCTAGTCATTAATTAATCTAATTAATCAAGTATTATTTACTATGTACCCATAAAACATGGAAACTGATAGATCAATCGTAGGGCTAGCAAAGTTATCACGGTCGACCGTGCATGACCACCATAACATAAAAAGCATAAAAACTTCTCAATAACTGCATTCGATTCGTTTTTAATCTTCGTAAGTATGACCATGTGTCTGCTTATCGCCCCGAGCTCAAATGGTTACCCATTCGCCCACGCCGTAGCCTGCGTGCACTCACCACCCTTTATTCCTTCCTTAATTCTCCTACTCCGCCTTCTTACCTGACGCCATACCTCCAGTAGTTGAGCTCTAACCACGATAGGGATCTACGCTCTTCCAATAATAAACTACTACTATGTCCTTTACATACTACTGGCTTCGTCAATTCTTCTTTCTTCGTACAATCTGTTCTTTTGTGGAATGCGCTACCGCAAGATATCAGAATGGCAACAACCCGGTACACCTTCAAAATTAAAGTTCGCAAACTTTTGACCGAAAAATTGGCAGAATCATCATGTTTAATTCTTCATCCCCCTTCTCTTCATCCGTTATTTATATATATGTATATATTTATAAATATATATTTCTTTTTGTATATTATTGACGTAGTATTATGTATGTACCATATATATGTATTAATATGTATTTAATCGATTTTCAAATCAGTGTATATTATTTTACTATTAGTTTTATCGAAACGCACCTACCTTTGTTTCTCCGCACCCCCCTAGGTTGACTGTTAGAGAATGCCACTAGGCATTAAGTCCACCTATGTATCATTTTGTGTGCAAAAAGTTAAATAAATAAATAAATAAAAAGTCTACATTACTCTACAAGTATTGGTCAATTATAGTGTCAATTAAGTTATGTAAAATTGTAAGGTGTGGACTAATTTGTCTGAATAAAGAAAGTTATTATTATTATTCCTCTTTATTTATTTTTAAACTTATCTTATATATTTTTAAATATGATTTATAAAAAATACAAAAAAACATTTAAAATATAAAAAACAGTGTCCCACCGACATCAGGTGCAGGGACCAAGCTGCCGATGGTTAGGGCTCCAGAGAGACGAACCTCCTCACGATGCGTGCCGTGTCCAAAAGGACCGCCTTTTGCATCTGGCTCCTGATCCAACCGCCTGATGAGATGTTGGTCGAGGCTCTTTGCTATCAGTCCATTGACTGATATGACTATCGGTACAACCCAAGTAGCATTCGGGGTTCTATAGAAGATGTCTAGTCGTTCACATGTACTCCACAAGCTGTGTAAGTCAGCTGTATAAGAGTTGTATAGCTTGCTATAACGCTCTTATAGAACCAGTTTGGGCACAAATAAGACAGCCTTAAGTTCACTATGGCTGTACATTAGCAGTATAATAGCATTATAATAGCAGTTTAAGTAGTAACATCGGACTTAAGGCTGACTTGCGGCGCTATATGGGACGCAGTGTGATCCATACAATGTCCATGAGCGTAATAAAGGGTAACAAGTGGCTAAATACACAGCCTTCACAGTTATAAAATCCTACAAAAGTACGTGTGTCCTAAATTATTTCTTTATTTTATAATTATTGACAATTGTTTGGTTTTGTGTGTGCCACCCAGAAAACATTAACTCCGGCGGATATTTGGATAAAAATTTATGATAACACGCGGTAAGTACCTTTTTCAAAGACTTAATAATGTTAATGCCATGGGAATGCAACTTTATCGTGAAATGTATACATATTTACAGCTAAAATATTCACGCGCCTCTGTAAAAACGCGATATTCATTTTAAAATATTTAAAACTGGCTAAGAGGAAATCTACAATTTTCAGTTTTTGATATTATATTGGCATTATAATTATACTACGGTAATTAATTATAACATGAAACCAAAACTCAATCGCTCTATCTGCGTATTTTGTGATAAATCTGCATGATAATTTTTGAGATTATTATTTGGTAAATATTTTAGATTAGAACAAAATGGTGGCAATGAAATACCGCCATGTGAACTGTTATAACTCCAATTTAATGCGGTTGAGCGTATATAGGTTCACATGTGTTCTGTTAGTATGCTGTTATCTATATGAAGTCCCACATTTGTACCACTACAGAGCCAATGTCTATAAATTTATTCTAATGTGAACTTATGTACAGCTTTAAGATGTAGTTCAGGTCAATTGTGTATCATCGTTCAATATACTGAAATTTTAGAGATCCGCAATAATAATTTTATTGTAGGTAATTCTAGAATGGAATGTGAATCGGGCCCGATAAATCGGGATGTGTTAAATTCGTATGGTGGTATTTTGGCTCAAGGGTAACGCTTCGTTGTGTATGTGTTAATGTGTGTCTCGTATTTAATTTTAATTAGTAAAAACAGATATTACATATTATTTTTGATGATGATGAATGTACTAGTAGGTATTAACCCAATTATTTTCTTTCAGACAATGCCGTTTAAGATTGTACAAACTGTGGAAAAAGGACGACCCAGATTAAGTATAGTACCGTCTGTTTGGGAGGACGGTGGAAAACTATTCTGGCCTACAGATTTAAAAACCGAGCACGACTCGCAAAAGATGAAAACTCTTTTCCAAGTCCGAATTATATTTAAAATCGTTTATTATTCCTGACAATTTATTGAAAGCGGAATGAGGAATACTATTTTTAATAGCCCATGTTCTTATTTTTTTGCGAAAGATTAAATGATTATCCAAATCAAAATTGTATTGACTATCACTAGAACTGCAATCACCACACTCTGATATCTGTATATTTTGAAGGGAAGTTTCAGGTTCAGACACATTTTCCCCTGCATCATGTACAGAACCACCATGAACAACGGTTGAAGTCGCACTTGTTGACGCCGTATCGATGGGCTCATTTTCGGGCGTCGTTGTCAATCGACTGTTTATTCTTACAATTAGCGAATATTTTTTTGCAATTTTCTTCTTATTCCACCGGTTCTCGCTTTTATTTTCCAAGAGTTTTTATTCATTTTCACAAATTGTAGCACGCGACGAATAAACACAAAGCTTGTGGGAAGTGTAATAGAATATCACATTCACATTTCATGTTCTGCTTACAGCAAATAAGAGTAGTACTTGTGGACAAATAAACTGCTATTGGTGTTAATGGACAACACATATAGTTCTTTTAACAGCCTACAGTGCACATGCGAACCATTTAAACACTTCTGTACAGATAGTAAAAAAAGGTTATTCTAATGAGCACAAACAAGTCCAACTACAGCTACTAGCTGTATAACAGTCTAAAACAAGTAAACATAACAGCCTTTGGCTTTATAAATGACCACGTGTGTTCAATTAAAATGCTAGCTCTATAACATCGTACAAGTAGGCCGTTAAACAGCGGTTGCCGTATTTCTACCCTCCTATAATGCTCTTAGTCAGACGGCTGACTAAAGGATCATTGTTAGAGTATTATAACACCAACAGACATATAAAAGTATAAATCTACACTCCTATAAGTCCCTTAGACAGGTGTAGGTGTAATTAATCGCAATAATGCAGCTTATACATCACGAGTGAACTGTTATAACGCTTTAAGTACACCTGGGAACTAAATTTGTACTCTTAAATGGAGCAAAATGCTACTTGGGAATGACGGCCGAATCCACATCCCACATGTCGACAATCTCGTGTGCCAGATCAGATATTTAATTTGTTTATCTTTCTCGGCTTTCACGAGATTCCCGTCATGGGGGGTGATGTCGACAATCACTGCACGGCGCTCCAATCGATCTATCAACACTATATCAGGTCTATTGGCGATTTATTATTATTATTATTACAGTCAGGGTCAGATGTTTCATTTTTAGAAAAAATATCATAGACAAACAGTTTCAGCTAAATTTACAGAAAACGACTGGCAACACTCAACATCCCCTCAACCCAACCCAGCATACGTAAAAGGTATTACAATACTGTTTGTTAGATTCGTTTTTCAGACTTTCTGGCTTCAGACTATACATTACCTAACACACACACACACACACACACTTACACACACACACACACACACACCTACACACACACTTATTGTAACTATTTATTTCTAAAGTGGATTTATTTCTCATTTCTCATTTCGGTTTTCCTTACTTTATTTTTATTGTTATTGTATACAACTTTGTCATAAATGCTAAACTGTACTGCCTACTGACTATTGTATTCCAACAATAGGGGAACGGCACTGTCACTCCTTCACACAGGTTATTCTGTAACCTAGCTAGGAGAACAGAACCACACCCACTTTAACTGTAGTAAATGAGTCATTACTATTAATGTACTTCTAATAATTAGTGTATTTTTTGTACTTACTGCATTATTCTTTTTACGTAAATAAATTATTATTATTATTATTTTTATAAGATTATTATCTTCCTTTTTTAGAGGAGTAAATTACACGCTATGCGGGTCTTGACCAAGCATAACATGTTAAATAGAGTAGGTTATTATTACAAGATGCGACCATTAAGCGTGCTCTTCGATGCATGTAGAAATTTTAATGTAGTCTTACTTAGACACCATATATACATGCATCGAACTAAGATAATTAAGAGAATATTGTGTTGGCAGCCGCTCTTATTACCGATATATAATCTGAATTGTCGAATAGCTGGCGGAGTGGGTAGTGTACCTGCCTGCGACGCTAAAGGTCGCAGGTTCGATACCCGCTTAAGACACATCTTTGTGTGCATGAACATAGAGATTTGTCTTGATCTGGGTGTTTCTATGTATGTTCTATGTTCTAAGTATGTATTTATTAGTATTAGTTATTCTAGTACCCATAGTACAAGCTCTGCTTAGTTTAGGACTAGATGGCGTGATGTGTTAATTGTGTGATATATTTATTAATCCATCAGACTGATGATAATATTTTGATGCATGTATCTCATAACTGATTTTGTCTGTATTTAGGCAAATAAACAATGAATTAAAGATATGTTTTCATCGTATTAGGTTACACCTAATGTATTCAGTAGCCTCACTGGTTACAAAACTGGGCACGTCACTTTGAATACAAAGAAAAAATCTTACTATAATGGTCAGCGGTTTCTATTATGCATACAAAACAATTCTCGAAGAATTTGACGTAGGTACTATCAGACTAACTGATTCATATAAATAAATAAATAAATAAATAAATAAATATTCCATTTACAAAACGTTCGTCATGCGTTTGTCTATTATTAGATACCTACATGAACCAAACATGCCTATATTAGACCCTGAAATTGGTACTGGTACTACTAGTACTTGGGATATTGGACTCCGAATCTACTGGTTTTATCTTATTTTAGTAGTGTAATTTTACTAAAATTACTATAATGAATACTTAAAACAATATATTTTAAACCTAGAATGACATTGAGAAGCAGGCATTCAAAATTAATAAAACCATGTTACAAAAATTCTTAATTTCAACAATTATTAATTTTGAATGCCTGCTGAAGTTTGTATTATTATTATTATAAGTTTTAGTTTTAACCAAGTTTTTGTACATTTAACGTTTAACGTAACGTAAGAGGCGACCGTAGCTGGATGGCTAAAGCGGCTGCCCGGTGTGCAGTAAGGTCGCAGGTTCAAATCCTGCCAGTCCCATATCTTTTTGAAAAGTATAATGTAAATTAAACTTTCGTTACTGATATACTTTTAAAACATTACATCACGCCTATATTAATTGACAATAGGGGGTTAATCTATCGCCGTCCATATTATGAGAAAGTCCATATAAGTTTGTTGTTCGTCTAAAAACTGCCTAATCAGGCTTGTCCGACTATACATATTATGTTATGATCCTTATTCTTCTCAATTTTAAGAAAATAGCCAAGTTTTCACCATACTGAAATCCCAGTTCTAAGGTAGATAAGATAATCGTCTAAGATCGTTAAAAATGCTCTACTATCATCATCTTACGAGTTAACAACGTAATTTCTATTCTATTCTATCTTATCCATTTAAATAATGAAGATCTACTATATTCAAAAAAATCACTACCACTAGTTTATTATTATCCCGATCATTCAATAACTATTACGTACCTTGTTCACGAACATCCACATTACAGCCACGAAAACTGTCTCAAATCCATCATTATATTTACTAAAAAAAAATTTAATACACTAACACCTTATATCCTAAGCGTCTATATTTTTCTATAGAATAGGCGAGAGGTGTTTTGGAATATAGAAAAACATGAATAACACTATAAAGGGATGGGATTTCACTGCTGAATATAAGAGCACGGAGCACAGTATAGCCATTAACAACATCTTCACAATAAAATATTAATTAACTTAATACAACTTGTATGTTCGTATCGGAGGACAAACAATGAGTGAATAATTTTACAGGCATGTGAGAACTATATAAAATCAAGACGGGTCAAGAACCTGTTCTATATAGGCACAATTGTTATCAGGGTACTGTCGCAGCCAAAGGTATTATATATTAACTTAGGTAGGGTTGGTCTAGTACTATTTTAGGGTCCCGTATCTTTGAGAGCTAGAACCATCTTGTCTGTCTGCTTGCCCGTGCACGAAAATCTTACGTTTCGTATAGAAAATAAAGCTCAAAACTAGTGGTAAATACTTGTACTTAAAATCTCGATTTGACAAAATCTTTTTCCTGTAGAATGTTATTACACCGGTCAATGGATCGTCAATGGCAAGATGGCAGAATGGCAGAAAAGTCGACGTAATTCATAATAATAATATTCTAATAGGACAAAACAATTAACGCAGAACTAGACGAAAATCTTAAGTAATCTTTACAGCTTTGGGGAATCGTCTTTTATATTAATTTACTGCGCAGATTATTTTGGTATTTTGCAGTGATCAATATTAAATTTTATTGTTTAGGTTGACTGTCCAAGTCTGTTTAAGAAACGGTTGATTTTGGAATTTTTAAAGCACCTTTACTTTTTATCTTTACTTTTCATGCCTAATTCTTGATTGACAGAAATTTTTATTTAATGTAATTAAATCAATATATTCAAAGTCAAAAAAGGTTATTACGTGTGAATATTAATAACAACATGAACTGTAAAATTAAGTAACGATCTAAAAGCAAAATCAAACCTCTTTAAATTCGACACAAATTAATTATTATCTGACATTTTAAGTATAATAAGAAGTCCAGTTTTTAATTTATTATCACTTTTTTTATAATATAATTTGTATAGAAAATAACAATTATTGAAGAGATAGATTTCAAAAGTGATATTTCCTTAACAATATTGTGAAATGCGGAAACCTCGGCGGTGTCATCTTCAAGGCACAAAAAATCAGGTAGATGAGTTAAAATTTACGAAGAACCGGTATCTTTAAAATACCAACCAACATTCGTGATATCCAAAATTAAAACCAATAAATACCAGGATTCCAGAATTGGTCAATACGTTTCCGGGTCCGATGTTTATGGTTCATGCTTTTATTTTTTTTCTGTTGTGTGGACTATCCAAATATCTATAATCTTAAAGCGTATGTAATGTTGTATGTGAGGAACACACACAGAACACAATCTTGTATTGTCTCGTTAGTTGTTCGTTTGTCTAGTTACACAAAAATATCATTAGCAACTTAAACTACGCGCAGTCAAGTTTTCTCGCGACATTTCAATGAGTCTACGCAGTCTAGATTGTCTCCTTCTAGCGCTACAGTCGATCTATACTCCAGACAACGAAACGAGATAATTTTCATGATTTACAATTATAAACCCAATTCACAGGCCATAAAGTTTAATTTCTATTGCAATTGAGATTGTTTAGGACATTTTTAACAGTTTTTATTATACGAAAATCAACTTAAACGACAAAGCAATAGAATTTATATTCGTGTGATTTGTAATAACATAAATTTATCTTGTTTCATAGGCTTTAGTATACTTCTGTCTGAGAATATTGAAATGCAAATTTGTCATTGAGAGACAGATATATTATATCAGTATCCACTCTACTTATATTTTTGTATCCCAATAATGACATAAACGCATACAGTTATGCAAAGAGTATACTAATATATTAGGGAATAGTATTAATTATTAGCATTCAATAGTACCCATAGTATGGATGGAAACTGCAGCCTATGAACATCCACAAATCACCAAATCTAGACTTATCTCATCAACGAACCAAAAAGTTCAAGCAAGACTTAAGGCCGCGCGCCCACGACGACGTTTTGTCGCGATGTTGCTGCGCTTTAAGATAAGATAAAGGGGAGATGGTGGTGCTTTCTACCTCCATTTAATTTCACTAAAGCTCTACCATCATTAAATATAACATAACATCACGCCTGTAAAGCCTACATTTCACCTGTAACGTTTGAATCCCCACCGAGCACAATTCCAACTCCGTGGTCCAAGACCTCGCGGTGAGAGGCGCTAGACCACTAGACGATTGAGGCAGTACAATTAAATACACTTGGTATATTAATCCATAAGCTAACAAGCGCCTTTTCTATATTCCAGTGTGCTGGCAAGCGTGAGCCCGAAAAGGAGGTAGAAGCCCAGCAATGGATTGAGGCAGTGATTGGCGAAAGGTTCCCTGACATGCCGTACGAGCAGGCGCTCCGCGATGGCATCATCTTGTGCAAGCTGATGAACCGCCTCCAGCCCGGCATCATCACCAAAGTCAACGTGTCTGGTGGGGACTACAAGTACATGGACAATATCAACCAGTAAGTTACTATGAACTCTTAACATGTATAAAGTGTTATGCTTCTCCCCGGGCTTTTTAAGCGCGGAATCATCCTCTGGAACTGGAATATTTATTAGCTAGCTTAGCTACATTTATGATACAAAAAAAGAGATAAAGTTACAACTATTCTTGGATACTCACTTATGGCTTCAAGGGATTGTTTTTTGCAAATTTGTGATCTTAAGGAGTATATGCTTGATCTTCGATGAAAAGAAAGCATTAGCAATGTTTTGTATAGTCTACAAATATGAACCAAAATACTACGATTTAGATTCAACAACAACGGCTTCTTCCCGTGTTAATCAAAAAGGTTTTGACTGATCATAAGAAAAACACATAAAAACAAAATAATATAGTTTCGGCCTTATGTGCTGGATGATCAAACACATGACTACCATAAGCGTCAATGGATGAGAACAATATGCTGTTCACAATAGGATACCCATATAAAGATATCAAAAATCCTACTTAAATGGTCATCCTCATACTGCCATTGTCGAGAACTTATTGACTTTGACCTCATAGGTTACAAAGACGACTTTGTTATGTATGTTATGTAAATTATACTTAAGTATACTGAGTCCAAACGGCTCGAGTATTTTCTTTAATATCTGCCTTACTTTGTCGATTCGCAATTTATATGAGAAGAGCTTGGCTTATAGTCATGCGACACACGGTTCACAGATCCGAAGATCCTTCAAGAAAATTTTATCTATTTTCCAGGTTCCAGAAGGCATGTGTCAAATACGGCGTTCCTGACGTAGACCTGTTCCAAACCACGGACCTCTGGGACCAGAAGAACATCGCTCTCGTCACACAAACCATCTTTGCTCTCGGCAGGACGGTACGTATTCAACATCATGATATCACAGCGCTTTTATTACTCAGTGAATAATTTAAATACGCGCTAATAACACTAATAAAACTTGGATAATAGTTAAACCATAATAATATTTTGAACTCGAATATACTACCACCGCCGATGTTAAATCTGTCGCCTTTAAACTTATGTCCTTTTTATTTTTTCAGGCATACAAGCACCCTGAATGGAGAGGCCCCGCTCTAGGCCCCAGGCCAGCTGAAGAAAACCGTCGTGAGTTCAGCGAAGATGTCCTCCGCGCTGGCAACGCTGTTATCGGCCTACAAGCTGGCACCAACAAGTTGGCGACTCAATCCGGACAGAACTTCGGCGCCTCTCGCAAAATCATTATTGGAAAGTAATTATCAGAAAATTGTAAACAAAGCTCTATGCCTAATTAAATAACCAAAAATATAATTCTGTTTTCCATCAAAATAACTATAAAGTATGCACTTAATATTTAAGTATAGAAGATTCTCAATTTAAATGTTGACTTTATATCAGTTTGCTAGCAGATTTGTCGGGAGCCGATTTTTTTTACGTCAGTATGAATTAAAAAAATCGCGCCTACTCCATTAGACCAAAGATTAGTACATCATTTTTTATTTATACTCTTTAGTAATACTATGATATTTATTGTAAGCATAAAATAAACTGTGATTTGTTTATATTTTTACACGTGTGTTGGGGGAGAATAATTGTATTTGTCTACCTATACATTTTTAAGAAAAACATCAAAACTTATCCAGAAAAATAAATATATAGGTATATCTTTATATTTTTCTTTTTCCTTATCTTTTCCAGAACTACCTGATGCTATTAAATCAATATTTGTATTGATAATATTATTATAAAAGCTTTAAAAGGTACCCCTTCCTATACTTTACATGTCGGTAGTTGTGGACATATTTGTATAAAAAATGGCAAGCAACTGATTATACTTACATATTTGTTAGACTTATTGGTTCGGTCTATCAATTATTCCGTGTTTGTGCTACGGAGACTTCATAAGACGAAATATTCGAGTTCTGAATAAAATAGGTTATCGAATAAGCTAATTTTCGAGAAACCTCATCTTAATTAAATTGGTAAACCCACTCATTCAATTCTCAATCTTCATTACCAACCCCTCAAATCTTATATAGAGGCCAGACCTTGAATAACTCTGCACTAATGTATTAAATTAACTTACTACACGACTGCGGACATCCCGAGGTCGTTCAAAGATATATGTTTCACGCATAAAATATTTTAATATCAATTTTTACCTGCACATATGTGGTAAAGCATAATTTTCTTGCCATATCATAAGAATTAATATCAATAACTCCTATAATTTAATGGTTATGACCATATTACTTCGCCCATCACAAAGGCTATATTCAATAAATGGCGATTTTTAAATATCTCATTCGTTTTTATAGTATTTATTGATGGCTTATGGGATTGCCTCCTTACCATTTATAATTACGATGTATGGTACTAGGGGGTGGTTTAATTTACACTTTGCTTGGAGAATTATTTATGGTTATTTACTACATTTTACCGTACCTCAGATCAATGGCTGGCAATTTTAAGCTTGAGAAGTTCCGAAACTTATAATCACAGCGAACGTATAAACTTGACTCTTTCAACGCTTTCATTATTTGTCGGTTGGTCGGAATTATTGCCACAGTTCCAATATATTGCCATCCAAATGGAGTTGTGCTCCAGAAATTGCAATTTCATTACCGAGAAAGGCTGGAAGGTTTACGAAAGAGATATCCTATCCGAGTCAAATAGGATTTGGTCCAATATTGGAACTGTGGCCAAAATGTCGAACAAACGGACAAAGCATAACAGCAGTAGTTAGCAATACTGGAAGCATTTGAGCATATCATTCTTCTAGCCATTTCCCAGTTATATTGGGGTTGGCTTTGACTATCATTGATAGCCAGCTATATTCCATTGAACTAGATAAGGGATACTGATAGTCTGACTGATATAACGTGGAGCGACTGCCATCAGACCTCCACAACCCAGTACGAGGTGATCTATACCTACTTATTGAGCAACTGTCGAGCACAGGTGGCTGATATTCTTTTTTTTACTTCCTGCCATTATGTCATGTGTCACGTTTATGTACATTTTTTCGTCAAAAAATCCTCAATAGCAACATGGATTTTCTCGGTGGATGGCGATAGGTTCGCCAACTATCCTATGAGATCTAAACCTCACAGGTGAAGTGTGGGTGTTATAAACTCTGCCACATGAGTAATATTGGCGTGACGTTATGTATAGAGAGAGACAGTGGGCCAACGAGTTAGCTATGCAGGGCAAAAACTTCTAACTCACAGTAAAGACTTCCTACACCAGTTATAGATAAGTGAGTTACATTATCTAAATAGTGGGTATATTACAATTATTACATACCTACATATCTATTGCAGTCAGTTTGCACTATGGCGTAGAAGTTTTTGCCCTGCATACCTAATTGCTTGGCCCACTACCTTATACCATCTTTTTGGTGTCAATGAAGCCTCTAGGTGAACTAAGTATTTCTCCTCTTTCATTCACCTCTCTAGGAAGGTAGATGGTGACATATTTTTTTTTTTTTTTTATGATGTATCTAAACTATTAGATACTTCATCAAGATTACAATCTAGTCTAGATATAAAATTAGAGACTAATGAGTAATTTAATTTTGACCTAAGTTACTAAATTAATTTAATTTATGCTAAGAATGTGTCCATTAACACCTATCTTATTGTCTCTATTATCGAAACTGACACTTTGTTCTTGTGTTCTTTTAAAGTAGCACTAAACCACTCGAAGCACTCACTTCACTGAACTAGCTCAAAAGGTTTCGTCCTTTTGAGTCTTCTAACTATGTCTGTGGTGTCAAGGAGTTGGATGGCCTCGACATTCACGTGTTGAAGAAGTCGTCGTTCATGAGCTTCAGCATACTGTTGTATTACACTGGCGACAAGGTTCACCTTCAGGTCACGATGGAGGTCCTCATTTCTGATGTACCAGGGTGCATTCACAATTGACAACATTTCATTTTTTTAACATATATAAATTATTATTTTAATTGAAACTAGATGTAAAATAAACGGACCCGTATTTTTTCTTTTTGCGAAATTTTATTATTTTCATTCATTATTTCCTTTTTGAAAGTTAGTGCATTCTAAATAGACGTAAGCGCCAAATGACGTCACATATACGGTGGAATAATGATATGCCTTTGCTTAATTTTATTTTTTTTAAAGTGACACAATGTCATAATTGTCATACTTGTCTACAACTTAGCGTCAATTGTGATTTTGTTTGTTTACATTTATTTTCTTGCATAAAAATCGTATTATTCTCTCTATTCTGCTACTTCATTCGTCAATCATGAAGGTATCGGATGGATTTCAAGTTGCTGATAGCAAGAATTTGCTAAAAGTTAACTACGTTATGCTTTTGGAATATAATAATATGGTAGAAAACGACTGCTACAATGCCGCCGAAACGCGTAATGCCAAAGCATTATTAGCTTCCAGCGATGTTTACGTAGACACAGCTGTAGGATATGTGTGGAAGTAAAGCTTGATACCAACTTGATACCTCGTGCACCGTTAAATGTAGGGTGACACCTGAACTTAAAGTATGAGCCAAGTTGTACATGGTAACTGCTGAAATTGGCGAGTCTAAGAAAAATATAATTTCTGTTCAGTGTCATGATTGTGCTGCGTCTGTAGGAGGGTGAAAACACGCTATCTGCTTTGCCATGTGGCTAATAAATCGGTCAGATGAACCTTCTGTCACATCTACTGAGTGTTAATGGGGTAAACCAAGAGAAGCTAGTGCTGGACACCAGCAAAAAATATAGGCAAAAGGAAAATTACCCCTGACAATGTAAATGTGAATATAAGTTTATCCATGTTTTCTGCAGAGTGTAAGAGGCAGAAGATGAGCACAGGAAATGAGGTACTGGGGTAAACGTCAACCTACTTTGAACTTAATGCTGCAGTTTGTTCACATCCAACAGGACAATACTTACAATAATTTTATAATATATGATTCTGCCTGGAAAGCTCAGTGAAGAAGTAATTAACAGTGTCGCTAAAGCTACAACAAATCAAGTGCATTCCAAACCTTGGCATTCAATGTGTCAAGGTTGAGTGACAGGGTCTAGAATACATGAAGCTGTCCATTGCAAAACAGAACAAGGTGTATTAGTGCAAAGCATTTTAGATGGTTACAAGGTGCCTGAAACAAAAGCCATAAGACGGGGTAAAACATTAAAAAACACATCATTTATATTTTAGAAAAAGATTTTGGAGTTATTGAAAGCACAGGTCTAATTCTTATACCCCCTATTATTGGTGTTTCACAAGATGGGCTTTGTGCAGACTTTGTTATAGAAATAAAATGCCCTATTAGCAAAATCACTATCAAACATTACATCAAGGTAACAAACTTAAAGAAAAATGTAAAGCTCAAATAATGGTACAAATGCATGCTGCAAACAAACCTATGGTCTTATTTTGTATTGCTGATCCAGATTATGAGAAGAACAAGCTAATCCACAAATACTAGGTTGAGTATGATAAATATTATACAGCTAAGATTGTGCAAGAAGCTGAACAGTTTGGAAGCAATTTATATTTGAAAATATTTTAGAAAGTGCTAAATAAATTTTGATTATTTATTTATGTTTATTTTTGTGTGCTTTAATGCACACAATTGTATTTTAGTTATACAGTGTATGTGGAGCTATGTAACTGCTTCGCTTACACATGTTATAACTTTTTCTCTCATGTTAAAAACAAATAAATACTTTTATTCCAATCAGTCCAGTACATCCAATCCAGTGATAAGCTGACCCCTTAGCACATCAGATGTAACATAACAGAAGAAGTGTGGGTGTTTAATACTTCTTTTTTCATTCTGGGTGATATGGAGTTGATGTTATGTTATAGGTATTACATGTGTGTTAGTTTTTATAAACAAAATATGAAACAGCAATCATAAATAAAAAGATACTTGTACAATATTTTAAATAATTTATTTTCATATTGCCCAGGTCTTGTCCACATCTAAACATTACTGATGAGAACATAAAAGTAAATCAAATTATTTTAATAACATTATATCATTAAACTAACTGATCCCCAAGGTTTTACTTTTCCAGTCCCATTTCTGAAATCCGTTCCTTAAAGTTGTAGTGTAATGTTATTAGTCTATATATAGCTTCTTCACATACATATAGAAGTCGTTTCGAACAAACTACATCCACTGCATTACACTATTCTTTCTTGTTTGAGTTGCCGTCTTTAGATTTGTTTTTACATGTTCGTACAAAACAATATTTTAAATCCATCGTAGGTATATGTGCCTCACTTGGATTCAGTTCGATTTAGAAAGAATAATAGTTGCAATCAATAAATAATGCAAATATTTTTATTATTGCAAAATATGTGTTTATCGTTGTTGACAGGCAACTGACAATACTGACATTACAACTGTCATTTTCGATTACTTTTCTTTCTGTCATAGTAGCATGGGCAAAGGTCATACTTTATTAAGCCGTATATGTGACGTCACGACGCATTTTTTAGTTTTTATTTTTTTTCTCCAAAACTACTGATCCAAAAAAAATAAAAAAAATGTTTTTGTACTCCGGATAGGATAATAAAGAAACGGTATTTTTGTTTTGGACACTTTCAAATTTTGAAATGTTGTCAATTGCCCTTAATACTTTATTCTGGAATCTTTGAATTATTTGGATGTTACTTGGTTTGGTACAGCCCCAGAGCTGTACACCATAAGTCAACACTGGCATGAGGACTTGTTTATAAATAAGTATTTTGTTATGCACTGACAATGTGGAATATTTGCCCAGCAACCAGTACATTTTTTTATAGCGAAGTTCCAGCTCACTGCGTTTCTTTTTGACATGAGCCTTCCAGCGAAGTTTTGCGTCTAGTGTCATGCCAAGGTACTTGGCTGAGTTCGCATACGGTATTATCATAGAAATCTTAATAACTAGTCAATAGAAATGCTATCGATTATCTTTTAACACTGGGACGCATGTCGCCGTTTTTCAAATACCACTTTTTGTATTCCTGCAAACAAAATTATTCTTTTTGGAGATGACATTAAGACGACAATTCCTCAACTCGCACTTGTGTTCGATTAGACTCATGCGCTTGTATTCCTGCAAACTAAATTATTCTTTTTGCGATGACATTAAGACGACAATTCCTCAACTCGCACTTGTGTTTGACTAGACAGATGCGCGGCGACAAGGTCACGCGTCTTTGACATTTCTATTGCCATAATATTAAGATTTATATGGGTATTATGGTGACATATGAAGGTAATAATTGTTTTAGTTTTTATAGCAGAAGTCAAGACAGCAAAAAATTATACATAGCAGAAACTGTCTTCTCAACACTTTTTGTATCATTAATTATCTCTACTAATTAACACTTTGAGTGATAATACTGATAATATCGGCAGACAATATTGATGGTGCAAGCAATTATATAAATTAAAGGAATTTGTATAATATAAATAAGCATGCAAAAATCATTAATATAGATTTAGATTACTTAGTTTATCTAGTTTTAGCAAACAGTTTAGTTAAAGTTAAATAATACAAAAGGGAAACAAATTAGTGGCATAACTAGCATACCATACGTTTATTAATTTATATTTGTGATTTTAAAAGGTTCTCAGTCTGTGTATAATCTAATGTCTTTAACCAGTCTGTCAGTTTTGATTTGAAGGCATTCTTAGGTAGTGGGTGAATATAAATTTGCTTGTTGATGTGACTGTATTGTTGCGCTGATGTTGGCTTTAGGTTACCTATGTGCCGATTTCACCGAAGGACGTCTTTACCTCAACATTTACACTAAGCTAAAGCTTTCGATTACTCCATCGCGTAATTCCCGTAGTTACAAACATTGAATGAAAGAGAGAGAGGGAGAGGAAAAAACGGGTTTCAGTGAAATCAGCCCTAAATTATCAAGTCATAACACAATAGGCACATACCTACGTAGCTAACTACCTACTATAACAAAATATGGCGTTTGAGTCGATGCAAATGATTAGTACCAAACAAGGTGTTCTATTAATTCCTTTTAATATCTAGTTTATTTTGTTTCATTCCTTCATCTGCTGTGCGCAGTCTACATCCATGACTGATTGCTATAGCCTAATTTAGAACTTTTGAATAGCTTCCTCGCAAGTAGCGACAAATAAGGATTTCTGGATCTACGGAACCCTAAAAAGACAACTTCTATCTTTTTGTGTGATAGAAAAAGATGTTAGGTTTCCATAAATATACTATACAAATAAGCTGGAGCCTTTTCCATATAATGAATAATCCATTTTATAAGGCAAAATGTCTAATATTTCACATGTTTTATGTCTTTGAACGTAGTCTTCACTTATTTGTATGAGAATGACATGGAAAAACAGCTAAGTATTCTATTTAGGTATTTAATAAGTAGGTAATTTGCAGTTGAAGCCTGTGGGCAGTAAAAATATACTTTTGTGTAAGTAATTTTACTTGT
The DNA here is from genome assembly GCA_905147285.1 of Hypena proboscidalis. Lineage (NCBI taxonomy): Eukaryota > Metazoa > Arthropoda > Insecta > Lepidoptera > Erebidae > Hypena > Hypena proboscidalis. The sequence continues at coordinate 6,872,524 of LR990132.1, forward strand.
AAAATGCACGCGTTGGCACAAGTAGTGTTCACTCACCTTTAAGTTATTTAACGCCATCTACCGATCACAGGCCCAAACTCTTGATTAGATTGTTTTTTCAAATTTAACAATAATAATTCCCTACCTACTAAGCTGGCTAGTATAGAAAAATTTGTAAAAATATAGATCATAATGAGGCATTTTACACAGAAGGCATGATGCTTTATTATCGGGTTTGGCAAGCAAGTTAAATAATAATTAACACAATAAAACTGTGGTAGTAGAATGCTCATCTTCGAGTTAACTGGCTCATGATTATTATAAATTTAAATTTAATGCTATTGTCTTTATTTTTACATCGTAAAAAAACACATAAATAAAATTGTTGAGAATTCAGTATAGTGACACCTAGCAGACAATTGCTGCAAAGTTTTACCCAATCACTTTAATGTCGTTTAAATATTTGTTACTAGATGGCGCATATTTTGCTTCCAAGGTCACCTATAGTGATGTCCATTAACTAACAATACAGTACACAACAATTATAAAACACAAATAACATGTTCAACAGTTTGCTTCAGTTTATCCCATCAAACATTGCCTTTTTATTAAATAACTTTATTGAATAAAAAATATTTCGTTTTTTTTTTAAATTAAATTCATAATCACAATTTAATTACCTTAAAAAATACCTTCTTCTTTGAGCTAAATGGTATTTATGAATACGTATGTAGTAAATTGATTATTAATTGTATCATCGCTTGTTGCTATGTTAGTATTATATTGATTGAATTTTATTGTTTTACCGCAAGACAGGATAATAATAATATTACAGCCAAGTTGGGTAAATTGACAGTAAAGGTCTGATGGCAGTCGCTTAACGTAAAAAACGAATTCTCAGCTAAATCCATTAGACTAGCAGCCGATCCTTATGTTATTTGGGAAAAGGCTTGGAAGATCGAAATCGAGTCAAGTTGCATAACTTTGAACATTTTTGTCAGTTTTTTTTTATTTTACGTTCTTATAATAATTTGTTTTTTTTTAAGTAAAAATCTTTATTAGGCGGATATTTTTAAGTCACAGCACGCTGAACTCGGGTAACTAAAATTGCTGTCTAACTGTTACCGAAGTTGTTATTAGATAACCGTCACATAAATAATAACTTTAAACAATACACAATAAACATCTACATTTCTTGTATTATATAGATTTGCATGTGTAGACTTTCACTCTCGGATTACATTGCTAATGTATTTTTTGTGTACTTCGTAATTGGCGTACTGTTCCAATATAAATTATTTACCTACTGCCTGTAAGTTGTGAAGTGCCTCTATGAAATAAATAAATATAAAAGTTAAGATAAAGTTGATATCGAACACTGTAACAATCTAAAATTTAAAATATTCAAATATGATTGGTTAATACATAGTATAAAAAATATAATTCAAAGCTTCGGGTACGTACTGAACAATCAAACAAATGCAACCAACACGAAATGGATATTCTGTGTACAATTTGTACAACGACTTGGGTATTATTTGCGTAACGAGCAATCCCATCACTAATGTTAAATAACACAAGCCCGCAAATACTTGTTGTGGAATGTATTTTTTACGCTGCGTAAAATGAATGTAAAATATGTGTTTAAACTGTCCAAATGTTAATAAACACGTGAGAAAATGATAACATTCGGCGCTGGGAACAGTTCCTCGGCGTTGGAAGATACAGGTGTGATGAAGTGAACTTTGTTTTTCGTCTCGTGAACTCTCGTGTGACAAGTTTGTTGAATTGTTTTGGTTATTTTGTAGGGGAAGTGAGGAGTATCTGCGAGAGTATTTGCAGTGATGGGTCGAACGCGACGGTGCAGCCTGGTGGGTCCAACCAGAGGCCCCGCATGGACATAGCATGCGTGTTGGACGTGACCCAAACAACAAACCTTGCTCATAGAAAACGGGCTCTGGAGGAAGTTCGATTGGCTTCCGAGCTGGTCAATGCCAATGTGCATCACATACACGTAAGTTCTAATACGTTTCTTATTAGTTATATTTAGAAAACTTACTATTTTGAACAATAAACTTCTAAAAAAGTTTGTTAATTTACATGTCCTTCAAATATTACTTTCCTATCCAGAGTTAATTTCATTCAATAGCTACCAAATAGGTTTCAGATAAAGTTTAAAATGCAAATATTATCTTTAATCTTTAATATTAACATCTATCCATATTCACACTACCAATATTTGAATACATACTTTTAATAGTTGACCAAATAGGTTGGTTATAATGCATTCTTGCTATGAAGATCATTGAGTCATGGAGCAGTAGTAAAATTAATATTAATAAGATTGGATCAGGTTAAGTAGTCAATCTTTTTCTTAATTATTCTTATGCTGTGCCCATCAGGGTCCTTAATCTTCTGGGCCTTTTCCCTATTACATTGAAGTTTGCTTCTAGTCTAACGGATTTAACTGAATATCAGTATTTTCAGCTAAATCCATTCAGTAGTAGTTACTGTTAATTACTATGATATGTAATACACAGCAGCGATAGCCAAGTGGGAGACTGTAAGGCTGCGAAATCATAGGTCTCGGGATTAAACCCACGGCACACTAAATATATAAATATATCTGTCAATAAATTGTCAAGATTCGTCTTTTTGAAGTGTATTTATCATTTATCACGCGCTCATTGTGAACAAAAACATTGTGAGGAAACCTGCATGTCTGAGAGTGCCTAAAAAGTACTTGAGGTTGTGTGAAGTCTACCAATCCGCACTTGGCCAGCGTGGTGGACTATGGCCTAACCTTTCTCATCTTGAGAAGAGGCCTGAGCCCAGCAGTGGGACATGTATTAGATACAGGACTGCTATTATTACTAGGATTGATGATAATGAATTGACGAACCTGAAGGCCACAGGAAGCATGCACCACGGGTTTTTGGTGTAGAGGTAACCTTTGATAGTATCTATTCTATTCAAGTTTATTTATGCAGTAATCAGACTACGCTCCGGTCTGAGTTTCATTCATTATTCAGTGAATAAAGTCAGTTAAATGGACTAAGGAATTTGTTACAGTTATATTGTATTGCGATATGAGTCGAGGGCCGAAATATAAGCTAGCATTTTAAGAACGAGTTGCCTCAGTTAGACGCTGACAACTCTTTGTACAGACTTTATATATATTATAATAAATGTGGATAAAATCAAAGATCCTGGTGGTTTAAGGTTCGCAAATTAAACTTCGGTTCGTGCTAGAGTGTGGCACACACATTTTTCAACTGTTTCTTAGTATAATTTGCTAAGCATAGCTTAATGCTATAAAAATAATCATTTAGGAGTGTGGCATACGTCAATTGATCAAACAGCCATTTGCGGCCAACTTTAAACCGGCCAAGATCTTTGATTGTATCTATAACTTTTAACTAGACTTTCTACCAACAATAATTAAACATAAAACAGCTGATACAAAGTAATTTAGTTAAAAAATATTAGCTTCTAATTTGGGCAATTCACAAGTAGTTGTTGTTCAGTTCTCTGTAATTGAAATAGTTACAATTTTATATCTTTCTTACATTCATGACCTTGCAGATTAACCTCTTTAAACACACATCATTATGTGCTGTACAGTTTATGCTGCTGTTTGAACAACGTCTCACATTGTCCACATAATAGTAAATTACATTCTGTAATCAGCTTCACTTGTAGCTAAAATATCCTATGTCCTTGCCCAGGCTTAAAGTTATCAGCATATCAGGTTTCATAAAATTTTTGCAGTGGTTCAGCCGCTAATTTGTACTAATACTTTGATGGCAGGTACATACAGACAGAGTAGTATTTGGACAAATGACTTATTATAGTAGTTTTATTTTTGTTATTTGTTCACGGAAAGAAAATAATGTCTGCCTTATTCTTACCGAGGTAGGTCACTGGTGACCTGTAACACAGGTTTTATTTAAACCTACATCAGGCACCAGTCTCTCACATAGGTGAAATTAAGACATTGTCTGCCTGTATATGATAAGTTAAAACCTACTTATTAATTGTAAAGCAAAACCTATTGTGAAGAAAAAATAAACGTTTTATTTATTTATAATTTTTTGATCAAGTCATGTATAGGATAAAGGGTTCTAGGTAATAGAGTTCTCACACATTAAATGTATTTATAGGGGAATTACGAAGGAAAGAAAAAAAAAAAGTGTACCACGAGATACTGTTTCTCGCAGTAATTAAATGTAATAGAAATCTAAGAGTGGCCATGTAAAAATGTAAACAGTTAAAAGTACTTAATACCAGTTTCATATATACAGTTCTGTGCGGTATCTGATTTAATTTATAATCATCTTTTTCAGTTTGAAAAGCTGGACTTTGGCGAGACCAATGTGCTGGACACATTTTACAATGCTGACGTGGCACTGGTGGACCTCAGTGTGCAGTTGCAGCAGAGTTCCCTGCTGTACCACCTTGGGGTGCGGGAGAGCTTTGACATGAAGGAGAATGTGCTGCTGTACAATGATGTTGATGCAGACGCTACACTGAGACTAAAGGTAAAGTATTCTGGATATTCTCTATAGAAAAATGGTGCACTTAATAGGTTAGCCAAAATACTTTAGAGTACACACATGACACTGTAATTGCAGAAGTAACTACAAAAGGAATTTAATGAGGTTTGTCTGGGAATAGAATATGGTTTTAATGAGGTCTGTCTGGGAAGCGTTGGTTACTACTATGCTGTCTGTGACCACATCTTCCATCACCAGTGGTCGGACAAAAGCGTGCAATTTGGGGTGAACAACCTTAAATATTATATTAATATGGATTCTGGGATGCGGAATTCTATTATTTGTTTTAATCAATTTTTTTTTTCTATGAACAATAATAAATATTTATATGTATACAAATGCAGGATGCATTGTCATAACAACAACTTATTTCTATAAAATAGAAATTTATATTGTGTCAAAAATAACACAAAATGCTAATTAGGTTGTTGGTTTCTGTGCCGTTATATTGATAAGCTATAAATGAATATTGGCAAATGGCAATATATTAATATGACCACTTTAAACTATCAGTCAACAAATGTGTTGCTTATATAGGTCTATTTATAATGACTAACAATCTGGTACGTTTTCAGAACACTTGTAACCAAAGAAATAGTATGACAAGCTTTAATAACTGATATTATTTTTATAATTTACTAGTTGACCCGACAGGCTGTCTTGGCCTCCCGTGCACTCGTAATCCCCTCTGGAGGCCAGGGTTGATTTTATTTTGATGTTATTACCTTGCTTTTTTTTCTTTTAAATCTTCCCCTGACAATAACAAACGGTATTAAAAGAGAATTTGCCAAACCGGTGCAGCTGTTGACGCTTGATTCCAAAACAAATTGCACCACTGATGTATCATTTTGTATGGAATTATAATGACCTATAAATAGTAGAACAAAATATCTTGGCAACTCAACTTGGTAATCTTAAGGCCAAATGATATTTCCCAAATTATGTGATATATCACTACATAGTATAAAATAATATATAGTGGGTTTTTACAAATGAAAACATGAACGGTATTTGTGAAAATCTCACATCCTAATCAATACAATTGGCAATATAATTAGCAGTATCGTCAGCCTCAAACGGATTGATTGGATAGAGCTTCCCAAACTTTATAGCTCTCCTTTTCTTATCTCTCTCCCCCTGCCCACCTCCTGCCACCAAATCACCTAACCCGGAGCTATGGGTTAGGTGATTTGTAGAAGATGAAGGCTGCCTTATATACCCGACTAAATAAATAGATGTAGTCTGCTTGGTAGGTACATCCATAATTTGTCTGTTACGCGCCTTGTAGTCAGTCCTGCACCTAAAATTTTACTAAAATCGGTCTAGTCGCTTAGAAGAAAAGCCGATACACACAGACAGACAGACTGACAGACAATAATTATAAACTGGATTTTAGGCATAGGTATTGTGCAAATAATAATACCAGCTTATAAAAACCATTGTTATTATAGCATTGTAAAAAGACACTTTAATTTTATTTTCACCACACCAGCACGAAAAAGATCGTTTGCTTGCGAGAATTCAGTGAGTAATAACGCTTATTACTCACTAGTGAGGCAAAGTGATTTAAATTTCGAATCACTAAATCCTTCCAATGAATAGGCGCTAAAAAAACCAAACAGCCACCATGTAGGTTAGTAATAAACATTGACATCAATTTTATTTTAAAACTACAAACGATACGTTTTAATTATTTTAAATTACATAAATACACGCTTATTTAGTATTTTCATGGTTTTATATTCGTGATTAACCATTAAATTAATTAAAATCGGGTACTTAATATTAGACTGTAAATAAATGTTACGGAACGAATTTCCGAACGCAAGATTAAAAAAAAAAGTCTGTGTCTGTGTCAGTTATCGCGGGCAACTATAATTTCTTTTCAGTTTATGTTTAATTGTTTACTGGAACTTTTTAACCAAAAAAATAGTGAATCCAGTGATGAAGAACTTTGTGGAACTCCAAAAAAGAGTTGCGACAACTTGCTTCTAACACAGTTTTCTTTTTTACCAGAAAATTCACGTGAAAAGTATTTGAAAACGTACGACATATTTAATTAGTGGTGACTTTCAAAAGGCCCTAAAACGCATTATGAATCGGTATTACTGTCGTATTTCATGGAATTATTTAAGGTTAAGCAATCGAGTACGAGTTTATTTAAATCTTAATATTTTCTCACTGGAAGAGGTGAAAAGTTTTGTATTGCAACGCGTGAGAAAATTTAATTTCCAGTTCGTGACCTCTTAAAATCTTTCGCTTGCGAAGTAGTCTTTATTAGAATCACTCGCTATGCTCGTGATTCAATTTAAGACTACTTCGCAAGCTCAAGATTTAAAATTGGCACTCACAACAGAAATATAAACTTTTTCTCACTTGTACCATAAATAACTATTATTACAGTTTTTTTTAATTTATTTAATTTATTTCATTATTTTTTTTATTTATTTGTTTTTACAATTTTATTATTACAGTTATTAGCCAAGACTCTCACATGCAAATCATACAGTAAAAAAAGAAAAAATGCCATACAAAATCAAATTAATTACACATTATGTACATTGAGGATACATTTTAAACAATGAAAACATCAGGAAAAAAAGAATCTAACATAAATCATCAAATTATTACATTAAAATAAGTTAATAAGAAATATTATATCACATTAATAAATAATAAGGTTGCCTGGAAGAGATCGCGTCAAGCGATAAGGTCGCCCTTTGTACGTTGTAGTTTTGAGTACCTATTTCTTTGTATGTTTGTTACAAATTTGATGTGCAAATAAAGTTTTCTCTATATCTATCTATCTATCTATTAATTAAGAGATAGAATAGATTACATTAGCAATCCTAATGTAATAAAATAAAAAATAAAAATATAGTAATAAATAATGTCAGACATAATAAAAAACGATAATTAAGATCAGAATCGTTTAGATATAGCGCGACAGCTACATTGCCAATTAGTTAAAAACATTTTTTCTTTTAATAAATAAATGAGAAGTTAATATTGTTCAAAATATTTTTATATGGTGTTAGGTTATTTTCGTTACGGAATTTCTGGATTCGGTCTCCACGCTCAAGGCCCGCAATAGAAGCTATGCAATAGCTTAATATCAGTATGTAGATAGGTGCCTATCGTCTGCTCGTAAATAAGACCACTCCACTACTTTGTACGTTCAAATATGTCCTCGCAGATCATCAGATCGAATATCCTTATAAACCGCCTGATAGACCCTGAATGCACCTCAGCGATTACTCCCAATTTATCAAATTGTCCTGTTCGTGCGTCCAATCGTTCTAGGATGACAATTCAAATATCTGTTCATTCAATTACTGGACGACATTTTTATTGGTAGCTGTGAATTGTAGGTACCAGAGGGGCTAGCATAAAGACCGCGAGATTAATTTCATTGCGTTTTTGACATGTTTTCGCAAGGGGAATCACGACGAAATCTATCTCGCGCTAGTTATGCCAGTCCGACAATCACACATGTGAAGATTTATGTATAATAGCTTTTAACCGCGACTTCGTCCGCGTGAAATTCGTTGGATTAAGTAGTAGCTGCTCCCACGCTTTGATCCGCGTTCAACCTTACTGCTCCGCTCCCGTAGAGTTTAGCGTAAGGTTAAATATTTAAAGACCATTATTGAGAGTTAGACTATCAAACACAAAAAGTATGATTAAAATTCGACCGGTAGTTTTCAAGATTAGCGCTATCAAACAAACAAACTAACTTTCGCCCGCGGTTTTGTCTACAATGTCTACATCGATAAAAAGTAGCCTATGTTACGCGTCTTGTAGTCAGTGACCTGCGTAGCCGTTTAAAACATTAGCCGATACAAACAGACTGACAAAAATTTTAAAACTGTATTTTAGGCATGGTATTGTGCAAACAACTTTACCAGCTTGAAAAAACATTGTTATTTTGACATTAAAAACAGACACTTCAATTTTATTTATTTGTATTGATAATTTGGGCGTCCATGACTTACTGGGAGTCGAAAATGCCTACTACGTACGTATATGTACCTAAAACATTTCAATACTATTGTTGTGTTATTCCGATTGTCCAGTGCTGATTGCTATATCAAACAGAATTTCCATTGTGAAGTTTAAAAGCTTGAAATAAAAAAATAAAATAAAAAAACTAATAAAAAAAAATAAAAAAAACTAATTAAAAAAAAAGAATACAAATTTTTTTCAAAGAAAAAGGAACCGCCTTCAAAAACTCAAAAGTAAAAAATAAAATATTCGCTTAACTTTGCTTACCTTTATATTAATTTGTTTAAAACAATAAACCCAAATAATTATGTAATACCAATTAATTATATTTTTTTGAAGTCGGCGCCAAATCACATAATTGCTGATAAGTTTACGAATGCATTCGATAGATGGCGTTGTACATCTTTTCTGAATCGCGATATGGTTTCGTTACGAGCTTAAATATAAATACCGTGCTCTTGCCTCCACTTTTAACGTAATATGCAGCGCCCTCTAGATCATTACAAATATTCAGTAGCATATTATTGTCCTACAAAGCTAGTAATAAAGTTTCTTATTGGACGAGTTGGATGTGCTGACCAGACTAGACGATAGTCATTCATTACTCTTACGTGAAAGTTTACTGAACGCAGATTTGATTGGATGAGTTTTACCTCGTTATTTAATCATCTTTAGATCCTGTCAGGATCTAAAGATCGGTCAGGAACTCAGGATCATCCTGAGTTTCCATTAATTTTTGCAATTAGGTAAAGAAGGTTTGATAAATTACCTTATTGTCAGCATATTTTTTAGTTTTAATTAGTATTTGTTTTGTGAGTTTTTCAATCACTAGTTAAATAAGGCTTTGATAAATTACTTCCAGCATTTATAATTTTAATTGGTATTTGATTTTGTGATTTTTTCAACAATTATTTCGGTAAATACGGTTTTAATTGTTATTTGATTTATGATTTTTTCAACAATTATTTCGGTAAATACGGTTTTAATTGGTATCAAAATGGAAAAAATCACAAAATCAAATATGATTTTGTGATTTTTTCAACAATTATTTCGGTAAATACGGTTTTAATTGGTATTTGATTTTGTAATTTGGCGCCGACTTCAAAAAAATATAATTAATTGGTATTACATAATCATTTGGGTTTATTGTTTTAAACAAATTAATATAAAGGTAAGCAAAGTTAAGCGAATATTTTATTTTTTACTTTTGAGTTTTTGAAGGCGGTTCCTTTTTCTTTGAAAAAAATTTGTATTCTTTTTTTTTAATTAGTTTTTTTTATTTTTTTTTATTAGTTTTTTATTTTATTTTTTTATTTCAAGCTTTTTAGTGTCTTAGTTTTTTAGATTTAACGATGGGGTTAGAAAGAAATACTAAGGCATCATTACGCATGAAACACAATAGAAACAATCAAAATATAGCCCAAAGAATACGACGGCGCCTCCAATACTTAAGATCTTTTATCAAATCCTTATATATTATCAAAAAATTCTTTTGGAGATCTTCATGATCATAAGCTATCACTACGATAATAACAAATATGCTGAAACGTAAGCCCCGTCCAAACCTAAGCAGAGCTTTCGGTAGGTACTTTAAGGGAAGGTAAGTAGGCTGTCTCTGCTTACCCTTCAAAGCATACACAGGCATGATGTTATGTTATGTAGTGGTGAAAACAATACATAGATACACGATTGCAAAAACGTGGTTCATTAGCTATTCGTTTTTGAAGAGTTCCGTTGCCTGTCTCCAAAGATCTTCATCAGATTCTGATAAATTATATACTAAAACCTTCCTTAAAACACAAGGATTAAAATACCGAAAACTGCATTCAAATCGGATCAGTAGTTTCCGAGAAAATCGCGAACATAAAAAGGTGACATACATACATACATACGGATCGAATACAGAACCTCTTTTTTTTTTTTGAAGTCGGTTAATAAAAGCTTTGTGGTTGGTCTCACTACTGGTATACTATGAAGGAAGAGAATGAAATAGTACAAATAATATTGTTTATGGTCTGCTAAGCCTGTCTTAATTGGCTAGTACTTATAAATCTATTGGGCTGATAGTAACTAAAACAATTCTGAACTGAAATGTAAAATAAACGACCAACAACATTATAATTAAATAGACGGAGTATAATACCCACATTCTTTCTCTCCTCTTTTCCTTCCTTCACAACCCTAATGCTCCTTCTTATCTTCGTGAACATTTTGAATATCTTGTGCCCAGGGGAAAATCCTGTCGTACTTCTTCCTCTCTTCTTCTTCGAACTCCTTTACACAGTTCCTCTAGGTATCATGGTTGCTTTACTATTCAGGCCGTAAGATTATGGAATAATCTTCATTTCGATTCGCGATAGTCCTTCATTGGATGTTTTCAGGGAACGAGTTAAAAAATACTTCCTATCTCAGACTGTTTAGGTAAAGTTTTATATCAATATTTATTACATCTCAAAGTATTTTATTTATATTTAAGTATGTTTATTTAACTGTGTATTTAGGTATATATAGGTAAATTAGTTTATTTAGGTATTTGGTTTTTGTTTTTTTAAAAAAAAGCTTGCTAGTAATTTGCAAATACAAATTACTAGTATTCTTGTTAACCCCCTCCAGCTAAGCTTAATTCGCTTGTGTTAGGAGGAAGTTCAAGTCCGTGGTGTAATGGCCAGGATTCGAACCCACGACCTCTCGATCGTAAGACCGATGCTTTATCTATTGCGCCACGGCCGCTTGTTTTATGAATTGTTTCATTGTACAATAAAAAGTAAAAAAAAATACCTATATTACACAGAAGGGTGTGACAGAAGTGTACAACACCCACACTTCACCTGTTATGTATAGGCCTCATGAGATATGATGTGAGCCTATCGCCATCCACCGGGCACAATTCCAACTCCGTGCTGCTATTGTGAATTTCCTGCCGGAACGTTCACAAATAACACTTTGTACGACTCGGGAATCGAACCTGCGACCTCGCGGTGAGAGGCGCATAAGGCGTCGAAGCAGTTAATTCTTACATAAATTAATATGTAATCATTTCAAATTGTTAAGCTTTGCACGGACTAAGCGGTCCAATGTATGCGTATACATGTATAGCGCACTGTACATTGCTGGATTATGTACTGTCGACTTGTCACTCCGCGTTCATAATCCAGCAATGCATAACGGCCTATACGGGTATACGCGTAAATTGGAAGGCGTAATCCGTACAAGGCTATTATGTCACTTATCTAATCATGAACATACATGGAATTCCCATTTATTCTTCCTGTAAAATATGCCGATACCGCTACGTTTTACCTTTAATATAAGTTGGTAATAGTCTATATAATTTATTTTTGCACATTGAACACTTCCCAGTATTTTTTTTTATTACAGTTACTTAAAAATCTCAAGTATACTTTGTCAAAAATATAGAAATAATTAAAAATCAATCCATTATAAAAAAATAACCTATTTCATCAGTAGACATTTATAGTTTGCCTATTACAAAGTCAGAATAAATTACATTGAAAGGCAATATTTATTTTATTTCGATTAAAGTTTCTTATCATTAAAACATTATTTTTATTTTCTTATCTTGGCTCCAGTATTGTTTTTGATGTGATATATTATAAAAATTAATCGCCATCAAAATTAATTGATAATGCTTAAATTCTTAGATTTATATTAATTAAAAGCAGCGATTGCCTAGTGGGAGACCGAAGGACTACGATGGCAAAGGTCTCGGGTTACAACCCACACCTCTGTCTATCAATCGTTAACTGGTGGTAGAGCTCTTGTGAATGAGCTCGAGGGCGGCAGCACCACCGTCTCACCTTTAACCTGCCGCCAAATAGTAGTGCTTCCATTACTGTTCCGGTTTGGTGGTGAGATCAGGCCCTGAAATTACTGGCACATGAGGCATAACACCGTAGTCCTCATAATCTGCTTTTGTCGATGGTTGATGTCCATGGGCTGTACTCCACTTACCATCAGGTGTACTACACGTTCGCTGTGGGTGTAGTATAACAAAAAAAAAAATCGTCTTTTCGAAGATAATGTATATTTATCATGTAAATTATCGCTCGCTAACGGTGAAGGAAAACATCGTGAAGGAACCTGCATGCCTGCGAGTGCCTAAAAAGTGCTTAAGGGTGTGTTCAGTCTACCAATCCGCACTTGGCCAGCGTGGTGGACTATGGCCTAACCCTTCTCATCATGAGAAGAGGCCCGAGCCCAGCAGTGGGACATGTATTAGATACAGGGCTGCTATTATTATTATTTATTTAGTTCCATGCTGCTAGGCGTATATCTCCATGTCTTCCAGTGTCTTAATACACTTATCATAAATCTATTCCTTATTGTTAAAATGTACAGTCAGCAGCAGGAGTAGATACACGCAAAAAAAAAATCAAAACCACTTATTTCTTAAAATCGTAATTCTTTAATGATTTGCTGAAACAAAACTTATAGTAATTGATAATATGAGTCAGTTTCTGACCTTTTTTTTTTTTTTTTTTTTTTTTTTTTTTTTTTTTTTTTTTTTTTTCGCGGGGAAATGCATTTACGCATACCACCCTACCCGTGGGGGGACGGGCAGAGTGGCTATGTGGGACTCCCGTGCCTACGATGTTAAACGGCACAGAATACCCACTAAAACCCCGCGGTGTGCCCTCGTCGCCGAAAGATGGGGGGTCGGCGAGCCCTGGATCGATCTTACATCCACAGGGCTCGCCGCGGCGACCGTGCCCGATCCGACCACTGACCGGGCACCCGACTCTACTCAGTCCTACTCGTAGCGACGCCCCGGGCACACCCAGGGCGTCACTCCGTCGCGGAAGGCATCAGCGGGCGGCGGAAAACCCCCTCCACCGCCCGCGGCCTCGCTTAGGGCGGCATTAGGCTCGCGGCGTACGCGCGCCTTCGCCGCCCAGCTCGCCGGCGGCGGAGCGGATCAGCCAGGGGTGCGTCCTCCCTGATCCGCTCCGCCGCCTCCTTCTGCAAGATGACGTCCTCACAGAAGGATGCGACCGCATCCCACGACCTCGCGCTGCCCATGGCCGCAACCACGGCCGGCAGCGAGAGGTCGTTCCCTATGACCGCGGTGAGTTCCCGGCGCTGCACCTCCCAAGCAGGACACTGCTCGAGAGTGTGCTGCGCCGAGTCCTCACCGCAGTCGCAGTGGTGGCACATGGGGCTCGCCTCCCTCTTCAGCCTGTGCAGGTACTTCCCGAAGCAACCATGCCCGGTCAATACCTGCACTAGCCTGAAGGAGAGAGTCCCATGCTGCCGCCCCGCCCACTCCTCGAGAATCGGCCGGAGCGCCTCCACGGTCCGAAAACCAGCCCGTGGAGCCCCCAGCCGATTCCCCCACCGGACCATCAGCGTCCGGTGGGCCTCCTCGCGCCAAGCTCGCAGCTGCTCGGGCATGGGGACAGAACCCTCGGCCCGAGCAGCCGCGCCGCGCTTGTACACTTCGGCGAGCACTTCCGCATCCAAATCCCACGGGGGTGTCCCGGCCAACGCACACGCCGCGTCGGTCGACACCGTGCGGTATCCGCGAATGGCCCTGACCGCCAGGATGCGCTGCGGTCTCCACAGCCGCGCCCTGTTCCTGGCGGACAAGGCCTCCGCCCAGTCAGTTTCTTACCTGCCGAATAGTTCTTATCCGACCCATAAAGTATAACCTGATAGATTTTAAAAGTGACACAAGTAGCACTTGGAAAATAACACAGCTGATACTTTCATGTATGTGTCTTATAAATATGCTTATCTTGCCAATAAGGTGTATCTAACACGCTAAGTGCATTATTTTATATTTGGGTTGTTTTCACTAGTTCGCCTTAAAAGCCGCAAAAGCTTCATAAGAACGACGAAATCAGCGGACCAAAGTCCGGCCAATCTACGCTTCGAAATTTGGCAGGCTAACCATCCTGTACCTCCCAACTTTCTTGAACCGGCCGAACATCTGCCACCAGGGAATGAGTTGCAGTGGCCGATCTGGAAGTCCCTTAATAGACTCCGGTCTCAGGTCGGCCGTTGCAGGAACAATCTGGCCAAGTGGGGATTTATCAACTCATACAATACTTGTAATATTTTAAAAGCAAATTTTAGCTTTGCGATGCCTTTTTGTATTTTATATAATATTAAAGTTGAAAAATTAAGAATCCAGCAGGACTCGAATCTGCACCCCTGGGTATACACATAAAGCACTTGGGGCGTATACTCATACAATACTGGTTGCGAGTGCGGATCCTTAGTCAGAGTATGGCCCATCTGATGTCTTGCCCTTTGATGGCAAGTGGTAATGTCGGTCTCTTAAAACTGAACATTCGTGATTTATATTTATTATTTCTGGGTCAAGAATTTTAGAGCTTTTTTACTACTCGCCACTTGCACCCGCGATGACCTCATGCAGGCTAACCAGGAAGGGGTTGAAGTTGCCACCTTGGTCTTAGACAGTATAACTGAACAAGCCATTGCTACGATACGAAGAAGAAGAACAGTATAATTGCAGCAACAGTTTTCATGTGTCCAGCTACTTTTGTTGCTGTAACGTTGTCCTTACTAATTTTAAAATAACTCATAAATAAAGTCAATATTTCCCTTCCATTCACAACTTCAATGAATTTCATTCAATAATCTCGATGCGTCATTTTCAGAGCATTGGTGATACAAATTACTCACGCATTTTAATGAATGAATTTATAAGTGTTGTATTTCCCAGCTCAACTTCCTCTTGGTTTCATCTTATTGTAGTGTAGGTACCTACTGTTCGCGCGCAAGCTCCGATGAATCGGCGGTTTTGGAAATAAGTGGCATATATTTATAGTTTACATACTTAGTTGTTTAGTAAAACGACCAAATTATATCCATGGTCAGCATGATCCTAGTTATTCCTCAACCGTCAATTGAGAGCTCGCCTATGCAAAAAGGCATAATTTTTAACCGATTTCGAAAAAGGAGGTTGTCAAATGGGAAGAAGGTAACTAAAGAAATAGTCTTGAATCCAGCTGATAATAATATAATTAGTCTACGTTACTAGAGCCGTAAGATTGTTAAATGGAGTCTTACAAGCTCAAGTCCCGAGATCACAATCGCATAATCTTGCCCGTGAGATAAATTGAAAGTCCAACAAAAATCTACACTGAAAACTACTACTGCTAACTGGTCCTACTGCTACCTACCTCTTGTATGAAATTGGCGATCGTCCGTCCGCAGTACGTCCAACGCACCGATTCGGCACCGCAGCTGGACGTTGAGAAACGCATAAGTGTTAGCCTGTATTGTACCACTACTGCTGGTCAAAGGCCTCCCCTAAACGTTTCCAGTCCTCTCTATCTCCTGCAGTTTCCCACCAGTTGTAGGCTGTAGGCATCTAGGTCGTCCCGCCAGCGCCTCCTCGGTCTACCCTGACGACTGTGTCCTTCTTGTGATATTATTGAAATAGTAAATTAATAACCTTTAACTTTCTATCTTCCAGTTATCCCTACCAAACTTCCTGTTCGTGTCATACAAGCTTACGGACCTGGGTACGTGTGTGACCACTAACCCCGCAGCCACGAAGTTCAAAGGAGACGACTCTGCGGACCCAAAACAACATCTGACGTTGAGATTGAAGAACATATTGCAGGATGTCGAGGTTCAAACGAAGTGGGTAACTTTACCATTTATTGTTAGTATAGGTAAATAGGAAAAATCTTGACGGTTTGAAGTTAGCTGCAGATGGCTGCTTGACGAGCAACGTACTCGACTGTGGCCAATACCGACCCGTGACATTTCATTTGCTAGAAACTTCTTAACCGTCAAGATACTTGATTCTACCTATACTAGCTTTTGTCTGCGGCTCCGCCCGCGTAGTATATATCTCGATGAAGAGTGGCATACTATGACCCCAGGCTATATGCTACTTTTGTACCAAATTTCAGTAATATCCATTCAGTAGGTTCTGCGAGAAAGCAGTGAAAGTGTAACAAACATTTACAAATTTCTTATGAAGTTTGTTTTTATTTAATACTAGTTTGCGCTTTTTCCGTGTGGTATGTCGATAAAAAGTAGTCTATATTCTAAACCTGGCTGTAAGCTGCATATGTGTATAATTTCATCAAAATCGACTTGGTAGTTTTTGCGTGAAAGAGCAATAAACATGCACATATCCTCATAAAATATTAGAAGGATTGGTTCAAATGAATTATGTTTCTTTGTTTTCCATTACAATAGAAGCATGAGACAGTTAAATTGATACATTAATAGAATTGTACAAATTATTTTCCTCTGCCACACATGTTTAATACAAACCGCAAGCACTGTTATAACTTTATTTACTTTAAAGTAATATTCGTCTTGTGATAGCTTACCATATTGCTGCTGACCGACAGGTTCTGGGTTCGAGTGCCAGACTGAGCAAAATCGAGTTTTTATTCATTAATTTGCTACGCCGATGTCGCGGGTTCGAATCCCGCTTAAAACAAATCTTTGTGTGCATGAACACGGGGGTGTGTCTTAGTCTGGGTGTTTCTATGTATTATAAGTATTAGAATTAGTTTATAAGTATATATTTTGTATGTATTAGTATCAGTTATTCTAGTACCCATAATACAATCTCTGCTTAGTTTGGGACTAGACGGCGTTGTGTGTAAGTTGTGAGATATTTATTTATTTTTCAGAGCACACCTTCAAGAGAAATTCCTCTCGGATCTTCGCAAAGCCCGTGAGATATACAGCGGCCAAGAGCTGGCCAATGTCCTCCACGCCATGCGACGTAGGCTCGATGACCCCGCAGTGCTGTCCGGAGACACGATCCTCAGCATGCTGATATCCTTCAGGGAAATCCAGGATTACGATGCCATCGTCCAAGTGGTCGATGATCTCAAGACCATCATGAACAGGAAGAATTATATGAACATGCCGATAATACGGTTCATGCACGCGTTTGCCATGAATAGGTAAGCCATAGATTTTTTGTTGCTACAAATTCAATAATAAATTGTCAGATAAAATTGAATGCTCTCAAAAAGTAAACAATGTAACCAAAATAGTGTCCTGTAAAGACTTATTACTAATCTAAATTCTGTTGCTATTGTATCGACCTGTATAATACACACACATAAACGGGCGGCACATTTTATGTTCCATTGCAGTGTCTATCCCTGTCAAGTGACAGTTGACACAGACGGACGCTGCAATGGAACATAAAATGTGGGTGAAATCCAGGATTACGATGCCATCGTTCAAGTGCTCAATGACCTAAGGACAATCATGAACAGAAAGAATTACATGAACATGCCGATTATACGGTTCATGCACGCGTTTGCCATGAATAGGTGAGGCCTTCATTTTTGGTTGCTACAAATTCAATAATAATAGTGAGATGATAAAAATGAATGGTCCCAAAATAGTTAACAATGTAACCAAAATAGTGTACTGTAAAGACTAAGTATTTATCAAAATTCTGTTGTTAATGCATCAACCTGTATAATACACACACATAAACGGGCCGGCACATTTTATGTTCCATTGCTCTAGGTTTGCTGGAAGAGAACTCAAGCACTGAGTTAAGCTCGCCTTTTGTATATTATTACTGTAATATGTTCATTTATTTGTATTTTTTATTAAATAAATATACTTTCCAGGCGTAATAAAGAAGGTGACAGAGAAAACGCTCTGAAGGTATGCGTAAAAGCGTTAGAAAAGAAAGAGAATAGATTCCCTGATATGCTATGTTTGTGCGGACGCATATACAAGGATAAGTTCGTGGAGTCGCAGCATTTGGATAAGGAAAGCTTGAACAATGCTATCCACTGGTATGTTTATTTC
Source organism: Hypena proboscidalis (assembly GCA_905147285.1). Lineage (NCBI taxonomy): Eukaryota > Metazoa > Arthropoda > Insecta > Lepidoptera > Erebidae > Hypena > Hypena proboscidalis. The sequence continues at coordinate 6,890,862 of LR990132.1, forward strand.
TTAGTTTGTTCTTGTTCTTCTAAACAGGTTGAGTAATCCGTCTACCGCAGCTGCGTTTGGTATATAGCTCTAGCTAGATATAGCTTGGTCTTTGTGGAAAAAAAACAAAGCAACGCCTCCACGCGCAGCTTCTGTGGTCATAAGCAGCCAAAGATAGTATACAAAAGCCTTTTTATGTTTAATAAATTAATCATTTCTGCCTCGATGGTCTCGCCGCGAGGTCTTGTGTTCGATTCCCATCATCATCATCATTTAGCCTTTCTTAGTCGACTGCTGGACATAGGCCTCTCTCAATTTGCGCCGCAACACCCGGTCCTGCGCCTTCCGCATCCAGTCCCCTCCAGTCGTTGTACACTTCTGCCTAATGTCTGTTATGTTAAATTAATCATTTTCGATTGGTTGTAATGGGTTGGTTTTACACATATATCCTGTATATTAAAAAATAGTAATTAAACAAGATATTTAATTGTTTAATTTCATAACAGTTTTTTGACCAAGTAACAACATCTAAGATCCTTTAACTTGTATTTCAGGTATAGACAAGGATTCGAAGTTCAGCCAAATGAATACGCGGGCATCAACTTGGCAACATTACTAGTTATAGCTGGCAACGACTTCAAAAACTCGCAGGAATTGCAACATATAGGTAAGAGAGCAAGGTGGAAAGTTGCGCGTGTCACTCCAATCCATAAAAAGGATGACCAAGCCACAATTTCCAACTATAGACCGGTCTCAATTCTTCCAGCGTTTGGAAAAGTTTTAGAGTCACTGGTGCATAAAAAGATATTTTGGCAAGTCAAGCAATTATTACATCCTTCTCAACACGCGTTTCTACCAAAGAAGTCCACAACCTCAAATTTAGTAAGCTTTATCAGTGATGTGGCAACGGCTTTGGATGAAGGCGTAGAGTTACATGCGGCTTACACAGATTTCAGCAAGGCTTTTGATGTTATAGATCATTGTATTTTGATTGATAAGATCCAGCACATGGGTATCCATGGATCGTTACTTCGCTGGTGTGAGTCCTATCTGCAAAATAGGTCACAATTCGTTGCTGTAAGTGGTTTTGAGTCATTACACTACAATACACCAACAGGCGTCCCGCAGGGCTCGCATCTTGGTCCGTTGTTTTTTTTTAATATTCATAGACGATCTAGCAAAGACGTTAGAATGTAACTTTCAGTTATACGCTGATGATTTAAAACTATATACGGCTATAAAAACTGAGTCAGATGTGGAAAAATTGCAAACCGAAATTAATTATTTAAATAACTGGTGCAATAACAACCACATGGTATTAAATCATGGTAAATGCTACATAATGAAATTTTCTAGAAAGAGGAAACCTCACAATGCGACTTACTGCATTAATAGCTTGATGCTTAGCGAGGTATCGACTATACGCGACCTGGGAATAATATTGGATGCTCGCCTTAGTTTTAGAGATCATATAGATTGTGTGGTTAAAAGGTCCAGCCAATTAGCGGGCTTTATTTCCAGACAACTAAGGTCATTTAAAGACCCCAAGGTCATAATACCAGTTTTTAATTGTGTTGTAAGAAGTATTCTCGAATATGCAAGTCCGGCTTGGAACCCTACCTATGCTGTACATGCAAACAGAGTCGAGCAGGTTCAAAAAAAGTTTTTGTATCACCTTGCATATACAAATAATAGTGTACGTTACGCCAGCAAGAAAGTGTCACCTAGAGTGATATGAGTAGAACGTATAATTAGTGCGCAATCTGCTGTAAATGTGCGCCGCATAAAAAATTTGTGCGTCTTGTAGTTTTGAAAAAAAAACGTAAAAACGATTCCTGCTGGAGTAACGTTGTTCTAGCAAGAAAATTCTAGACCAATCATCGGAGATATAAAATACATACATGGGCAGAGAGCTTATATTTGTGCAAATTTGTGCGCCATAAATATAATTTGTGCGTCTTCAGGTTTTCGAGATATTGCGTTTCCCGCTGGAGTAACGTTTTGCGAATTCATGTATCTCAAAGACCATTATATGTGCGCCTGTAGAATGAACATACACGAATAGCTCTTAATTTGTGCATATTTGTGACATAATTAGATGCCAGATAATATTTATAATTTTCAAGTAATCGCGCTTTATTGAAAACTTAAAAAAATATTGTAGCGCCTAAATGAGAAGACGTATAAACTCGCTAAAAACTGTATTCGTTCCATCTTGACGTTTATAATTACCATAAAAAGTTTCAAAACAGAACCTACAAGCGCTAATGAATAATATTACTAAAAGTCAAAACGACGGCATCATAACTTTGACGCCATCAAACAAGAAACTGGCTCAACCTAAGATGTGTAAATGTAAACCAAAAATTAGTGCATTTATCAAATAATATATAGTAAAAATATCCAGCTTCAACTGTTTCGTATTAAGTAAATATTAAGACTAAACCAAAACAGTTATTCGGCGCAGGTTATCCGACCAAATTCGAATGACTACAAAAAAGCGACGGATTCATACGTATCGATGACCTTCTTAACTTTACTCGCTAACTGTTTGAAACGTATTGTGCCCGAGTACAGTGCAGTAGAAATAGTTATTAAAATAAATTCAGATTTTTTTTTTGATTAGACATAAATAAATTTAGCCATTTGCATTTAATATATCAATAGAAAAACGAAAAAACTGTGATTTTCTGTGATAAAGGTTCAGTACCATCATAACGGGCAATTCAAGTATATATATAAAGTAGTTACCTATTTGTTGGCCGAGATATAATTTAGTTTTGGATATGATAGTATGATACGCGAACGTAGTATTAACCGGTTTAAACCGGTTTAGACCGGTTAAAATTATTATCAGCTTATGTTTCTTAAAAATTAGCCTAATTTGAAAACCCAAACCTAAGCAGCCCGATATGTGAAACTTGGGTTGAAGTTTTCAAATCCGGCTATTTTTTAAGAAACATACACTCATAACAAAATATAACGCTCTAGAGGTATTTATTACGTTCGCGTACTATACAATCATACCCAAAACTTAATTATACATATTATCTCGGCCAAAACAACAACTACTTAATATTTAAATTTCACGCCATGATGGTACTGAGCCACTTTAAGTGATTTTATTGTTTGTGTATTTAAGTAAATGAAAAACTGATCTGTGATTTTAAATAATACCAAATGACTATACAAGGTACAAATAGTTTAATTGAACAATGTTTGTTTTAATATTTATAGGTAGGAAATTTGATCTGTGATTTGATGCCATAAATATAAAGTATTTATGGCATCAAATCACAGATCAAATTTCCTACCTAGAATCATGATTATGATAATAAAAATAATATTTTTTCAAACCAACAAGCTCTTTGATTTCATATGATCAGAAAGTACATTTAATATATATTATATTTTTATTAGGTCATTGTAATAATAATTCCCAACGAACATTTGAGCGTGACTGTACGAACACAGTTTAGGTGTAATACGTTTAATAAAGGTGGTCATCGATACGTATGAATCCGTCGCTTTTTTGTAGTCATTCGAATTTGGTCGGATAACCTGCGCCGAATAACTGTTTTGGTTTAGTCTTAATATTTACTTAATACGAAACAGTTGAAGCTGGATATTTTTACCATATATTATTTGATAAATGCACTAATTTTTGGTTTACATTTACACATCTTAGGTTGAGCCAGTTTCTTGTTTGATGGCGTCAAAGTTATGATGCCGTCGTTTTGACTTTTAGTAATATTATTCATTAGCGCTTGTAGGTTCTGTTTTGAAACTTTTTATGGTAATTATAAACGTCAAGATGGAACGAATACAGTTTTTAGCGAGCTTATACGTCTTCTCATTTAGGCGCTACAATATTTTTTTAAGTTTTCAATAAAGCGCGATTACTTGAAAATTATAAATATTATCTGGCATCTAATTATGTCACAAATATGCACAAATTAAGAGCTATTCGTGTATGTTCATTCTACAGGCGCACATATAATGGTCTTTGAGATACACGAATTCGCAAAACGTTACTCCAGCGGGAAACGCAATATCTCGAAAACCTGAAGACGCACAAATTATATTTATGGCGCACAAATTTGCACAAATATAAGCTCTCTGCCCATGCATGTATTTTATATCTCCGATGATTGGTCTAGAATTTTCTTGCTAGAACAACGTTACTCCAGCAGGAATCGTTTTTACGTTTTTTTTTTCAAAACTACAAGACGCACAAATTTTTTATGCGGCGCACATTTACAGCAGATTGCGCACTAATTATACGTTCTACTCATATCACTCTAGGTGACACTTTCTTGCTGGCGTAACGTACACCAAATAATATGTGTGGAATTTTAGTCTCTTATCAATCTAGACTCGAATATTACAAAATGTCATCCTTATGCTCAAGACGTAAGACATCAGATGTAATGTTGCTATATAAAATAATTAATGGGTACATAGATTGCGAGGGAATTCTGGAAAACGTACATTTGGTAGTACCTCGGCCGGGTAGCCGTGTTGTTAATCGGAGAACAATATCATTGCCAAGAGTTCGCACTAATGTCGGTATTCACAGTCCTATCTACAGAATGGGAACATTCTATAATGGTATTCGCGCCATGTTTGATATTTTTACAAGTTCGTTGGCCTCAGCAAAGAGAGAAATTCGCAGAATAATTCAAAATTCTTAATGTACTTTCGGTAACTTTTTTTAGGTAAAATTGTAAAAAATTAGTTAATTATTAATTTATTGTTGTAAAATTGTTAAAACTTAGTTAATTACAAATTTATTGTTATTTTTCTTTTATATCAATTTGGTAAATGGTAAATAAAAAAATAATCTAAAAAAATATAAATAATATAACATAACATACACACATATTGTCTCAAACTAAGCAAAGCTTGTACTGCGGCTAGTAAAATAACTAATTCCAAGCGCCTATGGAAAATGAGTTTTTGCCACATAAAATTTGTTACCCATTAGATTTCTGCTTGTCTGGCGTAAAGCCAGCGGGCACATAATTTAATAGTTAATTTATTTCATTGGTGTCCATGTAAAATTCCTCTAAATATAAGTACATTTATAATAATATTGTGACGTTACCTCGATTGAAACAAAATCGATTACCTTTTGCTTTGTCTACCTTATTGGTACAAGAGTAGTGACCAAATATCTTGACGGTTATGAAGTTAGCCGCAATATGCGAGATTAAAGCGTACGTACAGCGGGATTCTTAAACGAGTGTTTGAGACCGCGCATGTTCTAACTAACTTCAAGTCCGCCGAAAAATTAGCTGACACTGACACCTTTTGAAAGCCGGAGTTATCCCACTTATTCTTTTCAGGCATGGTACTAAATCACTTGATTGGCAAGAAAGGCAGTCTCTCCTCTCTAAAGGACTATTGGGACGTAGCCACGTTCTTCGAGATATCAGTACTGGCCCAGGATTACGTCAAGGCGATACAGGCAGCCGAATGTATGTTCAGACTGAAACCACCCAACTGGTACCTTAAGTCCACTATTGGGAATATTGAACTTATTGATAGGTGAGTCTTGTTAAATCTTCCATTAACTTCTTTTAGTCACTAATACGTGTGATTCTAGTATCGCGTCCGAACTCAGGAAGTTGCGATATCACGATGTAACATCGTCGGGAACACGTTTTTTTTTCAAATCAAATTGAATAGTTTATTAGCTATGAATATGGGTTAACAAAGTCTAATAAAATATAAATGGTACACATATCGACCATTATTGGCATGCGATATTATACATAAGCGCAGAATAATCATTAACATTTCATTTAAGGATCTACAATATGCATATAAATTCTTTAATAATATAATTAACACACTGAGTCATAATAGTCATTGATTACATAATTAAGAATTTTATTTGATTAATTGTATATAAATAGTAGGTGTCATTTATTTGTATTAAATAAAAATAAAAATAAAATCGTGTTCAATATTCTTGTATTGTTTACCAACTAATTGATTTTTTTTGCGGAATCTGGTCAAGAATATAATAAAGTAATATAAAAATAAATTTGATTTTAATATTATAATTGAAAGCAAAGTGTTTCTTGAACACGAAGCGTCACCAATACAGTTGCAAAATCTCAGATTGCTGATACTAAAAGTAGCGTGTGTACTATGGCCTTAAATATATAAACAAAGTTTAACCTACGAAATAAAAGTACATACAAACTTTAAAAAATACGTATATTGATCCGGTTTAAACTAATATTGAAGGTTTTATGTTACACACAATGTAAAACACAATTTTATGATGAAAGTTATTGTTTTGCAAAAAACACAAGAAACCTATTTTAGAGACTTTTACGGTTTTTTTTTGCAAGTATGGTATACACAGGGAGCTTTTAACAATTGCATTTTTTAAGCTTAGTAATGTGCTATTTAATTGGAAATAAAAAGGGTGTATTTTAAAAGCTTAGATAGTTTATTTGATTTCAGATTTAGAAAAAGTGAAGAAATAACTCCTGAACAACAAGTGTTTTCGTTCTGGATGGAGTATTTCGTCGAAGCCACTAAGAGCAGCTGTGAAAATATCATCAGGTTTCCTGTAAGTAAATTATCTGAAGTTCTTAAATTACAGAAGCCTCCGCCCAGCGATTAAAAAAAAAACAGTACTGAGTGCTAAATCACTAGTAAGCAACTCTGGTGCGATGTCATTTACACCCTGTATAGCATAACATCACACCTATAGTATCTAGAAGTATGTGGCAGAGGTGTATGTACATCACCCACACTTCACCTGTTATGTTTAGGTCCCATTAGATAAGGACTATCGCCATCAGCCACCATCATAATATCAAATTTAATTTACGCTCTGCCCATCCACCTGCATCTAGACCTTTTATACCAAAGATGGACAGGGCGTGGAAGAAAATTTTGCCATACAAAAAATACTCTGCTACGCCTCGCCGGTGTAGAACTATCTTTATATCTCTTCTATACTTTCTCAATAAATATTCATATAATACAATCGAATTTTGGCACGATTTCATTCCATCAGCAATTTACAGGCCCTAATCACTCTTTTTTACCCGACTACGGCAAAGCCAAAAGGAAGGGTGATGATTTTGGCAGTCTATGTATGTATATTTCTTGGCGAGCATATTACAAATATAATATATACTTATCATATTGTTTAAGTTTAAATCTATAGTTTATATGCGGTCTTACAGTTCTCGCGGTCCTCTCTGTGTAGCAAACCAACAATAAGTACAATATTATTACGTAGTCAGGTTATAGTTTTAACTTAATTCTTGTTTACAGGTGTTAATATTAGAAACAACGAAGGTGTATATGCCGTCGTACGTAAACGTGAACATGGGCGCGGAGGAGAAGTCTGTAGAGATCCTCAACCTTTGCCTCGATTGCATCCGCGGAGAGTGCCGGCAGGTGCACCGCTGGTTGTTCACCTCTGACATGATTAGGAGCTACAGGTAATATTCATTATATCAACATTTGGACGGCACGAAGAACGTAGTAGGTAGTGCACCGGCCTGCGACGCCGAGGTCGCGGGTTCGATTCCCGTTCAAGACAAATCCTTGTGTGCATAAACATGGAGGCTTGGGTTTGGTACCCGGATTGGGCAAAAGTCTGGCACGGGTTCGCTATGTATAGATAAAATCAAACATGTTGGTGTTGTGAAGTTAGTCTCAAATGAAATAAATGTCACGCGTTTCTTTTGCTTGGCCACGCTCGCATCCGCCAATTGGTCACAGCTGTATTACGGCCATCTGCAGCCAACGTCATTCCCGCCTAGATGTATGATTTTACCTTATAAAATGCGTTTCTACATTGTACCTTTATTTTTCCAGTTTATACAAGCGCGATGACCGCTGCCTGTTCCTCTACGTGAGCGAGAATTCTGACGACTTCCAAATCTTCCTGCCGTCGCATTCCTGCCGCGAACGCCTGCACGACCTGCTGGGGGAGCTCACGGCCGACCACGAGAAAGTCACCGACCTCGATACTAGTATTATGCAGGATCAACTTAAGGTAAAATTGTGTTGGTTATACCTCCTAACCCGTCACGAAAAAATTTTGCTGAATATTATTATTTGATGGGAAGTGACTGCTGGTCTCCTCAACACTGTGTCTTCATCTTCGTCGTGTCGATGGTTGAGTCAAATTTTATTTTGACTTGCCATCGTGGTGAAAGGATTAGCCAATTCGCTTTGGAGAACGCGCGAATTGCCCAGGGTGCGCCGGACGTAGGGAATCGTTGTGTACGTCACTCGGGAAGGCTCCTTTCATGCACCACACTGTGTGAGACAATATTATACTAACTGTTGGACTAGTTGTCAAACTTTCTGATCTTTCATTATCCGTTACGAATCCCATCAAATAGTAACCGGAACCGAAAGCAAAACATGCTATCCGAGACATGAAGGAAAAATCGTTATTAGAGGACGGTCGGTCACTTATTTAATAATCGACACATGCATTGTATTGCATCTGAGGATCAACCACTCCGAATTAGGCTCTTCCTTGACTTTTTGAGCGATTGCAACGTGCGATAGACGCGATGCAAACGCGGCTAGTACGATACTCGTTTCGACACGATGAAATTACTATAGCGATACAGAATCTGGGTGACTGATAGCATCGCTTCTGTATCGCTGCAGCAGTGCGACGGGACCACATCCCACCTTGTACCGACAGTTATTGCTTACATTTAAGACAAATATTTGTGTGCATGAACATTGTGGGGGTGGGGTTTGTCCTAGTCTGGGTGTTTCTATGTATAACTAGCTGACCCGGCGAACTTCGTACCGCCTTATCGTAAATTTGATGCACTACTTTATTTTGTATAGCTGACCTATCTTATGTATGCGTACCTATTCAATTTGAACTGGAATCTATAATATCCTCCATATAAAAATGAATACCTATTTTCCTGGTCTCGTCATACCTGAGAAGGACTTTACTAATTTTTCACCACACCAGCACGAAAAAGATAGTTTGCTTGCCAGAATTCAGTGAGTAAAAACCGTTTTTACTCACTAGTGAGGCAAAGTGATTCAAATTTCGAAACACAAAATCCATCCAATGAATAGGCGCTGGAAAAAAAACAAACAGCCACCATGTAGGTTAGTAATAAACATTGACATCAATTTTATTAAATAATTACATACGATACGTTTTAATTATTTTAAATTATATAAATACGCGCTTATTTAGTATTTTAATGGTTTTATATTCGTGATTGACCATTAAATTAATTAAAATCAGGTACTTAATATTAGACTCTAAATAAATGTTACGGAACGAATTTCCGAACGCCCGATTTAAAAAAAAAGTCTGTGTCTGTGTCAGTCATCGCGGGCAACTATAAATTCTTTTCAGATTATGTTTAATTGTTTACTGGAACTTTTTAACAAAAAAATAGTGAATCCAGTGATAAAGAACTTTGTGGAACTCCAAAAGTGTTGCGACAACTTGCTTCTAACACAGAAGTTTGCTTTTTTACCAGAAAAATCAAGTGAAAAGTACACGTGAGTAGTTTTTGAATGCGTACGACATATTTAATTAGTGGCGACTTACAAAAGGTCCTAAAAGGCATTCTGAATTGGTATTACTGTCGTATTTCATGGAATTATTCTAGGTTAAGCAATCGAGTACAAGTTAATTTAAATCTTAATATTTTCTCACTGGAAGAGGTGAAAAGTTTTGTATGCAACGCGTAAGAAAAATTTAATTTCCAGTTCGTGACCTCTTAAAATCTTTCGCTTGCGAAGTAGTCTTTATTAGAATCACTCGCTACGCTCGTGATTCAATTTAAGACTACTTCGCAAGCTCAAGATTTAAAATTGGCACTCACAACAAAAATATAAACTTTTTCTCATTTGTACCATAAATAACTATTCTTAAATAAAAAATAAAATATCGATACCTTTGGGTAGAAAGGTCGTATAAACCAAAACCCGACTTTTCAGGAGAGCAGAAAAACTTTTTTTTTTACATAAAAATTCATAACTTTTTTGTTTATAAAGTTATAAAAAAAATATCTATGAGAAAAGTTCTTAGAATTTGCAAATGAAAAAGGTTAAATCATCAAAACCTATCTATCTTCTTTAGTTTAAAAGTTAGCTTGGATTTACGTCTAAGATAAAGTCAATTGTTGGTTAATACACCCCATGAAAATGTACTTTAAAAGAACTGTATAGGTCGTATATCTAATTATGGTCACATTTACTGTCTTAAAAACCCATATATGTAGTTTTTTTTGTATTAAAAACCATTTATAATCATAGATTAATTGAATTCTGACTAATAAACAATCCTGTTACTCTCAGAACTAGTAGGAACTCAATTATTATTATTCTAATACCCAATAATGGTCGATTCAAATAAAATAAAACTACCTGAAATACAAAATCAACATTTATTAAGTATTATAATGCCTTCTATTCAACATTTACTATTATTGTAAACCGAAGAAGATTTCAAAAGCAATATTTGTAAATAGACATAGGAAAGTTTTGGACTGGAGACCTTGTGCCACCATCTCTGATTTTAATGTTTGTTTTTTATTTAGTACAGAACTTTAGATAGATCCACAGATTGAACTTTCCAATACCATGTCATATTTTTATTAATTTTAACTTAGTTCGTAAATACGTTACATAAACTATTGTTACTAATAAACTATTAATAATGTGTAGAGTTACATGAACAATACAGTACATGTGAGATGGAATGGATTTCTATTTTTATTTTACGTCAACGGCTTGCACACCGAGCACAGTATTTACTTGCCATTGCAACGTTCTTGTTACTTTCCGTAAAAATATTATAATTTACATAGGCCAAAATAGATCTATTCTTGAAGAGCTCCAGATCAAAACCCGGCTTTCAAAACAAGCTTCCAGAGATTACAGACTTTCTTTGAACATACAGCCCGCCAGGACAACCTCGAGAAGCTAATAATGGTTGGCAGCACTGAAAGAAAGAGAAGTAGAGGCAGAGCCCTTACATGATGGACAGATGCCATACGAGACACCACGGGTGCCAACATCTAAGGGGCAATACAGCTAGCCCAAAACAGAGGAACTTGGAAGGATATGGTTAAGTACAGCACTCCAGGTGGTCACAACCCTCAACCATGAGAAACTGACCAAGAAGAAGAAGAAAGTAGATTTAGATAAGATATATTTTTTTTCTAACCTATGTTGTCCCACTGCTGAGCAAAGGTCAGCCACGATTCTTTGTTTTGGGCTCTGTCTGTCCAATCCCTCCGAAACGAGTCCAAATCATCCCTCCAGCGGGATTTTCTTTTTGGGCTTACCGCGGCGCCGATGACCGTCCTTTGGTATTCCATTTCATCCATAATATTAAGGCATGAAAATATGTTATAGTATCAGACTAATATTTTAATAATGAAACAGGCCAGTGTAGATATTTATGAATTATAATTGTATAAAAATCTACGTTGGCTTGCCTAAATTCTAATATTTTTATGGAAAGTAACAAGACCGTTAAACTGGCGAGTAAATACTGTACTCGGTGTGCAAGCCGATGACGTGAAATAAAAATAGAAATCCATTCCATCTCACATGTACTGTATTGTTCATGTAACTCTACACATTATTAATAGTTTATTAGTAACAATAGTTTATGTAACGTATTTACGAACTAAGTTAAAATTAATAAAAATATGACATGGTATTGGAAAGTTCAATCTGTGGATCTATCTAAAGTTCTGTACTAAATAAAAAACAAACATTAAAATCAGAGATGGTGGCACAAGGTCTCCAGTCCAAAACTTTCCTATGTCTATTTACAAATATTGCTTTTGAAATCTTCTTCGGTTTACAATAATAGTAAATGTTGAATAGAAGGCATTATAATACTTAATAAATGTTGATTTTGTATTTCAGGTAGTTTTATTTTATTTGAATCGACCATTATTGGGTATTAGAATAATAATAATTGAGTTCCTACTAGTTCTGAGAGTAACAGGATTGTTTATTAGTCAGAATTCAATTAATCTATGATTATAAATGGTTTTTAATACAAAAATAAACTACATAATTATATGGGTTTTTAAGACGGTAAATGTGCCCATTACCTTATTAGAGTTGGATATACGACCTATTTAGTTTTTTTAAAGCACATTTTCATGGGGTGTATTAACCAAGAATTGATTTTATCTTAGACGTAAATCCAAGCTAACTTTTAAACAAAAGAAGATAGATAGGTTTTGATGATTTAACCTTTTTCATTTGCAAATTCTAAGACCTTTTCTCATATATACTTTTTTTATAACTTCAAAAACAAAAAAGTTATGAATTTTTATGTAGAATTACAGACTAATATTTTGTTATTAAACTTTATTGCGGACGAGTTTTCGTAAATTATTTACAAAGAGCTTTGTCTTATTTTAACCTTTTTTTAACAGTTTTAATTTATTTCCACACAAATAAAGATAAATATGATATCAGTTAGCCAACGTTAAAGATTCCCAAATGCGAGCATTGTGTGTTGGTCGTAAAGTGCTCCTTGTAATAAACATGGTTTATACACCAACGTTGCAAACTGCCTTTGGATTTACGACGTCGAAATTAAACTATGTTTAGGTAATGCATTTAACACGTTAGGGCGTATAAATCATTGACAATTAACGACTATTTTTACACCCTGAGTTAATATAAATTATAGTCATTACATCACAAAAAAAAACACAAAAAAATCATTCGGCTTTTACGTTGAAAATTTACCTTTTTTAAGAAGCTATGACCATAAATTTCTGGGTCGTATTAACCACTTTTGTGCGAATTTCTGCATTTCGTATATACAGATCGAAAGAGAAAAAAATTCTGAGAAAAATGGTATATATAACTCAATTTGGCCAAAATGGTTTATACGACCTTTCTACCCAAAGGTATCGATATATATTTTCATAATAGTGTCTATTCCGTAGGGTTCAATAATTTCACTAATATTTTTACAGAATATTTATTAATATATTTTTTTTCCGTAAGAACCTTGTACAGAGTATTAGAAAACTACAAAAAAAAAAAATCAGCCAAATCGGTCAAGCCGTTTTCATGCTATGTCGTGACAACGGAAAATGGGTTTCATTTTTATATATTATATAGATAAGTATGTATTTACAAAAGGAAGGTAAATACGTATTATAGCTCGACCGCAACCGCTGTACCGCGCCCTAGGAACGTGCGGCGAGTCGGGGGACGGTGCAGCGGTTACGGCCAAGCTGTAGTATGCTCGCTATGGCTTGCAGTTCGAGTACGAGCTGGACGACGGCAACCGGCGCGTGGTGCTAGGCAAGGGCACGTACGGCGTGGTGTTCGCGGCGCGCGACCTCACGACGCACGTGCGCATCGCCGTCAAGGAGATCCCCGAGCGCAACCTCGGCGACGTGCAGCCGCTGCACGAGGAGATCTTGCTGCACTCGCAGCTGCGCCACCGCAACATCGTGCAGGTACTGCTGCCTGCTGCTTTGCAGAACTCGCGAATTGCCCAGGGTGCGCCGGACGCAGGGAATCGTTGTGAACGTCACTTGGGAGGCTCCTTTCATGCACCCCTTAACCTTTTTATATGTCAACAGGTTTCCTACCGTTTGTAGTACCTTCTGATGAGGCCTGGAACCACCGCTACGGTCGCCGTGAAACGGTATAACTTTTTGCCGGCATGATACGCTGCGTGGGCTCACGGATGATTGCTACAGTTTCACGATATGGAAGCGGCACCTCGCCTTGAGGATGAGTTGAAGCCCTTTACCTGAAGCATCTGTAAATTTTGCACTAACTCAATCTTTGCCATAAAGGACCGTGAAAGCAAAATTTATCTGAAAAAAAGGAAACGAGTTACCAGAGCGAGCCCGAGCGCAATTTCGTCGTGTTTTGATCGTATATTTTTGTATAAAGAAATATTACAAAAACGCGAGAAAATCTATCCCACGGACTTTATTTTAGCCTGTCTGTTCCTAAAAAATAATTTGTTTAATTACATTGAACCTAAACAAATCAAGTGATTTTATCAGCCATCGTTTTTGTTTTCCAGTACTTAGGATCAATATCTGAAGACAACTACTTCAAGATCTTCATGGAGCAAGTGCCCGGAGGATCGCTGTCAGCGCTATTGAGAGCTAAATGGGGGCCGCTGAAGGAGAATGAAGCTACTATCGCGTACTACACCAAACAAATTTTGGAAGGTGTGTTACCGTTTCTTTATTACTGGATAGTATAAAACAAAGTCGGTGCCCGCTGTCTGTATGTGGGTCTGTCTCTATGTATGCTTATTTATTAAAACCTACGCAGCAGATTTTGAGGCGGTTATTTTAGTAGATAGAATGATTCATAACGATTTTTTTGGAACGAAGTTCCTTATCGCGCGTTTCGAAAGGGGGCTAGACGGAAAAAAATGTAACGACACATTTCGTAGCAATTCTCGTAGCGGCGTAGTAATTACATGCTTCGTTACAGCTACGGTGCTACATCATCAGACACACAGAGAGAAATGCGCATTCTTCTGTGCCTGTCTCTCTCTCGCTTATAGGAAAAAAAAGATAAAATAAACTAAAAAACAAACTAAACAGAAAAAAAATTGTTAATAATAAAAAAATATATTATAACTTAAAAAAAGATTTATTTTATAACTTAGAAAAATAAAAATTTCTTTACTAATTAATCGAAAGGAACTTTGTTCCATCCGGGTGTCGGGTTATGTATAAAACATGCATATTATAGTACTCTAAGAACCCGGACCTAAGCCAGGTCGGGTCGCTGGTTATATATATATATTAAAAAAAAATTAAACTAGTAGTAAAGCTGGTACTTTATCTGATGACAGGACTATCTCTAGTCTGTCTCCTTAATAAAAATAATAGTCGAGATTAGATACTAAAAGCTCAGTTACTACATATTTATCAGATGATGAGTTGAAATGGGCGGCTCTGATTGGTTGAGAACCTAACTCGAGCCAAAATTTCTGGCAATGACCATGTTTGTCTATAGATCTAGATTTTTTATGGACTGCGAACAGCTAAAAAATATATCAGTAACTTGAATGCGACTATATGACTAGAGTATTGGTCCTTTGTAAATTTTCGTTGTTACTTTTTATCTCTGTACGCAGCTTATTTATACAAAAACAAGTTTTATATGGCTTAAAAAATGAAATTGTTTCAGGTTTAAAATACCTCCACGACCAGAAAATAGTCCACCGCGATATAAAAGGCGACAACGTCCTCGTCAACACGTACAGTGGAGTCGTGAAGATATCAGACTTCGGTACCTCCAAGCGCCTCGCGGGACTCTGTCCCTCCACAGAAACGTTCGCGGGCACGCTCCAGTACATGGCGCCGGAGGTCATTGATAAGGGACAGCGAGGATACGGGGCTCCGGTAAATACATGTGCATACATCTTATATATAAAATTCTCGTGTCACAATGTTAGTTTCCTTACTCCTCCGAAACGGCTTTACTGATTTTTACCAAATTTAAATGCATATTCAGTAGGTCTTAGAATCGGCTACTATGATACTACTATGATTTCTAAAAGCAAAAGTACTTTTGCAAACTTCATTATATTATGACGAAAATGCTAGCGAAATGTGACGGCTATATATTGGTATATAAACATTTACGTGTTATATATAATCATTTCAGGCCGATATTTGGTCGCTGGGATGTACGGTCGTAGAAATGGCGACTGGAAACCCACCTTTCATCGAACTAGGATCTCCACAAGCGGCATTATTCAAGGTAATTAGACAAATTATTATTTTTTAGAACGTTTTAATAACTTAATGTTTTATAGGTCGTAATGGATTCAGCATTTTGACGACTGGATGGCGGAGTAGGTAGTGTACCTACCTGCGTCGCGGTTTTGATTCCCGCTTAGGCCCCCCCCACATTAGGCGTGCGCGATCCTCGGGCGTGCGAGCTGCAGAGAGAAAAGAGCGTCGCGAGCGCGCCGCGCGCACGCTGCGCCCGTGCAGCTCGCACGCCAAATGTGGGGGGGGGCCTTAAGACAAATCTTTGTGTACATAAACATGGGGGTTTGTCTTAATCTGGACGTATCTATGTGAAATATGATACTTTTGATATGGAGGCTTTTCAAAAGCAATCTTTTCTTAAATTTATGTACTGTAATATTCACATTTTGTTATTAGACTGTAAGCTTTCCTAAAAACAATAAAAAAAAAATAAAAAAATAAAATAAGTATGTATTTACAAAAGAAAAAGTATATATGTATTAGTATCAGTTATTCTAGTACCAATAGTACAAGCTCTGCTTAGTTGAGGACTTGATGGCGCTGTGTGTAAGTTGTGAGATATTTATTTATTTATTTGAATTAGTCATCTTTTTTAAATATAGGCTAACCGCACACACGCAATATCATCGACAGTATTTCGCGTATTGACCAGTAAAAACTGAATAAAAACCAGGAAAGACGAGAAATACTTTACCTTAATAAAATTACGTTATCAAACTTATCAGTACATGGTCGATTTTCAGGTGGGATATTACAAAATGCATCCGGAGATTCCTAATGAGATGTCGATCAGAGCAAAAAGCTTCATACTGCGATGCTTCGAAGCTAAGCCAGAGGAAAGAGCCACCGCCGCTGAACTGCTAGAAGATCCCTTCCTTTGCGAGTATGTATTTATCACTACATAGTATAAAACAAAGCCTTTTCTGTCCCTATGTGCGCTTAAATCTTTAAAACTACGCAACGGATTTTGATGCGGTTTTTTTCCAATAGATAGAGTGATTCAAGAGGAAGGTTTTTATGTATAATACATGCATAGAAAGGGGAAATTGTTTTACTCCAAATTTAACGCGTGCGGGCCACGGGCAGTAATGAATAAATCAAACTACTGGATCGATTTTAATCATTTTTTCAATGAGTGAGATAGGCTATATATTATATACCCGTGCGAATCCGGAGCGGGCCGCTGTGTTTTTATATACAACGTTCACAGTTTTTCTGTAGTGTATTTAGTATCAGCATTGTACCCGTGCGAATCCGGGGCGGGTCGCTAGTATGTTATAATTTCATTTTTTTTTAAAGAAATTGTATTTTTTTTTGTCTTACAAGCATTCCTTTTTAAATTAGCGTAATGTGTTGTCTAATATCTAATTTCTTTTATAATAGTGCATGTTGTGCTCCTCTATAAGTAGTGAGACGCTTAGAATTAAGTTCACAATGTTAACTCTTATTAATGTAACAGTGTACTCATTGTTGAAGAGCCAAATAATAAATAAATAAATAAATATCGCACAGAGCAGCGATAGCCGAGTGGGAGACCGTAGGACTGCAAAGTCAAAGGTCTCGGGTTCGAACCCACGGCACATACCTCTGTCAATTAATCGTTAAGATTCATTTCTTCGAAGATATGTGTGTATTTATTATAAAATTATCGCTCGCTAACGGTCAAGAAGATAAGATTTGATCTGAGTGGGTGTGCTTGAGTGCATGTGTGTATTTGGCCTTGTCATTAGCCATTGGATAGTGTAATTGCTTTTGGCGTTGTATTAAATGTAAAAATACACATTTGATTTAAAATCGAGCTTATCTTTGGCTTTGATATTTTTTTTTTATATGGTGGATAGGTTCGCGTTTGACCACGATCTCAGAGTGTTTATAATTTAATTATAATTTATAATTTTTGAATATTTTTTTTTAATGATAATCAGAATATCAAGTTATCTATTAAAAAATGTCCATGATTTTCTTTGCAGTCTATTCTAACAGAAATTATAGAAGAAATTCTCATATAAACATGATTGCTGGACTACAATTAAACTATATTTAATTTTATTTAGATTAAGAATGTATTAGTTTGACACTATCTTCCACTTCCAGAAAGAAAAAGCCCACAAGTCGTTTGGGCAGCAGCGTGGACTACAGCCGTAGCATATCCGTGCCCGCGGACAAGGCGCGTCCCATCACCGCGCAGAAGAAAATATCCGAACCTAACATACCCGGCAACCTGCCTAGCTCGCCAGAAATCGAGTAAGTGAACAATCAACCTTATTCCCTAGCGTATTAGTCTTGTTTTAGTTTGCAACGCATGGTATTATTACCTAGAACTTTCTATACTAAAGTATGCATATAATATTGCATGGACTAGGATTGTTTGTTTAGCGTAATGTGGATCTGAATGGCGCTTGTCCATACCAGCTCTAGTTGACTGAGCTTGGAACACGAATGTCTTGATTTCTTATGTCAAAATCTTCTGAACTGGATTTAAATATTAATTAATTTGGTTATTAAAACCTAAACTAAGTGAAATGGGAACAATAGAATTGTAAGGATTTATTGAGATGACTTTTGCACTCTTGAATAGAATAGAATATCTTTATTTACTGAACAAAGGTACAATAATGGTGTAAAAAAACTAATAGGCATGCAAACATCATATTGTGGTTATAAATTATAATTATATATATATATATATAATATATATAATTATAATCATTAAGTATAAAATAATCATTAGAAACAAAATTAAAGTAGCAAAAAAAATAAAATAAATAAATATCCTTTGTATTATTTAATACACACAAGACTTAAGAGATAGGACTGTGCACCGCGAAGGATCGCGTGCGACTGACGCTCTCGGCCGCAGTCGATGCAATAGTGTAGAGTATGAGTATGTATGATACCGTTTCCAAGAACAGCGACAGACGAAATTGAACCTTAACTAGCCAACATAACATTGTAATTCATTAATTTTAAATTTATCTTTAATCCTCAATTCTATTGTCTGTTTTACTAATACCGCCTTGTCGCCCGATTGGTTTCTATAAAATGTTGGCTATGTATAAAAAAAAGCTATTACAGATTGCATTACGCTAGATGGCAACCCTAATCGGTTTATTTTTTTTATACGTTTGCGTTGTGTGATGTTGCCATATCATCATACATATTTCGGTTGAGGGAGCTTATGTGCCGGGCAAGGAAACTCAGACATTAGTGTTTTTCTAAATGTGGTATTGAGTTTACATTAAATGAATTGGCATACATAAACTCATTCGTCCTTGAAAATTCTTCAATCTTGATCCCCGTGTCATAGATTTTGGTACACATTCATTTTGTTTTTATTTCGAGTTTTGTCGCGTGTGGTCACTAATTTCAGTCATTTAAACACTATCCATATTTCATACTATCAATCAGGGATGTTTGGGAGCTCCGTAACCGTGACCGAAACTACAAACCGAATCCGAAATAAAAGTTTCGAATAGTATCGGATAGACACGATTTTACAAGTTGCTTTGATCGGCCGGCCGTAATTCGTACCAAATGATGCCATATAAATAAAACCATTTTATTAGCTGTATGTAAATTAATATCCGATTCGAAATCCGAATCCGGTATAATAATTAATCTTATAACATCCCTGGTATCAATGTGTCACTAAAAGTAATGTGCTAAAGACCAAAATCTATGAACCATCAACTTTTCTACAAGATAAAACTCTCATGCAAGTGTAACTGTGGCATACATGTTCTTTTCCATTACGCGTTCATCTTTTCCAAGCCAATAATATGAATTTGGTGTCAAAATAGCCTTAAAATCCTATTTTAAAGTTATCGCTGTTGATCGAATGTAGGTTAGAGAATATGATGATTGTTATTTATATAATATTAAAGTTGTAAAATTAAGAATCCATTAGGATTCGAACCTGCACCCCTCGGTAAACACCCCAGGTGCTTTGCCAATTCAGCCATGGATTCGTATGCTGCTATACTCGAAATTTCTCAACTCCTTTTGTGCCAGTGTCGAATCCTGCTGGATTTTTAATTTTTCAACTTTAATATTGTATAAAATACAAAAAGGCATAGCAATGCTTAATTTGCTTCAAAATTACAAGGGTGATAGTTACTTTCTAAAAGTTAGCATGTAGCTTATTTATAGTACAGATAATTGGATTAAATGACAGTGTGCTACAGTCACACTTCTATGAGAAATTCATATTAACCGAACACCGACCGTGTTAATAACAATTGTTGTAACACACGTCGATTGCTTTGCACCTAAGAGTGTTTGTTTTCCCGGCCAAGGGTGAAAACGATCCGGTCTAATCCGACAATCACTCGGACTGCCTCGTCGATGCTATCACCGATACTGATATACCCACCGGACTTGTCCAATAGCAGGTAAACAATAACATTTTATATTCGATGCTCGAAATTCATAGAATACTTTATTTTTTTGGAACGCGTTTTCTAAATTTAAACTTTTTTTTTAATTGTAAGCAGTATTTTTGGAACAAAAAAAGTTAAAGAAACAAAGGACGGAACTGTTTTTTAACACATTGTTTTTTTTTATCATGACGTGTGTAATGTGATAACATTAAATCTTATGTTCGTTTTGTTATTGTTAAGTTACCATGTGCACGAACAAATATAGAAATATACTATATTGCATATGAAAGCATGAATTAGATATATATCTTCGAATGTATAATTGTTTACTATATTGTTAGAATAGAAAATTATTTAAGGACTTTAAAATAAAATATTGCATTCTATGAAAATACATCGCACTAGACATAATAGCTTATTATATACTAAGCACAACTACTTTCTGTTCTAAATTCAAATTTGAAAAATCCTTTTTTTTGTGTATACAGGAAAAACTATACAGGTCGGATCCTGAGCTCAGGACAGTACTGTAAAGTGAATTGTGTATGTTGGCAGTTATAACCCTTATTTAAAAGCTTACAAGGTTCAAAACTGCTCACATATTAATGCACTCGACTGAATCTTAACCATCTTTAAGCGACGAAAATAGTTTCAAGGGGTTATCCATACTTTTTCGTTAAAATGTAACCTCCATTTACAAATAAAATAAATAAGTCTAGCCATTCGTTAGAAATACTGATCTAAACTTCTTTTTATAACAAAAATATACATTTTTGTTGTTATGCGGTCCAGTGTAAAAAACCTTATACGGGGTGGATGCGACATAGCGACATTTATTGAAACCACAGCTTCTATACATGGTAAGTATCAATTTCCACAGGATAAAAATTCTCTGGCGAAAAAAAAAAAATCACGTTCTCCGAACAATTTGAACATTGCGATCGTGCAATTTGTTCGGAAGACGTGGATTTTTCTTTTTGCCAGAGATTTTTTTATCCGGTGGAAATGCATACTGGCCATGTATAGAAGCTGTGGTTTCAATAAATGTCGCTATGTCGCATCCACCCTGTATATTTATGACACAGAAAGTAGTTGTACTTTAGTTATATTAATTTAGTATTATGACTATTAATTATTGTTACTTCTTCTTCGTCGTGTCGATGGCTGAGTCTAATTTTATTTTGACTTGCCATCGTGGTGTAAGGATTAGCCAATTCGCTTTGGAGGATTCGCGAATTGCCCAGGGTGCGCCGGACGTAGGGAGTCGTTGTGTACGTCACTCGGGGAGGCTCCTTTCATGCACCCCAATTATTGTTACTGACTTCCCTTAACTTGCAATAAATACTTTTTATACTCTGATGCCTCTGGGTCTGACTGCCTCGATGGTCTACTGGTGCCTCTCACCGCGAGCTCTCGGGTTCGATGCCCGAGTCGGGCAAAGTGTTATTTGTGAACTTGCCGTGAGGAAATTCACAATAACAGCACGGTGTTAAAGTTGTGTCCGGTGGATGGCGATAGGCTCACCCCCTATCCCATGAGACCTAAACATAACAAGTGAAATGTGGGTGTTTTACACCTCTGCCACACTCTTCTGGGTATTATAGGCGTGGTGTTATGTTATGTTACTTTTATCCCCTTGATAATTTTCTAAGTCAAAAAGCCTCAAATCACAACAGGGACCGGAGGTTTTTCAAATTCATCAAGCTTCAACGAGTTCATATAATTGCTCATAATTATAAAGCCTTGTACGGACTAAGCGTTCCAATGTACGTATAATCTAAGTATGTATGTTGAATACGCGTACAGGTGTAGTTACATACAAATATATAAATTGTGAAAGCAGCACGAGCAGCGATAGCCGAGTGGGAGACCGTAGGACTGCTAAGTCAAAGATCTCGAGTTCGAACCCACGGCACACACCTCTGTCAATAAATCGTTAAGATTCGTCTTTTCGAAGATATGTGTATATTTATCATATACATTATCGCTCGCTAACGGTAAAGGAAAACATCGTGAGGAAACCTGCATGCCTGAGAGTGCCTAAAAAGTGCTCGAGGGTAGTGTGAAGTCAACCAATCCGCACTTGGCCAGCGTGGTGGACTATGGCCTAACCCTTCTCATCATGAGAAGAGGCTCGAGCCCAGCAGTGGGACATGTATAAGATACAGGGCTGCTATTATTATTCTACGATTATGACGACCGGATGGCGGAGTGGCTAGTGTGCCTGCCTGCGACGCCGAGGTCGCGGGTCCAATTCCCGCTTAAGACAAATCTTTATGTGCATTAACATGGGGGTTTGTCTTAGTCTGGGTATTTCTATGTATTACAAGTATGTATTTACAAAAAGAAAAGTATATGTATTTGTATCAGTTATTCTAGTGCCCATAGTACAAGCTCTGCTTAGTTTGGGACTATATGACGTTGTGTGTAAGTTGTGAGATATTATATTGATATTATTATTATACAAATTGTATACCCGGACTGCAAGTATCGTTACTGTGTACGCGTATATTGGAACGCTTATTCCATACAAGGCCTAACGCTTACGTGCCTCGAGTATTGTTACTACTAACTCTTTATACATCTTATACTCCCTTTCTAGCGATAAATATAAATAAATAATGATTTATTTTACTTGTTTAATGTGTACTTGAAAAAATACTCATTATTTTGTTACTTCTTTCAACTCTTGAATGCACGACATAACGACGAAGAAACGCTTATGTGATATAAAATCACATAAGCGTTTATTAAGCTATATGCAATGCAGAATTTAAGATAAAGGAAGTAAAGAGGTAAATAAATTGATGTGTTTTCTTCTTCCATAAATTTTGATAATTTATTCCGGTCATTATTAAAAGTTAAAAAACGTCGTTCGTAATATTCTGAACAACTTTTAGTAGAACAAGAGTTTTTTTAAATTGGTGCATTGTTTTTATAATGATAGTGCGATTTGATCGCACTTATAGCTGGAGGAACTGCATTCAGGAGATAAAAGCACTTACAATTCTGTAAAAAGTAATGAAACTATGTGGATAAAGGCTCTTTTAATTTATGCTATTTATGATATTCGGTGTCAAATCGGTGCGTTGTCGAATGATGTTTTTTTACAAAGTTCGATGGTTGTTCTTAAACACAGTTGTTTATAGGCGAGGTGCGCTCTTTATGTATTAAAAAAACCTACCTATCAGTAAGCATATAGTTAAACATTAACAATATTTTTTATTTCAAATATACCTAATATAATATGTAGTTTTAAATGTGCTACATAAATAAACTAAATTAAGATAGTATATGTGCGCGCTTTAAATAAATACAATAAAGATAAATTTACATTAGATAGAACGCCAGAAGTAATATCACTATCCAATGGTCCCAATGACAAGGCCAAATACACACATACTCAGATATCGGCACACCCAGTTTCAAAACAAATCATTGCGCATCGCAAAGATTTGTCCTTTATGGGGGAACCCACGACACCAGTGTAGTGAAGAGCGGCGAGGCGACCGCTTAAACCACTACACCACACGTGCTTTGTATAAAAATAAATGGTCCGTACGACTAGCGCAACGATTCCGTGGTCGGTCGTCTAGAAACGCATAAATTGAAAGAGCATTTTCTGCTTTTTTATAAATTGAAAGAGCAGAAAATGTTTTATTAAATATCATCACATTGGCTTGGTTATGTTGTAGCACTATGCCGAATACTCCATCGACGGATGAGATGGATAGCAATGATATGTTGCTCAATAGAAGAAGCTCCTCCGGAGGTCTTTTATCGCCAGAGGTGAGTGAATATTTTTATAATAGTAGATTTAGTAGACCTCAGGTATAGTGAGTAAAAAGGAGGATCTGTTTTTTCTCATTCTTTGGTCAAAAATCTTAATAGCAGCACGTGGTTAAATCAAATCAAATCATCTATTTCCATGGGCCCCAAGGGGCGCTTGAACACGTCAAAACAAACATCAAAATACAAAAAATATGATATTAAATTAAAATAAAACTTAACTAATTAAATTATAATACTTATTGCTATAAAATGATTTGAAACCGGAGTGTAGATTGACTTAAATTCAACTTATAAATTAGAATTAAAATGAATCCAAGTTAGAATTGTGCCCAATGGATAGCTATGGACTCACCCCCTATCTTATGGGACCTAAACATAACAGGTGAAATATGAGTGTTGTACACCTCTGTCATACTCTTCTGGGTGATATAGTCGTGATGTTGGTCAACTGAAAAAATGCGGGTTTTCTTTAAGTAAACATGTGTATGTAAAGAACCATTGCTAGGATCGCTACACACATAGGCGTGCACGTTTTATATTCATTGCAGCGTCTATCTGAGTCTGCCGTCACTTAACTGAGATGGACGCCGCAATGAAACTTAAAATGTGCAGGCTCGCCTATGTGTGTAGCGACCCAAGCAATGGTTCTGCTTTACATACACATGTTTACTTTTACATCTCCAACGTGCCTGCTTATGTGTGAAGCTATCCTTACACGTTTTGTTAATGTCCATTGTAATAATTTATAATTAGTACCAGTTATTCTAGTACCCAAAGTACAATCTCTGCTTAGTTTGGTACTAGATGACGTTGTGTGTAAGTTCTGACATATTTATTGATTATTTATTTATCTCTACCAGCAAGCACTATAATAAAAAGTATTGATAATTCCCAGGTGGATATGCCAAACGTGCCTCGCTCCTCCATCGATGTAGAACACGACGGCTTCTACCTCCTGAAGAAGGACTCGCAGCGCCGTCTCACTCTGTCGCGAGTGTTAGAGCAGGACGGAGAGAAGATCTGCAATAAGTGGATGCTAAGCATGAAACAAGACTTCGGTACTACTGTGTTGACAATGGTACGTATTTGACATCAGCAGCTCGAAATGTCGTTTTTTGATTTGATCCAATGCCACCTGGAGGCGAGTTGCTGAACTAAAGAGACAAGTGTGATATTTAAAAAAGTCATTAAAAGTCCTGCTATTCATTGATAGATGGCAAAACTAAAAAGTATCACCGCTGTGCCGGTTGGAGTGGGGGGTGTTAGGTTATTTTCGTTACGGAATTTCTGTATTTGGTCTCCACGCTCAAGGCCCGCGATAGAAGCTATGCAATAGCTTAAAACTAAATTTTGCTTAGAGTCATTTTGTTTGCGATTTTTTTGTCACACAGCTTTCACATTACGTCATCTAGCCCAATACTAAGTACAACTTGTAGTATGGGTACTAATTCTCACTGCTGATATGAAAAGTTGTATGGACGACACGAGATCAAAGTAATTTACATCATCTCGTGCTTTTGAGTCCGTTACGACGCTTACCGTTTTGAAAACCAATTCAGAATATAGTTGTTAATTGTTTAACATGGCATCACTTTCAATCAATCCTTACTAATATTATAAATTATTCAAATTATGAAATACGGGTGTTACTCACGTAATGTTGGTCTATTTAGTCGACCGCGGTTTCGCCTATACGTCTAGGTATTATCAAGAGAGTGCGATACGTCGCGCCTGAGTCGCAGCCAGTCTTGCACTGAGTGCAAGACTAGACCAACATTACGTGAGTAACACCTGTGTTTCATAATTTGAATAATGTTACAAACTCACGTCAGTTTTAATAAAAATAATTTTATAAATGTGGAAGTAACTCTGTCTGTCTGTAACAATTTCACACTAAACGACTGCACCAATCTTAAAGATAATTGGTACGGAGATTGTAGAAGCCTTTTTTATCGACATAACACGCGGGCGGAGACGCGCGCAGAAGCCAGTGTTAACTAAATCGATATTCATCTATTGCTTTTCTACCATGCCCTACATCTCTTTCAAGCCTTTTTCCCAATTACATTTAGGCCGGTTTGTAGTCTAACGGATTTAGTTGAATATCAGTATTTTACGTGGAGCGTCTGCCATCAGACCTCCAAAACCCAGTACGAGGTAATACAATACTCTTTGTTAGACTAGTTACCAGACTTTCTGGCCTCGTAACGACTGCCATAGATATTCAAATGGCAACCGGGACCGACAACTTAACGTGCTCTCCGCGGCACGGAGGAAAACACGTTATACTTGTAATATTTTAATGCAAATTATAGCTTTGCTATGCCTTATTGTATTTTATATAATATTAAAGTTGAATAAAAAAACATGTAAGGTTCGTTTAGATAAGGTTATATATATATGACGCTGGCACAAAAAGAGTTGAGAAATTTCGAGTCTAGCAGCATACAAATCCATGGCTGAATTGGCAAAGCACTTGGGGCGTTTAACCCTGCTGGATTCTTAATTTTAAAATTTTAATATTATATAAAAAAAAAACTCGTTATGTTCAAGATGGTCACTCATCCACGGCCACCACACACCTATAATTAAAAAAAAAACATAATTTGTATTCTAGAATCACCTAGAAACGCTCCGCTGCGCCCTCAAAGACTACATAATGGACCAGAACAAAAACGTTATTGAGCAGGCCATTACCACCCTAAAGGAAGAACTAGACTTCGATTCCAATGCCATCAACGAGCTCCATTCAGCCATATACATGTTCCAAGAGGCTGTGAAAGTGGTGTTGAGGATGCATAGTATAAAACCTCATTGGATGTTCGCGCTGGACAATCTTGTGAGGAATGCTGTGCAGGCTGCTATCACGGTTCTGTCGCCTGGTATGTATTGTCATGGATTAAAATTTTTATAGGAAATAAGTCTTATATCAAATTTTATATATTTTGCTTATTTACGACTGCCTTGTTACCGTGAGGTCTGGGGTTCGATTCCCGGATCAGGCAAACGTATTATTTGGGATTTTTCCGTAAGGCATGTTCATGTGCCGCTTATAGCTAGACACAAACACACTTTTTTTTTTTATTATTTTCATTGTTTGTTACGTTAGGAAAAACTGCATGTTGAAGAGGCTCACATTGTTTTGTGTAGCTTATTAATAATAATAATAATTTAAATTTTAATTTTATGTATTAATATTTGCACGCCGTGATTGGCAGAATATGACGATACGTTGTTATTAGTTTTAAGTCACCTTATGTACCATATTCATCCAAATAAATACTTACTTACTTACTTACAAACAAAAAATCAAAGATACTTATTTCTGAAAATAATAATTATAAAAAACAAAATCGTAAATAACCAATCATGAGATTTGTTGAATTAAAACGTGTAGTTATCGATAAAACATGTGCATTATTTTATATTAGTAATATTTTAATTTGAAATATGTGAGTGATACTGTTCAGCGACCTTTTGCTGACTGTACATGATCTTAAATTTTCACTAAAGTTATTTTTTTAATTACTTAATACTAATTTAGCATTTATCTATTACTCTTGCTGTCAAACTAGTATCCTGCATCGTGGCCCGAACAATCTTCAAACATGTAAATAACAATTACAATCAAAAAACATTAAAAATAACATGTATCTTACAGAGTTAGGAGCAAATCTCGCCGGGCAAGAGGCAGGCAGCCGTCGCTCCGTGCCCGTGGCAGCGGACGCCACGCCTTCCGCCATGTCGTCCACCGCATCGGCCGGGGAAACGCACGGCTTACATTCTTTGAGAGTTGAGAATCACAAGTAAGTACTGCCTATTATATTGACCAAACGTAGCGGCCGTGGTGCAGTGAATAAGGCAACGGCCTTACGATCGAGAGGTATTGGGTTCGAATCCCAGAATTTGAACCTCCACTCTCGGCCAAGGACTTCTACTCACGTCCGTGAGGTAATGGCCATTTCACCACGGATGTTAACTGCCTCGTAACACAAGCGGAATAAGCTTAGCTGGAGGACCCCCTCCGTCGCTCCATGCCCGTGGCAGCGGACGTCATGTTGTCCACCACATCAGCCGGGGAAACGCACGGCTTACATTCTTTGAGAGTTGAGAATCACAAGTAAGTACTGCCTAGTATATTGACCAACTGTAGCGGCCGTGGTGCAATGAATAAGGCAACGGCCTTACGATCGAGAGATATTGGGTTCGAATCCCAGAATTTGAACCTCCACTCTCGGCCAAGGACGTCTACTCACGTCAGTGAGGCAATGGCCATTTCACCACGGATGTTAACTTCCTCGTAATACAAGCGGAATAAGCTTAGCTGGAGGACCCTCTCCGTCGCTCCATGCCCGTGGCAGCGGAGGCCATGTTGTCCGCCGCGTCTGCCGGCGAAACACACGCCTTACATTCTTTGAGAGTTGAGAATCACAAGTAAGTACTGTCTACTATATTTACTTACGATCGAGAGGTCGTGGGTAATAAAAATAGCAGCCCTGTATCTAATACATGTCCCACTGCTGGGCTCGGGCCTCTTCTCATGATGAGAAGGGTTAGGCTATAGTCCACCACGCTCGCCAATTGCGAATTGGTAGACTTCACACCCTACAAGTACTTTTTAGGCACTCTCAGACATGCAGGTTTCCTGACGATGTTTTCCTTCACCGTTTGCGAGCGATATATATCTCGACATATATCTTCGAAAACGCGAATCTTAACGATTTACTGATAGAGGTGTGTGCCGTGGGTTCGAACCCGAGACTTTTGACTTCGCAGTCCTACGGTCTCCCATTCGGCTATAGCTGCTTTTTTCTATCTGTATTCAATCGTGACAAACAAAGCAAGCATTAGAACTGCCTTGCAAATCTTATATCGTTTTTTTGTATCAATTCTAGATTACACCAAGAGTTATCGGAAAACTATCTTCAATACCAAAGTCTATTGCGGCAAATGTTAGAAGAACAGAAAATGCACACGACCATACTGAGAGAATTAGTACAAATGAAGGCACGGTGAGTACGCAAGACATGGAATTATTATTTTATTGCTATGTAATAAAATGCACTTTTATTGATATTCGCTCATTTTTTTATTTTTTTTTATCTATAATAGGATAGATTCATAGGGATATATTATAATAAATATAAAAAAACTGCAAGGTGCACGAAATAGGGTTATCCCTTTTCTGTGCAACTTGCAGTTTTTTTTATATTTTATTCACTTATATTTTTAACCGACTTTAAAAACAGGAGTTCTCAATTCTCGATTGATTTTTTTTATTAGTTTTCCGATTACTCGAAGACCGATTTGTGAAATTCTTTGTTTGTGTGCAAGAGTATACTTGTCACGAGGTCCTATTTTCAGGTGACGATCTTATGATGGGATATTAGAAATCGAGGCAACCCTAAAATTGTATAAGCTTCTATATTGTTTTTCGTATAGTACCTAAAGCTATCCACATCTATCAGTCAGCATATTAAGTTACTGAGCTGATGCTGGAAGGTACAACTCCTCAATGGTTAGTACGGGGATGTTTCTTTAAATATAGGCACCTTAAGGCCGTTTACTGTATTATTTCAAGATATACACAGATGAGGCGAGACGTTGTATAATATATAGAATATTACTCAAGTATTTTTTTACTTTTAGGTTATTTTTTTGTAATTGAAGTCGGTCTTTTTTTTTTTGGAAAATTATTTATATTTTTATTAACATTTTTACAGGCCCGGCACACTCGAAGAGGAAACAAACGAGATCGCGGACTCTACCAGTGATGGTGTTCTAACAGAGGAAGAAGCTACGCAGCTACGAGAGTGGGTGACGTCACGCGGACTACCACCGCACGTAGCGGCGGCGTTGCTACGGCACTGCTACGCGTTGTCTGATCTGCTACAGCACGCGCAGAGGGAGGATATCACGAGGCTGCAACTCAAGTACGTATTGCTTTCTGTAGTTTATACTGACCTGGTAGCTTGGTTTTGTCTGATGAAGAAGATAGTGGTAGATTTCAAGTTAACTTTAATTTTTTTAGTACTACACCAGGCTAATGTTGGAAATCGTTGTTCTATTATGTTATTGTAAATTCTGTGTGTGTACAATAAAGTATTTGAAATAACCTGCTCATATCCATACATTATGGACCCACATGGTAACCTGGCTCAGTGTTACCGACTTATTTTCTTTGGCAATATTTATAGATAAATACATAATTTGACAACTTCACTAGGTCTGATAACTGCGTGAGAGGGGATTTTTTGCTTTTCTAACCACAATTTTCTGTTTTGGGCTCTGTGTCCAATCCCTCTGAAACGAGTCCAAATCATCCCTCCAGCGCTTTCTGGGCCTACCGCGACGCCGACGACCATCCTTTGGTATCCACTCGGTGGTTATCCTCGCCCATCTTTCTGGGTGCATTCTAGCTACGTACCCCGCCCAATCCCATTTAAGTTTGGCAGATTTGTTGCCAAGGGGTACACTTTTTCAACGAATCAAATGTACCCATTTCATCCGTACAAAAAAGAGCGACATCTGATTCAGTGATCTTCCAAATGATGACAGAAAATATCAGTCCAAAACACAATGTACTTAAACCTCATCTTTCCATCCCCAGAGGCGGCATAGAGCTCCGCTTGTGGCGCGCGATCCAGGAGCACCGCCTGCACGCCTCGCCCCCGCGCCGCCGCACCAGCAGCACGGAGACGGACTGCGACAACTCCATCGTGGTGGTGGAATGCCTGCGCTGCAAGACTACTCGCAGAACCCTCTCCAACAACTCCTCGTGCTCCAACAACCCCACCGTCGTGATAAAGGAGCAAGTCAACGGAGACGATACGGTCGCTGAGTACTATGGAGAGAATGGGGTGGTCAACCTTTGACAATTGCGTGGATGGTGCACTCTGCAGTGAGGTCTCAGTATTTAAGGGAATTGCCAGGATACTTCGGACATAATAAGAAGAAGATCAGCTATAGAATGTTATATTTTTGACGTAAAGTGCTCGCCCGAACACAGCGTCTAAAAAAATGTAGTTCTATGTTTTTTTTCTCTTAAATGAAACAACAGCTCAAACAGCCTTGTATTTTGTAAGAACTAATTCTAAACCAAAATACTGTTGGTGTATGCCTTCTAACTATAAGGGAAATGGAATATTTCAAAAGATAAATATTCAATAGCTGATAAGGGCTATTTACAGTCACAAAGAAGTTGTTAAAAAATAAATGTGTGCTAAAACTGGTTGTTCCCTGTATTGTTAAAGTGATAAGCAATTTTGAGACAATATCGCATCGTAGTCATACTTCCTACACGTATAAAATACATAGTGTAAGCTCATTTCATTGTAGACGAGATTTCTTGGAAATCTCATTAGTTTCATTAGAACTAAAACTTAATTAATTATCGTCCAGTGAAATCTGAGAAGGATTAAAGATTTGACTAATTTAACCGATTGCAATATCGATAAAATCGATTCGGTAGTTTTCAAAAATATATTAATCGATATTTTACGCAAAATTCCATTTTCAACGTTTTAATGTCGTAGTCATACAATGAGATGCGAATATTACGTCCTTATTTGGACGTATGACCTGCCTCTTAGTCTAAAATTAAAAAAAAGTCTATTTGAAGTAATCTACATTTATCGAAAACCATTGTAAGAATCTGACTAATGCAGTACATTATAAACAGTTTCAAAAGTTGCTACCTCTAAAATAAGGGTCTTAATTTCCAACATATGAATAAACTCGAGTTAACCAGCTGTTACTCGAAATTTTCTTAGATTTCACTGCCCAGCCGGGAAAGTATACGACCGAGAGATAGATTTTGTCGCATTTTTGTCGTGTTTTTTTTATATAAAATATGACAATAACATGACAAATTTTATCTCTCACTCGTAAGCTTGCCCCCGTATTGTTCAATTTTCAGAGTGACTTAGTTGTGTGTTCGCACCGTCGAATTGCTATTGCTAAACAAACTAAAAAGTTATAACGCTTGAGGCCTTGAGTGTATCGTCCTAATAACCATGTAAATATAGTTATATTTATTAATGTTATTGTTACTAGTCTTTGTAAATATTCTTGTTATAATGTAAGCCTAATCACGCGATCGTAGGAGACATTTTGATATATCCCACAGATGTGCGCAAGCGCAAGTCCGAGTGTTTTTACTTTACTTACTGATTTCAAAATTGTACGCTTCTGCATAAGTTAAATCATGGATCTTGACGCTTTTGAAGTTAGCTGCAGGGTGCTTGACCCATCGACGAGCACCGTTCTCGACCGTGGCCAATACCGACCCATGACATTGCATTTGCGGCTATTTTCAAAAGCGTCAAGATACCTATATATACTATACCCTAATTTTACCAATATCAAGATTAGTCAATATATTTGTCAGTCTTTCTTCTAAAAAAAAATCCTTATTAAATACGTCGAAAAAATCCTAATTTCGAAACGTCAAGCATAGGTATTTATTTACATTTATAAAAAACTACTGAGGTGTCAAGGGACACCCGGATGGAACGAAGTTTCGCATTTTGCTCTGTGTCTGATGATGTAGCACCGTAGCTGTAACGTAGCATGTAATTACTACGCCGCTACGAGAATTGCTACGAAATGTGTCGTTACAACATTTCGTTCCAATTTTTTTCCGTCTAGCCCCCTTTCGCAACGCGCGATAAGGAACTTCGTTCCAATAATTACGCGATTTAGACCCATTGTCTAATTCTTGAAAAATGTTCTCGAATCGCGAAAGTTTAAAAACATATATTTGTTAGTCGCTCACGCATTACATATAACCTACTGGTGTAGTGCAAAAAGCACCAAAATCACGATTCTCATTTCTTATCTGCTTACATATGAATCTATTACATGTAATGTTCAATAATTCGTGCTTATACGTTTATTCGTCAAATTCTATGGATAACAAAATGTCTCCTATCAATTCTTGGTTTTAACAAAGATTAATAATGTTGGTATAAAGTGTCGCACAATATCATAGAATGGTGCTACTGCGTTGTGATGATAATTAACGTGCCTTTTAGAGCTTGTGTTCACATCTCACAATACTAAGGTTTTGCATAGAAATATGTGTTTATACTAAACTTACGAATGTTAGAGCCTAAGCGAATATGCGCGTTGCCGTCGTCGGCGCGTTCCAATACAGAGTGTGCTTAGAGGCTCTTCGATACAGCCAGTAATTGTGTGTACAGTGGGCCAAGCAATTAGGTATGCAGGGCAAAAACTTCTACGCCATAGTGAAAACTGAAGGCAATAGATATGCATGTGTGTATCACATAATGTAATAAGTGATATATATAGTCTATATTGGTATGTAACTCACTTATCCATAACTGGTGTAGTAAGTCTTTACTATGACATAGAAGTTTTTGCCCTGCATAGCTAACTCGTTGGCCCACTGTACTATGCGATGGTTGCTACGTAGACTACTGCAAAAATTTTGAGGTAGACCGCTTCAGGGTCAATTTTACCAACCCCTTTTTATCGCTGAATCTGGTTTTTGATCTATCAGTCCAGTTCAAATGTTGATTGAGATAAAGAGTTGGAAAAAGGGTATTAGTACTAAAGTGGTCTACCTCAAAATTGTGTTATTGAACTTACACTAGTTTACGTGGGACCCATCGCTGAATTTTTGGTACTATAATGATCCTGTGGCCTACTTGCAGTGATACAGTCATACATTGTAATCGCTTTTGTGCTGATTTAGGGGTTTTTTTACATCAACCGATCAACCTTTGATCGAGGACCGAAAGGCATAATAAGATTAATTCTTCTTCTTCGTCGTGTCGATGGCTGAGTCAAATTTTATTTTGACTTGTCATCGTGGTGAAAGGATTAGCCAATTCGCTTTGGAGAACTCACGAATTGCCTAGGGTGCTCCGGACACAGGAAATCGTTGTGTACGTCACTCGGGGAGGCTCCTTTCATGCACCCCCTAAGCATAAGATTGATGAGGAACTAAGACTCATTTACACGTTGCAAGGCAATTCTGATGGCAACACGATGCAAGGTGTAAATGGATCTTTATTGTAGCTCTGACGAACGATGATAGTACTGTTTGAGAATTACATGTATTCAAATACATACAATACATTCATGCAGGAAAAAAGGTCTTTGCACTATTAGCCGATGCATTGGTAGCTCGGTGTTGCTATCTAGATATCTGAATAGTATTAAAAAAATTGAAATTTTTGCATTTTTCTTAAAAAGCACTATTAGCCGATGCATTGGTAGTTCGGTGTTGCTATCTAGATATCTGAATAGTATTAAAAAAAATTGTAATTTTTGAATTTTTCTTAAAAATCTTCGTCTTAGATATCACAGAGTGAGCAAATAGTGCTTGATATGCACAAACAATTCTATAAGAATAACATTATTTACAAAGAGCCCCACAATAGAAATCATATTATTATAATAATTGTAAGAAAACGCTATTTTAATAAGATGCTGTTATTGTTTTGAGTGCCATACGTACATATTATCTTAAATAGATATATATTTTAAGATATTGTTAATAACTAAAGATTTTATTATATTTAATCAAACCTGATCTGAGTTAAATATAATATGGGTTAATCGCAATGATATTATAGAACTATAGATATGTTACGTTCATAGAAATTACGATTTAAATCCGTTCCGAGCTATTCCAAATTGCACACATTGACAAATGTCCGCAGCGCACGCATCCTTATCGCTCTAACGTCAAAACAATATCGCTTTCTCTTTCTTAACTTGAACATGGCGCATGGCGTCTGGCACGTGACTGCGCTCGACGCAGGCCACACGCACACTAAACACAAGACGTCCCAATTGGGACGTATTTGAGTATTCACAGCGCGAGCGCTTATAACATATCTGCTTTTGTTTTTATATAATATCATTGGTTAATCGTAAAATGCATTTTTATCGATTTATTTAACAGATTATTGCACAAAGGCGGACATAATGCCAAAAGCATTGTCTACCAGTTGACTAATAGGCTGCTTGCTTCGTACCTCGAGCATAGCTCACAGTTACTTAGCTAAAACATATACATTTATATATAATAAATCATTTATTTCATGCTGCATAGGCCCATAAATATATACCTTAACCTAAAAATACATAACACTATTTCACACATAGATTCGGCGACGTGTGACGCGCGGTGTGCTGCCACGGAATCTTCGGAGCACAACGCCCTTCGGCCAAAATTCCTCTTTTGTAAAAGCCAACAGATGTTCGGTCGGCACTGGACACAAAGGAGTTGAAGTTTACGTTGTAATGTTTGTTTTTTTTAAAAAAAAACGACGCCCGCACTAGAAATAACTCCTGTGTCGCGGGGGTGTTCACAACATACATTTCACACACAAAGCACACCCAGAGTCAGAACAAATCTTTGCGAATCACACAAAGATTTGTCTCATGTGGGGATCGAACCACAACACCAGCGTAGTTGAAAGCGGCGAGGCGACTGCTTTAACCGCTACGCCAACCGTGCACTCAATATAAAATGTATATGTGTATATGTTTTAGCTAACAAGCGCGCTATGTTACAGATATAACATAGCGCGCTTAACGCCTAGCTAACAATGAAGCCAGTAGGCTCCAGCCGCTATCGGTGTCACTCGACCGTCCAGCCTTTGCTAAATTGGTAGGTGCATAAAGATTAACAGCGATAACTCCATAAAATTGCACTTATATACTATATCTAATCTTCTTTACTAATCTATATTTAAATACTATTTCTAGACTATGTAGCTTCAAGTTACAACAGTCGATTAATATTTTCGATGTGTGATTTTGATAACAAATTATAAGTATACTAATTAATAAGGCTAGCTTGTACTTTTACCTATTATGTTATAAAAACATAACGTCACATTTTTGGACTCAATAGCATACAATTAGGGACCCATTTGCATCGAAGGGCCCAAAAAATTATTTAAGTACACAAGTATGTCGAATTATTTGTTTTTTTCTCAAATCTAACTTTTCTTGTATTTCAAATTGACTAGATTTAATTTCAAATTGTTGTCTCACCTATTTTTCTTTCCTACGGGGCTCCACTATATTTCCTTTTGGACCCCATTGTATTGATACGCTAAATTTTTATTTAGGTAACTTAATACTCAGTAATACTGTTATGAAGTACAAATACAGCACCTTATGTAAATTATACATAATAGAAATAGAATATATTTACAACAAATATATAATAATACGCTTGATTATATTCAATTAATATTGAATCTGTTTTAAGTTTTTTGTAGCTATAAGTGTTAATATTCATTTTGCTAAATTGTTAATTTGAGCTAAAATAAGTAGGTACTAAAAGTTAAATAGCTTTAATTTCTAATTAATGAAACAAGCATATTTTTTTCGATTCGGTTTTAAATGCTTGTATTATTCTGTAGTATAAAATTATAATATTCAGGTAAATTCATTACAGTTCGGAAATCCAAATTGTTTATTGTTTTCTAATTATGGAAAACCAATCTTTATTTTTACAGCATAATTATTAATTTTGAGATATGAACCAAATATACAAAAATGTATTTTCCCGGCAAGTTGAATCATATAATTAAGTTACTGTTTTTTTCATAAATAAATATATTATAATGTTTACCCATTGTTATGAAACTAAACAGGGCTATTAAAAATTTCATACAATTTTGTTTATTTTATTAATTGATCAAATTACAATATACCTACTTCTAGGTAAAATCTGCCCTTATAATTTTAAATGATTTCTTTGAGTAGCTAATTAATAAATAATTAATTATGAAATGTATTTTCTTTATCCTACCATCCCCTGCAAACTTCACATCAACTGAATAAACGATGCTAATATTAGTCTGCAAATAGCACGTCTCCACGGACTGAAAGCGAAGATTGATTGAGTACAACAGCTTTTACTTTC
Source organism: Hypena proboscidalis (assembly GCA_905147285.1). Classification (NCBI taxonomy): domain Eukaryota; kingdom Metazoa; phylum Arthropoda; class Insecta; order Lepidoptera; family Erebidae; genus Hypena; species Hypena proboscidalis. Next base: position 6,927,710 of record LR990132.1, read on the forward strand.
GAAGCTTGACTGTGACTACCTAATGTATCATCATTACGTACTTTCTCTGCTACCCATTAAAAGGATAATCCTAATCCGATCAGTAGTTCCAGAGATGGGACTCCAGACGAGTTGCCAGTTAGGTAAGCAGTGCCGGACCTTGTAACACTTGCTAAGGTGGTCACGTCACACCAGAACTGGTGGACTAACGGAATCGCTACGGGCCGTTAGTCCACCACTGTACCTCAGGCAGTAGGTCCAAGAGGGCACTCAAACGCAGATAATGAAACCATTCATCAAATCCAAACGAAGTGTATTAAAAGTTTCACGCACCAATGGATGCGTACACGTCTCCATACAAAATCGTTGTTTTCTATGGACAAAAGCTGTAAAGCGATGAATAAGTGTGAGTAGACCCTAAGCCTATTCGAACTGCGAAGTCGAAGAATCAGTATTAACATCACATGATATATTATATATGTCATATTAGTGCGAATAATTAAATAATCTACTGTTTTCGTAGTCTAAGACGAACAAAAGAAAATTATTTATTATTCCCTCATTACATGTTCGTATAGATAAAATATTAACTTAAACTTACGTACTGTTACCTACATAAGTGATTAAATGTAAAGTAGGGAAGCCGAGACTATAACACATGGCCCCTTAGGACGCAAGACGTTGCAAAGGCATTAATTCTCCCAATGTTTGCGTGCCATGTTCTAAATTTCTAATTTACATACATTGCAAAACGTATTAACTTGCGTACCTCTAACATTTGTATTTTGTTCATTGTTAGTGTTGACGTTGGGACGCGACGTCTTAGCCTCGATTTCACCAAGCTTCTTAATCTACAGCTTTATACCTCTTTCATTCAATGTTTTTACAAGACAAAGAGATCGAAAGGTGTAGTTGTTTAACTTGAGCTAAGACTTTGGTGAAATCGACACTTAATCTACGGTATTTGCATATCTCTCTCTTGTTTATACGGGCTACAGACGTCAAAAGCTTTGCCGTAAACTTGACTTTCACACACATTGGTGCAATTGGCACTTCGTTAATCGTACCTACACTAATGTTTACTGACACAGCCGTTTGCAACGTTGATTTTGCTGTGTAATGGTATTAACTTATTAAGTCAATGTGTGGGTGTAGGGTCTCATGAAAGGAAATAACTACTAAGAAACTCTTAGCAAGTCTGAGTGTTATTGTTAGCTTTCATATTCGTAGAAGTAGCTAAGTAAATATTAAATAGGTACGAGTACCTACTCCTTAGAATGAATATAGTTATACTTCTGTAACTATTGTATTCGTAGATATGTTGTATGTATAAATACTTTCAAATAAAATACAAATGTGGCCACATTATTATTGACTCTTTTTTTTTTTTCGACATCGATGCGGACGTTTTTTTTGACACCTGAATTTTTTACGAGTTTTGGTTTATTTAATAATTTTGTATTATTCTTTTATTCAATGTATAATATAGTTACGTATTTATTTAATTAGTTTAAAATATTAAATTATAGTTAGGTTAGTATTGTAAATATTTAAATAAAATATTAAAATTAGGCAAATACAATTAAAACTTAATTCAGAATGTTAATTAGAGCTTTGTTACCTTCGAAAATTCATGTTAAACATTATTTTTGACTCTTTTTTGAAATCTTTTAATTGGAGATTTACTATTTTCTTAATTACGCATAAAAAATGTTGCCTGTAAGTTTTCCTGTCGGATTAAAATAAAATATTTAGTTTTCACGATCGTGAAAATGTATGTAATGTAACTAATGTACCTACATAGAGTTTTATCAAGCTTATTATATAGTTTCAAGGTATCTAGAGCCGATCCGACCCAGCTGAAAACTATATGGATTATTTTTATGAACGAACCTTCTTCAATTAGTCTCAGCCTCAAACAGTACCTTTGTAAAACTTACCAAGAGCAAATAAAATACCAATCAGTTCTTAATTCAGGTACGGTTAACTGACCGCCTTGTTAGAGCAATCCCACCAATTCTTTCAGATTTTATTGGTGAAGTTTCGGATAGCGGGGGCGGCTCTACTCAATTACAAGCCCGTCTTAATTATATTAGATATGCTCAAGTCTACGGATTTGAATTTCAAATCTGTGCCCCACACCGTGGACGAAAGAACTCAACTGTTAATTTTATTAGACTCGCCCCAAGGCTTTTCGATGTAAATCGTACGCTGATCTCGTTATATTGCAAACTTATACTTACTTGAGCGTATTTTGGAAGATGGTTGAATTCACTTAATTTTATTAACGACAGAATAATAAGTGGAATGAATCTTGTGTTTGCGGATCAACAGACTTATAATTTATGCGTAATTAAAATTTACTTAGCTAAGGATTATTATTGGATTATATTATTGAAGTGATACTGTATCGCCTTGTATAATATCATGTAGTTGAACTTGTCTAGCCCGTCTCAGTAGATACAAGGCATAATTTTCGATATCGTGAGGCTTCGCAACGCAAACATTTGCACACAATTTGCACACAAGCTAATCATATTAAACAAATTTTGGTGAATCTAAGCAACGTAAACATTTGCAACAAGCAAATCACACTGACAAATCTTATTAAACAAATCTTGGCGAATCACACAAATATTGGTTTCCTCAGTCCTGCGGGAATCGAACTTACACACCAGCGCAGTGGAGAGCGGCAAGTTGACCGCCGAAGAGATCTGGAGATAGTTATAAAGAAGAAATATTATCTTATTTCTTTGTTCGTACCCAAAAAACTTCGAATCTACTGGACCGATCTTAATAATAAAAATATAGTTTTAAAAAACTAAAAAACACGCTTTTAAAGTACTTCTAACAAAAAAATGGTAATGAACAAAAAATACAAGTAGGTATTGTGAAAAAAAGCGTGGGGCGCTCTGTGCTGTTTTTTTTTTTTAATTTAATATGTTTTTATTATTTTTTTTTATCGAATTATTGCATTGTCATCGTTCTTTGACAGGTGTGCAAAATTTTAATGAAATCTGTCCGTTTAAAGTAGGTCAAAATCGATTCCAAAGGAGTCGGTTACATACATACATACATACATACATACATACGTACATACATACATACAGGTGAAGCTAATATAAGCGTGTTAAAAATTGGTGTTGGGATAGTTCAGGACTCCAGGAGTAATATAGGCTACTTTAAAGCGACCTACCACGTCAGCGGAGCCGCACGTAAAAACTTGGTTTGAATTAACGACTACGCTACCCGTAAAAACCTCGTGTGTGTACCACTGTACCTACCTATTATCTTTGCTATGACGTATCAACCTTAAAACGTTTCACAATACTAAACTAGCTTGTGAAGTGGTAACTGATAAGGTGATTTATGTCTACACAAAACATACGGGTACTCCAATAACCTAATCTTCGATCCACACTTACAACTTAAATTATATAGTCCACAAGTACTCCTTGTTGACATAACATAAACATCTAATTGATTATTTTTATAGCATTTAGCTATGATTAGCAAATTATACTAAGAAACAGTTGAAAAAGATATGGGACCGGCAGGATTTGAACCTGCGACCTTACTGCACACCGCGCAGCCGCTGTGCAGTAAGGTCTGCTTTGTATCCTACTTAAGATAGGAACAAATGGATGACCGTGACGTCACGAAATGACGTATCATTCAGTTGAGAAATTTACGGTTCTGGTAAGAGGCGACCGTTACTGGATGGCTAAAGCGGCTGCCCGGTGTGCAGTAAGGTCGCAGGTTCATATGCTGCCTCCCATAACAACTGTTTCTTAGTTTAACATAAACAGTTCAACAAACCGCATATTGTACCAAAGTTATCGCAGGCAGCTTATCATCTTGTTGCGTACATGGCTACCGATCAACCTATACATTTCTAAAATAAGATGGTCTCGCGTTTTAAAGGCTTTCCGTGAAATGTGAGACCAGCTTGTACTGGACATTATAGATTGATCAGTAGCCATCTGTACACACTCGACACGGTCACTTGTTTTAAACAATGTGATAGGCGTGCCCTTGTTTCTAATGATTCGTTTGCATAGTACTCGAAATGATTACCCGTGATATTTCACTGTGTAGGTAGGGTTGCCAACCGTACTCTAAAATAGAGAATATTACTCTATATCATGTAAGCGTACTCTATAATCTATAACACTAATTAATAGAGTACGCTAAAATACTCTTTTTTACACATTCGTCAATCAAAACCAAAAAATCAATTATTTACTGTTAATTTATGTTGGTGCCCCCAAAAAAATTTCCTCCAACCACATGCGGAATGATGAAAAATTGTTATGTGCTGCAAAAAGTACAAAAAAATACCTTTTTAAAAATGTAACATAAATGATACTCTTTTTTACCTCCTTTGAAATCAGATATACTCTTTTTCTTCTGAAAAAAGTTGGCAACCCTATGTGTAGGAATCTGCACGTGACTACTTCCTGGCGGAACAATAATAATTATAAGCCTCGTATTTCTATGACTACAACCAGCTAGCCTCAAAAATAGTATAATAATAAGTGACCAAAAATAATCAATTAGAAGGTAATATAACGTACGCGTTCATTCTTTACAACATTTGTGCTGAATGTAACTTCTTCATGTTGGTTTGTATCCTACTTAAGATAGGAACAAATGAATGAACGTGACGTCACGAATTGTCGTATCATACAGTTGAGAAATTTAGGGTTCTGGTAAGAGGCGACCGTAGGTGGATGGCTAAAGCGGCTGCGCGGTGTGCAGTAAGGTCGCAGGTTCAAATCCTGCCGGTCCCATATCTTTTTCAACTGTTTCTTAGTATAATTTGCTAAGCATAGCTAAATGCTATAAAATAATCAATTAGAAGTTACATAAAGATCTATGGCAGTCGTTACGGGTAGTTAGAAGCCTGATTGTCTGACAACTAGTCTAACAAAGAGTATCGTATCGCTTTGTAAAGAGTTGTGGTCCGATTGCAGTTGGTCCACATAAATACACTGATATTCAAACAATGTAATTGGAAAAGGGCTCGGCAAATTAATAATAAGTGGCAACCTTAGCCTATCAATACTTACAAAAAATAAAAAAACCATCGGCTACATTGATTGAGTATACCTGCTCCTGCGAGTTTTTTTCACGTTTGTCTATAACTTCAGTTTGACTTACCACGAAAATACAGGTAAGTAGCCTAATACGTGGGTTAGGTGTAAAGTGTGCAAATTAACTGTAATTACTTTCTCTAGTGCACAGCTGTTACAGCTCTACCACTGTTTTCCATTCAGAGAAAAGAGAGCACGGAGATAACCTGTTTAAATCCCGAATTCCTGCAATATTTAAATTCTTTGATACTGCTTAAGACATCGCGCCACGCCGCCGCCATTAACATATCAGACCCACTAGAAGTATACCTGTATAATTGGCAGCCTCGTACGTATAATTGTACAGAACAGCGAAACCGCAGAATTAGCGTATGTTATGCATACACATGAAGGCATATACGCCGGAGCTGCTGGCAGTGAACCAAAACGTTGTTACTTGCATAATGTGGATTTATATCAGGCGAGAGATCGCTTAAGCGGAACCTTCGCGTCTGGCCCAGCCCCTTAGCTATTTGCAAGAAAGTGAACTAAGACGCTTTGATACGATAATATTAATCTGGTGTAAGTCGCTATAAATTTATATTACTTTCTATTAATGCCAGTACTTAGTATTCCCTCAAGAGACTTTTTTAAATTATATTTTGTCAAAATAGTCATAACCAAAAAGTCGCAAGCAATTTAAACTGTGCTTTTACGAAGTAGCGAGAGTGGTGTAACTGATATTACGTCAAATTTTTCGTCAAAATCGATCAACCTAATCAAAAGATCTTCGTTTAATATTGTGTAATCAAATGATTTTAATTAAGTTTAAACGTGTAAGCAAAATCCCTATCACATTAAATGTAAAATTCTCTTAACTCAATCTTCTATTCAATGTATTTAATCAATCCCAAATGGTCAACAATAGCCCGAAATTCAAGGATTGTTCTCGAGTTTGGAATACCCTTGTTGGTCGACACCTTCAACGTCTAATACAATTCTCGACCGAAACTCACAAATTAATCTGAATAATGTATATCTTTGTCGCAGAAAATGCCACAATTTATGAAAATAAGAAATAAATGGCTGTGCAAATAAAAATCAAGGCAATCTCAAAAGTGTTAGCTATGCATAGTGTCAATAGCACGTTTTTATAAATTTATTTAAGTTGGCGAGCCACGTGCAGGAGCACTTTACGTTATACCCAGGAGGCGAGAATCGAAATCCATAGATCGCAGCGACAGACGTTTGTACCACGTGTTGAAAGGTCTTAGATAATATAATATAAAAGCTTTCAAGAGAATAGCGCTTCACGGCGTGTCTGAAGTATCAATTCAGCTTGTAAGATGACTACCTCTAGGATGTTCCAGACCCCCGATGGCTGTATTGGAAAATTGCAACGGCATGCTCGTCGAACGAATCTTCAGGGAGTTGATTTTTATTAAAACTTTATAAAAGAGATACTTGATCATGCACCTAGCTATTCCATTATACGTTATGTTATCACTGTTATTAACAGTGTTGTGAGGAAAACTTCAGTTTAGAATTTAGATACAGTTTTGGTCGTATAGTGAGGTAGAGGGGTATTGTTAAACACAAAAGATGTTTTTCCGCGTCGGTGGGTCGGTTCGGGGATTCGAAAGAATGCGTACCGACTGGCTTGTGATATTTTATCACGGATGGAAAGGAACTTAGGGATTCCACTGTTTGTTTGAACAAACGAGCTCCAAATGCGTTGCGGAAATGCAAACTCGCTTTTATTTCACGAATCTAAGCAATACAAAGGGATACCAAGCTTTTAAGGTAAAGATACAATAGTTACGTTCACGAAATAAACCAGTGTTCCGGCAAATTCATTTGTATATCGCATTCTCATGTTCAAAGGTTTGTTTATATTATATTGCCTAAGGGAAAAACAATGTTGCTTATAAAGTAGTTAAATTGTGATATTATACCGATGCGCTTTTTCTGAAGTGAATATGGCATAAACAATATTTGTTCAGACTGTAATGTGTGCATATGGCGGGGAGCAGGGTGATATTTGCATATTGGCATCGCAAGCTGTCTTAATTTTGGCGTAATGTGTAGCGGGGGTCGAGATTGTGGCGCTGTCGTCCTGCCGAGCGTCGGGGGGAGGGTGAGGCGCCCACATGTTGCTGTTACAATGCAATTTATTGTTTCAATCTGTGTACACGCAGAAATTAGAATGACATGAATATTGGATGCGTTCAAATGTATATTTTGGATGGAAATTGTTTCCATCGCCATAAATTGGAGACTGAACGCAAACATCACACTGAAACTTAATTAAAACCATATTCTCGTTATGAAATCTTAATAGAAACGAGCTGCCGGAGCTGACATATCCAATATTGCAATTTGAGTATGTGACTGTCGACAGCGGATACCATGTCTTTATGAATGTTGAAACGAATATGACAAAAGCCTCGATGGACGAGTCGGATCCAGTTGACACAATGGCCTGTCGGAGCAATGTCCGATTTCGCCCTTTGTACGCAAAGTCTGTTTTAATAGACTGCAATAGAGTTAGATTGCTTTCTCCCTGTCGGATAAAACACTGAAAACGTTTTATGATGAAAATTCTCGCTATTTAAAGAAGCGGGATTGTTCGCATAAGTGTCCTCGAGAGGCCAAAACATGGCGAGTTGGAAGCAATAAAAATACCAGCGTAGGGTCAATCAGGTTAAGTGTTTTGTCCGACGACTGGTCTCCAAAATAATATATTTTATAAGAGATTTATATTTGAGAGGATAGAAAATTCTTGGAATATGTGGTGATGCTCGAAGGGCTCGCTGCGACGGTCTGGTATTCCACCCACTCGCGCGCAAACCTCAACGGCATACATTCTTATCGGGGTGAATTATATAAATGTTATTTACTTCAAATCTGTGTTGAATGTACGAAACTATTCGACGTGAAAGAAATTTTATTATTTTCGATCATTATTTAGGTTCCATTCTTTGATGACGACCGAATGGCGGAGTGGGTAGTGTCCTGCCTGCGACACCGAGGTCGCGGGTTCGATTCCCGCTTAAGACAAATCTTTGTGTGCATGAACATGGGGGTTTGTCTTAGTCCGGGTGTTTCTTTCTATGTATAATAAGTATGTATTTACGAAAGAAAAGTATATATGTATTAGTATCAGTTATTCTAGTAACCATAGTACAAGCTCTGCTTAGTTTGGGACTAGATGACGTTGTGTGTAAGATGTGTGATATTTATTTATTATTTAACTAATACGCTCTACAACTATGAAAAGGTTACGGCATTTATTACGGCCTCTTTATTTGCAAGGTATCAATACATTATGGTTCAACCCCTTCATGAGATCAGCAATACTTTTGTGTAGATCTGCAACAGGTAGGGCGAGGGTGCTTCCTCACAAGTAGTTCGTCAACTTATAAAAGGGTGATGGCACAACACACACTTGACTCACTTGATCAACTTGAGATGGAATTTTATGACAACCTTATTTGAGAAATTGAGCTGGTACATGCAAAGCAAATAATGATTGATTCTTGAATATCTTGTTTGTAAAGGAGCGTGCAGAAAAGAATACGTCAGAGAAGTGGAATCACCATCTTAACTTTCGATTGAGAAATGTGTTGTAGTGAATTATAAAACTTCTAAAAAACTACAATAAACTCGCCAGTAATTATATATTTCACGAAATGATACATTTCGCATCTTAAAGCTTATTATATTTTTATTATATAGCTTCTTAAATTAAATGTCCAGACAGCTGTAAGTCCCAAAAACATTGGAATCGTCAACGAACATTTTAATAGCATTAAGAATGAATTTTAATATATTGTTAATGAAACTTTAGAGGAGACGGCAGTTTAATTAGCTCAAAGCCGTCTGTCTGCAAATTCTGCAGGTCCTACACTTTTCATAATTTATGGAATACCAATTTTTGTCTCAGTAAAGCACGTCCTGGACTCTTGCCCCCCTAGCATAGGGCCGTGACAAAGTATGCAACTCAACTTCTTCAATATGGACTCTCAACTTTCTCAGTAGAGTCATTCACGTTCACAACATTCTGAATACGTACGTGAGTAAAATCGTCATGTAATTGACTGTATTTTATTATTAGGTCAAACGGACATGGCACATGGAGGCATTTTAAATATTGTAAATAGAAGATTTTACTGAAAAAAACTTTTTTTTAAATTCTTAAAACAATTTAAAGTACATTCTAAGATTTTTGAAAATAGAAAACACTCACATAACAGGTGAAGTGTGGGTAGTGTACACCCTTCTGGGTGATATAGGCGTAATGTAATGTTCGTTCGCGTTATGTGATTCAAAAATTAGAGACATTGTAAAACATTCATTATGTCTCATCAAGTAAAAAGGTAAAATTTTATAAATTTATATTTTTTTAATAGTTGCGTAATTACTTGTCAAGTTGCCATGCTAGCTCTACATCTTCCTGTAACAGCGAGATATTAAATTGAAGTGGCACCTTCTCAAATTTTAATGGCGCGACACTATAGGCAAACATGTTAAAAACAAACAGTATTATATCTACGTTAGTCCCTAGTACTTAACGAAAGGTACATTTGCATATAGATTTTATGGAGGTACTTAGGTATATCGTAGGCAACTTCGCGTCGTGTCTTTACTCCCAACTTCTTGATTGAGTTCCAAGACGTTTTGATCGATTTTTGATTAAATTTGTATACCAGGGTGTAAGTTAAATAAGTATGTGTAGGTATACATATACATACCTCTAGCATACCTATTGAAGAGTGAAGAGAATGGATAAAGGTGTAGTCTCTTGAAGACATCTTGAACTAATTTTAAATTTGAACTGTTTCTAATACACATAGATATAAATTTACAAAAAAAAAACGAACTAAATTACAAAAAAATGCACTAAAAAGTAAGAAATACTCAAGTTATATATTTAGCCTCGCCTCATCTGTATTTAACTTGAAATAATACGGTAAACCGCCTTGAGATGCCTATATTTAAAGAATTATCCCCGTACTTCCAACCGTTGAGGAGTTGTACATTCTAGCATCAGCTCAGCAACATGAAATGCTGACTGCTAGATGATAATATCTGCAGCAATTTACTTAACACCCGCCTACAAGTTTGATTGTATCTATACCCAATAGCGGACTAAGTACGATTCTGTTAATGTTTTTATATTTTTTTTTCTAATTTATTGTATGTAACCAAGATGAGGAAGCAAAAAGGTAAATTTGACAATACGTGTTCTTAAAAATGCAAGTGGTAGTTAATATTATGTTGCACAATTATCTTTTCATATTACAGTTTGTTTGTAATTAAGCGTTGCTGTAAAACAAGAAGAGGTATGTACAAAATCTAATTGTTTTTAGAGTGCAGTGCACGCGTGGGTATCTAACTACCAGTTACGTACTGTATCAGACATCTACTCTAAAGGATCAAAATGTTTTATTTATAAAGGCTGCATACAGTCTGCAAGGAAGCGAGTATCAAGACTAGTCGCAAGTTTATAACTAGCCGAGCTATGCTAGCTACTTGTGTAAACATTTGAAGTTTCTGTTTGTCCTGGAATAGGTTTAAGATTAAAATTGTTATACCATTAATATGGGAACTAGCTAAGTGGACTAATTTTGCATGAGTGCTTTATAAATACACCAGCTTCCGCCTGCGTCTTCGCCTAAAAATATAGCAAAATATTTTTTTATTACAATATCGTTGTGATGCTTAGAGGATCTAATAAGCGTTAATACAAGCTTAAAAGAAACGCGAACACACCTAGTCCGAACCGGCAAAACCTACTGGCGGCTACTAGTTTGAATTTTATGATTCGTTGTGTTAAAATATTATGAAAACTCGTACTCATCTATACGTTTACATAAAAAAAAGTAACATAAAGGATGTTTTCATACAACCAATTTGAAATTCGTTTCGTTTTGTGTGTTCCATGCAGATTGTATTTTTTCTCAGTAGCTAATGTGAAAATTGACGTTCTGTCGGAAGTCTTAGGTGTGTCGTCGACATTACTAAATTATTATAATATAAGGGTGATGGAAGGCGGGCCCGGGGGAGGTGGGGGGACGGATGCTAATTGGAAATACATGAGAATTTGCATTTTACTTTGTCTGCGGAACCCCCGCTGTCTCGCGGAGAATCCCTTTGTCGATCCTAAGTGCACCTTTGCATCGTCAACTTATTAATAAATACAACTTATAACAGAAAACAACAGACCTAGAATGCAAATATTTTTGTTTTGAAACGATTTTTGCTCGTCGAAACATTAATTGTTTTTAGTGTTATAAGAAAACCTATAATATAGACGATATATCTACTATTTATCTACTTTAAACGACCGCATGGCGGAGTGGGCAGTGTATCTGCCTGCGACGCCGAGGTCGCGGGTTCGATGCCCGCTTAAGACAAATCTTTGTGTGCATGAACAATTGGGTTTTTCTTAGTCTGGGTGTTTCTATGTATGTAAAAGTAAAAATATATACAGGGTGTATTTTTGAAACGGGGCAGTAAGGGCAAGTACCTTAACCGTTGCAGTTACAGCAAAACGTTCTTAAAAGACCTTCCCTAACTTTTTGGGACATTTTGAACTGCATTCACAGATTTTGTAAAAAACTTACAGTTAGCAAAAAAAATGCAAAAAGTTCAAGTTTTTTTTTTATGCCAATCGATTCTATTTCATGTGGGGATCAAAAAACTCTATGGGACCATTTTAGCTTTCAGTACTAGAAAAGACAGAAATCGCCAAAAACGTTTCCCATACATTTCGGCAACAGAAACGAATTTCTACGATGGTCTAACTTTTTGTTATGGCCTGGAAGTGGGTATTATTGACTGTAAAGTAAATAAAAAGAATTTTTACCCTCAAATTTCGAATTTGATTCGAAAATCTGTGTGTTATACTTAGTTTCAGCTGAGAAACTTCGTATGAGTTATTAATTAAGGATTTTCGCTAAAATGTCTTCTAATCGTGAAAAAATTGACTTATTAGAAGCGTATTTTGAAAGAACCCTGCAATTCCAGGTTTTTCAAAAGATTTGTAATAACCTTTCTTCTTGGCACATGCCGCAACGGATACTTATTGCGGTACCACACTAATGCAGCTCCCGCATTTCGATTATTGACAAAATACGCTTCTAATAAGTCAATTTTTTCACGATTAGAAGACATTTTAGCGAAAATCCTTATTTAATAACTCATACGAAGTTTCTCAGCTGAAACTAAGTATAACACACAGATTTTCGAATCAAATTCGAAATTTGAGGGTAAAAATTCTTTTTATTTACTTTACAGTCAATTCTACCCACTTCCAGGCCATAACAAAAAGTTAGACCATCGTAGAAATTCGTTTCTGTTGCCGAAATGTATGGGAAACGTTTTTGGCGATTTCTGTCTTTTCTAGTACTGAAAGCTAAAATGGTCCCATAGAGTTTTTTGATCCCCACATGAAATAGAATCGATTGGCATAAAAAAAAAATTTGAACTTTTTGCATTTTTTTTGCTAACTGTAAGTTTTTTACAAAATCTGTGAATGCAGTTCAAAATGTCCCAAAAAGTTAGGGAAGGTCTTTTAAGAACGTTTTGCTGTAACTGCAACGGTTAAGGTACTTGCCCTTACTGCCCCGTTTCAAAAATACACCCTGTATATATATGTATTAGTATCAGTTTTTTTTTTTTTTATACTTCTCCCACAGCGAACGAACGTGTAGTCCTGATGGTAAGTGGAGTACAGCCCATGGACATCAACAATCCACAAAAGCAGATTATAGATGCATCGCTGCAGCTGAGGACTACGGTGGTATGCCTCATGTGCCAGTAATTTCAGGGCCTGATCTCACCACCAAACCGGAACACAGTAATGGAAGTACTACTATTTGGCGACAGGTTAAAGGTGAGACGGTGGTGCTGCCACCCTCGAGCTCATTCACAAGAGCTCTACCACCAGTATTCTAGTACACATAGGACAAACTCAGCTTAGGTAGGGACTGGATGGCATTGTTTGTAAGTTGTGAGATATTATATTTATAAGATTTTGTGAGGAAGGACGCGTTCTAGTTTTAAACTAGACATCAATTATTTTATGTATGTATTTCTGCTACTTAAAACATTTGTAAGCAATTACTTATAATAACATTTTTTTTTAACTTACCTCTGTTTTCTTTATCACGCAACGCGTATGTTATAAACCTTTTAAAAACATTAGTTTTATTTAATTTGAACCTAAACAGTTTAACTAAAATTGATTTAAGATACAGTAATTTAAATCATATTATTTTGATAAGAAATTAATAGTTTATTTCATTATTAAGATTATTTTTATTTGCTCTGTAGTTATAATGTTTGTTGACGTGTTTAAGCGCCCCTTGGGGTTTATGATAATAAATTATTTAACTTTGACTTCGACTTTGATTATATTACCAAAATACTGATTTCAAAACTACAATAATTAGAGCTCATAAAATACCTTTCACGATTTTAATGAAATAGATGTGATCTTAAATTTGTATATTAAAATGAACCCACGTCACCAAAAATCATTTCTACATTTTACAGCAAAAGATATTAATTCTAAAGAGTATTAGAAAGAAACACGTTACATTGAATTTTCGAAGCATATTTCAGCCAAGTTTAAATCTGCACGACAATTCCCTCGGAGTATTTTAAGTTTCGTTCACGTTCGTCTCAATGAGAGCCGAGCGGTTGGCAGGTGCTATAGATACATTTGCATTTGTTGATCTCACTTAATTTATCTGTAATGGGCTTAGAAGAGCTGGCGCGCTGGCACTGATTGCCAGACTCCCCGGGGTATATGCTTGTGAGCATAAACAAACCTTAAAACTTACAGCGATGGAAATTCAGCGGCTTCTGAAGAGGGAGTGTGCGTTTGAATTTTGAGATTTATTATTTTTCGGCTAATAGCTATTTTTATCGATAAAACATAGTTATTTTCTATGGGCATGGACTATTTCCACATCTATTTTAATCAAGATCGACCAGGTAGTTTTAAGCTTATTCGGTTCAATCAAGAAATCTATATTTATTTATTTTATTTTTATTTTTACAAAATGTGTTGAGTTTTTTTATTGACGATCCTTATAAAGAGTTCGCACATGGAATTATCTAATATGCTGACATTCCCCAAGTTATTTTTTTATGTAAAAAGTGTTTGTAAGTAGAAAGTTCGTGTTTCAGTTGAGTGCATGGTTGGGCGCGTGGTTAAAGCGGTCGCCTCGCCGCTTTCAACTGCGCTCGTGTTGTGGGTTCGATCCCCACATGGGAAAGATTTGTCCTTTGTGTCATGTGGTGTGCTTTGTGTGTGTGAAATGTATGTTAGTGAACACCCCCACGACACAGGAGTCATACATAGCGTAGGCTTTGTTGTTTTAAAGAAAAAGAAAAAAAAAAGTTGTTTTAAACATATTTTTATTTTTCAGGTGGAACTCACTCAATGTATGTTCAGTTAACTATACCAAAGTAAACAAAAATAGCATCTTAACGAAAGATACCCAAAATGTAGTTGTTAAAAATGTATTCACATAAACCTAGCGACCAAAACCGAGTGCAATATTATTTACTCGAGTCAATTTAAAACTCCCTTGTGACCAACGTCATCAATTCAATATTTCGATAAGATCACCTTAAATCACATTTTCAATATGCACACATTTATATTGCTGAAGGCTGAAAGGGTGAAGGTCATTTATCTTGGGAGAGGGAACGTATGGGAATGAAGGTTTTTTTTTAATTGTGTTGACAAATTATATTGTAAACATTGCATTAATTATAAGACTAGAGGCCACGTGGTACCTACCTCGGTAAAAAAAAAACCTATTATTATATCAGGTATGTTATTCGGTGAAGATGTAGTTTCTAATTGTGTCTTTTTTGTAATATTATAGTAGTTATATAGTAAAATCGTAATCAAATAAATAATAAATAAATATTTCACAACTCACACACAACGCCTCTAGTCCCAAACTAAGCAGAGCTTGTACTATGGGTACTAGAATGACTGATACTAATACATATACTTTTCTTTTGTAAATACATACATATTATAGATAGAAACACCCAGACTAAGACAAACCCCCATGTTTATGCACACAAAGATTTGTCTTAAGTGGGAATCGAACCCACGACCTCGGCGTCGCAGGCAGGTATACTACCCACTACGCCACCCGGTCGTCAATTGCTATAACCCATCTATATAATTTGGTCGAAGCTATAACCTAAGTATTTTAATATTGTGATAGATTTCACACATCGTGTAGAAAAATATCTACAACTCGTACGAATTAACTGTGCAACTCGCTCTGTGACGTCATCCGGACGGTATCGTTTGCAAAAAAAAGAGAATTATTAAAAAAATACAAATTACCATTTTTAACCCCCGACCAAAAACCACGGGGTGTTATAAGTTTGACGTGTCTGTCTGTCTGTGTGTGTGTGTGTGTGTGCGTGTGTCTGTGTGTTTTTAGCCATGTGTGGACATCGATCTAAGATGGCCGCCGCTACAGAATGGCGGATTATTTTTTTCTCCTCGACCCCCTTAATATGGGTATCAAATGAAAGGGTTTAACTAGTAGAATACAACGCACTAAAATAAATTTAAAATCCAAAATGGTGAATTACATATTGCGTTGCGGGTTTTTAAATTTTTAATTTAATTCCCATGTTTTTTATGTCGATAAAAGGTCGTTTTGATGGGGGAAGACAACAGGGGATATAAACTGTATTTAGATAATTAAAACGAGTTGTGTGCAACGGTAACAAAGATGCTATCGCTACTGAGCGCTTACGGCGAATGCAGGGCGCCGCGCGGGGAAGCGGGAGACGGGTCGCATTCCAACGGAGTGCACAGTTGATTCGTACGAGTAGTACGTTGTTATAAATAATATAAACGTTGTAGAAAATAATCTTAATATTATGGGTAAGGTGTTTAACATCGACACATCTACACTTAATCTTATATGTTTTGGTGCCATGTGATAGGGACGAGCTCATTGCTATTTCCCGGCACAATGCCAGAACGTGCTGCCATTGGTTGCATTTCTGCCGTCAAAATCCCAAATAGCAGTTTTGCTCGACCCAGGGATCGAACCATTGTTAGTTGCATAGCCATTAGCCCAACGAGGCATCCAATATGGTGAATTACCATCATCAATACAAATAAATAAAATCGAAGTGTCTGTTTTTAATGTTAAAATAACAATGTTTTTTTTCTGTTGATATAGTTATTTGCACAATACCTATGCAGAAAAAAACAGTTTAAAAATTTGTATCTGTCTATCTGTCTGTCTGTCTGTCTTTCTGTTTGTAAAAATTAAGATGCAGGTAACTGACTACAAAGCACGTAACATAGGCTACTTTTTATTGAACACGCAATCAACACCACAGGCGAAAGTTTTTTTTTTTTTGGTGATCTGTGTGAACACAATAAGCCATTCAGATGGGGTGTTTTGATTTGTCTTGTTATCAGACGGGATTCCTATTAAACCCTTTCATCTTGTGTCTCTAAACCTAACTGTTAGTGATATATACGATCCTCGTATATATATTTGTTGCTCACGTAGTAAGGGATATCTAGCATTGCTCTTAATGTCTTGCTTTGGAATCTTTCTAGAATCTCTATGTTGCTATTGCTAGCGGTACCCCACAGCTGGATTCCAGGCGAAAGTGAGTTTATTTTTTTTTTAGCGCTAATCTCAAGAACTACATTACGCTAAACTTCACGGGAGCAGTGCAGTAAGGTTTAACGCGGTTCAAAGCGCGGGAGCAGCTACTACTTAATATAATGAATTACACGTGGACGAAGTCACGGGAAAAAAACCGTAAATAAAATGATGGAGTGTAATCAATTTGCAGTCTCATGAACGTTGCGATGGAAATTCAATAATCTTGTTTCTGATTACGCTGCGAGTGACACAAAAAGTTCATATTGTGTCAATTTAACTTCTAATCACTTTTTAAATACGTTAGCACGGAGACGAGCGCCGATCAACGAATAAATTTGAATTTATTAACAAACTGATTCGTGCCCGCCCTGCGGACTACTCGAGGGGAAACAAATTGATTTCTTTTTTGTGAAATTTCATTCAATCATTATGCGAAACCTTAATAATAAATGCGGGGCATTTATCAGATAAACTATAAATTCAGACAACAATAGAATCTATGCATAAATAGAAATAATAACGGGGGAATCTTATCTCATCTAAAATATTTAATAATCGCAAGAGAAATTCTTTAAGCATCGTTTATAGAAATCCAATTTATTATTTAAACAAAAGTGCTATGATGGCGAAGGTTTGCACACATTCCTGTGATATTAAACTGAGCTGGCCGACAAAGGAAGCGTTCGAGCATCAATTGATAATTAATATTAGTGATGCAAGGCATACGAATACATATTCGTATTCGCAGAATATCGAAAGGGTATTCAATGAATATTATGGATAGCAATGAATATTTTTAAAACAAATTATGGTTTTACTATGCCTTTTTTGATTTTATACAATGTTATGGTTGAAAAATTTAGAATCCAGCTGGATTCGAACCACCCCCTAGGTAAACGAATTGGCAAAGCAACCTCCTTTCTCAACCCTTTTCTGCTGACTCAATAGGTAAAGCTAAATACCTTAGCCAGATGATTAGTGATAAGTGACTTAGTCTCATACAGTACGATTGGGTTTAGACCAACTCGATACTGTCGAGAGATGTCGCATTTTAATCAAATACTTATATATAGTATTTTTTTACTATACATAGCACTTTTCGATAGCTGATAAAACAGATAATACCGGCTTCATATAAAAGATTGTGTATTTTTTTATATCTCAATGTGGTGGCATTGACTTATGAGTACAATAATTAGGGTATTTTTATACATAGATATAAAATGCAAAAAGTTTTGTTAATCCCTTTTATACGTTTAGTTAATTTTCATTGAAACTGAGTTATGTTGCACATACACAAATAGGGTACAGTAGAGAGTAGAGTGTTCTTTATTGTACACCAAATTTACAGTTTGGCAATATATACAAGAACAAACTTAAATTATTTTTAAATGCACAATGGGCGGTCTTATTGCTAAATAGCTATTACCTACAGATAAGATAATGGTTTAAGTGCGTTTTTCTTTTAATAAAAAGAAAAACGCACTTAAACCATTATCTTACAATTTGTATTCGTCGCATGAAGTTGTACTACTCGTATTCATTATTAAAGAAGAATTCACTACATCACTATTGAGTATATTGTTTTATTATAAGCCCCATATCTCTTTGGAACAACACCGTGCCCAATGGTGGCGCAGCGATGCGTGCATAATATCGTAATGCTATTAAATGTTTAGATACTAATTATGAGGGCCTTTGTTATAAATTCGCCCGCCTGATTTTGTGTATCGTCAATATATACGTTGCTTGGCTGTTGCCAAAAGAATGCGAGTGTTTTGGATTAAGCTTATTACGATGAGAGAAACGTTTTGAATTGTAAATGTTAGACGTTAGAGGATAAAAGAGGAGCGTCTGTAAGAAAATATGAAACTGCGAGAAAGGAAATGTGAAACAGTGAAATAATAATACAAATAGGTATTTATAATAATATTATACATGCTAACTGCCTCGATGGTCTAGTGGTTAGTGTATGCGCCTCTCACAACGAGGGTTCGATTCCAAAAAAGGGTCAAAGTGTTATTTGTAAACTTGTCGCCAGGAAACTCAAAACAGCAGCACGGAGTTGGAATCGTGCCTGGTGAATGGCGATAGGCTCGCCCCCTATCGCATGGGACCTAAACATAACAAGTGAAATGTGAGTGTTGTACACCTCTGCCACAGATTTCTAGGTAATATAGGCGTGATGTTATGTATGTATTGTAATAATATAATTAGGGCAAAAGCTAACGATACCGTATCTTTTTTGGTACCATAATCACTTTATTAAATTTGAAAGTTAACCCTACCTAACCGACTGTCTGTTACGCCTACACGTGCTAGTATGGAGATAGTTCAATCAGATAGGGTGTGCTTTATGTGTGTGAAATGTTTGTTAGGAAACATCCCTGTTTAAAAAAAACAAATTCGAAAAAAGAACAAAAAAATAGTTCAAGCCCCCAGCCGGCCTACAAGCGCGAGATAGATTTTGTCGCATTCTGTCATTTTTCCCCATATAAAAATATGACAAAAAAGTGACCCCCAGGAAGGACATGAGCTACTTTTTATCGATTACTACGCGTGCGGAGCCCTAGCAGAAGTTAGTATCATTGTGATTTGTAAAGGCGTAATAGGCGCTTAAAATACTTAAGTAGTAAAATACTTAAGTTTATTCATAATTATCTTAATCATAAAGATAATTCTTAACTTAATATAATAACTATGAATACATATAAAATACTATATGATCTCACGATAAAACCTACATTTCACACACAATAAACCACACCAAATTTATAGGTAGGTATATTACATTGTTATATTCACATAAAATACAGCACATCGCTATCGCAAACTGTTTTCAAGCAATTACATGTAAGTCTTTAGTCGTGTGTGAATTTAATATGGCTGCGGTGAGATCGTGTGAGAAGTCATATATTATGAGTAAAGGTT
This sequence comes from Hypena proboscidalis, assembly GCA_905147285.1. NCBI lineage: Eukaryota > Metazoa > Arthropoda > Insecta > Lepidoptera > Erebidae > Hypena > Hypena proboscidalis. The sequence goes on from LR990132.1 coordinate 6,947,379, forward strand.
GTGCAGTCTCAGCCAGTCGCGGTCACTTGATTGATTGCTAACGCTAGGGAGTTATCGCGTACACACTGAGCAACAAAAAGTTGCTTCTAAGTTGCTGTTTTTATGTTTGTATTGACTGAGCAGTTACTTCCGATTTTCAACTTTACTTATACCTTGATTAAGTAGACATGTATAATTTTTTTTGCTCAAATTCAGTAATTAAGTAGTTGTAAAACTACAACTATTAAACTGATTTCTTTAAGAAGGGCATCAATAAACTGCCACTGCGTTGGCAAAGATGCATTGATTGCATAGGTAAGAAATAAATAATACATAAAAAAAATCGTTTAACCTTTTTTTATACAAAACGGCAATTTCATAGGTCTAATATAATTGTGATTTGTAAGGCGTAATAAGCGCTTAAAATACTTTTATTAATAATTATTTCATTCATAACTTAACTAAATATAACTATTAAAATATATAAAATACTATATGATCTCACGATAAAACCTATATTTCACACACAATAAACCACACCAAATTTATAGGTATATTACATTGTTATATTCACATAGAATACAGCGCATCGCTATCGCAAACTGTTTTCTAGCAATTACATGTAAGTTTTTAGTCGTGTGTGAATTTAATATGGCTGCGGTGAGATCGTGTGAGAAGTCATATATTATGAGTAAAGGTTGTGCAGTCTCAGCCAGTCGCGGTCACTTGATTGATTGCTAACGCTAGGGAGTTATCGCGTACACACTGAGCAACAAATAGTCGCTTCTAAGTTGCTGCTTTTATGACCGATTTTCAACATTACATGTACCTTGATTAAGTAGACATATATGTATTGTAAATATTGTTTGCCCAAATTAAGTAGTTGTAAAACTATAACTACTAAACCAAAACAATAGGTAAATTATCCGAAAAGCTATTGATGATGGTTATCCATTATTAAAGTTTTAACAAGGTTATATAGTTATTGAGAATTTCAGTGAATTTGGTTTTACACAATAAAACTAAGCAAGTAGAAAAAAATAAGGAACCTTTTTAAACACGTAACACTTATGGATTTGTCAAGCATTGTGGGACACTAGCCTTAGTCACCACTTAAATAAAAAAACGGCATTGATTCAACAGAACGACACACTGTAGTGAGCTGATAGTTGGGCAACTAACGCTAGCATTTTTTTTGCAATAACCAGTCTGTCAGTCTGCCCAGAACTGAAACAAAAACTAATTACACTTTTAGTTTTAATTTCAGACATTTCAGATGCTGAAATTGAAATTAATACCTTTTGTGAGTTTACTTTTTCCTTTAACTTTTTACTTTGGAGAAGGTTTTCGACATTATTGCGTAGCACTTATATTAATGACGGTTTCTCTGAGCAACAAATTGTTTTTTGACACTCGTTTTTCAAAAGTGCTGAGTAATTTTATCATTATAATGAAAAAAATATAGTGTATTTTCAAAATATTATAATAAAAAAACAAATAAAAACAATTTAAATACTAAAAAAATACCTTTTGTATTTTTGTAATGTATAGTTACGTTTATACTGACATTTTGTGTTTTAAATAAAACTACATAGATACCCATCTGGCAGAGGTGTACAACACCCACATTTCACCTGTTATGTTTAGGTGCATTGAGATAGGAGGTGTGCCTATCGCCATCCACCGGGCACAATTCCATCTCCATTCTGTTATCGTACATTTCCCGACAGAAAGTTCACTAATAACACTTTGCCCGACCCGGGAATCGGACCTTAGACCTCGTGGTGAGAGGCGCATACGCTAACCACTAGACCATCGAGGCAGTTGATAAAATTAAGATTTAAATATTTTTTATGATGATAATGGTTAAAATCTGAATATTGATCAATTCATGCAACTATTCCTTAGATTTTTATTTACCTTGCATAATATATGTACACAATTATACTTCAGAGCTATACCTCCAATCTGTCAACACACGAAAAGCTCACGAAATTCGCAAACAGCAATTTTAATATCCTAGCGCCATTTGCATTCGCTTAAAGAGTATTTTAGGCGCGCACGTCAGCAATATCGAAATGGCCGCGTGTACCGAACTCGATTCAAAATAGATTTAGTACACGCATGACTGATGGTGTAAAGACACTAACGACTTATTCATACGACACGACCCTGTGACGACATTTTTTAAAGGGTGGAACGGTCACCATTAATCTGAAGCTGCGAAATTGGCTGGTTAAGTGTTTAGGCTGTCTTTGTTTTTTCGTTTGGGTGTGAGAGGGACAAAGCTGTGTCATTTTTCATCCTTTTTAGGTTGTACATATGGCGGGCATTGTGATTTGTGATTGTAAGGAGATATTTTACTTTGAAAAGTTGTTTCTGAGTTTAAGCAAATGTCGTTTATTAGGTAACTGTCGTAATTATATGTAGCGAAACAATGCATGTAACATACATTTTGCATAGATGACTGTGGTGATATGTGAAAAATAATTCTTTATGTTTGCAAACACTATATTTATAACCCCTCATAAAAAAATACCGTTTACTTATCTTAGGCATGAGATTTATTTCAATTATTATTATAGTACCTAGTAGCTTTTTAAAATACTAAGAAAATACAAATTTTCTAACACAAGCGGTGTGGGCTCTATGCCTCGGACAGACGGACAGTCGGACATGGCGAAACTATAAGGGTTCCTTGTAGGTACGGTGGGCCAACGTGTTAGGAACGCAGGGCAAAAACTTCTAAGTCATCGTTAATACTTTTTATACCTGTTATGGATAAGTGCGTTACATATCTAAATAGTGGGTATATTACACTTCCTAACTATGTAGTTCATACATGCATATCTATTGCAGTCAGTTTTCACTATGGCGAAGAAGTTTTTATCCTGCATGTAGCGGCGGTATCATGACAAGTATTAGGTAGTATAATAAATAGGTGTTAACAGAGAGTATACATATATACCACTTTCAAGACGCTACCGTTGGACAGCATTCCGCCAGGCAATACCACCGAGCCTGATCGGAGGATCCTCCCTTTGTGGTGGAGGAACATCACACCCTGTTCCTCTACACTGCATACCTAATTGCTTAGCCCACTGTGTTACGGAAACCTTTAAAATATAGCACCATTTAAATAAATCGCGATAAAAATTGAAAACGTTGCTGTTCAAGACAAGCATCTCGCGTTACTTGCTATGTGAATGGAGATTAAATTTACATTGTTAGCTTTACAGCGTAGCGTCTGTTGTTATGGTAAGGTATTCATGAGAGCAAATGTTCAGTCCCGAGGCGAGCGGAGCTGCGTGGCGGCGTGCAGCTATGGCGGAATCACTCGTGTGCTAACTTATGATAATTATATTTGGTATTATCCGCCCAAAGCTACGAACAGGAAGCGAGCTTATTCATAAAATATTAGCATTAGATACTATTAAGTAATTTAATCAAGCATTAGTATTTGGTAAATTGTATTATATTTAAGAAAAAGATTACCTTTCGAGTTAGAATTACCTCAAGAGATTTTTTTTTATTGCTTATTATTCCTGAGGAGCGTGTTTTCATATTAACGTATTATGGGTTTAATTTTAATATTATTAAGTTTTATCTATTTTTATAGACTAATCATATCTAAAGCACTAAAATGCATGTTTATTCGTAGTCATTTTGTTTAAATTATTTTAATCATGATTTAAATTACATACATACAAACAAAAAAAAAATCTATTTTGAATTAATCAAAATATTTATTTTAGTGTTTTAGAAGAAGAAGACGAAACAGTGTTTTGGAATGATCTGTTTATAAAAAAAAATAAAACTTAATAATATTATAGTTAAACCCATATAACTTTTGTATGGAAAACAACCAACATATTGTTTGCTCTTAACTTTTTGATAAACCTCAGCAAGTTATATATTTTACTATAATTGATATCAATAGAACTTTCCGTTTCTATAATTAATATCGACTGTAGCTGTTGTCCGCGACTTCTTCCACGTAGAATGAAAAAATCTTCACTTAAATTTTCAATCTTCCTGACCCAGTTGTTTGTTCATTCACGGTTACAAGTGTAAGTTATGCAAGAGTTAATTGCCTAGTGGCTCTCAAGTTTAGTAGTTCAATATATCATGCAAACTAAATAGCCTTTCAAGATTAATGCCTTAAGGAACCAGCCTCTTAGGGCGGACAATTCAAGGGATGACCGCAACCCATCAGTGTCTAACGCGTGCTCTTCTCAATGAAAAGGAAGTGTTGGTTCTGACACCTGTGTCTATGGTGCAAGTTGTAAGCGAACGAGGGTATTACATAGTAATTTTAAAGGCTAATAGGCAATCGAACTTGGTGTCGACCAAAACACAACCCGGCGTATTAATAAAAACCACGAAAGCTTCGCGGCGTTACGTTCAGATAACCGTGTCGCACACGAACGTTCGTGGTTCGGCCATGGTTTTTTATCTGTGTGCAGTGCCGGTGAGTTGGGTGCAAGGTGCAAACGCCTGCTAAAGAAAAGTTCTTAATATATTGCTGTAATGCGTTCATTCATTTAGGATATTTTTGGTGTTAAGCGGGACAAATGGGATCTTCTTAGGGTTTTAATTGAATACTAGCTTTTGCTCGGCACTTCGTCCGCGTGGAGTTCCATATTTCCATGCTATTGACTTCAAAATTGAAGAATTGCCCTCATTCATGCACCTTCAGCCCCTAGCTAACCTATCATTAAATTAATTTATTTCATTTAAGAAACTTATCTGCAGAATTTTATGCAATTTCCTGCTAAACTGACAGCGGTCGGCGAGTGCCAGAATCAAAATGCTAAGGACTAGATTGACAAAATAAACTACCGGCCAAAGTGAAAATTTAATATTATACAGGGTGTATTTTCGAAACGGGGCAGTAAGGGCAAGTACCTTAACCGTTGCAGTTACAGCAAAACGTTCTTAAAAGACCTTCCTTAATTCAAAAGACCTTCCCTAACTTTTTGGGACATTTTGAACTGCATTCACAGATTTTGTAAAAAACTTACAGTTAGCAAAAAAAATGCAAAAAGTTCAAAAAATTTTTTTTTATGCCAATCGATTCTATTTCATGTGGGGATCAAAAAACTCTATGGGACCATTTTAGCTTTCAGTACTAGAAAAGACAGAAATCGCCAAAAACGTTTCCCATACATTTCGGCAACAGAAACGAATTTCTACGATGGTCTAACTTTTTGTTATGGCCTGGAAGTGGGTAGAATTGACTGTAAAGTAAATAAAAAGAATTTTTACCCTCAAATTTCGAATTTGATTCGAAAATCTGTGTGTTATACTTAGTTTCAGCTAAGAAAATTCGTATGAGTTATTAATTAAGGATTTTCGCTAAAATGTCTTCTAATCGTGAAAAAATTGACTTATTAGAAGCGTATTTTTAATATTGCGTATTATATTTTAAATTTGAACTTTTTGCATTTTTTTTCCTAACTGTAAGTTTTTTACAAAATCTGTGAATGCAGTTCAAAATGTCCCAAAAAGTTAGGGAAGGTCTTTTAAGAACGTTTTGCTGTAACTGCAACGGTTAAGGTACTTGCCCTTACTGCCCCGTTTCAAAAATACACCCTGTATTCACATTTAGCAAATCATGTGGTAATTATTATTGAGAATACGGGTTACTCACGTTACTTTAGCCGGGATATGCCGACTAGTTTCGTATCTCTTCACTCTCTAATGTCTTCACCTCACGTCGGTTTTAATAATATCATGTGGTAATTATTAATAATTTTACACTTAATCATATTTACCGTAACATATAGACGTGTCAAAGGCGACTTCTGTAACTTGCACTTCACCCTTAGTTGTACTGGTCAGTTTAAACAACCCCTTTACAAGTTCTTGAAGAATCACTCCCTAGAGGCGTCAAGTTGACCCTCATTGTTAAAACTTGTTCAATAAATAATTAATTAATTTTACTGATCTATGCATCTAGATATATTTGCCAAGGATTTGGTGGGGTAAGTAAGACTATGTCATTATATTATTTAATTCATTTAACATTTAATATTATTCACTAAATAGTTTTTTTATATAATGTTAAAGTTGAAAAATTAAGAATCCAGCAGGACTCGAACCTGCACTGAATATTATATAAAATACAAAAAGGCATAGCAAAGCTAAAAATTGCTTTAAAATATTACAAGTATTTGATAAAAATGCGTCATCTCTCGACAGTATTGTGTTGATCTTAATTCAAACTTACTGTATGTGACTAAGTGACTTATCACTCATCGCATAGGTGGCGCTAAAACCAAGTAAGGTTCATCTAGCTAAGGTATATATATATACCTATGACGCTGGCACAAAAGAGTTGAGAAATTTCGAGTATAGAAGTATACGAATCCATAGCTGAATTGGTATACCCAGGGGGTGCACGTTCGAGTCCTGCTGGATTCTTAATTTTTCAACTTTAATATTATATAAAATACAAAAAGGCATAGCAAAGCTAAAATTTGCTTTAAAATATTACAAATAGTTTTTTTTTATGTTACATAGAACCCCAGAAGCAATTACACTATCCAATGGTCCCAATAACAAGGCCAAATACACACCATTCACTCACACAAGCACACCCAGTCTCAGAACAAATCTTTGCGAATAACACAAAGATTTGTCCTATGTAGGGATCGAACCCCAGTGCAGTGGAGAACGGCAAGGCGACCGCTTAAACCACTAGATATATTAGTGAAATGGAATAAAGATACCTTTAATAATATAAAAACAGTTGACCCCTTTATATAAATAAACATAATTATTAAAAGTGAAAGTGCCAAAACCTTATTCAATGCTATCAATAGGCAAACTAATCTAAGAAAGCCTAGTTTATTGTTGTTTACCTTTTCACTGCCAAAAAGTGTCCACAGAAATTTTACTTTTTAATTTACGAAGTGTCCCGCTGTAAAGTTTAAGAAGATTATGTGTCTGTAAAACTAGTTGGAATTGTATGATTGTTATTACTAGGATCATAAATATACACTGGTATGTAACAACTATTAGTACTTATATTAAATAAAGAAATTTTAAAAACAAACAAAAACTTAAGTGCATGTTTGTTGGCGCCCATATTTTCAAAATTATTATTTTAATTTTGAGTTTGTATGTTGCTCAATTAATTATTTAAACAAATTAAAATAATGGCCACGAACAAACATGCATGTTTTAGATATGATTTGTCAAAAAAAATAGGTAAAAACTTAATAAAATAAAAGTTAAACCCTTAATACGTTAGTATGAAAACACGGCGCTCGGGAGTCTACCCTTAAGTTGCTTGAAATAAAGAATTATTATTATTATTACATCGTCAAATACATTTATAGGAAGAAAACGTCTTCTATTAAACAACTTCAAGTCCATGTTAGTTCGTCTTTAATTTACATAGGTTCTAATGAATCTCTACTTATTTTTAGATGTAAGATTTTATTTCCAGCTTCAAGTTATATTAACAAAATGAATCTCGGCGGCAGTAGCATTTCCCGTAGAGGAATATTTACAGTACAGGCGAGCACTTTCAGGCGGTTATTATGGGCGAGAAGTTTTCTCAGCTAACTACAAGTTACGCGTCTGCGGGGAAACTTCCTAATAGATCTGTACATGCTTATACCTACTTACTTTTGCTTAACTGTACTGTACTGAGTTTTGCATTCTACCAACGTTTTATGCGGTGTACAATGTTGTTTATTTATACTAGGGATGTGCCGACTAGACGGCTGACTGCCAATAATTTGGGATTAGAAGGGTTACAAAACTTGTGCCGCTCGGTAAACTGCAAGTGGTGGTGCGACAAACAATATGAAATCTAAGTTGGTTTTTGCTACATTTTACATTTTACCAAATCTTATGATCGGCTTCGCTAATCGGTAACGCATACAAGTTCAGTCACTAGACCACCGACTAATCGGCTAGCCGTGTACTCGGCCGAATCGTTTCGTCAGAGCCTCTTCAGTTGCTTAACATTTTTTTAATAAGTGTTTTCAATACTGCTAAGAGGCAATCTCAAATTGAGCTTCGTTTATGCGTGAAGAGCTGATTGATGCTGACTCAGGCCCCATTCCACTTTAAAGGGAAATAAAGAAAATTATATCCAAACCTCAGATTCAGATTCAGTTTCAGATTCATTTATTCACAAGAATGTAGTAGTACATAGGTGTTACATTACATATTAAGACACTGTGACATTCTACCATAACAACAATGGTGTGCAAATTTTAATTAGTAATTAATTTTAAGTAGTAAGTAAATTTTAAGTAGTAGCAAATTAAAATTAGTAATTAAATGTCAAAATTAAATTCTAGTTAAACTAACTCTCACGATTCCAATCAGAGTACCTAAAAGTACATATCTTTATTAAACTTTTAATTACATCCGCTGCGGCCTCAAAGTCTATTTCTATGTTCTCTGGGTTTGCTCGCGTGCTTTGTCTATGTCGGCGACTCAGATGACACAGCGTGCAGATGCGTGTATGTAATTTTGTGGAAGTAAATTGTTAAATTTAGCTTTTATCATCTTCTATTATATAAGTATATTTCTTGTTTATGTATTATATTACTGTATTTATTTACGTATGTAATAAGTATATTACATGATATATTTTATAACATTTTGTATATCTATGTACCTCTTGTATGTATTTTGTGTATTGATTTGTACTCGCTTCTGCCAAATATATATACTTATATATTCACATCAACACTGTAAACACTTCAGTTCTTTTCTCACATTATTGCACCTACCTTTGCTTTTCTCTGCACCACCCAAGGTTTACGGTTAGAGAATGCCACTAGGCATTAAGTCCGCCTCTGTACCTAAATATGTGCAAAAAGTTTAAATAAATAAATAAATTACGAACTTGACAAAATAAGGCTTTTAGATAGCAGTACAAATAAAGGTAAACATTTCACTTCATTTGCTATAATTACAGACCGTTTCTGTCATCTTAACCCTAGCCTTTCCTCTGAGATTTAAAGCTGTGATGCTATTTATTTACTTTATTTCAAATCTACCGTTTGCAAAGATTGTTAACAAGACAGGCGGGTGATTCCATCTGTTAGTACAAATTTAATCAGCTCCTGGCGATTATGTAGATTCGTCGCAAATGAACGATTCACCCTCATTCAAATTAGGCTTAGCGACGACTACCATCTACCACCTACCACCTGCAAAATTGCCTATTTATTGCGTAAACATGGCGCTTCACTAATTACTGATGTACTCTTAATCCGTTATGTAACTAAGGATTAGTAAAGCTAATCGATGTTTTGTATTTACAATCGATACAAAGTAAGATTCGATTTTAAAACATACTAGCTGCCGCCCCTTTGGTTCGTCGATAAAAAGAATCCTATATGTTACATAACATTACGTCTAAATTACCCAGTAGGGTGTGGCAGAAGTGTACAACACCCACACTTCACCTGTTATGTTTCGGTCTCATGGGATAGGGGGTGAGCCTGTCACCATCCACCGGGGACAATTCCAACTACGTGCTGCTATTGTAAGTTACCTAACGGTAAGTTCACAAAAAACACTTTTTATTTGAAATGTTTATATGTTAATCCAGACTATAAGCTATATTTGTGCTAAATTTCATAAAAATCTAACCGGTAGTTTTGCTTGAAATAGTAACAAACACCCATACCCATACAAACTTTCGCGTTAATTTTAGAATATTAGTAAGGAGTAAGGATAGGAATTAAGGGAAGTAGGTATATCAGGAGAGATGTAGGATGATGATGAAACACGTCAGAACAAACATGACAAGTAGGTACGTATAATTACACAAGCAAACAAGTATAATTTATTATATTTCAAATCCTTTGCTGACATCAACAACTATCCAAGTTTCCCTGTCTCACTGTTTGTCCGTTTCCAAGTGCCTAATTAGTTAGATGGGGCCCTTGTTGGTCAGTGGTCAGGCCAGTCAGGGCCCCCGTCTTACGGTTCGCGGCTGCCCTCAAGAATAATTGCACTCCTCGAACCGATGTCTGCGGCCGCTCACCCAGCAGATATTAATTAGCAAACTAACCCTTATATTTGTCTAATAGGTATATGGCTATCGTTTAAGGGTACCAAACATGACTGCCTAGTGCCTACCTGCTACGTTTTGAAAATGTTTTGCTTGATCGTCACGGTAAGGGCTTCTAACATAATAATAGATATTAGATATAACGGGATATTTACCATGTATATTTGTTGTAGTATATATAGTTGCATGTATTTATATGGTTTTACCGTGAACAAGAAGATTGCAACATCTCTGAAATATCGAAATTATTCGGTACAATAATAAATATACATGGTAAATATTCCGTTATAATATCTAATATGGGTCAATTTCAACAAGCGATATTTTTTTGTCATTTCGGTGGACTTTTTTGATTTCAATGCTATCTATATATTTTATGTGAAATATGAAACTTTAGCCTATTTTTAACATTGTGTGTGAGTGGACATCAAATATCATCAAATCTTACATAAATATTTAAGGATGAATTTTTTAGAGTCCACTGAAATGAAAAGTGTCTACCGAAATGATAAAAAAATAACCACTGAAATGATAAACTGTGCACCGTTTCTTACTGTTTGATAAAAAATCTAAAACAACATGAACACTACTCAAGCAAATCAGTACTTACAGCGAAATTTAATACACAATTTTGAAACAAATTAAAGAAATCTAGCTCGAGTTTTAACAGCCACCGAAATGATCCTACTTTTGTCCCCACATCACTGAAATGATAAACTTACTTTTGTGGCGGGAAACCGCAAGACGTTGGGACTGGTGCGATCGCGCCTAGAGCTTGAGCTGGCCTGATCCGAAGTGAGGAAAGGTGAAAAAGGCATAACAACGCAATGTTGACGTGGCTATTCTACTAAAACTTACTGTCCTCTGAAATGATAACTTTTTTCCGGACAAAAGTTGATTGCCTGTCATATCCAGTAGAAAGAAGATAAACAAACAAAAATGGTCTTATTTGATCGAATATTATTATAATTTAATGATAAAACAACCGATTTAAACCCATATTATGAATATATTTCCAGGGGAAGGTATTTTATGAGCGGAATTGGGTGCGGGACAGGCCACCGTGATGATAAAATGACACTTTGTAATTTTTTTTTTGGTATATTATTGGGTAGAAATCAATGATTTTTTTTGCCAAGGTAGAGAAGTACTTACTTTTTAGAGAAAAAATATATTAAATAAAAAATCAGCACATTGCACTACCATTCTCACGTTTGCCGTGTATTTTTTATGCTTGTGCAATTCACCCATATATACTATTAGGTTAGAAGCTCTTTATTTGTACATAAGTATTCTTTTCAGTTTTCAGTCCTTTTACTCCATCTTATCTAAAAGAACGTTTTCCTTTTCTACATGATACGCACACGAGATACCTGTTCATCAGGGCATTTGAGACTTAAAATCTTAAAATGCCGGCACACAGCACCAAGATTTTAGACATATCTTTCACAGTGCAAGCAATTAGAATTTGGAATGAGTTACCGGTATCCATAAGGAGTGCTAAATCGTTAACACTATTTAAAACTTTGATTAAAGAACACTATCTCTCTAGATAATATCTCACCTGTTCTTATTTCTATCTTACATCTGTCATTTGTAATCTACCTTCTATTGTCCATTATATAAGTTTAATATATATTTTTAGGTATTTATATATTATATAATATGTATGTTATAATATTGCTTATATGTATTAGTATGTAAGTATTTTATTATTGTACTTATACGTAGGTCTATTCATCATAATTAATATCTTTATGCATTTACATTCTTTCCCTATTCTTAATCCTCTCTAGAACACCTTAACTTCCCTTTCGTGTCTCTTTCTTACTCTCTATCCAATGGTTGTCTGTAAGAGATTGCCTTAGTTGCGATAAGACCGCCATTCGTACTATAAATCTTCTTTTTTTCCTGTATATTTATTTTTCCTTGGTGTGCAATAAAGCTTTTTATTATTATTCCTCTTTATTTATTTTTAACCTTATTTTATATATTTTTAAATATGATTTATAAAAAATACAAAAAACATTTAAAAATATAAAAAACAGTGTCCCACCGACATCAGGTGCAGGGACCAAGCTGCCGATGGTTAGGGCTCCAGAGAGAGGAACCTCCTCACGATGCGTGCCGTGTCTAAAAGGACCGCCTTTTGCATCTGGCTTATTATTATTATTATAAGTAATGAGATAAATAACCATGCTTAGACTCAAAACTTTCGTATTATTAGATAGCTATGTTATTTCAAGGTCTTTATATTTCTTCCATTGACAAGTTTCCGCTCGCGTAGTTTGTTAAAAAATTAAATTTATATAGGTATATAAACCTATAGCTTCCCCATTAGTCTATATTTTTGTGAAAACCGCATGATAATACGTTCAGTCAACAGACAGGCAGTCCTCCTTCGCGGCAATTTGCTATCTATACCAATAAACAGAAAAGATTTTTTGTTTGTTTGTTTGTTCCCAAAAATCTTCGAATCGATCTTAATGAAAATTTGTGTCGAAATAGTTCAAGGCCACACAAATTATATATGTTACTTTTTATCAACGTACAACGCGGGTGTAGCCGCGCGTTGAATCTAGTCTGTTATAAATCAGGTGGACTGACGACCTGAAGAAGGTCGCTGGAGGGGACTGGACGCGGAAGGCGCAGGATCGGGTGTGGTGGCGCACATTGAGAGAGGCCTATGTCCAGCAGTGGACTACGAGAGGCTAAATGATGATGATGATGATGATGATGATGATATAATTTTATTATAGTGAGTAGGTACTACGATTAAGAAATAAAAAAAAGTAATAAAAAGAAAATATATCTTGCATTTTTTTTATTATTTATATACTAAATATTTTTTTTAACAATTAGTTATAGCCACTGGTCTACAATGGCACTATTCTAAACTTATATCACATAAAAATACATTTAATCAATTTATATATTAACAATCCTATATTTATCTACATTGTAATACGCTCTCCACCCTTCTTTTTATCGTAGGAGGTTAAGGGTAATACGCTTACTGCGCTTTATACAAACGTATTATGGTTTTTTTTTTTTTTTTTTTTTGTTTAAAATCTGACCGTGACTGGATATTAAACATGCAAGCAAATTACGTTTGTGTGAAGCGAGATAACGGCTCTAATAAAGATTCAGTACTTGTGTTATATAATACTATTAACTATCTTTTAATATTATTATTGAGAAAACGGGCTACTCACGTTACTTTAGCCGAGATATGCCGACTAGTTTCGAATCTAGTACGTAGATTCATCAACTGGGCTATTAATCAACCGGCTAAAGTAACGTGAGTAACCCGTTTTCTCAAAAATAATGTCTTCACCTCACGTCGGTTTTAATAATAATATTATCTTTTAATAGTTATTTGTGAAACAAGAGAGCAAAGTTCGTATTTTCTTCGAGTCCTAATTTTGAGTCCCGAATAAGCGAAAGATATTGAGCATGGTGAGGGCTAAGTACGAGATATAAAGAACTTTCATCTCGTGTCGCAAAAACAACGTTTTACCTTTAGCAGCTCGAAATAGTACCCATAGTACAAGTTCTGCTTAGATGACGAGGTTTGAAAGTCGTGTGCCAATAAATTTAAAAATAAAGTTTGCATGAGCTAAACTCAACTTTGCTTCGAGCGAGAGCCAAATAGACAAAAAGCAAAATTGAGTTTTGCTCACTATTTTTATACAAAAAAGACAGACTTTTTGAACTGCTCAGGTAAAATATAAAGGTGCTTCCAAACCGCGAGCCTTTAATTTATTATAAAGTCACATATCAGACCGAGTATTACAGTAATGATGCGAAATTCAATGTATGTACATCGATTACGTCGCGGTTAATGGACAGATTCGCGTGATTCTTTTTTTGTTCGACGCGAAATATCTGCCAGGTGGTCCCTTAGGGTACATATTCAAGTTGGTACCCTGGTCATCTAGTCAGCATATGATGATGGGATCCCAAGGAAATCGAAAAGAACACTCGCATATAAGCATATAACTGTTACGTTTCAGACAATATCATACAGTTTGTTCAATTATTAGAGCATTTTTTGTAATTCAAGTCGGTTTTTTTATGTTTAATTATGTTATTAAGGTTTATCTAACCACTGTGAAATTGGGGTTACGCACCATAACATGTCAATAAATATAACGTATTTTTTCATGTCAGTTAATATTAAATAAACGTAATGTAACGACAGACAAAAGCTCTGACGATGAAATGACGGATCCTTCTCCATTCAAGCAGTGCGGTTATGGAATAGTCTTCTTCATAGAATACGCGATAGTCCATCTACTTAAGTTGTACACTTATCTTGCCCTCTATGGCATCATCATCTCATCTATTGCTCTAGGTTTGCTGGAAGAGAACTCAAGCACTGAGTTAAGCTCGCCATTTGTATACTCTTACTTTAATATGTTTATTTATGTGTAATCTTTTGTGTACAATAAAGTGTAAAATAAATAAAGCTCGCGGTGTGGGAGCGTTATAATACTTGTCATGATGTTTTCTTCTTAATGATTATTTTTATAGCATTTAGCTATGCTTAACAAATTATACTAAGAAACAGTCGAGTTTCTCAAATGATTTTTTTAGTAAGGTGTATTCTGTAAAAAATGTTAAAATTACATTATTATATTCTAGTTAATATGATTTGCGACTGCGAGCCACTGATCTATAGACATCGTTCTGGGACGCCATATCTTGGATCCGGATGATGTCAATCACTCCCGATAAGCCGACTGCTCCAATTTATTGAGGATATTGGCCTAAAGGAGAGTCTATAATGAAGCTATAATCACAATAGACCCACGGAGGTCGACGTGAACACCCAAAGCCTCGTCCCAACAACAATAATAATAGTTAATATGTTTTGCCGCAGAATCTTCCCAAAGCCTTGCACTTGCCGCAAAGTTCCTGAGGATGTGATTTATTCGGGTCACTCTTATCCAGTCCATCGGGCTTCAACAGGGACCTCTGAAAAAAACATTACTTATTCTTGATCAAAGATGCAATGTAGGGTTCCGTAGACAGCTATTTCAACCAAAGGATTTAAAAGAAGCTACCTGCATTGAAAAATTAAGTAACAATTTAATACAATTATATATTTGGTAATTGGTAATTCGACGTATTCCTTGTAGGGCGATTATTAGATTTAGGCAATATAATAACACCCTGCAAGGAATACGTCGAATTACCTATAACCCTGTATATTAGTTACACGGGGAACTTGTAAGCACAAAATGCATTTATTCCATTTAAACATAATTAAATAAGGGGCAGGAAGGAAGACCTATGTCAACAATTTATTTACGAGGTTTTTATCATAAACAGTTTTTGTTTATGATCAAAAGCTCGTAAAAAACATCGAAATAAAAAAACATGAAAACGTCATTTGCATCCCAAAAGATTTTGAAAGCAACTATCCAACGATAGCCCATACGAGGTAAGATTAGATGATTTAATTGTACCAATCTGTTGGCATACTAGCTACAATTATCATTGCAATTACAGTCTCTACACTTAGCCTAAGAGCCAGTGGCCATAATGTTAATGACAAAATAAGACTTAAAACGGTTGAATGCTACTCCGTCATTTTTGAAGTTTAAAGCACGATATTTCGTATACTTGATCTTTAGTAAGAATAAATTAACTCCTAAAACAAGCTTTTCCTAAAAAATATTCCCAAACGTGTAATTAAGGGTTTTATATGATGGCGCCACAGAAACAGAGCAAAAGGTTTGCCACAGGCGAAACCGTGGTGATCAACTTGTTCCATGCGAACGAAGTCGCAGGCAAAATCTAGTATTAAATTAATATTTACCTGTTTATGGGGCATGATGTTTGTATTGCATTTTTCACATTTTTGACCATAGTTGGCCCAGGAGTTGGCGCTCATCCAGCGACGGTTACAATCCACGCAGTGGTACTCGCCGAAGCACCTGCCTTTGCCTTGGTAGGGAGTCTGAAAAGTAAAGGATAATGATTTATTATAACTTTGGCAACACATCCATCCATCCATCCATAAATCGCTTTCCCGCCTCTAATAGAGTAAGTGGATTTTACCGGGTAAGTATAGATTATATAACAACAAAATGTCATAAATTTACAACATAATATATATAACAACGGAAGTTATAATTTTATTTTATTTAACGATTAATTAATATAGTTAACGATTGATATAATTATGTAATAACTAATAAAATATAAAAAAGACTAGAAAAATTCCCAGGAGTAAAGAGTGGACTAAGGTGTCTGTCGTAAAATTTCAAAAATGTTTGGATATTTAAAAATCCATTATAAATACTTATCTTTAACTTTTCCGTTTCCCCCCTAATCCTTCAGGCAAAGGATTATTCAGCTATAATTATGGGACACCTGTATACCTATTTTTAGCCTATTTTCGATTTCGACGATTTTTTTTAGATTTTCACGCTCATGGCCATTTTTATTGTAATGACTGTCAGAAATTTTGAAATGTAAACCAACAATGACGTCATAATGAGCTCTCTGAAACTCTGAGGTAACCTGAATAATGTTGTGCATAGTTACTCGTCCCCGGATGAAACTAACGAACTTCTATTTATTGTGAATGGATATTAATTATAATTCCAACAAAATGGTGTCAATTTTACAATCTAAATTTGTCCCTACAATTATTTAAACTTGTTATAAAACACAATAAATTACTATATCTTATTGTTATTATGCAATTTATTTACTTACCGACATTATGATCACAAATCAGAACAAGTCCAAAAGATATTTAACTAGTAAATTTCGTTTATTCTGTATTCCAATAGACCCAATAGACGAACTTATCGGACCAACAACTAAAAAATACTAAATCTGTGCTAAACAAGACTTTGTTTATATAACCTACCTCTTTAGTGAAGTGCTTGCATATCACTGTTATTTTAATAGGAATAGTTCTGGGAACAAGTACTTTAGATACCGATACATTTACGAGTAATTTGTAAGTTGAACCGTTTTATTAAAATCTGAACGTTGATTTTGATAAATATTATTTTATATTAGGTTTTACCTATAAAATTGCCGTTTTGTATGATAAAATTTAAATGAATTAGTTTTATGTATTATTTATTAGAATTAATCAATAAACAAATGACTTAATTTGAAAAAAGAATTACATGTTTTTAAAATAAAATTAATTTGAAATTAGAATTCTTAGCCAAACAAAATTATTTGAAATGGCCAGTACTGCAGAACGGCCATTTCATAGGTGAAGACCTATTATTATTTAAATTTTAGTATGTAATTGTATTACGTGTGATATTATAAGAAATTGACAGAGTCAATAAATCGTAAAGATTCGTCTTTTCAAAGATATGTGTATTTATTATATAAATTATTGCTCGCTAACGGTGAAAGACATCGCGAGGAAACTTGCATGCCTGAGAGTGCCTAAAAAAGTGTTCGAGGGTGTGTGAAGTCTACCAATCGACACTTGGCCAGCGGGGTGAACTATGACCTAACCCTTCTCATCATGAAAAGAGGCCCAAGAACAGCAGTGGGACATACATGTATTAGATACAGGGCTGCTATTATTATTATTTCTCTTTATTAATTATAATATTATACTCATTTTATATATTTTTAAATATGATTTATAAAAAAATACAAAAAAAAAACATTCAAAAATATCAAAATCAGTGTCCCACTGGTTGTTGCAGTGACCAAGCTGCCGATGCTTATGCTTATTATTATTATTATTATATTATTAGAAAATGAATTGGAAAAGTTAATAAAGTAACAAATGTTATTTTGGCACATCACTATCAGTAACTGTTACGAAGCAAAGATAGCTAAAGACAAAAAGATTCTCTCTAAGCGGGGCATTCCCCGTTCGACTGTGCTTCCCACTTGCGGCACTAGAATATTCAAGAACTATTCAATGCCATTTCACCTCGTTGATTTTCTGATCGAGACTGCCTCGTTAGTCTAGTTTAGTGGTTAACGTATACGCCTTTCACCGCGAGGTCTTGGGTTCGATTCCTGGGTAAGGTAAAAGTGTGATTTGAGTTTTTTTGTAACATAGCAGCACGGAGTCAGAATATAATTGAGACCAATGGATGACGCATATTGTAGTATACTTTTCGTATTAGTATCAGGAGTTGCCCCGAGTGACGTACACAACGATTCCCTACGTCCGGCGCACCCTGGGCAATTTGCGAGTTCTTCAAAGCGAATTGGCTAATCCTTTCACCACGATGGCAAGTCAAAATAAAAATTTTACTCAGCCATCGACACGACGAAGAAGAAGAAGAAGAAGAAGTATCAGTTATTCTAGTACCCATAGTACAAGCTCTGCTTAGTTTGGGACTAGATGGCGTTGTGTTTAAGTTGTGAGATATTTGTTTATTGAAGGACTGACTAATATAATTTGGGTATGTAGGTATAGTGAATAGATATTCAGAATACCGTAAAAGGTCATTAGCATTATTCTTTTTCTTCTTCTTCTTTTCGTTGGTGAAAGTTTTAAATAAACCCCGCCTAGTACGTAGCCACGGTAATAGCGTTCTCTGTGGCCTTGTGTAGGTCATCCAACGAGCAGTTATCAGGTCAATTGGGGCACTCAAGTATGTAAGTTATTATTAGCATTAATATTGTCGATTCTAAAAATAACTGTGATGGTCGCTTGCACATTGTCAATCGGCATGTATTATTTTCAGGGACGTGCTCCAAATGGCTGTTCCCGGGAGAGCTTTTACTAGTCACATAGATGGCTGCCAATTCTACTGATATCAACCGAGTGATGTGGCAAGGCGCCAGCGTTCATGGTAAATCCCCTCAATTCGGATTTTATTACTCACTTTTAAGCCTAAAATTAGTTTTGTCTAGTTTTTGTAAGCGCACGACATAACAAAAACGTGACTAACACAACAATATGCTTATACTACTAAGAGCCTAACTGCCTCGTTTATCAAGTGGACAGTATATGCAATCTGTCACCGGGTTCGATGCCCAGATTGAACAAAAGTGATATTTGTAATTTTGCCGACTAGGACTTGACAGATGGCAACAATCGGCATTTTGGACACCAGTGTAATTGCCGAAATATCCGTTGCGGAACTTGTGTATGCGTGTGTTGTTCTTGCCATCTTAAATTTTCAAAATTTTCACGAGAATTCAAAGAACTCAACTCTTTCACAAAGACGTTGGGATGTCACCAGTTTAGAGTCTGATGTTACTGTCACTATACGGGGGTGCATGAAAGGAGCCTCCCCGAGCGACGTACAACCCCTACGTCCGGCGCACCCTGGGCAGTCTGCAAATTCCACCAAGCAGACTGGCGAATCCTTTCACCACGATGGCAAGTCAACACTATGAGAATATGACTGCAGCCATCGATACGAAAGAAGAAGAAGTCACTAATTAGGGGTAGAATGTCAATTGAAACACATTAAGTTATTTAACTCAATATTTTGGATACGCATCTTATAACTAATAGAGTGCCGAGAACTTATTATAAATATAGGTAACGACCTAATTGTTTTCTTTTTTTAAGCGACGCCCGCACTAGGAATTACTCCTGTGTCACGGAGGTGTTCACAGACATACATTTTGGCATACATTGAATTGCAGTAACGTTTAAGTGCGCTTGAATAGAAGGCGCATTGTGTCCCTACATAATTTCCCTCTTTATATAAAAAATGAAAAACTTATTAATTTTAACAAAAAAATTTAGTTGAAGAACTTATTAAAACAAAGGAAATTATACGGAACAAAGAACCATAAATCCTAACAACGAATATCAAATAATGTAAACATGAGATTAGAGGTAACATAAACAGTTAATATAAACATGCTGTGTGCGCCTGTTAAGACTGTGACACCTGATAAACTAAAAGAGTTAAATTCTAAGAGGTACTCACTTACGCCGGCAACGATAATACAATGCATACCTTATTGGATTTAAGTGGAATACAATACAAAGAACATATTATAACTTCTTCTTCTTCGTCGTGTCGATGGCTGATTGCCCCAATAAGTGACTACTGTTATGGCGCTCTCATCGGCGTTTTTGAGCGCCTCTCTTATGCAGGTGGTAACACGCGCAAAGCTGGCACTAAGAGATGCTAAGAGTGGACTTACTGACTGCTCAAGGTTTTGGCTTGCCATCGTTGTGAAAGGATTAGTCGATTGACTTTGGAAAACTTGCGAATTGCCCATGGTGCGCCGGACGTAGGGAATCGTTGTGTACGTCACTCGGGGAGGCTCCTTTCATGCACCCCATATTATAACTAAATAGTAATAACGTTATGTCTGTAGCCAAAAGGTAAATAGTAATAACGTTATGGCTGTACTGCCAAAAGGTTAGTTGCAGAATAATATTAACAACTACTAAAAATAATGTTACTTTTGTATTAATTGTTGTTTAATTTATTGACATAACATAAAGTGAACTACGCGGCTTGTAATCAGTTACCTGCATCTTTTTTTTTACGATTAGCCGTTTAGAATATTAGCCGATACGAACAGACAGAGACAAAAAAAACTGTATTTTATGTAAAGCACTATACCAGCTTGAAAGAATAGTGGTATTTTGTCAAAAAACAGACACTTTAATTAAATTGATTTGTATTGATAATACTATTCAATTGTAATATTGTAATACTAATATATTTAATTAAATAATTTTAGATAAGATATTCCATATTATCTATAATTTGTTATGCTTATAAATTGTATCCAATTAATTAATATTATCCAGCGTTTATAAATTATCTTAATTCAGCACAATAAATAATTGTAATTCGCTAATCTTATCTTCGAATTATATCTGCATTTGCATCTCCGTACGTATTGCAAAGAGCAACGCCAAGAAAACGTATTGAGTGTTTGTGATGTATAACGGTATTTAGTTTAACAAATCAAATTTAAATATTCCATGGTGATTTTTAGATCCAAGGTTTTAAATGAATAACAGTTTCGTTGACTAGCAGTTTGTTTGGCTCTCACGAAGCACTTGAGATTGTGACTCTTTTTATAAGCATCAGTATTGGGAACCACTTATAATGTATACTTTAGTCTTCTTCGTCGTGTCGATGGCTGAGTCAAAATTTATTTGTCCAATAAGTGGCCTGTTATGGCGTTCTCGTTGGCGTTCATGAGCGCCTCTCTTGTGCAGGTGGTAAGACATTTTGGACAGTCAGTAAGGTGGTCAAAGTTTTGACTTGCCATCGTCGTGAAGGATTAGCCAATTCCAAGCCTTCTAAGAACTCGCGAATTGCCCAGGGTGCGCCGGACGTAGGAAATTGTTGTGTACGTCACACGTGGAGGCTCCTTTCATGCACCCCAATACTTTAGTTTATTGGAATCTTATTATGAATATTGTTTTTGTTTTCATTCAAATTTTTTGTTTCAAAGTTTAATTCAAATTTTAATTTAGCAAATTATTTTTGTGTAAAGGCGGAAATGGTTCAGGGACACAGTGCAAGCGGTGCATTTTTGTATTTAAGTGGGTGCTTTAGTTTATCCGCCTGGTTCGCCAGTCGCCTTCCCGTATCGCTAGAGATAGATTAGGTACTTTAGTTAGAACAATGTTATCAGTAATTTAAATATATATTATATATCTTGGTACCAAACAATATAAGTAATTAGTATAGTGACCTATCGTATCAATCCAACTTTCCAAAACTACACTTTAATATATGCGACAGAAGCTTACGTACAAACCTTGCCTTAAACTGCACATACTTTCAAATAGAGAGAGAGAGCAAATTAGCGTGCAAAGAAGCAAACGTTAGCTACTAATTACTAAAGAGGTGACTTTCCATGTCACAAAAAACGACATCTCCGGAAGGGTTGCACCGATTAACGATTCAAGAGTTCACCCGAGTCGACTCGTGTAATTAGCAGCTCCTCTAGACAAACAGCAGCGAAAAGCAGTACAGTACAGTACATTCTTCCTTCTATATTCAGTCTACCCGTATCTGGAATGCGACGTAATCTCCTGTGCAATGAATCATCAGCAGAGTCATTGAAGAATTAAATGTTACTGTGTGCCTATATATTAAATTATATTATGTTTAAATAATTTATTATCTGATTATGTGAATTTAATTCTATATATTATTTGTATTATATTAAAGCAATATTTAGTATATTTACATTATATATTATCCTGTTTTAAATATAACTATGTATTAGAATAAACATTAATTAGGATTGTAAATTGATAGATTGTACTATTTTTGACTTCTAAACAGTATCAACCATTATCGTCTCTGCACCTCCTTATGGTTGTCTGGTCGAGAATGGCCTAGGAATTAAGTCCGCCATTGTACTTGTGATGTGCATAAAGTTATAAAATTAATATAAAATAAATTTAAAAGCCCTAACTGCCTCCCTTTCGCACGCCACTGAGTGACCTATCACTACGCTCGCACCCAGCAGTGTTGCGTTATCTATTCGTACCAGACGCTTTGCCTTTGCTACTTGTCTAGAGCCCCAGGGCTCATTCGCTTCTGTTTACTTGCACTCAAGACGAAATTACGTCAAGAATCTCCACCTTTACGCTCGCGATAGAGGATTAAGTGCTCACCTTTATTTCGTTTGGTGTAATGAAAGATCGCGCAAAGATTCAAGCATTTATTTTGTTATGTGTCGGGTTGTTTATTACGTTTAGTAGTTTGCACGTTCATTTTCGTCTTCAAGTATAATCCATATATTAATAAACGTTGTAATATAAATAAAAATTAAAATAAAATAAAGATGGCTTTATTCCTTAATTACAATAAATATAATTAAAAACATGCACTTAATGCTTATTATATTTTAAAAGAAATCTTTAGAATTAATTAAGTACCCCTCTTTGGGTAAAATCCTTCTCGATCATAAACCATAATTTTATGGTTTGAGCTACCGTGAACCAGTATTGACCACCTGTTTTCTTTATTTCATCTGCCCAATTTGCACATGATGAAAGGTTGTAGTATATTTTCTAGTATTATTTCTATTATAAGGCAACAAACTTTTGATGGTCACACTTATCTGCTCAATCAATTTATCAGCAGCCGCATCGGCAACGGTAACCAAAAGTGCCAGTACGTATATTATAATATTTTATTTACAAACACATTCAAATTGAACCCGTATTCACGCGGACGGTTGTTCAATTCCATCCGAAAGGACCGCACTTTTAAATATTCCATGTGCGGTCAAGAGTAAAATCCACAAAGAATATGTATTACACCCCCTTATTGCTATTCTCCCTTTTACGACGAACGGCTTCCAAACACAATTTTATGATACTTTTATCAATATAAAGGTTTGCCACGTGTCGTAAATATTATAAAAAAGATATGGCTTTTTTGTTATTGAATTGGCAGACTTTCTCTGGTGTTGCTGCTGTGATGTAAAAGTGGTATAGTGGATGGTTTTTTTCTGTTACTAGCGGCTCAGAATAAATTAAATACATATCTCATATTATTGTAAACCTTTACAACCTTACATTGGAACCTTTTACGCATTTTTCGCATTAAAAATATCTCAACTATTAAAAAAAGGAACATATTATCAATAACTTTTCAATTAAATTCATCCAATTATGAAATAATTACGATTTTTAGAATTAAGCGGCTTTGAAAATTTGTTTGTGTGTTGCTACTTCTGTTTTAGACTGTACGTCACGTTTTTATTTATAACATAGAAGAAATAATTATCAAAAATGTACAAACGGCGGGGGCGGGTCTTAAATAAATATTTTAGCATAATTGATTAATATTACCAAATTGAAGTACATGTTCATTTAAAATATTAATTATATTAAGGCAAGTCCTTGAGTGGCGACCACGAACGGCCTTCCGCTAGATGGACAGACGAACTTGTCAAGATCGCGGGGAGTCGTTGGTTTCAGTCGGTCCAAAACCGCGCGCTGTGGAAATTGATTGTTGAGGAGTCCTGCAGTGGACGTCTCTACACTGATGATGATAATGATGAATTATATTGAAACCAAATGAAAATATTTATGTCTGTATTATTGAGCTTCTAATATTTTAAAACAGTTGTTATAGCCTTCCTACAAAATTGCAGCTTCATTAAATTTAATCCGAAAAATACTTAATACCGTAACAAGTGCGTCTTTGTTTCCAATTTAAAACCCCTCGAGATTGTAAACATTCAATAAGCGTTCGTTATATCGTAATTTTGAGTAAACACTCAATTAGTCGCTCCGGTGTTAATTAGAGCCTCCTTTAAATGGCTAAGTACAATTTTAAGTGCTACTCAATGGCGCCGTTGCCTTAAGAAATTTAAACAACCCTTTTTCTTAGATGTCATCGGGTTCTTTTCGTGTCAATTGCACCCCTTTAATTGTAAGGGTTCGTAATTGAAGTAAATATTTGTTGAATTTCTTTGGATCGTCTTCCTCTTTCAATTATAAGTATAATCCTTTGCTTTTATGTGTTTGTATAATTAGGTGTGTTTGGCTTCTAAGGTAGGCAATTTATTTAATTAAGTAGGTAGGTATGTACTTTATTATAAGCCTACTTTATCTGTCATAACTGTTATGATAAATCTTGCTTTAGCAATCTCGCCTTTATTACGGATGATTGGTTGTCCAAAGGTTTATTAAATTCCTGCAAAATATTTTTTAGCCTGCATCTAACATCAACACGAATAAATAAAATTGAAGTATCTGTTTTTTATGTCAAAATAATAATGTTTTTCAAACTTGTATTGTTGTTTACATTACGCTAAACTCCATAGGAGTTAGCAGTGAGGTTGAACACCGGTCAAACTGCGAGAGCAGCTTGAAGTCGCGGGTAAAAGATATTCTTATAATATTAAATGTAAAGATGGATTAGAATAGATTTATCATCCTCTAATCAACGACAGAAACTCATCCAACTTGCAAAATTTTACTATTATAGTGGCACAAGAGAAAAGAAATAAAAGCAATTACGTATGCAACAGGCAATACTTTAACCTGCCTGAAGCCTTTATTCAGATTCGCAAGTAAAATCCACAAATGAATTTTTCGTTGCAAAAATCGAAAGTGATTCCATAGGTATCGACTACAAAAATCAATTTACTTTATCGAGAGCTACACTCGAATACCGCTAATGGGATGGTACAATTGAAATTGCTCTGCGGAAAATCGAGCAATAAGTATGCATCACGACAAGGTCTGTGGGTGATGCTTTTTAAAACGTCTAGCCGTAGCCCGTAGTAGCTCGTAGCCCGTAGACTCAATACCATTAGTGCTACGTCTACGAGACTACGGGACTACGAATCTACAAGACTATGACCATTCGACTAATACGAGTGTTTTCAGCGACCTAGTCCACACGGCAACTCATCGAGCTATACATTGGCAGTATAAGCTGATCTCGCATTTAACGGAAAGTCTTTGAGATGATTTTAAACTGGCAGTAACTTGATGTGTTGCCGTACACGTTTGTTCATGTATATAAGTGAATAGATATTGAATGCGATGCTCGGATTGTGGGAATAGCTTTCTGGAATGTTTCGTTATCAAACGCGAGGTGAATTGATGTGGTGGATTTTGTTTGGATTTAAATGTAAATCGAAGAACTATAACTGATAAAAATAGGATTGTTTTGAACCTGTAATCCCTTTTGTACCTTTCTTGCTTGTAAATAAATATATGTGTACCCCTTATTATATTAGAATTGGCATGAATTTGTCAATACCATGTCAGTATTTTGAACGAAGGTTATAATAGTATAAGTAATATTATTCTTTAAGAATTAAAAGTTACCTGATATTTTATATATATGTATTTCTTTTTAATCTTAAAAAAACGACGCCCGCGTTTTAGTAACGTATAGTATATAAGTATAAACTCCTGTCTCGCGGCGGTGTTCACAAACACCAGAGTCAGAACAAATCTTTGCGAATCACACTCCCGTGTGGGATCGAACCCACAACACCAGCGCAGATGCGTTCGCTTTAACCAATACTCCAGCCTAGCACTTAATAACTTTAACTATATTGAGTAATCTACTAATTATTAATAATCTACCCATATATGATTGAAAGAATAACCCTAGCCTTTATCATATTTTATCTATCTCCAAACTCGACTCAACAATTTCATCACCAATCCTAAGCATAACATTACCGCAATATTTTTCCCTAACCCGAAGTTATTCAATAAAGGCAGTCACTTCACGAAATAAAGAAAAACGAATGAGACAATACGCAGCGTAAGTGTCTGGCACAAGTGCTGCAAATAGCCTGTGTGCCGTGTTTACGGTTATTTGAGTGGAATAACGTCCTAATTTATAACGTTAATACCGGCCGCAGAGCCCATGATTGTAGCATACGACATGGCGGCTTGTCGAGTGTTATGTCTAATGTGTATTGTAGTTTCGTTTGTCTATGTTATAGTATTAGGAAACTCTTGATAAAAGTAATACTTGTGTTGAAAATCTCATAAGTTTTCTGTTATTTGAGTGGAATAACGTCTAATTTATAACGTTAATACCGGCCGCAGAGCCCATGATTGCAGTATACGACATGGCGGCTTGTCGAGTGTTATGTCTAAAGTGTATTGTAGGTTTGTTTGTCTATGTTGTGTTTTAAGAAAACTTTTGATAAAAGTTTTGTTGAAATTCTTATAAGTTGACTGTTATTTGAGTTGAATAACGTCTAATTTATAACGTTAATATCGGCCACAGAGGGTATGATTGCAGCGATACGACATGGCGGCTTGTCAAGTGTTATGTCTAATGTGTATCGTAGGTTCGTTTGTTTATGTTGTGTTATTAGGAAACTTTTGATAAAAGTTTTGTTGAAATTCTCTTAACTTTAATGTTATTTGAGTGGAATAACATCATAATTTATAACGTTAATACCGATCTAAAACGTCACAATTGTACGAGAAAAACGACATGGTGTTATGTTTAATGCATATTACATATTTGTCAGTCTGTATTGTGTCGGTGAAACAAACTACATTTTACCAATTACATTGGAGTCGGCTTCTAGTCTAACGGATTTAGCTGAGTATCAGTATTTTACGTGGAGTGACTGCCGTCAAACCTTTACAACCCAGTACGAAGTAATACGATACTATTTGTTCGATTAGTTGTCAAAGAAGATTTTTTTCGACTGATTATGGAAGAGTAACCTTGAACTATTTCAATACATTTTTCTAGTCTACTTTAGGATTTTCCTATTTTTTTCCTATTTGTGGCACTTTCCGATAAAGATTTTTGCACCTAAAGCTTCAAAATCATGTTGTTTATTTGTTAAACTTATTTTCGTACGTTCAAAAGTATTTTAGCAAACTAATTTTTATAAAATTTTCCCAAGATCGATTCGCCAAAGTTTCGGGTGAATATTTTTTGAGCTCAGGGTCTTAGAATCATGTACCTACTGAATCACTGGTAAGCGGCTTCGCCACGATGTCATTTACACCCTCTATATTCTATCCTACATATTACGAAACAGTCTGTGTGCCTTGTTTACTGTTATTTGAGTGGAATAACGTCCTAATTTATAACGTTAATACCGGCCACGGAAGCCATGATTGCACGAACGATGTGACACGACATGGTTTGTCGAGTGTTATGTCTAATGTATATGACATTTTTGTCTGTCTATATTATGATGGTATAATTATAATAGCAGCCTTGTATCTAATACAAGTTCCACTGCTGGGCTCGCACCACATCACATGATACGTAGGGTGTCCTTCATACACCCTTGAGTCCTCATGATGTTTTGATAATTTATATGATAGATACACACATACCTTCGAAAAGACGATTTAACGATTTATTGACAGAGATTATGTGTGCCGTGGGTTGGAGCCCGAGGCTTTTGATTTCGCAGTCCTACGGTCTCCCACTCGGCTATAGCTAAAATAAAAAGTTAATAAACATGACGCTCTAAATAAAAAAATGACGATCTTTGAAAATATCTTTCGTGTAATAAATGTTTCATACACGAAGACCTAGTTACGTTAGTAAAAATGTAGCAGAAAGGCTTCCGGGCATTTTAAATCAGATTGCCAATCTTTCAATGTATGTAATGTACATATGTGCCTCTATTTTGTGTTGATGAAAAATACAGCATTTCCAGCTGAAATATTTAGGATTGCAAATTATGTTTTATTCAGCAAACTGTTTTTTTTGTTTGATTTTGTTTTGTTTGATTGTTAATTAGTATGTAGAAAATGGACCTGCAGCTTACTATAGTCAGTCAAAAACAGTCTACAAAGGCTGTAGAAATACGATGCTACATTAAATGTTCAAATGTTTTAAAGGGACATGAGCTACAAGGCACTTGTGTTACCTCTGTCGAGTTGAGTATCAAAGGTTAGATATTTTATAAAATATCATAGTTATATCTTGTACATAATAATAGCAGACCTGTATCTAATACATGCCCCACTGCTGGGTTCGGGCCTCTTCTCATGATGCGAAGGTTTGGCCATAGTCCATCGCGTTGGCCAAGTGTGGATTGGTAGACTTCACTTACCCTCGAGTACTTTCTAGGCACTCTCAGGCATACAGGTTTCCTCACGATGTTTTCTTTCACCGAGCGAATATTTATATGTTAAATACACTCATATCTTCGAAAAGACGAATCGTAATGATTTATTGACTGAGGTGTGTGCCGTGGGTTCGAACCCGAGACCTTTGACTTCGTAGTTCTACGGTCACCCACTCGGCTATATTTTACATACCGAGATATATTTACGTTGGTCGTTGATATATGTATAACGTATCATTATGAAAGCAAGCTAAAGAAAGGAAAAGAATATAATAGTCGAAATAAAAAAGCCATGTCTACGAGAGGATTTAGCTAGCCTGCATGAGGAATCAAAAATAAAGAACCGCGTTTCCGTGCACGCAGAATGTAAGTAGTTACTTTGAGTACCTTTTAGAAAGCTACTAAAACAACCGTACCACAGACATTTTTAATAGAAATTCAGCTTTGTCTTTCTCACAATGGCAAGTAGAATTATGTGCTTACCCCAAGACTTTATTTATCCTTTGAACAAAACACAGACGATCTTTTTCTGTCTTCAAAGAACTTGTTCCGACAAACAGTAGTCAAGATACAAACATTTATAGAAAATAACAGATATTCTCGAGCTTTCTAGAAACCTTTATTACTAAATGGATAGAAAATATTGTTTATTTCTAGCTAGTCTTTGAATGTATTTTCTATTTCTTCTATTCTAAAAGGAATGCTACGTTAATGACCATCCTACGCGATCTGCACAGTCTTACATTTATTAATTATTTAATTAAAAACTAACTTTGCCTCGATGTTTTAGTGGTTAGTGTATCTAGCAAAGGAATCGAACCCACCGCGACGGCTCGGGTTCGATTCCCGGGTCGGGCAAAGTGTTACACAATAGCAGCACGGAATTGGCGTTGTTTTTTTTTTATACAACGCCCACAGCGAACGAACGTGTAGTCCACCTGATGGTAAGTGGAGTACAGCCTATGGACATCAACAATCCACAAAAGCAGATTATAGATGCGTCGCTGCAGCTGAGGACTACGGTGTTATGCCTCATGTGCCAGAAATTTCAGGGCCTGATCTCACCACCAAACCGGAACACAGTAATGGAAGCACTACTATTTGGCGGTAGGTTAAAGGTGAGACGATGGTGCTGCCGCCCTCGAGCTCATTCACAAGAGCTCTACCACCAGGATTGTACCTGGTGGGTGGCGATAGGCGCACCCCCCATGGGACCTAAATGTAACAGGTGAAATGTGGGTGTTGTACGCCTCTGCCATACCCTTCTGGGTAGTAAAGGCGTAATGTTATGTTATGTTATTTTAATGCCTGACTTGGATCTTGTTAATTTCAAAGTCAGTTGTTAAATGAATGGTGGTGTTGAAATCATAGTAACTATGATTGCAAACCCGACGTCATCAGCATAGATTTACCATTCTTTATCACAAAACTGCTTACAACGTCAATAATTCAAAGCGAATTGAGAATTGCAAATCACAATAGAGGTACCGTCTCGAATTAAAATTTGTAGCAATCAAGTGTCGCGGGGGATCCGCAATCGGTACATCCCCACGATTGCTGGCAACACCAAGTATAACGAACCTGCCCACTACACCGTTCGCATAACGATTCATATCGATAGGGCTGGCAACATTGTCGCGGGAAAGTCCCAAATAAATAAACAGTAATATGCGTGACCACAAATATGTAGGTGATGTTCTATAAATATCTCGTTTGATTGTCAATTTCCTGATATACCACAATACCACACTGAAGATAGTACTTACGCGTATTTATTT
The DNA here is from genome assembly GCA_905147285.1 of Hypena proboscidalis. NCBI lineage: Eukaryota > Metazoa > Arthropoda > Insecta > Lepidoptera > Erebidae > Hypena > Hypena proboscidalis. The sequence continues at coordinate 6,977,685 of LR990132.1, forward strand.
TCCACGGTTTCATGCATTTTCTTTGCCATTATGGATATTGTCGTATCAAGTGTATCTAATTAGTGAGTTTCGCCGCTTTCAATGGCGCTGGTGTAGTAGGTTCGATCCCCACACGGGACAAATCTTTGAGTGATCCACAAAGATTTGTTTTGACTCTGGGTATGTTGTCTGAAATGTATGTTTGTAAACACTCCCGCGACACAGGAGCTATTACCAGTGCGGGAGTCGTTTATAAAAAAAAATCTAATATTTGAACTATAACAATATAAAAGTATGTTAACATTAAACATGTTCTTCATTATGGTGAGCCTTTTGCAACCGAGCTTGACAGATGTAGTACCACCGAGACACTTTTATTCTGATGCCAAATAATTCCTAAATAGTGTTTCTAGATGTAACGATGGACCTGCAATATTTTGAGGATGTGGTGACCGCTTCGCTGTTCCAGAGTCTACTGGTTAGGGTATCCGCTTCTCACCGCCGCGGGAGAGGTGCATTCGTCAGGGATTTCTCAAATAGCAGATCGTTGTTAGAATTGTGCCTGCTGGATGGAACTAGGCTCCTATCACATGAGACATATAGGGTATCCGCTTCTCACCGCCGCGGGAGAGGTGCATTCGTCAGGGATTTCTCAAATAGCAGATCGTTGTTAGAATTGTGCCTGCTGGATGGAACTAGGCTCCTATCACATGAGACATAAACATTACATGTGACACCACTACCATACTTTTCTATATAATATATAGACGTGATGTTATGTTATGTGGAGGCTGTAATTTACTCATACCGAAAGTGGACTACGCACCCGTGGCGTGACGGAAACTGACGATTTAAAAATTAAGTGCATCCTTATCTGTATATAAATACGGTCGATATTTAATTGACATAAATTTTAATTTCGTATCATTCCATTTATGAAATACGCATGCCGTTCTCTTCACAAGTCGCATGGTATAAAATAAATAATGCAGTGTACCGTATAAATAGGTAACAAAGCATAATGAAAAATTCAGCTGTAGATTGAGCACAAGTACTTTATCGTGTGATTCAGATATGAGTCACGGTAACCGTCGAGGTCAATCGCTACGCTTGACTCATGTGTTTGCAAAAATAAACATGCACCATTTTTATACACTTACAAGTACTGACAATTGAGATTTTTGTTCGTAATCGGAGCAAGTGTTCGGCTTGTTTATTGTTTTTATTGTACGATTGTTTGGAATTTGTATTTGTTAGTGAAATTATTCATAGCCGATTTGTATTTGAGTGAAAGTTTGGTTATTTAATAATGTGACTCAGTATTGGATATCATCTGTCCAATTTAAATAATGGATACCTGATTACTGATAAGTACACAACCAAAAATGTTCATAGTTAGACCTACCTTCTAAACAAATTGTAATAAAAAAAATACAGTCACTAATAAAATACATATAAATAACTGACAAGCAGGTTCAATAAAACATCATTTGCTGTTGATTTTAAGTATAATATAATCGGCGAGAAATAAATATAACTAGTCGTATGTGCTTTAAATATATTTAATTATATTACAAAGCATACTAAATCTAGGTACTTATTTAAAGTATCTACTGCATCACCCTGAAGTTGACTGGTAGAAAATGTCGGAAAATGTGTTACGGTGAATCACATAATTTAAATATATATAATATTTCAGAGTACAAACAAATAAGATAGAATTGACAACCCTACTGATAGTTTTCAGGTTTCACGATCGTTGGATGCCCAGAATAACTTAAACAATGCGTCTGAAGTCTTGTCTAAGTGCTTGACATACCGACTGTTCGATTCGTAGTCTGCGGCGACGACTGCCGTACTACCTGTCGGCTCTTAAAGGCTTCCGCGCAGATACCTCTTCATTTCATGTTATATGTATTATATGTGATAATTCTCTCATATATTACATTTCACATGTGGGATCATTTGCAAGTCTACCAAAAGCGAAAAGACAGGCACACGTGATGCCGAGAAATTAGCTCTTGTGCCACATCGTCTTTGAAAAATGAGTAAACTTACACACGTAATAGGGCCTAAAATATTTAACTGTTTACCAAATAATGTAACCTCCTCAAAGTCACGAAGTGTTTTTAAAAATAAACTTAAGTGCTGACTCGTTCAAGAAGCCTTCTACTCAGTTGATGACATATTCTAGGAAAATTAGTAAGAAAATAAAGATTGTATATAGAATAGTTAATTTTGAAATAAATGTGTCTTTTTTGACTAATGTTTCATTGGAACTGCTAAGCTGTTAATGCTTTATAAATTATTGCACTAGTTGCTAAATTGGACTATTTTTAAATTATTTATTTAACATAATTCTATTATTTATTTATAATGAATGATATAAATGTTGGTGCTATTGTATTTTATGATCGATTCATCTATATTCATGATTTTGTATGTGCTAAAAATGTTATGACGTGTAATTAATCATTATCAATAAAAGTGTTTATGTTTTTATGTTTATGTTTATAGCTTTGTTTATATTCTTACTTCTCTTCTTAGTCGTTATCTTCATTGCTGGTCTGCAAGGTCATCTAGCTAGAAGTGTTGGTCACTAGATGCAATATGCTTTTCCACGAATTCCTATCCTCGGTTTTTATAGCCTTGGTTATTGTATAGTGAACGATTTTACGCGGCCGCGTGATCTTCTTCCGTCGACCTTTTTTTTTTTTTTTTTTTTTACGTGGGGAAATGCATTTACGCATACCACCCCACCCCGGGGAAGGGCAGAGTGGTTATGTGGGACTCGCCCGTGCCTGAAGATGGTAAACGGCACGGGAATACCCACTAAAACCCCACGGTGCTCCCGCACTCGCCTTGATGGGGGGGTCATGGGAATCTGGCACAGCCTTTACATCCACAACCCCCCCGGCGATGCCCGCCGAAGCAGGCCCCTCATGGCCCCCAAAATGTGGGGGGACCGGCGCCGAGGACCGCGTGCAAAGCCATCGGACATTCCCCATGTCCGACGGCCTGGTCCTCTCGCGGCGAGACAGGTGGTCGGTCCCGCCGCCCACCACGCCGCAGTTCAACGGCTGCGGCCCCGCCGGGACCGCGGCAGGTAGGGAAAGTGGCAACGAAACACCAACAGTCCTCTCCCGCCGCGGCCTGTAAACCACCGGGCCACAGTGCCAGCTTGCGCCGACACCGCAGCCCGGCTCTCGCCCGCCTAGGCAGGCCCCTCATGGCCCCCAAAATGTGGGGGGACCGGCACCGAGGACCGCGTGCAAAGCCGTCAGACACTTTCGTATCTGACGGCCTGGCCCTCCGCGGTGAGACAGATGTTCGTCCCACCGCCCACCACGCCGCAGTACTAACGGCTGCGGCCCCGCCGGGACCGCGGAAGGTAGGGAAAGCGGCAACGACACACCGACAGTCCTCTCCCGCCGCGGCCCCGCAACTCCTCGACCGCAGTGCCGACTAACCTCACGCCAGCACCGCAGGCCCTCCTGTTGCAGAGCCCCCCCATAAGGGCCCTGCAACATGGGCTGCTCCACAAGGGCTTCACCGCCCAAAGCCCGAAGAGCAGCCCCCCTCTGGGGTCCACTTGGCTTCGCCGTGGCTCGGGGGCGCCACGGGTACTAAGCCCCACCGCGACGACAACGCGGGACCCGTTTAGCGATGTGTCTGAAGTATTTGAGGATGCGCTGGAATCAGATAGCAGACAAACTTGTGAATGCAGAAATTCTTACTAATATTATAAATATCAAAAAATAACCCCGTCTGTCTGTTTGCCTGTTTGTTAAGCTTTCTCGGCTAAACTACTGAACGGATTTTGATGAAATTTGGTATGGAGATGGACCTAAGAAAGGACATAGGCAAATACTTATTGACATACCATTATGTAGCTGGTTGTAAATAAGTGGGAACAAATGAATGATATTTATTTATAGTTATAGTCTGCCAATTTGTATGTCATCTAGTATTCAAAGAGAAGCATTTGATAATAATTTATAGATTTTTATTCCAAGTTTTTTCCTAAAAAGCAGTGTTTTTGCGAAATCTACATTTTTCCAAATATAAGCCTAGCCTAACACTCATCAATAAAATAAATAATTATATCAATAAAAGACGTATAATCTTATAAACGTATTATCACCCATTTCACAAACTTCTTATTCCACGGTTTATGTCAAGCTGGGCTCGATCTCTCACTCATTCAATTTGTGAACGAGACAGAATGTGTGAGAACATTCATTCAGCGATAAAAGTCGGTTCAACACAAAAACATAAAGCTTCATTAAAAAGGAAAAACAAACATCAAAATCAACTAATACAAAACATTACGTAACTCTTCCAATACACATACGAACTCAAGTACACACAACCAAATCAGAATCACAACAAAATACAAAATATGACATCACTTAAGATAAGATTCAGACGTACAACTAATGCTCAACACACAAAGCATATTTGCGTGATTTGCGAAATCTACACATTGTCAGAACTTCGATCCTACAACGGGTAAAATCTTTTGTAAAATAAGCCTAGCCCAGTCTACACTGCTCAATAAAAAAATAATTTATCTACTAAAGACGTATAATCCCGTTTGAGACCACCTTATAAGCGTGTTTGCCCCAGTTTCGCACACTTCTTAATCCACGGTTTACGTCAAGCCCAAATTTGATCCCCCTCTCATTCAATGTTTATTAATAAAAATTAAGTTTCACGAAGAATAAAATGATTACCTCAAAATAAACTATGGAATACATTACGTAACTCTTCCAATACATATACAAGTTCACTCACACAACCAAATTGGTATCACAACAAAATACAAAATGGCAGTAAAATATGACATCAGACGGCACTTAAGATAAGAGTCTGACGTACAACTAATGCACAACACACGGAGCATATTTAAACATAGCAAAATGATAAAACTGGTGCATGTAAGACATTATTTTTCTGCTCGTCCGTTCCTCAGGAATAGTTGAAAACATGTTGGCACAAGAAGTAAAATGTGTTTGGACGAACAAAGACTGTCTGTTTTGTAGAAGATATTGCTTGAGGTTGCAGTTTACTTGAAATTGTAACCGTTTAATCTTGCTAAATAGAGTAGTACTGGTCCCCTCGATGCTATTTAGAAACATACATAACATAAAATCACGCCTATATTACCCAGAAGGGTGTGGCAGAGGTGAACAACACCCACATTTCATCTGTTGTTTAGGTCCCATGGGATAGAGGGTAGACCTTTCGCCATCCACCAAGCAAAATTTCAACTCCGTGCTGCTATTGTTTTTTTTTTTTATTCTACGCCCACAGCGAACGAACGTGTAGTTCACCTGATGGTAAGTGGAGTACAGCCCATGGACATCAACAATCGACAAAAGCAGATTATAGATGCGTCGCTGCAGCTGAGGACTACAGTGTTATGCCACATGTGACAGTAATATCAGGGCCTGATCTCACCACCAAACCGGAACACAGTAATGGAAGCACTACTATTTGGCGGCAGGTTAAAGGTGAGACGGTGGTGCTGCCGCCCTCGAGCTCATTCACAAGAGCTCTACCACCAGATTGTAAATTCACAGAGTTCACAAATAACACTTTGACCGACCCGGGAATCGATCCCAAAACATCGCGGCGAGAGGCGCATACGCTAACACTAGACCATCGAGGTAGCTACAAGTAGAAAATTACTTTAATATTGTCTCTATTTAATAGATCCTTGCTAAGACCCAGAAGACCCTCTTCATTTAAGAGTCACGTTTCTACATTGCCTACTTCAAGGATTAAAATACATTATTATACAACTAGAAGTACTCTTGTATAATTTCTTCTATACTAAAAGGCACAGAGGAGCCTTTTAAGGTGTCACAAATTGGATATCATTGTCATTAGTGTTCATGACACGTTTTTCGTCACTTAAAAGACAGACTATTCACCAAAATCATACTTCATTAACAAAAATGTAGTATGAAGTAAGACCTGACCTCAATTTGTATGTAAATATTACGGGTTCCAAAAATGTGGAAGCTTTCATAAATTAACAGTTACTTCAGCGGCATCATTTGAAAATTATGCCTTATACTTATGTTAATGTGATCTGACAGGGTTCAATACTGCTTCTTTGTAAAAAAACAATGAAAATTTACGCGGCCCTAAGGGCGTTTTCATTAAAACCTTTTTTACGTATTCAGTACTTGTGGAATTCACATTACATTTTATTATACAAAAAGTCAAGCCCCGAAATGTACTCATAAGTCATAAAAGCACGCTTCTTAGAAACGTACAATAATGAAATCCGTTACCAACAGGACGTGAAACCGTGTATATATATATATATATATATAATACGGAATGGAATTGGAATAATCCAAACCTCATATTTTAACAGTACCTGCTAATACGGCATCTACAATAAAATGAATAATCCAACTCGGGCTTAAAATCTTAACGCACACAATCTAGCATTCAGCATAACGAAGCCAATCCTCGTAAACTGCAGCGCGAAAGCCTCTCTACTTGCCTTCTTAAGTGCATAATTTCACAAAACCACGGCTATTACCTTCTCATTAATAAACAACTTATAAAATATATATAATATTATGTAACTCCAATTTCACAGGATTTAGATAAACCTTATTGGCAGAATAAACATTTAACACACATAAGTAACAGCTGTGTTCTTTTTTCAAGTGTTACTTGTGTCACTTTTAAATTCGGCCAGGTTATATTATATCGGTCGGATAATATCTATCCGGAACCTCTGAAACTGGCCCATAAAAATGAAAATGTATTTAAAAGTTTCAAAGTAGCTCTTGCGTTGTTAAAAGCTCTTTGCTTAGAGATAGAATTAAAATGCTTTTTGCTTTTTTGCTTGTTGTTTGTTTACTAAACTGTAAAAGGAATTACAAATTTGAAACTGTATACGTGCAGTATAGTGTAAAGATAACTAGTTTTGAATATTGAGAACTGAGCAACTTATTGAGCGTCGTATTTGCGAACTTGTATGCAGGAACTTTGAGATTATTCAAAGTTGGTCTGATTCCAATATTATACCTGGTATTGACTGTCTCGGGTTCGAAACATGATATGACTTAGCAATCAGAAGCTTAATGAAAATGTCGATGTTATCTCTAATAGCACCTGTACTATATGTAGGTAAGTATTATGTTTTCATTGAAATTCTATTTCTGTCACGTGATTGTCTAATTTTGGATTCTGTATAAATTTACTCGAGTTTTTGTCCAGTCAATCGAGCGAAACTCATCTTGAATATGATATTTTATTATTAGATATAGACCTGTATATTTTTTTAACGCATAAAGAAATAAAAATGTTTATACTTAAATATGTCTGCACGTGAGGTGTAGTGGTTTAAATGGGTTCGATTCCTACATGGGACAAATCTTTTGTGATTCGTAAAAAAATGTTCTGGTGTATTTGGACTTGTCATTGGGACCATTGGATAGTGTAATTGCTTCTGGCGTTCTATCTAATGTAAAAATTCCAAATTATCAGTATCATTTATATCCATTGGTTTATCGTAAAGAACAAATAAGTAGAAAAATAACTAATCAGTTTTCATTTTGGAAACTTTTGTGCTTCTTTAGCTACAATAAATTATTAAGTGTAATTTAATGCAAAACATTGAATAATGTTCTAAAAATTAAGTGAACATGTACCTAATACATGTTCCACGAAAGTCTGGCAAGGGCACGAATTGCACTGAAAAAGCTTGAGTTATTTGCAGTACTTTTTGTAATTTGATAGCTTTTACTCACTGCCGTCACGAACCTTTGATAAGCCAAAGAAATTAGTACATTTTCCTATGAAAGGAACTGAAAATTAAATGTTAATTAATTTTCTCTCTAAATATTACAGTTTTTACTTTCAAGCTGATTTGAAATGCTTTTTAAATGTAATGGGAAATAAGAAGTTAAAATGAAAAGTTAAGATCTGCCATGTTCTATTTTTTTCTGGTAATAAGTTACTTTTAAATACAAGAAAAAATGTAGTTTCACAACTTAAACTTTAAATTCTCAAACGAAATTTTAGAAGCAGAATGGTCTGGGTTGTGTTTCTGTTTCGGTATCGATACTTGGCTTAAGACGATGTATCAAGCCTGTTTTAACCAATCCTAAAAAAAAACAATATTTTTTAAAAACATAAACGTATGTTTCCCCACATGGGACAAATCTTTGTGTGATTTGCAAAGATTTGTTCTGAGACTGGGTGTGCTTGAGTGAGTGAATGTGTGTATTTGGTCTTGTCATTGGGACTATTGGATAGTGTAATTGCTTCTGGCGTTCTATCTAATGTAAAAAAAAAATTAAATCCAAATGTTGGCCTTTACCAGTCACGAAATATTGAAATCCTTTGCCAATGTCGCGGCAGTAAATAAACCGCATGTCTTCCAACATTACAATTTTTCAAAGTTTATTGGCAAACTAAAGGTTATTTTCATGCGGCGTTAACGCTTATCGATCGTTTGCGCCAGACTGAGCATCTCTTACTTATTCATAAACTTTTAAAAAGTCCACTTTCCACTGAATCATTCGCTTCTGTTTACCTTTGCTGTTAGCCTTTATTTGTGTACTGTTCTCGGGATGCTAATAGACCTTGAAATGGTTAAAGTGCAGTAAGGAATTTATTTGGCTGGGTATTACTACTGTTCCTGGTGAAAAAAATAAGCTCTCTCGTTGTAAGTGATTGATTGAACGGTAAAGGAAAACATCGTGAGGAAACCTGCATGCCTGAGAGTGCCTAAAAAGTACTCTGAGTCGTGTGAAGTCTACCAATCCGCAATTGGCCAGCGTGGTGGACTATGGCCTAACCCTTCTCATCATGAGAAGAGGCCTGAGCCCAGCAGTGGGACATGTATTAGATACAGGGCTGCTATTATCGATCGATCGTCAAGTAGCAGATTCGATGCCCAGGTTTAGCTGTTCTTTAGCTTTAAACGCTTTACCCGCTACAAGTGAAATGTAGATATGAACCACGAATCATACAGTACACTTTTACTGTCGGAAAATAAGACGTCAAGTTTTGTGTTGTATAATAAATTAAATCTAGTTTTTTTTTTTTTTTTTTATTATTTTTTTTTTTGACGACCGGCTGGCGGAGTGGGTAGTGTACCTGCCTGCGTCGCCGAGGTCGTGGGTTCGATTCCCACTTAAGACAAATCTTTGTGTGCATGAACATGGGGGTTTGTCTTATTCTGGATGTTTCTATGTATAATAAGTATGTATTGATAGTGTGGTGATGGACAATGAGGAATTGGAAATGGTCAATAAGGTTGTCTTTCTTGGTATAACATTAGACTCTAAATTACAATGGGGCCCACATATAGAAACGTTGTCTGGTAGACTCAGCTCAGTAGCTTACGCTGTAAAAACAATTCGTAACTGACCGATGTTGACACTGCGCGTTTAGTTTATTTTAGCTATTTTCACAGTATAATGTATAATGTCATATGGTTTATTGCTTTGGGGTAGTGCCGCGGATATAGATTCAATATTTGTGCTCCAGAAACGAGCTATTCGAGCTATCTATATGATGAGTCCCAAGGAGACACTAAGAAATAAATTTAAAGAGATACATATTATGACGTTACATTCTCAATACATTTACGAAAATTTAATGTACGTTCACAAAAATCAAACGAAATTTAAGAAAAATAGTGATCTCCATAAATTAAATCTAAGGAACAAAAACAAACTCGCTGTGCCCACTACTAGGCTCCATAAAATCTCTAACTCGTTTCCAGGTCAATGTATACGCTTTTACAATAAACTTCCTTGAGACGCAATAGAATTATCGATAGGTAAATTTAAAAATATGTTAAAATTAAATTGTGTCAAAAAGCTTAGGGTGAGGTGTCCAACAATGAACCACCAAAAATTTGTTACTTCATAAGTCGGATTTATGTGAATGTATCTCAACATAATTTTGTGTGATCATACCCTGGTTATCAAGCTTTAATTTGGCGTTAAAATTATATTCTAAAATCTAACAAAAAATATGTTTTTTTGATTTCCAAGCAAAACCAAGAAATGGTTAACTGTGTACCAACACCGGTATACAGTGAACCAGCGTTAGGTCTACAATGAACCGGCCGTGTACACAGTGAACCATTAAATTAATTTTATTTAAATAACATATCTGGCTGTAAAGTCATGCAGCATAACGATAGGAAGGTAAATAAAACAATATGTTTATGATGTAAAAAAAATATTTTTACTTTAATTTCTCAAGCCAATGTTATATTTTACTTAATATTCTGTTATAAACGCAAAAATCAGTCTCGAACATCGTAATTTTAAATAGAAACACACTAGCATTTCAATTTTATTGTTATTATTTTGTATCTATTATAACCAGAATACAAATTAACAATTCTGTACCTAAACTCTACCTACATATAAACTCCAAGAGATCTAGATATCTGTATTGCTTCTTTTGTATGCCCTCCTTTCTTCTTTTTCTCGACCTTCGATCGCCTCATTCTAAAAAGAACATTATTTTTTACAAGTTTGAGCAATTACAACAGCTTAGCTAACTGTTTCTGCCAATAAGAGAAAAACAAATAAAAAAAAAAATGTGGATTCATGCGGTTCATTGTGTACCACGTCTTTGTGGCTCATTGTGAACCAACTTCCATTTTAGAGGTTTTAGGTTATGTAAAAAATAACAGAACAACATGGCGGCAAATTGATATTCGGCAATTATAGCCAAGTAGCCATTCTTTAAAATGCATTAATTTCATGTGTTATAAGTGATAAAAAGCTAGCAATATTAAATAACACAAAATTTACCTTTTTTGTTGTTTTGGTGTCGAAAACTGTTAAACACGTCACCACTCGTGCGCTTCTGGCGCGAGCTAACCGTCGACCGGGGAGCGCGGGGGGGGCCTATATTGGAGCGTATTTTTGCCAATAGCACGGTTGGTCAACGTCGCAAATTCAAAATACAGCGTTGGCTCAATGTGTACTACTGGCTCATTGTTGGACACCTCACCCTACTATAGTATTTCAGACTACATAAATGATAATAGTATTTGGAAATGCATTGCTCTTCTTATGTGTTTTTTTTATGTACTTTTATATTGTTATATCTTTCATTTTAAAAGATGGCGCACATGAGTTTCTCACCAGCTCTTCTCATAATGCAATACCCATCGGAGCTGGTACTTGGATTGATTTTAATTCGATTCTAAACAGTTTGATTAAAATTAATCTGAGCCCCGGTTATTCAAATCATTGTAATTAGTATAATTTAGTATTATTTATGATTTATTATTATATAATTTTTTTGTAATGTTTTGACGTGTTCAAGCGCCTCCTGGGGCCTATGAAAATAAATGATTTGAATTTGAATTTGAAATTTGAATTATTTACAAAAGAAACGTATATATGTATTAGTATCAGTTATTCTTGTACCCATAGTACAAGCTCTGCTTAGTTTGGGACTAGATGGCGTTGTGTGTGAGTTGTGAAATATTTATTTATTTATTTATCGATCAAAACCGGAATCTTAATCTCATTATTTCATTTATAAGAAATAGTTTTGAGCTGAGTATTTTCTTTCCGTCAATTTGAGCAACATTCACATTTATTTTCACCATATATCTTTACTTCATCTCTTTACGTTGTGGCAAGTACATTGTCAAAACCATAACGAAAATTTTACAAACAAACTCGATATAAAGTTGTGAAACTTAAATAGCCTGTCGTCGTACAATACAGGAACCAGTGGCTGTTATAGATGTTACAATGTACTGTACCTTCTGTACTGTAGACATAGCTAGCGACCTGTCGCCGACATTGTACGATTATGTCAATAAGGATGTGAGTACAGAAGGACTATACTATACTTAGACTTAATTTCACTGGTGCTAGATAAACTTTGTAATAATGTTAGGATAAACATATAAGATAAATGCAAGTAACAGCTGTGTTCACTTTTAATTTCGGTCAGGTTATATATTTTATGGGTCGAATAAAATTTATCCGGAGCCTCTGAATCTGGCCCTTAGACTATTCAGGTACTTACAATCTCAAATATTTGATTATAGTATATCGAAAATTATCGATCTAGATCTAGAAGATCTAGATGTCGAGGGTAAATAGTTTAGTAACTGAATCAAGAATCATAGTTTGATTAGCCGTCAGTTCGAAACCGTTACAATATTGATTGGTTACATATCATCAAATAAGTTGTGATTAACCTAATTACCGTTCATTTCACGTCAAATGATTTCAAAAGCATTGTTTGACTGAAAGATAATATCATAATTAACGTGGTCCAAAACCAGTTCTATTTTCTGGTCATTACTAAATGAAACAACAACATTTATCCCTCATCTGTGGATGTACTTGTGTGAGTGAATGTGTGTATTTGGCCTTGTCATTGGTACCATTGGGAAGTGTAATTGCTTTTGGCGTTCTACCTAATGTAAAAAAAACAAAAAAAATAGTACACACTGAAGTGTACCTTCTGCATATCTGTTTTCTGTGTGTACATTTTACGCAGCCCTTTGATAGCAAAGCTTGTCGCCGAACCGTGATCCACTTTGTTGTTGTTACTTAATCTTGACCAGAACACTTGTACCAGTCTAGTCTGGATTGCCAGACATAATTATATAGAGCTCTTTGTACTCATGTCAACCTGGTACTATTGAAATTGTATTGAAAATATTTATAAAAAGATTACCACGATATATTTTGTTTATTTAAAAGGGAACAATTGCTTGACTGTTTTTATACAATAATCAAGTTTTTATCTTTTTTATTGACGTTTTTCAGCGCTCATTCATTCAAAAGTATTTTTTTTTATTTTTCAGTTTGTATGTAACTTAATTAATTATTTAAAAAAAAAATGCTCACGAATAAACATGCATTTTAGTGTTTTAAATATGATTTGTCTAAACTAAATAATATTAAAGATAATCCAATATTACGTTTGTATGAAAACCCATCCTACTCTTAAGTTGTAAAATATTATGATTTTTTTTTATATGATGTGAACGGAGGACCGCGAAAATAGTTTAATAATTGCGAAAGTCTACTTCTACCGCCAGATGAACTCTTTCTTAGTATAATTCTACATGGAAAATATAAGATGTTCGGCGGTCTTAAAACTCTGAAGTAACGTTAATTTAAATAATTTTTCAAAAAGAAAACCGACACAATAATTTTGGACTATTATGGTTTATTCATGTGTGCCATTGTCAGAACTGGACCAAATTGGCCACACGGAAAGCACCAGCTTTCAAATAAAAAAAGAATATTATTAAAATCGCTTCGCCCAGTCGAAAGTTATGAGGTATCAAACATTAAAAAAAAAAGAAGATTTTTTTAAGTCAGATCATGAGAAATCTGCTGCCAATAATATAGTGTGAACAGTTTAATAAAAAAAAACTAAATTATTCTTTAACTTTTCATACAGGCTTTTGAAATAGAATAATGGCATAATTTCGTGTATGACAGCATTACAAACATCTCTGGAATCATTTAATTCTTCTCAAAACAAAGCCTTGAATGCCAATACAATAATGAATTCTGTTCACATTTCTAATTTCTAAACAAACAGAGTGTGATATTTAATCTTGTCTCTCCATTACTATTAGTTTTTAAGCCTCAAAATTGAAATCGAATTCTATTAGGTTTCAATCCCTTTATAATTGGGTTCGAAATTGAAATTACATCAATGTAGGTATAGGCTGATATGCCTATTTCTAGACACTGCTCTGTTCAGAGAAGACAAGAGAATTATTGATCTTTCTACGACCTTTTTGGAATTGAAAACTAATTTTATGCACAGTTTTGATTGTATTTGCTTTAAAATTTAATGCTATTTATTAATGATGAAACTAATATCCTACGAAATAGGGTAGGTTGTATCCTTAATTTACTAATATTCATTAACTTATAAGCAGGGCTCGGAATTAGGTAGAGTTTTTTATGTACTTGCATCGAAATGTTGATATTAATGTGGACCTTCCCGGGATTTCTAATGGACAATCCCGTGTGGCCAACAATATTACGAATAAATAATAATAAAAACCTCAGAGATAGACAAATAAAACAAAGATAATTAACATATTTTTTTATTAGTTTACATTAATTCACAATACAAATTGTTGAAAGTCTCTAGTAAATTTTCATACGCATATTTCGCCTTTTTTATAAATACGAGCTAATACTTTTGCTTCTAGCCTAGACTCGTGAGGTTTTGCTTATTCAAACGGTCCATCAAAATCATTTTCCTTGTCCGATTCATTACCAGTAAGATTTGAAGTGTTCGCTTCCGACATTACTGTATAACTTTTGAGAGAATTAAAATATTTAGTCGCGCGTGCAGTAGTTTAAATTATGTAAAAAAGTAAATAACCTTTTATTTAAAAAATCATGGGATTTTTTTCTGCTCTTTAAAATTAATCTCGGGATTTGAGGCATATCCACTTTATTCTTTCGCTGTATGAAATCAGTGTAAGTACATGAAAAACTCTACCTAATTCTGAGCCCTGCTTATAAGTCATTTTGCTTGTAAAAAAAGTACGGGGACAGCACCGACAAGCGAAAATTTGGACTTTAGGAATTTATTTCTACCTTTAAATTTCATCCTACCCTATTAATATTTTTTCCTCCACCCTATATCTACCTATAGAATACAATAAAAATCAATTCAATACAATATTCTTCTTTTCAAATACGAATTTCAGCGAGGACAGAAAAAAAGTTGTTTGGGAAATCCACCCTTTAACTAACTTTATTTCTTCTGTTTATTGAATCTATTCTAGTCATCTTAGAAATTATTACAAGTTGGGACTTTAACATACAAAATGATGCTGCCGGTCTCATGTCTCGCATTTCTATAACAGCACACACAAAATCAACTTTTACACGCTATTTTCATTCATGAGAGCTCACACACAATATAATTCATAAAAGTGTACAACCGGTGTAAATAAAATATCGAAAAAAAATAACAAATTGAACATTGAAATCATTCAATTTGTTAAGAAAAATTATTTTTATTCCTAAACCAAGAAATTGTGGTGGATTGACCCTGACCACGACTATAATCTGAGGATTTAGTAAATGTCGTTATGTCACATACACCCTGTATATATAGATATGAAGGGTTGCACAATCTTGATGGTGATACAGCCGATAAACAACCATAAACAGTTACTTTTAAAACATTTAAATTTTTTATTAACCTTTCGTTCTTATGAAATATATATTTTTTTAAACAAGCTCATGTTTTGTAAGAAAATATTCATGAAATAAGGACTTTACCTTTACCAAAATTCAAAACGTAGTATACAAACAAATGCTTTCAGAACTTTTACAGTTGTACTCAAGAGTTATATTGTATATTAATATTCTCGGAAAATTCTCTCGCAATATTATCGTCATGCCATTAAAAACAACACTGACATCAAAAATCTATAAATTTACATTTGAAAAGACCGCAGAGCTATTCGAAGGCGTTTCTAAGGCTTCGTATTCAAACAGCTTGCAAACATATTTGTGAGATGTTTGGGTAAGAATTCGCCGCCATTTTCAAGGCTGGAGTGTATTTAGATCGGTATAATGGCATTCGACCTGCAGACGACTACGAGTGGGGTTGCGACAGTAAGTCAGCCACTTCGGCTCCGCCATACTCCTGATTCTTTATTATAATATCGGACGTAACCCGCTTATTTACTTTAAATTCTACTTAAAATGTATTTGATCATAAATATTGTTAATTAAAAAGCGAGAAACCGAAATCAAATAGAAGATGAACAAGCTTTTCTTTTAACAGTTTTACCTCAATTATAAAAAAAAGCAATATATAACTACTGAGAAATATTTCGTTTTCTACTACAATTTGAGTTTAAATTTCCATTAACAATCTTTTAACGAATGAAAAATTAACTTTATTATTTTCACCAAGTCAATATTTTATTTCCAGTTTAATTCGACATAGTGTAGTCGTTTGCAGGCTGTAGCGTTTCAAAAATAAGTGTGAGATGTAGTCTGTTTACTTCTTTTTTAGAAGAAAGAACGAGACGTGTTACGTTAAGCATTTTCAGAATCAGTCCTAGTTCTCGGGTAATGGCCTCGACACCTTTGCCCCAAACACGTTGGCTTGTGCCCGTTAAATGTGCAGATACGCGCTCTGATTTAATGGCAAACACAAAGAGAATTCTATGTGCCCTCCAATTTTGCGACTCACTTCATGTTGTTGATGGTTTTCTGTTCTTTTTAGTAAAAAAGGGCTATTAGAAATGTCCAGCCGTAAATTGCTTATGAACTAAATAAATAGAGTCAAAATGCTCTCGAACTATTTCAGTATTTCAATACCAAAAGCTATAATAAAAATTCAAAAGATTTTAAGTGCGCGATGTGCTTTTAAAAGTTAAGTAAATCGAAAATAATTCTCTTAACGAAAAGTTGATTCAGCTCATTTTCTGCGAACATTAATTCTATTAAAAAGAAAAGCTGAAAATCCCTCTACAGATTTACTAAACGTTTCGAAAGAATTCTCATTACGAAAATTACTGTATGAAATTCACCGTCAGACGTGATTTCAACCCCGAAAACGAAAACTGAACATAAATTCTAATTACACTTAAAACATTATTAGTTTGGTTTCGCCATAAAGTTACAGCCATCAAACAACATTGCTTTGAACGAGCTAAAGTGGCGACAGTTCTGAAAACTTTTTTTGGCAATAAGGTCGACTCGTACGGAAATTAGCTGCACGAAATATTCACGGTGTGCGGATGGAAAAAACAGCGAAAGTGGAAAGTGTCACGGCAAAGGCATTTGGCATTCAGCCACCGGCGGTATTGATGCGGCAGACGGGGGATGCTTACTTATTCATAAGCGTTCAAAAACTTGTCAGTGGTACCGGCATACAGCGTACCTATAGGTGCACACTACCCAAATGCATATTAGTACGCTCGCTGTTTATTTTATTCTCCAAACATATTCAGCCAGACGTGCCCGCTTTTTGCGACTACAATCGGAGAAAACGTCGGATGGTTTGTTTCTGTTTTTGTGTGCGACGTCTACTTCACTTCGATAAGCAACGAGTGTTGTTAATCATATTCTTTTTATATGTTTCACGTGTTGACACAAAAATAACAGGGCGGTTAATTTGTCGTTAAATATCAAAGTTTAAAGTATGTCTCTTGTTTATTCATCGTAAATATGCGTTGACACAAAATTGTAAGGGTACGCAATTAAGTGCATTGGCTTCAGTAGACAACATGTATTTGTAAACTATCTTCTATCTTCATCACCTAACTTTAGAGACGTGAAAGCTTTATCTATATAGATCAAAATCGTAGTGCAAAGTTGCCTTGAACAACTTATAAAACATGATTGACGTATCCTTCATCCTTTGTTATAGAAAGTTTTGAAGCAAAATGTTCTTAACATTTTAGTCTACAAACATTGTATACTAAAGAGCACCGGTTTATTTCTATAAGAGAAACATTATTTACTTCTTTCCAACTACGTTTTTCTTGTTTAAAAAGGTACTTTCGATAATATTGTTTGACAAAGTCGTACAAATAGCGCAATGGCCTGTAAAAGAAAATCCGAAACAATGTATTTTATTATTTTTAGCGAAATCGCAGACTCGCCGTCGAAGTTGTCAAACTAGACGTTTAGCGTCAAAAAAGTTGTTGGAAAACTCGTGTCGTGGTTACAAGCTCTTAAAGAATGTACGTTACGTTTTAGTTTCAATAATGACGTTTACCGAATTAGTTGCACGAACAGAAATTGGTTTCAGAGGAAGAGGGTAGTTCAAAAATCCGGTCGCGTTCGTCCGATTACAGGCTTACAAACGCGGCTTGGAGCGGCAATAGGTTAGCGTTGGCCAGGTTTATATAGAATTAATGATCCCTTCGTGACTAAGCTCACTTTTCATGGACGAGGGAAAGTTTTATGGGTTCTCGGTGGCGTACGCTTGTCATACCGCCGGCTAATCTGCTGAAGCGCATTTACTTTGATATGATTCGTCGCTGTGTGAGTTTACAACCTGATTACACGGAGCAATTGATTGAAACTGATGGATTAGTTTTATGGCCGCTCTACACAGATGTGTCTGTAAAACACGAGGTTTTATTACGATATCGATTATTGCATTAAGTGGACAATCACCTGCTTTGTTTCAAAAAGTTTTAGTAGATATATTAAGGTGCAGGTTGGGCACGGTCCAATCAATTTATATCGTTAGGTATATTAAATTTGAGGGTATTCATTTCAATATCGCTGCAACAATAAACTAATGGATAGTTTATTTTGTGGATAGTCGCGTCGTATTTAGTAAATATACCATAGACATAGGTAGCCGATTTGCACGGAGTAGCCAAGTGGGAGACCGTAGGACTCAGTAACGGTGAAGGAAAATATCGTTAGGAAACATGCTACCTGAGAGTGCCTAAATAGTTCTCAAGGGTGTATGAAGTCTACCAATCCGCATTTGGCCAGCTTGGTAGACTAAGGCCTAACCCTTACCATCATGAAAAGAGGCCCGTGCCCAGCAATGGGACAAGTATTAGATACAAGGCTGCTATTATAAAACACAGAAAAGAATTCGCTTTCGTATTTAAGTAAATAAAACATTGTTAATTATAATTTATTTAGGTTCCACTTATAATATTCATGACTTCGATATGTAAACAAAAGCTATTATTTTACTATAGACATTTATTATCATCCAAAGAAAGACCAATATTAATATTTCAAGCAGTAAACAAATCAACAAGTTACCAACAGAATCCGTCATACAAACTGAGAAGGCGTTCTTTAAATAAAACGTCAAATAGATTGTAAAACTTCTAATAAAAGTCATACCTACATAAAGTTTGAAAACGGTCGTCAACAACTCATCAAAATGTAATAACGCAGGCTTAGTTCTTGCGAGGGCTCGTCATTTCTCTTGTCTAGACAATGCTCTATTCGTGACTTTTTCTCGATTCGCAATCCCACGACAATCGTACCTCTCCTTACCTTCGATATTGAAGAACATAATATTACATTTAGTTCGAGCTCACAGACTTGCAATCCATTATGCTATAACATTGGAATTAGAAATAATTCTCGCAGAAAAAATAATATGAAGGATTCTGTGTCGCTTTTGTGAGAATTTGCGGAATGTTTTTTTTAAGTTTTTATTTCAAGTTGCCTCGATGTCGAGTGGTAAGCGTTTGCGTCTCTCACTGCGAGGTCTTGGGTTCGTTTACCGGGTCGGGCAAAGTGTTATTTAGGAACTTTTCATCAGGATTTTTTTTTGGGCTTTTAATTTTACGGTTGGTATAAAAACAGTGGCGTAACTATACCACCTGGGCCCTTTTGTGTCGGGGGCCCGTGGCATTTTGCCAGCCCTGCCACCCTATTGTTACGCCACTGTATAAAAAGTTCGCAAATAGTTTGATATTGAAAACGATAGCTGCAGATTCACAGAAGGAGGAACACAATGTGTCCTTGCAGGATGCAATAAACTAAGTTGATGATGTCATCACCACCGCATTAATTTATTTCTTGATTATATAAAACAGAACAAGTGACATTTTTGTGTTCTTTGTTTTTAACAGTAGTGTTACACAACCGTTCGATGAATATAATATTTAATTCGTGTTGAGCCTGATATATCAAAAGTACAATATTGTCCTAAGTTAATTACGAAAATACATAAACTAACTGTAATTGCGCAAATGGTTAATCTTACTTACGCCGCCACTTATAAGGCTTTACTCAAGATATCAACATTTTTATGAGAAAAAGTATATCTTACTTTATTAAGACGCAACATTATTAGACCGTTTAATAGGACCTTCGCAATTTAACAGACAACATCATCTTTTAAAACCTCAAGTATGCTCATAAACAAAAATATATATACATCAACAAATCCGTGCAATAAAACTACCGCAAATATCCCTTCTGTTACCTACGTCAATCCTAAGGTTGCCTGGAAGAGATCGCGTCAAGCGATAAGGTCGCCCTTTGTACGTTGTAGTTTTGAGTACCTATTTATCTGCTTATAAATAGGTACTTATAAATGTATGTGCAAATAAAGTGTTCTCTATATATAAACCTACGACACTCCTACGCTCGATCATTCTAGAAAATGTAACTAAACAAATATAAGATAATTTAAAAAAAGTACTTTCAATGTATCTCTTTTTTTTCTCGTGAAAAAAATATCTGTCTTTTTTGTACATAAAACTTAATGTGGAAATGGCGTGGGAACTCGCTTACTTGAGATTATAAAATGAATATAAAACATAATTCTCGTGAATGTGTAAAGTATTTTAAAGAGTGGAAGACAAAAGCTTTTAAGTATGCTGTATAGAAAGAAAGAAACACATATAAGTATTTTATATCCAGTTATATTTTAGGTCTAGTGGTTAGCGTATGCGCCTTTCACCGTGAGGCCTCGGGTTCGATGCCCGGGTCGGGCAAAGTGTTATTTCTGAACTTTCCGTCAGGTAATTCACAAGAGCAGCACTTAGCTGCAATTGTGGCCGGTGGATGGCGATAGGCTCACCCCCTATCCCATGGGACCTAAACATTACAGGTGAAATGTGGGTGTTGTACACCTCTGCCATAACCTTCTGGGTAGTATAATCGTGATGTTGTTATGTTATGTTATATTAATGATTTTATATTAATTATTGTTTGTGTTAACGTCATGAAATTTTTGTTTGAATGTTTTATGTAGATTATAATTTTGCAAATTAGTTTTGTGTAAAGAGGGAAATGGTGTAGGGACACAATGTGTTTTTATGTTCAAGTGCACTTGAAACACGACTCGCTAGTTTCGGCAGTCGACATCTCGCGCCCACTCATTTAGGTTTCCTATTTTTAAGTAAGTTCTCGGCACTGTATTACTTTTAAGTTGCGCATACTGAATTAAATAACTTCACGTGTTTCAATTAACCATCGACTCAATAACTACAAAATATAACCCTAAATTGGTGACCCTAAATAAGACTAAATTGATTATGGTCAATATATAAATAAGTGTGCATTTTCATACATATCAAGTGTTTTACATCCTTTGTAATACATTAAGCTTTAGTGTCGGCCAAAGCAGATATATTATATTTTATTACTTTTTAAGTTTTAAACTTATCTTGCATTCAGCATAATCCTCTTCTACTCTAAGTCCCTAAAACTTGTTATAACCAATTTAAAAAAATATTTTATAAGCAAACGAGAACCGCACAATCCCACCAAGTTCTTAAATCTCTTTACCGCATTTGATCCTGCAGGTTTCAAATGAAAAATACCGCAAATGCCAACGTAAAATTTGTGCAAACATTTTCTATTTTCCAAATACAATTGAGAGCAAAAAGCAAAATACGACGCAATATAAAAGTTTATACATCAGTCCTTTAGAACACGACGTTGAATAAAAATGGCGTTGCCAACTATCTATATAAATAGTGTGTTAGTAATATGAAACATTTTCAAGTCTGGTAGCATCAGTAGCTATTGCCAGTAGCGGTGGCTAGCATGCCACAGCACAATAAGCGGCTGCAACCGCTCAATTTCCGTGAGCAAAATGAAATAGGATCGGCTATTTTCAACATTTCTCGGTTTTCATTTATAATTTATCTGTAGCTTACTTTATCTAGAACATTAAACATAAATTTACAGTGTTAATAAAGGAAAAATTGTTGTTAGCTAACATGGGAAAAATTGTTGTTAGATGCCATGAAAAATGGCGACTTGAATTTTTGGTAACCTTTTTTACTGACAATCTATGTTATATTAGGATAACAGGTACATACAGACATGAAATTTTGTATACTTAGATATTCTAAGTATTACCTAATTTCTACCAAGTGACCCTTCTTTTGGCAGAGACTTTTAACACAATTTAAGAGGTTCAAAAAGTTTCGCAATCTTCATCTCTATTCCTATTTCGCGACATACTCGAGCGCTTCAGCAATAGGGCTCCATTGCAGCGCCGGCGCCGTCACCTGACAGGAGATACGCGCGTCCACGGCGGAACTCAACCAAACAATGACGTGACATACGTTAGAACATCGCACTGCCAAATTCATTTGTATTTGACATTTCATTATTTTAGATCTGATTGGTGAAAAACTGGGTACAGGAGGATGGGTGTACAAAACACTAGTTTCCATCTGCGACTACACACGCGTGGTACATCGATAAAAAGTAGCTTAATTATGTTATTTCTAAAGTCTTCAACTATACCCCCATCAATTTTTATCATGGTCGATAATGCTAAATTCACAACGTTTCGTTTATTTGCCGATAAAATTATTCGATATTGTAGAAGTATTTTGAATAATATCTAAGTTCATTCAAATAAATATCTTATCAATCATCAATCGTCTACTTGACAAAAGTCTTTGATAATTTAACTTTTATGCATAAAAGTGAAAATTCATTCCATAGAAATTCAATAGATTTTCACAAGAGGAATGTCTCTGCATTATTTCTATTATGCTTAAAGCCTCAGGTATAAAAGCCTGACGATTTATTATTAAAGTACTTACAAATACAGGAAACTTATTAAGACCTGAATTAAAAAAAAAGGTTATGGACTGTATAAGTAGTAGCTACGTAGTGCGTAGGCGTAGCTCTACGATAGAAAATCTGCTACACATATACATCATTTAATATGATATTTCAATATGATTGACGACCAGATGGCGCAGTGGATAGTTTTCCTGCCTGCGACGCCGAATTCACCGGTTCGATTCCCGCTTAAGACAAATCTTTATGTGAATGAACATGGAAGTTTGTCGTAGTCTGGGTGTTTCTATGTATAATAAGTATGTATTTACAAAAGAAAATTATATATGTATTAGTATCAGTTATTGTAGTACCCATAGTACAAGCTCTGCTTAGTTTGGGACTAGATGGCGTTGTGTATAAGTTGTTAGTTATTTATTTAATAATACCCGGAAGAATTTGTCAGAGGAATATAAACATCTACATGTCGCCTTTATTTGCCGCTATATTATTATCTACCATCAGCCCTTACATGTAGCAATATCCTAGCATTACATGTTACAAGCTACACGCGTATAATCTACGTCACACGCGATATTGTGTTTGCTCTGGTGGCAGCCAGACCGGGCTACCATTGTCCGGCTCGCCGACTATCTGCTAATATCACTTAAGCGGTGCCTGTGGTAGCCACCCTAAGGATTTTGTGTCATTGGCAGCGAGTAGCGATTTGGCTTTTAAACTGTTTCGTATTAAAACAGATAAGTTTTGTAGCTTTTAGTTCTGATTCTAGAAGGTATAAGGTTTTTAGATATAACTAGATGCATTTCATTATTCTAACAAGAAAACTTTAAAGAAATACTGTATTCAGCAATGATATTTTAAATGTCATGTTTAATTTTTTAACCGACTTCAAAAAATAGGTGGAGGTTCTATATTAGATTTTTTTTATGTTTGTTGCCCAATTACTCGAAGACGCGTGGACGTAAAAGACTATACTTGTCATGTGGTGTAATTTTTATCAAGTCACGATCTGATGATTGGATCATAGAGAAATCGAGGACAACCTTCAAATTTTAAAGGCTTCTATATTGTTTTTCGTATATTACCTAAAGCTACTCAAATATTTGCATCTAGCATTCAGCATGTTATGTTGCTTAGCTGATGCTGAAAGGAGCACCTCCTCAACGTTTAGAAGTACGGGAATATTTTTTTTCAAGTTTTACACAGGCGAGACGTTGAATATTGCTAGTATTTCGTACTTTTTAGTGAATTATGATAGTAATAAATATTATATTTTTTTTAAAACAGTGCATTATTTTTTATTTTTTAAATTTTAATTTAAAAAAAAACTACATATTTATTAACAGTTCAGAGTAATTCATGCCCGCTGAACTGATGAAGACATAAATGGCAACTCGCTCTCAGTGAAACAGAGTCTATTTATACACAGCGTATCGTCAATATATGACAGACATTGTCTGACAAAATCCCTTTATGAGACGTTGACCATAGGCTCGCATATTTTCATAACAACAAATGCACAATGTGTTTCGTTATGGTGGTCGGTTATGGTAATTATTATTTACGAACTACTATTATTTGGTAGTTATGTCGATAGCTTTAAGTACGGTCAACAACGAAATTCGCGCGCATTATTACATACAGTGTGTTACAATGTGTATGTGTTTGTTGTATCTAGCTAACACACGTGATGGGTCGCTACAACATGATTTTAAGATAGATTTTAAATAATTCTAATAAAGTTTTAGATGGTTATCTGCCTGATAACAATTTAGACACTTCATTTTCGAAAATGTTACGGATAGGCTTATCAACATAGAAATCTTAATAACTAGTCAATAGAAATGCTATCGACTATCTTTTAACACTGGGACGCATGTCGCCGTTTTTCAAATACCACTTTTTGTATTCCTGCAAACAAAATTATTCTTTTTGGCGATGACATTAAGACGACAATTCCTCAACTCGCACTTGTGTTCGATTAGACAGATGCGCTTGTATTCCTGCAAACAAAATTATTCTGTTTGCGATGACATTAAGACGACAATTCCTCAACTCGCACTTGTGTTTGACTAGACAGATGCGCGGCGACAAGGTCACGCGTCTTTGACATTTCAATTGCCTTATTATTAAGATTTCTATGCTTATCAAGGACTTATCAGGAATAAGTGAAATTGCGCCTTATAATCTGTTTATTTAATAAAAGCATAGTATAACAATTAACTCGACAAAAAAAATCTGATCGATTAAAAATTCTAGATTTATGTCTTCCTAGTGTTAGTTTTAACAAAATATGGCTCATGGAGACTAAATATAGCATTCATTTAGTTAAATAATTTTACACACGAATAAATGATACATTGTTGATAATAACCTACGGAAGACAAGCCCGCATATCTGAAGTCATTCCCACGATACCAAAGATGCAACAGTATATTTCAAATTGCCGTCAGCGTTTAAGCGAGCACCTGGCCGAAGAAAGCGAGTGCCAAATGCCCGATTCCCATGTAAATAATAAGATTGAATATTGTGAAAAGAGGTCAGAACCAGAACATGGTCATATGAAATGTAAAGCAGAAGTTTCATGTCATGTGATGTATACAGGGTGGACATAGCGACATTTACTGAAGCCACACCTTCCATACATGGTCAGTATTCATTTCAACTGGCTAAAATGTTTGATAAGAAAAATAACTTTCACGTTTTCGGAAAAAAAATATAAACATCCTAGTATTTTTTTAAACGACTCAATTTTAAAGCCTTCTGTATTTATTTTGTATATTATCTAAAGCTACTCGGACATTTGCATCTAGCAATCTGCATATCATGATGCTGAGCTGATGCTTGAAGGTACAACTCCTGAATTGTAAGGAGGACAAATAATAAAACTGAAAAAAAATCTTTATAATATATCTTTAAATATCTATGCCGGGTTTTTTGTAAAATTATTTTCGTACGATATTAAGTTTGACCGATTCGAATTTGACCACCCGTTTTCCATTTTAATGATATGATAGATTTGTGAAATTAGGTCAGATTATGACCACATAACAAATACAATTCAGAATGTGCACTTGTGATGTATACCATTAAGAAAGTCCTAGTTACCTGTGTCTTAAAGCACTCATTCCGTGTGTATAATACTTTCTATTTTTGGACAAATGCTTGACTCTGCTTAGGAAGTTCTCAAACTTTGCTTGTAAGCTTCAATATTTAAAAATCTATTTGAAAATTCCATGCTCACCTGCCACCTATATTTAATATTTTAAACATCCTCATAATAAACTGACTTTTATATACGATGAAACCAAATAATACAGGTCTAAGTCACCTTATTGTGATAGATCCTGTCTACACTGTTCAGACAGTATAATCAAGCGCATATTGGAACTTCTGCGTGTACAATTATCTCATGACGAAATCTGATCGATCGACAGTGCACATTGCAATATTTATACGGAACACGTACAATCGAAACAAAAGAATTACATCCACGTCTTATTGCCTCGATCGAAAAGCGCGATTGGAAGTTACATAATAAAGAGTACATTTTACCGATGTGATGCAAGTAGGTAAGGTTCGAGTTCGGCAAATTTGAAGTCATGTAATCCATTGTTTGAAATGTAATTCTGGTTGTGATTTACGCATTTGATAGATTCTTGCAACTGAATAATTGTGTTGCAAACAATAATAAATTATACTCGGTACCTTTTTTTCTGACTCATGATGTCCCACTGCTGAGTAAAGGTCTTACCATACACAACCACAATTTTCTGTTTTGGGCTCTGTCTGTGTTATCTCTCTGGAACGAGTCCAAATCATCCCTCCAGCGCTTTCTGGGCTTACCGCAACGCCGAAGTGAATGTGGTGTCCACTCATACTACTAAGTTACAGTAGAAAAAATATGGGACTGGCAGAATTTGAATCTGCGACCTCTGCATACCGGACAGCTGTTTTAACTACTAAGCTACGGTCGCCTCTTGCCAGGACCCCAAATTTCTCAACTATATGTTACTTCATTACGTGTGTCATCCATTTGTATTTATCTTATGTAGGATACAAAACCAACATGGCTAAGTTTCATTCAGCACAAATGTTTTAAAGAATTAACGCGTACCTTATTTAAACTTCTTATTAATTATTTTTATAGTATTATAGTAGCTATACTTGGCAAATAAAGCAACTACGAAAGAACAATAAAAATACAATAAATTTGCCGGCACGCATTCTGAGCGCTTTT
This sequence comes from Hypena proboscidalis, assembly GCA_905147285.1. Classification (NCBI taxonomy): domain Eukaryota; kingdom Metazoa; phylum Arthropoda; class Insecta; order Lepidoptera; family Erebidae; genus Hypena; species Hypena proboscidalis. Next base: position 7,004,427 of record LR990132.1, read on the forward strand.
CTTTTTTTTTTGACTTTATTATGTTTGTAACTGCCGGGAATTTTAAGATCCAGGTTAGGGTTGACACCATGTGCCTCTTAAACAGACAGACAATTGTCTGTCTGTCTAACCGCTGATTTATAACCAATACCCATGGTGTAAAATGAGCGAGTGTATTGCCTTATTTATGTTACTTTTATTAAAATCTTAACAACTTTTCCGCACCACGATATTAAACACATGACGACCGTATCGAGATAAGATAAAAAACAAAAAAATAAGTATTCCTTGTCTACCAACTTACCTAATGAATATTACAAGCACCTATATTTGTGAGATATTTACAAAATATACGACGCTAAACTATCCTCATAAACATTCCTTAATATTAAAATAATAGGTACTGGGTTCCCCCATTACAGTACAGCAAGCGATCATTGCAGATGCTAAGTACGTAATTTAAGTAAATTTCTTATCGCGGCGGGGCGAGCTTTCAAAAGTGTGTAAATAACAGTTTATCTCGCCAGGCGGCGCTGCAGTCGACTGGTGGCGCCACTCGACTGAAAAGATTCTCCACGCATTGTTTATATTATTTTGTATAAAAACTAACGGCAGCACGCGATTTTGCTCGCACTGAAAGTAAGCATTTAATTGGATTATGTTTTGAATTGCATGGTTTTTTAGGCTTATTACTCATAACTTGTTCTCTAAAGGTATATACAGTGGGCCAACGAGTTAGGTATGCAGAGCAGGTAAGGCAAAAACTTAATTTCAACAAATATATAAAAGAACATTTTTATTAATTTGTTTAAAGAATTTATATATTTTTTAGTAATAATCCATTATTTTGGTACAAAAGTACAAAAGTACATTATCATTTTCTTCTTTAACTTTGTAGAAGATTCAATGTATTTATTTTATTTTTTACATAAAACGCTGCCGTATAATCTGTGGTTGATTGAGTCATCGTTTGGTTGTGCATAGTGTCCGATATCTAAATATTGCAATTTTAATCCTTTAACTAGAAAGCTGCTTAAAAATTGAAGGCTCGTACACGTTGCCAAACTTTTTATCATTTAAAAACTCAATTAAACTGGGTGTAGGTTCTGTTTGTTCAAACTAGTATAATTTAACATGGGTCAATAATTTTATTGTTATTTATGATGGTAATGGATATACCCTTAGATTATTTGAAAAATATGTGTTATTATTCATAATTATAAAACCTTCGCTTCAAAAATTGTACTGCATCTATTTGCTCGTACATTATAATATAAATATAAGTACTCAACGTTAATCCGATTAATTAAATTTAAAACTAGCTGGTTTATATGAGCTATAAAAATTAAAAGGCAACACTGATTTATAAGATAAAACTGCACAGCGGCGTTTTTGGCAAAACATTGTAACTAAAAATACACCGGACCCCTTTATCAAAGCTTTAAAAAAATAATTAGCAAACGGCGAGTTTCCGACAGCTGACAGTTGCACCTGCCTCGTGGCGTGGTATAGCAGCGGTGCGTCTGCGGCACGGCGGCGGCACGTCTGCGGGGCGACAGCGTGGAGGCTGCGGCGTCGATGGCCCGTGAAAAATAGCTTCGGATAATTGACGTCACGTTTTTATTCATGGTGGTTTTAAATTAGTTACCCTTTGTGTATAATTTGTAATTACAATATTTACTACTTTAAAGTTAGTCTGGAATGAATTGTCGTACGTTTGATTCTCCAAAAAGATTTTGGGTATACTATATTCTAGTTTTATGTTGTCGATGCATAATCATAAATATTAAATACAAGGTTATTGGTAATTTGACGTATTCCCTGCAGGGTGACATAATAGGGCCTAAATGCAATGATCTATGCTCATATATGTTCTTATGTAACTTTAAAAGTTAGTTTTCTGAAAAAAGTTTTGCTTAATATAAAACATCCACAAAAATTTAATGCAGACTGAAATAAACTGTTTCCAAAGCCCCACGTCAGACTAACTATCATTACCTATCACTTGAGCAAAAGTTTGTACGTCATGAACTTGTGACGTCATGGAAAATTCATTATACCTCCGCCATGCGAGTACAAATTATTAGTTAAAAGTTCTCGACTCTATCGCGACGAAGCATCGATAGAAAATTTCAAATTTCAAACTTGGAAGACCGAACGATTGAACGTAATGAACTGAAGATTGAACGAACTAAAGAACGATGGGTAAAGTAATTGCAATCACGATAATTGATAAGAGTTGTTTGATATGAAACGATTTTTTTAGGCTTTTTGGTTTATGCTGCTTGCTTCTCTGGTTAATTTATTGAATACCTACACATTAATAATAGCAGCCTTGTATCTAATACATGCCCCACTGCTGGACTCGGGCCTCTTCTCATAATAAGCAGGGTTAGGCCATAGTCCACCACGTGGGCCAAGTGCTGATTGGTAGACTTCACACACCCTCGAATACTTCACCTTTAACGAGCGATAATTTATATGATAAATACACTCATATCGTCGAAAAGACGAATCTTAACCATTTATTGACAGAGGTGTGTGCCGTTGGTTCGAACCCGAAACCTTTGACTTCGCAGCTCTACGGTCTCCCACTCGGCTATCGCTGCTGCCTGCACATGGCAGAATATATTAATGTAAAGATAAAATATTACACAAACAATCTTAAGTGACAACTGTCTTCGATTTTATGTTTAAAATCTGTCATATTACTTATATATTTATATATAAGTAATATGATATCCTAGTGCGGGCGTCGTTTTTTTATAAAGCAAAAAAAGAAAAAGCAAAAGTACATATTTGTATACCAGTCTTAGTTCAATATTTATAATTGCGTGGCGCTAGAACACTGAGTGATTGTAGCTATTAGTTCATTGCCATTAGCAAATATCAGCAGCCTTAGAAGATAATTAGTTTTACGTCGATTTCTAAAAACGCTTAAGATGATTAATGACTCTAATACTTACCTATAAACAATATCTTTCTCTTTTGTAAACTTATCATTCAAACATGGATTATCGATGTATTGTTTGAAATTTAAAATTAGTAACATAATATTACGGCTGCACCTTCATGGAGGGTCAGCAGAGACGCCTTACGCTAACGTTTCGCATGTTTAAGGGAGAATATATTACCCAATTGACAATGCGCAGGTTTTGACCCGATCATTGCCAAATTCTGAGGCTCCGGATAGTTCTTATCCGACCCATAAATTGACACAATTACACTAGAACCGTATTTAAAAGTGATACAAGTTACACTAGAAAAAAGAACACAGTTATCACTTTCATTTATGTGTCTTATATGGTTATCCCGCCAATAAAGTTCATCTAACTAAAATGGAGCTAATTATAAGATTTGATTCGCCACCAGACTATAAGACAGTCATCAATATGCAACAAAGAGGCATATCGATGAATTGTTCCACCTCAGCAAGAAAAAAATAAAAATTAATTAGTAAGGGAGGATAAAGCCTCGTAAGCAGCTTTCCTTATAAATATCCCGAAGACATTCGAGATAAAGGTATCAAATTAATTTTTAACAAAGCAGATACAGGCTCATTTTTCTTTTGTGGCACATTACAATGAAAATGCCGTTTTGTAATACGACTATGGCGTCGAAGCGAACAAAATAATGATTTATTTATGTCAATGGGCATACCCAAGAGCGGTGTTTTCTTTCACAAATTGGTTATTGTTCGTATAAACTTCTTTTATTAAGGTTTGTTAGTAAAACGAGCTCAGGTAATAAAGACGAATTTTACATTGTAAAAATTTTATGAAAACAATTTGCTTTCCTGTTGTTTGTTTTTCGTAGCTGTTTCTTAAGGCAGTACTCACTGCCAAAGAAAGAAGATTATAATGCTTTGTCTTATTGTAAATCAAAAGTTAAATATCACAATCTTTATTGGAACGAAGTTTCTTGCGAAAGGGGGCTAGACGGAAAAAAATGGAACGAAAAGTTGTAACGACACTTTTCGTAGCAATTCTCGTAGCGGCGTAGTAATTATATGCTACGTTACAGCTACGGTGCTACATCATCAAACACCCAGAGAAAAATGCGCACGCCGCACGGCGTGCGCATTTTTCTGTGTCCGTGTCTCTCTCTCGCTTAAAGAAAAAAAATATATTAATTTGTAAAAAAAAAAACTGAAAAAAAATAAGTTGAGTTTCTAAAAAAATAGGGAGCACTGGCGCGCTGCGAAAGGTCCGCGCAGATCGCTGTTCTAGTCAGATAACAGTGAATTAACAGCTCGATATCGTGCACATTAATTCTCATTTTGATCTGCAGAACATACTTAGACTATAAATCGGTGGACCTTATAGGACTTTGTAACGAAACCATAGCGCGATCTAATTCAATCCCAACGCCATCTATCGAGCGGCTTCGGAACTGATTGGTGCTACAGTACTAAATATCTCTCTCGCATAGAGAAAGCAAGCGAGATATTTTCGTTTTGTCTCTCTATGAATAATAAAGTAACTTAAAAAATATTATCATAACTTAAAAAAAAAATACAATTCCTGCCTTTTGTTGAGTGTATACAGGTGTTTTGTACATAATAAATAATTAAAAATAGTAACAATAATGAATCCTGACAGTGTTTCTGCACAAGTTCCGGATATTGCTGATGGATTTATGTAAGTAGAGATTTTATACAGACAATAATAAATGTTTTTGTATTTTAGCAAGTAGGTACGCATTATAACCTTTCTTTACTATTGTGCTAACCAAGTCAAACGCGTTATAATCTCTCCATTATTGTGTGTTTAGCAAGTGTACGCGTCATAACTATATTAAATTCAAAAGCAAATTATTTTTTAATATTACCACAGAATGTTTACTAATTTTGTTATGTACATTTCATGGAATATCCGATTAGAACACATCTAATTATGTCATTGGGATTGGTGATGAGATTATTGATAATGAGATCTGATATTATTATGTCGCGAGTAAACTTGCGAATACAATTTAAAAGAAAGCAAGGTAATCGCAGAAAAATAATGTTAAAGATAAGATTTGTTATGTGTGATCATAGAACAATTACTCCTAGAAACCGAGTACACGCATGAAATGTGAAGCCACTTTAATTGTGCCGTTTTAGTTCAGTGTAACTCTCTGGTATTTATCAGATTTTCATTTAGTTTGTCTGTCCGCCAAGCAGCGCATTATAATTTTCAATCAATCTGTTTTTAGCCTAACGTTATACTTAAATTCCTACAAGCAGTTTATTGATCTAGGCATTATAAGTCTATAGATGCGTGTGTTTGAATGAACCTCGCTTTTGATATTTTGAAATTAGAATAGCGCGAAAGTTCGAAGATAAGAAATATTTTGAAATTGAGTGTGTAAGGCACAGGAAATATTGTTATGTAGCCATTCAGTCTATAGGAGTATTGTGATAATATCTCCACAATGATTTTAAAAGTATCATTCGATTATTTTAAGGGAATGATTTAGTGATTCTGAATGATCGTGTGTACGCTTGCTACGCTTGATAATTTAATTGTCTTAATGTTTTTTTTTTTTTTTTTAATTTGGTTTAAATTTTCGTTACCGTATATTTAGTTTATTAATAGACTGTTTTATTTGTTTAGAGGTTAAGGTCGCATACCTTTTACTGCAATCTCGGGTGCGAATCCTGATTTGTTGTTATTTGGAATTACCGAACTTCGTTCCATCCGGGTGTCCCTTGACACCTCAGTAGTTTTTTTTGTTACATCCTGATAAATCCGTATTTTAAATTGAGCAAAAAAAAATTAAGGTACAGTAAATTATATCAAATTAAACTTATTATATGGTCGTTTAATTTTTTTTTCCTGATTAAGCTAGTATTATTTCAGAAATATTTTAAAAGCCAAAACTTTTTGACTAGTATTAGTTAATTCTTTGGATGAATCTATAAAGGACAACGAAATTATATATATTTTATATACTCTTAATTCGTCTTGACAGCTAGTTCACAAAACTTGTAGAGGTATTGTGAACGAGCTGTCAAGTATATGCTTGCTTACCTTCGACATAGAACCAACCCTCCTGTTGGCAAGATTTAGTCAGAAACCATCGCCTTAACACAACGAAATTTTGCTTCGTCTAGACTTAGTCATGTGTGATATAACCTGTGAATTGTACTTGCGCTAATAAAACTTAAGGCGAGGGCTGATGATATCACGTTCCTTCATTTTCACACATAGTACATAGTGTGATAAAAGTTTATTTAAGCTCTGCGAATGAAGTGATGCGGAAGGCGCAGGACCGGGTGTTATGGCGCAAATTAAGAGAGGCCTATGTCCAGCAGTGGACCACGAGAGGCTTAGCTGAGAAATCGTTCCTTGTTTTCGTTTGATCCTAGTTGAATCTGCGCGTGGCTTCTGCCGCGTGGTACCTAGAATTAAAAATAGTCTATATTACTCAGGAATAATATAGGATTTTATAATGGTGAAGATATTTTTTTATCGGACTTGTAGTTTCCGTTTAATCGTAACGAACAAGAAAGCAAATCTTATTTCTTTATAAATAAATATAAATAAATATCTCCAAACTTACACACAACGCCATCTAGTCCCAAACTAAGCAGAGCTAAACTATGGGTACTAGAATAACTGATACTAATACATATATATACTTTTCATTTGTAAATACATACTTATTATACATAGAAACACCCAGACTAAGACAAACCCCCATGTTCATGCACACAAAGATTTGTCTTAAGCGGGAATCGAACCCGCGACCTCGGCGTAGCAGGTAGGTACACTACCCACTCCGCCATCCGGTCGTCTAAATATTAGTTTAGATTAATTTAGACTTAGAGCAAATTTCAGAGGATTCGGCTAGCTCTTATCCCCCCATAAAATACAACCTGACCGAATATAAAAGTGACACAAGTAACACTCAAATAAAGAACACAGGTGTCATTTTCATTTATTATTTATTTATTTTACACTTAATTGTACACAAAGATTACAGACAAATAAACATATTACAGTAAGAGTATACAAAAAGCGAGGTTAACTCAGTGCTTGAGTTCTCTTCCAGCAAACCTAGAGCAATAGATAGTGTTTTTGGCTTATCCTGCTAGTAAGTTTTATCTAACACCTGTGGAATTGGGGCTAAATGTAAGAAAACAATGGAGACAGAATTATTAAGATTCCCTAAAGACCGGAGTTATAAAGTTAATTCACTTACTGCCTCAAGTACCGTGTTTATTATTTTATTTGCTACACATTAATCCTTTTTAAATGTTGGTAAAGTTCTATACTTATGTTTACACAATGTAGTAGTAAACAAATTGTTTTGGCAATTAAATACATAACATTTTATTGTATCTTAATACCTCACATCGATTCAAAAACATTTCTGAACTAAATAACGAGATGGCATTTTCCAATCATCCACATTTCTTTCCTGAAAATATATTTACATGTTGGATTTTAAATTAAATACTCTTAAACTTCATCTACGCTTAATAAGTCCCTGTCAGTGGGCCCCATATCCAAAAAGCGGCAGTACCACGTAACACTAATGAAAAACTACTCTAAAATAATAATAGAACAGGGATAAACGCCGGTTTGTGCCTCATTAAATTTAGAGTAAAGTGTTTATCGGCTCTCTGTGCTGTTGGCTTCGGCCCCACGCCTACCAAACTTTTGGGACTCTGTAGTCCCAGATATCTCTGAGATATGGTAACATAAACCACAAAAAATAAAGCATTTTATTTATTATATTTAGTTGTACAAATAAATTATACAGTTCATTTACTTATTGATAACATTTCATTACTTAACAATAATATTTTTTTTTATTACATAAATAAGAACTCTAAACTACTTATAGCAAAACACCTGAGAAGCGAGACATTGTGTTTATTAGTCTGAAGGGACAGCAAACGATATTGCATGTAACTTGCGAACAATCCGGACGATAGCAATACAGCTTTAGGGTTAGTATCTGAGGTTCCGGACCTATAAAATATAACCTAACCGAATTTAAAAGTGACACAAGATACACTTAAAAAAAGAACACAGCTGTCACTTTAATTTATAAATAGATTGATAGATAACTCTTTATTGTACACAATTTGAAAGTCAGTTTTATAAAGAACATCATTTAGATAGTAGAATGGGCGGCCTTATCGCTATAAAGGCAATTCCTTACAGGCAACCTTTGGATGGACAAGAGATGTGTGTATGTGTGCTTATCCTGCCAAAGTTTATCTAACACCTGTGAAATTGGGGCTTATTCTGGTAATGGTCATCTTAGCTGATAATACAGGTTATTAAATGGCTATGTCGTGACTCGCATTCGTGGGATGAAAATGAAACAAGAGTAATATTGATAGTTTTGGGGGACGATCGTTGTGATTAGTAATTTTTGGCATTCGGAATTGAGAAGAAGTAATAATACAACAAAACGAATAGGCTCGTAATTAACCTAATTGTAAGTGGGAACTACATATACTACTAATAATGCTCATATAGCCTAATTTACATAATGCAACTACAAAGTGGTATGAAAATAATGCATGCATTGTAAAAGTTAATGTTTAAATGATTTGTAGAATTAAGGTCGTTATTGCCATTAGGTACTCTCATCAACCAATTTACCGTTTTAGCATCAAATGGGAATGCTTTGTGTGTGTGACATGTATGTTTGTGAACACCCCTGCGACACAGAAGAGTTAAGTGTAGTGAGGAAGTCGGTAAAAAAAAAAAAATGAATAAAAAATGTATATAAACGAGTGTTTTCATCACGACGACGGCGACGTGAGAACTAAAATGTTTGGCCTATGAGCCAGTTATTTCGGGCCTTTTCTCAACACTAAACCGAACACATTAGCACCGACAGAACTACAATTAGACGGCAAGCGAAAGTCACGATGAAGCGACGGTGTTTTTCCCTGAAACCCATTCGAAAAGCTCTTCCACCAATAGATGTTTTTTTTCTTAATCTCATCGTAAAACAAAACGCTTTTGTTTACGAAAATATTCGGGGTAAACTATACAACTAATACTACATGGATAGTTTTACTCCAAACTTTTTCGTAAAACCTACGTTAATACATCATAACATAACATCACGCCTATATTACCAAGAAGGGTGTGGCAGATGTGTAAAACCCACACTTCACCTGTTACATTTAGGTCCCATGTGATAAAGGTTGAGCTTATCACCATATACCGGGCACAAATCCAACTCCGTGCTGCTATTGAGAATTTCCGAACAAAAAAATCACAATAAAACTTACACCCATACGCATGAGTACAATCTGGATCTCTTCAAAGCAAGAGTTAATAGGTATCTTATAGGTAAGCGTGCTCCACCGTAGACCGCATCTTCACTTACCATCAGGTAAGATCGTGGTCAAACGCGTGCCTATCCACCATAAAAAAAAAAATCCCGACCCGGGAATCAAACCCGAGACTTCACGTTAAGAGGCGTATACGCTAACCTCGTTATATATCGTTATATTCAATACCTAGTACAAACATGTCTGCGAACCAGCCGGGGTGCAGGGATATTTTCAGTGTTGGTTGTTTTTTTCACCCATACCAGTGTTGGTTGTTTTTTTATACCCATACCAGTGTATGGTGCACGCTGGTTCGGACACATCCTTTTGTACACCCCCTCATGGGTGTACAGGCAAAAACTAATTTTTAGAGTCCCATCGGCATTTAAAACGCGAAGGGTTGATGGGCGGCACAATGTGTGAGTTGATGAAATTATTGGTCATTTAGGAATTTTTCGGTATGGTTATTTTTTTTTTCTAGTGGTTATTAAGGAATATTAGAACTCTAAACAGAAATATGTTCCTTTATAAACATAAATGTTTAAATGCTCGTTTAAAAGCAGCGCGGAGTTGGAATTGTGCCTAGTGGATGGTGATAGGCTTACCCCCTATCCCATAGAACTTAAACATAACAGGTGAAGAGTGGGTTTTATACACCTCTGCCTTACCCTTCTGGGTAATACAGACGTAATTTTTTGTCATGTAAACAAATTAATTGGGGTATTTAGAAAGGTGTAATAGTTATTTGTGCAACAAGAGAGCAAAGTCCGTATTTTCGAGTGCTAATTTTGAGTCCTGAATAAGCGAGAGATTATATAGTAGAATCACGAGCGTAACGAGTGATTCTAGGTTAGAATCTTGAAAGCAGTGAGGAACGCTCATATAACTTTTCACCTCAGCAGCTTTGGATTTAGATGACGTGGTGTGAAACTGGCGTGACTTTTAAAAAAAAGGCGAGCAGTGAGCAAAACTCAACTTTGCATCAAGCGAGAGCTAAACTCGAAGCAAAATCAAGTTAGGTCACTAAATTGATTCGAAGCAAAATCGAGATTTGCTCACTGTTTTAACCGACTTCCCAAAAAGGAGGAGCTTCTCAATTCGGCCCGTAGGTTTTTTTTCTATGTATGTACATCGATTACGTCGCGGTTAATGGACCGATTCGCGTGATTCTTTTTTGTTCGACCCGAAATAGCTGCCAGGTGGTCCCATAAAATTTTCTTTCAGTTTGGTCTAGTAGTTTTTATTTTATAAGCATTATTAGTAATTGAAGTCGGTTTTTTTATTGCAAAATTATTTATAACAAAGAACGACTTTTCGAGCTGCTGAGGTAAAAAACAAATTATTGGAATATTGTACGGAACATTCAAAACAGTCGCCCAGTATTTTGTTTGTTTATTTCTGATGGAATTTATTGCACAGGTGACAAGACTCAGGTGACTGACTGGAAATCTGTTCCCCCCTTTGACACCTATCGGATACGGTTGCAGACTTCGAGTTCGTACAAATCAAACTGTTCTAACACGTACGAACCAGCTTTTACCCGTGAGTTAACCCGTCTGTTACGCTTTTGTGACTAAACCACTAAACCAATATGTATGATAGTTATTATACAGGTGGAAGCTCAGCTCAGCAAGCTTTTTCTCAATGTCAAATTTTAGTTTTGCTATGCCGGTGCAGTATGGGGGTGCAGGTTCGAGTCCTGCTGGATTCTTAATTTTTCAACTTTAATATTATATAAAAATGTTCAATTTATTATTACAAAACGATTTTTTTTGGTAAAAAATATTCGATTTAAATAAACACTAACAACGTCTAAAACTGTGGTTTCAATAAATTCGCTATGTCGTACGAACCTGTTTGTAATATAATAGTAGACCCCAAGAAAACAGTCTACTTTATTTTCATCTTCCAGGCGGGTGTAGGACGGAAACTAAAATCTCCATAAACAATATCTATTGGCAAACAACTACTCCCAACCATATTCGAACAAAATTGCCCTAATCCTAGCCCATAATCCAGCACAATTGACATCATAAAATACTTTATCACAGTATCATCACAGCTTATGGCTCTTTATTGAAAGCTATTATCCAGCCGCGGTAAATAGTCCAATCGATTAACCACATCGTATGGTTTTCCCGCCAGCTCAATTTGTCCGGATAGTCTGGCTGCCAAATGAAACACTTTGTATTTGTCTAAAAATATTTTGCTACACAAATGGAATCGCTTTAATTTATGTACTTACGTAGATTGGTTGAATTGCTTTTGATTTCCATTTTTAAAGGTGGTCGATTGTTTAAAAAGGGAAATAGTAATAGACAATCCAGTCGAAGTTTTTTCATTATGACGACCAGATGGCGAAGTGGGTAGTGTTCGATTCCCGCTTAAGACAATTATTTATGTGCATGAACATAGGGGTTGGTCTTAGTCTGGGTGTTTCTATGTTTAATAAGTATGTATTTACAAAAGAAAAGTATATAAGTATTAGTATCAGTTATTCAAGTACCCATAGTACAAGCTCTGTTTAGCTTGGGATTAGATGGCGTTGTGTGTAAGTTGTGAGATATATCTTTATTTATTTATCCTTTTGGTGCCTTTTTTTCTTTTGCGTCGCACCCTTTGCGGTCGACGAGGGCTTAACATAACGTGCTTTTGAAGGCATGCAGGGGAAATCTCGGTATGTTATGAGAGTCACCCACCCCACGGCTGACCGTGGTTCGAGCGGCTTCCAATAAATACTTCCTCTATTATTACTAACTGAAATAATGAATCTTATCTGCTAAGTTTCCCAGCTCATAATTGACTTAATTAAAGAAAATATCTACCCAAATTGCCACGTCAAACCAAGTCACTCCGCCAAAACATAGACTAACAATTTCCTCCAATATTATCAAAGGGGTATATTAGCTGACGTATGTTTGGAGTGCATTAGTGCCCGCCGCCGGCAGATGGCGACACCGTCGACGACGCGACGCTAATGACATCGCGCCCTCTAAATTATTTTTACGACGTACCTACGAGACAATCTACCTTTACAGATTGTTCCAGATTTTCTATTTAGTGTTTATATTTTCTCTAAGACTAGAAATTGCAAAAAGCATCTTTGTAAGAATCTTCCAATCTATTATTTAAAATTCCTGTTTCAGTCGTAGATTTTCAGTGATAACAGAATCCGTACTCTATCTACATATTATTATATATATAGAAATACCATGTGTTTGCGTTGCGCACAACGAATTGTGACCTACAGTAAAAAATATTTAAAATATATTCTGAAAATATTATTCTAGGCAATCAATAGATAAAGTTTAATAGCCCCTTTACTGATTGAGACGTGAGTTGTATCTATTTTTTTTTTAATCGACTTATTAGTTTACTGAGTATTATCTATTCTCGCCTGCATTTAATTTTGTCTGCACGTGTGGTGTAGTGGTTTAAGCGGCCGCCTTGCCGCTCTCCACTACACTGGTGTTGTGGGTTCGATCCCCACATGGGACAAATCTTTGTGTGATTCGCAAAGATTTGTTCTGAGACTGGGTGTGTTTGAGTGAGTGAATGTATGTATTTGGCCTTGTCATTGAGACCATTGGATAGTGTAATTGCTTCTGGCGTTCTATCTAATGTAAAAAAATCCAAATTATTATTATTATTATTTATTCTCTTCGTCGTGTCGATGGCTGAGTCAAATTATATTTAGAGTTCCATCGTGGTGAAAGGATTAGCCAATTCGCTTTGGAGAACTCGCGAATTGCCCAGGGTGCGCCGGACGTAGGGAAACGTTGTGTACGTCACTCGGGGAGGTTCCTTTCATGCACCCCAATAGCCCCTTTACTGATTGAGACGTGAGTTGTATCTATTTTTTTTTTAATCGACTTATTAGTTTACTGAGTATTATCTATTCTCTCCTGCATTTGTCTGCACGTGTGGTGTAGTGGTTTAAGCGGTCGCCTTGCCGCTCTCCACTGTACTGGTGTGGTGGGTTCTATCCCCACATGGGGACACATCTTTGTGTGATTCGCAAAGATTTGTTCTGAGACTGGGTGTGCTTGTATGAGTGAATGTGTGTATTTGGCCTTGTCATTGGGACCATTGGATAGTGTAATTGCTTCTGGCGTTCTAGCTAATGTAAAAAATCCAAATTTATTTATTTTGATGATGACAATATTATCATAGAATAAACGCTGCCAATTTTAATCTTATTTTCATTAAATTACTACGACCTGATAGATTCACGCAGAGAGATTTAACTAGAGACAACTGTAAGTTTTAAATGACATTATGTCCACTGCGGAAGTAAAGCTGCGCGTTCTAGATAAAATTCACGTCAACGTTCAGAAATGTATTGATTTTGACAGCTTGTACCCGGCCTGGGGAAAAATTCTATGAAATTTGACAGTCCAATGGTTGCAAAAGTATAAACGTCAATTTTCCTAATCTTTATCTTGATTTATAACGACCGGATGGCGGAGTGGGTAGTGTACCTGCCTGCGACGCCGAGGTCGCGGGTTCGATTCCCGCTTAAGACAAATCTTTGTGTGCATGAACATGGGGGTCTGTCTTAGTCTGGGTGTTTCTATGTATCATAAGTATATTACAAACGAAAAGTATATATGTATTAGTATCAGTTATTCTAGTACCCATATTACAAAGCTCTGCTTAGTTTGGGACAAGATGACGTTGTGTGTAAGTTGTGAGATATAAATTTATTTATTGGATTTACCTTACTTAAAATTGGTTTGATTGTATAAACTTGCCAGTACGTTGCAATGTCACTAGACCTATTGTTAGGCTGAAATTTAGATTTAACGCTGAAACTAAGATTATAATCGCACAATACACTATTGTAGAAGCATGACACATGTATATTATGTTTAATATTAAATTATTTTAATCATTTTGTCCCAAGTGAATAAAGGTTTTAAAGGACGACCGTACGAAATAATCTGATACAAAACAATCATAAACTATGATGTTAGCTAAATGGAAAACACCTGTGTCCATCCAAAATATAGGTACTAGAGGGTATACAATGCATATTCATTAGATATATCACTTTTAATGGTGGTAGAGCTCTTGTGAATGAGCTCGAGGCCGGCAGCACCACCGTCTCACCTTTAACCTGCCGCCAAATAGTAGTGATTCCATTACTGTGTTCCGGTTTGGTGGTGAGATCAGGCCCTGAAATTACTGGCACGTGAGGCATAACACCGTAGTCCTCAGCTGCAGCGACGCATCTATAATCTGCTTTTGTGGATTGTTGTTGAAGAAGAAGAAGAAGAGACCATCAGGTGGACTACACGTTCGTTCGCTGTGGGCGTAGAATAAAAAAAAAATATCAATGTAAAATTATAATTTCAGATGCAAGAGTGAACTATCCAGTAAATGAACACTGTGTGCTGAAATAATTTAACTAATTAATTGGTTAAAATAATCATCAACTGCCTCGTTGGTCTAGTGGTTACCGTATGCGCCTCTTAACGCGATGTCTCGGGTTCGATTCCCGGGTCAGGCAATGTGTTATTTGTGGACTTTCCGGCAGAAAAGCAGCACGGAGTAGGTTGTCCGGTGGATGGCGATATCCAATGGGACCTAAACATAACAGGTAAAGTGTGGGTGTTGTATACCTCTGCCACAGCCTTCTGGGTAATATAGGTCTGCACGTGTGGTGAAGTGGTTTAAGCTGTCGCCTCGACGCTCTCCACTACACTGGTGTTGTGGGTTCGATCCCCACATGGGACAAATCTTTGTGTGATTCGCAAAGATTTGTTCTGAGACTGGGGTGAGCTTGTGTGAGTGAATGTGTGTATTTGGCCTTGTCATTGGGACCATTGGATAGTGTCATTCTATCTAATGTAAAAAATCAAAAAATATTTAAAAAAATAGGCGTGATGTTATGATTGTAATATCTATAAATGACATGAATTGATCGGGGATATTATTTGATCTAATTCATTAAAACAGACATATAAATATCTCTCACACGGTATATCTTCAGATTTTTTTTGAGAATTCTTACTAAACTTCAATTGATCCTTGGTTATTTAGGCAGAAATCAATATCAATAGTCCTTTAGCACATATATATTTTTTTTTATACTACGCCCACAGTGAAAGAACGTGTAGTCCATCTAATGGTTATTGGAGTACAGCCCATGGACATCAACAATCCACAAAAGCAGATTATAGATGCGTCGCTGCAGCTGAGGACTACGGTGTTATGCTTCATGTGCCAGTAAATTCAGGGCCTGATCTCATTACCAAACCGTAACACAGTAATGAAAGCACTACTATTTGGCGGCAGGTTAAAGGTGAGAGGGTGGTGCTGCCGCCCTCGAGCTCATTCATAAGAGCTCTACCGGCCTCTACCACCAGTTAAACTCAGAGCCAGCTCATTTATTTAAGGTCTCAAAAACAGCCGTGTACATAACCATAAGCTTCTTCTGTTAACTACGTGTCCATTAAGCCATTGTTCTACAAATCTGTGATAGTAATAAAGTTTAACGATAATTAGAATGGCTACGGAACCACGTGTCAAGATTGGGACACGTCCTTAACGTTAAATCGACTGACAAATGCCCTTTTGAATGATTTGGTTTAATTTTATTGTTATTAAGGTGGCAACTATAAAAGTTACTTTTAAAGGCTTTATTATAGAGCTCTGTTGGTTCTGATTTTATTTCTAAAGGCTGTCCTGTTTTAGACATAATATTTGAGAAGCTATATTTAAGTTTTTTTTTTTTTACTTATCGTACAAAAAAAAACGATCAGTTGTTGAGTTTACAGTATACACTTAGACAATTAAATTTTGGTCGACATATTATTATCTAAATATAAAATAATATTTGAAAAAGATTTGAATTTTGTTTGTTTGTTACGATTTCACTCAAAATCTATTTTTTTTAACCGATGGATTTTATATTTCTTTTATCATTAAAAGGTAATCTTAACTGAGTTACATTATAAATTATGCTATTTTTCTATCGAGGAACCACAAGGATTAAGCCGCGCGGGGAAGCTATACTACAATTAGAAGTCATGATATAGCCTCAAGTTTACAAGTCACTATGATTAAATATTATTATATTCATTATTTTTTATAAATTAATACATAATAAAAGTATTTATTTATTTATTATACAATTAAACATTTAAAATTACACTATATTATTAATAAAGTGAAAACTAAATATATACCTAACTATATATACATAAAAATATAATATATAATATAATACAAACTTATTAAATAAAATAGATCTAATAAAAAGTTCAGGTGTCAAAAATACATTCGCATCAATTTCGACCGTGGGTAACGTGTGTGCGTTACCCCAGCAAAATAATGTCGAAAATTGTAATTTTTATCTTACAGATTTTTAGTTGTCCATCTTCTGTAATACGTGCTCAGTAGGCTGGCGGCATAGCCACGTTGTATGGCAATGCTGATCCTTTGTCCAAAGTAGAAACCTGCATATTATTATTACTATAATATTATATTAAAATGTTTTTTTTACTTTATACGTATTATTATATTGGAAGCGGCCGTGGCGCAATGAATAAGGTATCGGTCTTACGATCGAGAGGTCGGGTTCGAATCCTGGCCATTGACATGAAATTTCTCCTAACACAAGCTAATTAAGCTTACTAGTTATTTGTATTTGCAAATTATTTGTTGTGTTAAAGAATCTAACTTCAGACGAGAAAACATTCAAGATAGCTTCTGTCTACAGATCTGTCTTACCAATAAGTGGAAGTGAAAGTGCTGTCTCGAATATTATTTCCTTTACAGGCCAGCCTCAATACCCTCTTACCCTCTGCAATTTAACTAAGTACATCGCCAAAAACTATTGTTCCAATATTATTTCGTAACTACATCTGTAGCAATGAAAG
The DNA here is from genome assembly GCA_905147285.1 of Hypena proboscidalis. NCBI lineage: Eukaryota > Metazoa > Arthropoda > Insecta > Lepidoptera > Erebidae > Hypena > Hypena proboscidalis. The sequence continues at coordinate 7,021,584 of LR990132.1, forward strand.
TGCAATTAAAGTATTAGTCGTAGAAGTCGCCTCAAGCGGCCATTACACTATGCATACAAGGACTTTATTGTAAAGACGAGTTTACACTAAGGAAACATCAACAACTTTTTCTTAAATAGAATTATTTAAATTTGACACCTGTCAGAATACTTTTCTGTTTTCTATTTTATACTAGCTCCAGTCTGCGGCTATACTCACAAGCTACATTGCTCAAAGTAGCCATTTTCCTGGATCCTTGACCTATTTTTTACGGGATATAATCCCACCCACACGCCCACCACTGTGACTCCTGTGACGCCAGGATCTACAGCGGTAACAAACTGAAAGGCACCGTGCATGACACACGGGCAATCCCAGGGAGAGTTAGAATTGTCTTGGAACCCGCAACGAATTTAATCAGAAGTATATAGTTGGAGTTGGAAAGTATGTATCTTTACTTCCCTCCAAAGCAAAGCGGGAGACTGAATAATGTCAAAATATATAGACAAAGTGGCCTAAATATAGACAAAATAACCCTTGACCTATCTCCACACCAATTTTTAACCGACTTCAAAAAAAAAAAGAGGTTCTGTATTCGATCCGTATGTATGTATGTATGTCACCTTTTTATGTTCGCGATTTTCTCGGAAACTACTGATCTGATTTGAATGCAGTTTTCGGTATTTTAATCCTTGTGTTTCAAGGAAGGTTTTAGTATATAATTTATCAGAATCTGATGAAGATCTTTGGAGACAGGCAACGGAACTCTTCAAAAACGAATAGCTAATGAACCACGTTTTGTGCAATCGTGTATCTATGTATTGTTTTCACCACTACATAACATAACATCATGCCTGTGTATGCTTTGAAGGGTAAGCAGAGACAGCCTACTTACCTACCCTTAAAGTACCAAAAGCTCTGCTTAGGTTTGGACGGGCTTACGTTTCAGCATATTTGTTATTATGGTAGTGATAACTTATGATCATGAAGATCTCAGAAATATTTTTTTGATAATATATAAGGATTTGTTAAAAGATCTTTAAGGTGGCCCTCCGAAGGCAGCGTCAGCGAACCTGAGCGTAGCGTCGCAGCATATTATCATACAAAAAAGCTGCGCGCGCAATGTCACTTCTGCGTGCGCAGTTTTTTTTCTATGAAAATATGCTGCGACGCTACGCTCGGGTTCGCTGACGCTGCCTTCGGAAGGCCACCTTTAGAGGTAAACGGGCATTACAAATTACAAATGAAACACAAATTAATCTGTCTATGAACTGTACGGGCATTTTCTCTTAAGTATTGGAGGCGCCGTCGTATTCTTTGGGCTATATTTTGATTGTTTCTATTGTGTTTCATGCGTAATGATGCCTTAGTATTTCTTCCTAACCCCGTCGTTAAATCTAAAAAACTAAGACACTAAAAAGCTTGAAATAAAAAAATAAAATAAAAAAACTAATTAAAAAAAAAATAAAAAACTAATAAAAAAAAAGAATATTCTTAACTCGAGCGTATTCTAAATATTATAATATGTACTAATTTTTTTCAAAGAAAATGGAACCGCCTTCAAAAACTCAAAAGTAAAAAATAAAATATTCGCTAAACTTTGCTTACCTTTATATTAATTTGTTTAAAACAATAAACCCAAATAATTATGTAATACCAATTAATTATATTTTTTTGAAGTCGGCGCCAAATTACAAAATCAAATACCAATTAAAACCGTATTTACTGAAGGCTGAGTCAAATTTTATTTTGACTTGCCATCGTGGTGAAAGGATTAGCCATTTCGCTTTGGAGAACTCGCGAATTGCCCAGGGTGCGCTGGAGGTAGGGAAGCGTTGTGTGCGTCACTCGGGGAGTCTCCTTTCATGCACCCGAAGTGCTTTGCCAATTCAGCTATGGATTCGTATGCTGCTAGACTCGAAATTTCTCAACTCTTTTTGTGCCAGCGTCATATATACCTATGACGCTGGCACAAAAAGATATTATACATATTATTATAATTTACTCAACAGTTTGTAGCCACGGCCGTTCGAAATAATAATAATTTGAATTTGATCACAATAATGACCTGGTGTAAATGCACCCTGATACAAAGGCTACAGTCTCGGTAATCGCGGCAATAACAACAACTCTTACTATCTAATTAAGGGAATCCGAACACCGGAGACACGAACATTAAAACTCGTTGTAGTTCAGAACTTAGCACGCCTGGATGAGATCTAGATACTAAATGCCGTCTGAGCTGTTATTTTTGGATAGTTTTCGTAGATTTTTGTTTTATACTACGCCTGCATGAACGAACGTGTAGACCACCTGATAGTAAGAAGAGTACAGCCCTTGGACATCATCAATCCACAAAAGCAGATTGTAGATGCGTCGCTGCAGCTGAGGACTACGGTGTTATGGTTCATATGCCAATAATTTCAGATTCTAATCTCACCACAAAACCGGAACAGAGTAATGTGCGTAAACTACCATTCTGCGGCAGGTAAAGGTGACACAGTGATGCTGTCGCCCTCGAGCTAGTTCAAAAGAGCTCTACCACCAGTAAAATATAATATTTCAGAGAGAGTGATACGTCATGTACGATGTTTACGTCAATAACAAAACATCACAACCAATATCTCGAATCTCAAAACAAAAACCTATGAACGCAGTTAAAATTGTTCACATTTAATTTTACATTACATTAATACATTTTTAGGATACTTACCATACATATGGCAAAGCCTAACCTACATTAATATTGATTATTGTGACTTGGGTGTTAAACTACCCCATTCAAAATTAAGTATAGTTATTATTTTATACTCTGATATCCAAATTATAAATGAGTATGAATGGCAATGGCAGCGATAGCCGAGTGGGAGACCGTAGGATTGCGAAGTCAAAGGTCTCAGGTTCGAACCCACGGCACACACCTCTATCAATAAATCGTTAAGTTTCGTCTTTTCGAAGATAAGTTTGTATTTATCATATAAAATATTCTTCGCTAACGGTGAAGGAAAACATCGTGAGGAAACCTACATGTCTGGGAATGCTTAAAAAAAGTGCTCGAGGGTGTGTGAAGTCTACCAATCCGCACTTGGCCAGCGTAGTGGACTATGGCCTTACCCTTCTCGTCATGAGAAGAGGCCCGAGCACAGCAGTGGGACATGTATATTAGATACAAGGCTGCTATTATTATTATGCCAAATGATTTAATACAACATATTGCCGCAATGTAATAACATTGGCGCAAAACCTGTCAAATGTCTATTAAAATTAAATATTGATTGGTACGGATCATTTATCACCTAGAAATATGTGTCAGTTATTTTACGCACCGGTTTCTTGACTGATTGATGTCCAATACAAACCATTAATTCTAGTCTTATTAACTGTAGGCGCTTATTATTAAACTATGTTGAATATTACTGTTGTAAGGGTACTAGAATTCACCCTCGACTCTACAATAAAATAATATATGAATGTATATATTTATAATATCTATATAAAATAGTATGTAAGTATATATTTTAGGTATATCTAGGTGTGTGTGTTTATGTGGCGGTATCCGCATATAATAAATGACGGATGACGTTGACAACGTCAAGTAGTGACACACACGTCACTTATGTCAAATAGCGCTGAATCGCGATAACGAAGTGTTCACAGAGAGTATACATATATACCACTTCCAAGACGCTACCGTTGGACAGCTGTCCACCAGGTAATACCACCGAGCTTGGTTGGAGGATCCTCCCTTTGTGGTGGAGGAACATCACACACTGTTCTTATACAAATATGTTTATATATTATTCTTGTCTCTGAAAGCCTAATACTAAGAATGAATGCCAAATGAATTAATGCAACATATTGCCGCAATGTAATAACATTGGCGCAAAACCTGTCAAATGTCTATTAAAATTAAATATTGATTGGTACGGATCATTTATCACCTAGAAATATGTGTTAGTTATTTTACGCACCGGTTTCTTGACTGATTGATGCCCAATACAAACCATTAATTGTAGTCTTATTAACCGCAGGCGCTATTATTAAACTATGTTGAATATTACTGTTATAAGTGAACTTAGAATCCACCCTCGGCTCAACACTCTATGTACGTTAATAAAAAGTAAAAAAAATGTAATGTAAGTATATATTTTTCGTGTGTGTGTGTATGTATATCTATGTATGTGTATCTATTTATATGTGTATGCGTATGTATATATACTTATATATAAACACTAAAACGTCTGAACAAACTGCATTATATATTATGTTTTCTTCTATATTTCTTTAATATGTATGATTTTTACTTTTTTTACTTTAATTACCTATACTATTACCTATAAATATCTTACATATTTTTGTAATTGAAAAATGGCGGGGTCTTTTAACACAGGTAATCTTTACTTGAAAGAAGACCTCATAAATTAAACATAAAACTACCATGTAAGAAAAAGTAAAAATCTATTTTTATTTTATTTAATTTTAAAAGATAGCCTGAGTCTTTGCTGAGGTCCTAAACTGTTTCAATACCAAGCTCAGTTACGTGGGTAAGCTGTAAAGGTTTAACAGACAGACATAAAGGTAGACAGAGTTCACTGGTGGTAGAGCTCTTGTGAATGAGCTCGAGGGCGGCAGCACCACCGTCTCAACTTTAACCTGCCGCCAAATAGTAGTGCTTCCATTACTGTGTTCCGGTTTGGTGGTGAGATCAGGCCCTAAAATTACTGGCACATGAGGCATAACACCGTAGTCCTCAGCTGCAGCGACGCATCTATAATCTGCTTTTGTGCATTGTTGATGTCCATGGGCTGTCCTCCACTTACCATCAGGTGGACTACACGTTCGTTCGCTGTAGTCGTAGTATAAAAAAAACAGAGTTATCTTCTTACCGCGCTTTTGTGAACGAGCACTTCACATGTATCTTCTGTGGATGTTCATGGGCAGTTGGCACCAACCACTTAAAGGGTTGTTTTACTAATTAAAGTACGTAACAGCTACAGTACGTACATATGGACAGCTGAACTAGCCTTGAAGGCGCAAGACTTATATTCTTCATCTTCTTCGTCGTGTGGATGGCTAAGTCAAATTTTATTTTGACTTGCCATCGTGGTGAAAGGATTAGCCAATTCGCTTTGGAGAACTCGCGAATTGCCCAGGGTGCGCCGGACGTAGGGAATCGTTGTGTACGTCACTCGGGGAGGCTCCTTTCATGCACCCCTCGCGAGGCGCTCATGAATGCCGATGAAAGCGCTATCCGCGTGGCTACGCACTGGGCTCATAGAATATGACTGCAGCCATCGACACGAAAGAAGAAGAAGAAGTTTACTGAGTCTTATCTATTCTCTCCTGCATTTGATGATGACAATTGACTTATATTAACATTACTACTTATAACCTTATGACATCAAAATCGGAGTGTGATCTATTTGCTTCGTCTTGGATAGATGTACGTAGTGAAATATTGTTTTTTTGTGAAACCTTGGATAAAGTTTAGCCATTGTTGTTATTAATTGAATAGTTAGTGTCGTGTGTAATTGTTTTTATTGTTTGTATTTTCTTCTATCGGATTATTGTCAAATATGATTTCATGTGTTTTTTTTTTCTTCTATGTCTTCTATGGTTTAAAACTGTAATGTTGTACATATTATTATGTATAAGTAAATAAAATAAATAATGTGTAACTAAAAGTGAATAAAAAAAGAAATTACCAACTCTTATCTTCTAAGACTCTTCTTTAAACACCCCATATAATTTTAGTATTTAATGGCTAGTTCTTTCGATTAACGACTGGGCTAGAGCGGATCCAGTTTTTGTGTCAAATACGAGTTATTTTTTTATAAAAATTTTATAATCTACTGTTTTCCTTGGCTTAGCTAAGGCCCAGGGAGGATTGTCATGACCTCTACAACATTTCTCCCTGGATCCGCGCCTGCGACTGGGCTGCGGACAGTTTGGCTACTTCTTTACTTACTTAGCCATATTTGTATTTTGTTTCTATACATGTATTTTAGCAACTTAAGATAGCTTTCATTAATGTAAAGGCACCATAAAACCTAACAGCATTTAATTGGCGAACTTACACTATTAAAGTCACAATAATTTAGCTACGGAGGTTAATGGTTTCTTCAAACAAAATGATTAAAACAACAAAATATTAACTGCTTTTCAATCAGCTTCTTGAATTATTTGCCAGTAAATTGCCTAGTTAGTTATTGACTCACAAATTGAGTGAACAACATAATAAATTAAATTATAAGTGCAGTATTTCTCAACTAGGTTTGTTAACTTAAATGTTGCAACACACTAGTTACATACTAATGTCTGAGACAAAATAAATTGTTTAAAGTTAATATTAGTTACGGAATAAAACTAGGTGTTTTATCAACGTCTAGAATTCGATTAATCCATCGTGTGTAACTTGTGGATAATCATTATATCTTTAAATGAATATACGTACATTCATAAAATCACGCCTATATTACCCTGAAGGGTGTGGCAGAGATGTACAACACCGACATTTCACCTGTCATGTTTAAGTACCATGGGATAGATAGGGGTAGAGCCTATCGCAATCCACTGGGCACAAATTCAACTCCGTGCTGCTATTCAGAATTTCCTGACGGGAAGTTCACAAATAATACTTTGCCCGGTCAGGTAATCAAACTCGAGACCTCGCGATGAGCGGCGCATACGCTAACCACTACACAATAGAAGTAATTTTTATTGTGACGCCGCGCTGTTTGCGCAGTTTGTATAATTTAATTTATTTTTTAATTATTGGTAATATTATTAGTGTTACCAATATAAACAAAGAATAATAATATAATAAATTATACTTCCAAAAGTTTATGCAAAGTGACTATCCTAATAAAAATGTAGCTAAAAGAACCGTACCGAATTTATTTTCTCCATTTAGTTTTTGGCGCCTCCAGCCTCGAACGTACGATATAAATAACGAAACAACGAAACTTTCCAAATGGTATTGCCATTTGAAAACTGTCACCCCCCAGGCCTCTGACTCCTTTAGGCTGCGGCTTGTATGGCCAAAGCCTGCTCTTACTAACATTATTGTACAGGTTGGATGCGACGTTTACAGTTACAGTTTGGTGATAAATATGGTGACGCAACATTATAGTCTTAGAACGCAAACATAAAGAGGTATTTACTTGAGTTCTCCTCTGATACCTAAACGTTGTTGGGAACTTAAAATACAATCAATAAGACCAATAATCCATAATTTTAATCAATCTGCCGAGCTTTTTCCCAATTACAATGGGGTCGGCTTCTAGTCTAACAGATTAAATAAATAAATATTTCACAACTCACACACAACGCCATCTAGTACCAAACTAAGCAGAGCTTGTACTATGGGTACTAGAATAACTGATACAAATACATATATATACTTTTCTTTTGTAAATACATACTTATTATACATAGAAACATCCAGACTAAGACAAATCCCCATGTTCATGCACACAAATATTTGAGTTAAGTGGGAATCGAACCCACGACCTCGGCGTCGCAGGCAGGTACACTACCCACTCCGCCATCCGGTCGTCTAAATATTAGTATTTAACGTGGAGCGACTGCCATGTACGAGGTAATGCGACACTCATTCTTAGACTAATTTGTCAGACTATCTGGTCTCTGACTTCACTTAAACGACTGCCATAGATGGTCAAATGGCAACCAGGACCGACGGCTTAACGTGCTCTCTGAGGCACGGAGGAAAACTCTTAGTGTTAAAGACCCATCCACGGCCGACCGCAGTTAACATTGCTTAACCTGCGAAATTGATCAGTCCGTGCGGCTTCGACTTAGCCACGACCCATAATTACAATATTGAAACAAAAACTAAAATCCTATTAACACGTAGGGTTGTCAAAAAAAGCTAAATGCTCCACTTGTAACAGTATTACGTAACAAATGAACTATGAATTAGTTACCCTTGAACCTGTCAGTCAGCGCTGTCCGCTCAGCCCTATTATTAACCAAACTCGAACATGACATAGTAATTATCGCTGTTTTGACCTGGAGATGGCAGCCTTTGGAGACCCGCAGGATAATCACAAAACTTGTAGACTAACTAGTAACTAAAGGCATATTCTGTGATAGAGAACTAAATAGTCATATGACATATCCCCTTAGTTTAAGATTCAGAACGTAAATGTGACAGCCAAAAAAAAATAAGTTGTATCAAGAATCTATTGGTTTGATAGTACCTACCCTATTAGACCAATAGACTCATGATCCAATTTAATATTTATTTTGCGAATATATTTCAAAACATCATAGCCAAAATTAGCTTGACAGCGAAATTAAAATTTTATTTTTGTGGGTAGGTATTTTTTTCTTTATTTAATAGAATTGACACCTTTTTACTGCCACACTACTATGTACATATAAAAAAAAATATCCAAGAATCTACAGGACACAACAATCTGCTAATACAACTTCATTTATCAATTGACAAAATATTAAAGTAACAAGCGTCTAATCATGGAAACAAAAACCACAACTGCATGGCGTCATTTAATCCATACGGAACCATTAGCTATAACTAATATTTTTTCATAACTCGTTCAACCGATATAATATAAACCATATCTAATATTATAGGTATTTTCTAGCAGTAAATTATAGCCTTTTAATGATCACCCCGGAGCGTCTACGAAGTTTTTATCGGCACATCCACACGTGATCGTGCGTTATGGCAACACTGCTTAGTGTTGCCAACTCCAAGACTTAAAACTCCCATTAAGGAAGTTAAAATCACTCGGTTCATTGGCTCTGATTATACGCTTTTAAAGATTAAAGGATGCTATCTTCTGCCAATATACAGCAGGTTTGATATTTTTTAATTTTTTTCAATCCATTACGTAATAAAAGATAATTTTATGAGGAAAGTTAATTGGTTTATGAGTATTATTCATTTTATTATCATCAATCGTCAAGATTTTTAACAAGATTATGATTAGCTTCTTGGTTAACTAGCCACGATTTATTTATAAGTATGTTTTTACTGAATAGGGACGATGACTTAACCCGCGAAATTAATGAAATGAATACTTTAATAAATTATAGGTCAAAAAAATTGTTACATTCTGTAAGTCAAACTCTTATGATCTTATGATCATTTACAGTTTCATGGACAAGTCCATTTTTAAAGTACATAATTATGATAAATAACAACATTTTTATTAAAACAGACGTGAGTTTGTAACATTATTCAAATTATGAAATACGGGCGTTACTCACGTAATGTTGGTCTATTTAGTCGACCGCGGTTTCGCCTATACGTCTAGGCATTATCAAGAGAGTGCGATACGTCGCGCCTGAGTCGCAGCCAGTATTGCACTGGCAGTCAGTGCAAGACTGGCTAGCGAAACCGCGGTCGACTAAATAGACCAACATTACGTGAGTAACACCCGTATTTCATAATTTGGATAAATAACAACATTGAATATCTCACACAATTTTTAGCTAGTATCGTAATGAAACCGTTTTCATAATTTAATATGGTTATTAAACAAATTTTATAACTTCGCATACAAGCTACAAAATGATGACGTCACGTCTTCGGAGCCGTTTGGGCGAGTCTATTATTAATGTGAATTTACAATTGTATTATCTCAGGAAGTTTTTGTGATACCAAAGTAATTCTCTTAATGATGTTTATAATATGAAGAGGTGTTTCAACTACATACAAAAATCAATTAGTCATTATGCCTATAAGAAGAAGAAGAAGAAGAAGAACTACCATTTGAGCCCCACAACCGTGTTTGAAGCAATCCAATTTAATTTTCTACTGAGCATGCTATCCTTATTTATTTTTATTTATCGTCCCAGCCGTTTAAGCCCTTGTTTTATTTACTACTAACTAAGGTACTAACTTCTGTCCGCGGTTTTACCTGCATGGTACGTTCTCGATTTAAACTATTGTTTTCACACTAATTTCCATCGAGATCGGTCAAGCACTTTCGGAGTCGATTCAGCACAAACAAACCAAAAACCTCAAGGAACTTTCGCGCTTAAAAAACGTAAACTGAAACAAAACAATAATTGAGCTAATTAATAAAACGATTATTTAACCTCAAACATGCAACACTTTCTCTAAGAAATATTTGAAAGACATATTTCATAGAACGGAATTTGACCTCAAAGCTATTATATAGAAAGTTCATAGGTTTCTTAGAACTAGACTATAATGCCACGCACGCTAAATTATTAGACACAAAATAAAAATTCTAGACATACTAACTATAAGGTAATTGATATCGAACCGTGCAGGGTGTGTTTGCATAACTGGGACAAAGAAGGCTGACACGCTATGTACCTTTTTTTCAAATTAGATAGTTTACATTGTGCCCTAAGCTTACCGTTTATTACATATTTATACAATGCACTCACAGGCCACTTCCATACGTGTCCATACTTCCCTGCAGTACGGATGCCGCGGAAGTGAGAAGTAATATCGATATATCTTTGTATCAATATTTATATTAATATCTATATCGGCATCGGTATATCGAGAAAAATTATCGATATAACGGTAAAATTTTTACTTTAGTTAAGTGAGTACTTGATTTGAAACCCTGGGTGGTTTTTTATCGAAATTTTTATACATCGAAAATTCAGTCTTGGAAAATTTTACGCCATTAGAAAAACACACGTTTAAAAAAAAAAAATTGGTATAATTTTCGATAAATAGGATATTTCATATCGATATATCGTATAAAAAATGTGGATACTTTTTCAACTAGCCTACTCTGCAGGCTCCTAATCTAAAAACGCATGAATCGTTTTTGGTTTTTGAAAATAGCCATAACAATTAAAGTTAATTGTGATTGAATCAGATTCATATGTCAATTTTTGGTACAAATTTAGAGACAATAAGCTGTAATAAGTGGGTTATTTTTTGGCTTAGCAGGGTAGCACAGTAAGCCTGTGCACTAAACGCTTGATTCTACGCTTCATCATTCAAAGCAACCTTCCCTAAAAGTGCATAACAAGGCCATCGTCCATTCATTCCTAAAACTAATCTTTTTCTAGTTATGAAACTAAAAAGTACAGAATAATAGATAGTATAGCCGCCCGTCTGGACATTTTCAATTCAATGATGGGGCTAGTTTGAAAAGAACTAATTCGGTCTGGTGGTCCGCCCGTGGTCCGGTCGGCCATTAGAATGATTGCCGATCACGCAGTTACGTACACTGAAGTTTAGCAGGCTTCTACTCTTCGGATTGAATTTTGTACGAGTCATGGACATGTGTAACTCGATTAGCTGCTAGTCTGTTGAATGTCTCATTTAGATCATTTATTTATGGGCGTATTTTATTTTTGGATAATTGAGACTGAACTTTGTTTAATTGGCAAATTAAATCTGACACTAACTTTACCAAAAGTAACATACGTAAAACAATTGTTTCACAAAGAATTTAATATTGAAACATGTACTTTTATCTCTTTGTATTCTCTCTAAAGCATCTATTTTTTTTATTTGAAATTATTTAAACGTTAAAAAAATGTTGATTTAAAGAAAGACCAACCACAAAATTAACATAAGATTAGGGAAAACTAAGATGGTAATGAATACTTTTCATCAAAATTCATTTATCTTAATAATATCGATGAAAAATAAGTCTTGGTACGTCGTAAACGGCTACAAGAAAATTACATTTCTGTACTCGTATTACTACTAAATCGAATTAAGCTCATATCAAAAGCTCCGCTTACATAAACGTATACACTTTCAGTTTAACGAAACGGCGAGCTGACTGCCAGCGCATTTTACTACGTAAATAAAATTACAATTTTCAATTCAAGACGTCATAGCGATGCAGTGGGTACCTACGTCTAAATTTGTGAGAGGAGTCGACAACATTCGGTCCCCAAGCACTCTGCAAAAGAGGTGTTTACATGCATTTTATACCGCGGGTGCCCTTATCAAGTCGCTACGTTGCTCTGCGCCGCGGGCGTCGTCAACCTAACAAAATATTCACTTTTGAAAGGCCGTTCTCACTTTACGCGACTATAACTGCAGGTGAAAATTGAAAAAGTTTATGTTGCAAGTTACGACATTTACGACTTTTTCCAGCGTCTCTAAAACGTCTAATTGATGCAGCGGCTTAAGGGCTGTATTCATAGAATTGCTCGCTGTGTTAATTACGTTTTATTAATTTAATTATGAGTATTCTAATTATGGCGCGACGTTTTGTCTGGGCTATGAATAAGACCACCCTATGATTTCTATGGAGCTGGCGAGAGGCGAGGGGAATGATAGAGTGGTCTGTAGGCTGAGGTCATGCGCGGAGGCAATTATAACATTATCTCATTAGCAACCGTATTGTTTTGTAAAATTTATGCGCAATTAAGATACTTGATTCGCTTAATTACTTTAAATGTTTTTTTACTAGTCTCTTGTTTAAATGTTTCTATCGAGGTTACTGACTCTCATTTTTCCTCTTACGTTTTCTTTTCTTTCTTTTGCGCGCCTAACTTTTTAGTAAGCAGTAAGTTTTCTTATATAACAAAGGGCATGATTACTGCTTTGGTTATGATGACGTCAAATTGTTGTTTTCAAAAACTATTTTTAAGATTCAACTGCTACAAAACAAATAAAATCTGTACCTATTAAAGTGGTTTGTGTGTGCGAACTATTACTACGAAAGATGGCGAAAAATGGCGAGAAATGGCAAGATATGGCGAGAGATAATGTGGCCATTACCACGTTTTCTTGGCGCAGACGCACCTACCGCCTCGCCGCTCGTAAACTTGATATATTATAACCGCGTTCACTGAATTTAAAAAATCGTCTCAGCTTCAAACTATAGAATATGAGCTTTAAATCATATAGGAAATGGTTTATTTGGAACGCGACGTGCCTATTCGATAGTGAAATATCTTTTTGTAGAGGTGGACCATTGCTATTTGTTAAGGTATTGTATTGCATATCGAATTGATATAATAAACTCAAAACAAGTGAACTTAAATTAAAGTCTTCAACCAAGTATATAAGAAATCTCAGGCAAGTTTTCCACCTTCATTATGCCTAACGAACAACAATTTGCACTTGACAAAATCGCCGCAAAACTGAAGGAGTTAAGTCGTTGCTTAGGGCGTGAAAACGGAGCCTCTGAGAGACGAATAAGAGCGGAGGTGTAAAATGCGCAATTAAGGACTCACACTTTGCTGACTTCAGTTATCTGAACAATCATCTCATGTTTACACATCATGACTTTAACTCTTTCTTAATTAGACATAAATACGTTTCAAGATTCTTAGCATTTATTTTCATTTTCAAGTCCAGGGCGCGCTTGAACACGTCGAAACGTTGCAAACAATAATATTAAAAGAAATTATAAGTAAAACTAAATTATACTAATTACAATTATTTGAATAACCTGGGCTTAGGTTAATAATAATCCGATTGTTTAGAAGCAGATTAAAATCAATCTACGTACCATAGACAACCTGAAGATGAAGTGAAGTTTTAAGATGAAGTACATATTTTAGTTACCTTTGTTAGTTTAGACTTGCCATTTTAAGGTAACTATTATGTTCTTTCACTTACATAATATGATACATTCTGATTTAATTGTAATGTTATTGCGCTGTTGCCTAATTTACTTTACCGTAAATGATCAAGTGAAGCTCAAATCTTTATAACGTACCCTAAAATCCGAACGATAATTCACAAAGACTCGCAATTGTTTGTCGTAAAGAAACATCCATTCTTTCCTAAATTAATTAACGTAGAATTGCTTGATGACTAAAATAAACGTAATTAAAACTTTTTGGATTAACTTTCGCCTGATTTCTTTTTTAATTTGGGCCTGACTTGCCTAATTTTACTGCGCAACGGGGGTTTGACGCACCCCCTAATCTAAAGCTGACCCTTTGTCATAGAAAAAAGATTTTAAAAAGATTTGTAAGACTAGGGAAGTTGGTTCGCTTGACTTATTTTGTTTTGATAAAAGAAAATTGTTAAGTTGGAGTTATTAAATATTTATTTTCTAAATGAATGGGGTGGATACCGTCTATCGTGGAAAATAAACTTGCGTCTTTACCTTCCAGAGTTGTCTATAATGTTTAAAGTTTTCAGTTTCTAAAATTGTTGTCTCTTGCACTCGATTGAATCGAAATATCGAGTAAAACTCGAGCTGTGTCGAATCTTTTATCATGTCAAAGCTGTATTCGAATGGAGTTTGGAAACTGAATAGAAACTACTCAAGTGGAATTTGTAAAACCGCTTATTTCTTGGTGTTTATATGCTGATTTTCAATACACAAGATAACTTATATTGCATAAGAGAAAGAAAGCGAAGATATTTTATCTAGTTTAATTGTTTTTTGCGACGAATATTTTATTCAGAGATGATTGATAAGAATGTTATCTAAATAAGTATTACTAAATATAAATTTTTAATTTATGATTGCATTCTCCGGGTGCAACAAAATCCTTTGTTCAGTGCACAGAACTTTCTTTTGCAAAGTCATCATTATATTGTTTTGTTTTCAATAATGCCGATATTAATATTATGATAATGATCAATTGAAGTTGATTGATTTCGACGACATTCCTTAATTCTAATGACTATAGTAATAATATAAGCTTTATATAATTTACTTAAACTTTAGGTAAGTAGTAAAATAACATGGAGGTTTAATTTATTCAGTAAATAGAATCAGTGAAGGATTTCAAAACAGCAGTGACATGTTTTGACAGCGATAAGGGTTCATATCGGATTTTCATGTTCAGGTCTGTTATGTCTACGGGTTGAATAGAAGCTACATTTTTATGTGGAAAAATAAAGCAGTTTTCACTAGTTAAAAGTATTTAAAGATTAAATAAGATAAAGAAGCGGTCGTGGTTTCGAATCCTGGCCATTACACCACGGACGTAAACTTAGCTGGAGGGGGTTAACAAGAATACTAGTAATTTGTATTTGCAAATTGCTAGTAAGCTTTTTATAACAAAAAAAAATGACAAAGATTTTAAAACGAATATTTTATGTATCAACATGTTAAGGTAAGACACTGACACTTGCAACACAGTTTTTACTAGAGTGGGTGTTAGAAACTCTAATCAATTGTAAAACTACATTATGTCAATGAAGAACATTATTATTATAAGAATTATAGGACCTTTGAATTATAGAACTAGAATGCGAGGAAATAAGGAAATTTGTACGACATAAATATATTCGAGAAAAATAAGACATAATATATATTGTTTGTATTGTTTTGACTTGTAGTAAGGTAATCCAAACAACGCATATTTTGTTAACAATATCCTGAAATCTAAGCAAGAAACAGCAATATTACATATTTTTTCTAAGTAGATAGATAGATATCAAAAATATATATCTGTAGGTAGTTATAATATATATTGTTGTGTGTTTGGTAAAGGTGCCCGCCTACGCAGAATGTATCATAATATATCAGATAGAGGTCCTTCACCTGTCCGTCTATTTTTCACCGCTCAGTAGCTTTACGAGTCATTACTTTCGCTGACCAGCGACTGGACGTGACGATCGAGTAGTGCGTGTGTCGTAATGCGATGCTATGCGATATTGTACGATATTTAATGTCAAGCTATACATTTATTACTAAATTGCTAAAATACATTGTGTCAAGAAACAAGAGATAGGTGTACGTAGAAAATAATAATATTTTCTTTTAAATTCATAGCACCAATTTTATACGAATTTCTTATGACAGCCATTCCTGGTTATGTTTTTTCAAAATACTCCTAATTAAAATTATTACTATTATATACGGACTTAGAGATAAACTAGAAAAGATACGTTGTGGTCGAGTTTTGCTTAATTTGTTAGTATCCGCCTGATTATAATTATCTATGTAGATTATTCTTCTTCGTCGTGTCGATGGCTGAGTCAAATTTTATTTTGACTTGCCATCGTGGTGAAAGGATTAGCCAATTCACTGTGGAGAACTTGCGAATTGCTCAGGGTGCGCCGGACGGAGGGAATCGTTGTGTACGTCACTCGGGGAGGCTCCTTTCATCTATGTAGATGAGTACCAAAAGCTTTAATAGTTAGATTCCTGTAAATGTACATACCTGAGCTATATTTTACAGCTACACACTCGCATATCAACCATTACTACTCCAAGGTGTCACTAAGACGTGAAACATAAAAATTTTATAGACAAATATAAAGTCTTGGGGTGTTCATCAAGGCAGGTCTATAGGGAGATTGCAAAACGATGGAGCCCCAATTTTATTGCATGTTACGCATCATAAACACGGGTGGCGGTTACTGATAATGTAGGCTGAATTTATTTTTTTGATGTGGTGGCATAAAGCTGTTTAATGGGATAGTGGGATGCCATTACGGAGGTTATATGAACTCCTGTTATGTACTGCGCGCCTGGTAGTTATAGTTGTCGATATAATGTTTGTTTATTTATTCATTTCTGTCTAGTTTAGCTATAATAATAGACACACATACACGGATATTTTACATACACAAACGATTTTTTTACTAAGATCACAGATAACTAAGATACAGTTGAAAAAATAATGGGACCTGCAGAATTTGAACCAGCGACCTTTTGCACATCAGGCAGCAGCTTTAACCAACCAGCTACGGTCGCCTTTTGCCAAGACCCTTAATTTCTCAAGTGTATGTTACGTTATTTCGTGACGGTCCATGGTTATATATTTTTTTGATTGAAACATATTTTTCTACGTCAGTGTGTATTATTGACTCGACCCAGAGTCTTAAGGTTTAAAGCGGCCGTAGCGCAATGGATAAGGCATCGGTCTTACGATCGAGAGGTCGTGGGTTCGAATCCTGGCCATTACACCACGGACGTGAACTTCCTCCTAACACAAGCGAATCAAGCTTAGCTGGAGGGGGTTACAAGAATACTAGTAATTTGTATTTGCAAATTACTAGTAAGCATTTAAAAAAAAAACCTGATGCATCTAGTGACTTATAAATAAAGTTTTTAAAGGTGATCATTTGATTAATTGAAGGCAAATCTTATTAAGATATTTATCTACCGCTTTCAAATACAAAATTATGTATTGTTGTCATAAAATAAATACATAACTTAGATATATAGCCAGTATTTTAAAACAAACTTTTCTTAAAATTGGCGTAAGAATACGTATTATAAAACTTCAAGCATTAGCTTGGAAATAAAGATATTTTAGTGCAGCACTTAGCAGTAAGTCGAATAACACATTAGGCAGACTTATTCAGGCAAATCGTAAAACTGCGACTAGTCGTTAAATGTGTAGAGGAACGGGGTGTTATGTTCCTCCACCACAAAGGGAGGATCCTCCGACTAAGCTCGGTGGTATTGCCTGGCGGACAGCTGTCCAACGGTATCGTCTTGGAAGTAGTATATATGCATACTTTCCAACTCCAACTATATACTTCTGATCTCCAACTATATCTCTCTGATTAAATTCGTTGCGGGTTCCAAGACAATTTTAACTCTCCCTGGGATTGCCCGTGTGTCATGCACGGTGCCTTTCAGTTGGTTACCGCTGTAGATCCTGGCGTCACAGGACTCACAGGAGTAACAGTGGTGGGCGTGTGGGTTGGATTATATATGTATACTTTCTGTGAACACTTCGATATCGCGATTCAGCGCTCTTTGACATATGTGACGTGTGTGTCACTATTTGACGTTTTAAATGTCATCCGTCATTTATTATGTGCGGATACCGCCAAAAATGTAACAAAGGTATTATTTGGTCCAAAGATGGTTCCACTAAACAATGATATGTAAAATGTTGCTGTTACATCTTTGTTGGAATTTGCCAAGTTTTAGGGTGATACAACAATGTTTATTTATTTATTTATTTTGGTTTACCAACATTTGTTTACACTAAAATTACACAGGATTGTTTTAAAATTTACATCATACAAAAGTGTAACAAACTCTTATAGGTAAACACCACATGCGCACTTATAAGCTAAAACATATTGTGAACCACCAGCGTTATATTGTAATTAAAAGTATAAAGAATTAAAAATAAACAACTGTAAATGAAACAAAAAATAAAACAACTTAAGCTAAGGATTTTTCTCAAAGTTAATCCTACAATCAGTAGGTGATAATGATCTAAAAATATTCTCCTCTGTGTTCATCAATCAGGTAGCATTTCAATAAAGCACTTTTTTAGTCTCCCAATTGAATGTTGCTAATGTTGTTTTGGTTTTACCTGGCAACTTTGTGTAAGGGGCAGGCTTTTAACCAACTTGACATATAGGTGCTATTATATTTTGTTTTTATACTTTGTTGTTGATTAAACACGAGTAAATTATTTTTAGTTTGTTTAATAAAGGTAAGCATTGTTTGTCTGGCTACTATGGAAATTATGTTGATCATTGTAAAAGGTATCTTGACTGAGCCAGTTCGTAAACTTGTTTTTTTAAAGGACGATGTGAGTACAAAATCATCGTCATGGCCTCTAAAAGTTTCATGCGTCGTTCCAAGAAAGCTAGCTATGCTACATGCTAAGAAGATATTCCTTACCCTACATAGGCTACATATGCATCATAAAATGCATACCAAATTATACCCACACCTGTGCCCAAACCACAGCAATATCTTGGAGCTAACGTAAATTAGTATTTAGTTTCTTATCATTAGATAATAAAACCCTTTTAAATTTGCCCGTTGCATATTTATTGATATAATTTGAACGGGAATTAACGCGATTATTTTTACCTTTCGGTGCTTGACGTTTCGGCAAGGTTGCACTTGGTCATGGTCACAAGCAGACTGATGCAGCAGCGCCCAGCTCATTTCGAGAAGTTGATGATTTTTTGAAAACCACCCTTACTTTTGTTGGTTTTAATTTTTTAATGTACCTCCACCACACACTACTCTAAACGAGTCCGAAAGGTAAATCAAAATGAATCGCATTTGTTACTGGTGAGCGAGGGTTCCAGACTTAAGAGGGAACTCCCGGTATGGAATTCTCATACAAAATTAGTATGGTTGTATCTTTTACATTTTTCATCACAATGTTATAATTTTTGCACAGTCAATTTAAAACATGATTATCTATGTTCCTTCGATTTCAAATTATCTTTAGTCTGCCTATTTTAAAAATTATAGGCATCCAAACATCCGTAGTTTTGAACGGCCTGACAAATGCGACTTTTTTAGTATTATACAACAGATTATTACAAGTTTTCGAAACGAAGGACCCTCGTAAATATAATGTACTTTCTATTTTATCAATAATTATCATCAAAGTACCTCATTTTCATTCATCAAATACCATATTACAAATTAAAGAAAATTACAATATCTATCTCAACTCATTGAAGGGGGGTGAGGCAGCCATTCGTTAGCTACTCGGAAGTGAAGGAAGGGTGCCAGTGAGATACCGAACCAAGCCGAGATATGACATACCATAGTCTACCGACCAGAGAGTATGCAATGAACTGCATTGAACCTTTTTTGACATTCACGACTGCAACAAGTTATAGTCCGAGATCTAGCTGCAGAATCTTTTCGTTCTTTATAAACATAATTGAATTATATTTTTATGTAAATAATCATTTAGGGACTGAGCTGTATACATGGCGAGACTGACGGTCAACGTGGCAAAGACTCAGGCGATCTCCGTGGGAAGCAGGGCACTGCCCCAGCTCAAGCTCATGGAAGAGGATATCAAGTGGTCCGCGACGGTAAAATACCTTGGCGTGACCATTGATAGCAACCTCTCCATGAAGCCCCACGTCAACAACGTGATTGCCCAAGCGCGCACCGCGCGCTCCCTCCTATGGCCCGTCCTTTCGTCCCGACTACCGCTCCGCGCGAAGCTCGGCGTGTACAAGGCGTACATCCGCACCCGCATCACCTACGCTGCCCCAGCTTGGTTCGCACTCACCTCAGAGTCAAACCGCCGGCGTCTACGTGCACAGCAGTCGCTTGCGCTACGCACCCTCGCTAACGCCCCTCGCTTCGTGCGGAACAGGACGATCGCCAGGGACCTGCGCATGGAAAGCTTGGACGATTTCGTGGGTCGCCTGAGTACCAATTTGTTCGTGCGCGCCGATCGGTCGCAAGCCCGCCACTTGCGGGAGCTTGCGCCCTACCACCGGCGCCCACCGGACAAATTTGCCCTGCCACGTGACCTTGTCTCAGTGGCAACCGACAGTGACGCTGCCTCCAGTGATGGCTGACGGGCGCTCCTCAGGTGCATTGCCCCCGGGGAGCTCGACCTCGCCATACACAGGAGGACTACCGGATATGACCCATGCGCTGCTAGTATGCGTGCCGCCCGCAGCGATTCACGCCCGCGGGCTCATCATACCTAGCCGCGCCTCCCACCGGACTTGATGTCCCGGACCGACCAGCGGGCCCACCCGGACCCCACCCAGCGACCCGGCTGTCTTAGCAGCCGGCGGTGACACCATCAAGACAGGCCAATGCCTGGAATGATTACCCCGAGACCCCTATGGAGTCTACGAGAAGAACCTCACTACTGTATACATGGCATATGGGTTAAAAGTACCTACCAAAGTCTAGACGAATAACAGAAATAAAAACAGTTAGTTGAAAACAATGATTGTTTTTTGCATTAATAACTTATTAATAGTTATTTATATATTATTTCAAAAGACAATTGTAAACAATTGTACTATTGTGACAAAGTGTAAATGTTAAAACGATTGACTGTTAAAATGTGTAAATGATGAGGCTGATCATAATCTGTTTTTTTATTTTTATCACGTCCCTAATCACCCCATACTTTCAAGGGCTGTTATAAATTAATAGTCAGCTATATATGCCGAGCAGAGTATTAGTATCTATAGAAACATGTCACATTATCTTTGAAAAGACAACGTTTAATTATCTTGTTAATTTATCATTGAGTTGGAGTAATAATAATAATCGTTAAATGCTTTCGAACCTAAAACCTTTTACATGCATAATAATAACTATGCCGATACAATATTCATTTAAAATGCATAGCTCTTGGCCTAATTACAGTGTCATTCATTGCAATTCGCTTGTGTCATATGTCACACTTGTATTTTATAATGTTGATTATAGAATTTTAATAGTTTCTCTGGACTTAAATATGGGTAAACAATCTTTACATTGTGTATTGTTAATTATTTACATAGTAAATATATCATTATATCTACGAATACTTAAATTGTAATGTCATTATATCGTGCATGTCATTTTTGTTTTTTCATATTATTATGTACAATCAAACACATAACCGTTTCAGCAAATTTGAACAAAAATAAGATAAATATATTTACAGCATATAAACCGCATAGTAATAAAGATTTTTGTCATTTGAGTTTGTGCTGAGGTAAATTATTTACATTTCTGTATTTTTAGTGAACCGCAGAATGAAAAGAAGAGACTTGGCCTATTTGTCAGCTTATACTTCACGAGAGCGAAAAATGAATAAGGTTAAACGTAAAATAGAGCTGAAGAAAGTAATTATTATTAGATAAATAACGAATGCCATGTTGCAGAATAATGCAATTCTTTTATCACTGTCTCAAGAGAAACGCAATGTCCTAAATATTAGAGCAATATTATTAAATATTATTATTATATACCCTAAATAATACAGTATCATTTCTAAACTTTGTTTTATTATTTAAATAAAGAAAACACTCAGAATCAAGAGTTAAACGGTACTATCACTATTATATTATAGTACTAATGTTTCGATGCAATTACATACTATCGACATACTACGTGGGTGCAGTCGCAGAAAAAGTAGAAACTAGTGATATTATAAATCCCAAAGTAACTTTGAATGTCTGTCGGTCTGTTGTTCCTGCAAAATAAAATCGTTTAATCGATCTTGATGAGTGTTAATGTTTTTTTTGTTGACAAAGCCCGCTTAATTAAGCGGCCGTGGCGCAATGGATAAGGCATCGGTCTTACGATCGAGAGGTCGTGGGTTCGAATCCTGGCCATTACACCACGGACGTAAAACTTCCTCTTATCACAAGCGAATTAAGCTTAGCTGGAGGGGGTTAACAAGAATACTAGTAATTTGTATTTGCAAATTGCTAGTAAGCTTTTCAAAAAAAAAAAAAAAAGTTTAATCGCAAAGTTTTATTGATATCAAATTTGTGTCTATAGCCTCTATTTTCATGCGTGGGCGTCGGGCAAGGCTTGACGCCTTGACGCCTTGACGCGAACTCAAATTGGACGTAGGTATTGCGAAAGCGATAAACCACCCTTGCTGTAAACCTCATGGCAATTTTGAACACGACTGTACATCATCATCAAAATCAAACTGAATACGGACGCCAAAATTAAATCATGTTACAGAATAAGGACACGCTATATCCTTAGGCTCAACTCACATCGACTAGCTAGCTTCATATTTATCTGTAATCTGTGACGTAGACACAGAAGCACTGCGTCGTCGCGTTGCGTCCAGTTTATATGGCCTATTTAGCCCAAGATAGATGTGGACAAATTGTATGAATAAATGCAAATGAACCTGAAAAGCAACAACATAAACAGATCAGCTTTTTAAGTTCATTAAAATCATGATTATTTTAAATTGCTGGGCTAATCTTTAGTATATTTCCAGCAGGCCCACATAATGAAGATATGTATAAATATAAATATTATTATGTAAAAAAACCGATGGCGTAAAACGCGACGTGAAATCTTTTATCTCTTTTAGTTGTCTGCCCGCCTGTTAAAACAGCGTCGTAAGTTCTTAGTCTGAATTATGCCTAAAGGTATAGAATATCTATATTTAGTAGATTTTTAGTCGACTAGTTGGTCGACTAGTGCATAATGCAACTGACTGTGGAACAATAAACATCCCTGTTCCACATACAAATCTCGCCATTGTTACCATAGCAACAAAATTTTGTTGAAAATCGGCAGACTTATCAAACAACAAATCCTAGGTATTGAACCGTTGAGTAACAACTGAACATCAACACGTATTTTCACTCACACATTTATATATAAGACCGATAGAGACAGCAATACCTTTATATGTGTGCAGAGTCTACCCTTAAAGGCGAAAACTTGGGTAATTTAATTTTTAATATTTACTAGCTGACCTGGCGAACTTCGTACCGCCTATTATTGGAGGCATATTTAGTAAGTCACAAACACACGACACAATACTTTTTTAATTTTATTGAAGTTTGTTGCTTTTAGATTTTTAGGAATATTAAAGAATTATAGTATCTAAGTATCTAATAGATGCACAGCAAAGAGACGTTTACTTTTCAAGTGACATTTTACCATAGACAATTTTTTGAGTGAATATTGACAAATATTTACACTATAACTATCAAACTACATCTGTCCTTTTTTTTGTGACGGTAGCCATGGTTAAGAAAAGAAGAAGAACTACATCTGTTATCGAGAAAATAAAAAATTCAAACAACTATAATATTTAAATTGTTGATATTTTAAAACTATTTTCCAGAAGTTATAGTGAAGCTATATATCTCTCAACTCCTTAAAATGCATTGTCCCTTTTGTAAAAAGTGGATGGAACGGCAGAACAAAAATAATAACTGTCCAGGTTGTATTAAATTATTAATTAATTTCAGTATTTCTCCAATTAAATGTTTCTTTTTTTTAACATGAGATGACAAAACCAAGGATGTTAAAGTAGGAGCGCAGCAAAAAGTCTTTAAATCTATGGACAAAACAATGGAACGTTCGGATACACGGGTTTTTTTTACATGAGATGACAAAACAATGTAACGTTCGGATACACTTATTATTATAATTAAATTGTTGATATTTTAAAACTATTTTCCAGAAGTTATAGTGAAGCTATATATCTCTCAACCCCTTAAAATGCATTGTCACTTTTTTAAAAAGTGGATGGAACGGCAGAACAAAAATAATAACTGTCCAGGTTGTATTAAATTATTAATTAATTTCAGTATTTCTCCAATTAAATGTTTCTTTTTTTTAACATGAGATGACAAAACCAAGGATGTTAAAGTAGGAGCGCAGCAAAAAGTCTTTAAATCTATGGACAAAACAATGGAACGTTCGGATACACGGGTTTTTTTTACATGAGATGACAAAACAATGGAACGTTCGGATACACTTATTATTATAATAAAAATATTTTTGAGAGTTGGTAACACTGTAAGGTTGGCACCCATCAAACATGTCAACACATTAATTATTTTTATATTTTGAAATATTATGTATTAATAATAATAATGCATAGCAAAGCTAAAATTTGCTTTAAAAAATATTACAAGTATTAATAATAATATTAATTATTATTAATATTATAATATTATACACGATGTAATGAGCAAAGTTGATATTATGTTGTCGATTCAAAAGTCTTGTTTTAATGCGTTCTTCAATTCGAGTGGAACTAAGAGTACAAATACCGTCAAATGTTTGACAGAAAGTAAGTGGTTAACTTATAAATGGGAAAATGGAATTGTCGTCTTACTCTATCTTACTCGCAATTTTTCCTTATTTGCTCACCGTTTAGACCTACCCTGGACTACGACAAACATTTTAAAACCAAAATCAGCTCAATCGGCCCAGCCGTTCTCGAGTTTTAATCAGACTAACGAACAACAATTCATTTTTATTTATATAGATAACATAGTATACGTGTTGCAAACGGACGAGTAAGCGGCAACTAAACCCATTAAGATCCACAATCTACAAAAGAGAACTGCTAATGTCTTTATCAAAAGACTACTTTAATATAATCAGAAAATTACAATTTGACACATAAAAGGCGGACTCGAGACCAAAAACATAAAGGTGACATAAAACTATCAAAAATATTAAAAGACTAAAACCTATAAAAAGGAGGCCCGTGTCGCTAACAGCGTTAATTCCCGTTGAAAATCATATCAATAAGTAAAACCCTCTACTACCACCCTATATGAAAACAAGTCCTACACAATCACTTTTGTAAATAGCATAAGTGATTTAACATCTTCGATAATGTTATTACTACGATTGTCAGTCAATTCAAATACCAAAAATCAGATGCCTGGAAAATCTCAAGTAAATCCAATTACTGAATTCAAGTAGCAAAACTTGGAATCTACTTATTTAATAAACGTAGTAGACTAGTAGTAACTACTTAGGAGAGTTTTGAGATCGTTTCCAATCGAGTTAACGCACGATCAGAGCTTTCTATTTCATGCGATAGATTAGTAATAGGGGACGCACGACCGGTCTGAGTATCTGAGCTTGAAATTATGCGTAACTTGGCTAATGATATGAGGCAAATTATTTGCTTTGGTTTGCGGAGTCTTGAGTTTTTTTATACTGATTAATGTCTGCTATACTAGGTAGGTATGGCAGATGATAATCTTCTTTTACAGTTGTCTTTAAACAAATATTTCAATGTAGCGTTCGAGTGATGAAAGTTAGAAACTGTTGCACAGAACGTTTGATATCCCAAGATATCGAAATAGTGCCTTCTATTTTCTCTTCAAATTAATCATAACACAACCCTCTATTGAATCACTCTTGGTACTATGTAAGCGTAGATTAACTTTTAAACTTACGCGTTGCGTAATTAAGTAAAATCTAACGGGAATTAACGCGATAATGCATTATTTACCTTTGAGGATTGACGTTTCGGCAGACAGATTACACTGTGTGATGTAAGTGTGTGGTAAGTGCGCAGGATGAAGCATACAATCTGCCACAATCCCTACGCCTAATGAGAATTTGACTTACAATCGGTACTAACGCTTAAAATAGCGATGGTTTAAGTAAATAAAAAAGGCACGAATCCAATCAAGTCAGTAAACACAGCGGGTGCGACTGGACAACTATATAAAATGTGTGATAGAAATGTTTGTAAAAAATACATACAAAGTATTGATAAAGTACGACCAACACGGATTCAATTAAAACTGTTTGGTTGGTAAACCGAACTTTTTTGAATACACTAATTTGTTCGTATCAAATTTTTGTTTGCTTTATAAATAAAATCTCTTCATAAAATGCTTTTAACAAAATAACTCGGAACCTGGCAATTTTGTATTGCAATTTGAGTATAAATTAATGTTTCTTTTATAAAAGGGGTACGGCTACATCTTGCAAAATACTAAAGAAAACATTTCCTACGATATACTTATATACTACAAATCATAACTCTAAAAAAAATGCATTATTTCAAAATTTTTAAACGTATAAATTTATTTCCATTTTAGATTTATTTTAATTTATTATTGTAAGCGTATTATATAACTGTAATATTACTAAACTTCCATATTTAAGATAATTATTATTCCTAATTTTTACTGAATATTATTTTTTATTATTTTACTATTTTGTGCATGCGGTGTTTAAGTTGTTACACTTATGTAAGTATTTTAAGTTAGTTAATATTGTAATCGCACAGTGTAAACAATTGTTGGTTAACCATAAATAAATAAATAAATAAATAACTCCAATCATCTACTTTGATAACAATCTTATTTAAAGCCCCATCCAAAGGTCGGGCAAAGTGTTATTTGTGAACTTACCGTCAGGCAATTCACAATAACAACACGGAATTGGAATTGTGCCCGGTGGATGGCGATAGCCTCACCCCCTATCGCATGTGGCATAAAACATAACAGGTGAAGTGTAGATGTTGTACATCTCTGCCACACTCTTGTTATGTCTCATTCTGTGCGAGCTATGATAGACGGGCTAGAGACAGCCAGATAGAAATATTTTTTTATTTTTTTATTCCACAGAGGTGGCAAACAAGCATACGGCCCGCCTGATGGTAAGCAGTTACCGTAGCCTATGGACACTTGCAACGCCAGCGGCATCACGCGTGCGTTGCCGACCCTTTAAAAACCTATTTGCACTCTTATAAAAATGCTTAAATAACCGCTCACGTGCGCAAAGGGAATATATTCCCTTTTCTAAAACATGACTCACGTGCGCAAAGGGAATATATTCCCTTTTTTTTTTTTTTTTTGCTGTCTTGGTACGACCGTGATTTATGCTCTGTTTCTTTTTAAAGCATTAAGCAACCAATATTCCGTCTCTTTCAGTCGATTAAGGACATATTATTTTATGCTACAAATACCACATAACCATTTAACTCCGATACGGTTTGTCAATTTTTTTTTTTTAAAAGTCAGTTGAATGTGACAGCCAACTACGCGCGGTGTTGGCATTTGTTTTGTTGCGACTTATTTGTAGTCTTTTCTCTCGTTAAACGAATAACTTTTACAGAAAAGTGTGTAGTGTTTTGTCATTTTCAATTAAAAAACAATAGGTTATCGCTTTACTTTTTACTTTTTCAACTAAACATATTTAAAGATGATGTGTACGTGTTCAACCATAGCCAATGTTTATCGTTAACTAAAACAAATTTGACACTCAATGTAAATAAATAATGGATACAGTTTAAAAGAGTAATTCTTAAGCTTGAATAAAAACACCACTTGAAAATCTGTGAGTGACTTATCGTATTATTAGATCATTACCTAGACATTATTACATTCAAGATTATGGCGCAAAAAACAATATATTTCTTTTTTCTAGCTTGATATGACGTACGTCTACTAGACCGCCCCTTGGATCTTATATTTAGTTGATACAGCTACAAATAGAAATATCAATATTTCATGTGTCATTTCTGACAAAAATTTTAGTATTGTAATTTTTATTTTTATTTTCTTTTAGTATTTTATGTTTTCATAACTCGTGACTATGGTACGGTATATGGTAGTCCCGGTACTTTGGCAGGCATGCGTAAGGCCGAAGCCAACAGCGCAGGGGCCTGATAAACATTTTAATCTAAATCTGAAATGGGACATTTGTCAGAATAAATATGTTTCTTTCTTTCTTTCTATATGTAAAATGGATTTAACACAATTCAGGCGTACAGATTTTTATCCCACTTTTCTCAGTTTCAGTAAGCTGCTAAGCTAAACTAAGCTGAGTATTTTTTATAACAAAAATAAAACTTGAAATAACATAGGGTCAGGGATCGTATTTAATAAGTAATTCACGAAAATTAGATTACTGTTATAAAACCTTATTACCAGAGTAAGGCACGTCACATCAATAAAACTACTTTTACGTTCAATAGCGGTGTATACACGCCCTAAGGTTAGTAGTTGGCCAGTACTGCCCTGTTTATAGCCAAGCCCTTTATGGCTATCAAATTTCTATAAAGTCGCGGTGAAATTATGTAAACATGGTAATACTGGTCAGTGAGAACAGATACAAGGTATTGGAGGATAGGGTAGACTGGGTACGGTTGAAACATTTTAGCATTTATCATGCATAGCATCGGGATTTGTTAAGCGAGCGATATCGAAAATATACTAAATAAAAGACCTTATATCTGTCTACTATAGGGCAATATTATTTAAGATTACTGTATAGTATTTTCTGTATAAAAACAAATTTAAAAAAAATCAGTCATTTGTTTTAACCGTCCCCATGCCAGGGTCGGTTGAAACAGAATCTGGGGTCAATTGGAACACATGCAAATAATACAAAATTTAATCAATTATCATGTTTTATTAATCTTCTAATAACATTTTTCGAATGGTAATGGCACATTTGACTATTACAAATATTTTTATTAAGTAATATTTAAGTCTTTGGCTATATTTATAATATAATATTATTTTTAATCAGCCTTCAAAGTTGTATATTAAGTACAACTTAAATTAAATAATAATCAAAAGTTGGTAGCGATAATATTATTGAAATAAAGTTACCAAGCGAACATGCTCTTATATTTCTCAACTATCAACACTTTTAATAATAAACTATAAAAACGAAAGACATTAACTTTATCAATGAAAATTAAAATTTGAAAAAAAATTCTTCAATGGTTACGAGATCATTCGTAGTATTTCTTTTAGTCTTTGGCGTACTCTTGGCATCTGAAAAACAATAAAGTTTAATTAATAAACTGTTTCAACCGTACCCTAAAATAATGTTTCAACTGTCCCCAACCCCCTATTTTAGTAAAAAACGGTTCACAGCAAGAATGATAGTAAATTAAAATAAAAACTTATCATACTACAATATTGTACAAACTTCAATTTAACTGTAACAAAACTCTCAATCATCTAACTATACACGAAATCTTAATAATTGCAAAAATGTAGGTACAAAAATACTTACTTTTACGTCAAAAAACACAATAGGGCCTCCTACAGACAAACACAGCGCCCCAAGAGCGACGCAATCATTGACGTATAAAGTAAGGACACGGCTAACGCGCGATAAATGAACTGAACCTTTTTGGAGTCAATCAGACTACAAAAAGCGCGTAGTGAAATTGTCTGTGGTTGGCTGCCTCCGTGAGCGGTCAAACACGACAAAATGCCTAATTGTGCACTGAAAAGTTGTACGAACTACCAAATTAAACATAACAAAAAAGATTATGGTATTACATATCACCGGTAAGTCACAAATATCTTATTATATCCACCTCTTTACATTATTTTATCAATTTTATTTGCTAAAATTTTTCGTTCCGACGCCATATTCCTTAATCGTGAATATCCGCGTGACATGACTTACTGCGCTTAGTTGAACTATGCCGCGGGCGTTTAAGAGAATATTTTTGGTAATTTAAAAAAGTATTTGTTATGAATTGTCACATGGTAGTTCAATGCAGATGGCGTTACTGATCCTGCTATTCATAATGTCAAATTTGAAGGGCAATTTGTTCGGACAAGCCATTTCTATAGTATATATTTCTATGGACGCAATACTAAAATTCAAGTTTCGACTTGTCGTCCGCTTCATACTTCCCTTGTACCCCTTACCTCATCACAGTCATCACGCACTATTCACGAGATATTCACTTTGTTTCAACCGTCCACCGTTTCAACCGTACCCAGTCTACTCTACTATCTGGGGAACAGAAACAGATAAAGAATATAAACGACAAAGTAATAAAATGGATGTAAAATGGATGTAAAATAAATGTCTAGTTTATGAATTAATTTATATATAGAGAGCATGCATAACACAGAAAAGGCCAAGAGAAACACGGGTAAATTCATATTTCTTATCTTTAACTTGGCAATTTTATTTGTAGCACATTTAATTTAAATTATTATTGATTTCTAAATTTCAATTCATCCATGAATTATGCTTATGATGTTTTCAATTATTTAGCAGCAAACAATGGAAAAATAAGCTTCTACACCAGTAAAAGATTCGGTTGTTGTATGTTTTAGAAATTTTTCCATTATTAATTCTTTCTTCTTCTAAGAAAAGTTTTTTTTTTTTTTATTAGCCTGTACTGTCCCACTGCTGGGCATAGGCCTCCCCCAAACGTTTCCACTCCTCTCTATCTCCTGCAGTTTCCCACAAGTTGTTGTTGTAGGCATCTAGGTCGATCCGCCAGCGCCTTCTAGGTCTACCCCGACGACGGTGTCCTTCTTGGGGCAACGATTGTGTGGTAATCCGTGCCCACCTCTCCGGATGCATACGTGACACATGTCCCGCCCAGTCCCACTTCAGCTTAGCAGACTTGATGCCCACGTTATCCGTGCCCACGTCTAAGAGAAGTTAACAAAGAAAAATATCTAACGGCTATAAGCGACGAGTACATAAACTCAATACATATCCCAATCAATATATATTCCCAAAACGAATTAGATCTTGTTATACAGAAGTGTTATTTATCAGCAATTTACATGAGACAGCATTCAACTACATAGGTACGCCTCAAGGAGGTACTTACCAAGTCAATGGCACCTAATAGAATATTTTGCAATAAATGTAAATTAGAACTTTACGTTCGACCTCTACCTTTGCCGCGTTATCTTATAAACGCAGTAAGTGAAAAATAAAATTGATCACTTTTACGGTAAATATTGATCTATTAAAGTCAAGCTTTATTGAGTCTAGCTAATATTTCTTTTGATAATCAAGTTTACAGAATGAAATTGCGAGAAATATTTTGTATTATTTATAAATTGTATTTTAAAGAATGTAACTTTTGGCTTGACATCATTTTGCGAACTATTTTGTATTTGAGGCTGCCATTTATTCAAGCCTTTTTGTACAAACTGTGTAAAAATATAATAACAATTGTACAAACTGTATATTAAAATTTCAACTCTAAAATACAAAGTGTTTTTAAAAAAACATTTTATGTCAAAATATATTATTTAACACAGCAACAATATTTTATTGTTAGAAGTCACGTCAAACCTCTTGACTTTCAACCGCAGCACTCTATTTGCTAATTATAACCTTCGATAAGCTGCCGCAATAACATAAAGATTAAGTAAAGAGCTCTATGTATTGGCCACTAAGCGCTCTTGTAGGAGTAAGCGCATAAACAGATTAAGCGGCATAGCGATATCACGTTCAGCTGGTTTGAACCGGCTAGGATAGCCTTAAGAGCAGACTCCCGAGTGCCGAGTTTACCATATCCATAACCATACTAACGTAATATGGGGGTAGCTTTAATATCAATAAGTGTTTATCTACATATTTTAAAAGACAAATCGTATCTAAAACAATAAAATGCATGTCTGTTCGCCGCCATTTTGTCAGAATTGTTTCAATCACTAATTCAGCTAAAAACAAACTGTTTTTTTAAATGAGCATTTTTTAAATGCTTTTTAAATGCTTTGTAGTGTTTAAGAAAACTTAATTATATTACAGTACAGCCGTATTTCTTTTGTATGGAAAACAGACAACCAATTGTTTCCAATAAACCTTTTGGCTAGATTGCCTATGGGTTGAAAATTCAGCTTTAAACTTAAAACGGCTATTTACTTGCAAATCATTAATTTCCTATACACTGTATTATTGTTAAATAAGAAAGTATTCTTGTTACATTCAAAGATAGAATCATTAGTACAGTAAATACTACTTTCTTTGGAACTCTTGAGTTAAAGAAATTGAATTTTAAACGAAGTTGTGTAAAGAGCTCGTTTAGTCTATGCAAACTAGCTGTGAGTACAGATGCCTGATCAGATACTCATTAGATAATGTACCTTCTACGGAGATTAGTAAAGCTACGATTTAATCGAATTAATGTTGCCGAATGTCTAAATTTATACAGCCTTAAAATGTTGAGATACTTAAGTGTTCTACATATAGCTAGTGTAATTTACTATCTTATGCTTGTATCATCAGATAGGTAGTAAATAAATAAATGTTTGCTCGTGTGGCGGTACCTGCATATAATAAATGGCGGATGACATTGATAACGTCAAAAGTGACGCATGACACAATAAGTCAGAAATGTCAAAGAGCACTGAATCGCGATAGCGAAGTGTTCACAGCAAGTGTACATATTATACTACTTCCTAGACAACTGTCCGCCACCACCGAGCCTGATCGGAGGATCCTCCCTTTGTTGTGGAGGAACATCACACCCCGTTTCTCAACACTCGTCTTATATATCAACTTGGACAGTGTTTATGATTATGACTCTCTGATTTTTTTTGATTTTTACCCGACTGCGTCAGAAGGAGGGTTATGTTTTTCGAGCGTATGTATGTATGTATGTCTATTTCTTTGGCACGCCCTACAGCCCAAACGGCTAGACGGATTTTGACAAATGAGGTGTCGTTGAATTCGTCGAAACAGTGATAGTGACATAGACTGTATAAATTTTCAAAATGGCGCCGGCAAATGAAAAAAAAAAGGGGGGGAGGTATGGATTTTCTTTTCATCATAGTAATATGGGTATCAAATAAAAGGCCATGAAAAGACCATTTCAAAAATATATACTTCTTATCACATTTATATTACTGATTAAACACAATTTACCAATTTATATATCGGCACGCTCGCGCGCCCGAAGTGGGTGGAAGTTAGTTTGTATGTTCGCTCACGCTAATCTTGGAAACTGCTGGTCGAATTTGAATAATTGTTTTTGCATTTGATAGTTTAACTCACGATTAAGGCTCATTGATCTCAAAAAGATTTGATTTCTACAAATTAATAGATATAAAAAAACATGTCGGTTAAAAGAACTAAAAAGAGTGAAATAAAAAATAATTATTAAAAAAACAAAAAACCCAACTGCTTAAAAAAAATAACTGAAAAGATAAAAACAAGTATAGCATTATCTACATTAAATTCATTAACAACAAATGAAATAAGTCAAACTAAATTCTTTATGATGTTGCAGGCGGGGACAAACAATACTTTAACTTCGTTTGTCACCGCCTGCAACATCATAAAGAATTTAGTTTTGACATCTTTGAATTGTGGACATCTTTTAAATTTGTGTAAAATTGTGTATTATACGCAGTTTTTACTGCCTTATATTGAATGACTTGTAATTTTTCATAGTTGGTTTCCGTTATACTGCACAAAGCGGGCGCGCCGCATAAGTCAGACAGGGCCTAACAAGTGTCGTGTATATTAGCAGCTTACTTTACTCGAAGTAAGTTTTTTTTTTTTCACAGATAATTGTGGGGAGACTGGTGCCCAAACTAGATAAAATCTGTATTTCAAATCACCAGGCCTCCACCCCGGTGCAAGATTTGCGGCTTATTTCTCATGTCTTTTTAATAAAAAGAAATGAGAAATAGTGGTGGTAATGTCAGGGTTCGTACTTGTGTGGGTGTTTGTGTATAAGAGTGTGTGTGTTTGGCGTGGAAGTTTGTGTATATGAAAAGCGTAAGCGTAAGGCGTAAGCTACTATGACTGACTTCTGAGGGTCTAAAGCTTAAAACTGGTGTTTGAAACCGTGCTGATAAATAAACATCATCCGTCCACGGTCCACCCACATCATATAACCCTATGGTTAATGACTATTTATCAGCTCGGTTTCAAGTGCACCTTTAACATCGTATACCTCTAATTGTGTCACTGAGGTCAACCGGCAGTCTCATTTGTTTAGACTAGCAGACACTGACCTCCTCTGACCTCCTCTGAAGGCTCAGATTCAGCCATTAGATACAACGCTACTGAATTTTTTAGCTTTGAAAGTAGTGAAATGGATTTATCAGGTTAATGTTTTTTTGTATAAATGTGAAAATTTGATCCACGAGCTGCTCAAAAGAGTAGGTAATTTGGTATTTTACCAGCTGAGGCTATTAGCTGGCGACTGGCTCACCTCCTATCACATTGCGCCTAAATTTAACAGATGAAAATTTGTGTTAAATATGTCTGCTACACCCTTAGGGTGGGCCCTAACTAATCAATGGTTTAATTAGGGCATTTAGGGCATCACGTCTTAGGTGAGTCTGGGTTATTGGGTCTTAATCAAGGGCCAGGGCCCAGAGGAGGTCATGAAACCCATGACCCTTCCCTACTCCACCAGGATTGCTTCTTGGTAATATAATTAAGTGTGATTAAGTATATTCTATAGAATCTGTTAAAATGCTGTAAAATATCTTTGGGCGATAAGATTGTCACTCTCAAACTCATTCACAAAGGCTCTACTAGATTCCTAGCCATAAACAATCCCTTTCGCAACCCATTTGTAGTAAGCCGTATCTCAACTATTCCAATCTTAAGCAGCATCGTAATACACATTAACGACGGCTAGTTTATACCCTCTTGGTCAATAAATAAAGTTTTGGCGACTAAATAATGGGCCTGGAACACCATAGCGATATTTCACACACCCCTGGAAGGATTACAAGGATCTCGTCAAGTCTTACGGTATTAGTGACTAATCTCATCGCTACTAATTTAGAGATAAGGAATTCGCGGGAATATGTTACGGGCGGAATTAGGGAAAATTTAATTTGCATCTCAAGTTGCCTTCTTGGTGCCAGTTACTGACGAGTTTCAATTCCGTTGTCTTTAGATAGATTGCTAACTATGTAGACGGGTATGTTTTACACAAAGCTTGTAAATGTAAAAATTTACCACTTGATGTAGGTACCAATTTAAAAACACCTAGTTACTATAAACACTGATTTTCATATACAAACATCCACACAAGTACTAACCCTGACATTACCAATTTTTGTAAAATATTGAGAAATAATCCGCAAACCTAGCGACGGGGTGGAAGCCTGGCGACATGAAATACCTACAGATTTTATCTAGCTTGGGCGCCAGTCTACCCACAATAATCTGTGAAAGAGTTTGTAAGATAGCTCAATGTATGAGAATAACTGATGTGGTCAGAAATAAAAACATATTTTATTATTTTATTTAATCTAATGGCTAATTACAGTATAACAAAAAGGCATTACCATAATAACGTTTTAATCTGCCATTGTTTATATTTTTTCAATGGAAAACTTATCAAAGACCAAACGTTTTATAAAAGCTGAAAATACTCGTACCTACGTGGAAATTCCCGAACAACAATTTGTCAGAACAGAATAGTTGGTTGTTATTGTGAAGAACAAAATAACAAACCGTATCTTCGCAGCTATTCTGTTACAGAAATATAAATGTTCTCAGGTTGCCAGCCGACACTTACAATCTACTGAATGTTAGAAACATTTTGTATAGTAACTAGGTAGTAATAGCTAGTAGCTTTGAAATACAATATTGTAGTTATCTTTAGTCACACTATACAAGAAACTACCTAAACGTATAAGTGTATGGAAATCTTTAACTTCTAAAAGCAGCAAGAAAGGCTAAGTAGAGCTTTTAATTTTAAAAATACACGTCCGCACTTAGAATACTTCTGTATCTGCTCGTGAATCGAACCCACAACACCAGCGCAGTAGAGAGTAGCAAGACGATCCGCTTATACTACGGCATACGTGCACGCTACTCCATCTTGGATTTTTTTGCATTACGTGAACTTACACTGAATAAGAATAAGAATAAGAATAAGATACATTTATGCCGGCAAATCTAAATATTATATGAACAAATATAAAAACTACTTATTTCTATTTAAAATAAGTACATGAATATACCGATGTGCCAGAAAAGGTACCTACGCACCCCAGCATAATACTGCAGCACATAAGCACCACAGCGCTGATATTTTGGTGCGCCCTGATCGTGAGTAAGACAGTGTGATGTTAATGTTATAAATATTTTTTTTAAACAATTCCACTGACACAATAATTAAGAATTTAAAACAAAACAAAAAATATTTATTTCAAGAAACTAAAATAATACACATTACTGTGCAATAAAAAAAATAAAAAATTCAAACTTAATTTTATATATTTTTTTTTAAAACAAGATAAAGGTCGCGCGGTGGTTTATGATTGCTCGGCAAAAGTGGAAAGGGATGCGCAGTGTATAATTTTAAGGTCTATTTGAAGGCGTGCGGAGTGAGGGGGGCGGGTGTGCGCCGACGGCGAGCGATCTTCATCCATCGCGCGACCTGTATTCGAGTGCCCTGGTTTTATGCACTGATTACATCAGTCTACATTTATAGGTAGTGTGGTATTTGTACGATGACATATATCAACATAACATAACATCACGCCTATATTAATCAGAAGGGTGTAACAGAGGTGCACAACACCCACACTTCACCTGTTATGTTTAGGGCCCTTGGGGTATAGGTTGAGTCTATCGCCATCCACCGCGCAGTTTCAACTGTGTGCTGTTATTGTGAATTTCCCGACGAAAAGTTCACAAATAACACTCGGGTTCACAAAGACCCGGGAATCGAACCAGAGACCTCGCGGTGAGAGGCGCATACGCTAACCATCGAGGCAGTACATACATCAAATTTAATTATTTCAAATTCATCATGATTACTTCTTAAGTCTTTATGCCTGTAGTTAACATTACTTATTGATGATCAGAAGAATAGTTGGTAGGTTCAAAATCACCTATTTTACGGCAGGTCTCAGATGTTCTTTACGTGCAAAAAAGTTTCCGGCTGGTTTTTAGATAAATAAATATTCCACAACTAACACACAACGCCATCTAGTCCCAAACTAAGCAGAGCTTGTACTATGGTTACTAGAATAACTGATACTAATTCATATATACTTTTCTTTTGTAAATACATAGGTACTTATTATACATAGAAACACCCAGACTAAGACAAACCCCCATGTTCATGCACACAAAGATTTGTCTTAAGTGGGAATCGAACCCACGACCTCGGCGTCGCAGACAGGTACACTAGATGTAATCTTTAAGTGCAAAAATTTCTCTTGTTCTGGTTGAACGTTCAAGGCGCTAAGCTGCTATTTTACAGAGATTTGGGTCTTCCACAACTAATAAGTAGCAAAGTTGTGAGAAGTTCCACATATTCACACTTCTATACTGACAAACTTTTATCCTTAAACTTTTCACATACTCGTGAATCTCGTGATCTCCTGGCTTTGTAGTTAAATATCCTTGTGGGGAACAAACCTTTCATAAAATGCAGATTTATACTTTTTTATATTGTTCTTCTTTGCAGCTGGCAATTTCATGGCAAAGTTTTGTACAAAATACTGCAAATACTCCACTTGGATATTGGAAAATTTGTTTATTTCAGAAAGTATTCAATCAATGTCTTTTACTTAATTAATTATAAACTGAGATCGGATCTCGGTAGTAAGTAATTCAATGATTTTTGGTAACCATTTTTATACTATAGAAATGGGGTTGTGAAAATAAAACACCAACATTATTTTGTAGTTTTTATTTTTATAAAGGTTTCATTGTATTTATCGTAGGTATAGTGTCATTTCAAATATATTTCATAGCTAAATTAGCTTTCCAATTAGATAATGTGTACTAGGCGATTATGTATAACTAAAAACAATGGTAAGTAAATGAAGAAAGATGTTGACAATTTGAACATGAGATTTTACATGGTTTGCTATCCACTGCAAGGTGTTTACAATAAAAATTAGTAAAGGAAATGAAGTAACTTATCGGGTTATTAATTGTGCATTTAACTAAATAGGTAAATTATTTAAAATTATTCTAACTTAATTTAAAAGCTGCTAAACATAAAATTGTAATAGCGTGCTCGCGCACGGTAAATAAACTCGATTTAATGTTATATGGATTTTCAACTAGTTTTGTTATAATACAACATATACGCCCTTCGTCTGAGATTATATGACGTATGTTGCTATGTCGTAATAGCCAAGTGCAGGCAGGGATCTTTGAATGGGACGACGCCGCTGCGCCTGCGCCGGCTTCACGGAAAACCGGCGACAACGCTCTCACTAAAATAATTTCCATTCAATAACAGTCAAACAAAATTGGACTAAACAACAAGGAATTTGTACTTTGGGAGTGTGATATATAGAGAATCGACTAGGTCCTCATCAAAATGAATATTAAATACTTAATAAACATTGTATCCATAATATATAATATAAGCAATATAAAACGTAACATAATCGGAAATACTAGACAATAATATAATTCTGCTAAATAACTGAAATAATTCAGGTAATTTGCCAAAGAGGTAATGGAGGATTCGCGAGGAAGGTATACCGAGGCTTCAGTTGTAAACCAGCGGCACGACTAGACTCGGCTTCGAATAGAGATCGCGCGAGACGCGAACCGTCCACTACGAACAGACAACACAGAATTGTCTAACAATATATCATAAATCGAATAGAATTAAAACTTTGCTACGATTTTGTACCGAAAAAAGTATCTAGCGTCGTATTAAAATGATATGCTTGCGAACAGCAACACTTTGGTTTAGATCACAAGTGCAGGTATGCTGCCCGCTCCTCACTCGAAAGGAAAACAAACGAATGCACCCACACCTAGTACCCACTAACATTCTATTGATCAGTGTTGGCCGCTTGTTCGGTAGTACTGCGTTATCGATATCATAGTAATAATAAATGTCACAACATCAAGCCGGTATAAAAAACACTAAGCCTACTAAAACTACTACCTGCGAAAACTCTTTTAAAGAGTAAACTTACAAACTAGAATCGTAAAGTAACACAAAGTGCGACTAGCCAGCTGGCGAGCCGCACAATATCAGGATCCATATAAAATATAACATATTTTTTTTCCGTCTCTTCGTTTTATTACAATTTTCTGAAACAACCTTACAACTACTCGCTTCTTCCAACGTTACAATATAGACAATACAACGCTCACTATCGATACAAAATTAATATTTTCAATATTTAAACCGTTACAAAATGGAACTTTTCATCTTAATCGTAATCAGAATATCTTATGTACTCTCTTCTTTCATTTGTGCCAATTCCTTGCGCATCGACATCCAATATACAAAAATACACGTTGAGACGTATCAAACTTTTAAATTATATCAATTTTCAATGGTATAGAAGTATTTTTATAGCATATTTTAAAACGATCCTTACTATAATCAAGCACTTATCTCTGACTTAAAATTAATCAATTGGCGTTTTCCATCTGAGCATCTCAGCATCGTTCCACGTTACTGCTTCTCCGAACCTTATTACATTAAATTGTAAGTAAACAAGAGATCATTATAGAAAAGAACACTTACATAACACATGACCACACTCAATATTAGTAAAATATTACGTATAGATAGCATTGTACCTACACAGGAGACAACGTAAATTTATAAAATATATCGAGTTATTCATCCATTCAAACACACATTACCGATATACATATGAAAAAATGCTTATACGTTGAGATGCTTTTAAAAGTGAACTATATACTTTACCTATTGTATCTGAGCCGCGAACGGCTCGACTATTTTTTGTATTGCAGACAAGCGATCGAATGGTTCGCTCCGGTAATTATCCGGTACAAGCTATAGCACTCGCATTTCTCCGTAGCAACCAGCTAGGATTAACCGAGCGGATAAATTGCGGTTGGATAATGCGTACTTTTATATATTTTTAAATTTCCAAGAACAAAACGCTAATACCAATTATAGAGAAACTTTTACAAAGCATCAAATAGAAAATGCACAGAAAGTTAAGACTTAATACTCTAGTTACACGAGGACCGCTTCGTTGCGCGCCTAATGGTAAGAAGAAATCTTAGACGATGTGTTTGATGGATCAATTGCTTCAAATGCATGTAGGAGTTGCGTCAAGATTGCTCCTTAAAATTGGACACACAACCGGCCGTTACACAATACCTATTTATCGCTGTGATACACGTACGACGAGCGCGAGGCTCGTTTGTCTTACAAAAATACTACATCTACATTTCCAGTAAAAAAACGTATATTACTTGATGTTTACTTTATGCATTACATATTAATAGAAAAACGTTATCACTAAATTACTTGTTATTTTTACGAAAGTACAAAAGTTTTAAGTTATTACAAATTATGACACTCATACCCTGATGCACCCCGCGCATTACGTAGTAAAAATCGTTTAGTCTAATTGCTACGCAATAACTTAATTATTATCATTAACCAATTCGTAAGTTTATCACCAATTTTATAAAAGTGCTTACAAAAAGTTATCGGGTTTTACGTGGGTGCCCGAGCAGCACTTGCGTGGTTATGCTCGGGACTCGTAACTTGTATCGACTGCACACCGCACGTTGCAGCGTGCAGCGTACGCGACGTCGGCAGCTAATGACTGTAATGTTATATCACCTTTCACAATCGTATCGCATTTGATAGCCTGAGAGCTATTAGTGTATTGATCGGTACGTCAGTCTAAAAATAAACCGAACGCTGCGCTGTTATAGATTACTTTCGTACTTCGAAACTACAAAATGCGACCGAGCGCGATTAACCCTACTTATACAAGTTAATACAAAAGATTAATACGAACTTACTACATTAGTGTAGAAAACATCGAGTATCAAAATATAATTAACATGTTTTTGATTTGCATCTTTTCACTAACCAATAACAGCCGTATACTAGAATCAGCCAATGCGTTTAGAGAATTTTGAGCGGTTGGATGCCGGGTATCATTGGATGCTGAATGTCACATCGATAACCTGCCTTAGACCTTTTGGTCCGCCTCCAGCTACGTTAGCGCTTGGTAAAGCGTCAACTAACAATATCAAGTGTTTCGACACGGGTCGACTCATAACATTCTGTTGGAAATTACTGCAATACTCATAAATCTGAAGTTGGAATAGCAACGGATGCCTTCGCTGTTTTATTGTGACGGGACAAGTGCTTTCTAACAGCACGTTATCGGCATTACAGAGACATAAATATGGCGAACTTTTCAAATATATCATTGTCTTTTGAGTTTGCAACAGAACGTTGCGTCGAACACGCGAATTCGATCGACCGATAAACATTAATTGTCAGAAGCCGGCAGTGACGATGGCAGGCAACACAGAAAATCTACGTTAAAAACGGGCAGATTTAAAGTTTTCACATACTTAGGCGTAGTGCGCTTGCGCACCGCTATGACCAGAATGTACACGATTCATAACAATACTTGTTTGGTACGAGAATACCAACCAACACGAATAAGAACGCGACGAATGACTAAACTTAATGTTAAGTGTGACCACATTCATACATCCACATTCACACTTTATTATTAAAGAAAACCCTACGACTCTAAATAAGAACTACAATGGAAATAAGATTTGATTAACCTATACTCAAAGCGAGATGATAGATACTACAGTCAACGAATATTATGCCGATGTTCTACCTACAGAGTGCTAGCGGTACAATGTACGAATTCTAATAGCATTCGATAAAATACTAGTTAAAAGTAAAGAAAATAAGTTATATAGTTTTTTATAATAAGTAACAATTTTTGCTCCTACACTTCAAACAACGTAAAGTAGTACTTTACAGAAATAGCGATGAGCGATGACAAGATTAGATTTTTACGTCTCTGTGATTAATTAATTATCTTAGTAGGTTTAACCTGAATTTTGCAATACTGTCACTTTTATTTTGTACGTGACAGGTTACATTTTGAAAAGAAGTCAGATTTTATAGATTTTTTTATCGTTTGTGTCGACGTAAGTTTTTGGATGCAGTCCGTACAGGACTGAAACTAAAAGCTTACGCAATATTTTCAACATTATATTATAAAACTCGAGACCGCTCATCGCTATACATAACCAATAGGATTTAATTCTGTGAAACAAAAACAATAGCGGTTATATTAGGATTTACAGCAACTATTTCGTAAAGATTATCTAGTTCCGTGTTAATTTTAATATGTATTTGATTTACTTTATAAAATTTGCAAAAGTAACAAATTGTTTCTTTGTACTTTAAGCAATTCACTACATTACACCACATTAAAATTCAACATGAAGAAATTCAAATGTAGGTGTCTAAATAAAATTGTCATTAATTACAAAATTTAACAAATATGTGCAAATAAACTAAGAAAGTTGGCAACGTTTGTGTTAATTACATTTATTATTAAAACTGAACAAGTAACTAAGTGTCTAAAATATGAATAATCAAACACATGGCATAATGTAATATTTGTGTAAGTTGGGAAGAACCGAACTATGGTTTACTATTAAAAATTACCTATACAACCTTAAAAGTCTCAATATAATCTTCAAAATAAAACATTAAAAGAGCTCGATTTGTAGGGGAGCTTTCAAAAGAGGATATTATTTAAATAAATGACGAATACTGTAAATGTAGACTTCGAACGACTTGAATCGCAGGATATTTATCTTTACAGGCTAGAATATACATTTACTCTGGATTGTATATTTATTCGAGAGCCCAGAGCACACAACTTTGTCACCGTGAGTGTCTCGGCCCTCGCAACTGTAAATACTCTCTAAACACAATTCAATTATGGAGCCACGACTGTTTCACTATAATTTGCTATTTTTTTTCTTTTGTATCTAAAGAGGTAATGTTTGTCGAAGATCAATATTGAAATATCTATAAAATATGAAACAAACAGCCTTATTATTGAATCGGAGGACTTTGATATAAACGTCTAAGGGATTTGTTTCAAAATAGCGTTTGAAAATACTTTGATTTTGTACCGGGAAGAGGGGGATTCGACGACATCATACATTCGTCACCGTAAACAAGATCTATGATAATACATCTACATAGATGGCTCTGTATTGACTATTAAACAATATGACTTTATAATTTGTGTCGTTCTCTATGCGCCGCGGCGCGAACACTCTTCACTTATCTCATTTGTACATGCCCACCATCAGATGATCTGGTTCATTTTAATATTTTTCTAAATATACCAACAACAGCTCGTCTTATTTTTTTTTCAAATATTTTCTTGGATACACATTTAGATAAATGTATATATTTTAACTTTTAAATATAATTCTATATTCGAACGAGCAAACTTCGATAAAATTAAAATTGTATAACATATGAAGTGTGTTCGCACCGAGACTAGTTAGCTTTAAAATAATTAGGGATCTTTGATATTGTGAAATTATGTACTATCGATTTACTGCTAAACTAGAAATATGCAATAATATCTCATTAAATACTTTTCCGTTAAGCATCTGCGTGTAGTAGATAAACGGCATATGTACAATATTACGCCTTGCTATGATAAAGGTATTTCATGTATAATATTTAAAATCTTAGAATAAATTTTAAGCGGAGGATACTAATTTAAAAATGTTAAAGAGGTATTTCAACCACACAGGGTGACTGGCAACTATGGCCCGCAGCGGAAAATGCGCGAGCGACGCTATCCAAAACATCGTTAAATATTATATGAAAGCTGAAATTACTGTCAGAGTTATTATTTTTAGCGGCTTGTAATTGGATGTCTTCGGACATTTAATATCAGGTTTTAAAGCAGCTGCCAAAATTGTCTCGAACGAGCTTAAAGGTTTATTATCTCTGATGTAATCATCCTCCAGCGATTTTATAATCTGTGATGAATGTTTTAAAGCTTTTTATAATTGAATGCTGTCGGATTGAAGCGCTGAATCTTTATGTGCGAAGCTTCCGATATTATGTTTAAAGCAATGTTAGTGCTATAGCGTCAAATCTATGGTGCTATTGGGACATAGAGCCAGTTCACCGTCCACTCAAACCGTGCCATGATGACGATGACGTAATGAGGTGTAGTGATGCGGAAGATGGCGTGATGATACG
Source organism: Hypena proboscidalis (assembly GCA_905147285.1). Lineage (NCBI taxonomy): Eukaryota > Metazoa > Arthropoda > Insecta > Lepidoptera > Erebidae > Hypena > Hypena proboscidalis. The sequence continues at coordinate 7,065,393 of LR990132.1, forward strand.
TGATATCCTACAACTACGCAACAGATTACTACGTAGTAGTCAGTCCAAAATAAGAACGAACTCATCTACTTTCGTATCGATAGGCGATAGAACTAAAATCGTAAACGTATCCAATCAGTAACGGAGTTAGAGATTTCAACACGTGATTTTAGTGTTTATAAACCTATCGATAACAAAGTTAATGGATCGATTAGATTAGTTAAATGTAAATGGCAGTATCGATTTAAGAAGAATGCAAAATTTTTTTATCTATAAAAAGTGTCAAGTCTTTAATAGAATTATTGCCTAATGAGCGAGGTTCCCCGCATATATCACGATGGCTCACTGTCTACTCGCCTCGCTATCCGCACCACTTCAGTTGTTAGTTCATTAATCACTAACACGCACTATTTCTAGGAATTATCACTTGTGATCACTTCGCGAGTTATAAGTATCAAATGTATAAAAACCTTACCTTACGTTCACGTTAAACAGTTACTGAGTAAATGTGCACATCACTTATACACTTAGTTAATGTCGAAGCGCTATTCACTTACAAATAAATAGACATCCATGATAATAAGAAAACCCTTAAATCTAAACTATTCAGATAGCCAAAAGTATTAACAAAAAAACTTTGTTCTTTATAAATTAAAAACTTTCTCTCAATGATTAACGGTTTTCATTTTATAAATTTTAGATTTTAAAGGTCCATTTTTACCCTCGCTTTAACTGATATGGCACTATTCCAAAACGTTATATTGATTTTTTATTATTTCTCATATTGTCCATTAATCATTGAGATTGTAAATAAATATTATAGAAACATAGTAAAACAACAATTCGACATTACATACCCTACATGTAATAATGTAATATATATAGGCAGGCTAATCATATTATTGGTGACACAGCAATTACTTACACTTAAAAATCCACTACCATATAATCGTTTAAAGTAGGTATGTATGTGAAATAAAGTAAGTAAATGAAACTGATATTAAGACCTAACATGGCATCTTCATAGAAGTATATTCCCCTTTCACTAATAAAGTGCCATTTGGTGGGAAGAAATAAAAGTTCACAATAAACCTACGAAAATATTGTATAACACTTAAGTTAGGTTTAAAATTTTGCTAAAATAAAACATAACTAATAAACTAAATTGAACTAAACAACACGCCACTCAAACGCCCCTATCAGATAGGGTCATCAGTATCACTGAAATCCAAGGTAATCAATAATTTAAAAACACGATTTAGGTCCTTCAAAAGGAAATACTCCTCAATTTGATATTGAACCGAAAACAAAAAATGCAATTTCTGGCATCTTACTACACTGCTAATTATTATTTTCGTTTAAAATCAACTCCTAATCAACAAAGTGCAGAATAAAATTAAAATAAAATCAATAGTACGATCTAAACTGACACATAAAATTATTTTCAATAATACCAACTTAATTTAACAGAAATTATTTCTATCGTCACACTAATACGTAAAAAGTCCAAGAGAACAACATCGCAAACACAGAAAAGTCCAATTAACGCCGCGTCGTCTTCGCAGAGCAGGAGTCACCAGTCGCGGATTATGCGATCTGGTTCAAGTAGTCCATGAAGTCGTTGGAGAACAGCTGCATCGATGGCTCGGCCACGGGCGTGTGGCGCGGTATGCCACAGCCACCCATCAGGGGCCGTTCCACTGGCTTCGGCCTCAGCGTAGCCAGGTAGCGTTCGGCTAGAGATTCTCCAAGACTCATCGCTAGACTTTCAGGACTCAGACCGAGCAGGGAAAGTGACTCGGTGATACTCGCGAGGGCAGGTGTGAGGAACTTGTTTGCGGGCTCCTCTGCGGGCGTTTCAGGGGCTCGGGAAGCCATGCTTGTGTTTACGACGGGTCTCAGTGCGGGGGGAGACGCGCGGCGCGGCGGCGACGGCGCCAGGCCCCACGGTTCGGAAGCAGGGGGGGTGCCGGGAGAGGTTCCCGGCACCGCCGACTGTTATGGCCACTGCTGGAATAGCGGAAAGACCCGTTTGGTGAAGCAGTAGGTCAGCGGCTTCACGAAGTGCGTGTCAGCCACCCGGCATTGCGGGCACGTCACTGGATGCGAGTAGTCCGAGTAGTTTAGCCGCTGCTGAGGGTGGAGGAGCGGCTTGTAGCAGTTGTTGCACTGTAGACAAGAGAGAAAAACATTTGTTAGACAATAATAATATTATATTATTTGTTTATGTATCACCTAATCGTCTGATTCTAAATTTTGATCTTATGATGCAATCATCCAAATTAACTTGTCTAGTTTCACCCTCTATATACTTTGCTTAATCAACTGTAACGAACTATTCAAAAAGAAAAAGCATACTAATATTACAAACACTGCTGTTTTTTTTTAATGTTGATAAGAATCAGATTTTGAAATAATTTATAAGGAAAAAAACCCACCTTCAGCCGTTCAGCACAGCACGGCGTAGCCATGAAGATGTCATAGGAGTACATGGTCCCCAGCACGAGCGACGAGCCATCCCACTTCTGTCCACAAAATCGGCACCGGATGGTACGGTCAGGGTCACAACGCTCCAGGCACCCCATGCACACGCACGTTAAGTACTGTGTACGACCTTCCACTTTCACCTGCACAAATAATTACACACATTATAGTCCACGGAAAAATGGCTAAAAAGTATTTACAAAGTGCTTGACCTGGCCTAAGAAGAATTTTCCTAAGATTTTTGATTTCAGAAAGTTGTTCTGGATTAAAATTATAAATAATAGCAGTCCTGCATCTAATACATGTCCAGAAAAATTTCTATCTCGAATAACGCAATCTAAGTAGCCGCCAAAGTATTTTTAAATTATTTTTTTTTTGAAATGTTCACTTTTCCGGAACTTTTAGTTTGTAAATGGGTAAGAGTTCAAAAAGGTGTTGATATATAAGTTGTAGAAATATTTATAAGCTTTGATTACATAGAAGCCATTTTTTAACTTCTATAACGCACCGATGCCGAAATATGTACGAAAAACTCAAAAGACGCATAAATTGTTTTCTGGAGACCACTAACCATCAGATTAAATAATATGCTTCCTATACATTTCAGGGCCATCTCTCTACCAATATTAATGGAAATCGTTCCAGTTATTTCGTCAATATAAAAAATGCCGACAAAGTTATTTTAAGAAGCTTTGAAATACCGCACGCAGTTCGTCCGAAGGTCGTTTTTAATTAAGTCCTTGATACGAGCGATAGCTTATTATTAAAAACCGGATTTTCGTATCTTGGAACTAGGAAGTCAGAATTGTCAAAATCGTTTAGTATATATTTTTTTTCTGCTTCTGGGTGGGCTCCTTTCAGTTTAACCTAAGCCATGGCTGAATGGTTGAATTGCTACGCAGCTTATTAAGATATTATCTGATTTAATTGACTTATCCCCGAGTAATATGATATGCTGAATAAGTAGGTGCTAAGCAATAATTAATAAGTCTAATGATGTGTTCACATAAGATGTGGATAGAAAATTGAATCAAATTAAAACGTATACAGACAATAAATATGTGGTTATACCAACACAACTACCAAACAGTAGTTCATCCACAAAATGGAAAAAAGTGAACAAGAAAAGTATACAACTGTAAATCCTCTTAGACACAAAAATAACACCGTTTTCCCCCCGAAGGGTAGAAAACGAATATTTAGGTTCCAGCGGAGCTAGACCCACTTTTGAGATTACCTCTTGGATTTTCGTAAGTGACAACACTAATACCCACCCTCCCCCCCGCTCAACACGCCTCCCGCGTCGTCCGCTCGAACGTCATCGTGCCTCGCCGGGCGAATGGCTTCGCTCCTCAGTACACTCTCAAGCCGGCAAGGCCTGATAATTTAGTGGGTCTAGCTCCGCTGGAACCTAAATATTCGTTTTCTACCCTTCGGGGGGAAAACGGTGTTATTTAGGTGTCCGAGCTCCGCTAGACCCACTTTTGAGACGTGTTTATTTTCTGCCGGCGTCACATGACGTACTGTGAGCGGTTCGTTAGTAAAAGTATGCGGGTGAGATGGTGAGGATATTGAATTAAGTGAAAATACTTATGTAATTTACGACATTGTAATTAGAAATAATCAACATAATTTTTCTGCCAAATCAACAAAAGATATAACAATAATACTTGATTGTATGTTTGTAAACATAGATGACTCTTATGCCACATTTAATCAAATAGGTGAAAATTACCTCGTGAGACTTAGACTGCCTGAGTCCCTAGTATTATTTAGGATTTCCTTAAAATAAAATTTGAGGAATGTATCTTTGCTCCTCCAATTGCCTCTTGCCAAAACATCGTCGATATTTATATCATTATTACGCCACAATTCAGAATTGACTGCAGCTCTAAAACTGCCTAGGGAATCTTGAATATTAGCCTCTCGGAAAAGAGTTTTGATCCATCCAGCAATAACTGATCTTGATTTCTGCATTTACTTTAGCTCTTGTTGTGATAAACAAGTTTGTAAGGTTTTGCCTGGCTTTTCGCCGCTTTTCTGATAAAGTTAAAAGTCTCTTGATCCACAGCACCGGGTTGAGCCTATCTGGGCCATCGTTTAAAAGGCGCCAACCAGCTTGACGAAATGTCGCAGAATCAGTTTTAGACCCAAATTTAGGCCACAATATCACGTGATCATCCTTGTTATCGAAAAATTCCGGGGTGATGTCCAGTAAAGTAAGATCATGGACCCTTCTTCCTGTGCAGAGTAGTAGAATTGCAGCCACATGTCGTGATATTTGAAATATGCTATCTACATTAATATTATAATGTTGAAGATATTCAATTAAAGTGCCTACCTCCCAAGTCGAAGGCTTGTGAGGTGGCAGTTTCGTTAAAGCTACTGCTTTCATCACTTGTTTTACGAGTGTTTGCAAATGTGGCCACCACAGATTTGTGTACAGCGATCGTTCTAGGTGCTAGTTTGACTTGATTGTGTAGGTAACAAATGAATTTCGATAGATCACCTGGTTCTGGGTTATCAACTGGACATTTTCCTTTAGACCATGAACGCCACTTTTCCCAGGCATACTTGTATGTCTTTAGGGTAGATTGCAGCCAGGAGTTTTCAAGAAGAATTATATCTTCTTTCTGCCAAGATTTTACTAAGCGGGCCCAGCCCGAACCCTCCAGACCTGCAAACACAGCTTCTCTGCTGCCGGTGGGGGCTGCCCGGTTTGAAGATCTATCAAATGTTGATGCACGTGAATCGGAAAAGGAGGGCTCAGTGCTCTCTGTTTCAATTCTGCTTTCCAGAAGGTCTTCTTCCAGTTCGGTACGACAAGTAAATATATGCCCGTCTCACGTATTAATCGCTCACGTAGTAACCGATCTGTGGCAACATACATCACGTATGTTGCCACAGATCGGTTGTCTGTTTGAGCTAGAATTGTTTGACCTCTATACTCGTGTGCCACATCTTGTAGTACAACTTTTAGAGTCCACAATTCTTTCCGATTGATGTGCCACGATTGTTGACTGACGGTCTATGTGCCGCTCAAGCTTATGTCGTTTACTGTGGCTCCCCATCCTTGGTCTGAAGCATCTGTTGCTACAAAGACGGATCTTTGTGGTGAATTGGTGAAGTTTGGTAGGCGTGATGTAACCACCACTGGAGTTCTTTTGTTACATATTTTGGAATGTGAAATTTCTTGTTTTTCTCGTCTTTCGGAAGTGCATTTGCTCCTATTTGGATTGGTCTGCAATAAAGTCGACCCAATGGAACGATAAATGACGCAAAGTTGAGGTTCCCTAAAATGATTTTCGCACTGCGCCATGTCCAACAATTTTTCTTTAGAGTGATTTCTAGTAGATTCATAATTTTTTGAGTTTTTGGTCTGTTTTCCATACGATTCCTAAGTATTCTATTAATTTTGTAGGGGTCCTGATTGACTTTTCTAGATTCACACACCAACCCAAGTTCATGAGTTGTCGTAGTACCTGTTGTGTCTGCTGTGATAGCACATAATTATGGACTTGTGTGCATAATTAAATACACTATGATGCGAATGCTCTCTTTCCTGAAATGATTAGCCAGCCAATTAGAAATGTTTGAAAAGGTACATGGAGCGGTAGCCAAGCCAAAGGGTAAACACGTCATCTCATAAATATTGTTTTTGTAAGCAAAAGCTAAGAATCTGCGGTGTGCATTGGCTATGGGTATGTGAAAGTAGGCTTGTGATATGTCTAGTTTGGTCATGAAATCTGAGGTATTTAAGCAAAGCGGTATTCTAAAATGGTTGAGCAAACGAAACTTTGGCGGTCGTAAATAGCGATTCAGATTTCTTAAGTCAAATATAGGACGGTTGGAACCGTCCGATTTTTGACGCAAGAATAAAGGAGACAGAAAGCCAGCTTTGTTGTTACACTTTCTGGCTGCACCTGACTGGAGCATTTTTTCTATTTCCTGAGACATCGCCGCAGAAATTTCTGTTTGGTAACGTAAACCAGTTTCATTGTTGAATCCGTATGTTGGAGGACGAGAAACAAATGGAATCCGGTAGCCTGATAATGTTGATAAGATATTTTTAGGTGCGCCAAGTGCTTCCTAGGTATGAATATTTTTACGGAACTGCTCTGCGCGAAATTTAGTATTTTTTGTTTCTACTCCGCTTATCGGGGACTCGTTTATTTTGGTATCGAGATCTTTCAGGTTTTCGAGCTGCCGAGGTTTTGTTTCGGTTATTTTGAAATCTCTCCTTAACTTCCGATACTGAGGGTTGAGGGCGTCTGTCTCGATAAACTTTTGTTGTAGTAGTTGTGTTGGGTGTAGTTTTCTGAAATTTGCCGGGAAAAAGCTTCTCAATACCGCCCTGCTCCTTTACAAGTTCCGAAAGTTGTGGTTCAGCAAACATACAAGTTTCTGAAGGCGGTATTGCATGGAGCAGGTCGCTTAAAATTTTGTTTGGTGGTTTATATAAAGCTCTTCTTTGTTGTATAACTTCAGCGCGTTTACCACAGACGTATTGCAAAAGAGAATCAGAACATTTTCGAAATTCTGACTGAGAGTCTAAAAACTTTCTACTAATGTGGGCTTTTACTGGAGCTGGTGCGTCTTCATATATCAGTTGAAAAATTCGACGTTGTTGCAAAAGACCGTGTGTAACTGCACCTAAGCATAAGTCCATTTTTTCCAGCACTGATACGAGTTGCCAAGAAGGAGTCACTGTAGCTAGATTGCCGTTTACCTTCAAAGCAGTAAAAGCTGGCGATGCTTGGAATTGTTTTTGGACTTCAGCATAACGTATGTTTTGCCAGTTTTCAGAGTTAAATCTTTGGCAATTTACTCCTTGTTTTACCAGCAGATCATCTGCTTTCGTAATTTTTGCCTCGCTTTCTTTCGTTCCCGGATCAAAATTTTGTAAGGGTTCTTCATCCACCTCTTGTCCATCAAGGTCCTTGTTCTGCTGTGAACCCGTAATAAGGGGCGGCGCATACCAGTTATCTTCCTCAAAGTATTTAGCAGAGGCTTCTCCATCTAAACTTTTATTAGAAGGTGTTAACGTGCCTTGGGAAGAATTCACGGAATGAGAATCTTTTTGAAGGATTAATCTTACATTCTCGTTCGTGGTCTGCGCTATTGAACAAAGTTTCTCTAAAATTAAGTTTTGATGCGACATAAATTCATGAATTCTCGGTTCCTTAGAGGGAACAAGATTTTCTGGGCTATGACTACGCTTAGTAGCCCTTGAGCTATTGGAAGATGTATCAACGTTAGCCTCCTTCTTCAAAATATCTGACGCTTCCTGGCGTGAAATGAGTAAGGCCTTTATCATATTGATAGTTTCCATGAATTTATTATAAGCTTGTACCGGGTGGACTTTAACCATTATTGTTAGAGGAGCATAAATCAGAGCTCGCCCCAATGGCCAAGTTAATAAAATTCTCTTAATCTTTTTGTAGCGACGTTCACTCAGTGTAGTTTCAGTACTGTAGGCCTTTGCTAGTCTGACCGTTGGAATGGCAAATCGTAATCTGCATTCTAAGTCCGAGGAGATACGTTCCCCAAAAAGGTCATTGTAGGAACTTGTATTGATCACCCAAGCTCGCCAATTATCTGGGAATACATCGTCCAGAATTTGCACGATGTTGCCGAAGAATGCTTCTTCTTTTGTTGGGGGCGTCCATTCGGTCAATGAACCCAGGGTAATTTGCTCCATCTGTAAGCAGTGCTAAGTATTAGCCTGTGTATTCTGCTGGTGTAATGCACGCAGCGATCATTTTAAACGGTCATCGGACCGGCAGCCGACCTGTCGTCTGCATGGCAGTCGACCGTCGCCTGCATAGCAGACGACGTCGGTTGTGCGCTCAGCCGACCGTCGGCTGCGCGTGAGTTATTAAGTAAATAATATTACAATTAGCTAAGGGCTTTCCTTAGTAGTGTAATTTTCAACTGTGGCTATGCCGTCCTGAGAGCGGGCAAATCTACTAAATCAACAGGGCTTTCCTGTGTTTATTAGTTTCAATGAAACTAAATAATAATATACTTACCTTTAGATTGTATGTCGGTGTACGGAACAGAAGTATTTCAATAAAAATTCTACTATACTGTTCCAACGCATGTGTTCACTTCGACAAAATCCAAGACGTACTGAGGAGCGAAGCCATTCGCCCGGCGAGGCACGATGACGTTCGAGCGGACGACGCGGGAGGCGTGTTGAGCGGGGGGGAGGGTGGGTATTAGTGTTGTCACTTACGAAAATCCAAGAGGTAATCTCAAAAGTGGGTCTAGCGGAGCTCGGACACCTAAATAAACAATTGCTCTTTTATAAACAACGTTCAAAAGAAGCAACGGAGTCTTTACTTACAAAAGTTTGTTTGTTTGCGCTACAAGGATTAGGATAAAGAATTTAAAAACATCTCGTACGGACGGTGCAGAAAATGCCACGGGGTGGAATTCTCATGTTAATTCTAAGGACAAACAAATACTAGTATCCGTGAATCCCTCCTAATTCGCTGTGTAAACAGCCCGCAATTCTCCGTATGACGTTTGTCTCCGTTTGTCTCACTGTACATTTAAATAAACTTTTCGGCTCTTATTTAAGTTTACTGAAGCTTAAATTCGTATTTGCTTGAAATATTTGACAGTTGTTTCACTCTCTGTCGCAAGTAATATAAGTTTGCCTGTTCAAATGTTTGTCTGGGACACATTGAGACTTTGATGCATTTGGAATTATTATTTTGTTTTTAGTTACCTCTACAGCGCTACTGGTGTGCTGGCGCGGGCTAAGGAAGAAGGTGCCATCTACGAGGGGGTAGCGATCGAACACGTGCAGGGTTTCTTTGCACAACGCGCAAGAAACGCGTGGTTTCTGCTGGCCCGCCAGCGTCGACAGGATGAACAGTCGCGTGTCATCGTTGCCGTGGTTGCCTTCGTCCTCGATCTGTAACAACACAAAATACGTATAAAATTTACACCCTTCTAACTTCTAATAACCATCTCTTAACCGAAAACAATAGACAGCTAGCCCCGTCAAAAGCGCAGACGTTATTGTAAATCCACGCTCGCAATTTCAATATTTCATATCCCCACATTTACATATTACGATTAATGCATCCACCCACGACACTTACCGCAGCAACTCTCCCTTCGTAATAACACAAGTAAATGACTGCATAAAGTTGAATAATGAAAGGCTGAAAGGCAATTACGCTGAATTCGGAGTCGAAGTCAAACAAAGGCTCACGAGCGCCGCGGAGATCGATTGTGAAGCACAATTCGTTCACGTACGAGCAATTTGTGAGAGCGAATAATAATGAAAGTTTAACGAGTTACTGTTGCAGCGTAAGCACGGTGGTACGCCTTAATTAAACATAATATTATGAGCTGTCATAGCGTTATACGTTCATTACCATTCATATTCTAGACATCATAGTCGTATTGATTATAATACAGCATTGTTCTGCCTTTGGATATTGGCTCAAGACTGGTATTAGTCAGCCAGTCTACTATGGACTAAAGTTAATAATATCGAGCAGTTAATGGTCCTCACGCTGACTACATATGAAACAGAATGCGAGACGCATAAGTAAGGGACTCTTCTAACATTCCGGCCTGCATATATTGATGCTAAGCATTCCTATCTATTATTAGAGTGACGTCGTGACACCAGGAACACATAAAACGTAGCCGGCGAGAGCGTTGACCTACGCAAACAAACTCAGTATGATTTGCAGTATAGTGCAGTGCAGTTTGCCAAGAGACGAGCGGGCGGGGGCGGGCCATCCGGCATAGCAAACACTGCGATATCTTGCTACCAACTCCGACATGAGCGCCGTATATTCCGGGGCACATAATGTTACTTAACCGATCATATTCGGCTGGCGTAAATTGCATTCGTCAGTCGTGTCGTCGATTTAGAGTGTGATAAATAACTGGCCGCGAGTGCCGTCTGTGCGGGACTCGCGTGATTGATTCTACACTGAGCAGCTGCTCACAGCTCACGACACGGTATAACTACACTTTATGATTGATAACACCGAATTGTGAATGTACCTCTCTGCCGGGTGCCAAAAGGACGCTGTGGCTAATGAAACGTCTATGAATTACTGCGTTAATTAAAACAGCGCCAGTCGTCGCCTTAGGACTAATGAGTGACAATTAAATTGTAAAGTGTCGCGCACACGACAGTTTAGTGAGGTTGCAGGTCTCGGCCGTCGGGCGACGAACTCGCTGCAAACTTGCACAATTTACTTTTGTACTGCAAGATTGATGAGCACTCCGACGCAGACTATTTATTTACTCAATCCGATCACGCTTTGTCTCGCAATCGTCGCCTTTTATAGTCGTCTACGATGACTCGACGTGGCAGTAAACCAGCACATAAAACTTTCAACCGAGTTTAGGTAAGTGCAGTCTTACGGAGAAGGTAAAACTAGCCGCAACCGCAAATATAGGAATAGGACAGAAAGCGATTCGGTCTGGTATGAAGTCAGTTAACAAGAGGTAGCTGAGCCATTCGACGAGCGTAGACGGTCGTAGCTTCCTCTAATTACGTCTACTGAATTTACATAGTGCGGCGAAACTTGGCAGCCAGTAAACTTTGCGGTTTCAATGGTGTCGAAACGTCCCAACCGCTGTATCCCCCGAGTCACTTCCCGAGTATGTTAGACTTTGGAAATAAAATGAGAATTTATCAAAACAAGGAATTAAACAATGTTTATATACCGCCGGATTCGTTCTCGCACAAATTTAATCGTGGTTCTGTTCGTTTGTTTCGATGTTCAAACAACAAGAGCGAGAAGAGCTCGTTTGAACGAGGAGACGAGAGGCATAGAGGGTGCTCGAAGCGTCGTTAACTCGTTAGTACTCCACGTCCCGCAGAACGAATGTACACACATTAAAACTTTCCGAATTGAAGGTGACGCAATAATTAAAGAGCTGCATGGGGTGGCACCTAGCCGGTGCGCCGCTTTTATCGGCCGAAAAGGAAAACAAATACGAAATCGGATAACGTAAACGATTATGTCATTACCACTATCCTGTCAAATAAATTGCACTTAAAAAAGTTTTGGCATTAGGAAATGTTACTATAAATATAATTGAGAAAGATCCAAAATAAAAAGTAAAGAAGAGCGTAGGCGCGTTCTCTTTCCATTTGTATTTTCTCTTAATAAACAGTTGCGAAGGTATTCACGCTACATTGTCAACATCGTGTCCCATTGTTCTTAGTATCTATGTACTCAGCTAAATGTTGGCAAACGAGCTTTTATTATAAAACAGCAGACACAGCCGACCTAACGTTGAATAACGACGATAAATCTGGATTGTTCCCAGGGGTGGCTTATTTTTAATTAGCCAAATGAAACTTTTCCTATTATATTTCGCCGTCGCACTCACCACTTAGAAATAACTAGTAAAGATAAAAATTAAATACAAAGAGAATCGTTGCTGGTTAGACGGAAAGCGCTGAAAAGCCGGGAAAACGTGAAACCTCGCCAAATCCAATTAGCCGCAACAAGATATCCTATAGTATAGATCTGATAGCAAGAAAATTATTTAATTGAATTTTCAAACGATTCTTTTTTATTTTGAAGGGCTATACGAGTAACAGGGAGCGATTATGAGTTTGAAAGCTTTTCAGACGTTGAAATATTTAGGAATGATGGAACGGCGAGAAAAGCAATTTTTCACCAGTGCCATCTCAAACAATAAGTCTGAGAGCGGATGGTATTTGTGGTGCTCGATACATTTATTCTGACGGCTGCGTAGCGTTCGCTCGTGTTTGCCATTGTCTGAGAGCTTCACGTTAATACTTTACCCTTTGTATCAGAAAATGCATTCTATATTAATGCAATTGTTGGATTTCGTACAAGTTTCCTGCAGCCGCGCCCTCTAAGTTATTTGTTCTTCTCGTTATAAACTTGTCCAAAACGTTTATTTCTCGCTAACTAACTGCGTTTAAAGAGAACGTACATAAAGTTTTATCTCTCAAGATAAATGAAAACAACTAGCGAATGCTAGATAGAATGTTATCTGAATCAGAATTACCTAGCTCGGGAGCACAGGGCAGCGCAGATTACGACTTTCTAAAGAAAATTATGGTTTAATCCATCACGGCTGTTATTGTGTGGGTAACTAGACAGCTCATCAGTATTCGCCCGTCAAAGAGCGTGGTTTATGTAAATCTCGAGCATTTATTGCGCTCGCAAGTGTAGCCTTTCTGTCGATACTGCAGCGGCGGGAATTCATGAAGCGAACAATTTGTTAATCTTCGCAAAGAGAAATACCTCAAAGAGTAACCCGGCAGCTGGTATTGAAAGTATTTCGCTCGCGGATATTCGTAAAATGTTTTTCGCCGAACATGCAACGCGACTGTAAATATTTCACAAAATTCAATGTCTTGAAAGATATTTTCTCGCGTGAATTAGTCTTGCGTCCCGACATTCCACATTACGCGGTAATGCTCGCGATATGAATGCCGAGATATTGTCAAGTGACAAAAGGCATCTTAATTCGACGCTAACCGATGTCGAGAAAACCCGTAGGTACGTGTATAAAATGAGATATGTGTTAAAGGTAAAGTATGCAACAAAGTCGTTATTATTTTATTGCTTCGTCTCCTAGGGATATGAAGTGTCTGAAGACTGAAGAACGTCTCGCCACGACTAAAGTTAAGTAAAATTTAGATTCAAATGGGTGTTAAAAATGTTGACGCGACAGACGGGCGTTGGAGGTGTTTTGATGCGAATTTGATGAGGTGTGTCGTCAAATGGCGTCGAATAGCAGTTGTGAGTGAACGGTGACATTTTTATTAAAATGTTGGATGTCAATAAAACGATGTTCGATGAACGAGATGTCGTAAATTCAGAGGTAATTGATTGTTGGGCTGTTCGGGACGTGTTTCGCAATCGGAATAAAAAACGTTGCTAAAAGAATCGGACTGTAGAATGGGGCATGTTTGCGTCGGGCCGCAGACGACGGCTGTTCGTCGGTTCTCGGTACATGGAAAACTACTTATCTTTACTTGGTTTTATCGTTAGCTGTATTGTTATGGCGGTTGCTCGCCATTCCACTAACGCGTCATTAGATAATATAAACTATGCAATTTTGCAGAAACATTAAAGCTTACAATAGTTGTTTGAGGAAATTGTTATTATAGATTAGGTATCTAGTAGGCATGTTGTTTTTAAATAAATTATTGTATCTACATTATTATGAAATAACTTTCAATTACATTTACAACAATATAGGCATTATAAACAGATTCGATGTTACAATAGGTAAAATATGGTTGTATAATTTTATTTTTATCTGTGGCGGCTTTTCAAAAGCAATCTTTTCTTAAATTTATGTATTGTAATATTCAAATTTTGTTATTAGACTGTAAGCCTTCCTAAAAACAATAATAAAAAAAATATATATAAATAAAATACACATTTACCTTACCCCTCTGGTAAATAAGTTTTTTTTAACTTGTTATGTAATGTAGGTATTTCAAAACATACGATAACAACTAACTACTCAAGATAGAAACAGAAAACAATGAAGTTTGTAATGCGCATTTCCGACCTAGGCTATTTAAACGTTGCGTTGAGGTAGGTCTAGTACTAGATTAACTCCTAGAACTTTCCATTGAGAGCCAAGTGCCAATCGCCACACCTCCCTCAGAAATAGATTTGTTTTCGTTCTATTAACATATATGTATTAGTAATAGTGCATATGTACGCACGAGGTTAGAAGCCATAGTAATGTTTATGGAAAATATTTGTTCTAATGAAAACATTTCCTCTTCGTATTATTATATGTTAGTAATTTTATGGTAAAATAATCTGCCGTATAAATTGCAGGTAAAAATATACATCGTAATCATTTTAAAGTTTATAGAATATCTTAACGATATACTAAATAATAATAAATATCTCACAACTTACACACAACGCCATCTAGCCCCAAACTAAGCAGAGCGTGTAATATGGGTACTAGAATAACTGATACTAATACATATATACTTTTCTTTTGTAAATACATTCTTATTATACATAGAAACACCCAGACTAAGACAAACCTCCATGTTCATGCACACAAAGATTTGTCTTAAGCGGGAATCAAACCCGCGACCTCGGCATCGCAGGCAGGTACACTGCCCACTCCGCCATGCGGTCGTCAAACTAAAAGTAAAAAACTTAAGAAATGATGACTCTTATAATAATATAGTAAAGTTAATGTTAAAAAAACATAATATTCGATGATTGCTTCAGTGGTATGTTGATCTACCTCAAAATTTTCACGTCATTTAACTGCTTGAAAATAGCAGATTCGCTTAAGCGTTTTACGTTTCTTTTTGGTTGAACAACACCATTTGCCATAACTGATAAAGCCTGTCCTTGGTTTTTCAGTGATAAGAGTTTTTTATGGCCTGAAAGAAGAAAAAACGCTGCGTATAATGCGAGAAATCGATTGGGTAAGTTGACTGATATGTCTGTCGGTTCATGTTTACTAAAGGTCATAGCACACTGATAGACGCAACAGTTTGTTAATTCAAGTAGCAGTACTATAATGTAGAGAACGCCGTAAATCACGTTACCGGCGTTAAAGCTGTGCTCCTTATGCATGGACAAACCGTCGATCGCCGTCGATCAATGTGTCTTGACCCTTCAACTATCTTCTTGCGATAAAGCGATTAGCGTGGCAGGCCACGTGCGCCTGCGCAGCTGAGTCAACACGCATCATACAAATAGGTATAACAGTGTTCTACATTATAATATCTTATTTTTTTACCATGTTTTAAGATATGTGTGTCAATATTATTCGTGACTGGAGATTGAGAGCGTTGGAATTTATTGAAGAGTGAAATTTTAATACTGATAAATATTGAATGGTAAGTTTAGAATCATTTCAGCGCTCTATCGCTTCAGTCTTTTATTAAGGATATAGTTGAAGGTAATCCAAAGGCTTTGATAATTACTTTTAATTAGTTTATAACTTAGTCTGAAACTGAGTGAGATTATGAGTGTAAAATGCGATTGATTCTTCTTCTTCTTCGTCGTGTCGATGGCTTAGTCTAATTTTATTTTGACTTGCCATCGTGGTGAAAGGATTAGCCAATTCGCTTTGGAGGATTCGCGAATTGCCCAGGGTGCGCCGGACGTAGGGAATCGATATGTACGTCACTCGGGGAGGCTCATGCGATTGATTAAAAACTAGACACAACAGTTATTTATTTATTGTAAACATTACAGATACCACTATAATATTTAAAACATTTTATTTATTAATCATTAAACCTAGTAAATATATGAGTAATACAGAGTATAAATGGCAAGAGCAGACCAGTAAACATCTTTATTATTTCCTTTTGCAATCGTATTACCCGTAAATCGTATTTTTATAGCTTGTTTTAAGTCTGACTCAGATTTGATGGCAGCTCGAATTAGTAGTAAATGTGGAAAATGTAACATTTGTGGTGCAACATAAAAGAATTCTAGACTCACAACTTCCAGTATAAATAATGACTTTATATTTGTGCGAAATCACCCGATAAATTGTTTACAATTTGAAGTAGTTCTTGGCAAGAAAATGCATTTTTCGGAGATGATAAAATGTATGCTGTATTGGCCTAATAACTTATACCATGGATGACAGGCCATGAATTCATTTTATTATGTAAAATAGTTGTATGCATCGTACTTTGATATTACGTTTAGTCAAATCTTACCTTGCATGAAGGATTGACTGTGTCTACTAGAAAAAAAAGTGACTCTGTTTTTTTTTTTTTTTTGATTCAGCAAGCCTCACATTAACCATTTTCTAATAAATTATTAGCGAAGAAACAATTCAAATACCACTTTCTAACTTTCCACTTCAGACAAAAGACAAAATTGTTTAGGAAATTATCTTTTGATTTATGAATGTTTTGTGACAGACGAAAGTATTAAAAGCTACACACCGAATATTAATCATAAAAAGCTGTAATATCATCAAGCTAACAGCTTAGCTAACGATAAATTCTCAGTGAATTTAGAAAAAGGAATCGTCTTGGAAGCTGTCCAAACGTAAAATTATTCAGAAATGTTCGTTTTATGCGTTTTTTAGAGAATTACTAAGTGTTTTACAGCCAATTACAACTTAAACAAACAGTAATTTAAGAAAGACACGTCCATCCCATTATAAGAAATATGCAGAAGAATATTATCTATCAAACAATTATTCAGGTCCATATATTTTGCAGAACAATTTTATGGATACTAGTTTACAAAGCAGTTACCAATCCTATAGGCGGTATAATTGGAAAAATGATTAGTTGTTTGTATGAACTAGATCGTCGTTACTATGTATAGTACGTTATATTTAGTAGCAATAAGTTATAGTCCAGCTAGTTAACATAGCCACTAAAGTGTACACCGACACATTTCCACCCAAACTATATTAATATGAAGCACGATATTTCGTAGTTATTGCCGCAAACGTAGTTTATAGTAGCATAAATCCTGCCAGATAAGTACTGCTGTTTGTAGTATGAATATTATTGTAATGAATAGACGCACATTCCGATTGTCTAGCGCTAGCGCCACTGAACGCAACGAAGGCCCTTGTTAAGATACTTTCACATTAACGAACGAACGAACATTCATTTATTTATACATGTCATATAAGCGTATGTGTCTATCACCGCGAGATTTTGGGTTCGATTCCCGGGTGGAAGTGTTACTTGTGAACTTTCCGTCAGAAAACTCACTATAGCAGCACGGAGTTGGATTTGTGCCCGGTGGATGGCGATAGGCTCACTCCCTATCCCATGGGACCTAAACATAACAGGTGAAATATGGGTGTTGTAAACCTGCTACACCCTTCTGTCTAATGTAGGCGTGATGTTATGTTTATTTATACACGCTTTTCTCAATAATTAGGCATATTTGATAAATCGAACTTAAAAAGTCCTACACTGTGATCAATAAATTGTTTGCCATGTGAATGGTTTTTCAGACATGGATTCTTCCAGTTTCGAATATGACAACTGGATGAGATCAATTTTCAATAACAAAGCACATTTTCTCTTACAAGTTTTTTTTAACGGCTAATACGGATATTTTTTAAGCTTTGTCATAATCCAATTATTTGGCTAGTATCGCTTAATTAATATGTGATGCCACATCGAGCCTTTTAGGAAATACGATTTGTGTAATATTAATCAACCGTCGATTTATTTTTTTTATTATGTAGGGCTCTTCTAACGGGTCAACAGACGGCCCTGTTATTTAATGTTTGCAGTTACGATAGAAAAATTGCTATAATCGTCGCGGTATTTACAAACCGTGTGGGAATTACTTTTTTATGATGACGACGTCATTAGCACCTTGCTAAAATGTTTATAATTATCCAGTAAATATAACTATAATGTTTCGTGTTTGAAGATTTTGTAATAAAAAAAATAATAAGTAGTTACGATAAGATATTTTAATTCTATGAACATGAAAAAGAATTTAACATTGAACTTAAGCATTTGCACGTAAACGTCTTTATTAGATTAATATATTGTTCTGCAATAAATTTAGTCATATAAAAAAGCTTTTATTATTTAACAGCTACAAATATATCGCTTAAGAGATCTAGTTAAGTACATCACAAATATGAGTCCAGTTGTTTCCTCTCTGCGTGAACAATACAGACTGAAAATATCTTAGAGTTGGCGTCAGTGCTATTATTGTCGCAAGTAGCAAATGGGCTTAGCGAGATTTGATAAGGCACTTTACGACGGATTTGTTAACAGAACTACAAAGGAATAATGGTGGCATATACGTTTAACTCGTTAAAGTCAGGACTTTGACTGGGTTAGGGATTTGGTGGCAAAATTGAACTATAAAAGTTTAAATTTTAAAAATATTTTGACAAAGGTTAGATCGCTATTTTGGTTCTGCAAAGTGTAACAGGCTATGTATTAACAGGAATTTACTTAACTACCAAATAGGATCAAAGTAGTGAAAACATCATCGGATCATTATATTATCATAGTTTGTCCTATCAACAAGAAAACATGTAAAATGTTATACGAGACCATTTCGATACCTACCTTTGAGTTCAATTTTCGTTTAAACACGAGAGCAAAATAAGTTTTTTTTTTGCTCTCCTGAAATCTCCATAACTTCATTATACTTTTCACCTTAGTTAAAATATTTATGTGGCTTCACCATATCCTATCTTTATCCAATCACTTTATTTTCGTCTAACAGATCTATACCAAATGCATAAATTCGTCTACCAAATGCTACGTAATCAATCTCTTATCAATATTATTAACTAAATCAATTGAAAATAGTGTTATCTCGCCTTATATAACCAGTTCAGATAACCTGATAACCAGAACCTACAAATAAACATTAAGAGATAGGTAAAGTAGGTACATTTCTACTTACAAAAACAAACTGCGATTACCTATCTCTTGTCGTGTACATGTATAACTATACCAACCATTCTTTGATAACCCTGCACTTAGAATGTCAACAGTTATCTCTGTTTTGCAAAGTTGCCAACAACAGCCTTGCTTTTTATCTTAACATAAGAATAAGTGTCAATTATATAGATAAAGTGAAAATTAATAAATAACTCAGCGAAATTGCCGTTCCGATACCAACTGATCGTAAATATGATGCTTTAGTGCCCTCGTAGACGCTCGATACAAGAAATTGTATCGAAAATGTCGTGGCACCCGTCACAATACAATACCACAACTCTATTTTGTAAACCATCAAACGAAGTAACTTTAGTTTAAAATACAGCTAATTACTAATTAAATAAGGAATAATGTAACAAATATTTATTTGATTGAATTTAAACTGATGCGTTATCAGTCCTAATGCAAACAAAAACTATATTTGTATCACCTTAATAATGTTGTTAAGGAAAATTACGGAATTTCAAAAAAATATATTTATTTAATCGATAAATCTTTTACTGTATTCGTCAATGCTTTGATATCTTCAATTTGCTTGTGAGTTCAAAAGGAATATTAAAGTATGCCATTCAAAAGGATATAAAAACAAACAAATCAATTACAAAGTAAAATATGAAGTAGTAAACTAATGTAAATGAATTGACAGACTCAATTGCTCTTTAAAATGGCTCGCTGCAAATGTCGATGGATTCATGAATTGCACGAGAATTGACGATGACAATTGAGCATTTCGCGGCATTTTAATGCCCTTATTTCAATAAACGAAGCGAAGGTGAGCACAGGTTGATATTAGTCATATTATTCCCATGACTTGCATCACGACTAGAAAATTTATTATTGTCTTCATGAATTAGTAATGTCATGTCTCGTAATATAATTATTAGCATTGTCTACCATTTCATGTTTGCCTACGAATGTATTTAAATCAGGTGTAACATTTAAATATTTGTAATCGACATAAACCAACGCCATTGATATTTAAAATGCAGTTGATTGATGTGATCAATTACAAGTTATTACACACAAGATTTTATCGCCTAACAATTATTCAGTTTATCTGATTTTATTACAAGGTCTGACAACTGTTTTGAATAAATGTTCTTGCGCTTCGTTTCACAGACTTGCGTCAAAAGCCAAGCCAGTTTAAAAAGGAGCATCAAGTTGGCTCAAGGAGTAAGTTTCGTGAAATCAGCGAAGCAAATACGAAGAAAGAAGTAACAACTGCAGCCGCCACGTCACGCGTCGCGTTTTGCATCGCTACAACTTATGGCCGGTTGCACTCATCTTGGTATTTTGTATTGCCGTGGACAGCGGCCTTTATAAAGTGTTATAATTTATTGCATGCAAGGTTTTCTCTTAGGAGATTTGATTTATTGTTACAACTAGCGTGTACTTGAAGATAGCGTATTATTAAAACCATATAAAATTATAACTTTTGCTGTAGACGCAACGAGTAATAATTTAAGTCTTTGTACCTATAAGGCCATAATTATTGTATCCCACACGGAATTTTATAGAGAGAATGTATTTGAGCAATTAGTGAAAAGTGAAAATGCAAAGTAATTTAATTACTTACAACCTGCTTGCCAATAAAGGTTCTCTTGAAATGTATCAAATAATTTATTTAATAACAGTCCCAAGTTTCTCTCTTTCGTAGAATTTTCGTGAAAGCTTTTCTTGGTTAAGCTTTACCTTGACTTTATACAGCCCGAGATTTCAGAATATTAGAGTGAATTATTTTGGTAACACTGAAAACAGCTTCGTTGGTTTAGCGGTATAATTTGAGTATTGCTCTCGCGTGGTCTTGGATTCGATTCCCGAGTCGGGAAAGTGTTATTTGGGCTTTTCTGTCAGGAATTGTGCTCAGTGGATGGCGATAGTCTCTCACCTATCATATGGGACCTAAACATAACAAGTTAAATATGGGTGTTGTAAACCTCTGCCACACCCTACTGGGTAATATAGTCGTGACATTATGTGCGCAATCTAAAAAATATTAATATCTGCTATTAGAAAAGGTTTGGGTATAAAAGGTCGCGCCTCTGGTTTAATAATTGCCAGTCAGTAGATAATAACAATAGTCATTAAAATATTGTGCATTTAAGGTCAATGATCTGTGGTCACGCAATGTTATTATTTTAAATTAAATGCAAGGCGACATTGATAACATATTATGTAAGATTTATTAATAATATATTATTCATATTTATTACTTTATGTGCAAGATAGAGTTGGGAATTAGAATAGGAAGTCTAGTCACTAGATGGCGCTATTCCTTATGGCTGCCAAAGCGCGAAAAGTAAAGATGTTGTACTTGTGGCGGAATACGGACATAATAAATGACAGATAACATTGACAACGTCAAGTAGTGACACAAACGTCACATATGTCAAAGAGCGCTGAATCGCGATAACTAAGTGTTCACAGAGAGTATACATATATACCACTTCCAAGACGAAACCGTTGGGCAGCTGTCCGCCAGGCAATACCACCGAGCTTGGTCGGAGGATCCTCCCTTTGTGGTGGAGAAAGATCATACACTGTTCCTCTACATACTGATATCCAAATCCAAACTTTATTTTGGTTAGTGGCGGGCTGATATTTAGCAAAGTAATATCGTGCGGGAACTATGTGGCAATTTACCCCATAAAAGACGTATTCGAATAGAGTTCTTTAATGAGATGAGTCACATTTGATGGGACCTGCGACTCTGGAATAGGAGTTACGCTTGCATTTATGCCTTTTGAATGAAAATACGAAGACTCTAGACATTTTCGTAGGTTGGGAGCCAAGGCCTTAAATACGTAGGACTTCGTAAAAATTCGTAGAGTTGGCAATGCTTGTTAATAAGTGGTTTCGCGTACGTGCGTTCCTACACGTACATGAGGATTACGATATGACGGCTCCCGTACAAGTTATTGCACCTATTATCAACAAAGTATACAAGCTACTATTTAATAAAGGAGGCTGGCTACTGGCAAGACTGTTAAGGCTTTAACCTTGTTCTGTGGCAAGGCGAAAATGTCCAGACATACGCTCTAAAAATTCGATAGTTTTTGAATTATTCCTATATTATTAAATTGGTACAAAATAATAATGTCTCGCTGTAAATGCAATCCAAAAATAACACCAGATCCAATACAATCGTTACATAAACGAAGTAATGAATACCTCTGACATTTCTCTATACATGACAGCTTGTTTACATATTACAACGTACCATTTAGCTCAGGAAACTTGTACATATTAACAAGTAGTGAAGCAATGAATACAGGTATTCGAATATCTGATATTTCCAATATTCGTATTTGTCAGACAGAAATAAGATACTGATAGAACAACAACGTTCCAGTACATAAGGCGATCTATTAAATTAAAATTAGAAAAAAGAACAGCAGTATTCAAACTTTTGCTGCGGTAGTACTATTTGGGCTATAAACATTTTTTTACAACAAAAATAAAAAGCATTTTTATCCTTGTCAAAAAGAGATTCCAAACTTTCATTATCGAGGTGTTTGCAAAACTAGTATTCATTGCAAGGCTAATATTACTTACACAAATTCTAGAAAATACATAGTCAGATAAAAATAAAACGTTAGTGTGTGTTCAAATAGGTTTTTTATCGCATTTATTGAATGCACACAAGCGCATTGAAGTAAACAGACCGCAGGGTGAGGATATAGTGACCACAGATAAGATTTAATAGAATAATAAATTGTTTGCGTGTGAAAAATAGTGTGATAAGGCTTATCTTGTGGTCTATATATACCTCATTTAAGTTTTGTTTACATAGAAGATAAACCAACTATGACTTAAAAACCGTCTTTGAGTCCTTTAAGTCTCTGTAATTCTTAGACCAATGCAGCAAAGAATTAAAGGAAAGGTGTTTTTACGTCTCCTCGCTCTCTACCAATAGGAGCTTTTGGATTTTGGGTTATTTGTCATTGGACCTGAGAAATATTGTTAAGTTATTAAATCAGATAACTGGACTAATCCCAAATCAGATGAGACAAGAAACTGTTCATAATCATGTTAGATCAAAACATGTATGGAAAATACATAAATGCAAATATACATAATATGTGCAAATCTATAGTTGTTTATGTAACTTAATCTTTGATAGAAATATGCAGTTGGTAGACAATGATGCGCCGACAATCTTATTAGGTATTACAAGTCAATACATGAGAATCTATTGATAGCATGAATGATAAAATAGATAAAACTTATCAATGACTGATAAAGCGCTAGACACTATCACTATAAATAAACGGTATGTGCAGTGAAAATATGTTAAGTGTATTACAATGTTGAGTTGAAGGAGAATTCTTGGTAAAATCACGGCAATTGATGCTACCTCATGGACTTACGTATGTCTGTCTTCAGGTTGTAAAACATTCCATTATCTAAACAAGGTAAACAACGTCCATGTGACTGGAATAGATCGTCCACGGACGCGGAAGATATACTGGGACCTGATAAGTGGTGTCCTTCAGAAAGGATAAGTACACAGGACTTGGAGATGTTTGAATGTTGAGGTGCAAAAGAGATATGTAAGGAGCGTAAGTATATGATGATCCATCGTCTCTGTCTGGTAAAAGGCGTGATTTTATGTATGTTTGTTCATACAAAATAGTCGTTATTAAGTTGACCCACTCACTACTTGCCCGCGGCTCTCGTACGAGCGACTACTTCTTTGCAACCGTATTTCTGATATTATTGTAT
This sequence comes from Hypena proboscidalis, assembly GCA_905147285.1. Classification (NCBI taxonomy): domain Eukaryota; kingdom Metazoa; phylum Arthropoda; class Insecta; order Lepidoptera; family Erebidae; genus Hypena; species Hypena proboscidalis. Next base: position 7,089,013 of record LR990132.1, read on the forward strand.
TGTAACAAGTGTTCAAGTCGCAGTTGAAATTCCGGTTTGGCTTATAAGACATAAGAAATCGCTACCCGCTGCTACAGTCGCAGTTTTTATGAATATGCTCACAGGCTAACTGCATACCAATAGCGACGATAAGCCACGGCCCAGTATCGCAGAGGATAACGCCCGCGCCAAGGCGAACGTATCGCACTATAAACATGTCTCACTCGACCCTTACATAACATGTTAAATGTTGTTTAAGTTCTAATACTAATTAGTATTTATATTGTTGCAGTAAGATTTATTAGTTTGATATTACGTTGAATATTTACGCAAAAGAGATTCTAGTTTAGCAGCAAGCGGTAATAGCGTCCTCTAGCTAGATTCTTAGAGGAATATCTATGCTTTGCCAGCAGGCTGGTGGTGAGATGGCTCTTTCGAACTTTTTCAAAGATAAGATCACTTTAAAAAGATATCATATCAGACTTTGAGTCGAACTCAGAACATAATTGCCATGCCCCTGCTGGTCTAACACAACCCCTGTTAATAAAGATTATGAAAATGCTAGTAAAACAATATTTGCATTTAATAGCGTGTTCAAACCAAGCTCACAACTAGAGTAAATAACAGTAATTGCAGCAAATTGCTGCTCATATCTATTACAGGTTGCTGCCTGATTTTGCAGCCTTTGGCGAACATTTAATAGCATTTAAAAATATAGAAAAAGATTAACAAACTTGTTTTCAAATTCTCGCTTTTGTCTTATTTGGTATGCCTCCTTTGCAATGTAAAGTGTACTTTAAAGTACTCCCTTTTACGGCCCATAGCACGCTCCAATTTCGTCTTAGTGTAACATTAAGAGTAAGGTACCATTCACACTAAAAGAGCGATTACAACCACTACTCTGTGGTCAAACATCGTCTTCTCAATTAAAAACAGTAAAGATTGTATTCTTTTGTTTCTTTCGATTTTACTCTACACCATTACAACACTGGATCTCAAACACTGTCATATAAACACTTTTCATGTCTGAAAATTAGGGAGCACCAGTTGTGGAATGCCTTGAAACCGCATCTTTTTATACTTTAAGTCATTACCTAACTCTATCTAAGTCTTGAAACAGAATCTTAGCTAACACTTGAACTTACTTTGGATAAACAATAACATGCAAATTTAAGTGTCATGGTAGTAATCGTCTTCCGTGAGCCTGCCCAACTACTAGCAGATTAACAGCTCGCCCGGTATGAATGAGCCCTCAGGCTACAACGAGCACATGTTCGCATTAAAAGGTCCAACACCTCAATCAAACCATTCAAATGTGTTCCACTTAGCACACATCCGGCGACCTTAATAGCTAAATAATATCATTTACTACAACTGTAACATATACTAAGGACCGGTGCCAGACATGTGCACAAAGATTTGCAGTCTCCGCCTTGTGTCGTTGTGAATCAGACTTCCATTAGTTGATTAGGAACTACTTTAGTTTAAAAATCTAATTTAGATAAATAGATAACACTTTATTGTACACAAATAAGAAAGTCAGTTTCAAAAAGCACATCATTTAGATAGTACAATGGGCGGCCTTATCGCTATAAAAGCAATTTCTTACAGGCAACCTTTGGATGGACAAGAGAGCTTAAGAAATTATAAATAGGTAGTTTGGTGCACTAGAAATAAATTGTGTAACGGATTTAATGGGTATATTAATACTTACATATGATACTAATATAGTTACATATAAATAATATACTGTACATACGATTAGCAGTATAATATATATACATTATATACACACACACACATATATATACATATAAATATATATATATTTATAATTTATGTACTTGGATAGAAGGATTTTTTTTACTGTACGTGACAGCAACATTTTTTAATAGAAACAATAAAAAATATTTTAGCGGTTTATGGCTGAAGTCATAATCTATCCCAAAAAACAAATCATACTGCTCGACATAAGCCGTTTTTATCTTGAAATATGTTCATGATTGTGTGAGACCGTAATATTTTATTATACTGATCAAATGATAAAATAATACGTCTAACTTTGTGCAATTGTCCAAGAAAACCTACTCAAGTCTATGCCCAGTCTAAGATATGCAAGAGGCAGGTTAAATAGCTTCTATCGGTCATCGTACCTACTGGTTAAGTAAATAATCGAGTTAAGAATCGACTTCTGAGTGCCGTGTTTTCATACTTACGTAATATGGGTTAAACTTAAATATTACTTATACTCTGTCCATTCCTTTATTTTCTTTTTGACAGATTACATTTAGGGATGCCTTCGCACGTTACTGATTCGATTTGAAATCATAATCGATGTTGTCTAAGAAGAACTTTCAATCGATTACTTACATCGAAATGGTTTTAGTTCATTATTAATTATTCGTTTATTAGTAGTTTTTATTATATGAAATAAATATACAAAATAATAATATAATAATAATGTCACATACTTAGTCTATGACGGTTTCCTAGTTACCTATGTTTACATTTTGATATGTCATTCTAAAATTTCGACTTAATTTCTTGCAAATAATTATTCATGGAATCATAATTATCATGATGATGATCATATATTATTATATTCTTTTTTTTATAAAAAATACAGACAATACACAAAAAAAAGTCAAATTATTCTTTTTCATAATGATCGATTTATTTCATTTCACGATTTGATTTATAGTCTGTGGTTGTTTGTTACAAACAGTGAACTTCCCTAAAAAGTGTCGCTTGTCAATAAAGTACATTATTATTGTAGTACATTAATCTGACAAAAAAAAACGGTAATTCATAGGCGTGATCTGTCAAAAAGAAAATAAAGGAATGGACAAAGTATAGAGTTTATCTTTTTAATAAAACAATAAAATGAATCTTTGTTCGTGGCCATTTTGTCGAAATTGTTGTTATCATTAATTAAGTTACATACAAACATGTATTTTAGTGTTTTACATATGTTTTGTCTATAAAAATAAATATAAAACATAATAATATTTAAGTCAAACCATTGACGTATAAAGTAAGTCAAACCCATTTTATTTGTGTATGGAAAACCGCCAACCAATTGTTACATCTTAAAACCTTCGTGATAAAACATGAACAGTCATTCATTGAAGTATCAACAACGTTTCAGTTGGAACAGTCTCGAATTATACGTAACCAGTTTTATCTAGCTAGTATAGTCTATGGTACTGATTATAGGCAACGCAGTTGGAGGATTAGGTCTCAGTTAGGATGATAATTTAGGTTTAGCTTAGTACTAGTTCGCACCCCAGTTGGCCGCTGCTAGGAAAACTTAGCGAGGTGGGATTATGCAGACTTCGCCGATTCTGTATGCGGTGTCAGTCCCCAAACGATGGCTCATCTTCTTACATGCCTCTTTATGTCCCACCATATCGACCTGTGGAGCGCCACCGATAATGCCGTTTTTGTGGCAAAGTCTTGTTCAAACAAAATTTAAATATCATGCATTTCTAGTTTGCTATATCTATCATTGAACACGATACAATCTTAAGTTTTTTTCAAGCTGTTTTTTCGCTGAACATCTCAAGCTAAATAAAAGTAAAGTATTAAAGAATTCACAGTATCCAAGGATTGTTTCGGTTCTAGGCTCAATACAATACGTGTTTACGCGAAGTGGAAATATTTGTCACACTTATGACTTTGAAGGTTTTTATTTACACACCAAGCTCTTTTCCTTCACATCCTTGATACGCAGAACAGAAAGGCTCTTGTCACTTTTACTAGGGGAATTTATCTTATCGTGGAACACGACATTCCACTATCTAAAATGCTTAACTAAACTGATACAAGCAATCAAGTAAATCTGAACAAGAGGCGTTTCACCTAAGCGTTATTTACAACGCTTCTAGCATATTTATTCAGTAGTTAGCCTTCGAATTAGAGAGAATATTTGCATTCCGTTCCCATAATGATTCCATTATTACATTCATATGCAAATCAATGCAGGGTTTAGGATACAGTTCTTACGGATCTTAGAAGCTAGGAATAAATTGTAACATTATCTTGTAAAGCTGTCGTATATTGATTGATGCATTGAGGATGACTATAATAGCAGCGCTGTATCTAATACATGTCCCACTGCTGGGCTCGGGCCTCTTCTCATGATGAGAAGGGTAGGGCCATAGTCCACCACGCTAGCCAATTGGTAGACTTAACACGACCGCGAGTACTTTTTAGGCACTCTCAGGCATGAAGGTTACCTCACGATATTTTTCCTTCACCGTTAGCGAGCGATAATTTATATGATAAATACACACATATTTTCGAAAAGACGAATCTTAGCGATTTATTGACAGAGGTGTTGCCGTGAGTTCGAAAACGAGACCTTTGCTACATTTAAATTGCTTGCTTTGCTTAGCTTTTGTAGATAATATTTAGATATCTTTGAAAATTTCTATTTGCTGGCTATTCTGTGGTACCAACGGCAGTAATTCACATAAATTTTAATATTCAACTAACTATTCTACTTGTGTAGCTAAAAGGACCTCATTTATAGTCAAATCCTGTGGAATAAAATCATATCCTGAGCAGAATGTAATCACGACTATTATGACATTTTAATGTTAAATGACACCTTATGTTCATTCGTCATCTACTATTGCAAAACAAGGCCTCTCTTCTTTGATTTTTTTTGTTAAGCTTATCTGATACATGTGCTACTCTGATTTCATCTTGCCAAACATATTGTTTCATAAAAACACATAATAAAACATACGTAAACACAATAACAATTGGAGGTCGCCGATGTTTATCAATTCATATTTCATATGACATTTGGTGTATAACCACGCATGCATATGAGATAAATAAATGAGATAGAACTGACTTATACATGTATAATAATAATAATATCCGTAAGATACCCGTAAATATACTTTATTGTACCCCAGATATACGAAACTAAAAACTAAATGCCTAAAACTATACCTGGATGGACAGGAAGTAAATGGAGACCAAAGTATGTATAGGATGGTTTCATCATAGGAAATAGTCTAGACATGATTAAAAGATTATTTATTTTGTTCCAACATGTGTAGGTTTTTGGTATTACATTGTGGTTTATGTCTCAACATGCTCCGTCCTTTGTAAAAAGGACATACAAAATTATAAATTCATAAAAAATAAATAATATTTCATCATGCCTAATTCATTAGAATTCAAAATAATAATCATTAAATCATTATATATTATATAAAAAATTATTAACTATTTTGAGTTAGTAGAACTCTTGAAGGAGACAACATTACCAGTAGAGTTTTAGGTTAGTTGTTCTCATGGAAAATAGTTGCCTTTCCATTAGTAGGATTGAAAACAGATTGACGACCGGAAAGCGGAATGGGTAGGGGGTTCGATTCCCACTCAAGACAAATATTTGTGTGCGTGAACATGGAGATTTGTCTTCGTCTGGGTGTTTTTATGTATAATAAATATGTATTTACAAAAAAAAGTATATATGTATCAGTTATTCTTGTGCCCATAGTACAAGCTCTGCTTATAGTCCCACTATATGGCGTTGTGTGTCTGTGTGATATTTATATTTAATTTAAAATGAAATTATCTAAAAGATCATATCGTGCAACACGAAATATTAGTTATCGAGATTCGTGCTTTGTGACAAAATGCAAACCAGACATACAAAACCAGATGTAGCAATAAGCCCATAAAGCTGTCATAAGCCCAAGAATTGGATTCGCGGAGTTATTAATTCCGCTATTAATATAATATAGGTGTGGTGGTTGAGCGTGTTGCAGGATGATGTATATCTCAGTTTACGGCGATCCTCGACGCTCTTAATCCACGGTATTAACCGGCGGCACCGACCCGCCACGATTTATCGTTCGCCACGGCGAGGCGGGGCAACTAACAACTTACACTGTTGTACAAGCAACCTGATACCTCGTTTTGTATTTTTCTACCAGACGTATTACTAACTTTGTACAGTCACGTATACTTTGAGTTATGTGAACGAAGCACATGAATTATGTCCACCTTGTGAACTTTATGACAGCTCTATATACTGACGCCAAACTGTACAATATGATGCGAGAACATTGAGGTTTTAACAGTTGAACCTGTGTACAGTAAAAAGTTTAAAATTTCTTAAAGTGTTGGCACAGTGTCGGTCGCAGTGTTTAAGCAGTCAATTCTCGTTTTATCCGCAGCCGCCAACTCCTTAGGGATGTTGAGGGATTTGGCGCATTTACAAACAAACAAAAAAACCCAACAAACTCTACGTACAGTGGGCCAAGCAATTCGGTATGCAGGGCAAAAACTTCTATGCCATAGTGAAAACTTACTGCAATAGATATGCATGGGTCAATTACATATTTAATAAGTGTAATATATATTATATCCACTATTTAGATATGTAACTCACTTATCCATAACTGGTGTAGTAAGTCTTTACTATGCGACTTAGAAGTTTTTGCCCTGCATAGCTAACTCGTTGGCCCACTTTACGTACTAAAGTCTCAAACTAAGGACTACGCTTGGCCCTTCAAAAGAAAAGCCAAGATTTCCGCCGGCGACTTCAGCGAAGATAACATCGTCTCATACACTATTTATTTGTCTTACAAGCTCTCGAATGAAGTAACCCGCGTTTCAAAGAGATCGGAACGATATGTCGAGTGCTTTACGACGTGTTGCATTCGATCGCAGAAATACGAATCAATGGTCGATACGCTCGTGTGCAGGCCAGAATTAAATAATGGATGAGGTCTATGACCTATAAGTAATTCATAGAATGAGCGAGTGAACGTGAGGTGCGGTGCTCGGCCCGATATGGCAGGTGCGTTATGTAAGCGGCGGTGCAAGCGCACGCTGATACCAAATGCCACTGCGCTATTCCTATGCTGGCCGACCCGCGGCGAGCTCGTGCCAAGGCCTCGCAACAATTGAAAGTAGATGTCCAATACTCAATGCAGTCAATACCCGACCTTTTGAAACAATACTGGAGTAATAAAAACTATAGAAAACAACTATTGGAAAAGGTCGAATCGCGAACATGCATCTCAAAGGGCGACGTTGCACCACATTCATAACAGGTGCTGTCTGAGCTAGTTGGAAACTTAGAGAAGCCAGACAAATTTATAATGATATAGCCCATTACCTCGCAAAGTAATAACGATAACCATAGATATAGTCGTTACCGTCGTATGCCCGAAGGACTTAAAAGCGGACAATTTAAAACATAAATTAGATAGTGCAGTGTCTAAATACGGGAGAGGTCCGGGAGGCAGCCGACTGCCGACTACCGGGTGGTTAGGGACGATGAATAACGAACGACAAGGATGGTGGATAGGCTATGGCAAGGGCAGGAGAGAGACGGATGATCGGCCACGGGTGCAGCAGCCACCAGGCAGTGCACACAGACATCGATCGATTAGCGGCCAGCCCGCCCGTTGCGCCACAGCCAATCTATCGACCTTAATGTTCTATTTTAAATTTATAACTGCCCAATTGTATCCGTCATAATTGGCAATCAAATAAACATAAATAATTCTGGTGAGTTTGTTTCCATTCAGGACATTTTTCCAACCAATACTTGTTCTAGCTAAATAAAAAAACATTATCATTTGTGTATTTGAAACACCTTTGATAAACTTAAACTTTATAAAGAGAAATAAATATTGTTAAATGTAAAATAATTTTTAGCAAAAAAAAAATGGTATCAGAGGCAGGTGTCTCCATCTCAAACTAGGAATAGTTGATCAGTGTTCAGCGCACGTCGCCGTCGACCGGTGATCACTTATTTAACTTGGAGGTGCCGTGATTCCATAGAATCGCGACGGAGCAGACGCCAGGCGCATTTTTTATTTATGAAATTTTCTATTGGAATAGCTGCGGTAATGGAATAATTTCGATAACTGATCTGTATTCAGCAAAAACATCTCGGTGTGTCTTCAGCTTTCTGCGAACCGGCGGAGGTTCGCCGCCCGTCCCCAGATTGGAGCCCGATTGAATTTGAAATTATCGCTCATCGGCACAAATGGGAACCTAGAATCAAAGACAAACCTCTTAACTATTTGTCATTTCTAGACTTATATATACTGTATCTTCTTTCAAGACCAACTAAGTCTCTTCTTTTGCTGTTAGATAACTCTCAAAGAAATTAGCTGAGACTACACATTTCTGAAATTGGTGACGGTCCATTGAATTCACTGGAACAATAGTGTCTGAGTCTTTGATAAAAGATCTTGCCTTCCCAGAGCGAAATCTATAAAAATGGATATCAATAAACGAACGTAATGGTGTAGAAACTAGGAAAAAACTAGAAATTAGCCTGTTATCAGAAAAGAAAGTTTAATGTCACCGCCAACGACCATAAGTGTTGCTTAGCAAGCAAAATACCTTGTTGCAGGAAACGCAGGCAAGCGGTGGAACTAGTCGAGCCCAGGAAGTACGCGCACGTATTATGTGAAATGATAAGAAAATACTTTACTACACGTAATATAGACGTTAAACTGCACGGTTCCCTATGTCTTTGCGATAAAGCTATGTTCGCTACAATGTAATGGAAAACTACAACTTACGTGACAAAGTACCCTCCGATAACGTTAAAGGAACATTTAATCTTATCCAGCCAATTGTTAGCAAACAAGGTACAACTGAATTTATTTTAAATCAACCTCTATTTTCCTCAACAAAACAACTGCAGACATTATAAAAATAACTTATGCGAAAGTTTGGAAACTTTACAGTCTCGAGCAAACTTGCAGGATTCACTTTGCGTACGAATCCAGCTATAGAATCGCAGAGGCGTCACCGAGAGAACAAAGCTTTGGCTACCTCAACAATGTGTTTAGTTTCGAGATTAGAGCAATCCCGCCCGACACCTAAACACGGATTTTAGATAACATTCAAACTCCGACCGCACTGAATATAAATGAGATTTTAGAACGCCGCAGCTCTCGTCTTAGGGCTCTCGTGCATAATTACTAGACGTTACAAACGTACTACTACATTTGAACGCCGATGAATAACTTTAATGGACACTTAGATGGGGCAGATAGCGAACTTGGCCCGCGCAGCCGTCGCTTATCCTTTTTGTGTGTTTACAGAAATAAAAGTTGAAAATCTATATCGGAAGGAGTCGGCCGAGGCGGAGCGCGGGCGGAGACAGGATTGCGTGAGGAGGGCTCGGGATCCCGGCACGCACCCTCACTTCCCAGCTGTTTGCGTCTATTACGATTTCAATGTCAAGTCCGATCAATACGGCCGGGGATGTAAAATTTCGGCTGATTTCGGCGCGTTCCGGGAGCTACGAACGACGCTAGCCGCGGGCATACTAACCTACCGTAATACACCGGGGTGCGTGCTCTGTACGCGATCAATAGCCGCCTTGTAAGGCTCGGCTCGTTTTATAAATAGTCTTGAACTTCACCTCGGCCGCCGCCGTCTCGGGATTCGTGGGCGAAAGTGTGGAAATATCTTTAGTTGCGTCACGATGGTCGATGGTCGATGCCGGTCGTGTTTTGTAAATATCATAGAGCAAGCCCGTAGCTATCGCAAAGCGGTGCTCTTGTCTGAAATGAATAATCTCAGTACGAGCGTTGATAAGCCATTGCAGCTGTAACACAATGGTCGGCATCTCATTATGTAAATGAGATGCACAATCCCGACGAAGAGAAAGTTTGAATATCTCAATATAACGTGACAATCGGCAACTGATGTGAATATTTTACTAAGTTTCCATGTAAATCGCTTTTACAGCATCGTCGTCGTTGGCGCGAGGAAACCGCTGGCAAAATATCAGGGTGGTAGAATTGGAAAAACAAGCGCAGAGAATTTCTCTACGTAGACTGCAAAGGCACTCGAAAAGCCAATATCACCGAGCTTTATACCTCATCAGCATGCATACAGGCGCAACTGAAACTCGCAATATTTAAGGATTGTAAATTGAAATCGCGGTAAAAAGCAGTGCTCAGAAAATAAAAGAATTAATTAGACGAGTATAAAACCGATGAGATGAGGTGGAATCAAGCCCGAGCTCTATTACAGTGAGTAAAGGGAGTAAAAGCGGTGATATTAAAGGACGAAAACGAGCGGTTCATTACTGGGAATGCCGGCAATAACAATACGGCTAATGGTCGTGCCGCGATCCTCTCAATTCCCGCTTCTACTCAAAAAAATCCCGTCGGTACTGAGAGTAACAATCACTGGGATTTAAAACTAGCTTGTTTTGATATAACGATTGTGACGGTAGGTACTATTAATAGCATTATATTCTTTGCATAATTCATAATTGCTAATATTGCTATTTTCAAGTGTGGATAATAGAATCGCTTCAATTATCGCATTGTTGAGTAATAATGTCTCATTTTAATCGCTGAAGTAGGTTCATAACTATGCTAATTATCGCGTATAATTATTGTTTAGGTATAGTCGTTTAATCGTTCAGCTTCTACGTTCCACATGTTTATAGAAATCGTGACACAGCTCCGGTCCTGTCATAACTTGTGCGACGTGCGGGTAGGTCACGTCGCCATGTTTTACTTGTTTTCATATTTTTACACAATTTAACTTCACGTACGGACCGCGCGCCGCATAGATAAACCACAACGTTGCCGATAACACAAATAGTTTTATTTTTATGGTTTTGTTTTGTTCCGTTTTATGTAACAGTGCATTCGTATTTAATATAAAGGTTAAAGCAAGGATAAGCGGTAGTAATAGGTGCTAGTAATAAAGCTGAGAAATTACGTATAAGATATCAAATATGGACGATTTGCGTGTATATTAAATATGAATCATAATAGATTATAATAAGTACGAGATCATTCTATGTTTAAAATTGTATGGAATCATAAGAACGCATCTATTATAACGATGTTTGTGGGCGGAGTAATAATGAAATAGCTACACGATTAAATCAGGCGCCCCTCAATTTAATAACAGCTATATATAATTACGGTACATTTTGTTAGTGTGTTGATAGACGAATTAAGTATACGACATACAACAATATTACTAATACATTGTGAGAAGGTACAATGAGAATTATATCAGTGTTGCCCGACAAAAACTAAAACGTTGGGTGGTCTAAACTTTATCGTATTATGTCAATGGGTCTCTAAATTAGGATAACTTTATCACATACATATATACATATCGGAGGCAATTGTTTTTTTTTAACTAAATCAAGAGCTGAAATAAGTATTAGGATTGATAATGTGGTGATGTCATATTTTGCTTCTACATATATTATTAAATTTCTCATTGCTCGCTAGGCACCTTTCTTTTTATAGCCTATGGAGTAAATTTCTTGATTCTTAAGACTACATATATATTGAGTAGTTTGAAATTGAGACTTGTCATTGCCTAAGAGTTTTGTTATCATTTTTCTGTCTGCAACTGATAAATTATCTTGCGTAGAATATCCGTTAATAACCTACGTGCAGAAGTAGTAAACATTCATATAAACGTAATTTGTAAACAGGTTTGTTTTGGTTTAAGAACATCACCTTTCGATAACTTGTGCATTCCTGTTTTTCTCAGTACTTTGTTTGGTTTAATCTACCTAGAACTTTTATAAATCGATCTTACGACAAATACGTCTACACTAGTAAACAACTATTTGGTTTGAATCTAACCATAAAACAATAGCTTTTAGGATTTCTGTTATATCTTTAACTGACAGGTAATACTTTTTATTAAAATGATGAAATACGTCTGACGTCTTATTATTACAATTATGAAATTTTGATATATTTAGTCGACCGCGGTCGGCGGAATAGACCAAGCTGACGTGAGTAACACCCGTATTTTATAATTTGAATAATGTTACAAACTCACGTCAATTTTAGTAATAAAGGGTATAAGTTTTGTTAAAAAAAAATTGCATCAGAGAACTAAAAACTTATATTATTTCCTTCTTGTAATATCTTACATCAAAATGGTCATCCATATTAGGTCACGTTCAAGACACAGATTTACAGAAATGTTAAGGAAGACGTATCGTCATGTCTTATCGTTTCGATATGAATACCAAGGAAAGCCCACATTTGGGCATGCCGTTCAAAAGATATGTTCCAAAAGGGGCACCATATCGGCAAAAATATAATGCAAATCTCATACGTTTTTGACCATTTCCTGGAACGGTGACATTGCAATTTATGAGATTATTATACAATCGCTTCTGCTGTTAGATTATAAGAGGAAAATGTAACGAAAGAAAATAATGTTTTTAGATTTTGGGAGGTAGGTATTGAAAAGCCTCATCTGCTATGTAATTTTACAAATATTTTTATTCTTAGCTATCCCCCAGCTCTCTTGTGCATGTTAATTAACATTAATTAGTAAAACAACTATGTTGACTACAATTTTTTATCAAAAATCACGCGTAAACAAGGCGTCGAAAGAAATATTTTCTCGCTCCAATTAATCATTAATTACATTGCAACAATAACTAGCCATAATCTTAACAAGTATAATCAGATCTTGGTCGTGCGTGACCATTCAGCGCGATCACGCAACTTTATCTCGCCGGGTTATAATAATTACATAGGTACATACATACATATATATATACATACGTACATAACATCACGCCTATATTACCAAGAAGGGTATGGTGGATGTGTACAACACCCATACTTCACCTGTTTTGTTTAGGTCCCATGGGTAGGGGGTAAGCCTATCGCCGTCCACCGTGCACAATTACAACTTCGTGATACACAATTGTGAATCGCCGGACAAAAAGTTCACAAATATGTACTTAGTTTAATTTAATGTTACGTCACTATCATCTTTTTATGTTACTGTACCTGTTTTCTGTTTGTGCCGTCAACCGTGGTGGTTGCTGAAAATCAGCGCTGTGGAAGTTTTGCAGAAATGCAAGACTCCACAGCATTAAAGCTCAGCAACCGCCACTGTTTTCTTACATATTTATTACATTTTGTATAATAACATAGATGTATTTGCTATGACACTCGCTTCCTTCAGGCACCTCCTTCTACAATTATATAGATCTTAAATACTGCCTCGTGTGTAACATGTACACGAATACTTTAAAAAACATTTTTTAAAAATTATATACATATTTTCTTAATCTGTCTTGCCTTGTTTGTTTATTATAAATTTTGTTTAGTAATAATAATACGCATGTTTGTCAAATATTGTACTCGCAATAACTAAAGTTACAATGTGAATGCTATGCACACCTATTATTTGTAAAATTACATATAATTTAAGCAGATTAATGTTAATATTAAGTATCTCTGTAGTTTTACTGTTAGTAGTGCTTATAAATAAATAAATAACAGTTTTTGCATGTGTTAGTTATGTAAGAAAATAAAAATAATTTTCTTTCTTTCTTTCTTTCTTTTTCTTTCAAATAACACTTTGATGGACCCGGGGATCGATCTCGAGGCCTCGCAGTGTAACGCGCATATGCTAACCACTATACCACCAAGGCAGTTAATTAGCTGGTGCTATATATAACGTATCCAGGCCACACCTCGCAATTAGGGCTTGATTACACGAATAGTTTGTATAGGTAGGCGTAATAAGTTCACATAAAACTAGCCGTACAAGGAAACTCGATGATAAATACACTTTGCTGTTGATGTTAAGTTACGTAACGTGAATTTTAATTCTTATTATTGAGAGAAAAAAACTAGTACAATTGTTTTTGTTGTTTTTCTTACATAACTTACACACAACGGCATCTTATCCCAAACTAAGCCGAGCTTGTACTATGGGTACTAGAATAACTGATACTAATACATATATACGTTTCTTTTGTAAATACATACCTATTATACGAAGAAACAGACTCAAAACATTAGACATCACCCGTTTTATCACATTTCGACAAGAAGTTCGTAGGTTATAAAATCCCAAAGAATCTATATGCAAAAAGGTTTGATGTCCAAATTACAGCTCTGTATATTTTGTGTTTTAAGCTCTATAACTATCCATAAACAATAACATAATTTACGTCATATTTCGAACATTATCGACTTGTCAATTAACGAAAATGAAAAGCAATTTCAAATCAAGTGCACAGCATTTTTTTTTTTTTTTATACTACGCCCACAGCGAACGAACGTGTAGTCCACCTGATGGTAAGTGGAGTACAGCCCATGGACATCAAAAATCCACAAAAGCAGATTATAGATGCGTCACTGCAGCTGAGGCTACGGTGTTATGCCTCATGTGCCAGTAATTTCAGGGCCTGATCTCACCACCAAACCGGAACACAGTAATGGAAGCACTACTATTTGGCGGCAGGTTAAAGGTGAGACAGTGGTGCTGCCGCCCTTGAGCTCATTCACAAGAGCTCTACCAACAGTAATCTTTGAAACAGAGGTTAAACTAAGGTATTTGAATCTTTGATCCATAGCCAACAGGTCCTTTTCTCATTAAATTTAAATTGAGCTTGGCTACCAGTCTTATAGATTTATTTGAATATCAGTATTTTAGGTGGCACGACTGCCCCAAGACCTCTACAACCCAGTATGGGGCGATACAATACTGTTTGTAAACCAGTATGTAAAGACCGTCGCAGATTTTCAAATGACATCAGGAACCGTCATCTTCAAATGGTTTCTGGCCTTTCTAGGATATGAAGGGAAACTATCAAGGAACGACTTTAGGTCTAATGATCACCCATCTAAAGACCGGAATGATAATAATTGCTTTACCCAACAATCCACCAACGAGTAGGAGTAAAACAAATCAAATCACAATATGGCGGTATTAGTGTTCTATGCGCTGGAGATTTGCAAGCGTCGCTGCATCGTGCAATGTAAGTGGGTTATGCGCGTGCGTTGACCCCGCGGCCGACTTCAGGGTTAACGCTGCTGAGCGGTAGGGTTGCCAGTTCATATGTTTTCTATTAACCGTGTCGAGTAGATATTACTGCAAGCTACATGGTAACAAAAAAGCTACTACACAATCAATCTTAGTTTTTTTTTAATTTATTACGAGAGCCTGAATTGATAAATTAGTCATAATTAAGGTTCTATCAGGCATTTATCAATTGGCGGCTATCGTTCGTGAGCTCTTCCAAACGATGTTGAAGAGAGATACACCAGGCGTGTAGATATCAGACTCGGTTTAATTATCCTAGACTTGATCGCTGGCAGGGCCAACCTACTCACGAACGCCTCACGACCACGACTCGCTCTTTCGACTTGTCACCCATATCTGCGCGGCACTGGGCGCCTAGTACATCAACGCTAATCTGGCTCAACAAATTACTATCTAACACCGCCAAACCTCATTTACCGTGTAATGTATGAAATAATTATGAGCATTATTAATTCACCAAAATATGCAATTTTATGTTTTTCTTTTAAAAGTATGTGAAATACAAGATGGAGTGACAAAGGTCAGGTCTTAGACGCCTTGGCATAAAATAACTGCTGACTGAAAGCGGAAAACAGCAAAAGATCTCCAATCCAATTTAAATTCATTTTGTTTAGGTACATAATATACCTACATTTACAAATGGATGTGTGATCCTTGCATTAATAAGGCAATTTATATTTCATTTTTACACCATAAATAATCGTTATTTACATACATAGTCGTATGTAACCGCTGTAAATAGCTCTAAGTGTTGTAGAATCGGAGCAACGTGATCATGATAAGTCAACCGGTTCACAGATCAGATATACCATCATTACTTGGCATCTAACGATTATCTCAAGAACTCTACAAAGTATAATGATAATAAAAAATAAAGCGTAAAAAGGTTTTAATAATTCTCGACCATACAGTCTTGTATTATAAATATTATATGTGACCAAGAAAACAAATAACTGAATTGATATGTCAAGCAAATTGTAATTTATTGAGTCGTTAATCTAATATAAATCAGATCAGATTATTTAGTGAAATAGCTAACGACAAAATGTTGTTAGCAAATGCCTCAAAAGATTTTATTTTGGAGGCGTATTGGATTCAAATATACAAGGTTAAAATAAACAATAAATTAAAAACTGTAACAACTTAAGTATTTGCTTTCAATAACGTGCTATAATTCACGTGAATGACCTTTTCATTAATTAATAGTTTCTGTTTCGGCATTTTTTGTTCAATGGCATTGTAGAAGTTGGGCAGTTATTAAGAATATTTGTTATCACTTTACAAACGTTTATTGAATCTAATAATTATACCCCGTCAGTAAAATATTAACCGTGTCGAGTAGATATTACTGCAAGCTACACGGTAACAAAAAAGATACTACACAATCAATCTTAGTTTTTTTTTATTTTACGGAGAGCCTAAATTGATAAATTAGTCATAATTAAGGTTCTATCAGGCATTTATCAATTGGCGGCTATCGTTCGTGAGCTCTTCCAAACGATGTTGAAGACAGATACACCAGGCGTGTAGATATCAGACTCGGTTTAATTATCCTAGACTTGATCGCTGGCAGGGCCAACCTACTCACGAACGCCTCACGACCACGACTCGCTCTTTCGACTTGTCACCCATATCTGCGCGGCACTGGGCGCCTAGTACATCAACGCTAATCTGGCTCAACAAATTACTATCTAACACCGCCAAACCTCATTTACCGTGTAATGTATGAAATAATTATGAGCATTATTAATTCACCAATATGCAATTTTGGCCTGAAATCAAGCCCATGTTTTCCAAACATTATTAACGAAGTTATAGTGATAGTAATAGCGAGCGCGGGTTCAATGACCGTTCCAGTTCTATTCTAGTAACTACAACTAGTGCTACAACTTTGTTTCTGTGAAATTTCATACGCTGAAATAGTTTGGTTTATTTTTTTAAGTGTGCTGATTTATTTTTCAAATAGAACGTTATTTACAAAAAGAATGCAAAATATTTGTATGCTGTGCTTATGGTGTTAGTTATTTTTATTTATAAGATATAAAAATTATAGATACTTGAGGTAAACATGTTTGATTATTAGTTTTAGGAGTAGACTCGCCTGTTCTTGGATGTAAATGTATTTGAAAACGTTAGTGAAGTATAGATACGATAAGTACGTATTTCACTTTTCAAGTGTCCTCTGAATCGATATAATAATCTTATAAAAACTCCCACAAAAAATATAAGGCCACCAATGTCTTGAAAATAATGAATTCCAAATGAATGAACCATTGTATTGTAGACAAAAAACATGTCATCTGTCATAATAAATATGAGTGCACGAGTCGAGAGCGACAAGCTAACTGCGTGGGCGTAGATGTGGCGACGCGCGACGCCTTACACTGCGGCCATTGGGAAACGTGCATTCACACACGTTTACTACCTATTACATCTAAAACATAAACTATTCCACTAAACCCAATAAAACAAATCGAACGAGCTTCCACCAAGAAAAGTTTTATTGCTCAACTCTCAACATAAAACTTTTCAACATCGCCACTGAATTATGGGTGCCACTGCGAAATATTAAACGAAACGACTCCTAAATGTACGCAAACAAGGCGCATGTTTATCGAGATTGAATTCAACAGTACGATGCCAACAAAAACCGGCTCCAAAGCACCTCCAAACATGGCAATAGTGTCCTGCAAGTGGATACTTGCGATACCTTCGAAAAAAACTTGATCACAACTACACGAAACGGTCTCGCAAGCAGTTACGGCTGGTGGATAAAGTTCGCACGCCTGTTGCCTTTTATAGTTCTGGTAGCCTATCCACAGTGACGAAAGCTGAACATTAAGAAAATACGCAAGATCGACTATCCGTTGCGCCACAAACTGCGTGATCCTAAATTCCAAATGATTTAGAGATTCGTTCGTTATACTTAAGCAGCAATTTATTTATCAAGCATCAATGTAATGGAGTAATTACGTTTATCGGCTTACGAAACGCCGATATCTGCACTAGTAAGAACTTATTGCACGTCTTGCTATCATTCTACAACTTTTTGCGGCGCAGGAAAGTTGCACCGCGAGACCTATCCAGCCCTATTGTATCTATTAACCGGCTACTTTCTCATTTCTTGCCATTTACGGTCCGTTGAGAAAATCGAGATGCATTTTGCAGTATATCAGCGCATGATGAACAGACGGAATGACAGCATAACTTAAGCCCACTCAGGACGGGCTGACTCACTTCTCGTATAGTTTGTTTTTGAAAGACCATGCGAGCAATTCTGTTTCAGCTTGTACAAAAAAATAATAATATAATACCTACATTGGCAAAAAAGTTAAGCGACTGTTGCGCTTGGTGAGCAAAACGATTTAAAGAAAAACGCGGTGCTAATCCACATGGGAAGCCTTGAGCGAGGTATCGAGTTGCAGTCGCGCTGACTCCGACGGATTTAGTTACACCGACCGCGCGCCCGCCACGTCTTCCAACATACTCTTCGAATAACACACATTATTATAACTCCCTAAATTCATCTCGCTCCCTTTCGATCTAAAAGATAATGGCCATCCATCACACTTGAAGAGTTGCAAACAAATTAAAACTGCAAAACATTTTATGAAGTCGTTCAGCTCGTTAGTCCATGTTTGATAAAGAGATGCGATATAAGTATGTACGTACATCGTACATGCACGGTGGACGTGAAAATTACCGCCGATAAATTCATAAGCCCGGCTTTAGGTCTTACGAGCAATACAACCGGTCGGCGCAATCAATATGCTGCAGACAGCGGGCCACCATAAATAGAAGAAGTGGACGCGGATTTAATGATGCCGCTCCGCGAAAACGTGCCTCGCTTGTCGCTGTTATCAATCATGCTTACAGCTCTGTATCTCTGTATCGTTTCACTTGATTATTAGATTCCAGTAGGAAGGAACGGTTCGATATTTATTTTATAGCGGACCCATTCAATTTTATTGCTTGACTGGAGCGATTTATTTTCTGCAGATCTAAATGAGCCGACTTTCAGCGCCCGAGATAAAATGAAAGATCGTAACAGCAGTTGTCGTTTGTAGTGGAGTGGTTAAGGCGGGGTGTGGTGTAGAATTATGAAGTTTCGCTCGGTGCGGGTAAACGGGGCATTCTCACGCGAGGTGGAGCGAACCGAGGCGGCTCCAAGACAATACCGGTCGCGTTATTTACGCGATAGATAAGTGAAGAAAATGTTATAAATTATCTCGCGTGCAACAGTCGGTGCACGAGCGGACGTTCGCAGCACAATAGTAGCACTTCGCGCGTCAGAATAACACGAAATACCATTTAAATTACTATAGTTCGTTATCTATGTTAAAATACGATCTAAATTACACGAAATATCAATTACTAAAAGTTTGAATAAAGAGAAATTTGAATCCAATTATAATAAATTATACTTGGACTAAGTTACTACTAGAACAGAATTTAAATTAATGTTTACTTGACTGGTCATTTACATACAAGATAATTGCTTAATTAGGTAGTTGGCTAAAGCTACCATTAATTTAAAGTCAATCATGCGATTACTTGCTCATAAAAACTTTAAATGGGTATTAGACCGATAAACGTGATCTATAGGAGAAAGGCTATAGCAACAGCTTAGGTGAGACAAGTTGTGGCCCGGGCAGCGAGTGCTCGAATGCAATTATTCAATCATCGAACAGAAATAAGTGCGTATGTACAAAGGTGTATGTGTGGTGTAATAAATAACAAACAAATGCTGAGCAAAAATAGAAGCCGGCTCGGCGGACAGGGGAATGACCGTCGCTTGACACACAACTGGCTCAAGGCCCGTGGAGATTAGATACCAGCACCGCATAACAAACACACATAACGACTGACAATTGCAAAATAATCCGTGTCGAAGGAGAATAATTCTGTAAGTAATGATAATTGGAGATGAAATGTTCCTTACACAGGAAATTTTAGAAACCTCAAGTTAATAAGCAAGGGTATTTCGATTTAAGAAATTTTGAAATTAGTTTGGAGCTACGTAGTTTCAAGATATCAAGGCTAATTTCTTCGTTAAATATTGAAAACGAGATTATTTTCGTTGAAATTAAAATTAAATTCACCGGATAGCCTTGTAATTGTAGATGTAATTGCAGAATAAACGCTATTAAGTTGCTTAAACATAGTCGCACATACGATAAATGCAAAGGTCCAATGAATCAAGACAAAACATTCTAGTTCATTTACCTTGTTTATTGTTGTCATTTATTGCAATACTCATGCTAATAGCAGTTGAAACTGTGGTACTATTCCAAATACATTTGGCAAATAGCCTAGCCTTCTGAAAATCTGCCTAACGTCTCAGTTAACATGACAATTAAAATTTTTATTAAACTTGAATTAAATATTTCAGTCTTGTCAATTGCAATTACATGAATTTCCACCAAGACGAACGATACTTGATGGTACACTGCAGGCCGCTGAATAAAGATGACACAGGGGCGTAAATAACGAGACCTTAGACGGTAAGTGGCCCTATATTCAGTGTAAAATGTGTACGTGAGCAACAGTACTCTGCCCGAGGTGCAATCAAAGATCAAAGGCGACCCTTTTGCTCGTCAACTTGAATACAGACCGGAAAATTAACGAGGATTTTTGTGAACATTTATTTTGATTAGTTTTACGTTTAATACTTTTTCTTACGGTACATACTGTAACGCATTTTTACATTCTGTCTTTTGATTTTTTTTTTCTTTTTAATGCAACGATTTTGGACTTGTCATTGCATGCATTTCATCTATAGAAGACATTCTTAGTGGATGTTTAAAAAATAAATACTATACTACTTCATATTTATTATAATGAAAAGATATAGGTATATATATATATATATATATATACCTTTTCATTTTCATAATTTACAGCATTTTAATCAAATTTTAAATTTAATAAAATAAAATTAAACTATTCAGTCAAATTTCTGGTCCATGTTATTTTAAAATAATAAAACATTAGTAAACATCCTATTATGCGTAAGTATCAGATAATAACACAGCGTTTTGTTAACATAAATGTCAATTAGAATGTTACCTCATTTTTTATAGAACTGTGAGAATCCGCCATCTATTATTCATAATTAGAAACGTATATTGTCTATCTATGTACAATGAAACTATACCAAGATGGCACCTATAGATGTAACGGGTTTGATTCGGATAGCGTAACAGACGATTTAATTTAATTCAACGTGTTTGTTCTTGCTACATCAATACAATGGAGAAGAGTTCTGTCAAATGATTTCTTAGACAAGCATGTTCATTTTTATACATTTTAACGCATTTTTTTTCATGTTTGTACCCAAAATCTTCGAATCTACTGGGCTAATCTTAATGATTGATGATGAATCTGGTATGAAGATAGATCAAGTCCCCAAAAATAATATAGGCTATTTTTTAGTCACGTGCCACGCGGCCGGAAATGGATGTAAATATGTCATATAATATATACGTATTTTTACATTTGGCATCAAAGAATAAGTTTGACTCACAATGTTTTTCTCTAGAATAAGAAATTAAATAACGTGTCTCAGTGTCGATATAAAGAAAAGAAAATAGAATTTCAGAAACTTACTTTCCCTGTCTCAGTAATGTAATAAATTGTACCTTTCATTTGCAGGAATGTTGTCGAAATCACAGACATTCCAAACGTTTCTCTTAGACTTCGGTTTTGGATAGTTATTTACTTGCCGATTGTTTACAACTTATATTGTTCTGTCAGTTTAGATTGTACTGATTGTACATAAGGCAATTTATATCCGAAATATAATTAGTAGACGTAAAGTACAAAAACTAACACCATTTAATAAAATGTCTTAACAGTTCAAAGAAATTTCTTTGAATTCCGACCAGCAATTTCTTAGTTATCTACAGTTAATTATCCACTTTGCGCGCACTGACAGGCAATCAAATTATTATTTTTCTAGCCACTTGTAGGCGTGTTTATATCCGTGCTAAGAATTTCATAATTTATTGAATATTTCACTTAGCTATGAATTTAAACACTACTTCGCGAAGTTACGTGGTTTTATGCAATTCATTAACATGTTGAGAACATTTTTTTAAGTAAATATTTTGAGTTATTAAACAAACGTCGACGCAAGATGCTATTTCTTGTCATGTCTGATAAAAATAAGTGTTTATTTCATTATATTAGGTTCTTAGTACTTTAGATAGAATGGAAATTCTTACGAACACTTTAGAATTAGCATAACTTGAAACATTAGATGTAATGCAGCATTTAATATTATAAGTTTATTGCTAGCGGCGTATCACACAGATGTTTAATGCATGTCATGTTAAAAAAGTGCTATCATTCAGCTTTTTTTCTTTTAATAGTTTGATAGAGAAAACTTTACTTGCACATCAAATATACAAAGAAAAAGGTACTTAAAATTATAAAGTACTGTTACATCCCTACAAAAGGACGGCCTTAGGATGGGTCATGTCATAATAAAATGAATATTTGCCGTAGTTTATTGCATTCGATTTGTTGATTTAATTTTTTTTTTCAGTGTAAGAAATCAATTATTAAAATTATGATATCTTATTTATCATTACAATCTAGGCTATCAAGACTAATAAAGTAATATTATATTAACCTAAATATACCTATTCAGTTGGATAATACAATTTTCATTTTTCCTCTACCCAGGTGGCTAAGCGGAAAACTGCACCATTAAAACAACAGCGTCCTAAAATAAAGCGAAACTATTTACTTAAGCGCTAAAAAAGCGACATTTCACTTTCGTCTGGCTAGAACTAGAGGCGTGTCTCGTAAACCACCAGTGTACGATTAAATTACACAAAAGTCACGTTTATTCGTTAGAAAATGTAGCTTCAACCCTCCCGGCGCCACCCGTGACAGCATTTTATCGCTAAAAGTGTCAGCCTGTGTTTTTATGGCGGCGACAACAATAGCAAACTTTCACCTCTGCGAATCTTTCCAGCAATAAAAATATTTTATTGGGGATTTTACTGGACGTACAGTTAGCGCATCTTCGGTTGAAAACAATCAGCTATTAGATCTAACAAGCAAAGAGTTATGTTTAACTAATATTTACGGAAGCTAAGCTGCGATAGTCGAGTGGGAGACCGTAGGACTGCGAAGTCAAAGGTCTCGGGTTCGAACCCACGGCACACACCTCTGTAAATAAATCGTTAGGATTCGTATTTTCGATTAATGTGTGTATTTATAATATAAATTATCGTTCGCTAACGTTGAAGGAAAACATCGTGAGGAAACCTGCATGCCTGAGAGTACCTAAAAAGTGCTGAAGTCTACCAATCCTTCTCATCATGAGAAGCGGCCCGAGCCCAGCAGTGGGATATGTATAAGATACAGAGCTGCTATTATTAATATTTACGGTGCTTTGTATGAATTTCAATCAATTTTAAAATTAGAATATGGTACTGTCGAGTGTCAAACATCAGAACATGAAGTGGAAAAAACCAATAATTTTTAGATGCGAAATAAACAAGGGAAAGAATGTTGGCGTCTAACTACAATCGTCACTAACATAGCCACAATAATAACGCCTATGTGTTTTCAGCGGAGCCTAGGTATTGTAATTTTACTAATAACATTCAAATAGTTCGAGTACTGCCAAATTGGTGCAACATTTTGGCAAGACATACAAAGTACTCTTCACAATAACAACTGACAAAATACGCAATTATAAAATTGTTTTCTCATTTCAATGGCTTTTACGTCACGGCTGAAATTCTAGTAAATGTACTTACTGTTTATTTAAAAAGTTCAGCAATTTACTGAATATTTCTAGTACTTTGTTTACTGGTTAATAAACTTTGTTTGGAAATTGGAAGAACAATTTCTAACATTTCTAAAATATTTTTATACTTCACCCTCCAAAATGTCGGGACTCATTATGCTGTCAGTTATTTTGTGGTAACTATTTTTAAGGGTAACGTTATTATGCAGGCGGTTTTATTAAGTAGTCAGGTGGTATTTAAAAGTTATATTTTCTAATTTTATATGAAACTAAGTTAAAATTTACCGAAATTGCGTCGGTTATTATTTTTGACACAAAAGGTCACGAATGTCAATTGAGTCACATTGAAATACAATTTGCCTTCTTTTTTAAATAACGTTCTAGAATAAAACTACCCAATAAGCTCATAAGTCTTAGCCGCAACGTAGCGCAGACGAATTCCGATTCGAAAATTACAATATGATACTAATTACAATTGACAATAAATGGCGGGCTTAAATAGTTAAATATTAACATTTTAGACAAGGGACGACTAAATAACAATATTTTTGGAGTTCCGTAGTACCTACAAGGAACCCTTATAGTTTCGCCATGTCCGTCTGTCCGTCCGTCTGTCCGAGGCATAGCGACGAAACCGTTGGTGCTAGAAAACTGAAATTTTGCATAAACATGTATGTTAACTATACAAAGAAAGTCGTAGAATAAAATTTGGAAAAATATTTTTTTTTCGGGGAGCTCCCCTACATGTAAAGTAGGGATGTTTTTTTTTTTTGTCGCCTACCGCATAGTGTGGGGTATTGTTAGATAGGACTGCTAAAACGTTCAGGGGTTGCTAAGACAGTTTTTTGATTTAGAGATCCGTTTGCGAGATAATTAACTTTAAAGAGCAAATTTTTGTTCGAGTAGAGCGTCCCCCTCCCCCCTCTAAAAAAAGCTAAACTACTGGATCCCAAAATCTGAAAAAAATTGTGTCGGTAGTAGGTACATGTAATGAACTTTAAAGGAAACTATAGCGGATAAGTTCACTTCATTAGTTCAAGAGGAATAGGGGTCCGAAATGTCAGATGCAGTTACTCAGAATATTTCGTTCAAAATTCTTGAAACATAAATAAACATACATAATACATATATAAAATCACGCCTTTATCCCACGGGGGTAGACAGAGACGATGGAACGCCATGTGCTTCGCTCCTTACATACTTCTTTCGCTTCCTCAACATTCATACATCCTTTGAAAGTAATGACTTGTATGAAGATGTTACTTGTTTAATACAGATAGTAAATCCCTTTTAAGTCGAAATATGTTGTTACGACTAGCTACGGAACCCTACTGCGCGTGGCCCGACACGCACTTGGCCGGTTTTTATTACTGATTATCACCGCGCTCGTAGAGGTGTACCTATCACTAGATAATTCAGTTAGATATAATAATCTACTCATCCATTTGGATACAAGTTTACAACGTGAATTTAAAATCTCATAAGTACTAAGGACGCAGGAGTTTTCGTTGCCGTGTCATGTAGGCAAAAAGTTTTTTTTTTTTTTTGATTTTTGATCGATCTTGAGTAAAGTTCTACTGTAATAAAAATTTAAAAAAATGTTTTTTGTTGCCTGGAGTATAAGTACATACCTTGATCTGATATGAGTTGACTTTGTGCTTGGGCAGAAGATTGAAGGTAGAGAAGTCCAGTCTTCTGGAGAATATGCCATTCGCGCCTGCGCCGGCTCTGTAACCAGACAAAGAGAAACACACATTTAGAAACGAAAAGAGAAACTTTCTACGTAAAGAGTTGCATTTAGAAATGATTTCGCCTTAAGGGGAACTATTATCGGTTTAGAGATTCGTAATTCGTGGATATTACACCGCTAGACGTCACGTTCAAGACATTCGGATTAGGCATATTATGCTATGTAACCGAAACCATCGGATATTCGATGTAAAAGCACGCAATTTAAACTTTAACTATGTCTGAAATCAGAATCGGGATATCATATCATTCTATTGCATATATATAAGTAAGTAAAAATATTCCTTAAACATTTTTAATCGATATGGATAACCGAAACAATCGGATATCCAAAACCAAATACCTCATAAATCCATAACCATCATAGAAAACTGATTCGGATTGCTGAGCAACTCCCATCTTATCCGTGCCCCAATCGTTCTTTCCCACTTTTAACCCTTTCAGTGATGAACTGGAATCCAATTGTCTGTTAGTGCCCTTTGCTTCAGTACATTTCGTGCCGGGTAGGGTTTTGAAATGGTTTATGCCTAATCGCGTTACACCGATTTACAGAACGCAGACTTGCGGCTTTTGCGTCTAGGAAATGCAACGATTTTATATCTGATCTTGTTTTACACTTTTTAAAATACGGCTATACTTTTGTAGATTCAGTGGAGAGCTTTGTATTCAACTCGATAAGGTGGTAACTACAGGTACTAGAGAGTTCTTCATGATAAGATGACGTGACACTAAATGTTTTTTAAGACCATTACTAATAAGATTCAGTTGTTTACATTCCTTATTTAATGTATACATTCGTAAGCATAGATCACTTGAAAGGGACCTCTTTTTATTATAAATAAAACGACATCTCTGTTAACGAAATCTAACTACAACAGACAAAAAATCACAAACCAGTTTGGCACTTAAAACGTTTAAAAGGCTGTGTTAACATGTTTTAAAGTACACAAAAACCTACATAATCTTTTTAAAAACTCGTCATGCATGTATGTAAAAGTGATAATTAAAATGAGGATGAAAAGCGATCCTTTGTCGGTCCAATACGCTGTAAAGAGAAGAAAATGCATCGACAATTTTAATCATCCGTAGCAAAGCAAAAAGCGGTCTCAAGGTAACGCAAAAAAACAAGTTTTTTCATTGTCAAGGCCAACAGAATTAGATACCGGCTCGTATATCTGCGGGCGTGTCAATATAGCTCTGTTTACATTACCGAAAGATAAAAAACCGGCGATTATAATGTGACGTCGTGATACGGGTTTATTTTTTAAATAGCATAATACATCATAGATACTTCTGGGTGCTCGTGTTGATAAATTAGATTAGAATAACATACACTGGACAGTTTTTGTCTAGACGTAAAAAATACGAATATATAGGTATATATATATTGAAAACCACGTGGTTATAAGTCCTTTGAATTATTCAAATCATTTATCATAGGAGTCTCCCCGAGTGAAGTACACAACGATTCCCTACCTCCGGCGCACCCTGGGCAATTCGCGAGTTCTCCAAAGCAAATTGGCTAATCCTTTCACCACGACACGACGAAGAAGATCATACAATTTTAAGGATAAATCCTGAAATTACTGTCAAAGGCGAAATGCAAAATATCTTCGTACAGTACACAGGAGTCAGGCTCGATCGAGCTCATTTGCGACATCCTTTGTATAAAAATCGTATAATTTTTCCAAACATGCACGTTGCATTTTAAAACAATATCCCTTTATTACTCATATGGAGTTAGCAGTCAAGACTAGTGATGGAGCGGAAGTGCGCTCGACTTAATATGGGTAACCTTGGCCGCACAAAGACTTACTTCAATTTCATGAACAAAAAACGCGATATGACCGCGCTGGCCCAATTACGTAACGCGTTTGCCTTAAGTAGCCAAATCCGACACGTGTATACGAAATTGATAAATAAAATGATAACGTGTTTTGAAATGGTAAACAGATGTGGGAAATATTTGGTAGGTTTGTTTATGAGATTATTTACTGTTTTGAAAGAAGAATTTTACCATAGATATCGATTGCACATGCGTGATATTTATTTAATATAATATTTTGTTGTTTATTTTTTTTTAAACTTTTCTAACTCTACATTATTGATGAGTGAACGCGCATCAGGCCTATATCACCCAGAAGGGTGTGGCAGAGGTGTACAGAGACCACATTTCATCTGTTATGTTTAGGTCCCATTGGATAGGGGAGGCCATCCACCGGACACAATTCCAACTCTGTAGCTATTGTGCATTACCTTACCGAAAGTTCATAAATAACACTGCTCAACCCGGGAATTAAACCCAAGACCTCAGTGTGATACGCTAACCATCGAGGTAGAACGCGCTCCTAACAATAATAAGAAAATAAAGTGTAGGTCGGCCATTAATCAATCAATATATTGTAGTTAAGGGGCCAGTGGGGCCACTAGAGTTCAAAAGGACATACAAGTTATCAAATAATGAAATTAAAGTAGTAAGAATGTTGTTCGCTGGGGAAATTCCTATCAATAAACTGTGGTGTCAGAGAACAACAAAAAAAAAGGAACACAATATCTGCACGTTTATTTTGTATCAGTATCAGAGCACATATTGCTACTCCGAGCACGTGTATTCCAACGTGGATCTGATTAGACTCAGCTTTTACATTGTTAGGCTACAACAAATAAACTTTTGTCTGTCCGAATATTATGTACCAATTGTCGGTAAGAAATGTTTTGTTATAACATCGAATTATCCAATACTGAGATAACTGAGAACTGTGGATTTTCATTCTTCATCGGTGTCTTTTTTCTTAAAAGCGATAAACACTGTCTATGTCGAAAGTCTAAGTGTAAAAATATAATGTTTATTTTTTTAATCAGCAGACGTTATAATGCCTATCTATAAATACCGGGCTCAGTTATTGTATAGTAGTGTAGGTACAATAAATAGGTCCTTAAGTGCAAACTTTATACGTAATTAAATGATAAAATAATAAATAAAAGAGCTTGTTTACAGGACTAACAGTCTCGAGCTGATATAGCAAATTCAATATGGCGATGTTGGCCTTGAGTGTGGAATAAAAATAACGATGTTTTTGTCGAGTTTATTTTATATCACAAATTCATAAGTGCGGACGGACGCGCGCCTCTACCGCGATCCGCTGCGTGTATATGTATGTGTGTGTGTATGTTCATAAATACACGTGTGCATTCGATCAAAATACTGCACGTGGGCTACCAAACTAAGGGCGGTCCTTTTGTGCTGTTTTTTTGGTCTCCCTATTAGATGAAAGAGTTCTCAATTGGACCTTATTTTTTTTTAAGATAAGAATTTGTTTATTTCTCTTTCACTTAGGTGTTCAGGGTACTACAATAACAACATAAATAAAAAATACAGCCTACATGGTTACAAAACTCCTTTGTGGGATACTGGTTTCTGCAGTAGGTGTAGACCTGCGTCACAGATTTCGTTCGATTTACACGTGTTTTTTATTTAAATTGATACGTGCTGTTGTGGATTTAACCAACCTGACGATTTATTTGGGTTCATAACAATGTCAAAGTTGACCCTATTTTTGGCCCCACTGTGCGCTCGCGCAGTCACGCATCAGAGCGTCCACTGCTTATTTATGTTTTAAGTACTTTATCTAGGCTCACATTTAAGGTGCAGTTACTCACAATAATAGACATTTTTAGTCCATTACCTAAGTGCTAAAAGCACTTGCAGTCGTCCAACAAGACTTCTTTAAAAACGTTTGTTTATAAAGACTTGTCTTATTAACATTTGTGTTTAACAAACATTCGTCGCAAGGCTAACAGGTACACATAGATACCAGTATTTGTTGTTTTCATTGCAGATATTGCAAACAATCCAAAAAGTCTGCAACATAGTGTAGGAGACTTTTTAAATAACGACAGGGGTCTTTTTAGTTACCTCGCTCCACGGTAGATATATATACATTCTATTATATTCCTAGTACATCATCTACGATCATGCTCAATGTAATTTTGAGTAATCTCAATGACGATCGTACTTAATTTTGTAAAACATAAAATTGCCGCAAACGTTACACCGGGATGCAGAAATACAGATTTTATCTAGTTTGGGCACCAGTCTCCCCACAATAATCTGTGAAATGGTATGTAAATTAAGTCATGTACGAAAATTATTATTTTGGTGAGAAATAAATACCTACTTATTATTTTTATTTTTTAATGGATAGGCGATTGGCAAATTTAGTCGTCGTAATAAAGGGCATGTTTCAGATCTTAATCTACAGTCGATTAAAAGGGGCCAGGTGAAATCGAGGTTACACACGACCCTAAAAATGTAAACAAAAACACACAACCAAAACAAATAAATAAAAGTAATTGTTAAGTCACGATAACATCGCCAAAATTAATTAAAACTGTCCTCCATTTAAAATTTCATTGGAAGCAATTTAGATTGAATGTGAGCGCGACCAGGCCGTCCAGAGTTATATGGCACAGAAGCTGTTTGCTCGGTTTATAGTGAGATAAGTCGAATGTCTATTGTGATTTGAAAGTAGACACCTCAGTGGGAGCTGGCTTTGAACCGGTTCAACACTTTCTCATTCATGCAGCCCACGTACTGCAACCGGCTTTACCGACACGGACCGAAATGTAATGAACATTTTCTTGTACCGACCCACCTTATTAGATTAGAAGCGTGTAAGTACATCGTTTCTCACATGTCTGCCGCATATTATCGTGATTCATTCGTACGCGTAAAAAACAAATGTAACGCAATCGCTTTTTGTAAACAAAAAAACATGTCAGTACATGTAGCATGGTAAATACGATATTGGGAATTTGAATAAACATACCATTGTACACTTATCTGATACAACCAAACAAAGAGTTTACGTACTGTGGCGCCACAATTTACACTAGATGACCTTTACAATACTGGTCGTAAATGTTGATATGTTAATTTTGGACAACAATACCTCGTACCTACTCCTTAAACTTTTTGCTCCCACAATCAAAAACTCCTGTGTGCCATATCGTGATGCTAATACCCATAATACCTTTCTGAAGAGTTTGGCTATATAATACAAAAAGAATAATCCAAACCAGACTAGTAGTTTCAAAGATTAGCGAGCTCAAACGAACAACAAAACAAACTCTTCAGCGTTAATATACTCGTACATATCAGAATAGATAGCCG
Source organism: Hypena proboscidalis (assembly GCA_905147285.1). Lineage (NCBI taxonomy): Eukaryota > Metazoa > Arthropoda > Insecta > Lepidoptera > Erebidae > Hypena > Hypena proboscidalis. The sequence continues at coordinate 7,119,534 of LR990132.1, forward strand.
TTTCATTTAAAAGTTTATTTTGGTCACGGTCCAGATATTTTTACCCTAAACGGACTCCCACCGAAGACCTTGAGACGGAACAATTATCGCAGTGACAAAGGAAACTGGTGCTTAAAAACAAAGACACTTCAAGGTGCCATTGGGCGCCATTCAAGCATGCGTTAGACGAACGTGCTTCGAAATTTCTTAGGTCCTCGCTTACGTAATTTAGAGATGCTTCGCATGCGAATACACATATTCGTATTTACTGATATAGGCAAATTTAAGAATATTTGTTAAGCGTTGTTTTTTGAGAAAAAAAATGGTATTTTTCTACATTTAGAAAATTTTATTATAGAATAATAAAAAAAAAGTATTTTTTATGAAATAGGTACATTTTAATCCTTGGAAAAACCAATGTGTCTAAACCAAATATTCTTTCCTAGTCGTCGATAGTCAAATCTTTATTCGTCGCATCACTAGTCATTAGTATACACATGGGCATCGAAACCTGCACTGTAGACTAATACTTGTATTGATTTATAGGCGAGTTGCTTAGCGGTTCACAGATAAGCAGTATAATTAAATGTCAAAGTAATATCTGGACGCTTCTCTGGCATGTCGACGTACCCCGCTTACACGGATTCTAGGTAGACTAACGATTCACTGAGTTCAACTGAGTTGCAATAAGTGCTTGTTTACGCCCGGTATGTTCGCATCACTATTCCGTTTTCGAGCGTGGGCCTTTCTAGCCCGTCGAGACGCCTGACAGACGCAATCGCGCTGACAAACTGTCCGACCAAATCTTCGTTGTATCTCCTACTAACATGTACATTACACGGCTTTTATGTGTGTATCACGGCATCAACATCGCCTCCGCATTGTTGGAACTAATATATCACTTATATCTCTACGAGAATAAACAACTATATTAATCTCGAGCCGTTGTAAAGCGGTACGAATGCGTGGGCGCTATTGTCCATAAGCTGTTGCATCACTTACAACACGCTAATTAAATTATCAAAATGTTATTTAAGTTTATAGTTACATTTATTAACAAGTTCCTACAATAATGGTAGCTAAATGTAAATAAGATCGTAATCTCTCTCTACAGCTGTACCTATAATGTAATGAGTTTTATGGTTGTTTTGAACAATCGTTCTGAATTCGTGCTCCAAGGTCAATGTTGATTCTTTATGCAATCTAGATTAGTACTTGTTTCCTGAGAAGCTGATGGAGCATGTCCGTATCATACATCTGATTGACGTCGTCGACACTTATTGCTGTATAGTCATATACATAATTCGTGTATAAGGTCAATCTCTCTTTGTTTTTTTTTTTTTTTTTTTTGTTTTTTTTTTTTTGTTTTTTTTTTTTTTTTACTATCTTTACAAGTGCACCTACCATGTTAAAGCTCTGCACCACCCTTGGTTGACTGGTAGAGAATGCCTTTGGCATTAAGTCCGCCTCTGTACAAATTGTGCATAAAGTTTTAAATAAATAAATAAATAAATAAATCTCAAACATCAATCTAGATTAATTCTTGTTTCCTTGTCAAGTTGATTGAGCACGCCCAACGGTCGAATCCCTCTTCTGTCGTGCATCGTCGATTAAGGTGAAGGATACTAGCCCAGACTAATCAGCCACGGATTTCGTTGTTTACCGTCAAAATTACGACATGTCCCATCACTACGAGAAGGTGTGAACAGCACATAATTTTTGGTCTCTTTTTGCCTACACCTAAAAAGCGTGTGTGATTTTTAGCGGTCATAATGGTGCATCATCATCGGAACGTGCGATGTAAACACGGCAGACCTTGGCCTCCACTAAACAATGGTCCGGAGCGGCGGCCTCACCAAATTCGATTACCTAACAATCTCAGGCGTCCCGGCTATTTCGCTCACGATTTTTGTTATAAAAGCAAACTGCGCGCCTACGTAATACATATATAATTGCCTTTTACGTTCAAACAAAAACCATAACTATATAGATGTAACAAAAAATAATATAATAATACGTTTCAACCGGCACGTATTCGAGTTAAATAAATCAAGGAATATGTATCAACGATGAGAGTTAAGATAATTATAGCCGGTTATGCTGATTGATGTATTGTTTATTTTAATAGGTTATCGGATGACTAAGAAATATGTACGCTCCAGAAGATTACCATAATATGGTAATCTTCTGGAGCGTAAATATTATTTAAAAAAGCGTTCATTATAATTCTCAGAACATTCCGTTTCTCAAACAAAGAATGCGATTGACCAACGTTTGTGAAACTGTTTACTTTACTATGCCGCCAAAAGGTTCCAATTAAATATTTTAATACTGTCGCTAGATATTTGTGGGAGTAGAATTTTGTGTCGGCCCTAATTGACAATAGAATGGATTTTTTGTCGGTCAATAACAGTAACTGTTGCGTTGCTTCATTTTTCCATTTATATTTTTAGTACGTACGAGTTTAATTGAAAAATTGGATGAGATGTGGTACAAACAAACGGGTAATAAAAATAATTAGGCAATTAGTTCAATTGCGTACGGGGTCGGGGCGATCGATCTCAGGCTATCTTCATTACGACTTAGGGCTGCCTTTATAATTTGCCAAGGTCTAAGAGTTCGAGAAAGAAAAAACACCGTCTCATCTTTTATCTTCCTTTTTGCCATATTTTGTGGATTAAGGATGTTCATGGGGTCTATTGTATAGTAGCCACATCCACTTATCATAATCGGAGATAAATACGCCTCTGCTCATTGAGCTATTATTACTACGTATAGAGAAGACACCGCACACAACTACTGTGTTCCGTCTAAGTGCGGTGAATGCACCGCACTGCACTCATTTGCTTGCTAGCTCGCAAGCACGTAAGTCATATTCGTTTCTTATAGGAAAACCACGCAATATCTTGTTCAATATGCCTTCGTGTGTGTTACGATATTGTAGTAATAGTTCTAGAAATACAGCAAAGTCCAAAGGAATAACTTTCCATTGGCCAGTAACTAATAAATCATTTTAAATCTTAATTCAAGAAAAATGTTTTGCGTAGACGCCATGTTGCTTCTTATGTCATAGACTAAAAGTTAAGATGTGACATTATGTATAATATTAACAAGTGTAGGTAGAATTACCAGATTTTTATTAATGGATTACAGTAATTTAACCCTTTAAAAAAAAATAACCATCGGGGGTTATTAAAAGTTTTGAAAATATTTAAAAAATCAATTATTGAATAAATTAAAGGAATTTACAGAAAAATTATGTAACTACATAAACATAAATAATGACTAATAATAAAACTATATAACACACACACATACAATCATTAAATAATTAATAAAATGAAATAGAATAATAAATCACATTATTGAATTTTGTTACATTTTGTTCATTCTAGGTTGCCTCACCTGACCCGTAAAAATAGGAAAAAAATGATAAAATTTGTCCAAAACAACGCAGTGAAGAGACCTGTTTACCATCCGATTATACTTATTTATGTTCGTTGCATTTTCGCTTAGAGGATAAAATATATGCAACAAAAGCGGTAAATTTGCTGTACCTTGTACTGATGTAAGTTGCAGTAATTAATTTTAAAAGTTACAGTAGGTCATTGCCCTGTTATTAATTTGAATATGCATAATATAAATATAGTGTCGCCTCTATGATGTTTACATTGCACCTGACACACCCGCCGCTTCCCGCGCGCCCCGCACACCGCGCGTGCGGCATAGATGTTTGTTCGCGGTGTCTGTTCTATACCTATACTTCAATGCCTCTGCTATATGTATGTTGTTGTTGTATAAAAAATTTTCCATGTTACAATTTTAGTAAACACGCCTCTGCTAGGTATATGTTGTTGTTGTATAAAATAAATTTTCCATGTTACAATTTTAGTAAACACTACTAACCAACTAATTTGATAAGTAATCCGATTACACGTGCAAATTAATGGTATCAGATATTATTTGAAATAATAGTTCAAAATAATATTAGCATAATAAAATAATGTTACTTAATTAAATTAAACCAAGCGTTGAATTCGCTCGCTTTATTTTTGGTTGTTTAATTTAAAAGATATAATGAATTTCAGCAACCAAAACTCGGCAATAAAGTGTAACTATATTTAGTGCCACTTTATAGCTTAAGGTAAAGCATTAACAGATCCTTCTTTGTTTAAAGTTTAACCAATACTTGACTAAAGATCTGTTTTTTTTTCCTATAGATTACTTATAAAGAAAGGACTAAATAGACACCATTATTTTACAAAATAGCATGCGAATGCGGTGCCAGGCTTTTTTATGGCCTTTATGTCCCATCACCTGCACCATAGACGACCTGAGGAGCGCCACCAAAAATGCCGTTCTGGTGGGAAGATATTGGGCAGATATAATTTAATATTTATGCATTTCCATGTGTTTTCCATTGCCACGCAAAAAATAATGGCTATAACTGTTTATCATAGATATTTTCTGCGGTAAATATATGTATAGTATATTTTTTTTTTTTTGAGCTACCAGCCCTAAAGAGGACAGACACCGAACATAATACATTATATTGCTTAATCTACAGAACAAACGTAGCAATTGAGTTCCAATAAAAAGAAAACGCTCGCTTTTTATATAAACAGTACAAAACTCGATAATTCTTTTCAGATAAATGTCGATAGCAACCCTGTGCGTAAATAAAAAAAGTTCTCTGACTCACAGTCATCCATAACGATGAATAACTGTTATATTTTTGGACCATTTGAATCAACTGCTATGTAAATAAATATGATAAAGGAATGTACTGTACTTTATTTAATTTTATACCGCAACGTTATTAATTATGCTATTATGTACTTCAATAAAGTGTAAATATTATGGTTGTGAGGAGAATGATTCGTTGATAGAAAATTGTTTTATCGCGGTTATTGAGTTTGCTATGTTATAACAATGTTTTATTGTTTTTTACGTTTACGAGTTAGGTAAGGTTTTGTGGTAAAAAAATGACTGGCAGTGGAATCATTACAATTGTATCATGTTCTAGGTACCTAGATAGTTTTCTAGGTACTTATAAAAAAAAATGTCATGTGGTAGTATAAAATCATTATTAAAATTATTTGCAGAAGCGAATCGTGCGTAGAATGCGAAGACGAGAAAAAAACAACAGGTTTTGTATGATTAATTGCCCTATTGTTAATCGCCATCGATGTCAATATTCAGAGCCGGTCAAGTGTGATCTTAGTGTTCCGTAGTTTTTTTACCACCGTACTACTAAAAAAATGGCATAATCGATCTGTATATCTGACCGCGAGGTCGCGGGTTTGCTTCCCGGGTCGGGTAATGTGTTATTTGTGAACTTGCCGTCAGGAAATTCACAATATCATCACGGAGTGGGCATTGTGCCGGGTGGATGGCGATTGGCTAGAACCTAAACATAACAGGTGAAGTGTGGGTGTTGTAAACCTCTGCCACACACTTCTGGGTGATATAGGCGTGATGTTATGTATGTAACAACGTGCTATTGTGAGGATATTTCCATAACAGCATCAACAATTTTAAACCCAGCTGGGCCTCATAAACAGGGCTATACTTAACACCGTATAGTTAAATAATTTACTTCTATACGTATTTATTAACTTTGATTATTTTTATAGCATTTAGCTATGCTTAGCAAATTATACTAAGAAACAGTTGAAAAAGATATGGGACCGGCAGGATTTGAACCTGCGACCTTACTGCACACCGGGCAGGGCAGCCGCTCTTAGCCATCCAGCTACGGTCGCCTCTTACCGGCACCCTAAATTTCTCAACTGTATGGTACGTCATTTCGTGACGTCACGTTCATCCATTTGTTCCTATCTTAAGTAGGATACAGGTATTTTATTAAGTTGCTAAATTTAAGAAAAACTATAAATTTTTCGTTGGTTTGTTAGTGACTCACTCTCGAAATGGCTCGTCCGATTTGTATTTAACAATCTCTGTTGGCTAGTTTACGTCTAGCTTGTCATTCAGAACCAAATACGATGCAAAGTTTCTAATGACTCAATTGTTTTCAGTATAATATACAGGGTTATTGGGTAAGTCGACCTAGATCCGTTAAGAGGTGGTAGTTTCCATCATTTCTGACTGATCTGACTATGAAACACCCCACCCTAAACCTAACCGTTTTCGAGATATTGGACTTAGAAGGTTTTTTTAAAAAATATCCCGATTTCTTAACTATAGCCTATTTTTTTTGTATCCTATGCCTTTTATTTTTTTTTAATTCTGATTTTTGTGTGCCAGATAAGTTTGTTTATAATTCTCAACCCAAAAAGTGCAAGTATCTGAACCAATGGGATCGTAGTAGACGATTGATACCGTAAAAAAGTAATTAATTTGAAAAAAAAAATTGTTTCTTTTAGTAATATTTAAAAAAAAATCTATGGCGTTAGTTCTGCAGATATTTTAAATAATATCTACGTTCCATTAGCTATCCAACAAGGTATCACAAGCTAGGGTCTTATCACAATTCATAGAAAAAAAATCGATAAAAGGCTCCCAGGTAGTAAAAAAAAACAATGGTACTTAAGATTAAACTTCTCTTTTGGGCCAGGAAACGAAATAAAACAATACAAATAATTATTAAACAACATTTATTTAAATTTATAAATCTTGTTCTACATGGCCGCCTATGTTTCGCACACACACTCTCATTCGGTGTCTTAGTCCGCTTTTAACTACTACAGTCGTTGAATTTCGTCAGCAGCCTCAATAATCTTCTGTCTTAATATGTCAATAGTTTCAATTGGATTATTCTCATTGTAGACTAATGTCTTCATGTGTCCCCACACATAAAAATCCATGGGAGTCAGGTCAGGACTTCTTGCTGGCCACGGTATGGGTCCACCTCTTCCGATCCACCTATTAGGATACTCGTTGTCTAGCCATTCCCTGACCCCTCTTCTGTAATGTGCAGGGCAACCGTCGTGTTGGAACTTCATGTTTCTAATCAGATTTAGGGGTAAATCCTCTAATAAATTTGGTAACTCTTCTCTTAGAAAATGTTCGTAAAATTCTCCGTTTAAATTATCAGGTAGAAAGAAGGGCCCAATTAATTTGTTTGCTATGATTCCCATCCAGACATTTAAACTAAATCTTCTTTGTGCGGCTTTTGTCCTCTTGTGGTTAGGATTTTTTTGCGCTTTTGGGGCCCAATAATGAGCGTTGTGGTAATTTGTAATTCCATCTTTATCAAATTTTGATTCATCTGTCCACAAGATTTGTTTTAAAAATGCTGGGTCTTCTAAATCTCCATGAAGCATAAATCTACAAAAGTCTAACCTCCTCACTGGATCTCCCTCTTCGATAACATGTACTGGCGTGTAGTGATAGGGGTAGAGGCCTGCAGTATTCACCGTAAACCACACTTTCCACTGCGAGAGTCCAAGTTCTCGGGCAACAGCATTAGTTGAAGTAGTTGGATCCGCTCTAAACCGTTGAACTATTTGATTATCTTCATCTTCATCATCAACAATGATCCGTGGTCGGCCTAGGTCTGCTCGACGCCTTAAAACAGAGCCAGTCTCTCTGAGTCGCCGGTAAGCGCCGTCAAAGACAGTGACATCCGGTATTCGGCGGCCGGGATAACGTGCAATGTATTCGTCACGAGCTCGTGCAGAAACACCATTGCAGTACCCATAACAAAGTAGAATATCCGCGTATTCCTCGTTCGTGAAGGTTGCCATCTTCAACAGTTCCAATTCAGAAGCACAATTCAAAGTCCAGTTAACAAGCACAGTCACAATTTGTAGGAAACAGTCCAGAAATACAAGCCAAGTCGGGTAAGAAATGAAGAGCACTAAATATCGCATCTACTACGGACGAATCACGGAAGCAGACTAAAACGAAACAATAACAACAAATTGGCCGGGATTATTTTATCTCGCTTGCACCTGGTCAGTTTGTCCCGCTCGCACGCACCACAGCTCCGTGGAAGAACAATAGGACCAAAGAACCCAAATTTGTACTGCTACCTGAGAGCCTTTTATCGATTTTTTTTCTATGAATTGTGATAAGACCCTAGCTTGTGATACCTTGTTGGATAGCTAATGGAACGTAGATATTATTTAAAACATCTGCAGAACTAACGCCATAGATTTTTTTTTAAATATTACTAAAAGAAACAATTATTTTTTTTCAAATTAATTACTTTTTTACGGTATCAATCGTCTACTACGATCCCATTGGTTCAGATACTTGCACTTTTTGGGTTGAGAATTATAAACAAACTTATCTGGCACACAAAAATCAGAATTAAAAAAAAATAAAAGGCATAGGATACAAAAAAAATAGGCTATAGTTAAGAAATCGGGATATTTTTTAAAAAAACCTTCTAAGTCCAATATCTCGAAAACGGTTAGGTTTAGGGTGGGGTGTTTCATAGTCAGATCAGTCAGAAATGATGGGAACTACCACCTCTTAACGGATCTAGGTCGACTTACCCAATAACCCTGTATATGTTTATGTCAAAGACAATAGTAAAAAGGTGACTTACGCAAACTATTATGTAAAGATAGCGGTAGTATAATGTACCTAGTACATAGTGCGATAGGATTTGTCATACAATAGGATAACAATGTTTGAAAAATAACAAAAAAAAAATTCTTAATTTTGGTTTTTGTTGAAAAATATAACTGCATAAAAATTGACACGGTGGTGTTTTTTTTTTTTTTAGTAGTAAAAATAAATCTTACTGTCAGACATCTACATTGTTTATTTAATAATATATCTACATAAAGAGACAAGTTATCAACCAGCATTCAAACAAAAAAAAATACTATAACAAAGTAAATCAGACATTACTCATGTATTTATTTTAACAAAGACAATTTTTTATTCAGCAGTCGTGTCACTTTTGACGACTAAAAACAATCACGTCGAAGTCCTTTGAACATTGTTGAACGAAGATTCAGCCTTCAAATTCAAAACAGATAGCGTCCAATCTATTTCAAAAATCGAACTAAATGACATTACAGTAAGGATCACAATAAGGATATTGAATGTTGATGATAACCAGCCAGTGACTACTTGTTTACGTTTTATGGTAGGCTGGTTGCGGTTTCAGTTCTGGAATGTCAAAGGTAGTCATAGAGATAAAAGTAGTAGTGTAAACAATACAAGATTGTTATGAAAACCTGTTTGGTGTTGACGGAAAGAATTTTTATTTGCCAATTAACACTATCATGACTTAATTACCGTGATGATTAGACAGAGGTTTGTAAACACATAGCTCCAATTTTACAGGTGTAAGATAAACCTTATTGGCAGGATAATTTAGTTAATTATAAATTTATTGTTATTTTTCTTTTATATAAATTTGGTCTAGACCGCCACTGCTAAAATTTATATGTGCATGCTGTGCTCACTATTTTACATTCAGTTTGTGAGCCGTAAAAAAAAAGCATTATACAAACAAAAATGAAACTGCTGTGTTCCTTTTTCAAGTGTAACTTGTATCACTTTAAAATTTAGTCAGGTTATACCTATTTTATGGGTCGGATAACTTTCCGGAACCTCAGAAACAGGCCTTTACCATTCAGCATTATGTATTATATTTTTTTCATTTTTCTCGGTGGAATATTGATATTTAATATTTTCAAAATGTTACTTCTTTGTAAACCTATTTCATGTCGGCAGCAAGCTGGGTCACCTCTAACCTACTGCGAAATACAAATGCTAGCACTACTGAGTTTCATAATGGCAACCTGTTTCAGCATACTTGTTATCAAGAATGTTATATTTAGACCAGTGCGCACGATACTTTCAAAATATTGATATTTTAATCTGTATTATTCTGTATAACACAATTTACTACGGTTATTACTAACTCTAGTAGATTAGGGTAGGGCAAAGCCGGTTTAATTTGCTTCACATTACCAAGGAAGTATTTATTTAAAGTATTACCAGTTTATTTTACTGAAATCCAACCATCCTACAGTTTGTAGCTTCTGACTGTTGACCTACTACTGCCTGATGCTTCAATAGATCATCAAACGAGTCAAAACCAATAAAAACAAACAAATTGAACTTTTACGTATAATCAAAACATATGCACCATCTGGTTGCAATAATTCAAATAAATAACAATATTGTCCTTAAAACATGTTAGCATATGAAGCAATGCAAATCGCAAGCCACTCCTTTTAAGGTTGTTAAGATGTAAACAAACAGACACTTAGTAATTCTATTAGTGTAAAACAAATCAACAGTATGCAATTTTCATATAACGGGTGCGCAAGCGCAGACGCTTAAATCACTGAACTGATGAGTGTGGGAAACATTACGTAATTATTATGACACAGTATAAACAAAACAGCAAGCCCATTTCTTTTTTTTTGTTCGTGTAACCTGAATTATACACGTGCTAATTCTTATCATTTAACATTTTATGTTGTTTTATTCTTGGAACAAAGTTCTTTCATCCATCGTCATTCGGATATTTTTCAAATGCTAATACAAAATAACAAAGTTAAGTATCTCATTAAAGATGTTTAAGTAATTACAAATGAAGAATTATCATACAGTTAAAACCGAAATCAATCTAACGAACCGTTTATTTGAACACAGATTTACCAACTCTACAATTAACTAAGCAAACATTTACTGGCTTGCAGACTACGTTTCCATAATTAGCTCTTAAAAGCTTAAGTTGATTATGTGTAAGGCTTCGAATTAGATTCAGGTGTATGAACTGTTCAATAGATGTAAAGGTCTAGCAACATGTCGTTACATAATAGAATATGGACATAATTTATCTTTGCCTATTCCAGTACCAGGGTGCGCTAAACGTGCGATTGATTACACGTATTCAGAATGTGCGTTCAAATGTAAAATTGATAAATTGAGGCTATAGTTCAAGTTGTGGATTTAGTCTTACTGTTGCTTTGAAAGCTGTGGTCTGGCGAGATCTAAAATATCAATAATACAATATTTATCTATTGAATAGTATTCATGTTACATTATTTTGTAAATGCAGCTGGGCAGTCAGTTCTACCGTTTTAGATGGTCATAGTATTATATTCACTGACAATTTCTATTTTTTTTTTATCATACAATTAATCTTTATTTACAGAAAAATATACATATAGTATCTTAAATTAAATTAGACCTATAACTTAATCTCTGTCAGAAGGCCTCGTTCCCAAAAAGCTGGCAGCATTACCGCGTTGTATTGCGATACCTACTTAGTCGCTGGCCGAAATATAATCCAGCATTTTGAGAACGTGTTGCACTCAGTTTAATTTCTAATTATAACTGAGTACCTAATAATATATTAATTAAAAATTACATGCAACAGCAATCCGCGCTGTTAACTTCATCTATTAAAAGATTCTAAAGCAATTACAGACCGCTTGTTTAGTTATTTCCGAATGAACAGGTTCTATTAGCATAATAATATTATGTAACCTTATCTCTAGTTGATGTTATATGTATGAAAAGTACAAAAATAACCGTCCGCCGCATATGGTGCAGTAAATTATGAACACTAAAAAAAAAACCACAAACGTTATAAGTTTTATGAGGATGTGCGAAGAGGCATGTTTAAATTTCATGACTGAAAAATGTGTTGCGACTCTCGAGTTGAATTAAAGTGGCTAATTGACTTTTTTCAACAGTGTGCTTCACAAGTGACAAGCACCTAATTGAAGCCCTTAATTTCGTAAGTAAACAAGGACATAAAACCTCACAACTTATTGCTGAATTCGATGTAGATAAGCCGAACCAAACCTGCTGTTTAAAATGAAAATATCAATAAACTACATGTTAATAAGAAAAGAAAGTGTTTACAAAAATCAGCCAGTAACTTTTACAAAACCTGAATTCCATTTTTAAATTTCTCAGTGGTTATTTTGCAGTCAATATTTTTTTAAATCGAAGTCTCACATGACACGGATAAACAAACACATCTAACAATACTCCATTACTCATTTGTTTTGCAAGCTGTCAAACTCGCTACCGAAAACAGTTCAAGCATTTGTCTGACTGCTAATTTGTATATTTACTTAATAAAACAGAAATATTATTATTTCTTCCTCGCATTACTCATAACTGCAGTAAATAGATATAATTATCAGTCACACATTACTATGTTTATGACAGGAAATAAAAGTGAAGAGCTACAACAATGTTTCAATTGTACTGCAAACAATCAGTCTAGGTATATTATATAGTGTAACACATTGACCTTCCTAACTATGTATTCGTTGAGTATGGTTAGTACTGCCATACATAAAATGCTGTTTTATTGCACCGTACGTGCCGCAACAACGCAATAGTTTATTCAAAGTATTGACATGTTTACGCGCGTTGTGTCTCTAGAAAATTCTATACTTTATGATAATTATCTTTGGCAACTGAAATACTAGCGAGTCGTGTGGAAATTTACTCGAAATATTCTCGAAATGGCTAAAGGCACTTAGTAGCGCATAGCATCGTAATTATTTAGACGTAAACATGCCGCAAATTTAAAGGTAATACTGCCACTAAACGTAAATTATTAAAAATTTTAGAAATATGAGCTCATGTCTTATGACTGTATTTTTCCAGCCAGATATCAAATTAATAAAGCAATCATTAAAATGTCTGGTGAAATAAATATCCGACTATTCGATTGCAGTTAGTACAAACACATAGCTGTTAATAATAGCCGGGTTACACTTGATACGATATCAAGTTAACGAGTCAACGCAACTATAAATCTGCTGTGGACGTCATTCTCGGTGTGGTGCAGCCAGCAATTTACAGCGAATATATTGCAAACAATCACGACCAACTGACTCGCCAATGAGACAGGACAAACTTAGAATTTATTACACTGAATTATCATTCAGAGACGCATAATCAGATTACGTATCGTCACGCCCGGTTTAATATTCAAATTGCCACTAATGTTGTTGTTGAATAGGTACTGAATTTAACTATAGTGACATTATTCGATTTAAACCTTTAAGAGCACATTCAAAATTCGGCTGCAATAAAAAATGCATGTTGCCAGACATTTCGACTATTTTCAATACTTGTGGTGGAATGTTAGAAACGTACATACAAATAAATGAAAAGAAATAGATTTATTTCACAGTAAAGTTCGAAGTCAAGTAAGTTCTGAAACTGTTTTAAAAATTTGAGAAACATTAATCTAAAATGATTGCTGCCATTAAATAAAGGGGAAAACATGTTTTTTTCCAAAGAATGATAATTACATACTTAAAAGATTAATTATATCATCTAGCAATGGGAAATTCAATATTTATGTGGACAACTTCTAAGATAGGTAACAGACACCGTTATGTAATTAAGCGTAGAAGACTTTGTAGCAATTAATTTTATCTGCGATCATAATTATGGTTAAACAAAGCCACTTTCTGAGTCAAAAGTCAGACGGGGATCGTAAAATGTGGATAAAATATGACTTCCAACATTCCTTTTGCGAATTGATAAAAAAGAAAGAACAAAAGATTTAGCAAGTAAGAAATAAATGAAAAATATATTCGATGAGACATATTAAAATAGCAGCCCTGTATAAATGTCCCACTGCTGGGCTCGGGCCTCTTCTCATGATGAGAAGGGTAAGGCCATAGTCCACCACGCTGGCCATGTGCGGATTGGTAGACTTCACACACTCTTGCGCACTTTTTAGGCACTCTCAGGGATGCAAGTTTCCTCACGATGTTTCCCATCACCGTTATAATAATAATTTATATGATACACACATATCTTCGAAAAGACGAATCTTAAAGATTTATTGACAGAGGTGTGTGCCGTGGGTTCGAACCCGAGACCTTAGACTTCGCAGTCCTACGGTCTCCCACTCGGCCATCGCTGCTGCTTTTGTCATATCGGTACAAAATATTCACAACATTGTCAAACGTTATAAAACTATAAAATATACGATTGATCGGACATTAAAAAATACGAGAGGACTTTAAAATAATGTCTACGTGATTGTAATACTAACTATGAATAACTGATTGTTTTGTTAGCCGAGGTTTCGTGTTTTATACTATTTATAGAATTACTACCTACTAACAAAGTTATTTGTGTTATTTTAGAGTTTTTATTATATCTAAAACTTGCTTCTGCGCCTGTGGTACGTAGATAAAATAAAGCCAGTATTATTTCTGGGGTTGATCTACCTCCAAAGTTCCACACCTATTTCATTAAGATTGGTCCAGTAGATTCGAAGATAGTTATGTACAAACAAACAAAAAATCTTGCCTCTTTATAATAAGTGTAGATGTTAGACTACTTACTTAGCCGATGGAAAGGGACAAGCTATTTTAGTGACAGCTTACCATCCTTAAATGTAATGTTTTTTTAAAGTTAACCTAAAAAACTATAATTGAAAAATTGTTATAAAATTGCAACATGAATAAAATTAGTGGGCAAAAAGATGAGAAAACTGGTTCAGTGACAATAATATCAAATTGATTTGTGTCCTAAGTTCATTATGTTTTAAACATAAAAACATAATTAAGTCTGTATACATAAATAGCGTGAACACATAAAATTAGCATTTTAATGACTCACGGGCATGTTGCATAATGTTTTGTGATTTTTGTAACGCTAAAAAGGAAAACGGCCACATAATAAAATTGTTTCTTTTTAATTATATGTCGTTATTCTGTTCAAAGGTATTTTGGTGAATTTTAATAAGATTTCGTTTGGAATTACGGAGCAAGTTTCTATTTTGGGATGTTTAAGGAGTTTTCTGCATAGATTGGTATCTATAACTTATTTTTTTTTTAATGGTCGTGAAGCCTTAATAATAAACATAATACTTTAGTCTTTGCAAATAAAAAATATTGGAAAGATTTATTTTGACTTTAAACAAAATTTGGGTAGCATTGTTTTGTTTACGTTTGAAATTTTTAATTTTTGCTTATATTTATTTTTAAAACTACCAAAAAAAAAATGCCTGGCGTATTCCATTCAACCATGTTACCGTAAAATTTTACAGAACCAAAAAATTACGCTTTGTTATTGACCTTTCTTAGCAATCTATTCAGTTAACAAAATAACGACTTGTTAGCTGAATCGATTGATATGAACCTGATATCGATATATCGAATAAGAATAAAACCTACAATAATATAATTATCTTAGCTCCAAGATACGCGAATGCAACAGTAGATCTGACCTTTTCTAAGGGACAATGAACGCGATAGGTGTACAAGCTCATTGAACTACTGAACTTTGCCAGCGCTCGATTGCTCCATCCGACTCACGCTCCCTTAATGACATTCTCTAATACCTACTTCAGTAGCAATCATTTACTCCATATTAAAATACATATCTGAATATGTATGCTACAGGTTGAGTTTAATTAAGTTACATAAATCATCTAAAAATAAATTAAATTGTTGCTATCCAGAATCGAGATCGGTGACAATGAATTCTGTGATTGATAGCTTCGGTTATTTATATTCGTACTTAATGTTTTATGACAATGGAATATAATATAAGAATTATTAGAAATTTATTTAGATTTTTGAATAAAAATCCTCAACTTTTATAAAAATAATATTCGAATCAAGTCAAGAATCTAGAACGACACGATCCGTAGCCGTCCGTACAAGAAGCTCCTTAGCCAAGCGTGTCCGTTGCCTGGCATTCAACAACAAGGTACTTCAGGTACACCCTTATTATTCGAATTTCTGCCAAACTAACAATAACATTCGAGTTGAAATTCAATATTTACCGAGAAAACGTTGGTTATGCGATTGCGCATGTAGTTTGGTCAAACAACAAGCCGGAAATCGACGAGTCAGCATGTTGCAGAGCATCGAGAAAGAATTGACAAGTCTCCGAAGCGGGAATGAAATGAAAGTGATTGCCTTCGCAGTCGGCACGGCAACGTCGCGCGATGCCTTATATTTAGCCCCGGGAACATAAAGCTTTGCTTACAAATTTAATTGCATCGGCGATCGCCCGCCGCGAGACGTAAATAGCCACAACTCGTCCCTGAACCTACCCGAACTTTCTCCCACTGGCTGCACTGCGAACACTGTGAAAATATTTGTGAGTTTGTTTTTAAACGACTGCGACTCCGCCGCGTACAACTATCCGGCTAAGTGCACTGATGCACTTACAAGAAAGGGACGTTTACCTTTTGTCCCCTTCCCACGCCGTATTATTTTCATTGCAGTTACAAATTGTATAAGCTTTCAAAGTTTCATGCAAAGCTGTCGCTTACATTATTACGAGGATAGTCATCGTCTGGCGAGAGCAGAACTGCCAAGAGTCATTTTCAGAATTAATGGATAAATTATGCATAGTTCGCTCTGAATTGTCGCAACGCTGGACTGCGTAATGAACTTAACTGCAATACTGACCATGTACGTGGAGCGACGATAAAATACCGCATTTCATATACATTTTCCAATAAAATCAAACCAGTTACCAGTCTATAAGAGTAGATACAAATTGGTAATGAACGTTTGAGAAAGACGAAATAAATGGTTAAGCAGAATGCGCAACAAAACAAGACGCTTTAGAACGCCGCTTGAAGTGCCATTAATAAATTTTTGAGCAGTAAAGTGCATCCTAGTCATAGGGTTGCATCGATCATTTCGAGTCAGACAGACGTCGCGTGAAACCGAATGCAGGGGGAACATACGTCTGTGTGTAGTGTAGTAGGGCATATTGGTGCGTGCCCACACGCGCACTCACCACACAATGCATACAATGCACACGTAAATACATCTTCGCCCGACTCCACTATGCATAATCACGAGAATTTGCAAGTAAAATGACGAGACACGGCACTTTTTAAGCTTTGCAAATGTAAAAACGCTGCATTGTGTGGCTAAACCGAGTTTTGGTCTCTAGTGTGGTGAACCAAAAAAATTGATACAAGGTCGACAAGAACGGGTGACAGGGTTGAATAGTGGAGATGGACGTTGCTCTGTTACAGATCGGGGGTTCGAGAGGGTTTTGTATTTGGATGCAATTTATGCAGGCATGCGCCGTTGCGTCGATCACGCCCTAAAAACGGCGCTAACGAGCCGTGCCGGCTACCAGCGCAGCGCCGCCGTCGCGACTCGGCCGCCTCGCGCCGCCACCGCCATGGGAACGGAAATCACCGGCTCTTACTGGCGGGAAATCCAGACACACTTCAGACAATTGTAATGGGACCACTAATGTCCAGCAAAAAACATCGTGTGTAATACCAGAAAATTATTGCAGCGGTTCCAATAACAACCTCCCTGAAACGACTTAATTGCTCAGCAATTTCAGTTGTATGGAAAGCGTAATAGGCACAATATGAATTTCAATGTAACAAGTTTTTAACTGCTCTTTTTTACACATTGGGTCGCGGCATTTCAGATTCTAGATTTCTAGATTCTCTCGCATGTTTGTAGTTTGCTAGCCTTTTCCATAAATGTTTTAATATAGTGATGATTCTGGGACCAACACTGCTTCACGTGCAATTTGAGCCACAACGAAGTCTCCATCGGGATCTAATAAACCCATCCACCTATGGACCGCGCGTCTCGTTTTTCAGTCACGAACTCACGAGCTCCTCACTCAATCTTTATAAAATTACCGCGTTATTTATTTACAGTTAATAGCTGCATAACATCATGCGCATTAAGAGGTAGCTTGTCACAGCCGCAAGTGTGTCGAGAATGCACCAACTCGTTAGATAAATGCAATAAAACTAGACAAAATCAATAAAATCTACAACGAGGTTAATCGTGTTGTGTCTAAAGAAAAAATGCAATGTTTAATTCAACAAACATGCTTGCGCTGTGTTTATTTTTTATTGCGTGTCAAGCGTAAATATCGGCTGAAATAACTAACCACTAGATTAAGTCCAACATTTTTTGTTGTTACCAAATTAAGCTTAATTTCAGACTGTCACTACAAAATACATTAGCCGTTTTTTAATCTCAGTTCACATCGTAACGACTGTAATAATCATAATCTTGAATATCTTGATTAGAGACGTGCTAATAACATTCCAAATAATATTTGCGTGTCTAGAACTCGATTAAATTTAGTATGTTCACGACGTTTTCAATGCAGTGCAATGATATGATATCCTTTAAGAGGCCTCCCTCCAAGACTGCTTTACGCGCGACTGGCGACTGACTCACTCGTCGCGCCTCAGACATGCTAAGGACTGTACTTATATGTAATTTAAATAACTACACATACTTTATTTAGCCGCAGCTTTACTACACAGTCGTTATTTACATTGCTAATTATATTAACTCCGAATTTGGATTTAAGCGGCAAGATTTTTGTATATCGAATCAGAATCAAGAAAAAAAAATACCGCGAATAGTGCCGATTTTTGTTTCGAAACTTACCAGCCAGCTTTTTACTTTTAAAATATGACCGTGGCGTGGCGCACAGGAAAAGAATAATAAAATTATGTAGACTTCTTTGTTGTTTAAAAATAACAATGAAAAACGATTTGCGGTAATATCAAGGCCTCGTCTTGTTTATGTTGGCCTGAAGGCTCGGCTTCAAGGCCACGATGCTATACTAGCGTAGCGAGCGCCTCATGGAACCAAAACAACCGTGTTTTTATAGCGCATATTTTTTGTGTATGTATGAAAAAATATACTATTTTGCTCGTGCAAAATTATGTGAATTACAAATATTTTAAATGGGCACGGAAGGTGTATTGTTTTTTGTTTAGTTAATGTCTTATATTGAGACAGATGTTTTGTGCAGCTGTTTCAATTTGTTATGATAAAATGTAGCATAAGACAATAAATCGATACATCCCACAAAATTATTAAAATCCTATTTTCTACCAATAGAATACGGATATACTATCCAATCCACACTCCAATTTCTCCCTGTATGATGCCGTGTTTCTCAACGGTCAAAAGATTCGTGGATTTGGAGTGTGGCTTGAATAGCTGAGATGAGATGGGAGAGCGATAGGATGGCATCCTGAGGTCGCAAGTTCAAACCCCGCTTCAAGTCCAAATAAATTTAAACGGATATACTACTTCACTAGTTTTTTTTATTTATAAGAAATCAATTATTAAAATTAAGATATCTAAGTGACATTAAAGTGAATCTATGTCTTTCCTTGCCCCTTAATATTATTTATTAATATCTGTGGTAACTTTTGTCAAATAGGCAGGACAAAACAATGAAGACTCTTTCACATCAGTATTTGTATCAGACTAAAAAAGTCACCAACTGGCTCATCATAACCATAACTAACATAGATGAAGAAAACATTTTTTTTTTAACTATAACAAGGCATCATTAAGTTTATCAATCTAAGTCTCGTTTAAGTTACTTCATACGAGAACCTTGAATAAAGCAATTATTAAGTTAAGAGCAATTAAGTTTAATAACACGTTAGAAAAATCTGAACGGTCAAGTTTTTTACCAAAACATACGCCCACTTATTAATATTCATAACAACTGGTTTTAGAACACTCATCTTAGAAAAAAGATGTATAATAATGTAGTTTTTTTTAGAAAAAAAAATAGATTTCAGTATTAGGTAGATTTTTATATCTATTTTTTTAGTGCCAGTCTAATCGAAAAATATATCGCTTATATAATTATATTATAGGTACCATGGGTCTCATAATTCCTCGGGACTAGTCTAGTTAATAAACTGGGCTCACCGAAGGCTACTTCTTACTATAAAATAGTTTTACATATTAATCTGCAAAAGTAATTACAGTTTAATTTATGGCCACAAGACTGAACGCAATTAAATGTGTTTATCTTGAATTCAAGGATATCCGAATGATTTTTTGTGCACGTTTAAAATAAAAACGTTGTTTTAGTGTTTCATTTTTCAAAAAAGAGTTATTAAAATTAAACTATTAAAATTTTCAACACAGTTTTTGGTCATATTATTCAATAACTGAGTATGTATAAAATGTGCTTTTCACGTTTTAGTTTTTTTGCAAGGTGACGTCTTTCGTAAGACAAAACAAATACAGAATAAAATAATAAAATAATGTTTTTTTTTTTATTTCTCAAATGTTTTCAGCAATTTTAACAATAACTTACGTGTACTTTAAATTTTTTAAATATGAATGAAGAAGTTTTTAATCTTATCATGTCTGTTCTATCAAATCGCAATATTATATTATATTATTTTTTGTGTATACAAGCTGACGTTGGATGTCAGTGTTTCAATATAAATACGACATACTCTAGACGAGCTAGGCATTCAAATGGCTTTATTTGTACAGCAATTTCCTCTGGTATTATTATATTATTTGTAGGCAAAGCTACACGATATCAGCCAGCATTTTATACAATGTAATTGTGAATGAAAATGATGTAATAGAGTTTATATTACTTAATTCTTTTAGATTTTCTAGGATCGTAATCATTTATAATTTAGAAAATACATTTTGTTGGGGTTAATTATTTATTTTGCTATAGTAATAAGTAATAAGCTAGAATTTCTTAAAATTTTGTAGCGTTCAATTAATACTTAATTATAGAAAAACTGTCTGGTTTGAAGGTTATATTTATGCGTTGGCAACATAATTGAAAATAAAACGATGCGCTGGCGCATACGAACTGCTTCATTTGCCCTGTTTGGAATCGATTTGAAATATCTTATTGGTAGTGTTGGCTTGTTTAATGACGTAAGGTTAGGAACGATCAAAATATGCTAGTATGTTTTACATATTATTTATTTTTTTAAATTAGGCTGAGATAAAGGTGGTTAGTCGGACAAATTTCGTGAGTAGTGTTAACTTGTATCTTACGAGACTATTTTGTTCAAATATTTATTTTGATGAATCCTAAAACATGTAATTTTTACATATTTGTCAAATTTTTGCCTTCGTACTGTTGTTATGAATTATCAACACTGAAAAAGCTAGGTTGATAGGTTTGGTCGAAGCTAGAATCAAAATAAACTTATAAACGTACACCATTCACTATTTTGAAGGCTTATAAAAAGTTTATTATAAACGAGCAAAAAAAACCGTCAAGTAATAAAGCGGTATTAGTATGCGATGAATTGAAACTGCGCGATACTTATCGGACTTTAAAAAAAATAAATCGACCAAAATGATTGCCTAATCGCCGCCGGCCCAAAATAACCAAATCACATTACGGGTTCAAAAATAAAGGAGCATGTAAATAAACATGCATGTATTATACACTCGAGGTTATTACGTAGGTATAGGTATTATCTTTATTAGGTCAAGTTATAATAACGTATGAATAAAGAGACGGACGGTTCGCCCACGGATTGTTAAAGAACCATTTATACCTACAATCTCCTACACGCGTCACACGATTATAGGAATAGACATGTGACCATCATAACGTGTATTCTTTTTATGAGTAAAAAGTTTTATGAATGACTAAATAGGTATCGCAAAATAAGTACATAATGAATCGTTCAAAAATAAATAGTCTGTCAATAGTGTA
Organism: Hypena proboscidalis; assembly: GCA_905147285.1. NCBI lineage: Eukaryota > Metazoa > Arthropoda > Insecta > Lepidoptera > Erebidae > Hypena > Hypena proboscidalis. Next base: position 7,140,921 of record LR990132.1, read on the forward strand.
GCGAAATGCATTTTGTTAATACTGAAAAAAACATTATTATTATTATTTATTTTACTTTAAATCATATCACTTTTTTCATAATTATGTTACGAATATTCACTTTAAAAAAAAATTGCACCCTGTTTCGGGAAACGTATTTTTTCGTCGTTAATATATTGAATTGTTGTTTTTAAGGGACTCAAATGTTGAATAAAAAAAATAAAGTTGTTTGTAAGAACACTGGTATATATTATTTATTTTACATTGAAACTCCAAAATATCAGATCAAAATATTTGGACCTTCCTTTAAAATTATGTAGGTAAGTATAAATAAAATTTCGTTTTGTTCTGTTTCATCAAACAATAGATCTCAAAATATTATTTTACTACGTTAATCTACCAATTTTTTATTACAACTGTTAAAGGTAACACAAAACAAAAGGTGTGCAATAATGGTCATGTAACGTTTTTTTTTGCGAGTATGGCCTGCCTGACAACAATTTGGCCAGGGCACAGCTGCCTCAATTTCGGGAAAACGCACTTTTGCCAGGAAACGGAAACCAGATGTGCAGCGGAGCGCGGTTAATGTATTAAGGCGACGAAATTGCATTTTTAAGGCTCCACCAATTTGGTTGCGAATTAAAACTCGACATTTGCTCATAAAAAGCGCTGTGACAGTCAAAAGCTAACTTTTTTTGGAACAAATTGCTGTTTTCAGGTTGCATGCCGTTGTTTAGTGTCGTCCTCGTTACATTTTTTTACTTTTTCTAATACCTACCTAATAATTTAATTTGCAACACTGGTTATGTGAATGATTCACGAACGTGGCAATGATAGAGGATTAAATCATTAATTAATTTAACCATTAAACTTGTCATGTTTACATTTGGCCTTAATTTGAATAGGTAAAATAGGATTAAATGTTTAGCTACCTATTGTTGTTGAATAGCCGTAACTACTCCGGTCGTGTAGTTTTTTGTACATTATCTAATAGTATTGTGCCTACACGTGAACAAAAAAGTTGTGCAAGGTTGTACAACAATAACACAAAAATATCAATCAATTTGATCAGGAAGTGAGTGGTTCTTGGGCTTTATGGTAACGAAATATTTTAATGGTTTGTTTACTAATACAAGTTTTTGTGTTGTGAATGCTGTGATTCATTCGTTTTGGGTATTAGTTGCATTGTAGACAATTTTTTGCCCTTGCTGTTGTTTTTGTTTGATAAATTATCTACCCACGCAATTAAGCTTTTGAGTGGGTGTCAAACAAATATTTAACCGTCGGTATATTTACAAAAATATATGACACTGGCATTTTAAAGATCAATTTACACTTAATCGACGATATCTGCTTACGCACTTTTGCATAATTAAAATGCCTTTGTTAGAAGGTTCACGGTCAATACAAGGGGAATCGAACCCATAGCTTGACCCGCAGGTGAGTGCAATAATATTTATCTGAAAAAAAGGTTAAGAATAGCTGCTTAAAATATTACGCCAGAGATGTTAAGTTTTTGACTTTGAGTGACAAAGTAATCGAGAAACAAATCCAACAAACACCGTAACGATTTGCTGACATTTTGAGATCTCCATGCGGAGCTTTAATCATTTTGGTGTTAAACTAACATGGGCAGGTCTAGTGGGTCCCGAGGAGTGCAACTTGCATCTTATCTTAATTCAATAGCGGACGAAGGGCCGCACCAGCCGGTTTCTTGCGCGCAACTAGCCCGCTACAGCGGACAACCAGTTCTACGCCAATTATGTGGGGTTGCTATTCGATACGATATAAACAACTGACAAGAAATGCATTCAATACACTAGGTACTCCGATACCACGCCGTAGGTGTAACCAATGCCTACCTACGCAAATAACATTCAATGCACTCGTAGGCAGTTCCACTGTTTATAATAACAACGAGTAGGTATTTAAGTACTTCTTAATGAAACGGTTTACCGGCGAGCAGATGCCGGTGGCTCGGACACTTAAGATGTTTGTACATAACTGCATGCATACAAGTTTCGTAATACTCGATACTCGTATGGCATTCGTATGTGAGGTAAGATAACACCGTGTCTTCAGAAAGCTGAGTGTGCCGATAATAATGCTATAAGAAAAAAATAATGGAATTGATGGCAATCTCACCTGATCCTGTCGGAGACGATTTCAGATTTGGAAATTTTCTTGGCGGGAGTGACGGCGTGCGACGGAGCATGGGTAGGGCTAGCAGATGGTTCTGAGGGCGCTGACGGCGGTGAGCAGGAGCCCGAGCTGGAAAAGCTGAAGGCTCGTGAGCGGCAGTCCTGTGCCGCCGGCGTGCGTCCTGATCGTGTGCGTCGTCGCCGCTTCTTCTCTTCCTCGGCGCGAATCGCTGCTCCCGGAGGAGCCCAGTCCAGATCTTTCTTTAAATGCCCTCGGCCACAACGGCATCCGCAGGCTTTATATGCCAAATCATAGCCTTTCTTGGTCCACAAATTCTGATGGCGCTGTCTCTCTGACCACGAGCGTGCCCTGCCGCAGGACTTGAGATATGCCAGCACACCGCCTTCCCATTGCTCGAAGCACTCTCTGTGCATGTACCGGCCGGCGGCGCACGTGTCGTTGTTGCATAGCAGGCGAACCGCGTCCTCGATGCGCACCGGTTCCCGGGGCCGAAGGCACTCGCCAGGCACGCAGCACCCGCGAGCATCCTCCGCCTCACGCTCACCGGTCGCGCCTTGCCGTCGCGGAGCCATGCCACGATCGACTTGCTAACGAAATCGAACGTGCCGAAGTAGTGGAGCGCGTCACGCGAAACACATGCTTGCCGGAGCGCGCGCGGCCGACTAATAACCGCGAGTGAACGAAAGCGAAATTTCAAGAGCGAAGCGCGTCGCCGCGCCGCCGCCGCCGCTTCACCCGCCTGCACGCGGGGCTGACCTTGCGGCTCGCGGCGCGGGGCTGGGTGCGCGGGGGGTCGGTGCAGCGAGGGGCGGGCCGATGCGGCCGACACGCCGGCGGTGGGGAGAAAGTGCCTAGCAGCGAATTTTCACTTTCGCGCAAGAGCGGCAGCGGAAGCGGCCAATGGCGCGGGTGCGAAAGCGAGTGCGGGTAAAGGGAGTTGCACTCGTTGTTGACATGGCTGCTGAGAATCACCCCAATTTATTATTGTGCATTGTTGTCTTATGTTTTGAATTATCTTCTTACCCTTATTTGTCCGGTAAAGTGAAATAAGTTATTGGTGTAGGTGAGATAAAGAAGAAATTAGAAGGATTTCCCGAATAATTTTATTAAATTTATTTCACTGATATACTTTTAGGACCTCTAAACTAAGTTGCAGAATATTTGATGGGTTACTGATTAAATTGATGTAATTGACGTAACTAGGCAAATAAAAGAATAAAGTTCCATCAGTAAGTAAAGTAGCTATCTTATCTATCTAGCAATATGTAGGTAGTGCCGAGTTCATTATATTAGGCTCGCGAAAAACATTGCAAACACAATATCTTGAACAAACAAGAACGATGCCTGCCTGCAACAATAGGTATTGTTAAGTATTACCTATGTCTTATGTTCCAATTTTCTATAAAGAAAGATTCGCTATATTTTCGTGAGCAAAATAACCTAGGCATGCGATGTAGGTACCTATTTAACAGTACCTATGTTGATTATATACTAGCTGTTGCCAGCGACTTCGTCCGCGTGGAATTCGATTTTTCATGCTATTTTCTTCATAATTCAGGACTTCCTTAATACACTTTGAACCCCATATTTTCTTTTTCAATCTTATTGCTAACTAACTATATATATACAAGTTTCTAAGTATTTTTAATTTTGTAATAATAAACATATTATGTACATTTAAATTTAAGTTTCTAAGTTAGTTCCTCAGCTACACAACTGTGAAAACCGCATCCAATTTCATGCAGTAGTTTTTTCGTGATGCGCGTACGAACATACAAACAGACAAAAATATTAAAAAAAAATGTTTTTGCTTCTACTGATTTTGTAAAGACCCCTCGTATTATTTTTTGTTAAATATCTTCAATGTACAGATATGTATTAAAGAAATATTGATAGCACAGAAAAAAAACCTGTTGATACACTAGCAGTGATAGTGGTCTGATAAAAGAATCTCATTGACACCCTAAATAGGTAAACAATACCTATTGTACTTCCTTCACCTTTGTTTACTGATAACTTAGGCGATTTCAAGGTTGAACTACATAAGTTGGTACCTTACTTATATATAATATCCACCTATATAACCTAAATATTTAATACTTACCCCCATATAAGGATATCGTAATATCTCCTCACAGTCCTCTCATATCGTCTTGAACAAAAATGTTTTATCTTATCTGTATTGAACTTCATTTAAAGCTCACAGAGATAGTAGAGTAGATAGTAGATACAACAGATTACAAAGTTAAAAAGTCTCTGGTTCGAAACCAGGATATGATTCTAGATTATTGGTTAATAGGTTATTGGTTATTTTATACGACTACAGTTTTAACGGTCCCGAATTTGACCCTCGGGTTGTTGTTGGCTTTGTGATTAATACTTCTTAGTACACTATGGCAAAACCTATTTTTCATGGAATAGGACATAATACCTAAACGTCATCAACGTAAAAACCATCTCTATCTAACCTTAATGGAATGTACAAGATCGATACGTTTATGTTATTAATAACCACTTTACAAATAAATACGTAGTATACCTACCATACAATGTGTTGCATAAAATGTAATAACTTAATCTTTTACATCCGTTTAATTATTAATCCTTCTGCATACTGCATACCTATCTATTTAATCGTCAACAGTAAACATTGGACATTCTACGCATCAGTAAAATAAAAATGTCATTGTTAGGACCCTAACTTACGGCTTCATTATATCCGAAAAACTAAGCACCACTGAATCAAGATCCGTGATTCATGTGAATCAAATGTGAGGATTCTCAAAGCGCGCACGTGTGTTAAAAGGGGGCTTGTATGAAAGGCCCAAAGGAACGAAATCGCCTTGTTCCATAGAACCGGTCCAAGGATAGAGGGAACTCGGAGGGAATAAAGAAATAAAGAAACTAGTGGCTCAACGTGTGACCCAATTTTATTCCGTGCGTTCCTTACAGCCAGGTGATAGGTGCATTGCATTGTGAGGGGAACTTGGTCGAACCGAACACGTGTATCCGAAACACCAGCCAAATTATGCCTTTACAAGCACCCTTATGCGTGTTCAGAGTTCAAAATATCCAAATATACGCCTTTACGGTGATGTAATAGGGCCTTTAGAGTGCAAAGATAATTTCCGTACAAGGAAGAATATGTTTGCTAAAGAACTGCGTCTCAAACAAACGAGTTTCAGCAATAATACTGCGACGCTTTGTCTGAAAGCCCGCCATCTGTGTGACCTCTGAATAGCCATTGAAATTTTAAACACACACTTATTTATAAATAAGTATGTACGTAAATATGGATAAGTGTTGTGCATCTGGTCTTTTATGTTTTTAAATTAACGCTTGCTGAATATGTATACTACAACGTATAATTAAAGGCCGTATTTTAGAAGTAATTTGGCAAAAAAAAAGGCGGCTAAGAAAACAATTTTTTTTTGGTATGAAAACAAATTTTTTTTTAGATATTCAGTTTGTTTTGCCTTGCAGCGTGTATCATAAAATCAAAATGCCAAATAGCATTGAATTCACACGGATAAATAACTTCAATTATCAAGGTAAAAATTAAATCAATATAAAGAAATTACCGCTCGCAATAATCAATTTCAAGCCACCAACTTCGTAATGAAAACATTAAATTCGATATAAATAGATGTTAAGGTAATAAATATTGACCTTTTAATATTAAATGCATACTTAGTAAATACATGTTAATAGGTATGAAGAGTAAAAACACCAGCAGTTGTAACGTTTTACATAGGGCCCTCATTTCCTTTGGTGCAGCCAAGCGGACGTGGCCAACATAAAAAAAAACATGAATATTATTATGTTGGTCAAGTACTCCGTCCGACATTTTGAAAAGCATAATGGGTCCCGTACACTGTATTTTTAACTTTATAGAAGTAACGTCCGTTATTTAAAAGATGAGAGTCCATAACGTAATGGATTGCATTTTATACTGATATTTATTTTGTTGTCATTATCTGAATGAAGAGCACTTAATTAACGTATTGAGTAAATTATAACGTAATCTTTTTATACCCGAATATGTTTGAAAGGTTATCGCTATTTTACGTAACTGAAGATTATTTTCAATTAAACATTTCTTTGTAGTGCCATTATCCATAATATATCTTATCAGGGAGTGAACAAAGTCTTTATTTTTATATATGTCGCCTAGGCTTCCAAAAAAGAACGAACGTAAGAACTTAAACTTCTCTGACGTTTTTTGAGAGAATAGATTAGATTCTTTATATGACGCAAATTTAATATTATATTAATATTATAGCCAGCGCGTGACCCATTTTCGGCCTACTTCACTACCGCCAAGATGGCTCTAACTGAATTATATATTACTCAGAAATAATCTACGTTTAAATAATTAGAATTTATTAAACCGGTCCTGTAGTTTTTGAGCAAAAAATCTAATCATCAATCAAATATTAGTTCTTCGGCATTACGTCCGCCTTTGTCACAATATTTGTGCAAGAAGTTCACAAAAAAAAAAACTCATTATAATACTAGTTTAGACAAGCAGTTGCCCTCGGCTTCACCCATTTATCATTGCCATTAGGATTTTTTTTTTATGGTGGATAGGCTCGCGTTTGACCACGATCTCACCTGATGGTAAGTGATGATGCGGTCTACGGTGGAGCACGCTTACCTATGAGATACCTATTGACTCTTGATTTGAAGAGATCCAAGTTGTACTCATGCGGAAACACAGACTCGGGCAAGGCGTTCCACTCTTTGGCAGTACGCATAAGAAATGTAGAAGCAAATTATTAATAAAAAAATATTTAATATTTAATTTGTTACACACGCATAACCCATTGTTTTACTGGCCCTTAAAACCCCCTCTTCATTTGACCCACATCTAAGGCATAATTGTCGGGAATAAATTATTTAATTATTACTTTTATAGGTCAGTCCATACGCTGCATAATGTTGGCAGGTGCGCGCTTGGCTGCACCTGCAGGGGAGTTCAAGGTCTGACCAAATGCGTCTTTATTCTTCGCAAGTACAACGGCTGAAGCGCCTGTTTATTATTGTCCTGGTAATAATAGGATTATTCTGGACTAAAATAGCGCTGTTTTGTTAGCAGTTGCATGTTAAAGTCTGGAAAACTTTGAGGACTTGAAGCCTTTAATTTTGATCTTGAAGCCTTGAAAATGATAACATTTGCGAATCGAATTGCGTCTTTGTTTGATGTTATATGAATCTAAAATGGAAGTACATTAACTGATATTACATTCATATTTTGCTGCGAATGTTTCTTTCTTGTTGTAGGCTGGTCCTACCACATTTTAACCAACTTTAAAGAGGAGGAGATTTATTAATTATAACTACTAGAGAATAAACGAATTACTCACGTATTATTGTTGGCGTACTGCACTCACAGCCCTGATGAAAATATTTCCTTATTGAAATATAGAAACCGGTCGGCAATATCCCGACAATAATACGTGAGTAACCCGATTATTCTCTAGTAGTTATGTCATCTCACGTAAATTTGAATAGTTTTATTAATTATGTTTAAATGTTAGCTATAAGTATTTTTTTAATCAATTATAAGAAGTAATGCCTTGATGGTCTAGTGGTTAGCGTATGCGCCTCTCTCCGCGAGGAAGAGTGTCATTTGTAAACTTGGCGTCAGGAAATTCATAATTGTGCCCGGTGGGTGGCGACCCCCTATCCCATGGGACCTAAACATAACAGGTGAAGTGTGGGTGTTGTACACCTCTGCCACACCCTTCGGGTGAATGCTGAGGCGTGATGTTATGTTATGTAAATTATTAGAAGTCTATTCACGCACAACAAGCGTAAAGTCCCCTTCCTAGCCTAGTCTATGAGCTCAGGTCAGTTCAACTCAAAAAACTATTGCACGGATGAATTTCCTTTACAAGATTACCTCATTTTCGCTTGTTGTAGTACAATAAGTAAATGCGGTTGGACCAGCCTACTATCTCGTTTATCTATATATATAAAAATGAAACCCGTTTTCCGTTGTCACGACAAAGCATGAAAACGGCTTGACGGATTTGGCTGATTTTTTTTTTTTAGTTTTCTAATGCTCTGTACAAGGGAAAAAAAATTAATATATATTAATAAATTTTCTGTAAAAATATAAGTGAAATTATTGAACTCTACGGAATAAACACTATTATGAAAATATATATTTTGTTTTTTATTTAATAAAATTAGTAAAGTCCTTCTCAGGTATGACCAGACCAGGGAAATAGGTATTCATTTTTATATGGAGGATATTATAGATATATTATATATGATGATTCCAGTTCAAATTGAATAGGTACGCATACATAAGATAGGTCAGCTATACAAAATAAAGTAGTGCATCAAATTTACTCTAAGGCGGTACGAAGTTTGCCGGATCAGCTAGTTAATTATGTTTATAGATTTTGCTTAATGTTAGCTTTTACTGGTGGTAGAGCTCTTGTGAATGAGCTCAATGGCGGCCGCACCACCGTCTCACCTTTAACCTGCCATACAAATAGTAGTGCTTCCATTACTGTGTTCCGGTTTGGTGGTGAGATCAGGCCCTGAAATTACTGGCACATAAGGCATAGCACTGTAGTCAGAAGTTTAACAGATGCGTAAGTTTACCTGACATATTTGTTTTCAATTTAACAAGATTAATGTGTGAGGTGGTTATTTAGAGAAATTCATAGCAAATAAAGGTACATCATTGATTCGTTTAACCTTAAATTTTCCGGTACGTCGTATAAATAATTGAGTGCACGGTTGGCGTAGTGGTTAAAGCGGTCGCCTCGTCGCTTTCAACTGCGCTGGTGTTGTGGGTTCGATCCCTACACGGGACAAATCTTTGTGTGATTCGCAAAGATTTGTTCTGACTCTGGTTGTGCTTTGTGTGAAATGTATGTTTGTGACACCCCCGCGACACAGGAGTTATTTCTAGTGCGGGCGTCGTTTTAAAAAAAAAAAGAAAAAAATTAGTAAAGGCCAACTTAATTTGAGGATAAAAAAAAATATGATTTAAGAAAATAACCTGCTCCTTTTTAGAAGTCGGTTAAAAAGGAATTAAGTAAGTAGTAAGTATTGTCTTGAATGACCAAAAGTTTAAATGGGGCAATCAGATAATGGGTCGAAATAGGCGACTCTGAATGGTCGAGAAGACTTTAAGTGTCAATATTATTGGGTTGAATGGAATGAATGATTATGAAAATAAATATATTTAAAACCTTACCTTTCGATCAATGGAACTTTTTATTTTGACAGTAATCTGATCCAATATTAATCTAGAAACTGCGAAATGATGCTCATGAATATTCCCCTGCTTATTGTGAGGTCTCCTTTCAATGAGAATTTATATTCGCAGTATCAAATAGACAACTAGGTACGTACATAACATACGACTACCGATCAACCTATACATTTCCAGTATTAGCTAGTCTCTATGCGAGACTATAGTATACAAACGAGATCATCTCAAACTGGCAATTTATACGTTGATGTGTATTCATCTGTTCATAATGATGTCGAAAGAGCTTTTAAAATTTAAGTGCAGTTCCATGCATTCTCGCCTATTATTCTTCTAACAAGTTTCGGTCATTTCTTACTTCATTACCTCAACATAATACCTTGATAAAAGACACACGGGTTTTAAGAGCTCTATATAAAGAACATGTAGAGTGGAAGACAATGCAACCTTCACCGTTCACGGTTCGGTGCTCTGTTGGGGGAATAAGGCCTTTTTGTTCATGGTTTTAAGTTATCAGAGCCAATAAGGTCATAAGACACTTTCTTCGGTTTTTTTTGCTTATCAGACTTGATACAAAACGCTTATTTAAAGTAATCTATCAATTAAAATAATTGCGGTAAACTATTATAATCTTATGTTATCTTCTTCTTTTATTTCAAACTTAGTTGTCGTTTATGAATAGATTGGTGGTAGGGCTCTTGTGAACGAGCGACGTCAGCACTACCTTCTCACCTTTTACCTGCCGCACATTAGTAATGCTTGCATTACTGTGTTCCAGTTTGGTGGTGAGGTCAGACCTGGAAAGGTGCCTGGCAGAAATTGCGTCAAGCGATAAGGCCGCCTTTTGCATATTGTTATTATCTTTTAATAGTTATCTTTGCGAATTAAGTATGCAAATTAAGTTTTATCTATCTATCTATCTATCTATCAGACCCTAAAATTACTGGCTTATGTATGAGGCATAACACCGTAGTTTTTCAAACAATCTGCTTTTGTGGATTGTTGTTGTCCATGCGCTGTACTCCACTAACCATCAAGCGGACTACACGTTCTATCGCTGCAGGCGAAGAATAAAAAATATTTTAATTAATGTGAAGTTTTGGGTGGGCACTGGGTGGATGCAAAGTAGGGACATTTATTGAAAACATAGAAACTAGACGAAGTAAGTGTTAATTTCCGAAAATAAATATGTTAAGGTACTAAATGTGTTCTAAAAACAGGCTAAATTAATAAAAAGCTGCGTGTTCAATAAATGACCCTGTCTCGCATTCATTCTGTATACGTAACACTCTTAGTACATAATATGTTATATATCTTTAGATTATATCACTCTTATTTGTCTGGTTATGTAACTTCATTCTCTCTTCATTTCATTGATTTCAGATGAAATCATAACTATGTAGAGTGAAAAAAGGTTGTACACTTTGGGTAAAGGCATTGATTTTAGCGACATTATAATATTGAAACCAATCGGTATATAAGCGTCAAAGTAAAGTGATCAAAATAAAGTAGGTACAGGTCCGTTACCTAACTACATATATCGAAAAAGCCATAAAAGAGTTGATTCAATATTTGACGAAAGACATGAAAGATTTATACATAAAGACACAATTTTTTTTTTCCTTTGCAAGTGCTGTACCATAACAAGAAACTCTTTTATGCCATCCAGTTTTGACAGTTCACTTTACAAAAAAACATTCCATTTTTGAATCAATATTGAGTGCCAAATAACATTCTATTTTTGAAGTCGTTAAAAAGGTGATAGTTCAACCCCTTACGTGTACATTAATGACCATAGCCAAAGCCCAACGAAAAAAACACAATAAACGAAAGAGGTCATAATAGCCGTTGTTAATCAATTTACCACCGTAATTTGTTGTCTACAGAATTGATTAATTCCATTCAAAGTCAGATCGTGTTTAATTGATTAAACCTTTATGGGTCAAAGTATTTAAGTATTTGATAATACACAAATGGTGAAACAAGAGTTAAAGGTGGTTGGTTGTTTTTTTTAAATAGGCGATTTTCTTAGTAATTATTTTTACGGCATTTAGCTATGCTTAGCAAATTATACTAAGAAACAGTTGAAAAATTATGGGACCGGCAGGATTTTAACCTGCGACCTTTGCTTACCGGGAAGCCGCTTTTAACCACTAAACTACGGTCACCTTTTGCCAGGACTCTCAATTGTATGTTGTAGGTCATTACGTGACGTCACGTTCATCCATTAAGTAGGATGTTTTACATGTTAAATGGCAAATACTACACTATCTTCGACGAATATTTTATCTATCTAATTTCACGACTAAGCGGTTATGGAGTTAGTTTATTTTGGCGAGGGTAATGAAAAAAAAAATGAATCAAAACATTATAGTCACTTTGCATACAATTTTGGCCCCCAAACTAGGCAACCCTGTGGGTACCTTGCGACCGTATCACCACGGTCTAAAATATATCAACTTCGAAAGGACACTACCGCATTTATAACCAAAAAGGTTACAGTTTGCAGTACGATCTTTAAAACGATAACATTTCCCAGCATTTCTGTTTCAAGAAATGCAGACGTTGCAATTTTTGGAAACAACGCATCTATCTTGGCAGATCTCGAAGGAATGACAAATCTATCGCTACGAGCTTTGGTTGGACAAAGCAATCCTAAAACTTGCTTGAGCACGTACATATTTGGTTTCATACTGAAGATACTATTTTCTGATAGAAGTAATCTATATTTTTCAATAAATATAAAAGCTCAATCACCGTTATAGTATTGTAAGCCAATTAATTTACCAAGTGTCAATGCAAACTTTATTTAAGTAGTAGAGAGCTTACAAAAAAGCTTACTTATGTAAGTTTTTTAAAAGTCAACATTAAAATGATCCAGGAAGGTTTAAAAATAATCAATAGGGTATTCCTAGCATCCCAGCTTTCTCCCAAGTGATACATACTGCTTTATACTACATCTAAAAAGAAGCGGGTTGAAAAGTAGGAAAAGTCCCGCTGTTCAGAACTAGCCCAAAAACAATAATTTTCTTTGATAAATTCTCCGTATGACATACTGCAATAAGGTACTTTCTACGTAGGTGTTGTATAAAAGCCTTAACATTCAAGTATGAACAAAGTTACAGCCTTCAAAATCAGGACACGATTTCCCGCCATAAGTTGAAAGAATGCTTTCTGAGATAACACGGCCCACGCCTTTCGCATCGTCAGCGCATCCACATACAAATATGCTGGGTATAGGCGTCCTGCAAAACCGGTGGACCTTGATATCACAATGGAACCCTCGATCTGCGAGCTAACCTTGAGTTATTTTTAACTCACTGGCTGCATACGAATCCCGTCGAACGACTCCTTCCGAGTATTACATAATACGAAATTATAGTTTTTCTCTTTTGCTCGCCGTCTCCTTGAAAAGCGTGTGGCCCTGTCATTTGGGTTTTATACCCTTTGTTTTGGCTCGCACATATTTTATTTCTTTTCTTTGAATCGTAAAAGGAAGAGGCAATGAAGGGTTGGCGTTTTTGTATAGCGGATTATTTATGGTGCGGAATAATGGCCGTTCGAGTCCGCGAAATTGTACAGCTGCGGTATTTTCCAAAATATGTAACCGCCGGTGAAGCAGAAAGGTGTGACAGTTGAGTGCTTGTCGAACATCTATAAAGCTATCCACACAATTGAGATGTGTTATTGCTCCTTTTGTGTATTTGCATCTCACTACACTAGCGCCATTATCACGGTAGCTTGCATCCCCATTTTATAGTGTTGTTCACTGAAAGAAATTGGATACCGTATAAAAAAGACACTTCGATAATACCTCAGACCTGTATAACTTGTTTCGTTTAATACATTCGCTGTCCCATTCTTGTTGGTCACTTTGCAAGGAAACTCGCGATACGAGTGTGATTGTTTTATTGTACGTGTACTTGCATATACTGTAGCTGCATCCGATCGAACATCTGCAATCTGCATATTACTTTTACCGTGACATACTTTGGTGTCATGTATCAATAATAATGAATTATTTAAATTGTACTTGTCAGCTTAACAATGGGGTGTTACCTGTTTAGTCATAGGATTATGTGAATTGCATTATTATAATCGTTCTAACACAATAAGTAAAATGTTAATCACACAAATGATTCATGCACTATTGTACTAACTTAATAGAAAGCAGAGCCCTTCCAAAGTCAATAAACTTGGAGAATCGGAATGCAAAGCAAATTATAATGAAGTTTAGTCAAACGTATTAAATTCGCTAAGCGTTCAAAGGTATGCTCCGAATCCAGTCTATGTTCGCATATCGTATTCGAATCAATAAAACCTCCGATGTTTTTCTACCAAGCACGTTTCTCGGAACAATTTCACTGCTATAGTTTCAACTCGTTGCATAACCGTGGGTCCAACAAAGCCACACATTGTAGACGACTATTGACCTGGCCTTAATATAATTCGTCGAAACGATAGAACTATTAAGTTATCTCTTTATTGGTCATTATTTTAAATTTATTTTAGTTTGAGACAAGGAATAATGGAGTTGAAAAACGATGCGACACTGTTGTGGTATAATATGTGTAGAAAATTAGGTGGCATATGTTGTACGTGTTTGGCATGTCGAGTGTCGGGTCGTACGGCGATATGTATTGGCACAGTATACTATATGGGATGGGTTTGTTTATGCTCGATGAAGTGGCTCACCATGTTTCTTTATTAAAAAAGAGTACAACAAACGTAGGTCCAGTTACACAGACAATAAAGGAGGACTTGTTGAAGCGGTTTTCAGAATATGTTATAGATTGCATCGCCTTCCATTTTGTTTTATTTCATTAACGTCATTTAATTAACGAGTTGCTGATTTTATAAGGCTTTACTGAAGTTTATGACGACGTTTCGTTGAAATAAGTGTCTTCTTGGTCTTGGAGGCTTACACCTGTTTGGGTATTCTGCAGTTTTTTCGCGATAATAGCAGGTGAATCAAAGTATTACATCAGTATAATGAATCCTTGTAATTATGCCTGCCGATGTATCGAGGTTCTTATGAAACCTGTATTTTGTTAAAGAGCGTGTATTTATTTATGTTCTCACATTACCGAATAGGCAGTGAATTACGACATTCACGATGCAGCATCCTTTAAGAGGTTTTACTGGATGCGGTGGAATTTCCTTTTTTTCGCAAGATCTACAGGTTCGAGCCTGGTTAAATGGTAGACTTCCGAGCGCCGTGTAATCAATGTAATCATACTAACATAATATGGGTTTAACTTTAATATTATTAAGTTTTTTTTTTCAGACAAGTCATATTTAAAACACTTAAACGCATGTTTGTTCGTGGCTATTTTTCAAAATTGTTTTAATCATTAATTGATTTCCAAACTAACTGAAAAACTAAAATGATAATATTGAAAAAATGAGATTTAATTGATATTTTTCGTACATAAAAACATACTGTAGAGAGTAGGGTACGAACATTGCCTAAATATTATCAAAGTTCTGTATTGTATTATTTTTTATTTTTAAATATTACCCAAAAAAAAATAGATTGAATTACAAAGAAAGATGTTTTAATTTCTAACTTGGCCGTCAACATAAAAAAAGTCTTTTCTGGTATAGATAAAGAGTTAATACCATTGCAATATTTATATTTTTTAAATTCGTAATATTCAATTATTTCGAGACCACCCTGAATTACACATTGAGTTAACAAGTACTAACATAACAACGCAAAATACGAACTTATCTGAATTGATACAAAAATTAAATAAATAAAGCTTCTTTGTCTTTTTATCTTCATTCGCGTTCTCACGGTATACGGCCACATGTTCTTCTCTTTGTACATTTTTCTTATTGGACAGTTATGACATCGCGCTATAAATTGGAGCAATTTTTGAATCAACTCGTGTTAGCAATAAAAGAAGATTTGTTTATTTTGTTTTTGCACTTATTATAGGCATCTGTTGTAACTGCACTTTATGTTTGGTATAAAATAAACAGAACAAGAATTAATCGCTTTAATGGCTTCGTCCGTTCTGTGGTGTATAGGACAGTTTTTTTTGTTGTATACAAACGGCTACTTATCAAGCTGTACATTTCTAGTCAAATCATTGTAATTAGTATAATTTAGTATTATTTATTATTTATTTTATATCATTTTTTGTACTGTTTTGACGTGTTCAAGCGCCTCCTGGGGCCTATGAAAATAAATGATTTGAATTTGAATTTGAATTAGTATAATTATGATGCACTCCATTGTATATAATATATACTTCACGTGCGAATGTAAGTCCAGCTTGTACAGGGTGGGTCTAGTTTGATCTGAAGCCGTGAGTACAATTTTTAATAAAAAAAACGTATTGTAGTAGACCCTTTGTGACTTGTAATAAAAAATATTTGATTAATAGTGGACTAGTAAGGCAATTTTGCGTTGTAGTTAGTCTTTTGCAAACAAAGCGGTTTTAAATGCATTTTAATTTTTACTCGTCGACTTTTCAGTAACGGCGCTGATTAGTCGGCCATTCAACCGCTGACAAATCGGCTATCCTATCTCATCTCTACTATTTACCCAACTTTTTTTAGCAACCGCAGGTATTTTTTATGTTAGGCGTGTTATCTAGAATTATTTGGGTATTCATGAATTGGTCGAATAGCTTATAATTTAGGTTACAGAATCTATAGAAAGATATAGCATCGGTGAGCATGAGAGTCTACGATCTAACATCAAATAAGATATTGAATGCACAATACCACAGCAGAAATTGAATACCTAAAAAATTAATTAGTTACAAGAAATTCTAAGATTCGCTGTAAAATGAATATATTTAGAAGTTTTATTGCCAGCAAAACCATAAAACCTCGCTATTCTTGTACAAGTAAGTACCTAACAAAGAAAATCTGCGAAAAATAAGAAAAAAGTTGAATTTCTCTATTAATTGCCTACTATTTAACTGCTCACTAATGAAAATTATGGTATAGTACCTTCAAAAGTACAAACAGATACAATTAATTGACAACGAAAACCTAAGTTTAGCGTTTTTTTCTCGGGGCCGCACAGTGTTTTGTTTTGAACAAATAAGCAGGACAGTAATATTTTCTCGTAATTTTTAATGGTTTTTAGTTAAATAGGATAATTTTTAATATTAAATAAAATGCCAATAAGTTAACCTTGATAAAATATATAAACAAAATCCTAGAATAAAATATCCAGTAATTTTCATGATAATTTATTGATGAAACATTTTGTACCTGGCAAGAAGGTTTTGGAAAGGAAATTTATTCTTCCAGTTTCTTTTCTCTGCTTAAAATTAATCACCGGATCATAAGTTATCAACAGCATGATATATTATTATAGAACAAGTCCGTGGACCCATTCTTCATCATCATCTATTTTTAGAATGGATAAAAGACGTTATAAAAAAAATCACAATACCTATAAGTTTCTAAAAATAGTTTGACGCAAATTGAGTTTCTTAACACTTACTTGAACCTTAAACAACTTACTTATATGTAATATTTGTAACGACAAATGCCTTAATTTGTGTCTATTATGCCACCACTACTACTATTATTATTAACTTGAATCCTTTTAACGACCACCTACGGTACTTTAGACGAAATACTGTAGGCCACATTTGTTCGCTGGTCGCGAGAAAGGAATATGCCCATACAAGTCTACATATATTATAGTCCTTCATAGCTTTATCCATCTACCATCACCAATGTGCAATATTATAATGCAAACGAGAATTTTATAGCGCTACGGTGAATAAATCCCGAGGTACCTCAAGTAGAGCAATAAAAGCGGGAAGTGATTAAAAAGATATAATATTTTTTTATTAAAAATCCCTTTGATCCACCGTCCATAATCAGTGTGACAGGAAAAAATATGACTCCAGTAAAATTATAATGGGTCGCCTCGTAAAGAACACATTTGAATAGGAAACTTACATATCAAAAATTTTCAGTGATCCGTGTTTTACGAGTTTGTCGTAAACGTGTACTTACCAGAAAGAATAAAAGGCCCCTTCACTTGCGTTGTGTTTAAAAATCTATGCGAGTGAACATACGAGGGGCCCGAAATAACGCGCAATCAGTTCGAGGACAGCCCTCGCTTACGATGTTTCCTTATTTTAATAGCAATATAATCTGTTATGGATCAGATGCCGTGTTGTTTCAGACGATGAAAGATGAGTTAAAAGGCTTTGGGCTGGATTTTTGCATCGATAAATTATGATATCGAGTTTTTAGATTAAAATGCCAGAAAATCACCTTAAATCAGAAATAAATTAAGGACATCTGTGGTCAACTGTTAAAGCATAAATTATTCTCTTATGTAGCAACGTAAATCGACTATCCTTGCTAGATTTTTCTGAATTCCGTTATCATCTTGTCGGCGTCATTTTTACTCGCTTTTTTTATATTAGCTTCACTTGTATGTTTGTTCGTATGTAACCGACTCCTTTGGACGTTATTTTGACCCACTTTAAACGTTCAGATTTCATTAAAATTTTGCACACCTGTCAAAGACCGATGACAATAAATAATTCGATAATTACGAAAAGTAGAAAATAAATAATAGTTTAAAAAAAACTAAAAAAACCAAACTAAAAAATTGAAAATAAATTTTAATAATTTTGAATTAAGAATAGTGTGAAAAAAAAGAGTGGATACATGGGTCAATAGTTATAAATATTTCATTGACAGACATGAGTAGAAGGAATATCATTTCGATAATATCTTAAAAAGCACCCCACGCTTTTTTTTTATTTTTTATTTACATATATATATTCATTTATATTTATTAGAATTTTTTACTCCATTCGTAACTCAAAAGTATTAAAATTTATATTCAATTTTTTAGTTTAGTTTTCTTCTTTTTTTATAAAGCGTGTTTTTTAGTTTTTTTAAACTATCTATTATTTATTTACCACATACGGTACAAAAAGAAAAACAGCTGTTATGTGACGGCTATAACAGAGCTTTCAAAAGTAATAATAAAAACAACACGAATGCGCCAATCGCTGAATAAAAACCGGTTGTCTTGTATGTAATCAAAACGAATGATGGATTAGTGCGTAACTTCCGGTCGTATAAAATCGATTATATCCGTTATAAATCACATGAAATTGTTACGCTGTCATTATTTATGGATATTTTATCTGTTACATGTTACATTTATCCAATAAAGTTATGATAACAGCTTGAATATGGATAACATAACATCACGCCTATATAACCCAGATGGGTGGGGCAGAGGTGTACAACACCCACACTTCACCTGTTATGTTTAGGCTCCATGAGATAGGGGGTAAGCATATCGACATCCACCGAGCAAAATCCCAACTCCGTGCTGCTATTGTGAATTTCCTGACGGAAAGTTTATAAGTAACACTTTGCTCGACCCGGGCATCGAACCGACAACCTCACGGTGAGAGGAGTATACGTTAACCACTAGACCATCAAGGCAGTTGAATATTGATATATGTTAATAACTTAATAAAACATGATTTTATGTTTAATATCCTGAATTCCTAACAGTTTATCTATGGGCTTTATAGCAACTTGACGTACGGGATACACAACGATACTTAAGTATAAACTAACATAACGTTGGTAATTTATAAATCTCATATGTTCTCTTGTAAGTTCACTTAAAAACATCGCGGTCTGAGACCGCGACCTTTATCGCAAGAAAGGGCTCGAATCAATTTAAGAGTTAACACCAATTGGTCTCAATCAAGCATCGTAAAAGAATACCTTTTTTTTCTCGTGTGTTCCTCAACGTGTAATGAAATGGCACGAGTAGTACCGAAGTAACAACTTACGACAAAGAAGGGGTTCTAAGACGTAGTAGTAGTAAATACTTTGAATGAACCGGATTCTTAATAAAAACCCATTGTATAACATTCATAAATTTATAATGAACTCCGTCCCTTAAGTAACCAGATGCCCATTGAAGAATATAATAAGATTTACTTATTTTGAACTTACCTAAAGGCAATACAGGTGGACTAACAATGCGACAAGGCCCCTTGGGACTTCCCTCTTTGACTATTTTAATAAGAAAAAAAAATCCTATTGCCTCCCGAGCGAATTACTTTGAAACGAATAAATAAATGAACTGAGGATCAGGAGATTGAATTAGAAAAAGAATTCGTGTGTAATAAAGAAATTCATTCATAAAAGTTATAAGGGTGTGTACAATGAGGAAGTTTATGTCGATGATCTGTACGATGACAATGACGCAGGTATCGAACCGGAAAAGGGATCAGTTTTCCTTTTGATCCGACATCAAAAAGACCTTAAAAGGAGGAGCCAATATCGACTTAGTGAAGTTTCCTAACTTCGGAATTGGGTTACCTAATATTATGTAAACGTATATCTGTGAAAGCTTTTGATGAAAGAAATGTCTTTTTGACGTATTTGAAGGGTGATTTTCACTTAGAAGGTGGATATTCTATAAAAGCGATAGTAGACCAAAAGTGCAGATGTCTTTTTAAGAAAACACATTAATGTTTGACTTATATCCTAGCCTATATTTTCCTATAAAATGATTATCAAGTCAATCAACTAAAATACATAAATAATTAAAAATATTAATTATCTACGTCTGACATAATTTAGTGCAGCCATATTCTAGCGGTGTATTGGCTAATTATTAAACGACTATTGCAATAGTTTTGGAAATTCAGAAATTGATTTATATAGAGTTATTTTAATACGCATAGTTCTACGTTTTATAATTATGTATCGTAATAAGGTATGAACTTAGTTTAGCAATGCCTATAGAAATACGGCACATTTACCAACATTTGAAGTTCCAGACAGCTATTGGTTTCACTAAGCGTTGCTTTGTCGAATGAACAACCGACTCTTAACTTTTTAAATGTTCGTTCACGTACTCATAAATCTTTCCTTTTATGCACAAATCTTGAATGTGCATAAAGTTGGAGGTGTGCATTTTTACTCGAACACATAATTCTTAAAGAACCAACCCACAAAAATAATATTTTCGCCTCAGCTCTCCCTTGTTTTACGGTTTTTTCATTGCAACCACTTTACGAGCTTTACTGATGTCAGCCACTCTTCTTTTATAACCACGTAACAGTATTTGCGACCCGAAGATCGCGTGTTTGGCACTAATTAAACGTCTTCATAGCCGTTCAGATACGTGATTCGTCTGGCTGCAAAGAACACGATGAATAATGTGCTTCTTACGCTTTAGGACCACGCTAAACTTGAAAGAAAAAACTGCACAAGATGTATTACATTCATGTGGCGCTCCGAGGGGATTCGAATGAGATATTCAAATATAACTTGTTTCGTCATCTCTGATGTTTTTAAATTAATACCGATTGTAAATCTTGTCGCGCATTAGAGACGTCGTCGTCTGTAAATTGGAAACACCTCAGCTTCACGCTCGGTCGGGGGTTTCGCGTTCTATTCCTGTTGCTGACACCACCGCCCCCAGGACACGCTCGTCTTTGTTACAGACATCGCAACGCGTTCTAATTATTTCCACTTGTACTTTAACGTCATCTTCACAATTAAGATAAGCGTTAAAACTTGGTGCTGATTCATTATACAACACAACACGAACATACAACGTGTTGCTACACTGTTCCGTTTTGATTTCTCTCCTGACTGCATTCGAAATATGAGCCCCATACCTCATCGGAACAATCAACAAATATTTCACTGTAATTATGTTGATCCACGACGAAATTTCAATAGCTTTAAATATCATTACAAGCGAGCGATCAACATTTATGTTCCTTTTAATCAAACCGCTTCTCGGGCGGCTCTCACGAATGGATATTTATCTTTGGTCTGTACAAACAAATGTAGCCGTGAAACCATTTCATCATTCAGCACATTGTCGTCAGCGGCATGCGAGATGGGTAGGTACTGACGCAACAGTACCACTCCTTCGAGACAAAGAGTAACCGAAGTTAAAAAATAATATTTTGTGAGTTGGTGTAACCCCGGCTGTCATTCCTCGTGATTTACGCCGAATATGTCAGGTTTGGAGACAAAGGAGCGTTGTCGAAAATCGCGGGAGCATGATGTCATGCGTACAGGAGTCGTAACTCGTAGTCGCCTCGAACGTGGCCCCTAATTAATAGAGCGGCATTTTCGGCTTACGGTCCGCTAGGGTAATATCATTTCGAGATGTTTCAAAGAAAAATAAGAAATATGCGTGTCAGCCGGCGTAGTTTATGGCCTGTTGTTTATTGTGAACGCTCGAAACCAAAGCCGAAACTCAACCGATTCTTTGTTTTGTTCAGAATTTATTACGAGTTGGTAAAGTTCGTGAAATCAATTCAGAGGCGTAGCTCGTTACGATACCTTTCTATTTGACAATACTTTGTATTTTACTTCAAAGATTTATCTAGCCATTTTTACTTGCATTGTTGTAAAGTTACTTCAGATAAAAGTTTTTACTCGATCGAGACTAAAGGTTCATATAAAGAATTGCAAAACTAAGATAAAACGAAATATGTGAAAGGACTAAGTTGAACTATGCTGGGAAATTTGTAAGACGAATTGAAAGAGATTCACGAGAGCATTCATACGCCCACGCGTATAATCCCTGGAACAGCGAGGCAAACATTTATAAATGAGGTACTTTCAAAATCCAAAACACAAATTACCTTCGGCGCAAGTTTGTCTAGACAATATGTATGTACAATAGAACTGGCTTGATGGAAATTCGCTGCGCCGATCGAGCTAGAGGTGCGTTAGTGACAGAGTGACAAAATGGAACATGTTTTGTTGCTTGTATACGTCTTGCAGCTGAGGCTTTATCTTAAACATCTGTCCGGCGCGATCGTGCAGGAAAATCCTCCATCACAGCTTTGTAGATGTATCAAGATTGTGAGCCGGCGATCGTGTGTCGGGTATTAAAATGACAATCCGTAACGATATGAAACTGTATTGAAGTACATGTAATACATACTTTAGATTGGGACTGGGACGACTGTTGACGACTCGGTCGGTATGCTGTTTATTTATGTGAACTTAAGTGTTAATGGTCTCGATTGTTGGTTGATGGGTTCAATAACTCCATTGCCTTTAGCACGTATGTTATAAGGTCGGTGTGATATACGTACTTAGTATCACACGTATATATGTACTTGTACCAGTTGTAAGTAACGAGTTCGCATACTAATATCGCATTAGTGAGACTTGAGCGGTTACATTGTAATTGCCTGGCAAAGTGGCGACACACATTACCTGTATTATTTATCTGTGGAGAAAAATAGAGATCTGATTAAATGGTTTTGGTGTTCGTTCTTTGCAAGTCCAAAATTGCGAAATACGGTTTCAAGCTGGTCCAATAAAATGCAGTTCTAATGATAGGCTACGGCTGTGAACTAAATAAAATATAAATTTTAGAAACAAGTGGAGTCGTTTATAAGAATTAACTCTAAAATTAGTTAATCGGTTTAATGTATCTTAGACAAGAGCAACAATCAAATAAAAAAACAATTATGAAAATATTAAGAACCGACCTAAGGTATGGCTTTTAACCATCGGTGTTTTTGATGTTTTAGAAAAGCAATTTTAAGAAATTCATTCTTTTGAAAAAATCAATTTCATTTTAATTTCTTTGACAGCTTAAAATGAATAGATGTCACTTCTATTCAGAGTACTTTTGCTCCATCGGCTCAATACTTTATCTTTGACATCAGACGCACAACCATTAGCGAATTAAAAAGTATAGCTACGCGGCTCCAGGTAATTTTCTTTCCTAACTTCGAAGACTCCCCTAAAGGCTACTGTCGACCAATAAGTAGTAGGTACTCCAACCTATTATTTGCAATAAGTATAAATACTTTAGATATGTGATTCCAAGAATACCACTTTTACTAATTCAAGTCCGAATAGTGATTTTACTATTCTACGATATACTTATTCAAATTTTATGTAATATTAAAGTTGAAAAATTAAGAATCCAGCAGGACTCGAACCTGCACCTCTTGGGTATACGCCCCAAGTGCTTTGCCAATTCAGCTATGGATTCGTATGCTGCCGGACTCGAAATTTCTC
Organism: Hypena proboscidalis; assembly: GCA_905147285.1. Taxonomy (NCBI): domain Eukaryota; kingdom Metazoa; phylum Arthropoda; class Insecta; order Lepidoptera; family Erebidae; genus Hypena; species Hypena proboscidalis. The sequence continues at coordinate 7,164,340 of LR990132.1, forward strand.
AACTCTTTTTGTGCCAGCTTTTAGCTAGACGAACCTTATTTGGTTTTATTACATAAAATAAATGCATAGCAAAGCTAAAATTTGCTTTAAAATATTACAGTATTTGATAAAAAAATGCGTCATCTCTTGACTGTAACAGTATTGATCTTAATTCAAACTTACAGTATGTGAATAGTACTTATTACATCACATAGATGGCGCTAAAACCAAATAAGGTTCGTCTAGCTAAAAGCTGGCACAAAAAGAGTTGAGAAATTTCGAGTCCGGCAGCATACGAATCCATAGCTGAATTGGCAAAGCACTTGGGGCGTATACCCAAGAGGTGCAGGTTCGAGTCCTGCTGGATTCTTAATTTTTCAACTTTAATATTACATAAAATAAATGCATAGCAAAGCTAAAATTTGCTTTAAAATATTACTTATTCAAATTGTTAGATACAGTGTATTTCGACATAGAATTGAGAAACATGTTTTTCGATGTGAACAAGAAGTGTCTGCAGATTTTTTTTATATTGTTTGATGAACGCGACACTAAGGTACATATAACATATGGTATATATACATATAACACCATAAATATAACAATCTAACCTGAGGGGCTAATAAGTAATTTAATTAGAACTTACACTGCTATTATTAGAATATTATAATAGCAGTGTTTGCAGGTACAAAAAAACAAACTGAAAATTATCAATCCAGTTTCTAACATATGCCAACAAAAACATGGAAACCTTATGTCATCATTGCCAAACCCATTAATTTCAGTTTAAATATTATTATGTGGTTTCGCAAAGAGTACTAAAAGTACTGAAAAGTATGGTTCGAAGATTAAAGTAAGGTCATTTTAATAGGTAACATTAGACAGTTCATTTTAAACCTAGAATGACATTGAGAAGCAGGCATACAAAATTATTTAAACCATGTTACAAAAATTTCTACGGACGCCAACGGCTTGTCAATATTATTCCCGACATAATTAATAGATTACCACAATCTCTGAAAACTATTTTAACAGAAAAGAACATAAATTATAAATTAAAACTATACTTTATAAACGACATAAATAGCAAATAATTTCATTGAATATTCCGATGATACTTAGTTCAAACACGCTGTATAAATGCATTTTGCTTTGAAGGTGGATGGAAATTTTATTTGTTTACGCGCGCGCTGCGCTGTGTGTAAATCCGATAGAATTTTTTGCATGTACCGTCGACGAATTGGTGTACGGAAAAACCTAAACTTGTTTATGTTACACTATGTTGTTGTCATTTTTGTAAGATTGTAAGTGATTTTAATAAATAAATAAATAAATTTATGCAAGGCAAAGTGCTACTTATGTACATCAGAAGTAGAGTCTAATTTTCTGAATAAATAATTGTATTAAAAAAACTGATGTTGTTTGCTTAACTTTTATTCCTTTGGCGTAAGGTATATTTTTCTTTGCATAAATGAACTGTCAAATGTTACCTATTAAAATGACTCCACTTTAGCACAGTATAAATATGTACAAACAGTACGGAAACTGCCTACAAACGTGCGAAACGGCACGCACACATAAACATGCACACCGACGAGACCCCTAAGCGGCACTCGCTACTGAGAGCACCGCGACAACCGCTTAGGGGTCTCGTCGGTGTGCATGTTTATGTTTCCGTACTGTTTGTACATATTTATACTGTGACTTTAGTGACTGAATACGGGTATTTATTCGTTGTCCATGCATCACTATCTTGTACCTGTACTACCTGAAGTCAGATTGGTGCTCCCACAGTCTAGACATTAATTTGACATCGCGGTTTCATCCTGAGACTTTGATTTGAACTCTCAATGCAAGAATAATTGGATGATATGCTTTAAATGTAAACAATATTTTTACTGTGTTTATTTGCTGTATATTTGTGTTTACTGTCTGGGAATCTTACTTTGTGATAAAATTGTTAATAAAGTGATAAAGGAAAACTACAGATTGTTGTTTAGAAGTTTTATTTAGTCTTGCGATTTATTTTATGATATTTTTATGCGCAACACTACAGTAAGCATAACAGTTACAGTAATAATAGGTATTTAGTTTTTTTAGTTACAATTAATTTATAGGTATTTATGTATGTATATATGCAGGTAAGTCGTGATTGTTACGTTTCTTACTATATTTATCTACTGTTTTCTTTATGAATTAGTTACCATAGGAATTTGACAAGCATAGGTATATAATTTTATTTGGATACAACTTTTAACATCATAGGAGTCGGTTTATCAGTATTATAATTGCTGCCAAATATTCCACATTTTTTTTAATTTTTAGTATGTACAAGTCTTAGACTATTAAACCCAAAGGGCTTGTCAATGTCAGGTTTCACACGCTGCCAAATGTGAAAGAGCGGCGCTCTTACATGTCATATAAAACTAGTTGTCAAATCATAGATGCGAGGAACAATCCACCCTCCGCAGACTTATTTGCACAGATTTTTTCTTTCAATTCCTCTCCATATTGATGTACTCTTTGGTGCTCTTTGGTACAAGTCGATAACAGTTCGTGTAAACTTTTGTCACACCTAACTGTAGTTTTCCTAAACACATGGTAGATCGTTGCAGAGATCTACATTGTGGTTTCAGAATCGCAGGTACGGTCAAATACCTAAAGTTCGTCGTCGCCTATCGTCTACCTTTCCCTGACAAATGGCAAGTGTAGCCCCTCCTTTCACCATTTATCAGCCACTTTTCTAATGTATTACCCTCCTTACGATTTTATTTTCTGAAATTATTGTCATTTTAGATGACCTCTAATGGTGCATGTCGGACTACGAGGTCACTGGCTGCTAATAAATCGTTTTTCGGCATTTTATAGCCCCTTACAGTGCCAATTTGAAAATAATTCTGCCTGAGGTGTTATATTGGTGGAGCTTTTCGTGAATGGGTGAGCTCAAGCATACTAGACACTTTTTTTTTTTTTTTTTTCTTACGCGAGGAAATGCATTTACGCATACCACCCCACCCCTGGGGAAGGGCAGAGTGGTTATGTGGGACTCGCACGTGCCTAAAGATGGTAAACGGCACGAGAATACCCACTAAAACCCCGCGGTGCTCCCGCACTCGCCTTGATGGGAGGGTCATGGGAAACCGGCGCAGCCTTAACAACCACGACCCTCCCGGCGATGCCCGCCGAAGCAGGCCCCTCATGGCCCCCAAAGAAGGGGCTGGCGCAAGCCAGCGACCAGCGCGAGGACCGCGTGCAAAGCCATCAGACATCCCCATATCTGACGGCCTGGTCCTCTCGCGGCGAGACAGGTGGTCGGTCCCGCCGCCCACCACGCCGCAGTTCTAACGGCTGCGGCCCCGCCGGGACCGCGGAAGGCAGGGAATGCGGGGCATCGATAAACGACGCGCGCACCGACACTCCTCCCCGCCGCGGCCCCGTATCCACCCGGCCGCAGTGTTAGCTTGCGCCAACACCGCAGCCCGGCCTATTGGGCCACTCCTCCATGGACCAACCCAACCAGTCAGCCCGAGGAGCAGCCCCCCGTGTCGAGTTATTAGCCAACGCAAAAAGAAATCCCCCGAAGGAGAAGTTTTTTTGCGAAGTTACCAGGGTGCACCAAACCCAAAGACTATTGTTCCCCCCTAATCCTCGCGGATTAATAAGGGACCAATAGCCCCGGATCGTCTAGGAGGTTACTCGACATAGCACCCCAAGCATACTAGACACTACCCTAAGCGATGACAACTTCTCTAGATCTTGTACTGATCAGTGATTATGTATGTTTTTGTTTATATTAACTTACTGAAGGTTATTTAACTGTCAGATTATTTTAAATTCCAACAAAAATTATTTAATATCTCACCACACAATGCCATCTAGTCCCAAACTAAGCAGAGCTTGTACAATGGGTACTGAAATAACTGATACTAATACATCATTATATACTTGTAGATACATACTTATTTTACATAGAAACACCCAGACTAAGACAAAACCTCATGTTCATGCACACAATGATTTGTCTTAAGCGGGAATCGAACCCGCGACCTCGGCGTCGCAGGAAGCTTCACTACTAACTCCGCCATCCGGTAGTCGTATTCCGGTATTTAACTATCATCATAGACAAACTATAAAAAGCCTTAGTATAAACCTGAAACTTAAAATCCCACGTCGTCTTTCCTCACCGTTAATGAAGGTAACACCATCATAATAAATTAGTAACTAAAACCTGCAAACTACTCGGTAAAGTAAGTACTAAGGAACTAAAATCCGTTTAGGGGATGTTGAGGGTAAATAAATGAAAGACGGCGTCGTCGGGCCGTTCGTCGAACTCTGAGAGTTGAGAACAATTGGTGCGAAGATGTAAATTAAATCGAGTGCCTGTCGCAGACCGGGCTTGAGCCTTGAACTATTGGAAAAAGGAGCTCAGAAGTACTACATTTGGGAAATACATATTTTTTTATAATCTTTTGGTTGAATAGGAGTATATATTATATAGTATTCGCAACCGTAAGGTAGGACGCCCCCCTGCCAGGTGGACTGACAACCTGAAAAAGGTCACTGGAGGGGACTGGATGCGAAAGGCGCAGGACCGGGTGTTGTGGCGCAAATTGAGAGAGGCCTATGTCCAGCAGTGGACTACGAGAGGCTGAATGATGATATAGTATTTGGGTAAAACTTTATATATGGGTAAGATTGAAGGAAAGTAACGCGTTGGAAGCAAACAAAATGGCTCCTCAACGTTAGAGAGTGGACTAGCATGGCCATGGCAAACGTAGAAAAAATATTTTGATTATCAAAAGATATAGAGAAATATGCAGAGCTGACCTCTCAACATTCAAATGTGGAGAAGCACAACACACAACAGTTTGATTAAAATTAATCTAAGCTCCGGTTATTCAAATCATTGTAATTAGTATAATTTAGTATTATATATTTTTATATCATTTTTTGTAATGTTTTGACGTGTTCAAGCGCCTCCTGGGGCCAATGAAAATAAATGATTTGAATTTGAATTTGCTCTGCAAGAAGAAGAAGTCACGGCCACACTGATCAATTGGCTATTTAAAGGTACACCAAAAACGCTGCATTTACATTTTCGAGGCTTCAGGCAACTGGGACCGCAATTAACTGGACCCACGGGATCAGTTGCCGGATTACAAAAAAAATATTATTTTTCTTCCGTCAACTGGGACCACCACACACACACACAAGTAATCTATTGTCCAAGCCACAAGTCGTACAGTCAACAACAAAAATAATGTTCGCTAAAATAGTTAATATAGCGTTACGTGCATGTCGTGTATACCTTTTAGATACAACACTAATCCGTGATGGTAAATCAAAAACTCTTTTGGCTATGGGTAATGGGTTGCCAAACTGCAATATAATGCACCATAGTTTGGCAACTCATTCCATAATAATAATTATTAAATTTTACTGATATTCTTTGAAATGTTAATAATATAATGCAAAATAAATATTCTAAACGTATGGGCTTATTTCGCATGTTATGTATATATAAAATTTAATCAGTTGCCACTTAAAAAAAATCTCTAGTTATTATTATAATTCTAAAGTTTTCATTTTAAAAATGTGTTAGCGACATTTATTCAAAAATGTGGCCAATGCAGCATTTTTATCCGTCAATATATATAATAATATTATAGGTAAATAAATGAAAAAACAATCAAAATATTATCTTTTATTTATAACAAATTATTATAAAGGGTTGTCATTTAGCAGTCTAACAACTTTAGATCAATAAAATCAACCAGTAACAGAAGTAGTTATTGATATAACAATCACTAATCAGCCTTAATAGTATTAAAATAACATAATAAAAACTCTAAAAACAAAACAATCACATATATAAATATTTATATTATCTATCACAAAATCAGCCTTAAGGGTTAGGATAAAAGTTAAGTTTAATTTAAGTAAAATATAAAAATATCATGCTTAGAAGTTTCTTAGAATTAGTTTCACATCAAACATAATAAAAATAATCGACAATATAAAAAGATCAACTGTAAAAATCAACAAAAAAAAGATTATTTTTTATCTTAATTTCTCCAAACAATGACCAATGCTTATTCTAGAATTAAGTAAATCGTTAACAGCTCCATTAATTTTTTTTATTTTTTTCTATTGTTAATTGCTTTCTTTTTGATATTTCAATGGGGTTTTTTAATTTTTCAGAATAAAATTTAAGATCTTTTTGGAGTCCTTCTAGCAACTGGGCAATGTTTGGTTTGGGTTTAATAGTTGCCAAACTATGGTGCATTATATTGCAGTTTGGCAACCCATTACCCATAGCCAAAAGAGTTTTTGATTTACCATCACGGATTAGTGTTGTATCTAAAAGGTATACACGACATGCACGTAACACTATATTAACTATTTTAGCGAACATTATTTTTGTTGTTGACTGTACGACTTGTGGCTTGGACAATAGATTACTTGTGTGTGTGTGTGTGGTGGTCCCAGTTGACAGAAGAAAAATAATATTTTTTTTGTAATCCGGCAACTGATCCCGTGGGTCCAGTTAATTGCGGTCCCAGTTGCCTGAAGCCTCCATTTTCGATATCTCTGTCCTGCTCAAACATTGAATGATAGAGATCGGAAACCGGGTTCAGGGTTGAACCGGAGCGGTGAAATCAGGCTATAAAATGTCGAGCCTTCTGAGTGTTTATATAAAGAGCCGGCGATTACGGTAGTCATAAATAGATCTGTGGCAGTTACGATGTATAAGAACTTAAGAAGCCATAAAACCACTGCTTGAACTAATTATAAACGATTTTTTTTTTGCGAGACATTGAAAATCTTTATGTACTTATAATTCTTGCGGATGTAGTCTTTGACGAAGGTAAAAAAAAACTGTAGCCACACAATAGAGGTATAGATGACATCTTGATGTCCTTTTAAATATTACTATCATTTAGGGAAGTTGCATTACTTTGCAAGGTCAATTATTCACCTTGGTGAAATAGTGCAATTATGTTCATGAACTACGTCAAATACGTGGAAGATACTGTATCTTAGATTAGATTTTGATATTTAATAAAAAACAAACCTGTGTTGGTTCGGGTCATGGCATATTGCTGGGTTATGATAAACAGCATTATTTTTACTTTACCACAATCCTAAAAGTAGTTTGTTTAGAATCTGTAACAGAAATCATTTCACCAGTTTTTATTCAAACTTTGACGACCGGATGGCGGAGTGGGTAGTGTACCTGCCTGCGATGCCGAGGTCGCGGGTTCGATTCCCGTTTAAGACATATCTTTGTGTGCATGAACATGGGGGTTTGTCTTAGCCTGGGTGTTTCTATGTATAATAAATATGTATTTACAAAAAAAAAAAGTATATACGTATTAGTATAAGTTATTCTAGTACCCATAATACAAGCTCTGCTTAGTTTGGGACTAGATGGCGTTGTGTGTAAGTTGTGAGATATTTATTTATTTATTTTATTTTAAACTTTATAAATTTCCCTATTTATTGGCATATTTTATCTTCTCGTGCTGATATTTGTTTTATTGATTAAATATTATGCAAAAATGGGGATCCTATATAAACAATGTTGTTGATAAGGTAGCTGTATCATGAATCATAAATGATCACCATTATTTCAAAACGCCCATTTCAAATGCAACGCATCTATCAAAGTGAGAACAGCCCAACTCGATATTTTTTTACACACTATGATAGAAGTAGCAAGTTTTCAAATATTTTTCAAAGTTGATCTTCTGCAAACACCTTTTCAAACGCTAGGCACTCTCTTAACATGTGCCCAACGAGTTCTTTTTAGTTTTCTAACAAGTTTGTAGGAGTCTCAAACGTTTGTCAGTTGGAGTGGACGTGGAAATCTCTAGTTACCAACTTTTAGATACGTGTTCTATGTTCACGCAGTGCGTGAGGGTAATATTTATTTTTACTTTTAATCTTTTATTTCGGGTAAGGGTTTCAGAACAACTTGGGGTCTAAATAAGGGTATCTAAACTATCTAATTAGAAATGCCTTTATGCTTTTTCTAAACAATATAGGCTTCTAATCGGCACATTTTACTGGTGGTAGAGCTCTTGTGAATGAGCTCGAGGGCGGCAGCACCACCGTCTCACCTTTAACCTGTCGCCAAATAGTAGTGCTTCCATTACTGTGTGGATTGTTGATGTCCATGGGCTGTACTACACTTACCATCAAGTGGACTACACGTTCTTTCGCTGTGGGCATAGTATAAAAAAAAATATATAAAACACCATATACCATAAAACATATACAACTCTAAAATATAAACCTATGGTAGATATATGGCATAGACCTACTGTTACAATAATATAGCAGCTACATAGTACAGTCAGTAATAGAAGTCTACACACAGAAAAAAATTCAAGGTCGCTTAATTCTGAAACTTGCAATGATTTAATGAGTGGATAAAGCAAAACTAATAGTAATCGATAATATGTGCATTATTAAAGAAAAAAAACTAATTATTAGATTTCATTCAAACCAATTTTCGGTGGAAGTTTGCATGGTAATGTACATAATGTTATTTTTACATTTATCATTTCCTTATTTTAGAAGTTACGGGGGGGGAGGGACATTTTTCCACTTTGGCAGCGTTTTTCGCGCAAACTATTCAGTTTAGAAAAAAAATTTATTAGAAACCTCAATATCATTTTTGATGACCTATTCATAGATCCCCGTATGGGTTTGATGAAAAAAAAATTGAGTTTCAGTTCTAAGTAGGTATGGGGAACCCTAAAAATTTATTGTTTTTTTTCTATTTTTGTATCAAAATCTAAATGCGGTTTACCAAATACATCTACTTACCAAGTTTCTACGGTATAGCTCTTAAAGTTACGGAAAAAAGTGGCTATGACATACGGACGGACAGACGGACGGACAGACATGACTAATCTATAAGGGTACCGTTTTTTGCCATTCGGCTACGGAACCCTAAAAAGGGATATTTTTAATGTAATAAATGTAAGTTGTATAGAAGTTTAATTTTTTTAAGATTTCAGTTCTTTTGTTATTGGTTGTTTGTATGACTCAAAGGTATTTTCGACAACCTTTGTTAAATTGAATTCTATAAATCCAATAATCCTTGGTTTGTTTGTCTAGAAAATAATATAGCGGCCTTTAGCGCTTGGTAATGTTTGTTTTTCTCAACGATATCTAACCACCTTTGACTCCTTTGATTGTGTGAGCATAAAACAGCAACATTTTTAAGGCATAGAAGTCTAAAATGTTAGTTAGTGTTCATTGACGAAGGAACTGGTAAATAAATAAATATTTCACAACTCACACACAACGCCATCTAGTCCCAAACTAAGCAGAACTTGTACTATGGGTACTAGAACAACTGATACTAATACATATATACTTTTTCTTTTGTAAATACATACATATTATACATAGAAACACCCAGAATAAGACAAACCCCCATGTTCATGCACACAAAGATTAATCTTAAGTGGGAATCGAACCCACGACCTCGGCGTCGCAGGCAGGTACACTACCCACTCCGCCATCCGGTCGTCAAATCATTATATAATCAATAGATTAGATAATTATTAAAAAAAAAAAATCTATACTTATATAATTGTTCGCCCGACTGACTGATTCATCAACGCAGGGCCTAAACCACTACGGCTAGGAACTTGAAATGTTCTATGAAGGTTCCTTACATGGCGTAGGGGCGCACTAAGAAGGGATTTTTGGCAATTCCATTTTGAAGGGCGTAAAATGAGGGATGAACGGTTGTATGTTATAAGTCCGTCATTTTTAAGTTACAAGCATGACATTTCGTATAGTCAAACTTGAATAAAAATAAATGAATTTCTGTACCGAGGTTTTTTTAAATTTTATTCCTAAGAAGGGGAATTTAGGGTTTTTCAGTTAGAACTGAGTTGTCGCAAAAATTCAGTAGATGGCGTTGTGAAAATTTATTAACTTACGGGCAGAATAACGTTTGACGCGGGTGAAGCCGCGTGGGGCACCTAGTTGAGTATAATTTTAAACTACTGAGTGCGAGAAAATTAAATTAACCGTCCTACTGAACAGCCAAGATTTAAAAAAAATCGTCGAGGAATAGTCAGTCCAAACATCTTCCTACGAAATTATCAAATCAGATCCCAAAGCAATAGTTCCCTACTACGGAAGATTATCTACTGAATACCCCACTATAGTTATGTGTCAAATTTCACTAATCTTCTGTTAATTATCCAAACCGCTGGCGGAAAACTTGAGGATATTAAATATCGATTAGCACAATGTTCTGGGATATTAAATCTATAGGATATTCTTAATTTGTTTCTCATGTTTTTCGAAATATTGGTATCTTAATACCTACTGTTTTACAGATAATTGTTCACGGACATTTAATAATATTATGACTGTATCTCTTTTCAAGGACTTGCCTAAAGTCCTTCAATAACCAAGTCAAGCAAATTAACTAAGCAAACTCTAGCTTGCTTCTAGTGTAAACAGATTTAGCTAAATATCAATATGTTATATACTAAGAAACAGTTGAAAAAGATATGGGACCGGCAGGATTTGAACCTGCGACCTTACTGCACACCGAAATTGTTCCTACTTAAGATAGGAACAAATGGATGAACGTGACGTTACGAAATGACGTATCATACAGTTGAGAAATTTAGGGTTCTGGTAATAGGCTATATGTCTAAAGCGGCTGCCCGGTGTGCAGTAAGGTCGCAGGTTCCAATCCTGCCGGTCCCATATCTTTTTCAGCTGTTTCTTAGTATAATTTGCTAAGCATAGCTAAATGCTATAAAAATAATCAATTAGAAATCAATATGTTAGTTGAATATCCGACCTCCACAACCCAGTACGAGATAATACGATACTCATACGTGTCAGACTTTCTGGTCTCTGACTACCTGTAACGACTGCCATAGATGTTCAAATGGCGACCGGGACCGACGTCTTAACGTGCTCTCTGAGGCACGGAGGAAAACGTCTTAGCTATAAACGTACTGTGATAACATTGATAACACAAATTAAAACGCTTTACGTTATGTTGTATGTCTTAATTTATCTAATCTTTATCTTAATCGTACACTACGTATGGTGTTAATACGCAAAGTTCTTTTTTTTTTTTTTTTATACGACGCCCGCACTAGGAATAACTTTTGTGTCGCGGGGTGTTCACAAACATACATTTCACATACACAGAGCACACCCAGAGTCAGAACAAATCTTTGCGAATCGCACAAAGATTTGTCCTATGTGGGGATCTAACCCACAACACCAGCGCAGTTGAAACCGACGAGGCGACCGCTTTAACCACCACGCCAACGGTGCACTCAAATTAAGAATGCATGAAGAAGATTCATATTAGGTGACATTAAATACACACGTTATTTATTAACATCAGGGTAACGAAATTGTTGACGAATGTACTATTAGACGAATAAATTCACGATTCACTTTTTTACTAATTTTGCGAAGACATTCCAAAACATTAAACCAATGTTCGCTTGACAACTTATTTCTAATTTCACATCTACCCTGTTTCACTTATTTGAGTAATGTGACAACAGTGAACTTAACAAATTAAATAATAACGAGCATTGGTAACCTAAGAGCCAAGTAAGTATTTAAAAAGGTCGACAACGTTATTAATACTGCCTCGATGGTCTAGTGGTTAGCGTATGTGCCACTCACCGCGAGGTCTCGGGTTCGATTCCCGGGTCGGGCAAAGTGTTATTTGTGAACTTTCCGTCAGGAAATTCACAATAGCAGCACAGAGTTGGAATTGTGCGCGGTGGCTGCCGATAAGCTCGTCTCTAATCCAATGGGACCTAAACTTTACAGGTGAACTGTGGGTGTTGTACACTCGTAATATAGCCGTGTTATGTTATGTTATAAAAACGTTATTTCTTTTGCTTTTCTTAAAAAAAACGACGCCCGCACTAGGAATAACTCCTGTGTCGCGGGGGTGTTCACAAACATACATTTTACACACACAGAGCACACCCAGAGTCAGAACAAATCTTTGCGAATCACACAAAGATTTGTTACATGTGGGGATCGAACCCACAACACCAGCGTGATTGAAAGCGGCGAGGCGACCGCTTTAACCACTACGCCAACCGTGCACTCAATTATCTATTTATATGAACAGTACACTCATCAAATACAAGTGCTATAGTTTTGAAATTATTAAATAGTAGGTGGTCCTTACTGCACGTATTAAATTAACTTACGATTTTATACATACTTGTAATATTTTAAAGCAAATAATAAAGTAATAGTGTTGATCTTAATTCAGTATGTGAATAGTGACTTATCACATCACATAGATGGCGCTAAAACCAAATAAGGTTTGTCTAGCAAATTTCGAGTCCGGCAGCATACGAATCCATAGCTGAATTGGCAAAGCACTTGGGGCGTATACTCAGGGGGTGCAGGTTCGAGTCCTGCTGGATTCTTAATTTTTCAACAGTAATATTTTATAAGATTTTATACATGTCGCAATACCTAATACTTAACCAGTTGCCGTAGGTTCAACCTAGGTCACCATTTATCGGACAGCTCGTTTATATTTTCAATAGATAAATCAATCAGCTTGTCAGTCGTGGCTACTGTAGACAGATCAACTGACCGGCAGACATAGGTCGCAATATGATAGGTCTTAGCTTTTCGCAATACAGTGACGTAATAACACGTTCGAAACATGTACTAAGGGCTTATTAAATATTGCGAAGTGAATCTATAATCAGCTGTATTATAAATAAAATAATATTTTCTGCTCAGAAACTCGAAAAGTCTTTTTTCAAAAATTAGTCAACGGGTCTAAATCGCGTAATTATTATGAAGGTTAATAAATACCTATGATCGACGTTTCGAATGACTTGCATCATTCTCGGTCACAAGCCGACTGGTATGTGACGACCAAGTGAGGGTAGTGGACAATATCCGCGCTTCACGGTGCTTCACCACTCGGCTCGTGACCAAGAATGATGCAAGTCATTCGAAACGTCGAGCATAGGTATTTATTTACCTTTTTAATTACGCGATTCAGACCCGTTGTCTAATTTTTGAAAAATGTTCTCAAATCGCGAAAGTTTAAAAACATATGACTCGAAAAGTCGTTCCTTTTGTATAAACAGTGAGTAACTCGATTTTGCTTCAAGTTTGCTCTTGCTTGTAGCAAAGTTGAGTTAGCTCACTGCTAGCCATTTCGAGCTGCTGGCATGAAAAGTAGTATGTGCGACACCAGATCAAAGTTATTTAGGTACATCTCGTGCTTATGAGTCCTTATTACGCTCAAGATTCTAAAAATGAATCAAGTATAGAATCTTTCGCTTAATCAGGACTCAAAAATAGCACTCAAGGAAAACGAACTTTGCTCTCTTGTTGCACAAATAACGGTTTAAATATTTCGCCCATACAAGCACTACAATCGTGCATAATTTTAAAATGACAGCTTGATACATAGCTTTACAGAAAGTCAACAGTCACCCTAGGGATAAAATACAAAGATATAAAACATATACCAGTTTTACTGGTAGTAGAGCTCTTGAGAATGAGCTCGGGGGCGGCAGCACCACCGTCTCACCTTTAACCTGCCGCCAAATAGTAGTGCTTCCATTACTGAGTTCCGGTTTGGTGATGAGATCAGGCCCTGGAATTACTGGCACATGAGGCATAACACCGTAGTCCTCAGCTGCTGCGACGCATCTATAATCTGCTTTTGTTGATTATTGATGTCCATGGGCTGTACTCCACTTACCATCAGGTGGACTACACGTTCGTTCACTGTGGGCGTAGTATAAAAAAAAAAGTTAAGTTAGCCCTCCAGTTACACTCCTGTGTAAACCGTATTGGATTCCATGTCATAGTTTCAGCGTGATGAGCGTACGAACATACAGACAGACAGACAGAAAAAAACAAAAATATATATTTTGGCTTCTACTGCTGTTGAACAGAGATACGGAAAATTTTAAATTTTATTATATTTTTTTATTGTATGATTTGTATTCTCTATAAATAAATCTATCTTATTAGTATCTAGCACCTTTGTTTTGTACAAAGATGCTAGATACTAATAAGTTTTGTACAAGGCATGTTAAGGATACAGTAAAGAATTTCTGCCCGATTCAAGATCACGAATTTGATGCGCCTTATCAACGATCAATATACTTAATCAAGAAATATATCCTTTTCCAATATAAAACCAACATTATCTCAAATCAGACATGACCAAAGAGACTCGAATAAAATAAATAAGCATAAAGATCCGTATTCTGGAGTCATAACGTGATGAGATCAGAAAGTCAATATTTACATACGAGAACAGGCTCACCTCAAAATATCCTCTGCAATCTGAACGTTGATGTTTTGTCAAAAATGGAATGTGAAGCTTCGGAGGTATCGTCCCGTCATGTACTTTTGCCATTGAATGAACCAACAGACTTATATATGATTTAAATCTGTCAAATCTCTGGATATATATGGCAATCAAGCGTGCCACATTTTTACTTCCAACAAATGAATAAGATGACGTCATAAGAGCAGTTTAGAGATGGGAACTTTCCATTGTCTAACCGATTACAATTACGTTTTTGATGTGTCGATTTTTAATCGATTCAGGTTCACAGATAAAAGAAAAATAAAGTGATGATAGACAAATGATTATAATACACAAATTAACTTGGTTTATGCTATTTTAATTCAATTATATTGTTTTATAATATAATAAGGTTTTATTTTTCAATTTTTGACATTAAGCTTTTTTAAAATTTGTCGGTATATAATTTTTGCGTTAGATGTTTAGAATAAAACTCAAAGACCAAATGCTAATCAAACGAGATGGGAAGAAACTTCATGTATGTTCATAGAAAGAAGTTTGTGTAGGTGCAATGCTGGCATCCTATTTGGCGGAATTGGCTAGCAAGCAGCGAGTCCTGCAGCCGGGCTAGACGCAAAGTCAAACAGGAACATCTTACCGAAATTAAACAGTCTCGGATACGGAACCAACGGCTGTATTACGGAATTCACTTAGAATGTTCCTTGTATCATGCCAGGTTATTAAGGATATTGAGAGTTTAGTAAAAACTACATAGGAGTAAATGAAATGGATTTCGTTCCTTCCTCGAAAGAGATTTAAAACTACGGCTCACTATAAAATATGTCTGACCAAATTTGATTGACTTATAAAACTATTTTATTTATTTATTTTATTTTCTTAGAAAAATAAACAGTCTTTCTATAAACTAAGTTAATAACTAAAATACTATCTAAAGACCATGTAACAGTTTTCGCATATTATAGCTATATCTGCGAGTTTGAAAATCACTAAGATAATCTTATAATAAGATAACAAAAGTTATAATGTTACAGTGGAAGTTAAGGTAAAGATAACAATTTCATTATCATTAAAAGTTAAAAATTATGTTGCTATAGCACAGACAAACCAATTTTTAGAAATTAATTGTCGCAGTTGATTAGGGGTTGTGTTAAACAAATCAAATTCAGGCAAGTCAACACTATTCAACTGTTTTGAAGTTCTGTTAAAAAAAGAGTTTAGTCTATAATTCGTATTCAGTTATCTATTTCACCATTTTTTTTTTTTTTTTAAACTATGCCCACAGCGAACGAACGTGTAGTCCACCTGATGGTAAGTGGAGTACAGCCCATGGACATCAACAATCCACAAAAGCAGATTATAGATGCGTCGCTGCAGCTAAGGACTACGGTGTTATGCCTCAAGTGCCAGTAATTTCAGGGCCTGATCTCACCACCAAACCGGAACACAGTAATGGAAGCACTACTATTTGGCGGCGGGTTAAAGGTGAGACGGTGGTGCTGCCGCCCTCGAGCTCATTCACAAGAGCTCTACCACCAGTGTAAATCACTTGAATAAAAAAATATACCTTTATGTCAGTGAAGGAGCCGCCATCAAAGCCACTTTTGCTCGTTGCGTTAAGATGGAAAAAAAAAGGAATCCTAACATAATATAACATCACGCTTATATTACCCACAAGGATGTGGCAGAGGTGAACAACACTGATAGTCTAGTGGTTAGCGTATGCGCCACTCACCGCGAGGTCTCGGGTTTGATTCCCGGGTGAGGCAAAGTGTTATTTGTGAACTTTTCGTCAGGAAGCAATAGCAGCGTGGAGTTGGAGTTTGCCTGTTGGATGGCGTTAGGCTCACCATTCCTACCATCACCTATCCCATGAGGCCATCCAGCTCCTCTACAATACGGACATAGTGAAAAGACTTAAACGGACAAAACCATACGAGTTAGTTAGTGTTAGTGATTAAGTGAAAAATTATAAACAAAAACAGTGATAGTTCAAAAGACAACATGAACAAAGTGTCTTCGCCTTAATAAAAACTAAGTGAAGTGTTATTGGACACCTCTTAGATTTATGTTTATTACTCATTAGCCTTTATGGGCTAGATTGTAATAAAATAAAATATTTGTGATATCTTAGAAACCAACAAAAAAAAAAAAACTATCCCATGAGACATGATAAATATAACAGGTGAAATGTGGGTGTTGTACACCTCTGCCAAACCCTTCTGGGTAATATAGGCGTGATGTTATGTTATGTTAACAATAGGTAATGTAAGATATAAGTAAGAGATAAGTTTGGTGCATGAAAGGAGTGACGTACACAACGATTCCCTACGTCCGGCGCACCCTGGGCAATTCGCGAGTTCTCCAACGCGAATTGGCTAATCCTTTCACCACGATGGCATGTCAAAATAAAATTTAACTCAGTCATCGACACGACGAAGAAGAAGAAGAAGTAAGAGATAAGTGCGTTTTGTTGTTTTTTAAATAGATATAACTGTTACTGTGTAAATAAAATATAAATAGTGCGAAAAAAAAAATAGTGTAGGTACTGCCTAGACAAGCAATTCGACGAATGGACGTACAAATTTAAAACATATTTTAAAATCTCATACGTATTTTAAGCTAAGTACTGAATGCGGCGCCGCTCACCGCGTCTCGGGTTCGATTCCCGGGTCGAGCATAAGTGTTGTTTGCTATTTTTCAGCAAGTTCTTAATTCGTGCCCAGTGGATGGCGATAGGATCACCCCCTATCACATTTGAATATACTTAGCATGTAAAGTGTGGGTGTCAAACACCTCTGCCACCCTCTTCTAGGTAATATAGTCGTGATGTTACGTTTTGTTAAGGATGAAGTGTCCGCATCTTCACGAATTAAAAGTTTTTAAACTACTCTATTTGGATGGATAAAGATAAAGATAAATTTGGATTTTTTACGTTAGATAGAATGCCAGAAGCAATTACACTATCCAATGACAAGGCCTCAAGCACATCTAGTCTACGAATAAATCTTTGCGAATCACACAAAGAATTGTCCCATGTGGGGCTCGAACCTACAACACCAGTGCAGTGAAGAGCGACGAGGCGACAGCTAAAACCACTACACCACACGTGCAGACAAGTATTTCTAATAACGTACTTTCAAAAACAACTCTATTCTAACATAGAAACAAGTTAAATACAACCAAACAGACGATAACATTTACAAGTATAATAGTTAGTTAATGGTAATAGCAAATAGCAGTAATAGGTATCTTATCAGATACGCTCAAAGAACCTTTAATCTGGCTGATTGAGCCCCTGCGGAGTACTGCTAGCAGGGCTGGCGAACCGTTGGCAATCGTTGATATTTATTTGCTTTATCGAATGCCTCGGGGTACGACTGTCGAACCGTGATGTCTATCTGTTAGTTTCTGGTTGTCGCCACTATCGGCTTTTGGTATTTGTTTAACAGAAAAGTAATTAATAAAGAAATTAATGGATTGTCTGTGATTTTTTTGTTTGTACTTCTAATTGATTATTTTTATAGCATTTAGCTATGCTTAGCAAATTATACTAAGAAACAGTTGAAAAAGATATGGGACCGGCAGGATTTGAACCTGCGACCTTACTGCACACCGGGCAGCCGCTTTAGCCATCTAGCTACGGTCGCTGTATGATACGTCATTTCGTGACGTCACGTTCATCCATTTGTTACTATTTCTTTGTTTGTATCACAGACATGGTAGGATAGTATGTATTTTTTCTGACTTACACATAATAATATTAACAACAGGAATAAACAGTTTCACCTCCGATAGATTTACTGACCTTGCCAAAAGATGAGGATTAATGAAAGTTAAGAGAAACAGTAATAAAATTCTAGTTTATAAATAGCTTAGTTCACCCCGTTCTCTTATAGGCATTAACTACATTACATAAATTACGTAAATAAATCGTCCAGTTCTATAATATTAAAATAAACATAAACGCAATTTGACTGTACCACGAAACCAACCGAACCATCGATTGCGACCTCTGAACTCGTGCCAAAAGTTCTCCATCCCTACACTAGAATTCACTAGATACTTTTTCAATGCGGCGACGCCTTCGCTTTTACTCATAGCAATATTTTATTTTTACAACATGAAAACGGCTTTGTTGCAGTTTGTGTGTTCAAGTCTTTTCACCGACTATTTTTATGTGAATAGTCTTTCAATATGACGTTCTTTATAGACTGGTGATGTTTAATACATATTTTGCTTCAGTTTTATGAGCTTAATGTTTTTTAATATATGTAGGTACTCTGGTACTTATTCTATTTTATTCTAGCTTTGAAAACTAACTTGTATGCCTACACTCGACCAGCATCAATTTCGCACAGGCAGTAGAACACATACCTTGCTCTTAAATCAATCTGTTGGTAGGCATATGTAAATCCTTTTTCGATTAAACATTCAATGTTCTCATTACACAACCTACAATCAAAATAATTTATAAATTACATAAATTGTGTAACAATTTCACTACTGCGTATTTTAAATCATCTCGTTGAGCGTGATTCAAGTCTCCCTATAGAGGGGAGAGCTGATGTGACGTCATCACCAAACCAACCCCTGTATGACATCATCCGTAGCAAGGTTACGCAGTACTACGACGTGCTACGCAATATAAAATAGGGGCGTTACATTTTTGTGTTGAAATTCTTGTGATATTTGATAATATGCTACGAACGATAACGTAGGCTAATTGCATGTGTGACAATTACAATATGACGTCATTTTGGAAATGCATTGAGCGTTGTGAAGCTGCTTTCTTGCAACGGAGGGAACAATAGGACGTATCCGCAATGATATAGAGTGCAAATTGCAGAGTCTGTTTTTAGCCACAACAAAGATATCAAGTTTAGAGATTTCCTCATTTTACTCCTTACTAAATTGACTTGTAACGAAAAATTACCAATAAATATGTCTATGTCAGTCTATGTCTATGTCTAAAATAAATTGTATGGTGGTCATTACTGATCATACGGCCACTGGATTTCTTTATACTTTGAAATAGGAAATGATTGATTTTAATAAAATACTGTGGTTTATTATTATTAGATACGGTAGTAATAGACCGTAAACAAATGTAAGAGCACGTTTTTTATCTTTTACTTACAGTTGGAATATTATTTTATCTAGAATAAAAAGTTACCTCACACTACAACGTATTTACTTTTAAGACAACCGATCTTATTTATCATCGTAGTTTTATATAAAGTTTAGATCAAAATTAAGTAATTTAAATAAACTATTTTGAACTTACCGCAACAATTACAACTTACCATAGCACATTTGAATTCATTACTTACAACTAACTGCAATAAAACTGAAACTTTACCAAATAAATCCCAAATCAAAACAGCAGTTACCATACATTTCAACTTTGACTTTAAAGCGAAAACAATGTTAACACAACAAACACACATTAACGTGAATTGCAAACAAGATTTCATTTCAAACATTAAATTCATGTTTTGATCCCGAAGCGAAATTATTATTGCACTCTAAACGGTTACGATGGCGATTAAAACTAACCTCAAATATGAGAATCACGCTCGAATACAAACATCACTTTATGGCTAATATCTCTTCAGAAAAGGGTAGCCCTCAGAGTACATAGGGTAGCCTTTAGCCCTTATTTTGAGTCGTAATTCTAATGCCACCTTAGAATTTAAGTGTGATATAACCCATTCACATTGATGCACTATAAACGCGCCCTTTCTAAATGGCCAATTCAGTTGCCAGACGGTAAGGGCGGTGCCACACTGTAATAAAATGCAGCGTACTGCGTAACACGCGTAATGCAATTTCGGCGTATTATTTTCATAGTACGTATTGTCTGTCCAGTGCCACTCAGAATTGATGTTAACGGTCCATTTCGCTTTTGAGAGCTTTTTAATCTGGTTAGCTGAACAATTTAGGTGTATTGGCTCACGGTATACAAAATATGTTCCTATTAATTTTTAACAACAATAATTTTAGACCTTTGCCGATACTTTTCTTCTCATGGAGTAAGTGTTATAAACATTTTCATTTTAGTATTAAATTTGTTCACTTGTTAATAACATCTGATACCACAGATGCATGGATCAGCCTTTACCGCACTTAGGTAAACAATATTCCACCCTAAAAAATGTATGATACATTATCCTTTTAAAAACGACGTGAAAAAACCCTAAGGTATAAAATGTGTACTTCTCAAATGGATTTTTGAGTACCGAAACTTTGATGGCTAAATCTAAATGTCCGTATTTACTGACTCCGAATGGATTTTTTACATTATTTTTAGTTAGTGCCAATAAAAAACCACATTTGAATTTCTCGAGCATTTTCACCTCAGATAAAAGATATAACGCCTTTTTATTTACTGATGGCAATCACAATTTATCTTTTGTTTGCGGATTGCTATTAAGAGCTAAAAGGTTTGATTAAGGTGTCTAATATTGATTGATATTGTTAAATGCTGCTCGGACCATTAAGCCTTATTGATTGTTGTATCTTCTCGGATAATTGAAACTAAAAACATTTTTTTTATGTAACCGTATCTCGGGACTACAGAGTCCCGGAACTTTGGTAGGCATGTGTGGGGCCGAAGCCAACAGCACAGAGGCCCAATAAACACTTTAATCGAAATGTAATGATGCACATTGTAATTTTTATGTTTATTATTAAGATAAAAAATATGTATATTTTTTATGATAACATTTTCATCCCTTGGCACCTAAACATAACAGCCGCACCCTTCTGAGTAATATAGGCGTAAATAATAAATACTACGAACAATACTTTATAAAGTATGATTTAGTTGTTATTTTACAATGAGCTTGTGATGGTAACGAAACCATAGTTTTCATAGAAACGGTACAACTTCATCTGGGCCACACTACTTTTAAGTGACCATAAATCTGTCCCTGATAATTAATTACACTTTTCAAGGTGTAACAGTCAAATATAGAGAAAGAAAAGAAAAAAGAAAGAAACGTGGCGAATCTTAAACTTAGTAATACACTTTTAAAACTACTTATAATTAGGCAGTAAGAATAAACACAGAAATAATAATTATATTGATGTGCCAGAAAAGGTACGCACCTCAACATAATACCTGCAGCACATTAGTACTACAGCGCTAGTATTCTAATGTTTGTGAGTAATATTATAAAAAAATACACTGCTTTATTATTATGCACATTAGTACTACAGCGCTAGTATTCTAATGTTTGTGAGTAATATTATAAAAAAATACACTGTTTTATTATTATGCATAAATTTCCTATTAATAAAAATGAGATTACATCTTCTATATTAAATATTAGCCAAAATAGACGGAAACATATTAATATTCAAACTATTTTTCTGACCATAGAATAAAAAACCAATATTATAAAAGTCCAAAGACCAATATTACAAAATAATTCCAACAATTCCCCTTGAAATTGTTGCTATAAAGTGTTTTGACCATCCACTTAAAAACATTTCTATGTTACCTACTGAGAGGTTTTTCAATGTTGAACAACAAAGAAAAGGTTTTGTAATAATTATAATTATGGCATTTGCTGAGGTGATGAAAGATAATTGAAAGCTTTTCAACCAAGTTCTAGTCGATTCAATATCGTACAACAATTTACCCTGTTATTTTAAAGTACTTCTATTTTCGTCTAATTGCTCATTATTTATACGATAACCCCTTTTATCATCGACCATTTCTATATTATTACCAGCGATAAAAATAATAATAAAGCCATTAGAAATATGTACGTAGCAAACGAAATCGAAACAAAACCATAAATTCCAATTTATATCTAATAACGGATAAAATTGCTATTCAGACTGTTTTCAATAAAACTAAACCCAAATCGAAGTAGAGACTAGAGTTTTAAAATCGATAACTTTCAATATCTCTGTATTTCTAGAGCTTTATTTCGAAGTATAAGGTAGCTATCAGTCTGCTGAATCGCTCTTCGGAATGGCCTTATTAATTCCCTTTTATGTCTGGCAGCACACACACGTTCGTATAAACAGGGACACCACATTTGTAAGGAAAGGTCGGCTAAATTCTGAAATAAAATTTCTTATAATATTTTTTTTATTTGGTGTGTATAGGTGTGTACTTATACATTTGAGCTTCCTGATATCAACGTAGATAACAAAACGCCTATATTACCCAGATGGTTGTATAATTATGGATTATATTTTGATATTGGATATAATTTAATTAAAAATCATTTTCATTTCATTTCATTTTCATTTCAGACCTCCTGGGGGTTTTAGGATGACCAATCCAGGACTTGGTCTTTCTTTCAGCGCCGGTTGTTAAGATAGCCTAATCAGCCGTAGTTTTTTACCGACTTCAAAAAAAAGGAGGAGGTTCTCAATTTGATTCTATTATTTCATTTTTTTTAATTGTTTTTTCGTTTATAACTCAAAGACGCCAGGACCGATTAGAGAAATTATTTTTTTGTCTGAAAGCGTAAACTTGTTATGAAGTTCCATTTTCATCAGGTTACGATTTGATGATGGAATCTTAAAGAAATCAAGGGCAACCCTCCAACTTTAAAGGCTTCTTTATTGTTTTTTGTATATTACGTAAAGCTACTTGGACATTTGCATCTAGCAGTCAGCATTTCATATTGATGCTGAAAGGTAGAACACCGAAACGGTTACGAGTACCGGGATAGTTCTTTAAATATAGACACCTTATGGCCATTTACTGTATTCTTTCAAGTTATACACAGATGAGGCGAGACGTTGAATATTAATCAAGTATTTTTTTACTTTTTAGTGCATTTCTTCTAATTGAAATTAGTTTTATTTTTGTACAATTATTCTTCAAAGTTGCAATTGCAAGTAAAATCCTGTTTTCTCCGAGTATATTGTAACCCTACCGTAAACGATTTACGCTAAAGTTTACAACGTGAGCTTTCTTTATGTTGATATAAAGTAAAGAAGATATAGGTGCTAAAAGGCGACCCGAATGGTATGCTTTGTTTTAATTGCACACACACACCTGATGCCCCTTAATTGGGAGTGCCTTTGTTATTGGATACGTTGCCTGAGATTTGCTAAGTGTGGTGTAGTACAGCTTTATGTTAATTATTTTGGAGATTACAGTCTATGGTGGTAGATGCTCCTGTGAACGAGTTCAAGGACGGAAGTACAACCGTCTCATTTTTATAATAATACGGCCGTGGCGTAATGGATAAGACATCGGTCTTACGATCGAAAGGTCGTGGGTTTGAATCCTGGCCATTACACCACGGACGTGAACTTCTTTCTAATACAAGCGAATTAAACTTAGATGGAGGGATAAACAAAAATACTAGTAATTTGTTTTGAAAAAAACTAGTAAGTATTAAAAAAGTGCTCTAAAACGTAGAACACACTATATATTTTTTTCAATACGTTGGTATTGAAAAAAATATATAGGTAGTGTGTGTGTGTGTTTTGTATAAAATAAATAGTTATTTATGTTTATCAAATCAATATAAATTCCATTACTATCATATTAGATTAAACTAATGCTAGATTTTTTTCGAACTATTAAGTTTACAAAGTTATTTCTAAAAACTTTATCAAACTATCAAACTAAACCAGTTTAATCAAATTTCACTAAATTTCGAATTACCAACATCGTAATGACATTTCATTTTAATTCACAGTCCCTAGAGATGAAACCTGCCAAACTTAATTAACTGTAATTGTTAAAGGATTAACTTAGACAATGATTACTATCAACATAATAATCTAAAGATAATAGATTGATTTTCAATTCATCTCGAAATCTAGTTAGACTGATTAAAGAAGCTTAAGTGGTAAATTTAATTTGATCCAAAGTTGTGTACTTAACTTACATTGTGACGAAATCGCTTTCCAGTGATTCAGTACATCAGAAATTCATTTGAAATTCGGTCTTACAAAAAATATACGTCATTTATAAATCGCAAATACAGTATAAAATAAGCTTTAAAACCATTTTCCGTTATCAAGAGTAGACTCCCAAGTGCTGTGCTTCAACCAAACTTAAAACAGTAATTTAATAAAATGGGCACCAACAAAAACGCATTTGAGCATTTTAGATATGAATTGTCTTTAAAAATAAATAAAAACTTAATAATATTACAGTTAAAACTATACTGCTTTTGCATGGAAAACAGCCAACTAATTGTTCTCTCTTAAGAACTTTTTTGCTGAGGTGCTTATTTAGGGAGTTTTTGATAGGAAATTTCTACTAATGGGATTTTTTTCGAAAAATCGTAAAGATGGACCGAATTACAAGTCTAGGATAACGTTACTTTTCCCTAATCAGTCGAAAAACAAAAAAATCGTGGCTATGGAAAGCTGTGATCACAAATATATAAAGCTTACATTTTTATATTGGACTTTAGTCGATAGTTATTCTATTGATTTTAAGTTGAGGATAACAATGTCAAGATCCCTTTACCTATCCTACATTTCGATCGACCGAGTCAGTCCATCGTTCAAAGAGTCAGTCCGGGAGTAACTGTCTCAATGTCTCATAATTATGATTGATATGCACCTAAACCGATCAAATCAGGGATTCACATTCAATTAGTTTTGCACCTGGCCAATCATAACTCTATAAGGCAATACTAGGTATTGCTGATACAGCAGAGCTGAGCACATAATTATAGCCGTTTTCTCTGCCTACCCTAGGCGTGGCATAAGGCGTGATTTTTTGTAGATTTTGCTACATCCAAATGAGTGAAAACCATTAAATAATAAATCAAGCTTTGCCTTAGCAATAAGTTACAATTTAAAACAAATTATACACTGACATTGACAGAAAAACAAGTGGATTTCGGGTCTGCGCTCAAAAACGTCCGAACTGAAAGTGTTTCAAAACGCTAAAAGTTGCAAACAATTAAGAACAATTTAGAGCAAACTAAACTGAACATTTTAATATTGACATAACATTTAAATTTGTTTATGACAGTTATTTTAAACTTCTAAACATAAAATCTACGTTTATGTAGGTTGACATTTTTTATTTATTTATACATATAACATTAATTTTGTGAATTTTGTTCGAGTCCCCACATCCAATGTTAAACCTGAAGTGTGTAAAACATGAATGATTTCACCTCTAAGTCACCAACTTGCAGTGTTTCACTCTCTTATTTCCTACAAAATAAAACAGCAAAGTTGCGATAAAATCGAAGCACTGGGAAGTTAATTTAGTTGTTAGCGTTTACATTGCGGCGGCAATCGGCTGGCATCGTTACCGGCCCATTTGCGAGGCCAATCTAGTTAAACATTGACGTTAAATAATGATTCTATTTCCTCTGGTGCCTTCTGGTGAGCTTTCGATTTAAGTGATTCGCTGGTTTGATGTTTAAAAGTATTTTTATTTGTAACTTTTTACTTAGGTAACAGGAGCTCATGAACTCTCAACTTTTTAACAAACATCTGTTAAATAGTTGAGAGGTTATAGATATTACTGTAAATTAAAGTAATTACTGGTGGTAGAGCTCTTGTGAATGAGCTCGAGGGCGGCAGCACCACCGTCTTACCTTTAACCTGCCGCCAAATAGTAGTTCTTCCATTACTGTGTTCCGGTTTGGTGGTGAGATCAGGCCAGGTTGCTGGCACATGAGGCATAACTCCGTAGTCCTCAGCTGCAGCGAGGCATCTTTAATCTGCTTTTGTGGATTTTTGATGTCCATGGGCTGTACTCCACTTACCATCAGGTGGACTACACGTTCGTTCGCTGTGGGCGTATTGTAAAAAATAAAAAATTGTCTGTTATAAAACAGGTTCTATAGATTGTCGTAGTTCCGACGATTCAGTTATTTCATTTTTCTAAATTCAAATTCAAATTCAAATTCAAATCATTTATTTTCATAGGCCCCAGGAGGCGCTTGAACACGTCAAAACATTACAAAAAATGATATAAAAGTAAATAATAAATAATACTAAATTATACTAATTACAATGATTTGAATAACCGGGGCTCAGATTAATTTTAATCAAACTGTTTAGAATCGAATTAAAATCAATCCAAGTACCAGCTCCGATGGGTATTGCATTATGAGAAGAGCTGGTGAGAAACTCATGTGCACCATCTTTTAAAATGAAAAATATAACAATATAAAAGTACATAAAAAAAATCACATAAGAAGAGCAATTCATTTCCAAATACTATTATCATTTATGTAGTCTGAAATACTATAGTAAGCTTTTTGACATAATTTAGTTTTAACATATTTTTTAAATTTACCTATTGATAATTCTATTGCGTCTAAAGGAAGTTTATTGTAAAAGCGTATACATTGACCTGGAAACGAGTTAGAGATTTTATGGAGCCTAGTAGTGGGCACAGCGAGTTTGTTTTTGTTCCTTAGATTTAATTTATGGAGATCACTATTTTTCTTAAATTTCGTTTGGTTTTTGTGAACGTACATTAAATTTTCGTAAATATATTGAGAATGTAACGTCATAATATGTATCTCTTTAAATTTATTTCTTAGTGTCTCCTTGGGACTCATCATATAGATAGCTCGAATAGCTCGTTTCTGGAGCACAAATATTGAATCTATATCCGCGGCACTACCCCAAAGCAATAAACCATATGACATTATACTGTGAAAATAGCTAAAATAAACTAAACGCGCAGTGTCAACATCGGTCAGTTGACGAATTGTTTTTACGGCGTAAGCTGCTGAGCTGAGTCTACCAGACAACGTTTCTATATGTGGGCCCCATTGTAATTTAGAGTCTAATGTTATACCAAGAAAGACAACCTTATTGACCATTTCCAATTCCTCATTGTCCATCACCACACTAGTTTTGACTTGCTTAACATTTTTTGTAAAAAATCTAATATATTTTGTTTTACTACCATTTAAAAGCAAGTTATTAGCACTAAACCAGTTCACTATCTTTGATAAAGCATTGTTTACATCGTCAATTACTGATTGTTGTCTTTTTACCTTAAAAACTAAAGAAGTGTCATCCGCAAACAATACTATCTCATGATTATCCTTAACAAGTTAATTCAAATAAAATATTCAAAAACTTATTCAGAACCATTTAATGCAAAAAATTTAAGGTACAAATTGAAAATATGATAGCCGCAAAAGTATAAATCTTTGGCGCGACTATGAAAAAAATATATCATTAATCTAGAATTACCCACAATGACCATGACGCACGACATGGCGATACGACATTACATAAGTCTAGATTCAAAACATGTCTATGAATATTCCTACTGCGGCTATGTCCCAGTATAAATCTATGGTCCCAATGTCAGTTTAGCAGATTAAAGGCTTTTAAACTTTAAGTTGCTGATTGCATAAATTGGACGAGGCTCCTTTTTTATTTTGGGGGAAAAACATGTATGGATGAAATAAAATAATGCGATGTAAAAATCCCCAACGCATTAATTTTACACGTAAACAATAAATTCAAATTTCATGGTTTACTTTTTTTCAATTTTGTGTTGCCTTTAAGAATGTATTGAGCTTAAATTTATCTAGACACGTGACAGCGTGTCCAGCCAAGTAAAAAAATTAAAATAATGCTGCAAGAACAATTTTACGGTACGTTTGACCCCTCCACAACTAAAAACCTATTAATCCTACATACCAAAAATTTTAAATAATTATGCATTCAAAGCATATGTTAAATTTCAGTTTTCAATCTATTAGTTTATCTAGGATGCAAAATTTCATAAATGTAGCTTAAACAGATATCATGTGTAGCTTAAACAAAAAGTAATGATAGCCGAGTCAAACGTTCAGCTTGGATTTATTTACACAGAACATGGCATCCATATAGATGTCAATTCTTTTGGAGGCGTAATATTTAACTTGGCTTCCATTTTACATTTATGTTTATGATGGGATTTTAATTAATCGAAGATGCATATCTGAGAAGTTATTCTTTTAATATAAAATTAAATTTGATGATTGGATCAATGATAATACGTCATTTAGTTAGCAAAACGTGCATGTCAAATGATATCACTTTACTACTATAGAATAACAGATTAGGAAGAATACTCGAATCCTTGGAAAACTATGAGTACCCATCTAATATCACATTCTAAAGAGGTTCTTTAAAACTTCCGGAATTACACATTGGTTATTTGATGACTCAGTAAAAAACATGATATAATTTTTCTCAAGAACGTAAGATTTCACGGTCTACCGCGTTTTACTTCACATTGCCATATCACGGTCAATGAACGCTCACGCTGTTTCTTGTCTAACTGGGGGATTGCCCATGTGTGTTTTCCTCTTAGTTGACCTTAGCTATAGACATTTCAATAATGACCATCGGTGGATAAAGTATGTGTGAATGAAGTAGGAACCGTTAGAGCGGCATTATTGCCATACATCTTTGTAACATTATTAATTACTAGCGACCCGCCCCGGCTTCGCACGGGTACAATGCTGATACTAAATACACTACAGAAAAACTGTGAACGTTGTATATAAAAACACAGCGGCCCGCTCCGGATTCGCACGGGTATATAATATATAGCCTATGTCACTCACTGAAAAAAATATTAAAATCGATCCAGTAGTTTGATTTATTCATTACTGCCCGTGGCCCGCACGCGTTAAATTTGGAGTAAAACAATTCCCCCTTTCTATGCATGTATTATACATAAAAACCTTCCTCTTGAATCACTCTATCTATTGGAAAAACCGCATCAAAATCCGTTGCGTAGTTTTAAAGATTTAAGCGCACATAGGGATAGAAAAGGCGACTTTGTTTTATACTATGTGGTGATGATATATAATTATGCATGTATAAAGCTCTGCAAACTAAACCACCATTAATGATATCCTATGACCTACTTGGTGCCACAAAATGTTTGCCTATTCTTTTTAACTGTCTTGTCTTCACTTTCCGTATTATGTGATAAATTATTAACCGACTAGTATCACGTGCTGGTATTAGCTGGATTTCCCATCTCATGGCCAACGTAGGCGAAAAATATGTATCATCAATATAAAGCAGAGGTCAGACATGCTCACAAAATACGTACACTTTTCGACCCCAATCTCGTACCACTGGATGGAGATGACCACAATCGAGGATCGTTTATTAAAGCGGACAGCAAACAAACGATGCATCCATTCCCCGTGATGAATGCCTCGCGTTCGATGCCCAGACGACGTCATTTATATCAATGAGAAAAAAGCTTTTAACCAAAATGGTATTCAAACACATAATGAACGGTACAAAGTTCTAATGACTGTTGCGAGTTGCATGTGATTTCCAAGTTGAGGAAAGTTCTGTTTTATGTGTAATTTGTTTATTTATTGAACTTAGTATACGATTTTATTGCTTGCAGTTTCTTTGCAATTTCAAAAAGTTTAAAAGTTTATAATGGAAACGTAGCGAGATGTACTTTTCGTTTTTGTATTTAGTGGAAAGTGAATAATAAAAGATATTTATCCGGTCTACGGATAGTGAATAATAACTGCAGAATTGCACTCATCGTCGCATTGCACATCAAATATATTTCTTTCTTTCTTTCTAATTGAAAGTAAAACACAAAATTAACCAATTATTTGCAACTCCACTTCACTGCAATATGGATATTTTATGTGATTTAAGACAATTTGTCATAATGATACCCCTTTTTCCTGACTCTTGTAAATCACTTAATGGAAAGTAGTAAAAGGTATCTAGTCGGGTTTTTAAGATTATTCAGTTTATTTATAAATTAATCTGTCAGTTACTATCCTTATTTATCAATTTCATTCCATAGGTATTATCGTATCATTTTGTCTTGAAGGTAACATACACGGTTACCACCGTTACCATCACATAACATAGTGATATTTTTAACCACCAATAGCAAAGTATCTTAGTCAAAAGTACCAGGCTTCAATAAATCAAGAATGGGTGAGTGTTTGCGCAAATAGCAGCGTCGCGTCGGTACTAGGAGCGCAGACTGAGACGTCCATAAATAATATTTAGAAGCCATCGATAACATGTCTGACACCGGCCGCTGATGCTGAGCTATGGCCGCTATCTCTTTCTATATTTCAATATTTTCTCCATTTGTTTGAGGAAAAGAAAGGTGTGTAATGGATTAGAGACGACGTGACTTTTTGTTAAATTTAGAGGGAAAACCGACTTTGGATTTTTATGTTTCTTGTTCTCGTATAAACTACAACTTGACTAACTGAACTTGTTATTTGAATTTGCACCAAGGTTGAGTATAAAAAGAGGATTTCTTTGGGAAATTCTGACCATTAATTATACTTTCAACTTGACTAACTGACCTTTTTATTTGAATTTGCACCAAGGCTGAGTATAAAAAGAGGATTTCTTTGGGAAATTTTGACAATCAATTATACTTTCCTGTAACGGGATTTAACCTTAATGTTTCCACGTATGAGTATAAAATACTAAGAAATAATTCAATAAATTAGATTAACGACCCGACGTTAGGTCACGAAACTAATTTATTTAATTATTTTTGTACTAGCTGTTGTCCGTGACTTAGTCTGCGACAAATTCGATATTTTCATGCTTTTAAATAAATTCTACAAAATTGAGGCACATCTCTCATACACTTTCAACCCCAAATTTAACTCCCTTAGGGATAAAATATAAAGATAACCATAAACCAGATTGTATTCTGAAATTCTAGGAACCGCATATAATTCCATACTGTAGTTTTTGCGTAACAAATTACGTTTGCGAACAAATAGACAGACCAACAAAAAATTTAAAAAAATATGTTTTGGCTTCTTAAATATCTATATATTTATAGATTATTTTATCTTAAATATCTATATCTTCAATATACAGACAAGTCAAATTTACAATTTTATTATATTATTATATGTATACCCATTTGTTTTGATGATGATGATGACCCACAGAATTAGCACTAATAATAATAAACAAATTATTTTATAGTAATTATTTAGTAATAAAAACGTATTATGATAAGTATAAAAATAAATAAATGATAACAAATTTAATTCAAATAAATTATGTATTTTTAAATATCTTAATTTTAACTAATTTAAATTATTAATAAAATAACTATAAACTGAATTTGACAAAAAAAAATAAAAGATGCATAAATAAACTAAAATTTTAAAATTGTAATGATAAATATTAATAATATTATTTGTCTAGTTACTACTCTGCATGCATGAATGATTTCAATTTATTTAAAGTTCCTTTGTCAACATGATTGTTTAAAAACAATTAGTAAGTCATTTTTTATAAATTAAGTTATAATTAATAAGAAACTGCATGATTCTTTTAATTAAACTAGGATAAGAATATGGAACCTATGTACCTACTTTTAATGTTTTTTTGGGAATTAAAAGGCTTTTTAATTTAATTTAATTTAATACCCATTTGTGTTTAAGGAAATTAAAGATCTTGTGATTGTTATTTATAATGTTAAACCTTGTAACGTAAATATGGCTTTACTTATAATTATACATTTCTAATATCGAAGCTTCCCCTGCTTCACACGCGTGGTATCATCATCATCAGCCTAGAGAAGTCCACTGCAGGACATAGGCCTCACCAATCGATTACCACAGCGCGCGGTTTTGGGGCGACTGAAACCAACGACTCCTCGCAATCTTGACAGGATCGTCCGTCCATCTTCTTCATACGCGTTTATATCAATAGAAAATAACCTAGAAATATCAATAGAATATAACTATGTTGTCTTTCAGGCTTACGACAATCTTCATATTAAATTTTTCATACAATTCAGTAATGTAGTCATATAAGTGTAAATGACAAGCAAATAAAACTTCCTTTCAATTTAATAATGGAAGCTATGAGTTATGACTAACTTATCCCATTAAGTATCAAGGAAAACATAACCAGGTGAATGAACTAGAGTACACGAATGCATTTATTGGGAAGAAGGTAATAAACAGACTTTAATTACGTAGGTACGCTAGGTACAATTCCCGTTTCATTTTAAATGACGAGTCAAATATTATCAGAATGTATACACAGTACGTCATATTTATGACGCAGTGTTTAAATTGCTTCCATAGTAAGACGTGACATGGCTTGTAAATATTGTTATTTATTACGATAGTTTAATAAATGCTATATACGACAAAATTAAATGCATTTTATTCATATATTAAACCGTTATTTAAAACTATGTTTGCACCTCAGCAAAGCAGTGAGCAAAACTCAATTTGGCTTTGAGTCGTTTCAGTGAGCAAAACTCGACTTTATTGCGTGTTTTTCGACGGTAGAAGCAAAGTTGAGTTTTGCTCACTGCTCGCCATTTGGCACTGCTGATATGAAAAGTTGCGTGTGCGACACAAGATCAAAGTTACATCTCGTGCTTTTAAGTCCCTCACTACGCTCAAGGTTCTATATAAGAATCACTCGATACGATTTGATTTCTACTATAGAATCTTTCGCTTATACGGGACTCAAAATTAGCACTAAAAGAGAACTATGCTCTCTTGTTGTACAAATAACTATGGAGCGATTGGAATGATGCATATAGAATATATATTTAACATATTGTGGTAGTAGCTCCTTCTTTGCCCGAGATTACTAAAATAAAACAGTTTTTTGCTGTTTGTTTACAAAACATATTGGCATAGGATAAGAAAGAAAGAAACACATATATTCTGACATAAAGAATAACAAATAAAAAACAAAAATGTTTGTCAGAAATGGACACCATCTCAGCCATATGCTGCAGAGCCACAAAGCCCTGCAGCTGCATTTTCAAATTAAAGAAAACAAACATACATACAACAATTTAATAAAAAATGTGTGTACAAATAGCCCTTGCTTTCAAGCACTTAACCACGATATCGCAAAGAAATCTGTTAAGAATTATTTACGTAAAGCTTTTGAGACATTGTAAGAGATCGCAATCTTAGCACTAGTCGGCAATTTATCACGGCATCCACTGAACTTCGCTCCTAAGGGGATGTTCTAAAGTGCGGGGATTACGTACTCGATACACTGTATTGGTATTAATCTAGAACATTTCTCTAAGATTTATTTATCTTAACAAAATACTCACTTTCTTGTTTTTAGTATTTAAAAGACTGAGTAAACCAAATTCAGCCGTGATTATCTGAAATACTTATTATATCGTCCTATCCTAACGCAAATACCTGAAGAGTAATAAAACATCCTTTATCTAAGGTTTTTTTCATGTCAGTACAGGCAAACTTATAATACTGTAAAATTCTGGATTTTTAAATTTAAATTATAATTACTAAACCAAGATATTACAAAGAACAGTAGTAATAGCACTAATAATTGCTTAGTGAAGCTTTTGAGACATTTTACGGGATATAATCCCACCCACACGCCCACCACTGTGACTCCTGTGACGCCAGGATCTACAGCGGTAACCAACTGAAAGGCACCGTGCATGACACATGGGCAATCCCAGGGAGAGTAAAATTGTCTTAGAACCCGCAATGAATTTAATCAGAAGTATATATTTAGTTGGAGTTGGAAAGTATTAGATTAGATTACTAGATACACTGTATTTGTAGTAATCTAGAACATTTCTCTTTGGTCTTTTGATCTTGAAAAAATACTCACTTTCTTGTTTTTAAAAGACTCAGTAAAATATCTAAAATAGACTTAGTTAGCCACTTATTATTATTATCCTATCCCAAATACCTACTATAAGCAAGCGCTGCGATGTAAAGAGTAATAAAATCATCCTTCAGTCATCCTTTAGCTATGTATTTTTTTAAATTTGGCCATGCTATATGAATGTTGCAATCATTCCCAGTGCCCAAGTAATATAACTTATAATACTTAAAAATGCAGGATTTTAAAATTCGTCAGTACTAAACCAAGATATTACAAAGAACAGCAGTAAAAGGACTAGGAATTATTTAGTGAAACTTTTAAGACATTGTAAGAGATCGCAATCTTAGCGCTAGTCGACAATTTATCACGGCATCTACTGAACTTCGATCCTAAGGGGATGTTTTAAATTGCTGGGATTACGTACTAGATATTTGTAGTAATCTGAACGATTGAACTAGCATTTATTGATTTGAAGCAATTTTAGAAAGTGTATATGTTATATTCTTAAATAAAATCTTCTTTTTCTTCTCTTCAAATAATAATACATAAGCACACATCTAAAAGCTGTCCTTCAACAAAAAACTGACTTTAAAGATATATTTCTATAAAGCAAAAGCTAGGTAAATGTAAATGTAGTTTCGTTGGCTTATGTTAAATAACTGTAAATTGTTTTTCTCCGAATGTGATTTATGAATTTTACTATCATTACGAATCTTTTGTAGTAAATTTAGTTTTCATGCAAAATTTGCTGCATAGTGAATTGTTGGTATTAGACAAAAGCAAACACTACCAAGGCCACAGGGATAAAAGGATATTCCCCAAATCGAACGCGATCGTCCGCGTTCGATTGAATACGTGATTCACTTACAGTACGATTCACTGTGTCCACGTAGCCAATATCTATAGATTAGAATATAAATATAAATACACGGTGTAAGCAACATGTTTCCATAACAAATCTAGTTAGCAAAACAATAGAGAATATGTGTAGATGAAAGCTCAGCGTCACAAAATGGACAATGCAGTAAATGAGCTTAGCGTCCTCATTATTCTAAAGCAGTAAGCTGGAAATTACTACAGACTACAGACCAATGAACTATTTTAATAATAAATCAATTTAGCGCATTTTGATTTTAAGGTATGCATTTTCCCGCTGCTTACCGTAGCAGCGGGAAAATGCATTAAAATATACAATTTGGTTGTTTAAAATATACAATATATAAATAATACTCATTTATTGTTTTTCCGACATAAAAGGTTTTCAAATGTATCTCTAAGCGCCTAATCGCTTTCACTTATTTTCTAAAGCCTAATATCATATTTGCATATAGCAATTGAAAAATTAAAGCATAGGAAGGGAGTATTCATCTCATTTTTTTTCTCTTTTAAATATTTCTTGCTGCAAAGACTCAATCAAGCATAACACTATACTTTAACGACTTGTAATTCACATTTTAACAAATTAAAATTCGCCAAGCCCTTCATTAAAATCCCATCAATTCAATTTCTTAAGCGCTCACAACGTATATTTAGTAAATAATGAACTATTTTCTCTGTTAACGAGTGTATAATCAAATGTACAGGGCGGAAGCGGGGGCCCGACGCGATTAGCCGACGGGGCCTGAAAGCTAATGCGGTTAATAGCTAAGCGAATCGAAGGAAATTGCGTCCCACTTGGGCACGAATTTGGTTGATTGGGCAGTGGGTTAGATGACATTTTCGTATTTATTTTGGCGATATAGATCTTGAGATATCGAGGTATAGGTAAGTCGAACAATTTACGCTTGGTTTTTCTATGCGGTATTAAAGAAAGTAGGAGCCTTCTATTAAATACGATATTTATTACGACTGACTCGATGGTCTAGTGGTTAGCGTATGCGACTCTTACCGCGGGTCGGGCAAAGTGTTATTTGTGAACTTTCCGCCAGTAAATTCACAATAGCAGCACGGAGTTGGAATTGTGCCCGGTGGATGGCGATAGGCTTACCCCCTATCCCATGGGTCCTGTGCAAGCGCCCGTTGGGTTTATGAAAATAAATGATGTGATTTTGCCAAATCAAATCAATCTTGGACGAGTCAAATGTGGGTGTTGTACAACTCTGCCACACCCTTCGGGACAATATAGACGTGATGTTATATTATTATTGTATGCATATTATATTTACAAATCCTGTCAAAAGTATGACGTCTATGGTTAGAGACTGTTGACCTAGATAGTAGTACAAAACTCGTACTTACTCGGACTTAGAGCAGAGGAAAATAAATTGTAGGTAAACTAGTTTTCTATCCTACTTCGAAAGTTACAATCTGGTAAATCCTAGACGTTGTTTCTATGTGGTTAAAGTTGTAGTACCTTAATGATATCTATATTTTACCTTAAGATTGCGCCTATATTACCCAGAATGATGTGGCAAGAGTGAAAAACATCCACACTTTACCTGCTGTGTTAAGGTCCCATGTGGTAGCGGCTGAGCCCACCGCCATTTGTGCTGCTTTTGAGATTTTTCTGAAGAAAATAAAAACCCGAGATTTCATGGTAAAAGGCCGCATATGCTAGCCAACAGACCAGCGAGCATTGTAGGTATTTTAATGTTACATTATTACGTAAATTGCACAAAGGCATTGGTATCCTAGGCAATTTAGGGAATAGTTAGAACTAGAATAAAAAAATAGAACTCAAACTAAAAAAATCGATTGCGGAATGTGATGGAGTTTTTTTATGTTTTTGTGAGCGTGCTCGAGAGTGGAAGCACCGCCTTCTCACCTTTGACCTACCGCCAAATGGTAGTGCTTACACTAATGTTTTCCGTTTTATGGTGAGATCAGGCTCTGAAATTATTGGCACATAACACCTAAGTCCTCAGATGAAGCGACTCTTCTTCAATCTGCTTTTGTAGATTTTTTGGTTCCATGGGCTGTAGTAACATTTCACATCACGTGAACTACACGTTATTACTACATACATCGTTATTCTTATTAAATAATATTTATATTTATTTATTTTAAAACTTAATGTACAATATCGCACATACGAGGACTTAATGCCAATAATATATAGTATATTATTTATATATTTAGGTATATATAAGTAGACAATAAATTTATTATTATATAATATATCTAATAAGGTATGTATATTCATTACATTAGTTTATTATGCATAATTTTAGGGTTAAGACACTATATGTAGTTTTTTTCTGTATTAATTATATTTTATAATTTCCATTGTCATTATCATGACGTTTCATTTTACTCTTTTTTATTTTTCCTTTGATTAACGCACCAACAAGTGGCCATATTTGCTCATTACTTACTTGTCCATCCTAAGGTTGTCTGTAAGAAATTGCGTATAACGATCAGGCCGCCCATTGTGCAACATAATTTTTAAGTGCATTTGTTTACAAAATAACCTTTGTTAATATTGGTGTACAATAAAGATTACTCTATCTCTATCTATCTACATTGTATAAAATATATTTATATTTAATGTATTTAAATCACTAACGTAGACACAGAACACGGAATCTTTCATTACTCTCAACCTTGACATTGAGCCATATTTCAAAATGAACAATCACCAAGTAAATTGTGTGGGCGGTAATAAGTAAGACCAGTTTGCAAGAACGGGTAAATCTGTGACTCACGCAATAGTGACAACTTACCTGTACTTGAAAAGTAACCATGTTTTTCTTAATAACTTACCTATGTGTATGATGCGGGCGGAGGTACAGTGGGCCAAGCAATTAGGTATGCAGGGCAAAAACTTCTACGCCACAGTGAAAAATGACTGCAATAGATATGCATTTATGAATTATTATATACTATATACTATTTAGATATGTATCTCACTTATCCATAGCTAGTGTAGTAAGTCTTAACTATGACTTACAAGTTTTTGCTCTGCATACCTAACTCGTTGGCCCACTGTACATAGTACATACTCTCGGGGTTCTAGAAAATCAGTGATATCAATAACAAATAAGCATGTCAATTGTCATTAAGCAGGATGTGGGCGACTTTGATTCATGTTGGTAGTTCTTCTTCTTCATTCGAGTCGACGGCAAAGTCAAATTTTATTAGCCCAGTATGTGGCTACCTGAACAGCGCTTTCATCTGCGTTCATTAGCGCGTCCTTCGTGCAGGTAGTGGGGCACGCAGGACAAGTTAGAATATGGGCCATGGTTTGTATGGCCCCACATTCACAATTAGTGTCGGTTTCATCTGCAAAACCCCACCGTATCATGTTGTCTTTGCTTCGGCCGTGTTCTGTTGGTAGTGAATTCATGAAACGCGATTCTGATCAAGCCTTGGTGCTGTATTACGCCATATTTTACAAGCTTTTATTTAACTTGCCTTGTTAGTTAATGGGTCAAATCTTGCAAGTGTTATTAAAACCACTTCCTCTAATCTTAAGAATTTAAAAGTATTATGCGGCGGTGTATGCGCGGAGTAACTTAGATAAGTATGCGAAATGGGAAAATAGCCATAACTATCTAACACGCAACAGACACAAGCTATGGCAAAGTGTAATCTCACAAAAAGCCAAAAGCTTATACATGTCATGGGGCCAAAAGCTTACAACAAAATGCCCGAAATCGTTTGCTGAGCGAAAACAGAAAATTTTTTCAGAATAAATTAAAGGCATGGCTCATCGAGCAACGACCATATGATTATAAAGAATGGGTGTAGATAATTATTTTTACTATTTTTATTGAATGCAGATATTTTTTATTATATTTTTGTAATGTTAATGTGTTATCATATTGTAATATTGACTTAAAATTACCAATAAATTCTGTCTCTGTCTCTTAATTCTAATGAAAATAGGCTGCAGCCAGGAGTGTCATCTCCCTCGACGCATTAGAGCATAGATTCGAAACTTTGTAGGTATGGTTATTCAGTTTTCGGGATAATTCCACAGCAGGTATAATTACTAAGGTATCGTTACACACACAATATTATATCATTAATTGCAAACGTAAATACATAATACTGTGTACGTGTCTTAAGACATGTAGTCATTCTCAGGTTAGCCCTAATGAATCTATATATTAATAAGTTATTAAGTTACTTTATTGCTTTTAATATTAAAAGGTGTTCATAAGACCATTATTAATTAATGAACAAATGAAGATCACATATTTTTGTGGCTAATAATAATAGTGTATTAATATTCTAATAACTTTTTTGATAATTTTCGCCCGAATATGTGTGACTGTGGACGGTATATTAAGCTTGAATCAAATGAGTCCTAATTCAAGGGATTGACCAGAAACCATTAAAATGTTTAACTATACAAATCTTGGTTCCATCATTAAATTAGTTTGATGGAATCAAATTATTGCATAGTCATCGATCAAAGTGTATTATATTAATAATCATATAATTGTAC
This sequence comes from Hypena proboscidalis, assembly GCA_905147285.1. NCBI lineage: Eukaryota > Metazoa > Arthropoda > Insecta > Lepidoptera > Erebidae > Hypena > Hypena proboscidalis. The sequence goes on from LR990132.1 coordinate 7,203,633, forward strand.
CGATAGCCATCTCAGTCAATGTACCGATAGCTGAGAGCTTCGACCAACACCTCCAGAGGCAGCTAGATTTTGGGCTTTTTGCACAACTGCAGAAGGCGGCGGTCCTTTTGAACACGGCGCGTATAGTAAGGAGGTTCCTCTGTATGGAACCCTAACCACCGGCAGCTTGGTTCCTAGTCCCAAAAATATAAAATAAACTTTTTTTAATATTTTTAAATGTTGGTTTTTAAAATAAATATTTAAAATAAATCAAGAGGAAATAATAATAATAAAAGCTTTATGTACACCAAGGAAAATTAATTGTGTGCCTATTATATTGTACTGATTCAAAATAGTTATGATATTAATTACAATTGTAGCTGTTTTTGGAGCAATTATTAGCAATTATTTATGGGTACCTAATTTTAAATGACAATAGGTCGTGAGTGTCGTGACCCTGCTCCTATTATGCCTTATGGTAAGTAGAAGAAGCCTGTAAAGATCAGTCAAAATGCTTTATGTCTCGCTTCATCGAAAATCTAAGGTCCTATCTGATAAAACTAGGTATTGTAATGTTTTTCTAAAATTTGCACCTGGAACACTAGGTAGAAACAGTCCGATAATATTGGCGATTTACTTTGAGAATGTCTTCAGTGCTTAGTAATATATAATGTTTAAATGAAAACATTCTTGTGCAAGCATATTCGACAGCAGGTTAAGCGTGAGACGGTTGTGCTTCCTCTCTGCTGGCCGTTCTCAAGATCCCTTTGTTAAAAAATCCTCATTTGTAAAAAAGAAATGCCCAGAAAATTACCACAAACAAGCTAAAAATGTATTTTAACTTGTGCGTAGATTGTGCGCCAGAAACCAGCTTAACCTGTCGACCAGGGCCGGTATAGCCTAGAAACGTCTGGTGAATAAAAGTAATTTTTCGCATAATCAAGTTATCCTCCTACCGTATTAACATACATAGAGGATTTCAAGGTATTCAATATATTACAGAGACATAAACTTAAGGTACTTTTAACTTTGTCAGACTTGATAGAAAACAGCAAAACTTTCTGCATCTACATTAGGTCAAAAAAATATATAAATCCTTACTAATATTATAAATGCGAATGTTTTTATGTACGAATTTATGTATGTTTACTACTCTTTCACGCCAAAACTACCGAATCGATTTTGTTTATCCTGGATTAACATAATAATTATGTTTTATCGATACCACGCGGACGGAGCCGCGGGCGTATGCTAGTTTTTATAATAAATAAGACTAGCATGTTATTTTATTTTCTATATTTTTTACATTGATAACATATGACGAGAAACACATGTCATAAGAGTCATAACTTAATTCCTGATAGGAACACAGCAGTTAAGGTGGTTTTCCGTTTCTAACAGTTGTGAAATAAAAACACTAACGAATAAATTTAATCCCTGAGGATGAATCTAAGGTTAGGAGTAGGAACAAAGCAGGAAAGGTTTTTTTACGTTACTAACAGTTGTGAAATAAAAACACTGACGTATACACTTACTACGTTTTAAATAGTTCCTGATACAGGTTATGATACATCATTTCCAGAAAATTCTACTCAATCATCTCAAAGAAAATAAAAAAAATACCCGAAAAGGACCTGTTCCACGCGTCAGGATTAATTCGCCCGACGTCATCCAATGTAATTGTCCGCGTGACGTCAGCACGGCAATTATAATAAAATATTAATAACCAATATTGTTGATGCTGCGTACCTATAGGAATAACAAGACAACATATTCGAGTATATAATGAACGATCATGACCTCCAAGAACCAGTATAGTGAAGTCGACCAACGCGCTCTGGTCGCAGTAAACGTAGTTTTTAACTCATTTATTTATTAAACAAATAATTTATTTACTCACTAGTTATAAGTTATGATAAGTCATTGTTTGTGATATAGTGTTATTTTTATTATTACCAAAATGTGGAAACGTGTTTGTGTGTTTTTTATGTCAACGCTTCTTTGGAGTGATGTTCGTAAGTATTTGTTGAATTAAAAAAATATTGACGCGATTATCAACCTTATTACAACGATAAGAAGGATGTATTTGAGTGATAGTGATCTTATATTATCATCAATCTGGCTGTGCAACAAGAAATAAGATTTAAATAACCTTTTCAAGTCACGTTGTCAAAGATTTAGAACGTGATTAGTCCGATGATGATATAAAATTAATATTATTCAGATACAAACTATGCGATAATGAGACTGATTATAGTTGATTATGTACACATGTAAGCAATAAAACAAGAATACCTATAACATCTTTTGTATATAAGGAAGCAAAAAACCCATCGTTATTATTCATCTATCTCGTAAAGATGCTACTAAATTGATTGGAGTCATATTCAAGACGTGTTAGTTATAAGATCACACCTAGATTACCCAAAATCAAAAAAATCCAAATTTTTATTTGTTAAAATGTGGTTTTCACAGGTGTTAGGTTAACATTAAATTTAGCACTGCATATTTGCTATCTTACTTGTATAGCATACAAATATAAAATATAAAATAAACTTATAAGAGAAGAGTGTGGCATAGGTTGTACAAAACACGGGTGAGCATCCGGGCACAAGTCTAACTCCGTGCAGCTATTGAAAATTACTCGTCAGAAAAGGCGCAAATAATTATTTTGCCTAAACGGGGAATCGAAGCGATGAGAGGTCAATACGCTTACTACAAGCTAGACGAAGGAAGCAGAGACAAAATTGACTATGTTTTATTAAAAAGACGGATCTCTTACAATTCGAGTATATTTTGTATTTAATATGAGATGACTAATTCTGTGCTAATTTGATAAATTTACAAGGATGTTAGTATAGACTAGACGCCTTAATATTATATAACGAGGAAATTAGATTTAAAGATAGATAAAGATATATTACTGAGATACTTCGTTTCTGAATATAATTTAATATTTACTATGTCCGTTGTTTGATGTTTCTGAAAGACTGGGTTTTATAGTACAGGTGGGTTATGTAGACTTCGCCGATTGTGAATGCGGTGTCAGTCCCCAAACAATGGCTCACCTTCTTACATGCCCCTTATGTCCCACCACCTGCATCATAGACGACCTGTGGAGCGCCACCGATAATGCCGTTCTTGTGGCAAATATTTGGTTAAACAAAATTTAAATATCATATATTTCTAATGTGTGTTTCCATTGACACACAAAGAAAAAGAAGATAGTACAGGTTAATTTACATGATAATTTAATTATATTGTTAAGACGTCACGAAGAATTGAATGCAACTTTAGTATAAAAAACACTAGCTTCTAAGCGCGGCTCTGCACGCGCGGTACGTTGAGATAAAGTAGCCTATATTATACCTGGTGTTTTAAATTATCTTTACCCAATTTTCATTAAGATGGGTCTAGAAGATTTGAAGATTTTTGGGTACAAACAAACAAACAAACAAAAAAATCTTTACTCTTCAGATAGGAGTAAAATAATAATATATTTACTACGATAGTGTCGTTGATAACTATTTTAAATTAATTAGACTTCATATAAAGTCAGTGAAAAGTAGCCAATCCTTTTCACGACATAAGTCTCGATATTTACTTACAATATATGTTTTTAAACTTTCGCGATTTAAGAACGTCGGCTCGTGACCAATAATGATGCAAGTCATTCGAAACATCGAGCATAGGTATTTATTTACCTTTATAATAATTACGCGATTTAGAGCCGTTGACTAATTTTTGAAAAAAAAAAAAAAAAAAACATGAAAATAAACAGTTATAGGTGATGATCCCGTTTGCCGTTTATAGTAATATATGTGGCAGTCTTAACGGGTCAGAGGCTAGAAAGTCTGACTAACAAATCTGACTCATTTCACCTCGCACTTGGGTGTGGAGGTCTTTTGGCAGTCGCTTCACGTAAAATACTGATGTTCAGCTAAATCCGTTCGACTAGAAGCTGAATGCATTGTAATTGGATAGAGGCTCGGCAGATGATGATACAGATAGACAAAAATATAATATTATTAAAACCGACTTGAGGTGAAGACATTATTATTGAGAATACCTCACGTTATTTTAGCCGGGATATGCTGTCGCGCGACGGCGACGAAACGCGATTAATCGCCCAGTTGATGAATCTACGTAATAGACTCGAAACTAGCCGGCATATCCCGACTAAAAAAACGTGAATAACCCGTATTCTCAATAATAACAGATAGAAAAAGTTACTTTCGCATTTATCTTATCAATAAGCAATGCTAATCAGCATGCACTTCCATAGCTAAATGTACAAATACCATTTTACATTCGCTTGGCTCATGGTAAACAAATCGATTATCCTCTGTTATGGGATATATTCAAGAGCTTATAATATACTGTTTATCGGTAATTCTTGTTAGTATGCTAGATCATAGCCTGTGCATCGGTGTCTCGTGTTCCATGCAACGAGAATACCAATGAAAGTGCATAAACAGGGTAATTTTAAAAAGAGAAATAATACAAGAAGCGGATTTTTTTTACGTTGTCATCAAAATTACTAAATTAGCCATTGGTAAGGTTGGTGGCTGACCAAGTAATTTAGAAGGCATTGTATTATTAAGAGGTGAATAATGGTAAGGAAAAAATCTGCGCTGTAAACGTCTTGCAGAAATGAAAGACTCCATAGCATTAAAACTTAGTAACCGCCACTGTTTCCTTACACCTGTCAAACTTAATATTTTTTTTTATTATTTGAATGTTGTACTGTACAAGGTTTAGTTTTAGGAAATAAAATCGTTTCTTTCTGTTAAAAAGAAGCCAGGTATTTTTTTTAAATATTAATAGGCAGTTTCTATGCCAAAGTTTTTTATTAGACCTCTTTAACACTTATTCCTCGTAAATCTTGCTCTAGCTGTCGATTCTTCACAATAATTTCAAAATTCGAGCGCTTTTTATTCTTGCGCTTATAATAATCTTATTATCAAAAACAAATCTTATTAATTTTGAAAAGTCTAAAAACAAAAGCTGTTAAAAAAGTGGGTCCTCATAAGAGGTTATTAGTATTTTTAAGATGACCCAAAAACTTTGTTGTTAGTTTACAGGATACACTGGGATGAATCTAAAATGTGTTTATTCAGATTTTTTAAGGCAGTATTGAAGATTAAACCTTGCATACTAAGCAGTAAAAATATAATAAATCAATAATCTTGAAGTTATTTAAATAGTTGGCTTTTAAATAAATTAATGCAGTCTGAAATATGAGGCTAATTCCTATCAAAACATAACTAATTAATTTAATAATAAATTAGAAAAAAAACACATTATAGATATTGTTTATTATTCACAAGAGCTATGTGTTAATGGGCTTTTGATTTGATTAAAACAAACATCACACCTTCCAAGCACATCAGCTTGTGCCGGTGCTGCTGCTGCTTCAGCGGAGACTCTCAAGCGGCCAAATACAATAATCTCATTGGGAATTATGTATTTGTGCCGTTGACCGTGACGAGACCGAGACGCTGGGACCGTGGGGTCCTCGCGCTCGTTCTCTTTGGCTTCTGTTTTGGACAAAGGATCAGCATTGCCATACAACGTGGCGATGCCGCCAGTCTTCTGGGCACGTTACCTGCGGTCGACATCGATGCGGACGTATTTTTTGACACCTGATTTTTTTACGAGTTTTGTTTTATGTAATAATTTTATATTATTCTTTTATTCAATGTGTATATAGTTAGGTATTTATTTCATTACTTTAAAATATTAAATTATAGTTAGGTTAGTATTGTAAATATTTAATTAATAATAAATAGTTCATATCTTTCATGGTCAAGTTGATGTTAAAAAGAAAAATAATAAAACTATAATTTTACTTTATAGTCTTAGGACCAGTTTCAGCACTTAAATTGGCTCCCTCTAATTTTTTTTATTTTCCCGTCAAAAAACCGTCCTGTTAAAAAATCGTTCCGTTCGTGGTGGGAACTAGTGAAACTGGTTCTTAGTCTGTAAAGTAAAAATATAGTTTTAATTAAATCAAAAGCCCAAAAACACGTAGCTCTGTTTTCAACTATGTGTTTTTTTCTAGAATTTCCCTAAAAGATTACTATTTTCATAATCAATAAATATTTAACAAAATATACCTATACAAAAGAACAAAGTCAGGAAAACGGTTATTAACTCAACGACACCGACACCCATCCGAAACATTCGTATATTTAAACAATTTTATCTTTTTTGACACAAATCTGAGCACGGGTTGAAGCGAGCAAGGTTAAAATACACTGATACGGTATAGCTTTGACATTAGACAATAATAATTAAAAATAACACACTATATTTCAATGTCAAACGAAATCAAAATTGATAGTATATAACAGTAATATCATAAATATCATAACAAACGTTAATTGACCCTAATTAAGATAAAAGTCATAACATACATGTTTCCTTATGTTATTATTATATATTTCGATGTGAGGTTATCCATTTGAATTAATACAACCAATAGGCATACTATGAGCATTATAGTAAGAATAGATATTTCCGCCATATTTAGTGTGTTCCAATCGCCATGTTGTAAACAAAAAATTTGTTCACATAAGGTCAAATTGAACAAATGAAACATGGTGGAGAAATCTATCCTTATTTGATTCATCCTATTCCATTACAGATGATTGTAAATTAACTACATAGGATTGACAAGTAATGTTATTAAATTTCTTTGACAGACTCACAGTCAAGCTGTACAACTCCACAAGGCGCTTCCAGCGAGTGCGTCTCCCTGTACGACTGTCCAGCACTCCTGAACGCCTTCGAGCAGAGGCCCATACCTACAAATGTAATCGGTTACCTGAGACAGTCACAGTGTGGTTTCGACGGGAATACCCCCCGGGTCTGCTGTGGACCCTTGCCTGAAGAGAGGCCTACGCAAAGGCCGACGGTAAGAATACATTTCTTTTTATTTAAAGAGATACAAATAAATGACATAAAGCTTACCTTAACACATAACGATGCTTGTCCAATAAGTGTATTTTCCATGGCAGAATCGCCACGGTCTGGTTCCTTTTATTTGGTAATGATGAGGATAACTGACATTGAGAGGTAAAAATGGACTTACATAGGCGAGTCAAAGGAATAAGATTCTTTGAAACATATAAATGGGTTCATAATTTTAGTCACAGATCAAGTAATGGGAAGTTGATTGGTCTAGGAAAATAAGCAAGGTATTGCATTGGACAGACCTGAGGAAATTGTTTAATAAACAGACAAATGACCTTTACATCTTAAGGTGAATGCGACCGGTTATTTCTTTGACTTTTTAAACCGGAACTTAGGCTTTATATGAGACAGAAGTTTTGTATTCATACGAATAAATTATAAGTTTTTTATAGTTATTCTGAGAATCGATTTTGTGAGAGATGACATTGCTAGAAAGGGTGTAAGTGTTGAAATGACGTCTGAAAGGAAAGTTGGAAAACGAAAACACATTCATACTCACTTTTTAATTGCATATTTGTTGGGTAATAGGTTAAAAAGTTTTTATAACACAATTTTTCTCTATAGCAACAGCCGACATCGCGTCCCACGACACCCAGCAGAGGTAGTGATGAGAATAACCAAGAGGACTCGTCTCCAGCTCCTCGCAACCAGTGTGGTGTGGACACCCATGGGGACAGGATCTATGGCGGACAGATCACTGAACTTGATGAGTTTCCCTGGATGGCGTTGATGGGATATAAGACACGTAAGTTGTATAATTTATTTTTTTTGTTTTTACTTACTGTATAGTCATTTCTTGCAAAATATGGCAAAATGGCATTGCTGTTTTGGCCACAGTTTTAAAAATTCGTAAATCATAATATACTTTTTCGTGCTCTTAATAAAATTCAATTTACAACCTATTGTCAATTTATTATAATCATTATTAATTATGAAGATTTTTCTTTTTTAAATCACAAGGATTCTTTTTATTAAATTTTAATATAATACAATAAAAGATTTTAAATTACACTATATTATTAAATACATTAAAACTAAATATAAACCTAACTATATATACATCAAATAAAAAATAACACAAAATTTTTGAATAAATATATCTACTAAAAAGTTTAGGTGTCAAAAATACGTCCGCATCGATGTCGACCGCAGCATTGCCATGTTGTATGGCAATGCTGAATTTGTCCAAAGTAGAAACCAGCCTTCTGTTCGCGTCAAGAAGATTATTTCAATTAATGGCAGTAGCTTTTTGCATTATTTTGTTTTCTAAATGTAGACAGTTGATTAATTTGTACAATACCTTTTAAACTTCTAACCCTTATAAATCCTTCTCGATCGAGTGAATCTTTAACTTCTTTTTTTTTTTATCCAGTAAGTTTTTTATCATATAGATGAATAGTCCTAGGCATGTAGTGAACAGCACTTAAATGTCTTAAGTCTCGATAAAATAAGTTGTCCCCAAAGAGCCGTTGAATAAATTGATGTCGTTAGTATACGATCTTGGCCTTTTAGTTAAGTTTAAAGTTCAATAGCAGTTGCATGTATTGAGAATATACCCATATACGGGTTGTTTACTTTAAAAAATACAAAGCGTCACATTGGCTGTATTACAACAACTACATAATAATATCTATTAATAGACAAATTAATATTCTTCTTCTTCTTCGTCGTGTCGATGGCTCAGTCAAATTCTTTTTTGACTTGCCATCTTGGTGATAGGATTAGCCAAGTCACTTTGGAGAACTCGCAAATTGCCCAGGGTGCGCCGGACGTAGGGAATCGTTGTGTACGTCACTCGGGGAGGCTCCTTTCATGCACCCCAAATTAATATTGATTCTTCATTGACCTTCAGCTAAAACCTACTTAACGGTATTGTTATTGATTTTCATAATAGTATGCCACATATATTTTTTAATATCAATACCAATTTAATATCGGTACCAGAGCACGGCAAAGGATAAAATAATTAATTACAAAGTTCAAGGATATATAAAAAGCTGTTAATGCTACTTGTAATGCAGGTAAATCGACGTAAAAAGATACACGATATGACCATTAAACACACCACATTGTATAATGTAAAAAAATGCCTACATATAATGTGCCTTTTAAATATTCCATATCTTAGTCACCTAAATTGATTTCATTGTACTGAACGAATTTAGATGAAATTTATTTGCCTACATACTTTTTTTACGCGCTCAATACCTTTTTGAGTATTGATGTTTATATTTACTTATCTATACAAACCAAATAATGTCGCAAATGATCAATTGCATTCTAAGTGTTTGTTTAGATGTGCGTGAACAAAAAGTTAATGTACCTTTTTGTTTAAAACGTATTTTTTTTAAACATACATATTTTTCTCAACAGGCAAAGGTACAACCACATACCAATGTGGAGGTGTCCTGATCAATCATCGGTACATCTTAACAGCTGCCCACTGCATCACGGGAGAAATTGAAACGGCAGTTGGAACTTTGTAAGTAATCAATTACCACCTTCTGTGTTATGTTAGTATAAACGTAGCTCAATATTATTATAAGTAATACAGATTGTTAAGTCATCCCGGTTGCCATTTGAAGATCATGGTGGTATGGATAGTCAGAGGCTAGAAAGTATGTCAACTAGTCTAACAACGAGTATTGTATCAACTCGCACTGCGTTGTGGAGGTCTGCCTGAAGGCAGTCGTTCCATGCATAATACTAATATTTAGCATTCTGCTGCCATAAGACTAAAAGCAGACTTCAATGTGATTGGGGAAAGGGGTTTGATGATGAATTGATGATATAACCAAGGTTTAAAACTTAACTTAAGTTTTATTGTAGAATTTCTTTGTGTCAAATATTTGTTACAAACATTATACTATATTATACCTACAACTTATAAAAAAACAGCATAATCATCAAATCCAACTGGTTGCAATATGAGTCAATTAAAGCTTACAAATTATTTTATGACGGCTCATTTAAATCCAATAGATATTGTGCTGATTCTAAAAGCAATAAAAATCAAATAACTTTTATATTTCAATTAGAAGCTCATGGAAATGTACTTTTATAGTTTACGAGATAATATTTTATCATGGCTTAATCGGTTTCATTGCTATTAAATTCTATAAATCTTTAAAAAAACTGATTGAACTTAGATTTTTTAAACTATGAGAGAACAGGCAACTTAAAATGTACAAATTTAAATATTCACTGAAACCAGTTCCAATTCACGAAAGAACAAGATATTAAATATTTTCTATAAAACACAAAAATGCTTCGAGACTGCAGGCTATTGATGTTTACGGAGCTAAAATAACGCAAATATTAAAGAACATAGAAGATGTTTGTTTTGAAGTTATATTAATATGCAGTGTGTATGTAGTAAAAACCACACACGTCTAATTAATGTGGTGAATCAAGTATTACGCAGGTAAAACCTGTGCTTATAATCTATTATAATCATAAAACTGTTGTGAAATCCTACTACATTGTTACAAGTACTAAATTCTTGTACAAATAACTTTAGCTTGAATTTTTTGTGAGGCTCAATTCATAAGTATAATAAACTTATAAGTAGATATTTCTTGTAGGGTTTGTGATAATTCAACAAACCTTTTACGGATTTACAAAAGAAGTACGTGTTTTTTGTTTTGTTTGGTGATGATCAATCTTTATTCTGATAATTGAATATCCTATACATGGTAGCCATTATTGATTCAGCATTAATAATTGCTTTGATGTTTACAGGTTTAATAAATGTTGTTATTACTTTGTTTTCAAGTCAATAACGACTAGCTATAACGTATAATTTACATAACTTTTAGTGTTTTTATTATTGAATGCAACTTTATTCATTTATGTATATACCTACTATATTCAGTTTGTTGATGTTTTGTTGAGTTGTAGATTAAAAAGAAAAATAACACAATTGAGGCACATAACTACGTATTTTTTAAATCTGGGATTTGGAAGTCACACCTAAAGACGTTTTTATTGAACATTTTTATAGCATAGCTAAATCTATGCTTAGCAAATTATACTTAGAACGAAGACGAAAGAGACGTCACCAAATGACTGAATGAATAAAGGGTCCTAGCAAGAGGCGACAGTAGCTTAGTGAATTAAAGCGGCTGCCCGGTATGCAGAGGTCGCAGGTTTAAATCCTGCTTCAACTGTTTCTTAGAAGCTTTTTGAGTTTGTAATAAAATCAATATTTTCTTTTCTAGATCAACCGTCCGTCTCGGTGAATACGACACTCAGACAGACAAAGACTGCTTGGATGATATCTGTGCTTACCGTCCTCAGGAGATCCCCGTAGATTCAGCATACCCTCACCCTGGATATGTGGATAAGACTAAGAGCAGACTGGACGACATCGGTATTGTCAGGCTGGCGAAAAGAGCTACGTATACTTGTAAGTATTCAAAAAACTTTTTGTATCTTAACCATTTCTAATCCATATTCGTTGTATAGCTCAATTTATTAACCTTTGTAAATATTTTACCTTATAAACATCTGTCATTCTGATAAGCGTTTAAAAAAAAACCGGATTACAACAAGAAAATAAAACATATGGTTTTTAACTGAACAAACTTTATACAGGGTGGATGCGACATAGCGACATTTATTGAAACCACAGCTTCTATACATGGCCAGTATGCATTTCCACCGGATAAAAAATTCTCTGGCGAAAAAAAAAATCCACGTCTTCCGAACAAATTGCACGATCGCAATGTTCAAATTGTTCGGAGAACGTGATTTTTTTTTTTCGCCAGAGAATTTTTATCCGGTGGAAATTGATACTTACCATGTATAAAAGCTGTGGTTTCAATAAATGTCGCTATGTCGCGTCGCAATGTATAAAAAAATATATATATTTATTAAATCGAAATAATGTTGTGATTAAAACAGTATTTGGTACCAATACGGTCTTACCAGTTATTGTAACTTTGACCTCTGAGCTCGGTCAACGCACTTATTACCTTTAGGTTGTTTAACTTATACAGCCTTACGTAACTTAATTTGAACACAATAATGTTTGAGTAAAATCATCAGAATTACATTTATAACACTTGTGAATTATATTTATTTAAAATGCAAATTCACATTTTTATTACACAAAAGGTACGGTAAATGTATTCAGATTCAGGGCCAAAGTATGTACTTGTTATTATAGGAATTTTTTGTTCAACTTTTCATCCAAATATTGTGTTAAAGGTTTTTCAACTTTTTTTATGAATGACGCAAATATTTTTGCGCAATGTAAATACGAGCGTTGAAGTTTATTTCATTTGAAGTGCGTACTTAACTGTAGCGTTTTATTCTAAAGTAAATAAAAAAATGGTAATTATGTCTGTATATTATGTATATTGGAGAGAAAGAGATTGCAAAAAAAAATATCGTTGATATCTCTGCAATACTAGGTTCATTAAGAATAGTGGTTGTGTCAAATCACACCTTTCTTATAGCAATTACGAATTACTATATTGTTAGATACATACATACAAATACACATTAAAAATACATTGTAATAATTATGTTTATTTTTTTACAGATTACGTCCAGCCCATTTGCTTAGTGGACAAAAGAGAGCGCCTGGCAGTCGGCAACGATGTGTATGTCGCTGGCTGGGGGAAAACCCTCGACGGTACGTTACCAATCACTATTGATTTTATACACGAATTCTACGAACCGCAAGCAACACCCAGAATCATCGGGTTTTACGTACAATTACGAACGAAACGTCGATAAATATCTAAGGGCCCTGTTCACCGACACATAATCAACTGTTTAAATGACTAATCAGCTGTTTGCGTCAAATTTCGTGTTCACCACTCACTAATCGGCGATTAGAGGCGTAAAACGAGCGATTAAATTAACCGACCCTCTGGAGCTTGGTTAACTCTTGGTTAATGCTTTGACAGGAGTTTTTTGATCTTATTGTAGTTTTCCCCAGTGACAAGCTGCTTTTAAAATTTAGTGTAAAATGAATTAATGATGTCTGCATCGAATTTTGTGGAAGAAGATTATTACATAAACATGCTGCAGTATTTGAACCACGTGGAGTGGATATCTTTATGTTTTAGTATAAGTTCCGATAAAATGGACTTTTCATTGTAACTGAAATTCGCGGCTCGCCTTTTCTTATCCCCTTTATCCATTTTTTATTTACATTATACGCACGCAAAACTAGATAAAATACAACGAAATGACAAGACCGCCAATGTCAATGTTTATTTATTTCAGTAATTATAGAAGTGTTGTCGTTGAAAAAATTAAAAAAATGTCAATTTTGATATTATTGTCTTTGTCTTCATTCAATAATTCACAATCGCTCGGTTTCGTAACCGAATGCAAACCGAAGATGGTGAACATGAAATAAACGCTCCTCGTTTAAACGTCTGTTAAATATTTGACAGCCCGTTCCGTAAACACTGTTTAACTCCTTCTTGGTGAACTTGAGCCTAAGACGGTTTAGGACGGTTTTTCGACGATAATTGTGTTTGTAAGTAATGATTATATCCTTGATCAGGTACTTGGGAAAACACGTAAATATGAAACAAGTGGAAATTATGTTGTGGTCGAATGATTTGGTCTGACTCTGGGTCAGGGTAAGGTCCGTTGCAAACAAGGTGGACGCAAGTGTGATACGCGTATTCTACACGTCACTTCGTCGTTTTGCTAGAAGTCGCAACCTGCGTCGAGTCGAAAAACGCGCCTTACGTCTGTCGCAGCAGATACCGTATTACATTTATATAATGCAAATTGCATCTTAATCGCGTAAGCATATAAAAATGGAGTCCCCTATAAGTTTGTGCGGAGGGCCTAAAGGTGTTCTTAAGGGTAAAATACCGACAAGTAAACGTAATTCGACTGTTTCAGCGAAGAAAAACTGGCAACTAGACTATTACACCGATCGACGCATTAATCGAAGTCGGCTTATTTAGTTTCTAAGCTTCTTTGCATAGCTGGAGTTTCTATCTAACTGTGTAGTAAGTAATTAGTAAAATTAACACCCTATTTAAACTCTGCAACCTTGTATGGCGCGATATGATATCCCAAATACATAATTATATCTAGAAAGACTAATTAATTGCCTATAAACGTATTGGTAATAGGTTGTTTGAGTCTATTTATCAACGTATACATTATCTTAAGGTATGCATGGTGTTAATGACATGTAAAAAGTCGCTTAAGCGGACAGTAACTTAGTACATGATTCTGAAACCTTGGGTGTAATGGTTTTTTCGATGAAAATTATACTTTTTCTTGATTTTTCTGACTATAATAGTCATAATATATAGTCATAAAAGAGAACGATACCCTAACCTGTTCCAATCTATTTGCAATTTGCCGGTTTACTTTCGAATTTGCCGATGATTTCTTTTTCGATTAGTCGAATTTTCCGATTAAAATATTTCGCACCTTCTCCTTTCGGGTTCAAAATCATGTTCCTAATAATTACTTAAATGTGTTTTTTCAAGTTAATTCTCATACAATGATTCGCCAAGACCGATTCTAAAGTGTATAAAAAAATTAAATACGATGTGTTTTTTTAGCACCTATGGTGGTATAGAATCATGAACTGGGAAGGCTTCGCCGCGATATCATTTACACCCTGTATGTTTTCATTATTACACACGTAATTTGCCAAAATGATATTAAAAGAGTTCGATCTATGAGGTTACTTTTATTACAATATTATAAAGCAAAAAAAAAAACTAGGGGCTATTTTTGCATTCTGTTGTTGTTCTAAACAATACAACGTATCGAGGTTATGTCTATATAAGGAAGACTAGATTTATATCTGCGACACTAAATACATATTAAGTAAATAAATGACGCGTAACTCGGCCGTACATATTTCAAATCCGTATGAGGTAAACAAGGATACTTCTAACTTTACTTTATGTACACACGGCTACCGAACAACCTATACATTATAGGTACTAAGAAACAGTTGAAAAAGATATGGGACCGGCAGGATTTGAACCTGCGACCTTACTGCACACTGGGCAGCCGCTTTAGCCATCCAGCTACGCTCGCCTTTTACCAGAACCCTAAATTTCTCAACTGTATGATATGTATAGGATACATACTTAAGATAGGAATTAATGGATGAACGTGACGTCACGAAATGACGTATCATACAGTTGAGAAATTTAGGGTTCCGGTAAGAGGCAACCGTAGCTGGATGGCTAAAGCGGCTGCCCGGTGTGCAGTAAGGTCGCAGGTTCAAATCTTGCCGGTCCCATATCTTTTTCAACTGTTTCTTAGTATAATTTGCTAAGCATAGCTAAATGCTATAAAAATAATCAATTAGAAACCTATACATTTACAGTATAAGCTGGTATCGCATTGTATAGACTTTTCGTGCAATGGAGACTCAGGTGGTTCCTTGATGGTGAAAAAGCCTGAAGGTATTTGGGAGACTGTTGGAGTAGTCTCCTTCGGATACGGCTGTGGAAGAGACGTTTGGCCAGGAGTGTACTCCTCCGTAGCAGGATACGTGGATTGGATCAAATTGACGCTTCGAGAAACATATCAGTGATGCCGATAAACTAGTATTTTAATTTATTCATCTTATCGAATCGATCGTTTTGTATTGACTTTTCGTGCAATGCGACACCAGCTTATACTGCCAATGTATAGGGTCATCGGTAACTGTGTGTACTACACGACGCCTGGGTATTGTTATCTAATGGAATTACGTCTATGTACGTATTATTTACAAAGAAGATTATCGGTACAAATAGATTTTACACGTTAGACATTGTATGCGATTATTTACTGTTTACCTGTTTGGCTTTCGGTCACTCGGTGACGACTGGATACATTTTAATGTGCTTCTCAAAATTTAGTGCTAACAAAAATCGTTGAGATTAGATAGATAGATAAAACTTTATTTGTGCATACAACATTGAATATACATTTCGTACGAACGTTTCAATAACAATACACGCAACCTTTGGATGGACATTAGGATTGGATGGAGATCGTGCAAAATGTGATCTATGACTCGAACATAAAACAAAGACATAGAGTTCATAAAAGCTTAAATGCAAAGATGGCTTACAAACTCCCGAGAAAATCAGATTTTGAATTACCTAACGCAGATTTTTTAAAGTAATATTTAGACTCGTAATAATATTCATCTTCTTCTATTTACAGGTCGCAATAGCAACGTAAAACTAAAGCTCAGCGTGCCAATCTTCAACAAAGACGAATGTGTCAGCAAATACAGAACTCTTGGAGCCATGCTGGGAGACAACCAGCTCTGTGCCGGTGGAGCCTTCGCCGAGGACGCCTGCCGAGGAGACTCAGGTGGTCCCTTGATGATGAAAAAGCCTGAAGGTATTTGGGAGTCTGTTGGAGTAGTCTCCTTCGGATACGGCTGTGGAAGAGACGGTTGGCCAGGAGTGTACTCCTCCGTAGCAGGATACGTTGATTGGATTAAATCGACGCTTCGAGAAACAAATCAGTGATGCGCATAACCTAGTCTTTTGATTTATTCATCTTATCGAACTGTGAATGGTTGCCATATTTTTTATAAAGTTTCATGGTACGTGGTCCAGTGTTCGATGAAATATTGTGATGTGTCCTATTCTATAGCTAAATATATTTTTATAGGAAAATATTGCGTTTTATTGGGTTTCCTTCGTGTTATGATAAGGGTGTTAAGTCATCAAGTTGTGATTGGTTCTAATTAATTAATAATGACGTTTGGATAACTGATAAATAATTTATACTGATATTAGTGACATAATTACTACTTGATACTAAAATTGTTTGTTTTTGTTTTTAAACTTTTATTGTACAATGAAACATTTTATAAAACAATACATAACACAAAATACAATAAAGGCGAGCTTAACTCAAATTTGAGTTCTCTTCCAGCAAACCTTAGAGTAATAGAGGAGAAGAGGATGCAAAAAGAGGGCAAAAACAAGTGTACAACTGAAAGAAAAACGGAGTTACCATTATTATGGTAAAAAAAACAAAAATAAATAATAAAAAGTAACTAAAGTTACAATACATAAACATAAACAAATAGACATAAATATATTATAATGCTATCTATAGAATACAATACCTAAATAAACTAATTTACCTATCTATATACCTAAATACACAGTTAAATAAACATACTTAAATATAAATAAAATACTTTGAGATGTAATAAATATTGATATAAAACTTTACCTAACCGGGTCTGAGAAAGAAAGTATTTTTTAACTCTTGCCCTGAAAACATCCAATGAAGGACTATCGCGAATCGAATTAGGAAGATTATTCCATAATCTTACGGCCTGTATAGTAAAGGAACCATCATACCTAGAGGAACTGTGTAAAGGAGTTCGAAGAAGAAGAGAGGAAGAAGTACGACAGGATTTTCCCCTGGGCACAAGATATTCAAAACGTTCACGAAGATAAGAAGGAGCATTAGGATTGTGAAGGACGGAAAAGAGGAGAGAAAGAATGTGGGTATCTCAGCGCTGCCGAATTGGTAACCACTTCAATTGTTTTCGGAATTCAGAAACATGGTCATACTTACGAAGACCGAAAACGAAGCGGATACCAAGATTCTGCAGACGCTCAGGTTTGTGAGGAGTTCCTCCTTTGCATCCAAAAAACAGACATCAGCATAGTCAAGAAGGGGCAGAAGAAAAGATTGAGCAAGAGTCACTTTAGTTGGAAAAGGCAGGAATTTTTGGAGTCGTTTGAGAGAATGCAACGTACCAAAAACCCTTCTGCTTACTTCTGTAATATGAGCCTCCCATGATAGATTTGGATCGAAGATAATACCCAGATTTTTTACTTTGTTAGCGTACATAACAGGCTAAATTGTTATACCAATGTTATGAACGTGATATTGATATTTAAGTACATCAATCTTCCAATTAGACAGGGGTTGGCATCTAGTTTAACGGATTCAGTTGAATATCAGTATTTTACGAGGAGCGACTTAAATTAGACCTCCACAACCCAGTGTGAGGTATATCCGATACTTATTGTTAGTCTAGTTGTCATACATACACAAATATTTAAGAGCATATGATATTGATATACAATTAGAGCGCGATTTACCTGTAAATTAAGTAATATGTGGCACTTTCAGTAATTACTTTTATTTGAATATGATTAGATATCCAATAAAAAAATAAACTTTTATTTTTTTACTACAAAAAATTTAATGTTTTAATTTTCACGTGGTATCCTATTATTGTAGGATTCAATCCTTAAATTACTATTAAAAAATATCATACGATAAATATTATAAACAGACCACGTTAAAATCCCAATAATAATACGTACATCCACATCTACACAGGCCTCTGTAAAAGTTTTGACTATACATATTTAAAAACATATTCTCAAAATTAATTGCACTCACAAAACTTTTTGAAAGCAATATCGGAATGTATTTTCGCTGTAAACATTTGGAATACGTGATGCATTACTAATGTCTGTCACTCTTCCCAATTAAGCTGCCCGTACCCTTGAGTGCTCGCCGCAATAGTTCAACGAGTTGGATTTGAACCCGCGACCTTTTGATCATTTATTTACTTCAAAATATTATTATTTCGAAGAAATTCAATCAAGATCGCATGTAAAGTAATCGTTGGGATAGGCACGTGCGGATTAGATACCAGGGACAAAATTATTTTAGAGAAGCTATTGTATTGTTTGTCAATCAAATTGGCTCACTCGAGTTGACATGGCCAACAAGATTGATATTTTAACAGCTTAAAGCCTAAATTGATTAATCTGATTAATTAGTGTTTTGCTCAAAACTAGTCAAAACACATTCATGCAAATATCTATCAAAAAGCATGGAAATGGAATTCAGATAATGCAAGAAATATTACATAAAATAGCATTATGCTTATAATGCACTATGCAGAAGAGTGTAACAGAGATGTATAACACACATACTTCACCTGTTATGTTTGGATCCCATGAAATAGGGGGTGAGCCTATCGCCATCCCTTAGGCATAATTCCATTTCTATGGTGCTAATAAGTAATTTTATAGAGAATAAAATTTTTCCCAATCTGGGTATCGAACCCAAGACCTCACAGTTAGAAGCTGCATACGGTAACCACTAGACCTAAAAGGCAGTCAGAAAATTTAATCCAAACTATTTAACCCATCATTATCGGGATGAGTTATTTAAATTACATTTAAACGTTTTAAGCTTCGTATCCCCAAAAGTCATCGAGAAGTCCCCAAACATTTTGGACAAAGATATTCAATTAGTCGTAACGTATCATTTGCATATTGGTATCGCCACCTATCAAATTAAGTGGCGCGCTAACACTTCGGAGCGCATAATTAAATCATTTACCCTTTTCAAGTTATGCATTCCTGGTACTCGAAAGGGGTATGCAAATTTTTATTCACGATAAAATCGATGGTTGTGGAAAAATGTGGATTGAGTTGGTTTGGTTTTGAGTGTATAATACGAATTGTTATTTATCCTTTTTACTTTAGGTTTTATGTGTATATTATTATGTCTAAAAAATACTTAGAGAGAGACTGTAAAACAGTTTAAATAATTAGGAATCCGGCAATAATCAAACACGCAAATCTTTGGACTGAGGTTTTAACACGCTACGTAACGCTACCAAGAAGGCATTTAGCATTTAGCATTAATAGGTAGTAATTTGTAACTGCCGTCATGGTATAGTGGTTAGCATGTGCACCTCTCAAAGTGAAGTCTTGGGCTCGATTCCCGGGTCAAAAAGTTATTTGTGAACTTTGGGTCGTGCAAAGTGCTTTTGTAAACTTTACGGCGGGTAATTCACAATAGCAGCACGAAGTTGGAATTGTGCCCGGTGGATGGCGATAGGTTCGCACCCTATCCCATGGGACCTAAATACCCTAATATAGGCGTGATGTTATGTTATTTTTATGTTATGTTAGGCAGTAATTTGTAGTTGAAAAAAATATAAAACAAGTGAAGCAGTCACTTGTTTTATATTTTTTTAAATATTTTGAAACAAAATACATACAATAGAAGGTGAAGAAGATTATAGGCAGGCACAATGATGGATTACTTATAATGATACATTACCTATACTTACCTTTTTTCATGTAATGGTAACAACGTCTTAAGCCACTCCATCAGTCTGCTGATTACTCTACAATTAGGTAAGGTATTTAAATAATTATTATCCTTTGATTACGAAGAAAGATGGATGGTGAGGGTTATCAACGAATAGCATTTCATTAATAAATAGTAAAAGTATCAAAATCAGGTCGGCAGTTTAGGTTTGATAGCGTAAAAGATTATATTAGTAAAAATTGTATACATGGACAGATTCAATATTGAATGAACTTCAGAAAGTGTATTAACATTTTATATTTTATGTTGTACACATAGTTTGGCCAAATATTAAATATTGTCAGTTTAATTTTCTTTTATTCATGTTTACGCTTCTAAAATAATGAATACATTAGAATAAATCTTAGTTGATATATATTTTATATTAATTTTTAACGATGTCTCAATAATAGTGTGTGTAAAACACGTGATACTTTATAATGTTTATCTTACAAGTCTGGGTTTTCCCGAATTTTAAAACTAATAACCATTAGCATTAATTAGTATAAAAACGTAAATAAAACTGTGTTCGGTAGACGTTAACATAATAAGCTAACTAAGAAGGTGTTTGTTTTGCTTGTGGACTACAGTGGCAGTTTTGCTTGAAATGGTAACTACAGCATATAAATAAAAATATTGTAGATGAATAAAAAAAAAGATTTTTTTCTTTTTTTAACGGCACCCGCACTAGGAATAACTCCTGTTTGGCGGACCCTCACAACACTCGTTCACAAACATATATTTGACACAGAAAGCACACACAGATTGCTTGTCTCCGAGATCTTCATCAGATCCATAATATATAGGCAGCAAACGTTAAAATTCAATAACAAATAAATCTTCTGAAATTGCCTTGCTTTGAACATAACAACTAAAAATGCCGAAAACCGTATCAAAATCGGATTACCTACAAGTTTCATAGCAAAATCGCGGACATACAAGACATAAATACTGGATCACCTTTTTTAGCATAATTTAGTTAAGCGTAACACGCAACGCATTTTTATTTTCGCATAATAGTCATTTGGCATACTACTTCACTTGGCATAACTATCATTTCGTATGTTTTTTGGCATAATTCGAAATAAATATTATGCCAAACTAATATTACACGTAACTATCATTATGCCAAATGAAGGTATGCGACATTAAATTATACGAAACAATAGCGAACCAGAATACAGACCGAATCTACCATTTATCAAGTCGATTAAAAATAATAATGTTCAGTGCGCATTACGAAAGTAGAAGATTCATGCTGTAATGATCGACTGCATACTGCATTGAATACAATTACATTGTAATCTCGTTATTATTACACAAAGGCTACTTAAAGTCATCTTGGTTCCGTAATTATGAGTCTTAAGCAGGTAATTTATATCCACGTAATAACACGAAATAATTTCCATATTTCAATTAAATATAAAATAAACTTAATGGTCTGTTCAAGCAGCTAGACCAAATAATTATGCTACATTGTTGCATCCTAGGAGATTTAATTATACCATGTAGTCCGTTTTCCATTGTACTGCATCATCACACGAATTTTAGATAAATAAATCAAAAAAAAATAATAAATATCAGGAGCTGTCAACACTACCTAGTGCTTCCACTTGAGTGTAGATGGCGCTGCAATCATTCGTTTTCTGTGTGTGCATCATCCGCGCGCGCGCTGTTAAATTATTCCTTTTTTTTAGTGAATTTATTGAGTTCTAGTGAACTTCGAAGGTGAAAATGGGAAAAAGAACCAAGGATAAGACGGAGGAGGAGTTAAGAACCAAAATTAGACGTCTGGAGAAAGAATTGAAATCAAGATATGAGCCGCCGGCGCCGGTCATTCAATATGGAGGTCTGTGATGTTTTGTTGTTCGTTTTTTCGAAACAATATGAGTGGTATCTAGATTAAACATCAAATCTACATGCACTAGTACCTAAAACAGTGCTAAACTGAGCTTATTTCCTTTGTGGTGGCACGCGATGTCATCCGGAAATATTATAGGTTATACCTACTTAAAGCCAGTATCTGGCCACTCGATACTAGCTCGCTCGACAACAGTATTAAGGTATGTTCTTACCTTAGTGGATACTTTCCTAAAGTGGTGGTACGTGATACCATCCAGGAAGTAAATGTGAAATGAAATTTTCAAAATTCAACCTTACTATTTCCTAAGTGATGGCACGTGATGTCATCCGGAAATATTTTTTTTCCTATAAGTGGTGACACGAGATGTCACTCTGGAAGTAAAAGATCATGCTGATGTAGAATTATTCTCTTACTAGATCCTGAATACAACTTTTCCGCTGAGAATGAAGCCGAAGTAGAAGCCCTTGATGGAAGCAGTGGTGGTGAGGCCTGGGAGGATGATACCTACACTCCAGTTCAGCGGTGGCCTGAATCGGTGGTCGAGATACCGTCACGTACACCCGACCCAACTAACTCTGATATTCTACCAGAGGGGCCCCTCGAAAATTCTCAAGACTCAAGTCAGCGATTCAATTCCTTCCGAGGTTTTGGCCTTGCTAGGCGAAGCGAAACAGTCAGAGGAAACTTTTGGACCGAAAATGCCAGCTGAAGTCTCTGAACGTTGGGGAAAAATCCTACTCGAAGGGTTAACAAGAGAACAAAAGCAGAGTTTGCTGTCGAAAACCCAAATACCAGAAAACTTTCAATTAGCTAAAGCTTCTAAATTGAATGCAGAGGTGTCATCAGTTCTCAATGAACCATCCAGAAACCGTGACAAACGTTTGGAAAAAATGCAGAACCAATTAGGCTTAAGTATTGCGGGTCTAGCTAATTTAACTGCAGAGCTAATAAGTAAAGATGTGGCTAAGATGGATATTATCAAACAGATAGCGGAAGTAAATCAGATGTTACTGGATCTCCATTATGAAGAAACTATGAACAGCAGGAGGCTGCTTATCCCCATGTTAGATAGAAGTTTCATTACTGTCATTCAAGGGGTTAAACGAGAAAAATTTCTTTTTGGTGATAATTTGACTGAAAATATCAAAACAACTAAGTCAATAGAAAAATCAAGCTTGCAGATTAAAAAATCGATTCCAGTACAAACTCGGAAACCGAACGCGCCGGGAAATGTGCGAGCGCCTCTCCGTCAAGCGAGCGGACAGGGAACGGCGCGAGCACACAACGAGCCTGCTCGATACTACTCGCAGCCGCCCCACCCTGCCAGCCGTCGCGCACCGCCTGCGACGCGCCGCCGTGCACCACCGCCACCGTCGCAGCCGCAGCAGAGCCGCTCGCAGGACCGTCGCGGCAGACGCTAGAGGTCGTATTCAATATTTCTTACACCAATGGGAAGAAATTACTTCTGACCCCCGTATATTGAGCATAGTAAAAGGCTATGAACTATAGCTTACTAACATCCCTAGGCAATCAATAGAACCGAGTAATCCACTGTACTCGAGGATGGAAATGTTAAATTCTATTCAGGAACTGATAGATTTAGGATCTATTGTGCCGTGTATTGATATCAAAGGTCAATTTATTTCCCCTATTTTTCAAATACCGAAAACTAACGGTACTTATCGTTTTATTCTTAATTTAAAATCATTGAATAAATACATATTTCAGGAACATTTTAAGATGGAAGGCATTCGCACAGCTTCTAAATTATTATCAGGCAATGCCTATATGGCTACAATAGATCTTAAAGATGCATATTTTTTGGTACCCATTCAGAAATCTTGATTGGATTATGTTCAGCTCCATATGTTTTTATAAAATTAATGAAACCAGTGCTAACATATCTTCGTAGTCAAGGCCACATATTAGTAGGTTACTTAGATGACTTGTGGTGTGTAGCAGATAATTATGTCTCATGCATGAATACAATTACAGCAACAAGTAATATTTTAGAACAATTAGGTTTCATAATAATTAATAAAGAAAAAGTGTTCGCATACCTAGTAAAATTTGTAAATTCTTGGGAATTCAATTAAATTCACAGTGTATGACATTAGAACTTCCTTCTAAAAAACGATTGAAAATAAGTGAAATGATTAAAAACATATCTATAAAATCAACAATCAAAATAAGAGAATTTGCACAGTTCATAGGTATGTTAACAGCTGCATGTCCAGCTGTGGCCTACGGCTGGCTATACACCAAGCATTTTGAGAGAGAGAAATACCTAGCTCTTTTAAAAAATCATAGTTATGATTCAAAGATGAAAATTAGCTCTTACCTCAAAGATGACTTTATATGGTGGAAAGCTAACATATTCAATACAGCAAATCCCATTAGAACTGGGCATTTTCAACTAGAGATCTTTTCAGATGCCTCTCTTTCGGGATGGGGAGCTTTTTGCAACAGCGAATCAGCTAGTGGTTATTGGTCACATGACGAAAGAGATAGACATATTAATTACTTAGAGTTACTTGCTGCCTTTATGGCACTCAAATGTTTTTGTAAAACAATTAATAATTCTGAAGTGTTGTTAAGAATTGACAACACCACAGCCATATCATATATAAATAAGATGGGTGGAATACAGTTCCCCCATTTAAACCAAATAACTAGAGAGATATGGCAGTGGTGCGAACAAAGGCAAATTTATATACTTGCATCTTATATTAAATCATGTGAGAATTCAGAAGCTGATAAAGGCTCCAGGTTTTCAAATATTGACACTGAGTGGGAACTACATGAATCTTGCTTTGAAAACATATCAACTGAATTTGGTCAACCAGACATAGATTTGTTTGCCTCTCGAATTAATAAAAAATGTTCAAAATTCGTATCATGGAGACGAGATCCAGATGCGTATGAGATTGACGCGTTTACTCTTAGATGGGATAAGTTTAAATTTTACGCTTTCCCTCGTTTTTCAATTATATTAAAATGCCTTAGAAAAATAATTAATGACCAGGCTACTGGAGTACTGGTAGCACCATATTGGCCAAGTCAACCATGGTTCCCACTATATATGTCCCTGATAATTTCTAAAGTGTTATATTTTGGACCAGGTGAAAACATACTGCTCTCTCCTTCCAGAACGGTGCATCCTCTATGGCCCAAACTTAGATAGATAGATAGATAGATAACTCTTTATTGTACACAAATAAGAAAGTCAGTTTCAAAAAGCACATCATTTACCCTGGTGTGTGCTGTATTATCCGGGAAGCCTTCATCAAACAACAATTAGATGATGATACAATTGATATAATGATTCAATCATTGTCTAAAGAGCACCTTACAACAGTACAACACAGTGTACAAACAATGGTTCGATTTTTGTAAACAAAATAATTTTATAATATATATTATTTTATTTTATATTATATAATATATAATTCCAGTAGAAATATTACTTAAATTCCTTACTAGTCGATTTAAGGAAGGTGCAAAATACAGCACTTTAAATACGTTTAGATCAGCACTATCGCAAGGTAAGGAAATATGTGTAAATGACAGCGTTTGTCGATTTTTAAAAGGTGTGTTTAGGTGTAGGCCAAACTTACCTAAGTATCAACAATCATGGGATCCTAGTTTGGTATTGTCTTACCTATCAAAAGAAAATAATGATTCAATAACTTTGGATGTGATTACTAAAAAACTGGTTACTCTGCTCGCGTTGTCAAGTGGACAACGCGTTCAGACGTTGGCACTTATTAAAATTTGTAACACTTCTTTCTATGCAGGGGGTGCTCGTATAATATTATAGATGATATTATTAAGACAACAACACCCAATAGGAGGAATCCGGAATTGTTGATACCTTTCTTTCATGAACAGTCAAACATTTGCCCAGCGAAAGCTCTCTCTGATTATATGCATAAGACCCAGGAATTTCGCAACCTTTCTGACACAGATAAGCTTATTTTAACCGTTAAAAAACCCATTCGAAACGCCAGTTCTCAAACCGTAAGCCGCTGGATCAAACAAGTCCTTAAGGAAAGTGGCATTGATATGACGGTTTATTCGTCACACAGCACGCGACACGCATCGACTTCTGCGGCAAAGCGTGCGGGAGTCTCGATAGATGTCATCAATTTAATTTGCCATTGGCAGAGGTACGACAGGATAGAGCTTTTGCTGAGGCTGTACTTAATATTAATATAGAACAATATAGATACATAAATGGTGAACTCATTTAATTTAGTAAAATGATCTGTAAACCTAGTTCCTACTTATGTTGGTAAATAAATATAATTAAAATACAACAAGTTGCCTTTTTTAAGTGTTTCTTGATTATCATTTTGCAATAAAACGCTGAACATCTACATGGTATAATTAAATCTCCTAGGATGCAACAATGTAGCATAATTTGTGGTTAATTGAACTTACCTTAAGTGAACTTCAACCAAAATTATGCGAATTGTTGCATCCGTAGAGATTTAAGAACCCTACCCTCCCAGTTAAATAAACACCCCAAATTCATTGCAAAATGATTATGTGCTTAATTACTCTAAAACTAATGATTGCAGCGCCATCTACACTCAAGTGGAAGCACTAGGTAGTGTTGACAGCTCCTGATATTTATTATTTTTTTTTGATTTATTTATCTAAAATTCGTGTGATGATGCAGTACAATGGAAAACGGACTACATGGTATAATTAAATCTCTACGGATGCAACAATTCGCATAATTTTGGTTGAAGTTCACTTAAGGTAAGTTCAATTAACCACAAATTATATATAATTATTATATTTGTATATTTTCTTAAACATTTGTTAACATGACTATCGTACCTATAGCCTATGTGGTTACCTTTTAATTTTAATTGAATTTGAAAACGCACAAGTTTTTTTTATAAATGTACGTAAGTATACATGGTTGTAATAAAAAGTGTACTTACTGAGAAATATTCACAATCATGATTCTACGTCACACAATGCAAAAAAGATTAAGAAATGTATACATGATTGTGATATTGTTAGATTTCAATTCTTGTGATACATATAAACGGATCTATACGTACCGCGCACGTATGAAGTGCCATAGTATACGGTAGTAGTCGCATTCCAATGTGCAATACAAATTAATGATTGAGACTGACCCGTTGTTCTAGCATTAGCGACTAGTGCAGAGCGACGCGATGACAAGCGACAGTTACTATAGAAACAGAGGCGGTTGTATTGTGCCGTATTACCTAGGACAACGTCTCATACTAATTGAATCGCGCGCGAGTGTCACCTTGCGTCGCAGAGCAGTTTGCTGATATCTCTGGTACAGTATAGGAAAGAGTACACTAGCTAGAAAAACACCTGAAACCCCGTACAAACACGAAGCAATCGTCACATCCTTCTATTGCCAATTGCGAGTGTATTATATAATATACGTAGCCCACGTCAAATGTGTAGGCTTATGTACGTACGTTAAAGATAACATGCACATCAGTGCATAGTCACACACGCACACACACAGGACGCATTAGTAGCAGGCAAGAGTATAATAAAAATATAGGTCTGCACACGCTGTATGGAGAAGAAACTACTGTCTTATACCACCTACTATGGTACGACAATGGTATCATCGCATGCGACAGTGAATGAATGCCATTCTTGAAATTTTACAACCTCATTATTGTAGGTTTTCACACATTTATCATTTGTCATTTTTTATTAATTCTGCGTAATAAAAAGTTCCATTCATTAGCATGTTATTATGGTCTACATTGTTGTTTAAATGACTTCTCTTTAATATTGTCAGGAGCGTGGGGTTCGATGGCTAACAGGTCAAAAAATGCCAGAGTAGCCTGGAATCATGCAAGCAGTGTTAAATCTAATGTACATACGTGAAAATTAGTCTAGTCGTATTTTATCATTGCTGTAAAGTAATATTAAAAGCAACAGACTGAAAAATATAGATACATACAATAAAATTGTAAATTACCCATGTCTGTAATTTGAGGGGACTTTATAACAGCAGTAGAAGCCACAACATATTTTTTTAGAATGTTGTCTGCGACTGTATTCTTGAACGCGCTTCACGAAAAACTGCTGAATTAAATTTGATGCGGTTTTCACAGTTGTGTGGTGCAGGATGCTTTACTTAAAAATTATTATGTTTCATCGTTGTATTATATTTCTAAGGGGGTACATTAGGGATTATATGTTATATGGAAGGTTTGTCAATTTTGGAGGATTATGCATTTAATTTTGCAAATAGGTTCCTTACATAACATAAATAAAGTGAAATATAGAATTTTTTAAATTATCACTCCCCAAAGGGCTAAATGAGAGTTTGTAACTTTAAATCAGAAGTATATTAGTTTTGAAAGCAATTGCACGAAATTGTGCACATAGGTTCTTTGCAATTACCTAGGGCGCAAATTACGAGTTACAACAAGTGTATGAGAAAATGTCAACAAATTTGTAGGCAGGCATGGAAATATCGAATTTCACGGAAGAGCAAAATCTTTATTTAAAAAACGCTGCAAATAGTAGGTATTGGATGTGACGTAAATTGGCAACATTTTAAGTGTCACACAAGTTTACGTATTATTTTGTATATTTGAGCGACTGTACTATAATTTCACAATCAAAATTGGTAAAAATATATTTATAAAATTAGTATCATACTTATTTAAATAACACACACACACACACACACACAAACACACACACACACACACACACACACACACACACACACACACACACACACTCACACACACATATTGGATACTAAAGGTTTAAAATATCGTACAACAACAATAACAATTAAAACAATAGTTCATTTAGCAAAATAAGATAAAGCAGTATTTTAGTCAACGTGCTGGACCACAAAACCGCAACCCAATAATTTACTTAACAAAGGAATTATATTATCCTTTTATAGTTTAATTATCATTTAAATAAAGCGAGATTGAATAAACAGGTAAATTATGATTCTCAAAGTAATTACACTACTTAAATTAATGTTCCAATTCGTAATGACACGGTAAATTTAATTTGTTAAAATTTTATAGTTTATGTATAAGCATTTTTTGGATAAAAGAACCCATTGTATCCGTAGATGAAAATAATTATTCACATTGGATCAAATATAAATACATTTTTTTTAAATATAACTAAAAGTTTTTAGCGCAGGCTTTGTGCAATATTATATATACTGCAAGGTACTTATCTCTGTTGATATCTTATCTTATCACTGTAGTCATAATTACCAGAAGATCATTATACTTCATAATTGTGGCATAATTTAAATTTAATTATCTTTGCCGACCAAAACTCGGTACATAACCGCAAATTGTTGATTCATATTTTATTCATACCTAATTTATGAATATGAAAGGTGTCGGCGAATCATCACTTTCATCGAAATACTATTATATCAAAATATAACCAGACTAAACTGGATAAGCGTCTGGTAAACCTGTACGTAAGTTACTGTCTCAAGGGATAAATTAATGGAAACTTCCAATGAATTCGCAGCGAAAGCCGCAGGGACAGCTAAATTATGAACATGAAACTGAAAACAAAACACTCAAGTTTGATATAGAAACTGCACAAAATATTACATGTTTCATAAAAAAAAAGTTTACTTTACCATATACATTAATGTAACACAGAGTCATACTCCACGACTGAACGCTGTCTCCCAAAATACAAGCAATAGCTTAGTTTGGGAATTAGGAACAGTACTTTTTGTTTCAAACATGTATGTTTTTTTCATCTTTTATTGATCATATAATGTTGAAACCCCAATTTAAGAAGACTAATTCGCTTTCTCTTTCTGTATCAATGTTTGAATGGGACAAAGAGATTTAGAGCCGTAGCTCAGTATAAAGGCTCTCCCATACGACCGATGCGCGGAGACCACTTTAAAAAAAAAAAAAAAACTACAAATATAGGTTTGCATCGAAGCTTTGTAAACCGGAGGAAGACCAGTGATTCACCGGTAAAAGTAATAGACGGAAAAATAAAAATAAGTGATTCACAAGTAATCGAATTACACATATAAAATAAAAAGCATTAATCAACATTTTTAAATATTAAGTTGAACTTAATAGAACTATTTACGTATAGTTCACAGGAATCATACAAAGATTCGCTCATATATGCAAATTACCCCATTCTCTGGTTTTATCCATCGAGCACCTGTAAGCGTTGAATCACCGGTAATACTCCGGTTCACACTGATCAGGTACCAACCTATACTTGAAAAATCAGTCGTGTGTGAGAGCCAATTTTGGTAAAATTGGGCATAAACAAATGTGTGTACAACAATTAAGTGTAGTAAAGATAATAATAAAACATACAGTACATACAACACCACCCGTTAACCCAGAAGGATGTAGCATCAAATATGTGTACAAACAAATAGGTATACATAATATGCAAGTGTTACACAAAATATTTGCGCAAAGGAGCGTAGATAGATATTTTTATGGTTGAAGAAAGTCCTGTAACGTGAATATGTTATGTAAGGGTTAACGCATATAACCTCGCGCTCCCGAGGTAACGTGTTATCCCGCTGGGAGCATTCGAAGCGGACATGAGGCATTTTTTCCTGTTACATGCTCAATCTTTTTGCAAATAGCAAATATGTATAAAATAATTTCAAAGAGGCAACTTTGCTTGAGTTTATAGGATATTATTTTATGTATCTATTCAATCAAAGCCCCATAAAGGGCTTCTCGAACAAATACACTGCAGAGCTGCTGGCACGTACAAGGTGTCTCGTGCCGATAGGTCCTTCGCAGGACACTGCAAGCTAAATAGACACTAATCCCGTATGGGCTATGCGGACAATGACAACAGCAGATTCTGTAAAAAGGAACCGGGAACACCGCTGCACCTCTTTTGCGACTGCGAGCCACTGATCCATAAACAAAGCATCATTTTGAGACGCCACATCTTGGACCCGGATGATGTCAGGTCACTGCCGATCAGCCGACTGCTCAAATTTATGGAGGTTATTGTCTTAAAGGAGAGTTTATAATGGGCTATAATCACAATAGACCCACGGAGGTCGATGTGAACCCCAAAGCCTAGACCCAACAATAATATTAATCTATTCTAAACAAATAAAATATCTTGATCTGAAACACGAGATTGTCGACATGTGGGATGTGGATTCGGCCATCATGGTACCGATAGTCATATCAGTCAATGGACTGATAGCAAAGAGCCTCGACCAACACCTTAAGAAGCTCGCGTTAGGCAGCTGGACCAAGAGCCAGATGCAGAAGGCGGTCCTTTTGTGGAATCGTGAGGAAGTTCCTCTCTCTGGAGCCCTAACCATCGGCAGCTTGGTCCCTGCACCTGATGTCAGTGGGACTCTATTTTTTTATATTTTTAAATGTTTTTTTTTATGGTTTTTATAAATCATATTTAACAATATATGAAATTAGTAAAAACACATATAAAGGGGAATAATCTATTCAATCAATTTGCTAATAAATGTTTTTGTTTCTAATGTAATTATACTTCAGTAACCAGCATAGTTCCACATCAATAACTACACCATGCAATTTTGATTTAGTACTTACACATGCGTAATACATATTCAATTCAAAACTTATCAATAAAACCGGCAAAAAAAGAGAAAACGAATGATAAAACACTAACAAACTTTTTCATATAAGTAGTAAATCAAAACTGTGAATACATTCATTTATTTCCCGTTAGATAACAAATACAGGGGGAGCTCCAATCGGAATATGAAAATTACGACAGTTTAAAAGTAGGCGTCATTTACATAGAACTACTATATTGGAAATGATATACAGGGTGTAGCGCGCCCCATTTGTCGCGCTCATGAAATATAAATGTCTTTTGGATGATACGCACTTATAACACGGTAACATTGTTTTTAGAAAAATGTTTTCTGATAAAACATTGTTTACCTTCCTTGTTTTCGAATCGTTGTTCTTCTATTTTGGTACATTTCTTTCCAATATTTATGTTTTGTTAAGGTAAAAGTTCAAATTATACTTTCACAACAGCTACCTTTCAATTTATCTACGCTATATTTTTTTTTGAAGAAAAACTTTTTAGTTTCCTGCTTAAGATAGGAACAAATGGATTAACGTGACGTCACGAAATGACGTAACATACAGTTGAGAATTTTAGGGTTCTGGCAAGAGGTGACCGTAGCTGGATGGCTATAGCGACTGCCCGGTGTGCAGTAGGTCGCAGGTTCAAATCCTGCCGGTCCCATATCTTTTCACCTGTTTCTTAGTATAATTTGCTAAGCATAGCTAAGTCCTATAAAAATAATCAATTAAAAGCTTCCTAGTAATTTGCAAATATAAATTTCTAGTATTTTTGTTAACCATCTCTAGCTAGGCCTTATGCGTTTGTGTTAGGAGGAAGTTCATGTCCGTGGTGTAATGGCCAGGACTTAATAATAATAATAAATCTTTATTTGCCACATATAAAAAAGTAGGTACATAGTAGGACACTTAATATAGGTACAAAAGAAATCAAAATATAATGTTCTGCTTCTTCGTCGTGTCGATGGCTGAGTCAAATTTTATTTTGACTTGCCATCGTGGTGAAAGGATTAGTCGATTCGCTTTGAAGAACTCGCGAATTGCCCAGGGTGCGCCGGACGTAGGGAATCATTGTGTACGTCACTCGGGGGGCTACTTTCATGCACCCAATGTTCTGCTGGTACCTAAAATAGGAAAAATCCTGTGCTACGGCTTGTAGAATACTTGAACCCACGACCTGTCGATTGTAAGACCAATGCCTTGGCCATTGCGCCATGGCTGCTTAATACTGCTTAAAAATATTATACCTGTTACCTACACGTTTTCCTTTTATGCGATAGGAAATGTATAATTGTGACGAAGAAGTCTACGTACTCAGATTTGTGGTCAAGGTTTCCAATTACCTTCTACTGCTTCGACGCAGCATCAACTAATAAATTGTGCCTAAGTCTATTAAAATTAATTTTATTCCGTTGCCTAGGTAAAAACTATGAGTCTAACTTAGTATGATCTATTTTCTGCGGTTTGTTCTCAAGGATTTTACCACGTTTTGTTTAAATATAAATTTAATATAAAAAACATAAATTATATTTTCCTGTAACTGTCGGGTAGTAATCAGTTGACACGTCATGATTTGACTTAGATACGGCTAATTTAAAGATTATATTGTAATATTGAGGTTAGTTTTTTAAGTACAACTGTCCTTCACCAGGTTACAACGTATTTTGATTAGAAGTTTTTTTAACAGTGTTGAAAATAAATGTTTCTTTTTTTATTTATATGTTCATGGGTTTTTACTCAGCTTACACTGATGGATAAAAAACATTATTATTTTTTTCATTTCAAAAAACGATGCCTGCAGAAGTAATAACTCCTGTGTCGCGGGAATGTTCACAAACATACACACACAAAACACACCCAGAGACAAAACAAATATTTGCGGATCACACAAAGATTTGTCCCACCTGGGGATCAAACCCACAACAGCGCAGCTGAAAGCGGCGAGACGACCGCTTTAATAACGCCAACCATGCACTTAAAAATAGCGAGATTCTAGTCTCGTCCAACTCCTCATTTTTCCAACTGTTTCTAAGTATAATTTGAATCGTGAGACAAGCAATTCGACTGGGTATTATAGATACTCGAGTAACGCTGCTGGCAAGAGCTAGTATCGATTCAAGCCAAACATCCTTGACACTGACAAACAAGCTAACTCGAGTAAACAGCACGCAACGCCTGTTTACCTCTCATGCAACTATCCATGTACATACAAACGGCTACTGATCAACCTATACATTGCCATTCTAAGCTGGTCTCGCATTATACGGGACGCCTATACAATCCAAGACCATGTTAAACTGGAAATGATAAGGTTGATGTGTCTGTAAATATTAGATATACCTATAGATAACGGCTATCATTCTCATTTACAATGTCCAGGAACAATATAGATCGATATCTTATTTCATATAAAAACTACCAGCACGATATATATATATTTATTTTATTTGTTCGACCCGTTGTGGCCAGTTTATGGTAGAAATGGAAATTTTACCAACAATTTTGGTTTTGTTCAGCTTAATTTTAAGCGGTTACTGTGACGATGATGAAGTAAGTGTAATTTCGTTTTATTAGTGCTGGCTGATAATATTATTATTATTGTCAGCTTGCCTGCGAAATGCGATTAGTTTTTTCTATTGCGAGATCTTTCCCCTTCATCTAATTGATTAAGCCTCTAAGTCCACAAGGCTACCAAAGTCTGCGATACTCGGCGATTTAGCGTACATTTCGGCGTAACTGTGTCTATCATCTATGTGATGTTCACTGTTATGACGCAATGTACTTAAAATCATCAAGGTGCTGTTACGTGGACGTAATATTTGCATGGAAAATATTTGTAGAATCAAGCTACTCACGTGCATTTATCTCGTTCCGCCAATTAATTTCCACACCTGAAAATAAAACAAATAAGATAAGGCACATAATAATATTACTTTAAATTATATTTATTTTCACAATACAAATACAAAATCTATAATTATGGTTATTATTAAGATAAAGTGAACGACGACCGGATGGCGGAGTGGGTAGTGTACTTGCCTGCGACGCCGAGGTCGCGGGTTCGATGCCCGCTTAAGACAAATCTTTGTGTGCATGAACATGGGGGTTTGTCTTAGTCTGGGTGTTTTTATGTATAATAAGTATGTATTTACAAAAGAAAAGTATATACGTATTAGTATCAGTTATTCTAGTACCCACAGTACAAGCTCTAATTAGTTTGGGACTAGATGGCGTTGTGTGTAAGTTGTGAAATATTTATTTATTTACAGTAAATATATATATGTAAATAAAACGCCATAGGACAAAAGTTATGGGTGAATGTGACATAGCGATATTAAAACCACAGATTTTACACCTAGTTAGTGTTAATTTCCACCGGATATATTGTTAAGTAATTGAATGATCCTAATGTTTTATTTGTTCGTAAAAACAATTACCGATGGAAAGGAACAAGTTTGTAAAAACACTTCATACCCTGATTTATAAATGTATTTTACTTGTAGATGGTATACAAGCTAATGTTCACGAGTGATGTGGTTGGTTGTGACGATTATAAGAACGAGGTATTGGACTGCGGGAACATGAAGATCTACACAGGCAAAAACGACGAAGGAGAAGATGTCGCGTTGCTTGGAGGCTCCTTTGAAACTATTGGGTCAATCACTAAGGATCATAATGTATGTGTTATTATTTTATACTAAAAAACAGTTGAAAAAGATATGGGTCCGGCAGGGTTTGAACCTGCAACCTTCTGGACACCGGGCAGTCGCTTCACCAATTAGCTACGGTCGCCTCTTGCCAGTAACCTAAATTTCTCAACCGTATTTTATGTATACCTATATTTTGTCCCCATACACGACCACAATTTTCTGATTTAGGCTTTATCTGCCCTATTCCTCTAAAACGAGTCTAAATCATCGCCCTAGCGCTTTCTGGGCCTAACGCGACGCTGACGACAATCCTTTGGTATCCATTCGGAGGTTATTCGCAGCGATTTTTTGTCGCCCTTCTTTCCAAAATTATTATTTTATTTTTTAGTTTGTATGTAACTCAATTAATGTTAAATACAATTTTGAGAAACTGGCTCCGATCAAACAAGGCATTTTAGTGTAAAACCTCCGTGTTATTCGCTCTCATCTTTCTGGGTGCATTCTGGCTACGTGCTATTGCTATGTGTTATTCATTACATACATTATTTTCACCCCTGTTGAAAATAAGGGTGTTATTACACTGAAATCGATTTACGTCGATTTGATGCATTGATTGATCAGTTTAAATTGTCTTCACTAAAACAGTCGAATGACGTCAACTTTTTAGCCGTCGATTAATATGTGTTATAAAATTCTAAGACATGGCAGATAAAAGAACCGATATGATTTAATATGTTTAGTCAATCGATAGTTAGTTTTGTGTAGAATATTAAAAATGTAAAAGAAAACACAATTTGCTAAAACATATTTTAAATATTTTTTTTTTATAGATTGATATAGAAATATCGAAGTACACGGGCATGGGTGAAGAAATGATGTGGACCACATCAATGAACCTCTGTTCCTCCCTGGACGACCCTGACACACCCTGGTACCCAATCCTGCAACTCTTGAAGATCACAGAGTGCCCGATCCCTATGGTAAGGAAATTCACTCTTTATTAGTAAAAAATACATATCTGTCATAGACTACTGCTGTTATAATCTTCATTGCCTTGAAGATCTAGAGTGCACGAGAGCTGACGAGGATTGACGTCGATCAAGCGTGGTACGTTCTATTAAATCTATAATCGTCTTATGTATCGTCCTTAGACCCGATGCACACTACTTAATTCATCTCACAATGATGTCAAAATTGTATGTTGATATTTTGAAACAGATATTATAGGAAGGGACAACCTAAACTGTGTCGATTCTAGTCTGTATTATATCTGGGCGTGCTTGTGTGTGTGAATGTGTGTATTTGTCCATGTCATTATACAGGGTGTATTTTTGAAACGGGGCAGTAAGGGCAAGTACCTTAACCGTTGCAGTTACGTAGCGTATTTTGTCAATAATCGAAATGCGGGAGCTGCATTAGTGTGGTACCGTAATAAGTATCCGTTGCGGCATGTGCCAACAAGAAAGGTTATTACAAATCTTTTGAAAAACCTGGAATTGCAGGGTTCTTTCAAAATACGCTTCTAATAAGTCAATTTTTTCACGATTAGAAGACATTTTAGCGAAAATCCTTAATTAATAACTCATACGAAGTTTCTCAGCTGAAACTAAGTATAACACACAGATTTTCGAATCAAATTTGAAATTTGAGGGTAAAAATTCTTTTTATTTACTTTACAGTCAATTCTACCCACTTCCAGGCCATAACAAAAAGTTAGACCATCGTAGAAATTCGTTTCTGTTGCCGAAATGTATGGGAAACGTTTTTGGCGATTTCTGTCTTTTCTAGTACTGAAAGCTAAAATGGTCCCATAGAGTTTTTTGATCCCCACATGAAATAGAATCGATTGGCATAAAAAAAAAAATTTGAACTTTTTGCATTTTTTTTGCTAACTGTAAGTTTTTTACAAAATCTGTGAATGCAGTTCAAAATGTCCCAAAAAGTTAGGGAAGGTCTTTTAAGAACGTTATGCTGTAACTGCAACGGTTAAGGTACTTGCCCTTACTGCCCCGTTTCAAAAATACACCCTGTATTGGACTAGCTTCCGTGCGTGGTTCCGCTATCGTGGTAACAAGTAGCCTATGTTATTTGATCAAAAAGTAGCCTAAAGTATTACTAGGATTTTAAACTATCTCCATTCTAATTTTTATCCATTTCTCCATTTTAATTAGGAGTTAATTGCGTACAAAAAAACAAACAAAACATTATTTATCTTTATTATAAGTATAGATGCTGCTGAACTGCTCCTGGCGATCTATTTAATATGTAAAAATATCCAATCATTGTTTTTAAGAAAGTGTTCGAGGTGCCAGAGATGACGGTTTCCCTGGATTGCGTCAAGGACGTGTTGACCCACGATTTCGTTGCTGACTACCGCGTAAACCTGATGTTCACAATCAAAATGGACAAAGATTCGTGCCATTCCGTGGACATCGCCATCTTTGAAGAGGAACCCGAGGATGATGAGGAAGGAGGTGATGAATGAATAATCGATATGAGTAAAGAAATACTGTACATATGGGTTTTATTTTCTGTCTCAGCTCATGTAGTTATAACCTTATATCTTTTTTTTTTTTTTTTTTTTTTCTTTTCTGTTTTCAAAAGTCAATTGCCATCAGTCCTTTGTATATTTGGACTTTTATCAATTTGGATGTAATATATTGACGTTTAAGGTGCAGGGGCCATTGCCGCTGCTACCATCTTAAAATATGTGCCTCCTTTTGAGCCGGTTTAGGGTTCCAGTTCCGTCAAGTAGTTGGTATGCTAATGGATTTGGGTGGACTGCAAGGCGTTCAGAGTATCGTTTTTTATGGTTGTTGATTTCCTCAAGGATGGAAGGAGTGTTGAGGTATTCATGAATTTCTCCATTACGTGTGAACCATGGTGCATTAACCATGCTTCTTAAAATTGCGTTTTGAGCTCTTTGGAGACACATTATGTTCGTGTTACTAGCCACACCCCATAGTTGAATGCCATAAGACCATATTGGCTTTAGAATCGAGTTATACAGTAGCAACTTGTTGTCTAATGATAGAACTGAGTTGCGACCCATCAGCCAGTACAGGTTTTTATATTTTAAGTTTAGCTGGTCCCTTTTCTGCTTGATGTGCGTTTTCCAGGTTAATCTTCTGTCTAGGTGGAATCCAAGATACTTCACACATTCTGTGTGTGGTAGCAGGTTTGAGTCCAGTCTCACTGGAGGGCAGTTACCCCGCCTTAGTGTGAAGGTGATGTTTTTGGGCACTGGCGCAGATACGCCATTTTTTCAGCCAAACGCCTAACTCATCTAGTAGGGTTTGTAGTTTAGTGCTGGCAGTTTCTGGGTCTTTATCACAAGCTAGATAGGCAACATCATCTGCGTAAGTTGCGATAGTTACATCTGCAGAGATAGGGAGATCTGATGTGTAGATATTATATAATATCGGTCCTAGAACCGATCCTTGTGGGACCCCAGCTTCAATGCTTTGTAAACCAGATCTTGCATCTCCGTGTTTTACCAGGAACTTTCTATCGACCAAGTAAGATGATATGATAGGAAAGACAGAGTGAGGGAGCTTTTCCTTTACCTTAGCCAGTAACCCTTTATGCCAGACCCGATCAAAGGCTTGTTGAATGTCTAAAAACGCCGCAGAGGTGTATTCCTTTCTCTCAAAGCTTTGACGTATCGCATGGTAGAGTCGGTGCACTTGTTCGGTTGTTCCGTGTGATTTTCTAAATCCAAATTGATGCGTGGGAATAAGATCGCACTCTTCCAGAAACACTTTTAGTCTAGCTAAGAAAATTTTTTCCCAGAGTTTTGACAAAACTGGTGTAAGACTAACTGGTCGATACGATGAGACTTCGAGTGCAGTTTTGCCAGGCTTCTGAATCAGAACAACAATAGAGACTTTCCACAAATCGGGTACACAACATGTTCTAAATATCCCATTAAACAGGATAGTCAGAAACGTAATTACTTTTCTAGGTAGCTCCTTTAGTACTTTAGGGGTAATCATGTCAAAACCAGGTGCTTTTTTTGGGTTTAAGGAGGCTATTTGCGCCGCAATTTCCTTAGGTGATGTTGGTCTGATCGGCAAACACATTTGTAGATCTTGGTTGAGGACACAGTCAATATCTTTGCCATCCACAACTCCCTCGTTCGGTTTGAAGACATTTGACAAGTGGGTACTAAACAGTAAGGCTTTCTCTTCATCTGATCTGGCTGTGGTTGTTCCTGACCTAATAGGTGGGTTATGCTTTTGCGATTTGTCTAAGTGTTTTACGGTTTTCCACAATGAATATTCTCCTTGGTCCGAAGTGGATAACATTGATATTTTATGTTGTAAGGTGGCATTCGCGGCATCCTTAAGAAGAGTTTTCAATTCTTTTGAAGCCTGGTTAAATTTTCTTTTATCTAAGGGATGATGGGATAAATGCCAGATCCTTCTCAGGCGACGCTTTTCCTGTAGTTTTCTTTTAATGTCAAGAGGTTGTGAAGGAGGTTTATTGGTTTTGCTTAGTACTGGTGTATTAATCCAACAAGCGACCTGGATTAGGTTCGTTATGTATTTACATGCATCATTTACATCATCCGCTGTCTTAAGCGCTAACCTCAGATTAATATTGTCTTCAAGGTAGCTTCTGAATCCATTCCAGTCAGTTCGTCTATTATATATAGAGTCAGGTTCTTTTGCAGACGGGACATTACTTCGTATGTTAAGTATAACAGGAGTGTGGTCAGATGATCCGTCTAGGCATGACTCAACACCTAAACAGCGATTGCTCATACCATTAGAGATGAAGAAGTCTAAGAGATCTGGAAGTTTATTTGGGTCCGTAGGCCAGTATGTTGGTTTGCCATCAGACCATGCCTTTAAGTTGTTTTTATCCATGGAAATCTTCAGAGCGCGTCCCCTAGTTACAGTGCAGCGAGAGCCAAAAAAGGTGTTCTTGGCATTCCAGTCTCCGCCGGCTATGAAGCGATGACCAAGAGATTTAATGAATTGTGAGAACATATCGTCAGTTATTTTATGTCTCGGTGGACAGTATATGGCAGAAAGATTTATATGTCCAGCTCGATCCTCCAGTCTAACTGTAGTGGCTTGCAGGTATACCGTCGAATAATTTTCTAAAAGAGTATGCTTTAGGTTAGACTTAATAATCACTGCTGTCCCTGCATGGGCCCCACCATCAGGATGGGGTGTAGCATAGATGTTATAGCCTTTGATGTGAAATGAGCTTCTTTTGGTAGCATGTGCTTCTGATATAAGCATCACATCCAATTTGTTTTCATACATAATTGCTTCAAGTTCTAATATGTTAGGAGATAGCCCATTAATGTTCCAAGTTCCTAACCGTAGAGTTATCATTTGGTATCCAATTTAGAGATTACCGTTGTCAATAGACTTAATAGTGTGCCTATTTGTTGAAGGAGTAGGTCTATCTTTTCAGATTGCTTGTTTAAAATTGTTTCTATTAACAATGTTGTATGTTGATATGAAGGGTCTTGTGCTTTGGGTGGATCAGAGTTATTACTTGAGACAATACTTGAGTATGATTGTTTGTTGTCATTGGATTGTATGGCTTTGGGTGGCCTGGTATTTGGTATTCTTGTTTCAGTTACGTCAACATGTGATACTCGGTTGTTTTTAATCAAAGTGTTTGTTGTAGACCGTTTTGTATCCTGCTTGTTAGTTTTTCTGGATAATATTTCTTTGTAGACCTTACACCCTTTGTAGTTTGCTGGGTGATCGCATGAGCATAGAGCACATTTCGCAGGGGTATTGCGATCTTTTTTTGGACACATCGCTGTTTTGTGACCTTCACCACATTTTACACATCTGTATGGCCTCATGCAATTATTTTTAGAGTGGCCATACTGTTGACATCTTTGGCATTGCACTATAGTTCTGGATTTATACGGGTCCTCAATTCTAATACGTTGGTGGTAAATGTATTGGATATCTTTTACGTTTTTATTGCACATATCTGGTTCTAGGTTTACAAAAAATGTTGACGTTGGTTTTTTGTCTGGCCCAAATCTAGAGTTAATAATTTCACCTCTGACAGTGTTCCCTGTTTTTTCTATTTCTTCTACTATGGCTTCATGGGGGGTGGTATGGTGAAGGTTTTTTATGACAATCCGGTAGCATTTTGAGTCTTTCCTTGTGAAGGTATGTCCAATAAGACCTTTTTGTCGGATAAGGTTGATCACCTTTTTGTAGTCCTCTGTCTCATTTATCATGACACGAAGTAGGTTTTTATTGACTATCCGGTATACAAAATCAGAAGGATTTATGACAGTCTTTATTAATTTAGTTAGTTCATTTACATCATCTATACCATAAAGCATGATGGGTGGTGGTTTGCTTGGAAGCTTAGGCGCATTAGGCTCTTGTTCATCAACTGGTAGGTCATGAAAACTGTTCTGTGTAATGGTAGATGCAGTTGGAGGGGAGTCTGATATCTTTCGTTTCTTAGAGCCAGGGACTCGTTGCCAAGGGGGTGGCAATTGTTCCAGAGTAGGTTGTTCTAAGGGCATGTTGTTGTCTTGGCTTGTTTCCTGTATCTTATCTCTCAGTTCTATATCTGGTGTTGTTGATCCATGAAAAGAGTTTGCTCTAGGTCTTCTTTCAAAAAGACTTTTGTGAAAAATTTGTTGGTGATATATCTTGCGGCTTGGTTGGTTTGGTGGAGAATTTGAATTATTTTGTGAATTTTCGCTCATTTTTGTTCCCACGAGTAGGGCCGATTTAATGGTCGCTCTTGGGGTGACGCCCATTCCCATAGAGAAGGCTGAATTCAACGACGGTTCGCCTGTATCGTCGAGGTTGGTCGCTAGTGACTAACTATCCTGTTAGTCATCCATCCCTTTGGCGCGTCCCGCACCGTGGGATTAGGGGATTTTTAAAGAGGTTACCTTCCTCGCAGTCCAAGTGGCGAAGCTCAGACCCCCGTTCCTGTGACGTGACCACAGGTTTACGGTTCTGTCTACGTAACCTTATATCTGTTTGTCTTTATTTAAACGGTTAAGAAACAGTTAGTTGGCTCTTTTTCATACAAAAGTAATATTTTTTTTACTTTAAGTTTATTGTGTATTTATCTATTTTATAGACAAATCATATCTTAAACACTTCAATGCCTGTTTGTTGGCGCCCATTTTTACAAAATTATTATTTCAATTTTTCAGTTTGTCTGTAAGTCAATTAATGATAAATACGGCTACGAATAAACAAGCATTTTAGTATTTTAGATATGTTTTATCCATAAAGAATATTATACAAACTTAATAATATTAAAGTTAAAAACCTATATTACGTTACTATGAAAACATGGCGCTTGAGAGTCCACTCTTAATATGGTTACTGAAGATAAAGATATCGAAGGGTCTCTTTTTTGCTCACTCTTTGTCTCTTGCATAAGAAAAGAGCAAATAAACTGTATCCAGTCTACATCAGTATTAATTGTCTAAGCAATTGTGTAGTGCCCAATAATTAGAAAAATAAAGTAAGGGTGAGTGCAGACGAATAAATTTATAATTGCAGGGGCGAGCAACTTCGGGCATTATTAACTTTTTCCAACGTCCGTCGCGAATACCTCTCTTTGGTCAAACAGAAAACTGTTCACCCTCATTAATTTTATGAACCCTGTGGAATTCTGTATATTTTCATTTGGTATCGCATAAATACACTCGTAGATTTGTTCAAGTAGAAAGTAAAAGTAATGTAGGTATAAAGCCAAAGAGTAATCGTTCAGTTATTCTGTGTAAGAATCACTTCTCTAGTCCTCGATTTCAACAACCTTAACTCATATATCTGTGGCGTATTTTTGGGGTATAGTGAAATACAATTAGTTTTCTAAAAAGAGTCGCAAACACACATTTTTTTCATGAAATAGCACTAAGAGGATAACTATATTATTTGTTACATATGAATTTGTAGTCTTTTAAGTGTAAATGTAGCGGTACATAAGAAATGACAAATGACAATGTCAACGTCAAGTTGTGATACACACGTGACATATTATGTCAAAGAGCGCTGAATCGCGATAACGAAGTGTTCACAGAGAATGTACATATATACCACTCCCAAAACGCTACCGTTGGACAGCTGTCCGCCAGGCAATACCACCGAGCCTGGTGATCCACCCTTTGTGGTGGAGGAACATCACACCCTGTTCCTCTACATTAACTGGTAGAAAGAGCCCATAGAAATGTACAGAAGTTTGCAGATGTAGCGCTACACCGGGACTACAATATTTCGTATCATAGAAAATTTATACTTCTATCATCTCAAAATATATCATTTTGTCAGAAATCGACTACGCTACTCGCAGAATGCAGGTATGGAGATACCACTATAAACAATAGATCTAATCCCTATCTTACCATATATTTAAATAAAGAGATTCATTTATCTCAAAAAGAAATTCAAGTGCAAGATTCGTAGCACCAATACCGTCTGAGACCAGCTTACCCATAATGCTAATCTCACAAAAAACTAACATTATTCAAAACTAAAAGATTTAGCTCGAGTATTCGCTGTAAATTTTCCCTCTAACGTTCATAAAGTTAGAAAAACATACGTGAAAACTGCATTATGAAGAGTTGCGGGTCACTAGCTGTTCGACATCGGGCACCGAAAATAGCGACATGTAGAAAATCTTCGTACTACAATACCACGAAAAATATTACGAATATTTGCAGTGTAATTTTTAAATTAATTGTAAAAATCCTACCTTGCAAATAAAGTAAATTGTTATTGTGTACTTTACCTTATGCAATTGTTGTGTTTCTACAATTATGTCCGGTGGATGGCGATAGGCTCACCCCCTGTTCTATGAGACCTAAAAACCTAGCAGGTGAAATGTGGGTGTTGTACACCTTATCCACAGCTTTCTGGTAATGTAGGCGTGATTTTATGTTATGTTATGTACTTTACCTTCCTTGGTTTAAGTCTTTGTCAATTGTAAAATAACCTTTCTTTCTCAGAAAAGAAAGTAATATTATGTGGTTTTGATGTTGTATTGATAAGTTTATGATTGGCTAAGCCCATTTTCTGCTTCAAAGTGACCTCGATTAACAAAACAAAAGTGAGAATGTGGAACCACTTTCCTTTCCCCCTCCTATCGCTTCCTTTGTGGCCCGATCCTATCCATATGCAAATGTAAGC
This sequence comes from Hypena proboscidalis, assembly GCA_905147285.1. Taxonomy (NCBI): domain Eukaryota; kingdom Metazoa; phylum Arthropoda; class Insecta; order Lepidoptera; family Erebidae; genus Hypena; species Hypena proboscidalis. Next base: position 7,247,956 of record LR990132.1, read on the forward strand.
CCCGCCTCACTCGACGTTTCAGCGATTCCAAATTGTAATATTATTCAAATAACACATTTATACGTCATTCGGATTTATGTACAGACGGTATTAAGAATTTAATTATGAGCTAACTTATGATATTACTTATTCCTTTTTTTATCAGACGCTTTCTCATATATCGCAGCTCATTTTATTCTAAAAGTACTCGTGATTACCATTAGGTTCGCAATTGGAGTCGACTTTAATTTTGTCTAGAGTTCGTTTTAACAAACTGTTTACAATATTCTTTGGTGCAATTTAAAGAATTTTATTCGCAACAATTTTGAGAGTTTCCAGTTGAAATCAAGGTTCAGACTGAAGTTAAATTAGTTTACAGGAGACGCTGGGTTCAAAGGTTTGACAATCAAGTGATCTTGTCATATTTGAATGGAGACCTGTAGATTGAAGCTGAATAAGTTTTCTTTTATGTCGTCTTCGTGAATGCACCGGAGATGAAAAAGAGACATATGTTTAGCCTTTGAAGTTTTCTAAAAGGAGAGATATTTAGTTTTAAGGTAGACATTTAAATGAAGAATATTGGATGCTGGTATTTTTTTGAATAGAAATAAATCTCAATATATAAAAGCTGTAAGAAATAAAGAAAATAATAATAGCAGCCCTGTATCTAATACACGTCCCACGGCTGGGCTCGGACTTTTCCTCATGATGAGAAGGGTAAGTTTATAGTCTACTACTCTGGCCAAGTGCAGATTAGTAGGCTTTACACACCCTCGAGCACTTTAAGGCATGCAGGTTTACTCACAATGTTTTTTTTCACCGTAAGGAAACGATAATTTATATGGTAAATATTGACAGAGGTGTGTGCCGTGGGTTCGAACCCAAAACCTTTACTTCGCAGTTCCACGGTATCCCGTTTGGCTATGGCTGCTGTAAGAAAGGTTTTAATAAATATATAAAGGAGTATTTAACGGTGATATATACGATTTTATACATCCTCTTAGAATACGTCACACTTTTTCACTAATACAGACAAAATAGTCTGGTACCTATAGGGCCACTGAAACTGTCTAGTACATTTAGATTCGTTAAGATGCCTGTCTGCATTTTTATTGCCACGAACCCTTTTAAATCCAATACTTTGGTGTCGTAATTCGTTTGTATATAGGTATGTAGTGACCACTTGCTATCAAACGAAAGTAAGAAATAAACTTTCACAATCTTCGAAATTAATTGTCAACAACTCAACAACTTTCAACAAAAGTACCTGTACGGTTGCTAATGCGTCTCTCAAAGAGTGTTTGCGAACTATTTACTAAATTGAAAAAGCGTGTCCTGTCCTCGAATGGCCGAAAGAGGGAAAATCAAAGCGCCACTTGAAAGTAAGTTGTTCCTTCGGGCACGATTCGTGGTGACACGTGTCAAGATGTACAACCCTGCTTGTAGTAGTCATGGACTGGGATGGACAGATTCAATGGATGCGTTAAAAGTAAAATGGAAAACAATTATCGTGAAGAAAAAGGACCTTTGAGATCTAAGATAAATCAAACAGTATTTTTAATAAATGTACACATCTTGCAAAACCCTGTCAAGTATACTTATTTGGCTTTTGTACAACGTGTTTATAATAACATTTTTTTTGTACTTTTGTTTATTGGTTTTCACCCGCGACTTATAAAATATGAAACTGCTAAACAAGTTTATACATTAAAAGAGAAGCTCAAACTCGTAATTTACGTAAAAGCGCAATTAATGATTGTTATTTTAGTAATTGAAGGTAATTAGTATCTTGATAAACTTTAAATTATACACTTATTAATAAAGTTTTACACTTAAATCTCTTGGAAGTGCGCACTGAAATTGCTTTATTATTTATTTTTAATTGTTTCAAGGATAGCATTTTCAATTTTACCTAAAAATATTGTTTACCTCTTTTCGAAGCTACTTCAATTCTGGTAAATATCAAAATAAAAATGTCTTTGACATCAAAAACCACCAAGTATGTCTTGCTCCAAAAAATCCTATAAAACAGTCTTCAATTAGATACATCACTCGACAAAACTTGTGAAAGGGCCTCCAATATGACGTAAGTAAATACGCTGAAAAAGAGCGGTTCAAGTGGACTGAAAGGCGCGTGCACATCAAAAAAACCTGATAACTAGCGAGTAGGGAAGTGTTAAGGGCCCTCACAGAGCCTCACACTCCAATAATACGCTCGACGTTTGCAATAAAATTGTCAAGACGAGATCTGATGATGACGCACTTTTTGATACCCGTTTAAGAACCCCAAATTGTGTTAAACACCGTGTTATGAGGCTTGCGAGAGATTATCTGCTTTTTGTCATTTTGTGTTTTTTTTCAGTGTTTTATTTTTGGTGACGCGTAATTATTTTTCGAGCTACTGGGGTGTGTTAAACGATTTTGAGCATCAACTGATGTATTACTAATCGTGTTATCAAAGTTTAAAAAAAAATATATATTTTATATTATCCATAATTAAGAAAATATTTATAAAGTCAAATCAAGTCAAGCCATTTATTTTATATTTCTTAAAATCGTGTTCGTAATGACTATCCTGAACTTCAGATTAAATAGTAAAGTGTCACAATCTTCGTAGTGTACAATTAGTCAATTTAGAAAATTGATTAATCTATGAAATAAACTCTGTTATTATAATAATAGCATGCTTTGATTACATTGCAGTCTACTATAATTTCTGGTTGCAGCTTATTATTATATATTATTATGTTGTATAAATCATTGTAACCGAGATTTTTTACTAAGACAGCGATTACGACAAATATTACAATATAGCTAAGTTACTATTGGTTACATAAGTTCATTTTCGTATTTTCTCGTTAATACTAGTCAAATGTTTTTGGTGACTGTTTCGGGTAAAGTAAAAATAATACTAAGAACAGTCGTCTTCATCGATACAGTATTTGTTTTGATTGCATCATCAGTCATGTTTATTGCTACCAACTAACATGTAGGTATAGAGGCGTCCAAAAAGACAATTGAGTGGTAAGCGATAGGCTGGAATTCTAAAGTCGCGGGTTCAAATCCCGCTTGACGTCCAAAATTAGATTGCTAAGCATGGCTAACCTAAATGCTAAATAAAAATCAATTTGAAAGTAAAAATAAGGTTGTATAAAACAATATGTATACTGAGGTAAATGTAAAAAAACCTGAATTCTTCTAAAGAAAATTAAGGCAGCTGATGCAGCTTCCAGCACGGCGCGAAAGATTTTCTGGCATTTCAGCTACATCAAATATATTTTTGTAAAAAATAAACAATAAAAAGTCGAACACATCGCCTAATCTAAAATTGGATACCAATTAAATTTATTTGATACCTATTACAGGACAGTTAGGGAGCAAACCTGTCATGTGTTGTCCATTTAATAGAGTACACTTTACCAAATTGATATACTTCAAAGAGAAGCTCTCAAAAACATCCAAAACTAATTTGAATAGGAACAATAAAATGTCCAATTACATTTTATATGCGGAACCCCATACGGCACAGACATTTAGGAAAAAAGTTAATGGTGCCTAAAGCTTGGACGCTGTCCTGTAATTACGAATTAAAAAGTTCGTCCGGGCGGACCCCAGTTTTTTCTCATTTATTCGGATGTGAAGAAGATAATATTGCACCCCAAATCTAACGGCAAAGCAAAGAAATCTAAATCTTAACGACCCACATATAAAGCTGAAAGTTAGTTCTAGTGATACCTAATTACTTTTAATGTTATCTTCTCATACGAGACATTTGTATGTATGCATGTATTTATAAAGAGACAGAAAATTAACTTTTACGAGTACTCGGGTAATTCAGGGTTTTTCATATAGTATGCAAAATGTTATTGGTTTGTCTCAATAGCGTTCGCTTTGATAAGAGATTGGTAGAAGAGACAAGTTTTAATGTAATTGGATTTTAAATACTACACATAAATGAGAAGTACTATTTAGAATTAATGATTGCGGTGAATGCGTGGGGTTCAATGGTATGTCTAATTGTAAATTTATGTAATCTTGTCATTTTAAATCTTAATAAACCGATCCAATACTTTTAATTATTTAATTGACCTCTTTTAAATTAAAACTATTGCTTTCTTGTATAAAAATGCATGACGATTCGCAATTCTGATTTCCTTATAATAATATGATAAGAACATTTTATCAATAGTAAGTTGTTAAAAAATTATATCCAATCAAAACTATATCTCAAACCTACCCTCAATCCAGCTCCAAAAAACCATAAACCAACACAAATCATATTACTTTCGTCGTTTCATTACCAGTAATAAAACAACCACATGTATAAAAATGATTCACATTCCCTAATAAAACTGTGTCTCATTGTGAGAGTCGAGATTACAGGGTGCTCCCATTATTGTTACGGTATTATTTTGTTGCTTTACGACAGGAAAATAATAAGCACCAGCATTTATGACAGGACAATAAAACTGGTTTAGAAAAGAGCTCGATTGTTTATGCTGTGAGGGAAAAATGCGGGTTTCTGCGGCGCTTATCAGCTCGTAAAAAGTTCACAGGCTCGGGATATTGCTGGTGTAATCGGCATTGACCTTAGGGGATGTGTTATATATGAGTACTATAAGGTACCTGTAGGATACAGGCTCTTTGATTATGCTGATGGCAGCTATACCAATTTCACTGAAGACCAACTTAATAAGCTTGAGCGCCTTAAACATTTTGTATCAGATTTATACTTGGACTACGCAAATATGATCCAAATATCAAGAAAAACTCAAGTGGTTACCCATACGACTTCGCCGGCATACAAATAATCTATGTCTTATATACAATTTTCTTTTTAATCCTTGTACTCCTTCTTATCTTAAAAGCCGCTTTAATTTCATACATAATACTCATTCGAGATGATTGACATCATCGCCGAATCTAAGGCGTAAAATACCGCAGCATTCCACAATATTAATGGAAAAATCCTTCACAGTACAAGCTGCAAAACTGTGAAATGCATTGCCAGTTTCGATTAGATGTGCACAATCTCTGTCAGTATTTAAATGATCAGTAACAATGCACTATCTGTCATTCCGTCAATGAACACATTATTCTTTATTACTACTATTATAAAAGATAGCATAACAGAACATTACGCCTATACTATCCAGAAGGGTGTTGCAGAGGTGTACAACACTCACATTTCACCTATGGTGCCATGGGACCGCCTTTTGAACTGTTCTGTATCAATCAATTTTCTATAAATATTTCTTTGGTGCACAATAAAGAGTGAGCTATGTTATGTTATGATTATGGAAATAAAAAAAAAATATTGGGCAAATGTGTCTTGGAAATACTTTCTCTAATGGCAAAAGAACATGAAAATTTAACTATACTGTCTAAGTACTAAAACATAAAGTTATTGATGATATTATTATAATTCATACCAGCACCACCCACATGCCATGCATCTTATATTATGTTTTTATCCTTGCATACCCTCCTATTAGACGTCATCTCAATATCTTACCATTTGCATCCTTTCCAGCCATATCATCTTTGACATTATTTATTCATCTTTCCTTTGGTTCTCATATTTGTCCCTTTATTTATGTTTCACTCATTTTGTTTATAAACTGCGCATCGTCTTTCATCATTTAAAATATTTGATCGCCACGTAAATTCAAGGACGACAGTGAAGATGATTCAATATGAAAACTTTTGTCTACGTTTTCAATGAAAGTTTAGCGAAGCTCCCGGGAATTATCTATATAAACAATTTTCTAAATATCTAAAACTTCTGAAGGCGTTCAATCACTTTGAAGTTTATAAGCAAATAACAAATAGTTGAATTCTGCACTGCAGAATTTAAATACACCAGCTTGCTTTATTTCGCAAACCGAATGATTTTTTATAGATATATCAAAGTAGAAAATTATCCTCAAAGTTGTTGAACTCAAAAAACTTTACTCTTGATTGATTGATGTTTTGCCGCAAAAAATATTTATTTTGTCTTTTAAAATACCTTAAAACATTTAACGATGAGAAGTCATTTCTCAAAAATACAGAATTCTAGTGAGCATAGCTAAAATCGGATGGATTATACTCGCTTCAGAATAAATTCCAGAGGTGAATGTTCAATATTTTTGTAAGAGGCGATTAAACTTCTGGCCTGTCGAGAAATCGTATAATTTCGATCTTGCATTGAGAAAGTAATTTTATATCAAATACCTGCTGAAACTTCACTATTTTTAGGGATGTTAAAATTTTGCGTAGGTGATGAATTTAGGATATTTAGCAGAGCAAATATAAATGAAACAATGGTGCGTTCGGTAACTTAGGTTACCGGTACGTGGAGCCGCGTGCTGACACAAACACCATTGTTTTACGTATTTATCATTTGATGAATAGGCCAATAACCTGATGAATTTAGGATATTTAGCAGAGCAAATATAAATGAAACAATGGTGCGTTCGGTAACTTAGGTTACCGGTACGTGGAGCCGCGTGCTGACACAAACACCATTGTTTTTCGTATTTATCATTTGATGAATAGGCCAATAACCTGATGAATTTAGGATATTTAGCAGAGTAAATGTAAATGAAACACTGATGCCACGGAATCATAGAGAATAAGTATATTCAAAAGAAAAACATAGACTACGGAGTTCAGTAAGTGTTGGTTCAAATCGGTTGATAAGAATCGACTAATAGTTTGATACAAACATGGTAAGGCAAGATAATTATTTAAAATAAACATTCATCAGTAAGTATGCCAAAAATGCGAATACAAAAAATCGCACTATAATCGCGTATCTTCTTGACAATTCAATTATTTTTTATCCATTTAAATTTTTATCAAAATTTTGTTCAATTGTTTATCTGTCAAATCCATCAAAGCATAAAAAAGAAAGTCACGTATTAGTCACTTGTTAATGACACCATCGCGCATCGCGACGGCTATTAACATTTTTTACGTAAGTGTTTTACAGTTACTGGTCATCCAATGTTCACTTGTATAATACCGTACATAAATCCTAAAATATTAGCCTAAAGCACAAACGCAATCAAGAAGCGGACATACGGCAAAAAATTATCAGGATTTCCACTCGGCTAGTAATTTGGTTGCAACAAAGGGGGCACTCGTGCTATTTGAGAGATCAATGGACGCCGCCGATGTATTTACGGCTTACTGCGCTGTAAATTCACCGATATCGTAACGCCTACGGCGGCGGTGGCGCGTCGGCGGCGGCGGCGCGTATCCTATGTGATATGGTGGAAGTAGAAAAATATCGAAAAAATATTGCAGATTTTGATGCATATTTGGTATGGAAATTGATCTTTATTTTACTCTTAGTAAGCTAAACTTAACTATTCTAATAACGCATTTTATTTCCGATGCATTTTCGGCTTACTGGGAGGTAAATTCTTTGATATCACTAACACCTGCGATGCTGTTGTGTTAAATGGTGGAGATAAAAAAATACTGGAAATATGGGTGATTTTTTACTTTTATATGCCGTACAGTTGTGGTGTAGGTACTTGGTCGGTTTAAACAAACCATGCAATAAGGTTCCGAAATATTTTTTAGTTTGTTTTGATAAACTTCTTTTGTTCCTTATGCCTCGTTTACTATGATATACACAGCATTTGACTGCAATAATATCAAAATTACACTTATAGTACACGTGTTTTAAAATACAGTTTATTTGGTATTAATGATCATCCATCACACATCAGAGTATCAGAATCAAATATTTAAACAGCTACACTAGTACCTAAACAGCTTATTACTTATAGTTCCAAAAAGTTCACACTATTTAAAACTTTACCTCAATGTTGTTATCCGGTGCCTTACTAAAACACCAAAACATCCTCCATTTTCCTCCACTTTCTTCACAGATTAAACAGTAACAGATCTATGAATTTCAAAACAAAAGCAAGACGGAACGAAAGGAACCTTAAAATACTTTGTAGCAACGTTTTGCAAGATTGCAGCAATGTCTTACTAATTGTGAATAAGAACTCGCACCGCTCCTTTGTTAACTAAATTAAATTAATTGTAAGGAAATATTTAAGAAGTGTCTGTGGTACAATTGAAGAAACCTTGCAAGCTCGGATCCTTCGTCTAGACTAACTAGACGAGACGATTGTTTCGGAGCTACTGTTGCATAATATCATCCGTAATTTTCGTTTGATTTGGTATTTAATTGGTTTGGCAGTCAAAGTAGTATTAAAATTAAGAGTTGGTACTTTATTGTCGAGATGGCTGTTATTAAGAGGAAGGATGATTCAATTTTTCCTATTCCTAGTATTCTTGTTAACCTTCTCCAGTTAAGTGTATGGTGGCCAAGATTCGATCCTAGGACCTCTCGATCGTAAGACCTGCCATGCCATGCCTTAACCATTGCGCCACGGCCGCTAATATCGGTAAAAACTATGCTTTGCGGTATCTGCACCATGCCATACAAAACAAATCATGCTTCGTTACTTATACCGTAAGTCTTTAGTGAGGCCACATTAAAATAGCAGTAACCCTGTGTTAATTATCTCAGTATGCACCTGGAAGATAATAAACTAAATAAAAATAACTTAATCATTCTATTACAAGCTGACTGTCAGCTGCTATAATAATATAAAGCGTAACGCTTTTTTTTGTTTTTTTTTTTAAACGATGCCCGCACTAGAAATAACTACTGTGTCACGGGGGTGTATACAAAGATACATTTCACACACGCAAAGCACACCCAGAGGTGTGCTTTGCGTGTGTGAAATGTATGTTCTTTTGATGTTGTATGTTCTTGACCAGAGTCAGAACGAACCTTTGCGGATCACACAAAGATTTGTCCCATGTGGGGATCGAACCCACAACATCAGCGCTATTGAAAGTGGCGAGGCGACCGCTTTAACCGCTACGCTAAACGTGCACGCTTAGTAACTATATAATTATGTACATTATACAAGCTGTATAAGTTTATTACTAAGGCCTGTTGTGTGTATATTTTACGAGCATAGTTTGCAGACCATAAACAAGCTTAAACACTGCGGCGAAACAGATGCAAAGTTATTTACAATACTATGATTGCTATCACTAACAACAACCAATAAAACTTTGCAGGTGAAAGTACTGCAGCCCAAAGACTAAATGGAGTCATTATATCTAAAGGTGGTCCCAGACCACGAGAGCATTCGTTTGTAATATGAAACGACAGCAGAGTCGTTAAATAAGTAAAATCTAACGGGAATTAACGCGATCATGCATTATTTACCTTTTATGCTTGACGTTTCAGCAGAGAGATTACACTGACCGTGGTCGCAAGCAGACTGAAGCCTAAAAGGTCAATAATGCATGATCGCGTTAATTCCCGTTAGATTTTACTGAATCATGCAAAGCGTAAGTTTAAAAGTTGACAAAAGAGTCATTCAATGCTTAATATCTCTTGTGTCAATATTATAGTGTATAAAATATATTTATTTATAATATAATATTTTATCAACAATTCGAATTCATAAGCATTTTTGTAACCATATTTATGAATTATTATATATTATTATATATGTATTCACATTTTCAGTACATTATTATTTAGTTTTAAATTTTAATTTATTTATTCATCTACCTTTGTTTTACTACTACTAAAAGGTTGACTGGTAGAAAATGCCTATTGCTAAAGTTCGCCGTTGTACAATATTTTATGTGCTAGACCATGCAAAGTGCCTCCCACACCACGTGTATTATTCGACTCTGTATCGATACATTACAGTCAGTCTGGGAGCGATTTTAGTTCGAAACAAACTGAAACAAGCTAAGTTAATCTAATCGCTGACGCAGTTTGAAACCTTCACCTAAAACCTAGTGTACCTAATCAGAAAGGTGCTAGTAAGGTCATCTAAAACAAGAAAGGTTAGGCTTGACAGGTGTGTTCGAATAGTAATGGTGCGTGATGCTCTTGTGCCATCCATTTAAGTTTAGCGATTGTAGTCAAGGATTGAAAGATACATAAATAGTGACTAGTTTTAAACTACGTAATTAAAGTTAAATAGAAATATTGTTATATCTCCTGTGTTATATCCTTACTTTAAGGCGTCTTTCACATTAGGTGTGCGCTATCGTCACCCGCCGTGGGGTCAGCCTTAGATTTTTTTTGAGAACTAAAAAGATGGAATATTATAACTTTTAAAATTTCAAAGAAATTTTAACAGAAAAGAAACAATAAAGATAAAAAAAACCATTGGTAAGGGCTAAATTGCTATGTCATAATTATAATTCATTTTAATTTTTATGTAACATTTAGCAATATTTAACAATCTTGTATAAGGAACAGTATTGAGACAGTGAAGGATAGAATCCAGTTATCACAGGATCAAATCCAAAACAAAACAGTGTTCTGTGGTTAAAATATAATTAAACAATCATTGTAATACGGCTTTGCTTGCTTTATTATGTTCTGTTAAAAAAGCTTTAGCCTACCTATCGTACGATTGTAACGAAAATGGAATCTCCTCTTAATATTTTTATTCCTTGAATGCTAGAGGACGATTGAATTGTTACCCCATACTATTAGCTCGTACATAACTCGAGTATGCAAGTTACCAAGTCCATAAAGGCCAATTATAAGTCCGTACTAAGTTGCCGTCGAATCGAATCTGCTCGGATAGACTATTAATAGATTTAAGTGGTTTCTGACGCGAGTCTGCTAAATTTTGTAGGGTACCTATCGATTGTTGGGAGAAGTTTCTAAAATAAGTACTATCGGATCTAATACAAATATAATTACCAGATTATTTTTCATTTTATTTAACTGTTATGATTTTACATACAAATCGATTCATAAATAGATTGATTGTTATTTGGCCAAAAGTAAATAAAAAAAAGTAAAACATACGTTTCGAAAAATTAAGGCCAATAATTTATAAAGCATTGTTTATTTAAAATAATAATCCAGCCTTAAAAAATAGTACAATGGACGGTATTCTAGGTGGTAGAGCTCTTGTGCATGAGCTCGAACGCGGCAGCACCACCGTCTCACCTTTAACCTGCCGCCAAATAGTAGTGCTTCCATTACTGTGTTCCGGTTTGGTGGTAAGATCAGGCCCTGAAATTACTGGCACATGAGGCATAACACCGTAGTCCTCAGCTGCAGCGACGCATCTATAATCTGCTTTTGTGGACTGTTGATGTCCATGGGCTATACTCCACTTACCATCAGGTGGACGACACGTCCGTTCGCTGTGGCCGTAGTATAAAAAAAATATATATAATAAGCCAAGGAAATACGTCGTAAATTTAAGTTAGTGATAATTTAATGAAACTAACAGTTATTATCCGATCAATAAAATATAAACTGACTGAATTTAAAAGTGACATAATTTTAAAACTTTTATTGTTATATAGATACTTATCCTGCCAATAAGGTTTATCTAACATCTGTGAAATTAAGGCAAAGACCCATTTTCACCAGTTTCAGATAAGGTTTCGGATAGTTAAGTGCTGGTTACTTCAGTAAATTCCTAAATAAATGTGAAAAAAAAGAAAGGTTTTATCAATTACTAATCAGGAACCTGTGAAACTGGTCCTAAATATTCTTTTCAAAGTCTTACCACAGCATTTGAATTTAGATCATGGAAAAACGTACGAAAAGTAATTAGAAAAGGCTAATGTAAGAAAATCAAACTGCAAAATTATAGTACCTGGCATGGCAATATTGTTTCTTTTTTTAATTTATTGATGATTGTCAACGTTATAGACACCAAATCATAATAACATAACATTAAATATTATAGTTGTGGATTTAGTGTTGTGCTTATTTAAGATAACCACGGCATTAGCTATAAACTACTAAAAAGTAAAAAATGTATTTAGTTTATTGTAAGTTTTCCATAGCCTTTTTTATGATAGAGAGATTTAAACTAACGAAAACCCTCGTCTTAACATTAGTTTAATAGATAAAAGGCTTTAATATATACCGTTAATATCAGACTTAAGTTATTGGCTAGTGATTAGCTTACGACTTGAGTTTTAACAAGTTGAAGCCATTTAGTTAAGAAATACGTTGAATGCATAACTTACTATTGTCTCTTGAGTCCTGAGCAATCAAGAAATATGTAAAATATTAATAGGCTCTTTAGATATTTTAATAGGCTATTAAGTATCAGACAGATTTATCTAAATTGGTAAGTACTTATTAATTTTATTACCATTTAAATTAGCTAGAACTTCAATGCATATAAAAAGTTTCATTTTAATTCAAATTACTTATGTGACTTTGTAGTATTTTTGTTTTTATTTTTATTTGTAATCTTCGTGTTGAAATTATAGTTTTTATTTCATTAAAAAAACACTTGTTATTTGCAAATGAGAGTTGACAGATAGCTTATTTTTTTAATTATGCCTTAAAACTTTAATATATTTTTAATATTTTTCAAAAATTAGACAACGGGTCTGAATCGCGTAATTATTATAAAGGTAAATAAATACCTATGCTCGACGTATTTATTTACCTTTATAATAATTATGCGATTCAGACCCGTTGTCTAATTTTTGAAAAATGTTCTCAAATCGCGAAAGTTTAAAACAATATTTTTAATAGGTATTTTTATTCTGACAACTTTCATTCACAAATAAAAAGTTTTTTTACGTAGAGTTAAAACTGATGGTAGAGCTTTGACGATTTCATAAGTTATGCCAAGCTAGAAAAACTAAATCAATCCTAAATTAATTTCTTCAAATCGAAAGAAAACAATTTATTTTTCAAAAGCTGAAACTAAAAAAAGAAAACGTATTTTCTAGCACGTCAAGCGAGTGAAACTACAAAGCTTCTTACAGATAAAAAAATAACAATTTACCACAGACACCTCACAAAGACATCTATTTTCACCTCAAAAAGAAATCTAAGGTCATCGACCTTTACCTTTAAAAATAAAAATGACCACGACGAACAAAAGCGGTGTGATTAGGCAGTCTGCTTATCTGATTGCACCTGGAGTGCCCTGGACGAATTGTGTCTCCACCTAGGTTTGATTCTGGAAGACATACTTATGTTTGGTTTACACGACGCACTGCGTTATGATTGTCTCTATACATTTTCATACGCAATTCGAATCTACTATAGAAATGACGGCTTCTTTCATATTCACAACACCTTTGTGGTGTTCATGAGAAAGATCAAAATATTTTAGAAGTTAAAGAACTTCTCCAATATTTTACATATTGATATGCAATGCAAACTCTCTGGCTATTAAACATATTGTGTAGTATTTAAAAATATATTATACAGTATATATACAGTAAAATATGTATACAGTATATATACAGTGGAAAAATACAACTTAGTGTTTGTCTCTTCATCTCTCTAAAACCTTGTAACTTTTTCAATACTAAATTATACCAATTGTGTTATAATGTAAGGTAAACGATGTATTAAACTGATGATTACAACTTATCATGGCACGTTAAGTCCAAAGTTTCAGAATAAGGGCCCTGTACCTACAACTTTTACAGCCCGTACTGTACGCGAATACAAATTGTTGTATGTTTGGCTAGCATCGTAAAATGCTAACACGGTACCTACCCATTTGTTCCCCGTAAATAAATATTGCTTTAGTTAAGTTCTTGTTTTGTAAAACTATTTTATTTCGGCTGCGGTGGAGTTTGAAGACGTGCGTGGAATATTTTAGGATTAGAAGATGTATGTAGTTGCGAATTTGAATGCTGCTAAGCTGATTGTAGACATGATTTATTTTGCCTTTGTGAAAAGAGCTAGCTAGCAAATACAGATTGTAGTTTAAAATAACTTGTATTCTATTAAATATACTTCGAGTAAGATTTAAAGCCTCCTGTGAAACATTCTGGTCAAGCGCTAGATTTATAAAACACTTAGGTAGTGTTCTTTTTTTATAAAATTGATATTGTTAGAAGAAAAAATTTCAGCCTACCCGATAAAGATTGTAGTGTTGTTTCGTTAGAAGTAAAATACTTTTATTTCTTCAATTATTATATTTACATTATTAATCTAACTACAACTAAAACTTGAAAACTAATTTAAGAAATACCTAACTATATAAAATATACATCAAATAATTAAAATGAAATCAAATAAATCTCGTAAAAAGTTCAAGTGTCAAAAAATAAGTCCGCATCGATGTCGACCGCAAAATAAAAAATAAAAATAGTTAAAAATATAACAATGTTGACAATATTGAATTCAATATTATACATAAAGTAAAAAAAACTAGTATAAAAATTAACCCCATAATTTTAATTTCACTTGTATTGAACAAGTTAAGAATTAAATCCCAAGTTTCCAGTGCTCACAAATTTAAAATGTGAAAATATAAATTTTAAATCTTAATAAACTGAAAACAATACAATACTTAATAAACTGAAAGCATAAAAGAGAGGAAATAAACTACAAGTTTGTCAAAAGTTTTAAAATTACTTTTTAAGAAAAGATTTATACATTTACAACAAGTTTTGTTTGAGAATACAAAGTAAGTGTACAAAAGATTCACTTGCTAAATCCCCTGGCTGCACTCTTTGTCTATGTTGTGACACCATGAGCTATGTGGAGTGCAATTCCCATAATATTTTACTCAAGACAGGAGGTCTTTTTGATATTTTGGGGTGGTAAAACTTATGAGTATATAAACTTACATGATGCTTTGTTTTTATCACGCTTATATATTAGCTTCACCTGTATGTATGTATGTATGTATGTATGTATGTATGTATGTAACCGACTCCTTTGGACTCGAATTTGACCCACTTTAAACAGACAGATTTCATTAAAATTTTGCACACCTGTCAAAGATCGATGACAATGCAATAATTCGATAAAAAAAAATAAAACAAAAAAATTAAATTAAAAATAAAATAAAAATAAATGCTCTTATAAATAAACCAAACTAAAAAGTAGAAAATAAATAATAGTTTAAAAAAACTACTTACACTTTTTCACAATAATACTAGTATTTTTTGTTCATTACCATTTTCAGCTTATATTAGGAATTATTTTTCACTTCTTAGTTAGAAGTACTTTAAAAGCGTGTTTTTTAGTTTTTTTAAACTATTATTTATTATTTTGATGCAATTGATACTTACTTGCACTATTACATATATATAAGTATGCTGTTGACGGTGTAGAGTTCTTGTGACTGAGCTCAAAGGCGCAATCACCACCGTCTCACCTTGAACCTGGCGCTAAATAGTAGTTGCACTACCTACTGTATACTGATTTGGTGGTGAGATCAGGCCCTGAAATTACGAGCATATGAGGCATAACTCCGTAGATAAAACGACGAATATACAATCTGCCTTTGTGGATTGTTGATGTTTATGGATTGTAGTTCTTACCACTTACCATCAGATGATATACACGTCTGTTCGTTACATGCCTACGTCGTTTAAAGAATAAAAGGCTGGTTCTATACTTTTCTTTTTCTTATATGCAGCACCTTCTGAATCTTTTGCTATTTTAAATTGACATTACAAGGGTAGCTTTCTCAAATATTTATCAGAATATCATCAGATTGCTAAGAGAATAAAGAAATGGTATGAAGTAGTGCCTTTGCCAGCCTAATTTCGATAGTAAGGTAAGTGACATAGCAAAAAATTATCGGGTCAATATCATGTCACCTTTTACGTATTCGTGGGTATTAATCAAAGTTCGCCAAGGTGGACCTTTCATCGCTCTCAAAGTAGTTCAAAGGTTTCTGATTGGCGCCGCGCGTGTCAATGTAATCCCATCGAGTGTCGAGAGCGAAGCTGCGAAAAAATCACTCTACTATTACTCTTTTGAGAGCGTTCCGGTGTATTTTCGTTGAGCTGAAAACTTTTGCAATACCAGTGAACGGCTCAAGTTTAAACTCCCGCGGAAAGAGGGATTCAACGATCATCTGGTCCCGTCTAATAAAAGGCCCGACGTTGCTGAAATATGTTGTCACTGCATAAAGTTTATGACTTTAGTTTCGTCTAGCGACGCGAGAACTTTCGCCTTCGTCGTGATGAAGCCGTTTTTGAGCACTCCTTTTGTCATACGTCAACTTCTATAATAAAACGTGATAGATGCCGACAAATAAAGCGATACGAAATGTAATTCGGCATAAAAATGTACAGTCGAATAGTCATACAAATTCGATGGCCACATTAAGCCCGCAATTATATGAATTTATTTCCAATTGGTTGATGTTACGCAAATTTTATCGAAACCAATTTCGATAGTGCAAGTTAAATTTGACTTAAGCGAGATAAAATACGAACAAAGGCTATAATTTCTCGATTCTTGAATGGAATTTCCATAATTCGGCTTATATTTGCCGAGCCGTTTGTCAATAGCAGGCGAGTACGCCCCCGCGCCAAACGATATATTATTTCAAGTTATTTAATGTTGAGCATTTTCAATTTATTTACATATTCGTGATTTAGCGTGTAGCAATAACGTGAATGCAAATATATATAATAATATTTACGAAACGGCTAAAATCAGTTTTATTATTGTTTTTATTACAGCTATGCATTAAAATAAATTGCATATTATGATATATGAGAATTTGTATCTCTCACGCTATTTTGCTTTACTGGAATATGGAACACTTTCATTCGATTTTTCATGAACCTAACAATAATATTCTATATCATGTTAATGGTGTTACGAATACCATACACTATCTTCCAGCAGACAGAAATACAGTTAGCCCATTATATGATTTGGAACGCCTTTCAAATAGGGTGTCTAAAAACTATTATTTATAGTTTTAAATTCGTTAGAGTCTTTAAGCGCTTTTCATTAACAACCAATCGTACCTAAGCTTGAGTGATAGCACATAAATAAAACCCAACCTATTCCAACCCTACTATTATATTCAAAATTCGTAATTTACTATCTCAATACGAATTCCAATTTCGCATCAATGGCGGTGATTTAAGTATTTCCCGTATCATTTGTTTCTTTCCTATTCCAATATCGCGTTTTTTATTTTGTTAAATTGCTTTGCTTTGTAGGTATCCCCCTTCATAAGTAAGTTCACGTGTACGTGTGTATGTATGTACGTGTGTGTTGCGTTACACAGATTTGTTTTTAAGGATTGACGTTTATTTGTCCTTAGCTTAAGGCAGAATTGCTCATTTTTTGTTTATTGCGCGTATGTGATGATCGTTATGAATATAGAAAATTGAATGTCTCTTGCAGATTTTTGATGAGACAGTCATTGGTTTTGTTAAAGAGAAACGTATTTCGAATAAGAACGTTTTACCGTCAAGTATTGGAAAGATCTCGGTGGAGGTTTATTGAAATGATTCGTAGAGAAAAATGGATGCAAATAGCGTTATTTTACACGGCTCTTTTCTCTCGTATTTTATGCATTAGATTAACGTTGACAAACATTTTTAGGGTTTTGTAGTACCTACCTACAAGGAACCTTTATAGTTTCGCCATGTCCGTTTGTCCGTCTATCCAAGACATTGCATCGTAGTTAGTGCTAGAAATCTAGAATTTTCCATGGATAAGTATAAACTATGTCAAGAACTGTGAATTTGTGTGTCTCGTCTAAATGCTTTTTTTCTCTACCCCATAGTGTGCACTATCGTTAGATAGGTATTTTAAAAATATTGAGGGTTTCTAAAACAGTTTTTAGATTAAGAGATACGTTTTAGAGATGATAAACTTTAAAGAGCAATTTTTTTTTCGAGTATGGCGTTCCCTTTCTTTATAAGCTAAACCACAGGCATCAAAAATCTGAAAAAAATCGTGACGGTGGTGCATGTAATAAACTTTCAAAACAAAGCAAAAAGCAATTACTCACCGCTTTATCTACTTTAATAAATCCTAATAAATCTCTTAACCTATACTCATATTTGATTGCTTACTCATATGCAAATCCCTGTCATTTCCAGAAAGCTTTAACAAGTACACACGGCTCCACATCAAGCTATACACATTGTATAAGATGGCCTTGCATTGGCTTCACGTGCAGTGAGAGACCAGTTTAGGTATATCATTTACTGGTGGTAGAGCTCTTCTGAATGAGCTCGAGGGCGGCAGCACCACTGTCTCACCTTTAACCTGCCGCCAAATAGTAGTGCTTCCATTACTGTATTCCGGTTTGGTGGTGAGATCAGGCCAGGTTACTGGCACATGAGGCATAACTCCGTAGTCCTCAGCTGCAGCGACGCATCTATAATCTGCTTTGTGGATTGTTGGTGTCCATGGGTTGTACTCCACTTACCATCAGGTGGACTACACGTTCGTTAAAACGGGCGTAGTATAAAAAAGAAAGAATAAAAAAATATCAAAAATGTATAGCTTGTTCTGTAGCCATGCAAAGCATCATTCATTACTGACTGACAATAAATAGATTATGAAGAAAAATGCACAACATAGGGATGCCTTGCCCTCGTTTCGTAATACAATAATCAAAGGAATATGGGGATCAGCGGAATCAAACGCCTTCATATGGAGCGATAAAAGTTACTCGAAGAACTGAGATGAGTTAGGGTTGGCAGTAAATGTTTTTGCAAATAATTTTATTGAAATATATTATGAATAAATAAATAATTATAAATACTGCAACTGCTAATGTATTAAAAAATTAGAGTGAAGTATATTAATTTACTCTAATTTGCCATGTCTGTACACTGAATATATTTAAAAAACAATACAAGGCGTAACAGCACTAGAAGCCAAAACATATTTTTTTAGGATTTTTGTTTGTCTGTCTGTCTGTATGTTCGTGCGCATCACGCAAAAACTACTGCATAGAATTGGATGCGGTTTTCACAGTTATGTATTTTGAGTTCTAATTTAAAAACTGGTATATGCTTTATCTTTGTATTTTAACCCAAAGCGGGTACATTAGGGGGCGTAAGTTTATATGGGACGTTCGTCAATTTTAAAGGAAAATGCATGTAATTCTTCACATATGTTTTTAACATGACGTAGAATTAGGATAAGTAGATGTTAAGTTCATAAATTTTGAAGGAAATATCATGAAAATAACAAATTCCACACGGACGAAGTCATGGACAAAAGTAAGTTACCAAGCTAAGTAAAAAAAAATAAAAACGGTTTCTTTTCTTTGCTGTATGCATGAATAATACAAATATGTATTTTTAATTTCATTCAAGACAAGAAAATAAAACAAAGATGGGACGATTAAAATATTTACCAGGAGACATGCAAATGACGGTCTAATACTCAAATATGCAAACAAACCGGACTTAACAAGATTAAAACATATTCCCAAAAATAATAACCGTCGGTGACATACCTGAATACGCGTTGTTTAAGTACCAGGGCCGCAGAGAGCCGAGCAGCTGTCACGCGTGAGATAATCTACAGAGAAGCGGAAAGCGTGCCCTCAGCGAATTGTGACTCCCCCGGCGCCTACCAGGCACACATGATAATGCGAAAAGTAATTTTTATATTAAACCTTTGCCAAAACATAAAAGAGAGATTTCCTCAAGCATCTTACTCGGGTCCCGGCGAATGCGCCGCATAAATTAGTTTTGCCGGAGATTGTTTGCTCAGTCGATGCTTTTTTATTTATTTTAACCTTTACATTTATGAGTTTTTCATCGTCGGAGTCGCTGTTTAACATTCGCGTTGCTTACATTTTAATAGTGGAAAAACTAACAGCCACATGGAAAAGGTCCTTCACCCGGGAATTGTTTCAAATATTTAGTTACTGCGTTCAGTTCGTGTGTTTATTTACTTTTTGTGGACGATGTAAAATGTAAATTGAATAAAAAGATGAGTTTGTTCATATGCCGTTGAAACTTCCCGGTATCTGGCCGGTAATTAATTAAAAGCTTAGGTGGTGCCATTATGGGTTTTATGCTAATAGGCGGCGGCTAATATGGGAGCCTTCAAAGGGTCTGTACACGGCGAAACATTAAATTTCAGCGGAGCGTGCGGCACAAAGCATCGCTGGCCGCCGCTGCGTTATGCTCCTAGATTAGATTAGCAGCCGTGTTTTGTATCGCCAAATTTATACCCACCTCTTCATGTCTGCTACCCCGATAGCCGAAAATTAAACCTTAATGATAATAGTACCCTAACACAAGAAATCTGTGAAAATAATCACCTAAATTAGTACGCATTTATTATTAGTGTGCATGCATGAGTTACTCTTAACTCCAAACAATTTAAATATTCTGAGCTCTACTTAATTCAGTTTATAAGTTTAAGCGAATAAATAATTGGAGTTAAACATGTTTACTCTGAAATTTTCAGCTTGATATTTTCTAATTTTCCCAATTAGTGTTTAAGTGAGGGTAATGTAACGAAGTGTCGCGTCTTCGTGATTGTTCATTGCGTGCATATACACAATATGGGCGGCGAGGGGCGTCGCGGGGTGCGGGCCGGGGTACCAGTTAAATTGAGCACCGCTACGCCCAGACTCTCATTTCCTCCATCCACCATTGTGCGCCACTCACAATACAAAACATTTTTTTACGAATTTCGACAAAAAGTGCTTTGAATTTTTTCCAATCTTCGCCTCTATTCAGCTCGTAAAAACTTATTGTCTCGCCGCAAAAGAGAGTGGGCGTGTCTCCTCGAACGTTGGCCTGCATCGCATTAAACTGCAATAATAACATTTTATACAACTCTTAAAGTATAATTTAGTGTTGCGACATTAAGCTGGAGTTGGTTAATTTTATCGCTGCGATAATTAGGAGGATGATAACTCTTAAGAAGGGGCATATTTCATTCAGAAGTTATGGAGATTTGAGTTTGAAATTGCCGTATTATACTAATTAATTGTCCTAAGAGCTCTTAATGGGCGTTATATGTCTAGAGATTTGTAAAAGCCGTCACTTAAAACAAGAATATTATATTGCTTTGATGAACATTTCATTAATCAGTCTTAGTATTTGCAGAGAAAATATACATACACAGTTGCAATTAAAGTATCAAATAAATTGGTAAATATTAAATTTTTCGTATACATCATAATCAAATTTGATTTATGTGTGGAAAATCGTTACGCGAAAATGACTTGTCAGAGTGTCAAACTTGTTTTATGTTGTGCTTGTATTTTTATAATGTTTTTTTTTTTGCAAAATAATAGGACCAATATAATGATATTACACAAGAATCGCAAAATTGGTTTATACTTTTTATATTCTTGCACTGTAAATTTTTCCCCGTATACCTTTTATGGACAGCACAATTTATATGGCTTTTTTGGCGAATTCAATTGACCGGGGAACATGAAGAGTCTTTTGAAATTTTTTCACGAATGTAACATTTATTTTGAGGCTTATGTATCGCATTCACGTGTTGAAGCTGTATTATGTATCGCATATGAAAAGCAAGCCTTAAAAAATCTGGCTGTTTTAATTATCGATATAAAAAAATCCCATGAACCTAAAATGATTGGGCTCGCATCCCTATCATTATGCGAGGTAATTTACCTTTTGGGATGGAAGCTGAATGAGAAAATTTTGCAAATTATTTAATGATTAACTAGACCAGCTTGTCTGTTAGCTTTTACACCTTCACGAAAATAAACTTGCTACATCTTGAAAAAAAATGGTATGGAAATGATTTACGACCATATGCAGGACAAAGGTTCCTTTTTAGAAAAAAGCTTACAAAATAACTAGGAATTTATTTACGCTAGTACCAACTGGACCAACCTAACAAGATTAGTTTGAACAAAAATATTAAAAAAAAAACGTAAAGCTAAAACATAACTCTTTCAAAATTTATAGTGATTGGAAAGGCGACCAGTAAAAATGGCAGCGTTTGATATACGATCAAATCTTCCAAAGATTAATTGGGGTTCGATGATGAATTTTACTTTAGGTAGAAATCGTATTTTTTCATAAAAACAGAATAAAGGTATGTTAAAATTGATTGGGTTGTTTTAACAACTGTCTATTGAAGTGCTTTAACTTAGCTATAGGCAATTGTGAAAAAAATACTGTTTAATACAATTGGATGGTTTTGAGAAAATAAAAACATTATGTTCAACACGTTTTTCACAATATTTACTGTGCTAAATGAAGATAATTAATACGGTTTTTAACAGTTGTTTGTCAAAAATTTACAGTTTAATAATGCTTCATTGCTAAGCTTCTGAAATAAAAATAACTCAAATAATGGCTGCCTCATTTGTCATACAGTTTCAAGCTCATATACAAAGCTATACACATTTTGGTTTAATACATGAGAGGAACACCAGTTCGGCTAGTTATTATGAAGTTAAACCACAAGGTATTGTCTCCTACGTCGTGAATACTTGTTGTAGACGATAAACGAGTTACGCCCCAGGAGATTGAGATGCCAGCGTACAGTTAATGCAGTAGATCTGGTCCGATAGACTTCTTGTTAACAGAAAATACATGCCCAACATCGGTAAGCTAATTAGGGACACGTTTTTTGTTTACTGCAGTTTATGGGTTAATTATATTATGTTAATATGTCATAAAATCATACATTTTTTTAAATATAAACAGTCTGTCAGTCAAACTGGTGGAACATGTTGGAAATTTCGCTAAAATGTCATACATCCTGTATGAAAATTGAAAATTAGTCATGATCTAAATACAATAATGTAACCTATTGCATCACTCTTATGAATCCACTTCTAACAACGTAAAAATAAGAGTGAATGATATAACTACCAGCCAGTAATGTTAGCTGAAACCGGAGGGTACAAAAGAAACCAATTTTACTTACAATTATTAATAATATAAAAAAAGTTACAATATTAAACTAGCGATAATTGGTCCAAGTTACAGCGTAAAATTCTTAGTACGAGTATGAATCAAATTAAAAATTGCACATAAAAACTGAATAAAAGACCGTTGTAAGAATTGAAAACGATTTAAAATTTTCAAAAAATCTTGACTTCTTTCCTTTTACTTTCGTAGATAAACAAATCAGTCGCGAGCCGTATAACTTTTGATAGAAAGAAGCCGTACGTGGAGGACTGGAGGCTCTTGTGAATGGCAAGTGCAGGTGCGCCGCGTGGTGCAAATATATCATCATCTAGAGGAGGTTATCGACTTTTATAACAAAAGTTCAATAAAATTTAGAGAAACTGTCTTTTCTGTTTTGTATGTTTTTAACTTTCGCGATTTGAGAACATTTTTGAGAATTAGAAACGTCGAACATACTCTATTTATTTACTTTTATATAAAGAATTTGTCGTGAATAGTTCTTTATAGCTAAGCGATTTATAAAGAAAATATTAAAGCAAAAATTATGTTAACGCTATAACCCAACTACGTAATAATATTCTACTTAATCTTGGTTTGCTACACAGGCTGCAAGAACTAAACGACCGCATTTAAACTATAGATTATAATTTAAACAATATTATATTTTGTTTGATTATGGCACTTTTTTTCAATTTTGATGGGAGAATTTGACGTTTAAATTCCTATATATAAAATTTTAATAAATTTTGTATAGCTTATGTCGCCTGGCTTATTCTTACAAATTTAATGACACCTCATTCATAAAAATCCGTTCAGAATTTTAGGCGCTACGGTGGAACATATAAAAACTTATAAATATACAAACACATACATACATAGAACGCCATATCACTACCATTCCTTTTGATTTCACCGTAGTTGGGTCAAAAGAAGCTGGTTTTATAACAGTCCTGTATATTTTTATTTGCCATTGGTACATTAAATTATTAAAGCAGCGATAGCCGAGGGGGAGACCGTAGGACTGCAAAGTCAAAGGTCACGGGTTCGAACCCACGGCACACACCTCTATCAATAAATTGTGAAGATTCGTCTTTTCGAAGATATGTGTATATTTATCATATAAATTATCGCTCGCTAACGGTGAAGGGAAACATCGTGGGGAAACCTGCATGCCTGAGAGTACCTAAAAAGTGCCCGAGGGAGTGTGAAGTCTACCAATCCGCACTTGGCCAGTGTAGTTGGACTATGGCCTAACCCTTCTCATCATGAAAAGAGGCCCGAGCCCAGCAGTGGGACATGTATTAAATACAGGGCTGCTATTATCTATATATTTTACATTAAATTTTTAAACTTCAATTCTATAGGTTAACCAAAAAAGATTTCAATTATTAAATTTTTATCCTTTTTCGTAAAATAAATATATCATACAAGTAGAGCCATTTAATACCCAAGTCAGAGATAAAGTTACATTTTAGTGCTTAATTCTCAGTGAAATTTAATAAGCGCGAGTGGCGTTAAAGTTTTTGGTCACGTCCCTTGGCCATTTAAATGTACTACGAATAATATCGTAAAGCTATAGTTTATGGTCTTTGTGAAACGAAAACTCATATTTTATAGGTGATTCGCCTGAATTCGTGAAAGGAAACGTTACGTGTGTATGACTTTTGAAATTATTTAGTTTTAAGTAAAAGTATATCAGTAATTTAACGTTTGAGTGCTGAACGTGGGTTGTTTTATTATTTATACAGAGTGGATACGACATACGGGCTTTTATTCGAAACACAGATTCTAGACGAAGTCAGTGTTTATTACCACTCATTTAAAAACTCATGCGCCTTTTAGCAATATTTCGCATACGCCATGTTGGTATCAACGTGGCAGAAAACATTACTCCGTTATTCAGTAAACTCCTGCCAAAATCTTTTTTTTAAACATTATGTTTACACACAAAATCAAGCAATCTTTTTAACACGCTTATATTAGCTTCACCTGTATGTATGTATGTATGTAACCGACTCATTTGGACTCGATTTTGACCCACTTTAAACGGGCAGATTTCATTAAAATTTTGCACACCTGTCAAAGATCGATGACAATGCAATAATTCGATTAAAAAAAAAAAAAAAAAAAAACGCTCTTATAAATAAACCAAACTAAAAAGTAGAAAAAAAAAGAAGAAAATAAAAATATAGTTAAAAAAAACTAAAAAACACGCTTTTAAAGTACTTCTAACTAAAAAGTGACAAATAATTCCTAATATAAGCTGAAAATGGTAATGAACAAAAAATACTAGTATTATTGTGAAAAAAAGCGTGGGGCGCTCTGAGCCATATTTTTCGTCTATCGAGCAACCCACGCTTTTTAGTTTTTTTATACTATATTTTTATTTAGTATACTTTTGAACCTCAGTAATAAATACCCTATGATTTCCTGAAAAGTATTCAACTGGGTGTTGTTGCAGGTTCTCTTTATTAAAATGCACGTAACGCACCTTCTAATCCTCTTGTGACGTCAATAGACAAATTACTTAATAAACAGCTATTTATGTAACAACACTATATTGCTAAAAGCAAAGTCGTTGCACCTGCTATCTATGGTGACAAGTTAATAGACGGCCAGCCCTTTGTGTCTTATCTCTCACATAAATCGTCGGTTATCTAATCGTGATCATTACAGACCAGCTTACTCAACAGACAGTGTTTTATTCAAGTTTTGCAAGTTCATGCACGGAAAGAAATAGTATTTGTGTTTATACGACGAACTAAACGTACATATAAACTATAATTTTGTTAAAATGACTACGAAAACACATGCATTGTAGTGTTTTAGTTGTGATTTGTCTATTAAAATAGATAAAATCTTGATAAATATTAAAGTTAAGCCCATATTACTTTAGTAAAACATAGTGCTCGGTAGTCAACTATTAACAAATAATTTGGATTTTTAATTGATTTCTATATTATTACTTGCCATGCTTTAACAATCTAATACAGTCAAAAAGAACGATAGGCGGGAATCCTATCTATAGTCGCGAGTTCAAAACCCGCTTGAAGTCCAAAAAAAAAAAGGAAACGCGACTGTTCTTAGTATTAAATAATTTGGATTCTTTTCTCTAAAAGAACTTTGTTATCATATTAAAACTGATCTAAAGTCATGTGCTCGGTCAAAAACACAATTTAATTTTGATTATTATTTACTGGACTATCTTGATTACCTTGTCCACAATGAAGGACCTATAATGATCTCATGAATAATAACACTCGATATGACTTTGACATCTAGACACTAGAGCTACGATAAAAAACTCATTAACTTTGTAAATTACAAATTTATTACATACAAATCCAATATCATTACAATCCACATTATATTCTCGTCTCCATCTCATTCATACTAAAATACTTTTAATACAAGTTTCCAAGCTAAGACGAAGAAATAAAATAAAAATACAACGCTGTCGCAAAAAACACTCAATTTGTTCGCAAAAAATCAAAATTAACTTTATAAAAGTTGGGACTCAACTACAAGTTTTCAAATTTTTATTCACAGAATTATTGAAGACTATAAAACACCGAAGCACTGTAATAAACTCGATCTATTTCGAAGCGCAGTAATAAAGTTGAACTATTTCGAAGCGTGATAATAAAGTTCTATTTTCAAAGCTCAAAGCTCATTAGCAGTTTGTAAAGTTGGTGGACAATTTTTAGCAACCAGTATAATAAAAGGTAGCGTTAGAGTAATAAGTAATTTGGTTAATTGCTGCGATAGGAAGCCATTCCAACTCTTTACGACATCGCGCGCCATGATAACGTAACTAATTGTCGAATAAAAAAGGATTACGTCTAATCCTTGTTTAATAAAAATGTTAATCATGAGATTTGGCGTCGCAATATGCAAATGGGATAGGACCCACCCGTTCGTGATTGGCCGTAATATGGTAATATCGGAGTGTATCGTGACAGTGTTCAAACTGCTGCCACTTTATAAAGTAATGAAGGATTTTAGTCTGTTCCCTCACACAATGTCTGCGAAAATGGGTGTGATGTACATATTTTCAATGACATATGACTGCATAGATTTAATACAACACTAAAGTAGTCTAAAAAAAACAAGAAATCATGATACCTATTCTACAATACTAGAAAAAAAAAGTATTTCCAAAATTTGATTTCTTAGATAAAACGGTAACTTGTGTTAAGAGTCCTATGTAGGACTTAAATGAAAAGCGGACTGTACAAATATACTGGTATATTAAATTAAAACACCGTTATAACTATAATTAAAAAACCCGGTATAAAACTTAGAGGAGCGAATACGTTATGTTCACTATAGTTCGTGAAGGCAAGTGCCCCCGGCGCCGCTCTGCTTCCTTATATAGGTAGGGCCGTCCTGTGCACACGCCGCTCGCCTCGTGTTCCACCGGTACAGGCGTCGCTCGCCGCGTGTCCCCAAATGTGCAACACGTGCAGTCCCGTTATGTTCGACCGGTACAGGCGTCGCTCGCCGCGTGTCCCCAAATGTGCAACACGTGCAGTCCCGTTATGATGCGCGGCACCTTTGTTAGATAGATAGGTAGATATCTAACAAGCTGCCCGGGTTGAAGTAGCGTAAGCAGTGTAACTTCAAAAATCTGGAAGCGGGCAAACATTAGTAAAGGCTCTACGTATGGTACCTCGCTTTGTTTTAAGCTCCACCACACGTGTAACGCCGTCGTTCCCGGGATAGAGTTTGATGACTCGCCCAAGTGACCATAATAGAGGAGGTAGAGTTCTATCTTTGATTAGCACAAGTGATCCATTTTGTATCTCTTTCCCATGTGATTGCCATTTCACCTTCTGCTGCAGTTGAGTCACGTATTCTAGGGAAAATCTTTGCCAGAAATGCTGTTTTATGTGCTCAATACGTTTGTATCGTTCAAGGCGGTTAATGTTCGCCTCAGACACTTGTGGATGTGGTATTGATGTCAGTGTTCGTCCAATTAGGAAATGAGCAGGAGTTAGAGCAAGGAAATCGTTAGAGTCAGAGGATAATGGAGTAAGAGGACGTGAATTTAGGATTGCTTCTATTTGAGTGAGGCAAGTTGCCATTTCTTCGTATGTTAAATGAGTAGTGTGTAACAATCTTTTTAAATGATGTTTGGTGGATCGAACACCTGCCTCGGCTAACCCGTTGAAATGTGGACTATATGCGGGTACGAATTTAAACTCTATGCCTTCTTGGGCGATACAACTCTGTAGGTCAGACTGAACTAGGAACTTTGCTATATCATTGTCTGCACCAACGAAGTTAGTGCCATTGTCTGAAGTGATGCTCTGAGGCTTTCCCCGGCGAGATACGAATCGATTTAAAGCTGCTATATACGCTTCGCTAGAGAGCGCCGTGACAAGCTCGATGTGACAGGCTTTCACTGAATTGCACACAAAAATTGCCAAATATGACTTTAGTAATTTGCAACCTCTCCCCTTTCGGTCAGCTATCAGCACTGGCCCTGCGTAATCAACGGAGCAATGTAAAAATGGGAATTCAAGTTTAGTCCTTGATAATGGCAACTGCCCCATTATGGGTTGGACAGTTTCTGCCTTATATCTATGACAAGACATACATTTGTTTACAGTTGCTTTAGATAGATTTTTGCCTTTCAAAGGCCAATATGTTTGTCTCACTATTGCTAATAAAAGTTGAGGACCAGCATGTAGGTGTTTGAAATGATAGTGATTAAAAATTATTTTTGTTAAATTATGTTTACTGCATAGTAAAATAGGGTGCTTAATGTTAAAACTATATGGGGAATTATCAAGCCTACCACCAACTCTAATTATATCATTATTATCTAAAAACGGGGTCAGTGACATGAGTCTATTCATTTTGGTAAAGGTTTGCCTGTTTTAAGAATCGTATATTCCTGAGGGAACATTTCCAACTGAGCCTTTTGAATGGTTAGAACTAGTGCATTTTTTAGTTCTTGTACTGACAAATACCCATTATTTTTTTCTTTATGTGTGCAATTGTAAATAAACCTTTGTAAATATGCTACTATTCTTTGCAAATTAGTGAAACTTGATTTATTATTTATTAAGTTATTTAACGAATCAGCAGTATCAATTTTTGAAATTATATTTGTGTGGAAACAGTTAACCAATTCAGGTAGATCCTGTTTTACATTTTCATTCGGCATTTTGGGCCAATCAATATCATTTTCAAATAGAAATTTTGGACCTGACCACCACAAAGAACAATCGCTGATAACGTCAGCCCTAAGCCCTCGAGGGATAAGATCCGCCGGATTGTCCTTTGACGGCACGTAGCTCCACGTATGATTATTAGTACATTCCTGAATTTCGTGGACACGGTTTCGAACAAAACTTGTAAGTTGCAGTGATGGTGTCTTTAGCCACCCTAAGACAATTGTGGAGTCACACCAGAATCTACACCTACTTATGTTAATTGTCAACGCAAGTAAAACCTTTGTGCACAGTCTTGCAGCCAATAGTGCTCCACATAATTCAAGACGTGGAATTGTAGTTGGGTGTATGGGTGATATACGACTTTTAGATGTTAACAGTTTGACTCTTACTTGTCCGCATCTGTCTATAGAACGAATGTATAATGCACATCCATACGCACGCTCAGATGCGTCAGAAAATATATGAATTTCATGTATATCACTGTTAATATGAAGTACCCAACGAGGAATTTTTAAATTGTTTAAATTTGGTAACGCATTTGCAAACTCCCACCAAAGTTTTTTGATTTCTTGCGAAACTTCATCATCCCAAGAATATTGTTGCATCCATAATTTTTGCATTATCATTTTTGCGACGACAATGCATGGCCCTACTAGACCTAACGGATCAAAAACTTGGCTAATAACTGAAAGTATGTGACGTTTGGTAACTTTTTCCTTAAATTCTATATTTATTGAAAATGATAAAACATCTGCATCACATATCCAATTTAAGCCTAACGTTTTTGTGGATTTGTTTATATTGTTAATTGACAAATCTAAAATATTATCAGACTGAATAGATGGAGAAATTGCATTTAAAATTTCGTGACAGTTGGACCGAAATTTTCTTAAATTAAACTGAGCTCCTTTTAAAGCATTTATGACACCTTTACATATTTTTATTGTTTTCTCTATGTCAGGTCCTCCTCCTAAATAATCATCTACATAAAAATCGCGTTGAATTGCTCGCCTGACTGCTTCGTTAGAAACTTCTGATGCCAAACTAACCAAACATTTTGTAGCTAAATATGGCGACGATGACATTCCGTATGTTAAAGTATTTAATGTGTAGGTTTTTAATGGTTGTTTTGTATCAGAACGAAATATTATTTGTTGTAGAGATCGTTGATTTGGATTTAATTCTATGGCCCTATACATTTTTTCAATGTCACCAGTAACTACGTATTTGTGCTGACGAAACCGTAATAAAATTGAATATAGGTCTTCTTGCACTGTGGGACCAACTAACTGAATATCATTAAGCGATATTCCAGTGCTTGTAGCCGCTGAACCATCAAAAACAGTACGATGCTTGCTTGTAAAACTAGTGTCACGAGTAATACCGTGATGAGGGAGAAAATAATTAATGTCATGAGTTTTGTCTGTAGAAGGCTTACTATTAACTGTCATATGACCTAGCCGTTCATATTCGTCCATAAATTCAACGTACCTTTTTTTAAAATCGGGGTATTTAATAAATTTACGTTCAAGAGATAAAAAACGACATTTTGCTCTTTGAAATGAATCTCCTAATACCGACGGGTCTCGTTTAAATGGCATTGTTACTACAAACCGACCATTAGAACTACGTTTTGTATTAATCATAAAAAAATTTTCACAAGCACGTTCTTCGGGGGATAATGAGTGCTTTTCTGCTACGCTATCCAATTCCCAAAAACGAGACAAGTCAGGGTTCGATGATTCATTTAAAAAATTACAAACAAGTAAAGGGGAATCGGTTTTAGGACTGGCGACATATCCAGACACTAGCCAACCAAGTTTTGTCTCATAAAGTTTTGGTAAATTTTTACCTAAATCGATTGAATTGTTGCAAAGAACCGCCCAGAATATGTCTGCCCCAACGAGAATGTCTATTTCTGAAGGTACATTGAAGGATGGATCGGCAAGGGCAATCCCGATTGGTAACGGTATATCGGTTACATCTATTAAATAAGATGGCATGGCCTCAGTAATTTTTTGAATTACGTGACAGTCAATTTTAAATTCATAATCACTTTGAATATTTGACATAATTGTCAGGTTGCAAGACTGAGTACTAGGAAAAATATTGTTATTGATACCCGTTACCGTTGAGTTCGTGTTACGTCGTGACAGACCTAGCTTACTACATAGCGTGTGTGTCACGAAATTGGTCGTGCTGCCATTGTCGAGAAGCAAACGCGCATTGTGCACGTTGCCCCTGCTGTCAGCGACTTTTACTACTGCTGTTGATAGTAATATTACTCGAGAAGTAGTAATCTGTTTTGTGTTAGCTGAACCGGCAAAATTAGATATCGCTAGCTCAGGGGGTTGTTCGTTTACTTCTTGAGAGTCTAAATGCAATAGCGTATTGTGTTTTTTCCTGCAATATTTACATGTAGCAGAATTGCAATTATTTTCTGTGTGACCTGGTCTTAGACAATTAATGCATACTTTAGCTTCTTTGGCTTTTTGTATGCGATTTTCAATACTGAAAGATCTAAATGTTTCGCAATTAAACAAAAAATGCGTCTGGTCGCATATAGGACATCTAAATATTTTTTTATTATAACTTTTGACTGTCTGTTTGTTATTAACTTGTTTAATACTTGTAAAATTTGTGTTACAATTACAACTTGTTGATTGCCTACAGTTCCCTTTACCTCTTTCTTCTAAACTCTCTAAAAAGTCGGCTCTATTACCAAGGAAAGTAAGAAACATGTTTAAAGAGGGAGATTTCGTCAAAGTATTTCGTCGTTCTTCCCATTCTCTGTTTGTAACAATGTCGAGTTTTTCCGACATAATATGTATAATAAGTGTGTCCCAATGTTCCGTTGGTTCACCTAAAGTTGAAAGAGCTCGAAGATTTTTATTTGTTACATCTATAATGTTACGAATAGAGGCGCATGATTCTTTTTCCATATTTGGTGCATTGAATAATGCAATGACGTGATTGTTAACTAATAATCTTTTATTGTCATATTTGTCGCAAAGTAACTGCCATGCGGATTGATAATTGTCTCCTTTGATATCTAAAGCATCCACAACTAAAAAAGCACTTTCCTTAAGGGAAGCTCGGAGATAGCGTAATTTATTTATGTTGTCAATATCTGACCTTGAATGAATTAAGGAAACGTATGTATCTCTGAAACCTAGCCAGTGCTGATAATGGCCGCTAAAGGTAGGTAACTCGATTTTAGGCAATCTGACGCAATTAGAAATGAAAGCACTTGCCTGCACATCTTCTTGAGTTGTCACGGCACCCCCTTGAAGCTGTCCTTGACTGGATAGACAGGCTCCAAGAAGATTGCGACCCTCAGCTAGTAGATGAAAATACTGGCTTTCAAACCGCTCACGGTCGGCGGAGTCGTCCACCTCAGAGATCACCTCAATTTCTTCCTGTAATTTATCGTAATCACTATATAAGGCATCTATTTTTTCTAATCTCGTTTTAAGTTCTAACTGTTGTACGTTGGTAAGCTCATTGTCTTTAATAAGCGACAAAAAATTACTGAAAATTGTTAATTTAGCTTTAAAACTGCCACGCTTTTTAATAAGCTGTGAGGTCGTTACTTTATCCTCAGTCATTGCAATAAATTCTCAATACTAATTAAAAGAAAAAGGGTAGGTAAGATTAAACAAGAATTAAAAAATATAAAGAAATATTTTTAGTTGGTAAGCCAGCCTATAAAGTTGCAAGCATGTGAAAAAATGTTATAAGGGATAGGCACTCTTGGCTACCTAACGGACAAGCACGTGCGCGAGCGGCAGGTAACCGGTTGCTTTGCTATTTTTTGCACTATAATTATTAACACAAAAAGTTGTATTTTACATTTACAACGTAGAGTAACCGTTGGATAAATAAAAAATATGACTAAACCTTCACTCAAATAAAAAACACTATGAAAGGGAAGGAAGAAAAAAATTGGAACGACTCACTGTTATCCAAACCAAACCACGTGTCATTGGTGAATTGAGGTTTCTTCGCGTATGATTTGGATCTTGCTCGGGTCAACGGTCTGTTTTCGTTGCCTGCGGCCAATTTGATTTTCTTCTTAGCTCGTTCCGTGCAGATAGCAGGTAGGTTGTATTCCGTCCACAGCTATAGGATCGAGACTTGAAGCGTTTTTTCCGGGACGTTAAATTACGTTATTGTTTTTCGAATGAAAAATTTAACGGCGATCCAGAAGGACCATGTTAAGAGTCCTATGTAGGACTTAAATGAAAAGCGGACTGTACAAATATACTGGTATATTAAATTAAAACACCGTTATAACTATAATTAAAAAACCCGGTATAAAACTTAGAGGAGCGAATACGTTATGTTCACTATAGTTCGTGAAGGCAAGTGCCCCCGGCGCCGCTCTGCTTCCTTATATAGGTAGGGCCGTCCTGTGCACACGCCGCTCGCCTCGTGTTCCACCGGTACAGGCGTCGCTCGCCGCGTGTCCCCAAATGTGCAACACGTGCAGTCCCGTTATGTTCGACCGGTACAGGCGTCGCTCGCCGCGTGTCCCCAAATGTGCAACACGTGCAGTCCCGTTATGATGCGCGGCACCTTTGTTAGATAGATAGGTAGATATCTAACACTTGTGTCTTGTACTTATACAAACATTTTACAAAATAATATCATCATCTTTATACGGATATAGCAAAGATAATAAAACCGAGTTTAAATGAAGCTGCAACGAAATGCAAATGCAATATCTGCTTTACTGGATCTTTTGTCAATGTTTTCTTGCAATATCCGAGTAAACCAGAATACTGCAGTGTATATATCTTTATATTGTCAAATTATAGGTTAATAGTGACAAACCCGTTTTCAGCTTTAATAAATCTCACAGTTGTAAATAAACCAACAAAAGATGATACATAATCCAGGGGTCCACAAACCAAATCCGTCAACGCTTACTTAAATAAAAGGGTTTAAAGAAAGAGCAACAAACAAAACCGAACAAAAGCAATATTTTTTCAAAAGCCCTAATTATAAGTTCCCCCAAATGCTACGAAACCAAAGGTACGAGAAAAGATAAAGCAAATATCCATACGAATGGACGTATCATTACTGAGAATTCTTGGGATTATAAAGGGTTTCGAGGAGCACGTATCTAATTTTTAAGCGCGGTTTTACGATCTGCATACGGAGGTAACACTAGTGATGTAGCGAAGCTTTGAGTATCGATGGTAGAATGTCGATACTTTAATACAACGATAGCTTTGTCGACCTTAAGATTTGGGTATATAATCACGGCTGTGTAATCACATCGAAATAATTAAATTTGTGTCGATAAAAGTATTTTCGGTACAATTAATAAAGCATTTCAAGTGGTGTGAAATCTTACCTGTCAAATTACACGAATATTTTATTATAAGTAATTAGTTGATGCATTTGATACTTAGACGGCGCGATAAGGGTGTTTGAGCCGTTTAGGGTCGAAATGCTTGGGTCATGGGGTCCACGTGCACGTGCATATCAAAAATATTGGTCGACGCTTCACAATGAATTAGCATTAACATTTAACGTGGCAATGCGGTTTGGACCACGTTCACTGTTGACAGTTATGCGGACGAATACTTCGACGCCTAAACTTCTGTTATCTATTATTATTATTATTAAACTTTATTTGTGTACATATTTTAACCTATAGGTAAGTTTAGATTTCAGTATTGTGTTGTAAATTTTATTCTGAAATGTGTAGATAACTTCAAATTAATAAAAATTAACCTTAAACAATGCATTTAAACTTACGTTCACAGTACATACGAGCTAGCATAAACAAAATAAACATCAAACAAAACGACATGTAAAATGGGAACTTATCTTAACGAGAACAAAATTATTAATAACTTAACTAAGTAAAAGATGTATCGATAAATTACAGTCCAGGCGTAATGCAGCAGTGCAGGTCTGAAAATGAAATTTATTCTAACAATTCATGCGCTCTCCCACAAGTCGGATTATTGTAAATAAGTATCACGAGCGACGCCCGCATTAATCCTCGCCCTTTTAACAAAACACGAAAAAGTTAGTTAACCAACTTTTCTACCCGCGTTGACTTTACAAAAAACTGCGGTGAAATATATAATAGTCCGCCCCACCGAGAATTATTTGTATCAATAGAATGTTTTGCCTGTTCAAATACACCCTGTTATACCCCCGGGGTCTAGTTTAAAAAGGTGTGTTTGACTTTACTAATAAGGATACGGGTGCATGGTTACCGCGAATTTCTTCAACTTTTATGCATACATCAGGTAATACTCTCGCTAAAACCTCCCCAATTTATAAATTATTTTGTTCAGTTTATCCAACCGCACATTCCATTTATTAACTTCGCAAAATTCAATGTACAAATTTCAGTTTGTTTGTTACGTGCCAGCGAACACATCGCGACCTACATCGCGGCAAAAGCTATCTCGTTAATTGACTGTTGGAATAATTTAAATATATTGCGGCCAACGGCTATATTTCAGTGGGATATTATAAATCAAAGGATTAGGAGCAAACGAAACCGGGTAAATGGATGCTGGCAATATAGATAATACATGCTTTATTCTGCATACGTTATAGGGCGATAACGACAATATAATCGCGTTGGGGCCGGGGCTGAGAGCAGCGGGAGTGGACAAAAAGTACTAAGTACGAGTTAAATACCCTTTGTGTCGCCATGCTCTCCTGGTCGCCATTCATCGCTATACGCCGAGGGTCCTCTCATTATTCAGTCGAAATTCGATTATTTTCCCATTTCGTAAAATATCCATATCGTCCCCAGCTTTCACTTTAATTGAAAATGGAGCGATGGCCGTCATCGTACTGATCGCTCTTAATTTATTTACACTCGAATTTCGGCTACTTTCCTGGCGCAACTTCGTTACGAATACAATATGATTTAGGTGGTATATCCACGCTGTGGCGGGGACTATTCTCTCAAGGCAAATCCTTTTAATAAGAGCAAGGCAGTTGTCGTATATCAGGAGAACAGACGGAAGTAAATATCCTGTCCGAAAATGATTACTCGGCACGCACAGTTAACCGACGTTACGAGCGGCTTATTCCCCATTCCGGGGGTATTAGTCTCGTGGCCACCAATTTATGTAATTTATTAAGAGTTTCGCTTATATTTTGACCGGTCTTTGGTGGCTTCTCCTTTCTCGCTTGAGGCTGGAAAGAAATATAAGCAGTTAGCAACGTGTGATCAAAGGCTCTGTAGGGCGGTCTGATCCCTAATATTTCACTCATAATTGGTTTATTCTAAGCTTGCAGCGTTTCCGTATGTGGGTCCTTTGATCCATCCAGTGTATTAAGTTGTAGCCAGAGATGTATGGCGCACATTATTCGTTCGGATTGAAGATTTACTCTATGACGTCATTTGCTATTTGAAAGCGAAGGTATGGGGCACTTATGGGATTTCTCGTGGTCGGTAATATGGGTACTGGGGGTTTTCATACCACAAGGCGTTCGCACCGCGGTATGGATCGCCCAAGGACTCTTTTTGAATGGGTCCGGTCACACCGCGGTATGGATCGCCCAAGACTATTTTTGAATTAGTAAGTTCGCACCACAGCACAGTAACCCGATATGAAATCATACAAGACATCAACAAAAACTAATTGAATAAAAAAAATATTAATGTAAGCAGCTGTGTACTGCACTTTTTAGTAAATTAAGGGACAATAAAGTATGCGGTAATCTTTGACTGTGATGGAACACCAGAGGGTGAGTAAAATGCCAAATTTGTATTATTTCATTCCAACGAAAATTTTGTTACCATTCGCACTGCATTGGTTTTGGACACAGAAAACAAAAAGAGTTTTAATTTAATTTAGATTTAGACATAGAGTAAGATAATTTGTATAATCATATTTTCAACACAATGTAATATTGTTTAGGGAAAAATTAAATGAAATCAAAAGCTTTTTTTATTTATTTTCAAAAAACCAGTAATCATTTTCTGACAGTAATTGGAAATTGCAAACTAAAATCATTTAAAGAGATTTTGGAAGTATTACATCGGTAGACGACAAGTTAATCAGGTCTGTTATTGTAGGCTTTTTATGAACTATCTATTTACTTATTTTAACATAGTGAATGTTAAAATAAGTAAATAAATAAATATGTTAATATAAATAAGTAAAAATAATAAATTATTTTGTAATTTATAATTTATTTTGTAATAAAACTGGCTTTTTCAGCATAAAATGAGACTCCAATCAATGATTGTAACACTCGATAGTTATTGAAATAAAATATCATTTTTTCATTTTCAAATCGATTAATTTATTTACACTGCTCGCCACAGACACGCTTCGCATACATATATCAATAAGGCCAACTATAAATTTCATCAACAACCACAAAAGTATATAATTGCAATATCTTACCACATATCCCACTATCATGATTTACGTATTAATTTCCTTCAATAAGGTATAGAAGAGATTGTTTTTGCTTAGTTGTCGCAGTATGGCCGCCCTCCGGACCGGAAGCTGTCTGCCCTTGTCCCTTCCATTTCCGCCCACAAGCCGTCAAAGCCTTGCGAAAACTTTTATGTTATCATATTTGTACAATACGGTTTTAGTTCTGCTCAAATATTTTCCATTGACAATTTGTGTTGGATATTTTGTTTTATAAGACAATAAAAAAAGAAAAAAGTTGAACTACTTGTTTCAGATATTATCGGGCTAACACTTAAGGCTACAAAATAAGTAGCTACCTAAGTTTATAATGTTATATTATTGTACTAAAAAACTGTTGAAAAATTATGCTATATATATCGTCGCAATTACGACTATTCGTCGATAACAATTCAGATTAATAATTTGATTGTCCTAAAATTAGTTAATAAATCATCAGTTGATTATTTTTGAGTTGATTACGATGTAAAATTACTGTTTAGATTGTAATTTCAATACTTAACTTACAAACTTGTAAACTCGTGTACGTGGCCGAGTCTTATAACAGTACGGACCTCTCTCTGACGTCATTACGCTACCCGTTGAATAAACGAAGCTTATAAAAGTACTTGGAAGTTTTCTTTTGAAGACCCTGAGTGAGTAATCATGAGGACAACAATTGAGACGTCTGCTATGCTGATGTCACACTTTTTAAAAACACTCTGGAGATGCCTTCTCCGTCATATATAACATTTTAACTGTTATGTCATAATTTTGTCACCTGTTTCTTAGTATAGTTTGCTAACCATAGCCAAATGCTATAAACATAATTAATAAGAAGTTAGTATATTATTGATTTTAAATAAAACTAACAAGAACACTGTTTAGTTACCGTAAGCTTTTGCTCTTACAATTAATAAACATGTATCTCAACAAAACATAAAGTAAACATATGCACAGAAAACAAACTAAAGCCAAAAGCTCAAACGTAATAAGTTAATCTAAAATGTAATTACAGTATCTCAATTACAAGAAGATTAAAAGGCTCTATGAATAGATTCTGGCTGCTAGACCAAACTATAGATAGGTAAAACGGTATTGCTTTCTCTAAAGCGTTAATAGCGTCTGCAGTCGATTTAACGATAATAGATTATTACAGGGGTTGTCCGATAGTTTTCATTAGGGATCTTATTTCGCATTTTATCCACCGCCATTGTTAGAAATGAAAGGCTACTCGTTGATTGGAAGCATTTGTGAAAAGCACGAGTTTTCCACTCGCTGAAAGGTCTATTTATTGCGCTGATTAATGTTCACCGTACCAGGGCTACAGAAGTTTTGAAGAAGCAATCTCTAATGACGGATAACTTTATAGACGGTCAGTTGATTATTGGATTAGTACCGGGATTGATATTGATGTGAGTGTCTGTGTTTTGGTTTCACCAAAGTTGGCGCTAATAGGCATTATGTAGTCAATTAAAGAAATAAACAATATTTGGCGGTTATTTAAAAGATAATGATAATGATTTTTGGGGTTCTGTACTCAAAGGGTATAAACGGAACCCTATTACTGAGACTACGTTGTCCGTCTGTCTGTCTGCCACCAGGCATGTATCTCATTAAGCGTTATAGCGAGACAGT
The DNA here is from genome assembly GCA_905147285.1 of Hypena proboscidalis. Lineage (NCBI taxonomy): Eukaryota > Metazoa > Arthropoda > Insecta > Lepidoptera > Erebidae > Hypena > Hypena proboscidalis. Next base: position 7,286,819 of record LR990132.1, read on the forward strand.
TGAAATTTTCACAGATAATGTAAATCTGTTGCCGCTATAACAACTACTAAATATATGAATAATATTTAACGAATACTTAATAGTAAAAACCAAATTTTATAAATATTTAAGAGGGGTTCCCCCGTATTTTTCCTCATTTTAGCTCGATATTGTTAGCCGTAACAGGTAGATGCTTGAAATATTCACAAAATATTTAGTTATACCTACTTTGACTTTAAAATAAATAATTAAATTCAAATAAAATAAAATTATGCACCAGAAAGCTTTTTTTTTCGACTCCTTCGTGCGCAAGTCCGACTCACACTTGGCCATTAAAAATTAGCCTCGAAGTTCAAATTATCCAAACTTTCCTTTTAGTCGTCATGTTTTAATTATGTTGTAAATAAATTTAACAAAAAAATTACCGCCTGATAATGCCCAAGCGGTTCCAATAAGTCAGCAAATCCAATAAGATTTTTTTGAATAGGTTATGTTATACAAATCACCCTATCCTGGGGTCCTTGAAAGGAGCCTCCCCGAGTGACGTAAACAACGATTTCCTACGTACGGCGCGCCCTGGGCAATACGCGAGTTCACCTAAGCGAATTGGCTAATCCTTTCACCACGATGGCAAGTCAAAATAAAACTTGACTCAGCCATCGACACGACGAAGAAGAAGAAGACCCTATCCTATCCTTTTAATTCAAAAGACAATCCCGAAATGCATTGCACGGTCAGTGGTTTTGGATACCGTTCTAGATTAACCTTTCTTTACCATGGTTTCTGGTGTGCGTGGGTCACCATGGACAATTTACGCATCTGCTAAATTGTCAACACCACATATCTCCATGTCATCTATTTCTTGGTGGAAATAATTACTTGTCCGTAAGTAATTGGGGCAAAAACCCTTGTTTAAATCGTCCCCAGAATCTGTTCGGGACGCCATTGTCCCGCCCCCTGGATTCACTCGCCAACTGACCGGGAACATTAGAAATTGTACGTTTCTAATAAGCTAGTTGATTTGCTCTATTGTTAACAATACTTGAGATTTAGGAAGAGATTTCGGCAAATTAAACTACCCTCTAAATAGTTTGATTGTTCAGCGGAAAACGATTTCCGTGTCCGCTGTCTCATGTCAAAAAACTATCTTCACTCCTACTATAAAGAGAAATGATAATTTCAGCAGTTTGGCATACTGAAATTATAAAATAAGTTGGCAGTTTTATGCATATGCCTGCAAAAGCATACCTTTGCCGTGTGTGACCTTAACCACTTACCATCCACCGCCCATTTCATTTCATGCTGAAACTTCGATACCACGGAACCTATCCTATTAATTCGGATAGCCTCATATTGATTTGATTACCCAAAATTATGCAGTAATCAAGTAACTTGTTTAATGTATTAGCTGATGGAGTCAAACTGACACTGTATCGAAGGGCAAAGGTCCCTTCCGTCGTAATTGATTTAATTTGAGCCTAAAATCTCATACTGAATGGACGCAGCCAATAATTGTGTTTGTTAAACAATATGGATAGGTCTAGTTGCCCAATTTGCGGGAGTATTCTGTTCTCTCAAATTTTGGGGAGGGGTAGAGTAGAGTAACGTTACGAATCAATACGGAGAAGAACTTCTTGATGAAACGAAACGCATAAAAAAAGAAGTAGATTATAATAACACTACAATACCTAATCAGTCATCTAGTATGTAGTATCATCAATATAAATAAATAAAATTTGACTATTTTTTTTGTGTTTGATACCTTTACCTTAAATACAGTTTCAAAATGTTTTGTCTGTCTGTCTATCCATCTGTCTGTCTATTTGTATCGGCTAATCTTCTAAACAGCGGGATCGATTTTAATAACATTTTAGATGCAGGTAACTAACTCCCAGGGACGTAATATAGGCCACTTTGTATCAATGGACCTACTACGCAGATGAAACCACGGGATAAAGTTAGTTTGTTTGCTTGATAGCACTAATCTCGAGAAGACTAGTAGGTCATATCTTAATATGGGAACGAAGTTCGTAGCCGAAGTTAAGTAGCTAGACGGAAAAAATGGGATAAAAAGTTGTAACGACACATTTCGTAGCAATACTCGTAGCGGCGTAGTAATTACATGCTACGTTACAGCTACGGTGCTACATCATCAGACACACAGAGAAAAATGCGCACGCCGTTTTTTTTTTGTGTTTGATAGACTATCAAACACAAAAACTCTTAATACAGGTCGGACAAAGTCGCGGGCAAAAGCTAGTCCTTAATAATTAACAAGGCAATTTAGTTGTTTACTAAAAAAAAAAATTCAGCCTAAAATATGTTAAGTTTCATATTATTACGCGAAATTGAAGTTTCTTTTATCGTCCTAGTATCAAAGCAATCAAAATTGCCAAGGTATAATTAAGTTTCGCTTTTCCAGTTTTCTGTATGCGCGTTAATAAAAACTTTTTTTTTGCACAAATAATAAACTTAATCGCAGGATTTCGCAGTTGCGTTGAAATGCGCCCTATCTAAATATATTCCTATAAAAAATGATTCTCCACAATAAGTCCATACGCTTAACCTCACAACTTAGTTCCGTATAGGCCACTAGCAAAATGAACACCGAGTATCCATTAGAGGCGGGCCTGTACCGGCTTATTGCCGTAATTATATTGCAGCGGAACAAAGGTTACTTTGTATACAATTAATGCTCCTGCTACCTCCTGTTGTCCTGGTACTAACGGTAGCCCATTATTATGGAGTAATTGGTTTAGTGTAGTTAGTTTTGTGATTTACTGTTATTGAAATTTGGTTGAGTGGGAATTTGTGGGTAATTTTGCATTTTGTCTCATTTTCCAATTCTAAATATAGACTCGATAATGTCATAGCATTTATCTTGACGTTTGTGTGTATTAAAGGTGTAATTACAAATTATCGACATTGTATCCTAAAACTCTGCGTAAATAAAATAACAATTTTATTTTAAAACCATGATTAGATCTAGAAAGATCTAATAATGAGAACATTATTATTTTAATGACAAAATATGCGTGATTTAAAGTTATTTACTTAATATTTCATTAATAAATTATAATAAGACATTCCTCCTGATATTTTGTAAGGTTTGCCTTATTCAATTAATTCAACTCATTCATTCAATTAATTCATAGAGCTCTATCACCTCACTTTACAACAACACTGTAATATTGATTTACATAATGGTCACTACGGACCAAGATCAGTGCTTAGCTATCGCCATATCTGCCGTATCAATTATACGGGGCCCCACCATACGAGGGCCCCCAAAGGCGTTAGAAGAAAGTAAAGAATTACCTAAGAACTTCGATGAGACATGATCGCCTGTCAGACCTCTCATTATTTTCCATAGAGGCAATCATTTTAGAAAAACTAAAGTCATCATTAGCTATCAGTGATTTAATAAATCACTTTGCCGAAAAAAAGGGACAGTGTATATTTAATTTAAATTGTTTGTAAAAAAATATAGTAAAAGTGACAGATAGATAATCATGATAAATAAATATAATTTTTGCAAACATTTTTTTTCTTTTGTGAGAATTCATAACCTTCACAAGGGCCCCCAATTATTTTTTATACAGGGCCCCGCCAAGGCACGCTACGCCACTGGTGCATCTCGTCAATCTTATAGGTCACCATAAGATTGACGAGATGCACTTACAAAGAGATTTTGCCCTTGCAATCTTCTACTCATCCCCACTCATACAATACCGTACATCTTAAATACATTCTCATAACCTCGGCTTGCGTCCAAGTACAGTAATAAACGAAACACAATTACATTCTCCCCATAAGTATAAATAATAACAGCATTATACTTTCTGACGTCTATTAAATACAGGAGAAAGGGAATTGGCATTATTATTTTCTACGCGATTGTCCGCACATGCTATTTGATATGTTGTAATACTTATAAGTATCGTGTTACTGCCTTTGTATTGTATCCTTAAATAACTGGACAGTTACGTGCTTTTATAGGGTTGTTATTTGTAATATTTTTATTTGTTACGCAACTGAGGTTACTCTGTAAAGTCACAAAGAGAAACCAGTTTAAACACGAAAAGATGAAAGATTACTGCCCCTTTAAAAATATAGATTATTATAGATAAAAATGTATACTTAATATATTATTAAAAACAGATAAATCTTTGAAAGTTTATGGACTTTCTGGTACAACTTTTTAACACAGAAATAATTAATTCAAACTCCTAGGTGTAGAGTTCTTTTTCCATGCTAAAAATGCCAACACCATAACACACTAAAAATGCCATCAATCAATATTTATTTGTTTTTGCTTCGACAGGTATTTGATTAGAAGTTTTTGGTGATTTTTGGCCCGTCATGTTTGATAACCATCCATCAAACTTAGTATTAAATCGTCATCACACGGTGGAAGCTTATAAACTGACAAAATATCTTACTAACCGTAATAACTTAATTGTATTATCCAAAGGCACTTCGAATTTAAATCCACATTTCAAGCACTAACCTGACGTGTACTTGAAAACAACTGTTCTAAACATAGAATGGTAATAGAATGTACATTTCGAGGGGTGAGAATCACGAGGGTAGTCAATGTCCATTGCTTGTCAAATCACCCTTCGATTCGACGGACTCTTGTCTTAAATATTCATTTGGGAATCTATTGCGGATACCTTTTAATCGAATAACTCAGAGATATAAACGGACATTCAAGGTAATGGTTTTAAATAAGTAAGCTGTAAAATTCGAGTGCACGGTTGGCGTAGTGGTTACAGCGGTCGCCTCGCCGCTTTCAATGACGCTGGTGTTGTGGCACACGGGACAAATCTTTGTGTGATCCGCAAAGATTTGTTCTGACTATGGATGTCCTTTGTGTGTGTGAAATGCAAGTTTGTGAACACCCCCGCGACACAGGAGTTATGCCTAATGCGGGCGTCGTTTATTTAGAGCAAAATTGAAAATTAAATGAAACGTCTCTCTCTCTCTCTCTCTCTCTCTCTATTGACTCGATCATGTAAAGTGATCACTAAGTCGACGCTTCTCTCAATAGGACTAAATTAGCAACACAATAGGTCCTTTAATAATACGCTACGAGAGATGCCCCTTTTTTCCAAGTGCCATGTCTAATTGTGTGTGACGATTGATTCACATAACCCTCTCATCGAATCGACACATATTTTGATATTGAATTTTATTATTACTGTATATGATGATATCTTGATTTTTTTTTTAGGAAAAAAGATATTATTTTGTTAAATCCTTTTGTAAAATATCAATTCAAAAAAAGTATTGAAGTATTTCTGAAGCCCATCAAAGGGATAGGTTATCAAAAGCGATGTCGAACGCAGAATTAGAAAGCCACTCACATTTTTCAAGTAGATTACAATACTCGAAAGGGCTCACAAAAAAGAGTCTTATCAAATAATTGTGTCTATTTGCCGAAAATCTCCCGATAAACATTCGAGAAGGCGGTATTACCGCTGCGTTACCAACAATGGCAATCAATGAAACATAAAATCCTTCTAAGCAGATGATTCTTTGTCATAGCCCAAATACCAAAGAAGACCCAGCCAACTCAAAATCAATTTTATTTTTAGGGACACAAAGTTTAATTTGCCTTGTAGCTTGTTACAGTTATAATCTTGTTCGCATTCTTTAGGCCGTATTGTTAGGCATAGCTGGCCAATCAGTTCCATCACCTCTTGAGAATCCAATGAACCGAATCTAATGTAGTACAGGGGTTAAGTTTCTATGCGCTTGGTTTTGTCATTTTCTCAATATGGGCTTCATCTGTTGCGCGTTGTATTTGAGAACGTCTGTCTATAGTTATGTTTTTGAATAGGCTTTGTGATATCTTCAGTGAGTATTGACAATTTATTGATAATGATCGCCTCTGCGTTTGAGGGATTTGAGATGACGTGGATAACAAGTTTGAAATGTATTTTGATTATTGTAAAATATTTAACATTGCTTTTGTAGTCAGATTGAAGTATTGTTTTCATTTAGGATAAATAATATTAGTAAATTTATTTTTCATACAATGCAGTCACAACAATGTAAAAGTAAAATGGTGTACATTATGTAAAAATAAAGCTATGTCCCTTCCTCTTAAAGTAGGTAGTTAATTAGCTATTAAACTAATAAAATTACAACAATAACAGAATTAAACAGTGTGGCAGTTCATCGTTTCTGTATTATGGAAATAAAATCATTATAATGTTTTTAATTTGTTATTTAAAATAAAAGGTTAGTGTGTGTGATGTGGTGTGTGAATGTGGTGTATGAGTGTAGTGTGTGAGTTTGGTATAGGTATGTGTTTGTGTGTGTGCGTGAGTGCGTGCATACTCACGGTTGCTATCCAAGATGAATAGGGCTTCGGTCGCGGTATATATATAGAAATATAATCTGATATTATTTAACTTTTTTGGCCAAAATCACAATACAATAAACAAACCTGGTATTTTTTACCCTTATACTTAGATGAACAAAATTTTCTCTTAATGTTAATATAATTTTAAATGTCGCGACATCAAATTATGTAACTTTTAAGCGTAGTCAAAATAAAATGTTGCCAGTAAAACGGTTTTTATTAATTTCCACTCGTCATAAATCTAGTTAGGCGTCATTTTAGGATTTCAACATTTTCAATCACAACATCTAGATTATCTTTGCATATCAGTCCAATAATCCGTAAGATTTCGAAATGATTCACCTCCAATATTGGATTCTACATAATGTCTATATCTTATAAGGATAATAATAGATATGTTCTCGTATTCTGTTCAAGAGATTATTGGTAAATTGGCAACACGAAATAAGATATCCATAAGCCATGGATTCGCGAAGATGTCGGTGGCTTGAACTCGATAACCTTTGCCCTCTTAAAAGGTTGTTGTGATCAACACGTTATTAAGTGAATAAGATTGCTTTTTAAATAAAGATCTATTCTATGTATTTCTAGCTTCTACCCACTGCTCCAACCACGTAGTATGTCAATAAAATGTAGCTTATGTTCTTTTTTTTAAAGTAAGAAAGAAAGAAAAGAAAGAAAGAAAGAAGAAAGAAAGAAATAAAGAAAGAAACGTTTATTTGCCTGGTGACAAAAAGATGGTACTATTCAATAATAATACACATGTTTCACCGGATAATCGGTATGCAAAATATACAATGTTATATCTAAGTATGTACTTATATTATATTAAAGTTATAATAAACACCAACTTAATTGAACAAAAGAAATGTATATGTTAATGTGTATGTTCTTCGCCAGAACCTCAACTATACCCGTAGCAAATTTAATCAAAATGTGCCCATCTGATTAGACGCGAAAGCGTAAATGGCGGACATACATACAGGATTATCTACTTCTAGCTTCTGTCTGCGGCTTTGTCCACGTGGAACTTCAAAGCAAGTATTCTATGGCCTTCTTTAGATCCATACAACAATTTATCAGAATCAGCACAGTCGTTAGGCGTGCTATCGTAACAAACATATATACAGGCAGTGTTACTTTCTAATTAAAAATATTAATAAGGATAGTTAGGAAGTTAGGATTCGGATATTTTAGGTTTTTCTTGGTCTGGGTGTTTCTATGTATAATAAGTATGACAATAGAAAAAAAATATACGTATTAGTATTAAGTTAATTTAGTACCCATAGTACGAGCTCTGCTTAGTTTGGGACTAGATGGCGTTGTGTGTACGTTGTCACATTTATTTAACTGGTGTGGAACTTTTTAAGACCAAGTTACCTATTACCATCAAAAAACTATCTCGTTTTTAAGAAACTTTTCACGTTAGTTCCATTGAAATATAAATATGCCTATTATAAGACAAACCTTTATCATGACTCAATTCAGTTTCCAAATTCTCGTTTACGAATTTCAATGAGTCAGCAGTAGTACACTTGATGACGTAATATTACAAGGAGCTGCCACGTCACTCCACGTACTTGCCATGCCACGTCATCGATCTACCAAACGTCGGGCAATTGTGGGTCACTGGGTGGAATATACGTAGAAGTATAGAGTAAGTTCTTATTCTCAGAAGCCTTAGTTAGTTTAGTTTTCCTGGGCGGTGTCCGCACTTAGTCCTCCTATGGGACCGTTGTACGTGAGTGGTGCCTTGTTAGTAATTACAGATAAAAACCTTGTTTTATGGATAAATATAAATATAATCTCTCAACTTACACAAATCGCCATCGAGTCCCAAACTAAGCAGAACTTGTACTATGGTTACTAGAATAACTGATACTAATACATATAAATTTTCCTTTCTTTTTCTTAATACATACTTATTATACATAGAAACACCCAGACTAAGACAAACCCCCATGGTCATGCACACAAAGAGTTGTCTTTATCGGGAATCGAACCCGTGACCTCGGCGTCGCTGGCAGGTACACTACCCACTTCGCCATCCGATCGTCAGGATGTTTTGTGATGTTCAGTGTTATTAAGTTTCAGAAATTATAACTGATTTCTGCAAACGAATATTTTTTTGTATGACGTATTTTAAATGACCTTAGCACCACATATCGAAATCTAGCCTATTATTTCTGGGATCGTGTATCTCCATACCAATTTCCATCAAGATCGTTAAAGTATATTCAGCCTATTAGGTAAAAAAACAAACAAACAAAAATACCTTTACGTTATAATATCAGTATAGATGATACATCCATTGTGGTTAGATAATTTTCTTAAAAAAAAACCGACTTCAATTTTATTACAATCATTTAAGACTTTTATGGTTTTCTCATGGGTGCAATTGTCAGAACAGGACCAATTTGAAATAGGACCACATGAGAAGCACCAGCTTTCAAATAAAAAGAGATTCATTAAAATCGCTTCGCCCAGTCGAAAGTTATAGTCAAACATAAAAAAAAATAAGAATGCAGACGAATTGAGAACCTCCTCCTTTTTTTAAGTCGGTTAAAAATACTTGATTTCAAAAACGATGACTAAGATTTTATCTTCGACGATCAACCAACACAAACAATATTGATATAATTTCGTGGTAGAACCAAAAATACGTCATGTTGATATGTATTCATTGAGGCATACCTTGAATTGGGGCAATTAGCTACAGAGGATTACTTTAGTGGTTCGTTGCTTAGTGACGTCACGGGCCCAATGAACGTAATCCGATTAAGATAATTGCCCAAAATCTTATCGAACAAAGGCTTAATATGTAGGGACCAATATGTGATGTATATTTAAAGTTCCTTGTGAATAAAGTGGGGGCTAAGTGCTACGGCTTCTATTGATGCACAGTGTTGCGAAATAATAAATCAATTTTTCCAAAAAATTTACAGGTAATTATTTGATTTTATTTTTCAAGATTGTTCCAACCTTGAGTAAATGTTTGGTAGTTATAATGTTTTAAGAATATTGTTAAAGTGTCGAATTGCGATTTGGGAGTATGTCAAGTTTGACAATGTTGACGCACTAAAAATTGTGTGTTCGCAGTTTTAACTTTGATGTTGTATTTTGTTATGAAATGAAGCTTGTGTGTTTAAAAAAAAGAGAACTAACACAGAATTCAAAAGAGTTTAAGGAGGTTAAGTCAGACAGTCAAGACAAAAAACACATGTATACCCTAATTTATGACAATTCTTGACTCAATTATAAAATAACAAAAAATATTAGGTACATACATTTGTTTCTTTGATTGATATTTTGATTAATATTTCCAAAACTGGATCTTTGACAACACGTTGATGGAGTCACGACCACTGTGCGGTGAATAGAATATGCTCGTAGCGATTATGTAGACTATTCTCGACTACAGCTGTTGCTACGAACGAAAATGCAATGTGCTACGTGAAGCGGGCTATGGGAAGTATGGGTAGCCAGATAGGTGTGCATTTTGTATTATACTTAGTCTGGTATACCTAATCTAAGTGTAGTTTATATAACTGCCGGTGGTCGGGTAAGTTAAGTGTAAATTATGAACTATCCGTCAGGAAATTCACAATAGCAGCACGGAGTTAAAATTGTGCCCGGTGGATGCCGATAGGCTCACCCTCTATCCCATGGGGCTTAAACATAACAGGTGAACTGAGGGTGTTGTTCACCTCTGCCACACCCTTCTGGGTAATATAGGCGTGATGTTGTGTTATATTATCGATTAGCTATGGGCTTATTCATGTAGTATAAAAAAATATTAATATTATATAATATATGTTTTTAAACTTTCGCGATTTGAGAACATTTTTCAAAAATAAGACCCGTTGTCTATTTTTTTTAAAATGTGTGTGTGTGTTCAAGTGAGGGTAGTGGACCATATGCGCGCTTCACGGAGACGACGCTGAGCTTCACCAGTCGGCTCGTGACCAAGAATGATGCAAGCCATTCGAAACGTCGAGCATAGGTATTTATTTACCTTTATAATAATTACAAGCGATTTAGACCCGTTGTCTAATTTTTGAAAAAAAAAAATATATTTATCTTTTTAGGTGATGGATTCTTCAATTGCGACGACAGAAACAGTTTACATTTAATGAGAGGCCGCGTACACTCACAATTACACGGTCAACTAACGAGTCAGTCCGTTTACAGTAATAGATAGATACCTAGATAGATAGATAGTCAGTCTCCCGCTTTGCTTTGGAGGGAAGTAAAGACACATACTATCCAACTCCAACTATATACTTCTGATTAAATTCGTTGCGGGTTCCAAGACAATTTTAACTGTCCCTGGGATTGCCCGTGTGTCATGCACGGTGCCTTTCAGTTGGTTACCGCTGTAGATCCTGGCGTCACAGGAGTCACAGTGGTGGGCGTGTGGGTGGGATTATATACCGCAAAGATAGAGAATAGAGAATTATTTATTGTAGACATAGATAAAGTACATAATTATTATTATACTAAAAATAATGATTTAGAGTCCAATTGAAACATACACAATGGGCGGCCTTATCACTATAAAGTAATCCTTTCCCGACAATCCTATGTCAATGATTAATCACTTTTTATGTTTGTCTATTATGCTTATTGGAAATGAGTTCTATTTAAATATCTATTTCAACTCACCTTTTTCTAGCAGCAATCTAAATCCTCGATTAATTGAGTTCCTTGCAATTCCAATTTCGAATAAAAGATAATAAAATAAAATCTAGTCCTTTTTCCAATGTCTCGCTGTTTAGTAAATGCTGATAGAGCCTTAGACAAAGAGGATTGTGAGCACCTGGACAGATCTAATTGCCAATCAGACGGTTGGTTACCCCTGGCTGATGCACTCACTACTTAGTGATGGTATTGATTGATTCGAGTTTAGATTTTCTTTATTATAACTCGTGGCTATACATATAATAAATAGTTATAGCATAAAATGATACATCAGCAAAATTTAATCCTGACCCGTTTGACAAATATTTTCTTATTCATAAGGCTGAAATTTGTTGAGAGAACAAGCTAAATTAGACTTTACTGTTTTGAAATGTCTATACTAAATTAGTATTAGCGTGGAACATCAATCTAATTAGTTGATAGTACCTATTTCATCATCATTTTTACCCAGAGGAGAAATAAAATGTTGGTGCTATACACATATATTAAACCTGTTATCTTCAGGTTCATGTGATAGGAGGTGAGCCTATCGTCATCCACCGGGCATAATTCCAATTCCGTGCTGCTTTTGAGAATTTGCAGGACGGAAAATGGAAAATAACGAAAATTATACTATTTATATGATTTTAGGTTAATCAATATTTTCAAATTAAACATTGCAATAGTAGACCTACTAATAACATTTGATTGCCGACAGCGCGAAAAAAAAAAATTGTATCATTATATTATATCAAATTAAATTGAATATTTTTACATACAAGATGTAATCAAGAAAATAAAACATCTTATTTATGTTTTGAAGGCAGATGGTACCTAAAATATAATGGAAGACAGTTAATTAAGTTTTGCTAAAGCTACCTCGGCCTTTTGCCGATATTGCCCACAAATTTAAAGGTAAATAAACTAAAGTAACCTGTCGTTGATGACATGTTACTGTTATGTATAAAATCGGTAACGTTTTAAACTGTCTGGACGCGTAGGTTTGCGTTTAAGTTACATATTTATAACACCAATAATCAAAACATTGCGTCAAAAATAATAAAATAATTTTAGCAAATTCAGTAATTAAATATTGCAGTTTTAACTGTCATCTATCACTAAAAATATGTTTTACAATAACAAATCTAATTAAGAAGTCGAATAAAATTTATCATCTAAAAAATAAAAAGAAAGTCAGCTTTATTTTATTTCGATTAAAATTTAATCGCAAAACATTATTATTATTTTTATCTTGGTCGCAGTATAACAAGTATGCTCACATCATAATTATGTTTCTTTATTTATGCAGCAGCATTATTAACTGGCAAATTAAGGTATGTGAATAACCTCACTTAACAAAAATAAAATAACTGGGTAGCTGGTGAAGGAAATTATCGTGAGGAAAGCTACACGCCTGAGAGTGCCTAAAAAAAAGTGCTTGGGGGTGTGTGAAGTCTACCAATTCGCACTTGGCCAGCGTGGTGGACTATGGCCTAACCCTTCTCGTCATGAGAAGCGGCCCGAGCCCAGCAGTGGGACATGTATAAGATACAGGGCTGCTATTAAACTTTAACACGAAACTGTTAATAACGAGCTAACTTTACAGTAAACGTACAAAGAGACTAGTTCTTTAAGAACAGAAGATCACTTAATACCTACTCTTGACGTGTGTCAAGTGGGAACAATCGCTCGACTGTTTTCCATACAAAAGTAATATAAAAAAAAAACCCGGGATTTGTACCTTTTATATTATTTAAGCCGTACATTTACCGGATCATAAGTTAAAGCAAGTTAAAGTCTAAGTAGTAAATTGTCCCAAATGTCAAGTTCGGCAAGTACCTGCGACACGCGGCTCGCTTCGATTAGCACATCTTGTTTGAACTTAATTAAACACGAGTTCCTCGCAAAATGAACGACGCCTAAGATCAAAGCACTCTATGCCAATATTTACTGGAGTATATTGAAAGAAGTCATTGGCACCGAGGCACGCACACTTTGTAACATATACACATGATACATTGAATACAGGAATAAAATATACGTATAGAAATAACATTAGACTACTTAACTATGTAGACGTCAATCTTGTTGTTTATTTTCTGTTAACATTTTATTTAGATCACATGGACATTTATAATAAATACCCATGCCTTGTGTGCTGGTAATTTTGAGTTTGTATCTTACCATCAAACCTGAATATAGTAGATAAGAACTATATAGTTATTGACAGCAGGTTTAATATAAAGTAAAATACTTCCTATGACCTATCATTAATAAACTGACATAAGTTTGTGAAATTATTTAAATTATGGAAATGCCTACATGTATATGTGAGACCGCGGTCGTCTAAATAGACCACTAACGTGAGTTACATCCGGAGTTCAAGATTTAAACAATCGGATCTTGTTTTTTAAAACTTCTAATTGATTATTTTTATAGCATTTAGCTATAAAAATAATCTTTAAGCTTAGCAAATTATACTAAGAAAAATAAGCTTAGCAAATTATACTAAGAAACAGTACCCTACTTAAGATAGGAACAAATGGATGAACGTGACGTCACGAAATGACGTAGCATACAGTTGAAAAATTTAGGATTCTGGCAAGAGGCGACCGTAGCTGGATGGCTAAAGCGACTGCCCGGTGTGCAGTAGTTCGCAGGTTCAAATCCTGCCGGTCACGTATCTTTTTTAACTGTTTCTTAGTATAATTTGTTTTTTAAATTTGATATCGCCTAAAATATTTTTTATCAACTCAGTGTTGATATTAAAAGCATTTTATACTACAAATATACACAAAGCACAGTTATAAATCGCACCAAAACAAACTAAACACCAAAAAGCACGATGTTTTCACAATTTGTTCTTTTTTATATTTACTGAAATGTTATTATGTCTCTTTAACACTTCAAAATCCATTTTAGTTGCAAGAATAAAAAAGACCCATACCTATACTCTGTACTAAAATCAGAGAGACAAAAATCGAGCTCCAAAATGAAATTCACAAATAATTATTTGTGAATTTGACATTTTGGAGCTCGTTTATTCGATATCTGATTTATCGATAGTTGATTTTTATATTCGATGAGTGGTTTGTGTTTTGCGCTTTTTGATATTCAATTCATCATTAATTGATAGTGTGAATTTAGAAGTGCTTGCGGTGCAATTGAAATAGGTATTCAGTTATACCTTTTTTGTGAGAGTAAAATTATGGTTGAAAATATTTTAATTAAAAGTTGGTTTTTGCATTAAATTTGATAGCTTTTAAAGTTTTTTATTTTACTTGACATTAATTTACGTTTAAGTTAAAGGAAAGCTTTAATAACTTTTGCCTGAATTTTCAAAAAAAAAAATCGCGTTTAGAAAGTAATTTCATTCATTTAGTTAACAGCGTGATTTGTTGACTGGTTATTTAATAAACTTGCTCTTTCTTATTGTTATTACTGTTACATATGAGTAGTTTTCACGTTTCCCTTTGATGTGAACACAAAAGTATTTTATTCCGTGGCAGTGAACGACTTGGAACTCATTGAAGATAGTGAGCGTGGTAAAATTGACGCGTGTCGCCCACGAAATCACATCCTGTATCATATTGACTTAGGGTCTTACTATGTGTCCGCAAATTTTAGTCGCTGCATTGTCTTTCGAGATTTAGCGTGAGAAGTATTAGGCTTGGTAACTTCCAAAATTAATAACTTGATTTTGATTCAAGCAAAAACAAAGAAACGACTCACTCATATAAATTGTAAACAGTAACCTATATGCCTTTTAGTAATACAACATGACATTGTGTCAATTAAAATAAATTATTACACTAACAAATTAATGTCGTAATTGTAACTACCACTAACTTATTAGCGTAAAATATAATAATGACAATATCACGAGTAACAATAGTACGAGGAGATGTCAAGTTTCGCAATCTTGCAATAAAGCGCGGAGACGGTCCCATACAGCCGGCGGCCACAAGTTTCCAATAAGTAATTAAAATCCGGAGACGCGGAGATTACAGCCTCCTATGTCTCTAGTGTTTGCTCCCGAGCACTCAAATCTCTGATGATTTCCTGCTATTTCCAATATTGTTAGCTGTCCGCAAACATAAAAGAAAAATGCTCTACTGGCTACGAAATTGCTGGCAACAATATAACGGCATCTTAAAAATATCGAAAAATTTAAAATGGAATTAAATTCCACACAATATAATAAAGAAAGGTCCACCGGTGGCGAATTTGACAAAAAAAGAATAAAACGCAAGCTATATTTTTAAAACAGTTCAGAAATAAATTTGAAAATAAAATTTAATGCTGGCCGCTTCAATTTGATGTTAGCGGTAAATCTTTATATTGTTTCAATTCAAATATTCACATTTGGAATAGATTTTATTACTCTTTTAGTATTATGCAAATTCGAACGTATATTATTATTTTGAAAAAGACTAAAAATAATTATTTTAAATGCACAAATTTAATTCAACAAATTTTTTAAACGAGCGAGATTCTAATAAATCATTGGTGAACCGCGAACGGATTACACGAGATAACATCGTAAAATCCTGGGGATATTATTAAAGGTTTGTTTATGCTTCTGTTCGGGGCATTTTTATGAAGAACAGTGCAAATAGCCGCCACAAACATTAATCTGCTTTGAACAACAAGATGTAAAGGGACCGTTGTGAGTCAATATTGTGTTAGGGGACAAAACAGCGTTTCTCCTATCTCTTGGCGACAATTAGAGCGTGATATGATTTTTATGTAAACTTAATTTACTTGATTCTGTTTTTGGTTTCTTTGGGGAGCGGTATTATGTCCACAGAGGTTTGTCATTGCTGAAACATTAAACATTATTAAATACTGGACTTTTACTGTATTATTTTTGTTTCTAAGAAGTTTGGTGGTGGTTTGGAATTATCAATGTTATAAAAAATCTTCTTGACGTGCTGTATCTCTATTTTTTTACAATCTATTACAAAACAAGAATTTGTACAGTTTTGCGTATTTAGGTTTTAATGGAATCACTAGAATGAGTCTCAATAGTCTGGCCCTAAGGCACATTGGCTGAATTTTAATAGTCTTAAGGGCCTTAAGGAACATTGATGTACTTAAACAATTCTTTGCCGTATTTACACAAAATGACGATCGATTAACACGTTTTTAAATAGAATAGGCTTCCATCTCCTTCATACATAATATGTCAAATTATAGCTATATTTACAAGCTATTATTTCGATTAATCTATACCTATTTTAATTAAGAAAACAAAATATCTATAATTTCATTCATAACCCCAAAATATCTTCATCACAGATAACAATTAAAATACAAACCAGCCAGCAACAAATCATAAACTTCCACTAACTAAATCTTTAACCCTAAACGCCGTCACGACGCAAGAAAATTCAATTATACATGACATTAAACAATCGATGCGTGAATTGTTATTAAATTCAGTTTAAAATGTGGTTCGTAAAACTAAAATTTATAACCACGATCGCGAGTGATTTACAAGCGAAGTCAAAGGGTAGGGTTATGCTGAATCTACGTTTTGTTATTCCTTTAAGTTGCGCTTCCTTGCTTTTATAGAGGATGTTCATTGATACCTTACTGTAAATAAATAAATAAATATTTCACAACTCACACACAACGCCATCTAGTCCCAAACTAAGCAGAGCTTGTACCATGGGTACTAGAATAACTGATACTAATACATATATACTTTTTTTTTGTAAATACATACATATTATACAAAGAAACATCCAGACTAAGACAAACCCCCATGTTCATGCACACAAAGATTTGTCTTAAGTGGGAATCGAACCCACGACCTCGGCGTCGCAGGCAGGTACACTACCCACTCCGCCATCCGGTCGTCATAGTAAAATTAATAATAGAAAAATTCTGGTAATAAAATTAATCCTGGTAATTATGGTAAATTCGTCTGGTAATAGAAAATTAAAAAAATATATACGTAGTCTACAACATAAAAATATTTGCCTTTTAATTTCAACGGGTGATTGCTAACAATTCCAATCAAGTACAACAAGATTCTTATTCTTAAAATTTTTTTGCTTACGTATTGCTGTTAAAACATTTTAAAATGACTTCCAAATTTAAATATTTCAAATTTATTTTAAATTTAAATCAGATCAGAGCGCTAGACTTGCAAAATTTATACTTGTTCAACATTTTATTAGTGCCGCAGCTTAAAAATACCCGTGTGATATTTTAAGAGCTTTTAGATTTTTGGAATTACTCATACATTAAATAGCTACCCTCTAAGTTTTATTATTATAAACTGATTTCTGAGATAACCTGCGGGTAGAAAATTAATTCTCAGAGTTGTTGATGTAAACACCCCGTAGAAAAGTATTCGCGGGGCGCCAGGCTGAGGTCTTGAGAAAGTTTGCCTTGAAATTAATTTAGCGGGTTATTAATTTTGAATAATGAACTTAGCTCTTACCTTTCACACGGATCGATGAATAAAATTCTGTAAAAGTAAATGACCTGACCATAATTCATTCAGTATTAATCTAACTGCATTTAGTTAAACTATTTTTAAATTTAAATTCAAATCTAGCGTTTAAACTTTGATTTAGAGTTTTTAATTTATTATTCACGTAGTTTGTAAAAAGTTGAATTTTAATTTGTGAAAAAATGGGCTGATTTAAAGTTTAGCTCCATAAGGATTAGGCAAAATCCAGCAATGGAAATTAGTACGTGGGAAAAAAGTTGGGCTTTTTTACTGAAGTATATTTCGGAGTAAAAAGCAGTGCGAAATAAAAGGCGTCTTTTTATTGCGGTCTAAAGCTGTACATCCATTTGCGTATTTAAATTATAAACGCCCAGTTTGCAAGATTACCGGGACTTTGGCAAGTAAGGCTAATTGCAGTTGTTGGAGTTAGTGCGGATCTCGCCAGATCTGTTAAAGCCCCGAATGAGTGTTAAAAGATTTATATCAGTAGATAACGGCGATTCAAGATCTTAATCCGGCAGTCCGCAGTAGGAAATTAAGACATTTAGGAGATCTTCCCGCCTTTACACTTCTTACATTAAGTCGGATGGAAAATATATAAGGGAGGTTTACAAATGAATGTTTCGAAATTCAAATGTTACGGTTTCAATTTGCTGATTTGTACTGAAATTGTTTTGTAAAAATTTTGCTTATTATGTTTTGCGAAATGTACAATAAAATTATTGTGTTTAGAACTTTCATAGTATTCATTAATGTTTTAGTATCGAAATTGAACAATAAAATGATGAATATGACAATAAAATTCTCGAAATCCTAAAAATGTCGTAGATCAGCAAAAAAGGGCATTAAAATGAAAACAATTTTTCTGAATTATTGGTTTTTATCAAATTTTCACCAATTTGCCGGTGACTGCCTCACTTAACCCTGGTGTGAGCGTCGCGAACATTTTTACTATTCTCTCAAAATAATGAAGAAGTTTGGGTCCTTTTCGAATTTGAAAAGCAATTTTGATTTATTTACTCTGCAAATTCTAGAAGCACTAGACTGTTGATAACGAAATGTTTTTATTATATATTGTACATACATTTGAATACGTTTCTTTAAAACCAATATTATGTGTCTTTGAATATGTATAGAAAATGCGTGGGTTTTATTTTCTCAACGAATTTTGTGCAGTCTTTGAGTAACTGATATATATTTGAGTAACAAATTTTATAAATGAAAAGGTTTCAAGCGTGAATTTTCGTTAGAAAAAATATATTGATGCCTTGGCTAGATGTACTCATATTTTTTATTTGAAATGGAAGGATGAATGAATCTTATACTAGGTGGTATTCTTATTAAAGAGTAAGGTAAATTACCAAATGGGTTTCGTTGTTAAAAATCATATCGGTATATTTTATTGATGAACATATTGTCATTGTCCTTATCTATACCTAAAATATATTGACCTTCTAATATTTTCGATTATGGCTAATAGTACACATTATTATAATATGTTTTTAAACTTTCGCGATTTGAGAACATTTTTCAAAAATTAGACAACGGGTCTGAATAGCGTAATTATTATAAAGGTAAATAAATACCTATGCAAGCAGTGTTCGGCAAACAAATGTTACGCGTAAACCATCTGATACCGTTAGTGTTGTGTGTCGAACTACCGACGGTTCCGAATGTACTCTGAGGTTTCGAACTAAATAAAAATAAAAATTGTGACGACCAAGTGAGGGTAGTGGACAATATCCGCGCTTCACGGAGACGACGCTGAGCATCACCAGTCGGTTCGTGACCAATAATGATGCAAGTCATTCGAAACGTCGAGCATAGGTATGTATTTACCTTTATAATAATTACGCGATTCAGACCCGTTGTCTAATTTTTGAAAAAAAGTACACATTATTATCTTTGCGGCTAACCTTTTACTTTCTTTGCCCGTATAACAAGTAAGCCAATATTATTAATACGATATATCGTATTAATAATATTGGCTTATTAATATATTAATAGTAGGCGGTTAATGTGGTGTATTTATATATAAATACACCACATTAACCGCCTACTCCTTGTAAGAGATAGAATACAATCTATCAAACTATATTAACGTATGTTAACGTAATTTCTAATAAAATCGATAGCTCTTTATTACTGTCGCCCATTAATTTATAGTTATACCTGCACAAGTATGTATATCACTTATATATATCACCCTTGCCTCCCTTGGAGAAGACCGCTAAAGCGAAACGCTGATTCGATTTCACGATGAGCGCTCATAGTTATCTCACTAAATCTCTAGGTGATGTGATTTACTTAATTTAATTTTGTATCAGCAAGCCCGTATAAATGCACCATAATTATGTTTTGGATTTATAGCAGTTTGCTTGTGTAGCTGTTTTGCTCCGATAGCTTTGATATTGATAGTTTGTGAGATCGTAAATTGGATACTTTTATTTACTTGGGATCTCGAAGACATTTTTATAATTTAATCATCGTAGTGGCTTATATGAAGGTATTTCTAGATTTTCTATTTGTGAAATATTATATTGTGCTTAGATATATCTTGTTTCTAT
The DNA here is from genome assembly GCA_905147285.1 of Hypena proboscidalis. Taxonomy (NCBI): domain Eukaryota; kingdom Metazoa; phylum Arthropoda; class Insecta; order Lepidoptera; family Erebidae; genus Hypena; species Hypena proboscidalis. The sequence continues at coordinate 7,306,884 of LR990132.1, forward strand.
AGAAATTGGGTTTTATTGCCAGTTATATCTTAGTTTCAATATTCACAAGTGAATAATTTATAATAAATAACAAAACGTAATTATTATATTTTTTTTTTATTGTTTTTAGCAAGGCTTACAGTCTAATAACAAAATGTGAATATAACAATACATAAATTTAAGAAAAGATTGCTTATGAAAAGCCTCCAAAGTTAAATAGACATTTGGTCTTTGCGTACCTATATAGTTTTTAGTAGGTTTTCTTATATCTAACCAGGCGCTCGACCATTGCTATACAGTCCTTCAATTTGAATATACACACAATTGTGTCTAATCGATGTAATTGTTTATTTTACTAGCAGTTGCCCACCCGCGTGGTAAGTCTGCTTTCCCCTAGTGGTATAAAAATATCTCCTAATCGTCGACTTACCAAATATACACAAAAAAATCGTAAAAATTGGTCAGGCCGTTTTGGAGGAGTTCGATAATTGACACTATGACACATATGTTAAGATTCGTCTTTTCGAAGATAATTATGTGTGTATTTGTCATTTAAATTATCGCTTGCTAACGGTGAAGGTAAACATCGTGGGAAACCTGCATGCCTGAGAATGCCTAAAAGCGCTCGAAGATGTGTGAAGTCTACCAATCCGCACTTGGCCAGTGTGGTGGACTGAGACCTAACCCTTCTCATAATGAGAAGAGACCCGAGCCCAACAGTGTATTAGATACAGGGCTGCTATTATTATTTTCGGACTAACCAAATATGAATGATGTAAAACATGAGTCATCGCATCACCCTGTCCAACTGTCCAGTAATCTCATCACAAATATACCATTAAAAACCCCACCCAGGGGGTTACGTAATAACTAGAGGGGTAGGATTAGTGCTCTCAATTCTATAGCAGATACAATTACACAGGCATTGCTTCCCCTATCGCAAACGAGATTGGACTGGGCTAACGTTGAGAGTAGTTTGAATTTGGATGCGTCGATGAAAATTAAAAGAGTATAATTGCAGTAGCATATGTGACGAGCAAAGCAAGCTACGAGTTATTTTTTTTTTATTAGTTATATATTAAATATGTATAATTAAATCAAGTTATTGTTAAAAGAACAAACTAAAATTTAGAAAAAAAATGCTATAATAATATTAGCAGCCCTGTCTGTATACATAATAATATGTATACATGTCCCACGCTGGCCGAATGCAGATTGCTAGAACTCACACATCCTTGAGTACTTTAGGCACTCTCAGGGCTCCTCACGATGTTTCCCTTAGCCGTTAGAAAACGATAATTTACATTATAAATACACATATATATACGAATCTTTTCGATATATTGACAGAGTTGTGTACCGTGGGTTCGAACCTAAGACCTTCGACTAAGCAGTCCCACGATCTCGTATCACTGGAATGCTGGATCACAATTATATTTTTTTTCGGTCTTTACAATATTCTTTCAAGATAAAGCTAGTTCGAAAATATGCAAAACACAAGTCGTTTAAATTAGCGTTTATTTTATATTAAAATTTTATTTTAAATCGAAATGTACTAGGTATATTGTACTTGCCAAGCATATTATATGGCATTAAAGAAGTTAAAACTTACCTTAAATTAAATTAGAGTTAGCTTTTAAAACATCAAAATTGAATTGAAATAACATTATGTATAAAAAATATACGTTATTATAACCCGTCTGCGCCACACGCCTGTCAAATTATTGAATTAGAGGTGTACCGTCGAAATTGAACGCACCAAAAGCACCTACAAATCAACGCCATTTTGGGTTTAAACATTAAATATTAACAAAGTTTCTTAAACATGTGTTCTTGACTTGCACGCAGAATACGCAAATTTGCTCACGTGTAGTTTGTGGTTACAGTGTGAGCGATAAATTTGCGAGTGTGGCAATTACGTTTTGAAATTAATGCGTGTGAAGATTATTAGTATAATTTACTTACCTAATGATTATTTTCTTACTTTCTGTTTGGTAATTTAAATAAAAAGCCACATTATTAATTAATTAGTCGTTTTTTGACTTATTGTATACAAGCTCCCTATATTACCTCGTCTATGCGAAATTGTTTCCATTTTGATCAAGAAAAATATAGTTAGAAAATCTTTCAAGATTTTTTCGTAGTTAATAAAAGTGACTGCGGCGAATAACTATTCTTCAATTTGAGTGCACGGTTGGCGCTGTGATTATAGCGGTCGCCTTGCCGCTTGTAACTACGCTGGTGTTGGGTTCGATCCCCACACGGGACAAATCTTGTGATACGCAAGGATTTTTCTGACTCTTGGTGTGCTTTTATGCTTGTGAAATGTATGTTTATGAACCCCGCGATACAAGGGTTATTCCTAGAGCAGGTGTCGCTTTTTTATGTTTTTGTAACCAGTCATCCATCTTTTTCGGCATTCCATTTTGGCAGTGATACATTCACAGCCAAAATCTGTAACAAAAATTAAATAAAAATTTGTACCAATCCTAAACACCGCCCTCACTCCTCCCTCACGGTACAAAATCCGCGTTCCCGTCGCATTCCTAATTACCAATCGTGATTACACACGCGTCGCGTTACCGTATTTACTTAGACTATAATTAAGCCAAGTTAATCTAAAATGTTCCCGGCTCATACAAAATGCAGTCGCTTTCGCTGAAACACTTTGAGTACCTCAAGGGGTGATTTACTGAGTAATACCGCGATTTATTTAACTTTTAAGTGAAAATATAAGCTTAAGATTTATTGTTTGTAATGTAATGTGTTTTTAAAGTAGATAATTTGGCTGCGATTAAATGGTGCATGATTTGTTAAAACATTTATCCATCTATGTAACCAATAAGTCTACAATGCAGAAGAAAGTAACGAAAATAACATTATTATATTTCTAAATATTTTAAAACATTAATTGAATGTTGTTAAAAGTGCTTGTATTCTTTGTGTTTGGTTTTCACGCCTCGCCAATTCGATCACATACGTATCCATCTTTAAACAATATGTATAACGTATATTAAATTTATAAGTTACAATTAAATAGTTTATACAACCATTTGCATATTTTATCACATGATTAAATTGAGTTAATTGAAACTCTTTCAGTTTTCATTTTGACAACAGAGAAGATATGCATTTTATTTATTTATTAATTATTTACAAAACATAGAACTTAAATTAGAGACAGAGGTTATGATATTACAATTTAAATCAAACTGAAGCTTTGTACTCAGTTTTTTCCGAATCAAAAATCCCCTCCAATAAAATCGCATGTTGAGATAAAGCAATATTCACGCGCTTACTTTCCATAGAATCACCCCTTTACAAGTTTAGCAGCCGCTTAGAGCACCGTCTTACGAGAGCCAAGTTTTTATTAAAAGAAAATTGTGTAAAAGGCAGTATTGTTTTTGTTTCAGTCACGGGTGTTCAGCGAGAGCTTTTGAAGCACGATGAATAATTTGTAGGTGTTTCTTTGAGAAAAAGCAGACTCAGAAATTAGTCTTAGCACGAGAGCCATTAAAGAGTTGAGAGTTCTTGAGTGCGGTTTGAGGCGGTTTTTCTTAGAGCTTTTATATCTCAAGTGTGGTGTAAAATGTAGTGTGGTTAGTACAGGCAGATAGTGAATTTTTAAGTAAACAGTGTAGCGTCTAATGGTACGTAAAAAGTTTCACGTTGTTGTAGTAAATCTTTTAAAAAGGGGTGAAATTACAATAGAGTTATATATAGTTCAGTGCACGTTTGGCAACAGTGCACAGTGGCTGATTTAACCACTAGGTTAAAGCGGTCGCCTTGCCACTTGCCAACTGCGCTGGTGTTGTGAGTTCGATCACCACGCGGGACAAATCCTTGTGTGTTCCGCAAAGATTTGTACTGACATTGAGTGTGATTTGTGTGGGTGAATGTGAACACTCCTGCGATACAGAAGATTTGTCAATAGTACAATTTAATTACACTGCCATTCGAGCCCACACCCTATCAAACCACACTGTGCTACTAAATAAAAAATGAAATGTGTTTTACTATCATACCAATTTATAATCTAACAAATCTATTTCTATGACGAGGAACAAAATAACTGTCATCGAACTCCTTGTACCTAAACATTGTCGCGTTGTAAACAAACATTCTAACAAGCAATAATAAATTGCAAATTCGCACAACTCAAATAATGAAAAGTCATAAAGGGTTGGATCCGAGGGGAACCAGATTCAAGGTCAGAATGTACTATGGTGTATCGTAGATAGGACCGAACCCCAAATGATTAAAAAATCTATACAGGGTGGATTTGGTCCAATGTTTGGGGCATCAATGTTATTATGCTAAAACTAACAATGTGTTTGCCAGTTTGTATTTTGAATGTTTGGTTTTTCTCTGTGCTACATTTAATAGCTTGAAAATGTGAAAGTTTAACTTTAAGAATGAACATAAATAACTGAATTGCAATGTGGTACAATAATCATAAAGAATGTACGATTTAAACACGTCCGAGTATTTTATTAATTTGAAATATTTTAATAAAGTCTGTATGATTCGCGCTGAGGTTGGAATTTGCTGTTGTTTAATTTCACCGCCAAGTGTTTATTTGCCGGATGCTGACATTTTAATATTTCTCTTAAGCATACTATTAAAACTTATTTAAAAAATGTATTTTGGATATTTTCATACAAAAACTTCTATAAGTATTATGTCTTCATAAATGTTTTTTTTTTTAATATCTTGAACCAACATTTTATATGTTAACCTGGCACTTGTCCGACATAACGTATTTGTTACCAACCAGAAGACACAAACTCAGTCTAACATCTACAAGTAAGCTACAATACAATCTCAAAACTGACCACAAGTAAATCAGCATCCTGTATATTTAAAATACAATATAATATGATTATCATGCTGTCCCCCTAACACAGACAAAATCGATACCGTCTGCATGAACGTATATGCAAAATAATGCGAAGCGACGGCGCATTGCGGAAACTCCTTCTAATGTATGCGACTTGAATACGTATCATACGGTTGTGGAAATGTGAAGAAATTCAAAAGGTATTTTCTTGATACTTTTGATTCTTTATTCATATTTATCACGAATGTGTTGGTTTGTAGTCCAATGTGTGGAATGGAAGTGGACGTGACTGCAGTAAGTTTTATGATTCAGCTGTCTGTGGTTAATTTCTAATGGTGAAGTAGGTACTTATTTTTACGTGCCTAATTTACGACTAAACCGCTTACTAGTGATTCGGTAAATAACAATTCTAACATTCATGTTAAAAACATGATATTTTTTTTCGTTAGCCTGCGTTGTCCCACTACTGGACAAAGGCCTCCCCCAAACATTTCCAGTCCTCTCTATCTCCTGCAATTTCCCACCAGTTGTGGCTGTAGGCATCTAGGTCGTCCCGCCAGCGCCTCCTAGGTCTACCCCGAAGACGCCGGTGTAAAAACATGGTAGGTAGCAAAAAATCTTGTCTTGATTTTGTCTCGATGTCATTTAACTAAATGTATTTGACTAAAATATTTTTTTGGTTATCACAATAGAAATATCGATACTAATGAGGTGTATTTGATAAAAACTGAATTAAATTTAATCAGATTTTCAATTTTGAGCTATAATAAGCTAAGTTCAACCGTGGACAACTCTTAAATCTAAAATATGTTAGCATATTTTTTTAGTTTTTTTTTTAATACGATATAAATGACATATTTTATTGTTCTCCAACCGTTACATATACTTTAGGCATCAGACGCAGTACCTGTTTGTAGCGATACAACGATACAGGGAGTATTTACAGTGATTGCTACGTTATATTTATGTACTATCTAAACATTATTTATTTACTTTCTGTACCAATTCTATATATTTTAGGAATCTACGTGGTGGTAGCTGTTAGAAATGATTTATTATATAGTGAGTTTTTACAATGATTAATAATAGCAGCCGTGGATTTAATATATGTCCCACTGCTGGGCTCAGGCCTCTACTCATGATGAAAGGGGTTTCGCCATAGTCCACCACGCTGGCCAAGTGTGGATTGGTAGACTTCACACATCTTCGGGCACTTTTAAGGCACTCTTAGGCTTGTAGGTTCTCATGATTTTTTCCTTTACCGTAAGCGAACGATAATTTATATGATAAAAACATAAATATCTTCGAAAAGTTCGTGGGTTCGAACCGGAGACCTTTGACTTCGCAGTCCTACGGTCTCCCATTCGGCTATCGCTACTACAATGCTTGTTATGTAATATTTATGTAAATTGTCTAACTATTATTTCTTCTGAATTGTTCTGCAACATTTCCATATACTTTAGGCATCAGACGTACTCCCTGTATCGCTACATTCAGGTACTATGTTTGTATACAGGGTGTATTTACTGTGATTGCTACGTAATATTTATGCGGCGACGCGGCCCGTGACCGCCGGAACTATGCGTTTGTTCAAAGCACGCTTTTACTTTGAGCTGTCTGGCAAAAATTGTGCAGTTTGTTTATCGTGAACGTAAAATATTGTGGGAAAATGGACAGTACTGTTATTTTGTCAACCATTTTAAGAGAAAAAAACGGGGAAATGGTTAATTACCCATCGATATGGAAATGTGTTTTATTGTAATAGTATTTTCGCGTTGCGATTGATATAGTTGTCTTGGTATATGTATACTTTTTAAGTCTCTAAAATGAGGTACAAAATTTTATCCCCAATTCGCTTTTTTATCGGATGTCTTATGTGAGATAAAGTTATCTTTAATTTTATTGTATAATGTAACCACCAATATATATTAATAAGTCACATAACATACAAAACATAACATCACGCCTATATTACCCAGAAGGGTGCGGCAGAGATGTACAACACCCACATTTCACCTGTTATGTTTAGATCCTATGGGATACTGGTTAAATCTATCGCCATCAACTGGGCACAATTCCAAGTCCGTGCTGCTATTGTGAATATCTGTAAATATGACGAAAACTTTACAAATAACACTTTTCCCGACCCGGGAATCAAACCAGAGACCTCGCGGTGAGAGGCGCATACGCTATCCACTAGACCATCGAGGCAGTCATTACAAAAAATTACCAATCAAGTAATTAAAAAAAAACCAAATGTTTTATCCACCAAAAATAAAAAAACTTTAATAGCACTTAAATCTGAAAAACAAAAACATTTTTCAAGCTGACAAGAAACTTAAGCACCATTACTTTAAATCACCCGATTGTCTCAAACATTGTTATCTATAACACTTCATTGACGTCGAATGCACTTCTAACCGGCGATAGTGTAATTACATTAATGTTTAAAAAGGCGAGGTTGTTAGAGTTAATGTGACTCTAGCTAGAAAGGTGAAGGCAAAGAGCTTTTTCTTTTATTACCGATAGCAGTAAATACGTTAATTAGCTCAATCTTGGTAGACCTTATGTGAAAGAATTTCATACGTAATATGGGTTCAACTTTAATATTATTAAAGTTTGTATCTATTTTTATAAATAACTCATATCTATTTGTCTATTCTGGAACCCTTATGTATTCAGTAGTATACACACATTGCTTTTACTCCTTTATTTTCTGCTTGAAGTGTAAGATATTGCAACCTTATAAAATATTAATATTGAAAAATAGACGCCAACAAACATGTATTTTAGTGTTTGAATGCATGTTTGCTGGCATCATGTGATAAGTAGCCGTGAGTACTTATAACTTACCACGACCGTTTGTATCATCAATACAAATAAATAAAATCGAAGGGTCTGTTTTTAATGTCAAAAAACAATGTTTTTTCAAGTGTAAAGTGGTTTGCAAGACACCATTGCAAAAAACTACAGTTTTAAAAAAAATTGTAATACTTAATACAACAAATTCCACGTGAGCGAAATCCCAGGCAAAAGCTAGTTGTAATTAAAACGACTACACTCATAGGGCAAAAACATGTGCCTTAATCCTCCAACGATTTTTTCGACAGCATAAACTATACATAATATATAATAGTTAAAAGTAAAACGTGGTTTAGCTATAAAACATCCCCAGACGACAGTTTGTTCGAAGAAATCGTGCACTTGAGATAAACTCTTTGTTACAGTACCTCTTAATTTGTTCTCAACGGCTAATTTAAATAAAATACTCATTTGTGTATTTGTTCTTTGAATATTCTTTAGCTGCAGTATTTTTTAATTTAAACTAGATGTTTTCTTGACGGTTAATTGGACTTATTTTACTAAATGTAATATTTTATGTTTACTGATTAAAAAATAAATGTACTGACTGAAATTAGTATCAACATTTCTTTTAAAGATTTTTTTCTCGAAAAGCTTAAAAGCTTTTTACAAAAGCACGCTCTAATAATTTAAGTATTAGTTCTAATCTATTGTGATTGAGGATTATTTTTATATTATTGTTAGACAAGATATTTTTTGGTTAAGTTTAAATTATTTGATTTAACAAAGGTGCACTATTTACGAGCAAAGCTTAGTTAAAATCAATATTATTATCCTAAAAGGCCATGTCAAGTATGACCTTTTAATTTTGGTATAATGAACTTTACCTGGTAAATTCCTATTGACAGAGTATTATACTGGGTCTTAGTCCGGATATAAATTTTGAATTTGCTTGTGGAATTTGGTGGTGGTAGAGCTCTTGTGAATGAGCTCGAGGGCGGCAGCACCACCATCTCACCTTTAACCTGCCGCCAAATAGAAGTGCTTCCATTACTGTGTTCCGGTTTGGTGGTGAGATCAGGCCCTGATGTGGATTGTTGATGTCCATGGGCTGTACTCCACTTACCATCAGGTGGGCTACACGTTCGTGCGCTGTGGGCGTAGTATAAAAAAAAAAACAAAAAAAAATATATATTATGAAAGTAGTTGTATAAAATTAATGCATGTATTGATGTAATTGATGGATTGCATGCATTTGAAATACACGGATGTTGTTGATAAGAATAATAACATAACATCACGCCTAATATTACCCAGAAGGGTGTGGCAATGGTGTACAACACCCATATTTCATCAGTTATGTTAAGATTCTATGGGATAGAAGGAGAGCCTAACACCATCCACCGGGCGGAATCCCAACTCCGTGATTCTAATATGAATTTCCTAACAAAGACCCGGAAATCGAACCCGAGACAACGGTGAAAGGTGCATTTGCTAACCCCTAGACCATCGAGGCAGTATAGAAATCAGGTTGTAAATATTTCGAGTAAACCAATCAACTTTTGCTGAGCTTGCATTATAATAATTATTTATTTATTTAATTGGCACACACAAAAAAAAACAGTAGGTACATAGTAGGACACTTAACATAGGTTCAAAAGAAATCAAAATATAATGTTCTGCTGGTAATTAAAATAGGAAATCCTGTGCTATAAGTACCAACACCTTCCAGTTTCACAAATAAGTAAGGCACAAATAGGAATGCCTACTCATTATAAAAAATTTGTCTAATTTTTATAGTGTGAGTTAATTTCAAGCTATTGGTTTCGTAATAAAGATATGATTTATATACGCAATGAGCAAAAACTACAGTGAGCAAACACTTGATCTTGAAGCAATTACGCCCTTAATGGCACATAATTGTTTCCTTTGAATATTTTATAACTCAAGGGCCATTCCTAATTAAAATAATGCACACAAAGACTCCTTAGTCACGCGTCACGTGACCTATTGTAATATAAATACAACTTGATATGCAAAACATACCGTTTGCTTTACAAAACCGCTGGAGTTTTAAATTACGAACAAACTTGCGAATTATTTGGTACGATGGTAAATAAACCTCCTTTTTGTACTATTTTAGTTTTAAATAATCAACGACTTGTTGGTTATTGGTGCCTAGGCTATGAATAGTAAAACGATGCGTGTATTACTTTATATTATTTAATGTACAATGTAATTAACTATAGATTAATAAATTAATAAATAAATAATTCTTACAATAGGATTTATATTTATAATAAATAAATAAAGCGATAACCGAGTGGGAGACCGTAGGACTGCTAAGTTAAAGGTCTCGGATTCGAACCCCCGGCACACATCTCTCGTCTTTTCGAAGATATGTGTGTATTTATCATATAAATATTATCGCTTGCTAACAGTGGAGGAAAATATCGTGAGGAAACCTACATGCCTTAGAGTGCCTAATAAGTGCTCGAGAGTGTGTGAAGTCTACCAACCCGCACTTGGTCAGCGTGGTGGACTATGGCCTTATCCTTCTCATCATGAGAAGAGGCCTGAGCCCAGCAGTGGGACATGTACTAGCTACAGGGTTGTATTATAAATAAACATCCAGACACCCTCCCATTTTTTTCATGTGTAATTAAAGATTTTAGAGACAATATACATTCCGTACTTATACACTATTTTCTTTCGATTGTTCGAGGCCACACGTTCTCAGAGTGCTGGTATTTATTTTGGCCAGAAGTTGAGCATTGCCATACAACGTGGCAATGCTGCCAGCATTTTGGGAACGTTGCCCACTGGCAGCGGTCTTTTAGACTAAGTTTGTACATAGTTTTAGATGTAGTCATTTGTTTTCTTCATTAAATTTAACTATACCAATCTAAGCTTCTTACGCGTAGAACGCTTGAAAATTATTTTTTTTTAAATCTGAATTCATAAAATTTTGTAGAAAAAAGCATTGAAAAAAAATACATGCGGTTGCTCATTATTTTTCGTTCAAATGGGTTCTCTAGTTTACTTAACAGTTTTTCAAAACTTATCTTTATTACAATTGTACGAATAGTTTATAACTTACTTTAGTTACCACTTAGCAAATCCCTTCTTTTTCCTTGAAGCTTTTCAATAGAGAAGAAGATAATAAAGTAGTAACTTAAAACTTTAACTTATTAAAGGTTAAAACTAAATTTTAATGGATTTTGCTTCAACATTAAGAATTGCTGAATTAAATTAAGCATTGAAAACATCTCACAATATCTTCGGGGCTTTGAGTTCGTCCGAGGTCAAATATATAGGTCATTTAACTGCGTAGAACGTGTTGATATCGTATTATTATATAGACAAGAATGTACAGTACCTCAGTAATATTATTTCAGGTGGTTTTGTTATCATGACCTCATTACTTGACCATTTCATTATTCACTCATATTTATTATTGGGTTACCACTATTTTTGATATTATGGTAGTGATATTCCTAAATTTTAACAAAAAAGTATCTCACAAAGATAAACACAAATTATAGCCTAGATAGATATTTAAGGGATAAATGAGCGCTCGACGCATGTTTACGAAATTTACGTTGTGGGTAATTAAAATTTCACTTTGTTTTGCTTACGATTCATTGTTCTGCTTTACTTTTTAATATATAAGTCTGTTTGTTATACTTTGTAACACATTGTGGATAGCTATAATTGGTTATTATTTAGTAATTTATTAGTATGTGATTACGCTTGTAAGCGCCTGTTGATATCCCAAATAAAAAAATGCTTCTAATCAGAATTTTGAAAAAATGACATCAATTGTAGTATTCACCAATATTAGAGCCATTTTGTTAGGTTCTGACGAAAATACAGTAATTAGCTAGCTGAGTAAGCTGTTGTTAGTAATTCCTGGCCCAATTATTTTAATTTATTCTTAAAATGAAACTGCAAGGCACCAAACACTAGCATCAGAAGTTTTTATCTCTATATCCCAAAATACCATGTAAACAAAGCGCCTATCCATAACCGAACTATCAGATTTATTCCTATATAGCCTTTTAATAGCGTTTGGAAGGACAATAAAGATAGATCCATTATGCGAAATTGGCGCCGCACTACGTGGCCATAACACATCGGCCCTATAACGCTCTAAGACAGGTATAAGCCATTAGGGAATAATAAAATACCGTTATCGAACCATTAGGTGCTCGTAAAATAACAGTTATTCATAATATAATAATGTGATGGATGTTAATACCCGTGTTTTTCCGACGAGATTGTTGTAGACGCTTTCGTAGCGATTCGAAGCTGCTCTGCGGAGTTCGTAGACTGAAAGTTTTGATTGAATGCTACGGAATTGTAAAAGTGAATAGTTGGATTATTTTGTTATTGTCTTTCGTACTTAACTTTTTACTTTAAAATGTTTGATAGATAAAGCACCTTCAGATTTAAGATATATTTCATGTAAACTACTTTTTTTTATTATTACAAAACTAAATAAAAACATTATTTTTACTTAACCAACACTGAAAAAGTTTAGTACTTTGTTCAAAATCAAATCATCATCAATTAATCAAAAATTACAAACAAACATTTATGTTAAATTATTATTAAAAATGTGTCTTTATTTCGTACTTTCTCTTAAAAACTAATCGAATGGATGTTACTAATTCTGAAAAAACAATAAAGTTAAAATAAATATTTATTGTTTATAACTTAATCCGTTTTAAAGTCTTATCCAATTTTCTAAGGGATGTGACCTCCACTAACCTTTTAATACCACTTATGATAATGTCATTAGGTTCGGACCTAAGTTTATTCAGCTGGAAAACTAAAAGCCCTTAAAATTTACTTGAACCTTTACAAATCTTTTACATGACATTTAGACCTTTTATTAGCATATTTATTGTACTGTTATTCCTTGCAATCTATTTGTTGGTTTATTAAAATAAGCTACTTTGTTTGCAAAATGTTTCTAATTTTATTTATTTATGACAACGGTTTTAATATTTTTAAGGTTACATTTTTTTATTTCTGTTAATATGTAAGGCATATCGAAAATTAATAATTTGGCTAGGTTTTTACTTACTGTTCGGTTTGATGACGACGGAAAACGTAAACGCAGTAAGCCAAAATCTTTTCTAAAATTAAAAAAAAAATCATTACTTATGAAATTTTTACATTGTAGGAACGTGTTTTAAAAAACCGGTTTTTTTTTTATTTTATTATGTTGTTAATGATCAATTAAGATTTTTTTAAGTCAATTATTACCAGAGTTTTGTGGTGAAACTCACACCAATCCAGCCAGATTATTTTCTGATAATTCTTTTGAGGTAGAGCTGAAACGTTTAAACGTCTCCATGAATATATTTTACCAAAAATATGTGAACAAAGCTGATGCCCTAAAATGATTTAATGTTTACCAATTATAATGACATTAAACAAAATCCTGTCCTTCATTTTAATGAGGTAGATAATTATGTATCATTTGTGGAATAAACGTAAAATAACTACTGAAAACTGTTGTTTACAGTATATAATATAAAACTATAAATGTATGAATATATCACACTACATACACACAACGCTATATAGTCCTAAACTAAGCAGAGCTTGTACTATGGGCTAGTACCCATAGTACAAGCTCTGCTTATAGTAATAACTGATACTAATACATAATTATATACTTTTCTTTTGTAAATCAATACTTATTATACATAGAGACACCCAGACCAAGACAAAACTCCATGATATGTCTAGAGTAGGAATCGAACCCGCGACCACGACGTTGCAGGCAGGTGCACTACCCACTCCACCATCCGGTTGGCATTTACCTTTATTAATTGCTTCCTCTGTTCTAACCAAGCTTCAAATATGTTTGTCGTCAAATATTTTAAAAGCCAAACTTTAGAATATAATTATCTTCTGCAAAAGCGTTTATTTCCAATACTTAGCATCCACAACAATTTACCGGAATATTCTAAATAAAAATACATTATTTCCTACAATGTCAACGCCAACACTTTCAATATGAAAATAACTAGCATCAATCACTATGTCACCTGAATCGCAAATAGTTCTTTACCCTTCCATTTGTGACTTTTACCTCCCTGTTTATCCCCCTCCGCCAGAGGCTCTCAAGCTGGTTGCCGGCAAGTAATGAGATGCTACCGGTTAGTATTTTTTGCCAACTATATTCAATATAATTGTAGGTTTCAATAAATGTCGCTATAGTTACAATTTTCCGCGCAAATTTCTTTTATTTTTATAAGATCCAGACAATAACAAACACAATAAAAAAAAAAACAAAAAACCCGACTGCTTAAAAAAAAGAACTGAAAAGATAAAAACAAGTATAGCATAACATAACAATTTAGTTTGACATATGAAATAATGTCAAACTAAATTCTTTATGATGTTGCAGGCGGTGACGAACGAAGTTATATAGTAGTAACAAAGTATTGTTTGTGTATGTCAAACTAAATTGTTATGTTATGCTATACTTGTTTTTATCTTTTCAGTTCTTTTTTTTAAGCAGTCGGGTTTTTTGTTTTTTTAATAATTATTTTTTATTTCACTCTTTTTAGTTCTTTTAACCGACATGTTTTTTTATATCTATTAATTTGTAGAAATTAAATCTTTTTGAGATTAATGAGCCTTAATCGTGAGTTAAACTATCAAATGCAAAAACAATTATTCATATTCAATCGGCAGTTTCCAAGATTAGCGTTAGCGAACATACAAACTAACTTCCACCCACTTCGGGCGCGCGAGCGTGCCGATATATAAATTGGTAAATTGTGTTTAATCAGTAATATAAATGTGATAAGAAGTATATATTTTTGAAATGGTCTTTTCATGGCCTTTTATTTGATACCCATATTACTATGATGAAAAGAAAATCCATACCTCCCCCTCCTTTTTTTTCATTTGCCGGCGCCATTTTGAAAATTTATATAGCCTATGTCACTATCACTGTTTCGAAAAATTTAACGACACCTCATATGTCAAAATCCGTTTAGCCGTTTGGGCTGTAGGGCGGCACAAAGAAATAGACATACATACATACATACATACATACATACGCTCGAAAAACATAACCCTCCTTCTGACGCAGTCGGATAAAAAATTGCGAAATTGGTCCAGCCATTTACGCGTGATGCCTTGGCCAAGGGAAATAGAGATTAATTTATGTTACTTATCACATTATATAGCACACTCATCTATTTATATAAACTGTAAGTTCTCCGTGCAACCAAATTGTTTGAGGGCCACTGTCCTCCGCGTCAGGTTTGAAAGAAATCAGGCGTGTGATGCAAGGAAAACATACATCAAGTGCACAATGCGCCAGTAATAGAGTGCGATAGGACTTTAATATGGAAATTCATCCGTTACGCACGCTTCCCGTTTGTAATAACATGCTTGATCGATAAAGAGCTGAACTTGTTTTTTTGTATATTTTTGTCATCTGGCTGTGATGGGTTGGATAGGTTTGTTTGCATTCGCGCTTACTCCCAGCCCCGAACGCATGGATCTGTAGGTATACCTGCATTCAAGAGAACAAATCTACCCAAATTAAATCAGACTGGATTTTAAACTAAAACATAAAACTAATTAAATAAATTTAAATAATATTTCTGAAACTAAATTAGTTAAATACCTATTTATGTACAAAAAATAAAAGAAATGTAAGTCGTCAACAAATACCTCTGCATCATTTAGTAAAGTTTTTCTCTAATTTAGTTTAAGCTATGTTATTTTAATTATTTAATTATTTGTTCAAAGATCAATAAAATGTATTTATTTATTAACTGGTCTGGATTAGTATAACTACGTCACATAATTATTACAATGAGTTTTTCAAGTTAAGTATACTAATGTATATTTCCTGCGTTTCAATTTTGATATTAGAAATGTGCAATAGTTTTTATCACGATAACGTTATTTCCAATAGCAAATAGTGAAATATGGAAACATCTAGTTTAGTCTAGTTTAACTGTGACGCATAATTCCGTTCCATTAAAACTTTGACGATTACTGACGATAGTCGACATTCAATAAAAAGTTTTACTTATATTTTCCACTTTTTATGTCGACTGACGCAGTTGGTAAAAGTTTGATTTTGTTGCTGACAGTTCATATTGGCATGGGGATATTTCACCATTGTCGGGTTGACGAAAATATTGCTTGTAGTCTGAGTATCGAGGTATTTGGCAGATTATTTCAGCTTGTATTTAAATCGAAATGCGATGTTTGCAGCATACAGTAAACGTATACCGGCTTCTTGCTCTGTAAATATATTTTAGTTTGCGTTTGCGTAACAGTTTGCGTAAACGGATTGCGCAAATTTCAAATGTATGAAATTTTGAACATTTTCAGCATTCAGTAAACGTAAGGTACCGGCTTCTCGCTCTGTAAATATATTTTAGTTTGCGTTTGCGTAACAGTTTGCGTAAACGGTTTGCGCAAATTTCAAATGTATGAAATTTTGTGGGTAGCCGGCAAACTATTTATGCAAGTAACGAGCGTGTAGCCTTGCATTATTATGATTACATGATTCTACGATATTGTATTGTCTCAATTAAAAAAGGATCAAACCATAAATCTATACTTAAACCACCAAAATAATGACGTGAAAAAATATATGTTTCAACTTATTTTAATAGCGTTTCGATTTCAAAAGTTAAATGACCGTAGTTTCACAATTTAATACTTAGAATACGAGTCTTTCATTAAAAAAGTATTAAAGATTAATAACATGAATACAAACTCTCTTTGTATCAAAATAAATGTCTACCTTCAACTTAAATTTATATTAATAGCAGAACATAAATAAGAAATCCCCGCGTCATCTCATTAGTGTTCAATACCGATATTGCTTAAATGGATATTCTGTCAATATCCAATTTATTTGAATATTCATGAATCATAATAAATAAGCAATTTCGCAACGAATGCATTTTTCAAGTTGTTAGCATTATTGGAGAGTAAAAAATTCAATTACTTGTCGATATGATAGCTCGGATTTATTTATGTTGTTTATTTTTATCTGTATAATGTATTGAAATTATTTGGGTATCAGAAATGTGATTATAAATGATTGATTGCATTGAAAATGGTACTATTTAATTGTTGTCAGCTCTTTATTGAATGCATGGGATATACGTAGAATCCGAATTGTTTTTTAATTTGGTTGTGTTCTGTTATTTTATATAAGTCAAATTAGATTACAACTTTTTATTATACCTGCTTCTTTAATCTTACCATCATTGGCAGTTTTAATACTTGTATTATACTATCAATTTTTATTTTTATACTAGTATTTATTATTATTTATTTGCTCTTCTGTTATAAATTACACTCGCAAATTTATTTTTAAGTTCACATTTTATTTCATTGCCACTTAACATTCTTGTTGTATAGTCAACAACAGTATACCGTTCCTAGTAGGTACGTTAGCTAGCACAGTAGTGAGCTTTCCATCCACGTCACGTGATTAATTGGCAGTATTTACACACAAGCGATGACGCGACCACACAAAGCAATTAGTTAGGATACCTGTGACCTAAGGTATTGCCAGAAATTTTCAAGCTGACTGACCACGTAATAAATAGTTGCTACACAGCTTTTAATTTATTTTATGTCAAGATAAAATAAAACAAAGGCACATAATTTAATCGTTTTATTTCAATAAAAAATAAATAAATATCTCACAACTTACACACAACGCCATCTAGTCCCAAACTAAGCAGAGCTTGTACTATGGGTACTAGAATAACTGATACTTATATATATATACTTTTCTTTTGTAAATACATACTTATTATTCATTGAAACACCCAGACTAAGACAAACCCCTATGTTCATGCACACAAAGATTCGTCTTGAGCGGGAATCGAACCCACGACCTCGGCGTCGCAGGCAGGTAGACCCACTCCAACATCTGGTCTTCAAAGGTAATGTAGCTTCTGATTCCTTTATAATGTTATTTAAATATATTTATCCTTTCTTCCAAGTAGGTACAACATTACCAGGAACGTGACTAGAGAATCTCAAAACCAACAATCATTTTTTAGGATCACACCAACAAAATGTCAACGAAATAAATTATTCATGATCAGTCAACCCTTCTTTGAGATAATGTCATATGATTTATGTTGGAACAACACCTTAAGTGCCACGCCTTGAAACCTTGTTTAGTTTCAGACATACGTGGGCGAATTTATGACTTGGCAATAAAAATAGCAACCACAGTTTGTATGAAAAAGTCTTAAAAACTTGACTGAACGAGACATAAGTATGTAGTTAGAAAGACGCTGTATTTTTCAAATGTACTGAATTATTGTGTGTGAAAAATTGTGCACCATTTTTATTGAGCGTGAAGTTAAATTAACATAAAGTTTAGTTATTTTTATTGAGTAAACATAAGTAGCATTATGGTTCTTACTTTCATAATAAAATTTGTAAATCACTGGTAATAATAGATTTATAAGACATAACATATTATCACGTAGATTATACTTGGTGGCAGTTATCATATACATATATAGTGTATTAATATATTTTCTATTATTCTCTTATATCTCGGAGTGGGTTCGATTCCCACTTAAGACAAATCTTTGTGTGCATGAACATGGGGTTTGTCTTAATCTGGGTGTTTCTATGTATAATATGTATGTATTTACAAAAGAAAAGTATATATGTATTAGTATCAGTTATTCTAGTACCCATATTACAAGCTCTGCTTAGTTTGGGACTAGATAACGTTGTGTGTGGGTTGTGAAATATTTATTTATTTATATTGAATTATATGCATTCAAGCAACATAAAATAAAAAATGGGCTCACAACCATTAGCAGCTACACACCTCTAGAAGAGGTTTAAATATTTACGTTAATTTTTTTTTTTTGGACGTATTTTACGCCCAAAGATATCAATACTAAGCGTAAATATTTAAAACTCTTCTAAAAATGCAAAGAAAAAAAAATAAACAGTATGCCTGATTGAAATCGTAATATCAACATAACAAGTGTAACAGACAACGTTAATAAACCAAACGCAACTCCGACCCATCTCGTCAAAACCCAACAAATTACGTCGTAAAAAGACCTCAATTCAACGTCATCATTGAGTGATAACATCGAGCCTTCGCAAAGGCTTTTCAAATGAGGTATTACGCGATGTATGAACGAGGCTCCACCGCAGTTTGTATTCAAGCAGAGTGCCCGAGCACCCTTCACTACGTCCATAATGGATATTGGCAAACGGTTACCGATATTTTTACCCGTGGTTACGAACTGTTGATTTCAAAGTTAGACACATAGATCAAAATAAAGAATGTAGATGGAGTACACCGAACATGTAAAGTGAAGCCACAAAGTAAATACAAAATACATGACACAAGCAAACAACACGCGATACGGCACAAAGCCTACTTAGGAAATTGCTTTATGCATACCTATCAGTGGTGGGCACTGAAGAGGTTATGTCGGATTCTGCGGCAAAGCCAACCTACACAGCCTACCAACTAAAAGCACCACGATGTCCTTCTCCCGCATAATGACAGGAACAGCACAACGCCTACGATACTCATTAAGAAGAATGCACAAGCATTGTGCCATATAGCGTGATGAGCACTTTTAGTGTCACAGATTTATGTATTTGCTTTGGTAGCTTCACTTTGCGTGTTCGGTGCACTCTATCTGACTTTTTCCTTTTATCTATGGTTAGATATAACAATTTTCGTTTAGTATTCGGTGTAGAAGGTAATCATACTAATGGTTGTGGCCTGCAGTGTAAATAGAGACGGCTAATGGTTTCCGTGTCTGCATCAGAGTCATTAAACGACTAGGAACTGTGGATTATATTCAAATTAGACGTTTTGTTTGGGTGTGAAGGGGTAAGATATCCCTAGGAAATAGATGTCGAATTCATTAAAAAGTAAGACTACCACCAATTTGAGTAAATATAATGCAGATGCCTACCTAAGGTATGAATTACATGATTTATGATGACTCATGATTCAAGATTTCATGATGATGATCAAGATTACGTGATAAATTTCTTATCACGTAATTAAGCATAAAAAAACGCTTTGTCTTACCCGTTAAGGATATTTTTTTATGTCTATTTCAAAGGTTTGCTGGGATAAAATTCAATTTGAATTAAGCTTGCCTTTGTACATGGTAAATGTTTTATATTATGAGTTCTAATGTATTTTTATTTTGTACCATAAAGCATTAAGTAATAAAAATAAGGAAATATAATAAAAGTAATAAATAAATACAAGAAATAAGATAGTGATTAGCTATGAATATTTTTACATCAGTAACAATAACATGATTTTGTGAGCGTCTTACAATTTTTTTTTGTTTAACAAAATATCAAGTAATGTGTTTCTCAAAAAATATCCAAAACTTCTATCTATGTATAGTTCCCTAATTCATAATATTAATTTCATCTAAAGTTTAAGTAATTCAATTAATCAAAGTTCTAAAAGCTTAGTTCAACAACACCAAATAATAACTAAATGCTTCGCTATAATTTAATCTATACAAAATTTTATATGGCTGAGAAGTTTGTTTATTTGTTTGTTTGGTTGAACGCGTTTATCATAGACACTACTGATACGAATTTAAAAAATATTTTGTGTTGGTTAGTGCATTTATTGATGAAGGTTAGGACTAAAAATAATCACGCTACGACAAATAGGAGCAAAGTAGCAGGTAAAGAGAATAGCGACGTGAGCAGAGCAGTAACGTAAAACGCGAGAAAAATCGTGGTCAAAATAAGGATTCCCACGCAGACAAAGTCCCAAGCAACAGCTAGTACTTCATATAAACATATTTCATTTAATATCTGCCTTAAATTGGTTTTCTTGTCACGCTGCAATGTTTGGTAAGATCTATTTGATTATAAATTCAGATGATAGATCGAAGGTCGAGTTCTGTGAATGAACCTTTGTTATTATTATTTAATCAACATAATAATATGTGGCTTGTGTTCTGTTTGCTACTCTAACTAAACAATTTATAAATATATACACTGAATATCTTCTTCTTCTTACGTATCAATGGCATTATGGTTTCTCATTTTTTATTTAAATTGTTTTTGCCCAGTAGGTAGCAACTTCTACTCCCTTGCTTGTGGCTCGCATTAGGTCTTCACGGGTACATGTAGAAGGAGACAACGGGTACGAAAGCAGGTGAGCCATGTTTTGAATAGGGAAACCACAATTGCACGAGGTGTCATTGGTGTTTGTGATTTCCCATTTGGCTAGATTCTCCCTGCAGCGACCAACTTGTGTCCGAAGGCGGTTGAGAGACTTCCAGATTGGCCACTGCAGCCTACTTCCAGGTGGCAGGTGTTCGGCTAACTCAGGAAAATCAGCTAACTGAATATCTGATAGTGCAACTATGAAATTAGTGTGATTAGATATAGCACTAGCAACACGATACATCGGGTTATATACATATATCTGTGCCATGAGCTTATAACTTATTCTCTAGGAAATTGCTAGATTATTTTGCAACATTTATAATGAATGCTAGTTCACACACTTCTTTCTGAGATACATGTCAAAATATAGGTTTACGAACGCTTTTAAAAACAGATTATCAAAAAACTTATAAAAGTGTCTCTTTTTAATTTGTAGCAAACTTTTACGGGACGGGTAGCAAAGTCATTCACAATATTCATTCTATAAAACATAAAATATTACATTGCCTGCTTTTCAATTTGCTTTCCCAATATAACTTCCAACCGTTCAAAATCCCTCTATCATATCCATAAGCTATTATGATTTAAAACGGCCACATACGGGCGATATTTGTTTATTTTATACATTTTATTGGTACCGATGGGTATAAAGCCAGGATAAAATTTCAATTGGCAACACTGCAGACAGCGGTGTGTCTCACCAGTTTATTTATTGTGTTGGCCCCAAAGTACTGGTGTTAACTGGATTTTCTTACTAGATGTGGCAAGAGAAAGTTATGAAATATACATTTATTATTACATGTAATATTTATAGTGAACGTTTTTACTGTAACTGTTGATAAAAATTTGCTTTTATATCTATGGGGTTTGAAATCGGTATTTTAGTTATTCATTAAACATATTTTTTTTAATTCATTTTTTATGATTACTTCGTCACCTGACAGGCCAGTGCAATGGCATGACCAATGTTGCAATAGTTATTAGTTAGTAAAAACTACTGTCTACTATAAAAACAGTATAGTTATACAAACCGATCTTAAAATCTCATAAAATGGAGTCAAGTAAATTTACTTTTTTTCTAAGAAAATATGTTTTTATTATTATCATAGGTACCTTCTAGTAAAACTACATCTTCACAAGGGTAAGCCCTGTCGCTTCCACTCGAAAAAATTCAATCTTACCTAGCCACAGACAGTGAGGTCGCAATGAAAATCCCTAGAAAACGTGAAAATGCCCTCAAACCTTCGCAAACGAGATATATTTTATTAGAGACTGTAATTAATTCTTAATGATCTAAGCCTTTTGGATGTTGCCAATTTTTTTTAGGCTGCGCTTTTCGCTTTTCTAGGATTAGATAAATAATTGGTTTATCTTGGTGAATTTTATTACAATCCTGAAATTGGTCTATCTTTCTGATTATAGATATATTATAGATAGTAAAGTGTAGGTAGTCACGAAAATGTCTTCAAAAATGCTTTTTCTTATACAACTTATGTAGCAACTTTGTAGTCCACCGATAGCAAATGACAAATCTAGCTAACAAACAAGCAATAATTACATAACGTATCACGCCTATATTACCCAGAAGGATGTGGCAGAGGTGTACAACACCCATATTTGATCTGTTATGTTGTAGGTCTCATGGGATAGATGGAGAGCCTTAGCCATTCACCGGGCACAATTCCAAGTCCGTGCTGCTATTGTGAATTTCTGACGGTAAGTTTACAAATAACACTTTGCCCGACCCGGGAATCAAACCTAAGGCCTGGCGGTGACAGGCGCATACGCTAGCCACTGCACCATCGCGGCATATATAGGCACACAATAATTGTAGTTGAATAATTCAAGGCAAATCAAACCAAGGAGCTAAATGGCAATTATATGGCGTAATATGTTTCTTCTTTTTTCAACCGACTTCAAAAAAAGGAGGAGGATTAATTTATAATTCTGAAGTCGGTGCCAAGTAAACAATAACTCTGTATATCTATACAGAGTTATTGTTACCGTCATATCAATCCGCCGTAAACTTACCGTCATATCAATCTTTCTAACAACTATTTTCTGACTGAATATTAATTCTTAATTATCCGATTTACTTGGCACCGACTTCAGAATTAGGAGAATGTTAACTAATTTTGATTATTAGTACTCCATATTCTCTGTCAAAAATAAAAAATACTAGTGAAAGAATTACTTCGATACGTTAATTAGTTTCCGATTTAGAAGTAAAAAAGAAGGTTACGGTGTGTGACGTCATAGCTCTGCACTCTCTGTCTAGCTTACTTAGTCCACTCGCAGTCGCGCGCCCTTGCCGTCAAAATTATACTAAATACTTTTAAAAATGTCCAATCCAAATACTAGGCAATCTTGTGTTGTGCCTAAATGTATAAATACAGCTACCAATTCACCGAAAAAGCTGTTTTTTATAGTTCCAAAAGACGTTAAAATGCGAAAAATAGGATAAAGCCATGAAGAGGTTTGATCCATTTGAGATAAAATTACAGTTAATTGTTGTGAAGACCATTTTGACGTAAGTTTGTATAGTGAATATATTTTATGTAGGTACACTAGACCAACGAGTTAGGTATGTAGGGAAAAAACTTTAAAGTCATAGTAAAGACTGACTACACTCGTTATGGATAAGTGAGTTACATATCTAAATAGTGGGTATATTATACTTATTAAATATGTAATGCCCACATGCATATCTATTGTAGTCAGTTTTCACTATGATGTAGAAGTTTTTGCCCTGCATATCTAATTGCTAGGCCCACTGTACATAAGTAATAATAATTATTTTCACCTTATAATGAAACAATTTCTAACCGGATTAATTGCGTGTTTATTGATTTTACATTTGCAGGAAAAATGTAAAATCAATAAGTGTAGGTACCTACGCGATTAATCCGGTTAAAAATAGTTTCATTATAAAATACAGTGATCGTGAATACTTAGGACATTACTATTATAATCTTTTGTAGTTAACATTTATATCATACCTATAAACATCAAATCTAGTCAGAGGTGCAAAACCTTTGGTGTCAGAACTTTCCGTTACGTTTTTCATTAAAATATCTTACAATGCAGCTGTTGCGTTATCCTTTGTTTTCTATACAAGTTTTAATCTATACTAGACTGTGCCCACCGCTCTGCTCGCGTCGGCTAGGAGTAAGATTTTTTTTTTGTTTTGGATTGAAAATGATATGGAAAACTATATTAAATATAAGTTGGTCGGGGGAAGAATTAAATTAAAACAGGGTATAATTCCACACAAATACAAATTTCAACAGGAAAAGGAAGATAAACCTCAGAGATCTGCTGTGCAAAAACGTAATCGTATAGAATATTATGAGAAACTATTTAATAAAGATAAAACTTCGACGTTAGAGAAACCTCAAGAGATATTTATTGTTAGCTGTGAACACGAAATAGTAATAGAAGATCCATTTAGTTTCGGAAATAATCACCAGTGTTTAGAAATATAAATAAGAGGAAAATAATATTTTCACCAGATGCAGTATCTTTTGTTAGTATGAACGACACATCATCTTCAAACGCCTCTTCACGTGAAATGTTTAACCTTAATCAAGAATCAAAGCACCCTAATGAAGATTCAGATTCGGAATCGGAATGCAAAACTTTTTTTAGAAATAAATGGCCTTTGACCTTGGCCAAAAAATACAAATAAAAAAGGTTTAGTACATCTATAACGTTCAACCCACTACATCTACATCCTTAGTACCTATCCTACTTTCTCCTAATATTATAAATGCGAAAGTTTGTGAGTGAGTGTGTGTGTGTGTTTGTTATCTTTCACAAAAAAAACTACTGAACGGATCTGGACGAAATCTGGAATAACACATAGGCTACTTTGAATCCTGGGAAAATGTACAGTTCCCGAGGGAAACGGGGGCGAAGCTGCTGGCGGAAGCTAGTTTGCAATAAATCAATGTATGTATTCATATAAATTTACTAAGAAGAGCGGTTCCTTCCTATATATACATACGTACCTAACCAATAGCTACCAAACTATAATACAATATATTTGTTGTCTTTAACGTAAAAAAATATTGGTAGGTAGGTACTTCTACTATTTGAGTTACATTCTTCCATTAGATTATAACATTAAAAAAAAGTTATTGTCGCGTGCTCCGAGGCGGACGTGTAACACGCTATTTAATAATTGTATTATTAATGTAAAGCGCGGCGTAAGCCGACGCTCGGTAAATTTGTTGCTATGAGTGACCCACTTGTGGCAAATGAGCTGCTGGCGTTCCTACAACAGAGGCTGGACGTGATGGACGAGGTGTCTGCCGTTCAGATCTGTGTAAGTAGCTTCAGCGAAGACGACATTGCAGCTGCTAAGCTGTTGCTGTTCCGGTTGCTGAACAAAAGTGACCAGATGGTATCTCGTCGGCGTGACGGGACAAAGAAAAGTTTGCAGGACATTATTAACCTGCTGAAGGAGACTGATCCTGACGACGTGCCAACGTTTGTGGCGAAGGAGCTACACAAATTACCTGTAGTTACCTACGACCAAATCGATGTGTCAAGCATGCTCAAAGACATCGTCTTTTTGAAGGCAAGTTTGACTGCCGTACAGAAGAGGCTGGATGAATCCCAGAATTTTTTTTTTTTTTTTTTTTTTTTTATCGCAGACTTGCGTTCTGAAGTGGAAGAATTGCGCAAGTATGCGCCAGTAACTGGGTCACCGGCGCGTGTAAACAACGTAAACACGCGTCGAGGTGCATGCCTCGATACATCGGCCGTCAGCTTCGCGTCAGCAGTTTTGTCGCCGGCACCGCATGCTGATTCTGCGATATGCGCTGCGCGTGCGTCACGTAACCCCGCGCCTGCCCCGGCAGCTTCTCCCCGCGCCGCTGCTCGAACAACACAATTTGCTGACTCACCGGTCATTGCGAGCACTCCTACTGCTCCACCGGTTAAGCATGCGCCTACACAGGCAACAAATCGGGCTGAAGAGGATGGCTTTGTGACGGTGCAAAGGAGGAAGCGCCGTGCACGCAACGTGAAGAACAGCTATGGCAAGGCACCTGTAGACCCGAAACATAGGGTGCGTGCCGCCGCGCCGAACACCCCGGTGTTTATCTCGCGCCTGCACTATACCACTGAGGCAGAGGATATCGCGAGATATGTCAGCCAGAAGTTGAATCATGTACTAAGAGTGCAGCTGTTGGAGTCGCGCCACAACGTCAACTTCAAGGCGTTCGTGGTGAGAGTGCCGACATGTTTGCTGGAACAGGTGCTTGATGAAAGTTTTTGGCCGCAGGGTGTTGTTTTCCGTCGCTTCCGCGGAACTATACCCCAGGAACGCACCAAGACTTAGTGCAAAGGAAGTGTACTTATAATTATGTATTTTTAGGTTAAGGTATTTATCTATGGGCCTATGCAACCTGAAATAAATGATTTATTTATTATTATTATTATATATCACTCATTTAATCTTTTTCTCATTTTTTATATGTTTAAATATAAATTATAAAAGTAAAGTACATTTAAAAATATAAAAGTATAAAATTTTACATTTTTAAATATAAGTACTAAAAAATATTTAAAAATATAAAAAATAGTACCCCACCGGCATCGGGTACAGGGACCAAACTACCGATGGTTAGGGCTCCATAGAGAGGAACCTCCTCACAATGCGTGCCGTGTCCAGTAGTACCGCCTTCTGCATCAGACCCTTGATCCAGCCACCCAACGCGAGTCTCTTTAGGTGTTTGTCGAGACTCTTTGCTATCAGTCCGTTTACGGATACGACTATCGGTACAATAATAGCCGAGTCATTATTATTATTATTATTATTATTATGACATTAGTTGGGTATTTTGTATTAATAAAACAATTTAGAACAGATAAACTATTAAGCATAGGAGATGTAGGCAATCGGGATCAGTTGGCAATCGTGATCACGTAAATAAAACAATAACCAAACACGAGCGAGCGATTGAAACATAGCTACATGCTAGCCGAGGTCCAATAGCGTGCGTTGGCGGCGGCAGCGGCCAGTGTCCGCCACGCGCTTGCGTGTGACACACGTGAACACGTTTCGAGCCATTTTGATGTAATTTTTCGTCTGCATTGTTTTGATGGTAAGTTACGAAATAATTGGGTTTTCATTATGACCACGGTATTTTATTTGAGCCGTAGTATTAGACGTCCTAATTTGTTAACGTAAATTTCTTGCTTCCGTCAAATCTTCTGCTTTGGTATTTTTTTCCCGATGTTCTTAATGTAGGCAATTGGAATCAGGTGATCACCATTGCCGACACAAAGTAACATTATTGAAATTGTCATGTTATTGGTTCAGATGGTGAAAGTACGTCCGAGAAAGACAACCAAAGCCATCTGGACCATGGATCAGCTATAGAAGGGTGTCAAGCTAATCGATGAAGAGGGATATACAATGAGAAAAGCTGCACTAAAGCAGCTTAAAAAAGAGAATGCGATTTCTTTATGAAGGGCCATTTAGCTGAAAGAATAACACCGTATGATGTAGCGTCGTTGGTTAAAAAGGCATTTTCCGATTCTTCAATTGCGCCACTATAAGCAAAGGCAAAGCAGGGTTTAAGACTACGGGTATATTTCCACTGAACCCAAACGTCTTTACAGATGAAGATTTTGTAGCTGCTGAAGTCCTGCAATCTGAGCCCAACGTAGTTGAAGATGTTGATCCCACAGCAGTACAACCATCTGCTGCTGACCCAGAACGACACAGTCCTATTCCTAGTACATCCAGGGTTTTTAACATACGTACACCTGAACATACTATAGCGTCAAAGTCTGCACCTAAGCTGCCATTACCGATTTCATCCAAATGCCCAAGAAAACTCCTGCCCTTAAGACAAGACAAGGAAGAAAGAAACAGCATGCAACCATTCTGACTTCAACGTCAATTAAAGATTTCCTGGTTGAAAAAGAAAACAAGAATTTCTTCTTGTTTTCTTTTTCAACCAGGAAATCTAAAATGGAAAAAGTGAAGGAAAAAGGCATAGGAAAGAAGAAGCCAACGGCGTTGCCGAAGGCTGCTGCTGCTAAAGTAAGGAAAAGAATTCTACGGGTATCTAATGAGTCATCATCGTCGACGTCTGAAGTCAAAACAGATGATTTATGTCAAGATGGCAGAACGATGATGCAGAAGACCCTGGAAACCAGTGTCTCATATGTAGTGAATTCGGAAGAGACAACGAAATGTGGTTTCGTTGTACTTCTTGTGGGCTTTGGGCACATTCAGAGTGCACTGGGTGGGCATCAGCCCTTGATTATTTATGTGACCTGTGTTGAACTCAATTGTAAACACGCTGATCACCATTGCTTACCGATGTTGACAATGGTGATCAAAACTGTTTTTTTTTTAAATGACTACTGTTCTCAAAATAATTATTATATGTGATTTAAAGTGATCTCAATTGGTCGTACCTTAACCAAAGTATGCAAATGACCAAAAGTAATAAACGATTTATTAATAAACATGGTTTTATTCCAATTATTGCTTAGGTGATCCCAATTATATACATCTCCCCTAAGTAGTAGCGCGGAAAGGTCACACACCTTTGCATTTTTATTCGTCGCGTTTCGGTGGCAACGAAGTCACTATTTGTTGATAAATAATGCCATTTAAAACCATTAATCCATCTATTTTAGGTAGATTATCCGCTTGCTCTTTTTCGAATCCTTTATCCATTTTATTAATCGAATAATATTTACTATTATTAGACTAGTAACTTATTACTCGAACGAAAACACAACAAACTGTGCGGCCCTCGCAGCGCGTTGCAGAGTTATGACGTCACAAGCGGTCACGTGACTGTTAGCGGGACTCGATATTTTTCGAAACTTTGAATGCCTATAAAATCAAAACTACTAGGTATTTTTGACTACAACAAAAACTAGTGCATTTGTATACATACAGGCTTTACTGAGATAAAATTTCAAGCGATTTGGCATACCTAGTAACATTCTTCATTATTAAATAATTTCTATTTAACTAAATGAAAAAACGTATTATTTTGTGCGAAGTAAATTTATTTTTTGCTTTTTAGTTTACCTACTTTTTGAAGTCGGTTTTTTTTTTGTTAAAAATTATTTTTTTTTGTAAACGACGTCCGCAATAGGAATAACTCCTGTATCGCGGGGGTGTTCACAATTATACATTTCACACACACAAAGCACACAGTCAGAAAAAATCTTTGCGAATCACACAAAGATTTGTCCCATGTGGAAAAAATATTGCTAAATAGCATCGGCGCAATAAAATGTCAAAAACAGTGTAAAAATCAAATAAAGCTACAACTGTATTACATGCATAGAAGGTAAATAATTCGAGCGATACAATTTTTATCAGGCTGTCGGCCATAAATTTAGGCTTACAAGCTAAAATCGCTGTTGGAGCGAACGGGCAATGAGATAAATCTTTGAAAGCATCATATCTTTTTTATTTAGGGGGTCAATTATCGTGATGCGCTGGTTGTTTAGAAATGAATTTGCGAATTTGGGAGGGTGGCGTTGAGTATTGAGGTATGGAGTTGCTGTTATCTACGTTTGGACTCTTTTAAATAACGATATTTTGGTGACGGCTTGTTTTGGTTAAAATATATTTGTAACATGTTTTAATAGGCTGCGACAATTGTAGTGGCTACCATCAGGTAAGACGAAAAATGGATATATGTATTTTTTTCGATAAATTTTTGTAGAAAAAATTACACATATTATTATTCGACTTACCTAATAGTAACCACTACAGTTTTCGTTTTTGTATCTCACACGAACTTTCATATATTTAATTAAATTATCAAAATTGTAGAATAATAATACGATAAAAATAAATGTGGGCTAATATACCCGACATTTTACTCCGTCAAACCTATTTTTTTCTTAAAATGTATGAGCTGAAAATAGAAATAAACTAATCACTTTCAAAGTACGAACAATTTATCTCAACTAAGTATATTTTTCTACAATAAGCATACAAAGACATTAAAATTTAGTAGTTGTCCAACATAATCGCATATTACTTTTAAAAGTAAACCACTTATCGTGATTATTTTTCCTCCAGAATAATGTTAAAGAAATATCAGCTAGATAGACATAAAAGAATAATGAGAACTATCAAAGTGTACTCGCCGTACCTAATTCTATTTGTTTTTGTTGTAGAGACCAATTTGGATTATATCCAAATACGATTTTTATGTAATAAACATTAATAAAATTACACTTTGCTCTACTAGCTGACATCTAAAAGAAAATTATGGGGTTCGAATTTGACCTACGTCTGCTCTTTCATCTTAGGATCTTTCTAAATATATTTCATGTTTGTATTTCTCTATTTTGTATTCGATTGTTTTTTTTTTAAGACGACGCCCACACTATGAATGACTCCTGTGTCACGGGGATGTTCACAAACATACATCTCATTCACACAGAGCACACAATTGAACATCAAACAAAATTACTTGACATTATTTTTAATTTTATCAGGTTAAACACCCTGTTAATAATTATATATTTTGCTTACTGAAATTATTAAAAACTAAACAGCATGATTCTCACAACTGACTTATAGCGCTTTTTCCATCAAAAGATTTTAAATCGCATTTACATTCACCATCTGTCTACAAGTCAGTTTGAAACTTTTTAACAAACTAAAGTATACAATGCAGAGCGATAAGTACGGAATAAATTATTCATGCGCATATCAAAAGATGGGCGACGTATACCAGAATAATCTCCGGTGATTTACGATGCTACAACGCTTGTACTATTTGTGTAGCATCTACGTGTAGTAGGGATGTAAGCCAGGACTGAAGTTTGTATTTCGATAGAAATGCAGTGAATCGAAGGAATAGTGCTACTTTATTGTCATGTTTGTAGATTAAACTGAGAATGCTGATTCAGCACGATAATACCAAAAGTTTGTCAGCACAAGAACGTTAATTAACTAAACACCGTATTGACTATAAGTTTAAATCAGAAGAGTTTAAAACAGTACACTTTATAATCAATACAATAACGTCGTGAAATTATCAATACAAACTATAGTAAACGTTTTGCGTTGTAGAAAAGTCCTGATGAATTATGATTGAATTTTGTTACACCAGATCATCTCTGTTTATTTAATATATATAAAAATGTATTTAACAAAGGCTATCATCTAGAGGTATCATCTTGAAACAACGTAAAAGGAACAAAATTAAACCCTGTAACATCTAGTTAGTGAATTCTAGTACATTTTATTTAAACGTGCAGTTATTTAATTTCAAGTTAATTAGGATCCAGACGACGTAGATGGAGCACTATGAGTCCCTGGGGGAAGTTCACAATCTAGATAATTAGGATTATATTCCAACAGAGATGTGCTATGGAGCTATTTAATGTTACTAGCATGTGTAAGCTCAGCTATTAACCACATATTATGTACGAGTAACAAGTAAGATGTGTGTGAGGCAGCTCGACCTATGTGACATATTGACAGTAGGGATGTCCACTCGTAGCAAGCATCCGTTCATACAAAAAATATAGCTTAGCTTAACCAGTTACCACCAGTGATATGCTACTTCTTCATTCATCTACAATTCTACATAACGAACGAATGTGATTGGTGGATTTCAAACACATCCGAACCCACACGAAACATAGCGCGTCTCTAATGGAAAAGCATTACATGGCCACATGTACACTAGAGCTGTGCTCGGCTACATTGGTTGAGCCTAATTTACATAACAAAACTAGTGGCGTAAAATTAACGCGTGCACTGTAAAAGTTTATTAAATTATTGTTCCGACATTAATATTTTAAAAACTTTCACAGGGTAAACACAAATTTCGTAATAATAATAAGGCCTTAGTATTTGTTCGTCAACAAACCTAGCTATGCGCGCACAGAGCTGAGTTTTTTCGAACAACAAAAACATAGCATCGCAGCCGAGTGCAGCTTCGGTGGATACGCAGCCTTATTGTCAAAAGAGTCTCGTTGGGAGTATTTAATGACGTTTGCTGCTAATAAGAGAAAAGTGAATAGTTTTTAATAAACCACGCTTTATGTTTCATATGAAACAAGTCATTAGTAGGTTGATTTGTAAAGAAATTAAGCAGCTTGATGAATTTGATTTTATATGTTGAATGTTTGTCACTTAAGTGTTGTATGCAAATAATATTATTCGTGTTTTATTTTTCATGGCTGAGTTCTTTGAGTTTTTAGATAAAATTTGACTCATCATTGTATTTAGCTCTTTAGAAATCAAATGATTGTGATACTGCCTGGGTTAATATTTACAAAATAGAGCGTTCGAGTGTTTGTAGTTTGTTTAAATAGACCTACACGGTTATTTGACCCAGTGTCTGGACTGGTCCATACAAAATTTGACAATTTCATTACGGCAGATAACCTTGTGGTTTTAAATGTTACTTTATCAGGTTACTTAAAAACTATAAGGACTCTTATGCCCCATTTGCTATATTTTATAAACACATTCGTAATACTTCTTATGTAGTACTGAACAACATGATCGTAAAAGCAGTTCAATTTGAATGTTTGCATCCGCGCAAAGGTAAAAATACACTACATCTGTATATATTTTTCTCGTTTTAAAGTAGTTTCGCTTATCGGATCGTTTCGCTTGCCGGCACACAATCTTTCTAGACGTTTCTTTGAGACGTAAATACGATTTGGCGTGCTGAGTCCAATGAGAAGTGCCAAATGATTAGAATTGTGCTTCATGTGAGGCGTGGTGGACTTTATAGCGGACATTACTTAAGTTATACAATACATGTATAGGTAAGAAAAAGTAAAACGCTTACACTAAACTTGAGGCAAACATATATCGCGGCAGAACTTCTTATTGATTATTTTTATAGCATTTAGCCATGCTTAGCAAATAATACTAAGAAACATTTGAAAAATGATGGGACATGGGTTTCTTAGTATCGCGAAAGAAGTTTCACGGCTTCGAAATAGACCGCAACAAAAAAAGTTACATCAAATATTATTTGGAATTGATCATTGCTTTGTTGCTTTAAATTACCTTAATACTTATACTTAAATACTGCTCTCAAACTTATATCTAAATGCTGAAACATAGCTAGAAGTATCCCAGGTACCAGTATATCTCTGGTTTCCCTTCAAAACGCATAAATCTTTCGCCTTTTACAAAAAAAAAAAAAAAATATTAATGTACAATAAATTATAGAGGACCAAACCTAATATGTACTTGCCTTCGCTGACACTGCTTCCGCAACGTAATCCGTAGCGTAACGTGCAAGCTATAAGAATAGGCGCATCCCTTCAGATCTCAAAGGGCTAACCCTTTCGTCACCGTGTGTTATTAGATGAGTGAAACGTAAGAAATCCGAGCCGTTAGATTGGTTCTACCCTCATCGGATTATCCTGTAATAATGTTTATTTTCCATCTTGGGAACGAGCGGGGACCGCGGAGTAATTGTGGACTTATAGGCTGGTGAGGTGAGCAAACGGTTGAGATTAGAGCTCAATTTTGTGAGGATAATATTTTTATTTAGATTTCATTATTTTTAGGGTTTTGTACGAACTGAGAATATATTATCTATCTGTAGGTTTATATCTTAGAGCTATTAACTGACACGCTAAATTGTAACTTAACTAGTACTAGCTTACAAGCTTAGTAATTTAAGTTATGTAATTGAATGTAATCCCTTAATTATTAGTATTTTTTTACAAACAAAAAATTCTATTAATTAAAATCAAATTGTATATGGACAAAGCCTAACGCAACAGTTGGTTTTCTTTCTTTCAATTTCTTCCCCAGCAAAACTGTGATCATAAGAAATTATGTTAGGAAAGTGCAAAAACATTGCAAATAACCAACTCTTTATCTGCTATAGTAGTAGCTTATTTATTTCTACAAGATGTGTGGAGCAAAATTCTTGTTGTGGAAAAGGAGTGATGGTGTATCATGTTTTGTGTCGGCTTTTAGTGTTGGAAGACAAGATTACAAATTGTGTTCATACTTACGTCTCAGGACGTATTTACTGTCGCAAGTGATACTACAAATGCTGGAATATTATTTAGTAGTTTATGAGCTTGCTGAAGTGGGCATATTTCACTATGCTACATAAGAACCGCGTATGATTGTGCGGCTATCAATGAAGCACATGTTATTTGGTATAGAAAATTAATAAAAGGCTGTAATTAGGAGAAAAGAACATGAACCTTCACTTCGGAGTATGCTCTTCAAGACGTGACTTAAGCACTTTCTTGACACTACATCACTATAAAATCTAGAACACTTCAGAACATTCCTTTTCATCACTGCACTGCACTCCTATCTAAACACTAAATCGTATCGACGTGTTGTTTCCGCGTTTGATTTACCGCAGTTTCAAATGTTGGACCGCGCGCGTTTTTCGGTCCATTTTTTCTAAATTTAGCGCTCCAATCGAGCTAGCCTCAGGTAGGGATAATGCCAGTATTATACGGACGTTAGTTGCAATAGGCTGCAACGGGTGAACTATGCTGCAATGTGCTAGTGGCCTAGTGCAGCCGCGCGCAACTGACCCAGAACGAAGGCGAAAGTGAATCAATACGCGCTCTTCTTGGCTGTCACCTCTCGTCTTCCTAGCTGTAATTAGCCTGGTATTGACTTTGAACTAGTTATATAACCTTTTCATATAATATTTGGCTGACCCATGGTGAAATATATTGTCGAAAATGAGCGCTGAAACACATGATACGTCAGAGAGTTGAGAAATGAACAGTGACGTTGCAGATTGCAATCGATGCATTCTGAAAGCATTGTGGCAATTTTTATGTTCTTGTTATTATGCTCAGTACATCTTTGGTACTTTAAAAAAGATTTAATTTTATCCAGATTTCAGGTAATGTATTACAAAACTGTTCTTAATCATAATTATTTTTCTAACTTTTTACAAAATTCTCCATATTCATGTCCTTAAGCCTTGTGCGCGGTGATAATAAAGTAAATATGTAAGCTACTTTCTATCGACACATTATTTGATAAACCCGCAGCCGGAAACATGTTGATCCGCATTACAATTTCAAAATATTTTATATCTAAAAATCGATATCTAATTTAAAATGTCGTTGTATGCATTTATAAATTATTGCAGCGTCTGCCATCCCATTGTTTACATTAAATCGGTATTGACTCCCCTGTGCATATAGCCTGTTGGAAATTCATCGTTCATTTCCAAATTGTATTTGCCTTGTTCAATCAATGTTTCTGAAATTACACTGTCGGTATCTGGAATATCTAATCATAACTGTGCGGCATGAATTAATATTAAACATATTTTAATGTCAATTTGTATTGTTATATTGGTTTTGGTGATTTGTATTTAAAAATGTTTTTAGGATGAGTTGCACGAACGCTTACTTATTGTTAAGGTTAAAATTAACAAAACTTAACACGTTAACTTTAACCACAAGATATATATAGATAACCAAGCCCTTGGTGCAACACATACTAAATGATCTAGTAGAATATGGTTCTTTAAAATTTACTGTTCGCGTAAGCTAAAATTTAGATTAGAAAGATGATTGGTTTAAATTATTACAATATGTTCATTGTCTCTTAGATAATTTTGATTAGTAACGTAAATGTTAACAAGAAAATTGGCCTATCCAAATTCAATCACACTCATTGCCGGCTTTAGGAGTACAAAGTAGTACCATAGTAAAGTAGTACCCCACAAGAGTCACTCATAGTTTCATCATGTCCTTCTGTCTGATTGTCCAAGGTCTAGCGTGGAACTGTCAGCGGAAGAAAGCTAAAATTACGCATAGATATATGTACATACTTTCACTATGCCGATTAAGTATAAATACAAAATCTTGAGCACTCGGTCGGTTTTTTGCTACTATTGTTAATATCACATTTCTTTTTGTAAATACATGCTCTAATTATATTTAGACCATATAGATTTGCATGCAAATATTATCACTCTCGAAATATATTGTCAATTAATTATAGTGTTCGTCGTTGGCGTACTGTTCTTTTGTAAATTATTTAGCTACTGTCTGTAAGCTGTGAAGTGCCTGTATTAAATAAATAAATAAATATTACCTACTTAATTAGCTTTCATATTTTACCGGATTAATAGCTACATTCATTTATTTAAATACAAGTTCAATTAAAATCATCAAATAATCCTGTTACCTCCAGGCCCGTACTTGTCAACAATAAAATTCTTGGCGTAACGAAAGAACTGGAGTGTGACGGATTATAGGGGCGAATGGGTTCACTTCTCACCCCCCATTCACCCCATTCTTCCCTATTCTCGATCTTACAATAGGGAATTATAGGTGTTTAATATCTATTGTCGTTTTATAATATGAGATCGTAGAGGTGTGAACTATTGTCGTTGATAAAAATAAGACGACAAAGGCTGGATGGATTTCGTGTTTGGACTGTTATTAGATTTTTTTTTCAACGAGTTACTAGTATTTTCATTTATTTAAGGAAATAAAAAGAAAAGAAAACAAAATTCCTACATGTTATTAGATAGATAGTCCGTTGTATTACTTTTTATGGTTCCGTCTTCTTATTATTTGGTGTATTGGTACCTACGGTTTATTTCGTAACTACGCTTATGAATAAATAATACCTTATTGAACAGTGAACATTGTGCAGGTTTTAACATAACATAACATCACGCCTATACTACCCAACAGAGTGTGGCAGAGGCGTACAACACTATTCACCAGGTTCAATGGGATAGACGTGAGCCTATCGCCATCCACCGGCACAATTCCAACTTCGTGCTGCTATTGTGAATTTCCTGTTGGAAAGTTCACAATATCACTTTGCCCGACCCGGGAATAGAACCCGAGACCTCGCGGTGAGAGGCGCATGCACTAACCACTTAACCATACAGGCAGTATGTACGTTATTCTTGGCTTAGTTAAAAAAATACAGAATATTAATTTCTTAAGTCTAAGCTATAAATTCGTATAGTATATTTAAAAGTAAACATAAAGCAGCAATTAAAGAAGTTTTAACTGTTATTAAACTGCTGCAAGGTTTAATTCAGTTTTTTTGGAACGAAGTTTCTTATTGCGCGTTGCGAGAGGGGTCTAGACTAGACC
The DNA here is from genome assembly GCA_905147285.1 of Hypena proboscidalis. Lineage (NCBI taxonomy): Eukaryota > Metazoa > Arthropoda > Insecta > Lepidoptera > Erebidae > Hypena > Hypena proboscidalis. The sequence goes on from LR990132.1 coordinate 7,343,824, forward strand.
GAAAAATTAAGACCAAAAGTTGTAACGACACTTCTTGCTATAGTTGTAAACCGTGCGGCGTGCGCGTGTTTCTCTGTCTGTTTCTCTCTCTTTCTCTCTTAGAAAGCAAGCCAGTTATTTTCGTTTTGTCTTTCTATTTCGCATTGAACAGTGTGGTGTCGTGACGATTATTTTTGTTGAGTGATTATAGGTTTTTTGTATATAATAATAACAATAATGAATCCTGACAGTGTTTCTGCACAAGCTCCGGATATTGCTGATGGATCGAAACTTCGTTTCACCCGGGAGTCCCTTGACACCTCTCAAGTTTTTTCATTCAGGTTTTCAAAAAAAACTATGCACTATGAAAAAGATGCAAAATTTTCACACATCTATCACCCTTAGCATGTGAATTGGTAATGATGGTGGTATAATTAGATTTTTATGAGGTAATGAGGACAAATCTGTACTAGGGTTGACACGCACCCGTGACTTTGAACTGAGCAATCTCAAACGAAGTAGAGTACCGAAGCAATTAGCAAGGCAAAAAGACTGAGAGTGCCTATTTCCGTGAATACCAGGTGAGAGACTAGGAGGTAAAATGTAGGCGTTATACTCTAAACACCTATAAAAAAAGTATATAAGATTCCAATTCATGTCTGAATAAAATATGTTATCTTCTTCTTCTTCGTCGTGTCGATGGCTAAGTCAAATTTTATTTTGTCTTGCCATCGTGGTGAAAGGATTAGCCAATTCGCTTTGGAGAACTCGCGAATTAAATACCGGCCAAGTGCGAGTCGGACTCGCGCACGTAGGGTTCCGTACCACTATACATCTAAATAAATGTTTTTCTTAATTCTTTATTATATTGGAGTTGAATGAAAGGTAAAATGCGGTTTACGATTTATTACGTATTAAAAAAAACTAATTATTAGATCACGTTCAAACCAATTTTAAGTGGAAGTTTGCATGGTAATGTACATTATTATAATTATTTTTACTTTTTCCACTTTGGAAGCGTCCCTCGCGCAAACTATTCAGTCCAGAAAAAAAATATATAAGAAACCTCAATATCATTTTTGAATACCTATCCATAGATCCCACACGTATGGGTTTGATGAAAAAAATATATAGTTACGGAAAAAAGTGGCTGTTACATACGGACGGACAGAGGGACAGACATGTTGATTCATTAAGGGTTCCGCTTTTTGCCATTCTAATAATAAACATTTTAAGTCTAAGCTATTAATTCGGATATTATATTTCGAAGTAAACATAAAGCAGCATTCAACGAGATTTTAACTCTTATTAAACTGCTGCAAGTTTTTATACAGATAGGTTTTCGAAAAAAATTCTATGCTCTATGGAAATGATGCAAAAAGTTCACACATCTATCACCCTTAGCATGTCACCTAATAAAAATCAATAAACTATAAGCAAACTAATTTCATAATATTATAAAATTCTATCGTGATCCAGTTTCCTTTGTACCAGAGTGTTCTATAGACACATAGGCCTCTTCCAGCTGTTTCCATGTTTGTCTGTCCTGGGCAGTTCTTGTCCATGTGGCCTATTTTCTTTATGTCGTCTGCCCGCCTTTTAGCTTGTCTTCTTCTAAATACGAATAAAATACGTAGTATGTTCTTAAAAACTTACAAAGTGATAAAAATGTATATTTAACCTCATCCAACAACAGCGGATTATTTATTTTTCTAAATATAAAAAACTAACTAGTAATTAGCAAATACAAATTATAGATAAAATTACAGATCTTGGCGGTTGTGAAGTAAGCCACAAATAAAATGTATCGGGTGGGCATTGGGCACGCTCGAGTGCGGGTCTTGACGATTGGTCGAACAGCCATCTGCGTCTTACTTAAAAACCGCCCAGATCTTTGATTTAATCTATAATAGTATTCTTGATAACCTTCTTTAGCAGAGCTTAATTTGCTTGTGTTAGGAGGTAATTCACGTCCGTGTTGAAATGGCCAGAATTCGAACCCACGACTTTTCAATCGTAAGACTGATAACTTATCCACTGCGCCACGCCCGCGTTAATTGCAAAAAGGTTACGAGTTTTTTTTTGTTTTGGCAAGAGATGCAATCAAAATTCTATCCCAGTTTCATATACCCACCACATATCAGTTACATACGAAAGTTATGTAAACTCGGCTGTATAGATAGATAGATAGATAGATAAAAACTTTATTTGTGCATAAGACATTGGAAATACATTTTGTACAAAAGTTTCAATAACAATATTATGCACAAAGGGCGGCCTTATCGCTTAACGCGATTTCTTCCAGGCAACCTTTGGATGGACATTAGTGTAAAAGATTTACAGAAAGGTAGTTTAGACAGAAATGAAGAAGGATTTAGCGCTTAAAATGGCGCTAAATAATAGGTATAATACTAAAATAAGTTAATATGCTATTTTTATTATAATAAATATAATATATAACAATATAATACAAAATATATATATATATATATATGTATATACATGTACTAATATTAATACAATATAATACATACAATTTCAAGGTGTATTTTTTTGATAATGTTCGTACAGCATTTTCTTAAAACAGTACAAACTTTCCGCTTGTCTGATTGCAACAGGCAACGCATTCCACAAGCGAACGGATTCAACAGTGAAAGACTGGTCATAAAAATCTGTGGAATGCGTCGGCATATCCAGTCTTAGGTTTTCGGATGACCTTAGGAACTTTGAATGTGTGTCATGAATGAACTTGAAACGTGCTTTGAGATAAGTAGGGGCCGCGGGATTAAACAAAACGTTATAGAGAAACGTAAGGACATGAGTATTCCGTCGAGCACGAATTGGAAGCCACTTGAGCTTTTTTCGAAATTCAGAAATATGATCATATTTGCGTAGGCCAAATATGAACCTTATACAGAAATTTTGAAGTCGCTCAAGTTTATCAAGTTGGGCTTCAGTGAGATTAAGATAGCTGACATCAGCATAGTCGAGGATTGGTAGAAGGAGAGATTGTGCAAGCGCAGCTTTAGTGGCAGTAGGAAGGAAATTACGTAACCTTCGTAAGGACCCCGCTGAAGCGAAGAGTTTACGACTAACCTCTTGCAATTGAGGACCCCAGGATAATGTATGATCAATTTGGAGACCGAGATTTTTCACCTTTTTACTAATTGGCAAAATAGTACCATTAAATTCCACCTGCGGTAGTTGGGACCAATTAGTTTTAGAGATCATCCTGGAGCTGCCAACAACAATAACCTGAGTTTTATCGGGATTCACCTTAAGTCCATAATTAGCACTCCATTCAGATATCTGCGAGAAATCCGAGTATAATCCAGAACTTTATGATTTCACATCCAGAACAATACAGTCTAGGCAATTGTATCCCGTATAGCATTTCAATAAAGGTTGTTATTGCGTAAACAAACTCACAATATGCATGGTCCGAATCACCCCGCTCAGATCGAATTTGTCTGCAAAGTTTGAATGTTTCTGTACACAGGGTGAAGTTAAAACGGCGGTGTATGGCCGTTGCGAGGGGAGTTATTGACGCAGCCTGTATATATGAACCAAAGTATAGCCTGTTAAAGTGGGCATTGTTGTAATTTTAATTCTAATCTAAACATAATCTGCTGATAATGTTTAAATTTGAATTTAAATTGTGATTTGTCAAGAAGTTGGCTGATTATAAAGCTGTTACTTAGATTAGAAACGTTGTAGATCTGTAAAATTGCTTGCAAATACAAGCGTAAATCTGTGAAAATAATTTTCATTTCGGAACGGATTAATTATGACGTTTGAGTGACACGACGTGCATATAACCTTTAAATCTAAGAGAATAATAATAACTTTTGAAAAAAAATATGAAAACTAGGGACAACCTAATATTTTTTCCTTTTCTCTGGCGCACTACAAATTCAAATTCAAATTCAAATCATTTATTTTCATAGGCCCCAGGAGGCGCTTGAACACGTCAAAACATTACAAAAAATGATATATAAGTAAATAATAAATAATACTAAATTATACTAATTACACATACGAAAGTATATGGAGTTTTCACCGTGTGTCATATTAATCTATCCTAGTTTTTGTTTAGTTAAAAGCTGGTTCATTCGATTTAAAAAAATCGAATAAGTTAACAGAACTGGTAAAATTTGCCTTAGGTATCGTAATGTTTTGTCTGCTATCAATATAAGAAAAATAGCATTCTTTTTTAATTAAAACAATCCGAATGTTCTTAATGTAAACAGACCGTCTCATAATAATTGTCTTGCAACAAAAATAAAATCCTATTTACAGGCGAAATTGGCATTTAAGGAGCTTAATCAATAATCTGAAATGCTTAATACAAATTAACAATTAACAAGGAGCGAGCACAGCGTGAAATTGGCAGAGGCGTCTTAACGGTTGTTCAGGCGTGTATTATTGGCGTCTTAGCGCTCTATAAATATCTTATTATTGGATTTATTTAAAATTATTACTGTTGGTATAGGTAGATATATGTAGTTTAAAAGATTGGGCATATTATGTTATTGATTGTCGCCATTGTGGGCACTGCAGCTGTAGTTTAACTTAAGAAGTACTACTGATAAAATAGAATATATTTAATATAAATATCAAAGGTACTCATACCATATTTTTAGAAAGTGTGTCATATACACACTTTCTAATTTCAATTCAATTTATTTTGTACTATTCAGCTTCCTAGTTAAAAAGTATTTTTATCACTCGATCCTACTGTGAAGGGAATATTTGTAACAACAACATTTTACCTCTTCCTGATAGTTATTTATTTTATTAATGATGCTCGGTCATAACAGTATGAGTAGCAATATTCCCAAAGGGATAGTTGGCCAATGTATACGAGTATAATTGTATATATAAATCATTGCTTAAAATTTTAAAATTTGGGGTACATGAAAGGAGCCTCCCCGAGTGACGAACACAACGATTCCCTACGTCCGGCGCACCCTGGGCAATTCACGAGTTCTCCAAAGCGAATTGGCTAATCCTTTTACCACGATGGCAATTTAAAATAAAATTTGACTCAGCCATCGACACGACGAAGAAGAAGAAGAAGATTGCTTAAAATTTGTAGCAAAAAACTGGCCAATAAATTTTGCCTAAAGTTTACCTGGTACGGTTGCAACAACAACCTCAAAAAGAAATAAAACTACCTACTAACAAACAAAGAAAATTATTACCTTTCCCACCATTAATAATATCTTAAATCCCCTGTTTGACACATTACTATAATGGAGCTGTCATCTGAACATATTTCGCGACTTGACGTTTCAGAAGCGGTACCGTCGCCCATTATAATCAGACCTTCGATTCGTATACCGTCTCGTTTTACTTAAACTTTTAATATGAAGGCTGGGGGTCTTTGAAAAGTGGTCCAGACGGGCTAGAAATGTAGCCGTCAGTCGCAGGTGATAACTGGATCGAGTAATTAGAAACTGACATGCCAGTTAATAACTGAGGATAAGTTTGACGCGTGCCACGCAGATATACTTCGGCGTCGCGAGTTTCACGATGTGGGGATGCCAGTATTTGTTAGAGGAATTTATCGGAAAATGCATTTATATTTATCGATATTATAACACGTTTTGGTAATGATCTTATCAAAAGTAAATAACGGAATACTTTCCTTAAATGTATATACTTGGCATGTTTGTACCATACCATACCATTTAATGAATTGATTTGTTTAAAATAATTTAATTTTGCCATATAAGATTTGGCAAAATTAAATTATTTTAAACAAATCAAGCAAGCAGCAAGTTTCAAATGAGAAATCTTTTATCATGGATAATTTGGTAAAAATATAGAAGATCTCATCAAAATATAAATACAATGATATTTCAATATAAGTCTATAAGAATTTGATTGTGTAAAATCTAAGTTTTGTTTTTGAATAGTATTTTTTTAACAATAGTTACTAACCTAACTATAATTTAATATTTTAAACTAATTAAATAAATACCTAACTATATATACATTGAATAAAAAAATAATATAAAATTATTAAATAAACCAAAATTCGTAAAAAATTCAGGTGTTAAAAAATACGTCCGCATCGATGTCGACCGCAGGTAACGTGCCCAGAAGGCTGGCGGCATTGGCACGTTGTATAGCAATGCTGATCCTTTGTCCAAAATCTAACTAAATGTTAGTTCATTCAAACAAACCAAAACTCTACGCAAAATTTAAACAACAACTACACAATTCAAACTTTCAAAATAACTAATAAGAATTTCCCTCATTTAAACTTACAGATACGTGCTCGAAAGGTTTATTTATCCTGCAAAGTGAACGCCCGATCGACAACAAATGAGTTACTACCAGACCGAGCTCATGTTACTATTCAGACGGTCATTAATTCCAAGTACGGGCCAAACTTAGCTCTCAAATTAGTGTGGGGTCCAACAAAATCATTTATATCAATTCTCTTACGTTGGACGTTGGAAATTATTAAAACCGCACGGACCGTCGCGTTGCTCACAAAGGCTTCTAATTAACTTCGGTCCACGTACGGAAAGCTGAACAGCTGTTGCTGGCTAATGCCTTCTTGGTCATATGCTTGGACAATGTGTTGTTAGGTTTGAAGTTTCTTTGGCAAAGTTTGCTTTTTTATGCAATGTTTATTAATAAGATATAACCGCCCTTGTACATCTTAAATGGCAAAACCATTAATAGCAATTACAGAACATAAGTGGCAAATTTCCTTTAAATAAATATTAATTTAGCGTCTGGAAACTTTAAATGCAACCCTATTCAGTCAAACAATGCGTAATAGATTAAAAAAACAAACCCTTGATTCTCGTCATTCGATCTTCCTTTGTTATCGCAGCAATTAAAAAGGAATAAAAATGTTGAATTGTAAAGCCTCAATATGCCTTTCAAAATATTTGTGGCGTTCGTAGTCATTTTACTATTTTAAATTCTTTTTATAGACGTTGGAATGGGACCCGTCGGAGCTATATATTTGTAAGTTTTTGATAGATGTTTACTACATTCTTTCGATGCATAATTTGGTTAGTATTTTATAAATGTTCTAAGAATGACTTACTTACTGACTGCCTTAGCCTTAAAGTTTATGTGTAGAATCATAGAGCCTTTCAGGGCCATCACGACTTAGTTAATTAACAAAACAATATTTTATTATCATTTATATATACAAACTTAAGGTCTCTTGTATTCTTCATTTTCCATGGGCCGTGGGGACCGGAAGCGCTCAATCTGTACAAACAGATTTCAACTTGCCTGTTTGAGGCCACACGTTCTCAGAATGCTGGTATTTATTTTGGCCAGAAATTAAGCATTGCCATACAACGTGACAATGCTGCCAGCATTTTGGGAACGTTGCCCACCGGTACCGGTTTTTTAGACTGGGTTTGTACATAGCTTTAGATTTATTATTATAATTTTGACGGGAATTAACGCGAAACATGCATATTATTTACCTTTTGGCTATACGTTTCGGCAACGGGTTACACCGGCCGTTTTTTATAGCGTACTGATTAGCGCTTTAGATTTAGTCATTTATTTTTAGGTTTATAGGAATTTAGTTTAATTTTTTATTTTTTATTATTAATTGAATAAATTATTTACCATACATTTTTAAATTATTATTTACATTACCATTTATTTCAAACTGACTTCATTACTTTTCAAATTATGGTAAAATTGTTCAAAAATACTACGGTTTTTTTTTTTAATCCGTGCCGTATCAATGTCGGGCAATCATTTTTTAGTAGGCAGTGACTTGGCAGTTCCCTTGGTGTTGCTGAAGTCCAAGAGCAGCATTCTCAGCATTTGCCTCCGCAGACAACAAAAAAGGTTTCAATTACTTCTTAGTCATTCAAAATGTGATCACATGTTCACATAGACTAACTTTTTTTATTTAGTCAATGCATGTTCACTACGTTTTTTACTCTATAAATATGAAAAATCCAAAGGTAAAAATATTTTCAATTGTGCTATAGAGTTGAGTTAAAAATAAAACCTGCCCGACTCTAGTTCGGTACTAGTGGGTAGAGTAGGCTCTTGAAATTCGGCGCTCGGCCGGTGGTCCTTAGCCGAACCCCAAATTATACGTTGCGACTAAATTGTCTCCGTTGGCCTATCTGCTTGCTTTTGAGATGTCTGCCTACCGACAGCATCAACAATCAATATTTTATTAAATACTCAATTATCAGTCAATATTACGTCTTCCGCCATATTTTCGGTATTATGTTGTAAACAACGACTCGAGAATTCGTTAACATTATTTTATCTTAAAATGTGATTGCATTGAAAGCTTCTTCTGAAGTCGCGTAAAAACCAGCAACTTATCAAACTTCTTTTTATTTTTTTTTGGATACAAAAGCAAGCAATAATTAGGGTGCACTTACGTTGTACCTAAAAAAAGCAAGCATAAAACCCGATACACACAACAGTCATAGCGTACAGATTTGACGTTTAGAACATGACAAGCTTGTTAGACGTACACTCGTAGAAACGCCAGCTTATATTCCCAACGGTACCCCGAAAGTGCACTCGAAAAGTTAATAATTCGGAACCCGTTCTGTACTTGTCTGATTCCCTATTCATATTCATATTTATTTCGTTTCACCTATTCGCCCCGGGATGCTTCACAAATTTAAATTTAAATCCTTAATTTTAACAAGACACAGCGTAATACAGAAGTCGGTTCAGACATATTGCTCGGCGGGTTGGAACCAATCTTCATTGTAAAGCGATTCCAAACGAACGGTGTTTAAGTATGATTATTCGAAAATCTCATATTTATGTAAATTAGACGTCAAATGAATGCGATTGTTGTTCTTTGTTCGGTCTTGGGGTGCTGCTCACAATTTTATTAAGATTTTAAACAAGCATACCTAAGTATATTTTGGATTGTTTGTGTATGTTACTTACTGTAGGCACTGTACGCATATTTGAATAAAGCGGCTGAATATTCAAAAGTTTCTATACGAATATTTTTGGTAGTAACTGTATTTTTAATTTTATTGTAAACCAAGCAAATAAAACTAGAATTGGAGACTTCACATTATTTTTTAAAATAGTGGTTCGACTCACATTTATTTATCCTTGAAATAAATGTAAGTCAAAGAATATCTCCAAAAGAATTTCAAGATACGCTGTTGTTTATTTACCTATGGTAATTAAACAACAGCCCAGCTCATTTACAGAAGAAGGTAAGAATTTATTTAAATGGTTTTAGTAATTAATGAACAGAGGTTAATTTTATAAAAGATTCTCATTCACAAAATAATACAGCTTAGTATTGAAGGCCGCATTTCAGATACAAGAGCACTATACATGATTTTATTTATGTACCGAAAAAGTTATAAAACTTCGAATCCATTGAAGAATTTAAACTCCAGTCAAAGTTGATGTCCAATTGCCCACAAAACCGCCGAGACCGCATTAATTAATCAAAAATTGCACACTTTACCGAGCCCTGGCAAAGGAATAAGCTGTCATCTTAAACTCTCACTAATTTATGAAGTCAAATAACTATGGAGACCGCAAGCAAGGAATGCAATCACCATTGGGTTAATTAATAATTCTAGACCGGTCTGAGGACATAAAGTCTGCGGTTAGAGGGCTCCCCTCCCCCACTATTAGTACTCCGTTTTAATACTGCCCACATTCAGAGAGAACCGCTCTCTACATATTAATTTTACGAGAATACCTCTTATACGGGATCCCGACAATTTTGCTTTTCACAATTGCGGTGCGCCGTGGCTAGACGACGTCGAGTATCGGTTATATTTATTTACTATTTATTAAATATTCATACAACTCTAGGACGGTTCCGTCGCATTTATATACGAAAAGATTTCCGAAGAAGAAATCGCAAATTTATTTTCTGTGTTTTGCCCGACCCGGGAATCGAACCCGTGACCTCTTAGTGAAAGGCGCATATGTTAACCACTAGATAATCGAAACTGCGTATAGAGAAAAATATACTTATATAAGTGGAGTCGTAAGTAATTTATGATTTCTCTGCTGTCCCTACATAAAAAGTAGGTGTGACGAATTTACACATACTTTTTTGTGTGACGAATCGACAATGTGGCAAATTTACAATAACCCGTTTGTACTATGCTATTGCATTTACTTCATACAATGAAATTGTAAAATATAATACGGATTAAAGTTGTAAATAATGTATTTTCCTTCTAGTAACAATGTAACAAACTTAAAACAAAATAAAAATGAATTTAAATCTACATAAAACGCGTATTTATTTTAAACTAGCTGCCCCGCGCGGCTTCGCCCTCGATAAAATTTTGCCCTCGAAAATATTTTAGAAGTATCCTATGTCCTTCTCCCGGTTCTAAGCTACCTCCCCACCAATTTTCAGCCAAATCGGTTCAGCCGTTCTTGAGTTATAAATGGTGTAACTAACACGACTTTCTTTTATATATATAGATTACAGTCTATAAAATATGTCCATGTTAGTTCCTCATTTATACCATCGGACCACTAAAACAAGTATTTTGCTAACGTTAGGCTATTAATTCATATGATTTCATGTCAGCTCAATTTTTTTTAACACGCCACTTGCATTACTTCTAACATTTTTTATTAATAATGGTAGAAATTTCTAGTGAATTATAATTCATCAAAATAGACTCAAGATGACTGTTATAAGAAATAATACATCTACTACTAATAAACGACTGCCACTTTAATTAATGTCTGTGAAGTATTCCTAGCGCCGCCATTTTATTAAATATCTGAACATTTTAATATTAAGTGTCGTCACGTTTTTATGAGCATAAGAGACTATTACTTTTTTATAGCAAATTTAATTTCACATTGTTGTAATAAAAAATAAACGGCTAATTGAAGCAGGTATGATAATATTACATTGTACTGAGACATATAAATTACTTATAACAATAGCAGCCCTGTATCTAATACATGTCCCATTGCTCGGGCCTCTTCTCATGATGAGAAGGGTTAGGCCATAGTCCACCACGCTGCCCAAGTCCGGAATGGTAGACTTCACACACCCTCGAGCACTTTTTAGGCACTCTCAGGCGTGCAGGTTTCCTCACGATGTGTTCCTTCAGGTTAGCTACCGACAATTTATATGATAAATACACATATATCTTCGAAAAGCCGAATCATAACGATTTATTGACAAAGGTGTGTGCCGTGGGCCGTCTCCCACTCGGCTATCGTTCCAATTACTTACTATTTGTTAATTTTGATACAATCAAAACCGAAAGAATAGTTTGCCTACTTGTAAAAAAATAAAAATAAGGAGGATCTACATTAAACGAGGATTGTATTTATTCATTTTTGTTTGTGCTCTTTAGTCTGCGAAGAACAAGTATATCTTTAGTGTATCAATATTTATCCGAAATTAAGTCTCCAAAACTCCATAAATAGGTTTTCACTTAAATCTGCCTTGGACAAAGTTGTCTATGAATACTTCCAATATTTAATAGATAATGTATTGCAGGTACGTTCATGTAACAAAATACAGATCTATTTTGAGAACGTAAAGCTAGTACCTATCAAGAAACCTTTATAATTATTATCTAGACGAGTTAAATGTCTCGCCAGACATTTTACTAAGGCTTTAATGAAACCGCATAATAACGTAACGTGTGATGTTATGTTTTGACGCCGGTATTCAGCTCGCCAGCGCTGCTTGGTATGTAGACGCGGTACTTGCATAATTATATTTTAAGTTTCGTGAACAGTTGTTGGTTTGGTGGCGGTAATGTCAGTGGATACGATGTAATAGAATAATGGTAAGTAGATAAGCTTGGGTAGAGATATATGTAAATGATGCTTTTTACTTTAACTGAATATAAAACTATTTATTTAAATTCTTTATGGCTAGGTTCATATTTTATCTAGGTGACTAAAAGAATTGTGAGTGCTATGCCCAATTTTTTATAAAATAAGCGCTTTATAGGTGAAAATAAACAAACAAAACCAAAAATCTTCCTTAAGGTTCTTGTTAAAGGTCTTCCTTAAAATACCGTCCAAAACTTTAAAAGATTGAGGATGTAGTTTGAGCCTTAATACGCCTGAAAGAAATCGAATTTTCATCCGAGTGATGCATAGTGCTTTATACTCAACCTATAAAGAAATAAAAACTACCACAACCACAAAATCTACCAAATATATACCAACAATTACAGAAACTCCTAAAATTTACCAAAAACTACCAAAATCAACAAATAAATCATAAAATGGGACTTCGCTTTTGTAGCAGAGAGAGTTTTCTTTTTTTCCTCCCGCTGCGCTCTACAGCAGGTGGAAAAGTCCCGTTGCTCAGAACTCGCCCGAAAACACTAACTTTCTTTGATGGATATTCTACGTATTACATACTGCAATGAGGTATTTTCTACGTATATGTAGTATAAATACGTTCTTAAACATTGTTTTCAAATGCAAACCGGTGTCTATTTAAATAAAAATAATACCGTGTTTCTGATACCAAAACACAGTTTCTTTATTTTCTCTCCCGAACAAAGTCTTGGAGATAAGTAAAAACATAATATAAGAATTTGATTTGACAAAATGGAAATCTTATTTCAGTTGTATTCATACGTGAGATGTTAAATGAAAAAATCGGCTATGCGAGTATCGCATCTGATAATCTCCATCTTATTGAAATAGTTGATAATATTGGGCTCCTATGTAAAAGGTAAAGGGAGCGTGTAAGGTGAGATGAAGCCCGTTTATAAAGCTGGAGAGGTATTAATAAAAGAAATATAATATTATTTATATGTAAACCAACTTTTTTAAACCATGCAAGTTATTTTAAATCTACTTTCGCTGATTCTCTTTGTTGTGTTTGTTATTGTCAGATGGTTTCCATGAAAGAAAAAAAATAGTTTTGCGTGAAATATAAAAAAAAAATTAAGAATGCTTAACCACCCATATTAAATTTTCTAATGATTTGCTTATAGGCTTAGCATTTTGACAATATAAACTTTTTTAATGTGTGTGTTGCAAAATATCGTCAAATAGGATTTTTTGAATGATGATTTTGAAATAGTGCTTTTTTGAGTTACGTTAATCAAACTATTATAGTTTCTATTTAGAAGATACAATAATTTAACTGTTTGTTTTTTTTAATAGTTTATTTCTTATGGCAATTTCCTAGCCATTTTTATATCTGCAATCTCTTTACACGTTTCGTTAAAGATTCAAATATGCCACGTACGGCAACAATAAGTATAACTTGATTAACTTGTAGATAAGTATTAATACGCCACAAAGTTAAGATCTGATATGTAATAGACGTCCAAAGTTTTAATTAAGTAACGTGACTTTGTTCTTGTATTACTTAATGTGAGGTGCTTTATAAAACTTCTGTAATTTATATTGTAAAAGTAATTATGGAGGATAAAGATCCTGTAAATTTAACAAGAGCTTACAAGTTCTCAGGTATTTCATATTCGACTAAAAAGTAATAAACTAAAAGCCTTATTTCATCTCAGGCAGTTTGTGTATATTTTAGATTATCTCAATATCACAGCAATATCAGGCTATAGCACACAAAAGCTACGACGTAGCATATTCGTTGCGGCGTGGTTTATCGCGTAGCGGATATCCCTGTTTCCGTAGTAACTACGTCACTCGATCAGATACGTACGGTGGCGTAGCTGAATATTGAATACCTCGTTATTTTCAATATGTTTGATGGAAAAGAAACGCAAGGATATTTGTAGAGGTACGGTTTCCTATGAAATTATGATACAAAGTTTATATTTATGATTGAATAGCTTGACTGCATATTAGTATTATAATATATATTTGTTGAAAAGTTAACTTAATACTATTAAAACCGATGAGACGCCGAATTTGCCATTAAAAAAAAACTAATTGTGTAAACATCTTCACTTTTACCTTTTAGTGATTTTCAAATTAATTCTTAGTCATCTAGTCATACCTTCTATCTATAAACGGATTAAGTTAAAAAAAGTGAATGAATGTAAAACCTTTTACTGTAGCTATTATAGAAGAAAAACCCACGCTATACTAATTTAGTGTCCCGTAGCTATAAAAGTTGAATGTAAAAACAACATGATGAATGAGGAACATTAGTGTAGAATTACACTTGGCATTAACTGCCAAATGGGTTGAAAACAAATAAGAAAAAGAAATGACGTATTTCTAGAAATTCTTTCACAAAATTGTTGTTACTCAGAAATTATTCTTTAATGTTTTGTTTTTGGTCTTCATTGTATACAAACTTAGACATACAAATGGTACTTATAAATGTTTGGCTCAATCATGAATTATGAAATGACAAATTTAATTATTAAGCTATATTACTCAGAAGTCATAATTTCTATCTAGAAATATTCTTTTACAAACTTGTTGTTACTTAGAAATATATTTTATGTTTGTTTTTATTCCGCAATGAAGACAAACTTATACTGACATAACAGTGTTGTTTTTATTTGGAAAATAATTTACTATAAATGTTTGTTTTAATCATGAATTTCAAGCAACGTTTTTATTTCAATAAAATTTAAAAATATAAATTAAAGATGTAATATTTTAAAGCCAATTTTAGCTTTGCTATGCTTTTTGTATTTTACATAATAAGACCGTAGATGATGATGATGATGATATATTTACATGGTTATATACAGTCTACATCATTAGGTATACTAAAAGTAAAGTTTCTTAGTATAGCTAAATGCTATTAAAATAATCACTAAAAAGTTGAAATAAGGTACGCGTTTTTCTTTACCGTATTTGTGCTGAATGTAACTTCACCAAGTGGTTAGTAAAGTAACAAATGGATGAACGTGACGTCACAAAATTATGTCACATACAGTTGACAAATTTAGGGTCCTGGCAAGAGGCAACTGTAGCTGATTGGTTAAAGTGGCTGCCCAGTGTGCAGATGGTCACTAGTTGAAATCCTGCTGGTTCCGTAGTTTTTTCAACTGTTTCTTAGTATAATTTGCTCAGCTATAAAAATAATCAATAAGAAATATATCATTATGTATGCTGGATAGACATTGATGCACATCATACAGTCTGACGGCTTTCAAAATTATTTATATATGTAGTTATTAAACAACAAAATAAAATATTTAATTACAAGTATTACTCTCAATTCATATTCACACAAAGAATGATGACGTTATAAACATGTTGACTATCAATTCTTGAATTCATTAAGCGAACCAAATAGCTCCTCGATCTTACCATTAAATGCAAATTAAAACTTTAATTCGCATGCTTTTACGATCGGGAGCAACGCCTTCACGCTCATAAATCGCCACAGGGGACAGCAGGACATTATTAAAATACCACATCGCAGTGTTGACATGTTCCTAATTAAATTTCACACAAGAGAGAAGGTCGTAAAATTTTAACAACCCCTTCGAGTTTTCGTCACTTTATTGATGTGAGCTTGTTCGTGTTTGGAAAACGTAGGTATAACGTTTGATGTGATGTGTTATGCTTTAATTATAGTCTAAGAGCCGGGTACAAGATCATTACGTTCATTATCATGTATTTCAAAAGAAAACCTTTTTTTTTTATTTACATTTATATATGTTAATCAATCTTCCGAGCGTTTCCCAATTACATTTGAGTTGGCTTCTAGTCTAACGGATTTAGCTAAATATCAGTATTTTACGCGAAACAGCTGCCATTACACCTTTATTATATACCATACCATAATTGGCTGTCTTGGATATAGAAACCCGGAGATTAGTCGACCAAGTTAGCACTATGCTAAAAGTGTGTAGAGGGCGAATTGATGCACCAGCTCTGCACAATGAACTGGTTCGGCTTTACGTCCCCGACAATTACCTTCGTAGTAGAAGTCATCGGCTGTTTGCCGTGCCACCATGTCGTACTGCTGCTCGCGTCACTTCTCCAATACCACGCGCACTTATCACTCTCAACAATCTCATGGACTCCAATCTAGAAATTGACATATTTTCAAATGAATTCGGTGTATTATTGGTTTGCAACAATTTTGTGAATGTCAGCAATATTTTAACTTTGATTATTTTTATAGCATTTAGCTATGCTTAGCAAATTATACTAAGAAACAGTTGAAAAAGATATGGGACCGGCAGGATTTGAACCTGTGACCTTACTGCACACCGGGCAGCCGCTCTTAGCCATCCAGCTACGGTCGCCTCTTACCGGCACCCTAAATTTCTCAACTGTATGATACGTCATTTCGTGACGTCACGTTCATCCATTTGTTCCTATCTTAAGTAGGATACAAACCAACATGGCGAAGTTACATTCAGCACAAATGTTGTAACGAATGAGCGTGTACGATATTTTAACTTTGATTATTTTTTATAGCATTTAGCTATGCTTAGCAAATTATACTAAGAAACAGTTGAAAAAGATATGGGACCGGCAGGATTTGAACCTGCCACCTTACTGCACACCGGGCAGCCGCTCTTAGCCATCTAGCTACGGTCGCCTCTTACCGGCACCCTAAATTTTTCAACTGTATGATACGTCATTTCGTGACGAAATTTAGGGTGCCGGTAAGAGGCGACCGTAGCTGGATGGCTAAGAGCGGCTGCCCGGTGTGCAGTAAGGTCGCAGGTTCAAATCCTGCCGGTCCCATATCTTTTTCAACTGTTTCTTAGTATGTCAGCAATGTGTTTTCTATAAATTGTGATTAATATAATTGGTTCCTGTTGCCGTTTTAAAAATAAATAAATTTACTACCCAGTACGAGGTAGGTAGGATACTCTTTTTTAGACTAGTTGTCAGACTTTCTGGCCTCAGAACTACCCGTAACGACTACCTTAATTTTTCAAATGGCAACTGTACCGCTTAACGTGCTCTCTAAGGACGGAGGAAAACTTAGGAGTTAAGTTTTTTTACCCGACTGCGTCAGAAGGAGGGTTATGTTTTTCGAGCGTATGTATGTATGTATGTATGTATGTATGTATGTCTATTTCTTTGGCACGCCCTACAGCCCAAACGGCTAGACGGATTTTGACAAATGAGGTGTCGTTGAATTCGTCGAAACAGTGATAGTGACATAGGCTATATAAATTTTCAAAATGGCGCCGGCAAATGGAAAAAAAAAGGGGGGGGAGGTATGGATTTTCTTTTCATCATAGTAATATGGGTATCAAATAAAAGGCCATGAAAAGACCATTTCAAAAATATATACTTCTTATCACATTTATATTACTGATTAAACACAATTTACCAATTTATATATCGGCACGCTCGCGCGCCCGAAGTGGGTGGAAGTTAGTTTGTATGTTCGCTCACGCTAATCTTGGAAACTGCCGGTCAAATTTAAATAATTGTTTTTGCATTTGATAGTTTAACTCACAATTAAAGCTCATTGATCTCAAAAAGATTTGATTTCTACAAATTATTATAAAAAAAACATGTCGGTTAAAAGAACTAAAAAGAGTGAAATAAAAAAAAATTATTAAAAAAACAAAAACCCGACTGCCTAAAAAAAAGAACTGAAAAGATAAAAACAAGTATAGCATTATCTACATTAAATTCATTAACAACAAATGAAATATGTCAAACTAAATTCTTTATGATGTTGCAGGCGGGGACAAACAATACTTTGTTACTACTATATAACTGCGTTTGTCACCGCTTGCAACATCATAAAGAATTTAGTTTGATATATTTCATTTGTTGTTAATGAATTTAATGTAGATAATGCTATACTTGTTTTTATCTTTTCAGTTCTTTTTTTTAGGCAGTCGGGTTTTTTGTTTTTTTATTTACGGGATATAATCCCACCCACACGCCCACCACTGTGACTCCTGTGACACCAGGATCTACAGCGGTAACCAACTGAAAGGCACCCTGTACGACACACGGGCAATACCAGGGAGAGTTAAAATTGTCTTGGAACCCGCAACGAATTTAATCAGAAGTATATAGTTGGAGTTGGAAGTATGTATCTTTACTTCCCTCCAAAGCAAAGCGGGAGACTGAGTAATGCCAAATATAGACAAAGTGTCTATATGGAAAGAGTATAGACACCACGGACAGTGACAAAACTATGGGGCCTAAATTTGATTGCTATAATAGGTATGGCAGAAACGGCTAAATGCATGGAAATTTATTCTGTTCGATACGAGATCCTCTGGCTTTGACTGAGCCCCGAGCTGCTCTATATATATTTATATTTATATGTTTAATTATCATATATCTGATTAACAACTCGCAGTCTTGACAAGATTATTTAAATATTTTTAGCTAAGTACGTTAAAAATAAGCGCTAAGTGCAAAACAACCAATTTTGATGTCTTAATTTAATCTTGTCTTATAATAAAAACCCAAGATTCTTATAATAAAATTAATATGGCGTGGGCGGCTAAGCTCAGTGGCAAATTAAGTGTAGAAAATCTAATTAAAAATCTGATAGCATTCTTAAGAGCTTTCGTAGGATTCAAAATAAAGATTTTATTTTTTTTGTACTACCACCGTTTTAAATAGTTTATGAATACATTTTTAGGCAGACTTTTAATTTCAATCACAGGGTTCATTAACATTTAGCGAACATTTTCATTTTATCAAACAAAGGGCCAATTTCATAAGTCCCTGATACACTCTATGCTTAATTTATTTATTTCATAGAGGCACTTCACAGCTTACAGGCAGTAGGTAAATAATTTATATTGGAACAGTACGCCAATTACGAAGTACACTTAGAAATACATTAACAATGTAATCCGAGAGTGAAAGTATACACATGCAAATCTATATAATACAAACAAAACAATGTAGATGTTTAATTATGTATAAATGTCAGTGTAGTGAACTTTCTGTGCCTGATGAGTTTATCGTGACTGATCATGTAATTAATTGATTAAGAACTCATACTTAAGATAAAGAACTTTACTTAAGATAAAGAACTCATCAGGAACCTATGAAACTGGCCCTATCTGTGCTAATTTTGTCCCAGAATGTCTTAAAAATTGGTAACTTACCGACAAATAAACATTTTCTAACTAAATATAATACTTAATATTACAGTACTGTAGCGCTGGTCAACAAGTTTACCAAAGAACAATATTAGCGAAGCATTAGTATAATGTAATACAACACACACATTTGAACACGAAACAACACAGAGTGGCACAAGTAATGAATACTCAAGAGAATAATAAGCTAACAAAAGAAATTGCTATTTGTTTTCCGTTTTCTTCCTCGCGGCCCAGTAAATCACAGCATTATTCTACAGATCTTCATGCTATATTCTTTTTGGGGTTTCTTGGACAAAAAAGAAATAAGAAAACTTTTTACTAAGGATTTTCATTTGTCATTGCATAAAGATACGAATAGTCATGTATCTTATCGTACAAACTACAACTAATTAAATTTTGATGACTTGAAAGTTTTGACTGTGTACTCCCTTAGAAATAATAATAAATTTAATATATAAATCATAATAAAAATAAAATAGACTAAACTAAATATTCAACTCACTTTACTTTTTCAAAAATTAAATAAATTGTTTTTCCAGTAATTCCCTTCAAATTCACTTAATTCCAATCCATAATAAAAGTACCATCAAAAAGGTAAAGAGAAGTGATGTTCCAAGTTCCATTATCATATTTTTTTATACAGAACCCCAAGCCATCCACCGAATTCGTCGCTCTCCATTTTTTCACTCTTGTTCTCGTCTTGTAGTAATTAAAGATAAATATAATATAAAACGGTTCACTTCTCTCGGATCGTGTCTCGTTTAGCTTTTGTCTGTAAATGGAGTCGCTGATAGATTGTCCGCTATTGTTCAGTAATCTGTACGTCGTCGCTAAAATTAAAAAAATAAATATTAGACAAGAAAGAGAACAAAAGGTAAATGTTCAGAAGAAATCTTATGCATGTATCAATTAAAAATTCTATTTGATATTTGATTTTATTCTTCATATTTCGTTGAAATAATGTTTATTTAAGAAGTAGATTATTTAAAGTGGATATTATTGTTGTGCCAGTTATCGACTTTGGTTTCTTTTTTTTGTGTTCTTAGGGCCTTATCATACTAGCGGATTGCGAGCGGATTCAAAGCGGAGCGGGCGCGCAACGGATTCGTTGCGGGCGCGCAACGAGCACGCCGCGCATTCGCAGCGAATTCGCTGCGGACGCGCGGCGTGGACGCCGTTTTGTACTATCTCGTACAAACGCCAGCCAACCAACTTAATACATTTTTTTTTCAAATGTTAAATTATTTTGCATCATAACGGATTCTTGCGGGATTTTATCTTGCTTAAATATTTTATGTTTGTTTTATGGTAGGTAGGAACGAAATTATTTAGGATTATTTTTTAATCGTTTGCAAAACAACACAAATTAGTCGCTCTCTTCCATTCAATTAATTGATAATGGATCTTCCCAAATTCGTCGATGCTTTCGTTTTCGTCGCCGGCGTTTCCGAAGTAACAAAGCCAACAGCAGTGTTTCCTCGTCGGAATCAATTTTGTTACTGAGTGTATTGTACGTCGTTAATTCGCTACAAACACGCGACGAAAACGTAGCGTATTCGCCACGCGTCCGCGACGTCTCCGCTGCGCAGCCGCTGCGTGTTCGCGACGCATTCGCTGCGCGCCCGCTCCGCTTTGAATCCGCTCGCAATCCGCTAGTATGATAAGGCACTAAGTGCGGGTATGCTAATCTGAGATAATGGCAATTTTTTTATGAAATGGCAAAATAAGTAAGTATTCATAATGTTTGCAATAACTTCAATAACGTGTTACACTTATTTAACTTATTATCTGGCGCGACGGTAGTGGCCCTGCCAAGACTAAAAGCCAGCGTATTGCAGGTCAATTCCTACCTTTTCTCGAAGTGTTGTCGATTTTGTTTTTCATTACATTGGTGATACTTAGGTGAAAAAAATAATTACACTTTTTTTTTGTAGTAACAAAACGGCTAGGGCAAATATTTTGAATAAGGTGAGGTAGAGTTTGTAAATTAAGGGCTTGTAAAGTTAGGATATAATATATATAGTTAGCAGCTTGGCTCTACATAAGACCTGATAACTTTTTTTCACTGTAGGCCATTATGGCCTCGTCTAGGCAACATATTACAGTAAATGTTTTTGGCGGGATTAAATTAGTTTAAAAATGTATGATTATAATTTTATAAGTATTATAGCAATTACTTTGTATTGTCAAAAGGTATATTTCTTTACTTAAGCCACGAAATGAAAATAACTTCTATAAAATCATATAAAAATAATTCGTAATCTTTGGTGATCTCATTTCTCCAGAAAAAATACCGTATTAGTTTAAAAATAAAGTAGATACGTTGATACGTCCCTCGCATCAGCAAACTTGTTACTCTTACAACTGAACTGGAAGGAAGCTTGCACCTGCAAAATTCCCACACATTAAGGTACGATGTTGAGTTTCTCATGTTTGCCTGACATTATACAAAGTTTGACGTGATACAATGTTTTGACGTTATACTAAGTTTGGTGTTGAGGTAGTTTTATTGTTGTTTAATTAACCTGTTTTTCTGTAGTTATTGTAAGTTACTTTATTTTTGACTGTTTGTTTGCTCTCAACATCTTGTTGACAATGTCTTTAATTAATGTTCTTCTTCTTGCTGGCCTTATCCTATTTTATGTAGAGTCGATATAATTGTCTATATTCTCCAGTCTCCTCTATCAGTTGTAATATCCTGATATTTTATGTATTAAATTATTTAATTTCTATAAACTTAATAATATAGTTAGATCATCAAAGCTAGAGCTTTTGTAAAGTTTTATAGTAAATTAAATAGCTTTTAGGTACGTATAGACAATCTTATTTTTATGATACTTGTAAAGTCTCAACTAGTATTATAAGAAAAATAAGTTGTACTTCCACGAAAACCTTTGAGATCTCGAAACGATGACGGTAAAATTAATAAAAAATAAATTATTTTATTTATATTAATTAATTATAAATATTTATAATGTCGGGTTCTACTACTAATATTAAGTTGCTTGTTATCCATTACTTGAAGAAGGGAATTGCAGTCTGGAAGTGGAATGCATAAAGATATGTGCTGCCGGATACTTAAGTGAGGCTTACGCTTAAGTGGGATATTCAGACGGACTAATTGAGCTAAGCCAGGGGAGTTATTATAACGACTTTTATGTGGCTTAACTTCTTTAACCCTTTTTTTTAAACCTGTTGGGTATAAATAGAAAAATCCTCGAACTGAAAATGTCAGGCGGTGTTCTGTTAAATGCCATATTTTACAATTTAGAAAAGAGTAATAGTAAAAAGGAGAAGAAAGAAAGAAAGAATGAAAGAAATATATTTATTCTGACAAACACTAATAAAAATAAAATATTTATTTATTTATTTATCGTACACTCAACTACCATGACAGGAAATTCCCAATGCGATAGTTTATGACATAAGACAAAATATAAGTAACAACATCAATGAAATTAGATTAAATTAACATAACATACACAATTTACGAAATCTTAACAAAATAAGACATAGTAAACATGAATCTTGTCAGAAAAGGACACCATCTCAGCCATATGCTGCAGAGCTACAAAGCCCTGCAGCGCTGATATTCTGATGGCGCCAGAGTAGGACGGTATCATATTAAAATAATAAATAACTAAAACTTAAGTACATCAATAAAAATAAAAAGTTAAAATTTAAAATTAAAATTAAAATTACCAAACAAAAAATAAACAAACGCATAGAACTAACAATACAAAAAAAAAAGAAAAAATAGAGTAAGCAGAAACAATAAATAAACAGTAAGCGAAACGCAACCATGGCGCTCGGAACGGAACATAGTGAAGAAGAAATAGTGTTAACATAACATCACGCCTATATTTTATTTCTGGTGGTAGAGCTCTTGTGAATGAGCTCGAGGGCGGCAGCACCACCGTCTCACCTTTAACCTGCCGCCAAATAGTAGTGCATCCATTACTGTGTTCCGGTTTGGTGGTGAGATCAGGCCCTGAAATTACTGGCACATGAGGCATACCACCGTAGTCCTCAGCTGCAGCGACACATATATAATCTGCTTTTGTGGATTGTTGATGTCCATGGGCTGTACTCCACTTACCATCAGGTGGACTACACGTTCGTTCGCGGTGGGCGTAGAATAAAAAATTAAAAAAATACCCAGAAGAACATGGCAGAGGTGTACAACACCCACCTTTCATCTGTTATGTTAGGTCCCATGAGATAGGGGATGAGCTATAACCATCCACGGGGCACAATTCCAATTGTGCTACTATTGTAAAATTCCTCACGGAAAGTTAACAGATAATTTTTATTCCCGGCCCGGCAATCAAACCCGAGACCTGCAGTGAGAGGCGCATATACAACACTAGATCATCGAGGCAGTTGTTAGCGAAAATAAGTAGTAAAAACTCAAATAATGAATAAAAATGTTATTTTAATAACTTCTTTCACATTATTCAAATTATGAAATACGGGTGTTACTCACGTAATGTTGGTCTATTTAGTCGACCGCGGTTTCGCCTATACGTTTAGGCATTATCTATATCATTCTTTCACATATTTCATTCGTATTTTAAATTTAAACATTACACATATATAAAGTAAATTTCATGATATCTGGTGTTGATGCATTTCTTCTCCATTCCAAGTTGTCATAAAATTGTTTATTTTCTAACGTATAATAAGACGAAACAGCTACACTTGGATATAAAATAAGCTATTTCCTTTTGTATCAACTAAGGTGTGGTGTTTATGACCGCCTTTACGGTTTGTTTGGAAGAGGTTTTAAAATCGAATTTCTAAAGTAGTTCCAATAAACTTGAGCGTAATAAAACCTAATGTTTTATTAAAATAAGTTACTGTTGTGTCTGGTGACGGTTTATGTCTGGTTGTGGCATGTTTCTTTGTACTTTTAGGTATTATTCTTGTATATTAACAAAGAAATAAACTGTTACCATGATAAACCTCTAGAGCATATTACTACTTGGCAATTTACAAAATACTTAAGTATTGTAAAGTTTAAAATTGCCAAGTAGTAATTTGCGCTTTACGTTGTAACATTCCAAAATGACAAGGTTTATCAAAAAAATATATAAATAATATAAAAAATATATTCTATGATTTTAAAAACCTTAGTCTAATATTTATTTGTTTCTTTATATTTACTTCATCTATTATTTAAACTAGCAATGTCCGTTTGACGTGACGCTCAATTCTGCGGACTAGTCAGCAACGTAACTTAAAATTGACAAAAAAAAAACCTATCATGATATAATATATTTGTTTAATCCATATATTTTATGTCAATTGAACTTTTGAAGACTAAAATTTTGAAAAGTATTCACCTACATATAAATGCTCTTTTTGTAATCGACCGGGAGCGAACTTAGCCAATTTATGAAAAACTTTACAGCCATCATTTTATGTAAATAGGTTAGCAAAATGGTCAAACCATTGACATTCCATTCGTTATTCCGATAAAGACATGGGGCAACAATAGAAGAATCAAAACACCGTCGATGTCACCGGAAAACACTGTAATTTCAGTCCGGGCACATTCGGCTCTGTTAAAAAAGAAACGTGTACGTGAGAGGAATAAACGCGACGGACGAACGGACAGAATATATTAGATAGAGATTATGTGAATGTGATCAAAGTGTTTATTTCTACTGGCGAGATTTATTCGAACTAGTCAAAGAGTGTAATTTAACAAGTCTGAGGACCTTTCCTAGTTAGCCAGTGCGCGATCTTTTGTCTTGTATTTAAAGCTAAACTATTCTGATAAACAGTCGAATAAATTTCGTAAACAAAGCTAGACTTTAACTGTTATTGAATATATTGGGTAGTTTCAACTATATCCAGAAATAACTTAATAAATCAAGTTAACATTTTAAAACAAACAAATCTCATTGAACCATTAAATTTACATTTTATTAAGCCGCAAGACAAAAAAGAAGAAATAATAAATTCTCTTTAAAAATTTATATCACATGGCGATTTAAAATGGCGGCACGTTAATCGAAATCTTATTTCAGGGGGTAAATGTGCCGTGAAGCTCTAGCAAGCCTCTCAATGTATCACAAAAGATATCCGAAGTCTCATACGCGGCATGGCTGCACGAACGATCACAGCTTTTCAATAATATACACCGTAGACGGTGGATAGACAATATTATTTTGTCAGATGTAGCTGGTTCAAAACTACCTTTGGGAATGATAAAGACTTTAAAAAAACTTTTATGAATGTCAAATATTATTAAAATTATGAAATACGGGTGTTACTCACGTAATGTTGGTCTATTTAGTCGACCGCGGTTTCGCCTATATGTCTAGGCATTATCAAGAGAGTGCGATACGTCGCGCCTGATTCGCAGCCAGTCTTGCACGTGCAAGACTGGCTGCGACTCAGGCGACATATAGGCGAAACCGCGGTCGACTAAATAGACCAACATTACGTGAGTAACACCCGTATTTCATAATTTTAATAATGTTACAAACTCACGTCAGTTTTAATAAAAATAATGTCAAATATACCAACAGCATTTGTTAGTAGTGTTGACAACATTCATAATTACGAAACTGCAGTGGATACTTCTGTATTCAAAACATTTTATGACCGATTCAGCAGGTGAATAACCTAACCTCAGAGATTTAGGATCCAAGCCTAAATCTCTGATCGGCTTATCTCAAAAAAAATTCAAGTACTCTCATTTATTGACGAATACCTTTTTTTGTTTATTTGATATTAGTATTAACTGTAATTATAGTACCGGAATAAACTTAGCTCAAAAATGTAATTAAATAATAAACTGATACCCTGTTTCCGGTAGGTAACTTCCATACGTTCTCTTCATGCTAGAATAAAAACATCTGGCCAAACTGTTCCATAATAATAGAGCAACCAGAATAAAAAAAAGTTAACAGTAGCTTTGTGCTAACAAATTATACACTAAAATATTTATGTACCATTCCGTCCGTGACCAAATTGAATGAAAAAGGGCAATATAATCAATAGGGTTCTTAGTATTCATAGTGTAGTATTGCCCTTTAGGGCATTTTGGCGCAGATGTGAGGGTAGACACGTACGGACTGCAGGTACTCGTATGTGTCAATAGAAAGGAGTAATTTTTTGGTACATTCATAAAGAAATAAATAAATAAAATAAATAAATAAATATTTCACAACTCACACACAACGCCATCTAGTCCCAAACTAAGCAGAGCTTGTAATATGGGTACTTGAATAACTGATACCATAGAAATCTTAATAATAAGGCAATAGAAATGTCAAAGACGCGAGACCTTGTCGCCGCGCATCTGTCTAGTCAAACACAAGTGCGAGTTGAGGAATTGTCGTCTTAATGTCATCGCAAAAAGAATAATTTTGTTTGCAGGAATACAAGCGCATGAGTCTAATCGAACATAAGTGTGAGTTGAGGAATTGTCGTCTTAATGTCATCGCCAAAAAGAATAATTTTGTTTGCAGGAATACAAAAAGTGGTATTTGAAAAACGGCGACATGCGTCCCAGTGTTAAAAGATAGTCGATAGCATTTCTATTGACTAGTTATTAAGATTTCTATGACTGATACTAATACATATATATACTTTTCTTTTGTAAATACATACTTATTATACATAGAAACACCCAGACTAAGACTAAATATGTGAAAGGTTATCAAAGTAATAATATAATTATCGTACCTCTTATAATACAGGTATAGCTTAAGAGGTAGAAATCATCTCTTGTACAGAATTTGAAACATAAACTGTGTATGTTTACTCTTAATCTTAGCAAACTCTGTATGTTTTTTTTTTTAACTTTAATAAAGATTTTTATTTTTATATTTTTATTATGTACACGGAAGTTAAAATCCCTTTAGTTTTACGGCACAATAAATTTTAAATCAATTAATACTTTTTTATTTTTATCTTATATTTTAATTTACTTAGCAAGAGTGCTAGTCACCGCTAATATTAATTGTTATCGATGTGAACCTTGTTTTCAATAACTCTTTTATTGTAAGCAGTAAGTGCAATTGTTTAGAAAATTACCTTTGTTAATATTGGTGTGCAATAAAGATAACTCTATCTCTATCTATGAATTTCAAAACTATTGTATTCTCGTTTTCTATTATTGGTGAATAAACAGTTTATTATAAATACTATTTTAATAGTTTTAACATCTTAGGTATTAAAAAGCATGAATCTTTTTTAGTGTAGCAGATTTACATAAAGTGAACATTTGGGATTATTAAAACATTTGAATGTTAATTCAATCAATAACAGACTTATTAAAACGTATTCCTGTTCTTACCAAATAAAATAGAAGATAAAATAATGAATTTCTTTACCAAAGCAAATAAAAATGAAGATAGAAAAGATATTGACTTGATTTCATATTTTAAAGCACAAAGCTGATCCGTCTAGAAACGCAAATATAACAAGAACAGAAAACCAAATAATGCAATTAGGAACCCGCAATAAAGTTGGATATTCGCTAACAAAAAGGAATAAACTCTCAGATCCGACTGTCTAATCTAATTTAATCTTAAAAGGATTGACTTTTGTATCGGATATTGAAAGCTCTCCCCAAGGTAAGAGAACTATAAAATGGAAACTATAAATTTTATTTTGTCTTCTAGTAAGGACTTAGTTATATGCTATAGAAATGTATGCATGTACCTTCGTAGTTTCAGATGAATGCATTGTGTCATTAGAGAAAGGAGTTGGGAGTAGTTTTCTTTTCTGTTATTTTGAACCTGGTGTGTTTTCGTTAGAATTAAATTAGTCAAAGTTTATTTATTCAATAAATATTAAAAATTAAAAAAAGAAAACAAAATGCCTCTTAACCTAAAAATAAATGACTACATCTAAAACTATGTACAAACCTAGTCTAAAAGACCGCTACCAGTCGGCAACGTTCCCAAAATGCTGGCAGCATTGCCACGTTGTATGGCAATGCTCAACTTCTGGCCAAAATAAATACCAGCATTTTGAGAACGTGTGGCCTCAAACTGGGGAGCTGAAATCTGTTTGTACAGATTGAGCGCTTCTGGCCCCACGGCCCTAATGTCTCTATCCCAAAAGGCACAAACATTTATCCACTATCAAGAAGACCATATTTGCGCCTCTTGAGGCATTCTGCAGTCAAAGTTAATACTATTAAATTCTATCATTGATTTAATATAAAAATTCACAATTTTTTTCATAAAATATACAGAATAGTTATGTCGTGTTCAGGTTTGATATTAATACAACAAGTATGATTGGTATACATATGCAAACCTGACATATAATCGCGTGTATGTCAGGTGTTATTAGTTTCTGTTTTTCCTATAACGCGTGGAATAGTTATCTAGTTGATGCCCAGTTTAAAGACACAACTTGCTATACAATCTTATAATTTTTTGGGTTATAGTTATGGCTTATGCTCGTTGAATACATTTTGAGTTTAGGGTTACTTTTCACCTATCGTTGCGTGTGTTTGTAAAACAAAAAAAACATCTTCTTCTCTACATTATTATTAAATAGTATATTTTACCGTGTCTATACGTTGAAGATATTTAAGAAAAAGTACCTGGAGACCTAAAGTTGTTTGGTTTTTATACGTAGCAAAAACATAAGTCCATATTCTTTCAAAACGATACTTGCACTTGGCTCGAAAATCGCACGAGGGCAGAGAAAAATAATAATTCAATTTTTTACGACAAATATAAAGAGCCAAAACCTCTTCGGTTTCTGTGCGGTTCGTACATTTTAAAGAAAAACACATGAAATTCTGCGTTCGGTTCCTTACATTACGTAAATTAACAATAAGATAGATTTTTGGAAATTACAATTCCCAAGGGGGTAAATTTAGGGTTAAAAGTGTATGCGGGTAGTGCCTTAATATGGGAAATAGCATGGACCTATCGAATTCCACCCGGACGAAGTCACGGCCAACAGCTAGTCATAAAATAAGTAAGCAAAATTTAATGCAATCTTCCGTGCAAAGATAGTTCTTTGCATGGAAGATTGCATTACATTTTGCTTACTTTTACTTTTACCTAGCACAATTATCTTGTTCTGTCAAATTTACTTTAAATTCTTAGCAAAGAAGTATGATTAGTTATTTTATTCTAAATGAAGAATTAATCTCCACAACAATAGATTTTACAGTTTAAAGAACTTAATCTGTGAATGATGCCATTTAATTTATCTAAAAGCTTCACACTCAACTGTCATGCATTCATGTAAATGTCAAATGATGAAAATGTGCGTCCCTAAACGACAACAGAACGAACTCTTTGGGGATTATCAACCTCAATCATTGAAAACGAAGGGACAATACGAATAAAACACCGAATATTGCTGTTTATGTTTGCAAACTCTGATATAACGACGCGACATAACATCGCCTGTTCCCCAGAAGTATTTCGTAGAGGTTTTTAACACCCACATTTTATTTGTTATGTTCAGGTACCATGTGATAGCTATACCCATGATAATCAGCCGGAGGTCTTTGCTGCTAAATAACATCTATGTCCGACCTGAGGAAAGGACACGAGATCTATCTACCTAAAACCACTAGATCAACTACCAGATTAATAAATAACTATAGGTTAATGTATACTTAACCCTACTCCGCCATCGGCTATTCTGAAAAGGATTAATGGTGATAGCACGACACGTTTTAACATATAACATTCATCTACTCTACTAAATTGTTCGCCACGAGTACAATTTGTTCAAATCCGAGTGAATTTTTCTTTCCTGCGCTCTGTCACCGGGTTATTTACGAGGGACCGCTGTGTTTTAATACCTTTTCATTAACAATTTTAAGGTTCACTTTATTGAAGTCGTAAATAACTCGTACAATTGCCCAACTGCACTGTCAGAGACGTAATTTGAAAAAAGAAAGATTAAATTGCTCCGTCCAGTTTGTAATGTTTTCCGTTTTGTCAATAAAAGTTTCATAGTCGCTAATTTTCTTATTTGATTGCCTACTGAATAAACAAAATTGTGCGGAGGTTTAAGCCAAATTGAAAGTGTTTTGATAGCGAACACAATTTCGATCCAATCAACGTAGTTTGATCGGATGGAGTATGAATAGAATACGGTAGTAGGTCTCCAATTTGAAAGTTTAACAGCGTACCAACAGCTATGGTAGTTTACGTTTATGGTAGCAATTCCATCGCAGTTGGGATTTTTTAAATTAAATTGTCACCTCGATTCCATTAGCGGAGCGCACCAGATATGGTACGGTTTGCATGTCTTTAAATTATTAATTAACCCGCCAACGCCGCATAGGGATTTATTGGATTGCGAGGGAGATGGAAAAAAATAAATCACATAATGAAATCAGAGCCACCCCGCGGTCTCCGGCCGTACACAAACGGTTGGCATTCCCGATCGGGTGCGGCCAAGCGCGAAATCGTCATTAATATCGTACGTATGCGTATAAATACTAAACAATAGCAATCGCTGCGTTGTTGCTGATAGGAATTTACGCGTATTAACACATGAGAAACCAATAGGCTTTATTACTGCTGCATATTATGTTTAATTATTCTCAATTTTAATCCTCAATTGACGTTTGGCCTGTTGTACACAAAAGAGCAAAAGGGTATGCCTAAATTGTTGTAAAAGCTACTTAAGATAGCTTTTAAAACAAAACAGTAACAATATAAAAAATAAAAAAAATAAATAAAATAAATATTTCACAACTCACACACAACGCCATCTAGTCCCAAACTAAGCAGAGCTTGTACTATGGGTACTAGAATAACTGATACTAATACATATATACTTTTCTTTTGTAAATACATACATATTATACATAGAAACACCCAGACTAAGACAAACCCCCATGTTCATGCACACAAAGATTTGTCTTAAGTGGGAATCGAACCCACGACCTCGGCGTCGCAGGCAGGTACAGTCGCAACCAAAAGTCCATAAGCAATCTCAAAAGGCAATAGTTTGAAGTGTAGTTTGACTTACGACCTTCTATTTCCAAGAAATAGACACATGTTCTTAACAAATAATTGCATTTCATAATTTCATCCACAATGTAAGTGACAAGATGGCCGAGCGGTTAAGGCATGCAGTCAAAATAGATGCGATTATCAATTCACCGCAGGTTCAAATCTCACTTGGTTACTTTTACACTTTTTGAAGTTTTTACTCGATTAGAAGGAATGGGATATAGTATTCTTTATCTTGTTCACTTTGTTCACACATTTGTAAATATATAGAAAATGTATGGGGTTTGATGGTGTAAAGGTGGGAGTCACGGGATGAAAGGTGTATACAACAGTTAAAAACCCATTGCATGGAAGTGTGGGAAAACTTAAGAGGAACCAGTATATGTGCTAATATTTTAGGATCCATGCGCAAACGTCTACTTGACTGCATTGAAAATAATGGGGGTTATACGAAATATGAATAATGTTATAATTATTTAAGATTAATTTAAGATGTTGTGGTTTTACTAATAAGACGCTGTAACTGAATATTAGCACTTCTGTAAATATTTAATGATCTTCAATGGAGGTTTAGTTTCTTTCTTCTTTTCGTCAAGACAAGCTGTAACTTCAATACATTTATTGTGACGTTACATTAAAAAAAACATCGTCGTAAAGTGTAAATCATAATATTAGTCTTCAATAAACGCTGCTGTATACCAATACCTATTATAAGTGGGTATCAACAAATATATTTTTGTTATTAGAACATCCTGTCCTAGTTGTCATTGTGAATCAATTTAGTAATATTTGTAGGTATTATCAATGTTATGAATTGACTAAGTGGGTTACAATAAAAAATCTTATAAACGGTTACAAGGGAACTTTTTTATTTAGGTAGGAATGTGACGTCACAATTCTCTTTAAAATGTATTAATTGTATAAATAAATAAAACGAATAAACATTTTTACCATCATTCAACATAACTTTTTTATTTCTACCTTACAACAATGACAATAAAAAAAACGTAAGTAGTTTAATAATAATAACATATTTAATTTATTAGTTATTATATTAATCAAAAATCTTATAAACGGTTACAAGGGCACTTTTTTTAATTTAGGTAGGAATGTGACGTCACAATGCTCTTAAAAGTTTATTAATTGTATAAATAAATAAAACGAATAAACATTGTTATCATCATTCAGCGTGACTTTTTTTATTTCTACCTTACAAAAATGAAAATAAAAATAAAAAATTACGTAAATAGTTAAATAATAATAACATATTTAACTTATTAGTTATTATATCAATATGTAATTATTTATGTATTGTATACATGTATTGTATCGCAATTTAAGCATGAATACCTAACAAGTTTGTGCTTAAAATATTACAAATATTATTATGATTTCGTAAAAACAAAATACAACCACAAATCAACTAAGCTTCAAACTCAGATTTAGTTGATAGTGATCCCAATGTTTACCCGATGTCTACCTGCTCATGATAGATAGATGCGAATTCAAAGAACCGGTCGCCACTGTGACGCGTTTAGTACGAATGCGACAACATTTCATTAGTGTGTGTTATCTTATAAACTGCTAAACACGCAAGCGACTTCGTTAGTGTGTGTATTGGCTGTATCAGGCTCGTACCGTTCATAGCAATGTAATCCTTAGCGTGCCTATGGACTTCTGAGCGTTTACTGTACACTACCCACTCCGCCATCCGGTCGTCACAATATCATGATTATGTAATTTTTAATTAAATCGAAATTAGAACATAACTTAAGATTTTTTGGCAATACAAATTGACATGACAATCCAAAACAAACTAGGTGTACAACCTCCATGGATCAACTTAAATTCAAAACCAAAGACTATCAAATTCTTTTAGATTTACATGTTAGTGATTAACTTGAACAATCTAACAAAGGTCTCCAGCAACTCCAGCGCATTTATTTAAAAGCATGCTCACTTATTTATGCTCCAGCTTATCTAGTCTCAGTTGGATTCACAAACGCGTGGTTGGATTTCAGTAGAAAATATTGAGAATTTGATGCAGTATTCGCTTTTGCTGTATCAAACGTCTGTATGACACAAGAGACCAATATCTAATGCAGACTTCATGTACGAAATATAAATAAGGAGAATTTTAAATGTATCGAATTTATTGGTAAAACGTAGTTTGGGTACAATGATTGCGTATTAGAGTTAGAGTTACAAGAGTCAGCTTTTTAAAATTTTATTGTTGCGTATAATGTAATGTACTTTCATCATATTCAATGTATATCTCATGTATATTATAGTTTTATGAAAAATCGTTAAAAACGGACGTTCGACGGGTCTCTTACAAATGTAACATAAATATTGATAAATTGGTTTGTTGTTTTTTGATAATGGACTCATATTTTTAAGTGCTTGAAAAAATTAATTCATGTTAATATTTGTCAATAAAACATACGCGTTTTGTTTTGTTTTATTTATTTATTTATTTAATAGGTACATCAACAATATACATACAATAATATTACTGTAACACGTGCTTGAAATTGTTTGGGTCTTGTATGCATATCTTTTATAAATGTACACAACACTCTTTGTAATTTAAAGACACGTTATTAAAATAATGAAAAAGAAAGGAAGAATACAGGATGCAAAAACTTAAATCTAAAGATAACAAAAATGTAACAACTAAATGGTTAAGGTTATGTGAGATCAATTTTAAAATCATAAAACATGTTAAGTATGAATACTATTTATTTACTAGATATACATAAAGAAATTAATTTATCAATCCTTGAATATAATGAGAAAATATTTCATTGTTAAATATAGTAGTTCTACAGCAGTAAGCAGTAAATTAAAATATTCTAGTCATAATACATACATCCCAATATCTAGCCAGAAGGGCAGTTTAATTACTACACTAACACAAGTTTATTAATCTAGATACAACATCAAACGAACTATCCCCCTCAAAAAACAAGGTCCAATATCCTCATAATTAAAACGAAAACTGAACCGAAAAGCCCTAGCCCAGCAGCGAAGACTTCAAAAGGTACAAATATTTGTCCCAATAACACGCACGCAAAATGAATCGATTGCAAAGTACTTGCTCCCCTCGTAATAATTTGATATTCTATACATTTGCCTATACATATTGACCTTGGGTAGTCTGGTAACCTGGCAACGAAGCTTTGTGAGGGCCCCTACCAGTCTAATCTGCAGATAATCATACCTATAGGGTTCCTATATGAATGACGTGAAGCTAGAATTTTTAGGGTGCGAGTACGCTCAATTTTTAATCTGAATTTTTGGGCTTTGTATTAACTCCTTTGATGTTGAGCTCTCAAATTACATGTCCTGATGTTGCAATGTGTATTGTTGCATAATGAAAGGGACCAGTGCCTCAGGA
This sequence comes from Hypena proboscidalis, assembly GCA_905147285.1. NCBI lineage: Eukaryota > Metazoa > Arthropoda > Insecta > Lepidoptera > Erebidae > Hypena > Hypena proboscidalis. The sequence continues at coordinate 7,378,128 of LR990132.1, forward strand.
CAATTGGTCAAGCAAACTTTTGAACAACAAACACAATTGATCCAATTTACCTTTTTCTCGGTTGACTTAGTTTTTAAAAATCATTTCACAAAACATTTTAAAACTATCGGCTTAAAGCAAATCAAAAGGTTTTAGTGCATAATAATTGATGTAATCGCATTTGAAGATCGCACCGCTGCTGATTGAAATTATGCTAAGTAAAATATTGTTAAAAAAATGTATGCACGTTTGTTTTGTTTTTTAAATTTTAAAGTTGTCTAATTAAGACGACAATTCAATATTTATTATGTTTAAATGATATTAATGCCGTAATTTTGTTGTTCTCTCATTTAATTTTAATACCTACCTGTTCTTCACATCTTCTACATAAAATGGCATTCTATTCCCGTCTGTCAAACTTGAGTGAGCCTGAACATGATTCATTCTAGACCTAAAAATAGCCTTTACCGCAGACGACACGTCCATCCACATTTAGGTATTCCCTGTATATGCGTCAGGCCCCCCTTGGCAACAGCGTTGCGTCATCCCGACCCTCGCACACAATCAAACTGATGAATACTTTCAACACTATATCAACATGTACCGATGGTGATGTAGAGACGCCTGATGGGATTGTTGTGGCAAAATGTAAGAGAAATTATGTTTGAGAATGATGGTGGCGAGGAAAGGACGCGGTTACTTTATAAAACTTTACTTAGATTGTAACTAATAATGACTTTCTCTTTATTGCATATAAAGAGAAAGTCATTATTAGTTACAATCTATTTGTGTGTTTTATTTGCTATAACTTACTCATACAATTATTGTCAAAACAGACTAAATTATATGAATTATATGAGTTTTTCACTAGCTTTTCTCATGATGCAATACCCATCGGAGCTGGTACTTGGATTGATTTTAATTATTCTAACCACTAAAATTACTTTGTTCAGAATAGTAACAGAATCCAATCAACTGGTTTTTAAAGTGCAAAAATACATCACTTTTGCAAAATTGAACATTAAAAGCAGACAGTTTCTTTTTTTTTTTATTCGCTGTATGTAGCAACGGGCGTATAGTAAGTGGCGGCTGATGGTAAGTGGTGAATATAGACCATGAACATAAACTAGCAAAAATCTGCATAGTTAGTAACGTTTAAAACTAAATTAAATATCATTAATATAGACTATAAAACTCTGTTTCGGATCAACGGTAATTAGAATATTTTTTATTATAATTATGGTTGGCGTAATTGGAACGTGTGTAGTAAAATTATTCCTCTATCGATTTTTGGGTACAAACTGCATTTAATAGTGAAAATGTAAGATTTACGTGCTTGCTTGTGCAGTGTTTGTTGAGAAATGCATCCAGTTGGCAGCGAGACGAAGATAATGTCATGCTACTATGTATTTGCTTTGTGATCCGTGCAGGAGCTGTGTTTTGATATTTCATTTTGTAAAGGTGTCTGACATGTGCAGTATGTGTTGTCTAACTATCTCTATATAATTATTGTAAAGCAACATGTAATAGAATATGTGAAGTATACGGTTTCGTCTCAGTAATGCTTCGTTTAGAGTTTGAATCCGTTTCAAATGTTTTCCAGAGAAATAAATTGCATATTTTTATGCAAACCGCAATACAAGTCAATGACCATAAACCAAACAGTGGTGCTAAAGTGGTCAATCATTCATCATTTTCATCGTGTTTCTTCTTTAAAAGTTGCGTTCGTGGAAACGTTTGGAAATCTCGTTAGTAAACTTAATGCATTTTAGTATTATTTAAAATCTTTTTAATAACACTACTCTACCTAGTTCCAAGCGCCATTGAGGTAATACAAGAACATCTATAAAAATGTAAAATTATGTTTCTTTTCAGTAATTCCAAACAACAAAAACGAACCTTGCGTTATCTTTAACGCAATACAAATGAATTGTACATTTGTTTACCATACAACTCATGTTTGTCGTTTTTGATGCAAGCAATCATCAACATGCACATTGTTTACAGCGCAATGAAACACGCAAAGAACAATATTTTACTAATGAGTATTCTCACGCACGCGCCGACTAACACATTTGCACAATGCAACGTAGTACTACGTTCGTACAAAATTTCTAGTCGACTCCACAACTGACGGACATCCAACGCCCCCAAAACTTCGCACAAGCATATTTAAAGTTATACGATACATCTTCAAAAGATCAGCAGTGACACAGTGAACTGATGCGTGGCGACACACTTACCTTCAATGCAGTCAGCCCTCACATTTTTGTCCTTACAACACAGTCTCCCTGTGACACACTTGATGTTCCCCCCTAGTAATTACTTCCCCTTTCCCTCGCCCCTTCCCCAAACCATAATGCCTAGGCTCCGACTGAACCTAGGTATACTTACGTTTGGGTGCTCGACGGGATTTGTGAGGGGAATGCTAAAAGGGTGCGGGCGTCGTACGATATAAATTCGTATCAAAGTTATAGTGTACATGTACATGTTTGCGCGCAGGGGAGAACGCGATACGCTGTGTCTGCCGCGTATTTTAAACAAATACTCTACACAAAACACACGATATCTGATACTTCACGGACATGGGATTAAATTTTGTTTTCCTTTAAAGGTGTACCCCAATTCAAAGACACGTTTTATCAAAGAATTTTCCTTCGTCGTTAAAAGGATATCAAGCCAATGCCCGTTTTAATGAATACTCCAGTCAACCAAATAAATTGGAAGTCACCTAAAAGAGTGTCCATTAAAAGGAATCTAACATCCAGCCTCAAATTAACTCCGGGAAAGTTTACCCTCAAAATAATTAAGGATTCACCACAATTATCACCGCAAAATCAAACTTCCCTTTGATCGCTATTTAGAAAAATTATCGGAACGGATATTCACTTTACCAAAGGCGGAATACGGTCTAAATTTGTGCAAGCTTTGGTGTTTAGACAATTTTGTTGAGAAAATTTTAATAACCGAGAGGGTGTAACCAAAAGTTTTACACTTTGCCTTTTTGTGAAATCACCAAAGGGAGCCACAGTGATAATTATAATTATTTACCAATTGTGAATAAAGTTCGTAGTAGGTCCTCCGTAATTGCGTGCCGCTTAAAGTATCATTTAATGAATAATGTTCTGATTTCAATGGGGAGTTGGTTCGAGTCGCCGTTGTCGAGATGAGCGGAATTATCGAGGAGGAGACGGCTCGTATTTAAATTTTTCCAAAGAAGTCTCGTTGTGAAGTTAAATTATTTTGCATGAGGGAATTCTTTAGAGCTTTACAATTTGCGAGTGAATGTATTTGATACTAACGCGATGTTATGAAAATCTAATTTAATAAGGCTGTTATATCTGTTTCGGGCAGACATTCCGCCAGAACGAGCTCATCCAATGAGATCCGTACATTTGTCATTTGTTTCCGCTTAAGCATTTAATTTAATCTCAAATAATCTCATTAGGTTAAGAGTTCTCAGCTAAAACTCAAATTATATTAAACGGTAAGCACATATTTATGAACAAAGTTTGCCTCATGTTGTTATGTTAGATACTTACACCTACTTAAGAGCGCCTAAGTTTTTAAGTAGGCGCTCTTAAGTTAAATTTTAAGCAAACATTATTCTAAATTCTTATTCATTGTTGGCAAATATTTAAAAACAGTAGTTTTAGGTACTTGGTGACTTTTATACTGAAATGTTATACGATATAATTATCTAGTTTCAAAAATAATAAGTAAAATTAAATTTACCACACAAAGTTATTATGTCACTTTGTGTAATCTATATAATATATATAAATGAAACCCGTTTTCCGTTGTCACGACATAGCATGAAAACGGCTTGACCGATTTGGCTGATTATTTTTTTGTAATTTTCTTACTCTTACTCTGTACAAGGATCTTACGGGAAAAAAAAGTATTCATTTTTATATGGAGGATATTATGGATTCCAGTTAAAATTGAATAGGTACGCATACATAAGATAGGTCAGCTATGCAAAATAAAGTAGTGCATCAAATTTACGCTAAGGCGGTACGAAGTTCGCCGAGTCAGCTAGTAAGATATATTTATCATTTCAGTCGATGCGATGATTTTTACCAAATACGTGCAAATGTGACAAATATAAAAAATTTTGATAAAATTTACAATCATAATGTAGGTATGTTAAGTAAGTAATCCAATAAAAAAAAATTAGTTAAAATAGTACGTAATAAATGTATAAGATACAGTATTCTCTGGCAAAAAGCACCAAACGTTTATTTTTACATTAACATGAAGCCTATATAAATACTGCCTCGATGGTCTACCAGGTAAGTGTTTGCCTTTCACTTCAAGGTCTCGTATTCAATACCCGGGTTGGGCAAAGTGGTTTTTGTGAACTTTCCTTCAGGAAATTTACAAAAGCAGCATGGAGTTGGAATTGTGCCCGGTGGACGGCGACAGGATCTAAATATAACAAGTGAAATGTGGGTGTTGTACTCCTCTGCCACACACTTCTGGATAATATAGGCGTGATGCTATGTCATATTAGTATGTCATTGTAAAATGACAATATTACAAACAAAATGAAAACATTAAACTTACATAGTCACAAATAGTAAAATTTCTTTGCAGATTTAGCCGTAACCCGTCCAATCTAAAGTGGCACCATCAATCATACATTATCGACCAGTTATCTTGCATGGCTTTATTTAGTAAAAGCCATGAAATGAAGACGTCAAGGGGGTTTGATGGGACTATCAATCAAACTCATGGTTTAGAAGCTTGTCACATCTTATCTGTCGATTCGTCCAACGGAGCGGGTAATAGCTATTTACCTGCAGAGTATTATCATCGCATCTGACATTTTTCTCTTTTATGTATCAAATTGGAATTGCTTGTTTTGACAAGACATGTCATATTACTTTGAATAACCTCGAGCTATGGATTTCAATTCTGTTCGATATACGATTTTGAATTTAGAGATTTTACTATAATAGAAATCTATATCATTATATAGGAACTAATTTTGAAATATAAGATTGAGAAATTGTATTAGTTTTAAAATTCTTTACACTATTCTAAAACATACACGAGTTTACAAATAAAACTTCTAGTGTGGGAGAATCTCATTTCTTAAATGAGGCTACTGTCAACCCTCCGCTTTATAAAAAAAGAAGCACATTTATATAACAAAATTGGAACAGAATGCAGACCTAATATTGAAATTATTATATTACTAATAAAAAGTTCAGGTGTCAAAAAATACGTCCGCATCAATGTCGACCGTGGGTAACGTGCCCAGAAGGCTGGCGGCATTGCCGCGTTGTATGGCAATGCTGATCCTTTGTCCAAAGTAGAAACCAGCCCTCTGGTCGCGTGAAGAGTCAATTAGTCTTTTACTAATCTCATTAAAAAGAGAACGGGTGCGAGGACCCCACGGACGGTATTTTATTTAATCTTCTTCTTAATAAGTTTGTTTGATCTATGCGACCAACATTACCGAAATAACTGGCTCCGAAGCTTACTGTGGTTTATCGCCGTTTGTCGTGCTAGAGGTGTAAGATTGTAGGAAGATAATAAAATACATACAATAACTTATTGCCTACACTCACCACAATTCCGGAATAGTTTTACTGCACTTTGGACTCGTTTGGTTAGATGATGCTAATGGAGTTAATAAAGTTCGTCATTTTCAGATCAATCCGCCATTTCTGTTCAAAAGTCCCCGCACCATAGACTATTTTTCTTCGTCTTCGCATACACTGACACGATAGAGTTCGTTCGGAAATATCTTCCGGTTTTTGACACTTGACAGTGACAGTTTTTAACCCATTTTCTAATAAAGGGGGAAATACACTAATAGACATAAATAAAGGTGTGTTGTGAATGTGTGATTTAGGTATATATATTAAACATCCCCCCGCCCGAGAAAGGCTGAAAAGCCTTTATCAACAAAAAGGTAACCGCATAACCTACCGTATCAAGTACGTTAAAATAAACCGCGAAATAACAAAAATAAACTGCAAAATAGTATCAATAGAATTGCAAAATACCAAAATATTTAAAAGGAAAACAAAATTAAAACATAAATTTTTAAAGAATTTAATTAAATAGGTTCAAAGTTGCCGAACCTACTCCAGCGGTAACCTACAAATTTTTACCACTGGTCGCAAAAATGTACCTGAAAGGGTCTTCAACCTAACAGACCTAATAACTCCGTCCTTTCCAGGCAGAAGCTCAATTACCCTACCGCGTCTCCATTTGAGACTGGGTATATTTTCTTCCTTAATTAATACAAGATCCCCTAATTTAGGCGGATCCGTTGGAGTAGTCCATTTATTGCGATTCTGAAGACAATGCAGGTACCGGTCACTCCATTGTCTCCAAAACCTCTGTGATATGGCCTGAATTAATTTGAAACGACCTAACCGCGAATCAGGTAGGTCTTCCAGGTTGTACTCTGGTACAGAGAGTAAGGCTTTCCCTACTAAAAAATGTGCTGGAGTCAGCACTTCGAGGTCCTGAGGATCCTGAGTTAAAGGACATAGAGGCCGAGAGTTGAGTACCGCTTCAACTCGTGCAAAAACTGTTGTTAGTTCCTCAAAGGTCAAAATCTGCTCTCCTATCATCCGCTTTAGAAGTGTTTTGGCAGATTTGACAGCCGCTTCAAACAGACCTCCAAAGTGAGGTGCACCTGGTACGTTAAACAGCCAAGTTATCCCGCTCTTAGCTGCAACGCCACCCAGAGCTTTCTCAACCTCCTTACTACGTAAATACTTATCTACCTCGCTTAAATGTCTACTAGTCCCAACATAATTGGTGCCATTATCTGATCGAATTACACTCGGCAGACCGCGCCGAGCTGTAAACCTAGACAAGGCAGCTGTAAAAGCTTCCGTCGATAGGTCACTAACGACCTCTAAATGAACTGCTTTCGACGAAGAACATATAAAAACACACAAATAAGCCTTTAATACCTTGGCATTCCGAAGGCGCGAGGCTTTGATAGAGAACGGTCCTGCAAAGTCTGTTTGTACCGTATGAAAGACCCCAGTAGCATTGACCCTATCACTTGGTAATGCTGACATCATAGGCTCCACAGACCTAGCTTTGGTCTTAAAGCACGCTATACATTTAAAAACTCTACTTCTAATGACTTGCCGAGCCGATAGGATCCAGTAATCCTTTTGTAAAATAGCTTGAAGAGCTGTTGGACCTACATGACAATGAACCCGGTGTGAATTGTCAATAATTAAATTTGTCAATGGATGAATTTTGGGTAACACAACCGGATGTTTTACTTGAAACGGCAAACTCGCATGTTCCAGACGACCCCCAACCCGCAATAGACCCGAATTGTCTATGAATGGAAACAACCGCCGTAGTCGAGTCGAACACTGCTTATTACCCCTTAAAAAGTCTAAATCTGCCGCAAATTCCGTTTGCTGCACTAGCTTCACCAGTCGATCCAACGCAAACCTACGTTCCTTAACCGTCAGAACATCCGATGCCTTGTTGGATGGGTTCTTGGCGTTATGCGTAAATCGAAAACAGTACGCTACAACCGATTGCAACGTCATTAGGGAGCTAAACCGACTAAAAATAGGATCTGGATCCGCAGTACCTACATGGACTTGTACCTTAACAGGAGTTTTCCGCATGCCTGGTAAGTTCTGAGCCTGGCTTACTTTATCTGCAGGCCACGTCACTGGGTCCCCCTGAAGCCATTGGGGCTCCCACCATAGCGGGTAATTGAGCAACTCCGATGCTGAACAACCACGACTCGCGACGTCTGCAGGGTTTAGCTCAGATGGTACATGTCGCCACTTTAAATCTAAACCGCAGTTGACAATTTGGGAGACCCGGTTCCCCTCAAATGTCTGTAAGGTGTGTGGTGGCATCCGCAGCCACGAAAGAACTATAGTGCTATCCGACCAGCAAACTATCTCCTCTACCTCAACATTATTACGAATGGCTTCCGCAACGTACTTCGTGAGACGAACTAATAAAGTCGCACCTAACAATTCTAACTTTGGAATTGTGACTTTAACTTTAGATGGTGCTACACGCGACTTTCCCATCATAAGTGACACCTTAACTTTGCCAGACTTGTCCATGGTTCTCAGATACACCACTGCACTGTAACCGCTTTCAGAGGCGTCTGAGAAACCATGCAACGCGCAAGTCTTATTTCCGCCTAACGCAAAGCGTGCCATACAAATCTGTTCTATTTTAGGTAAGTCCGCTAAAATTTCACTCCATTCCGCTACCACATCCGGTGGTGGGGTTTCATCCCATGATAAATTCAACCTCCAAAGTCGCTGCATGAGAACCTTACCCTGGAAAAGCACCGGTGCTATCCAACCTAATGGGTCAAAGGTTCTTGCCAAGGTTGACAAAATGATCCGCTTAGTACAGTTACTGACCTCTTTTAATTTACAATTATACGAAAACGCATCCCTATTAGGGTCCCATTCTACCCCCAAGATTTTAAAGAAACCAGGCCCGTCTTCCTTATCAAATGTCCGTGGTTTCTCAAGGTCTTCTGGACGTACATCTTCTAACAACTGAGCGCAGTTCGATACCCACTTACTCAACTCAAAACCGCCAGAGCGGAGTAAGCTGGTCAGGTCACTCTTCAACTGCTTGGCCTCGGCCTCCGAATCAGCGCCCCCCAAGATGTCATCCATAAACACGGAAGACCTTAAAAGATTAGCCGCAGCAGGGAAATCCGCTTCCCCGTCAGCTGCGAGCTGCCGCAATGTCCTAATAGCAAGATACGGGCTGGACTTCATACCGTAGGTGACGGTGTTTAACGAATACAGACGCAAAGGCTGATCCGCAGTCTCTCGCCAAAAGATGAGCTGATATCGCCTGTCATCTTCGTGAACTACAATTTGCCGAAACATCATTTTGATGTCCGTCGTAAAGACACATTCCGACATCCGAAACCTACAAATTATTTCCATTACATCCCGTTGTAATTTCGGCCCCGCGTGTAAGGAATCATTTAATGACAACCCCGAGGTCGTCGCGCAACTAGCGTCAAAAACTACACGAATTTTATCGGAGTTCGCCTTAAAAATTCCGTGATGAGGTATGACGTACCCTTTGCCGCTAGCATAGTCAGTCGGGTCCCGGTCACAGACAGACATATGCCCCATTTGCTCATATTCCCGCATGAAACATATATATTTTTGCCGCAGTGCTTCATTTGAGGTGAGCCGCCTCTCCATTGCCAAGAACCGCTTTTTGGCTAATGAAACCGAATCACCTAATTCTGGTTTACCATCTAAAAAAGGTAATCTCACAATATACCTACCAGACGCATCCCGCTGATGAGTATCCCTAAAAAATGATTCACATTCCGCATCCTTAGGGTTAATAACTATCTTATCTGGTATGTCTTCTACCTCCCAAAATCTCTCCAGGATCTGGTCGGTTGTGACATGTCCCGCAAAAGTTTGTGAATTAGTGAACCGCACTATATTCACTTCGTGAAATCGCATAAGTTACCGGACCCATTAGTACGTGCCCGAACACCGTGTTTATCGCGCAGGGTAAGTAATTATTAATTTTAACCACGCCTCCTATCATAATTTCGCCCATCAAATCTGCACCGATCAGAATGTCGATGGGTCGACTCGCGTAAAATTGCTCGTCCGCCAGGTAAATTCCGCTATACCATTCCGCGATATTCGGTGATAAGTTGGCGCTAGGCAGGTTGTGAGTAATGTTACTCAAGATTGTGGCCGTTGTAACAAACTGAGGGTGGTTCGCGTACCTAGGACTAATGATGAGATTTACGCCCCCCCTGCAGTCACTAACCGGCGCTCCGCCTAATCCTGTAACCGTAACAATCTCTGACCTAAACCGCCTTAGACCCAATCTCTTAGCACAACTTTCCGTCACAAAAGTGCTCTGACTACCCCCGTCTAATAGCGCGCGTACTTCTTGATATTCACCGCAACTATCAATAACACGCACCATAGCAGTCGCCAGCAACACTGTTGTACGTTGACAAGCATTGCGATCAAAATCCCTATTGCATGAAGTTAAAGCCGCCCCGGTGTCCACTATTGTCGCACCTCCCCTATTAGGTTCGTGACGACTTTCATCCCTATTAACCGGTGAATTTACCCTATCCGCGCTGGGTACGTTCGACCGCACAGACTCTGCCCTAGGAGTACGAGGCCTACCCCCCGCTGATGGCCCCCCCGAACCCCCGCCAGCCGCCGCCGGCTGTGGCAGATCAAAGTGGATGAGATTGTGGTGTTTGGTCGACTTACATTTGAAGCAAGACCACCCTGATGAACAATCATAAATGTTATGTTCGCCTAAACACCTAAAACAGAGCCTAAGCTCTTTGACGCGTTCTTTCCGCTGGCGCGGTTTTAGGGATAAAAATTTATCACATTTTGATAAATTATGGTTACCTCTTTTACAAAATTTGCAACTACCTGTAGAACCCTGGGTACCCTGCGAGGTAATATGGTGTGCCCGGGTAGTGGAAGTACCTACCCTACCGCTGGGAACTTCCCCGCTGGATTCTAAAATCCTTACCTCATTTTCTAAGAATTTAATGAGGTCCGCAAAACTTGGTAACTCTTTGTCAGCCATTTTATCCTCAAAATGTTTCTTCAAACCGCTATCTAGTTTATTAAAGTTGATGAAGAAGAGCAGATAAGACCATTCAGTCACTGGGAATTTCATTTTTTCAAGTGCCTTTGTGTTCTCTAATAGTGAGTTGAGAAAAGGCTTTAATGAACTTAAATTTTTGTTAACATGAGATGTCCCTAAAATATTATGTAATAATTTATCCGCAAGTAACCGCTTATTATTATACCTATTTTTTAATAGCTCTAGTGCTATTGAGTAATTGTCCCCGGTGACTGACAAATGTTGGATGAGCACCTTAGGCTCTCCAGACAAGGAACCTACCAGGTAGTACATCTTTTCTGTGTCTGTCAGTGATGTATCTTGTCCTACCAATGATTCAAATAAGTCCATGAAGGACACAAACTCTTCTATTTTACCTGAGAAGGTAGGAAGCTGCACTTTTGGTAACAACACCCGCTTGCTTTTACCAGTTCCTTCCAAGGAACATGCAGTGCCATTCTCTGAGGATTGACAACTGACCACAGGAAACAATTCCAAAAACTTTCGCTTAATATCATAGTACTTTTGATTATACATTACATACTTTTTTCTAAAACTTTCAAACTCTTCATCTTCTTCAAGGCTGGCCTGGAGTTCAAGATGGGTTGATGTAAACTCTGAATATGTAGTTTTTAAATCCCCATACCTAAGCTTGAATTCACTTTTAGCAGCCTCAGATGTTAGGTCTGACTGTGAGATGTCAAAGAGTAGATCTAGATTTAATATGGCCATATCATACCGCACCTTGAGAAGTTTAGTTTGACTTTTAGGAGGCATTTTTATTATTTAACTAACACAAACACAGATTAATATTAACACTGAAGACTCTTTCAGTCAGAAGCAATTAAAATACACACAAAAGTATTCACAAATAATACAATAACACAACAAACACAAATTCCCCCGTGGGATTCCAAACAAAAGCACAATAGTTACAATGAAACTAGATATCCTAGACCAATAAAAAATGCCTGGATCTAGTTCACCAACACAAATATAAGCCTAAGTACCGCTAAAGTAGGCCTAAAACTTTAAATCTATTTTTAGACTGCAGAATCTATTTATAGTATTTTGATAAGTTAGGTATGTGCTACCGCTGCACTACCATGTAACAATATCACTATTTACACATAATTACACTGCAAATAACATTATGCACATCTATCTAGAGCCGCTAGATAGTGAGCAAAACACAACAAAGAATGAAAAAACAAGAAATGACCCCAGACAGTAATGTTTTTGTAATGTGTGTATATGTACTTAATATAAATTATTAATATTGGGAACACTAATATAATATTTGTAGCCCTACCGCAATATGAAATAGTTTTGAGTTTCTCTGTGCAGTGTAAGTAGGTAGACTTGGTGGGCACCTAACCGCACGGCACCAGACCAACCCAAGCCGCCACCCAAGTATTTGGCTGATAATACTATAAACCGCCAAGTATATCAGTCACCGCATTCCGCACTAACCGGAGATTGCGTGAAAAGATTCCGTGCAAAGCTGCTCGTAGACCGCCGGAGCACTTTGAACAAGGAATCGACTGCGTGTTTCGTGTAACTAGCACGGGATGACGACAGAACCACAGGGCTTCGGAATTAAACAAATCCGGCTCGAAGGACCAAATGTTTGATCTATGCGACCAACATTACCGAAATAACTGGCTCCGAAGCTTACTGTGGTTTATCGCCGTTCGTCGTGCTTGAGGTGTAAGATTGTAGGAAGATAATATAATACATACAATAACTTATTGCCTACACTCACCACAATTCCGGAATAGTTTTACTGCACTTTGGACTCGTTTGGTTAGATGATGCTAATGGAGTTAATAAAGTTCGTCATTTTCAGATCAATCCGCCATTTCTGTTCAAAAGTCCCCGCACCATAGACTATTTTTCTTCGTCTTCGCATACACTGACACGATAGAGTTCGTTCGGAAATATCTTCCGGTTTTTGACACTTGACAGTGACAGTTTTTAACCCATTTTCTAATAAAGGGGGAAATACACTAATAGACATAAATAAAGGTGTGTTGTGAATGTGTGATTTAGGTATATATATTAAACAAAGTTTATATTAATTTTTTTTTTATGTAGGTATATATAGTTAGGCTTATATTACTTACTAGATTTTGATCGCGACTCCGTCTGCGTGGAATTCGATATTTCCTCGCTTTTTCCTACAAAATTGCTTTCCTCTTACACCTTCAACCCCAAATCTCCAAAAAATCTATTTTACAGATAATTGACGTCATGTGCAGACGTCACATTATGTTTAAACGTTAATTTAAGAACCTCCCATATAAACTTACCCGTTATACCCACTTTGGGATAAAATAGAAGATAAAACATACCAGTTCTTAAGTTAGATCTCCAGCTACACAACTATGAAAATTGCATTCAATTTCACGCAATATTTTTTGCGTGATGCGCATACAAACATACAGACAGACTCAAATTCTCAAAAATAATGTGTAAGCTGTATTATTGTTCTAAAGACCGAGAAGGAAGAGAAAGATCTTCAATGTACAGACATGGCAATTGTTTTACGTATATTACTTGTCCCACAAGGCACAAATAAACGAGGTAACTGAAAACTATTTTATTGAAAGCAAAAACCGCTTTAATTATAAGCTTGCAGTGTGACACCTGTAACGCGAAACATTTATTATTTAAGTACAATACAACAAATTGCTACTCTTTTTTTTCACTCCCCACAATATAATCAAGATTACGTGACTGATAACGATGTGTGAAACACAATAGAAACGTGTAACGTGCATATTATATGAACAACAGCGAACATTAAAAAGAAAATGTAGTAATTGTTCACAATAATTCAAAAGGTGCTCACGCGAACCACCTCGCTATGCCCGACGGATTTCAAATCTCAGACAAAACCAACCTGTGCTACTCCCACGTACATTTTTCACTGTCCACTTTAAATTATTTGGTGCCCGCTAATTGCAAACACATTATATATTCCAACATATCGCATGCATCAGGGACGCCATTATCCCTACGGAACATGTCCTGATTAACACTAATTCTCACCCCGAATAAAATACAACGGTGTAAAGTTATCAACAAGACTGGGACCTCACAAATAAGCGGACCTCTAATGGGTCACAAGGGACCTTTTCTTTAATGGCCACTCGTAAATTGGACGAAAATAATTAAAATCGCACGTCCACACAGTCGCGGACCAAAACACGGCTATTAGGCGAGTGGTTCGTATGGCACAAAAGGGTTTTCCATTCGATAAATAAAGAGCTCGGTTTGTAGTGAGCGTCGGACCAAGGGAGGCATCTCTATTAATTCACTATTTATTTGAACGGGTGTACGATTTCCAATACTGAATAGCGTGAATACACCAACATATAATTTGGGAGACGAAAATGTAATCCGATTTCAAATTGAATGTACTCGAAATTGGACGCTGTAAAAAGTGTGGATTGTTAGTCCGCAAATCGAATGATTTATTTCATTTCCGAATTGCTGAGTTTCCGGATGCACAGGGGTGATCTGGGGTTCCAGTTGTGTAAGTTAAAAGATGATAAAGAAATAAATATAGCCTAGTTTGAGATTGCAATTTTTTATTGAAATCATAGTTTGAGACTGAGTGTACAGTTACTAATTTAATTAATTAAATGAAATATAATATAATAAATTAAATTAAAGAAAAATATAGTTAAACATTTTTTATCTAGTTACATTGACTGACCTCACCGTATTATTTTACGTGATTGATCACGTAAAATAATACGGTGAGGTCACTCATTAATTACCGGCAATTAGTCAACTTGTTTTTTTTTAATAATTTAAATAATTCCCATATTCGTATTCTATAATATTTTTTAAATTGTTATATAAATATTGAAACAAAGGATAAATCCAGGTTAAAATTTGCATTCAGTAATTTATATGCAGTTTTATCACACTTTTGTATCCACGGTCATTTAAACGAGCAAATAAAGTAGCGTTGAAATGTAACAAGTGAATATAATATTCAAACTTTATAAAATTTTAACATTTTCTCTTTTAATTTTATTAGTCTACGGTCTCGCCGTCATAATTTCACTTACAAACAAATGTTACGACTAAATTGTTATAAAAATGACCATCACTATGTTTTGTACAGATATTATTATATGCGAACAGGCGTTTAGACTACCGATGATGTTAATGGGAAGCTGTAACTTCCTTTTTTTTTTTTCTTCTCTTATCTTGCAATCAGTCTTTCAGACTATAAGCAGATACTAGAAGCAGGCGTGTAAGGCACTGCTCCCAGCGGAGATAGCGTTTTTTTTTTTTAACTGCTGTAACTTCCTATTAACATTATTATTAGCCTTTGAACGTCTACAAATTACAAAAGATTGCAGATCTGAGTATTGCTACACCTGAGTGCTGAGATATTATGCCGCATGTATTAGTATGTGTGTAGGTATGTGTAGTATGTGTAACTGTCTCGGTGGGATAGTGGTTAAGTGGTTCGTGTAAGCGCCTCTTACCGCGAGGTTTCGGGTGTGATTCCCAGGTCAGGCAAAGTGTTTTTTGTTTATTTCAGGCAATTCACAATAGCAGCACGGAGTTAGAATTGTGCCCGGTGAATGGCGATTGGCTCACCCCTAACCCATCGGACCTAAAACATAACAGGTGAAGTGTGGGTGTTTTACAGCTCTGCCAGAACCATCTGTAATGAAGGCATGATGTTAAGTTATGGGTTAGTATTTTATAGGATTATTCTCACCAAATCCCTTTGGCATATACTCAGAGTCTTGGGGCGGTTCGAAACATCGAGGTGGAATCGCCCAAGGACTATTTTTGAATGAAAACAAGCTCATGTTGATGTTGATTAATTTCTCATGAAACATGCAGCAAGCATTACTATTTGGCGACAGGTCAAAAGTGAGCCGGTGCTTCTTCCTTCTTAGATATAATTATATTATCCACAAAGCTATACCACTATTAATTTAGTCGAAATCAGCACCCTCTAGTGAAAAGGGCGTAAACCAAAAATGGGATGTTCGTTGGGACCGATAATAAATATTTGATGGTAAAGTACGAGGCGACGGTTCCACGACAGTACTGCACTCAGTTAGATTAAATTTGAATGTAGTTATAAAAGAACAATGGGCGATCTGATGAGAGGTGACCGTTAAAAATTCTGTTGTAAAACTGCAGGGAATAATCTGTGGTAAACATTTTTGTTTGGTTTTTTTGTGACGCGACGATTTTAATTTTGTTATGATATTTATTGTGTTGATGAATGGATATATTTTAACTTTATGAACTGTACTTTGTAATATTATCTCCCTTTTTTTCACTTTTTTTGACTTCTTTTTACCTTAGTTTTTATTTAATGATCCACAAAAAACAAATGACGATTTTCTTCACTTCTATTATTCAATTATTTAGTCATATTGTTGGCAAAAGATTAGAAAATATTATAGATTTCTCGTTACGCCTTCTCACTAAGATTAATAATATTTTTCTTTTCTCATCTAATCTGATTCAATTGTTCAAAAATATTTATATACGTATTGTGTCAGTTTCACTTACCTTTACGAAATAATAAATAAAAGTGAAAGCACCGAAAATACAAAATGGAAAGCTGCAATGAAATTCCACCAATGAAATTCGCAAAGGTTTATTCTAGTCAGGCGTCACGTCACTCCGACAGCCAGCTTTACTTTTTACTTTTTAGTCTGTATGGACAATGATAAAAAGGAACGTTAGATTTTTTAAATATTTCAACCGAAATAGAATGGCAGGTTTCAATTTAGAAAAGTTTAAATATATCGGAATTAATGATTATCATGTATTATTTACATTTTGTAGCACAAAATTTGTAGCTGTGGCTCATCATCGATGAAATAGTTCGTTATTTAGGAATGATAATAACTAACACACAACATTCACACAACGCCATCGAGTTTCAAACTGAGCAGACCTTGTACTAATGGTACTAAAATAACTAAACATTGTTTTTTTATTTTTTATTTATTTATTTTACTTTTTGCACACAAAATATAGTACAAAGGCGTACTTACAGTCAACGTAGTGTCGTGCAGAGATAAGCATAGGTAAGTGCAGTTCAGAAAGAGGAATAATGATTGAAATATAAATAGAAGAAGTACATATTATATATAAATATGGTGTTTTTTTTGTACCATTGATTGCAGTGTAGGTATTATCTCTCGATTAAAAATGGTAAGTCTTAAGCTCTATTACGCATGTTCATAGATACATACAGCAGGGGTCCGCTCTCACTAAAGTTTATCCACAGTTTTTGGTGAGCTTCTGTAGTTTTTACTCCAATTTGATGACAATTTCATGCCATTTGAATGTTTATAATGTCTTAAATGATATACAAGAGTTGTTGTCTTAATATACGGCTCGGCTTTTGGCCATTAGTGTCTGCTAAGGGCTAAGTGAAACTTGAATTATATGCGTTTGTCTAGACAAGCCATTGTAAGAAAAACAAATTAATTTCCCTTTCTACTGCACGCCCCCAAAAAGTGCCGTACGTTAAATTTATGTTCTCTATTGAATTATAGTGTTACTGAAAATGAAAGCGAAATTAACTAACGAATTTTGGAAAATAATGCGTTCTGCGTTTGTTCGCTGTTTTTCTGAAAGCTTAAAAGCTTTGTTATTTGATAATCTAAAGACTTAATGGCGCGTTTAAAGATTAAGGCAATAAAATCAAACATTTGTCAACTAAAGAACTATTATCAAATTGGTGTTTCAGTAAAAATTCCAAAAATGAATACCTTAAAACCCTATCAGCGTTTTTATGTTATATATTTTTTTAAAGTTATACTTTATCAACCACATATATACTAGTATAGCCTCGCGTTAAGATATTAAAACTAAGGTTCAAAGTGGTGCAATCGAATCAAATAAAAATAATAAAAGTAATTATTGCTACAAGCTATAATGATTTTATCATGTCAATAAAAATAAATAAAATTGAAGTGTCTATTTTTAATGTCAAAATAACAATGTTTTTTTTTTCAGTTGTTATAGTTACACGATGCCTATGCCTAAAATACAGTATTAAATGTAGTTGTCTGTTTGTATTGGCTAATCTTCTAAACAGCTAAACTGATTTTGACAAAATTTTATATGCATGTAACTGACTATAAGGCGGGTAACATTGGCTTCTTTTTATTGATGTACCTACGACGCAGACAAAACAGCAGGTGAAAGTTAGTTTGTTTGTTTGTTAGCGCTTACTGAGAAACTAAAGATCGGATTTTAATAATTCTTGTTGTGTTTAATAGTTTAACTATCCATTAAAATATCAACATATTTAACATTACTCTGAACTCATCGAATCTAATATAGACTTATTCGGAACAAGTTCTTTGGCCTCAATGAAAGGGCAACTAAAACAGTTACAATAACTAATTCCTCATAATTTCATAGCGTGTTTTTAGTTTTGTTCGTTGTTATTTTTGGTTTTTTAATATTTATTTTTTAAGTCACTACATCGCATTCTACATTACCACGCATGCTGTGTTTGCAACTAGTAGGATACTTCTTAGATTTATATACATCTAGATAATATATCATAAATTAGTATAGCCAGGAATGTATCCAGTTTTGCGCACCAATAAAAAAAAATAAAAATTAGTATAACTCCACGCGGACGAACTCGCGGGTAATAGCTAGTTTATCTTAAAATTTATATAATATTTCTAAAATATTTTATACATAACACCATGTAACAAGAATCTTACAAGACATTAAACACTTTGTTATTTACGTCAAAAATACACATAAAGTGTAGCCAAGTCCGCAGAGTGTCACAAAGTCTGCATCGCGTCGTGTCGCATCGCATTCTAATGTTTATCTGTAACGGTTGGTTGATTTTACTGCCAAAGTTAGCGAGACCTTTTTACTGAGGGCGACACAAAAACTACCACTTTATATTCTATTTATAAACATTGTCTTTGATCTTTGAATTAAATGTCTGTGTTCTTTAAATACTCTATTGAATATCTATCAAACAAGTCAACTTAAAGATGGTACTTAAAAATCTGTTATTAAAAGTGACGAGCGCAACGATCTTTCGAGTCTCATTTTGTGATAGTTTTAATATGCACAACATTTAATACAAATTTAAAGTAACTAAAGATTAAAATAAAATTCAATTAAAATTAATTAGCAAACGGGCTGCTTATTAATTTTATAAATAAAACAAAATTTGAAGTCCTACTTAACAAGCTTATGAATTTTCAAAACAAAAATGCTGCTATTCCCGCGGGTAATTTCTTACCTTACCAAAAAGGCCAGTTACAGATTAGCTATGGAATGAAACATAACTTTTTTGTTTTTATTTCAAATAATGTTTTTTAAGAACATGTTCTCTTACTGCCCCTTTTATTAACATTTATTTATACAATTCAAAATGTTATTGAGATGGTCAGCTTTCCTCAGCAAATATACAAATTCCCACAAGCACCATTTATATTCTTCATTATATAAAAATATTGCAAAGAAATTTAGTTTCCACAACAACTAGTATTATAAGCTGAAATGTATAAAATTGTCGCACCATTCAAAATATAATTTTAAATAAACGCAACTACTTTGTATTATAAAATTACATGTTTACAACTACAAATCGCTTCATACAACGATTTCAACAAAGAAAACGACTTTAAAATAATTAAAAAACTGTTCAAATGAGATCATAAAACATTAATCTTAAAGATTCAAGTTAAACAATCCAAATTGGTTAAACGCAGACGATTCTGTCAACATCTAATGAAACCATTACTATAAAGTCATTTAATAACCCGGCAAAAATATATTGTGGCGCCTATAATCATTAATATTCGTCGTTAAAACTACAGTTATAGCACTTTTAAGTCTTATTAAAGGGTTGTAAAATTTTATGTGCCTTTCCAACTTGGTCGGGTTTTAATTAAAAACGTTCCCTGAATAAAGATGGTTTAATATGTTGAACGATTATTTATATCGTCTGATATTAAAATACGTTAGCCGGTACATATTCATTCTTTATTTGTTTGGTGATTTTTTTAATTAAAATGGTTTGTATCGAAAATGTTAAAGGTATCTTTGCTTTTATAACAGGTACAATATCTCAGGTACATTGCTTGCTAGCCAAAAGCCAAAAAAGTGTTTACCTACACTATTTTTGTTTCACATGTTCTAGCATACTTCAATATACAAATATTGTGCTACCGTTTTTTTTTAATTATGATATTTAAACGTTAAAAATTACTTTTAACATTCGACTCAAATTGTACCAATATTCGATTTAAGCTGTGCTAAGATTTAATAAGTATTAAATACATTACCAATATATTTCACTCGTATCAGAGTTGTTTAATCAACAAGTGTTGCCAACGTATTCAATATTCAAAATTGATACAAAATTCTTTCTCAAACTACAAAATATTTGACAAAATGAAATCGCAATATAGCAACCCTAGACTGTCAATATCACATAAAAATTTCAATATCAATTTCTTAACGCGATATCAGAATAGAAATCTCACCTGAGGAATACATAAAAGCTTAGGAAAGTTTCATATAAAACGCGACATGCAAACTTAATGTTAGATATTATAGGTACATGATACATAACAATTTAAAAAAAAGGCTATCTGTTATTTTGCATCTATCATAAAAGTTTTTTTCACCTGGCTTAGCAATGGAACTGCACTGGTCTTGGTGAAAGTTGGTATAGGTACAGATCAAGACCCTAGAAAGGAATTTTATTATTGAGAATAATTCTCACGTTATTTTAGCCGGAGATATGCCGACTAGTTTAGAATCTATTTTTTCCGAAGGAGCTAGTTCTCAACATTTTTTTTAATTAAACCACAGATCAAACAAAATTGTAATAACGTTTTTGATTGAAATGAGTTTAGAATTAATTTTATAAGTATCAGCTTCAGCATAAGAATTCACGTAATTAGTAAAATATGAACGGAATTTTTAAGCACTTATAAAATGCTTGCAAAACCTAGCACTTGGCAAAAGGTTTGTTAAGCGTTTGTTTCATTCAAAACAAAATGAAAAGAGTTGTTCATTAAGACTAAGCACTCGCTCGCGGCTTAAGCACGTACAAGAAGGATTTTAGAACATCTGTGTCGAGAAATTTTCCAAGTTTTCTATCGTATTCAAATGGTAGGAGGGATCTTTTGTGTTTTTAAGATATACTCTATATATAATTGTAGAATGCACGACGTACTAAAAATAATACTAATTCACACAGATTAAGTTCTCAACGATTTTTTTCTAACTAATAAAACATAAGATTACATCACGCCTTTATTACTCAGAAGAGTGTAGCAGAGGTCTACAATACCCACATTTCACCTTTTATATTTAGGTCCGATGGGATAGGGGATGAGCCTATCACAATTCATAGCACAATCTAAAACCGTACAATTATCGGCAAACTTCTTGAGCATTAGGTGACGTGGTAGGGGAAAGTTTGCGCATCGTACACTTACGAGCAAAATATTGCTATAAATATGATTAGTTACGTCGAGCTTTTAGAATTACCTATTTTATTTATTACAATTACTGTTTATTTCGGGATATTGTATTATGTATAGACAATTGTATTTGTGTGAGTGCAGTGGCTGGCAATAGCCAAAATATAAACAATAGCCGACATGTGCAACATTTTGTATGTCGTCATTATGTCTTGCATTGTTTTGTCAAATTTCTCATAACTTAAACAATAGTTTAATCGAAAACAATGCTTGTCGGCATGTTTTGTTGAACTTCTTACGATTTAAAACAATAGTTAACTCGGTTTTTAATATTGGCAAAATCGCCGACAATATTCAGTGATAAAATCCGCAACAACTAACGATTTATAATAGAGCACAAAAGTGAGCACTTCACTGCACGCACGTGTATTCGGGAGAGAGGAATATATATATAATATAAAATAATAATATATAATATACGGAAAGATCACGAATAACGCTTAGCCCGACCCGGGAATCAAACCCGAAACCTCGCGGTGAGATGCACCATCCAGGCAGTTAATAAACCCATCCCATCCAATCCCATGATAAGAAAATACTTAATATCTAAAAAAACTTTAACTCTATTCCTTGTTCTACATTTAACTGCAGTTTGATTGATCCAATGGCCACTTCATGAAAGCGTCTGCCATAAAACCAAGAACACTTGAATCGACAAGAAAAAACCTTTCAAATTAAACTGAGACCCATCCGAAATATCCTAAATTACGACTCAACTAGAACTACCGGATGCCATCTTGCAAAGTATCGTTTGATGGTCGTAAAAGCATCCCTTAATGGTCGTCCGATCTCACTCGCCCTTAACCCCGCCCCGCTAGTGTACCACCAGCTTAATGCCCTGTTCCGTCTTAACCCCAATAATAAAATGCGGGTAGTAAATAGATAATAAGGGTGAATTCGCGGCAGAAACCATTAAAGGCGCCATCACTGTAGTTTAACTGTCGCTATCTCCGCGCACTAATCGACATCGCGTACTATTTTAATAACGTTTTTATTGCCGATATGTATCACTCTATTGCTCAAATTTTATGTATTTTACAAGCTGTTTGGTTAGGTTACACGATTTACCCGAAATAAAGCAAGTGAAGTTGTTTTATGGACAAATTCATGAATTATTAAATTTATACAGGCAATAATAACAGAGTTTTATTTGGAACAAGCAACCCACCCTGGCTTCGCTCCGGGTACTATGTAGTACTATAATATGATTTAAACATAAAATCCCTTCGTTGTGAATTATTTTATCTATTAAAAAACCGCATCAAAATCCGTAGCGTAGTTATGTAGATGTTAGCAAACATAGGGACAGACAGACAGCGGAAAGCAACTTTGTTTTATACTATGTAGATCACTACATAGTATCGTATATTTGTATTACATCAGTATCACTTCATCTGATGATGAAGGCGTAAGACAAATATAAGCTTAAGCATATTTTTTTTTTAAACGACGACCGCACTAGGAATAACTCCTGTGTCGCGGGGGTGTTCACAAACATACATTTCACATACACAGAGCACACCCAGAGTCAGAACAAATCTTTGCAAATCACACAAAGATTTGTCCCATGTGGGGATCGAACCCACAAAACCAGCGCAGTTGAAAGCGGCGAGGCGACCGCTTTAACCACCACGCCAACCGTGCACTAATATATTAATAATAGGTTCTATTTTATAGATTTGCTTATCTACATTATATTGTTCTGTAAATGTTTGCCACTAACTTCATCACAAATCCAAAACTAACTTCG
Organism: Hypena proboscidalis; assembly: GCA_905147285.1. Lineage (NCBI taxonomy): Eukaryota > Metazoa > Arthropoda > Insecta > Lepidoptera > Erebidae > Hypena > Hypena proboscidalis. The sequence continues at coordinate 7,401,027 of LR990132.1, forward strand.
AAAGCGTAAAACTGTAAAACAAAGTCGCTTAACACTAATGTTTAAAAAAGGAACAATTTTATTCAATTTCTGTGGAATTAAAAAAAAACATCTATTCTGCAACCTTTAGAGCAAATCGTTCATTGTTTTCATTTTAAATATAGAATGTTAAAAAAAGTATTAAACGAATTGCAGTGTAGACTCTGTAGAGCATTGTTAAAATTCAAATCTAGAACGTCCCGAGCTCAGAAAAAAGAACAATAGAAAAAAACAAAATGGCGAATTCAATCATGTTTTCATTTTGATATTTTGTAATCAAGGTGCACGGGACGTGATCATAAATCTCAATTTAAATATTCCCTGTACTTTTTCATCGTGCAAGTTTTGTAAACAACTGCATCGATAGTGAATTAAGTGATTTGCATGGTTTGACAGTAATATTGCAAGTTGTTTATTGGCGTCGTACGCGGTGAGTTTGATTCGATTATTTTTGTAGTATATTTGCAGTTTGATTTAATGATGCTATTGCTTTATCTTGTAAACGTATGATTGGTTTAATGTCAACGATAAGCTAGAAATTAAACCAATATTAGGATAAGTGATGCATTTAAAATATTGGAACAGGTTTTATGGTAATTGGCACGATATCGCCTTCGGCTGTATAATTTCAACAATACAACAATAAAAGTGGTAGATATTTATTGACCGAGTGATTCTCGGATTCTTGTTGTTGCTAACGTATAACTAAAATCGTGGTATACTTATCATTATTAGTACCACATTATTATTCCATGCATTGTAGGCTAATTTCGAAAATAACCGGCCAAGTGCGAGTCGGACTCGCGCATAAAGGATTCCGTACCATTATCTAAAAAAAAGTCGAATATATAATGTCTGTCTGGTGTTATGGTGTTAAATTTAATTATTAGTTTTATTATTTGTTTATATTCTGTGAATATTTCAAGCGTCTACCTGTTGCCGATTTTATTATCGCGGAAAAATCAAGTTTGTTGCATGTGAGCCCCCCTTAAATGTTTATTTTATTCAGTATTAAGTAATTGTTGTTACAGTGGCAACTGTTAAACATCATCTGTGAAAATTTTAACTGTATAGTTATCACGGCTCATATGTATGAGCCGTGATAACTATACAGTTAAAATTTTCAGTATTCAGTATTCAGTATTTATGTAAATACAGCCTGGTGACAGACGGACAACGTAGGCTCAGTAATAGGGTTCCGTATTTAACCTTCGGGTACAAAACCCTAAAAAGTAGCCCAAAGGACATCATACTTATACTAAATTCTTTATAATATGTTTTCTTTCACACTCGTGTAGATGGTGTGATTATCTTCCCCTCTTGGCACTCTTGCATTACAAGACCAAAAAAGCCACATAAACTCCAATTACAATAAACATACAAAGTAATAGGACGGCTAATTCACTTAATACCGCATTTGAGTAGCGCTGGACAACATCTAATAATGTGGAAAAAGTGTCTGTCCGATTACAATGCGAGACTCGTAGAAGTAATCTAGTTAGTGCGGTCGCCCGGCGCCGCTCATTACAGTAGCAAGCGCGATCACGTACGGATACACGGATGTTAGAATACATGGATGGAAAGTTTGAAAAAAAAACTAGCTTCGCTTTTAGTACTGATAAAGTGGACGTGATTTTATTGGCTCTAAATTTGTTCAAATAAAAAGACGTTATACATGTTAAGATGCCCTTTGGCCATACATTTTAGTTGCAATATCAAAGCAATATTATTTTTATACCACTACTGCTACTACACTATTTCTGTGCTCATTTGCCATAGCAAATGAGCACAGAACATGGGGTAAATTACTGTAAAATCAGTCACCAGATGTCACTCATATGATGAGTAAAATGTATGGCAATGAGCATGTTTTGGACCATTTAACAGTTGGTGATCTGGTCCATTACCTATCTAAAAACACTAACTAATAATACTAAGGGGTCAAACGCACGATATCAATAGTGTAAGAACCTTTGAACGCCTTTGGGACCCCATGTCTGTAGGGATAGCCTCGGCAGGAATGCATTATACTTCCTAATCACATGCTAGAATGTTTCTCATTTTGGTACAATTTTTATGTCCAACAAAAACCAAATAAATTTAAGTGCTTTTTAAAATATGCTTAGACCTTTGTTTGAAAGCTTACTTGTCATTAAAGTTATCATCCCCACTTGCACGTTCCAGAGTAAAATCGCAATATTCATCGCGATTTGTCAAAATAATAAAAATTTAATCCTGGGTTAGCTGTTAATTCGGGCTTTTTTTTAAACTCTGAAACGCCTTATTGGCGCTAACTCTATTGGCGCTATAAGTATCACAAACTCACAATCTCCTGAGTTCAAATGTTAAAGCAGTTATACTTTTTCACTGATCACACTATTATAACATAATTATGACCTTTACCGTATCCAGTAAATATAAGACGATTAAGCATGTATGTACGTCTTCATGCTGCGTCAGCAGTTTCCACGAATGCCAGATAATTCCGATCGCCTTCAAAACGACTCGCCCGTGTAAACTTGTTACCTTACATGATACCGATTCTATTTATTCCATTTTTTTACATTGCGGATGGATAATTCGTATATTTTGTCGTGGTGTTTTAACCTTATGAATATCCAATTTAAAAAGATATCTCTTGCGGCGGCAACCAATTTTTAACCGAACTCAAAATACAAGAACAATATTATTAGTGTTGAACAATATTTAGTGCGGTTGAATATTTTTCTAAGGCAGCTATTGCATCTTACCATCACGTAGACTACCAGTATCAATCGAGATATACAAAGGACAACATATACCCTTGTAGTTACTGGCCATTAACAAAACACCCGCAATGACGACATGAACACATAATACACGACAATAATAGATGATCACTGACTAGTGACCACTCAAATGATAAATTAGCAAGCCCGTCAAAACGCGTATCCATTATAATGACATTTCCCGATGCTGTCGGAAACAAATAAATCTGCACAATAACATTAGACGTCAGCGGAATAAATGTAACGTCAATCCACGACCATTTGTTGTCGTTAAATCTTTCAGTGTGACATACTGGCGAGCTGTTTGTTTAACAAAACTAAGACAACAATTTGAAAACTTTTTTCATATCTGTTGTGGATTGGGCTAATACAAAGAAAACAGGAATAAAGGAAATAAATTATATTAGGAAAATAGAAAATAAACTAAAGAAACACTGAACCTAGAATAATATCAAAAGACTGACATGAGACTTGAATGTCAAAACAAAAGCAAATTCTTATAAAAAACTAAATATTGTGTACAAAATATACAAAAAGGTCCGATTGGGCACAATATCTATTATTTTATTATAATACTAGTTTACTACTACTTTTGCATGCGACTCCGTCTGCGTGGAATGCATTGTATTAAGTAGTAGCTGCTTCCGCGCTTTGACCCAGGTTCAATCTTGCTGCTCCGCCCTCGTGGAGTTTAGCGTAATGAAAAATATTTAAAGACCTTTATTGAGAGTTATAATTTGAAACACATAAGAATTATAAAACGCACTTTACAGTTAAACCGATTTATTAAAGTTTTAACACAAATGTTCACAATAAACAAAGTCATTAACACAGCACTTCGCGTAATCAACGTTTTCACAACGGTCACCGAAATTCAACTGACTGGAGACAATCCAGTACAACCGTTTTATTAACTCACTACCCACCACTGTTTTATCATTTTTAGGGTTCCGTAGTACCTACAAGGAACCCTTATAGTTTCGCCATGTCCGTCTGTCCGTCTGTCCACGGCATAGCGACGAAACCGTTGGTGCTAGAAAACTGAAATTTTGCATAAACATGTATGTTAACTAAACAAAGAAAGTCGTAGAGTAAAATTTGGAAAAATATTTTTTTTCAGGTAGCTCCCCTACATGTAAAGTAGGGATGCTTTTTTTTTTTGTCGCCTACCCCATAGTGTGGGATATTGTTAGATAGGACTTTTAAAAACGTTTAGGGGTTGCTAAGACAGTTTTTTGATTTAGGGATCCGTTTGCGAGATAATTAACTTTAAAGAGCAAATTTTTGTTCGAGTAGGGCGTCCCCCCCCCTCTAAAAGCTAAACTACTGGATCCTAAAATCTGAAAAAAATTGTGTCGGTAGTACATGTAATGAACTTTAAAGGAAAACTATAGCGGATAAGTTCACTTCATTAGTTCAAGAGGAATAGGGGTCCGAAATGTCAGATGCAGTTACTCAGAATATTTCGTTCAAAATTCTTGAAACATAAATAAAATACATATATAAAATCACGCCTTTATCCCACGGAGGTAGGCAGAGACGATGGAACGCCATGTGCTTCGCTCCTTACATACTTCTTTCGCTTCCTCAACATTCATACATCTCGTCATACGTGCTAGCTGGTTTCGTGTACTACAAACATTTCCTTTCTGAAGGACGCCATTAAGTTAAAAAGTAAAATTAAAAATATTTTTCTATGGAACCCTACTGCGCGTGGCCCGACACGCACTTGGCCGGTTTTTTACTCAAACGATCGACCACTCGACCGGTACAAAAATATGTTGCCAGATTAATTAATTACAATAATTGAAATCAGTGCAATTAAACAATCAAAAATAATAATTAACAATAGAATTGCGTCTTGTGTATTTTGGCGACAACAGAATCATCAAGATTTGACCAGTAACTCCCGAGATTAGCGCTATCAAACAGACAAATAAACTTTCCCCCGCGGTTTCGACTGCGTGGTAGGTATATCAATAAAAAGTATCCCATGTTTCACGCCTTGTAGTCAGTTACTTACATCTAAAATTTTAGTAAAATCGGTCTAGCAGTTTAGAAGATTAGCCGATACAAATAGATGGACAAACGGACAGACAAAAAATTCAAACTGTATTTTATCTATCAAACAACTATACCAAAAATCATTGTTATTTAACATTATATAATTTGATTTATTTGTATTGATACATATTCTTCCATCTTTATTTTTCTATTGACACATTTTATTACATAAATAATTATTGCAAATAAAGTTAAAGAAGCCAACCTATGTTATTTAAGTTAATCGTGTATAATTAGCAATATTTCCTCAAACAAACATTTTAACAATGGAAAGGTCAGAACATAACAATTATCCAGTGTATCGTTTCTCAATTAAGTATGTTTTATATTGAACCTAAAATCTTATTTTATGTAATTTGTCTTAATTTGTTACTTTACAATACTCGGCTCTCATTATTTCTGTTCAATACTTTTACCAGCCGTATTCTCGGCACTATAAGCCGTACATCCAAAGTGTAAGAAGGGGAAAGACAAAAACTTAATGACAAGTGGACAATGAAGGAGATTCGGAACGCTTGTCGCCGCGAGATTGTCAGGAAGCGTTCAGTAGAGGGGCGCTTCTAACTTTATATAATCCTTAATAGAAATGTACCACTGTTTTCCTTTTTTTCAACAAAGAGATAAATAAAGGGGATTGTTTTCATAACAATTGTTTTTGTGTTAATAGTTTTTGAGAATGCTTTTGTTCTGTTTTTAGAGACTGGTTCGTTTTTTATTTCAATTTAATTACTGTCTGAGTTTACGCTTTTTACTCAGCGGCCCGTAATGAATGCTCAGTTTTTGGGAGATAAATAAATATCTACACCTGTTTTCAGCTGTAAAGTCATTGTTATGACTAGAGTTTGTATTTTAAATCTTTGGCTATTTGAAATACAAATTTGTTTATTAGGCACGTTGTCAATATTGTCAATATTAGGCACGTTGTATATAATATTCAATACCAGAAAAGACATCAAAGAAATGACATGAGTAATAATACACTAATTATACGTTACTCACACAAGCATATATAGTAGTGTGACCTGCATAGCGAACTCGTTGGCCGACTGTACGAAGATGTTAATATTTTAATTCGTGCTGTTAATTACTTCCAAACATCGCATTCTTGGCTTAATTGTTTTTCATTGGACAAGATATACTCAGCGAATGTAGTATACAGATAACGTAATATTCAGGCGATATTTTATCTATAGCAACACAACGACAAACCCACAACAGAAAAAAAATCGAACTCTTAAAAAAGGTACCGGAGTCGGGCGAAGCGGATTATTTTAGACAATCTATTTGCTCGGCAGCCTAAGAGGCCCTCAAGAAAATCAAATCAGACAATCAAGTGGAAAAATCTATGTCTGTTGCGCAAACAATCACGTCTAGTTACTGAGTGCTGTGTGACGTAGGGTCTTCACCTTACCCATTTATTTGATCTCTCCCTCCCACTTCACCTCGCCCCGAACTCCTCTGGGAACACGGTATTTGTTTTAAAGCTTTATTACTAAGTAATGTGTGCATAGGTCAACCCTCTAAAAATTTCGTAGATGTTGACCAATATATTTAATGTTGGCGTTTTCGTTTCGTGTTTTGGGATGGTGAGATATTTGCATGGGTTCGTAAATTAAATGCGAAGTGATGAGTTTGGAAAAGGTTTCTAATATACAGAGACTGCAGTTCTGTTTAAATAAATCCAAGCATATGAAAACGTGGCTAGCCCAGTCCAAAAAAATATATTATTCTACGTAGTTTGTTTACGAAGTAATAATCATTATTTATTTACATTATACGTTTTAAAGCTAATGCGTTACCGAATCGAAATTTATCACTTTCATTGCCTAATAGATAGTAAAACGATGTTGACTTTAAAACTTTATAAAGTGCTTGTATAATACGATGTTACAATAAATATACTTATAATTTATCATCGTCTAATAAACCGATCACATATTTCATTAATATTAGCAATAAATTAAATGCGGTCGTAACAAGAAATCCCATTGTGTCCAGTAATTTATTCACCGGGGCAAATACAAAAAACTTGTTCGTCCAAAGAGGGTGGCATAACTGGCAACCTCGGTAAAAGGTGTCAATTTTTGAAAGATTGTACTGCGTCATGAATATTATATGAACGAATTGAGTTAAGGGTATTTCGGCGATAATGTTCGACGTTCGGATGCTGTCAGCCTATGTCATTTCATACAGATTTGCCCTTTGTTAAAAGTAACACGTCGTGTGTCGAAGGGATGATATGGCGTGGAAAATTTGCCTTCTGAAAGCCGAGCTATGTTTACATAATCGTGTGAGGGATGAGTCCTCGTTTGTATCGAGATTGTTGTTCGATAACGGGTGATAAGAGCTTTTGGTTTAAAATTGGAGTGGTGACAGAATTTGTTTATGTTTCAAAATGCTCTGTGATATCTACGTGAAATAGGTAGCTTAAATGTTTATTATTCCATTTACACCATTTAAAACAATTTTTAAATAATGGAACAATACCCGCCAAAAAGGAAACTGTGTGGGCTACAAATATGAATAACCTTTCTTTATTTCAGAAAATCTCATTCAATTAATAACTAGGTACTAAATCGTTTCGATGCCCTTCGTTTTATATAAATGTATCAATTTGCAAACGTTTCAAATGTGCTATAACAAAGACATTTAAAAAGTTAACGTCATCATATATCTGCAGTTTATAAAAGTTACAACAAAATGTCATAAATAATACATTTTACGCGTTAACAGTTCGATAGCAGAGATAGTCAACGGAAATCGTAAAATAAGTTTTTCTGCGTCGCCGCCGCCCGTCGTGATATACAGATTTTCTTATATTATTATATTACTATTGCTTTTTCTTCTGAATCATCGGGGCTTAAAGAATATAATTAAGTTGAAGCAGTAAGCAATCTTTCTATTTATTACAAATTTCTACTTGTGGTATTGGAAAGTTTTACATTACTAGCTTGTTTTGTAGTAGGTAGATATTATCTACGTATATTCACAAACATTGAAATGCGTCATCATAGTATATGGTGCGTAAATTGTAATGTAATTAGTAAGCCCACATAATAGTTATTACAATATTAGCTTAAAATACCTTAACACAGAATTTTCGCTATCGCTACTAATTTTGAATGAAAAATATCTCTAATATATCTTCATAATATTTTGTAAAAAGTTTAAATAGAATAAATACCTTCATTAATATCACAAAGTTATTTATTGAACAAATCCAATTAGGTTTAAAACAAACAGAGGCTAAGCAATCATTAGTACACTCCGTAATTTTGGAATAGCAAACAATCATTAAGACTATTTCAATATTTCATAATTTCAGCACGAATCTCTTTTGTCTCTAAAATTATATTTTTGATCATCTTTTAAATTTCCAAGTTTGTTAATAAACGCCTAGAATTAAGTTTTCATTCACAGATATCAGATTGTTTATTAATAATGTTAGATTAAACTAAAATAAGATTTATTAAAAGCCCATTGTTTACTGAAAATTAAACTTTTTGGTTTGTAGTAGCTTTCGTTTATTTTATATATAAATAAGTAAAATATGGAATATATTATGATGGTCTACACTAATACTACAAAAAAAGATTTTTTGTTCGCTTTTAACCAATAAGATTCGGATCTATGAGACGGATCTTCATGAAAATTGGTGTGAAGATAGTTCAATAAACCAGGATTAATATAGGCTACTTTTTATTGACGTACTTGCGGGCGGAGCTTGGTACCTATTAGTTAATAAGTTCGATTCGTAAATTTTCTCGAATATCATGTGATATCTTATATATAAAATTCTCATGTCACAATGTTACTCCTCCGAAAAGGCTTTACTGTTTTTTACCAAATTTTATATGCATATTCAGTAGATTTGAGATCGGCTACTATCTATTTTTCATACCCCTTAGTGATAAGGGTTGTTCACAATAAAAATTTTATTTTTTATTTTAGGACAAAATCTTTTGTTTTTATTTTTCTATAATGTGGCATTAAAAATACATACAACCCTAAATTTTTACACCAACCTCTATTTTTAATAGCCTTTTTAGTAACCTAAGGTTTAGGTTCAATATGAACTTTTTGAATGTACCTTTATGGGGTTAGACATAACATTGACAAAATGCGTGCTGCAAATTTCGTGACGGAGAATGTATGCATAGTCTGTCGGGCCAGCTTGTATATATCGAAGCCAAATATACAGTTCTTACGTAGGTAGATATAATAAATTCACTTATATTATAACAGCAGTCCACTTTTTAACACGCTTATATTAGCTTCACCTGTATGTTTGTTTGTTTGTTTGTTTGTATGTAACCGACTCCTTTGGACTCGATTTTGACCCACTTTAAACGGACAGATTTCATTCAAATTTTGCACACCTGTCAAAGATCGATGACAATGCAATAATTCGATAAAAAAAATTAAAAAAAAAATAAAAAAAAAAAAAAAAAAAAAAAAAAAAAAAAAGTAGAAAATAAATAATAGTTTAAAAAAACTAAAAAACACGCTTTTAAAGTACTTCTAACTAAAAAGTGAAAAATAATTCCTAATATAAGCTGAAAAAAGCGTGGGGCGCTCTGTGCCATATTTTTCGTCTATCGAGCAACCCATTTATTTATTTCATTAGTTTATTGAAGCGGCTACTGCTAAAACTATTATAAAAAAAAAATTGAATTAGTTTATTCAAATTTGAAACGCAGCCTATATTATACTTATAAAAATTTGTTTGTTAATTTTCAAACTAATTTAAAAAATACTGGTTACTAAAACGTTAGAGCAAAATATTGTAAATGTATTTTTCGTTGACAGTTTAATAACGATCTTTCCAAACTTGAAATGTCAAGTGGGTTAAAAAACCTCAATCCGAAATAGCTCTCAGAATAAATAATGAAAAATCACGAAATCCAGTCGTTGACACTTCTCAAATTTTCTCCTCGAGTTTTTTTATTAGCCATCAGTCGCAACAAAGTCGATTTCAACTTGTTTTCGTGTATTTTCGAACGTATATGGCGATGTCAAACACAATGTTGGCGGCAACAATGACGCCTGAATCAAATGTCAAGTCAGTGCAACGTGGGTGTAATTTTGTGTATTTGTTGATGTAAAGTTCAGGGGTAGAAACTGATTATTGAATTTATATTCTAACAGGGTTTGTGTTACCTGAGGGATAATTTGAGAGGCATGTTATAATTTAGCATAACGAAAAATATTTCTTTTTAGCCGTCTTGCAAGCTGCATTTTTGCAAAAACGATTTTTTCGTAAAAAAGTTAAAAAAAAAATAGTAATTAACTAACTTTTTTCTTTCCATTAGCATTCGTATTATTGAGGCAGTAGTCTTTGATCTTTTAATTATTTCACTGGACTTGTAACGTTAATATGAATGATCTATATACATATGACTAGTCTAGTAGTATCTGTTTGGTATAGAAAACTGCTCTTATCTGGTGGGCGAAATAATAATAAAATACAAAATAATAAAAAAACGCTACCCGCGTTTTATATATCTAATAAATTCTAAGTATTAAATAAAGAAATACCTACTAACTTGGATAAAAATGACCATTTAGTCACGTACATCATTTTCACAAAATTCATTAAAATATTGTACAAAGCTGATTGACCTCCAATCTTGTTTTTTTTCAGGTTTAATTAAAGTATACTGAGAACCTTATTAATTTCTCAACGGCGCATGAATAAAGCATCTTTACATAAAATTACTTATAGAATAATCACCCCACGATATACCTACCAAAGAACGGGCTTTACCACAAGTATATGAATAAAATAACACAATTTAATATTCAATTGCAAATATCGACACGTTGACAAACCCCAAATGGAGTCCCTTTCATGTCGTTAAAGCAACAGGAGAGAAAGGAAATTATATTATAGGTCGGTCCCACTTGAAATTCATTAAAACCTGTTCTTAGTCAAATGTTATAATTTATTTATGCAACAAAAATCCCCAAAAGTAATTTCCATTGAAGCGTATTTAACGCTGAAGTGGAGATGTGGAATAGTGATGGGCGAACTCGATAAATACTCACGATATTTTGTTGGTTTCATTATTAATTATATATGAAAACTTTACCTATTCCATTTTTGAAGCATTTTTGTACTGATGATGATTGATATAGAAACGGTACGCAATATAAAGGAAAAATATTACCAATAACCATGAATGAGCAAACTATTATTGTCCGCGATACATCTGCCCTTCAAGGCACACACAGGCATGATGTTATGCTATGTAACGGTGAAAACAATTTACAGACAAATGATTGCACTAAAAGTGGTTTATTAGCTACTCGGTTTTGAAGAATTGCATTGCCTGTCTCCGGAGAGTTTTATCAGATCCTGATAAATTATAAATCAGAACATTTCTTGAAACAGAAGAATTAAAATACCAAAAACAGCATTCAAACCGGATCAGAGAAAATCGAGAATATAATAAAGTTACATATACCTACATAATAAACCAGTCCAAATTTTTATGCCATCAGTATATTAGTTAAAAATAAGCTAAAATATCAAAATTATTATAAATTTGGGTAATTAAATAGTTGAGTGTGAGAACTTATTCCATTAAAAAAACCAAAATTCATAGTCATCCTATCATTTAAATTACCATGTTTTTGGAGATATTTAATTCTTATGATTGACGTTATCGATTAAAGCTATAAAATACAAGATATTATTAAAGTACCTGTCATCAGTCATCGAATGAGTAACGTTTTATTGGGCAAGTAAGTGTGTATATTTCTAACGAAAAATCTGGCAATATATTATTTTATATTAAAAATATTCTTCAATATAAATTATTTTAAAATTAATCAATCTTTATACAGTGTCCCATCACTATGATACCTCGGCTCACAAGAACGTATTAGCGAATAAATAATTCAGCATATCTTTCTCCGCATTATGTCATTTACGCTGTTACCTTTTAGGAGTATTTACACAAAAGAAGAGAGAATCAAAAATGATAATTATATGCAAATCTCGGGCTCGTTTGAGGGCCTGCTGTCTGCTCTGTTTGATGCTAAGGAAGCTTTTTAAGACAATGGTTGGAAGATCATCTGTTTAGGGATTTTAATATTAATGCAATGTAAGTGCGCTCTTTTAGCTATTTTTGTTTCATAAAAAAAGTTAACTGGCAATTTTTTACCCCCGTCGTACTAACATTTAAAAAAGGCTGCCGTGGACTCGCGGTTTCTTGATGAAATAATTCAGCAATTTATTTATCTACAAATAACATGATGTAAAGGTGATAGTATCCACACAAATAGTTCGACATTCGATATTCAAACATTGTTACGTAAAGATTTCCATTGAAGCGCATCTTGGGTCCAAAAAAACAAACTGTGAATTGAGTTGACATCAAGTATTCGGGGAACGAACGCTCTTCGTTAGGACTGGCCCATACCTGCGCTGCATATGTTACTGTGCACTCGAGTTTTCAAACTAAAATCCCATTCGCATTGTTTATTCGGTACAATTTGACGCACGAAGAAGAAAATCGAATTTCCTTTGATTCGAGACGGTAAGAAAACAAAGAAGTTTTGAGTAAAAGTAAAAGTCGCTTTGGTAAAAGGTTTGTAGAATTGAATAGTCTCAAAGAAACTAGGTACATGCACGAAAGTATTCTATTTTAATCAGTTTTGTATGCATGTATATCTGCGACAAACCTCATATTTAATTGTAATGCCATCTTCTAAGTAGTTGTCACCGTCAACCATGCAGTACAAAAAAAAAAGTTTTGAACTTATTTAGTTTGTTTGATAATAAAATAGGATTAATCATAAAATTCATATCACTGAATTTAAATTATCTTGTTTACAGGATGAATAACACAAATACCTACGAATATTGCGTTGTTGGTAATTCTAAGGTTAGGTTATTACAAATGAACATTTTACAGTTAAACGTGTATTTAAAATTAAGTTATTTTAAAGCATTGAGCTATGCTTAGCTAATTATATTTAGAAACAATAAAAATGTTTTAAAAAGTGGAGCGACTTGAACCCACAACCTTTTGAATACCGTTTTAATACACTACCAATTGTGCCACTGAATCAAATATTGCCAGTGCAAGTCCAGTCTAAGTCTTAATTTTTGTTCATTTGTTTCTAAGTATTAAAGTAAATAAACTTCTCGTTATGAAGAAACGTATAACAATTAATAAAGTCCTACCATAATCTTTCAAAGAAGCTTTCTTAACGGCCATAGATATAGAGGCGTCGTCATAAATCCACATTATCTCAAGATCAAGACAAAGGAGGTAATATTATGAGCTAACCCTTCTAACTAATGCATTTCATTAAGATAATTGCTTTGAGCATGAGACTGACCTCTTCAACGATGGGAACCTCCTTAGTATAATTATTAACATTATTATAATTAATATGTATTCAGATTTCGTTGTAATGAATTTGGTTTTAATCATAATTGAGAGGTTGGTATATAAAGTTTGATTTCGCTTATTGTTTGCTGTAGAATTAAAACATTAATTACTGTTTAAATTGCGGATTAATTTAAATTAAGACTACTAAATCTAATCTAGTGACTTTTTAACACCTTAGTGATATATCTTATATGTATGTATGATACATAAAATTTCGTCTTTAACCTAGCTGAATGGCGTCCTTCATAAAGAACAAGTGCGTAGTACACGAACACGGCGAGCATGTATGACGAGATGTATGAATATTGAGGATGCGAAAGAAGTATGTAGGCAGCGAAGCACTTGGCGTTCCATTGTCTCTTCCTACCCCAATGGAATAAAGGCAAAATTATACTCTTGTATAACATTTTCATTACTTCTACAAAAGTTGTGCAGTGTTTATTTTTGTTTTACTTAGCTCTCTCCTTTCAATTGACGGAAGGTATTTAGAATGGAAATCCAACCAGGATATGTATAAGGAACTTTTTATTTCTGCAAGTTCATATACGTACCTAAATAATGATTTTTCATAACATCTAGAGCGGAGAAGCAGACATAACAAAACATTAGACCGCTCAAGAGCTATTCTCTGTTTATTACACAGAGCAGCAGTTATTTGTCACTTTAATGTTAGGACTTAAATGAAAATACGATCTTAGGTGCTTACAGTCATATGGTACTTAGAATAAACTGCTATAATACAACTTTATACGGTTTTTGCATCACCATTAATCGATGATTTAATGCCACTTAATCTGATGTTTCTTTATTCAGAAAATATGTATACGTTGTCTCCTGAAATATTTATAGTCCTATTTATTTTATTTGACTGGCTTTCGCGTGGTGTATCCTAATGTCGGTGTGAACTATTAACCTTAAACTTTCTCAAGAATCGCTACTATCTTTTTGTAAAAAACGGTGCAAAACTCCGTTTGGTAATTTTTTTTTTACATAATGCTACAGAGAGATTTAAAATATGAATAGATTTTCCATCAAAAGTGTAAGTTTCATGAGGTCATGTTTTTGGATGTCAATAGGATTCAAGTTAAGACGTACCTAGGTAGATAATCTTTGCTTAATATTGATTTGCTTAATTTATGTTAAATGAAAGATTCCAACTAAAATATAATTCTATAAATATTATTCAAAAATTTAACGTTGTATTTACAAACTGTAATTATAAAGTTATATTTTCGAAGACGTAAGAAAAATAAATCACGATTTAAAATATAACATTTATTTCAAAAATGGCTATTCAGAAGTTTTAAAACAAGTTTTGATTTTTTAAAGTTAAACTCCAATTTACAATCCACGAACAATGTTTAAATACATTCAAAATATAATTTCAATACCAGTTTGAATAATTTAAACTTTAGAATAACTTTTCTATAGCGAATAAAAAGGAGTTCACTCGTTATAGTTCATTAAGTAACTTCATCCACACAGTGAAAGTTTTTGACTTTGATTCAATCAAATCTTAGTATTATGCTAATACAAAAAAAGCTATAGATACTCTACTAAAATCTAAGCGAAATACATTTTTAATAACCCGTCTAGACCAAACCTTACAGAAACCGATTTCAGCATCGGCAATACTAAGTTTTCCACTCTAGAAGCCAACATAGAACTCTTTTATTGGTGGTTTGTTTGTTCAGTCATTCATTCGTTCCTCTTGTTTAGACTCAATCACATTGAATGCAATAAAACAGAAAATAAAAACTATAATGGACCAACTTCGTCTTGCAAAATTTCGTTTGTCTCGGTAAAGAAATAATGACGTAGAACTTGCCAAGGGAAACTTTCTGTTGAATCAAATTTCGCTGTTACAGCTAATTTATATGTTGGGTTTTATAAGTATTTCCATTTTGCGGCACCGACAATTTTTCAACTACGAACGGCTATCAATTTAAAAATGTAGTTTCGTGTACATAAAATGAAAACAAAGCGAATTGGTACTATAGTTAGTAATAGTAGTAAAAATATCTCGGTATATACCTTCAATGAAATATGTCCGCTACACACGTAACTATAATTTATATAATAATATATCGTAGCGATTAAACTTTGCGCTTTCTTGTAGCGTGTGGAAGGCGATCGCTCAGATACTTCTTGCGTGAGCTTCTGTGGAGAACTGACGATCGACGACGATATTTATTACGTGTGTAGTCAGTAGGAACGTTCGATTTAGATTCAGATGATTCGCTATGATATATCGTCACGTGTGTAGCGGGTATGACGGTATAGGTCGCGTCACGTAAAAAGAACGCTGGAAGAAAGTGGTGGGGGGGGTGTTTGCGCATTGGTACACTTGCGCACCGTTACCTATTGTTTTATTTTTGAACTAGCTGTCGCTCGAGGCTTCGTATATTGGTTTTCGGGAAGTACATTGCAAAATTTATTAGGTAAAATATCATTAAATAGAATTTAAAAGATGTTTAATTTAGTTTAAAATGTTTATAATCTAATTACAAAAAAATAAAGTAATATTGATACTCCTTCCATTAAGTCGTCGTTGGTGACGTGAAAACCAGATAAGGACGCGGTCTTCGGAACTTGCCTTACATGGTAGGCAATTCTTTTCCAGTGACGTGGAAATTGTGGATGATTCTTTTTATAACACCCTGGTCAAAGTTGTCAATATCTGTTATTGGTTTTTGTTTGATTCTTTTATTTTTGCCGGGAGTTCCGAAGACAGTAAGGAATTCTGAATCTTTTGAACCTTTTACAAGACGTCTCACTGTAGGCTCAGAACTTTTTGTTGTCACTGCGGTCCGTTTCATACATTGTTTTAAATTATCAACTGCATTATTATCAGCCTCTCTCTTCATAAAACAATATACGTCATAAATCATTTTTCCCACTTTTCTGTGTAAAACCATTTCGTAAATAAAAACTTTTGTGCGCGATGGTATTTTGAGAACGAATATCGAAAAATCGCCTAATGCGCAGCTTGACCGCCAGCGTTCTTTTTACATGACGCGACCTATACCATCAGAGTACATCAATCAACATCAATTTCCACTTGTTGTTCTGTTTCTTTTAAAAAACGAACCGACTCGCATTCAGATAAGTTACCTTACTCTGGTTGGGTAGATCAGAGAAAATTTTAAATATAGAACAAAATAGAGTAATACTGGGTTTTAAAACTGCTGCACATAAGTCAAAGAATTCTGTTCTTTTAATTCAATATAGGTATGTGATAAACTAATACGAATGGTTGAATACTCTGCACAAAGCACCTCGGTTTTATCTACGAGCAAGCTCGTCTAACTAGGCACTTTTAAAATCAGTTGTTGGGTACAACTAAATTTCAACTTTCGCAACTTCGAAATAAACAAGTTTTGAAACAGAATATTGAATTACTCCGGACTCTCTTTTTCGTAACTTGAGTTTATTAGTAAAAGTTTAGCAATATTAAATGAAATCCCAGCATACTTTTTACATAATTTTACACATAATGTACTTTTTTAGTTTGAAGTTTAGTTGATGCATACACAACATTTAATATTTTAGGGTTATTATATAAGTTTAATTGCGTAAAATAAAATTAATCATGATTTTATTTATTGTGTTATAATTGTCGGTCCTCAATCTCATTTAGGTAGATAGATTCAACTGTTTTAATCTTAGTTACAGGTCGCGCGGTGGTTTATGATCGCTCGGCAAAAGTGGAAAGGGATGCGCAGTGTTCAATTTTAAGGTCTATTTGAAGGCGTGCGGAGTGAGGGGGGCGGGTGTGCGCCGACGGCGAGCGATCTTCATCCATCGCGCGACCTGTACCATGATTTTGCCATATTGTTGTTTAAAAGGAAGTAAGGTTCGTCTAGCTAAAGTATATACAGGGTGGATGCGACATAGCGACATTTATTGAAACCACAGCTTCTATACATGGTAAGTATCAATTTCCACCGGATAAAAATTCTCTGGCGAAAAAAAAAATCCACGTCTTCCGAACAAATTGCACGATCGCAATGTTCAAATTGTTCGGAGAACGTGTTTTTTTTTTTTTCGCCAGAGAATTTTTATCCGGTGGAAATTGATACTTACCATGTATAGAAGCTGTGGTTTCAATAAATGTCGCTATGTCGCATCCACCCCGTATATACTTTAGCTAGACGAACCTTACTTCCTTTTAAACAACAATATGGCAAAATCATGGTAAATAAGATTAAAACAGTTGAATCTATCTACCTAAATGAGATTGAGGACGGACCTATGACGCTGGCACAAAAAAAAAATTAGAAATTTCGAGTCTAGTAGCATCCATGTCTGAATTGACAAAGCACCTTAGGCGTTTACCTAGGGGGTGCAGGTTAGAGTCCTGCTGAATTCTTAATTTTCAACTCATATTATATAAAACATATTGTTATTTTAAAAATGTTGGCACCGTGTATTTTGGCAGGTCAAATAAATGTTTTTTTCCATTCTCAAGTAATCTCTCAAACCATAAAGTAAATACATAGACACATGACATATTAACTATCCCTTACACAAATACCGGTAAGTATGCAAACTTCTAACAACGCGATATTGACTTAAGTTCGGAGTCTTGTTGCCATCAATCTGCTCAAATGGGCGAGGCATTACAAACTTGCGTCCCTTAAGCCCAAGAGGTCACTTCCTCTCCTAGTTAATTATAATAATTGGTAAAAGGGACCACCGCGTGCTCTATATTGAATAGCCACTTTGCGGACCCCTAACTAACTGTCAAGACAATTTATGTTTTGTTAAATATTATATTTATGCGTATGGGAAGAAGAACAAATTGAAATTTAAACCAGGTAATTTTTGTTAGGGTACCTTAATATATCAAATAGTTTATTTTATATATTGTCGTATAAAAGGAAGAGCCTACCAGAAAGTTAAACTAAAGATAAATTTGGATTTTTCACATTAGATTGAAGCCAAAAGCATTAACACTATCCAATGGTCCCAATGACAAGGCCATATACACACATTCACTCAATAAAGCACACCCAGTCTCAGAACAAATCTTTGAAACACACAAAGGTTTGTTCCATGTGGGGATCGACCCAGAACACCAGTGTAGTGAAAAGCGGCAAGGCGACCGCTTAAACCATGAAAAGTAACCAGCAAAAATATGTAATTAAAAAAACAATAATAATTTATAAAATAAAAGTTAAAAACAAGAACATCATGATTAAACTCATTTAAAATTACATAAAACTCCTTGTTAATCTGTTTGTTTGGTAATGAGTTTGTAATTTTAATTAAAATGATGGAAATGAAACACTATTTGTACATTTTAAAATGTACACTTCCACCGTACAACGAGGGGCTCAATTGACGCATAAACTAATTACCTGTTCTAGATAGAATGAGACCCTTCATTTATGCCGCGTAACTTAATTACTTACACTGACAGACGAGCACCGTATACCACCCAACGACCATAATGTATTGACCCACCTAACCAGCACAATATATCCCCCATGAACGTATTTAACAAAACATCTACTCCACACCAGAGGTCGTTATAAATGGTTGGCTTATTCCATATCGCTATTATGGTGTATTTCAGAATGTAGATTACCTATTGCCTCTTATAACAACAGAGAGGAAAGTCAATTACTCGAACATAGTTGGAATATGTGTAAGTTGAAGAGCAATTGTACCGTTATGGAAACTAATAAATTCGCGAAATTGCCAATATGATAGCGTCTTTGACGAGAAATCGAATTTTCAAGGGTTTTAGTCCTTTGAACGATAGATCGTTGACGTTACATGAAAATATACCGAGTATAATAGGATATCTAAATATGGATAATGTCAGGCAGTTTCTTGACGTTTAATGGCCATTTAAATACCTGTAGAGACAATTTTCAACGTAAAATAACGTACTGTTATTTTTATGTATGGAAGCAGACGTTTTTTCGAGTCCCAAACCAATTTTAAACAAACAATGCAAAATAAACAGAACTCATGATATACGGCGTGCAGTTTCATTTAAAATAACAAACTTTAAAATATCCTTTTTCCTACAACTAGCAATATGTTTATATTTTGCCGGTAAACTTTTAATGTATGCCCGTTTCGCCAGTGAATGGGGTGGGTGGTGGGGAACAAACTTGCTCCGTCGATTCTAGAAGCTTGAAGAACTAATTTAACTGCGTCCCCTAACAGCCACTTCAATAAATTCTAAGCTAGATATATATTTTTACTAAGTTTCAATCTTTTAAAATTTACAGTGGCTTGCCAAGTGGAAACTAAGAAAATAGAGGTGGTTTGAAACAGATCTTTAGAATTGGAGATGGAGAATGGACGGCTTTGTAG
Organism: Hypena proboscidalis; assembly: GCA_905147285.1. NCBI lineage: Eukaryota > Metazoa > Arthropoda > Insecta > Lepidoptera > Erebidae > Hypena > Hypena proboscidalis. Next base: position 7,420,615 of record LR990132.1, read on the forward strand.
AGAATGGATTTGTAAAACACAAGATGTTTTGTGAAATGTTATATCTAAATTTCATAAAAGATTAGCATAGCCTTATCCATATCTTACATAATTTATTATTGTCTTTTCATGAAATTAATATCGCTGATGCCTACTACTACCAAAAATCTTGGAAGCAACCTACAACACTAAAGTATATAGTATCATGCTGTTGTAATGCGAAACAATTGATGGATAAACCAATTCATGACTTCAGATAATGTTACTTCCTTCCGCGACTTGATTGTTTTAATAAATGATTCATAGTTTTGAACAGTAGTTGGTTTTAGTAACTTTTTTACCGCCATTTAAGTAGGTTACATAAATGGTGGTAAAAATGGCACCTAGCCCTACGAAATACGCTGATAATTAATATATAAAAAATGTATTAATTACAGACAAGAGGCAGGATTCCAAACTTTACACCAGAATTTACAAATTTTGCTCTAGCTATTGTTTTTAAAGCTTATATAAATAATTGGTATTTTATGCACCTAACCAAAATGCAAATGTCTTGTGTGTACAGAACATGCATGAAATATGCATAATCTAATAACATTAAAGACAAAGCTTGCCATAAACACAAAGATAAAGAGAATAACAGCGCTTTATAACATATTATTCAAATATTATTACCATGTTATCGTAGGTGGTACGTCTTGTACTTCAGAATGAGTATTTTCTGTAGTTTACTACTTTAGTACTTTAACAAAATTATCATCATCAAAGAAGACTTGTTTTCTTTCGGTAGCGAGAACCTGATTTTTCCATGAGAATATTTTACTGCACTGATTAATCAGGAAACGGCCTAAATGTAAATTGAAATTAAAAAATCAAATGAATAACAATCTTATTAATTAAGGACTGCCAAGATTTTGAAGTTAAGCGAACTTAGTTGGTCTTCAAAACTGGATAACAATTAACTGGCAATAAATCGTCTTAACTGAATCGCACGCCATCTTTTTTAATTATAGGAAAGATATCCGTGACAATAATTAAATTATATTTTACGTAACAATGTAACATTAACTAAACACTCTCTTAGCGTTTATATCTAGAAATTTTCATAGCAATTTAGCAAAATGATATCTGCAGTCGTTGTCAAAGTAGTTCTCCTAATTAGACGGCCGACTTCGCGCTATGCATGTTAACGACTGACATTTGCATTTGGATCTCCCGGTTTACGCCTGTTAAGGTGACGTCTCACTAAGAGAATTTGTGTATTTTAGAAAATTTGTATGAAAAGAGTGGCACTGGTCTCATAGAAGGTAATCGGCTTATGGTTACTATTTATTGACAGGGGAGAAAAGCGATGGATTGAAGCTAGTACATATTAGGTATGAATTTAAATTCAAAAGAAGGGAAATCATACACTAAGATGTAAGAAAGTGCAATATTAATGAAATTGTGCCACGTGTCTAAATATTAATAACTTTAGTTGATTTTTGATATGGAATCTGTTAAGAAGAGATTTGTCTTTGAACAACTATAAGCATTGATCTCTAAAATTGTATTATCTTTTAACGCTTAAAATGGTTTTCTACAAGTTCCCAAATTTTTAATGATCGCCAAACGTTCGCGTCTTGGAGATCAAGCCCTAAATGACAACGGGCGGCAAAGCCGGGGCAACTGTCAAAATCACCACGTGATCATTACACCAGGGAATGAGTCGGAAAATGAGCGCTCACGTATAATTGGCGTCCCGGAATGAATTTGTGATTCAGTAATGCGATATTTTGATGAGGTGCGGATGACGTTGTTTTGTGAAAATGTCTTGTATTGTTTTGGTAGTGACGCCTTACACATACACACAATACACACATACTGTCATAAATACTCGTCTGATTTACGACGTAACAACGAGACCAGATGATGACGCAATTGACTGCAACAGTAAATAAGTACCTACCTATATTTAATTGACCATAAATGGAAATAGTTGTACGGTTTGATTGATAGTGGTTTTAAGTGTCGCAGTTTGTCGGTCATAGGAAAGTTCTCTGTATATTTGACCTAAAAAAACCAAACAGACAACGATGTATTGTATCTAAAATACCTTTTAAATCCAGAAAAGTTTTCTGCAGATCCAATACGGTCTCGCTGGTGATAATATAAGCGGAAAGAGAGAGGTATAATTCATTTTTTAATCCCGGATACTCATTTGACAGCAAGAAGAATAGATTAATGACAGCTGGGCATTGTTTACCTTTTTTCATTATGAAGTAGTATGGCTGTTAAATCACCATTAGTACCGTTTTTAAAGAGAACCGAGTTTCCTTGTAACGATTATCCTCACTACTTTCTGATATTTATTACTAATTGACTAATTAATGAGCATGCAATATTAAAATACGAATTGTGGTTTAGAGTCTCCGATTTTCTTGTACTGGGTCCAAATAGACAAGTAGTTGTTTTTATAATCTTAATACCTAATAATCTACTAAAATTCTAAATTTAAAACTTGTGTGGACTTTTGAACTTATAATTTTAGGTATCCTTTCGCGCGTTTAATATTGATATAGTTTTGATAAAATTTAGCACGCAATTTCAATCGACATAACTTTCAGTGAATCTGTGAGTGGATTATTATTGTTATTATTATATTATTTGACGCTAGTCCATTATAAATAGTTCAGTAATAAAAACAGGGATTTTACAGATTGAATAAAAACCTAGACTTGATTTCAAAGCATCTTAGTACACTTTCTAATAAAACGTGGAGCTTGTAAGGCTAAAGAAACGGCTACATCAAAGCTATTGCGAGCTCACATTAAATTGTTATGGCGCTATTTACAGTAAACTATTATAAGTGGTGTCTGGAGCTGTAGTGTGTGCTATGCTTTATGATTAGGGTGAACGCACCAGATATTGAACTTAAAAATATTTTTAATGTCTTTCATTAAGTAAGAAAAATATTACAATTCTTAAAAATTTTAACGCACATTTTTAATCTTTAATTAAGACGTTGTTTTATTTTTATTAATTTTTTGAACACTCTTTTGCTCTCACTTTAATTAATAATCAACATTAAATCTAGTTGTAGTTTAAATTATTTCTTATAACATTAAATTTAATAAATAACTTGAGATAGCTAAAATAATGTGTACTTTTTGCACCACTACTTGCACGATATTTTTTTCTGTATGTGCTCTCTTCGTTGTATTTCTTTTTTGTATTTTTTTTTTGTGATTTAACACCTTTTTAATTGATAAATTATATTTAAATACCGAAAAAAATGCCACTGCAGAGATTTAGAAATTAACAAAGAAGTTTTTCAATAGTTTTCATGACATGGGAATACTCCAAAATATTATCAAACCTATTGCCATCAATTTGTTGTTTCACCCCACCTGTTCATAATATTTTTGTATAGGTTAGATAGTAGTGAAATTGCAGCGCAATCCCCTGGGATATTAGCTCGCTTCCTGGCCATGTAAAGCGACGGTTTCTGTTTATCGAACCACTGTGACTTCATACTATTACAAACTGATATTACCTTGTATTTACGTTTTGTTTACATTCGAGATAACGTCCCGAAGGATATGATCCGATGATCGAGTTTTTGTATAGTATAGGGGCTATTACCATATTAAACGTTGAAAATTATGTACAGGGTTTTTAGTATTTCGACGTAAAAAATATCCTACGACCTATTCTCAGACCAATCAAAAAATATAGACGAAAAAAACATAAAAAATATAAAACCGTTTCGTGGACGTTCAAAAACTAACACAGCACACGATATTTTATATTTTAGATTATATAACTATAGATAATTTGAAAAATATCGAATACGCTGACGAACTTTTACTTAAAATATTTATTTTCGAAGCGTTCTTATTGATTACAGAATATAGTTTGTCTATTACTCAAAGAAAGTATTGTTTTGAATCAAAACGTTGCGGTGGTAAACAAATAAAGATGATTCTAAGTCTTGTCATAATATTACATGCGGTATTTATGACAAATTATTTTTGCTTCATACTTTTTACCTTCTGATACTATTTTGCTGAAATAAGGGCAAACATTGTATTTAACTAACATAGTTACTGTTTACTAACTTAGTTCTGATGTTACCTCGGAGTAACAAACTCGCTGCCACTGTTTACAAAAATAAAACGTTAAAATTCATGGCATGCATAACCACATAACCACACATTCCAAAAACCTAATACAGCCAAACGAAGCCGAAATAATTACTCAGGCACACAGGTACTTGTATTTATTAAGAACAGCGGGGGTTATACAGCACATGCCTGCCGAAAGTATTATAAAAAGGCTTTTGTGAGTGTACCCTTTCAGTGCACGAACGTTTCGCAATGAAATGCTCTTTTATTCGTCAAGAGACGTACGCATAATAGCGTCGAAAACACGCGGCCCCTGCAGAAACAGATACTCTTAAACAATACACGTTTTGATAATATAACGCTTTTTGATGAGGGTCTCAAATGAAAGACAAGAGGTTCCGCACAATTGCTACTGTTGAGTACTTTTTCGATGCTGTTTTTTGGTTGCTATAGAAGGGTTCGGTTTTGCTGGAATGAAGCGTATGAAGTCATACAAAACATTGATTAATATTTAGGTACGAAGGTGTGACCCGCCGAATTCGATACACAGGGTTACACGCAAGCATATCACAGAAACTTTTCTTTACATTCGATATCACTAGAAAATATGGACTGTGTTAAAACTGTACAAACATTATCACGTTAGGTAGTTTTTAAAGCTTCATGTGGCAAAATGAAATACATACCCAGAGAGATAACTGGTTTGTAATATTACAATGATAATTATTCATTGAATTGAATTTGCTAATGGACAGAGTCTGTGGCCAGTGGCATTTAGGTCTATTTCACGTACTTAAGATAGTATAATATATAATGTAATATTTTTAAAAACCCATACCATCTTTTTTTAGATGTTGCACAGAATTTCAGATATAAAGTAACAGATAAAAGCGAAATATCATTAAACATTATTAAGGGTTTAGATACATACCTATAAATAAGTATTTGGCTTAACATTATTCAAATTAAAACCACTAACAATAGAACCAAAAATTTCGTCACGGGATTTAGTTTCCACCCTCCCATACGCACTTACACAGACAGGTCCCGCAGGATTTCTATTGACACGACCCACCATGATGGCACTTGGTAACAAACACGGTTTTAATCAATACATCAAACAAAACTTAGCCACTACCAATAATAATTAAAACCGAATGATTATATGGAATATTTGTTGAGGACCAAAGGGGACGTTTGGCCGCGGGCGAGACGGCTATTGCATAAGTAAGACATAGTTTCAGGGTTGTCTCTGTGTTGATTAGAAACTGTAGCTTCAGTTTCATTTTGGTTTAAATTGTAGATGAATTTTCTGGTCATATGATATGAATGGTTTTGAGATTCAAGATAGCTGCGATAATTTATTATTGGTTAGCACAGAGTGGATTTGTAGTGAATTAGTTAACACTGTATGTATAAACAGTAATAAACACAATGTGAAAAGTTTTTTAAGACAATGAGTACAAGTTATTCATCTGCATTTTTTAAAACGTCTTCCAGGTGATGATTCTATTTAACATTAATAAAAACCGGCCAAGTGCGTGTCGGGCCACGCGCAATAGGGTTCCGTAGCCAGTCGTAACAAGATTAAACGTACCGATTACCGACAAATAGCCAAAATATCAACATTTTTTCGCCAGCAAAAATAACTTTGTTTTTCATAGTGTTTTATGCAATTTGTATCAATAACAAAGTTATAATTTGCGATTGCTGAAAAAGTGCTATATCTCAAAAACTGCTGACTGTATCTCATTCAAAACAATTTTGGTTGAAAGTTTTTATTAAGATCTGTAATATATATTTTTTTTAGATTTTTCACTCCTGTGGTTTAAAAGTTAGAGGGGGGGGGGACTCATTTTAGCACTTTGAAAGTGTCTATCTTTGGAACGATTGACATTGAAAAAAAATGGTTCTAGAAACCTCAATGTAATTTTTAAAGACCTATCTATAGACACCCCACACGTATAGGTAAAATGAAAAAAAAATAAAATTGTTTCAGTTCAATGTATAGCCCCCCTCTAATATTAATATTATTATTTTTTTGTGTAAAAATCGTAAAGCGGTTAACATAATACATCTACCTACTTAGTTTCAATTGTGTAGTCTTAATAGTTTCGGAATAAAGTGGCTGTGACATACGGACGGACGGACAGACAGACAGATAGACAGACATGACGAATTTATAAGGGTTCCGTTTTTTGCCATTCGGCTACGGAACCCTAAAAACCCAAATAATTTAAATGAGCATCAGCATAAATTTATATTCTAGCAATCCTATAAAGTCCCACCTAAGGATAACCATAATGTAGTCTGAAATTACTACGTTGCAGCCCTGATTCATAATCCTACGCCCTCATGTAATCCTGGTCCGCAAGATGATGATTGCGTCCCATTTTAGTTTACAAAAGGTAATCCTTTAAGAGAAACTATTGAGAATTTTGATAGGAGTTAGTGTTTACGATGTAAATTCTATGTAATATCATAAACCTGTTTGATTGGACCGACGAACTTTCGAAGGGATGCAGAGAATCCGAAGATTATTACGCGGAGTAACTATAAGTATAATGACGGTGGAACTATTTGCAAGTTAGTCCTTATCTGCTTTAGATATGTAAAATATGTTGTGGTTCGCTAATTGGAAGATGCTCGAGGGCTTCTAGTTGAATGTAAAGTTAAGTTTCACAAAGGAATACTATACACATAATAGCTATAGTACACTAATTGATACTTTGCTGTCTAATTCTACAAATACTCGAAATACTGCTTGGCGTCCAATCCCGAAGTAAAAGGTACCAAACCTTTTACAATATCATAAAAGTAAACCAAATGTCAAACTTAGTCAAAAACATTTTATTTCTGCAGGCAGCGTTTTGATTCACATAGTAAAACAATAACATCTTCTTTAAATATATACTTTCTTTAAATAGATACCTATGTTGTAGACGATTTCTAGATATCCTAAGCCACTGTTTTAAGCTCATGAGCATTAAATGTCTTTATTCCAACGGTTAAAGACATTAGCAAGCTCAGAGTCTAGAGTTTAAATGGACTATGATTGTGGTAAACCCAGCTTTATTATTCTTAAACATTGGGCTTTAGTCCAAAGTAGATAGTAACTATCGTATGGTAGAACTGTTCTACTATACGACTCGTAATAAAATACATAATAATATAACTTACTTACGGTGGGCCCGTAATAAATGACTGATTCAATATTATGTATTAAAATTTTGCCTGTTGATAACATTGGCGACCGGATGGCGGAGTGGGTAGTGTACCTGCCTGCGACACTGAAGTTGCGGATTCGATTCCCGCTCAAGACAAATCTTTGTGTGCATGAACATGTACAATAAGTATGTATTCACAAAAGAAAAGTATATGTTAGTATTAGTTATTCTAGTACCCATAGTACAATCTCGGCTTAGTTTTGGACTAGATGGCGTTGTGTGATATATTTTGATATAATTATGAAATGTAGGGACTTGCGAAATTAACCGGATGTAAACAAAACACAAGGCTACAAAACTACATTGGAGTTTGAGGACTAAAGCCATAACAATGGTCCCTGATTATTGCGATATTTTTTTTATCCACATTAAAAAAAATCTGTTAAGCTATTTAAAAGAGAAATAAAGATGAGCAGAAAACACCATTAAACGCAGATATCAACACTGTATCATGTCTCCGCAATAAATACGTACGATCGTAACATTGAAAAGTTTCATATTATACGGGACGTAAACACATTGCAGCAACATTGTCACTAAACGACTAGACTTTACGACCACATAAACATAAAAAACTCATCGGCAAAAATATGAAAACACTTAGCATGTGTGGGAATAAAACTTTTTCCATCTAGTTGGTATATTTCCCTATAGAAGTCATAAACATTTTGGTTAGCGGGCTGCCTCCCTACAACCCCCGACAAAAGTTCAATTTTATTTCAGTCCGGTCTACGTTAGCGAGAAAAAATCGAGTTTCCCTGTCCATTAACTGGTTTAAATTAGACTTTAAATTTTCAAGATGAATTTATCTCTTAAATCCGGCTTTAGTCAAAGTTAGAGGGTTGTGTCAAAGGAAGAGGCTGATAATATAATAAAGAGTGAAATATTATTATTAGTTGAGAACTTACAACTTGGCAACGCATAAAAACTCTTTCTTGAAGAACACAACTTGTCAATTCAGCTATGGATTCGTATGCTGCTAGACTCGAAATTTCTCAACTCTTTTGTGCCAGCGTCATAGGTATACATATATATATACCATAGCTAGACGAACCTTACTTATACCCAGGGGGTGTAGGTTTGAGTCCTGCTGGATTCTTAATCTTTCAACTTAAATATTATATAAAATACAAAAAGACATAGCAAAGCTAAAATTTGCCTTAAAATATTACAAACACAACTTGTGTAAGGAACTTGCCATCTAAGTTTTATGATGGATCAATATTGTCTTGTTATTATTGTGTTAGTGTTTACAACTATGTGCAGATTGCACAGGTTTGTAAACTATATTCTAAGTCCCAATTTCACAGGTGATAGATAAAATTTGATGGCACGATAAGGATATGACACACATAAATGATATCCCTATCATGTATGTGTGTCATATCCTTATGCACTTAAAAAAAGAACACAGCCGGGGACGGCTGTGTTCTTTTTTTAAGTGCATTTTGAGTCACTTTAAATTCGGTCGAGTTATATAAGATAAGATCTATACGGCATCTCTGAAACTGGCTCTTAATGTTCTAAAAACCAGGATAATAATAATTATAAATATTGTAGTATCTCGATGAGGTACTATCTTTTCATTATAAGTTTCATAATTTTATTAAATGAGTCGTCTAGCAGAGCAGTGTCAGTAAAAATAAATATAATAATATATAATCTGATTTAGTACTATGCTTTCATGACAAAGACATTTATTCTATGTTTAGTTAATCAAGACCAACATAATTGCATTTAAAAAGCGTAGGCGGATAATACCAGCCATTATCGTGAAACGCCGCATAAACCGAAACGCAACAAGATTTTCCACAAAATTACGCTTGCTTTGAAAAATGTATTCTAATAAAACCATTTCCGAGTAAATAAAAGCAATTTTTAATAATTACGTTACGTTTGGCGCAGAGTCTATCAGTGGCCGTGCCGTTAGGGGCATCAAGAGGCTTCACGTAAAGCCGCCAGAGCAAATAAAGTTATGCTCAAAACGCAGTGTAATAAGAGTTCATTGGATTACTGAGGCTTACATAAGCCCCAATAATAATAACCCAAAACGCACGTGGACTCTGCGTATTAAATAACTGACTCAATAATGTCTAATTTGGGAGCACCCGCGCGAATTCTTGCCTGAGGGTAAGGGCCTGCGGTTCTGTATTTACGGTTATCTTCATTACATTAAACGTTTGAGTCTCCCATGTTTATTTTTAAACATTATACGCTTTGGGTTTACGGGAGTGAGTGGTTATCTAAATTATTTACATTGGGGAAGGCACATAATTCAGATAAAAGTTTCCGGTAATATTTATTTGCCAGCGAAAGCGTCACCATCGCTTTTCGTATACCATTCACCAAAAACTAGTCTTGAACCTGCAGCTCCAACCGATCAAAAACGAACTAACTACCATTGTTTCTTCTTAGCAGTACAATATTTATATTTCTGAATTCTTTCATAAATTTTACTTGATCAGACATTTCTATACCTGGTGAATCTGCACAGCAATTTAAAAGTGAAATAGACAATGTAAGCCTGAACGATCATTTATTTATCAAGCCATAGTGGATAGTCCGTTTTACAGACATGTCGAATAGTGAGGGGCACTGTAACTACTGAGATTTTCTTTTACGTAGCATGCTCAACTTTGTAGAGCTCAATAATTTGGCCTCTATTGTCTTAGAATAGGCAGTACACATACAGCTCCTATTTATAAGCTAATTGCGCCTAATCGATTGCTCTATTCACCCGAAAATTTAAGTAAGCTATAATGTCAAAGGGCAATTTATGTTACCACACCACAAAATAAAAAAAAGCGACGAAAGGCTTAAAAGTTAGTTTAAATTTTTAAATGTATTGTCTAATGAATTATTAGATCATAATAATTATAGGTTATCACTAAAAAGGCTATGTTGCAATGTCCTAACATGTACCGTTATTTATGTAACGTTTTAGCAGTAATAGTATGCTTAATTAGCACCTTGATAAAAAAGAAAAAGGGCAATATAAAGCTCCCTTATAGAGACGGAAAAAAAAAATACAACGCATTGAGTTGTTACTAGTATTTTACAACTGAAGATGATTTTGATTTTTTTTTCATTCATTAATACACCTAAGTCCCACTAGACCCACCACGCACCCCATCACTATCGCGCAGGTGTCGCTTCGGAACAATTTGGAGTCCCTCGTCCCGCGCCAGCGACGCAATAATGTACCACGCTCCATTTACACTTGCAGCAATTTGTTTTAGATTCACGTACATTTTAGTTTTTAAACTTTTTAGCAGCGCATGGCTATACTTTACACCTCGGTGCAGCACTCTAAAAACGATTCACTTGATGCTTTTCGTGTTTCGCTTTTGTAAATAAAAGGCCTGCTTGTAGCAACATTTAAAATTAGGCCTGAAGCAAAATGCGTTGACAATAAACATGATTATTTTATACGACTTCTTCCTCCGCAAAACGTATTTTACTCCATTCGTTTCTGTCAGCCGTCACGCTATTACTTCCTTCTCTTTCATTTCTTCTTTTACTCCATCCATCCATATTTTCTTCGGGCTGCCTCTCCTTGTCATTTCATCGACATTCAAACTGATTACTCTTTCAGTTACATGCCTTTCATCCATTCTCATCACATGCCCATACAAAGAAAAACGATTCTCTTTCAGCTTTTCAGTCACTGGTACAACTTCCAGGTTTCCTCTATCATACTCATTCCAAATTTTATCTCGACTTGTTCCTTCACACATCCATCTGATCATTCACATTTCCGCTACGTGTAATTTCCTTTCATCCGTCTTCTTCAGGGCCCAGCATTCTGATACATATAGAACGACAGATCTAATCACAGATTGGTAGATCTTCCCCTTTAACTAAAGGGATGACAAGTTGTTCCTGATACCTATCGCCATTTACCTGAGTTTATCCTCTGCGTAAAATCACGGTCTAACCAAAACTTACATAATGCATGTGAATAAGGGAGTTATTATAATCGAAAAGTTAAAAATTCGATTCACACTTCTTCTTATTTATCATTCCTTGAGCGCATACCGAGATTGAAACGTATTCTTATATCGAAATACACGCCTAACTTATTGCGGATATAAAGACAATTGATAGCTTACTAAACAATTTATAAGCCTACAAAGCAAACAAAGAGAAACTGCAATACCAATTCAAAACACTCGTAGCATTAATATAGAAAAAGATATTCACCACGTCTCGTTGCTTTATATCTTTTATTTCCGTTTGTAAAATTTCGCCCTATAACATTATGTTGATGGCGGCAATAACGTTTGAAATATTTACGAATATCCTAACAAACGAGGCGGTCCTGATAAATAGGCGATGCCGCGACGGCGGCGGCGTGCCGGATTGACCGTGCCAGAATAAAGATTAGCTCTACGTTCTACACCGCGGACATTTTTTACATGGCAACAATTTGTTATAGAATCGGCGGGCTGTGAAATAAAAGGACTGTTTTATCGCCAGTTTTCTTTGAACTATGTTTCCGATTTACTTTTTAGATTTTTGTGTGACTAATGCTTAAAAGTGTGCATGTTTTTTGTATTTGTGACCAGTATACAATCATATTAACAGTTACTTTAATGTATCATTTAATACAAACCTTGCAAATAATAGATAATGAATAAGTGATGTACAAAACATTTTGTGAATGATGCTGAATATTATTATATCTTCTATAATACACTTGTTAGTTTTGTCTTACTCACTCCGGGTAAACCGTGAGCATCTCAATCGGAAAACCTTTATAATAATTACACACTCGGCATTAGTCTTAATATTAATCAGTCATAACGAACTGTCAACATGAAACTACATATTTTATTATTTGTTCTCATACAAATTAAACACAACTTTGCTTTCAACAATCAGTGGCCGAATGATCGGTTTGGACTTCGTGAATACAATCTACATTTATCTAGTGTTAATATTACAAAAATATGTAACGGAACCGACGTTCATCTTAAAAGGTTAGTTAGTTATTATTATTATCTTAGTTTATATCTTCGTTCTCGAAATGCTGGCTTATATTTCGGCCTGCGACTTAGTATCGCAATACAACGCGGTAATTCTGCCAGCATTTTGGGCACGAGACCTTTTGACATTCACTTATAACGTTTAGATCAAGTTATTCGACTAGTTTAATTTAAGATCCAATATGTATTAATATGAATGATATTTCTTTTAAACTTTTGCGATTTGAGAATTTTTTTCAAATATTAGACAACGGGTCTAAATCGCGTAATTATTATAAAGGTAAATGTAATGAAATGGAAACGTCGAGCATAGGTATTTATTTACCTTTATAATAATTACGCGATTTAGACCCGTTCTCTATTTTTTTTAAAAGATCAATGTTTGTCAAGTTAAATTATTTATTAAAAATTACTATAATATCTTAAAAGGTGCATATGGAAATGCTGCCCCGAAGGAGAAGTCATGGGAGTTTACAAGTCGTGTGAAAAGTCGAATGTGAAATTAAACAATATTCAAGTGTACGACTTTCAGCATAAAACGAATAAATCTATAAGCAGTGTCTTCAAATTGGTACCTCATCTTTTGAACGACTCAATCTTCGCAAAGAACTCCCTTTGGTGGTTTCGGAAGACTCATTTCAGGATGGTAAGTGTATTATTTAATTTAGAGAATAAAAATACTTTTCTACTTATCTTCTAGTTTTAGTATATAAAACATATTTAGTTTGTTTAATATTCACTTCCGTGTTCTTTTATGTAAATCTATGTTTAATTTAAGATGACAGTAAAGTTTCAGATTTTATATAGTGTATAGCATTCTTCAATAAAAGGGCTATTCTTCGCAAAATCATTTTTACGATTCGAACCAGTTGTTTCTGAGATTGCAGAGCGCGTTCAATGAAACAAACAAACTCTTCATAACATTTAAGTACCTAAAATATCAAAATGTAGTCGGCCTCTTTCTTAGTCATATTTCACTAGTAGGCAGAAATTTACACAGACTAGTCGGCCTTACTATAAATGCCAATAATCTAGTATTGGAAGAGCTACATAACTTGTGTCGGTTTTTGATATACCGCACGTTGAGCGACGAACAAAACAAAATATAACCAGGTACTAAATCCATTAAAAATTTAAACTTTAACCGAATCTTCTGATCGGTTAGCCGACTATTCGGCCAAACCCAAATTCGGCACATCTTTACTACACATCATAATGAAGTCATCAATGCACACGTGCAAAATGTCCTGTAAAATCTTAATATTTTTAGTCTGATTCTGACTCTTTACTAAATTATTTGTGAATTACATTTTGCAGCTCAATTTTGGTCTCTCAAGTTTTCGTACAGAGAATATACACACTATTACACTATTTTTTAATAAGATACTTAAAGGACTTAAATTTCGACTTTGTATTCAGTTGCACTTTGTTTACCACTATTTAAAATCTTTATTTTATAATAAACTTTGTATTAAATATAACAATGTTTTGTTATATACCGGTTGTATGTTGATATAACGGTTGTAGTTAGTTTTTAGAACCAAACATAATTATTATGAAGCCGTCCTTTTTACACCAAAGACTAAGAAGAGACCAGTCCTTCTAAGATAAATCACTATAAATAAATAATAATAATAATAAATTATTTATTGCAACAAAATACATTTAACAATATAAATATAAATATTTATTTACACTTCATTTCAATAATATAATACAATAAAGGTATCAAAATCAATATTTTGCATAAGAACTCGTCATAGTAGTATTTTCTATATATTTTTCCTGATGGGTTTCCCTAGTAATTATTATAAACATAGTTTTATTACATTCTGTATAATTAAATAATAGCGAAAACAAAAACGGTCAACAACCTACCAATGTGTTAGTGCTATTTATAATGACTTTTACACTGGTGTTTGAGGTATTTTTAAATATATATATTTGAATAATAATAAAGCCTTAGTTCTTTAGATACTGTAAAGAAATAAATCTTATTTTATTCTTTATCTTACTTTGATTTTTTAAACACAACAACATTTGAACAATCAACGAGAGGCAGCTGAAGAGATCTCGATTTTACTTTATGTCATTGAGCTACTGCCTCGATGGTCTAGTGGTTAGCGCATGCAACTCTCACCGCGAGGTCTCGGGTTCGATTCCCGGGTCGAGGAAAGTGTTTTTTGTGAACTTTCCGTCAGGAATTCACAATAGCAGCACGGAGTTGAAATTGTGGCCGGTAGATGGTGAAAGGCTCACCCTCTGTCACATAGGACCTAAAGACATAACAGGTGAAATGTGGGCGTTTTACACCTCTGCAACCCTCTTCCACGTAATATAGGCGTGATGTTATGTTTATGTTTATGTTGTAATTGAAATTGATTTAAAAAATGGCTTGTCTTGAGAACTGCGTAAACTTTTTTACTTCTTGCACTGGCTCAATTTAAATCGAGGTCTAAGTTAGTTCTCAACCAATAAGTCTTTATAGCAATATTCACTTGCATGTTTTTTTCAGGACACACAGCTTCTTTTAAAGATCCCAAACGTGTACAGCCGATGGAAAAAAATTGAGGTCAACCATTACTGCGTAGACATGAAGATAAACGGCACTCATGCCGTACCAGTGTTTATGGTCGAATACGGTATGGAGCACCGAAAACCAGTTAGCGAAACAAAAAAATGGGGTAAATACAAAACTTAACCGGCAGACTTTTCGTACTGCCTCAATCGATATATAAAAGACCTACAGTTTTGTATAAAATAATTTTAAAACAAACAAAAGTATCAGTCCACATAAAAATAATCTGATAGATAGTTAACAACTTTCTTATTTATTCAACTTTTAAACCTTCTCTGGCGTTCCACAAATAATTCAAGGTCAAAATTAGCCAAATACGGTATAGCCGTTCTCAAGTTTTAGCAAGACTAACGAACAGCAATTCATTTATATATATATATATAAGTTAGATAGACTAACTTTCGCCTGTATACAGCCGCTAGCATTTTTCATCAATACCCATTCAGAAGTTGAGCCGTGAGCCTTAAAAGCATAAAACACAGGTCAATAATGCTATTTCATGTGTATTTGCAGGTTTAATGGTGTCCGCAATAAGTGTGAGTGTGGTACTCCTTGTATACGCCATACTACCACAGCTCAAGAATTTCAATGGAATTCTCCTGATGTTTAATTTCTTTTGCCTTATTGTAACCTTTGTTTCAAATATCATTCTTGACATGAACTTGAACTTACGAATGTCTGAAATGCTGTTTACAAGTAAGTTTCGTCTCATACTACATACTATAATATATATTTACACTAGCTTTAGCCCGCGGCTTTGCTCGCGATTGTAAATTGTCGTAAGTTGAGTTATCATTATAAATAAATACCCAATTAAAGTATTTCTTTGTAGACAATATTCGAAGTCTTAATTCCCTTCAGGTGCCAACAAAACCAGATCTCGAGGCGAACTTACTCTTGAGCAGGCGACATAAAACTGGCCGTGTTAGAAGCAGTTCCCCCTCAGATTGATGTTGCGATCCTGCTGTCACTGAGACTGACCCTGAGCTTTATTTTGTAGTCATTGCAAAAGACACCTTAGAGTTCCCCGCGGAACCACGGGCAGAGTCTGACGAAAGTCTCCAGCTAAAAGGACGGTAACTCCACCCATTGTTGCCCCTGATATCTTTAAGAGTTCGGTTTGGAGCTTCAAAACCTCCTTTAAATTTTGTGCTCTCATCCCAAACAATCAATTTGCAATCGCGGAGTACTTGAGCTACATTATTCTGTTTTGTGATGTTGCACATAGGAGTTTCAACGTGGAGGAGATTTAACGGGAGCTTGAAAGCAGCGTGAGCTGATTTGCCGCCCTCCAACAATGTTGCTGCAATTCCTGAAGATGCTACAGCTAAAGCAATACCATGGTTTTTCCTTGTTTTTGCCAATAAAAAATTAATGAGGAAGGTTTTTCCTGTGCCACCAGGAGCGTCCATAAAAATAAAATGCCCTTCTGCCTTCTCAATACTCCCAATGATCTGTTTATAAATGCAAAGCTGTTTATCTGTGAGTAACTTCTCACTTTGCGAAACCATTTGCCTAAAAGCTTCTGTGTCATAATATTTTTTTTTAAGATATTCTCTATTATTGACGATTTCTGTGGATCTACCATATTTAAAGCATACTCTTCCTTCGTCATATAATTGTCACCGTTGCTGGCATGGGACATCACAGCAAACTCATCCCAATTCTGTACCACGTGATCGATCTACAATTTGTATACGAATTTCCATAGACCTTTCTTGTATACCATACAACAAATAAGACAGCGAACGAAAAAGACATGCGCCATCGCCTACTATAGGGACAAATAGTAAGACTCATGTCTATTCCGTTCATGCTAATATTTTCTGTTGTCATGTTGAGATATGAACACAAAAAACAAAAACAATCAATAAAAACAAATTAGAAAACAAATAATATTGTTCATAAAATAATAATAATTTGTTAACAATATTTTTTTTTCTATAAATAAATGCAACCAAGAAACTAAACAACTTAAAGGAAACAAATTATAACACAATCAACAAAAAAACAAACAGAAATCAAATAATATTGTCCATAAAATATTTACAATTTATGAACAATATTAAATTATTTCTATAGATAAATTCAGCCCAAAAACGAAACAATTTAACCAATTATAGAAATTATTGAGTAATTCCTCCGAGGAAATTATAATAAAACAAAAAAAAACTAATATAATTATTGAGTAATTCCTCTGAGGAAATTATAATAAAACAAAAAAAAACTAATATTATTATTGTTCATAAAAAATTTACCATTATTATTATTTATTTAATTACTATTTTTTCAATAACAAAATACAACCTAAGCAACGAAAGAAATCATATACACAAACAACACGGAAGAAAATCAAACAGACATTAAAATACCAACAATGAACAACAGTGATCGCCGAACAAATTACACAATATCCAAACCGAGCAATCGCTAGAGAGAGAGAATGAGAGAATGGTCTAGAATATTGGAAGTTTTTTTTTTCATTTAAATATCAAAACTTGAATTTCGAATTAATAATTGGCCACTTGGCAACAAATAATTATTCTGTACACCGTGACCACAGTTTTGCGAACTGTCAAGATGGCGCTGAAGCAGATGACAGACTATCTTTACATAGTTATATATAAAGTCCTCCGCCAAGCATGTTCCTACCAAAAAGTGTTTAGTTCACCTTTTTACCGCTCGACTTTCTACTAAAACTTTGGTCGAGCAGAAAAATGCGCCGGTCAATTCCAAAACAATCAGGCATGCTTAGGGTCGGACCACACGGCACATTATAAATATTATGAAAATCTTCAAAAATACATGAAAACGTGAAATTGAATTTAAAACAAAGTTACTGTGTAAAATCAAAAACATGTTTAACATAATAAAACACATGCTTAAAAAAACAAAAATGTCCAACTAATAAAAATCGTAAAAAATTTAGAACATAAATAATATCAGAAAAAGATCAAATAATGCAAAACGTATATCATTAATATCATGAAAGTACATAAATAATAAAAAAGAACCTTTTGCTAAAAATTAAAGCTAACATTAAAAAGTAATAAATATAATAGCATCTATCACTGAACGAATAAATTCTAAGTAAAAATATCACGACGGTTCATCAATTCGCGAGTTACGATGGCACAGACAGACTCACACACACATTCAGACACGTCTAACTAATAACACCTAGTCGTTTTTATGTAGGGGGTTAAAAATTGAACGTGTCGGTAAGAATGTCTAAATGTTTTGGAATTGACCGTGGCAAAAAGTCACTCGTGTAGAAAGGCCCTTATACCACGGATTTGAATTTATTCAATTTTTTTTATAATGACCTTTTATACTTTACATCACACATCTTCTATTATATTAAAGTTGGTTTCTACTAAACACATAGACTACATAACTAAACAAAACAATTACTTCTTAGATATCTAAAGAGGCCGAAATGACAATTAAAAAGTTTACACTGACATAAAATCCTTTTTTTATGAAACTTCATGTCAACACCTCATTGTCACACGATTGCTCAACAAAGTTCCATTTTTTGAAATTGATCGAGCCTCATAATTACTACAAACGCTTTTCCATACAAACTTTCGTCCCACTTTTCACCCTGTTAGAGGCCAAATTTTCAAAAATCCTTTCTTATTGCACGATAAAATCTTGTAAAGAATACACCCTCCAAATTTCAAGTCGCTACGACCTATGGTTTAGGCTGTGCGTTGATACTAAGTCAGTCAGGACAAAGCCTTTTATATATATAGATAAGATACACAGACTACACAATCCGTATCTATCATGACGTCTTATGTTCATTCAATTAGTTTTATTGATTAGTAATATTAAATAAGTATTATTAATAATACAAAATCAGCGTGGTGCACCAAAGTAACGTTTTACGGACGCGATTTAATTGCAATAATGCGTCCGATTATACAGCTCCGTTTTTATCGTCCGATATAATTTAATAAAGTTTTCGATCAACAACTTCGGGGAGCTCGTGGCTAAATCGAAGTCACGCGGACTGATTGATCTTGAAGGTTAAACAATGCTCATTACGGTCGGCCGCGGATGGGTGACTATACTTAACATAACGAGTTTTCCTCCGTGCCTCGGAGAGCACGTTAAGCCGTCGATCCCCGTTGCCAATTGAACATCACTATGGCAGTCGTTACGGGTAGTAAGAGGGCAGAAAATCTGCGTAGTCCAACAAACTTGTCTGCACGTGTGCCCAATGGTTTAAGCGGTCGCCTCACCGCTCTCCACTGCACTGGTGTTGTGGGTTCGATCACCACATGGGACAAATCTTTGTGTGGTTCGCAAAGATTTGTTCTGAGACTGGTTGTGCTTTGAGTGTGTGAAATGTATGTTTGTGAACACCCCGCGACACAGGAGTTATTCCTAGTGCGGGAGTCGTTTTTTTTGAGAAAAAAAAAGAAAAGAGAGAAAAACAGTAACGTATTACCTCGTACTGGGTTGTGGAGGTCTGATGGCAGTCGCTCTACGTAAAATACTGATATTCAGCCCTTTAGACTAGAAGCCGAATTCAATGTTATTTGGAAAAAGCTCGAAAGATCATGTAACCGACTAATTTCGACCCTCAGATCATTGTACGAAAGAAAAATAAAATCTGGGACAGATTAGATTTATCTATCATTTACCTAAACTAGAATCTATGCTACTGTAGTGATTCCCTCAACTTTAGATAGATAGATAGATAGAGAAAACTTTATTTGCACATCAAATTTGTAACAAACATACAAAGAAATAGGTACTTAAAACTATAACGTACAAAGGGCGGCCTTATCGCTTGACACGATCTCTTCCAGGTAACCTAAATAATTAAATTTGGTGACGATTCTTATCTATAATAGAAAAATACTGCACTAAAAATAATTCGACACATAATTTCAATATTTATTGTTTACTCTATGACTTTTTCAGCGTTCTTCCATTACTTCTTCAAGATGTCCACCTACTGTTGGACGAACGTTATGTTCTACCAAATTCTAACATCTAGGTAAATCAACATTAATTTGCTATTTATATATGAACAGTTTTTATTAAGCATTATGTTTTGAAAAATTAACCATGTGAATAAAAATTCAGTAGTAGTAAAGGTTTTTTTTACTTGTTACTTTTCAGGGAACCAGACCCAGATGAATCCATGTCGAGACATGATATATTGAAACGTTGCGGGTATGCATTCGGCTTACCACTGTTTCTTACCATTACAGTGGCAACCGTTGAATTGACTGATATGACTGATACGCCTTCATTCGTGACGCCCCAAATACAGAATAAAGGAAACTTTAGCTTCCAAGGTAATAAATTAGAGATTATGTGTTTGGCTGACGGCGACTCTGATCATAAGATTCGGTTAAATTGAGAATTTAAAATACGTTTATTAAAACCGACGTGAGTTTGTAACATTATTCAAATTATGAAATACGGGTGTTACTCACGTAATGTTGGTCATTTTCAAAAGAGTGCGACACGTCGCGCCTGAATCGCAGCCAGTCTTGCACTTAGTAGTGCACTCTCTCTCTCACGAAAATTTAAAACGCGTTATAATTAGTATAATTGTTCGTCGCTTCACGCATAATATTTTAAAGCAGCACGACTTATGTAGCACTTTATATACTATTTTATCTAGATTATTGACATTGATTGCAAAGTATAATAGAACATACACACGATAGATCAACAACATCAGTTTTACAAAAAGTGTAGTCTATTATAGGGTAAGAGCAGGCATAAAGAAAGTTTAACAAAATCAAATCACTTGTACTGTCAAGTTTGCTATATATTGGCAGTTTAGGCCCTTGTTTTCTCAAAAAGAAGGTTCCAACTGCCAACATATATTAATTTGACTATACCAAGATTAGATTAAAGCAAGATCAAGTTTTGCGTATAATTTTGGTGCCACATTAATTTGATTTTATGTAATTAACAGCTTTCTTTTGTTTTTTTCAGAAATTGAATCAGTTTACTACCTTTACATTCCGATATTTATAATTCTTAGTTTTAATTGGATTGTTTGCTTCATAAAAGTGGTGCAGTTCTGCAAGTCGCCCTATCGATTAGCTGGGGTACTAAGGAACAATGAACCCCAGCCTTTAAACAGGTACCAATTTTTATGACGTTACATTTCATAACAGACTGACGCTTTTTCTCTAAAAAGATAATAAAAATCTAAAAAAAAAATATCTAACCTTATATACTATGAGCCTACATGCCTTATATAATATATTTATAAGTATCAATTTAATTCCATTGCAATATTTAAGTTTTTTTTTCTCTCCATAACCATCTTCAGCCATAAACATTATGGCTAAATATATATTTTGGTTGCTATAACTCACACATAGAATTATTGTCAAAAAAAACAAACAAATATTGTATGAATGATTTAAAAAGATGGTGCACATGAGTTTCTCAACAGCTCTTCTCATGATGCAATACCCATCGGAGCTGGTACTTAGATAGATTTTAATTCAAATTTCTAAGTAGAATTAAAGTCTATCTAAGCTTCGGTGTCAAATCATTTTATTGCAATAAGTATTATTGTAATAAAATGATTGTAGTAGTTGTATTATTGTAATTCAATTAGTTATTTTTATTAAGTTTAATTTTAATTTTATATTTTTTGTATGTTGATGTTTGTTTCGACGTGTTCAAGCGCCCCTTGCGGCTCATGGCAATAAATGATTTGATCTGATTCGATTTGATTTATCCGTTGGTGGTCCTGCACCAATAAAAATCGCTCAACGTGTTTTGCAATTGCCTTCAATATTGACGCAGACTTTTCACTGTTGTCAACTGTGCCCGGGACAGTGGCATGCGTTAGGCATTTCATATAAAAATATTTTTTTTCTTTATGATGATGATGTTGCTTTTTTTCCTTTTCAGGCCGATGCAGATACTGAAGCTCTTGAACGTATTGACTCTCTATGCTCTGTTGGAAATGTTATACGTAGTTTGTTCCTTAAGAGCCAACGATTACTTTTCTATCTATAGCATTTGCGTTGGACCTCTCATAGTAGTAATATTCGTATGGAACCAAAATGTCAGACTGTTATTGGCACAAAAATTGCCAATGTTTAAAAAGACTGCAAGTACTAGTAATTTGTCTACCTTTTTCCATAGGGGCGATGAGGACACTAAAGAGCAGGTGGACTTACCGCACGTACGGTCTTAATTACTTTAAACTATTAATATTATTGTCTCTTGATCACATGTAGCGATTATTTGATTTTGAATCACTGTTTTAGCACAGCGCGGGAGTACTTAATTGAGAGCATTGTCTCATTGTCTGCGCGTGTGGTGTCGTGGTTTAAGCGGTCGCCTCGCCGCTCTCTACTGCACTGGTGTTGTGGTTTCGATTCCCACACTTTGTGTGATTCGCAAAAAAATGTTCTAAGACTGGGTGTGCTTGAGTGAGTGAGTGGGTGAATTCGGCTTTGTCATTGGAACCATTGGATAGTGTAATTGCTTCTGGCGTTCTATCTTACGTAAAAAAATCCAAATTTGTTTATTTATTTACACATCTGCGCGCTAATTCGCTACGTGTACTACCGTTTTGAGAGATGAAGAAATCATTTCCATCTGTTGTTAGGTATATTGTAGAAAAACAGCGCGTAAAATAAATTTATACACAGAAGTCTGTAACAGTTATTTTATTAAGTCCTATGTGTTTTCAACGATCAAATAAATATTATGAGAATATTGAGTGACACTTTCATTATATCATTTTATGAACATTTGAATTGGTCAATGAATTGAAGTTTATATCCAACACGTAGGGTACTTAAAAAAAACATAAACCTATTATGTCATCAATATAATAAAGAACTTATAAGCTCCAATTTCACCAATTTGTTAAATTGACGTTTAACTTGTTTTATTATTGAATGAAAGCGAGAAAGATCAAATCCGGGTCTAATGCAACTGCGAATTAAACAGTTTTGTGAAATTGGGCTTAGTTTCATCTTCTTTGAACGGGAAGCTGATGTTTTTTAGTTTAGTTTTGATCTCAGTATATATATTATCATTATCATTATCTCAGTATATATTTATTAATTATATATCACTGTTAGCAGAAAATATGCTTATCTAAAATAAAGATACTGAAAATTTTAATTTATATTTGATTTTGACTTTAATTTAAATTTAGTTTTTATTCTTTGTTATATTATTATTTAAATTTGTGTATTTTAATTGACTTGCATTTTATTATTATTTAAATTTGATAATGATTTCCCAACTTTTATTTCTTATTTATTAATTGTGTATTTTAATTGACTTGAATTTTAATGGTTATTATTTTCAAATTTTATTTTATTTATTTTTAATTTTTAATTATTATTGTAAACTTTAATTTTGAATATTAGTTTTAAATTTTAATTTTATTGTAACTTTTTACTTTACCTCAATTTTTATTGTTATCAGTCTATCGCTTTTTAAAAAGTAATTATTAATTTGAATTTTGTTTTTATTTTGTGATATTTATTTAATTAAATTTTTTGTAATCAATTTTATATCTATTTTAATTTATTTTATTGATTGTGTATGCCAACGAATGTAAATGTATTTTATATGGGTTATTTACCTGAAATAAAATATTTATTATTATTATTATTATTATATGATTGTTTGTATACACCTAATAATACAATCGAATTTGAGTAATAAATCCATAACCGTCCATCATATCTCGTCCGTTAGTAAACGTCACTAAAAATCTAATTAGAAATGGAAACTCCAATTTGACAGATTCATTCATCGAGCTACATATTATATACTTAATCTATATTTCCTTAGACTCAAACTTGGACTTTATATGAAACAGGAAGGAAAACAATACGTTATTCTGACGCAACTAATTAAGTCTACGATAATCACTTGCTTATAATAACAAACACATTTTGTTAGTTTGAATACAATGACATTTATGGACATGTAAATAGCATAGGGCTCTACAGTTATCCCGGACAGCGGTCCCGTGGTAGGCCGAAGACCAGATGGTCTCAGATAATAGAAAAAGACAAGTTGACATGCAAGGTTACCGACACAGACGTCGAAGATAGAGCGAACTGGAGAGAGAAAACGAGGAAGGCTGACCACCAGGTGGGATTAATAATGGCCAGTAAGTGAGAGAGAGACTACAATGACATTTATATAACATGGACATGGGGACTCGAAGAAAAGCCACAAAAATAATGTCCGTATTATTAGGTCTATGGTTCTGAGTCAACCAACTTAGTACGCAGGTTTATGTTTAGAAAAATAAATAACCGTAACAAACAAAACACGTGAACATGAGAGTAATGGAGTAGGATAGGTTTTTTTACATTAGTTATTGACAGCATAATATCGTTTTTTTTTTTCAATAAATTCTAGTTATAGATAAATAATATATTGTAAATACTGTTTTGGTCGATGAAAACTTTCTTTTATTTTAAAGTTATGAAAACGGTAATAAAAATGTTTTAAGAAATAACGTGCCTCACCTGGAAATTAAACTAAGCAAATCTATACTTATAATAAATCTGTAGAAGTAAAAATTCAGTACATTGACAATATCAAAAAAAATAATAGAAGGGGGTGTTACAAGACCGACACCGAACCCAAAAATGTGATTATTTCTTTTTTGTTTAATACAACAAATAATAATAGTAATAAAATTATTATTAAATACAACGAATTCCACGCAGACGAAGTCGCGGGCAAAAGCTAGTGTTGTATAATATTATATTGTGATGTTGACAATCAAAGGTATGTAAACTAAACTGTTCGGAATTATCAATTTATTTAGTCATGGTAATAAAACACCTGCACTCGCAGCATCATATTATTATCATCATTGGCAACCCCAATTCATTAACAATGGATTTAACGGCGGCGTGAAGGGCCTTCATCTCAGATTATATCAGTGTTCGGCCCAAATCCCTGACGTCACAATACCGGCCACTTGCCTGGCGCTGCCCGCTTAGCTGTTCCATTGATACACACATAAATAAATATTGAATAATATAGATACAAATTACTATGATGTGCCCTGGATACTAAAAAATATTTGATTTGATTTTAAGTCTGTAGCCTGAAATGAGAATAACTTTTATTGTTCTTTTATTAATTATTATTGTTTTACCCGTGGGTTTTGTTTAATCTTTTAAAACAAACGCTAGCGCAAACATATGAAGAGCAAAGCACGGCAAAGACTACATGGTCACGTTCAAGTTATGTGGAAAAGCAAAGCAATGTTTAATCAAAATCTTAATCTTAACTGCCTTATCCTAACTAATATTATAATTAAAAAAATTACATAGTCTATCTGACTGGCGTTCACGCATAAATTTAGAAGAAATTTGGTATGAAGGTAGATGGGATCTTTGGGACTGTCCGAAAAACTTTTGATCCACATATCACGCGGTAGGAGCAGCGCGCTTAAGCTAGTTTAATTAAAAAGTAAATCGCTAGAAAATATTTGCTTGCCAGCCTAGCGGCTCGTGTGTATCAGTGGTCAGTTACAATAAAGTCTTGTCAATATGAACCCTTAATTAGCCACCCCTACAACGCATCCAATTAAAATACACGTTTTGAGTAGTTATACTAATTGGCGGATCTCTTTTCAAAGACCTGTGTGGGTCCGGTTATAATGTTATGAAAGGTTCGCTTTCGGCTATTGCGGCCAAGAACCGTGAATCATTTTAAAGTTTTATAATTGATAATTCATGAATGAGATATATCTTAGATGATTTTGTACAGAAATAAAACCGTTTTGATAAAATACTTACATTTATTTTTTTTATTTTAAAACTTCTTGCACTTAATATAGTACAACGACGGACTTAATGCCATTGGCATTTTCTACCAGTTAACCTTAAGGTTATGCAGAAAGAACAAAGGTAAGGCATAAGAAATTAAAAGTTTAAAAAGTTACGTGCTGAAAATGCATACATAGAATAATATTATATCAACAATTCGAATACATAAATATGGTAACAAATAAACTAATACATACATTAAAATAATATATAATATATATTATAATATTTACACAGGAGGTTAAGCTTTTAATGACTCTGCTGTCGTTTCACCTTGGAGAAGAGGACGCACTCTAGTTCGAAAGTGTCCCGGTTTCAGTTGCTTTACTAAAGTCGAATAATCAAAGCTGTTGTCTTACACATTTGCATTCATTATACTGACTATTAATTTTCTTTAATCGGTACTTATTAAATCGGATTACCATCCAACTACACCACAAATAAAACAAGTTATCCAGTCTTACATTGGAAGCCAACCTTTGATCATTTATATTTACAAGATTCACAAGTTACCAAGTAAATCAAGAAACCCGCTTATCTTTCCTAATTCATGCAACGTCACGACGTCCATTCAACCCGATACGATTTCCCTGAGGACCTTTCCAAGATGAAGACATCTAATTACGAATTCGATTCATCCAATAAATATTCGAATCGCATCAAATTTCCATAGCGAACAATATCTGAGACGAAACTTCAAATGAAATTGAGGTTTTATCAGATGGCAATATAAACAGTTGTGTATCAAACAAAGCAGAAAGAAAATCAAACAAGACAATATGCAGACATCAAAGGCAACGTAGACTCAATTACAATTCTGAATTGATAGTTGGAGAAAACCCTTATTAAGAAGACCACGAAATAAGGCAATTTGTTGGACAAAAGACTGCCCCTTGTGCGATGGACGCTGTCGGCAATTGAAAAGTTTCCAACTGACGGGACCACCCTACTGTCCGAATTTATTGAATTTCACTAGAAGGAGGATGACCACACGTTTATTGTTCTCTCGGTACATTGATTAGGGTAGAATATTTTAGCAGGTATGAGTATATCGGTTATGTATGATTTAATAACGGAGGGGATCGTCGCTCTGACAACGGTATAGTAGTAGGTAAGCGCATTAATATTTTTTACCCGTAAAATAATATGTTTTTGTTAACTAAAATGCCTAAAATACCTAAAGTGTTATTGCCGAATCATGGGTCCGAATTTAAATGATAAGTACGTTAAGGGGCTACTTAACCATGTATTTAATATACGTATGACTTTTACTACACACACAAACCTTTCTTTGTGGAGGATTTCAATTAAAAAGTAAAATCATCATCATTACAAATCAATAAAATTGAAATGTTGGTTTTTAATGTCAAAATAACAATGTTTTTTCAAGTTGGTATAGTTGTTTGCAAGATGCCTTTGCGTAAAATACAGTTTTAAAATGTTTGTTTGTCTGTCTGTCTGATTGTTTGTATCGCCTAATCCTTTAAACAGCTTATCATTTTCGATGCAGGTTACGAATTACTAGGCGCTTAGCATAGGCTACTTTTTATCGATGTACTTGTCTACCACGCAGACGAAACTGCGGAAGAAAGTTATTTTGTTTGTTTGATAGCGTTAATATCGAGAACTGCTGGTTAAATTTAAAAAAGAATCTTGGGTTTGATAGTCTAACTTTCAATAAAGGTTTTTAGATATTTAACATTACGGGAGCGAAGCAATAAGGTTGAACGCGGGTCAAAGCGCGGCAGCAGCTTCTACTTAATACAATGAATGTCACGCAGACAAAGCCGCAGGCAAAAACTACTAATAATCTAAAATTATAAATAGTTATTTCAGCTATATTTTATGTCCAGTATAACATAACAAACCTAACACATACGCCACGTAATGAAGTAAAAAAACAATAACATCACAAACCACAATTTTCCTGTTTTCTCTTCGCCCATTCATAACATAAATTGATAGCGTCAATTTATATCTTCCATGACGATTGAGGCTTCAGTCAGTGCGATGGCAATAAACGGTAACAAAATAACCATTATATGGCATCAAAGTGGTTATAACCGTCTGAGTTATGTCCGTAGCTGAACGACAGATGGCTAACATTATAGTTACAAATTGCACTAGACATCGTGGAGCAAGGTGGATGAACTTAGGACAATATTGTTGGGTAATATCGCTGTAATCGGACTATTTTGCATGTTTGTTATAGAGTTCTAAAACCCTTATCCTTATTATCATTAGAGCCAGTTTCTGAGGCTTATTCGAGCCATAAAATACAACCTGACCAAATTTAAAAGTGACACAAGATACACTTAAAAAAAGAACCCAGCTGTCATTTTGATTTATGTGTGTTATATGCTTTTCAACAATAAGGTTTATTTTACCTAAACCTGTAAAATTGGGGGCTTACTTTCTACTTAAAATTATAAATTCGGCGTTTGGCAGTAATTCTGTCTATCTGTCCGTCTGTTACGCTTTTACGGCTAAACCACCACTGATGAAAATTTATATGATGATGTACTAGGAAGGACATAGGTAAATGACTTTTTATCGATGTACCTCGTGAGTGGTGCTAAGGGCAGAAGCTTGTTGTAAATATATGCTTGTAAAGATCATCGGCTTATTAATAAATTTACACTAGGTAAAACTTAAACATTTGAATATGTACTATGTGTTTGATAAAAATGTATACTAGAGTATCTCAACGGAAACAGGTTCTTTAGCTGTGGAATTTCATCAATCTATTCTCATGAGTGTTTATAGATTAGGTAAGAATAAAATAAAGAGTTTATTTTATAAAATAAAATTGACTAATTTCACATTTAATGTTATGATTCCTAATTTACCCCCTTGGAGTGTTTTATTTCTAAAATCCATTATCTTAAAGTTCATTTAAATTATGAAAGAATCCTCTATGTAATTTCATGCATTTACCTTTAAAATTGACGATTCTCCCATATAAACTTACACCCCGCCCTCCCCCTAATTTAGGAACGAAATACAAAGATAAAACATACCAGTTTTTAAGCTGGACCTCTAGCTACACAACCGTGAAAGCGGTATCCAATTCCATACAGTAGTTTTTACGTGATGCACGTACCAACATACAGACATACGGACAAAAAATCTAAAATAATGTGTTCTGGCTTCTACTGCTGTTATCAAGACCCCTTGTTTTATTTTTACTGATGATATGATAAATATGAAAATTATATCTATCTCCAATAAATATCCGTGGATATCATTATAAATATTATATTTATAGATATTGTAGCACTAGCTTGCGCCCGCAGCTCTACTCGCGTGGTATGGTAATAAAAAGTAGCCTATATGTAAATTCAGACTACAAGCTAAATGTGTGCAAAATTTCATCAAAATGGACTCGGTAGTTTTTACGTGAACGTATAACAAACATTCATACATCCATACTCACAATTTTTTCCATTTATAATATTAGTAAGGATATCATGTTCCCACTATTATATACGTCTATACAATGTAAATAGAGTTAATTATTGTAAAACATAGCTTACCAAAAACCATACAATTTCACCAACACAATGTACACTATATAACATCGCCATATTTTACTCAATCGACGTATGAAATCACAACAAAATACCAACTAAATAACAGAAGCAACTCAATAAAGGAACTATTCCGAGCTTGCAGTCAAAAAGGCAATATAATAATTAATTGTTGGCGCAGTATCCCTTAGACCGCGGTCACTGACAGAATTTATGGTGGTATTATTATTGAAAAGCTCCCCTGGCCGGACAAATTGTTCCGTAGTCGGGAGACGGCTCTTACCGACACGGTAGCTTAGTGTTTGCTATAGTTATTATATTGTTCAATAGCTTTTGCCCGCGATTTCATCCGCATGGAATTCGTTCTATTAGTTTGAGGCTGCTACCGCGCTTTAACGCGCGTTCATCCTTGCTGATCCGCTTCCGTGGAGTTTAAAGACTAAAGGCTTTTATTGAGAATTAAACTATCAAACACAAAAAATAATTACAAAAATTCGGTTGCGTCTGCCTGGTAGGTACATCTATAAAAAGTAGCCTATGTTAAATATAACATTACATGACATTTACAAGATCAGTGCGAGTGACGTGTAAAACACACCCACACTTTACCTGTTATAGTTAGGGGGCTAGACCGGACACAAGTAAAAGTCCGTGCTGCTATTAAGAAATTTCAGACGAAAAATCCTATATAACAATTTTCAATCTCTCTCAACCTCGAGGTATGGTCACATACGCTAAAAAAAAAATAGTCACGTCCGATTAAAAACGTAAAAAGTACAGCGCTCCGAATACACGGTAAACACCACTTCAATCAACCTCCTAAATATTTATCCCCGACAGATAAAACATGAATAAACCACATTAAACTTTATTCACGACTCGTTCCACCAATATATCTGCGGAGCAAACTAAGGGAAAATTGTAAAATTGCCGTCGTTACTCATATAGTGTGCGACGACCTTATTAAAGTTTAAAGGTCCCTGCACATTATTCATGAGCAGGATACGGACTCGGTTGATTCCCCACATGTAATGGTTGCTATAAATTCCCTGAACTTTATTGGCTATTAAAATAAGTAATGAAACAGTTTTGTTGAGGATTGTATCGTCTGGGTTTGCACAATTAGAGACATAGTTGTTATTCAATAAAATCCAAAAAATAAATTTAATCAGGATAGGTATAATCAGAAGTTCCGTTGCAAAATAAGTTATAAGGCTACTTACGATTATCATAATAAAATAATGGTAGAAACAAGTATTTTTTAGAAAGACAATGGTATTCATAGTTCACTGAAATTAATAAAGGCTCTACGGCGTAAGTACGCGTCGACCAAAAAAAAATATGTTTTTTATAAAAATATACCTAATAATCAATTCAAAATGTTTAAATTTAGCCAAATTCAAGTCGAGACATCAACAAGAGAGTTTAAGTAAACGAATAATTTAGAAATTAGATATTGTAGGTAAGTACGCCTTAAAATATTTAAATGAATACTAGTTAGTACTGGTATTAACGAGATAAAAAAATGTTTATCTTAAAAACGTCTGCAACATGGTTCAAATATCTATTTTAATAATATTTAATTATTTGAAGTTTATTGTACATTTATATGCTTGTCCATAATTGTTTATGAAGCAGTTCCATCTACTTGATTTTGTTTAATATTAATGTAAATAATATCAGAACAATAAATCAACAATATATCCAAAATAGTTTGTAATTTTTTTGAAGTATTAACATACAATGCAACCTTCTTCATTTACAAATCCGTCTAAATTAATTTATCTACACCCATGCTATAAATCCTCTATAAACGTTCTTGAAACAGTTAGCTTATTGCCAACATTAAAACAGCCAGTGTCATAATAACCATTATAACACCCAAACGGGTGTTATAATGTTGTACTGAAATTCATTATGCAACTCCTTTTTTACTCATCGAACAGCCACATTCTCATGGCATCTTTATGAATTTCAAAAAAAGAACATGTCATGCACGCGCGTTTCACTACACAGCGCCGTAATTTAAATAAAAACTTATCCGAATTTTTGAATTGACGTCGTATCCCGCCATTTTTGATCAATAATAGTATTGAAAAAATACATTTTAATCGAACGAAACGATCCAAAATGTAAATAATTATTACAATAAATAATTATATTATTACCTATACATAGTTTGTTTGTATTAGATACTCACTAATTAATTAAACTTTCCATGAATTTACATAGAGTTCTTACAACACTGTACAATACCCTATGGTTCAGAACATTTATAGAGGATTCATATCATGGGTGTAGATAAAGTCTTGTATGCAACTGTTATAATTAGGTATTAAAACACTCATGTGATACTATTGTCACACTCGGCTTCGCCTCGTGTGATAAACCCACATTCGTGTTTTAATACCCCTCATTATAGAACAGTTGCATAAATAACTAATAACCATAAATATTATATCACCTTTGCCGTTATATATTAATTATATTACTTTAACTGTTAATGTCACCTATGTAAACTATGTTTCTCAATGGATAAACACAGTTTGACTTTTATACGACTTCAATTAGCAGTTAAAAATAAAACACTTCTCGTGAAATATATTCTTTTATAAAATATGTCACTCACAAGAATAACTGGCTTATTAAATATGAAGAAATCTTTCTCGACAAAACAACGGAGCGCTCCTTGGAGCAGCTAATTTGCAACTTTATTTACTGCAAACGTGTAGTATTTGTGTAAAATTCCGTGTAATACCTCCCCGGTCCTCGGTACAGACTATTTTAATTAGTACAATGTGCATAGTTATCGTTTGGTGAAGCTTTAAATAAGTGCTCGTGTTTCGAGCCACTTACAACGTTAAGTCTCTTTGTTTGCATCGTTCGACTGTTATGCTCGTGAAAAATGCAAAGGACTCTACTCTGCTTGTTGTTTTAAAGGACCAATTGACGAGTTTTTAAATAAACTATTTTGAAGAGACGCTTTGGGAGTTATTCTTGTTTTGTGAGAAAGTTGTGCGTTGAGTTCATTTTTATTTAACATTACTAATGGCTATAGGGACTTTTTAGACACAAGTTCACCAAAAGAATAAACTGTCTTTAAGAATTTTGACATTTATTGCCATAAGGTTAACAAAATAGCTTTTAATTTCTTGCACCGCTAAATAAAACGGATAGCTTCAAACCATTTAAGAGCCAATCGAAATCTCATTTCCCTAACCTCCGACCGTAATCAAGTGAATCGCAATTAAATCAAACATCCATTCACAACTCCGCTCTAACTTCACGGCTCCAAGATAGTATACGGATTTCCATTAAATTAAACACCGTCTTTGCAGCACAACTATTTATAAAGATTCCGTGGTAAGGGGTGAACTCTATTCAAGATGTGAAATTTGACGTGTGACGTAAAGGCTCAAATAAAGCGTGCGGGAGCCCATTGTGCTTGATAGAAAGGTGAACATATCTATCTCATAACCTTTGCAATACCTTATTATTCCTAGTGATTTCTTCATTTTGATGAGAAATTTGGATTTGTATAGAGCTGCGGTAAGGTTAAAAAAAACTGAGCTAAGCTTGGTATGACAAAATTAGGTCATTGATGGTCGAGTAAGATAGTAGATATTATTAAAGCATTGTTTTGTACAGCTATTTTATTTATCTGGTAAACATTTTTGGCATGTCCTCTTCGTACCTACTTTTATACAATAACAATGCATCGTTATGGCAATGTCTTTATTGATTGGACACTGTAATTTAAATCAACTTACCGCATTTATCATTACACATTATCTTTCAAACATTTTGGGTCAGAGATAATTATGTAAATTTTAAAATCCTTTAAAAAATGTTAGTATTGTAGGTGTATAAAAATATTTTTAACAAAAATTTTACCGTCGAATAATAACTAAAAAGTAAAAAATAAGTAAACATTTTAAGCGAACTTGAACTTAGTTACATAAATTATTATATTTTACTAATTTTGAGTCGGTACCAAACAATAAACCAATTACATAGAAATAGAGAAGACTTAACGTGGTACTCACGATATTATTTGGCACCGACTAAGAAAAGAATTATTAAAATCGGACCACTCGGTAAAAGTTACGCGTGGTCTAACATAAAAAAATACACACGTTGACTTGAGAACCTTTTGGTTTTCGTCGGTTAAAATACATAATAATAGGTACTAGTAAATAAACAATATTTTATTCGATAGGTGGTATTATCCACTCACCTTCTATCATCTTCCACCATAATATGAAAACGTATTCCACTGCGTGTGAATAAGAATACACGAAAAGGGCTCGAAACCGGCTCACGTGTATAACACGCCCAATATCTCACGACCCGCTTAACTTTATTTGAGTCTATTTCTCCCTCATTTTTTCAGAAGAGAGAAAAGCGACGGGGTTCTTTGAATACTGGTTTTCTTTGAAGATGATCGCGGAGCGTGTAAGTTCGCATTTATATAGATTCCAAACGCATTCCGCAAATGAACACAATTTAAAGACGAATGGGCCTTTGGATTCGAAATTTGAATGAACGCGAGACTCGATTCGACCGTAATGACGTCATATTTCGTTATTCCTGTTTGGGGAGACACAAAGACATTTATTTGGATAGAATATCTTCTTATTTGTTCGATAAATAACAAGTAAATGTGCTGTCTATGTTTGAGACAATTTAATGTAATGCATTAGATAGGCTATAAATCCTAGTGCCTATAGTTATTGAAACTACAATGTAGCACCTACCTAAAAATGTTAGAGATTATGAGTGGTGAGGTGGCTGAAAACACGTAAACATGTACAGCTCACGATAACATATCTATTTACTGTAAACAGCTATTAAATTTCATAGGTACAAGTGACAGTTGTTTTTTTATTTGTTATAGTAAATATATTTTTTATTATTGATTTCTTTATTCAATGAATCGAGATGCTTATCAGTTATATCACAATAATATACACACCTACCATAACTTTTAACATGATATTACAAAACTTTATAGAGCATCAAAAAACTCCTCCGCATCGATGTCAAAGGGCGAAATCGTGCCCCAGAAGTCTGGTAGTATTGCCACGTTGTATAGCAATGCTTATTCTTTGAGCCAAATAAAAACCAGCCGGTCACGAGTCGCGTCGAAATGTATATTTGATATATCTTTAAAAAGTAGCCGGATGCTATAATATATTGATTTAAGTCTAATTTGCAATATCATAGCAGAGATTATTCCTCAAATATAGACTGATCAAGCCCATTTAGTGTTAGGGCCTACAATATTACTACGGTAGCTACACACCTACACCCAAACACAATGAACACGTATCACTTTGTTACACTACTTGCAATGCAAATTAATTCCACTAATAACAAAACACATAGAGTGCTCATCTAACTCCAATATTTTGTGCCGCAAATAACCTGAGGGAATAGCAAAGCAGTCGAAAGCCATACTCGTAAGGCATTAGCATCGAGTGGATGACATACTCGTCGACTTAATCCACATTATGCATGCATCAAAGACTCGAAGCGTGGAGAACCCCTGTGATTTCGGAACAATACAAATTATGAACGATCGCTACCCTGGAGGACTCCTTGACCCATTTATGTGAGCATCAAATTACAGAGCCTACTTGTAGACGAACTTGAGCTTTGTATCACTGTGATATAGATGAGAATTGATTGACGAAAGAAGAGATTACAATCAAATCGTATGATCAAATTGGTTGAATGTTGAGAATTAACTTGAATGATCTTTCTCGTGCTTTCAAGTTTCAAATAGAAATTTTACTTAAACATGGATGTTTAAAATGTAGGTATAACTATTTGGGGATAGAAATTGTACCTATTAGCTTAATGTTTTATGGCTGTATGAACTGTAGAGCGAATAATTTAGAAGACCTTGCAAATGAACAAAATGATAATATCCTATAATTCATAAAAGAAGCCAAACGTTTGCTTTGTAATCAGATTGATGCACCTCATATGTAATCATGGCTAGGCTTTTTATTAGCTATCGCAGTTAACGTTAAAACAAAGCCTTTGATCAATGAAAATAACTAGTTATTTGAAAGAATCTTGATTTATTTGCTTACTTCTTTACACAACACGACAGCTACATCGAAGTTATACTATTAAAATTTTAGTTTTCATTTTTAGACAACAAATTATGTATGCGATACTGATACAATATTTCAAATTAATTAATTAGATTTAATTAGATTTGAATTTTTAACATCAGAAAGAACGCCAGAAGCAATTACACTATCCAATGGTCCCAATGACTAGGCCAAATACACACATTCACTCATACAAGCACACTCAGTCTCAGAACAAATCTTTGCGAATCACACAAAGATTTGTCCCATGTAGAAATCGAACCCACACCACCTGTGCAGTGGATAGCGGCGAGGCGACCGCTTAAACCACTACACCACACGTGCAGACAAATGAATAAATAAAGAAATGATATTTGTACCATGTGTCTGCAAATAAATATTCATTCATTCATTTATCCATTCATCTATTAAACAAAGCTTTGTCAATCATTTTTCAGCTTTATCAAACTTAACATCTAACATCTAATTCTTTACCTAAGAGCTAGTGGCTGCCCGACTAACTTAATTT
The DNA here is from genome assembly GCA_905147285.1 of Hypena proboscidalis. Lineage (NCBI taxonomy): Eukaryota > Metazoa > Arthropoda > Insecta > Lepidoptera > Erebidae > Hypena > Hypena proboscidalis. Next base: position 7,456,479 of record LR990132.1, read on the forward strand.
TTCTTAATTAAGCTGACAGTTTGCCTCTAATAGAGGTTAAATCGATCACTAAATACGGAATTTAGATCATGGCTTAAGTAGAAATTAAGAAAATTATTTCATAATGATTCCAATTTTTGGCTGACCTTGGTAATAATAGAAATTATCCCTCACCATTGGCATACACTTAGCATGCTTCCAGTCCCAGACCCACACCCCTGAACTTTGAAACTTTAAGTGAACTCAACAAAGTCGAACTTGCATTGGACAATGAAGATTTCTGTACAGTTAAATTGTTTTTAAGTTGTGTCACTGAACAATCGTAGAGACTAAAATTAATCGTTTCTTAACCTATATATTTGTTTAACATCGATTTCGAAACATTTAATATACCATTTCTATCTAACTAACCAAGTTGAACAGTCACCTCATAATGACTGAAATTAATAAATCCTATGCTACTTTACAAAAGGCATTCATATTAGAAATGGATTTTGTCGCCAATATCGGACGCATTGTGTTTCTTTTTCCTTTTATTAATCGAACAAAGTTAGCTTTATATTGTTATCATATCACTTTTGTCTTAATATTTGTGACTTCAACGCAGCTGTTCGTCACTCTCTGCTTGACGGGATTCACTGACTGGTTTGAGATTGTTAACATTGCGCCAAACCTCGGCGTATGCGTCATGATTTTGATTAAGTACAGAGCAATACACAAGAACAAAGAATTGTACGAGTGCATATCGCATCATTTCCGAGTGGACTTGTGGGCAGCAATCGATGATTCCATGGAGCACAAATCAATTGTGAATCAGTACACTCAAACGACGAGGTTAATTGTCAGATTTGAGTACTATTATACAGTAATCTTGGCAGTAATCGTTGATTTGTTTCCGAGGCTCATAATGTATTACGAAACAAACATCGCTGGCAAAGAAATGCAGTATTTGTATCCCTTCGACGGCTGGTACCCTTTTGACAAAATCAAATGGTATTACGTTGCATACATATGGGAGGCTTCAATGACCACAGTCGTAATTTTTATTTACTTGTTCGTAAATATGATACATCTTTCTTACACACGCTGTGTTTGTATGGAACTTAAAATTCTCGGTGATACTATGGAAGGCCTTGTCAATAAAGAACAAATTGCAATGATACAGAGTAGGATTAACGTTGCGCACACGCATTTCTGTATACGGAAGAAGTTGAAATTTGTTATCTCAAGGCACCAGTTTCTTGCCAAGTAAGAAAGACGCACATTTAAATGATTTGATGCATTATTTATTATTTTATGATGCATTTTACTATTTTATTTCATGCACTATTTTAGCATTGATAACAGAAGGAAAAAAAAAAGAAATGACTTTCCTTAGACTATTAAACTACCACATTTCTCTTTTCTATCTGTCCATCCAAAGGTTGCCTGGAAGAGATCACTTTAAGTATTAAGCCGCACTTTACATATTTTTGTTGTCTTTATTGTGTTGTCTTGTATTTTTTATGAAAATGGTATGTATGGAAATAAACTTTTCTATTCTATTTTTTTTTAACTACTAATTTTTCTTTTGTTCCAGAATAATCTCGGAGTTGGACTCAGTTTTGAGTAATGCGATGTTACTTACATATTTATTTGGATCTGTATTTATTTGCCTCACAGTATTTACAGCTTCTGTATGTTCTATATTTGTACTATTCTCTTTCTGTTTTTTTGTTAAAGACATTAAATATACTAATTATAATTTTATTATTTTAGGTCGTCGATGATTCCTACATGTCTCTGCGTTATTTTTCATTCTTCTGCTCACTACTTCTTGAGACATTTTTTCAGTGTATTATTGGACAACTACTTATCGATCATGTGCGTACATAAGATTATATACCATTTTAGTGTTGGTAACATAACAGCAAAAAATAAAAATAAAAACAGTAATGCCTAAACTGAAGTAGTTGTTTCTATGTTGCTGCAATTATTGCGATTACATTTCATGTAGGCGGGCCTTGCACAGTTTTGACTAGGGCATGGATACCGGTATTCGGTATTACCGAAAAACCGGTCTTCTTCTTCTTCGTCGTGTCGATGGCTGAGTCAAATTTTATTTTGACTTGCCATCGTGGTGAAAGGATTAGCCAATTCGCTTTGAAGAACTCGCGAATTGCCCAGGGTGCGCCGGACGTAGGGAATCGTTGTGTACGTCACTCGGGGAGGCTCCTTTCATGCACCCGGAAAAAACCGGTAATACCGGACTATTTAAGGCAATTCTAGAAACCGGCATTGAAATTGAAAATACCGGTTTTTCGGTATTATAAATAAAATAATTAAATTCATGAATAAAACCCATAAGGCGGCTTTAGTTTTTAAATAACAAACAATCTATTTTCTTTTATAATTGTAAAATTGATAGGCGGCAGTCTACGTTTTCTTTTCATGGTTTCTCGCTCTCTCTTAAGGCACTCATTGATGTGAAGTCTAATATTTCATTTTCGGAGGAAGAACATCAACTTCTTGACAGTATACAACAAAGCCTTACTGTTGTCAAAATGACTGTCGAAGCTTTATGTCGACGCGATGCTACTCTTTTAACAGCACACGCAGCTCTGAACTTTTTATTTAAAAAATAAGATCAACAAAATACCAACCTCGCAACTCAATTACTGGCAGAGTCAATGCGTAACCGCGTGTTACAAAGACGTACCTTTGACATCTATGCTGCAATATTTACACAATCCTGAAGCTTCTTTTGAAGATCAAATGTCCCGTTCAGAAGAGGGGTTAACTTGGAAAATGAAAAGCGATGAACTGCTTTCAAAACTAAAAAGCCTCATAAAGCGTTTCCAACCAACTCGGATCGACCAATCAGCAGATAGTGGTAAAACTAGTAGCAGTGACGATGATGAAGGAACCGATTCAGCATAAATTCAACTAGAATTGAATAAAGTGATAGCGAAATCTCTGAAAGAGAAAAATACATCAAGAGACATTTTACACCAAAACCAAGGGATTGAAAACGAATCTGATCCTATTAATGAAGATACATTAGTGGTCGTTTTGCGCATGGAAATCACACTATATGAAAATGGCGGAAAGCGAGGACGCTATTTGGATGAACTGTATAACCATCTCATGAGCATTTCTCCAACTAGTGTTGAGTCGGAAAGAGCGTTTTCAGCGGCAAATTACATATGTAATAAAATAAGGTCGTCAGATGTCTTTAGATGCCATTTGTTTTCTCAGAACACTTTTGCAACAAAAATGTGTATAATATACTATTATAATACACTTTTACTTGAATACTGTTTGGGTTGTCTACTTCTGTTAAATTAAACTAATACTTAGAAATTGTTTAAAAAAAAAACTATTTATGTTTTTGAGAAACTTTATTAAAATTATTGAAGAACTTTATTATCTTAAATATTTTATTTAAATTATGACAGAAGATTGTATAATTGTTGATTATTTACCTAAATAATCAAACTTTAATAATATGTCAGAATAATATATTTTGAGTTTAAAGATTTTAAATGCCATTTTAGTTTATACATGATTATTTAGCTTTGTTGATGTTTGTTTAACTTTAGAGTTTTAAATTTTTAATTTAGTATGTACCTGATTATTTGATTGTGATGTAAAATAATGAATTAATAGTAGTAAGAACTAAAATTATCAATAAAAATTATGTTGATTTTAAAAAGATTGTTTTCTCACAAAGGATTGTTTATTTTAATTTTGATTCTTTAATTCAGTCTAAAAATAAAATTACATGGAGGATTTTTTACTGCTATTATTATTATTTATTAAAGTTGAAGTAAATTACCGAAAAAATACCGAAAAATCGGTAATCCCGGTTTTTAAAATTATAATACCGGTAAAATACCGGTTTTCTCAGAAGTCCATTACCGCCATGCCCTAGTTTTGACACACCGTACTTTTAAGCACATTGTAATCATTACATTACATGCACTACGGTAGTATCTAATATTACTTCAATAACTGTATTTTTTCATAATTACAGAGTAAAAAATTAGAAACAGCCATTTACTTCGCCGATTGGGTGTATGCTGACTCTGATACAAAGAAGATGTTGTTGTTCTTTTTAATGCGAGTTCAAAATCCATTCAGTTTAAGCGCCAATGGCTACTTGACTATGAATTTGGATACTTTTAGTGGCGTATGTATATCTGCAGTTTTCTTTAAACTTATTTTCTTTATCTAATTGATTATTTTTATAACATTTAGCTATGCTTAGCAAATTATACTAAGAAACAGTTGAAAAAGATATGGGACCGGCAGGATTTGAACCTGCGACCTTACTGCACACCGGGAAGCCGGTATTTTCTATTATTATTTTTATTCAATTACATAATCAACTCGCAGAAAGTTACTAGGTACCTCAATTTTATTTATTGTTAAGTAATTGTCGGTTTTTCCTATAGAATAAATTTTAATTCAAATAAAAATAGCATCTGCATATAAAATTTTGCAATATTTCAATGAAAACCTTCAGCTGACTACTATTTAATAGTATACTGATATACTTTTTAATACTAGCTTGTGCCCGCGACTTCGTCTGCATGAAATTTGTGTGGCATTATCAAAAAAACTATCTTATTTTTAATATTTGTCAAATAACCTACGTGCTGATTATTTTGCTTTAACTTTTAAAACGTTCCGTGACGATCGCTTCCGCTTATCAGTGATTCAAAATGTGCAAACATTTTGAATCACTGATTTTTATTGCTTGACTGAGTTTTATTGCTTCGTGAAAATATAATTTACATTCTGTACAATATTTTATTTTTATTTCAGATCTGCAGCCTATCTTATCAAGGCTTCAACTTACTACGGACCGCATATTCCGAATAAAATAAACTTATGACATACTATTAATACTTTATCTGCAGAAAACTTACACATTTATAATTAAAAGTGCATGAAAGGAGCCTCCCCGAGTGACGTAGACAACGATTCCCTACGTCCGGCGCACCCTGGGCAATTCGCAAGTTCTCCAAAGCGAATTGGCTAATCCTTTTAAATACCACGATAACAAGTCAAAATAAAATTTGACTCAGCCATCGACACGATGAATAAGAAGAAGAATTTAAAGTAGTGCACATAACTTAAACCACACAATAATGACTTCTTCGTAATAATAATAATAGTGCAATTCACTGCTGAATATAATCACCAATAGGTATTGCTATAACTTATCGGATACCGCACGTTTTCCTTAATGTAGTTCTTGTAGTAATATTTTTCGAAGACAGTTATATTTTAACTGAGATGTTTAATATTTCATAGCTTTTATTTTTAGTAGCTACTTAATAAATACTTACTCAGAAGATATATTTATTTGTTTTTTTTAAGAGATATCCTCCTAATCCCTACCTATGTGGATCCATTTCGTCACTTTAGTACCTATATCTTTTACGGTGAATGTGATAATTTAAAAAATATTAATAAGTACCACATGTTTTATTAAATGTAATAATTATATTGTCAATTTCACTTTTGCTGGTAGTTTATTTTGTCAATCTAGTCCTTGGCAAACATTTCGTTGTTGGTCACAATCAAACCTAACCTACTCATAGGAACAAAACATTTATTAACATAAATACATACATAAAATCACGCCTTTATCCAACGGCGGTAGTCAGAGACGATGGAACGCTATGTGCTTCGCTCCTTACATACTTCTTTCGCATCCTCAACATTCATAATTCTCGTCATGGGGCTTATGCTTGGTTTCGTGTACTACGAACTTGTCCTCTTCTGAAGTATATTTATCTATCTACACTTATATATTTTTCGCCCGACTGACTGATTCATCAACGCAGAGCCTAAACCGCTAGAGCTAGGAACTTGAAATTGTAGCATGACGGTTCCTATCATAGCGTAGAGGCGCACTAAGAAGGGATTTTTGGCAATTCCATTTTGAAGGGAGTAAAATTAGGGATGAACGGTTGTTTGGAAGTCCGTCATTTTTGAAGTTACAAGCATGAAATTTCGTATAGTTAATCTTGAATAAAAATAAATAAATTCCTGTACCAGGGTTTTTCATGATTTTATTTCCAAGAGGGTAAATTTAGGGTTATTCAGTTAGGAGTGAGTTAACACAAAACATCAATAGATGGCGTTGTGAATATTTTTTAACTTGCGGGCACCGGCCAGAAAACCGCGCGGGGTATCTAGTTTAGTTCGACCGCATACTCAAAATTTAACATAAACTTTGTTATACCAAACAGACCTAGCATTTTTAAAGTTACCATTTTATTATTTTAAAAGCATACTAGTAATTTTTAAGTAGAAATTACTAGTATTCTTGTTAACCTCCTCCAGATAAGCTTAATTCGCTTATGTTAGGAGGAAGTTCACGTCAGAGTGGTGTGTGTAATGGCCAGGATTTGAACCCGACGCCTTGATAAGGCCGTAAGACCGATGTCTTGTACATTGCGCCGGCCGCGCAATTTATTGATTACTTTAAAGCATACATTTGAAAACATAGTTATTAAACCAATTTTTAAGTAACTTACTTCTTTCTTTAAATCATTAGATAAATTATTTACATCAGTTAATAATCACATTATATTATCCAATATTTACCTTCCCTTAGATAAACGTTTCATTACAAGAATAAATGAAATCTAAAGGTGTTGAACACTGACAACATATTTCAATAGAGAAGTAAAAGTATTATGAATATTTGTGCAGGAATATCTACGAAATAATGGTGTGCATACGATAGCGAAATGTTGAAACCTGAGCAGACAATGGCTCTGTATATTGAAATCAGGCGCGCTCACCGTCGTAAAGGCAACATGTCTACCCCCATATTGAAGTCTACGTGAAAAATAGGCATATTGAGACGATATTGTCTTGGTACTATTTGCACCCTATAGTAAATTGCTTCATTTTGACAATGAAGGCGTAGTTCATCTATGTATTTGCATTATTTGTATTTTGAGTTCTGATGGAAAAAGTTGAAAATAAACAGCACATTGTCAGTACTTATAAGAAAATTGGATGGCATTTCTCCAACTACAATAATTAAGAACTTATTTAGGTTACTTCTTAAGTTTTAAGCGATAAGCAAAGTTATCATGTGCACAGTTTAATCGCTACGGTATATCGTTACGTGTGTAGTCCTTGTTTGACCTATTTGGGTACTAAGACACTAGGACCGTTCGTTTAAATGCAGACAAATCGCTATTATGGTCGGTCTCGTCTTAAAGAAGGTAGTTTAAGAATCGGACTAGTGTAATAAAATAATCAAATTTTTATATTAATTCATTATTAGTTATATTACAAACTTGACAAGTTATTGACTGTCGAAATTGGATTATAAACGTAAGTGCAATATGACTGTGCAGTTTGGTTAGTTACTAAAACTGATTTTAATACACGTGCTGGTAGAATCGACCCGATATTAAATAAAAATAATGCTCATAATTAATATTATCTACCACGAACGCCTTAAAAACTATATAAATAAAGTTATAAAAAAATAACAATTATTAAATTCATTGCTCACGATTACTGATAAGGGTTGTATTTTATTAGCATTATATTATATAAAACCCCATCGATGGTTCCTACCTCATCAGTCTGGTGACTCGTTCAACAATGGGAACCTTGGGCTGGACTGTGCTCACACTTTTATATACATTACCTTTTGGACTTTTGACACCAGATGGTAATTATTTATTTTGGACTGATGCTCTTCCATAGTCTTTTTGGAACAATAGTTGTTATTGTCTAATTTTGGTTGTCAACGTGCATAACATTTACTCTCTTTTACTTTTATATTTTATCGTGTGATGTATCGCTATACTCAAAAGTACTTCATTTAGCAGTAAGGTCGTTTCTTGGTTAATCGGTACGATAGCGGCATACTGTGGTAGCAGTGAGGTACAATATATTTTTTAAACTGAAATATTTACGTATGCCGCTATTTTTTTAGCTTTTTTTGAGTAAATCATAAAATACACCAGCCTGCGTTTGAATTACTAAACTTCTTTGTAAGTTTAAAATTAAAATTGTCTTTCTGCCCAAAACGTTGAATATTATTACATTAACTTGCAAATTTTATTTTAGGACCTTACGGACCATATTATGGACCTTATGGAGGATATGGACAGTTTGAAGAAGATCAAGTAAACTCCGAGGAGCCGGTTAACTATTACCCAGGTGAGTTAAGTGGGCACTTTTTTATATACACTGTAAAAAATAGAGTCAATTCCCCCATTTAAACACTTAGAAACCAAGGATTTAAATGCGGCATTCTGCGGCATACTTATACCATTGGAAGTAACATATGTGTATGTACTCTTCCTGAGAACACTTCGCAATCGCGATTCAGCGCTCTTTTACATTTTTGACTTATTGTGTCATGCGTCAGTTCTTGACGTTGTCAACGTCATCTGTCATTCAATTTGTGCAGATACCGCGCCACAATCCACACTTTACCGTATACCATTTATACGTATACCATTTATTATTACACTTGGTTTGCTGCCTTTTTAAAAACATTTGTTTTTATTTATTGCAGGATATGATGATGGATCACACTCAAGTTCAAGTTCAGGCTCTTCGTCTTATGGTAAAAGCATTATACGTACAATGACATTACCCAAGAGGGTAGGGTAGAACTATAACACCCATATTTTACCATTTATGTTTAGATCCCACGGGATAGAGGATCATTTTTGACAGTTTTGTCCGACCTGGGGTAGAACCCACCAATAGCAGAAAGGAGTTGAAATTGTGCCCGTGGATGGTCAAAGGCTCACCTCCTATCTTTCAAAACATACAGGTGAAGTGTAGGTGTTATACAACTCTCCCTCGCCCTTTTGGGTAGTATATAATAGGGGAGATGTTATTTTTTATGAATGTTATGTAAATTTTATATAATATTAAATTTGAAAAATTAAGAATCCAGCAGGACTCGAACCTGCACCCCCTGGGTATACGCCCCAAGTGCTTTGCCAATTCAGCTATGGATTGAAATTTCTCAACTCTTTTGTGCCAGCGTCATAGGTATATATATATATATATATACCTTAGCTAGACGAACCTTACTTTAAAAGGCATAGCAAAGCTAAAATTTGCTTTAAAATATTACAAGTTATGTAAATTATTAACTTACAGCATCCAGCGATGGTGAAGGCACTACCTCTTCAGGATCCACCTCTACAGGTAAAAATACAACTTGTGTGTGTGAAATGTATGTTTTTGAACACCCCCGCGACACAGGAGTTATAACTAGTGCAGGCATAGTTTAAAAAAAAAACTATTCACGGTATTCTATACCATATCTATAATTTCCATGTGGTTTACGTGTCCGTTGACCTTTTATTGGAAAGCATATACTATTATTGTTGTCTATTGTAGATTGCATTGCAGATCGTGTAGTTTCAGGTTCGATGCCCGGCTTTGGCAATTGTTAGATTTTCGATTACAATGAAAACAATAATATCAGTAAAGTTCTAATAAATTGTAAATTAATAATATAATGTTAACAGCATCCGGAGGTGGCAACAGTGCGAGTTCTGGATCAAACTCAGGAGCTTCAGGTAAGACATTTATAGTATTATTAGCTTGAACACTAAAAAATACAAAGGACTAAAAAAATAAAAAAATAAACTATTTACCCGGCTTTTTGCGTTATTCAATGCCTTTTTAAGGTTTCTTGAAGTCTATCCTTTATAAAAAAAAATCATTTGTTTCTTAGTAAAATATCTTCATAATGAATCATTCTTGTTTGAGACTGCAGGATTACCCTAGTTTTCTCTAAGATTCCATCAATAGTGACCATTCCACACAAAAAAAGATTTTCTTATATCAGTCCAGCAATTAATCGGTGAAAAAACATGAAAAGAATACATACAATCGAATTGAGAACTACCTCCTTTTTGGAAGTAAATAAAAGTACCGCTACTGCTACTAAATATAAATAATTAATTTCATTTACTTTAAACAGCGGATAACGGTGGCACGGTGACTTCAGGATCTACTTCCGATTCTGCTGGTAAGAAAATATTGACTGATAGCCTTCTACCAATTTCGGGTACGTCTGCCCGAGTAGTACTTTCCACAACAAAACTAGGCTACTGAAATCTACTGAAATGCACAATGCGTTCTCAATTTAGGATAATATAGGGTCCTGGCAAGAGGCGACCGCAACTGGTTGGTAATGCGACTGCCTGGTGTGCAGAAGGTCGCAGGTTCAAATCCTGCCGGTCCCATATCTTTTTCAACTGTATCTTTTTTTTCAGTTTAATAGTATGTACTTCGCTACGAAGTCTGAATTACTAAAATATTAAAATACATTGTACTGTTCACAGCGAACGGACGCAATGGCCCTGTAAGATCAGGATCAGGCTCCAATGCTGCTGGTAAGTAACACATAAAGATAAAGATAAATTTGGATTGAACGCCAGAAGCAATTACACTATCCAATGGTCCCAATGACAAGGCCAAATACACACATTCACTCACTAAAGCACACCCAGTCTCAGAACAAATATTTGCGAATTAGACAAAGATTTGTCCCATGCGGGGATCGAACCCACAACACCAGTGCAGTGGAGAGCGGCGAGGCGAGCATATTATATGAAATAAAATCCTCCGCCGTGGCTGACTGTCTGATTGTTTACGATGAACTCAGAAATTACTGAACTGATACTGCTTTTTAGATAGAATGACACTTTTAGGTAGTAAGTTATGATCTGCTTAAATTATAAAACTCGAAGAGCAATATAACATTTTTTTTACAAGTCGTAATTAAATAAAAGTTGTATTTAATTATGTAATGCTATGAAATATTGTGTTATGTTCTGTTGTTAATATGTAATTTACTGCTCACAGCGTCCAACGGCGCCGTAACTTCAGGTTCAAACTCAGGAGCTTCTGGTGAGTACAGCATATAAAAACCAACATTGAACATTTTTAAAAGAAATGCTAGACGGTACGACAAAAAAAGAAATCTTCTGTCTAACAGTGAGTATGTACTTACAGAAAGGTAGGAATTAATAGTAGTTTAAAATGTTGATTTTTTTATAACAATACTTGATTTGACTCATCGTCATCATCTCTATTCAGTCTGACTTATTTCCTTAAATATTATTCAACTGAGGAAATAAAATGTATCTAATATAATTATGTTGTACTGTTTACAGCTAAAGGAGCTAATGGCACTGTAGCTTCAGATTCAGGCTCCAGTGGTGCTGGTAAGAATTCTGTTATTAAAACCTATCAAATATTAAACCATCGAGATCCCTAATTTCTTAACTGTATGTTACATCATTACGTGACGTCACGATCATCCATTTGTACCTATTTTGGTTTGTATCCTACTTAATAAGTAGGATACAAACCAACTTAGGCAAGTTACATTCATAGACCAGGGTCGATCATTTTTAAAACCAAAAAAAATAATAGTAGGTTGAAACCCATTAGAAAAGGAGGAGAATATTATAAAAATAAAAGGAAAAATAATTTACGGGCGATCTGAGGTCGGGAAGGGGTGTAGTTGTAGTTGTGTCGTAGTGTAAGGGTGAGTTTTTAAGGGTAAAAAACGGATTTTCTCGATTGCCGGCAAAACTAAAAGTCCTATGGAAAAAAAGTGGATGGCAAAGTTGTTGGTGATAAAAAAACTTTTGTATTTATACTTTTTTCATATAAACTCAAAATTTATGTGAAAAATTCTTTATAATTATTTTTATCTTTTACAAACAATATTATTTTTTCACGAAATTTGGTGACTAAATTACTAAATTTGTACTAAATAAAAAATATCTTAATGAAAAACAGTGGACATCGATATTCGTATGCTTGAATTTTTAAAAGATTAGGTATTTATTTATTTGCATTATTTTGCAATATGAACGAATCATGTCATTTTAAATGTAATTTAATATTTACAGCATCTGATGGTGCTGCATCTTCCGGTTCAAGTTCTGGATCTTCTAGTAAGTATAACGTTATAAAATGCAGATTTAAGTACAGTAGTTTTATACGGGGGATGCGACATAGCGACATTTATTGAAACCACAGCTTCTATACATGGTAAGTATCAATTTCCACCGGATAAAAATTCTCTAGCGAAAAAAAAAAATCACGTTCTCCGAACAATTTGAACATTGCGATCGTGCAAATTGTTCGGAAGACGTGGATTTTTTTTTTCGCCAGAGAATTTTTTATCCGGTGGAAATGCATACTGGCCATGTATAGAAGCTGTGGTTTCAATAAATGTCGCTATGTCGCATCCACCCTGTATACAAACAATTAAGATGGCATCTATCTCACAGTTCGTGCAATTTTGCCCAAAATAGGCTTAATAAACCACTGCGATCATGTATCGTCCGAAATGCTAGCAACATTTTGAACTACCAAAAAGTAATACATAATTAAATTTATTTACAGCAAGTGGACCTAAAGGCTCTGCATCGTCAGGATCAGGCTCTAGTGCTGCCGGTAAGTCTAACTAGCATTATATAAGGAAGGTTTAAAGTCTAAACGATTTAAATGCCAAAAAAAAGAGTAAGCTATAATAAACTCTAAAGCTGTGTTTTAAAGTTTATTTTAGCTCAAGTATTAGTTTGGCACTTAAAACCTTTGTTTACTTTTTTAGTTTTTCTATACAGGCAAAAATGTGTGAGTTTGTATATTTTTAAATTTGAGGAACTCGTGGTTAAGTCAAAGCCGGTATTGATCGATCTTGCAGGTTAAGCAATGCTAACCGCGGTCAGCTGTGGATGGACGACCATCTCAACATAATGAGTTCTCTTTCACGCGTCGGAGAGCACGATAAGCCATCGGCCACGGTCGCCATTTAAACATCTACGGGTAGTGAAAGTCCAGAAAATCTGACAACTAGTCTAACAAAGAGTATAGTATTACCCCGTACTGGGTTGTGGAGGTCTAATGGTATATTATATCAGTATTTTACGTTTTTTTTTTTTTTTTTTAAAGCTTACTAGTAATTTGCAAGTACAAATTACTAGTATTCGATCGTAAATCGATCGTAAGACCGATGCCTTATCTATTGCGCCACGGCCGCTTTTTATATTTGATATTCAGCTGAATCCGTTAGACTAGAAGCCGACCGCAATTTAATGATGAAATTCGTCGCAATCTATATAATATATAAAAATGAAACCCGTTTTCCGTTGTCACGACTTGGCATGAAAACGGCTTGACCGATTTGGCTGATATTTTTTTTGTAGTTTTCTAATACTCTGTACAAGGTTGTTACGGCAAAAAAAAATTAAAAAAATTAAAAAAAAAGTATTCATTTTTATATGGGGGATATTATAGATTCCAGTTCAAATTGAATAGGTACGCATACATAACATAGGTCAGCTATACAAAATAAAGTAGTGCACCAAATTTACGCTAAGGCGGTACGAAGTTCGCCGGGTCAGCTAGTATTTTATAAATTTGACAAATAACAAGATATTGATTTTCACACAGTGGCAGGTGGCAACGCAGCTTCAGGCACAAGTTCTGGATCCGCTGGTAAGCATAATTATCTGAACTTATTATATTATCGTAACAATTCAGTAACTTTTATAGTAATATTTTGATAATTTGGTGTGACCCATATTGTTCACTCTCCGTTTCTAATTATGTATCTAATAGACCAAAATGAAATGCATATTATTATTTTAATGATTACAGCAAGTGGAACTAATGGCGCATCATCTTCCGGTTCAGGATCTACTGCTGCCGGTAAGATTATAAATTATTAGATTTTTTAATACAGGACGTAGTGAAATTTATTAAAACCTTAAGTTCCATACATGATTTTTCACGTTAAAATCTTTAAATATGTGTATGTGATTTCAATATAATTATATCGCTATGTCGCATTCATCCTATTTACCTCAAACATACATACTTAAAGTAAGGATACATACTTACCAACCCCAACTATATATTATTATTTCTGATTAATTTCGTTGCGGATTCCAAGACAATTTTACTTGGGGTTGCCCGTGTGTCATGCACGGTGTCTTACTGTTGGTTACCGCTGTTGATACTGGCGACACAGAAGTCACAGTGGTAGCCGTGTCGGTGGAATAATATCCCATGAAAAAAAAGCCTCAAACCACGCTCAACATAAGATCTTATTGTATAATTTGAAAAACATTTTACATTAAATTTCATGTTAATATAATTATGAATTATGCAAATAACTAATTTTTAATTGACTATTCACAGTGACTAATGGCCAAACCATTTCTGGATCAAACTCCGGGGCTACTTGTAAGTACGGGCTGCGGCACGGTTACTTTCTTATCTAAATCAACGATAAAACCAAAATTGTTGCCAATATATTTCTAATTATTTCTTCTCAATTAGATTGTGTTTTTTTTTTCAATCTTGTCAATTCATCTGAAGCTAGTATCTTAAGGGCGGTCACCGTTCTACCCAATTTTGTAAGGATTGAATTTTGAAGATTTTCTCTGTTGCCGTAATGAGCTTGGCTGAATGGCTATATAAATACCGCCGGAGCGAGGTCTCGGGTTCGATGCCCAGGTCGAGCATAAGTGTTATTTGGGATTATTCCGTCAGAAAATTCTCAAAATAAATAAGCGTGATGTTATTATAGGTGCAGAAAATGCACATATTAATGAAGGTTAATTTTTTGCCATATTATGTAAACATAGAATGATTTGCACTGATTTTATACATTTCAAATAATAATGGGCATATGTCCCATAAACAATTTAGTGAGGCTTTATTCCTGTATCTCTATATTTCTGTGTAATTGACGGGTACACTGACGTTTCATACATATAAGACAACATACCCGTTTTACTCAAAGAGCTCTTTCTTTCTCTCCTATTGCCATGCCCGTCAGGGTCCCTGATTGACTCTGTACAGACTTTATGAATAAAACAACTGTGAAGTGCAATAAAGACTTGAATACTAGAATAATATCCTTTTTTTGTGCAAATTATAAATACAATACACATTATTATAATGACTGTTTACAGCGAGAGGACGTAACGGCACAGTATCTACAGGTTCAGGCTCTAACGCTGCTGGTAAGTTTTATATTACAGCTTTAATAATTATGGTGCATGAAAGGAGCCTCCCCGAGTGACGTACTCAAAGATTCCCGACGTCCGGCGCACCCTGGGCAATTCGCGAGTTCTCCAAAGCGATTTGGCTAATCCTTTCACCACGATGGCAAGTCAAAATAAAATTTGACTCAGCCATCGACACGACGAAGAAGAAGAAGAATAATTAAATACACGTGCAGTATAAATATTTGTGTGTGTGACTAGTTTGTTTGTGAACGCGACACAGGAGTTATTCCTAGTGCGGGCATCGTTTTAAAAAAAAAAAGAAAAAGAAAAAAAAAGTAAAATGCTGTTTTGTGGCTGTACTAACAACAATTGAACATTTTGGCGACAGGTTGGAGAAGTTGAACTTGCAACCTCGGTATGCCGTTCCACCGTATTGCCAACCAAGTTACAGATTCAACCTACCAGAGACCATATCTTACATAAATGCATGTTTTTTCGTGGCCATTTTGTCAAAATTGTTTAACCATTAAAGCAAGCAGAAAAATTAAAATAATAGGCAATTTATTGTTTTAGATATGATATGTCTATAAATTCTTAACAGTTTCTTTGTATAGTTTGCTAAGCATAGCTAACTGTTATAAAAGTAATCAATTGTAGTACATCTATATCAAATCGAATACACATTAGTTTATGCTATGTGCTCATAAATAAAAAAAAAACAAATATCAAAATTAAGTAATAAGTAATATTCAAACCTTTTACAGCATCTGGCAACGGCGCATCTACGGGCTCAAACTCTGGAGCTGCCGGTAAGTAGATGTATTTACACCCGGTCTTTATAATGCACAGTCCACACTTACGATTAATAATAGTTTTAAACTACACTCTGAAGTGTGTAATCGAAATAGTATATTATTAACCAAGGCGATAAAGCAGTGTCTTCTTTCGCGGGTGACGATTTAAATCGCGAGCGTAACGTAGGAGTCGAGGTTTACTCCTGAGCGTAGCGAGGTTGTTAAAAACTTAAGGATTAAAGTTCACCCAAGACTAAAAGCCTATTATTATTAAGCCTATTTAAGGGTTCACTATTTGTTTGCAATTTTTTTGGCTTAATTTAAATTTGCATACTTTTATTTAGCAGAATGTTTTTTAGTTTGCTAAATTACTATTATGCGTTGTGTAATAGTAATCCAAATGACTATTATTCGAAATGCCTACTATGCCAAAAAAAAATATGTGAACAAAAGGAATCCCGTTTGTACTTTTTTTTCACAACTTAATCCTTCCATATTCTTAAATAATTTTATCGTCATACTTTTTCAAAACATGCTTTTACTTAAGTTATACCACTAACAATTGTTTAAGAATTAATTTTACTTAAATAAGAACTGTCATTTAAATATGAAACAAATTTTCTTTACAGCTGGTGGTGCATCCTCAAATTCAGGCTCTGGCGCTAAAGGTACATTACAATATATAGCTGTTTTTTATTTTTTTTTATACAACGCCCACAGCGAACGAACGTGTAGTCCATCTGATGGTAAGTGGAGTACAGCCCATGGACATCAACAATCCACAAAAGCAGATTATAGATGCATCGCTGCAGCTGAGGACTGCGATGTTAAGCCTCATCCTTTATTTGTACGCTTACTTAAAATTTGCAAATACAAATTTATATATTTTTTTTCCTATTAAAGTTCGATTATTTAATGAAAGACACCTGTCCTTTCAGCTGAAGGCGACAAAACATCCTCAACTTCGGACTCTGGCGCTAATGGTAATATTTTATAATACGTAGCCAACTAATATAAAAAAGTGCATTCCAATAGGATGGATGGTAAAAATATAAAAAAATTGTCTTTACAGCTGGAACTGGCAAAGCATCTTCAAATTCAGGCTCTGGAGCTAATGGTAATATAAAACAGAACAATGTGTAGCTAAAATTTAAATAACATTTAATAATTCATATTTAATTCCCAAAATAAACAATTGTCTTTACAGCTGGAGGTGGCAAAGCATCCACAAATTCTGGCTCTGGCGCTAATGGTAATATAATACGGAACAATGTGTAGCTAAAAATAAAAAAATATATTTCTTAATTCATATTTAATTTCAAAATTAAATAAATTAAAAAACAAATATCTTTGCAGCTGGAGATGGAAAGGCATCCTCGAATTCAGGCTCTGGAGCTAATGGTAATATAATACATAACAATGTGTAGCTAAAATTTAAATAACATTTAATCATTCATATTAATTTAATACCCAAAATAAACAATTGTCTTTACAGCTGGAGGTGGCAAAGCATCCACAAATTCTGGATCTGGCGCTAATGGTAATATAATACATAACAATGTGTAGCTAAAAATGAAAAACAAATACTTCTTAATTGATATTTAATTTTCAAAAAAATATTTTGATAATATTGTCTTTGCAGCTGGAGATGGAAAAGCATCCTCTAATTCAGGCTCTGGTGCAAATGGTAATATAAAACAAAACAATCTGTAACTAAAAAGAAAACAATATTTCCTAAATCTTTTTCTCTTTAAAAATCAAATATGAGTATATTTAATTTTAAAAAAAATATTTTAGACATCAATTATTGTCTTTACAGCTGGAGATGGTAAAACATCCTCAAATTCAGGCTCTGGTGCAAAAGGTAATATGAAATAAAACAATGTGTAGCTAAAAAGAATAAAATATTTCTTAATTCACAAATTAAAATATAGATTAAAAAACAAATATCTTTGCAGCTGGCGATGGAAAGGCATCCTCAAATTCAGGCTCTGGAGCAAATGGTAATATAATACATAACAATGTTTAGCTTAAATTAAAATTACATTTAATCATTCATATTTAATTCAAAAATTAAACAATTGTCTTTACAGCTGGAGGTGGCAAAGCATCCACAAACTCTGGCTCTGGCGCTAATGGTAATATAATACAGAACAATGTGTAGCTAAAAATGAAAAAAAAATATTTCTTTATTAATATTTAATTTTCAAAATAATATTTTGATTAACAATTGTCTTTGCAGCTGGAAATGGAAAGGCATCCTCAAATTCAGGCTCTGGAGCAAATGGTAATATAATACATAACAATGTTTAGCTTAAATTTAAAAAACATTTAATCATTCATATTTAATTCACAAAATAAACAATTGTCTTTACAGCTGGCGGTGGCAAAGCATCCACAAATTCTGGCTCTGGCGCTAATGGTAATATAATACATAACAATGTGTAGCTAAAAATGAACAACAAATATTTCTTAATTGATATTTAATTTTCAAAAAAATATTTTGATAATATTGTCTTTGCAGCTGGAGATGGAAAAGCATCCTCAAATTCAGGCTCTGGTGCAAATGGTAATATAAAACAAAACAATCTGTAACTAAAAAGAAAAGAATATTTCCTATATCTTTTTCACTTTGGAAATCAAATATGAGTATAATAATATTTCATTTAAAAAAGAAATTAGTCAACAATTATTGTTTTTACAGCTGGAGATGGTAAAACATCCTCAAATTCAGGCTCTGGTGCAAAAGGTAATATAAAATAAAACAATGTGTAGCTAAAAAGAATAAAATATTTCTTAATTCACAAATTAAAATATAGATTAAAAAACAAATATCTTTGCAGCTGGCGATGGAAAGGCATCCTCAAATTCAGGCTCTGGAGCAAATGGTAATATAATACATAACAATGTTTAGCTTAAATTAAAATTACATTTAATCATTCATATTTAATTCACAAATTAAACAATTGTCTTTACAGCTGGAGGTGGCAAAGCATCCACAAACTCTGGCTCTGGCGCTAATGGTAATATAATACAGAACAATGTGTAGCTAAAAATGAAAAAAAAAATTTCTTTATTAATATTTAATTTTCAAAATAATATTTTGATTAACAATTGTCTTTGCAGCTGGAAATGGAAAGGCATCCTCAAATTCAGGCTCTGGAGCAAATGGTAATATAATACATTACAATGTTTAGCTTAAATTAAAATTACATTTAATCATTCATATTTAATTCACAAATTAAACAATTGTCTTTACAGCTGGAGGTGGCAAAGCATCCACAAACTCTGGCTCTGGCGCTAATGGTAATATAATACAGAACAATGTGTAGCTAAAAATGAAAAAAAAATTTTCTTTATTAATATTTAATTTTCAAAATAATATTTTGATTAACAATTGTCTTTGCAGCTGGAAATGGAAAGGCATCCTCAAATTCAGGCTCTGGAGCAAATGGTAATATAATACATAACAATGTTTAGCTTAAATTAAAATTACATTTAATCATTCATATTTAATTCAAAAATTAAACAATTGTCTTTACAGCTGGAGGTGGCAAAGCATCCACAAACTCTGGCTCTGGCGCTAATGGTAATATAATACAGAACAATGTGTAGCTAAAAATGAAAAAATAATATTTCTTTATTAATATTTAATTTTCAAAATAATATTTTGATTAACAATTGTCTTTGCAGCTGGAAATCGAAAAGCATCCTCAAATTCAGGGTCTGGTGCAAATAGTAATATAAAACAAAACAATTTGTTGCTAAAAAGACAAAATGTTTCTTAAATCTTTTTCTTTTTGGCAAGCAATTATATAAAATAAAAAAAAATTGCAGCCTGTATCTAATACAATCATTTCCCACTGCTGGGCTCGGGTGTCTTCTCATGATTAAAAGGGCTAGGCCATAGTCTACTACGCTAACAAATGCGGATTGGTAGACTTCACACACCATCAAGTACTTTTTAGGCACTCTCAGGCATGCATGATGTTTTCCTACACCGTTAATAAACGATAATTTATATGATAAAAATAAAATACACACATATCTTCGAAAACACAAATCTTACCTATTTATTGACAGTGGTGTGTGCCGTGGGTTCGAACCCGAGACCTTTGACTTCGAAGTTCGGCGTTCTCCCCCTCAGCTATCGCTGCTGCAAATATTAGTATATTTAATTTCATAAAAAATATTATAGAAAACAATTGTCTTTACAGCTGGAGGTGGAAAAACATCCTCTAATTCAGGCTCTGGTGCAAATGGTAATATAAAACAAAACAATGTAAAGCTCAAAAGAAAAAATATTTCTTAATTCATATTTATTTTTTATTTCTTATTTTTCAAAAAACAAACGTCTTTGCAGCTGGAGATGGAAAGGCATCCTCAAATTCAGGCTCTGGAGCAAATAGTAATATAATACAGAACAATGTGTAGCTAAAAATGAAAAACAAATATTTCTTTAATGATATTTAATTTACAAAAAAAATTTTGATAAACAATTGTCTTTGCAGCTGGAAATGGAAAAGCATCTTCAAATTCAGGCTCTGGAGCAAATGGTAATATAATACAGAACAGTTTGTAGCTGCAAAGAAAAAATATTTCTTAAATCTTTTTCTCTTTAAAAAGCAAATACGAGTATACCTATCTATTAATTTTAAAAAAATACATTTTAAATAACAATTGTCTTTACAGCTGGAGGTGGGAAAACATCCACAAATTCAGGCTCTGGTGCAAATGGTAATATAAAACAAAACAATGTGTAGCTAAAAAGAAAAAAAATATTTCTTGATTCATATTTAATTTTCAAAAAACATATATTAAAAAATAAATGTCTTTACAGCTGGAGATGGAAAAGCATCTTCAAATTCAGGCTCTGGTGCAAATGGTAATACAAAATAAAACAAAGTGTGGCTAAAAACAAAAAAAAATCTTAATTTATTTTTAAATTTCATATTTTTGAATTTCATCATCCAATGAAATTCAAAATGAACTATTGTGTTTGCAGCTGGAGGCGGCAAAACATCCTCATCTTCCGGCTCTGGCGCTAATGGTAATTTAATTAAATATGTAGACAGTTAATTAAAAAAATAGCTTTTATTTTTAACATTGAATTCGCAAATAGATTTGAAATTAAAAATTAAAAATTATCTTTACAGCAGGCAAAGGCAAAGCATCCTCAAATTCAGGCTCTGGTGCTTATGGTAAATAATACAATAATGTAACCAGCTAATATTAAAAAGTGCATGGATCATTCACATTAAATCCTAATACGATCAAAATTGTGAAAAATAAAACAATTGTCTTTACAGCTGGATCTGGTGGTGCTTCTTCAAATTCAGGCTCTGGCTCAAATGGTAATTTAAAACACCACAATGCAGCTTAAGTAAAAAAAAAAACACATCTCATTGCCTAAGAAAAATTGCTTTTTCAAATGCTACTTTTTTAAATAAAAAATCTTATATTTACAGCTGGATCTGGCAAAGCATCTTCAACTTCAGGCTCTGGATCTAAAGGTAATTGAATACAATACGTAGGCAGCTAATAATAAAAAGTGTATTTAATCATTCACATTTGACGACCGGATGGCGGAGTGTACCTGGCTGCTACGCCGAGGTCGCGGGTTCGATTCCTGCTTAAGACAAATCTTTGTGTGCATGATCATGGGGTCTAATAAGTTTAATATCTAATAAGTGTTTCTATGTAGAATAATTATGTATTTACGAAAGAATATATATGTATTAGTATCAGTTATTCTAGTACCCATAGTACAAGCTCTGCTTAGTTTGGGACTAGATGGCGTTGTGTGTAAGTTGGAAGATATTTATTTATTTATCAAATCTCAATTAAAAAAATATAAAAAAATTGTCTTTACAGCTGGAAGTAGCAAAGCATAAAATTATAAATTTTCCAAGTCTGTACATTAAATATCTTCGAGATGTCTTTACCAGCAGTAAAAGCCAAAATTTTTGAATTTTTGTCCATCTGTCTGAATGTTCGCACGTGCATCACGCAAAAATTACTGCATGGAATTGGATGCGGTATTTACAATTGTTTAGCTGGAAGTCTAACTTAAAAACTGGTCTATGTTTTATTTTAGTATTTTATCCCTTAGTCGAATTATTTGCGTGTGTAAGTTTATATGGGAGGTTCGTTGATTTTAAAGGAGAATGCATGTAATTCTGCACATAGGTTCCTAATATGATCTTATTGAACTGTAAGATAGATTTTTGGATATTCTACTACCCAGGAGGGTCAAATTTGAGGTTGAAAGTGTATACGGCAAGTTTCTTATATTAGTAGAAAATGGCATGGCAAAATCAAATTCCACGCGGGCAAAATTTTGTATTATATAAAAAAGTACATTTGATTATCCAATTTAATGCACAAAGGATCTGAATGGTATAAAGATGAAACAATTGTCTTTACAGCTGGAACTGGTGGTGCATCTTCAAATTCAGGCTCTGGTGCTAATGGTAATTTAATACAATATATACTATACACTATACTTGAAATATTAATTTCATCATTTATCTATCTAAGTCTATCTTAAAAACTGTTCTATGTTTTATTTTTATATTTATCCCTAAGGAGGTTAATTAGGGTGTGTAAGTTTACATTGGAGGTTCGTTAATTTTAAGAGAGAATGCATGTACTTCTGCACATATGTTTCTTGTATGACCTAAATGAACTGTAAAATAGATTTTTTGGATATTGGAGGTTAAAAGTTTATGAGGCAAGTTTCTAAAATTAGTAGGAAATAGTATGGCGATATTGTGTTCTACGCGGAGAAAGTGGCTGACAAAATCGAGTATTATTTAAAAGTGCATTTGATCATTCACATTTAATGCCCATGGGACCTGAATAGTATAAAGATAAAACAATTATCTTTTCAGCTGGAACTGGTGGTGCATCTACAAATTCAGGCTCTGGCGCTAATGGTAATAAAATACAATACATACAATATACTATACTTGAAATATTAATTTGATCATTTATCTATCTAAGTCTAACTTAAAAACTGTTCTATGTTTTATTTTTGTATTTATCCCTAAGGAGGTAAATTAGGGTGTGTAAGTTTACACGGGAGGTTCGTTAATTTTAAGGAAGAATGCATGTAATTCTGCACGTAAGTTCCTTGTATGACCTAAATGAACTGTAAAATAGATTTTTTTGGATATTGGAGGTTAAAAGTGTATGAGGCAAGTTTCTAAAATTAGTAGGAAATAGTATTTATTATTTAAAAGTGCATTTGATCATTCACATTGAATGCCCATGGGACCTGAATGGTATAAAAATAAAACAATAATCTTTTCAGCTGGAACTGGTGGTGCATCTACAAATTCAGGCTCTGGCGCCAATGGTAATATAATACAATACATGCAAAATATAGCTAAAATTGAAATATTAATTTCCTACTTTATCCATCTATAAGTCTGTGTTGTCACGCGCTCCGAGGCGGACGTATAACTCGATATTTGATAATAATTTATATTATTAACGTGAAGCCAACGATTATATAATACAATAATTATGTAGCCAGCTAATATTAAAAATGCATTTACTTATGCACATTAAAATTTTAACTGGCGATAATATCGAAAGTGTAAAATTTTAATTAATTGTTTTACAGCTGGAAATGGATCAGCATCCTCGACTTCAGGTTCCGGTGCTAAAGGTAATATAGAACAATAATATTTTGTAGCAAGTTTTTATAAAAAGGTTCATTTACTCTCAAATTTAACTGCCAATAACATCTGAATTGTAAAATAAAAAACAATTGTCTTTATAGTTGGAGGTGGAAAAGCATCCTCAACGTCACGTTCTAAAGCTATACTCTGTACCAAAATCAGACAGACAAAAATATAGCTCTATATTTTTTGTGAATTTGACATTTAAGAGCTCTATTTAGGTCTCTTTAATATTGGTACAGAGTATAGTGGTAATAAAAATTATACAATATGTAGCTAAGCCAGCAAAAAATAATTATTGATATTTCAATTGCAACAATATTTAATTTTAGATTATTAAATATACCTAAAACAATTGTCTTAACAGCTGTAAATGACCCAAAAATCCAGGCTCTGACGCTTGTTTTAATATTAAACAATTTAGGTTCAGGATAGGTTATAAACATAAAATAATCATTTAATCATTCATGTTAAATTTCTAACAAAAGTTGTCTCTGAGACAATAGTTATTTATTTTAATCCAACTTTAGCATTTTTATTATTTTAATCCAAATTTTGCATCCAACAACAGCTGGTGCTGGCAACGCATCCTCAAATTCAGGCTCTGGCGCTAATGGTAATTTTTTACAATGTAGACAGCTAATTTAATAAAAGGTGCGGCGCAGTTACTTGCTTTTTTGAACCGCCTACTACAATGCACCTGTATTCAAAAGTGCATTTTATCGCTTACATTAAATTTCCAAGTGGACTTCAATTATAAAAATATAAAACAATTGTCTTTACAGCTGGAGGTGGCAAAGCGTCTACAAAGTCAGGCTCTGGCGCTAATGGTAATATAATTCAATCATGTAGCAAGCTAATTAAAAAAAAGTGCATTTGATAATTCGTATTTAATTGCCAAATGTGATCTGAATGGTAAAAATAATATTTATTTATTAACCTCGTAGTTATCTTTACATGTCTTATCCAAATGCGAAAGTGCAGCTATCAATTTAAACCTAAAATTACATTACATTTTTAATTAAATATCTTAATTCTAAGTACCACCAACTATTTATATTTTGTAGATATTATAATGAAACTTTATATATAAAATAAAATAATGTCTCTCTCTTATTTTGTTAATAATAAAAATAATTGTCTTTACAGCTGGAAATGGTGGTGCATCCTCAAATTCAGGTTCTGGTGCTAATGGTAATTAAATTCAATATGTAGCCAGCTAATTTTAAAATGCGTATTTAATCAATCAAATCTCAATAAAAATATAAAACAATTGTCTTTACAGCTGGAGGTGGCAAAGCATCCTCAAATTCAGGTTCTGGATCTAATGGTAATTGAATACAATATGTAGCCAGCTAATAATAAAAAGTGTATTTAATCATTCACATTAATTGTCTAATCAAATCTCAATTGAAAAAAACAATTGTCTTTACAGCTGGAGGTGGCAAAGCTTCCTCAAATTCAGGTTCTGGATCTAATGGTAATTGAAAACAATATGTAGTGTAATAAAATTTGTATTCAATCATAAACATTGAATGTCTAATCAAATCTTGATTAAAAAATATAAAACAATTGTCTTTACAGCTGGAGGTGGCAAAGTTTCCTCAAATTCAGGCTCTGGAGCAAATGGTAATATAAAACAATACAATATATACATACAAACGACATGGCGACATAGCCGCTTACCAGTCAATTCATGATTCTGGGACCCTTGACCTTTTCTAACTGAAATAGCAACGTTACCCAAGACTATCTCTATACATTTGGAATTCCCGGTAAAAAGTTACCATGTCATTAACACCCAGTATGAAACAAAATTTAAAAAAAAGTCTAAGCTTAAAGTAAACAGAAAAAAGTTAAACTTCGTTTTTGGGCACCGCTCCTTTTCACAAGTCTTTCGAAGTTGCAAATTTTATTCTGGACTACAAGTATAATGGTACTCTATCAATTTACCAAAATGCAACGACAACTGTTTGCTTTGTTGCAACGCAGGCTTTAGTGGTTAGTCATCTGATAGAAAGTAAAGATCTATACAACAGAAACAAAACATGATACGTCTAAGTAAAGTCGGCTACGCACTCGTTGTTGTGGCGCAATCGATAGCATACTTTTTGTTTTTGTCGTCCTTAACAAATCGCACGTTCCAGCACGCAATACCATTTGATTTGTTATAAAATATAACATGGAGTGTATCATTTACAGCATCTGGAGGTGGTGGTAGTGCAGGGTCACAGTCAGGATCTGGTGCTGCTGGTAATGACGTATTACAAACTTGTTAAAATACAATATTAAATAATAAATTGTCAGACTGTATCCTATAGATCGTATTGGTTAATGGATGATCAACCAATCTATTTATTTACAAAAAATGCAGAAAATATTAACTGTATACTTGATCCGATTATTTTCAAGTATCAATTAGTACTAACTAGCTAAGTTTCGCTAATTTTCATACAATTTTAGAAAAATGCCACCTAAATCGGCAACATCTGTGAACAACGCTGTGCTCTTATTGTTCCTGCTATAACGGTGCTATAACACCCTTATGTCTAACTTTTTTTCATCTTCAAACAACAAAAATTTAACTAAATAGATTGATTCGTCTTGAATATAAAACTGGCCATTTATTACAACAGTTTTAAAGATTTTATAACGAATTCACACTTAATATAAAATGCAAATATACTTTAACTTATTTTCAGCAACTGGTGGCAGTGCATCTTCTGGTTCAAGCTCTGGCGCTTCTGGTAAATAATTAACAACATGATAATTACAAACAATACCTTTAAAAAGTGAATTTAGTTATTAACGGTACTCGATTACGAAAATAATATTCGTAATGTATTGCCCACAGCATCTGGAGGGAAGGGCAAAGGAGGTTCAAAGCCAGGCAGGCCTGGCAGACCTGGCAGACCTGGCAGACCTGGCAAACCTGGCAAACCTGGCAAGCCTGGCAAGCCTGGTAATTAATATTTTAATAATAAATGTATTGATGCAAAGTATAATTATATATAGAAGCGGACTAACCGGGGCGTGGAAAGGCCGGACCGCAATATTTTTAGTACTAGTTACAGCAATCGAAGTTTAAATGTCGAACAGAGATTTCTGTGTGTTTCAGATAAAATATATGACCAGCTAAAATAATAATATACATAAACTTTGACGCGACGAGCGAACTCATACCTTATCAATTGCAATTGCAGTATTATGTGGTCAATTGTTACATTTAAATGATATTTTACACTGGTTCTATTTATAAAAGCTGTACAAAAACTAGTAAAAAATCAATACTGTATCGTGATTTTTCGGCGTATACAGACGATATGAACTATGAAGCAATACTGCATTGGAAATGTGTTTAAAAGTCGGCGCCCCCTGCGTTTCTTAACTTTTGGCAGCGTAGAAACGTCTGTGCCATTTTTAAGTATAAAAAAATACTTCAAAAAGTTGCACTCCCCAACTCTTTGCAGTGAAGGTACATCGGTGCGATTCCTCATTGTTAAAGAAAATACAACAACCTCCCCCCTTCACCGCCACCCCTGCGGACCCGGAAGGCACCACTTAGCTTTGCCAGCCGGCGCTTAGTCCGCCACTGATTTGGTTGAGAATTATCCATGAGATCTGGATTACGTAAAGCTAATCAGTATTGTATTGTTTATAGGATCTGGATCTGGATTTGGCAATGGAGGATATTCTTACATACTATAAAATATACGTTGCGTTTGTCGGTCTGTCTGTTTGCGATAAATTCAAGAACTATTAATCCGATTGTTTTGCGCTATTACCTTATGAGTACATGTACGATACAAGATGAATGTTTCACAATTTGTTAAGGTTAGTGACGCACATAGGTGGCGCCACAGGCTGAAGGTAAAAAAACATAAGAAATATGGATCGTTTGATCGGTGATTAACTTAACCTACCCGTTATATAATTACAGCACGTCTCAATTTCGCTTAAGGTCGCTTTTTTAAGAGATGGTTTTGTAAAATATTAACAAAAATTATTTAAATACCCAAACTAAAAAGCGAAAAGCCAAAGGTATGACGAATAAAAAAAAACTTGACTGTTACTAAGATACCTTTTATCGTTGACAGCATCCGAAAGTGGAAACAGTGCGGCCACAGTGGGTTCGAGCTCTGGAGCTGGTAAGGAAACCAAATTTTTATCAAGAGGAGATTGTTCTGTTTAGTGGGTGCTTTAGTCCCTATAGCGAATCGATAAATAAACTTCGCATATTGGGCTAATAAATGTTGACCAGCCATCGACATGTAAGAGAAGATAACTTCTCCAGAATCTAATCATTATTTTTGTGTGTTACATTCTAATATACGCCTAGTATATAAATTTAGTCACAAAATATTTTGAAAATTTAGTAATACTCAATAGTATTTTTTATTATGTTTCAAATATAATAATAAAAAGTCCAAATGAGCTTTCAAATAGGAAAGACAATGATTATTCCTTAAAATCGGTTATGACTACAAACTGTGACCAATGACCGATTAACTGAATGTATCGTTGACAGTGTCCGGAGGTGGAAATAGTGCGGCAGCTACGGGCACGGGCTCTGCGGCTAGTGGTAAGAAAATAATTGAAAATTATTACTTATTTCAAGAAAATAAAATAATAGAAAAGTTATGATATTTCAAGCGTTTTTGCAAATATGTCCATCGATTTCTTTTAATAGCTCTACTATCTATAAATATTCTGGCCAATAATATTAAATTTATTGTTTACAGGTTATGGTGATGGCAGCAGTGCGGGGGCAGCGGGTGCAAGCTCGGCAACTGGTAAGAAAAAAATATTATAAAATTACTATTTTTGATAATACTCACCTGTACCCAGTACATCAGCTTTATTGGGATTCAAGTGATTATTTAAAGTTACTTTGACCAATAATAAATTTGTAAATATAAATTTGTCGTTAATAGCATCCGGAGATGGAAAAACTGCATCGGCTGGAAGTTCCGGTTCCGCGGCTGGTGGTAAGAAAATATTTCCAAGTTACTTTTTCACCGACAACAAATAATTTATTATCGTAACAAAAATTCAAACAGTACATAATAATATATCGCAAACACTTTTATATGACGCCGAGATCGCGGGTTCGATTCCCACTTAAGACAAATCTTTGTGTGCATGAACATGGGGGTTTGTCTTAGTCTGGGTGTTTCTATGTATAATAAGTATTTATTTACAAAAGAAAAGTATATATGTAGTAGTATCAGTTATTCTAGTACCCATAGTACAAGCTCTGCTTAGTTGGGACTAGATGGTGTTGTGTGTAAGTTGTGAGATATTTATTTATTTATATAATGTTTTTTTTATTTTTACTATGATAAAAATAATATAATTTATTGTATCGTTGACAGCGTCCAATGGTAATAATAATGCGGCAGCAGCAGGCACCGGCTCTTCAGCTGCAAGTAAGATACTAAATATCCAACTTTCGACATAAAATGTAATGTGCTGTTAAAAGTTTTGCTAATGCCTGCTACAAACGTTGCGATTATAAAGTAGGAATAAATCTGAACAGACCGATCTAAGCAGATTTATCGATCGTGTGTATGATAATATCATTTTGATGCTTAATACTCACTATCAATAAATTGACTTAGAACAGTTTGAAGACTCGAAACAGATTTATCGCTATAATGTAAAAAAAATTGGCAAATACAACTTATCACCTATTTGATAAATTTGAAAAATTGTCAATAAAACAGACAGATGAATACTCAACAAAAATTCTAAGTATCGTTGACCATTTTGACCAAATCTAAATTAATCGTTGACAGCGTCCGGCAACGGATCAGGTGCAGCGGCTGGCAATTCGGGCTCTGCGGCTAGTGGTAAGGAAATATTTTTAGTAGATATTTGATATTTTTTGATCATTTAATTATATTATATATTGCCCTGAATATGACTAACATAAAATGAAAGCATTATTGAACACAATATCTTAGAACTTTAGCAATGCAGCAACCTTGAAATTTGAATATGAATAATAATAAAATATTCAAATTGGTGTAATATGTGGCAAAACTAGTTATGGCTGAACATGAAAAAATGCTTGTTAGTAACTTTAATCTTATTGATTAAAGTTACTAACAAGCATTTTTTACTTAATTTATTGTTAACAGCGACCAGTGGTAACAATAGTGCGGCGGCAGCAGGCACCGGCTCTTCAGCTGCAAGTAAGATACTAAAAGTCCAATTTTAGTCCAAAAGCAATTATACATGGTGGATGCGACATAGCGAAAGATTTGCAAAATGCAGTTTCTAGCACTAGATAGAATGACTCAGGCGAAAGTTTAATATGTACAATACATGCGTATTAGGAGGGAAAGCTAAAAAATTCAAAGATTTGGAATATGATATCACGTGCCATCTACACGCATTTATAACCATCCAACGGTGGCAAAAAAAAAGGATCGCCAATATTTACTAAAAACATTGTTTAAGTTTAATGTGATTTCATGAGACATGTATGCTGCGCCTTAACTTATTTAGAGCAATCTTTTTATTTGCTAGCCAGGAAGGATGATCACCAAAGAAATTTCATTTTTTATACTTATTCTTAGAAACTTTTTGAGATCACATTATTCCTGCTGCAATTGGAGCAATTTTGCAACATCTTCTTTTCGACACTTTTTAGTATACAAAATCATTACATTTGATCTTTTATCAATCGATTTATCACGGCAAACAATTATTAGACATTTAAAGTTTAGTCAAATGATTTAAGACAACAAATATAAAGTCAAATAATATTATAAAAGCCAATAAAAATTTAACTTTTTAATGTTTAAATTTGATGTATATATATGCGTACTTCTTTATAAAGTTATGAGCTTGGATTTGTCTGATACAAGGAAAATGTGTATGGTGTTCATAACCATAATATAAAAGAAAAACGATGCTAAAGTTGGAAGGAGTGAAATCGAGATAGAAAAAGTTATAATATACACATGATCGATTAATTTGCGGCGATCGATCTGAAAAGTTTTGACGCTACGATATAGAAGTAACATGAGTAGCAGGCATAAAAGCAACCTGATTTAAACCGATCAGAAAACTGTTGCAAGTATGACTTGTAAATTGTTTGGTTGATTAAAGGTCGGTTAGGTTAATTTAAAATTGCGACGACACAACGCCAGCAATTTCCAAAAACAATATGAATGTCAAATTTACTCAGTAACTACTATCAGAATAGTGAGAAGAAGCAATATATAATAAAATATAATAAAAATCTGAGCAATTAAATATTGTATTTTAAAATCAAATTTAATGTACTAATAGATTGTACTCTAATTGTATTTTTTGTAAACTAGTAAAAATAAATATTAACCTACCTTTGAATTAAATGACCCCACCCCAATGTTATATTTTTCGGAAAATGTGAAATTCTTTTAATGTATGAACCGTTGGCAATGAACACTGACTATGATGGAAGCTATGGATTTAATCAATTTCGCTACGCCGCATACTTCTTGTATATGCTGTTCAAAGTTCATAATGCCCAATAAACTCGTTACTATTTATCGTAGCGATAAGTCTGTACATACCAATTTTCGCAAATTTAAGGAGCGTGTTTATGATAAATCTTTGTCGATTATCATTACGATCTATCATACACATGATCAGTAAATTTGCGGAGATCCAGCTACAAATTTTTAAGGCTACGATATAGTAATAACATGTGTAGCGGGCATTAAGACCACGTTTCAAAAATCTATTGCAAGTATGACTTATAAATTGTATAGTGCATTTTAAAAATAGGCTTAAATAAAAACCAAAGAACACGCTTAAGCACTAAAACTAAATTTATCGTTGACAGCGTCCGGAGGTGGAAAAGGTGGTAGTGCGGCTGGAAGTAAAAAAAAAATTAAGTTACACATTTCATTGACTAATAAAAGAAGGACTGTATGTCATAGTATATACAGAACGATTTTTCTATGCAGTCCGATGTGAAAGTTCTTATTCAGTGCATTATCTTCCCTCAATATGGCTAAGTTAGAATTAACTCATAAAAGTTATTAGTATTTTATGTATAATGTAGCCATTTTTATTAAAATTTGATAAAAAAAATACTTAATTAATTGTTGACAGCGTCCAGTGGAAACAATAGCGCGGCAACAGCAGGAACCGGCTCTTCAGCTGCAAGTAAGATACTAAACGTCCAAATTTTGGTCTTATAAAATATAATGCAGGGTGGATGCGACATAGCGATATTGAGTAAAACCACATCCTCCATACATGATAAGTATTTTTATCTACCGAACAACTTCGATGACCGCAATGTTTAATTCGTTAAGTAAACGTGAAATTCTTTTTAACGTTGCTAATGTTTGAACCGTTGGAAAAAAATACTGACTATGATGGAAGCTATTGATTTAAAAAATGTCGCTATGTCTCATACACCTTGTATGTGCTGTTTAAAAATTGCCAATTATGCCCAATAAACACATTACAATAAACCGTAGCGATAAATCTGTACATAGCAATTTGCGCAAATTTATTGATCGTGTTTATAATAAATCTTTGTCATACACATGATCGATTAATATGCGGAGATCGATTTGAAAAGTTTTGACGCTACGATATAGAAGTAACTTGAGTAGCAGGCATAACAGCAACCTGTTTTAAACCTTAAAAAAACTGTTGCAAGTATGACTTGTAAATTATTTGATTGATTTAAAAATAGGCTTATAAACGGACGGTTCTGTTCATACTTAAAAAAATGTCAGGGTATTTCAACGCTAATACTGCTTTTATCGTTG
The DNA here is from genome assembly GCA_905147285.1 of Hypena proboscidalis. Classification (NCBI taxonomy): domain Eukaryota; kingdom Metazoa; phylum Arthropoda; class Insecta; order Lepidoptera; family Erebidae; genus Hypena; species Hypena proboscidalis. Next base: position 7,488,761 of record LR990132.1, read on the forward strand.
ACAGCTTCCGGAGATAGAAAAGGTGGGAGTACGGCTGGAAGTACGGGCACTGCGTCTGGTGGTAAAAAATATTTTTAAGTTACTCATTTCATTGACCAATAAAAACCAATAAAAGTAGGACTGTATATCATAATTTATTCAGAACCATTTTGTTGTGCAGTCCGGTGAGAAAGTTCTTTTATCCAGTACATATCTTCTTCAATTAGGTTTAGTTCGAATGAAGTCATGATAGTTTTTGGTATTTTATGTATAGTCACAGCCATTTTTGTTCAACTTTGTAAAATAATACTTAATTTATTGTTTACAGCGGCCAGTGGTAACAATAGCACGGCAACAGCAGGCACCGGCTCTTCAGCTACAAGTAAGATACTAAACGTCCAATTTTTGTTCTTATAAAAAATAATGCAGGGTGAATGCGACATAGCAACATTGAGTAAAACTACATCCTCCATTCATGATAAGTATTTCATATCTACCTTCACCGAACAACTTCGATTACCGCAATGTATAATTCATTCAGAAAATGTGAAATTATTTTTACCGTTACTAATGTTTAAACCGTTGGAAAAATACTGACTATGTTGAAGGCTATGGTTTTACAAAAATGTCGCTTTGTCTCATACACCTTGTATGTGCTGTTTAAAAATTGCAAATTATGCACAATAAACACTTTACAATGAATCGTAGCGATAAATCTGTACATAACAATTTGCGCAAATTTATTGATCGTGTTTATGATAAATCTTTATCATACACATGATCGATTAATTTGCGGAGAACGATCTGAAAAAAATTGAATGAATAACTATTGCAAGTATGACTTGTAAATTGTTTGGTTGATTCAAAAATAGGCTTATAAAACGGACAGTTCTATAAAAACTTTTAATATTGTAAGGTTATTTAAAAGCTTATACTGATTTTATCGTTGACAGCGTCCGGAGATGGAAATGGTAGTTCTGCTGGAAGTACGGGCACTGCGTCTGGTGGTAAAAATATTCTTAAGTTACTCATTTCATTGACTAATAAAAGTAGGACTGTATATCATAATATATTCAGAATCATTGTGTTGTGCATTCCGGTGTGAAATTTCTTTTATTCAGTACAGCTTTTGGTAGGTAATATATAGTTACAACCATTTTTGTTCTACTTTGTAAAATAAAACTTAATTTATTGTTTACAGCGGCCAGTGGTAACAATAGCGCGGCAACAGCAGGCACCGGCTCTTCGGCTGCAAGTAAGATACTAATTTAAACGTCCAATTTATGGTCTCATAAAAAATAATAAAGTGTAGATGCGACATAGCGACATTGATTAACTGTTCATACCAATTTATTAATCGTGTTTACGATAAATCTTTATAATATAGCTATTAAAAATAATTCAATTTACTTACTTTACAGCGTCTGGCACAGGCAGTGCAACCGCTTCAAGCTCAGGTTCTGCAGCTGCTGCTTCAGGTATAATCAATGTTATTTCCTTCAATTGTTAAGATTAGTTACGTTCTTTATATTATTCATTTCTAAATATTACTGAATCAAATTTGTAATACATGATTATTAATTATACTATTGGTGTTTCCAGGAGGTGGAACGAATAACACAGTAGGTGGAACAAATAACACAGGAGTAGGAATGAATAACACAGGAGGTGAAACAAATAACACAGGAGGTGGAACGAATAACACAGGAAATGAAACAAATAACACAGGAGGTGGAACGAATAACACAGGAGGTGAAACAAATAACACAGGAGGTGGAACGAATAACACAGGAGGTGGAACGAATAACACAGGAGGTGAAACAAATAACACAGGAGGTGGAACAAATAACACAGGAGGTGAAACAAATAACACAGGAGGTGGAACGAATAATACAGGAGGTGAAACAAATAACACAGGAGGTGGAACGAATAACACAGGAGGTGGAACGAATAACACAGGAGGTGAAACGAATAACACAGAAGGTGGAACGAATAACACAGGAGGTGGCACTAACAACATAGGAGGTGGAACCAATAACACAGGAGGTGGAACGAATAACACAGGAGGTGGAACGAATAACACAGGAGGTGAAACAAATAACACAGGAGGTGGAACAAATAACACAGGAGGTGGAACGAATAACACAGGAGGTGGAACGAATAACACAGGAGGTGGAACGAATAACACAGGAGGCGGAACGAATAATACAGGAAGTGAAACAAATAACACAGGAGGTGGAACGAATAACACAGGAGGTGGAACGAATAGCACAGGAGGTGAAACTAATAACACAGGAGGTGAAACAAATAACACAGGAGGTGGAACGAATAACACAGGAGGTGGCACGAACAACACAGGAGGTGGAACGAATAACACAGGAGGTGGAACGAATAACACAGGAGGTGGAACGAATAATACAGGAGGTGGAACGAATAACACAGGAGGTGGAACGAATAACACAGGAGGTGGCACTAAAAACACAGGAGGTGGAACGAATAACACAGGAGGTGGAACGAATAACACAGGAGGTGAAACAAATAACACAGGAGGTGAAACAAATAACACAGGAGGTGGAACGAATAACACAGGAGGTGGAACGAATAACACAGGAAGTGAAACAAATAACACAGGAGGTGGAACAAATAACACAGGAGGTGGAACGAATAACACAGGAGGTGGAACGAATAACACAGGAGGTGGAACGAATAACACAGGAGGCGGAACGAATAATACAGGAGGTGAAACAAATAACACAGGAGGTGGAACGAATAACACAGGAGGTGGAACGAATAGCACAGGAGGTGAAACTAATAACACAGGAGGTGAAACAAATAACACAGGAGGTGGAACGAATAACACAGGAGGTGGCACGAACAACACAGGAGGTGGAACGAATAACACAGGAGGTGGAACGAATAACACAGGAGGTGTAACGAATAATACAGGAGGTGGAACGAATAACACAGGAGGTGGAACGAATAACACAGGAGGTGACCGCAATGTTTAATTTATTCATAAAATGTGAAACTTTAGGACATAGTAGTACCATCTGTAGCCAGCATGAGAATCACCTTTTTAAAATCTTTTCAATAACTATTACTAGTATGACTTATAAATTGTTTGGTAAATTTAAAATGGACTTATAAACGGATAGCTCTATGAATACTCGAAAAATTGTTAGGTACCTACTTTAAACACTAATACTGATTTTTATCGTTGACAGCGTCTGGAGATGGAAAAGGTGGTAGTGCGGCTGGAAGTACGGCCACTGCGTCTAGTGGTAAAAATATTTTTAAGTTACTCATTTAATTGACTAATAAAAGGAGCACTTGGGGCGTATACCCAAGAGGTGCAGGTTCGAGTCCTGCTGGATTCTTAATTTTTCAACTTTAATATTACATAAAAGGAGGACTGTATATCATATTCATAATTTATTGTTTACAGCGGCCAGTGGTAACAATAGCGCGGCAACAGCAGGCACCGGCTCTTCAGCTGCAAGTAAGATACTAAACGTCCAATTTTTTAAGGTAGATAGGCACGCGTTTGTCCACGATCTCACCTGATGGTAAGTGATGATGCGGTCTACGGTGGAGCACGCTTACCTTTAGGATACCTATTAACTCTTGCTTTGAAGAGATCCAAATTGTACTCATGCGAAAATTCAGACTCGGGCAAAGCGTTCCATTCTTTGGCAGTTTGCTTAAGAAATGTAGAGGTGAAACGCTTAGTGTGTATTAGTGTAATATCTACCGTGAAGCGATGCCTGTATGCCGTTTGTCTGGTAGGCTGGTGATATAACGGGGAAGGAGGGATAAGGTTGTCTTGTTCCTTGGCACACTCTTCGAAATGTATCCTATAAAAACCGATAGGCTGACAACCTTGCAACGGTTCTCCAGACTTTGTAGTCAAGTATCCGTCAGATTGTAATCTCAGATGATTCTCTTTGCCCTCCTCTCGACTGACTAGAGAGCCACAAGTGGGTATTTGGCTGATCCGTACCACAGATGTGAACAGTACTCCACACACGACCGGACTTGCGCTTGATAGAGGTCGAGCAACTGCCCTGGTGTAAAATACTGTCTAGCTTTTTAGTGGTTAGTTGAGCTTTCGACTCAATATGTTAACCGAAATTAAGTTTCGAAGTAAGCGAGATACCGAGGATCTCAAGACGATCGGTTATTGGGAGAGATACATTTCGGAAGGTAGGGTGAATGGATTCCGTTAGATAAGACACGCCTGATTCTTACTAGCATTAAACGTGACTAACAGCCGTGGGTGACTCGGCCCACAAATATTTTGGTCTCATAAAAAAAAATGCAGGTTGGGTGCGACATAGCTACATTTCATTTTCATTTGTATTTAATTTTTTTTAAAACGAAAAAATATTTACCTTCATTGAATAACTTCGACGACCGCAATGAATAACTATAGCAAGTATGACTTGTAAATTGTTTGGTTGATTTAAAACTTGGCTTATAAACGGACAGTTCTATAAATACTTTAAAAATCTTAGGGTCTTTAAATGCTAATATTGATTTTATCGTTGACAGCGTCCGGAGACGGGAAAGGTGGGAGTGCGGCTGCAAGTACGGGCACTGCGTCTGGTGGTAAAAAAATATTCATAAGTTACTCATTTCATTGACTAATAAAAGAAGGACTGTATATCATAATATATTCAGAACCATTTTGTTGTGCGGTCCGGTGTGATAGTTCTTTTATTCAGTACATATCTTTCCTCAATTAGACTTAGTTCCAATCAAGTCATGATAGCTTTTGGTATTTTGTGTACAGTCACAGCCATTTTTGTTCAACTTTGAAAAATAATACTTAATTTTTTGTTTGCAGCGGCCATTGGTAACAATAGTGCGGCAACAGCAGGAACCGGCTCTTCAGCGGCAAGTAAGATACTAAACGTCCAAATTTTGGTTTAATACAAAATAATTTAGGGTGGATGCGACATAGCGACATTGAGTAAAACCACATCCTCCATACAAGATAAGTATTTCATATTTACCTTCACCCAACAACTTCTAATTCGTTGCGGAAAGTGAAACTTTTGAACCTTGTAGTACTATCTGTAGCCGAAATAAGAATCACTTATTTAGAACCCTTCAAGTACGACTTGTAAATTATTTGGTTGATTTAAAAAAAGGGCTTATAAACGGACAGTTCTATTTATACTTAAAAAAAACAAATGGGTGTTTAAACGCTAATACTGATTTTATCGTTGACAGCGTCCGGAGACGGAAAAGGTGGCAATGCGGCTGGAAGTACGGGCACTGCGTCTGGTGGTAAAAATATTTTTAAAATACTCATTTCACAAACTTATAAAAGAAGGACTGCATATCATAATATATTCAGAACCATTTTGTTGTGCGGTCCGGTGTGAAAGTTTTTTTATTCAGTACATATCTTTTCTCAATTAGACTTGTTCCAATCAAGTCATGATGGCTTTTGGTATTTTGTGTACAGTCACAGCCATTTTTGTTCAACTTTGAAAAATAATACTTAATTTATTGTTTACAGCGGCCAGTGGTAACAATAGCGCGGCAACAGCAGGCACCGGCTCTTCAGCTGCAAGTAAGATACTAAACGTCAATGTTTTTGTCTTAAAAAATATAATGCAAGGTGGATGCGACATAGCGACATTGAGTAAAACCACATCCTCCATACATGATAAGTATTTCATATTTACCTTCACCGAGCAACTTCGTTGACCGCAATGTTTAATTCGTTCAGAAAATGTGAAACACAGACAGTTCTATTAATACTTAAAAAAAAAACAAATGGGTGTTTAAACACTAATACTGATTTTATCGTTGACAGCGTCCGGAGACGGAAAAGGTGGCAATGCGGCTGGAAGTACGGGCACTGCGTCTGGTGGTAAAAATATTTTAAAATACTCATTTCACAAACTTATAAAAGAAGGACTGCATATCATATTATATTCAGAACCATTTTGTTGTGCGGTCCGGTGTGAAAGCTCTTTTATTCAGTATATCTTTTCTCAATTAGACTTAGCTCCAATCAAATCATGATAGCTTTTGGTATTTTGTGTACAGTCACAGCCAGTTTTGTTCAACTTTGAAAAATAATACTTAATTTATTGTTTACAGCGGCCAGTGGTAATAATAGCGCGGCAACAGCAGGCACCGCCTCTTCAGCTGCAAGTAAGATACTAAATGTCCAATTTTTGATTTAAAACAAAATAATTTAGGGTGGATGCGACATAGCGACATTGAGTAAAACCACATCCTCCATACATGATAAGTATTTCATATTTACCTTCACCCAACAACTTCGTTGACCGCAATGTTTAATTCGTTGCGGAAAGTGAAACTTTTGGACAACGTAGTACCATCTGTATTCGGCATAAAAATCACATAATTAGATCCATTCTAACAACTATAGCAGGGAGAACTTGTAAATGGTTTGGCCGATTTAAAAATAAGCTTATAAACAAACAGTTCTATTCATACATATAAATAAACCTAAGGGTCTTTAAATGCTAATAATGATTATATCGTTGACAGCATCCGGAGACGGAAAAGGTGGGAGTGCGGCTGCAAGTACGGGCACTGCGTCTGGTGGTAAAAAAATATTCTTTAGTTACTCATTTCATTGACTAATAAAAGAAGGACTGTATATCATATTATATTCAGAACCATTTTGTTGTGCAGTCCGGTGTGTAAGTTTTATTATTCCGAACATATACCTTTCTTCAATTAGGCTTAGTTCGAATCAAGTCATGATAGCTTTGGTATTTTATGTACAGTCACAGCCATTTTTGTTCAACTTTGAAAAATAATACTTAATTTATTGTTTACAGCGGCCAGTGGTAACAACAGCGCGGCAACAGCAGGCACCGGATCTTCAGCTGCAAGTAAGATACTAAACGTCCAAAGTTTGGTTTAATACAAAATAATGCAGGGTGGATGCGACATTGCAACATTGAATAAAACCACATGCGCCATATAAGTATTTCATATTTACCTTCACCGAACAACTGCGATTACCGCAATGTTTAATTCGTTGCGAAAAATGAAACTTTTGTACCTTAAAGAACTATCTGTAGCCAGCATAAGAATCACTTATTTAGAACCCTTCAAAAACGACTTGTAAATTGTTTGGTTGATTTAAAAATAGGCTTATAAATGGACAGTTCTATTTATACCTAAAAAACAAAAGGGTCTTTAAACGCTTATACTGATTTTATCGTTGACAGCGTCCGGAGACGGAAAAGGTGGGAGCGCGGCTGGAAGTACGGGCACTGCGTCTGGTGGTAAAAATATTTTTAAAATACTCATTTCACAAACTTATAAAAGAAGGACTGCATATCATATTATATTCAGAACCATTTTGTTGTGCGGTCCGGTGTGAAAGTTTTTTTATTCAGTACATATCTTTTCTCAATAAGACTTAGTTCCTATCAAGTCATGATAGCTCTTGGTATTTTATGTACAGTCACAGCCATTTTTGTTCAACTTTGAAAAATAATACTTAATTTATTGTTTACAGCGGCCAGTGGTAACAACAGCGCGGCAACAGCAGGCACCGGATCTTCAGCTGCAAGTAAGATACTAAACGTCCAAAGTTTGGTTTAATACAAAATAATGCAGGGTGGATGCGACATTGCAACATTGAATAAAACCACATGCGCCATATAAGTATTTCATATTTACCTTCACCGAACAACTGCGATTACCGCAATGTTTAATTCGTTGCGAAAAATGAAACTTTTGTACCTTAAAGAACTATCTGTAGCCGGCATAAGAATCACTTATTTAGAACCCTTCAAAAACGACTTGTAAATTGTTTGGTTGATTTAAAAAAAGGGCTTATAAACGGACAGTTCTATTCATACTTAAAAAAAGCAAAAGGGTGTTTAAACGCTAATACTGATTTTATCGTTGACAGCGTCCGGAGACGGAAAAGGTGGCAATGCGGCTGGAAGTACGGGCACTGCGTCTGGTGGTAAAAATATTCTTAAGTTACTCATTTCATTGACTAATAAATGGAGGACTGTATATCATAATATATTCAAAACCATTTTGTTGTGCAGGCCGGTGTGAAAGTTCTTTTATTCAGAACATATAATATCTTTCTTCAATTAGGATTAATTCGAATCACGTCTTGATAGCTTTTGGTATTTTATGTATAGTGACAGCTATTTTTGTTCAACTTTGAGAAATAATACTTAATTTATTGTTAACAGCGGCCAGTGGTAACAACAGCGCGGCAACAGCAGGCACCGGCTCTTCAGCTGCAAGTAAGATACTAAACGTCATTTTTTTGTCTTATAAAATATAATGCAAGGTGGATGCGACATAGCGACATTGAGTAAAACCACATCCTCCATACATGATAAGTATTTCATATTTACCTTCACCGAACAACTTCGTTGACCGCAATGTTTAAATAGTTTAGAAAATGTGAAACACAGACAGTTCTATTTATACTTGAAAAAAAAAACAAATGGGTGTTTAAACGCTAATACTGATTTAATTGTTGACAGCGTCCGGAGACGGAAAAGGTGGGAGCGCGGCTGGAAGTACGGGCACTGCGACTGGTGGTAAAAAAATATTCTTAAGTTACTCATTTCATTGACCAATAAAAGAAGGACTGTATAATTATCATAATATATTCAGAACCATTTTGTTGTGCAGCCCGGTGTGAAATTTCTTTTATCCAGTACATACCTTTTTCAATTAGGCTTAGTTCGAATTAAGTCATAATAGCTTTTGGTATTGTATGTACAGGCTTAGCCATTTTTGTTCAACTTTGAAAAATAATACTAATTCATTGTTAACAGCGGCCAGTGGTAACAATAGCGCGGCTACAGCAGGCACTGGCTCTTCAGCTGCAAGTAAGATACAAAACGTAAAATTTTTTGTCTTATAAAATATAATGCAAGGTGGATGCGACATAGCGACATTGAGTAAAACCACATCCTCCATACATGATAAGTATTTCATATTTACCTTCACCGAACAACTTCGATCACCGCAATGTTTAATTCGTTCAAAAAATGTGAAACTTTTGGACATAGACTTATAAACGGACAGTGCTATTCATACATATAAATCAACCTAAGGGTCTTTAAACGCTAATACTGATTTTATCGTTGACAGCATCCGGAGACGGAAAAGGTGGGAATGCGGCTGGAAGTACGAGCACTGCGTCTGGTGGTAAAAATATTCTTAAGTTACTCATTTCATTGACTAATAAATGGAGCACTGTATATCATAATATATTCAAAACCATTTTGTTGTGCAGGCCGGTGTGAAAGTTCTTTTATTCAGAACATATAATATCTTTCTTCAATTAGGATTAATTCGAATCAAGTCTTGATAGCTTTTGGTATTTTATGTATAGTGACAGCCATTTTTGTTCAACTTTGAAAAATAATACTTAATTTATTGTTAACAGCGGCCAGTGGTAACAACAGCGCGGCAACAGCAGGCACCGGATCTTCAGCTGCCAGTAAGATACTAAACGTCCAAAGTTTGGTTTAATACAAAATAATTTAGGGTGGATGCGACATAGCGACATTGAGTAAAACCACATCCTCCATACATGATAAGTACAACCGAACAACTAAAAGATCACCGAACAACTTCGTTGACCGCAATGTTCAATTCGTTGTGGAAAGTGAAACTTTTGGACAACGTAGTACCATCTATAGCCGGCATAAAAATCACATAATTAGATCCATTCTAACAACTATTGCAATTAGAACTTGTAAATGGTTTGGTTGATTTAAACATAGACTTATAAACGGACAGTTATATTCATACATATAAACCAACCTAAGGGTCTTTAAACGCTAATATTGATTTTATCGTTGACAGCGTCCGGAGACGGAAAAGGTGGCAATGCGGCTGGAAGTACGGGCACTGCGTCTGGTGGTAAAAATGTTCTTAAGTTACTCATTTCATTGACTAATAAATGGAGGACTGTATATCATAATATATTTAAAACCATTTTGTTGTGCAGGCCGGTGTGAAAGTTCTTTTATTCAGAACATATAATATCTTTCTTCAATTAGGATTAATTCGAATCAAGTCTTGATAGCTTTTGGTATTTTATGTATAGTGACAGCCATTTTTGTTCTACTTTGAAAAATAATACTTAATTTATTGTTAACAGCGGCCAGTGGTAACAACAGCGCGGCAACAGCAGGCACCGGCTCTTCAGCTGCAAGTAAGATACTAAACGTCATTTTTTTTGTCTTATAAAATATAATGCAAGGTGGATGCGACATAGCGACCTTGAGTAAAACCACATCCTCCATACATGATAAGTATTTCATATTTACCTTCACCGAACAACTTCGTTGACCGCAATGTTTAAATAGTTTAGAAAATGTGAAACACAGACAGTTCTATTTATACTTGAAAAAAAAAACAAATGGGTGTTTAAACGCTAATACTGATTTTATCGTTGACAGCGTCCGGAGACGGAAAAGGTGGGAGCGCGGCTGGAAGTACGGGCACTGCGTCTGGTGGTAAAAAAATATTCTTAAGTTACTCATTTCATTGACCAATAAAAGAAGGACTGTATAATTATCATAATATATTCAGAACCATTTTGTTGTGCAGCCCAGTGTGAAATTTCTTTTATCCAGTACATACCTTTTTCAATTAGGCTTAGTTCGAATTAAGTCATAATAGCTTTTGGTATTGTATGTACAGGCTTAGCCATTTTTGTTCAACTTTGAAAAATAATACTAATTCATTGTTAACAGCGGCCAGTGGTAACAATAGCGCGGCTACAGCAGGCACTGGCTCTTCAGCTGCAAGTAAGATACAAAACGTCAAATTTTTTGTCTTATAAAATATAATGCAAGGTGGATGCGACATAGCGACATTGAGTAAAACCACATCCTCCATACATGATAAGTATTTCATATTTACCTTCACTGAACAACTTCGTTGACCGCAATGTTTAATTCGTTGTGGAAAGTGAAACTTTTGGACAACGTAGTATCATCTGTAGCCGGTATAAAAATCACATAATTAGATCCATTCTAACAACTATAGCAAGTAGAACTTGTAAATGGTTTGGTTGATTTAAAAATAGGCTTGTAAACGGACAGTTCTATTCATACATATAAATCAACCTAAGGGTCTTTAAACGCTAATACTGATTTTATCGTTGACAGCATCCGGAGACGGAAAAGGTGGGAATGCGGCTGGAAGTACGAGCACTGCGTCTGGTGGTAAAAAAATATTCTTAAGTTACTCATTTTATTGACTAACAAAAGAAGGACTGTATATCATAATATATACAGAACCATTTTGTTATGCAGTCCGGTGTGAAAGTTCTTTTATTCAGTACATACCTTTTTCAATTAGGCTTAGTTTGAATTAAGTCATGATAGCTTTTGGTATTTTATGTACAGGCACAGCCATTTTTGTTCAACTTTGAAAAATAATACTTAGTTCATTGTTTACAGCGGCCAGTGGTAAAAATAGCGCGGCAACAGCAGGCACCGGCTCTTCAGCTGCAAGTAAGATACTAAACGTCAAATTTTTGGTTCTATAAAATATAATGCAGGGTAGATGCGACATAGCGACATTGAGTAAAACCACATCCTCCATACATGATAAGTATTTTATATTTACCTTCACCGAACAACTTCGTTGACCGCAATGTTTAAATAGTTTAGAAAATGTGAAACACAGACAGTTCTATTTATACTTGAAAAAAAAACAAATGGGTGTTTAAACGCTAATACTGATTTTATCGTTGACAGCGTCCGGAGACGGAAAAGGTGGGAGCGCGGCTGGAAGTACGGGCACTGCGTCTGGTGGTAAAAAAATATTTTTAGGTTACTCTTTTCATTGGCCAATAAAAGGAGGACTGTATAATTATCATAATATATTCAGAACCATTTTGTTGTGCAGCCCGGTGTGAAATTTCTTTTATCCAGTACATACCTTTTTCAATTAGGCTTAGTTCGAATTAAGTCATAATATCTTTTGGTATTGTATGTACAGGCTTAGCCATTTTTGTTCAACTTTGAAAAATAATACTAATTCATTGTTAACAGCGGCCAGTGGTAACAATACCGCGGCAACAGCAGGCACTGGCTCTTCAGCTGCAAGTAAGATACAAAACGTCAAATTTTTTGTCTCATAAAATATAATGCAAGGTGGATGCGACATAGCGACATTGAGTAAAACCACATCCTCCATACATGATAAGTATTTCATATTTACCTTCACTGAACAACTTCGTTGACCGCAATGTTTAATTCGTTGTGGAAAGTGAAACTTTTGGACAACGTAGTATCATCTGTAGCCGGTATAAAAATCACATAATTAGATCCATTCTAACAACTATAGCAAGTAGAACTTGTAAATGGTTTGGTTGATTTAAAAATAGGCTTGTAAACGGACAGTTCTATTCATACATATAAATCAACCTAAGGGTCTTTAAACGCTAATACTGATTTTATCGTTGACAGCATCCGGAGACGGAAAAGGTGGGAATGCGGCTGGAAGTACGAGCACTGCGTCTGGTGGTAAAAAAATATTCTTAAGTTACTCATTTTATTGACTAACAAAAGAAGGACTGTATATCATAATATATACAGAACCATTTTGTTATGCAGTCCGGTGTGAAAGTTCTTTTATTCAGTACATACCTTTTTCAATTAGGCTTAGTTTGAATTAAGTCATGATAGCTTTTGGTATTTTATGTACAGGCACAGCCATTTTTGTTCAACTTTGAAAAATAATACTTAGTTCATTGTTTACAGCGGCCAGTGGTAAAAATAGCGCGGCAACAGCAGGCACCGGCTCTTCAGCTGCAAGTAAGATACTAAACGTCAAATTTTTGGTTCTATAAAATATAATGCAGGGTAGATGCGACATAGCGACATTGAGTAAAACCACATCCTCCATACATGATAAGTATTTTATATTTACCTTCACCGAACAACTTCGTTGACCGCAATGTTTAAATAGTTTAGAAAATGTGAAACACAGACAGTTCTATTTATACTTGAAAAAAAAACAAATGGGTGTTTAAACGCTAATACTGATTTTATCGTTGACAGCGTCCGGAGACGGAAAAGGTGGGAGCGCGGCTGGAAGTACGGGCACTGCGTCTGGTGGTAAAAAAATATTTTTAGGTTACTCTTTTCATTGGCCAATAAAAGGAGGACTGTATAATTATCATAATATATTCAGAACCATTTTGTTGTGCAGCCCGGTGTGAAATTTCTTTTATCCAGTACATACCTTTTTCAATTAGGCTTAGTTCGAATTAAGTCATAATATCTTTTGGTATTGTATGTACAGGCTTAGCCATTTTTGTTCAACTTTGAAAAATAATACTAATTCATTGTTAACAGCGGCCAGTGGTAACAATACCGCGGCAACAGCAGGCACTGGCTCTTCAGCTGCAAGTAAGATACAAAACGTCAAATTTTTTGTCTCATAAAATATAATGCAAGGTGGATGCGACATAGCGACATTGAGTAAAACCACATCCTCCATACATGATAAGTATTTCATATTTACCTTCACTGAACAACTTCGTTGACCGCAATGTTTAATTCGTTGTGGAAAGTGAAACTTTTGGACAACGTAGTATCATCTGTAGCCGGTATAAAAATCACATAATTAGATCCATTCTAACAACTATAGCAAGTAGAACTTGTAAATGGTTTGGTTGATTTAAAAATAGGCTTGTAAACGGACAGTTCTATTCATACATATAAATCAACCTAAGGGTCTTTAAACGCTAATACTGATTTTATCGTTGACAGCATCCGGAGACGGAAAAGGTGGGAATGCGGCTGGAAGTACGAGCACTGCGTCTGGTGGTAAAAAAATATTCTTAAGTTACTCATTTTATTGACTAACAAAAGAAGGACTGTATATCATAATATATACAGAACCATTTTGTTATGCAGTCCGGTGTGAAAGTTCTTTTATTCAGTACATACCTTTTTCAATTAGGCTTAGTTCGAATTAAGTCATGATAGCTTTTGGTATTTTATGTACAGGCACAGCCATTTTTGTTCAACTTTGAAAAATAATACTTAGTTCATTGTTTACAGCGGCCAGTGGTAAAAATAGCGCGGCAACAGCAGGCACCGGCTCTTCAGCTGCAAGTAAGATACTAAACGTCAAATTTTTGGTTCTATAAAATATAATGCAGGGTAGATGCGACATAGCGACATTGAGTAAAACCACATCCTCCATACATGATAAGTATTTTATATTTACCTTCACCGAACAACTTCGTTGACCGCAATGTTTAAATAGTTTAGAAAATGTGAAACACAGACAGTTCTATTTATACTTGAAAAAAAAACAAATGGGTGTTTAAACGCTAATACTGATTTTATCGTTGACAGCGTCCGGAGACGGAAAAGGTGGGAGCGCGGCTGGAAGTACGGGCACTGCGTCTGGTGGTAAAAAAATATTTTTAGGTTACTCTTTTCATTGGCCAATAAAAGGAGGACTGTATAATTATCATAATATATTCAGAACCATTTTGTTGTGCAGCCCGGTGTGAAATTTCTTTTATCCAGTACATACCTTTTTCAATTAGGCTTAGTTCGAATTAAGTCATAATATCTTTTGGTATTGTATGTACAGGCTTAGCCATTTTTGTTCAACTTTGAAAAATAATACTAATTCATTGTTAACAGCGGCCAGTGGTAACAATACCGCGGCAACAGCAGGCACTGGCTCTTCAGCTGCAAGTAAGATACAAAACGTCAAATTTTTTGTCTCATAAAATATAATGCAAGGTGGATGCGACATAGCGACATTGAGTAAAACCACATCCTCCATACATGATAAGTATTTCATATTTACCTTCACCGAACAACTTCGATCACCGCAATGTTTAATTCGTTCAAAAAATGTGAAACTTTTGGACATTGTAGTACCATCTGTAGCCGGCATAAAAATCACTTATTTAGAACCATTCAAGTACGGCTTGTAAATTTTTGGTTGTTTTAAAAATATGCTTATAAACGGACAGTTCTATTAATACTTAAAAAACAAAAGGGTCTTTAAACGCTTATACTGATTTTATCGTTGACAGCGTCCGGAGACGGAAAAGGTGGCAATGCGGCTGGAAGTACGGGCACTGCGTCTGGTGGTAAAAATATTTTTAAGTTATTCTTTTCATTGACCAATAAAAGGAGGACTGTATATCATATTATATTCAGAATCATTTTGTTGTGCAGTCCGGTGTGAAAGTTTTTTTATCTAGTACATACCGTGTTCAATTAGGCTTAGTTCGAATCAAGTCATGATAGCTTTTGGTATTTTGTGTATAGTAACAGCCATTTTTGTTCAACTTTGAAAAATAATACTTAATTTATTGTTTACAGCGGCCAGTGGTAACAATAGCGCGGCAACAGCAGGAACCGGCTCTTCAGCGGCAAGTAAGATACTAAACGTCCAAATTTTGGTTTAATACAAAATAATGCAGGGTGGATGCGACATTGCAGCATTGAATAAAACCACATCCTCCATACATGATAAGTATTTCATATTTACCTTCACTGAACAACTTCGTTGACCGCAATGTTTAATTCGTTGCGGAAAGTGAATCTTTTGGACAACGTAGTATCATCTGTAGCCGGTATAAAAATCACATAATTAGATCCATTCTAACAACTATAGCAAGTAGAACTTGTAAATGGTTTGGTTGATTTAAAAATAGGCTTGTAAACGGACAGTTCTATTCATACATATAAATCAACCTAAGGGTCTTTAAACGCTAATACTGATTTTATCGTTGACAGCGTCCGGAGATGGAAAAGGTGCAGCTGGAAGTTCGAGCTCTGCGGCTGGGGGTGAGGAAATATTTTTAATTTTAAAGTGCGGAGCTAGAAGTCCGGTAGACCAAATATTTAATGAATTTGTTTTGGACCCACTCTAATTATTTTTATTGATAGTTGTGGTGGTGCGGTAGTGTGGCAGCAGCAAATGCTTCTATGAACCGTGACCTCGATCAACAGTGCTTTTTTGAACCGAAATATCTTGAAAGTATCACTTGTGTTTTCTTTATAAAGTAGAGACGTGCAATAGTATCTTTGTATTAAATTCCAAGTTTGAGCCACGAAAAAGTTAAAAGTACTTTATTTAATTCACAAAATAATAACATTTTCTCACTTTACAGCGTCTGGCACAGGGGGAGCGACCGCTTCAAGCTCAAGTTCCGCAGCTGCTGCTTCAGGTATAATCAATGTTATTGCCTTCAATTGTTAAGATTAGTTACGTTCATAATATTATTCATTTCTAAATATTACTGAATCAAATTTGTAATACATGATGATTAATTATACTCGGTGTTTTCAGGAGGCGGAACAAACAACACGGGAGGTGGAATGAATAACACTGGAGGTGGAACAAATAACACAGGTGGAGGAACAAATAACACAGGCGGAGGAACAAATAACACAGGTGGAGGAACGAATAACACAGGAGGTGTAACGAATAATACAGGAGGTGGAACGAATAACACAGGAGGTGGAACGAATAACACAGGAGGTGGCACGAATAACACAGGAGGTGGCACGAATAACACAGAAGGTGGAACGAATAACACAGGTGGTGGAACGAATAACACAGGAGGTGGCACGAATAACACAGGAGGTGAAACGAATAACACAGGAGGTGGCACAAATAACACAGAAGGTGGCACGAATAACACAGGAGGTGGAACGAATAACACAGGAGGTGGAACGAATAACACAGGAGGTGGCACGAATAACACAGGAGGTGGCACGAATAATACAGGCGGAGGAACAAATAATACAGGAGGTGCAACGAATAACACAGGAGGTGGAACGAATAACACAGGAGGTGGCACGAATAACACAGGAGGTGGAACGAATAACACAGAAGGTGGCACGAATAACACAGGAGGTGGCACGAATAACACAGGAGGTGGCACAAATAACACAGGAGGTGAAACAAATAACACAGGAGGTGGAACGAATAATACAGGCGGAGGAACAAATAATACAGGTGAAGGAACAAATAACACGGGAGGTGGAACGAATAACACAGGAGGTGGCACGAATAACACAGGAGGTGCAACGAATAATACAGGAGGTGGAACGAATAATACAGGAGGTGGAACGAATAACACAGGAGGTGGAACGAATAACACAGGAGGTGGCACGAATAATACAGGCGGAGGCACGAATAACACAGAAGGTGAAACAAATAACACAGGAGGTGAAACAAATAACACAGGAGGTGGCACGAATAACACAGGAGGTGGAACGAATAACACAGAAGGTGGCACGAATAACACAGGAGGTGGCACGAATAACACAGGAGGTGAAACGAATAACACAGAAGGTGGAACAAATAACACAGGAGGTGGAACGAATAACACAGGCGGAGGTACGAATAACACAGGAGGTGAAACGAATAACACCGGAGGTGGCACGAATAATACAGGCGGAGGAACAAATAATACAGGAGGTGCAACGAATAATACAGGAGGTGAAACGAATAACACAGGAGGTGGAACGAATAACACCGGAGGTGGAACGAATAACACAGGAGGTGGCACGAATAACACAGAAGGTGGAACGAATAATACAGGAGGTGGAACGAATAATACAGGCGGAGGAACAAATAATACAGGTGGAGGAACAAATAACACGGGAGGTGGAACGAATAACACAGGAGGTGGCACAAATAACACAGACTGTGACGATTTGTCACATGATGTTATCGACAAAAAAACGGGCAGAAAGTTAACACCGGGGGAGATCCGAAAAATAAATAAAGGTATGTCTTCTTGCTAAATAAAATTATTCAAGTAATAAAACATACTCAAATTAAGATATCACCTTGAAATTAATTACCGATTAATTAAAGTTGCGGTTCGATGTCAATCTCAAGATGATTGGATATTGGAAAGTAGGAGTCATGAAAAGAACTCCGTTGCTTACCATCAAGAATAAAATAAAATAAATAATTGTTATATTTTAAAGCAAATTTTAGCTTTGCTATGCATTTTTGTCTTTTATATGATATTAAAGTAGAAAAATTAAGAAGTTGAAAAAGATGATACGACGCTGGCTCAAAAGAATTAAGAAATTTCGAGTCTAGCAGCATACGAATCCATGGCTGAATTGGCAAAGCACTTGGGCGTATACCCAGGGGGTGCAAGTTCGAATCCTGCTGGATTCTTAATTTTTCAACTTAAATATTATATAAAAAAATAAATAATATTAATGAAATTCATTTACAGCTCATGCTAAGGAGTATATTCATACTCGCCGGGGCAAAGGAAGAAGAAAACGCCCGTCTAGGGGCCGAGGCCGAGGAAGAGGCCGAGGTCGGGGCCGCGGCCGAAATCGGGGCCGAGGACGAAGCCCAAACAAGGGCCCTAGAAGATTCAGAACTTGCACCTGCCCAGTGAAACGCTTTTAGTGAACAGGTTTGAAGTAACTTAGATTTTCCTGATCAATAATTATTAAATGAATTTATATCACACAACGCCATCTAGTCCCAAACTAATTAACAAAATTGACAGAACACTTTAATTTTAATACTGACGCTAGTCAGGTACCTTTTATAAATTTGAAGTAAACCTGCCTTTCTTCTACACTTGATACAAATTGGTACGGAGATAGTTCAAGACTACAAAAAAGAACTTTTAGTATATCTACTTTTCAATATATCGTTTTACCGCGCGGGTGGACACGCGTGCCAAAGCTAGCGTTTTATACATAATGCCATCGGATATGTTTGAAATCCAGTTATTATATTGTTTAGAAATATCTCTGTCATATCACTAGTTTGATGAGAGTTTGTAACCTCAATTAAAAGTCTATAAAAAGGTAATACCTACCATATTTACGCGGGCTTAAATAACGTACTAGAGGTAGGGCAGACAAGACTGCGAGGCATCGGTTATACAGCAATTTGTGTCTGTCTTCTTCTTAAGTATCATTGTCATTGCTTTGTTTATCTGAGTATGAAAATATTTGGTGCCAATATCCTGATGACAACTTTGCTCTGTTCTGATAGACACTTGTAACTAATATATGTAAATTACAACATGCTAAAATTGCATCCTTGTGGCGAATAAATGGTGTGGGTTATGAAAAAAAAGTATTTTGAAGCAACCGCGAGATGCCAGAACGGTATTTTCTTTTTAGATATATGATAAATCATCATTAAAAAAGTTTTCGGCCTTGCGGGTTAGTCAGATGGTTTGGCCACCTCTTAGACTATTATATACCTATTGTTCCCAATCGAACCATTTTGTATATTATTTGTACATATTTAGTTTTTTATAAGAATTTGCTTTTATGTTTTTAACAATTAAGTTTCTTGTCAGTCTTTTGGTTTTATCATTCTAGGTTCAGTGTTTTTCTTTAGTATATTTTCCTAATATAATTTATTCTCTTTCTGGTTTCTTTGTCTTAACCCAATCCACAACACCTATTTATCATCTTTCTTTTGCCTTATCTGTTACATAAGTTCCGAATTCCGAAATTTATTGAACTTTTTACAGGAGTAATCAAATTATACTATTAAGGCGCGATTATTTTTAATTTATTTCATTTTTTTATATTTCAGGTACATTCGAATGATAAAACATGAAACGATTGATTAAACACGACGGACGGCGGCTGTGACAAAGGATACCGAAAACATATTAATCCTAAACATTACAATGTATTCAGTAATGACTATTTTAATCCCAATATATTCAAGCAAGCAATGAAAATGTACATTTTGTTTTATTAAAAGCATAATCCTACTCTTACTCAAAGGTAAATGCGGCAATTTGTGACTTAACGAAAAAACTACATAACTGATAATGAAAGTTGCAGTTATAGCTTGTATTAACATAAATAGGCTACTTCTTATAGTAAAAACACAAACAATAATGAAATATAAAATATCAGCTATACATTTAAATAAGTTTGTTCACGGTAAACGGATAATCCCGCCATTATTTGAATATCAAAGGAACCCGTGATAAAAGATTCTATACGCATATACTGTATTTATACATACATAATAAAATACTATGAAAAACAGGGGATACACTGTTTCCGAAACTAAATCTAATTTAAAAGTACCTTCCTCTTACACAGGTTCTTTTCGGCTTAGACTAAATACAATCAAATTGAGGGCGTTGAATTCTTCTTTGATGTACCATCAGCAAAATTAATTTATTTGTTTTAAATCTCTATACATATTAGTATTATGGTTACAAAATTAGTATCATCATTTTTTTTTGTTGATGGTCCATAATGTATTTTCAACTTTAGTTGATACACAAATGTGTAGGTACTCACGTGTAAACATAAATCAATTTCTCTATAAGAAAGAGAGCTCCATGCCAGGTCCTTTTGTGGATTCCGTAGCACCTACAACGAGCCCCTATAGTTTCCATGGATATGTTTGTTAACTATACCGCCAAAGTAGTAAAATAAAATCTTAAAACGAAAAGACCTTTCTTATACATAAAGTGGAAATGTTTTTTTTTTCTCTTCTAAGGCATGGTATAAGTTAACATTAAATAGGTATTTTATAATCATTGAGAGGTTTCTAAGACTTTTTGATTTGGAGTGGGACTTTCTGAGAGTAGATCGTGCATAATACAAAAACCTTTGAAATCAATGACTTATTTGAAGTTCTATTTATTCAAAACAGGTAGTTCATCCTTTTTAGGTCGTTTTTTGTATCGACTAAATACGGAACCCTACATTGCGCGTGGCCTGACACGAATTAGGACGATTTTTTTTATTTACTCGACTCGTATTAAATTCTAATACTATACTTCGTCGAAAATAAAAACAAAACATACAAACGTTTAGCACATCAATGAATGTCGTTACTTATTAGACTTCTCTCAAACTTGTCTTTTTCAGCGATGTGTCGTACAGCAATTCTCCGACAGGTGCGCTCTCGAACGAGAATTTCGTTTAGGAGATGAAATGAACCATACGGGCCCATGGAAGTGGCTCACTACATCTGTGAAAATCTCATTTACCTTTACTACATACTTCCAATAATTCTTTTGGGACATGAAAAACTTGTGTGCAGATTTACCACAGCGAATTTGATATGTCAAATATAGTCTTTATTCTCAAAAATACAGATTCGCAAAAAATGGCCATGCCAAATGAAGGCAAAGTATCTTAAATATGGAACATAGGAGATTTAACTAAAAGAACGCTTTATTTCATTTTAAAAAACGATTTACTCTGCATTTAATCTGCTTGTATCGCCGGGAAATCGAACCATCAAATGTAAAAAAAACACCCTGTATTTTTATAGTTTCGATCAATAGCGTCAATCACAAGAATTATTTTTCTTTTACAAACATGGTTATTTAAATGAAAAGGTTTTTTTTTAATTAATGAGTAGATATCCAGGGGGAAAGCGTACGAGCGCAAAATAGATTTAGTGACGTTTTTGTCATATTTTTATATGGGGAAACATGGCGCTCGCGCTCGTATGCTTGCATAACACCATTTTAGATACATTTTCAGTAACATGAACTGAACAAAACAAAGGCTTTTAGCTTGATTATAAACTTTTAGGTAGCTGCTGTTAACCACGATGCAATATGGTGCCTTTTACTTACCCACGCTCCGATAAACAGGTGTCTAATTTAATTTTGTACGTAATAAATTACGTCCAGTAGTAAGAAAAATCAGGACAACTTAATAGAATGTGACAATACATAGAGTACGTTACGGGGGAGGTTAACGAAGTGTGATATTGTTTGACAAGGAATGATAGAAATTTTTAGTTTTATATCACATTACAAAATCAATTAATATTGAACTAACAAATTTGAACCTTATTTAAGGTTTAAAATTCACACTCACTTTATTAGTGTCACGCATCGGCTACCTATGAGCCCTTTAACAAATGAATAAATGCCGCAATTCCATAATATCTACATGTAAAATTGCAAAATATGTGACGTCACACAAATGTTGTCAACTGTGATAAGGACGCGGGAGGGACCCAAAATGGCGAAATTAGTGTGACGTTGTTAAAAGATTCACCTTCATAATAATTATTATAATTTACATTTCTTCATTTATATTGAGGTAACAAGAAGTTCATCTACATATAAAAAGTGCAGCACGCATCAATAAACAAACATCATATACAAACAAATATTTTTATTTACATCACTTTCTATAAAATTCTCATATTTGACACAAAATTACAATTCATACTGATCATACATATAATAATGGTTACAAAATAATATATTACATTGTCTTTCACTGTATATATGTCACTATTTTACGTTATCACAGGTCGTTCGCAATTGTATTGTATTTACATGTATACATATTTCTGGTATAAAGGTATTCTACAATCTATTTAATCAAAGAAATAACATAGCTTTAGAGGTATAAAAAAAGTTTTTTTTTGTGATTTTTACTTCTTTTGCATGCGTGTTCCATAAATGGAATCACACAATATTTAAATATCTATCAATCAAATATCGACCGTATTTATATGGCGGTAAGGATACACTAAAATTTCGTAATCAGCTGTTTCTTTACAGAATCGCAATCAAATCAATCTGAATTCGATTTGAATTCGTAAAAATACGGTCTGGAGTATTCGAATAGATATTTGTAAGGTGGTTACGTACCACACAGAGACTAACTAATTTAGACCAAATATTCACGGTTTGCATCGATTTTAGTACTCACTCTCTCTTACAAATTACTTAATAAATCAAAAAAAAATATGTTTGGTTAAATTAAGTATTAAATTAGCAGTCGCTCTATCAAGAGCGTGTTTATGCCACAAAAACTCACGCTTATCAAAGTATTAAAATGCGATAAAATAATGTAACATGTAGTAGCAAATTATACGTTATAAGTTATACATACTACGTAATTTTAATACTTTAACAACCGCTCAATAAAAATAAAGAATATTCAATGGAAAAGCCTCTATACTTATTTTACATTCACACTCCAAACATTTCGTCCTCATATTTAATTTTACATCAAAAGGTACTCAGGTAATATTTAAATAATTATTTTGTACAAATATTCGTAGACACCAACGCAGGTTTTATTTTATTTTAACTAAATTCTACCTCCTTAGATAGATGCGTCTTCTGTAATAAAACCGGGGTATCGCTGGCCCTGAAAGAAGATTACAGTAACTATTCATTGTTTTCACTACAGCAAAGTTTCATAAAGGTTAAATACTGAATGCCCAATATTAATGAATATAAAAATTTGTTCCGTCGTAGTGCTTTTATAAACAAGCTTGAAAGAGAAAACTCCACAACATCAAAATAGTAACAGTATCCACCGTATTTTTGTTTGGTAATACCATTCTACCAAACTAATTACATCACTACCGCAGTCGTTAAATTTATCGTACTTTTTATGCGATAAAGGGATGTATTTACAATTGTATCTTAACATGACAATTATTAGAAATAAAATCGCAATTCCAGGCTCAAGTTGAATAAAACTGGGCTTTCATTAAAGTAGAAAAATACTGATAGACCATTAGATTCATGCTCCACCTTAATACTATTTAGCAAAGACATTCCATGTCGCTTGACAACTAATTTCTAATTGAATTTAAATTAGTGGCAAGTGTAAACAGACTAATAGCTACCTTATCGAAAGCGACAACTTCAAGGCATATTTGCCAAATAGATTATGATGAATCTATTGGTGTGATAGTATACATTATATTAAATCGGTTGCAATTAACTGACAACCAGTATTTTACCTTTATCATTGTTTTTTTTTTATAACAAATCTTTGCGAATCATACAAAGATTTTTCCTGCGTGGGGATCGAACCCACAACAGTGCACTCAATATTACTATTAAAAAGTAGATTATGAAGTCATTTAGTACATTTGTTGTTAATGATTTAAAATATATACTTATAATCATTTTAAACTTTCGTGATTTGTACACATAATTACAATACATATATTGTAGACACGGGTTTTAATCGCGTAAATATTTTTTAAAGGCACAAATGCCTTTTTTGCTTGACAGTTCGATTAAATCACACCGATCGTGGTCAAGAGCCGACTCGCCACCACGTGACCACGATTGGTGTGATTCGATCGAAACTGTCCAATGTTAAAAATATTTACGCGATCAAGACCCGTGTCTACAATTTATAATTATACATTTGCTGTGTCATGTAACTTGTAGATAGCATGCTTTTAATTGTTGAACATGCAAACATGCATTTTAAGTTAATACTTTAGTATGAACATTTATACAAACCACCATTAATTTACGCCAGTATGTTACCTTCACACCTGCAAATAGGATGCGACCGAGTGGACAATCGCAACCATACCTTTGTATGTACATTTACCTTTCGATCTGTTTTTAATAATAATAATAGCAGCCCTGTATCTCATACATGTTCCACTACTGGGCTCGGGCCGCTACTCATGAAGTTCTCTTCATGAGAAGCGGCCCGAGCCTAGCCCGGCCTAGGAGGTTAGGCCGTAGTGCACCACGCTGACCAGGTGCGGATTGGTAGACTTCACACGACTTCGAGTAGCATTTACGTACTTTCAGGCGTGCAGGTTTCTTTACGTTGTTTTCCTTCACCCTTAGCAAGCGATAATTTATGTGATAAAAACAGACATATCTTTGAAAAGACGAATCTTAACAATTTATTGACAGAAGTGTGTGCCGTGGGTTCGGACCCGAGAGATCTGGGTTTAAACGTAGTTTATTCTCAAATTAATAGGTAACCATTACATTTTAATAAAAATACTCGCGGTCTTAATTGGTAACCGGACTGAAATACATTCCCCATCTATACTTTAATCTATAAATGGTACACTGGGCCAACGACTTAGCTATGCAGGGCAAAAGCTTCTATGTCATAGTAAAGACTTACTACACCAGTTATGGATAAGTGAGTTATTTATCTAAATAGTGGGTACATTACATTTATTAAATATGTAATTCACACAGGCATATCTATTGCAGTCAGTTTTCAGTATGGCGTAGAAGTTTTTGCCCTGCATACCTAATTGCTTGGCCCACTGTACATAAAACAGCCTTTAATTGCATACGCTATGAACTTACTGATTTTGCTGCCGGTTTTTCAAACTATAACAAATTATTATTTTAGAAAATTAATATCCTTACTAATATTATAAAGGCGAAAGTTTGTAAGTATGGATGTATGGATGTATGGATGTTTGTTACTCTTTCACGCCACAACTACCGGGTCGATTTCGATGAAATTTTGCACACATGTAGCTTATAGTCTGGATTAACATATAGGCTACTTTTAATTGACATACCACGCGGGCGGAGCCGCGGGCGGAAGCTAGTAATTATATAAGTATATTTATTTCTTATTAATAGAACACAAAAAAATGTACATGAAACATTTCTTGACTCTCAATATTCAGCTGGTTAATATAATAAGTCAACATCATAATATAATTCTCGAAGTGTAAGCAATGTTTTCATTTGTGTGTCAAAATCAGCTCCTCCTTTTATTGTTTATCCGCGCTAACAATTTAATACAAAATGTTACAAACACATTCAATATAAGCAAGAATAATCACTCAAGTAAAGTTATATCAGTATTGAAGAGTGCTTCAAAGCTTGTTACAGAGTTTTAAATCGTATGTTTGTAAAGTTAAGGTATGAATTTGGGCGTGTGGTTTTGTGTTGGATTTCACGCTCGTCGGCTCGGAAATGCACAAAGTTTCCTTTTGTGGCGTTTCTCATAACTTGATTTGTGACGGCGCAACCCTTCAGCCTGGTTCCGGCGTGGCGCCGCAGCGGCGAGACGCGTCACTTCCGCCATATGGTGAGGACGTACACACGGCAGATAGCGGGAGAAAATTTTTTTTACTCATTTGGTCTCTGGTCATCTATGCTCTCACCCTTCAAACTGTTATAGGCTTACTGCCGGACTAGATGACAGCATCGGCTAACTTGACGTACCAATTTGTGATTCTCATTGTTTTTGGTGTATCAGTTTTAAACTTTGATTTCGTTATCTACCAAGCGAAAGTTTGACCGAAAGAGTCTTTTTAATTTGTTTTATATTCTATTCTATATTTATTTTATCGTTATTTTTTATTTACTACAACCCAGAATATTTCAACCAGTACCTAGTTATTTATCAAGAACCATTCTTGAATTGTTAACAATATTTAATTCAGGAATAGGTTTTTGTGTCTGTGACGAGGTGTTTATAATGTATAATAAAAAATATATAATAATAAAAAAAAACTTCAACTAGAGCCATCGCAAATATTTTTTTTTTTAATTTGAAACATGTTTAATGCCTATTCAATTTATTGGTAGCTACAAGATAAGTAACAGGAAAAAAATATAACGCTTAACAAGACTGCATGCTAGCGACATCTAGTCTTTTGTAATGGAACTTTCAAGACCACATAGTTGTTACGTTATGCATTAGTCGACGATTTTTACAGGTAGTTTAACAGCTATATCGATCTTGACAAATTTAAAATATCTCAATTTCCTCATTCTATCTTTTGGTGAAAACCGCATGTAAATCCGTTCAGTAGCTTTTATGTAAAAGATAAACTTGTGTAATAGTTGAAAAGGATGTGAGAATGAATAACTGCGTAAATATTGGCTTGATCTAATGTAGTTTGAAGAAAAAGTTTTAAATGAAGTAACGAACTTGTCTTTGAAAAATCTACGATTGCTAAAAGAAGAGATTATAGTGTAAAACTTCATGAAAATAATATTAATTCTTGAGGTTAATTCCCAGTGATATGGAAGGTTCCACGGACAAAATCCACACACAGAAAGCACAACCGGACTCAGACCTAATAACACAATAGATGATTTGACCATTGTGGGAATCGAACCTACAACACTTACACTGCCTGTTCCTTTTCTAATTTATTGGTGTAAAAACGACGCAGTCAAATATTCTGATAGAATTATCAGGCGCTCGATATATTTTTCGATAAAAACTGTTTAACGTGCCGATCCCGAACTCCGATGCTATCCGTGTAGCGGGCGATGGCTCTAGGGTTAATGGTCAACAGACAAAAATACGCCTTAAAAAGCGCTCGTCGCTACCCCTTACACGATGTCCTCAATCTTATATAGAACAAGCGTTGCACGTATTACAAACGTGCAATGTTTTAAGTCAGACAAGAACTCGTGTTCATTAAGAACAAACCTACAATTTAATTCGTGTTAAATTTTAAACAGCGTAAAGTGCACGTACACATTAACCATTTAGCCCAAATTTCACCAATGTTTTGAACCGACGTTTAACGTTGAACGATTGTGGAACGATCTCTATCTCTCTTTCCCGTTCAAACATTGTTATTAGAGAGAGAGAGAGATCGAATGTGAGTTCAGCGTTGAGTGCATTTATAAGTTTGGTTAAATGAGGCTTGTATGCTATTTACGCCGCGAGCCTAATGCCGCCCTAAGCGAGGCCGCGGGCGGTGGAGGGGGTTTTCCGCCGCCCGCTGATGCCTTCCGCGACGGAGTGACGCCCTGGGTGTGCCCGGGGCGTCGCTACGAGAGGAGGACTGAAGAGAGTCGGGTGCCCGGTCGGAGGTCGGACTGGGCACGGTCGCCGCGGCGAGCCCTGTGGATATAATATCGATCCGGGGCTCGCCGACCCACCATCTTTCGGCGACGAGGGCACACCGCGGGGTTTTAGTGGGTATTCTGTGCCGTTTAACATCGTAGGCACGGGAGTCCCACATAGCCACTCTGCCCGTCCCCCCACGGGTAGGGTGGTATGCGTAAATGCGTTTCCCCGCGAAAAAAAAAAAAAAAAAAAAAAGGCTTGTATGCTATTGTAGCTCTGAGGATGGTTTTCCACTGGGTAAGATATCTATAAATAATGATGCTTCACCGTGTTACATTTTGGAGTTCAGTTTCTAGTGGCACGTGGATTAATAATTGCCTATACTATCAATCCCCAGACTATAAGATTAATCTGTGCAAGATTTTATCTTTATTGATCGTGTAGCTTTTGCGTACAAGAGTAAAAAACGCACCCACACATCCTCCTCAGATCTTCACAAACTTTTCCAGGTAAATATAATATTAGTAGGATTTATTTAATTATATTAGTAGGTTTTATCATGGTACGTATTACATTTAAATTAAATTTTTACTTATACATATATACTTTTCTTTTGTAGTTACATACTTATTCACGCACACAAAGATTTGTCTTAAGCGGGAATCGAACCCGCGACCTCGGCGTCGCAGGCAGGTACACTACCCACTCCGCCATGCGTTTGTCAAGTCTATATCATAGGTGTCGGCTTCTAGCCTCGTTAGACTAGAAATCGAACCCGCGCATACCGATCGACTAGTCGATCTAGAACAAGTCGATTGGTCCACGGGCTTCGAATTAGCCCGAAGTTTCTCGAAGAAAGGATTTTAACATAACACACCTCTGCTAAAACTTCCGGCTAATAAATGAATAAGGTTAGCTTCCTCCTACTTCCTACATATTGTAAAACTATACCAAGGCTGTATCCTTAAAAATAATTAAGATTAACCTGTTTGAGGCTATCTATTTGTTATGATATCACGCAAAGATTTTGATTTATTTTTATCTTTATAGAAGTAGAATCCCAAAACAAGTTGAAACAGGATAGGACCTACATAGGATTGCTATATATTAGGTACTCCTGTACCTGATTTATATTTAATACCTAAACAATTAAGAAAATGAACCTTTGCCGGAAAAGCAAAGCAGCCGAATTTGTACTTATAATATAAAATAGCTATTGCCCGCGACTTCATCTGCGTGATTTTTTTCATGTTAATTAGTACCAAACTGAGCCACTTCTCTCATACATTTTTACCCAAAATTTCTCCAGTGGCAATTCCAAAAATACATCTTATTGTTACAAATAGCTAGTATAATATTGTTACATTGTTTGTATCCTACGTAAGATAGGAACAAATGGATTAACGTGACGTCACGAAATGACGTATCATACAGTTGAGAAATTTAGGGTGCCGGTAAGAGGCGACCGTAGCTGGATGGGTAAGAGCGGCTGCCCGGTGTGCAGTAAGGTTATAGGTTCAAATCCTGCCGATCCCATATCTTTTTCAATTGTTTCTTAGTATAATTCGAAACAAATTAACAAAATTCTAAATATCCATACCACTAACTACTACATACTGCTACCGCTTTTATTCTCATAAACAGCATTCGTACAGGTACGCACACTCACCTTTAGGATTAATGAATGTTATTTAATATTCTTTAAGAAGGTTCGTTCTAAAAGACTGGTTCTACGACGAAGCAAAAAAATATGTTTTTTGACTATTGTTCAACTGTTCAGGGGATATTACCATTTTATACCTACTACCATAAACTACAATCAAGCTTGCAATATGGCTATTTTCAGTAAGTGGTGCAACGCCATAAAAAGAGTTAATGCAACAACGCATTAATCATCTACACATCATTAAATTGTTACCAACATCAACCTTACCTACCTTACCCTATTCAATCACCTCGTCGACACAACATTTTTTTGATGAATATTGGGTGTAGGAATGATTTTTGATTTAGCCATCAAACTTGAACTGTACCTCTCATATAAATGACACAAACACAACTTACTTAAAACTACAAAATAATATTTTATTGCAAAACTTCTTTCGTAACAAATCATATACGTTCAGAACAATGACAAAGCAAAACAAACAATATCTTCTTAAAAGAAAATACATGTCTAAGCTGTCACAGCAAAAAACCTTATGAAACTGTCCCAAGTTGGCAACTCTGGAGGAAGTTTCAAGACATATCCGTTTTTCCACCCCTCGTTTAAAACAATCGCTACCTCACAACATGAGCGTAAAAACTATTTCGAAGTATTAAAACTCTTTTAAGAGATTAAAAAAAGAAATTAAAAATGAAAAGTACAGCACGAAGCACGTTTCCATTTTCAAAAACACAAAACTAAAAGGGTTCTAATGTGAATTAATTCGGCAAACACACACGGCGACTCCCTCGTATTTTTGTGTGCGCAAACAAATAAATATGCATTAGATAAATATCATGAGAGTGGACCTGAAATGGCGAAGGCGGGGTTCGGGGTTAAATTAATTTGGTAAGTCTTAACTCTTTTATTAAATCATAAAATGCTGGCGCCAATGCTCGCTGCCATGGAGTTGTGATATGTCAATTTTATAATTAAAATGCGTTTGACCGTGGTCCGAAGGGCCCACGAGATTAAGAGTGGACGTAAATTGAATATTCCAGAGCCGGGTCGAAGCTGAACCCCGAAAATATAAATGAAGTCATCGAGAAATTTCCTTTAACACAATTAAAAAGGTCCGCTTTGAATAATTTAATCTCTCTGTTTGGTGTTATTAATTTGATGATATTCTTAATGTTCAACGGACCGAAATTATAACAAAGCTGTAGATTTTAATTAGAATATTTTTCGGCAAGTACCTAATTAATTTATAACGAATTTAGTGATTACCAACATCACCGCATTATGTTTTTAAAACATATTTTTCTTTGCTTAGTTCTATCTTATCCTAAATATTATAATCGTGAAAGTTTGTAAAGATGTGTAAATTACAGGCGGAAGCTTGTAAATTACCTATACTTTTACTACTTTTTCGATTCTAGTTTTCCTATCAAGATATTTTATAGACCAATCCTAATTAAACAGTTCTGAATTTAGATGAAAATTCGTAAATTATGCTAAAAATTTAAACATGAATTTTGGAATGTTCAAAGTCTATAAAGCGTCTAAATTGTTGGGTTGTCACGATTATTATTTTTATGAAATATCAAGCGGTTACTTATTTTTTCACTTACTTTGATTTGGCCTAATAATTTTTACGCTTAATATTAATTTGGCATATCGTTTTTAGGCATCAAATTTTCAGTATAAATACTTTACGCATAATCATTATTACGCATAATTGTCTTTTGGCATACTTTTTCGTTAGTTTAAGCATACTATTCTATATTATATTAAAGTTGAAAAATTAGGAATCCAGCAGGACTCGAACCTGCACCCCCTGGGACGCTGGCACAAAAGAGTTGAGAAATTTCGAGTCTAGCAGCATACGAATCCATAGCTAAATTGGCAAAAGCACTTGGAGCGTATACCCAGGGGATGCAGGTTCGAGTCATGCTGGATTCTTAATTTTTCAACTTTAATATTATATGAATATAAAAAGGCATAGCAAAGCTAAAATTTGCTTTAAAATATTACACATACTATTCTAATTTAATGAAATACTTTTCGTACCTATATAGTACAAACATGTTAGCAGCTAAGAAGTGGCCCCATCGCACCTCAACCTATTTATACACTATAGTACTCAAGCTATTATTTTATC
This sequence comes from Hypena proboscidalis, assembly GCA_905147285.1. Taxonomy (NCBI): domain Eukaryota; kingdom Metazoa; phylum Arthropoda; class Insecta; order Lepidoptera; family Erebidae; genus Hypena; species Hypena proboscidalis. The sequence goes on from LR990132.1 coordinate 7,520,103, forward strand.
TTTATTAAGCGAAAAAACATTATGACAAATTATAGTTATGCTTAATGTACACATGTCAAAAAAAATGCCTAACTTGTTTTGCTATCAAGGGTCGTTCTTGACATTTGCGTACGGTCAACTCATGGCATATCCGAAATAGTATCAAACTAGAATCAATAGCATTGTTATTCATGCAAATTAACAGACAATGACACGTTTGACTCACAGCCGGTTGAATCAGACTCTTAATTATTGCCCTCTACGTTTCCTGCTTCGAATCATTGCAACCACACAAATTGATTGATCATATTATAAATTTGACGTGTCAAAATGCAATGCCCTCAGGTTAATTCTAATCGATAAGGCCTTTTACATACCACCGAGCAGTCAGCTGACTGACCGTGACTTGCCGTGACTTCCATCGTTCACTGTATATAAGTAGTTATATCTGTCAATTTTATGTCCTGTTATGTTTGGAGTTCCCTTCAAGAAAATTTTAAAGTGTTGATTCATATGATAGTATTTCAAAATAAGGCGGTGTTAAGGGTTATTGTTGAACTTACCTGTATCGATGGCAATTTTGTTTTATTTATTTACATGCCTGTTTTTAATAGCGCGGATTCTCAACAAGGAAAGAAGTTAATGGTTTTGTTATAATAAATTAAAAATAACTTAACATCACTCTTATATTAACCTTGAAAGGTGTACCTAAAAAGAGTGTGCCACCGAGCAAAATTTCATCTACATGCTGCTATTGAAAACTTTCTGGCGGAAAAAGTCTAAATAACATTTTTGCTAGACCCGGGTATCTAATTCAAGTCCGTGCTACTTTTGTGAACCTCCTGACGGAAAGTTCAAAAATAACACTGCCCGACCCGGGCATCGAACCCATTCGCTAACCGTAGGAGCAGCACTAATACTTTTCAGCGTAATATTTTTCTATCCTGATTAATTTATTATTAACTTTGCGTGTTTTTTCAGAATCGACGAAAGTTTATGCTTTTTCCTTTACAAAGTTAAAAAAGACATTGAATTTTTTTAGGTAAAGTAAAGCAAGTAATACCATTTTTATCGTTTTCGAGGACGAACAATCACCCGAGCACATAAATATGTGGATGACTCTAAAAAATTACGCAGTCCACGACAGGTCTAATACCAACATAATAAAATTATCAACGGAAAGGTCTATTTATCCTGTCAACATGTCATCTATCATATAGCCGCAATTATGTGTGTAACCGTCCTAACTCGATCTGATCTGTCGTTTCAATTCACGAACAAGAGACAAGAGCGACCTTCGTAATGCCGGATCAGAAAGCAAAACCCCGTTTCCCTATTAAGTTTATTTATAATTATTTTCTTTTGTTACTTGTTGTCCAATAAATCACGACTTTCGACATGGTTTGATTGTCGCAAATCAATTACTTTGAGTATGTTTGTAATTATTTCTGAGTGATTGGCTCAGATGGATTGAATGACACAGATTCAGTACATTTGGCATCGAATCGTGCAACTAGCTTCTAAATTATAATTCTAATACCTATCTAACTAAATGAAGGCAGTCAAAAATTTGAAAAAATATCAGGCAATTGTAAAGTGGACCAGGAAATTACAAATGTATTGGGATCTAAGCTAGAATAAGGTAACTATTTTGTACTCAGTCAATAATATTGCGAATGACCATTTTTTTTTCTTGAAAACTTCATAAATTCAGAATCATGCAGTGAATCACTAGTAAATAGCTTTGTCATGATGTTATTTACACCCTGCATTTCAATTTTAATTATAAAAGGTTTTCCCATGATATAGGTAGGTATATACCAAGAGACTAACAAACGAAACCTCAGCGTAGAATATTAGTATCTGTAAAACAACCATGTTGAACAAACACCAAAAAGATTATTTTTCTATGAATCTATTGAAACGTCTTGATATAGTTTTAATTGCGTTGGTGGTGCACAACATTGTTTTTATTATAGAATTGATTTTTCAACAACTAGGAAACAAGTCCTCAGGGCGTTTAGGTCATGGTTTTATAGGATGCCTATCTTTTGAATTCTTAGTAGCAATAATCACCTTGTCAAGATAATCATCTGCTGTACATCGCTAGGATCATTGCCCGTGAACAATAGCGCGACATGTTGCAACATAACGTTAACCTACTGCAGCTTATTCCTATTCAATCTTCGTTATAGGCTGCTTGATTAATTAACAATGCATTTTTAATTATACGAAAGATAACAACAATGCTTGGGTTGATTGTTCTCGTAATAGGCGTAACAAGGTCTCTAGGTTGACATACGGTGACATAAAAAAAGGGCAATGATGTGGGATGTGGTGTCTATGCAAAAAGACCTAGTGTGAATCTGAGTATTAACCTAAGTAATCTGGCCACTATTTTCCAAACAGTAATTAACGCTATCATCGAATGTGTAAACCGGCAGCAATGGAACTTCGTCAATCAACACCGGACCGGAGCCTTTATGCAACATCTCCAAAAACCAGGCTTACCAATTTCTTAACGAAAAGCTATTCGAGGATTCATTCAAGCTCTGGCAAGAGACTCAAGGAATGAATCACAACAAAAGCCTCATCAAGGGCTTCTCGAACAAATACACTGCTGAGCTGTTGGCACTTAGTAGAAAGAAGATATCTCTTGCCGTTAGGTCCCTGGCAGGAACCGCAAGCTAAACAGATACTTATCCCGAATGGACTATGCGGACGAAGACTACTGCAGATTATATAAGGAGGAACCGGCAACACCACTACATCTTTTTTGCAACTGCGATCCACTGATCCATAGACGATGCATCATTCTGGGACGCCATATCTTGGTTCCGGATGATGTCAAATCACTTACGATTGGTTGCTCCAATTTATGGAGGCTATTGGTCTAAAGACGATTATATAATGAGGCAATAATCACAAGAGACCCACGAAGGTTGACGTGAACACCCAAAGCCTCATCCCCATAATAATAATAGGTTGACATAAACACCTCAAGTCCACCCAAAAATCTTGACAAATATTAATATAAAAAAAACTACTGAGGTGTCAAGGGACACCCGGATGAAACGAAGTGCGGCGTGCGCATTTTTCTCTGTGTGTCTGATGATGTAGCACCGTAGCTGTAACGTAGCATGTAATTACTACGCCACTACGAGAATTGCTACGAAATGTGTCGTTACAACTTTTCGTCCCAATTTTTTCGTCTAGCCCCCTTTCGCAACGCGCGATAAGGAACTTCGCTCCAAAAACTATTAGTTTAGTTTTAGTTTTTTTATAAAATGTAATCCAGACATTTTTTCTAGATCAAGATATTCAACTTAACTGAAATTATATACAGGGTTATTTAAAATAATCTAGTAATATGTTAAGGGTAGTTTCTGTACACCATTGCACAACCTTTGTTAATCTGAAAGTTTTCTATAACAACGAAAAAAATCGTCAAACGCCGGCCAAAAACGTATACTAAATCCCAATGAAGGCCATTTACATAGATGGTGTTGAAATACAACAGTTGGTTATTAAATTAATATCATTACTTATTACCGTATATACAGCGGCTAAATATGTACAAGTATATAGGTAATTAAACTAAAATAGTTGCACTATAATTACAAAGCTATTTATTCGACTGTGCTAATTATTATTATAATTAAGTAGGTATGTATTAGTAGATTTCTATCTACTAAATATTTAAACAGGCAGTGCAGACATGCAATAATTATTGTGCAAGATGGGTAATAAATAAAACTGATACACATTCATTTATATTTATTTATAAATAACATGGGCTCTATTCACAGCTTCATTCACAACACACTGTATACAACAAAAATCATTCTATTTTTTTTTATTACAATAACAGTACATCATTGCAAACATTTCAAATTATACAACTCATACCATTTTCCCGCTACTGGCATATTGCCCAAACCAATATTCCCAGGGGAAAATAGTCAGTTGGGAATAACTCATGCAATAACTACCCATGCAATTAAATTTCACTACAGAAATAATTAACAAAAATAATTTACAATCAATATGCTATTCTCCAATTAATGGTTTTTGGTAGAATAACATATTAAAAAGTTACAATTAGGTATCCACACAAAGTTGTAACACGATGTTGTTTAAATATACAGATTTTTTTCTAAATTTATATTTATATACTATGCTTTTACACCAGATAGAGGCGGTCTATTGTGACGTCATATTCTAAAAGCCTATAATAAATACTTTTACATATTTTTAAGATTTAAATTAGCTATATAATTTCGAAAATGTACAATCCTTAATCAATTTCTATCACCTTTTGTTAGTATTGGATCTACAATCTATTATTTTGAAAACTTAATCCTAAAATATGTACAGATAGTCGCCAAGACGGCAGGATGTATTTACAAGTATTTTCTAGTTAAAAATATCGTGTTACACTTTGTGTGGGGAATATTAGTTTTAACTACTTATTGACTAGGTATTCATCGGCCGTAGAATTTACCTTGCGAGCCGGGGGGGACGAAGCCGTAGCCTGAAGCACCGACCACTACGCCACTGGTCTGGCCGGGGTCACCCGCGGGGGATGGGGGGAAAAGCACTGGTCCTGGAATTACATAGAAGATCTTTATTAGTTTTATCATATTTGTCTTTGAAAAGCCACATTCTCCTACAGACGATTTTAAACCCGTATCAAATGATCTAAAAGTCGCTTTGGCCATTGCGGAAAAATAAATTGCATGTGCAAAAAAGCACTAGTGCACCTTTGTGTTTCCTGATTTATTTGCTATAGAACAACAATTTGTAGAAATTGTTCGTAGTAATCTCAACAATTACTTAAACTTAATATAAAAGCCATACTATCTGTCCGGGAATAATGGGGTTTTTTCTACTATATCCCTTTGTCATAGAAGGTTAGTAAATGAAATGATTATGACAAATTATGTTTGTGATGACCAATCGAAGATTAAAGATCTACTATATGTAACTACCTCCTACGAGCTGGGCTGATGTTACAAAAACATTACTTCCGTTGCAAAAAACCTAATACGTCAGATTGCATTGCAATTCAAAATTTAATAAATGCACACTTTCAATCGCGCGTCTAAAAAACAAACTTGAAACGGAAAGCGAACAAAGGCATAACTATTTTTTATCAAACAATGAGATTACAATCAAACTGTCAGATTACATAGCAACTGACGACTATTATAAAATTTGTCAGCAGTTCCGACAAAAGTGAATTCGTAGTCCGTTTATCAATTGTCAAGATTTTATCAAATGTGTAAACGAATTTGACAATGAAAAAATTGAACATTGACACTATACCGCCTGATAATTTAATGACAATGGCCTTTGGGCAAAATAGAAAGGAATAATACAATTGCATCAACATAATATCTTGTTTATTTTATGTAGCCTATTGTATACTTGTTAGATTCAATTTGTGATTGATAGGTTTTGATGGCTTTAAATATCAGGGTTTCTATAAAAACAGAAGAGTAAACAAATTAATTAACGCAAATATTATTTGGTAATTTTTTTATAACATGTAAAATATCTACCCGGCAGTAGCATTCTATTTGTCCTTCTTTTATTGGGTACGGAGCCGTAATACCTAGTTCTGCATTTTGAATAACAATCATGTCAGCTTATCCGGGCTTTATTTAAAATACAACATATAATAATATAATAATAATGATAAATAATATAATAAATATAATATAATATCAAATAATGACATCAAGTCATAACCAGTCAATCCTTTCCCTATAGGTAATAGGCAAATCAACATTTCCATTCAAATTAATAAATTACCTCCCGAAGTACAAACTCAATTAGACGTTATTGAATGTACACAAAGTAAATCGTGAATTACATTTGACAAAATAATGAAGATATGTTGGCAATAATTTAGTCGGTAATTGAGATATTATGCAATTAAGTTGTGTTACGTGAGCGTGCGGAAACAAGCCGGATTAAGATCGTGTCGGCCGAGACGATGAGATTTCCAACGATATTTGCTAACAATCGGTACATTATAAATATGTCTCGTTTTATTACATACGTTTTTAAAAAAATCTTTATGAATGCATATACATTTCTGTAATATTGTCGGTAAATAAATGGTAGGCTTTGTGCTCGTCATTTTATGTTTACATGACGTTTTGGTTTTTTTACAGCAATTATTATTTTATTATTGAATTTAAAAAAAAATGAATGATAACTTCATTACTGCTGGCATTTTTGAGTTCGATAAATAACTCGAAGAAGCTTCAAATAATAACTCTAAATCAAATTTTCTGAGGTTTGAACTAAAATATATATATATATTAAAATTAACTTTACTTTACTTCTATAAAAAAAACTGTCTACCTCTTTGGTATAGCGGTATAATTTGTGTATCGCACACCGTGATGTCTCCAGTCGATTGCCGGGTCGGGCAATTGTGTTATTTCTGAATTTTCCGCCAGGAAAATCGCAAGAGCATCACGGAGTTGGAATTTTGCCCGTTGGACGGCGATAGCACCTATCTAATGGGACTTACATAACAGGTGAAGTGTTGGTTTTATACACCTCTGTATGTTATTTTACATTATTTATAAACAAATCTTCATTTTAAGTCTGCATAAAAATTTATTTTTGTTTTGTTAAGTAAGTTATAATATAATATAGTAAGTTATAGTTATATATGTAAATGATATATTCCGCCCTTGTTTTTAAAACATATATTAATGGTTCCCATTAATTAAACTAGACGATACAACTGCTTTATATTAATGAGATGACGCTCTTTGTTGAATGTGTTGCTTTTATTTATGTTTCATAAAATAATAAAAATGTTAATATAATTGGGTTTTCCTGTTCAAATATTAAGTATATTTATTATTGATTTATAAAAATTGAGCCTCATTCAGATGAATAAATTATGACTTTATTTGACTAAAATATTTACATCCAGTATAAGATTGCATTAAATACAAGATAAGCATCAAACCTGTGATACGTTTGCAATAAAAAAAAACAACACTAATAATTTTGATTTCTTAGCCTACGAAAAATTACCTTCGGTATGCGTGCTACTGTAAATTTATACTAAAAACTTATTTAGAGCTACAATTTGTACAAATTTAATTGTCAAATTCTTATTAATTATTTTAATAGCAAATTATACTAAGAATTTGCAAAGCATAAAGCGACTGCCCGGTGTGCAGAAGGTTCAAATCCTGCCGGTCCCATATCTTTTTTAACTATTTCTTAGTATATTTAATTGTATATATTTAATAATGAACGCTGCAACTTAAAAACTAACTAATTCTATTGTGACATTACAAATGTCGGGAAGTGCCACTGCTATTAGTGAGCAAGACCATATAATAACACACAATTATACTATATCAAACATCAACTACCATTCTCAACAAAATAATTGTTCGCCCAATGATAAAATAAACGTTGCCAAATATACAAACATGTTATTATTACTCAATCAATTTGCAACTGTTAAATAACTAAAGCACATGCTTTCGTTATTCTCTAAATAGCTAGTAATTATTATCGGACAAAATTATAGCGTTCCGAATTATGTCTATGACAAATAAGATGTAACAACTGTATAATGAGAGCTTAAATGGACAATTACGTTATAAAATAGCAACTCAAGGATATTTTGAATAGTTCAACTATTGGTTGTTATACGTATTTGTTACAACAAATTAGTATCGATTGTTTTTGTATACCTATTATCAAGTAAAGTATGTAGGCGGAGAGCTAACATAGATATAATATAAAATGTCATGTCAGTTAAGTGCCGTTTTTATTCATCCGTATGCCAATTCAATATTTAAGTTTTTGTTCAGGTAAAGTCAAAGTGCAATACAAAAATAGTATTTCTAAGAATATGATTGTAAAATACCAAAACAATAAATATAATTATTATTAATACTCTTCCTATAGAATAAGCTCGTATTAACTACCGACAATCGGAAAAAGATCGCGATTATGTCATATTATTATAACTGTTACGGAATAAGTTTATTAATAGTTACTAAGTGAACTATGAATAAATTAATCAATTCTTATAAATAGCTAGCTCATTGATCTAATAACTAGCTACTGGCAGTACAGTTATGTCCTTTGAGAGGAAAAGTGTACTTCAGAAAAACGTGTTTAAGTATTCTAATTCATTAGTATATTATATTGTCTCGCAAAATACATGAAAGAAGAAGAATGAAACATATTTATTCTGACAAATAATAATAAAAATACCAATAGGAAATAAAAATAAAACATACAATACTAAATATTGTAAGAAAAGGACTACAAAAATGTATAGTTTATATAAGAGAAAACCTTAAAAACTTTTAATTATTATTAACGTTTAGCTTTAAAAAATTTGGAGTTCTGCAAATAATGTGTAATTTATTATTGATTGATCATATTTTAGTGCACGGCGCATTTTTAGGTATTTTTCATTACTGATAAAGTACTTACTAATATGCACAAGCCTTAAAAGCTCGATTGTGATTGCTACAAGGTATTTCAGTGTCCAAAATATCAAACAGTTTTTAATTTAATTTACATTATGAAAATAATACATGCATTTTTAAAGTTAACCTTACACGAGATTTTTTATCGTGTATATTATTGTGTATGTGTATATTATCGTAATGACTTACCTATCAAAAAAAATATATAACGAAGCCCGAACAAGGAATAATTCCTGTGTCACGGGTTCGTTCACAAACACATTTCACAAACAAAAAGCACATCACAAAAAGATTTGTCCCGTGTGGGAATCGAACCCACAGCACCAGCGCATTTGAAAGTATTGAGGCGACCGCTTTATCCACTATGCCAACCGTGCACTCAATGTAAATTAGGCTTTACGTAAGAAATTTAAATACACAATACGTGTTATTAATATATTGTATACTTTGTTACAAGTGTATAATTAATCGTTGTGCCGACATAATTGTAATATAATGTACCTATCTTATAAAACGCATTTGGTTCTTTCTGTGGAACACATTAATCAAGATTAGTGTTGATCATTTGGTTAGGCCCAGATATCATTATTATTCTTATGTAACTTATTTGAATAACAAAACCTTGAATATATTTAAATAATAAGATGTATTTTTCTAACGGTTTAAAAACGACCAGTTAGTTTTTAGTTAATGGACATTTCCTACGGGAACATTGAATTTAATTAGGTATTTCCTTACATAAACATAACGTCACGCCTATATTACCCAGAAGGGTGTGGCAGAGGTGTACAACACCCACATTTCACCTGATATGTTTAGCTCGCATGGGATAGGGGGTGAGCCTATCGCCATTCACGGGGCACAATTCTAACTCCGTGATGCTATTGCGAATTTTCTTACGAAAAGTTAACACATTACAATTTTTCCAACCCGGGATCGAACCCGAGACCTTGCGGTGAAAGGCGCATACACTAACCACTAGACTATCGAGGCAGTAAATTCTATTCTGGATTTTGGACAAAGGCAACTATATCACATTCAGATGCCTGATTCTATTGACTTGGAGTTATTACCATAAAATAAATCGACGTCGATATGTATCGATTAGTATCGATCGATTGATACAATAGATTAATGGACAGTTCTACTTCGCTAAAACGATCGAATGACGTCGACTCTTCTGCCAGTCGGTCGTCGGTTGACAGTTAATCGATTTGTGTAACAATACCCTATAACCACTGTAGTAAGACAAGCATAACACAAACAAATTATTTTTTTTTTTAAAAAGGGTATTATTTATAACGCGTTTTGTTCCAAAAAAGTCTTAATTACAAAATTAACCTTTACTACGCACTAATTGTTTAAATAGATAAGACAACACTTGTTTTACATGTAGACATAAGGCATTAAAACAAACTGTTAATTTTATTATTATGTTATACTATAAATTTAGGAAAGGCTAAACTCAAGGGAGCCAGCGGCATGTATTGTACTGATTAAATTTGATATCACATTGTTAAATAATTAACACTCACAAATGAAGGTCACAGAAATTTAATATGCATACGAAATTCTTCACGCCACCGCATTTCAAATCTGATATCTGTAATTATTACTGCAAGATCCTATAGTAATAATCCTTATGGTTTCCTTTCATTTTTTGTTGCTTAACTAAGCAGTGCATTTCCATAAAACATAGGAAATAATCTTTGTTGAACTGCTTGAATCTTGAATTTCGTTAAAATCACGAATTAAATTTATTTCTCGACTTCTTTCTGATCTTATTTAATATTTTATATTTCATCTGATCTTCATACACCGAATAAAGGATGTGATATTTCTTGCTAAAATATTTATAGCTAGATTTCATCTATCTGTCATCATACTGTCGTCCTGCAAATCCAATTATTTAAATTATTTTTATTTTTTTATGAATACTATAAAAACAATTATAGAGAAGAACTTATCTTAGTTGTAAAGATATTTTTCACTAGTATAAATGTATTCCAAAATATTAATATTAGCATTCATACAGCAATATTTAATTGATATTTTTGACATAATTTTGCCTACTTAATAACCTGAAACCTATCTGTACTAAGTGTGCTGAATTTACCTTTTCAGCTAAGGTTTGCTTCAAGCTTGAAGCCAGTGACGATAATTACGATGCCGCGACGATTGCCCAACATAAATGCACTATCAATGACGTAGACATTATTATTATACCACTTACTTCCGAGATACGTACCCATCATTAGCGTTATTGTCTCGATTATCTACGCACGCGATTATGACGTGATGCAAATGCCTATTGCAATATCACAGATTAGCTGATATGATTGTATTTGTTTTTTCTGTCACGTAAAAGCTAAAAGTCTTCAAATGAAATAAATAGATTTGACTCAGTTTTTAATACTTCTTCTACAATTATCTATTTAGCTAAACGGTGATGAAATAAGACTGAAAACGATACGGCTTTAAAAAAAGTACACGATGACCACAGTATTGTCAACTCAATATTTTATAGTAGGATGTAGTAACTGGAACCTTTTGTTGATTGAAGAACATCAAATGAGTGAATCCTGTGAGTGATGGTGACAAAAGAAAACATGCACAATATCCTTAGAAACCCACACGGTTATCTGACCCGGTATCGCTCAAATTGACAGTTCCATACAAAATTTGACAATTATGGTTCAGATGCCCGAATAGGTCTAAAAAAGGTTACACGTCAATATATTTCATGCAAACATTTGTATCATGCAAAACAGTTATCTACTCATGAGTTTTAGTTTTCACACACATGCAATTTTAGTTTTCTTATAATATTTCTACATTTTCCTTATCTGACCACGCATAAAGCTGTTATAATAAATTAACGCAACACTATGTTCTATTTATTGAACGAAGCGAAGAATCGCCATGACATTGGAACTACGAAACAGACCGAGTGAACATTGGCAAACTGTTCGTGACTTTAACGCGTAACAATTAAACCTACCACGCTTAAGTTATGTTCACATTACTGAGCTCGCTGTCGACAAGCATTTGATAATTAAAAAGTAATAAAATGAAAAAAAAACAAAAATTTACCCGATAGAGATTAAGGTGTTATTACACAGAAACCTATCGATGTCGATCGATTTCGGTGTAAAAAGACCCTAATACATTTGAATCTATTGTGCCAGAATTAAACTAATGCTCTAGTAAGATATACTATTCAAGTAAATCTTTTTTATAAGACAGCTTGTCGAGCAATACCTAAGCACTATAAATGTGGACATGCTCTAAATCGTAGACAATTACTAACATGATAATATCTTTTTAAATAGTGAGATAATTAAAATTCTAGACTGAACCACGTTTCAGTTGTCATTGGTAAGATGCGATTTTATCAATGTAATTAATAAGAACATTACATTTATCTAAATCTTGAAAATAATTAAAATTATAATGCTTATTATAGCAACTAATTAAATCTTAAAAAAACATTTAGAGCATTTTTATTTTTGTTAGATATTAAAAGCAGGTTATTTTTGCATAGCAGATATTAATGTAATTTTTCGGTAGCAAGATTTTTGTTTTAATTATCATATCCTCAACCTTTCATGCATAAGTTTGCATGCATATATTCAAAACAAACAATACCTGTTCCTTTTACAGCAAAGTGAAAAGGACATGCAACAAACAAAAAAAAACATTCAGACTAAATACAAAAAGTAAAGTATCGTTTGAGTTTTTAAGTAGGAAGTATTTTACAATATTAGGAATTAGACATTCAAGAACTTAATGTATGAGTGAAAATGTCAATGAATTCTGTTTAGGAAATCAATAAATAACAGATAATTTATTGGCAAATGACGTCTGAGTAACATTTAAAGATTATAAAATTATGCAAATAAAATGATTTATTTATGTCTTACAAGGCTGTTGCAGATACGAACAAACCGGCATTATTGAATTGTATAGAAAGTATGTATTTGTGCACAAACCAGTTACTATCTATTTAATGCTGTCATTTTATTGATGCTACTTACATAAATTATGTAGTTATGAAGTACATACACAACACATGTTCATAATACCATAATTGAAATGTTGAAGATCACAATAAGATTTAGCATAATATTGTAGTCCTTTGTAGAATCCATAATATGTTTAACACGTACGTAATGTGCTAAGAGCATACTTTGTCACACTTTCGTCGTATGTCCAGAAAATGCAGTCGTCTCTTACCTTACCTTATACTAGATAAAAAAAGCTAAAGGTCGATTTTATACTTTTACAGAATATCACAAAATAGCTTTCAACATTTTCATTAAAATAAAGCAATCTAAAAATCAGCACACACATAAAGCTAACAAAGTAAAATACACACGAAAATATCAGAATAATTAACCAAATTCATATAAAATGCAAACTATGTTTATTTAGGTGGCGGTTGTGGGCAGCCATAATTAATTTATTCAGATTTAGGGATGCGTCTGTCAAACGCTAGAGTCGGCAGCTTGCGTCATGTCCTCGCTTTTTGCTCGGCCAAGCATGATTTTGTCATTAGCCGACCCTTCTAAGACCATGTCATACTGCGGTTACGCATGTTAAGAACAATATTGAACGGAAAATATGCCATGGCTAGCTGACCACGCGGCCCTATGATTTAATTCGCTGTGGAATTTGCAATTCTTCATTGATAGTATAATTTTCTAGGCCGTTTTTAATATTATCGATAACTTGTGATGAATACGAAGTAGTTAGGAACAGGTTTAATGACGTCAAATCAAACAAGGTGCTCTTGTAATAACTATATTTCATTCGGAAATGATCATCCAAGGCTGTTTGATGTTTTTAAACTATTCAATGTTGTCCAAATATTTTCCTATGCTATCTGTGCAACGTTTATCGATTGAAGAAAATATCACAAATTACGGAAAGCTGGCCGCCTTGGAAAGTGCCTCATACCTGCTAACGAATTCCTAAGCTGTATATGTCTACTTAACATTCAACAACAACAAAGGGACAACTGACAACCTAGTCTCTTTTACTTCCCAACAAAAAACACAGTTTATCCATTTAAGTCTAAGACCCTTGCTGGTAAACTGAACTTCAACAGCAAATATTTATGTAGTTTCTCACACAAACTAGTAAATTCATGTATTACACGGATCAAGGCCCAAGCTAGTCTTACTGATGTCATTAACATAACTTTAACAAAGAGAAACACTTTATAGGAAAGTTTACGTGCGTCCATAAACTACTCTAAATATTTTAATATTTCAGTTGCATAATAGCCGAGTAAAATAACAGAGTTATGCTAAACTGTATGTAATTAACTAAACGATCTCAGGAAAGAAAATCTCATAACACAATGCTTTTTGGTATTTGATGGTCCAACTTTTTGCCTCATAAAATAAAACTCATATTTGTCTCACGCATACGCCTAATGAAATTTAAAAGATAACAATTTGAACACCTTATAACCACGAATATGTTTTTGTTTTGCCTCAGATCTTTCGATTATAACTATCTTCGTGGGAACATATGAATTAAACATATTAAAAAGTCGATTTGTATAACTTTGGATAACGTTTTAATTTCGATTTGACATTGAATAATTTTATCAGCGTAATGTTTATCCGTAGGATTATAAAGATATACCAAGGTTTGCTAATTGTCCATGTTTATAATTTCCTTCTTAGTTATCTCGCGAAAAAACCCCGATGCAATACACGATTTGAGTTAAAACCTATTTAGGAAAAACATGATAGAGAAATATGGAAAACAATAACCTTCTCTGTTCTCAAAATATTGAGCCCCATTCATTTGGGTTCCCTTGTTAAATGGTTTCATATATTTATATTTAATAACTTTCAAACCCAAAATTCAGTAAACGAATAAATTCCAATAAATTAATTAAAAGAGTTTTGCAAAGAAATCCAATCTCTATAATATAATTAAAATGATGAAAGTATCAATTTTTATTTTTTTATTATTGACTTATTATCATAAATATTAGTTATTATTTTGAGCTTTTATTTTATCTTGATAAACATGCATCGGTATTTAATTTAATTAAGCCTTGCTTCCCCTATATTCAATCAAATAAAGATAAATAGCAAATTAATAGATCATGGAGAATGGCGCCAAACCACCCTCTCACTTCAATTTAATCTGATCCCGTCTTGCATCAAGTAAAATTGAGATTGCTTACATAACAAAATGCAAATAAACCAACGTTGTGGTTGTTCAGACGTAGAAAAGGACAGCCGGTTAATTGTGTTTAGTTTCCATACAGCTGGGCCTTGTATCAATATACATGTGCCAACATTCCGGTAATAAACTTTGTTCTCTTGTTCCAGTTTTCTTTATTGCATACAACCTTTATGATTGTTACGAAATTTAAAATAGGAACTGATGAAAAAGAAAAACTGTCTTTGGATTACTTAGCGGCCAGAGCTTAAGCAATTTACTTTTTAATTATTAATTGATGTTATTATTAAAATATCAAATTCACAAATAATTATTTGTGAATAACATTTTCATATTTGACAAAATGTCAAATTTGCAAATAATTATTTGTGAATTACATTTTAGAGCTCGATTTTTGTCTCTCTTATTTTGGAACGTAGAAATTCCTTTTTTTTTAATTAATCCCATGTTAAGCTTATATTTTCATAATCAAAAATAACTGTGGATAAACAGGCAGTAGACTCCTTACTATAATTACTCCATTACATTTTTCCAATTACCTGTAATGTTATTTATATAACCATAATATTTCTACATTTACGTGTCCACTGCCATTTTACCATTGATTTGCTAATGGCTGCGACAAGCGATATGAAAACAAAACGTACTCCACTGAGTTTCAAACGACAGCGACGGGATATTAGTGGTCGAGTAAAAGGACAGACTTTGTGCTCGTAATAACAAAAGCATTTAATCCATTGTACCAGTACATGCAATTAATTATAGTACTTGTACGACTTGTACGTGTACTTCCACAATTTTCGTATTGGACTGCGACCGCGCCTTGTAGAATTCGTTGTTTCAACTTGAAAGAATTTTGATTGCCAACATAATTATACAAACTTGGTATTACATGAGGGAGAAAATAGCTATTGATATGTATAAGTTGATACAAAATAAGACTAAGCTTTTTAGATAATTTTAATGTGGATATTACATGAAAAGAATCATACTAGGTAAAAGAAACATTAACAGCTGGCAACAATTAACATTTACATACCTTTAGAGCCTGCATTGACAGAATGCCTAAAAATAACACAGACCTAGGCCTTGATCCACACTATACATAAGTTTTTCCTACATTCAAGTTAATAGGCTCGAATCTTATGAACATATAAATTTCTGAACACATGGCAGGTAAGAACTGCAACCTAAACTGAAGTAATATTACGAAAAAAAAGTCATCAAAAACATTTAATCACATTCACAAAGAACTCCATAATAGAACATTATATTTTCAACATCTAAATTCCTTAGGCATACTTTTCGTAACATTAAAATGCACAGATATCCATCAACACGCCCGTAAGTAGTTGTCAACTATGTCCGTTCTTGACCAGCATTGTGAAATGTTTTGACTAAGCACTGATTGAATTAATCGCAAAACAGATAAAGTTACGATGACTGATCGCGATGCTGATGTTATTAATTGTCGAGCTACCCTGTTTGAATACTAGATGAAAATTGTGAAAATTTGTAATATGTTGTTACAAAACATACCTATTACAAATTAAGAAGAACGAAGTTAATATTCTGTTCCTTTTCAGCACAATTTTAATATAAAGATATGTGTAAGAGCAGACGCAGATGTTAATGACTGAGCGAAGTGAAAAAGAAAAATAAGAAATGCTGACCCCACACTACCAGTGGGATGAATTATGGCCGGCAAAATTGAGAGAGGTAAGAGAGGACCGCAAGATCCACTTTGGAAAAATTCTTCTCATTAATGCTAACACACTGAATGTTCACTGCACTCTTAAGTTATTATATCCGTTAACAAAGTCGCTTTTCGCAGCGTGAGCCAACTCAGCCAACATTTCGCAACATTCTGATAAGCATCGACCAACATTGTTCTTCTCATGACCTTGCGGCCGGTATTTGTGTCTTAATATGTAATTACACATTAGGGCACTCATTACGTATGACATTGTAATATGAACGAGAAAACCGTTGACATTTTTAATAGGAGTTTTAATTGCTGCATATTTGGCTATTAAAATTTATTACTCTTTGTCTTTTAGGTTATGTGCGATATTCATTCAAGGTAACAGCTCTATTTTTATTGGATTCTCACCTAGATAGGTATTTAATGCTATAACAATACTTACTTCATGACACTTTGGGTCACGGGCGATTACGGTTACGAAATTCAAAACGATAACATAGATGTCAACGATAAGGATGTTATTATATTTACATCAATAAATGCATCGCTCAAAACAACACGCTGCGCATGCGTGGTTCGCTCTTATTGGCTGTTTAATCGTCGATTGCATCGATCGACGGTCGAGCAATATCCTTACGAATAAAATTCTAATACAACGAAATGTTAACTTCAATAGCACATAACCTATACAAAAAGATTGTAGAGCCTATTTTGATTTGACGTTTACAAATTTGATATAATATGGCCTTTGAGAGTGCAAAAGACATAGTCCACAACGCAAACTGAGTGCGGCTTGCCACTTTGATAATAAGATTAATCTTATTACTAAAAGTGGTATCACATGACTCGCTAGGATTTACAGTCACGATTTTGCGACCGCTAATAGACTTTAAAGTATTATTATATGACTATAAACATGCAGTATACCTATGATAATAAGTTCATTTTGTACTTTTAGACCGTATTTGTATTTAAATTATTGTATTTCCGGCAGAATCTAATTTAGTTCCTTAATCAGCCGCTGCGCTCAATCACCAGATATCTCGGCAATTTTCATGGTTATTTACAGTTATTTTTATAGACTTGTAGCCAGAATTAGTCCTCATGATTTTACAGATCCAATGTGCATTAAACTTCTACTCTATCGGTTCTATACTAGTGTAATTTTCGAGAAGCTCTAAGAGCTACAAGTGGCTGACTGAGGGTGTGATTCCACCGAAATCAATTTACGTTGACCTATTTCTATCGATCTTCGATCAGCGCAGTAGTGCGCTCTTGTTGGCTCATTAAACGTCAAATGCAACAATCAACGTCGATAGATTTTGGTTTAAAAACACCATGACTGTTACTGTTAGCCTGTTTGACTCGGATATACTCTTACAATATACGGCAGGGATTATTTTTGGAGAATATTTTTGTAGTACTAACCGGTATTCGCTCTGGGATCTCTAGCGGCTGCCGCAAAGCTGTTATAGCTTGGCGCGCCAAAACTGGAGCCGAAGTCCGAGAAGCCTAGGCCGAAATGGCCGAATTGTGCCGACGTCAGCGCTAAACACGCGCACAACACTATCGCCTGTGGACAACAGAAAAATACTTATAAAAAAAATGTAAAACGGTTATCAGAAACACGGGACAAAAATGGGTTTAATTAGTTTAGCTATTTTGAGCAAATGAGTCGACAAAGTAAACCAATAAAAATAAATTTTTGACGTGATTATTTTTATTTAATACTGGATTAGCTAGTCCTAGGGGTTACTGTGAACTTCTTCTTCTAATTCATGCAAAATAGCTACAAATGTGCATGCATAAAAAATGCAAGCTTTATAGGTCAGCTAGGTCTTGAACAAATAGAATTAAATTTACTTGAAAATCCAAAAAGTAATTAAACCACTAGTACCTTGAAACAAAAGTTCAACTATGTGCTTTTTTATGTGAAGAGTAATAAGATAAAATCAGTTGTTTGTCAATAATCTTAATCACTTACTAAAAACATAATTTTGATCAATCACGACTGCCCAGCGGCCATAATTACGCTTCAGAGATCAAAGATAAAATTACTGGAACTCTCATACTTCTAAGTACACTGCAATGTACAAAAATCAAATCGATAACCTGATTAAATCAAGAAATGCGTCAGAAAGAAACGTTCCGAACATATGACCCGACATAATATTTATCAATCAAACAATGAGCCTTTTAATCTAGTAACATATTGTAACACAAAATTTAGTAACATGTAACATATCATTTGTTTGATCGATCCAATCTATCAATGGAATAATTGCATCGCGGTAGGTCCTCTGCGGCTTACTTTCGAAAACTATGTGCAACGTTAATTTAATCGGGTCTCCCACTCTATTTGCGACATCTATCGGCCAGGTGTAATTAAATTGTAATTTACTATTATCTACTAAAATAAAGATACTTCCAGCTAAAAGCTAGGTTCTGACCAAATTTGTAGAAAGCACACATGAAACAATATTTTCAAATTTCGATTTTTGACGCCAAAATTATTGCAAAATGGTCGACATTAAACTTGTTTTAAGGATTCCATGTGATTTGTTCACCTTGCAAGATACTGGAACTGACCAGGATATAAGATTTTGGAGGCGATATCTCACTTTAATAAAGTAAACTATAACGTGTCTTTTGTGTACTCTACTTTCTGGTACAACGACCTGACTAACAAAGACATCCCATAATGTAATAAAGAAGTATCAATACAGCTTTCGATACTCAGTGTTCTCGCATTTCCAAACAATCATTAGTAACAAATACAAGTGAAAGTATTTATTCAGGGTTTCAACAGCTCTAATAGACGTCCTAAATAGCATAACTAAAGCGCTCTATATCGTAAACAATGCAGTAACGAAACAGCTTTTAGTTACGATAGTGTACCGCGGAAATGCAGGTTAATGTTACGTAAGGCAAGCATACAGTCATACGGTAACAGGTTTAGATACGAACAGGTATGTGAACTTGATATGTGACCTCCGTACGACGCTGGGTGTGCGTGAACTCTGAACAGCTGATATGTGCACGTGTGCGAATGTATAGACCGGCGACTCAAATAATACTAATGAGAGCTTTTATTTTATTTATTTACTATTTTAATTGAGAATGTAGTCTGCAGTATAATAATATATAGTGTTGACGTAGAACAGGGATTTCAAATTGATCATTTATTTCCTTTTTTTTCATAAATTAACGCTACCCTCCTACCACTGATAGTTCTCTGCGTGAGCTCATAATATGAGGACTGCGTAAAATCTAACCAAGCTTACAACATGTCATGAAAAATATATAGCACACTTAGTTTTTATCTTACATAATGCTAAACTATCTTACAATGCATGACAATGCCAAAAACAACTTACAATAAAGTTAACGTTCAAATTATAAATCATTAATATACATATTATGGAGCCCAAGTCTATAATTAGGCCATATCAATATTGTACCGTTCTACTTATTGATCTAAACTACAACCACGAAGCTGGTACAAACAAAAATTATCCTACATCTAGAACAATAAAGCTTTAATTTCAAACAACTTAATCAACTATTACATAGAGAATTTATATTAGATCGATTGCTTCCGTATCTAAAAACAATTTATCTGGTCTGAGAGAAATTTCGCAACTGGCCCACTGGGCAACGGGCAGTCGCCCGTCTGTACAGGCCTACGCAACGTACCTATTACCATTTAAGGAAAGGTTGTAAATGCTTTCTGAATCCAATATGGTAATTAGTTCAATACACTTTGCTTACAACACTGTGACAAATTTAGCTGGCGATTTGCAGCCCTTTAGTGCTAAGCTAGATTAATCGTTGGCCTAGGTGTTGTGACTGGGAATTAGGACAGTTTCGATACTTCCGCATATTACTTTGATAGATCTAGTTTGGTTGGTGACATACCCTATATTTATTGTTTGTTGACTTAATGATGAACATTAAAATTTCAAGTACGACATAAAACTTGACAGATTTCATGGTTCTGAAATTGAGTGCAAAACCCTTGTCATATAAATTACGATAAAGGATAATTGATGAAGGTAAACTAGAACCACTTTGAAGATCTCATTTACTCACGACTATAATTGTTTAGAATTTATTACTTCTATTAACTCACTATTTAATAGTTTTGATAGTGGACCTTAGGACCTGGTGCCAAGTTTATTTACTTTCTATAACTATTTTCGTCAGTATATTTTAAATAGAAATAATTTTGATCTAAGACTTCATTGTAGATTAACTTAATTATTAACGTATTTTATTAGCCAAAATGTCATGCCACCTTACATAGCTTTTTAGTTTCTTTGAAAAACTTGAATATAAAAATAATTACATTTAACGTTGCGTGGTGTCGCTCCATTTCCATAACCCAATTTCAAAGCAAAAAAATATTTAATCACAATCAATTATCTGCTTTTAGTTTATTAAAAAAGGGCTGTTTTTATGATCCAAATATCTATGATAATAATCTTCTTCCGAACTGTAATTATAAAGTATTGTTATGAAATTACACCAAAGAATAAATTAAATTGAAGTGAATATTCGGAATCACCCATCATTACCTATTCACGAAATTCTTTAAAAACCAACAAAGTGTGAAGGCTTTTATTTACTTACTCAAGTATCTACAACAAATTATTCATTATTCATATTATGAAACCTCATAAATATTTATAAATTGTAATACAATATTTTCCCACAAATAAATTGTTTAAATTCTAATAACTAGCCATTTAATTTTATAAAAAAACTATTTCCGTTCTGCGATACAAAAAATAAAAGTTTCATATGAATGTAGACTAATGAATAAATTATTAATTGTAATCGAATATTTTCTTTACAAAGTTATTTAAATCGATATTTTGTTATCTTTATACTGCTCTACTTTACAGTATTTAGAAATTGTGTTTATTTAATGGTCTAATTGAAGTAGGTAAGTATCAATAAATAGTTAAAATATTCTAATCGAAGCCGATAGTGAAGTAACGTGTATTTAAATGCAGTGTAGAATGTAAATAGTTTAGCAACCAGGGGAGCTACTGATGAAACAACTAACGATAAATCTATAGATAATT
This sequence comes from Hypena proboscidalis, assembly GCA_905147285.1. NCBI lineage: Eukaryota > Metazoa > Arthropoda > Insecta > Lepidoptera > Erebidae > Hypena > Hypena proboscidalis. The sequence goes on from LR990132.1 coordinate 7,541,573, forward strand.
ATACAATACTATCGGATTATAGGAACGTGTTAGAAAGTCTATAGGCAGACTGAAGAGCCTAAACTTGGATGAGAAATAGTTTTAATGGGTTAAGTATTCGTTAAATGGGTGATGATATTTTAAATTAAATCCGAGGATTATTTTAAGCTATGGCAAACAGACAATTGAACAAGCTGTCTGATAATTATTACTAGCTGTTTTCCGCGACTACGTCCGCGTGGTGTTCGTGCACAGGGTGTCCCACGGACATGCCTTATTGAGGGGAAGTATCTAAAATTTTGTGGATAAAAGATTTTAATTAAAGAAGACTTCTTTACTATATTTGTAAAAACAAACCGAATCTAACCAGTTTTCATCGGAATAAATAACATGTTTGCATGCCAGCAAAAATCATAATAATCAAATATTTTTGACAAACATGGTAAAATGCAAAAAAATCTATGTAATAAAAAAGGAATTTGTAAAAAATTGCAGTTAAAGTTCTTATGCCATCAGTATCTATATTAATATTTGTACTTATTCATTATATAGGCTATAGACTTCCTCAATAAATGGACTATTAAACAAATTATTGTTTTTCAAATCCAATCAGAGCGTTCAACCAAACAAACTATACACATATACCTATAGATATAATATACTATAAAATGTATTAGCTTAGATATTGTTATGTTATTAAATAAATAAGCTACCAGAATTTTTAATAGTACCTATGTTGTTCCTACTACCGCCAAAATATGTAGGTATTTCGTTTCAATCTCCTGTATAGATACGTATGACAACATTGTTACCGTATTACATTAACCTATTTCAATAAAATAATAATATTTAAATCACATCTGTCCGAGTACAGAAAATTAATGATCGAACAAAGTAAGCCTTATTTGTTCAATATGGAGTAAACTGCATTGATACACAATCTTGTACACCGAAACAAAGGTGTTTATTGTTTGTTAACATTTAACACAAATCGTGAACAAATAAACATTAACTATATATTAATCACTAGAAGTATTCGATAAAATAAACACTTTTTTAGTATAATTTGCTTAGCTAAATGCTATAAAAATAATGAATAAGGAGTTGAAAATAACGTATGCGTTTATTCTATAGAACATTTTGTGCTGAATGTAACTTCGCCATGTTGGGTTGTACCCTACATAAGATAGGAACAAATGGATGAACGTGACGTCACGAAATGATGACATACAGTTGAGAAATTTAGGGTTCTGGCAAGAGGCGACCGTAGCTGGTTTATTAAAGCGACTGGCCGGTGTGCAGAAGGTCGCAGGTTCAAATCCTGCCGGACCCATATTTTTTCAACTGTTTCTTAGTAAAATAAACACAATTCTACAAAAAAGCGTAGTCAAATGTTTTCTACTTCCTACAGCCATTTTTTAAGATTTATTTAATTAATATTTAGACATAATCGATAAGTGTGTGTCAGACTGTATGTAAAGTGTTATTTTTTTGTCATTGTTTATGAAACTAATGACGTTAGGCAAAAAACTAAGACTTTTATGTCGACAGAATTTGACAAATGTTCGTGACTTGGTAGAGTATCCTTACTAATATTATAAAGGCGAAAGTTTGTAAGTATGGATGTATGGATGGATGTTTGTTACTCTTTCACACCAAAACTACCGGGTCGATTTCGATGAAATTTTGCACACATGTAGCTTATAGTCTGGATTAACATATAGGCTACTTTTAATTGACATACCACGCGGGCGGAGCCGCGGGCGGAAGCTTGTATTCCATAAATTTCCTTCGTTATACTAATTAAAAATTAAAAAAACTGTAAACCTACATAAAATTAGGTCATAAATAAGCAACATCTTACTATAATACGTCCTTTCCGTAGTATTAATTAACGTATTTCACGGTCTAAGTGTGATTGTAAAAAAAAAAATAATTTACTAGCAATAATATTAAACCTGACGTATATTTAAGTACGTTTCAATCCATGTATTACAGTAGTACTTCTTAGATTCATCCCAATATCTGACCACACCGTCTCAGTGGCTTAAATTATTGGTTTCTAATATCAAGTTACCTACATGATCAAATTTTGTATTGGGGCTGTGACCGTATTCGAGTGATATTTGTACAGTGTCAATAACACGTAATAATTGGTTTTTATCATTGCAAATAACCTTTCTGTTATTATATTTATTTCTTTCGTAATATTTATAATAAATGAAATATCAAAGCGCAGGGGCATTGCGCAAATTTCTCGGAATTATAGCAGTTTCTAATGTTAACCTTTGTTGAGATGATTCAAGGTAATAGGCGTGGACGTGTAGGGCCGTGGCACTAAAAATGCAATGCATTGATAGCGATCGAACATAATAAAAAAAATACTAGCAGTTGTATAAAATAGATAACAGATAAGTATAATAATATAATTGAATAATATTACCGTAATGCGTTTCATATGCCGGATTCTAATGTATAGCCCTTGGATTTTCTTTTTCTACTGAAGTCGTAAAATAGAACACAGTTCGTCAAGCAGAAACAAGGTTTATTGCCTAAACATTACTGATTAATTCTCATCGCAATATCGCACTAGTTCCCGACAAGGTCCCTTACAGCAATCTACGTGAGAGGTATACAATGTATGTTCTTACAATCATGTGATCGCAATAACCTTCTCTCACTTATGTTTTCGAAAATATAGACCAAACGGACTGTCCATTTGTTGAAGTCACACGAACTCAGGCGCATGCTTTAACAATGTCACGTTTGCACACGGATATTGTCCAATAAACTGAAAGTATATTTGCTTCTTTGATGTAGTTAAAAACTTTTCTAAGATAAGAAAAGTATCAGAGTGTTATAATAAGTATAATAAGCCCTTGGATTTTAAATTTTACTGTCATCATTGTGAAAAATTTCTTCCTTCAAACGAGCTCACCCCTTAGATCTATTATTATCAATTAAAATGTAAGTTAAACGGCACTAAAGATATTCTTCTCTATTCTTTAAAAATTACTCTAAAGACGTAGACGGTAAATTATAGCAGAGTGAAATCAAAGGAGTAAGAAATTCTGAAAACTCAAATTCAGCATAATATAAATTAAGAAAAATTTAAGGACTTTAAATGTTTACAGCGTCCTATAATGTACCTACAGACGTTAAAGAAACCAACATTGTGTTATTAATTAACGCACTGAATAACTCCGTTCTGTATACTTGAAATTCTGTGAATTCCTTACACATGCATTATTTACGCTTTAAAATACATATTTACATCATAAAAGTGAACTTTGTTCACTTATATTAAGGTTCAAAAAGGCGATTATGTTGTGGATAAATAAGGACTTGTTCAGACAAATGAGCTGCGATAAAAATGCAATTTTGGTGTTTGGTCCATTCATTACTGATCTAGAGCAGATAGGCTGTTAAGGTAGATCACTATTTAAATTAATTACATTGTCTTGATAGCCTTAATTATTTTAATTAGTCAGCTGATTGTTATATATTTTAGTTCGTGACCTTGACAATCTGCGATTTACATAATCAACATACAGGGCGACAGCTTTGTTTTGGTCACGGTCATGTTTTAAAAATGTGACGTCAATACGAATGAGTTGACAGGTTGAAATAAATAGATACTATTACCTTTCAGGCTAGTTTTGACGATTTCTTATCACACACGTAAAAACAGTCAAAGAGAAAAACGTTCTTGCGCAATGAAACTATCCATGAGCATCTAAAAAGATTCTAATAGATATGCTTGGCTTGAAAATTGCTATACTTGGCGCGCTTCATGTACTCAATATCGACATACTTCTATTCTCTAAAAGTAGGTGAATCAATGATTCATTTCAGCTTCAGTTAAATTCCAATTACTCATAGTTGTGCAATTTCAAACAACACGCACCATCATCATTAAAATTGGTGATGTCGATAATCATCGCGATGAATTATCAGCTCCGCAACCATGCTCAAGTTCACTAATAATAATAGTAAAAATCATATTTAGCCTTCAATTTTGCTGTCTTTTTTACTGGACTATAAATTGCCTACGGAATTAAATGTTACAACAGTGGTCAAAAAATGTTCTACATTTGATTACATCTGCGTAATTATGTCAATCAAATATTCTGTAATTTTGTGCACGAAAACCTAACAATGATGTCTTTAATATGAATATAATACCCAGAAATAAATAGGTCATTATAAAGCTACGTTATACTTACAGGGTGTAAACTTTAAGACAATAGTAAATACCTCAATCTTTGCTCACTAAAATGGTATTAAAATACTTTCTGAATGGTATTAGAAGATTCACAGATCTATCGAATAAAAATGTACAGTTACCGATAGTGTTTATGCCAATCGATTCTGTTAAAAATACATAACAAAATCTCTCTAGCTATTTCAACGTCAGTGAAGTCATGTGCAGTATAACGCAGCCTTACTGTTAAGTATGTACTACAAATTCACAAATCGGCGCATGCGTGCGATGAAAATGAATCAAGTGTGAACGCACTTCGAGCAGTTGCCACACAGTGACGCAACTTCCAAGCTATTGTGAGATACTGCAATGTTGTAAGGCTATATTTAGCATTATATGTCTAATGGCCAGTACTGCGCCACTTTAGGATCCCTCTCTACGGACCAAATGAGATTTCGGAGTCCGGTTATATCACAAAGGAAGTTGAAAGCCGCATATTAGTTGCTATGCATTGACTTGAACTTGCTCAGCTCAATAACACTGTATGGCAAAAGATATTTTGTTCAAATGTAAAGGTATCTTTTAGAATCAGATAATGAATGACACATTGATACTAATGGACATTTCAATATAGACGAATTTAACGATATACGCGTTTTATGATCTAACCACACTATCGAGTTGCGGCAACAAAGAATGTCAGCTACACCATGCTTTGAATAAAATACTTCTTGCACCAGGTACGGTATAGTTTGAATACGGAAACCGTTATCCTGAATTATAATAAATTCCATACCGAAACATTAGCTCAAACTAAGTAAATAATCTCTACATTTTCACCGCTACTACAGCGAAGTTAATTCCGATTGCTCAAATAAGTTTCACCACTAAATGAAATGATGGCGCTAAATACTGACATTTCCATAACTACTTGAATTACTGTATCGGTCTATTAAATAATATAATTGGATAAAATGTAAGTTACATTATCATTGCACAAGTGACTTTGGTGTTAGTCTCGTTGCAATTTAACTAAGACAGCTAGACGGAAGAGTCGTGCTCAGCATCTGTGAGAATGCACTGGTTATAGTAAAACATATTGCTTTATATAACTGCGATAAAAATCTACATACTCCGTTTAATATGTAAAATAGCACTTCAGTTATAATGAGCCCTAATTTATAGACGGCAAATGAGGTTTTCTTAAACATCAACCATTAATATTCCTTATGGTATCTGCTGTAAACACAATGGATGTAATATATATATTTTTTAATAACTACTTTTTCAAATTGAATATTCAATTTATTTTGAAAACGTCTTTTTTTAATCATAATAAATTAACGGCTAGCACCGACCATGAGATTTCGCGTTTTTGTCTTTTTCCCCATTCAGAAATGTGACAAACAGTTTTCGTTTGAGTAATCGCAGCGAACGCGCGTGTTTCACCGAGATCGAGCCGATAACCGGTTCGTGTGATTGTTTACGAGTTAACGCGTGTGATTATTTTTGTATCGGAACAAACAAAACAGGGTAACTCCTGGGAACAGGAGCCCCTATTAGTGTTAAGATGAATTTGACCCCAATGTCCCAATACCCCACAACGTCCCAAAACTCCACAAAGTCCCAAATCACTACAATGACACATAACCCTACATTATCCCAAACCGTGAAATCCCAACAATCGCCCAAAACATCCAGTTATGCTAATGTCACCTCAACAACTGCTTTCCCCAAGAAAGATCAAGCGATTATATTGGACTCAATCGACGGGATAACACTCAGGGAGTACCTTATTGCACTGGCAACTATAATACCAACAACATCAATTCGATTTATATCTAGGATTTCAAATGCTCGAATATGTATTTATCTCGATTCAAAGAAAACTGCGGACGATCTGATAGATGCAAATAAGAAGATAAATATAAAAAATAATGTTTTAGAAATAAAACCATTAATAACACGAAACAAAAGAATTGTTCTATCTAATGTTTGTCCGGTCATACCTAACTCCGTCATTGAACAAAAATTGTCTGAGGCTGGTATAAAAATAATGTCGCCCATAATGTTCATGAAAATAGGTGTTACAGATCCAGGATTCTCACACATTCTGAGTTTTAGACGCCAGTTGTACATCAGCCCAGAGGACGAGGCACGTCTACCTGAGTCAATACAAGTGACATTTGAGGAAACAAACTATTGGATCTACATTTCAACTGACGCCTTAAAATGTTTTTCTTGCAACACTATGGGTCATTTGGCCAAGAATTGCCCACAAAATACGACTAGTTCCCAAGTTTTAACGCAAGAAACACAACAACAAACAATTGACGAAATCAATAAAATCTTTGATCGTAATGACAATCTTGTACCAGAACCAGAGTTCATCTTGCCATCATTGCCTGCGTTACAAAAACGCCCTCAATCTCAGGAAATTCAAGGAACAAAACGCATTCATTCACCATCTGCCAGCGAATCTTCTAAAACATGCAATTTGACACCTGTTATACACAAAGATAATGACTTGGACGAAATGGAAACAGATGGAACTGATGAAACGGATAGCAACATTTCTCTAGAGGATACAGAAGTCACAATAAAAGCAAAGAAGAAATTAAAGAAAACTGATTCCAGGACTGAAGAAGATGTTTGGCAAGAAATTTAAAAAAATATGGTAGATTTAAACAGTGATAATACATTTCCTATTAATTTAGATCAATTTATAAGTTTACTAGATAATTCGCGAGGAAAACAGAACATAAAAGATTTAGTTTATACCTATACTCATAATATTAATGACCTGATTAAGATGTGTAACCAACTGCATTGTAAAATGAATAAAAGCTTAAAAAATAGATGTTCACGCTTATCAAGAAAATTGCACGAAATAATTAATCTTACTGCTAACGCAACCGAAATAACTAATTAGCTACATATTTTTATATAATAATCTTTAATAGTCTATATATTACATAACTCAACAAAAAATATATATTTACAATTAGATATGGACATTTTACAATGGAATGTGAATGGTTACTTTAAAAGGTTGGAGAATATTAAACTACTCATTAATAGATTGGGTCCCTCTTGCATTTGTTTACAAGAAACAAACTTTGTTCAAAATTACTGTGCATCAATGCCAGACTATAGGCATTTTTATAAAAATCGATTACAGTGTAATAGGGCTAGCGGCGGCGTAGCTATATTTATTAAAAATCACACACTTGCAGAAGAGTTACAATTAAATACATACTTAGAAGCCGTGGCAATAACAGTTAAATTCCCTTTAACTTTAACGATATGTAATGTTTACCTTCCTAATAGCTATCAACTTAACATAAACGATTTAAATAATCTCATTAGGCAACTTCCTACGCCGTTTATTATATTAGGGGATTTTAATAGCCACCATTTTTACTGGGGGTCTGAACGATGTGACCATAGAGGTAAAACAATTGTGGAATGGCTGGAAGAACAAAATGATCTTATATTATTAAACAATGGTCAACCTACACATTTTGACAGCAATTCGGGTCGCACGAGTAATATAGATTTAACTTTGGCTTCACAAAATATAGCATCATATTTTGAATGGAATGCCTTAGAGGATTTATATGATAGTGATCATTTTCCTATTTCCATTAAGTGCCTAATAACCCAAGATATGCCAAATAACATTAAATTACCTAAAAAATGGAAATTTGATAAAGCTGATTGGTTACTATTTAGGGAGGAAATAGAACAAGCTGTTCCGCAATTAGGAAAAATAAGTAATTATATTCATGAATTATCTGTTAATGATATTGTTAATGATTTCACTAAAATTATACTCGAAGCAGCCGAAAAAGCTATTCCGCAGACATCTGGCACATTAAAGAAGTACAGCTTACCGTGGTGGGATGATGACTGCAAAACAGCTCTAAAAGAAACTAAAAAAGCATTGAAACTTTATAAAAAATACGCAAGAAATGATCCCAACTCGTCCTATAAAATTGAATATAAAAAGAAACGAGCTTATTGTAGATGGCTTTTTAAACAACGTAGAAAAACGTCCTGGCAAAATTGGGTATCGTCAATTAATAATAAAACTCTTACTTCAGATATGTGGAAAAAGATACAAAAACTGAATCATCGTAACATAAAATTCAACACTATTGTCCTAGAGAAATCTGACGAAACATTTACATGTAATCCATTTGAAACCTCTTGCTTACTAGCTACAAATTTTGCCGACAATTCTAGTTCAAATAATTATGCTATCCAATTTTTAGAATATAAAAGGAACCATGAAATTAACACAATTTTTGATACTTACAATAATTCCAATCCAATTAATAGTCAAATATCGATGCATGAATTGTTATTGGTGTTATCTCAAATCGGAAACTCAAGCCCTGGACCAGATAATGTACCTAATATAATTATAAAACATTTACCAACAATTGGACTTGAGTATCTACTAGAATTATATAATTATATATGGACCATGCAAGTTTTTCCAAACAAATGGCAGGAAGCTTTAGTTGTTCCTATATTAAAACCAGGAAAAATATCATGTCTGCAGTCGAGTTATAGACCCATATCATTAACATGTAACATTTGTAAAGTCCTTGAAAAAATTATAAGTAGGAGAATTAGATGGTTTATAGAAACAAATAAGATATTATCACCATTCCAGTATGGTTTTCGCCAGTTTAGATCAACAACAGACCATTTAATGAACATTGAAAGTGAAGTCCTCGATAGTTTTGCAAACAACAATTTTGTAATCATTGTTGCACTAGATATTGAAAAAGCTTATGAAATGGTGTGGAAGCATAGGGTACTAAAATTACTACAAGACCATGGTATTACAGGAAATGCGTTAGCATTTATTAGAAATTTTCTTTCAGAGAGATTTATCAAAGTCAGAATTAACGACACACTATCTGATCAAGTTCCAACAGAAAATGGTTTACCACAAGGGTCAGTTCTTAGCGTAGTGCTTTTTCTTCTGGCTATTAATGATGTTTTATCACAAATTGAGAAACCTGCTAAAGGATTTCTTTTTGCAGACGATCTGACAATCACTTGTAGTGGTAGGACATTAAAACCAACATTAAAAATAATTCAAAACACTTTAAATAAACTTCATGAATGGTCTATGAAATCAGGTTTCAAATTTTCAAAGTCAAAAACTGAATTTATGATACTATCAAGAAATAAGTATAAAAATACAAGTAATCTAAAACTAACTCTCAATGAACAAAATATCAAAGAAGTTAATGCATTAAAAATTTTAGGTCTAACATTTGACAAAAGAATGACTTGGAACACACATATAAATAAACTGAAATCGGAATGCTACAAAAGAACAAATATTATAAAAGTTCTTTCGTCGTCAACATGGGGATCTGATCGAGACTGTTTAATTAATACCTATCATGCCATAATAAGACAAAAACTTGATTATGGGTCTGTAATTTATGATTCTGCAAAAACTCGTACTCTAAATTCACTAGAAAGTGTCCAAAATTCTGCACTTCGTCTTTGTATTGGTGCTTTTAAGACTAGCCCCATAAAAAGTATATTAGCCGAAGCTGGCGAAATGCCATTACAGTTTAGAAGAAAGGAACTTGTTCTTAGATATGCCGCAAATATACTATCACAGCCAGATAATCCCATCTTTAACTACTACACTAAAAAGACAGTCATTGATGCAGAATATGGTTTCCAACCAAAACTTGCACAACCTTTGCGTATAAGAGCTATCAATTATTTAGACCAATGTAACTTGAAAATGCCATCAATTTTACAGAAAAAAGTACTCTCTTGTGGTCCATGGGAAAATATAAAATATCCTGTCAATTTAGAACTATCAACAAATTTAAAAAATGATACACCATCATACATTTATAAGAATCTATTTCATGAAATTAATTATAAAAATACAGATAGTAATACTTTTTATACAGATGGATCAGTTATGAACGGAAAATCAGGTTGTTCGGTGATATCCGGGAATGATTGTTATCGATACAGGCTTCCTAACTTCCACTCAATTTTTAGCTGTGAGGCAAATGCCTTACTTATAGCTCTGCAGTTAATTAGTAATAATTCAAATTTTAAAAAATCTAGAATTTATACAGATTCCAAATCCTGCCTAACAGCCATACAAAACGAAAAAAATACCAATTCGCTAATTTTAGAAATCAAACAAACAATTATTAGTCTTCTCAAAGATAATTATAGTATAGAAATAATATGGATACCAAGTCATCAAGGGATAGTTGGAAATGAAAGGGCTGATTATGAGGCTAAGTGTGCATTAACCGATAATGACATCAATAATACTATTAAATCAACAATAAATGATATACACAAGTATTTTAAAATTGAAATGAAAAAGTTATGGGATCAAAATTGGAAATTAGAAAATTCATCAAAGTTATTTTTTATTAGAAATTCAATTTTCGATAAATCTCCAAATTCATTTGATTGTAGGAAAGACCAAGTAGCTGTCACAAGGTTAAGAATTGGACACACAAATATGAGTCATATTCATTTAATAACAAAAAAGGAGATAAATAAATGCAAGTGTGGACTAAATCTGAGCGTGTATCATCTCTTAATTGAATGTACTGCCTATACAAATGAAAAACATAATTGTAATTTACCTAACACCTTGAAAGATTGTTTAAATCAAAATGGCTGTAAGTTAACACTAAATTTCTTGAAAATGATAAACATGTATAAACTAGTTTAATTTACTGTATATTTTAAGCGGTGGTCGTTAATGACCTTGTTGTTAAAAAGCGACCTTAAATAAATAAATTAAAAAAAAAAAAAAATGTGACAAAAACGTGACTAGAACTATCTCGTGTTCGTATGCTTCCCCCCATTTATATAAACTGCGGCTGAAAATCCGTATACGCCATAGTTTAAAATATATATAATACGATTTCGATGTCAAAATTTATGAGTTAATCTGGCTGAAATGTCAATCAGAAACCGTAGAATGTCAAATAAATGAGGTAAAGGACTTTAATCACTTCCCATTTGCAAGTAGATCAACTAATTCATTATGTCAAGGCCGGCGGCATTCGCTTATTAATACACATCTACGATCATCTGTCTGACTGTTTGTCCATATTCCCACCGGACGGAGCGAAAGGCTACGCAGGAGCCGTAGAGCCTTAATTTGACAAGACAATGGCTCTTATAATCTGTCAGCGATAAACGACACGACGACTGACATTTGGACAGCGGATTCGGTAGGTAAACTCTATCAATTACCTACTTCTTTGTATGTAGACAAGCAGTTTGATATGTAAAGTTCATGCGTACACTAATTTTCTACTTTGTTGCTGGTTATAATAATAATAATCATAATTTGCAAAAAACAATAACAGATAAAATACATAAATATACAGAATTAAAGGAAGAAATAATTAGAATCTGGAAAATGAGTAAAGTTTCAATTGTGCCTTTGGTTTTGTCGAGCACTGGCATTATACCTAAAAAACTCCGTCATTATTATTTAAAGCAGATAAATATTCCTATTAATATTTACATGACAATGCAAAAAGCAGTTATTTTAAACACTTGTCGAATCGTCAGAAAATTTCTACAAGACGATTATAATCCCAATGAACCCAATCTCCAACATGAATTCCACTTGGTTTAGGCCCGTGGTTTTCATGAAAACCAACCGAAGTTCTTCAAATTTCGAGTAAAAGTAGAAAAACTACAAAAACAATAATAATAATAGCAGCCCTGTATCTAATACATGTTAGCAAGCGATAATTCATATGATAAATACACACATATTTTCAAAAAGACGAATCTTATCGATTTATTTCGAACCTGAGACCCTGACTTCGCAGTCCCACTCGGCTTTTGCCGCTATCGTTGCTGGTTAACTTAGCATCAAATATATGTGCAAAAGATGTCCCTAGAAATATCAATCCAAAACAAATAAAGGGCCATATTACTACCGGTCATTCCTTTATTTCTTTTTTCTTTCGATTATGGTGCTTCGCCTCTGGCCCTCTAGTTTATTTGTACTGCTATGGAGGTTTCCATAGCAGTACAAATAAACTAGAGAGGATGCAATAATCCAAACCTTATATTCCCTATCAGTTGTGAAAATCAATGCAGTTGAATTATCCTTACTAATATTATAAAGGCGAAAGTTTGTAAGTATGGATGTATGGATGGATGTTTGTTACTCTTTCACGCCAAAACTACCGGGTCGATTTCGATGAAATTTTGCACACATGTAGCTTATAGTCTGGATTAACATATAGGCTACTTTTAATTGACATACCACGCGGGCGGAGCCGCGGGCGGAAGCTTGTATTTAATATTCGAATGCCCAATTACCGTCAGTAAACCTTTAAATTTAATGTACTGTACTGTATAGTACAGAAGCTTAATAATATGAAGCTTATAAAATATAATATAGTTACATTAGTATAAGTAAGCGGATCTGCTCTGGATTCACGGACATAAATTAATATATTATATCGATAGTAATTCATCTTGCCAGTTATGTTAGACACGGTGCACTCAATACTCACTTACTTCAATAATGCACTATTGAAATACATGGAAACTTGCTGCCTCGATGGTCTAGTGGTTAGAGTATGCGCCTCTCACCGCAAGATCTCGGGTTCGATTTCCGGGTCGGGCAAAGTATTATTCAAGAAATTGGGCCCGGTGGATAACGATAGGCTCACCCCGTACCCCATGGGACCAAAACATAACAGGTGAAAGGTTGTACACCTCTGCCACACCCTTGTTGGTAATATAGGCGTGATGTTATGTTATGTTATGTTATTATGGAAATTTAATTTGAATAGCCATTCATAATAATGTTTACGATCACCTTGGAGATTCCATAAGATGGACTATGATACGCGTGACACATTCAGTACAAATATTAGGTACTGGTAGGTACTCCCACGACGTTATAGAGGTCAAGCATCGACCTACTTCATCTAAACAATTATGTAGTGCAATATGCATAACAAGTTATACCAAAATAACTCTTAACCTTAGGAAGGTTAGTTTATCAAAACATTTGATGAAGGCTTTTAAAGTTCATTTTCATCACAATACTAGACTAAAATGTTTTTGACGAAGGCTTTTATAGTTAATTTTCATCACAATACTAGAATAAAATGTTTTAAAGTTTTCAGGACTGAGGTCAATCCATAAGATTTGTAAATAAATCTGGTGATTATTTACGAAATATTAGATTAGTTTGTTCGTGAACACGCGGCTTGCAACAGCTGTGAAAATATGAAAAATCGTTTCAACAAATAAGTCAAAATAAAATTTGACTCAGCCATCGACACGACGAAGAAGAACAAATAAGTTTGCATGGTAAATAACCCTTGTCTTGTAAAATACCACATTGATTCTCATTATATCTCTTATATTATTAAGTATTATGTAGTGTTATTGTGCGGTTAATTAGTAGCCTTTTTTATAAATTCAAGTAGGTAAATGTTGTACGCAAAAAAAAATTACCAATCCGTCGAAATGTTTAATTAATTTTGTATGTATTTGGTTCATCTAAACTGGCTTATAATATCCTTACCAGTATTTAAATTAAGCTTTTTATTATTTGTTACATAATAAATATGAAAATTAACAGTAAAACCGGATTGCGGGTCCAAAATACGAGTATGTACCTATCATTCAATAAACAGATTTGCTTGACATAATATTTAAAAATCCTATGAGAAACGGAAAGTAAGATTTATTTAAATATTAATTAGTATCTGCATGTGCTAATAGAGTCAATTACCCAAAACAAAAATAATTAGAAGTGGAAACGATAAATCTTATACATCCGAAGTCGTGAAATTGTGGGACGTTGTTGTTCTATTATTACCCAGTGTTATAAATTAAACAAGGCTTAAGATTTATTACCATCAGGCAAACTATTTGTGGCAGAGTAATATACTAATTACAATATATATAAATGTGAAGCTCCGATAATGTAGGTATGTGCTACACACAAAACAATACAGTTCCATATCTACAGTAGCTGCTACTTACAAAAGGTATTCTTAAGCTTTAATTAATTGAATCAAAACGTATACTGATTTCCAAGTACTGCGATGCCAGCTGATACAAATCAATTAAAATGTGAAGCAAACTATTAGTCACAAATTATATGCAAGCCGTGAAACACTTTTTTAACAACATAATTGGTTATTATTTTTTTATTTACGCTGAAGATGTTTCAGTGTTTAGAATAATTATCAATTTTAGAGCTAACAGATGATTTTTATCACGATACAGGATGCCACTCACGGTCAAACTTGTAAAATAAATATAGTATTCATCAATAAGTCTTGTTTCATGTTATAGATGCTAATTGGTTTATAACCATCGACTGTCCGTGGTCTTTGTATATATTTGTACCAAACTAAGTAAATGGAATTATCATGTTTTTTATTGAAACAATTTTATTCAAATTAGTTCACAATTTTTTTCTCTACGAGTGCTGATCTATGCCAACAGCCGTGATTATAACAACAGTCTAAAACAAACTTAAAGTATAGTATAAATTATTATCAACTTTTTTTCACAATTGTCACTAATTGTCAGTCATACCTGCAATTTAATCAAATTTATTGACACTTTGTTCTCAATTTAAATTATATGAACAAGGCGTTCAAAGTCGTTCATTAATAAATGAATATAATAATTACATAAATATATATTTTATTTATTTATATAAAAGTAATAAACAGGTAACAATTATCCATAATTGCGGGACATAATATGTTTGGTATTATATCCAGCAATTATTTTGAGACGGAAATCGTATGACCGGTCTATATGTACTTATGTAGTCCTTTCTTGATATTAAAAATTATAAAACCTACTTCAGCAAGGTTGTTTCCGTTGTACCCTGACATTAATTAAATAACATGTTTCTTATTTTTGGTTCTATGAAGTGATTAAAATAACACATGTAGTTTCTACATACTGGATTCTGCACCATAATACACAATATAGATTTCTTTTTAGACACTACAATTTTATTATTAGTAAATGATTATTAATAATTATTGGATTGCAAGAATAAGGTTTTAAATTTACACGAATCTACCAAACAACAAGAAAAAGCTTGTGAAAAAAGAAAATAACAGATAAATAGAATGTTGCCATTTGATTTAATTTGAGTCAATTCATAAAATTTCCCGTTTATCATGAAATAGCACTACGACTGTGAAAAAAAAATGTTTAGCCTCCAATTTGTCCAACAGAAAAAGATGAGAACACTCCATTTAAAAAAAAGTTATTTAAATTATTTATTTACTAATCGTTGCTAAAAAAATAAGGCTGTTATCACAAGAAACAGAATAAAAACAAATCGTAATCTCGGCATCTTCCGATACGCAGCGATTCTAATCATTGCACCGAGTCACCTACATTCCCCAAGGTTAGGTCGGAGCACGTCACTACTCCACTTTATACAACATCGTTATGCCACACCTCTATCACATTCAAAGCTATTTTACTGTTACAATTTACTTATTACATTCGATTATAAAACAGACAATCGATTGAAAGCCGATCGAGAAGGCCGCGACCCCAAATTTTCGTATTATGTTAAACACTTTCGGTGTTTATTTTTAAGTCTGAAGTTAAGTACGACTGAAGGACAGATAAATCTATTTTTTGAATCTTTTTTAATTCCTTTGATTGTATTGCTCAACTTTCAGTTGTCTCTAGATAAATAATAATAATAAATGTATAATAGCTTCGGCATAAAAAATGTGTCAATACCATTTGTACTGTTATTACTAGCACAAAAAGTAATAAAGAAATTTAATCAAGTTGCAATAGTTGTCAATTAAATTGGATAATTTAAGTTTTAATTTAATTGTTTATGACCTTGGATGAAATTAGACAGTTATTGTTTGCATATAAAAAAGAAATAAACAATCTTTAGAAGTGATATTAAAATTGTCAACACTCTCATTGAAAAATTGCCAGACCATTATCAGTTCAACAAGCATCAAAACCTATCGTAGACATAAAATAAAGTAACAATCCCAAAATATCATCAGCTTACTATATTTACACATTAAGCCATGTGTCAGTATAATAATTTACAGTCCACAATATCGACTGTCCGGAATTGGCCAGTGCGGTGGTCGAAACAAAGAGATATTAATCAACAAAGCTTGACATACCCTAACGACCAACACTTGCCGAGATTAGTGAATAATGATACGTTAAATTAATGATTTACAGAAGATATTGCTGTATTAAAAGGTAATTATTAATGATAATTAAATCTTCTAAGGTGGTCGAGATATTTTAATTCATGAACATATGCTTCAAAGTTAGTCTAAGTACCGAAAAATTTGTGTATTATTTTTGATAAAATCGCTCATATACTCTAATACGCTCATCGCGCTAATACTCATAAAATAAGCGACGCAAAAATAATTTCTATATCATATTTATATCAGGTATTATTGTGCGTGCGGAAATCCGTACTAATTAAAGTGTTTTAAAATATATATAGTTATAGTTCAGCTAAAAAAATATATCAAACATTATCATTTAACACCTTTTTAACGCGTTGGTACATGGATCAACATTTATTATTTCTGCAAGTTAGTTTTCCGGTTCCTGGGCCATATGTTGTATGTACATACACGAGCTGTACAAGCCGTTTATGTAATAAGAACTTGTATAATTATTAACATACGTGTCATACATAATAACTATATCGATTTATAATTGGATAAGGAACTATCGCTATTTGAAAGTGTCAATCACATTAATCGCGCGCATGGGTTTGAATTTTTAACTAATCAGTTTATATCCCTATTAGAAAATAGGAATACGAACTAATCGATTATAACTTCGAGCTACCCAACTATCAGATAGGAAAAAAAAATGTTTATAGATTTGGCCATGAATCTTTGAAATTCAATGTTGCTGAAAATCTTACAATCGGATTTCACAAAAGCGTTGCCAAGTTTGTGCATGGATTTAAATATTTTAAAAATAAATAAGCAGCTTTAGCACATTCATTACTGTGTCCTAAATGCAACTACAGTATGTTTCGTAAGATTTTGTTCACTGACTCCTAGAACTGCTGTTTTGTCTAGCCGGAACCCACCCAGCCGACTAATAAACTTCACTGGCTTGTCAAAACTGTTCATTATTACTTCTACGTATTCTGAAGTCTGACAACTTGATTCTAGATTAAAATTTAAACGTAATTTACTGCGTTACGTTACAAATGCACCCAAATCATGACAGTCGCGATTGCTATGATTTGGGCGAAGTTAATAAAACTGATTGTTATTGCATTAAAGAAGCGTACAAAACTTGAAAACCTTATTTAAATCGATAACCTAGATCTGAGTTTTCCATGTCATTGAGGCGTATCACTTTTACCTATTATGTAATTAATAAAAGGGTTAAATGCGATAATAATTTTAATATGGCTTCGGATATAACGTTAACCGCAATTACAATAATTTAAAAATAAAACATAAAAATAGATTACCGCAAAAAAGGTGAACTGAAAATGTTTAAAACATAGTTATAATAGGAGATGTCAAATGAAAGTTTTTATATCAAGTTAAATAATAACCTTTATTATTATCATGTTTTTTTTCGTTACATGTTAAGTAAGACAATGCATTGAAGAATCTAGTTGAATGCGTGGTACATTCACGAATATTTATTACACACAGTTCCGCATTCCCAAAGACAAGTCTACAAAACCGCGGTCTAGCGATCCGGCCGGATTTCATACATTCTCGTGTTCCCCTGCATTATTCCATTACGGATATGTTTTTTTCTCCACGTTTATAAGGATTACTACCAATGAGTCAAGTTCATGATCAAATTTGCGGTTAAGTTCAAAGACATTTGAACAAAGATTACGAACTCAAAAGGAGACTACAAAACGCCAAACATACTCTAAGAGAAGACGTCAGAAAAAAACTAAAAATGCTAACTACCAGATAAATAATTAATTTGTTCAGTGATCTAAATTCGTTGAATTTCATTACAACAAAGCATGCACTGTAAGGATATTAACCTCCGTTTTGACTGGTATGCCAATAAAAAGTGGCAAGGTTAAGGCTAGCATACAAAATGGTATCAAAATCGGATTAGTGACGTAACATTATTCTCTGACAGACTTACACAAAAAGATGAAAACGATATATTTTTAATGTATTTATGTGTTATGCTTTTTTAGTTATTGATTTCGATATAACCGTTACGTGAAGTCGTTATAATGCTATTTAACATTTTTGTTGTAATATAACGTTTTCCACTTTTCCAATCAACTTATCATTATTCACGTTAAGCAATCATAACACTAAGCGTTCTCGTTTTGCTCAAGTCGCTTAAAGTAGGTTATGATCGATAAGTACCTATTTTAATATACATTAAGTGCTACTTAAAATCACGCCAATTTATGCAAATATTGTATAATTAAGGTTTCGGAAGTACGGCCGACGAATCGTCGTCGATGTAACTCGCTTATCGCCGTACATTCTGATTATAAAATCAAATATTCAAATGTGTCATTGATCGATTCATAATATTATTTCGTAATTTAAAAATTAATAACCAGTTTGTTTCAACTGGACCTACTTTATTTAAAATTTTAGAATGAACTACTTCATTACAGAAAAGTCTAGCTTTCCAAAGTAAAGCATTCATAGAAAAAATTGTAAGATCATGTTCATAAGTTGACAAACCAGTTGCTTATATCATGTGATAAAGCTGTCCGCATATTGGCAGATATTGGTTGTCGTACAAGCTAGAAGCGGTAATTTTTCTACGTATGCGAAACCTGTGCGTTATCTAGAAAGGTTCTAAAATCTAGAAGTTGAGAATAAAGATTATTTTTATGGGCTACAATGACGTAAAATCCCAATAATGACAGTGAATAATAAATAATTTGGAGACCCCTTCAAAATTAAACCTTATTTTTGTGTGCGCGTTGGTGTCTTTTTTTCCGCTTTCTTCCACTGCCCGTTCCCTCTAACCTAGTTGACAGAATTAATCCACTGAACATTTAAACATTAGATGTCTAGGTTGTGTGGTCGTTGGTGTGCAGTCAGACTAAAAGCCAGTTCGGTCGTATACGCCATGAATGGCTGCATACGTCACATAGCGGGAAGCCCGGTGCTAAGACATATGCCCACATGACGGCGCGGGCGCGTGCGCGTGCGCCGACCGGTCTCACCGCTTCCGCCTTCCGACTACCGCCATATCAATACACTTATCATTTATATTTATTTATACATGCATATCTTTTGTTTATTTTTAGCTCCAGTTTTATTTAGACGTGACCTCAGTGCCCCGGAAAAGTGCTGTAATCTTGATTTTGTTTTAACTGTCAATACGATAACTGGCTTTATTATGCTGAATACTAAGACAATATTATGTTTTTATTTTAAAGATATTAACACAATTGACATCGTTCTGCCTGAGCACCTCCATTGACTATTATAATTAGGTAATTATTATCGATCTGTATAACAAATTGAACCGCAGGATGCATATTTATGATACTAAGGTTAACGGATACATGTATTAATGTTTCTGTTCTACTTAATTACTGTACCTTGTTTGTGACATAATAATGTCAGAGAAAGTGCTTTACATGTAAATTTAATTTAGTATTGTTGTGATCACACAATCTTAAGAAACACTAACTGAATTAAAGATTAACTTCGTAATATATCGTGAGATAAAAAAAAATCTAATCTTACTACAATACAACGCAACGTATTATGTTTGATATGTCACTGCATACGATTCTAAGATAGAAAACATAATACTCTTGGCTACCAAAACCATTGTTGATTTTTGAGAGATCATGGCGATTATGTAACGTAACTATTGGACTATAAATTGTCTCCTCTTTTAAGATAAGCGTAACTTAGTTCATAGTTCAATCGATTCGTACAGATTCTGCCTACTCATTGGTTCCGTAAGATCCTATTTTAGTGTTTTTCACCTCAGCTCGAAAAGGCGTTCTTTGTTGTGTGATAAAACTCTATTTTGCTTTGAGGGTGAGTTTAATAATATGATCAATAATCACGAGATAGATTTTGATAAAGGCTTCAAAATAAATGCTACAAACATATCAAAACAAAAACAAAGTAGTATTGGAAGATGTCAATTACAGTAATAGCAAGGCCGCCACTTATGTTAACAATAAGGTCTAAGGCATTAAGGTTCTACGACATATTTAAATTCGCCTTGACATAAGGCCAGAACACTTGGATCGGAAAAACGGAAGTGTAGAAGTGGATAGGTAAGTCTACAATGAAAAATTCGTCTATTCACGATTATAGAGTCGTTACTCGAAGGCCACTCGCTGGCATTGACACCATCTTCTAGTGTGGTATTAAAACCTCGTTACTCTGCGTAACCAATAATAAGTACCACTCTAATGATATCAGGAATTCAGTGCCATTAGAATTTGTTAGACGATGTGATTATTGCCGACAAATTGCACTTTCATAAGCTATAATCAAATCATTTGAACGTTTGTAAAATCTAAAAATAATCTGCTTAATCTTAGTGAAACTGGAATGTTAATTAAAATGTATTTAATATGTAAATGGCAAACAATTTTTGACCTCTCGACCTTGAAACAATATAAAATAAGAGCTATAAAATTAACCGGAAGTAATTGAATTGCAAATTTCGGAAGACGTTGACGTAAACATCAACTATAAAAAACTCTGTCCATTTCTTTATTTTCTTTTTGACAGATTACATTTAGGGATGCCTTCACACGTTACTGATTCGATTTGAAATCATAATCGATGTTGTCTACGAAGAACTTTCAATCGATTAATTACATCGAAATGGTTTTAGTTCATTATTAATTATTTGTTTATTACTAGTTTTTATTAGATGAAACAAATATACAAAATAATAATATAATAATAATGTCACATACTTAGTCTATGACGATTTCCTAGTTACCTTTGTTTACATTTTCATTTTTAATTCCAAGATTAGACTTGATTTCTTGCAAATAATTATTCATTGAATCATGATACTATTATTATATTCTTTTTTTTATAAAAATACAGACAATACACAAAAAAAGTCAAATTATTCTTTTTCATAATGATCGATTTATTTCATTTCACGATTTGATTTATAGTCTGTGGTTGTTTGTTACAAACAGTGAACTTCCCTAAAAAGTGCCGCTTGTCAATAAAGTACATTATTATTGTAGTACATTAATCTAACAAAAAAAAACGGTAATTCATAGGCGTGATCTGTCAAAAAGAAAATAAAGGAATGGACAAAGTATAAGCTACGTAAACAAATATAAGTAACACAATTAATTTATAAATAAACAAGAGGAAAATGCCTTATAAAGAAAATGGCGGTAATTCAACTCATCTACATGTCAAAGATCTGTAACCAAATATGGACGATGATCGCTATCGCTAGCTCTGAGAATTGTCGGAAGATATGCGTATCGTTTCCTCTGTCACATGTTTCATGTTAGCCCAGCTATGTTTTTTTTACAACGGATGTAACAAACGAACCTGAAGACTACATGATAGTATGCGGCAGCTACTTATTCACAGAAGAAGGATAATGCCTACTCACATACGGTTTTTCTCAATGGTTTTACGTGGTTTTACTCCAACATGAGTTAAACTTAACTTGTGACATACCTAAGTTAGTAAGTAAAGACTCGATGGAAAACAAATGAAAATTTCTTCGCCCTGAATGTTTAGAAGAACAGACCTAGAGCGAGAACCTCGACGGTTTTATTCATTGAAGCTTAATATGCTACTACAGCAAAGGATTATTTAATTGATATCATGATAGGGCTCTCATGCAAATAATGTTAGTGCCTAAGTGTCAAACTGTTAGAGCATTAGGTGTTAAAGGAAAGATTAAATTCATATCTCATTCCGCATATTGATCAGGAAATCATATTTTCTGTCATACGAAAGCAAGACTTAACCCCATTTGTTTATCACTGCTTTATATTTGCACATTGAACTCGTCGCCTCTTTTTGTAAACTACATAGAAGACTTTCAATTCATCCATTTACAAAAATAATACAAGAGCATATTGTAATTGAATTAATAGACTATAAATTAATAGACGACATTCTTTGGAGGTGTATTTAGTTTCATTTGTATGTATCTCACACAACATTAAATATTCCGTGTTTCACAATGCCGAGTCCTGCACATAATCACTCACACGTGACCAGCTGTGTATAATTCCCATAACGTAAGCAGAAGCCAAAACAAGCGGTGTAACAGTGCAATCGGCACTTCGCTTTCTACCTACATTTAGACAGGGTCATTCTACAAACCTTAGCGGCAACTTCTTCTTTAAAATATATAGAATACTGATTTACAAAAATTTACAAAAAATTACATTTGTTGTTGCACTTTATGATATGACTGTAGGTATAGTTAATACAAATAGTAAAATATTTTGATCAGTCTCTTAATCGTTATTTTTACGACTTTTATGGTCTTAGAATGGATTGACTTGATAATTTAACTTCTTATTTTTACAATAATTATTACAAAAATCTATCTTTATTAAATTTCCTTATTTACATTTCTTATTAAAAGATGCATTCCAAGAAGTCATCGAAGAAAAGTTTTTCAGTTAAGGACATGTAATTCTCTGTATTTGGTTATAAGTATTTTTAAAACGACCCTGTAAATGCACTTTCTGTGTTACACAATCCTCGCAACACTGCTCTTAATGTAGCTAACCCTATCATTAAACTCCTATTATTTTGGTCACATATAAGATGTGGAAACACCATTGTATTGTCTCACAGACGCTTGTTAGCAATTCCCCGAGCTAGTAAATTGTTTGTTTACAAAAGTATTTTGTTTGTCTACGGCACGCTTCAATAATTTTAATGAACTGTGACAAAAAAAAGAACCTATTTTGCACTTTGCAAACAAAAAAAATGTTTTAGCAAGATGCTGTTGTTATAAATTAAAACATATACAAAAAAAATGACTTCTGCTCAGTTGTTTAGTCAGACAAGGCGTGATTAGTCTTCGTAATGGCTCGTCATTATTCATCACGTTGATAAAATCATTAGGAGCTCGATCAATTAACGCATGTATAACAAAAAGCTGTTAACTCCACGAAATGGGTCATTCACCCACCATCCGTGATTACTGAAGGTCGCTTTTTACTAAACTCGGTCACGAGCCGCCTGATGATCATCTGGCGATCATGATTATAATATATTCGAATAAGCCACAAAAAAAAACAACAATTATTATGAGAACCATTGTTTGTACGACACCTTGGCCGTAATGTATCAAATACACTATGGTAGATTATTGTAAGCATGTAAATTGCGTCTCGTGGAAGATGTAATTTATGTAGTATTTCGTATGCTGTGACATAATGTTATTAGTTTTTACATTATGCGTATATTTTATGTGGATTCATGAGACAGTTTACCCAATAAACACGTAATCAGTCCATGAAATTATGTTAGTTTGAATTATTCTCAATGCTATTGGTACAGTTACTCAATATTTTAAAATATCATTAAGTACTATCGCTGATATATATGTTACGTAGAATCACTGACATAATGCATCATGTATCTTGTAAATAAAAAAACTTATACATATAATTATGATGCATTCGTACTTACGAAGTATCTTCAATGCCTTGTCCATTAAAACAAATGGCCGACATTACACCTACACATGACCGACTTCTAAGACTCGGCATATAGAAACTGCCTTCATCGAAATCAATATTAATTAATTGACTGTGTTTATTGCTTAAATAGGAAGCATGCGCCAACCACGTGTGATGTAACAAACATACATACGTTAAATGTGGTTAAGAAAATCAAAGCCTATTGAAAAATGACAGAACGATTTTATTTAGCCACTGTTTTGTCATTAGCATCGTTTGTTATAGAGTGACAGCTCGTGAAATTTAATTAAAGTGAACCAGTGTAGATGGCGTTGTTTGAATGTTGTCTTCTATTCTTTTTTTTTTGCTCTAAAGAGTCTGACATAGATGTTATCGGGATTATTTTGACACCCAATTACAAGAAAAAAAAACGTATGAAAATGTTGCAATAGGGAGATAGCGACGATAAAATTATTTATAGGCTGTCAAGAAAGTGTTGAAATTAATAGGGGCGCTAGAGTACTGCTCTACTGTTCGTATGGCAACCCATATAGTTCACTTCCCAGGACTTGATACTTAGCTGTATATAAAATTAAAAAAAAAAAAAACTATTATTACCCATTATATCTAAAGCTGTAGCTAAGCGTTAAACGTCGGTTTAACACGATGAAATCGGCACTAAGTAATAGTAAAAATAATGTTATTAATTTGGACAGCCAGCAGTCATAAATTAGTTTCCGTTTCCAGACTATTTTGCCGAGCTGATTTGTGGTTTTACTGTCCCCTGTTTTTATCAATTACCAGAAAATAAAAGAAAAATATATTTTTAAAATATTTTATTTTAAGTATTTGAATAAATCTTTTCTTTCTATACATATTATTAAACTGTCTCGTTGGTCTAGTGGTTAGCGTTAAAAAAAAATAACTTTTTGTCTAATAGCACACAAATCAAAGTTATCTAACACTTTCTTCGGACGACCTTTTCGGTTTATTCCTGGTGTAAGAAATACGCCTCTATTTTGTGCCCCTCCTAGTGCAATTCTTTGAACAGTACTTACTGATTTACCTGAATTAAGTAAAAATCATAGATATAGCAGAAAAGATAAAGCAGTCCGAGCCATTTCGGAGTGAGGGGAGGGTTGAACCCCCTGGCTAAGCCCATGCGTGATATTATTTTATGTTATTTACTTAAACTATACTCAAGTATCAACATTAACCTAGTCGCGCTATACCGCAACACTGAGTACAACAAACGTCAAGTAAACCAATGTGCTAGTTTTAATTATTGAATAATTCGCTTATTTCAGCAACAAATTCAAAACAGCTTTGGTTTTATCCATTACCTATACTTGATTTGACTAAAAACAACATGTTAAACTCTCACATACCGGTCATATCAGCGGTTCTTTGATAAACATTGCCGATATCCGAAAGAATTTTTTTTGCCTTATATTCCATTAAACATCTTTTATATACATTGTAAATTATTTCTCTGCCAGACCTTCGGACAGTTTTATTCATTGTATATTACTTTTTTCCTGTTTTAATTGCCGTTTTATACTCTTATAAATAAAATTTACCAACGCGTAAACTCTGTTTACATTATTTATTGACATCTGTCATTATTTTGACAATGTTGCTAACAGACAATAAAAATAGTTCCAAATCTACTCTTTCTTGACAGCCTATAAAGCTGTTTTCTGAATTTTCAAAATGAAAAGTTTACTTATTTATTATAAATCGATTTAGTAGATAATATTTTCAGATTGAACAGAGTGTAGGCAATCATAATTATTATTTCTGTTGATCAAGCTAAACTCTTTTGTCGACGATTGTCAACCAGGAATAAACAACCAAGGTTACTCAAGTAGAATGTCAATTTATCAGTTATATTTAACATATTTTCTACAGCATTTAGATAACAAAATCTCATTTAACCTTACCCTTGACAATATTAGGAAATCCTTAATTTTATCATAAAAGTGATTTTAACTTTTATTTAAACAAAGGTGAGTAAAAAAACTATTGAGGTTTGTAAAGTATAATAAAATGATATCTAATATTTAATGTATTTTTAATTTCCTTAAAGTATTTTTATGTACCAAGGTGCATAGGCACGGCGAATTAGTCCATTTATTTTCTTTGTTGCTAACAAAATTTGAGCACACAGGTTTAAACGAGGCCAAAATGTTTACTATAGAATAAACAACTTTAATATCTCGTTCTCATTATTATTGATAAAAACGAATAGAGATTTACACACTGAGATAATTCTGTTATCTTTATAACAATGAAATCACACCAAATAAGCCAAAGGTCAATGTTGCCATCCATTAAAATTACTCGTTACTCCCATGCAGTTATGTGATAATTTTGATAGATAACATAATTTTAACTGTGATTTATCGTGGCAAAATTTATTGTACCTATCTTATTTCTTAGTTGTCTTACTTAAAAATAAGATACAATAAGTACTGACAAATTGGATCACGTGTAGTGAGAGGTCACTAATCAAATCACGCTTAACTTGCTTATTGGACGTTGTTTTTAATTTATTCGTCACATATTTAAAGTTAGGAAGGATAGAATTTGTTTATGAAATAATTTAATCCATTAGAATTAAAACATGAATTGATTCGTTAATGGTTAATGTGATTTTAAAAATGTAAACTGCGTCATCATAATGCAAAACAACGTTTGATTGCCTATGAAAAGTGCTAAGTTAAATTCGCATTTGCAATTTTAGTTTGCGATTAGCATTGATTAAACTTAAGAGTCTTAGTTTTCATTTTAGTGCAAATTATCATTTATGTAAATTGTTTAGTATCGTTCAATTGACGACGTGTTATAACTGTTTGAAAAACCTTGCCTTGTTAAAAAAATACTGTCTAGTAGCTAAATAATGTAATTAAAACTGACCAGACTTCCAAAACAAATAGATCTATCGGCTTAATCTTTAGTCTGGCAAGAATCTGGCAATTTGCAGACCGTATAATTTAAACTACAACAAATCAAACTAGGTTTATTCTAGTGTTTATTACGCGGCGTTTTCTGTGCTTTAGCTTTCAAATGTAAAAGGTAGTTGTTATCAAACGCAATCGCAGACAAGTCTATCGGACTATCGAGGTGTCGGTAAATAGCGATATGAATTGTGAAACTATTACTACGATAATAGTTTAATATCAAACGATTTTGCTGTAAATAATATCCGTAATAGATACTCTCTTAATTAGCAATTGCTCAACTTTGGTCCAGTTAAGTTTTCTTTATTCTCATTGTTATACAGAAACGTTTTATTTGTTTTTGTTTTATTAGATCAGAACAATCATTCATTTACCTTTTTTATCATTTTATTTAATGGATCAGCTTGAGCCTGCTATTACAAGGCAATTATGCGTTTTCAGTTAAATTATGTGTATTTTTTTAAATATTCCCGAAGAAGGTTATATATTTCACGAAACAAAAAGTGTAAACTTGTTTTTTACCCTTTTCTCACTGAACCCAATTTTATTCATATCTACATATATAATCTCGAATATTTTTTTGTTTGTACACGTACATGTCATAATACCCGTAACAATACAAACAAAAGGATGACAATCGTAAATTTTGAAGAACTAATTTACGTAATGACATTCGCAATGTTTACTAAGCAGTTTTTTTCACATAACTTTCATAAAAAAGAGATATTTAAACTGACCGCGTTATTTAGGCTAGCTTTATTTACCAAAGTTCATATTCTTTGCATAAGAGTAAGAACTCACTTAAGTTAAACGGAATCTAGGTTTTTCTCGTTGTCTTTCTTTATCCTTTCATAAAGTATTGCATTTTATGTATGTGTTCATTGTTAACAGGACTACGTCTTTATTTTTAAGCGTCTGATGTTATTCGTTAAAACATGCATAATTATTAATTACGCATGCATGACTATATAAAATCACGCCCTTATGCCATAGAGATTGACAAAGACAATGGATTGCTATTTGCTACGATCTATACCCACCTCTTTTGATATTTTATAACATAAAATAAAGCCGAGAATAACTACAGCTTTATATAAAAAAATTACGTACTCCACAAACGAAATTACGAAATAAAATACATACACTAAAACTAAAAACATACTTTATAACTTTAAAATGGGACCGAAGCTAATAAATTAGATTTAAATGCAAATCAGAAAGGCGTAAACAAATACGAGAGCTGCTTAGTGTATTCAATTACTTAAATGGATAACAGTTAATATTCCTGTCAATATCGATAATGTGCTTTGTAATTTGAAATGCTTTAATTTTACTTAGCTTGAATTAAAAAAACTAAGTTAAATTGGCATCGGCATTTATTATTATACGTATTTAATGTACATTTTTACTGAAAGAGATTCTGGTAGCAAATTGAATCTTATCATAAAATCAAAAGATATAAATCTTTAAATGCACTTGCTTAATTTATCATCATTGTAATAAAAAAACAAACTAAGGATTTGTCTCTGATTGTTCAACTGGCAAATAATCAGAAATATTTAAATGACCACGTAAATAGCAAATAAGGGTAGTTACTCCAGTTAGTGTCTTATCTTCCAGATTAGAGAAAAATACTTCTTAAAGCCGTTTTCTGATTACTGCGGGAGCGGTGCAGTTAAATATTGTCACAGAGATATAAGTGCTCAGTTTTTGTTTCGGTATTTTCTATGAGAATATCTTACCGTTCCGCTTCCACGCCGAGTAATCGGGGAACGGTCTTAGTTGTATTAGAGTAATGCATTTTCCGCGAAACAGAAACAGAAAAAAATTGACAGATATTGACAGATACTTAGACGGATATAAAAAGATTATAAAAATCAATACTATTAATAATATATGTTACATTAATTATACTTATAACCGTTTTGCGTAGTCGTGTAAAAAGCATTGGAGGTCAAATTTAACGATTTGTTATGTTACAGAAACTATAAACTGGGAAATTACATATGCAAGTATTACATACAACATGTCAGCGGATTGGACAAATAGATTCAGTAGGAACTACCGTGCACGCATATTATGAGCAGAGATTATAAATCAGCTAATTGGTATCAAAGTTATCACGGAAGTCCGTGTTTAAGTTATCGACGCAATGATTAATGTCTCCAAGTTTAAGTTAAGTGACTCACGGAGCTTTGACAATAGCTTATTACTTTTACTTAGCTACCTATTTAGCTCACGGAAGTAATTGACTTATTCTGATGATCTTATTGATCTTTATCCGTTTTATTATAAATAAAATGTGTAAACTAAAACATAAAAGGCTCGTAAAAATATAATACGGGCTATCTTTTATTTATCTTTATCTGATTGAATTATTTATTATTAAATATAATGTTATAATACTTTATTCGTTTTTAAACATTAATCTAAAGTAAAATAGTCTCTCTCCATCGTTAAATGTTTTGATTCTGTATTTTATCTATTAGCATGACATTGGTAAGAGATTCACTGTTTCCAATTGCCAAGACCCAAAATTTGTCGTAGGTATCAAGACGTCAACGTTCCGCCCTTCCGCCTATCTGCCAGATTGTCGCCGCCAACCGCGATTATAATGTCATCACACTTATTAACAAGACAAATACTTACGTCTACCTTATTTCACTTTACGAATTTCCTCATTGAAGTGACAAGTTAATCTCTCCAATTACATCATACCCGATAATAAATGATTTTGTATTGAATTAAATAGCTTCAGGTAATCCTGGCCATCGTAACTGGTTCTTATGCAATACGAGAAAACGAAGCTAAGATACTTAACTTGTACACTTTTTAAAAATGTCCCCTGACTTGTTTGAAATTACTAAGCTCTAAGCTCTCAGTTATTTATTTTCTTGTAATTTTTATTTTAACCTTAAATTATGTGTTTCAAATATTAGTAGTGAATAGTGTAGATAATATTTAACAAATCTATTTCTTCTTTAAAAGATTTCTAAACTAAATATCTAAAACCACTTTTTTTTAATATATTTTTTTTAAACATATCGTTATAATCTAATTTAGATACTCATTAGTGACAAACGAAAAAAAATGTGTACGAAAATCGCCAATTGTTTTTTACAAAACTTGATTCAAAAACCATTAAGTTAATATGAAAAAAAAAATACTGAACATCAAACAGATCATCCAAATCCCCTTTGTCTTCATTAATATCGTATGTTAATTGGCAGCATTGCACAAATATGTGCATACATTATAATTAATTATGATTTAAACAACACACTGAACTCACACACACATTTCTCACTAATTCTAACAAAGTGTTACACAAACGCATAGTAGTAAACTACAAATTACTATTTCGTCATTGTATTCATCATCATACGAAGTTTTTTATTGCTGTGTTAAAGAACTTGACACAATTCGACAAAAACTGGATCATTGACACTTTGTCTTTACACTTACGACTTTACGTGATAAATCACAATATGCCACGATAGGAAACACTCGTTTCGATTATATTATTTATCAATTGTCCTTGTCACTTGAAAAATCCAATATATCAATAAAAATAAAACGACTCATTTAGCACAAATTAACGATATTGGTTTTCGGGAATAAATGTGTACTCACGATTTTGACGCAGTGGTTCATGGTGTATGTGGTTTATCGGTCTGTCACTGTCACAGAATCACTGAAGTTGCGCGCGCACTATGTCCGAGTGCCGGATGCTTTCGACTGGCGGTGCGGTGGCGCGGGCAGAACTGCAGGACTGGCCGCTCCCGCTGCAAGCAAAGCGGTGGTGGGTCCACAATTACTAACACGATAACCGGTAACTGATTCTTTTAGAGCACGTCCCATAAAAAAACTGAGTATGACAACAGGATCGCGTCCACAAATCCTTCAAAGGCTGATCTGATTAAATCAGTATCGTAAAAAATGCTCAATTTACGTACAAGTGTAGTGTTTAGTAGCGGGTGGATGTTGGCGGCTTGCGCGTGAGTCGGGTAGTAAGCGTTGGGGCAACGTGTTCACATTATATAGAACGCTACGACCTCCGACACGCGCGGGAAGTGCGCCCGCGCTGCACCACGTGCTAGCACTGCCCTAACAAATGCACCAAACTAACAAACCATCCAAAAACTATCGTGACTACCAAAAATATTTCAATAATTTGCCTTCCTAATTAACTGCAATTTTGAAATATTCTTGTAAATTTTATGGTCTCAACATGCAAGTTAAATATGGATTTAATTGAAATAAACACCGAAATAAATACTATTTCAAAAGCTAATTATACTAAAATGTCGTAAGGCTTTAGTGGAAGGACTTACTTCCTGCGGTTAAAGACGTTTATTTTACAGCTAGCATTTATTTGCGGCTAACGATTTGCTGTATAAACTACATTATTTTGATTTGTGGTCATCTTGTTGTGAATGCTGTCAAAAAGTGGATACAATCTTAGAACTGTAGCCTACACCAGGCCATTGATCTACCTTCTAAAATTTATTTACTTGTAAGTGCTTACTTATTATACAATACATTAAAAGTGTCTGGGATATAGATATTATCCTTTACTAGAATTCAAAACAAAAGGTTACAACAAGTCCCCCAAATACGGTAAGTATTTTGATAAATATCACTTGACTATCAGATTTATTTTAAATATGTTAAATAATATTTCGATATTTTTTTTTTACATAAAACGGAAGTCTGTACGGATTGCGTAAATACACTTGACCGGTTTTAGTTACGTACTATCATAGTTTATTATATATCTAGACACTAAAAACATGCCCGCTTTAAGAAGAGTCCCGTACCCTACAAAGCTAGTTACGAGTATATACCAAAATTCTGTGATCTTGTAAATGTTTAAAAAATCTTAGAACCTTGTTATAACTAAGGCATTTAAGAAATGCTAATCACCTACGTAACCAAAAATTTAAAATAAGACATTGAAATGATGAGTTTATGTTTTTAATTGACCATACCCCACAGACATCTAATTTACATGTTGGGAAGATACCCAAAAAATATTTAAAGAATAATAATAATTTTAATCTACCACTTTTTTAAAATAGTTAACATGGATATACAAGCAAATTTAGCACTAACAGTTTTGACGTTATGCTTTGAGCAGACAGACAGACAGACAGACATGGCGAAACTATAAGGGTACCTTTTAGGTACTACAAAACCCTAAACAAGTACATAATATACACCTAGGAATTCTAAGTTGCAGATAAGGTTGCGTAGTATTTTGTTATTATTATTAATTACGCTATTGAAAAAGAGTGAGAAGAGTCGATTGTTAGGTAATGGAAACTGCAACCAAGATGACTGTAATCTTACTACTGAAATAGGCTTGAATAAAATATTAAAACTACTTCAAAATAAGTAATTTTCACGTTTGTACGTGTAGTGTACGATCAAAATATGTGCAAAAGTCTTTGCTTGAAACATTAAAACCTAAACATTCATTCAAAATCTTCACCCTCACAATTTTTTACTTTTACACAACCTAGTCGAGGTGTAATGCACCCTCACTTTACCTATTATGTTAAGGTCCCATGTGATAGGGGTGAGCCTATCACCATCCAGCGGGTACAATTCCAACTCTTTGCTTGAAAAGTTATTGACGAAAAAATGCCAAAAACTTTTGCCCGACCCAGGACCTCGTGAGGGCTCACATACCAACAAGGAAGCTTAGCAATGAGGTACTTTTAGATTTACGTTACTTTTAGAAAGAAGGATATATCTCGTCTAGTTCTCATAGTTTTAAGTTACGTTTATCAGTCATCTGTAAACGAGTTTTTTTATCTGTTTCTAATAACTATGATACCAAACTGGTTCATTCGATGAACTATAGTTACTACACCACTTCCTTTAAATTATTGCTATATCCGGTCTTAAATCCAGGAAGGAAGGTTATAATTTAATCCAAAATATTGCATCAGGTAAAAAATAACTCAAAGGTATTAATTGAAAATCATCGCGGACAATAACAAATTTTAAAATCGCTTACAGTCCTGAATTTAAAGAAATTCCTTAATAGAACTTCCATATACCTTATTTTTTATGTTTTGGGCTCAAAATCATCAAGCCCTTGCATCTTTTTATAGATTTGAAAAGCGTCCTTGTGGCTTTTACAATGTCTGTATGTCCCGATGTTGGATCGGCCGAAGCGCCCACACGTACGACATTAAAATTGAGGATTATTAGGTGTTAGAGCTTGTTAAAAAATATCTGATGAATTTGAGTGAAATAAACTGCTGCACCCACCCATACTCTAAAATTGTAACATTTTTAAAATCTTTAAACGAGAGCAAATTTTAGTTTACTGCAATGGTATTTTTATTTTTAAAAAAAAAACGACGCCCGCACTAGGAATAACTCCTGTGTCGCGGGGGTGTTCACAAACATACATTTCACACACACACAAAGCACACCCAGAGTCAGAACAAATCTTTGCGAATCACACAAAGATTTGTCCCATGTGGGGATCGAAACCACAACACCAGCGTAGTTGAAAGCGGCGAGGCGACTGCTTTAACCGCTACGCCAACCGTGCACTCAAAAAGCTCTAAGCAAGCTAAATATTGGTGTTTAAAGTTGGTTCAACATCTCCCTTATCCTTTCAAGTTCGATGACTTAAGCATTAGGCAATGTGCAACTATGATGGGGGTCGAACCCACGACCTTAAACATGAGTTCGACGACTTAGCCATTAGGCTTCAGCTTAATACTCAATAGAATAAAAGAATGACACCGGGAAGGACGTTCAACGCTCTCATAAAAAATCGATCACGACCTCATTCGCGTAAATGGTCTCACAATGCCGTGGCGTGTTCACTGCTCACATGTGACGAGATACTTTCGCTGTATATAAATAAAGCTGTTGGTGAACTTGCCCTTGCTGATGTTGAAACGACACATAAAAAGTGTAAGACAAACTGGTGCGTAAAGCTTCCGTGAACAGAAGGTGATTGCCCGTGGGCTGGATCCGGGGCAATGTCAGAGAATGGCTTTTTGAACCTTCCTCTTGTATTATTTCCATACTTTATGTATATACGATGTTAGTGTAATTTTGTGTGAATGATTTTAAATTGCTCATATTTCTTCATAATTATAAGTACTTCAAGGAATTAAGGGTATTTAATTACGATTTAAATGATATCGCGATTAAGATCAGTGAATAATTTTATATAACGTGTGAACGGGTTTTGAATTTTCTGGTATTTGAAATGCAGCCAATAACTCTATAGTCATTCTTATCCAAGAGGGAGGGATATGGAGAAATGCAGCTAGAGTCTCCTCTTAATCCAATTTAGGGAAATTCTTAGAAACTGGTGGGTACGGTCACCCACCTTCCTAGTCTTCTTTCATCAATTGGCTGGTTGCAATTTGTGACTGAATGTTAGTACCTATAGCGCGTGAAAGGAAAATATATTCGCATCTACTTTTGCACCACGTCTAATCTAACTGTAGGCGTATATGCTGAACAGAACAGCGTAAAAACTTAAGAATGGCAAAGATATAAAGTTTAATTAGTAAAAAACTATATCATTGTCAGTTTGACAATAATGTACTATCGCTCAACCTTCAATTAAGAAATTCATTAAAAACTTTCTATCTTAACCTATTTATTTTAATGCTGTCGTTAGGCTTTACGATTCAAATAGTAAGAGCCTAATAAAATTAATGTACGATTAAAACTTGTCCTGCGTCTACCTGCACGAAGGACGCGCTAATGAACGCGGATGAAAGCGCTGTTCAGGTAGCAACATACTGGGCTAACAATATTTGACATTGCCGTCGACTCGACTGAAAAAGATTAAGCAAGATTTATTATTCAACTTGATTAGAAAGCTATTTATATAATTATGTATTAAGTGGACGATACTGAAAATTTCGCCATCATAGAACTGACGAATTTTACAGCAGTTGTTAGATCAGAGTCAACGAACTGAGATTTCGTCACGGCTAATCTTAGTAATCTTGGAAATCAGTACAAATGTTTATCAAAAGCATTTATTCTAGAGGACTACTATTTTTACTTTTATTTTTTATTTTTTTCGGTACAGTTTTTGTAATCTTTGTAAGGTTGGGCGGCCGAGGTTCATACTGGCATTTGATTTAAATCAGGAGTATAGATTTCGTACGTGTTGAAACAAAAACTCTAGTCAGGAACGTTTTAGTATGACACTACTAAAAATTAAAATTTATTTTAGCTTTTTCGCCAGGTAAAGAGAAGGTAAACAAATAAATTGTCAATAAGATTTGATAGTTTAATGAAATCGTAACAAGATGTCCTGGATCTGTCCCATAAAGAGTACCAGTTATCCTTCAAACTGAACTTTAAATAGTGTAAAAGGTTTACTGGGGTAGAGCTCTTGTGAATGAGCTCGAGGGTGGCAGCACCACCGTCTCTCCTTTAACCTGCCGCCAAATAGTAGTGTTTCCATCACTGTGTTTCGGTTTGGTGGTGAGATCAGGCCCTGAAATTACTGGCACATGAGGCATAACAACGTAGTCCTCAGCTGCAGCGACGCATCTATAATCTGCTTTTATAGATTGTTGATGTCCATGGGCTGTACTCCACTTACCATCAGGTGGACTACACGTTCGTTCGCTGTGGGTGTAGTATAAAAAAAAATGGAATGCCAAGTGAGTCAGAGAAATGTCTGAATAATTCGCAGTTTCCAAAACCCACGCTCTGACAGCCGCAAAGCCTAGTTTAATGACACATCCGATCCCAACAAAGGCCAATGCCCGATACTTAACATTGACGTAGAACTTCATTAATGAATAATAAGGAAAATGACCAAGTCAATCCGGAAAAAAAATTAGTTTTCCTTTATCATAAGGGAAACAATGAATTAAATGGTGATACTTGCATTGTTATGTTTGTTTTTTATTCAGATTAGATAATTTAATGACGTGGGATGACGTTGGATGTTGTAAAGGAGTAGGTTCTAAAGACGATTATCTGACACGCTAAGGTGTCGGATGACGTGGACTGCACTGCCTCCTGACAGTTGAGCAACCGTTCATCAATCGTTCTAAATTGCATAAGGTGGAATTATCATTTGACTGCTGTATAAAACTGAAACTCAAAACTATTGTAAAGCTTTGGTTTCCTAGGAAAGCTGTGTGGAATATTGCGGCCGTAAAGGTAGAATGACGTCACTAAACGGTTGCCTATGTAAAGTAAATGTAGTGGTTTCCTAGAGAGCGGTGATCGACATAACATATTGCGTACTAATCGTGTTACGGTCATAATATTACGGCCGCATTATTCCACACCGTTTTAACCCAGCTGATTTGTCCAAAAATGAACTACTTTTGTTTTAGATCTAACAAATTTAGTCCATTAACCATATTTTTTACAAATAATACGATGTTTTACATTATATTAGGTATCATGTGTAAAAATTGTTTTATCGTGAACAAGCAGTTCGCAATAGCTATGAACTATTGAAAAACTCGCTACAACATAATATACATGGTAAATATGCTGTGATATCTAATATTTCGTAAGAAAATGTAAATTTTTAGTCTCAAATCTTATAAAATATGATTGAAACCGTCATATTTCTTTCACTGGAATTTGTACAGGTAGCCAATTTGCTTAGGAAAATTTACACGTCACGCAAATGTATGAGAATAAGCTAACAAAACCACTGTCAGTGATTAAGCACGTAATTTTAAAGCTCTAAAATTTAAAAACTGCCATTGTTGACCGGAGATTACAAATATATTTGAATTCTAGCCATTCCCAATATATTTACAATCTCTGGTCAATTTTAGCACGTTATGATCACGTAATCATTTAGGAAAACGATAATTTAGAAAATTTCATGACTTTATGATTTTTTTTGGACCTCAGGGTCTCAGGGACTAGGTCTATACTGAATCTCTGGTAGGGCTTTGACACGATGTCATTTACACTTTGTATAAGTACTTAACTAAAATTACT
Source organism: Hypena proboscidalis (assembly GCA_905147285.1). NCBI lineage: Eukaryota > Metazoa > Arthropoda > Insecta > Lepidoptera > Erebidae > Hypena > Hypena proboscidalis. The sequence goes on from LR990132.1 coordinate 7,578,381, forward strand.
TGACGACCGGATGGCGGAGTGGGTAGTGTACCTGCCTGCGACGCCGAGGTCGTGGGTTCGATTCCCACTCTAGACAAATCTTTGTGTGCATGAACATGGGGATTTGTCTTAGTCTGGGTGTTTCTATGCATAATAAGTATGTATTTACAAAAGAAAAGTATATTTGTATAAGTATCAGTTATTCTAGTACCCATAGTACAAGCTCTGCTTAGTTTGGGACTAGATGGCGTTGTGTGTGAGTTGTAGAATATTTATTTATTTATTCCCAATTACATTGGTGTCGGCTTCTAGTCTAACGGATTCAGCTGAATATCAGTATTTTACGTGGAGCGACTGCTGTCAGACCTCCAAAACCCAGTACGAGGTAACACGATACTATTTGAAGAAAACACCAAAAAAAAATACATTAAAGGAAGCTTAAGTATTTATCTAAGTGACATTCATATCGCTTCACCGAATAGGAACTGTTTATTGTTAACAAGAAGACCTACAACTCAGCAAAGGTCTTTTTTTTACTGACGATGACGGTTGATTAACCTCTCGAATATTCTCGATACAAATCGTCAGATTTTGTTACATTTATTTAAATACTGAATATTTTAACCGCATGTTTGAGCGGTTTAGAACTGATATATAAATTACCCACGACAGAATACTTTTTAGAGACAATATATATGCCGATTCGTCGATCAGACTTTACTTTGCGTATAGACTTAGAACAAAATAAGTGAATAGAAAGGACGAGTCATCATTTCCGAAGTAAAAAGCATAATAAATACCATTAAATATTGACATGAAAAATCATATAATTTATTTGTTTATTTATTTAATTAATTATGGATCTCCAACAAGAGCTATACACATTATAGACATATAACAACAAAACATTTTAGTGTATTCCCTCAATTAAAGGACACCACAGCTTACAAATATTAGATAAAAAGTTCAAGTATAAAATTAAAATTAAAATTTACATTATATGAGATCAAAATATATAATTACAATTTAGAAATAATATAATATTATTTTTTAACGGGACATTATTTTATTTGAGGTCCGAAAAACAACTACAAGTTATGAATCAAGCTTATGTTGCTTTCATCATAATTTCTTAGAGATTACTTTTAAATAATGGTCTAGTGGTTTAAGCGGTCGCCTCGCCGCTCTCCATTGCACTGGTGTTGTGGGTTCGATCCCCACATGGGACAAATCTTTGTGTGGCTCGCAAAGATTTGTTCTGAGACTGGTTGTGCTTTGTGTGTGTGAAATGTATGTTTGTGAACACCCCGCGACACAAGAGTTATTCCTAGTGCGGGTGTCGTTTTTTTTTTTAAAACAAAAAAAAACAATTAACCAGTAAAAAATCCCAAGCCATCAATCCCAACCTAAAATAATAAATTTGAGCAACTCATTCAGTAAAAAAAAACAAAATTCATGGTCACTCTCTCATTTAAATAGCCATGTTTTTGGAGAGATTTAATTCTTATAATCAACTGAAATTATAAAAGTACTGAATGTTAGTTTTTCAGATTTAAGCTGGTTTGGTTTGATTGTCAAAAAATCTTTGCATGCAGTTTAAATTTTAAAAAAAAAGTCTTATTTCGGTAAAATCTTCTAACCATATTTAAGATACTGCCCCTCCATGTAGCATGTCCGTGGGACACCCTGTTTTTTTTTATGAAGCACCCAACTTAATTGCTATAAAAGTGTTAAACCATTTATTATTATTATATAGTTATTCTATTAATAGTATTATTATCAATGCATGTAATAATATATTGATAGTAAGCAAGTGACTGGATGTTCTAGCCTTCGATTTACCGAAACAGTTATATAACTTGAAACATGATATTTTTTACGTCGTCAACATTGAACTTGAGCAAAAATAGTTCGACATCGACCTAATTTATATCAATAACAGTTCCTTGGTCAGCGATATTAATAAATAATAAAAAGTTCCTAGGAGTTCTTTAATGTTTTGCTTCATTAACACTTTGTAAGATTATCATTAGCTTCAGGCGGCCCAAAACCGCGCGTTGTGGCGGAAATTAGGTAAGGCCTATGTTCAACAGTGGACGTCGTTGGGCTGAAATGATGAAGATAATCATAACCTAATGCACTCCATACACTAATTTAAAATTAATAAAATCAGCAAATAAATTTCAAAATCATAATTTTATTTAGCTGAAAAGTCAGCCTGCCGATAGTTTGAATTTTATTTTTGATTAATTTATCTAAAGTTCTGAATAAAGCTTTTTGTGACACTATAATGCCAATGGCTTCTTTTAAAGCTGATTATTATAATCGCAAAATTTTAAGAAAAGACCACGTATAATTTTTAACTTTATCTGCTTGAAGAGTGTACCAAGGAACCACGACACAACAAAAACATGCTAATCAGATAGTGCTCCAGTATGATTGATACAAATACCGATATGATTCATAGAAACCTTTCTAACATTAAAAAAAAACTACATGTCAAACTGACATTGTAGAAACAAAGTCTAATCGTGATTTTTTTCGTAGCTGCTAAGAAAACACAAAAAATCTTAGAGTTATCCTTCAAAATGAGGCAGGTGTACAAGTAAAGGGCGATTATTAGAAATTCATCTACAGGACTTAACTTACAAAAATCACGAGCCTTTTACAGGGTGTATTTTTGAAACGAGGCAGTAAGGGCAAGTACCTTAACCGTTGCAGTTACAGCAAAACGTTCTTAAAAGACCTTCCCTAACTTTTTGGGACATTTTGAACTGCATTCACAGATTTTGTAAAAAACTTACAGTTAGCAAAAAAAATGCAAAAAGTTCAAATTTTTTTTTTTATGCCAATCGATTCTATTTCAATAATCGAAATGCGGGAGCTGCATTAGTGTGGTACCGCAATAAGTATCCGTTGCGGCATGTGCCAACAAGAAAGGTTATTACAAATCTTTTGAAAAACCTGGAATTGCAGGGTTCTTTCAAAATACGCTTCTAATAACTCAATTTTTTCACGATTAGAAGACATTTTAGCGAAAATCCTTAATTAATAACTCATACGAAGTTTCTCAGCTGAAACTAAGTATAACACACAGATTTTCGAATCAAATTCGAAATTTGAGGGTAAAAATTCTTTTTATTTACTTTACAGTCAATTCTACCCACTTCCAGGCCATAACAAAAAGTTAGACCATCGTAGAAATTCGTTTCTGTTGCCGAAATGTATGGGAAACGTTTTTGGCGATTTCTGTCTTTTCTAGTACTGAAAGCTAAAATGGTCCCATAGAGATTTTTGATCCCCACATGAAATAGAATCGATTGGCATAAAAAAAAAAATTGAACTTTTTGCATTTTTTTTTGCTAACTGTAAGTTTTTTACAAAATCTGTGAATGCAGTTCAAAATGTCCCAAAAAGTTAGGGAAGGTCTTTTAAGAACGTTCTGCTGTAACTGCAACGGTTAAGGTACTTGCCCTTACTGCCCCGTTTCAAAAATACACCCTGTATAATAATATGTTTATTTGAAACTTTATGCAGAAAGGTCATGACGTCAAGAGCATTATGGCTAAAATGTTTATTTATTTATTTTAAAACTTTTTGCACTTAATATATAGTACAACGGCGGACTTAATGCCATAATTATGCATTTTCTTCCAGTCAACCTTAAGGTGATGCAGAAAGAACAAAGGTAGGTGCATAACAAAATATCGGGATATGAATAAGCATATTTCTATTCACGACAAAATAAACAAAAAAGAGGTTATTGTATTTTTATTTAACAATATTTGCTTGCGATATTTGGTGATAGATATATATATAATCTTTTTCATTTAAAATAAAAATTGGCACGATTTTATGAACTGATTTTTAGAGTCACAAGTCAAGGCGGGCATATCATTTGTTAACAAATTCAAGTTTAACTGAGATTAATAACCGAGTGATAACATAGTTACCGGTGAATATAATTATAAAAGCGAGTTAAAAATGTTTAATGGTGTGAAGTTATGGAACCACAAATACCTTCTCTCACCTTGGTTAACGGAATATGCGGAACCGATTTATATGTTACAATAATTATGTAGAGGATCTAATAACCTTGATGAGGATTCTCTTATGACGTACGTAAATGTCTTCAGTATTCAAAAACATGTCCTAAAGATTTCATAATGTGAAGGCTGAGGCCAACTGAGCCTTTGCTTTTGCCCGCGACTTTACTGGTGGTAGAGCTCTTGTTACTGGTGGTAGAGCTCTTGTGAATAAGCTCGAGGGCGGCAGCACCACCGTCTCACCTTTAACCTGCCGCCAAATAATAGTGCTTCCATTACTGTGTTCCGGTTTGGTGGTGAGATTAGGTCCTGAAATTACTGCCACATGACTTAACACCGTAGTCCTCAGCTGCAGTGACGCATCTTTAATCTGCTGTTGTGGATTGTTGATGTCCATGGGCTGAACTCCACTTACCAACAGGTGGACTACACGTTCGTTCGCTGTGGGCGTAGTATATAAAAAAAAAAAGAAACTTCGCCCGTGTGGAATTTGTTATATTAATTAGTAGCTGCTGCCGCTTAGCCAAGAACAGGAGCGGTTGGAGGAGGGTCATCAGAAGCAAAGTGATGCACCATCGGGGGAATCACGACCCTCAGCAATGAGGAGTACGAAGCGAGGATTATAGGACCGCGCTTTGACCTGCGAAAAATCTTACTGCGTCGCTCCCATGGAGTTTAGCGTTATGTTGAATATCCAAAATCTGTTATTAATAGACTAACTATAGAACACAAAAAAAATCCTTTAGATTAGCGCTAACAAACAAACGAACTAACCTTCCCTCGCGGTTTTGTCTGCCTGGTAAGTACAGTCGACCAATGAGTTGGGTATGCAGGGCAAAAACTTCTAAGTCATAGTAAAGACTTACGACACCAGTTATGGATAGGTGAGTTATATATCTAAATAGTGGGTATATTACACTTATTAAATATGAAATACAAACTTGCATATCTATTGCAGTCAGTTTTTACTATGGCGTAGAAGTTTTTGCCCTGCATACCCAACTCATTGGCCGACCATAAATAATAAGTACCCAAGGTGCATGCCTTGTAGCCACTTACCAGCATCTAAAATTTTATCGAAATCGGTCTAGCCGTTTAGAAGATTAGCTTACAAACAGACAGATAGACAAAAATAAAAAAAAATGTATTTTAGGCATAGGTGTCGTGCAAATAACTATATCAACTGGAAAAAACAATGTTATTTTGACATTAAAAACAGATAGTTCAATTTTATAAATTTGTATTTATTTTATTATATAAATAAATATGGGTAATAGCGCACAAGCTAATTTAAGCCCCTAAAACGAATCGCCAATAGAGGCTGCTAAAATAGCGTGTGCTATGGCCCTTATTCTCTTGATACTTATACAGTGTTCGTTCTATTTGTTCGGTGATTATAACATCCGTAGTTACTGATAATAAAAGTGTAAAGGTAATTCAGACCGTTTGTTTGTTGTGGTTATACAGCTAAAATACTGAACCGACCTTCATAAAAAAATGTATGGAGTTATGATAAGCCTCGGGAAGGAAGTAAGCTAATTTTTATTGACATAAAATAATGTGGGCAAGGCTACGGCGACATACCCTTAGAATAAAACAAAAGATAATATCGTGGGATAAATTCATTAATTGTATTTTTTACAATGCATATTTTACTCCATTAAAATATAAAATTAAATGCCTTTTTTTACTTTGTTTGAAAGAAAAAAATAAAGTTACCATGATTTTGTCCTGCTCTGGTAACCAGTGAACCTAACCTCATTGAGCTGATTCACTTAGGTACGTCATCTTGTTCATCAAGATTAAATATTTTAACATAATGTTTATCAGACCACTTAGCCCCGATTTCACCAAACTTCTTTATCTACAGTTTAATTAAACTAGTATTTGCATCTCTCTATCATTCAATGTTTGTAGACAGAGAGATCGAAAACTGTAACTTAACGTTAAACTTGACTTTAACACGTTTTCACTTAGATATGACATCTTGTTCGTCAAGATTCGATATTACAGCAACCTTACATCATCTTGTTCATCAGACCACTTCTTCTACCAGACACTCCACGGTACATCAAACAAATCGCCGCACTCAACATCCTTCACCTTGCAAAGTTACCGATCAAGCGTAACCGAATAAAAACAATTATTACTTAATAACGACAATATTTTTGTGCCAAGTTCATAGAGCGTGTTGATTGTCTAAATAAAGGTATGATTCCGATCACGGCAGCAATGCTGGACAGCAACACCGCAGTATTTGCCTGCCGTATTGATTCCGAACAAAGCATCATTGTGAGAACGCTATTGATATACCTCACCAAGGACAGTATGGGCTTGAAGAGCCCGGGACTAATGCTGGCTGCGGGGAGGGGATTTCCACCAGGAAACCCCTCAAGCCAGGCCCGAGGTAAGGTGGCTGGGCTGGAAATTGCCATCCTTACACTATATTTAACGAGTCCGTTCCTGGCTGCCACGGCATTTCTGCGGCATTTAGAATGTAATCTTATAAAAACTTTCAGAATATATATTGCTGCGGCAGCACTGCTACGTGTAGTGGCGTTCGGAATCATACCTTAACACAACAATACCAATTGTGGACGAAATTATGTGTTTTCGTGGGACTTAACAATTCAATAGCTTTTCACGTGCGGCTTGATTGTTGATTGTTGCTGGTCAATGATTATACGTATGCAAAATAATTATAGGACTGGATGGAGGTAGGGAGAGCTCAGTCAATAAAATATGAATAAATTCTTTATGAACATCAAAAAAGTATTTATGGTCTTTTATAAGCGCTGTGTCAGGTCAAACACTGTCAATTCAGAGAGATCTTCAGCACTGATGGATAACAACTAACAAATCATAAAATTATTCTCATTTTATAACAATATTGCGATATTTTTTTCTTAAAAAATACATCAACGCGATTATTAAAACTCGTTGATATATTTTTTAATTGTTGATGTCTTTTATATGGTCATTAATTTCCTGCGCAAGGAAATATAACAAACAATAGGGTATCAAGTCAATGAAATCTTTTTTTTCACATAATGTGTTTTTAAATATAACAGGTGAAGTCAATCACAACCTTCTCGATAATAAATGTGTAATGCTATGTTATGGTATGTTAATTATATTAAAAACTTACGTACGCACAATATACATTAGTAGTAGATAACCGGGAAGTAGGTGGATGTGAGTAAACCAAATAAAATATGCTAAGTATTAGAAGTAATTACTAAAGACCTCTACATATTTGGTTGACGTAAATGTACTGCCTATTTCAATCAATCATCACAGCCTGTTATTATGCTCCGATCGCTGTATGATTCAGGCGATCTATTGTAATCGTTGTTAATGACAGAGTTCCGGAACGTAGTCATTCATACCAACACATCAAAACAAACAAAAGTAGACACGATAGAAATCAAAGATGGTAAAAGATTGATACCTTTAACACTTAAACCTTAACTTATCGTAAAGAAAAGTGCGTTGATACCTGATACGGGTTAAGAAAAGTCAACTATGTAAAAATTAAAAAAATATTATAAATAACGCATAAAGAACGTCTTGAAGTCGGTGCTATAAATTGCAAAAGAACTAAATAACCGACTTTATGCGATTTAATGAAGCTGTTTTTTTTTTTCGTTTTAAGTGAAGTAGCTTCACCAACGTTCCCATTTAAGGCTGTATGCCCAGCAGTATGTAGAACAGGTACTAAATCTACCTCGATATTAAAAGGTAATAAGAATGAGGTAATTTTCAACGTCGTCGCCTCATCTAAGTATCATCTAAAAGAATACAGCTAACGGTCTCAACGTGAGCGTTTAGGACATATACGTTATATCATCAGCAAAGCAGGATGGTATGATGACTATCAGACTCAAATACTTAAATACTACAGAAAGTATATAAAAACATTTCAGGTGCCTATAAAATTCAAGGGTTTCCTTCAATTTCCATGACATATAAATACTTTTATTTTTAGCTGATCTGAACAAAACTTAAAAAAATAAAGTAAAAGGTCTAAAAGTACCTATTTTAAAGAATTTACTTCTTACTTCTTCCGTCGAGGATCTGTAACATCATTAGCTCAGGATCATCAAATGCTGACTGCTAGATGGAAATTTCAAAATACCTTCATAAAATATACGAAAATTTGTGAATGAGGTTGTACAAATTTAGGGTTCTTCTCGATTTCCTTGAGATCCCATCATCAGATCCTAACTTAGCCGCTGGGACCAATTCACAAATATACTCTCCTGAACAAATAAAAAATAATTTCAAATCGGTCCATAACTGACAGAGTTATCGGTGTACAAACATGACAAAAAAGGCCTGAATAATACATAACCTCCTTCTTTTCGAAGTCGGTTAATAAAAAGGATTAATTTAGATACATAAATAAAATAAATAAATATTTCACAACTCACACACAACGCCATCTAGTCCCAAACTAAGCAGAGCTTGTACTATGGGTACTAGAATAACTGATACTAATACATATATACTTTTCTTTTTGTAAATACATACTTATTATACATATAAACACCCAGACTAAGACAAACCCACATGTTCATGCACACAAAGATTTGTCTTAAGTGGGAATCGAACCCACGACCTCGGCGTCGCAGGCAGGTACACTGTCCACTCCGCCATCCGGTCGTGAACATGTTATCTTACATTATTTTATTGTTGTCAAAGTACATGCAAAATAATTGTTGAAATTAGGTATCTGTTGCATAAAATTAACGGAATAGAATCAAATTAATACATATTTATTATTACACATAATAATGGTTAGCAAAGAACGACTTTTCAGATAAAAAAAACCGACTTCAAGTAATTTTAGACTAATATGGTTTTCTCATGGGTTCCATTGTCAGAACTGGAGCAAATTGAAATGGGGCCACTCGGGGAGCACCAGCTTTCAAATAAAAAAATAATCATTAAAATCGCTTCTCCCAGTCGAAAGTTATGATATAACAAACATAATAAAAAAATACATACTAATTGAGAACCTCCTCCTTGTTTGAAGTCGGTTAAATACATAATAGTGTCTGATCAATGAGCAAACGTGTATGTAGATAAGCATTGAACACGATCAAGGCGAATCGCACCTGATTTGACATCGGAGGTGCATATTGCATCAGATTATCGTTACCTTTATTTCATAGGTACCTAAAGGACAGTTTAGAAATGCATCATATATGAATAATTAATAATTATAATAATAAGTTTGTGCCTCATTAAATTAAGAGTAAAGTGTTTATCGGGCCTCTGTGCTGTTGGCTTCGACCCCACACATGCCTACCAAAGTTCCGGGACTCTGTAGTCCCGAGATATGGTAACATAAACCACAAATAATAATAATAATAAGTATTTATTTCTCACCACTATAATTATTTTCGTACATGAGTTACCTAATAAACTAATTCACAGAATTAATATAATGTTCTAGCTAGATAATCATAATTATTATCATATACGCAAATAATTTAACAAAAAACACCCGTCTTCAATTACAAAAAATGTACTAAAAAGAAAGAAATACTTAACTAATATTCAACGTCTTGCCTCATCTGTGTATAACATGAACGAATGCAGTAAATGGCCCTAAAGTGCCTACATTAAAATAATTATCCCCGTAATCTTAACAGCATCAGCTCAGCAACATGAAATGCTGACTGCTTTATGCAAATATCCGAGTAGCTTTGAGTAATATACGAAAAACAATATAGAAGCCTTTAAAATTTTAAGGTTGCCCTCAATTTCTCTAGGATCCCATCATCAGATCGTGACCTGATAAAAATGTGACCACATAATAAGAATACGATTTCATAATTTCTCAAATCAGTCCATGCGTCTTCGAGTTATCGGCGAACAAACATAAAAAAAAACAATACAATCGAATTGAGAACTTTTTTGAAGTTGGTTAAAAAATGTTGCTTTCAAATTAAGTTTGAACTAAATACTTGTCTACATTTTCAGGTATCAGATTACGATATGCGTAGGGTGTCATCCTCATGAAAGATACAATATTTACATTATTTTGTATAGTTCACTTGTAAGCTATGCAATGCCCGTTTGATGTCAACGTGAATAAAAAGTAGCCATTGAGAACAAACTTACAATAAATCTTTACTCTTTGTTACCCGACTGCTAGAAAGGGTTATGTTTTTCGCACGTATCTTGTATGTTTGTTTGTAAATTTATTTTAAAAATAAGTAAAGAAAAATACCCGCAGCGAATATTATGAAAGCATCTCAATTAGTATAATGTAAATTTTTTAAGGTTGTAGTTAGGCGCCTTACGTGCATATTCTTATTAGATACAAGAGTGTGAGATGTATTGTAGAACTTGGTACATGCTTTTCCTATAACTAGTTATTTAATTATCGGAAAGAGATCTGATAGTATCAAGTTAGTTCTAACCAGAGAAGGAAATAGTTAATGATTCATTTTATACAGCACTGTAATAGATTGCACTAATCAGATACAAGCCGTAGACGTCAATACTTATCATATCACCTACTCGTTTGTTCGTCCTTGCTACAAGCTTGTAACCAAATCGCTCAAATAAGTATTAATTAAATCACAAAAATATTCAAATTGCATGCCAGCACGCAGTAATTAAATTAGTATCGAACTTTAAAAAGGTATTGTAATTATTTTGTTGCTGCATACAATTTTGTGGAATTAGGTGAATGTCACGCTGATCAGCTATAAATAGTAAAAGTATAATGACATGTTTAATTTAGAATAGGATATTATATGAAACCGGAAGGAAGGATGACGTTGACTTAGACCTTGCATCGACTTCCTGTCGCAATCGGAACTAGTAGGTACTAAGATAGCAACAACCTCCACACGTGGCCTAATGAAATGCATGCGTATTAAATTGTTAAATCTTATTAAAATACAATGTCAACCGATTATTGTGGAAAATGCCGTTTTTAAACCCGTTTTACTTGAAAATGCGATAGTATGCAGGCTGATGCAGGCGAGACTTGCAAGCACGCAAGGTATCTACGCCCCAAAGTAATACTTGAGTAATGAGTATAATTAAATTAACATGTCGTAAGCAGTTTTATAAAATGTTAAAAAATACATGACCTTACGATCCACCTGATAGATAAATGAAAATTAAAGTAATATATTCTACCATCGATCGATTGGTGAAATAACATCCTTAACCAAATAGGGTGAGGTACGTACTAGACAGCACCTACAAGGAACCCATATAGTTTCGATTCGTTTGTCTGTCTGTCCGAGGCATAGCGTCGAAACCGTTAATGCTAGAAAGCTGAAATTTTGCATTAAAATGTCAAAAGTGGTAGAATGAAATCTTAAAAAAAAAAATGTCGGGTTCCTTGCACTACATGAAAAGTGGGGATGATTTTCTTCTGTCGTCTACCCCATGGTGTGGGATATCGTTCGATAGGTATTTTAAAAACATTGCCTAATCTCACCAGCCTTCTTAAAGCTGTTAACGCCCGGCCGGTTATTTCTCTTTTTCATTCAATGTTTGAATGGGACAGAGAGTTTGAAAACCGTAGCTCGGCCGGGGAAATTGGCTCTAAATTGTATGTTATAATGGAACCTACAGATATATGGGCAGAGATATGGAAATAGATTTCTTTCAAAAACGTGTTCTTCGACCGCTATTTTATGTAAATATTTCACTCGTTCAACCTCCATTTAATATTAACTCATTCACTAACAACGTCGTCTACTGACTCAGGAAAATGTTAACTCATTATATGAATTGATAGAATGATGGTATACTACAAGAAATATTTTTCTCCGCCATATAAATGCCGGCATCCCGCGCCTATGAGCTATGCTGTTAGTCAAGCATGCTTACGTGACCGCCAGCACGTTTGCTTAACAAAACGTTGTGCTTTTGTTTTCCAAACCTTGATATCTACTATATAAAACACGCCCATAGACCACCCAAACAAAAAAAATAGAAGCAAATTCTTTATAACAGTATTCAAAGAAAAAGCTTCCGAAACCTATGTGATCGGTAAAATAATAACAAAATACGGCAATGTGACAAGATAATTCAATGTGGAATAAGTGTAAATTTATTTCTCGTTGAGAAAAAACAAACCGGTGGAAATAAACACTATAACCAACTCTAAAATCAGTGGTTGCTTTATAAATATATTGCAGTGTTTAAGACAACTGGCGTATATTTAATAATTACAAACCAAGATTAGTCTTGGTTTGTTTTAAAATACCAAAGGAGAAAAGGGATTATAGATTGTAACTCAGGATGCTTTAAAGCAAATTGTCTTGTAAAATACAAACGTTTTGAACAAAACGTAAGGTTATTGGAATAGTAATATTAAAATGTTGATCAAAAGAATAGCAGTCAGGGCTGAAAGTGTAAAAAGTGTGGCATGATAAAAGTTTTGCACGAACATTCCTTTTAATATTAATAGTTTAAAATAAAACCAAGGTATTTTTATGATACTAAAACACTACTAAGCAGCGCCATAAGTAAGATAGGTCCTTCAAACAAAGGAAAGGAAGAAATGTAAGATTTATCTGTAGCCTTTACGGTAATATTATTTTACATATAAGTAAGCATTTTCTTTCAAACGGAATAGACGTGGGATCCTCTTGGGTATACAGACACGGTAATTTTTATCGTAAAATTACGTTAGACTAGTTGTAGATCATACAATTACCTATAAAAACGATCTGTTTTCAGCCTCGTTTTTCGCGTACAATGCATTTTTCTCGTTAAATTAACTAATTGCTACTCCCGACTCCCGATGCTACCCGCGGTAAATAAACCTTACTGTTCAACTGCTATGAAATTTAGCGTGATATGATGGGTATGGTATGGAAAGGTTGAAAAATATCTAATCTTTCAACATTTCTAATTAGACTACCGAACCTGAGCTGAAATGCCAGAGGACAGTTAGCGTTATCAATTATTAAAGAAGATAAGAGAATAAACAAACTTCCCTGCTCGGACCCACAGCTATTAGCGTGATGATATGTAGCCTATGTGTTGTACCGACCTCTTTTTAATATCCATGCAAAATTGGAATTTAATCTATCCACAGCCAACTTTAAAAATGTCTTAAAATAATAAATAGACTATTATGTTCATAAATCGTTTTATTTCAGAAACTGTTTACGCCTTTTCAAGCTGCCGAGGTGAAAAAATGTAGCAGAAAGTCCATGAGACGAACTGATTTTACGTGCTTTTGAGTCTCCCACTACGCTCAAGATTCTAAACTAGTAATCTTTCACTTATTTGGGGCTCAAAATTTGTTCTCGTAGAAAATACGAACTTTGCTCTACAACAAACTCTGATAAAATTTTATAGCAATTTCATCCCATTTATTTTTGACTGCTTAGCTAGTGTATGAAATAAGTACCTAATCAGAAAATCTGTCCACCAAATCCCAGGAAAACCCAAGGATGATTCCTCATCATTGATCACGCACATATTTCAGCAAATTAGTTAAATTACTAATGTTTAAACCAGTTTAAACGCAAATTTTACACTTGATGTATCCACAAGACCAGTCTCGATTATGTAACCTATTAGAATTTTAAACTAACAGTAAAACGTATATAATTGTATATAGTTAACGCGATATATTTGCATTTGAGCATGCAACTGTGTCTCGTGCGGCCTCTAGTATAGTATTGAGTAATTAGCGTGCTCCATGTCGAGACGATGTTGAGGCCAAACTAAATAGGACAGAACCATCGCAAATTGTTTTAAACTTATGTTTACTTACCTTAAATTAGTGTTCACCACTTAATTTAGCTTTTTACTAAAAAATAGCGGCTTTTACCTAGTTGTTGGACCTTCCTTCTGACGGTAATTGCTATGCAAGTGTAAGGTACTGAGACACGCATATCTCTTATATCATCATCTATACAAATGAATAAAATTTAAGTGTCTCTGTTGTTTGCTCGATACCTCAACCTAAAATAGGTTTTAACATGTTTGTCTGTCTGTTTGGATCGGTTAATCTTCTAAACGGCTGACCACAAGGCGCGTAACTTACCAAGAATACTTTTATCGATGTACTTACCACGCAGACAAAGAAAGTTAGTTTGTCTGTCTAATAGCACTAATATCGAGAACTACTGATCGAATTTTGATAATTATTTTTGTGTTTGATAGTCTATCTTTCAATAAAGGTCTTTCTATTTAACATTACGCTAAACTTCACGGGAGCACAGCAGTAAAGTTGAACGCGGGCCAAGCGCGGGAACAGCTACTACTTAATAGATATACTTATACAACGAATTCCACTCGAATGTAGTCGCGAAGGTTCAGCTCTAGCAAAACCTTACTATTGTGAAAATGAGCTTTTGAGAGTCGGTAGGTAGTTTAGCAGTTAAAATAGAATAAGTATCATTGATTTTCCTGTATATGGTCGTGGAATATCCTAGTTACACTGCTGCACAATTTGTAAACGCAGTAAATGCCGCTTACTGAGTTTATGAGAAAGGCCATTCAATATATTTTTGCGAAACAAATTGTAGGGGCCTTAGAACAACATTTGTACTTTAATCGCGTTTTTCTCGAAACCGTTCACATGTTTTGCATTTTTGAATGTGCGGCAGTAGGTACAGGTACATGTATTGTGTTAAAAGTATTTATATACCTACAGCATCTACGGAAGACGAATATCAATGTCCAAAGTATATAACTACTTAGGACATTGATATTCTTCGTAGATCAATTTTCGGACTTTTCAAGTTTTTGGGTGATAGTACCTAAGTTGTCGTGAACAAGCTTACGGAAGTGTCTGTCTACTTTATTCTACCAACAAGAATCTAGATATTAGCAGTAGACACGATTCCGGTTTAATAGTTGTGGTTAAATCCTGAAATAACAGGTTAGTAATAATATCTTCTGACTAACAGGATTGCATCACTGGAGCGGCGGGCGCTGCGATTTTATGCTACATAAAACTTGAAAAGTCTGAAAATTTATCTAGGGGCCGTTCAAATATTACGTAAGCAGATTTATTACAATTATTTACCCCCCCATCCCCCTTGTCAGCAAAAGTAAGCAAAGCTTTTACCCCCTCCCCCCATGCTTACGTAAACATTTTTCAGATAAAAATGTATTTTTTATATATTATAATTATAATGGTATAATTTTAAAAATAAGAAAATAGATTTAGGATAGAGATTAGATTTTACTGATGCAGTATTCAACATAGAGTAAGGGACAAAAATATTATAATCTTACGAACATAACAAACTTATTTTAAATTTTTGGTAATTTTGTACTTTCGTACTTGTATGAGATTTTTTAAAACTTTCAAACAATTTTTGGTATAACTTGGATTTGTCTATTTGAAACGACCTCTTATTTAATTAAACGTTAAACTTTGGCTAATGGAATCAACGGTAACACAAATGTTAAGTTGCTTTGCTATGCTTACAACACGTACGTCTACTCGCTATAGTATCCAAACAAAACAATACACTGACGAGAAGAAATTTAGACAAGTGAACAGCGCGCGGTAATTCCCCGAATCGGTTCTAAAGCGAGTGCCTAAACGTATGCGTGCGGGAATCCCCAAAAATGCGTTTCGTTTTCAAGCATAGACAATGTGAGGGTTGCCATTCGTGTAAAAAAGTAAATAACTACCGATGACGTAGTCATCATCTAGACTCCCCTACCCCCCATGTCATCCAAAATAAGCAAAACAAAGACCCCCCCACCCCACCATAGTGCTTACGTAATACTTGAACAGCCCCCTACGAAAGAATATCAATGTCGTATATAACTATAGAATACTGAAGAAGTGCGTGTACATTACATGCTTGTGTGAGCACATTCAACTGGCCTTTGTGATAAGACGATTACCAAAGAATAATTCATAAAGGCGTGGTTTACCCAATCATTTAATTGCACCCTTTGTTTGCATAGTTCGAACGATGCTTCTCGCCGTGGTTTTTGTGACGTGAAGCTTACGCGTATGAGATTCTTTATAAATAAGTATAAATCAAAGTTGTAGACAGCACTGGGCCAGAGTAGACTTTAGTAGTCAAAGAATAGTTTATCTTCATAGAAACGGTCGGCACGCGTCACGTGTCTTCCCTTTCGTAATAAGAACGCAATAAGGGTCGAAACACACCAAAATCGCGTCGAAGCGCAGCGAATCGAAGCGCAGTTTCAGTGTCATATGAATTTTAACTTTATTTTCATTACTATAATACTTATTATCGCATGAGAAACTCAAACGAGTCGCGCGGATGCCCGCGGCGCCGCGGAAATTCCGGCGAATTCCATAGTAGTAGTAGCGTAGTTTCTCATGCGATAATAAGTATTATAGTAATGAAAATAAAGTTAAAATTCATATGACACTGAAACTGCGCTTCGCTTCGACGCGCTTTTGGTGTGTGTCGACCCTAAGGGTACCAACAAAAGACGGGGATGTACCGCTGTGACGACAGAATTCTAGAAATAATTATAGAAGCTTAAGTCAGGTACATGAAATAAAAATGCAGTACAGCGTCCCCCACATTCGAGTGAACGGATGGCGTAGCGGTTAAAGCGGTCGCCTTGCCGCTTTCAACTGCGCTGGTTTTATGGGTTCGATGCCCGACGACACGGGTTAAATCTTTGTGTGATCCGTAAAGATTTGTTCCGACTCTTGATGTGCTTTGTTTATGTGAAATGTATGATTGTGAACACCCCGCGACACAGGATTAATTCATAGTGCGGGTGTGGTTTTTTTTTAAATATGAAAAGAAGACATTGCTGTCTGCACACACGTCCCACGAAAGCAACACGTGACGCAGTGTGATGTGTGTGCAGCCAGCGCGCCCATTTGCCCGACGATCGCGTACGACTAATCGCCTAACGTGTATCGCGTGATTGTCTTTTGTTATTTCAAGGAAAAGAATTTGTCAGAATACTGGTATATATTTAAACTGTGACTGAATGGTTTATTTACGTATAATCAATAATTTAATGGATCCCCATAGCTACATGTATTAAGTGGCAGAAAATGAAACAACATACATTCTTAATATGTAGGCACAACATTTATTTAAAGAAAGATATTTATGATTACGAATTCCATACGGATAGCAACAACATAATCAGGAAAAGATTTAAGCAATATACACCCTGTAGACAGATCCTTTCCAAAAAAAATTCTAATTTAGAAATATAAAAGCGTTAAACAAATATAATTAATTAGATTTCTTTTCTACAACACGAAGATAGTTTAAAATCAACTACGTAATACATTTATTTTCAAAACTATTTCAATGACGAGACTCATTGTGCTTGGGTATATAGTCAGCTATTGGCCTTGAATAATGTAAAACTTAAACTTCATAAATACAAAATCATAAAAAATACTAATAACCTCTTCGGATCCTTAAGTGGGAGGTTCTTCTAAATACTATTCTAAACAACTATATTCTATGACTTTTTAAAATTGAAGAGGAATTTATTTTTCAAATTTAAATTCGAAATATGGAATTTAGAACAAAAATAGTTAAGTAATGGTATGAAGCTGCCTCTTAGTGCCTTATCATACTAGCGGATTGCGAGCGGATTCAAAGCGGAGCGGGCGCGCAGCGAATGCGTCGCGAACACGCAGCGGCTGCGCAGCGGAGACGTCGCGGACGCGTGGCGAATACGCTACGTTTTCGTCGCGTGTTGGTAGCGAATTTACGACGTACAATACACTCAGTAACAAAATTGATTCCGACGAGGAAACACTGCTGTTGGCTTTGTTACTTCGGAAACGCCGGCGACGAAAACGAAAGCATCGACGAATTTGGGAAGATCCATTATCAATTAATCGAATGGAAGAGAGCGACTAATTTGTGTTGTTTTGCAAACGATTAAAAAATAATCCTAAATAATTTCGTTCCTACCTACCATAAAACAAACATAAAATATTTAAGCAAGATAAAATCCCGCAAGAATCCGTTATGATGCAAAATAATTTAACATTTGAAAAAAAAATTGTATTAAGTTGGTTGGCTGGCGTTTGTACGCGACAGTACAAAATGGCGTCCACGCCGCGCGTCCGCAGCGAATTCGCTGCGAATGCGTGGCGTGTTCGTTGCGCGCCCGCAACGAATCCGTTGCGCGCCCGCTCCGCTTTGAATCCGCTCGCAATCCGCTAGTATGATAAGGCCCTAAGATTAATTACTAATTTTAAAATACAAATCTGTCTTCTGTAAGAGAAGTAAACAAAAATTAGTTTAAACGTATTCATGATTTAAATAATACAAAGATTGGGATAGCCACTTATTATAATTTATTAAATGGTGCACTTACTACAGTACACCCTTTTTTTATAGAACATGAGATATAGAGTAGTGTTGGCAAAGTGATGTACTGCTGTGACCAATAATAACCAAACATACAAATTACTCAATTTTAACTGAAGTTGTCTAAACTAAGATGTCAAAATGTATGGTTACATTTGTATGCAGTGGTATCATCAGTTTGGTGAATCAAATTGTGTTACTAAATTTGCACTGGTGAAATCTTTAAAATTATTTTTCATCGAAAAAATGGGGGTGCATGAAAGGAGCCTCCCCGAGTGACGTACACAACAACTCCCTACGTCCGGCGCACCCTGGGCAATTCGCGAGTTCTTAAAAGCGAATTGGCTAATCCTTTCACCACGATGGCAAGTCAAAACCTTGACTACCTTACTGACTCTCAAAAATGCCCTTCCACCTGCACAAGAGAGGCGCTCATGAACGCCGACAAGAGCACCATAACAGTGACCACTTATTGGGCCAATAAAATTTGACTCAGCCATCGACACGGCGAAGAAGAACCCGCCTCCCTTAATTAAAAACTCGTCTGATTATTAGTTTTTATCATTTCAGCAAGAGTTATCATATTAAATCATGAAAGAAAAATAAAACTTGGTCTAAAACAATTTTTTTTTTGTACAACGATTCGCCGGAGTAAAATACTTTATACAACTCTTGATTTTGAGATCCTTAATTTAATAATAATATATAAGTACACGCGCGAGTTAAATTTAGTCCTTTATTCTTAACAATAAATAATATTACACTGTATTTAACTGACGCGAATACTATACTACAAATTTATCTTCATTGGCAAAATTTATCTTTTCCACTTCTCCATACGTCTTATATCTCTATAAACCACTGTTGTCTTTAGACCGCGTCATTTTTGACAAGTAAGGGACTAACAATAGGTGAGGTATGGAGAACCAGGACAGGCAAATTTGACCATCTTGAACCAAACGGGTAGTACAGTGGGCCAAGCAATTAGGTGTGTACGTTACGCCAGCAAGAAAGTGTCACCTAGAGTGATATGAGTAGAACGTATAATTAGTGCGCAATCTGCTGTAAATGTGCGCCGCATAAAAAATTTGTGCGTCTTGTAGTTTTGAAAAAAAAACGTAAAAACGATTCCTGCTGGAGTAACGTTGTTCTAGCAAGAAAATTCTAGACGAATCATCGGAGATATAAAATACATACATGGGCAGAGAGCTTATATTTGTGCAAATTTGTGCGCCATAAATATAATTTGTGCGTCTTCAGGTTTTCGAGATATTGCGTTTCCCGCTGGAGTAACGTTTTGCGAATTCGTGTATCTCAAAGACCATTATATGTGCGCCTGTAGAATGAACATACACGAATAGCTCTTAATTTGTGCATATTTGTGACATAATTAGATGCCAGATAATATTTATAATTTTCAAGTAATCGCGCTTTATTGAAAACTTAAAAAAATATTGTAGCGCCTAAATGAGAAAATGTATAAACTCGCTAAAAACTGTATTCGTTCCATCTTGACGTTTATAATTACCATAATAAGTTTCAAAACAGAACCTACAAGCGCTAATGAATAATATTACTAAAAGTCAAAACGACGGCATCATAACTTTGACGCCATCAAACAAGAAACTGGCTCAACCTAAGATGTGTAAATGTAAACCAAAAATTAGTGCATTTATCAAATAATATATAGTAAAAATATCCAGCTTCAACTGTTTCGTATTAAGTAAATATTAAGACTAAACCAAAACAGTTATTCGGCGCAGGTTATCCGACCAAATTCGAATGACTACAAAAAAGCGACGGATTCATACGTATCGATGACCACCTTTATTAAACGTATTACACCTAAACTGTGTTCGTACAGTCACACTCAAATGTTCGTTGGGAATTATTATTACAATGACCTAATAAAAATATAATATACATTAAATGTACTTTCTGATCATATGAAATCAAAGAGCTTGTTGGTTTAAAAAAATATTATTTTTATTATAATAATCATGATTCTTAAAGTAATTATGGCATCAAATCACAGATCAAATTTCCTACCTATAAATATTAAAACAAACATTGTTCAATTAAACTATTTGTACCTTGTATAGTCATTTGGTATTATTTAAAATCACAGATCAGTTTTTCATTTACTTAAATACACAAACAATAAAATCACTTAAAGTGGCTCAGTACCATCATGGCGTGAAATTTAAATATTAAGTAGTTGTTGTTTTGGCCGAGATATAATTAAGTTTTGGGTATGATTGTATAGTACGCGAACGTAATAAATACCTATAGAGCGTTATATTTTGTTATGAGTTTATGTTTCTTAAAAAATAGCCGGATTTGAAAACTTCAACCCAAGTTTCACATATCGGGCTGCTTAGGTTTGGGTTTTCAAATTAAGCTAATTTTTAAGAAACATAAGCTGATAATAATTTTAACCGGTCTATACTACGTTCGCGTATCATACTATCATATCCAAAACTAAATTATATCTCGGCCAACAAATAGGTAACTACTTTATACTTGAATTTCCCGTTATGATGGTACTGAACCTTTATCACAGAAAATCACAGTTTTTTCGTTTTTCTACTGATATAATAAATGCAAATGGCTAAATTTATTTGTCTAATCAAAAAAAAAATCTGAATTTATTTTAATAACTATTTCTACTGCACTGTACTCGGGCACAATACGTTTCAACCAGTTAGCGAGTAAAGTTAAGAAGGTCATCGATACGTATGAATCCGTCGCTTTTTTGTAGTCATTCGAATTTGGTCGGATAACCTGCGCCGAATAACTGTTTTGGTTTAGTCTTAATATTTACTTAATACGAAACAGTTGAAGCTGGATATTTTTACTATATATTATTTGATAAATGCACTAATTTTTGGTTTACATTTACACATCTTAGGTTGAGCCAGTTTCTTGTTTGATGGCGTCAAAGTTATGATGCCGTCGTTTTGACTTTTAGTAATATTATTCATTAGCGCTTGTAGGTTCTGTTTTGAAACTTATTATGGTAATTATAAACGTCAAGATGGAACGAATACAGTTTTTAGCGAGTTTATACATCTTCTCATTTAGGCGCTACAATATTTTTTTAAGTTTTCAATAAAGCGCGATTACTTGAAAATTATAAATATTATCTGGCATCTAATTATGTCACAAATATGCACAAATTAAGAGCTATTCGTGTATGTTCATTCTACAGGCGCACATATAATGGTCTTTGAGATACACGAATTCGCAAAACGTTACTCCAGCGGGAAACGCAATATCTCGAAAACCTGAAGACGCACAAATTATATTTATGGCGCACAAATTTGCACAAATATAAGCTCTCTGCCCATGTATGTATTTTATATCTCCGATGATTCGTCTAGAATTTTCTTGCTAGAACAACGTTACTCCAGCAGGAATCGTTTTTACGTTTTTTTTTTCAAAACTACAAGACGCACAAATTTTTTATGCGGCGCACATTTACAGCAGATTGCGCACTAATTATACGTTCTACTCATATCACTCTAGGTGACACTTTCTTGCTGGCGTAACGTACACCAATTAGGTATGCAGGGCAAAAACTTCTACGCCATACTAAAACTGACTGCAATAGATATGCATGAGTGAATTACATATTTAATAAGTGTAATATACCCACTATTTAGATAAATAACTCACTTATCCATAACCGGTGTAGTTAGTCTTTACTATGACATAAAAGTTTTTGCCCTGCATAGCTAACTCGTTGGCCCACTGACTGTACATACATACTGTTAAATCCAAAAATATTTTTGAATATTTTTTTACCTTACTTCTATTTAAAAATTGTGAATCCGAATATAACACATCTATTATTTTTTTTTAAATTGTAGACAAGAAGATGGTGATTACTTTAATATCTCCGGACAACATTGCTACCGATTAAAACACTATAACTTTAAATATGATTACCAAAATTAGGGCCAGTTTCAGAGGTTCTGGATAGATCTTATTTGACTCATAAAATATAAGCTGA
Organism: Hypena proboscidalis; assembly: GCA_905147285.1. NCBI lineage: Eukaryota > Metazoa > Arthropoda > Insecta > Lepidoptera > Erebidae > Hypena > Hypena proboscidalis. Next base: position 7,600,718 of record LR990132.1, read on the forward strand.
CCGAATTCAAAAGTGACACAAGTTGCACTTGAAAAAATAACACAGCTGTCACTTTCTTTTCTGTGTTATATGCTTATCCGGCCAATAAGGTTTATCTAACACCTGTGAAATTGGGACTTAACAAATTTAAAATGATAATAATATTCGAAAATCAATCTAATAATTATTTTGTTACATTACATTTAACATCCAGTTTTTTTTTGTATTTTTGTGTTGTATTTTTTTTTTATTTTCTGTAAGCTAGTTTTATTTTTACTTATTTTTATCTATATGAATATTATTATTAAAACAGTTTACATTAATTGAAAAGACAAAATTTCATCATCATTATCCATAGTCGCAAATGATACAAAATGGATGAAGGCCATCAGTCATATCCAAACAAATGGAATGATAACGCAATTCAATCAAATAGATGCCACTCTGAAGGTAGATTTAAAACACCCTAGGTTGTCCTCCTCTAGCGCTGTAGTCAGTCCATGGTTCTATATCTGTCTCGGAATATCAACGTACAATTTCGTCATTTCTGTGCCCTATATATTTTTTTTCCACAGCGAAAGAACGTGTAGACCACCTGATGGTGAGTGGAGTACAGCCCATGGACAGCAGATTAAAGATGCGTCGCTGCAGCTGAGGACTACGATGTTATGCCTCATGTGCCAGTAATTTCAGGGCCTGATCTCACCACCAAACCGGAACACAGTAATGGAAGCACTACTATTTGGCGGCAGGTTAAAGGTGAGACGGTGGTGCTGCCGCCCTCGAGCTCATTCACAAGAGTTCCTCAGAAATGCTTCAAAATTAACGCATGACATCTTTTTCCTACATGCAGAGGACGATTTTATTCAAAGAAGCATGGCAATATACAACTTTTGTTGTTCTCTCAATAAATAAACTAATAATAATAATGGAATATAAGTCTTAATAAAATATTGAAATATATCAAGAAGTCAATATTAATGATTTATGATACTATACAAGATAAAAAGGTGTAACAAAATCAAATCGTATTTTGCGTTAATTATTCAAAGAAATATCCGTTTCGTTAATTATTATGATAATATATATTGATTATGCGCAATGTACCTTTCTTTCGGATGCTCTAATTTAGTCGGCAGTCGACTAACGGAGTGCCCAACAAGTACGGTGTGGTTTAAGGAGAGATAAGAATCACCAAAAGCGTAAGCTTAGCCATATTTTGTACGCTACCCGGGTCCTGAATCTTCAACACATGAAAAATAACGTTTTATTTTGCTTGGATCATGTTTGGTTCCATCATATGGTATCCATACCCGACCCAACCTTCCCGAAAAATATAAATCGATTTTGTTACACCCGTATTTTATTATATATTACTTGAATAACACAAAACAAACGATTGTTTGGTTTACAAATTAATAAAAAATTAGAGAAACACGATTAAGTAATAAAATAACGCGACACAGTATATGCTTAGACGAAGAACATACGACTGTACTCCAACATCCTGTCCAGAACTTTGAGCCGCTTCGGTTGGTGCTCCAATTCTTTGTTGTCAAACTTCTCGCCACTGCAAAAAGAGATGAATTTGTTACATCCTACATTCAACACAAACGTCGTCGATGACTACTACACTACATAGTATAATACATACTAGTACATATAATTAAACAATTCGTAAATGCAAATGAACCTAGAAAGTTGATTGGATATGTTGTTTTTCTTTTATATATCTCAGATCCCCGTTATTTTACAATAAAGATATGTACGTCTTAAGTAGCTTTTGCGTCCTATAATTAAATACCAAAAATGTTCATCTACCGTCATTCGCAATGAATATAACAAACAAACAAATAAAAATAAAAGCTCAGTTTGTTTTATTTTTCAGTTTGTAACCAGTAAATGGGCAGCGAAACGTAAATATCCTTATTTTGAACATCACTTTTAACGAAATTTATCGGTCAATTAGCACGTTCTATTTGTATGTTCTACGACATTTATAGCATAATAATTATGTGTTGACACAAATCACTAGAAGAACGATAAGTACGAAAAAAATGAAATTTAACCACATAACCACGAAACGGTGTAAATTTTTGTATTCAATTATAGAACTCTAAAAATGTCATAAATGTCGTAAAGGTGCCATATTTGTCAAATATTACAAATCTTTTTTGTATAATGACGTAAAGCCGAGGTAAATCGAAAAAAAACACAATTGTAATTATTTTAGGGTATGCTCTTTTAAGCTTCTATTACAACATATCCAAAAATCAGCTTCTTAGGTTCATTTGCAATTATGCCAGGCAATCAATGGATATTTTAACGACGTAATGGTCCTACAGTCTTAATTTATAGGACAGATTTACCAAGTCAGTATTTATTACTTAGACACTTTGACTTATAATTTAATATTGTTATGTTAGTATCTCTGAGATACATTTTGAAACGAACTCCTGGCGTCCAATTTGTTCAAATTGAATCTGCTCTGCCGCCCGCAGACTGTAGTAGGACTGCGAAGACAAAAAACTCGGGTTCGAACCCACGGCACACACGGGTGCGGTCTATTTGGTAGAAACTTGATACTCCGAAACCTATTTGGGATAACTGACTTCGCAGAAACTTCTTTAGTCGATCATTTATTAGGCATAAAAAATATTTGACATAAATATTTTTAGGCATAATGTGCTTATGACCGAATTTAGAATGGCATACATTTAAGATAGTAGAATTTTTATTGGCATATTTACCTTTGGCATAGGTAAAATTTTGTATAATTTCATTTGGCATAACGTTCATTTAGAGCACAGATTATTTGGCATAATTTGACTAGGCATACTATGAAGATCATAGAATTTCAATTTGAATAATAGACTGGGTTACTTTCTTCTTTAAAAATGCGTAGGTTAGGTTAGGTTAGAACTGTGACCTCTTATGAAGAGAAAGAACCCAGAAATGAACATGCTCTCATGGGCAAGGATATAAAACCAAATAATTATCATTAAATCAACTTTTATTTATTACAATTAAGCATTATGCGAAATGATGGTTCTACTTTTAAATAGTTATGGATAAGAAATATATGCCAAAAGATGAATCTGGTTTTGAACTTTCTGCGATGTGATGATTATGGTGTACCGCCGTTTGCCAGAATTTCATTTGCCCGAATTTTATTTGCTATAATACTCACCTGACATATTATTGTTTCTCATAATTTTATTTGTCATATTCATTGTTTACTATATTAGTCACGTGCTAGAAACTTTGTTTCCCATAAAGTTAATTGCCATAACATCATTTGTTATAATCATTGTTTCCCATAAAATCAATTTCCATAACATCATTTGTTATAATCATTGTAAGCCGTAATTATCATATGCCATAACATCATTTCTCACCAAAATTGCTTGTAAAATAGGTTTAAATAATTATAAAAATAATAGGTAGGTTAGGTTAGAAACATGAAAGACAACGCACGAGCCGAGCGAGCGAAACGAGCGTGCCGCGGCAGCGGCCGGCGAAGTGCCTGTATTATCATTGTAAGCCGTAATTGTCATATGCCATAACATAATTTCCCACCAAAATTGCTTGTAAAAAAGTTTAAAATAATTATAAAAATAATAGGTAGGTTAGGTTAGAAACATGAAAGACAACGCACGAGCCGAGCGAGCGAAGCGAGCGTGCCGCGGCAGCGGCCGGCGAAGTGCCTGTATAATCATTGTAAGCCGTAATTATCATATGCCATAACATCATTTCCCACTAAAATTGCTCGTAAAAAAGGTTAAAATAATTATAAAAAAAAATAGGCAGGTTAGGTTAGAAACATGAAAGACAATCGCTTTTTAGGACAAAGGTGTTAGGTTAAATTTGTACGGAAGCGACTGATTATAGTGATAAGTAGGTATTTAAAATAAATCAATTTTAATACTATAATCATACTTTATTTATATCCAGTTATACTCTTGTCAATAAATATCGCCTACAAATATTTTTCCTACCCACTAATTTGTAATTACTTAAGTTTGTAAATAATTTTAGAGCGCCTGTTAGAATTTCATGAGCAAATACTAAACGCCATACTAAATTAATTTCCAATCTATCAAAGGTTTGAAAATTCTGTTGCATAATATTACTGCAATTTAAAGTATGGATAACAATGCGTATGGCATTCGAATCATTATGTTATCAAATGTTTGGGCAAATAATATTATTGCAATTGAAAGTATGGAAAACAATATGTATGGCATTCGAATCATTATGAAATCTAATGTTCGGGCAAATAACAGTATGTCACATGTCTTTTATGGCAAACAAAACATTCGAGCAAATGAAATTCGGGTAAATGAAATTCGGGCATATGAATATTATGGCATATATTCTTCGGGCAAACAACAGACAACCGATGATTATACATTGTGATTATTATGGATATCAAAATTATGCGTACAGATGATTCTGACTTACAGAATTATGGGTTCCAATGTATGCTAAATGAGTTTATGACAAACGATATTCTGCGAAAAGTGGTTTATGCTATTAGTTGTAGTGCAATATAAAATTATTACTTAAAAAGTTCTACTATAATAGGTGTACCCGGCACACACACTGTCAATAAATCGCTAAGATTCGTCTTCTCGAAGATATGTGTGTATTTATCACATAAATTATTGTTCGCGAACGATGAAGGCAAATATCGTGAGGCAACCTGCATGCTTGAAAGTGCCTAAAAAGTAGTCGAGGTCGTGTGAAGTCAACCAATCCGCATTCCAAGCGTGGTGGACTATGGCCTAACCCTTCTCATCATGATTAGAGGCCCGAGCCCAGCAGTGGGACATGTTCTAGATTTGTCTTTCTGTACTGCACCTACCTATTCTCATCTCTGCACCACCCAAGGTTGACTGTAAGAGAATGCCATTAGGCACTAATTCCGCCTATGTACAGTGGGCCAAGCAGTTAGTGATGCATGGCAAAAACTTTCACTACTTAGGTATGTAACTTACAAATCGATAACTGATGTAGTCAGTCGTCACTAACACGTTCCTTCCATCCCTGCATATGTAACTGCTTGGCCCACTGTACTGTTTTTGTGTGCAATAAGTTGAATAAATAAATAAGTGGGTACGCACTGCGTGAGCGAGCGCGCGCGCAGGCAGGCGAGGTGCGCGTAGTAGGTGGGCGTGGGGTAGGACACGGCGCGCATGCAGCGCGCGTACAGGTGGCACAGGTAGTACGTGAGCTGCTCCACCTCGTCGTCGGGGATGCGCCCGTCGTTGCACACGGCGTGGTAGCGCGTCGGCCGCGCCGTGCCCTTGATGGCCTGGTGCGACACCTGCCGGGACACGCGTTGTTCAATCGATCGATATCTCACAACTTACACACTACGATTAGAGGTATATCCGATATTATCTTAAATCTCAAATGGCGTAATAAACATTTTGGACAAAATGACTTTTGAATGCTGTGTTACTCAATTTTTTTTCTCTATCGATCTGTCTTATCAGTTTCAAAATTCGCAAAAAAGTGGTTCATGCAAAGTATAATTATATTGTTTCTCCTTAACTAAAAACGGAATTAAACATACACAATAACTTTAGTTTGAACTTCAAACCAAAATTATTACGTTTGTATAATTGAAATAATAAAACTAAATATTAATTTTGTAACAATTAATAGTTATTTATGGTACAAGTGAGAAAAAGTTTATATTTCTGTTGTGAGTGCCAATTTTAAATCTTGAGCTTGCGAAGTAGTCTTAAATTGAATCACGAGCATAGCGAGTGATTCTAATAAAGACTACTTCGCAAGCGAAAGATTTTAAGAGGTCACGAACTGGAAATTAATTTTTTCTCACGCATTACAATACAAAACTTTTCACCTCTTCCAGTGAGAAAATATTAAGATTTAAATAAACTCGTACTCGATTGCTTAACCTGAAATAATTACATGAAATACGACAGTAATACCGATTCATATTGCGTTTTAGAGCCTTTTGAAAGTCGCCACTAATTAAACATGTCGTACGCTTTCAAATACTTTTCTCGTGAATTTTCTGGTAAAAAAGCAAACTTCTGTGTTAGAAGCAAGTTGTCGCAACTCTTTTGGAGTTCCACAAAGTTCTTCATCACTGGATTCACAATTTTTTTGTTAAAAAGTTCCAGCAAACAATTAAACAAACTGAAAAGAATTTATAGTTGCCCGAGATGACTGACACAGACACAAGACTTTTTTTTTTAAATCGTGCGTTCGGAAATTCGTTCCGTAACATTTATTTAAAGAGTCTAATATAAGTACCCGATTTTAATTAATTTAATGGTTAATCACGAATATTAAACCATGAAAATACTAAATAAGCGTGTAAAAATATAATTTAAAATAATTAAAACGTATCGTTTGTAGTTTTTAAATAAAATTGATGTCAATGTTTATTACTAACCTACATGGTGGCTGTTTTTTTTTTTTTTGCGCCTATTCATTGGAAGGATTTAGTGTTTCGAAATTTGAATCACTTTGCCTCACTAGTGAGTAAAAAGCGTTTTTACTCACTGAATTCTCGCAAGCAAACTATCTTTTTCGTGCTGGTGTGGTGAAAACTTTTTTTTTTTTTCTTAAGTGTTTTATTTATAAAAAACCTAAAATAGCTATTTTTAATGCGTTCACTCTAAGCCACCTAGGCTGTTACACCGTAACTTTTTGCAGAACAGCGTTTTTTTTTGGGTCGTAAACGCAATCATATTAATTTAGTAGTTTGTAGTAACAAATCATTTTTGTATGGTTGAATTGACAGAAATATAAACTTTTTCTCACTTGTACCATAATAGTTATTTATGGTACAAGTGAGAAAAAGTTTATATTTCTGTTGTGAGTGCCAATTTTAAATCTTGAGCTTGCGAAGTAGTCTTAAATTGAATCACGAGCGTAGCGAGTGATTCTAATAAAGACTACTTCGCAAGCGAAAGATTTTAAGAGGTCACGAACTGCAAATTAAATTTTTCTTACGCGTTGCATACAAAACTTTTCACCTCTTCCAGTGAGAAAATATTAAGATTTAAATTAACTTGTACTCGATTGCTTAACCTGGAATAATTCCATGAAATACGACAGTAATACCAATTCAGAATGCCTTTTAGGGCCTTTTGTAAGTCGCCACTAATTAAATATGTCGTACGCTTTCAAAAACTACTCACGTGTACTTTTTACGTGATTTTTCTGGTAAAAAAGCAAACTTCTGTGTTAGAAGCAAGTTGTCGCAACACTTTTGGAGTTCCACAAAGTTCTTTATCACCGGATTCACTACTTTTTGTTTAAAAAGTTCCAGTAAACAATTAAACATAAACTGAAAAGAATTTATAGTTGCCCGCGATGACTGACACAGACACAGACTTTTTTTTTAAATCGTGCGTTCGGAAATTCGTTCCGTAACATTTATTTAGAGTCTAATATTAAGTACCTGATTTTAATTAATTTAATAGTCAATCAAGAATATAAAACCATTAAAATACTAAATAAGCGCGTATTAATATAATTTAAAATAATTAAAACGTATCGTATGTAATTATTTAAAAAAATTAATGTCAATGTTTATTACTAACCTACATGGTGGCTGTTTGTTTTTTTTCCAGCGCCTATTCATTGGAAGGATTTTGTGTTTCAAAATTTGAATCACTTTGCCTCACTAGTGAGTAAAAACGGTTTTTACTCACTGAATTCTGGCAAGCAAACGATCTTTTTCGTGCTGGTGTGGTGAAAATAACTATTATGGTACAAGTGAGAAAATGTTTACATTTCTGTCGTGTGTGCCAATTTTAAATCTTGAGCTTGCGAAGTAGTATTGATTTGAATCACGAGCGTAGCGAGTGATTCTAATAAATACTGCTTAGCAAGCGAGAGATTTTAAGAGGTCACGAACTGGAAATTAAATTTTTATTTTTCACCTCTTCCAGTAAGAAAATATTAAGATTTAAATAAACTCGTACTCGATTGCTTAACTTGGGATAATTCCATGAAATACAACAGTAATACCGATTCAGAATGCGTTTTAGGGCCTTTTGCTTTCGCCACTAATTAAATATGTCGTACGCCTTTTCACGTGATTTTTCTGGTAAAAAGCAAACTTCTGTGTTAGAAGCAAGTTGTCGCAACTCTTTTGGAGTTCCACAAAGTTCTTCATAGCTGAATTCACAATTTTTTTGGTATAAAAAGTTCCAGTAAACAATTAAACATAAACTGAAAAGAATTTATAGTTGCCCGCGATGACTGACACAGACACAGACTTTTTTTTAAGAATGCGTCCGGAATTTCATTCCGTAACATTTATTTATGGAGTCTAATATTAAGTACCTGATTTTAATTAATTAATTGGTCAATCACGAATATAAAAACATTAAAATACTAATAAGCGTGTATTTATATAATTTAAGATAATTAAAACGTATCGTTTTTAGTTCTGTTATTTAATAAAATTGATGTCAATGTTTATTACTAACCTACATGGTGGCTGATTTGTTTTTTTTTCAGCGCCTATTCATTGCAAGGATTTTCTGTTTCGAAATTTGAATCACTTTGTGAGTAAAAACGGTTTTTACTCACTGAATCCTGGCAAGCAAACGATATTTTTCGTGATGTGGTGAAAATAACATTATTAGTATAAAATATATGAATTTTAATATTTTTTTTTTTGTTTTGGCTCTCCTGAAAAGTGACGATTTGGTGATGACGCCAATTGAGATTTAAGGTATCGATATATACTTTTTATTTGTAAATACATACTTATTATACATAGAAATACCCAGACTAAGCAAACCCCCATGTTCATGCACAAAAAGATTTGTCTTAAGCGGGAATCGAACCTGCGTCCTCGGCGTCCAGGTATACTACCCACTCCTTATATTCAGTGTCTTTTTTTAATACTCATATAGTTACCAGGAGGGTAAGCATACAAACGCGAGATAGATTTAGTCAGGTTTTTGTTTTATTTTTATATAAGGAATGACAAAAACGCGACAATCTATCTCGCGTTCGTATGCTTGTCCAGCAGGTGCTACTAAATGCCAGACCACTCAACCGCCCATAGGCCAAGATAAATTCTAATTACAATAGTGGTAAAAAACGCAAAAAAAAATGATAGACTAAGTCGAATTATTCAAGCAGTAAAAAATAAACTCGATCTAAATACTCATTATAAAAAAATGAAAAAAAAAACAATTGGACGTACCAAGTAGAAGTCTAGCTCTGAAGCATGCACAATATCGGTATCCACAACGGTGCCCGGCTCCACATTGTATTGGGCTGACCTTTCGTCCCTATTGAAGAATCTGAAACAAAATACATTATTAGTTTTTGCTTATTAATCGTTTACATAAGTGCCAACTCATTCGCCGGACTCAGTGTGCGCTTTTGTAAACTAATTGTACGGTTTGCAAGAATTCAGAGAGTAAACAGTTTCGTACCTCGTGTGATGTCTTTTCTGCACAAGTAGGAACAGAATCTCCGGCTTCCTGTTAGGCGATAGCCGAGCGTACGCCGCGTGCACCGCAGCTAGTTCACTATTCATCACCTAGAAATCATCATCATGTCGTTTACAAACCAATTGAAAATCAACTAATATAAAATCATATAGCTAATATAACAAATACATTAATATTTTTGACGGAAATAATTAATATTATAATATTTAATCATAATTTTAGGTAATGCAAAATTTGAGGCTAAATAATTTAAGCTCAGATGATTGACAAAATGGATGTTTTTTTTCGTTCATCGACTAGCGTGTAACTTTGAGAGCCGTGATATTTAAGGCAGTTTTTTTTTCAGATCTGCTTTCGCTAAATGAATATTTTTTCAGTCAGTTAAAAACTTTTCGAGTTCAATAAATTGAAGTTTTTATTTAAAAGTCCAACAATACCTGACCAAACTGTCCTTCTGACACGCCATCACGGAAAACAAAGATTTTCCTTGGCAGCTGGCGATTTCTTTCGGCATACAGCTTCAAGTGGTCAAAAATCATTCCTTCGAACTCCACGATCATTTCTTTCTGTAAAAACACAAATACTAACTAATATAATTTAAAGAACTAGGCAGGACCTTGAAGGATCTTTGTACAAGTTCATAGTAGTTCATACAATGATCTTCTTTATCACTGTTAGACTACTATGAACCATATCCATATTAAAAATTGTATGGCAGCCCTTATATTATCGCCCTTTAGTAAATTTGCTCACTTCGTGAAATGATTGAGAATTCGTGAAATGGTCGCACTTCATGAAATGTTCCACTGCCTATTGACCAAATCATTAAACTTTTTTCATCATTTGAAAACTCATTATTCTCTTTTCACTGTGAGAAACAACAACGTCTTCGTGAGCTTATCGTCAGTGGCCGCCATTTTCACACATAAAAAAAACGTTTGCAGCAAATAATATTGACCATTTTATGGAGTAGCTCCACGTTTAGTTCCCATATCGAGAGACGATTTCTTATCATTGCACAAGCCAGACAATGAAATATTTCATGAAATGCGTCCTTTTCCCGAAATTCTTGAGTATTTTATGAAGTGACCAAAATGACAAAATGCTCACGACATAGACATGCAAACTGTGCCAGCCGATGAGAGCAATACAAACGTCGGCTGACGCTTCTACATTTGTGCGTAGGTACCTACTCTCATCAGCTGAAACGGCGCACATGTCTTGTTTTATTCAGTGTAAGTAATAAAATTCAAACACTACATACAGCTTGGCAAAAACGTGCCATTATTTTTTTGGCTACTGGCAATGTATAAACAATGCGCACGAATTTAAGTCTTTTTTTTTATTTGTGTTTGGTTCATTTATTGATTTTTTAATTGCTTTGCCATACGAACAGCAAAGTGTTCCTTTTATCTTTAACTCTTTATTGCCGAGTTAAAGTTAAAAGTTTTTTTTAATCTCAGCAATGTCTTATATCATTACAACATTACGTACCTTAGGCGTCTGAATGCTGAGCGCAATATTGTACATATAGCACTTGGGGTCAAAGGACGCGGTCACTGCGGCAATGCTCGGGATATTCGACTGCAACCAAAACGTATTTCACATTAAATTACATCACGCCTATATTATCTAGAAAGGTATGGCAGTGTATAACACCCACGCTTCTTAACATAAGATAAGATCATTTATTTTGCTAAAACATGATACAATAAGGTGTTACAATAAAATAATGTTTAACATAATTTTATTTTTTATTTATAAAATAAGTTAAAACTATAACCTGACTACGGAATAATATTACACTAAGGGTCTATCCACATTTATCGACGCGGAATCGGCTAACGCCGGTCGACGGCGAAACGAGCCGTTTGTCGATTAGCTGATCGCATCCGTACGGCGCTGAATACAGCGGAACGTTTCCGACTGCTGCCGAACAGCGCTGGAGACGGTCGAACGGCGTTGAACGGCAGTTGAATCATCCGCTCGCATGCCTTCATCTACGACGGTAGCCGAATGGCGAATATTCGGCGATAAGTCGAGTAGTGATACGCACTCGGCTTAAGCCGATTCCGCGTCGATAAATGTGGACTGACCGCATTTAAACTATAGATGTTTACTTAACAATATGATAAGTATATATATTTGTAATGTGCTCGCCAAGACAAACACGTCATGATTTGTTTTATTTTGGTTTTTTTTTTTTATACTACGCCCGCAGCGAACGAACGTTTAGTCCACCTGATGGTAAGTGGAGTACAGCCCATGGACATCAACAATCCACAAAAACAGATTATAGATGCGTCGCTGCAGCTGAGGACTATGGTGTTATGCCTCATGTGCCAGTAATTTCAGGGCCTGATCTCACCACCAAACCGGAACACAGTAATGGAAGCACTACTATTTGGCGGCAGGTTAAAGGTGAGACGGTGTTGCTGCCGCCCTCGAGCTCATTCACAAGAGCTCTACCACCAGTAAGTATGGTAGAATTTGTTTGTCAGCCTGCCGCGTTTGCACGCTGGCATGTGAACGCTGCGACGCTTTTATCTAAGCTCAGCCTAACACAACACCTATTAAGAAATTTAATACTAGAGGAGCCCTCACCGTGTTCTTCGAACGCAGCAGTGATGTGGACCGGGTGTGCATAATGGTAAAAAATCCATACTTGACAGTGAATTCGGCCGAGTGCTTATGTACAGATACTAAATATGTATAAAGTAAACATATTTAGTATCTGTACATAAGCACTCGGCCGAATTCACTGTCAAGGCTAAGTTCTCGGTAGTAAATGAGCTGAACTGCTAAGACATTACGAAATGCAATAAACGTAGTAGTAAATGCAATAGTGTTGATGTTACCTGATCTGGCGACGGATGTGTGACGTCAGCACCGACGATCATGACGCCACCACCTTGTAAGCACTTCGGAAGTGTTCTTTCTCCTAAAGCTTGGTTGATGCCCATCAGCTTAGAATTCACCTGTACAAAGGAATTGAGAATTTTTTCATAAATTTATAAAAAAAGGCGCAATTGATAAGGCAGCGTTCAAGTATTACGTAACGTAATTTAGGGGGGGGGGGTCTCGTAAAACGTTACGATGCGTTACAGGGGCGGGAGGGGGTCTTTCTTATAAACGATCTAACACGTTACGTAACATAGTTTCTAAAAAAAATTGTGTGCAGGTAAAGCCAAAAATATATAAAAATAAACAAAATATGCAGGTGTTGCGAATTAAAATTATCTGGTTTTATTTAGTAGATTAAAACTTTACCAATTGTAAAAAAGCATTACATAACTTTTTACGACTTTAGGGTAAAAATGATCATTTGAGTGTTACGTAACGTTTAAAAAGGTTCATAAAAACGTTACGGTGCGTTACAAGGGGGGGAGGGGGGTTCAAAAATCTTTAAAAATTGCGTTACGTAATACTTTGACTCATCGGTCTTACAATCGACAGACAGGTCGTGGGTTCGAATCCTGGACGTGGGGTAATTAATCCCAAGGACGTGAACTTCGTCCTAACACAAGCGAATTAAGCTTATCTGGATATGGTTAAAAAAAAAACTACTGAGGTGTCAAGGGACACCCGGATGGAACGAAGTTGAATTGAGAAAAATGCGCTATGCCATTTTTCTCTGGGTATATGATGATGTAGCACCGTAGCTGTAACGTAGCATGTAATTACTACGCCGCTACGAGAATTGCTACGAAATGTGTCGTTACAACTTTTCGTCCTAATTTTTTCCGTCTAGCCCCCTTTCGCAACGCGCGATAAGGAACTTCGTTCCAATATAGGAGTAAGAGATACCTTGAGCAGGATGTTCTTGGCAGTCATAACGTTCATGCGTCGCGTGGTGGCTTCCTTCACGCACTGCGTCAGCACGCCCACCTCCCTCTCCGCGAACTGCTTCACCTGGATATAAAGAATCAGTTGTAGCTGTATTGTAACGTGGCATTGTAGCCGCTAAGCGAATGGACCGATTATGATCTCGCATCATAATCGGTCCATTCGCTTCAGCCTATCTGACTTTAGGTTAAGTCATCATAATAATAATATAATAGCTATAATAGCAGCCCTGTATCTAACACATGTCCCACTGCTGGACTCGGGCCTCTTCTCATGATGAGAAGGTTTAGGCCTTAGTCCACCACGCTGGCCAAGTGCGGATTGGTAGACTTCACACGACCTCGAGCACTATTTAGGCACTCTCAGGCATGCAGGTTTCCTCACGATGTTTCCCTTCACCGTTAGCGAGCGATAATTTATATGACAAATACACACATATCTTCGAAAAGACGAATCTTAACGATTTATTGACAGAGGTGTGTGCCGTGGGTTCGAACCCGAGACCTTTGACTTCGCAGTCCTACGGTCTCCCACTCGGCTATCGCTGCCTTAAGTCATCATACATACAAAAAACTATTACTCAACCGCATTTTCAACGTGTTACTAATAATTTACAAGGGCCAGAGAGGGTGCTTGAAGACAAACAAACACATTACAACAAGGTTTGAACCTGCGACCTTACTGCACACCGGGCAGCCGCTTTAGCCATCCAGCTAGGAACAAGGAAGATAGGAACAAATGGATGAACGTGACGTCACGAAATGACGTATCATACAGTTGAGAAATTTAGGGTTCTGGTAAGAGGCGACCGTCGCTGGATGGCTAAAGCGGCTGCCGCGTGTGCATAAGGTCGCAGGTTCAAATCCTGCAGGTTCCATATCTTTCTCAACTGTTTCTTAGTATAATTTGCTAAGCATACATAGCTAAATGCTATATTTTTTTTTCACCACACCAGCACGAAAAAGATCGTTTGCTTGCCAGAATTCAGTGAGTAAAAACCGTTTTTACTCACTAGTGAGGCAAAGTGATTCAAATTTCGATACACAAAATCCTTCCAATGAATAGGCGCTGGAAAAAAAACAAACAGCCACCATGTAGGTTAGTAATAAACATTGACATAAATTTTATTAAATAATTACATACGATACGTTTTAATTATTTTAAATTATATAAATACGCGCTTATTTAGTATTTTAATGGTTTTATATTCGTGATTGACCATTAAATTAATTAAAATCAGGTACTTAATATTAGACTCTAAATAAATGTTACGGAACGAATTTCCGAACGCACGATTTAAAAAAAAAAGTCTGTGTCTGTGTCAGTCATCGCGGGCAACTATAAATTCTTTTCAGTTTATGTTTAATTGTTTACTGGAACTTTTTTAACAAAAAAATAGTGAATCCAGTGATAAAGAACTTTGTGGAACTCCAAAAGTGTTGCGACAACTTGCTTCTAACACAGAAGTTTGCTTTTTTACCAGAAAAATCACGTGAAAAGTACACGTGAGTAGTTTTTGAAAGCGTACGACATATTTTATTAGTGGCGACTTACAAAAGGCCCTAAAAGGCATTCTGAATTGGTATTACTGTCGTATTTCATGGAATTATTCTAGGTTAAGCAATCGAGTACAAGTTAATTTAAATCTTAATATTTTCTCACTGGAAGAGGTGAAAAGTTTTGTATGCAACGCGTAAGAAAAATTTAATTTCCAGTTCGTGACCTCTTAAAATCTTTCGCTTGCGAAGTAGTCTTTATTAGAATCACTCGCTACGCTCGTGATTCAACTTAAGACTACTTCGCAAGCTCAAGATTTAAAATTGGCACTCACAACAGAAATATAAACTTTTTCTCACTTGTACCATAAATAACTATTTTTTTACTACGCCCACAGCGAACAAACGTGTAGTCCACCTGATGGTAAGTGGAGTACAGCCCATGGACATCAACATTCCACAAAAGCAGATTAAAGATGCGTCGCTGCAGCTGAGGACTACGGTGTTATGCCTCATGTGCCAGTAATTTCAGGGCCTGATCTCACCACCAAACCGGAACACAGTAATGGAAGCACTACTATTTGACGGCAGGTTAAAGGTGAGACGGTGGTGCTGCCGCCCTCGAGCTCATTCACAAGAGCTCTACCACCAGTAAAAAAATCAATTAGAAACATTACAACAAAATAAAAAAAATCAATATCTTTAAATTATTAACTAGTTAAGTTTTGCACCACATTAAGAAAGCCAATAAATATTATTTTATCTGTTAAACTGTGTTTTTACGGGTGTAAGGGAAAGAATAACATATAATATGATTGTAAAAAAAATGGCATTAGTTAGGGGATTCAAATGTTGAATTAAAAAGTAATACCTTATAAAATAACTAGGTATTTATTTTAAAATTAAATTACCCAAAAAATGTTTTCTTTACAATTGAAAAATACGTTTTCAGTGGAACAATTGGTACAAAAGGTTTTACGTTTATTTTTGTTCAAACATACCCGATGATAGTGGTCGCGCCCCCTGGCGGACACGACGACGAACACGAACTTGATGCCGTTGTCGACGGCGTGCCCCAGCACACTGCGGAGGTTGGTGAGCGCCACGTCGTACCGCTTCAGCATCGGGTTCGAGATGTTCATGCCCAGCTGTCTGCCTGTGTTGATTAGCTGGAGGCAATGTACTCAAATGTATAGCATTCCAATCTAAATTAGGAAAGCAGAAGCTTTAATAATATGTGTAATCAGCAGGGCTCGAAATTAGGTAGAATTTTGTATGTACTTGCATCGAAATGTTGATATTAATGTGGACCTTCCCGGGATTTTTAATGGACAATCCCGTGTGGCCAACAATATTACGAATAAATAATGATAAAAACCTCAGTGATAGACAACTGAAACAAAGATAATAAACATATTTTTTTTATTACTTTACATTAATTCACAATACAAATTGTTGAGTCTGTAGTAAATTCTCATACGCATATTTCGGCTTTTTTTATAAACACGAGCA
Source organism: Hypena proboscidalis (assembly GCA_905147285.1). Lineage (NCBI taxonomy): Eukaryota > Metazoa > Arthropoda > Insecta > Lepidoptera > Erebidae > Hypena > Hypena proboscidalis. Next base: position 7,617,015 of record LR990132.1, read on the forward strand.
AATACTTTTGCTTCAAGCCTAGACTCTCTCGAGGTTTTGCTTATTCAAACGGCCCATCAGAATCATTTTCCTTATCCGATTCATTACCAGTAAGATTTAAAGTGTTCGCTTCAGACATTACTGTATAACTTTTGTGAGAATTAAAATATTTAGTCGCGCGTGCAGTAGTTTAAATTGTGTAAAAAAGTAAATAACTTTTATTTAAAAAATCATGGGATTTTTTACTGCTCTTTAAAATTAATCTCGCGATTTGAGGCATATCCACTTTATTCTTTCGCTGTATGAAATCAGTGTAAGTACATGAAAAACTCTACCTAATGCCGACCTCTGGTAATCAGTATGATATTGATCCTTTTAATAGAAGTGTGTCAATAGTGCGAAGGTGTTTGAGTCTGACAATGGAGGCCTGATTGGTCAGTATATGGTAACATTAGTGTGTTGTAAGTGTTTATATTGATACTTAAAAATCTAACTTTAGCTTTATTTTGTTCTGGCTTTTTACTGTTTACATTAGTTTTTATTTAGTTTTATATAAGCGAAGACTTGTCATTGGCTGCCAGATTCCTTCACTACTACATACAATTCTGTTAGTATGCCATATATCTTAAGTAAATAAATAAATAAAGGCTTATAATAGTTACTTCATCATTTTATTTTACTTCATTAGGCCGATTTCCGCTCAAGACAAATCTTTGTGTATGAACATGTAGTTTTGTCTCGGTCTGGGTGTTTCTATGTATAATAATTATGTATTTATAAAAGAAAAGTATATATGTATTAGTATCAGTTATTCTAGTGCCCATAGTACAAGCTCTGCTTAGCTTGGAACTAGATGATGTTGTGTGAATGTTGTGTGATATATTTATATTTTATTTATTTATATTTCATGAAATTTTGACACTTATTCTACGCCCACAGCGAACGAACGTGAAGTCCACCTGATGGTAAGTGGAACACACACACTTCATCAAACATGCTGGAAATAATCGGCGAAAAAAGATTCTCAGAACAGTGGAGTCTGGAATAATCCCAGAATTTGTACTGCAGGCAATTCCCAAATAACATTATTGCCTGAGCTGGAGATCAAATCCGAAACCTCACGATCAGGAGTAGCATACACTAACCACTATCGACCAACTAGGCAGTCGAAACAAACGGTTTTCAGATGAAAAAAAAAAAAAAAAAAGAAATTCTTTATGTAAGACAATCATACCAATTGTATAACGCTTTCATAATCGTTATGGGGGCTGGTTTCCACAGCAACGAATCCCCACGCCAGAAGGGATTCCGGCTTTAGCAATGTATTGGCTGACCATACTCCTTTCCTGGAACAGAGTACATTCATGTTTATTTATATATTTATTTGGCTCTTCAACAATGAGTACACCGTTAAATTCATAAAGGTTATACATTGTGAACTTCTGAGCAGAGCTGTTGATAGCCTACTGGGCAAAAACAATATAAATTAAAAATGAGAAACCATAATGCCATTGACACGTAAGAAAAAGCAGATTGTGAACTTAAGTCTAAGCATATCACTGCTGATAGAGGAGCACAACATGCACTATAATAATTAGACAACCCATTAAGCTAATTAAAAAATATGCTAACCAAACAAAAAAAAATACAATTTCATTAAAAACATTAAAATTAAATTAATACATAAATTAAATTAAATTAGATGTATTAGATTAAAACTAAATTATATTACAATTTAAACAATTATTCAAATTTGATTAATATTAAAATTAGAGAATAAAATGTAATAAGGTTCATGATAAGTCACCATTAAACTTTTTACAGTTGGCACAGTGTCATGGAACAAATCAATATCTTTGTCCAGTTCTTAGTACATAGATGTTTTACATTCTAGATAGTGATCAGTGTTGCCTTAAATTTTGTGAAGCAAATACGGGCTCTTAGGGTGTTTATTCATAATTTATGAATATTGAAAGTGGATAAGCAGTGGTGCCTTAAATGTTGTGAGAAAAATACGGGCTCTTAAGGTGTTTCATCATAATTTATGAATATTAAAAGTAGATAAGCAGTGTTGCTTTAAATTTTGTCAGAAAAATACGGGCTCTTAAGGTGTTTCATCATAATTTATGAATATTAAAAGTGGATAAGCAGTGTTGCCTTAAATGTTGAGAGGCAAATACTGGCTCTTAAGGTGTTTTTTCATAATTTATGAATATTAAAATATTATATAAAATAAATGCATAGCAAAGCTAAAATTTGCTTTAAATATTACAAGTATTGATAAAAATGCGTCATCTAAATGCGTAATGTGTTGATCTTAATTCAAACGTACTGTATGCGATTATGTAAATAAGTAACTTATTACATCGCATAGATGGCGCTAAAACCAAGTAATGGTTCGTCTAGCTTCGGCTGGCACAAAAAGAGTTGAGAAATTTCGAGTCCGGCAGCATACGAATCCATAGCTGAATTGGCAAAGCACTTGGGGCGTATACCCAGGGGGTGCAGGTTCGGGTCCTGCTGGATTCTTAATTTTTCAACTTTAATATTATATAAAATAAATGCATAGCAAAGCTAAAATTTGCTTTAAATATTACAAGTATTGATAAAAATGCGTCATCTCTCGACAGTAATGTGTTGATCTTAATTCAAACGTACTGTATGCTATTATGTAAATAAGTAACTTATTACATCGCATAGATGGCGCTAAAACCAAGTAATGGTTCGTCTAGCTTCGGCTGGCACAAAAAGAGTTGAGAAATTTCGAGTCCGGCAGCATACGAATCCATAGCTGAATTGGCAAAGCACTTGGGGCGTATACCCAGGGGGTGCAGGTTCGAGTCCTGCTGGATTCTTAATTTTTCAACTTTAATATTATATAAAATAAATGCATAGCAAAGCTAAAATTTGCTTTAAATATTACAAGTATTGATAAAAATGCGTCATCTCTCGACAGTAATGTGTTGATCTTAATTCAAACGTACTGTATGCGATTATGTAAATAAGTAACTTATTACATCGCATAGATGGCGCTAAAACCAAGTAATGGTTCGTCTAGCTTCGGCTGGCACAAAAAGAGTTGAGAAATTTCGAGTCCGGCAGCGTACGAATCCATATGCTATCCTAATCCATGCTACGTAAATGCATCGAAAAATCTCAAAAGTTGTTTAATAACAATATGCTAAAAAATGCCAAAAACATATGTAAAACAGCATGGCAGGTAATTAATGACGATGACGGCGATAAAATAGGACAAAATGTTATGATAACGGAAATTAACGAAGACGGCACAGTAATTACTCAACCAAGAGACATAGCAAATCACTTTAATAAATATTTAATAGAATCAGCATCACAAAATAATAAAATTATATCTAATACTAATGATACGAGAGCAGTAAATAGTATATTTTTACATGCAATTAGTCTCACTGAGATAAAGAATATAATTTTGTCTCTTAACAATACAAACTCTGTCGGTGTAGATGAGGTTGCAACTAATATATTTAAAAAAAGCGTTGATGAAATAGTAGAAGTTGTTACATATTTGGTTAACCTCTCTTTTGAAGTAGGTGTATTTCCTGAACGTCTTAAACAATCGATAGTTAAACCGTTGTATAAAAAAGGGGACAGATCAGAAATAGGTAATTATCGACCCATTACTCTAATACCCATTCTATCCAAAATTTTTGAAAAGGCGATGCATAAGAGACTCACGTCATTTTTTGATAAATTTGCCTTTATTAAAAACGAACAAAATGGATTTCAAAAGGGTAAGTCCACTACACTAGCTGCTTTTCACTTGGTTAATAATGTTTTAAGAAGTGTGGATGATAAGAAACTAACAACAGTAGTATTCTTTGACATGACGAAGGCTTTTGACTATGTCTGCCACAAATTATTGTTGGAAAAACTAGATAACTACGGCATTCGTGGTCCGGCTCTAGATTGGATTCAAAGTTATCTACAGCATCGGGAGCAGTGTGTGGAATTACCAACTTTAAAAGATAATACCTTAATTACCACAGAGCGGTCCGAATTCCTAAATAATCAATATTATGGTGTGCCACAAGGAAGAAAAAAATTCTTATAATGGCACAATAATAAATGAAACAGATTGTGTAAAATTTTTAGGATTGACGTTGGATAAATTTTAAAGGTATCCCTCCTTATGAGTCGTGTAAACCAATTTTTAAACAATTTAAAATCTTACCTTTGCCATGTATGTACATTTTTGAGGTGTGTGTTTTTGTAAGGATGAATCCATATGTTTTCAAAAAAGCAAAAGATGTATACCCAAGGAACACTAGGGGTGGTGAACGACTGGTTTTGGATTTTACACCACGCACTACATTGTTTAATAAAAATTGTTACGCAATGTGTATTAAAATCTTTAATAAATTACCTACAACAATAAAAGAATTGCCTCTATCACAATTTAAAAAAACTTTAAAGAAGTGGCTACTACAAAAATTAATATACTCAATTAATGATTTTATCACTGGCAATTATTAAATATGATGATTATTGATTACATTATTATTTTTTTTTATTTTTATTAAAATGAGTTAGTTATTAATTTTATAATTATTTTGAAATGTTACTTATAATGTTATTTAAAATTGAATAAAATAATATCCTAATTTGTTACCTTTAATGCATGTTTAAATGTTCGCATGCCCACAGACTGGCAAAATAGATGGACTGTACACTTTATATTTTAATAACCATTGTAACTCTATTTTGGGTGAATAAAATGATCTTTATCTTATCTTTATAGCTGAATTGGCAAAGCACTTGGGGCGTATACCCAGGGGGTGCAGGTTCGAGTCCTGCTGGATTCTTAATTTTTCAACTTTAATATTATATAAAATAAATGCATAGCAAAGCTAAAATTTGCTTTAAATATTAAAAGTATAGATAAGCAGTGTTGCCTTAAATTTTGTGAGAAAAATACGGGCTCATAAGGTGTTTCATCATAATTTATGAATATTAAAAGTGGATAAGCAGCGTTGCCTTAAATGTTGTGAGGCAAATACGGGCTCTTAAGGTGTTTTATCATAATTTATGAATATTAAGTGGATAAGCCCTGAAAGTGTCGCAGACCAACAGGCAGAGTTAATTTCACAATATAATATTAGTAGTTTGCTTTCATACCTGGGCACAGCTGTATCGCGATGTCCGACATCCAAAACAGGCGGGTCCAGAATCTTCGCATTCACTTCATAGAACTTGTCAGAAATTTCGAGACCGAATTTTTTGAACTCAGGATTCGTAGTGTACTTCATCTGTAATGAAAATTTAATTGAAATGCATCTTGACATTGGTGCAGTCCCTACAATCACCAAACAGCAACACGTTTTCAGTGCATTTGCGACGCAAAAAAGAAGAAACACGTATATTATTATGTGTAAGCGGTCACCTCGTCGCTTTCAACTGCGCTAGTGTTGTGGGTTCGATCCCCACACGGGACAAATCATTGTGTGATCCGCAAAGATTTGTTCTGACTCTGGGTGTGCTCTGTGTGTGTGAAATGTATGTTTGTGAACACCCCCGCGACACAGGAGTTATTCATAGCGCGGGTATCGTAAATAAAAAAAAATGTATTTATATTATATTTATAATTCACTTACGCTCGAAATAACTTCTTTTATCTTCCTCATACGTTGGTCGGGCGGTGTAGCCGCTTCCCTCACCATCTTCGAAACTTGCATCTCATCAAGTTGCCGAGCTAAAGGCTGAAAACCATAATTAAATATAAATTTTAGTAGTTATTTAAAAAAAATGTTTTTTTTTAATATATTACGAAAGGTTGTAAAGAGTAAGATTACTGAAAGATCGACCACCAGATGTCGCTTTTTTATGAGTGCAATAGGCAGCTTTTTTTAATCGCGAAATTAAGGCTGAAACGTTTATTATGCGTGTGAGAGCTGACGCAGACAAGGTAGTGCCGCAGAACCAATATATGTCTCGCAAAAATAACAAAATTGTATGTAGATATTCTGAGACAATCTATACACAAAATATTTCTCATTAGTTAGCTGTGAACCGTGGCGGTTTTTTCGGGCACTTTACAGTCGAAATATTTTGTGATGCCCCTTGATCCAGACGACCGGATGGCGGAGTTGGTAGTACCTGCCTGCTACGCCGAGGTCGCTGGTTCGATTCTCGCTTAAGACAAACCTTCGTGTGCATGAACATGGGGATTTTTCTTAGTCTCTGGGTGTTTCTATGTATAATAAGTATATATTTACAAAAGAAGAGTATAATATGTATTAGTATCAGTTATTCTAGTAACTATAGTACAAGCTCTGCTTAGTTTGAGACTAAATGGCGTTGTGTGTAAGTTGTGAGATATTTATATTTAGCACTGTAGTCGCTAAAATAAAATGTGAATATTTTGTTAATTCTTCCACCTATTTACATTTAGTTCCGGCTATTGTCGTCAGTGATGAGTGACTGCACGGAGTCTAGTACCTTTAAAATGCCGCGGGCTGGCGACTACGTCGAGTCCAAAATGTATTGATACGAGCATGATTGTTAATGGAACAGTTGAACAGTAATCTTCTCCATTGCTATGCAAAACTATTTGTGGTATCCGCACATAATAAATGACGGATGACACACACGTGACATATGTCGACGAGTGCTGAATCGCGATAACGAAATGTTCACAGCAAGTGACTATATATACCACTTTCAATACGCTACCGTTGGACAGCTGTCCGCCAGGCAATACCACCGAGCCTGGTCGGAGGATCCTCCCTTTGTGGTGGAGGAACATCACAACCTGTTCCTCTACAATTTGTATAATAAAAAAATCACCTGTCCATAGGCAACTTCCAAAAGCTCCATTGGAATATAGATGGTCTTGTCCCTGGAGCCCACCCATAGACAGTTCAAATGTGGGTATTTGATTCTAGAATAAAAACAAGGAACCATTAAAACATTAACCAGGATGGTATAGCAGAAATATATTAAGACCCATATTTTACCAGTTAAGTCAATCAATAATATATTATTAGTTTTGATAGGCTAGATTGTAATGTAGATAAGATATCAAAATTTTAATAATTGATTTCTAACAATAAAAAAAAAACAATAATTAATTAACAATCAATAAATTTAAAGTAAAAACCAACTAAACTACTTACTGATACTTCTTCTCCTTAGCAAAGTATTCTCCAACAGTAATAACTCTTGTAGTTTTGCCTTCATTGAGTTCGAATTTTTGCTGCCCCGGTGGGTCCACAAAACCGTTACAAATGTACTCGCGCTTTTGTCCTGCGGTCGCACAATTACTGCCCACTAAAGTTGCTACCACCTAAAACAAGATATCAAATAAATAATTAAACTATACTGTTAATTTCTCATCGCCCCTCCGACCTCCTCATACCAAACCAGGCGTTTGATACTGGAGTCCTCTGGTAATGAAGACAGCGTTAATAAAACCGATCCATGACACAATGATGATTCCTGGCTGGGAATATTGAGTTTCAGTTTTTATCAAAGTCAGCTCCGGGGTTCTTAGAGTACTTTTGTCTATTAGTCATAGTTTCAGAATTGGCCATCGGGGCTCTCGGTGGATCCCCAGCTAGATAAAAATAAAAATGAAGCCAAAGGAACAAGGTCGTTTTTTCAGTACCTAATAAAAAAGGCTTATTATTCTGTTAATGAATATCTTAATGTCCGATTTTAATTAAATACAATTTGTTATGTATAATTCTAATTTATTTATTCATTGTTTAGTCCTATTTGATTGATTCATAGTTAAATTAATCTATCAATTTTATTGATTCTGTAATCCTAATCAAACACTCATATTAACTTTTAATCTTACGCGTTGCATGAAAGTATAAGTAAATATAATTTAACGCGATCGTGCATTATTTACCTTTCGCTTGACGTTTCGGCAGACAGATTACACTGGCCGTGTTCGCAAGTAAACTGACGTGCCTGCCGAAATGTCAAGCCTAAAAGGTAAATAATGCATGATCGCGTTAATTCCCGTTAGATTTTACTTAAACACTCATATATTTTTTTATATTATAATATGGGATTTTGTTTACACTGAATGTATCTACCCTGATTTTACTATAAAACGAAGACAAATATTTAAAAATAAGTTACTCTTAGATACACCTAGGAGGCGCTGGCGGGACGACCTAGATGCCTACAGCCGCAACTGGTGGGAAACTGCAGGAGATAGAGAGGATAGGAAACGTTTGGGGGAGGCCTTGGCCCAGGAGTGGGACAATGCAGGCTAACAAAAAAAAACTTAGATATGAAAATAAATGACGGTATAATTACCTTGAGACCCTTAATGAACGCTACGAAATATTCGACATCCATGGGACGTTGATTTTCTAATCGCTTATTAGGATCAATGTTGAAGTCTTTGACCAGCGCATGAATCATCGGTTGGTGCCTAGGGAAGCCTTTGTGGGCGACTGCAAACGAAACGTATCACTAGAAACAATTCTTAACCTCTACGAAAGTAGGTAATTCAAAAGTGTTAGTCATACTATTTATTACATGTGTACATACATGTAATAAATAGTATGACTAACACTTTTGTATAATTATATATATTAATATTTATAAATGATTATAGTATTTGGAAATTGCTCTTCTTATATGACTTTTAATATGTTATTGTTATATTTTATTTCAAAAGATGGTGCACATGAGTTTCTCACCAGCTCTTCTCATAATGCAATACCCATCTGAGCTGGTACTTAGATTGATTTTAATCTGATTCTAAACAAATGATCTAAGCCCCGGTTATTCAAATCATAGTAATTAGTATAATTTAGTCTCGGGTTCGAGCCCACGGCACACACCTCTGTCAATAAATCATTAAGATTCGTCTTTTCGAAGATAAAAAGCCTGCATGCCTGAGAGTGCTAAAAAAGTACAGGCGTGTGAAGTCAACCAATCCGCACTTGACCAGCGTGGTGGACTATGGCCTAACACTTCTCATCATGAGAAGAGGCCCGTGCCCAGCAGTGGGACATGTATTAGATACATGGTTGCTATTATTATTAAGCACTAAGCTAGTATTAAAATTGTATAATACTAGTAGAGTTCCTGAATTAAGTTTGTACCGGTTTGTACTTACCATCAATATTAATAAAGGCCTTGCTGGTAAATATGGCAGACTGGAAGAGCCCAGTCCACATCTCATATCCATGGCCCAAATCAATAGGATTTTGTGGCCGCCTGAAGAATTGCCGGCCGGCCTGAAAATACAATACGTCATAAGACTTATTTAACACTATAATTATATACTGTACTCTGGAGAAATACATCAATATTATATATAACACAGAGCTGCCAACTACCTTTTTTTTTTTAAACTATAAATTCTACCGTCGTGATCTTCAGCCTTGTGCAAGTCTAAATAAATATCCACTCGATAATTCGATCTCTACTTATCAGGGTTTGAAATTATCATGATAATTATTTTCTTTATTAAAGAAAAAATTATCATGACAATTTCGAACCGGATAATTTCGGATAATTTAATTATTTCCTACATTTTGACATTCCTACTTTTCGCCGCATCCTAACCTGTTTTACACTATGGTACCCATTTCAAATTTCTTTCGTTCTTTATTAGGACAAAAACATAATGCCAAATAACTATTATGCGAAAAATAATGATGCGTAACGTGTTATGGTAAAATAAATCATGCGACAGTAAGGGATTCCTAATTAAAAATTATGATAATTATCAATGGTAATTATCACTTCAAACCCTGCTACTAATTAAATAAATAAATAATAATTCTTCTAAAAAAATATCTTTATCAACAGATTATATTATTCACAGATGACATACCTTCACATACGATTCCAGAGTTCCTTGTCGCAATATGACATCAATACACTGAACCTCTTCAGTAGGATGGAAAGCTGACGCCCCGCGTTCACTCATGTAACTAAAATATTAAATACTTGTTATAGCAATACCACTCTTTGTATAAAATTATTATTAAAAAAACAAAATACCCGACTGCTTCAAAATAATCAACTGAAAATATAAAAACAAGTAAAAATTAATTATACTAAGAAACAGTTGAAAAAGATATGGGACCAGCAGGATTTGAACCTGAACCACTTTACCAACCAGCTACGGTCGCCTTTTGCTCCCTAAATTTTTCAAATATTGTTTTATTTCGTGAAGTCACGTTTATTCAATTGTTCCTATTTTAAGTAGGTAGTCTACTCGACAAGTTGAAAATGGTACAAAATAGAGACTTTGTTTGTAACATTTTTTTACTTTAACAACATTACTTGGATTTTTAAGTTTTTGGTAAAGTAAAAAAAATGTTACAAACAAAGTATAAATATTTTTTGAATTTTTATGGCACGATCTTGTTAAGTATGTATGTAAGAAAGGCTCTACGAAGCGAACATTTTTTACGACCAATATTTAAACCTTTTTTATTTGACGTTAGTTCGAGAAAATTTCGTTAGTTAACAATTGTTTAACTTGTTGAAAAATTAACTTTAAGTAAAATTTCCAACGGGAATAAATTATTTATAGTGTTCAGAACACACCATATTTTTTTCAAATTAAAAAAAAAAATTCAATACCTTAAATGAATTAATTAATGTGCCGTACTCGCTTTTGACGCCACGCGTGCATCCTAAAATTGTCGCGCGCAGACCTATTTTCAGCGTTAAATTAAAATTATAAATAATGGAGATAGAGTTGGGGGTTTTTTATTGGAAATTTCCTCCTCTTTCAGAATCTTTTTTTGAAATTTCTTAAATATTAATAGTTTATGAAATATTGACAAAAAACGAAAGGCCATTTTTTGTTCATCTTTAATTGTTTATAACTTTTGCAATTTTTTATGTGCTAATACATGCTTTTTTTTTTTTTTTTCTCTTCCTCTTTAGTTATCAGCAATCAGTCGCAAGACTATAAGCTGGTTTGTTGCAAATCTTGGTAATTAAATTGGAGGGAGAGCGACCAGTGCCACTCTTCCCACTCAAAGGACATCTTTTCTCTTCAGTCTTTTCACAGTGCCAGAAGAGTCCAGTAGTTGAGTCGCTAACGGATTTGGGTGCAGTGATAGCCTGTCAGCATATTGCTTTTTGTACTTATCAATTTCAGCAGATATTGTTGGAACATTTAGGTGGCTGTGAATTTCGTCAGTTTTTGAGAACCAAGGAGCATTCGCGATTGTTCTGAGGATATTATTTTGCATCCGTTGCAAACACATAATGTTGCTTTTGCAGGCTGTACCCCACAGTGGAAGACCATATGTCCATATTGGTTTCAAGACCGAGGTGTATATCAGTAACTTGTTGTCCACTGATAGTGCAGAGTTTCTGTGCATCAGCCAGTGTAGATTTTTAAACTTAATGTTGATTTCGTCTCGCTTCTTTTTTAAGTGGACCTTCCAGGTTAGTTTGCGGTCTAGGTGGAATCCTAGATACTTGACGCAGTCTGTATCTGGCAAGAGACTGCTATCGAGATTCACAGATGGGCAGTTGTTTCTTCTCAAGGTGAATGTGATGTGCACAGATTTCTGGGCACTCGCTTGGATTCGCCATTTCTTTAGCCAAGTGGTTGTCTGGTCTAGTAGGTTTTGTAGTTTATAGCTGGCATTTAAAGGGGATTCATCACATGCAAGAAAGGCAATGTCATCAGCGTAAGTGGCAACAGTCACTTCGTCGGATATTGGAAGATCTGCGGTAAATATATTGTAAAGCACAGGTCCTAAGACTGAGCCCTGTGGAACGCCAGCTTCAATGTCATGGAGGGTGGATCTTGAATCACCCTGTTTCACTCGGAACGATCTGCCGGACAAGTAGGATGTAATTATGGGAAGGACCGAGTGAGGAAGCTTTTTCTTAACCTTACACAGCAGGCCTTTGTGCCACACACGATCAAATGCCTGCTGGACATCTAAGAAAGCAGCAGAGCAATATTGCTTCCTTTCAAAACATTGTCTTATTGTGTCATATACTCGGTGGACTTGCTCAGTCGTGGAGTGAGATTTGCGAAACCCAAACTGATGAGTAGGTATGATATCACTGTTATCCATAAAAACTTTTAACCTTCTGAGGAATATTTTCTCCCACAGCTTCGACAGGACGGGCGTTAAACTGATTGGGCGGTAAGAAGAGGCTTCGTGAAGTGGTTTGCCAGCCTTATGAATCATAATGATTTCTGATATCTTCCAAAGTTTCGGAAAGTATGAAGTCCGGAGTATTGCGTTAAATAGACACGCTAGGAACGTGAAGCCCTTTCTGGGTAGTTCTTGTAAGATTCCTGGTGTTATCAAGTCGAAGCCAGGTGCCTTCTTTGGGTTTAGGTGTTTAATTTCTTGGGCTATTTCTCTAGGTGAGGTGGGTTTTAGAGGAAGGCAGAGTTGGAGGTCCTGTTGGAGTATGCAATCTAGGTCCGATTCATTGGCAGAGTGTGGATTTGGTTTAAAAACCTTTTCGAGGTGGGTGGCAAACAGTTCAGCCTTTTCATCGTCTGTTCTTGCCCATGAGGAGGATGATTTAAGAGGAGGAGAGCATTTTTGTGGTTTACCACTGAACTTCGTAGCTTGCCACAGTGAGTGCTCACCCCTTCCGTTCGCTGACATATTTTCAAGTTTGGTCTGCAGAGTAGTATTAGCCTTTTCTTTGAGAAGTTCTTTGAGATGTTTAGATGCTTTGTTGAACGCTGTTCTGTCAAGCGGGTGGTGTGATTGATGCCAGATCCTTCTCAATCGCCTCTTTTCTACTATTTTTGTTTTAATATCTAGTGATACTTGTACTAGTGAGGATGATGGACATATGTATGGAGTATTTTTCCATGTTGCAGTTTGGATTAGGTTGGTGACATACAAACAGGCGTCTTCAATATCGTCATGTGTCTTAAGAGAGATGTTCAAGTTTAGGTTATCATTTAGGTAACTTCGGAATCCTTCCCAATCTGTTCTCCTGTTTGAAAGGCACTCCACAGGTTTTTCAGTTAGAATGTTACAACTCAAAGTAAGAATCACGGGGGTGTGGTCGGAAGACCCATCAAGGCTGGATTCGATAGCGGAGTAAAGATGACCAATACCTTTGGTTACGAAGAAGTCTAGTAAATCTGGTAGTTTTTTGGGATCCGAGGGCCAGTAAGTTGGTTCACCTGAGGACAGAACCGATAGATGGTTAGTGTCTAGAGAGTTTTTAAGAGAACGACCTCTGGGTAGGGTTGTGCGGGCGCCCCAAAAAGCATGTTTTGCATTCCAGTCACCTCCAGAAATAAATTTGCTTCCTAGTTGAGCAAAATAATGACTAAACATTTGCTCAGATATCTTGTGCTTTGGCGGGCAGTACACCGAAGACAAGGTGATGAAGCCTGCTCTATCCTCCAGCCTGACTGAAGTGGCTTGGATGTGTTCTGTTGAATAGTTTTCCACCAGAGAGTGCTTCAGATTGGAGCGGATGGCGATCGCAGAACCCGCATGAGCCTTGCCATTATCCGGATGCGGCGAGTGATAGATATTGAAACCTTTAAGATGGAAAAAGCTGGTCTTAGTGCCATGTGATTCGGATATTAGAACTACGTCGAGTTTGTTGGATTTTATCAGGGTTTCTAGTTCCAGGATGTTAGGTGCTAGTCCATTGATGTTCCACGTAGCTATGCGTAGACTTGTCATGGTTGTAGTTTGCTAACAACGGTTGTCAAAAGGCTCAGTAATGAACCAATCTGTTGTATGAGTGTGTCAATTTTTTCAGATTGTTTAATTAATAACTGCTCTAGAGAAGAACTTTGTTGAGGGATGGCGTTTGCTACTTTCAAAGTTGTAGAAGGGTAGCGTTCTGTAACTTCAGCATATGTGGGTTTATCTGGTACGTGAGAAAGTTGACGTGGGTGAGGCTGTTCTTTGCTATAGATTGTGGTTTTTTCAACTTTATTGCTGGTAGCAGCTCGTAAAGACAATGAATTGTTTCGGCTGGCTTTTCTGGCCAGAATTTCTTTATATACTTGGCAGCCTTTATAGTTCGCAGGGTGGTCGCAAGAACATAGCGCGCATTTAGCGGGAGAGTTTCTATCTTTTTTAGGACAGTCGGCAGTTTTGTGACCATCGCCACACTTGACGCACCGAAACGGCCTCATGCAATTGTTCTTTGAGTGACCATATTGCTGGCAACGTTGACATTGAACAATTGTCGTGGTTTTACGAGGATTTTCTATGATTATTTGCTGGTGGAAAATAGATTTTATGTCTTTGACAGCCTTATTGTTACTGGAAGGTTCAATATTAACAAAGAATGTCGAGGTTGGAGACTTATGTGGACCGTGCCGACAGTTAATGATTTCACCACGAACTGAATTACCTGATGCTTCAATCGCCTTTATTATTTCACTGTGAGGTGTGGTGTGGTGGAGTTTCCTTATTACAATACGGTAGGCTTTCTTGTCTCTCTGAGTAAAAGTGTGACCAATTAGTCCATGTTCACGTATTACCGATATCACATCCTTATAGAGTTCGGTCGAATCTATTAATATGCGCAGCAGATTTTTATTTATTATTTTTATTATAAATTTGGTCGGATCGCATACAGTTTCTATAAGCTTAGAGAGCTCATTGACGTTTTCAATTCCATAAAGAATTATCGGTGGAGGTTTGGTTGGCTTCAGCGCGACAGAATCTTCCGACGGATCTAGTGGTAAAGAGTCAAACATGTTGCCAGTCGTTACACAACCTGTGCTTGGAGGTGAGTCACTTGTTCTTCTTCGTTTATTACTATTTGAGGGTATTCTTTGCCAAGATGGTGGTTGTGGCAGTATGGCGCTATGGTCATTCGGCTTTGGTGCACTTTGTTGGTTCAGGCTTGAATCTGGAGGAGCCTGCTTATTAGTTGTTTCGCACAAGGATGCGGAACGCGGTCTATTGAATAGTCCTGGATGGAAAACTTGTTGTGTTAGAGTTTTGGTATTTGGGGTATTTGAATTCATTGTTGTTCCCACGAGTGGGGCCGATTTAAAGGTCACTCTCTGGGGTGACGCCCATTCCCAGTGAGAAGGCTAGCATCAACGACGGTTCGCCTGCTCCGTCGAGGTTGGTCGCTAGTGGCTGACTAACCCGCCAGTCATCCATCCCCTTGGCGCGCCCCGCACCGTGGGATTAGGAGATTTTTGAAGAGGTTACCTTCCTCGCAGTCCAAGTGGCGAAGCTCAGACCCCCGTTCCTGAGGAACAGGTTCCACAGGTTTACGGTGCTAGGGCAACCCTCTCGGGCCGCACGCTGGTTTTTCTGTCGGGGTTGTCTCCCTTAGCTAGATGTTCGGTTTTACGGCGCCGAAGATTCGCCTTTGCCCTACTTACTTTGCTATCAAGATCACGAGGTAGATGTAATGTGCAAGACTCGTATTAAGATCTAGACATTGCCCGGGGTGTGGGACGATCCACAGAACGTGGATCCACTACCAGACCGCGGCGGCAGTCTGGCAGTGGCGGGGACGTGTAAGATAGGACTTTATGGTGCGCGCCTGAATAGCCCAGTCTTGCACACCTGGGCGTACGCTATCAGCTCTAACTCAGTATTTTTTAGATCTATACCTACTAGCATAAGTATATACCACCGAGGCTAAACACCAACTTCCCCCCCAAACACCAACTTCCCCCCCGAACACACATTTTTCTAGACGTCATTCCGGATCCAATGAGCTATCGCACATAATTGTAAGAGCAGTATCTCTATTTTGTACCATTTTCAACTTGTCGAGTAGACTAAGGATACTTCTTAGTATAATTTGCTAAGCATGGCTAAATGCCATAAAAATAATAAATAAGAAGTTTAAATTCATTATAAAATATTGAAGCAGTGGGGTTTTTATAATAAAAATTTTATTACATCCATTTTTTATTCATAATTTGTGTTTAAGAGGGCTACAAATTAAAAAACTGATATTTGCAAAAAATATTGCTATTACTACGCCCTCGGAACCTTACTTCCGCGCCTTGCGCATCGTTATTTCGTTGAAAAAGATTCAGACAGACACAGACGCAGTCCATTAATAAAATGATTACTATTCAGAATCAACAGACAAACAATGTCTCCAACATCACTTTCTCTTACTCTTCTAAGTAATAGCAGCCCTGTATCTAATACATGTCCCACTGCTGGGCTCGAGCCTCTTCTCATGATGAGAAAGGTTAGGCCATAGTCCACCGCACTGGCCAATCGGATTGGTAGACTTCACACACCGTCCAAAACTTTTAAGGCACACAGGCGTGCAGGTTTCCTCACGATGTTTTTCCTTCACCGTTAGCAGAAGAAGAAGAAGAAGAAGACCGTTAGCAACAGCGATAATTTATATGATAAATACACACATATAGATTTATTGACAGAGGTGTGTGCCATGTTCGAACCTGAGACCTTTGACTTCGCAGTCCTATGGTCTCTCCACTCGGCTATTGCTGACTCTAACTTACTCTTCTTACTCCTATTGAAATCTCACTCATCATACACATCTAACTTTTATTGAAATATTTGCCAAATTATTATTATATTTTTAAAGGGTTATTATATTTTTTTCACTTACCGTTTAATCTTGGCTAGTTCTACGACACCTGTAGCTTTAAATGAGACATCGAATTTCATAATTCTTCCATTTCTGTCTGGTACCTCCACCTAAAAACAAAATCATCGCATCAAATTAAGAAAATCTTTTTTAGGATCATGTCACACCAAAAAATTATCAAAAGCCGAAAGTATAAAATACTAACCCAAGTATTGAAGCGCTCATTAGGAGGAACATTTTTCAGTTGTCGCAATGAGTAGCAATTCTTTGTTTGATCGAACGCTAATAATTCTTGTGGATAGAACTTCTGCTTGACAATTTTAAACACTTCTGGGATCATTTTCTTTGGCTTGTCTGGAGTGAAGGAAACATCGTACCGATACTGTAATTGAAGAAATCATAAGTTATTACTATCAAATCAATATATTTATAAGGATTTCACAATAGACAAATCAATAATAATTAACTCCACCATAAAAAGGCTCTGATTGAGGTGTTAATAATTCTTGTTGCAAAAGAACAGAATGCTAGTTTTTTTCGCCTAACCCTCTCAATTATTCATAGATACTACTTAGTATTTTTTTTTGTAAAATGGTTTTACAAACTAGCAGTGCAATAATTTTAGATGTATTTATTAAAGTATCAATAGCATGTGCAATCGGTGCAATGTACCTTAAATATTCGAAATTCACGCGAATGTTTTTTTTTGGGTTTAAAAAATAGGTTTGGTCCTGCCGCATTACTTGCACTAAACCTATTAAAGAAAACACATGCACCCTACTGTACACAGGCAGCTCACCACTCTCATAACACTTATAACAATGTCACTTACTATATTATACGGTTTGAAATCCATTTCCAGATAGTTTGTTATAAGTTTTATCATTCTTCCACCACGGAGAGTATTACCGGGTATTTTTGTAGGTATCTTGTAGCGACACAAAACATTCTCTTGAGACATTTGACCCGGCGGTCTGCCCTGTGGTCTTTGCTGCTGCTGCTGAGGTTGCGGCGGCCGTTGTTGTGGGATCTGAGTAGTCGATTGCGGCGGCCGTTGTAGTGGGATCTGAGTAGTCGATTGCGGCGGCCGTTGTTGTGGGATCTGAGTAGCCGATTGCGATGTGGGAAACATTGGTTGGGTTGGGCCCACTTGACTTTGACCTCTACCTCTACCCCAGGGTACTTCTGGTGGACCTTTCGCGGGTGCAGGAGCCATACCAGGCGGAAATGATGCCGATGTTGACATTTGTTGAAGAACTTGTGGCCTATCGGCAACAGACTGGGCATAGACCGGCAAAGTCGGTGTAACAGCAGCTGCAGCACTTTGCTGAGGTGCTGCTGTGGCCTGTTCAGACTGAACTTCAGCGGCAGTATCAGTTTTCTTTTTCTTTGGGCGCCTTCTCTTCCCGGCGCCACTCAAACCTAAGCCATCAAAATCTTGAGAAAGATTTTCAACCATTTTCTCTTCAACTTTCGTTTCGATTGGTTTAGGTTCTTCTAAAACCGGTTCTGGAACCGGTTCTGGAACCTTAGATGGAATGACAGGTTGAACACCCGAAGTGCTTGCTTCTTGTCTTGCAGCCTCTTGCTTTTGTTTTTTTTCTTTTCGTTGTTTCCGTTTAGATGAGGCACCTAAACCAAGGCCTTCCTCCTCTACTTCTTCCATTTCTTCTGGTGGTGGTGCAGGCGGCTCCTCTTTTGGAGGTTCAGACCTCTGTCCTTTCTTTTTGTCTGTAAGTTAATAGGAATTGTTTTAAAATAACTGTGATAAATAATTTAAGAGTAGCTTAAATAGAATAGAAACTTTATTTGCTTATCATTTTCATTGCATAGTCCAGTTTTATGATAGGAAGAGGACAACAACATGCAAAGGGCGGCTTTATAGCTTAAAAGGGGACAATCGATATCGTTTTCGGACTATCCTTGTATCTTTTACATTATTTATCCATCACAATGTTCAAAAAAATTGCACAGACATTTAAAACATCATTATCTATGTTTCTTCAATTTCAAATTAGATATGACATAGTTTACCGACCAGAGAGGTATATATGCATGATGACTAATTTTTCTTTTCTTTTTTATTAGAAACATCATTAAAATAATTGCTTTGTTTACACGTAAACTTCTTGAGATAATACAGTTTTAAATTCAAATTAATAATAGACACGCCTATACGCCCAAAACAAACGGCTATATAAGCGTGACGTCACATTTATGTATTTTGTAAATGAAGTTATGAATTTTATTGCATATAATTATGTTTCATAGCTATACGAAATATTGCAATTCTGAAAATGATTTCATTACAAAAGTAGCTATAAATTGTGCGGTTAATTTCTATTTAAAAACTATTTATTTAATAATTTCAAACTTCAAAAATGAATTCGCCTATATAACTTTGAATAAAATGAGTTAGGTTTAAAGTAACAAAAAGATCATGCCTTTGGTTTATGTTAACCTATATTTTGATAAGGTATCCTATATTTTACAATCTATGGATCAGTCACCATGCCCATTGTAGACCAGGAATAATCGACCGTATTTATGTAGGTAGGTATAAATTAATTAAATTTTGAAACCGACCGTTTCATTTACATAATCAACAACGTGAAACAGCTTTTATTCATACCAGCTTAGAGCATAACCTAATATATAACAAGCTGAATAAAATTATGGTATAGTAATAGTATATTGGAGTCTTAGCTCTATTTAGTTCAGCTGACTGAAGTTATGCTTACAGTATTACGAATGCTTGCTCAAAGCGAATGGGATTTCTTGCGCAATCTTAGATTTTGCATTTTGGATGCATAGAACTGTATTGAATCTTTTTTGTCATTTACAACTGTAAAAAGTTATGGTATGAGGTCTGGCTAAAAAATCTTTTCATTCTTAAATATATATAATTGAACTCTATTTTTTTATGTAAATAATAGTTTAGGGACTAAGCTGTACACATGTCAGAACGTCTAAATCGTCCAATAACCTATATTAGTCATGTGTCCGCTATACCAAACCGTAACTGAAAACGGGTATCATCTCTCTAACGTACCGTATCGGTATTAAAATAGTTACCAACGGTTATCAGGTATTAGTATGAAACTATGAAGTAACTACCGAATCACTGCGTCCCCGCGTCAACGTAGTTTGAAAACCGAACCCAATTCATATCTAATAACTAAATAACTGACAACCAAAACCAACTGAATCCACGCAACCGATCAAAAATAACTTATCTATCTCTCTCATAGAAGTGATTATATCGCATGCATAAAAGAAAAGGGGCGAGAGCGGCGCAAACCATTCAATGTTATTGTTATAAGCCAAAGACGACCTTATATCTACTGCACTACGGCTTATTCACACTGTAAACGAGTGCGGTCGCTCTCGCTAGTGGTGGCAACTAACTTGGATACCATAATGCCAAATAATACCTACCTTAGCTTAAAACGTTTGTAAATGCTATAGCTAGAATAACTGTACCTAAAATACCGGTATTCGGCAATGGTAGTCTATACCAGTATTGTATCACCATACCGGTGTAATACCGGTTACCAAAAATATCTAATAACGCCCAAGACTAACCTATATGTTAAATAATACCAGAATCAAAATGCATAACATAAAATTGTGTCATATGTTGTGCTTGGGCTGGGCAAGTTTTAAAATAGACCTAAAAAATAACATAGAATTAAGAGCTCCGCTTAAATTACTGGTGCAACTATACTAAAGCCAAATTCGATGTAGAATGTTTAATAACAAACCGTTGCTAGGCAACTACTGACAGCCAGGGTGATAAACATTTTGACAATGTTCATTAGATACATAGCGACAAGAGTTATTTGGCGGGTGGTTAGTTGTTTATAAAAACCAACTACTTATGCACTTTATATTTTAATAGTTTCTTAATAAAATAAATTACAAATAATACGTGGAATAATTGAAAGTATTTTAAAATGTTTTTAATCTACTTTCCTTTGAAAAAAAAATATCGCAATCTTTCTTTTAATTATTATTGCACTTACCAACCTAACCAAAGTCGCTGCGTTCAAAGAAACGTTGCAATATAGCGTGGAACACTGTCAAATTAAAATGCACCTATTTATTTGAGAGTGAATAGGGCGTAATGATCTTCTTTACTTGGATGCATATAACAAATGCAACCAAAAGTTGACGATTTCTGCCCTTTTTACAAAAATGTGTTATGGTTGACGCAATTTCATATTGAACTTTTGCTAATAAATTACAGTTTCGGTTTTAGGGCATATTATACTTATATTAAAATATTTATTAAAAGTAACTTAAGACAGGATTTCTTTAAAAGTGTTATCAAGGACAGATTGGACATATTTATAGGTAAAATGAGTTATAAGTTATAAAATGTGAAATGTATTGAGGTGATAACCCTAAAAATCATATGATTTTGTTTGTTTACATTTGGTCTCCATCGAGTACCTACAGCAAGCAGCATAGACAAATACCTAAAATATCCACATGAGATCTAAGGGCCCTATTTAAGTTATATGAAAACTGCAACTGAAAACATGAAACAACCCATTTCACCAATTCTGCCAATAAGGGAAGAAAATGGAATGTGGGCCCCATAAACAATGAACAAAAAATAGCAATATTCACCTATCACTTAGAAAACATTTTGATTTCAGGACGCAAAGACAACAACTCCCAAAATATTACTGTTGTAAAGCTGCGTGAAGACAATAATAGTAAAAAGCTTGTGACACCTCGAGTAGCTGTGATTGCGATTAAGAATCTCATAATTACAAAAAAAGTCTCCAGGATGCGATCTAATTACATGTGAGATTCTATAGAAGCTTTTTCGTACACCTATTGTGAAACTGATAACTCTCATAAATGCGGCATTTCGTGATCTTTGAAAAGTTGCAGAGGTAATAATGATAGCAAAACCTGGTCAAAAACCCCAAGAACTAATCGACCAACTTCTCTATTACCTGTAACTTCATAACTTTTCAAAAAAACTCCTGCTCAAGAGGCTGAAACCTGTGATAGAATAGGTAAGACTAATCCCAGACCATCAGTTTAGTTTCAGAGAAAAACAATTTACCATAGATCAAGTACATAGAATAATGTTATTGAACAAGCCCTAGAAAATCTCCAATAACACGTAACTAGTGAAAAGATTAAAACAAGCAAAACCTTTCAAGTTAGTATAGTGATAAGTGACAAATAAATGAGTGCAATAAGTGAAGTGAAGTGAATATAAAGAACACTTGAACTAAGGCTGAGGCCAAACGAGCGTAATTTTTGTGAGCCGCAGAATTTCGGTTGTAGAAATTCTGCCTTCCAGAAATTCTGTTGGACTGCCAGACGAGCACATTTTATTCAGTCACTATCCAATTTTTATAGCAGAGTGTCTTCCCCTTTACATAAACTAAGTAAAGTGTTAATGGATGCATTTTTAGATTATATTATTAAGTAGCAATTTAGGTTAACATAATATTACTTATAAGTCTTGATAGGCAAATTCTAATTCTAATTAAAATCATTTATTTTCATAGGCCCCAGGAGCCGCTTGCACACGTCAAAATAAGGTTATAGGCTGACCGTTTAACTGAGTCCTCGCCTGCGCGGTACAGGGGCGCGGGGGTATGACGACAAAGGGGACTGAAACGGTTCATTTCGTTCGCTACATGGGTAGCGATCGCATGTGTTGACTGTTGCAGACACCTTGTGAGAGGTACACATGTAATAACTATCTCAAGATGAATCGAAAAATCTTCGGACATAAAGTAAACAGTCAGTGCAAGCAAATGGCTTTTAACGTATACGAATATTTTAGAAAAAAAAAAACTGGACCCAAAAAAAGTTTTGACTTTCTTACGATTTAATTATATGTTTAGATAACAAATAGTATAATAGTTTATTCCCAATTATTTTATTTACGTACATAAGGTCATTAAAATTTTGTATCTTCTTAACTATTTTTCGTTTGATAAATCACTATTTCTTTTTTCCTATGATGTCACATATCTTAGGAAATATCTTGGTGCATTTCATCTCCTGTATATTTCATTAAGGGCCCCCACCGCCCGCACCTGTTTCAGTCCCCTTTGTCGTCATACCCCCGCGCCCCTGTACCGCGCAGGCGAGGACTCAGTTAAACGGTCAGCCTATAGATTGTAATGTAAATAAGATATCATAATTTGATCAATTGATTTCTTGTATTAAAAAAATAAATATATTATTATATGTCATGCTTGTAAAATATAGTACTTGAACCAAACAATCTTTACATTGTTTATTATTTATTAGTTACTTACTAAAAATATTGTAATATCTTCGAATATATCAATTGTTATATCACTATATTGAGCTATGAGGCCATTCACTCCTCCAAATTCTCCCCTCAGATTAAAATTGAAAATTCACTCAGTTTCGGAGAACCTATCTTTTGAAGGGGTGTATTAAGACTAAATTAATTTAATATTTGTTGAAGAGCCCATACACGCCTTATGTTAAATCTATATTATTTTAATTACTTAACTAATCAAAAGTACCTTTAGACAATGCATGCTAAAAAAAATATTTTTATTATGTTGTAACGACATCAAACTATTATCAAAAATAAATTAACCATTTTCTATAATCATCATTAAGTTATATATTTACACTACTATTATAAAGAGTAAAGACTTGTATTTTTGTGTGTATGTTTGTAATGAATAAACTCAAAAACTACTGTTCCAATTCCAAAAATTCTAATACCATTGGAAAGCTACATTTACCCTGAGTAACATAGACTATATTTTAAAAATAGAACAACAAAAAAAATATTAATAAAAGGTAAAAATTATTTTATAATACCATTATTTTGCTGACTATAGGTACTTTGAATTTATCTGCAATAAGGATTGAATGGTAGTGTTTTTATTGCAAGGAGTGAATAGGCACTTATTCCTTATCAGGGGCGAATCTTGATGGGAATATGGGCTTGTAGCCCTATATATCGCATTTTATTTTTATACTTGATGTACAATTGAAAATATAACTGTTTTCGCAGAATTAGATTTAGACAAGAAAAAAAAGAACTAATAGCATCATCATAAAGTCTTTTGTCATTTAGTTTTGTAATCAGGCAAATTATTTACGTATCTGTATTTTTAGTAATTTATTCATTTGTCACCTTATCATTAGAGGTTAGCATTTGATTTGTATTAATTAAATGTTTTATGACAAGTGATATTCAGGTTCTGATGTTGTACTCTGGAAGAGCACAAGTACAAGAGTCCAAGAGTTTTCCAAATCCGTTTCACATAGAGTTATAGTTACTTTTAGAAATGTACCTATTTTATAGTTTTTGATTAATATTTTGCTAAAACAAAAAAAAATAAAAACAAGATTTTATAATGGTAAAAATTACTAAAAATTCAAAAAATTTCAATTTCAATTCCAAATATTTTTATTATTACATGAATTTTTACAATATTATCATGCTAGTGTACATTATCCTCGTAGTAATACATTTATTATTATATTTGTTTTACAAACACAAGGGCTTGTGTTTTAGCATAGCATTAAAAAAAAAAAAAGTTGATCAAAAACCAATTAATTCAATTAATTACAAAAAAAGTGTGAGACATTTACCTAATAACTTCTGCTGACAAATTAAATAGGCTTTTATTTTGGTTATGCATTGAAATGATAGGCTGAAAGATTTTTTTAGGTTTATAGTTATTTTCTACAATTAATTGTAATAGCTATATTTTAATGTTTTGATCAGTGGTGATCCACACCACTCTATACTGTAGATGTCTGATCATTTCATTTAATTTTAAGTTGCATGGTTAGTGTTGAATGATTTTAATGTGTTTCAATTGGCGATATCAAACCGTTATACCTACACACATAATCTAAATTATTGCATCAGGGTCATCAAAATGACACATCTTATTTTTTTTTTAATGCTTTTGGGTATCATCTGGTTTATTCATTTAACTCTGTCTTATAATAGCGTTGCCAGCCAGCATTATGGAATAAAAACTCAAGCAGATAATTATTTTTTATAAGTTTAATATCGCTTAATAAGCTTAGTAAACATTGTGCAATGCAAACAATGCCTTTCTTCTGAGCTGCTGCTTCAATTTATTTGCATATTTATTCAGGTAAACCTGAATATATAATATTTTAGCTCTCAGTTTTGACAATTAAAAGGTTCAGAAAAACCAGTCAATGCGCGAAAATATCATCAATAATATTTTTGCATGTGTATCGCAAATATACAGGTTCTCTGTCTCAGTACAAGTAAATTCTTTATTTTGGAGTTAGCTAATGAGATATTTTTCTGATTTTTATGTCGCGTAGTTCAAAAATAAGCAATCAAAGCCGGTAGCATCATAAATTACGAACGATCAATAGTTTTGTAATGAGTTACGACAATAACACACGGTAGACACGGCCATTTTCACATTGTTTTCTTCAGGTATATAAAGCAGAGGCTTTTAACGATTCGGCAGTCGTAAAAAGCTTTCACATAGGAATATAAAGACTAATTTCTAGACATTTTTGCGTATTTATGTTCATATTTAAATTGTTTGTAATTATTAAGCAACACTTACTAGGTTTAGGCATTTTACAGTCTGTACTGTTTTCCTTTAAACGACGACGATTGGCTTGCGGTGGCTGCTTCGATTATTTAAAAAACTGACGATATTAAAACGATTTCACCGATAATTTACTCAGTTTACTTGCAAAAGGGAATAGTTCAGCTTCAGTGCACAATAAAAATACATACAAATTGTAGAGATTGGTATTGATTAGGGATGATCAACTCGAGTTACCAATCCGAGTTAGTTCGAGTTACTAACCCGAGTTAAATCGAGTTGAGCTCAGAATCGTGTTGACTCGAGTTGAATGGTCTACCACGGCTTATTTTTTTGGCATCTTCCAGTTTTTGTAGCTTTTATGCCACTGTCGAAATTTAAAACCAAGGCACCTTAAGGAAGGTTATAAATAAGGAATTTGGAAATTAAACTGGACAGATGTTGTTAAGGAGATTAGTTTATAATCAGTTTACAATATAATATATAATACGATGACTAAGTTGTATTTAATAGCTGTTATTGTATTGTGTTTCTTAGATATAATTATTAATTGTCATTAATAAGAAGATTATAGTTCGTAAATTTTCTTCACCTAAAATTATATTTGCTTTCTGTTAAATGGCTGATAATGCTAGAATTATTTATTTATTTTCTTCAATTATAACGGTAATTACACTAATTACTATAATTTAAAATAGTTGTATACTTAATTAAAACTGTTTAATTAACTAAAAGATCATCATGTGGAAACTTAATAAAAAAAAAACATAATAATAATAATAATATCCCTTAGGCATATAGTCTCCGGCTGTTCTCGTCTAGCCAATGGCGAGTATTTGCACCAACACAACCTAGTGGCCAGGATCATCCATCAGCTAGTAGCTTTGAAATACAAACTTGTGGCAGCAGAAGTACCGTACTTTAAGTATGTGCCCGACCCAGTTCTAGAAAATGGCCGTGCCACATTGTATTGGGATCGATCTATCATCACTGACAGAACTATTGTCGCCAATAGACCTAATATGGTGTTGATAGCTCGATTGGAGTGCCGTGCAGTGATTGTTGACATCACGATCCCCCATGACGGAAATCTCGTGAAAGCCGAAGAAATTAAATTGTCACACGAGATTGTCGTCATGTGGGATGTGGATTCGACCATAATTGTACTGATAGTCATATCAGTCAATGGACTGATAACAAAGAGCCTCGACCAACGCCTAAAGAGGCTCGCGTTAGGCAGCTGGACCAAGTGGCAGATGCAGAATAAATAAATAAATGTATTTTCTTTCTTTCTTTCTTTCTTTCAGAAGGCGGTCCTTTTGGACACGGCACGCATAGTGAGGAGGTTCCTCTCTCTAGAGCCCTAACCATCGGCAGCTTGGTCTCTACACCTGATGTCGGTGGGACACTGTTTTTTATATTTTTAAATGTTTTTTTTTGTATTTTTTATAAATCATATTTAAAAATATATAAAGTTAAAAAGTAAATAAAGATAAATAATAATATAACAAAGACAAATGAAAATTAATTCATCTCTTTCGCAAAAACTCAAACACACTGTTAACACATTTCGCCATCCGTAAACAAGTCACAGTATACGATCATATACGATCTCAATACACCATATTCTTGGCAAACAAATATATTTCATTTCACTTCGTTTTATTACGATACTACGTGATATTATAATCATTATATTATGCCTGATATAAGAAGTAGAAAAGGAAAGAAAATTTGTAGGTATTTAAATTTTGAAACTCTTACATAAGATAAACTGAGCAATAACTTTATTAAATACTAATATTGAAATCAGAAAGAAGGCAATATGCAGATGAAGGTAAATGAACCTGTAAACGAAATAAATTGATAAAAAAGCATAGTCATATAGAGGACAGGCAAATAAAATATGGTTCAAATCCACCTCATCAGTCCCGGAGGGATAGTCAGGACTATTTATCACCTTAATACTTGCTAGATGTGATTGGGTGCAATTGTGACCGAATCTCATAATTATTATAATAGACGTCTTATTTTAGGGATGAAATGGTGATATAAATTTTAGATTTGTAAGGACGTTATATCTAATATTCAACTTACTATTAGGTTTGATTGTGCGTGACAGCCGAAAAATTTAGGGAACACAAAAAAGCGAAAATGCTCGCATACGCTCGTTTCGTTCACTAATATTTGATAATCGATATCTTTATAGACATCTCTTATGAAAGTTCTAGAATAAAATAAAATAAAATGAAAATTCCCCCATTTTGTTAATTATAATATTGCCATTGCTAATAATGCTTTTGCCATGCTTACCAAGACTTTATAATGCCTCATCCATTCATTAAAAAAAAAACTACTGAGGTGTCAAGGGACACCCGGATGGAACGAAGTTCCTTTCGATTATTTTTTTAGTTTATTTTATCTTTTTTTTTATAAGTGAGAGAGAGACAGACACAGAAAAATGACACATTTTTCTCTGTGTGTCTGATGATGTAGCACCGTAGCTGTAACGTAACATGTAATTACTACGCCGCTACGAGAATTTTTTTTTTTTTTTTTTAAATGATTTTGTTCTTGCAATCTGCCTGTTTCAGGGCATTTAGCTAGAGTTTACGAGCTTTCAGTTTGTCTTGAATGAAACTAGCCCAATGGCTAGTCCATTAGAATATTCCAAGAGGTCATATGAGATCTTGGGGGACTCTTCTTTTTATTCTTTGGAATGTGTTGGTGGTCTTTTGCATCAAAGTACAAGCAAGAGGGTTAGGGTGCTTCTCAATACGTTTGGCATACGATTTAAGCTTTTGTATTATTTCTTGTTTAACCATTGGCATCTTCAAGTCATGGTGTAGTTGTTTATTTGTAATGTACCATGGTGCATTTGTTATCATCCGAAGTACTTTCGATTGAAATCGTTGAAGAATTTCCAAGTTTGATTCGGCGGCAGTTCCCCACAGCTCTACACCGTATGACCATATTGGCTTTAATATACATTTGTACAGTAGTAGTTTGTTCTCAAGTGACACTTTGGATTTGCGAGACATAAGCCAGAAAAACTTTCTGAGTTGTAGTCCGAGTGCTTTCCTTTTGGTAAAGATGTGCTTTTTCCATGTGAGTCTTTTGTCCAGGTATATGCCCAAGTAGCGAACTTCATCGTGTTGTGGTATTTGGATGCCGTTTAGCTCAACAGGAGGACACAACCCGCGCCTGAGAGTGAAGGTAACTTGTACAGATTTGGTCTCGTTGGCTTTAATGCGCCAGTCACGTAGCCATTGTGATATATCACTAAGGTTTCCTTGTAATATAGCGGATGCTTTTTCTGGGTTTTCGTGTGTAGCTAGAACTGCTGTATCATCGGCGAATGTGCCCACGATCACATTGTCATTCACTGGCAGGTCATACGTGAATATAAGGTATAAGACTGGCCCCAGTACGCTGCCTTGTGGCACTCCTGCTTTGATGTCGTGTAACACTGACCTTTCATCGCCATACTTGACATAAAAATGACGCTGAGTTAGGTAGGATTGGATTAGTACATGATAACTTTCAGGAAGAGTTTTTAGTATTTTATATTGCAAACCTTCATGCCACATCCGATCAAATAAGGCTTGAGATATGTCAAGAAAAGCAGCAGTACAGTATTTCTTATGTTCAAATGCGGAGTTTATCCCATT
Source organism: Hypena proboscidalis (assembly GCA_905147285.1). NCBI lineage: Eukaryota > Metazoa > Arthropoda > Insecta > Lepidoptera > Erebidae > Hypena > Hypena proboscidalis. Next base: position 7,645,777 of record LR990132.1, read on the forward strand.
TACAAGTCTGTGAACTTGTTCTATAGTCCCATGAGCCTCTCTGAATCCGAATTGATGCATTGGTATTATTTGGGACTTCGACATTTCCGATAGCAGTCTTTTCAATAGTAGGATTTCTAGTACCTTAGATGGTATTGGCAATAAGCTTATGGGACGGTAGGACGTCACGTTTTCCGGTTCCTTCCCGGGTTTTAGTATAAGGATTATTTCCGCTGTTTTCCACTGTTCAGGGATGAAGTCTCGTCTCAGGACAGCATTGTATAATTGTGTTAAGAATTTTATACCGGGCTCAGGTAGCTCTTTCATAATTTTTGCTGTTATAAGGTCGTATCCCGGCGCTTTGTTAAGTTGTAATTTACGTATCGCATGGCAGACTTCATTTTTAGTAAAAGGCTGAGGCGAGTTTGTCAGCTGACGTGTCTGAGACAATGTGTCCATGACTTCCGCATGTTTTGACGATCCCAAATCATCATTGGGCGTAAAAGTACGCGATAAGTGCTCTGCGAACAGTTTTGCCTTTTCAGCGTCAGTTTTGGCCCATTCTCCATTTTCTTTGCGCAACGGGGCTTGAAAAGTAATTGGTCTTTTAATAGTTTTAACAATTTTCCAGAGAGAATAATCCGTGGCAGGAGTGGCGTCTAATTTTTTGAGGTAATTTGTCAGATTTTCGTTTCTAATTGTTCCTAGGATGTATTTAAGTTTTTTTGTCAACCTGTTGTAAGCAGACTTATGTACGGGATGTCTGGATTCTTGCCATGTTTTCCTTGCTTGCCTCTTTTCCTGTACTAGGTCCTTTATAACTTGAGGGTATGTAGGTATGTATTCAATTTTTTGAGGATTTGTTGCAGGAGTTGCTGCCCAAGCTGCTGATTGAATACATATATTGAACTTTTCAACTGCATCCGTAATGTCTATGTCAGTTTTAAGTGGTATCTGAGTGTCCATTGTTTCGATTATGTGTTCTCGGAATTCATCCCAGTCAGTACTTTTACTGTGTAATTTGCATGGTGTACCTACTTTAATAGGTTCATTGAATAGTTCGGCTATGATTGCTGAGTGGTCGGATGACAGGTCAAAACACGAAGTACAGGTAAGAGAACTGGCAGAAAGACCTTTAGAGACAAAGTAGTCCACTAGGTCAGGTTTCATTTTGGCATTGGTGGGCCAGTATGTTGGTGTACCAGTAGAATGTACTTTAAGGTTCAGTTGGTAAATAGTTTTGCAAAGTTCACGTCCTTTAGGGTTAACGGTTCTAGAGCCCCAGTCCGTGTGTTTAGAGTTATAATCTCCTCCCGCGATGAATTTGTGCCCAAGTGTTTTGAAAAAGGATGTAAAGGTTTCACATTTTATGTTGTGCTTTGGAGGTATGTACAGAGCTGTTATTGTTATCGGTCCGTCTGAGCATTCTATTTTGATGTTTGTAGCTTGTATTTCATTGCTGCAATAACAAAGTGAGACGTAGTGTTTAATGCTTTTTTTGATTAGCACTGCTGAGCCTCCATGGGCTGTACCATCAGGGTGGTTTGTGTGGTACATTTTGTAATTATTTACATCGAAGAAACTTTTAGATGTAAAGTGAGTTTCGGATACAAGCATTATATCAATGTTGTGTGTATATAAGAACATTTTTACTTCGAGAGTATGGTTTGATAAGCCATTGGCATTCCATGTGGCAACTTTTAATGGCTTGAATGTGGATTTAGTTGTGACATGATGTTCATGAGTAAGTTAGTGATGGTAGTCATTTGTTGCATCATTTGTTTGAACATATCCAGCATTTGTTCGAAATTGCCCGAGTTTTGAGATGATTTTTGATGCGGTTGTTCCGAAGGAAGAGGAGTTTGGTTTGATTGGATAGAGGTTGGTTTGACTTGCTGCTTTCCGAGAGTGACATCAGCATATGATTTGAGCTGGGATGGGGGATGACTGTTACTTTGGTTGGTTAGTATATTATTATTATTATTATTATTATTGTGCGAAGGAGTTTTACTACGTATGGGTGGATATTTTTGCTTTTGGAGTTCTTTGTACACTGTGCATCCTTTATAATTTGCTGGATGGTTTCCATTACATAAGGCACACTTGACGTTTTCAGAACGTTCTTTGCGACAGCAATCTATGGATGCATGGTAGCCTGCACACTTAATGCATCTTGGCTTTCTTCGACAGTACTTTTTAGTATGTCCATATTCCAGACAGTTGGAGCATTGGGGGATACTACGTTTTGGTCTTGGCGGTTCAAATTTAATGCGACAATTTAGTAGAGATTTCATGTTGTAGATTTCTTTATTATTGAGATTTGTTTGCAATTCAATAACAAACATATCTAAGGGATTTTTGGTCCTTGCTTGTTTTATATTCCATATATTAACAACTATATGTTCTGAATCAGCCAGTGCGGCTTTGATGTCGTCCAGGTCCGTTGAAGGATGCATGTGTTTTAATATGACTTTGAAATTACGCTCTTGTTTAGGTTTATACGTGTTTATACTCTGTATTTTTAGCATCCAGTTCCTTTGTAATTGTTTTGTATGCTTCGCTTGACACTGGTTGAATTTTCACTTGGTTATTGCGTAGGATCTTCAGTTTAAATAGCCCTTCAACTGTTTCGTTAAGTAGTTTAGTTAGAGGTCGTATATTTGTAACGTTATCCACAAATAGAGGAGGTGGTTTTGATTGTCTCTCAGATGGATAACTCTGAGGAATGTCATTTTGAGTGTCTTCCAGTTCAGCAAATGAATTGGAAGTAGGTACTGTTTGGCTAAGCCAGTAGCTATCTGGTTTCGCTTGCTTTACCGATCTAGCCTTTTCAGGACTGTCACGTTGTCTTTTTTTGTTTAGGACTTCAGTCCATGGTTCATCATCTGTGTTTTGGTTTGATTGAGTTGATTCTTCAAGGTTAATTGTCGCAACTGTGTTACTTCTGCTAGCGTCTGAGAGAGAATGAGATCTAGGTCTATTGAATAGACCGGGGTGGAATATCTGCTGTGTCAGCTTTCTATTTTCTGGTTTGTTTTGAGTAGGGGTGTTTAAAGATTCAGTATTCATAGTTGTTCCCACGAGTAGGGTCGAATAAACGGTCACTCCTGGGGTGACGCCCATTCCCAGAGAGAAGGCTATTATCATCGGCGGTTCGCCTGCTCCGTCGAGGTTGGTCGCTAGTGGCTGGCTATCCTTCCAGTCATTCATCCCCTTGGCGCGCCCCGCACCGTGGGATTAGGGGATTTTTGAAGAGGTTACCTTCCTCGCAGTCCAAGTGGCGAAGCTCAGACCCCCGTTCCTGTGGAACATGACCACAGGTCTACGGTGCTGGGGCGACCCTTTCGGGCCGCTCGCTGGTTTTTCTGTCGGGGTTTTCTCCCTTAGCTAGATGTTCGGTTTTATGGCGCCGAAGATTCGCCTTTGCCCTCCTTACTTAGCTATCAAGATCGCGAGGTAGATGTAATGTGCAAGACTCGTTATGTGATCAGGACATTGCCCGGGGTGTGGGACGATCCACAGAATGTGGATCCACTACCAGACCGCGGCGGCAGTCTGGCAGTGGCGGGGACGTGTAAGATAGGACTTTATGGTGCGCGCCTGATAGCCCAGTCTTGCACACCTGGGCGTACGCTAACAGCTCTAACTCAGTATTTTTTTAGATCTATACCTACTAGCATAGGTATAAACCACCGAGGCCAAACACCAACTTCCCCCCTACGAGAATTGCTACGAAATGTGTCGTTACAACTTTTCGTCCCAATTTTTTCCGTCTAGCCCCCTTTCGCAACGCGCGATAAGGAACTTCGTTCCAATTACATTATTCCTACTGCGCGTGTGGAGCGCGCGTTCCAGATAAAATGCACGTCAAGTTTAGAAATGTAAGGGTACTACAGCTTTTACCCGGGCTGGATATTTTTTATGAAATTTGACAGTTTAATTGTTGAAAAAGTATAACCACAGTATAACCGTCAATTTTCATCATGTAATGTAACATCTTGATATCTATTATCTTTGGCCCCGTCTAGAATCGACTCGAATCATCAATAGCCAGCACAAATTACCCAGTGGCCAACTGAACGTGTAATCTCTGCCTAAATTGAGTCTGTGGTTTTAATAATTGTCTCTACCCTATGTTTTTGCTTATTGTCGTTGTCTTTGTTGATACGTTCATGGAGTTTTCTTTGGAATTGTGTGAAATAATTGCAAAAGCTTTCTAAATCTATCATAATGATTTAAAAAATACATCGTTCAAACCCTTGACTATTTTTGTGTAGTTATGTTATTACTTTAACCTGTGTTTGAATTAATTGAAGTGTAATTTTAGTCATGTGTATTGAAGTGTTTACTACGGCAACGACGGTCGAAAGTTCAATCGTGCTTCTCCATAAAATATGGCTTATTCTAATGCCGGCGACATTGGAAATGTAAATAACCCGTCTGATTGCACCGATGAAACAGAGATTACGGACGATCTTACAATAGTTCCGTTAGAAAAAGACACTTTTAGTGAGTAACTCGACCAATCTTTAAATGGAAGGCAAGGGTTAACTAAAATTTCATTTGTTGTTGTTTATTGCAGCCTTATGTGAATTATGTGGCCATGTTGGTCGGCGAGGACAATTTTACTCTAAAAACGATAAGTTTTGTTCGCTTAGATGCAACTCGAGCAGTAGATTAAGACGTAATTGTAATTGGAGATTCAAATTGATGGAGGGAACTGAACACATGGCGGGCATGATTCCGCTGGAGCCATTGCCCCAGCTGCAGCACTGGCCGGCTACACTGAACGATTTGCAGGTATGAGATGAACATCAAATTGGCATTGGCTATTCCTTAAACTAGAATAACACCTGGATATTATCACCAAAACATCCCTAAAATAAGAGACTCACACTATATTCTCTACTAGGTATGATTTTCATGAACCTGTTGCCGTTATCAATATTGAGTTAAAAAAACAAGCACAATAAATTACATTAGTTGTATGTAGTCCTCCTTAAATATTTATTTTATTTAGTTTTTGTTTTTTTTTTGTCAAAACGGCAACAGTTATACATCATCTGTAAAATCGACTAGTAAGTACTAGCCTGTAAAAACTAGTTGGTGAGGCAACTACTTGAGACATCTCATCTCTATTCATTATCTGATAATCATCCAATAATGATCATGTTATCAAAAAAAATATTTCGCACCCTCTCTAATGCTTCATAATCACCTCTTTGTATATTTTACTTAACATAGGTAAGACACAATGTTCACAAAATAAACCCACGGAGGTTGATGTGAAAACCCAAAGCCTTGTCCCAAGACACAGTGTGACAGTATTACTTTTGCCAAAAGGTTCCATCCCATTACCAAGGTGTGGGAGCTATCTGTGGTTTTGAATATAGGCAGGACTGGAGTGAAATTGTGACACTGTGCCTTTTTACAATACCTTAAGAGGCACCTATATGTTTATATATATTTCAATCTTATAAATGTGATGACCATATTATATATAATATATTTTTATTTCATATTTATTTTGAGATGCTATATTTATATTGATAAACATTATTTAAGGCTGGCCCCATCAAGCCGTCTGCATCAGTTGCTTGCACATATGAATGGAAAGATGAACTTTTTGGATGTGACTTCCTCGCTGCCCCTGTGAGTTTATTCAAACATGCACCCCTTCATGAAATGTGGGACAATACATTTGAGGGCATGAAAGTGGAAGTAAAGAATACTGATTGTGAAAATTACTCGGAAAAGCTGAGTGATTACTTTTGGGTTGCTACTGTGTTAAAGGTGAGTTAAAACAATTTTTCTGTAACAATGTGTGTGCTGCAGTGCAAAATTAGTTTTATGAATTTCAGGAGATGAGTTTTGTGCTGCTTTGTTGATTTTATTTTTTTAATAAGTTTTACAATAAATTTTTATATAACCTGGTATCTGGTTCTGCATTCTTCAATACAAAATACAAAAACATTAAATTTATATTTAGACTTCGAAACCTCTTAGTTAATAAATTTTCTCCGATAATTTGTATGTTTCAGGTCAAGGGTTACATGGGCTTGTTACGCTATGAAGGCTTTGGCAGCGACAAATCTAAAGACTTCTGGGTAAATCTCTGTTGTTCAGAAGTCCACCCTGTTGGCTGGTGTGCAACACGTGGCAAACCTCTTATACCTCCTAGGAGCATTGAAGACAAGTATACTGATTGGAAAAAGTAAGTCAAATGTAAAAATTCATGTAATTATAATCCATCAGCTGTGTGATAAGTATAGAAGAGCCGAAAAGGCATATGACCGTGTACCCGGGTAAGAAGGTGTGCCTGGGAAGTATGTACAGTTGATCTGAGCGATGTATGAATGGGTATGGGTGCCCTTACATCTGACATACAAGAGTAGGCTCCATGGTGCATACTGTCTGCGGACGACATTGTACTGACCAATTTCTATAGCATACTGAATCCGCAACTTCCTGCCTTCTCCGGTAATGTCGATGAATAATCATGTAACGCGATTGTTTAAAAGTTGACATTGTACTGATTTCCGAAAATGTCTCTGAAGTCCAAAGAAAATTGGAGATATGGCGACAGAGACCGGAGAATATTGGCCTGAAATTAAGCAGAACCTAAACAGAGAACCTAAACAGAATACTTCTTGCTCTGCGATTTCTTGGGTCTCTCAAGCCAAATGCCTTTTACTCCCTCTTGAGCACCTTTAGAAAATTGGCCCAACTTTTGGTACCTCGGGTTACTAGTCAAAAGAGATGGTAAGCCCAATATTACCCAGAGGATGAACTCAGGTTAGATAATAAACAACTAACAAATAGCGACAGGTATCAGGAACAACTTGCGATCCATGGTTACCCCTCAAGTTAAAGGGGTAATTCTACAAATCTGTGATTAGGCCTGTCATACTGTAAGCATCGGAATGATGGTTTCTGAAGAAGACGGATGATAGGAATGTTAAGATAGATGTGCGGATTAACAAGACAGAATAAAATTAGGAATGAATATGTAAGAGGAAGCCTGAAAGTAAAAGAAAGTAGCACCAGTGACAGAAAAGCTGAAAGGTAAGCGTTTATCTTGGTATGGGCATGTGATGAGAAGGGATGAAAGGCATGTGTCTAAAAGAGTGATCAGCTTAAATATCGATGGAGTGACAGGAAGAGGCAGGCCAAAGAAGAAATGCATGGATTGCATTAAAGAATATTTGAAAGAGAAGGGAATGAGTAAAAGCGAGACAGCTGACAGAGCAGAATGGAGGAAAAATAAGTTTTGCACCAACTCCAAATAAAACTTGATTAAAAGTGGTTTAATATCTTGGATCTCCATTATGTTACATAAACTGTCAACACTCTCAATAAATGTTTGTCTGTAAATGCTTGCTTTGTTTATCCCAATTTAAAAAGACAAATGACAAGTTTATTGCCTTGCACAACTTTGCATCTTGTAAATGGGATTTTAAAGTACTAAAGTTCAAATGGTACGTAATTAAAATCAGTCTTAATCCCAATTCTCTCTTTACAGGTTTCTTGTGAAGCAGTTGACTGGTGCGCGAACATTACCCGCTAATTTCTACACCAAACTGAATGACAGTTTAGTGTCAAGATTCGCTGTTGGTTGCATCATGGAAGTTGTTGATAAAAATAGGATTTCACAAGTTAAGGTGTGTCTTCAAATCTATGGTCTAAAAATATTTGTAGGTTGCATTCAAAATATCTTACACATACCTTTAAAAACACTGTTATTTCAGAAGTTTAATTCACTTATATCACTATAACAGTATACATCAATATGAATAAAATAGTCTTGCAGCTGTTATTTTCAGAGAGAGCAGATAATTTACTTTCAAGTTGACACAGATGGGCTCTGACATGTGTGCAGTACTACTTACATTTCTATTAATAAACATTGATCTAAATGCAAAACGAAAGCTATGAACGAGTTTATAGACTCTAGTAGTTAGTCATTGTTTATTTAACATTTAATTTGTCTTCAATAATTTAATGAATGAAATCTGATTTAGTGTTTTGCAGGCTGATACTATTGTGTCATAATAATTCAGCTCATAGATAGCCTGAAGTTCTAGGCGATTGGACAGTGGACACTGAAATCATACAAAAATATAGTTAATTAAATAATAATAGGGTTTTGACAATATCTTATCTTATCTATTTTATTATGATCCATCACCAATCAGAACCATTTCAACCCAAAACCTCATATTTTATTCTTACTCGTCGCTTTTCCAGGTTATTCATTAAGACTATTTGCATTATTTTGAATAACTTTTAATAATAATAGGGTTTTGACAATAAATACATACTTGTTGTAGAAATTAAATATTGTTTTCTGAAATGTCATATCTTAGTATAATTCATAATTTATTTATTTAATTCATAATTTAATTCATAATTCATAATTTATTTATTTCTCTTTACAAATGGATCAGTACACATTAGTCCTATGTATTTACATACGATTAACACACCTTAATTAAATTCAGCATTCATTTTTTTTTAACAATTACATTACTATTTTATTATGATCAATCACCAATCAGAACCATTTCGACCCAAAACCTCATATTTTATACTTACTCGTCGCTTTTCAAATTGCATTATTTTGAATAACTTTTTAGATAAATAATTTAATTTAATTTTTCTTGTTAATATTCAGGTAGCTACAGTAATAGAAATAGTAGGAAAACGGTTACACGTCAAATACTATGACGCGGGTCCTCTCGACAGCGGGTTTTGGTGTCACGAAGATTCGCCTCTTATACATCCAGTTGGCTGGGCGTTTAGAATAGGACATCCTTTGGCCGCTACAGAGAGTTACTGCCAGAGGGTGGCTGCTGGACGACTCATACACAACGATACAACGCCAGACATGTTCCACAAATACCCAAGCGATGAACCGCCTTTATTCGCTGAAGGAATGAAGTTAGAAGCAATTGATCCGTTGAATCTTTCTGCTGTGTGTGCTGCAACTGTGATGCAGATTTTGAATGAGGGGTATATGATGATAAGGATCGATTGCTATCCCGCGGATGCGTCTGGCGGTGATTGGTTCTGCTACCATCAGCGATCGCCGTGTATATTCCCCGTGGGATTCGCTAATGATAACAATGTGCCACTTATACCTCCTGCAGGGTAAGTTTCATGATTATTCACTTTCACATTCAAGATATTGTGATTATTGATGAAGCGTCGCGAATTTAGAGTACAATAATTATTTTTGTATGACGATTTTAAGTGCTTTGTGAAGTCCAAGAAATTAGAAATTTAATATAATTATATGTATAAACTCTAAGTAATATATGTATTTGTCATGTGAAAAAAAGGAGAGGGTCAACTTTGTAAAGCGCACCAGACACTTAAAAAAAATGTATATACAACTGCGCCATGTTGGTTCGTATCCTACTTAAGATAGAAACAAATGGATGAACGTGACGTCACGAAATGACGTAACATACAGTTGAGAAATTTAGGGCTGCGACTGCCCGGTGTACAGAAGGTCGCAGGTTCAAATCCTGCCGGTCCCATAATTTGTCAACTGTTTTTTAGTATAAATTGCTAAGCATAGCTAAATGCCCTAAAAATAATTATTAAGGATGTACATAGATTTCTAAATAACTACTATGAGGCTATTAGTGCCTACACGAGATTGGTACACCAAAAGCTATGACACTGTCATAATAATTAATAATAGTTTGGATTTTTTTACATTAGATAGAACGCTAGAAGCAATAACACTATCCAATGGTCCCAATGACAAGGCCCAATACAAACATTACCTTACTGAAGCACACCCAGTCTCAGAACAAATCTTTGCGAATCACACAAAGATTTGTCCCATGTGGGGATCGAAACCACAACACCAGACAGTGGAGAGCGGCGAGGCGACCGCTTAAACCACTACACCACACGTGCAGACACGTGCAAACTATGACACCATCATTATGCAATAATGTTCTTTGTATACCCGCAGGTTCACAAAAGAGAATTTCAAGTGGGAGGAGTACGTGTCCCTGTGCGGCGGAGTGGCGGCGGAGCACTCGCAGTTCGCGGCGCGCGGCCACGTGGTGGGGCACGGCTTCGTGGCCGGCATGCGCCTGGAGTGCACCGACCTCATGGACCCGCGCCTCGTGTGCGTGGCCACCGTCGCGAGGGTCGTGGCAGACCTGCTCAAGGTGCGTCCTGCAGTTCTACTAATGTGATTGGCCATACTTAGCCCCAGGTTCTGAGAGACACAAACCAAAAAACGTCAATCCACACCTTCAGGAACGTGTGCAACATTGTCTCTCATCGACTGTCTGGGTAAGTTTCTTGGTAGCAAACTCGTCTTCCCCGACGTGTCAAAGTCAAAGTATTTTATTTGTCAAACATAGGTAATTAATACATAAATGTGATCTTATACAACATAATTATCTTAGTTCACTATGTTTTGTCTTTGGGACATACAAATATATTATAAAATTATTGTAATCAATTATAGCATTAGATTGAAAAATAATATTATTATACATTAATAAATTGTGTTAACTACTTAGGTACTCATACTAATTTCGATTATATCTCAAATTATTGATTACATTTAACAATAAAAAATTATAATAATAATTATGAATGAAATTACAATTAAATAATTAAAATGGTGGTCACAGGTGGTCGTTTAGAAAATATTATGGGTATCAAATAAATGAAATACAACAAGCCCACAGCTGTCGCTTTCATTTATGTGTGTTATATGTTCATCCTGCCAATAAGGTTGATTTAACACCTGTGAAATTGGGCCTTAGTGTCGTATATAATTTATTTGATACCCACAATGGGAAAGAAGAGTTTGCTACCAAGAAACTTAGCCAGAAAGTCGATGAGACACAATGTTGCTCACGTTCCTGAAGGCGTAGAATGTAATTTTTTGGTTTGATTTTAAACATCAGATAAGGGTAAAGGCGTAGACTAACTATTGACGTGAGATGTAAGGTATAATAAGCGGCCGTGGCGCTATGGGTAAGGCATCGGTCTTACGATCAAGAGTTCATGGATTTGAATTCTGGTCATTACATCATAGATGTGAATTTCCTCCTAACACAAGCAAATTATGTTCATCAGGAGAGTGTTAAAAAGAATACAAGTAATTTGTGTGCAAATAACTAGTAAGCATTTAAAAAAGAAAAATAACACCTGCCACCATTGCTCTTCTTTGAAGTTGCCCGCCATGACTGAAATTTGGCAAAATAACATAATTATGCATGTAGCAGTAGTAATGACATCAGCGTTACTATATACCTACAGGTGCATTTCGACGGCTGGGGCGCGGAGTACGACCAGTGGCTGTGGGCGCACAGCACGGACGTGTACCCCGTGGGCTGGAGCCGCGCCGTGGGGCACCGCCTCGAGGGCCCGGCGCAGCCGCAGCCGCCCCGCGCGCCGCGCAAGCCGCTGCCCAAGCCGCCGCGGCGCCGCAAGAGGCTGCTAGGTGCGATCGATATACCTGGGGACATTACTGAAGACCCATCATGGCTAGGCGATTTTGCTCAAAATATTAGATGTTTATACAGAATATTAGAAACACATATTGCCATATATGACGTGCAAATATTTTTAACTCCATCTTAAGAGCGTGTATTCCTTTTCAAAATGTAACTGTCAATTTTTGTAGTGTTTTGGGAATATTTCGTAAAAACTGAATGAAAGTATGATTTTATTCAACTAACTTTTTAGAATGCAAGTTTTGAAACGTAATTATTAAGTAATTTATCAACTTAACAGTTAATACTCTTTCAACTGATAAAATAGAAAAGTATGCTTTAGTTATTAAATGTAATTGTCATATTTACCTTTTAAAGCCCACATTCTAAAAAGTTAGTTGAATAAAATCATACTTTCATTCAGTTTTTACGAAATATTCCCAAAACACTACAAAAATTGACAGTTACATTTTGAAAAGGAATACACGCTCTTAATAATTTGTCCTTATGGCTAATATATAATAAAGTAATCATTTTGTTTTTATAGTTAAAATGCAATTTTAATTATATTGGATTAACAATTTTTTTTTATAAAATCAACTCATACTATAATTATAAATTCAATTAATTGCTCCTAGGATGATATTATGCGCTCTAAGCGCCATCATCTCGCCAGAATTTGATACTCAGTTAACTTCATATGGATCGACAATGTGTCACCATTATTCTCACACTATTTGTATATATTAGAGTAGATTATTAAAACCAAGGAGTCCATTTTATTAAAAATACCCATTTTCATTTCTACTAATAATGAATTTCAGTTAATTTTTCGGGGCCGATTCAGGAATGAAACATCATTACTAAAAAAAATACGTATACGCCGTGCAAGACGTCGCGCAACGGCGACGAAATGATTAAGCGCCCAGTTGATGAATCTACGTAATATTCGAAACTAGTCGACATATCCCGGCTAAAATAACGAGAGTTACCCGTATTCTCAATAATAAATTACGTATACTTTTCAGGAAGTAAAGTCTTATCACATACGCCAAACACAACAGAGGAAAGCTCACAGAACTCGGACATGGGTGACACGAAAAGTGATACGAAGAGTCTATCCCCACCCACTAGTCTGTCAGAAATGTCAGCTGATACGGAACCCAGACCGGAACCCGAACCCGAACCGGATATGGAACCCAATCCCGTCAAGATGGAAGTTGATCCGGAATCCAAAGACGGCAGTGAACATTCAGAAGAAAGACTTGCAGATATCAGTGAAGATATTTCGGTGGGTTGGCTGAAATGGCATATTTAATAGACACTTATTTTTAACACGCTTATATTAGCATCACCTGTGTGTATGTATGTATGTATGTATGTATGTAACCGATTCCTTTGGACTCGATTTTGACCCACTATAAACGGACAGATTTCATTAAAAATTTGCACACCTGTCAAAGATCGATGACAATGCAATAATTCGATAAAAAAATTAAAAAATTAAATAAAGAAAAAAAAAATATAGTTCCAATAAAAATAATAGTTTAAAAAAACTAAAAAACACGCTTTTAAAGTACTTCTAACTAAAAAGTGAAAAATAATTTCTAATATAAGCTGAAAATGGTAATGAACAAAAAATACTAGTATTATTGTGAAAAAGCGTGGGGCGCTCTGTGCCATATTTTTCGTCTATCGAGCAACCAAGCAAATTATTTTTCACTTTTTAGTTAGAAGTACTTTAAAAGCGTGTTTTTTAGTTTTTCAACTATATTTTATTAAAATGTTTAGAGTGACATGTATTCCTTTATTTTTTTAATGTGAATAGTTTTTAACGCATAACTTTACACCCATAGTACCCAGAAGTGAGTGGGCGAGATGTATATCACCCACATGTCTTCTGTTATGTTTCGGTTCCATCGCCATCCACCAAGCACAGTTCCATTTTCCGTGCTGCAATTTAGAATTCCTTCACTGAAAAAACCCAAATAATACTTGCCTGACTCGGGAACCGAACCTGTGACCGGTGACAGATCACATATACTAACTACTAGACTACTAGAGCAACAAGGCAGTCTATCTTTTTTAAGTGGTCTGTAATAAAAGTAATGGTTGTATAGAATAAGATGTAACTAAGACACATGGCGTTTTAAAATTTAAGTTTGTCTGTTTCTTTTCACAGAGTTTACCAACACCTGCAGACTTACTAGACAACGATTCAAGTCAGAGCACTTCCCAGCTCTCCCTGGATATACCATATGAGGAGGTGGAGGATTCAGACAAGGTGATACCCAGGCTAGTCAATAACCCAATGCCCTTGGGCACGCTCAGTCCCTTGGACCCAAAGAACTGGAGCACTGCAGACGTAGCGAAGTTCCTCACCGTCAATGACTGCCAGCCCTACTGCGTCAACTTCAGCAACATCACAGGCCCCATGATGCTACAACTAACTAAAGATGAAATAATCGAATTACTAGAAATGAAAGTAGGCCCTTCGTTAAAAATATTTGATTTGATACAACAGTTAAAAAGTAAAATTAAACAACCGCAGTGCAGAGGCCTTAATTTTAATATAAACAATAAATAGCTGCTGTTATAAATGGCTGGGCTTACGATATGAAATATTTTAAGCTATAAGCCAGCCATATACATGTATTTTCTTACTAGTCCTTGTATTGACACATGAGTTATTATTAATACATTTTATTTTGTCTTCACATGCGTAGTTCGGATGGAGACCTATGAAATATTATTCATCATAAATATCTTAAACAAAATGAGAAATATGTTTTCCCATAGTTTTGGATAGTCAAAACCCATGAATTTTCTTGAAACTGTCTTGTAATGTTAAGAAATTAAATCAGTACAACAAACATATATGGCTGATTTCAGAAATTATGTAAGGCAAGCATCACATGTAAAATTCTATTTAGTCAACAAAAAATGTAGTTTTAAAGCTTGCTGTTGGAAGCAAGCGTCAGCGTCTACGTCGTACGTATGTGTACATATTTTCATACAAAAAAGATGCGCGCGCAGGCGTAACGGTGTGCGGTGACTGACTAAAATATCAGAATGTTTTTATGGCGCCATGATCTGTATTTATACTGCTCGTTGGAAAGTTCAAGCTCACACATGTTTGTGTTGTTCTAATTGTATACATTTGCAATGCTATGAATTTGCATCATGTTATATTTCACTCATAATATTATAACGCTTATTGATATAGCCGTATTAATGGCCTTTATTTATATAACACAAATGGAATATAAGATTTCTATACATTTGGATGACATCTTGCCATCTATTTTTAGTTGAGAACTATTACTATTTTAATACAGCATACCTATTGCTGATAATCGTATTGTCGTACATTTGAATCAATGGACAAATTTCGAATGGCTTTGTGATTTTATTGAAACAATGTAGTATATTCCTAATTAGTGTAATGTGATTATGTATAGTTTCAAGGAGGAATTTATTAATTATTTAGATTATTTAAAATAGGCAAAACACTTCAACACAATATTCACGTTTAAAAGATACATTTACCAAAAGAATTTATTCTTTTTGGATCAAGAACTTCTTTGTAGCAATTGATTTAGCAAGTATTTAAAATATACTATTTCAACATTATTACTATTAAAATCTAGAAAAAGAGACTATACCTAATACGATCAGGTACAATCAAATAAAAAATAAACTTGGCAGAGACAAATGTGTGTAACATTTCTTAGCTGTATAGCAAATGTGATATTTCTATTTCTTCCATTAATTTTGTTTATTCATCAACAAAAATAAAATACTGTCTTATTGATAAAGTAATATCAAGGTCGCCTATATTACCCCGAAGGGTGTGGCAGAGGTGTGAAACACCCACATTTTATCTCTTATTGATCTTATATAGTTTTTAAAAGTTTGAATGATCGCAAATGTGATAAAAAGCATTTGTATGAATATTTGAATACGCACTAAGTTACACATTTCCAATATGAGATGGTGTCGCTGCATGCTGCTTCTTGTGCACTGCAAGATCTGATTATCAACGGGTCCTATGTAGACTACCGTAAATTTACTGGCCCAAGTTTAATGCTGAATCCGGCGTTTATCTCTTTATGTAATTACATATAGTGGTATATACTATATATGCTGGTCCAGAGATGTAGCTGCCGCCGTATCTGCCGTATCATTTATATGGGGCCCCGACATACTAGGGCCCCCAAAGTGCGTTAGTAAGAAATTACCTAAGAACTTTGACACGAACGCCTGTCAGACCTCTCAGTATTGTCCATAGGCAGAAGCTTTACAAAAAATAAGTCATCATCAGCTAAATGAATAAATGATTTAATAAATCAGTTTGCCGAAAAAAGGGCATAGTGAGTATACTTAATTTGAATCCTTTGTAAAAACTAGAGTAAAAGTGACCGATAGATAATCATGATGGATAAATATAGTTTTATTTAAACATTTTTGCTTTTGTGAGAAATCTTTACCCTTCATAAGGGCCCTCAAATATATTTTTTATACGGGGCCCCGCCAAGGCACGCTACTTGGGCCAGTAAGTTTTTGAACCAATGTTTGAACAGGTTAAAGATATAAAAAGAGAACAGCATTGTCCTGGGGCCGGTAAAATTGATTGGTCTACCTCGAAATTGTGTTTTTGCACTTGCACTAGTCAACATAGGACCTGTCGTTTTATTACAAATGTGCAAAGTGTTATTTGTATTATAATGAAATTTTTGCGACAATTTCTTACCAAACATATTATACCTAATCAATCGTCTGCTTTTAGCAGAATATTGCCATCTTCTGTTTGAGTTAGATTTGGTCGCGACGGTCACTGATTACAAACAGTACTGTAGAAATGTCAATGAATTTGGTTATCAGATTAAGTTATTAAGAGAATATTATTTATTTTCATATCGTTTATCTTTAAGTGACGGCGACTTGTCGCCCAAGGTAGATCTTATTCGATAGCATTTTCATAAAATTAAATGCTTTTTCATCATGCATACAACTAAACAAGACTGCCATCTAACCTATCCGTCGACGGATAAGTTAGATCAACTTCGTAAGTCGCGTCCACATTTGTATCACTTGCCCGATCCGATCACCGTATCTAGTTTTGGACACGCCTTTATAAACCACAATAAACTATACCAAGAAACCGACACGTCATGGGTCGAGCCGTATCGCATAACTGCATGTCATTTCAGATCATGAGTCCCTATTTGGATGTGTTAGTCTTGACTAACACATCCAAATAAGTACTCATGATACGCGTCGGCGATATGGATACGGTGATCGGATCGGGCAAGTGATACAAATGTGTATCCGGCTTTAGTGACTTTCACATCACATAGTTTGTCAACTGTAAATATAGATTTTTAGGATTTATTTTATTTAGAATATCTAAAGCTTATACAGCGAGAGATTGACATGTTTATTTACCCTACGGCTAGCCCCACATAATATTGTCAATGTTATCAGCATTGACTGGTAATAGCGCCATAAAAACCAGTCAATACGCAAAATTTACTATATTATTGCGTTTGTGCAGCTAGCCTATACTATTATAAGGTCAATAATAACAACTCCAGCAGGATTTGCTGCAGATTATTGAGTCAACAGGTAGTTATTATGGGATCTCTGTTTGTATAGGATGAGATAGAATTTTAGTAAGAAGCAGCTGCATATAGTATATTCATAATTTTGCAATAGCACCGTACTTTATACAGTCATAATAAGATAATAATGATTGAGAAATTGCAATATATTCTAATTGAAATGTTTTGATTGCAAGCAGCCTAGCCAAGGTTGTACTGAAACTGAAGAATGCATCTTTGTTAAGCAATATGCCACTTATTAAATTGGTGTTAAAAAAATACATCTAAAAATTGCTTGTGAATTGAAATGTGAATGTATTTTCCTATATTCAGCTGTATTACTTTTTAAATCATGGCTGTATTGAAGGTTCAACTGTATTTATGAGTTTATGTGGCAACTCCGCTCTAATCATTAAAAAATCATGCCATTTGTAAAGCATCACATATTTGTGGACAAAGAATGTTTGTGAAATCTAGTTGATTTTAGTTTTAAGGTATCAAAAAGGAATTTTGAACAGATTTACGCTTAGATACAATATATCCAGTGATAAATATGCCTTTGTTAGAGACTTACGTATGAATCTAAGTATATCAAATAAACCATCGGGCATACTACATGTAATAGATTTTCCGATATTAAAAAACGAAAGCATATTGAAGCATTTTTATTTACAAACTATGTATAAATATTATTTACAAACAATACTGTTTAATCTTTTATTAAAATTTGGGACTAGATAATGTTGTGTGTAAGTTGTGAGATATGTATTTATTTATTTATAATATGAGTGATATATATATATAAGTATATTTTTCATGTTCAATGTTGTAAGTGGCTCTCTCCTTTTTCCATTCCTTGCTGTTATCTTCTAAACTTCTTTACAAATCAAATCAACCGATGTCATTCATCCAATTATTTGCTTTTCCTTTCTTGTTCAGTGCCGATATTCGAGTTCATTTGAATTAATTAAATTCTTTTGTTAAGTAAACTTTAGTCTAAATTTTCACCAGTATACTTCTTTATTGGAGCTCAGGTCTTGTAGTATTTGGCTTGTGATTAACCTAGAAAAACAAACGTGTTTCAATTTTACAACATATTGCTAGTACAGATAATAATAATATTTCATGGCGAAAAGGCTGATTGACCACGATTTCACCTGATGGTAAGTGAAGATGTAGTCTTTGTAGTTAAACTTACCTTATTGTGTGCATTTGTACCGATGAGGAATAAAGGGCGCAGCATAAGATATTTCCGGATCGTTGCGCGTGACATTTGTGATATTCAGAACACCAATATGTTTCAGTCATACACGGCAGGGCCTCCGTTTCTGAAATGTAAGAGAAAGATGTACTCTGTATTATACTCTGAAAACAGACATCTAGAACTAAGACAAATAGAAATCTAGTCGAAAAATAAGGCGAGATTCTTAGAAAATTTTCTTTGCTTTTTACCTACATACCTTTGGAGTTAGCAATTTTTTGTTTTAATTCTGGTGCTAAAGCCCTTACGGAGGTGACGTAGAAGGTTCGCAAGATGTCCATTCTATGCGCTCCGGACATGCCACGGCCTTTGGTGTTAGACACATGCAAGTGCCGTGAAAAAACACCTCTTTGCTTACTTATGTTTACTACAAGTATTCTGAAAAATAAACACTATGTTATGCTGGCAAATATTTTCGCCAAGGATGCATTAGCTGATTTTAATTGCAGCATTTTATTTTCTGGCCTGCAACATGTTAGTTATTTTTTTTTACAAATAATATATTAACAAGTTGTACAACAAATATTTTTTATAAACTTTTAATTCATAAACTGAATCCTAAACTTTAAAGTGTTACTAAGCAATATAACAAGCATAAATATAAAGTAATTCTTACCCTAAGACACAAGGTTCAAATGTCATACTCATGGGGAAGTTCCGGGGCATTGCAAGCTTGGCTTCCTTTATTATAGGTGCATGTCCCTCCCAACATTGGAGAACTATCTCATCTATTTCTGACAGAGCTGGCGTAGCGCCGCAGACTACTAGGATGTATACATCTGCCAGAAGCTTGCATGTTACTGCTCTGAATGCTACCTAAAAGATTACATTAACTTAGTGACTGCTAGTACAAGTCAGGATATTAATAATTCGTATATTCAATGTAACTTTCTCTTTATTTTTTATTATATTAACAATATAGTATAACTTATATTAGGCAGAGTTCCACAATACAAATTTTGTTGTTTGTCCGTGGGAAATAGTGAAAAGGAAAGTTGTAATTATTACAATTAAAATTAAATATTTCAAACTTATTAGTACATAGAACTATAGTCATATAGTACAGTATCATTATACATATTAATATTAACAAATGGATAATCTTTTACTTATAATTAATATAATATAAATAATATTTGTATTATTTTATTTTATTTTATTTAAATTTAAATATTAAAATAATTTATATTTTTTACCTATTATTATTCCTTTTGTAAACGATATAATATCAAATCTTGTCTAACAAAAAAATCTTGAGCAATCTTGAGTATTTATTAGTATTAGGTTAATTTCTAATGGAGGAGCAATTAAGCTAAGCTAATTAAGTCGCTTAAGCGACTTCAAAACTTTTGTATAAGATTTTATTTGTCCTACGCAAATATGATTTCTGAATACCGTAATAAGCTCAAATGGCTCCCAATTTGCCTTAGAAGGGATACTCATATTCTTTTTCTATTGTACAATATCTTGTTTAATCCTTCCACTCCTTATTTAAAGGAACATTTTAAGTTTCTAAACAAGGTCCTTGAGATCATCGGAGGACCTGAGACTGGAGATGCAAATGCATTCCACTACATTTTATGCCAAGTCTTTCGTAGTTAAGGCAACCCGATTATGGAATGCTTTGCCCGTATGCATTAGATAAGCTCAATCTTTGCCTATATTAAAAAATGGTCAATGAGCATTTCATGTCACTTTAGGAAATTCTTGTTCATAGTAATATTGTGATAATAGTTAATATGGTGTCCTGACTGTTAGATAATATTTATATTGTTATGTACGTATATAGTATATAATTTATATATTTAGGTATATATAAGTAGATTATATATTTAGTATAATATAATATATGTAAGTAGGTATGTACATATTCATTACATTAGTAAACTATGTATAATTTTAGGGTTAAGACACTATACATATTGTTTCTATTATTATAGTGTTCTTTAATGTTTTATATTTTCAATTGTCATTATCATGACGTTGCATTTTACTTTTATATTTTTCTTTAATTAACGCACCAACAACAGCTCGTAATTTAGCTCATTTACTTATTTGTCCATCCTAAAGTTGTCTGTAAGAAATTGCTTATAGCGATAAGGCCGCCCATTGTGCAACATAATTTTATAGTGCAACTGTTTATAAAATAACCTTTGCTAATATTGGTGTACGTACCTACAATAAAGATAACTCTATCTATCTATCTAATATTTGCAGGCAAACTGTTTAGTAAGTAAGGTAATCACTTTTCTAGTATGCCATAGTTACTCTGGGGATGTCGTATTTAACCTGCAGATACGACCTAGTTCATATTTTATGATCCATAATAGTATAACGATCTCGACTGCAATGACTATTTTTAAGCAACAAGTATTCATGTTTTATTTCTTTCGGGCGGATTTTAGTTATTGTACAGTGTATGTCGCGCCAACATGTCCGCTGGGTGGGTTTTTGCCAATGAAGATACTTTATTGGCAATTTTCTGCCACGACAAACTGTGGCTTAGCTTGGAATGCAGGGTGAGACAAGGTGGACTCAGTTCACCTAGGCTTTTCAACCTGTTTGTAAACGATCTCATCGATGAGCTCAGCAGCACACGTGTTGGTTGCCATTTAGGAGATATTTGTGTAAACAACATATCATATGCCGACGACATGGGGTTGCTCTCACCAACGGTGGGGGTTCTTTAGACGCTTACTCGAGATCTGTAGTAATTATGCTTTAAAACATGGTCTAAAGTACAATATGTACCTAGAAAAGTGTGTACATGATCTTTAAGGCAGCCAGTGCGGTTTCTCATTACATACCTCCTATCACTCTAAACGGAGAGGCACTTATGAGAGTTGTTCAATTCAAATACTTGGGGCATCACGTTACCGACGGGCTTAAAGACGATGTAGATATCGACAGGGAGCGTAGGGCGCTGGCTGTCAGGTGCAATATGCTGGGCCGCAGATTTTACCGATGTAGCGGTCAAGTGAAAATAACTCTATTCAAAGCATACTGTCAA
Source organism: Hypena proboscidalis (assembly GCA_905147285.1). NCBI lineage: Eukaryota > Metazoa > Arthropoda > Insecta > Lepidoptera > Erebidae > Hypena > Hypena proboscidalis. The sequence continues at coordinate 7,667,104 of LR990132.1, forward strand.
AACCTATACTCTGGGAATCTGTGGACCAGCTACACGCAGCAGGCGATGAGTGCTCTTCGCGTACAGTATAATAACGCCTTTAGGGTGCTGTTGAAACTACCCCGCTTTTGTAGAGCCTCGGGCATGTTCGCAGATGCTAACACCACGGACTTTTTTGCGCTATTACGTAAAAGTCCTTATCGCTAATAAATAGAACGCAAGCTAGTAGCAACAGCGTTCTAAAGATAATAAGCGTGAATTGTATCTCATCTATAAACCATGCCATCTGATGAAAATTGGGTCTGTTACCTAAAGTAGTTAGATTTTGAAGTAATATAATTGTGTTGTATTAATGTGACTCAATGTTATGTGATGACTAATGTAATTTAATGTTGTGTTATGTGTTTAATCTAACAATTAAAAGTTCAAATAATGTTGACATTTAATTATATGGATTGTAATTATGTGAAATAAATATATTATTATATTCATTTATTAGCACACTGCATTAAGGTGCCACAGGATTAATCCCCAATTATTTTTGCAACAAGCCTCAATCTTGAATTCTTAAAGGTGATGTTTAAACAACATAATCTATACTTACGTTAGGACTCATTTGTGGCAAATACACTGGGGTGTCCCGTAATGGAGCGCCATCTTGCGCCGCCGCGAGCAGCAGCATTAGCCTAGCTTCTCTTGGATCCAGCTCACAGAAATCTGAACTAGTTGCCACCAAGTGCCCATGAATAATAAGACAGGCCCATCTACCTGTAACACTTTCTGCATAGTGGTCTAGAGCTTGCTGAAATTCATAAATTTTGTTTATATAAGTGAATTAATAATCATAACATTTTACCAAATAAAAACAAATAAATAAAATTGATGTGTCTGTTTTTAATGTCAAAATAACAATGTTTTTCACGGCTGGTATAGTTGTTTGCCTTTGCCTCAAATACAGTTTTTAAATTTTGTCTGTCTGTCAGCTAATCTTCTAGACAACTGAACTGATTTTAATAAAATTAAAGATGCTTTTATCCAAGATTTTTAGAAAAATTATAATATGTTAGACTTCAGGTATTGATGTGTAATGTATGACTCTCAAACTCACTTCCGCACCCAGCATTTTTTGTATTTTTTCTGATTACTACAATACCCTCCGTAGCATAAAATAATTATGTGTGAGACAAAGTTATTGAAAATAATACCTGTAACTGCTGAGCTTGTGGGCATAAAATACTTTGGATCAAATCCAGAACTAAAGTCGGAAGAGGGCTTGACAATGCATTGGGATCTAAAGATTCCAACAAATAATCCAGTATGGGATAACATTGTCTAAGATCTCTTTTCGCTTGGTCTATGTTTTTTAAATTCTCTAGTTCTTTTAGGCCAATGCAGAATATCATAGCATCATGTACACAAGATAGAAGGAGTTCCAAGTCACATTCTAGGCCTCCAGTTGCTATGCCAATCAATGTGACACTGCAACAAAAAAGAAATGGTGGTGTACAATATTTACACTGTTATCAAGTGATAAATTATATAATAAATACACATATATCTTCGAAAAGACGAATCTTTACGATTTATCGACAGAGGTGTGCCGTGGGTTCGAACCTGAGACTTTTGCCTTCCCAGTCCTATGGTCTCCCACTTAGCTATCGCTTTAAATCCTTACCTTTTACAATACTCTTTCCAGAGTACTGCTCCATTATCAACAGCTGTTTGAATCATAGACAGATTGTGGCATTTGCTAAACATGTTGATGCCATGTAATGAGGCAATTGTTGAAAATTGTACCTGAAACAAGCTTTAATGTTTTAAAAATACATTTAGAGAATTACAATACCTCATCATCATCCTCCTGCCCGTATCCCAATTACTTACGGTCGGCACGATAAGTTATATTTTTTCATATCTTCTTCGTCATTTCAGCACAGTAGTATAAACCCACTTGCGTCTGATCCAGAATAAATGTATTCAAGTTGTTAATTAAAAGTGGAGAATAAACATTATTTAACTAACCGTTATATAATACCAAATATTATTTCGTTCGACAGTTATTAAAAATGTTGTAAACTTTTTAAAAGTTTTAAGTTCTACTTACGCTTTCAATGTTTCCACGTTTTCTTGAAAATATAGGCACACCGCTCTCAGTAGCTACAGCTATAACAATTACAGACATTTAAGCTGTTATAAAAATAAACTTTCATACATAATACTTGAATATTTTATTCTCTGAACTTTTTAGCTAACTAAAGTAAAGTTTCTTTTTTTTACTTGAACTTTTGTTTGATGATTGTTGACAGATACTGTTGACTTGACAGCAATGACAGTTCTCTATATTGTCTACGTTAGTAGGTACCTATCTTGTCTATGATATTGTGGAATAGCCTTATATTTTATGGATAGCTTATTTTTTGACAAGGGTTATAAGCTTGGATGAAGGATAGTACTACTCTGAGGTTATAAGATATAAAACAATAAGCTACCATCAATAGGAGCGGAGCAGAAGTGAAATATATCACAAAAACGGGCGACGATAGCGGAGCAGCACGTAACGTAGGTATATAACGTGGAGAGCAACTAACATATTTAATATAACATAACATTCACGCATTTAAAGCAGAGGTTTATAACACCCACATTTAATAGGCAGTGAGCCTATCCCCATCCAGCGGGCACAATTCCAACTGTGTGCTGCTATTTAAGAATTTCCTGACAGATAAAATTTCAAATCACACTATAGGCTGACCGTTTAACTGAGTCCTCGCCTGCGCGGTACAGGGGCGCGGAAGTATGACGACAAAGGGGACTGAAACAGGTGCGGGCGGTGGGCGCACTTAATGAAATATACAGGAGATGAAATGCACCAAGATATTTCCTAAGATATGTGACATAGGAAATAGTGATTTATCAAATGAAAAATAGTTAAGAAGATACAAAATTTTAATGAACTTATGTACGTAAATAAAATAATTGAGAATAAACTATTATACTATTTGTTATCTAAACATATAATTAAATCGTAAGAAAGTCAAAACTTTTTTTGGGTCCAGTTTCTTTTTTCTGAAATATAAGTATACGTTAAAAGCCATTTGCTTGCACTGACTGTTTATTTTATGTCCGAAGATTTTTCGATTCATCTTGAGATTGTTATTACATGTGTACCTCTCACAAGGTGTCTGCAACAGTCAACACATGCGATCGCTACCCATGTAGCGAACTAAATGAACAATTACAAAAATTTTCCCACCGCCCGCACCTGTTTCAGTCTTCTTTGTCGTCAAACCCCCGCGCCCCTGTACCGCGCAGGCGAGGACTCAGTTAAACGGTCAGCCTATAGCTCGACCCAGTAATCGAACCGGTAAGAGGCGCAAACACTAAGACTAGACTAACGAGGCAGTTTTTGTTCATTATATCGAAATCCATGCCGACGAAGTCGCGGGTAACAGCTAGTAATGTAGTAGAATTATCATATTCAGACAGATCTAATAATTTACTGCCCCACGTCCTACTATCTTTCTTTGTTATTATAAACGTCAAAACGTAAAAATAAAATAAGATAGTCTTTCACTTCTTCAAAGTTGGAAAATTACTAAAATAATAAAAATAACTCAAAATAACTCTTCATTTCAGAGAGTAGATAAATAAAAGTAGATAGGGATAGTCGAAAAATATGGGAGCTACTTAGTCGGTATTAAACAAGGTCAAAACAAAATCGGTTAAATAGATAGACGTTGTAATTAAATATTTTTATAATAAAACAAAACAATTTAATAGATATTATAATATTAAAATTATAGATAGGTATAAGTACACAGTACACTTCAGATCTTTTTATAAGTACAAAATTATAATTAAAAATCAAGATACATAAATCACTAGCCAAAGTAGCAAAAAAAACAGTTTTATTTTATACCTGTTTATAGGTACCTAGGTACTCTTACATTGTTACCAGCAGAGCTCTGCACGGTATTAACCATGTCACGACGATCTTACAGCTCCGGCTTCATGAGTAAAGGCGTGATGTTAAAATGGTATGAAGGCTAAAAAATATTTATGAATTTTATTTGGGTATCAAATGACTGAATATCCTTGTTAAAAAAAACCGGCCAAGTGCGTGTCGGGCCACGCGCAGTAGGGTTCCATAGAAAAATATTTTTAATTTTACTTTTTAACTAAATGGCGTCCTTCAGAAAGGAAATGTTTGTAGTACACGAAACCAGCTAGCACGTATGACGAGATGTATGAATATTGAGGAAGCGAAAGAAGTATGTAAGGAGCGAAGCACATGGCGTTCCATCGTCTCTGCCTACCTCCGTGGGATAAAGGCGTGATTTTATATATGTATTATGTATGTTTATTTATGTTTCAAGAATTTTGAACGAAATATTCTGAGTAACTGCATCTGACATTTCGGACCCCTATTCCTCTTGAACTAATGAAGTGAACTTATCCGCTATAGTTTTCCTTTAAAGTTCATTACATGTACTACCGACACAATTTTTTTCAGATTTTAGGATCCAGTAGTTTAGCTTTTAGAGGGGGGGGACGCCCTACTCGAACAAAAATTTGCTCTTTAAAGTTAATTATCTCGCAAACGGATCCCTAAATCAAAAAACTGTCTTAGCAACCCCTAAACGTTTTTAAAAGTCCTATCTAACAATACCCCACACTATGGGGTAGGCGACAAAAAAAAAAAACATCCCTACTATACATGTAGGGGAGCTACCTGAAAAAAAAATATTTTTCCAAATTTTACTCTACGACTTTCTTTGTTTAGTTAACATACATGTTTATGCAAAATTTCAGTTTTCTAGCACCAACTGTTTCGTCGCTAAGCCGTGGACAGACAGACGGACATGGCGAAACTATAAGGGTTCCTTGTAGGTACTACGGAACCCTAAAAATAATGAATATCGGTAGAACATTTATGGTTTCAGATTATTGCATTTCGGCTACTGTAATAACGCCCTGCAAGGAATACGCCGAATTACCATTATCGCTGTTCACATTCATTATGTCATCGTTGGTCCCGTGCGCGTGGGTCCTGTTTTTATCCCTGGTACGGAACACTAAAAAGGTAAGGTATAAAATGTATGTACTCTAATACACTTTTAAGCATTATCTTGACGGTACCTAACTTATTTAGTTAGTATTAGATAAATACTATATTATTGTGCCCATTTATGGAAATACATGTGCTATCATAGAATTTAATAAAATGTAAGTACATTGCTTTATGATTAAGTAACTAATAAATTGAAACGCAAGTAGATATATATTTTAATTTACAAACTTATGCCTATATAGCATATCTACTTACATTAAGTGTCTACTAACTTGCTATAAATACCGAGTAAATACGTAGGAGTTTTTATTTAATTCTACTCTATGGTAATAACTTAAATATGAGTAGTTTGTCCATTTTCTGCTTGTTCCATTTGTGTGGAGTTGGCTGAAAAAATATTTTCTACATTAAATGGATAAATAATAACATTCTTATCATATAGATATAATACTATAATATATTGTATATCGAAGAGTTAAAAGCCAAATGAACATGGGGGTTTGTCTTAGTCTGGGTTTTCCTATGTATAATAAGTATGTATTTACAAAAGAAAAGTATATATGTATTAGTATCAGTTATTCTAGTACCCATAGTACAAGCTCTGCTTAGTTTGGGACTAGATGGCGTTGTGTGTGAGTTGTGAAATATTTATATTTATTATTATATTTAATTAAATTAATTACTTCGGCAAAAAAGTAAAAAAAAAAAAAAAATAGATTTTATATTTCCTCCTAGAACTCTTTAAGAGCAATAAAGATACGAAAAAAAGAATAATAAAGATTTACTATAACAGTATAACTGTAACATTTTGCAGTAAGTACCTATATATTTTTTAATGTTTTATTAATATTTACTTACGGTCATTCTTTTGGAGTAACCTTGGACCTGTTATGGCAATCATCAGGGCTCCCAGGGGCGCCGATATGACAACGCTGAGTACACTCACTGCCAGGAGAGCTTTGGCGTAATATTCTTCGTCTTCCTTGGCTGCACCCGTTGTTTGTCCATTGTTGACTAAATCTAGAGCTGCGGGACCCAGTGCTGCCTAAAAATGTAGAATTTTATAACTAATGCAATGCAACAATTTAAGTTATAAAAATTTTGGACTAAACATGGTTATTTTCTTACTAAATAAAGATATCACGGGATATTTACCATGTATATTTGTTGTAGCGAGTTATTTCGATATTTTGCAATCTCTTTGTCACTATAAAACTGATAAATAGAGTTTTATCGTGCACAAAGAGATTGCAAAATCGCCGAAATATCGAAATAACTCGTTACCCGTGATATCTAATATTTAGTAATATCAGTTTTATATATTTAAATAACGCTAGTTTTAAACATGAGATAGATTACGATTATACGATTGTTAGGTCGTGGGACTCGTGGGTTCGAATCCTAGAGGAAATTACACCACCGCTGCACCGCCCCGAGACGCTGCGACGGCGACGTGAAACAAAAGCAATTAATAAATAAATATGCTTAAAAAAAATAAGGAGGAAAAATGGAGTAAGATTGTTGCAAATTGATACCCAAAACGAAGTAGAGGTAGACAATAATGCAGATGTGAAGACGAAATAATGATGACAGCGGATATTGCAGAATTGATATTAGATATTGCATATTGGAGAAGAATCACAAGTGATAGAACTCATTGGAGAGAGTTAGAGCAGGCCTTTGCCAAGAGACTCTATTTAAAGGTAAAAAAAATATCAGTATAGTTGTATAAGTTATTCAAATTATGAAATACGGGTGTTACTCACGTAATATTGGTCTATTTAGTCGACCGCAGTTTCGCCTATACCACATCTGTGCCTATACTACCGCGGTCGACTAAATAGACCAACATTACGTGAGTAACACCCGTATTTCATTATTTGAATAATGTTACAAACTCACATCAGTTTTAATAAAAATGTTGTATAAGTGTTTAGATTTAAGATATCAGTGAAATGATTTTTGTTTATTTATCTTATTTCTCAGTAATAAAGGTAGTAATAAAATTTTATTTTTATTTTTTTTATAAATAAATAAGGTTAGCTGGAGAGAACAAGAATTACCTACTAGTAATTTATATTTGCATTGTGCTTTAAAATTGATAACATAAATAAATATCTCACAACTTACACATAACGCAATCTAGTCCTAAACTAAGCAGAGCTTGTACTATGGGTACCAGAATAATACTGATACTAGTACATATTTATATACTTTTCTTTTGTAAATATGTACATACTTATTATACATAGAATATGACGTACCTGAACGGTAGCTTTCGCCATCCAAGTAAGGCCAATAAAGAGTTTTTCTTTGCTGTTGAGTCCACAACCGAAACTGACTAAAAACGTGGCAATTACTCGTATGGCCAGACACGATAGAAGGCAAATGGCACCCATTTTAATAACTTGCGGGTCTAAGGCACTTATCTGAAACGTATAAAAATATACCTATATATTTTGCATTAAATCTTCCATATTTGTAAATAAGATTTGATCCTTATAATCAGCATTGTCGATTAATACCAAAATGGTTCTAGTTTTTTTAATTTATTTTAATTCAGCTGGATTGATTACCGGTTGACTCATCATTTTTTCAAAACCTTATTAAGTAGTAAGAATTGTTTCGTAATAAAGTATTGAGCAACATTATTTACATAACAAAACATAACATCACGCCTATATTACCTAGAAGGGTGTGGCAGAGGTGTTCAACACCCACACTTCACCTGTTATTATTATTAAGTTAATTTAGCCGGGAAATGCCGACTAGTTTCGAATCTATTACGTAGATTCATCAACTGGGCAGTTAATCGCGTTAGATCTTTTATGTTTAGGTCCTATGTGTGATCTTTTATGTATAGGTGCTCTATCGCCATCCACCGGACACATTTCCAACTCCATGCTGATATTGTGAACTTCCTGACGGAAAGTTTACAAATAACACTTTGCCCGACCCGGGAATCGAACCCGAAACCTCGCGGTGAAAGACGCTTAACCATCGAGGCAGTGACCACTAAACAAACATTATTTTCAAGTGCAAATGTTCTTAGTTACAAATATATATAGATCTATCTTTCTATTTGACTGATTTAAACTTCATTATAAGAAAAAAAAAAATGGTAGGTCCTAAAAGTTCATGATTGATCAATGCAATCAATGCAAGAAAAGAAAAAGGAATAATAATAATTTATTGATTCTTTTCTCTTTTCGATTATCTCATCTACCTAAATAAGTCGGTACCTTACCGTTACTTGCGCTCCAGTGAATGCAAATAAAATTGGCTCGAAAAAAATCCATAATATTCTGAAGATGTTGCACACTGGATTCTTATTTACAGGCCATCCTTGTTTCTCCCAGAAGAATGCCGCTACAAAACCAGAGGATACGATTGCAAGAGGTCCTGAAAGTGTACAATATTGTTATGTCTGTATTTGTATTTATAGAGTTTTTGTGCTTTTGTTTGTACCCAATAGGCCCGGCAACTACAGGGCCGATCTTGACGGAAATTAATGTAGAGTTAATTGAAGAAACCCGAAAAAACGTTAAATTTTCCTTATTAAGGAAAGCAGGTCTTGTCAATTAGCATTCACTTTTTTGAGAATAAATAATTATTATTATGTATTATTAAAAAAAATTGTAATACTTATAGAATGCCATATATATATAATATATACATAAGCCTCCTGAAAATTGCGAAAACGAGTATATTTATAGCTTGAAAATATAAAGAAAAATAAGAAAATAAAAAGTTGCACTACATATTTGTATTACATATTTGCAGACTTGAAATTAAACAGCACAATAAGTGCCTTTTTATAATTTCCAATGTACCTATTCATATCCAGCAACAGCTTTTCTTTACCTGCACCACTCCATCCGATCATGCTTGATATGAAGTAAGAGAACAGTCCACCGAGAAGTAGAGCCAGAAACCTTAAAGGGACAACGTAGGTATCTTCTTTCTCAGGAATATAGGCCGTCAAAGCTCCCCATAGTGATCCCAGAACAATGCCGGCGACGATGGATAATGGACCCTGTAATGAATTGCATTAATCAATAATTTTACATTGGAAATAATATAACACTAGCAGCCCTGTATACATGTCCCACTGTTAGGCATGGGCCTCTTCTCATGGGGAGAAGGGTAAGGGCATAGTCTACCACGGAGGTCAAGTGCGGATTGGTAAACTTCACACACCCTTGAGAACTTTTAGACACTCTCAGGTATGGAGGTTTCCTCAAGATGTTTTCCTTCACCGTTAACGCACGATAATTGTCATGAGAAATAAACACATATCTTCAAAAACACGAATCTTAACTATTTATTGACAGGGATGTGTGCCGTGGCATGGGTTCGAAACATCGAACTCGAAACCTACCACTTTGCAGTCCTACGTTCTTTCACTCGGCTACCGTTGCTCATTGTAAAACTATTCTCTAAAATGAGCGGTTCTGTCTTTTTATAATCAGAATCCTTTCCTTCAAGAGTTCCCTCATATTCGATGAACTAATGTTCAAAATTTTTATTAATCTAAGATAAACTTACCTTTATGATATTGAAAGTAGCTGATCCAGAGGAGAACATAGCATTTAGAATAATAGCAAATATGGCAACACTAATGGAATCGTCTATCGCTGCAGCAGCTACAACTATGGTTGGAATACCCTTGGACACCCCGTATCCAACATCACGTAGTCTAAACAAACAAGGGACTACCACAGCTGGTGAAACTGACGCTATCATCGAACCTAAGAGAAATCCTGAAAGCAGAATAATAGACAAGTTAAGTTATCACAAAAATTATGAAAAAAAAAATTAAATACCTAAATTTAAACTGTTTATTTCAAAAACAAATTGCAAGTTGATTTACATATTATAACACTATAATATATAATCTTAAAATTAAAGATTGTTATAGCTAATTCTATAGTGTCACTTGAGTATGGTTTTTGTTTGTCTACAGTTCTTATTTTCTAGGTTAGTAACAACAGATTTTGGCAGTCTATTCAAAACTGTAGGTAACAAGTAATGCCACACTCTTGCACCATACTCATTGTTATATTTTGGCTTTTCATATGTTGGTACATTCAAAGGATTACGTAAGTTATTAGGTCTGACATATTTAGTTAGGTCACACATGTTGTTATTGTACTGCATAACAATTGCTAAGTCAGCCTTATCGAATATGCTCATAACTTTACAGTAATGAAATAAGTTATGGTAATTATCTTTATTTTGGTATTTTATTTTTAGTGGCATGATTCTTATACATCATAAATTATGCCTAAGTATTAGTTTAACTTACCCCATATCCAAGGTAAGTACAAGAGGTAATGTGAACTGACGGCAATAAGTATACATTCGACTAGCCATGGGAGGAGACCCAGTTGTAGAACGGCTGCGTAGTGCTTTCTCAATACCCCTGCGTCCAATCCAAGGCCCGCTCGGGTTAAAATGATAACTAACGCTATTTTTCTGAAAAGGTAAGTAGAAAATATAAAGCATACTAGCCAGTTTATTCTAAGAACCTATTCTTCTAGCAGGTTTAAATAAGAACATTTTCTTGAAAATTAATCTTAAAGAGAACTAGGTTCTCGGAGCAATGTATGTAAATGTCTTCGAGGTAGTAAATTTACCTGAAATATAATTTACAAAAACTCACTCACCTTAAATCTTGATTAAGTTTTTTGTACTCGTCTGTCATATGGACTAGTTTTAAATTCTGGAATAATATCCCAGTAAGTAGCATGCCTATTAACGCTGGCAGGGTAGTGACTTTGAGCCAGATCCATCCTACTAAATATGCGACTATGACCATCAGTGTCATGCTTAGGAGCTCTCCTTGCAAGCCAATTGACTCCCCGAGCTCTGAATATAGGATGCCCCATGTGAGAAGAACTGAAAGGGGAGAAAAAGTTGTTACTCCTCGTCTACATTATAATTTGAGCTGTGAAAATAAACTCAAATATGTGATGTTATAGTTAGACAGCTCTGAAACACATAATTAGGAAGACACAAGTCTCGAAGGTAACTAATATTCGCCATAATCTATACATATAAAAATGAAACCCGTTTTCCGTTGTCACGACATAGCATGAAAACGGCTTGACCGATTTGGCTGATTTTTTTTTGTAGGTTTCTAATACTCTGTACAAGGTTCTTACGGAAAAAAATATTAAGAAAATCTCTCAGAAAGATTGAAAAATATACATTTAATTTTGCATATTTTGTCCTTCTCAGGTATGACGAGACCAGGGAAATAGGTATTCATTTTTATATGGAGGATATTATAGATTCCAGTTCAAATTGAATAGTTAAAATAAAGTAGTGCAACAAATTTACGCTAAGGCGATACGAAGTTCGCCGGGTCAGCTAGTGTTATATAATAGTGTTAATTAAATGTATCAATAAGTATGACTAGAGTGAACGAGACGCGAATGAAATTGTCCTTCGCAAGTTTAACAACTATAATGTATGCCTAAGTCTTGGTTGATGTCACTAAGTTAATATTTGTACATTATTTTACCGTTAGTTTAACTATGAAGTAGACATAGCATTACTAGTTTAATTCAATATTAGTTCTATATCTATAAGCCTGTATGAATAGCCTTGGCAAAGATAACTTTGCCTCTGTTTTCGGTTTTAACGATTTTCAATATAATCTGATAAAGCAGTTTGCTTTACCCGTGTTAGAAAGGTAATGCTACTTTTTAAGAGGAGTATAGTATTATATATCTCATAATGCACAAGTCCCATGTCCATTAAAATACGTAATTCTGGAAGTTTTTTTTCTTTATAAGAGACAAGCGTTTGATTTCTTTCGGCTTTCCATCGCGAGTGAATTTCACTCGATTTTTTATGTTTGCCAGCATCGTCTTTCATCGCTATGATAATCGATATCGTTATTGATTGTGAATTGATATTGTTTTCAATCAAAGCATATTTTACAAATCCACATCCTCGTTATTTATAGTCAATGTAATGGTAATAAACTTACAGAACATAATAATGCAGATTTGTTGGGCCGTTTGTCTGTACGTGGAGAAAAATGGAAATGGAAAGAGCTTCGACCACCACGATGGCTGCCATGAAGGACTGGTATCCTCTTGATGACATCGTCGGAAGAAAATTTCCCACCAACTGCGAATTATGTGGACTAATACAAACATAACATAACATCACGCCTATATAACCCAGAAGGGTATGGCAGAGGTGTACAACTCCCACATTTCACCTGTTGTGTTTAGGCCCCATGGCATGGGCCAAAAGTGTTATTTTGGGGTTTGTCCACCAGGAAGTTCTCAGCACTGAGTCTGAATTCTTGCCTAGTCGATGGCGATAGGCTGCCTCTCTTGATATAGTGTAGTGGTTAAACATACACCTCTACCACAATTTTCGGGCTAATATCGGCGTTATGTAATATTTGTAAATTTTACAGCAAAAAATATGTACCTATAACACATTTAGGTACCATCAGAAAAGTTTCCCGCATGCTCACTTTAGTACATAGAAAAGAAGAAAAGAAAAAACAAAACAAAAAAAAAAAAAAACGTATGTTTTTGATAGTTACCTGTAACTATGCTTTTGCTGTTTTTCCTCATTGTCATCTGTGAAAATAGTTATCAATTAGTTTTAAATCTGAGTTTTTTTTTGCTATCATGCAGACAATTCACACGCAGTATAGCTAGTAACAGATAGTGGTAGAAACTAAAGTAGGTACATTTGATTAAGAAGACATATAAAGTTAAGAAAGACAATGGTGTTGAAGCGATGCGTGAGTGCGTTAATGTCCTCCATGCTATAGCTATGTGAAATGAAAACTTTTTAAATAGTGTGAATGGAATAATTAGCTTTTTAATTATAATGTTCGTTTTCTTTGTCAACTAACTCAATATGCCGTTTTGATAGCATTATTACTTAAACAAGTTAAAATTGTTTGAATTTTGGACAAAGTTATTAAGAACTAGCATTTTTTTTTTGTAATAATAAATCTTTATTCTATATTAGACAAAAGAGGGTATAATGACAAAAATATACAAGCGCTGGCCACCGCGATAGCACAGTATAAATATGTAATATTTATACTGTGGCGATAGTATTGACCTTGTTGCGGGTACCATACCAGTGTCTTCTCCAACATTGTACTGTATCACGACATGCCACAAGCGACTTATGTAGGTATCTACTTATTTTATTTAGCAACAACATGTCTGTTATAAAATAAAGTATATGACTTATGAATTGCTACGTTTTATACAAGAATATACAGATTGTATGCGTAATTAACATCGTTACAAAAAGGTTTACTAGTGATTCAGAACATAATTCAAAGATCCATGGTGCTAACATTTTCATTGCCACACATCGGAAAATAGATCTTGCAAAAGAATAAGCTTGGGATTACATCTTTAGGCACATGATATTAAAGCTAGATAGTGGTAGAAACTAAAGTAGGTACATTTGATTAAGAAGACATATAAAGTTAAGAAAGACAATGGTGTTGAAGCGATGCGTGAGTGCGTTAATGTCCTCCATGCTATAGCTATGTGAAATGAAAACTTTTTAAATAGTGTGAATGGAATAATTAGCTTTTTAATTATAATGTTCGTTTTCTTTGTCAACTAACTCAATATGCCGTTTTGATAGCATTATTACTTAAACAGGTTAAAATTGTTTGAATTTTGGACAAAGTTATTAAGAACTAGCATTTTTTTTTGTAATAATAAATCTTTATTCTATATTAGACAAAAGAGGGTATAATGACAAAAATATACAAGCGCTGGCCACCGCGATAGCACAGTATAAATATGTAATATTTATACTGTGGCGATAGTATTGACCTTGTTGCGGGTACCATACCAGTGTCTTCTCCAACATTGTACTGTATCACGACATGCCACAAGCGACTTATGTAGGTATCTACTTATTTTATTTAGCAACAACATGTCTGTTATAAAATAAAGTATATGACTTATGAATTGCTACGTTTTATACAAGAATATACAGATTGTATGCGTAATTAACATCGTTACAAAAAGGTTTACTAGTGATTCAGAACATAATTCAAAGATCCATGGTGCTAACATTTTCATTGCCACACATCGGAAAATAGATCTTGCAAAAGAATAAGCTTGGGATTACATCTTTAGGCACATGATATTAAAGCTCTAGGCGCGAAATTTTTGATAGAAAAATCGAAAATTCCAAAGTTAAAATAATTAAATAAAATAAAATTTACACGGAAATTGCAAAATGGTCAGCGCGTCGCAAATATGGCGCCATTTTTTTATTCTGCTGTGTACCTTACCTACTAGTAATTCAATTTTAGTTCTTCGCATGGAGATCATTAATGATAGATCATCTATTGTAAAATGATTAGGAATATTGTAAGAAATACCCATTATAATAAAAAAAATTGTATAATTAAATATTCACAAATCATTGAAACAATTAGTTTTACAATAGATAATCCAACATAAAAAAATAAAATAAAATCGTGCATTATCATCGTTAACAAAATTTGTTTACCTACGAACGTATAGACACGAACACCTACACCTATAAACACATAAATGTATGAGACTATATATTATTACACAAACACATTTTACAACAAAAACAGTTAGAGAACAATACAAACAAATAAAAAAATAAAAACAATTCTGACCTGTTGCATCTTGCTTTTGTTCCATGTCTAAATCTATATAGCCCGAACGCTTAGCTGAAAACATTTGAAAAACGTTCTTGATAAAAATATATGAATGAAACAGTAGTCTGTCTGTGATAGACAGGTTTGATTATTGTGATATGAGTGAGTTTGAAACTGATATGATAACGATGCGTTATCATTGGGGTAATTAGATCGTTGAGGAGTAAAAGGTATTGTATATTTACATTCTAGGACTTGTCCTAAATCTATACTGCACCGGCAGAAGGTATTTTTGAGCCCAAATATCAACTCTTTCAGAGGCTTGTATAATCAAATATTAACTAAATAAATGCAGTGTACTGCACAGCACAGCTAAAGAAAAGAAAATAAGAAAGATACAAGTTGTGATCTATACAATAAAATTGTAAATTTGCCATTGATGTCTGTCCATAGAAGATATTTAAAAAAAAAAAGTTAAAAAAAAAACAGACTAAAAAAAGCATTTAATAACGCATAAAGTCGAATAAATAGTTTTTAAAACTGTGCTGAAAAAAAATATGACTTTATTGTATGGCTGTACGCGCATCACGTTAAAAATACTGCATGGAATTAGATGCAGTTTTCAAACTTGTAGCTGGAGGTCTAACACCCAAGATGGTGATTTAGGGGTTGCAAGTTTAATGGCAAGTTAGAAATTGTTTAAGGAAATTGTACGACATCTTGCAAAACATAAATCTATATATAAATGAATATTAATCCCTATTGGACACGGCATCATGCGTGAACGGCTAGACCGATATCGCTGATTCTTTTTTATTGTTTTTGTTAGAAGATGGTTTTTAAGAAAGCAAAATTGTCAAATTTGCGCTGAAAATTAAAAAAATCTAGAATTAGGTATTCTACCACAATATTAAATTTTGAAATGATTCGGTAATGTAGCTTTTGACAATATAAACTTTTTTAATGTAACCTAATGGGGTTTGCCATAACATTGACAGAATACATGTAGCAAAATATCGTTAAATAGGATGTATTCATAGTTAAGACAGGACAGCGTTTGTCGGTTCAGCTAGTTAAATTTGGGGTTAAAAGTGTAGGAGGGAAGTTCCATAATTTTGTAGGCATGGAAATTTAAATTCCACGCGGACGAAGTCGCGGGCAACAGCTAATATGTAATAAAATAGTGTTGTGACCATTTGGCTGATTCAAGCACGAACTATTTAGGTAAACGGTAACATTTTGAACTTTCACATAGGTTCTTGGGCGTGTGAAACTTACCTGAATGCAAAACAATGAACCTTTTTTACATCATTTGTTTTATTTCACACACATTGATATATATGTTTTCATGAATAGCAGTTAATTAAAAGCTCTACTACAGACGCGAAATTATTCATAAAATCAATGAAATAGACGATTGTTCACGAGTGAATAAAATTATGTAGCGTGTTGGTCCAAATTTGTTTATAAACTGGCAATAAACTTGGACTACATCTGATTCTGTTACGTACACATACGCCGGCTGAAGTCAAAAGTCAACAAGATAAATGAATATGTACAGTCATACAGTAACAACTTAGCAGAGCACGTGATTGTATTTGATCTGGTAACAGAACTAAACACATAGATTAACTATAGTAGATTTTCTGAATTAGGATGTCTATTTATACTTACTAATATTATAAATGCTCCCGTCTGTCTGCTATTTTTTTCTCTTTCCTCTTTTATTTTATAAAATTTCGAGTTGACAGGGAGAGGTCACAGTGCCTTTTTTATTTTATTTTTTTAACGTGGGGAACTGCTTTATGCTCTCAGCGTAGGGGCACTGAAAAGGTTATGTTGGACTCCCGCATGGCAGGAACGTGGGAACGCTGCCTGCATGTTCAGCGCACAAGTAGGTTTATGCAGATTACAGGAAACCTTCTTTAAACAAAAGTATCACTAAAACAGCATGAGTCATCCTGTTACATAATTTCAAATTATACTATTACTTATCAATTTATACAATTTTAATAAAATTATGTTCTATGTTATACAAATTATAATTTAATCCCATTTTTTTTATCTTAATTATCCAATAGACTTATTTAAATTGTTAATATTTTATATTGTAATGAATTCAATTTGTAAATAATGTTATCATAAATTTATGTACGTGTAATTTTAATTTATGTTAATTTTTATGCATGTGTTTTATTGGTATTAATATTAATATTAGATAGCGTTTATTAATATGATATTAACTTCACTTTGTCTTTGAAATATTACTTTGTTTTAGAAAGTTGCAATTTGTTCAAGTATTAATGTTTTATGTATTTTTTTTAATCATGTACCTTTTCAAATGTAACACATTTTATTATGATTAACTTTCATTAAATTCAATTGCATGTTATTTAGTTATTTAGTTAAAACAGATATTATAATTATAATGTTATCGCAAAATAAACTGTAAGTGCTGTGCACACCTTTAAGTGACAAGTTCACCTAGCATATGAATGAATGCATAAGATTATCTGCCTAAAATGTCATGTGAATTGTCGTTGGAGTGCCATAAATAAATAAATAAATAAATATTGATTCAGATTATTTCAGATTACATTGGCCAATTTTTTTTTCGTATAACTTTCTGGCTTCGGGTTCGGGCAAAAGTGTCATTAAGAATTGTCAGAAAATTCTCTGAATCAGAACGGTGTGTCTGGAGTTGTGCCCGGTAAAAGGAGATATAATAAAGTAATATAATGACATAATAATATGAAAATATTGAAACTAGAAATAATTATAATAAAATAGAAAGTAATTGAACTAATTTTTTTATTATACATGTCATTTTTATTTTCTTATAAAACCCTAAATAGCCTAAACGCCGCCGCGCCGTAAAAATGTATTTTGACGGTATTGAAGAGTAAGTTAAATGACTGGTGGAGTAAAATACATGCATTACCTACGAATATTTTAACTAACAGCTGCGGATGAACACCAATATTTTTCGAAGAGATTTAAGAGATTTATGTAACACTACCGCGCTGAATAACCTAATTAGCTGTCCATCAATATGACTCTCATACCTATTCGTAAAGCGTTACGTAGAGCTAGAGCTGTAGTAGTCTACGGCTCTACGTAAAATACTGATATTAGTTAACAGGTCTTCGCTGAGTTTTGGGCACTCTTGGGACACCTTGTATAATAAATATGCATTTATTTACACATGGCGATATTCTACAAAATAAATCTTAACTAACGCACAACGGTATTCGAATACATTTCACGTCATTCGGTAGGAGTCCGCAACTCCGCAACTTCATTATAGTGAAAACACTCCGGTGAATGACCTCGACAATAAACAGTATGACACTATAAACATAACCTAAAAAGGTGGAGCAAAATACTATCTAGCAAATAAGATATTTAGCAAACATAAATAATTTGGAATAATGCCAACAAATTTTAAATTAATGAAACTGAAATAAGCTTAGTAACAACAATTTTTTTATTGACCTACCTATATAATACTTGAGGTGTAAGTATCTACCGATATAATTCCAATCAACACGCAACAAAATGTTATCACAAGTTTTTAGGACATAATATCTTCTTTAATTTTACACTATTAACAATTTCATCTAAAGCAAAAAACGTATTGATTAATAATAATTAGTATTTCTCAATGTTTACATGATGTTTTCATTACGCACGATCGCGATGATTACGTTTAACTATGACGAACGGCCCTGTCTGCATGCAAAACATACGAATGAAAAAAGTACATTGATTTTCCGCTAGATGTAGCTAGTTTTCAACTTGTTTTAATTTGAAATTTAATGTTTTTATTTTACCAGTGTTGTTCTAACAAATTTGTTTATAAATTTTAATTTTATTCAGCGGTTTTCATGAAAAGATGTTTATGTTGTGTTTATTTATGGTTTCAGCAACTTAGAGGACAATACACAATAGTATAAAGATTACATTATCCACGATTAATAACCATGGCATATTGCCACTTGGAGCATGTGTTTATCAATTTAATTTGCCTACCCTATATCGAATATGGATAATAGGTCTCTACAAAACAAAACCTAAATAATGCAAGTTATGAGAGCGATGCAGCTTCAGACTTCGGAAGTGGGGCTTTTTACGACACAGGTTGTTACCTACTTTTGTTCAGTATTTTTTACGATACTACCAAACAATAAAAGGAATAACCAGTCATTATAATAATAAGTCTAGTCTACCAAGTGGTTTGGCACATTTAATGTAACTCCATCCAATTAAAGTACTATATATTTATTAAGGCTATGAATCATCCCCACATCCAACCATTCATAAACTTTCGCGTTTATAATACATCATGTCGAATTTATAGGATGGGATTATAATATTTATAGTGTTAAGTGAAAACGACTTAAATTTTATGATTATCCAGTCTAGTCTGATGACTTTCATGCTATACATGTACCTAACAGAGACTGATTGCCATATAAATAAAGAAAATAAAGAAGATGATATACATGTTAATTACTATATTATTATTCAGAGTAAAATACGGAATGAACCAAAAGTAACAATTAAACCGGCTTTGGCCTGAACTACAAAGTTGAGAAATAACTTTTCTCCGGCGTGCATTTCGCACTGTCACTAAAACAACCGTAGCGTGCAGACTGGCTCTAGGCAGTCTGACGTGAATGCCTGTGCGTCATTAAAAAAGTTTTGAAAATAAGAACGCTTTTAAAAAGTTTTGATTAAATGGCGGCATTTTTTAATAATTTTGTATAATTTTGTTTTGTGTTGTGTGTGACAATGTGCCTAATTAAATCTGGATTAATGTTCCTTGTGTTGTGTTCTACAACTTTATGCAAGTATTTTTTTTTTGTTGAAACAAACTATCTTGTGATTAGAGACTGTTGTAGTTAATCCATAAACGTTTCCAAAAAAGTTATAAATTTATTATAATGCAAATCAAATACCTAAAAACAGATTTTTCGGCCATATTAAACGTGTTTCATTCGCCTAACGAAATTTTCGATAACATGCCTGTTCCTTTTGAAACATTTTGATAAAAATAGGGCGAACAACACGTTCAATATGGCTGAAAATCTGTTCTTATTTGATTAGCATTAAGTATTTTAGGTACTTATTATAGATAGTACAACTTATTTAAAATTTAAGTCATTTGTAATCAAGAATACTTACCTAATTATCACATGATTTGCTTTAATAAATATTATCATTCATTTTACTCTTAGATATTAAGCACCAAATTTTTGATCCATCATCTAGTTGACCAAGTAAAAAATATGCTGAGAATAGATTCAAAATTAAATTGAACTTGATTAGATATTAAGTTTTTTTTACATTAGTTGGTAGATTATATCATAAAAAGTTGAACTTATTGATAGGTCTGTTATGTACTGCTATGATGCTCGCCTATTAATTTTATGGTCGTGAGTGGATGTGATGCATAATGGATTTTTTTCAACTGCAATGCATCATAGGACTGCAAAGTCCTTTCAAAGATATGTGTGTATTTATCATCATCAATTATTATCGCTGTCTTACTGTGAAAAATAAACCTGTGTACCAAAGAATGCTTAAAATGCTCGAGCCCGCAGTTGGCTAGCGTGGAAGACAATGACTTAAACGTTCTTATCATGAGAAAGGGCTCGTGCCCAGCAGTGGGACATGTATTCGTTACAGAACTGCTATGATTTATTGATATAATATTATACTTGGATATTTTTTAATGATACTAATAATCTCATAAATAATAAAATGTAAAAAAGAACAAAAAAGATACAGTCATTTTGCATACTAACGTTGGTCCCCATACTAGGCAAGCCTGTGTCTTGGGGGCCAGAGTTAGTTGTCTTATTACATATTCTTCCACTATGTAGTTATTTACTTAATATCCAGGATACTTAGTATTAATCTTGATCTTTGTTCGAGCAAAAGAAGTTACGATTCCTTTTGGTACGGACTCCTAGAGGTATATGGTCTGGCACGCACTTGACTAAATTTTTTTGTTGTAAGGTCCATTACGTCGGATTACGTAAACTCAGCGGTATTATTATTTTTACTCTTTTTCTGACTGACATATCGATTAAACAAATTTTATGGTCGGGTCCGTTATACCCAATAGTGAGAAAGTTTACGTTGTTCACTGATCCAAGCACCATTAATGTCCACTTTCCACAGTTGTTGTTTTGCTGCTAATCAGTTAGTATTATCAAGTCCACGTGGAAAGAAAGTATTGGTACGAAATGTTTGATAATAAAATAAAGCAAAAATAAACGTAAACCATAAAACGTGTCTTTGGTTTAAGGCAAAACTTTCATTTAATTCAATAATAACAAATGATTTGATGACTCATCGATTTATATGAACTGATACGAACTTTCTTAAAATAAAGATGTGTTTTACATCAGATAACTAGATATTGTAATACCTTTTGCACACGTAAGTAATTATATTATAAACCCTAAAATCTATTATATTTCCTTCAGACATTTGACTAAGAAGAAGATGTATGAAAGGAAAATACACATAGCGGAGATGCGACTTAAGATGTGTGGAGTAACAAGACAGGATAAAAATATGATATATAGTACCTATGTTAGACGAAGCCTAAAAGTTGCACCAGTGACAAAAGAGCTGAAAGAGAATGGTTTATCGTGTGATTCGTGTGTTTGTTTTCTTCGTACAGGAAAGACGTAAACCAAATTGAGTGAAAAATCAAATATATGAAAGAAAAGGGAGTGAGTGAGAGCGAGATGGCTGACAGAGAAGAGTGGATGGAAAATCTGATTTCAATTACAATAATTATTCCTTTTTATTACCTATGGTTTCTCATGGGAGCCATTGTCAGAACTGAGCCAAATTGAAATGGGACCACACGGGAAGCAATATAGCACAATGAAAGCTGGTTTCAAATAAAAAAAGAATCATTAAACTCGCTTCGCCCGGTCAAAGTTAAGAGGTAACAAACATAAAAAAAAAACAGTCTTAACTAACACCTTTAACAATTACAAAGATATCCTCCTTTCGCCTAATTATGTTAGCATGGCATTAACAGGAATTTTTTAATGGTTGTGATTATAGGTTACGTAGATTTGATTCAGATATACACATAAGACTTTACAATGTTGCTAATTCATAACTCTTTACATTGTTGCTGAATCGTAACTTTACACTGTAGCAAAATTAATGCAAGTAATTTGCGGTTCAACAGGAATAATCAATGTTCATAGTTGAAACTCTTCATTGATAATAACGAAAACTTTCTGTAAGCTATGAGCCGCTTTTCAGTTAAGGCGTCGTCGGTAGTACTTTCCTAAAGGGTCTCAATCGAAAGCTTTCAGAGAAAGTGTATAATTTCCAAAATGTGTTTCGAATTTGGCAACATCGTATTCCTTTCCTGGTAAGGTGGACTTAAGTATATGTTATTAGTGTTTTATTCAAGTTTATTTTGACTATTTCGTATTGTTTAATAATAGCAGCCCTGTATCTAGTACATATATATACTCTAACTAGCTGCCCCGCGCGGCTTCGCCCTCGATAAAATTTTGCCCTCGAAAATATTTTAAAAGTATTCTATGTCCTTCTCCCGGTTCTAAGCTACCTCCCCACCAATTTTCAGCCAAATCGGTTCAGCCGTTCTTGAGTTATAAATGGTGTAACTAACACGACTTTCTTTTATATATATAGATGCATTATACCCCAATCCATCTACCATTGGCATCTACAAACTATCGCCAGAATGCGTTTCTGTGGAGAGCGAGTAGCTGTTTAAACACACAGGCTAAAAAGTTAGATTTTGATATATTTGTGTCTAAAGTTGAATCAGTGAGACGGGTGCTCAGTCTGGATTTTTTCTCAAAATGTTCTAATGTTGTATCAATTTTAAAACATTAAAGAATGTAATTTTATTCATGTATAAGTTTATAGCCACACATATTAATTATTGTATTCAATTGTTTATCAGCGAAGACCTATAATTAGCTATATGTTACATATTATTAAGTATCATAAAATGTTATAACCTGCTGTTGGTCTTCCAATAAAATAAAATAAAATAAAATAAATAAAATACATGTCCCACTGCTGAGCCCGGCCTCTTCTCATGATGAGAAAGGTTAGGCCATAATCCACCACGCTGGCCAAGTGCGGATTGGTAGACTTCACAGACCCTCGAGCACTTTACTGCGATAATTTATTTGATAAATACACACATTATATCTTTGAAAAGAC
Source organism: Hypena proboscidalis (assembly GCA_905147285.1). Taxonomy (NCBI): domain Eukaryota; kingdom Metazoa; phylum Arthropoda; class Insecta; order Lepidoptera; family Erebidae; genus Hypena; species Hypena proboscidalis. The sequence continues at coordinate 7,690,047 of LR990132.1, forward strand.
GAATCTTAACGATTTATTGACAGAGGTGTGTGCCGTGGGTTCGAACCCGAGACCTTTGATTTTGCAGTCCTACGGTCTCCCACTCGGCTATCGCAACTATCGTCGTATTCGTACGAGTATTATTTACGTAAACAATAATAATTTTAGATGGCCTCATACTTTTTGTCCTATGCCAGTAGGTCCACATGCAATGCCCATGTTGCGTGATTTGGAGGATCATAAAGCTGTATCAATGTCAAAATATAATATTAACGAGCACATTGTTTCAATTTCAAACAATAACACTGAGTGTAAAAAACATAAAATGAAAGTAAAAGTGTATGTTCTCATCGCGATGATGGCATTATGTTAGAGCAATCACCCGGTTTTTTAATCTGATTGATCGATTACAATGATATCCGAACTTAGCACAAACATACTATTAGCATAAACAAAGCATGTGCATGAAAGGAGCCTCCCCGAGTGACGTACACAACGATTCCCTACGTCCGGCGCACCCTGGGCAATTCGCGAGTTCATCATAGCGAATTGGCTAATCCTTTCACCACGATGGCAAGTCAAAATAAAATTTGACTCACCCATCCGCACGACGAAGAAGAAGAAGAAGCATAAACAATGTGAGCATGAAAGGATGTTTGTCACTCTTAAGTCAAAAACTACCAAGTCGATTTTAATGCAATTTCCACACCTATCAAGTCAAGAAACTAAGATCTTCGGTACCAATTCATGGAATATTTGATATATACCAATGTTTACGATCTTCGTTGTCCATATTATAAGAGTAGCGTCTACATTATCATGTTATGTCACTAACCAGCACAGTTTTACAAGCTAATTCACTTCGCGTGCAGCCAAGTGCAGCTACCGGAGCAGTTGTTATCAACACCGGTCAAGTGCATACTCGATGACGCATAAAAAGTGGAACAACTTTCAAAGAATTTCAAAAAAGGCTTAAAAATACCGTTGCAATGATCCAGTGAAAAACGAATGTGGTTAATTCACTTTCTACTGAACGTATCAGAGTTAATACAGTTTTGTCTTTGCAATTTCATATATTGTGTACAAAGAAACCAGTATAATTCTAGATTAGTTTAATACTGAGTGGTTATTTTTCGTAGAAAGTTGTAACGATGCTGGCCTACTATAATAAATAATATTAATGAGATTTCTAAAATAAATATTCTTACTTTTTAACTGTCTTGTTAAAGTTTGTCTATTTTGGCAAGGCAATTTCACCCGCGAGCAACTAACGGTGACGAAATGACTTCTGTTTAAATAAATAATTATAATTATATACAAACAACATTGTTATAAATAATTATAAACAACAGTGGCACAATAGTAGGTTTCTGTTTTTCACTGATTCGACTAAATATTACCGTGGTGTGTAAGGTATTGCAGTTATATGTTTAAATAAATAAAAATTAAAATGACAAAATTAAGATATTCTTATTACAATATTCAATCCATGAATATCTTAGCAATCTTAATCATTTTCGTTTCATCATAGTTAATCCCATAATTCCATAAAATATTGACCATCTTAAATTAATTAACAGACCGTATAGATTTATTTTTATTCTTATTTAACTCGGATCTTCTTCCGAGCCTTTTGCCCAATAAGATTGGGGTCGGCTTTTAGTCTAACGGATTGAGCTGAATAACAGTATTTATTCTTATAGGTATAATAATATTTGTTACAAACTAGAACAAAATTATACATCATGAGGTAATCGTAGCTTATGTAAGAGTTACCGGGATAAAGGAAGGAAGTGTTATCTTACGACAATAAATTAGCTCGATTGTATACCTGTTATGCTGGCCAGTTGCGGTGAAAGCAGTCGCGGTGCCTGAGCTCTTCCCGCTACCCGCTACCAGTTTAAGTAGCTTCGAAAATACTTACTTTTGTTTTTAAATGTCGCATGTTACATACCGTCGTTGTCAAACCAAAATCTGCTATGTGCAGAAATCATAGTTTTGAGAAATTGACAAAAAAAGGTCTCCTGCATTCAAGGGATTGTAGGTAAGAGGTCGTCAATAAGAGGTCGTAGATCGTCATATAATGGTCATAAGCACATGACAGTTTTTTACCCGACTGCGTCAGAAGGAGGGTTATGTTTTTCGAGCGTATGTATGTATGTATGTATGTATGTATGTATGTATGTATGTATGTATGTATGTATGTCTATTTCTTTGGCACGCCCTACAGCCCAAACGGCTTGACGGATTTTGACAAATGAGGTGTCGTTGAATTCGTCGAAACAGTGATAGTGACATAGGCTATATAAATTTTCAAAATGGCGCCGGCAAATGAAAAAAAAAGGGGGGGAGGTATGGATTTTCTTTTCATCATAGTAATATGGGTATCAAATAAAAGGCCATGAAAAGACCATTTCAAAAATATATACTTCTTATCACATTTATATTACTGATTAAACACAATTTACCAATTTATATATCGGCACGCTCGCGCGTCCGAAGTGGGTGGAAGTTAGTTTGTATGTTCGCTCACGCTAATCTTAGAAACTGCCGGTCGAATTTGAATAATTGTTTTTGAATTTGATAGTTTAACTCACGATTAAGGCTCATTGATCTCAAAGAGATTTGATTTCTACAAATTAATAGATATAAAAAAAACATGTCGGTAAGAACTAAAAAGAGTGAAATAAAAAATAATTATTAAAAAAACAAAAAACCCGACTGCTTAAAAAAAAGAACTAAAAAGATAAAAACAAGTATAGCATTATCTACATTAAATTCATTAACAACAAATGAAATATGTCAAACTAAATTCTTTATGATGTTGCAGGCGGGGACAAACAATACTTTGTTACTACTATATAACTTCGTTTGTCACCGCCTGCAACATCATACAGAATTTAGTTTGACATATTTCATTTGTTGTTAATGAATTTAATGTAGATAATGCTATACTTGTTTTTATCTTTTTAGTTCTTTTTTTTAAGCAGTCGGGTTTTTTGTTTTTTTAATAATTATTTTTTATATGGTAGGATATAGCAGCGAACTATATGCAGAGGTTTAAAGTAGAAATCTTACAAAAGTGCACATAGCAGATTTTGGTTTGACAACGACGATACATACCATCTAATTTTATTTTTTGTATTAAAGCTGTTACTACATTAAGTAGATAATTATTTTTTTCTAAATTGGGTCGTCTATTTTAGGTAAATAGTCGATATCCAATAGCTCAATTGCGTTTTATGAGTGGTAAAACAAAGGCTAATTATCTGCCATCTTCAAGTTATTTAGTACATTGAAAAATATGAACGACAATTCTCGATAGAATGATGAATGATTGGTGGTGCTAAGCTCAGGCTAAGTATGCACTTGTAATTAAATAGCAATTTTGTATGGATATTCTTGTGATTTTACGTTAACATTCTTTAAATCTGGCCAATTTATAAACACATGAAGATCGATTGGCCTACCTGCGAACGTGTCCAATGATTTAATGCAAGTCTTAAAAAATGGAGAAGACTCTAGAAGAAAATTCTTTGCACCACCGACATACTCGGTTACTTTCGCAATAAAATAAAAGGACCAATTTGATTGCAGTGTCTGAAGCCGACGGTGATCTGATGTCGATGTTAGACTTCCGATACTTTCGATGTGTTATGAAGCGAGAGTGGAAGTGCCCCGACAGTGAAATCAACTTCTTCATGTATACGCCGTAAGTAGCATGCAGATTGCTTCTTTCCATAAATTAAATACTATTAAACCTCTCGTTATGTTAGCCATGCAGTCACCGGTGTTACGTAAGATGATTTAAATTAAATACCTACTACAGTTCTTCATGGGTTTTTTGTGTTCTTATTTATTAGCAGCTTGGTTTCGGTTCTGAAAGTAAGCAACTTTGCCGCCATAGAAATTACATGAATACGTACACTCTAAACTCAGAACACATTTTGAAAATCACATCACGGATCTACACAGGAATTGTTCTCAGTGCATTTGGGCAATAGTGTGTAAATTAATAAACAAATGAATAGTAAAAGCCCGAGAGAAAAAGGCTACATTTATGTAGGGTAAGTTCTGGCAATGTCTGTCGCTTGGCTCGTAGTTTTTGGTAGGAGATCAGCTACATTTAGAGACATTCAGGAAGTATTTTTTATTTAAGATAACTTCCTAGAGCTCATGCAGTTGTCACGCAAAAGTAGCACAGTTATTTTGGTTGACGTCTGGAACTTCTGAAGAAAATATTATCTGTCGGCTATTATCATAATTTTGAAAAGAGTATACAGAGACTGCAGTTGATATTCGTATAAGATAAAAAAATAAATTTAAAAAATATATTTATTTAATTACTCTTCAGAGAACATCCTCGCAAGCATTTCGTTGATCCCCGGCACCCGAAGCTTCTTCACTACTACGGGTGGAAGCCGACGAGGAAAAATGTGCTCATCATCCATGGCTTCAATGGCACCTTTTCAAAGTCACCCATGACTTTTATCAGGGATGGTAAGTTATTTTTTTAACTTACTCTGGATTACAACCTTCGTACATCATAGGCTGATTGTAATAAAGGCAATATGTGTATAGTATACCAATAATAATAATAAAATGTCTTCAAATATTGTGCTTTCTTTATAAAGTTATAAATTATATATCCTTTACCTGTAGCTTTGATGTGCCACAGTAATACGAATAAAGATAATTCTCATAATTACGAGTTTCTGGTATCATCGTCATTGTTGTGCGTAAAATGTTGCAAGCGATGAGAAAGTAATAAGCAACAATATTATATACTATCACTTTAAGTTGTAGTTACTATCAGTGTAGTAGGTTATGTTAGAACAAAATGTAAAGTTCATGAGTTCAAAATAATAAAATCGCTTTCTTGAGAACTCCACGGAAGACTTCTCTCTTCTGATCTTGAGATGATCATTATGTTAAAAATAGAACGTACAGTGCTGGGTTATATTGACGTTAACCAAAGTTATTCCTTTGATACCTTTGGGCAAACAATCATACAGCCATAATGCCTGTATACAATACTGATCAGTCAATTAATTATTAATATGATTGAATTAAGAAGAATCGGGTAAACTCGCTACAGAAATAAATATATCACACTACATACACACAACGCCATCTAGTCCCAAACTAAGCAGAGCTTGTACTATGGGCTAGTACCCAATAACTGATATTCATACTTATATACTTTTCTTTTGTAAATAAATATCTACTTATTATACATAAAAACACCCAGACCAAGACAAACCTCCATGTTCATGCACACAAAGATTTGTCTTGAGCGGGAATCGAACTCGTGACCTCGACGTCGCAGGCAAGTGCACTATCCACTCCGCCATCCATTCGTCATTATAAAAGACATCGTTGTGTTGCTTGGATGTAAACCCGTTGCCCGTTGCGTCGATGTCTTTTATAGAGAATACCTTACTCGAAAATACGCAACTTAATATAATAAGGATTTCTTTTTAAACAGGGTGTAAATGAGATCATCACAAAATCCCTAACCAGTGATTCATTATTCAATCTAAAATTCACACCAAGAGCTTAAAAATTATGCATCTTGACATCATAAATTAATGACGTCTAAAATTTTTCGAAGACCGATTTCCAGTGTGTGTGAAAATTTGCGGTGAAGTTCATCCAGGCTCTCAGAATCATGTTCTGAATCTCTTGTAAGGGGCTCAGTCACGATGGCATTAACATCCAGTATGATAATAAACGCAAACCTAAATGGATTGCTTGTTTTTCACTGTCTATTGGTTTCCAGTTTTTGTTTATGGGCAAAATATGTACTCATAAGAGACTCATAATCATATTTACACTTCATTTTACAGCTTATCTGTCACGCGAGGATCACAATGTGTTTATGGTGGACTGGTCGGTGCTCACCAGGTTTCCGTGCTACCTCTCCGCCTTGTCTAATATGAAGTAAGTATTACACACATATATACATACAGTTATCAATTCCAAAAACTGGTCTTGGCCTGGTTCCGTACTCGTTAATGTTTTTTATATACGCAATTAAAATGTATCATTGTAAGATAAATATCTTAATTTATCGCTCGTTAAATCTTATGGATAGAGCTACATTTTAATGTACACTAGCGACCCGCCCCGGCTTCGCACAGGTACAATGCTGATACTAAATACACTACAGAAAAACTGTGAACGTTGTATATAAAAACACAGCGGCCTGCTCTGGATTCGCACGGGTATATAATATATAGCCTATGTCACTCACTGAAAAAATGATTAAAATCGATCCAGTAGTTTGATTTATTCATTACTGCCCGTGGCCCGCACGCGTTAAATTTGGAGTAAAACAATTCCCCCTTTCTATGCATGTATTATATATAAAAACCTTCCTCTTGAATCACTCTATCTATTGGTAAAAACCGCATCAAAATCCGTTGCGTAGTTTTAAAGATTTAAGCGCACATAGGGACAGAAAGGCGACTTTGTTTTATACTATGTAGTGATACAAATAAATATTTTAGATACCCATAGTATACTTATATAATGAATATTTCGCCGACCCCGTGTAATTTGAAAAAGAATAGGCGAATGACGGACCTTCTGTGCTTTTGATGGGTTTCACATAAAAATATATTTAATATATCCAAAAATATCATCTCGTTTAAATTCACGTGTATCTTGACAGGCTTAAAAAAGTCAGCTTAGTTTTGAGGATTAACCAAATATTCTTGGTACGGAATCTTGAATGCGCGAGATACGATCACGACATCAGGCCTTTGCTTGTTTATTTTTGACGGCATTCCTCGTCGCCTTCTTTACTTCTTTTTTAACTTATTTAAATATAACTAGTTTTATTATATGTAATAAAACTAATTATGTTTCAAATATATATCACGGGATATTTTCCAAGTATTTTGTTGACATAGACATAGACATATTTATTGGTAATTTTTCGTTACAAGTCAATATTACAGTATTATAATTATAACACATTTACATTACAAAATATAATAAAAAATATCTGAATTCAATAAAATAATAAGAATAATTATTTACACCCATTCTTTATAATCATAATGGTCGTTGCTCGATGAGCCATGCCTTTAATTTATTTTGAAATATTCTTTCTGTTTTCGCTAAGCGTACGATTTCGGGAATTTTGTTGTAAGCTTTTGGCCCCATTACATGTATAGGCTTTTGGCTTTTAGTGAGATTAAACTTTGCCACCACTAGCTTGTGTCTGTTGCGAGTTAGGTAGTTATGGCTATCTTCCCATTTCGCATACTTATCTAAGTTACTCCGCGCATACACCGCCGCCTGAAATATGACCATGGCGGTTTGTACCGAGTTTTTCGATATTTCGCAGCGGTTGCAAGCCGCAAGCTACAATAAAATACCTACAAGGCAAATATCCCGTGATATCTAATATTTCGTAAGAAAATGACCATGTTTAGTCTCAAATGTTATGATTAGCTTTGTTGATGAAATTGAGTGTACGCTTCTAAAAAGTTTAATTTAATGATGATTATGATTCGAGTTAAATAGTATCTATTCTTTATGAGAACGCCGATAGTGTTGTAGTGCGAATGCGAATACAATTATAAACCAGGCAACACTGCAGTTTCAAAGTAATTAAGTAATGATCTATTGGTCATTGTAGATAACTAATACGTGCTATGTATGCACATTTATTTCCTGGGTGGCTAAAGTGTTTCATTATAATCTGTGAAAGTATAATGTATCTAATTCGGTAAATTGAGCATGTCGGAATGAAATACGTTTCCGTTTTACATAGTAAATGGTAGGATACTAGATGCATTTTCTCATGACGTAACATGGGTGGTTTGTAAGGCTAGCTTGCCTAACTCGTTAGTCTAGACTAGGTTCGTACCGTACAACTACTGATCGTGAGGAGTCGAATTTGTTTAATAATAATAATAAAAAACTGTTTATTCGCCACTAATAATGAAATGAGAATACAGTAGTTGTATAATTCATAATTCTTACAATAAAAGAGTTATATACAACAAGGTTCACATCGATTATTATAATTAGGTGGGTAATTATATGAGCTTTCTTGCTAAGTTGTTTACCGGGTCGACCAAAAATAATACTACTTAAGTACCTACACGTTTTGGGCTTGTAACCAGAGACAGGATAGTTTATTACATCCCCGTGTTTCGGATATAAAGAAATGAAGTTGGTCCTGCGCCTTTCTCCGTGGTCATATCGATTGTTTTCTTTGTGATCATATCGGTTGTTTTCTCTGTGGTCATATCGGTCCATTTGGCCTGTCCTGATCTGTTTGTTATTAAGACTTCTCGTATATTTTATCTTAAATATCTTCCATGTAAGTACATGGCAAATTTTCTTTTTTTTCATAATATTATGTATAGATGGAACCATTTCTTAAAAAAAAATTAAACAATCTTTTTCGATTTGGGCATGCAAAATAGAAAATATTATTATGGTTCGTTCACCGCAGTGTTACGTATGAAATTGTATTAGCCATGAGCGTTTTACTTTCATTTTAATTTCAATACTAATATGATAAAATACGATTTAAACTATTTCTTCGGACGTTTTATTGAGAATCCAATTTGCAGTTAATGGTGAGGTGTATTTATGTTTCTAATTCATCATAAATATCACCACATACCTATAATATACTTACTATACCTGGTTGGTGGTCACTATTATGTAATGCAACGCATTTGCAGTTTGTTATTAAATATGTTGTACAATATGTTTTATTTTACGAAATCTGGATTGAAAAGGTCCATCCCCATAGACCAGCCTGGGGGATGGCCGTGAGATCAGGGAAGGGGCCCGGCCGGGATAGTCATTTTCCTGACCAGCCCCAGTGGGGATGGACCTTAAGTTAATTTATCATTATTAGTATTTTGTAAAAGCTATAAGACCTGTAGGGCGTAGGGATAGTACAAAAAAACAAACAGTGACACACGTTTTTTAATTAACGACCTAAAAGGAGATTATCAATTCGATATGTATGCATGCAATATTGTTAGAATTGCACAGTTTTTGAATAAATACCTAATAATATGTTGAACTATATATGTTAGTATATTTGTCGACGCATATCTCAGTAAGTATGAGTTGTATTGGTTTTTTTTTAGTTTGAATAGGTTTAGTCAAGCTTAGTGATAAATGCAAGATTTATCAAAATCGGTTCATTCGTTTTTGCAATAGAGATGTAATTGTATATTTTTATGAGAAAAACGTATAAATATTTTTTCAACTAAATTAAGTATAATCTTATTTTGGGAGCAGTGCCAGTTTCACCAAAATCAGTTCAGTAGTTTTTGAGATAGAGATGTGATCAATGACTTGGAAAAATACTGTTTGTACAACAAAAATATAAAGAAACTAGCTATTGCCCGCGACTTCGATCGCGTGAGATTCATTGATCCCCGCGGTTTTACACGTGGCAAAAGTTTTGCTCTGTTCCCCTGGTGCAATCTTTTGTGCTTTGACACAGAATAATAAGTACGCTTTGATGTATTCTCCCCATTTACTTTAAAATCAACAATCAACAAGTGTACGTATGTTCATTTTCTAACTTTAAAGATGCCGAACTCTCATACAACAATTCAACCCTTAATTAAATAACCTTATTTTAAAAAAAAAAAATATTATTCGTCATTATATCTTTAAAGCTTTGATTTGGCGCGAACTTCAAATTTAATTGATATTATTTGGATCTTAAACAAAATAACGTTATGTAAAGTGTAGAGAGTACAATATTATTGAAGAAAAAAAATAGAAGGCTTCTAAATGAATTAAGGAATAAAAAAAATACCCTTCTATTTCTTTCTTTTATGTTATTAAGTATAGTTATTTTGAAGACAGTATTTTTTTTAACTTAAAAATTAATTTCCAGAAAGGCTGCGCAGTGCACGGCTCAGCTGTACTCCACTATAACACAAGCGGGCGCGCTGGCTAAGATGATCACCTGCGTGGGACATTCCCTTGGCGCGCACATCTGTGGCATGATGTCCAATCACCTAACCGAGAAGCAGTATAAAATTGTTGGTAAGTACTTCTTCTTCTTCTTCCAGTGCCATCTCCTAACGGAGGTCGGCGATCATTAAGGCTATTTTTACTTTAGAGACGGCTGCTCTGAATAGTGATTTTGTGCTGAGGTCGAACCAATCTCTAAGGTTTTTGAGCCAGGATGTGCGTCGTCGTCCGGGTGGTCTGCGGCCTTGAATCTTCCCCTGAATTATGAGTTGCAGCAGGTTGTATTTGATAAGTACTACCTGTTCTATTTGCACATAGTGGTCCAGCCTTTTATGAACTACCGCCCCTTTTAAAAAATAATACAACGCTTTCCTTTCAATTACAGTTAGTTATACTATTTTTCTCTATATTTGTCTATTTACTCTTTCACTCTTTTAGTATATGCTACTCGTGTATATGCCGGTCATGGCTGGTTTTTTTTATAAATATTCCCACAGAGAGTGCTATAGGCGTCTTTTTCTTATATTTTCTTTAAAACCTTTTGGATTCTTCCCAAAGAACCATCTCCAATCTCAGCAGTGTATTTACAATGCATAAGCATTGCATTAAGTGATTATGTAGGTATGTTATAGGGAGGGACCACTAGTTTTGTACTATAATATTTGTTTTTTTTAAAGAAGTTGCTGCCTTAAATGTAGCTAAAGAAATAAACAGACATTTCATACCTACCCATTTTGCATCTGTGTTTAAAATAATAAATATAAATAAATAAATAAATATTTCACAACTCATAACGCCATCTAGTCCCAAACTAAGCAGAGCTTGTACTATGGGTACTAGAATAACTGATACTAATACATATTATATACTTTTCTTTTGTAAATACATACTTATTATACATAGTAACACCCAGACTAAGACAAACCCCATGTTCATGCACACAAAGATTTGTCTTAAGTGGTGAATCGAACTCACGACCTCGGCGTCGCAGGCAGGTACACTATACCCACTCCGCCATCCGGTCGTCAACAGATAGATAACGATAGTATAGCTTGTGGAACTTTTTTATGCTAGTGCATTACATAATAATATTTTATTTGCCTCGTGATTAAAATGCTGAAAGTATCAGAGGAGCCATCTCATACTTTTATAATTATATAAATTTTACGCTTACGTTCACACTGGATGCACATGCGCAACGTGTGACGCAATTAGAATGTTAGATTTACAATGTAAGTCATACTCGTCTTATAATTATGCAGTAGTGTAAACAGTTTATCATAATGACTGTACTGTTATATTAGTGGCAGACGCGCAGCTTATATTTGCCTTAGAGACTGTATGCGAAATCAGGAGATCTGCCGGAGAACCAGAGTCACCGACATAGCAGATACTAAGCAAGCTGAAATGGCAATGGGCTGCCCATATTAGTCGCAGAACCGACAATCGTTTATGTAAACGTGTTCTGGAGTGGAGACCGCGTCAAGGCAAACGTAGTACGGGACACCCCCGGCAAGATAGCGCGACGATCTGCGTAAAATTGCTGGAGCGGTTGGATGCGTAAGGCACAAGATCGTGAACTCTGGCGCATCTTAGGACAGGCCTATGTCCAGCAGTAAACTGCTACAGGCTGGTGATGATGATGATGCGCAGCTTATAATGGGCACTCATAAAGTCATACTGAAACATTTTATAATCGTTATCTTTTGATCCTTTAAGCCGTACTTATTTGAATGTTTGCAGAACCTCTGTTATTATAAGAATATATTATCATGAAAAAAAAAATAGATCCAGTAGGTACAACAGCGTTATGAGTTATGCCTCATGTGGAATATCCACATGAGGCATAACTCATAACGCTGTTACTCTTCAAATGTGATTCATCTAAAATATAATTTGTGGATTGCGTTCATGGTCTGTAGGATTGTTTGTTACAACCGGGTAGACTACATCATACGTGTGCCGAACAAAAAATAAAAATAAAACTATTACGATGTCCTTAAAAAAGTTATATTTTAGTATTGAGTTTGACACTTTCTTAGTAAAATATATTATGGCGTTTATATACTGAGTACATTATTATCATTGGTAAAAGCACTTAAGGTGACGTTCGTATGATTAATTCTTATAGCTGGGGTTGTTTGGGCAGCGCCAGGGTGATTGTCTTCGTTTCCAAGTATGCGTTGATTCCATCTTCACCTCTGTAATAAAAAAATAGTCAGAGATAATTTAAACAAAAAAAAACATAAATGTGCCCTTGTAAGCCAAAAAGCGCTATCTATATGGACATCAGTTTTGAGATTGCGCCGTTTAGCTAATCAAGCCAGTGTTAATTCTCTAGCGAAATGGTGCCTGCATTTTTCTCAAAACAAACTGTAAATTTGTTATGATGTTTATATTTTCTCACAATATTAAAGCAATATTTACTCATTCTAAAGATATTAAATAAAAATTAAAATGATTGGTTATCTTCACGTAAAGACATAAAATGCGAAGAAAATATAATATTAAATATAATATGTAAAATATTTTATTTCTTATTTAATAAATAAACTCGAAGATAATCTTTAAGTATATTAAATAATTTGAATAAGAAAATATATTATTAAAAATATACGTAGTGGCCAAATTCCTAAATTATTTAACCAAATTGAGACTTGTAAGTTAGTAGATTTTTACTATAAGTTATTAGTTATTTTTATAAAATAGATTTATAGATGAAGCAATTTAATCTTTGTCAATGATAAAATACTCTATAATATTAACATTGAACCCAAATTACGTTACTATGAAAACACGGCACTCGGGAGTCTACCCTCAATTATGTGGCCGCGGCCACCACTGTACGTATTGTACATTGAAAAGATAATTGAAAGAGCTACTTACAATTCCCTGCCGAGGCCGGAGTCCTTGAATCCACCGAACGGGGTTTGACTTGTTACGTGATCATACGTGTTGATCCTAAAAAAATAAAAAAATATCGTTGATAAAAGTAAGTAAAAAAAGTAAAGTTATAGGAAGTTATGAATGAGTAGCTAGAGTAGTAGTTATCTCGTGTCGTTGGGCATAGCATTGTATGCGATAAGGTCTAATAGTAGGATATTTAATAGTAGTAATATTAAAAAAAAATAAAAACGACGCCCGCATTAAGAAGAACACTCCTGTGCCGCAGGGGTTTTCACAAACATACATTACACACACACAAAGCACACCCAGAGTAAGAACAAATCTTTGCGGATCACACAAAGATTTGTCCCGTGTGTGGAGAACATCAGCGCAGTCAAAAGTGGCAAGGCGACCGCTTTAACCACTACGCCAACCGTGTACTCAAACAATATACAAGTATATTTCATAACCATTTAATTTTGTTATGGTAGGGCTTGATATGGCTTTCCAAATCGTAATTTTTTGTCATCATACCAGACATTTTTTTAATAACAAGGAAATCTTACCAAACGGAACCAGCTCGGACTTGCTTAGCGAAGCTCAGTGCTCTAGTGACGTCATTGGTGATCACGCCAGCTCCAAGACCGTAGTTGGTGTCGTTGGCGCGGTCCACTACCTCTTCGAACGTTTCAAACTTCAGGATGCTTTGGACTGGGCCGAAGATCTGAAATTGTAAGCAACTGAATCAGTCGCAAAGCTCGCGTTATTTTATTAGATTGTGGCTAACTCTGCTCTGCTTGATGGTTTCACTAATTTAATGACTATGTGAATCGTTATTGTTTGAATATTAGAAACAATTTACAAGCGCACAACATTAAATTTTTGTGTAATACAAATATAATCGAAAATAGCCGGGTAAATAAGAAAAAGCTTTGCAAATCACGCCACATTATCATTACCTACCTTTTCTTGATACACTGATTTCTTTATTCCCGTTATTAGGTAGGTTTCGTCCTATTAAATAATATGATAAGATTATTTTTTTATTGAGCATTATATCTTACCTCTTCCCTAGCAATCTTCATGTTGTCAGTGACATCAGCGAATACGGTGGGCTTGATGTAGTATCCCTTGGGTCCCATCTTGTCTCCACCAGCCACGCACTTGGCACCGCCTTCTTTACCAGCTGTGATGTAGCCTAGCACTTTTTTGTACATTTCTTGGTCGATCTGTTGAAAAGGAATAATTGAACATACGCTGGAGCCAACTGGAATTAATCATAATATAAAAGATTAGCAGTTTACTCTGTTCAGCTTTTTAAAGTTTTTGCATAGGAACTTACTGACAGCTTATAAAATATTGAATCAGATACCTTTTTACAAGATATATAGTGAGAAAATTACATCATATAACATTGCGCCTATGTTACCCAAAAGTCTGTGGCAGAGGTGTACATCACCCACATTTTACCTGTTATGTCTAGGTCTCATGGGGTAGGGGGTGAGCCTATCGCCATCCACCGGGCACAATTTCAACTCCGTGCTGCTATTGAGAAGTTAACAAATAGCACTCGACCCTGAAATCGAACCCGAGACCTCGCGGTTAGAGGAGCATACCCTAACCACTAGACCATCGTGGCAGTGTGAATATTATTTGTATCAAAAATTGTCTAAACATTTAAACATACAAACTAGTCGTAAAATTGTTTAGAGCGGTGACACAACGTTTCGAGATACCTCTTATATTAATAACATTTAACAACCTGGGGTCCTTGTTGAACATCATCGAAGGGATTACCGACAGATCTCTCTTTCGCGATCTCTGCTGCCTTCTGAACGAATTGGTCGTAAATGCCAGATTGCACATACGTCCTGGTGCCCGCGCAGCAGCATTGTCCACCGTTCGCAAATGCTGCCGCGTGAGCTATTTGAGCTGCTTTCTCCACTATAAAAGAATATGAGAATAATTATACTTTGTACAAAATTAAATAATAATATTTTGCTTCATGGCTTTTTGATTCACGAAACTTGCCTTTAAACTTGGCTAGGATACGCCTATTACAATAAAGGCTTAGGTTTAGTAAGACTATTGTGTAAATAAGACTTGGTAATAAAAAAAAATCTGGAAAACCTATTGTCTTATCAAATTAAGCACAATTTGGTACTTTATGATTCAAAGTTTGTTAACGTATTTCTTTTTTAATAAGGCTCATATTTATTTATTTATTTATTTAAAACTTTATGCACAATTTGTACAGAGGCGGACTTAATGCCAAAGGCATTCTCTACCAGTCAACCTAGGGTGGTGCAGAGCTTTAACATGGTAGGTGCAATTGTAAAGAAAGTAAAAAAACAAAACAAACAAAACTTACAAGTAAAAATAAATAATATAAAATGATAATATGTATAAATCAAATACTATATTAACATACCTAACTATTATATATACATATATAAATACATATAGCATATATACATATATAAATACATATAACATATATACATAATATAATAGAAATATTGGATGATAAATATAAAATCATACATAGCGTGGTAACCTAATGATGTGACGATTCCGAAAACTTATCACGGAGGAGATTCCGAACTTTTATTTTGAATGTGAAACGGTTAGTGGACATGTTGATATGAGTCCTCATATGAGTGTCATCTTCGTATTTACTATGTTTAATTTAACTCTACACATGATAAAGATTAGTTTAATGAAAAGTCATCGTTCATTAACGTTTAGCAATACATAAAAGCATAAGTTGGTTACCGTCAGCGTCGTTGAAGACTACTAAAGGACTCTTGCCACCGAGCTCCAAAGTCACTCGTTTCAGGTTTACGGCGGATGCCGCTCCCAAGATTATGCGACCAACCTGTAATTAGATTAAGAATTTGATATAATTTTGTATCATAGTCCCTTTTGGGGTTAACTAGCAGTTAAAAATGTCGGTAGATAGCTTGTCCACCTGCCACACTTCAGTTTACAGTTATAGCAAAGCAAGATATATGTGAATCGATTGCTAATGGTAAAGGAAAAAATCCTAAATTTTTAAGATAATACCAGCCCGCACTACTTTTTAGCGCAGGTTAAAAGTGAGACGGTGGTGAATTCACCAACTTGGGGTAAAGATTAAAATACATTACTGAAATGAAAGTACAATACTAACGCAACTACTTCATTCTTAAGAACAAATATTGCCCAGTGATATGCGCAGTACTGTAATCAAAGTAATTTTATAGTCTAAGGAAGAAGAATCACCTCTGTCGATCCAGTGAAGGCAATCTTATCAACATCAGGGTGGTGTGTAAGCGCCGCTCCAGCCGTGGTTCCATAACCAGGGACCACGTTGATTACTCCTGGAGGAAAACCTGCCTCCTTGACTAAAGCAGCAACTGCTAGGGCTGTTAGTGGAGTCTGCTCAGCCGGCTTCAGGATTATCGTGCAACCTAAAAACGTTTTGTTGGAAGGTAAAGTTTTCGCGCCAGAAAACGCCTAACCTAATATTCTAAGAAGTTAAAATATATTGTCATCTAAATTATATATTGTAGACACGGTCTTAATAGCTTAAATATTTTTGAAGGTATAATATTCATTTTTTGCTCGACTGTTTCAATAGAATCACACCGATCGTGGTCACGACAGCATCGTCTCCGAGAAGCGAGGGTTTTGTCAACTACCCTCACTTGGTCGTCACAATTTTAATTATTTTATATTTGTCCAAATTGTCGGTATTTTTACACACAACACTAATTATGGCGGCGATTGCACTTGTCGATATTTATAATTGTTATTATTATTAATAGTAACTCGATTAAGACCCGTGGGTACAATATATGATTAGGTATGTGAACAAATCGCGTAAGTTTAAAATTATTGTCATATTGACATCTAATATCTAATCAAAAATATCAAATTACTTAAAAAATATTTTCACAGGCGTATTACCAATTGAAAATGAATAATTTGAAATATACCTGCAGCTAGTGCTGGTGCGATCTTCCATGACATCATGGGGATGGGATAGTTCCATGGTATGATCTGACCCACCACACCGACGGGCTCCTTCAACGTAAAGGACAAAACTTCACCATCTGTAAATAATAATGGCGAAATGTATTCCAAAAGAATACGATTGATGGTGAACATAATAATAATGTAGAATAAACCCTACCATAATTCTTGCTCAAACGGTTTTTGGTTCATTTGTGAACGGAAGACCCCCACACTTGACACATTATTATATTATAATGTATGTCTCGTGTAGATCATAATTGGAAGAAAATAATTGCATATAAATATGCAATTATTAGAATTAAAGTTCTAGATTTAAATAATAGTGAAAAAAAGAAGCTAGGCTCACAATTTTTTAAAAAAAATGGAGCTAGTATGCGGTTGCTAGGTAAATACTATGATTTATATCAAGCTTTAGCCAATTTATCAGTAAAACACCTTAAATAATGATTTTATAGACTGTAACAAGGTGGTCAACATTCTAACCAACCAAAGAAGTGATCATATACACATTTTTCGACATGTATATTTTGCCAGCAGGTTGACCGCTGCAAAATCTGGCAATATACCCCATATTGCCAGATTATTGGACCAAAACGTCCAGAACAGACACAGTGCGATTGCGGTGCACCTCAGCAAACAATGACTGATTTACTTGAGTGCCCCAATTGCCCTGATAACTGCTCATTGAATGATCTAGACAAGGCCACAGAGAACGCTATTACCGTGGCTACGTACTGGGCTATAAAACTATAAAACTTTGAAAGAAGAAGAGATTTATATTTGAGCGATTGAAAAACGCAAAGATAAATAAATATATAAATCAATGCTCGTAGTGCTCATTCGTATTTAACAAAAACATACCAGTTTTTTATTTTTTATGCATAAACACAAACGAATAACGTGATTTCAGTACACAATGTAAAGGTTATCTAATAGAATTCAATAGATAACAGACTGGTAAATATGAAACATCTTACAATGCAAATGTCTGTTAGTTATCAATGCAATCACGCTCAAAAGTATCAGAATACCGTGACAATGAACGTCATTCTAATCTCAGTATCTTTAGCAAATAGAAAATATTTACAAACAATAATAAATAACTGGTCTTGGCTGGAATGTTCGCAAGATAAATTTCTAATAAAAAGTTATAAATAACAGTTTTTATCCATAGAATTTGATGGCTGGCCGCGGCAAAAGTAAAATGTAACGCCAATTTTTTAAACTTTAATTCAGAAGGTAAAGCCATACCTGCAGGAATGGTGCTGCCACAAATTTTGTCAGCTTTACCGGCGTAGTATCTCAGAACTGTTGCGGAGTAGTAAACTTCTTCTTCAGCAATTTTGACTGGTTTGCCACAGTCAAGTGTTTCTAGTTCTGCCAAGTACCTCGCCTGAGATTCTATGAGATCAGCCAGTTTGAGCATGAGCAGGCCACGTTGAGAGGCATCCATAGTACGCCATGCTGAGTAGCGGTGGAAAGCCTTCTTGGCCGCGGCTACAGCCACATCTATGTCAGCCTAGAAATAAACAACGGGCTTTTTAAAAAAAAAAATTAACAGAACGAAGCTACTATTATATAAACTAGAAATTCTCGAGTCTAGTATAAATTTTCTAAGTTTATGCCACTAAATACTAACCTTATCACCTTCAGCTACTTGAATGATGACGGACTCATCTTGAGGGTTTATAGTAGGGAAGGTCTTCTTGCTGACAGCGTCCACCCATTCGTTGTTAATGAATAACTATCAAACCAATAAAAAAATCAATTTAATTCATAATCTGCGTTGGCAGCTCAGAATAAGAAACCAATATCGCCACGACATGAACGTAAATATCTATGCAAAAAAAATCTGTCAATCTCGCGGGGATGTAGGGAGGCAAATTGTGCCGCGTATCTATGATTTGACAGCTAGTTTTATATGAAAACTTGACACTATGCGAGAGCGGTGATCTGCCACATTTGGCAGCGGAGGACCCCTGACAATGACTCCTACGGTTGACTTATTGCTTTGAAGTTGGCAAAGTAGTAACTTTCAAGTATGTACCATCAGTACATTTCACTGTTTCACGTCGGGTAGTTTCCAAAATTTTAAGTAGGTCTCCAATTTTATCGTGAAAGCCGCGCTTGGAAGGGAGTAGTTAATAAAATGCAAAAGAAAACCAGAACGCTATTTTTTACGACTTACATTGGTTCTATCCACGACTTCGCAAAGGTTTCTCCTATTTACACTCTTCTTTGAGCCTTGCTGAGTGTCTATCTTTAAACCTTATGTCTTTTCACTAATTAACATTTTTTATACATGTTACAATGTTTAACATTGTAATATTTTTAAAGCAAATTTTAGCTTTGCTATGCATTTATTTTTATGTAATATTAAAGTTGAAAAATTAAGAATCCAGCAGGACTCGAACCTGCACCTCTTGGGTATACGCCCCAAGTGCTTTGCCAATTCAGCTATGGATTCGTATGCTGCCGGACTCGAAATTTCTCAACTCTTTTTGTGCCAGCTTTTAGCTAGACGAACCTTATTTGGTTTTAGCGCCATCTATGTGATGTAATAAGTACTATTCACAAAAGAGTTGAGAAATTTCGAGTCCGGCAGCATACGAATCCATAGCTGAATTGGCAAAGCACTTGGGGCGTATACCCAAGAGGTGCAGGTTCGAGTCCTGCTGGATTCTTAATTTTTCAACTTTAATATTACATGTTTAACATTTTTTGACGTAATTAATGTTTCTGTATAAAACCTGTTGTTATAATGTTTGTCACTTATCTTCTTGTACCTATTTATCGCTGTTGTCAACAGAAGAGTTTTATTATGTTTCGTGGTGGTATGGTGATATGAAAATTATCTAAAGATGTAGGTACCTATTTATTTGGCTACGAGCCCGTTCACTCCTCAATGCTCACCCCTCAGATTAAAATTGCAAATTCACCCCTTTTTGGAGAGCCTTTTCACCCCTTTTGAAGGGGTGAATCAAGACAAAATTAATTTAATATTTTTTGACGCGCCCATACACTCCTTACGTATAAATCTATATTATTTGAATTATTTTACAAATGAAAAAGTACCGTTAGACAAAAAATGCTAAGAAATTTAAAAATAAATCTTATGTCTACCCGTGCGAATCCGGGACGGGCCGCTAGTATATATATATATATATAATTATTATGTTTTTTCAATATCTACAGTAAATTATTTTATTATACTAAACCATTTAAATTGTTTTTCGACATTTTTTTTATTTTCAAGTGAGTACTTAGATTATTTACCAACAAGTGCTACTACCAATGAAACAACTGTGATTTTTTAAATACGAATAGATAATATTATATTCATAAGACGAATATTAAGACTTTGGAAATTGAACTGTGATTCTGTAATAAAACATTTTTTTAGTGTTGATAATCTAAAATTTAATGTTTGCTATACTTTGTTACTGTAGAACAATAGTTTATATTTTAATAAAAATAGATAAATAATTATTATTTACAAGACTTATTATTAATCAAACTGTGATTGTTATATTCCATTGCTTAAATAAAACTTATTTTTAGATGAAAACAATTTAATATTTTAAATTATAATACTTTGTTACTGTATAAAAACTGTGATTTTTTAATAGAAATAGATAATAATTATTCAATTTAAAAGACTTTTAATCTAACTGTTATTGTTATTAAAGAACTTATTTTTTAAATGCTAACAATGGTTATTTTAGAATATTGATTAGCGTAACCAATTCGTTAAATAAAATTTATTTATTTTATAATACCATTATTCTGCTGATTGTACTTTGAATGTATCAGGAGTGAACGGGTACTGTTTTTTTTATCAAGGAGTGAACGGGCACTTATTCCTAATCAGAGGTGAACATTGAGGAGTGAACGGGCTCGTAGCCATTTATGATTTCATGAGCTTTAGTCATGTTTTAAAATCAGGTGGCAAAGTAAAATGTCTAACAATTTGATTTTCACTTCATAGTTCAATACTCAGTTCATAACTGACGATTATTCATCTACCCACAGAACACATAACTTTACCTTTAATGAAAATAATAGATGTTACTAAATAATTTTATATTAAATATTAAAGAAACTTTTATTATGGATAAAAGTTTTACTTTAACGTGAAAATAAGGTTTTATGTACACATTGTTAAATTTATTTCTTCATTAGATGACATTTTTAATTAAATACCATACAGTCAGATACCGTCTATTAATATTAGAAAAACCGTGTAAAATGTTAAATAGAAAATAAGGCGTGTTTACCGCCAAAGCTATCGCGAGCTAGACATCTAAAAATACCATTTATTAACGCATAATAACTGTTTAGAATGGTTTATTTGCCAGTCAACTGAGTTTATTAGATATTTGTAACAGATTCGCATTAGATAAGTAATAAATAACGTTGTATCTCACCTTAGTGTATTTCACGTCTACTTTAACCATTTTATTTTATTTTAAGTTAATATGAAGGTAAAATAACAGGCTCACGACGAGTACGCTCAAAGCCGGCTTCGAGCAAACTGAGTGCTCGTTTACTTTACACAATAGACAGTGTTGCCTGTTTATGATTTTGAAACGCCTTTATATTAAATTTTCGATGATCAGTTTTTAAAAAATATATGACTCTAACTAAACAGACTCAGTTAGTTCGAGGTTTAATAAATATAATTGACTGTGCCTCATCACACCCGTTATTCTTATCAAACGAGACACTCAGAATATGTTTATAACCCATTGTACTAACGACACTAGTTGGCAGATTTATTATTGTTATTTTTAACGGTTATTAACGCGAGTTATTTTATTTTATTTATTGATTTTATTTTAATATTTTAGGAAAACTTACAGCTAGTACAAGATATTGTGATAATACATAATAAAACATGGCCAATTACAAGTTTCCACTGTTAGTAAATGAATAACATTTTTTTTATGCTCACACACACGCAACTGGATATAAATTATTCTAATTTCTTAATTTCTCTCTTAATCTTGCAATTTCTCTTATTAAAGAAGATAATACATACCTACCTTATGCATATTATTTACATTCTGGCTATACGTTTCGGAAAACGGGTTACCAGCTGTGAGCTCTGGCATACTTATGTATGCATGCTAGAAACTAAAGACTAGATACCAGACCGTTTTAACTCAAGCCGAAAATAGATAATGGACAGTGACCATCCACTGTCGTGCTCGCCACGGCATGGAATCGTAACACTTGAAGCGTACCCATAAAAATGCCAAATTGTATTATCTGGCAACATTGTTCGTGAACTTGAACTTGTAAAATACCGCAAAGAAAAACGAACCTTAATGCAGTCGGTTATAAGTTTATTTCATTTGACACAGAAAGTTAGATAACCTTTATCTCTTAAGCGCTTGCTAGTCGGTGATAAACACGCGTTTTTCACATAAGACCCTTAGGAGAGATTGATTTCCATCCATTGATAGAATAGATACTGAAATACTTGTGTCATCCACTTCCTTTTGATTTGCTTTTTCGTTATTTGATATAGCAAACTGCTAAAACTCAGTATTATAATTATATATATTCTACGATAAATATGACGATACGCTTACGTAATATCACCCTGGGAGACTATTACGACTAATATGCGAGCGTGATGGCCCGTGGATAGTCATCCATGTAGCCGAAACATGTTAGTTTGCCCGCCATGGCCCGTGTCAAATGGGGGAATTTGCACTTTATTTGTGCACCAAAGAAAATTAAATGTACTCGCTTCTAGAAGCATATGTACCGCTTTTTTTTTTCAATGTACCGCTGTATTTTTGAAGAAAAACGCAAAGATAAATTAAGTAGGTAAATCTTTTTTTTAAATAAACGAATCAACAATAACATAGTAAAATTTAAGCTAAGATAATAACTGATCATTAATGTACATCGCTAATTGAACAAAACCAACAACTGTTGTTAACACTACATGGTTCAAAAAGCTTCATAATCACAGAGACGTTACAACAACATTACAGATTAATTATGTGACATGGTATAGATTAATTACATTTCCCTTTCAATAATACTAGTATTTAGAAGTACTTTAAAAGCGTGTTTTTTAGTTTTTTTAAACTATCATTTTACATATTTTCTTAAAAACAAAAATTTCAGCACGGCCCCCTTTTCACATCGATATTTCATTTGTTATCATATCACGAATTTAGAATATCTTTTGCGGTACATATATTCTGTTTTAAAGAGTACATTCCTCGAGTATATGAAACTTTTTAATTCGCTGTATAGTTTTCAAGATACACGGGGGCGGTGCCAGCCAAACGATTTCAGTACGGCCCCCTTTCTTTGCGTTTTTCTTCAAAAATACAGCGGAACATTGAAAAAAAAAAGCGGTACATATGCTTCTAGAGGCGAGTACATTTCTTTGGTGCACATCTAAAGTGCGAATTCCCCCAATTGAAAAGGGCCGTGCTGGGCAAACGAACATGCCAAAACACCATCAACGGATGGAAATCAAGCTCACTACAGAAAAACGCGTGTTTATCATCGTCTAGTAAGCGCTTTATAATCATACCATTTTTATCAACCACGGAAAATAACGACCGTACCGTGCAGACGTTACGGTCCTTTTTTACTCAGTATTTTTATATCTTTATAGATATTACAGTATAATATGTTACGGTGAATGTGAAAAATTGGAAATTATTTATAAACACCAGTGATTATTAATTAAGGTAGGTAATAGGAATCATATTAGAATTTAAAGTGCACCGTTATTTAGTAAGTATATTTATGGAGATGTACATCTGCAATCACTCACAGCAAATTACGTATGCACCATTTTACTAAAAGATCGCGAATGCGAAATGACTCAAGTGTTAAAACCAGCACGCGACAGCCCCCAAATCATAGAGCCCGAGTGCCCCGAGTACCTGTATCGTCTACTCGGCACGGTTCTTCCCGCGTCCCGTCCCTTGCCCCCCGCGCACTATTGACCCGTCTAGACGGCTTCGTTGGACCACTGTAAGTACTTACACTCTCAACTCAACCCTTTGGTTGCGTTTTCCGATTGTATGCGTTTTCTGAGCATAGACACTTTTGGGTCAATTTATTCGTGAAATATTATTATGTACTTTAGGATTTTTTTTCCAAGAAGTTGCTCTGAGTTCGTAATTAGAGGAATAAAATAATTCGCTCTGTCAGGCTGTTTTGTCTGCACGTCTTGGTTCGTTCATAGGTGGTAATAATTTAATAATAGTACTCTTAAACAATACGTTTATTAGCATAACTAATAGCTAATGAACATCGCACTTGATTAGCAGCAAGATGCTAACTGCAGTTTGCTGAAAGGTAAATTTGTTTACCTGATCTTAATGGTATTAATAACACATTATTATGTTTATTATTTGTGTAATACATATAAGTAATAATATTTTTCATATTTTAAGATCAATTAAAAGGTCAAAGCAAACGAAAACTAAAAAAAACATTATATATTTGGCAATGTTTACATATTAGCATGTAGGTAAATAAAAAAATAATAGTGTTATAAAAGTCTCGCGCAGTTGTCTCATGTTATATTTGGATTCATTCTCTTTGTTTTTACAGCTGGGGGATCTTGGGTAGGCTGATAGATACGGTTTTGGTCTCCAAATACTGCAAGATACCGTCTTCACCCCTGAAAAATAGAAAAATATTCAGTTACGATTGCCGATCCGTCATCCGGATGCAATCCATTCAGCGGAGCAAAGGTTCATTGATGTAAATACCTAAGCATGTGTCCAATAAAATTGATATACGTCTACAGTCTGGTCTAAAGTGCGGCAACAATACACATAATCTATTCAAGTAACAATAAATCAAGTATAAAAAGTGTCATTAAAACTTACAGCTCGCGTCCAATTCCAGATTCCTTGAATCCACCGAAAGGTGTTTGCGGGGCCACGTGCTCGTACGTGTTAACCCTGTAAATAGATTAACACATTGTATAAAGTTCTAAATTTGTCTAGATGCTAAGGTACTATGGGATCAAAATTCCGTGTCCAGAATTGTTCGTGCTATGTCCCCATGCATAAGAAAGCATTTTTTTTTTCTCTATACGAAATTGTTTTTTTTTAATCGAATTGCCATTCCATTTGACTGTAAAAATGAGGGCATATAATTGTTCCTAAATCTATCAAAATACTATAATACTGTAATATTCCATCCATGGATAGTTTTTATTGAGATCCGACGCTGTGACCTAAATAGTAATAGTGTTTTTCAAAGTATCACGTTTACGTTATCTTACACGTTATGTTTGGAAGCGCTTATCTCTGGAAGTACATTTCTATAATTCTTTTTTCACTTGATGGTCTATAACCTTCGCGAAAAATAAGAAACGTACCACATGGATCCAGCACGCACGTATTTGACGAAGGCCAAAGCAGTGGTTATGTCGTTAGTGATGACTCCAGCACCCAAACCGTAGTTGGAGTTGTTGGCACGGTCTACCACTTCTTCGAAGGTGTCGAACTTGAGGATGCTCTGGACTGGGCCGAAAATCTGAAGATACAAATGGTTAAACTGTTGAATTGGTAATTTTGCTTCACTATCTAACACTTGAAATAGTTTATTTAAATCCGCTTCTCATAATACCAAAACCATAAATACGTTTTTTTTGCTCATACTTGGTATATTATTAGATTTATAAAGAAATAAAAGAAACTTGTCGTTGCTTTTCTTTCGCCATAAATAAAATTTGAAAACAAAGAATAACATAAAGCGATATCTATTTGTGCGGATATAGTGGCATACAAGTACATGGTTATTAAGACATCTGACTACCATAATAATATGAAGATTAATAACAAAAACCAATGAGTCGAGTCATACAAATAGAATTTATTAAGCTTCTTATAAAAAATAGGCCTTGAGACTAATACTTAACTATAATTATAATTTATACAAACAAAAACTATTCTTATAAAAAGCCGAGTAGCGGAATGTATTGGATAATTATTCATTTAATAGCCATATATATATTCACACATTCCTGGTTAACTCATGATGATATTATTTTATTAGATGAAAAAGTAATGTAAGAACCTATTTACACTGTCATTTAACTCCGTCAACAGATAATTATTTATATACAAAATCAGAGACGTGTTCTTAATATTTTAATTATCTTACTCGTTAAACTTCAAGCTTTCGATTGAAAGCTTATGCATAAGATGCGTTGTAATAAGTACGTTTCGAAATGTATAAGTAAAACAATACTACCTAAAAGACTACAAATAAATCTTGAATTCTTCCAGCGTATTGCCAGCAGAGCCCTCCTCAGTTTAAAGGTCGTAAGACCAATATTTCTTATTTTTTCGTTTAGCAATGTTTTAGTACCGTCAAAATACCTTGGTTTTATTATAAAAATTTTATAATAATTAATTTATCAAGAATATACCTCATCACCTATCGTGTTTTCACTTCAGACTCAAAATTAGCAAATATAGTATTTTATAGTTTATGTGATTAAGATCAATATACCCAAGACTTTAAATGTTAACTTATTTTTAACCTTTTAGTTTTCTTTTGTTTTAAATAATTAATATCTCACCTCTTCCCTGGCAATCTTCATATCATCCTTGACGTCAGCGAAAACGGTGGGTTGAATAAAGTATCCCTTGCTTCCTTGGCGGTCACCACCAGCTACACAACGGGCACCACCTTTCTTTCCAGCGTCAATAAAACCCATCACCTTTGTAAACATGTCAGAGTCCACCTGTAACATTACAAGAGCCCGTGTATCATAATTTGCTTTTCCTCAAGCAGTGTGGTTATTTTATTATTAAATTAATTGGCCAGTGATAATACAACCCTCTTATCGGTCCTCGTGATTATTTGTAGCCTACACATTACTATTTTATTGTAAGTTGGTGCTAAGTTTGATTACATTACAACATTTTTAACAATATTACATTTACATTACATAAATTTCATTTTGTTGAAAGTTACGACATCCCTCGACTTTGCTCAAGATACAAGGGTTCATTCGTAAGAACGTATATTTTGTAGTTTATTCCACTATATACCATTGAGATGGTCTACCTTTGATAGGTATATTACTTTATACCTCCAGTAGACCTTTTGAGTGAGCTCACTCGGCTTTACAACATTAGCTATTTATCAATTTCATTACCTGAGGTCCTTGTAGGACATCCTCGTAGGGGTTTCCAACTGTCCTCTTCTTGGCGATTTCAGCGGATTTAGCGACAAATTTGTCATAGATGCCAGACTGAACGAAAGTCCTGGTGCCAGCTACGCAGCACTGACCAGCATTGGCAAACGCAGCGTTGTGTGCAATCTGAGCTGCCTTCTCAACTGTAAACATTTTTTATCATGTGTAAAAATCTCGTGCCACAGTGTTACTTATCCCCTGAAACAGCATTGCCTTTGTAAATATTTTATTTAAAAATAAGCCATCTCGCCTCCACCGACATTAGAAATTTTGAATATTTTCTTAAAAAAACAAGGAAGCCGCACTAACTCGTTCCGCCACCGACAGCAAGCGCCAGAGTTTGTATAAAACTTGCTGGTGTTGGTATTCAAAAACTAAATATTACCGTCAGCATCATTGAAGACGACCAACGCGCTCTTGCCTCCGAGTTCAAGAGTAACTCGCTTCAGGTTAACCGATGACGCAGCACTCATAATGATTTTGCCCACCTGCAAGTAAAAATGTAAGCAGTGTCACCTAAGTACTTATACGGGACTAATGCGACATAGCGACCTTAATTGAAACCACAGTATCTAGACATGGTTAGTGTTCATTTCCGCCGTTTAATTTTTTTTTTGGAATGAAAACATTACGTGCGTCTTCTAAACAAATTGCATAATCAATGTGCAATTTGTTCGAAAAATGTGTTTTATTCTTGATTATATCATTTAACCAAAATTTGACTCGATAATTCAGTCACGTTAATAAGTGCATCTTGACCTAGGACAATCGGCTAAGTAAACATCGATACTTCATCGATGTTTACTAAGCCGATTGTCTGTTTATCTTATGTTGTTCTTTGTAGATCTAGTAAACACACCTATAAATCTTCTATACTACATTACATGGACGGGTTGGCATGGACTTCATCACGTATGTTCATCATGAATAGGTAGTCTTATTGTGTAGGTACTCAGTATTAGTTGCACATCTGTATATTATTTTTATTTCAAGGTTGTTTCAATTAATTAATTAGATTTATTGGTTACTTCCTGTCATAGGGTTCGGATAAAAAATATTTAAATTGACTTGTACAAATGATTAGATAAAATTACATATTTTATTGATACGAAAATTTTACCTCTGTGGATCCAGTGAAGGCTACTTTGTCGACATCAGGGTGGTGTGTCAGAGCGGCTCCAGCAGTGGGTCCATAGCCAGGGACTATGTTCACAACGCCTGCTGGGAAGCCAGCTTCCTTGATCAGGGCACACACAGCCAGGGCAGTGAGAGGAGTCTGCTCAGCAGGCTTGATGATTACGGTGCAACCTTCATGTAGTATAAATTAAATACATCATTATAATATGATGGTAGTTCAGAATATTAAAAACTTTTATTTTAAATTAAAGCTTTAAGTATTTTCAACAGAAAATGCAACATTTTGTGTCCTTATTATTCTTGATAAAAAATAAATATCATCCCAGTACGTAATATACTCGTAGTTAATGTAGTTATAATAAAGCATGTTTGTTTAAAAATTAACAATAACCCGTCATGTTCTAAGTGCGGTTTTAATACTCAAGTTTCAAATATTGATCTGCTTCTTGTCGAGAGTTTTTCTTGTATAGCATTTTACAATCATTAAACTGTTTTTTTTAACAGAACTTCATAATATTATTATGAAATTAGATGGTACTTTTTAAGGTTCCATAGTACTAACAAGAAACCCTCATAGTTTTGCCATGTGTTCGTCTGTCAGTCTGTCTGTTCGAGGCATAGCGTCGAAGCCGTTAGGGCTAGGAAACTGAAATTCTGCATAAATATGGAAAATAGCTACAAAGTGGTAAAATATTTTTTTTTTCGGTAAAGTGGAGATTTTGTTTTCTTTTCTCGTCTACCCCTTAGTGAGGGGTATCGTTAGAAAGGTCTTTTAAAAACATTGAGGGGTTATTTACACAGTTTTCTCATTTTGAGATTTAATTTAAAGAACAAATTTTTGTTCGAGTAGGCGTCCGAAAATATGTGTATAAAATATAGTATATGAAATGAACTTTCAAAAAAAACTACGGATAAGTATGTTAGCTTTATTATTTCAAGAGTAATAAGGGCAGAAATTGATAAATGCAGCCTTTGAAAATAATGACTTGTTTCATACAAGATTTCTGTCCAAAATATGTTTACAACACGAACTACACGACTAACCACGGAACCCAATTACGCGTGGCCCGACATGCACTTGGCCGGTTTTTTATACAACTATAGCTTGTTATACCTAGCTATTATCATTATTGGGTTCGATTCCCACATGGGATAAATCTTTGTGTTATTCGCAATGATTTGTTCTGAGACTGGGTGTGCTTGTATGAGTGAATGTATGTATTTGGCCTTGTCATTGGGACCATTGGATAGTGTAATTGCTTCTGGCGTTCTATCTTATGTAAAAAATCCAAATTTATCTTTATCTTTATAACATACATAACATTACTTTAAGCCTTTATTACCCATAAAGGTGTGGCAGAGGTGTACAACAGTTTTACCTGTTATTGTTTAGGCATAGGGGGTGAGCCTATCACCATCAACCGGGCACAATTCCAACTCCGTGCTGCTATTGTAAATTTCCTGACGGAAAGTTCACAAATAACACTTATCCTGACCACAAGACCAACGAGGCAGTCAATAATAATAAATAGTATGAAAATATAGTTACCGGCTGCTAAAGAGGGGGCAATCTTCCAGGTTAACATGGGAATGGGGTAGTTCCATGGGAGGATACCTCCACAAACTCCTACGGGCTCCTTCAGAGTGAAAGTCATCACCTCACCATCTGAAATATTTTTGTCGTTATTAGAAAACCATTTATTAGATCTAAATATCAATTATAATATTTTTTTTAAACTAAAGAGAACAAGATTTGTTTGACTAGTGTGCATAGTGTTTAAAGTTTTTTATTCTGATAGGCTGATGTTATTACAATCCCAATTTGTTAGTGGTTATGCTAGTCGATTGGGCAGTACGTATATTATTGTCTTCCTGATCCCTAATAAATACATTATGTTATCTACACCCATGCTATAAATCCTCTATAAACGTTCTTGAAACAGTTAGCTAATTGCCAACATTAAAACAGCCAGTGTCATAATAACCATTATAACACCCAAACGGGTGTTTTAATGTTGTACTGAAATTCATTATGCAACTCCTTTTTTACTTATCGAACAGCCACATTCTCATGGCATCTTTATGAATTTCAAAAAAAGAACATGTCATGCACGCGCGTTTCACTACCACAGCGCCGTAATTTAAATAAAAACTTATTCGAATTTTTGAATTGACGTCGTATCCCGCCATTTTTGTTCAATAATAGTATTGAAAAAATACTTTTAATAATTGTACGATCCAAAATGTAAATAATTATTACAATAAATAATTATATTATTACCTATACATAGTTTTTTTGTATTAGATACTCACTAATTAAACTTTCCATGAATTTACATAGAGTTCTTACAACACTGTACCCTAATACCCTATGGTTTCAGAACATTTATAGAGGATTCATATCATAGGTGTAGATAAAGTTTTGTATGCAACTGTTATAATTAGGTATTAAAACACTCATGTGATACTATTATCACATGAGTGTTTTAATACCCCTCATTATAGAACAGTTGCTTATATAACTATTATTACATTTTGAGGAAGATTATAATATTATATACATATATATTAATATTATATATATATATATACCTGTTTAAATGATGTAAGAATAATTTCGTCAAACTAGTACCTATCAATAGAAAATAATTCTTTCTACATTTAGTATGAAATGATGTCACTTTAAACTGACAAAAACTTTAGATCATTTATTGATAAAATCCAATTTACAGATAACAGTATGGTTCCGTTTGCTTGTTGTTTATCAGTTAGATATCGTAGCACTCTTCTAGATAATAATTACAATGGATGAGACAGATAATGGTTTCTTATATAACATTCAAGAGCTGGGCAGATAATGCCTGTAGTGGTTTAGAATGATTATAAATACACTGTTTGAATAACGTACTTATCATTAATAGCACTTTGAGGTAAGTACAGACGTGAAGTATGGGGAAGCTGGGCAACATTGTAACAATAAAATGATATGCATGCAATCTACATAATAATACTAGGATTTTTTTTTTGGAAGTGATCTAAGACACTGTGTTTAATATTAATTCATTTTACTTTCGTTATTATCTCAAGTATTTTAAAATTAGCTAAAACAAAAGTTGTTCGAAATGGAATTTGAAAGCTGCCTCTAAAGGTTTATAAGTATTTTTAATAGATAAACGTACCAGCAGGAATGGTGCTGCCCAAAATTTTGTCAGCCTTGCCGGCATAGTATCTGAGGATGCTAGCGCACCAGAGGACTTCCCCTGTAGCCTGCTTCACGGGTTTGCCACAGTCTAGGGTCTCGAGATCAGCCAAGTACTTGACATCTCTCTCGAGGAGGTCAGCCAACTTGAGAAGAAGGCGGCCTCTTTGCGAAGCGTCGAGGGTGCGCCACTCAGAGTAACGGTGGAAAGCCTTTTTGGCAGCAGCTACAGCCAAGTCAATGTCAGCCTGTAGGGAAGATTTTGATGTCTTTTAACGTTTCGTTTTTTTTAATATTGAACTGATAAATTGATAGCAAAGTAAGAGTTTAAGTACATCTAACTATGCCAGTACTCGAATAAAATCTTTGTAGGTGCTATGGAACCCTCAAAAACAAGGCAACTTTTTCAGGATTAAGGTCGAATTAGAAAAATGGCCACAGTTACAAAACAATTTGTTGGTACATAATATTTTCTAACACTTGCATGTAATTTACCTTGTCACCTTCAGCCACCTGAGCGATGACGGTCTCATCTTGAGGGTTGATGGTGGGGAAGGTCTTCTTGCTAACAGAGTCCACCCACTCGTTGTTGATGAACAACTGAGGAAAAAATATTGCTGTTAGTAGGAATTTTATGTTTATATCTGCTGGCATGTACTTAAGTAACCCCTTCATTTTGGAATTTATTATATCCAATGATCCTATTCTACCTCGATGAATAAATAATTGAACCAGAAACTGGTACACGCAATCGTATAAGTACCTATCCATATGATGGAATATCCACTTGGCCCCAACATCTCCCGTCTCGTTCGACCTGTCCCGTTTAGAGGGGTTCACATGCCAAACTGTATGCGATTCAGTATTTTAATGAGGATTTCGTGTTGTGATGTTATCCGTTTGCCGCATATGTAATATTCTTAGAAATTGTATCAAAATGTACGTTTGACCAATAATGGTAAACGGCCAGCATCAGATGTCGACATGCTTCTATATAGCAAACTCATCAATTCAAACAAATTGAGGGTCATTTCAAAATACAATAGTACATTCAATGAAAACCATTTATAACAATGCGGTTCCAACGAGAATCACCTATTGTGGTTTGTAGAGTAGCTGAATGTTGCTGCACAACCGTAACGTTTCAATATTGTCGTATGCCGCAAGTACTTGATATGGAATACTGAAATTACAACCCAGACGTTACCAATCAGACGCTTTATTAAGAGGGAACTCCCGGTATGGAATTCTCATACAAAATGAGTATGGTTATATCTTTTACATTTTTCATCACAATGTTATAATTTTTGCACAGTCAATTTAAAACATGATTATCTATGTTCCTTCGATTTCAAATTATCTTTAGTCTGCCTATTTTAAAAATTATAGGCATCCAAACATCCGTAGTTTTGAACGGCCTGACAAATGCGACTTTTTTAGTATTATACAACAGATTATTACAAGTTTTCGAAACGAAGGACCCTCGTTAATATAATGTACTTTCTATTTTATCAATAATTATCATCAAAGTACCTCATTTTCATTCATCAAATACCATATTACAAATTAAAGAAAATTACAATATCTATCTCAACTCATTGAAGGGGGGTGAGGCAACCATTCGTTAGCTACTCGGAAGTGAAGGAGGGGTGCCAGTGAGATACCGAACCAAGCCGAGATATGACATACCATAGTCTACCGACCAGAGAGTATGCAATGAACTGCATTGAACCTTTATTGACATTCACGACTGCAACAAGTTATAGTCCGAGATCTAGCTGCAGAATCTTTTCGTTCTTTATAAACATAATTGAATTATATTTTTATGTAAATAATCATTTAGGGACTGAGCTGTATACATAGCATATGGGTTAAAAGTACCAAAGTCTAAACGAATAACAGAAATAAAAACAGTTAGTTGAAAACAATGATTGTTTTTTGCATTAATAACTTATTAATAGTTATTTATATATTATTTCAAAAGACAATTGTATACAATTGTACTATTGTGACAAAGTGTAAATGTTAAAACGATTGACTGTTAAAATGTGTAAATGATGAGGCTGATCATAATCTGTTTTTTTATTTTAATCACGTCCCTAATCACCCCATACTTTCAAGGGCTGTTATAAATTAATAGCATATCAGCTATATATGCCGAGCAGAGTATTAGTATTTATAGAAACATGTCACATTATCTTTGAAAAGACAACGTTTAATTGTCTTGTTAATTTATCATTGAGTTGGAGTAATAATAATAATCGTTAAATGCTTTCGAATCTAAAACCTTCTACATGCATAATAATAACTATGCAGATACAATATTCTTTTAAAATGCATAGCTCTTGGCCTAATTACAGTGTCATTCATTGCAATTCACTTGTGTCATATGTCACACTTGTATTTTATAATGTTGATTATAATATTTAAATAGTTTCTCTGGACTTAAATATGGGTAAACAATCTTTACATTGTGTATTGTTAATTATTTACATAGTAAATATATCATTATATCTACGAATACTTAAATTGTAATGTCATTATATCGTGCATGACAATTTTGTTCTTTCATATGTACAATCAAACACATAACCGTTTCAGCAAATTTGAACAAAAATAAGATAAATATATTTACAGCTTATAAACCGCATAGTAATAAAGATTTTTGTCATTTGAGTTTGTGCTGCGGTAAATTATTTACATTTCTGTATTTTTAGTGAACCGCAGAATGAAAAGAAGAGACTTGGCCTATTTGTCAGCTTATACTTCACGAGAGCGAAAAATGAATAAGGTTAAACGTAAAATAGAGCTGAAGAAAGTAATTATTATAAGATAAATAACGAATGCCATGTTGCAGAATAATGCAATTCTTTTATCACTGTCTCAAGAGAAACGCAATTTGCTAAATATTAGAGCAATATTATTATTATATACCCTAAATAATACAGTATCATTTCTAAAACTTTGTTTTATTATTTAAATAAAGAAAACACTCAGAATCAAGAGTTAAACGGTACTATCACTATTATATTATAGTACTAATGTTTTGATGCAATTACATACTATCGACATACTACGTGGGTGCAGTCGCAGAAGAAACTAGTGATATTATAAATCCCAAAGTAACTTTGAATGTCTGTCGGTCTGTTGTTCCTGCAAAATAAAATCGTTTAATCGATCTTGATGAGTGTTAATGTTTTTTTGTTGACAAAGCCCGCTTAATTAAGCGGCCGTGGCGCAATGGATAAGGCATCGGTCTTACGATCGAGAGGTCGTGGGTTCGAATCCTGGCCATTACACCACGGACGTAAAACTTCCTCTTATATCAAGCGAATTAAGCTTAGCTGGAGGGGGTTAACAAGAATACTAGTAATTTATATTTGCAAATTGCTAGTAAGCTTTTTTTTTAAAAAAAATGTCTAAACACGCAAAGTTTAATTGATATCAAATTTGTGTCTATAGCCTCTATTTTCATGCGTGGGCGTCGGGCAAGGCTTGACGCCTTGCCGCCTTGACGCGAACTCAAATTGGACGTATTGCGAAAGCGACAATAATTACCCTTGCTGTAAACCTCATGGCAATTTTGAACTCGACTGTACATCATCATCAAAATCAAACTGAATACGGACGCCAAAAAATTAAATCATGTTACAGAATAAGGACGCGCTATATCCTTAGGCTCAACTCACATCGACTAGCTAGCTTCATATTTATCTGTAATCTGTGACGTAGACACAGAAGCACTGCGTCGTCGCGTTGCGTCCAGTTTATTTGGCCTATTTAGCACAAGATAGATGGAGACAAATTGTATGGATAAATGCAAATGAACCTGAAAAGCAACAACATAAACAAAATCTGCTTTTTAAGTTCATTAAAATCATGATTATTTTAAATTGCTGGGCTAATCTTTAATATATTTCCAGCAGGCCCACATAATGAAGATATGTATAAATATAAATATTATTATGTAAAAAAACCGATGGCGTAAAACGCGACGTTAAATCTTTTATCTCTTTTAGTTGCCTGCCCGCCTGTTAAAACAGCGTCGTAAGTTCTTAGTCTGAATTATGCCTAAAGGTATAGAATATCTATATTTAGTAGATTTTTAGTCGACTAGTTGGTCGACTAGTGCATAATGCAACTGACTGTGGAACAATAAACATCCCTGTTCCACATACAAATCTCGCCATTGTTACCATAGCAACAAAATTTTGTTGAAAATCGGCAGACTTATCAAACAACAAATCCTGGGTATTGAACCGTTGAGTAACAACTGAACATCAACATGTATTTTCACTCACACATTTATATATAAGACCGATAGAGACAGCAATACCTTTATATGTGTGCAGAGTCTACCCTTAATACACCAACAAAGAACTACATTCACTGGAAATGTCTACTCTTCATGGAAATATTTAGTTTACATTTACTAATTAATTTAAACCATTACCATTGACTCATTCATGAATTTACCTACATTATATCCTTTTTTTTTTTACGAGTTTTTACACTGTCACTAACTTTTGTTATTACAAGCAGTTTGCGTCTCATTACATCTTATTGCGTTAAAATTTATAAGTCAATGCATTTTCATGGAACGATATACCGTACTTTTAAATGCTGTGTTAAATAATTCAATTCTCTATTTATTATAAGTAGGTAGCTAATTATACTTACATTGTGCTTCTACTAATGATTTTCGTAATAAGAAATGGAAACTATATTTATTATCAGCCAAATCATAAATTTATCAGCTAAATAATAGATAGGATTGGCTGTCATATCATTTTTTTTCGATGGAAATAAGATTTTGCTGACAAAACTATTATTCTGCTGACAACAAATTGTGAAAAAATCGATATGATTGCTGACATATAAAATAACACCCATAAGATATTACGGATCCCTAAGTTGGGCCTAAAAAAAACTTGCTCGATTCGTTATTTACAATTCATTCAAGTAGCCAATTTAACCTTCGACCGCATCAATTGAAGCACCCCTCATTTATAAATAAAAATGATAACGTGATGCGCGCAGACTGAGAAATGTCAGTTTAAAAGACAATCCAACATAAACAACAAACTTGGTAGGTAAATATGCACATAAATCACTTCTGGTGCTGTACAAGGTAAGAATAATCGGAATTGCAAAAGTTTGAATAAGTAGTTATGCAAAAACAGTAAACATACAAGAGCACATACAAAATCATCAAATCAAACATAAACGTTCGTACAAACGTTTTTTTTAAATACACAACACGTTATTTTTTCTGTTTTAAAACATTTCCCTTTAAAAAATAAATAATAGTTTAAAAAACTAAAAAACACAAAAAACACAACAAAAGCGTGTTTTTTAGTTTTTTAAACTATTATTTATTTTCTTCTTTTACGTTTGGTTTATTTATAAGAGAATTCTTTTGAATTTTTTTTTTTTAATTTTTCATCGAACTATTACATTGTCATCGATCTTTGACAGGTGTGCAAAATTTTAATGAAATCTGTCCGTTTAAAGTGGGTTAAAATCGAGTCCAAAGGAGTCGGTTACATACATACATACAGGTAAAGCTATGCTAACCTAAAGCTATAAGAGTGTTAAAAACTAGCAATCTGCTGATCTATCAAGGTATTAATATAGATAAATATTTATCATTTATCGGATTAGGTTAATATTTAAAACCAAAAACTCTTTTTTATAGCACAATCATAAAGGAATAACCAATGATGACTATACTTTGTTTATCCCGTGAGTTTAACTCGTCAATTGTTTCAATGTAATATTAAAGAGGTACTACTGGAATACATTCAACATAAATAAAACTGTTTTAACTACCTAATAAAATAATAATGCAAGTGACTAAAAGAGCCGTACCTTGGTATATTTGATGTCAACTTTAACCATTGTGGAGCTGGGTCGTGAAATGCGTGCGTCTACACCAATGGTCTCCTAATAGTGATTACTGCTCGCACTCACACACGGCTGTAACACACATTACGTCATACTGTAACACGATAAACAAACGATAAAGTAGATTCATTTCTGTAGTTCCGTATGTTATATTCGTCATTTACTCTAAGGTGTTACGTCTGTATGTTATAATTTTAAGTGTACCTACAAAAAAGTTGTGGCAAGATCCACAGTCTACTGTAATTTAAATACTTATTTACTTAATAGCATGTTTTTGTTAATCTGAAGTATTCTTCTTCTTCTTCTTCGTCGTGTCGATGGCTGAGACAAATTTTATTTTGACTTGCCATCGTGGTGAAAGGATTAGCCAATTCGCTTTGCAGAACTAGCGAATTGCCCAGGGTGCGCCGGACTTAGGGAATCGTTATGTACGTCACTCGGGGAGGCTCCTTTCATGTATTGAAAGAAGGGAAAGAAACACATAATTTTAATTAGGATATTTATTATGTGTGTTGCTCAAGTTCATTGTATGATGGAATTAAATTTCATTACAAATAACACACATGCGTCTGATGCGTATTGCACGTTTCTATTTTAGTATTTTGTCTACGGGAGTTTATTGAACCCTAAAAATAAAACTGTTGGCATTGACATTGTGTGCGTCCATTACATTACACATTTTGTCAGAAACTCATGACATGTTGTTTTTCGTGAGCATTTATGGGTTAGAATTATTGTTTGCATAGAT
This sequence comes from Hypena proboscidalis, assembly GCA_905147285.1. Classification (NCBI taxonomy): domain Eukaryota; kingdom Metazoa; phylum Arthropoda; class Insecta; order Lepidoptera; family Erebidae; genus Hypena; species Hypena proboscidalis. Next base: position 7,728,099 of record LR990132.1, read on the forward strand.
TATGTTATTAATACCGTGTTTTGATTAGACGACGCAGGAGCAACGCGGTAAAATTTAGCAGCAGGTTAAAAAAATATTGTTGAGTATAATTATTATGTAGTTTTTTATTTTATACTAAATATTTTTTCGTATTTATGGCATAAGCAATTGATTTACGAAGATCATATTATTTTATTAGTAAGACTTACCTTACCGCTAAAATAAATAATTATCATCTAGAACAGTATATGAGATGGGATCCCAGTATAAATAACCAATTTAAATATACCGAAGTATCTACACTCTATTATGTCGTTCGTTCGTCGTTTTTTCGTATCTACACTCTATTATGTCGTTTAAAGCATTAACATATTCTATACATAATAATAAAAAATAATACAAGGAGACTCTTTATAATAGTCATAGAAGCCAAATCACATTTTTTTTGAATTTTTGTCTGTATGTTTTAACGGATTTTATACTAAAACTAATGCATGCAATTTAATGCGGTTTACACAGTTGCGTAGTTTGAAGTCTAAATTATAAACTGGTATATATGTTTTACCTTAGTATCCTAAGGGCGTTAATTAGGCTTTGAAAATGTGTATGAAAGGTTTAACAATCCTGAAGGGAATATAGCATGAGATTCAGAAATACATGACAAGACGGAAATTAATGGTAAGTTATATTTTTGGAATTTCTAACCCTGATGGGGTGAATGATGGATTGAAAGTTTATATGGAAATGCATTATTATCTATACTAAACACAATATCTTTTAATGACCCTTATGAGCTTTAATAAGATAGGGTCTTTGAATTCCACTCCCAAAGAGGGAAATGAGTGGTTCAAAGTGTACTTTTTCATATATCAAATTCCATGCGGCAGTCACGGCTAAAAGCTATTGTCGGATAAATTTATTTCTCGTTCATTTCACACCTGAATTGACGCTTCTTCTACTTGTATTTTGCATATTCATATTGTAATAATTTTTACATTTTTATGTCATCAGACGTATGCCATCCTTTTATTTAACCACATCTTATTTTCAACAATCAAAATATGTTTATTTTGAAATACAATATAATGTATTTATTTTAAACGGGTTGATACTGTGCCATACCTACCTGAACATGTATTTACACAAGAAAATATAAAGTTGGGGTCACTTAATACTGTTGTAGTCTATGGTCAAGTGTCTGTCAATGTCATAGAGATGGAATAGCGACATTAGAATAAAGCATGGTCAAGCATCTGAGTGCCTTTCTCTTCTCTCCAAATATATGAAACGCCCTTACCTCTGCCAAATATCGAGACACGTAAATCAACATGGTGTCAGAAGAAACGACAATAGCAATAGAAGATTCCAGATTTAATGTGGTCATGACTGCCGCGATCAGGCCGCTAAAAATGGATTCAGATCCAGCATCGATGTCGGCTGCATGGAAGCTATGGAAACAAAAATTCCTCATCTATCTTGAAGCGAATACAATTGACAAAGAAGCAGTAAGTCGACAAATTGCAATTTTTTTAAGTCTTATTGGAGATGATGGCCTGGAAGTATTTAACTCATTCGGTCTTGATAGAAAAGATGCGTCAATAACTCTCGATAAAATAATTCAAAAATTTGATGATAAATTCCTACCACACAAAAACATCACCGTTGAGAGATATAATTTTTTTACAAGAAAACAGATAGAAGAAGAGTCAATCGAAGAATATGTCACAAAATTAACTAACATGGCAATCAGATGTGAGTTTGAAACGTTGAAAGAACAACTCATTTGCGATATGTTTGTAATTGGAATAAATAACAGAAAAATTCAGGAAAGATTACTGCAACAAGAGTCACTAACAATAGAAAAAGCCATCAAAATTGCAAAAAGCATTGAGATCTCGCACAGAGAAGCTGAAAAACTTCAAATGTCTAACACAAAAGCAGAAAATGAAAGTTCAGTTCAAGCCGTCAAGTCATATCAACAAAATCGAGCAACAAACACAAGACAAAGAAATCAGTCTAAATCTCCGTCAAGAAATAATAACCATTCTAGATTTCAGGCCTCAACACATTCACAAAAATCTTGCAACAGGTGTGGTCAAGTGCACAGGTTCAAATGCCCTGCTGAAGGAAAAACATGTTCAAACTGCAAGAAACAAAATCATTTTTCTAAATATTGCTTCTTCAATAAAAATACCAATGTTAATGTAAGTATGTTATGTCAGTCAGAAAATAAAGATGAAACAAATCAATCGGATCACTATGTCATTAATGCTATAAATAAGGAGTCAAATGAATGGAATATAACCATTAAATGTCATGATTACTCATTATTGTGTAGAATTGATACAGGTGCTGACACAAATGTGATTTCTAAACACACAGTAAATCAAATGACGGTTGTTACTGGTAAGGAAATCAACATTTTTAGAACAAATAATAAAGTATTTTCTTTTTCAGGACAATTAATTCCAAATATAGGGTCATGTATACTAAAATGTTACTTTGAAAATGGAACTACAGCAAACATATGCTTTGTTATTGTCAATGCCCAATGTCAAACAATTCTAGGTTGGAAAATATGTGAAAAACTGGGCATAGTAAAAAGAATACTTGCATTGTCTGAAGAAACATGTTATGAAAATCAAAAGACTGTAAATGATATTGTGAATAAATATTCATCAACATTTGAAGGCTTAGGATGTATTCCTACTCAAGCACACATAGATGTTGATTCCAGTGTCACACCAAAGGTATGTCCAGTCAGAAAAATTCCATTTGCACTTCATGATAGGCTAAAAGAAGAATTAACTAACATGGAAAAATTAAAAGTCATTGAAAAAGTCATAAAGCCAACAAAATGGGTAAATTCAATTGTCTTAGTCGAAAAACCCAATGGTAAATTGCGTATGTGTCTTGATCCACGAAACCTGAATGTAGCAGTCAAAAGACCTCATTATCCATATCCTACATTTGATGATTTACGTTCTAAAATTGCAGGTGCCACAATTTTTTCAAAATTAGATGCCAATTCAGGTTATTGGATGATACCGTTAGATTCTGAGAGTAGTGACCTCTGTACATTCAATACACCATTTGGTAGGTATAAATTTCTCAGGCTACCATACGGGATCAACTCAAGTGGAGAAATATTTCATAGAATAATGACAGAACTATTTGAACTACCAGGAGTAATTGTGTACATCGACGATATTTTAGTATACGGGTCAAATGAAAAAGAACATAAGCATCGTCTAGAAGCAGTATTTAAACGAGCAAAAGAAGTCAATTTAAAGTTTAACAAATCTAAATGTCAATTTGGGGTAACTGAAGTAAAATATGTAGGTCATATTTTCAATGAAAAAGGTATTACACCTGACATGTCAAAAATAGAAGCCATAACAAAAATGTCTAGTCCAAAAAATGTCAAAGAACTACAAAGATTTCTTGGTATGATCAATTATTTGGGTAGTTTCATTCCTAACTTGTCAATAGAAACAAATATGCTCAGAGATCTCCTCAAAAAACAAAATGTATAGAGCTCATAGTTTGTTTTGTAAACAAGTTTGAAGTTTTGCGTCATAACAAATGTCAATGTCAACATAGCAGCCAACTTGCTTCTGAATTGTCAAAGTCTCAAAAAGGGGCATGTTGTAGTCTATGGTCAAGTGTCTGTCAATGTCATAGAGATGGAATAGCGACATTAGAATAAAGCATGGTCAAGCATCTGAGTGCCTTTCTCTTCTCTCCAAATATATGAAACGCCCTTACCTCTGCCAAATATCGAGACACGTAAATCAACAAATACCAGAGCCACTAAAGATGACCTTTGGTAGATCTGGTATCTATCTATATAATAATATATAAAAGGCAGTGTTCTGACTGACTGACTGACTGACTCAACGCAGAGCCCCAACCGCTGGTCGTAGAGACTTGAAATTTGGAAATCGTATATCGTGCAACCTCTCCAATACTTAAGGGACCAGGGAGGGTCCAATATGTTTTTTATGATTAAGCCTAAGTGGCAACTCCTTTGTGTGTTCCTCTGTTTTACCATGAGTAACCAAGTTAAGAATACTAATCCACATCGCGATAGCCGGTCAGTTAAAGTTTGCGTTGTCGTAAAAACTTCATAATACATTTTTAAGAACCCCATGCTATCGACTCGGGGAGGTCTTACGAAATTTTAACCTTTTTTATGCTTTTTGTTTCTGAAAATTTGGTTTATTATAATCTAAATGCTGTCTTATTATTCTGACAATGTTTATTGCTTTGAAACAATAAAAGAAATTTGATTATCACTCAAAACATGTTTTATAGATATACTCCGCGGACAGGGCCATGGGCAGAAGCTAGTTAAGTATAATAATATCTTGTTATCAGTATAATAACAACAATAAAAAAATATTCAATAATAAAAAGAACATTAATTTAAATGACACTCGTAATGATAACCGGACTTGATTTTTATTTTGTTTAAGTAAAAGAAAGTATTGTAGTCATTTCTAGTAATGATAAGAATGAATTTTATCCCCGTCCCCAACGCAGTAAGTACATAAGTACAGTTCTCCAACTAATTGGCTACTATTTTTTTTTAATTTACCATCAATATCTTCTCTGGCGGGCCCTGGACCAAAACTTAAAAAGGCCATAGGTTGATCTGGCCCTGCCTGGACCGTTTCATACGCCGCATTTTTAATCTTTATCTCGTTTTATAGTTCCCTTTTTAGGGTTCCGTAGTACCTACAAGGAACCCTTATAGTTTCGCCATGTCCGTCTGTCTGTCCACGTCATAGCGACGAAACCGTTGGTGCTAGAAAACTGAAATTTTGCATAAACATGTATGTTAACTAAACAAAGAAAGTCGTAGAGTAAAATTTGGAAAAATATTTTTTTTTCAGGTAGCTCCCCTACATGTAAAGTAGGGATGTTTTTTTTTTGTCGCCTACCCCATAGTGTGGGGTATTGTTAGATAGGACTTTTAAAAACGTTTAGGGGTTGCTAAAACAGTTTTTTGATTTAGGGATCCGTTTGCGAGATAATTAATTTTAAAGACTGGATCCTAAAATCTGAAAAAAATTGTGTCGGTAGTACATGTAATGAACTTTAAAGGAAAACTATAGCGGATAAGTTCACTTCATTAGTTCAAGAGGAATAGGGGTCCGAAATGTCAGATGCAGTTACTCAGAATATTTCGTTCAAAATTCTTGAAACATAAATAAACATACATAATACATATATAAAATCACGCCTTTATCCCACGGGCGTAGGCAGAGACGATGGAACGCCATGTGCATCGCTCCTTACATACTTCTTTCGCTTCCTTAACATTCATACATCTCGTCATACGTGCTAGCTGGTTTCGTGTACTACAAACATTTCCTATCTGAAGGACGCTATTTATCTGGTTACTTTAACTTAATTAGTTCTAGAGTAATTGGGGTCCAAAGTGTAAAATGCAGTTACTTAGAATAATTCGTGCAAATTACAAAAACCTTTGAAAGTAATGACTTGTATGAAGATGTTACTTGTTTAATACAGATAGTAAATCCCTTTTAAGTCGAAATATGTTGTTACGACTAGCTACGGAAGCCTACTGCGCGTGGCCCGACACGCACTTGGCCGGTTTTTATCAAAAGTGATGTTTTTTCAACTGGTTTAAATTTTATAAATTTAAATACTTATATTTTATTGGTATGGTAATGTAATTTATGAGCACAATAATGGAATATTCGATAATGTAATTTGATGTGGTGGTCGGTGTTTAATTTTTTTGGAGTAACAAGTATTAGTAACAACATAATATAACATAACATTACGTCTATATTACCCAGTAGCGTGTGGCACCTACACTTCACCTGTTATGCTTAGGTCCCATGGCATAGGGGGTGAGACTATCGCCATCCACCGGGTACAATTCCAACTCCGTGCTGCTATTGTGAATTTTCGTGACGAAAAGTTTACAAATAACACTTTGCCCGACCCGGGAATCGAACCCGAGACCTCGCGGTTAGAGGTACCTTTAAAGATTTATTATTTTGATAAGTATAATTTTAATTAATTTAATTCATTAGATTATTTTTATTTGCTCTGTAATTAAAATGTTTGTTGACGTTTTCAAACGCCCCTCGGGGCTTATAAAAATAAATGTTGACTGATGATTTGACTTTTTATAGTTTTAATAGAACTTGTATCCTCTGTAGCTGGGTCGTCGATAATTTCGTTAACCCAATTGTGGTGGTGAAAATTGAAGTATATACGGGGTGGATGCGACATAGCGACATTTATTGAAACCACAGTTTCTATACATGGTAAGTATCAATTTCCACCGGATAAAAATTCTCTGGCGAAAAAAAAAAATCACGTTCTCCGAACAATTTGAACATTGCGATCGTGCAATTTGTTCGGAAGATGTGGATTTTTTTTTTCGCCAGAGAATTTTTTATCCGGTGGAAATGCATACTGGCCATGTATAGAAGCTGTGGTTTCAATAAATGTCGCTATGTCGCATCCACCCTGTATAATATAGGCTCACACCTACATTTTATACCAACGAACTTTTTTAATGTAATCGTTCGGTGATTGCACTTTCTTTATAAATAATAAATAGATAACTATTTACCAATGTTAGAATTTAATAAAATGAGATCTTTTTAAAGTCAGAGTTATCTCGTTTGGTGTGAAAGCGCTAAAGTATTTTTACTTATTGATTTTTATATAGCATTGAGCCATTTAGTATTGAGCCATACTAAAATGAAGAAGATTTTTTTCGACTGTTCTTGGTATTAGATTGCTAAATAATTTGAAATCGAAAAAACCGATCGTGTTTATCGATATAGCGTTTGTATTGATAGCAACAATAGTCATGTTGGTTGCTACCTTCTTATATGTAGGTACTGTAGATTCGTGAATTTGGAGCTAGGCTTGAATAGCTGAGTAGTAAAGCGATAGGCTGGAATCCTGTGGTCGAGAGTTCAAACCCCGCTTCAAGTCCAAAAAAAAATCAGTTAATACTAAAGTATTATTCTTCAACATTCTTCTGATCATAAACACTGCAATTTATTACCCGTAATGACATTGATAACATATGTTTAATTAATATTGTTTGTCATTTAGATACATATTATCTACATTACTTTTCAATACACATAATAATTATAGTTGAAACTGCAATGTTGATTTTAGACTAACATTATTAGAAGGTTTAGGATGTTAATTAAGTAACTAGATAGTTTTTGTAGAGTTGTTCTGATGAAATATTTCTAAACCCATTTGTTGAAAAAGTTTACAGTAAACATAGATTTCCAATTTATCTTAAAGCTCAACTAATCTTACTAGCCGAGTGTCGATAATTTTTAAAACCAAAAAAAATAATAGTAGGATGAAACCCATTAGAAAAGGATGAAAATATTTTAAAAATTAAAGGAAAAATAATTTACGGGCGATCTGAGGTAGGGAAGGGGAAGAGGGGGGAGGGGTTTAAGAGTAAAAAACGGTTTTTCTCGATTTCCGGCTAAACTAAAAGTCCTATGGAAAAAAAACGAATAGCAATGTCGTTGGTAATAAAAAGACTCGGTTGAGAACGACTCGGGGGTATAGACCAACTTTTGTATTAACACTTTTTTCATATAACCTTTAAATTTATTAATTTTTTTCATTAATTTTGAGGTTATATGAAAAAAGTGTAACAAAAGTTGGTCTATATCCCCGAGTCGTTCTCATCAATTGTGACCTACTTGATCACTTTTTCTTCGATATATTGTTATGCCGTCCAGACCTTTCTTTGGCCATTATTATCCTATCTGCAGTTTAGACAAACAAACATAACATAACATAACATAACATAACATAACATCACGCCTATATTACTTAGATGGGTGTGTACAACACCCACACTTCACCTGTTATGTTTAGGTCCCACGGGATAGGGGGTGAGCCTATCGCCATCCGCCGGGCACAATTCCAACTCCGTGCTGCTATTGTAAATTTCCTGACGAAAAGTTCACAAATAACACTTTCACCGACCCGGGAATTGAACCCGAGACGCATTTGCTAACCACTAGATCATCGAAGCACAGACGAACAAACATCGAGTTAAATGTTATTCAATAGTGACTTCTATCTATTTAATACTTATACATAATATACTTTTTGGTATTGTTTCAGGCTTAGATCCAGGCAGACCTTTAATCACAGCCTACGGGTCAAATCAATTCCGTCTAGGTCGAGACGACGCGAAAGTAGTACATGTTATCCATACTAATGCTGGTTTCCTTGGAGAGACTGGTCTGGTGGGCCACGCAGACTTCTGTGTCAATGGTGGAAGAACCCAGCCTGGTTGTAAAGGACATGTAATGCGTAAGTTACCTCGTATTTAATAAAAACAATCATTCAAATTGCTAGACAATCACCTTTAGAATAATGTTGCAGTTCGAATGTGAATAAGATAAAACTCTTGGCCAAACATTTAACAGATATAGGTGAAGACTAGGATAATTCCTGTTCAAATACAAAACTACGTATCTATTCTACCCTCGTCTGATCCGTGCTGATTTATGCAGCCCCCGTCTGGAGTAGTCAAGCTGATACTAACTACAAAAAGTTACAAGTTGTTTAAAACAAGGCCATAAAAATTGCATAACAAATTCAAAACAAATCAAATTTGTCTCCATACATTGTCCTTTAATATATTCTTTTGTATTAAAATAAGCAAGCACATTTTATTTAATTTCATATCCACAGCAGCACAACAGTATCATCTTAAATTTAGGTCAAAGCAGATTAAATACTTTATCGTATACTGGAACGTATAATCGATATAGATTGCCACATCACTATTTTCTTGAGAAAGGTGATGCAGCCTTAACAACACTCATTACTTATTTTAGTGCGTGTACCATTAGAATAAGATATTTTTGTATTTAAATATTATTTTATGCGAAAATAAAGACCTTTTAAAACTAACTAACTGTTAAATGGGACGCGTTAAATTCTACTTGTCTATTACAAGAAGTCAAGGATAATTCTGTGGATGAAATTGAGAAAGTAAATGACGATGAAAATTGTATTGTTGTTGAGTTTTTTACTTATTAATAATGTTCACATTTATTATTATTAAGAATACGGGTTACTCACATTATTGTAGCCGGGATATACCGACTAGTTTCGAATCTAGTACGTAGCTTCATCAACTGGGTGATATGCCGACTACAATAACGTGAGGAACCCGTATTCTCAATAAAAATGTCTTTACTTCACGTCCGTTTTAATAATATTATTCACATTTATTATGAGCTGTTTAAACATCCGTTACCTCTCCAAGTGCTTTAAGACCCTTATTTCCAATCGCAGGTGTAGCACGTTGCAGCCATTTCATGAGCGCGTGTTATTTGGCTTCGTGCGTCAGAAGAAGAAGTCGTCTGGTGGGGATACCCTGTGACAGCTCTTGTCCCAAAGAAAACGGACGGTGGGGAATCAATTACGAGAGGAAAGCTGTTGTACTAGGGGATGAAGTGCCTGACGGGTGAGTGCATATTTTATATAAAAGTAAACATTGACAAAAGGGTTTTTTAGTGGTTTCACATCACGCTCTGTTACAAATGCCACATACAGCCTTATTTTAGAAGACCTATATAATAAAAATAATTATGTTATTAGAATTTTTTTTAGCCTGCATTTTTTAGTGGGTCACCACTGCTGGTCAAAGGCCTCCCCCAAACGATTCCTGTCCTCTCTATCGCCTGCAGTTTCCCACCAGTTGTGGCTGTAGGCATCTAGGTCGTCCCGCCAGCGCCTCCTAGCTAGGTCTACCCCGACGACGGTGTCCTTTTTGGCGCATCAATATAATAGCAATTAGAATAGAAGAAAAAATAAAACATGTTTTTTTACAATTGCATGTTGTTCCATTAAAAGTGGTATATTTATACTCTTCATAAACCTATTGAACAGTTTATGTAGTTGCAGCATCCTTATGATTTCATGTTTTGTTTCAGGGCCCGAGGAATGTTTTGCGTCAGTTTCGAACACAATGAAGATTGTCCTTTCGATTAAGTATCATATTAATGTTAGTTTAATAGTAGTAAAGTCGGTATAAGTTGTTTTTTTATAAGCGTAGTTAACTAATCATTTCCAAAGCTAAGTAGGTAATGTCATTTAAGTAATTTATTGCTTTTAATTAGTTTTATGCCTAAAACTAGATTTATTTTTTAAGGATTTTAAATCAAAATAAAACAAAAAACATACTTACCGTATGTTTTTTGTTTCATTTTGATACTTGAAAATTATTTAACGTTTGTGTTTTTTGTTAAAGAGGAAAAAATGAAATTTCATTAGATACATTTTTGTCGTAATAATTTATTTTTGAAAACTTACTCTTATTCACATTATATTTACTAGCTTAGCTTGAATTACAGAACAATACAAATTGCACTCAATATTATAGAAGTATGATTTGAACGACCAGTTACCAAAGAGAAAATTAATTCCCCAATAGTTTTGAGCTATTTTTAACACGCTTATATTAGCTTCATCTGTATGTATGTATGTATGTAACCGACTCCTTTGGACTCAATTTTGACCCACTTTAAACGGACAGATTTCATTAAAATTTTGCACACCTGTCAAAGATCAATGACAATGCAATAATTAGATAAAAAAAAAATCTCTTATAAATAAACCAAACTAAAAAGTAAAAAATAAATAATAGATTAAAAAAACTAAAAAACACGCCTTTAAAGTACTTTTTACTAAAAAGTGAAAGATAATTCCTAATATAAGCTGAAAATGGTAATGAACAAAAAATACTAGTATTATTGTGAAAAAGCGTGGGTTGCTCGATAGACAAAAATATGACACAGAGCGCCCCACGCTTTTTTTTACAATAATACTAGTATTTTTTGTTCATTACCATTTTCAGCTTATATTAGGAATTATTTTTCACTTTTTAGTTAGAACTATTATTTATTTGTATGTCTGCTTGAAATTAGTAGTGTCTCTGAGAAAAAAATGCTATTCATTGTAGAATAATATGTAAATGAACTCTTTTACAATTATATCATTGTTTGTAATTGTATTGTCCATCTCACGGTATAAAATGGTATAAAATGAAATAAACGTCGTCGAAAGGCAACATCACAGTAGCAATAATTGTGATTGACTAATTTCTGAATCTTATCTCTCGACTTAACTGAAACATGTCTACCATGTCGATTTTGATGTATTGCAGACATGAAGTTTAGAGCCTGGGTTACCATAATTATAGACCTTTTATTGACATACCACTTCGGGAACAATTTGACGCTGCAAGTTTCTCCAACTACCCACTCCAATAACATCATGGTGACGACATCACATTGAAACCAGCTTTCAAGCCCATGTTCAGTTCAGTTAAGCGTCAAGGAGTTCTCTCGTGAGAAGACACTCCTGGCTGCAGCAGCTGACCGTTCCCATCATACTAGTTTATTATCGCCAAAACTGAATTACATATACACAATATATACAAAGTTTCTAATCATTCAAGATTTATAGCAGTTTGGGAAAAGGCTGACTCACTGTCATCTTTTGCCGACAGTTTGGCCACTATGTTAATAGCCGTGATTTTGGGCTGCGGGTTGGCGATACTTGTATGGACGTGTTTTTGTACTCCTTTCGAACCGAAATCATCATTGACCAAATCCGCTCAAAAAACAAAAATGTCCGAATAAGGACGTACTTATAAAGCTTTTCTCATCTTTTTTATTTAAAATGATCTTATCCTTAACCTATCAACATTAAAACCTTTTTTACAAGTTTATAATATGAGATTATTATTCTACTTATTTGTACGTTTAGTGTTGTATATTTTTATGCCACGCCACATTTTATATGAACTAAAAATAAAATCTCAATAAAAATATTTTATATACCTTATTATTTTGCAAAACTGGGATATTTTAGTAAATACTTAAAAATTTAAATATCTCAACAAGTACCACTTTTCGGTAGCACACTTAGGATCTTAGATAAAATTTAATTAATTAAAAATGTAAAACAAAATGTATTAATTATTTAATATGTCTGGAAGCACGGTTTCATAATAATGGTTTTAATTAAAAAAACAATTTGAAATCATTTTCAAAAAAGGTGGCAGAAATACCTAAAGGGGTAACGAAATTAAATATACAAAATATGATTAAACAAATAATATTATTTACGTATTACAATAAAAGGTATATAATACAAAGACGAAAATACAGTTAGTTTTTTGGGTAAATAAGACTGAAACATTAAACCACAGTAAATATCATTTAAATTAATTAATGTGCTTAAAATAGATATTATTCCTAATTTAAGGGAAAAAGTGTAACTTTAATAACAGAGCAAGAAAAATTGCATTCCTCGTTGTAAAACAGAGACTTGAAAGTCCAGTTCCCAAATACGAAGGTGCCACCAAAATATGACTTCGCTACATTCTGAATATCAACGGTGACTTTATGTGTACCCTGTTTAAAAAAAAGGTAAGTAGTTAATTTCAATTATAATATTGCAAATCAACCGACACTCTACGGACAAATAAATAAGTCGTCTTTGAATATACCTTAGGAATAACGCATTCATCAGTAAGATTCACAAGCGCTCCCAATAGAGGCTTTAGGAATAAATGGTCGCATGGCTTCTTTATTTGAAGCCTAAGAAATTCTTTACCGTTAGAATAGGCGGTTATTTTTCCCTGAAAAAACGTTCACAGATATTACTCGATAAAATGTAGACCATGTTCTTTTCCTAACTTTCAGTTGAAAGCGTAAAAAATCATTGGTTACTCTCAGTGAAAACTGCTATGGATATAAAAGGTTATTTCCATCGTAACAGGCAGTTTCTTTCGTATTTTTATATTATACTAACTGTTGCCCGCGTCTTCGTCCGAGTCGTTTTGAAAATTATCTGTTACAAACACAGAAGAGGACCGACAAAAAAAAATAATCTGTCCAAATAACCATCCCTGCTTTAAAATAAATTGTTATTTTGGCATTAAAAATAGACACTTTTTTATTAATTTCTATCGATGGTTTATGGATTATTAGTAGAATGACAGGCTGGATTTAGGTAAATATCATTAAAACTTACTTTTGTCGGTACATAATTGTTAAACACATCGATTTGATACGAAAGAGTATAGTAACTACTAATTGTGGCGGAGGCGGCAGCGCAATCTTTTTGTTTGGGACCTTTGCACACATCAAAGTTAGTTATCGTCAGATTAAAAGGACCCTGAAAATTTATAAAAAAAATATCAAAATAATGTTAATTTCAGTTGACATTATTTTTAATGAGGTATAATTAAATTAAGTCCACTTACATAGTCTTTCGATGATGCAGATACCATCGATATCGAATAAAGGCAAATCATGATTACAGACAAAAAAAAGTATTTCTCCATCATGATACCTCGAATATTTCTGCCAAGTCACAAATGATATCGTGTTGCTATGACTAATAAAACGGTTCGAAAAACTCATTTCATAACATAAAACCAATTTTTTAATCATTTTTTTTTAAATAATTGAGGACTATTAGTTGATAGTTTGAATTATTTATGATTAGGATCAGTTTATGGTAAACAAGGCTTAATAGCGATGCTTATAATAAAGAGTGGACTAAATAACCGATACCTACCATATTCTAATTATGTTGATTATCAATTATCTTTTGGATTTGAAGGCTGATAAAATATAATTACAAAATACTCGAAGTTTCTGGTTGTGGTAGAGCTTTTTACATCAAGATCGTGCGAAAAAAGGTGTTAAATATTTATCTATCTATTTGGAAAATCCTCAAATTAAAATGTCAATAAGCCTAAGAAAAGACCCCTATCCAACCTCTTTGTTAAGGCCTCAAACAAGTTCAGCGCTGTTTTTCAGTTAAATGTCGAACATTGGACAAAGATTTGTTACATGCCCTAGATTTGCTATAATAATGTTCTTGGCCTGTATGGCAACACTCTAAAATCTTAAGGTGGTGGGTGAGTTTCATTGCTTGTGTTTTGTAATTTGTCCTACCCTCAGCTAATCTTATAATGTCTGTGTATCGGTTTATTTTGCAATCGTAGACGTGATCGTTACCTACTGCCATCTGATGTAAATGAGTTTTCAGGTCTGATATAGGTAAACTATAGGTTTTTTTCTTTATACGACGTATGCAGTGAACGGACGTCCACCTAGGTAAGTGATAAAAACTACAGCCAGTGGATATCAACAGTTCACAAAAGTAGATTGTAGATGCGTCCCTTTTTATTGAGAACTACAGTGTTATGCCTCATTTGCCAGTAATTTCAGCGTCTGATCTCTTCACCAAACCGGCATGGGTATTCCATAAATAGAATCACACGAAATTTGATTGTCTGTCAATCAAATGTTGAACGTATTTATATGAAGGTAAGGATGCACATATTGGCGCAACTGACAGTTTTCCTTACAGGTTCGCCCCGCGGAATACAGTGCAAGCACTATTTGACGGCAGGTTAAATAGAGTAAGATCCCTGAGCTGACAGACATAACTTATTTTCACACGGATGAAACCTGAAGTTTTCAGTAGCGTCTCGTGTGCCTTGAATACCTACGCGCTTTGTGTAACTTACCGAGTGACACCTGGGCAGGTACCAGATGAGAAAGGTAACTAAAAATAAGAGTTATTTAACTTAAATTCACATGGCTGATTTTTACATATGTCATGTAGAATATTATTTTAAAGTAATATCATAAGTGCCAGACACTTTTGATGGACCAAAGCTTTTGCCAGACGCTTTTAAGCTACCCAAAAATGTGTACGTTACGCCAGCAAGAAAGTGTCACCTAGAGTGATATGAGTAGAACGTATAATTAGTGCGCAATCTGCTGTAAATGTGCGCCGCATAAAAAAATTGTGCGTCGTGTAGTTTTGAAAAAAAAACGTAAAAACGATTCCTGCTGGAGTAACGTTGTTCTAGCAAGAAAATTCTAGACCAATCATCGGAGATATAAAATACATACATGGGCAGAGAGCTTATATTTGTGCAAATTTGTGCACCATAAATATAATTTGTGCGTCTTCAGGTTTTCGAGATATTGCGTTTCCCGCTGGAGTAACGTTTTGCGAATTCGTGTATCTCAAAGACCATTATATGTGCGCCGGTAGAATGAACATACACGAATAGCTCTTAATTTGTGCATATTTGTGACATAATTAGATGCCAGATAATATTTATAATTTTCAAGTAATCGCGCTTTATTGAAAACTTAAAAAAATATTGTAGCGCCTAAATGAGAAGACGTATAAACTCGCTAAAAACTGTATTCGTTCCATCTTGACGTTTATAATTACCATAAAAAGTTTCAAAACAGAACCTACAAGCGCTAATGAATAATATTACTAAAAGTCAAAACGACGGCATCATAACTTTGACGCCATCAAACAAGAAACTGGCCCAACCTAAGATGTGTAAATGTAAACCAAAAATTAGTGCATTTATCAAATAATATATAGTAAAAATATCCAGCTTCAACTGTTTCGTATTAAGTAAATATTAAGACTAAACCAAAACAGTTATTCGGCGCAGGTTATCCGACCAAATTCGAATGACTACAAAAAAGCGACGGATTCATACGTATCGATGACCACCTTTTATTAAACGTATTACACCTAAACTGTGTTCGTACAGTCACGCTCAAATGTTCGTTGGGAATTATTATTACAATGACCTAATAAAAATATAATATATATTAAATGTACTTTCTGATCATATGAAATCAAAGAGCTTGTTGGTTTAAAAAAATATTATTTTTATTATCATAATCATGATTCTTAAAGTAATTATGGCATCAAATCACAGATCAAATTTCCTACCTATAAATATTAAAACAAACATTGTTCAATTAAACTATTTGTACCTTGTATAGTCATTTGGTATTATTTAAAATCACAGATCAGTTTTTCATTTACTTAAATACACAAACAATAAAATCACTTAAAGTGGCTCAGTACCATCATGGCGTGAAATTTAAATATTGAGTAGTTGTTGTTTTGGCCGAGATATAATTAAGTTTTGGGTATGATTGTATAGTACGCGAACGTAATAAATACCTATAGAGCGTTATATTTTGTTATGAGTTTATGTTTCTTAAAAAATAGCCGGATTTGAAAACTTCAACCCAAGTTTCACATATCGGGCTGCTTAGGTTTGGGTTTTCAAATTAGGCTAATTTTTAAGAAACATAAGCTGATAATAATTTTAACCGGTCTATACTACGTTCGCGTATCATACTATCATATCCAAAACTAAATTATATCTCGGCCAACAAATAGGTAGCTACTTTATACTTAAATTTCCCGTTATGATGGTACTGAACCTTTATCACAGAAAATCACAGTTTTTTCGTTTTTCTACTGATATAATAAATGCAAATGGCTAAATTTATTTATGTCTAATCAAAAAAAAAAAACTGAATTTATTTTAATAACTATTTCTACTGCACTGTACTCGGGCACAATACGTTTCAACCAGTTAGCGAGTAAAGTTAAGAAGGTCATCGATACGTATGAATTCGTCGCTTTTTTGTAGTCATTCGAATTTGGTCGGATAACCTGCGCCGAATAACTGTTTTGGTTTAGTCTTAATATTTACTTAATACGAAACAGTTGAAGCTGGATATTTTTACTATATATTATTTGATAAATGCACTAATTTTTGGTTTACATTTACACATCTTAGGTTGGGCCAGTTTCTTGTTTGATGGCGTCAAAGTTATGATGCCGTCGTTTTGACTTTTAGTAATATTATTCATTAGCGCTTGTAGGTTCTGTTTTGAAACTTTTTATGGTAATTATAAACGTCAAGATGGAACGAATACAGTTTTTAGCGAGTTTATACGTCTTCTCATTTAGGCGCTACAATATTTTTTTAAGTTTTCAATAAAGCGCGATTACTTGAAAATTATAAATATTATCTGGCATCTAATTATGTCACAAATATGCACAAATTAAGAGCTATTCGTGTATGTTCATTCTACCGGCGCACATATAATGGTCTTTGAGATACACGAATTCGCAAAACGTTACTCCAGCGGGAAACGCAATATCTCGAAAACCTGAAGACGCACAAATTATATTTATGGTGCACAAATTTGCACAAATATAAGCTCTCTGCCCATGTATGTATTTTATATCTCCGATGATTCGTCTAGAATTTTCTTGCTAGAACAACGTTACTCCAGCAGGAATCGTTTTTACGTTTTTTTTTCAAAACTACAAGATGCACAAATTTTTTATGCGGCGCACATTTACAGCAGATTGCGCACTAATTATACGTTCTACTCATATCACTCTAGGTGACACTTTCTTGCTGGCGTAACGTACACCCCAAAAATTAAATGAACTTTCTTATTTTTACATGTCTGATTTTTTAATATGTTATTGAAGTATTTATTTAAAAGTTATATTCAATCAGTCAGACAAATCAGAGTGACCAAACATCCCCTAAGACAAAAAATGTTCAGCTAGTAGTATGAGGGCGAGAGCACTATGCGCATGCGCCTCAAAGTAAAAAAAAACAATGTACTAAGAATACTTTTACTGTTTTCAATCTGAGATTTTTGCATCTTTATTTCAACAAAATTAACTTTAACAAGGAAATAATTAATAAATATTAAATTTAATAAGTTTATAGCATTTATTTTTTGTACATCATAATTATCGAGACAATAATTTGAGATTTAATTTCATCAAAATAAGTAAAGTTCATTAATTTTTTGGGTAGCCTAAAAGCGTCTGGCAAAAGCTTTGGTCCATCAAAAGTGTCTGGCACTTATGATATTACTTTAAAATAATATTCTACATGACATATGTAAAAATCAGCCATGTGAATTTAAGTTAAATAACTCTTATTATTAGTTACCTTTCTCACCTGGTACCTGCCCAGGTGTCACTCGGCAAGTTACACAAAGCGCGTAGGTATTCAAGGCACACGAGACGCTACTGAAAACTTCAGGTTTCATCCGTGTGAAAATAACTTATGTCTGTCAGCTCTGGGATCTTGGACTAAAAGGTGAGATGGTTTTGCTTCCGTCTTCGAGCTCGTTCACAAGAAGTTTTTGGTAGAGCTGATGACAGGTTAGAAATAAAACAACATTATTTTTCTTTTAATCTGTGGTTTAATTTATAACTGGTATTTCTCGGAGCTAATATAATGTATATGATAGCACAATGTATGTTACAGTAGTCATTATATAACGAAGTTTTACTGTCTAGTTACGGTACATGAACTTGCCACCATACAAATTGCGTACTATTGCTTGCAAGTCCAATGAAATGATGTCAGGTGTTTCACATTGACGCATATGTAGTGGGTAAAAGATAAGAATATATATTTATTTAATAAATAACCATTCATAATATCAGTACAAACACATATTATAAATTATTTTTTAAATATGGGTACGTTATGACTTTTCATTTATTAATTTTCAATGTGTTATCTATAATTCATCTTTGTGCTAATTCTTTCGGCAGGTTGCAATGATTTATTATTATGATTATATCCAATACTATAAAAAATATTATATGGATATAGCTCGCGATAAGGGAGCAAACTTCAGTAGGTTTGTTCTTGCTACGGTCGCGCTCTCTATTATATTGTTAGTTATTATACTTTTTTCAGTGACATTTTAATATAAACTAGGTCACAGTGCATATTGCACTTGTCTTTACAGAATGAAGATTTGGACGTCCAGTCAATAAAGAGTAAATTTTAATATAATATAGAAAATAAGGGACTAATAATAATGTAAAGTTATTATTAAGTATTATTGTTTTTTCGGTAAAATGTTCAAATAAATTAGGTCACAATGCATATTGCACTTGTCATTCCAGAATGAGGATTTGAACGTCCAGTTACCAAACGTGAAAATGCCTCCGTAGAAGTTTTGAGAAATAGTCGGTATATCCACACGAAACCGGTAGTGCCCCTGAAACATTGAACATTTTAATTTTGCTTTAAAATTTTTAATACTTATTACAAGCTAAAGCTATGCTACTTTATGACAATAACATTCTTCTTTTTCTTACGTGTCAATGGCATCATGGTTTCTCATTTTTTATTTATATTGTTTTTGCCCAGTAGGTAGCAACATCTACTCCCATGCATGTGACTTGCTTTAGGTCTTCACGGGCACATGTAGAGGGATACAACGGGCACGAAAGTAGGTGAGTCATGTTTTGAATAACAATAACATTGATTAACATAAATTACCTTAAAAACGCCACAACGTGCGTCAGTTTGATTAAAAATCGTTTGAATCACAGGCCTGAACAAAAAATCGTCACAGATATTTTTGATATGTAATCTTACTAATTCTTGGTTGTTTAAAATACCTGTTATTTTGCCCTGGAAATATTAAAAAAACTATTTGATATTGTTAATAAAATGGCAGAAAAATATTATGAGTAGCTTCAGCTACAGATACTAATATGATATAGGTAGCAGCTTAAAATTAAAGCACAGGTTTATATGCCTAAGATTGAATTTCGGTATTAAAAGACGGTACTCCAAGATACACGTTACAAATATAAGTAATTTACTAACTTATCACAGATAATAAAATACTGTACTGGGATTATAAAAAGTATGCAAACCTTACTTTTAAATCCAACACGTCCTGCATTATATTCAGATCAAATTTGAGAAAAGCCCCATTTTCTACAGTCACTGTTGACCTCGTACAATTGTTGCGTTTTGGTCCCTTACAAGTTTCATGGCCGGTTACCGTTATGTCGAACGCTCCCTACATTTTGATAGAATAACATATTTTACCAATTTGGGATTCACAACTGTTAATTCATTTATATTTATCGGTTTTATTAGATAAAAAGTTCTTACATGATCCATGGCAGTATTTAGTTGGATTACACAAAATGAAAACAAAATAATGAGTTTGAATATCATTCTGTACCTTTTCACCCACAGATACGATGGATACCCAGTAGTAGTTAAATGTTTGTCCATACTTAAAAGCCTGAAAATATCCGCGTTTAAAACTGTTTCGCTTAATTAAACTACACGTTACTGTGTAAACGGGAGATACGCAATTTTATGAAATGACTAGGATTACAAAAACATTTTCAGTGGTACACGAATGTTTGCACATATACATACGTATAATTTTTCTTTTTAAATTCTCGTATTTTGTCACATCTTTGATTTATTTTATATTTTACATTAATAACTAGATGTCGTGACATTCAGTAACGATCCCCGTGGTCTGATAATCAGGGCTCGGAATTAGGTAGAGTTTTTTATGTACTTGCATCGAAATGTTGATATTAATGTGGACCTTCCCGGGATTTCTAATGGACGATCCCGTGTGCACAACAATTTTACGAATAAATAATAATAAAAACCCCAGAGATAGACAAATAAAACAAAGATAATTAACATATTTTTTTTATTAGTTTGCATTAATTCACAATACAAATTGTTGAAAGTCTGTAGTAAATTCTCATACGCATATTTCGCCTTTTTTATAAATACGAGCAAATACTTTTGCTTCTAGCCTAGACTCGTGAGGTTTTGCTTATTTAAACGGCCCATCAGAATCATTTTCCTTGTCCGATTCATTACCAGTAAGATTTGAAGTGTTCACTTCCGACGTTACTGTATAAATTTTGTGAGAATTAAAATATTTAATCGCGCGTGCAGTAGTTTAAATTGTGTAAAAAAGTAAATAACTTTTATTTAAAAAATCATGGGATTTTTTTCTGCTCTTTAAAATTAATCTCGGGATTTGAGGCATATCCACTTTATTCTTTCGCTGTATGAAATCAGTGTAAGTACATGAATAACTCTACCTAATTCCGAGCCCTGCTAATAATATACATGCTGATTTTTTTGTGGTTTTGGTAAGTATTTTTTTTTTCGTACTTCTTCGGTAGAACTTTTAGAATGTATTCTCTTTTTGATTCTGAGTAAACCAAAGTTTTCAAAACAATAAAATTTCACGGTGTATACGTCTTGAATTAAATTTTGGTTTTGGATTCTTCAGTTTTCATAGCTCTCATAATATCAGTGCTCCCGTAGACATAATTATGACGAAAGATAATATTTATGAATAAGCTTTAGGCTAAGCTCTAAATTTGTTTTTATTATATCCACTTTACACACGTCTTGTATTAATAGCATAACTTACAAGACTCTCTTTTAAATCGAAAACTCCTTTTACTTAGTGCTTTGTAGGTCAAATAATTGCTAAAATACACATAAACTAAAACAAGATGGGATGAAACGACCGGGCTTTAATCAGTGTACTGCTTAAAATTCTACTTAGTTGTGGAGTTATTTTACCTTTCAAGTTATCGAATTTGCAATAATACTGTGACTTGTGGCTTAGTTGAAGCCGCGTGGACCCGTCGATCTTGCAGGTTAAGCAATGCTAACCGCGGTTAGCCGTGGATGGGTCTATCTTTAACTTAACGATGCTTCCTCCGTGCCTCGGAGAGCATCGATCCTAGTTGTATGAACATCTGTGGCAGTCGTTACGGGTAGTCCGAGGCGAGAAAGTTGGACAACGTATTTCCTCGTACTGGGTTATGAAGGACTGATGGAAGTCGCTCCACGTGAATACTAATTTTCTGCTTAATCCGTGTGAAAAGGCTCGGAAGTTGATGAAGATGACTGTGACGTTTAATTTTTATCGGGGAGACTTTCGAGATTTGTGCTAGCCTCATATAAATTACAGGCGAAATACTTAATTGCTTAGCTATAAAAAACCGTGTATAAAATATTACTTTTAAAAGTGCACTAGTTCTAAAGTGACTATAGTTTCCGTGCAGTTTTTCCTTTTAGGTCCCTTACAAATTTCATAAACTTAACTTTTACATCAAATTCTCCCAAAACATATATTATTTTCAAAAAGATACTATAAATACCGCTCACTCTACTCTATTATGATAAAATCTATCATAAATCTATCTAAATCTATTATAGTTATGTTTATCTACAGATCATGGAGGAGATACTACAATGTTTCGTTTGTACTTAATTATTAGCGCTGTAACTTGGTTGTAACAATATAATGAAACATGCATGAATATAAATATTCAAGGTTTGAAATAAAAGCTATGACGTCACACAGACACCGACACTTTTTCATGTAGGCATTGAGGTTTATTGTAGTTTACTAAAAATATGTTCTCGATTTGGGTACAGGTCTCGTCACGTAGAAAACGCTGACTGTATACGTGCTCAATTAATAATTTATCGCTATCGGTCGATCAAAATTAAATGGTAGCCTTAGATGGTGGCATCAAAGGGGCGCTACCGATCGCGATGGTCGGGTGGTATGTCAATTTGATTGACTTGTAGCTAATGTAGGGCTTGTACACAAAACTGCGATGCGACGTCGCATCGTAAAAATCTGCGATCTGGCGCGACGCATCGAAAGATTTTGCGAATTGATTCGCATAAATTCGCATCGTCAATTCCCTACATTCAGTTCGGTCACTCTTGCCGCATGAAATCGCATTGCAGTAATTTGCGGCTTAGTTTTTTGCATTGCGAATCCGCATCGCACCGATTCGCAGTTATGTGTACAAGCCCGTAATTAGTTCATAGTCTGTTTTCATTTTTTACGCCACGTTGCATCCACATAATTATTTGTTTGAAAAAAATATGGCCCGTGCATACATAAAGGTTCGCCGTCAAGCCACTACAACAACGAGTACCCGTATTCGATTTTGTAGGAACGGATAAATGAAATAAAATCGGTGTTTTTTATATATTTATCATTTTTATTTAATCTTCAACCAGCATGAGATTTTTTCGGTGTGATGTTTAAATTTATATGATTGCAGACCATATTGCAGTAGTCATTAAAAAAAACAGAGGTGAATGTCCAATTCCCGTATATAAATCGTCCCCCAAAGAACTTGTATGCTATTTCTGATATATTCGCGCGAAAAACATACTTGCCCTGTAATGAAAAGTTAAAAATTTACGATGTAAATGTAGAAGTGCTAAATGTCAACAAGCTTTTAAAATCAAAGTGGGTCATATGGATCATAAAATAATCAAAATTTATGATATTGATTGGTGCAAAAAAATAAATAAATAGGTATATTAATATTGGCCCTGTATTTAATACATGCAGCACTGCTGGGCACGGGTCTGTTTTCATGATGATAAGCCATAGCCCACCCCGCTGCTGATTTGGTTGACTTCGCATATCGTTCAGCATTTCAGGTATACAGGATGTCTCAAAACTCAGCGATAATCGGGCAATTGGAGACAGGCCCAGTTATGAGGAGCTCCAGAAAAGTATTTCAAAAATCTACAGGGTGTAAATGACATCGATACAAAGCTTCTAACCAGTGATTTACTACATGATTGAATGGTATTTCATTTCCAAAGTTGTCCGGAAAACTTTAAATATATATAAATAAATACATATATTTATGTATTTATTTAAGTATAATTAATACACACATATTATCGAAATAACGAATCTTCTTAAATTATTGACTATGGTGTATGCAGGTTGGTTTGAACCGTGTAGGACTGTTTAGTCGAAGATCTCGTTTCGATTTCAAAATGCTACGGTCTCCCCACTCGGCTATATAATATCAATATAGTTTTCTTAGTCTATTCTTTGGTATTTTATTAAATATTTTAAAATCAATTTAGAAAAAAAATAAAATCACGCCGATAACCCACGGGGGTAGGCATAGACGATTAAACGCCATGTGCTACGCTCCTTACATACTTCTTTCGCTTTCTCAACATTCATACATCTCGTCATACATAATCGCCGGTTACTTGTCTTTCTGAAGGACGCCATTTATCTGATCCGTATAATTTTCGAGGACAACCTCTTCCTGTACTTCAAGCCACATCTGCGTTGTATATCTCTTTCATTAATCTACTTTCATCAATTCTTTCAACATGACCAAACCACTTAAGCATACCTTTCTCAATCCTAGTCACTATTATAATCTTTCAAACCACAACGATCTCTTAGCACACTATTCCTTATCCTGTCATCGAGTGTACGAAGTATGAGTGGTGTAAACCACTCATACTTCGTAATTAGCATCATTCATTTCTACAGCATTTATTCTACTTTCGTGCTTATTCTGACCAAACATCACTTCCATACATAAGAGAGGAACTAGGTCACCATCGTGGCCAGCCTTGCTCTTTTTTGACATGGCTTCGCTAGCCACAACCGCGTGGAGCGCGCTATTAACTATATTGCCCACATTCGCTCTACTTTCAAGGCGTGACTTTAAGTATCTGAAATAATACAAAAATACCTTAAAAGCACCGCATCGATTTGGTTCGACAAAAATCATTTGAAGCATCGGTCTGAAGAACATATGATCACATGCATTTCTTATTTGCATTTTGAGTAATTCCTTGTCGTTGACTAAACCACTCAATTTGCCCTGAAAAACAATAAACAATAAAATAAGTTATAATTTTTTCACCCTTATAGTTAACATACTTAACAAATTTTCTTTGAATGCATACTTTAATAGTTGTCATATCTTCAATAACATGAATATTAAATATTATGAATTTTCCATCTTCAACAGTGATTACACTTTCTGTGCAGTTTTTCCGCTTCGGTCCCTTACAAGATTCGTATTTATTTACTTTTATATCAAACTCGCCCTGAAATGATATTATTTTTTATACACATTGGGTAGATTATCGTGACATTGAGCAGGCGTAGGTAACATTATTTCGGATGTGTGTAAAAACTGACTTACTAGCTAGTAATAATATATAGTACTTACATGCTTCAATTCAGAACTTGCAACAAATAAATAAAAGGTAAAACAAATAAGGTATTTGAGCATGTTTGGAAAAGAATTGTGTATTGTGTAAGCACATTCAACAAAAGTAAATAAATGTGCCTACTAATCTACTTTTAATTTGCTACTAGTCATTATTGCTAACATGATAGCATATTATGAAGACATTACTATTGTATTGCTGAATGTCATTATTTAATATTATTTACATTTCATAAACTAATTGTAACTTCAATGATGGGCTGGATGGGCCCAGTCGTCATTGCCGAAGGCTATGCGTTGCTGTAGGTACCCAAATTCGTCGGATATAGATTGGTCGACGTCCATTATAATCAAACAACATTGAGTGATCCATTCATTATATTTTTCGAAAATAATTACAATTTATTCAATTTAATTAATTTATTTATTATTGTTATTTTAATTTTATGTTCAATTTTATTTTATTTTATTTTTAACGTTAATTAATTGTACTTTAATCCTTGTATTTATTGTGTGTCCAAATAAATAATCAACTATTTTTCTATTTTCTGGAACCATATCTAAGTTATTTTTTCCGTAGAGTATGTTAAATAGCTTTTATATGTTTTATAAAATACCAGAATTACTCTTGTTATACAATAAATACCAGAATAACCTGATCTTAGCTGAAAATTATGCCATACCTATAATGGCTGAATGGATGTAGAAAAATGGCTCTAAAATATAAAGTGTAATAGCAGCTCAATTAATTAAATAATGTATTTGCACAAATACCGATTTGGTAAGTATAGTTTGATCGAAGTATACAATATAAGATAATTATATATCGCTATCTGAAATGCAATGGCGTGCTAATACATTGTTCAAATTTTCTAAAACAATTGCTATGTTAAACACTTATTAGCTAGGTAATGATTGAATTTTTTTATTTGTTACAATGGCATCAAAATAGAAATGGTATATTAATGATATTCTTATTTATTATTTTAAAATATAAGAAATCGGCAATAAAAAATACATTTAAATATATATATAATTAAAATTTTTCACATTTAAAATATAAATTTATAATTAAACACATTTAAAAATAAAAGAAATAGAGTCCCACCGACATCAGATGCAGGGACCATTTTGCCGGTGTGGTGGTTAGGGCTCCAGAGACAGGTTAATACCACACTGTTTTTTTTTATTTACATAAAACTAACAATATGGTTATAATATTAGCAATCTATGTATTTGTATTGTATATATATTTTTATTTGTCATTGTACCTAGTTGTGATTTAAGAGTATATGTGTGATTGTCAGTGACATTTAATAAGGCATAAATATCAAGAAAGGGAAGTAACATTTTTGCACCTATGAATGTCAAAAACGCACATATGAAAGTAAAAATGCAACATAATTTTTGTATTTATGTGTGGATGAAAACACGCTGACGTTTTATATAAAGTCAAAGCTAAGCCGTTCTACATACCTCTACTTTTCTCTGAAAACAATCTCATAAAAAAATAATACTCAGTATAATTTATCCTCCAGTTAATGACTATTTGAGAAAAATAGTCATTTTTTAGGTGTAATAATTAAATTTAAAATGTCACAATGGAAGTTGCAGTTGTCATTCCAGAACAGAGCGTTAAATGACCAGTTGCCATAAAGGAACTTTCCTCCGACAAACTGATTTAACATCTGTCGAACATCCACTCGATAAACGAAGTGTCCCTGTACAAAAAAAAAGTTATTTTTTAAACGTGTTGGACTTCACCTATCGATCCGTTAATCAAAACATCATAAATTATTAGGCCTAATCCCGAGTTGTTATTTTTTGTCTGTCTGTTTGTTTGTGCCAGCTTATTTTCTAGCAGCTGCTGGACCGAATAGAATAACATTTCAGAGTCATGCTAACTTAGGCTATTTTAATCTAAGTACCCAATTACTTTAACAATACCGCAACGTTTCTTGTCGTCGTTGAACATGACTGTAAATATTGGTTTGAAGAAGATGTGCTCGCACACATTCTTTATTTGTAGCCTGATCATCTGCCTGTCGTTCAGTGTACCCATTAGTTTACCCTGAAAATAACAAGAGGATTGAGGTGAGGTTGTGTAAAATGTGGTTTTAGCCGAATCCAAACTTATGGATACTAAAATAGCTCACCATAGTATTTTTGCCTTTAATTATGACTTTCCAAATTGTGTTTAAGATACATGCCTACAGGTCAAAAATGAACACGTTTTAAATACCTAATCTGGTGTAACTTGCGCAGTATTAGGTACTATATTACAGTCTCTGAGGCAGAGATTCTGTTTCACGCAAAAATTTCCGGTTCGATTTTGATGTGTAGTATTTATCGATGCTTCACGTAGGTGGAGCTGAGGATGGGAAGTAGTAAATTTCAGCTTACTTTGACTGCCTTCATATCTTCGGTAACATAAACATCATATTTCAGAAAAGCTCCGTCTTCAACGAGCACCGTGGCTGTTGTACAGTTTTTACGTCTGGGTCCCTTGCAGGTTTCGTGCTTTGCCAAAAAAACGTCAAAATCACCCTAAAAAGAGTTCACGATCAAATGGAATCTATCTAAATAGCTTTTATATACAAAACATAATTATGTATCTTGTTAGTAGTAGTAAAATGAGGAAGACAATCAGAATGACTTATACCTTTTAATTTGAGATAAAATCTTTGGTCTATTGGTTTCTAATTTTATTCCCGAGTAGAGCAAAATTATTTAATGGCATTTTTGCCCGGATACAGTTGCACAACAGCGTTACAGTTCGAAGCAATGCCCGGTAACCAGTGTGTTACAAGCAGGAAACTCAAGGCTCTACAATCTAAGATATTGAACTTTTACAATAAGAAGCTAAATAAATACTAAGCATAGTTGAAAAATCGGTTAACTTGAAGCGGGATTTGAACCCGCAACTAAAAGATTCCACCTTTACCGCTTTACCAAATCCACGAATCTTTTAACTGCATGTATGTGCATCGTCTTTTAGGGCGCCTTGCTTCCAGTTAATTTCGACTGTTCTAAGTATTAGATTGCTAAGCATGGCTAAATGCTATATAATAATCAACTAGAAATAGGTGAAAAAATGTTAAAAATAGTCTTGCTATACTCACATAGTCCGCTGTTAAAACTAATACAAATATGTAAACTATAACAAATATGATAAATTTTAACATTATGACGAGCTATTTTATGTTTATAACAACAGAATATTTGATTCGTAAACTCGTAACTTATAGATTTGGTTTGATCATTTCATGGTCTATTACAAATGATAATGAGCTTTGTATAATTATATTCGAGTCTAATCGTTTTAAAATAACTTTTTAATAACTCTTTTCTATGAACAAAAGTTCCTGCTTTTGTTGCCACAATGCATGCTCAATACGTATAAATAGTAATTATTTACTATCGGTAGCTGCTTACCATATGTCTGCACGATCCTCTGAAAGCTAAACCGTTGTGTTAGCATGAAGTATGCGAAAAGATGGCAATAGCACTTAGTAGTTATAATAGAATGTAGTTCTGAATGTTGATGTTATATGATATATGAATGAGTTGTCTCTGCTAGTTAAATGTCGACCATACACACTACTTCATGCATGACGGATAACTTATACCGGCTTAAAGAATAGTAAGTCCTTACTTACAAAATGCTTGCTTTCTAAGTATCTTTAGTGGCAATTATTATTTGTTGATATTATTATTTATTAAATGAGATACTATTGCGCTAACAGTAACCAAATACGGATAATATTAGAAAAAAAATGAGACATGTTTACAAAAAATCAGCATACCTACTTTATGTAAAAAATATCGACATCTGGATGCTGAGCAAGAGCAATTAATGCCATAGCGTGCATGGTTGGCACAAATTGTGCAGTGCACGTCCGAACGGGTGCTGTCGCCATGAGACGGTGCGAGCGCAGCCGCGTGCACTGGTTAGGAGCTGATAAGGAGCAACGTGGGAACGCAGTTGCATTTTCAATATTATTGTTTAATAATGAGTAATAATTAATGAATAAAGCGCACTGCCGGCGTAATTATACTTACCATACCAGATACGAACAGAGTCGGATTAGTTTCCTATATAAAAACAGGCGAATTTGTCGCCTGTTTGCGTGGTGCGTTATTTAATTAATTTTAATTGAATAATATTTTTTTTAAATATTAACAATTTAATCAATTTAATGAATGAATTAATAATTGCAATTTTAATTTATGTTCAATTTTATTTTATTTTGTCTTTATTATGTCTAGTTAATGAATTGTATTCTTGTATTTATTTGTGTTCTAATAAACGACTCTTTTTTTTCTGGAACCATCTCTGATTAATTCTTTCCGTAGAGTAAGTTAAACAGATTTTATACTTGTTTAGAAAATACCAGAATTACTCTTGTAAAACCAGAATTACCTGATCTCAAGTGAAAACTATGCCATACTTAAATTACATGGCTGGATGGATGTACAAAAATGTCTCTACAATATAAAATGTAAAAGCATCTCTGAAATAAAACGAAATAATTAATTTGCTTAAATACCGATTTGGTATGTAGGTATAGTTCGATCTTACAATATATGTTTATATAGTTTTCTGCTATGCAATGGCGTGCAAAAACATTGTCTAAATTTTCTTTAAATACTTAGCAACCTAGGTAATCTTTAATTTTTTTATTTGTTACAATGGTAATAAATGGTAATGGTTTATTATTAAAATATTTTAATTTATTATTTTTTTATATAACAATTACTAAGTAAACAGTGTAAGTAAAAACTACATCTAAAGATATATATTACAATTTTTACATTTTTAAATATAATGATATAGAAAATGGAGTCCCACTGACATCAGATGCATGAACCACACTGCCGCGGCAGAGTGCGGTGGCCGGTGCGGTGGTTAGGGATCCAGAGACAGGAACCTCCGCACGATGCGTTAATTATTTTTCATTTACATAAAACTAACAATACGGTTATGATTTTAGCAATCTATGTATTTGCAGTGTGTAACGTACATATATTTTTATTTGTCTTTGTATCGAGTTTGTTTTTGTTATAACAGGATTTTTAAGAGTATATTAAATAAGGCATACATATAAAGAAAACGTATTGCATAAATGTCAAAATTCACCTATTAATGTTAAAAATGAATACATAATTTCTGTATTTATATGAGTGAATGGAAACACGTATAAAATAGACAACTAAGCCGTACTATCTACCAGTACCTTTCTCTGAACACACTCTTATAATAAAACAGGTAAACCCAAAAAATAATACTCAGTATAATTTACCCAGACAATGACCTTTTGAGGAAAAAGACTACCAAGCCAAAAGGTAGTCTTTTTCTCAAATAGTCATGCGCGCCCTGGTAACTGGTAACCAGATGTTATTCAAGGCCATGCTGGTAGAGGGGATTCAGTAAGGGACTGACTGTGATTTGAATATATATTATATTTCCAGAATAGTTTAGTTTACACATGAAAGAGACACAGATAGGCATTTTAACTTGTCTTGAGTTCCCGTCTATGTATATACGCGATATGTCAGGAATGGTGATACCTAGAAAAAAATCATGAACACTATTTTTGTAGATAATTTGTATTTGTTTTTTTGGTTAAAAAAAATAATTCATTAGATACATTTTTGTCGTAATAATTTATTTTTGAAAACTTACTCTTATTTGCATTATATTTGCTAGCTTAGCTATAGCTTCAATTACAGAACAATACAAATTGCACTCATCATTATAGAAGTATGATTTGAACGTCCAAAGAGAACCAAAGAGAAAATTATTGCCCCAATAGTTTTAAGCTATATTTTGTATGTATGCTTGAAATTTGTATTGTATTTGAGAAAAAAAAATGCTTTTCACTGTAGAATAATTTGTAAATGAACTCATTTAGAATTATTTTATTACTCATTTACAATTATATCATTGTTTGTATAATTGTATTGTCCATCTCACGGTATAAAATGATCATCGCTACGTGTCGTCGAAAGAAAATTTCACAGATATAACGAGAATTTTTAAATAGCGCGGGTGCCGGCGCGTGCGCGTAACAGCTCGATTTCACACACTGACGTTTTGATGTCACTTGTCATTCCACGGACAAATGGTTCGAGAAGAGATGGGACACGCGTCGACTAATCCGCATGTTAATTGATACTTCATCTGCAGTTGATGACCTAACACCCCCCATAGGGCGAGTCAAAGCTGTCTACATATAAAAATACGTAGATACCTAGATTCTATAAAAACCTTACAATCAATCGTGTGAGAACCCTTGGCGATGTTAGGTATAACGATTACGATACATTGTCATATACAATATAAGATATTTATATCGTTATCTGAAATGCAATGCCATGCTAATACATTGTTCAAATTTTCTTAAACAATTGCTACGTTAAACACTTATCAGCTAGGTAATGATTGCATTTTTCATTTCATATTTGTTACAATGGCATCAAAATAGAAATGGTATATTAATGATATTCTTATTTATTATTTTAAAATATGAGAAATCGGCAATAAAAAATACATTTAAAGATATATATAATTTATTTTTTTTCACATTTAAAATATAAATTTATAATTAAACACATTTAAAAATAAGAGAAATAGAGTCCCACCGACATCAGAATGCAGGGACCATTTTGCCGGTGTGGTGGTTAGGGCTCCAGAGACAGGTTAATACCACACTGGTTTTTTTTTATTTACATAAAACTAACAATATGGTTATAATATTAGCAATCTATGTATTTGTAGTGTATATATATTTTTATTTGTCATTGTACCTAGTTTACTTTTGTGATTTAAGAGTATATGTGTGATTGCCAGTGACATTTAATAAGGCATAAATGAGTAAATTTCAACAGGTCCTATAAAATCTTCATTTCCGTGTTTTTTTTCATCTTAAGGTTTTTTAAAAAAACAAAACGCTTTTATTAAAGTTTTTGATAATGTATATATTCTTGCTTAATGTCTAGCAGATATCTTAAAAAACTATCGAGATATCAGAATTAAAAATTTCTGTGCCACGGCGATGAAACATGTGTGCACGGCAATGAAACAAGCGTCCACGGCAACGAAAGAACTGTGCCATGGCAATGAAAGAATCAATCCACAGAAATTAAAAAATATTTTATCTATTGAGATGACAGAGGTCTTGATTGCAACACTTGTATGGGAGTTAAATTTGGGTAAGGAGATATAACAAAAAAAGAATGAGAGAACAATAAGTAAACAAAGACTGTTGAATTACACTCGCAACACTACTTAGAGACTTTAATACTACAGTCTTTCTTTTCTTATACATACTTCCATTCTTCCTTTTGTAATATCTATCCAAATCTTACTCCCATACACAATCTGTCTGGGTTTGCCTTTCCCTCTCGGAGACAGGCATGATCAGATATATTTTTGCACTTGACAAAACAAAATAGTCTCTTCAGAAAACGTATATTGTGAAATTTATTTTACCAAATGTTACATCATTTTGTAAGGTTAACATGAAAACAACTTTTTGTAGTTGACTGTACAGTAAAAAACTCATCAAGTCTAAAGAGAGACCAGAGAGAGAGAGAGAGACAGTCTAGAGTTAACTTGACGAGTTTTGTACTATCAGTAATAATATATTACCTGTATTACAGGTGATAAAAGATGTTTTCTTTGCCCAATCATTCCATGGCAATGAAAACACAAGTCACAGAAATGAAATACCTGGCCACGGCAATGAAACTAAATTGTTTTACAAAGCATGGCAATGAAATTTTTTTCATTGCCGTGTCTTCTTTCTCATTGCCATAGCAATTTTCGGCCACGAAAACCACGGCAATGAAAGCACGGCGAGGAAAATCAAGGCAAAAAAATATAAATAACAAAAAATCTATTAACTATTCGAAGAAATAAACACTTCACAAATTAACATATGACAAATGGTGTTCTATCGATTGCTTACTCATCAAGACAAACTTATTCAAATATAAGTTATACTTATCCACGGCGATGAAAGAAAAAATGTCCAGTAACATAAAAATTGCATAGTTACATTTATGGCGCGAAAACGCAGGCACGTGTGTACGTCTTTCCACGTCGAGCACTTAGGCGGCACTAATATGCAACGTTTAGCATACCGGGAGGGGGGACGCAAGTCGTAGGTAAAACAATATCCTTGAACATGATTAGGACACGGCGATGAACGGTAGTTCTGGGACAAATGATTTTTTATTAACCATTCGTTGTATTGTTTAAATATTTGAATAAATGTATTCCGTAACAATACTTTAACTATTCATGTATCAAATAAAACTAGGTTTTAATATAAATAACCAATAGATTTTTATCAATGAGGAATTATACACCAAGGTGAAGTGTGGACAAACACGGCAATGAAAGATTTCGAGGTTTAATTATTTTTTTTGGAGTATCCATTAATCCAATTAATAAAATATTTAGTGCTACACATAGATTAATAATTCACCTAACCGGAAAAAAATGTGAGAACATTATAACTATGTTTTTTAATACCGATTTCATTGATGCCACGCAATTTTCGGTCCCGGGAAATTCACTCAAATATCAAGAAAGGGAAGTAACATTTTTGCACCTATGAATGTCAAAAATGCACATATGAAAGTAAAAATGCATACATAATTTTTGTATTTTTGTGTTGATGAAAACACGCTGACGTTTTATATAAAGCCAAAGCTAAGCCGTTCTATCTACCTCTACTTTTCTCTAAAAACGATCTCATAAAAAAATAATACTCAGTATAATTTATCCTCCAGTTAATGACTACTTGAGAAAAAATGTCATTTTTTAGGTGTAATAATTAAATTTAAAATGTCACAATGGAAGGTGCAGTTGTCATTCCAGAACAGAGCGTTAAATGACCAGTTGCCATAAAGGAACTTTCCTCCGGCGAACTGGTTTGCCATTTGTCGAACATCCACTCGATAAACGAAGTGCCCCTGTACAAAAATAAAGAAATTATTTTTTGAATCGTGTCGAACTTCACCTATCCATCTGTTAATCAAAACATCATAAATTATTAGGCCTAAACCCCAAATGTTATTTTTTGTCCGTCTGTTTGTTTGTGCCAGCTTATTTTCTAGCAGCTGCTGGACCGAATAGAATAACATTTCAGAGTCATGCTAACTTAGGCTATTTTAATCTAAGTACCCAATTACTTTAACAATACCGCAACGTTTCTTGTCGTCGTTGAACATGACTGTAAATATTGGTTTGAAGAAGATGTGCTCGCACACATTCTTTAATTGTAGCCTGATCATCTCCCTGTCGTTCAGTGTACCCATTAGTTTACCCTGAAAATAACAAGAGGATTGAGGTGAGGTTGTGTAAAATGTGGTTTTAGCCGAATCCAAACTTATGGATACTAAAATAGCTCACCATAGTATTTTTGCCTTTAATTATGACTTTCCAAATTGTGTTTAAGATACATGCCTACAGGTCAAAAATGAACACGTTTTAAATACCTAATCTGGTGTAACTTGCGCAGTATTAGGTACTATATTACAGTCTCTGAGGCAGAGATTCTGTTTCACGCAAAAATTTCCGGTTCGATTTTGATGTGTAGTATTTATCGATGCTTCACGTAGGTGGAGCTGAGGATGGGAAGTAGTAAATTTCAGCTTACTTTGACTGCCTTCATATCTTCGGTAACATAAACATCATATTTCAGAAAAGCTCCGTCTTCAACGAGCACCGTGGCTGTTGTACAGTTTTTACGTCTGGGTCCCTTGCAGGTTTCGTGCTTTGCCAAAAAAACGTCAAAATCACCCTAAAAAGAGTTCACGATCAAATGGAATCTATCTAAATAGCTTTTATATACAAAACATAATTATGTATCTTGTTAGTAGTAGTAAAATGAGGAAGACAATCAGAACGACTTATACCTTTTAATTTGAGATAAAATCTTTGGTCTATTGGTTTCTAATTTTATTCCCGAGTAGAGCAAAATTATTTAATGGCATTTTTGCCCGGATACAGTTGCACAACAGCGTTACAGTTCGAAGCAATGCCCGGTGACCAGTGTGTTACAAGCAGGAAACTCAAGGCTCTACAATCTAAGATATTGAACTTTTACAATAAGAAGCTAAATAAATACTAAGCATAGTTGAAAAATCGGTTAACTTGAAGCGGGATTTGAACCCGCAACTAAAAGATTCCACCTTTACCGCTTTACCAAATCCACGAATCTTTTAACTGCATGTATGTGCATCGTCTTTTAGGGCGCCTTGCTTCCAGTTAATTTCGACTGTTCTAAGTATTAGATTGCTAAGCATGGCTAAATGCTATATAATAATCAACTAGAAATAGGTGAAAAAATGTTAAAAATAGTCTTGCTATACTCACATAGTCCGCTGTTAAAACTAATACAAATATGTAAACTGTAACAAATATGATAAATTTTAACATTATGACGAGCTATTTTATGTTTATAACAACAGAATATTTGATTCGTAAACTCGTAACTTATAGATTTGGTTTGATCATTTCATGGTCTATTACAAATGATAATGAGCTTTGTATAATTATATTCGAGTCTAATCGTTTTAAAATAACTTTTTAATAACTCTTTTCTATGAACAAAAGTTCCTGCTTTTGTTGCCACAATGCATGCTCAATACGTATAAATAGTAATTATTTACTATCGGTAGCTGCTTACCATATGTCTGCACGATCCTCTGAAAGCTAAACCGTTGTGTTAGCATGAAGTATGCGAAAAGATGGCAATAGCACTTAGTAGTTATAATAGAATGTAGTTCTGAATGTTGATGTTATATGATATATGAATGAGTTGTCTCTGCTAGTTAAATGTCGACCATATACACTACTTCATGCATGACGGATAACTTATACAGGCTTAAAGAATAGTAAGTCCCTTACTTAAAAAATGCTTGCTTTCTAAGTATCTTTAGTGGCAATTATTATTTGTTGATATTATTATTTATTAAATGAGATACTATTGCGCTAACAGTAACCAAATACGGATAATATTAGAAAAAAAAATGAGACATGTTTATAAAAAATCAGCAAACTTTATGTAAAAAATATCAACATCTGGATGCTGAGCAAGAGCAATTAATGCCATAGCGTGCATGGTTGGCACAAATTGTGCAGTGCATGTCCGAACGGGTGCTGTCGCCATGAGGCGGTGCGAGCGCAGCCGCGTGCACTGGTTAGGAGCTGATAAGGAGCAACGTGGGAACGCAGTTGCATTTTCAATATTATTGTTTAATAATGAGTAATAATTAATGAATAAAGCGCACTGCCGGCGTAATTATACTTACCATACCAGATACGAACAGAGTCGGATTAGTTTCCTATATAAAAACGGGCGAATTTTCTTGCAACACGCTCAAGCATTGTGCTATACTTAGCTTAGCTCAGATTATTGAATTAAATTCTAATCTGCTTCGCACAAAGGCAAAGTATAACGCAACGATAGCGCTCCTGTTCTGAAATCAAGCAGACTGTTTCATTACAAATCCGATTGACTTGAATCCTTTGCAGCAGATACTTGTAATATGCATATTAAAGGTCAACGCACTGTCGAGAATTACAAAAAACGAACTTACTTGCTACGATAATATATAGTACTTACATGCTTCAATTCAGAACTTGCAACAAATAAATAAGAAGAAAACAAATTAGGTATGTTTGGAAAAGAATTGTGGACTGTGTAAGCACATTCAACAAAAGTAAATAAATGTGCCTACTTAATCTACTTGCTAACATGATAGCATATTAAGAAGTCATTACTATTGTATTGCTGAAAGGCATTATTAAATATTATTTAGATTTCATAAACTAATTGTAACTTCAGTGATGGGCTGGATGAGCCTCGTCATCATTGCCGAAGGCTATGCGTTGCTGTAGGTACACATTCTTTGGATATAGATTGGTCGACGTCCATTATAATCAAACAACATTGAGTGATCCATTCTGCCATCTATCGGCGATTGATTGATTGATGCAATGACACCCGGACCCATGTGTCGCGTCGCCACGCTAGAAGAAGAACCGGTTGGTGCTCTTGGTAGACAAACTATCTACTAACAGCGCCAAACTAATGTAATATATTGTTGTCGCCTGTTTGCGTGGTGTGTTATTTAATTAATTTTAATTGAATAATATTTTTTTAAATATTGACAATTTAATCAATTTAGTGAATAAATTAATAATTGTAATTTTAATTTATGTTCAATTTTATTTTATTTTATCTATAGTATGTCTAGTTAATGAATTGTATTCTTGTATTTATTTGTGTTCTAATAAACGACACTTTTTTTTCTGGAACCATCTCTGATTAATTCTTTCCGTAGAGTAAGTTAAACAGATTTTTTACTTTTTTAGAAAATACCAGAATTACTCTTGTAAAACAAGAATTACCTGATCTCAACTGAAAACTATGCCATACTTAAATTACATGGCTGGATGGATGTACAAAAATGTCTCTACAATATAAAATGTAAAAGCATCTCTGAAATAAAACGAAATAATTAATTTGCTTAAATACCGATTTGGTATGTTAGTTCGATCTTACAATATAAGATTATAATAATATAGTTTTCTGCTATACAATGGCGTGCAAATACATTGTCCAAATTTTCTTTAAATACTTAACAACTAAGTAATCTTTATTTTTTTTATTTGTTACAATGGTAATAAATGGTAAGTAATGGTTTATTATTAAAATATTTTAATATAATATTATTTTTTTAAAAACTACATCTAAAGATATATATATTACAATTTTTAAATTTTTAAATATCTTCTTCTTCTTGCGGTGCCTCTCCACTACTGGAGGTTGGCCGTCAGCTCTGCATATTTTTTCCTATCTTTTGCCAAGCGAAATAGGTGTTCTACGTTGGCGATGCCAGTCCACTCTCTAATATTGCGAAGCCAGGATTTTTTCCTTCTGCCGACGCGTCGTTTGCCCTCAACTTTGCCCATCATTATAAGTTGGAGAAGCTGGTATCGCTCGTGTCTCAATACGTGACCGAGGTATTCGACTTTCCTTCTCTTGATGGTCGCCATTAGGTTGCGGTTTTTATTGACGCGTCGAAGGATCTCGACATTGGTGACTCTATGTATCCAGCTAACTCGTAACATACGTCGATAAAACCACATTTCCAATGCCTCCAGTCTTTTATGTGTGTCTTCTTTGATGGTCCAAGATTCACAGCCATAAAAAACTATTGGCCAGATGTAACACTGCAGCATTCTGACTCGAAGTATTATGTCAAGTTGTTTGTTACATAGCACTTTGTTCATGCGAATGAAAGATGCTCGGGCAATTTTTAAATTTAAAGATATAGAAAATGGAGTCCCACTGACATCAGATGCATGAACCACACTGCCGCGGCAGAGTGCGATGGCCGGTGCGGTGGTTAGGGATCCAGAGACAGGAACCCCCTGTTATTATTTTTTGCGTTAATTATTTTTTCATTTACATAAAACTAACAATACGGTTATGATTTTAGCAATCTATGTATTTGTAGTGTGTAACGCACATATATTTTTATTTGTCTTTGTATCGAGTTTGTTTTTGTTATAACAGGATTTTAAGAGTATATTAAATAAGGCATAAATATAAAGAAAACGTATTGTATAATTGTCAAAATTAACCTATTAATGTTAAAAATGAATACATAATTTCTGTATTTATATGAGTGAATGGAAACACGCTGACGTTTCATATAAAATAGACAACTAAGCCGTACTATCTACCAGTACCTTTCTCTGAACACACTCTCATAATAAAACAGGTAAACCCAAAAAATAATACTCAGTATAATTTATCCAGACAATGACCTTTTGAGGAAAAAGACTACCAAGCCAAAAGGTAGTCTTTTTCTTAAATAGTCATTTTTTAGGCGTAACAATTATATTCATAAAGTCACAATGGAAGTTGCAGTTATTTGAGTTATTATTCCAGAAAAGAGCGTAGATTGACCAGTTCCCGTATAGTAACTTTCTTCCGGCAAACTGGTTTGCCATCTGTCGAACATCCACTCGATAAACGAAGTGCCCCTGTACAAAAATAAAGAAAGTTATTTTTTAAACGTGTTGGACTTCACATAATAATATATCCATCCATTTATCAAAAAAACAATAATTATTATGCCTAAAACCCAGTTGTAATTTTTTGTCACCATGTGTCGTTAGAGTCGTGCATTGTTTGTTCGTTTGACCATAGAGGATGAGGATATTCCTTGTTGTATCATTATAATAATAAACGTGTTATAAGCATTAAAAAACCAGAAATGGATAATTACTTTAAAACTACCGCAACGTTTCTTGTCGTCGTTGAACATGACTGTAAAGAATGGTTTGAAAAAAATGTGCTCGCACACATTCTTTATTTGTAGCCTGATCATGTCCCTGTCGTTCAGTGTACCGACTAGTTTACCCTAAAAATAACAAGAGGATTATTAAGGGGTGAGGTAGGGTAAAATTCGGTTGCAGCCGAATCCAAAGTTATGGATACTAAAATATCTCATCATAGTATTTTTGCGCTTAAGAAGAAACGAAGAACGTTTAAGATTTTAAAAGGTCAAAAATCAACACACTTAAAATACTTAATCTGGTGTAATTAGCGCAGAATTAGGTACCACATTACAGTCTCTGAAGCAGAGATTCTGTTTCACGCAAAATCGACCCGGTTCAATCTTTATGTTTACTATTTATCGATGATCCACGCAGGTGGAGCTGAGAAAATAAATTTCATCTTACTTTGACTGCCTTCTTCATTTCTTCGTTAACATAAAGGTCATATTTCAAAAAAGCTCCGTCTTCAGCGAACGCCGTGGCTGTTGTACAATTTTTGCGTTTGGGTCCCTTGCAGGTTTCGTGATTTGCCAAAACAATGTCGAAATCACCCTAAAAAGAGTTCACGATCAAATGGAATCTACCTAAATAGCTTTCATATACAATCCATAATAATGTATCTTGTTAGTAGTAGTTAAATTAGAAAGACAATCAGAAGGGCTTGTCCTTTTAATTTTGAGATAAAATCTTTGGTCAATTGGTTACTAATTTTATTAAGCCCGAGAAGAACAAAAATATGGCATTTTTCCCCCGGACACAGATGCACAACGGCGTTACAATAAAAAAAACGATATAGTTCAAAACTATGCCCGGTAACTAGTGTGTTACAGGCAGGTAACTTAAGGCTCTACGATCTAAAATATGCAACCGTAACAATAAAAAGCTAAACTAAGTTTAAAATAAGTCATGTTATACTCACATAATCCGCTGTTAAAACGGATGAAAATATGTAAACTGTAAGAAACAGTATATATTTTAAAATTATGGCGAACTATTTTATGTTTATTACAGCAAATTATTTGGTTCGTCAACTCGTAACTTGTAGAAATGTTTTGATCATTTTATGGTCTATTACAAATGATAATGAGCATTGTATATTATGTTCGAGTCTAATCGATTTAAAATAACTTTTTAATAACTGTTTTCTATGAACAAGAGTGCCTGCCTTTGTTACCTGCATATACATCTGTGCATTCTCGATACGTATTAGGGTACCCCCTTCCACTGAAAATTAAACCGGTGTGCATGAAGAATGCGAAAAGACGGAAATAGTAGTTATAATATAATGTAGTTTTAATGTTAACTATAAAGGCGGTTTATCTCTGCTAGTTAAATGTCGACCATACACACTACTTAGTATTGATGATTACTTATACCGGCTTTATGAAAAATACCAATACCGGCTCTATGAAAAATAGTTACTTACAAAATGCAGCTATCTAAGAAGATAATTTAGTGGCTAATTTTTGATATAGAAAAAAATCTTAGATGAAGGTTGCGATGCAACTGCGTATTATCTACTCCACCGTATTCTACGATGCGATATACATAATGTAAATGACATCGTGACGAATCCGCATACTAGTAATTCATAAAATAATTCTGAGACCCGGAACGCAACAAAAAATCATCGGAAATTTCCACACAAAATACACGAAACGAAAAAAAAAATCAAAAGTATGAAATAGCTAACATAATTCAACATGCCGAGGTATTTCTACAATAGGACTCCAAAACTAAATTATATTTTTTACAGATTATTATTGTAATGGCGTCTGATCTATTTTTAACAGAAATATAATTATTGTGTATTGTTCAATAATAGATAAATGAACTTAAAAATATATTTACTATATTTGTAGTAAATATATTTTTAATTTTAGTATAGATATTAATGGCTAGCTCCAGCCCGCGGCTCTGCCCTTCCTGTAAAACCTCGAAACAACTTTGCAAGAAAGAGAATAAATTAATTGGAGCCTCCGCCACCTGTGCTCTTCGTATTGTAAGTAGTGGCAAACCACTTACAAGTCAATATAACAGTCAACGATGACAGAAGTTTCAGCACAA
This sequence comes from Hypena proboscidalis, assembly GCA_905147285.1. Classification (NCBI taxonomy): domain Eukaryota; kingdom Metazoa; phylum Arthropoda; class Insecta; order Lepidoptera; family Erebidae; genus Hypena; species Hypena proboscidalis. The sequence continues at coordinate 7,769,308 of LR990132.1, forward strand.
CCCAATAAAAAATCTAAAAAATGGCGTAAAAGTAGCTAATCGTGAACTTTGCTTTCATGAACATGATTCTACTCATGTACCTAGAGTCAAGCTTTAATTAACTTGAAAACTAAATTAAAGCTTTGCTTTATATCATCGAGATTTCTAAGCATTGCATGTAGGTACTACATATGACATTTCTATGCAAATAAGTGCATTGGTTATTACAGAGACAAATTCACGGTAAGAGTTAGCATATTCAAAGTTATTATGATGGCATTAATATGATGTTATCGGGACTAAAACTGAGACTTCACTTTATGCAGGCGCATATAAAACTGCTTAACCAAAAGGCAATCTAGTGCTGGCAATGAGGAATAAATTATAATTTGCCAAAGACGTGTAGGTAATGAAACAATATAATTTTTTGAAACATATCTATAATTCACTTAAATGGAAATTGTAGTAAATAATGTAAATTATATAAAGAAGATGATAACAAATTCAGTCAGCTTAAATAAAGCCCCAATGAGACTTATGAGACCGATCCCGAAGTATATCCTGTCGTATAGGTTAGAATGTGTTGGGCGTATCACATGTTCGCTGCTTCGTGCGATCCTTGAATTATACTTTAGTATCCTGCACTCGCGTAATATCTGCAACATGATGCATAAATCACTACACATTTTAACAATGTATTTAAACGAGCTCTACGGAGAAAGTACCACTGTCGTAAATTTAACCTGCCGCAAGTAGTAGTGCTAGAAATCCTGCGATATGTAACCTCATAGTCTTCAGGTGCTTCGGCGTGACGCCGTCAATGACTATAGTAATTCTGTTAAATAATTTATATCTATATAGTTTTATACCAATAGGATGCGACTAAGACGCATTTTTGGTTGGCCGGCATAAAGTCTTTTGGGACAACAGATGGGCCATATTTTGGGTGGGCGATCCACATTCACATGATAGAAGCCTCCCCGCGGCGCGCCCTGGACAGCTAACACACGGTAATGCAGTGTCTGGCTGACTAATCCTACCACAATGACTATGAACAGTTCTAATCAGAGCGACGCATCAAAAATATGTTTTTGTGTATTATGATTGCGACTTACAGTCATCCATACATTCATTATCTGTCATCATTCGCATATATATGTATAAGTAGGATCTATTTCACAATGCAATACAAACCAACAACAGAGCAGTGCTCAGCATTAGCAAAAATCCACTTAATACGTAAAATGCATGGACCAGAATATCAATAGCTTCTTCAACAATTATGGATATCAGCAAACCTATTGGTATAATAATTTGGCTCCATATTGTGCCGCCAAGCAGGGTCTGCTCATCTCTGTATTTTGGTCTGGTCTTTACCGAAGCCCCGGCCCAAAGCCCTCCTGCAGCTATACTAAGACCCAAACACAATACTTCCAGCGCTATCACAATTATGTGTAAAATCATTTGCAATTATAGCATCGTCGAACATCTTCATTCAGACGTATGAAGCATTTTTTAATATAATGCTTTCCTCTGTTTCCTTTGATAAGCATTTGACAGTTTGTGACATTATTGCTTTTTTAGAATAATAATATAAACGATGCGTTCACTTTAGGAAAATGGCAAGCCGTTCTAAGAATAAAACTTTTTCAAATAAATTACTCAATCCGTCCAGCACCGGCTACACACGGAGTATTTTTTTTAAACGCCTCTTGCAAAAACAGTTTGCACAAATTAAAATTATCATAGTTTTAGAATGTGCAAAATCCGCTTACAAGTGAAAAATAGTGCTTGCATTACTGTGTTCCGGTTTGATGGTAAGATCAGAGCTTGAAATTACATTGGGCCTTGGGCCCATTCACATGCTTTTGTTGGTTGTTGCCATGAGCTGTTGCTGTAATTAACGCTTAGGTAGACTACAAGTCCGTTCGCTACATACATCATATAAAGAAGAAGATAACTCCTAGACTGAACTGCCTCTATGGTCTAGTGGTTAGAGTATGCGTCTGTCAAATCATTTTCATTTTAAACATATATATTTATAAACGCTATGCCATAAACTTAATAAAATCTTGTTTATATATCAGTTTATTTTTTTTTTGACTATCTTTATTACGTTGGCAATAAACGGTTAGAAACACTTATAATTTTCAACCCTGAATATGTAACAAATTACTATTCTATTAAACTTTATTTCTACGGTGTCTTCAAGTCAATAATGAAGCACCTAAAGATACCATATAGAAGACCTGTGATGTACCTACTTGTAATTATGATTCATATTCTATACAAAAATTTGATTATCATATCTATGAGTTAACACAATGGAACGTATTTACATTTCACGCTGCAATTCATTTCAATTAGTGTTTATTCAACATTAGACGGGAAAGTATAAACCTCGGCTCGTATCAAATGCTATAAAAAGCGCAAATATTATTTTTAGCTCAATATGATATTAATTTGTTTCAAACTCATTAAAATATATTATTCTTTTATTTTTAGTAAACAAATATAGATAGATACATAGGGCTTTTTCTTACCCATAGCGAAAATAAGAAGTTTTAGTAGCTTTGGCTCTGGTCTGCCGCGTTGCTAGTGTGAAAGCTATCTTAAATGTCGATTCTTAATTTTTCAACCTTTCAACCAAATATTGTATAAAATACAAAAAGGCATACCTAAGCTATAATTTGCTTAAAAATATTACAAGTATTTGTATAAATACGTCATCTCTCAACAGTATTGAGTTGGTCTTAACCCAGTAAGTGTCTAATTGACTTCTCATTCATCACACAGGTGGCGTTGCAACCAAGTAAGGTTCGCCTACCTAAGGTATTATTTACCTATGAAGCTACCACAATGGATTGAAAAATTTCGTATATGTATCGGCAAAACACCTGCGGCGTTTACCCAAAGGGTGCAGGTTCGAATCCTGCAGGATTCTAAATTTTTCATCCTTAATATTGTCTAAGAGATAATATTATTGTTTTACTTTTACCTATCCTATACTTTGCTCATATATAGTGAATATATTTAAATAAGCTACCATATTATAATATAGCATTGAACTTCTCTGCAGCAGCAGCTTTATAGCTGACCGGCTATATAAAGTATTCATTGTTAGATTATTCATATTTTCGTGCATGACTGCCATGTGCGAAGGTTCAAAGTGCAGGTAGATTAACTTGAAGATGCCTTTTGGATTGTAAGTATGTTTAAATTAGTTCAAGTTTTATCTGCTTCGGTCAAAGTGCTAGTTTAAATTTTTACTATATAATGTGCAAAACATATTATTTTAAACTATGATTTTTCTCTGTTTAATTTTAAGAATAAGGTGAAACGGGACGCCCCGTTTGGTTGTCTGGTCAATCTTATTTAGTGGCAATTACTTTTAGACTGCATATCTGAAAGACTTGTTATTTTTATTATTTGTTTGTTATTAAAATAGTATTATTTTACAAAAAAATACACAGTTTTACAAAACAATTTAAATTGCTTGTCTGTAGACAATTAAAACATATTAAAATAATTATATTAAGAAAAATAACTAAAACTAAAATGCATGTTACTTCACGTTTCTTTAATAATATTACCGAGTTCTATGGTAGTCTGCCCAAATGCGATTCAAAATCCCCACATTCGGCGTTTCTTGGACGCAGAATAATTAAACTTCGTGTTTTTCCAGTATTCTGATTACCGGCCTGTTGGCGTTTGGCGCATATTGGACTACGAAATACTTAATGAGCATGCAAGACGCGGTGACTACCCCGCAACCTTTCCCGTCCACAACACAGATGCCTGGATTCTGATCTGACTGAACTAAGAATAAGCACAACAATGTTTTGATTTACAGGTGAAATACTACCATGTAGGTAGTTAGCTAGTACATTAGAGTTATTTTTCGCAATAAAATGTGATATCATTATAAATTGACAGATTATTTTCATGTTTTTTAACTTTCGCAATTTGTAAACATTCTATTTAAAAAATCCGTAATTATTATCAAGGTATCTGTGGGCTCGTGATCACGAATGACGCAAGTAATTTCGAAACGTCAAGCATAGGAATATATTTACCTGCATAATAATTATGCGATTTAGACCCGTTGTTTAATTTTGGAAAGATTATTTTCATGTTGATTTAAGATTTTTCAGCATTACCCTTACAACTGTACATTACAATCCTTAGTAATATCATGGGGTATCATTAGGAACATTAGATTTTTACTTCTTAAAAATTTCCATAGATGGCGTTATGTATAGCAATGCAAAAATAATAAATTGTTATAAACGCTATTGTTCAACTTTTGACCAAAATATGATTTTTAAAAAATAAAGCACGTATATATAAAACGTTAAAAGCATTCTTCAATTATTTCAAAGTGATTTGAGAGAAAAAAGAAATCTATGTCTTTAACTCCTAAGTCGCCGTCTTGGATACGGCACAAAAGTGTGCGTTACCCCAGCAAAATAATGTCGAAAATAGTAATTTTAATCTTACAGATTTTTAGTTGTCCATCTTCTGTAATTGTTGCGCACATTTTTAAATTTGTTGCACTTATAGTTTTTTAGTTATTTAAAAAAAACGATTCCTGCTGGGGTAACGTTACTGCAGCCAGACATTTTCCTTTTTAATGGGAATATTGAAATAAATATTAGCTATATAATTAGTTGTCTAAACGAGGTAAATGTTGCAAATAATTTTGTAATTGTTCTTTCTTCGGCTGCGAAGTTATTCGAGATCCTGCTGGAGTAACGTTTGTGGTTTTGCTGGATCTCTGAAACGGTCAAGCGGATTCTTATCATCTTTTGTACATGATCTTTTAAGAATTAGTTTAAATTTGTTGGGCAATAAAAAAATGAAATTAATGAACCGTTCAAAAGTTATTTAATGAAATATAAAAACACTTAAATAGGTCCTAACATCTTAAATAAGAACTTTAAAGACTTACTTTAAACGTTATTTAGTAGCTTATAACTGCCTTCAAATGTATGTGAAGTTTCATTAATATCCTGAGTGTAATTAACAAGTTATGACCAATTCAGTTTACGGTCTCAATGCGCGTGGAGTTATTTGGCCACAGATAACCCTGTATGTGGATATATCAACTGAATGATAAGTCAATAATTAGTTGCTTAGTTCAGTTATATACCTGCAAAATTGGAGCGCAGTATATACAATAATTTACGAGATAATAAATAAAAAGTCATAAGGAAGTACATGACCGTGGTAACCCGGCCATGTTTAGTTGGTTACAAAAAAGCGACCACGTAGTACATTATGGTATCTTCTAAAATGTTTAGTATCATACACCTTACAAGTTCGGTACAGACGCGTACACTGTTAAATACCGATTAAATAGTAGATAACAATATAATAATATCTGAACTATGAAAACATTATAAATATTATTTCGGCTTTCGGCTACTTATTAGATAAGTATGTATTAAAATTATGCACAATTGCACATGTGAATACATATTATATAACAAAATGGAAAATGCCATAAAAGCAGAATTGCTACCTATAATATTTATCTGTTATTGTTTTTAAGTTAAATGAATGTAAAAAAGTTCTGCAGAATTTGTGTACTGAACCTGTAAATAAATATTCTTTAAGAAACATATTTATAGTTTTTGAAAACACTTGTGTACACATCTGTACTAAACTTGTTACACTATCCTACATATTAAAGAATATACCATAATGTACTACGCGGTCGCATTTTTGTAACCACCTAAACATGGTCGGGTTACCACGGTCTTGCACTTCCTAATGACTTTTTATTTATTATCTAGTAAATTATAGCATGTACTGCGCTCCAATTTTGCAGGTATATAACTGAACTAAGCAACTAATTATTGACTTATCATTCAGTTGATATATCCACATACAGGGTTATCTGTGGCCAAATAACTCCACGCGCATTGAGACCGTAAACTGAATTGGTCATAACTTGTTAATTACACACAGGATACTAATGAAACTTCACATACATTTGAAGGCAGTTATAAGCTACTAAATAACGTTTAAAGTAAGTCTTTAAAGTTCTTATTTAAGATGTTAGGACCTATTTAAGTGTTTTTATATTTCATTAAATAACTTTTGAACGGTTCATTAATTTCATTTTTTTATTGCCCAACAAATTTAAACTAATTCTTAAAAGATCATGTACAAAAGATGATAAGAATCCGCTTGACCGTTTCAGAGATCCAGCAAAACCACAAACGTTACTCCAGCGGGATCTCGAATAACTTCGCAGCCGAAGAAAGAACAATTACAAAATTATTTGCAACATTTACCTCGTTTAGACAACTAATTATATAGCTAATATTTATTTCAATATTCCCATTAAAAAGGAAAATGTCTGGCTGCAGTAACGTTACCCCAGCAGGAATCGTTTTTTTTAAATAACTAAAAAACTATAAGTGCAACAAATTTAAAAATGTGCGCAACAATTACAGAAGATGGACAACTAAAAATCTGTAAGATTAAAATTACTATTTTCGACATTATTTTGCTGGGGTAACGCACACGGCACAAAATGTAAAAAATTCATGCGGTTAGGTTATTTGTGGCTAATAGATGGCGCTTATTTCAATTTTATTTTAAAATTGTATGAGTGTGTGAGTGTATATTGAGTTATAAACAAATTGGAGTTCGACGCTTTTGTCACTCAGCATGCTTAATTATTGGACATTCACTTACGATGACGCGTTTAGTTTCTTAGTCTACGATTGCCTTCCAATAGTAGTTAGATATAAAATCATCATCGAACTTTTTAAATTATATATTAAATACATGTTTTTCTAATAATGTAAGTAATCATATATATGTATTTTATTTTTTTATAATCTAAAATAATATAGATATCAATTGTCATGTGATGTACTTCGAACAGAAACAAAACGTTTTTCTGCAATGTTTATTTACAAATAATCGGGCCGCGCGTGTTTCCTTCACTTCGGTAGAAGTTTTCGGATTGTTTGTGTGCTCTTGTGGATATTTTATGTGAGATGTTTTTCAGATCTTTTTACAATTAAATAAATAAATAATTAATATATTTATATTGACATTATGGATATCAATAGAGTAAATAACGTAACACTCAAAATGAAGAAATTAATTAATTAAAAAGAACAAACAAATGTATGAATAAAAATAATTAGGAGTTGAAAAGAATGATCGGTATCATTAAGAAAAACTATAATATAAGAAAATAATAGGATAAAGATGTGAATGAAAAACAATATTATGAATGAGTATAAAGAAAAATGTTATTAATAACAAATTCGGAAAATAATTGCGATTTTATGAAGAAATTTTTTTATGAAAAACAAAGCGCACCCCTAGATACACTAGTGGGTATTTACATACATGTTTTTTGTACTGAGTGATATGACTAAAACCTCCCTTGTCTTCTTCCTTCAAAGCAATCTTAGTCTAGCTAAGAATTTCGATAATAAGATTGCTACAAAAATACGTTTTTGCGAACGAAGACAGTTGTAGGAACAATGCTAAGCAAACATGATTGCACGTTTTTATAAACAGATTTTAGATTTTTCGATCAAACTTTACCAGAAATAAATAAAGATTACCTACTTTCTTTAGCAACTCTTTTATTGACTTAAGACGTTTAAATTGTCTTTACATTAATGTTGAAATACTTGAAATTATTATTTGAAGTAGGTACCTATAGGCAAAATAAGTAACAACGTTAATAGATATTATATCGTCCTTGGGAACAACAGAAGATTCACTCCCTAACGAAAGTCAAGTTTATTTTATGTAAAAATTATACCTTCACCTCGCCTGAGGTACCCACTTGCACCACAGATAATATAATACTAGTCTTGCACGCAAAATTGAAACTTATTACAGCGCGCGAACTGTGAATGTTCTAAGCGCGGCGATCTGTTATGGCTAGGGGTTGGAAGACCGCAGCGCTCCGCCGCGCCGCGCCGCCGCGCCGTCGCCGCTCTCCGCCGTAACCGCTTAAGCGCCAGCCCAATGCAGTACTGCTTCGCGGGAGTAGCCCCGGCTATTTATACCTAACCTATGAATTGAAACATCCTTGGCATAGGTAGGCTCCAATTTGTTAGTGGTATACCTACCAAGTTTGACAGGAACACTGAGAACCAGTTTAGCGCATAGCACGGCTACGTGCATCATTCAAGCGTGCTAACAAAAGCTCTATCATATTAAAATGAATTTATTCTTGGGTGAATGATATTGTATTGTATAACCCTATAAATGAAACAACTAACATAAGTCTAAATAAAAATCAATTGCAATAGAAAGTAATCATTATTTTATTACATTACATTTTAAATCGCAAAACATTAAAAAATCGTTTGATATTTTGAATGAAGCAGTGTTATAGCGCTGTAGAAGGTCAAACGTCATGGTAATGTAACATACTGACACGGACACGCACAAATGCAGATAATAATATTCTAAAACATTGACAGCTTTGGCACGCACACAGACACATTCTTACGCACACAAGGACGACATGTACCTATGTTACCTTTTGCAAAAGCTAGATGGCGTTAGGGTAGCGCGGTTGAGACTACTCACAAGTACGGCCATCTATTGGCATAAAAAGTGAATTAAAGTAGCTCACAGAAATATTTTTTTTAAGGTGGCGTCAATTTTTTGTATGAGATTGGGTATCTGTACTAGTATTATATTATCTGTGGTAATATGTATGTCTGAACGAAACCAAGCTTGGTGAATATTAATGTGTTAAAAGAGCGAGACCCCCGGCTCTTTTTGACGACGTTCCACGCGGGCGAAACCAAAAGTAAAAGCTAGTTATTGTACAACAGTTGGAGTCAACTGTCAGCCTCAATGGACCATTTCAGGTAAGGACAATATCACATGAAGTTTAGGTTACACAGTTGATTGATTGTCGGTCAATTAATTTGTCAATGATCGAATGGCTTTGTCTACGTCGTTCAATTGCTTTGGAGAAGTAAAGATATCGACGTCTACTAATACATTTGATTAACAAGCGATTAATTATTCTAATAACACCCTAAAAATGAGCGAGATGGTAAAACTGAAAATAAAATCTGTGTAGATTTAAAAAATATATGTAATTAATTACTTATTTATTATATTATATGCTAGTAATGGTTGCGTGGATATAAATTTCATAACATCACAACATTAGGAATTTATATTTAACTGTTGGGTAAGAATAAATACCCACACTTCATCAGTAATGCTTAAAAGTCTCTTGTGAAATGGGGTTCAGTTTCAGCTTCCATGTTGCTTTGGAAAATTAAAAGCCCGGCAATCGAACCTAAGAGTTTACAATCAGCACAGGCAGAAATATATCTACTGCACACACTTGTCATTTTTTACATTATATTATATACAAAAATAAATTACAGTAAACCCTGATAATCCAACAAACGTTTTGCATAGCGGTGTCGGACAACCGAATTTGTCGGTCCATAAATTAACAATTTGGAGCAGTCTGTAATCCGACAAATACGGTTTTGAGTCTATAATATTTAGTTTTTTTTTGCTACTGTTACTACTATAGGTATCTCTGTTGTGGGCATTTCAGTTGGAGTTTCAGTCATTTCTGAGAACATAGATTCAGTAATGTCTTCATCTTCGATCACCGGTTGTAGCATGTAGTATTTTGTCGCCCAATAGAGTGAGAACGCTAAGACAAATGTGATCAGTAAACTGAAAAAACAAAAAAATAATAATGCAGCATACGAAAAGACTCTTGAAGAACATCATCATTCTACTATTACATTGGGGTCGGCTTCTAGTCTAACAAATTCAGCTCAATATAAGTATTTTCCAGGGGCGACCGCCACCAGACCTCCTCAACCCAGTACGAGGTGATACGAACTTACTCTTTGTTAGATTACCAGCAGACTTTTTGCTCTCTAACTACCCTTAACAAGAAGATTTTTAAATGCAAACCGGGGCTTAACGTACTTTAAGACGCAAGGTAGATAGCTCGTTATGTGAAATGGTTCCCCATCCAACGGCCGACTGCAGTTAGCATGCTTAACCTGTAGATTGATCGGTCCGCATGGCTTTGACTTAGCCAGGAACTCCTTGATTACAAGAAGAACGCATCTCTTTCTATATTTTATATTTAACAAACTTATGACGCCGTCGCCGTCAAAAATGTATGGCGGAAACTTCAAAAGCAGCAGTGGGGTAAATTAAGTTTTTAGAGAAGTATTTGGCGTTAAATCTCTTCAGTAACAAAAAAAAAGTAAGTACATAATTATCATAAATAAGTGAATGTTCAGGACATCCTAGATTTAATTTACATTGCCTGTAGCTATGCTGTGCAAACTACACTCGAAAAAGGAAAATTGTATTTGTTGTTAGCCTAGACTGGAATCGTCAATCTCGACAAGGTTGATCTAAATGGACGCCGATGGTGATGGTGATCTACATAGTATTTTTATAATATTTTTACGGTTAATCTCAAGCTACAATTAATTAATATCAATTTAAAAGTTTCTTAGTTAAAGAGTATCAAATCTCACATGCTTTTTTCATTTTTAACTATTTAGTAGGATAGATATTAAGATCAGGATAAGAGTTTACTCACAAAGCGTATCCCATTTTGTTATTGCTTATAGGTTTTAATTATAATCAATTATACGTGCTTTGTATATTACAAGTCTATGCTGTTTTAGACACACAGTCTTTCACAGACTCAACGAAATCTGAATGTCGCAAAGGTGAATAAGGTAAACGTTGCCATTCACTACCACACAACATAAGTCGAGTTCACTTGGCACATTGTGAATTTTAATGTGTCATTTCTTTACATTTTGCAACCTATGACGTATTTAATTTTTGGTGGTTCACGAAACTATACGTTGTGCGGCTACACCCATCTTGATAAAACGCAGCAATTTCATTTAAAACGATAAAAAACATCTAATTTAAGATCTCATACTGCACTAGCTTTATACATTTCCAGAAAATGTAAGACAATTACCTCCATAATGCTATTAGGTGGACTGCGAAAACCTTCAGGATAACGATAGAAAGAACGTGGTAATATTACTTGTCTGAAGAAGCCTTTATGTTTTCCGAACTTTAACAATGAGAAATATTGATGAAACACGAAAGAATAATGTGGAACCTTTAAATATTCTTGAATTCATAGTTTATTATTGATTTAAAAAGTATTAAGGTAATTTTAGTGACAATCATAATGAGTAAAGATTAAAATAATACAAGCATGTTTATAAGTAAAAAGAAAAAAAATATTGTGTAATATTGTTGTAATATTTATATAATCACATGAATATTTTTAATAGAAAGAATAACATTAAAGAAAAGGGCAAAGTTGAAAGTTCCCACGCATTATCAGAATGTTTACTGTTTTTAAAACTTGTGCGCATTGTTCACTTCAAACAAAGTAAAGCTATCTTCAGAACCAAACGCATATGGACTGAAGTACTCTGGTGCTATAAAATAAATAGCATTATTATATTTTTACAGTCAATAAAAATGTATGTAAAACGTTACTATAAGCTGCATACATACTTACTTATATACAAGCTCTTGAGAGAAATCATCGCTTTACATTAACGAGCTGACAAATAGTAGAAGGTATGAGAATGATAGTCATATTGGAATACAAACTTAGACTAAGAAACCAATATGGACACGACATGAACGTCAATATATATGCAAAAAAGTCTGCCAAAAGTCGCAGAAGTGCAGGATGTAAATTGTGCCGCGCATCTATTATTTGACAACTAGTTTTTTTAAAAACGTGACATTGTGCAAGAGCGATGCTCCACATTTGGCAGAGGGGGACGCCTGACAGTGTCTACTCCGGTTGGCTTATCGTTCTGAGAGTATAAATGACTGGCAATGATAGTATCGTACATCAAGGACACATCTGCACTTAGTGAAGTTCATGTGCAAGAGTTTGCGACATAGCGTCGGTGGTAGTTGAAATGCTGCCGTGACCATCTAGATCTTATCATAGGAGATAGGGTGTGCTTTGTGTGTCTGGAATGTATGTTTTTGAATACCTCCAAATAGGAATTGTTCATAGAGCAGACGTAGTTTTTTTTTTTATGTGGTCTGTGTGACGGTGGAATGGTGAGGGTAGTGTAGGCGTTTTTTCCGCTTGCTTACTGTAAGACTGCCTGAAAGACAACTAGATTCTAGTATTTGAAGGTAAACTATGAAGAGTATTGTCACTTCATTAAATTTTAATTTATTTAGTGTGAGCCGCCTTTATTTATTTGTTACTAGTATTACTTCGTACGTCAAGAATCAATACAAGATTAACGTAAGTACAATGTCCAAGTCAATGTTTTATGGTGTAAGTTAGTTAGATCCTGTGCCACCAGTGCAAACTCAGCTTTATCTGAACAAAAGTTAGCTGAACGAAGTGAATTACAGGTAGCCGTTAAAGATTTGTCCCACTGCGTAAATGCGTCTGCTCTTGATCGCTGGCATTCTCGTTTATTGCAATCTTGTGTAAAATGGTGTATGGATTGTGAGTATTATTAAATAAATATGTAATAAAATATGATAGACTCCATTTCTTTTCTGAAATAAGTATTAGGTTCCTCGATTGCACATGTTTTTATCTTAAAAGTAGGTCATTTTATAAAAAAAATATTTAATTTGTGAAAATATAAAAAAACACATACAAAAACATACTATGCTACACTTAGTTTTGAATTTTTGTAATCACATAGGTTTTAAATAAAAGCTTTTAAAAAATTCGTGATTATGAATTTATTTGTTGGTGTATAGCCTTTTTCCAATGTAGGCTCGGAGAATGATGATATTTAGCGATTATTGTAGCGGACTGTATACCTACACCAGAAACTAAAAAACACCTGACAAAGAGACGCCCACCTCTTTGTCAGCTGTTTTTAGTTTCTGGTATACACATAATAATATTATGTTCCCTTATTTTTTAAATTTCTTACAGTTTACTCACTGGAGTCCTACTTGTGGCTGCGTCATTATGGGGCACGAAGTATTATTTGCTGCATCCTCAACCTGCGCCTGTGGAGGCTGAGTGGGGTAGCACTCTAGAGCCTGGTGCAGACATGGGCCCAGGAGGCACAACACCTAGACCCGGCAAAACTCATAAACCAGGCAAAACGCCTAGACCCGGCAAAACGCATAGACCCGGCAAAACGACTCGACGACCGTCAAGATTTCGGCCTCCACCTTTTAAAATACCACCTTCATTGTTTTCTGACCTACCGGATGAGCAGTTGATAGAAGAAGTACCTGAGTTAATATTCCCTGGCGCTGAGCCCACCCGCGCCCCTGACGCAACTGTTGCCCCTGGTGCCACCATTAAAGAACCCGAATCGCGTTTACCAGGAGTGCCAAGTACAAGTGATGAACTTGATGAGATGGATTACGATCCAGGAAATATGAATTGGATCTTTCAGGCTAGCGAAGAAATTACAGTACAGCCTGAAGATGTACCAACTGTTATACCAGTACCTGGAAGCTGGGATGTCGAGTATGATCCATTCCTTCCATTTCAATATAAAAATCCTGATCATATCTGGGCTAAAATGATTGCCGATATAAGAGCTATAGCCTCCTGGCCTGTCAAAAAATTATTTGCATCACATATACATTAACTAACAGAGTGATTAAGTGAAAACTATTTTGATAACTATAATGACAGATACTTGCAGTTTCATAGCACACACCACAACAAGACGGACAGACAGCTTAGTCTAAAAACCAGAAAACTATAATTTACCAGTACCTGAACTAATAATCCGGGCAATGAAGACATAAAAGGGTACAGAAATTCTCCTAGAGCAGAAAATTTGTATACATTTTCGGAACACCATTTTTAATAATAATAACATCACTTCGTCAATAATGAATCAATTTAAAAAAAATATTTTTGTTGGAGAGAGTATGGTTGCTAATTGGTCCCATTGGCACCAAGTGAGGATCTGATGATAGAATCCCAGGGAAAAATCGAGACGAACTCTCAAATTGAATAGGGTTTTACCAAAACTTCGGTGTATTTTCTAAAGTTATTTGAATATTTTCATTAAGCAGTCAGCATCGTCAAATGTTATGTAAAACGGTTAGGAGTAAGAGAATAATTCTTTCAGATCTTTAACTGTATTCTTTCAAGATATGTTCAGATTAGGCAATGATTAAAAGTATTTAATGTTAATTATAGTTAGTTGAACCGATGCCGATGATAAAAAGGAATAGCTGCCTTATTTTTAAAACCTGCTAATATCTAGGTGTTTTTGTACCTGTTCTTAATTATTTCATTCTGCTGGGCATACAGCCTTAAATGATAACGTTGAATGGTGAAGCTTCTTCACTAAAAATAGATATAAGTAAGATAAGTATAATAAAAGTGCGAGCGCCCGGCTGCTTTTTACAAAAATATCAAAAAGATTAATCGATGCCACTCGTGACCAAAAGGGTGGTTTTTATTTGGCTTAAAGAAAACGCATTGTTATACAACGTGGCAATGCTGCCAGTCTTATGGGCACGATGTCGCTCTTTAAAATCGATGCGGAGGACTTTTTTGATGCTGTATAAAATTTTGTATTGTATATTACCTATGTAGGTATCGGCACGGTCGGTCGGTCGGCATATTTTATTGTAGGTGTGTATATTATTGTATTATATAAATATTAAATTAAATAATTGTTAAAATAAAATAAACAAATAAAACTAAAAAGAGATAAATAAAATTATATAATAAACCAACTAAACATTTTCGTCTAATTACTAATTTATGAAGAACTTTTATTGAAGAACTATCTAACTGACTTCTTGCGTTATTTACTTTTAGTTCTTTTTTTGAAGTCGGCTTTTTTTAGTAGATACACATTTTTGATTGCATTGCGGCCAGTGTTTAATTTAATTACTTACCACTTTGCTTAGTAAATGTGCAAAGAAAAATAAATCGTAGAATTTGATATGTTGACCGTTACGAAAAATATTAAACGAAAAAAATGTGTGCGTTACCCCAGCAAAATAATGTCGAAAATTGTAATTAAACAAATCAAGATATACTTAATTTTAATACAAGAAGTTATGAATTCCTCAATTTACACATTATGTCGTTTGTTTGAATTTACATAAATTACAAATTTTATCCGAGTCCAGTTATGTTTCCTATGGGCACATCATTGTTTTTGGCGTCCAAGTGGATAAGGAAATATCCCGTCAGGAATACAGAGATCATTAATGCTGATGTTAATAGTGCTCTGAAATTTAAATAAAAAACAACGTTGTTGATTATTTTAGCATGCAAATTATACATGAACTACCAACCTACTAAATATTTACTTGAAGTAAATATTAACATTAATCAAAGAAAACGGCGGCATAATTTTTTTTTTTGTTTATCTACTCACATAAATCCAATAAACAAAATCTGATAAATTGCACGTTATATAGCATATTATAAGGATATTATAAGGATCAAATCACTTTAACGAGTAGTAGTAGCAACTTGTAGATTGATATTTTGTACTTACAATCCAGCAACGACCATTTTGTTTAAATTACTTTAATTTTTTATTTTTATTTTTATTTTGACGCAAACACATTAAAATTAACCAGACGCACAGTGTTTCAATCTTAATGAGCCTCAATTGTCGTTTCAGTTACGGAATATTTATTTACTTTGTACTGCACTTTATATTTACATTACATTCGACACTACATCCTATTGTAATAAGGTTATGCGATGCAAGAATTTAAATTATTGCTGGTAATTGAGACTGGTGCGGCAAATCGCTAAACATTGTGGGCAGTAACGCATTGTACCGTGATTTGTCTAGGCTAGGCAGATGTCGATCTGCCCAGTTCCTGTTTAACTGAACCAAATTGGCCACCAATCGTACAAATAGACAGCACAAGACCATCACATACCATAAAATATAACTTGACGAATTTAAAGTGACACAAGCATAGAAATCTTAATAATAAGGCAATAGAAATGTCAAAGACGCGTGACCTTGTCGCCGCGCATCTGTCAAGTCAAACACAAGTGCGAGTTGAGGAATTGTCGTCTTAATGTCATCGCAAAAAGAATAATTTTGTTTGCAGGAATACAAGCGCATTTGTCTAATCGAACATAAGTGCGAGTTGAGGAATTGTCGTCTTAATGTCATCGCCAAAAAGAATAATTTTGTTTGTAGGAATACAAAAAGTGGTATTTGAAAACCGGCGACATGCGTCCCAGTGTTAAAAGATAGTCGATAGCATTTCTATTGACTAGTTATTAAGATTTCTATGGACACAAGTAACCATAGAAATCTTAATAACTAGTCAATAGAAATGCTATCGACTATCTTTTAACACTGGGACGCATGTCGCCGGTTTTCAAATACCACTACATAACCAAACAATAAAAACACAATTTCGCCTACACATACATTTTGTATTCCTGCAAACAAAATTATTCTTTTTGCGATGACATTAAGCAATATTTTCTAAAAACGAATAATCTTTAGGCGTCCCAAACAACACTGGTAACCACGACAACTCCTCAACTCGCACTTGTGTTCGACTAGACACACGCGCGGCGACAAGGTCACGCGTCTTTGACATTTCTATTGCCTTGTTATTAAGATTTCTATGCAAGTAACGCATGTAAATAGAACATAGCAGTCACTTTAATTTATGTTTATTATAATTATGCTTATCCTGCCATTAAGGTTTATCTTACACCTGTGAAATTAAGGCTTAATCTCATTTATTTACAACAAACAAGAAATATTTGAGTTTTGTTTTGTTTATTACGATTTAACTCACCGATTTTAGTTTTTTTCACCAGTAGAAAGTTACATCTTCAACAAATAACAGGCTATGTTTTATCGAGGTACTTTCTGATTTTTTTCTCATGCTCACCTTAAGGCGATAATTGCATAGCACCATTCTCGTGGCGCGGTGTATTATGTTCCAAGTTGCACAGATGCGTTTTACGGAAATATCTCAAAAAGTGAGAATGCGAATACTTTGTGCTGCTGTCCGCAGTTTAAGTCGCGACAAACGTTACTGCCCTGCTGAGTTGTAGCGAGATGTCAAGTTGATTGAGATGTATGCACATTAGGGTGGTCCGTATTGTCCGACTTTTGAAATATCATCTAGGCACACTTTCATTCAAAAATATACCTCTAAATATGAAATAGGTTTTAATCTTTAAATTATAAGACAAGATTCAGAGTTCGCGCCAGCTATCAAACTTTTATAGAGCATTTTAAGTAGGTACATAGCTGCATAAAAAGTGTATCGGTAGTTGTTCATTTCGCGTTTATTTGGGATTTTTACTGATAGTAAAACCAGTAAAGATTATCATAAGTGACCCCTCAACTTGTAATCAAAAATACATACAGTTTCTCGTGGTATATATTTAAGTTATGTGGTGCCCCAAAAATATAAGTTTTTTTGTGTAAAAGAATGTTTAAAATTCGATTAGTAGTTCTGGATTACCCCATACAAACATTTCATCTTTCTTATATTACCTAGTTTATGTAGATCTTTAAATAGCATTACGCCGTTAGCCCTCGGTTTCATGTTTGGGTCTTGATAATGTAACGTCTTTAATTAGGGGCATATCGCAATCAACCACAATCTAGCACAAACATCGAGCGCAATTTCAACGAGAATTCAGTGCCAGGTTCCGGAAAGATCCGACCCATAAAATATTAACCTCACCGAATTTAACAGTGACACAAGTTACACTTAAAAAAAGAATACAGCTGTCACTTTCATGTATGTGTTAAATACCAATAAGGTTAATCATAAGCCTGTGAAAATGGGGCTTGTTATTTCTTACCTTTTGGTTTATATTGAATTCCCTCTTTTATTATTTATGCCACACTGAGTCGAGAGAAAAGAGAGAGAAAATTAAACCAAAAAATTAAGCAGTCTACAAACGACAGCTATAATTATTTCTTTAGATCCGGTCAATTTCTATACAAAGATGTATTGAGATGTACTACATCCTAACATCTTTACATTAAAGCTTCTGTGTGTCTTCACACACTTCCTAATGTTTACATTATGAGGATGGGTCATATAGGTAAATAATGCAGTACACTGGTTAGACAATTATTTTATTGAATACAAGCTCTATCTATTGAACTATTTCTAGTTTCTTCGTCTGATATCAATACAATTTGCCGGACATAAGCTTCAGTAGCTTTTCTTCCTCTGAAAAATAAAAATCTGTTAGTGTACGGGCTGAGTGGAAAAGCGTACGGCGGCGGGACGGGCGTTCTGCGTCGTGTCCAGCGTGCGACAGAGCGTGCCCCGAGCAGAGGCTTCAATCTTAGTACAAAAAACTGGGGATAGCAATGAGTACAATGATACAAAATCACGAAGTATATGTAGTCTCTGTACGAAATAAGTTTCAATATGTTTCTTAATTTTGTTGGATTATAATTGTTCGGATGATACTAACTAAAATTAAGAGATGGCGGCTCTGAAGCTATGTCTCCTTGAATTCGAACAGATGGCGCTAAACCAAATCGCAACTTGTCAAAATATCCTAGCTAATAGCTCATAAAACTACTAAAATAGTATATTTTTAAGAGACTTATGGTTTATTGTATTGGTTAAAAGAGGAAATTTGTCAAGGATTTTGATTACATTTACCACAAGATATAATATTTCATTACTATTTATCAATTAAAATAAATATTACAATCATTTTCACAAACATTTATGGTTATGGTAGAAATTCCATGGTTGTTTCATTAACAATAAACTGGTAACCCCATTACAAATGTCTGCTAATGTCAGTCCGTCGTGTTTTGCAATATTTTGTTTGTTTTGTGATCTTTCTGAGTTATTTTGTGCGTTTGTCGTTGAGTTGAGCGAAAAGTCCTCCGATAAATCCATACGTGTGACCAGAAAGGCAATTTGTGAGTAGTTGTGTTAATACTGAGACAGGACTCCAGAGTGTAGTGATTACATCTTTATTTAAGTCTTGTCGTAGGATAAATACTTTGGTACAAAATAATAAAAACATGATATTTAAATTGTTTTTCATTTACCAATCCTTGAATTTAACTTGTCTTAAAAAATAAAATTAAATTAGCTGCTCTATAAATATACTGGGTATCCATCCATCCAGTCCATCCACACAGGTGTAGTTCTAACTATAATACTCAGGTGGCGCTAGTTTCTTCACGAACACAAGTGACCCGTTTTACGGAACAAGATTGGCCTCTATTTCAGTATAGTATAATGTACTCTGTGGCCCCGAGTGGGCTGAGTGCACGCGTAGCGTTCGTGTTAATCAATCATTTATTATTCACCATCTTTTTATTCAGTTTTTATCAATTCTCTGAGTTTTTTGAAAAAAATAGATCGCAATGCCATTTTGTATTTTATACAATATTTAGGTTAAAAAATTAAGAATCCAGCAGGATTGGAACCTGCACTCCCTAGCTAAAAAGCAATTTGTGCAAAGAACGCACTTATAAAATATTTTAGGTTAAGCTAAAGTGTTTTGACTTTATATTTTTCTTCAATGTTACTAAACAAAGTATCAAAATATGACGACATTTTAGTTCCTGGTAATCAAATTAATAAAAATCTCGTGTCTCAGTGTTATTCGAATTCCTTCGAAACGGTTGGACCGATTTTTATGTTCTTTATTTTGTTTAGGTCTGATAATAGGTTGTAAAGCTATTTTTCTATCGAGGCACTACGCGAATGAAGCCGCGGGGAACAAAAAGTTATTGTATAATTTAAATAAAAATGTAATGAAGACTACAACTAGATAGTTATTATTGTGTACATTTTGCTACTAATTTGTAAATTGGTTCCGAGTGGAAAACTGGTGACCAGTATCACAGGTTATTTTATACCTACTTCAGGCACCAGCGATCCTCTACCTACGCTGTAACTGTACAATTTTATATCTATATTATGGTTGATGGTGAGAAATAAATTCATTTTTATTTATTTTTTTATTATATAATGTTTAATAGTTTCAGACCCTGGATATAGGCATTTTTTATCGATCTCACGTGCGAGCAAACCCGGTCGCTACATACACGAATGGTTATATTAATAAACTTCGTACTTATGCCAGTAAGATCTGATACCGGGACTTCATTATTTTGTCGATCTAAATCCAAGAAATACTTTCCACCGAGAAGTACTGTAATAGTCAAAGCAGCCATCATTAAAGCTCTGAAATAAT
This sequence comes from Hypena proboscidalis, assembly GCA_905147285.1. Lineage (NCBI taxonomy): Eukaryota > Metazoa > Arthropoda > Insecta > Lepidoptera > Erebidae > Hypena > Hypena proboscidalis. Next base: position 7,789,490 of record LR990132.1, read on the forward strand.
CAAGATAAGTATTATACGATAAGTAAATCATAATAAAATAACTAAGTAAGTAAATTCATTGTTTTATAAAGCTAAAAATAAAACTGAAGAATGAAACTATATTTATTGTCAGCAATATGATAGATTTATGTCTGCAAAAAACTGTATATTTTGTCAAATTTATATTTTTTGTCTGCAAAATAATGTGACCTGTTAGCAAAGGCCGGACCGTATAGGCGCGGAGGGGCTATCTGGGACAATAAGCTTACGTGGGGCCGTAGCAGTCCCGCAATACCGGAGCCGTGACAGAAGCCTGTAATACATTATTAGTTATGCCTTATACCCAGATCAGATAACCTGTTATGTTTAGGTCTCATGGGATAGGGAGAGAGCCTATCACCATCAACTGGGCACGATTCCAATACCGTGCTGCCAGTGAGAATTTCCTGGCGGAAAAATCCCAACTAACACTTTGCCCAACCCGGAAATCAAACCTCGCAGTGAGAGGCGCATACGCTAAACACTAGTAATTTTTTTTTTGCTGATAAAGCTATAAATTTGCTGACAAGTCTCATTATCCTAGTGACAAAAATATACGTATCAACAACAACATCTTCTATTTTGCTGATAAATCTAAAATCTATTATTCTGCTGAAAACAAATTGTGAATAAATTCAATCAAATTGCTGACAGTTAAAATATCACCCTTACATAATGTCCGATTTTTTTAGATGCTGGAATATAATACTTAATTAAATAAGTGTAAACAAATTCAAAACACTGTATGTACTTACAGTCCCGCCAAAACCATTTTAGTTACGTAAGTTAATAATTTTAAAAGTAGAGGAAGATGCAGAGATGTTTTCAGTAACGTATGAAATAAAAGAAAACAATATTTATGTTTTCAGTAAGTCGATTTCAGTGTTTGTTTATAATAGTATCTGTTCCACTGTTGTTGTTTTTTACCCGAGAATGTCAGATGTATGAAACCTTTTTTTATTTACGATTTGTGTAGTGCACCTGATGGTAGTCATTTCAGGACCATCGGAACACAGAAATGCAAGCACTACTATATGGCGGCTGGCGGCAGGTGCGACAATGGCGCTTCCCAGCTTGGTCACAAGAACTCTACCACCATCATATTGTTCTCACAATCTGGCTGTCCGATACTTGTGTTCCAAATTATTTAATGTATCTGCTTCATTGTCCGAACAAATTTCTTGCGCAATGCAAATTTTCAGTCTTGAGCCAACGAGACTTTGATTCTTAAGTATTTTATTTTTATTTATTTTTTATTCATATTTTTAATAGGTGCCACTGTGGAAAACTTTTCAAGGCGTAGCGTTCACACAATAAATACGGTTATAATATTATGACAACATTTTATTAATCTATCAATAACAAAACTTATACCAAATCAACAATGTTAAGGTAAAAGGTCTGGTGACCTGAAACAAAGGTTTACACCTAGCTAAGGTCTAGGGTCCTCACAATATTTTACTTGTAAAAATATTATAAAGTCAACATTGGTGTAAACTTGAAAATATTTTGTGAAAGAATGTTTTTTTTTTTATATATTATTTATTTATTAATACATAATTATGTCATGTAAACAATCTTAAACTCTCACTCTCTTTTTCATTTCAAATTAAATCAATATTCCATTTTCGACGCTATTTCGAATTTAGAACAAAAGACAATATAATGGATCAGGTACGCATGAAGCGTTTTGCATCAGCATTCCTTATGCGAACTGCCAAATAATGGAATGCCCTGTCCGAGTCTGTGTTGCCGTATGAGTATACAATTGGGGTGTCTTCAAAGCAAGAGTAAATAGGTATCTCATAGGTAAGCGTGCTCCACCGTAGACCGCATCATCTCTTACCATCAGGTGAGATCGTGGTCAAACGCGTGCCTATACACCATAAAAAAAATAAAGGTATAACCATGTATACCTAATGATGAGCATAAGCACGGACTTGAATGCTTTCCTACTCGCACACCGACTATCCGCAGTCCTTTCCAAGTCCTTACGAAGGAAGAGGTAGTGACTGGAGATAGCCACACAGTCCCTTGTACCCTCACATTGGGTTGATTGGATAAGTATAAGACACTACAATATTCATTTGTATGAAGAAAGGTAATAAACAGTAAAAGTTACCCAACGGCGTCTTTAATTTATACCAACGGCAACCATACTACCCTACAAAGGTAATTTAACGCTAAGCCCTTGAGACCTCGAAGATTTCTGCTTAACCCGGATTTTCATCTTTCTCTCTCATTCATATTAGAAACGAGACAGGGAGATGGAAAACGTTATTTCTGCTGAAAACGTCCGTTCAATGCGCTGAATGAATCGGCTAAGTATAACACACGCGAAATCAAAACGTAAATTGTAGCAAAACAATAGTGTAAGCAATACACAAAGAAATAAAGTCTAAAAGTAAGTTTATATTAATTGGGTATCCTTTCCAAGCGATGCAGGCCGTGGAACATGCTTCCAAGTAATCTATCGTGTCTAATATAATCTGTTTGAAATTTATATCTGTAAAAAAAAATTTGGCAGTAGTATTTTTTTAGTAAAACAACAAACGGAGAAATAATTACACTTAACAATCTATAATGTCGACGTAAGAAAAGAGAAACGGTGTAACCCTCATACCGCAAAGAGTTCATGAGAAGCAAAAAGCTTTGGTTTAATTAAAAAAATATATATTTTACTCACCGCAGAAATGGCGTAAGCAACAAAACAATAATTATGTTTGTGTCCAATATGTTACCAATCAATGCATGATTATTTTCTGATAACAATGTTGTAAATAACGTATTTTTGATTTTTGCGGCTTACAGTGTTTATGTTTTCCTACGTCGATATACGTGTATATAAAAAAGAATACATCACGCAAATGGCATCATGCGTGAACAGCTGGAAAGATTTGATAAAAAAATATTGCGTTTTTCAGGCGGTTATAAAACAATGTGAACAAAACATCTAAATAGAATTAACCCTGGTTTTCAAAGGAGATTAAGGCTTTGGGGTACACGGGTCATTTTGTCAGATCAACTAATATATGTAGAATATATTAGTTACTATACCTATAAAGTGCGAAACGAGAAAGGCAATTTACTAGTAATACCCCAGTAATTAAAGCCAAAACCCGTAAGTAATTAAAGGCAGCGTGCTACTTATTTTTTTACTTTTGTAATTAACAAATTTCAATGTTTTTTAATAATAAACAATGTCCCGTATGTAGCAAAACGCTGCAAATTTAATAAATATTTCAAAATGATAAGAACAACATAATTTCACCGCACTCGTTTCTAATGTAGACGCTGTGGTCTCCTCTAATTGAGGAAACACATAATTTATATATTGTGAATGTTATTATTAATAATGTGTTGTGTATTTCTTTTTGGAGATCCTATAAATATATAAATAAATAATTCTAAATTTGCAGCGTGTTACTAATTTTTTTGACAATGTTAATAACAAAAAACAGTTTTCGCCCTTTTCAACTCTTTCTGTACACCCCAAACGCTGCAAAATCACACAGTACTTACTGTAACCTCCTTTAACGAAACCTCAAAATTTGAGCGAGTAACTAATTACTTACGGGTTTTGGCTTTAATGACTGGCGTATAACGTAATATCAAACGTTTTCAGTAAATTGTGTTCCTGTCTTGTCCATTTACCCTTACTTATTTTTATCAATGTTTTTAGATGCATTCGAGCAACCCAGAAAATAGAAAGATTTGACAAGAGATAACAATACAATATTAATATTAGGTAAATACCTTCATCCATTAACAAAAACTGTGCTAAGCTCAATTTTATTTCTTCGAGATCATTTAATGCCAGCTCTACCAAAATTACTGGAGCGCTTAGAACCATCACATAGGCACTCATTTCAACAAACCATGATAGCATGGGCTTGACATAGATCTACAACAAGCATAAAATCAAATGTTAAGCAGTATGATAACAAGGAGCTCCCTCACCGAGAGCCGATTATTGGCCTGTAATGTAACGCTGTAGATTCAAATCACACATCATTTCCACACAAATAACAAAAAAATAAAGCATTTTATTTCTATACTGCTACCCTGACTGACGAGCATTACAGGCGAATGCTTGCGGTGAAGTCCATCGTGAAGAGCATCGATCGTTTTAGGCGCAAAATTATAGCATTTTATTTATAAATTGAAGTCAAGACTGCACTGTATCAGTTAAAAATAGATCTGACGTTAAGCTGGATCGGTCGGTAATCTGGATCAATTGTTTAAATGGATCTGTCGTTAAACTGGATCAGTCGGCAAACTGGATCAATCGGGTGTCAGTGGTGGTCGTACGAAAGGATTGTGACACACTACAATGATCAAATACAATTATTTCCTGAAACGGTAACTTGAAAAAATATTAGGTACCCGTATGGTGAACTCTGGCGTACCTTGGGAGAGGCATATGTCCACCAGCAGTGGACTGCACTACGGGCTGATGATGATGACTGTTCGAAGATTATACCTACGTAAGATACGTAGGTATAATCTTCGAACAGTCAGCTATGACAACGTGACATCTCATTTAAGATTTTTAAGTGCCATTTTAATTAAAAGGTTTATTAGGTAACGCACTGTATTTATTTTAAGTCTGTAGTAGATAGTAAAGTACTATGGTGATGTAAAATTCCTGTTTTTGAGATGTTACTTTTTCATCGCAAATAGGGTGATATTAAGTATGTACCTAGGTACTAAAAATACCTTATCTAATACCTTGCCTCGTAGAGTAATAACAGCGTAACTCATACAGCAGACTTTGATAAAGTCTGAGGTGAAAGAAGCGATTACCTGCGAAAGGAAAAATCTACTTAATTGTGATATAAAATGGAAGAATAATAATATTCTACTACTTGGTACTCCATTGCCTCTGCCTACCCCCATAAGATGAAGGCGTGATTTTATGTGGATTATAATGTATGTTTGTGAAGGATATTAATTTGTCTACATAATAATATTTTGTTTTATTTATAAGGACAAAAAATAGGGTATATTATAGGTAATTTAAAAATAAACATGTTAAATATTGTCTAGGGATATTTTACAAAATGTGTTAGTATTAGACTTAATTAATATAGTGCAAAAAAGGCAACAAATCCTCGTTACAAATATTTTGGCGGCCGATAACACAATTTTAATAATATAATTCCTTCAATTTTAATAATAAATCTCCTTGACTGCATTTTTTGAGGCTACTCTTTAAATGTATGTTAAATAATACTGTGATATAATACAGTTTTCATCCAGAAGGCAATTCAGTGAAGTGAATCTTTTAGTATCTTAGACCATTAGAATTAGAAAACAAAACAAACAAAGATATTGTTTTTTTTTTAAATAAAGTATTTTTTTACAGTAATACTACATATTGTACATTCATGAATAAAATGATAATTATTTTATCCAAATGCGACTGTACACCGTTCCACGGTCTAAAAACCCTTTATGATGATAATTTGTTCGAATTGATTTCGAGTTTCGAACACATTTAAAAACCAACATACCATAGAAAATGATGGTCTGAGGAAAGTAAATTTACATTTTGATTTTCAATTTACCTACCTTCACTTTTAGGATGTCATTCAAACGTGACCAATCTTTCTGTAGTTTGATGTAAGTATTGATAAATTCCTTCACACAATCAAGTTTAGTTGCTGTAGAACTATTAGTATATTTAAGGTTCCGATCAAGAGTTTTTAAAAGAAAATTCACTTTTCTTCGATATGCATCCATCACGTAGAAAATAGAAAGGCGACACGTAAAGCAAGATAAATTCACCAAAGTATTTGTTGATGCATAAATTGAAACGAAAGAGAAATGCTTCGTAGTTATTGAAATGACCATTATGATAAGTATTGATAATATAATAAAAGGCACATAATAACTGTTCTTTACTTCAGCTGGAAGTGGAGATAGTAAATACACATCTATATTAAACAATGAAAGCAGGATATTGATTGTAGATTCCGTAGTAACCGCAGTACAGTAAATCATTGGTGCTTGAATCAAGAAATCATTATTAAAATACTGTAGGTAATGAAACGAGAATAGGAAAATATGTATGGCGGCACAGTACAACCGAACTAATGCGGACACTATACGAGAGTCACTCAACTTGTAATAGTAGCCATATAGCAATCGGTAGAACATTACACAGTTAAATACATAACTAGAATCAGGATAAGACTGGGACATCATATTGAAAATAATATATATGTACGCCGTAGACGATGAGTCTGACAAGCCTACACGTTGCTATTGTCTGACTTTCTTTACAATGTTACTTTCTATTTCTAGTCTCAAATTGTTTTATATCTCATTACCATTATGTCTTATCAGTTCTAGAAGTTTCCATTATTTTATTAAAGGCAAATAGTCACTATGAAAATATTATAATTACTTAATACCACAGATAATATAATACTAGTTTAATACCCATATTTATATATCATAGGACATATCCTATACAAATAAATATTCATATTACTGTTAATGAACAAAACAATGAGCGCTAAAAATGTACGTGATTTACTTTATTCTGAAATATTAAAGGAAATCAAAGGTAAAAGATCTGTGCAATAAGGCTAAATTGGTTAAAAGTCAATAACACTCATTACTCTCAACCTAGTTAAATTCTACCTCCCACTTAGATTAAATTGGGAACACTAAATGCTCAAGCTGCAATGCGAAATAGGGCACTATCAAAAAGAAAAGAAACTAAGGCGCTGTCTCCACGAGCGAGAGAATCGCGACGAGTCCGCCCTTATATCGTCGGAGAATCTCCACGAACGAGCGATAATTCCGCCGCGTTTCGTCGCGAGTCGTAAGTTCGTAACGGAATCGCAGCGTTTCCGCGGCGACTCGTAACGGTATCGCCGCGTTTCCTTGACGACGCGTTGTAAAAGAAAGAATTCAGAGAGCGCGGCGAGCCCGCTGCTAGTAGCGACGGGCTAGCGACGATGTAATGACGTTTTGCACGCTCGTTGCCACTCGTCGCATCGCGGCGATAATATCGCCGTGTGGCGATGGCTCCATAGAGAGTGTATAGAAATACGTGGCACGACGATAATATCGCCGCGATTCACTCGCTCGTGGAGACAGCGCCTAAGATATCTAGGTTTCTAGTATCATTATACTTTTAATTCCTTTATCCTCGACTCCCGTAGGACTATATGATAAAGAAGTAATGCAAATCCTCCTCATGGGTCCTGACAGTCGCAGCAGATTTATAAAAGACACCTCCTAAAAGGAATCTAGTACTAAGACCGCCTGAAAAAAAAACAAGGCAAATCTGAAAGATGATCAAAATTTGTGACAGAAAATCCACAGCTCTAATTTCAAAACTGTGCAGGCAGTGATTGCTGAAGCGATTAAAGGTCACGCTCCGAGAAGTAGAATAAGGCGATTATCTTTCGTCTACCCTATAGCGTGGGGTATCGTAAGATAGGTCTTTTAATACACAAAGGGATTACGGGATTACTAACATAAGGGTTAAAACGTTTTACCGCTAAATTTTTGAATAGAGCGTCAACCATTAGTTTAAGACACCTGAAAAATATTCTTAATGATAGAATGCAATAAACTTTAAAGACATATAGGCAAATAGTATAATACTCTCACCAGGGTGAAGTTGGTATGGAACTGGCACATTTTCGATAGAATTAGATTCGACATATATTATATTAGCTGCACTTTATCATAATCAATAAATAAATATGATTGAAATTAGCCTGTAAGGGTAAAAATGTATTGTGTGCAAAGGCCTACTTAAGATATAATAGTTTTTTAACACGCTTATATTAGCTTCACCTGTATGTTTGTTTGTTTGTTTGTTTGTTTGATTGTTTGTATGTAACCGACTCCTTTGGACTCGATTTTGACCCACTTTAAACGGACAGATTTAATTCAAACTTTCTACACTTGTAAAGAATCAGCGACAATATAATAATTTCATAAATTTATCTCATTATCCTGATTAGGATCGCCAGGATTAAAAAAAAACTAAAAAGTGAAAAATAAATATAGTTTAAAAAAACTAAAAAAACACGCTTTTAAAGCACATCAAACTAAAAAGTGAAAAATAATTCTTATTATAACCTGAAAATAATAATAAACGAAAAATACTAGTACTATTGTGAAAAAAAGCGTGGGTCGCTCGATAGACGAAAAATATGGCACAGAGCGCCCCACGCTTTTTTTCACAATAATACTAGTATTTTTCGTTTATTATTATTTTCAGGTTATAATAAGAATTATTTTTCACTTTTTAGTTTGATGTGCTTTAAAAGCGTGTTTTTTTAGTTTTTTTAAACTATATTTTTTTTCGTAATACCACGACAATTCACGACCTCCTTTTGAATACCTCAAGTTAATAACCATAAAAGCTACGTTATCGCACAAACTATAATGGAATTACAATGTGTAGTAATTAACTTATCCACCCTTAACCTAAAAACCTAATGATTATGTAGTTAATTTACTTTGAAGTAGTTTCAAACAAGAAGCTTGTGAATTATAACTATTACTTACTGTTTATGGGGAAATCATAATACTTCATTAAGACACTCTACGCGGTTGCTATAAAACCCTTATTAACATTCTAGTAATTGTAATTGAAGATTGGAGACCTAATTAGTTGATAGCGACACGAAATAAAGACATACATTATTTGAACAAATCAATATAAAACCTACAAAATGCAAACTCAGACAATTACAAATTCTAACTTCGTATTTAAATGTGTAATGTTCTACAGACTTCTTTTTTATGGAATTTATTACAAATTGAGTGGTTCCCGTATGGTGTGCTCGTTAATTCGATGTTACTGCATTGTCGTATATATACTAACCTTCCTAATAACTTCTTATGGATTTGGAAGATACAACAATAATCCACCTGAAATTATCTTTTGTGCTGTGGTTATAATCGAAACATGGATCAATACCTTGCTATCATTGTTCACAGGAGAAGCTTATATGTTGAATTTTGTTTCGACTAAAGTTCGGAACAATTATTACATTCCATTTATAATATTGGCCACGAGTTTCTTGATGGTTGGAACCATACCAGCAAAACCATTTCGATATAGTGTATTTTTCCTTTTTACTAATATTTTAATGAATACAGCATGCTTTGCTTGTCGACTTTCAATGTTTTACTTAATGGACGAATATCGAACGAGAGTATATTTTGTAAAGAAATCTTTAAATCAGAACTTAAAAGATATAAGTAATTCTATTGGAATAAGAATTAATATTGTCAAAAACGTTTTCAATGCTTCGTTCAAACTACACAATGATATGACTGACACAGTAAATATAATTAGAGTGAAGGTATAAATGATGTGTTTATCTACCTATAGTGATTATCTAATATCCACTGTTTAAATGTCTTAACTTGCAGGTAATCCTATCGTTCACATGCGAGTTTATCAAGATGTGTTGCATGAGTTACACGATTATAGATCGGCGTGGTTTTGTAAGTTACCTTTGATTATGTTTAGGTACATCGTTCTAATATAGAGTCCCCTAAATATGCCAAACTTTGTTGTTTCGTTCCGGGGCATATACAGCACAGATCATACAGTTCTGGTATTTTTACATGGGTGCGGCGCGGCGCAGTTCTTACAACCAGAGCGCCAGCTCCATTATCATATTTTGCCCCATATTAATAACAAAGATCACCTTTTTAAAGGCTCTCCTGTAAAATTGAATATATACATGGGTTTTTGTATTTTATTTAAAAGATAATGCAGTTCAAGTCTGTTTAAAGCCCAAAAGGTGGTGTTTTTCTTAAGATAGGTAATTAGGCCACATTGTAATCTGGATCATAACAATTATCTGGATCGTAAAATTCCTTTACAAACTCTACAGTAATTAATCCATATTTTTAGAGCAATAGCATGACTACATGGTTCATAGAAATGGCAACTTATGTAATGCTGTTGACGGGACCTATGGTTATGATGGAGCTGGCTGCCAACGACCTCAGTGAAATAAAACGCAGCTTAGCAGACCAGCTGTTAACGGATGAAGGTATAACATATTATTATTATGGTAGCCACCTCAATGTTAGATTTTTGTATTTTATATGACGTCACGACACGACTTTGACCTACGTTTTCCATTGATATGAATCTAGAATTTTCCCCTTTACTTACAATACCAAAAAACGACCGCAGGTTTTGATAATGTGGATTGAGACTTGAAAATTATGTCTACTTTAAGTTAAATCTTTTATCTACAATATTTAAGATACTTCCCCTTCATGTGGCATGTCCTTGGGACACTGTAGGTATAAAGGCTAATTTACATTGATTGGATCCAGTACAAAAATTATAACACTAGTATCAATTAATTACAGCGCTGGATCAGAATAGACCAAAGACCTTATACCCTAAAACTAGACTGTGTACCATAATTTTTTGTTTAGCTAAAATGAGATTTATTACATTACAATTAGGGTAGCTATTTTCTTAAAAGCGGTAACTAGCTAAAAGCGGTCCAGGTGAGAGGGCTCCCGCCGGTAGTGTGTCCTTGTCTGACATCTTGCCAGCTCAACTAACCTTAGGGTTTGGTAGATATGGTAGAAAATTAAATATTATTCTTTTTTATGTTTTAACAAAACGAACAATAATTCATGAACTATAAAACGTATATAAATATCTTTATAGTCCTTATAATTAATAATCACTTTTGTAGTATTATAACAAAAAAACATTAATACCGAGTTGACAGCAGTATTTAAATGTTTGTGCTTGGTAACACTTATGCAAGATGACGGTTTGCTCATTTCGTTATTTGGTTGAATCTTGTTTCGATTTGCGATTTTGTAAATTTTCGTTTTCAATGTGTTTGTTTTTTTATAAAATATAGTGAATTCTTGTTGTGTGACAGGGTGCAGAAATTAGTCTTATCCCGGTAGCCGCCTTTCTTTCCACGGGTAAGTAAAAACAACAATTTTAACCTTTAGGGTAACCATGAATTTTGTTCAGCAAAGATTTTTTTACTATCTCGTAGTAGATAGGCAGAAGATACGACGTACTGACGGTCTTAACTTGGAGATTTACCGGTTACCGTCAGTCATCAATGTGCAAAAGAGGCAAAACCTGACATTTAGATTTTTTTTTATGTTATCGTGTCTTTCGACTGTACCGATAACGTTAGTTATACTTGTTATTAATTATATTTCTTGTATTGTAGATTTCCGAAGAATGAAAACCAGAAATTGAAGTGGAAAAATGTAGTACCTGGAAAAATCTCAAAGTCGTCTGTTATTTGCAGTGAGCATTTTAAATGTGACGATTTTATAACTGGTTTTACCAGAAAAATCCTGAAACCTGATGCTGTTCCGTCACTATTTCCTAAGGTAAGAATAAATCATCCGAGTGTGTGCGTTCATTAACTTGATAACCTTGAGGATTCAAATATTGCGACGCCTTTTTCACATAATTCTACTGAACCGATTTCCTTAAAATTTTGCACGCATATTAATATCACGTGCTTCTCAATACCAATATGTATGTAAAAGATTTAAAATTCGGGTTGTAAAAGCGGAAGTAAAACTCCTCAATTATGGCTGGGAGACGCTCCGATATGCACCACTGCTCTAGTCTACTCTTGTCTACTCTTGTCTACGGTGGTACATTAACTTCTAATGTTTTGCAGGTCATGCGGCTTAACAATAAACATGTCTGGACTCAGGTCTTCGAAGAAACAAGACATTACTTGAGTAAACTTAAAGTCGACGGGAAAAATATAATGACCCATAGAAGGAAGACGCCGGTTTTTGGTCTGATAATAGACACATACAGTTTTGCTGAATTAGCAACTGATTTGTTTAATGTTAATTTGATCTACCTATTACCATACAAAGCCTCGCAAGACCACATTGAAATGTTTTTTTCATGTGTGAGAGCAAGAGGAGGGGCAAACGACAACCCTACTGCTCTTGAGTTTATGTTTATTATGCGAAAGTTGCTATTTCGTAACAGCGTCAGACCAAGCATTAATGCAAACTGTACAAATCCCGATTATGAAAATTCTGCAATACTTGAGTTCCGAAGTGCCAAAAGATTGATGGTGGAAGACTCATTACAGAAGAAAATGAGACAGATAAGCGTGATGTTCTCATGCAATTAGTGGACAGAACCAATTTATCCGACTATAAAAACAATATATTGTACTACATATCTGGCAACATTGTAATGAAAATAGTAGACAAACTTACATGTCAACATTGCCGAGCCTTGCTCATAACGCATCGTACACATAAAGATCATGACTACTTGATTGACGTTTGTGAATTTTCTTCTTTCACAGCCTTTGTAGACAGAGGAGGTCTAAAATATGCTTCAACATTTGTGTTCAATGTAGTAAAGTATATAGAAAAACTTTTTTTGGTTATGCTTATGTCTCCTGATTTACAGAGTTTGAATATGAAAAAAATGCTTAATATGACAGTACATCAATTCTTCTCTAAAATTAAGCACATTTTGCCTGCCCATCCAACGTCTGACGAATCTCACGCATTGGAACTGATTAAATGTATTGGTCAAAAATACTTAAATTTAAGACTTAAAAGCTACGGGAAGACTTTAAGCCTCAAGCACGTAGGAAATAAGGCTACATTACGACAAAAATTGCGTAAAACTGTATTGTTCAGCAATGTATAAAAATAAATCAATATTAAAAGAAAACAGTTTTTTTTCGTCCACAATACTGCATCACGTTCATTTGACCTATCACACATTCAATAATAATCCTCCTCCTCATCTCCTTATCTTAGCAAATATTATCCTGGTTACATGCGCTAAGCTTTCACTTAGGAACTTGCCAAGGTTCGCCGAATATGATCCTGGAGTGGCGAGTCTGATAATTACAGTTAAGCGATTGCCATCTGACTTTTAAAGCCACAAGGGTAACCGGACTCATTTTTCGGATAATAAAATTCATTCAGAAATCTTAATGTGCAAGTTTCCTCACGGTGTATTCCTTCACCGATATCATCATTCTCCTTTAATAATAATAACATGTGGGAATTTCTCACTTTTGAGAAACATACCTGCCTTTTTTACATGGAGCGAAGGTATAATAGGTTGTTGTAAAATTAACGTTAAGTCAGATGATAGCTAAAAGGAGGAAAAAATTACTTTCAACCAACCCACGTGTAAGGTTACGTTAAGGTTAGTCACACTACAGTTTTTGTATTATAATTTTTTTTTACAAGAAATTAGGTTAGTGAAGTTACGCTAGTTAGGTAGTATCAATATTTATTTTATTTTTATTTATTGTGGTACAAGAAACATAACATTATTGTGGTACAAAAAATATGTCGGGATACTAACACAATCGTTTTTACAAGCAATTTGTCCCGTGTTCTGTTTGATCATGGTCACATCATTAGAAAGGGACATACTACCAACGGGAGCACTCTCGCCGCCGCCCGGTTTTTGCGCCATAGTGCACAGTCTAGTTTTAGAGTTTAAGGTCTTTGGAATAGACAACCGTTCTTATACTTCTTATGTCATAAATAATAATGTCATAAAATCAATAAATACATTTTTGACGCAATTACACTAACCAAAGGCCCTAATGACATGGCCAAATAAACACATTTACTCACACAAACACAATCAGTCTCAGAACAAATCTGTGCGAACAAAATAAAATGCCGATCCAGCGCTTAAATTCTGTGATACTGGATCCATCTAATGGATTACTGTAAATCAAACTTGCGTCATTTTTAACCGACTTCAAAAAAGGAGGAGGTTTTCAATTCATCTGTATTTTTTTTTTGTTTGTTACCTCATAACTGGCCGAAGCGATTTAAATGATTCTTTTTTTATTTGAAAGCTGGTGCTTCCCGAGTTGTCCTATTTTAATTTGGTTCAGTTCTAACAATGGCACCCATGAGCACCTTAAAACTTTAAAATTATTTGTAATTGAAGTCAGTTTTTTCTTTCGTAAATTATGTTGACATAATGTTTGCAGATGCCAGTGTTCAGCGGAGTATATGCGATGTCATCGACTACTTAGACGCTTGCGCCGACACCTACGGCTCATGGAACGGGTTCCCTATTGATATAAATTTAGCATTAGATTTCATTAATGTGTGTATTGCTTATACTATAGTTTTGTTGCAATTTATTCTTTAATTCAGTGTGTTTTAGAAGTAAGTAAATAAATGAATATTTAATGAGTGTTTTTATATTATTTTTATATAAGATATAACATCTTTAAACGTTTGTTTCTCCCTTCAAGAAAGAGTTAAGGGTCATTTACAAGACAATCCTGAGGCTTTCTTTGTTTATCATGGTTAAAAATACAGAAATGGTGTACATAAATAGACCTTATTTCACCAAATTAATTGTAGCTTAACCAAATATAAAGCGACACAATTTAAACATGAAATCGAACACAGCTCTGCTGTTACTTTGATTTTGTTTTTGTTATGTGGTATCCTTTGAGTAATATTGCAATAAAATATTTAAAAATTTCAATCATAAGTCAGTCAGTTGCTTATATAATATTTTGACCAGACTTAATAAAACAGTGCCTATTTTCAGGCAGCTTGTGTGTGTGCCTCGGTGTTTATGTTTAATTGACAGACTTTTTTTATCTTTATTTCCTTGGTTTGGAGTTTGGGGTTGGCATAGCAACTAGGGCGTTCACCCAGGGGGTGCAGGCTCAAAACGTGCTGGATTCTTAATTTTTTAACCTTAATATTGTGTAAAATAGAAATATATTTTAATTTGTATTGAACTAGCACACTATCCTCCATACATCACAAAACGATTGCACACTTTGCTCCTAAGCTTATGATAGATGACGTCACGGCTGGTGCTGCCCTCTCGATGCTCGTGAATGCAAGGTCTGCGGAACTCCTGGCCCGTTTCGTGAATCCATTTGGTAGCCACTGCCAAAGTTTAATACGTTTTTATTTTTTTTAAGTGTCTAATAATTAAAAATAAATAAGAATCTGTTTAATTACTAAGTTCAGTTTACGAAATTAAAAAAATCTTCGATTATTGTGAAAATTAAAATCATGTAGAATTTATGATGTTTCTATCTATCTTTCTTGGACCAAGATATTTATAGGATTTGATTACTACACATTTACAAAATTAAAAATAATAATAATAAAAAGGTCACATTTTCTCTTGGCGCTAAATGTTTAGTTGCATTCTACTTTGGTAGTGCGATTGGGGTCTAAAATTAGAATTACTGCAGATGGCACTACATCAGAATGTAGTGTGCTCTACAGAATTTTCATAGACTGCTAAATAAGTTCGTATCAGTTAGAAACAATGTTAATACCCCATTTAGAGCCCTGAAGTACAGGACACCCGCCATGTAGTGTGGTCACGTCGAAACTGCCAGAAGTGTCCAAATTGTACCAGAATAATGCGGCTCCTTTCACAGGCAATATTCTGGAGCCCTTGAGGAATAGTGTAGCTCCTCCTTCAGCTACGTCCGATAGCTAAATGATTAGAATGTGAGTTTTAAGCCTGATTTACCAGTTTAAGGTCCGGCTGCACTACAACCTACTTTCACAAACAGATTTTGCAAATTATAGATGAATTCATCCGAGTACGAGTTTTTTCATAAATCTAAGTAAGCAGTTTTTGTTTTTACTAAAATCGATGTCATGGTTCCTAAGAACAGATTTATGTATGACTTATAATTACAGACAACCCCATACTGACTGATGTAAATTTAATGAGCTACACTGTACCTATATTTTTCAAAATCAGAATAATTTTTTCGAACAATTATTTTTAAGAGTTGGTTCCTACGGAGACGATCTTGGGTGAAACGCAAATATTTGAATGCATGCACTTATTTTTTTTTACTTTAATTCCTACCTAATAAATTTTCATGATCATACTTACATAAAACATAAAAGTGGCGATTCTGTTGCGATTATGCAGTTCTTTCCGTTTTGTCGCCTGCAAATATTATTTGATTTGATCACTATATAGGTTGAATGCGGCATAGAAAAATTAACTGAAAACACAGATGCTAGACGTGGTCAGTAGTAATTTCCATCAGTTAAGAATAAAATTACAATAAATCACGTTTTCCAAAAAAAAACAACATTAAGTTCATTAAATTAGGTAAAAAAAAAACTGATTTTATTATTACCCGGAGAAATTTAACACTGACTTCGTCGTTAATCTGCTTGCATGGTCAATGCTTACCTAAGGATACATAAGTACATAAAATCACCTCATATACCGCGGAGGTAGGCACAGACGATGACGATGCTCACCTTAGGAAAAGCGAGATAATCGTGGTGCGGTTCAAAATATCCTCCTATCTGATAGTTAGCGACTTGGAAATCTTCAGCGGTGTCCATGCTCAAGCCAGTTATATACGCCACCCGGCGTGACAGGCGGGCGATGACGTCAGATCTCTGGTCTTCCAGCCAGGCTGTTCTGCTAACACGACTGTCTGTAATAACTTTAGTCCCTCTGCTGTTGTACACTCCTGCAACTTCTAGCTGTGGAAGGTAATCATCTATCTATACTGATATTATAAAGACGTTTTTAATGAGGAGGTGACCGTCAGTATTACTAAATTAATTATTAGATTTTAAAATGTCTTCTAAAATATTTAATAAGCAAATGCTGTTTTCGAGTATATTACTCGAAGTGAATAATGCATTTAATTACATGTGCGAGCAATTAATCCAGTGAATTTGATTCACAAAGTAATTCTTTAGTGTATTAATAAAGTAGTTGTTGAGGGCCTAAGCGATTTCTTCAGACAGTATTGGGTTAGGAAGTTGGCTATTAGCGAAAAACTGTGAAATAGAACTAAACTTTTCGCATGCTAACACCCTAATTACCTATCCTGAAAAACTATCAGCTCTCATTCTTCACTTACTTTTTGGCTACTCCTTGGGTACTACTTACCAAAGGCGTTGCCAATTCTTTAACAGTCTCAATCTCTTGGTCACTAATCACGTCGTAAAATAAAACAATATCAGGATTTAAGAGCATCATCTCCATCTTGATTGGTGCTATCTTCAAAAACGGATCGTTCTCAGTCATGTAGCGACAGGTTAATCTGTTATCAACAAATATAGTCTAAGTTTATAGCTATTTTGTCAGACAATATCTACCTATAGCACAGTCATTTGAAGATATCATAAGTGCTAATAATAATAATAAATATACTTTATTGTACACCAGATATACAAAACTTAAGACTAAAAGACTAAAACTATACGCTGTACAATCGGCGGTCTTATCGCTATCCGCGATCTCTTCCAGACAACCTGGATGGACAGGAAGTAGATGGAGACCAAAGTTGTGGCAAAGACTAATGAACCTAGAATGCTGATTTTTGGATATGTTGAAGAGAAAGCTTAAGAAAGCATATCCTTAATTTTTTTACCTCAAATTTCCATGAGCTTTCGCCGCAATGTTGGAAAAAGTGGTTAAGATTTAGTTTTTCAGTTTATATCGGATCCCCGTTATTTTACAATAAAGATGTGTATGGACATTAGACACATGTAGGCTTTTTTGCGTCCTATATTTAAAAACCAAAAATGATATAACCACAAATGACGGTAGATGAAAATTTTTGGTATGTAATTATACACATATACCTATACACATTATTTAAAAAAAAAATAATGGAAAACCGACATAAATCGGAAAACCTACTACTTTTTTTAAGATGGCGGCGAAAGCTCATAGAAAATCGAGGTCGAAAATTTCAGAGTAGGTATATTCTTTAAAGCCTCCTCTACAACATACCTATTCAAAACACAGCTTTCTAAGTTTATTTGAATTTATCCAGGCAATTCGCCTGCAATTAAATTGAGCTACTATTAAAAGCATAGATATAGAACTGACAAAAGAATGAGAGCTCAATTGCTCTCATCGCAAACAGCTACGAAGCAAGAAGACGAACTTTATTTATACGTGTAAAATTTCAAAATTCGGCATTAAAGTAAGCTATTTCTTATATTCTGTATTTAATATTTATATTCCACTTTTTATCCATACAAATATAATAAATTCGAAAGTTTCTGTGTATGTCTGTTTATACACATTTACGGCAATCGCGGCTAAACCACTAAACTTATCTTGATGCAAATTGGCATAGATATAGTTAAAGGAAAGTCATAAGGTACTTTTTTACGTACCAGTCAGCTAAATTATATTCGTCATATCACTTCAATTCTTTTAAAATAATAAGGTTTTATTGAATACCTGCTAGACACAGGCAATGGCAGGTTCATATCACCTCGGCACACTGCCCTGTATAGTTTCTTATCTTCATCAGAAAGTTTGCATTCCTGACAATCTTCAACCTTAACCTTTTGATCAAGTCTGGATTTCTGAATAGTCGGTATATTATATAAGTTAATAAGAATTATTATTTAGAAACTTCTAAGGACACAGTCAGTATCAATAGTCTACTTAAAACACAGGGCCACACTGTGAACTAAGGGAGCACTCAGCTAAAAAGGTAGACGGTCAGTGCTTGTTATATAGGTGAGTAAAAATAGGTCCACAGCCATTTACTTAATTTTCTGCGCCAGGCATAGGTTTGTAATATAAAAAGCAAAAATATGTAAAACTATTTTAAAATAGTTGGAGTTTATAAAATACAATCTATTAAATCTATTATATATTTTATTATTAGGCTTCATATCGAGTCAAAACATATTTTTATTTTTTGTATCTCTGTATTACTAACATAATTCCTAAGATCGCATTGTATTACTAACACTCTATAGACCTGGTCTGAAATAAAGATATTCAACTCAGTCAGCGGTTGTACTAAATACCCCACGCAAGTCCTTCCATAGTCATTGTGTAATCCCTTCTAGAGTTATAGACGAAATATAGTTAGTCTAATTATCACCTTTTGAGATATCATCTGTAGAAAATCCGGTATGTCGGCTCTAGCTGGGGCGTTATTCGTATCAATATCTACGAGTTTATATGTCCAGTGTAGTGCGTTCCTCATATCACCTGTGGCAATACAAAATGTTAACCAGCAGATATTTTTAACTAGACGGCATCCCCTTACAGAATACAACTCAGCCAATTGAAATGGTCTAAAATATGAGACAAATATATATAAATAAATAAGTAAATTTTGGTTTTTTTACATAAGATAGAACGCTAGAAGCAATAACACTATCCAATGGTCCCAATGACAAGGCCAAATACACACATTCACTCACACAAGCACTCCCATTCTCAGAACAAATCTTTGCAAATCACACAAAGATTTGTCCCATGTGGGGATCGAACCCACAACAAAGTTCATCAGGGTTGATCGCAACTACAAAACAATGGCTGATGGGGCAGCAGCGGCTTTTTCAGGCGCAGCCAAATGACAGTGTGCTGCGCGACAAAGAACATCATAATTATGCTTTGATTTTGAAACGAAGAAAAAAGCTGTTCAAGATTTTTAGTGAAAGTATCTATTTATACTAGCTGTTTGTAAGAGGTTATTAATATTTTAGACCTATCTAGTCCTACTACTACTAAGTACTACCTACAGCGTCGTAAGTGCGAGCGAGAGGTCCGATGTCATTGTCCGCGCTTTCGTAATGTGCGGTAATCTATAAAATAAATTAGACGTATACGTCTAATTTATTTTATAGATTACCTAATAATGGTGGGTCCACACTGAGCCAACGAAGGCGAACGAAGGTTTTTTGACGTTGGTAGCAAACGTTCGTTGGCCTTCGGACAAACGTCCAAACACATTTGGTGTTTGACCAAAACATCGTTTGCTCATGATTCCGGATTGCTTTCCATAGACAATACTCGAAAGTGTATTTTGATCATAGCCTAAGGATATCATGTGTCAATGGGGTTGGCAACTGTCTTATGTCCATGATTATTATTTACAAGTCAGCTATTATTCTGTGTTATTAAGTAATTTACTACGTAGACACATGCTCTGACATTTAAACAGACCGTCGAATGTCAAAATGTCAACCATTCTGTTGACGTTCGTTTGTTGGTGTTTGGCGACCGTCCAAACTGAATTCGGTCCAATGGCGCAAATCCTTTGATGTTACCGCCACGCTACGGATCGCCGGCCAACGTCAACGAACGTTCGTTGGCCATCGCCAATCCGTCCAGACATGGCCAACGAACCCATTCGTTCGCCTTCGTTGGCTCAGTGTGGACCCACCATAAGATGTGTCTTTAAAAATTTGATGTGTGGACCACACATTTTTAATGCGCGGAGTATAATATTCTTACCCACAGCATAGAACGCCAATCTAATATGATTTATTATATCGACTTCACTAATACGTCCAGTGTAAGGAGTTTTGTCCCCATGATATTTGCGTAACGCTTCGAGTAGCCAAGCAGGAGCGTTCACAACGTAAGGGCTGTTGTAATTATACAGCAAACTTCCGCCAAGTTCAAAACAGTCCCTTGTTGACAATGGAGTACTGAAAAAAGACAGTCTTTATATAAGTCAGCAATCAACCGATAACACCATTTGTATTTCACTTAAATTTACACAAAATTTCCAAGAGATTAACCCTACGACCAACCAAATTTACACGAAATTCTGTAATGCTTTGCTGGACTGGCTAGTAAAGCAAAGTTTCTATCCCATTAAAGACTTTTTCAAGAAAAGCGACTGTAGTTTTTGCCATTATGGAAAAGTGGTATAAATTTAACTTAAAATGCTTTCATATTTAACATTGTTTTTTTTTGTTATACCTACTAGTAGTAGTCGTGATGTAACTACTATAAAATAAGTCATAATTTATCAATTTCAAGGCTATCGCCTACATTTAATAAACTAAGTTGTATTATGTTATTAACATTTGCATACCTGTACATTCGATGAAATATGTCTTGAACTATCTTATACATTGTAACAACTATCTTTTTACCATAATTGAAGCTAATATGAATGATGATTAATTTATAAAAAAAATCGATTAAGCCGTCACGAGACTATTATTAGAAGAATAGATGACGTCTTCTATTCTAAAGTGACTAAGGCTAGAAATTAGAAAACTGTAGTCTGAAAAGTACTTTAATTTAACCCATAACTATCCCATACTGTTACAGGTATCATAAGGTGCAATGTTTGTCTTTAACAGAAAGGCAGTACTTACTTAACTCACAAAATCTCAAATCCAACTTACTTAAAATCAGTTCCGTTCAGTTTTCCTTCAGCCATCTCCTGGACATTCATGCCGTAGTTTCTAAAAGTGACCTGCATTCGACTGACGGCCTGCGCAGCCATTTCAAATTCCTTACTGCCAGGGTAATTTATATCTTCAGGTTTTAAAATTAGTGATAAAAACCCGAAGGTTTCTGAAACAGTTTTTAAATAGCAATGTGTTTGTTTTTTAATGAACATTAAAGGATTATAAAAGGCTCTCCACGAATTAATTAAATACGAAAAAAAGTCACAAATCCTAGAGCATGACTTGCCTAGTCACACTATATAATTCCTACTCAGCGGCATGCCTGCGCCTCAACTATCCTGTAACACACAAATATCAAAATATACTAATTAGGTATATGCGTACCTTTCCCTTTCTCAATACTATTTTCGATGTAATCAAAATCTGTTGTCAATCTCTTTATAAGAGTGAAGGCATTGACTGGATTGCCCAAATAGTCTTCCCTATCTTGAGATAGTTTTTTTTGTTCCCTTTTACAGATATTTGAAAGTCTGAAAATTTACAGTATTATAAAAAATATGAACAATTAGTGCCGTATTTACCAACGTAGCTGTAGCTTAGTCTTAAACTCAAGTTAACCCAGAGTTGAAATGTGAATAAAAAAAATATTAAGATACAAGAAATATAAAAAACTCACTAACTTTTAATATTTTTTTAAATAAAATGTTTAGTTTTTTTGTAAATAAACGCGGTAAATAAATTATATACTGCAGGAGATTTTCGAACATAAAACTAAATTATATAGAAAGTCCTACCAGATTGTTATAATACAGTTTCTTAAATTTTAAGTATTACGGTTTCTTAGTAAATTAGTTATTGAATACCAAATTATATATTGGCGTGCCCTGACAGGGTATCATGTTGATAATTATATTGTATTAAAAGTTAAGACCTTTGGAACACATGATTGTAATAAAATAAACGATGATTATGATTATGATAGCTTTCGTTCTCTCTGTCCCGTACAAACATTAAATGAGAAATAGAGATGCAAGCAAAAGTATAAAAAAAAAACACGTAGATTAAAAAGCTTGGTGAAACCTCTTATGAAAAATAAATACAAATCTCGATTTATGATCCTTTCCTCTTAAGAATAGTAATTCGCTTCTCTTCCGTTTTAAGGTAAATATCCAAATCATCTATTATCCTTTTTTGAACTCCAAACAAATGTTTTAAATCCGTCGAATAAGTTTCCTTGAAAAAGAATAAAATAACGTAACATAATAATATTGTGTCCATGAAAACGGATAACTACTAACTAATTATATAATTCCTGTAGACAAAATTTAATTACAATTCCTTGATATTGAGCTCATTGCAACATACTTAAATAATATAATTGATAAGCAATAATTGCATTTTTCATGAGCCGTATGTTGCGTTTAATTATTAATAAACATTATCAGCTTTTAAATTGAAACCTAACGTTTACAGAGTGCACTAAAACATAGAAGTACTGCTTTGACGACTGAATACTAAACTGTGTTTATTTGAGGGTTCATCCAGTTAATAATAAATTCGCTGGTGGTATAAAGCTCTTACGACTTGAAGGAAAACATTGTGGGGAAACCTACACGCCTGATAATGCCTAAAAAGTGCTCGAAGGTGTGTGAAGTCTACCGATCCGCACTTGGCCAGCGGGGCCAGGGGACTATGGCCTAACCATTCTCATCATAAAAAGAGGTAAGAGCCCAGCAGTGGGACATGTATTAGATACAGGGCTGCTATTATTAAAGCTCTTGTGAACGAAGGCGGACACCAGTCTCACTTTTAACCTACCGTCAAATAGTAGTGCTTGCTTTAATGTGTTCCGGTTTAGTGGTCAGATCAGGCTCTGAAATTACTGGCATATGAGATGAGGCATAACACCGTAGTCCTCAGCTGCAGCGACTCATCTATAATCTGCTTTTGTGGATTGTTGATGTCTATGGGTGTACTTCACTTACCATAAGTTGGACTACACGTTCGATCGCTGCAGGCGTAGTATGAAAAAATAAGATATTAATCATGCAACACAACAACTAAAAGGTGCAGATTTTTTGACAATATTGTATTATTTTGGAGCAGTCGGGTGGGATAAAATAAAAAAATCATAGTAATTAATAAATAGATATAATAAAAATCTTTTATGAACAAAAAAGTTATATCTAAAAATAACTAAAATATTTTTCCTATTTTATTAGTTGTTAGCGAAGCAAATTGGCTTTTCTTACAAATATTACACAAAAAATAAATGCACAAAATGAGATTGAAATTGAATTATGTATTTGTACTTATCACTAAACATATGACTGGGTTTTATTTAAAAATAACATCACTTGCGAAACATTCATTTTGTATTACAATCTTCTTCTTCTTTGTCGTGTCGATGGCTGAGTCAAATTTTATTTTGACACGTATTACAATTATACTTAAACTTATTAATATAATTAGTATAAGAGCATTAAGAGCGGTCTCGTACTATATCGCGATTTTGGATGAGAAATTTGATGAGAAAATCAGATGTAGTGCGTGAACTGTCATACAAATCGTTCTACAACTACTCTGGATCAACTAGACTCAATATTTCCACGAATGCATACCCATAGTGCTGCATGGGGAAGTTTACTGAAACTCAGCCACCAGATGTCGCTGTGAGCGAGTCGAAATGGGCTGCTCTGATTGGTCGAGAACTACTATTGTTAAACGTACCCACAAGAGATAGCTCAGATGTTGAGCTCAAAATGAATGGCATAGAGCATGTTTGTCTATGGATTTTTGCACTCCGCTATCCGGTCGTCTAATCAGCGTCTATTTGATTCACACCCTCCCGATCCACGCCTCCCGGTATAAAATCACTTTTACATCTATATTTCAAGGTAGAATAGATTAGTCGATGTCGTTGATTTAGTGTGTATTTTTTTAGTGTAGTAAAAGCAATCGATCGACGTTTACTAATCCTTTCTACCATTTTTAGACGATTTAATAATTGGTGCAATAACATCTTTGGGCTGAGATCTAGAGAGCTTACGTACACTTAGCTCTGAATTACATTTAACAACCCATTGCTTTTGTCTTTTTGTCACAATGGCAGAGTCTAACTATAAACTTAACCTTAGCTATGTCTAAGTACGGTTTATAGAACTCAGCCTCGGGTAGCGTAAATCACTTAAGTACTAAACTACTACCCGTTGGTCTTCATTTTGTTCCACTTCCCAATCTTGGAGAGTGAAAGTGTTCAAAACCGACTAATCGGTAAAATATATATATTAACTCAAAGTGAGTTAAAAGAATATACAAAAATGCAAGTTTCCAGTCAGTTGTTTTGTTCTCCCTAAAGCTTCCAAAGAATTATTAAATCGTCTTTGAACAAGAATGGATTAGTCAAAGTCGTTAGATTGTATTTACTACACCAAATCAACGACATCAACTAATCCATTCTAAAACCACACTTTTAATTTTTTTTACACTGTAATAAATTATAACACTATTTTCATATATTAACGGCAACACTGAAGCCTCCATTGTTCACATTAGACTATACATAAACCTATTTGCTACATAGTTATAGGCAAGATACATTTTGTTTTAGAGGAAAAGTTGTTTCTATTATATTTAATAGTGACATTTCTGAAAAAGTTAGCAATAATCTGGCTTCATAGTAGCATTTATCATGGCGGATTTTGGCAAGTGAGACTAATGGAAATTAGACTTAATGATTGAGTGATTTATGCTTCGACTAATTAACATAAATATTTTCCCAAAGATTTGACCATGTTGGTCATACATATTATTATCTAAAAACGTAATGTTATGTGAATAAAATAATATAAAATAAAACTCGTAAAAAACATAACAGTGAAACTGGAATCAGTGTAAAAATCTCAAAAATTATGTCAAAAAGTTACATGACGCTGTCCGCAGAACCTTTGCAACATAAATTCTACCAGCAATATACGAATAGCGCAACAGTGCGATTAATCATCTGACTTTATAATGAGACCCAACCGCACCAAAAGTACTCTACAACTTACTAATATCCGAGGTCCAAGGCCGACCATGAACCCCTGATATTAACCTAACCAATCTATTGAGGATGGCAATCTTCAGACGAGGCTCATGCCCAGTCCGTTCTTGTCGAGTTCTCGTTGTAGTATACAAGGACTGCAGCCGATTACACACTTTCAATCAATACTACACATCACACAGTGTCAATGAGTATTAAAACAAGTATTAGTATAAAAACACATACATACAATCACTTACATTTGCACTAATGATACAGATTGTACAGTTTATTGAACAGAATAGAGCGGTACCTCTATCTCGATGTTTTTGGCACGGGGCGGGGAATCTTACGGATCATCT
This sequence comes from Hypena proboscidalis, assembly GCA_905147285.1. Taxonomy (NCBI): domain Eukaryota; kingdom Metazoa; phylum Arthropoda; class Insecta; order Lepidoptera; family Erebidae; genus Hypena; species Hypena proboscidalis. The sequence continues at coordinate 7,815,065 of LR990132.1, forward strand.
CCTCTGCCTGGTATTCAAGGTCGCACGGCTTGATCAACTCTTGACCGCCTTGGTGTAGCCATTTGTTGGACACTGCAAAATTAAATGATTGTATGTTAACATTTGCCATTTTAGCTGCGTCTGGAATAATAGCTAAGAACAGAGTTACGGATTTCTATGGACTAATGAGGAATCTCAGGGCTTCTTTCTATGAACTTATTAGCAAAAGAGGCAAAAGTGGCTACCGTGTTCCGTTCAGTGTATGTATTAGGACCACCACATATCATGATCTCATATGCAAATGGTAAAATTGTAGAGTTAAGATATTAAAATTTAAGTTAATAGTTTGTTATTTTAATATTGCTAGTTATGCCTGAAATAAATGTTAATTATTATTTACAGTTCAGATTTCAAGCAGTGAAAAGTAGTTGAGAAGTTAGGGGTCCCAGGAAGGGGCCTGTAGCTTAGTTGGTGAAGCGGGTTCAATACCTTCCTGCCCCATTTTTTTAACTGTTGCTTAGTGATAATATTCACCGACTGCCTTGCAAACCGTATAACACAGCGATCGTACGGTGTTAGTTACATACCCCATTTGGAGCCTTGGAGCACCGGGCAGGCGGCGTGCCTGGTGGCGAGGTCGCCCTCCCCGGAGGGATGCAGGTTGAGCCAGTAGGCGGCTGCGCCCTTCACCGGGAACAGACTCATGCCCAGCTCCGTGAACACCGTGGCGCCGCCTTGGGCTACGTCTGACATCTAAACAAGACAAGTAAAATGGTTTAAAATAAATTAAAATGAGATTTTATTATAAGAAAATATTGGATGGTATTGATTTGATTGATTTTGCAAAGTCTTTATATGGTATAAAATATTACAGTAATAAATGCAAACGATCTTAGTCTGAATGAAGGTATATCCTGTTGTTGATGTTTTGTTGATTCACATAATAACAAAAAAATATTTAACATACTTGAATTTAATTTGTTTATCCATACATCAAATAATGAGCCGATGTAACGCAGAGACCAAAGCTATATTGCACTGATAACGAGTACACAAAATGTACACTTTATTCACTAAAGAGATAATATTTCTAAATATCATTATCAAATAATATTATTAAATTAAAATGAATTGAATTATAGATAAATTACATTTACAATAACAATCATTAACATTATTCTCATTTATTTATTTTTTATTTTTAGTTTCACGCAGTTTTGTTACCACGGCCGGGCGAACGGAAGTAAACGAGCAAACGCTTAGATGATATTGTTTCAAAGAAAAACAAATGGTTTTTTTTTTGTAGATACTTACGTAGAATAACACAGTAGCAATCCTGTTTCCACCGAATTTAGTAAAGGCATTCTCCCTTTTCTGCAAACAAAATTAACATTTTATTAACTATATATTATAACATCATTACAACTCAGTGTCGATTACTGGGACTCTTTAATTTAGACTTGTAGGAAACAGAGCGGATATCATTGATATTTTGATAACTGATACATAATAATAATTTATGTCCCACTGCTGGGCTCAAGCCTCTCCTCATAATAAGAAGGGTTAGGCCATAGTCCACCACGCTGGCCAAGTGCGGATTGGTAGACTTCACACGACGAGTTTATACTCAAGCCGGTCATATCTGTTATTCGACGTGACACTATGACATTAGACTCTTTATCACGAATCCAAGCCTATCGCTACCCCTACAGATATCATAGATAAATAAAAAAGAAAAGAGGAAAACAACACTCACTCTAGCGAAATCAAAGTGCGGTTCATAATGTCCTCCAATGCCGTAGTTAACAACTTGAAGTTCCTCAGCTGAGTCCATACTCAAGCCGGTCATATCTGTGACACGACGTGACACTCGGGCTATTACGTCAGACTCGTTGTCACGAAGCCAAGATGATTTACTGATGCGGTAATTGGCTGGGATCAGCTCACCGGTCTTTGGGTCGTGGACTACGGCGCGCTTGAACTGAAAAAGGAAAAAAATATACGGTCAAATTGCGAATCTCTGCTTTTTTATTTGTCAGTTATTAATAGAAAATTATGATGTTCATGACAACATTTCATGCGTAAAATAGTTTCTTTTTTGGTACATAAGTGTACCAAAACAATATGACTACACTGGTCAAAAATATGTTGTACCATCATGAGCAATGTTTGGATATGGAGACAATTAAATATGTTGTACCATCATGAGCAATGTTTGGATATGGAGACAATTAAAAGAGACAGAATACTTATTTTAGCTGACTACATTGTTAATTTAATGCCAATATTCCGATAATAGAAGCGGATAAAACATCAAGTTTATCGTGTTAATGTAAAATCTAATAGCTAAGGTATATATATATATACCTATGACGCTGGCACAAAGAGTTGAGAAATTTCGAGTCTATCAGCATACGAATCCATAGCTGAATTGGTAAAGCACTTGGGGCGTATACCCAGAGGGTGCAGGTTCGAGTCCTGCTGGATTCTTAATTTTTCAACTTTAATATTATATAAAATGTGAAATCGTTTCCGTGTCACTTTCCGAAGACCACAAAAACATGTTTATAAGGGAACAGAAAAGATCCAATGTCTTATAAATACATACCCTAGGTCTAGCCATTTCTTTGATGACCTCGATTTCGGAATCGTATATCACGTCGTGGAACAGAACGATATCAGGAGCAATGTACATCGTCTCCATCTTGATTGGTGCTATCTTCAAAAACGGATCGTTCTCAGTCATGTAGCGACAGGTTAGTCTGTAAAAAACAACATATATTTGTAATATTTTAAAGCAAATTTTAGCTTTGCTATGCCTTTTTGTATTTTATATAATATTAAAGTTGAAAAATTAAGAATCCAGCAGGACTCGAACCTGCACCTCTTGGGTATACGCCCCAAGTGCTTTGCCAATTCAGCTATGGATTCATACGCTGCCATGGGACCATAATAATATATCTCTTTCAGACAAAAAAGAGTTTGTCAAATCGGTTCAGTCGGTCCAAAACAAGGCGGGTTTTCGAGTAATAAAAAAAAAAGAAAAAATACAATTGAATTGAAAACCTCCTTTCTTTCCAAGCGGTTAAAAAATATTTATGTAAAAATAATAGACTGATATTTTCGATTAAAGTATAAATTGCACATGATCAAAATAGTAATAAATCATCATCCAATAGAAGTTAAAATTATTAATTGAGGTAGACGAGTAATAGCGATAAAGGTGTTATTTCACCCAAACTACTTAACGTATCTATATTTATACAGTTCTTTTTTTTCACAGTACATGATTATTAATTCTCTCTATGGGAAGTAAAAAAGGTAGGTTTTACTTGATAGTGTTACATACGGACCCGTTTGCATTGGAACGGATTGGGGTGCATGAAAGGAGCCTCCCCGAGTGACGTACACAACGATTCCCTACGTCCGGCGCACCCTGGGCGATTCGCAAGTTTTTTTTTAACTTGACTCAGCCATCGACACGACGAAGAAGAATATTTTTTTTTTTTTTGTACTACGCCCATAGCGAACGGACGTGTAGTCCACCTAATGGTAAGTGGAGTACAGCGAATGGACATCAACAATCCACAGAATATACGGAACCTCAGGGCCATATATATTAAGATAAAATATTAGTGAAGTATTTTGATAATACAAACATATTTTTAAAATGAGTAAGTTCTAATAACCACTTGAATAAATAAGACGTCGTTAAAACGGAAAGCCCCGCGAACCGGAAAATGCTACATTCCAGTTGAGCAGCAATTATGCGAATAGTTAAAATGTAATGTAGAGTAGGCACTAGCCAATAACTCGTTTGTTTGGATGATTATAACGGTGCGTGGGAGCGGAATAGTTGACTCAATACATTATGCCGCCATTATCTTGATATTAAAGAAGATAGTAGGTAAATAATGTCCCGTGGGAGGCCGAATTTCGTTATTTTATAAAGCTGGAACGATCACCAAATATGGAATTTGGCTCGTGGTGGTGGGAAAAGGCGGCAGAAAAGTTATGTCATAGCAATTTTTGGATTATAGAAAAAACTCTTCATCATTGGCAGACACTTAACTGCTAGACATTTCAATGCGGATATCCATATCTCCACGACATAATGCTTCATAAGCCTTCCTCTCTTTCTCGTAGCCTGTCAACTCAGACTGACAAACAAATGTTTTAAATTTTTGCTTTAGTGTTTTTAAGTAAATAATAATAATAAATAATAATTGGATTTTTTACATAAGATTAAAACGCCAGAAGCAATTGCACTATTCAATGGTCCCAATGACAAGGCAAAATATACACATTCACTCACACAAGCACACCCAGCCTCAGAACAAATCTTTGCGAAGCACACAAAGACTTATCCCATGTGGGGATCGAACCTACAACACCAGTACAGTGGAGAGCGGCGAGGCGACCGCTTAGCACTACATCACACGTGCACACAACAAAAGAAAGTATACAGTAAGATAGAGTTTATCTACTTTAGATTTGAATACTCACTGTAACAGCTTCAGCATGAGAAATACATGGGTTTAATATAGGTTTCATACCTGCTAGACATTTCAATGGGGATATCCATATCTCCACGACATAATGCTTCATAAGCCTTTCTCTCCTTCTCGTAGCCTGTCAACTCAGCCGGCTTGTCCTCTTGTTTTTCAGTGCCCGTGTCCTGTAAAAACAATGGACGAAATTACTGCAAGTTCGACTCCCAGATGTCGCTCAGATTATGAGCATAAAGTATTTAAATGAGCATGTTTGTCTCTGGAATTAGTTAACAGCAAACTTTGCAGGGCCAAAGTTTGCCAGGCTAAAGTAGGACTGGACTGGCCACGTTTGCCGTATGAGTCCAGAGAGGTGGGCCCAAAAAGCGACCAACTGGGTACCACGTGACGGTCAACGGCGACGAAACGGAGATGGCGGGACGACTTGGATGCATTCCAGAACAATTGGCCAGAGATAGCAAATAACAGAAAGACTTGGAAGTCATGGGGCACACCCGTAGGCTAGTAAAAAAAAAATACTTTGCCATTGATTATTATCAAATAACAGTATATCATCTCGTGGCTAAACTTTCAGTTATATTCCGCATGGGACAGGTTTGTGAGTAAAGACTGTTAATTAATAGGATACTTCGTACATTAGTTAAGGTGTTGGGGTAGAAAGTACTTAGATTGATTTGAATTTGAACCGTTCGATTAAAATTAATTTAAGCTTAGATATTATTTTGATAAGTAAAATTTTTATTTAATTCCTTAGATTATTTTTATTTGATCTGTAATTATAATGTTTTTTGACGTGTTGAAGCGCCACTTAGGGTTGATGAATATAAATGATTTGACTTTGAATTTAAGTTACTGCGAGGAAACTGTGTTTCTACAGAACCAACTCCTGTCTTAGAAATTGTAATTGAATCCTCTTATGCTTCCATTGTTTGCATTCCACTACTATCACCTAATGCAACTCCTTTTTAACATTCTAACATTTTTTTGTGATCAGCATTGTGATTTTTTTTTAATCCCATAGATTCCATTATAACAGAGGAGTAGGTTAAAACCTCATAACCACAACGCCGAAATTACTTAATTTATATTCAAATGGTTATTGGTCAATGTCATCATTTATTTAATTCATGTTCCAAAAAGTTATTGACCTTCAACGAATATTATTTTATTTGTTATGCTATCGGTATTCGTAAAAATAAAATCCATATCTGATTGATGCAAATTAGACTACGTTTTTTGATTTAAATTGATGAATTCTAGTTTACGTGTGATAAATTTTAACTTTAGTGTGAAAAATGTTTAGTTGGTCGGTCGCTTATTGCTCACTTATTAGTATCTAACATAACATTACGCCTTTATTTACCCAGAAAGGTGTAGCACAGGCGTATAACAATCACATTTCACGTCTTATATTTAGGTCCCATGTTATAGGGAGTGAGCCGATCGCCATTCACCAAGCACAATTCCAACGTTCTACTGCTTTTGCTACTGCTCTATCCGAAATACCACTTTTGGCCGACCCGGGAATCGAACCTAAGACCTCGCAGAGACCATAAAAAAAACACAAGACGGTCTAGGGTAGTAATAATCGTGAGAAGAAGGGATTTCCTTATCTATTCTGTTTATATGAAGCTACTTTATCTATAGCGCCATCTGGCCGGGGTTATCTGCGGTCAGTGTTGTGAGTAATAAGGAAAATGTTACCTTTATATTCTAATTTTATGGTAATGAATTCTAGAGAATATAGTGAGTTTAATTTTTACATTCATATTTGATTTACAGAAGAGTCAACTAACCGAAATCAAGATCTTAGAGAAACCACCACTGTTAAAAAAATATTGAGTCAAGGAGTAATCTTTAAAACCATTAGGCATTAAAATTAATTATTTTTGCAACAGGAGAGCAAAGTTCTTATTTTCTTTGAGTGCTTATTTTGAAAATATATTTATTGTCAATAATAAAATAAAAAAACAAAATTCCTACTAAGCTAAAAATAAATGACTAAATCTAAATCTATGTACAAACCTAGTCTAAAAGACCGCTACCAGTGAGCAATATTTTGAATACATATAAGAGAAAGATCCTATTTTAGAAGCACGAGCGCAGCGATGCTTCTTATTTAGAACCTTGAGCGTAGTGAGGTACTCAAAAGAACGAGAAGTTAATAATTTTGATCTTGATTTGCACATACAACTTTTACCCTCAGCCGCTCAAAAAGGCGAGCAGTGAGCAAAATGTTGTTTTGTTTGTGTAATGTCGTTCTCTATCACCCACATTTCTTTGACACATTAGTATACCCGGTATAACTTTTATCAGATTTGAATGACTCACCCCTCTGCGTTCCTTCCTCAGCCTAGCCTCCTCTTCATCAATACTTTTTTGGTAGTGTGGCACGTTGCCCTTGGCTCGGGCGTGCTTCGGATCTATGGCTAACAGCTTATGGGTCCATTGCAGTGCACTTCTAGTATCTCCTGTAAATATTAATTAAATTAAATGACAACATTGTTATTCGTTGGTCTAATCTAGTAGTTTCGCGAAGTCTCGGCTTTGATTCTAGGAAATTCTAGTAAATTTTTGATAGCAGCACGGGGTTGAAAATGTGCCTAGTAGATGGCGATAGGTTCACCCCTGATACATGGGACTAAGACATGTCAAGTGTACTAAAATAGTACCAAGACCAAGTACCTATACGATTTAAAAAATACTATGGCAATAGGTTTGGATTCTCAATAGACTTAGTACCTACAGTATTTCAAAGTTTTCTTTTTCTTATACTAAATGTAACGACAATATTAGTTTATTTTATTTATTCTGATACTTATTAAGAAAAATATTTTTTTTAAGTTAGAGTTTTAGTATTTAAAACTCTGAGATGAGTCAGTATACTTCCTAATCCATAAAATATACGATAGATACGCAAAATACTTATGTCATCGATTATAAAGATACGATTGAAACGAATGGCATTCAGAGATGAACAACTTTAAAGAGACAACGGAATCTAATCCGGTTTGTGCCAGCACTTATGTTACTTATGGTCGTGTGGTGCAGTATTATAGGTATTCTTTTAATTAAAACTCACAAGACCAGTCATATATCTAACTCTTATAAAAGCAATTTAACCTAACAAATAACAGGAAAATCTGATATACTCCGATATGATATTCCGTAAATGGAATAACGCGTATTTAATTTTTTATCATTCAAATAGCGACCGTATGTATATAACTGTAAACTGCACTAAAATTTCGAAATTGACCGTTTCTGTTACAGAATCGGACCACCGGACGTTTTTTTCATTGCACTAGCGGCAAACCTCAAGTCAAGATTGAAACCTTGTATAAAGGACGACCGAAAAAAAGAGATCTTACCTAACAAATAATATGAAAAGCTGATATACTCCAGTATATCGATATCAGTGAAATTATATGAGACGTTTTCTTCATTGTACTTGCGATAAGCCTCCTCCATCCACCTGCGCGCGTTCGTGAAGTCCGAATCTTTGTATAAAGCACGGCCCAGCTCGTAGCAATCGCCTGCTGACATCGGTTTACTGCAAATTAAAGTACATAAATATAAACATATTGTGGATGAGGCTGACAATACTGGGAATGTTTACCTACAAGTACAGAGTAAACTCATGCCTTTGAAATGCAAAAAAGGACTTGGTGAAATTACAAAACTTGAATATACACATTATTAATAATTTAATCGATAGTCCCTCTCCTCCACTGGCTCGGCTTACCAGTGATAACTTTGTCGTACTTCCAAAGAAACATTATTTACTTAAAGTTGGACCAGAAAAGGTAAGTAGTATGACAAAATGTATTGATGTTGAAGAAGAAGAAACCTAAATCCTGCAACTGGACGCGGGCGGGAGAGAAAACCACGTCGTAAGTTCTGAGCTTAAAATAAAAGATCTGCTGTAAAATATATTAAAATGACCTATACCTAGGTTACACTTAACGAGTCCAACACAAAAAAAGAAATAAGATTTCAGAGCCTTAGGCCTATGAAATTATCCTCATATAATAGTTGTCGTGCTAGTTCGACGAACTGTGGAATATGTACCTGTCTTTGTGCATATATTTCTACAACATACACAATAAATCACGCCTTTATTCAACGGGGGTAGGCAAAGATTATGGAATGATCTGTGTTACGCATATTTCTTCAAATAGTCCTAGTATCAGAATGGCGTTATCCACATGTCACATAAGATTATCCGTTTGTAATAAGTCCTTGGTAGGATAGCCACAAATATTTATCCAATGGTTTAGCATTTAACTTTAAGCAAACTAAAGTACCTACAAGTGTGTGCGTGTGTGTGTGTGTGTGTATAGTAATGCCTACACCCACGCTGCAGCGCTGCGCTGTTACCATAATTTGTTAGACGAGACACGACAAGCCAAACATGAATAATTTATTTATTTACATAACATATATTTTGTTTATATTATAAATGTAAGTGAATTTATTTGTTACGCGTTCGTTATTAGAATATGTCGGACTAAACGTTTTTACAAAACTCCTGAACCGATTTTGTAACGATTACGGATATGCCTAACTTGTATTAACATATAAATATGTAAGTGCTATCACATTTAATTACACAATTCACATTAACATTTAATTTCAAACTTGTATTCATTGTAGAGGAACAGGGTTTGATGTTTCTTCACTACTACAAAGGGAGAATTCTACGACCAGGCTCGGTGATATTGTCTGGCGGACAGCTGTAAGTAGTATATATGTATACTTGCTGTGAACACTTCGCTATCGCGATTCAGCGCTCTTTTGACATAAATTTCTGACTTATTGTGTCATGCGTCACGTCACGTTGTCAATGTCAGCCGACATATATTATGCGAAGAAGATTCATCATGTTGTCGGGGGTGATTGTAACAGTAGGCTCTTAAAACTTCATGTGTCATAACAATATCATGTAAATGAGATTGTTCTGGGCTTTCAAATAAAAACATGTCCTATCTTACTATAAACAACAATTCCAAAGTAATTAGCAAATCGCGTTTTACGACAGCAGATAAACTCTGTGTTGTCTCTAATCACGCTGAATGTATTTTATTGCATACCTACTATGACACCACAAGCACCCACAAATAAAATGATATGACAATAAAAAACACGGCCTTCTCTTAAAATTCGAGATATTATAACGACACATACATAATTTATCTTTTATTTATGTATATTATTATTATATATTTTTGATCAAAAACTTTATTTATTAAAATAAGTAAAGCACAAGAGGTAAGTCTGCCCAATAATTTGAATATCTTCAGATTTGTCGTAATTGGTATTCAAAAGTATCTGGGCTGGTTCGACAAGTTCTAAGAAAAACAAAACAAACGCGAGAAAGATAATTGCCCGTTTTTGTCATATTTTTGTATGGGAAAACATGACAAAAACGCGAACGCAGCGCTAACCAGCCGGGCAACAATATAAATACATTTATTATTTTTTCCCATATAAAAACATGACAAAAACGTGACTAAATCTATCTCGCGCTCGTATGTTTGCCACCCAGGCAGGATTTGTCGTTATTGTTGTTCTTGTAAAACTTATCAATCGTTATCTTGGTTTTCGTACGATTTCAACCAAATGTACTGGATTTTTAAGATGTCTGGTGATATGTCAATTTTGGACGATAACAATGTTAATGACACCCAGCAGATAGATTCGTCGTTGTCCTGCTAATTATAACTTTTATAGTTTTCGCTCATCTAGGAGGCTTTTATTACGAGTGATATTTTTGTTTTTTATATTTTTTTGTTATGTAATAGGTACTGAATACTGAAAATTCTGTTAAAAACTTTAAAATCTGATGCTAAAGCTTGGATGTAAATATCACTTAGTGCCCAACCAAAGATCCAAGTTAATCAAAGCCCAGCTGTGACTGATTGTACTAATGCCCATAATAATTTTAGAACATGGATTTTTTAAATATTTTTCTGATAACTGTCATATCTTACCCTATTACCCGATTTTTGCTTGACGTCCTACGCTCACCCTCTATTTTAAAGCTGAAAAGTTTGTTTAAACGCGGTGATCTCCGTAACTACTGTTTGAATTCGGATTACTATTTGTGCCGACTTTAAGGTATACTAACATAATGCTAAAACCCACTGTAGCGTACGACTGCTGACGCTACAAATTGTTCTTAGGCGCAAATGCGCAGTTGCTCGGCTCGGCAGTCGTCTCTCCACATTCACGCCGTTAGGTCATTAGGATTAGTTAATAACATAAGTATATATAACTGGTACCAGTGAATAAAATATATAATAGACAGCAACTTCTATCAATCAAACCAACATGAAGAACCCTCACAATCAATTACGATCAACGTGAAGAACCCCCTACACCCACGGATCCCAGTAACGTTTAAAATTGGTAGGACCACGGCGACCTGTAATAGAACATAAATTAAAAATAAATAGGAGAGTTACCTGTAAGCAACGCCATTAAGTTTCCCTTCGGAGAGTTCCCTCACATCTAGCCTGTAGGTCTCCTGCAACCTGGTCAGCGCTTGAGCCGCGCCTGTCAGATCTTCTAAAGCTGGATACTTAACATCTGCATGGTTTATTGTTACGTTCTTTATGTAATCTGAAAATAATAAAAATATATTAAAAAAAATATATTATTTACTAGGTTTTTCATCGGCTGTGTATTACTGGGGTGAGCCTCTGGGCAACCGATTTACGTCATAAGCCACCACGATCCAATTCCGTATTTGGTGATACATAGTTACTTAGTTAGCTCATCTATGTTAAAGGCACACACAGGGAAACTTTCAGCTTTTATAAAATTACGTAAGTCGGCCGCTCACGAGCTTTATGTGTTCGATTCCACAGCACGAAAAAGAATGGAAGATTTGTTCAACTATTACGGGATGAAGTAGAAAGAAGATAGAGAAAACATTAAAATACTCTAAAATTATTACGGTTTTATAACAACTAGCGATTGGTAGGTGGAACAATTCGGAGGAACAAGACACGTCATGCATTTGTTATTTCCTACATTTATTTTATTTCGGTTCATAATACAAATAAAAGATGCGAAATACTCTTTTACTGATCCACTCAACACATCCTAATGTGGTAATATGTACTCCAAAGCTTTATAACATAATATATGTTGGCTAGATAGCTCAATAAAAAAAAATTAATACCAGTTTGCAATTTTCCGTCCTACCATCTCTTGTAAGATGTTCATGTTAAAACGTCCATGTTAAAATTCCTCCTTCGTGCATGACTGTTTGCAATGTGTCAAGTCTGGGTGTTTACCGACTTTAAACGAAAGGTTCTTGGAATGTTAAATTAGCGTAGACCGCTTGCAGTTTTTAAATCGATATTAATGGACGTCAAACAATGGGAACGACTTGTGGGCCTCCGTTGGAAAAGGCGAATACCGTTCCGGTATTTGCAATCGATGTCAAACGATTAATCTGTCAATGAAGTAAGTAACATCTTTATTCGATTCAAAAAGAGAGTGTGTACCGATACGTGCCTCGTTTTCGAAAAATCTAACACCCAAATATAATTTCTTATATTGATATAAATTATTATATTTTATGAAATTATAATTTTCAGGACATGAAGTGAAAGGGCCATCACCCTCAGTTAGACTTAGAAAGTCGTTACGATGAAAAAAAGGGAATCGCTTGTATATGTGATTATATAGGTAGAATATACGTAAAATTCGTCAAAGATTCCAAGTCAAGTATTTGCTGTTTTAAAACTAAAACCTTAGCAACATAAGGCCAAATTTTCAAAATCGGAAATTTTTAAGTTATTTCTCCTAAATGAAATTAAAAAAGCGACAAAGTAAAAAACACACTAGGCCTTCTATATCAGGACAATACAATGTATTTATTTCATGAATGGCATTGTTATTCTTTCGCCTAAGAAGTAATTTTAATTATAATCCAAGAGTTTGATTCTCGCGTTCACGAGAACTCTATTGTTTTATTAATAAAATGTTTCCACGGCATTAATAGGCCATTATCTTTTTATTACGGCCATGTGACACTGATTATTACAATTATACACATTATGCTTTTCTTGGACATATTTTATTAAACAAATACCGGTCCCATGCGTGCGTTATAAGTACAAAAACAACAATTGGCGTGATTTTATAACAATAGCAGACAGATTTCAGCGCTTTTAACGGATAATGCTTAAATCTTATGTAAAAACGGTTATTTGTACGGATTTATTTTATAAATTGATTATTTTTATAGCATTTAGCTATGCTTAGCAAATAATACTAAGAAACAGTTGAAAAAGATACGGGACCGGCAGGATTTGAACCTGCGACCTACTGCACACCGGGCAGTCGGTTTAGCCAGATTTGCATAATTTGTGCTGAATGTAACTTCGCCATGTTGGTTTGTATCCTATTTAAGATAGGAACAAATGGATGAACGTGACGTCACGAAATGATGTAACATACAGTTGAGAAAATTATTTCATAAAGTTGCTTAGTCAATATAGTGCTCCGCTTCTCAAAAGGTAAAAAGGAATACTTTATCAATATCACTTAAACGTGCGTCCATCTGTTAGACTGTCGAAACCCTTTTTTGGGAATGGCTAAAGATAACTGCTGAAATTGATATTAAGTAATTATAATGGAAAACGCAGTTTCCATTTTATTATCGTTAAAGTTTCGACTTGAAATTTATACATAATTTATAAAATATAATTAATATAAAAATAAGCCGTCTAAATCGCTCTTTTTGGAGTTTTATGCAAATAGAGACATTACAATCAAAATTAAAAATAAAGTGACATCAAGTTAAAGATGACAAACTTTGAAAAGCCAAACAGATGGTCATAGAAAATTTTACAAAAAAAAAACTGACTTCAATTACAAAAAGTGCACTAAATACTAAAAAATACTTAAATGATATTCTCGCCTTAAACTTCTCGCCTCATCAGTGTATGACTTGAAAGAATACAGTAAACAGATTTAAGTTGACTATATTTTAAGTATAATCCTCGAGTTCCTAACCGTTTTGAAGTTGTACCTTCCAGCATTAACTCAGCAACATGAAATGCTGACTGCTAGTAGCAAATATTCGAGTTTCTTTATAGAAGCTTTTAAAATTTGAGGCTTGCCCTCCATTTCTCTAGGATCCCATCACCAGATCGTGACCTGATGAAAATGGTACCACGTGACAAGTATACTCTTCCAGACATTAAATCGGTCTTCGAGTAATCGGCGAACGACGAAAAATATATACAATCGAATTAAGTAGCTCGTCCTTTTTTTAAAGGCGGTAAATAATAGAAGAAACTGTATGCTCGGTACGAGTACTATACTCTAAGCGGTTATAAAATGGTATATGTATCCCACCTTAACAATATATGAACTAAAATTCCCCATCTGTCCTTTTCTCATTGGGTGAGAAAGAGAGAGATACACTGAACTTTTAGTCACAACATTGTATTTCTGCAAATCAGGATACATGAAAGGAGCCTCTCCGAGTGACGTATACAACGGTTCCCTACGTGCGGCGCACCTTGGGCAATTCACGAGTTATCCAAGGCGAATTGGCTAACCCTTTCACCACGATGGCAAGTCAAAATAAAATTTGACTCAGCCATCGACACGACGAAGAAGATCTGCAAATCAAATTAATAATACTCACCAGTTCCTATTTTAATACTATCTTCTATATCATCAAGATCCGTCGTCAGTCTTTTGATTAGAGTAAAGGCGTTTATAGGATTGCCCAGGTAGTTGGGGATATCAGCCATCGCTTTTTCATGTTCACTTTTGTAGATATTCAGGTGCCTGTAAGTAGAAAAATAGTATAAATAATTAAATTTATTATAAACCAAATACCCCTGTATTATTTGTGTCTAAATACTATTTAATTTATCCAAATTAAAATGTATTGTTTTTGTATTTAAAATGTTTTTTTGCTCAGAAAATTGTATCCATATTTAAATAAAATGATTTGCTTCAATAGTAATGAGGTCATTGCAATTAAATGCAATCTTTGAACCTCATAAACTATTAAAATGAAATCTTACTACTATATCTTAGTTAAATTTTCTGTACTAAAAAACAGTTGAAAAAGATATGGGACCGGTCGGATTTAACCAACCCGCTACGGTCGCCTCTTGCCAGGATCCTAAATTTCTCAACTGTATGTTACGTCATTTCGGGACATCACGTTAAATTTTCTGGTGCCGCGTTTTCAGTAATCTTCCTAAAAGTATTATAGTAAAAAAAAATATCTAGATAGCAAAATCTAATTCATCCTTACCTCCTTAATGTGTCAAGTCTCTTCTCTTCCTGATCAATATAGAAATCTAGATCATCAATTATCCTTTTATGAGTCTCTAACAAATACTCCACTTCAGCAATCGCCGTGAAGAGTTCTGCTTGTGTCCTTATGCAAAGATTGAAGAGCAGCACGACGCCTATTGCGTGCATCACATTTAATTTAGGAACCATTTTCGTGACTAACCAACCTGGAAAAGAACAATTATGTAGTATTTCGAAATACTTAATCACCGTGGCAAAGCTGCTGTGGTTTTTGCACGGTTCAAATTTCTTGACTCAGTTATTTTAGCTCTTAGTGACGTTTATGTTAAATAAAAAAATCTCTGAAACAATATCAGTGAATATCTAAAAACTCAGCTACTTTAAATTCATTTAGATATTCATTTATTGACTTTTACCAGACAACACGTCCTTATAAATAAGAAAACACTTATACTTATCATCATTATTATGAATCTGAATATGTAATCAGTCTAACATTATAATAACCGTTATAATAATAATATTGCGTAATAGCTGAGTTTGCTTGCGACGGCCAGTGTAATCTGTCTGCCGAAACGTAAAGCCTAAAAGGTAAATAATGCATAATCGCGTTAATTACCGAACGCGAAAGTTTCAAAGTTAACCATAATTTAGAAATCAAAATAAGCAGCACAATTTTATTTTGGAGATAGATAGTAGAGGCACAGAATAATAAGTACAAGGTAGAGGCAACAATAAATAGATAGCTAACTAAATAATAAAAAAAAATAAATAAATAAATAAATAACAATGATCACATCTCCATAACTGTGCAATATATCCTAATAATTTGATCATTTACAATAATTTATGAAGATATTTTTATTGTTTTACATCAATATTCAAGCTTCTGCGTTCTGGCAACACTACCAAATTATGTAACTTTTTAATTTATTACCCTACATTAACATTATCATCTGAGTTGGATATAATGTTTTTTAGAAAAACATAGACATATTACATATTTATTCCACACTTAATGACCCGGTGATCTTCGAAGAGAGATTGTATGTTACTCGAAATTACCTATCTATGGCGATAATCATAATTATAAGAAAATTAAATAATATATTTTTTATGATATCCATCTCGAATAAAATCGTAATATAACCGGCATCCTAAGAAAAACCTGTTAGGTTCATTTTTATTATTTTGCAAAGAAATGGTCATAAATAAACAGTAATAATCATCATATATATAAATTATGTGTCAGTAATGTGTTCATTTGATGATCTTAAGATAAATTTATTGCTTAAATTCGGATATACTTTATTAGATTGTTTTTTTATTATTTTCAAACCTTACTAGTCATTTGCAAATACAGAATACTTTTTTTTAACCTCCTCCAGCTAAGCTTAATTAGCTTGTACTAGCAGGAAGTTCAGGTCCGTGGTGTTATGAGCAGGATTCGAACCCACGACCTCTCGATCTTACGACCGATGCCTTACTATAATTATACTGTGTATGGGATATTTTAAAATTGTACATCATTTATGTGTTATATTTATATTTAATTGGGTAATAACTAAAATTAGGGCGATACATCCATAAGAAGTCAAGATATTTTTCTGCAAAAAGAATATAAAGAAAATCTAAAAGATAAAATATTAAAAGGTACCGTATTCATATTTACGTGATACAATTTTTTTTTATTGAAGTCATCGCTAAAGATGACTTCTTATATTTTAAGGAAGTTTTAAAAATTAAGTTTTGGCAAGTTAAAACCAGTTTCGAAGAGCTACCAAATCATATTTGAGGTAAAAAAAGGAAAAACTACGCGGTCGACGACTGCAGTATTTTTGAAGTTTCGAACCTTAAATCACAATAAGGAACCCAACAACTCAGTATCTACAACGAATATCAAAAGTTAAAAATATATATATATATTGTCATTGACTTAGCATAAGATTGTTACTAGTAATTTGATCACTCTATCGCCAGGTTTTTATCTGGCTATTCTAATCAATGTTTTGATCATGTAAATGGTGATCATAATCTTTTTACCATATCAGATTAAATCTAATCTAAAATTCTGAATACTACAAATACTGTAGTATTTAGAATTTTGTAAACACGCAGTTCTATTAATTTGGACTGGTCCAACATAGTAAATTTATTTAAGTGCTAAGGACCTATTAATAAGCACATAAAGTTCTCTATAAACGCCCCGATTCCACTTTCGATATGTCTAGTCTCACGTTCTTCGTAAATGCAACTTATAACGCTATAAAAATATAACTTTGTAAACCAGTTAACACATAATTAAACTTATAGCATGAAATAATCACTTATAACCCTTTTCAGTCGCGTCAACATGTAATGTCTTTCTTCTCTCTTTAATTTTAAGACGATTGCATAAACCCTTAAGCGAAAAATACTGTAGAATAGAATAGAATAGAATAATTTATTTGCTCTTAAACAAAGTTACATAAAGCTTTTAAATAACGTATTTACAGTTCGACATGTTTAGCTATTTAGATAGCATACAAATATTGCATTTTATGTAATACATAATAATATAAAAAAAATAGAATTAATAATCAAACCATAACCAATTAAATACAGATAGATAATTTTACATACTCATTTTTTTGTATGTTTAAAGTTAAAATATTCCTTAATTGTGTAAAAACATTGTTCCATTAACCATAATGTAGCAAAGTGGAAAGCACTAAAATGACAATGAGTTGAGTTGACTATATTTTTATTTTTAAAATCTTTAAAACTCCTAAGCACAAATAAAAAGCTTCTCAAATGTAATTTTGGTGTAACACACATCAGAAATATCGACTAGAATTGTACTAGAGGTTAAACAATTTCATATAAAAAGCCCTCTTTCTATAATTTATCCAACAGAATCTTTTTTTTTTGTTATACTACGCCCACAGCGAACAAACGTGTAGTCCACCTGATAGTAAGTGTAGTACAGCCCATGGACATCAACAATCCACAAAAGCAGATTATAGATGCGTCGCTGCAGCTGAGGACTACGGTGTTATGCCTCACGTGCGGAACACAGTAATGGAAGCACTACTATTTGGCGGCAGGTTAAAGGTGAGACGGTGGTGCTGCCTCACGAGCCTCACCTGCGAGCTCATTCAAAAGAGCTCTACCACCATTAAAAAGCTTCAATACGTGACCAATTTTAATTTGTAGTATAAAATGATTATAAGGTTCTACGCTCGAATGCATATAACATCTCTTTTGTTAAATATATGTCCGAAACCAATGAGCGGGTTGTAAAAAATAACAATGTGTATGTTTTCTACGGTCGGACATTGACACGCTTACGGTATCAGGCATTATTTAAATTTCATATAGAGTTCGTCATATCATAATCCCACCAAAATCCTGAATTTAAAATTTAAAAAAATATATTTGATTTCCTATCACAATGCAGCAAATTTTGATACCGGCAAAACGGACTGCTGGTCGCGCTCTCGATAATCATAAATAATAAATTTATTACTGTTCGAAAAATATAATTAATGAAAATAACGTAAATAATGATGACAATTACAAAAAAAAATAAAAAAATTACAAGACCTTAAATAAAAAATGTTCCTAGTTTTTTCAGCGGAATAACAAATTCTTCATCAATATTTATTGGTGCATAAATTGGTGTAACGTACTTAAAGGCAATGAAATTAAAGCCGTTTTAAAAAGAGATATTAATTTTACTTCCCTATGAGCCAAACCACGCTGGAATCATTTTTATTTGCTGCATATTACATATTATTATAATTTACTCGAAACTTATGCATTGAATCAATATAATGCATGACATGTTGCAAACCAAAGAAAATAAAGCTAAAATCCTGTCACGACTTGGTATTGGATAACAATCTTTGTCATGAATTTTTATTCATGTTTTTAACGAGATAAAATATAGGAACTTGTGGACGTGATGTCAAGCGCGTACTCATCCCGGGTAGTGACTGCCCGTTTTATCATTAATATTATTTATAATGACAATAACAAATGGCGGACGTTATCAAATTGCCATGTAGGTCATAAATTTTCTCGAAGTCTCTAGCAATCAAGCTAAATAGGCATTTGATCTAAATGGCGGAATGTAGAAGACAATCTTGATTCGTTATTTCGGAGATAATTGATACTATGTAATATGTTTACCACCTAACAAAACATTGTGGAATGCAATAAAGAATTGAGTATTGAGTATTGAGATGCGGTTGCGAAATTTTAATAGATTTTGATTTAAACGCAAGTGTGATTGATTAATCAAAATTGTACTTTTTGGCAAATATATATCAAAATAAATTTAAATTAAAAAAGTATAGTAGAACATAAAGAAAAAATCATCTAGGCTCAAACTCTCAGGGTATCAGAATACACTCTCTACGGTGAAGAGGACAGGTCGTAGCAATATCGACAGGTGAAATTGCACGGTTAATAAATTCATATTAATATATATAACAACTAGATTCTGTCTGCGGCTCCGCCCGCGTGGAACTTACGTCGACAAAAGTAACCTATGTTATGCCTAAGGTCTTGTATCGTTTTTATTAAAACAAAAAAAAATAAACAATGACCTTTTTTGCATCATAGGGCTTTTAATAAATAAAAAGCTGGTTGCATACATTTAAAAAATATACCTAAACATATAGAGATCGATCTATCGACAAAATAGAATTTTCTGGGTCTCTATTGAAAAAATAACCGCAACAGAAGATAAGAAATACCAAGATAATATTATGAGGTTTATGTATGCATAGAAGAAACATAACGGAAAACACGTCACTGTCCGCAAAGTTATTTTAGTAAGGGGAACTCATTAATACAATACACATACGGAACAGTAAACATATTTTAACAGAGCAATCATAACGTTATCGAATTTACCGGTACTTATGACTTAAATAAAAATAACTTAAAGCTCTAAGAACAAAATTAAACAGTCAAATTGATTGCGAACCAATTATTTAATCTTAATAAAATGTATAAATTCGGACTTACCTAATAGGGAACTAATTCTAATAGGAAAATATACTGTTGAAAGCACGCACAAAAAACAAAATTTTAGATTTATGTACAACTAATCTGTTTATTCCAATAGCATGGAAATATCAAAATCAGGGCGAGCGATAAATTCGTGGCGTCCGGCTTGCGCCCGCGCAACCATTCGCGGGTCAACGAACAAACTACTGGCATTACTGCCATTGAGCAGCTAGTAGCGAGCGAGCCGGTGACCTTATCTCACTACTGCTGTGACGAGATGACGTCCTTTAATAAAAATAATGTGCGATATACATTAGGGAACGCTTCATGCTTTTCCACATTGAGTGAGCTCATTGTGTCACTGGACATAATAGTGTGCGAAATGCCATAATCGTCAGGCGTGTCGCCGGAAATTTATCAAACATTGTTATTCAATCTGCTCTTGAAAAGTGCAATTATGGACATTATGACCCCGATATGTATATTGCTAAGGTCTAGGCCATGTGCATCGAAAGAAAATACAGCAGAACTTCGACTAACACATAACACATAACATATTATTATATTTGTCGAAGTGAAAAGTCACGCCATACGCTGCACACAAATTTGTATCGAAGTGTCTTCTTTGAAATTGGAATTCTTTATAAGTACTTAGGTACTATACATTTAAATAGACAAGCATCTCTTCAAAATACAGGCAGAAGGCTAATAGGAGGCAAAACATCGAGGAACTTTATTTCTTTTGAGAACTTCTGTTGAGACTAGTCTAGACTAGTGTAAACAACGTAAATTAACAATTAGATAGATTTATTTTAAAATTACACTCCACCAGGGGATAAATTTAGGGTTAAAAGTATATGAGGATAGTTCCTAAATTTTGAAGGAAACAGCATGAAACTATAGAATATCGAAATTATAAAGCTGAAGTAAAAGTTATTAAAAAAGCTGAATAGTTTGATTGGTCGAACACATTTATCTCAGGCTCTACTGGTCAGATTTGAAAAAAAATATATTATTTAGTACACAGTCAGTACTCAGTGAATGAACGACAAGTTAGTCTTATAATAAAACTACATTTAATTATGCTTTCTTCATACAAATCTATGATACGTCATAAACATTGTGCATCGAGAACCATTTAACCAAACAACCCAACACAATTGGGGGTATGATTGCGTTGTGAAGCTACAAATATTTATTTACTTCAGCCTATGCTATATGCATAACAATCTAGGCACTAATAGGCGCCATTGAATATTCTAAGTAAATACCTTTTATAAAAATAAAAACATATCTATTTTGGGAATATTCTGACGCGATTCTTGTGTTTGTTTAAGAAAATAAACAGCGTTTGTGTATGAATACTCACAAATGGTCTTTTGCGTCACAGTTTATAGAGCTCTGTCCCAGAGGGATAAAAACGGCACTCAATTACTAAGACCAGGCTGTATCTCATGAACCGTGATAGCTAGAGGACATTTTTATAGATGATGTATAATAACTGTTGCTGCTATAACAAGAAATACTAAAAATAATGGTCAAATGCGTGTATCAAATATACTGCAAAGTTTCAAACCCCAAAATTATTTGTTAGCATAAAAAATACAAAATAGGTAGTTCACGGAATGAGCCATACGCCATCTATCGTGTTTAAAATATCGTAAACTACGTGCTTCTACTGAAATTTTCCTAATGGAAAAATCCCGAATTACTCTTGCCCAACCTAGAAACTGAACCCGTGACCTCGCAATAAGCGCTCGCAAATTACGCTACTAGAACACGAGGCAGCCGGTATTATATTAAAAGTATCTATTATAGTAGTATAGTATAGTATAGTATAGTATAGTATAGTATAGTAAACTAGTATTGAATCCATTTTGAATATTTTATTTTATAATATTTCATTTTTTTTTTAAAAAGCTTACTAATAATTTGCAAATACCAATTACTAGTATTCTTGTTAACCCTTGTTTCCCTTGTATTCTTGTTATTTTTAAGAGTACTGTGTTCATCCACCCTTCTTTGCATTAATTCGAATTAAGGTATAAATAGACTGTACAAATGTATATAAGTACTGACCTCAAATCTATTTAGTTCATATTTAATTAAAAAGTATAGACAAAGTAGAAACTTTGTCTATACTTTTATTTCTTTATTATTATTTTGAGTGCATTGTTCAATAATTGTAAGTTTTTCGTTTTGGAAATGGCTGGCTGAAAATCACTGCTGTGTATACTGAGTGACAAAATAAGAGCAATTTTAGTCATTTTTACAAATAAACTCAAATGGACAACATTTTTAAGAACTTCATGGTATGGTTCTACTATAGAGAAAATAAATAATAATATAAGAAAACTTGTTTGTATGTTACTTTACGGGAGGATTGCATACAGGATGTCCCTGTTAACAATGTCAAAAATCAGGATACAGTTAGTTCCATAAGTTATGAGTTATCAGAAAAATAAAAAAAATCTGTGACATGTTTTAAAAATGAGGTGCCTCCATTTTTGTTTTTTTATTAAGAGGATTTTGAGCAAGTGGAACATTTGACAAATGTTTTAATTTAGCTATTTGTAAAGCATCATACCTTGTCTTCCTAGCTTTTTACCAAAAACATTGGGTTTAGCTGAATATCAGTATTTCATCAAGCATCATACTTTATTAAAATTATGAAATACGGGTGTTACTCACGTAATGTTGGTCTATTTAGTCGACCGCGGTTTCGCCTATATGTCTAGGCATTATCAAGAGAGTGCGATACGTCGCGCCTGAGTCGCAGCCAGTCTTGCACTCAGACTGACAAGACTGGCTGCGACTCAGGCGCGACGTATCGCACTCTCTTGATAATGCCTAGACATATAGGCGAAACCGCGGTCGACTAAATAGACCAACATTACGTGAGTAACACCCGTATTTCATAATTTTAATAATGTTACAAACTCACGTCAGTTTTAATAAAAATAGCATCATACTTATTATGACTTAATTAACAATTTAAAATAACATTTTTAAACTTTATTTGATGAATGAAAGTCATAATCTTTTTCATAGTTTCATGTTTTACAAATGTAAATCCAATTTATTAAACCTAAGCAATCTATTTTTATCATAAGTCAAATCCTCTAAAAAAATAAGATTTAACAAATTTTAGATGATTAGAGATGGGAAGAAAAAATGTTTGGTTTGAGTGGTTTTTCTTTACATTCATGTGCATTCTAGTAGAACATGGGTCAAAGCAGTTTGATAAAAGAAAACAAAAAAAAAATCATGTTGTCCAGTAGAATAGTTGCTTTATAAACTAGAATGCACTGTACATTTACTATTATTAGTACTATTTTATAAAATTACACTAAGTTGGATTCAAAAGGATGGTATTTAAAAGTGCTTCAATTTATTCCCATATAATTTAACTAATTTTGCCTTTGTTCCACCAAATATACTGAATGTGCACCAAAATATGTTCACTAACATATTTCATAGTGAGCACCTATTTAAGAACTGTTGCAAATTTGTAAAAATAGTACTACACCTATTTTAAAAACAGATTGATTCTAGCAATCGCCGACTGCTGCCGCGGCACGCTCGCTTCGCTCGCTCGGCTCGTGCTGTGTTATGGTCGCAGTTCTAACCTAACCTAACCTACTACTTTACCCATAATTGACCTATGCTATAACTATAGCTTTTATTTTGTGTAACAATCAGGAATATTTGGTGCACGAGAAGTATTTTTCGTGGAAGAATAAAATAATTATTGTTACAATAGAAATATTTGCAGCGCACTAGAATAAAAAAGTGTTATATCTTGGTGATAATTTGGAATTTGTTTGGTGTAACATATTTTGTTGGCCGAGTAGTTTAATTATAGCAAAATAATGAAACGGGTTTAAGAATAATATTTTAGAAATGCGTACATAGGTGTACCTTTAGATTTTTGGTGAACACAAAAATATTATCCGATTCAAAATACCTATTACACTAAATAAAGTGATAATGGTAACGGTTCACGAAAATATCAATTAATAGAATAATCAATTTAATAAATTCAACACAACTATCATGAAATAATTTTCCGTGATGGTAAATCATTGTAACGAACCGATAGATAATAACTAAACCTGCCTGTAAAATTCACACTCTTCTTAAAATTAATAATTTTAAAGTAGAATAGATATAATTATATAAAAATAATTAAATGTGGATCTTCAATTCTTATAAACATGTTTTGGCAAATATCTCGTTCTTCTATCATGTGAAGCTAAAACATAACAAAAAGAAATGCGTCACAAGACAATCATTAATATAAAAGCACTATACCTGATGAATATTGTAGCTGTAGTTTCACTAATATTTGAGTTACTAGTAATCAGTTACAGCCGACAGTAATAAGAAGCGACACGACTGATCTTATATTAAATCACTATCAGGGAGCAAATAACATTTTAACACTATAAATCACAAGTGAATTGATACCTATTCATTAAAAGCTTTGATTTGAAAGAACTTTCAGATTCTAGACGTATTGACAGTAATGACAGTTGCCGAAATAAAAAAAAGAACAGTGTATTTCAGAACGAACTGTTAGTGCTGTACATAAACATCGACTAATATTCCGTAACTACAGTCAAGTTAGGTCACTTTTAACGTTTTTGACAGTTTTTTTTAAATCATAGTCTTATAATTTTTAAAACCCATTTTATTGATTTCATAATAATCTTTTGAGCTGGTTTATTTATCTAACACAATAAATTTACGGAAAAACAACAGAAGTACCCAAAATTAGCCACTAAGAGTTGGGTAACTATGAATAAATTTTAGCACTAATAAAAAAAACTTTTATTGTTCAAATATTTTTCTTTTTTTTTATACTACGCCCACAGCGCCACAAAAGCAGATTATAGATGCGTCGCTGCAGCTGAGGACTACGGTGGTTTGCCTCATGTGCCAGTGATTTCAGGGCCTGATCTCACCACCAAACCGGAACACAGTAATGGAAGCACTACTATTTGGCGGCAGGCTAAAGGTGAGACGGTGGTGCTGCCGCCCTCGAGCTCTTTCACAATAGCTCTACCACCAGTAAAAGTTTTAAAGTTACATTCCAAAGCACCAACACTTTGATAATAATAAATAACTTAAAGTATAAAGTTGATCAATTAAGAATCAAGAAGAACGAATTTGGAAAAATAATATCGATTTCATTTATAATTATTAATAATCTAACATTGACTACATAAAAAAAGGCAGGACTGAGTCTCTTGAAACACTTACTGAAGCACCCATAGTAAGTCACACGTACACACAGAACACACACATTGACACAATAGTAAGTCAATCGCCCGCCATTACGCTTTGGACTGTGCTGTTGCTCGGATGTTCAAGTAAAATAATTAAAAATGCCGTCTTGTGTTGTGAAAAGCTGCCAAAACCATAGCGCCTCGACAAAAAAAAACCAGGGATCACTTTTCATAGGTAAGCAAGTAATATATTCAGCTTATTGCCGAAATTATGAAAATATACCAAAACTATCAGTGTTGAAAGTCAATAAATATTTTCATTTACCCTGAATTTGGGTAAATATTTTTTAGTAGTATAATACATTTAGTATAAATTATTATTCTATGTTTTATAGATTTCCTGCTGCAAACGACGCATGGAAAAATTATTGGATAATAATTAGAAACTGCAGAAATGATAACAGTTGGTATCCATCAAAATATAGTGTAGTCTGCAGTATACACTTCGAGGAAATTGATTTATATAAAACAAAAGGTGGACTTATTAGCATTGTCAGCTTTGCCGTACCAAAAAAGGTAAAAAAATAGTATATTGTTTTAAATAAAGTATTAAATTAATAAATAACAGTACATACTTTAATCTAAAACTTTTTATTTCTTAGTTTAGTTTATTATTATTTTCTTTATTTTTTTTTGCCAATATTTATTTGAAATATTGAAAAATCGCATGTAAGTGAATCTAAGCTTCGTGATTGTTGGATTACTTTAACTCAGATATTTTATTTGGTTTGTACATTTTGTTGACGTTTTCAAGTATTTTCTGATAGTTTATGTAATGAAGAATTATTGTTTTTTATTTTTTTGATAACTGCCATAACTTACTCTACTATCCGATTTCAGCTTCACGTCCTAAACTGGGACACCCTGTATATCACTAAAGCATCTTCACCATCTAAGAGTCAGCAAGCGCCGTAGGAGTCGTAATTTTAAAATATTTTTCAAAAACTGGGAAGCTGCACTAAAGCATCTTCACTGCCTTGCGTCAAGGAGTGCACAGAGCAACGAATTTTGTATGTCATTGTCATATTTCCTTAATAAAAACAAACAATTTTCACCTGCAGGCCCGCATCGCCTGCTAGAAATATAAAACAACTTTATTTTGAAATTCAAACATAAAGTTGTTTTATATTGTTTGGTTTTTGGCCACGGTAGTATGAAACTACCTAAATACCTATATCATGCTTGATGGTAAAAGCAGCAAATAAAAAAATATAAGAATGAAACCTCTAAAATATTTATTTAAATTATTGTAAAAATGTGGGTAATATTTCTCATGTCTGGTAACCCCTTACACACGCACACATAAACAGACCGCTGCCATTTTGGTGCTTCAATCATTTCTAGGTGACATTACCTCCTGCCTTTTTTTATGTAGTCTATGTAATCTAAATGAAATAGGGAAAAGTGTAAAACACAAAAAAACATGTTTATTTGGCTATCAAATAAAATCGTAATCGCAAATAATAGTATTGAGTATTTACATACATTGTATACATAAAATCACGCCTATATTACCCAGAAGGGTATGACAGAGGTGTACAACACTTACACTTCACCTGTTATGTTATAGGTCCCAACTGATCGGAAGTGAGCCTATCGGCAAAATTCCATCTCCGTGCTGCTAATGTGAATTTCCAGACGGAAGGTTCACAAATAACACTTTTTCCAACACGCAAATCGAACCTGAGACCTCGCGGTGAGATGCGCATACGCTAACCATTAGACTATCGAGGCATTTAATCAGTAGTATTTACTTAGATATTTTTATTCTTAAGTAAATTCGCCCAACAAATTCCCTAAACAAAATATCATGGCTAATACATGGAGTCACTTTTATTCATATTTTATTGTTGTATGTTTAAATGTATTTTATTTTTAATATGTGAAATACACGCAACGCCATTTAGTTCGAAACTATCAGAGCTTGTACTATAGGTACTAATATAACCGATACTAATACATAATTATACAGGGTGTAAATGACATCGTGACGAACTGCTTAACAGTGATTTAGTTCATGATTCTGAGACCTTGGGTGCAAAATTGATGGTACAGTACATGAAATACAGTGAATATTTTTTACAACAAGGGCCTCAGAATTAAAATCAGAATATTTCCGATATGCAGATAACGTTTTGGTCACGGCTTTTGTCAATCAACAAACCGAATTTAACAGCCTTGCTTTTGAAAATTTTTCGTTTCGTTCCAAAAAAGTAAGCAGCTGAAGGAGGTCAGCTAAAATATTGTTTAATGTTAAGAAATTAACTCTTTAAGGCGCAGTCGGATAATTAAACAAATTGCATATTATTTTCAATGAAAGTTTAGTCGATTGTAACAACTACGTAATACCCCAGCACTGTTACCGTACGATGTCAAGTCAATGTCAAATCCATCATCTGTCATCGTCAGGTGGCTCTATGCATTTATAGGTTATTTTGACTATTGAGGCTAAATATCGGTAAATGTTATTTTTAAATATAATATTTCAGAAGTTAAAAGATTATTGAGCGATTTTTAACACTCAAATTATAATACAAAATGTCTAAAGTAAAGATAAAGGTAATTAGCCGCAATCCTGACGATTATTTGCGTGCCACAAAAAGAGACATCCACAAGCGTGAGTTTATTTATTTACTACATGATTTTGCCCGAGTGGAATTCGTTGTATTAAGTAGTAGATGCTCCCGCGCTTTGACCAGCGTTCAACCTTACTGCTCCGCTCCCGTGGAGTTAAGCGTAATGTTAAAAATTTAAAGACAGTTATTGTGACTTAGACTATCAATTACAAAAAGAATAGTCCAAATTTTACTATAATCGGTCCAGCTGTTTAGAAGATTAGGCGATACAAACGGACAGACTGACAGACATAAAATAACCGATAAATTTTAATTTGATAAGCTTGAAAAACATAGTTTTTTTGACATTAAAAACAGACACTTCAATTGTATTAATTTGTCTTGATATTTTACTGGAATTCTACTACATTATTCATTGCTATTAGTTGTCAAATGTTTCAGTGCCAAGGAATTATGACCCAAATTTACATCCTCTTGAAGCCCCGCGTGAATATGTGCGGGCTATGAATGCAGTGAAACTTGAGAGGGTTTTCGCTAAACCTTTTGTTGGTAATCTTGACGGACACCGAGATGGCGTCTCTAGCATGGCTAAGCATCCGAGCCGCCTCGCAGTTTTAACAAGTGGAGCCTTTGACGGTGAAATTCGCGTATGGGACTTAGCTGTAAGGAAGTACACAAGGAATTTTGTTGCTCATGAAGGTTGGGTCCGCGCGTTATGCTACACACCCAATGGAGAAACATTTACAAGTGTGGGTGATGATAAAACTATTAAAACTTGGAAGTCTGAAGTTCAGTCTCCTGAGGATGAGGAACCAATAAATACTCTTCTGAGTATGTCGGTAGTATCAGGAGTAACACATCACAGAAATAAGCCTATATTTGCCACATGTGGTGAAAACTGCCAGCTGTGGGAAAACACTAGGAATGAACCAGTGAAAGTATTCAAATGGGGAGTAGACAGTCTTCATCATGTAGCTTTTAATCAGGTATTTATTTTGTATAAATTAATAATAATGAACTAAGGTTACATATTATTTGGTCCAAAAGATAGCAGCCAGGAATATAAAGCTCAATTGCCTAACATTGTATGCTCAATATTAATCCAATTAAAATATGTTTTCAGGTAGAACATAATCTGCTTGCATCCTGTGCGAGTGACAGAAGTGTAATATTGTATGACTGCCGTGAGTCTGGACCACTGAGGAAGGTTGTCATGGAGTTGAGGTCCAATGCCTTGTCATGGAATCCAATGGAAGCCTTCATTTTCACTGTTGCCAATGAGGATTATAAGTATGTACTCTTGTATGACATAATCTTTTTACTAAGAAACTGTTGCAACCTTCTGCACACTGACCAGTCACTTTACCAACCAGCTTGCCTCTTGCCAGGACCCTAAATTTCTCAACTGTATGTTACGTTGTGACATCTATCTAGTTCATTCACTTGTTCCATTGTTGTAAGTAGGATACAAACCAACATGGCAAAGTTGCATTCAGCACCAATGAACATGTACAATTTTTCAAGTTGAATTAATCAGTTTTCTCAGAGAATATTATTCATGCTTACTCAATATCATGTTCCATTATGTAATAATAACATTTGCACTTGTATTTCGTTACGCTAAGTGAAAGTTAATTTCTTTTTGAAAAATTGGAGCATAAAAGCATGAAGACGAAAACATAAAAAAAATCAAAGATTATAATAATAAGAGTTTTTTAAGTGCACTGACAATATTTTCACATACTACTGCTTGCCTTACTTAACCATATTCAATTCACTTTACAGTTTATACACATTTGACGTCAGAAAACTGAAACAACCTATAAACATACACATGGGACATACATCAGCTGTTATAGATGTTGACTATGCACCTACTGGCCGAGAATTTGTTGCTGGAAGCTATGACAAGACTGTAAGGTTGTTTGAGAGCCTTAAAGGAAACTCCAGAGATGTGTATCATACAAAGAGAATGCAGAGACTGACATGTGTGAAGTGGACCCTAGATAATAAGTACATACTGTCAGGATCTGATGAAATGAATATCAGAATGTGGAAGGCAAGAGCATCTGAAAAACTGGGTGTGGTAAGTATTCATTGTTTTTGGAGACTGAAATAGGTTGGCTACAAATAGTGTACATTGTGTCACCATCCTGAAACAATCGATTTATTTATTTAAATTGTTTCACAACCAGTGAGAATACCGTGGCACTGTCTGTCAATATACCTAAAACTTATCTTTTTAATATTGATATTTTAAAACCAGTAACAATCTTAATTTCCAGCTCAAACCTCGTGAGAGAACCGCACTGAACTACTCGGATTCTTTGAAAGAGAAGTTCGCCAACCATCCACAAGTAAAACGCATAGCCCGACACAGACATGTTCCGAAACACATACTGAATGCACAGAAGGAGCTCAGAACTATCAAGGATAAGGTCAAGAGGAAGGAGGGCAACAGACGCGCACACAGCAAACCTGGCGCTGTGCCATTCGTACCAGAAAGACAAAGGCATATTGTAAAGGAAGATGAATAAAAATACCCATTTGTTTTCTAATATCTGTTTTATTTGGCGGTATATTTAAGACCATATTTTAATACATAAGTGGTTGGTAGGTTACTGGTACTTATCTCTATTTTCTCTAAGTTTATAAGATACAGGCTGACATAAACCTCTTACCTCAATGGAAGCCTAAGGGTTATTACATCTACATCGATTGACTGTTGATTGATGCATTTGATATTTTAAGAGCAATAAAAAGTGCACCACGCATGCGTCGCGTCGATCGATGTATACATATTATGTAATACTAACAACACCCATACGTACAAAAACAGCAACGCAGCCGAGCGCAGCTTCGGTGGTTACGTAGCTTACTACAAATACATAGGACATCTAAGCCGCTTCGTCCACTTGGATACCAGTCTTGGGTGCTCTGCGCCCTACGTAAATTGCGTCCATACACTGCGTCGTCGACATTGTCGACGCAATGTAAGTAAAAACTTGTGGCATCGCTTTCCATATAAATTGACCGGTGACAACTAACTGCAGCTATAATGTATACCAGAGTCTTGGGTAATTTAATTGACACAAACTGGGTGGTGAAAACACACTGGGTGTTGTCACCTATAATGTATATTTTTACTTCTTCGTATCTTGACATACCTACATTAATATACATTATAGCTGCCGTGTGTGAAGCGCTTTACACATTATTATTACCATCTGCCACATTACTTAGTAAAAGACTAATAAAAGTGGCCATTATGAATCACTGGTTCATGGATTAATTGATCATATTCATTAAGTTAAATCAATACAAATTTAAATTGACGTGTCTGTTTATGACATTAAGACGCGTCAATTTAAATAAAAACGTTTTTTTCAGTTGATATAGTAATTTGCACAATGTTCGTCTGTCTGTTTGTATCAGCTAATCTTTCGACCGATATTGATAAATAATTAGATGCAAGTAACTGACTACAAGGCGCGTAACAAAGGCTACTTTATATTTACGTACCACGCAGACGAAACCGAGGGCGAAAGATAGTTTGTATGTTAGCGCCCTATCTCGGAAATTACCGTTCGGAATTTAATAAATGTTGATGGTCTAACTACCTATAATGTTTTTTTCAATATTTAACATTTATATGTCTTTATTCAAATTATGAAATACGGGTGTTACTCGCGTAATGTTGGTCTATTTAGTCGACCGCGGTTTCTAGACTAGACGGATAATGCCTAGACGTATACGCGGTCCACTAAATAGACCAAAATTACGTGAGTAGCACCCGTATTTCATAATTTGAATTATGTTACGAACTCACGTCAGTTTTAATAAAAATATTTATTTAACTCCATGGGAGCAAAGCAGTAAGGTTTAACGTGGGTCTAAGCGCGGGCGCAGTTACTACTTAATATAAAGAATTCCACGCAGACGAAGCGGGCAAAAGCTACTAATAAACAAGTATTTGAGATATCATAGTTGCACTATTTATAAGCAGCGATAGCCTAGGGGGAGACCGTAGGACTGTGTTAAGGGTGACCACCCTGTGGATATATGCTTTGTCAGCCAAAGTTCGGCTTAGCAACAAAGAACAATGGAAACGACTCAGCATTATACTTTACACGTGTGGAAAGCTCTAGAACAAATAATGCTGATGCACATA
Source organism: Hypena proboscidalis (assembly GCA_905147285.1). Classification (NCBI taxonomy): domain Eukaryota; kingdom Metazoa; phylum Arthropoda; class Insecta; order Lepidoptera; family Erebidae; genus Hypena; species Hypena proboscidalis. Next base: position 7,846,890 of record LR990132.1, read on the forward strand.
ATGCGGACTGCGCATTACCGAGGTTTCCATTATTCTTATAATTAATTATTAAGTAATTCTGTTTCGGCCTTTGCACAAATAACATGTAGTTAGGTTTTATTGAAATTATTTTTTTTTTTAATAATACCGCTGTTCAATCTCTTGTCTACTGCGAAGTTAAAGTTCTCGGGTTCGAACCCACGGCACACACCTCTCGTCTTTCGAAGATATGTGTGTATTTATCGGGTGCGCCAAAGTTCACCTAAAGTTTCAACTCCGATAATTGGAAATCCGAAAATTTAATGTTCTTCCTAACATTTTTCATCCTAACAATTACAATTCCTAACTACTCTGTCACTAATGTTCATAATTCGAAGCATTCAGCTTCCTAATGTCGGTAGCAATAAACATCTATTGTACTTTTATTAGTTTTCCTATATTTTTTCAGCATAACCATCTTTTACACTATTATTCAAAGTCATAATCTTTACTGTCTTAATCTTTAGCTTTTATTTTGTGTAATCTAGATTGTTACACAAAATAAAAGCTATAGTTATAGCATAGGTAAATTAGGGGTAAAATAGTAGGTTAGGTTAGGTTAGAACTGCGACCATAACACAGCACGAGCCGAGCGAGCAAAGCGAGCGTGCCGCGGCAGCGGTCGGCGAGTGCTAGAATCAATCTGTTTTTAAAATAGGTGTAGTACTATTTTTACAAATTTGCAAAAGTTCTTAAATAGGTGCTCACTATGAAATATGTTAGTGAACATATTTTGGTGCACATTCAGTATATTTGGTGGAACAAAGGCAAAATTAGTTAAATTATATGAGAATAAATTGAAGCACTTTTAAATACCATCCATTATGTTTAGGGATAAAAGCGTTCTGATAAAAAAAGTAGGAGTTTAAATGTATTTACATTAATGATATTAGTAATAACAATTTTCGGAAACATGAGTGTTATGAACAACACCGGTAGCACTACAAATGGTATGAATAAAAACTTTAGGATGAAAAATTTTAGGAAGAGTGATCATTCGGATTACAAATCGTTAGGAAGAACAATTTCGGGTAAAGAACTTTAGGTGAGCCAATATGGACCCGTATTTATCATATAAATTATCGCTTGCTAACGGTGAAGGAAAACATCGTACCCTGTGTACGTTACGCCAGCAAGAAAGTGTCACCTAGAGTGATATGAGTAGAACGTATAATTAGTGCGCAATCTGCTGTAAATGTGCGCCGCATAAAAAATTTGTGCGTCTTGTAGTTTTGAAATAAAAACGTAAAAACGATTCCTGCTGGAGTAACGTTGTTCTAGCAAGAAAATTCTAGACGAATCATTGGAGATATAAAATACATACATGGGCAGAGAGCTTATATTTGTGCAAATTTGTGCGCCATAAATATAATTTGTGCGTCTTCAGGTTTTCGAGATATTGCGTTTCCCGCTGGAGTAACGTTTTGCGAATTCGTGTATCTCAAAGACCATTATATGTGCGCCTGTAGAATGAACATACACCAATAGCTCTTAATTTGTGCATATTTGTGACATAATTAGATGCTAGATAATATTTATAATTTTCAAGTAATCGCGCTTTATTGAAAACTTAAAAAAATATTGTAGCGCCTAAATGAGAAGACGTATAAACTCGCTAAAAACTGTATTCGTTCCATCTTGACGTTTATAATTACCATAAAAAGTTTCAAAACAGATCCTACAAGCGCTAATGAATAATATTACTAAAAGTCAAAACGACGGCATCATAACTTTGACGCCATCAAACAAGAAACTGGCTCAACCTAAGATGTGTAAATGTAAACCAAAAATTAGTGCATTTATCAAATAATATATAGTAAAAATATCCAGCTTCAACTGTTTCGTATTAAGTAAATATTAAGACTAAACCAAAACAGTTATTCGGCGCAGGTTATCCGACCAAATTCGAATGACTACAAAAAAGCGACGGATTCATACGTATCGATGACCTTCTTAACTTTACTCGCTAACTGGTTGAAACGTATTGTGCCCGAGTACAGTGCAGTAGAAATAGTTATTAAAATAAATTCAGATTTTTTTTTGATTAGACATAAATAAATTTAGCCATTTGCATTTATTATATCAGTAGAAAAACGAAAAAACTGTGATTTTCTGTGATAAAGGTTCAGTACCATCATAACGGGAAATTCAAGTATAAAGTAGTTACCTATTTGTTGGCCGAGATATAATTTAGTTTTGGATATGATAGTATGATACGCGAACGTAGTATAGACCGCAAAATTATTATCAGCTTATGTTTCTTAAAAATTAGCCTAATTTGAAAACCCAAACCTAAGCAGCCCGATATGTGAAATCAAATCAAATCCGGCTATTTTTTAAGAAACAAACTCATAACAAAATATAACGCTCTATAGGTATTTATTACGTTCGCGTACTATACAATCATACCCAAAACTTAATTATATCTCGGCCAAAACAACAACTACTTAATATTTAAATTTCACGCCATGATGGTACTGAGCCACTAGTGATTTTATTGTTTGTGTATTTAAGTAAATGTAAAACTGATCTGTGATTTTAAATAATACCAAATGACTATACAAGGTACAAATAGTTTAATTGAACAATGTTTGTTTTAATATTTATAGGTAGGAAATTTGATCTGTGATTTGATGCCATAATTAGGTACTTTAAGAATCATGATTATGATAATAAAAATAATATTTTTTTAAACCAACAAGCTCTTTGATTTCATATGATCAGAAAGTACATTTAATATATATTATATTTTTATTAGGTCATTGTAATAATAATTCCCAACGAACATTTGAGCCTGACTGTACGAACACAGTTTAGGTGTAATACGTTTAATAAAGGTGGTCATCGATACGTATGAATCCGTCGCTTTTTTGTAGTCATTCGAATTTGGTCGGTTAACCTGCGCCGAATAACTGTTTTGGTTTAGTCTTAATATTTACTTAATACGAAACAGTTGAAGCTGGATATTTTTACTATATATTATTTGATAAATGCACTAATTTTTGGTTTACTATTACACATCTTAGGTTGAGCCAGTTTCTTGTTTGATTGCGTCAAAGTTATGATGCCGTCGTTTTGACTTTTAGTAATATTATTCATTAGCGCTTGTAGGATCTGTTTTGAAACTTTTTATGGTAATTATAAACGTCAAGATGGAACGAATACAGTTTTTAGCGAGTTTATACGTCTTCTCATTTAGGCGCTACAATATTTTTTTAAGTTTTCAATAAAGCGCGATTACTTGAAAATTATAAATATTATCTGGCATCTAATTATGTCACAAATATGCACAAATTAAGAGCTATTGGTGTATGTTCATTCTACAGGCGCACATATAATGGTCTTTGAGATACACGAATTCGCAAAACGTTACTCCAGCGGGAAACGCAATATCTCGAAAACCTGAAGACGCACAAATTATATTTATGGCGCACAAATTTGCACAAATATAAGCTCTCTGCCCATGTATGTATTTTATATCTCCGATGATTCGTCTAGAATTTTCTTGCTAGAACAACGTTACTCCAGCAGGAATCGTTTTTACGTTTTTATTTCAAAACTACAAGACGCACAAATTTTTTATGCGGCGCACATTTACAGCAGATTGCGCACTAATTATACGTTCTACTCATATCACTCTAGGTGACACTTTCTTGCTGGCGTAACGTACACTCGTACCCTACATGCCTTAGAGTGCCTAATAAGTGCTCGAGGGTGTGTGATGTCTACCATTCCGCACTTGGCCAGCGTGGTGGACTATGGCCTAACCCTTCTCATCGTGAGAAGAGGCCCGAGCCCAACAGTGAGATATGTATTAAATACAGGGCTGCTATTATAGTTGCACTATGAATAAATATTTATTAAAGAGACTATTGAAGGTAAGAGGACGATGTTCACAGACCATGGAAAAAGATACAGACACTCTTTATTATAAATGACATAAGTAAAATATTTTTCTTCCTAATACTTTAATGAGAATACACTAGTATTTCGCACATTGATATATTGTATGTCAAGTGACGTACAATTGTGAATTTAGTAAATACCGCCACTCATTGCTTATGGCAATAGTTGGAACTAAATGTAAATGACCAATAGACGCAGGAATAGACCAATTTTGAATGGTCAACCTGAAGCTCGGTGCTCATCAGCAATGAGTGGAGGCTTTGACCAAACTTACAAATTTTGAATGGTCAACCTAAAGCTCGGTGCTCATCGGCAATGAGTGGAGGCTTTGACTATACTTCCCTACAAGACATTCAGGATTACAGACTAGGGCTTTTTCATACTACTGTATTTTTAATACGTTAGTAAATTGGGCGAAAATGCCCTCCTCACTAGGATAAATTTCTGCTTGCAGGTTATAAATCCTTATTTTGCTTAATGTACTATCAGCAAAATTTATTCATGACCCATTTGACAAACATTTCCTTTGAAATTGTAAAAGTAGATAAGGTTGACATTTGTTAATAGAACAAGTAAATTTAGACTTTTGTGTTTTTAACTTGTCTATACAAGAATAGTACTATGGTCGATCATGAATCTGCTTTGTTGATAGTACATCAACCTGTGAGATTGCTTTTTACTTATATATATTTCTGACATATATTTTAACGTGTTAAATTGCACGTTTATGCATCAGTCAAAAAGTTCCTCGCTGAGGCTGAGATCTGTAGAGCGTAGGTACTTGAGATCTATGGAGCTTACATAGACTTAGCTCAGATTTATCTTGAACTAACAATACTTTGGTCTTTTTGTCACCAAGGCAGAGTTTAAGCTAAGTCTAAGCACGCTCTTTAGATCTCAGCCTAAGAGTTTACATAGCTTTTGCTCTGATTTACCTTGAACAAAACACTTCTTCTCAACTCATTGGCTTGTTTTTAATTGGCTTTCGCCCAGTACACCACCTCGATCCCTTTTTATTAGCCTCCATTAAATCTTGGAGGGTGCAGCTGGAGGTAAGCAGCAAGCAGGTGAGTGAGGTAACCACATTGTCACTTGGCCAGATTGACCTTACAGCGGCCAACTTGAATACGTAGGCGGTTGAGGGACTTCTAAGTAGACCGTGACCGCTCGCAGCTGCCTGGTGGTGAACTCTCGGCTGGTTCAGTTAAGTTTGGTGGAGCTGGGCAACTGGCTTTCCAAAGGAGATGCCCCATTTTTTTCGTCGTATATTATATATATTGACGTATCACATGTACTTATCCAATAAGTGCCCAATAATTATATAAGGGGCGGGACCAAAATGGGGTTTCTTCTTTTAAATTTCTCGGTAGTTGGGCTTTGATCAGAAGCGTTCGTAAGTTGCAAAAAGCTCTTTAAGTTTTTGAAGCGGGCTGGTGGTAGTTTGTGCCCGTGAACAAAACTCTGCTTTCGTGTTTTTGCCTTCAAAGGCTTAGTTTAGATTTATTTTTACTAAAAGGTATAACGGTGTTTTGTTCAAGATATGCCTTAGCTAAGTTTAAGTACGCTCTATATATATCTTAGATTAGAGTGATGTTACATTTGACTTTAGAGCCAATAAGACCGCTGTTCGACGATCGACGTTGATCAAGGTGTGTATTAACAACGTAAGAGCTGCCGCAAAGCGCTGAGTGTTTGTTAAATGTTCTCAAGATCATGTCAAAATAACTAAAACGACAGTTACAATTGCAACATTGGCTGTGAATAAATGCACAAGTAACAGATATAAAAATTGGTAAAAAGATAGGTCACACTAGAGGAAGAACATAGGATACTTTTTATCGACATACCTACCACGCGGAAAGAGCCGCGCATAGCAGTTAATATTCTATATAGCTGCATTAAAGACATGCGTGCTGCGAAATGTTTATATTAGTTAACATCAAGCATAGATGTATATTCTTAAATGAGAAATCCTTAAATGGCTAGTAAAGCAGTATTGTGATTCAAACCCGTGAACTTTTGATATCATGTTCGACATCTTAGTCCTTGGTATCTTACTCCTCATAAAAAAAATATCTGTCATATACATGTATTATTTTTTACTAGAAGTCATACTAAGGCACCGATTTAAGAGAGCCGTTAAATGTTGCAGTTATGGTTAATTAAAAATTACATACATGCATAATGAATAAAAATTTCGGCAGTTATATGTATTTTTACTTAGCAGTATAAAGTAAATAAGAATAAGCAATAACAAATTATAAAAAGCTGCCTTTAACATTTTTCAAATTATCTTAGTAAGAAGGCCTCCCTCCCGAGGAAGATATTAAATATTTAAACTATTAAAAAATATTTAATCTAGGATTGTTAGTACATTTACCTCAAACACTCAGCGCCATCTAGGTGGAACAAATTTGACAGTTAGCTGCCCCCATAGAACATGGATTTAAAGCATAGAAACCGTGTTAAAATGCAAGTCAACCCAATATAGCTGCTTCTTTTTAATTATGGGTCTTTTAATGTGACAAAAAGGGATAGCTCTATATTCAGATGCTGGAAATTACGAAGGTTGTGTATAGTTGTCATCTACGCATAGTACTTATTTGTCATCAATTAGATGTCATATTGTATGAAAATTTGACAATTAAGGGCTTTTTCCACTGTCCCCCTAAGTCCCGTTTGGGGCATGTGACATTTTTAATGCGGTTTCTATGATTTAAGTATATTTCTATGGCTTCCCAATTCACACCAGTAACAGTGTGTTATTGAGGCTTAAGTTATCTTATACTTAAATGTTTATATATTATTATTACTATAAATAAGATGTAGAAGTATCATAATGACTACACAGAAATATAGAAAATTGTTTGAGAAATAGCACATTGCTGCAATGCCTTAGGTGGGCGCGATTACTTCCTAATTTAAAACAATGATAAAATTAAAAGTATTGGATATATCTCGCTTATTCTAATCTTTTTTGATATAGTGATAAATCTTTTAGATTTTTCATTTATTTCTTTTACTAACTGATATATTGAAGGTTTTTCGAATTCTGAAGTTTTAACACTGCATCAGAGAGGAAAATTGGTAAACACCAAATATTGCAGATATTCCCATAGACAATTATACAGGTACAAAATCTGACTAAAGTTTTCTTAACCCTCGCTGTTGAGTCTAGAAAAGGAGGCAAACCGAGTTTATCATTCGTCCAACTTAATAATGACTATTGCATTAATTTCTCAAAAAAAACTTCAATGTTCCACCGTGTGAAACCGACTTCAAAAACAGAGGAGGTTCTCAACTCATAACTTTCGACTGAGCGAAGCGATTTTAATACGTAATTCTTTTTTTATTTGAAAGCTGGTGCTTTCCGTGTGGTCAATTTGGTCCAGTTCTAACAATGGCACCCATGAGAAAACCATTTAAGTCTAAAATGATCGTAATTGAAGTCGGTTTTTTAAAAAATTATTACTCTTGAGGAACTATAAAGAGATGTGTGGCGGTCAAGGAATTTAGAAAGTAACCGCGCCATTACTTCTCTTAATTCCTAAACTTTATTTCATCCAGCTTGGTTGACGGGTCTGCTGATGCGATTGGGCACAGTCATGGCTCGGATATCCAATCTGCAATAAAGAACAAAAAAATAAAAGTACCACAAAGTTGTGTATTGTTTCACGAATATATATTTCTCTAATATATAAAAATCTAGTGCCAGTGTAACTTATTGACCGCCTTCCAAACGGCTCGACTGATTTGTTTGAATTTTTGTTTTTATTTGGCAGGTCTGTGAAAGCTATTTTTTATACTTCTAGGTACCATGTGAGTAGAGCCGCGGGCAATAGCTAGCGATATTACAAGAATAAAGTACTCGTGAAAGATAAATTAATATAGTTACTCCTAGCATTAAATCTTTCCGTTAGGGAATTCACAATAGCAGCACGGAGTTGGAATTGTGCCTGGTGGATGGCAAATGGCTCCCCCCCCTATCTCATGGTCTCTAAACATAACAGGTGAAGTGTGGGTGCTGTACACTTCTGTCTCTGCTATTAGAAAGAACATAATGAGTCTTAACTGTTTTTATTTATTTTAACTGGTTGATTAGCCATGTATTATGTCTCTAAACAACTGAAACTTACAGAATATCTCGTGGTAAACAGCTTTGGTCCAGGTTGTGCTCCAGTACAGTTAGTATGCAGAGCGTCTTGAGAGACGGACTATATTCTAGAAGGTGCAGGTCACTGTTGTCTACAAGCCGCTCCGGGTTGCTGTCAAAGTTTTCAATGATGCGAGTATTTGCGTGAGGACATGGGCTAAAAATATTTATCTGATCATTACGGATGCATGCTCTTAAGATATCCTCACGGAAAAAAGCAAATAAAATAAAAATAAAACTTGCTAAGTCGAAAATTACCATACCTTGTCCTATGAATTACCGATTTTTTTCGGAATAATATTCTACAGTAATGTCGTACTTTATTGACGGGCAACACTAATTAGTGATGACCGTGTGTCATAACAAAAACCTTGAAATAAGATAAATCAAGATATTAAAAAAAGACATTATCTATGTATTGTGTCACACATTTTATATAAAAAAGAAAATATTTTATCATGACTCCATAATTTATTATTTGCGAGAAATTGAGTCGAAATGTTGGAGTATCAAATAAAACAAGTAAAATTGTTAGTAATTATTATTTCCTTAAATTATTCATCAGACTTTTCTTTAAAAAAACCTTATACAGGAATAATTTATTTTGAACTAAAAACATTTCAGTGCGTTTTAATCGATATATTGTTTCTTTTAAATGAAATCGATTAATATTTCAAATCGACTTAACGTGTAAAGGCATCATGGCAAATGTTAAAAAGATATTAAACAGTTGGACAAGGTATAAAATTTAGACGGTAATGGACATAACCATTAAAACAATAAAAATAACAAAAAAAAACATAGTAGGAAAGCGATAGGCTGGAATCCTATTAGTCGAGAATTCAAATACCGCTCGAGTCAAAAAAAATTGCGACTGCATTGCTAAGCATGGCTTTATGCTATATATTAATCAATTAGAAAATAAAAACGTAGTTGTAATTTTTTTTAATGGTAAATCCAAAATCGGTTTGACATAATATTGTTACAATCGGCACCGCAAGGGCAAACCTGGTGGTTAAATATTATATTACTGATCATTACTGGTTATATTACTGATCCCAAACAAATCAAAGAAATATAGCGTTCCCAATCTTCTGTAATCGTATTTCGTTTATTATTTTCTTAAGAAATATATTTAGACATTTATGTGAACTTAATAAATGTTCATAATATTTTTATAATCGATCGACTAGACCAGTCTTAATTTTTTTTAACCGACTTCAAAAAAAGGCGGAGGTTCTCAATTCGGTTGTATTTTTTTTTTATGTTTGTTCGCCGATTACTCGAAGACGCCTGGACGGATTTGAGAAATTCTTTTTTTGTTTGTAAGGATATACTTGTCATGTGGTCCCATTTTTTTCTAGTCACGATCTGATGATGGGATCCTCGAGAAATCGAGAGCAACCCTCCAATTTAAAAGGCTTCTATATTCTTTTTTTTTGTATATTATCTAAAGCTACTCGGATATTTGCATCTAGTAGTCAGCATTATATGTTGCTAAACTGATGCTGGAAGGTACAACTCCTCACCGACTTCAGAATTATAAAATAATTATTTAATAATTTCTATTTACCTAAATGAAAAAACGTATTATTTTGTGCGAAGTAAATTTATTTTTTGCTTTTTAGTTTATTTACTCTTTGAAGTCGGTTTTTTTTTTTGTTAAAAATTATTTTTTTAACATGAGCTATCGTTGTATGCGCGTCATTTATATTAGACTTTAATTTATTTTATTGATAAGTGTGTTGCTCTACAATTTAAAGCTAATTTCATTAAAATATTATTAATTTGTATCTGAAGCTGTATGATTTTCCGTGCTTAAATATATTTACTACTTTACTACAAAGAACTGGCATTTCAATCACGTTATATTTGACGATCTCGAGCAACTAATAATAACGGGCAAAGTCAACGGCAAACGTCCTAGAGGTCGCAGCCCGACTAGATGGTCGGACCAAATCCGCTCTGGCCTCAATCTAAATCTACACGAGGCACTGCACGAAGCCAAGAACAGGAGCGGTTGGAGGAGTGTCATAAGAAATAAAATAATACACCATAGGGAGAATCACGACCCTCAGCAATGAGGAGTACGACGCGAGGAGGATATTTGAAGAAAAGTAAGGATTATAATGTGTAGGTATTTATCAATATTATAATTATATATAGAAGTAGATGCCCCGCGCGCTTTAACTCGCGTTAAACGTTATTCTGGCCGGTACCCGCAGGATTAAAAAATATTCACAACGCCATCTATTGAATTTTTGTGTTCACTCACTTCGAACTGAAAAACCCTAAATTCACCTTCTTAGGTAAGAAATAAAAAAAAAACTCCGGTACACAAATTCATTTATTTTTATTCAAGTTTTACTATTCGAAATTTCATGCTTGTTACTTCAAAAATGACGGACATCTATACAACCGTTCCTCCCTCATTTTACCCCCTTCAAAATGGAATTGCCAAAAATCCCTTCTTAGTGCGCCCCTACGCCATGTAAGGAACCTTCATAGAAAATTTCAAGTTACTAGCCCTAGTGGTTTAGGCCCTGCGTTGATGAATCAGTCAGTCGTGCGAACAATTATATAAGTATAGATAACCTTCACCTATAACTTTCATTCAGGAACATAACAATCTATTGCGATTCAAGAATGATAATGACATACGCGATTAATTCTAATTAGACACACTGGACTTACCTATTTCAAGTAGGAAATGAAATACTGACCTTGTTCCTCCAAACAGGTAGACTGTATCTTTATAAAGTACACATGCCTGACGTCGCCTCTTGCAGGGCACATTGCCGGTAACATTCATATATTCCCAAACATTGTCTTTAAACGAATATCTATACAGGTCATTGAAATGAACTTTTGTGTTTCCATTGTAGCCTCCAAATGTGTACATGTGGTCCTTGTACTGCCCTGAAATTATTGTGAAGTAAAATATTATTTTAAAGATTTTCATAAAACTAGGTAGTTTGGGCATTATTTTATTTTGGGTCCAATAACCGATCTCTCTTTATCAAACACGATTATTATTACAGCAAACAATGATTTCTAAAATAAAAAATTTATACTGGTGGTAGATATCTTCAGTAATTAATGAAATATGTTATATTTTTTTAAATAACTAAAACTTATTGTATTTTTGAGATTCGCAGTTGTTTTCCTATAAAATTTTGTTGTCTCTCTAAACAACACATTTCATATACAATGAAATTACTTTTAAACTTTTCAAGACGCTATTAAAATTAAATGTTTGTGTTTATTAGAAGTTATTCGAGCTTTACCTAAATAATAATAAGTATAATTTTCCTGTGATAGTTTTTCATTAAGTGGGATTATTTTATCACCGCGAGAGGTGCGAGTGTTTATTGTCTCACCGCAAATCCCAAATTTAAAAATCGACCATTACTCCAACAGAAGACACACAAAGAATTCAAAGAAATGAGCTTTCTGAATGTGAATACTCTAGATTCTACAAAAAAACCGACTTCAATTACAAGTAATTTTCCAAAAAATAATACATTTTTTTTTGTAAATACATACTTAATATACATAGAAACACCCAGACTAAGACAAACCCCCATGTTCATGCACACAAAGATTTGTCTTAAGCGGGAATCGATCCCGCAACCTCGGCGTCGCAGGCAGGTACACTACCCACTCCGCCATCCGGTCCAAAATTGCACTAAAAAGTACGATAATACAAAAAAAAATAGATATACTTAAGTAATATTCAACGTCTCGACTCATCTGTGTATAACTTAAAAGAATACAGTAAACGGCTTGAAGGTGCCTATCGGCAACATGAAATGCTGACTGCTAGATACAAATATCCGAGTAGCTTTAGGTAATATACGAAAAACAATATATTTGATAAAGCCTTAGAATTTGAGGGTTGCCCTCGATTTCTCTAGGAACCCATCATCTGATGAGAATGGGACCACATAACAAGAATATTTCAGATCAAATCGTTCCAGGCGTCTTCGAGTAATCGGCGAACAATCATTATAAAAAGAAAAAAAACAATCGAATTAAGAACTGAGTCGGTTAAAAAAAAAACTTACACGCTGAATGACTGCGTCTTCCTTCAGGCCAGGTACCACGTGGATTTAAAGCTACCCAAATCTTAGTAACAGTGTCAAAATAATAAATTTGTGGGCAATACACTTCCTCTTGAGAATTGTATGGACTATTCAAATCGCCACGTCCACCATAAATGTACATTTTCGTACCAACCGCCACTGCCGTATGGAAATCGCGATGAGACGGTGGTGTCCCTGTAGCCTCAACGAAAGCCCACTGCATAGTGTCTAAATTCAAGGAATGCACTTCTTGTGAATATTGATCAGTTAGATATTCAAAGCCTCCAAAGACATACATTTTGTTTCCAATAATGCATGCAGAATGGCCATCTTTGGCGTACGGGACCATGCCAGTTACTGGTGGATTGCTCCAGACTAACGTTTTAGTGTCAAAGCAGGAGAGAATGTCGCAAGCTACTGCGTTATTTCTTCCTCCCCACATATAAACCTGAAAATAATACAAATCAAGTATTAAACTGTAACTAATTTAGTTTAAAACTACTGATATCAGTTTGCTGATTAAGACTGAAAAAAAAAACGTGATGATGATGGACAAGTCTAAAATCCCTATCTCTCAAATTGAATGACGATTAATTTTGCTTCTACCATTCATATTAAATACCTATGCCAGATGTTTATCTGGTTTCGTTATCAAGATAGATACACTGATTTAGTGTAAAAGTGTTGTTTTAATTACCGGATTTTGCACCCTGATGGAGTGATGCAGGGTGGTTGCAATGTAATATGGGTCTGCTCACGAGACAATGTTAAATTAAAAAAACCGGCCAAGTGCGTGTCAGGCCACGCGCAGTAGGGTTCCGTAGCTAGTCGTAACAACATATTTCGACTTAAAAGGGATTTACTATCTGTATTAAACAAGTAACATCTTCATACAAGTCATTACTTTCAAAGGTTTTTGTAATTTGCACGAATTATTCTAAGTAACTGCATTTTACACTTTGGACCCCTATTCCTCTTGAACTAATGAAGTGAACTTATCCGCTATAGTTTTCCTTTAAAGTTCATTACATGTACTACCGACACAATTTTTTTCAGATTTTGGGATCCAGTAGTTTAGCTTTTAGAGGGGGTGGGACGCTCTACTCGAACAAAAATTTGCTCTTTAAAGTTAATTATCTCGCAAACGGATCTCTAAATCAAAAAACTGTTTTAGCAACCCCTAAACGTTTTTAAAAGTCCTATCTAACAATACCCCACACTATGGGGTAGGCGACAAAAAAAAAAACATCCCTACTTTACATGTAGGGGAGCTACCCGAAAAAAAAATATTTTTCCAAATTTTATTCTACGACTTTCTTTGTATAGTTAACATACATGTTTATGCAAAATTTCAGTTTTCTAGCACCAACGGTTTCGTCGCTATGCCTCGGACAGACGGACGGACAGACGGACATGGCGAAACTATAAGGGTTCCATGTAGGTACTACGGAACCCTAAAAAGGTGATTAAAAAATGTGTACTCATATATTTTTTCCTAAGACATCTACCTATTTAGACTAATGACCAGCCCGGAATTCCGAAAACATTCGTCACTTTGTATGATAGGGCTCTATTCATTCCAACGTCCGGCACAGTCTTGATTTTAAGGCAGAATTACGTCTCTTATGAAAACCCACCATACATAACAACACAATTTCAAAACACCTTCCCGGTCAAATCTTGATTTAAATCTATACCTCGTATAGTGATATACCTTTTTTTTTAAATAAAACATAACCTTCTGAGAGAACAGTACATTGCAAGCACGCTGTATCATTCCATCTGGGTTTTCTTTAATTTTGGCAATATCAAATGCATAATTTTTTTTTACAATTTAGTCGGTACTAAATGTACTCTTGCATATTTTTATTTAAGACATCTACCCTTTTAGACAAATGGCCATCCCGAAACTTCGAAAGCATTTTGTCTCTTGGATTCAAACGCCTGGCAACACCGTCTTGATTTAAAAGTTTTGGGGGAACTCATTAGATAAATATATTATCTTTAAGGCACAGTAACGGTGCATAAGGACATTTTTTTCATTACAAATGACTAACAGTTGCCAACCTTATTTGAAAAACATTGCCATCTATTTACATTTCTGTTTTTTTTATAGCATTTAGCTATGCTTAGCAAATTATACTAAAAAACAGTTGAAAAAGATATGGGACCGGCAGGATTTGAACCTGCGACCTTACTGCACACCGGGCAGTCGCTCTTAGCCATCCAGCTACGGTCGCCTCTTACCGGAACCCTAAATTTCTCAACTGCATGATACGTCATTTCGTGACGTAACGTTCATCCATTTGTTCCTATCTTATCTACAGCCCGGTGTGCAGTAAGGTCGCAGGTTCAAATCCTGCCGGTCCCATATCTTTTTTAAGTTTCTTAGTATATCTATTTACATATTCGAAGTAGCTGTTTTTGTTAAACTTAACTCACATCTATTTATGTTGGCAGTCAATGGGTCAAGTCGAATACATAGAGACAAAAACCAGAAATAATTGTGCAAAAAAAAATACTGCCTCAATGCATAGAAGTGTCTTTATTATGGCGCTAAGAATTTATAATAAATTACCGAATAAAATTAAGGACGTAAATGACATTTCACTATTTTCCGAATTATATATTCAATTATATTTCTTTATTATAAAGCTCTTAAAATTTTACTCTCTTTGAATCTGTAACTTTTAATTATGATTATGTATTATTTTATCTTAATTTGCTACAACTCTGCATGTAATGTCACTATTTTTTAAAAATTATTATTGTACTGAAATTTGCACACCTGTTCGGGTTATAAATCAGAATACTTATTATATTAATCTGTGTACCAACTACGTAAGCCTGTTTTATGCAAATAAACTATTTGAATTAGATCTCCTTACACCTACCATAGTACCATACATTACAACACGCTTTCGAAACTCCTTCCAAGTCAAATCGTGAATTTATTTGCCATGAATGCAAAATTTACTGTCATAATCCTGAAAAATGTGATGTGCTAAAAATCGCAACATCTCCAAGCTGCAAAGACATACTAAAGAACCAGCTGTCATGAGAGGTGTAGCAGTTCCGGCGATTTCGGGGCAGCCTATCCGACACTGCGCGTCACATGTCGCCGACGGAACGTGTGAAATAGTTATAGTGTTATAACTTACAATTAAGTATATTTATAGAACATACTTATATTTTATTTTAATATTGTATTAGTGTATTTAATATGGGCCATGATGCCTGAATCAAATAAATAAATAAAATAAGAAATAAAATAACGTATTCTTCGACGGTCTATTGCCAGTACTAATAGCTAACGTGACATTTGAATTCATAAAGTATTTTACATACATGAATAAACATTATCAAAATTTATATTTCAGTGAAGCATATTATGTAAGTCAGGTAGAATGTACCTATTGTTTTCCTATTTAATTAAAAAATCAAGGACCTAATAGATTATTCCATTAATTGATATTGATACTTAATTATCCAGGAAACCAGTAATTAATTCTACAGAACATGGAATTTTACAAAAGTAATAGATATTTTATTTCTTAATTAATCTAAGCCCCGGTTATCAATCGGTTCAAATCATTGTTATTAGTATAATTTAGTTTTACTTATATATAATTTGTTTGTAATATTTTGACGTGTTCAAGCGCCTCCTGGGGCCTATGAAAATAAATGATTTGAATTTGAATTTAATGTATTAATGGCTAGCTTAAGCAAGCTAGCTAACAAATGGATGAATGCGACGTCACAAAATGACGTAGCATACAGTTCAGAAATTTAGGGTCTTGGCAAGAGGCGACCGTAGCTGGATGGCTAAAGCGGCTGCCCGGGGTGCAGTAAGGTCGCAGGTTCAAATCCTGCCGGTCCCGTATCTTAATCAATTGTTTCTTAGAAAATGTAAGCCAATGTGTTATCCTCGAATGAAATACCCATTTACCAAAGTCAACATGAATTTGATTGAATCTGTTTGGAAGATTTTGAGTGAAAGAGTAACAATTATCCAAACGTTGATGATGGTAGAGCTCTAGAGACTGAGTTCAAGGGTGGCAATACCACCGTCTCATATTGTATGAATTATTTGAAAAGATGTTGCCCATCGGAGCTGGTACTTGGATTGATTTTAATTCAAATTTCTAAGTTGAATTAAAGTCAATCTAAGCTACGGTGTCAATTCATTTTATTGCAATAAGTATTATAATTTAATTAGCTAAGTTTTATTTTAATTTTATTTTTTTTGTATTTTGATGTTTGTTTTGACATGTTCAAGCACCCCTTGGGGCCCATGGAAATAAATGATTTGATTACTGTGCTCTGGTTTGGTAGTGAGATCAGGCCCTGAAATTACTAGTACATGAGGCATAACACCATAGTTCTCAGATAAAGCAACACATCACAGTGTTATATTCTCTTAAACTACCATCTCATATGTTTTAGATGGAGATGCAAACTCAATAGTACAACTCACATTACTATGATGATTGACCAACAAGAAAAAATATGAAAACCGATAATTATGAAGAAATAATGGTATGCATAAAAAATGTGAAGAAGATTTGTATGAATAGCCTACATGCTAGCTAACATGGATTTTAAAGTTTTTTTTTGTATTATAGTTTTTTCAGATCAGATTTAGCCAGCTATCTATGCATATGTGGACAACTGACTGATGTAACAACTCAGAGCCTAAACTGCTGGAGCAAGAAACATAAGTTTTTATATGAAGGTTTGTAACATGGTGTAGGGTTGCTGCAGATGAGAATTTTTTAAATTAACCTTACAGGGGTAAATTGTATGTACATGTAACAATTGTATGAAAGTCCTTCATTTGTGAAGTTGCAAGCACAAAATTTCGTTTAGTTGATCTTAACCAAAATAAATGTTTTTTATAATTGGTTATATCAAAATCTGATTCTTAGGAGAGTAAATTTAGGATTATAGGTTAATAGTAAAAAAAAAAAATGTTATTGTTTGTTATCTTGCTACCTAACTACTACTTATTGGGATGGGCAATTTAAACATTTCCTATGGAAAAAAAAACTGCGAAGTTCAACAAATCTCGCACAGCCAATATCGCCGGCAACAGCTAGAAATATAATATGTTCTAAAAAGGTTTGAATGAAATGATAAAAAATTACATAATGCAGCCTTACCAGAGAAACCAGATCAAAATGTATTCATCATAATTTAATAATACACAAAAAATATTAAATAATCATCTTGGCAGACAAATATGGTATATTTAGATATTTTAGATGCTTAAATAAAGCTGTTTTCAATTTATTATATTTTAATATATTGAATAAAAATACTTGTAATGTATAGTAAAAATAATATAAACGCAGTTCATATTTCGCACTTTCTACATTCATATTGCTTACCTTGTGACCATATGCGACTGTAGTATGTCCATATCTTTGAAATGGTACTAGATCAGATTTCAGGAAGTTAACAGCCACCCATCTCAACGTTGTGGTATTTAAAACATACACGGGTATGGCTTCCCAATCCTTGTACTCCTCAGTGGAACAGTATCCTCCAAAAGAATATACTTTTTTGTCGATGCACACCGCTGCATGATTGACTCGCAACGGGCCCCCTTCGACGTGCGCCGTCCATTTCATATTAGCGAATTTAAAATATATCAACAGGGCGGGACGATAGAACACGAATAAATTTAAGAAATAAATCCGTGCTACCGAAGCAAGAATTCAAGAATGATATAAAAAAAAATATTAAAAATATTATAAGCTGTCAGTGTTGCCACATAAAATTTTGGCAAAGTGGTAGAACAGGATGCAGAACTTGGTAGAATTCGAAATCAAATTTGATAGATCTGCCACCCCTGAACAGTACATTTTATAATAATGAATAATGATATTACATAAAATCAAAGATTTGGGTGTTTTTGAAGTAGGCCACAAATTAAAAAAAAAATTACATGTCGGAATTAGACATGCAAAGCCGTTATTAATGCAAACCATGGTAATTCACGGTTATTTACCGTAGTTAACAGTAAACATTGATCAGCTTTAACATAATATTTTCTTTTAAAACTAAAAAGTAGCACAAGGAGCCTTTGAGTGGTATTAAGAGCCCTATGCCCTAGGTGCCTTCGCCAGCAAAAGTAAGTTAACCTTTGCTTCGGCGCCGCCTGACCCAAGGCGCCTTGAGCGGTTGTTCCATTCACTGTATGGACGGTGAACTGTTGTAGTCAGGGCCGGCCTGACAACAACAGTTTACCGTAATAATATTATAGTAGATTACCGTAGAATATCTGTGACTGATAATTAAATTATAAATTTTAATTTATTTTAAATACCACGCGCGTAAGCTTTCAAGATCCTGTGAAAGACATGTCGACGGATGTCAATGTCAAAATCAAAATTTATTGAATTTACTAAGACACTGTGTGGTAGTGTGGACAATCGTTGAGTGTATGTGGTTCACACACATAGATCATTTGCATTCCGTTTTAAGTACGGTAATTAATTCACGTTTCATTACACATACGACATGGTTACATTCGAAATATTTTAACATGTTGGTAGATTTTAGGCTGAAAGTGGTAGGTTGGTAGAGTGGAGGCATAGTTGGTAGATCTACCAATCAGTTGCTAGATGTGGCAACGTTGTATTCTTCACAGCTATTCCAATTTTGACAAGCTATGGTTTTGTTTCGTTATTTCGTTATTTCATTGATTACAAAGTGACAGCTGTCAGCTCAGCTGCGTTCCGTTTTGTTTGTTTTTGAAAAGATAATGTCTTGGATCAAGGATACTATAGAAAAAACAAAGAGATACTATAGAAAAACAAAGAAAATTGTTTTTTATTTTTCTTACAACTACAAAACAGTACAACAAAAAAAAAATACAACCGAATTGAGAACCTCCTCCTTTTTTTGAAGTCGGTTAAAAATAAGGAACAAACAATAAAAAGTAGGTCTAAGGTAAACAGCGGTGGTTGCTCAGTTTGGATGTTGTGGAGTCTTAACATTGCTGTAAGAGTTCCACAGTGCTGGTTTACAGCGATTTTATAAATATTACAAAAAGCCAAAACACAAAAACAACGTTGAGCGTGTAATGGCGGTCGCCGTGCGCTGACGCAGGCGGTTGGCTCCACTACATTACCAAAGAGAATATTGTGCGTCAAATTCACTTCCGGCTAGTTCAGTTTGCTAGTTCAAGAAATTTAGAATTTTAAATAGAAATACAGATTTTTATGTGTGTGCTGTAGTGTGTTTAAAAAGATTGTTTTGAAAAAATGGTGTGTATTAAGTGTATCGTCGTGCCCTCGTGTGAAGTTGATAAGTGATGTGCGGCGTTTGAGCAGAAGGATATCCCATAAATAAACATAAATAAAAGGTAAGAAATATGATTAAATATGATAATAATACCTACATAAATAAGGAATGTACATTGCTGGGACTATTTTTTCATCTTGAAGATAAATTTCCAACATTGTTATTTGGGACTATGTAGGTAATTGTGTTTTTACGGTTTCCTTGCATTTTATTTGATTCTATATTTTTAATGTTTTTTTCATGAGATTTTAGATTTCTTATGCAGCTTTATATTATTAAGCTTGACAAATTGTCTAGATACTTAAAACTAAAAAAAAATATTCTAAGGCAACTTGAAATAAAACTAGAAATATTTAATGAAGTTGCAAATACTATAAACTGACCTATATAAGAAACTATCTACATTACATCCATGGGCATAAATTTTATGGCCGGGGTAGAATTTGTAAAAAAAAATATTGGAGGGCTTTACTATCGATGCAGAAGCTAAACATTGCAAAAATAATAGTCCATTCTATATTGTAACAACTTAGAAAACTTTTATTCCGAAACTAACCACGCAGGCGAAACCGCGTGCGAAAGTTTATATAAATACATTGATGCAAACCGTAAAGATCGAAGGCGATGACTGTCTGTATTTATGTAGGCTGTGGTTATAACGTTTCATTTCAACTAAACTCTAGGCTGCAGACAACTTTGGCCATTTTGTGGTCTAAAAGGTGTAATATCCACTTCATATACTTTCCCTTAGTAGTAAACAATAGAGTACAAATGAGAACATTTGTACTCTATTGTTTACTCCACGCACTTGATTTAGTTCTGTTTGCGTTTCTTAACTGATGCGAGAAACCGCGAGACAGTAAATGAGGACAGTAGTTTGCAACGTATGGTTGCCGCGCGAGTACTGCCGCTACTGTGTCTTCTTTTGTAAGTTTTTTTTCTTTTCTTCTCTTCGGCAGCACCACCGTCTCACCTTTACCCTGCCGCCAAATAGTAGTGCTTCCATTACTGTGTTCCGGTTTGGTGGTGAGATCAGGCCCTGAAATTACTGGTAGGTACATGAGGCATAACACCGTAGTCCTCAGCTGCAGCGACACATATATAATCTGCTTTTGTGGATTGTTGATGTCCATGGGCTGTACTCCACTTACCATCAGGTGGACTACACGTTCGTTCGCTGTGGGCGTAGAATAAAAAAAAAAAGTTTGTACAAATCTTCTGAATACGTTATACAACATAGACTGGTTTAAATTTAAATTTATAACATTCGTTCGTTAATCCTAGTTGTTATGCACCTATGCCACAATTAGAGGGTCTCGTTTGGACGAAGTACCAATGTTATGGTTACAAAACTCTTGTTGAGATAATAATACTAACCAACAGTTTTATTGTTATATAATTCAATTAGCAACTGAATAAAACAATAAAATGCAATTTAAAACTTTGCTTTTATAACACGCAAATCGGTAAGACAGCGTATCTTTTCGTTTCCAGGCTATAATCATCAATTTTATTGCAGTTCCACTGTTAAATTTGATGAATAATGAATTAATGAATATTAAACGGACTTTAATTCAAAAAAACTAAAATATATAAAAAAATTACTAATATTATTTATTTGAAAGTAACCCAAAACGTACCCACCCAGAACCTACATTAAACCCGCTGTTTGACCTGTAATTTCCATTACCCATATCCCAATAAAAGAACGTCGACGGACCTTCATTCATATTACGTAACGACTTCCAAAGTTAATGTATCTCACTGTAATATTGTACTTTTTTCATCAGTATGAGAGCAATAGGCGTGATCTTTCAACGCCAGGCGGTGTTAGGGCGCGAATCATTTGTTATTATTTCTCTCACGCCTCGAGTTTCCAAACAAATTGTATTGTAACTGACAATATGAGCGATTATTGTTCGATTTGATACAAATGTTCGGGCCGTGCTGTAAAATAATTTTGATGTTCACGAGTCAAGTGGTAGAAGAGTTTAGTAGCTAGGTTATATGAAGAAATATAAAAGAAAAACTTCAGTCAAATTAAGTACTCACCCAACTACTTTTTACAGAACGGAAAATCATTTGCGGGTTATGTATTTCACCTTCTAAAGTAATGCACGCAAATTATGAATTTGATGACTGGTTATATAAAATAAGTACGGTGACTTTTCCTTAATCAAACTTTTATTACCATTATAAGCTGCAGGCACCATTGGAATGGTAGTCCAACAATATCAACTCCTGATATTCTTCATGTTAAACTTTTATAATATCATAATATCGCGTCGATGTTGAACAAATGGCGATGTCTGGGGATATATCACCCATATTTCCCCTGCCCATGCGATCCAAACTGATAAGCTGCTAAGAATTTCCTGACAGAATATTCTGACTCAGCAATCGAACCAGATACGGCGCGGTAAGCGTTGGATCCTAGAACTCCTAGACTAACGCTTCAGAACTTCCATATCTCTACTATATCCGAATAAAAGTGTCCAATTTTCTTGGCCGTCGATGCGGGAGGCGTTGACATGTCGCATGATGTATAGAATCAGGAAGCGCAATGGCGATGACGGCCGATCTATAAATCATATCGTTCGGCAATCGTCCGACCGTCTGGCGAGTTTCCTCGTTTTTTGTCTGATCCTAAACCGTTAGCGTTTGTGATAGAAGGGTGGCGACACATGTTGGGATGTGGAGACCAATTGTGACTTGATAAATTGATAGGTACGTGCTTAGATACTAAGATTTAGGCGGTGGAGTTAGCTTAACTAATGTTTTTACTTTTACTTAGTTTATATATGATTCTGGGGCACAAGTTAAAAATAATGCTTTGAGAGATACAGGCAATAAAACTGCCTTAACTAGTGTTTTAAAATAATGCACACGTCATGTTATCTAGCAGTTGATATAACCAACCAATGGTAATTTAGATCTGTGTACTTTTTTTATTCGTAAGCGCGAGACAACAGCTAAAGCAACTTAAGACATCGTTTCAAAGTAAAGAATTATTGCAGGTTTAAAAAGTATTCAAAACTTTAAAAAATAATAACAAGACTCCACACCTCTCACTCCATTATAAAGCTCCACCGATTGGATGAATGCATTATAATCGGTTTGAAAAGCTTATTTGGATACGTTACACGCACCAGCCGTTTGCCTATCCAACACTAACATTTATCATCGGAATCCTATAAAAAGTAAACCGGAACTAATCCTTGAACCATGGGGCCCCCTCCCCTAATCTGCATATGCCAAGAAAATAATTTCACGCCCTAACCACAGCGACGTAGCGCCCTATTGTTGAGATTTTTATGTCGCGAGTTGATATGTGGATTTTTGAAGTGTGAAGTGTGACTTCTGATAGTATCTAATACTCTGTAGCTTTTCTATTAGCTAGCTTATGTTACTATTTGCAACTTCATTAAATAAATAGCTAACTTATTATTTTTTTAATTAGCATTTAGCCATGCTTAACAATCTAATACTAAGAACAGTCGAAGAAAGATTTTTTTCGACTTTCGAGCTCCTTATACTCACTAAACATAACATAACATAAGCAGAGGTGTACAACACCCACATTTCACCTGTTATGTTTAGGTCCCATAGCATAGGGGGTGAGCTTATCGCCAGTCACCAGGCACAACTCTAAGCTACGAGTATGATAAAACCTATCCGAATCCTAATCATCATTGGAAATCCTTACTTATAAGTTTTGCTTCGGTTGTTTTGTATTTACTGAAATAACTACTTGAGAAAATACATTATGATTAATTATATTGCCAATACGACAGTAATGGTAGCTTAGGTGCTACCAAGAAAAAAAACTGTTATCAGTAGTTTAAAAGTTATAAGATAAGAAAAGTTACTATGTTTTTTTTATTCAGCCAATACATATTACTCTTCAGGACCATAAAACTAAAGATATATAAAGTGCCTAAAATATTTCATTTCAACCTTTCTACACATAAATATAGTACGTTATTTTTACTACAAAATACGTAAGTAATCCATATCCCAGGACATAACACGGGTTGAGAGCGTAATGTGACATCGCGCGACATAAAGGAGCGAATGTGTCTAGTCGACGCCTCGATCGACGTTATTGATACACGGAAAAGATTTCTCTTTGATAGTTGCGGTCGTGCGTTTTGACGCCGAGATTCTTGAAGTAGGGATGGGAGGGAGTGGCGTATCGATAGCCATAAGTTCAGATACCTAACTAATGTTTGTAGTCGACAATGATATGAATGTAACATTACAGCACCTGCGTAGCCATGAAGTCGTAGCAGTAGTGTAGCAGTGGCGTATTCCCGACGTAGCAGTGGCGTAGTGAGTTGCGTAGCAGTGTCGTAGCGTAGTGTAGTAGCGTAGTGAGTGTCGCAAAATTGTATTTCAACAATTAAATCATCAGTCTCAGCTCAATATTATAGTATTGTATTTCTAATTTGAGTAACGTTGGGCTTGAGGGAGGGGAGAGGCAACTTTTGGTAGCTTTTTTTTTAATATGAAAACGATAATTTAAATAGTGTACTTACCTATCCTTGATATCAGAGATTTAAAATCCTTTAATAATTAAAAACGTCATAACTCGTCGCGTAAAACGTGAACTGTGGACGTGTAACGAATGCATACAAAAATACAAAATATTGTTTTGTTTTAAACAGATAAGTGTTAAAAAGGTTCATTCAAAAGAGCCTTTTTATCCCCATATCGATGATGTCTGTGCTAGGAACCTCCGCTCTTCCATATCAAGACTTATACAGTAAACAATATATTTAAGTAAGTGTAATCAATTTGTAGCGTGACAATGGTAAATTCATA
Source organism: Hypena proboscidalis (assembly GCA_905147285.1). Classification (NCBI taxonomy): domain Eukaryota; kingdom Metazoa; phylum Arthropoda; class Insecta; order Lepidoptera; family Erebidae; genus Hypena; species Hypena proboscidalis. The sequence continues at coordinate 7,871,187 of LR990132.1, forward strand.
ACTCACATATATCATTTAGCTACTTAAACTGGTAGGTGGTACTAGTAGTTAGTATATCAGAATGTTTATTTGCGATTCATCGATACATTACTAGCCAACGCACAACACAACCCTAATATACCATAAGACCGCGTAACGTTCCCCACGCAGCGCCACATTTATTGATGGACTTTGGGAGTTTTCAATATTATGGCTACTTTACATATCATATGGAGAGTTTTATTACGATTTCGCATTTGCCGCCTGATGGGAGAAACGATTTCAGCATCATACCGAAATAAGGGGATTTGTTGTACTTTGGTTACCAATTCATAAATATCCAAAGGTCATGCCAAAGAATCTTACTATGTTTTGCACTATGTATGAGTTGTGATTCATTCGATTCAATCACAAGTAACAACAAACTTTAAATACGTTTCCATCAATCAGTACGTATTTTCAAGAATTACAGATTTACTGTTGTCTGTAAGAGATTGCCTTAGTTGCGATATAAGACCGCCATTTTAACTATATATTTTCTTTTTATTTACCTGGTGTGCAATAAACTTTTTTTATTATTATTTACAGTTAATCGCATCGGAGAACTAAGATATTTGTTTAAGATATTATTATGCCTCCTGTACCACTAACTGTAATTGCCAAGAATTGCCAAGCTTATTAAAGCCACGAAAACTAAAATACATTAGTGCTATGGTAGTGGTATTTGGGGATCAGCATCGTGCAAAGGCCTCTACGCCTCTTCCACGTTAAAAAGTGTGTCGAGCAGAATAATAGCATTTTAGCTAATATTTCAGTACTCTAAAAAATTGGCTCCATATTTTTATCATATCCATATCGCTGGACGTTTATTCGCTATTTTTTCGCCATCCAAACCTACGCGGCAACCGTATGTCATTTTTATGTGGCCACTTTTCGACATTATATTCCTTTCTATTGTGGTAAAGGTGCTCATAGGGATAAGGGCCTTAATATACGATTATCGGTGGCACTCACTATTGTGCTTGACCTATTCAGTGAGTTATTGCCCTTATCGCCAATGATAGCTCAATTTCGAGATTCTTTTAGAGTTTAGGATTAAATAAAGTATCCTGATGGCACTGGATGCTAGATAATATGAAAGATTTATTGTAATACCGTTTGAATTATTTTTTTTACTTAATTGATTAAGTTAGCCATCATAAAGTTTATTAGATAGCTTCGGTCAAGTTCCATTAATACACATCGCCGCAAGTTTTATACAAAGGACCAACTATCAAGAACAGCGACAAAAACACAGAAATCGACCATTACGAGCAACTCGCAACTTCTTAAAACATCCTTATCCAAAAGACACATAAAAAGCAGACATCGTTTTTCTTTTAAAAAACTCTCTCATTTGCCTATCAATAGTGGTTGAGGCAGATCTGACCGTAATAAATGTCGTACTTTATGGCACTTAGGAAAAAATGCAAGGGAGCCATTTTACATTTTGCCGGTGACCGGGGAGCTATGTCGAATTACGCATTTCGAGTAGCCATTTCCTCGGGGAATTTTAAATATTTTTCGTTTGGAAACATCGGGTTTTTGCTGTTGATTTACGATGTTTACTATAACTATAGGCTGCGTGTCCAAACAAAATAAAAAATGTAACTTATTTCTTTATCTTATATTGAAAGTGCTTGGGGTGCAATTTGAATTGACTACTTTGGAAACGGTTGTTTTGCTGTCGACATATCTAATAGCTGAAGTTGTTTTATTTGCTAAGGAAGACGACAAGTAAGATTTTATAACTATTTATAAATATGAATCGAATACATTGATGTCTACCTGATGGTAAGCGGTAAAACTATGTAGTTTAAAACTAGTTCTAATTTATGTAACAAAAAGTTTCCACGATGTTTTGCGTAGGTAGGCTTATTTGCAGCGTATAAAAGATAATAGAGATATTATTGAATGAAATGATCAGTAGCTGTAATAATACTCCAAGTCATCACAAGAGTTGACAGCTTGCCAACTGCAAGTGATCAATCAAAGACTTAAGCTCCCCACGGCAACTACCGAAAGTGTTGCAAAAATTCAAATTTAATCGGAGCGAGACGTGGTTATCGCTGATGCCACCGCATTAATATACTTCTATATTCATAGTTATAAACTTTATACGGACAATACAAATATGTATTGCAAATAGTAGAAAATACAATTATTTACTTATTTGTTGTTGGAAGTGTTTAAAATGTCAATTATTCGTACTTAATAAAGCTTTGATGAAATTCATTTTAGAGGTATACCTTTTATATGCGACAAAGTGTGTGTAGATACGGACTAGGAGCTGCTATTTTACTTATTGTACGTTTCTTTATTGGTTTGAAGATCCATGCTAACAAAAGACTAGATCATGAATCATACATTTACATGGGTTTTGATAGATTGGTAGATGGGGTTTCATGATGAATCTCCTTACAATCGAAATTAAATCAATGCAAAATTAAAATATAGCATACCCAGCTTTTTTTTGACATATAATAATTGAAGAGGGTTACCAGGTTTCAAGAAAGTAAGAGATGGAATTCAACATTGCACAAAAGTCGGCTTGCTAATATTTGTTTGAGATCACTTCCCTTTCTGAGATTTACAGTAGAGTGGGTGAATATTAATGAAATTTTTTAAAATATGTCCACTATATTAAAAAATAATATCTTCTTAATTTTCTCTTTGGCCAAGAGTTTTGGCCATTAGAAGAAAATTATATTCAGCTGTAACCAAGTTCATGAAAAAGTTTCTATCTACTGATAACCTAATCTTGTTGTTCAAAACACATCTATTCACACTTTCCGAAAATTAATCACCAGTTTTTAGCCAAGTTTGTCTTTTTCATAAGAAAGTCTCAGAGCTTCAAGTGTACGTGGAAATAAGCACCGAAAAAGAAAAATCCTTTAGTAACTCGAGTGAGCACGTGTGCCTGATTCGTAATTTAGTTAAGCTCGATCATTGAATTATGTAGGTATTGGAGCATCTGGAATTTAAGTATACCGAAGCCCGAGATTACGGTGACACAATATTTGCAGGCAGTGAGTGTGTGTATGAGATAAAAATATTCTATTTATTATACCACCGCCGAGGTACATTCAAAATCGTGACGCGTTGACATCCGACTTCTCCGCGTTTCCAAACACGTACTCAAATAGGGTTGAACTGTAGGGTTAATAAATAATATATTGGTGTTTGTTGTGAATATGTATGGAGGGAGAGGATATTCGATATGTAAGTTTCTAGTCTCACTCACTTTATAGACTTTATGACTTTTGCTCTATTGTGTTTTTCATTTTTTTGTTTTTTTTTTACATTAGATAGAACGCCAGAAGCAATAACACTATTCAATGGTCCCAATGACAAGGCCAAATACACACATTCACTCACACAAGCACACCCAGTCTCAGTACAAATCTTTGTGAATCACACAAAGATTAGTCCCATGTGGGGATCGAACCCACAACACCAGTGCAGTGGAGAGCGGCGAGGTGACCGCTTAAACCGCTTTTATGTTAATGTTAGTAACACTTTGATTGTGTTTATACCTATGCTTTGAGTAGCGTTCCAATCAAAAATTAGATCATAGACATTAACAAACAACAGCTGTGAAAATTATATCAACTAGAGGCGAAGCTCTTAAATTAAACTCTTCTTTAGGGATTGCAAACCTTTACTAATATTGTAAGTATTCATTTAAAATTGAGGATTTTTTTAAGCGACTGCAACACACCAACATCCGGCATAGAACAAAACTCTACTACTATAAATAAAAAAATAAAAAAAAATACTTTTATAATTAGTCTATTCATTAAAGAAGGCAACGATTAAATAAAAAGCTTCGAAACTCAAACAAAACGATTACATTGCCAGTATTTTCTGACTACGATTGAGTAATTAAAAAGTAAAAGGAATATAAACGAATAACTGGTTGTTAATTGGCAGCCCTGTATCATATTTGGCGGGATCACGCGTCCGCCCCTGTCACGGTACGTACTCGTATCTATACACTCAATACGTGTGAGAATGAATAATTTTTCATCTATTCATCCATTAAATATGACGTTTTCTCCCACATCTACTATCAGAACTATCGGTAATATTACTCATACTATAGTCGTCTAAAGGGATTTCGTTTGTTTTTATGTTACTTAGCTCTTTTATCCTTTTCAAGCTTAACCAACTACTTTCTTATTTATTTTAGTGTCCACTAAGTAATGAAAATTAGCAAATAAGTAATTAAAAAAAATGCATTTTTGTTTTCTGCAGATCTTCGATTTATTCAGTGAGAAATAGTTTCAGCAAATCAATCAATTTAATCATCGTAAATCGGTATATAATCTCACCCCTAAACCGGAACACTTGCAAGCGTCATTATTTGGAGGCACGTCAGTGGAGCGTATTCCTCCTTTGAGTTCGTTCAATAGCTCTTTCACATCTTAATATAATATACACTTCCATATTAATCGTTAAGAATCAATTGCAACAGTTTAAAGGTTTATATTTTGCTTCATTCACAGCTCAGTTTGTTTACAACGTCCGCGTCGTCGGTAAACGACCGCGTCACACTTTCACAAGCCTGGGGGAATACAAAAATAAGTGTAGGACCCAAAGTACACAAAGCCACAAAAAATCTAGTGTGCAACTTAAAAAAAAATACACGAGACTATTCAGCGTAAAAAGTATCATTCATACTGCGGTCAGCGGCGACTAAGCCACCTCGCAAACTCAAAAGAGCTTTGACTTCAAAGCGTCGGGGAATAACTGGCAACACCAAGAGAATGCAAAATAAACTGGCAACTAAGGTAAGAGTGCAAAATAAATGCAGCAACAGCGGATTACACAGCCATTGGATCAAAAGAGAGGCAGGGCGTGAAGTGATGAAACTCGTAAAAATAATAAAGTCCCCCCTTACGAGTGCATGGGACTATTCTGGGATCTTGAGGCGATCAGATATGCGCCACTGATCAGCTGACCTGCTCGTCTACACTTTGTCATGTCGGCTAGTTAATAGAGCCTTGCTTACTGGTCGCTGGTGACGCTTGTACGGCTCGGGAAGTGTAATAAATTATGTAAAAATCTAATCATGCTTGTAAATATCAGACGTTTACATGATACGGAACATAAAGTAAAGTATAAAGTTTTGGATTGAATGGGCACAAACCTTAAATTGCCTATTTTTAATAAGTAATTTTTTTTTATTAAATCTATATAAAAATGAAACCCGTTTTCCGTTGTCACGACTAGGCATAAAAACGGCTTGACCGATTTGGCTGATTCTTTTTTTTATAGTTTTCTAATACTCTGTACAAGGTTGTTACGGGAAAAAAAAAAAAAAAAGTATTCATTTTTATATGGAGGATATTATAGATTCCAGTTCAAATTGAATAGGCACGCATACATAAGATAGGTCAGCTATACAAAATAAAATAGTGCATCAAATTTACGCTAAGGCGGTACGAAGTTTGCCGGGTCAGCTAGTACGTTTATATATTATATCGTCTGTATAGGTACGTTAAATTTAAACACATTTTGTTATGATAAATGAAATAGGATTGGATAGATTAATGTTTCTTGGTATGGTAATGATAAATGCGAAAAAAATATTGAAGCTCTGGGTTACATAACTAAATACTTTGATATGCAATTTTTCGTAATATACCTGACAAACTGAAACTAATACTACGTACGGGCAACTGTTCAACAGAATACAGATTCGTATCGTTCTCTTTGCTCGTTGCGTGTCAATATTGGTCTCGAGGGAGAGACGTATGACTTTTACATCAAAAGCAAAACGACTCAAAGCGAAACACTAGCATTTGCATCATTTTGATGAGTACGCAGTTAGAGGTGTCGGTACGAGGTGAGCAAAGGGACTACTAAATGGTCTGTGTAAACAAGCAGCGTGAAAAATTCAATGTTGATTCAAGGTGAGGAAAAATCTTGGTGCAGGAAGTGAGAGAAAATATACAAGTTAATCATTATATAGAATTTTAATCCGTGTTTATTTGGTATAATTAAAGATTTTTGGAGGTTAGGTCATATTCTTAGTAGTTAGAACAAAATAAAAAAATAAATTGACTTGTGTTCTGGATGAAATGATTTTTATCATTCTTATTTTTTACCACCTATTAGAAAGAGCGACATCTGGTGGCTGAGTTTTCAGTTATATGCCTATTTTTTAAACAAAAATCAAATGATAGTCGAGTGAACAAGTAAGACGGTAGAGGGACAGAACTACGCCGTAGAATACAGCATCCATAAGCGGTAAGTCCCACAAAGCAGCTTTGAAATCAAATTAGTGGAAACATTAATTATCGAAAGCGCAGCGGTGGCACCTCGCATTGTGAACAAATTTAATTTGCTAGTTAGAGCTCCGGTAAATGCACGAAACGCCACTGTAGGGGCGAACCGGCGTAGCGGCGAACTAGCGTATTGATGGCGTATTGGCGTAGGTACACCTATCGCATTATTTACTGCACTTTGGTGAAAACCATTGTAATTAATCGGTTTACAGTCTGCGGTTTTTGTGTTCAACTTGCATTATTCGTGTTTAGATGTGAAAATAACGAAAAGATGCTTTATGTTTAGGAGGCGTGGGAGAGCTGTTCCGCGTAGTGAGGGAAAATAATTCATTCTTATTGTCTCTGCTCCTAAGTTAATCCCAATCCAAAATAAAATACAAACATACCCTTAAGCTCGAGCAAAGTAATAACGCTTTTGTACTATCAAACCGAATAAATGAATGGAGAATAGAAACTCGTACAAGACGTAATTTAAAATGGTGTTTTAGTTTCACAATTCACTCCTACATTATTTTTTAGACTTATTGCGAGGGTTCAATTCCCGGGTAGCGCAAAAGTGTTAGTATTTGGGATTTTCAGCGTTAGGTTAAATAAAATAAATGTAGGTAAATTATATATAACTGCTTCATTAGTCTAGTGGTTAGCGTATGCGCCTCACCCCGCGAGGTCTTGGGTTCTATTCCCTGGTCGGGCAAAGTGTTATTTGTGAACTTTCCATCAGAAAATCCTCTATAGCAGCACGGAGTTGGAATTGTGCCCGGTGGATCGCAATAGGCTAAACATCTATCACATGGGCCCTAAGCATATAAGGTGAAATGTGGGTGTTATACACCTCTACCACACCCTTCTGGGTTATATAGGCGTAATGTTATGTTATGTTTTTGATGTTATTATTATTTTTTACACTTTTTTTTTAATAGCAGGATTTATACAGCCTTGATGTAAGATACAACAGTACTGACTGTAGAACTTTGTTTCTTAATATATTTCCTATATCTTATGGCATATATCTGATAAACCATTATACATAATATGGGCGTGGAGTTTAAGTCTGCATGCAACTGATGTGATTACATATCATCAGAGGAACGTGGGTGAAATACTTCTTGTATAATTAACATGCTCTACTTCTTTGTAACCCGCTGCATATTCAATAACATAGATTATATTTTATTGCGTAATGGTGTTCTAGTGGAATCTATGTGATCGAGGAGTCCGTGCATATTACACGGTGAATGTTTCTTTAAAAAAAAATCTGGATTCGGTCTCCACGCTCGAGGCCCCCGATAGAAGCTATGCAATAGCTTAAAAACCTTCCTAGTAATAAGCAAAGACAAATCACTAATATTCTTGTTAACTCTCTCCAGCTAAGCTTTATTCGCTTGTGTTAGGAAGTTCACATCCGTGTTGTAGTGGCCAGGCATCGAACTCACGACCTCTCGATCGTAAGACCGATGCCTTATCCAATCCGCCGCGCACGTTTCCTCTAAAGACACTATGGTGGACGTTGGATCTGTAAACTGACATAGCTACATAAGAAACTATGGACAATCTTATGTTGAGTACATACATTCGATATTACTCTAAAATTTTACTCCGGTCCTTTCGATCCCCACTTGTGACAAATCTTTGTGTGATCCGCAAAGATTTGTTCTGAGACTGGGTGTGTTTCTATTAGGCATTGTAATTGGCATCATTGGATAGTGTAATTGCTTTAGGCATTTGAAATTATAATTGCTCCGAAATGAGTAAAAATTCATGTGAGGACAGCGAACCGCACAATTCGAAGGCTCGATAAAAAACATAGGATCCTTTGCAACGAATGGGTGGACGAAAAATCATGGCGTTATGTTTTTGATGCAGTAAAGCTCTATGTGAGCTTATGAGGTTAATGTTTGAAAGTTGTGTTCTACAAACAAAATATTTCGGTAAATAAGACTGGTGTTTCGTTAGGTAAATTTCATCCATGTTTTTACTTTTGTGGCGGTAGAATGAAAATATCTATCACCTAGCGGTAATGGCGATAATCTTTCAGTAATTTCAGAAGTTCACAATCAAGGACAAAACGCAAACAATCCACATGAACTCTACATTATTGTTGCAGAATTACCTACCTATAGCTGGCAAAAGTAACAAAATAATCTAAAAATCGTTTTTCTGATTACTCTTCTATTGCTCTCAAACCCACGTAGTCATCAAAACTTCGTCGTCAAGGGAGAAATAATTTGATTTTTTTTTAAAAACGTCCCATCAAATTTGTAGCATTCGATTTAATATTAATATCTATGCAAAATTTTCACGTTTCACAGCGGGGATTACAGTTGTTGAGCGTCGCATCGGAAAGTTACGGCTTTAATATAAAAATAAAGTTTAACGAGAATGCGCAGTCTGTTGCAGCTTCCCAATGTTGAGCTCGATTTATTGCTCGGGAAAGACCATTTGTTTCCGATACTTTTTTGTGGGCTAATCCCCCTGTATCTCTTCATTTTTTCCACAAAAGCTGGCCGTTTTCACAATTAACAATGCTGTGGTTTCGATTGTTAGCGGGTGTGGCGTTTTGGTGGTGAACGCCTGTTTGAAATGTAACAGCAATGTGAGTTCGTTCGTTTTTTTTGTTATTAGCGGTGTTGTTTTGTTCTGCGGTTCTGCTTTGATTTGGGTGATTTTTAATGATGAATATTTTGTTTAGTATCGATTCTGAAAGTTATTTTGCAATGGAGAAGTTTACTGTCAAATGTCTGTTCTACAGACTCATCACCTGAGCGACGACGTCTGGTGGCTGATCTTTGAGTAATTTTGTACTTTGAGTATATTAACATTTAATATCTTGGCAATAAAATTTAATATTGAAGCATGACAACTATAAAATCATATTCAACATAATCTAATTGAAACCGATGGTACTTATATTTTATTTTTTGTTTTATTCATTTGTTAAATTGTTCTAAGATCTAACTGTAAAAAGGTTTTAATATAAATGGTACTGAATAAATATTTAATTTTTCCCTTGCTTCAAAACTTAACATCATTACTACAATTATTTTGATTAGTACATTTAACATTTAAGTACTTACCTACCCTTATAAAATAAGAAGTTCTATTATCTACCATAGTAGTTATTTCTTAACTATTTGTTAGAACACCAAAAGGTTGATTGTTATCAAATTCAGCGACAGACGCCCACTTATTTCAGTCGTTAAAAGTAATGCTACCAATTAGCTATATGTAGTATAAAATGAGTGTTGTCTAGGGGTTAAAAATACTAGAAGTAACATAGTTGCTAATGCACACATTTACCTTAAATAACGTACAATTAAAAACCAGCCGGATGTCCAAAGAATGGATGAACGATTCGCATTCCACAATGATGATGTTTACTGAGGTATAACTTGATTAGTACATGCTAAGGGCGAGAGATGGCGTTAGTAGATACGATGCTTACTCCTTTCAAATAAGTATCTCTTGTGAATGCTGTAGATTTATTATATTCATATTATAAACATCTTAATAGGGAAGTTATGTCTAAATACTATGGTTGTACTAGATTTGTGTAATAAAAAAATGCTTCTTCGTGTTTTATTCGCAGATTTTTTTTGACTTATGCTTCCTAGAAGTAAAAACAGTTATTCATATCATAAAGAAATAAAGCGTCAGTTTTTTTTAAATTGGACTCTATTTAAATAAGGTAATTGTATTACTGAAACTGTTTTTATCTCAAACCATTTTATATTGAAGTCCCTAATCAAGAAGTTAAAATGTTATTAGTAATTACTAACTGATACCTGAGCACTGAAAAGTTGAAAGTACCAAATAAAAGACAGTGAAAAAATATGTTATACATCAATGCTTATCTTGAACTATAAATATAAAAGATAAGTCGGTCCACACAATTATTAATCACAAAATATGTTGTGAAAAATCTGAGTAGGTACATACGTCACATCAACCTATACATTTCCAGTATAAACTGCTCTGGCATTGTAAGAGAAGCCTTCACAACGCGAGCCCTATACAGGCAATGTGTAGGATGATGTGTGGCCGTCTGTAGATACCTTAATGCAGATAAAGCGTGGTCTTATTAATTTGTTTGTCTGTTGATAATGAGAAGTGGAGATTATCTGCTTCGGTAAAATATTCCGCGATTAAATCTACCGGGTATGCTTCAGGTCAACATTGGTATTTTCGATCTCAGTCTACTTAATTGTAGGTTTATAACTGTTTGTTTGTTATATTTAAAAAGGTTTTCAAGCAGGCTGTAATTCAGAAATCTATTATTTCATAATATCAACATTACAAGAAACGTAGAATTTATTGTATACTAAGAAACAGATGAAAAATTTATGGGAATCTGCGACCCCTGCAAACCGGGCAACTACTTTTGACCACAAAGCTACGGTCTCTTGCCAGGACTCTAAATTTCTCAACTGTATGTTCCGTCATTACGTGACATTTATTGTATGTTTAACAAAATATAAAACACAGTAGTAGTAACAAAATATTGTATTATCATTGTATTTCCATTGTCATTTTTTATTATTTTTACCTACAACTAACCTGAAAAACGCTGAATAATTCTAAATGCTAATGAACAGTTGTCAAATTTAGCAAAAGTCATAAAATATAAAGACTTGAAAATCATTTCCTATTCACACTTAGTATACCTTGCCAATTCTCGAAACAATTTTATATTGATTACGGTGTTTCTATGAGTAATAAGTATGTGTTTACAAAAGAAAAGTATATATGTATTAGTATCAGTTATTCTAGTACCCATAGTACAAGCTCTGCTTAGTTTGGGACTAGATGACGATGTGTGTGAGTTGTGAAATATTTATTTATTATAATATCTTCTCAAGTTTACAGTTATGTTTATGTTAAACATAAGCAACACTAACATTTTGGGTATTTTTGCCACTTTTTGTTTTTACTCATGACGTTAAAATGCTTTAAAAAAAGAAATAAAATAAAACCAGTTCTTATACAAAAATTATTTAAAATTTTGTGTATTTTGTCGTGATTTACCACTTATTGTTTCGTCTTACGACGTTTCAAATGCATTAAGTAAAAGGAATTAAAAAAAAAAACAGATTTAATACAAGTATCGTACCGTGGTACTCTCTGATCTAAATACTGTTTGTTCATAAGAATAACCGTCGTTCATAATGTTCAAAGCTCACATATGAGTAGGGAGTCATGAGACTGTATCTACGGTAAACACGGGACTTCCGGTAAATTAAAGTCTCATTATCACCTACAGATTGAAAAAAAAAGTTTATTATACACTTTCGGCACCAGAATGTCCTGATAGAGTTGAAAGATTAAGGGAAGACCTTTCATGAAGCTTTGAGGATGTACTTTTACTTAGGTATAAATAAATGAAGTAGGTGCTAACCAAGTGTGTCAGTTGTTTTCATTTTGTAAGATTGGGTTCCATTCCCGATCAAGACAAATCTTCGTGGTTGTCTTGGTCTGGGTGTTTCTATGTATATTATACAGTATGTATTTACAAAAGAAAAAGTAAATATGTGTTAGTATCAGTTATTTTAATAAATAATAATTTATTATTATCTAGAGTTAAAGTTATTTTCATTCATGTAAAGAAAACAGATTTAAGTAAAAAAAAAAGTAAATATGACTGAGAAAAACAACTAAACATCAAAGTACAGGCAATGTTTGTACACATTTTTATAAGACACTTATTTTATGACTTGATTTATTTATTCACAGTCCAAAAAATTGGGACAAAAATGCTATTAAATTTTATTAGAATTAACTAAATAGCATAGGCCATATAATGGTAGTACGTATTCGCCTTAACTTGAAAAGCATTTAATATACCATTTTCCAAGCTCAGTGTTTCAGTTGGTAAATATAGATAACATTGTTCTTTGTTCGTACCACTGTGCAGGCGACATCATTATCTTTGATATATGATTGATAATCGCACAAAATATATATGTTTTTACATAAGTTTTATGTAGAAGGACATGTTGTTTGTAATTATTTAGCTGATGGTGACGTGAAAATTAGTACCTCCCTACGATTAACATTTACAATGTTTCATAACTCATAACATCTTTTATGGTTTTCATATTGTAATTTGTCTTTGCCTACGTTAATTGGTTTTTATAGATTCATTTTATAGAATAATAGGATATCTGCGATACGAACTTTTAGCGATCTATATCACAAAATATTATTACGCAAATATTTTAACAAATACCGACAAATACAGTTACACATTTATTTAGTTTTATAATAAGTGTTTTACATTGAAACTTGTACTAGGGTAAAAATTGTAGTATCAGAAGAGATTTCCAATATCTTTGAATTTAACCTAGAATCTTATTTACTATTCCTCTAACTTAGTAGAAAAGTCTCTATCAACGCAAATATTAATGTAAAATCACAGGTAACAATAAGTTATTTGTACAACAAGAGAGTAAAGTATTTATTTTCTTCGAGTGCTAATTTTGAGTCCCGTATAAGCGAAAGATTCTATAGTAAAATCACGAGCGCGCAGTGTGTGATTCTTGTTTAGAATCCTAAGCGTAATGAGGGAATGAAAGGACGAGATGTTAATAACTTTGATCTCGGGTCGAACATACAACTTTTCACATCAGCAGCTCTAAAAGGCGAGCAGTGAGCAAAACTAAATTTTGCTCCGAGAGTGAGAAAACCTCGAGGTGAAATTAACTTTTGCTCACTGAAAGGACTCGTAGCAAAATCTAATTTTGCTCAACGTTTTCACACAACAAAAACACCTTTTGGAGCTGCTGAGGTGAAAACAAAATTAACTGCTTTAAGAAGATTTTTGATTTGAAGAAAACATTACAATAGCTATGGGAAAACAACTTCGCGTTGTCTTGTCTCTTGAATAGCTACGATTTTCCTTTAGCAAAACTCCAAAGTCCCCCATAGTTTTGTGCTAAACATAGCTATTATGCGCAAGTTTTTGTAACTTTGTTAAATAGGTCAGTCCTGTAAAACCTGACCTAACAATAGCAAGTTAACTACTTAAGTTCTGGAGCAAAACTTAGTTCTTACGTATCGTTATTATAATCCATAGTAACTTGGCTTCATGAATGGATCATACCTTACGTGGATTGATTTGGTACTACTAAAAAAAAATAAAAGAAAAAGGTAAATGACTTAGGCCCTTTTCACAATCGTCAAGTAAGAGCTATTTACCAAATAATTAACCGAATATTAAAGTGACACATTTCTGCTGTCGCTTCTTCAATTTCTATGTGTTTATTAGTTATCCTTAAAGTAAAGTTAACTTGGCGGCTGTGAAACAGGTCCTCATTGCAACAAAATAAATAAAAAGAAAAAAATTGTAAACAGTTGATACTTACTTCAAATGTGCCTCTAAATAATGTGTAATGTACTTAGGTACTAGTAATAATGTCGAAAAATGTATAATAAATAACTTAGTTTGTCCATTAAAGACTTACTTGTAAGAAATATCCCAAGTAACTGGACTTAACATTTTAGACCCAATCCTTCTTGAATTAACAAAGTTACCTTAGCAGTTACAGTTTAAATTTAAACTTCAACACTCAAAAACGCGAAATACATAGCTATTCCCTTAGACGTATAAAAATACACATTGTACCTACTTGTTCCGTGGTTCATACTATTTAGGTACAACAAAAATAAACCAAACGTCCCCTCCTCCGATGTCCTTTTAATATTATCCTTAGAGGCTAGACAGACAGTCCGCAGTACTGCCTAATCGTATTTTCTTCCCCTCTGTCGCCTGTTACACTTGTGTTGGTTTTATATCCTGTAGAACGGAGGTCAGCTATCAAAGCATTGTGTAGGTAGTACTAAATTAAGAGGGAACAATCTATAGCGTATTGCAGTTATTTATTTTTTATAGACATATCATTGCTAAAACACTCAAATGCATGTTTTTTCGTGCTAATTCTGTCAAAATTGTTTAAATAATTAATTGATTTACATACACAAACTGAAACTTACAAACAAAAAGTTAGTATTTCAAATAATAATAATATATAATAATATCTATAAAATAGATAAAGAAATATCTAATAATATTCAAGTTGCGAACCAATTACCAAATTATTAAAAAAGGCGGTCGGGAGTATCCCCTTAAAGTGTCAAATAGAATTTAATAAACTGAAATAACTTTTCATAAACTTATTCCACAACTTTATATTAAAACGTTTTAGGTAGAGTTTTTGTTTTTTGGAGTTTTTGTTCTACTCGAGTTGAGTTACAAAAACAAAAACTCTACTAAGTAATAAATGTAGTTGAGGTGCAGCTAGCACCTCAACTACATTTATTACTTAGTAGAGTTTTAGCTGCAGCTAGCACCTCAACTACAGTAGTAGAATTTATCTAAGTTTGACGGAAGAGACACCACAGTTTCACCATTGACTTCAATAGTTATTTCCTTTTACTTCTTTTTATCAATTTTGAGTGCATGATTAGCGTAGTCGCTTAAGCGGTCGCCTTGCCTCTCACCTCTGCGCTGGAGGTGAGGGTTCTAATCCACACGGGACAAATCTTTGTTTGATCTTTAAGATATTTTGTTCCGTCTCTGGGTGTGAATTGTGTGTGTGCTGTACACTATACAGGAATAAGACAGTGTGCGAGCGTCGTATTACTAATTTTCCATACATGTAGCTTAAAGTCTGGAGAACCTGTAGACTACTTTTAATCGACGTATATTCACGGGCGGAGCCGGAATTGAAAGCTAGTTATCATTTTTCCAACTTAAACCTATACTGGTGGTAAACTTTTTGACAAGCTCGAACCAATACTTCATGCATTGTTGCCCTCAAAAGCTCTGCAACATTCAAGTGTACCTAAAAATATTGCTCAAAAGCATTGTGAACCCTGTGAACATTTGTGCCCTTTTAAATAATTAAGTAAAGAAACGGTTCTTTTGCACAAACAATTGATTTATACTCAGCAAAAACAAAACACAAAACACTACATGTCTATATGTAGGATTCGATACCAATATTAAGAATAATCATTGAAAAACACCCCGGACAAAGAACTTCAGAAAGACCAATATAAGCAAACACCCCTAAAAATACTAACAAACCTTATCACAAAGTCATAGAGTCCATTTTTTTCTAATTTACTTTACCAACAGCGAAAATGTTAAGATTGTGTGGTGTATGGAACTTATAGAAGTGTTTTGGAAGTTCGATGGTTGAGGTGGCTATTGTTTTGACACTCTAAAGTACTTTGTATTGTAATAGTAATAAATAGTAATGAGTACCTATATACTTATGTGTCATATGCCTATGTATATTTTTGAAGATGGTAGAGCGCTTTGTGGTCAGGCTTATGGTAATCACTACTCATTTTAATAAATTTTCGCATCAAAAGTCAACTGCCAGGTTTACGTTTTCTCGAATTGCTTTTTGAACACTCGTAAATTAGGTTCGAATTATATCAGACAAAGAAAAATCTCAGGATATTGTTATGATGTTTATAACTGACTTAATAGCTATACCTATAGGTATAAAAAGTTTCATTTACATAGCTTTTAAACTATAGATTCTATTGATTGTATAAAAACCACTGATTTCGTCACCGACTCACTGATGATCATGTCGTCATCATCTGTAGTGCCTAGCTGAAATTTGGTAAAAATGAAGGTATTATTAGTACACAAACAACAAAAAAACAATGTTAGAAATTTTATTCCCAACCCCTTACCCATAATAGGAGATGAAATTTTGTATAAGACTGCTGCAAATTTTGGTGGTAGTACCTATACCTATGCATATCTCATTTGTATGTCTGTATATTGACAAAGGGACTCCTTGTTATAAATAATAAAATTTGAGGGTATGGTCTCTACCATACCCCTGAGGCTCTCCGGAACTTACATAAAGAAGTGAAATCTTACAAGACATTTTAATGTAAAATTTTGAGATTACAGAATAAAGGCAGACGTAGTGTACCGAATACGAAAAGTGAAGCCGCCAACGCTTGTGCATTCTTCTTTGTGTGCCGTTGTGCCGGATTGCGCAATAAGCATGCCAGGTTTGCTTGTGTCATGGATTTTGTATTTGCTTTGTGGTTTCACTTTGTGTGTTCGATACATTCCATCTGCCTTTATTCAACAAGGCTCGCAGTGACAAAAAGTTATCAAATGCTATATCAAGTCTCATGTTTTGCGTTGATGTTGAGTTTCTGAAGTTTTGACAGTTAGGGGACATTTAGAGTTCTGTTAAGTTCTGGACACTGCGAGCAAAATGGTCTCGTATTGGCAACATTTTTCATCAAAATGTTTTTAGAGGGTTGTATTTTTAGCAAAAATAAATAAAATTTATAACATGAGCCAAACCACTTTAAAACATTCTGAAATAACTTTTAGTGGATATAGTTTTTTTTTTAATTTCGACATTATTTGAATTATGTGTGAATTTGAATACTAAAGAGTTATTTTTATAAAAAATATCTAGTATTCAAAGATACCTCTTCAATATCCCTTACATAATATGTACAAAAACGATCAACAATTGTGATAAACCTAGCAAATTTTCATCATCTCGTATATAAGTATCGATGCCAGCTTTAATCAAACATACATATCTACCTACTTTGCTAATATTTTAAAAAGAAAAACCCGCACAATGACCCCGTAGCAATAGACGGCATAGCTCTACCAATAACTGCGAACTCTCCCGTGACCTACTTATTTCACAACATCAAATAACTTAGCGATTACAATCACACGACTAACTTCGTAGAACTTCCCTCTACCGCCATTTAAATATATTCATTAAGTCGTTCATAGAAATATATATTTTTTTACGTTACAAGACGTTTGTTATAATTTTTTTATTGTAAAGTCGAATAGCCGAACAAAACTAACTATTCTATACAACTTATTGCTCAGATATATTTGAAATGTTCCTCTATGAATTTATTTACAAGATTTTAAACTTATTTTTTTGTTAAGTGTCTACTTTTTAAGTTGTTAAGTTAATTTTAAAGGAGATGTTTAGGCGACTAAAATATGTGAATACATACACAAATGATATATTATATTCAGAATTTTATTAGTGTGTTTTCATTAGTTTAAAGTATTAAAGGATTTCGATTATACAATCGAAGTGCGTAGCTATTTATGAGACGTAGAGTATCATAGCGCGTGGTCGCGGCGGCATCTAGGTTCATATTGATTACCGGTGACATTCTTATCAATTCCCCCGCGACCCGCGACGTGGCGACCGCTTCTCACAACACCCAAAAGAAACAGGAACGTTTCTTCGCGCGCTGCGAACAACGCTACGAAAAAAGAGGCGGAGACTCCGCGGCTACGAGCGAGGCCAATAGCCTCCCGGCTGAGGCCTCCACCGGCCAATGGCGGCGCGAGGCCGGGGCGGGCGCGCGCGCGCGGCCGCGCCCTCCGAAGGCACAGGCTTTTTATTTATTGTTGCGCGGAACAGCGCGCGCGACGGGCGTGTGATGCGTGCGTAGTCTGATCGCGAGCATGGAGTCCGCCGTGGACTCAGCGTCAACCGCGAGCGAGGTGAGCGGCTCCTCCGGGGGCTCGCCGCGAGTGAAGACGGCGTCGCCGGCGCGGGGCCTTAGCCCACCGCACCTGCTGGCGCCGAGGATGCCGCTGCCACCACCCGGCCTCGGCCTGCTTGGCTCCCTGCAGATGATGCACCATTCACCGCTCGAGCTCATGGCGGTGGCCCATCATCATGGCCCGCCGCGCTATGGTAGCCCGCCACCCATCTCCACGTCCGACCCTTCCGCTAACGAGTGCAAGCTGGTGGACTACCGCGGGCAGAAGGTGGCCGCGTTTATCATCCAGGGTGACACCATGCTGTGCCTACCTCAGGCGTTTGAACTGTTTCTGAAGCACCTTGTCGGTGGGCTGCACACAGTGTACACTAAGCTAAAAAGACTGGACATAGTGCCGCTCGTGTGCAATGTGGAACAGGTGCGCATCCTTCGCGGGCTGGGCGCCATCCAGCCGGGCGTGAACCGCTGCAAGCTGCTGTCGTGCAAGGACTTCGACGTGCTGTACCGGGACTGCACCACCGCAAGGTACGTAGCTCAATAGCCTCATGTTTGTGCTCCTTACATTACACCCATGGTTGGTGCCTTGGGTGCAACCTCCGTTTCTACCAGACGACCAACACCAAAAGGTTGGTATGAACCTCTACGATTTTTGGACTATTTCCTGTTATTGTCTGGCTTGTTTATTTATTTTTTAGGTTATTTTTATTATTTTTGTACGCACCCTGACTCCACACTTTATTTTAAAACCGATGGCCGAAGTAAAATTACCTCACTAAATTAACCGTTGCAAATGTAACATTTGCAACGGTTGCCAAAACTTAATTTAATATATGGAATGACATCAATCATAATTTTTCAGTTAGTACTTTATTATTGTTTTGGTTCACACATTTCAGAGGATAAAAATTAGGGAAAACTGTTTCTGTCATATTTAGGCCTAATGAAAAATGATGTCGAGGGGCGCGAAAAAAAGCTTATATGACAAAAATAATGGGGAAATTAACTATTAACAGAATGGAATGCGGAAGAGAGAACCTTTAGTCACCAAGGTCGCATAATTAGGCAGAGGCTGTATGGCCGCGGTGCACAGTGCTCCGCAGGGACTCAAATTCTACATTAATTTTTCACATTTTAATACGCGCAAAATATTTCCACCGTGTTAAATATTAAAGCTCGCTTCGGTGGCGACGGAAGGGTTAAATCTCTGTTAATTAGAGGCTGCGGCTTGAATATTTAAATAGTAATTTTTACAAACGGTAAAGTTAGATTAAAAAATCTTGTTTTGTTGTGGCGCCTCTGTCGCTCGCGGAGTCCGCGTAGGCCTATATCGGCGTTTCCCTTGCCCGAGTGTGTTTTTAAAAATATAATGTTTGCGGGAATTGTGCATCTGGGAGGTGTAAAGTTTAATTTTTTCGCTCGTATTAGCGCTTTGCGCTGTAATATTTAATGCTGTTTATTTATTGCTAAGCGGAAATGTTCTGGCGGCCGCCTCTGACTCACAATTTTGTTTGACATCATGAAGTCATTAGTAGGTGGTATTAGTAGATCTCATGTATGACAGATGAGATCATTCGGACTTTTGACTGAATTATTTTACGACCTCATTAATTAGCTGGGAGTTTAAAACTTTTACTTAAAAGATAAACACATTTATCAATATTATATGAATTTCACTTATAAAATATTATTGATTTTAAATGTTACCTCTGTTTATATTTCATTTTTACAAATAAAATATTGAATAATATATATATTTTATTTATAGTGAATGATATTCAAAGGACGAAGAAATTACTTCTTAATAATTTTTAGTGACAAAGAATACTTATTATCTTTAATGCAGTAATTTTTCAAGACCAAAGGCTAAATATAATTAAATCATACTTATAAGAACCAATTTAGATTGAGAAACACCTAGAAAACTGCGATAAAAAAAAACATAGAATAAACTTCTAGAAAGTACTAACAACTGTCGCGTTTAGTGAAAGTGTTAATTTAAACCGAACTGGTTAGGTTCAAAAATAAATGAACATAAGAAATATGATAAAAACCAGAAATAAAAAATATCGGGCATTCGCCGGCGGTCGTCCAGTCGCACTAATTTGTATTGACACGTTTCCACTATTCGACTTCACTTATGCACTCAACAAAGAAATCTTGTTTCAAATCATATCTTTTTTCATTGCCCTCGAAAAGAAAAAAAATCGCATGCCGTTTGAGATTGTCGATTATAAAAAGGTTAGGTTTTTTGTTTACGGTTTGCTTTTTGTTTAATTCAAATTCATGTCTAACACAACAATTAAATGCCACACAGTGCGTAGTAAAAACAATAAATTAATTTGCAAATGGCAAGTTTTAATTAAATTATAAATTTAAATTGCTCTAACTATTTTATTATATTATACACACTATACCATATAAAGCGTTAATTAATATTAATATTAAATTTTATTCGAACTTCGATGTCACTACATGCGATTGGAAATGCGATATTTTTTGAATAAAACGGAACGCCCGCATAACAAAACGCAGTGTAAATAATAGGAGGACGTTCCTTTTCACGCTTCAATAATTGCTCGACGGCTGATAAACGGGGTATCGGGTTGCCCAAGAACCAGGGTGTTCTGACTTTACTTCTCTAACTCTTTTATGTGATTTAATGCATCCTTTGTAATGCGCTGCTCTGTATTATATAATACAATAATGAGGCGTGAGATAATCCGAGTAGCAATATTTCTTTTGATTAATAAGAAGGGGTAGTATAGCTCTACAACCTTATGCACAACTATCTCGTAGTGCAAGCATTAATACAGTATCTTAGGATAATGGTAAAAAAAAAAATTGGCAAAGGAGGCATTTTATTACAGTCCTCCAATTTAACGACGCATATGCAATATTGTCTAGTATTATAAGACGTGGTTACAAACTCACAACTATATTACATAGAATACTAGCTTGTTTGCCACATATGTTTTATAAAAAAGTTTTTAATATTCAAGGCCCTGTTCTATTTTCCTTTTATAAATAAATTAGGAAGTCTATTTCGACCCTTCAAAGCAAAGACTATCGACTTATTTTTTAATCAATTAAAGCAAGGGTTCCGTCCATTGTCTCTGCTACAAAGAGCGGGTTTCAATTCCGGAGGTCATCAACACGACTTTTTATGGAATTTCAGCTTTACGACTCATTTTGATGGTGCGCCTTCAAACGAGTGATATTTTGTAAATAAACAGAGCACTGAAATAACTACTTCATACCTTTGTAGAGCCGGTAGGACCGCTGCCCGTAGAACGGAACGTTTTGTTGTTTTCAAACTTATGAAAAAGATGAAGGTCTTTTTGTTTAAGTTGTATTTATGTTTGTTAATTAGGCGGCCTCTTTTAGTTACTTTTAGGGCTCAATGTCGGCGTTGACGGATCATTTCTTACTGTTAGGCGATAGTTTAGTAATCTTTTATATATAGTTTTATTACGTGAATTATAATAATAGGCGTTGGCAGAAATAGCTTTGAGATTATTTTGTGGTTATGGAGTTTTGAGGGCCACAAATGCTACAATACTCACTCATAAATCTATTTTTAAATATTGTACTTATTAAAGAACTGCTGGCCTTGATTTTGGACAGCGGATAAGCATTGCCATCCGACGTGTTGATGCTGCCAGCATTTTGGGAACGTTACCCACTGGCTGCGGTCTCTTAGAATAAACTTCTAGTACATAAGTTAGGTTATAGTTTATTTGAAATCGGATTAAAAATAAAGAACTTATAAGTGTTTTCAATATTGAATTGTGTAGATAGATATAAGCCATAGCTGTAGGTTTTACCAGCGTTTACCTCACTACTCTGCCGCCGTGGCATTTTCTACCCCCTTTTCGCAACATATTTTAGCTCCGCTCCTTTTGATCATAGCGTGATGCTTTATAGCTTATAGCATTCCTCAAAAAATGGGCTATTCAACAAAAAATAACTACTCAATTTAGACCAGTACTTTCTGAGATTAACGTTCAACCAAACCAAGAAACTAACTGTTCGGGTTTATAATTTTAGTATATTTAAAAAAATCGGCTGAAGCTCGTTAGACAAACAAGGATTTTATGTTAAAATTTCGTTGCGTAAATTGCACTAAAGCAGAAAAGCATTTCTCGAAGATTCTTGCCTCAAAAAATGTAGTAATATCTTCTACGTTTATTATCCAGTATCTACTCACAATTCGTTTGGCCAGTGTTAGTACACGTACACGTACATGTAGCTTGCTGCATTATTATCACGAATGTACGCGACTGGTACTGGCTCGGGTCCAAGCACTGATTCTCATTGAAATATTAAACCAAGACACTGCATTGCAGTGTCTGAGACAAGTGTGTGCCAAATTAATTGCACACACTCAATTGTGGTAGTACTGAGTGCGTTATATTATGTCTTATACATTATTGGTATTACAATTAAGGTTTTAAGATATCATAGATTTTTGAGAATACGCAATAACTTTGAAATTATATAAATGATAGGGGAATCGTGAATTCAACTAATCTTTTTTATAAAAGCTGTGTGGCGCTGTTAAAAATATAACCCCATTATGCTACATACGTACATTTGCACCGGTTTTTGAGATGATTTAATATGATGCTTCAAAAATAAACTTATTTCAATTATGTATTACAGAATCAATCAATTATTTTTATTATATTAAAAAACATCTTAATCGGTGGTGGCCCAGAGCGAACGGTCGCTCTACCTAGAACCTAGGTAGAGCGACGTAGTCTAGGTAGACCACTAACGCAAACGTAGTTCTGCAGATGCTGCTACTGTATACAATCGCGTTTCGCATCACGGCTCGCTGCTCTATCGTCTATCGAAACACACGAACACACTACTTTCTACATTTCCTTATTACCACCAACTGTTACCCAACAAAACAACCATAACAGACCAAATAACATTACAATTGTCAAATGAACTCAAGTGGCTCAAGGAAACGCAATTTCCTCAAGCAGTAAAGCGACAAACTGTTCCACAATGGGAATATCATGGAGGCAATTTATTACGAATGATCAACAAGTAGGTGGGGAACAGACGGAAAGCAAAGAATGAATGCGAATGCCTCCGAATTGAAACGAACACCGATAAAGGACCCTCCGACTGCCGAGTGCTGAGAGTACGCCGCACGCCAACACTACGCCGCGCTCGCGTACCATTCCAATTCGAAAACGCACACAAATGACACGAGGGAATCCCTCCGGCTAGACGGAATTATCTCGGCCTCTCTATTTCCGTTTCGCGTACTATTGAAATCCCGTCTCATTCCTTCTCACCATGTTTTGTATAGCCGTCTCTATCGCATTTGGTTCATTCATGACTGTGGATTTGAATGGAATCGGATTGTGCGTTTTCTTCCCCATGTCTCCAATTCATTCGCGGCAGAGGGTTGGTGGAAATGGGACGTCGATTCGAATGCTCTCCAACTTTTTCCGTCGACGACGATTCATGAATTATTGTTTTTCACTGAAATTAAACGTAAAACAAACAAAGGTGACTTGTGTATTTGTTTACTTTGTTTTAGATGTGATACAATTTTCCAAGAACGTAAAATATCTATTTAAGCAAACACAGATTTTAATCTTATATCTATACATATAATATGATTGAAAATTTGTCATGTCTGTTCATTGAAGATATTTAAGAAAAATAATTATTCTTTATAACAGCATTAGAAGCCTAAACATATTTTTTTAGATTTTTGTCTGTCTGCATGTTCTTACAGGCATCACGCAAAAAATACTGCATGGAATTGGATGCGGTTTTCACAGTTACTAACTAGTATATGTTTTATCTTTGTATTTTATCCCTAAGAGGATAAATTAAGGGGTGTTATACGGAAGATTTGTAAATTTTAAAGGTTTTTTTATTACTCTCAAAGGGGGTGCATTAGGGGTTGTAAGATTATATTTAAAGTTAGTCAATTTTGAAGGAAATTTCATGAAATTCGGCACATAGGTTACCTTCACGACATCAATTAACAATAAGATAGATTTTTTGGAAATTCCACTTCCCTTTGGTAAAATTGGGTCGATAGTGTATAAGCAAAGTTTAGCAAAGAGTTTAAATTTTGAAAGAAAAAGCATGGAAATATAAATCGACGCGGGTGAAAACTATACCAAACAAATACATGGTGTTAATTTAAAGAATATTAACCATGTGTACCAAGCGTTCCATGTTCTACATATTTGATTAGTAAGACACAATTCTAGTCTCAAACATGAGTTCTGGTCAATCGAAACATGCACAAAAAGCGTCATTGTAATAATGAGCGCGTTTAATTAAATTCTCTTCCGTGCTAGGTACATATTGAATGGTAGATAGAAACTATAGCATGGCGTGTTGAGTAGTGCGCCAGTAGCCGTTGTAACGTCTTATAATTGCTGCTCACCATGTGCTGAGCGCTAATCAAGTTTAATTATAGCAAGAAGAAGGAGTCATTGGCGTTTATCATGAGATGAACTGTTACAGACGTACAAACGCCGAGAAAATGATGGATTATACCGCGGGAAATAGCTGATCTACTTACATTGTGGAAGTACCGTCAGTTTAATTAGGATACGTAAACATACTATTGATTGAGTTGCACTTAGGTTAGGTTTTACTTCATATACCTATCCAACCTCTTATTTATGGTACACTAGATTTTGTGTGAACATTATTTCAAAGTCAATTTTGGTGTCGCTTATGAAGTTACGGCAATTAGAAACTTTGATATTAGCAGATGCTTGTAGGATCATCAACGACTTTACTTACATTGAGATTAAATGTTATTGGCTTTAAGAAGGTTCTACCTTAAAGGCCTTGAAAAAAAGATTTAGTTATTACAAAAATTCAAGGACATGCAACATTTCAAGTCATTCACCTACAAAATTATGTAGCCTCCAAAATCTCCGTACAACCCTAGTTTTCTAAGAACCTGCTTATTCAAAAAGCCATGATATATATGTATCTGCCAGCCCTACATGTGTATAATCCAATGCAGATTAGCCATAGACAATGGCAGGCGGAAATGCAGCGGTATGACGTTTTTGCGACGCTGCGCTGGCGCAGGCGCCATTGTGCAGTGAGACGCGCTGGCTAATTGCTGTGGCTAAATTACAAGTTCGAGCAGATTTATTGATCATGTCTAGATATTGCAAGATATTAAACAATTTTTTTTTTGTAATAGAGGTCAATAATTAAAAGTTTGATTTTTATTTAACGTGGCAAATTTTATTGTATTAATTCTAATAACGGACATTACTTGACTAAAGTGAAAGAATCTTTTGTATTGTTACGGTCCATAAATTTAAGCTTACTCTTTTTGTTACTTACACTTAACCTTTTTGTTTAAAATTAAATTATTGAAGAAATCACTTGCGTCCACAATTTAACAGGAATCAATTACGTTTTAATCGCGAATAAAAACTGAACAAATATATAAAACAACTATTTATTTGATCAAACATTTATTGCGTTATAAAATAAACGGCATAAGTAATTTCAACAACATAACAGTGTCTGTTGCAATAAATTTTCTTTTAATCGGCTTGAATGTTTATTAAACGCATAAAAACATTTCTTGTATAATTGTTCTATTTTGTTTTAATAGTTAAGCTGCTACTGTGATACCGTGACAAAATAAAGCCATTACATTTCTAACGTTAGTCTAGAAATGCGGCAAGAAACGCATTCGCACAATTACTAGTCTATTATAAACTGATACTATGCCGCGGTTTTGCTTGCTTTTCTCATGATACCATATCAATTTACTGGCTTGCTACCTAAGTATTGTTTTTTTAAATTATTGGTTGATTTCTTGAAAGTATTTGCGGTGGAAGCGGGAAAATATTACCTATATTACTGTTGTTTATGGCTGCCGAGTGCCGACGGCTTCGTTTCAAAAATATAAGATAGACAAATCTGTAAGTTGTCTTTGAAACAAGATATATAATAATAAAATTCTATTCAAATTAGATTATATGGACTGACAATACACTTGATTTGTCTAGGCAACTAAAACAACCACAATTAAAAATTATTTTACAAAAAGGTATAGTTTTGACTATTACAAGATTAGAAAAGGTGCAAAATATGTGTAACATTGTACAAATACATAGGAAAGTTTATAACAAAGAAACAAAATGAGATAAGGGTTACTTAAGTCAGTCTGAAGGGCTCGTTAAACGTTGATATACGGTACATAATAAAACTTATAAACCATTCGCAACAATTTAAAAGAGGTACCGATAAAAAACTTAGTAGACTATCGAATGCGTCTGAGGCGGCCAGTTAAAATATAGTAAATTGCGTTTTACTACCTGTAAGTTGTTTATTTTTAATCAAATCACGGCATAATAAATTCTACAATGTAACTCGAGTTATGAGCTCAAAGGCTTTTATTGAACTACCAGGGCACGGCTTTTACATTTCTAATTGATTCAAACTTGTTGACTAAATTAGGTGGAGTCTGTAACAACTCATTTAAATTGTTGCTGTTTAATTATATATCAATGAATGATGATTTTGTGATGTGTCAACCGAAAGATGAAAGATTTTTGTAAATTGTTTTGACAGAAAATTTCAAGTTTTATTTTTGTTCAACAAAAAAGACATTTGTTCTTACAGTTTTGTTTATTAGTTTTGTTTTTGGAAGGATGTTGTGTATTGAAAATAATGTCATTAGAGTTTTTAATGTCATTGAGGGCCTGCATCGTCACTCAACAAAGTTGCATAGATAGTAATCGTAGTCACCCGGCTGCCCGCGAATCACACCCCGATTAAAGTAATTTACAGCCGATATAAAACTATTTCATTTCGACGACCAACACATTTAATGTAATTATCGTCGCTGCACTTAAAATAACTTTGTTTCCAGTTTACGACTGAGAAATTAATAGGTTATTTATATTTTTAGCACATAGAGTCGGCGGACAACACGCTGTATAAAATTGTTGTATAAAAAGTTAAGTTGAATGTTGACACTGCAATTATCGATCGCTGCATTCTCGAGACGGAATCGATACCGGTCCAGATGCACAAAAATGGGGCAGAGGAATCGATTTGTCCCACATTTTGGCGGTCTAGCGGCCGCCGGCACCGAGGGTAACGCTCGCGATAAGGGATAGTGCCCCCCTCCAGGCGCGGGGTAGTCCCCCTGTCCCCCTTGATAATATTTACCGCCCCCCGGCCATACTTACGCCCCTCAGTATTTACGGGTTAGAGAAAAACAAGGGTACTCGAGCTTCGGAAGGTGCAACGTAGATTTTAATCCTTTCTGATGTTTTATGATTGATGGCGGATTTGATGATCGCTGTAGCTCGTGTTGATGGATTCTTTATGGTTCCCGCGCAGACGCCATCGCGGCATTGCCATGGCTCTGTGCCACGCGTGCCGTGGCTCAACATTCGATGCACGGATTAGACACAAGCTTACGTTTGGCAAATTTACAAACCCGTCTTCATTATTTTGATTGATATGAACTTTATTTAATTTATTGTTTAAATATGCTGTTCATTATTTATTTTTTTTAATTTTCAAGCTATACATGCCATTAATTGAAATTAATAAATCCATAATTATGTACTTTACATTTTTAGCTTCATTTCCTAATTCAAAATGTTTTTTTTAAAATAAAATACGCACACAGTAAAACTTACTAGTCAAAGCTACAATTTATTGTTGAACCTTTCTTTAGGCCACACAACACGAAAATCTATTAAAATTTCCTCATAAGTGAGACGTTCATTCTCTTAAGCTAAATCTCTCAAACAATAGTTCAATAACAACATCTAAAAGCGATGTATCCATTTTGAATCCCCGCTAGCGCCATCTGTCAATCAAAAATGAATTTCAATAGTCTTAAAAAACTTAATTAGACTGCTTTCAAAGACAGAGTCACCGATAACTAAGAAAAGGGAAACATCGATAACTTGAAATGAACTTTATTCGTAGGAAACTAAAGTTGAAACTTGCGTGTTTTGGGACCGAGTGTTTTGTTTTGATGTAATATGGTGACGATGGGTAAAGATGTCAGTCAGAATTGACGCGTGCCCAATAGCCCAGTGTGTCCGCCGCAAATGACGGCCTAAAGACTAATTATTATTTTCGTTACTCTAATAGATGATTGGTTTCGTAACCGACTAAGTGTGTAATTGTTTCAGATTTTGGTTGTATTTTGAGGTGAAAGGAACTCAATAATAATAATTCAAGTGCATAAGAGCACTGTCTACACAGCTTTTGTTCCTTTTCACAAGTGCTTTATTTTAAATACAAATGAAAACAGAACTTTTAAGTTCTCACTGAATAACAATTTGATTGATAGGGCTGATACCTTGATATAATAAATTAAAAGCAAACATACTCGAACGAATTATTTCATAAAATAACCTTTTTTTACAATATGTCAAATAATATCTACCTATACCTAAAAAGGTTTTTTATTCATATATTTTTAATTATAAATATAATATTTCATTGCATGCCAATCCTTCGTTACTAAGGCTCTGCTTGATGCTTTGTAAGATTGTCTTAATTTTTTACAAAATGTATTCTTTTAGGTCAAACTATGTTTATTTATTGTAACCCATTTAAGGTAGACGATAGCCCCTGGTTTATCAATAAATCTGAAAGCGTCATCATATTTTTAGTAATTACAACCCACCCAGCAAGTGAAGCAAAACGTATTAATTTATTTATAAATGCGTTTTTCGGTTAGTTACACGTTTGTGACGGAGGAAATTAAGTTTGGGGAATTGAAACTAGTCATTGTTCTTTTAATTGCGGTCAATTTGTGGCGTTCTAGACGAAATGTGCTGATCATTGTGTGTCGAGGTGAGCCGTTATACCAAAGGCTTCATGCCTCGCACCAATATTGATTAAATTATTTTATTGCCTTTCGATGCGTCGAGTTGCACCACTGTGCGGCGATTGATCGATCCTTGCAAAATATATAAGAGTTGATAGACATGTTTAATTTTCTAAGAACATTCTAATGCACGAAACTAGTTAGTTTTTATATTTCACAAGAAGATGATACATTCAATTTTAATGACTACATCTTGTCTATTCATAAAAATTTTACTTTGATGTTTGGAAACTTTGAAAAAAAGTTATGATGAATCACAATCGTTTAATAATATCGACCGAGTCACATCCCTATCGGTGCACATTTTGGAACGTGTTTTAATAATTCCATTCGTAATATCATACAGATATCAAAGAAAGGGTTGCACAGTGGGTCGACTGCGCGCTGACTCGCACAAAATGCTCTATCTGCATATGCCCTTTGATTGATGTGCCCTGTAATTATTTAGACGCGTTAATAACACCACCGACGACGGCCGCACTTTGTTTCTGACGACTTAAGACGAATGAAATGAGAAATTCTATCGGACTCTTAATAGAGCTTATTGCTTTCTGATGTTTTGTTGATTAAACGAACAGAAATTGTTATTATTAAGATTGGTTGCTCTTTTTCGTTTTAGGATGCAAATTTTAATTATCTGCCCATTCAAGAACATTAAAAATATTCTCATAATAAGACAGATGACAGTGTGTAACCCCTAATACGTCGCAGTTTTGAACTAATTTAATTATTCTATACACAGAACCGCACCCAAATAAAATGGTAAACATAGTGGCCACACCCGTATTGTACATATTGTGGTAATAATGCGGTATCGTAGATTTATTTACATAAATGGCCGCCACGTACAAATTGTCTTTATGTTTTCTGTGCGTGTGACCCCCGCTCCAACGAATCAGAATATTAACGTAAATAGTAATGACGGGAAAAAAAGCTATTATGCAAATGAAACATTTTGTGGTAAATAGAAACTGACGTAATACGGTGGTAAGAAACGTTATAAATCGTTTTTGTTGGTGGATTTATTATATTTTGTATTGCTCACATTACACGAATACTATTTTGATACTCTGCGTGACTACAAAAGAATTGGATTTTTACTTAATCTGATAGTAGTAAGTTAGTATTAGATATTATAGTCAATGGTAAATATAATTAAAATAATGGGTTAAAGTATTTTTTCCAATACAGTTTATTAATATTATCCTATGATTGTTAGTTGATTAGGTAAACAAACTACTAAAGGTTGATTTTTATGAATGCCAGAATACTTGCAAATTCAATAACATAAAACACTTTTTATTGACAAAATTAGCAATTCTATAATGCCTGCAATCTTATTTGATATTAAAATTAAAACAAAGTTTATAAAATACTACCAAACAAATAACATTGGATTCAACAATAAATAAAAATCACACACAGATTGAACCATTCGGCGCGCTGTATAAACACACAGATGGTAAAAAATCCCAAATATTAATCTACCATAACGAAAATAATGGAATTGGCATATTCATTGAGATCCTAGATATGAATGCGTTATGATATACATTATTACATTTAATAACAAACGGCTGTTGAGTGCTGAATGTGCTTACGTCACAACGGGAACCGAATAATAGAGTTCGCTACAAACGTTTAGCGAACCCTCGAAAATTGAAATAAAAAAGAACCATTCGAGATGTAACAGCGATATGATTTTGCACTTTTTATATTTTTTTCAAGTTGTGTGCGTGTTTTGAACACTGTGCGATGGAGTTGCGAATCGATTGGTCACGTCTAAATTACAATTTGCGTAACGTTTAGCATTTATGAAAATAAAATAAGTATTCATTAGCGGTACTCAAATTGTAGGAAAAAGTACCCCCATTCTAAGGTTTTCCTTGTTGAGATTGTATTACCGTACATAAAATATACTTTGGTTCAAGTATCAAAGCGCTGTTAACACTGCTGCTGCCAGGCTAATAGATCTTCCTTCTTCTTGGAAAGAATTATCTTTTTAAAGTACCTTGAATTTTGCTTAAGATTAATCTCTTACTTTATATTTTTTGGTTTCTATTTAGGTCGAAACATAAAATGGCAATAGTTCGTATTATACTTGATTAAACATTATGATTGAGTAAAGTTATTAAGATTTTGTTATATTAACATTTAATAAAATCTCACAGCTATTCCATATTATTCCTGTCCTAAAAAAGATCCACTGTTTTTGTCAGACTAACGTAATTATAAACGAGATTGTTGCGAAGTGACTTGTAATTCGACCCCTTCTATAATAAAGGTTTTAATTTTACAATTATGTAGTAAGTATATCTACATAAATAGGACATATTGTTGGCTGGCATTTTTGTTTAAAAGCATTATTATAGGTTCAAGAATCAAAATATTACATATTTTAAATTAGGATCACAATCAAATACAATAGTTTGCTAGTGTCTACTACAACTTAGCAACTGTTTGGTTTTTTGAAGAAAAATCTAACATTTGCACTTGCTGTATTGCCAAAAATATGAGATAAAACAGCATTTCATTGTTGTGGGGGGGCTAACGAACTAAACGGGGCTAATAAAGTTTTTAATTAATATTCTATTTCCATAAATATATGCTGTAAGAAAATCGAATACAAAAACTTTTATACGGTCGTATTAAATATTATGACCGAGACATCAGTTCAAGTTTTTACTAGTTGATTGCAAGAAAAATATAGTCAAAATTAAAACAGATCTTTAATCATGGCCAATAACAAGACTGTCAAAACACATCCAAATCAATCTAACGCTGAAGTACTTTATAAAGCAAAGAACTTCAAATATTCGGCCATTCGGACCGGGCCGCGAGGGGTCCATTCGTAAGAATGTGATTAATTAAACAAATGTACAGAACCGGAAAGAAATTCGCCAACCCTTGGCTACCATTTTTTATAACAGACATACCTCATTTTGTTCCCCAGCTGTAATTGACTCGATGTTAATTTCATTTTAATTTTCTGCTGCAAGGAATTCGACTCTGATTTTCAATTAGCAAATTATTTTGTTGAATGTAATTTTACTCTATTTTATGAGATTTTTGTATTTTAATATTACATAATGCTAAGTTGATTATCTAAACGCGATCCATCTCGAATTGATTTGTGATATACTCTAAATGCCTACTAACATTGACCACATCCATAACACAGTGTCTATTACAAGACTCAGTTTCAAAACTCCGCACAACAATAGCTATGAAATAATATCGAGCACATTAAATAACCATCAACTCATACCGTCAGAAATGGCGCCAGGCGCAAATCAACGATTCTAACCACTGGGTCATTACTGCAATCGCAATAACAAGTGCATACAATTCTCACTGTTTTTTCACTTAATTATACCTCGTTACATATGGAAATCAATGGCCATAAAGAATAAAAGCGTATCTTGGCAACAATCTAGCGCAGTCAGGATAGAAACGCTAAATCAAAACAACGAATGCATTCACTTCTCATATTACCAATTAAAATTCCTATACATATGCATTGTTGCGAATCAGATGTCTCTATTGTCCATTGAATAGTTTTGTGTATCGCACACATACGAGTACGATTCTAGTGATTGATCGTCCAGTGCATAAACTACGATTGGTCTTACGGGAAGTTTGCTCTATTGTGAGTGTTGTCTATGTGTATTGACTCTCTTGTCAACAAGATCTAATTTCCTTTTGTATTGATAACATGAATATATTACTGGTTGCGAATGCTTCTACATACCAACCAAACAACATTTTATTTGAAACTTGCACATGATGTGGAAATTTTGGCACTATGGTAGGTAAACATAAACAAAACCAAAAGTTATGTACGCAGAAAAAGTAAAAAATCTGGGTATTATCTTCGATCCAAATCTATCATGGGAGGCTCATATTACAGAAGTGAGCAGAAAAATGTTTGGTACGTTCCATTCTCTCAAACGACTCCAAAAATTCCTGCCTTTTCCAACTAAAGTGACTCTTGCACAATCTCTTCTTCTGCCCCTTCTTGACTATGCTGATGTCTGTTTTTTGGATGCAAAGGAGGAACTCCTCAACAAACTTGAGCGTCTGCAGAATCTTGGTATCCGCTTCGTTTTCGGTCTTCGGAAGTATGACCATGTTTCTGAATTCCGAAAACAATTGAAGTGGTTACCAGTTCGGCAGCGTCGAGATTCCCACATTCTTTCTCTACTCTTTTCCGTCCTTCACAACCCTAATGCTCCTTCTAATCTTCGTGAACGTTTTGAATATCTTGTGCCCAGGGGAAAATCCTGTCGTACTTCTTCCTCTCTTCTTCTTCGAACTCCTTTACACAGTTCCACTAGGTATGATGGTTCCTTTACTATCCAGGCCGTTAGATTATGGAATAATCTTCCTAATTCGATTCGTGGTAGTCCTTCGTTGGATGTTTTCAGGGAAAGAGTTAAAAAATATTTTCTTTCTCTGACTATTTAGGTAAAGTATATTATCAATATTTATTACATATCAAAGTATTTTATTTATATTTAAGTATGTTTATTTATCTGTGTATTTAGGTTTATATATAGGTAAATTAGAATATATACGTATTTTATTTTATAGTTAGGATAGGTAATAATATATTTATGTCTATTTATTTAGGTTTATGTATTGTAACTTTAGTTACTTTTTAATAATATTTTTACCATAATAATGATAATTATTGTTTTTCCTTTTACTTTGTTGTACACTTGTTTTTGCCCTCTTTTTGCATCTTCTTCTCCTCAATAACTCTAAGGTTTGCTGGAAGAGAACTCAAATTTGAGTTAAGCTCGCCTTTATTGTATTGTGTGTTATGAATTGTCTTTATAAATTGTTTATGGTACAATAAAAAGTTTAAAAACAAAAACAAACAAACAAAACCTTTTTGTATTTGTCTTGTGCTATGTAGCCCATAGTATTTTAAGAGGTACAGGTACAGATTTTTTTACAACGGAATCAGTAGTATCAGACCAGGGCCAAGTGGACCAACTGCCCTATTGTAAAGCTAATAAAATATAATTTACTGGTGCGGTATATTGTGTTACTTATACACATGACAAATCAAGACTCACGCAAGACCTCATAATCTTTGTAATTTACAAACTAACCACATAAGACCTGGCTTAGACGGACATGTAAAAGTTACAATCCAAACAAAAAACCGTATTACTTGCGTTCTTGTCCTCTTTAAAATTACAAGACTTGTAATGATACACGCGATAGTTCTTGGCAAACAAGATTAATCGTACATCCTGCTATCCCGGTGGCCTAATCCGTGTGTAGAAGGCCTTATCAGAAATACGGAAAAATTTATGAACGTACCCACTGTTTCAGTAATAATTGTTTATCAAACAAAGATGCCGCTTTCTATATTGATGTCGTTAATTTTGGTAAGGTAATCTGTACGATTTACAACACTGTGCGTTTTAAACTTAGATTATATTTATATTGTATTGAATTTAAATAGAAGCTTTTTGATTTAGATTCTTTTAAACAATAAATTAAATGTACTTTTACGTTACAGTGTATATATATTTAAAACTTAAAAAAAAACTGTACTCAATGTTTTCTTCAAGCCTTGTTTTCTTCAGGTTCATAAGTAGAAGTTCATTAAAAAGAATTAAAACTAATTAGATGGGCATAATTATAGAACTTGTAAAGAAACTATTAACTTTAATACTGCAAAGTATCTACAATAATTAACTATTATCTATTCTAATACTATTTGGTACAGAACAACAGAAAAACAACCGGCCAAGTGCGTGTCGGGCCACGCGCAGTAGGCTTCCGTAGCTAGTCGTAACAACATATTTCGACTTAAAAGGGATTTACTATCTGTATTAAACAAGTAACATCTTCATAAAAGTCATTACTTTCAAAGGTTTTTGTAATTTGCACGAATTATTCTAATTAACTGCATTTTACACTTTGGACCCCAATTACTCTAGAACTAATTAAGTTAAAGTAACCAGATAAATAGCGTCCTTCAGATAGGAAATGTTTGTAGTACACGAAACCAGCTAGCACGTATGACGAGATGTATGAATGTTAAGGAAGCGAAAGAAGTATGTAAGGAGCGAAGCACATGGCGTTCCATCGTCTCTGCTTACCCCCGTGGGATAAAGGCGTGATTTTATATATGTATTATGTATGTTTATTTATGTTTCAAGAATTTTGAACGAAATATTCTGAGTAACTGCATCTGACATTTCGGACCCCTATTCCTCTTGAACTAATGAAGTGAACTTATCCGCTATAGTTTTCCTTTAAAGTTCATTACATGTACTACCGACACAATTTTTTTCAGATTTTAGGATCCAGTAGTTTAGCTTTTAGAGGGGGGGGGGGACGCCCTACTCGAACAAAAATTTGCTCTTTAAAGTTAATTATCTCGCAAACGGATCCCTAAATCAAAAAACTGTCTTAGCAACCCCTAAACGCTTTTAAAAGTCCTATCTAACAATACCCCACACTATGGGGTAGGCGACAAAAAAAAAACATCCCTACTTTACATGTAGGGGAGCTACCTGAAAAAAAAATATTTTTCCAAATTGTACTCTACGACTTTCTTTGTTTAGTTAACATACATGTTTATGCAAAATTTCAGTTTTCTAGCACCAACGGTTTCGTCGCTATGCCGTGGACAGACAGACGGACATGGCGAAACTATAAGGGTTCCTTGTAGGTACTACGGAACCCTAAAAATACAAATGTAATCTAATTATAGTAACAAAACATTATCAAATGCTTGCATTACTTATCTAGTTATCTACAAGGTAAGAACAGTTGAACATTAACACAATTGTCTCCATTCATAACTTCATAGATAAATGTTACACAATGGAATCCAAATGGAACCTTTTCAAAGTAACACTAACTCTTACATTGTGCTAACTAACAGAGATTCACGTGGAATGGAACATTTGGTACGTAGTACACACGGATACATTAATGCCATCAACCTATACATTTCCAGTATAATATGATCTTGCGTTGTACAGGATTGCTATGCAATGCGAGACCAGCTTATACTGGAAAATTATAGGTTGATTGGTTGGGTATCATGTGTTATATCTGTCCTTTTCCATTTTCCCACATTTCCTCGGAGGTCCTTGTCTAATTTAAGAACGGAAGCGTGCCTCCATGTTCTTTCCACAGTAGTTGTATGAGTTAAGTGTGACAAGGGTGTTAGTAACAGATTGTTTGTACAAGAAATAGTTGGATACGGTAATCAACTTCCGTAAGTCGAGATGATAATGCGCGGGAGTCGGGTTGTCTGCCGTGAATGCACTTTACATTGGCGAGGTATGAATGTGTGTGTTGTTTGTACTTGCTCCTGGTTCAATGACATGTCTAGATAATAGATAAGTAAATTAGTTAAGTTCTGACTGTATCAGTCTATGAAATGTGTGTGAGAATGACTGTCTACAGAATTAACATAACCGTACAATAGGCATGATGACTTTTTTTTTTTTGTGTAATTCAAACACCTCTTGATATTAGAAACATCATTTAAATAACTACTTTGATATCACATAAACTGCTTGAGATAATACTGTATAAAATTCACATTAATAGTCAAACGCTCCAAACAAACGGCTATATAGAAGTGACGTCATCGTTTTGCATGCGAAGTTGAGAATTTTGATTAATATCTATATGAAATATTTAGTTTATATAAATGGTTTCATTACAAAAGTTGCTAAATATTGATTGGGTTATTTTAATGAATTTAATTTTTTTTAATAATTTTGTACTCTAAAAATGGACTTGCTTAAACTTTGAATGATCATAAGATTAATTTGACTTAAAGTATGTATCTAAAATTTTTTCATGTGGTTTTCATTTCATTTGGTTTGTTTACGTGTATTTTGATAAGGTATTTATTTTATTAATTTTGCGGGCTCAGTCATCATCCCTATTCTATCTATAAATTAGAAACTTTTATGTACTAGGAATGCTACTTTAAGAAAGTTATTTTCACAATGGGATATCTTGGTAGACTTGACAGTAGATAAGGTTGTAAGTATAAAAACTGTTCTGATCTTGTCAGTCACCCAATAGCTTAAGCCAGGGCTATTTTAAAACATTCTTCAAAGTACATATTACCATAATTTGGTATTTAGACTTATACTGTGTCCTATAACCTCAATCAAGGAGTAGTCATTTCATGTCACGTGAATCAATCAAGACTACCAATGATTCAAGTTAACCCTAACTATTAACAAATCAAAGCATTCAATCTGCAAACAATATTTCAAACTATCAAAAACATATCGCGGGTAAGTGCACTCATTATGGACTAGTGTGGCAACTACCTACTAACCAGCTAGGAAATGCAATTAGTGTTTGCGATGCCTTCGAGTCGCTCAACCGAGTAACTCCTTATCTCTGTTGCATGTTTTTTTCAATATGCAATCCAAGACAATCGCCGCGACTATCTGGCAATCAGAATTCTCAGGTATTTTTTCATTCGCCAACAGTTCTAATTATTGCACTTTCGTAACAACGGCTCTTCGTGTCAATTGGACTGTAATTGGTGTTGCCAGTTATTTTTTATTTGATTAAGATTGATTGGTCTTTCGGTATTTTGCCAAAAAGCGGTTAAATTCAATATGGAAACTATTGTAGTCATATTTAATTGCCTAACTGCACCTTGGTCTGGTAACGATAAAAACAATAATAATAGATTTTCTAGAGCATTTCTATGATATGCTGCGGTAGTTTTAGTCTAGCTTATTAATGGAGTACTACAGCTATGTCTATTAATCTGTCTAGATAAACCAAATAATAAGTTACAGTAAGCATAATCCACCGTCTTAGCAGTAGGTAAATATGCCTTTTATCTGGGTAAATATTAAGAATGCAGTTAGACAATACATCAGGTTATGTATTTTAGCAGAAACATCGAAAAAAACTGCCATAGGTTTTAAGTGTATTTGTGTATTCCACAAAAATAAAGATACTTGGCAGGCAACACTAACTATAATTGACTACACACTGTCATCGTGTTAAGCGAGCGACGCTAATTAGTAATCAATGCATTTACATTTCAAGTGTCGGCGAATTAGCAAGTCAGTTTAGTCAGACAAAATTGGATAGTTGTTTTATTATTATTGGTTGTACTTTAACTATAAATGTAGCGTATGCGTTGTCACTATGATACTTAGAAATACATATTTACCGAAGTATGAATTAATATGTCAATAATTCTGGAGCTCATGTACATAAAATTACATGAGCTGTTACAGTGTTAACTGTCATGGTCCTGCTTTATCGCTGTTAAATTAAATAAAACTTTTCAGAATTGGTAACGCATAAAAAACATACACAAACATCATGGGTCCGTGAGGCACTTAGAATCAAGCACTTCAACATTTAGTTGTTTAATAAACATTCATCTACTCTCATATTTGATCAAAAGTTATAAACTACAAAGCATTTTAATTATAATAATAGACAGATTACGTAGCTTTGTTACTGGTCAATGATAGCGCGCAGTTGATTGGCTCGCTCGCCCGAACTGTTTCGCGTGTCTACCAATTAAAAATCTGCATTAATAATATAATTGATCGCCAAGCCAATATACAGATAAGGTAATGATTAATGTAATCATTAAATTGATGATTAAGTCATAGTTATTTTGACTGTTTGGTTGTTTAATAGGAGAAGTCTATCAGTCGTAAAATCTTCAAACTAATTTATGCATAGATTTAACACGCATCTTCTCTATAGTGTAAATACGTAAAAAAAACATTGTGGTCCATAAAAAAATATATCTGATTAGCGATTTATTATGAGAATGTCTCTGAGAAGAAGAAGACGTTCAGTAAACCTAGACCATTCTTTTGCGATTATAGTTATTACATACACAAATAAATTCCTGGGCTTCCACGATACTAAAATTGTCCTGTATAAGAAAAATATACAAACAAATAGAAGGAAGGCAATCTACTTACCAAGGCACGACATCCACATTAAACAACTCAAACGTGTGTAGACAAGGAACAATATTATTACAAAAGCCTTTTACTAAAATAACACAGTATTTCCTGAACTACATAATAAGGTGTGCTCCCTTGTTTTGATGTCTTAATGATATTGCCCGAATGATGTATGCAGTTCGGAAGCACGACTGTAGGGAACCGGCAAATAGACCAATTGCCAACAATTTGTACGTTTCACGAACAGACGGTTTGTGTGTGGTTTTCTTGTCGACTCATTTTGTGTTAGCTTATGTAAATATGAAAAGAATTTTCTGTACTTCTTCATGTGAACATTGGTTGCTTTTGTTGAAGTAGACAATTATGAAATGCCTATCGCTCGTTAAAAGTAATTTGAGATTTAAATTAAGTTAAGTTTCTTTTAAAAACATGTGGAGAAAGTTTAGGCTTACGAATAGTATTTTTCAGTTTCAAATGGATTTTAAATCTAATATTCAGTTCAACATTTTAATCAATCATCTCATTACTATAATAGTTAAAGAAACGTATGAGTGCGACTTCAGTATCTCCATTATCATAGATAATATTACGATGTGACCGTCAAAATCAAGCTTCCCAGGAACCACGCAATTTATAAAAAGTTCCTCATTCTCTAATAGAGTAAGCGCTTGCCAAAGACTACTAGAAAATAAACAACCAGTAAAAAAATATTTATCATATTTACCGTTACATATACATCAATATATTACAAACCATATTATTATGATTGTACGTTCAGTAGGTAGGTAAGGTACCTAGGGCAAAATACTAATTATACATAGTACAATTGTACGTATACCAATATTCATTTAAATAATACGCAAATTAAAATTCTAGCAAACTGTCTAGTAATAAGTCTAATATAAATCTATTTACCTATACCTAATAAATAAATTCTACGTGCATCAGCTCAATAACTCGGCTTACCTGAGCGGAGAGATATAGATAAAATTAACAGAACATAAAAATTAAATGTGAATCTACATCTACGATTTTTAATTAATTAATAAAGAAGGCCGTATCAGATTATATTGCCTATATTTATAGCAGACCGCGATCGTGAAGCGTTTCAAGTAATTTCATAATTTTGCTTACCTAAAAGTATTTAAGTTTCTATTTTTCAAGCATAGCAATAAAAAATAAAACTATTACGATCCCTGCTCAATCTATCTTTAATATCTATATTTTCAGTAGCACCAATTTAGACATTATACAGGGTGGATTGCGACATAGCGATATTTATTGAAACCACAACTTTCATACATGGCCAGTATTAGAGATGGGACTGGCCGGCGGGGCCGATGATTAGATTTAGTGAAATTTTAATCTATTATATTTTGTTTTATTCGCTGCACCACCACATGCAGTTTATTTCATAGCGGCACAAGTTATGCAGCACTTTTATACCAGACTATTGGTATTTATAGTCAGCGACTAAAAAAGTGACCGACTAGTCGGTCAGTATTTATTTCATCCGAGTAATTTTTTTAACCAAAAATATTTTCATTCTTCATTGAACATTGGCGTTTTACTATTTGTTCAAGAAAGATATTTTTTTTTATTTCGCAAAAGAAATTTGACCTGATGGAAAAGAATACTGACCATGTTTAGAAGCTGTGGTTCCAATATATGTTCGCATCCACCCTGTATGGATGTGTACTTTCATTAGTTACAGTCTTTATGTTTTATCTACTACTATCTGAAATTTATAATTATGAATCGGAAGCAAGCTATCACAATTTGACATTTCTAGCAATAAATTAAACTGAACCTTATCAAGAGCCGTCTCTATCTAACACAGTTATTATGATTATTTTAAATGTCGGTTGTTAGTCCAACTCATTTCATAGTGACGTGCTTTGCGTGTTACAGTAAACTTAGTGTAGAGAAAAATTGTTGCCAGTTGTTACAACGTAATTTTGTTTTATAGCAACCGTTTACACTATCAGGCTGTGTGTGACGGTTAAAATTTGCCTGGTTACATTGTTACCGCTAGCTATTCATATATGTAACAAGTAGTGATGCTAGGAAAATTACTTTTACAAATACGTATACCAATATTCATTTACATATACGAATACAAATACTGACAAGAAGTTGGTTATAATAAATATAATTGTATACAGTTAATAATGTATTTCTTATTTCTTAACGTAAACAAGTATTTTTACCTCAAATAGATGACACAATCTGACTATAAACAATAACTTAAAAAAAATGTTGACAGGATGAAAGAGGTGTGAAAAATTAACACTTATTAACACAAAGATTACTTAAATATATTTTAACACTAATTAACAATAAAAAAAAAATTACAAATATTCTAAATCGCGTAATTATTATAAAGGTAAATAATCGTCGTGCATAGGTATTTATTTACCTTTATAATATTTACGCGATTAAGACCCGATGTCTAATTTTTGAATAATGTTTTCAAATCGCGGCAGTTTAAAATCATATACTATTTGACTTTCAATTATTTTGGTATTCGACGAATATTCGTATGCGGTGCAATTACTTGATTCATAAAGTAGTGTGGCGTCGTGCATCACTACTTATATGAATCAAATAACAACTGTCAATTTAACAAAAAATACACAATGATCTTGAAATTTTTGTAGCAAAAACTAGTCTGCGACTAGTGACAGAGTTATTTTTAGAAATAGCTTTTAACACTTTTCCTCTTTAACTGTTTTTTTATACAACATTAGATAACTATTTGTAATCAATTTTGGGTTTATCGTTTGTAGCGTATTTCTGTGCTTTGAAGCTTTTATTTATATGTATTGCAATATTATAGTTTAGTCTTCTAATTATTTTGTAAAAGTGCTTCTAAATGCAAAATAATATTTTGCAATTTAGGATAGCAAGAGAATATTGAAGTAATTGTTTTCATTCCATGTTTATTCATTGGTACATTGTTTATTCTGAATAGTGAGTTCCTTCGTTGCCAATCATTTCAGATAGAACTGGTTTCAAACCTAGACAAGTATCTTCCTTAAACAGCCCCGGCTTTACTGTGTTGAACTTCAACTTAGCAAATATAGTGGTGCGCTTCGCAAAACAGTTGCCAAACTAATTTGAACCATTTAGAAGGGCGGAACGTGGGAGTTTATTGTTTAATTTAAAGTTTTTGAGTGCAAAATTAATTTTGTTTTAGTGTACGATAAATCGTGACCACGCAGTCGGTGCCTGGAGCTAATCGCTTCTGTTGCCTTTTATTCTGACTCCGTTGACGTCTTGAGCTTCGAAATATAAACAATATTATATTAATATTATCGGTAAGATTTGCATTTTGGTATTGCCTGTACCTATAATGGAGTGATGATAAATGCAATTGGAATTTGATATCGTGTGACAAAAAGTGAACTCGTTACGTCCGTCCGAATGTCGTAGTGATTTCTTTTGGAAGCTCTAAGCCTAACAGTAGTGACTACAAAGATTACTTAGTTGTCATATTGTTATGACTGTATTGGTAGACAAAAAACAGTTGGAGTTAATGTAGGGTAATTGCTAAAGTCAACATAAAAAATACGTTTTTATTGAGAATACGGGTTACTCACGTTATTTAGCCGGGATATGCCGACTAGTTTCGAATCTAGTACGTAGATTGGGTGATTAAAAAATAATGTGAGTAACCCGTATTCTCAATAATAATGTCTTTACCTCACGTCGGTTTTAATAATATTAAAAATGTACGTTTTAAAATACTCTACATATTTAAATAGAATTAGCATGTGAAAAAGATAAAACACACAGATTATAAAATTGATTGCATGCAATTCCGTAAATAAATTGAACTCCTGTGCTACGATTATATTCAGTGTGTAGCGAAGCGTTTCTAGTTTTTATAGTTCCAATTAGGTCCAACTATGACCGCACAGTGGGGCAAAATGGATGAGTTTGCGGTAAAGGGCGTTCATAACTCAAGGCGATTGTGGCGCACCCGTGCGAAATTATTGCCACTAGCCGACGATAATTATCATAATTTATTAATTTTGTGATTAGCACAACAATTGCAATCACTTAGGTGAATCTACGACCTTTCTTGCGTTAAATTGGTGACACGGAAAAATTAAGTTATGTTTTGTTATTAATATTAATAACGTTTATTACGACATTTTCTGTATTAGCGTGAGCCATATATATTATTATGAAGACTGTAATTTCTGAGTTGATATGTCATCAGGTAATAGTTTATATTTTAATATAAATATAATAAATAAATATAAATATAAATATCTAACACCTCACACACAACGCCATCCAGTCCCAAACTAAGCAGAGCTTGTACTATGGGTACTAGAATAACTGATACTAATACATATATATTTTTTTCTTTCGTAAATAAATACTTATTATACATAGAAACACCCAGACTAAGACAAACCCCCATGTTCATGCACACAAAGATTTGTCTTACGCGGGAATCGAACCCGCGACCTCGGCGTCGCAGGCAGGTACACTACCCACTCCGCCATCTGGTCGTATAATAACTAGCAATGTGTTAAATTATTGTAGAGAAAATTATATTTCAAACATTTAATTCATTCAATATTAATTGCGACCAATATCTACCGCAGCATACACTGTATTTTTTAATACAAAACCTTAAAATTATGTAATAATGAATAATTGAATTGAGAATGAAATTAATATTATAATAATTATTGTTAAAATTTAATATAAGAAAGTTGAATTTCTACTGCATGACTCCTTATATTTTTATTTTTTTGCACGCCATTGTTATGGTAGAATGTATTGAACCATTGTTTAATTACCAACACCTGTATTTGTACTACATTCTTGCAAAATAAATGATTTGATTTGATTTGATTCGATTTAAATAATGTCTGTCATTGCCATTTTTATTGGTTGCCGTAGTCATCGCACTTATGAATTTTTTGAGAAAAAGAGTTATGATAAGGATAATGTGCCCAAATATAAAAAAAAATATTTATTTCAATGTACAATAAAATTGCATAGTTTATTGCCAGTTAGATTATTCTTATTTTAAAGTTTAAAGCAAATAGTGCGGTAATTATGCATAAAAACGCGCGAAGACAACTGATGAGCTATTATAAATAACGTTGTGTGTGTTCCTTAATGATTTATAACATGCAGTTATTAAGGCACTGGTGAAGTTTTACCTTTGCAGTGAACG
This sequence comes from Hypena proboscidalis, assembly GCA_905147285.1. NCBI lineage: Eukaryota > Metazoa > Arthropoda > Insecta > Lepidoptera > Erebidae > Hypena > Hypena proboscidalis. Next base: position 7,915,074 of record LR990132.1, read on the forward strand.
CACATAATTTAATAGGTCACGAATAGGCATATCACCTATTAAAACAGTACTACAGTAGTTGTTGACAAGACTCGTGTGCAGTCTACACTGCACAGTGGGCTGTTCAACATACAAGGTCGACAAATGTCACTAACCCGTCGCTGACAGGTGTCTGAAACTACGACTAACCAAAGAATTATTACGTACAAAAAAGTGAGTTTTTAAATTCCCACGTAAGATGCCGACAGTTCAATGAATATTGTTATAAATTGTAAAGGTCTTGTCGCCGTGGCAGCAATCGAGATAATCTACACTTCTACAGTTTCATAGGAAACTATCAAATTGAATTTTAATGCCTTCGTCATATTGATGGATGTAGGCTTGTTTAGCCATATAAAGGTCTTGTTAGTCAAGACTGTTACATATTTATTGAAGTAAAAAGGTGAATAAAAGAAGTCATTTACTTCTAACTTATTTATTGATCACTGGTAATTGTTATGTCTTACTAAGAAAAATTGTTTTTGGTCCAAATTTTGGTCTTAAAAACAAAAAACAACAATTAATTATAACTGTTTAAGTCCAACAGTAAGAACACAACTGTTCGATTAATCATTTACTTAGGTAAAAAAGTTACCCTTTTAATTAGCGTTGGAAGAGCATTTTAATCTTGGCTCCAGGATTACAAGCACTGAGCAAGGACTTAAACGATTCAGAAGTAATAATTCTTCCGAGTGTTATAAATAACAAAAATAAAAATCTTGTCGTACACAAACTTGGAAGGGTTAAAGTTAATAGGACGGTACTATACTTCAAGCTTACTCGCTATACAAAGCTACGCTTCTCTGTGATCTGAATTCCGCGCATAAATTTCTGTTTTTCTTTAAGTTGCCTACATTAACTTAATGTCAGCGCCAGCGGTAATTTCAAAGATCTTTTTTTATTATAAAATTGTACGATATTCGCGTTGTACTGCTGTTAATATTAATTATGCTGCAATTTGCTGTAATACACAGACTTTACATAAAAGAACACGCACTGTTGAAAGTTCGAACTCGATTGATGTTATTATTCTCATAATAACATATACTGTAATAAAATTATACGAGGATAGTACAAGATGCACATAATTATTTGGAAGTTAATCATAGTCATTAATGGATTACGAATAATCGATATTACCGAATATTTTAATCGCATGGAATGTGGTGCCATTTATTAAAGAGGGACTTAATAAGAATTTGTTGCACACATTCTACATAGAGGAATTTTATGCATCTCGTATTTATATAGAATTGCCATTACCTCATCATGATGTGCATCATCATTATTAAATAAAATCAATAGCTATTTTTCACACATCACTGTGTTACAAGCTTTAGAAGAAAAGAGATCCCTGTTTAAGTAAGAAGTAATGCACTAATTGGCCCTTTTCCTCGGCAGAATCGTGGTTGAAGGGAAATTAATGCCCTCAGGAGGATAAATATGCAATTATTTTTCCCCAAAATGTTTGCTTTGGTTGTGTCAAAAGTTTGTTAAGAACAGGTGGGGCTAGGGTTGCCAGATGTCCGGTATTTAAGCGTACAGTCCGGTATTTTCGAGGCCTGTCCGGTAAAAAATAAATGGTCATACCGGACTGAACAATGTCCGGTATTTTGAAGAAAGTCGGTACTACTGGTCACAAGCGCCTACAAAAGTAGGCTTATGTGTCAATTTGTGTGTTGTTAATTAATAAATAAAAAAATAAGTATAAAAATCCCCCTCCCCTCTTTTTGGGGTTGTCCGGTATTTTTTCGCGACTCACCTGGCAACCCTAGGTGGGGCGAAGGAGTTACCGCCATTTGAAGTTTATTTTTACAACTGCATAATTTAATATCAACCAACTGAGTGTTTTAAATTTATTTTAGAATGTTTCTATGCTAAATTAATTACGCTAATTAATTGATTAAATAGCCATATACTTAACTCGCAAAATTTAGAAATGAATTGATCATGGTATTTATTCGATTGTTTTATTTGCGGCAGTGTTTTTTTTAAATAAATATAAGTAAAATATTATTTATAGTAAAGTAAAGCTTTGGACTATACAAGACTGCTTCGAAATTTTTTAATAACAATGCTCGAATAATACTTACATCACTAATTCGATCGTTAAAATGTTGCCAGTCTTAAAATATCAAATAAGGATCCTCGTGCCACTTTCAAGGAGGGACAGCCTCGTATTTACTTTATTAAATTGATTTACAAGTGGGTGGATGTTTCCTAATAATTATTTCTGCGTTTTAATTGAGAGCAATGAAATTTCTAGTCCCTTGAGCAGATTATTGCTAAAGTGGTAATACGTATACATTTGTATACTTTTATACCTATTTAAGCTGTTGATCAATTGCGAGAATAAACAGTGATTTGTAAACATAAATTAAAACATAATAATACTGTAATTTTTACTGTAATTTTATTTTAAGAATTAAGTTCCATAACCTGATTAAGATTTTCAACAATTAAGCTTGATTTGCAACAGTAAAGATTATCTTTAAATTGATAACATTTTTTGACCCCAATCTGTTATTAATAGATTTATTGATTAACTAGCTGTTGCCCGCGTCTTCGTCCATGTGGCATTCGATGTTTCCAAGCTATTTCCTACACAATTGAGGCACTTCCCTTATACAATTTTAACCCCAAATTAGTGTGGAATTTTGAAACATCTAACTTATTTTTACTTTATGTCGTAGGGAACCTATATGCAGAATTTTGTGAAATTCCTTTAATGTACAGACATGGAAATTTTGAAAATACGGTCTTAGAAAAAAATCCACATCGTAAAAATTGCAAAAAATTTCGAATACACTTTTTAATAATTAAGAATATGATTTTGAAGCTTTTTAAATTATTTATCGGAGATTTCTAATTGCGAAAAAAGAACATCGGAAAGTGTGTATAGATATTTTATAGATTTTGGTATTATCTTTATTGAATAATTAAATGCTATATTGTTAATTTTGAATAATTTTGTGAATTTAACATAGGGTCTTTTTTATCTATGTCATTGTTAAACAGGAATTAGTTGCGTTACTATACGTTTATTAGCTTCTAAATGACATAGTAGACCCCCACATCCCGCCATATCACTGTCAATTGAATCTGTAGCCTAGAACGTATCATCTAATGCTAGGAGCTGTCAAACGTAATTTATGCACTGTGTCATTAGGCTCAAACCAATTTTGTGCAGGAGGGTTATAAAAGTGAATTAATGTTGCCATACTTCAAATCCTCCAAACATTTGTATCTGATTAATTTGTGTGATTGTAGAATTTTTGTTTGGGGCATTTGGATATCTTCTTCTGTAAGATGAAAGGTTAAAGGTAAATATTCCCAGAAAAAAAATTGTAATACCATTACCTAAATATTATTTATAATTTTTTCCTATGTGTGAATTAAATATTTATTACGAAAAAAAATTTAATACATATCTGCCTATGTTTATATAAAAAGACGTCATTATAGACGTTGTTATAACAATCTTAATAAAAATTACGTACTGCGTTCTACCCACTACATGTTTTCATTGATTACATTAATGTTGGCAGACGGATTCAATATCAAGATTTATAGCATCTTCTGCATATAATTTAGCTGTTTGCTTCATTATTTTATTTTAAATAATTTTCAGTACAATTTAGATTTCTTTGGCCTAAAATGTTTGATTAGCGTCAAAATCAAAATAGTGTTTACTTAAATCATATCTATGTTTTAGCCATTTTCATATCGGATTAAAGATTTTACATACGTAGTTAAAAACACAGTCTCTCATTTTCTTTAAGTCCTGCTTTAACAAACACTCAATATACAACTGTGAATACAATGAAGTACGGTTCAGAATTGCAATATTTAAAATAAATGTTTTTTTTTATATTTTGTGCAGCACATTAGTAATTACACCACAGTGTCTAAATATGTTTAATATAAAATAAAAAATACGAATTCGCTCCATAACTGTGGTACAAAATTTTTAAAAAATACATCGTAGAGATACAACTTTAATTAATAGTCTGATCTGAATGTCTACTAAATTGTTACAAAAATGAACAGTTTAACAAAACAGACATGTAGTTCATCCTCTTTCAATAAAATAGAGTACGAACAGCTTCAACACAAGTAGTTTGATTTATGATTACAACGCAAATCAACTGAGCAACAAATCTTCTACTTACACCACTAATAAATTAATGTGTAAGTTGTTTCTGGACGCTACATCAAAAGAAATGGACCGAAATGTTTGTGGTCAATTTATTTACTAGTGATTCGTTACGGTTTGGGCGGATACTTGGCTCGATGATAAATTGTACACAGTCTCTCATTTTCTTCAAATCCTGCTACAAGTAACACTCAATATACAACTTTAAATACAATAGACTACAGTTCAGAATTGAAATATTTTCTCTCAACGAGCTTTCTTAGCTTATTGTTTGCAGTAAAACTTTGTTTTGAACTTTAAATTTAGGCCCTTAAAGGATGTTTTGGATCACCAACAGTCTATGACTGCATTGTGGGATCCAGAATGACACTTGGAATTGACAAATGATTACAAGTCACAGTTCAACAGTTAATTTGTATGTAAATATGATTATATTTTGTTTCGTTATTTGTTTTCACATTAATTTGTTTCAAAATAACCCAGGACCTTTACAAAAACAGATCAATTTTTAGGCTTTAATAAAACGAAATTACAATTTTAAGGGACACAATTTAATGCAGTTAACAATAACAAACATTGAATAGAAGGGAAAATAAACGGTAAATTGCACTCATTTAGTGGGTCGCGACGATCAATCATGGCGGCTAAGTCATCAGCCGGTTCAAATGTCAAACGAACCTAGGGTAGCAATAAAAAAGAAAACTGTGTTGCCATTATTAAAAAAGTGACTGTGACTTTATTTCCATTGTCGATTGCCGATTCGGGATTATTAACTGACTTGCATATTTTTTTGTGTTCTAATATTGATAGATTGGTTTTTTGGAGTAGGTGACTTTTGATTTTGTTGCGTGTATATCGGTGCGCGGCTGCCATCGATTACAATATCTACGAGAAAAGTATTTGTGTCAAAATAGCACAAAACGATAGTCATCGGTGGCTGTTCACACGCAAAGTGAAATGTATTGTCTGAGCCGCTACTCTACGCCACTTTATTCATTGCGAGCTCTTTTTGTTGTTTGATATTTTTGTTCTGTGTCTATGAATTGATTTTTAGCTCTTTGACGTTTTCATTACCCACTCTAATGATACAATCACGTTAGCAATAACTTAAGTATGAGTCATATTATAATTAAGTACCGGTTCATAATATCATGTGCGTTTTGCCCTCCATATAATGAAATGATGTTAAGGGAATTGGATTCAATTTTACGGAATTGATTTCCTTTAATTTTTACGATTCCGTTTGCGTGATCTCGTCCGGTAATAATATAATAAATTCGTCCATTGGGAAGGGGCCTTGTATTGTAATGACTCAATATTAATCTGTCTTTATTGGTCAGTTTGTAAACGTGTATACAATCTCTTTCTCTAATTGATTAATATGAGTCATATCAAGTCACAAATGGCATTAGGTTTGTTTTATAGATTTTAACTATATTATCCTGTCTATCAGCATGTGTTGTAAGTTTGATTAGAACCTAGATTAATATTGCAGAAAAATAAGCGTAGAACTAAGATGACCATAAAAACAGGACAAGTACTATGCAATCTAGTTGTAGTTTTATAATAATAGACAATTAATAATTGTAGAGAGATGAATCAAAAATGGAGCAAACCATAGCAGTAGTTGTGTAGCGGGTGTGCCGACGCACCGTGCGGCTTGCAGTGTGCGAATGCAAACACGAGAGAGATCGCGTGCAAGCGCACAATAACACCGGAGCCGCGGAGTCAAGCCGCTCCGTGCTACCCCATATTTTAACAACTGTCCTAATACATCTTGCAATGTTGTTTTTAGCTGTTTTTGCCACATTATTGTTTATTCTTTTTACTATGTTTACTTTTAATTTTGATAATACTTTTCTCTTATCCTTTTATAGATATGATATGATATGTTCTCCATTCACATCGAGTAATCGTGGTAATTCCATACACCTCAGTCAACATTTTGATTGAGAAACAATGCTCACGTAACCTACACGCGTCCTTGCATGTAAATTTATCTGTGTCAATCTTAAATGTAAAAAATCAAAATTTTTCAAATTTAAAGTTTTCAACGAATTGGATCGAATTTTTTCTTCATTTCAGGTGCCTGTCAATGAAAGCGCCAGACAGGTATGTCGCTAACTCACTCGCTCCGCGCGTTCGGTTTCGTTCGGCCGGGTTCGGTTGCGTTCGGAAACGTTCGTGCGAGCTCGGTCGCTGGCCGCATGCTCGCATCCAAGGGGGTAGCCTGGAAGACCACACGTTACACCCGCAACGCAGGACATTTACAGACAGTATAAAATTTCCAAAAATTGCTTATTGGTGTGTTTTAATTTCATTGTTTTATTATTTTTTTTGTGTTTCACAATTTCCATCGTTGAAAAGGTAGGTCCCATTTCATTTTCATTGGAATTTGAAGTTAAGCAATAATTTTCTTAAATGCTTGATTGGTCCGTGAAACAGTCCTTACATTCGATTGCATAATGTCTCAATGGTGTGATTATAATTTTACTGTATCTAAATGTAATTGAACTATTTGTGGGTGAAATGTTAGTTGTCGTTGTTTTGGTTCCAGGTTACACTCTAGCTATTGATTAAAACTGAAAATCACAGATAAATTTACATTGTAATTGATCGTGTAGTATTGAATGCGTTAGTTGTTTATGTTTAGTTTTATAAGCATGACTGTGTTTGTGATTTTTTATTTTTTTTACCTAATAAGGGACTTCGTGAGTCTATTTGGTAAGTGCTTGACTTTTTTTTATCGATATTAAGAACATTGGCAAAAAGTTTGATGGGAAAAAAAGATTAAGTAAGTTTCGGATATATCAAAAGAGATCTCATAAGGCGACAAATGAATTTCAATATGCGTTCACGCATGACCGCTGACAAGCTCGTAGTGCGGTCCAATGACAAACGCGTGAGCGTCATCATCAAATCGTAAAGGATTTAACGCCTCTGTTGGCACACTTCTTTTGTTGGTGCATAAAGCCGGCCATTAAAATGTTTGATAAAACGTTGGTTGTACAAAAAGAGACTGCCGGCTACTGTAGGCTCCCCACCGGGAGGCTTCAATGAGGGCCGAAGCCATGCTGTGGTACCACAATGGTACACAAAGGCGCTGAATGTTCTCATCTCCCGTTTTGGTTGATCATTGCTTGTTAAACCTGCATTTATATGATCTGTTATTTAAATATAGACACAAATGAAAAGTGAATCAATAAGTTTTATTATTTCTTGTTACAATTTATTGTAAGTTCGATATGTTTATTCGCCGTGCATATACTTTGTAGGTACACTACCTTTATTAAGTATAACTAAAAAATATGACAGTAAAGTTACAATGTAATACAAATGTATTAACTTATATTTAATCTGTGAAAAAATATAGAAAATGCTGATTATTAGATTTTTCGTCAAAAAAAACTTATTGAATAATATAATTTGGCTTAAATTTGAACCCGTATCTGACAATCAATAAATTAATGCGCTTAAGCCTATAACATCGAAGTAGTAAATAATAAAAATAAAACCCCAGCTCTACGGCACGTAATACTGGGAGCTGACCATAGTGATTGATAATCACATTCAGACTTCTTAGATATAATAATAATGTTTTTATCTAATGGAATTCAAATCTCTTCTTGTGAAGTGTATGTGTCATCGGCATCCGTATTGAAATAATCCTGTCAGAGTTAATAAGAGCATTAAGATAAAATGTTCTTATGATTAACTACGTAATAATGGTTTTTAATTATCACGAATGGAAGAGGATTTAGACAAACAATAGATATTTAATATTGAAAACTAAAATGAATGTTCTTGTGTTCGTTAAAATAATCAAAAGTTAATAATGTTTCGGACTGGTAACTTTAATCGTAGAAGTTATAAAAAAAAATAAAAAAAAAACAATACTTAAGTTCTAATAAAAAAGATAACTGCATAAAAACACCTTAAAAACCAATTAGATCCAAAAGCTCACCTCCACACTCACCGTAAATTGAAACGTCAGCTCTGTAAGGAATCCGTGCAAACGACAAAACAATAAACCAGAGCTGTGAACAAAACACAGGGCAATCACAACAAAGGCTCCGTTTACATTCTAACGCCTTTTAAACTAACAAAGGCGGAATTCAAATAAACACTAAATCGTTAACCCTTTGACCGTCCGTGGGCAATTTTCACGGAAAACGGAATAGAAATGATTTTGTAAAGGGTCCCGCGCCGACACCCCGGTGTCAGACTCGAACGATGTGATGCTCCTATTTTCAAAATTTCTGAGACGTCCGTCAGGATTTGTTTTATTTAAATATTCACATCGGGAATTTGGCAAAAAAATAAACTGACTGAAACCATAATATCCGGTTGTAACAAAATTTGGTTTTCGCCTCTAAATTAAGTTTTTTTTAATATGAAAAATTGACTACCAATTTTTTATGTGAATGAGTTGCAGTAGTACAGTGCGATACAAGTAAACTATCTATTTTAAAAAGTTTAGCTGTAAAATTACCGGAACACCAACAGTCAAAAATTATAACATAACGTCCAAAACACGGATTTCGTAGCACACTGCTTTACAATCTAAGCACGAAAGTCGTAGCGTGTCGAATAATTATCGAGTGATATCGCGATAAGCCCCGTCCGGGGAGTTCATGCAAGGAGGTGTCCAACTGTACCGTGTGATGACGTGTGCCTTTGTGTGCAAATTATGCCCTTTCGTACCCCTACACTATACTAATGTGTGTATCTACGTATGTATAAGTGACAGCTCCGTTTCTCCGATTATTGAGCAGAAAACATTTAATTGATAGTTAAATACGAAGATTGTGTTGCTACAATGTAATGAACTAATGAGTAAATGTATCGGTTCTTTTGAACGTTCTCTTCAGATAGGTTTGTTTTGAATGGCAGATAATTAGTCGAATATCAAACATTTATAATCGTAGATATAAAAATATTACTCTCGTGCTGTTTAAGATTAAATGAGGCCGCAAACGTACTAAAACACTGCCGTAAGATACCAAAGTTGACTCAAATCACCAACCAATGCCGATATAATTCTCAGAATGACATCATATCCACAAAGAGTAAATTGAAAACAACAAAACAGTAAGCATCTCCAATCATTCCATATCCATCAAAGACGAGGGTGTGGCCAGGCTCAATGTCATCGGCTTTGATCTCGCCGCCTCCCCCCCTCTCACGCCGTGGTAAACAATAGGTATTCTCTTAACACGTCGTCTGACCACTCATTGCTATCTTACACCTACAAACTTAAAGCATCACTTAAGCTTGACACTGTAATCAAGTGGGGATGGTAATACGGGATCGAGTTATCAAAAAATCGATGTATAGCTTTGGATCCAAGAATTGATATATGGACGTTGTTTAATTATTTTCAAAAAAAGAAAAGGTTTTGTGTAACAATTACACTATTCATATTCGTTTTTATTAAGACCTCTTTTGGTTTTAGACTGAAAACATTTGAGAAACAAAAAGCTCGAGATTTAACGAATCGATTGTTCAGATCGACTGAAGTCGATTCCGTTGATTAAAGAAAGACTATTGCAACTTCTAACTTCAGTTCGTAAAGTTTCGCTTGACCGATTGTAGCTTAGCTCGAAGTAAACTTAGACTAACACCTTTTAAGTTAATAATTGAATAATCTCAGCTAGTAATTTGTTTATCGCCTTGGAGTTAAAGTTCAGAATGGCTTGGTGTCCTTGATTATCAATGTGTATGTAATTCGACACACTACGAGTGCTGTAATGCGATTGGTCGACGCAATAATAGCCTATTCAATTGTTGATTTATTACAGTCACAGTTGTAATTGAAGGTTTCGTTTATGGGTTCGGTACTGTCAGCATAATAATATAGTTTTCAAGTATCTATAAAGTTCTATAATCGCAATGGTTCCTTAATCAGGACTTAGTTATTCTGTCTTAATAAATAATGCTTGCTGCTTTAGAGGAGTAGACAGAAATGTACTAGGTATAGTCTAGTTTATTAATATGTTGGCAGTTTTATATCTTATTATTTTTATAATTAGGTTTAAAACGGCTAACATATTGATTAACTCGACTGTACTCGGGGTACCCGCATTTTTTATAACTTTCTATTCCCAATTTGCAAATTGATCTACTATTTTATTTGCATACGAGTTAACGTATTTATAGCTTCCTTCAGACAATATAAGTAACGAAAAAACAATCGACACCTCAAAATTTTCTTTTATCGTAAAAACAATAAGAGGGTAAGACCTAATGAAGCATTAAAGGCAATACAAATACAATATCAAACGGCCAGCGCCCCTACAATACTTAACAGAGTCCACAAAGGTGTTAACATGTTCACCATGTGAAAATACATCTGTTTAATGAGCCCGATTGCCAATTATGTCATGAGTGGTTGGTGCGTTGGTCTGGCCAGTAGCCGTACTCACCCACATGCGCGCAGAAGCGTGATGAGAAACGGAACGTGAACTTTCCCTCTCATCACAATTCCCCAACTGGTTGGGTACAGTCGGGTTATGCAATGCATCCCTGTCCCACTTAGGCCAGCTCTTCAAGTGAGAGTGAGTGGTCAAGCGTTATCTTCCAATGTGAAGTGGCACAGGGGTTAGCTACAAGTTGCTACGAATGTTCACCTGCCTTGCTAGTACGGTTACGGGCTCTATTGAACTTAAGGGTTGGTAGGACAGTTGCGTGATAAATATTACATTTCTTCAACGCATTAAGGGTTATGGCTTAACTAAAATATTCAATGTAATCGACCCCAACAATAACTTTCGGCTGAAATGAATAAATATCAATTTATTCATAATCCTTCACTCCGAAGCGTCGGTTCTATTATGGGAAATCTTTAATCAAAGTCAATTTTAGTCAAAACTTTTTGAATCAGACAAATCGTCAATGACTTAAAATTGTTAAAATAAAGTATCGTAACAAATCCTACCAACTCTTTACTGTAAACAGTAAACACAAACACCAAAACCCAAGACTCATTCATCCAGAGAATTGAAACGAATAAGAAATGGTTCGGTAACCAATCCGAAATTAGCGTTGCAAAAATAAACGTTAAATATTTGCAGTGCATATTTCAAAGCGTCTAAGACAAATGAATCTATAAAATTAATTGGACAAGTAATCGAAAACTCAGAAAGAATTTCTTCATCTCTGGTATGGGGGAGAGAAACAAATGAGGGGCGGACATTGAATAATTTGATTTCCTTATTCGCACCAATCAATATCTTATAAGGAAACCCGATATCGTAATGCGAAGACATTTGGATGTTGACATTCCGAATTAAAAAAGAGAAAACATCAAGGGCCAACTTGCCATAAATGCTAAGGAAAAATGGGTAATAACATTACAAAATTAAGAGATAGATAGATAGATAGATAGAGAAAACTTTATTTGCACATCAAATTTGTAAAAAAAAACATACAAAGAAATAGGTACTTAAAACTAAAATGTACAAAGGGCGGCCTTATCGCTTGACGCGATCTCTTCCAGGCAACCTTAGGATGGACATAATAGAATGGATATTTGCGGTAGTTTATTGAATTGGATTTGTTGTTACTTTTTCTTTTTTATTTTGCTCAAGGCTTGTCAAATTAAAGACTAAAATAAAAATAAATAAATAATTAAAAATACTAAATAGTACATGAAATATTGGGTGCATAGGCACTTAAATACACACTATGCAATATAAAAATACATACAATACATAAATACATACTATATACAATAGATAAAATAAAATAACATAACATAAAATAATAAAAAACATACATTAAATCATAAATTATACACACTTAATATACACTACAAAATAAAGTATTATAATGACAAATAATGCTCATTTAACAATTTTTTGAAAATATTCAAGGATTGTGCTCGTCTGATACTTAGAGGTAATGCATTCCACAACCGAACGGCTTCAACCGTAAACGACTGATCGTAAAAATTTGTGGAATGCATTGGCATCTCAAGTCTCAAATTTTCGGATGACCTTAAGAATTTGGAATGTGTGTCATGTACGTATTTGAAACGGTCTTTGAGATAAGTTGGGGTCGTAGGATTAAACAAAACGCTATAGAGAAGCGTAAGGACATGAGTATTCCGGCGAAGACGAATTGGAAGCCACTTGAGCTTTTTACGAAATTCAGAGATATGATCATATTTCCTTAGTCCAAATATAAATCGTATACTAAAATTTTGAAGTCGCTCAAGTTTATCAAGTTGGGCTTCAGTGAGATTTAGATAGCTGACATCGGCATAGTCGAGAATAGGAAGAAGAAGGGTCTGCGCAAGCACAATCTTAGTGGCAGTCGGAAGAAAGTTTCGTAATCGGCGCAAGGAGCCAGCTGAGGCGAACATTTTGCGACTGACTTCCTGCAACTGAGGGCTCCAGGATAAAGTACTGTCAAAGTAGATACCTAAATTCTTGACCTTAGTGTTAATTGGTAGAGTAGACCCATTAAATTGTACACGTGGAAGCTGTGACCAATCAAGTTTGGAGATCATCCTGGAGCTGCCTATTACAATGACTTGAGTTTTTGTGGGATTCAGCACTAACCCATGCTTTGTACTCCAGTCACCGATACGCACCAGATCAGTGTTAATAGTATTTATGGCTTCCGGTAGCCTGTCTAGTGGAGCCTGTGTATAAATCTGCAAATCATCTGCATAAAGGTGGTAGGATGAAAGTAGCTGGTCTGAGAGTGAATTTATAAAAATTGCGAAAAGTAGAGGTGATAAAACGCCACCCTGCGGTACGCCAGCTGTAGTATTGCACCATGATGACAACGTATCTTCCGTGCGTATACGCTGTCGGCGACCAAACAGGTAACTGTGAAACCAATCAACCACCGTTGGAGATATGTTAATAGAGCGCAATATACTCAGCAGGACATGGAAATCTACAGTATTAAAAGCATTACTAAAATCGAGGAGAGATAAGACTGTAAGATTCCCACTATCCATGCCGAGTCTAATGTCATCTGTTATATTGACCAATGCAGTTGTGGTACTGTGTCCGGAACGGAAGCCTGATTGAAAAGGGTTCAGTAAGTTGTTTTTACAAAGGAAAGAGGAGAGTTGGGTGTGGATGAGACGTTCGAGGGCTTTAGATAGAAAAGGCAGTATAGATATGGGGCGGAAATCGGAAAATGTTGCAGACTTAGATTTTTTGGGCAAAGGAATTACCTGGGCATCTTTCCAAGTAGATGGGAAAGTGCCAGAGGAGATAGAAAAGTTGAAGATGTGACAGAGGATGGGCATAATTTGATCAAGGATGGGGAGGATCATGTTTCTACTTATAGAATCATTCCCAACTGCATTGGACGATATAGACAAAATGCTCTTCTTAACATCACAAGCAGTGAATTCATTAATGACAAACGATGAATATGTAGGAGTTGGAAGAGATGAAAGATAGTTCAGCGTATTATTTTTAATAGTCCCATCAAAATTGGACGAAGTTGAGAAATGTTTGTTTAGTAAATCGATGTCTATGTCTTTAGGAACAGAGTCGCTGCGCGACTTTCCAACTCCCAACGTTCTCAGAAACTTCCATACTTTAACTGGATCTCCATTCTCTATAGAGGTATGAATATGTTGGCGTTGTGCGTTCCTACACACCTTATTGCAGTGATTTCTTACGGCCACGTACTTTTCAAAATTTGCATCATTAGGGCGACACTTATATTTTGATTTTAATGCAGATTTCTTTGCCATAATGTGCTTTATGTCACCGGAAAGCCATGGACTTGGTAGATGTTTCAACTTTATGGGACGTATCGGTGCATGGACATCATAAAGATGTATAATCATTGACGTGAAAATATTAACTTTGTCGTCGATATTGCTAGAATCAAGAAGTGGTGACCAGTCAATGTTGCCAGCATCCTCACAAAGCTTGCCACCATTCATGCCATTAAAATTGCGCTGTAGGATAATTCTCGGTTTTGCCTTGGGTGGACGAATTTTGTATGACAGATAAATCAAGTCATGATATGAAAATTCATCCGCAGAAAATTGTCCATGCTTAGACACATGCTCTGGAGAGGAAACTAGGATGAGGTCAAGAAGAGAAGGAGTACAGTTCGGAAAGTGATGTGTAGGATATAAAGGTAGAATGGATAGATTAGTGGATTCAGAAATAGATTGGAGAGAGGAAGAACGAGAGTCGTTTTTTAAAAGACATGTATTGAAGTCTCCCATAATTATTGTGTGACTGTAAGATGGTGTCAGGTTTTCCAGGATGCGTTCGAAAGAAGAAAAATAGTCAATTCTTAACGAAGGACTATAATACACACCAAGTAGAACTTTGACGTGGTTGAGTTCTACTTCTAAGAAGAGATGCTCGCCGGCGTTTGCTGGTGGTGGCTGTGGTGACATATTAATGATGGAGAAAGGAATGTGGGTACGCAAAAATACGGCAACACCACCACCACCACCACCAACCGCGCGATCATTTCTAATCAGCCGGAAACCCGGGAGAGAGTAAGAGGCAGAAGGCAGACAAGGTTTTAACCACGATTCAGAGACTAGGATAGCGTGTATGTTCTTACAGTCAAAATTTGCCAGCATATCAGGGAAATGGGCGGGAATACTTTGGGCATTAATATGGACTACATTGAAATTTTTCGGAACATCCAAAAACAGAGCCTCAAGATTATCCCCGAGCGAAGGTAAACTTGAAAAACTGTCATTAAGACTGCTAGCAGAGAAAAAACTGTCATTATCACTCAAATCAGCATTAAGCATCAGATTAAATTAATATAGTTATGATAATTGAAATAACTAAAATATATAAAGTGCAATAAGTATATATATAATAATTATGATAATAAAATAATAAATATAATATTATGTTTATAAAATAGCTTTAAATTAATACTACTTAACTATTTGTCCAACCGCTGGTTACGTGTTAATAAATTTAAAATTGAAAGTTAAGTTGCACAGCACAATGAATAAATATATGAATTTACAAACTTAGCATAATTCTACTAACCGGGCATACATATCATAAATGTAAACAAAAAGGAAAAAATATATTATTTCATACACAAATTCAATGACACAGTTGCTCAAAATAACTGTATCCAAATATTGAATTTACGTGCAACGGAACGCACTTGTCAGGCGAGGAAAAAGAAATAGACATTTGACAGCTGTCAGTGAGAAAAGATAACAAGTGTAAATAGTTCTACAAAAAAATAGTAATACCTACTAAATATTATTAATATAAAGTATTAAAATAGTACACCAGGACAAAAGTGTTATTGGAAGGTGAATTACTCAAAAAATAAAGTAGTAAAAGTAGGTAGACCATAGAAAAAGACAAGATATTACCCGGCTAAGTAGTGTGAAGATAAAACGAACAATAACATGAGAGACTAAGTCATTTGTAAAACAAACCAAACAATCTCAACTTCCTCAGTTACAAAGTTACGAGCTGCCTGAGTATTACTATTTTAATAGTTTTGGTCTGGTTTTATCAACATAACAAAGTTCAGATGCAGGCAAATAAGTGAATTCCAAGTGATCTCCAAACTGTTAAAGGGGTGGCATCACTGGCATCGCTAGTAGCAACACTGCCACCGCTGAGACGAACGAGGCGAACGTCGCCTGCAGACGGCATATTAGCAGTTGTAATTGCATTTACTACCGAGATCGCTGACGTTTCCTTCTAAATGTATATCACTCACTAATAAACACAATCGAGTTATTAACACAAACCACCCTCCGAAATAACTTACCACTGATGGAAATATTCCCTTCAGGCTTCACTTCTTAGCGACTTCTAAACCAATTTCCAAACAAGTATCGAGCTGCTTGTGTGCCTAAATAACAAAATGTTCCCGGATTTATTTAAATCCAATAAACATAGAGCGAAGTAGCTGATTAATTAAGAAAGATACTTCGCTAAAAATAAGCTCATATTAAATTTTGTTCGTAATACTGTTGGGTACTTATTTAATTCCGGATATAAAATTTCTGTGATTGAGTCCCAGCGGGTGGAGCCGAGGGGCGTGAATTCCAACAAAATTAGCACCAGGGGTCGAAATAAAAAAGCTAAGGAAAAATTTAATGAACAGG
Source organism: Hypena proboscidalis (assembly GCA_905147285.1). NCBI lineage: Eukaryota > Metazoa > Arthropoda > Insecta > Lepidoptera > Erebidae > Hypena > Hypena proboscidalis. The sequence goes on from LR990132.1 coordinate 7,931,342, forward strand.
AAAATGCTCCTTTTTGCAGCTATTCCATCTATTTATCTACATCGGGATGCCCATTACCTTGCTAAGAGAAAAGTTTACATTTTTAATTTAATGATTCCACTTTGTGGAAGTTGGGCGGGTTTCGGCGAGATCTTAATTTGGGGATTTCTGAGGCGTCTCGTTTTGTAAATATTATTCCTTTAATAAGACCTCACGTCGAGGGGGTGCCTGCTGAACTCCGTGATTACGACTCTCTTTGCGAGCTTCATTTTGGACCTCGTCATTTTGATTGGCGCTAATGAAATTTTTCCTACTCTGCGTGCCATTTTCTTGTTCTTGACAGAACAATTTTCAAGGGACTGGGATCACTTCTGTTGCGTCACCAACACACCCTCTAAACATTTAAGGAAGGCAATTTGGAACATCTAAAACATTATTGTTGTCATCTTCATTTATGTTTTACACTTTGCTAATGCAATTTTTTACTTATCTGTGCGGAGCGGAGTGCGTGTCCCATCTGTAACGAAATTTCTAAATCGTGAAGTCCCAGCTGCGGTTGTGCGGGCGATGACGTTTGGCTTTTAGCGGTTGTTTTAAAATTGAATATTTGATGCCTTATTCCCTTCTGACGAATTCGCGGCGGGTGGAAAGTACTGGAATCCGTGGGAGATAATTTTTTGAATGTCTCTGTTAACGACCGCACACATTACCCTTAATCCCCGTGAACCACTTGGTGTTTCATTTATTTTTCAACAATTTGTATCGTGTTTCTTCGCAGGCACTCTACTTAAAAAGTGAGCCAGGCAATAATATTTATGCGTAAGGGAATATAATAATATATTTGAAGATATAATTTTCTTTTAAATATTCATGAGAGGGTGAGGGAAACTATCGACAGGAAGCGTCGTCTGTCCTTGTTCTTCATTGATGGAGGTTCTCAGACATACGCGTCGGCGGCGTCTCGTACTACGAACCTGACCTTTAGGGCCAATTAGGTCAATGTTTAAGACGCTTTACGTATTTCGTCGATGGCTTCGTTCAAGTCTACCAAAATTTGCATTCAACGACTTTTTATAATTTACCACGTGATTATGTAGCGTGCACTGTTTGAATAACGGTCGGTGCTGATTTCTCATGACGACTAAGAACTGCCTTATCAAGATCATAGCTATAGATATTGATCTATTACAGATCAGTTAGATAAACAATGCAATGTTGATGTGTAAATGTATAATGTCCATACATTATGTAAACAGCTACATGTATTAAAATTAATTATCGACTAAAGCTGATCGGAATACAAAATTATTATGACCCTTAGTTAGCAAAGCAATCTATCTCTATCTATCTACCGAGAATTACTTCTACCAATAACAGTTGTGTAAAGCTTAATTATGATATGTGATATCTGTTAGCAATAACGGTTTCCCACTGCGTCGTTTATCAAAAAATATGACTGTACACTCGAATGTTACCATAAACACAAATGGTTACAGCTTAGTTCATTTCTAATTACATAGATAAGCGACTTCAATAACGGTTGGTTTATCACAATCATATGTTTCGAATCTAATTGGAATTTTGCATGTTGATATGAACAACTCTTTATTGGTCGATATTATGTTTGCTTTTAGATATTAATGATTGTATTCCACATATATCGGTTTCATTAGTGATAATGATAACGCAGTAAGTTAATGCTTGAATAGTGGAAATATACAAACGTGTTATATTTTTCCGACTCTTGTTTATTGAATTTATAAAAACAAAACAAAATCAACAAGATGATGAGATAAGAATCTTTGCAGTGATGTCACTCGCTGTTGATTAGCAGGCAACGCAATGTCTATAAAAAATGTTTTGAGTAAAAGTTCAAACGTGATTAATACCTGGCTTACATTTATAACGAGACGGTTCAAACGGCAACATCAAAAAGCACCCACCTGTCAAATATAGATGAAATTGTTTTACCAAATTAATTTCCTGACGCGGGCTGCTCCAATTTGTCAAAACTATGACCACATTAATACATCAGAATGCCAAATTTGCATTTAAACGTTTATGATAAAAAGATAATTTAGAAAATTACAGTTATTTTAATAGAAATTATAGTTAGTTTTATATTCTGGGCCGATAGGGGTCGGTTTTTTACGAAAACATCTGTTGTGTGTAGCGTATGAGTTTTTTTGTTATTTTAAAAGGAGACATGATGGATCAGTTTCAACACGTATTCGTCGGTGCCTTTGTGCCTCGTTTATGGCTTTGTAATGTGTTTCTTTGTTTGTTCAGAATGTGTTACAGTCGCTTCCGAACATTGTGAAATAAGGGGCAAGTGCGATCTGTGTAAACTATGTCCTAATAATTATTAGTCTACAAGTTGTGTTTCATCAAATTATACATATTCTTTGACGCAATTTGAGAAGATAGGCGTCTTTAAACTTGAAGTTTACTTTTTGCTGGCGAATCTGTGCTTTTGACTAGAAAATCCTTTCGCACAAAGGATTTTGTGTCGAAATTCAATTACAATCGGATTAGGAGACAGCACCTCGTCACTACAAATGTGTGTTGTACAAAAGGTTTGCAAAAAACAGGCGCATCGTAACGAAAGACATTTGTAGATAAGTGTGGGAGTGTCTTTAGTCCTCGAGAGCGTTCTTTAAAAGCCACCGTTGCGTGTTTTTAAAATAGGATTTAGTACAGGATCGGTGCGACTAAAGATTGCGTAATCTTATCGTGACTAAAAAGATTTGTCGCCAGCCTTTCGAATGATATCTTTACGGCACATGAGTTGAAGTTTTTTTATGCCTCTTTGAGAACTTTTTTGCTTATCTTGTATCTGTCTGCATTCTGTGTCAACTGCAAGACCTTTATGTTTACAGATCTGAAATGAAAACGTGCAAATGAATGAAACCAATGCTCGCTGCGAATGTGAAGCCATTCGTAAAGCAAATATGGAGATGGAACCGAACTTGGCGTGTGACGACCAAATGTGTTAGATACTTTAGCGATATCTGATGATAACACTTTTGAGTATTTGTAGATAATTTTAAAGTAAACTCGTTTTAATATAAAATGCGAGCATTATAAGAAAAAAAATATTATTATAATAGAGTGGTTAAAATTCTTTAGAGCAGCGTCGTACTCACAGCAATTTCTTGACATTCCTCAACTACAATTACCACCATACGTTAAATTCCAAATTACTTGCTGCATTGGTGTTCAAGATAAGAATTGCTTATAACTAAATGAATACATTGTAAGCTCAGTATCTAAGTAATAGTTTCGCACTTATGAATTTGATCTATTCCATCATAGCCGCCCATTTACAATTCAAATCAGATACGCTTACAGTAATGTACATTCACTAACATAAATGTTACTGTACTGATAAATGCCTATGCGGTTTCAATATTCAACAACGATACCTTACCATCCATATATTGTGGTAAAATTTAACCATCCGGAGCAAAAACATTCCGTTTTTGAAAAATAAAGCTCAACGCTCAAGACTATAGTGGTACAGTCGCTAAGAAAAGTCTCGGCAGCAATTAGACTCTACTGAATAAATCACGTGATCCCGGCTCGCGCCGAATGAGGCCGAATCATCCCGAACGTGAAACGAATGTGAATGTTTATTTACGCGCATTGAGCGCACTTTGAGTTCTGAACTACGGCAGAGCTATCAACGTAAACGATATAGGTGATAATGGTACTAGAGATATAAAAAACGTTAGGGATTAATCAATCAATCGTCAATCCACAAAGTGTTTTGTGCCTAAAATGAGACCTCAAAATACCTACTAGATATTTTTAAAATTTCGATTAATTATTTTATAGATATACTAATATACTACACAATTTTTCAAAATAAAAAATAAGTCTTATTAATGATTATTGGACAGTAAATAAAAAATATAAATTGAAAAATCTCATGACGTTATTTAAATTTAATCTCTTTGAATGGGTATTGAAAGATGAATTATTTCAGATTTGTTGATTTTCACTGGTAAAAAGTGTTACTAGTTAAATTAAATGTTGATTTGAAAAATTTCCCAATGGTCCAACTTATATTACAAGGACATTTAACACCGTCAATAAAGTCAATCAATGTTTCCAAATGCCTCGTAAATGTTGAATTATAAATTTGAATGTGAAATTTTCTAGAAATTTTAAAATTGGGCGGCGGGCACGTTAAGTCTATTATGGACAGAAAAAAGACACGTCTAATGCTTTCTTAACACAATTGAGTAGCGTCTGTACTAGGATTGGCATTCAACATGCGACCACTCAATCATGTTGACGTGTCTGCGTGACTGTGTGTCGAACTGCCTTGATTCATCTTTGCGAATCTGTCACATTACTTCATAAGATTGACAACAGCCTCAAAGCACATGTTTAGTCTTACAGGGATGTTTATAAAACTCTATTCACCGGCAAAAGTCATACAAAAGTAGAGCACGAATACCTGTTGAAACACTGTATATGTTTGGATGGAAACGTCAATTATAATACGCAAAACCACTCAAGTTTTTCGTTTATATGCCTAAAGATCCTTGTCAATCAGTATCCACTAATCCAGATCTAATTATAACAGGCCATTAAAAAACCAATCGAATCACGTGATTAATCTTGTAGCGAAAATCCGTGAAACTAATTTAATTTAAAAGATACCCGATTCCTTTATACAAACAAAATAATACAGGCACATTTATAGCGGTTACAGAGAGGCGAAAGTGTATTGCAATGAAGTATAGAAAAAAGAAACGAGCGGGAGTTTTGATTGATCACCAACTCGAAGCTGTTTTTTGTGTGAAATTAAAAACACAGAGTGGGCATGCGTTGGATTAAAGAGGAATTTCACTCGGCCAATAAGTAGAGGGATCCCTTTGTAGTCGAAAACAAATTTTGAAATTAATTTATTTTTGTAAGACGTTTTTGGACATCGATTTCGCATTACATGAATTAATGGTCGTTTCCGTTTCGATCGATTCTCGTGATGAGTTTTTTCAATCAGGCAGATGCAAGACATTTCGATATAAACATGTGAGGCCATGTTTATAACGAATTGTCTTGCATAGTCTAGAACACACTATAAACATAACCGAATAGAAATGAACATCAACAGAGAAACCGCAAGTGTACCGCTAACGAGTAATTAAAGCATCTATAATATATTAACATTATGCATACCAAATTCATGGGAGACTTAGTCAAAATGTTAACAGGAATGGTTGGGGAGAGATGTGTAACACCCAATACCGCAAAGGTAAAGCGTAATAATAGGAGCTATTCAGAGCTTTATGAACGATCAAAATTGCAAGAGCACGTGTATAAAATACACTTTGCAAAGTAGATTTAAATTTTAATACAAAGCTTTCAGGCGAGGGTCGTAAGTAATGTCTTGGCGTTAGAAAAGTGTGGAGGTGCTTCCGCGGCCATTTTTCAGTACTATTTTGCCAACATATATTTGTATTGTATTCAACAAAGTTTAGGTGTCTGAAAAGTTTGTTGAAGGTATGTTATTAGATTAGACATTAGTACGTGTTTACTCATAAGTCGTACTTGTGCCGCCGCGTGTGTTGAGTGCGGGCTGCGGGTCGGGTCGCTGTGGCTGGCGCATGGCGGGCGCTCGTTACGGGCGGTGGAGTATCCACGCTAAGTGGTCGCGCCGTGTCTCAGGTGTCGACTGCGGCCGATTTCACAAGACAATGCTTAATAATTTCATTTCGCCATTACGGCGGCCATCTTTCCGAGTCGCACAGTTAGAGGGCATCGGCGCACCCCTCCACGGCAATTTGCATTGTAACTCGGACCACGTAGAAGGCTCTAACTGCCATACCACCACCTCCTAACTCTTGAATATATAATTTTGTTGCTTTTATTAACAGCAACTTTGCGTGGGAATTGGCGATAGCCTTCCGCGCGACTGTTTATTGTGGACGATAACTTGCTAGATTTATTTTATAGTAGAGACTTTGTCCTGTACCTATGAGTAAGGGTTGGCGGGCACTAGCGCGGTGGTTACGCGCTCGCTGTACGATTTTATACCGCCAATAAAAAGGGCCGATGCATGGAGCCATTAAAATATTTGTTGGCTTTATTTGACAGCCAGCTTGTTGAAATGTTTATTGGATCCTGCAATTACATTGTTGCAAATTGGATCCTTAACAATTATGTTGTAATAGATTTACGATTCAAGACGATTGGACAGGTATTCAAAATGTGAACGCAAAGGAACCATAAAACTAAACTCAAATATCAAACCTTAAAACGGAAATTAAAACTTGTAAGAAAACCATTTTAACAACATTACATAACATCACGCCTATAATACCCAGAAGGGTGTGGTAGAGGTGTAAAACACCCACACTTCACCTGTTATGTTAAGGTCTTATAGGAAAGGGGGGTGAGCCTATTGGATTTTCTATCGGAAAGTTCACAAATAATACCTTTGCCCTACCCGGGAATCGAACCCAAGACCTCGCGGTGACCGGCCCATACGCTAACCACTAGACTATCGAGGCAGTCGTAAAATCAATTAACGATTATATAATTGAACAAGTAAAACTTCTGAACGTTCTTCAACGTGAAGTTTTTATATTAAACATTTTTTCATTCACAACAAATAAATCATCAAATCAAATCATTTAACAACAAAAGTATTTTAATTAGTTTTAACTTCCGAATTAAAACTAATTAAAAACATTATAATATTAATGGAATTTTAGGAAACGAGCCAAATTTTATAAATAAGTCTTGAAATCACACACAATCCCGTACAAAATAAATATTTTAAACAAATTGGATCTCAACAGATCGAAAAAAAACTAGGGTAAAAGTTAGCTACAATGTAACAAAGTCAAATAATCAAAATATCGTAATGGAAATAAAAAGCGGCAAAACAGACAAACGATATTGCGATGGTAATAGAAGTAACCATAATTGCTTCCCGACTCGGGACTTAATGCAAAAGTTTGGTTACAGACTTAAAACTTTTCCATGCCTATAAATTAATGTGTTTGCATGTCTCCGCTGGCCTTTAAAATCATTTAGAAGTTTTGGTGTGCTCGGAGTTTCTATGTCTTGCTTAATTTATGTATCTACGTTTGAGAATCATAACTAATTATTATATCGCGTCAGACTTTCTTGTTTCCATTATTATTATGATCACAATCTGTTACGTTTGTTTTTCGAGTTGTGTTCTTGTTAGTGTCTTGAGCCCAATCATCATTCATTGTTAATATTCTATCTGTTATTTTATTTAAATCAGATTTGTTGAATCTTAAACAATAAGATTCAATAAATCTGATTTAAATAAATTCACATGTTAGGTAGGTTTGAACCAGAGTAGTTGCACTTTACGTTAACCTTTATCTGTTCCAACTCGATCCAACTTTATAACTAGGCTCTAGAGAATAGTAACGCAACAATATTACTAATAAATAAATCTTAGAATCATAATCCGCGGGCTTAAATAAATAGCCCGCATTGCATGATTTGCTAGTGATGCACCATTGCGGGACCAAAGACACCGGAAACGCGCGGAAATATTGGGCCCCGGTGCGGAATAAATTGTGCCTCTAATTCTAATGGCGACTTTTAGGGGAATCCATAATTCCATTTCGTGTTTTCAACTCTTTAGGGGGTGGGAATACAGACATTAATGGCTTGTGAAAGGTTTCTTACGAGGAAACTTTTTGGAAGCATTGTTTCTTTCCCATCGACTGACATAAATGGTTTTGCGGGTCAAACGTTTTAATACATATTTTAGTGGCATCCGCTTGGAGGCTTTCTGTGGCATGTCAGTAAAAAGTAGCTTCGATCCAAGCTATAGAAAAAATCAGCTGTAGTTACGAAATTGCGTTAAATTCTTCAAACGGTTTACAAAAGAAGAATAAAGCACCATTGATAATAATTTTAATGAGCCTCACAGCGTAAAAAAGCTATTCTTTGACGAAAAATTTCCAACGAAATGAATAAAAAGTTGTTATTGTTTACCATAAATCCACGGAGTAATTTCTAATCTTTTTGTTAAAAATATCTAAACCTCTTTAGTAATCTGTTATGAAGAAAAAATAATTTGTCTCCGTAACCGGAGCGTCAGTGAAGCGATCATTGGAATGTGACCACAAAGAATTGAATAAAACGGACATTTCTTCACAAAAATGTGTATCAAACTTGACAATTCCAAGCCGCGACTAATCGCTTACTATTATTACTTGAGTTGTCGTCGAACCCATTGCTTGGGAAAGTGATAAAAAAGTGCCACTGTTCTAAAGATTTCCTAATTTTAGTGACACTTGTTGTTAGAATTCGAACAATTTTAATTGCTCAAAAAATAATCAACGATTTTTTTTTGTCTTATTGTGTACCCGGATATTATGTCTTGGTAGAACTCTATTTTAACACTTTGACGTCTGGATTGCGATTTCAAAAATTCAAACCTGAATCCTTGCCCAAAACATTGCCACACAATTTCGAATGTGTGTAACAGCCAATTTGACAGACACGTAGATCGTTTCACCGGCTAAGACAGGCGCCATCAATCGAGTGGCTACAATATCGATTCAGACGATGAATTACCGAATCTATTAACTCGCGGGATTACGGGATTCCATGGAGAGCTCTTGACTATACAAACGTCTAGAGAGACGGATCAGGCTACAAATTTAAGATAAGTATTGTGCTCTAAGAGGTAAAGAAAATCTAAGCATAAATAGATTCAAATAAAAAACCGGCCAAGTGCGTGTCGGGCCACGCGCAGTAGGGTTCCTTAGAAAAATATTTTTAATTTTACTTTTTAGCTAAATGGCGTCCTTCAGAAAGGAAATGTTTGTAGTACACGAAACCAGCTAGCACGTATGACGAGATGTATGAATGTTGAGGAAGCGAAAGAAGTATGTAAGGAGCGAAGCACATGGCGTTCCATCGTCTCTGCCTACCCCCGTGGGATAAAGACGTGATTTTATATATGTATTATGTATGTTTATTTATGTTTCAAGAATTTTGAACGAAATATTCTGAGTAACTGCATCTGACATTTCGGACCCCTATTCCTCTTGAACTAATGAAGTGAACTTATCCGCTATAGTTTTCCTTTAAAGTTCATTACATGTACTACCGACACAATTTTTTTCAGATTTTGGGATCCAGTAGTTTAGCTTTTAGAGGGGGGGGGGGACGCCCTACTCGAACAAAAATTTGCTCTTTAAAGTTAATTATCTCGCAAACAAATCTCTAAATCAAAAAACTGTCTTAGCAACCCCTAAACGTTTTTAAAAGGCCTATCTAACAATACCCCACACTATGGGGTAGGCGACAAAAAAAAAACATCCCTACTTTACATGTAGGGGAGCTACCTGAAAAACAAATATTTTTCCAAATTTTATTCTACGACTTTCTTTGTTTAGTTAACATACATGTTCATGCAAAATTTCAGTTTTCTAGCACCAACGGTTTCGTCGCTATGCCGTGGACAGACGGACAGACGGACATGGCGAAACTATAAGGGTTCCTTGTAGGTACTACGGAACCCTAAAAAGTATGCTATTTTTTTTTTATGTATTATTAGTAAAATGTTAATTCATTTCCTGTATACTAAGCGTTTAGTAGAAAAAGTTGAATTCAATAAAAAGTTTTACTTTTCAATTTCAATAAAACTTCGGGGAAGTCTATAATTTGTTAGTTCTACGGTCGGCATGGAGCAGACGATTTGTACTAATTATAACGCGCGAGCGGCGCGCGACGCGATTAGCTTTCCACTACGACGCTAAACCGCTACCAGACACTTCGACGTACAACCTCAATGATAAATATACTAAAGAGTACCTACTCCTATCTTCACCAAATCTAATTTTAATTACTTTTCAAATTACGAACACATCGATCTCAACCGGAATACAAAACGAGCAAAACGAACACCGCGAAGTACCACTACGTGTTGACATGAACACGTGCACATTTAGTGTATGTGTAACCTAACACGTGATAGAACAAAAGCTGATGACAGCGAACAAGTGTCAATATCCTTCATGAAGCAAAGGGAGCATAAGATGCCCGTATGTCGTCGGCTTGCACTTCATTCATTCATCGAACATAATGGCACTTTACGTGCTGTGTGGGAATGCGCTCTTTGAGTAGCGGCTCTCATTGCCGCAAACCGTCAACGGGTCGTTAACTCTATTCTAATAGTCGAATAAATCGTTCTGACTCTACGCTCCCGAAATTAACAACCAAAATTAATTATTGAAAAAACACGGCTACCGTGCAGGAGAGACCGAATGCGGAGTAAATATACCGTTACTAATTACAGACGAAAAAACTGTTGGAATTGAATTCAAACATTTGTCTCTTAACGAATCGTGTCGCGGCGGCATCGACTCAAAGCGGCGTGATTCGGCAATTCCGTTCCATTTTCAAATGCTCGCTGCCCATTCGTTCCCTTGGCTACGCCTACCTAATAAATTAGATGCCTCGCGTAGCACACCGCATAGTTACAAACTAATGAAATCCCGAAAAGATCTCAACCCATTTTCTTAACAACTTTTCCGAAAGAGCAACCGCCTTCAAAGATTTTACCCGGAGAAATAATTCCGCTAATAACGCTCAGCGCTCACACGGGTATGTTATGCAACCATAGGAATTTCATTAGATACACACGCGTCTGTTTGTTAAGGAGCTTTCCATTGCTAAAAGTTTCTTGAGGCGGGTATAATTCCTTTGTTTGTAGTAGGGGGTGGCGCGCCCGCTCTCCCACTACGTTTTCTAAGTCATCGGGTCCAATTATGCCCCTTTGTAGGTTTTGATATGTAAATTCGCGATTTTATTAAACAAACCGTGATGCCATTCGGAGGCAGCGAGCCGGATTAATAGCTTCTTCAGATTTGTGTAATCGCTTTCTCTTAAGACAACGCTGAGGTGAATCGCAGGGGAGCTATTCACTTTTGTGTTTCTGGAGGTGCGCATTTGTTTGATGTTACTGCTTATTTCCGGGCAGATTGCCGGGTCAAGCGACAGATTAACATCGGCTAATTTGTTTTTAGTCTCTTTTGCGACGGAAACAATTGACACAAACGTACAAACGACGTAGTCAAGTTAATGAATATACGAGGAGGATAAAAGCATTGCGCGATTCCGATTGCCAATAAAACCGATTCGCTCGACTCGTCACTGGATATAACAACATATTAATCTGCACATCGAAACATAAAACGAGCGTTACGGCCGAAACTACCCATTCGGTTTAAGCTTAATTTTTACCCCAGCACTATTAATAATTTACACGGGATAACGCGAACGTTTGCACCATATTACATCGCATAAATTAATAATGTCGCTCGCTTGTTTAACTGCGAATCAGATGAGTTTTATTGACAATTTTGTTGGGAAAGAGCAATTTGCGGGATGAGCACCCAGTGCCGCCAAGTGGTCACCAAATAGGGGACGGTCAGTGCTTGCGTATTGAGTATTGGCTAGCAATTGTCATTTATAGTTACTGTAATTGTGATAGTGCCACCATATTGTGTGGAATGCACCCTTTTTAATATCAGAAATTAAACATTGACTTACTAAGTCACAATTAATAATAGGTATAAAGACTGGACATTAAGGCAGCTCATCACAGTTAAAAATTTAATAGTTTAACAGGAAACAAATCTTAATTGTTATGTTTGATCAAGATTTCATGCTCAATATCGCAAATATATAGATAGATAGTCTAAATATTGAAGTTGTGCAGGTTGCAGTTTCTTGAATAAGTTACCGAGCTTTCTCAGCAAATCCATTACTCCGCAAACACATCCCATTAGAATCCAATGCACCTGAGTGCGGAGCGATACATCAGTCTCTGACATAGAATAATATTAACTTACCTGAACTAATAATTATATTAACAAGCTCTCTCCATAGCTGTCGGGGTGGATGCAAATGTTTCTATTGCCGTAACTGGATACTCGCACAAATGTACACAATTGCATTTGGGGGTGCATTGAGGAGCTGACACACGGGCGCTATTATTGTGCAAACAGGGGCTCCGTCCATGTGCGAGGCCTTTATCCAACTGTCGTGCAAATCACTGATATTGCAGATCATTTGGAATTGCTTAATTATGTTATGGATTTAGTCCGATTTAGGTTGTGGTCAGAAGCTGGGATTGAAATATCTCTCAGTGAGTGCGTTTGATGATTGTGGATGGAGTTTTCTTTTGTTCCAGACTACAGACATCCTGACTATAGTTAGATCTGTTGGACTATAGTTATAGAACCACACCGGATGAGCAAATAAAGACTTTTGACTTTTGACTTTTGAGTATAGAATTATGGCTCCTGTTACTGTTTTTGCCTGGTTTTGTCCATCAAGAGTTTTGCATCCTTGACTGCTTAAGATTGCTCATTATTTAACTTCACCACTACTTTATGATAATGAGATAATTGATTTTATTCGCCATTCTAAGCAAGCTTTTGTGCAATAACCTTGCTTTATTCTACCATTAGTTCTTATCGCTACTTCGTAGGTAGTGGTCAAAACGGTGTGTCGCATCGAATTAACACAAGCTTTTGTTATCATTCAATTTGATTCCGCCGCCGGCTGTTTTATTATTTTAATGAGCCCCAATTTTCAGGGATAATTGAATGGACGTCGCGGCCGTTCGATTATTATTTCATTCGATACCGCGGTTGGTAGGTGACGTGGACCCGTGACGCGCGATAGCGGAAGAGCTGACGCAATTATTTGAAGAAAAAAATTCGATATCTAGAGAAGAAAACCATACTAAGAATGAGGCATATTTACTAATAGCCCTCAAACAACTCGAATTATTTCTAAGTCAGTGTTTATAAAGGCCATTTATTTTATTGCTAGGTCGTACGTCGTAAAATTCTAGTAATACACTACTAGAATTGTGCTATACAACTGGTTAATTCTTAAAAAATATTATATACAACCAGTCGTATTTTCTCTCAGGAACTATTGACTATTGACCACTTGGTGGTCTTAAATCATCTTGGTCATTTAAGTGCAACCATATAATTGTATAGGCTCGTACATTGTTATTGTATATTTTCTACAGCTTTTTTTTATTAAAATGAGATAAAAAAACTTGTTTGAAAAATAGATAAACCGACTTCAAAATACCTCAAAAATAATTAAATAGTTCTTGAAGTCTATGCTGATCATTTTCTTCCAATTGCAAGTTATGAGTACCGATCAATAAGTATTTAATGACTTTTTGCTGTAATTCATGTTTTTTAAGAGGAATTTTATAGTCTTTTTTTAAAGGTTTAAGTTATGTAATGTAAATCTCAAAAAGAGTTAGCATTTTTCGAAGATTTTTTTAAATTCTTAATGCTTCCGCTATCCCATCCACAATATCACCTACCGAATCCTAAATAGCAATTGTAACTACCAGCCTTACCCCTTCACGTCATCAGGGACAATCGCGAGTAAATTATACGTGCTTTTATTTACAGCTAGTTTTGTAAATATAAATATAGGAAACGTTGACTTAGTGCCCGCTTAATTAAAGGGGTGGTTTTGATTTGTCGTTCGCCGTATGAAAGAAATTAATGTAACTGTAAATACGGACTTTCAACGTTCATTTGCTGGGGGTAGGTTGATAGTTTGTACCAAGCTTTTTAAATTAAAAGGTACTTATTGCTATTGCTAAATACGATAATATAGTGTATTTGATATTGTAGGGATTCTAAGATGCCTGACCAAAGTGTTAAAATATTTTCCAGAAGGGTGTGGCAGAGGTGTACAACACCCACATTTAACCTGTTATGTTTAGGTTCCATGGGATAGGGGCAAGCCTATCGCCATCCACCGGCCACAATTCCAACTCCATGCTGATATTGTAATTTTGATTACTTGTTGTTTAGCCTTGTCAAAGTAAACGAAAGAATCGAGAGAACTAGAGACAAATTTTTGCCGTTTGATTATACCACATCTTACCGATAATGTTATTTAATAAGTTGAGTATCAGTTACATCGAATCAAAGATGTGGGGCAAGCGTTGTAGACCGCAGTCCGCACTCGCTGGCCACGGCACGCGTCCGCTCAAATTACTTATAGACGGACGTACGTATACCCAAGTAATTAGCACTTTATTCGAAATACAATCGGATTAATTATTTTTATTAATGCTTTATTGTGTGGAAATGTTATTTGGACTGTATATTCTTTTGCCGGACTGTGTATATCTACTTATTTAGTATTTGTTTAACCTCTCACTATAAGGTCTCGTGTTCGATTTCCGAGTCGGCGAAAATAGCAGCGTGGAATCTGGAATTGTGTCCGGTGGATGGCGATAGGCTCTAGGCTTACCCCCTATTACATAGGACCTAAACGTGACAGGTGAAGTGTGGGTTTTATGCACCTGTGCCTCACTGCCACATATAATGTTATATTTAAACAAGGAGGTAAAACTTTATATCGATTAAATATTGTAAGCTAAGTGAGTGGAGATATAAAATGCTTAATATAAAATACTAAGTAAATAGCCTTTTAGTTGATGTTGATTTATTTCACAGGATGAATAGTGAAGAGCCAATTACTATTTACAAGTACAGCAACTAAATATCTTTGCACAATTTCACTAGAATTCAGAATTTTGCTTCGTACTCTAGTAATTAATTAGACATTGCACTACGAAAAATGCCGTTTCGCCACTCTCCTTTTAAAGTTCTAATTAAATTGTTGAGAGATGTCTATTCGAATATCCAATTGCTTTCAAAAATATTGGGTTAATTAATTCCTGGGAATGGTAAAGATTTTATAAAAGAGTTTGAGATTAAAGATGACGAAAGCCTAAGGCACTTATAAATGTTTATTATATTCGACCGCCCACAGATTCAATGTTAGTTTATAAACTAACGTAACTGGTAGCCTTCATATTTCAAAAATATATAATAAAATATATAATACAGATATATATACCTATCTGTCCATAAATAAATATTCAAATACTAGAAACTTTACATAACAATCAACAATGATAAAGTTAATAATTTCCAATTCAACATAATAGACTTTCTGACATTAGTTATGATGATTAGTTTTTAGATAAGTAAGTACTACTCGTACGCGTAGCTTCGACCATACGAAGAGCACCACAGAATACATTATAATATCTATACTAATATTATAAAGCTGAAGTGTTTGTTTCTTTGTTTGTTTGCTTGAGCGCGCTAATTTCAGGCACTACTGATTCGCTTGAGAAATTCTTTCGTTGTTAGATAGCCAGTTTATTGAGCAAGGCTATAGGCTATATAACATCATGCCACGATTAAAAGGAGCTGAGCAGTAATGAAATATGGTGCAAAATCGGGGGAAATTGAAGCGACGGGAGCGGAACGCGGGTAAAACCGTGATGATCAGCTAGTAATAAGAATAATAGCAGCCCTGTATCTAATACATGTCCCACTACTGCGCTTGGGCTTCTTCTCATGATGAGAAGGGTTAGGCCTTAGCCCACCACGCTGGCAAAGTGCTGATTGGTAGACTTTACCCACCCTCGATCACTCTCAGGTATGCAGGTTTTCTCATGATGTTTTCATTCACAGTTAGCGAGCGATAATTTATATGACAAATACACACATATCTGCGAAAAAACTAATCTTAACGATTTAATGACAGAGATGTGTGCCGTGGGTTCAAACCCGAGACTTTAGATTTAGCAGTCCTATGGTCTCTCACTCGGCTATCGCTGCTTAAAGAAAACATTAGTATATAGTATATATACTGAGAATACCGAGTCCCAAGTGGAGTGAAGTACATGTCATGTCATAGCGAGCATTGTTCTAAACTTGATGATTTAACAATACGTAACTCTCATGACTTTTACCATTGCTATCGTGTTTTGTTGATTATAACAAACAGTTACAATTAAAGGTAATAGGCACATTATGTATTATTTTGACATCAATTTCTATGATTGAATAGGATTCAAAATATTAACCTTAATTTCACCAACGCGATAAACCGACTAATTTAGAACCGACCGATTCGATCTCTCACTCTCATTTAATATTTGAAAGGGACAGAGAGATCGATAACCGTAGCTCAGCTTTAATCGCGGATTAAAAAGTTGTCTAAATTTCATCTTGACCTTTTATATATCATAAATACTCAAGAAAACAGTTAAGTATAATTTATTTTAAGTTGTGGTTATTTTGACGAGTTACAAAAAAAAAAACAATTTCTTATTATTAACAAAAAACTCATTATTAGTGTTCCGCATCCAAAGACTAAGACTACGCTGTTCGTCTGTCTGTCCGTCAACTCATAAGCCGTTATAGCTAGACAATTAAAATTTTCAAAGATGATAAGTAACTATTGTCTCTATAAAAACATACAAATTATATATTTGAGGGGGGCTCACATATAACAACCCTGATTTTTTTGCTCGTTTTTGCTCGATATTGAAATATTTAGAGAATATTTACTTATCAATACATTTATTTAAAATAAGCAATTAAGTTAAAATAAAATAAATCTTTAAGAGGGGCAGGCAGGATTTTTTGGCAGTTTTTGTATATTTTTGGTTTATTTGCACGGAACCCTTCGTGGGCGAGTCTGACTGGGCTACTACGTGGTCGGTTTTTTTTTTAATTTACGACATTTTTTATAGCAACAGTGCCAATGTTATAAAGTGTTACATTTTAACACTGCCTATGTTAAATTAAAACTTATATTGCATGCACATTTCCTACGCGGGCTGTACCTGCTCACGCATGCCAATGTTTTTGTTAAATATTACTAATTATAACACCTTATTAGAGCCTTTCAGTGGGTAATTAGCACGTTAAATTATAATTCGTCTAAAAACATTGTTGGTTATTTATTGCGTTGAGAAATTAATGCGCTAATTATGCAGGTACACATTAGGAGTTAAAACTAGAGATGTGCCGACTAGTCAGCCACTCTGCTTGTTAGCTTTATTATGAATGCCAATAATCTAGGATTATTCTTATATTTTTTTTATTTATACCACTAGGTACACTTAGAAGTACTCGTATTTGTACAAGAATTAGAACAAAATTATGATTTTGAGGTTCCAAATTAAACTAAAATTTCGTGATTTATATTACAAGACTTATTAACCGGCATTTCTATTAAAGCAATTATCGTTTAAGTCTTACTGTTCATTCAATTCGATTGTGCATTTAAATCGTGCTTAAAAAAATTACTATTCCTAACTTTGTATTTACCGCAAATAAAAAACTGTAGTAATGAGTGTATAATTGAATTAACTGCATTTATTCATTTCATTAAGAAATAGCGCTCATAGCCGCGCCCAAATAGGGCGCAAGTAATTTGTTGCAAATTTCTTAATTACCCCGTCACAGGTGACAGATAAATGATGTTTAATAACATGAATTTGTACTGCGTAATGATGATGCAGTTTATTCATCATGGACAGTATTAATGTAAACTATTCGGTGCTGAATCGATGACATGAAATGTCAATCGAATCCTAATCGATAGGTAGTTTATAAACCTTAACTGATAAAAAGTTGAGTGAATTTTTTTTCTGAATCAGACTCTTTTTAGTTGATTGTAATGTGTCGCCAAGTTTCAAGTATCTAACTTCTTAGTGTAGACGCTAATTATACCAATATTTATTTTTATCCTGTGTATGATTAAAAGTACACTACTACCCCTACATATTTTAAAGGAAGCTCGTTTACTAGTTACGTTACGTTTATCAAATTCAAATCGGTTTTGTATAAAAGAAAACCTTAGTAGATTGCATACCTTTTGCATATCGTACCGATCAACTATACGTTAGTAGACTCAAGTACATCGTAGAGTAGTGCAGTACAGTTAACGTTTTAAGTAAGAGCTTGAATTTTGACAGGTCTGGTCGCGTGACCGGCCAACTTAATATGTGTTTTTTATTCTCATACTTGGTTTCGAGCAAATTGATTACGTCTATTAACTCGTTCCTTCAAAGTGACAGCCTAAACTATTAAAGATGCTCGACGTTTTTTACTCTTTGTTCTTTTTACTAAAGTGTTTCATTTTCCGTAACGGAATTGTGGGTAGATTGATATTAAACTACTGGTTTTTTTGTTGGCTTATTAAAAAGTTGATGATGGCCTTTAGAATTTTGATGAAAGTAAGCACAATATATATTTTATACGAGGAACTTAGAATATTCTGCTAAAATTAACTAACTAAAGAGTTAAAACGTCTAAATTAATGCTTAGATTTTGCCTTGGGTTTGAACCCGAGATCGCCGATCCACGATTTCCTGCTCGTGTAAAGCTGGTATTATCTTAGCTACCCTTTCAACTCTAGGCCTTGACGTCTTCATTAAATGTTTATTAAACGAATGCGGCGACTGTCAGATCTCTAGTTTATACTCCGGCGTTTAAGACACATTCATGTTTACTCATTTGTTTAAATACCCATTGTGGGACGAAAGTTACGACGTTTGTGTGAGATTCGTGTAATTTGTCATATTTGTGTAAGATAAGCTGTAGATGGGAACGGAAGTCGAGGAGGTAGTAAGGTAGCTGACAGGCGTCTACGAGATAAACGCTCTAAGGCGATTGAAAATAGGGGAATAGGATCTTGTACCCTTCATAAGATACTAAACTCTATCCCGCAGTGTCTAGGATTCAGAATTTTTAATCAATAAAATTGAGCTGAAAATTTCTAATAGTTCTCGGATGATCATAAATGTAACAAAACACCTATATCTCCCAAGTAAGACAGACTGAGGCTTACAAAATCCACATTTAGTGACTCATCTACGCATTATTGGCCTAAAAATCACTGATAATCTGGCCGACTTTGGCAAGAAACTATATTAAGAATAAGTCTAATATTAAAAGCTCAGAACCAATCATAACCCGGATGTGGAACACAATAGAATGATTCCCACATGCCTCTGACAAAACAACAGGGTTTAAACATCGTCTAAACGCTGAAATAACAAACCGATTACGCCATGATCAGTGTTACTACACGGTCCAAGTTATCGGCTGAAGCAGTCGATACTCTTGATATCACCAGCACAATACAG
Source organism: Hypena proboscidalis (assembly GCA_905147285.1). Taxonomy (NCBI): domain Eukaryota; kingdom Metazoa; phylum Arthropoda; class Insecta; order Lepidoptera; family Erebidae; genus Hypena; species Hypena proboscidalis. The sequence goes on from LR990132.1 coordinate 7,950,351, forward strand.
TATTTTTATATTGTTTATTTTATAGTTTTGTGTTTTGTTCAAAACTACTATTTAATTTTTATATGAACTACTGTATAGCCATTTGTTGTTCGTCTTCTCCATTTGAGGGCTTTGATTACATTTACAAATAGCTTAGAAAAGTTTTATCTTTTGCCTGTATTATTTAAATTTAACGTAGAGTACCAACGTCCATAGAAGATGTTTATCCAGTTTTATAGTATCTTGAGTCACTAAATACGACAAAACATTTTGTGTTTCTATCTAGGACATTCCTTATAATCTGATCATCTTATAAAAGATGCTTGCTGTCTTGGATACCTTTTTTTTCAACATAAACAACTTTGATCCCGCGACAAGTTTATCACTTGGGAAGCAACGTGGAAACAGTAGCGGGTAGTCTCACTCAGCGATCCAATATTTAATAGTTTTATGATGTATTATCAAAACAAATATCCAAAGTTACTATGAACCACTGCTCTACGTTTCGGCTGCAATTCATTCAACTAAACAATTTTGATATTTGGAGTTTCCGTCCTGAATACGTCATGTCAATTCATGTTTTGTATTACATTTGTAACTATAACTTTGAAAATTTAATTTGGTACTTTGAATCGTTGTACGTTGTCACATGGTTGTCTTATCGGTCTCTAGTAGAGAACTTAATTCTTCCTTATAACAATTAAAGTCTACTTCTTATTGAATCATTAGTCTACTTCTATCATTAAGCTATGCTTAGCAAATTATAATGCCATGTTGGTTTGTATCCTTCTTAAGATAGGAACTAATGGATGAACGTGACGTCACGAAATGACGAAACATACTGTTGAGAAATTTAGGGTCCTGGCAAGAGGCGACCGTAGTTGGTTGGTTAAAGCGGCTGTCCGATGTGCAGAAAGTCGCGGTCGCAGGTTCAAATCCTGCCGGTCCCATGATTTTTCTTGCTGTTTCTTAGTATAACTTGAAGTCTAGTTCATCCATCCAAAAATATGCACAGAAAATACTTAGCTTTACATATAACTTTATAGCGAGCGTGATAGGCATAATATGCTAATATTAATGAAGTAATATAAAATAATGTACAGTGCATAGCTATAAGTTTCATTGAAACGTTACTCTGAAATACACTCAGCAATAGTACATTACGGTAGTTAATTGACATAATAGTGTGCGGCTATTGCTTGTGTGTTCCATTATAATTGCATTTCGTCTTCTATATAGCCACTGAATATGACAGAAGTTAAGCCTATATATATATATATATATAGGCTGAACTTTTTAGCTTCCAACCACAAGAGCAGACCATGTCCTTTTTCTGACCTTTAACTATCTTATTCAAATTATGAAATACCGGTGTTACTCACGTAATGTTGGTCTATTTAGTCGACCGCGGTTTCGCCTATACGTCTAGGCATTATCAAGAGAGTGCGATACGTCGCGCCTGAGTCGCAGCCAGTCTTGCACTGCGGGCAGCGATCAATAATGATAACCTTGATAATACCTAGACGTATAGGCGAAACCGCGGTCGACTAAATAGACTAACATTACGTGAGTAACACCCGTATTTCATAATTTGAATAATGTTACAAACTCACGTCAGTTTTAATAAAAATATTTAACTATCTTCGTACCTATTTTGATATCAGTGGTTTACTAAAATAGTCCGACTTCTTTCTAAATCTGTGTCTGTGCTTACTTTCTGTTGCATTTTGTGCTGTAACCTAGTTAAATAATGCTAATTTCCTTTGATACGGATGGGTTACATTTAACATTAATTCAATAATGACTCCATGCTCATTACACATTAAAGGGCACGCTAGATGAATTGCCCTGCAGAAAATACATTAAACATTGTTACAGTGTATATTTTGATGTATTCACTAGATTATACTTCCTTCCAACTGTGTAACGTTGAGTTGTAATTAATAATCCTAGCAAATAGATATTAATATTGCTATTAATATATATAAGTTAATTAGGACCACATTTTCAGATATGTATTTACAAGCCTTCAGTTTAGTATGTTGACGATAGATTTATTGGGGGAAATAATTAAAATGTACAAGTAGGTATAATGGCATAAAAGTCTTTTTCGACCGATGTCAACGAGCCGTGCAGACGTTTGGCATTTAGTAAAATGTGGTCTCTACACCAGACATTATTCACGTCCACTAATTGTATTTTTTTTGTAAGAATATATCTACATTTAATAATATTGTAAATTTGCCATGTCAGTACATTGAAGATATCTAAGAAAAAATAATGCAAGTGCTCATTATTTATCAGCAGTAGAAGCCAACACATATACACGACATAAACTAACAATAAGATAGATTTTAGGCAATTTTACCCCCCATGAGGGTGAATCAGGGGTTGAAAATGAGAGAAATTTCAAAATTTTTAAGGAAATGGCATATAAATATCAAATTCCACGCGGACGTTAACGGACAAAAGCTTGTCACAAATAATTATCGTATTACGACCGTCTGCTCCATATTTCCGTTTTGCCTCATTAACTATGTCCATTGATTGGCGAAGATCTCGCGATAAACATTACTGCAATAGCTCCTCATTTAAATGTGCTTTGATAAAGTAAAGCAATTAATCTTAAACTTGCAAGTTTCTCTGCCACATTTTTGGAATAACTACATACTTAGCCGTGACAAAGACTAGTTAGTAAATATTAATATTAATTATTAAAATTTGTATCATAATTAAAATGACTTCAAGTACCAAGATGGTCCGGTCGTAGAACTAAAATAGAAGCGGTCGATACAAAAGGACTTAACATATTTTTTCATCATATTTTATTATGAACTTCTGCTCAACATCCAGATGTTTGAGTCTGATCAAACAAAAGATTTTTCAGATGTACTTACGCCGCGTCAGAATGTAACTATTACGTTATGATTTATGTATAACTTCTGTTTATCTTCTAAAATCCCACTTTTGTTTTAAGATTCCATTTTTTCGTCTATTAGTGTATTTCGTTTGTGTGAAGAATGTATGGAATGATATCAAAGTGGTCGATATGAATTATTCTGAGAGCGTGTTCTGTGTTTAGCAATTGGACAGTTAGTTATGATATTTACATCTGTTTTGTATGCAACTGCTTTAGTACTTCGAGTTAGAAGTCTATAAATTCTGCAGATTATAATAAAACTATGAAACAAATGAGTTACGTTTCCTTGTATATTAAAATTTATACCCGCAGCTTTATGTGCAGCTCACACTTGGCCAGTTTTGATAGTTTATTTCCAAACTCGCTGTCGACAGCAATGTTTTTCTAATAACGTGTTAAACAAATCATAACGTTTATTTTTGTTCTTCACCAACGATCACATGTCCTAACTCTATTCTGTTTCAAATCACCTGTTTGTTTTGATTATTTTAATTTTTCATTGAACATTAGAAATTTGAGCTATTACAAGAACAGACGTAAAACTGAAGAATAGAGGAATAAACATCACGATTATCCGTGTCATGAAAGTTACTATAATAATTATATTTTTTTTAGAAATTTTAATTAAATTCGACTTTCAGTTGGAAAGAAAATATTAGCATTATTCAAAGTTATAATTATGAATGAGAGTTCTTAGTTTGATGCTTTATATAATGATGATATGATATGTGTATTCTTTAGTAGGGTCACACATCTACATGGTGTTCATCTGCATTCATTCAAAAAAGACCACTTCTCACTACTCACTTTTCATAATATTTAAAAGAATAATAATGTCTATTTGTATTTTAAAACACACACAACATTTATTTTAGTCCTGTTTACATTTGTAAATGCAAAAGAGTGTGTTTCCGAACTATTTTAAATACGACTGCATCTATCTTTCAAGTGTCCCTCTAATGGCAGCTGTTGAAAACAAGCTCCAATTTTTTCACAAACACATTTCAAGTTCCCGATGGCAAACGACGCATATGACTAGACACTATTACTCGACAGAATTAGAAGAAATTAATTTACCAACAAATATAACTGTGTCTGTACCGGCAGGTAGCCAGACTTTTTTTACCGTCACAAAAGACCGCTTACTGAGAAAAAACGACTAGCAACGGTAGCAAAACTTTTCGATTATTCGTGATGAAGCGTGTCAATATAAATAGAAAACTATTTAACACAACAAAAATACTCAAAATAGCATCCAATTGAATGTGAACCCAAAATTTTATTTTTTTTGTAACTTCGCCACTATTAACTTCTGGCGCCAGTGGCAAAGTGGCGGCAATCAATTAGTTATACCTTAATATTTTGATTATTATACTAGATCTTTTTTATATATAATCAGTTAAAATTACTGCTTCGCTAAAACTAATCAGGAGACGGCTTGTATTTGATGTAGTCTGAATCAAATTCATCATTAAAATCGACTTGAAAAATAAAAGTAATCCTTTTGTCACCACTCATAAAAGATTTTTCATTTTGAATCGAATGGCGTGGGGCGTGACCGTGGTGGCCAGGCCGTCGGGTGCCGCGTGGTCACCCGGCCAGAAATTGTATAATTTTACACAAAACAATCGGCCAGTGCGGGGCGCGTGAATGGACACGTCCGAACCAAACCCGTCGACGATTCGCAACAAAACATGCCAAACGCACGATTCCAAATCAATTGAAAAGTGCCCTGTGAAAAATCACCACAAGAAAATTTATGTTTCCAATTGAGAGTCAAAATTACACAGCAAAATCAAACGGGACCCCATTCAATCAACTGTAAATATAATATTATAGCAGAAAGAATCCTCCTTTACAATTGATACGACTATTGAATCTTACAAAGTAATGCAAAATTCAGTAATGAAATCCTCAGGTAATAGTTAAAAGGCAATATGACGGCGGAGGCAGAAATGAAATAAAACGATAATATGTCGGGAGCTATTACGTCTGACAATAGGGCACGACAAAGGGAAATGGTAAAAGATGGCTGTTCAACGAAGACGATAAAGTTACATTGGTTATACCTATCTATTCTGTCTCGGCTTTGTAGCTCTCATCAAATATGTAAGAGCAAACTTAAAATAAATTTGTCTTAGTGTTAGACGAAATAAATTCGAAAGAATGAAGACCAGATAGATGATTAAATTGGTCCATCCTTTGATAAAGCAGACAAAGAAACAATAAAGAAGCCATATCAAACGATACTGTAAGCGAATTACAAACAAAACCGATTCCAAGACTTCTGAAGATGACGTCTCTTTCTATGCGAAGCAGTCATCGAGTTTCCTTTGTAATTAAATATTGAAATTAAGAAATGAACAGCCGCTAATTACAAGAGGTTGTCCCTCGGGGCCTGATTATGTTGCCCCAGCATTCGCAGAAAGGGATGGCGGGGACTACGCTCTTATTACAATTAATATTTAAGATTTTAATGTTGTCTAACTCGAACATTCGATTCCAAAGTCCCTGTTAATACTGTTGCGCTAACTTCACCTTGTTTATGTTAATAAACTAACAGCCCAGTGCCGTTAATTTTTAAGACCTAAAAAATTAATAGTAGGATGAAACCTATTAGAAAAGGAGGAGAATATTATAAAAATTAAAGGAAAAATAATTTACGGGCGATCTGAGGTCGGGAAGAGGGGGAGGGGGGGGTTTTAAGGGTAAAAAACGGATATTCTCGATTTCCGGCAAAACTAAAAGTCCTATGGGAAAAAGTTGAATGGCAAAGTTGTTGGTAATAAAAAGATCTAAAACTTTTGTATTTACACTTTTTTCATATAACCTCAAAATTTATGTGAAAAATTCAAAAAACCAAGTTTTTGGTTTTTTATTTTTATCTTTTACAAACAATAATTTTTTTTCACGAAATTTGGTGAAAACTTACCTTTTTATGTCCCAAATACGCTGTAATTTATTTGATTAGAAATATTTATTTTTCACCTTTTTTTTAATTAATATCGATTTTTTACCCTTATTTTCGATCGAAAATTCACCCGTCAAAATATCAGCTTTTTTCAAAAAAATGGTATGTTTTCTCTTCGTTAAAATCTCTTCTTTCTGATGGTGAAAAAATATATATATGTTACTATAGTAAATCTTCACAGAAAATGCAAAACAAAAATCGTAAGAAACTATTAATATTTAATTAATATATACACTATATACAATTTTGAGCTATTTACAAACAAATAAGTTAATAAAATTAATATTTTATCAATCTAACATGTAATCTTACGTTTTTCGAGTAATTAAAGTGTAAATTTTAATAAACAACTCAAAATTGTATATATTAATTATATATGAATAGTTAATATTTATTTAATATTAGTTAATATTAATTAAATATTAATAGTTTCTTACGATTTTTGTTTTGCATTTTCTGTGAAGATTTACTATAGTAACATATATATATTTTTTCACCATCGGAAAGAAGAGATTTTAACGAAGAGAAAACATACCAATTTTTTGAAAAAAGCTGATATTTTGACGGGTGAATTTTCGATCGAAAATAAGGGTAAAAAATCGATATTAATTAAAAAAAAAGGTGAAAAATAAATATTTCTAATCAAATAAATTACAGCGTATTTGGGACATAAAAAGGTAAGTTTTCACCAAATTTCGTGAAAAAAAATTATTGTTTGTAAAAGATAAAAATAAAAAACCAAAAACTTGGTTTTTTGAATTTTTCACATAAATTTTGAGGTTATATGAAAAAAGTGTAAATACAAAAGTTTTAGATCTTTTTATTACCAACAACTTTGCCATTCAACTTTTTCCCATAGGACTTTTAGTTTTGCCGGAAATCGAGAATATCCGTTTTTTACCCTTAAAACCCCCCCCTCCCCCTCTTCCCGACCTCAGATCGCCCGTAAATTATTTTTCCTTTAATTTTTATAATATTCTCCTCCTTTTCTAATGGGTTTCATCCTACTATTATTTTTTTGACTTTTTATCATTTTTTAAGGGATCTACCCTGGGCTAGTTAAGAATAATTTGCTCAATTTAAATATACGTTACACAGCTATATATCTAAGAATAATTAAAAAAACATCTGTTCCTGTTACAAAACGACAGTTACACGGAAGATGAGTTGTGTCCAATATTATGTTAGATCAATGGAAGCAACATCGATAGGAGTAATAAAAAAGAAATAGTGACGTTGTACAAACTATAAATTTAGTGTTTGGACATTTCAATTATCCGGCCCACGTGGCGTGCCGACAATGATGTTCGTGCCAACAGTAATAAAATAAAAAATAACAATAAAACAACATGTCCGACCTAGTTAATAATTTTATATCTAATTCTATCGCTAATAAGACATTTTATATTGAGATGATTAACAGGGAAGTACAGTCGTACGCAAAAAAAGTAACACAAATAGAGACGATAATAAGTCGATGACGGGGCGATGCGATCGCGGCGTAGAGTGGAGTAGGTTAAGTAAGATCTTAAATACGGTTGGAATGTCTTTATTAACTGTCAACGAATCAAGTGAAGCACCGGGAGCTGTTTAATACCCTATCAGACAAACGTAATTAGTTTTGTAAATAAAATGCCTCGGAGAAATTGAAACGTAGCAGCTACCTGACTGTGGCGGTGACTTGCTACATTAACTTATGATTGTACTGTCAGATAGCACAGTGTTATTAAACTGAGCTGTAACTTCATAGAATCAGAGGTTAATCCCCTCTTCGATATACGACTCAGAATTTACTATTCACGTGTCTTTAAAAAAAATAATTAAATATTATTTAGAAGAAACGTTTAATTGGTAGTAAATAATATATTATTAAGATTAAACTTGTTTGTTCTTTTCTTTACGCTCGTATGCGCTTTGATGCAAGATTTTTTCATCTTGTTACTCTAATTATTACAACTTCTGGATTTGTTTTTCTTATCCAATTAATTATATCTCTTATGTTCTTTCGTAAAGCTATAGAACCTAGTGTATGTAATTGAAATATAACTGCTTATTATGTTGTTAATTATAAACCAGCATAATATATTTTTTTTAACGCTAAAAGTTGAGTGCAAAGAAGTAAGATTTTAATAAATTAGTGAGATATCCCTCACCCAAGGGACAGGTAACATTAGGAGAACATTGCTCTTACAGAACATGATATAATTGCAGGGCAGAATTACGGTCGCAAAACTTTTCCACCCCAAAGCATTTTTTATTTAATTTTTATTTTTACGACACAATTAAACGCGGCTTTGCTTTCACTTTTTATTGTTACTGTCTTAGTGCCTCTAATTTTTGGCTTCAATTACATTTTTCTTTTGGTTTTATTAAAACATTGTTTTTAATGATGGAACTTTATTTTAGAACCGACATAATTGCCGAATTTATAATTTCTGTAGACAAAATGTCTAAAATTTGTATCGATATTAATGTAGTTCGATGAAATAGACCGTATCAATAATTCGGACCTCTCTTCTTCCTCAGGTACTTCTCAAGGTGAATAGGTGTTTCTTTCAAGGAGAGATTACATCTCGCTCCGACCGGAACTCGTTTAGAAAAAATAGAGCAACGATTTTTTGAACCGAAATCATTTATCATGTTTGCACTGAACCCAAGACAAACTGCTACTGCGTTTGAGTTTACACTAGATAAGATTGCGTGTGTTTGTTTTTACGTTTTCTACCGATTCTTGGGCCATTTTTAAGACAGTGCCTCATTGTTTGGTGTAATACCCAGATCTGGTATTAAATACACCAAAGTTGAAAAGGAAATAATGCATCAAACGCGTTTAGTACATATCATCTTGACGTACATCTTGCTTCATTACAAAATCAAAGATAAATTATAATTTAAACTTAATTTTTGGCTGTAAAGAATCTATGGAATCATTGCAACACATCATATTTGATGGTGAAATATAACGACTGCGCAAGGCTTTTAGACTGTAGTTAGAGTAATAGCTCTGTTAACAACAGCTTTTTGATGAGTAGTTTTTCATTTGACATATATTTATTTGCTTATTTATTATTAATTACGTAATTTATTATTAGAAAGAAGTCTTAGAAAATACTGAATACACTTAAAATATACTTATAAAGTCGATCAAAATATTTTAAGAATAACTCATTGTCTGACTCTAGAGTTATTACAATTTTAATTACTGCTCTTATAATTCTAGACTATGTAGGATATTGCAGATCTTAGTTGCAAAGGTTAAAAAACTGTCAGATTACCGTATTAAAATCAATCTTCTGAAATATATATTAAGATTTATTTTCAATAACTATACCGAATCCAAAGACGTATAAAGACTACTAATTTAATGTGTAAACATTCCCATACGGTTTGTAGTGGCATAATGATCAAATGATCGTCTCGTTCGGTAACAAAAACATAAAATATATACACATTACGACTATTAGCTTACCGTACGCTGTCAACGAGCTGTTTTGGGTCTTTTTAAAAGAAAGGATGTTTATGCCACGTACATGTTATGATATAGTGCCAGTAATTATTAGTGAGTGTGAACACGTCCACTAAACTTGGAGTAATACAAATATAATAACAAAGAACGGGGAGTCTATTCTCGTGTCGATACATTCTGTTTGTGTACTTAATAGCATCATGTGTTGTTTAAGATTTTTTATAAATAGTAGAGCGATACTCTATTTGAAATCTTTTTTTATACAATACATGTTGCTCACGAGAATAGAGTTGAAGCTAAAGACCATGGACATTAGAATTTATAAAGCATTTCGAGACAATGAATCGAATTGAAAAGAGAATGAAAAATAATGTTATCTCTGTAGGTATACTTAAAACAATATTTAATCAAAACATCAGGTAACATAGAGAAGTGGTAGTAGAAGCACTCCCATTTGGCGGTAGTTTAAACACAACTCATCCTTACTCCCTCGGGCCTTCTCTAGCAATTTCAATCGTTTTATCTATTTCATAGGCACGTTTTCATCTATTCACTGTATGATATTGAGTTCGTCGATCAGGATTTGTTCGATGTGTTTGTAGACCTATCTATCAATGGTATATCTGCCACAAATATCTGGGGACTCCTTTGTGGGTGCTATTTGATCAGTGACACGGCCGTGAGTGATGAATATTGCCGAATAAATATACAAAAAGCAAAACTATACGCGGTGTTAGTTTCACTAGGGTTGGGTAGACAAGAGTGGTGCGGATCCGATTCGTATTTCATATTATTTTTATCGTTTTGTTTTTGCTTTGTTGCCTGTTTTTTACCGTTTATAAAAAGTTAAAAGTCAATCTTTCTGTGTGGCACTACCGTAGACGATTAAAATTTGATATAGTTACTTTTTTCAGTTGAGGTGAATGTCGTATTTTTTGTTAACTGAAATAAATGCAGTATCGCTTACTTTTGTGGCCAAAAAGATTTTGCTCTTTGACTAAATAATCGCTGAGTCACGAGTAAAATCAAATTCAGGTACGCTAACATATAAAGAAATATAATATATACTTTTTAATATTTTTATGTACGAAAAAATACAAGCTTTTAATTGACCGCCTTTGACTTTCACGAGACACATTTTTATCTCACTACTCCATTACTACTCGCGATACTATTATTGAGTAGTTTTCTACCCTCTGCACCCTCTAGTTTATACTCTGTCGATTTCGCACTGGTATAAATCGTTCGGAAATCGTTCGGTAATAAATCGAACGCTTTTTAATGGCAGTTTATCGCAGTGAGCTTTGCGGTATTCAGATTACGGTATGGGCTAAGTGGCGGCTTGGGAGCGGCACGTGCTTCTTATCTGTGTCCCTCGACACTTTCAATATTCGATTTCGTCGCGGGCGCGGTTTTGTTAACTTTTTTCGCCCCTGACTGTACTTGCACCTAAAAAAAATTTTGTTCTTTGAAGTTTGAATTAATATTATTTAGTTGGAGATGTTTAAATGTTAGTTGATAGTTATAGTTAGATGTTTCAAGACAACGTTGAGTGAAATTAGGTAGATACAGTTTTTTCTTTGATATACTTCTAGATGAACAAAGTTTTTAGATATCCAAAAGGAAAATAAAACGGTCAAAATTGGTTTGGTTTAAGTTGAAAAATACCAATTTTGACCGTTTTATTTTCCTTTTGGCTAAGTTCGTATCAAATGCTATTCTATTATAGCTGTTGTGAGCGTCTAAGAAAAAAATAAATTATATAAAATTTATTATATCATATATTTGACATCAAATAGGATAACGAACTCATAATATAACCAAGTCTGGTACAATATTATAATCCCAACATAAGTAAATAAACCAGTCCATCAAAACAAACCCTTTATCACACCAGGCCAAAAAAAAGTAGCATCACAATCGCATCGCACCCCAAACCGTAACCGAAAACTCGTCTCACCGCAATCCGAACTAATGGAGTGTCTCATAATGACGGTTGCTGACATAAAAATAAATAGGCGAGACTCAGTTTCTGCGTAAGCCGATACTATGATAACAGCCCTCCCTCGATAATTGCCGAACTTGGATGTGATACCTAGTTGTAATGTGCTGGGGATTAGTTGCCACCAGTAATTGATCTAGCTTTGATATACTCATTACGAACTATATCAAAGGAACGGCAGGTTTTTCTGAGCTTTCACCATTTTGTATCTCTATAATTGTCGAAGTTGAACGATGAATAGAACTGTCGTAATACTCGTAATGTACTGCGGATTTGTTGCTACCACTGGTGATTGGTCATACTTTGATAAGGTAACTAAGCACACTAATAGTAGGATTTTTTTTCTTCTATACTAACTTGGATATGATCATTGTTATTTATTGATGCTAAATTCTTGATCTAATTAGTATTTGGCTGTAGCTAAGAAATTAGTTTCTTAAATGGTAGTATTGTTTGTGCTAATGTGTCTATCAATTTCTACTTTAAGAAATCACCGTAATAAAAAGACAGATTATGAACAAATATTTTATTCTTAATAGTATGATAGTGTAAACTATCTGTGAATTAAAAGCTACAGAAACATTTTATGTTTATTTTTCCCTTTTTTTAATAAAGAGGCAACATTTTGATAGTACCATAAAATAGTGATAACTCTACCGGTCGAAGTAAACAGCAAGTTTGAGGTTCGGAAGTGCGCAATAGGCTTAGTGGCAAAGATTTAGGTGACAAAGTTTATTGCGGCCAAGAAATACTGTTGTCTATTACGAGACCATAAATCACGGATGGGAAAACAATAAGCGTGAAATTGTGGAAACTGGGAACGACGTCTTGCGGTATTAAATCTTAGGGGAGTGAAATAAATAAAAATAAATCTGGCAACCCAAATAAAAATAAATCTGGCAACCCCACGCGAGAGAAAGATTTATTTGATAAGAACACTACCGCATGAGAAGCGCCCGTTACTATGATTGAATTAATTAATGAGTATTTCAGTTAATTGTTCTTTTGTTGTAGTTATGAGAAATTTGCTATGAGTATGGAATAATGAATGAATGTAGCAACGGATTGATCGGTTTCTTACTCATGCATGCTTTTTATTGTGACATTTTTTATCAATTAACCTTTTAAGTTTTTCGCACGGCTGTTGTTTTAATAGTAGCGTGATTAATCTTGACTAATAATTGAGTATTTGCAATTGTAAATATATTTTATGAACATGAATCAGGTTGTTTCATAGTTTTCTTTCATTTTGTTTTGCAAAGTACCAGAAATATATTTGGGATTTGTACCGTCTGTATTCTGTCATTATCTCATGGTGAAGTCATTTGTCATGGTCCCTCCATAAGGCGTTGGAGAGCGATTTTAATTTTCGTCAAGCCATAACAAATTCTTGTCAATCGTAATTTGTTGTTGATTGAGTGATTGATTTAATGTAGGATTTTTTTTTCATTTATGTGGGTAATATGTGTAGGTATTCTTTAAAAATATGAATATCTATTTAAGTAAATGACACCTTTTGTAAGAACATCTTTTTTATAAAAAAAAATGGTATCTTTGATTTAAATTTATTAAAATATAACTAAATCCAAGTAATATAAGGCTCTACTCACAATAAAATTTTATATTCATTTTTAGAAGGATTAAGATATTGCTCTATAAAATAACACTTTGAAGACAATTTTCAACTTCCTGCAAAACACCGTTTATTTCAACATAATTGTATCAGACAATCTCATTGTAAAGTCATTGTAAAGTCGAGTCTCCTGTGCGACCCAAAAAAAGCCTAACATCTGACAAAACAATTTCACAACCCATCGATCAATATTAGATGATTTTGGATCGCGATCGGCTTACATAGATCATTCAAACTTAGATTAATCTAAAGCTGTGTAGGACCTGTTTTCCCTTAGGTTAAGTGCGAGGCCTTAAACCACAGTAACGTGCTACTATGTCCGCAGCTCTAGACCGGGCCGACCTCCGAAGCGCGCGTCAGGAGTTGGCCTCTCTCTCGCAGCCACGCAATACCCTGGACACCCCTTTAAGAAGCACCGCCTCGAGAACGGAGAGTACTCACCCTATGAAAACGGACACATGAGTGGTAAGTAAATTTTAATCTACTTATCTAATTAAATTCTGTAAAACACTACAGATCAATGGAAGTGAATATTGATTACATCTCACGAATTCACACATTATTGTTTTGTGAAAATATGGAAGGGGAGATGCAAGGTTGTCTTTAGAGCCGGATCTTGATACTTTAAAAAAAGTATTAATTATGTTAAAACTCAAAAGCTCTTTTAATATCTGCTTGTCTTGATTTTTGTAGTAATAGTAACGTACCTACTTGTTCAAGTAGGCTATGAATTTGAAGCTCAAAAGCGATCAATAAAACAATACGTAGCTTTACAAACAACACAATAAACGTTCAAAGGATGCCGTGAAACGCGAATTAAACACAGAGTTATTAACCTAAAGATTAATCTTAACTTAATCTGGCTTTGTAATATAAATCAAAACAAACGGTACCATGACATGTGATAACATCAAAATCGGGTTTGTGTAAGCCGGATAGGCGCCGGATATGAATTCCGTCTTGTCGGGAGGTATGCCTCCTCATTTCGTATACAAATTACACAAATACAAAATTATCCCAACACAAACGGAGAAAAGGGAATAAAGTGATTAAATAGAGCTCAGCGCAAGACGGCTAGCAATCAATCATTTTTGTCGCTTACGGCTTTGTTGATCCTGAACTTTGTTTCTCTTTTTCACTCATATATTTTGTATATTCTTTCTCTTTCTGGCATGAAGTGTCGTGCCAGACAAGGGAGCAATTACATTCGTGATCTTGCATAAGCGGCACTTGCTTATCGCGCACTGCCGCATTTGACTTTGAGTGTAGTTTGTCCGCTTTTTTCCCCAAATTTGCAATTCGAAACACTCTCATGCCTGAAATAAGCATAGCTTTTGTTTTGTGCTTATTGTTTATTTCATATCAAGCCAGTTTTTGTGTTGGGTTTAACCCTCCTCGTTTTCCATTTGTGGTTCGTGTCATTTCTTGTGTTGTGTTACTCATCTGCGCTTAGTTGTTTCTAATTATTATACAATTAGTGAGAAGATGGATGGGTCTCGTAAGGGGTTTGATTTAGATTTGAAGCTCACGATCAATTTTACCATAGATTGTTTTAAACAGTTTTGATACTTGGGCTCCAAGAACATAAATATTGGGCAATTGACGCTAAGTAGGATGCACTGAATAATAAAGATAAATATATTTTGATGGTGATGAATACCATGCCATGTTATTCTTTTTTTTTCATATCTTATAAAAGTATTATTATCTCCTTAATATCAGCACGCACTAAACACAAAAATGTTGCATCAGTCAACAGGTTCAGTTACCTTTCAATAAATCGAAATTAAAATCCCACGTTAAAAAACAACAGTAAGTATCATTCTTGCTTTATAATTTCATTACGTGATTTTCCATTATCCATAATATTAAAGCCATTCTAATTAAATTGGTGCGTGTATCAAGTTTCCATGTACCATTTCTGTGTACGGGCTCGAGCGCTAAGCCAATATTATTTTGACGAGTCGTTGACAGTGGTTTACAGTTGATGAAACAAACGCACACATAGAAAAGCAGTCCTGGGAAAGTACACTCACACAGGTATCTGACTAATCTGTACACATCACACATGTATTGCAAGAGTGTGAGTGTTTGAGTGAGTAAGGAGGCGGGTGGCCCATTTTCACCCTGTGAAATAATAGGATACGAAAACATCGGAGGCAGAATATAATCCTCGTACGAAGGTTGAACGGAATGGAAATAGGAATATGAAATGCGTGAAAGGGATGTGTCGGCCCACGTGCTCGCTCAAAGGGTTACCGATGTTTATCTTAAGGCGCCAAATCTAAACGACTGCTCATGGCGCGATGCAAATTAGATATGCGATTATGGACGAATGCATAATATTTAAATAGCCATTATAGAGCACTCTGTCTTAGGACTGTAGTCAACAATAAAGATTAATTTAATTCTTGGACATGCAAAGTATTGTAAACGTTTGTAAAATTTGCTACTCTAAATTCTGGATCTTGGTTCGATTATTTCGCCTCTATACGTTCCTTGAAAGTCTAAGTGACCAGCAAAATAAACGCCATCCTACCAAGACCTACTTACTCAAAACATTTTAAACGCAGAACAATCTATTAAAAGTTAACGCTTATTCCTTTCTGTTTTTATAAGCGCCAATATTTTAATAGCCTGAGCAACCAGTGTTCTCAATTTTTAACACTACCTAGTCATCAATAAGGCATAATTTAATTCTACAACGTGCAAAGTAATCTTTATCAGTCGACCACGGTCCGCAGCGCTCAGAAATGCCAGTAATAATCCTAGATCCAGCATCTAGGGTTATTAAATGTTTCCATAGCAAAGATTTGTAATTACTGGCTGTCGCAAAAGTACAATCGACGCAATCAAATCTGAGCCAACCCTAACATCATTTTCGTGGCATTTTAGAAAGTGCCACGAAAATGATGTGTTGATAATAATTAAAGGTTCGGCACGGTGTCGCTGCGACTCGGATGTATAAAGGGGGGATAATGTAAAGCATTATAACATTACTCGCTGGGGCACAAAGCTTTACGCTGTGATTGAATTCTGCGACTGAAATTAAGTAAGGATTTGCCTGTTTATGTTAAGGGAGGAGGGATCAGTCAATTTGCGGATCTCTTGTGTGTTCGCGCCTTTGCGTTGTAACATGCTCCGAGATTATTTGAAACATGATTGATGATACAATCGGATAATTGTATTTTATTGTGTATTGTTTGCTTTGTCCCGTTCTAGAAACACAGAAGAGAAATCTTGAACTGAACTTACCTTATTTATAAATAAAATAAAAATAAAAATTAGGATTGTGCGCAGTGCGTGGGGAGATTGTAGCTGTTCGGTGAATTATAGTACCTTGCCTATATGTATGTTTTGTAGTCGTAGGATTGAATTATAACAAGAAATGTGACTTTTACCGACTTTCACAGATTCTCGCGAATACATAAGTGTGATATTAGGTACCAGTGTAGTTTGTCGTTAATACCTTGGTAATTACCTGATACTTAGTTACATCTGGCAATTCGAATTCTAGCATATGATTGACACCTTCGTTGTAAGTATTTATGTTGTGGGTAATGACATTTTCTTGTTTGTGTCGGAGTACACGTGACCAACATGACTGTTTGTTTTAGCATTCCTGACTAAATTCTAAAACTGATTGAGTTGAGACATTATATCGGCGTTTGTCTGTCATACCTAGTTGTTTATCTTTGAGACAAAGCTAATTAAACATTTATAAAAATGCAATCAAAACACTAAGATTAAGCACGAAAGTGTAAATTATTTGTCTCTCTTAATCTCAAAATTACCCTTTCCTTAATTCTCATAAAAAAATAACTCTGTAGGTACGGAACTCAATACCGTATAAACAATATGCACTTGACCGACTTAAACTTCCATTTTAATTAGAGTTAATTAAGAATTAATCAATTTACTATCATCGCAAAGACGATTACCTTCAATTATAGCACTGCGAAGCCTATAAACGACTTGTTAACTCTCCTCGCTCTATACCCTATCCCTTGAATCGTCCGTTTGTAAAAACCCACTCACTTATCGGCGCTCATTATCCAGCCCTAGTTTTTCGCTAAGCAGAACGCCACAACACATTTATCGGTTCGCAAAAACCGCATATTCTCCACAATCAGTGATTCGAATGCTTATTTTTTCCATTTCCGTATTGTATGTTCACAAGAGCGTTCGGTAAACACTAATGTTGTTAGCAATCATAGCAATTTCTTGCTATCCTCGGCTGCGCTTACAATTTTTAATGGTTTAAACATCAGTTGGCAATTGGAAGCAATCAAACGAATTACTTGGCTTTTATAAGGAAATCGTATAAACGCGGTGGCATAGTTATTAAACGCCGTAGCCGAGCGAGACCGACAAGTGTTATACTGCTTACTGCTTATTCGAGACCAATGCTTGAACGAACTCTATGTTGTCCTTGCTTGATTTGTATGAGTAGATTTCACTTGTGAGGTTCAGCTGATTCGGTCAATTTTAAATAGTATTGATGAAGTGACTCGGCTGCAATTTCACTAACGCCAGATATTAAATAAATAAATATCTCACAACTTACACAACGCCATCAAACTAAGCAGAGCTTGTACTATTTGTACTAGAATAACTGATATTAATACATAAAATATATACTTTCTATTTGTAAATACGAATTTATTATACATAGCAACATATAGCAACTGAGGTTTAACGCAGAACTAACGTTTTTGATCTCTCCGTCCATTTCAAACATTTTGAGAGAGAGATCAAAGCCGGGTTTAACATTAGTTGCGGTTTAAAAGTTTTGTGAAACTGGCGTCTGTTATACCGTCTATATCTTCTCATTTGAATGAGTTATTACTTATCAGAATTTCAGGTTATAAACTACAAACAAACACTCGTAAGTTAGTGTAGGCTTCCAGGCTATACGTATACTGAAGTAAAAGTAACGTTATTTGAGCCACAGCATATTATTATTAACAGAAATTAATGACTAGGTGAGCCACAGTAAAGAGTATAAGAGTCATAGAACTCATAAAGTTGTCATTCATGATTCAAAACAAAAAAAAAAAGATATCACCTTGTCTTTTAAATCAACGGATACCAACCTACATTTTAACAGCAAAACACAAATAAGCCCACAAAGACCACACAAATAATAACATTTTCTGAAATGGCAATACAAAACATAAAAGAGCAAAAAGCTCGCTTAATTCACGTCGCTCTTATTCCCCACATGCATAAAATACGACTATGTTTGCTATGTCCAGTGACAAGTTAAGAAGTTACTATTAAAGCGACGTCTATAAATAGGACGTATTGCATAATATTTGCATAGCTCAAGTCACTTTTGCATAATCCTCGCATAAAATTTTGCTTTATAAGAACTAGTAGGTCGAGTAAATAAGGTTTTTAAAAACATTAAAATAAAAAGTAGTTGATCGATAGGTCCGTTACCGTAATTCATTGTCAAAAATGGTCAATAAAGACTTGACTTAATACTTAACTGCACTGCTTCTCTCAATTGAAAGAAACAATTACAAAAAACATATTTTGGCCAACAAATGTTGCCAGTGAAAATTTAAAAAAATAAACTTATTTAAATTTCTAAGTTAGCAGAAAGCACGGCGAACTTGATTAGCTTTCCAGTCATTAAATACTACAATGTACACCCACCCTCATATATCTTCATTGAATTATATTCCAATAAAAATTAAGCAATTACCTTGTTAATTAAAACAGTCGTTATTGCGCCGTTTTCTGCGGCGATCACTTGTATGCAAATTATTGTAAAATGTGAGGTTAGTGGAGGAGCCTTGCAGTTTTTTATGCGACTTATGTAGATATTGAAATTATAAATAAGTCCACAAATAATGTCAATTTAGGTCCTTTAAATATGCAAAAGGTTAGAGATGTCAAAGCACTTCGGTATTATTCGGTCTTTTGTCAAAAAAATCTGGTCCCATTAACTGTATTGGGACCAGATTTTTTTAATGTCTTAGTGGTGAGATTGCTAACCACTAAACCATACATACACACAGACAGAGAGCGTTAACATTAACACGACAAAATTATTGACAGTCTATTACCTCGTTTGTTTACAGTACCGATTTATCCGCCCTTGAAGTCGTTCTGAAAGATATGCCTTCATCATCAACCCTGTAAATGATTGTGAAAATTTGTGTAGCAGCCCTGTATGCAAAACACAGTAAAATGTGAGAGCCCTATATTTAAATGGTAGTAAAATGTGAGGTCGGCGAATCCACCTGCGTTAGACGCGTGCCGGGTGCGCTCGCGTCGTTCGATTACAGTCAGCAATCAACATACTCGAGTAATTCGATTATCGACTTTCAATTAGCGATATTTCGCATTCGCATTATTTCGCAATAAACATCGATTTGACGCGTTGCGTGTGCGCATCGAGACGTATGTACGATTTGTCAAATGTACAATCTACAATCATGATTGCAGTTCCGGGCTGATAATTTGAAAGTTTCGATTGCTGAGTGAGTAATTATAAATGTTTATTTTATAACAGATTGGTTTTGAAATGAAACAAATGTGTTTATTATTTTAAGAAGAACTTTATAATCTACCTTCAGTAAATAGTGTAATTACTCAGCCGCCAATCGCAATATTGTTAAATTTTAAAGCCCATATCCATCCAAATCCGGAGCACCTTACCGAATTCCCCTTTGTGACTGACAATAAAACTCCAAAAAAGATCCATCACGATCAAAATTCAACGATTGCCAGTTAAATAAACCAAAACGGTTAAAGCAAATATGTATTACGGTATTCACAATAGGTAGGCAGGCATTTCGGTTCTTTGCGCCGTTTGTCGCTACCGATATTTCGAATTCCAACCATACGAATCATGCACGGGATTATACGAATTCCCTCCCTCATGTGACATCTATACTATCTCAAAGGGTTCTCATATTCGATCTACCTGACTTTGGTAAACATTCAATTAATATTTAGATGATAAAATTTTACTTGGAAGTTAAGTTTATATTTAAACGCGTCCAATTTTTCCACGTTCACTTATTTATACAATTGAAGTTGTAATTTTTTGGGTGTCGATTTGTAAAGTGGACCAAAAACTGGTCTGCGGTTTGTAATAATTTGGTGATGTCTACTTGTGGATAAACCATGCGATAATGAGTGATATTAGCACTTGTACATTATATTAACTAGAATTTATGAGTTCGTGGCATTTACTGAAAATTAATCATAAGTAGAATACATATCTATAGTAAATTTGCATAGTGACTACTGTATGATTAGTCATAATTTACGATGGTAGAACTATTCTCAACGGGTTTGATAGCGCTACAATCAGCTCTTAGCAAGGCTTGACATTTCAATACGATTATAATATAGTTGTAAACACAACGACATTTTATTTTGTTTTTTTTTACACTTCTTGTTAGTAGTCATTGTCAAGACTGGATTGGCAATGTTAAGACTGGTAAGCTGTGCTTAGGAAGCTAGCGCCATACACTATTTAACTTCAACTACTAGGTTCCATAGCATTAACAATTTGCACAACCAATGAGCATTTAAAAAATTGCTGCACGGGAATTTTAGGGCCGTTCCTGACATAAAAAGTATCATTGATTTAATATTGACGAACAATTTTATTAGTACCTTCAATTTACGCAAGTCATCATTGTTAAGGACAATTCCGTACATATATTTTCCTTACCTAATTAATATCAGCAACATACCGCCTGCGATTACCTACTGTGCAGTTACATCTTTCCATTTTAAAAATTAGTAGTGTTATTGACCGACGTATACCAACTATTACCAACACAGATATACACAAACTTACGCACACACATCTATTATACTACTTCCTCTGAGAAGTTATCTTTCCTGATGTAATTTACCAGATTATGTGGCCATAATAACATTAACTAATAAGTTTTTTTGTCCGGCCTAGTAATAGAAGTTTCTTGTGGCTGGTTATAAGAATCATTAACATTGCGAGACAATTTACATACATATGTTATGACTGGTTTATGTTCACTTAAGTTGTTTTAAATACTATACGTCGAGAAGGATCTTTTAGTATCAAAATCCATTGAATCTAATCGGCAATTTCGCCACTAGGTTTATAGATTGGACGAATAACCAATAAAAATAGGTTTTAAACGTTTTTTTTAATTCAATTTTGTAAATAGAGTTCTCTTACTTTAAGCAATTTGAACATTATTTCACAGTCAATAACTACAACTTAATTCTAACCAAAAAAATAATAATTGGCATTTTCCTTAAGTGCAATTGCTAAAGTTTAGCTACTTGTGTAGTAATTTATGATGGTGTATTTTTCATCGTTTTGCTCGTTTTCTGAAATAGCTGGCGCTTACAATTATAATGTCGACTACCCACTTAAGACATAGCTCACACCTAGAGTTGCCAGCGCCAATAAATGTGCTTTTTGTTAAGGAAAGCATAGTGAAGGAATTTCTTTTATTTAGCTATACCGGAGTTTTGTACCGGCTGCAAACTGAAGGTCATTATTTACTATGTTGAAATGTCTTTTTAGCGCTAATTTAATTTAATTTATTGGTAGAAACGTTTTCGTTATTCTTAATAACAATACCGATTCACGAAATTTATATTAAATTCCCTGATTCATTATGCTAAATTTAAAAAAAAAATGTAAATCCACCTTTTACCCTACGTTCTACGAAATATGTATATCTCAGATATAAATATAATCAGCATTCAGCGTTAATGAATTAACTATATAATAATATGGTCTATCTAGCAAATCATAAAAGCTTTTTCTTGAACTTCCCAAAAAAGCTTTTATTTCTCAATAAATGAAAGTCATCATTCAGATCATTTATGTGATGAGGGGTATCAATTAGATACATTTCATCACGCAAATGGTCATTTTTCTACTTATTCTAGGTTTTCATATTATTATACATATTTACATCATTCGATTCAAAAACGTATTTAAAAACCGAATTCAAATATCGATGTATCAATCTTCACAATGTTATTTTTATGATCGATCTAGAAACACTAAAATAATGATGTTTTCTATCTGAATGCCTTAGTAGAAACGTCCTTGTCACGACTCGATGCTCGACCAATCACACCGATAATTATTATGTTAATACGATTGATTTATTACCACTTATCAACAAGTGTATTCGATTTCGCCCGGAGCGTTCGTATTCGAGCGCATTGTCGATCAATCGAGTCGATCGATGTAAAATTACACGTTACTCTCTTCCGTAGCTCAAGTCCGTTTGTTATTAAATTGACGCCACGTAATAACACCTATTAAATTCCAAAAGGCTGAGTGTCATACAAAGATTAATTCTTCAATTTAAAAACATACAGCAACATTGGAAATGGAACGCTGTTTGTTATTTCGAACTTTTTAAATTTATTTATTGTCATGGATACAGGTGTTTTAAATATTCAGTTTGGTGTTGACAGCCGATAAAAATATGACATTTTAAGTAGATATACTTGAACGGTTAGAGGTAATTATAATTGAAGCTAATTCTATCTAGAAAGGAAATAATATCATTAGTAACACGAAGGGGAAATTAATGAGAGCGATAGTGTGAAATGCGCGGCTCACGTGAATCTAATTCGGTTTAATTTTTTTATCATGAAACAAATTGAAGAGTTTACTCTACACTGCTTGTTTTTAACTCATACTTAAAAATAATTAGCGTAGAGGTAATTATATTATCGTTATGGATCTGATTCGAAAAAAATTGCGGTATTTAATGTACTGGAATAAATTGGTCGTTAGTTTTTACAAAGAGTAATTCATATCTATAAAATATCAATGTAACATCAAAAAGAGATACATGCATTTCGATAATAACAGCTGCTACTAAAAACCACGGACAGATAATCTCTCTTTTGTGTGTTACTTATTAATAAAAATATGGTTGGATATTTCAGTATCTCTGCTACTTATTATGTAACAATGGCGGAGCTCCTTTTGTGAATATTCACGGATGACTTGATCCTTTTTGTAGCATTTTTAACAAATAACATTCGCATACGAAGATTTTATAATGGCAACTTTGCTTTGAGGAATATTTTGCATTTGAAAGAATCATTTATTTTACCTAGGTAGGAACGTACTTCAAGTATGATTCATAACTTCTAAACAAATTAAATGTATTTCATCAAGGTTTTTTTATGCACTAAGGATTCTTAAGTTGTACAGTAATCTACAGTTCTATTATCCTATATTTAAGAATATATACGCGTATAACTATTACGATTTCCCGCACACATAATAACACGTATGACACATCGTTACCCGGGCATGCATTTATCCGGGATAAAACTGTATCCCGGTCAATTTACGAGTAATTAAGTCTGACCCTCTTTTGCGAGGGACCAACTTTTATTTGGCTCGTTGAAATGTTCCGGAATCGCCGCTAAACTCCTATCCCATTGGCTGCGATCGCGTAAAGATTTCCCCGGTTTCCCACCAGCGAGACGTGATTAATGCTATGGTGTGAACCCACGAATTTCCTTTTTATTGCTCTGTATATTTGAACGCGGCAACTTTAAACGTTGTGTTTATTGTTGCGTTTGTATTTGTTAAAACTTGCAGAAACATTCAGCATATTTTCTCTTAGTCTAAACGAACTTACAAAATGAAATAACAATTTCTATCTTCGCAACAACACGAAGACACAGTTTAATCACGGACAGTACACTTGTACGTAACAACGTGCAATATTGCTTAAGGATGAACGTCCTTTCAGACGGACTATAACTTCTCAAATTACCTTCGTAAGTAAGGGACGTGGATTAGCGTGTGCTAGGGCAAATATTTTATTACAGTCCAAATCTCCAGCCCTCAACGTTTTATTGTTCATAAGGCTCGTCCGAGCCAAATGAAAGAGTTTATGGCGAAGACATAAGTCGGTCGGTGTTGCCAGTGTGGGGAAATCTCCTCATTATGTGGCTTCACAAAAATACTTTACAGTAGGTTTTTATATATGGAATTTCTCACAATAATGTTATTATTACCGTGATAATTAATTATATTTAATATTGAATTTGTTAACTGAAAACAAACTTATAAATTACGTTTATTATACAACCACGAGCAATTTTCCTTTATTACGTAAAATTAATTATAAAACAATATGATACAATCTTTGCATATAAGAACTCCCTACAATAAACATGGCCATTTTTCAAGGGGTGCACCTGGTAACACAGTCTATCGGTCTTTGTTGACTCACGATATTGACCGTTCGCATTTTGTCGGCGATGGTGTATTACTGTTATTGATTGTACTTGGCGCGTGACTTGTGTCGACGATTGTACTCCCACTGATAAACAAGTTGTAACGTATGTGTTACACTTGTTTGTAGAACTGTCCGATCACTGTGGACGCACCAAACAACACACAGTCCCAATTGCTGCATTATTTTATTAGTTCCATATTAAATATATCAAATAGGCAACACATGGTTGTTTGTCACAAAATACTTATTTGATTTTAAAAAAAATAAACTGTTCAGTAACAGCCAGTACGGAGTTTCAAGAAGGTTGCATTCCACAAACCTTACAAAAAGGATGTTTTTTCTACCCTTGCAGTACTAATTACCCTGGCAACATAAATTGTGTCATTCGTCATACATGTATTTACCTACATTGAATTTAATGTGCTCGTTAATCAACACATTGTATGCGATATTGGGGACAACTTTATTGATAGTTTTATAGCTAACGCTGTAAAGAATCATCATAATTTTTACGATGGCTAATAATACAAACTGCGATCATTCGTTCTAGCATGTTGGTATCGACGCAAAAACTCACAAATTAATTGTTTCTTGCTGTGTAAGCACTAATTATAGAATCTGTCAAAGTCACCACGCAATTATTGCATTCCTATTTTGAATGTAACTATCTGACATCTACATCAAGGTGTTGCAAGCTGCAATTATTCGAATACATCGTTCAAAAATGGAATAAGTATTTGAGTTTGACAGACTCTTCAACATGTGTACTCTTTTTAAAATATAGTTGTTTTACTTGTAGCGTCAACTTGAAAGATTTATCGTGCAAACGCGCAGTCCGTTATTTTGGCCAATCGCATATGCCATTGGTATACTGACCGTACAATTATGTATTTATTGTAAACGCTGCGATTGCCGGCTGACTGTAATTTGCTTTTAATTCGCCCTCTTTCGTATCATTTTCGAGTTTCTTCGTTTTGCCGACCCTTCGAAGATTTGTTGGTATCCATAACACTTTATTTCTGTGATGGTCAGATTTTCGCCAGTTATGTTGATTCAAGCCATTTAGGTTATTGAATGCGTTTTGATTTGAAAGAATGTGTGTTTTATGTAGTCTGTTTTTATCAAGTATTCTATCTCGGTATAATGCGATTAGGGTGATAAATCGGTAGAGTTCTTGAGTGCTTATTAACCATGCATTTGGAGAACTTAAACCTGGAAATTGTCATTCATTCATAAGTATAACAGCATATTCAGAAACCTGATGGCTCATTACAAAGTGCGACTTGAACAACTTTGATTTATGGTTGGTCACTAAAGTGCATATTAAATCCATTGCCGAGACCTTTTAAGCGAGTTGAAATCGTTTTAACAGCAATTACAATATCCGATTTCTACAACAGACTTCTTGAATTGAGTAGTGTAATAAAATACCTGCTCACATCACAAAGATTGGCCAATACCGAGGAATCAGAAACAACATTGTATTGCATTTATTGCTTTAGTATTTACAGTGCTTAATGCATCCAATAATTTATTCCTTTCACATGATTTAGTAGCCATTACGGTAATGTTAAGGTTTCCAGCTAAAACCACCGTGTTATAAAGTCTAGGGGGCTACATTTACGATATATACTATTTTATGACTGTAACAAAACTTTAATAAAACTCTCCTTTTATTAGCGACGACTGTACAAAGTGCGCAGGTTGTTCTTACTTCATATAGGTAGATATACGAATGCCTGGATTTTAACACCTTGTATGCGTAATGCATATTTGGTAGATCGTATCTTCTTGATTAAATGTGATTGAATTATGTTTTTATACTACAAATTCAATGTAGTAAACGAGCTAACAAGCTGCTTGGAGTTAAGTGAAAACTGTAGCCCACACACTTACAAAAGACGATATATATCTCCAAGACTTACTTCAACTGGTGATGATCGATAAAAATATTATTATCATTCTTTGTTTTTGCGACTCCCATCAAGCTGAAGAAAAAGAAACTGCGTATTTTTAAACAACATGCAAAATGTCAACGCTGTCAATGTCAATCGTACCCAAAAGATTTTTGTACCTATAATTGATGCGTAATGTATTTAAAATTGTTCAGTTACAACGTCGCAACATGACGTGAACGCCCCGTGAAATAATACAATGTCAGCTTTAGCACTGATTTTTTTTCAACTTTATGACCAATCATTTATGCTCGCTCGTTTGGTCATTTCGTAATCTGTTCGCAATAAAACTCAATGGTTATTATGCCATTCATTATCTCTGGACCTGCAAATATGACTAACCTTTGTAAAAAAAGTATTTTCGAAGAATGTTAGACTTATTAAATTCGATTTTTAAAATAACTTGCCGCCGTTCGTAATTAAATGTTGCTACATTATAAAAATCAAAACAAACAACGGGAAATTCTATTTTTAATCTAAAACGCGTCCCTAAAGTTTTTGCGGTTATGATTACCTTTAATCCAACCTCCTTTAAACACATAAGTGATATAATTGGGGTCCCGATTCTATCGATTCTAATTCGAAATAATGGCCAGTAATTTGGTACGACCATTTGTCGAGGACAGTCGATATTCGATCAATAAATCGATGTGTATCGACATAATAGCGGTTTGGAATCGACGTTTCATTTCTTTAAATGCCCTGATCAGTGGATTCGCTTAATAATAGTCATAATCTTAAACGATGAACATTTTTGTCGGTTATTGAGCCACAATTTGTGTGAGGGTTATTTTTTTGTGCACAAATAATATTGAAGCTGAGCCGAGGAGAGTGTTTTGATACTTAGGTTGCGTTCCAGAACTGTAATATGACTTGATGGTCAAAGGGAATCAGCCTGCAGGTGTAAGATGGGATATATGAATTAGCTTTCTTGTTTGGTAATTGGTTCGCATTAAGTATGCACACATGCAGAGAGCTCGCGCAAAATTCCAGGTAAAGCTGAATATTAATTTAAAGGTACTTTATGTTTGATTTAAATCTCCTTATAGCAAAAACAATTTTCCAAAAACTTGTAAAAGACAATTCAAACTCAATCCTTAGTCGAGATAAAGCTCACCGGACCGATAAAGCCGCCTATACAAATTAGAAAGAGACGCAGCGATGAATTGAGGTGTAAAGAAAGAGATGAATGCAAGGGTTGTTTTACCGCAGGTTATTAGGAGATTTAACACGTATTTAGATAATTAATAAGTGCGGTTGACCGGTGCGGGTTTGTGTGTCCGAGGTTTGTAAATATGCTTTTTGGTTTAGTGACCTAATTGTGGTTTTTGGGGTACCTTTTACGGGAATATTATGTTATCCTGTATTTGATATCTGAAAATTTTCGGTTAGTTTTAATAGACTAGTTATCTTGATGAATTAGAATGTTACCTGAATTGCCTTACCGTGGGTGATGTTATTTTTATTACTTTGTAGATATCGAGAGAAAGAAGAGGCATTTGCAAGTTGACAAAGAGGCTCAGAATACAATTTAGGTATACAGGGTTCAATCGTTAAGTATGTCCAGGTGATTATTCCGTGGCTATTAAAGATATCAAAAATCATTAATCTGATATCGAAAGTACGTTACTTAATAAGTAAAACTGCATCAATAACTTTTTAAAAATAAAATGAGAATTGGTTTAATTTACAACGGTATTTTATGTCCAAAAAGTAACTTTTTCTATTGAGATTATTAAATAAGCAAGTTAGTTGCGATGATTTTTTTGAGACAAAAATATTTTTTGAGTTGCCAATATAGATAGACAACGAGCTAGATACATCATATTTGTAAAAAAATATAATAATATGCACACAGAACATAATTATATGAGCAAGACCGCCAAAACTTCAGTAATATTCAGCCTCAAACCGTTCCTTCCTAGAAATCCAAAACGTGACATATTTGTTGTACAAAGCGTTGAATAATTAATAACAATAATAAATACCAAGTTGGACCACACTGGTTACAAAGATAACAGAAACGGTACCAAAGTAAATACACCCAGACAATTAATTCTGGGTCCATTGGTCATAATGTTTGTTTGTATATAACTTGCTACTGTTTGTTACACTTTGATTTGCATGTGTGCGTGTGAATTATTGGCTGGAGAGCAAAATTTGAATTTGTTGATATACCTGAAGGTTTTAGTCGTGTTTGTGTAGTGTTCTACGTTAGTTTCGTTTGTTTTGGCGGTTGATTTTGGCGACCCATTAAAATTATGGCGATCATTTTGCTGGATAACAAAATCATGGATTTAATATCCAAATAGATAAATAAAATATCTGGTAGTATTGATAGGAATCCAAGTTACTAGAATAAGGTCAACACTTTGGAACATGATACTGAATCCTTGAAATGTACATCGATTTGTACTATTGTAATCTTACAAGATGGAGTATATTGTAAGATCGATTATGCAGTCGGATATCCTTAAACAATTAGTAGATAAAAGCTCACTTATAAACAGATTCTAATTAGAAGTTACCAATACACGACACACTCTTTCAAATTGTGAAACTCGAACCGGTCTTATTGGCCAGCCTTATCGATCTCACCGAAGCGAAGGTGTGTTTACAGTGGTTTGTAAGAGATTTGCTTATAATTAAAATTTTCGCATTAAAACACCGCATCACATACCTGCCCTTAATCGCGGAACAAAGCGACACACAATATCACAATATTTAATATTCAGCAATTCCAAAATCCTTTGTAAAACGCTGCCACAATGGAAAAGGGTATTTTCCTTTAACGGTTGGACCGTTAATTCGCGTTTAATTCGACACCTTGTTAATTGTTTCCGACGCCCCAGTAGGTTTGGTGACCTCGGGGGGCAGACAGGTCATGGGCAGCCAAGGACCACCCCCCCTCAAACCCCTCATAGGGAGTCATTTTAAGAATATTTGCGCTTCACCCCTCTTATGTTTACACAGGTTGTTTGTGGTACCCAGAAAACAATAGTCTCGAAATTCATTGCTCATTTTATTATTGTTGATACACCATTTTACGGGCGATTCGATTATTGGAACGAGTAATTAAATGATAATACTGCCCATTAATTGGATTTTACCTGAGTATTACGCTTAAGTGTTCTCATGTTTACTTTAGGCCGCCATCGGCATCGCGCTGATTTTAATGTTGTTTCCAAATGGCACTTGTTACAAATGTTAACTATTTGGGGGATACACGTGTTTCAGTAAATAGATGCAAAGTTTGTATTGTAGCTAACTTTGTATTATTATCCATATAGCTTTACGAATATACCAACGTTTTGATATTACGTTATCAAGCAGGTATGATATAACTTGAATGCCGTAACGACATTGTAAAAAAGTTATTATGCTTTTGCACGAGAGCTACTTTGGAGAGCTTTACTATTACATACTTTACTATGATTTCTTAGGTTAACCTTCACTCATTAAGAAGTAAGATAGCATAATAATATTATTATATCTTCCTAAAAAATATAAAATATATAGTACGCATCACACGATTTTTTGCCAAAAGCACGTTCTTCACAAATTTTCAGTTCATTAATCAATTAATAAATTATTGGACAATAATATGAAAGCAAACCACAAGTTTATCTTATGAATTCGTATAAACCATCTTCTTCTATTCCAGAAATGGCACGCATGGAAAAGTCCCCACTTCTGGCGAACGGTTACAACGCGCCCCCCACTCACCTGGGGCCCATGGGCTTCATGCACCAGCACGCGCTCATGTCCCCTGGCATGCCACACCCTAGCGTGCCCAGGCCTGATGGCTCCATCATCAAGGGACAGCCGATGCACAATATGGAGGCTCTTGCAAGGTAAGAAAGATAATGTTTTTTTAAATTTATTTTTTAAGTTAAATGTTTTGGAAGTCTTAGTAGATTTCAGTCTTTCTTATTGGATCCAATAGAAGATTTGAAAATTTCTGCAATCAGAATTAGCGTTTTTTTATAGTACTGAACGAATAACATCTTAGTGTCGCGACTTATTATTTGGATACCTACATCAAAATTTGATAAATATACTGTTGTGGCTGTTTTAGCCAATTACATTTTAAGGATTTCTCATCTCGCTCAGCTCAGATAGTTAAGTTTACTGATGACATCTTCTCAAGATATTTATTAATCTCTATTGTGTACCAAGACAATGAAATAATACTTTAAGTACACAGGAAGTTGTAAGCCCATGACTTAAGAGCGTACGCTTCTACAAGCTGAGGGAATAAAGCTATAATTTTTATAGTTTTTTCTGTGCCTTTATATGGACCAAG
This sequence comes from Hypena proboscidalis, assembly GCA_905147285.1. Lineage (NCBI taxonomy): Eukaryota > Metazoa > Arthropoda > Insecta > Lepidoptera > Erebidae > Hypena > Hypena proboscidalis. Next base: position 7,980,832 of record LR990132.1, read on the forward strand.
ATAGCTCCGGTAGCCGCAGAAAAATTACAAAACGGCCCTACCTTACGTACATTCTGTCATTTTTACGACTTTGTCCAGGCTTCGACATTTACGGTGGTTGTTCATATTAGGTTGTCATAAATGTCTGCGCCGGAAGTGATACTATTTCTGTTTTATTGATTGAAAGATAAACTGACGGTCTATTATGTACAGAATTTGTTTACCAAAAGATTGGAAACTGGTAAATTTAATATACTGAACGAACACGTTTTTTTGGTTGGTGTTCAAAAAAGTTGTGTGTAAAGGCACGAGTAACAATGGAATACGTAATATGAAATCCACGAGGAAAATTAAAATTTGTACTGAGAATTTGAAGAAACGGCACGTGTAGCCTCGATGTTTTATTTAAATTTTATGTAATAATATTATAAAATATAGTGAAGAGGTAATTTTATTACATGTTTAGATTTTTCTGGAAATAACGATTATCTGGAATTTTTCGTTTAATGTTTTGATCTAGATTATTCATGTTGTTTTTGCATTTACTTACACTTATGACAATTTCTCTGACATTAACCTTATTTTACTGCAGGCATATAATTAAACTTATAACAATTATGTCTACCTTTATCGCAAAGATTTCAGACCAAATTCATTAGTTTAGAAGATATCTCGCACTGGTCGTCTGCAATACAGCATTGCATCGAATTGAGAACCTCCTCCTTTTTTTGGAAGTCGGTTAAAAATGCGTATCAAGTTTGAAAAAAAAAACAGAATATTGGTTTTGAACTAAGCTAAATGAGCCAAATTTTCGTTGCATTATAAAAATATACCTAAGCTTTCATAGACGCAAATTGTCAACCGCAGTTACTAGAAAAAAAGTGTCCAGTTCTACAAAACACTGTAAACAAAACACACAATTTAAAATCTTGTTAAAATATGAGTGTATGTTAAAGAAAAACCACGTAAGCCGTTTACGTATTAATTGACGAAAAGAAACCTTTAAGTCGGTCGGTCAAGTGGTTCAGGTTAAACGTCCGCCCAGGAAACTTAATCCAGTTACAAAAGTACAAACACTGAATGCCCTCACTTCCGCTGAAACCCCACAATAGTCTCTCGACTACCCCACTGTCTTACTGGCACTCATGTAACATAAGTGTCTTATAGCATTATACGTGTATGTATCTAAAACGGTGACATGTGACGCGCTCTGACGTCATACTCGGATTATTTTTTAAGGTTTTAAAGCTGAACAATTTGGGACTGTACTCGCTGTTTGGTTTTGGACGGAAAATTTACGTCGAGGCTCTATACAGACGATATTTGGTCAGTATCCCGACCGAGGCTTTCATTTTAGAGTATTGAAAGGACATGATAGTATCTAGCAACTTTTAAACTAAATATAATCCCACCCACACGCCCTCCACTGTGACTCCTGTGACGCCAGGATCTACAGCGGTAACCAAGTGAAAGGCACCGTGCATGACACACGGGCAATCCCAGGGAGAGAAAAATTGTCTGGGAACCCGCAACGAATTTAATCAGAAGTATATAGTTGGAGTTGGAAAGTATGTATCTAACAACTATAGTAACATAACGGGTGAAGTGTGGCTTTGCCTTTGCCTCACCCTTCTGGATAATATCGGCGTGATCTTATACGAAGTTTTGATTAGGTCTCAAGTCAATGAACAGTGATGGAGGTATATTATCGGAACGCAATATGCCCAAGAAACATATGAATAAAACCGTTTAACAGTTTCATGTCTTGCATACTCAAGTAGATAGCCACTGAATGGTAACAACAGCCATTCTTCACAAACCTGTCAGTGACAGTACTATATATAAAATATTGCTTAACACAACACCTCACACGAACCAATTATAACGTACATATAGCGGTGATGTACTATTTAACGCTTCGTTTATTATATCTGAGTGCAAACAAAACACGGTTATAAATAATTCATATTCATACAAGTTACAGTAATCATAAGCAACGGTTGTGAACTATTTGAAGGAATTAACTTTTGATTATTTTGAGGTTAAGAAACAGGAAAAATATAGGTCGACAATAATATGTTGGTTATTGGAAATATAGGAATAGAACTGACTGACCGTCTTTTAGGTGATATAATGAGAAATCTGTGTTGTCTCTCTTGAATGAATTTGGTTAAGTGTAAGAAAACATGGCCAACATTGCGAAGTCTGATAAACCCACATCCTATCTAAAAGTAAAAACTACCTGCAATAAAAGAATTCAACAAAAACATTGAATATATCTGTCATAATGTAAAATCAATAAGAATGTATGTTCATTATGACGACCAGATGGCGCAGTGGGTAGTGTACCTGCCTGCGACGCTGAGGTCGCGGGTTCGATTCCCGCTTAAGACAAATCTTTGTGAGCATGAACATAGGGGTTTGTCTTAGTCTGGATGTCTCTATGTATAATAAGAATGTATTTACAAAAAAATATATATATTTGTATTAGTATCAGTTATTCTAGTACCCATAGTGCAAGCTCTGCTTAGTTTGGGACTAGATGGCGTTGTGTGTAAGTTGTGAGATATTTATTTATATGTTAAGAAGACATTCATACACTAAATAATGGTCAAATTATAAGAGATCTCAATACATCTAGTAACAAAGCGAGACAAAAACCCTTTCCAAATGATACTTGCAAAGGGCGTGCCCTTGATTACAAACGACGAAGAAAAGTTTAATGAAAAACAAAGAGTTAAAGTAATCGAGAAACAATTTGAACGATCACGCATGAGTAGCTTCGACACAGTGTAAGCGATTGTTTTTAAAATATAATTAATTTCAACAACCCCTCGCTAACCTAACGGAACATTTAATATTGAGAGCTCATAATTATTCCTTTTATTCAAACCCTTTTTACCAACTTTCTCAGCAAATACTTGAGTAATTTGTTGCAGATTTCTTTCATTATTTAAGTGCGAGATTGGACTCTTTATTGATGTTTTCTTTGTTGTTATCGCTATTGAGTTTTTGTTGAGAAACTCTCATACAGTCTGATACTTGTGTGTTTATAAATACTTACTTGGTACTAGAGGTACTACATATTTAAAGGATTCGTAACTTAAAATAAACTGTACGTTTAATAGGACTTTTCATCTCTAGATTCCTTTAAGCTGAACATCCAACGGGATATGGGACAAGACCAAGAGGAGCGGAAACATTTACAAAAAAGCTTTTAGAGAGATTTATTTAAACGACAAAGAGCTTAAAAAAATATAAAACAATATAGATGGCATAAAATGATTTGCTATGAAAACAAGATCAATGATCATGGTTTCATTATTATTTCATCAACACCAATTTGTCCATTATTTATTTTATTAATTTGATTCTGTCTTATCACCTAACTCGCCTTTTTTTCAGTTTTCTTATTTTATTTTTCTTTTGTCTACAGATCGGGGATTTGGGAGAATTGTAGAGCGGCATATGAGGACATCGTAAAACATCTCGAAAGGTAAGAAGAAATAGAACTAAATCATTAAAACCATATTACATTACGCTTGCAACGGGATAAGGCTTTTTAGTAATACGAGACGAGTAGGCATTTTACTATTTTACATTTCCTTTGATTATTTTTAATTTCCTTTTATTGATTTGCCATCATTCATTTAAATGTGATTGCTCTAAGTCATCACATAACTATACATCCATCGATATGTGAAACAAATTGAAAAGCTTTATTAAATAAACTTAACGCACAGATTTCAAACCGTTTATTTACGCAAAACAGCTGCAGTGTCATGATTTAAAAACAAAACGAATCTGTTAATTTGAACAGGGCGCACAGATATCGCAGGAGGGTGTGAAATTAGAGGAGACAATTAGATCCGTGGATCGGGTGTATTTTTAACAAATGACCGCTCGCCGGGACCGCGGGCCTGGCTGGCTGCGGGGTGGAACGATTCATCAAACTCATTCAGGGGCTAATCTCGATGCGAGGAAAAAGGCTCTCATGTAAATTGGGCTGATTCGAGGGCCAATCGGAGGGAAAGCACTTTTCTTTTCTTGTTAATGGATGGTGATTGATCGAGTCGCTTTGATACTTCGCGGTTTTGACTCCGATTTTACTGCGTTTCAGTTTCATACGGTGTCAAAAGCTTTATTGATTCACTCATTTTATTATGAAATCTATTGAGTGATTTTTTAAACAAATTTTGCAATTTTAGTGACTTTTGCTTATTACGTAATTATATTCGTATATTTTAGACTCATACGCAATAAGATGAGCACCAGCTCCCCAAATACAAATAATTAATCGTGTAGATTGCAATATAAAATGGTAGTACGTACGTAGATGGGCCGATCCGGGTAGAATTACAGTCGGACAGCGCGCCTTGTACCGATGTGTCACTGTCAGCCGGCGATCGGCCGGCCCGGCCGTCGGATTAGGGCCGTTTTTAAAGAAATTACTCCGTATTTTTATTTTTTGTGCAGAGTTTTTGGAGTAAATAGATCAGATAAAACATAGTCGAGTAATGTAAGCATTAAGGGCACCATAAAGCCACAGTTTCTTATGAGTTATCTTGATATTTCGGTAGAGTGACACAATATTATGATTACCTCTACCAGCAGTGCACGCACTTAATAACAATGTCAATCGCTTTGTCCAGCTAGTAGAGTTAGAGTTTTGGCCAGCCTATCTTCCTTGACCTTTAAAAATGCTAAAATATTCGGCATGGAACCTGCTACAGCAATCCATCTTAACCTGAAAACCGGTTCTTTATGTTATTACTTAAACCTTTCTTTAGAATATTTCGAATAATATCATAATATTATCACTGATAAGATTAGCAGAACTTAACAAAAATCAGCTTTGACCTACGACTTGCTACCGCAATAGATGTAGATGGTGTTTGTATTGAGTTTAATTCAATAATATAAACTGTATTACAATCACACAAGAGCAGGTAACATAGTTAAGTCATATTAATGTCCTTGTCTGAATGGCTTCCTTGGCGCATTATCTCGGTTCGTTTGCGAGCCGCCGACCGGTTCTCAATGCTAACTCCGATTAATTGACAGGATTATCTCTGATTTTATATAATTTGTATGCTGTTTGTTTTGTTTTCTCTCGAGCGTGTTTCATTTGCAATTAAATTCAAATTTATTTAATTACTCCCTACAGTTAATGGGGAGATAACAAGACTATAGTACTTTAAGATACTTTGTCATTGCCCTGGTTTTCTGTTTTGTTTGCATATCTAACGAATGGGAAATAGTGCAAAAGGAATATTAATATTCAACTGAAGAGATAGGACGTGTTTCTTATGAGGTCTGTTATAAATGAGTTCTTAATCACCCGATGCCCCGATGAAGGACTGCAGTGTTTCTTTAGGTTTGTTTAATTAATTGACGTTTTAATTACCGGCATATTAATTATACATTTAGTGTTAAGACTATTAATTTTGTGACAGCATTTACGTCATTAAGTAGTAATGTACTTGCACAAATTTGTACAATTTTAACTAAAACTCAAGTGTCTAATTATTTTCCAATCAGTAAATAAATCGAAGTGTCAATTTAACGGTCTCAATATGCGTTTATTTGCGTAACATCAGTGACGTCTATACCCGGTTCCAAAAACGGTGTTATAAATCAAACAGACACAATTAACATCGACAAATCGTCCGGCTCAATGCATTCGTCCGGTTTAATTCCGTTTCGGTGGGTATTACCGGCGATTAATGTGTGCGCGGCGGGTTAAGCCGTGCCGGGCGCCCGGTGCCGGAGCGCCGGTTCGGCACACATCGCTCTGACGGGCTCGTTATTCATCCCTTTGCCCCTTTGACGTCACAGGATACAAATGTTTTGGAAACCCTTATTTTGAACATTTTGAGCCTAAGTCGGACAATTTTACTATTGATTGATTGTCTTATTAGAATAGCTAATAGGCAGTATTTGCAGTGAATAGAGTAGATCGAGACCCTATGATTTACGACCAAATTATAAAGACTGACCTTTTGTATTATGTTTGATGACAAGAACCGTAATTAACTACATCCTAACACGTAGTGTTTAGTAGTAGCGGTAGTTCAGACATAATACAATACGATTACATTTTGACCCATAATAATAAGCTTAAGGATACATACAATCCTTTTTAGGAGAATATAATGTAAAAACAATCGATGAAAATAATTTAAAATTTCGAATAATGTTGCCAGTTGCGATCTGAGCATCACGTAACGAAACGTCAAGAGTGGCAGCACTTGCGTGATTGAATCCTCCACCATTAATTTCAAGAAGATCAAACGGAGACCGAGGGTGATATTTATCAAGGATATTGCGAATTATTTTAATCAAATCAAATTCCCTTCGTTGTAAACAAATGGTTTTGATTAATGAGACGCGCGACAGAGTTTCGCAGCCGTTGTGATAAAACACCCGAGGAAAAGGCGAAATTAATGGTCATAAAATGAACTCTTGTATCCGTTAGATAAAGATACTGAATGCTTTGAATCTTAAGTGATTTTTCTTCTGTATTTTTAATGATGGCAGCGCCGATCGCATCTGGTGACTGTACATTTACATCTTTAGAATTAGCTGGGAGTTATTTCGCGCGATTAGTGCATAACTTCGAGCGAGCTTCCGAAGATATTTAGATTGTCATGGCGTGGAATCATTAATAATAACGAGTTTTGATTTTCAGAGGACTAATATGCGTAGGGCGGTAAAGGGTGCCGAGTCACGGCAGTCGTCAGCCCTTTGAATACCTTCCGAGTTTGTCGCCGATGCGGTTGTAGTGGAATTTTATCTGCTCTTTGTACTTTGCCCTTTTTAGCGACAACTATTCGGTTAGTTCTGTCGGCGAACCGAACTATTCGTTGTGAGCTTTGATGTCGCATTCACGGGACTATTCTGTTTGACCCTGTCGAGTCGCGGTTACACTTTAAAATTATACTCTGAAACTTTAAAACATTGTTGTGGATATTGTGTTGTGCCTCTTTTACATTCAAAAGAAAATCACTATGCTTGCGTAAATTTAGACTATGATTTTTGATTTACTTCCTAACTATTTACTATCTAATCTCGAGGAAATGGAATCAAAAAGTTCCAAAACAGAAAATGGGAAGTGTAAGCGGGACTGGGCTCGTCATAATGTAAGTTGCACCGTCAGCCTATATTAATCTGGCTCGGCGTCTGACAGCACAAGTCAAATTTCTCATCAAAAATAAGAATTAATGGCGAGTAACATTAATCATTAGCTGGCAAACGGCACGAGGTGTCTGTATCCCATTATTTTGCATTACTAATGATATGTACACAGCGATAAGGTAGCTTTTCGGCGGAAAAATCTGAATGTCACCTCCCTTGATTATTTTGGAGACGCGGGGTTTGTCATTTGATAGCTCAACATTATCAACCTCCAATACGGTTAGGTACTTAAATAGAGGCAGTATTTTTAGAACCAAGTTACTTTATTATGTCGAAGGAACCTTTTAAACTAAATTCTATGCGCATTAACTTAATATGAGATAAGACTCTATTTGCCCAGTAGTATGTAAGACGCTTTCAAAGACTATTCGTCTAAACAAATGATGTGTTGATTTAATTGGTACTTACCAACTTGAAGTAATTGCAGAATAACTTATAAAAATTGCAAGTTGCAGCTACTTGGCGTTGTATACAAAGTTGGTATAATTTTTCAACAGTTACTGCCAACTAATTTTTCTAATAGAAGAAACACAGACATTATTTTCAATTAAAACATAACCAAGAGCTTTATTCTGTGTATGGAGTTAAAGGCGGCGGAGGATGTTAAGGACAATGCTGCCGCGCAAACTAAGAGTACAATAACTCGACTTATGTCGATTTTGAGTTATATACATATTCGGAATCAGCGAATCGAGATCTACAATTCTCTCTAAGAGACTTTTCATGAAACCTTCAGGAACCTGAAATTTCAGTAAGCAAGAATACAATAACTATTTCTTTTTTACTTATTTACTAATGAAAAGTACAATAATCATACTTGTGGTGACATTCACTTTTAATTGTGTGTACATTACTTGTGATAAGTACAATAACTTTTAGTTGTTTCACTTATGATATTATGTGGGACTTGATTTTTCAATATTTGTTGCTCGTCATAAATACAATATCTCAGACTTATTGTACTTATGATTGGTGTATACCAACCTTTTACAGAGATAATGTACTCATGCTTCACAAATAAATAGAGTTATTGTATTTATGATGAGTAAACTCATGCAAAATAAAGTTATAATACAATCAAAACCGAATTAACATTACGAGTTATTGTATTTATTATAAGTCAAGACTTTGCAACGGGGGGGTTGTCGGGTGTAAGAGGAAGTGAAACACGCGACAACTTTCGACCAGTCGAACGTACGAACGTACAATATAGCTTAGTTCTATTCTTATGCACTATATCAACCTTACTTTTTCCACTCCCTTTCACCTCACCTGTACTCTTAGCCACATTTCCTTTACTCGGCACGTAATTTACTTTATAATCATACTCATCTAGAATCAACCGATACTTTAATAGTCTACTAGATGGATCTTTTAAAATTTAATAAATAAACCAAAGGTTTATGGTCCGTACATATTTTAAACTTACGACCATAAAAATAAGGTCGAAAATGCATGACCGCCCAAACTATAGCAAGCAACTCCTTTTCTATAGTTGGGTAATTCTTTTCGGCTTTATTTAAGTTTCTACTGGCATAAACCACTGGTTTTCCGTCTTGATTACTTAACTAACGCATACCCCGATGCGTCGGTGTGGGTAAGATAAAAATATTATTTTCGGATAAATTAGGATATTGTAAAATTGGCAAAGTTATCAAACACTGTTTTAATTCTTCAAAACTATTTTGACATGCCTTTTCCCATTTGAATATGATATTTTTCTTGCCAAGACTGTCTAAAGGGTAAGCTATATCAGTCGCTGTTTAGGGCAGTGGGTTTTTTTTTTATAATATGTATCTACTCATTTTTATAACGCTGTTTCGAAGTCCGGGCCTCGAGGGATAGCCAAAGAAAGAAAGCAGGATATAATTTCTTAGTTAGTTCCTCTGATGCCTGAGAGCCGAAGACTTTTCTGGACCACATTAGCAGAATCGACAAGGACAATTTACATCTTGAAAATGAGAACTAAGAAATACTGATCTCTTTTTACCAGTGTTATTATATTTATTTAAGCTAATTTTTAAGTGTTTGTCAAAGTGATATTATGAGCCTTTTACACTGATTGTGAACAAAATTGTTAAATATAAGTAAGCATCAATAAGTGATACCCTTAAATGATAACTTTATAAGGCTTTGCAAGTGATCTCTGATTAGATTTTTAATTTAAAATATTCAATATTATGCTGTGATTACCTAAAAAACAGGTTGTGATTGTCGGAAAGACAAGTTTAATTATAAAAAGTAATATTTAATGATTATTTATCGATTCATACCATTTTTTTTAAGTTAACGATATTTTTTGTAATGCAAATTTATGTTTTTTTTAATAAATACTAAAAAACAAAGTTTTAAATTATTTTTTTCATTGGGTTTCTTGATTAGTTGTATTTACATAATAGTACTCCAGTATGTAGGTTTGGTAAAAAAAGGGCAATAAGAAACATTACATAATATTGTATTAATAATTAATACTAATTGCTGGTCATAAATACAATAACTACATTAGTTATTGTATGTGTTACAAGTAAGGATAGATTGATTCTTTACTTAAAACTACAATAAGTACCTTTGCTAAAGATGAGTACAATAAGTGACGTAGTTATTGTATTTATGACTAGTGATAACAGGTTGATTATTTGAACATTCCTAGTTATGAACACTATTTTCATGTTCAATGTCATAAACTTAATATTTTTACGGTCAATTATATTTGATCTTGTTTTTTATTTGTTCTTCTTTCAATTGGTACCAGTTTCATGATGATACGTTCATTGGTTCATGATATACAAGAAAAACAAAATTCTAAACTTTAAACGCGTTTTTCTCGAAACTGCCAAAATCGAGTTATTGTACTCTTAGTTTGCGCGGCAGAATGCAGAATAGCAATTTTTATAGTTGCGTCAGTTACGCAGGGCGTTTGAAATTGTGAAAGTGAGTCGCAATTGCTCTATTAATTGGCGTTTTATTGCGGTTCAATACAAAGGGTCTTTTGATGATGTGTTGTTTTATTTTTATATTCACTATTAATATTAGTTTTGCTTACTAATTTTTCTCCGTGGTAGTCCACTTATATTAACATTGTCATACTTACTAATATCCAAAAAAATATTTCCATATTTTCAATTAGTGTTAGGCAATTTCAATAAGTGTCCAATTGCATTTGTGTAATATATCACCAAAACGTCAATCATATTTTATAACAGTATCTAGTGTGCATGGGGCTGTTATGTTAATGGCAAATGTTATTTTATGCGGAGACGCGTGCCGGGCGTGGTAGAAAACATTCATTATTCCATCCTTCATTCGGGTGTCACTTCCACGGAGGGATAAAAACACTGACTCCTCGCGTAGGATTAGCCAAATCACAAATTAAAATTTATATTTTTTTGTTTTGTTAATCCCCGGTTTAGGCTCACGCTGATGCTTGGAAAAATATGTTATGCTATGTCAAAACCACGGTACCTTTTCAAAATATTTTAATTGAGCTTACGTACTTTAAATAATAAGTACGACAAAATAGAATGCGCAAGATGATAGGGGCAAATTGAATACCAAAGTATGACATGACGACAGACCTGGTGATCAATTAGGTGCCTTCACTCAATAATTTTTAATAAGTTTGTAACTAATCACTTCCTACCAAAAGGCGTGACCGTTCTATTTCTAGCAACACTGCCATTGACAGAAGATGTCACTTTTCCTTTAATTACGCAGCGGCCTCATTTCTTCGCGCCCTATTAGTACACATCAATCAATGTTGCCAATACCTATTTTTTACCCTGGGACTCGAGTGTTTTTTCCCTTGGCCCGTTTTTGTTTACGGAGATTTTTTAAGTGGGGAATAATTTGATGAGGTCCGCCACCCGACTGTGTAGCGATGCGAGCGATGCTCATTTGTCATCGTCTTGTCATTTCTGCGTTTCTTTCGAACAGTTGAATCGCTAAAGTAATTACGTAAGTTTTTAGTTGATTTTTTCTTTGGATCATTCCAGGATAGCTTTTATATCGATCTCAGTATTTTCATCTTATTGATCGATTTAAAGATTGCAGACTATTTTTATACTTAGCATCGCAAACGATGTACAAAAGGGCATCGATTTGTGAGGGGATAGTACAATTTTTTTGTGTAATTAACACGTTTAACAAATGAAGATCGTTCACCGTAGAAACTATGAATATGAAATCAGCGTGTCATGCTAATACCCGACATCGATGGGGTAAATCAAATATGTGAATCCACAGATCAAAAGAATTCATTACAGTGTGTAAATCACAATTTGCATGTGGCGCAGAGCAACCATGAATATGCATCCGGGACGCCTGAGTTCGAACATTCTGTGCTGCGTTTAAACACTCACGAAAAAGAGCAAAGTACTGCAAATGTTGCCAAATAAAAATAAAGTTAGATTTTCTACTCAAATTACTGCGTATCATTCAAAGGTGTCGATATAAAGCCTCTCTTTATTCAAGTATTGCGACACACAAAACTGCAAACTACAATATTTAAACTAAAGCTAACACTCGAATAGTGTAAAATTTGAGCTTTTATTTTTTGTTGTTTGTCAACATTTCAAAGTGTGTCATACCAGATTCAATTTCAGAGCTGAATTTATTACAGTTTAGGTTTGTTATAGCTTTTAGTTTACTGGGTTTTTGATCGAATTGAAAAAATCTGGCTATTTGGTTCTTTGTTTTCGATGCTAAAATTTGCAGTAATATTAGTATTTATCTACTTTAAAGATGTGTAATAGTAACTTACATGAATTCTATAGGTATTTGATCGAATTGGAAAAAATCAGGCCATTTGGTTCTTTGTTTTCGATGCTAAAATTTGCAGCAATATTAGTATTTATCTACTTTAAAGATGTGTAATAGTAACTTACATGAATTCTATAGGTATTATTATAACCAATATATAAATCTGAGAACTAATAAAATACAACATTATTTCAAACCTTTGCGTTTTCTAATATTAAGTACGAAATAAAACTAAGCATAAAGTCACTGTCCCTTTATTTGTTTATAATACACTTGATTGTACACCTTTAATTTACACTAACTTATATCTAGTGATTAAAGTACAATTTCTGTATTATTTATATTTTTTAATCTCCATTGCCATTATCATGACGTTTCATTTTACTATTTTTTCTTTTTTTCTTTAATTAACGCACCAACAACTGCCCATAACTTTGCTCATTACTTACTTGTCCATCCTAAGGTTGCCTGTAAGAAATTGCGTATAGCGATAAGGCCGCCCATTGCTCAACATAATTTTTAAGTGTATTTGTTTACAAAATACTCTATCTATCTACAATGGGTGGCCTTATCACTTTACTGTCCTGTAGTAGCTGCCCATCAGTAATTGTGCAAGTGCGCCAGTAAATGTGAACGCTCTCTCGTCACCGAGCAATGCTGACTGGGCATCAAACCGGACACTTGCCATTCCGTTCGCTTTCTGACCTTTTCCCGTTTTGTTATGCAAATCCGCGTTTCCCCGGGGAATTATACAGCGCGAATAAAAAGTATTCCAGTGTTTACTTGCTGAGTTCGCGTCGAGTGCGAGTCGAGTGTGAGTGCGCATAAATCGAGAAAAACCGCGGCTTTTCCATTCTATTTTCCATGTAAATATTTGCAAACGTATGGGTTAGAATTATTCTTCCTTTTACATGCCGATTTGATTGTTAAAATTTATTGTAACGAACAGTCGAAAAATATTTGTTTTAATACTGTTAAATGTTGATTAACACTTCAATTTGCTTAGCTGTTGCCGATCATTTTAATTTAATTAACATAATACCACGCCTAAAATACCTAAAAGGGTATGGCAGAAGTGTACAAAAACCACATTTTACCTGTTATGTTTAGGTCCCATGTGATAGGGGATGAGCCTATCGCCATATACTGGGCACAATTCCAATACCGTGCTGATATTGTGAATTTCCCGACGGCAAGTTCACATATAACACTTTGCCCAACCTCGACCTCGAGGTGAGAGGCGCATAGGGTAACCACTAGACCATCAAGGCATTTGATTCTTAAATAAACAATATAAAATTTTTGCTTTAGTCCTTTCTAACCACTTAATTAAACAATATAATAATATCATCATGATCATTATTATTTTGACCAGAAAAAACCTATCAATTCCAATAGAGGACACTCCTTCCAGTGGCAACAAAAACTTTCTCGTATATCTAATAAATAAACTTAATTTAAAGTTATCTTCTCCTATTCATAACTTTACAGCGATTACTCAAATTACACGTTAACTGCTATGTTTGTTTTATGTTTGTAAACGGCCAGTATTGTATTCGTCATAAATAATTGACAACGAGCTGGGTTCATCAAACGCTAACCATCGCATGGCTAAATAACCACTCGACCACAGTTGGGAAAATAGCAAAGCAGTAGTACAACTCCGAACAAATATTCCAGTAGATAGCACTGGCACCGACGCGCCGCAGATCACGCAAATTCATGTATAAGCTATTTGAGTATTTGGCTATAAAGTCAGATGAGAAATTTGTCAACAGGTATTATTAAAACGCTATTTAAAACTTAAATAACAATTAAAAGAAAAATAATTTAAAGGTCCCACTGAAAAATCTACCGTATGTTGCGTTATTCGAAAAAACTTGAAAAATTATGCCTAATTTATATGTAACAAGCTTCCGCCCGCGGCTCCGCCCGCGTGGTATGTCAATTAAAAGTAGCCTATATGTTAATCCAGACTATAAGCTACATGTGTGCAAAATTTCATCGAAATCGACCCGGTAGTTTTGGCGTGAAAGAGTAACAAACATCCATCCATACATCCATACATACAAACTTTCGCCTTTATAATATTAGTAAGGATTTATTATTGAGAAATCTACTAGTTATAAAAATATTTTTCATACATTTTTCCAAAAAATGCTTCATTGCATGCATTGCCAGTATATTAAAGAGTTGACATACTGCTTCAGCACATTTACTGTGGCTCAACCCTACGCCACAAATCAAATGTTTTGATAGCACCGAGAATTAACGAGACAATTTGATTGCGGACATATCCGAGCCAAATTGCTTCTAAATTATATTTTCTGTTTACTTTTCTGCCAAACTCCCTGTTTCGATGTGTGACGTGTGTGCACAGATGCGCGTTTGTTGCTTTTTCCTTCATTAACCTATTGTTTACATGTTTCAATTCCATGTTTTTATTGGTGGTTACGTGTGTTCATTGATTGGTAATAGAAGGGTCAATTCAAAGGTATCATTTTATGAATTGAGCTTTTAATTTACAAATATGAGTAAATGTTTAAGTAAAGATTAAGTATTCATTTCTATTTAATAATGCATTATTATATATAAGTAACCTATAGGTAGTGGATTAATACCTTTATATCAATACTAAGAAACAGATGAAAAAAATATGGGACCGGCAGGATTTAAACCTGCGACCTGTGCATTCCGGGTAGCCACTTTAACCTCTAAGTTTCGGTCGTCTCTTGCCAGGACCCTCAATTTCTCAACTGTATGTTACGTCATTACGTGTCTCTTAGTATAATTTGCTAAGCATAGCTCTTATATCTCTTTATATCACTTGTAGCTAGAGTTAAGCCAGTCTTAGACTAGATAATAAAACTTCTATCATCTTTGACTACAGTAGCTACTACCTAATCTTGAAAAAGCGTTTAAAATCAGGCTGTCATATAAAAAGTATAACAATTCCGCTTATTAAGTTCTTAGACATTTTTTAATTAGATGTCGCATAATTGTCGTAACAAACTGTGGCATGTTCATGTGTATGTGTTAAATAATACCAGGCAGATAAAATCTATACAAGTAAACCAATTCTACCTCTTTCCGTATAGCAATTAATATTCAAATTCGTAATCTGGTACGGTCACTTTGTTTTTGTACATAGTCATATTTCCAATCATATAGTTTAATATTATTTATTGCTACAAAAACTGAATGCTATTTTTCTTAATCACCCGATGATTACAGGATTCAAAATCTATCTAAGTACAATCTTAGATTTTTCAAATTAATAGATAAGATAATATCAATTGTAAGGTCTATACTAGATAATATAGTGTCTTTTTTATATCGGTCAGTATGGGGAAGTCTGTTATTATAAGACGCACAAAAATCTGTTCTTAGGAACTATGACCTCAATTATAAATAAAAAAAGCTTTTAGAAAAAAAAGGACTTAGCTCGGGCATCGAACCCGATCGAATAAAAAAATAAAAATTGCATTATTTCTATTTGGATATCGTTTGTGTAGGTCATTAACAGTAAATCTTCTATGAAACATGATATCTAAAATAAATAAAAAGCACTGTATATACTGGCAGAGATTCCAAGTATTTAAAGAGTTTATATTATTATTTTTTCAAAGATTAATTTACACTTTTTAATGGTTATAATCACACTATACAACAATTACATAAGCATAGTTGTAAGACAAAACAAGTTTAAGTTTTTCTCCACCTGGGCACCAAAAACTTCATAACCTGTAGTCATATAAATCAGTCACCAGACGAACAAGGCAGTCAAATTAATACATTCGTTATATTACGTCTCTACCATTATCTTAAGTAAGATGTTAATTTTATCAACAGATTGGACAAAACTATGATCGATGCCCAACTATGCCCAACTCTAGTCAGAGATAAATCGACATAGATACTGCGTTTGTCTGACAGATAACATCTGAAAGACAGCAGTTTATATCTCGACATGTTCATTATCTGAATACGACTCTTGAATATAGATTTTTAATTATTAACTTCCTGTTTAGTTCTTTTCGTGAGGTATGGTCGTATCATCGTATGAAATAGAGGGAAATATATCGTTAATCGTATCATTACGAAACTCGAGCAGAAACAAAATGGGGATTGGAGATTTTCGTGTGAGTGTCGTACACAAATCGTCGTGCCGTGATTATAAGTGATTCATACTAAATTCCATACATTCCACACACATCTCATATCAAATGTTAATTTTCACTCTTTCTATGTTTCTAGCTGTACTTTTGAGTACTGAATATATAGTATTTGTAACCCACATGTCTCGTGTAAGGTAGGCTTTGTAATCTAAGTTGAAATAGTATTTATTTGAACTTAATTTGTTGTATTCATGTTTGTTGATAACCAATATCCTTTGATAGAATCTTCTTGATAGTATAATATAGAATACTTGAATATAGATATACTTGTAACCTGGTCTCCCAGACCTGACCGGGACAGGTCAACTGGAAGCTAGACCAGGGGAAATCATCGTAACAAGTTGGCTTATATATAGATAGTTGATATCAATGTCTTATGCCTCTCATATGTAGAATTTCCTAGTTTTTTTTACCAAAACTAGTCATATTTATTAATTTTGTTTAAATTAATTTCAATTATAAAATAATTTATTTATCTGTTTTTGTCTATATTTACAAAGAACATTCGCACGGATACTGTTCTAACAAATACATAATATTATTATGTAGATATTTTGTATAACTATTTATTTATAGGTAGATCGAGCTTATGTTCAATGAAGGTAATGATACTAATACACCTGCTATTTTGACATATCGATATTTTACCCAACCTCAAACTAAGTAAGTCGCTCGAATTCATAAAATTCTATATGATCACCGCAGAAAATAAAAGGTGCGTCGATACACCATTATCGTCTCGTTCGAAACATGTTGCGGTCAACACGACCGATCACTCCGATCACAATCATTACCCGCGACGTTATGGGCTCGCAGCCGCTTCAGCCGCTGCACAATATTAGCCGTCTAACCAAACAAACTCAGCTAAAACATGAAGGTTGTATTCAAGCGGCTACAAGATACGGATATCTTTGTCGCTTTGCATTATCCAAGGAATTGAATCGGAACTGTGCCGATGGATGTGAATTTTCTGCGGTCGCCATCGCCACACTCCATATGCATGCATGAAGCCATATTTATGCAATCGGTGGTCACTCAATTGTTCGGCTAGGATTACAACACATTTTTAAACGTTGTTGTTTTGGATACATGAATGTACAATTTATGTGTGCCTTTGGTAAACCTATTATTTGCCACATACGCTTTTCTCTGATACGCTACACGATAATATGTGGTGTGGATACAGGCAGATAACTAGTATTAAATTTTAGTTTTACACTTACCATCCGATATTATGTCGGCTTGTTTGATTCTTACATTCGTAACTTGTAATAGTGAAAACTCTTATCAAAAGTAATTTTAATCTTGTACTATTCTACTCACTATCTTAATTAGAACTTAATCTTAAAATATTAACGCGATTAATTGTTCAGACTCGTTTATAATTTTCATAATTGTTAATTTGTAAGTGTAGTCACTAATTATGTTTACTTCTGTTTGATTCAAGTAAGACCAATTAAAGTTACAGCGTAATTATTATGTGCACGATGACATAACGGCGGCATCGCCTGATATAGATGCATAAACTGAACATTAACAGCAATTTAACTGTTAACATCAAGTTAAGTAACTCAACAGTTGGAAATTGACACAAAACAGCCGAACATAAAGGAAAATTGTACCAACTTTTCCTAATAATTGTAGAATTAAATTCAACATTATCAAAACGCATTGCCATTACAGATAATGGTAATGGTCCCTAAAAAGTGGGGTCTACGAATCGTAGGAGCAATTTTGCATAATTATCCAACATTGCGACGGGAGAGGCGACGCGGCGGCGCTTAAATCCTAATAACATCGGACCCGATCAGAATCTCGTTACGCTGCGGTAATCTACTGCGAACAAATACCTCGCTGTTTCAATACACACAACGGAATTTTTATTATTTTCGTCATTAAACCGGCGACAACAAGAAGCCAGTTAGTAGTGCCGTCATTTATCATCTCTTTAGTATAGTGCTTGTCAATTATACCTGACTCGCCTTACACACGTACCAGTCTACTCACAATGCCTTCTCCCAGAAAAAGTAATTCAAAGTTACGAGAACATTACGTTTTTACGACACATCTGATCACGGCCCTAACTGCACATAACTCTAAAAACATCTTAAAAAATCGTCCATCTTCACAGCTTTTCCAACGACAACTTAAATCTTCTCACGTACTTGTAATAACGTAATGAGCTCCTAAGCTCCCGAAGACGTATTTTATTTTCCACCAAACACATTTTATATTTCATTCCACGTTGCAGAATTTGCATGTCCCTTGTATTTGCCAGTAATGCTCCGGTCGCTTAGTGCACTTTTATTACGGTATTAAATGATGTAATTTTTTTCATATTATATTATTCAAATTTAAATAACTGTCTCCGGTTTCCCCAGCGAAGGTCCCACTGTTCTACTGTTTCTTTTCGACGCCCCCAAATTTGGTTATTTTGGTTAGATATTTCCGCTATAGGACAAAGTTCGAATGGAGTCGCTATGAAATAAAAAGAAATGGATATATATAATAACTACCATTTTCATCCGACGAAAGATTGGAGGAGGTTCTCTAGTCAACGTGTATATATATTTTTTTAAGTTTGCTTAAACAAATTATTTTATTTTATATTTTGTTTTGATGATATCTAAATTATTTGTCTTGTAACCTTTTTAAACTGCGCGTCTGCATTTATTAGATTCAAGATTGATCATATAAATAAGGCTAGACTCAAATAAAAACGTGTGCAAAGGAAATAAAAAATAAATAAATGAAGGAGAAAAATATGATACATTTTATTTTTAAACAAATGTAGTTGTTATGTAGTCTCTAGGGAGTTTGTGTTATAAAATTGGAGAAGTTGTAAGGCCGCAATTTTTACAAATGACATCGTGACGTTTATGCGTAGGGGCGCGCCGCGACGACCCGCGACAACTCATCATGTTACTTTCTTTCCTATTATTTTGCATTCGACCACCCTAAATGTTTGTCTTTACCATATTGATTAGGCAAATTATCTTTTTATTGAAGAATAGTAATTGTGTACTTTGGAAGCCATCTTCGGTTACGATAAAAATACAATTTTGTTCGATATTTTATTTTAGGGTTTTTGTTGTGAGTCTTTATAATCATCGTTAATATTATCATAGTATTTGTTTTGCATGTCATATCTTGCAGCTCAATTTATTTCTGATGTTAATTCCAATTTTAAAAAAAAATCAATTCCTTAAAAAAATGTTTGTCTCAAAAAAACAATAATATAATAATCTTTCTGTTTAATCTTAAAATTTATTATTCTCAATTCTTGGTATCAAGATTCATTTGTATAAACTTTTCATTATCTGGCAAACATGAAAACTTAGGAAAAACACGCCTCATTACGCTTACTCACGAAGATAGAGAGCATACGTAATTCATGATTTAACTCTTTACCATTTAATAGGGCTGCTATTTTCTGCTATATAGTTCCGGAACCGAATTTTACCGAAACAAAACCGAAAATTGCAATTTATGATTATATATTTTTGACAGTTATTGTGGCAAATTGCCTACCCATTGTAAATAGAAAGAAAGAAAAATATTTATTTGCATTACGACTAACAAAATAACATTACATAAGATAAACACTTACAATAAAATAATGAACAGGAATAGAAATAGTGACATTAATACATATATTAATATACTAGCCATAATGACAAATAGGACAGTAGCTTAGCTAACAAATTCAATATTATCAACAATTTTTTGCATCAAATTTCAAAAATGTACTTATGTTCGCAAAAATTGCCACTGCCTCGAATTAATGTATTTAATGACTACTTTATATAATTTTGATTATATTTATACTTTATATGATAATCTGACTTTATCCAAAATTAAAAATACAAATCCAATATTATCCAAACTAAATCGCTTATCTGGAACAACCCTACAAATCGCACAAGAAACAACATCTAAGAAACGCATTTACATTCGCTCTGCAGTACTCCAAGTCCTCGTTATATCATGTCATGCAATATATCCTTAAGCTGATGCATGTTATTACCCGCCAATATTGCCTTTACATCATTTCAAAAGCAAAACATTACCTTATCTGCATATGCTTCCAACTTTTTACTCATAACAAAAGCCCCTTTTGCTACTTGTATTTTCTTTATAATTTATTCCATTTCTCCCCCACACATTGGCATCGGTCGCTGATATTTTTTATTCGATTAGTAAACCCCCAAGGTGTTTTTAGCCTTTTTGCGCTCGATTTTCTTCGAAGCTTTGTTGACTGTTTGGAGGGTTACAATGCTCATTTCTTTTGAATGAACAAGCTTATTTATTCTTTAACTTATAAACTCCTTGCTTACGTTCAAAACCTATTTCGTTTATTGTTTGTTTTAAACAATACAGACTTGCTTCTAATATATTTTTCAAGTTTACTCAATTCTAATGCAGTATCTCCTGCGACCAATTAACCAAACATTTTAGACAGCCAATCAAATTGTCTAAATTTATAAAACTCTGCCAAATAAAGGGTCATGTATAAATATTTGGTTCGTTTTACAAATACAGGGAGTAAATGACATGAGAAAAGACATGATTTTCCGACTAATTATGGAAGAGTTACCTGAAGAGTGGCCTTTTCTGATGGAAAGTTTTCCTATATGCAGTTTTTTTCGATTAAAGCTTTTCACCTCTTAAGCTTCCAAATTATTATTATTAATCAATGGAATGAAAGATCTTATTCTCATACATTAACGATTTTTTATGTCGTCTAATTTTTTTCTTTGCACGATTTTACGATGTGTGAAAGTTTTCGGTTTTATTTTGCTTCCAGGGTCTCACAATGTACGGAATCTGTAGCTGATTGGCTTCGTCGCGATTTCATTTACACCCTGTTTAAAAAGACAAATGAAAATCCCTTTGTGGTTTAAACAATAGTAATAAAATATCGATATATGCAAACTGCGATACTTACACACTCGATTTGTTACCGAGGAAGCGTGGGGGGGGGGATGAGACGAAACTTTTTGATGGATCGGACCAAGTTTGTTTTGCATGTGAGTGATATGTCTGAAATAATAAATGTTGAGGCGTCGACGCTTCCCCGACCCACCCTCGCAGGGGTGAGCTAAAACGATTTTTGATTTGGGTGTCAAGCAAATGTTTTACGGAGTGACGCTCCGACCGGATTTGATTTTCTTAATCGATTCTTGAGAATGCAATTCCGGGGAGACTTAATTATGTACATAATCGAAATTATCTCTCGTTTCTAGGGCTCGAATCAGTATTGCGTTCTGCGGAACTCGGTTATGTAAATTGACAGCACTATTACCGAAAGCTTTGTTTAATACTTGCGCTAATCAGATTATGCATACAAGAACGGTTCGGAACGGTCGGTAGTGCGGTATTAGGTTATGTGAACGGGCGAGTATTAACTAATCAACGTGCGTTGGCTTTGGTGGTAGATTGCAACGCATTGTCCGGGCGCGTGGCCCCGGAATATCTGTTTAGGCCACTACCCATTCTGTAATGGCAATGGTTAACGCTAACTATGTTTACCTTCGTATTACTTCATTATGGGGTTTTTATGCTAAATAATGCTACGACGTTAGTTCATTATTTGGCGATGAGCAGCCGCTGATAGCAAGGATTATTCTACTCGTTGTTTGTTGAAACAATGACGATGTTTTCGTGGATAACACTTGTATACTGGACTTACATTACTTAATGAATAGATTATACATGATTACGCTATAATAGGTTTAATTTTGACTCCTACAAATAATACATTTATGTAACTGATTTATTACGTAGGAAGTTCTAGTTTATAATAAATAATCTTACGTTGAAAAAAATACGAACATCATTTTTTCTTTTCAACAGAAAACCATTTACGAAGCAAATAACTGTGACATGAAAAATAAAAAATGCGTCATCGAAAAGGCTCGACAATAATGTAAATCATTTTTGTAGCAAATCAGATTGACGCCTCCATTATTTTTTGTTCTTGCAGTCCTGTGTACGGAACGATTCGTCGCCAATTTACGCTTTGACAAGAGAATGAATAATATTATTCCGTTGCCGAGTGTTGATGGCTGCGACCGACAGATGGGGTGTTTGTCAATTTATATACATCGGAATGTAACCAGTTGTGGCTGATTGTGCACTTAATGGAAACTGTTTATTTGCGAGACCGTTTCTGTACCTGCACAATATTAATTAATTGTGATAGGAAACTCATTACGGATGGTATTCAGTACCTAGGGGAATCAATTCTCTGGCGGGTGGAAATAAAAGATTCAATTAAAAACAGGATTAATTTATTGTTCAGTTATATTTACTAATTTAATTTGACTAAGGGCTAATTTAACTGCCTTTGTTCAGCGTTGAACTCAGGTGGTAGAATATTTAATTATGTACTTTAAATAGGCTCTAGGTTAAAAGTTTACATCACATAAATAAAGTCTGAAATACACGCTCTGTAAAATTACTCAATCAATGTTAAATTTCCAATCATAAATTAATTTAAGATAAGCTAAATAAAACTGATGCTTACTGGATGAAAGGAGATAAAACTAAATAGATGGATCGTCAAACATCTCGAGTTGTCTAAAGCAAATACATGAATAAGGTATCTTCTTTATTCTAACTTGGTACATCATCAATCAATCCACAGTATTGTGAAGATAAACATAAAATGGAGGAAGTGGAAATTTTATTTTAAATAATAATTGATATAAGAATGGTTTCTATTAGTTGATTTTTACAGTAATAGTAGAATAACACCATTCAAATAATTATGTTTTTTTGTTTATATTTTTAATATTAAATATATGCATTTATTTCTTTTACATCATAATTATTATTATAATATACACACCTACAATAACTTATAATATGATATCTACAAAAATTTATACAGCATCGAAAAACTCCTCCGCATCGATGTCAAGGGGCGACATCGTGCCCAGAAGGCTGGCAGCATTGCCAAGTTGTATGGCAATGCTTATTCTTTGAGCCAAATAAAAAGCAGCCTTCTGGTCACGAGTCACATCGATAAGTCTTTTTGATATTTATTTATTTATCAAACTTTAATTTAAAAAAAAACAAATTCAGAATTATAAAAAAAACAATATAAAATAAACAGCCATTCAGAAAAATGCCGGTTGTGTTGTGTAAAAGTTGCTGTCAACCTAATTGCTCATACATGCATTCACACTCTTCCACCTTCATGCGATCTTGCCATCAACACACACTTTTCACATACACAAACACCCGCACCAAACACACACACACTCTCATACACAAACACCCACACACGTACTAACCCTGACATTACCACTATTACCAAATTGTATAAAACATTGAGATACGCAAATCTTGCGCCGGGGTGGAGGCCTGGTGACCTGAAATACAGATTTTATCTAGTTTGGGCACCAGTCTCCCCACAATAATCTGTGAATTAGTATAAGATAACTCATGTACAAAAATAATTATTGTGGTGAGAAATAAATACTTATTATTATTATTATTATTATTAATTATTATCTTCAAGTCATTAAAAAAAACTCAGGACTCCAAATTCACACAAATAAGCCGTATCAGTTTTAATTCTAGTTTGAACTAACATCATCAATCAAAGCCACACTTTTGTTAAAATAAAAAAAGAGGAAGTGAAATAATGTATTATTTTATTGATTTGGTATTTTATCTTTCTCTGATGTATTTTATCTTTTGTCCGATCGTGTGGCGATGAGTAAAGCATTTCTTTTTGATGAACCCAACCATCTCGTTAAGAGGGTTAATTGGTATTTTTTTTATTACGTGTTAGCACTCATAATCTGATAAAAACTACAAGGAAAATATCATTTTATTTTGTTGCTTAAGTTGTTAAACGTATTGACATATAAACATGTTTAATTGTTATGGTTTTCTCTTCGGTAATAAATCATAATAAGCAATAATGAATCAAATTAGTTTTTTACGCCTCTTTAATTATTCATACTTAATTTGCATTCAAACTTAATATTCATATGTTGAAAGACATTACTAAAAAATAAATAAAATGACAACTCCTTTGTAAAGTGGGATTGCACATCTTAACTATTTATGAAGTATATTAAAATAAATAAGGTTTTCAAACTTTGTAAGAAACAGTTTTGAACAATTTATATTATAAAAACACGATCAAAAGATTTTAACGGTCTGAAGAATTATTTACATATTAATGGCGACGGAAATGAAAAATATATTAAATTCAAACGGAGCTCCGTGACTCGTCAGTAAAGTACGAAACGACTACATTTGGAGGGTTCGAGTGTAGAGTAGTGTATGGTACAGAGACATTGTGCTCTTGGCTTACCAACATATAGAGCTACCCATTTTTTTTTGGTCTTTTGATACTAATTTTTTGGCCTACAATCTGTAGATCTATAGAGATTTGTAAGCCATTTGTAATGATTATACTTAAAGCTTAAGGTTGATATTTTTTATGTAAATATTGGATTATAAAACTTAAGTGGTATGACTTGGTATGTACTTATATAATATTGGTAAAATGTAATAAATATTTAAAATTATATCATTCCACGCACATGTTACCGTTGATTAAAAGAACAAAATATATTTAAAAAAAAATATCTTTACACTTTTATAATAATATTTCGTGTATTGAAAATATTGGATTATTATGTTTTTAATATTGGCAATGTAACCCGACTTTACAACAAAATACAATAATTTTATTTTAATAACGAAATACAAACTAAGCGTAACAACATCCTTCCAATAACTTATTGATCTGAGCCAAAAAATAATAATATTTGGTCTCGGATCTTTCACAAAAAGAAAAAAATACAGTTTAGCTAAATACTCCATAAATTTTACGACTACAGCAAATACCGCAATAATATTTTTTTATTCTTACCTATTCATCTTAATTGATTGACATTTTTAAGTTAGTAAGTTATCTTTATTTATGCAACACCCTTTAGTATAATAAAACATAATAATAAAGCATAAAATAAATATTAATTAATTAATTAATATAAATTAAATTAAACAAAGGTACACACTAAATAATAAAAGAGAAAAGATTTTTGTTAACTGTTGAACTCTGCAACCCATCTAATGCAGTCCCTCTGTGTTGTCACTACTCTGTAATCCACAAAAGGGTTCCGCGAAGGCTTAAAACAGCCACTTATTATGTATGTTACATTTCACTTTCAGACGTCATTTATATTCAAATGCTCAAAAGGCATTACTGTGCAAAAATTGTACCACTTACCCCTTTGAAATGAAACTTCGTTTCGCCAAAAAAACATTTTTCAATATCTGTTTCATTACGTTCTATGAAAAGGGCTTATCGTTTTCTGTGGTTGCAATTTTTGAGTTAAATTAAGGCATGACATGTAGTTCTTATGAATTTTAAATACAATGCTACAAAAAACGTTTTCTATGGTCTTTCCTTGAAGAACTTTCTAATTCTGAGTTCATTTCAATAAGTTAGATAAATGAACATTAAGTTTATCTCCCAAGAATCTAACAACAGTTATCACTAATATCCGTACAAAAAACAACTGGATACAAAACAACAAAACCCCAAACTCAAAGCAGGAGGTACAAACAAAAAGTTAATAAGTATCTAAATATTAATAAAAATAGAATCGGAACGGAAGCATCAGAAGTCCAATAATTCACAATCAAAAAGGACCGTGGAATTAGGGTAGCGAAGAGATCGGCATACAAAATGATTACATACACCATCTTCATCCGCTCACAAAGGAACACAGCGGGGTTCTATAATATTATACCTCGGTCTTTGTAGTAGCTTCACAACGCAGTGGGAAGCATGCTTTATGGTTTCAAATGATAAAACTGTTTGTCAGTAGCTTTGTAAGAAATCGTTGCGGTAGCGAGACCGACTTCAATATCGATTTTTGATTTAGTTAACAAGGTGGAGTTAAAAAAGTGCAGTCAATTATCAGTTCGATTCGTCTTGTATCATTTTATTATTAATTGTAGTATTAATTATAGTAAATCTTTGATTTGTTTGTTACAGATTGCGCGACGAACGAGGTGATATGGAACGGGTGATGGCTATGGACAAGGCGAGGGAAGGTTCACATAATGGTAAGATCCTAACTTCTACCTCCTAATATTGTTAAATGTTTATTACTCAACTCATCTTAGAACAAGCAATGATTTTATATTTTAGTCACAAAGGCAAAGCCTAAGCTAAGTCTAAATGCGCCTACCTCGGTCTTACCTCCGTACGGATTTCTACGAAATGATTACTTAGATAGTTTATAAATTAGATTAACATATAGGTTACTTTAATTTAACGTGAGACGGTCAGAGCCGCGAGCAGAAGCTATCTTTTTTTTTAAAAATAAAATCAACTTGTCCCGTTGTCAAGTAGGTGGCCGAAATTACAAACGGTAGCATTTTGTAGTTTCTAAGCTGATTAGACACAGACAACAATCGTCTCAGAGCAAATCGTATTAATTTGTAATTAACAATCAAACTGAAGTAAAACATTGGTGCTACAAATCGCAATACTTTCTAATTTATTGGATTAACACCAACCATTTATTTTTGTCGTGCGAATCGGACAAACTGTCATGCTTCACTAACTCCATTGAAAATTACATTTCCTGTTTCTATTTACGTAAAAAGTATACTTTCGACACACTTATACAAAAACATTGGTTATGAACTGTGTCAATTTTTTTTGCGTTTTCTTGGTCTAATATCTGTGTCTAATTATATTATTGATCATCGATTTGAAACGCCAAAATTTCATATTAGAGTGTTTTCAATATAACGTTAGTATATTTTAACGATTTATCGATGCATGTAGCAATCCAGCATTCTACCGGGTACCTGATAAAGCGATATAATAAATACAACCAATGAAAAATGCAGTTCATATTTTCTAAAAATTTTAGAGGTATAATAAAAACTCTTTTTCGGCCATGGATATTCTATTTACATATCTCGAAGCAATCCTAACCATTTATAATCATTTGTTTTTCTCAGGTTCCTCCCCAGGTCACAGTCCGGTGCTCAACCTGTCAAAGTCAGGCTCTGGCGGTGGCGACCGAGAGCGAGAGCGATGCGAGCGCGACCGTGACCGCGACCGAGGCGACGGCTCGGCCAGCGGTCGGAGTTCAGCGGCTTCGCGACGAAGCCCGCAGCCGCCGCGGCTGCCGTCTGCCCAGACAGCCGCTGCAAGCCCGCGGTCGCATTCAGATGAAAGTGACGCACCGCTGTCTGATCAGGAAGATCATAATGTGAAGGAAGAGGATGATGGTAAGAACTTTTGCCTTATCTTAATTTGACTCGACCTCATATTAAGGGGGTTCCTAAAGGGTGATGAGAATGTCCACTAATGTAACAATTAAGTCAAGCAAGCACCGTATAACCACAGTATAAAAATATACCAGTATTTTAACTCGATCCATTTCCTTGCAATAACAAAAGACAATCACGCGATACACAATATGGCTGCCTACTTACCTACTGTACTGTATTTTTAAATTCATCTACCTAACTTAAGCGTTTATGATTCTTTTTTTAATTCGTTCGTACCCTTTAGTACCCTTATTGCGTTTTTATTCCGAGGCATAGGTACGTGTCGCATTCCGCCAGTTTCTATGAAGATAAAGTACATTGGTATATCTACTCTGGTATGAAAAGGAAAAACTTAAAGTAGAGCAACAACATGATAACGAATCAATCACAATAATAAACTCAATAAAGCTCGAGTTATAAATAAACAAATTCGCCGACGAATTGTAATTTTTTACCTTTTGAAGGCAGTCAAAAATAGATTTAAAAATAGCCGTGAAATGGAATTTCATAAACCTCTTATATGTTGAGTTAAAACTTTACGTAAGTAAAAAAATATGTTTTAAAATTCAAAGAATCATAATAATCATCACTTGGATGACTCATAATTCCTTATTTCTTGAGTTTCACTGTACTGTTTTATAAATAAATAGCAAATGTTTCGCATGAATACACTCCGGTAATGAGAACTGTGTTAAATTGCGAGACCACCCTGCAGCAGGTTATAGAAAAACAAAGTGATCATGTGTGCGGAACCAGAGGAAAAAAGGTCGCTGTCATTAAGAATACATCAAAAGATGACATGCCTAGCTTATTCACCTCATATTATTCTCATGATAGAACATGCAATACCAAAACAATGGTATATTAGATATTCAAGGTATTCAGTATTACTAATTTCTCATTCCAAATACCTAAATCAAAAACATAAGATAAGTATGCACCCACACTTACAGCTACAAAATTTAATTTACGTTGCTATTAGCTATAATCAACTCATCGAAGGATCAGTTTAAAAAGAAGACGAAAGCAAAATGTAAACCTTTTATAGAAAATATTAATTCGCAATTTATCATGATGAAGATATTTTAATTTCATATAAATTAGATGTATCGATAAATGAGTCTCGGTGTATCCGTTGTAATCACGGTACGACAAGTAAGTGTCCGTGTTACATTAACACAGGCACCGTATCACCCGTTCAATATACCTGCATGTAATGCACAACGAAATTACCCAGTAATAGCCCTGGAACCTTCAGCATTCATAGTTCGGAAATTATCAGCCATAAAACCACGGTTCCTTTTATTCTAGACGAGTATTACTTGTGTAAAATGGCTTCCCGATGAAACAATGTATGTAAGCCAATGTTAATTATTTTACAGTCCTATACTATAAATTGGTCTTGACTACAGCATATAAAGTAATACTATCCGATACTTACAGTTCCGATGATAAATCGACAGTTGTGAACAATAATGATATAGAATCAATATAGATGTAGATGCGCCGGCGCATCCTGGTCGATTAGCAAATGATCATACGCTTTCGTTCCCATACGTTTTCCCGTCTTGATCCCTAGACACCGCACGTTTGCTTGTAATGGTCCTATATAATAAAATCTTATTACCAGTATCGCCCGCAATTGCCCCCAATGATGTATGAATAGCGCTTAAAAGGACCCAATTCAATTTTACACGTGAGCACGTAACCTTTTGTTCTGAGTACACTTTAAAATGTTTTGTTTCATAACCTTTAGGGTTAAAAGCTTAAATTGTAATGACCAGGAAGTCTTACAACAAAAAGTAAATGTGGCTATTAAATTGTCCACAAGTAAACACTTATGTACTGATGATCCATCGCATACTCGACAATATAATACATTTAATAACGAGAAAGGCGTTCGTTTAGTTAACATCATATATCATGAACTATTAACACCATTAACTCAAGTGATGGATGGTATGACAATTTCTCCGGCGACATGTATGAGGTTCGTTTTATTCTCAGCTTTTTATTCATGTGTTTAATGCCGGACTAAATATTTTAATCAATTTAGTATACTATCTTCTTCAGCATCATCAATCAAGCGAAAACTAGTTATTAGGCCGACGTCACTGACTAATAAACGCAATTACAGCCATTTGAGAATAGAATGGGAAAATCATAAAATCATTGCTGTGATGGAGAGAATCGTAACGGTAAAACACTGCAAGTCTATTTAGATCGAACGATACCATCTAACTTTTATTATTTGTTGAGAAAATAAACAATATAAAATGCCTCTTACTGTGAGAATTTATTTTAATAATTATACAATATCTATGCACAATATAAAATAGTTATCGTGACGTGCACACTGTGGCAACAGACACGACGACGGTGCAAATCAAAACATCAATGTTTCATCCGCAAATGTAAATAGTTGGCGCATACAATAGCAAAATTAAGTGATACAATAAGGATTGTGTATTGGTTATTGCAAGCGGCACACAAAATGCTCAGAGAGCGTGGGAACGGATAACTGGCTACGATTTATAGGAAACACCCGCGCCTGGCCGCGGAATTAAAGGATGAGCCCCGGGAAATTTGTGTAAACAAAAGATCCAATGAGAAAATTTGTATCTCAAATCAGTTTTTCTCAACACGCACCATTTTCCGTTTTGCATTTAATTGTGTCGTAATATTTATAGTTTATTTACAATTAATTCTGTCGATACGTAATTCACGCTCGTCACGATCGCCCCGGCCTTATTATAAAAATGTTTTTATATTACTTGGTGTCATTCAACTTTGATCTTTGTTCATCTGAAGTTACCTTTTCCTTTCAATCAACGTTCTCATCTCAAATCTAATTTCGTTTATATCCGTGAAGTCTT
The DNA here is from genome assembly GCA_905147285.1 of Hypena proboscidalis. Classification (NCBI taxonomy): domain Eukaryota; kingdom Metazoa; phylum Arthropoda; class Insecta; order Lepidoptera; family Erebidae; genus Hypena; species Hypena proboscidalis. The sequence goes on from LR990132.1 coordinate 8,011,148, forward strand.
TTAGTCGGTCGCACGGGCCGATTGATTCTGTGTCCTTAGCATTAGTTATAGAGTTTATGTTCGTTTGTTTTAATCTCTTAGGATCCTGTTAATTGGCCTTATTAGGGAGATGGTGTTGTGACAACCCGAGAGTGCTATCGTGCGCATCGACAATGACGAAACGATGTTGTCTTCATTATTTGATGAGCGGTCACTATCTTGTCAGGTAAATTAAATGTATCGATAGATTATTTTGGACCGTGAGAGACGCCAATCGAAACACTTTCTTTTTTATGTGTGAGGTCCGTTATTGACACAAGACATACATTATTGTAATTATCTCGTTGTTTTTAAAATAATCAATAATTATTATGTTTCATCTTGTCCACGTCTAAATGTTGGCAACATGCTTTTGTAGGTGAATGGGTTCATAAAATTTAAAGGGAGTCTGACATCAGATTTTCCAAATTAATGTCTTTGTCTGAAATGCCAAGCGAGTAATTACGGAATAAAATCGATATAATATTCGAATAGCTGGGCCGTCCTCGTGGCGAATAACTTGCGGCATAGTGCAGCGAGGCATATAAATCGGTTAGAGACAGCCCATTCGGTGTCGGATGGCTTTCGAGTATCCCTATTCTGTTAGTATGGAGATGAATTCTTTGAAGAGCTCTTCTAAAATCGAATGCATTTTTTAACATAATGAGCGTTCAATTTGCAACGTTAGCATTAAAATTTTGTTTACAACAAAGAATAAACATTACAGTATTATCAACATTAACTAACTCACTATTTGTTGATGACAAAGCTTTTGAAAACTTAGTGAAGCCAGTTACAGCTTATTGTCAGACTTTTGACATCAGATATATTGTAAAACAATTGTAAGAGTTGCTTGATATTTACAAACAATCATTAATACGACATTGCCAATACATTTCGGAATAAGCAGTCTCCGGCGGAGTCCATCAAAGGCAGTTCGATCACCACGCGATACCAATGTTCATGCAACAATAATTGCGATCCGAATGATACATGCACACGACTCTCTAATATCCTCGTTTGTCGGTGCTGCAACCTTTTTGTCCGCACTACCATTTTATGACTTCTTATGAAGCTGTTGTTTAAATTAATTTAAATGGTCTTCACTGTGCGCTCAGTATTGGTTTCTTTTTGCTCAATTTCTTTAAGAGGCAACAATTGGTTGGCTGTTTTCCATACAAAATAAAATAATAAAATATGGGTTTAACTTAAATATTATTAGGTTTGTATTTATTTTATAGACAAATTATATCTAAAACACTAAAATGCATGTTTTTTGGCGGCCATTTTTACACAAAAATAAGATCATATTACTCAGTTATAATTAGATTTACCTAATATGTCAAACTGGGTTTGCTTTACCGTGTTTATTTATGCCTAACTCGATTTAAACGAATATGAACTGAAATTATCCTTTTATGGCTTTCCAAGGCAGCTGGAACTACAAATTATCATAATATCAAACATATTAAGTTTTATATATCGTTATTCAATTAGGATTGCTTAAATAGTGTACACATCGAGCTATAGGTACATTGCCAGTTTAAGCTGGTCACGCATAGTACATAGTAATACTAAAAGAATATACCTTGATATCATATCGTGTGCACATCAGTTACAACACATTCAACCCTTACTAATCTAACTTTACACCTACATTGTATTATACCTACATTGTATTATATTTGAACAATCTTAATATGTTAATCGTGCTCCAAATTGTCTGCCAAGGTTACAATTTTAGCGACAGTACGCGAAAGGTTTGATATATAATATTTATAATGTTTGCACTCATACTAATTCTACAAATGTACTACTACTTTCTTCTTCAACTGAAACTATACTAAACCTTCTTTTTTAGGTGGCGACTTAAGTGACGGCGATCGAGAACTCCCAGCTTCGACGTCACCGGCCCCCGTCAGCTACGCGGCACAATCTGGCACGCCGCCCAACGTGCCGGTAGACCCCACAGCTGATACCCTGGTTTCTTCCACTGAGACACTCCTCAGAAACATCCAGGGTCTACTCAAGGTGGCGGCGGACAATGCTCGGCAGCAGGAGAGACAGATTAGCTACGAGAAAGGTAGGTCGAAGTTTTTAAGTTAGAAAAGATAAAATCAGTGAGAAAATGCAAAATATATGCTGAATACAGTAAATTCATTTTATTCTATGCAAATTAATATAATCATAAAATTGCACAACTATATTTAAAGATCGAATTGTTGTAGATAAAGAGATAGGTGAGAGTTTTATCAACAAATAATCGCACCTTTGGGAACAAAGGGTCACTTCTGCAATTTTTTGCAAAAATGACTTAAATATACAGAAAAAACCGCGATAATCGACTTTATATACACATCAAAAATGGTGATATTCGCATGAAAAACGGCCTTGTGAGAGAGGGAGTGACGTTCTTTTATTTTGCGTGATTAGCACGATTGTTTGAAATGTAACGTCTCAACCGGTCAGAAGTGTGTTGACAGCCGACGTGTCACCTTGTGCATTTTAAACGAAGGGGCACTACGGTAAGTAATAACTTATATGTTTACATATTTCTTGCAATATTAATGTTACTTCTGGATAAAATTGACGTTTTGTTACCAAATTTTGTATTTCTTTGCTGCAAACATAACGTCACTTCTGTTTATAAATATTTTAATAATGTCACTTCTGCAGTATAACTGTTAGCAATTTGTAACAAAAAGTCACTTTTGGTACCCTTCCCTTAGTTTATGGCTTGTTTCTCAGAAAGCCCTACCTATAGAGTATTTATATTATTCACGATTATTTGTGAAAACCTAATCAATATTATATCCTAGGAATCGACTTAATACACAAAAGTAATAAAGAGCTATTTAAAAAAAGAAACAAAAAAAAGTTTAAAATGCTCCTCCTGTAAAGTTGGAAAACATGCAGAAGTGACCCTTTGTTCCCAAAGGTGCGAAATGGTGTTGTGTTTTGTATGAAAGAGATGTTACAATATTAGGAAAAAAAGTTTTAAAACCTACTTTTTCAATATACTTATTAAAAAATATTTGATTTCTTTTTTCGCATTTTATCACAAATTAAGATTTAATTATAAACGTTCAGATTTATCGATTTTTTTATGGTTTTTAGTGAGAACACAATATAATATATGCACATTATCAGGCAGAAAATTACTGACTTATCACAGAAAAATTACCACATTATGAAATCAGTAACGATGGAGAAAAATACATAGGTGCGAATTTCTTAGAAATCCGGGGACATCGTTTCAGAATTTACATATGAAATTATCATAGATTATGATATAGAGACACTGTAACATGCAGGAAGCCCTATCGATGTAAATGTTATAATCGATATTAGTCGAGATCTCGCGTGAATCGATTCTGCGTAATCGGACGTATAAGCAACATTGATTAGGCGCTGTTAGGATCTTGGATCACGTATTTCAACCTGTAAGTTCTACATTCTGGTATCGGGTTCGCATTAACGACACACGTTTCATTTGCATCGCATTATATGTTGTCTATTTATTGCGTTATTACGCGAAATTATTAAAATTAGAAAATAGTCGGTAAACAGCAGTTTTGTTGTACATTATAGCCTTATGCCCGTATGATATGTGCGCAAAACGCGCATGGAAACGCTCCGGGCCGCGTTTTATGATACCTGCGATATTTATGCGTTTGTGTCAATTAAGTGCAACATAAACATGCACTTTATTTATTGAGACCTACTAAGTTTTATGCCTAAAAGTAATTTTATAAACGCAGTGGGTAATATTATTCGACATACGAAAACTCTTTGGGTGCCTATTGACACCTGTTGCCCCAGGCTAAGGATTCTAATGTCCATAATTATTCCGATGCATTTTTATTAGTGCACATTATAAATGTATCAGGGACTAAAAACATTGTAGCAGAAATTGTAACGTAGGAAGCGATGCAATAAAAAGGTCTTTCTTGTGTTGAAATATTAGTAATTTATAATGGTTAAAATAATGTATTGTTTAAAATATGTGGAGAAGTGGAGACAGGTCTATGTGTTGTGCGGGCGCTTGGTGCATGTCGTGCCTTAGCAAATAGCCGTAGTACAGATGCGCCTGAGTTATAGCCGAGCCCACTATCATTACACACGATTCCATTCGGACAGCATAATTGTTTAATTGATATTTCTGCGAGTTATTTATTCACGTCATTCCGTTTTCTCCATGAGAAATAATCCGTGCTTTATGGTATGAGAACGATTTAAAAATAATTCTGCAGTGTAGTGCATAAACGCTTTTAAATACGAAGTTTTGTATCGAATAGGTTCTGTTCGGTATATCGGAATTAAATTGTACTATTTTTATTGTATTGTTTCCGCAAAGCTTAGATAGTATTATTCTTTTTGCGTTTGACTGAACAAAAAACGAACAGCGAAATGCAATTGTTATAAAACCCATAAAAATACAAAGCTCGGGGAGAAACTGGCGCGAGTCATCATCAAACTTGAATATCAATATTGCGCCTCCAGCCAATTGTATTAATAAACAAAACAAAATGAGAAATAATAATGCTATAGGCTAACAAAAGGTTCCATTTCTCCCCCTTGGTACATAAGCTAAGGTTGCACGTACACTCTAAATTTATAAACTTAAGGATCAAAATCGTACGTCGGTAAAACCAGTAATTTTGTTATTACGATAATAAAATTATTGTTGATGAAACATTTTTTCGAATCGATCTGGCGAACTTTACCGATGAAATTCTTTTTATATAAATTACGGCAATCGGGCTGGTTCGCTCCGACTCAATTGATAGGTGTTTCTGCCTGTGTCTGGCTTTCGTTGGCCAGCTTGGATTCTTATGTGTTCGCTATATTTACTCACTTATGTTTTGGATATAATTGCACGATAGTATGAATATCATCAATATAAAACACTGGGTTATGAATGTTATGGTTGGCTTCATTGCAAACTACCTAACAGTCAAGTTAGATTTGGAGCCCGCGCCCGAAAGATTTTCCTCATATCGACAAAAAGCTAACCAAGTAGATGATGTCGCTAGATTAAAGTTTTTGTTAATCATTCTGCTTTAATTCAACAATCTAAGGAAAATTACAGACAAAATGATTCAACAACGTGAATATTTCAAAGACGTGTCCAGCAAATCGTTTTGCTTTACAAAATGTAAAAGTAAAATCATTTCGAGTCACAAAAGAGGTAAAAACAGCTACCATAACTATATACGAAAGCAAACAGTCGGGAGCGGGTCCCCTCGGCACAAATGACAGATCGCTATCTAGGACATTCACTGACGATTTTTACACTAGTGCAGAATGGGCGAGGTGCAGACAAATGTGCTAGCATTCATGACATTATCAGATAACGCGAGGGGGGTAGCTGCGTGATAAACTGTCGCGTGGAATCGTACGAGTCAATAGTGCGACAATGAATGGGAAATAGGTGCCATATTGTGGCCCTTTCAAGTGCGTTTTGTAAGCTTATGATGTAAAATGTCAGGCGATTCTGAGGTGCCAGGCATTTTATGATGCGGTCGGAAGGCGTAATGTTGGTTGTAACAATATGGTTAGCAGTTACTGGTGGCTCACGTTACGATATTTTTCAGCGGTGGCAATAAAGATGCTACTTTAGCTTGATATGTTTTGGTTGGCTTGCCTATTTTATTTGACGAAAGCTTTTTCTAAAGAAACACTTTGTGTCGGTATATTGTATATCTACTTGTACAAGTATGATGACATAATAAAACGCGTAGACAAAGAAATCCTTCATCCAAGATAAAACGTAACTTTTATTAGCTGATTTTGAAGTTTACTTGTCAAATTGTTTTTAATTATATTGATAATCAATCTGTCAAAAATGACATAACTCAAATGCTTGCATTTAAATCAGAAAAAACAAAATGTAACGAACTTTTTACACAGATCTGTTTCTTTGTAATCCCAACGAAACCTAAAATAGGCAACCCAATAATACAATGTTCGAAACATAAAACAGCGAACAGATATTTGCTTTCAATTACATTAAAGTTCGAATGCGGTACATCAACGCGTTCCTGGTCAAAAGTAAAAAACAAAAGTCTTGTAACACGGTGGATCGGCCGATTGCGATCATCGCGACATAAATCTGCTTCGGCTACTCTTTTAAGCTTTTATCCCTGTTAATTCTTACTGCTTAGTTTATTTCTGTACCAAATGGTCCGATCTTGTTGCCGAGTTTTGTTACGCTCTTTTGTCGAACAACTATCAGTTTTTGTTAAGCTAAGTGCTGGTCAACGGACAAATGGCGAGCGCCCTGATAGCCCGTGAGCAGTTTATGGTGCTCCTTTCTCAAGATTCGTATTTATTCGCCTTGAGAAAGCGTTTAATTTGAACATGAAATGCCAACACTATAAGACGGAGTGCGACTTCGTAGATAAACTGCTAGCGCCATCTAGTTTGAAAATAGGGAACATATTTCTACTATAGGTACACTTGAAGGGCCCAGTTGCAGAAGTCCCAAAGTCCAAAAACTCAGGTTGTCAAAAAACGATAGTAAAACATAAAAACAAATAGTGAAATATTTCTATTTAGGTTAGAGAAGAAAATGAAACTTCACAGTGTTAAAAAATAATCAACGTTTTATTTAATATAAAAATATTAAATATTACTATTAAACCTCTCAGTATAATCAACTTTTTGTGAACTGGACTTAGGTCCCAAACATTGGACTAAGCCTCTTTTAACGCTTATTCTAAGGACTTAGGTACTTTTATTAAAGATTTCTTGGACTTAAATCTACACAAACAAAATATGGTGGACTTTAGGACTTAAGCACTAAATTTTAATTGAAATATATTTTTTATGTGAGATCAATTTAAGTTATATACTCGTACAATGTACTATGTACTGAGATCATTCATAATATTTTGGTTTCTGGTATATTAAACTAAACATTATTATTATTACTAAATTAAATTTCACTTCTTGGTAAGTTATTTTCATCAGCTGACAGTATAATAATTATCTTCTCAAAATATTATAATAATACACTCTTAGAAGAGCAAAATAGAAAACTGGTTACATATTTGTTGAACTTACTGACTAAACATAAATATTATTTTGGTTTTAACTAAATAAAAATTACATACGGGATGGATGCAAACATAGCGACATTTATTGAAACCACAGCTTCTATACATGGTCATTATCAATTTCCACCGGTTAAAAATTCTCTGGCGAAACAAAAAATCAAACAAATTGCACGATCGCAATGTTCAATTTGTTTGGAGAACGTGAATTTTTTTATTTCGCCAGAGAATTTTTATCCAGTGGAAATTCATACTGGCCATGTATAGAAGCTGTGGTTTCAATAAATGTCGCTATGTCGCATCCACCCTGTATAACAAAAACAGTTTTATGTGAAATCAAATCACACTTAGCGTTCTAGGATCATTCTTTATCATCCTCAGAGTCCACATCAACCAGATTTGGTGCATTATTTTCATCAACTTTACTTGGACTTAGGAACTTATTGGTTGGACTAAGGAACTTTATGATATTGAATGAGGTTACTTAGTGACTTCTTAACCAAAAGTGTTAGGACGTAGAGACTTATTATGCGCCAAGTGACTTTTTTACGTCAAAATCATATTTAAAAAAAAAAAAAATGTGTCTTTATATCGACCTAGGTACTTGTTTCCAAATAAAAAAAAATGTGATTATATAATATTTGACATGCTCTACACGTTGCCCTTATCAGATGAAAAAGACCCTAAGTGGACTTAGGGACTTCTGCAACTGGGCCCTTCACTTGTTTTTTTTTTATTGTGCTCTTCTTTTTTTTGATCTTTTAATAAACTTTTAAAATAGTGAATTAAATATAAATTACTTTTTAAGTAGATTAATGAGAAGCTTTTAACAATTTGTTTCCATTCTAAACTATTTTTATTACTTCCATATTTTTTTAATAAAACCGCAGTTTTTATGGCTCATCAAATCAACTTGTCACCTGTAATTTGCACGGTGACGTCACCTATGAGTTGAAAGGGAAAGGCCATCAATAACGGTGACCGATCAAACAAACCAATGATAAAAACTGATGAGCAAATAGACAAGTCTGTACTTGTGTACCCAGCTAATGGATTCAATTGATATGGAAGCTTTTAAATGCTGACGCGACATTATCGCTAATGCTGAATTATGGACGTCATTTTGCATTTGTTTATTGTTAGTGCTAAATAGGTATGGATCCCTTATTTATAAAGGCACTTTTGTCAAGCTGCTATACTTGCTGTAGTATGTTGTTTTCGCACTATCAGTATTTTATGAAGATGTGTGAATGCAATCAGTAATTTTATATTTGGCGTAAATAGTGTTAATTAATACCATAATGAATAGAGTTAATTTAAGAGATTTTCACTTTTTATTTAAGAATTAATTGTTTAATTTTATCAATTTTGACAATAAGATTTTGAGTGTTATATTAATATAGATTACCTATTTTTTAATATCTTAAATATGGTTCAACCAATTTATTGTAGAGTCACTGTAAAATTTGTAGAATTATTAAGTGCTTAAATTTAAAATTATAACACATATGTATTGATATCTGGCCTCACCTTTACAGTAAGATGTTCATTTCATGCAGTAAACACTTACTTCTGATGAATTACAAGCCAGCTCGCTACAGACAAACACAAAATGTATCATAAATCTCGCATTGAAGCTACATCTTTTCCCAGCAACTCTTTAGCGATAGGTAAATTGATTTGAAATAATATTTAGAAGCAAACAAACATAGGAAGATCAGTATACAGTCGATCACGCGCGGCCGTCATAATTCAGCCTCAGCTAGCTCCCATCGTCCGAACGCCCCCAGCGGCTAACGAGCCACCGCGAGATGCGCCGGCGCAGATACAACAACGACGCATTGTTGCCGGCCGCGCCAGCTTTCGCACCATTGTGCAAGAGGTGTGCTGCAAAAATCGCTTAATGCAATCTTTGTTTGTTTACTTCCACGCCGATCCTTGTTACCTTGAATTGTAAAGTAATATTTTTTAAATATTTAAGTTCTGTTTTCAGAGTATCTTTGTTCGTTGAAGAGTTGACGCTGTGAAATCTCTTGTGTGGATAGTTTTACAAGTTGTCCTTCTTAATTTGATTTCGAGCTTGTGTCCGTAACTTGAGAACACACTTGGCATTCTCTAACTTTCTTACAACCGCTTAGGTTTTGAGTTTCTTCGATTTAATTTTTTATCCTTCGTCTGCAGTTTCAGAAAACCCTTGCAATTCCTTAGCACCCCTCCCCCATTTGCTACAAATACTTAAAACCTGTACTAAAAGATTCGATATTATCTCCCGCTGCCTCAAGTTTGCAATCTGTGTAAGTTTAGCTAGTCATTGCGGTCTCTCGCTCGATGAACTAAGTAAACAATAAGTGACATTAAGTGCGGGATATTAAAATGCCATTCCTGCAATGTACCGATACGCGACGCGAGAGACACGGCGGCCATATTGGGTTACTTGCGCGTGTCGCTCCGGTTACATGCGCACGCGACTCGACCACACACGCGACATCTAGCGATGCCGACGGAATATTGGATGTGGCTTACCAGATTACCTGGGTGAACTAAATGAAATTCACGCTTGTTAGATTTTGACCAAATTTTGTGTCACCAAATAGTGGAACTCGTATATAATATTGGTGTTTCTGGACGGATTGGCCATCTTTCAGGGCGATCATTACACAATTTCCGCTTAAATACGAGCTACCTATATACACGTAAATAATCAGATATGTAATAGAAGCAATAACAATGTAGTTGCCTTGTTTTGATATAATGATTATAGCCTCTACGATGACATTGGCTCTACATACCACGTAATAATACCATAGAGAAAAAATACGTATTGCTCTCTTCTGTTGCGTAATTTAAGTTATAGACACAGTCTAAGTAAAATAAAACATAAAAATACACTGCTCGAGCTTAATATTGCAGAAATACTCGTATTGACACTATCTCTAGTGTCGCTGGACTACCAATGATCAAAATACAGGTGGCTCTATTTCAATAATAATTATTCCGTGTGGGTCGCGATAAATTGTATAACACATTATTAAGTGCCTTTATTAAATGTCTCTAAATAAAGAAGAACCCGTTGTAAACGAAACAAATGCCAATAATTTTCATTGTGACATTTTACACGTTCCAAAAGGTCGCTATCGCCATCTTATATTTTAAATGCGCCCAAAATAGAATATTTATAGCTATGAGTCAATTATTGTTATAATATCAGAAAATGCTTCTTTCGTGTTTATAAGAATAAATAATTATCTTTATTTTCTTGGGGGAAAACTTTGAGAGCGTTCTTTCTCCTGCGGCGTAATACTTAAATATTAACAGTGGAAATATTAAATTTCACATCCACGTCGACATCACTTAATTGTTATCTATATACGCATCATCTTGTTCATGTGTGTGTCTTTAGTTATGATAATTAACTTAGTGTCTCCAATAGGTAATATATCATTGGTGACACTTTAATGACTAATTATTATTTTATTATTATTGTTCTTGTGTGTGTGTTTGAAAATTTAATTAATATTATCTAAAGTATGCTAGTTTTTGTTTACATCTTCAGTAGTACATCTATTATAGTAAGTAATGAAAAGAATCAAGGAAGCGCTAAAGACTTGTTATTTACAACATACAAGGTCTCAATTATTGAAGGCAATAATGTATTCAATTAATCAATCAGAATCATCAAACATTATCAAATGCCACTAGATCTTTTCATATCTGTGATCTTTATCTAAAAAAATATTCACCTGTTTTGTGCCAAAGACGCCACTGGAAATAAACTTCATAGATCCGATATTTTTTATATCAGCTCAAAATACAGCCGTTACGTCTCCTTCCTAGTTTAGAATGATAATCCTATTTGGCGAAGTGGCGAAGGGTTGCGATGCCCCGATGCCCGAGGCCACACTACAGTTGTTCATCAAGTCACTCGTGCGTTACTCTAATCTATTGAAATAACCAACTTTAGGACACGTGTGAGCTCCTCTTACGAATTATTGGGAATCTGGAAATGTTTGTTTGGGATCGCTTCGGCCAATTTTGGATCTACTTTAGCTTCCTACTGTTCTTGGCTTCGTTCTTATTCAGGACCTCTTTAGGGTTGTCCATGGATTGAGGTGATATACAAGTCATAATTATGTTCGTACGGTGGTCATATTACTTTTATATATTGAACAACTGTATGGTATACTAGGGCCATTAATGTTTTTTGTAATCACTTTAAAATTCGCGATAAAGTTTTTAAAAGTTTGCAGTATTTGTTTTCTCGATTATTAGATAAGCCGTTGAAAACTGCAGAGAATACTCCCTTTCAAATGATGTGTTTGTCACTGTATATCTCAGAGAAACTAATAAAATAAGAGAGTTGTATTTCAATTAAGGAGGTAGTGATCCAAATTTATTCATACATATAAATTTATAGACAGTGGCTCAAATATGAATCCTGTACCGCAACAAGCTAAGAAACTCCCTTAGGATCTCGGGATCTAATGTATCAAGTGCACAAAGACCAAACGGCTTGGGAGTTTGGTTAGATATTTAGAATTGCACTTACAGTCATGCTAATAAGGTCTTGTTTACATTGTGTTTCAATGGCGCTTAACCCGTTTTGTGTTGGGTTGGTAAAGCAAAGGGGTAAAGTGAGACAATCGTAAAGTTTAATAATAATTACATTCTCAACTCTCGTCGCAGGTTGTGCGCAATAATTAACCGCTCGGAATTACTTAGCTGAAATAATTTAATGTGACGCACACCGAATTGTTCGGTTGTGTGTGTAACCTTTCTGCATGTAGGACTTTTGTTAACATACCAGCGAAATATTGTAGATTCTTTTAATAGGGCAAATAAGTGCATTTTTGTAGAAAGAAAATATTCACACCATTTAAATTCTTTCTTTGTTTAATGTGGTCTTGAATTTATAGAAAATATTTAAAAACATGTCCTCAGCTATGTTATACATTATAAGTACCTTTATGATAAAGAATAAAGTCTTCATCTGACTTAGTTAGAATGTTTGAGCAAAATTTTAATCTCAAAGATGTCACCTACTTAATATTTCAAACGGTCATAAACCAAAGTTACCAGTAGCATTTCTGCAACCAAGAAAAAAGACCCTTAATGATTAGTTTCCTTGCCCCAATTCAAGTTCAAATTACAGTGGACGGGTTCTGTCTCTATGGGGTTAGATGTGAACGCTTGGTGTAGTTGTAATTTACATACGGAATTACAAGCTGGAATAATAGTGTTGTTTATGGCTGTACTTATATTTGCATCCATTAACTTTAACTGACAATTACGCGGTTGAAACAAAAAGAATGCACAGAATTAATGCTTTTTGTTCTTCCTCCATAAAAAGAACGTGCTCCATTATTTTTCATTAAAACATTTCTAGCCATTTCTATTCTCATTGCAGATGGGGAATTGAAATAAAATAAGTCATAGCGTACACCTGCCCGCGACTCCGCCGCATTAATATTCTTTATATGCAGTTAAATTTAGGTGCGCTCCCGAAACATCGGGAAGTTTGCACAAAAATGAAAAATTACCGGTCAGGGAGCGGCGACCGCAAAAACACCGCGTAAGAAACATCTAATGAAAGCTTAGAGCCATTCGCATAAATCTCCCTTACATTTTTAATACCAATATATCCGGCGAGGGGAACATCCACGGGGAAAGAAAAGTGTAGTCGAAAAACAAAACATTCGCGGACCTCCGCGTTTATATCTTATTTAAATACCACCAGATGTTGTCTGCTTATAAATGTGGATATTTTTTAATCGGTGCCTTACCAGAGACATAATGGTATCAGCCGATCTGCCGTCAGCTGGTATGTAGATGTACACGAGTTTATCGTGTTCGGTGGCTAATTTAAAAATCCCGCTCGGAAAAGTATTCCCGTCTCCCGACCCGTCATCTCGCCTCGGTCGGTTGATATCTCTTTTGACCCGTATATTTTTTATTCGCTTCGTTACCTAAGCTTTTTCGTATCGTATCGAATCTCGAGGAGTCGTGTAGTCTCATTAAAATAATACAGGGCTACTGGATAATCTTATCCGGTGTGTTTCGATCGCAGATTGGGTGCACGTGCGCCGATAACACCGCGAGTTATTCAGACAGTGCACGCTCGATACGCTACTACTTTTTAATCCATTTTGCGACGACATCTTCATTATTTGTACCTTTACTATAGTAATAAGGCTATACGAGAGTACGAAGCTTTACGATGCTCGTCAAATAAACCACTCCACGGCGACATACAACATGCAAAGCCCTTATAATATATTCATAAAATTATGTGTTACACATGTATGACAAAATCTTCCCGCCAAATAAAGTAGTACTAGACAGAGTGTTTTTTATGAAGGGCACTCGAGGGTTTCGCTTTTAAAAGGGCCCTTATTTGGCGGCGGGTAGGGTAAAATTTTGCATAATAAAGAATTGACTGCAAAAGATTTTATGTTCTAAATTTCACACATAATAAAGGGAAGCAATTCTTATGATTATTAGCGTGGAGACTGCGGGAATAATCCTCCGCAGTGACATTGCCGTGTGACATAATCCGGAAAAATCTAATAACAATAAAATAAAATTGCTGCCGGTTTGTAAATTTAAAAGGCATAGGGAAGAAAATTCGTTTTCCGCGCCATGACAACCATTACCGTTACTTTGAATTTACCTTTTAAGAGCATCGTCAATTCAGTTAATGTATTTATACTTAATCTATAAGCAGATACACCTGGATGGATCCGGATGAAATTTAATCTGCGCGTAGATCTGTATAAATCAAATCTGGCGTCTTTGTTGAGGCTCTAAAAGTGCTTAAATCAACAATATTCCTTAGTAATATTTCCTTATGGCATTACTATTAAAATTTCACCTTAAGACGGTGGAGACTGCCGACCCATAGAAGTTGAAACGTCGGAAGACTATGCGAGGGGTGATCTGAATGCACACTTTTGTTTCATATTTCAAAGCCTCGTTTCGGTCGCTTCCACTTCTACCGCAACGCTCGTTTAAATTATTTTGCCAGTTTTGAGTCGTAAATTTTAGCAAGACTTTAATTGTTATTTTAACTGCAAGCTCAACTTCGTGTTCCCGATGGCGGGGGCCGAGAAAATATGTCTTAATTCGCACTCCCTATGACTTATGTTACATTGAAATTAAAGCATTTTGTTCTTTGTTGGTAAGCTATTTCGGACAGGTAATAAATTTTCAGTTTTGGCTAATGCCTTTTAACATTCAAATTAGTAGACATTACATCCTAATAACGCATAATTCTGTATCAGTTATTTGATTCATAAGCAATCAGAAGCGATCTCCAAGGAGCTGTTATACTAACTCGATTTTCCCGAGATCTCATCTATAGAACAACTCTCAAAGGGCATCACATTCGAAATTTAAATATTATTGTTGTTTTTGCTGAGTGAACTGAAATTGAAGAGAAATAGAATTCACTTCCTGCGACCCTTCCCCACTCAGGGAAATGAGAAAATCGTACGCACAATGATAATGTTGAGTTCTCAACTATTCTTGAATGTGAAATTTTACTTTCGCTGTTTAAATTGATCGATCATTCAAGGATATGACAGGTTTTAGTCAACCAAATCGTTACCTGAGAAATAAAAATAAATTAAAATTTTCGTTTTTCAATAGTTTTTACGTTTATGGTATCGTGCATTAGGCTCATTTTTATCATTTTGTTTCGCATATCTAAGAGAGAACATTCGTTATAGCCCACCAATCATATAAATTGACTTCTAACTTAAATAAAACAAAACACAGTTGGTCTTCCCTTTTCTCAGTTTCAAAATCATTTATGTATCGATTATGATTATCAGCTAATTACTTACCTTTCAAACATTATTAAATTGCGTAATCAAAAATCGATTCTTTTGTTTATGGTCCCGATCCTTTCCATCATCTATCGACCATTGAGTTTCGATATCATAATAATTGTCCATAATTATATATTCCCTTGAACGGAGCGCATCGTTTTTATTGTTATTTTATTTATAAAGTAATAATTTTTTCGTCGGACGCAACTCGATCAGGTTTTAAATTTGATTGATCCGATACAAAGATCGATTTAATAATCAAGTGTTCCGCTTATGTTTTGGTTTTCTCTTGTTTTTGTCGATAAACGTTTTCATAGGATCGATTTAGTTACCTTCTTAGTGTGTGATGATTTATTGATCGCTAATTTTAATGTAGTGATGGTTTTTATTCGATTGGAATTAAATTGTTTTATAAAATATTCAATAATGGGTCGTTATCGAGTCTGCGTAAGAAGTAATCATAGTAATCGATCTATATGAGTGGCTCTATCGGTATTGAAACAATACAGAGATAGTTAGATGGTGGGTACGCAGGGACCACCGGGAGCACCTTTTGTTAAGGCTCTTCGCCTCGCAAATCGCGAGATGCTGAGATACGCCGCATACCAACGCGGCCCTTAATGGCCATCCCTCGACAAAGGTAATTTACGTCTCATGTGCGAAACCACTCTTAACTAAAAGCCCCTTAAATTACACCATACACCGGGATTGATTCGAAATTAATCTCACAACCGATGCGGTCTCGAGATTGACGCTTTTTGTTAATAAAAAACTGTTATAGATGTTGTGGCCGGGGATTTATGACAAATCGATAAAAATAAGCACCTCCTACTTTTTGATGTTGCTTAGCAAGTTTTCTGTGGTACCTCCATGTGTACTGACGAGCTTGTTATTAGATTTCGTAGCCATAGTAATATGTAATAGTTAATTAAATAGCAATACGTATCTCGATGTGAGTAAATCTGAATGTCGTGATTTTTATCATTAAAATTTTTTGTACAACATCATAATTATAAAGATTTTATACATTTCGTCAAGATTTATCTTCTTCTTTATGAAAAAAGGTTTACTCACGAAAAACTTCTGTAGAATTTTCCAATTTTCCTTCAAATTTCGATGTCTGCCAATTGTTATTTTACTGTATGGTTTAACAAAACTATGTATGTCTGTGAACCAAGGCAATAAAAACTTTTAATATAGCCAAGGTAGCGAAGCCTACGTTTAAATACCCAATATTACTAACAATCGATGAGTAAGACAATGTTTCAATTTACGAGATCACAATCCGAGATAGCTATTGTGCGATATTCATATATCTCGGGAGCTTATTATAACAACAGGCACAAGTTAACTTGTCTCTGTTTTATCGCAGATTTTTGTCGTCCGATACGCCGGTACGACGCTCGCTCGTACTGCTCGTACATTCGTATCGTTGTAGATGCGTATCGCCAGTCAACAGTGCGTTTTGACGCTTATATGTTCCTGTAATTGGGCAGGCTTTTAATCATTTTGATATCTCGTCGCTTATCGTGAAAGATGGATTGCGGAATCAGATAGTACCTTTCTTTGTTTGTCAATAAATCCATGTTGCGTGTTACGATTTAAAAAAATAGGATGAGGTGAATAGGTATTTTTATTTTGTCTTTATCGTTTATCTCAAGCTTACCGCATAATATGCATATTATGTGTAACTATTATCAGCTGATGTTTTTGTAGCACTAACTTCATCGGTCGCTTATACAAATAGGAGAAAAGAAAATGTTTTGTTTTCTACAAAGCTGACACGGTACATGGTAGAGCACGACCTTAATGGTCTTTACGTAGTAATTAAACCCCAAGGGTAAGTCGTGATGTTACGGTAACAATAACATTAACACCTTTTTATATTTCTACTGGAGTCTTCATTTTAATCGAATTGAATTGTTGTCGAATTTATTAAACAAATCGCGCACGTTTAACTTTACTTTGCTATTTCATTATAATAATCATAATCATGTAGTATGTGATTCATAATAGTCGATCTATTTATACGAAACTAATCAATAGCAGAGCTTAATCGAAACGAGAGCTCTAAGAGTATTACAATTAATGCGCCCCTATAAATTCAATCGCAATAAAATAATATTATCCTCGTAGTATTATCGTGGCTATATAGTAGCGATGTCGGTTCGTAATAGACTGTTACCTTACAGCGAATCTGTGGGAATAATTAAAAGGCTAACGGAATTATTAAGCGAGACTGTTCTCGTTGTATTGAACAAGATAGTTGCGGGCCCGACATCGCCACAGACCCAAGATTGTACTTATACTCAATATTTATACAAATGTAGCCGAGATATCTCTTATTGATTCATGCTCAAAGCTCCACCCACGTTACGTAGGCTGGTGCTATTAAATCGCTGTCTACTTCCTAATAAAATATGACTGTTTTGTTCTACAAAGATTTATATCCCGTTCTATGCGACTTCGAACTAAGAACAACAGTGACTTAGTTCAAGAAGTCTGTATCAATACCTATTCAAGTTAATTTACTGTTTAAATAGAGGCGTTTTAATTGAAATCTTCGAAGTAATGCGATGCAGTTACCGTAGGTGCTAACAACGCAAGTTAATCAGCGCGATCCCCTTACGACCTCCATTAGATAGACGCAGCTTAGGTACCTAATTGAATAAGGGACCAAATTAAACTGTGAACGGGCATGACCTCTTTCTATTCAAATTCGACTCCTCCGATGACTTTACATACGTATGGCCCGATATTAGGCGCTTATCGATGCAGAGATTAGCAAGATTGAATACGCAGGGTCTAATATGCACTGACACTACTTTATAAGTCATTTACTCGCTTACAGAAGATAAGAAGGGTTTATTGGCAGAAATAATTGTTAAAGTAGTTGATAATAAGACTGTAGTCCATTACTATAAATTGCAAACAGTGTCATTTTGCTCAACATGCGATATGATTATCTTGCATACTTATGTGACACCGTCACCTGCGACTAATTAGAGTACAGTGTTTCTGTTTTAGAATTTATTGTGGTCAGTATCTGCATATTGCTTTTTTATTGCTAGCAATTTAAAATATACGTGTTACAGTTCACTTCCTTCATTTGTCTATGTTGGTGCTAAGCGCCGACCTGATAACAACAATTAGACATGTACGCATATTTATTAGCTCTAATAGATTTTTTACAAAACGGTTATAATTAAAAACTACCGCAGAAATTATTGAAGCGTGACGATCAATAATATCAAATTAATTCAAAGCAATAACTCGATCCATTACACGTTTAGTTGTAGCAAAATACACACAAATCGGTAGTTCTCCCCTAATGATTTCCGTCAGGTTAGATCTAATTGAAAGTTATGCAAATCTCTCAATTCGACTCCTTCACAATAGTACCCGGATTCCGAATGAGTTAATCCGTGTTTATGCTCCTAATCGGCCCCTTGCTGAAGGCCTTGTTACCGGTTTAGCTCACTGTTAAATTTATACAATGCCTTTTGTGTACAATGAACCATTTATTTAACTTAAACATTGTTTATGCCAACATTTTCTTTTATTGGAATATCTCTTATTGAACTTTACGATATTGATTCTAAGAATGTTTTGTTAAGCAGATTAAGTAATAAATATAAATACTTTTGCTTAAGAATTGTTTGTATCTTTTGCAGCGGAACTGAAAATGGATGTGCTGCGAGAACGGGAAGTCAAAGACAACTTTGAGAGGCAACTACTAGATGAGCAGAAAATGAGAGGTAAGTCACAACGGAATTATTAATACAACGTATAATATCCAGCCCAGTGTTACTGATAGTAAAATATTATGAAGAACGTATCGTAACAAAGCAAAGGACTCACCAGTTTCGTAAAGAACAAAAAGGGCTTAATTTGAACTGGTCCATAAATCAGGGATGAATGGTACCTACGCTCGGCATTGGCCACAATTAACAGGAGATCTTGTTACCAAGCATTGTCTTCCTCTTCGGTGCGTTATTTATTTCCAACATTAAAACTATTATTTTCTCATATTACACGCTGGTGCCTTATATTGCCAATTTTGTTATCGTGCCACCGACCCATCGGCGCCTTCCATAATTGTTTATGCTACAATGTGTTGTGGGTGTTCAATTAATTCCATTTTTATACGTATTTTCACACGTTATAACCTCACACCGTCTCTTATTGTTAATGTTATCTATTTGTTTCTGCACTTTCCCAAGCCGGGGCTCGCGTGTTCCAACGTTTTCTTCGATTTATAGGTTCATTGATAGTTTTATGGGTTCCTTTGACGTCTACGTAATCACCATAATTATGCTATTTATTAAGACAATTTTGCTCCGCTACATTGTAGGTTTAAATTTGTTTGCGGCATGAACGACCGTACGCTTATTGCTGTGGGTCAACGCTACCATAATTGGAAAATGTATAAAGCCATAATTCGAGCCCTGTAATACATACTGCATAATTTGCAATACGCAGACGTCTAGATATAAGTTCATCATTATTGAATCTACTATTGAAATATCGTGAGACTATTGTTGAATCAAAGCTCAAACAAACGTAAAGGTTAATCAGAACACAACAATACCACCCTTTCCTCACCAATAATACAACGTCGTGTCAGCCAGTAAAAAGAAAACCGACAGAATGGAGGTAACCTTTGTACAAATGTCAGGCGACATGGCAACGGTGAACTGACGCCTTGAGACAAAGGGTTTAATTCTATTAAAGACAATACGGCGAGCCATATTGAGCTTTACAGTTTAAATAATAACGTATTAATTCCCACCCCATCACGGGCGAGAACAATTTTACATGTCACAGACGACATAAAGGTGGTTTAGATATTTTATCAAGGTAGACATTTCTCTTGTGTAAATGTAATATAAATTTAAATGTTAATAAAGGGACGACAGGTCGTAGTGAGCTTGCCGTTGCGTATAATGAAAATAATTATTGCTTCTGAAACATGCATTATAATTATATAACCGCTAACTGCACACTACAAAATTGTGACTAACAATTTGTAATAATGTTCATAAAGGCGGGTGCTTAAACAGTGTAAATAAAATTGTACAGTGTTTATAGTAGCCGTGAAATCGCGCTAATGGGTTCCCTAGGTTTATTGGCGATCTTCGATCTAGTTTAAAAGCTTTTTGACAACTTCTGTAGTCGAGCTAATACCTTTAACGACGGACCTTCCGCTTTGAAATCCAATGTTATTACTTCATATAAAATATCTTCGGATTTGGATTTGTCTTTTATTATATTGGCTTCTAACTAGCTGCCACTCTACAGATGATTAAAAGCATGTTATGTCATTTTCCTATAGCAATTTCCATGCCAATTTTTATCGAAATCGATTCAGTGGTTTAACCGTAAAAGCGTGATAAACTCACATTTCCATTCATAATATTGTATACGAATCTGTCAAAACATTACCACTTATTGTAGCATAATAATGGAGTTTTGTCTTAGCTGTCAGCTTACAAACTAACAAATAAATGAGTATTTTATCCCTTTCTTTTACCGCACAAGTATTGTTAAAGGAAATACGGGTTCGCTACAATATAACGTGATGAACACGCAAGCTGTCACTACTCACTACTTACTGTCTACGACTGCAATTACACTTGAAAACTTAATGTTTGAGATAAAAATACATGCTATACTATAAATAAGCCCTTGGTTTTTGTGGTAGAGCTATCGTGAATAAGCTTATGGGAAAGCACTATGTCGTAGCTTATCTATAGATATGTGTCGTGAAAAAGGTGTGCTTTTAATAAGTGTACATCTCACACACTGATACCATACCTAATACAACAATGCTTTAAATAACTTAAACTGCATTCGGAAATACTCTTCTGGAGTATGGGTAAAAATATCTGGGAAAGTAAGGGTAAATAGTTTAGTAACATTTGTTACTTTCGAAATTCCAACTTCTATTTTAAAATCAAAATCTACAACCGAAAATCTGGCGTAGCGGGCAAGATTTACCTAACATTTTGGCTATCATATAGGTAAGTGAGTAGCACAGGGCAACAAAGAGGGAAATGGAAGCTCCATACATAATTCACACGGTGAATGAACTCGATTGCGACGTGAGCAATGCTGTTAATTGCCAAAAACCAATCATCAGATAGCGGTATACGCGTCGACGCTGTGAAATACAACTTCAGTTACAAAAGCTCGCGATAGTAGTGGTAAACCTGAGATGAATACTTCAATACGGTTCACTTTATTGACTGCAAATTGTGCCGGTTTATTCCTGTAACAAATCATTTGTTTTTTAGTCATGTAACGAATCTGAACATTTTTGCAGCTTTATATTTTTTAACTACTCTTTGGCCAACTGTTATGTATTTGTACAAAGTTTTTTTGATATTTTCTATAACTTTCCAATCACACATGAGTTGTAGTCTTAAAGTGTAAGTGGAAAGACGAATTAGAATGAAAAAGAATATACCACATACTTTGTTAAAAAGACTAATAATAGATAGGGAATTTAAAATGATAAACTCGAACATTATTTAATCAAAAGACTGGACCAGCGAGTGAGTTCTAACATTGAATAGTAAATTAATTACTCGGTTTATCAGAGAGGAGCATTTAAATAGAATTGCTGTGCATTACGAAGGCAGATTCCTCTACTGATAGCGCAGTATTCAATACAATATCAGTTATGAATGGGCAGCAAAGCTTGATTAGCCTCGGCGGCTCTATTCCAATTTTCATGGAAGAGATCCACAACTCTGATTGATAGTTATTGAATCGGTAGCTTGTTGACTGGTTGCGTTTTTACAATAGTCTCTTTATATTAAATGACTTGTATCTTGTCTAATTTTATGTATTACAAAATAGACATGGTCAAATCTTTTGTATATCTAATTTGAAACAGAGTTGTCGTCTGTTAATCTAATGAAAAGATATATAAGTAATAAAATCAGTCATCTTTTTCGAAATTTTGAATCGTTTTCAACAGCAATATTAGGCGGCGGCCCATAACACAATGTTTATTTCTACATTACTTTTTTAACGTTGATAAGTTTCATCAGTAAGATTAGATCTCAAGAATGTATCCTCATAAGGGCTTGAAGATCAGATGTATCTACGTCAATGATCGGCCGTTTCGAGTTATTATCGACCAATTTTACACCGTTCACTCATTTTTGTAGGCCTCAGGCAGATTTTTTCACTGTTGTAGCTTTATCGGCAGTGAATTTTAATAGATACAGATTCATATTTTAAGTTTGATGGAATTAATTTTAGACGTACAGTCAGCAACAGAAGTAGCTACGCACAAAAAAAAAATAGAGTCGCTAAATTCTGATAATCAAAATTATTTCATGATTGGATGAATCAAATCTAAAAGTAATCGATAATATGTGCATTATTTTATAAAAGGAATATTTTTAATGCGTTAAAAATTGAAGTGTTCAGCTACTTTTACTGTACTGTTTTAAAGAATAAATAAAACGTACTACACGCAGAACCTTTATTTGATAGTAAACATTACGTTTTCGCGTCCGTTAGTTGTAGCGTGATATTAAAATAGCTTTTGAATTAGACATTCAAATGCAAAAATAAATTGTCGAAATCCAACCACTACTTCCGAAGATAAGCGCGTTGAAACAAACTTAACTTGTTCCGCTTTAAAAAAATACTTTCGTCAAGGAAAGCAACATACCATTAGCTAGTTAACTTAATATAGCACAAGTTGCGTCAAGGTTTTATGTTGCACTGTTCTATTGACCGAAAACCTAACTCATTTCATTGTGATATATTCGTTTATAATTGAGTCTGACTGTGCACCCTAGAAGGGACACCATAGAGGGTTCGTGTTCCTTCATTACGGGATGTTAGGGAAGTTTCAAGGGAAATCGCAAGACTTCCATAGTTCTCGCCCTATGATTTTGAGACGTTCCGGTCATGAGTTAACCTTTTTGGGACAGGCACGGATCTAGTAAGTAGGTTTTGTGCATAAATATCTAGATCAATTAAAATCAAACAGTATTGCGTTTACCAAACAGGCTGCCTAGATGTATTTACCATCAATTTGATATAAGTTACTGTTTCTTTATTATTAAAGAACCTTAATGATGTTGAGATACATTTAATTGTTTTTTTACGCATTTATTTTATGTAAAGACCCCTTTCGAAGCCTTGTTTTTAAATAATCATCATCATATGGCAACATCATAGATAAAGACGAATTAATTTTAGGATTTAGTCACAACGAAAGCTAACTTTACCATAACCACCGTCAATGCATATTTAATTAGAAAGTAAAAGTTCCATACCAGAGGCCTGACTCTCTACCACCCAACGCCGGGCCTGTCCTCCCCCATGAATTCGACAAGAAACGGAGTCGGTATAATTCTCATTGTTCGAGATTGCGTAATTAAATAACATGTATGAACATTACTCGTCTTGAAAGGGTTCCAATGGAAATGTTACGCCAATTATGTGTGCGTTATGCTACAAATGAAGGGTTATCGATGCCTGTTCAAATTTGAGGAATTTGATATTGTACTGACAGAAAATACCGAATTTAACTTGGTATTGTTGAAGCTGTATTAATAATTATAAGTAGAAAATCGTTTTGGCTATCTAATAAATGATAATAAGTAATTAGGGTATCATTATAAAGAGACAATATTTTTTTTTTTCGTTTGTTAGTACCCAATAAGCTACGAAACGACTGCATTTATATTCATGTAAATAGGTGTGGCGAAAGTCGAAGATCCCTAAAATAACAAAGGCTACTTTTTATCGAGGTATCAAGCGGGCGCAGCCGCGGATAAAAGCTTGTATTGAATAAAGTTATATTTTCACATGACTTGCACTAGTGCGTCTGTATTTGCAAACCCTTGTATATTTTCTTGATTGATAGCTTATTTAGCAAATTATCGAAATGACGGAATGCTTTTCTTGCTAGCTATTAATTTTCATTTGTTTATAATTTGGTTTATAACTTAACTTATGTTATCAATAATTGTTTAAAAATTTTCATTAGAAACCCAGATCCACCCATTTCAATAATCTATCATTAATCAAATATTTAAAATTGATTTAACCGCAAATATATACTCGATAAAAGTCTAAACTATATATTTAATCAAAGAACAAAAGACTTATAGTACAGTACAGTGACACTTAATATTTTTTGGTAAATTAAGACTGTAAACAAGAATCAGATGACATATCATTGTAGGAGCTAATTTAACCGTAATTAAAACCATTACTACACAAAGTAAGCAATTACTTTATTGTTCTATCTCCACTTACCTGCATTTGTATAAATCATACTCTTTTTATGGAAATAGTATCTCTTTCCTCTATCACTTTAAGGTTTGCTGGAAGAAAACCCATTTTAGTGGTTAAGCTCGCCTTTGTACATTGATTTAAAATTGTACCAAATGTTTTTGTATTGTGTATCTTTTATTTTTTTGTACAATAAAGAATTAAGAATTAAGAAAAATAGTAAGAATGCTTCGTAGGTATCATTGATGAGATCAATTATAGTCAATAAATCATGGACTATTATGTCTTTTTAGTATTGTTTATATACATTTGTTTATATAGTATTAATTATTACCTAAACGAATGGAAACATTGTCTTGCTTTTGTATAAGTGAGGCTATGTCAGTAGTAGATCGAAAAATATTCTTATGCCTATTATTATTAGGCACTGTCCAATGTCTCTATACTCTGTACCAAAATCAGAGAGACAAAAATCGAGCTCTAAAATGTCAAATTCTCAATTAATTATTTGTGAATCACAGGCAGTAATGACATATTTTCCACAGAACTATCAAATGAGACACTCAAATTAAATCTGAATTTTAAAAGAATATTTCTACACATTGGTCACTGTATAAGTCAAATATTTGGCAATGATCAACCATTTCATAAATTACAGATGGTTTATCACCGAACACTACGAATTGTAAACTTCCGTCTATAATCTAGAAGAAGATTGATTCTGAGATAACAAACATTCCTGAAACATCTCTCCATGGGTTGACAAAACCTCAGTACTTATCTATTTATTTTTAACTTACTAGTAATTTGCAAATACAAATTACTAGTATTCTTGTTAACTACCTCCAGCTAAGCTTAATTCGCTTGTGTTAGGAGGAAATTCACGTCAGGATTTGAACTGACGAAAAGACCGATGCCTTATCCATTAAGCCACGGCCGCTTCATATTGCACCTAATTACAGCTATTTTCCGTCATACAGCTCAAATCACCTACTTGCTTCAAACTTTAAACAGCCATAAAACCTTACCTATAATATCAATCTCCTAAATCACAATTTCCAACATTTACTGGGGACATTGGCCAAACATTTGACCACACATTGCCGGCTAACCACCCCAGCAAACATTATCACTGACAAACAGTCGAGTGATCAAATTCAAATGAAATCGTTTAACTGGCGGACAATCGTATCAACATACGTCAGTAGTCAGTGCGATCTATCGAGTACCACCCTCCTATAATTGTATTAGTTCGTACATTTGAAACGCTCAGTACTAATATTGAGTTATGTGCATTTACATAAACTGTTTGGTTAGTGGTATATAATTATAGAGTTGTATGTTAATGGCCTCTTTGCAATTTTATGTAATCTTACTCTAACAAAGTATCGGATGCTCATATATTTTACTAATTTTGTAGATTGGGGGCATGGACTACACGATTGTTCATATGAAAAAGTTAAAAGTAATTGAATTTAGCAAAGAACTTGACTGCATTGAATTAAAAAAAATCGTAATTCAAATTATAAATTTAATATTATAATTCAGTTTTTCACGAAAGTTTTTATGTATAAACCTTTTTCTGACCAGTCTCGTGCGAAAAGGAAACGAATCTGAAAAGTTTTGAATAGTACATACATGATGTGCTTGGCTTTTGGACAGGAAAAAAATGATGACTAAATAAGAATAATATATAAATACATACTTTTTCGAATCTGTAACTAGTTAGTTCAAATGTCATCTCAATACCAAACCCGCAATAGGTTTGGTAAAGCAATCAGTGTACCAATTTAGCGTCCTTCAATTCGGCTACTCTGTGGCCCGTCCTTAATAGACACAATATGCAGTGCAGTTTCGAATGCGCATTTGACGTGGATATTGTGCTATTGTGCTGCAGACGGAAGCCTCCTATTACAGCACAGTCTGTTTGTATAGCTAACTGCGTTACTATATGGACTAAATCGTAAAGGGTGTGTAGGAATGAGCTTGACGTGCATCAAATCATCTAATGTGAATACGTTTCGTAGCAGGCTTATGAAGTAACAATCGACCGGATGGCGGAGTGGGTAGTGTATCTGCCTGCGACGCCGAGGTCGCGGGTTCGATTCCCGCTCAAGACAAATCTTTGTGTACATGAACATGTGGGATTTGTCTTAGTCTGGGTGTTTCTATGTATAATAAGTATTTATTTACAAAAGAAAAGTATATATGTATTAGTATCAGTTATTCTAGTACCCATAGTCTCTCCATCTCTGCTTAGTTTGGGACTAGATGGCGTAGTGATTTGTGAAAAAAAAAATATTTATAAAAAATGGAAATGAGATCTTGTTAATTTTTAAATACAGGGTGTAAATGATTGTGACGATGCTGCTTACCAGTGATTCAGTATATGATTCTGAGACCCAGGGTGAAAAAAAAAAATACAGCGGCAATTTTCATATATCTGTGAATGGGTAAACTTTGCATCGAAAAATCCCAAAGTTTGCAAATGTATTGGAATAGTTTAGGGTAACGTTACTCTTCCATTATCAACCCTTAAATCATGAATCCTCCGGTGGAAATTTTAGCACCCGGGGCCTCAGAATCATAAAAAAATAAAATTAAAAATATGAATTTGGATTTTTTACATTAGATAGAATGCCAGAAGCAATTACACTATCCAATGGTCCCAATGACCAGGCCAATTACACTCATTCACTCACACAAGCACACCCAGTCTCAGAACAAATATTTGCAAATTACACAAAGATTAGTCTCATGTGGGGATCGAACCCACAACACCAGTGCAGTGGAATGCGGCGAGGCGAACGCTTAAACCACTACACCACACATGTACATCATGTTACTGAATCACTGGTAAACGGCTTCGTCACGTTGTCATTTACCTGAAAAGAGGATGGTATTGGTCTTTTAGAGGATTACTATACTATTTGAGATGTGAAGATCGATTTTTGTTGACGTTGCAGAAATATGCTTGGCCAGTAGCCTAAACTAGTAGTAGTAACTTATATTTTCCGTCTTCCCGTTAGAAGTTTCAGCCTTCCCTTGAGTTGTACACGGGATCTAATCCAACAACGACGTGTGAATTTAAAACACAACTACCCTTCTTCTAGTAAGACAAGAACTAATGGTGCAAACCACAGCTGCATATATTAACAAGAAAGGAAAGGAATCCGCAAATGATCGCCAAGTTCTCATAAAAATACCGGAGATATCTCACGGCAGTGGGATCAAAAATATTCGGTGTACATGGTAAATCCAGACCACGGTGGGACGTGTGACCCCGCTCGACGCTCAGCCAAGTCCAAGACGTGTACGGAATTCAATTATCGAACTCGCTTACCATACACTTTTTGGGGTTCCCTAAAACAGACACTAAACTCTTCGTAATTATTTTGCTACTTGTCTTTTTTATATTAATATTTTTTCACGCATTCAATATGTAATTTAATAAATTCTAATATGGATAAAATGCACTCAGTAGCCATTCATTTCTAAACAAGAAAGTACAAAAACTTAATCTCAACTTTAATGTTGAATTTGTTGTTACTGATCTGTACTAAATATCTAGTAATTTTGTTAGGCTTAGAATTACAAGCATTTGCTTCAACTTGACTGTTTTCAGTGCACACTACAGGTCATTAACTCCTGCATTAACATCCAATTGTCTTCCCTATCATTAAGCTTAGCACTAAACGTGGGTTAAGTACGGAACCATAATAGTAGAGGTGGTTCAAGTTGGACCGGTTTCAATATTTATTGCGATATTTAGCGTTCCTTACTTGAAGGTACTTTCTTCATTTAACTGTTCCTGGTGTTTCGGTGTCTAAACGCATTGGTATTAATAATTTCATCTTTACGTTTACTTGCGCTTCATTAAGATAAGTGCTTTTTTTAAACACATGTCAATACTAAAAACTATTTTGAAATTAATTACTTTATCATACGTATCTTCTGTAACAGATTGCCCTTGATATATTATACGTTTATTCCAACTGTAATCTTTGTTCTTTATAATGTACCTTAGCAAATCAAAACACGGGACTATAGAAAGATGTCTCGCCTTTATACACTCTGAACTTGCTAAATAGTCACAATATTCTTGACTAATATTTAATGTACGAAGCTCTGCGCTTCGACTTGATCGCACTTGGCTACTTTTTTGCAAGTGTGGAGTCTCGTGGAAGTTCCGTTGCCGCCGCTACAAAGTTTTCGTGGGCGCAAATATTTACACTCGAACGTTGCTTTGGTGGTTTTGTTCAGTTTTTTTCTTGGTTCAACTGCGGCGTGGAAAAATTGTTTCAATCTGCTGCTTTCGTGTTCATTAATCCGTCTTTGATCATTTCCTGAATTTGTTTTGACGTTAACTGTTTGGGGATTGGTTACTGCGTTAGGTTAGCTTAGTTCTGGATTTTATTTTTTATTGATTGAATTGGTCTGTAGGTAGGTTAAATTTTATGAGAATATTTAACCTCGATGGTCTAGTGGTTAGCGTATGCTCTCTCCGTGTTCGATGCCCGGTTTAAAAGTGTTATTAGGGATTTGTCCGGAGTTGGATTTGTGCTCTGTGGATGGCGATAAGCTCACCCTCTATCCCATGCGACCTAAACATAACAGGTGATATGTGGCTGTTAAATACCTCTGCCACCCCTTTCTAGGTAATATATTTATCTCTAAATCAATGATAATTACTTGATTTCATAATTTTTCTATAACTATAACTTGTAAAAGACCTACTTTTCTTTCTATTTCTCTATAAAACACACCCTTTGTGATCGTATCTGTAATATTCTATTAAAATTTCATATTACATCGTAGCTAATTTGCAAAATTCCAACTCCATATCGTTGAAATGTAATTTAATTATTAGACACCCCTTGAGATTTCCCGAGATTTTACATTTATTGCAGACATGGAAATCAAATAGATAATGTTTCTACATTGTCTTTATGCTTGTATGTCATAATTAGTGTCTTCCTCATCGTTAAAAAATCAGTATTGATTAAGCGTATATCTGCTGAGTTTCAGAGTATAATTTGTATTTGTCTCATGAATATTAATTTCCATTTTCTTATCTCCTTTCACCGTTCTTGACGCAGTTCAATTCTTCGGTTTGCTTGTTTTTGCATTTCAAAGATTATCTTTAACTAAACATAATTCAAAACGAGACCTATAAAAAAGTTGTATAAATCTAATAATGGAACGTGATTAGTGATGTGGCCGTGGTTGGTTTCGTGAAATGAAGCGCAGTATGAGCTCTGCGGCGCGGAAGTAATGCAGATGATTAGATTGCCGACTGGTCAGACTGAGCCATTTCATTAACCAATTGGAAAATGCATTCTACTTTTAAATTGGTCTCGAAAATTGCAGAAAAATAATGAAGGTTGAATTGAAAGGCAAGTGGCTTTTTGAGAAATTATCTCTCACTTTCAAGGACACATAAGATTTTGAAGAATGCTGCTGTCACCAAGTGTCAAAATTAATATTAAAAAAATGAGTTGAAGTAAGCAAGGTACAAATCTCAAGTCATCAACTACTAAAGGAGCAAATGCGATGACCATTTTCGTTTTTTTTTTGCTAAAGCAAGTCGTGTAACATTCAAGGGCGGCGAAGGGCTCGCACCAAACAAATAGCATTACACATTTCACCGCTAAGTAGAATCCGATGTTTGCCCCTAGCCGTGTTCCGATGGACACTACGACTGACTACCTTTTAAGAGCTGCTCAATGTCCTCGCCTTATCGGGAGGCAATGGGCTTTTATGTGCCTCCAACCTCTTTCATTTGTTCCATAACATGGTGCTAGTATTGGATAACTCTTCTTGAGTTCATGGCAAACTGTTTAATCGGTAGAACAGTTTATTCGAACTGAATAGAACAGAAATAGTTATGCAAATACAATTACGTCCGGCTTGAAATTATTGGATTGTTGACCATAAATAAAACCTTAACTTTATAAAATATTTATACTCCATTCCCAAGTAGAGGAGATAGTGATTCAGAATAAATTAAAATAGTGCAAACTATCCAACGATAGGCGTTTTATAATCAAGAAAATAGCAGTCCTACATGACGTTTAATTTAACAAACCATCAACATTCAGTGAGACGACGAAACGGAAAGCCGCCGAGAGTTTCACAATGTAACAACCTTGTAATTACCACTACTATAATTATAAACTTGTACCAACACATCCATACAATACAGTCGCTAATCAAGTCCCTATTCAGATTCATTACACCTAAGAGAAAAGCAATAAATATAACGCCCTAATAAAATCTCGCAACATAGGAAATAATAATAAAATATTACAAGAGCGGAGATTTTGTCTAATTAATTTTGTATGTACTTTAGGGCTGGATGTCTTGGGAGTAACATACAATGAGTCCGGAAAACCGAACGCGAGGTGGTAACACGATCCACGAACGAGCTAAATTAGAATTTATGATTGTATGTAAAATTGTTAGAACGGGTTTCAATGTATATTATAATGTTTCGCTGTAAGACGGAGTTGAAACCAACTTTACCGGCAAATTGGTGAAATACCTAATGAACTTTGTAATTAGTCTATTGTCATCGGTAAACATAACAAACCTAATTCATATCATACAAGCTTCAATATAATGTTCTTTACACTAACAAAAAAAGTCGGCAAAATCAAATAGGTGTCTCAAAAAACAAGTTCATCAGACCGGACATAATCCAATTAACCACTTAGTCAAAACATTACCAATAGCTTGAAATCGTGACAGTCGGCTTATTTCCTTGGTTCGGTAGTGTGACGGTATGACGTCGACAAGCCAGAAGTGTTGCCGGAGTCTCACAACTCACTGCACACCATCTTGTCCGTAACCCGATACTGAACTAGACGCTTCTAACTGTAATTATAATTCTCCAGTTATTACGATTAGCTGAAGCTTTCTGACATGCTCCCCATCTCGCTTCAATAGTCTAAATGTGAAACCTTAAATTGTTCTAAGAAAGTTATTAAATCGACTTAATATGAAACCGGCGCGATGCATCGAAGAATGCAGCGTAGTTTCGACTTAGTGTCTTAATGGAAATTCAATTAGTTCAGTCTTTGCGATCAAACGTAAATCACGTAGTTCAACAAACAAGTGTAAATATTTTTAACAAATGAACAAATTTTGCAAAATTTAAGCTACAATTTCCAAATTGCCCATCGGAGCGTATGAACTACTGAGGCGGAGTTGCGTGTTAGCGCCAGACCACTGGGAGTTAGAACTCTGTTCAAAACTGGCGGCCGGCGACACTGGAATGAGTCAACCGGCCACCGGGCGAAGGTAATGTGCCCACCCGTGCGCCAATCGCTGCCTACCTCACACGAAATACTGCCCGCCGTGTGAGCGGTGACGAGACGCGACAAGCGACAGGATGTGACACTCGCGGTTACAGTTAAAAAATTGCACGCCTGCGCCTATCTATTGAAAAAATGAAAGGACTTGCTATACATATGCTCATACATAACGAAAATTCGATTCACACTACGAAAGGGAAACATAATGACTTCAAGTGACTTTCCAAGTCCAAATATCAAATGAAAACAATGCTAATCGAAGAAAATTGGCCAAAGAAACACCCCTTTGAAAATCCGATTCACTGCAATAACAACATCAAGTGGATTTATAATTATCGGAAGAGCGTTTAAGTCGCGTTTTAATTATAGAAACAAACAAAAACAGGAATCTCGAATGTCTTAGTGGAGTTTCGGAGTGAGTCGGGACTTTAATTCGCAAGTCTTTGTTGTGGAAACAATTTTCTTGCAATAGGGGTGGGTGTTTCTGCGAGGCAGTCATAGCAACAGTGGCGTAAATCATTACGATTGTGCTCTTGAAATGAATGACCCCTGCTCCCATTAATAATATTAATTCCGGAAATGAATATTAAAAATATTACAATTAAAGAGATACTCGTAAATCTGAATAAGTTTCAAGTCATTAACTTGGATGATAAAGATGGAAAAGTTGATAACACTTTTAGTGATGTTAAGAATAAAGATCTCAAAGACACCTAAATTATTGTACATAAGTTTAAAAGGAATGCTTCACCCCTATTCGGTACGGCACTGGTCCCGGACATCGGAAATTCAATAATAATTGAACTTGGTGGCCGGCGGACCGCATCCGGTGTCTCGGGGAAATCGCTTATTGATCACAAATTTTACACTGTAGTAAACGTTCAATCTTAAAATAGACAACAAATCTTGTTTCCTATCAGAATAGTTTCAATAATCGTAAATAACAGAGCATAAAATGAAATTGATTAATAAGGAGATAACGAAACATACGAAGAAAAATGATCAAGGATACAATTATCAACAAAGTAAAGAATCCCATCAAATGATTTGAACTGATATGCACGAAGACACGGAAGAATGTCAAAATGTTTACGTAATTATAGTAAAACGCAATTAAAATCGATACGTCTGCAATCGGAGAAGTGGTTCGATTCAGCGAACATGTATCAATGCATCGAATGCACGAATCGATTGTAACGATTGTCGATTGCGGGCTAATAAATTGTTTACATTGCCGGTGCGCGATCATTAAGATCTTTGTTTACTGCGCGACCACACACGACTAACAGACGTCGATGAAGCCATACGCTGATTTGATTGCAGGATATCGTATTAAATTCTCTGCTTATATCATATTTACTGCTGTTAGTGACAAAAATAGACTTCCGGTTAGCGGGTTATTGTATCCAAATTTATATTGGAGTTGTTTGATATATAACATTTACATTACTAACATTACATACCTTAATTAAACGGAATGAAATATTCATATCCCGGTAAACTACGATCAGATTGAAATTGTTCATCAGTATGTTTAAGCGAATAAAGTTTTATAGCGTTAATTTTACGTGTTAAATTGCTATCCATTACTTTGCCAGTCTAAATGAAATCGGATTATCATTAAATGTTCAAATCAAACGCATTGGATGGTTCATCAATAAAATCAATTCTGTTTTGGTGTGCCGACCTGCCAGCGCGTGAAAGATGATTCAGTTTATACTCCCGTCAACAAATACCGAGGTTTATGCGCTCAGCTCCAGTTTATCTCTACTTATTGCTTTTTATCGCGAACTCATTTGCTTGTTTATCTTCTACTACTTGTTATTGCACTCTATTACTGACTGAGTGTTTATTTGATGTTCTTGAATCAATAGTAACATCTAGATTTGTTTTTGACAGTTGAAGCAATACAATTTTAAGTGTTTTGCGTAGAAACAAAATGAAAATGAGTTTAAAAAACTTTTTCTTATAAAATAAAGGACGTCGACAAAGTAAATTATAATTAATAGACTAACTATCCAGAAACCTTTCATTGAAATTACATTAACAGTTTTACCATTAGGCTAGGCTTCCTGCGTCGAGTATCATTTCACATACAACGTCCGGCAGAATGATATAAGCGTGTAATTTAATTTTTTCGGGCACCAGACAATATTTCGACGAAAATGAATTATCTGCTGCCCTTTCGGTGTAAATACTATGGGTACATGAGTGGGATAATCAAATGACGTCGACGAAATTGACTCGTGAATTTCCGTTGATTGCTGATGGACCAATACTAAATTATGGAATTTATCAATAATTATAATAATTACTTTAAATTGTATCGGTGATTTCAGTTTGTCCAGTGTCTTCTTTAAATGACGAAGTGTTTTAGCATTATTAAGGCCTATTCTCTGTTGATTCTTGTTGACTTTTTCGTTACTTGATTTTTACTTTTATTTAATGTAATAAAATTTTCTTCACACCAACATGTTAATTAATAGTCCTTATGAACCTGGACAACTTTGTTGTTTTTATTTTGCGCTACGGTTTCAAGTAAGATTACGGTGCTATAATTTTATTTAAACCAAGTAAATACCTACGGATTTTGGAACCTTGCCCGGTGGGTAATAGATTCGATCTCTATTATATTGAATCTAGACATAACATGTGCAACGTGGGTCAAATAAACTAATCCCTTATCCTTGTAGGCGATACAAGCCTTGTATTAAGTACTTTTTATGGTGTTTTTGAAAATACTATGTCCATCGGTATGATCTTTATAGTTTTAAACTTATAAATAAAGGTCTTGCTTTAAATAAGTAAACACTCAAGATATGCCATTTCACTCTGATAATTAAAAATATTTTCATTAATAAAATATTCCACTTCCCCATAGTACTTCAGTGTATGAATAAATTGATTGTTAAAAAATGAATACATACAGCAGAATGCTTTCTGTATAATTGCTTGATGCTATGGGAACCATTAAATGTCATATTTCATGATTGCGTCGTGATCGTGTTGTGCTAACGAACTATTTATGCAAATTATTTTCGAAAACAGCTTTATTAAGTTTGTTTACATTAAAAATTAATTATTATTATATAATATTAATTAGGTTTATAGAAACGTAAACATACCAGTAAGGGTTAGTTGGAATAGATTTTACTGCGAAGTGTTCGCAACGTTTTCGTCTCGTGGGGACAAGAAATGAAATCAGAATCTTATTACGGATCGTACTCGCACTATAAGACTTACAATAAGATATCTTATTCAGGACACAATCTGTTCCATAATACAGATTGATAACATATCCCAGTATACATCCATTAATCAGTCACGTCTTTTCAGGTAGAGCTATCTTCACTTGTTCAATCACAATCGTTCGAGCACGCAATTTAATTTAATAAAGTGTCAAAAAGCTGCCAGTACGTGTTAGTGTTTACAAATGGACCGGACATACGTTTTCCGCCTTGGTTTCCCAACAGGGGGCGTGGGTTCGCACCCCCATGATGAATTTGCCTTTTATTTTGTCCCACTTGACTCAATTGAGAGTGATTTTTGAACGTGAATGGCCAGCCTGCGTAATTTGCTACTGACAGGCAGAAATATGCATTGAAAGCTATAAAAGGTTGCGACCAAACTCAATCAAGACCTTGTTTTACTGTTTTGTTTGATAAAATTGTTTGTTCACTCAAAGTATTCAGCGAAAGGTTAAAATATGTACGTCTTCGTCGTATCGCCGTGCGAATCCATTTAAGTTTCATAGACAAAGTTTACGCCGGGCAATATTCCATAACAAGACTTTGCAAAATCTTAGCGGACCATTTGAGCAGTGCCCTCACGAATAGTTAGTAGACAATAAATTATTTAATAACCCCTCGGTCGGAGTGAGCGTGCACTTAATCTGGGCGTACATATGAAATCGCCTCTTTAGAAACAATTAATAGTACTGTGATTAAGCCAGGGTCCGTTTGTGAATTGGGCAATGATATTGTGAAATTGAGGCAATTTGTGAAACCTTGCTTATGCGAATAATTGAATGGAGTGTGTAACTTGATTAAACAACCAATTTTCAAAGACATCTACCACATCAATAGATCAAGATTTACAATAGAAGTGGAATTGATTTATCTAATTCCTGGCAGGTATTGTGTTTCAAAGCTTTGGAGTGACATCATCAGTAATTACTGTCCCCACTGACCGACTGCGAGCCGGTGTCAAATTATCACTGGATGGTTCGTAACTCGTACGGTCATCCCTAAGATATAGGGTTGAACTTTTCTTCGCAAATACACTCGTCAAACTTAATGTTCTTCGTTCTGACGTAACAAAAGTAGGTTACATTTTAAAAATTACTTTTAATTAAAAAAATGCTGCTTAAAATAATCGTTGTTAAACGTTTTATAGTTGACTTTTTCGTAATGACTGTAACGACTATTATTAGTTTAATTCAGATAGTAGTTATTTTTCAAACAGGGTCTAAGTAGTATGCACTGTTATTAATTAAAATTGTGTAGCTATGTGTACTATATATACAAACAGCAATACGATAACACTCTCTGATTACTCCTAGGGAAGTTGGTTCGAATACAATGACGAACACGAGACACTTCTGAAAACTAGTTGTGCTGTGTAAAGCTCTTGCTAACTAAGCGGTAGTTTGTAGGACTTCCACTAGCATCACTATACGCAATACTTGTTCATTACCTTGAATGAAACGGATCCGTAGTCTCTAAGATAATGTAAGAAAATATTATGCTACTTCTATTACATGAAGTGGTCTATTCCAATAAACATAAGACTTTCTGATGTAAGCGAACTCTAAATACGTAGGTACTCTTTACGTGAAAATATCCATTTAGCATCTCAGAAGTTTTAATTTCCCCCGTACAAAATGCGAAGGGGTGTCCCATTTGATGTCCAGGGTCGATGAAGTTCGAACGCTTTATTACTGTGTCCGGCTTTAAGTGGGTGTAAAGTTTCAACACCCTTTGATTTACTTGCTGCGCGGGGAATAGGTGTGCGACGGATCGGACCAAATTTGTTTGAGCTTTGTCTTTTTCCATTGTAACTCGATTTTATTGCGTAGGTCCACGTTTTGTTTTTGTTTTGTCACTCGTCTGACCGATCCCGTTGTCAATTTATTGCGACTATCGACCCCAGCCTGCGCGGATGTATTGAATATGTTATGAGCTTAAATCACTCTTAACAGCGTTACAAGGGAATATCGGGGACAATGCTAACCGCATAATGGGCCCGGCAATTATTACACTAATACCTTAAAGGACCACTTTAATCCCCTAATCGGAAGCCAAACTAACGTGGTGCCGTCCCGCATAGAAATATCTTAAATTGGCAACACGGTCCGGCGGGCCGACCATAAAACATCTTAATGAGTACAGCCAGCAGCTGCGGACCCCTATATTGCCGTTCTCATATCCATGCAAACTACCCACCGACGACGTCTTAGCGGCCTTACTTTCCTCCTCCTTGTTTACAAGTCGACAACTAATTTGCTGCAATATGTGCATAGGACAACATTACGGGCGCTATCTCCTCCGTGCGTGGCTTGCATACATTTGCTCCTTGGTCGCCGCAACAAGGTTGTTCCTCGACCTGACCCTTCACTCAACCCTCCTATATTCAAATTCGGCCCGGACCGGCCATTTGGACGCGGATTTGTTATAAGATTAAAGGAAGATTTCACTTGTGAAACAATATGGCAGCCGATTTACATATTTCGTTTCCTTATTAGTTTCGGGATATTTGTTTTGGGGCCGCCGAATTTACATCCACTGACCGATTAAATGGCCCTTAGGCGTCTTTAATGGGGGTGCCGCGTGGTCGTTGTTGGCCTTAGCAAATGTGTGCTTATGCGTAATTGAATATTTTATGACCTGAACCATATTTAGTGCGGCAACTTTATTGATTTCTCATAGCTTAAACTCGTCTTCGCCAGAATCAGACTCTCGCTAATCGCTAAGCATATTTAACCGCGTCCACAAAAACAAACATCCCTCTCACATTCTGCCTTTTCAGTTTGTGAGTGTTTATCGTTTGCATTTATCTGTTGACTGTTTTTATTCCGCGGTTGACATTTACCCTCTGTTTCAACAAGCGCGGGTATTCTGAGCTCGTTTCTTTCATTCGCTGGACGAGTGCTCGCGTTGCATTACCTCTATTCACGTCGAGATAGCTTCACTTAGTTTCCTCTTTTTCAATGTGGACGGGTTAATTTCTGCATCTTTATTATTCGAGTGGCCGGTGTATGGGTGTAGTGTAGTCTGTCTGGTAGCGTAGATTGTGTGGCGAAAAGCAAACTTGAATTGTTGGGTCGTGGAGGTAATGAACGCACGGGTGGGACATGCAGTGCTGCTGGAGGCGTCTGGTTTGAGCGAGAGGCACGGCTCGCGTGAGGGGGGGTGGGTAGTAGAGGGGTGGGTGCGGCGGGGGTGCTCGGCGCCAGGGAGGGGGTGCAACGCGTCCTGTATGCACAGCGCCGCTTCCGCATTCGTTAATGCAAAAGCGAGCACAGACTTCAGGTGTACATTTTCAGCGCTTGTGTGCTTTATACTCGATGTTAAGGCGTGCGTCTTTGTGCAATGCTGAGCCTTAATTATTATTACATTTTATCTTCTCTACGCTTCAATACGCTCTCGACGCTCTAAGCTCGGGTAATAATATATCAATTTAATCTTTACAAGCTCCTACATGCAGCACATTACACTGTATATTCAGACTGAGATACGATGTAGCTGCGTTGTTTGTTCTTGTTTCTCTTGTTCTGATTCGTGGGGTATTAATGTAAAACGAATAACCGGAGGCTTAGCAATTCATTACTGCATTTCATTTGAGCTTCATTAAAATCGCATTAGGATTAATTTTTCTCGTCCCCATTTTAATTCTCGGTTTGGTGAGGGGATCTGGCTGGACGTAGTGCAATCATCCAGAGTCAATATTTGTGGTGTTTTGTACCTGCGCCGGGCGTTTTACGTTATTGCTTGGAAATTGCTAGTGCCCACTTAATATAACCAGCTACAATGTTTTACCACTTTATATTTTTTATGAGGACAAACGTTCCCAGGTACACTTGTTTTGTTTTTACGAATTA
This sequence comes from Hypena proboscidalis, assembly GCA_905147285.1. NCBI lineage: Eukaryota > Metazoa > Arthropoda > Insecta > Lepidoptera > Erebidae > Hypena > Hypena proboscidalis. The sequence continues at coordinate 8,049,732 of LR990132.1, forward strand.
GCATTAATTATTTTGAAAATAATTATGTTTTATTCATTTTTCTGTATCTGCATACTAATTTGAATATTTTATTTTTATTTGACGATAACTGTCTGTTGTGATTAGGGACATTTATTTGATATGTTTAATTATTAATGATCAGGTATTTAAATCTTTAGTAGAAGGTATATTCCATCCATTATTTTTGACTCTTCATCGGAGTGACATCCTGAGTTTGATTTTAGACCAATTAGGGCCGCCAGATTCGAATCATTATTAACATTATGACGGCTAGGCTTTCAGTGTTCTCATCCATTGCAGACACAAAAAGTTCACGCAATTTTTTTTAATTCTTGTATTTTCTAAAATACAGACTTGTGAGGCTGAGTTAAGTAAAAAAGATAGTACGATTCTGAGGCCTTCTTATATTTCCATTTAATATCGTAATAACCTTAATGGCGATTAAAAATAATGACTGCAATCTATATGAAGTTTAATTATTATATCGAGCTCTAGTAATAATACGATACGATGACATAAATATTAACGATGATAGTGACATAATAATCGAATGGTCAAGTATTTACAATAAATTAAGTATATCTCAACTTCTCAACGGTCAACAAACAAACCCGCTTAAGTAGTATCTCAGAAATCGATTATAACATATGCCTATAATATTTTACATCGGACTGGTTACTAGAACCTTTAGACATTGTAAATCGATATTTCATTTTCAAATCGATGCACTGAAGCCTCACGATACATTCGCACGCGATACTCACGACCCCTGCCAACAGATATCTACAATATTATTAATTCAGGCATATTAATAAATGGTGTCAGGTTACGACCACACTGATGTCGCAGGAAGCATGGCCCGATGAGCCATTCCAACGAAAATAAATACATTATTCGATCCCGAACTGCATCGATTTTTTACTAAGAATCGATTACTTTTTATTTCATCTGTCCGTTCTAATTTTTACCGGCGTGTTTGATAAGTATTATGTTACTGATGTTGTGATCCGATTTTGAAAATACAATATTTTATGTGGAAACATAAATAAACACAAGGTGATTGATGTTTTTATAAGCAATAAAAGTTTGTATGGCGCATGTGACAACTCGTGTCGACTATTTTCCGGATACAATCATCGTTAAGTCGACATGACTGTTCCGTATATTTTTTATAGACAATTACTCGACATCCACAACATTTTTCTTGCAAAAAATATAACAATGTAGAGTATGTATCTACTGCAGTAAACATAACATGAAATTTTAAATATTTTAAAATACTACAATGCTATTTCGATTTCGCTAAATACAACAGTGTTGTGCAAAATTGTACCGAAAAATCAAATATATATCCGTGAAAAATATCTGATTTTATCCGCACTAATACCATTTATTGTATGAATTCTTTATTTTTAAAAGCGTCCGAAATGACTGTAGTAGTGCCGGGGGCTGGCAATATCGAGAATCGAGTATTTCACGGTCGGTAAGTTCAGCCGTATCGATACGGATATAATAACCAGTGGAATGGTAACTATAAAGAGAGATTGTATTTTTTACTAACGTCGTAAGAAGTCGGAATGTCCGACCGGCCCTTTGATCGGTTTGATAAAAGTGCTTGCAATCTTCTTTTCTTCTTTTTCATAAAATTTTCCTCCTACCTTTATTGATATTTTGTAAGTTTGAAATGAAAGATGGAATGTTATGAAATAGCAATCAATCCACCCATATCGGTTGTATGAAACATAAAGTCCCTTACGATGTTGTGTAAGTGAAAATATAAGTTTCTATCAGCGGAGGTCATTCCCTACTCATAACTTAGATCCCCACTTGTCTGACAGAAACAATAATCCGCACAGTTTTGAGGAAAAATGTTTATCTATTGCGACACCCACCCCATAAATATTGCGCTTACCGAAATAAAACAGAGGAAATAGATAAAAAGCTAAACGCGTGTTAGTGACTGAACAAGACTACGGTGCCGACAGTTTGACAAACGTCTTTTTATGTCGCCATTATTAATATTATTATTTGCAATTATGACGTGCCTGATGCAATATTACCTTTATAATTTTATTTGACGTTAGTGCAGAAATAAATTATGGTTATTTGCACAAAATATCAAGGCCAGATATGGAATAATTGCAAATACAAAAGGATGCAATTATTGGCACAGGCGCTAACAATTTTATTGTATTTTACCGCCATGACAACGTTTACTATTTGTTTAAAATATGAAGCGTATTTATGTACAAATGTTATTAATGCTTGCTTTGCAATAATTAACGGTTAACTTTGAGTTTATATCTCCTCTATAAAATTGCAATATAAATTTTATAATTTTTTTAATATTATTATTATATAAAGGTGCCTGGAAGAAATTGCTTTTTAGCGATAAGGCCGCCCATTGTGCATTTGAAAATATTTTTAAGTTGTATTTTTATTGTCAAACTGTATATTTTTGGTGTACAATAAAGAATACTCTACTCTACAGGCATCCCTATCCAGTTGCAAACTTTAAACCACTAGATAGAAAAATAAGAAAAACTATTCCTTAACACAGCACATAAATATAAATAAATTATTTTCCATATACATCAATATATTTCAAAGAAAACCCAAGCCGAAATCATTTAACATTTCTTATCAAACGTCAACGAAACACCGCGTCACCATGATCATCTCCATCAAAAGCTTGGGATGAAACATACGCTGATAACGACATGCCTTATCTCGAACACATTATTTCATACACATCTATCGGAAAGCCATTTGAACTGTGTGTGATTTTATTCTAGGCAATTTATTTTCAATAAAGAACTATAAAAAGACTTATCTAAATCGTTCGGCTGCGACTTGAGGGGGCGCTACTGTCATAAAAGTCGATGCTTATTTACGTCGCATTGCTCTGCCGGGAAACTATTGGATATGTCTGATAGTGTAACGTAATTGAGGACTTTGCCACACTTTTCCGCTTTTTTCATAGACAAACGGGATAAAAATTGCTATATTGAAAATCGACGAGATTATTTTGATTGAGCAATTTTATTCACTTGTTAATGATTGTGTTTTTTTTTTGTACATATGAACTCTGAGCAGTTACGGAAACGTGTTTGTTTGTAAATAAAATATTTTATAGATTAATAGTAAAATGCGTGTCCTATTTTAGGACTAACACTTCAGGAATTGATGTGTTTATCTAAATTAAACTTATTTCAATGCACATGATTCACTGTAAATTATTTTTACTATGCCTAATTGATTAGCATACCATATTAATATTTAATATCCCTTTTAATGGCATTAAATGCAACAAAAATGCCGAAAAAAGCTATAAAACACATGTTATAACCCGGTCACCACAACAACAATAACAAGTTTACACAAAAATATTTCCTATATCCAAAAAATAAGAAGGCAGGTGTATTGCGTAGGGCTGGTGTTACGGTGCACGGTGTATCGTAAAGCAATAAGTACATCCGCATCCGCGCGAGCCCGCACTCCCGCAGCCTCCATTGTGTGAGGAGATAAGCGGCACACACACACCTACACTAACTAAACTTATTAGAAGACATCACAACTCATATTTTAAAATAATACTAGCTTCTGCTGGCGGTTCTACTCGCGTGTTACTTCCTAAAACTATCCCATACCATACCTTACATAATCAAAATCGGTTGTGAATGAAGACCTAATAAATGGTAAGTTCAAAAAGATTGCAGTAAGCTCTTATTTACTAAATTCACTTTATAATTTATATATTAGTATGGATAGTTACACAAACTGATGTAGTAGGGAACATTTCTGTTCAAATCTATTAGTTTTTTTATTTAGGGACTTGTTCCCTAGGGTCACTAAGCTATGAAATTTTATATTTAATGACTTAAAACACAAAATGCAACGGAACGAATCAAGAAATTGTGCTCTATATTGTTGCCAGAAAATGACGTCTCTCCTTTATATTATGATTGATGCATGTAAAGTAATACGTAGAAGATACTCTATGGTCCTGTTAATTGTAAGCAAATGTGCATTTATGTATGTAAATACATATAACAATGTAACTGACCCTACACAGCAACTACATAAAAGCCAGGGGAATTACAAATAATAACCGTATCTTACGTTCTTAAATTAACATAATAACACATTACAACAATCATTGACTTGAAAACTATGAGTAAACGGAACAGGTTTAAATAAATTAAAACCTAACAAAAAATATACGAATTACACATTTTTCGATTAAAATACAACGATGGCTATATACGATAAACAACTAAACAACGAAATAACAGAGGAAACCATTTAAATTTGTACTCGAGCAGCGACTCATTTACATGTTATTCGGGCAACAAACCCTAGGGGACCGTATCAGCCATTTATGAGTTAAAAAGTATTAAAGAAAAGAAAACTCGATAGATATAAAAAGATACGTATAATAACAAGAGAAAGAAGCCGCGTGCAAGGAAACTGCTCGCGGCGAATAAGCCTCGCGGAAAGCGGCATTGTTCCGCGACTTTTTAAAACGGAACAAAATGAACGGAGGGGAAGGAAATCGGATGAAAATATGAAAAGAATACACGTTATATACGTAGAAGTGAAACGAAACGTCGGAGATCGGGTCTCAGCCGCGGCGGCGCGCGGTCCGCAAATATAATTTGCATAGTCAAGTAGCCCAACTTTTGTCTGCAGCGGATGTTCGCAACCATATTCGTTCGTTGATTTTTAACCACACTCTCGTTCTGTACCGGGCCACGCTTTTTATTGCATTTTTTCCCCTTTGAACGGATTCCTTCAATATTTTGGTGGTTCGTTTTTATTCATACGCTCGGTCATCGAATTGTTTCGCTTCATTTCACAGCTTTGTTGCGTTCTCTTAATCCTTATGTCTTGTTATTGCCGTTTTGAACTGTTCAACAATCAGTTGTGCTGTCAAATGAATATGCGTAATGTGTAGTAGCAGTACATTATTAGTAGATACAGTACCCCATACACAGGTTTTCATTTTAACCAGGGAAATTGAACACTGACAACGTCTAGAATCTGTGTTTCAATTTAGTGCCCCTATATCCTATTCACTCCATGCGTAGCTTCGGTTACCCCATGTATGGCTAAAAAACTGTTCTTATTACCATCTCTATTCAACTGACAAGTTGTCTAAGAATTGATTTTAAATCGAATCCGAACAAAAGAACTATTAACATAATAATATCATCGGTCGATACGTAATATTTAAGATTGGTACTCATCCAATACAAAGGCGGCACAAAAGATTAAACTTTTTATTCAGCCAGCATCAAATGAAATAATCGATCGAGGAATTATTACGATTCATCGTTGTGAGCTGGCGAGAGGAAGCAATAGGCCGGATTATGGAGCACAAAGCGGCGCCGACGAACCATCGACAAATATTGACTTGTAGAAACAATGAACCTAGACGGAGGTGCTGCCGCCATGCCGATGGATTATGCTTACGAACAAATTGATTGACGTTTTAGTTTCGGTTGCTCCTTTTGAAGATCAAGATCAAAAAGGGATAGCCTATTTAATATAAAGGCTATAAAGTTTAGTGAGGAAGACTTTACAGTCGGCTAATTAATAAAATCTTCACGCGTAAATAGACAGGAAAAGTAACATGAAAAGGTCCTAAAATAAGCTTCAGCGGAGTGCAAACCTGTTTTTCAGAGGTGTTAAAGAGAATCAATATTCGGACTCGATGGTCCGTCGAATTTTCCACTGAACGGATCTTTGGACGCAGACCTTTGTATTGACGAGAAATTAACGAAAAAGGACCTTCCCATCCTAATTTTGTTAACAAAGTAATTATGTACGGTCGTGTAAATAATATACATTTTGACATCATGGATATTGGTGCGGACCTTAATAAAGTTAACAAACAATCGTGAGGTTTGAACATGCAAAATATATTTAAATAAAAATGGATGTAAATGAGAGGAACTTGGAATATAATTCTGTTGCAAAAAATGCGAATAGGAACAAAAAGTGTGCTTTCCAATCCGTAGGTTATTAGTGGTGGTGTCGAAGGTCGCACGATGACAAATGATGCGTAGGAGTCGATCTCTAGTGAACCTCGCCCGTTTCATTAGCAACAACATTAATTACTAGCAAATCTTTAATGAGAAAACAAGCTTTCATTTTATTTTCATTCTGTTTCTCTAAGAGATGTTAAAGTTGTGTTAATCGTATTGCATTGCTCTCTTGTTTATTGACGAATATTATTTTGTGATTGTTTTATTATTTTAAATATTTTCTTAATCTGCCCAATTCTGTTTTCGTTATCTTTTTTATTTACGGACTAGACGACGATTCTTGCTTAACTAACTAACTTAAATATTTTTCACAGCTCACCATTTCTAGATATTACTATTTAATCCACCCCGCCGAAATCTCTACGCTATTCAAATGAAGGACACTGAAGTCGCTTCAAACCGACATTGCTTCGAAGGGCGTGTCTTATTTTTATTAGTTTATTATTCATACTGTGTTCCATAAAACGGAGTTATCCGCATCTTGGCTGCGGCTCGACTCCATCAAAACTCTATCTTTTACCATCTCGATACAGTTGCCGAGTTACTTCATGGTGCAAGTAACGAGATTCAGAGATTGTGTTTTGCGATAGTTGACAAATTGATTTTAATTTCTACGCGGTCGTAATCGGTCCTATCATGTGCATTTTATTTTATCTCAATTCTTTATTGTTGTCTTGAACCTTTTCAATTTCATCAAAAGTATAGATTATAATAAATTTTACATTTATTATTGGAATTATAATGAGAATTGCTTATCATCAAACGTCCATCTAATAAAAGCTTGAAAATATCAGTAATCAATGCATGAATTTTGATCGGGTAAAATTAAGAAATAATTCTGCGAACTTTTATGGTTTGGTCGGGGCGCCGCGCCGCCCCTCAGACCTCTTGCAGGCCCGGCCTCCAGCGACTATCAACACGTGCACCGACTCAATCATTCGTCAATCGAACTTCAGAGCGAACAAGACGTAAATATTATGATTGCTCAAGTTAGAAAGAGAAATCTTATCGATACGTCGATCGCACGATTATTGACGAAGAAATGCCCAAACGTAAATGGTTGCAGCAGGTGAATTAAGGAAAATTTAGATTCCTGATAAAGGAACAGATTATGACGGAAGAGTAAAAGAGACGGATACAATGCCACTTTTAGGTTTATTTACGTGTAGTTATGCAGATACAGGAGAAAAGGAATATGGCGCACGACGTACCTATACGCAAAACCGTTTATTTAGTCGCAGTTTTGTTTTGCTCCGCGTGCGGTATCCAAGTAATTGTTGTTTCGATACGGTACAACTGGGCTGGATATTACAATTTTACATTAATATTAATGTACATTCAATCAATTACATACATGTATTCAAATAGATGTTCCCACGCACAAAATTGGTAGACTTCCAATATGAGATTTTTAATAACGTCCTTTCTTTGACAGTGATGTATCAAAAACGGCTAAAGAAGGAAAGAAAACAGCGGCAAGTGATCCAGGAGCAGCTTGAAATGGAACTCAAGAGACGACAAAAGATCGAAGAAGCCCTAAAACAATCTGGAGCACCCTCGGATATTCTCAGAATCGTAACTGGTAAGTTTTTAACATCACTACCGTATATTAGATCAAAATATTTGATTTAAACTACTCTCAACATCTCAAAACATGTCAAATCGTCAATATCTTCTCTTTCAACAAGTTCTAACATGTGTTAGTGCCCCTGACATGTTAACTTGCCGTCTGTCAAGCTATCTGTGTATTAGCGAAAATTCGATTGGATATTGTGGTAACGTTTAGTGAAGCAGATGTAGGATATTGAACTTTATTGGTAGTTATTAGGATTGATAGTTGATTGGTGACGTGAGTGATTTGTGACGTATTGGCGTTGGGTGCGTGTGGAGTGCGTGACGTAAGAAGGGTGAGCGCTGGTGATGGCTTGTACTAATCTCCGTGTCAGGAAATCGTTTCGCAGACCATTTGAAACGAGGGTTCTGAACTAACACGCATTCGACTTGATTTTCTTGTATAATCGTTGTATGCTATATTTATTGGTTGTCCGGTTCGTTTAATTGTTACTCGTTGTTTGTTTGTAATGAGTTTGCGCAGTAATTTTCATCGCATACATATCGATCAAATCTAAATTGTAAAGTTGATATTGTATACTCCTTATGATAAATTTCCAATAGATATGTAAAAGTTTGCGATCTTAAATCCAAATTGTGTAATTTCGAATCTTGCTATAGCTTATATTTGGAGTAGTTGGTGAAATTATGACATTGCAGCCAATTCCTAACACAATTTAAAAAAATTGTTATACCTCTAACATTTTCTTCTTTTCCAGAAAACTTATCACTATTAAATCAAGATACTCCTCGTTCTGAGCGTGAGAACGGCTCGGAGAGAGAAAGCAAGCCTCCGAGTGCTGAGCCTCCAGCGGCATCTCCGCCTTTCCAGAGGGACCCTCCCCGCACCCCTGACAAACCTCAGTGGAACTACCCCCCGCCACCCGTCGACATCATGGGTGGAGGAGCTGCTTTCTGGCAGAATTACTCTGGTAAGCTGCTACAGATTTACTCAACGACAATTTTGTACTTAGTAAAATATATATGGATTCCTCCGTTTTGAGACATTAGTTATGTTTGAGGGCACGGAGATCACGGAGATACAGTAATTAACGACGTCATTACTTAAATATATCTGGTATCCCTTTATTTTAGACAAATGTTATGTTTGAGGGTATGGCTAATTAACAACATCATTACTAGTACTTGTGTAAATAATCTCTAGTTTCATGGAATAATCTTACAAAATTAAAGATACCGACAATCATTTCCGCAAGTGGCCAGAAGTCAGAGCAGTAGATATTGGTCAAATTATTCAGACTACAAATTCATCAAAATATATTTATTTTATTACTGAAGAGCTGAAATCAATTAATTGAAAATAAACAAACTTTGACGCAGAACACTTTCATGGAATTTAAATCAGCTGAAATGACGAGGAAATTATAATTCCGATGTTATAATAAGCTGGCTTTATTGAATTCTCCGTATAGACTTGATACAGCATCCGTATGGTTTTCAAATGAAAAGGGTCCGTTGGAGATGAAAAATTCAACGAAATGAAATGTTATACTCATCATATTGCATACCTCCTTTATCGGGAATGTCAAGTATTTAAAAGCACAACGATATACGCTCTCTCGGTTTCCATTGTGATTTTTGGGGTGCATTTTATGAACGTACTTATTCTGATATATTAAAGATCGGCAATATGATTTTCGAATTGATATAAGATTTACGTTATCTAATATCTTAGGGAAAAGCATAACAAAAAAAAAACCGACTTCAAAAAGTAGGTAAACTAAAAATCAAAAAATAAATTTACTTCGCACAAAATAATACGTTTTTTCATTTATTTAAATAGAAATTATTAAATAATTATTTCATAATTCTGAAGTCGGTGCCAAGTAAATCGGATAATTAAGAACTAATATTCAGTCAGAAAATAGTTGTTAGAAAGATTGATATTATCTATACAGAGTTATTGTTTACTTGGCACCGACTTCAGAATTATGAAATAATTATTTAATAATTTCTATTTAAATAAATGAAAAAACGTATTATTTTGTGCGAAGTAAATTTATTTTTTATTTTTAGTTTACCTACTTTTTGAAGTCGGTTTTTTTTTTGTTAAAAATTATTTTATTTTACGATTTTTAGTGATTGAGCTGAGCAGAAATGTTTCTCGAATGAGGAGACGACGGTTACTTGAGACGGAAAACTTAGTAATAATAATCCCCGTACTCCTATCCGTTGAGGAGTTGTACCTTCCAGCATCAGCTCAGCAACTTAAAATGCAAATATCCAAGTAGTTTTAGGTAATATACGAAAAACAATATAGAAGCCTTTGAAATTTGAGAGTTACCCATGATTTCTCTAGGATCCCATCATCAAATCATGACCTCATATTATGAATATACATAAGTAATATTCAACGTCTCGCCTCATCTGTGATTACTTGAAAGAATACAGTAAACGGCCTCAAAGAGCCTATATTTAAAGAATTATCCCCGTACTCCTAACCGTTGAGGAGTTGTACCTTTCAGCATCAGCTCAGCAACATAAAATGCTGACTACTAGATGCAAATTTCCGAGTAGCTTTAGATAATATACAAAAAACAATATAGAAGCCTTTTAAATTTGAGGGTTGCCCTCGATTTCTCTAAGATCCCATCATCAGAACGTGACTAAAAAAAAATGGGACCACATGACAAGTATATCCTATCAAACAAAAAAAGAATTTCTCAAATCGGTCCAGGGGTCTTCGAGTAATCGGCGAACAAACATAAAAAAAAAAAAATAAAAAAAAACATACAACCGAATTAAGAACCTCCTCCTTTTTTTGAAGTCGGTTAAAAATGAAGATTTGATCCGTGTACACTTTTTATTATATTACAAAGAACGTTCGGCTAAGATTAAATAATGAGTGTATTGTATATTGAGTGTTTAAGCTACCTTAGATACTAATACTCAAAAGCCACGTAATCCATATAATGACGCTTATATCAGTACAAACATGTTGTTTAATACAACAATTACACTAAACGTTACTCTCACAAATTGTCTGAACACTAAACCGAAAAATGTAAACACTAATTCCATATAGATTACAAAAAAAACTGCAACGTAGCTAACTTTGATGGAACAAGAAATAAAACCATGGTGTTCGCATCGGTGAATCAAACCGTGGTTTTTTTCACTCATATCCGCTTTGTGGAAAGCCCAGAAATTTCATTAAAAATGCACCGGCTATGGCAGTGCAGTCCAGCAGCATGACCAAAGTAGTGCGGCCACGGCCCGCGCCCTTGCTAAACTTGACGGATAAAAAATATGCTGTCCGGTTCAATAACATCGCCAATCTTTTAACCTTCTATTCGTGTAGATACTAGTAACACTAGAATAGAAAAATAATATTGTTTCAAAAGTAAATCACACTAAAAACTAAAACCGACTTTATCGTTTGCTACAATTATATTGTAACAAATTCTAGTACGGTTCTTCAACAAAAACATGGACAAAAACATTAAACCAAGTTTAAATCGTAATGCATGTGTCACGTTTTAATATTTCACGACCTAGAATTCTAGACAGGTAATCTTCCTTTCGTCCTACTTTCACTATCTTTTTTGCTACCAAGCTGTGGTAAGTTAATTCACGTTTTCATTAAGCTTGTACCACAAATAGCTACATGGTATCACCCAAAATAAAAGTCTACCCAATAATATCTCACCTACAACTTATTTTCATTAGACCCCTGACAAGTTGAGTTGAGGGGTGAACGGGTGTTTAGTATTCGCGAAACATTGATACGGATTTACCATTTCCCTTGTTCCGACGAGTGCCTTTTGCCGACAGACTGCTCAAGTAGAAATTGCAACTAATTTAAGTGTTGCGTTACCCCAAGTGTCTTGATGCACGCGAGCACGCAATACCAATTGTTTGAATTGGAAACGTTTTAAAATATTTGAATATTTACGGTCAGATTTTAGTACTCTATTCAAGTTAAAGAGAAAATTGCCCTGAACTCGTTTAATGCTTTATTTTCAAGCTATTCTAAGAAATGTGTGCAATGTTTAAATATCACTTTTTTATCATAGCGATGTTTCAATAAACTTTTCTCCGAAGTAATATACCTATATATAAGTACAAAAGGAGGTAAAAGGCTATAAAGCTAAAACAGAAAAATACAAGAGGGCTGTAAATATAAAAAGGTTGGTAACAGAAAAACAAAAATTAAAACTTGGAGCCTTTCATCAACTTTCCTCAGTGCCTTCGGTAAAAGAAAAAAACATATTTTATTATTCGTAAATTAGAAAACTTTTTTCTACGTGCTTTTTGCGAAAACGGGATGAGTCAAAAGTATAACGAGTAATTACTGAGTGAAAAGGGAAATATGAAAATGTATAAAAGTGACAACAATTTTATTCTTACGTAGGCTCAGGTCATCAATCAAGATTATGTTTCCATTATAGGTAGAGATCATTATATTGATCGATACAAAGCTATAGACGACGCTCATAAATTCCCATTAGATACACACATACCCAATGCTAATCTATTAGGTTAAAACAATTTTATTGATTATGCTCATGTAAGAACACAACAGCAGCTATATGACGCAAGAAATTTGATCCTTCGGGGAGTTTAGAAGCAACAAATGGCGTCTTTGCCTAATTTGATGATAATCATGACGAAACCGCCACATCGGAATATTTTTAATAATACAATGTTTATGCCGCTATGCGAGCTGCGCTTGTAAAACGGATAAACCAACCGATGTTACATAAGTAATATAAAGTTGAAAAATTAATAAAGAGGAAACTTCTCCATGCTACTTTTTAGGTAAGCTTGTAAAATGAATGGAAATAAAATTGTATCGCACAGGTGCGCTCCAAACCTTTGACGATATTAGCTCTTTTCTTTATTCTTAGTAATCACTCGCATCATTGTTCCACGTCTTTATGACAAATTGTAATTTTTATCTTAATATTTACCGAGCGTGCCGGTGCGATGCCTACTACAGTGTTACTCCAACAATGATAAAGATTTAAACGGAACTGAATCCGAGTCACGATAGAATTGATTCTGGGGACAAAAAACTCAAAAGAATGTCTTTAATAGAAAATCAATCCAATCAGTATAATTCGTCACGCACCGATAGAGTCAGCAACAGTAGCACTTTATCCCGGCTCTGTCCGTTGCTCGGCGGCGTTCGCGTTGTGTTAACCTCCCGAGAACCCACACTGTCAGGTATATAGTTCCCTTCGCAATCATCCGTTTAAACCGACCCTTGGTTCACAACCTTCTCAAATTTCCAACGAAAAATTAATCAACTACCTTTTTTCTGTATTTTTACAGGAGTAATTAATTTCGCTTTAACGACGACCGAGGTGTCGATTGCGTTAAAAATTATTAAAAATAATGAGCAGATGTACTTTCTATTATTTTCACAAAGATATTAAATGACAAAACTCGTGATTTTAATTAAAATTCAAAGAATGATGGTATAAAAACGGGTCAAAGTTTTATTGTTTACAAAATATTCATTTTTAAATATAAGATTGGTCATTTTCTGAGAGCGAATCTTATTGTGATGGTAAAATTGATTCGATAGGTGCTTCAAAATAATCAATGTCTTTGTGTGCCGAATTGGTTTTTTCGGATAGTATTTGTATAATGAGTGATCAGCACAATCACGTGAAAACTGTATCATGGAAGCTGACTCTCTACTGCCAACAAAAAGTTTTCTTTTGTGGAACGACATCGTTGATGTTTTTCTTATAAATAAATCAGTTATTAGGATAGATTTGTTTTTTAAATGTATCTTTACATATGAATGCCTACTTACATGAAACCGTTTTCAATTTATATTTACAACAGATCTCATTTTAGGATTCAGACTAAACGTAAACAAGAAAAATAAGTCTAATTAAATGAGCTAGTCGTTATTTGATATCTAGTGACTCATAATTTAGTGAAACTGTTCTACATCAAGTTTATTGCTTGACTTACAATTGTTGCAACAAAAAACTATTTATTCTCACTATCGATCAATGCACCTTTTTATTTTTACGGCTTTTCAAATAGATCGGTTCACGTCCACGTTGTGAAGTCCCTTTTTGTCATTCCTTGACCATTCGATCAAATCGAAATAAGAAGTGTTTCTTTTTCTAGTTTTTGTGTCTTTAGCAACACTCCGTGAAAGTTAATGTCATTGTTGATTGGACCCACTCAAATATTTCGTATCTCACAACTTTAACTGCTTAGCAATTCAACTTCGCTTATAATATCATCGTAGAAGATGGCAGAGAGAAAAATAAACATTAAAGGATAACTTTTATTAAGCTAAGCGCTCAACCATTACAGTTGTTTCAAAGAACAAATAGATTATAGCTCTCAAAGGACCGGCAATTCTGTTTTAGAAGCGGCAAATGCAAAAATATTACGTATTCAAACAGACCTAATGGGACATTTAGGGGTGGCAGCCAAGTGAAACGGCAAAGGCCGAAGCTTTTAAGTGTATAATATTTAATTGTGACGCCCTAGGCGTATAATCTCGCCCGGGATAATAGGTTTCTGTTTGGAGCAACCCTCAGTGGTGACACTTGTGACTGTGATGCCCTCCGGCTAGACAACACTGAAACAAATCGGATCATAATTGAGTTTTTAACTGACAACTGTTTAAAATAACTAGTTTCTTCGATTTCCATTTCACAGGGTTGCCAGCTCAATTTGAATATAAATTATTTTTCGACGCAAGTTAACTTTTTTGGAAGTGTAAAAATTGGTGTAGGTTATAAATTCGGGACTCAGAGCATAAATTGTAAACGAATGTCGGGAAGAGAAATTGAATTCCCCGTTGAGAAAATGCTCCATCAAAGTAAGCAAAAAACGCGATTCCGTTTATATCTTTTATATCTCGTAAATTGCAGGAGGCGGCAAGCGTTGCATGAAATTGAATAAGCATATTTCGCAAAACGTCGACGTTTTCGGAGACAATTGCCTTACCTCACCTACTCTTTGCCTCTTCACGAACTTTGTCAATTTTCGTGGAATCTTATTAGAGGATGTCCTGTGCTTGAGACGTGTCTCATTTTTTATGCCTTAATTTGTTGTTATATTCGCTCCAACATCGTGTCAGCACTGAGAAATTCTTAATCTTGTGCTATAGACATAACTTACATTGTCATATCTGTACCTTATTTATTTTTCATAAAAAAATACACGACTCAGAAATTGGATGGCAAACTTGGTTTACTTACAATTTTATTAATCAAGTGTCTTTTCCTTTGAATTTAGTTTTTACTGAATGAGGAAGACAAAACTCTGAAACATAATTTTAATATCATAATAACATTGTCACATTTGCAACGAGTATTACCGTCAATGGCACTGTGTCGCACGAATAACCCTCCCGCGAGCAATTTAATAACACTCGCTCAACGTGAGTGCTACGTTTTTAACAAAGGCAATATCGAAAATTAAATTAGAATGCGCCATACAGATGTGAAGTCCGTTTGATGTGAGTCGGCTTTCCCTGAAACACTAATGACATTTTACGGAGCGATATACGACTAACTGTGAACGTTTTCATCTACAGGAAATTTTGTTAACCAGAAATCGTCCCTGCCCCTTTGTGAGAGAATATTTTGTTTCAATTTGAGTTTAACGATGTTTTTTTTTCCACCAGAATCCCTGGCGCAAGAGCTTGAAATGGAACGCAAGTCCCGCCAGCAAGCCATGGAGCGCGACGTGAAGAGCCCTCTGTCAGACCGCGCCAGCTACTACAAAAACTCGGTGCTGTTTAGTTCGGCCACTTAGCTATCGAACACCGGGGCCATCGACTTCCCCGACAATCAAGAGTACGAAAAAGAAATCGATGAATCGAGAAAACCAATGATTAGCGTCAAACCCGAGTTTAGGGAAAAATAAAACCCAAAGATTCGAGATTCGCGAATGGACTCATCAGTGGTGTCGAAGTTCCGGTCGATCAAAACTTGCAATAGGAACTCAAAGAAAATTACTTCCAAAAATATCTTAGAAACCATCAAACTGTTCATCTGATTGTTTATTCAACTGAAGTTTTTGGCATAAACGATCTCAATGAAGTTGTACTTCGCTATTGAGATTGATCTGTAAATATTGTTATTGAATTCGAAGTAAGATAGTAGATTTCGTGGTGTTAAGGCGAAGTCACATGAACTCTTCTTCCATAGAAAATTTGTAAATATCCCTTTATTATATTATTAGCGTTAAGTCAGTACGGTTTTATCGACGATCCGAGTAATTTATTCGTCAATATTTTAATCTTTTATGAAAAGTACCTTTAACTTATCGTTAAATGCCATATTTATATATTAAGTATCCATCGTTATTTACCTTTGTAAATTTGGTTTACTTTTGGATTAATCTGTACCTACATACATATCATAATCAGCTTGATGTTTCTATTTTCATTGATCGATTGAGATTAAGATTGGAATTGATCTAAGACTGCTTTTGGAGATTTTTTCTGAAATTGTCAATAATTTCACAAATTGTGTAAACGCTAGGTGTTTAGGTTTCTATGTTGTTTGTTTAAGACCGAGTTGCGTCATCGTCAGTAAAACTGTAACAAGTAGGTACACGTTCGTTTTATCTGTCAGGTTATTTTCATTCAATAGCAAATAATTGTGATCTTCACTATCGTGTAATTTATTCAATTTTAGTGCAATGATTAGATTTAACTGATACTAGTGTATTTCATAAATCATAAAAGTGTACGATAGGTATGTTAAGTTAGTGGTTTTAATTGATACATTTTTACAATTCAAACTTGTTGACTGAGTACAGAAGATACAGTTTTTGCGTACAATATAACCTAAGTTTTCTTTGAACTTCATAAACTAGACAATGTATAAATAATTATAATCACTGTATCTCATATTCATAACGCAGAGCCGATGTATATGAGTAGTTATCCTAACAGTAAGTTCGGTAGTTTAACAGTATACATAAAGTATAAAATGATAGTGTTATTTATATTGATGCTTAGTTTACGAGACTTTGAACGTCTCAAATAGCTTAAAATAAGGTTTTAGAGATTGTATCAGCGTTATATTGGCGCTTGACTATTTGACAATTAGAACATAGTTGTTACTTGCGAATCCATTCGATTTTCTAACGATACTTGGAATCGTGAAAATCAAAATGTAATATGGATGGTTATAGTCAAGCGCCGATGAAAACAATCGCTTAATACAATTAAATACATATTATCTGTTACGGATAATAGCGTAATGAATAAAACTTAGTTGTTACTATAAATGTTTAGCTGAACATGTGTGAATGTGTAAAGAGCGTGAATGTGCTACTTTTGTATCAGTTATTTTCATTTAATTTCAGCGGAATGACGGTACTGATGTGCAAGTAATGAACGCCCGACCCGGGATCGAACCCAGTATTGTCCTTAGAAATAGTTCGTTTCTTTGTCAATTAGATGTTGAGGCATCTCAATGTACCTATTGTATTTCGGTAACAGTATGCAATTCTGAAAGCAAGTGTAACTATTTATTATTTTTATTATAATTATTATTAATTTACTTAAAATTGTGTGTGTGCCTTGTATCGTAGATGAAAATATCAAGATTAAAAGGGAAAATTATCAGTTTGTGTTTTGTTTTGAAAACCCTACCATTCAACCCATCAAACAGATAGCAAAGATATTGAAATACTCATTGAAAAATGATTACAATATAAAATGCATTTGGCAGCAAAAGTTGTAGTACAGAACAAAGAAAAAAATATACATATTAGCTCAGTAAGAACTCATTTTGTTCCGTTTTTACGTAAATAATTTAAATAGTATTTTGATTTGTTCAGTGATTTTCGTTGCCATTTGTACAATATTTTACTGTTTAATTCATATTTTGCTTGCCTGGCAAAAAGACTAAAAATGTCAATACACTCCTAACAAAATACTTCACCAGATGACCATGCTCTATAAACGAAGGAACAAAGTTGGATAAAATAAATGGCAGAGAGTAAGTAGGTACTATAATAAAAACAGATAAACAATATGTTCGATAATTAAACAACCATAAAAGAAAATCTGCGAAAGTTCATCCATAGGCTATACCGTCACGTCGCCGTCCTCTAAGAAGATATTCTCCCAACTTTAGTTGATGTAGTCTAGTTAGTCCGCCTCTAACGCTGTCTTAGACAATAAAACCAAAAGGACTCGTCATTGTCAGGCGTCAACGTGGAAGAGCATCACTCTTGCATGTCATATAAAACTAGTTGTCAAATCATAGATGCGCGGAGCAATCTATGTCCCCGCTCGCCCACGAGTTTTGGCAGACTTATTTGCATAGATTTGCTTTCATTTCCTCTCCATATAATTAAGAGCTCTTTGAGTGCTGTATCGCTGTGCTGTGTCGTTTGTAGCGGTATCCGCACATAAGAAATGACAACGTCAAGTAGTGACACACACGTGGCATATGTTAAAGAGCGCTGAATCGCAATACGCTACCGTTGGACAGCTGTCCGCCAGGCAATACCACCGAACCTGGTCGGAGGATCTTCCCTTTGTGGTGGAGGAACATTACACCCTGTCGCTCTACATCGTTCTATGATTTGATATCTGTCTCAGAATATCAACATACAATTTTAATACTGTTGTAAGACAATCTAGATTACGTAGAGTCTATATTGTCAATCATCTGAACGTGAGAAAAAATACATTCCTTAAAACTTTTTACAACTAAAACTAACCTTTTGTTATAAATTTTACGCCACTTGCTGGCTGTTATACTTAACTGGCAACTGTTAACAAGTAACCGTCAAGAATACGGCCCCCTGCTGGTAAGCAGTCACCGTGGTAGCCTCCAAATGGTGGTAATACCAGAGAAGTCACTTATGCGTTGTTAATAAACACCGAAATATAAAAAAAAATATATATAGACAATTATATACATTTTCATGCAAAATTTATAAAAAAATCAACGATAAATATATCCACTATCTAACTTATACCTTTTTCTTGACCAATTTGACAAACGTTTCTTTTCAAATTATCACATTGATAACGTAGCTATATAGCAGCTACGTTATCAGTTCAGTTTGTTTAAACTTGACACCTTCCACAATTTTAAACATAACAACATCACACCTATATCATATTAAACAAATACAACACCCACATTTCACCTGATATGTTTAGGTGGGGTATACGATGGGGGGTGAGCCTATCGCCATCCACTGGGCACAATTCCCACTCCTAGTTGCTATTGTGAATTACCTCACTGAAAGTTCACAGATAACACTTGGATAATGAACTAAATAATTATAAAATAGGAAATAACGCATACGCTAACCACTAGACCATCGAGGTAGTTTTAAATTAAATTTGAAATTCATCGTCAAGCGAACTTTAAACTTTGATTGAAAATGTCTTTGCAAAATTAGTATTATAATGGATCATAAATCTATGGGTCACACAGTTCAATTTGTACAATTTAATCAACTCAATTTTAAATTGGCAATACCAATTTCCAATATATTTTTCGCTACTGGCAATAACGCCAGATAAAATGCAACATAATTAAGGGACGAACGGAACCAATAAAACTAGTGGATCATAAACATGAAAAGTCATAAGAACTCCCTGATTTATATGAGAGTTCACTGGCGCATCACCGTTTTAAATCCTGTGAAATCGGAAAACTTCATATTTATTGCTAATAGATTTTCTGGCGATGAACACCGGGTTATTTGGGATGCAATTTTATTTCGTCCATATGAATGATTTTTATATTTGGCCCCGGGGTGCCGACCAGAGCTCTCCCTTTCCGATTTCGGACATCAGGCAATCCTCGACCCTTCGACTATTTGGGAAAATATTTTCCAAATCAACTTCTCTGCTTGGCTGGCGCTAGAAATGAGGAATTTGAAACAGTAATTTCGCTTTCTAATTTCAAATGGAGGACGTAAGTACGATTGTTTTACTTATACATAAATAAAAAATGGGTTCTTATGTTAGTCAGTAAATATTAACTGAATACTGATTAATAAAATAAACGTTACATTAATAATCTGTGAACCATTCATTGTGTTGTGCCATCAAACAGATTAAAAATTCATAAACAATCCAAATTTATTTGTATTCCATTTACCACATTTACTATAAGTATTTAATAAATTAGTTGCCTTAATGATCTAGTGGGTAGCGTATGCGACTTTTCACCCCAAAGTAGCGGGTTCGATTCCCGTGTCGGGCAAAAGAGAGAGAGAGAGATGAGATTTTGTTACTATATTTTTATTACGAAGTTAGAATTGTGGTCATTTCACATTAGAATTCATACGCTATTGCTGTTCAACTGTTTTATTTATATGTACCTACAAAAGAAAACAAAAAGTATCATAAACAAATAATGAGTAGTAAATTAATATGAATTATAAATAAAGGCTGGTCGCCAACATTACTGGCACATGAGGCATAACACCGTAGTCCTCAGCTGCAGCGACGCATCTATAATCTGCTTTTGTGGGTTGTTAATGTCCATGGGCTGTACTTCACTTACCACCAGGTGGACTACACGTTCGTTCGCTGTGGGCGTAGTAAAAAAAATGACATTTTAATAGGTGAAGGGTGGGTGTTGTACACCTCTGCCACACCCTTCTAGAAAAATAGGCTTCTGGTTTACTAATATTAGTTATGTATGAGGATGCTAAATTATTTAATTTTAAAACCCAGCACGACATTATTATAGTAATTCAATTAAAAGCTTCATACGTAATTGAAATATAATTAAATGTGGCACCGCAAAAGCGTCACATAATTATATGTGACATTATTTATCTGTACATGATTATGTACTATAGATAATTATGCAAATTGTCTTTGTTATAATAGTAGTGATAACTAAGTGACACTGACACTGTTAGACTATACCTATACAGGGTGGATGCGACATAGCGACATTTCTTGAAACCACAGCTTCTATAATGGTAAGTATCAATTTCCACCGGAAAAAAAATTCTCTGGCGAAAAAAAAAATCCACGTCTTCCGAACAAATTGCACGATCGCAATGTTCTGTTGTTTTTTTTTTTTCGCCAGAGAATTTTTATCCGGTGGAAATTGATACTTACCATGTATAGAAGCTGTGGTTTTAATAAATGTCGCTATGTCGCATCCACCCCGTATAAATGTGTTAAGTACGAACGCACCGATATGTCATTCTATTGTGCATAATAATTCAATACAAATTACTACGTTTTAAAGAAAGCAATAAAGTAGTTATTTTTAAAACTTTTAACTTTTTGTAGTAAAATAATAATTTGTTTACAACCAATGAAATTTAAACACAAAAAAAAACTAAATAAACTAACCTAAAATAAACTACTTAAAAAATAGCGATAAAAGACTACCTAACCTAATCTAACAAATCGCAGCCAGTGGGCAACGTTCCCGAAATGCTGGCAGCATTGCCACGCTGGATGGCAATGCTAGTTCGCTGTCCAAAATAAAAACCAGCATTTCGGCAACGTGTTGTATCAACCAATCGCTTTGATAAACTTTACTTTTACTTTTTGTTCAATCCAAAGTAGACAAAATTATATATAGTAAATGATAGAAAAAAATTGAATTAGCCATATTTAGGTGGTCAAAAATATAAAGAAGTTTAAAACAGGGTGGATACGACAAAGCGAGACTTATTGAAACCATAGATTGCAGATATTAATGTGAAAAACAAAATTAATGCAAGATTTTTCATATATAGAGGACCGCGTCATGAATTCTTAGCTTTAATGTCCATTTGCACATTTGGTTAAAATTATTATTACGAAAATGAAATTTTCTCTTTTTCCAAACAAATAACATGATCTTAATGTTCAATTTGTTCGGCAAACGTGTTTTTTTAGTAGCACTGTAGCTGGCATTTTATCGTCGTCGTCCGAAAATCAAGCAACATTATGCAATCTTCTACAAATGTGCTTGAATTAGGTGCCATTTTTCATCTTTGCAAGTAGATTTCTTTACAAGCTTTATATATAGGAACAAGATACACTTACTACTTACTGTCAGATTATTATGCGGTGGTCAAGGAACCTTCAGTGCATGAGTTTTACCTACTCTTACCCTTCTATAGGGAAATTGAATAATAAGTATTTATAAATATTGAAAAGGTATAGGATACATAAAACAGGAAGCTGATATTATTCAATATCAGCTTCCTGTCTTATGTATCAGAAATAATAAATATGGTGGTAGAGCTCTAGTGAACCAGCTCAAGGGTGGAAGCACAACCGTCTCACCTTTATCCTAACGCCAAATAGCAGCTTGCACTACTGTGTTTCAGTTTGGTGCTAAAATCAGGAACTAAAATTACCGGTGTGTACCTCGTGTGCCGGTAATTTTAGTTCCTGATTACACACCTTAGTTTGCAAATGAACGATTTTCTAATGGGCAGGCTCAGCAGTCTTTTTTAACCTTACTGTTAATTCCCTAAAGGATACTGAAGACCGAGATACTCGTAATTGCAAAACAACAACCACTTTCGTCTACAACTCACAAGCCACACACGTAGATAATAATATAATTTGACAACATAGGTAGCGAGTTTAGAAACGTTTCCAGTTAATACTGGTACAGCGCAGTTAATATCGCGCGCATAAATATTGTCGCACGAGACAGCTCCTCGCCGCCTCTAGTCTCTATTGAAGTATGGCTAACTACAGGTTGAATACGAAATTGCGTTTCCGAAATTTATATTATACTATGCAATATCTTAGCGTCGAATGATATGAATATTTCTATTCTATCTAAACTTTTATTAATTTTGAACTTTAGTTAAAAATAAAAAGTGACATATTTTAAAAGTAGTAGTAGTAAGATTTCAAATATTACGAGTGGGTGAGTGGTTTAACAATAAGTAGTTTTAGATATGAAAGAATTAGCTACTCAATTTGCAGCTTTGACAAGAAAATTTTACAATTATAAAATTTACAACTGCGTTGCGTAATTATTATTTTGTAATAAATTTTTTTTTTATAAATTCTTCAATAAAGTTAACTTACAGTCATTATTGTTTATTTTATAAATATTTGTCTATATTGCTTGATGTATAGAATAAGAAACAACTACAAATAAAGCATTAAAAAATACAAAGAAAATAAAGCCCAGAAATTTATTTTATTTATTTATTAAACATTTATTCCAGGTAAAAATCCATACAATAATATTGTTAGTGAGTGAAACTTAGTATCTATGTTAGTCAAAATGAAATTATTAATTTACATTAAGATTTACAGATACAGAAAACAGATTAAACAAAAAAGCATTGAGAATACAATTAACATTCATTAGTAATAATATAATAAAGATTTCCATAGTTTACAATAAAGTCAGAATTCATAAATTACAATAAAATAATAAATACACCGAATAAATCTATTATGTCAAATTAAAATACAAGCACAAGATTTGCAGCACCCTGTGAACTCACGCAGCGACACACGCACCTGACATCGCGGACGAAGCGTTCGCAATTTTCGCTCTCTGAAGCGCCACGGATTAGTTTTTCCTTACGATAATTAAATAACTTTGAGCTATGTGTCGGTGTGATGTACGGCCTGTTTATTGTCTTGTTCCAACGCCCTCGTGTGCAGGCTTTATATTATTGCTCATGTTTTCTGTGCTTTTAATTAAAATGTATCAACTTTGGCTTGTCAAAATGTTTAATACGTGTGAGATATGTTGTTTATAGGTGTTTCTCGAAAATGGGCCTTTAAGATACAGGGATACACGTGCCGGAGTCTTTTTATTGTCGTTGTAGGTAAAATAAAGATATCATAAAAAGTGCCAAATAAATTAAAATTAAGTCGGAACATCATCTTCATTACTGATTAAAATAAAAATATATAATTATTAGGTACATAGTTTAATGTAGCAATGACAAGTATAATGAACTTTAATTGCACAACTTACACATTGTAAGCTAGGAGAATTAGCTTCACTTTTGCTACACTCGATGAGGAAGATAAATGGATAAGATAACTTTTGTCGTACTAACACCTAAATGTAACAAAAAGCATTTGCTTATTGCAAAATGTATTTTTATAGCGTTCTATAGACATTTGTAGTATATTCTTTGTCATTTGTCTCAACTTTCTAGCTTTGAATTTCTTCATAAATAATAAAAAAAGTATTATTTTAAAACGTAATCTATAAGTTACTACGCTGAAAGCAAATTATCATAATGGAGATGAAAACTTAAAAAAATAATTTAATAATGGAATACCAAAAACTTTAGCTATCGTTTTTTAAAAACTAAGAGGTACAAAAAACACAACAAACCAAGCCAAAATGTTGCAAGAATAAAAACAAACGTCCTTATAGCATTTACTGTACAGTCCCTTGGCAGATGACTTTTAATTTCTTCAGAAGTAATAAAATATCTGTATTTTTTGCAATTTAAATACGTTATCCATAATAAGTTACAACCACAGTATTACATTATCTTTGACCACCACTGAATGAACCAACACTGAATGTCAATAATCTGAATGGTGATCAAAACTTAATACAAAAAGGTTAGCTACCGTTTTTAAAAAAATAACAGGTCAACATACACCACAAAAAAGCAAAAATGGTGCAAGTATAAATTCAAAGGTCCTATTAGCATTTACATTACGGTCCCTTGAAAGATGGCTTAAAAATGATTTGTGAAATGTCACAGCTATAAAATTGTCGTAATCTTTATTCATTTCAATTAAAATGGCGGCAGGCGATTGTAGCCACACTCAGTTATGAAAACATCTTAACCCTTCCGGTAAAGGGTGGTTGTGCCAATTTGCATCAATTCTGAATTTGAAATACTTATTTCGCTCTCAAAGACGAATAGCACTGATGGAAAGCCATGAAATTGGTTTATTTTTAGCAAGTACTTCTACGCTGTTTCTTGAGCAGAATTTTAAATAAAGATCGCAATTAATAATCGAACCAAAATGTTTTCATTTACAGGCTTCCACCTAGCTTAGGCACTAGTCTCCCACAGTGATATTTTTAATAATGATGGATATGTATATTTGAATTAAGGACTGTTGTATTTAAACTATTATTGTAATAAGAAAAAACATATTTGTCTATTGTCTATTGTTCTAGTCTAGCTCACAATTAAATGTATAGCAAATTAAAGGTGTGGTTTATGTGTTAGGATTTAACCTCAACTCCAGAAAAAATAGCATACCATTCTTACCAATACTTCATTACTTCATTTATTTTTTCATTTGATTTTATTTTTTAATCAAGCAATACTATAACTCGGATATAAATACTTTGAATTGATGTATGTAGGTACGTATCAACAAGTAAAATATTCGAGCACTTACTTACAGTCCGAATTACTGTACGTCTACAAAACAATTTCGACGGTGGAAAGGAAACACATCAAATGCCACTTTAGTTGAAAATAAGTTTTATACACAGTTCGATAGGTTTTCGTATTCTCTATTGACATGTCAACCCCAATGTGACCTGTCTAGGTTAAAAGCAAATCGAGTACACAATTTTTGTTTTTTAATTCATCCTTAAATGAAATAGTTCTAAGATTTTGTTAGCGAAAAAAAAAATTAAACAACTTTGCAGAACAAATTTGTCAAATGGCATAATGTGTTTTTCCTTTCCACCGTCCATTTCATCAAAATTGGAGTAGAATTGGTACAAGACTGAGCAAGAAATGAAACATAAACAAAGTACAAACAAGGTTGGACAGTTCCGACCAAGGAGCCTCCAACTCCACAAATTCGCATTAAGAAAGGCATCCAGATGAACTTACTTCGCTTTTAAGCCGAAGACCTCTTGCCGTTTATCCAATTGGATTTAGCCGAAGGACACACTGAGGCTGTTTATATTTGGATTGTATCTAAATTCAATTACTTAAAATAACTTTGATGTGAAAAATAACAAGGATTTGAATAATGGAAATAATTTATCTTAACACTGTTGTATAGGAATAAACGGTCATAAATAAAGCTATGAGTAAATATCCTAATGAATTTTAACAAACACTACAAAAGGATTGCCTGTGTTGATATATTGATTGAAAGAAGTAGGTATGTAAGTACATGAAGTTAGATCGTCTGTCTTCCCTTTTTTAAATTAAGGGTGCACCGCCCGACAAACAGTTTATCAGAAGTATTATATTCAAACGAAGATTTTCTGTAAATTATTGTCACACGGGTCAAATTGATAAAGACTTTCTTGATGAAGTTGGTTAAAAAGATAATAAATAATCGTGAAAGTTATCTTCTGTTCATATCCACTTCTGCTACTACAAACATCATCGCCTCTGATGTCACCGTAAAAATTAAATTGCAATACATTTTAGAATTAGAATTTTCAACTTAATTTCTCTTTCTAATAAAAAATCCCCTGTGCATCTCTATCTTAAGTGAGGATAATTGTCTGACACAAGGAGTTGCCGTCTATTAGCACTTAAGCTTCAAGGGTCCACCGATTGCGTGACTCATAGACGTCAAATGTCATCTCCTCTGATGCCAGAGGGAAACTGAATCCTTTACTGCGTTTTAAGTTTATAAGAGACTTAGATTCTTCTTCTTTATTTAACTTTCTTTCTAGTTTTTTTTACATAGTAGAATGCCTGCACTTTTCAAACATCCTGAGGGTAGGCACTAGACTGTAACACGTTGTAATAAAATTGAGAGCATACTAAGAAAAAGAGAGAGAAAGACAGCATACTGATTAACTTCATATAGATTTTATACATAGGAATATGAAAGGGAAAAATCTGAATCATCATCATAGCTCTAATAAAACCTCTATCATCTCTACTAGGGCCTACATAAAAATACAATCCAAAATTAAATGGCATGGCTATGTAAATAATGAAACATTTTAATTTATTATTAGCACAAAATTATAGACATTAGACCGTTGCGTTACGTCCACTGAACACGAAACTTGGTAAGCAACATATTATTATAACAATATAATCTACAAACTGGTTACGATAATTCGAGTCATTGTAAGACATCGCAAATCTGAATACGCGTCTAAGAAAACATAATCTTAAACTGAAGTTGGTTCGGAATCATTCGAATATGAGTGTAGTAATCGATAAAATGGCGGCGAGCGATGAAGGCGGCACAGAGACAATAATAAATTGTAATTACAATTTAAAATGAGCGGGCGTGCCGGGGGAGTGGCCTCCTGCCTCCACACACCACCTCACCTCAGTCTTCACGTGTGTGCACTTTTTACATTCCTACTGCAAGTAATTAGCGCTGTGTGTGCGTGTTTGTAAACTTTGTGAACGAAACGTCATGGTGGAAAACGTCGCGACATCGCGACAAATAAACTAAAGAAAGTTAAAGAGAAAAAATCCTCAGGGAAAGGATATTTTCACTCCTTTAGATTCTTTCTTTTCGATGATATAACTAGAGTTAAGCTTTTAGTCAGGGTACCTTTCAAGTACTTGAATTTTGACTTGCAAAGACTAACTATTAAGGTCCTCCAGTTAAGCCTGAATTCAAGAGTTCATGATAGAATCTATTTATAAATCAGCGATCCTGAAGTGGTGTGATATTAATCTGAAAGAAACACATATAAATTAAGCCTCCAATTTATCAAAGGCTTACTGCCACAAAGGAAAGAGGCATTACTCTATAACTATGAAGTCATATGTATGTGTCAAAGGAGGCTGTTTAAAGGTTGAATGCATGCTCCACTATACCTATAATTAATCTATGAGTATTCGTATGGAATTCGTATTCAGCAAGGTACGTCCTACTCAAACAAGTAACAACATTTAAAGTTAAAGTTCTAATAATTTACCAGTATGCTTTAAAGCTTAACGTAACTGTTGATGTTTTCCACAGTATTTGAAGACAGAAGGTTTATAGAGCCTTTGAATTAAAATCCTATGATCATATTTTCAGCCGAGTCCATCATTGATTTGAATAAAGATCCCGTGTTTAAAAAAAACAAAATCCATTCGGTTTTTAGCTTGTCTTTGACATCAAATAAGTATCTAATATATTTTTATTGGACGATCAAGTGGATCAAATTGTCAATTTTTTTAAAACACCATCTGCCCAATCACTTTTTCAACTGCTATTATAATAAATATTAAAATGATATCCGCCTACTTTATATGTATTAGATAAGCACCACAATTAAAGAATAAGAAATAGACATCAGAATGAATCTTTTAATACATAATAATTTCCAAACATATTACCATGTTTTGTTCCCAAAAATGATTTGATACGTATCGAATAGCTATTTACTAAAATTACATGTTACAAAAACATTTACTTGGTTTATTTTCCCTTCCCTCGCATTCAAGTATGATTTTTGTTATAAAAAGACAATCAAGTGTGATTAATGTAAACGTTTTGGATTCCGTTGGTGTTTTAATTATATTTATTGCAAAAAAATGCATTGTTTTAAATTCATGAATAGATACATATTTTTTCCTTTAGTGACAATAAATAGTACAGATTGCTAGGAAACCGCAATTTGCAATAAAAAAATGAAAATTTAACATTAAACATATAATAGTTCTATTATACACTCTCAGTTCCTAATGCAACTCTCGTTAATATTCTAATTAGAATCGTTTTGACATTTAATCTATACATAATATTTATATTATGTATAGATTAAATGTCAATGTCAACATCGAAACTAAGCAATAATAATGTAATGGAGTTCCTTCTCAAATTGCTGATTGAAAGTTCTTGATGTAGAATTCATTATATAATTTCGGTTTGTTTTGTGCAACCAGAAATAAGCCACTCGAACAGCTCAAAACACGAGTTCCGATTCGAACGCTACTTATCCATTTAAAACACGGTTCACTGAAAATCGCTACGGTACCCTAATAAAAGGATAGAGATCATAATCTCCGAGGCCTGAGTTTGGGCCCGAATAAAATGGAAATACATTTTAATGATTATTATGCCCGTAAACGGTTTGGAGTGAACGCTCCATTCAATACATCTAATCACTAATTCCAACACTTTTCACCTATTTTTATTTTTTTGTTCAGTTTAAAATGTATATTGGAAAATGTATTTCATTCTATAATTAGGTGGAGCGATTAAAATGGTCTCTATGATAAGATTATCATACATCGTTTTAATTTGAGTGTATGAAAATGTATGTTTGTGAACCGCGATACAGTTGACCATTATGAAATAATTATCAGTCTCAGGTATTTCTGTCGCTGTCGATGCCTGTTATTCTGAAACAGTGTAGCTATATCCTCTCTTACTTCTCTAGAAAAGTCGATAATAGACTATAAGCTCTTATAAAATACCCCTCATTCAAATAATTCGCTGTAGAAAATTATTTCTCCGACCCACTCTCATTCTTCACTCTATTTATAAATACTTCTATTCTATTTTCTACAGATTAAATTACTAATATTTCGTGAATAAAATATGAAATTATGATCAATTTTATTAGCGTAACTAAATACTTAGGAGCTTAAGATTAGGTATATCAGAACTTTCTTGGAAAACACAATCAGCCAATGTTGCTAACAAATTCAATAAAAAGCAGATTGACGACGTGTGATAACTAGAATATCATATAATTACCGGACAAAGCTAGAATAAATTGCGGTGCCAAAAAGCCAGTGTTTAAGTCAATAACCTAACCGCCTATGCGGTTTTATAACGATAATTCGGCGCCACACAACAATGATTGATAGCCTTCGTAAACGTCAAAACGCTGCCCAAAATAAAAGGTCCGCTGGTGATCAAAATACCATATCAGGATTTCTGAATAAACGTAATCATACCTTTATTTCCAAACGATCGAATTAGTTTTTTAATTTGCTCGTAAATGGCTTACCCTCTATTCTATAGATACTTAATTATATCCTTGGCTACCTACTTTGATGTTTATATTTAGTGTAACG
Organism: Hypena proboscidalis; assembly: GCA_905147285.1. Taxonomy (NCBI): domain Eukaryota; kingdom Metazoa; phylum Arthropoda; class Insecta; order Lepidoptera; family Erebidae; genus Hypena; species Hypena proboscidalis. Next base: position 8,079,263 of record LR990132.1, read on the forward strand.
TGTGAAATAGTTCTATGTATCTCCTATTTTTGTCATAAAATTATTTTTCTTATTATTACGTATGGGCGAAGTGTCTAAAACTTATTGTCTTTCTTAATGAAAGTGATTATGCAGAGTTATTTTCTCAATAAAAAACTTAACCTAACCAATAATATATAATTTAATATACAAATAAGGATTCTTTCTATTTATATTTATTCTTTTTTTTTTCTTATAAAAAAACTGACGATTTATTTAGTACTGAAATGGGACACAAATAAATTAACTGTTATATTTAAAGCTATCTTATAAATCAGACCATCTAATAGTAAATTAAACATTAACAAAATGTTTTTTTGTACTCTTCAAAAGTAAACCCACGTTGGTTAGTTAAACAATGATTAGAGCCCGCAGGAATGCAAGCAAAAACCACAAGAGATGACTTTTTCTTACACATTCCACAATTCTGCAGGCAAAAGAAATCAGAGCTGGCCGAAATATATTTTGAAATATGCGTATGAGTATCTTGATAGCAGTGACTTAGAGCAGCCTTGGCTGAATATCATCAAGAGTATTTTTTTTTAATTGTGTTTTTTATAATCATTTCTTTTCATAAACTTCGCAATTTACAATTAACATTGACCAACGCAAATGTCAAAGCAAATGAATATCGATACTTTTTTTATTCGATTTACACCCTTAATCGATGCTCTGCAGGATGTAGAGCTGCAGTTTACTACCCAGGGGTCATACCAACATACTTATATGTTTTATTTCCATCTTACCTTTGAAACCCTTAAATTTGCTACTATTAAACCAATAAAATATAATATAAATATAAATAAGTATAATAAATAATATATAAATATAATTTATTACATGTATTTTATTTAATAAGTTTGTATTATAATTTTTAGTTTTATGTATATATAGTTAGGCATTCAATTTATTAATTTATTATATTAAATAATTTAAAATAAGTATAAAATATAATATAAATAAAATTAGCAAAACTTCAAGTACTAATTTACCTTACCTAATACCTTTATACTAATTTTGCGGAGACATTCCAAAACATTTAATTTCAAATAAGCTTTACAACTTATAACGAATTTCATTCAAAATAGTGATAAGTGTCAAATTTAAACAAACTTATAACTGCCTTCTGCCTTATCAAAAGTGACAATTTCAAACGAAACGTTTGTCAAACGCGTCATGAATCTATTGGTTTGATAGTACTATTAAAAGTTTAAGTAATAAAAGAAGATCAGTATAATACCTTCATGTTTGACCACTAGGCACGGCTTCTAAGTGAGCTATCATGAAAAAAATATACATGTTCGGAAAGACGAATCTTAACTATTTATTGACAGAGGTGTGTACCGTGGGCTACCGCTGGTCTGTATTATATATTAATTAAACCAATAAAAATTATGCAGTGTGTAAATTACCAGTAAAGAAGAAAATGAAATAATTGCTAAAACATATTTTGCAGCAAGCAATGCTCACGGCAAAGGCACTCTTTGCGGCACACAATACCGGGTTTGTTTGTCCCTTCTGTTTGTAGTACTTGCGTCGAGCAATGGCGCCGAAACACACAAATTATAACTGAATTTTGTACCTGCATTTCAAAGGCACGTACTGTTCATAAATTCATCTAACTAGTATGTTGATTTAATTTCAGAATTTTGAACCTAACAATGGCCACGGAATTAATTTGCAACTTTCAGGTTAACATACTGTTTTGGTTATATTACTTGCTTATTTACTAAATAATACCTAAAAAAGATACTTAAATTATATAACATAGTCGAATAGAGGAGAGTAAAGAGGGGGCTAAAATAAGCCGCTAATTCCCGAATTAAACTCCTTTGGATTTTTTTATTTTGAGCATTGCCGATAATTTTGACTTTACGACCTCAAATGTTAAATTCAATAAGAACTTAAATCACGTATTCATAAAAAGCAACGGAATTAGGTTATATTGATACTTCGAAATTTGTTACTGTAAACATCTTACCTAAGGCTATCAAGACTTGAATGTTCATGAAGGTTCTATGTAAATAAAACCCCGAATATCTTGTCTTTCATAAGAGTCAAAGAAAATCACGAAGATTATTATATACTATTTAATGACGTCATCCTGTGTCGAGAAAACATGGTACAAACATCGTTGGAAAACACTTTTTTTATAATAAATAAATAGATAATTATGTCTGGTATTTGTGATATTACCGTAGACTTAAGATTATTGTCAGGTTGCAAGGTTACAAATAATTATATACCTATAATAGATATTAGAATTTATGATCGTACTGATTGATATTTTAACAAAAAATGAATTCTCATTAATCAATCGAGTCGATAAATCTAACAAAAAAACTAGATATTTTGCAATATATTATATTGATAACGTTAGAGTTATTTCCGTGTTTAAATTACACCAACTTTAGAAACAAGATGTAATTATCTCTCCATCTCATCAGAAGTGGTTAAGTGATGTCACTAACATACGAAATTTGTCAACAAAACAGTCGCTGGTGAATATCATCAATAAAAAAGTTGAGAAGTGTATCATGAAACACTCGCAATAATGGCGAAATATGTATAGTGCTCTTTAGGCATTCAGTCACTCTCCTTACTAGTATAATAATTCGGGGTGCATGAAAGGAGCCTCCCCGAGTGACGTACACAACGATTTCCTACGTCCGGCGCACCTTGGGCAATTCGCGAGTTCTCCAAAGCGAATTGGCTAATCCTTTCACCACGATGGCAAGTCAAAATAAAATTAGACTCAGCCATCGACACGACGAAGGAGAAGAAGAATAAGAAGAAGAATATACTTCTTCTTCTTCGTAATTAATTATATTATTTCACTGCTACGGTGGTCCAGTGGTTTGCGTATGCGTCGCTCACCGGGTTAGCCAAAGTGTTATTTGTGAACTTGCTGTCAGGAAATGCGCAATAGCAGCACGAAGTTGGATTTGTGCCCGGTGGATGCCGATTGGCTCACTCCCTATCCCATGGGACCTAAACATAACAGGTGAAATGTAGGTATTGCACACCTCTGCCACACCCTTCTGGGTAATATAGGCGTGTTATGTTATGTTATATTATTTCAAAAGTAACACAAGTAAAAAAAAAACTACAACTAAATCATTTAAAATAATAATTATTGTTTTTCATTTTCTATTAGAGTATCGACACATTCCGATGCTAAAACTACTTCGTGGATATTTGTGTTACAATCAATACATAGTGGTGGAACATCGTTGGTATACACTCGAACAACCACTTGGCACTACTAGCGACCTGTGATCTAGTAGCTATGCCATTTACTCGGACGGAGTTTCCATTGGAGTACCGATACATTCCCATGATAAATGAATTACTACTTCGTGGCTGTGTTACAGTGTCTAATAATGATGAGTGTGTAGTTATTCTTATATAAAAAATATAGAATCGATTTTAATGAAACTTTGTGGTACTTAATGCAAAATATCATCGATATTATTGAATTTGAAGCACAAGTTTGTACTAAATGGTACCTAGTTAGTCGTAAAACAAAATCTTTTACTAAAGGCATTCACCCGAAAGCTTAGTTAAGAGCTAAAAACTTCTAAACATCATTTTTGTAACCTACTTTTTGACAAGCCCAAGCAATTTTGCTTCATTTTCATATTCTTGTTGTGTCTCTTCCGTTGACCAAACACTGGCTCACTTGGACCACAGTATATGAATACTAAAATTCTATGTGACGAGGCCTGTCCTGTATTCATGGCCGTTTTCTGTAGGCTGTGTTGTTTCTTCAACCTCACCAGGTATATAGTACAAACCTTAGGGTATCTCATAATTTTAATCGCTTTTGGTTGACGAAGTAATATTATGTCCATATGTTGAAATCCGTATAGACAGTTGTTTGAGTTTATTTCAAGCTACTATGACGCTTTTTTTTTAAACATTTATGTTAATTTCTTTGAAAGCAATTTCTCAAATACCATACAACTTTCCAAGCTTGGCAGTCGCGTACAAATTTGAACCGTTCATTAGCAGAAAGTTTTGTCAGTGCACTGCATAATATTCATACGGAGATACCGCTACCTATATCACGACTATCTTCAGTGATATCAAAGTTGTGCATGTAGGGAATTTTAAGGCGATTACACATTAAGTTGGAGTAGGTATTGCGGTGCAAGTTGTGATTGCGTCCTCGGCAAGTTTAAGCTGCGTTCACGGGATCCGTTTTGTTTGCGTGCGGTGGCACGGTGGCAGCAGCCTTTGTGAACGTCTGTGTCGTTCGTTTGCCATCCACTCGCCCGTCGGTGTACCGGCTGCAAAATTCGACGAGGTTTGCTTCGTGTTGATTTTTACGTCGAGTGCTGTGGGACGTTGATGAAAGTGTTATTTCAAGCGGTCATAACTAGTAACGGATTACAGTTATAACGTATTAGAAGGGTTGGATAGTTAAACCTTATTCGTTATTTGCAAAGACAAAGGCTTTTACAAGTCTGGATAAAATTAATCATTGTAAAATTCAGAACTCAACTGACGAATATTAGGTTAGGAATCTGCCCAAGACATTGCTAGCTAACATGTTATTCTCAAATAAATAAATAACTAATACCTCTTTTAGTTGCTTTCAACTAAGTCTCAAAACATCGCAGAAGATCCTAGTCGAGTGTATCGTATATCTTATGACATCAAATATTGTAAACTGACGACAAAATGCTTTGCTAAAGGCAAAAGCGATAATCTCTGTCGTCTCAGAGCTGAGTTAGACACCTTCAGACTAACGAAGTTCTTATAATCCCCCCGCGCCCCGTCACACCCCCTGTAATCGAGTTATTGCCTTGCATCCCATGTCTTACTCCACGGTTCTAATGATCTACGATTTTGGAGGTAAAAATCTGATTTAATGAGGTTTGAAGTGTTTTCTTTTGAACTTTGGTTTTACAAAATTACAACTAGGTATACCTAGGTATTTTTTTAGTTAGTATTGTAATGTAAGGTTAATTAATATAGTTTACAGATTTTCTTAAGTCGGATCAGTATACCCAGATTATCCAGCACATACATACGCAATAAAAAAGATTTTATATTTAAGATTAAACATTTAATTCCTAGAAGGTATACATACCTACGTTGGTTATTATGATTATATTAACCAACTTCTTGTCAATTTCGTTTTAGCCAACAAATTTGGCTAAAAGTGTATACTAAAAATAGAGCATGTAAAAGGTTCCACCGTTACAATTTAAATTGACCAGTAAATTCAAATCGTTTATTAAAATGAATCTGTGCAACTATTTGCGTTTCTAAAATTATGCGCCTAAATCGTTTAAACGATCAATTTGTTGGCATGTTACAGTCTGCCACAGTTAATCAATTATTATCAGAAAACATTGATTTTTGATTCTTGTAGTAATTGAATTCTTCGGAGCTCAAGTTTACAAAATTAAATAAAAAAGGGTAATTTGTGTATTATTTATGCGTTTCTACCGGGAACTCTCCGGTGGCGAACGAAACGTAATCGCCGAGAAATTGCGCCGACTACGCCGCGATTCACCCATCCATATTATATTGACAGTTAAATGAAATTTAAGTACTTGGTATTTTAATAAATGTGTACGGGGAATTAAATGTAAGTATTGTCATATTAAACATATTGATTCTATGTGCAGTACAATGTTCTCGTCGAGACATCCTCTCTACAATGCATTCCTAATCTATTTTATTACGTAGCATTCACAACATATTAGTCCATGAAAGTTGCACTACTTTTGAATGTTTTCAATAATAAGTTTTAAACCTAGTAAAATGCAAATAGGTGTTTGCATAACGAACGTAGGTGCAACGGTACTCCCAGACTGTCGCAGCCCGACTCATGACAAATAGGAGAGAGTGTGTTTTAAAGGGCCAGTCGTTTTCAGCATAGAAAAACATAATTAAAACAAACTGTTTTTATATCCAACTACTTTTTTATTGTAGTAGGTTTATCTGTACATGTTATTCAATTAAAATAAAATAGATAACAACACATAAATTATATAACATATCAAATTTAAATAAAAATAGTAAATAGGCTTTTAAGGCATGCATGTCATGAAAGAGTCACTTTGTCTCATGAAAGTGCCAATCACATATTTAACAGACACAAAATTAAATTTGCCTAATGAAACACGTATTTAAAGTATTTCATTAGGTAAATATAACTTTTTTAGATATCCCTTACACAATTTATGTGCGAGGATAATCAAATTAATGAAAAACTTACCTACCTCAATAAAAAATTTAGCTTTCATATTTATTTTCAACCGTAATTAATAAACTTTTTTGAATACTATAATAACCTTATAAAATCTGTATCAAACCAAACTGTTCAGTAACATTATCATCTAAATATGTGAATATTGTGTAATGAGACAACATTTTGACACTAAAGCGTTAGGAATCATACATATATAAGTATACAAACAACTGGCTTCTTTTAACAAACAATTTTATAAAATAAAATTGCGTGATTAGAAATTAAATATTATATTCAAGTTATTACATTTTAAGTATTTACATTTTGTAAATATCATGTTATTGTAGGTATGTATTAAAGTGGGTAATTTAGTTATAACAACAAAACAAAATAACCTTTTTTACAATATATAAAACGGTATGTTTTTTTATATGAACTTTTTGTGTGTCTAAATTTCAATACTGTACCTACCTTCATTTATTTTCGTAAAAGTATTAAATATTTGTGCGTGACATCTTTCTAGGAACTCCTTAAATAGAGTAAAATTAGACTTTGGTAAAAGTCGCTAAATATTTGTTAAAAACCGCATCGACTGCTCCTTCGAAGCCTGGCTCTAGCATCCACACTCTCCCCTACATGATACATGGATGGGAAGGCCGTAAGCATTCTTTATGCTAAAATTAATCTAAACTACAACCCTTAAATAGGGGGCATGTCTCTTTCACAATAATTAATCAAGCCCAAGTCCCAAGTGAATATAGATACATAAAAAAGAAATGCATTCCAAATGAAATCAATCAAAGCTCACAAATTGCTCAAGTAATAAAATCGTGTTTAGTTAAAACTTTGCACTAACACGGCGTTACTAATTTTTCATTTGGCGATGTCGTGACTGGGAGGGAATCACTGCTAAAATCAACTACGAAGCAATTTCTTTGTTTAATAACAATCAACTGTTTGAGGAATGTGTTTTGCTAGTACTAATGAAAACCAAATTTATTTACTCGGTGCCACCAGACAGGGAGAGCTGTGGTTGTTGGTGATAGGATTCCGTAATATTTTTGTATTGTAGCATTTTGGACTTTACATCGTTTCTTTATATAGTCAAAACCATCACTTATTACCGATGAGTGCCAAGCTTCAGGTTGACAGCTGGCCAAAAGAATGTGGCATATTATTTTATTTTATCTTCTCCTACGCCTATTGGTCATTTACATTTAGTACCGTCTATAGCGATCTTAATTATACGTTTTGTGTATCACTGACGTGGTGAAAAGGTAGATAGCCCCTGTCAAAAATAAGCAGATATTAGAGCTTATCTTCATAAGCTCTAATATCTGCTTATTTTTTAATGTCAACGTCTGGAATACACTCGAGGCACTCGACTCGATACTGATATATCTGTCTCACATTAATAACAAATATGCTGATATTCTGAAATATATATAGAACCATAGAGTGACTACAGCGCTAGAGGGGTATAGCACAGACTGTTTCGACTCTATCACTTGTTAATTGTCAACATAAAAGTGTAATTAAACTTATATACATTTATGTACAAATTAAATTAAATTAATAAATTAAATTAATAACTACGTATCTATTTTTTTTCTACGAAAAGTATATATGTATTAGTATCAGTTATTCTAGTACCCATAGTACAAGCTCTGCTTAGTCTGGGACTAGATGGCGTTGCGTGTAAGTTGTAAGATATTTATTTATTTATACACACATCTACAATAACTTATAATATGATATTTACACAACTTTATAGAACATCAAAAAACTCCTCCGCATCGATGTCAAAGGGCGACATCGTGCCCGAGAAGGCTGGCAGCATTGCCACGTTGTATGGCAATGCTTATTCTTTGAGCCAAATAAAAACCAGCCTTCTGGTCAAACTTCATCGAATAAATCCACGAAAGATGCATAAGACTATTAATATGGGTATGAAAAAATAAGTTTTAAAGGTCTGCTTAATCCCAATGCTTACCATTAAGAAAGCATATTCTTACAATGCTAAGAGGAAATGCATAAAATCTTCACTGACTTGGTTTCGATTTTTTTTTATCTTGTAATACCGAACAAAATTGAAAATGGTTTTTATATAGAACTTGCGTAACCCAAATAATAAAAATCATTAGACATAATAAATAGGTTTCTAGATAAGACGACGTGTCGCCACCCCGTGCTGACCATTGTTCACTATTACGTGTCAAACATACTAATGCCTATTGCCTTCAATCAATATTATAGCATCAGTTTGAGCTACAAACACTGATTTAAGTTAATACTAGATTTTTAGAATTTTCAAAGTAATAGTATTCAATAGTATTCATATCCTCGATTGCATAAAGAAACAAATAAATTGTATCAACACAGCACATTACAATTATACAATTGTCCGTATTTATCTACTATTTGTGTTACAAAAATGATTAAATAAGTGTTGATGAAATTTCCAAAAGTTCAAAAACCTTAAAACCTCAATAAAGTCAGGGATTAGTTACTAAAGTGAAAAAAATATAAAATATAATAAGTGTGATTTTATTCAAATAAATGAAAGCGAAAAAAACAAAAATAATATAAGAGCCGTTTGTTTGTGGTCGTTCTCGTCCTTTACTTTCAATGTATATGATTATATTTTAATAATATAGAGTATATTATTGTGTACGATTCTGTAAGTTGGGTAAACCAATTCCATTTTTACCGATTTGACAAAAGTCCTCAGTCCAAAAAAAACACTTTTTTTTACAATAGCAATTACAAAATCTTTGTAACGTAATACATCCGATATTCTGGCAAACAGCCCATGAGGGCGGGCTAATGGCAACGAGCACGCGACTCGCACTCACTGTACAAAATGCAATTGGCCATCGACTGCCCAACTTGTTTTTTTCTCAATTTTTATTTTTTAATGCCATGGTGACAAGTCCCTTGAGTCGATATTGAAGCACGGTGTTGCCAACAACAATATTATAAGCCAAAAATTCTGTCCTCATATTTCACTTCTAAGTAGAAGCCTTTTGTATACGAAACTGAATCGTGGTTGCGTAGCTACCTCTAAGAAATTTTACCTTTAGAAGATCATTACACGTCAGAAAATGTATGATTGTAGTTTTAGATAAAGAAATTGTTCTACATTCTCACACTGGGTAAATCAAATGTATTATATATTCTCTTGGTTTTGAAAGAAAGAAATTAAAGAATAAATGCCGGTTCAACTTGATAAAGGTCACATAAAAAATTCTCTAAATAGTACTCGCATTAAACAAATAGTGAAATTTTGATAATCATGATATTAAAGTATTTTTAATATACATGACAAAAGTCTACTATGACAAAACATAGACATATTTATAAACACTGATACCTTCTTATCAAATCTCCAAACGACTCATACGGGAAACAAAGTTACATGTACACCAAAATTGACGTATATTTTGATGAAACTTTTCAACAACTTTAAATTGCAATTTTTGTAGTTGCAGTACCTGGTATGTTTCCATTAACATCTGCCCGTTTCCAATTTAACTTTTTAACAAAAACAATGTACTGTTTCTGTATCAGCTTTATGTTTGATCATTGCAACAAATTGCAAAATAGTAAGATAGTCAAAAAAGCATTTTAGTGTTATGAATGAATAATATTTAAAATTGATTTAAATAAATATATTTCTGAAAGATTTGTGATTTTGGCGGGTAATCTTTACGAGACGAACTATCGATAAAAGTTAGTACACAAGTGTGTCCATCGCAAACACTCAAATAATGCAGTCTCTATTAGGGAATATAGACTGCATTATGTGAGTGAATATGACACTAAGGGTTGTGTCATGTTTCATAATACGCCACCGTTGATAAGGAAAAATGATAACAGCAGATACTGATGATAGACAAAATCTAAAAAATATTGTTAAACTTTGTCCGTTACAAACGTGCTAACCATCACGTCAAAAATATGTGACAATGCTACAAGTGCGAGTGAGATGTCCGAAGCAAAAGGAAAGGTCTTATATTGTGTTTATTTATTTTTGTTTGTTATCCATTTTTCACGATGAAATTCCTGCCATCTTACTAGAATTGACGTAACGTAAGTAAACAACACAACACATTCACTTGAGGTCCCCACCAATAAACTGTCCTAATTACTGCCTTACCCTACCAACTAATAGTTCTTCATTACATAAGTACCAATGAAAATTTAAACGGAATAGACTGGACGCCATCAAACCTTTCGGATACATCTCCGAACCACATCCTGTTTTAAGATGTTTCTAGAATTATTAACTAAGATTTGACGTAACAAATACCAAGTTTCACTTATAAGGGATTAGGGTAACGTGTTCCGGTCCGAAGCCCCTGGGATATGTTATTGTTTTGCCTCGCAGCTTCGCAAATTTTGACTAAGGGAGATGTGAATAAACTTGTATTGCAAAATGGGAACGTGCTATCTTTGAAATCTGAAGCTGTTTGTTTGTGAATTGCCTGATGTGTTTGTGAATAATTGATGTATGGGTATTTCCTTCTTATCAAAGGGTATAATAGTATCACAAAATAAAGAATTTTAGCTTTATTTGTCGAGCCCGGAAAATCTAGCTACGAAAACTGCTACGTCGTAGTGCTACGAATGAGTGTAAATCTATTTGCACTGCCTACAAAATTAATAAGATAATATTTAGCCATGTAAAAATGTTTTTTCATTCAAATTTGTTTTGAGGCACAGTATAAATATGATCCAGAACTCTGACTCGATCTTATAACTTGAAATAACAAAAGATAATCACGGCTGCCCACTTACTGTATTTTATTATCATGTAAAAATGGCTGCCGAATACCCAATACCAGTATAAACTCGCATAGCAAGGAAAGCCTATACAACGCGAGACCATCTTAAACTGGACATGTATAGGTTGATGTGTAGCCGACTGTACCTAACTTGAGCTACCATCATTCTTTTTTTTTAATTCGTCCGTCACAGCGGCGCATCCCCGTCTTTTGTTGGTCTCTTTACTGCGTTCTTCTCTGCAAGGTGTAGCTGTAGGCACGTGACCCCTTGCGACCAATTCTATGAAAATAAACTACTCGGTACATATATTTACCCTGTCTGAGGTAATTATTTAAGATAAAGAGAAACACAAAACCCTCATATTGGCATCTTATAAATTATCATCTACACAAAGTAGCAAAGCACTTATAAAGTCTAGAAACATAATTTCATTTAGCAAATTTACTTTTATTTTCATTTTAAACACTTTAACATTTTACTTGCAATTGGACTTTGCGTCTACTCTTTGTGTCGCTACAATAAATGAGTTAAGATATGACTTTGCTTTAACGTCAATTTCCTTTTACGTTTAAAACGCCTGTAAGTTTCCAATCAATTTCCACGTCAGACGATCATACTCTTGCAGTCTAAATAAAACAGAAATTGATTGTTACCCCTTTGGGCTCGGCTTCCGTGCCCGTCTGGTTGGCCCACTCATACTTATTAAAGATCACTATCACGGGAAGGTGAGCTATTAGTTTCCCTTCTTCTCATTAAACCCTTTCGATATTGAGTTTTGTTTATCAATTTCATTTTGTTTGCTGATCGTTTATATTCATTTGTGGTATCTGATTTGCAGTTTATAGTTTAGTTTGTAATGGAGAGAGGGTGTTTGATTAGGAAACTTAACTTGTATCAAAGAACGGGTTTTCATCATTTTAAAAACTTAAATGCAATACTTTATTTTTAGTCACATATTTTCGATACTTTATAGATTAATGTTTTCGTCACAATGATTTTGATGAAAATATGATAATATGACTCGGTATAATGACATGTCCTACTGTCATCTAATGTCATTTGGACAAAAATGTGTAGCTGGAGTTTGAATTTTGACTTGTCAGAAAACTAGCTAAAAATTATCCTTATTTCTGAACTAAATGTATCCTAATAACAAAAGCTTTAAGATTATCTGTCTAATCTCATATTTTTTTCGATAATAATCATTAATTGAGAAATTATAATGCGCTCATTAACATTCAACGGCTAATCATAGTTATGTATTCACACAATTATTCCAGTCTCAGAGTTATTAGATTAGACACGGTCGTTTGTCACTAATTGTCGACCTTACATTACACAAAAGCAGGGCCTTATATATTCATAGATTTGAATAAATTAGTAAGCCTTTTTTACTATCGCTACTTTGTTGCCGATGTGAATACATTGTTAATCACCTTTGATTCTATCTACTTGTGGGGTTACTGGTATGTGGCTAACGCTGGTTAATCTAATTAGTTCTACTATTATTCAATTTAATTGATATTCCATACAAATTTTAACATTTTATTGGTGGCTTATTTGTGTATGAAGGCTGGAATGCATTAATATTATTTCATCAATAACTTATTGTTGGCGAATTATTTTACAATAAGACCTTCGTTGATAGTTTAGTTTAGTTTTTCTATTACAAAGAAAGCCTACTTAATATGTTCTGTCTTGACCAACTGTGTTGTATCATTTTGCTTTGATTTTGTTTGTTCTTGTATTTTCTTTGGGTTGTTAAATAATATAAAACTATAAAAAGACTAATTGGCTCATTTACACTTTCGGCCACCCGCTCGCTATTAATTATCATGAGGCATTTATCATATAACAAATAATTTTCCATTAGTAATGGTCTAAAATTATATTCGTTTGAGCACAAATTATAATCACGACAGTGTCATGTATGACTTTTCTCAACATAAGTCTTATTTAAACTACAATAAAACTGGTTGGTCTATGACGTGTTTCACACCATCGTCGACGTAAGAATTTTGGTAAAACAATAGTCTGGCTTAAGACTGTCGTGCCTAAACAAAACTGTAAATCTTGGTTTACAAACCCACACGATAAAATCCAGAAGTTTCTCGAATCACAAGCGAATCAAGTATAACATACCTATTTATAACCGGTACTTACTACAGAGCCACTCCTCGTACGACAGCATACATGCAAAGCATCACATAAAATTAAATGGCATATAGGTCGACCAGGTAGCCATGTAGGTCGACTAATGCCATAACCCAAGTATGTATATCGTCCAGCGACTTTTTGCCGCGGGCCCGACATCGGCGCTCAATCGAATTATCTTGGCTGCCACCATCCAAGCAATAAATTAAGAATTAGCACGAAGCTGATTATTTTAAAACATGCATAGGGATACCCTTTCTAACGAGATTTCGTCCCGCCGGTCGCCCGTCCGTGAGCTATTGCGATATTGAAACTAAATAGTCAATTAAAACAATATTGGGGATGTTTGGGCAGAGGAAGTATACGATTTCAGTCTATACCTGTAGCACATTAAATCAAAAAAAGACCGTCTTCAACCCGAAACAAAAGTTGTACTTTTTAGTCTGTACATGAGAACCCCCTGATATAGTGTCATACAAAGCTCTCCACTAAATTAAAAGTGATGCAGTGCGATTTTCACGGCAAGTACGCAGCAAATCGCCCTCCCCGAGTGACGTACACAACGATTCTCTACGTCCGGCGCACCCTGGGCAATTCAAGAGTTCTCCAAAGCGAATTGGCTAATCCTTTCACCACGATGGCAAGTCAAAATAAAATTTGACTTAGCCATCGACACGACGAAGAAGAAGAAGAAGCTGATCCTTTAATGGTTAAAGCTCAGTTGTCTACACCTATCCATAGTCTGATAAATGCATGTGACCAATATAACAAATAGAGTGTAAACTATATCGTGACGAAGCCGCTTACCAGTGTTTCAGCACATAATGCTGAGACCATGAGTGAAAAAAATGACATCGGAAATTTAATTTTTACTTATCTCAAAATTGGGCTTAGTAAAATTGTACACAGCATCAGAAATTTATGAGAATTAGCTTGTGCAAATACTTATCAGTGATTACGAACATAATTTTAATGCTTTAGATTTGAACATTTTTCATCCGAAAATTCTATTGGAAAATAACAAAGTTCACTAGGAAATTGGGATATTCTAGGGTAACGTTACTCTTCCATAATCAGTCAGAATCATGTACTGAATCACTGGAGCGACTTCGTCATAATGTAATTTACACCATGTATAAAATGGTACATACTTTCCTAAATTCGGCAAAAGCAATTTAAAGCAAATAAAAACCATTCATTTGTTAATAACCTGCAAGCCATTGGAAATAATGGATCACCCATTTATAAAATGATAATTTTACCTCAAATTATTTGCTTCTACCTCCAAAAATCAATTAATCTAGGTGGGAAATTAAATTTTCTGAATCTGGGGAGTATTATTTAAGTATAATGATTGTAATACACATTTTAATGATGATCATTTGCCCGGAGCGTGCCTACATTTTACTATAATTTGCGTTCGGTAAATGAACCGCGTTTATGCTAACGTTTGAATGTGGACACTTAAGAGAAAGCTTTGGAGAAAAGATTTGTAAAAAATAGCCTGCCTAATATTAAGAAAAAAATTACGACTGTCTGCTTGTCCGTTACTGCACTAAAACTATCTTTATAATAAAATTGGAGTAGATCAACGTTTTTGTAACACAGTTCTCTTCTGTCGAAGATTTTTTTTTTTGAGACTTTGGAGAACCCGCGAACTCTGTGCCGCCTTAGAGTCAATAACTGAACAGATTTTGGATTTGATTTAGTTTAATTTTTTATTAGAATAATATACGTTTTGATATACCATGTCATTTACGTTTTGTTATACTACGATTTATGTCACGTCCTATCACGTCCCACGTGGACATGGGAACGGGATAAAAAGTATTCTTTGTCCGTTTCCTGGTTCTTGAGATATAAATAGTGTAAATAACACGACTTTCTTTTATATAATATAGTTTTATGAATCTGTGATTCGGCGCATTGTAATAATGACCGACAAAACGACTGCTTATAGTTTGCTAAATAGGATATTATTACATCGCGCCGAATGCATAACCTCCCCTTTTTAGGGTTCCGTAGTACCTACAAGGAACCCTTATCCGTTTGCGAGATAATTAACTTTAAAGAGCAAATTTTTGTTCGAGTAGGGTGTCCCCCCCCCCTCTAAAAGCTAAACTACTGGATCCTAAAATCTGAAAAAAATTGTGTCGGTAGTACATGTAATGAACTTTAAAGGAAAACTATAGCGGATAAGTTCACTTCATTAGTTCAAGAGGAATAGGGGTCCGAATTGTCAGATGCAGTTACTCAGAATATTTCGTTCAAAATTCTTGAAACATAAATAAACATACATAATACATATATAAAATCACGCCTTTATCCCACGGAGGTAGGCAGAGACGATGGAACGCCATGTGCTTCGCTCCTTACATACTTCTTTCGCTTCCTCAACATTCATACATCTCGTCATACGTGCTAGCTGGTTTCGTGTACTACAAACATTTCCTTTCTGAAGGACGCCATTTAGTTAAAAAGTAAAATTAAAAATATTTTTCTATGGAACCCTACTGCGCGTGGCCCGACACGCACTTGGCCGGTTTTTTCTAAGTTGGTCAAACGCCTGGTAGAGGAGATGTTGCCAATTCCGGCAGGAATTATATGTATCTCAAAAAGTTGCTTAGAAGGGGTATAAAAATAGCATACTTTTGGTGAACATCCTTCCATTGATGGCAGTGTAAGCGATATCACACTACAAATCTTTAAATTTCTTAGCTTTGTTTTCTATAATTTCTCCCGCGACACAGGAGTTATTCCTAGTGCGGGCGTCGTTTTTTAAAAAGAAAAAAAAAAAGAAAATTGCATGTATTGTACATATTAACCTTTATCATGAGTCTATTCTAGTTAGTCTAGTGAGTTTATTCTACCTATTGTTATACAATCTTTATTAAAATCCGTAACGTAATTTATTTGAATTAATCGCACAAACAACTGCGCCTGAATGAATAGATAGAGCAATATCAAAGTATAATAGTCAGTAAGTATGACACTTGAGGTAACCAGTTTATTAAAACATATGTTAAATCTATTTTTTTTATGTTATTACAGACAATAAAAGTACAGACGGATAATTTTCTTTGGACGTTGCAACTTCTCATTTAAGTATTTTTTAAAAACTTAAAACAGGTTTGTTGCATGAAGTCGGATTGGTTTTATCTCAGCGTAATTAATTTATTATTTAAAACAAGAATAAGATTGGCCTTAAATCATTGTTAGCTGAAACAAAATATGTCCGTTTGCAAATAATACGAAAAAAGATGAAAGATTGGTTTCATATAAAAGAGCTAAGTAGTTTTTTATATTGGACGGACTCTTAAGGAATTAGGAAGATGGGCGTCAACAAAAAACCAGACTTTTGTAATCATTGCAAACAAAAGTTGAACAGTGTGATAGTATTTATTTAGGTTATATGATTAACAATTAGTATGACTTTTAGCTAAATAAAGATTAAAAAAAACAGTACAATAATCTACAGTCAGTGGTGATCATATAATAATATATGAACGTGTATTTTAGAAATGATTTCATAGAAAGCATGTTACGAATAATTCTGTAGTCTTATTAGGTACTAAATAGCAAAATGTTCATTTAGCTAATGAACATTATACAACCATTTAAAGTTACTACTAACCTAGGTTCATTGGCATTTCAGGCTTTTCCTATTGTAAAAATGTAAGTCAGGTCTACAAAAGGACTTGTCATTTATCGGGGGCAGGGTGCGCTTGCACCTCCCCTTTTCCACTACCCACCACTCACCTTCTTACCCTATCCTCGCCTATTCTAGAGCCCCTGCAAGTATTGTTCTATTTTTACCTTGTTTACGCAGATATGATCTCAATGCGCTTATAAATACCGGCAGCCAAGAAAAAAGAAAATGAAACGAGAAAAAAATATAGTTTTCTTGTAGGGCAAATAATCGGGCACAAAATGGTATCGTGACAAACATCCATGCTTCAAAACGCCTACGGTAAATCAACGGGCAATGAAATCCAATTACGAACACAAAAAACTATTAGTTTCCTGCCATACATACTCATGTGTGTGTATACATGTGTGTGCATGAGTGAAATATTGTAGTAGGTGAGATATTTTTCAGTTCAGGTATTTTCAGAAGTGCTGGGTAGTATGTAAATTGGGTGTAATCTGGGCAAATTTTCCTTTGTTTTTATAATAATAACATAATCACCGTATTAAACAAGACCTGATGCTAGTTTAGTAGCAATGCCTTCTCATTATTATTATTATTCAACTATGGCAAGAGCTATTTGTATTCATTTTATTTTTGATAATATAAATAAAAAATATAAATATTGCCGTACGATTGGTAAGTTCAAACATGGGCAGAATTTCTTGTATTCGATGGTCCATGTCTAGTGATCTGTTACTAGTATCTGCGTGTATTACTTGCTAATTATCTCCTTAACTAGGTACTCCAAAACTTGTTTGAGTATACACAACAAACAAAATAGACACTGATGTGCTGCCCTTAATTAACCTCCGGAGGTTAATTATAAGTTATACATAAAACTTAAGGACCCGGGTCCTTAAGTTTTATGTATAAGTTTGAATTAAGTTTCAACTGCAGTAAACCCGTAAATTTAATGTACATAATATTAAAAGCATCAAAAACTACAGTCATATAATAAAATTATTGAATTTCGCAATTTAATATTGGCTCGCTCGCTCACCGTTGGCCGTAATTACCAATGCGGATCCAATTCATCATTCTTTATTACGAGCACGAAATTCCATGTAAATTTCATGCAAGCCCGATATATCCAGCGAATGAGTTTCGATATATCGCAAAAATCTCCATTTTTTGTGTTTTTGTTGCAACGTAACAGGCATTTTAATGACATTGAATTTTGCAGTTACAAACAAAATCGTTTAGATAATTACTCACTTGAGCTTTTTGCAGGTAAAGACAGTTGCTACTTATCATATCTTTGTCTGCACGTTTGGTGTAGTGGTTTAAGCAGTCGCCTCGCCGCTCTCCACTGCACTGGTGTTGTGGGTTCGATCCCCACATGGGACAAATCTTTGTGTGATTCGCAAAGATTTGTCCTGAGACTGGGTGTGCTTGTGTGAGTGAATGTGTGTATTTGGCCTTGTCATTGGGACCATTGGATAGTGTAATTGCTTATGGCGTTCTATCTAATGTAAAAAAAAATCCAATATATCTTGTCATAAAACTTTATGAAATGTGTAAGTAATTAGTTTAAAGGCCCAATTTCACAGAATAATTTTATTCGCAGGATAAGCCAATAGCACACTTAAATGAAAATGATAGCTATGCTCTTTATTTGAGTGCTACTTGTATTACTTTTTTATTCGGTCAGTAGCATTTTATGGGGTAGATAAGAGCTATCCGAAACTTCTTAAATTGGCTCTAAGTCTATGTTCATCAAAATCATAGTTCAAAAAAACATGAGTGCATAAACGAAAAAAAATATATATATGCTACAATACAGTCATTACCAAAACCTTTAAATATCCCAGAGTTTACACATAAACTTAGGTGAAACTAATTGTTCGTCCAGCTTTTACGGAAGTGCATTGAGGAAATGATAAGAACTTTTAACTTAAGAAGAATCAAGCATCAAAAATTGTATTACCCATAAAACAAAAGAAATCACAACACTAACATAAATCTGCCCACCAGCTGCCAGCCAAAGTATACAACTTATGCGTGTATTTTTCCTCAACAAAATGACTTTCAAAACGATTGTCTCAACATAAACAACGGCCCCCGTTCCACTGAAAATGTCATTAATGTCTGAGTGAAATTCGGGGTCTAATCTCGTCACTGCAAAGCTTATTACATTTATACAACAGAGTAATCTTCGAATAAAGTTTTCAATAGAAAATGTTGACTCATTGAGGATTGCGAACCCTTGCTCGCTGAAAGAACTCGCTTCGCTCTACCATGCCTCGGTTAGGGGTACTATTGAGCTGTCCTGACAACATTTTATTGAAAATTTGACTGGCGACCCAAACCTGAAGCAAAACAAATGATGTTTTATCGATATATTATTATGTAGTTTAATTCTATCAAGCGAAGGTCGAAACTATGCATTAAGATTGGCTGTCAAAATGTATGCTGAAGTGGTTATGTTGCAGGAGACACGGCTTTAGTTTTAAATAAAATAAAATAAATAAATATCACACTACACACAACACCATCTAGTCCCAAACTAAGCAGAACTTGTACTATGGGTAATAGAATAACTGATACTAATACATATATATACTTCTCTTTTGTAAATAAATACATAGAAACACCTCCATGTTCATGCACACAAAGATTTGTCTGAAGCGGGAATCGAAATATAGCTTAGTAATCAAGTTTGAGGATAAGAACTACTCGTACTACTACTTTGGTCTAAAATGCCTGTTAAGGTTTAGCCCTTAAATTAGAGGCACAACAGACGTAATAATGTAGTATTGCTTCTCTATATATCGATGTTAATTTTGCTCCATCAACCAAATACGTATCTAAAAAAATAACTGCAAAATCCTATGGACTACTCCATCGTTCACGAATGTTTTAATGTCTTCAAGAATTTTGTTGGCGATGACTCGACATCGCGACTCGAATCTCGCGTTTGTGTTTGCTATTAATCAAATTTCGAGGTTCCTCTGAAAATCATAACTTATCAAAGTTATACTTTCAAATTGTCAGTGTCATTTAATTAGAAATGTAATCAGGATTTAGGAGTTGAGGCGGTTTGTCAACTCGTACTAATGCAATGTAATACTTGCATGATAATAATAATGTATTAAGTAAATAATAACAATTATAA
The DNA here is from genome assembly GCA_905147285.1 of Hypena proboscidalis. Lineage (NCBI taxonomy): Eukaryota > Metazoa > Arthropoda > Insecta > Lepidoptera > Erebidae > Hypena > Hypena proboscidalis. The sequence continues at coordinate 8,099,237 of LR990132.1, forward strand.
TGACTTGATGAATTCCTATAGATTAAAGTAAGGCCATTCTAATAGGTAACATTTGACAGTTCATTTACGCTAAGCAAAGTGCTACTTATGTACATCAGGGGCCCTACCCTTGACGCTCGATCGTGTTCGGGATTTGAGATTGGGATCGAGATTCGTACATTTGGCACTCTTGAACGCAACACTAGCGCACGATTAGAATCGAATTAAGTGGATTTTTTTGGAACTAAACGAAATCGACCTAACTCGATCGCATCACTTTTTGGCACTCTTGACGGTATTTTGACATTGACATATCGACTTGGGGATCGAGTTATCGAGCCAAATCTCAAAGTTACAAAAACGCAACTTTTACGGAATCGAGTTCACTTGTTGTGATAGTTTTTAATACTTTACAAAGTGAATAAAGTAAAAATAATGGCACGTTTAGCACTTATAAACGATATACTGGATAGTAGCCATGTATTTGATGTAAGGTAAAGGCGAAGGGCTAAAGTTTAGTATATGGACCGTCGAGTTGGGCAACCAAAATTTTTTTGCAGAAAGGCCTAGGCCTATGGAGTCTTTCTGCAAAGTTTCAGGCTGCGGAGATTCTTAGTTTTTTTTTAAAAAATAATCAAATATCCGAAATTTTCACTACTAAAATGTCATTCGCGGTGACGTTTGACTTTCCTACGTTTAGTTTCATAACTTTCATACTAAGAACAATAAATTTATTTAATAATGTTTATTTTTATTGTATATTCCTGTTTAATAAATACACAAATTGGTGTTAATATGAAATAATGCGAGTTTATAACAATAAAAAGTATATTCATGTGTTTTAAATAAATAAAAAAGTGAAATTGTGAAGTAACGAAACGCGCAAATCGCGACGCCATATTGTTTTGTCAGTATTGTCAAATGTCAACTTCAGTCATCGTTTCGTTTGTGAATCGACTTTTATTAATTTAAGCATCATTTAATTTTATCAAAAATTCATTTTTTAAATTAGTAGGTTAGGTTAGGTTAGAACTGCGACCATAACAAAGCACGAGCCGAGCGAGCGAAGCGAGCGTGCCGCGGCAGCGGTCGGCGAGTGCTAGAATCAATCTGTGTGATACTCTGACCCCTTTCTGAATCGACTTTAATTCATTTGAGCATCATTTAATTTTATAAAAAAAATACATACTATAGTTTTAGCATGAAAAATGATATTATGGTTAAAGTTTAGTATAAGGACTGTCATATATTTTAAGTTAGCCTAACCTCCAAACATATTTTTTCATTTTTCTCAAAAATGGGGGGGCTCCGCACCCCCCCCTTTTGGGGGGAGATTACCTACCCCTCCCCTCCCCCCCTCCACCCCTCCGCACCCTCCAATTCAACGGTCCATATACTAAACTTTAACCAGGCGAAGTTTAAGAATAATTGCGCGTTACACCGGCATCGCATTCGCCATGAGTGACACCGAATTTAAACAAAATTAAAGGGTTATTAAGGCAGTTTCTGAAGAAAATTATCACGATTTGTAGCCCTTAATGCATCAGCCTACTCGTCGCAGATATATTACAACTAAATATAAGGTGTGTATTTATCATATCACTTGTTAACGGTGAAGGAAAAACATCGTGAGGAAACTTGTTTGCCTGAGAGTGCCTAAAAAGTGCTCGAGTGAGTGTGAAGTCAACCAATCCGCACTTGGCCAGCATAGTGGATTATGGCCTAACCCTTCTCATCATGAGAAGAAACCCAAGCTCAGTAGTGAAACATGTATTAGAAACAGGCCTACTATTATTTATATAAATATAAGGTTTGATTAACACTTTGTCACTGTAGTATCACGTAAATGCATTTAGAATATAATTTTAATAAGTGTTTTGATTTTAGATTTTAGTGGCACTATCATTTTAGGCCACAGGCGTATCAGCGCCTAGTAGGTGGGACTCAAGGTACTATGATGTCCCAACAATCTGTCTCTAGAGCATTAACGCAAGTGACAGAAGATTTTAATAGTAATACTATTCTGCGGAAGTGGCTGAAGTTCCCAGAAATATGTCAGAAGTGAGGTTTGATTATAAGAAGGAATTTATTTTCTGAATACATTATTATAATTGTTCAATTATATTTGCTATAACCTAAGTTATTCATAATAGAGTCTTAAATGAGCCAAATAAAATATTTGTTTCAGATTTTATGAAAAGTTTACAATTCCAGCAGTTGCAGGGTGTATAGATGGCACTCATGTGGCAATTATAAGACCATCACTGAAAGAGGAGAGATATTATAATAGTAAACATAACCATTAAGGAATGTTCTAATAGTAAGTTTTTAAACTTACATTCTATCTTTCTAAATGATTTGCAATCAACATATAAGTGTAGGCACTGAATTTTGGCATAATGAAATAACTATAATATCTTTTGTAGATTTGTGATGCAGATAAAAATATATTAAGTGTTGACTCCTCTTTGGGGGTGCTTCACATGACAGCTTATGCATGTGGAACCAACACCCTGTTAATGAACATCTTTTAAATTTGATGAATGCTGGCAAAGGAGTATTTTGACTAGGTATTTTAATGTTTAATTTACAGTTTTTTTTCAACTTTTTAAGTCAATTTTTTAATCTAGTGGTAAGCATATAAAATGAAAACATCATAATCATTATCTCCTTGCCAGGTTATTCTGGATACTCTCAAAGGAAATATATGATGACCCCATACAACGTGCCCCTCCGGACTTACCCGAAGCAAATTATAGCAAGCTGCATCAAAATGCAACAGTTGAATGTACAATAGGAATCTTAAAGAACAGATGGAGATGTATTTTCAGTCATAGAGTCCTGCACTATCATCCAGAGAAAGCATCTCTAATAATCAATGCTTGTTGTGTTTTACACAACATGCAACCAAGCACCAAAAGTGGGTCAGAACCACATTGAAGACTGTCGCAGTACTGACAGAGGACCAATTTGTATGCCTGCCAGATGATTGTGGGGTGGCTCCTGATACTCCTGTACTTAATAAATTAATATCCAATACCATATATGACATACCTTTTATTTGCATAATATGAACATCTAATCTGAGATCTCCATGTTGTTGGGCTCAGGTATATATTATAACTGAGTACAACATAGGCATTCCTAATATTACATATATATCATAAAAAATTTACTAGGTATGTATTATCAATCACTTGAGATAAAACTTGCAAAGACTTCATTTAGTAGTAATGATAGCATAGTTGGTTTGTAATGAACTTTGCAATATATGTGTTAAACCATATTAGTTCATATATTTTGGTATTAAGGCACATATTATTTTCATTTCTTTAAAAGCTAGTTTATTATAATAAAATGTATAGAATATTATTTCAGTAACAAAATAAAAGAATGTAATTACTAAATATTTTATTTTGGATACTAAATTAATAACAAATAAAAGATATATAATGCATTAACAACCTTCAGACCGTTTGTTTGACTTGAGATATCTGCTTTGCTATTCTAAACTGCACACTAATACAATAGACCTTAGAATAGCATGGCTTAGAATACTATTTATTATTTTTTTAATTGTCTGACTATTAATTTTAATAGGAATTAAGTAATTATGGTACTAATGAGCCAACAAATAACAAAAATTTTACTACAAGTATTAAAATGATTGGTAATTATTACAATATTATAGCTGATTATTTTGAAATCTCATATCCCCTATTTAACTTAGGATATGACGCGCTTCTGTACATGTAGGAGTAAATAAAGCTTGATAAACCTTTTTGCTTTTAACTTAAAACTCACTGATAGTAATAAAATAATAATATAATACTTATGAGCTTGCATTGAATAAACAAACACAAATTCGACACTCACTTGGCAAGTCAATTCCAATTTGGCGGACTTTTTTGACAGTATATGAAACACAATGACGTTGTCTATTGACCACTCTTACTTCAGTAATATCGTTGAATTACACTAGTAAATAAATTAATATATGTTTAAAACGTGTTTTGTATTAATTTGGGTTAACAAGAATATTAAATATTAAATTTTAAATGGATTTCGCCATTTTTTGAAATATTTATGTTTGGTAGTTATTATTTTTAATTATATGGTCACCCCATGACATTTCGTGTTTCTCGATCTTGAACTCGGTTTCAAATCCGATCACAATTTGGTTCAAGAGTACCAACTATATTCGGATTGGGATTGAAACTGGTTCGGATTGGAATTGGATTGGGATTGGGATTGAAGTCAAGGGTAGAGCCCCAGGAGTAGAGTCTAATTTTCTAAATAAATAATTGTATTAAAAAAAATGATATTGTTTTCTTGAGTTTTATTCCTTTAGCGTAAGGTATATTTTTCTTTGCATAAATGAACTGTTAAACGGTACCTCTTAGATTTGATGGACAGTAAGATACAACTATAATAATTTGAATTATAGTCTGTCCATTCCTTTATTTTCTTTTTGACAGATTACATTTAGGGATGCCTTCACACGTTACTGATTCGATTTGAAATCATAATCGATGTTGTCTAAGAAGAACTTTCAATCGATTAATTACACCGAAATGGTTTTAGTTCATTATTAATTATTCGTTTATTAGTAGTTTTTATTAGATGAAATAAATATACAAAATAATAATATAATAATAATGTCACATACTTAGTCTATGACGGTTTCCTAGTTACCTTTGTTTACATTTTGATATGTCATTCCAAGATTTCGACTTAATTTCTTGCAAATAATTATTCATACTATTAATATATTCTTTTTTAATAAAAAATACAGACAATACACAAAAAAAGTCAATTTATTCTTTTTCATAATGATCGATTTATTTCATTTCACGATTTGATTTATAGTCTGTGGTTGTTTGTTACAAACAGTGAACTTCCCTAAAAAGTGTCACTTGTCAATAAAGTACATTATTATTGTACTACATTAATCTGACAAAAAAAAACGGTAATTCTTAGGCGTGATCTGTCAAAAAGAAAATAAAGGAATGGACAGAGTATAGGTTGAAAGAGACTGAACCACACAGCACGGGGCATCCTAGTGCGGAGCTCAGTGATACTGTCTACCTCAGAACCTTACTATTATTTACTTTTTTATATCAAATTAAATTATAATGAACACGTTAAACGGTTAGACCTTTATTGTATCAAGTTATTTTTCTTAACATCTATAAAATTGATGTTTAGTAGACTTCTTGGCAATAGAAATATGTTTTTTTTTTTATTAGGTAAATCTACATAAATAAAATGTTACTTTGTAATATTGGTTTAAATAATGTTATTTCTATATTCTGGATACTTTTTTTCGTTTGTTTTCGTTTACTTTTTGACCGTAGAGCAATAACATAACATAACTTCACGCCTATATTACTCAAAAGGTTGTGGCTATCGCCATCCATCAGGCAATTCCAACTCCGTGCTGCTATTGTGAATTTCCAGCCGAAATGTTCACAAATAACACTTTGCCTGACCCGGGCATCGAACCCGAGACCTCGCGGTGAAAGGCGCATACACTAACCACTAGACCATCGAGGCAGCAATAACATTTCTATAAAAATCAATATCAAATCACGAATTCTCAGTAAATGTACCAAAACCCTGATCGTGTACAGTGACATCATCGTTATCGAGCAATTTATCCAATTGAATACAATTATTTAACAGTACTGCAACTATTGACCAGAAAAGTATCATTAAAAAATAAACCACGTGCCAAAATATTTTCATAAAAAATGGTAGTACCTTTGGCATTTGCCTTGGGATCTGCCATCGTGCAAACCGCATAGTCATTGCATCGCAATAACCAATTGTGGAGCATATTACGTGTCCTATCACAAAGCCTCGAGCTCTTTCCACAAACATCTATAGATACTGGAATGTGCTACATTTTAAAATATTCGAAGCCGATGGAAAGTTTTAGTGTTTATTTACAAGACGCCACGGTCATTTTTGTCCTTGAAAAGTAATTTAAGTAGTACATTCAGTTATTAAATATTTGTGTTTAGACAGACAAAACTCTTTAAATGCCATATTAATCAAGATGAAAATAAAATGATAAAAGCAGTAGGGAGATTAATATGGTCTCGGTTTATTGGTTCATTTTGTCAATTCTCGAATAAATTTATCGAAAATAGAGCGTAATTCCGTGTAATTTCGTTTAATCATTTCTGCTTCTCTGGTGTGCAGTTAAGTTAGCATTACACAAAATCAATTGGGCACATCTCATTAAATTCAAAGTAAAGTATTTTTTTCACGGTAGGTATGCTTGCTAAATTTAGTAATATTATATACAACTAGCTGTTACCCGCGACTTTGTTCGCGTGCAATTCGATGTTTGCTTGCTATGCCCTCAAAAATTGAGGAACTACCCTAACTTTCAACTCCAAATTTATCCCCTTCGGGAGTGAAATTGCCACAAAAACGATCTTGTTGTTAAATTACGTCATATTAGACACGACCTATGTGCAGAATTCCCCATTTATTTTTTTCCTATAAATACACACCCCCAATTTACTCCCTTAGGGATAAAATACAAAGATTGTGAAAACCGCACCCAATATCATGAAGTAGTTTTGCATGATGCGCGTACGAACACACAGACAGACAGGCAGGCAGGCATACAGGCAGACAGATAGTCACACATACACTAAATTTTATTATATGTATAGATTTCACAAATCATTGAACTTGCATGGTAAATGACCTTTCTAAATTAAATGATTCATAATATCTAAAACAAATAAAAACATTCCATTACGATGCAAGAAATCAGTAAAACGCACCTTTACCTACACCGTGACAAAACTAAATAAATGAACCGATTTTCAATGAAAACACCGTTCATGGTTGGATTCTAATTTAGATCATAATTTCTATTTAGATGAATGGATAAAGAAAAAGTTTATGGTTGAATGAATGAAGGTTTATCAATGGAAATTATTGACGATGCAATGGTGCATTAAATTTTTGTTGCAATAGGCATCCCTTCGTCATGGGTACACTGAACTTCACCAAATTCAAACATTGTCTATTAGTTTTCTTTTAGTAATTGAGTTTACTTAAAATGTTAATATGTTGCACAAAGTTGTATATCTTGAACTGGATGAAATGTGATTATTAGGAACCATCTTCTTGCCTCAGATGATATTATTATAATAATAGCATTAATCAACACACTGATTGCTCAGCATCCAGATATTGATATTTTTTACATAAAGTATGCTGAATTTTTAAAAACAAATCTCAATTTTATTTGCAATATTATGTACATTATTTATGTCGTAATATTGTATACATAACTTAGCTTATTGTGCGTATTGGGTTACTGTTAGCGCAAATAAGATGCTTATTTATTGAATAAATAAAAATATTATAAATAGCAGTCCTACATGTCCCACTGGTGGGTTCAGTCAGGCCTCTTCTCATGCTGAGAAGGGATACATTCATTATTATTTTAAATATTTCACGGATATTTTTAAGTAATATATATATATTTTTTAATGTATAGTGTTTATTAAAATACCATAAATACACAAAAAAGTTTTCTAAAGCGCGTATTTTATTTTATTTTTCAGATCGTGATATTCCAGCAAGTTGTATATCCGTGTATAGATTTTTTATTACTTTGACTGTGATGCGACAAAGTCGTTTTTGCGCAAACATATCGCGACAATGGGAAACGGGCCTTTTGTATTTTTTACTTTGATTGATGATTTTAATTTCCTATTTGGTTCGTTGATTTTGCGATGTGGGTACTCCACGGGAGCAGGTTTTGACTTTACATTTTATTAACGATTCACTATTTTTCAAACCTTGTTGCTTACTGTGAAAAGGTTATTTCATAATTTGAGCACGTTATATAAATATTTCTTTTTCTCTTTACCATATTCCTTTCTCTTGATTTTTTTATTTGTTTGGTACAAATAAAAAAAAATGTTTCATTCAATTGTTTTAATTTAACTGCCGCCATTATTTGTTTAAATATATATAGAATAACTTCAAAAACATAATTTGTGTAGTGGCAACATATTTTATAATGTTTATGATTATTTAAAATAAAGATAACGAGAACAAAACCAATATCTTTATTGATTAATAATTATTACTATACTCTAATTTTACAAACAAAATCGTTAATAAGTGTCAATCATACCACACCAAAAACAATCTTTCCATAGAGAATATGATGTGATATTCGAAATGCGGATGTGACAGGAGTGATTTAAATATGGCGTCGGCGTCATCCCGCCAGTGACGCTGCGGTCGGCCATTTATCACGCTGTAAGCCTCCGTCGATATTATGATCAATGTCATTCCCGCCCAGACGATCCTAACCCGTGTCGTGATGGCAAGGACTTGCTATTCTCAATTGCTATGAAGGAATTGGTATTTCGCTCACTGTACACTCAGACTAAAAAAACGATTATGGACACGACATTAACGCAAATATCTATGCGAAAAAGTATGCCAAAACTCGCGGGAGAGCGAAGGAGTAAATTGTTTTGGCTTTGACAACTAGTTTTATATGAAATGCAAGAGCGGTGCTCTTCCACATTTGGCAGCGGTGGACGCCTGACAATTAGGTACGTCCCTGGCGGTTTTTTATCTGAGACTTTAAAATACGTTAAATAAACCCTTTCCTACAAAAAAGGTACGCAAAAAAATAATTTACTTTATTTGCTACATTCAATAATTATGTTGTTTATTGTTATTATTTGGACCAATTTCCACCAATTCTATATTTTTGCTAAGTAAATCTAGCTACACGTTTACATACTAATTTCGTAGAATCGGATCGGCTAAATAACGTAAATTGTGCGCATATCTCTCACATTTAATTGTTTTTACACCTTACGTATGTACTGATATTTTAATGGTGAACTGCAAATTAATTTAATTAAACAATTTACCTAAGTCTATTTCGTAGGGGTTAATAGTTGTTATTTGACCCATATACCATTATTGACATATCGACACGTAGCAGGGGTGAAGGCGGATCGCCCGCTTGCACACTTTGTATTCTCCCACTCGCCACCTGGGGGTAGTGGCTTTTAAAAAATTCTTTTACGTTTCACTCTATGAGAATATTGCTACTTAGCTATTTTGGTATTAAGTTATCGTAAGAAGAAAAGATAAATCCTCCATTTGCAATTAGGGTAATATTAACTACTTATATGTCAGTTACCGTCCGTCTTGACCCGTCCATGTTTTCTTATATTGTGTGCTCAGACGCAGGTGGCAATAGGCTCGGTATCTATCTTTTGTGTCGCGTTGTCGTGTTAACATAAAGACCTTAGGTATATAAAAGAAACAGAATAAAAAAAGAAAGGATTGTCATCGTACAGGTTCAACGAATGTTATGATGTAACAAAACCTACCTCTCATTGTTTTATATACATTGGATTAAAAAATATTTGTTAAATCAAAAAGTTAAAAGAAGTAAAATGGGTGCAAAAAGTGACCCCCAATGATTTTATGATGACTATAATATATGATTTACTGGTGGGAGAGCTCTCGGCAGCACCACCGTCTCACCTTAAACGGTGTTCCGGTTTGGTGGTAAGATAAGGCTCTGAAATCACTGGTATATGAGACATAACACCGTAGTCCTCATCTGCAGCGACGCATCTACAATCTGCTTTTGTGGATTGTTTATGTCCATAGGTTGTACTCCACTTACCTGATGGTATGGTGGACTCTGGACTACACGTTCGTTCGCTGCAGGCGTAGTATATAATAAGCGTGTTAAAAAAAGAAATTAACTAGTTAGTCAAAACACATGTGATAAATTGTCGATCATTTCTCACAATAGTGCTAGATCTTATCTAATCACTTCATATTTCACCAAAAACATCGCGATCAATTTTTACGTAACTTATCAAAGCAACATTGTAACAAAGACATCCTCAGTTATCAAGTGGCGACACCCCACGAGTGCCCAACAAAAGAATGAGAACCGGAAAGATAGACGAGTGGTCCTTGAATGATACCCTCGGAGAACTGAATGGTATGGAGTACGGCGGCTATCGAGGGCTCCATCTGCGTGATCATTGATACAAGCACGACTCGATCCTTGCTGATACTGCTTGTTAATACTCTTGGGTTTCGTTTTGTCATGCGCAATTTTGTTTGTATTCATTTTAGATCAAAAAGTTTTAAGCTTGATTTTTTTCAATACACAGCAAAATGAGATATTATGATTGTATTATCAGGCTCACCCCCTATCCCTTGGGACCTAAACATAACAGGTGGTGGGTGTTGTACACCTCTGCCACACCCTTCTGGGTAATATAGGCATGATGTTATGTTATTATTATATAATAAACTAAAGAAATAATTTAAATTTAAAAGGAACTAAGAAGGATACTGTCATCCGGCAAATATGGCGCCTGATAATTTTCTTATAGCAATCTTCATGTTGGGAATAACTTATAAAATGGTCAGGAGGCGTTCCATTCAATTAAATGTACCTATGCATATTTTGTAAGTTTAGATCCAATCAATAATAAAAGAAATTCGTATCAAAATTATTCATATAAAATTTAATTCGAACATCATTTTTTGTTCACAAAACTAAATCGCTCTCAATTATTCAGCGGCCCCTCGGAACCACTTGAAAAAATCCAATCAGCATAACTCGTCACTTTAATATCGATCCCCAATTTGCGAGCACTTATCAAATCGCTTTATGCATAGATATAAAATAAAAGCAAACTGTAATTTGCCGACATAACACGCCATTATGAACCTTATTACACACCGAATAGTATTATATTTTCTTTCATTGGCGTGTGACTATCTTTGTGGAAGTACAAAGCCGAGTGGTTTACTTAGAGTTTAAAATATTCATAGCTTGTACTGGATCGTATTTAAATATTTACATAAGTGTCACGCAGCGTCACTGACGTTTGTCGATAAAAGTATTGAGTGGAATGGCTGAGTCGGAGTTACTTACGTAGGGGTGACTAAGAACTCAGAAAGAAACTGATTAGGCGGTTTTACGATCAATCTACGTCGGTAGAGACCATGAGACGCGATACGTTTTTAAGTATCTACGTCAATATTTCTAGAATTCTGTTCATTTTTACTGGCTTTTTAGTCAGTTATCCATCTATTAAAGAAAATTTAAAACCGAAAAACACACATTATACCTAATAAGTTTTTTTGCCTTCTTATGTGACAATTATGGAAATCATACGTAAATATAAGCCTTTTTTTTAGGTTCCGTTGAAAGAAATGATCACGTTAATAAGTAAATAAAGCCGCGGGCAAAACCTTAATCAAAATAAATTCACGATGGTTCCTAAGTTCATATTTATTCACTAAGGCTAGGTTGTCTAAGTAAGCCGTCTTTCCAAGTTCAGAGTGTTGATAAATATTTTAGTGCGTTGTAAAAGTGTCATATTTTTAATACGACGTCGACTACTCTAAAAAGGTCCATAATTTTCGATACATTTTATATGAACAGTCTACTAATTTAATACCCCAAGACTTAAAAATATGAGGAGCAACTTATAAATCAGCATTAATAAAATTTGTTTAAGAAACAAGATATACATTTTTTCCGCATTCCATACTTCTAGATAAGTTCTAGGTAAGCCAAAATGTTTGCGCATTCCTGTATTTTTACTCATATACATACTTCTTAAACTATTTATTTTTTAACACGATTTTTTGTCGAACTAATTTTTAACAAACAAATTTTTTCCGTTTTTTCATAAGTGCAGTCACCCCTAACCCTATGTACCAAGACGTTAACACTCAGTAGGCAGGGGGATACTTGTACTAAGCATCGTGTATTCCAGCTATAAAAAATAATGGATCTGCGAATCGACGAGATATGCACGGAAATATGGAGTGAGGTGAGCGCTCGAAAAATCGTAATGGCATCAACAAAATGGGGATTAGAAACCGATCGAGTCGAAATCGATGCGAGAGTGTTCAAATATTGGCGGTGTGTAGCTCAAGGGCTGTGCGGTTGTTTAAAAAACAAGAGGTAATGGAGCGAATCGCAATATCTTGTGTCTGTTTTAAGATGTTTTCTGCGCACCTGAATGCTGTATATATATTTTGGCTTCTGAATGTTATTTGTCAGGCGTTTCACGGAAGATTTCGTAGTTATAAAAATACTGACTCAAATATGTATAACTTAACTTAAGTGTTTTACTTAACTATTGATATTCATCCTTCTTTTTAATATTTGCTCAAAACGACAATAAAAACATCATAAATTTACTTTTGTGGCAAAAAAGAGAGACACTATGAGATTGAATACACTTTAAAAAAATATACAAAACTTCAAATATTATGTTAGCAATCCCCTGCTTTGCAGTTCGATCGTGGTGCTTGTCTTTTTTATACTAAGTCGGTCCAGAAGCATCAGTTTACACCAGCAAAAATACGAGTGTAATAATAATTTAAAACGACAGAAAGGTTAGAACCATGGTAGTGTAAATACCATAAAACGAACTAACCTAATTTGAGGTAATCATGTTTGCGCGCGTGTGCAAACACGCCGGTAGATGGCACCGGGGCCTCGACAACTTGACAAAAGACAATTACCCAGCTTTATGGTTATACATACACTCCAATGTACTTGTATTCATGAGCTGAAGAAGGTACCTGTTTACCTACAGTTATACCGCATATTAAACGCCTACAGTATGTGGGGTAGCAGAAAACACTAGAACTCAAAGGAAAACTTAAATTTGACGGTAGTACTTTGCAGTCTTGGTGCAATCGGATACTATGTGAATGGTTTATACTAAACGTAACAATAAACTTTTTGTAACTACCGTCTGATAGACAAATTAGGATATAGGGCCAGTTTTTTAGGTGCCGGATTGATCATATCCGACGCATACAAAATAATTTGACCAAATTAAAAAGTGACACAAGTTGCCTAGAAAAAAGAATACAGCTGTCACTTTTATTTATGTGTGTTTTATGCCTATCCTGCCTATAAAGTTTATATAATACCTGACGAATTAGGGCTAACTCTATAGAAAAGGGCCTTTAAACTAGAGATGGCTTTTAATCAGACTTTAGCACGGCCAGCTTCGCTTGACAAATTCAAAGACTAGCCCCAAAATGAATACCCACCACACCTCTCACCTCTAATCAAAATTATAAATAGAACGTTCGGCCATCTTGGTTAACGACTGTTTATGACGAAGATACGTTAATGTTCAAGAAATTGTCTCAAGTTCTCGAGGAACAAACAAAGTTGCGGCCGATGGGAGCGAACCCAATTATCCTTAATGAAGACAATGATATAAGCGCGGTTATTGATCTAGATTTAAATTTCATGACGGGTCAGTCCCTGCGATGTGCGAGCCCTTAATGCTTCTTGCCAAGTTTGTGTACGACGACTGAGCTGCGTTGATACTGGCAGATATTTCCGCATATTAAAACTACTGTTTATTGTACTTGCTACGTTGTAAGTTGTTTTTTTATCGCTAATTGCTACTCTGTACCAAATACAACTACAAAATAGAAGCCACAATTATTGCTAGCTGATAAGTATGTAAAGTGTAGTTTTATTGTTCTGTAGATCTGCCTATTAATCAGTAGATACATTTATTTAAACGTGAATTTCAAGAGTTAATGCTAATTACTAATTTACTACCCGTGTAAGGTATTCTTGGGTCAACATAGGTATATGAATTGCTTAAAATTGCAGTTTTTAATATTTTTATCCTTCTTCAATTGTTTTTCAATGAATTGCTCCCTAAGGTGGCTTATTTTCTGTGTTTCATTGAGATAGATCTTATAATGCAAAAAACATTTCAAAGAACTGAAAATACTAACTTTGCCCTGCGAATTAATCTACGAAGTCGCAACCTTCACATACACACACCTTGAAGTCTTTCGACGAAGGGGCGTAAACACATCGCGCGCGCTCCGTAGTAACAAATACCACCATCGTCTAATCACTCCACCGCACAAATTGACAAAATCTGAGAGGTCCGTATACATCATGGGCCCGTCCATTTTTAACAGACTGCCAGTCAATATTAGAGATGCACAGCTGTATTTAAAAGACGCCTGAAAACCTGGTTGCTTGAGGTAACTTTCTACAGCCTACCGGAATTCCTCAAGTTACCGGAAGTGTGACAGTTGTTGTATTTATACCTATTAAATCTATAATACTTAATAATTTATGTTGTAATTTAATGTATTATGCAATGTAATAATTTTAATCTAATAATTTTATTTTTATTCACTATAATTTTTTGACAATTTTAATGTAATGGAACTACCGATTTATGAATAGATAGTAACTGTAATGTGACTACTTAAAATAACAAATGACCTGTAACTGAGGAGTTATCAATAAAGATTTGTATTTTGTATTTGTATTTGTAACACATTTTTTCGATTAGGAGACGAAGTGTATAAGCAGATCTTTAAATACCGACTAAATGATCCCTGTAAGGATCAATATTGTTCACTCCAACTACACCCAAGTTTAATGTCCACTAACTAATTTCTTATCCCCGAAACATAATAATATGAACCAACATACACACGAACAAACATGCGAAATTATGATTAACGAGCGCACCCACACATGGACATCGCTTATAGACCTTTGTACACACACTTATAATGAAATAGATCACTCTGAAACTCCTATCAGTCGATGCGCCTTATGTTATTGATATTATGCCGTAAAGTTCGGCTATTGTTAAGACATAGTATGAAAATGTTGTGCACATTTAATTAATGATTGCTCTGGATTGCTACGGCGCGGCGGCAAGTAGAGGCGCCTACAGAAATGGTGTAGCAATTTTTTTCGATTGGTTGGTTGGATTTTTGACGTCATTTCTTTCTGTCTAGGTTTGTAATAATTGTTTTAGGCTATATTTAAATATACTTACTGATATACTTTTGACGACCGGATGGCGGAGTAGGTAGTGTACCAGCCTGCAACGGCGAGGTCGCGGGTTCGATTCCCGCTTAAGACCAATCTTTGTGTGCATGGACATGGGGATTTGTCTTAGTCTGGGTGTTTCTATGTATATTAAGTATGTATTTACAAAAGAAAAGTATATATGAATTAGTATCAGTTATTCTAGTAACCATACCTAATACAAGCTCTGCTTAGTTTGGGACTAGATGGCATTGTGTGTAAGTTGTGAGATATTTATTTATACTGGTTAGTTGAAACAGCACCGCTGAAAAGAAATTCTGAGAAACAATACGAATTTGGAATGTTGAACTAATGGAAGGTGTCATTGAACTCACATAGGGCAATTATGTTTAAATCTCATTTAATATGCAGAAACGTAATTGCCAAATCTTTAGATATTATAGAAGATTATTATCACATGCATTAATTATTAAAACATGTTTGCAGCAGACTTAGTGCACACTTCTTTATTTGTTAATTATTAAGTATTGTGTCTACGGGAGACATAATATTCAAACAATGTAATTGGAAACAAATATTTGGGCAATATATCCATATTCCAGGAATTTATTATGTAAAATAACTTCACGAGATCACGGCAACCATAACTTTATATGCCAAAATCAATTAGTACCAATTAAGTAACACATTCCTTTGGGGGATGCCTTTATCTAACGAATTGTGGGCTTTTAAAAGCTTTTTCCATCTTTAATTACAAGAAAGCCTATTAATAAAAATGTCAGCAGAAAGTATTCGTGTTTGTGTCGTATTACAGGGAATTTTCCATCGACCGGAGCGAACTGTCGGTGCGCACACTTGTTAAGATGTTAATGATTTTGCATAATAATTGCATTGAAAGGAAAGTTCGCTCCCACCCTCCTAAGATCGCATGTCTTTATAATTACTGAGGAAATAATTACTATTTTTTTTTTTTTCATCAATAAGTATTTATACGTTATATTAAAATATAAAACAGTCACCAAAAATCCTAATACATATTGACCAATAATGACACTGTATAACATAAATAAATTAAACCTTTAGGACCCTGGGGTCCGATTGCTCCGGCTTTCAAAGACTTTACAAAATGCCTAATCAATGTTTCTAGAGACCAGAAGACTGGTTTTTACTTCGCCCAGCGATTTAGCATTGCCATTCAACGTGACAATGCTGCCAGCCTGCCGGCCACGGTATCTGCTGTGGACAGCGATGCAAAGGAATTTTATAACGCATTATTTAATTATTTTATTTTATTTGTTTTGTTTTAAATAATTGTCAAATTGAAAGTATGGTTTTGAAAACGTAGAATATGCGGATATAAAGATGGTAAATTTCATGAATTAAGGTTAAAATCTCTTTACGAATATAATGAGTGACATCTGTGGCAAGCCGTGTGCGGTGAGAAAGACTAGGGTCAGATGACTATGCCGTAATCAGTTAGAAAATCGCGCAAAATTATTTTTCCGGTGAAAAATGTTGCTCCCTAAATTTCTTCAACCAGCGGCTTTGTCACGATGTCATTAAGATCCTGTATAGCAAACAAGTACACCAAGTAGAACAGCACAGTACACATCACTTTACTCATTTGCCTTCGCATCTCTTAAACACGAGATAACACGAGCCTTCGTTAACTTAAAGCTAGCACTCACTCAACGGCTAATACATTTTTGAATACCACCCTTGAAAGTAAAAGCTCGTAGTCAGTAGCAAATGACTGATAAAATTTACCTGTACTTGTAAACATAATAAAATTGTATTTGCTGTATGATCTAGTTTATATCTTTTAAATATTTATTATTTATTTTTTTAAAAACTTCAAGTACAAAATTGTGTATATAAGGCGGACTTAATGCCATGGGCATTCTCTACCAGTCTACCTTTGGGCACTGTATAAATTTTATACTGTGCTTTGGGTGATGCAGAGATTAACAAGGCAGGGTGAAGTTATATAATATAGCGTTTTGATTTGAAATAAAAGGTAATATATGCATTACACTGTCTTTTGACGACAGAAGTATGGGTTATAAACTAAGTATTGATAACGGGTTTAAAATATGTTAAGGTATTAAATAATATTCACCTGTTCCCAGTTTCCGATAATTGAAAAATAATATTATGGTGACGGTAATATTGTAATAATACACGAGTTTCTAGGTTAAAAACATCTCATATCTTCTTTATGTACGGAATGGTAACAGTAGATAACACTTTATTTTCAATTTCCGTTAATTTAATGCCGCTTTCTTTCTAAATACTCATTATGCATTTTAAATGCACTGAAATAAAATAGACAACAAACAAATGAACAAGTTGTTTACTAGTGACGCAAATAAAACGCAGTGTGCACCAAGTGTTATCTACAAACTGAGCTGAATAAAATAAATGCAATTTTATTTTATTTTCTTGCATATAGATACTTATTAATTTCCTAGAATTAAATAATATCTAAATAGCATCTGAGATATTCCTCCTCTTTGAAGGTCATCTGTTTCCAGAACAGAGCAAAAGAAATAATCAATAAAATCAAAATAGAAAGTTTTCCCGTGGCATTTCCGAGTGACAATTTTGTCATTATTGTGGGTACAATAAACAAAAAATTGTGTGTCGATAATCTGAGACAATATAGAACCATTGAGCGACTACAGCGCAAGAGGAGGACAACCTAGAGTATTTTTACTGTAACTAGCATTATAGAGTTAAAATACACTAGTTTGTCCCCCTCTAGTCGCTTTGTATTTTTGTCTCAGATTATCGACACACAATTTTGAAGACTATTATTCTTTTTTTTGAGATGAATTGACTTCATTTACAGAAAAATACACATATTAAATCCTAAATTAAACACTAGTTTAATTTAGGATTTAATTGTAGGGACTTATTAAGTTTAGATTAAGTTATTAGACTACTAATAACTTAATCTAAACTTAATAAGCTACTGTCAGAAAACTTCGTACCCAAAATGCTGGCAGCATTACCGCGTTGTATTGCGATTCTAAGTCGCTGGCCGAAATATAAGCCAGCACTTCGAGAACGAGTTGCCTCAGACGCGCTGACAATTCTTTGTACAGACTTATTATTATGTATTATTATATAATTGTATTACATATTATATTTTTAGACAAATTCGTGGGACAACCTGGACTAGTTTGACTCTATAGCAACCTTTCATAAAATGATACATCTGATGACACATTTGTAATATTCATGAGTTCAGTTATAAACTTTTTCTGGTTGTAGAGCTCTTGTGAATGAACTCGAGGGCGGCAGCACCACCGTCTCACCTTTAACCTGCCGCCAAATAGTAGTGCTTCCATTACTGTGTTCCGGTTTGGTAGTGAGATCAGGCCCTGAAATTACTGGCACATGAGGCATAACACCGTAGTCCTCAGCTGCAGCGACGCATTTATAATCTGCTTTCGTGGATTGTTGATGTCCATGGGTTGTACTCCACTTACCATCAGGTGGACTACACGTTCGTTCGCTGTGGGGTAGTATAAAAAAAAAACTAACTTATCCCTGAACGAAGTTAGTATAAAAAGTATTAAAAAAATATATTTTAATTTTATACTAGCTTTTACCCGTGACTTCGTTCGCGTGGAATTTGTTGTATGAAGTAGTAGCTATTTCCGCTAAATTCGTCTAGTAGTTTTTGAGATAACCGCTATCAAACAAACAAACTTACCTTCTCCCGCGGTTTCGTTTGCGTGATAGGCTCATCGATAAAAAATAGCTTTTGTTACGCACCTTGTAGTCAGTTACTTGCATCTAAAATTATTTTAAAATTGGCCCAGCCGTTTCGAAGTTCCGAAGATTAGCCGATACAGACAGACAGACCGACAGACATACAAATACTTTAAAAACTGTACTTTAGGCAAAGGTTTCGTGCAAACAACTATGCCAGCTTGAAATAACATTGTTATTTTTACGTAAAATACAGACACTTCAATTTTATTTATTTTTATTATTATTGATGGAATACATAAATGCAATGTATGATATCCTCATAGCCGTAGGGAAGGAGCAGAAATGTATCGTAGCCGTGTTGACCCCCGACCGCGGGCCGCTTTCTCAATGATCCCATCTCTCCTACACTCCTATTCTTTTATAAATGCTAGCTTTTATATAAGAAGATAAAAATAATAGTCCTACAACATATCAAGTAATGTTGGAGGAACGGTTTGGTCAAACATTCTAATAAACACATAAACAAATTAATGAACAATCATAATTACTTATGTTTCATCGAAATGAAATTAATAATTTCAAATCTAATTTCAATACTATGTTAATAAGATACATTTTCTGTTTTATATTAATAAATTTGGCACACGTAAGTTAATATAAAACACAATACATGATGTTTTATTACGTACGTACGTAAACATACAAATCGAACTAATAACCTCTTTCTAATATCTGCATGAAATGTAGATATTCATTCGAATTGTACAATTCTAATTATACAATTTGAATTAAGTCGATGTAAAAAAAAATTAACAAACCTACACTACTACCTACCTTAACATAGGTATACATGTTTTGTTATTGCAAATGTTATGTTATATTAAGAAATCTAATTCTCACTGAAATTATTGAGTATATCGAGGGACGGAAACATTTATCGTGAAGAAAATAAATAGATCCCTCGACAATGCATATGGATTGTAGAGTTACAGGGGGTACAACTCACATGAGGTTACAGTTTTGGAATATATCTCAAGATATCTTGATCACTTGTATCCATATTCATAAAATCAAAATCATGTGTATCAGTGAAACACAATAGATTAATTTCAATATGTAAATTTCTACTGTGGTTGATGGCATTTTATACGGGGTACAACGGACACCGTAAAAAAGGTGTACCAGTGATATAGCACATTTTTGTAAGAACCTGAATGCAAAAAAAAAATTGTATGAAAGTTTTAGTATTTCGCTATTTGTTACTGAATAGTATTGTTACTTTAGCCTACCCCAATACGTTTGCAACTCAGTCAACTTTGGACTTTTCGAATAGGTATTTTTTTCGATTTTTAAATTTTTCCTTTTTAAAAAAATCACACATCTACCTGCTTCAAAACTCGTGCCTAATCACGAAAAAGGGTTTTGGTAGACTTATTCTCAAACACTAGCAATTTTCTTATGACGTGATTTCCGATGTTTTTTTTATCCAAGCACCCAAAGGTCATAAAATCATATTCTAAACCACTAGTAATTATTATTTCAACCTCTGAAGACATTCTTCGATTCAAATTCTATGTAATTGAGAAAAGTTTCAGTGATGTAAATAAAAATTTTAGTTACCTAGTAAACTTTTTTTACTCTCCTATATTCTCCCAACGCACCTGCCTACTTAACACCAGATTTTAAATTTCTTTGCTCCAACCACGAAAGATCCCTACGCTCTTCTAACAATCATCTTCTTCTCTGTCCCTCTCATTCTTCCACTCTTGTTCATTCTTCTTTCTCTGTAAAATCTATTCTTTTATGGAATGCGCTTCCCCTCAATATCAGGATGGCAACAAGCCGCGACGCTTTTCGAACCAGAGTACGGCGGCTATACAACAATTATTTGGCGGAATCATCAGAATAATGTATCTCCCTTAGGTTTTGTATTTGTATATATATATATATATATATATTTTTTATTATTGTATCTTTATGCATATAATATATGGATATTAATATAATTATATTGTATGTACACTCGCGTGCAAGTAAATCGACTCAAGTCTCAAGTGCGCATAAAAAGTGATATAACTAAAAAATTACTTATTTTACCTCTATATAATGTTTTACATAATTAAAGCCTAGTAATTAGGCTTTCAAATGGTAGCATAATATCAGTAATTTAAATAACCACTTGTACTTAAAATGCAACTGAACGCAACCTCCCGTAAACTGCTCTGCGCTCTATACAAAACTTGCGCGACACAACCCCCTATAAAAACCCTCTGTAATCGTTTTTTCTTATCAGTCGCTCATTAGACGTTGACCTGAACACATCTCTGCAAATTAAAGCCGTCATTTGAAGAAAATTATGGATACAACACCTGAAGAAGCCGCTGCAGTTGTTGCCCTGTTGCAAGAAGGGTTGAACCAGCGAGAAGTCGCTCGTCGTTTGAATATGAGTCAGTCCGCTGTCTCGAGAGTATACAGAAGGTTTCAAGAGACTGGTGCCTTCATTCGGAGGCCTAATAACAGCCGACGCCGGTGCACCTCGGAGCGTGACGACCGGTTTTTGGTCTCGACCTCTCTCCGAAATCGACACTTTACCGGCGTAGATGTGCAGCAGGAGCTACGTCAAGTTCGCGGGGTGACTGTCAGTCAGTGGACATTTAGAAGAAGGTTGAAAGAAGCTAACCTTACTCCGAAAAGACCCGCTACAGGCCCGAAGTTGACCATAGCTCATCGTCAAGCACGCCTTCACTTTGCTCGAGAGCATTTGGATTGGAGCATAGAGCAATGGCAGTCAGTCCTGTTCACAGATGAGACGAGGATGTGTCTCCATGGCAGCGACAGGAGAGGTCGGGTATACCGTCGTCCCGGTGAACGGTTTTCACAGTGCTGCTTTGTGGAAACCGTTGCATATGGTGGCGGATCTTGCATGATGTGGGCTGGTATTTCCTTACAAGGCAAAACGGACCTTGTTTTCGTGCCTGGGGGAGGCCGGGGAGGAGGTCTGACCAGTGATCGTTACATTGAAAATGTTCTACTGGATCAAGTTGTCTCTTATCAAGGCTTTATTGGGGAAAATTTCATCTTGATGCATGACAATGCCCGATGTCACACTGCTCGGGCCACACGTGATTTCCTGAACGAAGTTGGAAATCACACTATGCATTGGCCAGCGCTCAGCCCCGATTTAATCCCATTGAGCACATATGGGACGAGCTCAAAAGGAAAGTTAGAGCGAGGAATCCAGCTCCGACAAACATCAATGAGCTCAAGACTGTGGGTCGAATACCACAATCATCCATTAAAAAGTTGATAAGGTCGATGAAGAATCGCATGAGAGCAGTGATCAGAGCTAGTGGAGGGAATACCAAATATTGACACGAATAAATTTTTTATCTTACGCACATTTTGTTTCATTTAAACACAATAACCCCATACTGTAAAATTGTATGAATTTTCAACATTTTTTACATTATCATTGGCATTAATCTTTTTTACTAAACTACTGAATCGATTTTCATGCAACTTACACCATTTTAAAGCTCAATTACTAGGCTTTAATTATGTAAAACATTATATAGAGGTATAATAAGTCATTTTAAGTTATATCACTTTTTATGCGCACTTGAGGCTTGAGTCGATTTACTTGCACGCGAGTGTATATATTGTAATATACATTTATTTCTTTTATTTTAGATTATAATTTATTTTATAATCATATTTACCGACAATCTATTAATAGCACCATTTAAATAGTATTAGCAGTGTAGTTTTGTATAAGTTTTATTTAAAAATCATTTAATTTTCGATACTGCACCACCTTAAGGTTGACTGGCAGAAAATGCCTTTGGCATTAAGTCCGCCTTCGACACATGTATCTGTGCGAAAAGATAAATAAATAAATAAAAAAATAAACAAACTCAATAATTAAGCAGGCTAGCTACGAGAAACACAACAACTAAGCTCAAGATTAAATATCATCAAAAGATGTGCTCCCTTATATCTTCGGTCCCCTTTCTCATGTGTACCACAAAACCCAGAAGGAAACAAAACAGGCTCAATCTATTGCAATAGAGTGGCGCCCCGCGGGATGGCCAGTGGAGGCGAGCCGGACGTGTGCGGGGCAGGGGACGGCGGGGGTGGCTCATCAATCTGCGATCCTCCTCATGTCGATATATTACAAGTGGCCTACATACCGGTCCGGTTTCATACGCAGATGTGACCTAAAAGCTTGCCGGGAATTACGGTGCGGTACTAATAAAACTAATTGTTTTAATTTATCTATCTTCTTACTCTATATAATTTTATTTTCTTACAATGTATATTTAAATTGTAATGCTAATATGCAAACTTCAGGACAGTAATTTTGTTCCTAGTTAGTTTTTTTTTAAAGAAGTTAAAAAAAAGAAAAAAAAGTAAGTATACAAAAAAAACAAAAAATTGCTACATGCTATTATAATACTCCAACTACAACACCAAATATAAACAAGATACGATAGCTCTTACCTTGAATTTTTCTGCTAAAACAATCGCCACTCGTATTCCCTGATTTTTTTTATGCATTAAATAATTATATATTTCTCCGCCACGAAAAGTTTAATCTTGACCTATTGTGTAATCGTGTCTTTGTATTGTTGACTTATTAGGCTCATTTAGACTCATTATACACAAATAAAATAAAAAAAACCGGCCAAGTGCGAGTCGGACTCGCGCACGTAGAAAAAAAAAATAGATACCTCAATAATATCATTTTTGAAGACCTATCCATAGATACCAAACACGTATGGGTTTGATGAAAAGAATATATAGTTACGGAAAAAAGTGGCTGTGACATACGGTCGGACTGACGGACAGACATGACGACTCATTAAGGGTTCCGTTTTTTGCCATTCGGCAACGGAACCCTAAAAAATACAGGTCAAGTTTTGTAGAACTCACTATATATGAACAATCGATTATTATTTAAAATTATTCAAGAACCAAAATACTAAATAAAAAAAAGAAAGTCTTCCATAGCTGGAAAGACGTCAGCACAGATCAATTTACTCAATACTCAATTCTTTTTTTCAATACTCAATTCTTTATTGCATTCCACAATGTTTTGTTAGGTGGTAAACATATTACATAGTATCAATTATGGACCCTGTCGGGCACAGCAAAAGTGTAGGAGAGAGGATGAAGGGCGCCCATTTTATTTTCAAATCTAATAAATTAAAATAAACTTGTTCAAACCAAAATGGGTGGCAACATTTTTATACTTTCAAAAACTTACTTGATTGTGTAGGTGTGATGTGTTATGTTAATTGTGTTATTATAATATTTATGTGTATATACTGGTCTCTTGAAACTAGAATTAATAGGATAGCAGAATAATAATTAAATGTGATTTTGAGTTAAATATTATATATTATATTAATTTATCATTGAAATATTCGTTTATATTGTAATAGGATTTGCTTATTAATAATTGTTTTAATTTATTAAAGAATATATTTGGTTTTTTTTCATTTTTAAGAGTCTCTGGTAGTTTATTGTAAATTTTTATTGACATGACCAAGGTACTGGAAGAGTGTACTGTAAGTCGTGAAGTTGGTAGGTTAAGTCTGTTTTTATGCCTTAATGTTATTTTTATTTGGATTTCTTCCCTCTTTGTGTATAATTCTGGATGTTCGCGTACAAATTTACACATTTCTAATATATATAGACTTGGAAATGTCATAATTTTAAGTTCCTGAAAGTGGGGCTTACAGCTTTCTTCTTGTTTTATATTTGTTTAAATGTATAATTTAAAATAAGACTTAAATGATTTTTAAAAGATAAGGCATATTATGCAATTGATGAATTTATTAAACAACAGAATTCGACAGTAACAAGATAAATATACAATTTATGGAATTTAATTTAATTCTTATTTATGTAATGTCCTTAAATTTTCACATTTATATATGAATTACTTTGAACTATTGTTTTGTGTGTGTTTATATTACTTATTGACATTATTTGTATTCATTATTTCGACTTTTTTTTGACGACATGTAGGTGTACAATTATTTGTACTGCACATATTTTTAACTTTACTTTTTAATGTATTTATTAATTTAATTTAATTTGAATTAATTGCGTTATTTGGTTTTCTTTCATATTGATTTGTATGCCATTAAAAGCAAAAATGTATGATCCTAATGTTATCTTTATCAACTTGCAAGCATTTTCTTCTTTTTTTTATCTGTATTTATACACATGTTTGAACAAATAAAGAGTCTGAATCCATAAAATCTCATAATTAATTTTACTGGTGTAAAGTATGGGCATTAAAAAATAATAATCAAATTTCTTTTTTTGACAAACAGGATTTTGACAAATAGATCATAATATACTTATGTGTGACTATCCATTTATAATTTTATTCATGTCAATGAGTGAACAAAATAATGCTGTACGTGTTTCTATCGTCCTGTTGAGGTAGAAAAACCTTTAACCTTAAAAATGTTATCAAAAACCATTATGAGACTGTTTTAAAAGAAACAAAACGTAGGTTCTAAGAGTGCCTTTAATTAACTTCAATATTTGTTTAGTTCGATTTAAATTACCAAAAATCCTTTTAATGTTCAAAATGCTTGATTATTAACTAAATAATTTTATTTACACCGCCTCTTAATCGAAATCATAATTGTGAAAGTCAATGAATAGAGCTAGAATATCAAAGAAAATAAATTCTTTGCCACAAAATAATTAATTAAAGATGAACAAGTTATCTCGGCGCGACACCTAGCGGCGTCCATTTTCTTTTGTATAGCCATCTTTTCATCGTCAAAACTCATTTCAATTAATTTCGGTAAAAGTAAGTAAATGATGTGGCTTTAAAAGCGAGATATCATTAACACTGAGGGTGGTGTAGGCGTCGAGCGACCCCACGCCAAAACGAATTATACCAGAAATTAAGACGTATTCAATAGACATTTATTTTCTTTTTTATTTTCATACTACAACGTAACCTTTAATTGAGATGATTACTGGTGGTAGAGCTCTTGTCAATGAGCTCGAGGGCGGCAGCACCACTGTCTCACCTTTAACCTGCCGCCAAATACTAGTGCTTCCATTACTGTGTTCCGGTTTGGTGGTGAGATCAGGCCCTGAAATTACTGGCACTTGAGGCATAACACCGTAGTCCTTAGCTGCAGCGACGCATCTATAATCTGATTTTGTGGATTGTTGATGTCCATGGGCTGTACTCCACTTACCATCAGGTGAACTACACGTTCGTTCGCAGTGGGCGCAGAATAAAAAAAAATAAAAAAAAAATACGACTTTTTTTTTCGTGTCGGTCATATTATGAGATACCGCTACTTGATTATTTGGAATCCTTACTAATGCTTACTCGTGCTTCATGCATATTAATTTACATACACTATGAGCTATATTATTACAGGTACAATAGTAAATATACTATATTGAAGATTGCTCTAGTGGCAGCTCGTATTTAGTCAGTATTGTATTTTTTTTATGTCTGTAAAATATAGATCAGGTGATTGTAGCGTCATTTGTATATTCTTTAGATAAGTGTATACTGAATTCACGTGATTAATTGATTAGATCCATAACCAAACAATAAAAATGCATTTTGCATCATCATAAACGAGTCTTACGTTAAAGAAATACTGAAATTAAAGAAGAAACAACTTCCTTGTCTTTACCACCCCGGTCTCCCGCGGGAGAATCATTAGGAAAAAATCGTGTTGATGGATTTAATTACAAAAAATAATTATTCTAAAGAAAGTTGTCTGAATAAAGTCGGACGGAGCGGGTTCTTCGATTCCCCCTTAATCGGATTAATTTACTTTTAAAAAGCAGGGGGTGGCTGTAGTTATTAATGGAATGATAACATTACCCACCTTCGGTCGGACGCCTTAGGAATTAATAGATATACAAAACAAAGGAACCGCAATAAAACAACAGGTTTTATGTAAATAAAATATAATTTCAAAATTTTCGATTTTTTTTATTTTTGTGAGTGAGTATCATTACAACATAAAGTACTTCAGATAATACTGATAATTATTACGTTTAAAAAAATATTACCTGTATAGTGATATTTCAGATACAATTTTATGTAAAATTCTTCTTATCAATATAAAGCTAAGACTAAGTGATTAAAATAGGTTATATATTAGCGTCAATAAATAAGTACTTCTTTAAGTTACTCAGCAAAACTATACATACAAAATAATCTTGGAAAATCTTTAACCTGAAAAACATTGACGAATAAGAGCAACATTTCTTTGCTAGTACATTTATTCGATAAAGCCGGCACTTGATTTCTTACGAGCTCCAGTAACGGTCGATGAGAAGCGCTTTTTCCACTCGGTTACCGGCTGGTGATCTGTTCCCCACGCATCGCCACTGACGCAAATCATATTGAGGAAGGGTTTCGTTTAGGAACGTGGATTCGGCTAGTCATTGCCGCTGATTTTTCTTGTTCTCTCTGGTATGTCATTTGATTTTCGGACGGATTGTTTACAGAATTCGCAATTGAAAATGGAAATTCTAAATCTACGAACTGGCGCCTTTAATAGTTGACTTACAAGGAATTTCAAATGCGTTATCACGAGTATCATAATATGAATGAGACAATTTATTATAAATAGAAAATTTGGTACGTTTAAACATAAATAAAATATCTCCTCGTACTTGACCCATTTCGTTCTACAATGATAACTTCTTAACAAAAAAACATTGAAAACTATTAATGTTAATTCAAAATATTGTTTCGCATCTAAAATAATTATATTTTAATAAATAACATTAAATAACATTTAATGTTTCAACAATATTTTTCGTTTATTAATATGATAGGGTTACGTTCCTTTACACGTTATATTATTTTGTTAAAACTTTTGCAACGATTTACCGAATGTCAATACAACTGTTTAATTTTTGATTTCATCAATCCGGTTACATTTTTTCTTTGTAATTTGTATACATTTCTTGAAAAATAAGTAATTATTTTAGAATACAATACCATTAATTACGTTAACGTTCTTAGGAATCACAATAAAAAGTTTTTTAACCCGTTCTAAATCGCCTCCTTTAAGTAAATAATTTGAATAGCCTAAGAAACATTTATTTAACTTGCGTATTTCATGTATATTCTCAAGAAAATACTTTCGTATTTTTGCCATATTATTTGTGCACGATACTTTATTCAATATATATCCATTTTACCCACCAAACCTAAGACACAACGATAAAACAAAATGAAAACTTATAGCACAGACGTACATGAGTTTAGATTGTGGTAAGCAATTCAACCCTAAATTGCCAAAGTTATTCCGTGGCTGCGGAGGAATCGCCGTTATTTTTCTCTTGTGACATAGTATGAGATAGTAGTCGCACAGTCCTTTCAAGGGCCGTCAAAGAAAATTAAAGCGAAATTATGCAATTGAATGCAGTGAAGCGACATATGCATTTTACCCGTTCTAATCCGCCTATAATTATGTGTACCGCAATAAGTATTTTAATTTTATATTTATTGCATTTTGACCTGTTCAAGCGCCTCTTGGGGCCCATGGAAATAAATGATTTGATGTGATTCTTACTCCTTTCTTCCTCCTGTGATTTTCTCACCAAAAACATAAAATGCAAGTATCATTTCTTGATACTAGAATCGTACATCTTTAGCGGACTTTTGTTAAAATAAAACTAACAGTATGGAGCAGTGTTTGTCCCGATTGCATTGAAATCCCTACGAGTGCGACTTCTATGTTAAACTTTACTCATATGCAGTCTCATGCCGCGATCATTCTTTACTTTTCGTCTATCTATGTCCAATGTGGTTCTTGAGACTCACGGTGCTCGAACGACGCGTGTTGGCGGGATTTTCTTTAAACACAATTTATATCTATGTTCTGGAGACAAAGAAATGGAGTGGAAACTTTGTTAGAACGGAAATAAGAATTTTCTGTTGAGTTGTGCTCGAGAGTGAACCAGCGCTTTTGATATTTAGTTTTAACATAGACAACGCTATGACGTGTTAATATTTTTAAATAATATTATCTTTTGTGATTACGGATAGTGTACACACATCAATACAAATAAATAAAATTTTAGTGTCTATTTTTAATGTCAGCATAACAATGTTTTTCAAGCTGGTATAGTCGTTTGCAAAGGTTATCGACCTTTGCCTAAAATATAGTTGTTTATTTGTGTCTGTCTATCTGTCTGTTTAAATCAGCTAATCTTTTAAATGGCTGGACTAATTTAAACAAAATTTTAGATGAAGGTAACTGACTACAATGTGCGTAACATAGGCTACTTTTTATCGATGTACTCAGACGAATACGCTAGTAAAAGTTATTGTGTTTGTTTGATAGTGCTAATCTCGAGAGCTACTGGTCGAATCTTGATATTATTATTTATACTTGATTGTTTTACTCCCAATAAAGGTCCTAAGATATTCAACATTACGCTAAATGCCACGGGAGCGGACAGTAAGATTAAACGCAGCTACTATTTAATACAATAGAAGAATGCCACGCGGATATAGCGCTTGTTCCGTGTAAATAACCGAGTTTTCATAACCCGGAATGTAGGCAGAAAAAAAATTGTTCCTATATTACCCAGTTTCGTCCGAAGATTTTTCTTCATTTATTACCTGGTTATGTACGAATTAATATTTGTTCTTGACATTGCTAATAATATTCTAAGGTATGTCCCAGGCAAAAAAATCTTTTTACTTTACCCCGGTTATTTACATACAAATAAATTATTTTTAAAACTAGTGAAATGAATTTGGTTACTGTTTCTGAACAAATATGTTGCTGGTTAAGAAAAAGTAATGAAAA
Source organism: Hypena proboscidalis (assembly GCA_905147285.1). Classification (NCBI taxonomy): domain Eukaryota; kingdom Metazoa; phylum Arthropoda; class Insecta; order Lepidoptera; family Erebidae; genus Hypena; species Hypena proboscidalis. Next base: position 8,128,670 of record LR990132.1, read on the forward strand.
TTCTGACAACATTTTTTGTCAGTCAATAGTTATTCAATGTTTATTATCTCGCTAACGGATCGTTTAATCAAACAACTGTCTAAGCAATCTCTCGGTGTTTTATACCTATCTTACAATACCCCACACTATGAGATAGACTAAAATAAAAAGAAGCACCCATACTGTACATGTACGGTAGGTACACGGAAAAATATATTTTTTTTATTTTTATTTACCACTTTGTCGGCATAGTTAACCTACATATTTATAAAATATTTCAGCTTTCTAGCACTAACTGTTTCGACGCTATGCCTCGAACAGACAGACGGACATGGCAAAACTAAATAACAAAATATATTATTTCAATTATTATTTTAATAAGTAAGTGAATGAAGAATTGAGACCATGATGTAGTAAAACCATTCCGCGTCAAAATGCGCAGTTCACTATTGCGCATTTGAAATAAAACCAATAAACTGTAAAAATAGTACGCAATCACGTTTTCTTCTAACATACGTACAAATGCGCATGTATAGTCTTGATAGTTTATGACTAGGCCTGACCTATGAATACGTTACGTTGTGCAACGTTAGTACTTTGACGTGTCGATATGAACTGATAAGCAGCAACGATCGTAGGTACCATGCGATCATGCTCAAGAAAAATATTAAGAATTGTAAGGAAGGCTATCTTCCATTGCACCTATAGGCTGAGCGTTTAACTAAATCCTCGCCTGCGCGTTACAGGGGCGCGGGGGTATGACGACAAAGGGGACTGAAACAGGTGCAGGCGGTGGGGGCACTGAATGAAATATACAGGAGATGAAATGCACCAAGATATTTCCTAAGATATGTGACATCATAGGAAAAAAGAAATAGTGATATATCAAATGAAAAATAGTTAAGAAGATTCAAAATTTTAATGAACTTATGTACGTAAATAAAATAATTGAGAATAAACTATTATACTATTTGTCATCTAAACATAATATAATTAAATCGTAAGAAAGTCAAAACTTTTTTTGGGTCCAGTTTCTTTTTTCTAAAATATAAGTATACGTTAAAAGCCATTTGCATGCACTGACTGTTTATTTTATGTCCGAAGATTTTTCGATTCATCTTGAGATTGTTATTACATGTGTACCTCTCACAAGGTGTCTGCAACAGTCAACACATGCGATCGCTACCCATGTAGCGAACGAAATGAACAATTACAAAAATTTGCCCACCGCCCGCACTAATTTCAGTCCCCTTTGTCGTCATACCCCCTCGCCCCTGTACCGCGCAGGCGAGGACTCAGTTAAACGGTCAGCCTATAGATCCTCTCTACACATAGGTACAGGTTGGATGCAACAAAGCGACATTTATTGAAACCATAGCTTCTAACTACTGAACTAACTAATGAACTGGCCCTATAGTGATACGCGGGCAATGAACTACATTTTTTTAATTTAAAGATAACAATAATTAATGTTGCCTCATAATATGGTAATAAGTAATAAATGACTTCAAAATACATGAAGTTCAGTCCAGAAGAGATAAGTGTTAATTGTATTTTTTTTACGTCAATCAGCTAATATCAAGAAAATAAACATAAAAATTCACAATGAACCGGTTTGCTTGAAGGTTTTTATTAAGGGTACGAACAATGAAGTAATTAGTAGCACCGCAGCTATACGTGAATCGGCTTTTCCGAAAGTATTCTGAACTGCTACACCAAAGGTAAGCCATTACAAACATTTTTATTAATATTGGAATTTCAAATAGCGAAATTAAAAAAACATTTAAACTATATTGCTATCACGTTTTCTCCCCACACGCGTACATGGACCAGGCTATTTTTAAACGACTTCAAAAAAAGAAGGAGGTTTTTCAACTGTATTTTTTTTTGTTTTTTTTTTATGTTTGTTCGTCGATTACTCAAAGATGCCTAAAATTGAGAAATTCTTTTTTTATCTGAAAGTGTATCTATACCTGTCATGTGGTCCGATTTTTATCTTTTGTGATTGAAGTAAGTGTTTATGGTCGGAAAATATATTTAATAATAAGTTAGTAGTTAGGTAGCAGTTATTAACTTGCTCGTGGAAGAATAATATTAACGGAAAATCATAATATAAGACAAAAAAATAATTTTAAACTTGCAAATGATTTTGTTTTTAAAGAAATTTATTTAAATAATATTGTAATAAACTTTTTAAAACTTTTTAAATATATCTTCGGATACAAATTAATAAAATAAATGTATTTTTAATTATTTATTTATTTGAAAATTTTATTGGCAAAATTTGTATACACGGCGAATATAATGCCATAGGCATTCTCTACCACTCTACCTTTGGGTGATGCCGATATTAACAAGGCTATCTTCCATATCACACTGCGTTCCAACGTCTCTGCCTACCCCCGTAGGATAAAGGCGTGATTCTATGTATGTATGTATCTCAAATTGTAAAATCTAAAAGTTACTTGCATTTAGTGCTTGTAATTTATTTAGGGTGTTATTTCACCAAACGGATCAACGTTGATCGATTATTGTATTTATTATTCCTCTTTATTTATTTTTTAACCTATCTTTTGCTCATTAATCTATACATATATTTTATTTCAATATTTACAATACTAACCTAACTATGATTTAATATTTTAAACTAATTAAATAAATACCTAACTATATATACATTGAATAAAAGAATAATATAAAATTATTAAATAAACCAAAACTCGTAAAAAATTCAGGTGTCAAAAAATACGTCCACATCGATGTCGACCGCAGGAACGTGCCCAGAAGGCTGGCGGCATTGCCACGTTGTATGGCAATGCTGATCCTTTGTCCAAAATAGAAGCTTATGGTCACGTGAAGAGTCGACTAATCTTTTGGTTATCTCTTTGAAAAGAGAACGAGCGCGAGGACCTCACGATCCCAGCGTCTTGACCCCAAACGGCTCAAATACATAATTCCCAATTAGATTATTGTATTTGCGCCGCTATTATTGTATTTACCTATTTTTTATATTTTTAAATATGATTTATAAAAACATACAAAAAAACATAAAAAGAAAAAAAATGTGTAGGTAATGCGTATGATTTTATGAGTGTTTATTAGTGTGTTATCTAAATTTCATCTTAATAGATATAAAAAAAATATACTTAATATAAAAATATAAAATAAAGTTGTTATCATTTACGTCATTAATCAATTATTCCATAACACTAACAAAACGCAATAAAAAATACACTTACGCGCCAACTACGCACCATAACGTTTTGAAATAGAGCGTTTATTTTTTTAAAAACGTTTTGTTTTTTTTCTATGTTGAATACATAATTCATTATAATAACTATTGTTTTGCATATATACCTGTAATAGTTAGTACTACACTGTGTACTACGTAGTTAGTACTACATTATGTGTTGACTATTTTAGAATTCGGTTTTATCGCACTTTCCATCGTTGCGTGTAATGCGTATGATTTTATGAGTGTTTATTCATTCAATCCTGTATCGTCGATACTAGTACACTTCGGAATCCCGCAGTTGAATAAATGTGAGTATTTAATTGATTACTAATTACAATAATTATTCTAATTCGACTATGTTATCTTATGAAGTTGGTTAACAAAACAATATCACATGTTTAATGGTTTCGTCGAATATATTGTGCGTTAGTGCCATAACATCTGAAAGACACATTCAATACGGTGAACTCAGATAACTTTGAATTGCCGTCCAACGTTGAACGAAGTTATAAAATATATTGCTTGATTTTTTTTAGATAAAAGTTTATTAATATTTAAAAATATTAACTGTGTCAAACGAATTGGTAATTTGTGTGTAGCAAACGAAAAGTAAAGAAAATAAACTGTTAAAATCATTATTTTCAAATCATTAACTTCTGCGTGGTGATGTTGCTGAAAGTGTTTTTTGCTCTGATTTAGAAACTTTATTAAGGTCCTGTTACAAAAATCGTCGAGTAATAGATAACCGTCAGATAAGTAATAATTAATAACTTGAACGAATATAAAAGTGACACAATTAAAATTGAAATCGAAATCTTAACTTTAAAATTTTCAATGATAATAGGTCCCAACTCTCATTATAACTTTGAATACGAGTGTCGGCCAAAGTTCGGGTATTTCTGATGTTTTTGCCGTAAATTGATTGTGTTAGATGAATAAAAAAAAATCGAATTCGATGAATAATTTCCCTACTAACGTAACAATGTCAACAGAACATGCAAATTCTACAAAGTTTTACCTATTTTTAAAATATTTATTATATTTAAACTTTATGCTTATAATTAAGATACTTAATAATACAGTATGGTTGTTCTAATCCCTTTTATTATCACATTTTGGCTTACAATCGACAGCACTTATTGCGATTTTCGACAGATTTTTTTTAATATTCTGGTCCTTGCAAATTTTCCTAGCACCATGAGATACAGTTTTATCAGTCACAACACTGAACTGTTGATTTTTTTGTCTGAACGGTGGATTGCTTAACAACAGCTAAGTGTATTTTGACGGGAATTCAAAATCTTATCTCACATTTAGTTTTATCAAAAGATTATATGAATAGTTTAAGATAAAGATTCTCGTGAGGATTTAATCTTTAAAACTTTCCTTACTAGTTTCATAAATAAATATTGCGACATTGAATTGTAAACATTAATGAGTATACAGTAGCACATTTAATTGTATTACTCAATTTTCTTGATCATGACATTTATACCTACCATACTAGCTGACCCGGCGAACTCTGTTCCGCCTTAAAGGCAATAAATTAGCAGATTTTGGAATTTATTAAGTTAATTTGTTCATTAGAAAATACAAATTAAAAAAATAAGTACATTAGTCATTCATTATTGTTAAGCTCAGAGAAATTTTAATCGAAATAGAGTGAAAACATTTACAAAAAAGAAGATAATTGATCAGTTATCGAGCGGGATGAAAAATGATTAGGTAAATTACTAAAATGGCTATTAAGAAATAGGGGTTGGTGATAAAAGGGTAAAAAATTAGGGTTGTATGTATTTTTAATGCCACATTATAGAAAAATAATAACCAAAAAAATTTTCTAAAAATTTACAAAAATGTTAAGGGTGAACAACCCTTATCACTTAGGGGCATGAAAAATAGATAGTAGCCGATTCTCAGACCTACTGAATATGCATATAACATTTGGTAAAAATCAGTAAAGCCGTTTCGGAGGAGTAAGGTAACTAACATTGTGTCACGGACATTTTATTATATAAGATTTATTATAAATTTATTTATCGTCTTAGGCCGAAACCAACTGTCGAAAACTTTTTTTAAGTCCGATTGGATACTCATATTCGATAACAATGATAAAGTTTGTCAAATGTAGAAATCATTTCAAACTCAAATATGTAAAAACTTTTTTAGCTTTATGATTTTAAATATTTCAGTTTTCGTTAGTTTATCAAAAAGTTATTGCAAATGTTTAAGCAAATAATACGTAACATTCATATTATTATACGATTGTCTGAACGTTGTTTTTACTCTGTGTTGCGGCCTGCCAAACCAAACGATGGTTCTACCACAATGAATGGGATCTACTACGAAATCCGAATGTAATGATTTAATAATTTTCTATCTCTTTCTTTGTACTACGGAAGTGAAAAAGGCAGTGATAATTGGGCCAACATATTTCAAATGTTCGCTAAGCTTGTGTGTGCCACACACGCTGAAATGACATCAATGACCTTCAAATTTCGCAGTAATTTTTTTTATGCTAGAAGCGAAACAGAGTATTGCTTGCTGTTTTCACACACGAACGTCTTTTCCAGCTGCTGAGGTGAAACAGATTTTAGTAAATCGGTTGTACTATAGATTTAATGATATTATATTCTTTTTTGTCAATGCAATCTTACAACAAGGCTATCTAAAATTATTCAGCGGTTAAGAAACGCGGTAAAATATTCATAACATCAGGAAACGGCCTAACGGCTTGATAAAATTGTATTTAAAGCAAGTACAAAGTAACCCCTTATTTATCAGTGGTTTCATAACGTTTTGAACATCAAAACTACATTGACATTATAAGTCAGGGTTCAACAGAAATCTTTATAATGGTGTAAGTTTTTACCAAAGACAGAGCTTCGTGCTATGTATGTAGAATATAAATTGACATCAGAGGTGGAACTTGAATCAATACCAATACGTCACACCTGTGCCTGCCAGCTCGCGTCGTGTATCGCATTAGCAATCACTAGGATCATGATTAATAAAGGGATACTATACAACAGCCATTCTCAAAGTGTGCTGCACAAAGACTCCGCGGGGGCTTCGCGACTGACGTTAACGTATGTCAAACGATATGTATGAATCATATTTTGAAATGTCATCAAACATACAAATGGAGTCTCTGTTCAAATATTTTTTGTAAATTTTTTGAATATCGGAGATATAAATTAATGATTTTTTGGTGCAGAAGCCGTGATGAATGTCGAGTTCTTGCTACAATGACTCTTAATGATCTTCGCCCCGTTGCCAACCACTTGTGACATAAAATTATTAATTTCGTCATCAAAAAAAGTTGTAGAACCGCTGCTGTACAGGGAAATTTTACAAATACATGTACTATAATAATCTATGTTGATGACTGCTTCTATTACCATTCTGGATAACATTTGTTTTACATCGAATTTATCATAACAAATTGTGATTTTGTAATAAGATACTAAGAAACAGTTGAAAATTATAGGACCAGCAGGATTTGCAGTCGCTTTATTTTTTTAATTGTATGTTACGTAATTTCATGACGTCACGTTCATCCATTCGTTCTTATCATAAGTAGGATACAATTTGCAATAAGATGTTTCATAATAATTAATAATAAAAATGAAATAAAAGACATTTGTTATACAACATAATTGTTGAGTAGGTACGTAAGCGGTCCCAAAAGTACCCAACCTAACATATAAATTGACCTTCTAAACGATAATACCTAATTTGATAACGTTAAGTTTTTAAACATAGAAAGAGAATGCTCGCAGTAAGTTGGTAAAAAATTACAAAACAGCGATCGTTATGTGAAACAGTACTTTCATTTGAACGGTTCTTCGCAAACTAGTATCAAAACTGTTTGTGTCTGTTTTTTAGTTAGTAAAATATTGGTCAACTGTCTCGCTTCAACATTCCTTATACAAACTGCCGAAGAATATAACGCCTCGCCCGAGTCTGTGTTTCCGTGTGTGTACAATCTGGGTCTATTCTGACCCAGGGTTAATAGGTATCTTATAGTTAAGCGTTCTCCACCGTAGACCGCATCATCACTTACCATCAGGTGAAGTCGCGGTCATATGCGTGCCTATCCAACATAAAAAACACATGTGATTCACATGTCTTAAAGCAAACATGCAAATTGAATTAATACTAATGTAAAACCTGAAACTATTTCGTTCTTCTTTCGTTCTGTTCCAGGTCTAAATATTGTTTGCACACCTTTTTTTGTAAATGGTGCGATCTTACTTATAATCTACTTAGTTGGTTAATTTGTAACCAATTTGTTCCACTGCTTAGGTTAAGTAATAAGTTTGGAAATCAAGTAAATTTTATAACTTCACCTGCCTTGTTAATCTGTGCATCACCCAAAGGCAGACTGGTAGAGAATGCCTATGGCATTAAGTCCGCTTTAAATAAAAAAATTGTATATGAAGTTTTTAAATAAATAAATAAATTAAATTATGTTAATTACATAATGCTAATTGGTCGTAGTAAAAATCTCGCGACGCTCCCGCTATCATTATCAGATGTTAAAATCACTAACGATCATATTTATAGTCTACTACCCTCCGACCGCGCCAGGAATTCGAATAAAAGTAGCTTATATTTTTCCTGGTGTCTAAACTATATCCACACCAATTTTTATCAAGATTATTCCAGAAGTTTCGAAGCCCATTAGGCACGAATAAACAAACGAATAAAGAATCTTCCCTCTTTACAATAATAATATATATTATAAGGTTTCTCTGCTATCTTGCTTCATTGCACAAAAGGATCTAACTTTTTAATCACAGATTTTCTCAGAGCCGTTTGTATAAACAAACAGAAGCATACAAGTTTCAACGACACAAGCTACAAATACATTACAAAAACACATAAAGCGAACTTCCATAAAAGAGCGAGCTTTCTCATTCTCAGATTGTTACCGTTCGTGGGCGATACATAACTTTAACTTCCAAGCACACGCTCTGAAATATTTATTCCTGAAACGTAAAGATCGGGTGGGGGGTGGGGGGTCGGTTTATCCCGCGGTTTCCTTCCCGCCGTGTTTTACTTCGAGAATGGGAAGTCGCCGCCGCCGGGTCGATATCGACAAAGATAATGGTGGGATAGACGCGATTCCATAAAATAATGAGATAATATTATTTTGATATAGATTAATTATTGTACAATTGTGTGGTGTCGTAATTTTACGACATTGTAAACGATTTGTACATTATATTGTAAACGATTAGGATATCAATTATAAAACATGTTTACGGTGTACTTAGTTATATATTAGACCGGCTTAAGTTTCAAGGCGTCGCTCGTATGAAATATTGCCCAATTGTTACTACCACTGCTTAGAATTAAAATAAGAATCAAAAGGCTATTAAACTTAATAGAAAAATACTGTTGCCGTAATTTTGCAAAATAAACTTAGGAGTTAATTTAAGTAAAATTATATTATAAGATCACGAATTACGTCAAGGTTAACTGCCTACTGGTATATGCTAATACCAAATCAATTTTAAAGATATACAGAACATAAATCATTAGACGTTATATTGTAAAAACACTAGGAAAAATGAATAGTACCTTCTTCCAACATATTGCCCTAATTATATTTATCTTTAAAATATTGCTATAATTACGACGTGAATGTTCAGTATAAAATAGAGCTAAACGATTTTCGCAGATTTTTCCTCTGTGCACTTTAAACCTAGTTAAACATCTTCAGCTGCAATGATCGCGCATATAGTCTATGTCGGTTCCCCGACCTCCAGTGGGGGGGACCCTCCCCGTTCGATTGTCTGCGGAGGCTGCCCGCCGGTGCCATCTGATGTGCCGAGAGCACTCCAGATCTGCATAGATCGTTGCCTTCGTTTTTTCCCTATCGAAAAATCAATACTCACAAAGTCAGAGACACTCCTCCATTTCATTACAGCTTAATTCTTTAACGACTCATTTTAATGCGCAATTTGATTCCAATCAATCTGTTTGATTTCGTTTCACATAATGCTGTATGCATACATTGGAACAATACGACAGACAATCGTATGTAGGTCACCGTAAGGCTTTACAATTCCGTACATAATGTGAAGAGCCTCATCCCAAAACCATACCGAGCTTTCCGCCGCTTTCACCCTCAAGGGGAAAGAGCCTCAAACTCCACGCAATAAAGCCTTCGGATCCAGCAAAACAAATACAACGAACATTCCAATGCTAGATATCATTGGCCCCGCCCACACAGTTGGCATGACGACTGTGCGCGCTGCTATTGGTCGCCGCGAAGCCTTCTCCATTTGGAATTGGTTATTTTTTTTCTACAATTGAAATTGGAATTGTCGGTTTGTTCTGTCCGAGTGTTTGCGCATGCGTTAGGTAGGCGTTTACGTCACGTAGACGTAGATTCGAGGGTACGAATGCTTTATTGGATTTCGCTCTCTGTTCCCATTCGTTTTCCAAATTGAGATCTGGATTTGTTCCCGTATTGCGTTTAGTGCGCAGACGTGCCGGCCCTGCAGCCTTCTTCAGTCGTATATTTACATAGTTTTATATAAAACCTACTTTGAGATGTGTGTGCACGATGATCTTTATGTTTGGTGATTGTTTTGTTCTACGACATTCGTAGCAACTTCGTAGAAAGAAAGTAAAGAAGTATCAATGGTACAATGTAAGTTGTCGTATTGCAGTCAAACAAAGATAAATCTAGTCTAGGGTATGTATGACTTTGATCAATTGGTAATAAAGTATGTTATTGTACCGTACAATATTCAGAAATGGTATCAAATAAGTGAAACCTCTAATTGATTTATTTTTATAGCATTTTGCTATGCTTAGCAAACTATACTAAGAAACAGTTGAAAAAGCGTCGCAGGTTCAAATCCTGGCGGTCCCATATCTTTTTCAACTGTTTCTTAGTATAAGTGAAACCTGTACTCTTTTGGCAACGGTAGAAATCAAGATCAATAAAGCACTGATAGAGTAAACTTTTAAGTAATTATAATTAAATTAAATTTTATCAACTAGTATAATGTGGTATAAAAAAATGAATCAGATTTCTAATTAAATATGTGAGGGTATTTTATTGTTCAAGAATTCAAAGATTTCTATCTACTTTAAGGCAATTTAGTTCTTGCAATTTCAACTAATTGCAAGTTGAAATCAAATCTATCCCAAATGATTAGAACAGAATATATTTATGTAGTCAAATCTATATCCATTATATTTACATAAATCGTATCTTCCAAAAGGATTAAAAAACGCATCGCCACAAAAGCATTTCGTTAGAATTCCATCAAAACATAGGACAGCATCGCATGCAATAATGCGCCCGCAAGCGCGACCGTACTTCTAGAGCTCTCTAAAAACCTTACAACACCTTAGTACTAGGTTTTACAGTTCAGAATGAGGCAGCATGGCCGTGGTACAAGTGTATGGACGTTGGCATCCAAAGCTAGCTCTGTCCGGAACAATTTCATTTGCGACTGGGCGAGGATAGCGCTGTAATTACAACAACAATCGATAGAGGCGCCACCGGCTGCCGCACGTTTAATCTCGCCGGAATCAAAGGACCGTCGCCTCACACCCACCTCTGCACCCAAAACAAACGTACGACATCGCATTCCACGGAAACATCCACTACAGTCACATCCATTGCTGTTTTTGCTGGACTAAAACTTAAATACCTTGAATTTAAGCAGCAATGGATGTAAAAGTTTAGATGGAAATTGTTGCAAACTCACAGCATGGTACATACTTTGTCTCCAAGCCTATATCTGCAAAGGTATGTTTAGAAGTCCCCCGACCAGATAGTTGCATTTCCAGTCTGCTATACATAACTATTTCTGGAGTTTTATTAAAGCATAACATAGTTGCTACTTGTTATAGAGGAGCACCTGCAAGATGGTGGGACTATTATGACTTTTGATTATAAAGCCATCTTCTTGATTGCAGTAATTGTATTAAGATGCATTTTCTAAACATTTAAATAACATTGTAATTTTGCCATGTCTGTACATTTAAAATATTTGAGAAAAACGAAAATTAATATTTAAAAAAAAAAACTTCTTCCCAAGGCGGTAATTTGGAGCTAAAAATGAATGAGGGAAGTTCCTCAATTTTGCAGGACATAGCATGGAAATATCGAACGCGGACGTAGTCGCGGGCAACGGCTAGTGAATAATATTTTCGTTAAATGTAAAAAAAACTCTCCAGAAAAGCTACACATCTTGAAATTTACTTTTGTCTAAAGTTACTTTTAGCTGAGACGAACTTACAGTCACGACTATGTCAGTTTAGAAAAGTGCAAGTACCAATTTTAATATTCATTTATTCTGGGCATTTTTGGGTTACAGATTGTTAAGTAAACTATAGTCCCTTAAGGCTATTTATTTATTATTATTTATTATTGTACACCTTAAGTTTACAATTAGAACTTATATCTAGTGATCACAGCTTTTCATCATAATGATAGACAAGTGTTGATAAAGATTTAGATTTAGATTGGTTTGCCAAAAGTAATAGTCAATTTTAAAAAAACTTGTGTAAATCTTTCTTCCACTCTTTACTTTAAAAGCCTACTTTTGTCTATATCTTGCTTTTCGTTTATGAATTGTTAAATCTATATGTAAATGTTTTAATGTATTCCTACTTTATTATCTTTATTATCTGTGAAAACTATTAATTGGCCTTCATTTACACATTATATCTTTCTATTATATCATTTATTAGCTGTAAGTTATCCTAACATTGTAAAATAAAATAAAATAAAATGAAATCAAATATGGAACATTTAAAATAACTTCTTGCTAAAATTAATGTGAATAATGTTTACTTGACTCTCTCTACTAGTCGGCATATCCCGGCTAAAGTAACGTGAGTAACCCGTATTCTCAATAATAATGTTTACTTGCTATATTTATGTTCCTATAGTTCATTAATATAGTACCAAACAAGCACTGGTAGCAAAATTAATGCTTAAACGAGTTTATTTACCGTAGCGTAGGCGACGTACAAAAGCTCAATCCATGTAGTTTTAGTGCAAAATTATAATGGAAGTATCGATTTAAACCAACATCGATGAAGGAACACTATCGAATTAACTGTGCATCGATGCGTGTCGTAGTTAAATATCGATTGTCAATAATTTGTATGCACCGCACCGGTGCGGTACTCAGACTTAGCGCATTGTTTACTGAAATTATTGCTTGCTGTATTTCAGGTTAATTACGTGGCGAATATTATCAGTTATAATGGTTGGGAATGTTGGACTGTCGCAATGGATCTTCAGTAGAATAAAAATGTATTTAATTAAATTTAAAGCGTACTTTATATTTACAGTTTTAACAGGTTAAAAGAAAACACTAAAACAAGTTTGCTTATAAGGCAATACGCGATACCGAAAGAATCATGATGGATGGAAAAAATATATTTCCATTACTAAATGAATTTGACGACGCTCGAATTTTCGTAAAAACTAGTCAAAATATTACTTTAAATACTAAAAAGAAGCTGCTCCCCGTAGTTTCACTAATATTAATTAATTAGTCCTATAGCCTTCTCGAGATTTTTTCTACAAAATACTGAAAATTAAGTAATCTTTTAAATCCGTCCAGTGCCAGAGATCTCTCAAACAAACTAACTTTATTATAATCAATGTATGGATTCTATTATGTTTATTACAGAAGAGCAGCGACTTAAACAGTAGTAGTACATAGGTGTGTATTAAACAGTACACAGCACATCGTATGAGTTGTATGAGTTGGAACAGTGCAACACATATAAACCAGCTCGGCTCCACCGAACGCTACCACTCGAAATCCTACAGCTTTAGGACGTAACTGTGCTAGTCTCAAGTAAGACAAAATACTATTCTGCAATTTTCACCTGCACTTTTTAGTTTTATCAAAACTTTATGCGTTAAACTTACATTTCAAAGCATCGCTTTTGGTAGGCAATTTGTTTTTTTAACTTTAATTTCATTGCAGTAAATAGTTTAATTTGGATTTCTTTTACCTCTTATTTTATTTACAATTGATTAATTAGAAACTAAGTCTCAGGATACGACCGATTTTCATGCCGCTGCTAAAACAGTCCTTCCACAAAATTTTGTAATTCAAACATCAGTTCAATAATTGATATGCGCCTAATTATGTCTATTTCGGAAAAAGCCATGCCAATTGCAAAAATTAATCGACATTCTGCAAAAACGAAGCTTCGTTCTCGCCTAATGTGGTGATATTTCACTGTCAGAGATCATTTATTTAGATCCAATACACCCACCTCACTAATGTGGGACGCAACAGCGCCACTTATCTGAAGCACAAAAGCCAAATATCATTGTATCATTAATCATATCAATCGTTACAATGTCATTTTAAATTGCTCTACAAACCAACAAGCCAATAGTTTCATTATAAAATTTGACCTAAATCGAACCAGCTATATAGAGTTTCTACTTAAATAGGCAATAAATTCTGATATTGATACCGAACTGGCTTCAAATAGATTGTTGATAAAACGAGGTCAAGGACTTCCCAACTCGCGAATCGATACTTAACTTCTGTAATCGATTCGATTACAACATGAGTGGTCGTATCGAGTACTCGTCAGTTGGAAGTGTCAGCGTTACGTCCTAGAGGCCACGCTACTTATAGAATAGGAAGCGAGTGTAGGTAATGGCGCAAAATAGTGACGCAGTATTATTGCAGGGGGGTGGAGGGGCGCCCACCCCCTGCCCTGTGACTCCACTCACCACCCGGGAGCGACTGAAACGTCCGCGAGAAAAATAAGATCCGTACTCCGTCCCGCTTATTCTTGGGAAAAAAAGGTTTTTGTGTACTTTTTAGGTATTCTTTAGGTTGATAGGTAGCTGCGTCTCTGTGTGAGTCAGTAAATAATGCTGTATGTACGAATGCTTCTGCTATGTGTTAAAGGACGCGACGTCGAGTATAGCTATAATCGTTATGTATTACGAATATCTTAATTATTCGCACTGTTCTAGTGGAGCGAGTAATTTCCTTGCGTCCGCTGCAGTGCCAGGACCTACTGTTTATCTTTGAGGTGATTTCTTGTTGAGTCAACTTAGTTTATATATACTTGATGTTATTTGAATCCAGACACTTGTATTGTACACATACATAAAAGAGTCACATAGTTGGCTGATTAGTCGGTGGACGATGGCTATCAATTTTAAATAATAATAATAAATATCTCACAACTTACATACAACGCCATCTAGTCCCAAACTAAGCAGAGCTTGTACTATGGGTACTATAATAACTGATACTAATACATATATACTTTTCTTTTGTAAATACATACTTATTATAGATAGAAACACCCAGACTAAGACAAACCTCCATGTTCATGCACACGAAGATTTGTCTTAAGTGGGAATCGAACCCGCGACCTCGGCGTTGCAGACAGGTACACTACGCACTCCGCCATCCGTTCGTCAATGCTTTTAAAACCTAATTATATTTCGTATTGTTCGTCGCACCACCTCATGCTGTATATATAACAAAGCCAGACAAATTATGTAATACTTCTTATCCTAGATTATTGGCATTTATACTAAAGCCGAGTAGGCACACCTCTAATATATATTATTATGTTAGTGGCCATCCGCCGCTATCACTATAATATATTCTTGTATATTATTTGTCTGCTAGTAGTATTATTATAGCAAGTATCTAAGACTTATTTGCAATGTTTATTTAGGTAGTCTGATACTGCAACACTGAAAATGCAATTTAATCAGCACACAATAATATAATTAAAAATCATTATTCGTTTAAATCCGAAAACAGTTACGTGATCAAACAATATAGAATGCTTCAGATACCTACACCTACTACTACGTCAGCCCTTTGGCATTATGATGACTATTTGCTCGGTGCCAATACGTCATCGCACCTGCCAACCTGTTGCTGGCACTTGCAATTCCTGCTCGGCCCATTGGAAAAGCCTATACGCATTATAGTCTGGCAGTGGCAGCTAATATGCGATGCTTTCTGGCTCTTTCCCATTTGATTCCTCCATTTTATTTTTTCGGTTTTATACATGGTGTGTTTTTATACCAGTGAATTAGTGCATGATCCAAAGATCCTGATTAATAAGTATTATAAAAAATAATAATTAAAATAAAATAAAAAATCTTTATTGACACAAATATTACAGCTAGGTTCACACGATGAGTTAAAGTTAAGGCACATGTAAATGTATTTTGCATTAGATACTGATACTGTCTCCCAAACTAAGCGAATGCTTGTATTTTAGGTGACAGCTTAGTGGACAGCCGTGATTTGTGACACAATATTACAGTTTACAATTTATTACGTAAACCTATAGTGGAATATTCTTGACCATGTAAGGGTTTTGCGATTTTTTCGACTGATTATGAAACAGTAACGGTGTACTAGACTATTCCAATATAAAATTTGATTACGACAAAAAATCGCATGAAGAGATTTTTTTTTTATAATACGCCCACAGCGAACGAACGTGTAGTCCACTTGATGGTAAGTGGAGTACAGCCCATGGACATCAACAATCCACAAAAACAGATTATAGATGCGTCGCTGCAGGGCCGATTAAAAATGAACATGATTTTTTAAGCTTTTAGTGCATTTTTTTAAATCGGTAATTACAAAAAAGTATATTCACCAGTTTATTCTTATACATTAGCGATTTTCATCAGATTCTGCGATGTATGGAAATTTCTAATGCATTTTTCTTGCACCCTGGGTCTCTGAATCATGCACTGAATCTCTGGTAAGCGGCTTTGTACCAAATTTCACCAGAATTAGTTCGTGCATCAAGAAGTAAGAAACATCAACATTATGATTAGTATACCTTTTTTTTCTATGGCGCCCTCAGGGCAACCGATGCCATGCCAAGGCTCGCCACATCTCGCTAGTTCATGATGCGAGTAGTGGACTAAGCCCCGTTCTCCACTCACCTGGCCAGTGGAAAGCAACTGATCTCCCATCAAAGCCCACCCTTGCCCCACCACCCTCTGCTGATCAGAGAGACACGCACGCGGTGCGCACCATACCAGAATTTGCCACGGGATATGGCTCACCCCAGGGATTACCGCTGCGCTGCCCCACGCAACGTTAACCTCGGGAGAGCATCATCGCCCGATCCAGGGTGCTCCGTCCCTGCCGTTATTCGCAGCAGTCAAAGGGCACGTGGGAAGGTGCACCACATGATGAGTAGTAGTAGTAACCACTTAGCATTTGGTCAAAATCAGCAAATTGCACATGAATGAGTTTCTTATTCAATACTGATCTTCTTTCTTGGTTTATGTTGCATAATCGCGATGATGTAATCTAGGCGACGACATGGGTACTGTTCTTAACCCCATGACATGTATAAGATAATAATCAAGAGACTACACATGGGATTCTTTAGAAAAGCTTATTCAACAATTTTGTTGTACGTGGAAAGTCACTCAACTAATTTAAAAAGCAGTCTTTACATTTTATTTAGAGCTTTAAAGTAATTATTTCAAATTGATGACGTGATGATAATTTATTAGTAAATCTTAGAGGCCATTGTTTATTTTTGAAAAAATATTAATTTATTTATTTGGGTCCATCATCAAAGATACATAATAGGTGTCATACAGTTCGTGGTATTAATCTAGGTTTACACGTTGTTGCATGTGTACCATCACTTACAGATAAATAGGGTAGTCCCTATTTATCTGTACCTAAGTGATGGTCCGTAATAAATGCAATATAGAAAGGCCTCAACTTCAATTAACTGAATAATGTAAATTTTTCGTTTACTCGTACTCATCTGTTTGAACACCTTTAAAGTTACTATTTGTCCGTATGGTTATTTTACCTCTGCCAAAATAGTTGCTAGTTAAAGCTGGTAATTTCATCCTATTTGGTTGACCACACTATTCAGTTGATCAGGAGAGGCAGTGAAAATTACTTCCTTCAATATCTGATATCGGCTTAGAAATGAGAATAGCGCCATCTGTGTGAACACAAAGAAACCTTGTACAGTCGACGTGGCTTGCCGTACAAGGCTACGTGTTTGAGAGGCAGTTTATTGAAGTACTATACAGATGGCATTTATTAAACACACATACAAAAGGGCCGATTTTTTAAATGCTCAATAAAAGTTATCCAACAAATAAATTGTAAACTTTCCTATAAAAATATAACAACTAATGTAGGGACACAGGGCAACCGGCGCATATGTATTTAAGTGGATACACTGGATACTTAAGTTTAGTCGCCCGGTTCGCCAGTCGCCTTCCCGTATCGCTAGAGATCAAAGAGAATATAATCACTGCTAGAGATAGGTCGTAGTTAAGATAGAATAATGTAGTCGATAAGTTTATTATATAATATGTTCCTGGTACCAGTAAATATAAAACATTTAGAATAGTGACCTATCGTTTCTCTCATCTCTCTTCAACATCATTATATACACTCATGAAGCACCCCCACAACTAAGATAAAAAAAAATACAGCTGGTATCTTAATTCGTTTGTATTGGATTTTATAATGTATAACATTTATCTTATGATTGAAAAATCGGCCACAAATAATAAGCAGTATATTTGTGTCAAGAAAAACCAGTTTAGTTATTGTTAACTTGAATAAATTGATCAGCTTCAAAACTGAATAAACGATGCAAAATTATAAAGACCGAGGAAGTGATTAAAAAAATCTTGCAATATTTGGCCCTCACTAACTAACTAACCAACAAAAATATTGTTTAATAAAGTTTCTACTCGACCACACACAATTGAATGATGACGTACCTATTTATATTGACAACGATTTGGCACGCCATCCTAAACATTTACCCTTGTACCGTAAATCTATGAATTTTGCCTATACTGACCAATTCCTGAACGAACCTTTTAAATTATTTAGTCCTACCCCTTTATTTAAATATTTCATCACAATCATATACAGGGCTAGATCACCCTGGCGGAGCCGCGGGCGGGAGCTACCTGGTAACAAACAAGCATACACTCACACTCTCGTATTTTTTTATATTAGTAAGGATAGGTATTAGTGCATTTATGATTAAATGAGTATTTATAGAGTTTTAGCACAATAGTGAATTTCCAAAAATATTAACTAATGAATGATGCAAATAGGATATATATATATATATATATATTTTAAATCATGCAAGCGAGTTTCGTAGATCAGTGATGTACTAATCGTTCATGGATTGCTGTAAAACCATTCACATGTTCCACATGCAATTGATTAACTCTTGCCGTGCCAAAGGTCAGTGGTGCCAACATTTAATAGTTTACGTAAATCCTAAATTAACTATTGCGATGGACAGAGATACTGATTAACATAAACATTCGATTTTTATGGAACATATATCATGCAACTCATTTAATTACAAATCAATCATTTGATGAAGCAAAGACAGGCCAAATGGAACATGGCGACAACTGTCCTCTTGAAATATTTAAAAAAAACCGGCCAAGTGCGAGTCGGACACGCTCACGTAGGGTTCCGCACCACTATACATCTAAATAAATGTTTTCTTAATTCTCTATTATATTGGAGTTGATTGAATGAAATGTAAAATGCGGTTTATGATTTATAACGTATTAAAAAAAACGAATTATTGGATCTCGTTCAAACCAATTTTCGGTGGAAGTTTGCATGGTAATGTACACATCATATATTATTTTTACATTTATCATTCCCTTATTTAAAAAGTTACTGGGGGGAGGGACACACATTATTCCACTTTGGAAGCGTAACTCGCGCAAACTATTCAGTTTAGAAAAAAAAAATTATTAAAGAACCTCAATATCATTTTTGAAGACTTATCCATAGCTATCCCACACGTATGGGTTTGATGAAAAAAATAATTTGAGTTTCAGTTCCAAGTATGAGGAACTCCAACAATTTATTGTTTTTTTCTATTTTTGTATGAAAATCTTAATGCGCTTCACCGAATACATCTACTTACCAAGTTTCCACAGTAGCTCTTATAGTTACGGAAAAAGTGGCTGTGACATACGGACGGACAAACGGGCAGATATGACGAATCCATAAGGGTTCCGTTTTTTTCCATTCGGCTACGGAACCCTAAAAATGTAGGAAAACGTTGTAATAAAAGTGTAAAGTTTCTTCTTCTTCTATCGTATCGATGGCTGCAGTCATGTTCTCATGGTGTTGACTTGCCATCGTGGTGAAAGGATTCGCCAGTCTGCTTGGTAGAAATTTGCAGACTGCCCAGGGTGCGCCGAACGTAGGGGTTGATTGTGTACGTCGCTCGGGGAGGCTCCTTTCATGCACCCCTTGTAAAGTTTCTTAAAAATACTTTCTTGATACTACATGAGTGTATGCGTCAAAGGAGCATCTACATATACAGATTCTAGTCAGTATTCAATCAGTAAGAGTAAAATTTTTAAAAAATCTATGACCCAACAAATTAAACATGAAGTTAAAGAAGTCGGTTTGTTGCACTGGAAACGGACATTGATCACGACTACAATCTGTGTTTGAATTTAATTTCTATAAGTCAAAGTCAAAGTTAAAGTCAAATTGCTTTATTTGTTGAACATGGTAAAAAACAGATGTATTAATATAAGATAAGTACAGCATATTCTGTCAATTCTGACGTTCAAATTAAACATAATATCTATAAATATTAATAATTATAGATACAACACAGAACAATTTAAAATAAGAAAAAATAAAATATAAAATTATCAAGCTTACTAAATATTACAAAATACAATCAAATATAATTATAAATAACCATGTAAGAACTACTATTATATTTATAGTAAGTCGCATCCGCTCTGTATCATATCTAAACTATTCATACATTTATAAATGTATGTATTTATTATGTTATAAATGATTAATTTTTTTTATATTTTCAATATTATGTATCTCTATTACGTATTTTATATAATATGTACTTCTTCTATTTACATATAAATAATTATTCCTCTGTCTAATCTGCACCTACCTATGCTTATCTCTGCACCACCCTAGGTTGACTGTTAAAGAATGCCATAAGGCATTAAGTCCGCCTATGCACTATTTTTATGTGCAATAAGTTAAATAAATAAAATAAAAATAAAACTTATTTGCAAGTCGTTTCTAAATGGAAGTGTTCATAGACTACGGTAATTTCAGTAATATTAAAAATATATTATTATAGACATATTCATTATATTTTTTCAATGATTCTACTATCTGCATAATTATATGTAAAGGGTCAAAATAATATTTTATAAAAAAAACTTTTTAGTACACAAAGTACTCTCTCGGAGGTCCAAGTCAATGACCTGAGGCATCTCATTTTATGTCCTGTGACGCAACAACCAGTGAAAGTAGAAAAAAATTGTCATCTGCCTACGTATAAATAGATTATGGGATTTGAGAGAAAGTTGGTGGACCTTACTCAATAGTTTGAAAGTGATGTATGCTCAAGTAATGAGTATTGGGGAAGATAGTGGATTATTTATGTTAGAAAGTAAAGGTCTATCGGATCAAGTTTATTTTATAAAGCTTTTATGGAATTTGTTTGTATCGTACCTTAGACAAATACATAAATGTGTTTTGTCTACAAGTTACGTAACTAAAGGTTACATAAATACAGATTAAACCCTTAATTTATTGGTATAGGACCATTCTTTGTGTTGCGACACGTCCAGATGTATTTGCAACTTTTGTGGAGGTTCATATTGAGTTCTGATTATAGCTTCACAACGTGCCGGTTCTCTACCATCGTCCAAAAACTAAATGTGCAATCACGATAAATAGAATCAACAGTTTTGTATTTCTGGACTCGGCTTTCAATATAATCTCCGACTTAAATTCCCTGAAACAGGATCATAAGCATTTAAAGCATGTGTTAGAATAACTTAGCACAAATTGGCAAAAGTGTCATGTTTTATGACACACGAATTCCGACAAACACTTAAAACGCATTGTATTGCGTGCCTGCACAATCTTTCTCTTGTTATTTAAAAAAATGTACTTTCGTCCTCTCTCAACCAGTCAGTGAGTGCATTGCCCCACGAGTTTACTGCCCAAATTTTAAATTATTTCTTGTCTCTTTTGCATATGTAGCTGATGTGTGAGTACGAAAGAGAGAGAGGCAGTCGTTTAGTCATCACGACGGGTAAATTCGTCTCTTATTGAGTTCGCAATGTTTCGGGCCTTAAGGCAGGTTATGACTAAGGTCATAGAGGAGAAGTCGTTAGAAATTGCA
Organism: Hypena proboscidalis; assembly: GCA_905147285.1. Lineage (NCBI taxonomy): Eukaryota > Metazoa > Arthropoda > Insecta > Lepidoptera > Erebidae > Hypena > Hypena proboscidalis. The sequence continues at coordinate 8,150,118 of LR990132.1, forward strand.
CTGGTCATGGTCGATTGATTGTGAACCATATTTAATTCCTATACAATACATTTCTATTAACAGCATACTCGTACTTCCATCAATAAGTTTGATCGTGATTTTCCTTGAAATAAATGCTGCATGCTGACTTTTTATAGTTCCGTCAAGTATCAAAAGAATCATCATTTCCTTTGTCTTAAAAACATCACCTCTGATTTTGAAAAGAATCCGTGATCCCAAATTTCCATGGGTTCACCTGTTGTAATGTGCCAACTTTACTAAGGTAGAATGTAGAATGTAGTAAGGTCAGTATTTTAAACTAAAATGTTTATGATTAGAGAACGCATGAGATAAAACTCCATTGCCACTACGCAATATTATTTAATATAACATTTATCAACAAATTAGTAAGGAAATTTCGCAAGACATTTTAATAAATGTGCAAATGACATTATAATTTTAGTTTCTAATTGATTATTTTTATAGCATTTAGCTATGCTAAGCAAATAATACTAAAAGACAGTTGAAGATATGGGACCGGCAGTGTTGAACCTGCGACCTTACTGCACACCGGGCAGCCGCTTTAGCCATCCAGCTACGGTCGCCTCTTACCAGTACCCTAAATTTCTCAACTGTATTCGTCATTTCGTGACGTCACGTTCATCCATTTGTTCCTATCTTAAGTAGGATACATATCATATATATATATCATCAGTAGGTAAGAGTCGACCGTAGCTGGATGGCTAAAGCGGCTGCCCGCTGTGCAGTAAGGTCGCAGGTTCAAATCCTGCCGGTCCCATATCTTTTTCAACTGTCTCTTAGTAATAATTTTAATGTCAAGTTTTTTTAATTTACAAGTTTCCATTTAAAACAAACATTACTTTAAAAGTAAAGTCGAAGATACCATATTAATAAATACTCTCGATTCAATCCTGGTGGTACAGCAGTCTTTTATTGAAACCACTAATTCTAGACTAGACACGATCAATATGGAGAGGAAATGAAATCAAATATCTATGCAAATAATCAATAAGGGGGTTTGATTGTGCCGCTTATTTATGAAATCAACTAGTTTTATTTTACATGCAAGGGCGGCGCTCCACATTTGGGTGGGGGACGCCCGACAATGACTATTCTTTTTGGTTTAATTGTCTAAGTTTCCATCCGTTAATTATTTTTTACCAAAAAAAGATTCACATTTTCGATCAAATTTAACGATCTCATTGTCCAATTTGTTCGGAAAACGTGGACTTTTTTGATGGTGGCCACTTTCCATGTCTAAAATCTGTGGTTTGCCTTATTATTATATTTATTTATAGCAAAATTTGTAATCAAATTCTTTTACAAAATTTGGTTTTATAATATCTGCACATACCTAAGTTTTTTTGGTAACTTCGTAAAACTTCCTTTTTAGTATCAAAGTAATTCATCAGTATTATTACAATAGGTATTATGTAAGAAAATATTACAAGCTTCTTGCATTACCAAATGTTTTTCAATGTTAAGTACTACTGGAACTACTTAATTTCTATAATTTATTGGTACGAAAGGACACAATTTTCCTGTCAGCTGCTCTGCATTTTTTTTTTAATTGAGTCCAGAATAACGTTACGTTTGATGTATCCTTTTCTTGCGAGAGCATTTTTAACTAAACAACATTTTACAAATAAATCGGATGGTTGATTGGTTCTATGTCATTGCACTATAAAAAAAGTGGAAAGCCTAATCTAGAGGTAATTAATACTTGACATGAAAAATACCATGAAATCGTAGTGACTAATAAAAAAAATTCTACCAAGATGACCCAAACGATTACTCGAGATAATATCTGGGATAATGGTATAAACAATTGTTAACTTGGTAACTCCGTGTTATGGAGCAATTTAAGTGGGTAGTTGGTACAATAAGCTCCCTAAATTCAAGCCCTGTTTCTGAAGTCGCTCGGCGGTTGAACCCGTGCGGGGTGACATTGCTGGTGACTGCAACCACTGCATTCACTGTACTGCAACCAAGTGTCTTGATACTTTACCCTTATATGGTTACCATAAAACAATTCAATGATATCAAATAATAATATCATCATGATTGCATAAGAACAAATGAAGCCAAAACTCCACATAGAATGTATTACGTGTTTTTAAGAAAATAATGATAACCCCTACGTCCGACGCACCCTTGGCAGTCTGCAAATTTCCACCAAGCAGACTGGCGAATCCTTTCAATACGATAGCAATTCAATACCATGAGACTATGACTGCAGCCATCGATACGAAAGAAGAAGAAGAAGAAAATAATTTCCATCGATAATTTCAACAATCCCAATTATTTTACACTTAAACAGACAAAGCAAAGTGTAATACAGTTTAATTAAATTCAACAAACGTTAAATAAAATAAATATACTACAATAGAGGCCATGTTTAAAAATCACATGTTGATACAGGCTTCCAATAATGAATAGAAACCGCACCATGGAAACAGTTATCGCTCACACATCTTAATGAATAGCCAGGCATATTAATAACTAAACGCAACCGCCGATTGTTTATTAAAACAACCATTTATTAGGAAACTACTGGACCGGCCAGCTTAAAATCAAATGAGAAATTGCTATTCACGGCTATCGCTGTTTTCAATGCACAAGGTCATGAGAAGTAATTAATTCTCTCAGTGCTCCATACAAACCTTAGAAAATACGCATATTTATTTGAATCTGAATTGTTATTTCAAAGACACCTAACCTAAACTAACTAAATCTTAAAAATATAAATAACGTTAAATGCTCGCTCCAGACAAATCTTTTCGTGTGCATGAACATGGAAGTTTGTCTTGGTCTAGGTTAGGTTGGTTAGTTTCTATGTATAATAAGTATGTATATATAAAAAAAGGTATCAGTATAGTATAGTAACAATTATTCTTGTACCCATAGTACAAGCTCTGCTTAGTTTGGGACTAGATGACGTTGTGTAAAAGTTGATTTAATAATGTATTTTTAAAGACACTGCTGAGTCATTAGGTGCAAAATAATAAGTACGTTAAGCCGTTGTTACCCGTAACCATTTGAAGATCTATGTCAAATTGTCAAATGTCAATCGATACAGGTAATCAGAGGCCAGAAGGTTTGACAACTGCACTTCTGTGGAGAGCGAGTAGCTGTTTAAACACACAGGCTAATAGGTTAGATTTTGATATCTTTGTGTCTAAAGTTGAATCAGTGAGACGGGTGCTCAGTCTGGATTTTTCTCAAAATTTTCTAATGTTGTATCAATTTTAAAACATTAAAGAATGTAATTTTATTCATGTATAAGTTTATAGCCACACATATTTATTATTGTATTCAATTGTTTATCAGCGAAGACCTGTAATTAGCTATATGTTACATATTATTAAGTATCATAAAATGATATAACCTGCAGTTGGACTTCCAATAAAATAAAATAAAATAAAATAAAACTAGTCTAACAAACAGTGTCGTATAACCTCATACTGGGTTCAAAAATTTGCTAAAACCTTAAGACTTAAAACCGACCCCAATATGTGATATTAATCTATCTATATATATAAAAATGAAACCCGTTTTCCGTTGTCACGACATAGCATGAAAACGGCTTGACCGATTTGGCTGATTTTTTTTTGTAGTTTTCTAATACTCTGTACAAGGTTCTTATCTATCTATATATATAAATGAAACCCGTTTTCCGTTGTCACGACATAGCATGAAAACGGCTTGACCGATTTGGCAGATTTTTTTGTAGTTTTCTAATACTCTGTACAAGGTTCTTATCTATCTATATATATAAAAATGAAACCCGTTTTCCGTTGTCACGACATAGCATGAAAACGGCTTGACCGATTTGGCTGATTTTTTTTTGTAGTTTTCTAATACTCTGTACAAGGTTCTTATCTATCTATATATATAAATGAAACCCGTTTTCCGTTGTCACGACATAGCATGAAAACGGCTTGACCGATTTGGCAGATTTTTTTGTAGTTTTCTAATACTCTGTACAAGGTTCTTATCTATCTATATATATAAAAATGAAACCCGTTTTCCATTGTCACGACATAGCATGAAAACGGCTTGACCGATTTGGCTGATTTTTTTTGTAGTTTTCTAATACTCTGTACAAGGTTCTTATCTGTCTATATATATAAAAAATGAAACCCGTTTTCCGTTGTCACGACATAGCATGAAAACGGCTTGACCGATTTGGCTGATTTTTTTTTGTAGTTTTCTAATACTCTGTACAAGGTTCTTATCTATCTATATATATAAAAATGAAACCCGTTTTCCGTTGTCATGACATAGCATGAAAACGGCTTGACCGATTTGGCTGATTTTTTTGTAGTTTTCTAATACTCTGTACAAGGTTCTTATCTATCTATATATATAAAAATGAAACCCGTTTTCCATTGTCACGACATAGCATGAAAACGGCTTGACTGATTTGGCTGATTTTTTTTTGTAGTTTTCTAATACTCTGTACAAGGTTCTTATCTATCTTTATATATAAAAATGAAACCCGTTTTCCGTTGTCACGACATAGCATGAAAACGGCTTGACCGATTTGGCTGATTTTTTTGTAGTTTTCTAATACTCTGCACAAGGTTTTTAGGGAAAAAAACAAAACAAATTAAATATATATTAATAAATTTTCTGTAAAAATATAAGTGAAATTATTGAACCCTACGGCATAAACACTATTAAAAAAATATATATTTTGTTTTTTATTTAATAAAATTAGTAAAGTCCAGGAAAATAGGTATTCATTTTTATATGGAGGATATTATAGATTCCAGTTCAATTTGAATAGGTACGCATACATAAGATAGGTCAGCTATACAAAATAAAGTAGTGCTTCAAATTTACACTAAGGCGGTACGAAGTTCGCCGGGTCAGCTAGTACTTATATAATTGTTAGCCGGACTGACTGATTTATCAACGCTGAGCCTTAGCCGGTAGGGCTAGAAACTTGAAATTTAACATGAATGTTTTACATTGCGTAGGGGCGCACTAATTAGGGATTTTTGGAAGTTCCCTCCGTCAAAACGAATAAAATAAGGGTTAAGCAGTTGTATGGAAGTCCATCATTATAAAGTTAGTAGCACGAAATAAAGTATAAACTTTAAAAAATGCTGTGCCAGGGTTTTCCAAATTTTGTTTACAAGAGGTTAAATATTGAAGTAAGTTAAAACCGCGTGGGTCATCTCGTCAGGAATAAATGAAATATCAAGAAGTTAGAGTCACTGTAGTTCAATGTTCGCTGCACTTGCACCGGGTATGGATGCACCGAATTGAAGTTTTTTCGCCATTTTTAACCTCGGCCTTGAAATACGAGTTTAGATTACGACGCGCATATTTTTTTCGGTTTAATGCATACTTTATACTTACTTCAGTGCACGTATGTAAATGGAAGTTTGGCAACCTGTTTTAATGGACAGGGAATTTGTTAAACTCGGGACTGGTTCAAGGCAAATTATTATTTTTGTTTGAGTAACATTTAAGGAATATTGGACTGATTTTGCTGCTTTTTCGTGGAACCATTTGCGCCGTGACACTACCAAATGTTTGCATATTATTCGTACTGAAATTATTTACTATTTTACTGAATATTATTTTACTGAATATTCGTACTGAATACAGAAAAAACGTGACCTTTCGTTAACGTAAATTTTATTTCTTAGTGTTTTTGTTCAGTTAGAGTTTTATTCTGCTAACGAAAAAAAATTATGCGACTGGATCTAGGGAAGCGACATCATCCCACAATCAGCTACAAAGCTACAAATTTGATGTCACGTTATTTTTCTTTTTTGACGGTTATTATGTGAGAAATATTTAAAGAAAGAAGAGAAAATAAAGAGAAAAAATGTTTTATTTTTTCAGTTCCATTACACCATTGTTGTTTTTTTTTAATCTCGACGCAACAATGGGCTGTAGATGATTTTAATTTTCGATATTTAAATCTAACGTGTTTTAATAAACACTGACTACGTCTAGAAACTGTCGTTTCAATAAATGTCCATAAGTCGTAAAACAATTAAGGAAATGAAAGCTTATACTTAGTCCTTTTACCTTCTTTTAAAAGGTTCTCACAAATAACTTATATTTAAAATGTTTCCTCAATCAAAATAAAAAATAACGTTACATATTTATAACAGTACCTAACTGTTAAAACGTCATCTAACATATTCATTGCATCATCAATATAACTCACATTATGCCAGGTCAGGCATCCTAACCCAAGTTGATACCGGCGACGGTCGACGCAAAAACGTGAGCAAAAATACAAAAAGAATTGCGCTTGCGCAGGGCAATGGACTTTTTCGGGCGAGACGATCGAACCCACCGACGCTGCACTTGTGAGGTGAATGTCAATTCACCTTACCATCTCACGATGAAGTATCAAAAGACCAACTATCTGAGAATCTACACTACACTCTTATAATAAAGAGGGCTTTTTTGTTTGTTTTTTGTTTGTACCCAATAAACGACGAGTGTCCGAGACTGATCTTGATGAAAATTGGCATCGAGATTGTTTAAGACCCTAGGAATAACATAAGCTACTTTTTACTGACGTACCACGCGGACGGAACCGCGCACGGAAGCTAGTGTTAAATAAAAATACTAATCAAGTAATGCGACTGAACAGAAATGTAGTAACCATTATAGAGATCCTTCCTAAAATAAATCGCTGTCGGCAATTTAGCTCGAAGTTACAGAACATACAATTTATTATTTATTTAACATACATTTAAAATAATAAAAGTTTATAAACATTGGAGCAATGATAGTTTCCATTAGGGTTTCTTAGCACGTATTCGGATCGGCACTTTCGGTTCGGGCTATTTTATTTTATGTTTCATCGCAGCTTTCATCCCAATCGAGGGACAGCAGGTACAAGCAAATGAGGCAACAGAATACAAAAATGCTGAGTGGAAAATGCCGACCCGAATATGAGAGTGGCAACCTTTATATCCTAAAACAATGGTAATACTGCTCATAAATAATGAAAACGCAATAACGCCACGCTACAAGCCTAACAAGTATTACTTGATTTTGAAATATCTTTATTTTCAATTATTTACAACAATTAGTCACACATCATATTTAAAAGACAATACAAAATTATGCGAAACAGACATGTGGTAGGTGTTTTTTATATGCTAAACATTCGCCTTACAAAACATTTTTTTATAAAGTAGGTTGTTATTATACATAAAGAAAAATGTAACTAAGATGACATGTATATGATATATGTAAAGCTAGGTACTTGCACATTAGTTTTTACAACAGTTGTATTACTGCTACTCAACTTATACTTATATCCAGGAAAAGCTAGTTTTACATTGCACTCCACCAGAATCCTATAAAACACGAGAACATCTGATAATACTGGAAACGAGTTCCTGGCTTATAAAACTAATCTTAAAACAATTAGATGACAGTAGAGTTGAAAGTTATAAATATTTTGAGCGGTATCTTTGAAAAAGTGCGAGTGCTGTGCGAATGCGAGTAAGATCAAGCGACATTTTAAAGTATTATAAAATAGCTGTACCGTCCCATATTCCATTGTTCATCCATTGTAATAAAACTAAGTATGGGATAAAAATACTCTAAAAATCAATTTTAGTCATCTGGACAGCTTTTTGAAAGCACAGGACTAATAATGAGTATTTTAGAAGGTGTAAGAATAGTTGTTGTACTTGTTTTTTAATAAATTAAATAATATTATCTCGCGATACTTAGATATATCTCGCGATGTCTTCTGTTTTGGTGGTGTAGTATATAAGTATATGATATTGAAGCGGCCGTGGCGCAATGGATAAGGCATCGGTCTAATGATTAAGAAGTAGTGGGTGCAAATTCTAGTCATTACACCACGGACGTAAACTTTCTCGTAACACAAGCAAATTAAGCTTAGCTGAAGGTTAAGAAGAATACTAGTAATTTGTATCTGCAAATAACTATAAGGCTGTAATATATATATAAATATATACTGTATATTCTGCGTATACGTAGGTTAACATAGTTAAGTCAACATTAAAATAATATTGATTGTTTTCTATTGTTCAGAATCACACTCAGTAGCAGCAGTTCTTCGTGCACCGATTTCCTGCCGTCAATCAACAACTTCTCACAATGAGGTATGTAGTACCTGAAAAACAGATCGGTAAGATCTTAAACATGTGTAAATTATCGCCAAATCATCTCGGGCATTTTGTTGCATTTAGAATTTTAGATATTACTGGCCTTTGCCCGCGAGTTTGTCCGCTTGGAATGCGATATTTCCATGTTATTGCCTACAAAATTGAGAAATTACCCTCATACACTGACAACCCTGTACCCCTGATATTGAATCTATCTAATTGTTAATTTATGTCGTGGAGGTAACCTTTTTGTAGAATTTCGTAAAATAGCCTTCAAAATTGACTAACTTCACATATTATCTTACAACACCTAATTAATTCATTATTACAGTTCATTTACGTCATGTAAGGAATCTATGTGCTGAATTTCATGCTTTTCCTTTAAAATGTACGTATCTCCCAAATGGACCCTTGGGAAAAAATACAAAAATGAAACATGTACCAGTTGTTAAGTTAGAACCAAGGGCGTCGCCAAGGGGGGGCAGGGAGGGGCAGCTGCCCCCCCCTAGATTCTAAAAATGTTGCCAAATATAATGCAACCAAAGTCCTAAGTCTTTGAGTTGATTTGCTTGAAGTTCAAGCCTTGAACAATCATTCCCGTTAGTCGAAACTCGAATGAATTCACTAATTCCACTCCTAATATTCCGTACGCTCAACTACGCTCTGCTCTACTCTAATCGTTGAAGCGGGAGAGGGGGAGTGGGGAAGCAGCAGGCAAACTCGCCACTTCGAAACACCATTGGAACTGGTGAAGATAAGATAAATAAGAAGTATCTTAACTTAAACTTACTTATTTGTTTGTAAATAGCTCAAAATTGTATATCTTAATAGTTTTTTTCGATCTTTGTTTTGCATTTTCTGTGAAGATTTACTATAGTAACATATATATATTTTTCACCATCGGAAAGTAGAGATTTTAACGAACAGAAAACACACCAACTTTTTGAAAAAAGCTGATATGTTGTCGGGTGAATTTTCGATCGAAAATTAGGGTGCTTTTTTATATTAATTCAAAATAATTCTAATCAAATAAATTACAGCGTATTTGGAGCAAAAAAGGTAAGTTACAATTATTTTTTTTTCACGAAATTTGGTGTACCAAATTTCGTGAAAAAAAAATAATTGTTTGTAAAAGATAAAAATAAAAAACCAAAAACTTGTTTATTTGAATTTTTACATAAATTTTGAGATGAAAAAAAAGTTAATACAAAAGTTTTAGGTCTTTTTATTACCAACAACTTTGCCATTCGATTTTTTTCCATAGGAATTTTAGTTTTGCCGGAAATGGAGAAAAACCGTTTTTTACCCTTAACCCTCTTCCCCTTACCGACCTCAGATCGCCCGTAAATTATTTTTTACTTTAATTTTTATAATATTCTCCTCCTTTTCTAATTTATTTATTTTATTTATTTATTTATTAAAATTTATTGGAAGACCAACAGCAGTAACAATTAATATTAATTAAAATATTATGCAACATAATGGGTTTCATCCTACTATTTTTTTTTTTGGTTTTTCAAATTATCGACACTGGTCTATAAGATACTGTTGTTATTACAATCGCTGTAGATGTAAGACTCGTAGTACAAGTGAAAAGCTTCATGTGCTGTCGACTTTACCTACAATTCATACCTACTTTTCTCATTTATAGAGAATGAGAAAAGTATGAATTGTAGTAGGTAAAGTCAACTTGCCCCTCACTGCGCCATTTGCTGGCGACGCCCTTGGTTAGAACTCCAGCTATATTTTATTTAAAGGTTACAATACATGCACAGTACCTACATACATATTAAAACATAGTGTATCCTAAATCTAATTGCACCACCAATTACGGGTAAACTTCGCATGCTTTAACAACGGTACCTAATATTTAGCTACTCCAAAGCTTATATGTAATTCTTAATATTTAATTTATACATCATAAGTTCATCAACTAGAGACAAAAAGAATTTGGATTCAGAGTGTCATGCAATGCTTCAATTAAACATTTTAGAAATGTATTCAGTGTTAAAACAAATATGTCGATTATATTGATTAGTTTAGTTAAAACCTTCCGTTAGATAAGTAAAAAAAATCTAAGGTTGTTATGAACTCCTCAACTATGGAATAAGATTGATTTCGGATGTTTACTGCTATGACCAATGACGAATCGTTTAATATAGGATATAGCATTAATAACACTGGTCAACAAAATTCAAACTTTTTCGTGCCACACGGACTTTTTTGATATTTTTTACTTTAGTTGGTGATTGTAAGAAAAAATAAACAGTTAAAAAAAATTTGCTAGCCAAGGATTTTATTCTATTGAGTAATTAAAAATATTAAGAAAAAATACAGATCTCGTAAATCAAACTTTTTTTTTATATAAATTACTTAATAATTTAAGATTTTCTTGAATGTTTAGCTTCTGGTTGGTCCCTTTTAATTGTCCAGCAGTAATCCGCTAACATATTTGGGCTCCATTTTCCCTGGTACCGCTTTTCCATACTAGAAATGTCCTGGTGGAACCTCTCGCCGTGCTCGTCACTGACAGCCCCTAAATTGTCAGGAAAAAAATCCAGGTGCGAGTCTAAAAAATGGATCTTGAGTGACATGTTGCAACCCAATGCTTGATATGACAATAAGAGCTCGCTAACCAACTCTCTGTAGCTGTCACTCTTGTGGTTGCCCAAAAAATTTGCAACAACATTTTTAAATGCGTTCCATGCACATTTTTCTAAACCGCTTAATTTTTCTTAAAATGTTGAATCTTTTATTAACTCCCTGATTTGAGGGTCTCCCTGATTTGGGTTGTACCCATGATATGGACTGAACTCCGTGATCTCGCTGTTCAGTCCATATCATGGGTACAGCAAAAGGCATAGCTCGTGCACCTTTCTTCCAGTCGGTTAAATTTTTCACACACGTTATGCAACAGACATGAGGGGCCCAGAATTTGTCTTGATGGGCGACAGAAAAACCAAAACATTGGTGATAAAACTCCAGCACAAGATTCGTAAAATTTCGTCGTTGTTTTTTGAATGTAAGTTCTCCGCAGATATAACAAAAAGAGTTAGGGTTATTTTTACACTTCCTCGACATGTTCACAGGATTAATAAATCACAAAAAATATTCAAATTCAACTACAAATACTTTTATGACGATTTACTTGTGAGCGTTTCTGTTAATTTACCGCCGTAGTACTAGTTATGAGTATTACCGTATCACAACAAATATGAGGCTAACAGACAAATGAAAACTGTGATTTAATGATGAGGGTAGATTGATAAAACAAAATTAGCTATCAAAGTTCGTGTGGCAAAATCAGTGTTGACCAGTGTAATAGGGCCCTTAATATGAAAATTACTCATAGGAATATTCTTCTGACAGAATAACACTGACAGTAGTAGAATGTATTATGTACCGGGTTACATATTCCCAGTGCCAAAAAATAGGTTCATTCTTTTAAAAGTTTTGCTTCATACATTGTTTACTATGGTGTAATGAAGCTGTCCGTGGAAATTGGCATATTTTAAGCTAAACATATTTCAAAATAATAGACTTTAAATAACTATTACAACATTTGCCAAAGGATATTGCCATTCTTCAAGCGGAAATCTTTCAATGACCTTTGATGTCAAAGTCAAGTAACAATATGCTCCATGAAAATAGAACAATGAAAACTTTGCATTTGCGCAAGGGACTTTCCTGTTTTCCTGAGCTAGAACAAAGTATTAAAAATACAGCCAAGATGAAGGCCAAAGATTAAAAAAAATAGTTGTTCTTTTTATCACAAAGGACTTATACAAAAAGACAGACGTCGATCTGATAATGTGATCTATTTTCGGTTGTATGAAATCGCCTCGTTACATTGTGGTTACAAAATCATACTTAAAATATATCTACATACACACGTGGAATGAAAATGTATTTCCCGTATGGACTACTCGGCTAATAATAACTATGATGTAATTTTTTGTCAACGTATGAACTTAATTTTTTACAACTACATATACACGTACGTGCTCAATATAGTCTCATGCTTTTGTCGGCACACAAATTTATGCCCAGGAAGAATAGTGTTCAGGTGTGACTGCACTGCTATTGGGGATGACTCTTCGAACAATTTCCCAGTTAGTGGAAATATGGACTAATTGGTCTATATTATGATAAGACTTATTTAGGCTGCTTTTTGGGCTTGAGGATTATAACGACTTGGACAAGTTTACACTGAGACGGGAGAGTTTTAGGCATGCATTGAAAAGTATAACAAGAATATCTAATAATCTGGGTGTGCTTTGTGTGTGTAAAATGTATGTTTGTGAACACCCACGCGACACAGGAGTTATTCCTAGTGCAAGTCTATAAAAAAGAAACATGATGCCAGGCTCACCCCCATTTTTATATTGTCTTGGTTGAGAATTATGTCGTTTTTAGAATTGAATAAAATGTTACTTACAACCTCATTTATACTTACTATATATCATAGAGTTGTAATTAAAACTCTCAATTCATACAGGAAAAGTTGCGGGAAAACCGTACTCTAAAATGTGAGTTTCATAATACAGTATTTGTTTCAGAATCGCAATGAGTAAACCGGAACTATACAATCAATCGAATGATTTACAAAGAAAAACTACCCTACAATATCTAAGTAAATACTCAAAAAAAATGAAATGGCATGAGATTGAAGATACAGCAATTGACTTGGGTTGCGGCGATGGCAGTGTCACCTCGATCGTTAAAAACTTCGCACCTTGTACCTTTAAGAACTTCGTGGCCTGTGATATTAATGAAGAAATGGTCAAATTTGCCAGCGAGCACTACGGAAAGGAAGGAATCACGTTCAGAAAGATGGATATAGAAGGAAATATGCCTGAAGATCTCGTGGGAGTATTTAATCATGTGTTTTCTTTCTACGCCTTGCATTGGGTCAAGAATCAGAAGTAAGTTCTACATAAAAACAAATATACATTCATTTCTAATTTTTGTGTTGAATTTTTTTTTTATATATTATTTAAGGCTTGCAGTTAATAAGTGTATGGTTAATTTCTTTTAATTTAAGAATCAAGCTAGGCAGAAGATAATACGGAAAAACTAAAACAAAATATTTACATCTAATTTGTGGTTTTTGATTTTTGGTTAGATCGACTAAGTAAATTCAATCAACGTGTCTTTACTAAAAACAAAGCTATATTTTAGAAAATAGGAATGATTCAAATTACATTTTTGAGGACTTGTTACCAAAAAAAATTTTTTTTTCAGCAAAGCGTTCAGCAACATATACAACCTTTTAACAGACGAGGGTGATTGTTTCATGACATTTCTGGGCAGTACCGCTATATACGACGTGTACAACGCTCTCTCAAAACACCCCAAATGGAAAACTTGGCTCAAAAATGTTGATGTTTTCTTATGTCCCTATTATGATGTGAAGGTACTTATCCAACTTTAAGTAATTATTATAACAGATTTTCAAAAGATACTAATTTATACATTCATTCTCTGCACCGCCCAATGGTTGACTGGTAGAGAATAGAGAATGCCTTTGGCATTAAGTCCGCCATTGTACAATTATTGTGCATAAAGTTCTATAAATAAATTAATAAATAATGACAGTTTGGCAGATATGACATTCTCAAGTTTAGTTCTCCTCGTATTTTAAAACGGAAATGTTCATAAATTAGCTATATAGTTAAAATACATTATATTGACTTAGCCTCAAAAAAGAAATATTATGTAAGCATCAAATAAATTATACCACTATAAAAAAATAAAGTAACAAGAATATGAATTCTATTTTTCTTTATATATTGCAGAATCCAGATAAAATCGTAGCAGAAATAATGAAAGAATGCGGCTTTAAAAACATAGATGTGACATGCAACAACTTGACTTCTGTCTTTCCTACCATAGAGGAATTAAAAAGTAAGTAAAATGGAAAACTGATAATATTTCGCATTCATTGCCAGTTACTAAAACCGATTCACTTGATGTTTCGGTTGTGTTTTATTATAATTATTAAAATAAAAGTTTTTACACGCATTGGTTTTATACTATAATTAAAGATGAACTTAAACTTATAAGAAGAAGACGAAAAGTTCACAAATAATACTTTGTACGACCCGGCAATCGAACCCGAGACCTCGCGGAGAGAGGCGCATACGCTAGAGATAACAAAACAAACAAACAAACAAAAAGATTAATAATAAGTAACAACACCGCCATTACAAAAAAATATAGTAATTCTGTTATTTAAAAACCTCCTGCAGGACAGGCCTAGCCTAGTGCAGAAGATTTTTGGCCATTGCCTTTACATTTTTTATTTTATTTGTATTAAAAAAAATAGCATAAGTTCCAAATTTAAAGAATGTGTTAATTTAAATGGTACTAAATAATTATTTTATTTTTATTTTATTTTTACAATGACACCCATGAGAAAACCATATAAGTGCAAAATTATTGTAATTGAAGTCGGTTTTTTTTTTGGTAAATTATTTACCGGAACTCTTTGCTTTTTTTTCAGATGTGGTACAGTCAGTCGAACCATTCAACATGCCTCCAGAAGTGTTTAATGAATTCATGGAGGACTACATAGCAGAGGGCAAGAAAATGGGAGCAGTGACCATCGAAGTAGATAGTAATAACGAAGTAGTTTCAGTGGCGTACGATTATTGTCTTGTGGCTATTTATGGAAGTAAAAAGTGATTTACTTTGTCGGGGATATATTTTTTTAATTATACTAAATAAAATAAAAAAAAACAAAAGAAAACCCGATATTTAAGTAATATTAGTCGTCTGAAGAATACAGTAATTATGGTTTTAAGGTGCCTCTATTTTTAAAATCATTGTAATTGGTATAATAAAATTTTACTTATTATTTATTTTTACATTATTGATGTTTAAGCGCCCCATGGAGACTATGAAAATAAATGATTTAAATCTTTAATCTTGAATCTTTAGAGAATTATCCCCGTACTCTCTTAACCGTGCGTAAACTTTATCATACAAATCGAATATCAGTATCCGAACAACTTAAAAAAATACAGTTTATTTTAAATAATCTATGATTTGTTTTGTAACCTTGTATTGTTTGTAAAAGTGTTTATTTATTGCAAAATATTCTAAAATTACTAAAACACGAGTGACGACGTAATTAAACTGAACCTGGAGAAATTGAAAAAAAACTGTAAAGCATGCAGAGCTAAGTTTTATTTCCAGCTTATCCTTTATTTCTAGACATTATTTTCTTATTGCTGAGGTAGAAAGTATAGTATATGCGACTCGAGATCAAAGTTATTTTCATCTCTGCAATCAAAATTCTTACCTAGATTCTACTATAGACTCGTTCGCTTATTCGGGACTCAACATTAGCACTCGAAACAAAAACGTACTTTACTCTCTTGTTTCACAAATAACTATTGTATGTTTTTTTACACCTGCCTCCATGGAAATATATGATTTGTAAAATCAAAAAATATTAAAACTGCAAAGTTTATGTATTTTATTGACGAACAATATAACTGCCTCGACAGTCTAGCGTATGCACCTCTCACCGCGAGGTCTTGGTTTCGATTCCCGGGCTAGGCAAAGTGTTATTTATGATCGCCAGGACGTCCACAATAGAAGCACGGACTTGTAATTGTACGCGATGGATGGTACCCCTATCCGTTGGCAACTGACGACCGGATGGCGGACTGGGTAGTGTACCTGCCTGCGACGCCGAGGTCGTGGGTTCGATTCCCACTTACAGATCTTTGTGTGCATGAACATGGGGTTTGTCTTAGTCTGGGTGTTTCTATGTATAATAAGTATGTATTTACAAAAGAAAAGTATATATGTATTAGTATTAGTTATTCTAGTACCCATAGTACAAGCTCTGCTTAGTTTGGGACTAGATGCCGTTATGTGTGAGTTGTGGAATATTTATTATTATTTTATTATTTAACTTAACATAACAGGCGAAATGTGGGTGTCATACACCTCTGCCGCACCCTTCTGGGTAATAAATAATTGATAACTATAAGATAAGATAAGATAAGATAAGATAATTCTTTATTTGCAAAAAAAAAAACTTAAAAACTTATTTTCAAATTATTAGTATCTAGTTTTTAAAATAAGGAGATTAATAGGCGCCCTATAGATTTTAACTCTTTCACGTTTTAGTAGTGAGCACAGGAGGCATCTTAAGAGGTTAACAATATTGATCACCTTTAACAAATAGGTGATCGTCATCGTTAATCACCGAGGCTGAACGCACACATATTTTTCGTCAATTCAAAAGATTAAATATAATACTTTACTTAGAATATTTGTTCTAATCAAACCATGTGGCTCCTAGCTTCTGCGCATGGTATGTCGACAAAAATTAGCCTATGTACTCCCTTTTGTCTTGAACTACTCCATACCAATTCTCATCAAGTTCGGTTCAGTAGATTAGCGGTGAAAGCTATTTTGAAGATTTTCATTAATATAATGCTAGAATACTAAAAGTTAACAATATAATATAAGATAAAAAAAAACATGATTTTAACAAGCGTTGTGATTGACATTGATTGAATTGTGAGCTAAAAGCTAAAAATAAACCTACAACTAATCGAATCAACCCATTACCAAAATAAAAAGTGTGTTACATTCTCTAATTTTAGTTACTCTTTACCGCGATAAAACTATTTTATTTAATGTTTTTTAATGGATGGTTGTATATTTATTATGATTCAATTAAACATTTAAAATTACATTATATTATTATATATAGGAAAACTAAATATATACATAACTATATATACATCACATCAAATAAAAAATAATATAAAACTTATTAAAAGATTTTTTTTTAATTATATTTTTTTTTTATTATACCTATATATTATTTATTACAATTTGGTTTGGCGAAGAACGCTGCACTTTAACTGTTTCTCCTTCTTCAAATATTATTTCAAATGAATACAATAACTATCTTCATATCTACTAGCTCATATTCCTGTTTCTACGCCTCGTAAATTTTGGCTGAAAGAAAATGAGCTTTCTTGTACGATTAAGAATATTTAGTTACTTCAGTTGGTTCCCGTGGCAGACAAAAGTTAAAGCAGACAGAAGTTAGATGAAATTTCCAATGCACACTGATTAAACAAGTTAATATTCTTAAAAAAAGGTGGATAAAAAAAATGGTACTGGGAGGATTTGAACCTGCGACCTACTGCACACCAGGCAGCCGCTTTAATCAACCACGGTCGACTTGCCAGGCCTCAAAATTTATGTTATATCATTTCGTGACGTCTCGTTCATCCATTTGTTCCTATCTTAAGTAGGATACAAACCAACATGGCGAAGTTACATTCAGCACAAATGTTGTAAACGAACGAACGCGTACCTTATTTCAACTTCTGCTTGATTATTTTAAAGCATGAAGCATATTATACATAGTATAAAATTGGAAATTGTTTGACCTTGTACAGAATATTTACTTGTTTATACCAATAAACAATTTAGTAATATTTCACATATTCGTGTAAATATGTTATCAATTCATATTCTTAGAATCTCAGACTTGTATTCTACCTTGTTTTGACGCATAAATAATCAAGTTTTATAAAGCAATATGTTTACTATCCTAGTGAGTAACCGTTATTTACATCAATACCACAGAGTTAATAGGAATGTCACTAGGTATATTATTAAATGTTACTATATAAGTAATAGTTCCTATTAAAGAAATAAAAGCTAAAACAGTAATATAATTAAATCAAATTCTTCGTCGAATCATCAATCGTATTATTTTCTAATAATTAATAGTTATTTATGGTACAAGTGAGAAAAAGTTTATATTTCTGTTGTGAGTGCCAATTTTAAATCTTGAGATTGCGAAGCAGTCTTGAATTGAATCACGAGCGTAGCGAGTAATTCTTATAAAGACTACTTCGCAAGCGAGAGATTTAAGAGGTCACAGCTGGAAATTATTTTTTTCTAACGTATTACATACACAATTTTTCCAGTGAGAAAATATTATGATTTAAATAAACTCGTACTCGATTGCTTAACCTGCGATAATTCCATGAAATACGACAGTAATACCTATTCAGAATGCGTTTTAGGGCCTTTTGTAAGTCGCCACTTATAAATATGTCGTACGCTTTTAAATACTTTTCACGTGATTTTTCTGGTAAAAAGCAAACTTCTGTGTTAGGAGCAAGTTGTCTCAACTCTTCTAAGGTTCACAAAATTCTTCACTGGATTCACAATTATTTTTGTTAAAAAGTTCCAGTAAACAATTAAACATAAACTAAAAAGAATTTATAATTGCCCGCGATGACTGACACAGACAGTCTTTTTTTTTTTAAGAATGCGTTCGGAATTTCGTTCCGTAACATTTATTTATAGTCTAATATTAAGTACCTAATTATATTTAATTTAATGGTTAATAACGAATATAAAAACATTAAAATACTAAATAAACGTGTATTTATATAATTTAAAATAATTAAAACTTATCGTTAATAGTTATTTAATAAAATTTATGTCAATGTTTATGACTAACCTTCATGGTGGCAGTTTGTTTTTTTTTCAATGAATAGCATTGGAAGGATTTTGTGTTTCGAAATTTGAATCACTGCCTCACTAGTGAGTAAAAACGCATTTTACTCACTGAATTCTAGCAAGCAAACGATCTTTTTCGTGCTGGTGTGGTGAAAACATTATTTTTAAGCATGATAAATGATTGTTTAAATATTCATTAATGATGCTAAAAATACAATTTAACCTTTAAATTTGACCTTGATTTCGATACAAAATTCTATTTAAAAATAATAAAAATTCAAATTAAATAATCACAGATCTTTTTTTCTGACGTAGAAAGAAAACTTAGTAAAAATAATGAATCTAAGATGTAGCTTCACTAGGAGGTCACTGTGCTACTTCTACGCACTAGCTTCTCGCAATTCTTCGTAACATGTTCTCGTACGTGTAGAAATCCTGGGCATTAAGAAATATAAACTTCACTAAATATATGATTTTTTAAATTTGATTTATTAGGCGATTACATAAATCTCTTATGCATTCCCACGAGGAAATGTATAAGTTACTAATCCGAATCCTAAAACTATGCGATCCTAAAAATATTAGCACAACATTTTAATATAATTCTCAATATTATATATTAAGCCTTTAAACATATATTGTCTACGTTTTATTTCCGAACGTAGGCAATTTTAAAACGAAATCTTCGCACTGTGGTCATAGAGAAAAGATGATTGAGATCCTTATTTTCAACATGAAAGTTCTTGCTTGAATATAAACTCTTCAATCTCACCTAAGGCCTATCAAAAGCTGACCTACGGCAACTTACGTAGTCGCTAACACTACGCAAATTCGGACTTCGCTGTGTTTATGTAACACATAACACAGCGTATCAAATGCGTCACCGGTATACGACGTTTTGGAGACGCGTACGTCGCTCGTATAAATCCAGCGCCAGCGCGGCTGTCTACTGAAACCGCACTCAGTACGCCGACCTAACGCACGCGCATCCAAAAAATACGGACAACAAAATTCAGCTCACACTTTGGTCATCCTAGCTCTAAAAATGCAAAACGCAGATTTATACCAGCAAAGTAACAGCATCCAGAAAAGAGATGCTCTGGCTTGTTTAGAACAACACGCATCGAAAATTAGATGGAAGAAAAGCAATAACAGGATTATTGATATAGGGTGTGGGGATGGAAGTGTTACGAATATGCTGAAGAAGTATTTACCTGGCGACTTCAAGCTGCTGGGGTGTGATATAAGCGAGAATATGGTGAACTTCGCGAACGACCACCATTGCAACGAGCAGACTTCTTTTACTGTCCTGGATATCGTTGGGGAGCTGCCAGAACGGATGAAGGGTAGTTTTGACCATGTCTTCTCGTTCTACGCTCTGCATTGGGTCCTAGATCAAGAGTGAGTTTTTTTAATGATTTTCATAACCACAATATATTTTTTTAAATTGCGATTTAAAATATTCTTAGCCATCATTACCAACATAATTCAATAAAAATCTAAATGACTGTCTTTAAAATCAATGGCATTGCGCGTAAAGTCTTGATAAACTACTTCTTTTTTGTTTTTTTAAATTGCTATAAAATTCTGTACATTGAATTACTGTCACTTGTCATCCTGCACTTATCCGAGTTAGGTACTAGGGGTCGCAAAATATATTTTATTTATATGAAGCAACATCAAGACAAAACAAAATATAACAGTTTCACACAAATAGCTCATTTGACTAAAATTACATAAAAATTAAAAAGACATTTTAAAATTTAAATGTAAATTCCAAATAAAAATTAAATTAAAATTAAAAATTTTAAAAATTAAATAAAATGCAATTAGTTTTAAAATTTAAAATTACAGTAAATACAATTCATAGTCATTTATCATAATTTTTTATTTTAATCATGTTAACGATTAAAAATAAAAATTTAAGATTATTAAAACCGTCTAACAAACGGTTCTGCCTGAACATGCCTATTACAGCAATGCCGCATGTAGGGACAGTATATAATGCGTTTAAAACTTTTATTAAACCGGGAACCTGCAGCCTGTTAACGTTTTATCAATGTTAATTGCCGCTAAGTGATAATATTTGTAAAGAATCTCACCGATCCCAAAATAAGTAAACGCAAACGTAAACGTACTATGGGCATTCCTAAAACAAATTTCACGTAGAAGGTTAATATATATAAAGCTTGATTAAAACAATATCTAATGTAATATTTTGTAAATTTCCAATACAGTTAATAGTATCCATTTTAACATTGTACTTACTGGTAACAAAATATAGTTATAACTTTCTCAGTCTTAAAGGCTTTAAAATCAAGAAACGCCTGCAGAAAACTACTGATGTTTTGTTGCCAACACGCAAATATAATTTGCGCTTAATATTTTGTATATTCAAGGTAAATTATTAAATTCAAATAATAATTAATTCAAATCATTGGCTAGTATTTAATATTAAGTAATTTTTTTTTGCCTATAGTGTTGGACAAGACTTGGCTCTTTTCATGGTAAAACTCGGTGTAAACTTCTGTTATATTTAAAATATCGTGAAAGAGTTCCTATGAAAAAGCACGCTGTAAATATTAACATGATAGATTATGAGATTAGACCTTCAAATCTAGTTATTTACAGGAGACATAATAAATACCTTCTCCTTCTAAACTCTTCGCTGACGCGTCGCTTATGAAGTTTTCAGTAATGAGCATAGGCTATATAGGTAGTTAGCATACTGATCTGTCAAATGAAAAAATCCGGCCAAGTGCGTGTTAGTATTTTCAGGTATTTTGTATAAAATATTCCTAGTCTTAGCAAGCTCTCAATGCTATGAAAATATATTTAATTAAAATTCAACGACAGATAGGTCCACACTATGGGAGAAAGAAATCAGCCCCATATTACATGCAGCGGATTATTTTATTATATTTTATTCTACCACTTTGATGGCATAGTTTCGTTGATATGCCTCAAACAGACAGACGTTGAGACAGACGATCGTGGCGAAACGGCGGCACTACGGAACCCTAAAAAAAATATATATTACAGTGATATCTTTAAATCTCGATAGCGGGCATATCAGTCCACATCGTAGTTTTCAGGAAAGCAATCAAATATAACACTGGCATGAACACGTTCTGGACAAGATTGTTATTAGGTAGTAAGGATAGCCTTTACTGTGGTGTCAAATGATATGCAATTAACTCCGGTATAATTCATTTTGAAAATTTTAAGGAATTAAATATAGTAACATTAAAATAATTTAATTTAATTTTAATGTAAATTATGACTGTATATATTAAGAGAACGTCTGTAGTACAATGAGTTTCTAGACTCTCCAATGCCTTAACGTACATGCGACTTGTTCGACTCCATCATAATTATTTAAAAACATAGCAACATTATTTTTTATATAATTTTAAAGTTGAAAAATTTAAGAATCTAGAAAGATTCGAACCTGCACCCCCTGGGTAAACGCCTCAGATGCTTTGCCAATTCAGCCATGGATTAGTTTGCTGCTAGACTCGAAATTTCTCAACTCTTTTTGTGCCAGCGTCATAAGTATATATATTTATATAACCTTAGCTAGACGAACGTTACTTGGTTTTTTATATTAATTTCTATTTTTCAGGCGAGCTTTCAAAAACATATTCCGTCTGCTGGACGAAGACGGCGAGTGCTTCATGATCTTTCTCGCCTGCAACCCCATATATGATGTATACCGCACTCTCGCAAGAAGTACCAAGTGGCGAACCTTGCTACGAGATGTAGAGAGATATATTTCTCCGTACCATGACTCTCAGGTATTGTACAACATTAAATTTGTTTGTTCTAGGACGTACAGTCGGCAAATGAGTTGGGTATGCAGGGCAAAAACTTCTACGCCATAGTAAAAACTGACTGCAATAGATATGCAAGTTTGTATTTCATATTTCATAAGTGTAATATACCCACTATTTAGATATTTATCTCACTTATCCATAACTGGTGTCGTAAGTCTTTACTATGACTTAGAAGTTTTTGCCCTGCATATCCAACTCATTGGCCGACTGTACCTACTTTTATAGCAGGAAGGACTAACAAATAGCTCCCTTGATTAAGAGAATGCTGAACTAAGTCTGAGTTAGAGATAAACGTTAGATAAATTATAATTTGACTTTACATGACCGAATATAACAGTGACATAATTCAAACGTAAAAGCGAGTAAAGCTGTCACTAAAATTTGTCTGTGTTATATTTTATAATTTGGGTAACGTTTACTTGACAATTCTGGTCCTTAAGACACAGATTAAATGTTACTCACTAATTTTGAATTTGAATTTAAATTTTTAATTAAAATTTTAGAGTGCTTAGAATTAAAATAAATTCGAGGACTATGTGCATTTATATAACAGTGAAGTTGTAGTTTTGTATATCGGTATATATCAGGGTACCTAGCTAATTTAGTTAATCTTTTTCTTCAAAACGGCTTTTTAATTTGTAATATTAAAGATAGAAATAACAGCCACTGTCCTTTTAAGTATAAAAGGAACAATATAGTTTCTAGGTAGTTATATAAACTTATCTACCATAAAAATATAAATTTTACCTGACAATTTCTGTTGATACTTACGTAATTTTTGTCATATTTTTCAGGAACCAGCCAATAAGCTTGGGAACATGATGAAAAACATTGGTTTTGTCAACATAGACGTAGACTGTAAAGATATGGCTTTCGTATACGATGATATGGACACCATGAGAAGTAAGTATTTCTGTATTCATTATATTTTATAACTTCCATTGTCAATATCACGACGTTTCGTTTTACTTTTATATTTTTCTTTAATTAACGCACCAACAACTGCCCGTAACTTTGCTCATTTACTTGTCGACCCTAAAGATTGCCTGTAAGAATTATAAAGTGCAATTGCCTTTGTTAATATTCGTGTACAATAAAGGTTACTCTATCTATCTATCTATCTATCTAAGTATACAAATATACATGTGCTATCAATTTACTAGTAGGTATATAACATATTTATGTAGCACTGAAATGGTTACTCCTTACAGCGCTATGGATTCGTGCCGTTCTATGTGATGAAAATAAATAGTACCTAAATACGTAAATACAATTAAGAATACAGAACCCAACTCTTATATGTAATTTCTTTCCTACTCCAACATGTTTGTGATTTTGAAGAATATAAAAGACAATACATTTATTTTTTAATTATTCCGAGCGGGACTTTACTTCCCTCTGTCACGTCCAATCACGCTTCTTGTCGGGCGCAAAGTGATTAAGTTTTGAAACGCCGCGTGTCGCGAGGCGCCATTTCATTTCTAGAAAAACTACTGTAGCTACACTTGATTAAAATACTCCCGTAAAATTCAATGAATGCAGAATTTAATTAAATATTTTTTTATTTATTCATTTATTTGATGCAGGCATCATGGCCCATATTTATTGCTATCATTGTCACTTTATTGCCTAAATTAATGCTAACTATTTAAAATAAGCCTAAAGATATGCAAAAATATTCATTTTTTTATTTCTTTAAGTTTTACAAAATACTATGCAAATAAACAAGTTACTGGGATTGATTATTCTATACTATAAACTGCATGCTAAACTCTTTAAAAAAACACCAAAGAACAATAATACCAATAATACCACATTTTTGTATTTTTTTAATTCCGTCATTTACATTTTTGCGTATATTTACTTATGCTTATATGCAGCGGTTAAAAAGTTGCTTTTTACGGGTCCTTAGTATTATTAGTTTAAAAAAAAAACTTTGCCCACTCTAGGAATAACTCCTGTGTTGCAAGGGTGTTCAGAAACATAAATTTTTCACACACAAAGCACACCAAGAGTCAGAACTAATCTTTGCGGATCACACAAAGATTCGTTCCGTATCGGATTCGAACCCGCAACACCAGCGCAGTTGAAAACGTCGAGGCAACCGCTTTAACCATTACGCCAACTGTGCACAGCTTCTAAATGCTCCTAATGTAAAATTTTGTTGGATATAAATTACATTTGGCGAAAGGAATGACACGGTGACCAAAATAGATACATATATTTGTAAACATCTGCTCCGCCCCCGCAAAATTTTGTGGACATAAGTAATTATCCAAATATGAAGATATAAAATAAAATAAATAAATCAGTGTGAATATCTAAAAACAGTGATATTTACTCTCTGTTTGACTCCACTAACATAGAGTTTGTCGTCACATAAATTTACATAAAGCTACATAGAAATATACAAGATGGCCCATTTTTTTCGGTCGGTATGGGGAAATCTGTAATTATAAGACATAAACATACCGGTTCTAAGGAACCATGATATCGATTTTTAGTAAAAACCAATCTGCGTAATTACTAACTTGTACTCAGCTCGGCAATCAAACCCGGTCGAATTGAAAATTGTTTCTATTTGGGTATCGATTGTTATA
The DNA here is from genome assembly GCA_905147285.1 of Hypena proboscidalis. Lineage (NCBI taxonomy): Eukaryota > Metazoa > Arthropoda > Insecta > Lepidoptera > Erebidae > Hypena > Hypena proboscidalis. Next base: position 8,175,195 of record LR990132.1, read on the forward strand.
GGTCATAAGCAGTAAATCTTGCTATGAAACTAAAATTATTTTTTTGTTAATAATGGCAACATCATCTGTGGAAATTTCAACTGTCCAGCTATCACAGACCAATTGATATAATTATTGTTTTTAACAATATACTAATTGCTATTTTTCAGAAGCCATAACAGCAATCAACCCCTTCGATATCCCTGAAGACATGTACGAAGAATTCTTGGAAGATTACTTGGAAGTGCTGAAGAATATACAACGCGTAGACAAAGCAAACAATAACCACTGCCCAAGGGAATTTAATTATAAGCTACTTATTGTATGCGGAAGGAAACCGTCACATACTGAAATGTTAGAATTTGATGGATTTAAATCAGAGATATTTAAAATGTAAGTTAGTTAAGTACTGCCTTTAAAAACCCGTGGGTATCATTTTTCTGTTGCATAGTTAATGCTGTAATTGTTACATGATATAATCAACGAATTTGAATTGATGTTTCATTAATGTTTAGTTAGGGCACGATTCGTAATGTAAAGTTTTGTTTTATTTCTATTTGCATCTCTCTCTTATTTAATTTTTGAACGGAATAGAAAGATGGAAACCTGTAGCTTATAGTTAAATTTGAGTTTAAGGAAGGTCGAAGGTGAAATCGGTGCATCAACTGCACCGATTAAATGGTGACGTTTGTGTATTTAAACTTTACCTTTAGTGTTATTTGGAAAGTAAGCCCCAATTTCACAGGTGTTAGAAAAACAGTGACAGCTGGGTATTTTTCAAGTGTGACTTTTAAACTCGGTCAGGTTATATTTTATGGGGTTGGTTACAATCTATCTGGGACCTCTGAAACTGGCCTTTAGACTATTAGAGTTTTATAGATACGATTAAATGTATGGTATTATTTTGTACTGACAAACAGTTTGTTGCAATTCAAATCTGTGACAAGTTACAAAGGCAGGAACTGGATAAGAAAGTATATTTCTCTTAATAACTAGGCTGTGGATCACTTTTGTCAATTAATGACGATTTATTTATTATTTAGATTTAACTTATTTTTAAGTAATGTCTTTGTGTTGGGATGTTTATGCTTGTATATTCACGGTACGAACTGCACCCTCTATAGGTACGGGTTAATTCTATTGTGCTGTGTTTAGTCATATCTATCACATTAATTTTATGATGATTATTTTTTACCGACTTCTAAAAAGGAGGAGGTTCTCAATTCATCTATACATTTTCTTTTTTATGTTTGTTACTTCATAACTTTCGACTGGGCGAAGCGATTTTAATGATTCTTTTTTATTTGAAAGCTGGTGCTTTCCGTGTGGTCAATTTGGTCCAGTTCTGACAATGGCACCCATGAGAAAACCATATAAGTCTAAAATTATTGTAATTTAAGTCATTTTTTTTTTGGATTAAAAGACTCATGGCATTTTCGCACTACATCTGACTGTCGGACGGAATCCGCTGTGAGCTCGGATCGAACTCTGACCGGAATTTGCCTGTATCTCATGTCAATTGTTTGACGGATAAGAATCGCATGTAGTGCGGAAAAGCTAAAAATCACGTTCAAATCTTTATTTGATAGAACGATATTTAAACACGATATTTATAAATATCAAAAAGTATTAAATAATTCCGTATAGAAGAAAAAAGCAAACATTTAGGTAAGATACTTTATTTTTTTAAAGTTTGTTTTGTTTTTTTTTTAATTTTCAATTACTTATTGTAATTTTATAAGTAAATTGTATCTTAAGTTTCATTTTTTTTTTATTGTAGCTATAAGTATAAATTTTATATGTAGTGTACGAAAAGAAGTATTAGTGTAAGGAGTACTATGATCAAAGCTATATACTAAGTAATTTATGGATTGGTTATTATTAAATTAAATTAAATTAATACAATTGTGACAAGTAGAAGTAAAAATATAAACTTAATTAGAATATAAAATAAATAAATAAATAATAATGGAATGCTTGAAGTATTTTTTTTCTCCGTAAGTTAATTTCAATAAGAAGTTTACTGACAACTAGATGTCAATTAGCATGTTCATGAAACCTTTTGACTGTAAAGTTTCCAACTCATTATATTTTAAATCGAAAAAATAATTACCATAGGTCTAGTTAGGACTAAAAAAATTATAAGAAAATGCTAATTAGTACCTAGATGTAAAATAACTATTCTTTAGTAAAACTTTAGCTTATAACTAAATAAAAAATAACGAGGTTTGAAGTTTAAGAATAAAATATTATGGATTGGATCATGTTAAATATAATGGTTTTAAAATTATGCCAAGATGTAAAGCCATTAGATATTAGGTTTAATCAACAAACAATAGTAGAGGTAGAATCAACTATGTTCCTTGGCATTGTTTTAGATTATAGGTTATCGTGGAATCCTCAAGTTGACAAAATATGTAAAAAAATCAATAGATTTTCGTATGCACTATGGCGATTAGCCAAAATCAGCAATCGAAGCGTGGCTCTGCAAGCATACCACGGATATGTCAACTCAAACCTTCGATACGGCATTGTATTATGGGGAAATGCCTATGATATAAATAGACTATTCATCTCTCAGAAACAATGCATAAGAGCGATATGCGACAAATCGCCACAAACATCTTGTAAACCATTGTTCAAAGAACTAAAAATATTAACTGTGCCATGTTTATATATTTATGAACTATGTATGTTTGTCAAGATGCACCCAAGCTCATTTGTTAAATTTAATCAGGTGTCAAATTTTAATTCTAGAAATAAAGATAAATTAGTATTACCTAATCTGAGAAAGGAGATTTACAGTAGAAATAGCTATCCAATGGCAATAAAAGTGTATAATAAACTGTCAATCGAGTTAAAATCATTACAATCTCCTTTATTATTTAAGAGAAAATTATTTAAATGGTTGTCAAACAAATGTTTTTATAGTATTAATGAATATCTCAATAATAAGAACTGACATTAAAAAAATATATTATTTCAATTGACTTATATAATTTATTTATTATATCTAATAATTAATAATCTTATTGACATTTGCATTTGCTTAATTAATTATTCAATCCATAGTTTTACTTATTAAATTGCTATTCATTAATTACTATAATTTTATTATAATTTGTTTTAATTTTTATTTTTATTTTATTTTAATTATTTCAATTGTTTTTAGAATATATAAATAATAATTGTAAATGTAATTTAATGTATATAAAATATTTGCACGCTCTCATAAAAGGGCAAAACATGCTGTACCTACCGAATTATAACAACATTATTGTAACCGTGTTTTATGCAAATAAAGTTCTTGATTCTTGATTCTTCTTGAAAAAAAGACTTATAATTTGAAGTAGACTAAAATAGTAAAATAAAAAAAATATATTATAATAGTAGTTACGTCTGATGACTTCCAATGCCGTCCGTTGCAAATATATTGTTTATGACAAAACGTTTTTTATTACTACACCACGAACCGTGGCGAATAATACAATTTCTTGTTATGAGTAATATTATGACGCCTACGCTGTAAAATATAGGTACACGCCAATATATATATGATGCAGTTATGGTAATATGTATTTCCACGCAAGTAAACGTATTTATGAATGGTATTTTTTATGTTTTATTTCAGCATAACAAAAAGTACCCACTCCAGTAATTAAATTAAATTAAAAAATATAAAATTAAAATTCATTTATTTCGAGTAACAAGACCCATATGAAGCAACATCAAAAACAATACAAAACATTACAGTTTCACACAAATTATTAAATTATTGTAGTAACTAACTTTTGCCCGCAACTTCGTCTGCGTGGAATTCATTGTATTAAGTACTTTACAAACTTACTGCTCCACCCCCGTAGAGTTTAGCGTAATGTTAAATATCTTAAGACCTTTATTGAGACTTAGATTATCAAACTCAAAGATAATTATCATAATTCGCTAGTAGTTTTTGAGCTTAGCGCTTTCAAACAAACAAACAAACTATCTCCCGTTATTTATCTGCGTGGTAGGTACATCTATAAAAAACTCTATAAAAGAAAATAACATACCTACCTACCTAAATAAACCTAGTTCTGATGATAACTAATATAAACTCAATAAATAAGCAAAATCCCTATAAACTAATATCTATACGAATGTCTAATCCTAGCTAACAGTATTGTAAAAAACTTACGGTCACTACGTACAATATCAAATATACCTATACTTTAAAATTAAAATCTACACAGTACGGCTTATAAATATAAAAATAAACCTAAATAACCTACGACAAACTTATTATTCAAATCAAATCAAATCATTTATTTCCATGGGCCCCAAGGGGCGCTTGAACACGTCAAAACAAACATCAAAATACAAAAAAATATAAAATTAAAATGAAACTTAGCTAACTAAATTATAATACTTAGTGTTATAAAATGATTTGACACCGGAGCTTAGATTCACTTTAATTCAACTTAGAGACATGAATTAAAATCAATCCAAGTACCAGCTCCGATGGGTATTGCATCATGAGATGAGCTGGTGACAAACTCATGTGCACCATCTTTTCAAATAATTCATACAATATTATAATCTATGTGTAAGTTATAGCAACCAAAACAACATTATGGCTAAATATGGTTAGGGAAAGAAAATAAACTTAAATATAGCAATGGAATTACATTAATACTTATAAATAAATCCATAGTACCTTATGGGTTGCAATATTTGTATGAAAACATTTTGTAGTCATTATGTTAGATTTTTGTTTGACTCTAGAAAGTATGCATGTTCATGCGTAATTACGTCGAAGTAGAGAAGATTGCTGAAGTTCTGAACCCTCCAGTTATACATGTTTGAAGTATTGCCCTTACACTTCAAGCAGAAAATAAAAGAGTAAAAGCAATGTGTATATTCTACTGTATACATAAGGGTTCTAGAACAGACAAAGAAAATAATTATATATAATTATGCTAATAACAAAAACTATTTATACTGCAAAAAAAATGTACACACAGATTGCCTTAACTTAACAATAATATGAAGTTATACAAATAAAATTTTATGAGTTAATAAAAGAAACTATCTAAATAATTATGAATTAATTTCCATTAATCATCATATCAAAAAATAATATATATTCATTATAATGTCAAAAGTCGAAACTTAAGTCAATATTATGATGTCAAAATAACCATAATAAATCATAATTATAAATAGGATAAAACAATGTCTAACTTGGCAATTCATTCGAAATTATTATAACCATAATAATTGTAAATAATAAATACATTACTGTACATAATAAATACATTAGATATATTAATATTATTTCCAAGGCGTAGTGTCGGTTAAGAAATCGTTTATTTTATAATAGCCCCTCTCCATGAGACGATTCTTAACGATACTCTTGAACTTTAGTAGGAGCAAGTTCGAGATTTCGACAGGAATTTTGTTAAAAAAACGCACACCAAGTCCCTCAAATGAGTTTGTTTAAGCGATAATATTGGCCTACCAAATTGTGCTTATTCCTCGTGTTTAATGAATGAAGGTCGCTTTTCTTGGTATATGTTTCTATGTTTTTTCGTATAAACATAATATTAGTAAATATATATTGCGATGCTACTGTTAAAATATTTTATTTGTATATAATACCCTGTATATTATATACAATAAAAACTAATTTAATTTTTCGGGATAAAAAGTACCCAGTGTGGTGCCCAGGATATTAAAGAATAATTATACCAAGTTTCATCGTAATCGAAACAGTAGTTTTTGCGTGATGTCCGAACGAACAGACAAATAGACAGACAAAAAAATTGTAATCGCATTTTTGGGATCGGTGTTAGTAACACCCCCTGCTATTTATTTTTTTGATATTTTCAATGTACAGAAATTTTACTTCTACAGATTTATCATAAGTATAGAAGAAGACATTTAGTCCAGCTGCACTTAAAACAATTGGTTTTATGAAGCTTTAACTATATAATCAATATGCTAGCTGTTGCCCGCGACTTCGTCTGCGTGGGATCTAACAGCTTAAAGCAACCATTGATTTATGTATTTGATATCAATTTCAACTCTGTAGTTTTACGCGTTTTGGAAAAAGTGGTGTGACCAACGGACAAACGTGTGATCTTTAAAGGGTTTAGTTTTTTTCTTATGAGGTACGAATCCGTTCAAAACTACTATCGGTTGACAGCTTCGTCGTGCGCGTTTCGAGATTAAATATAGTTTATATATTAATTCAGGTTCTAATCATCCAATTTCCATTCAAATCGGTTTAACCATTGATGAGTTTTTTAAACTTTTATCTTAACTGACTTTCGGCTATTTTTAAATTAACACATTACTTGAACAATTTAAAAAACCCATATTCAATAAAATTAGGCAGAGACAAGGTTATTGATGTTTATTTTGAATACGTTTTCTCTCTTTTTAGTATTCTATTTAATTCCTAGACAGTCCAAGGCTAGAATACTAAATTAAATACATTTCTGGTGACATAATACCACATTATTTCCAAAACTTATGTCTACTTGAATATTATATATTACAGACCGGTTCAGTGGTGCAGCTGTGTGGGTGCAGAAATAGACAAAATGCCAAAATTTTTATGTTTATTCCTGTTATTAAATACCTATCTAATAAAGTATTTAGGTGTTTGCTTGCGCCGAAGTACTTGTCATAGCTCTATAAATACGGAATATTTTTTATATTTTCGTTCAGAATATTATTGACACTTGCACGCTTCGGTGGTGTATTGGTCTACTACTAGAAGGTAAGTTACAGTTGTGTTACTTAACTACTATCAAAATGTTATGCCTTTACTGTAGGGTTCCGTACCCAAAAGTTAAAAACGGCACCCTTTTACTAAGACTAAAATAAAATATAATAAATATTTAAGGGGGGCTCCCATACAACAGACTTGATTTTTTTGCCGTTTTTATAGATAATGGTACGGAACTCTTCGCGCGCAAGTCCAACTCGCTCTTCGCCGGGATTTTTTTATACGTATTATATTATTTAACTTAATATGTTAACCGGCCGCGTGACGCCAAAATCTGTATTTGAACCAGCGCTCTAGGCATTGAGTCGCAACATGTTGCGTCTCCGTTTTTAGAGTTCCGTTCGGGCTATTTTTATTTTGTTCCATCGCAGCTTCTATCTCAGGACGGCAGGTACAAGAAGATAAGGCATCAGAATACGAAAATGCTGAATTGGAAATTCCGCCCTGAATATGAGTGTAGCAAACCTTTATATCCTAAATTAATGGTAATGGCTCTAAAATAATAAAAACGTAATAACGCCACGCTACCATAGTATACCAGCTATACCAGATGTATTACTGCTACTCAACTTATACTTATATCCAGGAAAAGCTAGTTTCGCATTGCACTCGACGGGAAGCCTACAAAACGCGAGAACATCTTATAATACTCGAAACGAGAAGTGATTTGATATTTCCTGGCTCATAAAACTAATCTTAAAACAATTAGATGACAGTAGAGTTGATATAAATATTTTGATCTTGTGTGAAATGTGATCTCAAGCGACATTTTAAAGTATTAAAGAATAGCTATACCGTCCCATAATGCATTGTTCATCCATTGTAATAAAACTAAGTATGGGATGAAAATACTCTTAAAATCTATTTTAGTCATCTGGACAGTTTTTTGACAGCACAGGACTAATAATGAATATTTTAGAAGGTGTAAGAATAGTTGTAGTAATTGTTTTTAATAAATTAAATAATATTATCGATACTTAGATATATCTCGCGATGTCTTCGGTTTTGGTGGTGTAGTATATAAGTATATGATGTTGAAGCGGCCGTGGCGCAATAGATAAGACATTGGTCTTACGATCAAGAGGTCGTAGGTTCGAATCCTATAGCCATTACACCACGGACGTAAACTTTTTCCTAACACAAGCAAAATAAGCTTAGCAGGAGAGGGTTAACAAGAATACTATTAAATTATATCTGCAAATTATTAGTGGGATTTTCTTTTTAAAAAATATATACGTAGCAATTAACATATTTAAGTCAACAACGAAATAATATTGTACTTTTTCTATTGTTCAGATTTCACATCCAGTAGCAGCAGCTCCTCGTGCGCCGATTTCCTGCCGTCAATCAACAACTTCTCACAATGAGGTATGTAATTACTAAAATACAAATCGGTAAGATCTTAAATATGTGTAAATTATCGCCAAATCATCTCGGGCATTTTATTTCATTTTGAATTTTATAAATTACTAGCCTTTGCTCTTGGAATCAGATATTTCTATGTTTAAGTTGAGAAACTTCCCTCATACATTTACAACCCCAAATTTACCCGCTTGAGAAGTGGAATTTCCATTTAATCTATCTTATTGTTAATTTATGTCGTGGAGGTAACAAATTTCCTTTAAATTGACTAACGTCACGTCATATAATCTTACAATACCTAAGTAATATTTCTTATAGTTCATTTACGTCATGTAAGGAACCTATATGCTGAATTTCATGCATTTTCCTTTAAAATTAACGAATCTGATGAACCCTTGGGGACAAAATACAAAAATGAAACATATACCAATTTTAACACACTTATATTAGCTTCATCTGTATGTATGTATGTATGTATGTATGTAACCGACTCCTTTGGACTCGATTTTGACCCACTTTAAACGGACAGATTTCATTCAAATTTTGCACACGACAATGCAATAATTCGAAAAAAAAAAAAAATATATATTAAGTTAGAACTCCAGCTACACAACTGTGAAAACCGCATCCTATTCCATGCAGTAGTTTTTCACTCACTGCACACTTGGAGTCATAACAACTCTTTGCGAATCACTCAAAGATTCGCCCGGTGTAGGGATCGAACTCAGAACACCAGTAGGAAGCGGCGAGGCAACCGCTTTAACCACTTCGCCAACCCTGCACTCTATAAACGATGCAAAGCGTAAAATAGTTTTTGGGGTCCATATTGACTCACCTAAAGTTCTTCACCCGAAATTATTCTTCCTAACGATTTGTAATCCGAATGATCTTGGTTGAGTTTAGGATCGAATAAAGTGACATTCATTCTTTCTTTATATTATTAAAATAGAGTTGTAGATAAAAGCCTTTGATCATACAGGAAAAGTTGCGGGAAAACCGTACTCAAAAATGTAAGTTTTATAAAACAGTATTTGTTTCAGATTCGCAATGAGTAAACCGGAGCTATACAATCGATCGAATAAATTACAAAGAAAAATCACTCTTCAATTCCTAACTAAATACTCTAAAAAAATCAAATGGCATGAGATTGAAGATACAGCAATTGACTTGGGTTGTGGCGATGGAAGTGTCACCTTGATCGTTAAAAACTACGCACCTTGTAAGTAGTTTTAAGAAATTCGTGGCCTGTGACATTAATGAAGGAATGCTCAAATTTGCCAGCGAGCACTACGGAGACGAGGGAATCACGTTCAGAATGATGGATATAGAAGGAAATATGCCTGAAGATCTGGTAGGAGTATTTAATCACGTGTTTTCTTTCTACGCCTTGCATTGGGCCAAGATCAGAAGTAAGTTCTACTTAAAATATGTTTTGATTGTATTTTTTGTTGGAGATATTTTTTATTATTATTTAAGGTTTGCAGTTAATAAGTGTTGGGTCAATTTTCTTTCAATTTACGAATCGAGCTAGGCAGAAGACAAAACCAAAACAATTTGTTTACATCTTATTCGTAGTTTTTGGTTAGATCGACTAATTAGTCAGTATATTCAATCAACATATCTTTACCAAAAAACAAAGCTCGTTTTAAGAAAAGATACGGTGAAACAAAAACTGGTATAAAGAAAAAAAATCATAACCAACATTTTGATTATAAATTATATACTTTTATGGACTTGTTACCAATAAAGTTTTTTTTTTCAGGAAAGCGTTCAGCAACATATACAACCTTTTAACAGACGAAGGTGATTGTTTCATGACATGTGTGGGAAGTACCGCTATATACGACGTGTACAACGCTCTCTCAAAACACCCCAAATGGAAAACTTGGCTCAAAAATGTTGATGTTTTCATATGTCCCTATAATGATGTGAAGGTACTTATCGAACTTTACGTAATAATTTTAACAGATATCTTAAAATTACATAATGACACTCCGGCAGATATGCAGTCTTTAGTTTAGTTCTCCTTCTATCTCAAAGCGGAAATGTTCATAAATTAGCGATATAATTAAAATATATTGACTTAACGTCAAAGAACAATAGATTGATAGACCTTGTTGATAACTGTTCAGCAATTCTGCAGCGACGAATTTAAAAACTGTGCTACATATAAACCCATATGGCGTAGAATGCTCAGCAAAAAGGTATTTGAAGTACCAACTTATACTAATTATTTTGGCCAACGTAGAAGAAAATATTAATTGCCTATAATTTTTAATGATTTGCCATTAATATTAAAAAATTGTAAATTGACAAAACGATCTTTTAAACATCAACTTCAAAACAGTCTTTTAAGTTTTCTCAAGGAAAAAATTAACGATTTATACAACTAACTTTAAATAATAAAAAATAGACTAACATTAATACATAAGTAAGAATAAGTAATACCTAATTAGTAAATAACAAAAACGTTGGTTGCCTCCATGCAATTTAAAACACGCTCTGCTCGATTGTATAATCGGATAAATAAAGAAATATGTGTATATAAAGAACAGTATAATACATGCAAAAAGAATTTACTAAAATGGATCAAACCTCTTACTTATGAGGAAACCGAAGAACTCCTTAAACTAACCACGTAACCTAAACTCCTATACACAGGCACTCAAACACACATCATACACAAGCATACACATATACACACACACACACACACACACACACACACACACACACACACACACACACACACACACACACACACACAAACTGTTTTTATGTCAATCCTGTCTGTTTTGTAATTTACTTACCTATGTCTAAATTATTAATATTTTTCTTTTTATTTTATATTTTATTTTTGTTATGGAAGAGCGGAGACTTCTAGTACAGGCATCATTTGCTTAAAAGAAGGCTCCAATCACAAACTAATTGGTGTTAACTTGTTAAAGAAAATAAACAATTTGAATTTGAATTTGAAATTAGGAGCTACATTTGCCAACAAACTGTTGTACAGTTTGGCAGAAGTATTGTTAAAAAAACAACTTGTAATATTTATTCTGAAATAAACGTTTTTATTATTATTCATATGTAAGCATCAAATAAATTTTACCACTATAAAAAAAATAACAAGTAGCCATATGAACCAAATTTTTATTCTTGGAATGTTGCAGAATCCAGATAAAATCATAGCAGAAATAATGGAAGAATGCGGCTTTAAAAACATAGATGTGACATGTAACAACTTGACTTCTGTCTGTCCTACCATAGAGGAATTAAAAAGTAAGTAAAATGGAAAACTAATAATAATTCGGTTTTATTTAGATTTCGCATTCGTTGTCAGTAAATAAAACCAATTCACTTGATTTTTTCATTTGTGTTTTGTCATAATTATTCAAAGATGTTTTTTTTACTCTTTTTCTGACAAAAGTTCACAATTATAATACTTTACCCGACCCGGAAATCGAACCCGAGACCTCACGGTAAGAGTTAACAAAACAAACAAACAAACAAACAAAAATATTAATATCGAGCAAAAACTTCTTAAAAAATTAATTTTATTCAGTTTAAGTATTTTTTGTCATAGCAGCAACAGTTACACATCATCTGTTAAAATTTCAGTTAAAATACGATTTCGTATTTACTCTTGGGATACGGAACCCTAAAAATGAGTATAATTATTTTTATAATAAGGCCGTAACTTATTCTTAGTTCATGCTCAAATCATATTTCGATTGCTGACATTCTAACTTTTGAACTGACTCCAAAAAAGGAGGAGGTTCTCAATTTGAATGATTGTTTTTTTTCTGAAGCTGGTGCTTCCTGTGTGGTCTCATTTTTCAATTTGGTCCAGTTGTTTGTTATAAGTGAAAATTATTGTAATTGAAGTCGGTTTTTTTGGAAAATTATTTACCGGAACTCTTTGCTTTTTTTCAGATGTGGTGCAGTCACTCGAACCATTCAACATGCCTCCAGAAGTGTTTGATGAATTCATGGAGGACTACATAGCAGAGGGCAAGAAAATGGGAGCAGTGAACATCGAAGTAGATAGTAATAACGAAGTAGTTTCAGTGGCGTACGATTATTGTCTTGTGGCTATTTATGGAAGCAAAAAGTGATTTAGCTAGTAAGCTTTCAAATAGGTACATTTGGTACGGAACCCTGAGATCATGCGGGTGCCGACATTCACTTGACCGATTTTTTATTACTACACCACGAACCGTGGCGAATAATTCAATTTCTTGTTATGAGTAATATTATGACGCCTACGCTGTAAAATAACACCAATATATATGATGCAGTTATGGTAATATGTAGGTATTTCCACGCAAGTAAACGTATTTATGAATGGTATTTTTTATGTTTTATTTCAGCATAACAAAAAGTACCCACACCAGTAATTAAATTAAATTAAAAAATATAAAATTAAAATTCATTTATTTCGAGTAACAAGATCCATATGAAGCAACATCAAAAACAAAACAAAACATTACAGTTCCACACAAATTATTAAATTATTGTAGTAACTAATTTCGTTGTATTAACTTTACAAGCTTACTGCTCCGCTCCCGTAGAGTTTAGCATAATGTTAAATATCTTAAGACCTTTATTGACACTTAGATTATCAAACTCAAAGGTAATTATCATAATTCGCCAGTAGTTTTTGAGCTTAGCGCTTTCAAACCAACAAACAAATTATCTCCCGTGATTTATCTGCGTGGTAGGTACATCAGTAAAAAAAACTCTATAACAGAATAGTTATTTGTTATACAAGAGTGCAAAGTTGCTTAACCGCGTGTTCAATTTTGATGACCGAGCAAGCGAAGGATTCTAAAATTGCACGAGGTGAAAAATCTTTGCACTCGAGTGCAACACGTAACTTTTCATTCCACCTCAGCGAGGAATTGACTAAATGCAAAAAAAAAAACGTTTACAATCACAAGATAGGTACACTTTTATTTCAGTTTAGGTATTAATTACTACATTATGACAGGTAAGTATTACAGAATAATCTTTAAATTATAACAAAATAATACTAAGGTATAATTAAGAAAATTTTAAAGTAACGTTGCAATAGTTATTTAAATTGAGTGTAATATTTTTGTTTGGTACTGTAATATTGGTGTTAGTCACTTGTGTACTGTTTTTCGGTAAACTATCTTTCATACTTAATAGTTGTGTTAGTTCATTAGTTCGACATGTTCCGTTTATTCCAATAATAAGAACAACCTGTAACGTAAAGAGTATTGTAGTAGATAAACGAATAAGATTGATATGAACGCATAATTATGCCTATCAACATCTACTAAGTATACTATTTAATTGAGATTAATATACTTAAGTAGATACTGAATGTGCAACTGACTTACTTTTGCCGCCAAATATACGGAATCGGGTGCTTCGTTAAGAAACTTTTCAATATCAGATACTGTGAAAACCTTCGATTTTTTTGGTTGATGACCAGATGAGGCTCTTTTTAAAAATGCCACTAATTTAGGATAGGTATCGATATGTATGTCTTTTTTCATCTTTATTGTTGCTTTTAGCATCGAATACGTACTCCATAGAGTGCTTGCTTTCTTGTTCTCGGATAATTAAAATATGCCAGCAAAACGTTTTCTGAGAAAGTTTTGGCTCCTTTTGCTAGTCGCCACGTGTTGAACATATCGTACTGTTTTAAATACTTCTCGCGTGATTGTTGAGGGAGAAAGCTCATTTGCGCATTATTAACATTTTCAGTCAATTCTGTTGGCGTCAAACAAACTTCCTCGTCGCTAGAATCACTCATTTTAGTTTTTCACTTGTTTTCAAGTTTCTTGTTTTTAATATAAGGTTTAACAATGACGTGAAAAAATGCAGCGTAAAGAACCGCGTACAAAGCAAATTGAAAAAAGAACACCAAGAAGGTTCCGAGTCTGAGTTCTTAACAAATTAAAAAAAAGTTGTATGATATATTCGGCACCATAGAGGTAGCAGTAAATAGGTTTAATGTATTTTTTAATTCACAAACTTAGTGCACACGATGTTCTAAATTCAATTTACTTTATCCTCTAGAGAATAAAAACGGCTTTTCCACTCAGATATTGAAGATTAAAAATACTCTTTCCGAGAGGGTGGGATGAAAAATAAAATACCTACCTACCTAAATAAACCTATTTCTGATGATAACTAGATAATATAAACTCAATAAATAAGCAAAATCCCTATAAACTAATATCTATATGAATGTCTAATCCTAGCCACAGTATAAATATTACATATTTATACTGTGTCCTAGCTAACAGTATTGTAAAATAACCTACGGTCACTACGTACAATGTCAAATATACCTAATATTGTTGGGACGAGGCTTTGGGTGTTCACGTCGACCTCCGTGGGTCTATTGTGATAATAACCTATACTTTAAAATTAAAATCTATACGTACTATACGACGAAACAGACAGACAGACAGACAAAAAAAAATTTTATCGCATTTTTGGGTTCGGTGTTAATTTAGTAACCCCTGCTATTTATTTTTTTCATATTTTCAATGAACAGAAATTTTACATCTACAGATTTATCATAAGTATAGAAGATGACATTTAGTCCAGCTGCACTTAAAACAATTGGTTTTTATGAAGCTGTAACTATATAATCAATATGCTAGCTGTTGCCCGCGACTTCGTCTGCGTGGGATCTAACCCAAGTAGCAAAATATGGTTCTGTAATTATTTTAGGAGCATGTATTTTTAAGTCCTATAGTAATCCTCAAAATGTTTATAAAGCCGCATTTGGGCGCAGTTTATAGGAGATTTTTAATATCCCCCTATAGAAGTTTTTTAATAGTCCGGTAAAGTGTAATTTCAATATAAAAAAAACTACTGAGGTGTCAAGGGACACCCGGATGGAACGAAGTTCGGTAATTCCAAATAACAACAAATTATGGATTCGCACCCGAGATTGCAGTTAAAGGTATGCGACCTTAACCACTAAACAAATAGGTAAAACAGTCTATTAATAAACTAAATATACGGTAACAAAAATTTAAACCAAATTAAAAAAAAACAAACATTAAGACAAGCGTACACACGATCATTCAGAATCACTTAATCATTCTCTTAAAATAATCGTATGATACTTTTAAAATCATTGTGCAGATATTATCACAATACTCCTATAGGCTGAATGGCTACATAACAATATTTCCTGTGCCTTACACACTCAATTTCAAAATAATTCTTATCCTTGAACTTTCGCGCTATTCGAATTTCAAAATATCAAAAACGAGGTTCATTCAAACACACGCATAGACTTATAATGCCTAGATCAATAAACTGCTTGTATGAATTTAAGTATAAAGTTAGGCTAAAAACAGATTGATTGAAAATTATAATGCGCCGCTTGGCGGACAGACAAACTAAATGAAAATCTGATAAATACCAGAGAGTTACACTGAACTGAAACGACACAATTAAAGTGGCTTCACATTTCATGCGTGTACTCGGTTTCTAGGAGTAATAGTTCTATAATCACACATAACAAACCTTATCTTTAACATTATTTTTCTGCGATTACCTTGCTTTCTTTTAAATTGTATTCGCAAGTTTACTCGCGATATAATAATATCAGATCTCATTATCAATAATCTCATCACCAATCCCAATGACATTAATTAGATGTGTTCTAATCGGATATTCCATGAAATGTACATAACAAAATTAGTAAACATTCTGTGGTAATATTAAAAAATAATTTGCTTTTGAATTTAATATAGTTATGACGCGTACACTTGCTAAACACACAATAATGGAGAGATTATAACGCGTATGACTTGGTTAGCACAATAGTAAAGAAAGGCTATAATGCGTACTTGCTAGAATACAAAAGCATTTATTATTGTCTATATAAAATCTCTACTTACCTAAATCCATCAGCAATATCCGGAACTTGTGCAGAAACACTGTCAGGATTCATTATTGTTACTATTTTTAATTATTTATTATGTACAAAACACCTGTATACCTACACTCAACAAAAGGCAGGAATAGAATTTTTTTTTTTAGTTATGATAATATTTTTTTTAGTTACTTTATTATTCATAGAGAGACAAAACGAAAATATCTCGCTTGCTTTCTCTATGCGAGAGAGATATTTAGTACTGTAGCACCAATTAGTTCCGAAGCCGCTCGATAGATGGCGTTGGGATCGAATTAGATGGCGCTATGGTTTCGTTACAAAGTCCTGTATATAAGGTCCACCGATTTATAGTTTAAGTATGTTCTGCAGATCCAATTGATGAGTAATGTGCACGATATCGAGCTATTAATTCACTGTTATCTGACTAGAACAGCGATCGTGTACGCCTGCGCGGACCTTTCGCAGCGCTCCAGCGCCCCCTATTTTTTTAGAAACTCAACTCTAGTAATATATTTCTTTTTAGGTCTTTTTTTTAATTTAATTTTTTTTTTCTATAAGCGAGAGAGAGAGATGGACACAGAAAAATGCGCATGTGGGCGTGCGCAATGCGCCGCCGTGCGGCGTGCGCATTTATCTCTGGGTGTCTGATGATGTAGCACCGTAGCTGTAACGTAGCATGTAATTACTACGCCACTACGAGAATTGCTACGAAAAGTGTCGTTACAACTTTTCGTTCCATTTTTTTCCGTCTAGCCCCCTTTCGCTACGCGCGATAAGGAACTTCGTTCCAATAATTATCGTGTTATGTGCTTTTACCAGACATTTAGTCCTATAAAGGACCGGTAAACGCACGGAACATGCGGGATTACTCCGCTAACGGTATGTCACGTGTCATTCTTTATTCGATTATAATTGTGCTGCGCTGGTGTGTTTGAATACTTTTTTATTTTTAAATGGTAAGTAAAGCTACATTATAATATAAACTTTGATTATATACCTATAGAAATGTCTAACATAATATTAAGTATCTTTTGTCATTTGATTGTTTTGTAAGGAATGCCCACTCAACTTGCGAATTTTTTTTTTATTGATAAAGTTTTAGATGATAATAAACATATCTTCATGCGCCTTCAAAATTAAACATTTTCATTATTTGTTAATTCAGTAATAATTAACTAATACCTATCCGACATAGGGTCGAAACACGCGCCATAATATTGCATTTATCAGAACCTTTATATGGCTCTTAGTCAAAGTTATGACTATTACATGACATTCCTACTTCGCCACCATATTTAAGTTTTGGGGTTCTTTAGACAACAACTTTACTTTTTCGAAACTCTTCTTCGATAACTGCCACTACGTTTAAATCGTTTCCATTTGTTTAAATTCATATTTATATTGTTTCAGCTTTCTTTAGCAAATCATAATCATCACAATCACAATAAATAAGATGGCCGATTGCTCTAGTAATAGCAAATGTAGGACACATTTAAGTAGAATCTTACATATAAAAGTCAGAGAGCATGCTTGTTTGGTGCTAACTATCCGCTAGAAGTCACAACTGAGACATATCCACCCTACAATATCCTTGGCCTATAACGGCTATATCTAAGACGTTTGTGGCGGTATCCGCACATATTAAATGACTGATGACACACACGTGACATATTTCGACGAGTGCTGAAACGCGATAACGAAATGTTCACAGCAAGTTACTATATATACCACTTCCAATACGCTACCGTTGGACAGCTGTCCGCCAGGCAATACCACCGAGCCTGGTCGGAGGATCGTACCTTTGTGGTGGAGGAACATCACACCCTGTTCCTCTACACGTTCTTAGGAGTGCATGTCTTATAGTAGGGTAAAGCTAGAGTTTAACAAGAGCAATAATCATATTTTTTTTTTATAATTTATTTTCATATAAAAATACAATTAAACATCTATGTAGCAGACCAAAAACCACAGCGGTTTGTCCGGACTGCACATATTAATTATAAATTACAAACACATTATACATTACAAAAACATTATACACAGATAAACAAAAAAGTAGGCATAAACAGAAATATAACACAGTTCTTTTTTTGTAACAAGTTTGGCGTAAACAAGGTGTCGAGCGCCCTCGAGCGCCGAACGCTACACAATCATATTGATTCAAAAACAGGTTATAAAGGTTTCCGACGCTTATCTACAGGCTGTTGACAAAATGAGTTTTCAATTTATATTTTATGTTTTGTTTCGTTATGCTTTTTACAAATGATTATATAATTTACCTTACTATGCACAGGAAGCACCTTACAGTGTTTAAATAAACCCGTTAAATTATACTGTTACATTAGGTGAAACGATCTTTTTAAAATTCTAATTAGTAGCGTAAGTATACACGTACATTACAAAATACGTTTATAGGATCAGAACCGACACTTTGATAATAAGTCTTATAACTTGCGCTTATTGGAGTCCAAGTTCTAGTAAAAGTCATATAAAGTAATCTTGTAAACGTTTATAAAACTAGTTATAGAACCGTATGTACTTGTGGTGCAAATCTTCTTGTAAGATGCTGTTGTAAGATCACCGATCTTCGTCAAAGCGTATATTAGATTTCTATAAGACGTTTAGTCTTGTAAGTTAATTACTATAGGAATATTTTGCTACTTGGGAACAGCTTAAAGCAACCATTGATTTATGTATTTGACATCAATTTCAACTCTATAGTTTTACGCGTTTTGGAAAAAAGTGGTTTGACCAACGGACAAACGTGTGATCTTTAAAGGGTTTAGTTTTTTTCTTATGAGGTACGAATGCCTTCAAAACTATCGGTCGACAGCTTCGTCGTGCGCGTTTCGAGATTAAATATAGTTCATAATTATGTTAATTCAGTTCCTAATCATCCAATTTCCATTCAAATCGGTTTAACCATTGATGAGTTTTTTAAACTTTTATCTTAACTGACTTTCGGCTATTTTTAAATTAACACATAACTTGAACAAGTTAAAAAATCCATATTAAATAAAAATTTGGCAGAAAGAGACAAAGTTATTGATAATATTATTGAATGTGACGTGAGTTGATAACATTTTAACTATTAAACAACGGGTATTACTCACGTATTATTATGTCTACTTACGTGGACAGTGACAGTGAGAACAGTGACAACGACCTTACAAAAACGCTACCACCAACAAGTGCAGATCAATCCCCACTCTTAGCATCATTGTCGCGACGTGCGGCGCGAGCGGCGGCTCGCAGTGCGAAAAGAGACGCGACCCAGGCCGGTTCGCGTCGCTCCGTACTCATGGCCTGACGAAGCTCGTCTAAATCGAGTGAAACTGCCAGTCGCCTTAGTAGACATAATAATACGTGAGTAATACCCGTTGTTTAATAGTTAAAAAGTTATTGATGTTTATTTTGAATACACTTTTTCTCTTTTTAGTATTATATTTAATTCCTAGGCATTCCCAGGCTAGAAAACTGAAATAAATACATTTCTGTTGACATAATACCACATTATTTACAAAACTTATGTCTACTTGAATTTATTACGGACCGGTTCAGTGGTACAGGTGTGCGAGTGCAGAAAAAGACAAAAAAAAGTTTTTTCCTGTTATTAAATACCTATCTAATAAAGTATTAAGATGTTTGTTTGCTCCGAAGTACTTATCACAGCTCTATAAATACGGAATATTTTTATATTTTCGTTCAGAATATTATTGACACTTGCACGCTTCGGTGGTGTATTGGTCTACTACTAGAAGGTAAGTTACAGTTGTGTTACTTAACTACTATCAAAATGTTATGCCTTTACTGTAGGGTTCCGTACCCAAAAGGTAAAAACGGCACCCTTTTACTAAAACTAAAATAAATATTTAAGTGGGCTCCCATACAACAGACTTAATTTTTTTGCCGTTTTTATAGATAATGGTATGGAACTCTTCGTGCGCGAGTCCAATTCACACTTGGCCGGGTTTTTTTATACGTAATTTGTTTTTTTTATATTTTCCTGTAAACTTACCATGTTAACCGGCTGCGTGATGCCGAAATCTGTGTATGAGCCTGCGCTCTAGGCATTGAGTCGCCGTTTTTTGGGTTTCGTAGTACCTACAAGGAACACTTATAGTTTCACCATGTCCGTCTGTAAGTATATTTATTTATTTATTTATAAAACTTCATATACATCAGTGTATATAGGCGGACTTAATGCCTAGAGCATTCTCTACCACTCTACCTTCAGGTGGTGCAGAGATAACAAAGTAGGCGAAGTCAAGTTCAATGAGAGTAAAACAATATAATATTATAATTAGAAACATAAAATATAAATACTAACCTAAACATAAACATACATAAATACTTAAAACGATACATAAATACAAATTATACCACAGTCTGTTGTAATAATTCTGCCGTATTCTTAAGGAATAGGTTGCGAACTTAAGTATATCTGTCTGTCCAAGGCATAGCGTCGAAACTGTTAGTGCTAGAAAGCTGATATTTTGCATGGATATGTTTACCCTGTATACTATAGCACCAGTCACGAAGCGGTTGAAATAATACACCTATTACTTACATAGTACGTAACGCCTAACTTAAACCCAACGACTTGTCCAGTTATTCGTCTCAAGTTTTGTATATTTATAAATATAGCGTTAAGTTTTTTATTATTCAGATATCCGAAAAGTTGCTGCAGAATCCTCGCAAGAAGTTCCCCGTTGGCATATCCCTTCTATCAAAAGCTCATAACTTACAATGAGGTACGTGATGGAAAGAAATAAAGCTTATAACAAATTATTTAATCTATTTTCGTCACCTCATTTACTTTTTTATTTATTTTTAAATGACGTCCGCACTAGGAATAACTCCTGTGTCGTGGGGATGTTCCCAAACATACATTTCACACACACAAAGTACACCCGGAGTCAGCATAAATCTTTGCGGATAACACAAAGATTTGCCATCACTACGCCATCCGTGCACCCTAATTTTGAGCAGTGATGCGTCTATACTAAAATAATATAATTCTGTAATGAGAATGTAAATAATAACATAATAAAGTTAATAGTAATTACACTAATTACTATTACTTAATAACGAGTTATATACAACATGATAAAGTAAATAGTAACTACACTAATTGCTACTAAATTTAATAATCATCGGACGGCATTGTAAAAGCGTCTACTTTTGTTTCAGGATTGCCATGAACAACCCAGACCTATACAATAAGTCAAATGAAGATCAAATAAAATCAACCATCAATTGTTTAAAAGATTACTCACAGAAAATCAAATGGAAGTCAACTGATGATACAGCCATTGATTTGGGTTGTGGCGATGGAAGCACTTCCGCTCTTGTAAAAAACTCCCCATATTGTAAGTATAAGAGATTTGTGGCAAGTGACATCAGTGAAGATATGGTGAAATTCGCCAGTGAGCACTATGGTGACAATGAAACCACATTTAGAGTAATGGATATAGAAGGACATGTGCCCGCGGATCTAAGAAGAGCATTTAATCATGTGTTCTCCTTTTACGCTCTACATTGGATTAAAAATCAGGAGTGAGTATCATACTTATTTTTAACTGACTGAGGTTCAATTGTTTTTATTTTTTGACATGAAGCTCTTGTTTAATTTAATCTGATGGTTGTCGGATGGTTGGCATGGATTGGCCAAAGTTTAGTAAGCATTGAGTGCCTAGATGAAGATGAATGCCTAAATGGTTATAAGAGTATGGGCTGATTTTAATAAATAATTCTTTGTTTTTCAGACTTGCCTTCAGAAATATTTACAATCTTCTAACAGACGAAGGCGACTGTTTTATAACATTTTTAGCAACAACTGGCATATATGATGTGTATAGCGTGCTCTCAACTCACTCCAAATGGAAGATTTGGCTCAAAGATATTGACATATTTTTATCGCCGTATCACGGGTTGAAGGTATTTTTTCAGCTTTATGTACCATAAAAATCACAGATTTTTTTTTATTTATAAAAATTCGGGGTCTAAGATTAGAAATCATTTTACAGAATCCAGAGAAAATTGTGGAAAAAATTATGGAAAACTGTGGCTTTAAGAATATAGATGTAAAATGCAAGCACTCGACTGCTGTGTTTGATTCCTTACAAGGAGTAAAAAGTAAGTACACTAAAACAAAAAAAGATAGCTATGTCGATCTCCCACTACAAGTCTGTAAGCGATCTACCTGAAGCTTAATATTATGGTAAGAACTTACAGAGTGTAGCGGTTTGCTAATAAAATAAATAAATAGGTCTAAGACCCTATTTTTTTATAGCCACAAGTGTCATAATAATAAATGTCTTACGTTTTTTTCAGATCTCGTACAATCAGTGGAGCCTTTCAACATGCCAAAAGAAGTGTTTAATGAATTATTTAAGGACTTTGTTACCGTAGGACAGGACATCGGCAATTTGAACATTGATGTCGATAAAAATAATGAAATTATTTCCGTGAACTATGATTATTCTCTCATTGTGTTATATGCAAGTAAAAATTGATTTTCTTGTACATTGTTAAGTTATACGTGTTATGTTATTTTTAGTTTGTTAATTAACATTATTTTTAAAATCATTTTATAAATCATTGATAATATTTTTCATTACCGTGTTTTAGTCTGGTATTTCCATTTTAAAGTATGCCATTAAATAAATGTTTATACTTTATTTTTTTTAATTTTTGCTCATACGTAATAGTTTAGTTTATTTATTATTTAATTAAGATATTTTTGTGGTTAGTTGCAAGTAGCATTTACACTTTACGTTTGCTCTACGTAAAAAACTAAAATTGATATTAATGACCGAAATTAAAAGCATTATACAGGGTGAAAATGGCATGGTGACGAAGCCGCTTACCATAGATTCAGTAAGATTCTAAGATCCTGGGTTCAGAAATTGCCACACATATCGGATAAACAGTCATGGAAAAAAATTACTTGTCATCACGAAAACACTTTTCAATTATTTAAAACTGTCACAGTCGTTTAAAACAACCAAGTACAAATCAACCTAGAGAGCTGATTATATAAAAGAATATCCTGAAGTAGGCGGCGGAAGCTTATAGTAATTTGAGGTTGATCCTCAAATTCCTATAAGCTTCCGCCGCCGTATTGGCAAAAGTGGTTAAAATTTTAGTTTTTCTCGGATCCTCGTTGTTTTTCTTGTGTTCTATTATTAAATAGCAAACATTTTTACGTACCCTCATTTGCTATGGAGCTAAAAACCAAAAAAAGGAAAAATAAGAGATCAAAGTTTGTTCTTTGAGAGGAACGAAAAAAAAAGTTCTCCTTTTCCACACAAAACACTAAAACGTCATAAAACGTCGATACACTTTTTTATAAAATTACGGAAAGCCGAGAGAAATCGAAAAAAATCACAATTAGCATGGCGACTAATCCATAGATGGTAAAATATAGGATACCTTATCAAAATATAAGTAGATATATATAAACCAAATGCAAGAATTTTTAGTATTATGGGCCCTGATGCCTGAAATATACTAGATTTGATTTGATTTGATTTAAAAGTACGAAAACTCTTTTAAGCTTCCCCTACAACATATTATTCTCCAAAAAAAATATTTCTAGGATAATTTTATTCCTGACTAAAACATGATTTTAAAACACTAGGTGCAAAAAAAAATGATCTTAAAATTCTACATAATAATAAGGCAAAAATTTCGAAAGAACTTAAGTTGACCAAATAGTTGCCAATGTACTGAAATAGTCTCGGGTTACATTCTATTTTCATAATAAGTCGGCAAAAAAACCGAGCCCAGCAGTTGGACATGTATTAGATACAGGACTGCTATTATTATGTAGTCTGCAGTGTGCATTCTCTATATAATTTCATAGCAAGATTTGAGTAAATATTTGAAACTTTGAAACTGAGCTGAAGAAGAACAACACAGGATCTGTCAGCATTGGAAGTCTCGCAGAAGAATTTTCCA
Source organism: Hypena proboscidalis (assembly GCA_905147285.1). NCBI lineage: Eukaryota > Metazoa > Arthropoda > Insecta > Lepidoptera > Erebidae > Hypena > Hypena proboscidalis. The sequence continues at coordinate 8,199,170 of LR990132.1, forward strand.
TTTTCAAATCCATTTTTTGTGAAAGCTTTCCAACATCATCTCGACTCGCTGGCTCAAGATGTGGATAATTACGGAGATGCGCAGCCGACGCGACGAAAGATGCTCTTGTTACAATATGAAATTTTGTTGCACCCAGGGTCTCAGTATTGCTAAGACTATTATACCAAGGACTAGTCATTGTCAGGCATCCCTCGCTGCCAAATGTGGCAGAGCACCGGTCTTGCAAATCATACAAAACTATTTTTAAAATCATAGATGTCTCACTTTTTGTTGGGTAGGCCTATTAACATAGATATTTGCTTACTTAATCAATATGGATAGGATATTTATATCCTAATTAAGTAAGCAGCAGTTGTCTTTGCAGTATTGTGCTGAATAACTGGTTAAGCAGCTTTATCACGGTGTCATTGACATTCACAAGTTAATACTTTTTGGATATTTTATTATCTATGTTAATTTGGTTACCTACGTCAGATTTGACGCGTAATTTTATACCTTGGTTGGCACTGTTGCAAAACATAAAACTTGAATGTAAACAAACATCTGCTTTATATCATATTTTACCAAAAAATTGTTGTTTTTAATAAAGCACAACATTACAGAAATGAGTAAGAAAAAGGTGAGTCATATAGATACTCCACAACATTTGAATATATAGAATATTCACCACATGTGATGCTTCAACGCTAGTCCAAATTCAATGAAGCAGTTTAAATCCTGCGTTTGACCATCACTTTATGTGTTCATTGAGCGCGGTGGAGGAAGTTGTGGATATACGTCTTAGAATATTGGTGTATAGAATAAGCAATAACTCAGGCATCATCATCTTTCACGACCTGATGGCGGAGTGGGTAGTGTACGTGCCTGAGACGCCGAGGTCGCGAATTTGATTCCCGCTTAAGACAAATCTTTGTGTGCATGAACATAGGGGATTGTCTTAGTCTGCGTATTTCTATGTATAATAAGTATGTATTTACAAAAGTTATTCTAGTACCCATAGTACAAGCTCTGCTTAGTTTGGGACTAGATGGCGTAGTGTGTAAGTTAAAGAACTACATGTTAAACAATCTAAATTACTCTTTATTAAAAGTTCAGGCAATTCTACAACAAAAATTAAATTTATTTATCATTTATGTAAGTACTTACATCGCTTAATGTGGGTGATTTTTCTATTGGTTATACCTTCTTCACGGATACTAGAGCCTTCAATTAGAAATGAACACTTAATATCGAACAGCACGGCTTCCAAAAGGGAAAGTCGACAGTTTTAGCCTCTTTCGAGCTTGTAAAATATAGTTCTCACTACAAAATACTTTAAAATTTTCCAGGGTGCCAAAGAATCTCCCTTGGCTTCAAATACCAGAGTGAGTCCGCCAATGCACTCCATCCAAGAAGCTGCTTTGGACACATTATTCGTAAAAATACTTAGCCTTAGAATAGCCGATGAGCCATGTAAAAGATTTAGTGTAAAAGTGACTTATTATGATCAACTGATATTCATGGATATCATCAAGCCTATTTCCCCTGGGGACCCTGATCCAAAGAGGGCACCGGTCAGCGGATCGATGTGCTTTGACCCCTCCGATTATGAGAAAATGTGTCTGTTTGCTGATTATCCACTAGTTGGTAAGGAAAATAAGTTTGTTATTAATTTTTCACCTAGCAGCTCGATAATCTTTCTTTGTTGTATTTAATGAGTGAGCAAAACTCTATTCTACTTTGAATGTGAGGTAAATTCTTTGAAGTTTTTGATGTAATTTCAGCGTGCGCGGGTTCTTACTCATGCATAACGAAAATGTGAAATAACTACGTTGATTATCACTGTTAATACACAGTGGTATTAGAACCAACGTATTTCACATTATCTTAAAAGATCACTTATGTCGTACACAGAGAACAGAGAAACCACTAGTAGTCTTTGACTTATGTAGTAAAAAGAAAGAGAAAGAAAATTATTCAATCATTACATTCGTGTTTCGTAGAAGATCCCAATCTCTTTGGTAGCTCTATGGAAGAACGATCTGTTGTCAATGGTAGGCCCAAACAAAGAGGCAAAGCAACGTTCAGAAACTCGTGTAATAATAATTATGTATCATAGGTATTATTTGCTCAAAAATTTCAATTAACTTTTTGATAAACAAAGATATTTTAATACTCAATGTATTTTAATTATAAATATAAAATTATAAAGCTAAAAAAGGTTTGACATATTTGAGTATGAAATAATTTGTTCATTTCGCTAACTTTATCGTTGTTATCGAATGAAAGTATACGAACGGACTTGGTAAAAAAAAAGTTGTCGACAGTTGGTAACTTTGTGTTGTTTGTAAACGTAAACTTGTTTATTTATTGCATATTATTTTAAATTAGAAAGAAAAAACGTGGACCATTAGCGCACTCTTCTACCAACTAAGTGACAGGGACTTACCTGAAGGTTGCGAATATGTCCACCTTATCCTTTATTTCTAAGCATTATTTTCTTGTCGTGCTTTTGAGTCCCTCACTACCTACGCTCAAGAGTTTTACCTACAATCATGAGCGTAGTGATTGTACTATAACACTATAAGTATATACTATATATAATCTTTCGCTGATTGGGGCCTCTCCTTTTGCTCTCTTGTTGTACAAATAACTATTAAGGTCGTTTTTTATAACAACATGGAATGATAAATAAGCATCGGGATTAGAATAGGATGGATGGATGGATAGGCATAGTAGAATCTGTCAATAAATTTTGAATATAGGTATATAAATATTGCTTAAATTGTTTGTATATATGTGACACATAGTATTAAGTATTTATCTATACTTATCTATTGAAAGGAAAGGCACAAAAAAATATAATGAAAACGTCTAGTTACCAAGCGTTTTCAATAAAACTTCAGACGTGAGCATGCCTCTTAGATCATATTTCTATTATGTAGCAAACAAAACTTATTTAAGAGAGATTCAGTAGCTTAAGAACCATTGTTATGTATTACAGTTAACATTCAACCCATAAGGAGTATAAGAACAAGTACGGACACGGAAAACCAAGTTGAACAAAGCTCCAAGTCGGATTCAGACAAATCAAGTTCTTCTAAAGAACCTCTAGATATCAGTTGCTGCAATGTTGATATATTACCTATTTTTCTTGATAAAGGTATTACTATTTATTTTAAATTTCAAATTTCAAATCATTGTTTATTGCAGACATCAAAGGCCCATAAAAGCATGCATGAAAGGAGCCTCCCCGAGTGACGTACATAACGATTCCCTACGTCCGGCGCACCCTGGGCAATTCGCGAGTTCTCCAAAGCGAATTGGCTAATCCTTTCACCACGATGGCAAGTCAAAACCTTGACTACCTTACTGACTGTCCAAAATGCCCTACCACCTGCACAAGAGAGGCGCTCATGAACGCCGACGAGAGCGCCATAACAGTGGCCACTTATTGGACTAATAAATTTTGACTCAGCCATCGACACGACGAAGAAGAAGAAGAAGAAGAAGGCCCATAATTATACATAAATACCTTATTAGACTAACATTCATAACATTTAATTATTATTACTTTAATGTTTTGCACGTTGATTCGGCGACGCGCGGCGCGGTGTCATGTAGCGTTCCTCGGAAACGCCATATTTTGTTTAAGGCATTGGCTATATTGTACTGTTGATAAAAATAGTGTCTCGTGCTCTGGCAGGTTTTTAACATTTTTACGTGTCAATTTTTATTGAGTTCAGTACAATACTTTAAACTGAACGCAGTTCTATCAGCGAAGTTGATTACTGATGCATCACGTGGAGATTTCGTTTAAAATCGCCAATACATTAAGGTTTCTTCTCTCATGTGTCATTACAACATTTAGAAAACTAAGTAAAAACGCACAGCAATTAACAGTTATTAACTTTATTATGAGCACGGTAAATTCAATTTATAGAAAACTTAGACGGTTTTAAAAGGTTTTGAATTTCGAATAACCGATTATTTCCCAATTAATACATCTTTTGCAAATATTCTATTTGTAGTTCCATTAAAAAAAAAACATAAATACTAATTGTGGAAATTTCAGATAAACCAAAAATGTTAGTAAAGAAACGTATGGAGCCGTTGATGAAGCCATCACCCTTGCAATTAAAGAGCTGGGAGCGCCTTCCTCTACTGACCATGGAAATCTCTGTAAACCGGCATGAAGAAAATGCTCCATATCACAATATATTACAAAAAGCAAACTGGATGAAGATCACCTTGGTTGGCTCGTATAATATGATAACTCCGTTTGATAGCGAGTGTGTGTATACAGCAGCTTCAAAAATTCCTATATATAGTGAAGCTGTAAGATACCAATATGTATATTTGTATAATAACATTTAAAACGATATTTCGATAGTTAAATATTGCCAAAAATAATCAAAATCACAAGAAACATTAACTTATCGTAACTTAATGATGTTAAACTTTCACGATTCGTGCACATAATTATATATTGTAAACAAGCGTCTTAATCCGTGTCTATATCACACCGATCGTGGTCAGTCGGCTCTTGACCACGGTCAAGGTGATTCGATCGAAACTGTCATGCAAAACAGATATTTATGCCTTTGGAAATATTTACGCGATAAAGACCCGTGTCTATAGTATATAATTATGCTATCTTGTTCAGACTAAAGCCTAAACGAATAACCAGTTTGACTACATCCATTGTATAAAATAAATAAATTATCTAGATTTCTATAAATCGCATCAATCGTGTCTACTTATACCTAACATCTCTGAGCTCTACGAACACGTATTTTAATATACTATTCCAGAATACTGGTCTTGCTATGTTCAATCAAGGTTCAGAAGCCAAAAAATTCGACTCCACAAGCTTCTTTCCAACATGGGAAAGTTTAAGAGTCGGAGGCGATTTATTTACAAAAGGAGATGAGAAATTATCGTACAGGATCGAAGACATTCAGAACGACGATAACATCAATGTCAAGCATTATGTATCGAAATCGTGTGATAAAGGTGTGACGTTTTGACTTTTATTATTGTTTTTTATTATTTGTGTGACCTTCCTTTAAACGGATTCAATTTAAAACATATATAATTTATAGAAATATATTTCGACTTATTCTGAATGCCAACCTCCTTTTTCCTAGTTCGTTTCGCTGTAGGTTGAAAATTTCTTTGGTGTCATATATTTTATATACGTCTACAACTTTGTAGCAATTTTATAATAACATATTACTTTTAAATGACATCCACACAAAATTAATTATAAGATATTGGTGAAATAATTATATTGCAGATGCTGTAGTATGGGCCTCTTTCCATCGCAGTTTATTGATAAATAGATCTTCAGAACAGTGGTTGAAAGACAATATTCTGGAATACAAATGGCCGCTGGAAATCCACATATACGGTGAAGATGGGGGCTATAGTTTTATGGCATTTTTAAACCTTTTCAGGTTGCTTTATGCAGGAGGTAAAGAAAATTTACCATTCTATAAATAAAATAATTCCCTATTATACTAATTTTAATGGCAGTAATATGCTTTAGAAAAAAAAGTTATTCTTGCGGTGCCTTTGCGGTGGGTAAATCCAGTGGACATGAGTAATGTGTGCGGCTGTCAACTGCTGCTAACACCCAATGACCAGGCGCCATCCTCTGATGCCACTATGATGAAAACTAGCCGGTAAGCTACAATCCTATACAATAAATAAAACATTTCCATATAAAATGTTGCCAAGACTATCTTCTTCTTCTTCTTCTTCTTCGTCGCTGAGTCAAGTTTTATTTTGACTTGCCCTCGTGGTGAAAGGATTAGCCAATTCGATTTGGTGAACTCGCGAATTGCGCGCCCAGGGTGCGCCGGACGTAGGAAATCGTTGTTTACGTCACTCGGGGAGGCTCCTTTCATGCAAATTAACAGATCTCATGAAGAGCCAAATTTCTAACTCTTACACCTTAACGACATTACACGCCGTGCTCTTTGTACCGCCCCGCGCCTCTGTGCCTGCCTGAGCTGGATGGTACTGCGTAGCTGCCTTGGAACATGGGTAGGCCATTGGTTGGCGCAAGTTGCGACCCACATGGACACAACCTGCGTCGACACCCTCGCGCCATCACATCTTTCAAGTACAACGGGAATTGCTGCTGCTTTTGCGGAATCCCGCAAACGGCGAAAATATAGCAATCTTGGTGGTGATTACATATTTGAGTAGTTTTGGTAGGCAAGAAACGTGGGGCCCGAGTGCAAATTCTGTGTTTTAAGAAATATAAAAACGTCTGATCGACACTTCACGTGACCAGAAGGTTGGTTTCTACTTCGCAGTAACCGCGGCGCCGCACCCTGTACAGTAGTTATTGCAGCATCAAAACGGCTCGAGTTTGCATTTGTGAATATTATTATATTATATTAGCAGCCCTGTATTTAATACATGTTCCACTGCTGGGCTCGGGCCTCTTCTCATGGTGAGAAGGGTTAGGCCATAGTACACCACGCTGGCCAAGTGCGGATTGGTAGACTTCATACACCCTTGAGCACTTTGCATTTGTGTGTCAAGTGGTATTTTTTTATCTTTAGGTTGGCAATAGAAGCCAGAGAGAGCACTGAAGCTATCTGCGCTGGCTTCAACACAGGCGCTGATGAGAATGTCGCGTTCGTCATAGTCGAAGTGAAACTCGCAAGGCCTCTGGTAAAAGTGGTCGTGCCATCGCCTTTACCATCGTTAGTAAATAATGATATTATTCATGTCTAGCTGCTTCTACATTTGTCTCCATTACTTACTAATAAACGTTTGCCTTCTTTCTTAAGAATGAAACTATCATAATAATATCTATAAGTTAAATAAATGCTTGTAATAACTATCCTTATCCTATAAGTACCTCCAGAGATTACAAAACATGAAAAGCATCACTTCATTCCTGCCAGTCCTATAATTTTTTCAACTCTTTCTTAGTTTAAAAATCTACAGTTTTATTTCAGATTCAGATTGAGATTCATTTATTCACAAGAATGTAGTAGTACATAGGTGTTACATTACATATTAAGACACTGTGACATTCTACCATAACAACAATGGTGTGCAAATTTTAGTCGATTATAAATTCAAGCTAGGGTTCATTTATAAAATTAGTAATTAAATGTCAAAATTAAATTCTAGTTAAATATTAATTCATTATATAATGTCAAGATAAAAGTATAGATCTATTTTAGCCTCTGACTCCACCAGAGATGTATTGGTAGCATTCCAAATCTTTATATAGTTTAGGCCAAGCCACAGAAAGGTCAAGCGGACAAGCTATGTATATTTATTTAGGGGAAGGTTGACATGTAATGGTGCTAAACTATGGTACATGAAAAGAATAAAAATATGTTTCAGAAACCAAACAGTTCTAGTGATATTTACAATGTAGTACGGTACTTAGATCGAAACATAATTATTTATTATTATGGTACTAGTAGTATTATAGTAAAAAACAATTGAAAAAAATATGGGACTGGCAGAATTTTAGCCTGCGACCTTCTGCACACCGGGCAGCCAGAACCCTAAATTTCTCAACTGTATTTTACGTCATTTCGTGACGTCACCTTCAGCCATTCATCATCATCATCATTTCATTTGTTCCTAACTTAGGCAGGATACAGGACAATTCAATTTTTTCAACTGTTTCTTAGTATAATTTGCTAAGCATAGCTAACTGCTATAAAAATAATCAATAAACTAGTGGTATGTACTGTACCAAAATAATAAATAATTATAATTCGATCAAAGTTTTATCTTGCAAAGATATTATTACAGTGGCAGTTTAAGCAATATGTTGAAAAAAATAGAAGAGTCGGGCAATAGCAAACGAAACTGTTCGGGGAGGGGGCAACTTGCTAAGGACTGGCAGTCCATTGTGAAAGTGGCTGCTACTTGCTTGAGAAGAGTTCCTTACTATGGTACGTAGATAGCATTTTTGCAATACAATACAACTACATACTAAATTCTAAACATAATCTTCAATACTTACTAAAGATAAAATCAATGATCTAGGCGGTTTAAAAGTTGGCCGCAAATTAAGTGGCACAGATCTAGATTGGTCACGCTCGCCCGTCGATTGGTTGAACAGCAATCTGCACTTCACTACGGCCTAAATAAATAAGATAATAAAGATTTTACCTATACTTACTTCACTGTAATTTTCGAGCTTTTGATCTTGTGGACAGTCTTTTCTGTCCAGGGGAACAGACAACATAAATACATATAAATAACACTGCCTCAAAGTTTAGCTTCTTATGTATTTCTAACTAAAAGAGCATTATAATTAACGACAAACATCTAAACGGTCAATTTTAGCTTTAATTCCAAAGGCAATAATAGTCAATATTGTATCACAGGAATAACTGAATACTGTGCCTTCAGTCGGCAACTGAGCGAGACTAGAACTCGCGTGGAAGTCACAACCTCATGCTGGCAGGAGGCTGCTGTATACGTCAACAACAACTTCGTAGTACAACAGTATCTTCATTCAGATGAAATATTCGAAGTAAGTAATTGTGTTTGTATTTTTGTGAAAATCCTAGACTGTGTGAAACACTAGGGGTATAGCCTTGTCAGCGTCTATGCGCGAGCGATACCTGGCACCCTGACAAAGTCTTGTTGACGGAACACACCGGGTTTTAGTCTGTGCAACTCAGACATAACAAATGACTCTGCCCGGATCAGTGGGCGTCAGGTATTTCCTAGTATAAAAAAAAAAAAGTGGTATAGCCTGACAGCATTCAACTACGCTAGTGTTGTGGGTTCATCACCACACGGGACAAATCTATGTGTGATTCGCAAAGATTTTTTCTGCCTCTGGGTGTGCTTTATGTGTGTGAAATATTTGTATGTAAACACCCCCGCGACACAGAAGCTATTCCAAGTGCAGTTTGAAGGTTTTTTTTTTAAATAAAAAAATTTAGATGTGATGTGTAAATATTAAGTCAGTATTTTATCAGTTAACTATGAATAATATATTACCTTTGTTTCTCTGCACCACCCTAGAGTTGACTGTTAGAGAATGCCACTAGGCATTGTCCACTTGTGTACCATTTTGTATGCAAAAAGTGAAATAAATAAAATATATAAATAATATATTGTTATCACAGACAGTTGTTATCAAAGACATTATACATAATCTTTATCTAAAGCAAATGCTTTTGATTTAGGAAATGGTGATGATGACCCATGCTTGCCTGGTAAAACTGGCGTGTGATTCTCTCCTGGGCACCACAGACTATAAGAAAGAGACCACTGACCCAGTGCTAAAGTCAGCCAGGCAAGCGCGCCAGATGCAGGACACCGAGCATGCTATGGAGCTTTACATGCAGGTAAATTGCGTCTTGATTTTATTACGTTACATTATATAGGGTAGATGGAACATAAGGGGCATTTATATAAGATTCCTAGTCGATGTCAGCTACGGCGACTAAGCTACTGTGGGATATTTATTTAACGAGCATGGATTTTTTGCTCTTAGATGACTAATGTACCCTATTTTGGCGATAAATACACGTGATCACTGCGGACACCATTGAGAATGGTGGTCGTGTTTTCAGTTGGTCTCGTTGAGTATCTACCGTTGATAAACGTCGTAATGGTAACAAAAATATGTGGTAACAAATTGAAAATCAAATCATTTATTTTCATGGGCCCCCAAAGGACGCTTGAACACGTCAAAACCAACATCAAAACACAAAATATTTAAAATTAAAATTAAACTTGAACCAATAATCACGTGAACATTTTTTTACAATTTTAAGAATAATTAAGAGTCACGTGTATTTTTAGTATCTACAAAGAATCTTAAATTTTTTATTATATTTTTTTTTAAAGTATAATCTAATCCTATTCTAGAAAATTAAGGACCATGATAAAAATGTCTTTACAAAATCAAATAGTTTCAGGTGGTTTTTGACTGGTATAAAATTAATATTAAAGGAATAGTGTAATCATGCGAAAAACATATATTGTACTAATACATGAACATATTTAATCAGTTAAACCGCTTTTCTGTTAAGAAATCACGTGTTTGACGAAATAATAAATACACACGTGATTTTTTTATACGGGATATAATCCCACCCACACGCCCACCTCTGTGACTCCTGTGACGCCAGGATCTACAGCGGTAACCAACTGAAAGGCATCGTGCATGACACACGGGCAATCCCAGGGAGAGTTAAAATTGTCTTGGAACCCGCAACGAATTTAATCAGAAGTATATAGTTGGAGTTGGAAAGCATGTATCTTTACTTACCTCTAAAGCAAAGCGGGAGACTGAGTAATGCCAAATATTGACAAAGTGTGTATATGGAAAGAGTGCAGACACCACGGACAGTGACAAAACTATGGGGGCTAAATTTGATTGCTATAATAGGTATGGCAGAAACGGCTAAATGCACGAAAATTTATTCTGTTCGATACGAGATCCTCATATTGTCCAGATGTCTCATATACTCCAGATGTCAATTGTAAGCTATTAAACATAACATTAAATAGCTTACAATTGACATCTGATACACGTGATATCTTACTATACTAACTAATAACATTAAAGTTGCAGTTATATTTCCTCAGGTGGTAGATAACCGTCCAGATGATGCAAACTATTGGCGAGAACTATCCACTTGTCTGAAGGATATTGATAGGGACTGGGCCAACGTTTGCCTCAACACATCGGTGGCCATGGACCCAAGGAGTCCACTAACGTAAGTATATTTATCCAGGGTATTTCCAAATATCCTCTCTATCTGCTTCGATTTTATAGAAACATTGAAATAAATTTAAATACTCTTAGCCCCAATTTCACAGGTAAATAAAAGTGTAAAATAACTATTAAATTCAGTCAGGTTATATTTTATGGGACAATTAAGATCTATTCGGCACCTCAGAAAGAATGAGACAAAATTGTTATCAAATAGAACAAAATAGAGGGTATTTTTAATGCAAAAAATTTGATAGATTTAATTTATACTGTAGCCATTAGAGGAATTTTGGTGAAACATTAGGTAAATATGACCTGCAGAACAAAATCCTAGTCTGCTATAACTAAAACTATGTTGTCATCTGAAACTATGTTGTCATCTGTACCTGCAATCTTATTTTAAAACCAGCTCACAATAGAATAGCTACTTGACCAGCTTGTCTACTTGTTTTAGACTGGTTTCCAAAGCCGGTATGGTGTTCGAGAGTGACCCAGCCGATGCAGAAATATTCCTTGTAGCTCTTCTTGCCCATTATCCGTTTTGGACCAGCGCCTGGATCATCTCCAGTGCATATTACTTCGAACGACAGAACTTCCTCATGGCCGACAAAATTTTGGATATTGTTAACAGGTATAATAAAATAATAATATTGATGTTTCGGTTTTGTATTTTCTTGTCTGTTTGTTCTTATGCCTATAGTTAAATAAGAGTAACTCTAACTACATATTTAATTATTTGAAACTGATCTATGTCTGTTCTTGGCGATATGTTTCGATGAACGGTTAAAGGGGATGTTAGTGTATTAGAATGTATACCAGATAATTATGCTACTACTCCAATAAATAATCCTTCAGACTGGTTATTCCGTCGTTGACATAAGGAGTAACTCAACACAACTCTTGCAATAAAATATTTATAATTTGGTTTTAGTACACTGTATCAGTCATAATATTTCGTGGCAAGTGAAATATCGTAGGACTGCAAAAGGTCTCAGGTTAGGTAGAAAAGGCATTAGCGTTTGCTAACAGTGAAGGAAAACATGTTGTGGAAACCTGTATACCAGGGAGTGTCCAAAAAGCACTTAAGGGTATATGAAGTCTACCAAATTAAGCTTGGCCAGCATAGTGGCCAAGTTTCAAAAAGAAAACATTATTTTCTCGCAATAGGAATAGGCGAGAGGGTGTGACAGAAGAGTTGGGCTACGCTCGTTCATGGGAGCGTGAGCTTGGTGACTGGTGGGATACAACGCCGATACTGCCCGGCATGGACTACTTCTATGATGCTGCCGACCTGCTCCTCAGGCTGAGATGCGTGTCTGTAAGTTACCTACTAATTTAACATTGATTAGTCGGTCGTCAAAGAGTATTTTTTACTCAGATAGACAATCTTTCGCTGGTATAAAATTTGTAGGATTAAAGTTTTTATCACAATAGTAGCTTCTGACCGCGGCTTCGCTTACGTGGCACGTCGATAATGAGTAGCCTATATAGGTACTGTCCTAAGGTCCCATCTACAAATTATCCATACCAATTTACAATTTCATCAAAATTGGTGCAGCTTTTGTGAACGCGTAACAGACAGACAGAGTTCGAGAGATATTATCTCATAATATAGATATATGTTAAATACGGGATCTTGACGGTTTTGAAGTTAGCTACAGATGGCTTCTTCTTCAATCGTCGAGCACCGTACTCAAACGTGGCCAATACCGACCCGTGACATTTTATTTGCGGCTAACTCCAAAGTCAAGATCCCTGATTTTACCTATTCATAATAATATTAAATAAAAATTTCATATCGATTGTTTACGGAGAGGGTGGTTTGACCATTTTATAATTGTGCTCTGACCTGTAAAACCCTATTTTACGCACTGTTTGGTTGTAGCCCACACCTATTGGATACTGAATTAAATGTGGGTCAGTCTACTTGGACTTTGTATTTTATTCTACACCATTGCCTTAGTAGGTAAAGGCTATAGAAATTCTCATGAAATAGACTTAACATTAACGTATGAATGGCATACAAGCTCTGCTTATTTTGGGACTAGATGACGTTGTGTGAAAGATGTATTTAGTATTTTATTTTTTTATAATTAAATAATTATTATTCTACATAACGTATTATTATTATATGTTGAGGCTTCTTTCGCTCGTATCCCGTAAAGTATATAATTATTATAAACTTTAGCAAATGAGCATTATTTTTTTAAATATAACTTTCATGGTATCTCCTACAAATTAGTGATCATTCTTCATCAACTGCTACATTTGCGATTATCGGAAAGTCAATCAAGGAAAAGAAAAAAATATTCGCCATATTCCCATTGTTATATAGTCTTAGGCCAGCTTCACAGGTGCCTGATAAGTCCCTGATAAGCCTATTCAGAACTTTTTTGACGGATATAATGTCCAATTTTAATAGAGTAATCAGGTGATTAACTATAGAAATAGAATAGAATAGAAAGCATTTATTCCGATCACAAGCACAGGACAACAAAAAATAAAAACAGAGAAGTACACAATACTAGAATACCTATTAAGCGACGTACAAGATAGATACTTAAAAGCTAATAAATGTAGCATGCTGCCTCTATGCTGGAATCGGAAAGGTCCCCAACTCAGTTTTAGCTGAAATGGTGCAACATCACACAGCACTGATTTTCAGTTGGTGGCCTGACTAAGTGACGCACGGCCGGATGTCAAGCTGTTGCAGTACAATAAGACAAAAAAAAAAAATAAACAATATTAATTAATTAATTAATTGTTGGTTGGTTATTATGCAGTTAAGATAATAATGGGAAAGTTTTATGTGTTTGGTATAATTAATAAAATAAAATATTTATAGTCTACTATTATTAATAAGACAGAAAGCGAATTATACACATTAATCGGCTCTTAGTCTTTAACATCAACTATTACTACAACTTGTTGCTATATTATTGTCTTCGCAGTTAGCTGAAGTATGTGTAGCCCGTGCACTGACGCGCTCAGGCGAAACATCAGTGTATTTCCATCTGGTGGCTCTCTGCTGTCGCCTCCGAGGAGAGTACAGAGAAGCCCTGTGTCATCTCAATATTGGTCTCGAAAAGTTTGGTGAGGTAAAATGTTACTATATATGTTTAAGAGTGACATTACATATAATATGTTCCTTCTCATACCTCTTCTTTAGTTCACTCTTCATTTTATATTCATTCCATCCTTCTTTGGAATGCACTCCCTCTTGAGATCAGGATGTGCACCACCCGGGATACTTTCAAAACTAGAGTGCGTCATCTTCTCCAAGGTGAAACGACAGCAGAGTCATTAAAAGCTTAATCTCCTGTGTAAATATTATAATATATATATATATATATATATATATATATATATATATATCCATAGCTGAATTGGCAAAAGCACTTGGGGCGTATACCCAAGAGGTGCAGGTTCGAGTCCTGCTGGATTCTTAATTTTTCAACTTTAATATTACATAAAAATAAATGCATAGCAAAGCTAAAATTTGCTTTAAATATTACAAGTATATATATATATATTATTTGAATGTATGTATTAGTATATTTATTATTGGAATACATAAATATGGTATATTTATGTATTCTAATTGTTGATATAATATTATTCTATGTATGTATTTACATTTTCAGCACATAACTTTTTAAACTTTTAATTTCTTATGCACCTACCATTGTTCTTTCTGCATCACCTTAAGGTTGACTGGTAGAAAATGCCTATGGCATTAAGTTATTTTTTTTTTTAATAATTATATTTTGATATAAAAATACAATTTAACATTTAAGTAGCAGACCAAAAACCACAGCGGTTTGTCCGGACTGCACATATTCCGCCGTTGTACTATACAGGGTGGATGCGACATAGCGACATTTATTGAAACCACAGCTTCTATACATGGCCAGTATGCATTTCCACCGGATAAAACATTCTCTGGCGAAAAAAAAATCCACGTCTTCCGAACAAATTGCACGATCGCAATGTTCAAATTGTTCGGAGAACGTGATTTTTTTTTTTCGCAAGAGAATTTTTATCCGGTGGAAATTGATACTTACCATGTATAGAAGCTGTGGTTTCAATAAATGTCGCTATGTCGCATCCACCCCGTATATTAAGTGCAAAAAGTTTTAAAATAAAATAAATAAAGCTGTGTATGTGCTGTGCTGTGTGTATTACTTATAGATAATGTTAGCGTTTAAATTCTAAATATTCTGATGTGTATATTACCTACTTAATATGTAATAGTTATATTTATTGAGTGTCTCTTATGTGTAATTTGTGTCTTGTTTAATGTAAGTTTTCGTGTTTGTTATAATTGTTATGTTTTATGTTAGGAATTGACTATAATGATAGTTGTGTGTTTGATTTTTAAATAAATAAACACTATTCAAAAGTTAGACAACGGGTCTGAATCGCGTAATTATTATAAAGGTAAATAAATACCTATGCTCGACGTTTATAATAATTACGCGATTCAGACCCGTTGTGTAACTTTAAAAAATGTTCTCAAATCGCGAAAGTTTAATAACATATAAATAAACACTAGGCATGTTTAAATTTAATTATTTAATGCACTGTTAGGCAGTACTATTATCAACAGCGGTATAAATATTCATTGCAACTAAAATTAAGTAGATATGTAGTATTAATTAAACTAATTGAATTAAATATGCCACTGACTATTATCGACAATGCCCCTCAATTATTTTATTTGCTATCTATGTTGCCTACACTACATTTTATGTATTATAAGTTCTGATAGTAAATTAATTAAATGTTTTTTTTAACAGACGACTAAATTAGAACTTCTTAAATTTAAACCTTACTTAACCAATCAAACACATACAGGGTGGATGCGACATAGCGACATTTATTGAAACCACAGCTTCTATACGCATGGCCAGTATGCATTTCCACCGCATAAAAAATTCTCTGGCGAAAAAAAAAATCCACGTCTTCCGAACAAATTGCACGATCGCAATGTTCAAATTGTTCGGAGAACGTGATTTTTTTTTTTTCACCAGGTAATTTTTATCCGGTGGAAATTGATACTTACCATGTATAGAAGCTGTGGTTTCAATAAATGTCGCTATGTCGCATCCACCCCGTATATATTTAAAGACTTAGAATACCACAGACATTGAATTATTTTCAATACGTATTTATATCTGTTCCTCTTCTAGGTTAATTATTTAAGGAGCTTGGAAGGGGAGTGTTTGCATAAAATGTCTGACCTGCCTGCGTCTTTGGCGTCATATGAAAAAGTCGGCACTTCGGGGGGTGGATTCACGTAATAACACTTATATCCTTTCGTATATATAATAAACCTTTCGTATCATAAATCAGTATCACCATTTGACCAGATTTATACCTGAAACAACCAACAACTGAAGATAGCTGACAAACCAGTCTGCTACCAAATGTGATGGAAGGTTGTGGTTCTCGGGGGTGAGCCCAAGAACTACACAGTCTTATTCCTCCGTCCTCATTTCACTATCAAACTATCAGACAGTTGACTCTCCGCTACCTCTCCATGTTAGATATTCAAGTATTCAAGACTTTATTGCACTCCACAATATTAAAATGGTCTTATTATATATGTATAGGTACAGTGTCAATTATGGACCCTGACGGGCACGGCAAAAGTATGAGAGAGGAAAAAAGAGCTCCACAAATACGCCCGAAGCGTGTCTCTTTTCCATTCCTTAGTGAACTGCCAAGGAGTGGAACGCCCTGACCTAGTCTGTTTCTGCATGGGTACTATTTGGGTATATTTAAAGCAATAGTAAATAAATAAGTATTTTATAGGTAAGCGTGCTCCACCGTAGACCGCATTTTGACTTTTCATCAGGTGTGCCCGTGGTCAATCGCATGCCTATCCACCATACATGTTTTTTTGTCTGATCATAGCATACTAATGTCAATACCAGTGTACAAGGAATCCCAGCGCTGTCGCCCAATTCTCGTTGACCTGGTGCGACGACAGCCCAGCGCTTACTCATGGATGGCGTTAGCCAATGATTGGATGAAAGTAAGGCCAAGTAGCTTTTATAGCCAAGGCGTGTTATCTCTAAACAGTGATAAAGTAGGGCAATAATGGTAACCATTGCGACTGCTTGTTATGTAAAGGCTTTGAACAGAGTTTAAATTATTATTTTATGAATTGTCATTATTTATTTATGCTTTAGGAGAGTTAAAGATAGTTAGACACAATGAACAAATCATGTCCCCAGTTAATCCAGGTTTGATGTTATGTTTAAATACATAAAATTCAGTAAATACCTACCTTGCTATTAACTAAGCATAGTGTGCCCTTAGAACATTGTAATAATAATAACCCATAAATGCAGTTTGCAGGTTTAATCCAAAAAGCAGGCCAGAAAGGCGGTGAGATGGGTGATATGAACCGGTCAGAAGAACTGTCGACTGCGAAGGCCTGTGCCACAGCGAGCGCTGTGCAGGCTCTCAAGTGGGACCGCCGTGCGGGCTGCGCGTGGGCACTACTCGCGAATCTTGTGAAGCCCAGCGCTAGGAGAATGCATTGCATGAAGATGGCCACTTTAGTAAGTATTTTTGTTTTTTACTATCTCTTCAGATACTGCTTTCTACGTCTCATGAATACTATACTAATAGATAGATAGATAAAACACGCAAAAGGCAGCCTTATCGCTTGACGTAATTTCTGGCAACCTTTGTAAGTATATAATAATATTTATATTTAATTTATTTTTGGCTGTGGTAGAATTCTTCTTGTCCGAAAACAAACTCGAGTGCGGTATCGCAACCGTCCATCTTTTACCTTCCGACAACTAGTAGTTCAAGCACAAACAGTAGTCTGGTTTGGTGGTGCGATCCTCATGGTCCTCAGGTGAAAAGACGCACCTTCAATCTGCTTTTGTGGATTGCTGATGTTTATGGTCTGTTGTTAAATCTTTTCATGAGGTGGACTCCATACCCGTCCGCTACATAGTATAAAAAATGAGTGCAGCTATTTTCGAAGCTACTTCGAACGTTCTAAAGCCTAATTGACTAAAATAGTCAAGTGAAGCAAATGTAACAAGTAAATTATTTGTGTAAACAAAAGAGTGGGTAGTGAAGAAAGAGTATACTGAGTAGACGTACATAATTAATTATGACGTTTGATTTCAGTGCGGTTACAAAATGGACAAGCATTCTTTAGTGAAAGATGAAAAATCGCAACCATCCTACCGTCTGGGCTTCGTTCTCACGGACTGTAATTGTAATATGTGCAAAAATGTGCGTTTGTGAACACATACTTCATGTTGATTAAAAGAACATCATTTAATTAGTAAGTTTTTATTTTGATTTAAAGATAATAAAATCGTTAATATGATTTTGAAGCTCGAGGTGCAAACATTTTTTATCGGAAAAATCTAACCTATATCCTAATATAAAATGACGCCTATATTAATAAGAAGGTTGTAGCAGAGGTGTACGACACCCACACTTCACCTTTTATGTTTAGGTCCCATAATTTGGATGTTTACATAAGTAAGATAGAACGCCAGAAGCAATCACACTATCCAATGGTCCCAAAGACAAGGCCAAATACACACATTCACTCACACAAGCACACCCAGTCTCAGAACAAATCTTTGCGAATTACACAAAGATTTGTCCAATATGGGGATCGAACCCACAACACCAGTGTCACAGAATAAGAATACCAGTGTAATGGAGAGCGGCGAGGTGACCGCTTGAGCCTATCGCCATCCACCGCGCACAATTCCAAGTCCGTGGTGCTGAATTTCCTGCCGAAAAGTTCACAAATAATACTTCGGCCGACCCGGGAATCAAACCCGAGACCTCATGATGACGCTAACCACAAGACCATCGGGGCAGTCTAAGAAAATTCAACAAATTAATGTAAATTTTATCGGCAAATCCCAAAGTCGACTGGAATGGAATGATTTATTTATGTTCATATATGTATATTATTGGATGACGACATTGTTACTATAAACATTTGGCAATAAAAACAAATACCGCTATATTTATACTAAAGATCTATACCCACTACTTGTATGGCTATAAATATAATTACTACAATAGTATCCGTTTTGGATCTTAATGATGACAATTTGAAAAAAAAAAGCTTACTAGCAATTTAAAATACAAATTACTAGTATTCTTGTTAACCCCCTCCAGCTAAGCTTAATTCGCTTGTGTTAGGAGATAGTTTACGTCCGTGGTGTAATGGCCAGGATTCGAACCCACGACCTCTCGATCGTAAGACCGATGCCTTATCCATTGCGCCACTTAAATTATAGATGAGCCAATTCGCTTTGGAGAACGAATTGGCCAGGGTGCGCCAGACGTAGGAAATCGTTGTGTACGTCACTCGGGGAGGCTCCTTTCATGCACCCACACTTCATGTAATATGTTTATGCCCCATGTGAATTCTCTTTGGCAATTTTTTCTTTAAAATCGGCAATATATCATTATTCTGAGAAAGTCTCCTTTGACCCTCGCATCAGCTTCACCAACAAAAACTAGATATTATATGCTTTTTTCAATCTTCATATCCAAAACAGTAATCATATACAGAACCATAAATACCAGTAAAAGATACATAAATGTATTAAAACATTTCAATCCATTAAAATATACAGGTAATTTTCCTTTTTGATAAAATGCAATTATACTACCAATACCTTTTTTTTTTTTTTTTTTCGCGGGGAAATGCTATTACATTACGCATACCACCCCGCCCGTGGGGGGGCGGGCAGGGTGGTTATGTGGGACTCCCCGTGCCTACGATGTTAAACGGCACGAGTATACCCACTAAAACTCCGCGGTGTGCTCTCGTCGCCGAATGTTGGTGGGTCGGCGAGCCCTGGATCGATCTTACATCCACAGGGACCTAGATTTTTACCCAGCATTACTACCAATACTCGTCGCCGAAAGATGGTGGTCGGCGAGCCCCGGATCGATATTATATCCACAGGGCTCGCCGCGGCGACCGTGCCCAGTTCGACCTCTGACCGGGCACCCGACTCTACTCAGTCCTACTCTCGTAGCGACGCCCCGGGCACACCCAGGGCGTCACTCCGTCGCGGAAGGCATCAGCGGGCGGCGGAAAACCCCCTCCACCGCCCGCGGCCTCGCTTAGGGCGGCATTAGGCTCGCGGCGTACGCGCGCCTTCGCCGCCCAGCTCGCCGGCGGCGGAGCGGATCAGCCAGGAGTGAGTCCTCCCTGATCCGCTCCGCCGCCTCCTTCTGCGAGATGACGTCCTCACAGAAGGATGCGACCGCATCCCACGACCTCGCGCTGCTCATTGCCGCGATCACAGCCGGCAGCGAGAGGTCGTTCCCAATGACCGCGGTGAGATCCCGGCGCTGCACCTCCCAAGCAGGACACTGCTCGAGAGTGTGCTGCGCCGAGTCCTCACCGCAGTCGCAGTGGTGGCACATGGGGCTCGCCTCCCTCTTCAGCCTGTGCAGGTACTTCCCGAAGCAACCATGCCCGGTCAGCACCTGCACCAGCCTGAAGGAGAGAGTCCCATGCTGCCGCCCTGCCCACTCCTCAAGAATCGGCCGGAGCGCCTCCACGGTGCGAAAACCAGCCCGTGGAGCCCCCAGCCGATTCCCCCACCGGACCATCAGCGTCCGGTGGGCCTCCTCCCGCCAAGCTCGCAGCTGCTCGGGCATGGGGACAGAACCCTCGGCTCGAGCAGCCGCGCCTCGCTACCAATACCTTTTTTTTTTTTTTTTTTTTTTTTTTTACGTGGGGAAATGCATTTACGCATACCACCCCACCCCGGGGAAGGGCAGAGTGGTTATGTGGGACTCGCCCGTGCCTAAAGATGGTAAACGGCACGGGAATACCCACTAAAACCCCACGGTGCACCCGCACTCGCCTTGATGGGGGGGTCATGGGAATCTGGCACAGCCTTTACGTCCACAACCCCCCCGGCGATGCCCGCCGAAGCAGGCCCCTCATGGCCCCCAAAATGTGGGGGGACCGGCGCCGAGGACCGCGTGCAAAGCCATCGGACATTCCCCATGTCCGACGGCCTGGTCCTCTCGCGGCGAGACAGGTGGTCGGTCCCGCCGCCCACCACGCCGCAGTTCAACGGCTGCGGCCCCGCCGGGACCGCGGAAGGCAGGGAAAGTGGCAACGACACACCAACAGTCCTCTCCCGCCGCGGCCCCGTAAACCACCGGGCCACAGTGCCAGCTTGCGCCAACACCGCAGCCCGGCCTTGCCCGCCGAGGCAGGCCCCTCATGGCCCCCAAAATGTGGGGGGACCGGCACCGAGAGCCGCGTGCAAAGCCGTCAGACACTTTCGTATCTGACGGCCTGGCCCTCCGCGGTGAGACAGGTGTTCGTCCCACCGCCCCCCCCCGCCGCAGTACTGACGGCTGCGGCCCCGCCGGGACCGCGGAAGGTAGGGAAAGCGGCAACGAAACACCTACAGTCCTCTCCCGCCGCGGCCCCGCAACTCCTCGGCCGCAGTGCCGACTCACGCCGACACCGCAGGCCCTCCTGTTGCAGAGCCCCCCCATAAGAGCCCTGCAACATGGGCTGCTCCACAAGGGCTTCGCTACCCAAAGCCCGAAGAGCAGCCCCCCTCTGGGGTCCACTTGGCTTCGCCGTGGTGTGGAGGCACCACGGGTACTAAGCCCCACCGCGACGACAACGCGGGACCCGTTGGTGGGGCTCGCTACCAATACCTTTTTTTTTTTTTTTTTTTTTTTTTTTTTTTTTTTTTACGTGGGGAAATGCATTTACGCATACCACCCTACCCCGGGGAAGGGCAGAGTGGTTATGTGGGACTCGCCCGTGCCTACGATGTTAAACGGCACGGGAATACCCACTAAAACCCCACGGTGCTCCCGCACTCGCCTTGATGGGAGGGTCATGGGAAACCGGCACAGCCTTTACGTCCACGACCCCCCCGGCGATGCCCGCCGAAGCGGGCCCCTCATGGCCCCCAAAGAGGGGGCTGGCGCAAGCCACCGACCAGCGCGAGGACCGCGTGCAAAGCCATCGGACATTCCCCATGTCCGACGGCCTGGTCCTCTCGCGGCGAGACAGGTGGTCGGTCCCGCCGCCCACCACGCCGCAGTTCAACGGCTGCGGCCCCGCCGGGACCGCGGAAGGCAGGGAATGCGGGGCATCGAAAACGACGCGCGCACCGACACTCCTACCCGCCGCGGCCCCGTAAACCACCGGGCCACAGTGCCAGCTTGCGCCAACACCGCAGCCCGGCCTTGCCCGCCGAGGCAGGCCCCTCATGGCCCCCAAAATGTGGGGGGACCGGCACCGAGAGCCGCGTGCAAAGCCGTCAGACACTTTCGTATCTGACGGCCTGGCCCTCCGCGGTGAGACAGGTGTTCGTCCCACCGCCCACCACGCCGCAGTACTGATGGCTGCGGCCCCGCCGGGACCGCGGAAGGTAGGGAAAGCGGCAACGAAACACCTACAGTCCTCTCCCGCCGCGGCCCCGCAACTCCTCGGCCGCAGTGCCGACTCACGCCGACACCGCAGGCCCTCCTGTTGCAGAGCCCCCCCATAAGAGCCCTGCAACATGGGCTGCTCCACAAGGGCTTCGCTACCCAAAGCCCGAAGAGCAGCCCCCCTCTGGGGTCCACTTGGCTTCGCCGTGGTGTGGAGGCACCACGGGTACTAAGCCCCACCGCGACGACAACGCGGGACCCGTTGGTGGGGCTCGCTACCAATACCTACTCCAACTCGTGCGCTTCGTCAGAAAACTGTTTATAGTTCTTATTGATTATTGATTTATTGACTATAGTATTTTTATTATATTATTATGTATAAGTTGGGGTTGAGCCTTACGAATTTGAAAACCATTTAAGAAAAGTGACGTGGAACGATGGTCACAGTAAGCGAGTAATGATATTATAATTTTTCCACTATCCATAAAGATTAGCGTAGCATTTGACTGGAGTCGAAACTTACTCTTCAACAATGATTTTGGCCAACGATATGTGATTAATTTTTCAGTCGCTTCACATCCTTCTCTGCTAAATGAATTCAATTCATACGAGCTAATATGGTGTGGAACGTGTAAGTGAATGTGTCTACAATTTAAAACCAAACTTAATAAGTGCAACAGTGCCTAGATAACTAAATAGGATAAATAATGCAGAGTATGTTGTTACTAATCTTCTTAACTATTGAGGACAAGGCATTGTGTATGTACATTGTAGGTAAACCCTACAATAAACAGTCAGCTCTTTCAAGTTAATGTCAAAAAAATCTCATTAGCTGCATGGTACTAACTACCAGGTAGTGCCTACTTACACTACATAGGTTTTAACTGACTGATGATAATATGATATATTATGATTGTTGCAGTGTTTATGTGGCCACTAGTGCTGCATACATTTTGTTTTGTGGCTGATCAGGCCTATAGCAGTACGGTGTTTTCTGCCACAATTGTTATAATAATAGGATAATCACCAATTTCGCAGGTTATCTGGCGTGGGTTTGTTTGTTTACATCATGATCTGGCTGACGAAGAGGCTGTACAACCTTCCCGCCCCGCCTACAGAAGCGCCTGTAACAGAACAAAATGTGATGGAGTTCTCCTGACCCCTTCGAATGTCGTCACTGTTTAGGGACGAGTGAAACTATGATATAGGTGTTGTTATATTTTTGTATTATTTAGAGATTATATTAGCATTAAAAAGTGAAGAGTGCATTGATTATGAGAAATAAGTTATTGATAAATTTATAATTTATTGATGTGTATAAAGCTAAACCTTAAGTGCCTTAGCATACTAGCGGATTGCGAGCGGCTACGGGGCGGGGCGGGCACGCAGCGAATGCGTCGCGAACACGCAGCGGCTGCGCAGCGGGGACGTCGCGGACGCGTGGCGAATACGCTACGTTTTCGTCGCGTGTTTGTAGCGAATTAACGACGTACAATACACTCAGTAACAAAATGGATTCCGACGAGGAAACACTGCTGTTGGCTTTGTTACTTCGGAGACGCCGGCGACGAAAACGAAAGCATCGACGAATTTGGGCAGATCCATTATCAATTAATCGAATGGAAGAGAGCGACTACTTTGTGTTGTTTTGCAAACGATTAAAAAATAATCCTTAATAATTTCGTTCCTACCTACCACAAAACAAACATAAAATATTTAAGCAAGATAAAATCCCGCAAGAATCCGTTATGATGCAAAATGATTTGACATTTGAAAAAAATATTTTATTAAGTAGGTTGGCTGGCGTTTGTACGAGACAGTACAAAATGGCGTCCACGCCGTGCGTCCGCAACGAATTCGCTGCGAATGCGCGGCGTGTTCGTTGCGCGCCCGTAACGAATCCGTTGCGCGCCCGCTCCGCTTTGAGAACGCTCGCAATCCGCTAGTATGATAAGGCCCTACTTAAAGATGTGCAGACTAGTGGCGCCAATATATGGCTTAAATCTAGTATTAAAATTGCTACATTGCTTGTGCCGCTTTGTAATATACTCGTACCTATTGCATGTGGTAGAGCGATGAACAATACGTAATAATTATATAACTAGGATTTAATAGAAATTGAACCGAATCCAATGATTGGCTAGTCGGCCACTTTCGCAGTCGCCAACTAATCCGCTAGCCGACTATTCGCCGAATCCATAGTCTCTACTATTTAATATAAAGAGTTTTTTCTAAACTATTATTAAAAAGAGTAATTTTAGAACATGTAGGTAGATAAACTATTCCAAAACGAACGAAAGTTCAAATTAGCCGTGATGCCCGTGATAAGGCACATCCACAAATCTGGGCCGCGTCACGTGCACTTCATAGGGCACGACGACGGTGGGTGACTGCAGGGGGGGCGGCATCATGTCGACCAACTGCTTCGACACCCAGGCCACGCCGAAAAGCACCGCAACAGCGCCCAACACGCTTGTGAACACACTGCAATTTCAAATTATACATAAACCATACGCCTTTTTTTTAGAGTTCCGTAGTACCTACAAGAAACCCTTACAGGCTTATATTTCACCATGTCTGTATGTCTAACTGTCTGTCCAAGGCTTAGCGTCGATATTGTTAGTGCTAGAATGTAGAAAGTGGTAGTACTTCCCCTACATGTAAAGTGGGGACTTTTTTTCTCTCGTCTGCCCCAAAGTGTACGGTTTCGATTGAAGATCTTTTGAAAGCACTGAGGGGTTGCAAACAATAAACCTTTAAAAGCAAACTTTTATTCGAGTGCCTCTCAAAACCTATAAACCACAGGCTCCAAAAAAAATTGTGACGATGTTCAAACAAGAGTTATAGGGAAACAAAATGTAAAAGCAGTTATTCAGATTATACCGATTTAATACTGGTAGCAGCCTCCTTTAAGGTCCGTAGGTTGTACGGAACCCTACATTGCGTGGGGCCCGACACACACTTGGCTTGTTTTTTTTTCTTTTAAGGGTTAAGTAGAGTTATACAATCACTTCGTCAATTTCTTACGAGGATATTTTTTGAGCCATCGTTATTTTACCCATTAAAATAAATAGATAAACAGGTAATAATAATGTTCTTACAATAAGCCGGACATGACCTCTCCTTTCACCGCAAAGATGATATAATTCAAATGGAATGATCGGCAGTTTATATAATCGTAGGTAAGTACAATATTATTTATTATGATGCCATTGATTGTAGACCTATTCAGCTAATTATGGATGTACGAAACTTATGGAATACTCATTTTGAGATCTTAAATTCACTTCATTTCACTTCTTTCAGGTTAGAATTTTTTAAACTCACTCAGCGCAAACATTCGTATATACCTATATCGTTGAGATTCGTCTTTTTAAAGTTACACTATTTACCATCGAAATTATCGCTCGCTGACAGTGTATAAAATATCGAGATGAGAAAAGACTCGATTTTGTACAAAGTCATTAACCCAAACGTGGTAGACTATATATGGCCTAACCCTCCTACCCTCCTACTCATGAGCAGAGGCCCGTGCGTAGCAATGAGATATGTATTGCATGTATGAATTGACTGATGAATTATTATGCATGTATAGATGCCATGCGCAAGCGTGCCCTGTGCGCCGGTTGTTTTTTTTATTGATAGTTGCTATAAATGTGGTCTTAAGTTTATTACAGTAGGAGATGAGGTTAAATAAATATTCTTTTTGTGTTATAACCTGTTTATTCAAAAATTTCAGACGAAAATTATTACTCACTTATGTTTATCGATAAAGTTTTGGACTCCCTACTATTTTCAAGGTTATTTCATTGAATTTGTGGCTTGGCGTGGAGGGCACGGCGAAGCGTTTTTGCTCTGGCGGTCAAAAGGTTAATAAATAACCCTGCACTAGAGAGAGACGAAACATGAGCCATACTTTGTCTGATTGAGGATAAGCTACTAGTATAAAAATGTTTAAAGCCCTGCTTCAGCTCTCTGTTTCACGGCAACAGATTGATTTATTTTACAATTTTGGATCTTATAAATGCCATAGTCCATAATAAAATGGTCATCTCTATATTACCTACTTATTAAGATGTTATATTTCATAATGTTAATGATCACTGCTAATTTTCATGACATAGTGAAAACTTCCGATTTAATATTTTAGTTCCATACGGCAACGGCATATTCTGGCATATCCATATATACGTGAGTCCATGGAGGAGTATTTTCTCAGAAGTAGGTAAGTACTAAAAATACAAGACCTACCGGAGCCTACATAAACATTAGATAATTAAACCAAAAGGATTAGTCATTTTCAGGCGTCTCTCGCTGCCAACTGTGGAAGAAGACCGCTCTTGCATGTCCTAAAAAACTGTATTGGCAGATTTATACGCATCTATAGATATTTGCTTTCATTTTCTTCTATTAGACACAAACGCATTCTAAAGGTAGTTAAATATTGTTTTATTCAGTTAGTCTTCAGGCAAAACAAATGTGTCAGTAAGAACGAAAGATGAAAGAGTGTAGTATTAGTAGTAGCGTTGATGACTTTGATGAGTATTTTTATACGTTACCAGTGTGAAAGAGGCAAGGCTGGCCTTTCAAATATTTCTTAAAGTCGGTCACATATCTTTTTCTATTCATCAATTAAATAGATAGTCTTCAATAGAGTCTGTTACATAAAATGGAATGTGAGTGAAACATGAGGTCAAATCCAATTCTTGCAAGTCAATGTTACTGACATAACAAAGTTTAGGTGGTGAACGAAAATTGAGGTGGAGGTATAATACCAAAGTCTTTCGGTGAACGCATCAACACTTCGCAACTTCTCAATTTGAGCGTGACTAGTATGTAGTATGCAGTCTACTTAATAATTTAACTTGCACCATTAAGCGGACTGCATACTCGTTTGTTACATTGCATTTACGCCTAACTACTTATCAGTCAGTACCTCGTTACGCTCTATATTACTTCCTGACTATAAAACATTATTTAATGATACCCAATTAATATAAACGTTCGCATCAAATTCAAATTAACAGTCAAACAGTCTTCGCGATTGATAGTAACATAAGACTATCGCGATGGTTCCATTAAAATTGTTATTTTTAAACATTTTTCTAATTATATGTTTGTTTGAAATGACTACAAGTTTAAAATGTATCACCAAACTAGAAGTTACTATTCCACAAGGTAAAGTAAGAGGATTATTAGATTTGCTCAACAGACAAAGAAAGTTCCTGGGTCTACCATACGCATCTATTGAAAGAAGGTTTGAGGTAAGTGGCTGATTTAATTATATTCTAAATCTGTCAACGAATACATCGTGATTCTGATTCCTTACTATTGCTTTTCCATCGCAGAGATCCATTTAATTGACAGTGCCTTAATTTAAAGCTTAAGTCCATTTTTAATTGTTAGCAATACCAATACATCAAAACTTGACTTTACTATCCCTTCTTTTGACGACCGCATAGCGAAGTCAGCTGTAGTGCAACTGCCTGCTACGTAGAGGTTGTGGGTTCGATTATCGCTCAAGACAAATCGTTGTGCGCATAACATGGTGGTTTGTCTTGGTTCGGGTGTATATGTATTAGTATAACTTATTCCAGTATCCATAGAAAGCTTTCTATGGATACTTAGATTGGGACTAGTTGTCGTTGTGTGATATTTCTTTTTTACAGGCCCCTGGCAAACCTCCCTCATGGAATGGCACGTTTATTGCGGACCGTGGCATGATAAAATGCAATCAATATCAAGACTCTTGGAAAATACCTGTTGGTCGAGAAGATTGTTTAGCACTCAATATATTCACACCAATTACTCATAGAAGCAAAACTTTTCCAGTTATGGTGTTCATACACGGCGGAGGCTTCTACTGGGGCAGTAATACAAAGTTAATTTACAATCCAGTGTATTTGGTTAAAGAAGGGGTCGTAGTTGTGACTATAAACTATCGTCTAGGCGCATTTGGCTTCTTGTGCCTAGGTCAAAAAGAAGCTCCAGGTAATGCCGGTTTGAAAGACCAAATAGCCGCGTTACAATGGATACAAAACAACATAGCTTACTTTGGAGGAGACCCTGGTTCTGTTACGTTGTTTGGCGAGAGCGTTGGAGGCACCTCTGTCAATTATTTCCTTTTAACACAATGTGCTAAAGGGTTATTTCACAGAGCCATAATCGAAAGTGGTTCCGTCCTATTGCCTCAGAGTTTTAGGTATGATCCGATTGAATCTGCAATTGCAGTTGCATCCACTTTAGGGTATAATACCTCAGACCCAAATGAGCTAGTGAAAATCTTTAAAAATGCCTCAGCAGATGATATTGTCGAAGCTTCTCATAGAGACCTGACGGATAATGCACTAGCACCGTATCTCTTTAGACCTTGTGTGGAAACTACGGATACATGCAGCAGACCATTAATTACAGAAAAACCTTTTGATTTGCTTGAAAAGGATGGTCTGAATATTTCTGTTATGATGGGCTTCAACAATAAAGAAGGCATTTACTGGGCAACTCATTACGTGCCAATAACGTTAGAAAAGGTAAAAGAAAAATTGAAAGATATAATTCCTGAAAATTTGGTGTTTGAAAATGAGGATGAAAAAATTGCTATAATGGACAATATCGAAGAGATATATTTCAAGAATAGTACAGCAAAGGACGGTTTGATCGACTATTTTACAGATTATTTAATTAGATATCCAGTAACGATCACGAGTGAAGCTCTTTGTAAAAAACCGAACAGAAGTATATACAATTATTATTTTACATATGACTCTATCAGGAATTTAAATAAATTAATATCTCGACTACCGCTGGAGCCGGGAGCAAACCATGGAGATGAAATGTTTTACATGTTCGAACCTATCATGTATAACCTGCTTCCTCCCACGCCGAAGGACCGAGCCATGATAGACGCCATGTCCAAATTTTGGACAAGTTTTGCCAAAACTGGGTAAGTGTAAAATCATTCATTTTAATCTTGTCTATAACTATTTAGTACCTAATATAACAAGCTTGCTGTTTTCGCATTGCACCAACACAGATTTTTAGTGGATCGCCTCTATACATAGATTTGGATAGGTAAGGTATATATAAGTACAACAGCAGAATTTATTTCATTTAGAAATTCTTACGTAGTCTTAAAAAGTATATAATATAAACATACTTACTTATGTTTTAGTAGATTTTAGTAATTATTTTAGTACGGTCTACTATGTAGACCCAAAGCTCTGCTTAATTTAGGACCAAAAGTATTGAGTGATATTTATATACCCAAACACATTTTTTTACCTACATACTCAATAAGTGTTTGTTTTAGAAAACCTTCCTACCTGAATATAACCTGGACTCCTTGTGAAGACCATCTGAATTTCATTGAACTTGGAGACAATATCCATATGACCACGTTACCAAACGAGGACCGAATGAGATTTTGGAGAGAAACTTATGCCAAATATACCAGAAAATAGATTACGGAGATTGAGAGGATAATTGAAGGAAGTTGTTTAAATAAATATTAAATTCCAGGCGATATTCTTTTTTATTTATCTACCTTAGCATTTAAATGCAACTTTGTTATTAAAGACTGACTATTTGTTCGTCCCACATGAGTACTGTGCCAGTAACAGTGGTCAGCCAGTAATAACTGCCATTAAAATCGCCAAATAAACTCAGAGTGAGAGAGAAAAAGAGGAAACTTGCGCGACCAGAAAAATTAAAGTCCAAGGCGCTTCTTCAGATGGTGAAGGCCAGCCTTGTGTGCATACGGCAAAACTGGAGTTTGTAACGATTGGTAGCCTATAGGTACCAGTCGATAGGTTGTAGTATCATATTAAAATATGAGAAAATTTCTTCAGTGCAATTCATGCATCAGCGCTGCGTTTAAAATTAACTCGTACTAGTCGTAGCCCGCACGGTCTACCATGCTTACAGCTTACTACAAGCGCTGGGCTTTTATTTTATACGCCGTCATCGTCAACATAGGTTCCAGGTCCTCCAGGATCCATCATTATGGATTCTAATATTTAATCCATATTATAATTATAATTCGGTAACGGCTAAATTCTAATATTTAGTGTATTTCTTGTTGGAGATCCTATAAATAAATAAATTCGGTACAGGAAATATTTATATCTATCTAATGAAATAGAAGAGAATGTCTATCAATTATTAAATTTTATTTTAAGAAGTACTCGGGTAGATTTATATGATTATTTGGACAAATTTATCTTATTGTCTAAATTAACATATAGGCTACCACGCGGGCGCAACCGCAGGCAGAAGCTAGTTATAAATAATTACTATGATGATGTCTCGTTGGTCATCCCTGGTGCGGTGGTGCAGGTGTTCGGTAACGGCTGAATTCTGTGGTCATCATCTCTGGCGCCTCTGTGGGGGGGCTTGGCAGCTTGTGCAACTGCTGTATCGCCCACAACATGGAGTAAACGAAGATGGTAACACCTGCCCACCTTGAAATAAATAACAAGTTAATGTAATATATCATTATATAATAAAATTATTATCTTCACGCTTTTGGCCTTTATATCCAGAAGGGTGTGGCAGAGTTGAATATCACCCACACTTCACCCGTTATACTTAAAATTAGGTCCAATGTAGAATTAAATTACGAAATGAGAATCCTTACGTTTCTTGAACGGTTCCCTATTTTATCTCACTATTTTTTTTCGGCATAATGTAACTGGGTTATTCCTAGCTTTCCGATTGCACTATAAAATCTCTGTAAAACTATCCTGTCAACATTAAACATTTTAAATTTAGTAAAACACGAAGAAATATAAAATAAGCCATGTATTAAACAAAATATAGTGCAATCGGAATTACTAGTATTTACTTTTATTTGGCATAGTAATAGTACGCACGTCTTTTAGCACGATCTTGGCAAAAATAAATACTTACGGCATATTCATATATTTTATTTTTTTTATGGTGAATAGGCACGCGTTTGACCACGATCTCACCTTTGTTAATAAAGTCTTTGACTCAACACACTCACTGTCATTGTTAGACATAAGTATCCATTATTATGGACATACATACATAAGTCTACATACATACTAGCGGTACCTCGTGGCAGAACTAAATTATTAGACAACACACCCTATCACGAGGTCTTTCAAATTATTAAACTTAGTAAATCAGAAAATCGATATTTTTGTGTGTTCCCAGAGCGAATCCGCAAAAACCACATTACATATAATATGCTACGGTTGTGATTAATTTATAGGTAGTAAAATAGTGTTGCATTGATTTGTTTTTAAGATTGTAAATATTTCTTGAGTGTATATATATATTTCTATTATATTTTTTTTTTGAAATTGTTGAATGTAAGATGTATCTTTTTGTATATTTTTAAATGTGTCCTTATTAATGTTAAGATTTCGTAAATTGTGTTATGTTAATTTAATCTAATTTCATTGATGTTGTTACTTATATTTTGTCATAAACTATCGCATTGGGAATTTCCTGTCATGGTAGTTTAGTGTACGATAAATAAATAAATAAATAAAGTCATTTAGCATACTATTTCATTAGGTTAAGCATAATATCCTTATTTAATACAATACTTTTCATATGTAAAATGAACATTTTGTGGGGTATCACTGCCCCTATGTCGTTTCCACCCTGTATAAAATCGTCTTGTAGCCAAGTAGTTTTTCGAGATAAATATACCTAGTAGTTTTACATGTGAAGGCTAACAGAAAATAAATAAAAAAATATAACTTACATAAACACCATTGTTCCGCCTTGTTGCTTTGGTTGTAGATCGTTTTAAACTGCTCTTTATTACTTTTATAATATATTTATATAAAGAGCAGAAAGGGTTCATAATAACGGCAGTGCTTGCATTCTTGTAAATAAATCCAACGCCTCAGTTAAAGCTAAGCGAAGCGTTTTAATGCTTACTGGCTATTAAAATTAAGGACATTTTTTGTTCTTGAGGCACCACCATATTATCACCTAACCTACCCTTATAAAAACCTTATCCTCGGTGTTAGGGTTAGGTAATTTATTACCCATCACCTAACCGGAACCGTGTTCACTAGTTGTACTGACTTGTACTTATTACTACTATCAAGTGTCCCAAATAGTACTATCACAGACAGTCCTCTTTACCGAGGTTGCTTTGGCACTGAAGAAACGGTTGCCCACGTAGACCTGAAATGTAGGCCGTTGCTCCTCAACGAGAATAAATCCTCGGAACAGTGAGGTCACTCTGCGAAGTCTGTGAAGCTCCCAGGACGCTTATGTGCTTCTAGGCGGAGTTAGGCTGGCTATGTTAGCCAGGTCCAGGACTCTTCACGTACAGTGGACCAAATGAGAGTCTAAGTGCGAGTCCAATTTCCATTCCATTCCATTACTATCAAGTTGAGCATAAGCACGACGCCACATACCTACGTTACATTAAGAAATCTTTGCATACTGTCCAGCCCTCTTATTACAATTGATGTTGATTGTGATGAAATCAGATTCAAATGTTAATTTTTGGTTCAAAATTTTGACACATGAATCTGATTCAATTACAATCAATATCAATCGTTATAGTGGCTGGTCATCTAATCTAGGAAGCCTTCCATCTATAATGGGCTGGTCATCTAGGAAACCATCCATCTATTATGGACACCATTATAGCATGTTAACAAGTACTTTAAATTTTAAAATGTGTAAACGGAGACAAAATATGAGTGATGACGACATTCATACGAGCACCTTATTAGCTATATAAATAAATAGCTTTCGTTAGAGCGGTTCCGCCCGCGTGGTAGGTCGGTAAAAAGTAGTCTATTTCTGGGGTCTTCACCTATCCCCACACAAATTTTCATTAAGACCGCTCCAGTAGAATCGAAGATATTTGGGTATAATCAAACAAGTAAACAAACAAAAATCAACCTAACTAAAGCACTTGGGGCGCACCAGGGGGTGCAGGTTCGAGTCATGCTGGATTCTTAATTTTCAACTTTAATATTATATAAAATACAAAAAGGCATAGCAAAGCTAAAATTTGCTTTAAAATATTACAAAAATCAACCTGTTTATAATAAGTACCTACAGATAGAGATAGGTAGGCTTATAGCTTAAAGTGGTTGATAACCTTTTT
The DNA here is from genome assembly GCA_905147285.1 of Hypena proboscidalis. NCBI lineage: Eukaryota > Metazoa > Arthropoda > Insecta > Lepidoptera > Erebidae > Hypena > Hypena proboscidalis. Next base: position 8,232,418 of record LR990132.1, read on the forward strand.
ATCTAACAAAGTCAAGACTTCCGCTTTGTTCTCGAGATCAATGGCACAATAGGCATACTGTAGTGATGAAAATGCCATACCAGACACCGTAAAGTCCACGAAAAGAGTAATTTATATTTCGAAAATACTTATTTAAATAGTGGTGGTATAAGTTTTGAAGCAAATTAAATACTAAAATACAAACGTTTCTAACTAAACGTATGGTTATTTGAAAAGTACTATTAAAATGCTAATAAAAAATATAACTATTTGGTCTGAAAGTGTACAAACAAAAAAGGGCCCTGCTGGCTGGATAAAAGTTTTGAAGGTATATTCCTCATGAATTAATAATTATTTTAAAATAAAACCAAGGTATTTCGACGGTACTAAAACACCGCTAAACGGGATAATAAGTAATATTGGTCTTGAGCCTAAAAACTGAGAAGGGCCCTGCTGGCAATACGCTGAAAGAAATTCAAGATTTCTCTGTAGCCTGGTACTATTTTGTTACTTAAACATTTCGGAAAGTACCGAATACGACGAACGATAAGCATTAGCTTTCAATCGGAATAGACGTAGGGCCCTGGTGGGTATACAGACACAGTGTTATGGACCTAGTGAGTATGAGTATGAATTTGTCATTAATTTCAGCTGATACGTTTTGACGTCAAAAGTTCTTTTAAAAGGGAGCTGTCGGAAGCAAATCCCGACAATAATCGCCTCAACGACGCGAGACGTGAGGGGGGCGGTCCCATTCAACGAGCGAGCAGCGCTTGGAGGCATCGAGACCTCACTTGGCTTCGCGGACCCACCCGCGACACTCGCTGTATTTTAATCTGGGCCAATATAACTTAACGTATTACAGTCCACTCTTTTATTTTATCCTCCGACAAGCAAGGATCCCCGACAGGGGCTGAAACGAAGCCAGGCCTTTGGAGTCACTTCAAACACATCTTAGGGCCAAACTCGAGGTACTGAACCTGGGTTTTGATCTCCCAGTCCCATTCTAACATTGAACAGGAGGGAAAGTTCGACAACAGCATTCACCGTTGAACTCGGGTCGTGAAATTGGTACTTACTCTTCATCAGTAGCTGGTAGCTGGTAAACAGATGACGGCTGTTTCTCTGATTATCCTGTAAGGTGGTGTTTAATACTGAATATAGTAACGTGAATCACTTGTATATTTTTAAAGATTAATTTTCATCACTAATTTCTATGGATGGTACCCGAATGGGAATCATCGCCATACTGACTGAATTCTTGCACTTTGAAGGTATTTTTGTTCTTTAATACTTTTTATTTGAGGCAAAATGACTATACATTGCAGCATAGTGATAATATGACGTCAGGGCATTGAAATACTAGCTTTTGCCCGCGACATCCGCGTGGGTATCGATATTGCCGTGCATTTTCCTTCAAAATTGAGAAACTTTCTTCATACATCAAACCTGCAACCCCTAAATTAAGCCCTTTGGAAATTGATTTCCAAAAATCTATACCACAACTCATTTACCTAGTACCTAACCAAAGCACAGATTTTTTTTTTAAATTTCCTTTATAATTTACAAACTTCCCATATAAATTTACAACACATAATAGTTCAATCCCATGAGGAATGATATTTCCAAATCTATCTGACCAATTAATTTACGTCATGTATGTATGTATGTATGTAACTTATGTGCAGAATTTCAAGCTATTGCCTTCAAAATTGACAAACCTTCCATATAAACTTACACTCTCTAATTTACCCCCTTAGGGATAAAATACAACGATTCAGTGTGCCAGTTTTTAAGAGAGTCCACCCGCTACAGAACTGTGATAGCCGCATCCAGTTACATGCAGCAGTTTTAGAGTGATTCGCGTACATACAGACATAAAAATTCTCTAAAAAAAATTTGCTTCAACTGTTATAGAGTCCCATCATACTATTTTTCTTAAATACCTTCAATGTATACAGACATGGCTAATTTACAATTTTATTATATGTATATATATTATTTTGGTAAGTGGAGGTAGTGCATCACATAAATAAATACCATCAAATCTAGAACCTATGGTCCATCAGTTCGAGTTTGCTATTTTTACGTTTCGCCGGTACTTTACGAACCATGTTAATATTTGCTAACGTTTTTAATTTTATTGTATAATATATTTATGTTCCAGAATAACTGATTTGGGTCCTCATTTTATTAATGTCAAAAAATATACTTCAGCAGTGTAAAATAAAATCGCTTGGTCGCAATTGGTCCTTCGAGCCGGATTTGAACCAGCTGAGTGATTTCATTCTATGTAATGTGAATGTAACCCAAATAAAGTGTTCTAACTTTTGCAATCATCAGTATCTTATTATTTTAATTTGGAATATGTTGTGCTAAGGTAACTTTTCTATTACTATTGTACGTGATTACCATTAAAACTCTCAACCCAATGAACCGACTTTAATGAATTGTTATAAATTGAATAATGTACATAATGCAACAAATGAGATTATATCATAGCAATGTTTTGAGTATTTAAATGAGAAGGTCAACTCCCAAAACTTTTCACGTTAGGTTATGTTATTCAGTCAATAAAAATCTTATTTACTACATTATTAAAAAAGGGGTGAAGGGAAGAAAAAAACAACAAATATAAAAAAACAACATGCAAATCGGTTATGTTGCTTTTTACTATCAATTTTGGATGTATGTGTACAAGTATGAATTCGAGGAAAATAAAGGAATATGTAATGTTTCATAATATATACTCTACATCGCAGTACTCGTTACGAACAAACATTACTTATGTTATTTTCGATATAGTACTTCTACTCAATCATTACTTATTTTGTTCGAGTGCTCCTCACTTGCATAAGATATCATGAGAGCAGGTTAAGTTAACGTATTACATGTCACAAAACAAAATAACATAATTATCTATAGAATCGAACCGATTTAAATAAAAATAATCTAGCTAAGAAACACCATTCGTTCTTTGCATACATCAGCAAACACTGCGTTACATTCTTAACTGTACAGACATGTAAAACAACAACATATCAAGGAAACATCGTCGGTGTCCATATGACATTTATTACAAGGTCTCGCTTACAGATGCATAGAAACGAACAATATCTCACTGCGTATAGTAAAATCGGTGAAAAAGTCGCGATAAAAACCTAAAATCCACATACTGAAAGTCTAAAAATATATTATAATAAATTTCAAATGTCTATACATAGATGAGTGTTCACTACGCGCTTATAACGAGCGTCGAGCGCGTCCATTACAATATTTAAATACGATAAGACGAAGGCGCCCGAACGCGCGGTCCGACGCGTCGCTACGACGAGCGAAGGACTAGACCCGGCGGCGCCGGCGACAGAGTTCGCACAAACTAAAATTACATGTAATATATATACTATATATAGCGGCGCTCACACGAACACCTTGGCCAGGCCGTCCGCGCCCGCGCTGGCGATGTACGGCCGCAGCGGGTGGAAGGCCACGTCCAGGATGCTCTCGTCGAACTTCTTGCGGTGCGCCGTGATCTCCTGCACGCACGTCTTGGTGTCCAGGTTCCACAGGCGCACGGAGCAGTCGTGGGAGCCGGACAGCAGGAACAGGCCGTTGGGGTCCAGCGCTAGCCCCGTGACGGCGTCCAGGTGCGCCACCATGGCGTGCGCACAGCGCCCCGACACGGCGTCCCAGAAGCGGATGTGCCGGTCCTCGTGCGCCGTCACCAGCAGCGGCAGCGTGGGGTGCGAGCGCACGCGCGTGGCCGCCGACTCGCAGCCCACGCGGAGCACGGGCTGCAACAGGCGCGCGTTAGCATTATTGTACGATTGATAAATATAGTCAATTAGGATACCAGGCGTCGATAAATGTGGGTTAGCTGATCGCATCCGTACGGCGCTGAATACAGCGGAACGTTTCCGACTGCTGCCGAAGAGCGCTGAAGACGGTCGAACGGCGTTAAACGGCAGTTGAATCATCCGCTCGCATGCCTTCATCTACGACGGTAACCGAATGGCGCCGTTGACGGACGAACGGCGCCGAAGACGGCCGATCGGCGTCGGGTAGCAGTCGAATGATACGCTGGCATACGTAATTGAACAAAGGCCGTGACAGCCATTCGGAGGAATCGACTGCCGAACGTAGTTGAACAGCCGTCGCAACAGCTAATCGGCGATAAGCTGAGTAGTGTGGTGATACGCACTTAAGCCGATTCCGCGTAGATAAATGTGGGTAGACCCTAACTGTTCAAAATTATTATGTCAACTGTTTAAGAACGCCTATAATAATTATCACCGCAACACGCGTCAAGTTACGTTAGCATGCTTAGATGTTAAGTTAACTTTAAGTTCCTTATAAAATCATTCTATTACCACCATTGTAAGAAACAACATTACAAAATTACTTATTCAAATCTACGCAGTTTTAATTCACCAAATTTTCCTGGATTATCATCTATACCCCAAACATTGGTCCTGGACCGAGCCGGATGCGAAGCTTTTGGAATTATTGGAATTAAGAAGATATTTGTGGAGGAAAAAGACTTATACACGCGTGTCGAGACAAGGTCAAAAGGTCAAGTGGTCTCGATATTAAGTTATTTTCAGTGTTTAAAGCTATAATTTCCACCCATCACTCTAATTCAGGTAAATTAAGGTAAAAGCTGCTTAATTAATAAGGTTAGTACTCGGAATTTTTATTTTTAATCATATTTTTTGTGAACAGTGTGAACTGATATTCATGTTTCATTAGATAGCATAGCGTATTTGGTGATTTTGCGAGATTATTATTATTTCATTTAGTTATTTTAATCAGTACTATTGTTAACAACCTAAATAACTAAAAGACTTGTTAAAATCAGTTAATTATTCAAATAGTTTGCTAAAGTGTTCAGTGTTCATAAGTGCCGAGTACTCACATAGTTTTGAATTTGTATAGAAATTTAACTTACTTAATTACATTATTTATTTATTTCATTTGTGTTTCATAGGTTAAATTAGAAAAAGGAATAGTAAATTGGTCCTAACATAATTATTTACTTGCATTATATAACGTTCCAGGTAGACGAAACACTTGCTTCCCAGAATGTCTGACGAAAAGGAGCTCATAAAGAAAAGAGGAAGTTACAAAGGTCGCTTAACAGCTTTTGCCACCTATTTAAATGCCCTTAACATTTCTTCGTTGAGTCAAACTGACATCACTGAGTTGGAATTGCGCATCAGTAAGGTAAAATCTTTGTATGATCAATATGACGAGATACAAATGAAACTTGAATGCTTAGTTGACAATTTAGATGCACAACTTACTGAGCGTAATGAGTTTGAGTCCAGTTATTACAAACTCCTTGCCAAGGCTCAGGAGATAGTGAGTAAATATTCTGCGGATAAAGATAGTATGAGTGTAGCAAGTACTTATGGTAAACAGAGACTCGTTAAGTTACCCCCCATTCAACTGCCTAAGTTTGCTGGTTCAGTCGAATCCTGGCTGGAATTCCATGATAAGTTTTCTAGCTTAATAAATTCCAACAGTGAAATCGACGACATTAATAAGTTTCACTATTTAAGAGCGTCACTTGAGGGGACAGCTGCGGTTGTTATACAATCTTTAGATTTTTCTGGCAAGAACTACGAGGTTGCATGGAAACTATTATGTGAAAGATTCGACAACAAACGGTTGTTGATACAAAATCATGTTTCGGCTTTGTTAAACATTGAACCTATCACAAAAGAGTCTTCAATTAACATTAAACGCCTTATTGATTCATTAAATAAAAATTTACGTTCACTAGAATCTTTAGGAGAACCAGTTACGCACTGGGATACTCTTCTAATTCATATTATGACCACTAAATTAGACTCAAAAACATTCCGTGAGTGGGAAGAATATAAAGGTCGACTAAATAAAGATGACACTATCAGTTTACAATGTTTTAACACTTTTTTGCGTAACCGAGCTGATTTAATTGAAACTCTGGAATTATCACGTATTTCCAATCAAGGGCATAGTCATTTACCTTCTAAACACCAATCAAAACACAAATCCATGGTTTCTATTCAAGACAGTAAAAATAATGATGATACAGGTTCAATTCAGTCGAATAAAACCTGTCCTATGTGCAAAAGTCATGAACATAACCTAAACACTTGTTCGCAGTTTGTAGCACTAGATAACAAAGCTCGGCTGCAATTATTACCGACGTTTAAAGTATGTTTTAATTGTTTGAACAGTGGACACTTTGCAAATCGTTGTAAAAGGTCAGGATGTAGGGTTTGTAAACGCAAACATCATACTATGGTTCACGTACAGGATTATGCAACGAGTAAACCGACACAAAGATCCACTGATAATAATGTACCGGTGCAAACAACAGATACTATTGGTAATAATATGACAGCAGCCTCTCACGTCAATCACTTATCGTCATCTAACCTGACGTTAGCCGCGAACGTTGCTCACTCCAGTCTCAGCGACAGCGCACGGGAGGTTTTGTTATCAACTGCATTGATCAAGATAATCGATGTAAACAATGTAGGACATATTGCGCGCGCTGTACTGGACAGCGGCAGTACTTCATGCCTAATTACAAATAAGTTGTTTACTAAATTAAATGTTACTGCTAAGCGTATAAATAATTCTGTGTTAGGTATTAATAATGTAGTTACAAATATCCACACGATGTGTGACTTGCGCATTAGGTCATTAGACAATAGTTATACAAATAAAATAACCTGTTTTGTTCTCCCGTCTATTACTGATAACGTCCCGAGCGGTAATATAAATTTATTAGAGTTAAATATACCTAAGGACATTGTATTAGCGGATCCTAGTTTTCATTCACCTGCTGACGTCGATTTAATTATTGGCGCAGATATTTTCTGGGACATATTAGGCTCTCAAAAAATATATTTAGGTAAAAATAAGCCTATTTTGTATGAAAGTAAATTAGGGTGGTTAGTTTCCGGTCCGGTAAGTAGTGCTCATATTACACATTCTTGTAATCGAATTAAATGTAACTTCGCAATTAATAATTCAGTTGATTCTTCTATTGATGATAATTTACAAACCCAATTAGCGCGGTTTTGGCAGTTAGAAGAAGTCTGCCCTAAATATAATTATTCTAAGGAGGAACGATTATGCGAAGAACATTTTATTAAAAATACTATTCGGTTACAAGATGGTCGCTTTTGCGTTAGAATACCTATTAAGGAAAACCCTAAATTGTTAGGTAATTCATTGAACAGAGCTAGGTATTGTTTTCATTCATTAGAGCGTAGAAATAAGGCTCAACCTACTTTAGGTAAAATGTATTCTGACTTTATGTTAGAATATAAATTATTAAGTCATATGTCAGAGTGTACTGACATTAGACCTGACTCACATTATATTCCTCATCATGGTGTCTTACGCGAAACCAGCACTACCACTAAGTTAAGGGCTGTTTTTAATGCCAGTAGTCCAACTACCTCAGGACTTTCACTGAATGATATTCAGATGGTGGGACCGCAGGTTCAAGACGACCTATTATCTATTCTCATTCGCTTTAGACAACATAAGTATGTTATAGCGGCAGATGTAGAAAAGATGTACCGGCAAGTGGCGGTGCATCCTGATGACCGTCATTTACAACAAATATTGTGGCGTTTTAATTCAGCGGAGATGTTAAGAACTTACACACTGAATACTATAACATACGGTATGTCAAGTTCACCTTTTTTAGCAACTAGATGTCTTAGGCAGTTAGGTTTAGATTGTAAGGACCCTAAAATTGCTAAAATTATTACCCGCGATTTCTATGTCGACGATTTAATTACAGGTGGGTCTGAAATTCAGGAGGTTTTAGATATTCGCGAAAAAGTTACTAGTATTCTTGCATCAGCGTGTATGCCACTACGCAAATGGAGATCGAATAATTCCCGACTATCGAATGTGAGTGAGTCATCATTAGATTTAAATATCGGTACTACCGAATCAAGTAAAACATTGGGTCTCGGCTGGCTGCCCGAGTCTGATAAAATATATTTCCCAATCGGTGAAATTTCTAACTGTGAGTCTAAGCGTAGTATTCTGTCTGTTATTGCACAGATTTTTGACCCGTTAGGTATGTTAGCGCCGTGTGTAATACGAATGAAACTGGTTTTACAAAAACTTTGGCTTGAGAAAATATCATGGGACGATAAGTTATCACCTGAAGTCACTAAACTGTGGGTTGATATTGTTAGTAGTTTACCAGTTTTAAATGAAATTCGTATTCCACGACTTGTTATTTGTAATAACGTTAAATTAATTGAAATGCACATTTTTACGGACGCATCAGAGCGGGCGTATGGTGCATGTCTTTATCTACGGAGTATTAGCAATTCCGGTGATTGTTTAGTAAGGTTATTACTGGCAAAAAGCCGCGTGGCTCCCGTACGTCCTACTACCGTTCCCAGATTAGAATTATGTGGTAGTCTGGTAGGCGTACGTCTGTATGAAAAAGCCATTAGCTCGTTAAGACTTAAAATTGATAGTGTAACATTTTGGACAGATTCAACTATTGTTCTGGGTTGGTTGAAGATGATTCCCAGTAAGTTACAGCCGTTTGTGCGTAATAGGGTCGCAGATATTTTAGAAAAAACAAGTAGTCATACTTGGCGACATATTACAACTGATATTAATCCAGCTGATCATATAACGCGCGGGGTGGACTTTGCGTCGCTTCAATCCCTTGATATCTGGTGGTCAGGGCCTAAGTTTTTACAATTAGATTCGTCTCATTGGCCTACCAGCGTTGTTAAGCATGAAAATTTACCCGAAATGAGACAAGTTACTTTACAAGCTACTGTGTCTCATACGGTGCCTACAAGTTTTATCGATTTTGATCGATTTTCTAATTTTTTAAGGTTAAACCGTACTGTTGCTTATATTTTAAGATTCATTAATCAGTGTAAACGGTGTCCAATCACTGAACCGTATTTAACGCATAGTGATTTACAAAAGTCTTTAAACTTAATAATTAAAATATCACAATCTGAATCTTTCCCTGAATATAATTTATTATTGAAAAAACAATGTTTACCAAAAAAGAGCCCGTTACTTAAATTAAGCGTATTTTTAGATGAAAATAATATTATGCGTGTAGGGGGTCGTTTAGAAAATTCAGATTTTTGTTATGATAAGAAGCATCCTATAGTTATACAGTCCACACATCAGTTTACTAAATTATTATTTATTCATGAACATAAAGTTTTAATGCATGCAGGTCCCCAGTTACTGCTAGCGTCCATTAAAGAAAAGTATTGGCCTGTAGGAGGTCGTAATTTGGCCAAGAAATGTTGCCACCAATGCGTACGCTGTTGTCGTTTAAAGGCTAAAGTCATCGCGCCTCTGATGGGTAATTTACCTCAGAAGCGTGTCTCCCCTGGAGGTTATCCCTTTGACTGCGTAGGCGTTGATTATGCTGGACCTCTGGCCGCTATCAGTAGACAGGGACGTGGATCTCGTGTTGTCAAGGTGTATGTGGCTATTTTTATTTGTTTCGCCACCAAAGCTGTCCATTTAGAATTGGTGGGTGATTTAACGAGCCATAATTATATTTTAGCGTTGCGACGTTTTATTGCACGTCGAGGTAAGCCGCAGGATATTTACTCAGATAATGGGACTTCATTCGTTGGCGCATACAATGAATTATCCAAATTTTTAAAGAGCAATTGTAACTCATTAGGTGAAAGTTTGGCCAGCGATGGAATACAGTTCCATTTCATTCCTGGGTATTCTCCTCATTTTGGAGGGCTCTGGGAGGCAAGTGTCAAGTCTACAAAATATCATTTAGTAAGAGTGTTGGGAAATTGTCATCTCACGTTTGAGGAATTATATACAACTTTGGTACAAATAGAGGCTATTTTGAACTCCAGACCACTTACGCCAATTTCCACTGACCCTGATGACTTGACACATCTCACACCCGGTCACTTCCTCATTGGGCGACCGCTCACCGCAGTGCCAGAGCCGATTCATGAAAAATCGTCCTTGAATCTTTTGACACGCTTCCAGCGTATTGAACAACTTCGTCACCACTTTTGGCATCGATGGAGCAAAGAGTATGTTGCGGAATTGCAACTACGAACCAAGTGGCGATCGAACAGCAGTTCTCTTCAACTAAACTCCCTGGTTGTCGTGAAGGAGGACAATCTTCCACCATTGAAGTGGCATCTAGGACGTGTCATCGCCGTTCACCCTGGCTCTGACGGAATCAACCGAGTTGCAGACATCAGAACGAGCAAAGGTGTTATTCGAAGATCGTTTTCCAGGATCTGCCCATTGCCTCAAGTTTCGCCGTGAAGTTTTGGTTTGAAAGACAAGCTTCCAAAACCCGGGGGCATGTTTAAGAACGCCTATAATAATTATCACCGCAACACGCGTCAAGTTACGTTAGCATGCTTAGATGTTAAGTTAACTTTAAGTTCCTTATAAAATCATTCTATTACCACCATTGTAAGAAACAACATTACAAAATTACTTATTCAAATCTACGCAGTTTTAATTCACCAAATTTTCCTGGATTATCATCTATACCCCAAACACAACTCTAAAACATTTGAAACATAATATTTTTCTTTATGTTTAATTTGGACTACCATACAATAGTATTGTCAATGATAATGAGGATACGAATGGCGTAAAGAAATGGAAGCAGCCTCACCTGTCCGGTCTCCAGGTCGTATAACAGAAGCGTGCCGTCGCGGTACACGACGGCGGCGCGCGCGGCGGCGTCGGCGAAGTCGGCGGCGGCGGGCGCGGGCGCGGCGGCCGAGTCGTCGGCGCGCAGCGTGGCCAGCAGCGGCCGGGCGGCGCGCGGCGCCCACAGCCGCACCGTGCCGTCCGCCGACGCCGACAGCAGGCGCCCGTGCGCCGCCGACAGCGACCACACCGCGTCCGTGTGGTCGCGGAGCACTGCGCCCTGGAACGAATCAATATCAGCATTAGACTAGATTTTGTAACGTTTTGAAATTTATTTCCTTGCGTCTATAGCGAGAGCGACACATCTTCACCTCGTAAGTCAATAAAGCAGATTCAACAGTTTTTCATAAATTAATGGTAATATAAATAAATAATAATTATTCTTATAAGTTTAAATACGCTGAGCGACATTTTGTCATACAATAAGATATAAAAGAAAAATAATACCATACCTGTACGGCAGGGTCGTACGGATCATAAGGGTCGGCAGTGGGCGGCGGCAGGTTCCAGACGCGGATGGTGCCGTCGAGGCCGCCGGAGAAGCACTCCTCGGAGCGGGGAGCGCCCATGGCCAGGCACAGCACGGGCGCCGTGTGCGCACGGAAGGTGTAGAGGGGTTCCACGTCGAGTCCCGCAGATTTCTTGGCCGGCACGGTGCGCTGAAGGTTCCACAGCTTTAAGGTGTGGTCTTCAGACGCGGTCACCAGTGCCGCTTCGGTGGGGTGGAACGCTAGTGCTCGCACCTGGAATTCGATAAATATTTTTTTAGTTAGATACATGAATGAAAAATATTATTTCATGAAGAATGAGTATGTGCCGTTACAACGTTATGCTTTTTTTATAAACATGGTCAAACACTTCTACCACGAAACAAAAAAAACACGAAAAGCCTAGACTTTTCAAAAAATAATAGAGCATACTGACCCCATCGAAGTGTGAGCGCAGCGTGTACTTGGCGTTCCACGTCTTGCGGAAGGACTCCTTGTTGGCGCTGGCCACGTCGTAGGCCTCGGGCTCGTTGCTGACGGTGAGCTGCGCCAGCTCGCCCAGCGCCAGCGGCTCCTCGTCCGCCTCCCCCGCGCCGCCCGCGCCCGCCGCCGCCCCCGCGCTCGACACGCTGCTCGCGCTGGACACGCTGCCTACACACACACAGATCATGCGATCAGTATACAAACTTAAAGCTTAGATAAGTAATTACTTCAAAGCAGTTGCTTTTCTATGTTGACCGTTTTTTAACAACGGCTACGACAAGTCATCAGCTGACATAGCCAGAAGGAACGATTAGAGACCACAGGGGATCAGTGCGTAGGAGGCTTTAGGCGCTTTGATATAATATATGAACAGAATATTGGTAAGTTTCTGACTTCTTGAAGCAGAGTTCCAGATTTTATGATTGTAAATATCATGACAGAAAATTTACATTATTCTTTTGTAATTGACCAAAACCAGGCAACTACAATAGAATAACTGCTGTAAAGAAAGTTAGCGTACTACGTTCTTACGTACTCCATGGCAGATATTCGTCTTAGTCGAAAATCTTTTGACTTATACGCATCGAAAGAACAATTTACACTACAACATACCGACTGGGTACTCGTCGCCCTGTCCGCCGCCATCGGCCTCTCTTTCGGTGAGCAGGTTGAGCTCGTTCAGGACCTCCTCGGCTTCGTGGTCCACCTCCTCGCCTTTTTACCAAAATACAAACATCTATACAATTACCAAACGTTAAATATCAGTGGAAATACAAAACAAATGACATTCTTTCTCACTTCTTCAATTTCTGATATATCTACTTTATTCTCACAACTATTTTAATGCTAATAACAAATATTATTACATAGTATTTTTTCGTTGTTATTTACCAGCGTTTGTTGTACTATTTTGGATAATATTAAAGGGCTTTGATTGAATTTTAGTCTTCTGTTTTCGAAGTGCCAGCGAATTTCTCAAATCTACAGATCTTATTACTCGCCGCCAGTTTCGAGCACTTGTTAGGTAAATTTACTGGCGATATGAAAATAGACTTTATCCTGATAAATTTTCATCCGGATAATTGTAACATGTAAGATATATATCGAAAGAGAAAGAAAAGCTATCCAACACCATTTTAAGAGGTTTAATCTTTGTTAGCTAAGTGCATCGAAAGTCCGATAGATTCATAATATAAGTAAAGGTTGTGATTAACTTCAAAAGCTTATGGCATTTCTCTATATGATAATGCAAATAATTGGTTAAACATGCTAAAAATGGCTTCATAGCAATCGTAAATGTCAGTCAACCAAAAGAGTTGACATATTAATTAGAAATGTTTGATGATCAAACTTACAGGATAAAATAATTATTTACTACATTTTTTTTAATAAACGGTAAGTGCGCTCATTTATTTTAATATACCAAAACGACAAATTTACTTGTAGCCACTTGTTTATTCACATAAGTTCTTGCTATTTACACTGACGATATCATAATAAAGTGTATAAGTTAGTAATGTTAGTAGATAGTGTACCTTGTTTACCAGTAGCGTGGTGCGATTGCTTGGCATCGAGATCGTCTATCTCATCCATATCCATCTCCTGGTTCGTGAGGAACTCGAAGTTGGCGAACACTGCCGCTGTTTCTTGAGAAGAGAGGCCTTCCTCGTTGTAGCCTACGCCCGTAGCACTTTTACGGGGTTCTTTGCCACCTGCAGTAAAGTAATTATAATTCTTGCTATGTACAGTGGGCCAACGAGTTAGCTATGCAGGGCAAAAACTTTAAAGTCATCGTAAATACTAAATACGCCAGTTAGGGAGAAATGATTTACATATCTAAATAGTGAGTATATTAGGGAGAAATGATTTACATAATCTGAATAGTGAGTATATTACATTTCTTAAATATGTAATTCACACATGTATATCTATTGCATTTAGTTTTCACTATGGCGTAGAAGATTTTGCCCTGCATACCTAATTGCTTGGCCCACTGTACTCATCGACAGCCGAGTAGGAGACCGTAGGACTGCGAAGTCAAAGGTCTCGGTCTCGAACCCACGGCACTCTGTCAATAAATTGTTAAGATTTATCTTTTCGAAGATATGTGTGTAATTATCATAAAATTATCGCTCGCTAACGGTGAAGGAAAACATCGTGAGGTAACCTGCATGCCTGAGAGTGCCTAAAAAGTACTCGAGGTCGTGTGAAGTCTACCAATCCGCACTTGGCCAGCGTGGTGGACTATGACCCGAACTCAGCAGAGGGACATGTTTTAGATACAGGGCTGCTATTATTAGGTACTCATCATGTTAAGGTCATGGCACTCATGGCCCTAGTATCATTAAGAGCTGACTCATAAGAGAATGCAAATACACATAAACAGATAAACTTTAAAAACATTTACTGTTATTGAATTAATAAATTAATGATATGCACCTAAGTCGACGAGTCTGAGAAGATTTAACTCCTTTGGTTTGGCACTCCTAAAATCTAGTCAGCTATCATCGTAATATTTGGAACTCATTGTAAATTCAGATTCGATTAGGTAGTAAACACAGCGACTATGTTGAAGTAAGTTGCACTTCAAACGCAGTCGAAGCACGATATTATTAGAAGTTTTCAGTTTTTAACCTCACCCCACCCCACCATCCCTTTCTGCACGACATGAAACTTGGCGACTTGTTGCTCTATTGTTAATAGGCCACTGAACTCGTTGAGGCATGATGGTATTTCTATTTGCGATAAGGCTTCAGAATATTTAATAAGGGTTATAACTACTGAGCGAAAATTGAAATGATTTTTAAATCTCTAAGATTAAAAACCAAAATTAGTTGCTTTCTTATTTAAATAGAAAGATGTCATATAGGTATTAGCTGTTGTGTTACTTCGTACTATTAGCACAGTCAAGTCATAAGTGCAAATGAACCAAGAAGGCTGATTTTTGGATATGTTGTAGAAGAAGCTTATTAAAGCATACTCTGTAATTTTTGACCTCAAATTGCTAGTGTGGTAGGTGAAACATTTTCGTACTTATTTATAAAACACAAAAAAGGCCTACACATATTTATTGTTAAATAACAGGGATCCGAGATAAATCGAAAAACTAAAATTTTAACCACGTTTTCCAAGATGGCGTCGAAAGCTCATGGAAAATCGAGATCGAAAATTCAAGGTATACTATACTCTTTTAAGCTTCCTCTACAACATATTTAAAAATCAGCTTTCTAGGTTCATTTTTACATTTATCTAGGCAATTCGCCAAGAATTAAATTGTGCTATTTATTTGGTTTACAAAACAATGATAATACTGTAGTAGGCATACGATAATGATACGATTATAGTCTAAAGTTTTGACTCAAAACTAACAGTAAATTCAATTTACACAGAAGCTGCGTCAACCATACCATATCATAACGGGATCTAGAAACTCAAACTTAACATCTTACATATATAATCGGAAATAGAATAACATTATTCTCGTTAAAAGAATCTGCAATTTTAATTTATACATACCATAGTCATATTTGCGAACCATATGGTTCATAGTGTAATCACATCTGTCGTGTTGCTGTTTGTCATAATTTCTATAGTTTGGATTCTCGACTTCCTCGTTGTTCAAGCCGAGAAGCGCTCGCACTCGGTTTGAGCGTACATCTAGGATGGTATCTGTATATCCTATTTCCTGTTGGCAATACAATTCAATATTATAAATCCCACCGCAAGCAAATTTACATGAATATTACATGTGTTTTATAAAGTGGAGTGTTGGAAAAAACCGAGTTAAATATACATTCATTGTCATCACTACTAACACAGAAGTACAGATCAAAGACAGGTGTCATCTTTAATACTCCAATAGTCATTGTCTTAGCAAGAGGCTCCTCTAAATCTGTAAGAAATAGGGATAAAATAAATCATAGCCCATGAAGGTTTTCTAGTTTCACAATTTCAGAACAGTTCTCCCTTATTTACTGAGCTAGCTACACCTATTGATTGTGTAGTCAATCAAATTAGAACTGCAGTAAGATGCCCGCTTTCTAACTCCTAATCTTCAAGGTAGTGACGGAACTTGAATCATCTCTCGGTGACGTGAGTCAACATAATATTGACTAAAGATTTCCGTCTTCACGCGCTGTTTTACGAAGTTTCCGAGACACCGCCCAGCCGCTTGAATCGAAAACAGCCGGTGATTAATAACTAGCAATTGCGTGGGAGGAGTTTTCGTCAGATCATTTGGTAAGAAAGTACTTCTAATAAGTCCGTGGGACGCATATTCTAACTGAGCCCGTAAACAGTGCTCGGTATTGAGCCTATATGGCGCCGTTATAGATAATTTCGCTATCATATTGCTGACCTCTATAGGGAAAAGAGATACATAATACTATTCCAATAAAGCAGTATTCTATTTACCTGTTTGTATTTACATAATACATTATATTTATTGTAAAACCTTTTGGGATTTATTTATTAGAATTCAGAATAATTGAAATGTAACACAGTTTCAAAATATCAATCTCTAAACGTGTTCTGATGAATGTGTTCAGTCTATATTTGTAAAATTGTTTTGTGAGCAACTTAGTACATTTGCACTGAAGTATCTACCTGCTAGCCAAATTAGTGTCTTATCTTAGTTCATATAGCACTGATTAGCCATTTTGGAAGCTGTGTTCACGCGATTAATTATGATAGCATGATAAACAGGGTAATCAATACAAAATATTATAATATATTTAGTAACTACCATTTTTTTATCACTTTTTAAAATGTGAAAATTTTAATGGCATATTCAGAAAACTGTGTAAAGCTACATTCTCTCAATACGTAATGTTTTTAACTCATGACGAGAAATGATTTTAGTCTTTAATTTTGTAGTTTTTTTGAAATAAAACTTCCTCGTGATTTTTAAAAAGAAAAAAAATACACATACTTGCAGGTACTGTTTGATGAGCTGACGACCTTGCTTCCATTGCGCACGTTCGGCGGGCTCGGGCTCCGTCGGCGGCTCCTCAGGCGGAGGACGCACGTCGCCCTGGTTCAGCTCCACACCATATTTGAGCTTATGGAATTTCGCCCTCTCTTGCTTTAGTGCATATTCCAGCATCTTAATCCGCCTCACGAGATCGTTCTTCAGATTCTCTTGGCCCTTCCTCTCACCTTCGAGGAAGGCGATCCGTGCCTGTTATGATAAGTTAAATATTAGTGATTGAGTTTTAAATCTGCGGAGAATCAAAATAGACCAGGTTGTCCCGTAGAATTTCTAAGGTATCTACTTAATATTGAGTGCATGGTTGGCGTAGTGGTTAGAGCGGTCACCTCACGGATTTCAACTGCGCTGGTGTTGTGGGTTCGATCCTCACATAGGACAAATCTTTGTGTGATTCGCAAAGATTTGTTCTGACTCTGGCTGTGTTGTGTGTGTGAAATGTATATTTGTGAACACCCCGCTACACAGGCGTTATTACTAGTGTGGGTATCAGTCAAAAAAAAAAAAAACTGTCTGTTATTTTAAGACAGACATAAAACCACATAGCAACCACAGCGCTAGAGGAGGACAACCTAGAGGACTCTATAAACTTTTTAGGCGTGACCGGTTATTTGCTTAATAATTGCTTATATTTAGTTTGTTTCCTTCTACACAAATTAAGATTATCCTTGACCATACTCTATGCTAAGGCAAAATGGACTAATTCACGATTAAACCTTTTTAACACGCTTATATTAGCTTCACTTGTATGTATGTATGTATGTAACCGACTCCTTTGGACTCGATTTTGACCCACTATAAACAGACACATTTCATTCAAATTTTGCACACCTGTCAAAGAATGATGACAATGAAATAATTCGAAAAAAAAAAATTAAAACAGCGTGGGTTGCTCGATAGACGAAAAATATAGCACACACTTTCACAATAATATTTTTTGTTCATTACCATTTTCAGCTTATATTAGGAATTATTTTTCACTTTTTAGTTAGAAGTACCTACTTTAAAAGCGTGTTTTTTAGTTTTTTTAAACATCGCATCGCTGTCAATGCGGTGAAGCGGTCAATAGCCTTGGACACCATGGCCTGTCTTGCAGCAGAAGTGCCGGCCGTATTCCACGTCATGCCCACCTCAACGACATAATTCGTCGTGCTCTTGTCACCGCCGGAGTGCCAGCCGTACTTGAACCCAATGGCTTGGCGCGTGACGATGGGAAGAGACCAGACGGTATGTCGTTATTGCCTTGGAAGTTAGGTAGGCCTTTGGTGTGGGACGCAACTTGCGTCGACACCCTTGCGCCATCACATCTGCCAAGCACAACCGCTTGTGCTGGCGCTGCTGCTGCATCCGCGGAGACTCTCAAACGGCGCAAATACGACAACCTTCTTGGTAGTTACGTGTTTGAGCCGTTTGGGGTCGAAACGCTTGGGCCGTGGGGTCCACGTGCACGCGCATTATTTCATGAAATATCCAAAAGATTGGTTGACGCTTCACGTGACCCGAAGGCTGGCTTTTATCTTGCACAAAGAATTAGCATTGCCATTCAACGTGGCAATGCCGCCAGCCTTCGGGGCACGTTTGCCGTTGACAGTGATGCGGACGAGTATTTCGATGCCTAATCTTATTATTATTTTTATTATCTGTTGAAATTATTATTATTATACTTTTATTATTTTAGTTATGTAAATATTTTAACCTATTGTATTAATTTCTGGTTTATAATAAATTTAAAAAACTTGTAAATCCTTTAAATATGAGCTTTATTTATGTCAAGGGAGTAACACAGGTGAGTTGGTGTTTATTAATAGCTCATAATTTGTACCTATTTTTAAATAGGGCTAATGCAACATACAGAGCCAACCTACAGCTATTTGCACCTTTATATGGTACCTGCATCAGGAAAAACTAAACTATGACCTAGCTAAAACCATAATCCAACTGATATTATAATACAATTAGGTTTATAATAATAGACACTGACAGTTATTTATCTGAAACCTTCTTATTTGTAAATTTTAACAAATTATTACCAAAAGGGATCACAATTTAGTTGCAGTTGATTCTGTGCAGTGTGCATGTGACATGTAGAAACAGTGAGCAGATATAAATCTCATTTGCTACTAGAAGGTTTTCCATTACAATGTATAAAATAACATGTACGCTTACAATGAGGACTATTGCATATGAATTCTCTGATAGGTTTGCTGGTGTAGCATGAGGCCTCCAAAATTTCAAATGTCACTAATTGTGGGTTGGCTTTGCAGGCATTGAGTTTATAAGTGTCTATAGAGGCACTGTTCTTTTGGGTTTTTAGAGGACAAATTTTTACCAGCGACAGAGCACACACTTGTGCATAAGGCACGTACAAGACCAAGAGAGAGGGTCGTATTAATATCCCCACTTGAATTTGAAACAAAAATCTGCACATCTTAATAATGTATGTTCCAAAATGTTTGTATTCAAATCACCCTAAAGCACTGTGCGTCTATAAAAACATATATTCTCAATGGTTGGGATAAATCCATGTCTATCAACACACTTTGACAGACCTTATTCTACAGTAGCACCAACTAGTGAGAAAAAAAACATAGCCCTCATTAGGCTAAGATTTTTAGAGCATACTAAGACTTAGCTTAGAATGTGAACAAAACACTGCTTTTACTACTAAAAATTTTGCTTATGAAAACCAAATGTTAACAGGCTTACAAAACATCTATATTTAGCCTAATTAATAATACTTAAGAATACTCAAATCTGATGACGAAAGCAATATCTGAATTGCTAGTATAAAATATTACAACTTTAATAATATTGAGAAGCATGTTTGATCATTTTATAATTATATTGAATTACAATAATGAAAAAACACTCATAGTGGAATCATTTGTATTGAAAAATAACAAAATATAGTCCCACTTTTTGCAACATATACAATAGTAACAATTTTCATCTTACCTTTCAATTTTCATGTTACCATGTAAGCTACCTTTTTTTATTTTTTTTTTATACTACGCCCACAGCGTACGAACGTGTAGTCCACCTGATGGTAAGTGGAGTACAGCCCATGGACATCAACAATCCACAAAAGCAGATTATAGATGCGTCGCTGCAGCTGAGGACTAAGGTGTTATGTCTCATGTGCCAGTAATTTCAGGGCCTTTTAACAATCATGTTTGCAGTAGACTCTTATAACTAATATAGATAATCATCTAATATACTTACATTTTATTAGATTAGATAAGATTAGTTACAGTCTGCTGGTTAGTTGGTACACTGAATTAGCTAGAGTCAACGAGATTACAATAATACTTCTCTTTCCCTAGTTATTTGAAATCAGACAGGAGAATTCTCATTAATATGTTGTTATTATAATATTATTAAAACTCATGTGAGGTGAAGACATTATTATTGAGAATACCGATTACTCACGTTATTTTAGCCGGTATATGCTGATTAGTTTCGAATCTATTACGTGGATTCATCAACTGGGTGATTAATCGTGTTACGTTGCCGTCGCGCGACGACTCGCACCCTAGTCGACATATCCCGGCTAAAATAACGTGAGTAGCCCAAATTCTCAATAATTACGTTGTTATTATGTATATAATATGTTGTACAGAATATCTGATTATAATGACGTAAATAATAGACAAACATAGACATATAAGGTATCAACAATAACTAACAACAGCAACTATTTGATTCAAATCAGTAGGTAGGTATTTGACATACTTAAATAAACAATAGGTTATTACATGGTCTATCTATCAGGACAAATAAGGTTTATTGAAATTAATGCTGGTAATAAAAAAAATATTCTTACAGAGTAGTCATAGATGTCAGAAAAGACCTATTTTCAGGGAGTTGTGTATCATATTATTTCTTTGCAATATTCTTCTTACATGTCAATGGCATTATTATTATTATTTATTTTTTTTGTCTGCACATGTGGTGTAGTGGTTTAAGCAGTCGCCTCGCCGCTCTCTACTGCACTGGTGTTGTGGGTTCCATCCCCACATGGGACAAATCTTTGTGTGATTCGCAATGATTTTTTCTGAGACTGGGTGTGCTTGTGTGAGTAAATGTGTATATTTGACCTTATCATTGGGACCATTGGATAGTGTAATTGCTTCTGGCGTTCTATCTAATGTAAAAAATCCAAAAATTATGGTTTCTCATTTTAATTTATATTGCTTTTGCCCAGTAGGTAGCAACTTCTACTCTTTTGCTTGTGCCTTGCATTAAGTTTTACAATGGGCACACAAGCAGATGTAGTTCTTTGCAATATAAATGAGTATTTAGACACTTAATCTTTAGTGTATATTGTAAATATTAAATATGTGTAATATAATGCTATATATATCAGTCTTTTGTTATGAAATGTTAAATTCAAAGCATGGACCTGCTCAGCAAACACTGAGCATACCAGCAAGTGACTAATCAGCTGCACCTCAAAATACTTTTATATTTATATTTTACTGTTTTAGCAGACAACTTATAATTATTATTTTTTAAGGAAATATGCTAATGGAATCGAAGTATGCAACTTCGCCTTGGCAACATTAGTGAGCAAGAAGTTTTAAATAAATATCTGCAAATCATTTTTAGAGTTTGTTCCACAGAGTGTAAGGAAAGTATTGGTTAACTAAATAACAAGCCAATTAACTGCAAACATAAAACTGACCACAAAAATAGTTTATGTATTACAAACATAATTCTTCAATTATGTTTTGAAACAAACAATTTTTTTAAAACTATTGTCAGTATTTTTATGCATATTGTTTGATATTATGATTAACAGAACATGTTGTGGAAGCAAGTGGTAAATTTGTATTTATTGACATTTCAAAAGCATTTTTTAAGCATCCCATGTGTTATGTATTAATATATTTTAAATACATTTTCTGCAACAATTTAAATGATACAAAAAGTATCTAATTGAAATTGCTTAGTTTTACATAAAATGTATAAGGCTAAAGTAGACGAAAGAAACTGATCTGACATGTTAATAAACAACCTGTATCTTTCATATGTGGCAGATGATCCAACTTATAATAAAGTAGTCACTTAACATACCAGGTAAAAGCTTTTTTGAATGAAAAATGTGAAATTCCAACTATGACCTAACCTATCTGGTAAGTTGCAAATAGCCCACCCTGAACTTACTTGGCCATTATGACAGACCCTTAATTTGACATAATGTTGGTGCATATATACCAAAATAGTTACAGTAATTTGGTGGTAAAAGCATAGCAGACAGTCATGTCTGAAAGAGATAGGCAGACCTAGTAAGGATTGACATTGTGATCCTTTTAGAAAATTTTTCAACTAACATGCAATGGCATGTTAATTTGACATTACCAGAATATAATGGTCTTGTGTTGTAGGTTTCCCCTGCAATGTGAGACCCGCTTATACTGAAAATGTATGGGTTGATCTGTACATTCTGTACCCATCCATACTAACATGGATCTGAGACACATTAATTAATATAAAACAATAATAGAGATTGTATTATCATATCCTCATACATATCTATATAGCCTGTAAATATAGCTTGTACACACTCATTCAATGCTAAAATATGAACAACCAGGAACTTTTTTCATACAAATAGAGCATGCATATTTCAGATGAAGATTAAATTATACATCTCATCTTATTTGCCTCATATCCACCACACTGTAACAGGATCAGCTGATTGTTGTATTCCATTTTTTTCTTTTTTATCCATTTTTAGTCAGTAGTCAGTAGTTATCCAGTAATACTTCTACATATAAAATACTGCTACATTGATAGACTTGCAAATTAGTTAGGTTATATTAATAGACAGATTGTACATGCAATCTTATTCACTATTTAATTAAGATATCTAATAATGTATTACTTAGGGATTAGTCAAACTATATCAGATAAAATCTAAAAATAAAATTAATTTGTATATTTTATTTTATAATTTTATACATAATAGTGTTCCTTACAGTTTAGAATCTAATAAGCAATTAGTCTTATTAAACAACACACTGTAATAACTTCCATGCTTACAAATTCTAGCTAATAATATCAGCCTTAACTAAATATAGGCAAGAGGCCTGTATTATTAGAAAGGATAATCATGAAAAAAACAATAAAATTATCAATAAATTTGTAGGTTAAAGATTTGTAAATAAATCCATCCATAGTAGTATACAAAAACAAAGTAATAATGTGACTAAGTCATAATGTTTCAGTTCAAATAACACTAAATTTGTATCCATAACATTATAATTTAATAGTTTCTGAGATTGTAAATAACAATAATCAGTAACGAAAATAGTAAAACAATACAATGATGTTCAAAACTTCAAAGGAGTTGACAGAATCCTTTTTTAGAGTACTCAATTGATTGATAGGAAATTAAACATGCAAAAGTACGTGCAACTAACGACATGCGAATTTAAATAATTTAAGTAATATGTAAGACGATTAATACTCATATGAACACTAGCTTACACGCACAAATTACAAAGAAAACAAGCAAAATCACCTTAAACTCTGCTCTGTCCACCTCCCATTGTGATCTCTCCAGCTCGAATCTCGCCCATTCATGTTGGATAAAATGCAAAATGCCCGGTATTGAATACTGGACACTTTGACTAGGTTCGTCATTTTGTTTGTTATTTACACTGACTCCGATTTGAGATCCCACTTGCCCTCCGTTGTGATGAGATACGGAGCTATCATCCATGGCTGTGGGGATTTTCATGACATGGCCACCATTACCGAACTTTACTTGTCACACACCTATCATATAGAACTACGATGATGAGCTATGCGAAATGAAATATTAACACATTATTAAAACTATAAACCAACTATTGTTCACGTATATGACACCATCTAAAATATTTTTTATCGACGAATTCATGAATGACAAAAATTATTGCATGACGGAAAGAAAAGTCGCAACGACGTCCGTGCGCTACATTGCTTTTACTTTTTTTGAATGTTGCCAGTTGGGTTAGTCGAAGAGTATTTTATTCACGGCCAAAGAAAATTTAAACTGAGTTGTACTAACTGCACTATTTTGTGGTGGTGGGTTTCAGAGTCTCAGACTAAAAAAAACAATATGGACACGCAATAAACGCAAATATCTATGCAAATTATGCTGCCAAAACTCGCGGAGGAGCGGGTGGGTAAATTGTACCACGCCT
The DNA here is from genome assembly GCA_905147285.1 of Hypena proboscidalis. NCBI lineage: Eukaryota > Metazoa > Arthropoda > Insecta > Lepidoptera > Erebidae > Hypena > Hypena proboscidalis. The sequence goes on from LR990132.1 coordinate 8,256,264, forward strand.
GCAACTAGTTTTAAAGTTTTAAAGGATGATGGGCACAATATACGCAATCTGGTACTGGCTCCAATCGGTATGAATGATACACCATTGGAAAGGTATTTTCGTGTAGATTAGGAATAACCATGGTGCTAGTCCCAATATAAAGCGCGAAGCTCAAGACCGAGCGGGATGGCGGCGCACTGTGGATGCCCTCTGCCCCATCTAGGGGACACAGGACCTCAAGTCAAGTAAAGTAGTCCCAATTTATATTAAAATCGGAGTAATCCTTATTTCGAGTAACTTAATTTTGTGGAATCTTAAGTGCACATATTATTATTGTCACTTTTTTTTCTATATAAGCATTTTTTTTTATCATAAAAGATTAAACGAGCTCGAAGTGAGTTTTATCACTTTTATAATTTCACGGTGTATCAATAGGCAGCGTACTTAGCCACACGTTGTTCCTCATCTTCATGATTTGTATCTTCTGATATTCAATCGTTTCTTGTTTATAATTATTGCACAATACATTTGGAATTAGCTACAATGGCATGATTTAACTGTTTAAGTAGTTATTTGTATGTTTATTGTTAAATAAATACATCACAGCAAATCACTCCCAAGCATCTTCTAAAGGCTATACCTCAAAACGGACAACTTCTACGAGATGGTTGCGATTGTAGTTTTCTAAAGTCTTACAAAAATATCCAATGATGGTAAATTTATTTCGACTGGACATAAGTACCAAAACGCACATCATCCTTCAATCAATCAATCAATCAATATATTTATTTGCGAAAACATGGTTACATAATGATCTTACATAGTAAATTGTCCAACATGTTTCACTGCATTTTTTTAGGCTTAATATTATTTCAATATGTATACACTTTTAAAAGATAATGAACATTTTTATAATAAATAAAATATAACAGAAATAACATCAATCAGAAAAAAATCTTCTACTCTATAAAAACACGTATTAATTAAAAACAATTTTAGACTTCTCTTAAATTAAGGAACATTGAGACACTTTACGGCTATTCCCAGAATGCTCTTACTTAATAATGCTGTTGTTACATCTATGCCTGCTTAGTAGATTTTTGTACTGAGACTTCGTTGTGCTGCATACCATCTGTGGCACTCGTGCCAATGGTTCGCCGTTCCTGGTGTAGGGTTATGTTACTCTTCTATAATCCGTCGAAAAAAATCGTAAAAAAAAATTTCGGCAAAAATTCTTGCACACTCATACTGCACTTTCTTTACAATGTCATTACCACTCTGTAATTAAATAGCACTGTAAAAAAGTAAGAAAACTGAGTTTTTCTCTTGAATATACCGGCCCTGGGCGGAAGTAGAGTCCACTCCTATATATATCCACATAATAGTTATGGAAAATTATTAATGTACCTATTCATCAACTTATCATGAGAGCCACCCTAGGACGTAATATTATAAATGAGAAAGTAATTCCGTCTTTATTATTAATATTATTATTAGTGCTGAACTAACCTTATGAAAATTGGGTGAGAGATAATTAAAGACCTGAAGAAGGACACAGGCTACTTTTCATAGAAATTCATTACGACATTCATTGGCACGGGTAGAGTCGCGCGCAGAAGTTAGTAATAATAAATGATTATTTTGTGTTTTATGTTGGTCCCACTGTTGCTCCTCCATTGGCTATAAAATTGTCAACATCAGCTGTTGTGCTGTTATCCCTAAAATGATCATATTATACGTTCAGTCTGTATTGCACAGTCCTCAACCACACAACACAGTGGATCGATGACAAAAACAAAACAACAAGTAAAGTAGAAACATAAGAAATAGGAACTGAAAACTATGAATACTTGATTTAAGCAAATCTAATGATAACACTGTTATGGAATTAAATTGATACTTATAAACAAATTATTAGTCCATAGTATTTTTAAGGTTGCAATATTTTACACTTCAAGCAGAAAATAAAGGAGTAACAGCAGTATGTGTATACTTTCATTCAATAATTAGTTTCAATCAAGAAATTATGATTGATAGAATGTTCCAAGCAGCAATAGTTGAGTGATGATCCTCTTATTTTTATTGAAGACATAGACTACATTGTACTCTATGATTGAAGAAAATACTTCTAAAAGTCGGCGCCCCGCGCCGCTCTAAGCTTTTTACAAGTTTACAAGCTAGAGGCACTTCAATGCACTTAAATAATAGGTGCATACAACCTATTATCAAAATGAATGCGAACGTCAACAAAGCTATTATAGAATTTACAACTTATAAAATTATGCATTAAAAATTTATATAATATTTTCGTCAACCCAAAATACACGATCAATTTAGATGACATGACCTAGATTGATCGTATTATGATCGATCGGGCTTTATGCGTAATGAGCATTGCCTAAATCAAATCATTGTGTTCTTCATTTAAAAAAAATATCGAATCCTTCCGGTAGCGTCAGCCTTGGTCAGGAAGCGCCATCTTGTTCTTGAATGCGTGTTGTTGAATAGAACAGTGGTATTAAGCTGAAATATCTAGGTAATTACTAATAAAATCTGTCTAATTAAACTTTACTACATGAACGAGTGCGCGTATTATTAGTTTAAACAAGTATGTATCCAATACTTGTGTTTCAACTAGATAACTAGTTACTACGCAGAACAGCCTACCGATGCGCCGTTTGCAGAATGTTTCCTTACTGTCGTTTTTTTTAATTATAGGTCAAAATGTCACGATATGGTGACTGTAAAGTGTATGTTGGCGATCTAGGAAACAACGCCAGCAAACCTGAACTCGAAGATGCTTTTTCATATTACGGACCGTTGAGAAATGTCTGGGTCGCCAGAAACCCGCCCGGCTTCGCTTTTGTTGAGTTTGAAGATCCCCGTGATGCTGAAGACGCCGTAAGTTGTTTATCTTGTAACAATTTTAACTATTATATGTCTAGTATTCATAACGCTTAATTTACACCCCTGATGCTAAACCATTTCAGTAGTCTCATCTGAGGTCTCATCGATAGGTTAACTTTATGCTTATCATAGCGGGTCGTAAAATGCACTGTGTCAGTCACTCGTGTAGGGTTCACGCTTTACGTATATCTTGCTCTCGCGAGCCGCCAAGGAGTTCGACGGTATTCTTAAGTATAAAACCTTATACCTTATGAGGGCACGGCGTAGTGGTTAAAGCGGTCGCCTCGCCGCTTTCTACTGCGCTGGTGTCGTGGGTTCGATCCCCACACGGAATATTTTTATTTTAACTTATAACTACATCATCCCGCGACTTTGTTTGGGTGGAAGTCGTTTTATTACTAACTTTTACTTCCACGCATTGACCCGCGTTACAGCTTAGTTCTTCACTCCCGTGGAGCTTAGCGTGATGTTAAATATCTTAAACTTTTTTTGAGAATTTACGTATCAAAACATTAATAATTTTTAAAATAGAACCCGTTGTTCTCAAGAGTAGTGTTATCTTACAAACAAACTTACTTTTGACCGTGGTTTCGCCTGCGGGGTAGGATCTTCAATTAAAAGTAGCAAATTGTAATATGTAATTTTCTCAGGAGAAAAAAAAGAAAAAATAATTTCACAAAAAAGCTTTAAAGATATAGTATTAAAATCGGGCGGATCGCTGACTCGTTTGGCTTTGTCACTTTACTAAAAAAATCAACATTGGCATTCATAATCAACTTGAAATTTGAATGACTCACCATATCCTAAATCACAATATACAATCGTCATTAGAAATAATTTAATTAAACTTTGATTTAAAGTTCTAAACAGTTACAAAGTATGCACTTAATAGGTAAAATCCAGTTCTCCAGTACAAATTAAGTTTTTGTTCCCATAAGGAAGAGGTAATTTATTTAGTAAAGTTGTACCTTCCATTACCAGTTCAGCATTATGAAGTTTTTTTGGTTGGTTAAAAAGAGTGCCAATCTTCCCTCAATTATTTAATAAAATGCATAAGTTTTGAAATTTTCTTTGCAATATATATTTAACAAAATCTACCAAAAAGGGGTAAAGGGAACACAGCAACATGGATTGAAATCGTTAGGAGTATCAACTTGACCAATAACAGCAAAAAAACCTGGAACACTATCAGAAAGCTTACTAAAGAGTACAAGTAACGGCTAATCAGGTGGCCCATCAGTTGATATTGAACGGCAAGCCACCTAAGCGGTTGAGTGCAATTGTAAAATCTCACTGCTCTATCCAAATGTGTGATGGTGACATAAGCAAGGTGGTGCTCTAGGTGATCTAATCGTCGCTATTAAATATTTCAAATGCGGCATAGCCTCGGGGCTGGCAATATATCTATCGAACAAATAAAACACTTTAGAGTTTGTTGTGTCATGGCTGCTGCAACTTATAATAGTTGTATAGCAACTTCTAAAATACCATGCATCTGGAGGCAAGCAAAAATAATTTACTAGTAATAACACGAAAAAATACATCTCAATGCCAAGACAACTATTTTAAGGCTATTTGTAAAAATATAAAAAAAAAATATTATAAAAATAAATATACTGATAATTTTCAGCGGTGGATTATTGACGGCACCATAGCCTTTTAATATTACAGCTTTCAATCAGCTCTCCTGTAAAATTTGCATTTTTAAAAAGCTAGTTACATAAAATGTGGTGTTATGGTTCAGTCCCACTTATACTTGAGTATTTAGTAACTTCTACCATTCTAATTTATGCAGAGTTGATAAGCAGTTAGTTTTCTTAGCGCTAAAAACGTGTACACAAAAAAATATATATTATTGTTGTTCACAGATGCGAGGCTTAGATGGGCGCACAATTTGTGGTCGTCGTGCCCGTGTAGAAATGTCGAATGGAGGTCGAGGTTATGGTGGAAGAGGGCCACCGCCCCGCTCTCGTTTGCCTCCGCGCCCTTACGATGACCGCTGTTACGATTGTGGAGACAGAGGACACTATGCCCGCGATTGCACTCGCCGTCGCCGCCGCAGGTATAATATAAAATCATTAATTTATTTGTGTTACGGAACTTAACATTGGCTTGGAATCTTTGAGGTAACAAATAATTTTCTTTTTATTGTTACTTTTTGTTTCAAAAAACAAGTAGCAGATTGAAGTATCAGATATTTTATATTATAAAAGATTCCATCCCATTGTATTGGACTCACTTATACCAATGATAACTATGTTATAGGTTATCATTGGCCTGTGCGCCGAGAACGAACTCTTCCGAGTCTGCACTACTTATTGTCTGCGCTACGTAGCTTTCACTGCGCGTCGTGTACTCCAATTGAGTTGGTCGCTTCGGTAACTTCGCTCTGCGAACTACGTAGCTTCAGCCTACGTGCACGCTTCACTTGTCGAGAACCCCATTGAGTAATGTTCGTTCTGCGCGTCGCCACGCACGACTAATGTAATCACTGCGGGCACTCAGTGAGTTACACATTATTATCCCATATCTGTGATCAAAGAAGGCCCGCGCTGTTTTCATAATACAACTAATGTTAATAGGAAGGTAGTATACTATAGAACGAACATTGATTTACTTCCATTTTTGCGAAAAGGAGAATTGAAGAAAATCAACAGCAATGATTTTGTAAAAATTTAAATGACATGGAAATGTTTCCTTATTATTTTCTGTTGTAATGCGTTTGATTGCACAAAAGTAACAATTAAGTCTATATTTTTAATTGTTGCTAATTTTGTGTAATTAAAATCTACAAGTGCATTGGCTAGTAAACAGATGTGAAAATCAATATAAGATTATTATCACTCTTTCTGTTTATTAGTCTTAGTCAAGTTTTACTCCTATATTGTGTTCAATCTAATCAGATAATTATATAATTTAAAAACAGTCAAAATTATCTTGTAGTGGTTCAACCAAAAGAGCAAAATATTGTACGACTGCAGTATGCTAGGTTACTCAGCCTAGCAACACCCATTCTTACAATATTGTCTACCTTAGATTGAATATGATATTTATGCCATTTTTCTATATTCAAAATATATTGTTTTAGCTACTGATAGTTATATCACGACTTGTTTCTATAGTGTCAAAATGTAACTGTCCGTAGGTAAAAGGGGTTGATTTTGGATATATGAAGTGGGCAATAGCCACATAATTTCTCAATCTAATGCAATGTTGTGTACATTTTACAGCCGATCGAGGTCCCGCCGTCGCACGCGCTCCCGCTCGGCGCGCTCCGGCTCCCGCTCCCGCAGCCGCAGCCGCTCTCGCTCGCGCTCCAAGGCAAGGTCAATGTCGCGATCAAGATCCCGATCCCCATCCAAAGATTCCAAAAAGTCCAACTAAACATTCTACTATTCAATTTAAACTATTATAGTTTTCTGTATTTTATCAGTTTTATTTTATATAATAAACAGCCATTTGAACAGATTGACAAATTAAATCCTGTGCTCTTCAGATTTGTCAGTAAGTATCATTCCTGGGTATTGTAATTTGACTTGTAAGATTAAAAGTATTATTGATTTTGAGATCAATAAATTGACGATTGATAAATAATATTTGTTATTTTATTTTCGACCTACCCATCCAACCAACTTAACACTAATCTCAACAGGAATATTATATCTGGACGGTATCAAGGTGTTATTTACAGCAATGAATCGACATCAATCGATCGACGCTTGACGCGTGTTTGAGTTGTGATATACTACAGAAATGGGACTATACGGCAATTATGGTAAAACCTTGGAATTACAGCTAGAGAAAATAATAGGGGCGACACGACAGTCCGTTCGTATAGTGACAAAATTACAAAACATCGCTGCTTTAATGCTAAAGTAATACAAATGAAAAAAAAACAAAATCGGTTTTATTGAAAAAAATATGTTCAATATGACCATTTTATACGCAGCCACAAAAACACACCTTAGAATAAAATTTAACTTCAGTATGAGATTGCCTCTTCCTTAAGAGCTAAACGGTCATTTTGTTACGGCTTTCCATTCCGCCTGATCGCACAACAATTAGGAAAAAAAATCGGCATTTTCTTCGCAAAAATATAATCAATAGTGTGCTAGGTTATGGAATAGTCCTGTTGCAGATATATTTGTTTAAATGCAAAAAAGCCACATTTAAAAAAAATTATGTCAAAAGAAATGAATAAAATTTAACATTTGCTATATTTAAAATAGTGGTTTTTTAAATTGGTAGAAGTAAGTTGGAGAAAGTAACTCTGTCCGACTTACATTTTTACGGCTTAACTTCTGAACGATCCTTATGAAAATTGGTACCTATGGAGATAGTTCAAGATCTGAGAAAGGACATAGGCCGACAAACCTGCGTGCGGGCCGAGCCGCACGCAGAAGCTAGTCTTGAAGTTTCAATGTAGTATTATGATTAATTTTGTGAATGTTGGTTTAGATTACAAGTTTATTAGCTATTTTTATAAATGCCTGTACTTAGTAGGTAAAATTAAACCATTTAGGACCAGATTAGAGCCATAGAAACTACTAAATTTAGATTTTAAATAATCGCTATAAATAGATCGCGGGCTAGACCGTCGAACCGCGACTGGAGCATAGCGACTTAACATTTTCAGACCCAATCATGTCAATTGGGCTATCAACGCCTTCAAGCTTTTTAAATACGTTAATTTAAGGACAAACAAATCCCCCTTCACGCTTTTCTGGATATTGAAGAAGCATTTGCCATCTATCAAATAAGCACCTTTGTCAACGGCATGAGATGCAAAGGTGTGGACGAAGCCACAACCCAATGGACGGAGTCAATGCTACTTACATACTGAATCGTGCCACTACCACCTGACCAGAGGTCATAAAGGCGGTGTGCTATCACCCCTGCTCCTGTAGATAAACTACTTGTGCTCTTCTCCAACAGAGGAGTTAAGATACTGAGATATGCAAACGATGTGGTAGCCATATCTCAAACCGAGCGTAAGCACTAAGCATATTTTTTTTACTGCTATAGGACAATGCCACGGCATGGACCTGTTGCCGACCCAACCCATTTTTTCAAGCTATCAAATTCGCATCCGCATTAATATTTGCGGATGCAGATGTCGAAATTTATGCAAAAGATCTGCATTTGCGGATGCGGATGTTCGCAACAAAGTTACCTGGTCAAAAGTAGTTGAAATTACGTAGATTTTGTTATAGTTATAGCACTCTTAGATTAGATAGATTTAAAGAACGTTGGTCATAAAAATCACAAATCAAAATTTTGGAATAAATCTTAAATTGAATAAAATGAATAATTAAAAAAAAATGAAATTTCAACTGGTGTCGCTTTTGCATTTAAGTAGCGATATACTTATAGACTAAGCAAGGAGCTACTGACATGGATATTTATTGTGACTCAGTTAGGATGTAAACACAGATAAACCAAAGCGTTTAACAGCACGCCGCGCCGCGCCGTTGAGCGGCGACTCATTATGTCGACGGCACGGGTCGTACCGTTTGCATGTGAACAGGCCCTTAAACCAAAGATGGGCAGGGTGCGGATGGATTTTTCCATCCAAATTTCAAGTCCCACTCTGATCAGCGAGAATTCTCTGCTGTAAGAACAGTACTTTTCACGTGTTTACGCGATTTGATGTTGGCGCGGTGTCTTTTACACACAGCGCCAACATTCCGATCAGCATCATTCTGCCCGGTTAAACCACGCTTTTATACTTGAAGGGGATGAAGGACACCATACCATGCAAAAGTGGGCCGTATATCTGATCGGGCTAGCTCAAACCCTTGTTGTGTACACGAGTGAAATGTACCAGTTTTTGTAATATGAGTGATTACAAAAATCTAAAATTTGGCATGTTGTCCTTGGATTCAAAACATACTGGTCGGTACATAATATGTACTGACTACCGATTTGTACTACATATAATAAATAAATAATAATAGCAGCCCTGTATCTAATACATGTCCCACTGTAGGGCTCGGGCCTCTTCTCGTGGTGAGAAGAGTTAGGCCATAGTTTATCACGCTGGCCAAGTGCGGATTGCGAGACTTCACACACCCTCGAGCACTCTTTGGGCGCTCTCAGGCATGCAGGTTTTCTCATGATGTTTTTCTTTACCGTCAGCAAGCAACAATTTATATGGTAAATATACACATAAATATGTTCGAAAAGACGAATCTTAATGATTTATTGACAGATGTGTATGCCGTGGGTTAATTCCCGAGAGCTTTGATTTCGCAGTCCTCCGGTCTCCCACTAGGCTATCGCTGCTCCCCATAATAAGGAATGGAAGGAAGGCTGTACTGCATAATAAGGAACATAATTATGCTTAATGGTAAAATAAAAACGGATTAATTTCATTGATAGTTTGTTTATTAACACTTATTAAAACGTTCTACTATTACACATATAAAATGGCGATTGTGTGTTCACTGATTTAATGAATTCCAATTTGGTTACTATTTATCATCTTTGTTGTATTTAAGTGGTATCTAAAAAACTATCAAACAAATCTTTGAATAAGCTTAAGTTTATAATTCACTCTTGAGATCATTTAATGATATTTTAGCTCATAAAATTGCAACACAGTATTTGCATTATAATGATAAAATTGTTATCATTGATTTCAATACAAAAATAACGCGATCAATAATCTCACATATATAATCTTTAAACTTATAATAAGGTAGGTATATATATTATGTATGTATGTATAATCTAAATTATATTATTAAATTTATTACAATTTGTAGGTTTGGTTCACGAAATGTTAAGTCCATCATATCCTGTGATTGCTAGCGCCCGTGCTCCCCAGCCACGACCAAATTAATAAGCAACATATAATCATTTTGCATTTATTTATAAGATATATATATGTTACGGTAAATGTGAGAAATAGAAAAAATGTCGGTTGTTTATTTTGTCAATCAAGTCTTTGGCAAGCATTTAGATTCTGGCACTCGCCGACCGCTGCCGCGGCACGCTCGTTGCGCTCACTCGGCTCGTGCGTTGCTGGTCACAATCAAACATAACCTAACCTACTTATAGGACTAACATTTACAAAACCTCTACCTCTCCTCTATTGCTCGATTGATCAGAAAGACGCTTACGTTATTTTTAAAAATGTATTTAAATTTAAATTAACAACTTTTTTTTTAAATCACTGATAAAGGCACGAGAGATGTGATTAATTTATTACTTTTACCTCGCCTTTTGGTAATTATTAATTACCGGTATATTACTAATATCTTTTAATTTATAACATTCACCGTAACATATACACTATCACTGTAAGTCTAGTGGCATTTAGCTTAACAATAAGCATTATAATATAATGCTTATTGCTAAGAATTTATGTACCATTGTATGTCTTCATTCAATGGCTTTTAGAAATTTATTAAAAATACACCTAATAAAATAAAAATAGCGCACTATTTCTGAATTTAAAGCATTCAAATAAAATATTTCTTAAGACAAAATTTACTATTGAAATCTGAATCGGTGGCAATTTCTGACAAATTCTAAATCAATATACCATAAGCTTACATAGGATAATGACGTCGATATACATTTGATATTTTAAGTAGCGAAGTCATGTTTTTAGATTTCGCATTATTTTCTATTAGTAGTATAATTTTGTCAATTCACTGTTGAGCTATTTTATTAACGGAGCATCGAATTCAAGTCAATTGGCAACTAAAATCGTTCAACACGGAATGTTTAAACTAACATCAAGTCCAACTGATCTAGAACATTCTTTTTTTTAAAATTTAATATATCAGATCAGGAACTTGGTTCTATAAAGCGCCTTCAGTTGCCGATTTTCAAAGGATCAGTATATAACTTAAAAAAAAAGTAATGGAACGATTAAGTTATTTACAAAGCAGATGTTTGACTTTTCAATAGTTATGTATGATCTTTATATTTATGAAAATAGATTACATACATTGTTATAAATTCATAGGTAAAAAAATAAACCGCAAGTAAAGCATTCAGTGACAAACAGATCAATTCAAACAAATTTTGACTTATTTCGAGACCTTTTGCTGATTAAAATCATGTATTCCAATTTCCAATGCACATATCCTGATAAAACGTTAATTTTTTTTTTCACAAATTTGTTAGTCCTACTTACGACCTAACTACTAGCAATACATATTATCATATCGTTCCCTATACATACTAGTACATAGCAAATAAACATACAAATCATTAATTGACAAGACTCGCACACTAATTTACACAAATTAACACGCTCCCATGAAATATGACGGTACTTGAACGTACCAAAATTATATAACAATTACTGTGTTTAGTATTAAGCATATCAACTAAAATAGACACGGAAACATATTTAGTCGGCAAATTAATTGTCGTTTTAGGCAATCTTTTGACATTATCATGCGAATTAAATATTATTATATTAATTTAATTTTGTAAGTTTAATTCTATTAAATTTTCCATGTTATGCATAAAGTATAATAATAAACATATACAACATATAAAACTATTTTGCTTTGTATTTCGTGTTACCTATCTTTTTAAGTTATTAATTAATCACTATAATATTTAAATCAAAACCTGATATAAGTTAATTTATCTGACATTCAGTATTCACACAAAGATACAAAATATTCACTATTTATGGTTCTGCTTAATATCTTTAGAATACAAGTAAACAGTGACAGTCTGTTATCATTAGGGTTCAGAACCTGTTAATTCCGGTACCGCAATTTCCGAAAAATCCCGGTATCGCAAATCCCAGGAAATCCCGGTACCGCAATTGCCGGCTACTTCTATCGTTATGCTAGAACCGGGCAATTAATATGGATTCCCGGTACTTTCGGAACTCGGCATCGCCAACGTGTGACTTTTTTTTTACGCGATAAAGTTTTTGCCATGTCCGTCTGTCTGTCCGAGGGATAGCGTCGAAACCGTAAGTGTTAGAAAGCTTAAATGTTGCATGAATATGTGTGTTCTGTTAACTATGCGAAGAATTTTCTGAATTTAAAGCATTCAAATAAAATATTTCTTAAGACAAAATTTACTATTGAAATCTGAATCGGTGGCAATTTCTGACAAATTCTAAATCAATATACCATAAGCTTACATAGGATAATGACGTCGATATACATTTGATATTTTAAGTAGCGAAGTCATGTTTTTAGATTTCGCATTATTTTCTATTAGTAGTATAATTTTGTCAATTCACTGTTGAGCTATTTTATTAACGGAGCATCGAATTCAAGTCAATTGGCAACTAAAATCGTTCAACACGGAATGTTTAAACTAACATCAAGTCCAACTGATCTAGAACATTCTTTTTTTTAAAATTTAATATATCAGATCAGGAACTTGGTTCTATAAAGCGCCTTCAGTTGCCGATTTTCAAAGGATCAGTATATAACTTAAAAAAAAAGTAATGGAACGATTAAGTTATTTACAAAGCAGATGTTTGACTTTTCAATAGTTATGTATGATCTTTATATTTATGAAAATAGATTACATACATTGTTATAAATTCATAGGTAAAAAAATAAACCGCAAGTAAAGCATTCAGTGACAAACAGATCAATTCAAACAAATTTTGACTTATTTCGAGACCTTTTGCTGATTAAAATCATGTATTCCAATTTCCAATGCACATATCCTGATAAAACGTTAATTTTTTTTTTCACAAATTTGTTAGTCCTACTTACGACCTAACTACTAGCAATACATATTATCATATCGTTCCCTATACATACTAGTACATAGCAAATAAACATACAAATCATTAATTGACAAGACTCGCACACTAATTTACACAAATTAACACGCTCCCATGAAATATGACGGTACTTGAACGTACCAAAATTATATAACAATTACTGTGTTTAGTATTAAGCATATCAACTAAAATAGACACGGAAACATATTTAGTCGGCAAATTAATTGTCGTTTTAGGCAATCTTTTGACATTATCATGCGAATTAAATATTATTATATTAATTTAATTTTGTAAGTTTAATTCTATTAAATTTTCCATGTTATGCATAAAGTATAATAATAAACATATACAACATATAAAACTATTTTGCTTTGTATTTCGTGTTACCTATCTTTTTAAGTTATTAATTAATCACTATAATATTTAAATCAAAACCTGATATAAGTTAATTTATCTGACATTCAGTATTCACACAAAGATACAAAATATTCACTATTTATGGTTCTGCTTAATATCTTTAGAATACAAGTAAACAGTGACAGTCTGTTATCATTAGGGTTCAGAACCTGTTAATTCCGGTACCGCAATTTCCGAAAAATCCCGGTATCGCAAATCCCAGGAAATCCCGGTACCGCAATTGCCGGCTACTTCTATCGTTATGCTAGAACCGGGCAATTAATATGGATTCCCGGTACTTTCGGAACTCGGCATCGCCAACGTGTGACTTTTTTTTTACGCGATAAAGTTTTTGCCATGTCCGTCTGTCTGTCCGAGGGATAGCGTCGAAACCGTAAGTGTTAGAAAGCTTAAATGTTGCATGAATATGTGTGTTCTGTTAACTATGCGAAGAAAGTGGTAGAACAAAATATTGAAAAAAATAATAATTGTAAAATGCATTTTCTTGGAGTAGTTCATACAAAAAACTTAAAAAATGATGACTTGTATGAAGATGTTACTTGGTTTGGTATAGACAAATAGAAAAATATGCTGTAACGATAAACTACGGAACCCTATGGCGCGTGGCCTGACATGCACTCGGGCGTTTGTTCTTTTGAATAAGCTCCACATTTCACTTACTTCACCATTTATGACCCGAAAATGCCTAGTTTTTGTTTACTATTGATGAAAATTTTACAGTACCGAGTCGAGTATCGTGTGCCAGAGATGTATGAGAGTGACGTCACATTTTCATAGAACCCGGCATCTAATGTGCCGGATTAGGCCATACCTGTATTCTTGTATTTTGCTTTAAGATGAAATAGTCGTAGATTAATATGATCAGCTGAGATCTCAGGATTTTCAGAACATTATTTATCATGATTTTCAAGCATCAGAAACCTTAGATAGTAGATATTTGCCCATACATACTTCACAATAATACATTAAAAAACAATGTAACAAATACCAAATCACATAATATACACAAATACCCAAACTCTAAAACGCTAATCATTACTATCACATACCTAATACATTATCTCTATGAGAACTTAGAATTTATTAAGCCTGCATTCATTAAAACATGAGACAGACAAACATTCAACATTCACTTAGTACAATCATAGCGTTTTGAGCGAATTCACATTAAAACAACAAATTAAAGGTGCTAGTTGGAAGCGAGCTGCAAACGTCAGACGCGAAGCGCGACTGCGATACTGCAACGGCAGCACGAGTGCATGACTAGTTAGTATGTACTTATTAGTCGTACCGAACTGCCAACCACTATCGCCGTTGGTAGTTCGGGTTGGTTCGAGTCGTGCAGGTACTTGAATTCGCGGCCGGGGCGTCTGACGCTTGCTGCTCGCTTCCAACTAGCACCTTCACTTCAAAAATTTTACAAGTTATTAGAAAGAAGTCTCGACCAGCCTGGTTTACGATACTCAGCATTGATCTTCATAGACTCTAGAACCAAACCATAGAAATCCAATTTGCTTTTATCATTTATCTGCGTAAAGAAATGTTACAACTTGACTTATTATTATGTATCCATTTATGTGCATTATTATTAAACTTAAATGGATGCAGACTCAATATAAAATAGACTTGAGAGCTACTCGTAAATAGAACATTTTACAATAATCGTTCTCAACAGTCTCCATTTTCGAATCAGCTGTTATTCACATCTTAACTTCGCCATTGCCGATCCGTAAAGGCCCCAATCAATATCATAACACCAATTATTTTTTAAGGAAGAACACTTTCAATCTTAATAAAGTATGACAATTATAAAAATATGTGTACAGTATTTTTGACAGGGCAACCGAAACCTAATCGATAGCTCAGAACGACGCGCCTAACAGCCCCCTTTGCACAGCTTGCCATTCTCAACACTTAGATTTGACTATGACGTAGAAAGAGTCGACGCAGTTTAGGCTGTCGCTCACTATGCCTACATCTTTGACTGCGCGGACTCTATTAACAATGAAACATTGATAACTAAGCTACGTCATAGTGGAATCTTAATGTAAAGACTGGCTGGCTGAGCTAAGGGGGCAGATAATAAACTGATCATGGCTTTCTTCTTCTTCGTCTTTATCACATCACAAATAAAATCAAAATTGAAATTTCTTGAAGGTGTGCACAAACTTGAGAGTAATATGATACCAAGTACATAGGTACATATATATAAAAGCGTTCCATTTTGTACAATAATATTTTGATCATACTATAACGACACTATAAAGCTATAAACCACAGAAATATCAACTTACATTACTTTCCTGTACCTACATGAATACTTTTTTGTCGTAGTGTTGTGTTCCCTCACAGTGTACTGGCAATTCGATTTCACAAAGATATCCTAATAGAATCCCAGCCAAAATAGATTCATTGTCCTACCAACCTTGGAATTATTATTCATTGATGGTAATAATTAAATTATTACTTACTTAAATCTTAGCATGTAAACCTTCGATTCAAATCGTCACATCATTGATTCTTTAGCGTTAAAGACGGGAGTGAACCTGCCTACATAAATCAATTATTGACAAGACATTGAGTCACAATGGTTATCATTATCAATGGCCAGTTCTCACAATGTAGCCAGATCTTCAATTCTGCAGTTTCTTTTCCGGTTTCTTTACAAGGTGAGCATTCACTGGATATTTTAGTTCTGTTCTTAACTGTTCGTTGTGTTCTTCTAATGAATTAACTGCGTAATGGAGTACAAGCTCGTTTAAAGTCCTGGAAAAATATAAAAAAATATTAGGTCTGTAATTTTATTTTATATTTGTCTACTGTTTTCTTTTAAGTTATACATAGATGAGGCGAGACGTTGAATATTACTTATGTATTTCATACTTTTTAGTGCATTTTTTAGAATTTATTTTGTTTTTTTTTGTAAAATTATTTTATTTAATTTTAATTTTTTGTCAAACATAATGAATAAACGAAAAGTCTATAACTTACTCATAAACATTATAGGGTTCTGCGAATCCATAGCCGCGTTCAGTCTTGAAGATAATGCAGTGATAGACCATATTATTACAACAAATAGAAAGAGCGAGTTGACCCGTTGAATTAGGCCGAATTAGAAATGTGCCCTGGGGTTTTCCTGCGAGCAGCCTCTCGGCTTCTTCACGTGTGCAATTGACGTTCCAACTAATGAATTCTCTGTGAGCGTACAATTGTTCGAGTATGTGTAAATTGTCGTCTTCTAATAGTTGCAAGTACTTGTCTGATTTACCGCGACCTTGCAGCCACCTGCAATTAAATGAATCATTGAAACAAAGGGAAACTCAGGCACGTAGATATGATCTGATGATGCTCTAGATATCATCAGTAGTAGAAAACAAGAGCGATTTAAGTATACAATACATTACAGTATTAGTACAGTGACATCTAGAATTGCCAAATTGAATGATTCTAGGAGTCTTTGCCACCAAAAAGCATCCAGTAGGTTTGGATTTGTTTCAAGTTCATACCTAAGTCACCATTTATTTCAACTACTTTTTACATGGATTTGAGCAAAATGGTTATAGCGAGTAGATCCTGTCCTCCTCTATATAAAGGTTTCTTAGTCAATGTTGAGTTAAAAAAAGTGTAATAAATGATAATAGCCTTACAAATGTTTTGCATACTATCCTCCGCCTGCGGCTCCGCTCGTGTATTATGTCGATAAAAAGTATATTTTCATAAAAATTTACCTGGTAGTTTTTGCGTAAAAAATTACTAACATTCTGGTATGCACAGAATCCTCACAAACTTTATATTTTAACAGCAGGATAGTTTTAGCGAGGTTGACTATAGTACCATCATAGTTTAAGCAGTTCAAAATATACCCATGAATAAAGCGGAATTTACATTACGTAATTAGTGTCATGCATGACGAAATCACATCATGAAATTTGTTGCAACACTTGTGTAACAACACTCATGTGTAACTGAATCATCTCAACATCTAACTGCAAATAGTAACATACAGTTGACAGTGTTTAAGACACAATTTTAAAATAATATTCAAGATGCAACCAAGTAACCGGCTATATATTTGTGACCAAATAATATGCCGTAAAATGTTGTTTTGGTGTAGAAAAAATATGAAAATGTAAAAGTTTATAATGGGCTTGGGTCAAAAGCAAAAAGTTATTTTGTTAATAAGCGAAACATAGTTCGGTAAAACAGGTTCATTCCTGTTTCGACCAACTGTTTTGACCCACATTCCTAAAAATTCTTGTTTTGACCTACTTTATTTTTCCGTGCTGTTTCGACCCACCTGATAAAAAGTACTGACTGCAATGAAAACGTTGATTTTAGTAAATTGTAAAATGTTAAATAGTTTTACCTATTGCCTAACCTAATCAATCATTTACTATAGACCTAATCATAACGTGTGTCCACTATTATGATTAGGTCCTTTTTCTTAGCTTATTTCTATGTACAAAGTTTGATGTGGTTTACATAATATAATAATATGTGTTATGTTGGATGATATTGAGAAATGTGAAATTGGGAAAATAAAACAACCAACTTTATTAACTTAACATATTTATTTTTAAAAAATTATCACAATAAATCATCACAAACTTTTACTATACTATAGCGTTCATGGCTGCTTTTTCGTAGTCTGTCCTGAATGTAATCGGGTTCCAATCAGGGATTTCATACTTGATTAATCTGAATGTCGTTTCATATGTCGATTGCTTTTTATCCATAAACAACACATATTAACGGAATAACGTGTGTTTTATCTTCCGAACTGCCAAAATCTCCATAAATTACATACAGCGGCTTGAAAGTTTTAGTAACACATTTAAATGTGCCATCTGCTAAAAACATTCTAGCATTTTTTATTGACTTCCTCAATTCTTTGTGTGCAAATGCCAATATTCTAGTGCTTTGATCTCCATAATCAAATAGTAAAAAATCTTCGTAGTCTCTGGGTATCTCCACTTCTGATGCAACGGTGAATGTAGATTTAGTAATGTTCTGTCCTTTGTGTCGGGCAATTTACAGGCATGTCTTAATGCTGGCAAAATCCGGTATTGTTTCAACTAAATGCATGTCTTTATTTTGCAGTGTTACTAAGCTTCTGTTGAATATATTTGGAATTGGTTTCCCCTCCGCTGATGCAGCTTCTTGTTTGTATCGATATAATTCTCGAGGGCTTTCTCGTGGGCAAACCTTGATTATTTGTTTGCCAATATTTGTGACCACTTTTCCTTTGCATTTTCTATTAACACACCTCCATGGTACTGTGCCATTTTTGTTGTTTCGCCTCTTTGATAACTCGTATCCATCGTAGAGTAGAATCGGCCCGCCTCTTTTTGATTATACAAAATATAACTACCTTGAAGTAGAAGAAGTAGAAGTAGATGGTAAATCATCATCGGTTGCATCATTTTTTTTAAACCGCGGAGTATTTTACGTGTTAACCAAGCAATACTTAGCAAATACTGACTCTTCAAATAACAATACCTCCCACCACTCATTTAAAAAAGTAATCTCTTTTGCTATAATAATATATCGTTTCGGTAAAATGTGCAAATAACCCAATTTATTGTTTTCAAAGCCATAAATTATTTTTATCATAAATTCACTAATTTCTCCGAAGCCGCAATTCTGAATCAAAACTACGGATTAGGCAACACTTGCACTTATTCTGACAAATTTTGATTTTTACGACATTCTACGCAATACTTTGTTACCTGCTTAAAATCGCTTATCCTTTACGTTAATCCGGCCATAACTCATTTTTACAAGAACTTACTGATTTTAGAGTTTTAAAAGCGGCTTGTCGTTTGCGTTGTATATTATTATATTCGACCATTAATAATTATCCATTATTGGTAAGGTAAGAGTCCATTGTAGACACACAAGAGATTTTTTTTTTAATTATTGTCCACCCATACTGAAGTTAGCTTGTTTGTCTATTAAATAATTCGTGTATATTTTCATTAAAATATCTTTATGTATCCTAAATGTTATACGTTAGTCCATTTACATCATATTATACTACACTTTTAGGTGGTTTAAGCGCTTAAACCACCTAAGATTTGCCGACGATCTGGTGCTT
This sequence comes from Hypena proboscidalis, assembly GCA_905147285.1. NCBI lineage: Eukaryota > Metazoa > Arthropoda > Insecta > Lepidoptera > Erebidae > Hypena > Hypena proboscidalis. Next base: position 8,275,388 of record LR990132.1, read on the forward strand.
CTTGAAGAGAATCCAGCAGCAATAGAACAAATGATGCAGAGCCTTGCAAATAAAAGCAGAGAAGTTGGCCTGGAAATGAATGCCAGTAAAACAAAACTGATGACAAACTCAAGGGAAATAGACATCATGGTGGATGGCAGCAAGATTGAGTATGTCAAAGAATATATCTACTTGGGACAGATACTATCTCCTTCAGACGAAATGACTAAAGAAATAAACAAGCGAGTAACCCAAGGATGGAGAAAATACTGGTCACTGAAAGAAATTATGAAAAGTAAAGATCTAGGCAACCACATAAAGAGAAAAACATTTGAGACCTGCATTCTTCCAGTTCTTACTTACGGATGTGAAACTTGGTCAGTAACATCTCTCCACAGGGAAAAGCTAACAAAATGCCAACGTGCGATGGAAAGAAGTATGCTAGGGATAAAAATCAAAGACAGAGTCAGGAACGTAGATATAAGAACAAAAACAAAACTCACAGACATTCTTACCCGGATAGACGTCCTAAAATGGAGATGGGCTGGGCATATGCTTCGCCACCCTATTGACAAATGGAGCAAACAAGTCACCCTCTGGCAACCAAGAGATGGCAAGAGAAGTAGGGGTCGTCAAATAAGGAGGTGGGAGGATGACTTGAAGCAGACAGCGGGACCTTTCTGGTTGAGAGTGGCAAGAGATAGGGCCCATTGGAAGGAATTGGAGGAGGCCTATGCCAAAAGGCACACCGAACTTAGGGACCTATTGTAACCCTATGTTTAGGAATAAAAGGCTATTATTATTATATACTACACTTTACTCAAATCCTTCATTTCATTTCAATACCTAGTGAATCATAAAAGAGCGACTTATTTTGCTGACAGTATTTTTTCTATACAAATTATTTTTGGGACGAACGAGGAATAGAAAATTGGGCAAATCAAGAAATTTTTTATTAATATTAATAATTTTTAAATTTTGGGACGAACGCGGAACACATTTTGAGACGAACGCGGCATTTTTTGAGTGGGTCGAAACTTTGTGGTCGAAACAGGAATGAATCGTAAAACAATACAAATAATACTTTGATGATTTAAAAATGTCAAATAATACATATAGCAAAAAAGATGTTGATAGTTGGTAATCGATTCCTGTGTGTTACGTACAGAAATCAATGACAGATTAATGCTGTACACACCACTTGTGCAATAACATACAGTCAGAAATGTAAGTTATTGAACACTTCAAAACTTTCAAACTACCATACAATACAACTAACATTTTTACATTAAAAATATCACACTAAATGACTTTTAAATGAAATGAAATGTTTTACAACTATGTTGCTGACTGTACATGTGTTTGTGACGATCATGGATTTAAATAGTGATCGCATATCTGTCAGCATCGTCTGCATCAAATAATCGGCTTTATTTATTTATTTATTTATATTTATTTATTTATAATTTGGATCTCTAACAAGAGTTATACACACTATACACACAATACAATGACATGGAATCATTTCTGTGTATACTCTCAATTATAAGAGACCACAGCATGCAAAATTTGGTTAAGGCATTTACAAATCAAAACAAATACTAAACTAACAGTTACATTTTAAAATAAAATAAAATTAAAAACTAAAATTAACAAAACAAAACAAAACAATATAAGCATTAAAAATACATGATATCAGAATCATGAGATACAATTTATGATACTAAAATAATTATGTACTTTACTGGTTAATTTTATTGAAGACGATAGATTTGAGTAGACGTTTAAAAACAAGTGGAGGAGTACTAAGGTCTAGATCGTTACACTTTGACATATGATTATAATGTCGGCAAAGACGAGGTACAGTGGCGTAATGACTGAGATTGGTACTTGCCGTTGGTAAATAAAATAGGTTGAAGACATTCTTTCTAGGTAAACGTGATGGGATGGTAAAAGACATGCAACTCAGCAATTGTGTACAGTCTATCATATTATTGTGCAATTTGTAGAGAAATATAGCATCCAGAAACTTCCTGCGACTGTCAAGTGTACCTATATGATAGTGAGCTAGTCTGTCTGTGTAGCTGGTCAATTCTCTTGCTATATGGTCACCATAAGACAAATGGTAGAGAAAACGTCTCTGAACACTTTCGAGGCGCTTGCTGTAGACATCATAATGTGGGTTCCACACAACCGTGTTATATTCGAGTATTGGCCTGATTAGTGTATTAAATAATTTAATCTTGGTGCTTGAGTTTTTAAATCTTTTGCAACTACGTAATACAAAACCAAGCATCCTAAAACCTTTCGCGACTACTTTTAAGATATGAGAATCGAATTTTAATTGTGTGTCCATTAGAATACCTAAATCACAAATTTCGTATGAGCGCTTTAAAATAGTTCCATCCATGTTATATGTATTTTCTTTTATGTTTTTATTGCGTGTGAACTGTATGTAATAGCATTTTTCTATATTCAAGGTCATTCTATTTTCTTGACACCATTGTGATAAAGCGCTTATGTCTTGCTGGAAGTTCTCCACATCCAAGTCATTGTGTATAGGTTTCACAATTTTAAGATCATCCGCATATAGAAAGAATTTGGAGTATTTGAAGCATAGGGCGATATCGTTGATAAAAATATTGAAAAGAATGGGACCCAAATGTGAACCTTGTGGCACGCCAGATGTTACAAAATATGTGTTAGAGGAATGTCCGTTGATGACTACTTTATAAGTTCTATCATCAAGATACGATCCAAACCATTCCAGCATAGATCCGCTTATGCCTACTTTAAGTAGTTTTTGTAACAATATACAATGATCCACTCTCTTATCGTCTCTCGTATCCACAAATATCAAATGCCTTACTAAAATCTGTATAAACCGTGTCTACCGGGATGCGTCTGTCGACGTGTTGGGATACAAGAGATGTAAAGCTTACAAGATTTGTTGCGGTAGATCGAGATTTAACAAACTCATGCTGATGTTCTGTGAGCAACGGCTTAACAAACCACGACAATTGTTTTAGAATTAGTTGTAGACAAAACATGAAATAAGGCACATTCAAATTTGTTCAAACAGTTGGACGAAATTGGCAAATTTTGTTCATTTGTTGCCAACAGGTTTACTAACAAACCTTCAGTCCAGCACCTACACTCCATATTTGTGCAATGTTATGACATAATTTGTTTTATTTATAGTTATTTAATTATTTACCTATTAAATCATCAACAAATATAAGGATAAAACAATGTTGATCACTGATCAACATGATCAATGATCTTTAAATTGTATTTTCCTGAATAATACATTTTACAGTATCTAATAAATGTAAATAATTTGTTTGAAAATGGACTCTTCAAAACCTTTTTTACCTGCTTATAACTGGTTTAGAAATAAAATATTATTAGGGATCAATGCTGTAGGGTCAAAGACAAAAAGTGAAAAGAAGAAAAATGTTCAAATAGTAGTATCTAAGTCCTGAGTTACTAATGCAGCTCTTTAACTAGGAAAACTAATTTTTATACCAATATCCTTATGCTAATGTCATCTGCCCACCATTATCCCAAAGAGCAAATTTTAGTGTGTAAATAGCGAGTGTACATGTATAAATAGTTCAGAATGATTGGCCAGAGATAGCAAATAACAGAAAAACTTAGAAGTCATGGGGAGAGGCCTTTGCTCAGCAGTGGAACACACCCATATGCTAGTAAAAAAAAATAATTGTAAATGATTATATTATGCTAGGGAAGTTTGAATTACTCACACTTTATAGCGACCCTTAATTTGAAAGAGTTCTTTTACTTCTGACTTTAGCTGGGCTATTTCTCTCTCAAGGAGCAATTGAGCTGCTACTGTATTTCTTAAAATGTCATTCAATTCTGATTTGGCTTGCTTCAAATTTTGAACTCTTTGTATCAACTGTCTATTATTTTCTATCACAAGATTAGTTTCATGGGGCTGGGCTTCATTCTGCATCTTCTCTTGTAATTTTAAATGATCTTCACAAATTTTGACAGTTTCTCTAAAAGCATCCAATGCTTGCTTTTTCATATTCACCTCTTCTCTTATCCTTGTAAATTTGAAAGATTTAACTTCAAAATCTTTTGTTTTTAATACATATTTTTTGTGTTTATCTTTGAATTTGTTTTCTAAAAACTCATCACTCATGTTTTCCCCTCCTGCATTTTCTTGAAGTCTTGACAATGGGTGCATAAGCTTAATGTCAAGACTGCTATTGCAATGAGCCAGTGAGTATTCTCTATAAAACGTAACAAGCTCTGGAACAGATCCAAAGTCAAATGGCTCACAGAATCCATATCGGCCTTCATGGTTATATATTTTAATGAGCTTGTTCATACCACCTTTTTTCACTGTCAGAGTATAACCACTATCTTTGTTAGATGCGTTACGCACCAAGAAGGTGCCATCGCAGGTGTCTCGTAGCTTCTCAGTAACTTCATCTCTGGAAATTAAAATATGTTTCATTAATTCAAAAGGATTATACAAATTGCAGCTTATGTGGTACTACTAGAATTTGTGATGAGTATTTTATATCAGTAGGGACAGGGACAATGATCAAGATAGAAGACCTAATTTAGGTCTCAACAAATAAGATAAGATAATTATTTAACTTTACATGACATGTGTGTGTATGTAACTTCAAGTTTTCATTATTAAACAATACTTGACTATGAGATCATCCTACATAAAAATACACTGCAATGCGATTTATTTATTGAAATGAAAGCTGTACTTACCGAGTGATATTACCCCAATACCATTCGGCATTCTCCAAGCTCTCTTCAGCTGACTGTTGAGGGGCGCCTATTTCAACCATTATTTCATAATTGGCACTTAAAGCTCATGCATAATGAGGTATTTCACTTCGCTCACAAAATAACTATGATAACCGAACACTACCACATCTGCCGAAGATACTCTAATTACCCAGAGCGGCTAGATCAAACTTCCGTATTCGAGGTTACGATGGAAATAACGAAGGTATTCACTTTTTATGGACTTTATATGGTAAAGAACACTAATTTGTTGTTTTACTACACAAACTATCTGTCAAAACACATCAAGTAACGTTTATCACTCATAGAAAGAGGTATCTAGATCACAAAGGAAATGGGCAAGAGGACGATGTTAGTTGCTATGGCACAAATACTTCCTTATTAATTTAAGTATCATGATAATTTCATGGATAGTTCATTTCACAGTTCAGCTATAAAGAGCACTTAACCCCATTATAATTTTTAAAGTTGAATAATACTTGTTAAACGCATTTCATAAAAATCAGAAGTCAAAATCTAGCACCAACCCCGTCCCGTCCGCCATCTATATTATAGTGTTGCCATGCCAGCTTTGCTTTGCCGAGTTAAGTTAAAAAAAAATGCAGGTAGATTCGGTCCAATGACATTTATATTACATAAATATTATAATATATATTACATTTATATTGTATATAATATATCAATGATTCGGACCAAAGCAATTTGACTATAAGCATAAAACCTGTCAAAACGTTACGAAATCGATGGCACTTGTACGACAAAATGCACTGATTCCGCGAGAAACACAAGCACTTTTCATGGAATCCATGTATGTGTGTACTGTGTACTGACATCTGCATTGACATTGAGAAACAAACGTTTATCTCTATTTCTCCAAAGTAAAAAGATCATAAGAGAATGAGTAAGATTTAATGGATATTTGTTATACGTTCGATCTAGGTATACTCCTTCATCTGAGATTCGTTGCGGTCGGGCTAATTTGTCAGCTGGCTACATTTTTTAAGCGCCCTTATACACTGTCACTTCATCCGTTCAATTATTTTTTTTAAATATGGCAACCAAAAATGTTACGCTGCTCAGCTGTCATTGTACTATAAAAAAAATGCTCAGCTGTCGTTTCAGTATTGCCATATCTAGATTTGCCTACTATCCTATAGTATGATTTGACAGTTTTTTACCCGACTGCGTCAGAAGGAGGGTTATGTTTTTCGAGCGTATGTATGTATGTATGTATGTATGTATGTATGTATGTCTATTTCTTTGGCACGCCCTATAGCCCAAACGGCTAGACGGATTTTGACAAATGAGGTGTCGTTGAATTCGTCGAAACAGTGATAGTGACATAGGCTATATAAATTTTCAAAATGGCGCCGGCAAATGAAAACAAAAAGGGGGGGGGGAGGTATGGATTTTCTTTTCATCATAGTAATATGGGTATCAAATAAAAGGCCATGAAAATACCATTTCAAAAATATATACTTCTTATCACATTTATATTACTGATTAAACACAATTTACCAATAATTTATATATCGGCACGCTCGCGCGCCCAAAGTGGGTGGAAGTTAGTTTGTATGTTCGCTCACGCTAATCTTGGAAACTGCCAGTCGAATTTGAATAATTGTTTTGTATTTGATAGTTTAACTCACGATTAAAGCTCATTGATCTCAAAGAGATTTGATTTCTACAAATTAATAGATATTATTATAAAAAAACATGTCGGTTAAAAGAACTAAAAAGAGTGAAATAAAAAATAATTATTAAAAAAATAAAAAACCCGACTTCTTAAAAAAAAGAACTGAAAAGATAAAAACAAGTATAGCATTATCTACATTAAATTCATTAACAACAAATGAAATATGTCAAACTAAATTCTTTATGATGTTGCAGGCGGTGACAAACGAAGTTATATAGTAGTAGCAAAGTATTGTTTGTCCCCGCCTGCAACATCATAAAGAATTTAGTTCAGTTCTTTTTTTTAAGCAGTCGGGTTTTTTGTTTTTTTAATAATTATTTTTTTTGTGTTTTAGGATAACGTTTTATATTTTCAAACAACTTTAAAAAGATGGATCGTAAGCGAAACAACAGTATTCAATTAATACCAAAAGAAAGTGAAGTTACGAGAATCCCACAAAGGGAGGAATTATTACAAATAAGGTTCATAAAATAAATCTAATGACTCTAATGGTAATCGAATGAATCAAGAATCTAATGACTATAAACGTATATCTTGAAAATTATATTGCATAAATTTAACTTACTTTTATTTATCATTATCTCAAGTAGAAGCTTGAGAGATTCTTCTCTGCAACATGTTTCTATATATTTAGAACGTTTCCTTGCTGATTAATTTACCAAATTACCAATGTAATCTGTGAATTTACCGCTGGTCACCCAAGTTTAGGATATCTGGCGTGCTTGATGTTTCTTTCTGACCAATTATATTAAAAATGTTTATAAATTCTATTTTCCTTGACTCTGTCCAGATATTAATTTATTAGTAGTTGCGGTTTCAAACAAAATGCAGTGATTATTAAATGAACATCGTTTATGCTTGCGTGCAATTGAAATGTTATTTTTGTGTCATCTTGGAAGATATTCAAAATGTGTAATTTATCAAGAACAATAATATTTTGCTCATTCTTCTTATTCGTCTCGTCTACACATATTAAAGGAGAGTTCTCTACGAATGATTTCTTTAAGTTTTTGGTAAAATTTGGTTTCCAAAAAACAGATATTCATTTACAAAAGGAAACATATGGATATATTTTTGGCAACATAACATCAATGAATGATCACTTCAAGTATCCTGTAACGTTTGCTGTACTAGACAGAGTACACTTCTTGCATTATTACAAAAACCGGGACATTTTTGATAAAGAGTTAGCATGTCAGGTTATGTTTCAAAATTTAAATGAGACTGCCTATCACCCAAAATGTAATGCAGTTGGGCAAGATTTGTTCCGAAGAATTCCATGCCCGAAAGGTGAATTGTGTGTTGATGAGGATACTCCATGGAATGTTATAAAGAAGAATCAGTTCACTTATGTTATCCAGAACTCTGGACAGCCAAGGTAAATACATTTAATATCAATTAACCAATTACATAAAATTCATTGCCTAGTGTTCTTATTTCAGTTATAATATTTAAACAATTATAATATTTAATAATTTACTTCTCAATTTTTATACTTGACATGACTTTAATTATGTTTTTGTGACATTTTCTTGAATGTAGGTAGTGATTGTATTTCAATGTTTTTTTTAAATTATCAATATTATTTTGCATGCTGACAGGCTGATTATGGTGATACTCATCTATCATGTAACAACATTGTAAAACCCATATTCGCAAATAAATAAATTGAATTGAATTGAACAAATTATACTAGGTTCCTTCATTGAATCTTAGGGCAAGGAAAAGTATTTATTTTAAGTTCTATTTAAATACATAAATCAATTTTAATGCATTTTAAAAAAAATGTCTTACTGTTAAAATTGTTGTCACATTGTGGTATGTCACATTTAGTATGACCAACATTAGGTCATCAATGAGGCAGAATTTTTTTTTTTACTACGAAAACTGAAGTAACCTTCTCTATCAAATTCTAACCTGCTACGGGCACACATATCTATATTGTTAATATAATCTCAACATACTTTTGTTCCACAGATTTTGGTATGTGTCTATGGTGGCCTGTTACCTAGATGTAGAGTCATGCACTTGGCATCATTATAAAGGAGCAGAAGATAACACAACCCTCAAACACAAACCTCAAACTATACAGTATGATTTCTGGTTGGTGAATGGAAGTCCAAACTTATCATTTTACAATACCCTGTTGTACCAGTTTTCGTTTGATAGACAGAACACACTTGAGCTCTATCTTGTGTTTTGGCTATGTTATATTGTTTTACTGCCAGTACAAATTTATGCTGTCAGGTGAGTTAAATTTTTTTTTAAATAAAATTATCCTCATTATTGTTGGCATAATAAAAATTATGTGGACTTTGACAAGTCATGAGAAAAGAACTACTATAGTTGGATAAAAATGGATAGTATTATCATGAGAATAGAATAATCTTGCATAAATGCACCTGTATGTACTCTTATACATTATTTTTAATCATTCAACAACCACTGTTGTGAAAAAAATATAATAAAAGACAATCTGCATCATACTTACTTGTCATTGAAGTTCTATTTAAATAACTGTATCTTTTCTTGTTCTAAACATAATTATTATTTGAACTTAATATTAAGTAACAATTTATTTCATATTTTTAACAGAACTCAAAAGCATCCCGTGACAAAGTTATTCACATTCAGTTTGGGGCTAGAATTTGTTGCCCTCTGCTTCAATGTTTTACACACAGTTAAATTTGCTGCCGATGGAGTGGGATTTGCTGGCTTGGCTGCGGCTGGTGATGTCCTCGATATAATGAGTAGAGTGAGTACACCATATCCAGTAGTTGTGCCACAAGATAGCAAGAGAGGATGTGTTGCTTCTAAAAATAAAATTGATTCTGTACTTTTAATTTTAACTTTTTATTGATTATTTTTATAGCATTTAGCTATGCTTATGCAAATGATACTAAGTAACGGTTGAAAAAATTATGGGGCTGGTAGTATTTGACCTTAAAACCTTCTGCACACAAGGCAGCTGTTCTAACCAACAAGGTATGTTCGGCCTCTTGCCAGAACCCCAAACACGTCACGACATGACGTAATATATAGTTGAGAAATTTCAGGTTCTTGCAAATGGTGACTGTAACCGGTTGGATAAAGTGGCTGCCTAGTTTGCAGAAGGTTGTAGGTTCGAATCATGCCAGTCGCATAATTTTTCAACTGTTTTTTAGTATACTTTTAATTTTGTTACTAAACAGAGCATTCAACTGCAGCTAAGAGATCTCCGGTCCAAACATGTGTGTCCTTTTAAGTTATCATTTTCTTATCAAACATTTAAACCTCTTCAGAACTTCTTTCATTAGGCAAAGTTATTTTATTATTGTCACATATGTTTCTGAGTTACAAACAGATGGTCATAAATTTCAAGTGTTGATAAGAAATACTCCCTCAGATAAACTGCGGTGATAGACTGATAGTCAGACAAATATCCCACATAAGTAATAATTATTAAGCATTTCTGTACAGTGCGCAATAGATAAATTTATATATTTAATGTTTTACTTTCCAGACACTTTTTATGCTGCTCTTACTTTTGTTAGCAAAAGGATGGGCAGTGACGCGACTAGAGCTCACATACAAACCACTTGTGTTTGGAGTTTGGCTTGCCTATGGCATTGTGCACATACTGCTTTATGTATGGAACACGGTAAGTAACTAAAACAGCTGGCGATTTCATTATAAGAGGATACCGTTTTCCTTGTAGTTATAAATTAATTCCAAGGTCTTTATAATACTGGTTGTAAATGATATGTCCCATTGATCCAAGCTCTACAAGTGTGTGTAATTAAATTGACTAAAATGTATAGTCAAAACTACAATTTATGTCAAGTTAATGTTTTCAAAGATAATATTGGATAACCTATTTACTAGAACATTATTCATGAGGGAACTATATATAGATAGATAGATAAAACTTTATTTGTGCATACAACATAGGATATACATTTTGTACAAAAGTTTAAATGACAATACATGCACAAAGGGCGACCTTATCGCTTAACGCGATTTCTTCCAGACAACCTTTGGATGGACATTAGTGTAAAGATTTACAGAATGGTAGTTTTCGACAGAAATGAAGAAGGACTAAAATAAGATAATATTATGCATTTTTTATTATAATACTAGCTGACCCGGCGAACTCATATATAACGGGTGGCGCAAAAGTAAAGACCCTATTTGGTTCAGCTATAACATTTTTTCTAAATTAGAAAACTAGATTTAGATTTTTTTAAATGTATATTTGTGCCATTAAATTTCGTACCATTAGGATTTAAAGATGATGTCTTTTAAATGGTGACCTCCAGAGTTGATACACCTTGAAGAGGATGATTTTCCTTCAAAATTGGTTATGAGTGACGAAGCGCATTTCCATCTCTCAGGGCATGTCAATAAGCAGAATACTCGGTTCTGGGGCACTGATAATCCGCGCATTATTCAAGAAACACCTCTACACCCACTAAAAGTTACTGTATGGTGTGGCATCTGTGTTGACAGAGTGATCGGACCCTATTTTTTCGAAGACGCTGGAGGCAATGCGATAACTGTCACTGGAGAACGCTACAGAACCATGTTACGTGAGTTTTTGATACCCAGTTTGGACGAATTGGGGCTGGAGCACATCTGGTTTCAACAAGACGGCGCTACGGCACACACAGCGCGCGACACTATGGACTTAGTGAGGGACGCTTTTCCAGACCGAGTTATCTCTCGTTTTGGCGATTTGCCTTGGCCTGCAAGATCACCCGATCTGACCAGTCCAGACTTCTTTCTTTGGGGTTTTTTGAAATCTCGGGTGTATGTGAACAAGCCACAGACTCTCGCAGCTCTAAAAGAAAACATTCGTCAAGAAATAACGAACATATCGCAGGAAGTGTTACGGCAAGTTATGCAAAATGTCATAAATAGGGCTCAAATGTGTATCAACTCTGGAGGTCACCATTTAAAAGACATCATCTTTAAATCCTAATGGTACGAAATTTAATGGCACAAATATACATTTAAAAAAATCTAAATCTAGTTTTCTAATTTAGAAAAAATGTTATAGCTGAACCAAATAGGGTCTTTACTTTTGCGCCACCCATTATATATAATGAATTAGATACATATACCAATATTAATACTATATACATACAATATCACGGTGTATTTTTTGATAATGTTCATCATATTCTTGTTGCATGTTAGCGTGGTAATGATAATGCAATAATTTTTCACTTGCACATTGTAGACGGAAGTGGACATAATAGAAGAAATTGACGAATACCAGACGTGGCCTGGTTGGCTGATCCTTGCCTTGCGGGTGGCCATTATGACGTGGTTCGTGCTAGAGCTACGCAACACTATGATGTATGAACACAACATGCCGAAGCTCAACTTTTTACTGCACTTCGGCGCTTCGAGCCTCGTGTGGTTCGTCTACCTGCCAATCATTGCGCTTATTGCGTTGCAAATCAGTCCTCTGTGGAGGTTTAAGTTTATTTTGGGTAAGTTTTTCTTTATTAATCAAGGTTTTTTTGCAGTTTGATGGCCGGTTATTAGTCTTATAGATGCTGCTGCATATCGCATTCTACGCAGTGTCAGCCATTCGTCCTCTATAATATAATAATGGGCAGCACAATCGATAGGTACTCTTGGTTAGACCACTTGTCATACTTGATATCTTATACTACTCGTAACGACTCTCATAGTTGACTCCAAATAGAAAGTAAGATTAATGCCTTTATGTACTAAGATCAGTTGAAAAATTATGGGACCACCAGGATTTGAACCTGCGACTTTCTGCACATCGGGCAGTCGCTTTAACCAACCAGCTACGGTCGCCTCTTGCGCGGATTCAAAAATTTCTCAACTGTATGCTACGTCATTTCGTGACGTCACGTTCATCGATTTGTTCCTATCATAAGTAGGATACAAACCAACATGGCGAAGTTGCATTCAGCCCAAATGTTGTAATGAATGAACGCGTACGATATTAACTACGTTACTATAGTATAATTTGCTAAGCATAGCTGAATGCCATAGAAATAATCAATAAAAAGTTAGTGCTTTAATGTTGAGAGCAACAGAGAGGAAATGTGTAAACCATCCGCGCACCGACCGCAGTAAGCATTGCTTAACTTCACAATCGATCGATCCGCGCGGGTGCTATTTAGCCACAAGCTCTTCATCTCGTGTAAATGTTGCAGCATTACATAATTGGCCGCAAACGACTTTACGCAACATACTTTTTATGAACGAGATCCCGTTGTTGCGTTCACTTATTATTATACGGTTTCGTGTTTTAATTCGGTCGAGTTTCGATTGAGTAATTTTTGTAGAGAAATTGGCCTTGCTTGTACTTTTATATAATGAGGCATAATTAAGCAGATATTATTATGTTAACGGTAGCAGTCGTAATTAGTCTTGACTTGTACTAAGCAGATTGGCGTCGGTTTCACTGCTACAAGTCCCTGTCTAAAGCTTGGTTTCCACCAAAGCGGAAAAGTGAGGAGATGAGTGAGATGGTCTGCACGTGTGTGTGGTGTAGTTTAAGCGGTCGCCTCGCCGCTCTCCACTACATTGGTGTTGTGGGTTCGATCCCCACATGGGACAAATCTTTGTGTGTTTCGCAATAATTTGCTCTGAGACTGGGTGTGTGAGTTAATGTGTGTATTTGGCCTTGTCATTGGGACCTTGCCATTGGATAGTGTAATTGCTTCTGGCGTCCTATCCAATGTAAAAAAAAGTCATAAACCATAATCCATAAGTTTCAGGTTTCGTTATTTCTACATCTCTCTGGTTAGATTTGGTAAGGAAAACTGATTGGTTATTCAAACACATCTCTACGCTTTGGTGGAAATCGGGCCTAAGAACTTTTGTCTAGCTAGATATTAAGAAGTATTGTCATATTCAAATAATGTCCTTGATAAACGTTTCTATGTTGCTACTATTAAATAGTATGTATAACCATTTATTGTCAGTAATCATGCGAGCGCATTCATGCTAATTTACCACGATATTAGCTTATGGTCAACGCGTGCATTCATTTGATAACGGATGCAGATATATGTTCAATGAGATTATGGGTTAATGTTTAAACAATGTTAGTCATCGTGTGTTTATATAGTAATGAAATAGAGTTTGTAATATTTTAAAGCAAATTTTAGCTTTGCTATGCCCTTTTGTATTTTATTTACCTAATATTAAAGTTAAAAATTAAGAATCCAGCAGGACTCGAACCTAGAACCTAAAGAGGTTCGTCTAACTAAGGTATATATATATACATAAGACGCTGGCATAAAAGAGTTGAGAAATTTAAAGTCTAGCAGCATACGAATCCATAGCTGAATTGGCAAAGCACTTGGGGCGTATACCCAGGGGGTGCAGGTACGAGTCCTGCTGGATTCTTAATTTTTCAACTTTAATATTATAGTTTAGAGTTATTTAGGCCCCGGAAGATGCGCTTGCCCTCAAACGAAATTAAAGAAGTGCACCATTTTTTGTCCACAAACATCTGCCGGCAGTTGCGTAGCATAATATCAAATGATGATGCTCCTCCCTTGAAATACTTGATTTACTACATTTATGTATTTAGTAGATAAATAATAATAACAGGCCCCTCTCTAATACATGTCCCACTGCTGGGCTCAGGCCTCTTCTCATGATGAGAAGGGTTAAGTCCTCCACGCTGGCCACGCTGGATTGGTAGACTTCATACAAGCAGGCATGCAGGTTTCCTCACGATGTTTTCCTTCACCGTTAGCGAGCGTTAATTTATATTATAAATACAAACATAAAAATGTTCGGAAAGACGAATCTTATTGACAGAGGTATGTGCCGTGGGTTCGAACCCGAGACCTTTGACTAAGCAGTCATACGGTCTCCCACTCGGCTATTGCTGCTATTTAGTAGCTACGTAATAGTATTTATTGACTTAATTTCAGGTATCACATACTCGGCGGACTGCCTCGCCTTTTGTGTGATGGCGCACTTGCTGTGGCCGACGCGGTCGGAGCAGTACTTACTACTAGCGCCCTCTGATTATACAGGTACACAACTCATTAAAAAACATTACCACACTTACCGCCGTATCATGGCGCCCAATAGTGTAAAGCTTCGATTGCCTAGGAAAGCGGTGTGGAATAATGCGGCCGTAATATTATTACCGTGACACGATTAATATGTAATACGTTAGGTCGATCACCGCTCTCTAGGAACCCACTACATTTGTTTTACATAGGCAACGTTCTAGTGACGTCATTGTACCGTTATCTTTACGACCGCATTATTCCACACCGCTATGCTAGGAAACCAAAGCTTTACCGCCGTATCATGGCGCTCAATAGTGTAAATGGTTCTATAAACAAACGTGCTCATTTCCATACATTTTGGCTCATTACGGCTGAGTTTGAATTTCGACCAATCAGAGCTTTCAGAAATATCGTCCTTTGACTTGAATTTCATGGCAACACAAGCCCATGTAAATGCACAGAATATGCTAATATGTCACTCCAACATCGGTGGCTATTAGAACCCAGTGAATTTAGGGCCTATTTTTATTATTGTTGGGACGAGGCTTTGGGTGTTCACGTCGACCTCCGTGGGTCTATATCCTTTAGGCCAGTAGCCGCCGTAAATTGGAGCAGAGCAATTTAGGGGCTAATCCCAATACTTAACTTCGACACGGTGCAGAAGTTGACAAAGCTACGTCTCCTAATCTCTTTTCAGAGGTTTCGAATTGCCGTCGCGTCGGATCACAAGACTGAGTAAAAACTCGAAAAAGAATGTGTTTGCACCTGCACCATACTAAAGCCTGCAAAATGATCTTGTCTTTTTTACGGGATATAATCCCACCCACACGCCCACCACTGTGATTCCTGTGACGCCAGGATCTACAGCGGTAACCAAGTGAAAGGCACCGTGCATGACACACGGGCAATCCCAGGGAGAGTTAAAATTGTCTTGGAACCCGCAAAGAATTTAATCAGAAGTATATAGTGATGATCTTGTCTCCATTAAGATTGACAACTGTGAACTAAATGAAATCCATCATTATAATGCCCGCGTATACTTTCATATTCAGTAGCAGCGCTGTCAATTATAGATAAATATTGTTTTTTATCACTTAGTTCCTGTTATCATTTTATCGCTGTATTATCAAGCACTTAATATATTGCACCTGTCAATCATCTTTATGTTTTTTTATTGAAAGTGACCGTCTTTTCTTTTTTATAGGATGGGATTGCAAAGTCTAGGGTCTCGAAAACTGGAGCCCACCTTGTGTATTAATTATTTTTATAATTTATTGAGTGACATTAGTGAACCAATTGTTTTATGTACCTGCCGATGTGAGAAGGAATCATAAATATCATGAAAAAACAATTTGATCGGCGCGATCAAGTTAATTGTCCGTCGATCAGCCAAAGCTATCACAATAATCGATTAAATTGATGGCATCGATCGACGATTAACGATCGATTGGCGTATTAACACCCTTAAAATTGACAAAAAAAGAAGAACATTACATAAAGAAACCCTTTCTAGTCCAAGTCTTTGTAATAATGTTCTGATGCTAGTTTTTAATAACGATTTATTACTGGCTTACAGCGGGCATAGAAGAGCTAGACGAATTTAACGAATCCCCGCACGTGGTGCACAGCGACACAGTGGCGCTCACAGCGGCGGAATGCGTAAACGCTGACGAAGAAGAGGTCATATTCACTCGAGCGCACAAGAACGGGACGGTGTTCTCATAGCAATGTGAGTCGTAGACAGTGTGGCGAGTATGGGAACTCCCCAGAATATGAATTTAACACGATCGTGTATTATCTGAGGCCGTTTTGAGCCGTCAATATGATAAGCAGTGGCGTGGTGTGGACTTATCTAACGGACTTATTTCGTAATGTTTTCTTTATACGCATAGCCATTTGAAGCAAGATTTTAAAGAAAGAAAAAAGAGCAGTGGCGTAACTATAGGGTGGCAGGGGTGGCAAAATGCCACGGGCCCCCAGTCTGAGGAGGCCTCCGGGCCCAAGATGCCACGACCTGGAAAGTATTAAACATAAATTATCAAAAAAAAAAAAGATTTAAACGTATTTATCTAAACATTGAAAATTGTTGACCGGGAAATTGCAAAAATATTGGATTAGACAAGGGGCAAGATAACGAGATTTTTTTTTCCTAAAAATCTTGCATTCTAAGGTGAAATTTGCATTCCAGTACTGAATCACCAGTAAGCGGCTTCAACGTAACGATGTTTACTAGGGCCCCATCCAATATTTGCCACGGGCCCCCGATGGTATAGTTACGCCACTGAAAAAGAGGTATAGTTATCTCAAACGTTTGTCATAAAAAATGTTAATTTCATAGCCTCAATGCTTTGCAATTCTTCTGTCTGAATCCTTAATGCTAATAAGCACGTGCAGCGTTCAAGCATAGCAATTAAGGCAAATTTAAAAAAAAAAAAATACAATCTTAAAAGGCTAGTATCAAAAAGTGACATACACCTATACAAACACTTTTAATCTTTTATCTTTATAGAAAAAATGTTAACACGACGTTTTCGCGAGGCCCATAACATTATTTTCGCGCCATGTCCAACCACGCTACAAAGTACGGCCATTTTAAGAATAATTGGTTTGACATTAGGGTCCCACAGAGTCCTAAATGTCAGCCCCATCAGATGTCGTTGATTGTGTCGACTTAATGTTGTTATGCTTGGAGTAGACGATGCTTCGTGATTTGTAGATAGATAAAAATATCCACAACGAAAAAGATTAAATGAATATTTTGAGGTGTGAGTATGTTTTCAATCACTAGAAAATTATTATGGCCGCTGATTGATACCGTAAAAGATAGTTAAAAAGTATCTGTATATCGTTGGTGACGGTATCCGCACATGATAAATGACGGATGACATCAACAACGTCAAGAAGTGACACATTCGTCACAAATGTCAAAGAGCGCTGAATCGCGATAACGAAGTGTTCAGAGAGAGTGTACTTAAATACCACTTCCAAGACGCTACCGTTGGACAGTGTCCGCCAGGCAATACATCCGAGCCTGGTCGGTGAATCCTCCCTTTGTGGTTAAGGAACACACCCGTTCCTCTACATTGGTGAGTCCAACTACGCACTAGTTACGAATAGAAATTAAATTATTGTGGGTTCGATTCCCACTTAAGACAAATCTTTGTGTGCATGAACATGGGGGTTTGTCTTAGTCTGGGTGTTTCTATGTATAATAAGTATGCATTTACAAAAAGAAAAGTAATATATGTATTAGTATCAGTTATTCTAGTACCCATAGTTCTAGTCCCAAACTAAGCTCTGTTTAGTTTGGGACTAGATGGCGTTGTGTGTGAGTTGTAGAATATTTATATTTATTTATTTATTTATCACAGAATAATTTCGATTCTTGCTTATGTCAGAAATTCTCTTAGTATTAATAAAGTATTCGCATAACTGTGATTGAACTCCTACAAGCTACTAAGCATCGTCTACTTCAAGCTTTATTGATAATATTTATTACAAATTATGAGAATTGACGAACGATTTTTAATCCTCATGTTGATTGTGAATGTTAGTGTGAAAGAGATTTTTAAAATTTATGGATATGTGTTTTAGTCAGAAATTTTAAAGTCACTACTTTGTGTTGTGTAGGTATATTCCTTAATGAAAGTGGTTGATAGCACAAATTGATTGAATTAAGAATATAAGCAGTAAGATGCAGTTTTGAAGTGATTATATTTGAGTGTCAATTATAAAGAAATTTTATTTTCTGAAGACACTAATAAATAAATAAATAAAGAGGATATAAAGGTACAGCTTAATTGCCGTAAAGCCACAATTTTGTCAGAGGTCAATTTTAATTTAAAATAATTGTTTAAATTTAAAAAAAAACGATTTAGTATATTTTTACAGGTGATGGGATGTTTTTTTTTTTGAAAAACATATTTTTTGAAACTTAAACCATAAACAGTTCAGATAAGATTACCAAATTATCAAACTATGATAAAATAAGATAAGATAATTTTTCTTTTGCTAAAATCAATGGTATGTTAAGGTCTTAATATTAAATACATTTTCAGCAATGTTTTGCCATAATTATGACATGCAAATTCAAATTATATAATAATCTCTGTTTTTGATTACTTTACTTTAAAAACAAATAAAGAAGTATGTTTTCTTGAATTAGTGATTGACATTGTTGCATTTACGGCGATCAAGCTTCAGTACATACATATTGTGCCAATGGTTGAACGAAATAATTCTATATAAAGTGAAATGAACATACCTATAAATATAAGTGTATTCGTAATCATTGTGTCTTTGTGAAAAATGTCTGAATTTACCAAATATATTTAAGAAAAATGGGTGTTAACAAGCGCTGTTAAAGTTATATGTATTACTTGTATATATTACTCAGTTCTGATACAATGTTCTGGTATTAGTTTCTATTGATACCACAAGTTATTTTTAAATTTATTTAAAATAATGGTTCATTAACCTTCAGTATACTATACATCGTTGTTTTACCATACAATTTCTTACCATACAAAGTGGAAAGCCTGAAAGGACCTACAGAAAAGGTCCGGCTACCATGATTATTGACCGTGCCACACTTTTTCCACTCAGTATCTTTATCTATTGGTAATAGCAACGATAATAACGGTGTATCGTTTATCGAAACAATAAACTCTCTATTCGAGATTGTACCTGATAAAGTTGCAATGATAAATATATTTTTATTAAAACTGACGTGAGTTTGTAACATTATTAAAATTATGAAATACGGGTGTTACTCACGTAATGTTGGTATACTTGGTATACGTCGCGCCTGAGTCGCAGCCAGTCTTGCACTCTCTTGATAATGCCTAGACATATAGGCGAAACCGCGGTCGACTAAATAGACCAACATTACGTGAGTAACACCCGTATTTCATAATTTTAATAATGATAAATATAGTCATCTGTTCCATCGGAGACACCGTCGCTTTAGCGGTTTGCTAAAAGAAAATAGCACTAACGTTTGTGATAATGTCCCCGACTGTATTTAACTTCCGTATCAGATTATTCTTATGAAATAAACAATTATTTGAAGGTGCTTCATGACTGCGAGCATTCGCTTATATTGTAGTGTTGTCTGCACGTGTGGTGTAGTGGTTTAAGTGGTCGCCACGTCGCTCTCCATTGCACTGGTGTTGTGGGTTCGATCGACATGGGACAAATCTTTGTGTGATTCGCAAACATTTGTTCTGTGCTTGTGTGAGTGAATGTGTGCATTTGGCCTTGTTTCGGGACCATTGGATAGTGTAATTGCTTCGTTCTATTTAATGTAAAAAAAATATCCAAATTTATTGTAACGGGCGAATTGATGCACCAGCTCTGCACAATGAACTGGTTCGGCACGTCCCCGTAGTAGCTTCGTAGTAGAAGTCATCGGCGGTTTGCCGTGCCACCATGTCGTACTGCTGCTCGCGTCACTTCTCCAATACCACGCGCACTTTTCACTCTCAACAATCTCATGGACTCCAATCCACAAATTGATATATTTTCAAATGAATAAATGATTGGTGTTATTGCAACAATTTGGTGAATGTCAGTAATATGTTTTTATAAATTGTGATTAATATAATTGGCTCCTGTAGCCGTTTTTATCAAATAAATAAACGTTACAGATCGAGTATTACACTAATGAGGGAGTAGAACTGAGCATTACACTAGTAACTTTGCTCATTTACTTACTTGTCCTTCCTAAGGTTGCCTGTAAGAAATTGCTTATAGCGATAAGGCCGCCCATTGTGCAACATAATTTTCAACTTTCATTGCGTGTTACATTACATGTTACGTTACAGCAGTCTGTACCTGGCTTTATATGGTACATTGCGACAATGCGGCAGGCAAATTATTTCGTTACGCATTACATTACATATTACAGCAGTCTGTACCCGGCTTTACATTACAAGCGAATGCTCGCGGTGTGTAAGCATCTTCAAACATAACCTATGTATCATAATCCATTTAGTATACAGCAAGGCATAATCTTATGAAGAAAATATTGATACATTTTGTATACAAATTGTATTGAATGTAATTAAAAGATTTGTGTGCAGTGACTTTTGAAAATGTTTAAGTACAATTAGATCTCAAATTGATGTTATTATGTCGTTTTTTATACCGGCATCTGAATATATTTTTATTTTTATCAATGTATAAAATTATTTACTATTATTGTAACATTTGTTACGGACGGGGAGGATATCGATGAACATGGATTGTCAATACCACGCATTGGACTGTATTATGTACAAACGGCAATACATCAAGCTAATATTTTGTAGCATTTAGCTATGCTTAGCAAATTATACCAAAAAACGGTTGAAAATATGGGACCGGCAGGATTGGCACCTGCGATGTTCTGCACACCGGGCAGCCGGTTTAACCAGCCAGCTACGGTCGCATCTTGCCAGAACCTTAAATATCTCAACTGTACGTTATCACGTGACGTCACGTTCATCCATTTGCACCTGTCATTCAACCGTTTCTTAGTATAATTTGCTAAGCTGTAAATGCTATAAAAATAATCAATAAGTTGAAATAACCTACGCGTTCATTCTTTACAACAGTGCTGAATGTAATTTCGCCATATTGATTTGTATCCTACGTGACGTCACGAAATGACGTAACATACAGTTGAGAAATTTGGGGTCCTGGGGGTGACCGTAGCTGGTTAGTTTGGCCCGGAGTGCAGAAAGCGCAGGTTCAAATCCTACCAGTTCCATAATTGTTTCAACTGTTTCTTGTTATAATACATTTCCAGTGTAAGCTGGTTTCGCATTGCACGGAAAGCGTATACAACGCGAGCTTATAAAAGAAATGTATAGCTTAATATGTTGGCTTAGCCGTGTCCTCAATCGCCTTCCACGTTCATAAAAATCCTTCCCGTCAGATTAATATTCGTCTAGTTATTGTGTACTAGTTTTAATTGCCGTCAAAGTTAAGTAGTTTAGAACAAAATGGATCTATTCGAGATATTAGTCGAAAAACTAACTCTTACTCAATCATTACTGAACGGTAGATTAGTCTAACCATTCTGACGTTTACAAGTAAAACGGTTTATATAAAAAAAAAACGACGCCTGTGTTGAGGGGGTGAACTCAAACATTATATTTCATACACGCAGAGCGCACCCCATAAATCAGAACAAATTGTACCTGATCGTGGCTTTGAACCCAGACTGAACAACTCGCAATGTAAATAATATTTAATTACATAAATTCATGATAGATTTTAAAAATCATAGTCTATAAAAGTTTCAAGGAACAAAAGCAAATAGTATTGGTTTGGAAATATATTCATCCTATATTGACAGGTATTCTTGATGATGCCTGATATAAAATTGATAAATAGTAAATTATAGTAATGATTCGAGTAAGAGGTAATGTAACATTACTTTAGCAATTGTTAGGCCCAAAATAATTGATAGCTACATCTCAAAAACGTTAGTAATTATAGATTGTTTTAACATCTTTGAGATCACACAGCTTGACAAACGCATTATAAAATATTTTTTATGCTTTTTACGTAAAAAATCGTGTCAATATAGCGTAAGATTAGAAAAGCTAGTACATGTCAAGTTTCTATAGTTATATTTATTATCTATGTTATTTATTTTGTCGCCATAGTCGAATAAATCGCTGAATTTATGTTTGTGTGTGTTTAGTAATAAATACTGAGTAGATCGGAAAATGTGCATAGAGTTCAGGCTCAATTGCGGCTCGTTCAAAAACTTTACATTATTTTTTACGGTTTATTAATCTCTAGTTCTTCTGTTTTTTAACGAATGTAGCAATATAGCTTTAACCAGCCCACCTTTAGTACCAATTTCACCAACGTGTTAAACTCATTTTGACGTTAAACTACAGCTTTCAATCTCTGTATAAGAAAGAGTGAGAGAGACTCAGACTAAAAACTAATATGGACACGAAATGAACGTAAATATCTATGCAAAAGGAGTTAAAACGCAGAAGGGTAGATTTTGCCGCGCTAGTATCAAATCATAGGATTGACAACTAGTTTTATATAACGTGTAGGACCGGCGTTCTTCCACATTGGGCAGTAGAGGATGCCTGACAATGACGCCTCCGGTTGGCTTGTTACTCTAAGGCACTTGTCTCACCGGCAACGATTAACGAGTAGAGCTAGAACTAGAAACGAGTTAGCGAGACACGGGGAGCGAGTGCGTAGTTCCGATATTTGTGTAGCTCGGCTATAAGCGAGTGCTCGCCGGCAGTGTGAACAGTCAGCGATCAACTGTTTGTATATGCATCTCTTTTGTTCACACGGAAAGTATATCTATTGTACGTTTCTTGAGCGAGAAAATAGCCGATAGTTAGTCGTTTTCTCGTCGTTGGTGGGACAACTGCCTAAGGTGAGAGATCAAAATACGGGTTTAAAACTGCAGTTTAAGAAGTTGGCGAAATTGGGATTTAGTCAAGTGTCAACTTCTTCGTGACAATGGGTTGCCGATTTTATTATTAATATAAGTGGAACAGCGCTCTCATATCGACATGCATTAACTTATCCCTTGTGCATGTGGTAGTGCATTGCAGTTTATAGACATCTTTAAGGATTATTTCAGTGTTAAAAATGTCTGGAAAACTCATAATTACAAGGAAAAGCGATGGCACTTGGCACTTGCTTCTTTCTATTACCTACAAACTTTCATTTTTGTATTTTTTGTACTGGTCTACTTAAAAAGATCCTAAATAAAATAGTTTTACATTCACAGATAGAATACATTTAGTATTGTATCTGTTAGCAACAACTAACAGTTTAGTGAAGTGCGACTAGTTTAATTATTTGGTTTATGTCATATCCAAAATAGAGAAATTTGTTACTTATTTCCGTAATTATGTAAAAATAGAAAATACGGGGTGTTGATTTTGAAGTTAATATTTTAACCATTGTCTGTTGCTGTTTTTATTTTTTTGTTTACTGCATTGGTTTAATTTAAAACAAGCACATTAGATGAATAGGTTTTTGGGAAACAAAACAGACGAGATTTCAAGTATGAATAAATCAATACCCCGGTATATTTATTTTTATTTTGGTAAATGAATATAAATAGTTGTCAAATTGTACCTAAATATAAACCGAACTATTGTGTCTAAAAAGGACAAAACAAAGCTTATTTTTTTAACGAATTTTAATGTGATTTATTGATTAAGTTCTTAAATGAAATGTCTACTTATTATTTAATTTTTACGTTCGAAAATAATTTCACATTTTTTATGTACTGATATTGAAAACATGCAAAACGTTTTTCAGCCGTATTCGTGGTTCAAGTTAGCACTCACTTGTGGAATAAGAGATTTAACGTGTGACTTCTAACAAGTGCGTAATAACCATAATTTTAATATGAGTATATCTACAATCTTACTTTTACTTTACCAGAAACCTGAAAATCGTTTCTTCAGAATCAGTGACAATATTAAACCCACTAGCTATCAAAATTGTTAAAACACGTTTTTCTTACAAATGGAACATGCCCAACAGTCAAAATATAATGGCGAAATTGGTATTTTTTGGTTTTTTTTTTGAAAAACTAGTGAAATGTAATTTGTACAAACTGTTTGCAGGGTTTTGGTGAAGTAAAAGTAAGATAAAACGAATTAACCTTTACATTGGACATTTTACACCATGATCATTTTGAAGCATAGACATTTTACCTGTGGTTCTTATTGCATGTGCTCTTTTTACATAACTAAATTGAAGTTTATCAATGCGAGTTATTTAAAAAGTCTTTGTGAACAGGCAATAGTGGAACGTTATCGTGTTGTTTTCTATGTTAATAAGTTTTAATTTGCTGGACTAATACGCAACAGGTAACATGAATTCAAAAATAATGTTTCAATGCCAATGTTTAGTTCCTCCACATTCGTACGTAGAACCACGAATATATCTGAAAAGCATGTTTTCATGTTCACATTTTTATACCTTATTTTGTTACTGTTAGATATTATTTTAATAAGTACATGAATCCGTTTACCCAAAAGTATTGTTCTTAATTACGCCACACTTTTTACATTTTGTGTAAAATCCACTTTTTATACGTAGTGTTATACAGTTTATTCTTAAGCCTTTGTAGGTGTAAATTGAATGTAAATAAATTTTCTTATCATGTATTTTTCGTTTCATTTACTTACTTTAATAGTCCTACCATAGGCGGATTTAAGGGGTTTAAACCCTCTCTCCTCACTCCACCGAAATGTTTAAGATTAAATAAATTGACTAAAAAAAATTGGCGATACAACATAATACATTATAAATAACATCATTATCAAATATGTAACCGGTAATTGGTGGGCATTTAGATAATTTTATACGAATATAATGATGTGGTCATTCAACGTTCACCTAATCGATACGAACGTGTTTTACCTAACTATAATTATCATTCAGTGGGCTATTTCGTCTATGGAATAATAAAAGACAGGTCTGCCTAAATATAGATAAACTGATCATGTGAAAAATGCACTGCCTTTAGAAGGGTTGTTTATTTTTAAAACCTTGTAGCGCCTAGAACTCGTTAGTTTTGCAACACGAACGTAAGGGTGTACTTATCCCTTTAAGTATTACACTCAAATGTGAGAAGCCAGACTCAGCTAAGGGGCAAAGCTCATAGGTACTAATTGTGCGACGAAAGGTGAATGTTTTCTGAAACATTGTTGTATAAGATGAATGCTATTGTTCCTGCAGGCGTTGACTAAGTCTCTCAACATACTCAATGCAAATGGTAATGGTAAATACCCAGTGCCTTAGTAACCCCTAAGTCCCACAATACCCAGTAGCGTGCCTTGGCGGGGCCAGCTTGATTTCTCACAAAAGAAAAAAAGTTTGCAAAAAAATATATTTATTTATCATAATTATCTATGTCACTTTAATTTTTACAAACAATTCAAATTAAATATACACTTTTCTTGCCTTTTTTACGGCAAACTGATTTATTAAATAATTTATAGCTGATGATGACTTTAGTTTTTCTAAGTTTGTTTCTGCCTCTATAGACAATACTTAGAGGTCTGACAGACGTTCATGACCCATCGACGTTCGTAGGTTTTTTTTTTTTACTTTCTTACTTAGGTACGCACCTAAGGGGCCCCGTATAATTAATACGGCAAATACGGTGGTACTACGCCCCTGACTATATCTAGGATATTGTGCTATGTTTGTGTTTATTAACAAGCTAGGTATGCCTAAAATTCATCTCTACGTTTGGTTCGTAAGGAAGGTAGACGGTATGAAAAATTAAACAACGATTGCCAACAACAATAATTTATTTTCCCACACACTAAGTACATACATCATTAAAAAATTCAAAGCTAGCAAAATGTAAGGAGAAATAAATTATACTTACTACGCCCGCAAACAGGTAATGGGATGGAACCTTGTCAAAAGCCACTTGTATTGTATGACTGTCAACTGAGAAAATGTCCCATCGCGCGGTGTCATGCGAATGGAAGCAATTAAATTGTTTGCTTAAAAAATTCTATTCCATTACCAATTAGCGGGGATTATAACAACAAGTACAAATAAATACATTGAATGAAATTCCTTAGAGAGACCAAGTACGTACATAACATAGGTACACATTTTACGTCATTATTAGGAAATAATAATACTTATCACGAATACAGAACATTAAATAAATAATATCGAATACTGATCCAGTTGTCGCTTTTTTTAAATATGAGTCAGTAAAATCATGGAACTTCAGCTAGGTATAATTTCGCTAAAAACAGGTTCCAAAACCAAGTAATATGCTTCGATTAAGGTCAGAAAAAAAAATGCACCGGAGGATTTTGTTCAACACAACCTTTTTTTAGGTATCTATACGTTTTGGTGCGTGACTCATCTTTCAAATTAATTATAAAACAATACTACTAACACTAAACGCTTTTACACTAATTATTTTTCCCATGTGGTTAGTGTGAGTGACTACAAGCCCCTAATTAATTGGAACGCGTTGGCAAACCTATTCACACAGGAGTGCCAGTTGTTTACTTGTTAGCGAGTGCCATCTAGTTAATTAAGGTCAAAAGCATGTAGAATGCCCTTCGATAACAAATTAATTACAATTCATTTTTTTTCAGAACAAGTCGCACACATTTTAAAAGCTGTGAAGTTGCATGTTTTCACCAAAATCTATCGTCTATCAGTCGGAATGTAAACAATATAAAAAAAAAACAATCATGAAAAATCTCATTGACGTGTTTTATAAATAAATTTAGTTTTATAATCCCACTTCTATCACATACTTTGGCAGTTTAGTAACATTTCGTCTGCCACTAATTTCTGCTGACGAGCAGATTTTTTCCTAGCGCTTCTTTTGAGGTCGATCATATCATATAATTACAACTCAACTGTCTGCCTCGAGTGGGACGTAATCAGTCTGTGTAGACACAAAATAAGAAAACATTCCAGAAAATGCAACCGGATCAAAGATAACATAACAAACATTGTTCTTAAGGAAAAGAGCTCAGAAGGACCACATGCCCCGGAGATGCTTTGTCATATTATAAACAGCCATAAACAGGTCAATGTAACGGAAGCTCTTATGGATTATGTCTCATTTATTCATGACTGATGTGATTTAAAAGATAAAATTGCCATTAACCAGATCTCTTATACTAATACGTGCATTATGATTCTTAAGTTATCAGATCTCTGTAAATATGTATTATTAGATGTTAGTTATTGAGTTATGATTATAAAGGTACCTAGTAGATAATAGGAGTCTCGTAAGTGTTGGAACGAGGGAACCGCTAGTCATCTTGCCGAGAAATGAAACAAATGTGACCAGAATCCATAAAATATTGAATATGAAAAGGAAGACTAAACAAGAGGACGGATTGTGCTGCAAGGTAAATGGTGAAAATATTTGATTGAAACGATTCAGTAAGTCTTCATAATGTTCAATATCTGTCTGATCTTACAACGAAACGAACGAACTTTGCTAATGTAGTGTTCTCACTCAATAGAGCTGAATTTAAAACCGTCATGGATAACGAAGGAGCTTGTTTAAAAAATCAGCCAATAGTTATATAACTACTTAAATAAAAAACTCAAAATGTAGAACCAAACTAAGAACGTCTGAAACAGCAAAATTATCCGTCCATGACTTATCCGCTGGCATTCTATAAATTATTGGTGGGTTATGATTAAACGAAATACTATTCGATATCTTATAAAACGATACATATTGAAACCCAGCTGGTTAGATAACCGTATCTACTCTCTCAACGCATAACGCAGATGAATCGGATTCGCGTAAACAAAGGCAATGGAAGAATGGGCATCAGTTTTCTATTCTAATACCAATCGATACTCAGTAGGTAGTAGGAAACGAACTAGCCGATGAAATGGATGATCGTTCGAACGTAAAAAGTAGAACAGTTCTGCAGAGCTATATCTATATATTGATGTATCTAGTGACCACTGTACTAGACGGGTCCACATTACAATTAATAAAAAATTACTTTATATTTTTTTTATAATTATTGTTGTTCATATTTTTTTATTAATATCTTCGAAATTATTAAACTTGAATTGTAAATACAAATATATGAAAAACATAATTAGGATAAACGATGTGTATGAAAAACAATATGCATTCCAAGAAGAAAAATGTATGAAGAACAAATTTGTACTTTATATTTTATGAAGAAAAATGTATGAGAAGCTAAGCACACCCGTACTAGATACATCAATATAATATTATAGCGAGCGGCTCATTGCGGTCGTCCAACACTATTGGAAATATAGTTCAAACTTTTCAACTACAGACATCTGTGACATCGATAAGATTGCTCAACATTTAAGTTTAAATCCATTTACGACTCATGAACACACCAATAGCAGTATTGACTGAGTTTTCGTTCTTGGATTATACATTCAAAACTGGTTTAGAAGGCATTATATGAGATAAAATAATAATGAACTTTTGTCCAAATTACATCGCGATTTTTATTATCATATACTGAAAAATAAACAAATTCCACTTCAAAGAATCGAAAGAAGTTGAATTTCAACCTGATATCTGGTTAGTGATACCGTCAAAGTGGCTTTACAATGTAAAGAAACCTTTCAAAGTCTTATCTAGTTCAGCCAGGCTTAATACGTTATCATAACGAGATTTAAAATATAAATCAATACTAGATCATACCGGCACATGAATGATCTCTTCTGATCTTCGCTAATGCATCCGATATTCATACCCAAGCAGATTATGCAGTATCTATCACGATGCAGTTCGAACAAAGTCCATACATTGTGTGGAACAATAGTGTCTAAATATTTCACATAGACTCAGTAGCCAAGATTAAACGCAATCTCGTCGAACATCACGTTTGCTCGTGAAGATTAATGTTTAATGATTGCACATGGTATCTTCTGCCGACACGCACGCTTAGCTATTTATGTACCTTAATAGCTTTTTGATAATAAACAAATACATCATACTGTTCAACAGTTTATCCACGCTCAGGGCTTCGGTTTTGTACCAAACGACTAAATTTAGATGGGTATAGAATACCCGACCTCGCATGAAGCCGCACAAGGAAGTGCTTACAGGTTGCAGTTATACCACGTTATACTCAATACTACCTTTATCTCTACACATACAGGTTTATGCGGCAATGAACTTATTGCAAATACACGAGAGCTGTGTGGCGCGAATCATTGCCATACAGGAAAAATATACAGTTATACACGTTGAAAAATTATACATCACATTGTACAGAATACAGAATATATTTGACTACGAAAATAGATAATCATGTTAATCGAGAATATCATGCGATATGAAAACAATATATTTTGTTACGCTTGTACATTTTTTACATATTTTCCTGTAATATAATATTGACTAAAAGTGATATAATAATTTACTATCTTATAATTGCTGACGCAATTTACTCAAATTTATAAACCAACGAGAGTTAAATATACGGGGTGGATGCGACATAGCGACATTTATTGAAACCACAGCTTCTATACATGGTAGGTATCAATTTCCACCGGATAGAAATTCTCTGGCGAAAAAAAAAAATCACGTTCTCCGAACAATTTGAACATTGCGATCGTGCAATTTGTTCGGAAGACGTGGATTTTTTTTTTCGCCAGAGAATTTTTTATCCGGTGGAAATGCATACTGGCCATGTATAGAAGCTGTGGTTTCAATAAATGTCGCTATGTCGCATCCACCCTGTATATTTGAAATCTTAAACTAAATAATTTATAAGAACACTAGACAATATTATAAATATTTAAAATTTACATTTAATCAGTAATTAATTTTAAAAATTTTCATAACAATAGAAATATCTCTGAAACAGGAATGTACATATAAAGATTATACAATTTTATTTTTAATAGATAAGTAATAATTTAATAATTAATATAATTTACTTATTAATGTTCATCGAGAACTCAAACGGTGAACTAGAAAAATAATTTTTATTATCTGGTTTTAATATCAACAATTTATAATTTCAATATTAAATTGAACGACGATATTGCCTTTTATATTTAACTTATTTGTAACACGTCCTTGTGACATGTTTCGACATTTAAGTACTTAAAAGATCATTAGTACAATACGGACTTAAAAGTTGTTGATCATTAATCAGTTACATCCAGCAGAATCGCTTGGCCTGGGAGAAATACAAAATACTAGACAACTTACAGAATATAAAATTTAATTGAATTATTTTTTTATCCAGTAAAATTTTCGCGCACTCGCTTAATAATATGCAAAAATCGATAGCATATCTATATTATAATTTTCTAAGAAGTCTACAATGTCCATCCCTCAGGCTTTGGCTAATACATCGATACTAGAATAAGTCACAGCCTACTACGGTAATAGAACAATTAGTTCAGAAGCACAAGAGATTCTTTCACGTTAGAGACGTCTTCATACTAAATGAATCGTACGCAATGCTGCTGACACCACGACACCGTAGTCAGGTTGCGACAGAGCGTGATATACTGAACAATGTATTTCAAACTAACGTACAAATAAATAACAAAATATTTAATATCATTAAAACTAAAATTCATCAGAATGCCATGGTTCTCATTAATAGATCAAATGCTAGCATATATCTAACAACGACCATAACCTAGCTAAATTAATTAAAGTAACCAAATATCGTAGAGATAGCAGTTACAAATTAATCTGTAACTAGTTTCTGTCGATACAAGAACAAAAAAAACATTAACAATATATAAGTTATGTATACAGCCGAGTAATGTATTGCCTAGTTATCTGACGTAAGGCATAGCACGTTCGTGAAATTCTATTTCGAGATTCTCATCCGCCAAACATACTATCATAATTATACTGACGTAAGTATTTCCTTTCAATCTGTTTACAGTATTTTCCATTTTAGTACACAAGAAGCCTTTACATTTATATTTTTTATAATATTAATAAGTTTTACCTTACAAAACATCATCGATAAACAATTGGAGGTCCACGCCTTTTCAAAAATATTTTTTAAACCTTACAATCGACAATGTATTAATTATAATCCATACCACGATTACTTTAAATATAAATGTCCATGTGTAAATTTAAATAATTCAAATTGAATTGAAAACTATGTGCATATAAATGCCTGCCCTCAGAATACCAATAAGCTTGGGCCAAAGGAGTTTAATTCTAGGACGAGATGATATTAAATACGAAGATATTAGGTACATTAAGCACTATCCTATCACATACACCGTCTAACCCGAGGAAGAGAAAGCGCTTTTAAGGAATACTATTAGATAGCTACCAGGAGCTTAGATTGCATTAACGACGATTGCGTGAAGTTGTCCCAGTTGTGCCACTAACAGGGGCCAGCAGTCTGCGCGGCACCAGAAGACGAGCGTTCCCTCTAGCAGGCCTCGTAGCTCCAGGCTGCTTCAGATCAGCTAAGTGCAAAGCGTAGCCGTCGTTTAAGGTCGTTGCCATATTAGTGTATTTCTTACTTATACGCCCGATAGCATATATTTGCTTCGGACCTAAGCCACAGTTATTATAAACAGTTATATCTTTGCCTGATCCGTACGCTGCGTAAAAAATAATCCCGTGTTCATTTCTAAGACTGTTCAAATGTGCTGACTTGTGTCCTAATGGATCAGTTGAGAAACCTTCAGAAAAGAACACTAAACCATGAGGAAAATTATGTTCAGCTAGCCAGGATATAACTTTTCTCTGTTGCATATCTGGCCTTCCGGTTATGTAGAGGATCAGATATCCGAGATCTTGCCAAAAACGTACAACATCAACCGCTCCCGCTCTTACTTTGGGATCCCTGCCAGTAACCGAGACACTAGCCGTGAATGATCCATCAATACTAAATACGACACATTCTGTTTGTGGCGGCACGACAGCCAGGTGGAAATTACAACTAGTGTGATCGCCTCGTACCACAACTTTCACTGGGTAAATACCACAGCCCACACTTTGTCGATCTGATAACGTGTGAGAAATTCTGCCGGTTTTGTCAGTGACAACAGTAGCCACTATAGTCCACTCTCCTGCAGGAGGATCCTTCATCATATAGATGTCGGCTTTCTCGCCAGTTAACGTAATCATGTCCAATGGTCCATACATGAACCGAGCAACAAAAGTTTGAGGACATCCTTCCTTGACAACAACGTCGTTAGCTCGATGATTTGCTGCTACATTCTTCAATTTAACTGATGTCCGTTTTCTCATCCATTTTTCTCTCTCTTGTCCAGGTTTAAACATAGGACATTCCTTGTCTTCTGAGTGCCCATATAAAGCCAGGTCGAAATGTCCAATTTGTCGTAATATGAAAGCTATTACGTCAGAACTTTCCCAATAGCTAGCATGGAATAAGTGAGGTAAAGCGTTTGTAGGAAAATTAGTTAAACCTTCTGGACAATATAAAGCATAGTCTAATCTTTTAGATCCCCACCATTTCTGTTGCAAAGCGTTCATTGTTATTAATGGAATGTTATCAACTAAACCACTAACTGTACTTTGCACTGATACTTCTGAAAGTCGCCTCAAAATCGGAGTTGGCGGCATTTGCAAATGATCACCGAATAGTTGTGGATGGCTTTGGATCAATTCCATTAAATGATAAGGCTGTCCATTACCTAAAGGATATTTTGTATATCTTGCAACATTTATAGGCGGTAAATTGGTAAATCGAGCTGATAACAGCGGTTCCAGTCTGGATCCAACAGGGTCTGTAGGATGAAACAAGTTGAACACTTGTTGTACAGGTGGTTTTATGATGTCACGAACTTTATCGTCCGAAATTTTCCTTGAAGCTAATATAAGTGACAAAGGACTACCAAATGTAAAAAAGTCACCTACATCGAATTCAAATTTAACGTGATTATCGCTTGTTGAGGACGAACGTCTTCTTGGTGTTGGTGCTTGTAAATGCGACTTATTTAAGTAATGTGGTTCCATAGGATCATTTGGAATAGTGATTTCCGTGTCCAAAATGCTAATTTCGCTGTCATGTCGCGATTGATATTGAATTGTTCGAATAAGAGCGTCATAGGCTAGCACTGAACCCATGCTATCTCCAACAATACACACTTGTCCATTAAATCCTTTGCCATCTTCTGATTTCATAAATTCATTATAAACAGAATTTGCAGAATTTATAGTTTTAGTTACAGATTCTGGATAGTCAGGCGATGTTGTAGCAATTAAGGGAATAGCACCAATAGGTATGAGATCATTGGTTAGAGAAGGGGTTTCAATGGTTGATGGTGAACAATCAAAGCTATAAGGACTCAAGGTTGATAAAACTCCAAGAGCTTCTGTACAAATAGACGGACATGAGACTAGTTTTATGGCAATATGACCTACAAGTGTTGGATAGTGTTGGCGCATCACAGACTCAAAAGCTCCTTTAAAAGTTGTTACATCGGACTTTTTTGCTGTCATATCAACATTTGCATCTAAAACACTTCCAGCATGGAATACTAAAATTAAAACGGTGGTTGGGCAGGAGCTGTGCACAGGTGTCTCAGGACATCCATCAATGCTATGATGACTTTGTAAATTTGGCACTCTTCGGGAGCCTCTCTCTGAAGTGACTCTTTTTAAGAAAGTGGGATTAAATATACTATCATCTTGACTTTGATCTCCTTGTGTTGTTGGTGAGATATCTATATCAGCTTCATCAAGAGAACACATTGAAGACCACTTGTTAAATGAAGACTCACAATCATAAAATTCATCCTCTGAACCAGTCTCAGTTTCTGATTCCCTGACAAGGGTTTCCATTCGCCAATTAGCTGCTTGTGCCTGCAAGCTCTTGATTGAGCCTGATGATGAAGATCTAAGATTTGTTTTAGAAGAAGTCTTATGTACAGAAGGTGGTGTACCTTCTGGAGTTAAATGTTTTTGTACTCTTTTTTCTGCAATATTTTTCTTAGTTGCTACAGGTGTTATTACATCTTCATTCTTTTCTAAACTGCACATTGTAGCTGCAAGAGACTTGGAATTCTCTTCTGATAAGTCTTGTTCATCACTTGTATCGCCCGCCATCTTCTTCTGCAAGGCTAGTTGAGTCTGCCTTTCAATTTCTCTTATGTCTTCCATTGTAAGACCATTCCATTCATCCTGCCATGCCCATGCTTGCCTGTGAGCTCGTAACATTGTTTTTCTTAAAGCCACATCATGGATGAATTTTTCTAGTTTAGTTTGCATCCCCCAATATCTGAATTCTACTTTACAGAGTTTGTAGGCACACATCAGAGATTTTCCACTTGGCGTCGGCTGGGACTTCCCTTGCACATCTTGCCAGTACTCATCCAACCAATTATCAGTAAGGGGACCTCTGTTACATTTTTGGGACACGAATAATTTTGGATCTTCCTCTTTTACATAATCAGCACCATAAAGCTGATCTTTACAAACATCAATAACATCAACTACTCTACTTTTGTAATCACTTCCGGTTAAGTTGAAGACATTTTCTTGGTGGCCGTTGTCAGCAAAATAATAAGTTTCTATTTCTAATGAGAACTTTTCAACGAATGGACAGGTGTATCTCGTTTTAGTGTACGGATAAGCATTCCAAGCTTCCTCAGATACTGTTAAGGCAGATTTTGGAAGTAAGCTTTTAAACCATCCAGGTAAATGACTACCAACATGATAGATTTTTTGAGTGTACTGACCTTTTCCTCCAGGGCCATCCTCATATGGTTCATTAATGAGGATCTCCACTCCACTACCCTCACCAGAACTCTCTTCTCTACTCTTCTTAGCTATCATATAAAGTTGGGCGATACGGTACTCCTCTACCGTAAGTGGTAGAGGTATTCTATACTCCTTTATCAGCATGATGGTATTCTACTACTTGTTTTTGATGTGAGTGAACATATTCTGAAACAAAGAGATTATAAAACAGTGATATTATGCCATGTAATAAGAAAGTATTTGGAACCATGCCATCTCATACCAAAGTCATCAAAATATTTGTCTACTTCCTTGTTTACTGATCTTTTGATTTATATGTATTTTATTTTTATTTCATTTTGATGTATAACCAAAACTTTAAAAAAATGCTTCATATATTTGGACTACCTGTCTACCTATATCAGTATCAGATATAAGAACAATTTAACTAAATACTATATTTATTTTCAAATCCATCGCAATTAATTGGATTGCCTTATTATGATAACAAAGATTAAGCACTAACCCAGATAACTTTGGGGCAGTCGCTGTTAGAATGATAAAGGTAATGACTGTAAGCGCTTATTTTTCTCGTAAGATAATATTAAATGTCAAACGTAGCTTATTAGACAGTAAAACTGTAAGAATACTACGTGTCTATCTCATTAAAATGAAAACGTACGTTTGAAAACAATTTGTCTGAGATTATTTAGCGTAATTGAAAAAATATCAGCTTATCAAGAAGCCACAGAGAGTAAGAAAATATATTTTAAATTACCTTAGCAAATCAGAAAAGGAGATCCTCACATATTTTTACACTGTACACAGCATTTTTAATTCATTAATTTTTACAAAACGCATCCAAGAGCTCCAAGATATGGGAGTACAGATGAACTTTGACATTTTCGCGAGCGTAATGTCAATATGGCCTAACTGCCATTCCTTTTCATGATAAACACAACCATTGTGGTCTCACAATAGAAACAATTGGAACATTGCACAACGAAGGCAACTGTCGAATGCAACACCGTATAATTTCAACACCTTAAATACGTTTTATTAATATCATACTATTTCACAAACAAAGCGCAACATTGAATCCAGTCTTTTGCTAGTAAAATAAATAAATATACGTTGTATGTATAAACTATGACCGAAGTTTGTATACCTATGTGCGCGATCGTGGATTGGAACGCTGTTGATTCTGCGTAGGTATAGTGAGGCCGTATTTGTAGTCTTTCCATTCTAGCTGCTGTTCGAATGAATAGAGTGATAGACATAATAAGTCAAATCAGAAGGATAAAGTGGTCTCTCATCATGTGCCCAACGGCAGGACACATGATGAGAGGTCATAAGAAATGGAGCAAAATTGTGACAACATGGTACCCTAGGGGTGAAAAAGAAAAGAGGCAGATCACTGAAAAGGTGGGATGATGACATAAGACAAGTAGTAGGTGTCACATGGAATAGTCCAAGATCCCAGAGCTGACAGACATAACTTATTTTCACACGGATGAAACCTGAAGTTTTCAGTAGCGTCTCGTGTGCCTTGAATACCTACGCGCTTTATGTAACTTGCCGAGTGACACCTGGGCAGGTACCAGGTGAGAAAGGTAACTAAAAATAAGAGTTATTTAACTTAAATTCACATGGCTGATTTTTACATATGTCATGTAGAATATTATTTTAAAGTAATATCATAAGTGCCAGACACTTTTGATGGACCAGAGCTTTTGCCAGACGCTTTTAGGCTACCCAAAAAAAAATGAACTTTACTTATTTTGATGAAATTAAATCTCAAATGATTGTCACGATAATTATGATGTATAAAAAATATATGCTATAAACTTATTTACTTTAATATTTATTAATTATTTCCTTGTTAAAGTTAATTTTGTTGAAATAAAGATGCAAAAAACTCAGATTAAAAACAGTAAAAGTATTCTTTGGACATTGTTTTTTTTTACTTTGAGGCGCATGCGCATAGTGCTCTCACCCTCATACTACTAGCTGAATATTTTTTGTCTTAGGGGATGTTTGGTCACTCTGATTTGTCTGACTGATTGAATATAACTTTTAAATAAATACTTCAATAACATATTGAATAACAAAAAAAAAACCGACTTCAAAAAGTAGGTAAACTAAAAAGCAAAAAATAAATTTACTTCGTACAAAATAATACGTTTTTTCATTAAGTTAAATATAAATTATTAAATAATTATTTTATAATTCTGAAGTCGGTGCCAAGTAAAAGCTATAAGAACCTTTCTACAATATCAATTTACAGTACACACAATAAAGGGAGGCGTAGTCGTGCTAGTGCGCGGTCGCCCAGTATTGGTACTTACCACAGAAATATAACTAATATTCAGTCAGAAAATAGTTGTTAGAAAGATTGATATTATCTATACAGAGTAATTGTTTACTTGGCACCGACTTCAGAATTATAAAATAATTATTTAATAATTTATATTTAACTTAATGAAAAAACGTATTATTTTGTGCGAAAAATTTATTTTTTGCTTTTTAGTTTACCTACTTTTTGAAGTCGGTTTTTTTTTTGTTAAAAATTATTTTTATTTTACGATTTTAAGTGACGGTAACTTGAGACGGAAAAGTTATTTAAGCCTAAATTAAAAGAATTATCCCCGTACTCCTAACCGTTGAGGAGTTGTACCTTCCAGCATCAGCTCAGCAACTTAAAATGCAAATATCCAAGTAGTTTTAGGTAAAATACGAAAAACAATATAGAAGCCTTTGAAATTTGAGGGTTACCCATGATTTCTCTGGGATCCCACCATCAAATCATGACCTCATATTATTTATTTAATTAAGTAATATTCAACGTCTCGCCTCATTTGTGTATAACTTGAAAGAGTACAGTAAACGGCCTCAAGGAGCCTATATTTAAAGAATTATACCCGTACTCCTAACCGGTGAGGAGTTGTACCTTCCAGCATCAGCTCAGCAACATAAAATGCTGACTACTAGATGCAAATATCCTAGAAGCTTTAGATAATATGCAACAAACAATATAGAAGCCTTTTAAATTTAAGGGTTGCCCTCGCTTTCTCTAAGATCCCATCATCAGAACGTGACTTAAAAAAAATGGGACCACATGACAAGTATATCCTTTCAAACAAAAAAAGAATTTCTCAAATCGGTCCAGGCGTCTTCGAGTAATCGGTGAACAAACATAAAAAAAAAAAAAAAAAAAAAAAATACAACCGAATTGAGAACCTCCTCCTTTTTTTGAAGTCGGTTAAAAATCAGACATGTAAAAATAAGAAAGTTCATTTATTTTTTGGGTAGCTTAAAAGCGTCTGGCAAAAGCTCTGGTCCATCAAAAGTGTCTGGCACTTATGATATTACTTTAAAATAATATTCTACATGACATATATGTAAAAATCAGCCATGTGAATTTAAGTTAAATAACTCTTATTTTTAGTTACCTTTCTCACCTGGTACCTGCCCAGGTGTCACTCGGCAAGTTACACAAAGCGCGTAGGTATTCAAGGCACACGAGACGCTACTGAAAACTTCAGGTTTCATCCGTGTGAAAATAAGTTATGTCTGTCAGCTCTGGGATCTTACTCTAGAACGGGGTAGCACAAGAAAGGAAATAATGGAAAAGGTTGGAGGAGGCCTTTGTTGATTGGCAAACAGATCTTCAGATAATCGAACAACAAATAGTTTGTAGTTTAATGTAAAATTAAGATCTGATTAAAAGGCTTATTATTATTATAGATAAAAATTAACTTCTAGATGCGAGTAAAATTAGCTGCAAATGGCTGTGCTACACTTTGCATTCGATATTCGTCAAGCACCACGCTCGAGCGTGGCCTATGAGAACAGCGTGTTACCCCGTGACATTTCAATTCGGACAAGTTAAAGTTAATACCCGGTAGGAGCCGAGGTTATAATTTTATTTTTTAAATTAGCTTACCCGTGTGGCACCTCGACTAAAAATATAACCTGTGTAAATCGGTAAACATGTAGCTTTATAAAGGTAAATTAATATTTTAATCGGTTCAGGTGTTTTGTAATAAATCGTAACTAACAAACTAAAAATCAACCAAACATAAAATAACATCTATATATTTTTGTATTAAAAATAAAAATACATAATTATTATTCATCGTCTCACCTTATCTGTGTATAACTTGAAATAATACAGTAAACGGCCTCTATTTAAACTCCTGACCGTTGAATTGTACCTAGTATAGCATCAGGTCAGCATTTCATCAACATGAAATGCTGACTATTGGATGCAAATATCTGAGTAGCTTTGGGCACTATACGAAATACAATATAGAAACCTTTTACATTAGAGGGTTACCTTTGATGAAAATGGGACCTAAAAATAATTTCTCAAATCGGTCCAGGCCAGGCATCTTCAAGTAATCGGCAAACAAACATTAAAAGAACCTCCTCCTTTTTTTAAGTTGGATAAAAAGTAGTGTGGGCGGGGTGGGCCTGTTAGTTTCGTACCCAAGATTATGGAACCCTGAAAGTGTGACTAGACTATGAATACGGCATGCTTTACTGGACGGACATGAGAAAATCGATAACAGTCGTCGCAGAATTACAGCGCCCGCTGCTGTATAGATACCTATGAATTTTAGCAATGATCCATTTAATTATTATCTGAAATTCCCGTTTAATGAACTAAACAAATTTGATGCATTGTGAAAAGGACACTGATGAGAATAAATAACATTTTAAACTCAAATAAATAAACTCATGCATTGAGATTACAGGGGGCGGCACAAGCTTCAATTTTTTTTGAATAGCAATTTTTTTAAATATTTTACTACAGAAGTACAGACTGAAGCCTATAATGAATTTAAATTAATATGGGTTTATTAAAAATGCGAACTGAAATGCACCCCGCGATACAGACTGACCTAGTGCGGGGACCACAGATATAGATCTACATAGATAACGCAAGTATCACGATTTGTATTGAAACCAAGCGTGCCGACTTTTTAGTACCTTTTGTGACGTCACAGCCGAAATTTAGTGACGGGAAATCCAAACCGATTCAAAGACACCGATGCCGCCGATGCCAATCCGCCCAGTACGTTCAACTGGAGCCGTCCGCTATGATTTTCCCTGACAAAAGACGCGCGTGGACTGAAGTTAGAGGCGACCAACCTCGACGCTTGGTCGGGGTTGAGACACGCGAAGTACATGCATCTGCGTTATCTATGTAGATCTATATCTGTGGCGGGGACCATGAAAAATAACTCAACTGAAATAAATAAATAAACATTTTTCATTTTCATTGTCATTGTGCTGGGATTCCCAGCATTCCGATTGGGAAGCTGGGAAAAACCCTCCAGAACATGCACGCAGGTTCTCTTGGCCGACGGGCCAGTATGTACAGTCGAGTTCATTAATATGTGGGCAGTTTTGGTCCTTATTACCTCTAGACTGTATCATACCATATTAGCAAGACCCTAAACCTAGCTAGATTTACTAATATTTAAATATTCTAGTAACTCTCAGAACAGTTATTTAATTGGACCCTGTCGATACCATTTCTAAATTATTTATTAAGCAATATTTTTTACAAAAAACCGGCCAAGTGCGTGTCGGGCCACGCGCAGTAGGGTTCCGTAGAAAAATATTTTAAATTTTACTTTTTAACTAAATGGCGTCCTTCAGAAAGGAAATGTTTGTAGTACACGAAACCAGCTAGCACGTATGACGAGATGTATGAATGTTGAGGAAGCGAAAGAAGTATGTAAGGAGCGAAGCACATGGCGTTCCATCGTCTCTGCCTACCCCCGTGGGATAAAGACGTGATTTTATATATGTATTATGTATGTTTATTTATGTTTCAAGAATTTTGACGAAATATTCTGAGTAACTGCATCTGAAATTTCGGACCCCTATTCCTCTTGAACTAATGAAGTGAACTTATCCGCTATAGTTTTCCTTTAAAGTTCATTACATGTACTACCGACACAATTTTTTTCAGATTTTGGGATCCAGTAGTTTAGCTTTTAGAGGGGGGGGGGGGACGCCCTACTCGAACAAAAATTTGCTCTTTTAAGTTAATTATCTCGCAAACGGATCTCTAAATCAAAAAACTGTCTTAGCAACCCCTAAACGTTTTTAAAAGGCCTATCTAACAATACCCCACACTATGGGGTAGGCGACAAAAAAAAAAAAACATCCCTACTTTACATGTAGGGGAGCTACCTGAAAAAAAAATAATTTTCCTAATTTTATTCTACGAATTTCTTTGTTTAGTTAACATACATGTTCATGCAAAATTTCAGTTTTCTAGCACCAACGGTTTCGTCGCTATGCCGTGGACAGACGGACAGACGGACATGGCGAAACTATAAGGGTTCCTTGTAGGTACTACGGAACCCTAAAAAGGGTGTTTTTAAATATCAA
Source organism: Hypena proboscidalis (assembly GCA_905147285.1). Taxonomy (NCBI): domain Eukaryota; kingdom Metazoa; phylum Arthropoda; class Insecta; order Lepidoptera; family Erebidae; genus Hypena; species Hypena proboscidalis. Next base: position 8,316,477 of record LR990132.1, read on the forward strand.
CTATTTAAAAAAAAAGTTGTCGTCAAGGCAAATGCAATAAATAGTATGCATGTTGTAATAAGATTATTATCTGAAGCCTTAACATTGAATATACATACACAATACGAGCAATATCGTTGGGCATTGAACAAGTAAAATCCTTGTAGGAAGCCAGATAATAAAATTGTAATACCTATACTCTTACATTCACCTACTTACCTATTGATGTTAAGGTTAACCAACTGATAGCGTACTTATACTGATTTTACATTACTTACGTTCCCGTAGTCTTTATTTTTTTTATGATGGATAGCACCACGACGATCTTACCTGATGGTAAGTGACGATGCGGTCTACGGTGGAGCACGCTTACCTATGAGATACCTATTAACTCTTGCTTTGAAGAGATTCAAATTGTACTCATGCGCACAGACTCGGGCAAGGCGTTCCATTCTTTGGCAGTTCGCATTAGAAATGTAGAGGCGAAACGCTTTGTGCGTATTAGTTGAATATCTACCGTGAAGCGGTGCTGAGTGCCGTTTGTCTGGTAGTCCGATGGTGAAACGGGGACGGAGGGATAAGATTGTGTATTTCCTCGGCACACTCTCCGAAATGTATCCTGTCCTGTCTCTCCTAAAATGATAGACACTTGATCTGTGTAGTATTTATAGTAAAAATAATTAACACATTTGTGAATTTGGTAATTAAACGAATGTATTAATAAATTGTTTTATTGTTTACAAATAGCAGTAACATTTAAAAGTGTAAATAATAATATGACTCTAACTTTAAGCGAAGGCACCTTTTACATTGCTGGAGCTTATTACAATATACTTATTCTTACTGTTATTCCATTACAAACCATTGATATTTCGTAGATATAACGTTCGTTTCAAATTATACGCGCGCTTTAATCTGGTGCCCGAGTTTGCAGCAAAAGTAAATTTCTCTAGTAAAGTGATTACTGAAAGCTCAGATGCCAGCAGATGTCGGTTAGATATGAGTGGAAATGGGCGGCTCTGATTGGTCGAGAATCAAACTCAGCCACCAGATATCGCTCATATGATGACCCAAACCGAAATTAGCATGTTTGTCTATGGAAAAAATTGTACAGTTAACTTCTCCATTCACTTATATTGTATGAGAGTTGCATGGTTCCACTTCAATCATTAATGTGCTCATAAACGAAACAAAAATTGTAGGTAGATCCCAACCTGCAATTTGCGGTGATTATACGTATCTAGACAGATTCGGGACGGTGATACTAAGCGCGCGTATAAAACAAGCATGAACTATGGGCTTCCGTAAAATACGCGCTTCATACAGTCCAAAGACTCGTGGATTTGGAGCGTGGCTTGGATATATCAGCGGTAGAGCGATAGGACGGATCCATAAGCGGGTTCAAATCTCGCTTCAAGTTCAAAACATGTTTTGGCTGTTCTTAGTATAAGTATATAATAGTACAATAGCGATAGCTACAACTTCTAGTTCAACAACAATGGAACACTAAACAATATCTTATTTAGTTGTAAAATGCAAAAATTGTGAATTAAATATCTTCATCTCTGGATGTCAATTACGAGTTATCACAACTTTTCTAATTTTCTTCTTTAACTTTTTGTATTTAAAACTATTCCACCAAGTAAGCTCATCATATTATATAAATAATTAAACAGTCTTATATAAAGCTGCTATAAAATGTATATATTTATATATAAAATATATATCTTTGATTTTGTTATTATAACTCTGTTATTATTTTGTACCCACCCTTTTTGAATGAGCTATTATGGAGACAACATAGAGATTTTTTTTCGCCATAATGGCTCATTTTAAAAGACCCAAATTGTATAAGCTGTTAAACGTCTTATTTGTGCTCTTCTGGATCGGACATACATAGTCAGGGACCCTAGTATTGTGGACTCTGCCCACAAGCAGAAGTTTCATTGCAACAATTTACTATCAACATTATATCGTAGGTGACGACAGCCGCCTACCTAAATTATAAGGGTGAAACCAAACGAGCGTAATTTTGAGTCGTGAGTCACAGAATTTCGGTAGCATAAATTCTGCATTCGGTTTCATACAAAAAAAAAAATAAAAAAAACAAATAAAAAAAAAAAAAATAAAAAAAACTAATTAAAAAAAGAATATTCTTAACTCGAGCGTATTCTAAATATTATAATTATGTACTAATTTTTTTCAAAGAAAAAGGAACCGCCTTCAAAAACTCAAAAGTAAAAAATAAAATATTCGCTAAACTTTGCTTACCTTTATATTAATTTGTTTAAAACAATAAACCCAAATAATTATGTAATACCAATTAATTATATTTTTTTGAAGTCGGCGCCAAATTACAAAATCAAATACCAATTAAAACCGTATTTACCGAATTAATTGTTGAAAAAATCACAAAATCAAATACCAATTGAATTGGTATTTGATTTTGTAATTTGGCGCCGACTTCAAAAAAATATAATTAATTGGTATTACATAATTATTTGGGTTTATTGTTTTAAACAAATTAATATAAAGGTAAGCAAAGTTTAGCGAATATTTTATTTTTTACTTTTGAGTTTTTGAAGGCGGTTCCTTTTTCTTTGAAAAAATTAGTACATAATTATAATATTTAGAATACGCTCGAGTTAAGAATATTCTTTTTTTAATTAGTTTTTTTTATTTTATTTTTTTTTATTTGTTTTTTTTATTTTATTTTTTTATTTCAAGCTTTTTAGTGTCTTAGTTTTTTAGATTTAACGATGGGGTTAGGAAGAAATACTAAGGCATCATTACGCATGAAACACAATAGAAACAATCAAAATAATCAAAAAATTCTTTCTGAGATCTTCATGATCATAAGTTATCACTATGATAATAACAAATGTGCTGAAACGTAAGCCCCGTCCAAACCTAAGCAGAGCTTTCGGTACTTTAAGGGTAGGTAAGTAGGCTGTCTCTGCTTACCCTTCAAAGCATACACAGGCATGATGTTATGTTATGTAGTGGTGAAAACAATACATAGATACACGATTGCACAAAACGTGGTTCATTAGCTATTCGTTTTTGAAGAGTTCCGTTGCCTGTCTCCAAAGATCTTCATCAGATTCTGATAAATTATATACTAAAACCTTCCTTGAAATACAAGGATTAAAATACCGAAAACTGCATTCAAATCGGATCAGTAGTTTCCGAGAAAATCGCGAACATAAAAAGGTGACATACATACATACATACATACATACATACATACATACATACATACATACATACATACATACATACATACATACGGATCGAATACAGAACCTCTTTTTTTTTTGAAGTCGGTTAAAAAAGGCAGTTGGTGCCACACGACGACGCGAAATGAGTTGTCTGCCGACTCAATGCGCGTAAACTCGATCGAATTTCGGTCAATGGCCGAACTTTCAAATAATGTATGGAACTGTCCACATATCAGCCTTTGACTATTGAGTGGCTTCTTTTTCTGGCCTCGGAATATGGTTTGTAAATACACAATATTTTAATGGATCTATCGTGCTCGACGACACGAACAGCCCGTACCAACGCTCAATACTGAATAAATAAATTAAGTTTGTCTGGCAACTCAGCAGAAATTCAGTTGAACGTAAAATGCGTGAACAAAAATACGCGACTCACCACTTACAAAATTACGTTTGGTTTTACCCTTAAGTGATCTATTATAAATGAGCCATAAGGTTCAATTACGTAAAAAAACATAGAAAAATATAAAATAAAACAGAGTGACGATTATTTTCATTAAAATTGAGATAGGTACTTAAAAATATCTTATGTAAAACTTAACCAGATAATATTTTGGTGATGTTTTTGAAGGATTTGTGCAGTGCATCGATGAATTGTGAACTATCATTGTGAGTCTTGTAACTTGTTACTGCTGCGCCTAATTTGTCCGGGAACGCCGAATATCTGGAATATAAAAATTAAAATATTAATTTGGATTTTTTACACAAGCACACCCAGAATCAGAACAATTTTTTGCGAATCCCACTAAGAATCGTCCCATGTGGGGATTGAACCCACAACACCAGTGCAGTGGAGAGCAATGAACGTTTTACTTAGCTACAGGCCAAATTTTACCACTATATTATCGATAAAGTCCATACCTTGTTAAATATTATATTCCACTGTTCAAATTAAGAATCTTACCAACGCAACTGATAAAATACGTTTTTCAAAATTTAAACTGATAAAAAAACTACTTAAGAACTTCGATGCGACATGTACGCCTGTGAGACCTGACACGGTTGTCCATAGAGGCAGAGAAACTTGCGAAAAACTAGTCAACATCGGATATAAATGATTTAATAAATCAGTTGGCCGAAAAAAAGGCAAGGAGTGTATATTTAACTTGAATTGCTTGTAAACATTTTGGAAAAAGTGACAGTTTCTCTTAATTTTATGCAAACAATTTTCTTTTGCGAGAAATTTTACCCCTTCATCCTTATGAAAAAGGTTAAGATTTCTCACAAAAAAAAATGTCCTCCAAATTTTTAAACGGGGCCCCGCCAAGGCACGCAATTCCAATGGCGTCAATAGAGAATGGTATAGAGACTTTAGTTTTCTACCATAGACAAGATAGAAAAATACTAACCCAATACCAAATCCTTCTTTCACAACTGGTCCAAATCCGCCAGCCAACACACTCGGCGACGACAACGTGCTCGTACTTAAAATGGACTTGTTTAACAGATATTCATAAGAGTCGAATATCTCAGGCCTAGGCATGTCGTTTTCTTCGGCCATTTTCATTAGAGCGAACATGTGGCGGTCGAAGCCCTGGCCCATGGCTGCCTCTTTGACTAGCTCGGAGTGGAATGATGAGCACTCGGCGAGACGAGCCCGCAGTTCTTCCGTTGAGGCCTTGTTCGAATGCATAGCTTCGCAAAAAGCCTGTAAAGTGATAATATTTTCTTAAAAATCTAGGTTTGTTTGGTTTGCATTCGGTATTTCTATGTCCTACTCGAAATGTTGCAAACATTAAACTATGTTTAGATTAATTTGAGTGAAATGGATCCAAAGATAGTTTAATTTTATGGGTAAAGTTGAAGTTTAATGTAAAATTTCAAGTTATAATAATATGTGCAAGCTAGACTATGGTATTGACCATGGAAAATAGAATAAAATAAAGATTCCCATATTTTTTCGCATAATTTAACTTAGCATACCTTAATTTGGGATAATGATGGTGAAGCATAATATTAATTTAGCATAACTTTTTTAGGATAAATACTTTACGTAAAATCATTACTTGGCATAATATTTTTTTGGCATTACCTACAGTCAGTTTTTTTGCCATACTATAAAACTTTCTTGAAATTTTACACATTTTCACGTCATTCTGTATATAATAAAATGAATGAAGGATTATTGATTTTCGCACTCGAATAAAAACGGAATCTAAAGCAAATAGCTGTATCTGAGGATGCAAGATAAAGAAATAAATTGTAATATTTTATTTTGGTCTTCGGTATATGGTTGTATGGGAGTAGGTTGTAATAAAAACATTATTACTATCTAATGAAATCGTAAGAGGTCAGTAGGTAGTTTTAACGATAAAATGGATTTCTTTACAATAAAAATCAAATAATCTATTCAATTTATGACAGTAAGTAGGATTAACAGATAAATTATCTAGGCGCTAAATTGCAGCAAATAAATGATAAGTAGTATGCGTATTTTCATATAAGACATTACAATATAAATTATATTTTATTTTCTTACAGTGTAGATAATTGAATGGATGAGTGCATAGTGTACCTACCTGCGAAGTTGAGATCGCGGGTTCGATTCCCGCTTAAGACCGCTTAGTCTAGTTGCTTTTATGTATAACAAGTATGTATTTACAAAAGAAAAGTATATAATGTATTAATATCAGTTATCCTGGTACCTACCCATATTAGAAGCTCTGCTTAGTTTGGGACTAGATGGCGTTGTGTGTAAGTTGTGATATATTTATTTATAAATTTTCCGTACCTTAGTTTTCTCTGTGCAAGGTCGCATAGTTTCTGTCCGACCATGCTTGAACGCAGAAGTACTGCAGGACTCGTAAGTCCCGACGAAAGAGCCTCTCAAAAGGTGATGAGCTGCCTGGAAACCCATACAGAAGAAATCATTTAGCATATTTGTCAGTTTACTGCATTTTGTTTATATTTTATTTTCAAACTTCATTTATTGATTGCAAACATGGGTAAGGTACATTGGTGGTATAACATTAATATCAAAGTTAAACTCCACATTTTGCTCTTAAGCATGCAACATTAACACACATTATTAAAAAATATATATACTAGAAAAAATACCATTTAACAACCAAGATTCATAAAATTTAAAAATTTAAGAGAAATAAAAAAAACAGATCACATGCAGACATAATAATAATTATATTTTAATATTAAATATAAAGAAATGTCAAAATTTTATCAAAATCATTAAACAATGTCAAATTATTTAATTACAATTTGTCACTTAAATATTCATTGACACTATCGATTTTATAACATTAATGTGCTTGCTAAGCTTGCTTGAAGAATTTAGACATAAAATAACAACAATCTCAGTACTCATATATATTTTACAATGTAGACAAAATAATTATTCCCTAGGTCTAACCGCAAAAAACTAATCATCTCACTTATATTTACGAACGAAATAATCGAATTCCTTTTTATTTATCATTTTAAAATAACAAATAATTATCGAATCAAAGTATCGGCTCGGCCAAATCAAAGGCGCCAATCTATCCATAACAGGTTCTCCTCTTTTGTTTTTTACTGTCCTCATAGTCTATGGTCTTGATGACAAAGAATAAGGTTTTATGTCCATAATCATGTCATTCATATATCATCTTGATCTTAAAGTAGTTATATATAACAATAAGGTTCCCAACAAACATCAATTACATGATAATGTAAGAACTCACCTGAAATCCAAGTTGCATAATACAATCAGGGCTGACTTTGTGCTTCTTGCAAGCACCTTTGTTTAATCCTTCATACAGAATGTAGTCGATACTCAGAGAGTCACACCAAGCTTTGTATTCCTTCTTGGCGTTGTCAACAAATTGCTTCGATTTATCGTCTAATTTAAATTCTGAAAATACTTTCATATTAAATTAAATTCATTTAATAGTATTAACATGGGTTAGCTCTCCTGCCAGATGGACAGATGATCTGTTAGATCTGTATAAGATGGCCTAATGGTATAATGGATGGTATAGGTCGCGTCACGTAAAAAGAACGCTGGAAGAAAGTGGTGGGGGGGGGGTGTTTGCGCATTGGTACACTCGCGCACGAAAGTACTAGCTACCTATTGTTTTATTTTTGAACTAGCTTGTCGCTCGCGGCTTCGTATATTGGTTTTCGGTAAGTACATTGCAAAATTTATTAGGTAAAATATCATTAAATAGAATTTAAAACATGTTTAATGTAGTTTAAAATGTTTAATCTAATTACAAAAAATTAAAGTAATATTGATACTCCTTCCATTAAGTCGTCGTTGGTGACGTGAAAACCAGATAAGGACGCGGTCTTCGCAACTTGCCTATGGTAGGCAATTCTTTTTCAGTGACGTGGAAATTGTGGATGATTCTTTTTATAACACCCTGGTCAAAATTGTCAATATCTGTTATTGGTTTTTGTTTGATTCTTTTATTTTTGCCGGGAGTTCCGAAGACAGTAAGGGATTCTGAATCTTTTGAACCTTTTACAATTCGTCTCACTGTAGGCTCAGAACATTTAGTTGCCACTGCGGTCCGTTTCATACATTGTTTTAAATTATCAACTGCATTATTATCAGCCTCTCTCTTCATAAAACAATATACGTGATAATTCATTTTTCTCACTTTTCTGTGTAAAACCATTTCGTAAATAAAAACTTTTGTGCGCGATGGTATTTTGAGAACGAATATCGAAAAATCGCCTAATGCGCAGCTTGACCGCCAGCGTTCTTTTTACATGACGCGACCTATATAATGTACTGATGGATCTGTATAAAACTGCGTGTTGTGGCGCAAAATTGGTGAGGCCTATTGTCCTATGTCCAACTTACAGTGGACGTTGTTAGGCTGAGATGATGACTATGAGTGGTATTATATTATATTTAGTATTCATCCAGCTTTTTGCAATTTGGAGCCTTTAGAATAAAACAATGCATTTATAGAGCCCTGAGTTGTGCCTATTTGGCTTTCTTTTTGAATATTTTTTAACTTTCAGGACAATAAAGGTTTCAAAATAATATTTAATATTTTTCTACCTAATTTTTGAACAGTAATATTACTGTCTGCAGCCTTTGAATCTGGATGAATAAAGGGTTTCTTCGTAGTCTCAGCAAATATGTCTTGGAAGAATCTAAGCACAGCCACACCATCTCCCCATGAGTGTTCAAAGTTAATGCCTGTCACTCCATCACTAGTTACAATCAAACTGAAGGATTTGTCGAACCATCTGTAAGGTTTAGATATTCCCGTTAGTAATTTATACTATGAATTTTAATTGCTATAATGATGATAGACAGAAAGTTATTGATGACAAATAAAGCTTCTAACAAGTGTGCCAAAGAAATAGTATTGGCAAACATAGACAAACATTAAAATAAATGAATTATGTTTTACATTGGCACTTCCGACAAGGCCCAATACCTGGCCAAGTGCATTAATAATGTAAGTTGGGCAATGACAATGCAAAGAAGGATAATTGTAATCTAGTATCCTTTCAACCAGTAGAATGCAAATTTGACAGTTAATTGACTAGTTTTTTTATAAAGACTTGTACCACTATTGATTAGTTTTTACTCCATTCACATGACTGACTTGTCATCAAGGTTAAAACCTACTTCTATCAAAAAGGTTTTTACCTATTTAATCCATCATCATGCAGATATTTCCTGAGAATTTTGTGCTTGTCATCTTGAATAGCATCATCATCTAATACCAAATTGAATATTGCTGAGTCTATTTTGTTTAAAGCCTCACTATTTCCCGCTGCCTCCAAATGTGCCCTTTGTTTGGCCCATTCATCTCTGTTTTGTGTTGTAAGAACACCTAATGGATGTGATGCTTTAGGTGTTGTGTCTTTCAATATCTTACTTAAGTTTCCAAGGATTTCACCAGGTGATAAGATGTTTCCTGAAATTTCATTTATATGTAGAGTAGGTGCCATGAATATACATTTGACAGTAAATTATCATATTGTAATCAAGTTCAAATTCTAGTCTAGTCTTCAGATCATTGTACAGCAATATACAGTCATCAATGGTTACCATAGACTACTACTCTATAACAATAAAAAAATATAAAACAATGATTTTTTTTGCCCAGCAAATTTTTTTAAATACAATCAAACATGCTATGTAACAAATTACCATTTGCATCCAAAACATCAAATACATAAAAGATGCCATTCTTCTGAACTAACACATGTTTGCTCTTGGGATCTCTGAAAATTTCATCTTTAGTGAGACGAGGAATGCGGGTGGCACCAAACAGTCCTACAAACTGACTCATATCTAAAGGGAATGCTTTGAACAAATAGGCACCATACCTGGAAGAAAAGATTAGTCACAGAAATGTTTGTTAAAATATATATAAGTGCAGGATACAACAGGGTAACACGAGAATTGCAATTACCACTCACCAAGATACAGCCTCAGGTAATAACCCTGTAACAGTCCTAAATAAAGGAGTGTTACTCTTCTTAGCGTTTAAATGGTAAACTTCTGGCTCCAAAATCTGCTCTCTCAGTGACAACATAAATCTAACGGCACTTATCAACATATTAGTAGACCTTATTAATTGATTGTTATATTCTGGTCTATCATCATTCACAAAAGCAATCAATGGATTGTAGTTGATGGGAAGTGGTGCGCGGTCACGCAAATATAAGTCAAACCAGTACTCTGATATATAACTTGTGTGTTTGTTTCTCTTATCCTTGGCAACCAATTTTTCGTGCAGTACTTTACCTTCTTTGCTGACAAAGTTGTTCGTGCGCTTCTCAGCAGTCTCGTATTGATCATTATTCAGTAAAGGTCTTATTGCTTTCAAATATCGCTCGCCGGTTTTAGATAAATCAGGAATTGGTAGCCTAGGTAGAGATTTCTGAAAATGCATAGTCGGCACTTTGCTTCTCTGCAAGTATTGATAGTTAACATCTTTAACACTTTTACTTGAGTTTCTATGCGGAATAAACTTTTGGCAAACAATATTAGTTTTGCAAATGAACTTATTGGCACCGATCATTTTTACACCTTTACTTAGATAAAATATAGACACAATATTATTTTAATAGTGATTTATTAACTAAATTTATAATAAAAGCAGAATAAATAAATAAAACAGGCAGTTTACTTGCTGCGAAAACAGAAAATATATCACTGTCAAAAAATTTCATAAATATGCCATCGACCTTAATTTGTCAGTTCAAAGTCCGATGCTACGGTCCAAATCGCTAACAAGATATAAGCGCGCTACTAGTAATTTTGGAATAGCTTTAAGTCAAAACTTTAATTATTTTCATGAAATATTTATATAAAGCTGTGGTGGTGGGCGTTTGTGTTTCAAAAGCGATTTTAGGTATGGAAAATTTGGCAAACTTTGGATTTTTTTAATAAATGAATGGATGAATGAAAATGAAATGAATTATAATTCTTTATCCCACGGAGGGTTACAAGAGGGAACCAAAATTATTATTATTTTGCGATAGGCAGTCATTTTAAAGATAAAAGCATTTTTTTACTAAAAGTTAAAAATTGTTGTTAACTTAATTGACATACCGACTCTGGTGAAAGCAGAAAAGTAGAGACGGTGGACACCTGCGGTGATAGGTTCCAGAGTTTTATTGTACCTACCATTATTCTAAGATTGAAAATGAAGTCTGGGAGGTATTATAATCCATGGGTATTCTCAATATGCTAACGGTTAAACGAGCTGTTTGTTCAATTAAGAGAGAGGAACTTATTTTTACTTTGTTAAATAGGTAATCTATACTTCTTATATTCGGCTCATATCAATTTTCGGCAGACCGTAGGTCTGCTAAGTCAAAGGTCTCGGGTTCGAAGCCACGGCACATACCTCTATTAATCATTCAATAAATCGTTAAAATTCGTATTTTCGGAGATAATAATATGTGTGTATTCAGGGCCGGATTAACCATGTCGAGGCCCCTAGGCAATGCAATGGTCGGGGCCCCATGAAACTCTTTTTTCGTTATTAAAGATAACGTTTTAAAGAAATCAACCAAATATTATAATGTAACTGTATGAATTAGAAAAATAAATGTAAATATGGATATGCGTCATAGTATTCCTCTTCCTAGATCTCGGCAGCGTGTTCAAAAGGTTTACAGTGGTTCAAAATGAAATAAAGTTTAATAAGCAAATATAACGGATATATATATATATAAATCTACAACACAAAATTTACAAATAAAAGTAACTCGAGTACCATTCAGGAAATCTTCACAGGCACTAAATAAAACATTTTAATGAAAACATAAACATACCACTATAGTAAAGATGTTTTAAATCTAATATAATAATATATGTTTATGTTTTAATAGCTACAAAATAATTTGACATCCGTACCTATCGTATTACTATCATTGAAAAGGTGCCTCGCGGCGTTTAGCGTCTTTTTAACCGACTTCAAAAATAGGAGGACGTTCTCAATTCGGTTGTATGTTTTTTTTTTATGTTTGTTCGCCGATTACTCGAAGACGCCTGGACCGATTTGAGAATTTATTTTTTTGTTTGAAAGGTCCTTGTCATGTGGTCCCATTTTTTTCAAGTCACGTTCTGATGATGTTATCCTAGAGAAATCGAGGTCAACCCTCAAATTTAAAAGGCTTATATATTGTCTTTTGTATATTATCTAAAGCTACTTAGATATTTGCATCTAGTAGTTAGCATTTTATGTTGCTGAGCTGATGCTGGAAGGTACAACTCCTCAACGGTTAGGTGTACGGGGATTATCATTAATAAGTTAGTATTAGTTATTAGTTTCTTGCGCACCCTGGGCAGTCCACCAAGCAGACTGGCGAATCCTTTCACCATGATGGCAAGTCAGCACCATGAGAATATGACTGCAGCCATCGATACCAAAGAAGAATAAGATTAATAAGTTTTCCGTCTCAAGTAACCGTCGTCTCCTCATTCGAGAAACATTTTTGCTCAGTTTACCCATCACTTAAAATCGTAAATTATAATAATTTTTAACAAAAAAAAAACCGACTTCAAAAAGTATTTAAATTAAAAAGCATAAAATAAATTTATTTCGCACAAAATAATACGTTTTTTCATTTAGTTAAATAGAAATTATTAAATAATTATTTTATTATATAAAAAAAATATTATTAATTATACAGCAATCATCTCCAAATTCGTATTTTATTAAAAAACGAATTTTACTCATTAAATGAAACTCAACAAATATTTTGCTCCGCTGTTCCCGCATTCACGTTTTCTCTATTCGCGGGTTAGGTAAATTGTGACCATATTAGAATCAAAAATAAATGATTCGGTGACCTTCGCCACCGCGGCGGTATCCTTTGAACAGTGTTGGCACGTGCCGATGTGGCGTACTGCTGTATTCTTATTCTGTGGTACTGCCAAGCGCGCGTATAGTGAAATTGAAAATTACAAACAAAAAAACATCCTTCGTCCACGATGGGCCCTTACAGATGCGGGGCCCCTAGGCAGTTGCCTTTTTTGCCTTAGGGTTAATCCGGCCCTGTGTGTATTTATCATACAAATTATCGCTTGCTATCCTGCCTGCTGCCTGAGAGTGGCAATAAAATGACTTGAAGAAATATGAAATCTACCAATCCGCACTTGGCCAGCGTGATAGACTATGGCCTAACCCTTCTCATCATGAGAAGAGGCCCGAGCCCAGCAGTGGGACATACAAATGATACAGGGCTGCTATTATTTTATCAATTTTCACTGATTTTAATTAATGATTAGATAAATATGATAATAGTCTTTATAGGGCCTGCCCTATGCGGCCTGCCGCATTTTTTGCCTTAACTTTTGCCTGCTTGGCTAAACCATAAATCTACAAGAGCGAGATGGAAACACAAAATTTCTTAACAATTGGTCAAACTGCTTCGATAACTATAATATGACACGACATTATTATTTATTACATTTATATTATTTTAACCTAAGCAAGCATAAAAATTTCTACGAAAAGTCAAACTTGACATGCGAATATTCGGGTCATACTATAATGTAATTATAAATCTCCCCTTTAACATCAATATTGTTGTTAGCGATTCGGACCCTAGGATTTGTTCTTATCACAAGTGTCACGCTAACGAGTTTAAATGTCAAGTAAATGTCAAAATTGTCAAATGTGTCAATTTCGGGGAAAGCAGATGGAATGTGAAGGTGAAAATTAAGTGAAAATGAATTAGATAAAAATATCGTGGAAATGATTTTTCAATAACCAACCGAAGACGGATTTAAAATAATTCATTTTCATCACCTATTTATTTTTGAGCATTAGTGTTGTGCCAAGCTGAATCTGTTGAAATACTAATCGGCGTTGACATTACCAATTATTGCTTGAATTACGTCCAGCAACATGAACGAGTCGTCGGAGAATAACAACTCGGACTCTGGCACGAATGATTTAGAGGCCTTGGATTACCTACGCGGTGTGAAGTCTTCAACGTGCTTGCTATTGCCTACGACACCGAGCCCTACGCCTCTGGATTTCAAGCATCCTCTATCTGAAGAAATGACTGACCGTCCGTTTTTAACACTGAATGATGACCCGAATATGGTTAATATACCAACAGGTAATCAAACAAATTGTTTACACACTATTTGATTTTATTAATTTGATCTACCACTTATCATCACTTGAGTGTTGGATAGGAAAATTTTCCATGTCTTCTGCTTGGATTTGCCTCTTAATTTATGACTTCTGATAGCCTTTTCCTTTGAAATACTAAATTATTATGTACATTCTTCATGCATGTTATTTTTGAGATTGTATTTGTTTAGTCTTGTTATATCAGTTCACTTTTTTGACTGCCATTATGTTCTTGTTTCCCTGATCACTTTGTCTGACTAATGAACCACTTTTGTAGTTGTAGAAGTATTTTAACTAATAAGTCCAAAATTCACAGGTATTAAATAAACCTAATTGGCAGGATAAGCATGTGACACATAAATGAAAGAGGCAGCTGTTCTTTTTTCAAGTGTATCTTGTGTCACTTTTAAATTTGGTCAAGTTTTATTTTTTGAATTGGTTAAGATCTATACAGAACCTCGGAAACTAGCCCTAATACTAAGTAAGTTCTAATTAATAATATAACCTTTTTGTTACCCTTCAGATGCTTCAGCGGGTGACTCAAGTTCATCGGGTGACTCAAACTCTGTAGTACAGGATCCAGTCAGTGCTCAGCTAATTAACAACATCAGCATGCTTGATTACCAAACTCTTAGCAAGAATGGAGACCTGATTATGGGACAGGTAAATATTCTTAATTTATTATTTTTATATAAAGAGATTGCGCTTTAATTGAAATAATTTACAGTTCTAAATAAAATTTATTATGGGAAAAAAAAATTAAAGATAGAAAGAAAATAACAACTTGGCCTTGGCTACTTGTCGTGTCTTGATTTTTGATGATTTGACACTTGATAACATTTTTATACTATTTTATATTGTTTATTACCTGTTAATGTCAAAAGATATATCACACTGAAAGACCATCTTTTATCTTTCTTTTTAGTTTTATTCTGCTTATGATAACCTTAAGTAAAATTACCTATCATCAGATTTACAAATAAATTTACAATGAAACTACATGCTTTTTAGTTGCTTCTGATTTCTGTAGGTACTTAACAAAATTTCGTAAACTATAATATAGTTCAATAATTATTATTTAGATCTGGTTAACAGCAGCTAATAGCTCAACTCAACTGTTTCTTATCTGCCTAAGTAAGAGTAGAAAACTCACTGTTTTTAACTACTGCAGACACAAACTTCCACAAATATCACATCTCACAACGCCCACACTCTCCATGTTAACATTTTATAAAATCATCAATCAATTAAATTCCATTCAAGAACTAAACAATTTTATTACAAACAAAATACTCCCAATTTGGTTGCTGTCAATATTCAAACTCAAATAAGAATGAGTACAGATTGAGATAGAATAAAAACAAAATGCAAAATTAAAACAACCAAAATATTATAAAATAATATTGATATTATAAAATAATTATGATATTATAATAAATATTATTGTACTATTGTTGAAACAAAACATCTTTTTTATATGAGAAGCAAGTATATTATGTTATTTTTGTTTCTAATAACATGTGTAAGAAAAAAATTAAAACGATGTATTTTTTGTCAACTTCCGTACGCTATATTATCAACGGAAGCAATTTTTTTCTTCAGCCTGAAAAGTTGTCAAAATTCAGATAGTACTGTTGCCAGTGCATTATATTTGCAATAATTTTGATACTGTTTGCAGGCTTTATTGTCTTCTACAGCTCTCAGTATTCAATCTTCTTCTTCTTCTTTTTTGTTTATGGCAACTGAGCCTCCCAGTGGAAGCTAATACTGCCAGAGTCAGGTGCGGAGTATACGTTCAAATATTGGAACTGCTGGATGCTCTCTTCTTTAAATTTATTTTTCTTCTTTAAGTTTTAACGGAACTTTGCGGTATGTTAGTAACTAGAAAGACAGACAAATGTTATATAATATGTTATATATAATAATTACCCAAAGTATTCTATAATTAATTCAAAGTAGTATAATTAGTATTCAATCTTCTTTTGATCCTTAAATTGGATTTGTTAATTGTTACCAACACACTTGGATTATGTTTCCTGTTAGAAAAGTGTGTATTATAATTATATTTAATTTGTTACAGACTGAAGACTGCAAACTTAATGGAAACCACATAGTCAGCAACAGAAAATTACCTAATTTCGTCAACTGGAACTGGAACATCATTAGGAAAGTACTTCTTTGGATTGTTTGTTCTTGTCTTGTAGCCTGCTTGGCTGCTATTGTAGCATTAGTGGTCACCATTCCAAAAGAATGTGACCCTGACTTACCTTGGCACCAAGGCAAAGTCTTCTATGAAGTGTTTCCAGCCAGTTTCAAAGATTCCAATAATGATGGCACAGGCGACTTGAAAGGGCTCATTAAGAAACTTGATTATATACAAGATTTAGGTGCATCTGCTATTAGGCTTAACTACATATACCAATCTCATAAATATCCTGAAGAGTACTACAATATCACCAACTTGATGCAGATTGATAGGAGTATAGGTATTCTGAAAGATTTTAGGGATTTAGTTTTTGAAGTTCATAGTAGGAATATGTCATTAGTCCTTGACCTCCCAGTAAAAACATTGGCCAAACCTATATCTTCAACTGGCAACTATTCACAAACTTTGTTAATTTCAAATGAAACAGTAACAAACTATGTAGATCCCACTTCTGCTGCACTTATTTTCTGGGAAAAAGAAGGTGTTGATGGTTTTTATTTAAAGGATTTAGAACACTTTGTTGATGATGTGAACTTTGCCAGAACACTGCAGTTGTGGAAAGAAAAAATTGGCAACGGAAAAATATTTATTGCTAGTGACAAAGCTTTAGAAAGTGCCAAGGGTGATTCTCTAAATGTCTTATTGTCTAGAATTGACCTTATTGATGTACATTTAGATATGCAGAACGGTATAAAAGATTTAAAAAAGCAAATTGAAAAAGTTATTGGCGGAGTTCTTTGGAGCAAACCTCATTATCCATGGGTTCATTGGAATATAGGCAGCATTCACACCGAGAGAATATCTACGAAGCACACTAACAATACTCTAGCATTGACCGCACTTGAATTTGTTTTGCCTGGAACTGTTAGTATCTTTTATGGTGATGAAATAGGATTAGGCGGGGTCTCCACTGATGACATTGATAAAGAGTTCCATGAATATAAAGACGTCCATAATATAGTGCAGATGTCATTTGCTGATAATGAGAAAAACACTGGTGTTATTTTACCATGGAACCAAAAATCTGCCTTGGAGCCTAAATATTATTTTCTTAAAGTGATAAAGGCGTTTACTAAAGTGAGGTTGGCTACACCAACGATATATTTGAGAGCTATTTTCAAGGAGGGTAATGTACAAAAGAATATAGAAATCCGTAAAACTGACGAGAATCTAGTTGTTATTGAGCGTTGGTTTCCTCGTAGGAACACTTGTGTGTTTGTGGGCAATCTAGGCAACAAGTCCATCACCACTGATTTGTCGTCGATGTTTTACGGCGGTACTGTCATAGCTGGCACAAATACTTCTCTAATTGGACAGATATTGTACTTGGATAGTGTAACATTTCCTCCAAATTCTGCTATCATATTGAAGTTAGAAAAATAGTAGACGCCAATCTAATATTGCCTACATTAAATGAGTATTTATAAAATTAGTGACTTTTTATAGATAAAATCTAAAATCTTGACGGTGAAGTAAGGCGTAAATGAAATGTCACAGGTCACGCTCAAGTGTCTGTCCATTGGATAAACAGCCATCTGCAGCCAACTTCAAAACCTCAAAGTTTATTGATTTTGCCTAAAATTTGATATGATTTTAAATATGTATGTATTTTATTATAAAACAAAATAGCTAATAACAATTATAATTTTATTCTTTAACAATCTCGAGCTTCCCTCAATGATCTGATTTTTGATCTGAAATGTTAATGTGTTGTCTTAGTTTGTAAGTTCAGTATTATTTCTTTAAGTTATGATAAGTGTTTAGTTTGATTTGTGCAGCTAAATACGTAATTTTTGAACCAAAGCTAACGCCAAAGGCTGAAACTGGTCACAAAGACCTATGCTAATATCAGAAGCTATATGATTTATTTCTTCCTAGTGTCATTAGCAGGGGTCGGAGCAGGTATATTGATTTTACGTACTTGCATCATGAATAGTCATAGAAATCATAACATGGATAAGCCTTTTTCGGGATTTCATTTTGGTACTCACGGGATTGCATCAAATATTGTGAATATAATGATAAACTACTACATTTGAAATTTAATATATATTATTTAATGAAATGCGATAGTTAAACGTTTAAAATTATTTGTTCTTATTTATCTAGTAATAAAGTGAAATTTACTTTTGTGTGTCAATTCGTAACTTACAAATTACTAATTTAGTAGTTACTTCTTGCAACTTTATTACCTGCTGTTTGTAATTATTACATATTATATTCATTAATGAAAATAACTTTTATTACTTCTTAATATTTTTTCGCATTCAGTTTATATAATTTACTTCATTATCCTGACTCTTTAAACAATTAAAATAAATAACCATAACTTTTTCAATATTTTCTAGTTGTAATCTAAATCCCAGAATCCCGAAGGCATATCCATATTAATATATACGTGCCAGTTCATTGACTCCAAATCAATATACCTACTCCGACCCCTGGATTAGTGTCATTACTAACATGGTATTTATTATGTATTACCTTATTGCCCTGAAAAGTATTGCCTACTATTATTATTTATTAAAATTATTTTAAAAAAGTTGTTTTCTTGTATTGTAATTATTGTGTTATCGTTGATTTTTGAAGAATTATAATCTGTTTTTAATATTTTATATATGTATTTGTTTTTGAATATTATTGTTGATATAACTACGTAATAATAATAATATACTTATCTAGTATAATATTTTTTTTTTATATGTATAATTTCTTGGTGACATGGTGATTATGTTACAAGCTCAGAAATTTCAAATTAAATTGGTCACTGGTCTAGAAAAATTGAATATGTGTGGCAATGATATTATATAAAAACAAAAGCAGATATGTTATAAGCGCTCGCGCTGTGAATACTCAAATACGTCCCAATTGGGACGTCTTGTGTTTAGTTTGCGTGTGGCCTGCGTCGAGCGCAGTCACGTGCCAGACGCCATGCGCCATGTTCAAGTTAAGAAAGAGAAAGCGATATTGTTTTGACTACTTTTGACGTTAGAGCGATAAGGATGCGTGCGCTGCGGACATTTGTCAATGTGTGCAATTTGTAATAGCTCGGAACGGATTTAAATCGTAATTTCTATGAACGTAACATATCTATAGTTCTATAATATCATTGATGTGTGGTGTATTTTTTAGTTAGTTCTTTACTTAATATAGTTTACCGAATTACCAAATATTTTGTGCAGTTCAAATTAATTTTTTTACATTTAATAATCTATATTTTATTTATTATTTAAGAATGTTTTTATAGTAATGAGTTCCTTGATAACCAAACACACAATGCTATATTATAAAATGTGATGAATTTATTATTTATTTAAAAACATATTTTATTATGTTTAAGGGTGTTTATGTACTTACACAAATAAAAATTCAATCACAGTTACAAAAAGTTTAATATACATTTGTACATATTCGAAACAAATATTATGTACTTAGTATATTCATTATTATGTACACATTATGTTTTAAAGTAAATAAATAGTTGTTGAAATTATTACACTTTCATTTACTACGATTACAAGTATTTTTGATACATAAAAGATAATTATTACAGTAATATTTCAATCAGCGAGTATTTAATTTAAAAAAATGTTTATAAATACGATTATCCACTATTTTATAGTGGATTCAGATTGTAAAGTAAAGACTTATACAAAAATTGAATTGATTTTGTAAGTGCATATTGTTGTCTGAAGGTTTACACAAACTGTGCATATGGACTATAGGCATTCAGGCAATATACCTTTGCAATGCTAAATGACTTCAAGTTATTAAAAATGAAAATAAATTATTACACGCAGTAGTACTATGTATATTAACAGTCAGATTGTGTAGGCCCTTAGCAATTATATGAAATTCTCATTTCACTTTGAATAAAATTTTATTGGAAAGGCACATTTGTATCACATATTTGTTAGGCATACCTATTATTATTATTATTAATCCCAGATTAGCAACAAACAACACATTTTATACACAGGCATGTCTTATCTTGGAATTATTTTCAGTTTTTATATACACATGAGAATAGTGCTATATTTGCTAAGTGGGTAAGGCATAAGTCTTGCTTTTTATAATTTGAATCTGCCAAATTGCTTTGGTATGGATCTTTCTATTAATAAAATTAGTTTGCATTATATTATTGAGCAATCCGAACAAAAACATACTATGTTCATTTTATAAAAATAATTAGCCATAGTTTTGACCCCGTCTTTATAATATAGGTTCCTACTAGTCATCATCCAAAAAATCAATTATTTTAATTATTATTACGATCAGTCTAATACATATTGTGATAAGTGTTGCATTATTCAAAAGTATCAGAACAACTATAAATATTAATAGATAGGTATAATGTATAAAGTAGTCTAAATTCGGATCCACATTTGTATCTTTTTCTACTTTTTAATCTTGGGAATTACTCTACATAATAAATTATTTCTATATTTTGTGTTTAACCAGTATTGCAGATACAAGTGTGGTTCCAACCTAAGGTCGTGGCATTAAGCTCAGTCTTTATTATATCGGTGGATGAAAGATCATAGCACTGGAAGGATTCACATGTAGAAGGTAAGATATTTATCATAACGTCATGAGCTTGGTTGAGATTTTTTAATTTTAGCTACAGTCGGATGCATGACATATGTATTAGACATGGCTCTCGGCGTATGAGCTTCACTAACTGGCAATGCTGGAAGTTTATCTGTAGGATTTCGTATTAATATTTTTTTCTGAGACCCTGTAGTTACCCTCTTAGCATTACATTCTTGTTTATTCTTAAGATCTATGTTATCGGTGGTGTTTAGAACAGACTTCACACACTTCCGTTCACTTTCACAGTCACTACCTGTTTGTTTAGGCAACTTTGGGGCACCAAAAGCTTTAGTTTGTTTCAGCAACGAGCGGTCGTTGCATAGTGCCGCGATTAGAGGCAAATCGAGGTTTTTACTTTTCTCGCGAAGAGTTTTTATGTCTAAATCACAATTTGAGTCTTTCACTTTGTTCACACTAGCGTCACTATTCACATTAGAGTTACTCGGCGGCACTTTGACTTCTCTCGAATAAGCCATGAGCTTTTTCTTGTATTCATAAGGTGGCGGAGGAGGTGGAGGCATCCGTCTCATTTTAACTGGAGGCGGATCTTTTGCATTCAACACATTCTCATCCGATTTTGTCCGCAAGAAATGTGAAACGTCTGGTACTCGCGCAGACAGTTGTGGTCGTTCAAGATTTATGGAGTGGTTGCTCAACGATGTTCTGCTCGTTAACGAGTACCAACTCGTTCGCGTCCCAGGTAACTGCACATAGGAATCCGAAAGATTTTGTATCGACCCATACATGGACGATGCAGACATGGATGTCGACAGATAGGGCGTGCTTCTGTATTGCAAGCCATTTTTGTGCATATTCGACACACGCGTTTCGGTTAGTTTGTGATCAAGGTAGTTTTGCTGTGACACTGCCGGATCTTGCATAGGATAGTAGACGTAATCAACGTCACTGTATAATTGTTGATGAAACACAGGATTGTGCGGCGGTGGCGGTGGAGGTAGACGAGATACAGGGGGTGGAGGGGGCAGTCGTGCTCGTCGCGGTGGCGGTGGAGGAGGTGGTAATTTCATCATAGCCACAAGCACATTAGAATCGACTCCAATAGGTGGTGGTACTTCTCTTGACGGCGAAAGATTATTACTAATTCCTTGCGCTAATTTCGATCTTTCGGCTCTCCGGCTGGAAGCTTGGTGTCGTTTAAACTTTTGGAATTTATGTTCCATTACCATAGGGCTCGCGAAAGTTCTTTCACTAGATGCATTAACATCACCCGCTTCTGCTTTCAAAATAGTTATCATCGGTTTAGATGTCACTACCCTGGCTGGTACCTCTTCTTTCTCATTGAACTGTTTCAAAGATATCGTTGATGAAGCTGTACCAGGATAAGCTGGTGGTGCTTTCATAGAAGTTGAAGCATATGATGAAACAGTTTTGTGGTTGTATTCATAAGGAGGTGGTGGTTTATCAGGGAACGGTCTAACTGGTGTGTCAACATTTATGTCAAATATATTAGGTAGCGATAAGTTATGTAATTTGCGGCTGTCAATTCTTGTTGGTGGAGTTGGTGGACGATCAAAGAACGAATTATTAGGATAGTGATCATCTGAAGGAGCGGTATCTTCATGTCCCTGAAGGTAACTATCACCAGAGAAAGGCAGTGGCAATCTAACGTAGTCAGACACAGAATCTAAGGTATCGCTTACTGATTGACTTTTAGGGTAAACGCCTCGTCCTACAATTAAGTCACTTAGTTCACTCGCAGTAAGTAAGTTGTGTTTGTTATCTGTTGGATCACTACCGTCACCGTGGAATGAGATTGTACTAACATTAGAATTTGTCCTTTCTCTAAATATGTTTTCCTTATTGTGCTGTTCTTGTTTCGTAAACTTGGCAGCGCCATCAACACAATCTGAACTGGATTGGGCCTGCAATCTTAGAGTACCGGTGGAATGACTAGTTCTCTCAGACTTATTTTTTAGAATTGATGAAACACTGTCGAAGTCAGCTAGGTCATTTTCCTTTGCCGGTTTATAACTATCGTAGTGAGAGCCACCGTAATCAGTTCTACTGCCTTCGGATAAAGTGTCCATTTTAGAGCGTGCTGTAAGTTCAGAACTGCTCATAGTATAAACGCCGCTGGTTTCACTCGATGCGGCGACAGTTACCGGCTGCCCTAGTCCATCATATAATGCTGAAGCTGCATCTTGAGTATATTCCACATCGATACCTACTGTACTGTTATCACTAACCATAGAGTTTTGAGCAGTATGACTATATCCTAGTTCCAAACTACTTGTATTAGAAGTTCTGCTGAGTGTACTCAGGCCCGCTCTTGCCATTATGACTGTACTACATGACGAAGAACACTGTGATCCTGTGCATTTAAGTTTATTTGATCTTGGACTATCAGTCAAAGTTTCTGCAATACTTTGATCTGGTAAGGAGGTAGTCTCTTCCAATTGATTTATTGAGTGTGATTCCGGTAACGGTATTTCAGATCTTTTGACAGACTCGATGTCTTCTTTATTCTTTTTCGCGCGAACTTTAGACTTTTGAAGTTGTAAGGATGATGTTTTGCTCAATGGTTGATTATCTTGTGGTATGTGCCGAATGAAATAAGAATTGGAGCTGTCTAGTAAATGAGCAAAAGCTAAACTTTCTGTTGATGGAGCCGGCGGAGAGTCAATCATAATCTCTAATTCATCTTCTGATTGTACTCTATCACTGACAATTCCTGACGTTGTGTTTGAACTTGTAGATGATATAACTGATATCCTTTGCTCACTTTTGTTTTGATTATATTGGAGATTCAACGACTTCGAATATCCAAAGCAAATCTTTCGCTCCTCCTCTTCTTTTCTAAGTATTTCATTAAAGTTCGGTGCAATTTTCATAGAAAATTGATGTGTTTCTCTACAAAGAGCAAAAAGGTATTTGCATTTCTCTTCACTTGTCGAAAACAAGGTAGTTTTGCCTTCCTCAGTCCTTATTTCAAATTTCTTTCTATCAAAACTCAATTTTCCAATTGCACTCCAAATATAATTAGAAAGTGGTCCATTATCGGGTAAAATTTTGATGCCTTTTGCTGTTACGAGAAGCCACACTGTGCCTGGTTCAGGTTCTGTTTTAGATTGCTTCAGGCGATATCTATGGGAATTTATAGTATCAGGAAGAAGGCAGACCTCTCTTATGAATCTGGTTTCAGCATCAGATTTTGCAAGGCCCTTGTTTTCACGGTGGCAAGCGCGCATCGCCGCCGACACCCAATCGCCGGTAAGGGATGTAGGGGCATAGTCTTCTACTTTAAAGTAGTCTCTATCTTCATAAGTATCCGCGTCACCGTATTCAGCTTGTAATGCTAAGCCGGTCAGGAGCAGGAGTACTTCGGCGGGTAGCGCATCCCGAGTGCGCATGTTTTGGCGCAGCTGCAGGAAGTACAGATGTCGACCGACTTCATCGTGCAGTAGAAGTGGGCTCTCCACGTGAAACTGCACGACCAGATGCAATTCAAGGAGGGGCTTTCCATTCGCGTCCAAACCCTGTAAAATAAATAATTGGTTTTTATTTAACTATTACGTCATTCAGATACATTTATAAAAATTAAATCGTCTTAATATTTTTATTTAGTCATCCAACACGAATTTCGTATAAAAATGTAAAAGAAAGAATAATGGTTTTAACATTTCTTGATTTGAAAAAAAAATTAATATCAATATTCATTAGTTGACTCACATGGGTGTGTGATGATCTCCAACTCTTTGGCGCATACTTTGATAGTTTGCTTTCTAGGTCAACAAACAAGAATTCTCCATCTGAAAAAAAATCAAGCATGAATGTAGGATCCTAGAAATTAAAAACAAAATACTTAATATTTATAGGAGTGACGAGGAACATCGAAATCACGTAGGAGAACAAATTAACGTTCATAACGATAATGAAGATAGCTCGATGGGAGTTTTAGTGCATGTAACAAAGCGAACGACATGGATGAATGATTGTGCACCGATGTAATGCACTATTTATAGACAGGTTGCACAGATACAGGCAGTGTTGGCTGTAAAATGTGACATCGCATCGTGATGCCTCTACAAATATAGAAACATTGATTACCCAACAGCGTTTGTTTGCATAGTTAGACTGAATGCTTACGAGTTGGAATGCGTGACGCCATGAATACATAATAATTTTGTTTTGTGAAATCACTGCAATAACGTTTAGAAATTAAGGCAGGTACGGATTATAGCCAAATAGTGCCTGGAGACCGAAGTTCGTTTGGCTTTTATTTCTTTTAGATTATACAATAGGTGACATGGCTGGCAAATCCCACGAAGACGGTGAAAAGTAATTGCACTATTTATATATATATTATAGACACGGGTCTTAATCGCGTAAATATTTTTAAGGTATAAATACCTCCTTGCTCGACTGTTTCAGTTAGCTCGTGACCACGATCGGTGTGACTCGATCGAAACAGTCGAGCAAGGAGGTATTTATACCTTAAAAATATTTACGCGATTAAGACCCGTGTCTATAATATATAATTATGTGTACAAATCGTGATAGTTTAAAAAGTAATTGCACTAATTATATATTAAGGCAAATTTAACGGGTCCAAACTTGATGAGTCTATGTGAGCCAGTATGGAGAAACTAAATACTATTTAACTACTATCATCAGACAATGAAAAATACTTTAATAATCAATTGTTCATTTATACAAATTGAATGAGCTCATACTTGATTTCTATATAAACCGGTATTGGAGAACCTCTAGGGCCAGGCCTTGAAACAAATCTAAAGAGCCCAAACACAATAGGTCTATATGAACCAGAATTTAAGAACCCCTAGGTACCGTTTTAGGTAGATAGAGTCGAGGTAGGGTAGCGGTAGGGTGTGATTTTCAGGAAATTTCAGAGTTTCGCGTTTCGGGCTTGTTAGATTTGTCTTATATTGCTGGGTGTCGATCGAGTGGCACTATCAAGACTTCAAATTCGTTCGAACAAAAGTAAGATGAGCATTAATATACTTACTTTGCAAGAGTGCTAATCCGAATAGATCGGTATCGGTCATGCCTTGTAGTTGTGTATGAGCGTTGGCCAAAGACTTCAATTCTTTGACCCTGGCTTTGGCTTCGACGACGAAGTGGAGGGGCTGAGGCTGGCCGGGCATCCGCAGGGACAGGAACCGCGCGCCCGCGCCGAGCGCGCGCGTGTCGCCGCCCAACGGCCCGCGAACCGAACACAGAGCACGCATGTCGCATCTCGAGACCACTGTTACTTGCTCTGAAACAAACAAACAATATAACATTATCATCTCAAACCAATATTCTATGATCTAAAATTTCCACAATGGTACCCTTTTGGAATTTGGCTGATAGCATGTAGAGATACAAGTTAGGAATTAAAAATACCAATTCTACAGTTACATAGTATTATCTACATGTGAAAGTTAATAATTTTATTCTAACCATGATACATTGGATATAGGCAAAAGTCAATAAGTAAGATAAATTACATCTTTACTTACAGGATATTTGCAATGGTTTTTATAATTATTTATAATTTTAATCTCTATTCTGTTTGAAGTACAAAATAATTTCCAGAATAATGGACCCCGAATAGAACCCTGGGGAAACCCCTCGAGATAAGTAATAATTTAAATAATTTCTGATTACTGATGCTAAGTGTTAGCGTATTTGATTAAAATTTTAATAAAATCCTTTTATCTCTGTTATAAATGTGTGACTAAATCATCGATTGTCCGATTTCGATCACTTATATAATGCACCATACCTATTCAGTGTTATGCGTCTTTCTGTGGTCGCATTCTAAGGCGATTACTTAAACACGTACTTTGTTGTGCGTCATACTTGTTTAAATTGTCATGTCAAACTGCCGAGGCTCAAAAACAACCAATTTACTTATGACGTAGGTACCTGCATAACAAGAAAATCAATTTATTGTTATGGCTAATTTACAAGCTGATAATAAAACATGTAAACAAGTTTTTTCTAAATGCCTAATTAATCGCGGTTCTGTACCGAGCGAGAGTACAATACATATTTTTGTTATTTTGCTATTAAATTGCATAATATTACACAATGGCATTTTGGATGATATTGACGGGTATTATCTTCATATTATGCATAGGTGCAAATCCTCATTAGCTTTTTCGCTATTGCTGATCTAGTAGAATACGTGCCAATATCTCTAGTAGCATTTTCATTTTCCTTTTAAAGTATTCTTGGTTAAAGTTTTTGAATGTATTTTAGTTTGGATATTAAATTAAGGCATTTTATCTTAATTTTATTCTTGTTTATGTACGTAGTATGAACTAGTTGTGCCTCTTGTAAATAAACTGACGGAAAAAGGTTAAGGAGCAAGTGTGGCTCCAACAGAAACCGGCATTTTTTCTTAGCAACCTACGTATATCAGACACTATAATACATTATTTCCTATTCACCAGAGGCTGTAGAATGTCGGATCTGCGCCATCTGTGCATTCCATTACTTTTTTCGTACACGATCTCCTTTTTGTTACCTGCTGTTTTTGTGATGTACATCGCATATTGTTGCGTTAACTTGTGAATTATATTTTGGTAGAATTTTTGACGCACGAGCACGTGTTGATTTATGCATTATTGTTGTTGCATGATTGATAATACCTATGCTTCCTTGGAAAATGGTAATAAAGGTACATTTTGTGAACGATTTTTGTGTGACATTGGTCATTTAATTGGTCGGTTCTATCATAGAAAGGTAGAAAAGGAGAGAGTTGTAAAAGAGTTATTTACAACCTCTTTGGTTCTTATAATAATTATTATATCGTCTTAATAACTTAACTTTTGCGATCAATTCTTGTAAGTTTAATTTGTCACTTAAAGAATAAAAAATATATATATATTTGTTATGAATATTTTGATGGAAATTTAATAGCCATTGACAAATATATTTTGTGAAATAAGAAAAAGATTTGTTAGGACAAACACATCTATTTAAATCACCTTCAGGCATCCTAAACCTAACTTTTCATTTCATACTCCATGTATTGAAAAACTGTTTAAGTAATCAGGTTAGGTGACGTGCCAATAGGGTAGGCTGACCTAATCGGAACAGGTAGTATGCCTTATACCTAATACCTATCAGTTCTGATTAGGTCATCACCATTCGCAGCATACCTTTAAAGAATAGCCTATCAAGTTTAGTATGGATAGCTAATTTGTGTGTTGCTCCAGATTCATTAGGTATCATTGCCCAACTGTAAAATTAACTCTTCAAAGGATGTTACAGAACGCTATTGAATACATTATGTGCGTCCGTATAAAGCAATAATACCTACATTCCTACTTAATTATTCTAATTAAATCGTTCAGTTCATACAACTTTCATGAATAAGTTGAAAACCTCGTAACATTTATAGATAGGTAAACCTTAGCTAGGCTCGCTGAACTATGAACGAACTAAACCCACGCAATATCGGTGATATGCTCACTATGACAGGTACCTACGTATTATAAAACGCTTATTGGAATGTAGAACCACAAGTTCACGTTAAAAAAACTAGACGCGAATAAATTTCATCCCATCCGGTACCTCTGCGGCTCCTCAGCTCTTGATAGCCATAAGAACATGTTTTTTGTTTTAGTAAATGCGCGATAGTTTGTGATGGCGGTCAGGCTGTGCGGGGCGGGGGCAGACCGGTCGGCGCAGGCGACGGCGGGCGGCGGGGGCGGGGAGGCGCTACGTAAGCGCGGTAGCAGCGGACGGCGACGCGAGGAATGCGGACGACCTTCAGATGCCGAGCGCCCCTCCCTCTACGCCAGCCGCATCTTGCGTCCTCGCATACCTAAGGCCGTCGTTGCCTCCACTTTTCGACATCTCGCCACCAATTTTGACACTCACAAATTTGTAAGGACGATAATGAACCGAATTTTAAATAAGCTTATATCTATCATCATAAGTGAAGTAGCAACTCATTTAAAAAAATATAACTAAAGATAATATAGATCATAAAAAAATGCAAAATCTTAAAGTTGTTTAAAGACACAAAACGGAAATATTAGAAGGTCCTAAAGATCTCAATAGAAGAATTAACCACCAACTAAAACATAAACATTATGAGTAGGTGCTAATCAACCTTAAATGTCTAGGACCAATAAATAATGATGATTATAACAACAAAACAAACATTGTTGGCCTGAGTCCTTTGAAAATTTGGCACATTAAAGAAGAGAGAGCCTTAGGATGTGGATAACAAATTGGCACTTTGCCAACCCAACGCCAGGCTTACACTAGGTATAAAACAGAGAAGTCGTAAAGAATTTGATGGTTCAAGTTCAACCTTTACACACAATTGCACGAAACTCAATAAAACCCGCTATTGATAGTTGAACAAGAATAAGAACAAGATTTTAAGATTACGTACAAAACTTGTAGTGAAGAATAAGGAGTCAATATCGAGTTTACAAATTTTGATGAAAACTGGAAACGAGCGGACATTTATTCGAATAGCAAGGACAGACTTGTTGTCGCCAAGAATCTACCCGATACCGATCTATTTACTAGTGTCCATTTGAAATTGGATGCAACAATTGCTTACATATTTATGTTTACTTGATATCCGTAAAAATAAACCACTGCGATGTTAAATTTATATTTATATCAGAAGATTGGTGAACATCAGTCTAAGGATAAACTATGGCCTAGTAAGAATTGAAAAAAACACTGCTCTACATTTCTAAATAAGCAAAAAAAGCAATAGAGGCAAGTCAAAAGAATCTAAGCAATGTAGAAATGTCAGTGTCATTAACCAATGTATCGGCAGTATGAACATTTTAAACTAACTTTCTTCATAACAAGAAATCTACCATGGTTCTTTTAAAATTGGTGAACGCTTGATGGAGGCTACATTTTGACTATAGTTTGACTTTTCCTGCAATTAGAATCCACACTAATAATGTGGATAATTAACAGTTTTTTTTTTGTATTTTCAACGTACAACAAAACCTATCTTAAGTTAAAAGACCTAAAAGAAATTAATATGTCATAATTTTAATATACCTTCAAGACGAACAGTAGACTTTATTTAAATTGTTTAATAGGTAGTAAAGTCATTCAATGCAGGAACCGGATTTATCCTAAATTGGGTATGAGAACGAAAAGAACAATAAAACAAGAGGAAGCTAAAGCAGCGTGAAGGAATTTTGTAGCGTAGGTTGTATTTTGTGTTCAGGTAAGTCAGCATTGTATTGTTTTACCACTGGGGTTTCACTATACTTGCTTTAAATAATTGTTTATCTGTCAGATTCCTCTGCTGATACGTCTGGGTGTCAACGGTCGTAGCTGTATACTCTACGTTAGTCTGCATCCATAAATTTGCTTTAATATCACGTTGTTAGTATTACTTCTAGAGCAGACCTATTGAATTTAACTATATAAAAATAACTTTCGTGTTAGCAGGCTGGAAAAAAATAATGTCATAACGCTTCTATCACCCATGATAAAGTGGCAGACAAAACAGCTTTGAATGAAGAAAACATGAGAGAGGACAGCTCATGTAAAGGAAATTAAAAAAAAATATGTGTTCTAAATTTCAGAACATAATACTTTTGAAAACATTGATTTTAATGTATATTATAATGTGTATTATAATGTGTAATAAGACGGCCAGGGGGGCAAGCATACAACCGCGAGATATATTTAGTCACGTTTTTGACATATTTTTACATGGGGAAACAAGACAAAAAGCGACAAAATCTATCTTGCATTCGTGTGCTTGCCCCGCAGAACTCAGGATTAGAATACTCCCAGTAGCTACCCGAAAGTTCTAAAAACCGTGAGTATATGTTTTTTAATACAGCAATGCAGTAAAGAATATCTCTTGCACATTTAGATACTAACACGCTGTTCATGAAACGTGATATGTCTTACATTACAGTCACGGACAATATAAGTGCTTGCTATCACTACATCTGTAGCTATGGAGAATGCGTAACAATGCAAGCGTATACATGTATTGTCAAACAAATGGACACAATAGGCTGTGTTTAAAAATATACGGTTATGTAGCGACTTGAGTTATGTGGGAAAGTGATATTATGTTGGTATTAAAGCTTAGAATGTGATGTTTGAAATATAGATCACAGTCTTTTTGATCATCTCTAATCTTCTTCTTCTTACGTGTCAATGGCATTATGGTTTCTCATTTTTTATTTATATTGGTTTTGCCCAGAAGGTAGCAACTTCTACTCCCTTGCTTGTTGTGCATTAAATCTTCACGGGCACATCATCAAATCATCATCTCTAATATTAAAAAGATTTGGCAGAATTTTGGATTACTGGATACGAGAATAGAAAGTAAAGTGAGAGACTTAACTTGGGAATGAGATTCGGAAATTTACTGTTACTTCAATATTCTGTGGCCAAGTCAAAGCAAGTCGAGTGCTAACTCAATAATACTCTTAAATTCAATATTCGTTTATAGAAAAAGGATAATGCCGTGGCATAACCAGCTATACACCTAAAAGTTCGCTACAAAATTCTCGATGACGCGATGACGGTCTAACAAATCTTTCTCAAGAATGGGGTCGAGTCCATTACTGAGTTAATGTTCTTATTTTTAACACGAGGCAGCTCTTGACTTTTGACCATTGACCTTCGTATGTAAGGAATGCGCATATATGATCTCAGGTTCACGTGTCCAAAATTATTTTGATGGTTTTAATCGAATACAATTACAAGCCTTATTTAACTTGTTTTTGGTGAATCTTGCAAACCGATTTTCGACGACCGATTTCTAGTTATCTGATTTAGCTGAAAATTTGCTTAATGGCGCTAACAATACAATAATCTTTGATTATATAGATTATTTCCTCTGAGACAATAATATTGTAGTAATACAATTTCTGTCTACCAGGACCGTCACAGCAAGACCAAACTCTTTAACAGTTAATGACGGTATGACTGCTTTTTGTAATTGTTGAACATTCTTATTTCTGTACAAAAGTAAGTTTTAACCAATATTATAGGATAGAATACCTGAGCTGATGATGGAGCTGTAAGACACTCAAGGGCTCTCCGCTTCTGGTTCACGTATGCGTATCGTGTTTAAGCTTAATGAGTAATTTCATGACGAATGATGTTCAGGGTCTGATATTGGATGCCGAAAGGTAACCAGGGGATCTTCAGTTCTTCACTTCAAGATTGAATTTGGGCTAATCGCGTAATCCCATTGAGTTAGGGTTATTAACTTTACCTCAGTGGACAGTTTGATGATAAATGTTATTTATTAAATGCAATGAATACTGGCAAATGATACTAGTACTGTTTCTATGTATAATAAGTATGTATTTACAAATGAAAAGTATGTATGTATTAGTATCTGTTATTCTAGTACCCATATGATAGTACAAGCTCTGCTTAGTTTGGGACTAGATGGCGTTGTGTGTGAGTTGTGGCATATTTATTGTGGAATATTTAAATACTTAGGAGCTCTTCGTTATTGTTTAGTTATTTTAGATTTTTACAGTTTTTGTGTTTACTTTATAGTAGGTAGGTACCTAATTCTACAACTTACTGGTAATCAGTAGTAGTAATTTAATAGCTAGGTTTAATGTTTATAAAATAATCTATGTAAGAAGGTTTATTTAGGTCTTATAACTAGCATACATTGAGGTCAGGGTAGTGAATCATCTAATGTAGGTAATAATCCACTTGTTTCCTATTTACTTTATTTATGTGGTTGGTTCGATTTAGAATAAGCTTAAAATAGGTATTTAATGTACTTACGAGTGGAAATTCCATAAAATCATAATAATGTATACAGTGGCGGACGGTAATCTCAGGGGGGCCCGGGTTAATACTACCATCAATTTAGGTGC
This sequence comes from Hypena proboscidalis, assembly GCA_905147285.1. Classification (NCBI taxonomy): domain Eukaryota; kingdom Metazoa; phylum Arthropoda; class Insecta; order Lepidoptera; family Erebidae; genus Hypena; species Hypena proboscidalis. The sequence goes on from LR990132.1 coordinate 8,348,938, forward strand.
TCTGGGCCGTCTCTACTTTGGTACCTACTCTGTCTTACAAATGTAGGTCGTTGTCGAAATGAGAATGTACGCAGAGAACAATTAATCTAATTCACACACCATTGAGAGTTTTATAAAGTCTTTAGCCCTACCCAGTTATATACCAACTCTCAGGTATGCAGGTAACCTGCATCCTTTGTGATTTTGGCTATTATTACTTTGTCTTTTCCGAGCAATTATAATTTTAGTGTATACGACGCACAAAACTTCAAAAATACCTAATAAGGATCTTAAAAGTCTTCTTCTTCTTCTTCTTCGTCGTGTCGATGGCTGAGTCAAATTTTATTTTGACTTGCCATCGTGGCATACTTAGCAACAATAGTTTTTTAAGAAAGCTGAACAAAGAGTTCTTATGCAAAATGCAGTACAATTTTTTTTTGTTGTCTTCTAAACTAGACGTCAAAGTAATTAGATGTTCGAAGTAACGAAAAACACATTTTGATGTCGTTTTTCGTTTGTTCTTGAGGCGACAATGCCATAAAATGTTAAGTACGCTTTGTCATTAGTTAAATTTAGTTTTATTTACCTACTCGCTCTGCTATCAATGGAATGCGGTCGCTGTGTAGTCGTTTATTACGCGCTCATGAATCACCCGCTTTATCAATCACGACGATGAAACGATGTTACAAATTTAAAATACTCAACACAGAATCGTAATCGGAGTTGAAGCACAATTTTTTTTTTTTTTTTTTTTTTTGGATTTTTTACGTTAGATAGAACGCCAGAAGCGATTACACTATCCAATGGTCCCAAAGACAAGGCCAAATACACATTCACTCAGAAAAGCACACCCAGTCTCAGAACAAATCTTTGCGAATCACACAAAGATTTGTCCCATGTGGGGATCGAACCCACAACACCAGTGCAGTGGAGAGCGGCGAGGCGACCGCTTAAACCACTACACCACACGTGCAGACAAGTTTTATTGACTGACAATAGCTTACTTCCCTTGATCCAATTCTAGTTTTAGCCCTGATTTAATTCTCTTTTTTTAAAAGCAGCGAAATTTTGAGCTCATATATGGCCACTGTTTCCTCGACTTGGTTGACAAAAGATATGCCAATACCCCTTTGACATCAATTTCGACATGTGACAGCATGTGTGTGCAGTCGCCATACCTATTAAAATACGACAGTTTTTTTACAGGGACCTGTTTAAAACTTCAGCAATTTTTTTATTATGTATTGCTAGTGGTGGCCCACGATTTTATCAGCGTGGAGTTCGACATTTCCATGCTATTTCCTAATACACATTCAACCTCATATTTACAGCCTGAGGATAGGAATTAAAAAAAAACTGTCATATTGTTAATTTACGACATGTATAGGAATTTCAGGTCCTATAATTTTTCAACAGTTTCTTGGTAAAATTGTTTTATGTTGACCTCGTATTATTTTTCTTCAATATCTTCCTTCAATCACAAATTTTCAATTTTATTACATAAAGGTTATCTTTCCACTGAAAGGAAGTATATTTCAGCACTGGCTCAATTACTATGCAGGTCTAGGGTAGGTACTATTTAAGTCTGAAAGAGTGGCTTTGTGCTAGGGACCTTTTATTCAAGTCCTTATCTATAGTTAAAGCGGTGGACTGCGGATGGTACTGCATGCTCTAGATCCTCCTTTGAGTTTGCTTAGCTTATAAAAACATATAGACTTTGTTGCTTATCGAAAATCTGCTCTATTGAACTTGAAAAAAAATCGTTCAAACTTACATAAAACCCATTCATAGCTGAAATCATTCGTGCAATGTTGTTATCATAGCTAGGAATGCTAATAGCGGAAGCAGCTATACTCCATAGAGTATGTACTTCAATTGTTAATAATTATAGTTTTGCTAATTTAAATGTTCCAGTAGTTGATTACCTCTACTCTCGAAGTCTCGATATATCTATTATTTTGTCATGCAGGCCATCTATTTGAAGCAACATTCTCTACTGTTGACTGTTGACGTAACATTTATTAGTAATTTGTTTGATGTATTTGAATAGTTGATGACTGTAAGCGAAAGAATGTACGCAAATGCTTGCCTAACTGTTAACGTTGGGTACCGCCTTGCTAAAGATTAATCCTCAGTCTTTATACTCTTATATGTGACGAATTCAGTTATAAGTATAAGAACAGATTAAGCATTTGTAAGAGGTACCTAAATGCACTTTAAAAATTTTGGAAAGTAAAAGCGTGAAATTAAATATTCGTTCTGGGAAAGTCTGGGCTCTATCCTATGCAAGTTTCGTTTGTATTGGAAACTTCTAAGTTGGTCCATAGTTCCATACATGGTGACCTAAAGCGTCATTGGGCCCCTTTAAGAAATTAACTAATAATAGATACTATGATTTTATGCAGTGCCGGATTAGCCATATAGAAAGAGTAGCAAATGCTACGGGCCCCGCGAATTGAAGAGCCCCGCGCTCCAACGCCTGTCTGACCGTAAAAATAATTAAATTTAAATAGTAGCGTAAAATATCTTGCTTGTAAGCACAAATTTGTGTAAGTTTTGTAAAAACAGAGTTGCTCATACTGACCGATATAAATGAGCCAGCTTGTAGAGCATGATTTGCTTAAAGAACTAGATATGAAAAACGTTATATCTAAATTTGCCCACATTAAATCAAAAACAGTTGTTTTATAAAAAAAATATTAATAGTTATGTTTTATTTAATACCATAAACTTGAAAACCTAAAGCAAGCCAAAGGCCCCATAATATATAAAAATTATTGAAGGGCCCCCTGACAGATTTTGCTACAAGCCCCGCGCTGGCTTAATCCGGCACTGGCTGCACATCATTACTAGCTGCTTCGTTCTATGTAGAGCCAAGTAAATATTTGGTTATTGTATTAGTTTTTTAGGATTTTGCTATAATGTTCTACACTACAATACAATATCTTAATGTAACGATCTGTAGATTGATATTTAAGTAAGCTTTATCATCCGGTTTAAAATAATAAAATATTTCCGCATTAAAGATTATGAAATTTATAATAGGATATCTAAGAAATGTTATCAAAAGAAGAGATTAGGTACTTGCATATACACGTAATGTACGATAGATAACCATCTATGGCCATCCGGTTTGTCTATAATATGTAAGTAAGCACATACCTACTAGTATATAATTAATACTGTCATACAAAATGATCTCAACAATCAACATTCCTCGTGTGATTTGACGTCAACGAAGAACTATTTAAATTGTTCTATACAATGATAAATGAGATGAAGCAATGTTGTTTAGACTTTGGAGAGTTATAATAACTCTTGTAACTTTAATTGGGGCTAGTTCTTTCCTTCGTTTTACATATTTATCTCTATTGTAGTTTATTGTCTAGTATTGAATGGTATCTATTTTTACTGATCCAAATCAGAACCGGCTAAATTAAAAGTTTTCTGCTTGTAATTCCGGTGTTTATGCAACTTAGTACTTAGGTAAGGTATATTTTTCTCAGTCGCCTAGCCTAGTTAGCATAACACTAGATGTAGTGCTCATGTAAATGACGTAAGTATGTAGCGACTAATAGTAGGTGGTATGGTATGTGAATGGAGTTGACCACAGTTCTATAATGAAGTTGCTAAAGTTGAAATTACAAAGTACAACAGACAGTTATGGTATACACCGTTGTACACCAAGAATACAAGCAATATAACTAGAAATAATGTTAATTGATGAAACTCGTTATGTTACATTAGAAGTCATAAATTAACTCCATAGCTAGTTTCTTAATGATACGGTACATTTTCGTTATTGGTCCGATGTGTCGACGTCAAAGTTACCTAATGTGCTCTTATGAGTAAGGAATTTGCCTACGTTGGGCACTGGCCACTCGGCGGATAGAGCATGGTTGGTATTGCTGGTGTGGTGGTGGCGAGGAAGGGCGCGCGCAGGGTCAGCGGCCGCGGCGCGGTCGACGCGGGCGCGCGGAATTCGAGCTATGCGTATGAAATGAAAGTGGCCGCATCGTGAAAGCGCGCGCATCCATTGCGCCTGTCCGTGGCGCCGACTAGTCCTCCACTCACCATGAATAGATAAATCCAATGCAGCAGCACGTAATGTCACTATATTCCTGGGTAAACCGCATCCAATGGCACTTCACTTCACTGTAAGTTGCGCGATCGCGAGCCGAGTGGTGCGACGGCTGTCGAGGCGCACTGAGTCCATGGGCGCGCTAGTACGACTGAGTGAAGTGAGTGAAGCGCGTGGGTTGGTCGGCGAAGGCTCGGGCGAAGGCACGCGCGGGGCGCGCCGCGACTTCGGCGCGGTGGAATGCGGCAAGATAGTGGCGCGCGGGTACCGGCCGGGGCCCGCTGTAGGCTGGAGCCTCTGTGGGCACGGAGCGACGCGACTCCGCGGCGTCGCCGTGCTGACGGAATGCGCGCGGTCAACCTCTGCCCATTAAAATAAATAGAATTTCCAAACACTTTGAGGCCGCGGCCCGTCGACCTGCTATGAACACCTCTAATCTTTTGTTTAGCGTACAGTTAAGTCGATATCTGGGGCTGGGATATATCTAACGCATACTTATAATAGATGCTTAGGTGCCTAGTGTCTAGTCTAGGTAGATAGGCATTTAGGAGGTACCTATGGTCACCGTACTACTTGCATACATAAAATAAAATTTACTGAATATCCTTTGGGGTAGGCAGCGCAAGGAACGTAAGATGCCATGTCCAACAAATTCTTCGTAGACCTTTTTAGCTTTTATAAATGCCCATAAGCAGTCTGTTGTTGTAAGTACCACCATCGCAGGTAATAGTAACACTTTTCAACAGCAATCTGAATTGCTGTACCGAAAGGAATGCAATGTTAATTGTGTTGTTTTCATACTTATCATTAATTCGTGGCGTACCTAAGCCTAAGGCAAAGATAATCTTACCTCTGACTGGGGTGTCTATATTAACACTAATAGCCGAAGTTGGTCAATATATATATAATATATTGATATTATACAAATAAACAAAACATACATTTAGTTACCACACCGGGATAACTCCACTGTGGAACGCAATAAGCTATAGTATGTGCGAGAATCAAACCTAAAACTGTAGTAGCAGTCTAGTACCATTTCAACTATAAGGCAGTAGGTAAATTTCTTTGCGGTAATGTTATAACATACATAGATAGATATCATAATCATAACATCACGCCTATATTAGTTAATATTATTCAAAATTATTAAAATTTATTTTCTATTGTTTAGTTTGGTTTTCTTTAAAAAGCGTGTTTTTAGTTTTTTTCAACTATTATTTATTTAAAACGATACAAATATACAAAACTAGTTACCCCACCGCACCGGGATGAATCCATTGTGGAACACAAAACGTTTTAGTATTAACGGGAATCGAACCTAAAACTCTAGCCGTCTAGTAGGTACCATTCAACAGTCTGAGATCCGGCTACGTAATTACTACTTGCAAAGAGTATCTATCAAAACAAATTATATAAAAATCTTGTGTCAGTGACCGAACTTCTCCGAAATCTCTTGACCAAATTGTATGATTTAAATTAAATCATCACTTGGCGCTCTCTGAATCTTAAGATTCTTTGTCCATGAGGCTGATGGGGTTTCAGTGCCGCTCCTTCGATATACAATATACAAATAAGTAAAATAGAAGTGTCTATTTTTAATGTCAAAATAACAATGTTTTTTTTCAGTTGGTATAGTTATTTGCACGATACCTTTGCCTAAAATACAGTTTTTAATTTTTTGGTCTTTTTGTCTGTCTGTCTGTCTATCTGTTTGTATCGGCTTATCTTCTAAATAGGTAGCCTGATTTTAATAAAATTTTATATGCAGGTAACTGACTACAAGGCGCGTAACATAAGATACTTTTTACTGATCCCTAACCATTGACGTATAAAGTATGGACACGGCTAACGCGCGATAAATGGCCTTAACTTTTTTGGTGTCAATCTGACTACAAAAAGCGCGTAGTGAAATGGACTGTGGTTGGCTGTCTCCGTGAGCGGTCAAACACGACAAAATGCCTAATTGTGCACTGAAAAGTTGTACGAACTACCAAATTAGACACAACAAAAAAGATTATGGTATTACATATCACCGGTAAGTCACAAATATCATATTATATCCACCTCTTTACATTATTTTATCAATTTTATTTGCTAAAATTTTTCGTTCCGACGCCATACTCCTTAATCGTGAATATCCGCGTGGCATGACTTTGGAACTGCGCAACTGCGCTTAGTTGAACTATGCCGCCGGCGTTCAAGAGAATATTTTTGGTAATTTAAAAAAGTATTTGTTATGAATTGTCCTATCATTGTGCAATGTACTGTTACTGCGTAAACTTGTTATAACGCTAGAGATAATATAATATGTACAGTCAGCAACAAAAGTAGCTAAACACTAATTTTTTTAAGTAGGTAAGTACCTACTTAATTTTAATAGTCAAGAATAGTCTATAATTTTGTTAAAGTTGATGAATTGAAAAAACTAAATAAAAGCTTGTAACAAAAGTTCAATGATCTTTTGGCCTTTCACGGATTATAGAAAATGTTCACCAAATGATTTAAGTACAAATTACATTTAGTAGTTTGTACTTAAATCATTTATAAACATACCACGTGGGCGGAGCTACGACCAGAAGCTAGTAAAAAAATATTTCTCGAAACAAACATTTTATTTTATTCCTTAAACAAAATATGACCTACTTTTAGAATTCCCGTGATGTACTGTTCTTTTAATAATATAACTAGGAGTATTTTTAATTTTGTAATAATAAATATTTTACACTATTGAAAGAATCACAATTTTATTGTACCTTCGGCAAAAAAAAATGCTAACGAAATTTCATCACGCCCTTACAAGGTTCACATCGCGTGAATGCAAAGTCATTTACATGGTAGTTCAATGCAGATGGCGTTACTGATCCTGCTATTCATAATGTCAAATTTGAAGGGTAATGTGTTCGGACAAGCCATTTCTATAGTATATATTTCTATGTCCCTAACCTACCATGCAGACGAAACCGCGGGAGAAAGTTAGTTTGTTTGTTAGCGCTAATCTCAGAAACTACTGATCGGATTTGGATAGTTATTATCATGTTTAATAGTCTAACTATCAATCAATGTTTTTAAATGTTTAACATAATTTTTTTTCATATATTCATGAAATAAAATTATGTCCCTATCAGTATTTTCAGATAACAGAGCTATCCATAAATTGATATATTCACCTATATTTTTTGCGTGTATTTATTTAAGATTAACTTACCTTATAAGTGGCCCCCATCTCAATATAATAACTTATGCCTCTGACAAATTATATTTTAAGTTTTATTTTATTGATTACTTTTATAAAAAAAAAAAAAAACGATTTTAGAACACCAATTACTTAACTCGAAAACCTAACTAAGAACCAAAATAATGACAAGAAAAATCTTATGGCCAAACAACGCAAGTAAAAGTGATGAAAATTAAATTCAGAGACTTCTTCTTCGTCTTGTTCGTGTCGATGGCTGAGTCAAATTTTATTTTAACTTGCCATCGTGGTGAAAGGATTATCCAATTCGCTTTGGAGGATTCGGGAATTGCCCAGGGTGCGCCGGACGTAGGGAATCGTTGTGTACGTCACTCGGGGAGACTCCTTTCATGCACCCGAATTCAGAGACGAGTCGCTGTAGACCTGATAGAATACTACTTACTGATGATTATAATGAAGGTTGAAACTTTTATAAAATTAGTGACCACCTTTTAAGTACAAAACTTTGTCGGTCTGCGTTATTTATTAATTATAAAGTAAGTTATAATTAAATATTCTATTCAATATCTGTTTTATTTCAAAATTTGCAACATGAAATTAATGCAGATAACTAAACGAAATGTATTATTTATCTGTATAGCAAGACTGTCAGGAATGTCTTTAACTGAATAAGGATGTAAAATACGGAAGGGATTTCTATCGACATTTGGGTTCCATTTAAATTTAATTTCCAAAGCTTTGACAAAAAATAGTTAGTAAAGTTTTTCTATAATATTTTTGTGTGTCAATTATTGATACAAATGAAATAATGCTATATTGCAATGCTAAATTAAAAAATATTAATTATCCCTAAACTGCAATATAATCTAGTTTAAAAATACTAATAACCGTTTTTATACACCAGTAGAAGCTTATGACTAACATGGTCAGTCAGCTGATAATTTACCATTATTCTAGATTTATGATAAATAAATAACCTAAGATTCGATTTAAGAATTTTCACTAGCAAATCAATATTTATTACTTTATTATTTTAAATAAAAAGTATAATTGCTAGTTAAGGAACGTTGAACTACGCAAAATCATCACCTTACAAAACGATCTCTCTAAACATGACCAGTAACATCATCAAACGTTAAATTAGACGATAGATAGATAGATAGATAGAATAAGCTTTATTGCACACCAAAAAATAAGACACAAAATAGAACATAATTAAACATTAAGACATGTACAATGGGCGGCCTTATCGCTAAAAAGCAATATCTTACAGGCAACCTTTGGATGGACAAATAGAAAGTTAGACTGATAAGGGGCAGTTTAAGGTGTAATAAATGAAATAGAAGGTTCACTATAACTAATATTTACATAAATTTACAAATTCAATAGGTACATTTACCTACAAATTAAATATATATTATATTAACTTACATAGGTATACTTAAAATAAATATGTACATAACACTATTTATATATTAAATACATACATATTATTATAAATAAATATTATACATATATATAATAAAAACAGAGGATAAAAAGAAATGTATAAACAAGTTTTACTCATGCATCTGAAAGGACTGGCAATGTGAATAAATAATGGTAAGATTTATATAGAGGATAAGTAATGTTCTTTGACTATTTTTTTAAAAGAGTTAATAGTTTTGGCGCGTCGAATAGAGACGGGCAATGCATTCCACAGACGTATTGCTTGAACCACAAAGGATTTGTCGTAAAAGGTGGTAGAATGCATTGGCATATCCAGTCTCAGATCTTCCGATGATCTTAAGGCTCTAGAATGCGTGTCACTGACGAACTGAAAACGTTCTTTTAAGTAAGAGGGGGCAGAAGGGTTGAATAAGACCTGGTAGAGTAGAGAAAGAATGTGAGTATTCCGTCGAAGGCGAATAGGAAGCCACTTGAGCTTATTGCGATACTCGGATACATGATCATATTTGCGTAACCCAAATATAAATCTTATACAGAAATTTTGAAGTCGCTCAAGCTTATCAAGCTGCTCCTCTGTGAGATCAAGATAGCTGACATCGGCGTAGTCGAGGATAGGAAAGAGAAGAGTTTGAACAAGCGCAATTTTAGTGGAAGTTGGAAGAAAATTCTTTAACCTACGCAAGGACCCCGCTGACGCAAACAGTTTACGGCTGGTTTCGAGTAATTGGGGACCCCATGACAGCGTTTCATCAATGAGTAATCCCAAGTTTTTTACAGTTTTACTCAATGGAATTGTAGTTCCGTTAAACTGTACCAGAGGTAGCTGCTGCCAATTAACTTTAGATAATGTTCTGGAGCTGCCGATCACAACTACTTGGGTTGACGATGACGATGGCCTAGTCCAGCTTAGGCCGTCTACGACATAATAATAAAATACAATACTTAGGTTTCACACATTCGAATAACATCGATATTAGATGTATGTATCGCTCGCTGATTGCACGACACTAGAGTGTCAGCTTGTTGTTATCACTGTCATCTGTCACTGCTGTCAGTTGAGTAAACTAGAAATTAAACGTCAAATCGAATAAGGCTCGCTGATCTAGATAATTTAAGTATTTTAAATAATAAATCACCGCTTTCCATTCTCAAAATTTTCGTGACTTATTATTAATGAGCAAATTTTAAAATGATATTATCTAAAAGTGCTATATGCTTGCTATGTATCCTACTGCTGGCGTCAATATTCATGGCGAGTTTCCTAAATTCAATTGCAACGGACCATAATTTTTATATAGAAAACCAACAAGAAGGTATTAATTTTACCAGAAAATTGGGTGAAAAATATGGACAAATAACAGACACCAACCACAACTTAATTTGGTTTCTTCAGGTAAGTTACTTTCACATAAAAAGGTCGCAAAAATACGCTTTTAAAACGTCTTTTGTGACGTAGTTTTCAGACAAAGGTAAAGTAAATTTAGAATGTTTTGTTTGTAAATAACTCTGATACTTTTATTTTAAACACAGTATTTTTTATTTTTTTATTGTGCTGTGTTCAGATTGACATTAGCAGTCCATAGATTTCAGATATCCACATAAGTATTTTCCGTGATCCTGGGCGAATATCACAGTTTCAACAATTTTGTGATAGCACCATTAAGAAAATCAAGCCTATATTGGTGCTTGCCACTGGAGACCTTACTGATGCAAAAGCCAAAGATAACCTGGGCAGTGCTCAAGTGAAAACAGAATGGATTTATTACCACAATATTATTAAAGAGTCTGGCGTCACTGAGAGTACTGTCTGGCTAGACATAAGAGGAAATCATGGTAAGTCAAAGTTACTCTTTTATCTAATCTAATCTATAGTTCTACAGTCTACAATCTACAGTCCTACAGTATGTTGGTTTATTTTATAATTTTGAATTAGTTGTACCTACTACTAGGGTCAAAAGTTGAATGAGATAAAAGTACTGTCTTAAAATTTTAATAATAAATACATTTTTATAAATATCATTTCAAATATCAATTTACAAATATTATTTAAATTTATGAAAAAAGTTATCTTCTGTTTTCATATTAACAGAAAAACTGTATCTTACATTATTTTAATACCTAATTTTTGAAAGAAGATTTAAATTCTGAGGAATAGCTTTTTTTTTGTTTTGTTATGAAACAAATAATAATAAGGCAAGTAATAATAAATTGCCATTTTACATGAAATGGACTAGATAAAAAGGTTCTGTCTGTTTGTAATAATTAAAAAAATCACTAAACATTTTATTATGCTTGTTGCACTATATTTATAGATTGAGATAGAGAAAACTTTATTTGCACATCAAATTTGTAACAAATATACAAAGAAATAGGTACTTAAAACTATAACATACAAAGGCGGCCTTATCGCTTGACACATTCTCTTCCTGGCAACCTTAGTATGGACATAATAGAGTGGATATTTGCGGTAGTTTATTGCATTAGATTTATGTACTACATATTTATGCACCACACTGGGCAGAGCAAAGCAGCTAATGATATTTTTTAAATTCTTTCTTAATAAATAATTCATTTATAATATTATCTAGTTCTCCTTTTGCTTTGTATCTGTATCCACCAATTTTCGTTAATTTTTAATTTTTAGTTTATTTTTCTTGTATGTTTGGTTGTAATGTTTCTTTGTTTATATTTTCTTGTGAGTGTTGATCTACTGTGTTGTTTCTTCTGGCAGGGACTAGCTGAAAATCAGTGCTGTGCATTGCGCGCAGCAAATACTGAGCTAGATCCCTTGCCGCACATTTTCTGTGTACTATTTATATTTTGTGTAAACTGTTTTTATTTTTTTCTAAATGTAAGATAATGTGTGGTGAATAAATGGTTTAAATATTTAAAATGTGAAAGTTGTGTTCGTTACTCAGTCATGCCATTACGGCTGAAAGTTACACTACATAGATTAGCATTTATATAATTTTAAACTTCACAGAGGTTTCTCCTTTTGGTGTATTTTATGTACTTTTTAATTACTCTATCATTAGCTTCCTGTTAATAATTTTTTTGTTTTTTCTGGAGTACAAAGAATATATTTAATTAATTCATAATTATATAGTTTTTTTTATTAACTCATTAAATTTTATTTGTATAACTTCATTTTATGTTATTTCAAATATTGTTAAGTTAAGGCAATCTGTGTGTACATTTTTTTATTTTTTTTTGGAGTATAAATAGTTTTTGTTATTAACATAATATATGGGTGATTATTTGAAATTTGGTTAACTTGGTGGTAGCATCAATTTTCACATATTTATATTAATTTTATCCAATATTTCAAACGACTAAGCGATGTTATAAAGTCCATTTAATTTGGTCACTCAATTTGATATATATTGTAATATTATTTATTACCAAAAATTGCCACTTCTTACTCCAAATATCAGGCCCTAGCCATGTAAGATCTCCCGAATTTAGTGTTGATTTCAGTGTAATTATGATTCTATAAGAATAATTTAATTAAACTCCATTTAAACTCGTTTACTATTACATTACGAACATTGTCATTACAATTTAATTTATAATAACATTATGTTTCCTTACTTTGTTTCAAGTCAAAAAGTGTAAGCGATAAAAAATATCAGGCCCTAGTCATTTACGAAATTCAAAATTACGCGGCATCCAAGCATACGGCTTTTTCATAACTAACTCAATACGATAGCATGGGTATGAAGCTAGTTGCAAACACGACCCAAGCCGCGGAAGCCACTTTGTTATTGGTGCGATCACCGACTTTGCAGCGGAAACACGCGCTGTGCCAGTCAAACTGTCAGGCCGTTTTAAAGAAATTTAATGACTAATTGATCTCATTACCTATTGTACATATGAGTTTATCCTGCCTTGTTATTTTGACTGCCTATTGGTTTTGATGTTGATTTTAAATAATAGGTTTCATTTGATTTTGCTTCTTTTTGTCAGTCCCTAGACCGTCAGGCCCTAGTCGTAATAGTACCTAGGGCCTGACGCCACATCTAGGGACTGTTGGTGAAGGGTGTGATACATGGTTTTAAACATAATACCACAACGTATTTGTTGTAGAATATGGCGCCCAGAGAGAAAAAACATTGTCTAAAGAGGGAATTGCGAAAAAAGGGCTGTACAGGCAAAAACGACTGGAAAAATAAAAAATGACACTGTTTTGCTGGCAGAGTACAAAGAAAAGGAAAAACGCTAATATAAAGCGTGTAAAAAGGACAAAGGGATGTGTAAAAGACATGACTGCGCGTGAGCATTCATCAGATTATAGAAACAAGCAAAAGATTCATGAAAATACTGATAAATTTGACCAAAATACTCCGCCATTATCGGAAAATGAAATTATTCCTAATTCCTAAAGTTACTTCTGTTATAGTGTTAAATTGTAATATTTATAACTTGGGGACAATAACGTACCAAACCAATACACAATGCTTGCAATTGCAATGCTTCAAGTTTTTGATATTTTCGCGGATTCTGAATATGATATGCCGTTAGCACATGGCGCAAAAAAAGTCTAAAACGAGCTATGGCAGTGAAGATTATGTTATTTATAGTTAAGTTAACAATACGGAGAAAAAAATGCCGATACGCCGCAATTTCCTCAAAATATGATGATGAAGATGGAGTGCTGACAGTTACATTCCTTAAAGTTTGCAATGAAGATGGCACAGAATTTAAAATAAATTATAATCTTCTTCTTCTTACGTGTCAATGGCATTATGGTTTCATATATTTTATTTATATTGTATTTGCCCAGTAGGTAGCAACTTTTATTCCCTCGCTTGTGGTTTGCATTCGGTCTTCACGGGCTCATGAAGAGGGAGACAACGGGCACGAAAGCAGATGAGCCATGTTTTGAATAGGAAAACCACAATTGCGGGAGGTGTCATTGGTGTTTGTGATTCCCCATTTGGCCAGGTTCCCCCTGCAGCGTCCTACTTGTGTCCGAAGGCGATTATAAGACTTCCAGAATGATAATGATATCGCCGACGTGCCTTACGAAGATGTTAAAGAAAATACCCAATTTCTCATTTCATGTGCATAATTAATAAGAAAAATGTTGTGATTATAGTTCATTGAATTTGTAAACTTAAGTGATTAATTGTTATTACAGTTGATTTTGCAAATAAAACGTGATTTGTCATAATAACCGTGTTTGGCGTCAGTCCCTATCACGTCTTATCAGTCCCTAGAACACTGATTTTAAGAAAACATAAATTTCTCTGAAAATATAAGGTGAAGTGACTGGCCTTTTTAGATGCGGCAAAGTAGATGTTATACACACAACATAGAATATAAACTGTACTGATTTTTAACCAAAAACACCACTTTCAAAATTAGGTCAGAAGTTAACCAAATTTCAAATAACCACCCATATATCATTATTTTCTTTGTCTGTTCTGGAACCCTTATGTATACAGTAGTACACACATTGCTTTTACTCCTTTATTTTCTGCTTGAAGTGTAAGATATAGCAACCTTATATACTATGGATTTATTTATCAGTATTAATTTAATTTCTTTGCTATATTTAAGTTTATTTTCTCTCCATAATCATCTTTAGCCACAATGTTGTTTTGGTTGCTATAACTTACACATAGAATTATTGTCAAAAAAACAAACAAATGAATGTATGAATTATTTGAAAAGATGGTGCATATGAGTTTCTCACCAGCTCTTCTCATGATGCAATACCCATCAGAGCTGGTACTTGGATTGATTTTAATTCATATCTCTAAGTTGAATTAAAGTCAATCTAAGCTCCGGTGTCAACTCATTTTATTACAATAAGTATTATAATTTAGTTAGCTAAGTTTTATTTTAATTTTATATTTTTTGTATTTTGATGTGTTCAAGCGCCCCTTGGGGCCCATAGAAATAAATGATTTGATTTGATTTGATATAAGGATTGGATCATGAACTTAAAAGCGATATCTTTTGAACTTTTGACCGGATGGCGGAGTGGGTAGTGTACCTGCCTGCGACGCCGAGGTCGTGCGTTAAATTCCCACTTAAGACAAATCTTTGTGTGAATGAACATGGGGCTTTGTCTTAGTCTGGGTGTTTCTATGTATAATAAGTATGTATTTACAAAAAAAAAGTATATATATGTATTAGTATCAGTTGTTCTAGTACCCATATTACAAGCTCTGCTTAGTTTGGGACTAGATGGCGTTGTGTGTGAGTTGTGGAATATTTATATATTTATTTATTATTATTTAACTACTTATGTTATACTAGTAAATTTTGTTTATCTTTTCATTAATCCTGAATATACAGGGTGTTTGGTACATTGTTTGCCAAATTGAATAGACTAAAACGATTCCTTAGGTACAGTTTTAGCAACCTTTACTTACTTTTCACCTCACCAGTTTTTATTTTAATTCTTAAGATTTTAAATTCGGAATTAAAAAAAAAATTGCTGGAATAGCCTTGATATTTTGTATTAGTCTTGTATTATGTTTTCGGTTGTGTTTTACAATTAAATTGTCAATGATGTGCAAATAAAACATACTCTCCTGTTTATTTACAGACAAACTTTTGAAAACACAAAATAAATTTAAGGTTAATTTTATAAGCAATTTATAAAAAATGTAAAAAAGATCGTAGTAGGTATACAAAGACATCATCCATTGGTCCAAATTCGAAAACTCCTGCCAAAATAAAAGATAATACAATATTCCAATTATAGATGTACCATTTACCTTTTCCAGATAACTTTAATATTAGAACACTCAATTCTCAAGAAAACTATTTTAAAAACTATTCAGTACAAGGGAAGGAACATAGTAAATCGTATGTGCATTACGAAAACAAGAATGGTGTTAATGTAGCATTTCTGGGTATTGATGCATGTCCCGAACCAGGACTCAGGAGGCCCTTCAACTTCATTGGCATTCTTGACGCACAAGAGCAATCAACTATACAAAAACTTGCATCGGAGGCTGAAGCTAAGGCTGACCACCTCATCTGGTTTGGGCACTATCCAACATCATGTATACTAGAACTCAGAACAGATTTTAACCAATTTGACTTGCGTGAATATATTGGCTCTAAGCACAGATCACAGGTTTATGTTTGTGGACACTTACATTCCATGGGTGGCTTAGTAACAAAAATGTACACCAAACAGAAAAAAGGGTATTTGGAACTTGAGTTGGGCGACTGGAAAGACAACAGAATGTATAGATTAGCAGCTATTGATCATGGCCACTTTTCATTTGTGGACCAAAAACATAATTCATGGCCTCTTGTGCTGGTTACAAATCCTAAACATGCTATGTACATAATGCCAGGAAGGGAGCCCTTGCATTTAATTGCCGAATCTACCCACATCAGGATACTTGCATTTAGTGATGTAAACATTGTTAGTGTAAAAATAAGCTTTGATAAAATAAGTTGGATGGAATGTAAACACAAAGATGGTCCTCTATATACTTGCATATGGATGCCTCACTTGTTTACTACGGGCGTACACCATTTGTATGTAAAAGTTACCGATGAGTTGGACAAAGAGGCTGAAATTGACCACCCATTTACTTTAGATGGAAGTTTGATAAAATTTGATGTACCAGCTAGAATTTTGCTGATGTTAGATGCTGGAGTCGTGGTTAGTATCTATAACGTATTAGTATTTATTCTTGTGCGAATTGATGAATATAAATAACACTTTTTTTATAGTTTCAGGTAATATTCGGCACACTTCTGGCTGTGAATGTGTTACCGTTAGTAATTTTAAGACTGCAGAAGTCACCACCGAAATATCGCAGAGGATTTGGACGATTCATATTTAGACGTGTTTGGCTGCTCAGTAAAGTCGATCGTGTATTTTATCCTCTCATATTATATGCGATTTATATACCCATTGGACCATGGGCAATCGGGGAGCTTGTACACGGTCACACTGGGACCATTTTTGCTTGGGGAATTTTGATAAGAGGTGTCTTTCTACCAGAGCCATTCACGTATATGTATGGAAGTGTGCAGCTAATGTTCGTGCAGGTACCCTTAATATTCGTATTGAGTTACTGCTTAGACCAGCGGCTTTATGGCAGCCAACACACGAGAGGGATAAAACGACTGCTCAAGAATTTGCCGTATATATTTTTGCTGTCAATACAGCTGTTACTGGCATACTTTTTCTGGCTAGAGTATGGAACCATGTCGTTCTTGTTTGGACCACTGAGGACGTGGAGTGTTGTTTTAGGCGTACTCTTGTGGTACAAGACCTTGAATTTGCCACCAGAAATTTGCAGGTACTTTTTATTTGTTTGTTGATTAATATAATGGAGCTATCTTAGTGATTCAAGCTCTCTAACATTGTGAAAAATTCCTTGTTTCAGAAAACTGTTGAAGTTGAACGAATTGCCGTCATAGTATTCAGCAATGCAGAAGAACATTGAAATTACGGAATGAGCAGGTAGCAGCTTTCTTATGCCGATATAGTTTAGCTTACGAAGGAATTATAAATAAATAACTTCTTCGTGAATAACTTAAAACACAAAACGCTCTATTGTATAAATGTGAGGATCTAAATGATGTAGATAAACTTAAGTATTCATTCGGTGTCTCTGGCCAAATTTCATCAGTGGCAATTGTTCAATATTTGTTCTCCATCCGAATATGCTTTTCAGAGCAATAAAATTGATATTAGGTTAACTTTCAAGTCAATATTACGCTTTTATTGTTCGATAGTCAATTCTATTATTATTTTTAACTATTAATATTACTGAGCGAAGTTAAGAGTATTATCAATTTTGTTTCACATTTCAATTATAGTTGCACATTAATTATGTCGCGGTAAACTGTCAAAATCGTAATATTAATAATTTCACTAATGTTGTTACAGTAAATTAATTGCCCGGGTATGTAGTTAAAAATTTAATCATGAAAAGTAGGGAAAAAAAATGTTTATCCTAATACATTTTGTAACAACATGGCTATTGTCCATGCCTTATGCTAGAAAGTAATTTAAAAAAGATCTCAAGGTTAAGCGATTTGATATGTAATTAGTTTTAAGTACTGCCCATTTAATTTTGGCCAAATCTTCTGGTCCCTTCATACCCCCTCCTGTAAATGTTTAGTCGTAAGCAGCTGAGCGTTTCGACACTCATATTAATATACAATCCGGGATATGAAAGTTGGTGAAATTATAAATACACGGTTTTAACATAAATAGTTACTACGACTTGCAGCAAAGCTATTTGATGCTATATGATGCTACATATAATATATATATATATATATATAAAATCGGTGTCTCTAAGTGTGTTACTCTTTTACGCACATAAATAATAATTATACGATTTCATTGATATTTTCGTAATTAATGCTGTGAAATTTTAATATATTTTTACAAACTGACTAGGGCGAATGCTCTTACTGAATATTGGCGAAAATTATAACTAATAATATAAAATGACAACCAATAAGGCTTTTTGTGACTGGTTTATGACTTCGGGATATGTCTCATCACTTAAATTATAAGGTCATTTCGTGATTACGTTCATTGGTGGTTGCATCAGTTTTTGTACAGCGTATACCGAGTATACCGATCCCGCACTATTAAGGTACCGAGTAACAAGGCAAACGCCAAAGTCTCAATAAATCTCAGGAATTTTTTTTTTGGATTTTTCTAATAATACCTAAAACCTTCTTAGTAAAGTAAATACAGTAACGTACAATTGAACAATAACGTAATGGTGCTTACACAGTATACAGGAACAAATTAAGTGCAATAAAACTACGTATTAAAATTATAAAAATATATTCATAAGACCTTAAAATGACATTCACTTATATACAAATATCTTTATCATATAGTATTACATCGGTTATGTACAGTTTTATTATTTTTAACAATTAAATGTCTTGAAGTGCTTTATTTTCATTTAATTTCTAAGATATAAATTGTAAAATCTTATTAATCTCGTTTGCCTGGAATACACGTACTCCGATAGATTACATTTCTCCTCATTTAGAATTAAATACCATTATTAAAACAACAAAAATGTGTAATGTATATAGCTATCTGCAAAAATTGATAAAATCTCATACCAAAATTATAATTGGCTGTCGTCAAAAAGTAGATATGGGATGTTCTTCTATAAAATTTATGTCATGTCACATGTCATGAATCATAACTGTGTAAAAAAAGCGTCTCAAATATTCTATGCTCTAACTAAACTTACATTCTAGAAGGCTGTGAATGGTGATAGGCGGACGAAAAGAATGTACGCACGTATTTTTAGAGCTATTTAATTGTATGTAAACAGCTAATTAATAAGAGTGCGTCATACTTTGGTTATATCGGCAGTAAAAGATTATATTTTATCCGAATTTATTAATTTAAAAAATATATGTACTATAGCTAAAAATGTATACTAAAGGCATATTAGTTACATGAATACCGCTAAGTCCAAATTTCATCAACGTGTTATAGCGACGCCGCGACGTATTTAACGCATTTCAGAATTCAATTTTATTAATTATTAAACCGAAATTTGTGTTAAAATCCAAAGAATAAGGTCATAAATTAATTTTGGTACAGTGACTTGACAATTTATGAAATAGTATTGTCAGTGATATGAAAAAGGTTAAAATTGATATTATAATTTAATTGTCTCTTTTCCTGCAACAAACGCTTAGACGTCGGTGATCAATTGTTGAGTGCATTTTATTGTTGTCATAACATAAGAACCTTATATGTTAAAATATTTTATATAAGCACTAAGCACTGAAATTACTTAGTCCGATCAATTCGTGCAACCTACTTACTAAAACTATCTTAATTTCATGAAAAAACAGTAATAAAAATACCAATAGTTTTTTTAACAGATTGTCCATTAAACTCAAATGGCTAAGTGAATACCTATTTATCAATTGGAAGAAGGTAATAAATCCAGAAATGTTCTATGTAAATATCTATAATTAATGTTATTTTCTTTTTTATATCAGGCATTTTTGTAAATAATCCGAATCAATTTTGACTCCATTTCGTCGATAAATCATATAAAAGCCACGAGTTGAGCCATAGATTATTATGTTTTACTCAAATATTTCCGTTAGGCCTCCCCCACATATGGCACGCGCGTTCGTCGGGCTTGTGGTTGCGCCAGCTACACGCACATCACACGGCGTCGCGTGTTGCTGCCGTGTGATGTGCGCGCACATAGCGCAACCACACGCCCGACGAACGCCCGCGCCAAATGTGGGGTCAGCCTTAGTCATATTTAGGGTTCCGTAGTATCTACAAGGAACCCTTATAGTTTCGCCATGTCCGTCTGTCCGTCCGTCTGTCCAAGGCATAGCGACGAAACCGTTGGTGCTAGAAAACTGAAATTTTGCATAAACATGTATGTTAACTATACAAAGAAAGTCGTAGAATAAAATTTGGAAAAATATTTTTTTTTCGGGTAGCTCCCCTACATGTAAAGTGGGGATGTTTTTTTTTTGTCGCCTACCTCATAGTGTGGGGTATTGTTAAAAACGTTTAGGGGTTGCTAAGACAGTTTTTTGATTTAGAGATCCGTTTGCGAGATAATTAACTTTAAAGAGCAAATTTTTGTTTGAGTAGAGCGTCCCCCCCCCTCTAAAAGCTAAACTACTGGATCCCAAAATCTGAAAAAAATTGTGTCGGTAGTACATGTAATGAACTTTAAAGGAAAACTATAGCGGATAAGTTCACTTCATTAGTTCAAGAGGAATAGGGGTCCGAAATGTCAGATGCAGTTACTAAGAATATTTCGATCAAAATTCTTGAAACATAAATAAACATACATAATACATATATAAAATCACGCCTTTATCCCACGGGGGTAGGCGGAGACGATGGAACACCATGTGCTTCGCTCCTTACATACTTCTTTCGCTTCCTCAACATTCATACATCTCGTCATACGTGCTAGCTGGTTTTGTGTACTACAAACATTTCCTTTCTGAAGGACGCCATTTATCTGGTCCCTATATTATGTCTTTCGAGGATAAAATAAATAATAAAATAAATAATTTCGAGGATAACATAAATAAAATAAATTAAAAATAATCATTACATATCTAGGTCATACATAAGATCACGATTTTTATCTCAAGACGAACTACTAGAACAGGTTGAGTGAAAAATATAAATTATTTTACAAAAGGACTCGATAGATAGCGTTGTACTCGTTTTCTGAATCGCGCTATGGTTTCGTTACGAGCTATGGTATAAAAGGAAAGTTATTTTTAATACTTCTTGAACAACAGTTACTTAGAATAATTCGTGCAAATTACAAAAACCTTTGAAAGTAATGACTTGTATGAAGATGTTACTTGTTTAATACAGATAGTAAATCCCTTTTAAGTCGAAATATGTTGTTACGACTAGCTACGGAACCCTACTGCGCGTGGCCCGACACGCACTTGGCCGGTTTTGGATTTAATTTGATTGCCTTCTAATTGGTGGTTACATTTTGATACGGTATTTATGGTCGCATAAAAGGATCGGATTATTCCATAGATTTTTTTAAATGTTAGTTTGTATCGTATCGTAGTCTGATGTCTAGTCGAGACAGTATTTTTGTAATGTTCCTAGATATTAAAGTTGGTATTGTTTCTAGTTAAGGTAGGCGCTGCAGAGCTTGCAGAATATTATATAACAACATGTCTTCTTTAAGCCTGAAATGCAATATAATCTGAAATCGTTATTCTTTTTGAATATCCCACAAGATTGCATTATTCTTAATAACTTTTTAAATCTAATACGAATGGTTTTTGACGGTAGATATTTGCATTTCAGACCTAAATGTAAAACGTCCCTGTGATTCATAATATATATAAATACTGGATTATTATCGACTCGTTTACACACAGAAAAACATATGATTATTATTTATAATAGAACTATTCATTAGTACACGCATTTAGACCCGTACTGTAGGTACTAGTCCAAATGCGTGTACTAATTAATTGTAACGTGATGTATATTTTTGAACAACTTTTAAGGATGTTACAGTGAACTGTTTATATATTTTAGATTCAGAGATATAATCGAAAGTAGTTTAAAAATATGGAATCTAGCGTATGATTTTTGATGTACAATGAATGATGATGCTAGAGAATATAGCTTATTTTAAACACATCGATGATTTGATGATTTCACAAACAATACACAATACGCAACGTTTAGACTTCTTTAAAGTGGAGTCATTTTAATAGGTAACATTTGACAGTTCATTTATGCAAAGCAAAGTGCTACTTATGTACATCAGGAGTAGAGTCTCATTTTCTTAATAAATAATTGTATTAAAAAACTGATGTTGTTTTCTTGAGTTTTATTTCTTAAGCGTAAGGTATATTTTTCTTTGCATAAATGAACTGTCAAATGTTACCTATTAAAATGACTCCACTTTAGATGATTTAGCTCGTGTGTAAACGGGTTATTTATGTAAAATATAAAATACATAGGATTGTAAATAGAGCTTTTAATATAAAAACACTACAAAGACAGATGCTTAATTTAATTTAAATAATAATGTATTTTGCATTTTTATCGTCTATTCTACCTATTGTCGAACATTGATGTCTATTTATTTGTAACAAAGTGCTTTGTGAATATAAATGTATCGATAGATATCATATTGTTTTTTTTGATAGCACTAAGTCAGTGACCACCATTCATCCTTACTAATATTATAAATGCGAAAGTTTGTAAGTATGGATGTATGGATGTATGGATGTATGGATGTTTGTTACTCTTTCACGCCAAAACTACCGGGTCGATTTCGATGAAATTTTGCACACATGTAGCTTATAGTCTGGATTAACATATAGGCTACTTTTAATTGACATACCACGCGGGCGGAGCCGCGGGCGGAAGCTAGTGTTATCATATCTGAGAGTTCGGGATTGATAATGTTTAATATCAAGAGTGTTGTCATAATGATTTGATTTTTATTTGTTTCTATGCACAGCTAAATATGAATGACACAGAGCGACTATCTTATCTGGATACTTGTCGTCGATTCTTCGTTTGATTTTTGTGTCGAAATAGCGTTCAGTGCGATGATATAAATAAAATAGAGAGCAATGGAATATCACCTTTTTTTTTTTTAAATATTATGGTTGAAATAAGTATCTAGCAGGGTTTAAACCTGCAGGTTCTGGGTAAACGCCTGCTTTGCCAGTTAAGCTATGGATTCGTATGCTGCTAGATTTGAAATATCTCAACCCTTTTTGGCTGACTTGTTGCAGCGCCGATTTGTGATAAGTCACTTAATAACACACATTTACCCAGAAAGTGCAGGTTTCGAATCGTGCTGAAATCTTATTTTTTCATACTTTATATTGTAGAAATACAAACAAGGCATCGCAAAACCATAATTTGCTTTTAAATATTACAAATACTAGCACCAAATTGTCTTATAAAGGAAAGGAATACACGAATACAAGAAGGAAGGAGGTAGGGAAAGGTTTTGTAAATACGATTATAAAAAATACTTAATCTCAGCACAGTCCTGGTACATAAATATAACTAACTACATAGGCAGATAGAGGTTGATTGAGGTTTAGACACAAGAGCATACTGTAATTATACCTACCGGCTCACGCTCATAGGAAGCATGTTGTATTCTCAAGTTTCTTGGCCAAGAAACGGTAACATAAAATATGGCCGTGATTTTTTTTCATTCTGTTATCTTAAATAACATGAAATTTAAATACCTACCTACCCTAAGTAACCATTATTTTGTTAAATTGATTTGTCTTTATAGCTAGATTTAAAACCTCATTTAGGTAGACTTTCGTAAAAATGAAAGACAATATTATGAAACCTAAAGTATGAGATTTTAGACAAGCCACAGATATCCAAATACCAGTTTATCTGCATGCTCTATAAACTTTAAATTTGAGTACAAGTATAAGGGTAGCTTGTAAGAAAACTATCCATAAGAACAGAGCTAAAAAGTCTCTATTAATGTTTCTATGAAGTTGTAAGTGTTCGAAGTAATCTTCTGGGTTCCTGAACATGCAGAACACTTTGTGGCAAGGCAGTTTTTCTCTGCTGAAACCGTATACGGTTTCGAGGAACGCTGTGAAGGCATACCGGAAGTATGATATCATGGCGAAGGGCCGAAGATATATCGGTATCTCGTTATATGGAATGAAGAATTCGGAGAACATTAGCATTGGAATGTTGGCGGCTGGAATGACGAACAGTCCGAGCTGAAACAAACAAATTGACGTAAGTATCTGTATCTAAGTATTGCAACGTTAAAAGCGAACTATTCTTTCTCAATTCTAAATTCTCTCTGGTACATCTTAAACTGCCCTTTCGTGTCTCTTTTTCAAATTCTTTATTGCATACACATAAAAACAGATGATAACATTAATACTAAAGTTCATGTACAAAGGCGAGCTTAATTCAATATGAATTTTCTAACAGCAAACCTTTGAGACTTAGAGGAAATAATGATAGAAAAGGTCAAGTCAAGTGTACAACGCAGAGAAAATAAATGATGAAAATGTATAGATACCTATTACTATCTTAATTCTACCTTATTACCTAAATAAGTATACATATATGTATTATGTATGTGTCTTCTTACTCTCCATCCAATGGTTATTTGTAAGAGATTGCCTTAGTTGCTATAAGACCGCCATTTGTACTATATTTTTCTGTATAATTCTTTTCCTTGGTGTGCAATAAAGCTTTTTTATTATATTATTATTAAATACAAGTATTTATTCATCTGATCTGATATATGAAATGATGACAATTTGGAATAAAAATCATACCTAGTTATGTCGTATGTAGGTAAATTGGTAAGTATACGTAGGCAATTTATCTCGAAGGATCTGTTTCTTACCTCAGAGGAAATTAGCTTATTTCCTCTGAGGCAATAACAGTAAAATCTCGTCTTAATCAGGTAAAATATTCCATAACAAGCTATTAAATAATACTTAACAAAATCAAAGATCGCGCGCTTACCTATGCTAGAAGTTTAAAAGAGGTTTCTAGATAGTATTTCGTTGTTTTTTGGTTAAATAACTTTATTAATTAATGGGTAAACCTTAATAGCATACCTTCATTCCACAAGCAGCGCCCATGGTCAGACCGAAGGTCTGTGCCAGTATGGTGACGAGGGCGCAGGTGAGCCATGCTAGACCCATCCGATGAGGTTCTAAGGGCTGAGACGTGAGGTACCAGGCCGGGAACAGGAACAACGTCGCGCATAACAACTGAAAAGAGAGAATTTTATTCTAGAACTTTATATGTAAGTATAACTTAGCATACGGGCTGGCCGGCTTCATCCACCTGGGGCTGATATGTGGTTTAAGCCGAATAAATTAAAACTGCGCCCCTTGCCAAGCTAGTGCTCCTATACTCTCTTCCAAAATCAGAGACAAAAATTATCTTGTGCGAATGAGTAGGTACCAGTATTTCAGCTATCAAATTTTTCAGTCTACTTGTATTGTTTGCTTGTGGGTATCCCCTTAAATCTTACGTTCTTAATACAAACCTTACTTTGCTTTTGGAATAATAGGACTCTGATAAGTCGAAACTGCAGTTCGATGCGAAGATTCATTAGAGAACGAAGAATCTGAGTGTGATTGGGATAAGGGTTTCAAGTGGTTTTGCACGTTTTATAGTTTATACACAATCACAATCCCTCTAAAATAGCCTACGGGGCCTGGTCTAGCATTAAATTGAAATAAACTGGTGGTAGAGCTCGAGGGCGGCAGCATCACCGTCTGACCTTTAACCTGCCGCCAAATAGTAGTGCTTGCACTACTGTGTACCAAGTTGTGATGACATCAGGCCTTGAAATTACTGACACATGAGGTTGGCAGGTTTAACACAGTAGTCCTCAGGTGAAGAGACGCATCTTCCATCTGCTTTTGTGGATTGTTAGATTAATGTTTATATAAAATAGAAAGATTTTTACCTGTATCGGTAAGTCCACAATGATTTTGGAGGCGCAGTAGGCTGGTAAAGAGTACCATTTGTTGAGATGCTCATGTAGAACCACTTTCGCTTCAGTTGGGACTAGAACAAAATAATCGTAATTATTAAATAGTTGTTGCCCGCGGTAATACTTATAATCAACTAACACTGCCTCGTTGATCCAGTGGTTAGCGTATGCAACACATACCGCGAAGCCGCAGATTTGATTTCTTGCGGTCGGTTAAAATTGTTATTTTGGATTTTCTTGTCATGAAATTCTTAAATAGCAGCACGGAGTTGGAATTTTGCCAGTTGGATGGCGATAGGCTCACCCCATCCTCTATAACATGAGACCTAAACTTAGCAGATGAAGTGTGGGTAATATACACCTCTGCCACACCTTTACGGGACATATAAGCGTGTTATTATGTTATGTTAGCTGCTCCCCACTGTTTTACCCGCGTAATAGTCTACCTACTACTCAGCTCCCGTCGCCCGGTTTTGCATCTTATCTCAACACTTCTCTGCTTCTATTAATTCATGCGTGATGTTTTATTAATGGGCTATCCAATAAAAAAAATACAAATCCGACCAGAACTTCCCTAGATTAGCGTATTCAATCAAACAGCCCAACTTCTTTAATACTGCCATGACATAATCATCGAATTTTGCTGGGTGTTGAAGTTGTGACCTGTCGCGTAAGTTATAAGAGTGAGAACTCACGGCTTCTGTATCTGTCTCAGATTGTTCAAAAGTTTCTAGAAGATTATCAAGATCATTCTGCAGATCTGCTTCTTCACTATTATCCACAGGATCATTTTGGTCTTCTTCAACAACAACGTCATTCTGAAGCTCTTCAACAGCAACAAAGGTTAATTTCTGGATAAGTTTGCTAAGATGTTACAACATATTACACTTAAATTTTCAATTCAAATTGGACTCTATTAGTACACATTTAGGTACCATTGTCTATTATCTAAATGTCTAATAGGTAGGATAACTTGAGATTCATCTTGTCTGCAACATCCTAAGGAGGAAGAGTTAATTTGGTCTAACTAAAGACATCGACGCATTCACTACCGAAAGGTGTCATTTTGGTCGGGTGTGATTAACGGTTGACTATTCAATGATTCATTTCATGAAATGCGACCATTTCATTAAGTGAGCAATCCTACGATATGGCTACGACATTTCTGTCTTGTTTATTTCTATAGAGATAATTCAATATTGGTTGGTTTTAAACTTACATGTGTGTATGGTAGGCATAGCATTCGAGAAGAAGATAAACAGTAGGAAAAAGAATAGGCAGCCGGAGTTGGACAATATTCTTCCAGCATCAGCGCCTGCGCCGTTGTAGAGAGCCCCTAGCAGCAACGCAACTACGAAATGACATATTAATCGAATCTGTGAAATAAACGAACTTAATTTTATAATATTTATAACATTTAGCTGTGCTTAGCAATCTCAAAAATCATATTAGGAACAGTCGAAAAAAATATTGGTGTTGAAGTTTGAAGCGGGGCTTAATTCCGTAGTTATTGGATGGATACAATATGGATACTGTCTACTACTCTCTCTACTATCATTCTACCATCCGAGCTATCCAAATCACGCCCAACGAAATATAATTATTGTAGATATTTGAACTCGAGAGAGGCATCACCACCGTGTCATCCTTTATGTGCAGAAATAATAAACAAATAATAATAATATAGTCAAGATCAGAGTGGGCTTGAAAGGACCCGATGGCATCACACAAGGGCCGGTTGGGGCGGGACTCAGTGTTGGCCGGGAGGAGAGAACAAGCAATTTTGCTTCTATGGGGGAAGGGAAAAGCCTGAGAGGAGCCCGCATAATATATACTCGCATATGTGGGCCCCGGCTGGTAAACACACCTGAGTTAAGTGCACATCTCGTAGTACTCCGACTCCGCACCTCCATAGCAATGCACTTAATTGTTGGAACACGCTGGCTGCGTAGCCGTCTGATGAGACGGGGGTTGGACTTAATAATGCCTCAGATTCTGGTGACAATCCTATAAAAGAGAAAAAGGAGAATTTGAACGGTCATTGATTTTATGTGAACGAGAGAAGTATCTTCATTAAATCAATTTTAAGGGGTGTGAATAAAAAGTTTATTATACTCGACAGTAAAATAAAAACCTTACCCACCTTTTACTTTTCC
Organism: Hypena proboscidalis; assembly: GCA_905147285.1. Classification (NCBI taxonomy): domain Eukaryota; kingdom Metazoa; phylum Arthropoda; class Insecta; order Lepidoptera; family Erebidae; genus Hypena; species Hypena proboscidalis. Next base: position 8,376,775 of record LR990132.1, read on the forward strand.
ATTTTGGACATCATTTTTTGCGATTTTCCTCATTTCTTGTGCATAACTGTAAGCTTCTTTTTCTAAGAGATTCTTGTATCCTGAGTGTCCATCACTAGCTATTTCTAATACTGAAAACAATTCATTTAATTCAATTAATAAGGATAATATGAATATGGAGAAAACGCTACAACTTTTTGGAATTGAATGAATACTATTTGGGAAATCTATAGGTACCCAGTTATAGTAAAACACAGCTCATAGTTTTGACCCTTTCAAGGACAAGTTCAGAACCAATATTACAATTAAATAACGAGGATAGATATGCACACTTATCTTACTTATTGTAATAGAATTAGAGCTTTCAACAAAAACATATCGCAAGATAACAGGTTGCGACCTTGGGTATCTGATCCAGGATACATTGTTTCAGTATTATTTATTTAGCAATAATATAATTATTTACTGATGAGATTGTTGTAGTGACAAACTTATTTAATCATCCTCAAAATGTACTCACAATAATCAGCTACATTATAATATTGCGGGCAGATAAAACCGGCTCTGGCGAGCGCGTCCGGTACATCGACTACTGCGCCGGCATACAGGGTCCTTCCACCAGCGAGAACTATTACGTCATCTGCGGTGGTGAACAGCTGGGAGGATGGCTGGTGCACCACGCAGGCAATTGTGCGGCCGCTGCGGGCCAAAGTGAGGAGAGCTCGCGTGACTGATAGCGATGATACTGTATCTAAACCACTGGAAACGTAATAAAATACCATGAAAAAGGATATTTAAGTAAACGTAGATTTGTATTTGCTTTTGCATAAATTAAATTGTTTTGTTAACATTCGAAAAAATTGATTACAGTAGAAACAATCTCGCAAGGTATCTATTAAAATTATGTGCATCGACCATTTCGCTCGTGAATGGGACTAAATAGATATATGAATAATCCTATCACCACTTTATTAAGTAATTAAAAACAGTGTAATTTTAATCGTCATTGACAATACTTGCACCCTGATTGGGTTTTATATTTCGGCTATCTTATCTTATCAGACTTGTCAACAAAATAGGATTTACTTATATGTCACTATATCCACAAATACCTTTATTATTAAGGACTACCCACTTCAAGCGTGGATTACACCTATTTTTATTATATTAAATATATTATTATTTTCATTTTCCTTTGTAGATTTGAATAGATAAGTAAACAATAAGTAACCATTGACTTAACTGTGGAGTGGTGACCAACGTGACCATGACCAACCGTTTTTATCCAATTTCTCGAAGAGTAGGCTAAGCCCTTGGTTAGCTCATCAACTTTATACTAGTCTTACCTAGATTTAGCTACACTGTGTTGAGGAAATTTAAAGGAACAAAAAATACTTGATAATCAACTATTTTTAGGGAAGGAAAAATGAAAAGCGTAAAGCTACAGAGTTGAAATTGATATCGAATACGTAGATCAATAGTTCCTTTAAGCTGTAGGAAACGTAAGTTTTTAAATTAACATCTTCAAAAGATAATCGCAATAAATTCTCACAAATGTATCGAATAGCAAAACACTAAAAACCTCTGGGGTACCAAGGGTTAATCTAGAATCTTGTAATTTGGTATGAGGCTAGGTTATATAGAATAATTATAGGGAAAAATCCAAAGATCATAAAATTTCTTCACATTACTCGATGAAAAATGTGAGACCAAAGTTACTATAACGAAGCTTTGTTTACTTGGTACATTTCGAAGGTCTGTCTTATGCCACCGTTATGTCGTGAACACTATTACACTAATGGTTGAAAAAGAAAGAGGTATAGATGCCAAGATGTAACATGAAGAAAATTGACGGTTATACTTTTGCAGCAGTTGCCAACTTCTCATGACAAGAAGGGTTAGGCCATAGTTCACCACGCTAGCCAAGTGCAGATTGGTGACGTGTGGATTAGATGTATAGGTATGTAGCAAACGGACTTGTTTGACCTGCTGGTGAGGAATAATCACAGCCCCTGAACATCAACAATCTATCATCGGATTACGGTGTTATGCCCCATGTGCAGGTAATTTCAGGGATCAGACCCTGAAATTACCACTAAACCGGATATTTTTTGGGCGAAAGGAGTTTAAAGGGGCTGCGTCCTTCCTCGAGCTGATTCACACGAGCACCATCAGAAGATTAGTTACATAAAAGTATGATCTCCATATAACGCGAATCACGGGAAATTAATAAGTTAGTCACCTTGTAGGTTCATCCAACAGCAAGATGGTAGGGTCAGTCAGCAGCTCACATGCAATCGTCAGCCTCTTCCGCTCTCCACCTGACAGGCGACCAGCTCTCGTGTCCAAAACATCGTGGATGCCTAGCTGCTTCGTCACTGATTTTATCTGTTAAAAACAGGTAACGTAAGACTTTGTTTTCATAGGTCAATTCTGGTTTAGTTAGGTAATGTATTCTCTATTTTTTGCGCTATAACCTGACTGAGTCCCATTTTGGATACAGTTCATAATCATATCAAAAGTACCTAATGTTTGTATGGGTTATTTTATTTTATGGGCGCTATTATTTGGGCAGCAGTTGGCGACTATGATATTAGCGATGCGAATCGTGTGGTCGTGATAATTGTAGAATTTTAATAAAGATGGCTGATGATGATGAAAAAAATGCACCTATTGTTTAAAATTATCTTTAAGAAAAAAAAAGCACCTATTGTTCAAAAGTAAGAATCACACTGTACACGTTAATGAATATACTAACAAGACCACAGACTATATTAAAATCCTTTTAATATAGTCTGTGGTCTTGTTCTTCGACTGGGATTATTACTGTTCCCAAGTGCATAAATTATGAAGCTTTTTTATTTATCTTTTTTATTCATAATAATATTCTGACGGAAAAATCCCAAATAACACTTTATATTAAGTATATCTGCATCACACCATTTTTCCTGAAGCTAACCAAAATTCATCATCGAGCTTTGTTAGGACCTAATTTATGTATTGAACTAAAAAGGCGATGTTATGTGCACAAAAAAAAAATTGACAATCTTTTTCTTTAGTTTCAGTATTATTTATTGTGGACAAATGTATATGTAACCGACTCCTTTGGACTCAAATTTGACCCACTTTAAACGGACAGATTTCATTAAAATTTTGCACACCTGTCAAAGATCGGTGACAATGCAATAATTCGATAAAAAAAAAAAATAGAAAAAAAAAACGCTCTTATAAATAAACCAAACTAAAATGTAGAAAAAATAATAGTTTAAAAAACTAAAAAACACGCTTTTAAAGTACTTCTAACTAAAAAGTGAACGCTTTTTTCAGCTTATATTAGGAATTATTTTTCACTTTTTAGTTAGAAGTACTTTAAAAGCGTGTTTTTTAGTTTTTAAACTATTATTTATTTTAATTATCTACTAAAGTTGCACTTCCTGAAACACTCAAGTTCCATTAACCTATAACGATATAATAACATAGTTTCACAATAAAGTAGCAATTATGTTACAAAGCATTAATTAACAACATGTAATATGTTATCAGTAATTAATCAGCTGTGGTGATATCTCATCCGTCGAAACGTGTGTGAATGTATTTAAATAATGTATTCGTAATGCGTATTATCTAATAGTAGGTAATGAGCTAAATAACAAACATATTATTGATATTTACCTACTCTAAATATTTTTTAAATAAATATTATTAATATATTATTACAGTTGTAACTATAACCACAATTTTAATACTGCTATTGTGGTCAGGCAGTAGAAACAATATTACCTATATAGTTCGCAATCGTATACCGTAGGTCAAGGTTCGTAAGGTAAAAAGGTAACTATCAGCCTGGAAAAGAACACAGTCTACGGATATATCGCTACCATAAAAAAATAGTTAAAGAACACTTACCACATTACTTCTTTCTCTTTGTGTCAGGTTGGGCAGCTTGAGACTGGCGGCGAACCTCAGTGTCTCTCCTGCCGTGAATGTGTCGATGAGCGTGGTGTCCTGAGCGACTAACACGGAGCCGCGACCTGCACCGTACAAACATCCTGTTACACCTGTCTTTCTGTAACAATTGTGTACTGTCACTGTCGTTTATTTAACGAAAAACAAAGATTATTTACTCCTCTATAACAGGGTGTAAATGACATCAAGAATGCAAAATGTATATATAAGAATAAACTTGCATAAACACTGAAATATGTTTATATGATTTTGAAGGTCTAGGTGCGCAAATTTTGATCGGACTATTCTGCACTTGGGAAAACAAATCCTAGGAAAATCTCGAAGTTGACCGGAAAGTTGCAAAGCAAAAGTTGAAAGTTGTAAGGCAGTTTCCTCCAAAGAGGCAAGAAGTGAAGCGGAGACATGCGGCGAAGTTGGTAGCGGTGCACCGGTGTCCGTCTGTCCGAGATGCGTAGCGGCATGCCTCTCGGCTAAAAACATCTATGCGCCGCGCGCCGCTTGATCGCATACAAAAATGAGACTAATCTTCTCATCGCTTGATCCATTTCCACAAAAGTAAAGCGGACAGGAGATACTAGACTATTAGGAGAACTAAATCTAACTGGTTCAGAAGAAATGTTTTTATAGGCTACGAACTTATATGTATGACTACGCCGCGTCTGTTTCGGCTACGCAGACGAACTATTGTTTTGCCAGCGACTATTTTCGTACTACGCGTTATTTTATTTGAAATCTGCTACAAATATTTTTATAATAATTAGAGCGAAAATAGATCACGAAGTAAGGTAAAAGCTCCTATTACCGCGGTAGTCAAAATCGCGTCCTATTACCGTGGTATTTTTATTTTCGCGCTTTATTCCTGTTTTATTCAAAAAAAAAGGAAAAAAGTTATCCCAAATCTATCACTTTATGACATAACTGACGTTTGCAAGTATAGCACATAGATAACACTACAAAATCAATCGGTTTGTGTAACGTCGTTGACGTGAGAGGTGTTTCTATACAAACGCGGAACAACAAAAGTAAGTACACAAAAATTTTGAAATTACATTTTTAGTATTAATAAGTCGTTCAAGTATGTTTATTTGTTATTTATAGCATTTTCCTACTATTTTACTAACTATTTAAACAGCTTGTTTCTAATTTAAAACTCGTTTTTTACCAAAAAATTAAGTAATAAGATACCGCGGTAATAGGATACAAATTTTATAGATTGATCCTAATACCGTGGTATACCTCGGAAATAGGAAAAACAATGGGTATGTTTAATTGTTAATAACTTTCAATGTATTAACTTATTGAATTAGATTCAAGTTTTGTTGAAATCATTAGTAATCCCATAATTTAGAAACTTTATTCCGCGGTGTGTTTTTTTAATTAGAAATCTAGTTAAATGTGAAAAATGTCGAGTACAAAATGTTGGTTTCTTAGACGGGGGTAAAAATAGGAAGGTGTATTTTAATTTATCACAGAACATTTATTTTGTATAAATTTCGACTTGAGTTATACACATCTGAACCAAAAAAACTGTTATTGTTTGATTAGGCATTTACACGCATAAAAATAACAAAATTTTCATGGGTCCGAATTAGGATTATTAAAACCCATGTAGTTTTCCTATTACCGTGGTAGTTATTTCCAGGTGACTCGGTATTAGGTTCTGTGATCTCCTATTACCGTCCTATTCCTAAAATATAAAATTAATAGTTTTTAGGGTTCCGTAAATAAATAAAAAGTTTTGTATCTGTTTTGGTGGATTCTTATTTTAATATTAATGTTTTTTGATAAACCTAAAAGAGGTTTATGTACTTAGGTATTTTTTATTTAAGTTTATGCGATCTACATAATTTTGTATTTTTTTACAGACATCATGGACCGAAAGAAACGCAAATGTTATACTGATACCCAAATGGCTGAAGCACTTTCAGCGATTCAACAAGGTATGAGTATTTACAAAGCCTCGAAACAGTATAATGTACCAGAGACTACGTTACGGAATAAACGTGATGAGATTATGTTATTTAGATCTCTTTTAAGTTAAGTACATCATGTGTAAACCTTCAGTAACCTTAAGTTAGTTCTTAACTATACTCTACGGATTGTTAATTTTTGAACTTTCAATACGTCTTTAATGTTATAACCTTTTGTTTATCTACGAACTGTTGATTTTTGATGATTATTTAAATGATTGTTATAACTCGTCATTATTTTTTCGATCATATATTATAACCAGTTGATTCCTACATAAACTTATATTTTTATTTCTATAAAACCAATGAACGCTATTCACGGACGTGTAAAAACACACTAAGTACCTATTACCTACTAATTTATTCTTAAATTCTTACGGAATCCGTTGGAATTTCAGAATAAATGTACTTATTATAATTTTAACATGAGAGAATCCTTGGCGATTCTCATGTTAAAATACAATACAAAAAAAGAACAAAGATCTTTTCGTATAGACTGATCTGTACGAAAATATCTTTCTATATAGACTGAATCGCGCGTTGTTTTAATTTTACTTAACGTAAAATGTACTAAGTTCCGTACCAATATTATTTATGAAATAATATAAATGTGTTAGTAATTCTGTAGTATTCATTCATTTCATTCATTCATTTTGTCAATGAATGGCATACTTACAAATTACTACACTAACACGATTATATTTTCTAATTAATATTATTTTTACGGAACTTTAATGAATAAAATTGTCGACCCTCGGTAATAGGAGCCGACTACCGCGGTAATAGGATCTGACCATAATCATACCTCGGTATTAGGGGAAATCGACCCGACTATTTAAATATTTTTTTAAAATAAGTAACATCATGAAAAGAAGCATAGATTCAACAGCAATACAAAATATAAATTCCATTTTTGACGATAAAATATTTTTGCACCTTGAGAAATACTTACAAATGCTTATTTTGGTTTCTTACTTTCAAATGTTTCGAAATACCTCGGTAATAGGAGCTTTTACCTTACCACATAAACAGAAGTTACTCTTAGCTACATGGAGCAGGAATTACCGCAAAAAAGAGTAATATGTGTGATAACAAAAAAAGGAAATCATGTTTTAGTCCTGCTTTAATAATAAACCTACAACCGGAATAACTTGCTATTTTCTCGCTCTGTTCTCGCCAAACAATCATCTCTGCAAAGATTGATTTATTGGCTTTGGTTTGCCAAAATTTATTACTTCATGAGATGGCAAGTAAATATTTTAATGGTTTAGCAGGAGGGATATTAATCTTGATTATTCTTGAAGGTCAACAAGTTGGTCGTTAACCTAGGTACTCATTGTAAAAAATGGTCATAAAGTCTCGGCAGATTTAAATATTGAATTATAAATCACATTTTATTCAAACACAGAGTTAGCGATCGCATCTACCAAGAACGAGCTGCTTCATCTTAGCTAATTCTTATTACGGTATTCAAACAGTACAGTTTTCGTAAATTTTAATGGAATGGAACCTTGGCGTTTGCGCTCCAATGGCTTTGAATCTGTCAACTGTCATGTCAGAAAAGAGAATTTTGAGAAGGGATGGCCATTACCTATTTTCGGACAATATACATTAATTATCTTACCTTCTGCCAGCCAATATTTTGAGTAGTGTGGTCTTACCGGCACCGGAAGGACCAAGAATGAAGGTCAACCGGCCCGGTCGAAGAGCCCCGGATGTGCCGCGGAGGATTGCATTCGTGCTGTCCAAAGGGTCTCGCTTTTTCTTCCATATACTCCCTGTAATTGAGAAATAGAGCCTTGAATACTCAGTGCCGATTTCATAGCTCAAGTTAAACGTTGAGATCCAAAGCCGGGTGGCTTTGGATGGTGGTTTTTCAACTGTTTATGATATAGAAATTTATTTATTTTTATTCAAGAATCAGCATACATTTCGTGCAAGTTCAAAAATGATAGAAGTCCATTAGTTAAACGGTTGTAAGGAAGTATTCCAAACAACCGTTCAACCCTTAATTTACCCCCTCCGAGGTGGAATTTCTATAAATCCCTGTTTAGTGCGCTCCTACGTCACACATAAGGAACCGGTTAAGTTCTAAGTTGCTGAATCCATCAGTCGGGCGAACAATTATATTATAGTTTATTTCTTAGTCCTGTATACTAATTTGACAGCAAGAACTATAGATTAATGACAGCTGGGCATTGTTCTTGCCGTTAAAGTTAAATTGGTCTTAAATTACTGTTAAATTACTCACGCTGGCTTCGCAATAGCCTTATTAATGCAGAATTAAATGAAGCAGGTTATGAAATCTTGTAGCTTTAGCAGAGATTATTTAAAGAACGAAGTCATGATATTTTTAATTTGATGAAATTGATGATGGATTGTTGCAACTGCCATATGTAAATAATTAATAAATACCAGCATACAGGCATTTTTAAACATATTTTTTTTTAAAAATTTTCACCTTTGCGTTAAATATAAATACTGACTAGTGACCACGTATGGTTTCAATGAATATCGCTATGGTCATCCTGTATAACACATAAGTACCTACTTATGTGTTGAATTTATGTATGAATTTTATATTTAATATAAATGAAATTGTAATTTATGTGTGAATATTACCACCTGGTAATATTCACTTAGGGTCCGATTAAAAACAACTTTGACAAGGTTTAAGGTCAGTGACATTAAACACATCGTGAATGCAAAGGCACCTTGATGATGATTATTCGACATTCCTTTTATAAATATAATGTTGATTAAATACTTGGGTCCAATTTTATATTCTTGGAGAAAAAGTAAACACACAAAAATAAAGTAAAAATAAAAAATTGTAATCGCAATAAGAAAATAATCCGTTATAAGAACAGATTAAAGTCTATTTTATTACAATATTAAGTGGACCCAGGCTTTTTGCTTGGGTATGAAATAATATTTGTTTTTTTTTTTACTTATATTAATACACTGATTTTTTTTTAATAATGAATTGATGCGGAGGAATTTTATGACGCATAATGTAATTTATTATTTTATTTTATTTTATTAATTTATTAATTGTATGTGTGTGTGTGTGTTAATTAGTTTTGGCATGTATTTAACACGGCGACAAACTTATCTGATTTAGTGTTTTAAAAATAATTAAAATGCGCAGGAAAAATAATAGGTTGGCAGCTACATTAAAGTAGAATTTTAAGTATAAAGTAGCAGCTTTATATTGAGTTAGCTTTGATTAAATTTAAATTGGCAGTGAATTTTTGGTGTAGCAACTGAATTTATTGTTAGGCGAACACTTGACGGCGGATTTAAAGTAGAAAATAGGCTATTATAAATTATACAATCAGGTTCTTTATAAAATTAACTGAGATGAGAAGAAAATATGCACATGGTAATAAAAATCATACTCTGTGCAACATTTTATGGGGTCTAAAAAAAACAAATTGTGGCATGCGAAAAATAATTATTGGTCCATATTATTATTTCTTGACTTAAGACGGGGGCGCCACTGTGCATACCACTTCGTCCTAAATATTTTTTTATGGCGAAATAGTAAAAGGCATAAAAGTAGAACAGTCATTTTTAGGGTTCCGTAGTACCTACAAGGAACCCTTATGGTTTCGCCATGTCCGTCTGTCCGTCCGTCTGTCCGAGGCATAGCGACGAAACCGTTGGTGCTAGAAAACTGAAATTTTGCATAAACATGTATGTTAACTATACAAAGAAAGTCGTAGAATAAAATTTGGAAAAATATATTTTTTTCGGGTAGCTCCCCTACATGTAAAGTAGGGATGTTTTTTTTTTGTCGCCTACCCCATAGTGTGGGGTATTGTTAGATAGGACTTTTAAAAACGTTCAGGGGTTGCTAAGACAGTTTTTTGATTTAGAGATCCGTTTGCGAGATAATTAACTTTAAAGAGCAAATTTTTGTTCGAGTAGAGCGTCGCCCCCCCTCTAAAAGCTAAACTACTGGATCCCAAAATCTGAAAAAAATTGTGTCGGTAGTACATGTAATGAACTTTAAAGGAAAACTATAGGGGATAAGTTCACTTCATTAGTTCAAGAGGAATAGGGGTCCGAAATGTCAGATGCAGTTACTCAGAATATTTCGATCAAAATTCTTGAAACATAAATAAACATACATAATACATATATAAAATCACGCCTTTATCCCACGGGGGTAGGCAGAGACGATGGAACGCCATGTGCTTCGCTCCTTACATACTTCTTTCGCATCCTCAACATTTATACATCTCGTCATACGTGCTAGCTGGTTTCGTGTACTACAAAAATTTCCTTTCTGAAGGACGCCATTTATCTGGTCCCTATATGTCTTTCGAGGATAAAATAAATAATAAAATAAATAATTTCGAGCATAACATAAATAAAATAAATTATAAATAATCATTACATATCTAGGTCATACATAAGATCACGATTTTTATCTCAAGACGAACTACTAGAACAGGTTGAGTGAAAAATATAAATTATTTTACAAAAGGACTCGATAGATGGCGTTGTACTCGTGATATTTTTTCTGTCGCCTATCCCATAGGCCCATAGTGTGGGGTATCGTTAGATAGGTCTTTAAAAACATAATGGGGTTGTTAATACAGTTTTTTGATTTAGGGATCCGTAGAGCAAATTTTTGTACGAGTAGGGCGTCCCACCCCCCTCTAAAAGCTAAACCGATAGCTTAAAAATCTAAAAAAAATCACGGTGGTAGTATATGTAATCAACTTTTCATGAAAACTATAGCGGTTACTTTAACTTAATTAGTTCTAGAGTAATTGGGGTCCAAAGTGTAAAATGCAGTTACTTAGGATAATTCGTGCAAATTACAAAAATGTTACTTGTTTACATGAAAATGTTACTTGTTTAATACAGATGGTAAATCCCTTTTAAGTCGAAATATGTTGTTACGACTAGCTACGGAACCCTACTGCGCGTGGCCCGACACGCACTTGGCCGGTTTTTATTTATTAATTATTATATGTATAGATGTAACCTTATAAACGAAAGTAGTTATATCGAGGTAGATAATGAATAGGTACTTAAAGTTAGTGCAGGCTTTGATTTGGTAGGGCGCCCACGTTTTCTTTTAAGTTCAATTGGAATCAATTTTGCCTCTAAACGTGGAGTGGTTGGTTTCAGCCGAATGGCTAGACCCAAAATATGTTTACATGTATTGTGTATATTTTAAAGAATTCAGGACAAATGCATGTGCCTTGCTTCCATCCTGCGCTAGGTAATTCGGATTTCCAAAATGCAAAGTGTTTTTCTTTGAACTCATCAAATGTATGCCACGATTCATCATATGTGAAGGTGAGATATATATGCCCGTAGTCCTAGTTTCTGCATAAGGTACTAAATATACGTTTTTATTGGTATTACGTTAACGTTCTGTTTTGCCCAACAATATCCTTCTGTCCATTCTTTTAGTTCAATATTATGGGTTTCTGGTAATGAATTTTCATTGATATCGTTTGACAACTGCGTAACCATCTCGCTTGCCACAGTAAGGAATCGTGATAGGGGAAAGCGTTCCTGCATCGTATTATGATCTTTGATTGACTTGTTGAATGCTTCCAAAGCATTGTTAGTAGTCGGTGAAGGAGTTGCTGCTGCTCCTAAGAACCAGTTCGGATTTTTGATCAGCCATTCTTGTTCAAAATATTTTATAAATGAAGTCTTCGAAGCATGTTTGACAATAAAAGCTTGCGAAGCAGCATTGAAAATTTCCGGTGACGATGCGTCATGTAAAGCATAGCATATATATATATATATATATATATATATATATATATATATATCCTGCAAAATGTCTTTTCTGTAATTTTTATCCACCATTTGCTCAACTTTTTTTTTTATATTTTTTATGGCGTGCGCCCAACACATGCGTACCGTAGTATCAAAACCAAAGACTTCCAAGAAAGCATTCTTAATTGCTGGAGCTGCACTCACTAGTACTTTTGGCTTGAAATCGAGGTCAAATAAAGAGCCAATCTTCTCCTTTATACCACTAAAAACCATCTCAAAGTCTTCTTTCTGCTCATTTGTTGAAACTGCTAAGCAAAGCGGATAGAACTTCCGGTTTTTGTTTGTTGTTCCTACAATCAAAACAGGGAAACCTTGCCAAATTAACTTGTAGGTGGCATTCGCGTGCAAAACATCGATAAAGCTTGTAAATTTCAATAACTTTTGTGTTGTCAAACAAATCTGAAAATAGGTTGGTCACTCTCTAATATCCAGTACTTCATAATAAATGGTTCATTCTCGTCTTCAGGAATGTTTCCGTGGTCATGTATCCACTTTTCTAATTCGCCTAAGTGAATGGTAGGTTGCCCAAATTTAATTCGCCGTCTGCCACTTAAATAATTATTGAGTTGCATTTTTGTAGGCATCTTAATTCCATCCATCTTTTGAAGAGCAGCTAATATAGCTTTTGGCTTTAAGTGCAGGTCAAATAGTTTGTTAATTTCAAATTTAGTTTTATCAGTAATACCGTAATCTTCTCGTGCCCCAATGTCATTATGATTATGATCAGCTTCCGTACGATAAACAAAAACACTGTCAGATTCATACTCAAATAGCAACTTGTACAGTTCGGCCGCGCATTGTGGTCCCTTCTGCCGCACTTTGTTACATCTGTAAAACCATCTTTTGCCCCTCTTCTGTCATTCGTGTGAATGTCCGAGACCAAGTGTTTTCTGCATTCACAAAATCTTCTGCCTCTTTCAAGTTAGAAAATTTATAATAAAACACTCAAAGATTGTTACATCCTCGTCCACGCTTCGTTTTTTGTTCTCCTTGATTCTCTTGTTCTGATTCTCTTAAACAATAATCTGGCACTCCATCATCACAATTCATTACACGACTCGGTCCTGCTAACTCCAACTGATTCATTTTTGCATTTAAACTTGGCTTTGATTCCTAAAATACGTAAAAAACTATTTTAGAAAAAGTTTACGTCGTGTTTATGCACTTGAAAAATACAAACAATAACAATAACAAGCAATAGCGAATCCTGAGACGTTCGCCCGCTGCTTCCCATTGGCTGGTAGCGCGCTCCACCTCTCCGCACCGCGGCCTCCGCTCGGCTTATATGCAACCAACGCATCTGTCGCTTTTTTCATTACTTTACGATTCTACAAACAAAAATCTGATATCCTAACTTAATTATTGGACCCGTTTTAATTTTTACAGCTGCTTGCAGATCACTGCCCGTAAGTGTATTCTTATATGGAAACCAATAGTTGCTAATTATACAATGTTTGATATCCCACTGCTAATATTATTATTATATATATATTATATATTTATTATTTCATTTTCCCTGTTTAATATATTTGCTTTCTTATAGTAGCAGCCGTTATGTAGTTTTTATAGATCTTACGTTTTGTAGCTCATTATATTATAATTGTTGTTAAAATATTTAATCGCTACCAACTTATTTTTTTTTGTAACCAAGTAGTTAGTCGCCTAATAATTTGTTAGTCACCTCAAAAATAACAGGCCAATAGTTTTCATCGTCATTATTTATTTAGTCGTTGTTTATTTAGTCATTGTTTTTATTAGCCATTGTTTATTTTTAGTTAGATTATTTTTCTGTAAATTATTATGATATTTTTGAAATAAAATTTGCTCTTGAATTCCTCTTAATTTGATTAATAACTTAATACTTTACATTACATGCATTAAGAGAGAGCTTTTTCGGTTACAAATATAACATTCCATATTTTCTTTTTTAAATTATAATATGCATGCAGTAAATCAAGTTTTTGGCAGTGTCAATGGCGAATGTGTGAATGTATAACTAAGTGAATGTGTGAATGTATAACTAAGCGAATGTTTAGTAACGATGAGCAAATAGAACAATTTGTTATATTTGCATACAGTTTTTTTTAAATGGCGGTCAAAATCACTATCTCAATTTCAAGATCGTCTAGAATTGAATTCTAAAAATAGACATCGCCAAATATTATAATTTATTTATCTGTAAATAAATTATAATAATAATAATCTAAAGGCTGGCTTCTACTTTGGCCAAAGGATAAACATTTCCATACAACGTGACAATGCCGCCAGCATTCTGGGCACGTTACCTGCGGTCGACATCGATGCGGACGTGTTTTTTGACACCTGATTTTTTTACGAGTTTTAGTTTATTTAATAATTTTATATTATGATTTTATTTTATGTATATATAGTTAAGTATTTCTTTAATTAGTTTTAAAGATTAAACTGTAGTTAGGTAAGTAATGTAAATATTTAAAAAAATGCTAAATAATATGCATGAATAAATATATATATAATTTATCTATAAATATAGATATCTACGCAATAAAAAATCATGATCTAAGTGTTTTGTTATGTATTTATTTTTAAATTTAATCCTATATAGTTCAAGCTGTGACCATAAAATTAAGCCAGCAAGTTTTCTAAACCTGTTGTAAGTAATTTTAGCAATATTATTCATTGGCTGCTAGCATCAGAAACTTATCATAAAATGTGTTGAACGTTGATTTAAAAGAGAAGATTTAAAAACATCATTAACTCTAGTTTGTAATACATACACGTAAATATTACCGAGCATTCGTATGCAGTGGACGTGTGTGTGCAAAGATAATGTAGCCTTAGTTGGCCATGACAAATAATACAGGTGTTTGGTCAATCTTTGTTTGCTCTTTTTACCACATTTAAAGGTATGATGTAAACTAATATTATTTTAAAAAAAGCAAGATAATGCTTAAAGTAGATAGATACCTCTTTTTTAAAAAAATATTTGCTGGGTAAATTAAGTAATTAAATATAAATATCTATTTAAGTGTAAGTTACACACGCCATCTAGTCCTAAACTAAGCAGAGCTTGTACAATAAGCACTAGAATAACTGATACTAATACATGTATACTTTTCTTTTGTAAATACATACTTATTACACATAGAAACACCCAGACTAAGACAAACCTCATGTTCATGCACAGATACTGTGGGTGGACTAACATATAAGAACAAAAACCATAGTATTTTACAATAATTCAATTAAATTTGTTTTCACCACAACAGCACGAAAAAGATCGTTTGCTTGCCAGAATTCAGTGAGTAAAAACCGTTTTTACTCACTATTGAGGCAAAGTGATTCAAATTTCGAAACACAAAATCCTTCCAATGAATAGATGCTGAAAAAAAACAAAGCAGCCTCCATGTAGGTTAATAATAAACATTGACTTCAATTTTATTTAATAACTACAACTACGTTTTAATTATTTTAAATTATATAAATACACGCTTATTTAGTATTTTAATGTTTTTATATTCGTAATTGACCATTAAATTAATTAAAATCAGGTATTTAATATTAGACTCTATAAAAAGTTTGTATCTGTGTCAGTCATCGCGGGCAACTATAAATTCTTTTCAGTTTATGTTTAATTGTTTACTGGAACTTTTTAACAAAAAAATAGTGAATCAAGTGATGAAGAACTTTGTGGAACTCCAAAAGAGTTGCGACAACTTGCTTCTAACACAGAAGTTTGCTTTTTACCAGAAAAATCACGTGAAAAGTATTTGAAAGTGAACGACATATTTAATTAGTGGCGACTTACAAAAGGCCCTAAAACGCATTCTGAATCGGTATTACTGTCTTATTTCATGGAATTATTCCAGGTTAAGCAATCGAGTACGAGTTTATTTAAATCTTAGTATTTTCTCAATGCAAGGGGTGAAAAGTTTTGTGTGAGAAAAATTTAATTTCCAGTTCGTTACCTCTTAAAATCTTTCGCTTGCGAAGTAGTCTTTATAAGAATCACTCGCTACGCTACTACTTCGCAAGCTTAAGATTTAAAATTGGCACTCACAACAGAAATATAAACTTTTTCTTACGTGTACCAACGTTATAAATTAAAGGTAAAATTCCTACTGACCTAAAAATAAATGACTAAATCTAAATCTATGTACAAAACCTAGTCCAAAAGACCGCTACCAGTGGGCAACGTTCCCAAAATGCTGGCAGCATTGCCTCGTTGTATGGCAATGCTCAACTTCTGGCCAAAATAAATATCAGCATTCTGAGAACGTACCATAAATAACTATTAATTTATTGATCAATTCTGACAATGTGTTGCTAAAACAACAATCGTGACTAAGTAAATAAGTATAATATGGTGTGAAAATCTCAAGCTAGCGATTACTTGTTAACAATTCATGGTGTTTATAATGGTATTTTTTGTAATAGAAATATTTCACACTTGATGTTCTTCTTCGTCGTGTCAAATCAAATCAAATCAATCGTGTCTGGCTGAGTCAAATTTTATTTTGACTTTCCATCGTGGTGAAAGGATTAGCCAATTCGCTTTGGAGAACTCGCAATCGTTGTGTACGTCACTCGGGGAGGCTCCTTTCATGCACCCCACTTGATGTTAATAACCAGTGTCGACCATTGTTCGACCATTGGATGATCATTGGTGCTGCTTTTAACAGACTGTCAATATTAACGATTTTGCTGAAATGGCGATGGAGATGAAATAACAGACTGCCCCAGTTTTTCGTTCCGCAAGTACCTATACCTACTGATTTGTTCAATTAATTGTAAAAATAATGCAATCAAAGCCTTTTTTCGTTTAATTATACCTATTCCACTTCGCAGTAAATTTTATCGCGCCGTGGACTTAAACGGTCGTTTTAATACTTCAGTTTATTTTTCACCATCTTGATTAATAATAATCTAATATTTGACGGTGATGAAATGATTCTGCTTTGCCCATGATTCTGACATGTACTCAACTGATAAAAATAAAGGCAAATTAGAAGCCATATTTTCAATTTAAAATTCGATTTCGAAAAGAGCACTCAAAATACAATGGAATACCCCAATATACTGATATTTTGTCTTAGATTATTTATCCACGTACCGATGGAGCCGCTATAGATTACCTAGCGCCGTGTTTTCATACTAACGTAATATGGGTTAAAATTTAATATTATTAACATTTGTCTATTTTTATAGACAAATCATAACATGCATGTTTGTTCGCGGCCATTTTGTCAAAATTGGTTTAATCATTAAGTGAGTTACATACAAACTGAAAAACAACAAACATGCAGTTTTGTGTTTATGTCTTGTCTATAAAAAACGATAAATACTTAATTATATTAGAGTTACCCATATTACTTTTGTATGGAAAACAGCCAACCAATTGTTTTCTCTGTAACGGGATAGTAGGTCCCATCCGAAGTAGATTCTATCTTACAACTTTACTATGCCGCTGTTTAGTTAGAACAATAAGTACTCGTCATGAAGTTATTATCTGTTACTCTACAGATAATGAAGACCGTTTGACCTAATTATAAAATTAAAATTTGTATTTACAAGTGACAATCGGCCATTGAAATATTATAATGACGTTTAATTATTTAACTTTAATTTAAATAATTTATTATATTGTAAGTGGCCAATCGTGAATAAGACGATGGAATTCGATTGTTTTCTTTATAGGCTCGTGGTATTTTTGTTTGATGTTTTGGTCTTATAGAAAATCATATTGACTTTACTCGTAATCAAGCTTAGGTGTGTTGAATGAGATAAAACATTAAGATTATATTTTGTTGTTTTACATAAGATAGTCACTACGGTGGTAAAAATACCAACTTAGTTTTGTTCCTGATCCAGTAAAAAAAAACTATAATTAACTATGAAGAGTCTAACTTAAGTATTAACCTTTAATTAATATTAACTAGATGAGACTGTGTTGCGTTGTTAGATTGTTTATGAAAATGTTGCATATTTGTAACTCTTAATATAAAAGTTTTTAAAAAAACTCAAAAACGGCTTAACATATCAATTACTTACTTTGTATCTCGAAATTACAGACAAGAGACAGTTTTTTTTATTAATTTTCACTTTTCTGGGACATGTACTTTTACGAAAATGGGTAGGAGTTTGTAAAAAAATACTATGTTAAGAGTTGCAGTAAATCGTATGAGCTTTTATTACATGTAACGAATATTTTTTAGGCCGCGAAGCACCGCTTTAGCGAGAAACTCAAAAGGGCAACTTTTGTTCCCCTCCTCTCCAATCACATTCTAGATGGAGGGGCTAGTATGTATAGTGTACGCCATAAGTACCCTGGACAATTATCTCAAGAAACCGACCCGCTTACGCAGTAAGCTCCTTTTGTAATGGGAGTAAAAATATAATTATTTCTAAAGTGTAATTGCTTCTGGCGATTCCAAATTATATTGTTATTATTTCTCTTTATTTATTTTTTACTTATTTTATATATTTCTAAATATGATTTATACAAAAATACAAAAAAAACATTTAAAATATAAAAAATAGTGTCCCGCCGTCATCAGGTGCAGGGACCGAGCTGCCGATGGTTAGGGCTCCAGAGAAAGGAACCTCCTCACGATGCGTGCCGTGTCCAAAAGGACCGCCTTCTGCATCCAGCTGTATATTATTATCATTATAACAAAAAAAAAAAAGTAATATTCGTTACTTAGCAGACCTATTTAGCATTCACGTTTGATTGTAATTGAGAAAAACACGAAGTGTTTAAATATACATAGTGTATAACGTTGCCAAATTACAGTTGATTAGTATCTTCACGTGTTTAACATGTTTTATGTTTAACGCATTCTTAAACGCATGCGTAAATAAATAAATATTACACTACATACACACAACGCCATCTAGTCCCAAACTAAGCAGAGCTTGTATTATGGGTAGTAGTAGTAGTAGTAGAATAACTGATACCTACTAATACATATATTATATACTTTTCTTTTGTAAAAAAATACTTATTTCAAATAGAAACACCCAGACCAAGACAAACCTCCATGAGCGAGAATCAAACCTGCGACTTCGACGTCGCAGCCAGGTGCACTACCCACTCCGCCATCCAGTCGTCAAATAATTAAGAATACCTGCCAACATTTGCAGTATTCCGCAGTCCGTAGTCATATGTTTGTATCATACAGTACTAATTAGTCTTAAGTACCTACTAATAGGAGAAGTCACTTTGTCTTTTATACGAAACTTCATGGTGACAAGCAGACTGATTCAGCAGCGCCTCGACTCCGTTCGTGAGGTTGATGATTTTTTTTTAATACCACCGTCACTTTTGTTGGTTTTTAATTTATCGATGTACCTCACACTAGATGACTAGACTAATCGAGTCGATTATGACAAAAGCAACCTTGTCAAAACGTCAAGCACCCAAAGGTAAATTAAATTAATCGCGTTAAAATCATATCAATAAATATTATGAAACGCGAAATTTTAAAAGTTATGAAACTTTATATGTTGACTCCTTGGTGTTGTCTATAGTACTATTATAAAAAGAAAAGATTTTGTTTGCTTGTTTGTGTATACCTAATAAGCTCCGAATCTATTGGAGTGATCTTGATTAAAATTGGTGAATAGAATGATATAGAAAACGATGAAATTCTTTTATTTGTTACTTGTGTCCTAATTATATTTAACATGTGAATATAATAAAAACCGTTAGGTAGATACATAATGATAAAATACTATGGATTAAATTTATTCTAGCCTAGCGTCAACATTATAATATTTCCTTAACTGAACTCTTATACGAGCAATGCGACATAATCTGTTTTTTTCTTTTTTTTTATATTACGCCCACAGCGAACAAACGTGTAGTCCACCTGATGGTAAGTGGAGTACAGCCCATGGACATCAACAATCCACAAAAGCAGATTATAGATGCGTCGCTGCAGCTGAGGACTACGGTGTTATGCCCCATGTGCCAGTAATTTCAGGGCCTGATCTCACCACCAAACCGGAACACAGTAATGGAAGCAATACTATTTGGCGGTTAAAGGTGAGACGGTGGTGCTGCCGCCCTCGAGGTCATTTACAAGAGCTCTACCACCAGTTTGTGTTTCTATAACAACTACACTTACAATAATACGAAATATAAAATGAACTTACAAAAAATGGGTTTATACATATATATCCCGCCAGCTATATACACTTATATATTTAGAAGATAATTAATTAAAGTTACAGTACACACTAAAATATTAATAAAATACATTAAAGCATATTTCAAATATATTAATTAATTAGTATATAATACCTTGATTTACACCACACTAAAAACTCACCACACAAGATTTTTTTTTATTAATCTGAAACTGTTAAACGAGCCGAACTGATTTAAAAGGTTTGACAAAAAAAAACAAATATAAAATTCAAATATCGAAATCAGAAAGGAAAGTTTTAAAATTAAGAACGAGGTACATTATTTATTTGTGCATAACAATTTTGTTACTGGGACAAATTTAACTATAAAGTATATCTCATATGAATTAAGGAAAATCTTAAAATAATGATATTACTCATGTCAAGCGCAAGGGCCTTACGTAAGCTATGTTATATTAAGTATTATTAAGTGCCTATATTTATCCGCACATAAAAATGATTAAAACAAATAATAGACAGAGCGTCTAAACTAAATAATATAATTATGTTTAAATAGTAATTTAAAGCAAACGAAAATCCATCTTATCGGTCGAACACGGCCTCGAGCAAATGTTTTGATGATTTAGAGTTTGCCCGAATTATATGTTTTTTTAGTGATGCTTAAACTGTCCGAAAACATTATTAGTGAAACAAAAAAAAAAAACGAAATTGATTCTTAGAATTGTGTTTTAAGGCGCGGGGTGAGCGAGCACTGTCTTCATCTCGATGGCCGAGTCAAATTTTGTTGGCCCAATAAGTGGCCACTGTTATGGCGCTCTCATCGGCGTTAATGAGCGCCTCTCTTCTGCAGGTGGTAGAGCATTTTGGACAGTCAGTAAGGTGGGCTATAGATTGTATTGCCATTTATACCACAAGAAAAGTCAGTCTGTTAACTCAATTTGTTAACGTGGAGCCAAAGATTTGGCAAAAATGCAGAATTTTTAATTTTTTTTAAATTACGAAGTTATAAAGGAGCAGTCAATCATTATTAAATTTAACCGTTACAATAACCACGCCCTTGGTGCAACCTGCCCTAGTTTATAGACAAATAAGTTGTATATAAATACTTATTAACATTATTCAACTATAAGGTTAAGTAATTGTGTTGCAAATGTAATGAGTAGGTAACAGTAACCGTACCCTGACGGCTGACACCCGATTTTATTTTGATAGAAAGTTTATGACTAGTGGTAACAATTGCTTGGCTGTTTTTCATACAAAACAAATATTAATATTATTAAGTTATTATCTTTTTTTATAGACAAACCGTATCTAAAACACTAAAATGATTTTTTATTGGCGCCTATTTTTTCAAAATTATTATTAAAAAAAAATCAGTTTAACTTTAATATTATTAAGTTATTATCTATTTTTATAGTCAAACTGTATCTAAAACACTAAAATGAATGTTGGATGACGCCCATTTTAACAAAATTATTATTGAATTTTTTTAGTGGTTAACTTTAATATTACTAAGTTATTATCAATTTTTTGCTGGTACTTAGTTTGATTTTAATCTGATTCTAAACCGTTGGATTAAAATTAATCTAAGCCCCGGTTATTCAAATCATTGTAATTAGTATAATTTAGTTTTACTTATAATTTATTTTTATATCATTTGTTTGTAATATTTTGACGTGTTCAAGCGCCTCCTGGGGCCTATGAAAATAAATGATTTGAATTTGAATTTGAAATTTGAATTTATAGACAAACCGTGTCTAAAACACTAAAATTAATTTTTATCGGCGCCTATTTTTTCAAAATTATTAATTTAATTTTTCAGTTTGTATGTTTAATCAATAATGTGAAAATATCACAAACAAACATGCATGTTAGTGTTTTAATTATGATTCATCTATAAAAATAGATAAAAACTGAATAATATTAAAGTTAAACACATATTACGTGAGTATGAAAACACGACGCTCGGAAGTTTACGCTTGAGCATCAAGTTAATAATAATAGTAGGTAATATACCTCTTTAGTGCTCCTCCTCTGAGAAATAAGCATAAACCATTTCCCCACGTAAAAAAAAAAATGTTTATACACCGGTGTCGAACGTTTTTATTTCACACGTATTAATTACTGAATAAATACGTGTGAAAATAAAACATTTGACTACAAGTCGGACTCTTGACCTATGGTTATTATTAATATCATTAGGTATACTTATTATTAAAAAAAAAACTCAAGTATGTAGCGCGATAACTTTTGTTTTTAAGTCATTTGACCCTATTTTTTAAGATAACTACGATGAGCCTGAGTTCGCTATGTCCACGGTTTATTGTAAACGTGATTTAAAGCGTGATAAAAAACAGAAAATTGACATACTTGTAGCAAAATTAAGGGCCTGCTTTTTAATACTATATTTAAGGGTAGGTTTACTTACGTTATTCAGTATATGAATCCAATGTGTTTCGAAATAAAAGATTTTTATTTTATTTTATTTTATTTTAATACTTGAAAATAACAAATTATATTATAATATAATTTGAATTCAATTATCTACCTCATTGGTCTAGCGAGGACTCGGGTTCGATTGCTGGGTCGGGCAAAGTGTTATTTGTGAACATTAAGGAAATTCCATTATGAAATTCTCAATAGCAGCACGGAATTGAAATTGTGCCCGGTGGATGGCGCTAGGCTCACCCCCGGGTGAAGTGTGGGTCTTGTACACCTTTGCACTCTACTAATGTTATGTTTAATACAATCACAAATAAGATTTAAATTGAAAGATAATAAATAATATGTATTTTCTTTGAACGATTTTACGTCCTTTCACCTTGCATAACTTTAGATATTTACAAGATTAGACTAGACTCTAATAGTCTGACAAAATTGTTATATTTTCATATTATTTATCTACCATCCGCTTATAAAGATAAATAATGTTATATGTTACAAATTGAAATGCAATTTATTATGAAAATACCTTTTTATGTTTCAACCGTTAGGTAAGCGTATTTTAAAGTTATAAACACTTTCTTTTTAAAACATTTTATCTAGATTTGTCAAATTCTTTACGAAATCCCCCGTCGACAAATTAAATTTTCTTAAGAAGGGTACAAGTATTTCCTTTTAATATTATGTATACCACGTATGCCACTATTACAATACTTGAGTTTACTACTTTTCTAAATCTAATTCTGTATCAATCCAAGCACCCAGACCAAACAACCAAACCGCGTAAACTTTCACTTAATAACTTACTGGTATGATGACTATATTGAAGATCCAAGAAGGTGCAAACATCACTATTTAGTTCATTCTTATCACTGTTATTTATGCCTATCTCTATATCCATATTAAAAATAAAAAAGTATTTATTTTAAATTTCGAATGTCGATGTAACACGTTAGCGCGCCAATTTGAAACGCGTATGCGGCACGCGCAAGCGATTGTCAGACTGACAACCTACATTACTGCGCTCCCCGCACTACTCCTATACTAGTCTAGTCATATCATCCAACGAGTCTTGGTCACTCTTCAACGTGCATTCATCAAATTATCTTGTTAGCCACACTGTTAGTTTTGTTATTGTACTTACGGATATTACTGATTCACTGAGAATATCATACACTCATTTTGTAGTCCTTTGTCTTTCTTTGGAACCTCGCTGGCTCGCTAATAAGTTCTAATGTCAGTAGCTCGTATAAAGGTGTGAGTGGTGCACTTTGTTGTTAAAGCTAGCTGTAATACCTCAAAGATCAAAATATATGAAGTTTCTAGCTACTACCCCTGATTCAATCCGACTCGTTGGTCGAAATTAAATAGCCATGTGTGCCTATTCTTCAGGCCTTCAACTATAACTTTACTAGTTTTCTTCAATATTGGTTTACCAGTGAAAATATAGCAGACAGCCATAGGAGTTTTAAAATCGTCTCTACATTATGCTTAATTAATTATATTGAATTATTTTCTACGCTCTGAAGTTTAGTATTTACATGGTTCCAAACTGATTAATTATTCTGTCATTATATTCCTGACATATAACGTAACACACTTTGGTATTGTTAAAAATCGATTATTTTAATATGATATTCTTATTATTCGTAAACGACGCCGTGGGTTGAATTTATCATAACTAGAGACAACGGGTTCAGCCCATCTCTAGTTATGATAAATCCTTAAAAAAAAATACTTATATAGGAAGTGGAATATAATTATTATTGGTAAATTTAATCATCCCTTTCTAAAAAAATATTGAAAATCAATTAGTTGATTCGATTTTGATAATCTTTAATGTTTTCAATAATTTCTAACGCTATAAATAAATAAATATCAAACAACATTACATTAAAAGAAAGACGTTTCCTTGTTGAAACAGTTCGATGTTGAATATTTCATCAATCAAATCAAGGCTTAATCTGTATCGTATACCGTCATAAATTAAATGATTGTAATTCTTTTCCTGTCATTATATAAGTGACAATTACGTGTATAATTATAGGTAATCAAAGTAAAATTTACATAAACGGTCAACAAATTAAATATATGTACTTGAAAGTGTTTTTCAAAAATTAGACAACGGGTCTAAATCGCGTAATTATTATAAAGGTAAATACCGAAATAGACGACCGGATGGCGGAGTGGATAGTGTACCTGCCTGCGACGCCGAGGTCGTGGGTTCGATTCCCACTTAAGACAAATCTTTGTGTGCATGAATATGGGGGTTTGTCTTAGTCTGGGTGTTTCTATGTATAATATGTATGTATTTACAAAACAAAAGTATCTATGTATTAGTATCAGTTATTCTAGTACCCATAGTACAAGCTCTGCTTAGTTTGGGACTAAATGGCGTTGTGTGTGAGTTGTAAATATTTATTTATTTATTTATTTATTATATTTAGACCCTTTGTCTAATTTTTGAAAAATGTTCGCAAATCGCGAAAGTTTAAAAACATATATTGAAAGTGTTTGTTTTAATTTCCTATTACTGAGTAAATATACTATACTCGTATATTATAGGTCGTCTCTACGATGAAATAGAGTCGTGAGGAGAGAGGACAGAGATATGTTGAGGTTAAATATCGGTAGTATATTTCGTGTATAATTAGGTTATGCATTGGAATGTTACTGTCCTACTAATATTATTACAGCGAAAGTTTGTAAATATGTTTGTTTGTGGCAAAGGGTTGTCAGTTCCGTGTTATCATATTTATAAGGAGTTTACTATCGATTAAACAACATTATATTATTACATGTATTTATTTTCCAAGATTTTTGTTTTATGTGCGAACTATTCCTAGTACCTAATTGCTTTTTACAATTTGGGTCCTTATTATTCTTGATCTAATAAAGTTATCGTAACCGCTATAGTTTTTCTTAAAAGTTAATTACGTATAATAATAGCAGCCCTGTATCTAAAACATGTTCCACTGCTGGGCTCGGGCCTCTCATGATGAGAAGGGTTAGGCCATAGTCCACCACGCTGGCCAAGTGCGGGTTGCTAGACTCCCTCCTCCCTCGAGTATTTTTAAGGTACTTTCAGGTATGCGGGTTTCCTCACGATGATTTCCTTCACCGTTAGCAAGCGACAATTTATGTGAAAAATACACACATATCTTCGAGGGTGGGTTTGAACCTGAAACCTTTGACTTCGCAGTTCTACGGTCTCTCACTCGGCTATCGCTGCTTAATAATTACGTATACTAACATCATTTTCAGATTTTACGAGCCATAGTATAGATTATAGAGGGAGAGGCGTTTAGGATTTTAAGAAATCAGACAGTTATATCGACCGTATTGAACTTGAATTGTAATGTATTGATATTGTAAATTCATATATTTTGATTTAAAAGGCAAATCTCTTGTAAACAAGCTGCTTGATTATCATAAACGATGATTTATCTATGTATAGATATGTATAGGTAACATACATACCTACTGATTTGATTGAAATCATATGGATTAATACACACTAAGTTGCCAAAGCCCGTAAACCTAAGTCGATGCCAAATTATCATCAAAATCGGTTCCGTAGATTAACCATGAAAATATAACTAACTAACAAACTTACTTTCTGAATTTAATATTAGAAAGGCTATCCAAACTTATCCATCAATCAAGTTAGGAGGTAAATAATATAGTTGATTCTGTGTCAAAGTGCACATTGCATATATAATAAAGTGTTATCAGAAAACGTTACCAAGTATTATTCAATACTGTTAAAAGTGATAGGTAAGCGATGCGGTTATTTAATTAAGTTATCTCCCGCGTAACTTTTACTTAAAAACATTATTTGGAATATGAGTGTAATTGTGTTAAAATAGTTTAAATTTAGTTAATATTTTTGTATTATCAGATTATAGAAGAAAAGCATATAGAGTTTACCGAACACGCAAGTGAAGCCACCAAAGCAAATACAAATTCGATGTGCCGTAAACGCGTAGTTTTTAGCTTCAAGGATTTTGTAGGACCTAAATTTTGCATTTCAGAAAATATTTTATTTGAAAAATACGTTGGTATTTATTTTATATTAAAATCCCCCAGAATAAAAACATAAAAACAATAATTATTTTCTTTAATGTGGTGCAATCTTTTTTATCAATGTATTTTATTGTTAATGATAAAAAACAATTGCAATGACGTGTACTATTTACTTATTGGTGTACAGTCCAAGTCAAAAAGGTTGTTTGACGCCGAATAACGACGGTACTCCTTTTCATCAGTGATCAATATGCAGTAAAATGGACTGAGAGGCCGTAGTAGTCATCGATGACCCATTTTATCTATGCGAAACTTTGTGAAATTATTAGGGGGTTGCGTAATGAATTTTAGTAAAAGTCAGCTGCGGTTCCGTTGGTGGAATGAGTAGCTAAGAAAGGCAACACGTTGAAAAAAAATCTATAATTTCCTCCCGACGAAAAACTAAGTAGTTTAAATTGTAGCCCATTATATTTCACAAAGTATCGCTTGAGAGTAAATAATTGACCAAAAAAGCATTAATAATGCGTTTAATTTTTCTCTTTTTGTCTAGAATTTGTATGATAATGCTCAATTTTCGATTTGTAACGTAATTGGAACGCGGAGGCATTAATTTTATCATTTAAGCCTTCGCAGCTTTCTTTTAAAACGTTAATTACAGCTAATATTCTTGCGTATTACACTGATTATAGAACATACAATTGAATCCACGTGTATCGTTTAATCAGTTTAATGAATCTTTATTTTTGCATTATTTATGAAGTTCCCTTATTTATTGACAATTGTGGTGTAACATAACATTACAAAACATCACTCCTATATTACTCAGAATGGTTTGGCAGAGAAGTAAAACACCCACATTTCACCTGCTATGTTAAGGTCCCATGGGATAGGCGGTGAGCCTATCGCCATCCAACGGGTACAATACCAACTCCGTGCGAATTTCCTGTCGGCAAAATAATAACACTTTGCCGTAGTAATGTAGTAATGTATTTTTATTCACAAACATGTTCTACTGCTGGCACTGGAGTGGAGTAAGGTCAAAGACGTCATAGTTCATTGCACTAGCAAAGTGCAGGTTGGTAAACTTCACGCACCATTGCAAACGTAAAACCAAAAACTAACAAAAATAATTAAATAATGCATTCTTATATAATAATTAGTAGGAAGTGGAATAATATTCCCGACGATTAAACTATACAAAGCTAAATTAAATATCGCTTGATTAGATATTTAAAAGATTGATAGGTGATTAGTAATAATTATACATATATAGGTATTACTACATAAATCGATCGATTATCGACCAATGGTAGAGTGGATAAGATACTATGGGTCGACTGATCCTAAGCGTGTTTTTAAATCTGTGTCGATCGGCCGTCGATCGATGCATTTTACGTTTAAAGAGCCAATAAAAGCTCACAACGCATGCGCAGCGCACTGTTTTAAGACGATCCATGCAAATAACGCCTTAAGGGAGGTTCGGCGATGATCATATCAATTTAGCTCATAGCTTTATTGTATTCTCCTCATAATTTTGTAATGTAGATAAACAGTGTTTAGTGGCTCATTAGTTATCAACGCTACCGGGGTTAAAGGGCTCGCTATATTTAGCTGGCATCTACGCTATCATACGATAGCTGCCCGATTTTGAGCTTGTAAACTAATATGTAGTTATTTATACAATAGGTCAACCCTAAAATATATTTTATTGGGTGGCGGAACCTAAAGGATGACAACGACAGCAAGACAATGGTACCTAGAAATCAACTAAATGATAACATTAGTTTATATATGTATACTGCACGAATTTAAAGTTGTAGAACAATTATTGTTATTATTGAGAATACGGGTTACTCACGTTACTTTAGCCGGGATATGCCGGTACTAATCGGCATATCCCGGCTAAAATAACGTGAGTAACCCGTATTCTCAATAATAATGTCTTCACCTCACGTCGGTTTTAATAATATTACAATTATTACAATTATTGTTAAAGCTATTCAGCTGATTTCTATCTTAGATAATGTGTTACAGTAAAAAAATACATAGATTAAGCGGTGTGCATCCAAAATTAATCAGTTTTAATTACTTCTTAAAAGCTTAATATTCTCACTGATATGCTTCTTTGAAAGAATCAGAGCCACGCAAAGAATACAATATTGAAATAAAACTGCAGGTTTCATAAAATACTTGCATTACGCCTTACGTGAAGTAAGAAGTCGATTACCTTCACATACTTTCCGTATTGCATTGCCTCTTGGTGCTCTAAAGCCTTTGCAAATTAAACGTAAGACCTATAGACAATTATTCTTATTTTATATTAAACTTACTGATTTATTTATTGTATCGTCCGTATAATAGACTACTAGACTATAATAGAATAAATAAATTTTATAGACTTACGTATCAATTTTACGTTGAAAAACAAATCCGTGTAAACTATCAAACTTCCATCTTCAACACTGATATCGTCTCGTCCAGTTTCCACATCCATATTGCTTGGATATTCGCGAACAACAACGGAGAATTCTGGTTAAGGCAATTGGAAAATTGGGAGCGTAGCACGAGCGCGAATGAGGTAGCCTGCGCCTGCCGCGTATTACCGTTTAAGTCCGTACAACTTCACATGCGCGCAGACACTATAACTGGAACTGCACTTTATGGTCGCTGCCACACTTTTGCCCTTTACCGTGATTATTGTTGTTGTTGTCTAAATATGTTGTACTATAGAAATAAATAGAAGGGCTCATTATTTTCGTAGTCTCTCTCATATCCCTGATTGCATATTGAAAAATGTAGTAGACAGCAATGGATAAAAGTAGTTTTAATATTACGATGATGTTTTAATATCTTTGGCCGTAATGCAGAATTTTGAATATAAACTATGTTGTCTCGACTCGCGATAATCTTTGATATCCACTTGTTCAACTATTGGGAAAATAATTACAGTTTTTGTTTAGGGTCTTACAGCTGTATCAGCTAAAGGAAGACTTAGATGTTTTTGCTAAGCATCCAACACTAGGCACCGTTTCCAAATTTATAAATATTTAATATTGTGTTCTACCGCGTATAACCGTTCAAGTCCGTACAACTTCACATGCGCGCAGACACTAAACTAGAACTGCACTTTATGATCGCTGCCACACGATTGCCCTTTGGTCCATTCAGTATTATCTTCACGTTTACTTATCTCTGGTAAATATAAATTCGACAGCGGATTAGCCTTCACCGTGATTATTGTTGTTGTTGTCTAAATATGTTACTGGGACTATAGAAATAAATAGAAGGGCTCCTTGGTTTCATAACCCCTCTTATAGTCTCTGATTGCATATTGAAAATTGTCTATGACACCAGATACCGTCTAGATAGAAGTAGTTTTTTTATATTTCAATGATGTGGTCGTAATGCGGAATTTTAACTTCAAAAGTAATATAAAGCTTTGTTGTCGCGACTCGCGATAATCTTTGACAACCGCTTGTTCAACTAATGGAAAAATAATTACACTTTTTGTTTAGGTTCTAAAGGAAGATTTAGATGTTTTTGCTAAGCTGCCAGCACTAGGCACCGTTAGCACATTTATAATTATTTTATATTGTGATTGTAAACGTTGCATGGTAGATAACGGCATCTACATCGTGGGGAATCGTACATTCTAGAACATTAGTAGAAAAATACGTAGTTGAACGTATATCTACTGTATTAGTTATCATGAGTCATTCTCGTTTAAGACAGGTTGTCCAGCTGTTAGAAGGATGGGTACGAAAAACTACTTATCCTATAAAGATGATTTTTCTACTCTTAACTTCTTATATGGATATACCTATCTACTTAATTAATATTCAACGTCTGGTATCATCTGTGTATAACTTAAAAGAATACAGGAAACGGTCGAAAGGCTTATATTGAAAGACTTATCCTCGTACTCCTTACTGTTGAGGAGTTGTACCTTTCAGCATCAGCTCAGCAGCAAGAGATGCAAATATCCGAATTACTTTAGGTAATACACGAATAACAATATAAAAGCTTATAAAATTTAAGGGTTACTCGACTCCCCTCTGGGTTCCCACCATCAATGCGTAACCTACTGATCATGGGACCACATGACAGGTATACCCTTTTAAACAGAATAATAGTTACTAAAACTAAAAAACACGCTTTTAAAGTACTTCTAACTAAAAAGTGAAAAATAATTCCTAATTTAAGCGGAAAAAGGTAATGAACAAAAAATACTAGTATTATTGTGAAAAAGCGTGTTTTTTAGTTTTTTAAACTATTATTTATTTTCTACTTTTTATTTTGGTTTATAAAGAGCGTTTGTTTTAATTTTTTTTTAATTTATTTTTTTTTTTTATCGAATTATTGCATTGTCATCGATCTTTGACAGGTGTGCAAAATTTTAATGAAATCTGTCCGTTTAAAGTGGGTCAAAATCGAGTCCAAAGGAGTCGGTTACATACAGGTGAAGCTAATTTATAAGCGTGTTAAAAAAAGAAACTAAAATCGTTCAGGCGTCTTCGTAAAAAAACTCCAGATAGTATAAATAATTATTAGACTACGAAAATACACTACTTCTTTAATGCTTTTATTCAGAGTTGTCGGTCATTAGTAATAAGGCAGCGATTACCTAGTGGGAGACCGTAGGACTGCGAAGTCAAGGGTCTCGGGTTCGAACCCATGACGCACGCCTCTGTCAATAAATCGTTAAGATTCGTCTTTTCGAAGATATGCGCGTATTTATCGTATAAATTATCGCTCGCTAACGGTGAAGGAAAACATCGTTAGGAAACCTGCATGCGTGAGTGCTAAAAAAGTACTTGAGGGAATATGAAGTCTCCCGATTCGCACTTGGCCAGCGTGGTAGACTAAAGCCTAACCGTTCTCATCATGAGAAGAGGCTAGAGCCCAGCAGTGGAATATGTATGAGATACAGGACTGCTATTATTCGTAATAAACAAATAGGAGGTAAATAACAAGGGTTCGATTATTGATAGCACACACCATCAGCAGATAGCAGATGCCATCTAAAAGATATCAAAGCTAAACAGGTGAAGGTAAATTTAAGTGAGTTGGTAGATTTTACACGTGAAATTAATGGTGAATTTCAAGTCATTACATGAATGTGTCCCATTAGCATCAGTAAATGATAATAAAAACTAGGGTAGAATACGATAATAGGATTTTATTTACAATTCCTTGTGTACATTTTATTTAAAAAATAATCTATACCTTACATTTTAATAATTATTATACTTATCAGAAATACGACTAAGTTTAGCACTATATTATTCTGGCTAGATAATATATCTGAATGTTTTTCTCTAATAATTTTTCTGTTTTCAGTCTTAAACTCAATCTAGGCGTATTTCTGATAAAAGAATTTATTTTCACTTTTAAATTCATTTTCTCTATTTAATGCCATTCTAAATTACGACAATAATTCAACAAATGGCAAGACTTTGGTAAAAAAAAAGTTTTGAGCGATATATTCCTTAAATTGATACTCAAAGGTGCAAAGGTAAGTTCATAATGTTGAAAAGGTCACGGGACAGGCAAATAAGATGAAGAAGATTTTTTTTTCTTGGCAGTTGGAATGAATAGCGAAAATGCGCACGTATCGGTCGCTCTCACTCTTTACGTACTGCGAGCGACTGAGAGAGCGCATTTTCGCTGTTTACTCCAAATTCTATTGTTAATATGCAAAAGGCAATGTTTCTGAAGTCGAATAACACAAAAGCCGGATTCTATCTCTTTCTCTCTGATTCAATGTCAGAACGAGACAGAGAGATCGAAAACGTTCATTTGTTGGTAAAATTAGGGTTTCAGTTTTTAACCGACTTCTAAAAAAGGAGGAGGTTCTCAATTCGATTCGTATATATGTTGCTTTTTTTTTTTATGTTTGTTCACGGATATCTCCGTCGTTTATGAACTGATTTTGATGATTCTTTTTTTGTTGGACAGGAGATAATTCCAAAGGGGTCCCATCGTCAGCATGTCGTGATCTGATGATGGGATCTCAGAGAAATCGAGGGCAACCCTCGAATTTTATAGGCACATGTAAGGTTTTTAGTGTGTTTTTCAAAGCTGCACCAGTATTTACGTATTTTTATGTGGATGAGCTGATGATGGAAGGTCAACTCCTCAATGGTTAGGAGTTAAAGGATAATTCTTTCACTACTGTACACATATTCAGACTGCTAGTTATGATGTCAAGTGAGCTGTTGGAACGGAGATATTTCAAAGGTGGTACCATTGTCAGCATGTCATGATCTGATGATGGGATCCCAGAGAAATCGGGGGCAACCCTCATATTTTATTAATCGAAGCCAGGATTTACGCTTGGTCGCAATAATTTTATGTGGTTGAGCTGATGATGGAAGGTCAACTCCTCAATAGTTAGGAGTTAAAGGATAATTCTTTCACTACTGTACGCGTATTCCTACTGCTAGTTATTGTGTCAAATGAGCTGATGATGGAAGGTCGTGACCCTCAATAGTCAGGCGAAAGGATTTAATTCTTGTCTATTATTAATAAGTTTTCCGTCTCAAGTAACCGTCGTCTCCTCATTCGAGAAACATTCTTGCTCGGTCTACCCATCACTTAAAATCGTAAAATAAAATAATTTTTAACAAAAAAAAAACCGACTTCAAAAAGTAGGTAAACTAAAAAGCAAAAAATAAATTTACTTCGCACAAAATAATACGTTTTTTCATTTAGTTAAATAGAAATTATTAAATATTTATTTTATAATTCTGAAGTCGGTGCCAAGTAAACAATTAATAACTCTGTATAGATAATATCAATCGTTCTAACAACTCTTTTCTGACTGAATATTAGTTATATTTCTGTGGTAAGTACCAATACTGGGCGACCGCGCACTAGCACAACTACGCCTCCCTTTTTTTGTGTGAACTGTAATTTGATATTGTAGAAAGGTTGTTTTTACTTGGCACCGACTTCAGAATTATAAAATAAATATTTAATAATTTCTATTTAACTAAATGAAAAAACGTATTATTTTGTGCGAAGTAAATTTATTTTTTGCTTTTTAGTTTACCTACTTTTTGAAGTCGGTTTTTTGTTTTATAAACAAATCGCAAATATTTTTATCACTTTATAAAAGACACTACATATATTTATGATTTTACGAGGTACAAAGTAACGTAATAAAATATGTCATGAAGTTACCACTTCTACTTTAATATTTAACATTTGGATTGAAATGGGATCGAGCCAAACATCGAATATAATATCAAATACTTATAGCAGATTTTATAACACTATGTGTATATAAGTATAATATGAAGAAAAATAATTTATTTACAAAAATTTACGAAATTAAATAACTAATATATGACCTTGTTACTTATCATCAAACATTCGAAACAAGCCACCCGTAAGTCACACATAATTACTTAAATTAATTAAACATATTTTTTTTTAACATCGTTATTTAAGTTTTGTTCTCATGAAAGCTTTCCAATATCACTTGGGAAGACGCGATAGGTTCAATACACAATTCCAATTCACTCAAAATATGTTTCATTTACATATTTGGCATAGAAACTAAAATAACTTATTGCCCTCGAGGCCTTTTGTCGCTTGTAAAGGCACTATATACAGCATCATACGCACATTTTATACAAATTGTCTACATCACAGAATAATGCTTTAAGTACCGCGTACTTTGCGCATTTTATTGGCATTTCCTATTTAGTTTATCTAACAAAACAATAAAATAAAGTAAAATAAAAAAAAGGTATGTATAATAAGTATGTATTTACAAAAAATAAAATATATATGTATTAGCATCAGTTATTCTAGTACAAGCTCTGCTTAGTTTGGGATTAGATGGCGTTGTGTGTAAGTTGTTAGATATTTATTTATTTATTTATATTTAATAATAATATGTAATTTGTAAATAGGTACACGGTTATAGTTACAGCATAATCTTATTTTATTTTGAGCGGTACAGGTATGTTATAAATGTTGCCTGTTAAAAAAATGTATTTGGTAACATCGCAGTATTTTGTGACTTTTGTTAGCTACATTATACAAAAATCGAAATCTGTAATTAATTAATATTGGAATAATTAGGTGAAATTGAATGATATTATTATTAAATTATATGGCAAGACTTATCCTTCCAAGGTTCAATTACAATAAAGGGATTTATTAATACATTTTCATCATTGAAGGAAGTACAGAAATAATCACTAAGTACAGTCGTTGTTGATGGCAGCTTGCTTATTAATAGTTATTTATGCAACTGTTCTATAATGAGGGGTATTAAAACACGAGTGTGGGTTTATCACACGAGGCGAAGCCGAGTGTGATAATAGTATCACATGAGTGTTTTAATACCTAATTATAACAGTTGCATACAAGACTTTATCTACACCCATGATATGAATCCTCTATAAATGTTCTGAAACCATAGGGTATTAGGGACAGTGTTGTAAGAACTCTATGTAAATTCATGGAAAGTTTAATTAGTGAGTATCTAATACAAAAAAACTATGTATAGGTAATAATATAATTATTTATTGTAATAATTATTTACATTTTGGATCGTACAATTATTAAAAAGTATTTTTTCAATACTATTATTGAACAAAAATGGCGGGATACGACGTCAATTCAAAAATTCGAATAAGTTTTTATTTAAATTACGGCGCTGTGTGTGAAACGCGCGTGCATGAGATGTTCTTTTTTTGAAATTCATAAAGATGCCATGAGAATGTGGCTGTTCGATGAGTAAAAAAGGAGTTGCATAATGAATTTCAGTACAACATTATAACACCCGTTTGGGTGTTATAATGGTTATTATGACACTGGCTGTTTTAATGTAGGCAATTAGCTAACTGTTTCAAGAACGTTTATAGAGGATTTATAGCATGGGTGTAGATAAAAAAAGATAACTGTAAATTTTAACGTCATCGACTCTATGGTTTTATTTAATTGCCGATACTTTCTGGTTTAAGAATTACAGAATAAATTATTCCAATATGGAGTAATCTGTTGTTTTACGCATAACGTATCGCTTAAAGACCAATACGCAATACGACTAGATATTGTCATATTTATGGTAGGTATGAGATTTTCACATCTCATCCATATTGATCACCACTTGCTCTTCAATCTAATTTTTAGTATGATAAAAGCTAAAATAGTTACTAAGGCCCCTATACCGAATAAAGCACCTATTAATACGGAGAAGTCTTTATCCACTACACCACTATCTATGAGGAACTGGTTGGGGTATGCCTGATGGCAGTACATCTGTGAACACTCGAGTCTTTGTCTGCTCATGCCGAATATCGACAGCATCAAGCCAACTAGTCCATGTTTGAGGAAAGACAGGTGGAACAGCCAGCGCACGAAGAATGGAGCGTCGGAGTATCGGAGGAAGAATCCCGAGAATACGGTGAACGGCATTATGAAGAAAGGACCGAATATCACTCCGTTCTGAAAAACAATGCACAATAATTGTTTAAAAATAGTATATATAATATAGTTATATATATATAATTTAATTATATATAACTTCTTATGATTATTTTTATAGTATTTAGCTATGCTTAGCAAATTATACCAAGAAACAGATGAAAAAGATATGGGACCGGCAGGATTTGAACCTGCGATCTTGCACACGTAACATACAGTTGAGAAATTTAGGGTCTTGGCAAGAGGAGACCGTAGCTGGTTGGTAAAGCGACTGTCCGATGTGCAGAAGATAGAATAGTTATAGTATAGATTCTTAATCAATTTCTATAGGAAAATAAGGTCACCCATTTTTGTATGTCACAATCATTCAATGGTCTAACGGTGTCATGTCCTTATTAAACTCCACATACTGAAGAAGAAATCACCGATATCCTAAAGTAATATTTAAAAGTTGTATAAACGCCAGTTCATACTGATAAATTTGCCTCTACCTAAAATATGTTTTAATAAGTACGTAACAAAGAATTTATTTACTTATTTATTTATAGAAAGATCAACAGCATGTAACAATTTGAATAGCTTAACGTAAATAAGTGATGATTAGATTAAAAAACCCAATACACACCTTGACAGTGAACAGAGATCCGATCAGAAGCCCTTTGCAAAGTGCCACATAGCTGACTATGAGCAGCATGAAGCAATACCCCATAAATCGGTTGAGCTCTGCTGGCTGACCTGTCATCCAGTAAGCGATGATTGCGTAACTGAGTGTGCAAATTGTCTGCGTTGGCAATGTCGAGACTAGCGTAGACAAATAGTATGCCCCCGCCGTGTACCAGCGGTTGAAATGCTCGCGGCGGATCACCGGGATTTGTTCTGGAACTGAAAATAAATTGGTTGGATTATGTTAAAGCAGATTTTGATAACATGCGATTGCCATACAGAGTTAAAGGTATACTGAAGAAGGTTATGGAAAAATCAAGTTTTACTTAGTTATTCTTTATAAAGAACTACTCACATACACACTTTGGTGACGCATTCATCTCTCTGTCTCATCTGCACTAGCAAAAAGATTACTAGATAAACCTATTAAATATCTTTGAAATACGATAAAATATCAACAGATTAGGTTTATGTTAACACTGACACACGAGCGGTATAACTATTGTCAGCAGCACAGTCGTCAACATTCAGACAGATTTTCAGATTCCATCTTCGAAGTTGGAATCTGTCTTATATGATAGACAGGCGAAATTTAAAAAGCATATAAACTTACAACTAATAGTAACAGAGCTGAAGGCAGTAAACATGAGGAACATAAGACTAAAGTAGAGGAAGTTGTAGATCTCCCGCGTGTACTTGGCGTCTTCTCCGATGTTGTAGAAGAGGGTGCCAATGGCGAGTGCCATCACGCAGTGTATGCTCGTCATCATCAGCGTGTACGATGGCTCTCTCCAACAAGTCTGGAAAACAATAAATACATTATGAGATCTAATGGAAAAAATAAATAGAATTCAAATTAAAGATTTACGATATACTTTAAGGATCAGTCTGAGGATTTGCCTGGCGTCGTTGGAAATATTTGATGACGTAGATATCATTAATTGATGACGTAATTATCCAGTTTACACAGTGGAACACAAAACAGCTCAAATTTTAAATTCTACCAATTTTTTGACAGTTTATTTAATTTTTATATTAAACTAGCTGATATCATTATCATTCAGCCGCTCGTAGTCCACTGCTGGACATAGGCCTGCGCCTTCCGCATCCAGTCCCTTCCAGCGACCTTCAGGTCGTCAGTCCACCTGGCAGGGGGGCGTCCTACCTTACGGTTGCCGATTCGCTAGCTAGCGACTGAGTCCGCGTTTATTAAATTATAGCGCTCCGTTCCCAATTACTTACTAATCATTCGTTATCAAATTGTATTCCAAAAAAAACCGGCCAAGTGCGTGTCGGGCCACGCGCAGTAGGGTTCCGTAGCTAGTCGTAACAACATATTTCGACTTAAAAGGGATTTACTATCTGTATTAAACAAGTAACATCTTCATACAAGTCATTACTTTCAAAGGTTTTTGTAATTTGCACGAATTATTCTAAGTAACTGCATTTTACACTTTGGACCCCAATTACTCTAGAACTAATTAAGTTAAAGTAACCGCTATAGTTTTTGAGGAAGCGAAAGAAGTATGTAAGGAGCGAAGCACATGGCGTTCCATCGTCTCTGCCTACCCCCGTGGGATAAAGGCGTGATTTTATATATGTATTATGTATGTTTATTTATGTTTCAAGAATTTTGAACGAAATATTCTGAGTAACTGCATCTGACATTTCGGACCCCTATTCCTCTTGAACTAATGAAGTGAACTTATCCGCTATAGTTTTCCTTTAAAGTTCATTACATGTACTACCGACACAATTTTTTTCAGATTTTGGGATCCAGTAGTTTAGCTTTTAGAGGGGGAGGGGACGCTCTACTCGAACAAAAATTTGCTCTTTAAAGTTAATTATCTCGCAAACGGATCTCTAAATCAAAAAACTGTCTTAGCAACCCCTAAACGTTTTTAAAAGTCTACGGAACCCTAAAAACGAAATAAATCCAACCAGTATTAAATACAAACAAAGAAACAAAAAAATATTTCTTCTTTATTATTAGTGTAGATTGAACACTTAATACAAATAAATGATCTATCTCACCACCAAGTACCAAGTACTTATTTAGATACCTATGTCTATTTGATTGGTTGTGTTATCCATTTGAACGAAACAACTTACAAGTAGGTAATTGGAAAGTTCTTGGACTTCCCTTAAGATCACGCGACGTATAATTTATGGCCATTTTAAATGAATACCTTAACAGAACTTAGTAATTATTGACCTAGACTGCTTTAATGAGTAGTGAGTTTATAGGAGTTATATTATGTTATTGCAGGTTTGTCTGTAATTATAACAAAAATTGCTTTGAGATAGTATTATTTATTTCCTTTTATTATCTGTATGGATGGATGAGGCAGTTATTTCACATAATTTGAAAACTTTTGTCGTTAAGACAACAGGTTTTTTTTTTTAATTAAATTATAATGAAGAGTTTTAACTTTTAAGTGCGAGTTAGATTCTCTTTGATTTTGATTTAAGATAAAAAGTAGTGACATCAAACAAGTAGTAGCAACAAAATTACAAGCTGTGTAAGCACACTTTACGATATTTAATATTTAAAAAAAGAAGCTTTGTATATACAAATTACTAGTATTCTTGTTAGCCCCCTCCAGCTAAGCTTAATTCACTTGTGTTAGGAGGAAGTTTACGTCCGTGGTGTAATGACCAGGATTCGAACCTACGACCGATAAGACCGATGCCTTATCCATTGCGTCACGGCGGCTTAATTGAAGAAAGGTTCATTTAATATAGTAATAAAATTATATTTACCAAAAGAGATCTTCTAGTGAGAGTGGTGAACTGTTTCCAGAACGATGTCGAGTACGTGCTTTTCAGTGCTAATATGATTTTGCTAGTGGGGTCCTCCTTGGGGGCCGGCAGTGACGTGAAACATACCTCTTCGCCTAATCTAAATTTTTCTGAAAAATAAAATTATGTAAGTGAGAATCAATTTTTGAATAAATAATTGAAAAAATTGAATAAACAAAGGGCAACGACATTTTATTCAATGCAGAAACCAAAAAAACTTAAGTTTAATGTTAAATTTTGTAATATTTTTGAGGTTTGCGAAGAAATGGAAAATTATAAAATATACTAAGAGACAGTTGAAAAAATTATGGGACCAGCGGAATTGAACCGGCTACCTACTGTACACCGGGCAGTCGCTTTAGTCAACCAGCTACGGTCGCCGCTTGCCAGGACCAAAATTTCTCAACTATATTTTACGTCATTTCGTGACGTTACGTTCATCCATTTGTTCCTATCTTAAGTAGAATACAATTTCAACTATTTCTTAGTAAAATTTGCTAAGCATAGCTAAATGCTATAAAAATAAAATCAATAAGAACTCGAATTATAAAATATTTCGTCAAAGCTACATTTTACTCATTTTGTGATATATCTGTAAATAGGCTACTGTTACAAACACAACATTTACTTTCGGTCATTTTTCGTTGCTATGATGATAACTTCAATCAGTGCGTCGACTGGTTCTGAGCCGGTTTTGTTTAAAACAAAAAAAACTGACATTAGACACCAGAAGGCAGAATGTATATTTTTTGTTTTATCCATTGCTTGAATACGTATAATATATATGAATTTAAGTGATTGTGGACTGTTTTCTATGCTTCAGTGTTACAAAAGCAAAATGTAGACTTTGTTAGTAAAATAAACACTTACCTTCTAAAATACTATCAGTCTCATGATATACGTTTGACACCCATTTCAGATTTCTTCCATTTTCTGACATTTGTACCAACTTATTTGCATTTTCTACACATATTTCGATCACTGCAAAAGAAATTAATATTAGGCGAATAATGCGAATGGATAATTTTAATGAATATTGTTTTATTGTGTTATTATAATTATGTATTATGTATTATTAATTATGGTCTATAATCCGATAAGTATTTGCAAAAAGATTCAACTTATTTCATTATTAAATTATTACTCATTAGGAAATCATATTCAGATTGAGAATAATTGATTATTTCGTATTAGTTATTACGAAAATTAACATGTTGATATAATAATTATCTGATTTTATCTTTTTAGATGAAAAGGTTAAAAATTCGCTTATAAAGGGAAATCTCATGAAATTTTTAAAATCAAAGATTATCAAAATAACGGTGTTTTTTTTTTTAATCAGATATCTACGGTGTAGACAGCTTTTAATCTTACTGATAGATGATAAGTGATGACTAAATTCGATGACCATCTACAAAATACTACGAATGAGTAACTAAGTACTCCCCACATTTTGGGGACTACGATGTTATTTCGTCTGATCGTTGGTGGTCAAAAAGTGTCAAAAGTAGTGATCCGATTGGTGATGAGGTTGCCCCGTGAAATTACTGGCACTAGAGACATGGCATAGTATTTATTGCATGTTATAACGCATCTGCAATTTAATTTGGCAGATGTCCGTGTGGGCTTAAGTTGTGCTCTACCATGCTACAAGTATCTATACTATAGTTATCTATATTATACTTAAATCACACTAATATGAATTGTATGACAATTAATTAAAATTTGTATTATCATTTACAAAGAAATCAAACATTATGACTTGCAAATCAGGATTATATTTGTAAATCACAAGAAGATTTTCAGTCTTGTTGGCTTATTAGCCAAAGTTTATAATTAAAGTATATACAATTATACTTACAGAAATCCACAGGATTATGATACGGCGGGCATACCAGGTTCATCTGCTCAAGGCACGGCAGTAACTGTGGCACAGATCCCACGTAGGCGCACCTGCCCCCCACCACGGCATACAGCCGGTCTACCATGTGCAACAGGGTGGCAGACGGCTGGTGCATGGTAACTACCACCGTCCGCCCTTGCCGCGCTAAAAGGTGAAGTAAATATACTATTTGCTTCGATATTGAACTATCCAGGCCACTGGAAAGAAGAATATTTATTGATCATTTAACTACTGCAGTTACATTATGTGGAAAATATGGTTTCGGTTTTTTATACGGAGCACTAGTGTATAGTTATAGTCTGACTTTTGGCCGCAGACACCATTTGCCATTTCAGAGGTTTTTGACGATTCCTGCAACTGTAAGGTAGGACGCTCTCTTGCCAGGTGGACTGACGACCTGAAGAAGGTCGCTGGAGGGGGCTGGATGCGGAAGGCGCAGGACCGGGTGTTGTGGCGCAAATTGAGAGAGGCCTATATCCAGCAGTGGACTACGAGAGACTAAATGATGACCATTTGCCTTATGTTAAATAGTACCAGTCGCCCGTGAAAATAAAATGCAGAGAAATACATCGCTACATCTGAGGACTTTGAGGAGGTTTCATGCCTTAATCCCTCCACCAAACTTGTGTATGCAAGTTTGCTGTAATATGTTTAATAAATAACTTAAAATGGACTACAGCTAACATCACACACAATACGCACCCACCGAGATTTAGCGGGCAGTTACTTGTTTGTCAAAGTTGTACAATATTTTATTCAGAAGCATATTATCAATATCAAAAACTGGTCACTGAACACTAATTTAATCTTTTAGTAGATCAAAAAAGTAAAGCTATGACAAAAAAATCAAGGGTTACTATTTTTAAATTCAATAAAAAATTTCTTAAATTTGGTCAACTTATTTACGGAACATAAGACGTCGTTAAATATAGCACCAGTAGAATTATTCAACCAATTTGTCAATTTTAATTGAAAAAAAAAACGGCAATTGTTAACTGTTTTTTACATACGACTTACATAACAAACGGTTTTGTCAGCTACCGGAAGATAAATATCAAAGCTGAAAAACTACAAGTAACAATATTTATGCCGATTTGCATATAATGTATAATAAATGATATGTAAGTATATTTTTTGGAAATAAAGATTTAATATTT
The DNA here is from genome assembly GCA_905147285.1 of Hypena proboscidalis. NCBI lineage: Eukaryota > Metazoa > Arthropoda > Insecta > Lepidoptera > Erebidae > Hypena > Hypena proboscidalis. The sequence continues at coordinate 8,419,071 of LR990132.1, forward strand.
TTATTTTATTATTTTACTCAAGTACCAAGTGTAAAAGGCGGGTTTGTTAATACAAAACAAAAAGCTTTTCTTTTGTGTTAATTATCGATGTCTAGATCGAAGCGATAATGATTCATATTATGAATGCTACAGTTTGTGAAATTGTGTGGATGTGCGTTGTGGAAATGTGTGTGTGGATGTTTGTTTCTTTTAGACTAAAGGCTACCCTTTACGACCAACCGGGCGGAAGTTAATTATTTACGTAGTATTATTTGGTTAGTATGAGATCGGTGTTTACTGTTTACCCGCCGCTTTCGTTTTCCGTTAACAATAATAATAAATATAACAACATATACACAACGCCATCTAGTCCCAAACTAAGCAGAGCTTGTAATAGAATAACTCATACTTATACATATATACTTTTCTTTTTTTTTGTATATACATAGTGTGTCGCAATAACTCCTGTGTCGCAGGGATGTTAACTAACATAAATTTCACATACACACAGTGCTCAGCGGGAATCGAACCCGCGGCCTCAGTGTCGCAGACAGTACACTACCCACTTCGCCGTCGTCGTCAACAATGAAAAGATAATGTTGTTTTGTTTTCATTCGGCAGTGTCTTGTATTATAAACGTCAACGCTTGCCTTTTCAAAACATACATCAAGTTTACAATTCGACTTCGGCGACTACTACAATATTATTATTATCGACAAAAGTAAAGGTGCTTGATTTCCTGTAGCTGATTTATCGCTACAATGTAATTATCAGCTGTAAGTCACTGCACTGAATTTATTTACATTGTATTAATGTCACCGGATTGTTAAGATAAAATACGATAATAAGACTTAGTTTCTGTGTTGATAAATACTACACAAATACTCGTATTATGTTTTTTGAGCCTATTAATCGGATCAATCACATTTTTATGCAATCAGTGTGCAATTTATAATTCCTTGTTAAAGATAACATTATTTTTCTAGAAGGTTTGAATGATCAGCGAAAATGCGCTGTCCCAGTCGCGGTGCTCATTGTTAGTTAAATAATAGTAGATATTAAATGAAAATGAACATAACATCACGCCTATATTACCCAGAAGGGTGTGGCAGAGAAGTACAACACCCATATTTCACCTGAAATTTTTAGGTCCTTATTGGGGTGAGCTTATCACCATTCACTAGGCACAATTCTAACTCAGAGTTGCTATTGTGAATTTCCTGACGGAAAGTTCACAAATAACACTTTCCCCGATCCGATTGGGCCTCGCGGTGAGAGGCACTTCCCATCGAAGCAGCAAAATTAATAAATCAAATTTTATTGAATTAAACCACGTAATTCATCCGGCTCATTATTTTGGATAAGATGATTAGCGGGTAACAACCTAATAAATACCTAACATTACAAGACTTCACAAAAAGACAAGAATATCTAATGTACTAAATATTGTGTAATTTTGTTTCCTTTATTTTAAAAATAAATTTTCAAAATAAAATAATACCTATCTCTCAATTTGAACATGCACAAGGCAAGAACAAGAGCGGATGGAAGAGCATTGTCAGAAACAAAGTGATACACCAGCGGGAGAATCACGACCCTCAGCAATGAGGAATACGACGCGAGGAGGAGGATATAATCTAATATACAAAAATCTTCCATAACTTTTTTGTAGACAAGCTAAACTCTTTCCATTTTGGTATTCTTTGTTGTTAGCTGTGTGTTACCGCTTTGCGGGTGTATCGTTTTAATTTTAAATTCAAATTCAAATTCAAATTCAAATCATTTATTTTCATAGGCCCCAGGAGGCGCTTGAACACGTCAAAACATTACAAAAAATGATATAAAAGTAAATAATAAATAATACTAAATTATACTAATTACAATGATTTGAATAACCGGGGCTCAGATTAATTTTAATCAAACTGTTTAGAATCGAATTAAAATCAATCTAAGTACCAGCTCCGATGGGTATTGCATTATGAGAAGAGCTGGTGAGAAACTTTAAAATTACTTATGCTCAATTATGTATACAACAAATTGCCAGATGCGATCACTGCAGCACCTACTCTGGCCTGTTTCATGTCCCGACTAAAACGCTGGCTTGTCGAGCAAATATTTTATAATTTTAATGAATTTTTCAATTTTAAAGTATATAACTAATATTTGACATAATTATTATTATTTGTTAGTAAATTGACATTTAATTATTATTGACAAGAACTTTATTGTATTTATTTTTGACTATATTTATTGACATTGTGTTATACTTAAATTCTCGGACTTGCTATTTTAAATTAATTTGGATGTATGTAATTAAAAAAATTACATATACTATGCAATAATATAATTGACATCTGAATATTGAAAACATGACATGTAAATTGACTTTATGAAATTAAATGAATGTGAATATGAATATTGTTTACCTGGTAGGTTCATCTAGGAACATGACTGGAGGGTCACTGATTAGTTCTAGTCCTATAGCTAGCCTTTTCTTCTGACCGCCTGATAAACGTGCAGCTCGCGTGTTCCGCGCCGTGCTTAAACCAAGGGATGTGATTATTTCTTCTACCTGGAAGAAAGATATTATTAAGGAGCTTGATACTTGAATAGTCAATAATAAAGAGGCATGAATACTAAAATATTGTTTCTAGTATGAAAATAGCATTACAAAACTGTACTTCTTCGTACAAGAGCGAGAAGCTCGTTGCGATTGCCGGGTACACACCTGGCAAGCGAAGACTAGCGAGCGATTTCGTTGGTTCCGGTTTGGAGTACTTTGGACAGTTAAACGGACGCCTTTAATCGTTTGTTGGCATTCGCTGGCAACCCTAAGCGTGGCGTTAGCATCAATGGATTTGTTAGCGTATGCTAAGCCGACCAAAATATAACGAACAAGTCCATTCGTTAGCCTTCGTTCGTTAGGTGTGTACCCAGCATAAGCCGAAGATTATGGTGAGGCAGTTCACGAAATCTCTTCTTTTAAGGTGGTAAAGCAAGGGAACAGGCGTGCGGTCCGTGTGTTATTGTGTGTATTAGCGCTAATCTCGGGAACCACTGATCGGATTTTAATAATTATTTTTGTGTTTGAAAGTCTAACTATCAATAAATGTTTTTAAATATTTATCAACACGTTTAACTCCACAGGAGCAGAGCAGTAAGGTTTAATGCGATTCAAAGCGCGGGTGCAGCTACTAATTAAAATGACGAATTCCACGCGGACGAAGTCGCGGGAAAAATCTAGTATATCATAAGATAATACTTACGCGTCGTCTTTTTTGCTCCTTGCTAATATGGTTTCCTAGTTTGAGATCAGCAGCAATACGGAGCGATTCTTTTATGGTCAGCATATCTTGAACCTTGTCATCTTGGAGAATGTAACATGATCTTCTCCGGAACATCTTTTCATTTCGTATCCGTCCGTTTACTAATATACAACCGTCTGTAGGTTTCCTGAAAGAGAAATAAATCGTTTTTAGGTTTCCGTAGTACCTACAAGGAACCCTTATAGTTTCGCCATGTCTGTCTGTCTGTCCACGGCATAGCGACGAAACCGTTGGTGCTAGAAAACTGAAATTTTGCATAAACATGTATGTTAACTAAACAAAGAAAGTCGTAGAGTAAAATTTGGAAAAATATTTTTTTTTCAGGTAGCCCCCCTACATGTAAAGTAGGGATGTTTTTTTTTTGTCGCCTACCCCATAGTGTGGGGTATTGTTAGATAGGACTTTTAAAAACGTTTAGGGGTTGCTAAGACAGTTTTTTATTTAGGGATCCGTTTGCGAGATAATTAACTTTAAAGAGCAAATTTTTGTTCGAGTAGGGCGTCCCCCCCCTCTAAAAGCTAAACTACTGGATCCTAAAATCTGAAAAAAATTGTGTCGGTAGTACAGTGGGCCAACGAGTTAGCTATGCAGGGAAAAAACTTCTAAGTCATAGTAAAGACTTTCTACACCAGTTATGGATAATTGAGTTACATATCTAAATAGTGGGTATATTACGTTTATTAAATATGTAATTCAAACATGCATATCTATTGCAGTTAGTTTGCACTATGGCATAGAAGATTTTGCCCTGCATAGCTAATTGCTTGGCCCACTGTACATGTAATGAACTTTAAAGGAAAACTATAGCGGATAAGTTCACTTCATTAGTTCAAGAGGAATAGGGGTCCGAAATGTCAGATGCAGTTACTCAGAATATTTCGTTCAAAATTCTTGAAACATAAATAAACATACATAATCATATATAAAATCACGCCTTTATCCCACGGGGGTAGGCAGAGACGATGGAACGCCATGTGCTTCGCTCCTTACATACTTCTTTCGCTTCCTCAACATTCATACATCTCGTCATACGTGCTAGCTGGTTTCGTGTACTACAAACATTTCCTATCTGAAGGACGCTATTTATCTGGTTACTTTAACTTAATTAGTTCTAGAGTAGGTAATTGGGGTCCAAAGTGTAAAATGCAGTTACTTAGAATAATTCGTGCAAATTACAAAAACCTTTGAAAGTAATGACTTGTATGAAGATGTTACTTGTTTAATACAGATAATAAATCCCTTTTAAGTCGAAATATGTTGTTACGACTAGCTACGGAAGCCTACTGCGCGTGGCCCGACACGCACTTGGCCGGTTTTAGTTATTGCTGTGACAGGGACTGCTTGGAAAAAGTGGAAAATAATGGGGGCACCTCTGCTTTATGGTAATCAAATTGCAAATATACCAACAATGAAGCGGCCGTGGCGCAATTGATAAGGCTCTTACGATCGAGAGGTCGTGGCTTCGAATCCTGGCCATTACACCACGGACGTGAACTTCCTCCGAGCACAAGCGAATTATGCTTAGCTGGAGGAGCTAACAATAATAGTAGTAATTTGTATATGCAAATTATAAGTAAGTTAAACACTGATTAACCAATTTTAAATCAACCAAAGCTGGTCAACACTGATTTTGCCACACGAACTTTGATAGCTAATTTTGTTTTATCAATCTACCCTCATCATTAAATCACAGTTTTCATTTGTCTGTTAGCCTCATATTTGTTGTGATACGGTAATACTCATAACTAGTACTACGGCGGTAAATTAACAGAAACGCTCACAAGTAAATCGTCATAAAAGTATTTGTAGTTGAATTTGAATATTTTTTGTGATTTATTAATCCTGTGAACATGTCGAGGAAGTGTAAAAATAACCCTAACTCTTTTTGTTATATCTGCGGAGAACTTACATTCAAAAAACAACGACGAAATTTTACGAATCTTGTGCTGGAGTGTTATCACCAATGTTTTGGTTTTTCTGTCGCCCATCAAGACAAATTCTGGGCCCCTCATGTCTGTTGCATAACGTGTGTGAAAAATTTAACCGACTGGAAGAAAGGTGCACGAGCTATGCCTTTTGCTGTACCCATGATATGGACTGAACAGCGAGATCACGTTTCGGATTGCTATTTTTGTCTCACTGACTTAAAAGGTATAAATTACAAGAAAAAAAACACAGTTATCTACCCTAACGTATCTTCTGCTATAAGACCAGTCTCTCATTGTAAAAAAATGCCAGAACTAATACCAGTTGCAACAACGTCTGTTGATAACGACCATTCACAACCGTCTACTTCAAGTCGGTGTGTTGACGAGGATGATGACTTTGAGTTTGAAGGAATTGAAAAGGAGCCACATTTGATAACTCAAGGAGACCTAAATGATTTGGTTAGGGATTTAAATTTGTCAAAAAAGCAGTCGGAACTATTAGGATCTCGTCTAAAAGAATGGAATTTGCTACATCATAATACAAAAGTTAGCTATTTTCGAAACCGTGATGAACGTATTTTTCTCAGGATGGAGATTTGGTGTTTTGCAATAACATAAATGAGATCATGAAAATGTTGGACATAGATTTTGAAATCTCTCAGTGGCGTTTATTTATTGATTCTTCGAAGGCAAGTCTAAAAGCAGTTTTATTGCATAATGGAAATATGCTTCCGTCTGTTCCTGTGGCCCATGCTTCAAATATGAAAGAAACCTATGAAAATATGAAAGTTTTACTTGAAAAAATAAATTACAGTACATATTCCTTCAAAATCTGCGGTGATCTTAAAGTTGTTGCATTATTACTTGGACTTCAGCTGGGTTATACAAAATTTTGCTGCTTTTTATGTGAATGGGATAGCCGAGACAGAACTAATCACTATATAAAAAAAACATGGCCTATGCGTGCATCGTTAGTTCCTGGCCAAAAAAATGTAAAGTATTTACCCCTTGTAGAGCCAAATAATGTGCTTTTACCACCATTGCATATCAAATTAGGATTAATAAAAAATTTTGTGAAGGGAATGGATCGCAGTGGGAGTGGATTTTTGTACCTAAAAGAAAAATTCCCTAAAATAAGTGATGCAAAAATAAAAGAGGGTATTTTTGTTGGCCCTCAAATCAGGGAGTTAATAAAAGATTCAACATTTGAAGAAAAATTAAGCGGTTTAGAAAAATGTGCATGGAACGCATTTAAAAATGTTGTTGCAAATTTTTTGGGCAACCACAAGAGTGACAGCTACAGAGAGTTGGTTAGCGAGCTCTTATTGTCATATCAAGCATTGGGTTGCAACATGTCACTCAAGATCCATTTTTTAGACTCGCACCTGGATTTTTTTCCTGACAATTTAGGGGCTGTCAGTGACGAGCACGGCGAGAGGTTCCACCAGGACATTTCTAGTATGGAAAAGCGGTACCAGGGAAAATGGAGCCCAAATATGTTAGCGGATTACTGCTGGACAATTAAAAGGGACCAACCAGAAGCTAAACATTCAAGAAAATCTTAAATTATTAAGTAATTTATATAAAAAAAAAGTTTGATTTACGAGATCTGTATTTTTTCTTAATATTTTTAATTACTCAATAGAATAAAATCCTTGGCTAGCAAATTTTTTTTAACTGTTTATTTTTTCTTACAATCACCAACTAAAGTAAAAAATATCAAAAAAGTCCGTGTGGCACGAAAAAGTTTGAATTTTGTTGACCAGTGGAATGAACCCTATGAAAACTTTATTTAAATAGAAAGTCATAACTTCGACTTGATGCTTGCAGATTTAAATTAGTTTTAATTTCTAGACTTGTTAGCCTAGCTGTACATAAAATGCTAAAATCTTTTTAAAAACCTTATTTTGTGTAACAAGGCAACTGTAATATATTTTATAGGCACGGTGCTATCCGGAAATAACGTGTAATATAAATTCTTCTGCAGCCGTATCAAATTCAGAGCCTAATCTTATCAGCAACATCGTTAAAAAAATATCTACATAAGTGTAAAAGACTGTTTGGTCACAAAACTCTGTCACCTTTTTCTTACTCCGGTGTTGGTCGAAGCTTTAGTGAGGAATAACTACCATCTCATGTTTAATCTGCTAGTTCTACTGCTAAACAAAAGTGTTCGTTGCGAGGTTTATTACCTCTTTAGACATGGACATTCTGTTCCATAAGAATTTAATTATATAAATTCTAAATCATGGTATTGCAACTCTACCTAAGCATTGCAAGGACTTGGTATTTTTCCTTTCTGGTGTATTCGTATTTGTTTTAGCAACATCAATTAGCAAAATCTTTCGACCCTTTACCCAATTAGATTTTTGTTGGCTTCTAGCCTAAGGGATTTAGCTGAATATCAGTATTTTGCAAGGAGCGACTGTCTTCAGACCTCCACAAACCAGTACGAGGTAATACTCTTTGTTAGACTAGTTGTCAGACTATCTGGCCTCTGCCAACCGGGTAAACTAAATATTCACCGTTAAAGACGACATATTATTAATTATTTGACATTGAGACGCTGGGACCGTGGGTCCTCGCGCTCGTTCTCTTTTCAAAGAGATAACCAAAAGATTAGTCGACTCTTGACGTGACCATAAGGCTGGCTTCTATTTTGGACAAAGGATCAGCATTGCCATACAACGTGGCAATACCGCCAGTCTTCTGGGCACGTTACCTGCGGTCGACATCGATGCGGACGTACTTTTTGACACCTGATTTTTTTTACGAGTTTTGTTTTATTTTTATTCAATGTGTATATAGTTAGGTATTTATTTCATTAGTTTAAAATATTAAATTATAGTTAGGTTAGTATTGTAAATATTTAATTAATAATAAAGTTGAAGATATTGAAAAAAAAAAAGAATATTCACCCAATTTTTAAAAAAGAAGTTTTGATGAATAAATAAAAAAAAAATCCAATGTAAATACGAAAATGGCATTGATATTTTTTACACAACCTAAGTTTTAATTTAATACAAGTTTTATTGTTTCAAGTTTGTGTTGATAATTTGATTCTTTTTATTTTATTTTATTTTATTTTAATATTTTAGGATAACTTACAGCTAGTACAAGATATTGTGATAATACATAATAAAACATAGCCAATTACAAGTTTCCACTGTTAGTAAATGAATAACATTTAGCTCACACACACGCAACTGGATATAAATTATTCTAAACTTAAATAAAGATAAATAGATAGATAAAAGATAATACATACCTACAATAAATTAACAATTTAGTTATGAATCGAAAAATATGTTACTAATAGCTTTTTTTAACTTAGCAATATTGATATTAAATAAGTCAAGTTCAACACACGACACTCGCCGTTAAAAGTTCGACAAACTCTTACAATAAATGAATTTTGTCGATAAGTAGTTTTGGCTAACGGTATGTTAAGAAGATCGGTTCTTCTAGTAAATGCAGAAGGCACACGGAATTCTATCTTGATCAGTAGCTCGGGGACGTCCATCAAACCATTCATAAGACTGCTCAACAATGATAGATCTGCTATTTTTCTTCGTTCATATAAGGGAAGAATATGAAATTTTTTGCAGCGACTTAAATAATCTGGTAAGTAAGTATTTGAGCGATACTGGATGTACCTTAAAAACTTTCTTTGTATGGCTTCAATTCTGTTTATGTAAATATACCATAGTTTGGATTCCAAATTTGAGAAGCATATTCAAGATGGCTGCGGACAAAAGCACAATATAAAATTTTCATCGTTTTGATATTGTTAAAATCAGAAGATAGTCTAAAAATAAAACCTAATGCCTTTGATGCCTTATTAGTTATGCTATCTATATGCGCATCAAAAAGAAGCTTAGAGTCGAACGTCACTCCAAGGTCTTTGATGACCTTCACACAGGATATAGATGTGTTCGATAACTTGTAATCGTGTTGAATAGGGTTTGGTTTACGCGTGAATGTGCAGACATAACATTTAGAGACATTTAAATCTAATGAGTTGTTAATGCAATAATTTTGAAATCAATTCAAGTCATCCTGAAGGGCACACGCATCCTCTAGGGTTGCCACCTGTTTCATTATCTTCATATCGTCCGCATATTGGATAATTTTAGAGCTACGGAAACATAAAGATACGTCGTTAATAAAGATATTGAATAACAGGGGTCCCAATAACGATCCCTGAGGAACTCCCGAGGGGATCAAAACAGCTCTAGAAGTTAAACCATTGAGTACCACTGTTTGGCATCTATTTTGCACGTATGATGTGAACCATCTAAACAAATTGCCTCTAATACCTATCAAGGACATTTTACGCAACAACAAAAAATGATCAATACGATCAAAACATTTGCTGAAGTCAGTGTATATAACATCGACTTGGGACCCAAGGGACATATTTTCAGTAAGAAAATCACTAAAAACCATAAGATTGGATGTGGTAGATCGACCTTTCAAGAATCCATGTTGATTTTCTGAAAAATGTAAATTTAATGTTGAGTAAAGTTGCTTATAAACAATTTTTTCCAAAATTTTTGCAAAAATACATAATTTAGATATTGGTCTGTAATTCTCTACACGGTCCATAGGCCCTTTTTTGTGAATCGGTGTTATATACGCTGACTTCCAAACAGCCGGCACTTCGCCCAATGAAAATGATGCTTTTAGAAGTATAGCTAAAGGAACGGACATACACTTAGCGCAGTTTTTAATAAAGACGGGTGAAATGTCATCAGGGCCTGCAGATTTGTTTGTGTCAATATGCTCCAGTAAACGTAACACTTTTTGGTAATTAACGTCAATGACAAACTTCCTTTTGAATTATTTTTATAAATTAATTTATTGTTGCTTTAGCGTTCAGTAATAAGCAAAATAAAGGTAGCAGAACTTAAATTAGAGGTTTTTTGTTATCATTCTGTAAAGGAAACGGTTGATTTCGAAATTTTAGTTGCAGCCTTACCCTTATATAAATACTATCAAATTTTGATTGAAAGAAACTATAATTTCGTGTGATTCCATTTATAGAATACGCATGTCATGTAACCTTTTTTTGTCTCTCAAATATTTTTTTAAACTAGAACCTTTATTCACACACTATATCCCACATTCATTCTTATTTTAAATAATTATTTAAATGGCAATATGACATCGTGGTGGTCAGCTCAGCTATGATTTTGGTAGCCTGTTCATTGTTCAATCGTAAGAAGTAATTACGACCAGAAACCAATGCGTGTTTACTACAAGGTTATGCGTGTTTATTACTTTTATCTTAGGCGCTGTCTCCACGAGCGAGTGAAACGCGGCGATATTATCGTCTTGCCACGTATTTCTATACACTCTCTATGGAGCCATCTCCACACGGCGATATTATCGCCGCGATGCGACGAGCGCGCAGCGGGCGCGCTGTCAAACGTAACTGAATTCTTTCTTTTACAACGCGTCGTCAAGGAAACGCGGCGATACCGTTACGAGTCGCCGCAGAAACGCTGCGATTCCGTTACGACTCGCAACGATACGCGGCGGAATTATCGCTCGGTCGTGGAGATTCGCCGACGATATAAGGGCGGACTCGTCGCGATTCTCTCGCTCGTGGAGACAGCGCCTAAGCGGCACTCGCTACTGAGAGCACCGCGACAATCGCTTAGGGGTCTCGTCGGTGTGCATGTTTATGTGTGCGTGCCGTTTCGCACGTTTGTAGGCAGTTTCCGTACTGTTTGTACATATTTATACTGTGGCTCAGCTATGATTTTGGTAGCCTGTTCATTGTTCAATCGTAAGAAGTAATTACGACCAGAAACCAATGCGTGTTTACTACAAGGTCATTACTTTTATCTTATAGGTAACACTCGAGACTTTATCTACGAATCCATGTTATCTTCGCGTTATTATATTACCATATCTGTTGATTTGATTACGAAACAGAATGTTCTATCTGCAGGTGCACGGATTTCAGATTATTCTAAGTTAATACCGACGATTACAATACATCGACCTTTTTCAGTGATATAATAGCTTTTCAGGGTGATTATTTCACAATTTATAAACTACCGCATTTGATAGCCAAATGAAACAATTCGTTGACATGGAAAATTAAACGATTTAAAATGTTACTTGTGTTAAACAAAAGTTTTGTTGGAGCAGTCATGAAAGAATATTTGTTAATCACAGATATAGATCTACACTGTTAATACATTTTAAAGAATAATAGAAGGAGCTGATTAAAATAGATGCGGCTCGAAAAAAAAATGTAAAGGAGTCAGCGCTGAGACTGAAATGATGGCTGATACGAAGATCTCAATAAAATCAAACTTATTTTACTAAATAGAGTACTGGCACTTAGTAAGAACAAGCTGTCTCTTGCCGTTAGATCCCTCACAGGACACTGCAAGCTAAATAGACACTTATCCTGTATGGGCTATGCGGACGATGACAACTGCAGATTCAGTAAAAAGGAACCGAAAACATCGCTGCACCTCTTATGCGACTGCGAGCCACTGATCCATAGACGAAGCATCATTCTGAGACGCCATATCTTGGATCCAGATAATGTCGAGTCACTCCCGATCGGCCGACTGCTCCAATTTATGGAGGCCATTGGCCTAAAGTAGACTATAATGAGGCTACAATAACACTAGAACCACGGAGGTCGACGTGAACACCCAAAGCCTCGTCCCAACAATAATAATACTAAATAGAGAAGATTGCATAAAAAGTACACGATGATTAGTTAGACAAGTTAGATGAAATCAGTATGTTAATAGATACTTCATGCAAAATGTTTAATTATGTAACACCCAAAATAACGCTAATCTGATAAAGAAGTGATATTCATAAATATCTGTAATACACGTGCATGGTGGTTCTGATAACGCATGTTTCGCGTGGTACGTCAATAAAAAAAATCGTTTAGGGTTCGATAACTAACACTGAGACACATTTTTTTTAAATATTAGAAGTGGGGTTAACCTTTTATAATAATAGCAGCCCTGGATCTAATACATGTCCCACTGCTGGGTTTAGAAGGGTAAGGCCACTAAGCTGGCCAAGTGCGGATTGGTAAACTTTACACGACCTCTAGTACTTTTTAGGCACTCTCAGGCATGCAGGTTTCCTCACGATGTTTGTCCTTCACCGTTAGCGAGCGATAATATAAATAAATAAATAATATTTCACAACTTACACACAACGCCATCTAGTCCCAAACTAAGCAGAGCTTGAACTATGGGTACTAGAATAACTGATACTAATACATATATACTTTTCTTTTGTAAATACATACTTATTATACATAGAAACACCCAGACTAAGACAAACCCCCATGTTCATGCACACAAAGATTTGTCTTAAGTGGGCATCGAACCCACGACCTTGACGTCGCAGGCAGGTACACTACCCACTTCGCCATCCGGTCGTCAAATAAGTACTCACATATCTTCGAAACATTTTATGCTAAACCCATATCTATGCTATGTCTCCTACTTTTTAAAATATTTTATTTCAAAACAATTAAGTGACACGAGAATATTTGCGGTCAACAGTCAGGCCAAAGACTCTCCCTAAAACTTATTTAAATAAATCGGTGTGCCTGGCACACCCTTTGCGGCACATTGCTCTATACTCTAATAATATATTATCACAAGTAGATACTTAATACTAACAAAGCTAAGTATTGTCAACTTATGAGTTGAGTCAACAACAATACATTATCTGTTATATCGGCGAACCGCGGAACTAAGCGATTACGTCTCACTGGAAGCTGTAACACGTTAGGTATTGAGTGCCTTTATCTCATTGCTTGCCTTTGACTCACCGCTGTGCCGCCATGGAAGAATTTAGAGCACGAGGAAGTATCAATAATTGCTGTTTCATTTCCTTTGTAATATGGACTGTTTGTTTCATTAATCGCTAAATAACCATAGCTTGAGTAGCTCCATTTATTAATCTCCTTACTAGGAAAAACGGCATTACTCTTCAATAGGCTTCATGTGAGTCAGTCATTCTGAAATGGTTTTTTTTTAATATAAAATGTTTATCTATACTTTGTCTTCGTAGCTTGGTACCAATAATTTCAGATTGTTTTATCGATAATCGAGGCAAGCACATTAACAATCCCTAATGTACGTAAGTAGTGCCGGCGTATGAAAAACAAATTGGAGAGAGTCGAAATATCGTCGAAGTATTACTGTTTAACTATTCCAAGAATCATTCCAAGAGTTGAAAGTCGTTTTATCAGACCATCGAATTTAAAAATAAACTATTATTTAGGAATATTGTGTGAGAAAATGTGGTTGTTATAATTCTTCTGGGTAATATTGTCGTGATATGAAAGTATGTTTGGAAAAAACAAATTGTTGTTATTTTAGTTGCTACGAAGTAAAACAATATCTCGATTTCATGCGTTCTTTATTTATCTGGCGCGTCTACGTCAATAAACAAAGATGTAATCGCCTTCGCGTTAATGATAAACAAATAACATCTTTTTATAGTTTTGTTATCCATTGTATCATGTATGTACAACTATGACGAAGAATGAAATGAAAATTATGTGTTTATTTTCTTAACCTGTGTAGTATGAATGAAACAATAATATTAGTAGAAGGCGTAAGTTTCCTTTGCCATCAGGAAGCTGACCCGATTTGGTTGAGTTTTTTACTCAGCCAAATAAGGTCAAATTCAAGTTACGTAGATATTTCTTAACCTCGTCTCGCTCTGTCAGTGTTGGTTTTTTGACACTAGTAAATGAGACATGAATTGTGTAGAGTCAACTTACTGCTCTATGTTTACTTAACTTCAGCAATGCTTTTAATTCTGTAGATTTTGATATTCTGCTAGGCATGTTCAGCTCTCTTAAACATATCTCCTACGGTAATTGAGTTGATTCAAAGATAGCCACCAATAGCATAGAAAGAGAAAGGTCTATACACAGCAATGGGATATAGAAGGCTGTAGATGATGAATAACGAAGTTTCAGAACTGTGTTCATTATTTGAATTTTTATTTTATGTTAACAAAATTATCTTTTTGGGGTCGGTAAGCTTTGAAATAGGTACATTTGGTACGGAACCCTGAGATTATGCGGGCGCCGACTCGCACTTGACCGATTTTTTTAAACATATAGCTTGACCAAGATTTTTGTCTCATGTCAAAAGTAGTGAAAAAGGTGAACTAATAACTTTTAAGTCAAAACATTAATGACGGATAACTTTAATTTTATATTAACTATGTAAAGATAGTCATTCGGATCAGCACCATCCTGTCAGTCCACAAAAACGTTAGTCTTAGTATAGGCTGATTGTTAAAGTTAAAATAGATTTCATCATTTTCTGCACGTGTGGTGTAGTGGTTTAAGCGGTCGCCTCGCCGCTCTCCACTGCACTGGTGTTGTGGGTTCGATCCTAACATGGGACAAATCTTTGTGTGATACGCTAAAATTTGTTCTGAGACTTGTGTGAGTGAATGTGTGTGAATAATTTGGCCTTGTCATTCTTCTTCTTCTTTTCGATTCAATGGTCAAAGTTTTTATACAACCCCCGCCCAGTACGTAGCCACGGTAATAGCGTTCTCTGTAGCCTTATTTAGGTCATCCAACGAGCAGTTATCAGGGCAATTGGGGCACTCAAGTAAGTGACTCATTGTTTGCTGAGGTGCACCGCAATCGCACTGTGTCTGTTCTGGTCCAATAATACCCCATTTTTCCAGATTTTGTCTGCAGCGGCCAACCTGTGATCTCAGTCGATTCAAGGATTTCCATATCGACCACTGCAGATTGGATCCTGGGGGTAGACTCTCCTGTGTCCTAAAACCGGCTTGCGGAGGGTATTTTTCCTGCCACAGCTTTATCCTGGCACTAGCCGGCCGATCCTCGATGGCGACTGCTGAATTTAAAAAGCTATTACGGCTCTTCAGCCGTACCGGGGGTGGTCTATGCCCATAAAGAGGGTGTCGGGTGTCACATTCCTGGATAGTCTTCTCTATGCTGCAGGAAACGTCTCTTCGGACATTTGGTGGAGCGATGCCAGCCAGGGGATAGAGTTTGTTTAGTGGGGTTGGTTTTAGGCACCCTGTTATTATGCGACACGTTTCGTTTAAAGCTGTGTTAACTCGTTTTGCATGGGCGGATCGGTGCCAGACTGGGCATGAAAATTCGCCGGACGAGTAACACAGTGCCATGCCTGTAGTGCGCACAACGTCTGGTGCCGCTCCCCAATGTGTTGATGTTAAGCGGCGCAGTAAGTTATTTCTGGTGTTCACTTTCTGCCATACCGTTTCACATTGCCTCTTGTAGGTCAATGCTCTGTCTAGTGACACTCCCAGATATTTTGGATGTTCGTGGTGGTCAATTTTAGTCCCCTGCCAAGTGATATCCAGTTTTCTCTTAGCAAAGCAATTATGCAGATGGAATGCACATGCCTGTGTTTTAACTGGATTAGGTCTTAAGGCATTGCACTTGTAATAGTGACTCAATTCCTCCAGAGCCTTCATCAGGTGTTGTTCAACCTCCTCAAAAGTGCGTGCTTGGGCTGCCAATGCTAGATCATCCGCATAGAGGAAACGTTCAGTGTACTGATTCTTCGGTTGGTCGTTGGTATAAATGTTGAAAAGCATGGGTGCCAGCACACTACCCTGTGACAGACCGTTTTTTTGACAGCGCCATCTGCTTTTTGATTGATGGAGGTGGACCCGGAAACGCCGGTTTCGCATAAGCACACCAAGTATGTTGACAAACCCTGTGTCGTTAGTGATTTCTTGCACTTTATGGAGTAGGTTCTTTATATTCACAGTATCATAGGCAGCCGAAAGGTCTACAAATACAGCTCCAGTGATATTTTTGGTTTCGTAACCATCTTCTATGAACTGTGTTAGCCGAAGAACTTGACTTGAACAGGATTTGCCGGGACGAAATCCAGCTTGTTCCGGAATGAGCTTTGTATCAATGGCTGTAGTCAGACGATCCAATAGAAGCCGTTCAAAAAGTTTATATGTATGGCACAACAGAGATATTGGTCGATAGCTCTTAGATTCGTTGAGAGGCTTGCCAGGTTTTGGTAAGGCTATAACTTTGGCTTGTCTCCAGAGTTTGGGCACTTTGCATGTAGACAGAGAAGCGTTAAATAAGGCAAGAAGCCATGATACAGCTACAGGGCCCAAATTTTTTATCTGCTCTACTGTAAGATCGTCAATGCCGCAAGCTTTGTCATTTTTTAATGTTTTAATGCCTTTAATTATATCACTTAGAGTAAACGGCTTACTGATACACGTGGTGGAGTCGGCCGGGTTTGATTGCCTTTGGCCTTGTCATTGGGACCATTGGATAGTGTAAAAATCTGGCGTTCTATCTAATGTAAAAAATCCAAATTATTTATTTATCAATGATCTAGCATAGGTTTATCAAACTTCTTACGTTAGCATTTTTGTTTTTGTAAGATATAATGTAGACTGATATAAAAAGGAAGAATAATGTGTATTAAGAATTACATAAAAACTTCGATAAGCAGCGCGCAGATAATAAACTATATAAAATGTACTGGACTTTACTGATTTTAATTAAGTATCTATTGATACTTGACTAAATAATCCTACTTATATTATTAATGCGAAGATTCGAGAAGGTGTTTGAGTGTGTTGATGTGTGCATGTTTGTTACTCTTTCACGCAAGAACTACTAGGTAGATTTTAACAAAATTTTACACAGATATAGCTTATTGTCTGGATTATTATATAGGTCCCTTTTGTCGACGCAACACGCAAATGGAGTCGCAGGGGAAGCTGGTACATTATATGTGTGAGAAAAATGAGAATATGATTATCAATTTATTATGTTCATAGTTCAGCGTATATTATTATTTTGTGGCATTATTACAAATTGAGTTAAATTTTTGTTTTGCTACTAACATCGGGTTAAGAATAAATATCAATCTAATATGTATGTGTTAACTTTATGAAAGAATGAACGTAAATGTTTTCGTGACGTCACTAACATGGTTATTTATCCAGTTAATTTATTTTGATTAAAATTATTAGAGTACACTATTGATTCGATATACCGGATTCGTCTAATTTCGGTGCGAAACGTAAAACAAATGCCATATCACAATGCAGAGAGGCGCTCGTAGCTGAGTCGACGCCACGCTACCCGATCGATCTTGCAAGTTAAGCAATGCTTACCGCGGTCAGCCGTGGATGGGCGACCATCTTTAACATATCGAGTGTTCCTCCGTGCCTCGGAGAGCACGTTAAGCCGTCGGTTACGGTTGCCATTTGAATATCTATGGCAGTCGTCACGGGTAGTCAGAGGCCAGAAAGACTGACTACTAGTCTAACAAAGAGTATCGTATTACCTCGTACTGGAGGTCTGTTAGCAGTCGCTCCACGTAAAATACTGATACTCAGCTAAATCCGTTGCACACAGATATAGATCTACATAGATAACGCAAGTATCACGATTTGTATTGAAACCAAGCGTGCCGACTTTTTAATACCTATTGTGACGAATTTTAGTGACGGGAAATCCAAACCGATTCAAAGACACCGATGCCGCCGATCCCCATCTACCCATTACGATTCAAACGATTCAACTGGAGCCGTCCACTATGATTTTCTCTAACAAAAGACGCGCGTGGACTGAAATTAGCGGCGACCAACCTTGACGCTTGGTCGGGGTTCGGACACGCGAAGTACATGCATTTGCGTTATCTATGTAGATCTATATCTGTGGTTGCACTAGAAGCCGATCCCAATTTAATTGGGATAAGGCTCGAAAGATTGACTTAAGACAATGCAATAAAAGATTTATGAGATAACAACATTGTTTCATATAAATGGCGCATAATACCAGCTAATGCCTACCTGACGCGGTAGATAGATGAAGAAATCTGCTTAATAAGTGATTACAATTTGGTAATTACTTTGTTGTCAAGAACCTAACAGCAAATGTCCGATTACACTCAAAGTATATCTCAAAATTCAGCTCAAGCGTCATTCCGAATATGCGTGATTTCTTGATAACAATGTTTAAATATCAAACATATTTTTATTATTTTTAATTTTTTAAATAAGGTTATGTTTAAGTAGCTACGGTTAGGCCGTGAAGGTTGGCGTGATATAAGTCAGCAAAGAGGTTGCGGAATTAGGAACCAGTGGTAAAACCTATTTTAATATTAATTCCTTGATGAAACCAACCACGCAGCTTCTTTTTTATGTAATCAATTTTCCGTAATAACACTTTATATATATTTTTTTGTCAGAAAAGAAAGATAGCAATGTTTTTTATCCTTGATAATACTCATCGGTAGAACACCTGTGACTTGTAATCTATAAGGAAATTATTTTTTTTGGGGGATTAAGTATGTAAATGTGCGTAGTACGTTCAAATGGCTCGTGTAAGGTAGAGGCTGGTGGTAGAGCTCTTGTGAATGAGCTCGAGGGCGGCAGCATCACCGTCTCACCTTTAACCTACCGCCAAATAGTAGTGCTTCCATTACTGTGTTCCGGTTTGGTGGTGAGATCAGGCCCTGAAATTACTGGCACATGAGGCATAACACCGTAGTCCTCAGCTGCAGCGACGCATCTATAATGTGCTTTTGTGGATTGTTGATGTCCATGGGCTGTACTCCACTTACCATCAGGTGGACTACACGATCGTTCGCTGTGGGCGTAGTATAAAAAAAAGGCCCATTAGAAAATTGCGGATAAATCTGATTACTACGAAACTGTGTTGTATTTATTCGATAGCACATTCAGCTTTTGCTTGTCAATCCTTTACTTATATGGGACCCTTTCTATACAAACATCTCTTGAAGACCAATAATGTAGTGAAGAACCTGACTTCATCCCACTTAAAACCTTAATATATGCATGAAAGAAGCCTCCCCGAGTGACGTACACAACGATTCCCTACGTCCGGCGCACCCTGGGCAATTCGCGAGTTCTCCTAAGCGAATTGGCTAATCCTTTCACCACGATGGCAAGTCAAAATATATTTTGTCTCAGCCATCGGCACGACGAAGAAGAAGAAGAAAAACTTAATCCTTAAATGGCTATTACCGAAGTACTATGGTTAAAGCGTATGGTACCTAGTGGTTAAAGCGGTTGCCCGGAATGCAAAGTTCGCATGTTCAAATCCTGCCGGTCCCAATTTATTCAACTGTTTCTTAATACATCTTAATGTTGTTAAAAAGAGTGAAGGTTACGACATAAATGAGTATTCGAGGTACGATTGTTGGTGTGATGAATCATTTGTGATACTCTAATGCAGTAACAGTTATACACTTCATCTGGGGCAGTAGGTTGGCCAGTTTGGCCAGTTCACCTTGAGGAATGCCCGTGGCTTTCTGTTCTTCAATGTTTTTAACGTTTGTTTTACAGTTGATTTGTAAAATATTGCATATTGCTGAATAGGGAAGTTGCGAAATAGATGCACTTATTGAAACTATAAATGTTGATATGGTCAGTGTTCATCTCCAACGATTATGAATAAAATTACATAAAAGAACTCGTGTGCCAAAATACTAACTAATAATAACTAATAACTTTTTTTTTTTTATAAGTTATTAGTTATAATATATATATAACTAATAACTTATACTGCGTCATTGATCAATGTACTGCGTGTACAAAATGAATGAACAATTTGTTCGGACAACGTTAATTTTCATATATACAACGCCATCTAGTCCCAAAATAAGCAGAGCTTGTACTTTGGGTATCTACTAGAATAACTGATACTAATACATATGTACTTTTCTTTTGTAAATACAATGTATGTATAATACTTATTATAAATAGAAACACCCAGACTAAGACAATTCTCCATGTTCATGCACACAAAGATTTGTCTTAAGCGGGAATCGAAACACTACCCAATCAGCCATCCCGTCGACAAATTCACCACTTCTAGAATCTGTGGTTTTCCTATAAGCCGCTATGTTACAGCTACCTCGTATTTTAATAAGCATTATCTTATATGTATATAAAATTCTCGTGTCACAATGTTAGTTACCCTACTCCTCCGAAACAGCTTTACTGATTTTTACCAAATTTTATAAGCATTTTCAGTAGGTCTGAGAATCGGCTACTAACTATTTTTAATACCCCTAAGTGATAAGGGTTGTTCACTATTAACATTTTATTTTAAATTTTTGGGCAACATTTTTTGTTTTTATGTGGCATTAAAAAATACATACAACCCTTAATTTTCACCCTTTTATCACCAACCCCTATTTTTCAATAGCCATTTTAGTAACCTTTTGACAATATGAACTTTTTGAATGTACCTTTATGGGGTTTGACATAACATTGACATAATGCGTGCTGCAAATATCGTCGCAGAGAATGTATGCATAGTTAAGACGGTACAACGTCTGTCGGGTCAGCTTGTAGCATATACGTTTTGTTTCTTTGAAACTATTGAAACTGATGAATCTACATAATAATTATCTTCATATATCGTAAGCATTTTGTGAAGAGAGCAGTAGTTAGATACTTGATGACTGGTAAAGTATCTTCCAACATCGTTCTAAAATTAGTAGAGTGTAAAAGTTGACGCAATATTACATATCTTGCAGTCCAAATTGTTACGTGTTGGTATAGTTATAGTCTCTTTGATTCCGGTACAATTATCTTAACTAGTTATTTGTTTAATATACAGTCCGCGTTCACTGTCTAGGTAATTTGGTTTAATTTTTGAATATAGCCAGTTTTATAGTATTACCTAAAATTAGAACCAACTATGGAAAATCAATGCTAACCTTTGAAGAAGCCCAACTGTGCAACAAATTGCCCACACATTAAAAATGTACACTCATTTAATGCATTTAAAAATAAGCTAACGCAACACATTTTAGATATTTAACTAGAATTATATTATCTGTGCTAGAATGCATTAGGTGGGTAAATCTTAAATGTCTAAACGACGAATTTAAAACTTAATTTTATATAAATCATTGTTCTCAAGTAAGTGACTTATGTTTTTATTGAGAATAAAGATCTTTAATCCTAATATCCTAAAATACTACGCTCATAAATATGAAATTTATTGACGACTATATTTAGACTACAACAACAGCGGGAAAGAAAATCTCGTGTATTCTTTAATTTTATTCTTATTACGGGAATAAAGCCAAAATAAATTCAAGGTTCAATCTTCACCTATTTTTCATTTTTTATCACTCGTCTTAATTTGTATCTTGCTTTCATAACAATAAGGTGGAAAATCGTGGACTGTCTTAGCTATTGGTGGTTCGTTATCAATTGGTAATGAACCAAATAGTCATTAGCTTTGTTCGCGTAAACGTACTTCTATAATAATAGGGTCAGCGCAATTAGTAAACAATGATTTTATATCGAGTTGTCTTTGTTTCCATGTCACAACATGTTTGGTTTATTACCTTGTCTACTTACCTCTTAAAATTTATAACAAAACATTTTTTTCTGTATCATTAATTATTTTTTTCCGAGTTGGAGACCGTAGGAGTGCAAAGTCAAAGGTCTCGGGTTCGTACCCACTGCTCACACCTCTGTCAATAAATCGTTAAGATTCATCTTTTCGAAGATATGTGTGTATTTATCATATAAATTATCACTTGCTAACGGTGAAGGAAAACATCGTGAGGAAACCTGCATGCCTGAGGGTGCCTAAAAAGTACTCGAGGTCGTGCGAAGTCTACCAATCCGCATTTGGCAGCGTTGTGGACTATGGCCTAACCCTTCTCATCATGAGAAGAGGCCTGAGCCCAGCAGTGGGGCATGTAGTAGATACAGGGCTTATATTATTATTTTAATATTGTTTAAATTTTACTTTTAATACGCTAACCAGCATTTTCTGGTTAGCTTCTGATAAAAACTAAAAATTTTTGGCACTATAATGCAAATTTTCAGTTCAGTGATCTGCTGAGTAGTTTTGGTATTATTATAACAATTTAAACAAATAAATATTAAAACTATCCCCAATTACTTATAAATACCACAATTTTCATAACTAAGTTTAGTTATAGAATACTTCCAAAATTTTTATCAAAAAAAACCTTGATAATAATATAATGTGACGTCTATACGTTTTTTTTGCGACACTGGGTCAATGTTTGTCAGTATTGATAACACTATTTTATATTTAGAGGCAGATTAATTCGAGGTATATTTGATTCGACTTTTTGCATAAGTATTTAATATTTATTCTGTCGCAGCTCAACATTTCAAACAACTTTTTGGCTATAGAGTTTAAAAAAAGTGATTATTCTACCTCTATAAGTATCTAAAACCTCTATAAGTATCTTATAGTAAAGAGTATTTATATATTTCTTGGTCCGAAGTAAAAAAGTTTCTGTGGCTTACTTATTTTGATGGTATACAAGTTATGAGCCATCGAGTAAGATTTCGAAATAGCTGCGATAAATGAACCCGAAAAACATTATTTTAAAGTTAATTCTGGGTAAAACGTCGATAGTGAATAAATTTTAATGTCACTTCCTTCCAAACCTTGATAGTAGCAATAAATTAAATTATGTTGTATGGTTTTACATACCGCAAAATTAAAAAATATGATTAGAACCAGTAAGTTCATGATCTCCGAAGAGACAGGAAGAGAAAGACTGAATAAAATATGCAGTATGGAGAATCCCTTGTGTAAGGAATATAAATATTCAACTACACTTCGTCCAAGATTGAAGAATCTCAAACTTGTAGCTAGACAAACAAATCTGATTAAAGCTTAAGGGTTGATTGCAGATAGAGAAAAGAGAAAGAAAAAGAACTTCCTCCGAAATAAGAAAATAACTTCAACGTTTGGCGACAAGAAACTTAATTTTTTTTTATTAAGTACTTACAAATCAATTCATTTTGGAATGTCATGAGAATTGTCTTGGTATAAAAAAAAGCTTTTAGTGATACATTTAAGGCTTAAATTAATAATTAAATTAACTTCTTCTTCTTCGTCGTGTCGATGGCTAAGTCAGACTTTATTTAGACTTGCCATCGTGGTGAAAGGATTAGCCAATTCGCTTTGGAGAACTCGCAAATTGCCCAGGGTGCGCCGGACGTGGGGAATCGTTGTGTACGTCACTCGGGGAACACTACTTAGCTCTTCTGAGAAACATAATGATAACTCATTGTTATTGTATCTCATCTAATTGTTTACTCTCGATTGGAAAGGAAATGAACCTTGTAACATCCACGTGGTTATGTATTGTGTATTATGTCAAAATAGCGACGCGATAACTGTCGTAGTTCTGAGTACAAACATGACATGTGGTGGGTGCGTGCGAGTATGTGTACACACGGGTACAAATCAAGCTATATACACCAGTATGAGATGGTCTCCCATTGTACAGGCTTCCCGAGCGATAATAATAATAATAATAATAATAATAATATATTTATTTCCAAAAATTACAGCTAATTTACAAACTAAAACATTTACACAGAAATTTTCACAAAAAGTTTATGAACACTGATACCCATGGTAAGATCTAACTTGTGTTAGCGATGAGATACCAGCGTATACTGGAAATGTATAATTTGATGTGTGTACAGTGATAGTTGTCTGAACCTTTATGGATGTTATCTACCCACGAATAGATGAATATGTAAGTATGGAAGTACGACTTAGGATCGTTCGAATACTTATGTATTGGAGATATCTTCCGTTTTCTTTGTTTAGTCGTCAAATTTATTTGCCAGCTACAAACATAACTGTTCTACAGTGTTATGTGGATTATAATCAATTGATGACTGTTTATCGTATTTATTTGGTTTTGTTATCTTGTAATAGTCTGTGACCTGACTACATATTTTGTTACTTTCATATGGTATAATATAAATATCACACTACATACTCACAACGCCATCTAGTCCCAAACTAAGCAGAGCTTGTACTATGGGTACTAGAATAACTGATACTAATACATATATACTTTTCTTTTGTGAATAAATACTTATTATACACAGAAACACCCAGACCAAGACAAACCTCCATGTTCATGCACATAAAATTTGTCTTGAGCGGGAATCGAACCCACGACCTCGGCGTTGAAGGCAGGTGCACTATGAACGTAATTATATTGCTGCCATATATTGGACAAAAAGTAAGATGAGGCATTTTATGTCCATCTAGTAGGTGCCGTAAAGGTCCAGTTCCAAAGGCAAAGTAAGCCAACCGCAATGAACTTATAACAAAACAATACAATGTAAATTAGCACAGTTATTTGTAAATAATTAGTCATATCAGAGTGCAACTGTAGAAACGTGGCATCTGTGGGACCGATAAACCACGTATTGTTGTGTTATGTCATACAATTAAGGCATATTTACACTACACGAAGGATGCAAGGCGATTCTCTCACCATCTCTGTTTTTAAATCGCGATAAACAAAGCAAGCATTAGAATTGCCTTACAAAACTTGTACCGTGTAAATATCCTAAAGCAATAAGATAATTAAATTACTTTCTTTTTACAAATGTTATTCCCACTCTAATAGAGTACCACTCTTATTCCTCCTTATCAACGCTTTTTATAAATTGTTTCAATCGTGTCGGTTTGGAGTTTTTAATTTTGATACACCTATACCTATAAGAATATGAAGATAATTTATACCTAGTTACTTTAATTTAAACTCAAAACTATAAATATTAATTTCCATTAACTATTTATTTTATATCATTTATTAACAAAGCGCTAAGAAACGTCAAAATGTACAAATAAATATTCTATAGTATTTATATACTTTATATACACTATAGACATGTATATTTTTCGGGTAAAAATGTATCCTTAATGCAGTTACCTATATGAATAACTGCTTATTTGGCTAATCTGAACAATTCGTACATAGTATGAACATTAAGCTTCGATTGCCTAGGAAATCGGTGTGGAATAATGCGGCCGTAATATTATTACCGTGACACGATTAATATGTAATACGTTAGGTCGATCACCGCTCTCTAGGAAACCACTACATTTGTTTTACATAGGGAACGTTCTAGTGACGTCATTGTACCGTTATCTTTACGACCGCATTATTCCACACCGCTATGCTAGGAAACCGAAGCTTTACTGTTTCATTTTATGTTACTATTATAATATGATATTTTGGCTAACAAAATTAGCATATTTATTGTTCAAACAAGCTAATCCTTACTAATATTATAAATGCGAAAGTTTGTAAGTATGGATGTATGGATGTATGGATGTTTGTTACTCTTTCACGCCAAAACTACCGGGTCGATTTCGATGAAATTTTGCACACATGTAGCTTATAGTCTGGATTAACAATTATATAAAAAATAAACTCACGTATAACCAGAGAGGATGTCCATGAGAGTGCTCTTGCCGGCTCCGGACTGTCCCATGATGACCGTCAGCTCGCCGGCGTTGAAGGTGCCGCACACATCGTTCAGGATTGTCTTGCGTCCTGTGAGACAGGAAAATATGAGGTTATTGCGCTATTACACATCTAATACTTTGTTCTTACACATGTTATGTAGGTATGTTTTAAAAAGTTACACACACGGCTTTATAAAACAAGTTTATTTAATTTTATTTTTATCTCATAAATCTTGACATTTTTTTTTAAATCTTTCTACTTTAATTATATAAAGAGAAAATATTGTGTGAAGTGGTTAAAGCTGTCGCTTTCAACTGCGCAAACTAATCTTTGTGTGATCCGCAAATAATTGTTCAGATTCCTCTGGGTGTGCTTGTGTGTGTGTAATGTATGTTTGTGAACTTCGCCGCGACACAGGGGCTATTCCTGAAGCGCGCGTCGATTTAAAAGAAAAAAAAACCGGCCAAGTGCGTGTCGGGCCACGCGCTATAGGGTTCCGTAGTTATCGTACCGATTACCGACAAATAGCCAAAATACCAACATTTTTTCGCCAGCAAAAATAACTTTTTTTTTCATAGTGATTTATGCAATTTGTATCAATAACAAAGTTATAATTTGCGTTTGCTGAAAAAGTGCTATATCTCAAAAACTGCCGACTGTATCTCATTCAAAACAATTTTGGTTGAAAGTTTTTATTAAGATCTATAATATACATTTTTTTTAGATTTTTCACTCCTGTGGTTTAAAAGTTAGAGGAGGGGGGACACTCATTTTAGCATTTTGAAAGTGTCTATCTTTGGAAAGATTGACATTGAAAAAAAATGGTTCTATAGTAAGGCCAACAAGACGAGATAAAAAATGTAAACAAATGTTCAGGGGTTCAAAACATTTTTATTTGAATAAATTATTATTGTTGTGGATTGGGTTGAGGTAAAGAAACCAGGCGAAAAGGAAATAAATTATATTAAGAAAATAGGAAATAAACTAAAGAAACACTAGATAACTAAAAGACTGACAAGGAACTTATAGTGTCAAAAACATAATAAATATAACATAAATATATTAAAACTAAGTAATAACAGCAAAAATCAATAATAAAACTAACAGAAACGGAATAATAACAACAAAAAACCAAGCAAATACGGAGACGAAAAAATATGTATAACTTTCAACGCAATCCAAACAGGAATGAACTTGATCACAAAATGGCGGACCAAATGTTGACAACTGCGGTACTGACTGCTTTCCTGTACCACGAAACACACAACGACAGCTGTTGTCGATCAATTGACGTCAACTGCGCGTACGAATGATAAGGACAGAGATAATAATCCCTCGCTATCGCAATGTAACTCAGTAACGGTCCGTTTGTTTACATTCTTTATCTCGTCTCGTTGGCTTTGCTATAGAAACCTCAATATAATTTTTAAAGACCTATCTATAAACACCCCACAAGTATAGGTAGAATGAAAAAAAAAAAAAACTGTTTCAGTTCAATGTATGGGGAGCCCCCCTCTAACATTATTTTTTTTTTTTTGTGTAAAAGTCGTAAAGCGGTTAACAGAATACATCTACCTACTTAGTTTCAATTGTCCTAATAGTTTCGGAATAAAGAGGCTGTGACATACGGACGGACGGACAGACAGACAGACAGACAGACAGACAGACATGACGAATTTATAAGGGTTCCGTTTTTTGCCATTCGGCTACGGAACCCTAAAAAGTAGCTTAAGTTACGTGCTTTATATTACAACTTAAAAAAAAGAAACGCCATGAGAATGCTAGATTATTCCTGAATAACATTGGTTATATTTTATCGAGGTCTGACACAGAGAAGTTGCGCGTGGCTTCTAGTCACAAAACATATACATAATATATCATTTTAACTCATTTATACACAAAAAGAACCTAGTGAACATTTTTACCGCTTGTAGTTCTAAGTTGGTCGGTCGGTGATCATTATGATATTTGTTCGTGTTCTTATGTTTATGAAGAAGATAGTGAACTACTTTGCAGTCTTTTGATCAGAAGTCTCGTGGCACATGACATTTTTCTTCATCGCCCACACCCTTTAATATGTTTTTTTTTTAGTTATGTTTCTAAACGATTAGATACTTCATAAAGATTACAATCTAGTCATAAATCTAGTCTTGATATAAAATTAGAGACTAACGAGTAATTAAATTTTGACCTAAGCTACTAAATTAATTTATGCTAAGAATTTATGTTAATATGTCATGAATAGGTACAATGTACTATCAATATGAACGATACCACAATATGTATGCAAGTTGCTGACGACAAAGGACTTGATATAATAATGAATTAAAATTTGGATTAGCGTATTAACGTATTAACTTTAGCCGATTAGCTAAAAAGGCCTAGTAAGATAAATATTTGCCAATTAACTATAATCCAAAAGGGTTTACACAAGAAAAATGTATACAAAATCCTGCACAGATTACTCGATAATAAACCAAAAAAATAAATGATTAAACTAAGCTTCTAGTTTCTAGTCAAATAGCATCGATTTAAACTCTTTGTTTAATGTATCTTTTCATCATAAAGAGTCAGAGAGAGATCAGAGTTCTTTTTATCAACTTTAAAAGGAAGAGGTTGCCGTTGCCGTCAGGAGTTTCAAAAATATATGTTTTTGAAACAATATTTACCCGAATATTTTTTATAAAGAGGAAAGATTTTTAACGTGGTTGTTTGAACCCAAGAGACTCCAAATCTACAGAGCCGAACTTGATGAAAAAAAGTCAGATTGTTCAAAACCCCAGAAAAAACTCTGGCTTCCTTTTAGTATTCATTAAAATCGTACATAGCTTTGTTTACTGGTACCTACCTATTTTAACTTACTTCCTCGGTGGTCTAGTGGTAAGCGTATGCGCCTGTCACCGCGAGATCTCGGGTTCGATGCCGGGGTTGGGCAAAGTGTTGAACTTTTACTTCTTTACAGTGGATGGCGTTAAGCTCACCCCCTATCCCATGGGACCTAAGCATAACAGGTGAAGTGTGGGTATTGTATACCTCTGCCTCACCTTCTGAGTAATATAGGCGTGATGTTATGTTTTGTTACCTATTTTAAATTGTACAATTAAATTGTTATTGCGACTTTAATTTCAATTGAACAGTGGAAAAGATTGTCTCATAAATATAGTGAGTCAGTATCAGTCACACTCACCACACACGAGGAAGACGTAAATAAAAATAACAAAAGGAAATAATAGTCTTATTATATGCCTACGTGCATTCCAAAACGTCTAACTGATATTCATCTGAATATTTGACTCTCATGGTTAATTTTTCTTCTTCTTTCGTGTCGATGGCTGCAGTCATATTCTATGGCCTATAAGCACTTTTTTATAATATTATTTATAGTTATTATTTATAATTTGATTATAGATGTGGCCATGTTCCGATCGGCTACTATAATAACTTATTGGTAATACACGTGGTTTCAATTATTTATATTAAACGATAATATTATCTTAGCGAGGTGTCTTAATTCGTTGAAATTATAATTATGTATGTTTATTATTTTTATTTATTACACCAGCACATAGGTGCTGGTTCATCATTACTTAAATAAATTATATTACTTATGATTTGAATAGTCAAATCATAAGTAGTATAATAATAAGTAACATGCCTATATAATACGTAATACCACGACGTAATACAATAACGTAAAATATGTTTGTTAACCGTAATGTAGTAATATATAGAGTACCGGAGTACCTAGAGAGCGTGGGTAGTACGGACCATGAGATACAGCCTAAAGACTTTAATAAATTATCAGTATGATTCGCCGAAACATCTTCCATTTCAAGTTTATTACTTGAATACAAATTCTCTAGAAACTTCGGAGCAAATTTGAGTTGTCTCCTACTTCTGTTCTCTCTTCAAGGATAAGGTAACGCCCCGGGTTGATGAGACAGAACTTTCATTTTTGTATTTCGTGACAGAGAGGAAGATAAGATAAATAATACTTTGTTGTTTATCATGTGCACTACCACCGGTAGATTTTTTAGGGCGATTTTTCGCCGTCTTGCAGGAGTTTATATAAGCGCACCGCTTTGCGCCTACTTCCTAGTACTCGAGTTTTTAAAGGTTACTGCGGTTGTTCAATTGATTTTTTAAACTGCCTACTAAACATACCGTCACTTGTAGGCATTGACATAAAATATGAGCAGATAACATAACAATAATTGTAATAAGTATAATTATAGAAGTAAAACTAAATTTGCCGAAGTTGTATTTTACCTTCTCTATTTGATATACAAACGTCAATTACTAGATTTGTTTGTCTACAAAAACTAGATTTTTCAGAAATAATTATTAGGTACCTAATTATTTAATTTATATAATTAAAGAATTGCATTATATCTATTATAATTTATAATAATTAACACGAGACGCAAAATCTTTTTTGGCGTTAGTTTTTCAAAAAGACTTGCAGAAATTTTAATTGTTTTATATAATAATGGACGAACAATACAAAAAGATGTATACTTATTAAGAATATTTAAATGAACAGACGTTTCTGTGCTATAAAAGCACTAGAAAAATGATGATATGCAAACTTATATACCAAAAAGGAAAATAACTTGTAACATATAAATGCGGATGCGGAATATGCAAGGATAACTATTTACTTTGTTTAAGACATAAAGCTGTGTACAACTTCTACAATTCTAAACACACATTTTTATTTCATAAAATAAAATAAAAAATAAAAATAGCCTTTAATTATCCCACTTAAAAAATGTTACAAAATAGTAAATAAAAAATAGAAGTATCTAATAAAATGAAAATGTGAATTTTTCACTTCTTCTTCTTCTTCTTCGTCGTGTCGATGGCTGAGTCAAATTTTATTTTGACTTGCCATCGTGGTGAAAGGATTAGCCAATTCGCTTTGAAGAACACGCGAATTGCCCAAGGTGCGCCGGACGTAGGGAATCGTTGTGTACGTCACTCGGGGAGGCTCCTTTCATGCACCCAATTTTTCACTATAAATGTTAAATAAACTAAGAAATTACAAAACGAAATATTAAATTAAGGGGGAATCCACTTGAGGACAAAGGCCTCCTCCATCGCATGCCAGTCGTATCTATTTTGGGCTTTGGTAGTTCACGTAGCTCCAGCTGTAGCCACAATTTTTTTAATAATCTTTAAATATAAAAA
This sequence comes from Hypena proboscidalis, assembly GCA_905147285.1. NCBI lineage: Eukaryota > Metazoa > Arthropoda > Insecta > Lepidoptera > Erebidae > Hypena > Hypena proboscidalis. The sequence continues at coordinate 8,449,830 of LR990132.1, forward strand.
AAAATCAATATTAAACACATCCAAATTGTAGTAATCACATTTAATACGCCTCATGCTTGGTTTGTAGGTTACAATAAGATTAGGGAACGCCAATTTAAAAAAAAATTGTTATTTATATATAATACTGATTAAAAAAAAAAGTAGTTTATTTATGGCTTATGTTCGTCTACGTTTTTAAGAAGATGATGAGTTATCAAAGAAATGTCACATTTTTAGGGTTCCGTTGCCCAATGGCAAAAAACGGAACCCTTAATGAGTCGTCATGTCTGTCCATCTGTCCGTCCGTATGTCACAGCCACATTTTTCGTAACTATAATATTTTTTCATCGAACCCATACGTGTGGGGAGGGAGGGGGGGGGGGACATCTATGGATAGGTCTTCAAAAATGATATTGAGGTTTCTAATATTTTTTATTTTCTAAACTGAATAGTTTGCGCGAGTGACGCTTCCAAAGTTGCAAAAATTCTGTCCCCCCCCGTAACTTCTTAAATAAGGGAATAATAAATGTAAAAATATTACAATGATGTACATTACCATGCAAACTTCCAGTTAAACTTGGTTTCAACGAGATCTAATAATATTTTTTTTTAATACGTAATAAATCGTAAACCGCATTTTACCTTTCATTCAATCAACTCCAATATAATAAAGAATTAAGAAAAACATTTATTTAGATGTATAGTGGTACTGAACCCTACGTGCGCGAGTCCGACTCGCACTTGGCCGGTTTTATTATATAAGTAAGTCTGTAAGTACTTATTTTTACCTTTACTTACTACCACTTGATAGTAAGTAATATTTTCTTGTCTCACGTGTCTGCTGTAATTTCATTTGCTAAGGTTCAAGGATATAAATAAAGTGATAAAAAATTACCCAATAACAACGCTTTCATCAAAATTATTGTAGCAGTTTCATTTAAGATGAAACATATTGTATGTGTGCCTCGATGTGGTTATATATATTTCTTTTTCTTTTTTTTAAACGACGCCCGTCTAGGAATAACTCCTGTGTCGCGGGGCCGTTCACAAACATACATTTCACACACACAAAGCACACCCAGAGTCAGAACAAATCTTTGCGAATCACACAAAGATTTGTCCCATGTGGGGATCGAACCCACAACACCAGCGTAGTTAAAAGCGGCGAGGCGACCGCTTTAACCGCTACGCCAACCGTGCACTTAATATTTTATTAACTCAATATTATAATTAGTTATTGGTTAGCGTATGCGCCTCTTACCACTCGGGTTCGATTTCCGGGTCGAACAAAGTGTTATTTGTGAACGTTCTGTCTGAAAATTTACTATAGCAGCACGAAGTTGGAATTGTGCCCGGTGGATGGCGATAGGCTCACCCCCTATCCCTTGGGACCTAAACATTACAGGAGAAGTGTGGGTGTTGTACACCTCTGCCATACTCTTCTAGGTAATATAGGCGTGATATAATGTTATGTTAAATGTAAAAACGAACAGAAAAGCAGAATACCTAGTGAATTGAACTGCAAAATATGCCCTTTTTAACACGCTTATATTAGCTTCACTTGTATGTATGTAGGTATGTAAGTATGTAACCGACTCCTTTGGACTCGATTTTGACCCACTTTAAACGGACAGATTTTATTAAAATTTTGCACACCTGTCAAAGATCGATGACAATTCAAAAATTCGATATAAAAAATTAAAAAAAAAAAAAAAATTAAAAAAATTAAAAAAAAATCGCTCTTATAACCCAAACTAAAAAGTAGAAAATAAATAATAGTTTAAAAAAACTAAAAAACTCGACGAAAAATAACAGAAAGACGAAAAATATGGCACAGAGCGACTATCGAGCAGCCCACGCTTTTTCACAATAATACTAGTATTTTTTGTTCATTACCATTTTCAGCTTATATTAGTAATTATTTTTCACTTTTTAGTTAGAAGTATTTTAAAAGCGTGTTTTTTAGTTTTTTTAAACTATTATTTTTTTTCGAGACTCAGCCGTCGTCCAACATGGCGGCCCGTCATTTTGAAGGGCCTTACCCTCCTCCTTCATGAAAGGCGCGCGCGGAACACATCACGCCACCTTCCCGGGCCTGCTTTTGTTCAGGCGACAAACTGTGCAAAACATGCCCTAAAACCAACTATTATTTATTTCAATGAATGTGGGAGTTCAAACGGATATGATAATGAATCATATGTGTAGTAAAGTAGCACGGGTTAGGTTTCAAATTATTGTTGTATATTATGATCTGCGCATTAGCACGAGTAAGACGTTCTATAAAGATGAATGCATTCTTTGTTACGTTTTGTTTGAGAGGCGTAGTTTGAGAGTTGTTATGTATGTTGATTTATTTCTCCACGTGGCATTTAGTTAGTAGTACCTACGTGGGCTACGTGATAGATTAACCTCTTAAAGTTCTTATACTACGTTTTAGATTTTTTTTACTTCAGAACCTTTAAAACAAGTTTTGACCAGTTGCCATGGATAAAAATGTATTGCGTTACGGTTAAGCGAATCATATTAAATTCTAACGGTTATAACATTTATTTTTTAGTAGTTGATATTGTTATAATTATTCATAGACATATTAAAACACCATTTTAAAATTACAAGAATCCTAAAAATAGTTTGTCTTGTTCCGAATCTATTCGTATAATAAATTGTAAATTTGCCATGGCTGAAAAAGTTATACGTGTGGTCTTTATAACAGCAGTAGAAGCTAAAACATATGTATTAAAAATTTTGTTTGTCTATCTGTCTACCTGTCTGTCTGCCTGTGTTCGTACGTGCATTACGCAAAAACTACTGCATGGAATTAGATGCGGGTTTTACAGTTGTGTTGCTGAAGGTTTTACTTCTTCTTACTTAAAAACTGGTATATGTTTTATCTTTGTTTTTATTATATTTTTTTTCCTAAGGGGATAAAATAAGGGAGAGTAAGTTCACATGGGAGGTTCGTAAATTTTAAAGGAAAATTGCATGAAATTTTGCTCGTAGATTCCTTACGTGACGTAAATAAACTGTAAGATAGTTTTTTATGTGAAGTTAGTCAATTTTAAAGATAATTGCAAGAAACTGTGCACATATTATGTTCCGTACACGACATAAATTAACAATAAGATATTTTTTTTGGCAATTTCAATCCCCATGGGGGTACATTTGGGGTTGAAAGTGTAAGAGGCAAGTTCCTTAATTTTGCATGAAAGTATCGAACTCCACGCCGATGAAGTCGCGGGCAAAATATAGTCAGTAATAAAATCCATTGCACTAATTTCTTCGCGATTTTTGACCCGTTTTTTCTAAGGACTCCGGTGAGGATCTTGGCAAAGAGGTTCTTACGAAGTTAATCAATTTGATATTAAAGTATATGTAGGTACAATTATATCTCAAACTTTAGCAAAAAAAAAATATAAGTATAATTAAATTGGTTAATTATTGATTTAACCAGTTTTCCGGTTGTAATTTGTCTGACCGACAGATATCTGATTATATGACAGGATATTAAAAAAAACAGGATTGGAAAAAGGCGTGAAGGCCCTTAAGTATTTCTTTTCAGCCGGATTTTTTCGATTTCTATAAATTATAAAAAATAATATACATATTTCAATTTTTGGTTATTGCGTACATATTTTGGACTTTAAAACGATACAATTGCAATGAGTCATTTACAACAAAACTAATAAAAGTGATAAAAGATTAGGAATATCAAGATTAGTTCTAGTAGCTTCAATCCGATACAACAATTATGACATGTACAGGGTGTACCCACGTGTGTGTGCTCGTGGACTTGGAAAAAGGCGGAAAAGTACCTTAAATATGGTAGATAGAAAATTTTACTATATGAAAACATTATTATATTTTCAAAAATAATTTAAGCTACATTAAAATATTTTTGATATTTTGCTTGTGTCACCGGAGATTCGAACCAGCTCTAATCTGCAAATAACATTCTGTTTTTTTTATAATATTAATCGTTAACGTTTCTAAATGAAAGGGAGACCATGACTTATGATTTTTTTAATGAATCGATACCGATATGTACTGACCTAACTATTGGATTACAACAATACGCTGTAATAAATATCAAAAATGATATTTAAGATATTTTTTCACTAATTCTTCCTTGCATATCATGATCGTTAGAAAGATTTACTTTTAAGACGCTACCGATTGCTGCCATCAAAATACAGGATGCTATGTATTTAGATTTAAGCTGGTTCGAATCCCGGTTGAATAAGCATATTTTCAAAATACTTTGAACGTAGTTTTAAGATTTGAAAATAAAATAAAATCTTATTTCAGTAAAATCTTTTATCTACAATGATTAAGATACTTTACCTACATGTAGCATGTGGGACACCCTCTATAGATAAAAAAAATAACAGAAAGCAAATATTATAATTATTATTAGTCACTATTTACAACTTAATAAAGTGTAATTTGAAAGTGTTTTATTTGGTTATCATCTTCAATATTTTTTTATTATGTAGACTTTAATCACGAATCAATGTAATACAATGTAATACAATCAATAACCCACCTTACTAATAGTCCAAAATGCCCTACCACCTGCACAAGAGAGGCGCTCATGAACGCCGATGAGAGCGCCATAACAGTGGCCACTTATTGGGCCAATAAAATTTGACGCAGCCATCGACACGACGACGAAGAAGAAGAATCACGAATGCGATTTCTTAAACTTAAAGCTAAAAAATAAAAAAAAATGGTGTACTCTTAATTTAATAAATTAATTTCTTAAATCTTAAACATGGCTAAAACCGTTCGTTCATGTATTTTCTATAAGAAAGTGTTATTTGATTACAATTATATAATACATAAATATTGCATGTGACACCAAGGCTTACAGATACAATAACAAATGTGCAATCCAAGTGCGTATGTTGTATTATGATTACATTGATTATATGAACGTAAATTACCGATAGTGGGTGATATGGACAGATCCTTGAAAGATGAGATCCTTGATGATCCTTGAGACGCCACGCCATGGTCAGTCTGCTTGACCAAAGAGCTAACTTCATTTTCCTATCTAGATAGACAAAAATTGCCTGCTAATTGCGTTTAGTTTAGTTTTTATTCAAATATTATGAAATTATTAAAGTTATAATAAAATTAACTGACATAAAAACTCCAATAAAACTTCTTAAAAACAAAAATTTTAATCATAGAGGATAGTGTGTAATAGACGTTTTGTGAGGGAGCTCTAATCAATCACTGATAGCAGTCAGTCCACATAAAATATAGATATTCAGCTAAATCCGTTAAAAGCCGATCCTAATGTAATGTTTAATTTATCATAAAATTAGGAAGATGATGACAGGTTTTGTGAATAAACAATGCACATGCTTTCTACGTAGTAGGTAGTAGGTACGCCGTCTATCTGGACAATAAATACATTGTAAAAACTTGTTTCCATTACGAAAAAGTGTGAGTCACAATTTTGCATAACTTGTAACAACGAGATATAAAGTTATCTATTTTTATCAAAATCAATTTTAAACCAACTTTACCAAGTATTTGTAGAGCAGCAAAGAAAAACGATTATTTCGTTGTTCTTGTAAGGCTGAGATCTATAGAGCGTAGGTATTTTGACTTTGCTTAGATTTAATTTCATTTTCAGAGCCAATCTTGCTTTCTCTTTCCGACTATATATTCCAGATGGTGGTGAAGTCAGCCTTCTTTAGCTTCTGCTTCATATTCTTCCTTTCTGTACCAACCATATCCTATTTTTTTTATATATATATACATTTATGTTTTTTATTCTTGAATAAAGACCTATAATATTTTCACCTTTGGAATTTACATATAAACTTGTGTTTTCTGTTGCTAGGCATGCAGCGTGAAAGTAGAATATAATTATAATTTAATCATATATCCTTTATGGTCATTAAATTAGAAAATAGCGTCCTAAGTCAATATCACCTTTGACTCCACTAAGTTTAACTTTTGCAATAGTGTTTGTATAATAGATTATAATTAAAAGTATCACCATTTAAATGTTTGATTTGGTTCCCTTTTCTTTCGACGTCATTAGTAAAGGATATTAAAAATAAAGGAATAAGAAAAGCATATTTTTGGACAAGAAGATCATCTTTCTACGGATTATCTCTAATAAGAGTTAACTTAAAGGTTTTTATATTTGATAATATTATACGGAATCCATACACCTTTTTCGAATAACATTCATACAAATAAATAATAGCTTTTTTATAAAAATCAAGTATTTTTACAATAATTCCAAGTCGTTGAAAGTTCAATCTCATGAGATTTTTTGTAAAGTAGCATAATATTTACAAAATATATTATGAACAATATCACAGTTTAAATCACCATTAATTAAAAAAATACATTTTTAAAGTAGTTCAAAATAGTAAAATTAGGTCAACGGCGACATAATAAAACAATTAGAGCGTTGTTTATTATAAAATTTGTAAGAGTATAATGAATAAGAAACGAGTATTAGAAGAGGTTGTTAGCTAACACGTCATGAGAAAGTTAAAGGTAAGCGCCCTTTAACGACTTGTTTTGATTTCGTATGTGTGCGACGGACTTATCATGTATTTTTGTCACTCTTAGCTTATTTTTTGTTTTTTGTAGCATAAACCGGTACCAGACTTTTGTTACTTTTTTTTAATTTGTAATATTTTAGATAAAAAGCCTAAGCAATATAAAGTATCAAGAAGTAAAGATCATTTGATGAGTTTTGTCTAAACCTTCGTAGAGCGAGTTTAAGTTAGGTATTAGATATTTAATAAAACAAATGAAATAAAACATATCTTCATGTAAAGGACCTAGACAGCTACCTTGAAGAACGCTTTAAATTTTTTCAAGGATTCTTTTCATTAAAATATCAATAAATTTAGACCACCAAAATTATTGCAAAAATCTACAAAAAAAAAAAAAACAAACCAACATGAAAGGTAGTTAAAACTACATAGACTATACTTGTAATATTTCTAAAACAAGTTATGGCTTTGCCATCTCTTTTTGTATTTTATACATAGACAAGTTAAACAACATTGTTTATGATTTGGGCTTATGAGTTCCGGCAATTAATTAATGTTTTATTTGTCACTCGTTTATATAATTATACCGAGTATCCCCAGTCATAATTTTCGTACGTTTACAAAGTCGGTGACATTGTAATTGTAATTGTTTGAATACGTAATACATTACGCGTAAACAAATAACTCTACATTATTATTATTTTACGTATTATATATTTATTATATATATTTTGAGTGAAAGTGCCATTGATAACTGTTTGTTGTATGTTTTAACTGATAATAAAATTAGTCATTATTATAGGAAACATAAATTCGGCAGTAATCAACATAATACCAATTATATTGAGATCACTGATCACAGATCCAATACATAAAGATATTAAATATACTGTTCTCATAGAGTAGAGAAGTATTCATTTTTGTAACGTTTTTATTACCTTTTTTATTTGTTTGCTATGTGAGATCTAATTAAACTTATACAAATTAACATAATTTAAACGGCGATTAGTTAACTAGTTTGCCAGTAGCTAACTTGTATTTGCTACTGGAAGAATTACTACGAGTTCGAGATTTCGGAGGATTAATAAGACAACGCAGTAATGTGATTATAACTCCATTCTTGTATAGAAAATTAAGATAAGATAGCACTATTATTTAACGAGTAGATACGTAGAATATCGTCTACGTCTCATTTATAAAACTAAGTTTCTTACCTCTCGTAAAGATCCCATTTCGGACGCTGTACTTGATGTTTTCGAAAGATATGTTCAGGGAATCCTCCACAAGGGACGTGGAGTTGGTCTCCTGCGAGTCTGAATGCTCACTGGCCATGTTGATGAACCTTCACTCACACAAGAAATAACTATATCACAACAAAATGCACAGTATCCATCGCGCTAATGTGAACAAAGAAACGCGTGTATGTGTAAACAAAGAAGTGCGCGGCAGTTGCGTGTCGCCGGACGCCCAATCGCGCTGGCAATGGAAGGCGAACTGTGTCTGCGCAAGCGGCCGTCGGTACCAACGCTGCGATTATCGGTCGTTCTCCCCCACTCTCCACATGGGCGACAGCTGGCTACCACCAACACCACTGGCTCCTCGTTATCTCTGTAAGACAGATACCAGTAAACATATCAGAATAGTGAAAACTAGCATCTGTATTAGACAGTCAACGGCCAACGCCGATGCAACACCTACCTGCCATTGTTCCTGTACAGCATTGCGTAAAGACGTTCACGTTATTGAAGCTACTCTAGATATGAGAAACAATCGCTTGCTAATACATGACTCGTGCAAAAATCTGTTAAATAAAACATGAATTCAATTGCTTTGTAGAGTGACGTAGGAGATGGCAACACAAAAAGACCGGTACTAATTACATTAGAGGACAAATCACCGATTTCCTATTTAGTTCCTGGTCATTTTACTGCATTTGATACAAATAGTTGTAAATAGAGTACACTGGTGTAAATGGTTTTAAGGTGGTAATTTCTTCGTTGTATTTTGCGAATTTCTTCTACACTAACTATACATATTTGTTACATAAAATACTACAAAATAACTTTATTCTGCTTAGACAACCCTCCCAGAAGATAATTATGATTAGACATCGAGAATATCTAACAAAGACGTCTCAATTGAATCTATTTGCTGATGATGGACATGGCAACAAAGCAACTGGAACTGAAAGTCCATTGATAACGATGTGCGTAGCAACGTAGTGGAGTCATTTGACAGGGTTATTCATTTAAGACTTAATTAGATTTGCAATACGTTGCACAAGGTGTAATTAAACAAAGCAACCGACAGGTTACAGTACCAAGTGTATGTTAGTTGCCCGAAAATATTAATTTCTCGAAACATACATTTTTAGTAACTATATTGGGGTGCATGAATGCAGCCTCCCCGAGTGACGTACACAATCAACCCCTACGTCCAGTGCACCCTGGGCAGTCTGCAAATTTCCACCAAGCAGACTGGCAAATCCTTTCACCACGATGCAGCGATGGCAAGTAAACACCATGAGAATATGACTGCAGTCATCGATACGAAAGAAGCAGAAGAAGTACCTATATTTTTATAGCATTTATTCGCCTAAATTAAAATAACATAACATGACTAGAACTACATGGCATCAGAGGTCGTGGGTTCGATTTCCACTTAAGACAAATCTTTGTGTGCATGAACATGGGGTTTGTCTTAGTCTGGGTGTTTCTATGTATAATAAGTATGTATTTACAAAAGAAACGTATATATGTATTAGTATCAGTTATTATAGTACCAATAGTACAAGCTCTGCTTAGTTTGGGACTAGATGGCGTTGTGTGTGAGTTGTGAAATATTTATTTATAGTTGAATAAATGTGTTAGCACTCATAAAGGTAGAGCTAAGAAGAGTAATGTGTGTTGAATGTTGTGTGAATGTCTCGCGAGTTGTAAAATAAGCTAAGCTCCCTAAGAACCTCTTCGAGGGAAGGAATTGCTAATAATCTGGAATTAACAAATTAGTAAAAAGTAAAAAAGAGTTAAAAATCCCTGTAGGGACACAGTGCAACCGGCGCATATGTATTTAAGTGGATCCTTAAGTTTAGTCGCCCGGTTCGCCAGTCGCCTTCTCGTATCGCTAGAGATAGGTCGTAGTTAAGTTAGAATAATGTAGCCAATAAGTTTATTATATAATATTTACTCTGGTACCAGTTAATTAAAACATTTAGTATAGTGACCTATCGTTTCTCTATTCACCAATCAATTAAACCAATACAAAAAAACAAGCAACCCCACAATCCCTTTTACATAAAATGAAGCAGGAGACAGAAACCATATACAGACAGAATAGCAATTTTAAAGCTATTATAAACGATAGAACCAAGCTTGCGAAGCGATTTGGGTAGTACCATTAAAATACTACTAGCAAATGAAAAACTAATGGCTCAAGACAAGTAAAATTTTTATTAAGTATATTTAAAAAAAAGCTCTTAATTAAAAAAAATAATAACATTATAAGTAATTTCATGGATTCGCAAAACATGTCGACAACTAGTGATAGCGTAGTTATTCAAAGGAAAATAAGAAGTTTCCTCAAATGGATCATTTTATTTTTTTTATTTCGCCAAAGTAATTATAATATATGTTTTTATATTTAAAGTTTAGGTAAGTGGTTGAAAATAATTAATCGTCTATGACTGCTAATCGTAAGGCCTCGAGATCAATTCTCGTGTCGGCAAAATGCTATTAAGATTCATAGTATCCTGTAGATAATATCCAATTTTGGTGACTCTTCAATACAAAGGTATATGATAAAAGAGAATGCCTATGGCATTAAGTCCGCCTTAGTACGATATCATGGTATACATGAAGTTTCAAATAAATAAAAAAAAACAAAAGTATGCAGCAATTTGCTGTTGTTTCCGTTTCACCTATATTGCAATCGTTTATCTATTCTAATCACACGAGATAACCTTCGTGGCTACGAACGAGTGAATCAATAACCTATTGTGTGTGACTGACACACACGTACCAAACTATGTCATTGTTTATTTACTATAGCTAATTTAGTATAACTAAACGTTACTATATAGTAAAAGTGTAGCTATGTTTTGACAAAAGTATATTTTGCTTTACTTTCACTTTTATACAAATGACTAAGTTAAGTTTAGTATTATGTTCGCTACTAATAGATTGTCAAAGATACCAAGATACCATTTTGTAATATGGTATCCTAAACTTCAATAGAATTTGGGGAAAGATCCCAGCCATTACAGAGTTTTTTTTTTACATTTTTGTAAATCTTTGTGTGATCCGCAAAGATTTGTTTTGACACTGGGTGTGCTTTGTGTGTGGGAAATGCAATGATATTATAGAACTATAGATATGTTACGTTCATAGAAATTACGATTTAAATCCGTTCCGAGCTATTCCAAATTGCACACATTGACAAATGTCCGCAGCGCACGCATCCTTATCGCTCTAACGTCAAAACAATATCGCTTTCTCTTTCTTAACTTGAACATGGCGCATGGCGTCTGGCACGTGACTGCGCTCGACGCAGGCCACACGCAAACTAAACACAAGACGTCCCAATTGGGACGTATTTGAGTATTCACAGCGCGAGCGCTTATAACATATCTGCTTTTGTTTTTATATAATATCATTGGGGAAATGTATGTTTGTAAACACCCCCGCGACACAGGAGTTATTCCTAACGCGGGCACCGTTTAAAAAAAAATGCCTAAGGAAGTGTTATGCTGGGTCGATTACCCTATGGTAATCTAATATCTTTTACTGGTGGTAGAGCTCTTGTGAATGAGCTCGAGGGCGGCAGCACCACCGTCTCACCTTTAACCTGCCGCCAAATAGTAGTTCTTCCATTACTGTGTTCCGGTTTGGTGGTGAGATCAGGCCCTGAAATTACTGGCACTTGAGGCATAACACCGTAGTCCTCAGCTGCAGCGACGCATCTATAATCTGTTTTTGTGGATTGTTGATGTCCATGGGCTGTACTCCACTTACCATCAGGTGGACTACACGCTCGTTCGCTGTGGGCGTGGTATAAAAAAAAAATGTGTAAAACATATAAGTATTATTATACCTAATTGGAATATGCGTAATTAGGGAACAAAACATACTTGAATAAGTTATTGTGTTAGTACATTTTGAGTGCATAACACATAAACACATATGTGTTATGCACTCAAAATGTACTAAGCGCACTTATAATCTGAGTCATTGGCCTCAGTGACTTACCAATAGGTAGGCCAAGGTTAAAGTCTATTTCACTCTTGACTGTTTAGTACTTTATATCATTTATTTAAATCTATATGCATTTAAGAGTCTAAACTATTCAATTCAGTGTCCATTTGTATACAAGTATATGAAACAGATTTATTTGTTTATTACAGAATTTCAATAAAATGTAAAGGCTTCATTACTGTGATCAAATATGGATAGACGATATTAAATGTAATTGCAAGAGGTTGTAAATATGTCATCTTCTACTCTTTCCTTGAACCAAAGATTCTAGACGTGTTTGGTGTTCACTAACACCTGTCAAAACAATCTTTACATAAAAAAGAATTAACGTTTTCCAAAAAAAAAAACACTGAAATAATTTTATTGGTTCGGATATCATTATTTTCTCTTCGTTAGAAAAAGTTCTGTAGATTCGATATACGTATAAAAACTTGAGTACTTAATACTCAAGTTTTTATTGCACTCCACAATGTTAAAATGATACCATAAATAGGAATAGGATCAATCAAGAACCATGCCAGGCACGGCAAAAGTAGGCGAGAGGAATGTCGCCGTGTCGAATTTACCCCGTATAAAATAAGGATGATCTATCTAGAGAATATCAGAGAAAGAAGATATAGAACAGAACAAAGAGCTAGAAAACAATTACATATAAAAAAAATAATATCTCACAACTTACACACAACGCAATCGAGTCCAAACTTAGGCGTCGCAGGCAGGTACACTACCCACTCCGCCATCCGGTCGTCAAATGTTAAAGAAAATAACAGTAACATTGAGAGTCGTAGGAAATTCTATCTTCGAGTCAGGTTGCTATAGTTTACATAAACTGAAGTCTTTTGTGTAGACACTTGAGTTGTTGTTAGCTGTCAGTATTAATGTGGAATTAGTGAGTAACAGCGCAAACAATGTCCTCACTATGCCCTCACATGACAACAGTACAAAGGTTTGTCATAAATATTAAACCATTGTTATGATATTTTTAGTAAATACTTTATTGTTTTGAGTAAAAGGTGACTTTATTTTATTTCTACTAATTATAAAGAGTAAATTTTTTTTTGTTTGTTTGTTTGTACCCAACAATCTTTAAGATAGATAGATAGATAGATAGAATAAATTTTATTGCACAACAAAAAATAAGAGACAAAATCTATATATATAAAAGAAAGTCGTGTTAGTTACACCATTTATAACACAAGAACGGCTGAACCGATTTGGCTGAAAATTGGTGGGGAGGTAGCTTAGAACCGGGAGAAGGACATAGGATACTTTTAAAATATTTTCGAGGGCAACATTTTATCGAGGGCGAAGCCGCGCGGCGCAGCTAGTAGAACATAATTTAACATTAAGACATGTAGAATGGGCGGCCTTATCGCTAAAAAGCAATATCTTACAGGCAACCTTTGGATGGACAAATAGATAGTTAGACTGATATGGGGCAGTTTAAGGTGTAAGAGATGAGATAGAAGGTTCACTATAACTAATATTAACATAAATTTACAAATTTAATAGGTATCTAGGTACCTATTAAATTTGTAAACCCGGTAGGTACCTTTTAATCGAATAGACCGATCCTATCGAAAATTGGTGTGAGATAGCTCAAGACCCAAGAAACAATGTAGGTTACTTTTTATCGACTTACCACGCGGTTGGAGCTTAACGTAATTCTGTTAAGAATATGGACTTAAAGATTACTATTCCCAAAATATACGTTTGCTAAAATTTAACAATGAAATTGTCTAGTGAGGTAATATTGTTCGCAGCCCTAAATAACCTTAAACACATATAGAGCATCGGGCGTCAGTTTGACAGCTAATCAATAAGGGTGCGCCAAAGTTCACCTAAAGTTTCAACTCCGATAATTGGAAATCCGAAAATGTTCTTCCTAACATTTTTCATCCTAACAATTACAATTCCTAACTACTCTGTCACTAATGTTCATAATTCGAAGTATTCAACTTCCTAATGTCGGTAGCAATAAACATCTATTGTACTTTTATTAGTTTTCCTATATTTTTTCAGCATAACCATCTTTTACACTATTATTCAAAGTCATAATCTTTACTGTCTTAATCTTTAGCTTTTATTTTGTGTAATCTGATTGTTACACAAAATAAAAGCTATAGTTATAGCATAGGTCAATTATGGGTAAAGTAGTAGGTTAGGTTAGGTTAGAACTGCGACCATAACACAGCACGAGCCGAGCGAGCGAAGCGAGCGTGCCGCGGCAGCGGTCGGCGAGTGCTAGAATAAATCTGTTTTTAAAATAGGTGTAGTACTATTTTTACAAATTTGCAACAGTTCTTAAATATGTGCTCACTATGAAATATGTTAGTGAACATATTTTGGTGCACATTCAGTATATTTTGTGGAACAAAGGCAAAATTAGTTAAATTATATGGGAATAAATTGAAGCACTTTTAAATACCATCCATTATGTTTAGGGATATATGCGTTCTGATAAAAAAAAGTAGGAGTTTAAATGTATTTACATTAATGATATTAGTAATAACAATTTTCGGAAACATGAGTGTTATGAACAACACCGGTAGCACTACAAATGGTATGAATAAAAACTTTAGGATGAAAAATTTTAGGAAGAGTGATCATTCGGATTACAAATCGTTAGGAAGAACAATTTCGGGAAAAGAACTTTAGGTGAGCCAATATGGACCCAATCAATAAGGGTTAGGAATATTTCGTATATTCCTCATTACATTGGTCTGCAGTTTTGACACCCGTCCAAACAGCTCGCACCGTGATTTAAAATCATTTAATTAAGCGGTTGGAATTTCATCTTATCAGAAGTTTGACGATTCAAACAGATAATTAATATCTTAAATATAAATTATTTCAATTATTACGTATGTTACAGATCACTCAAATTCAATTCAATTAAGCATTTTTTAATACCGTGCAAGAATACAATACCTAATTAAGATAATCAACAAAGATATCACTTTAGTTGTAATACTTACAGATTAGGTGGACTTTGGCAGTTTCACAATCATTAATTCAATAATTAGATTACTAAGATCCGTCTACGAACATCAAATACTGTTAAATAACTGATATAAGTTGGCACAAGTTATACTTTACTGTGTGCAACAAGAAATTAAGAAAATAATAAGGTCGAAGTATATTATTTGTTTTGTAAGGTGTCTATTTGTAATGATGGTACACTTTTTAATGTAGACGGAAGTCTGTATGCGTTATCTGCTATTTGTTTGTAATGCAATAAACTTTTATCGTAAAAAAAACAGATTTTTATAAGTAGAACACGAAATACAAATGATAAATGAATCGGGGAAATTAATTATGTATCTACTTTGCTTTAATTGTCAATTTGATGTCGGAATATAATTTTATGAACTTATAAATATTATAAGTTCATAAAATTATAAAACTTATAAATAATTATATTCCACAGGATGTAAATGACAACGTAATAAGGCCGCTTACCATTGATTCAGAATCTGATGTTCCTAGGTGAAAAAAAAAGCAACAAATATATTTATTTTAAGACAACTAAAATAGAACACACATTTCGTGAGACACGTTTTACGTAAAAAAACTATTCATAAGACATAGACCGAGGTATACTACAAATAGGTTGCACCTTTAACATTTACTTTTCCTACAAAAATGAGGTTGATACAATCTCTTTTTAATATTGTTGATTAGGAAATTGTTGATAATTTTCCATAGGATCTCTTTCCAAAATATTTGGAGCTTTAATAGATAAGGGGATAACGTCATAGCAGGGACATGTTATCTGGTATTACATTAAACTTATATTAACACCGAAATCTAATGATACACAATGATAGAAAATGAAATTGATAATTGATAATTGAAATTGCTATTGTAAATCACTAGGAGTTTATTATTCGTCTTAAAGTTTGAATATAAGCATTTGCCATCTCAGATATAAAAATAATCTTAATTATTATTAACTAATTATTTACCAAATTCCCACGTTGTCGCAATGTGTGTGGGCGTGCTTGACTGACATACCTCTATAATGAACTGTAATGACCTGAAAATTAAGTATCCCCATGTGTTTGTAGTCTCGATTGTTGACATTGTCTTTCAAGCGTAGATCAAAGGATTGCTGTGCGTACAATCAATATTACAAATAAATAAATAAACAGTAATGAGTGTTCAGATCAATGAGCAAAGACGCACGTGTAAAAACTGTAGATGCTCCATAACATGTTTGTGTAATTAATAGACCGTACTGTATATGTGCCGTTGGGGCAAAAAAGTTATTGAATGGCGGCTACGAACTGGCTAACTCAGCGTGATGATGTAGCTACTAGCTAGATGGACGGACGATCTTGTCAAGATCGCGGGGAGTCGGCCGAAAACCGCGGGCTGTGGAAATTGATTGGTGAGGCCTATGTCCTGCAGTGGACGTCTCTAGGCTGATTTATTTTATTTTATTTTTATTTTATTTTATTGGAAGACCAACAGCAGGTTATAACATTTTATGATACTTAATAATATGTAACATATAGCTAATTATAGGTCTTCGCTGATAAATGATGATGATGACTGTACGTGTATCTACTAAGCGTACGGAACGCATATAAACTATAATAATAATATATGAACAACGAATTAATGACCTATCATAAAAAAATCGTTAAAATAGTATACATATATTGACGGCAGATAGCGATCTTGCTGTATCTCAGAATATTATCAATATGACTTTTTATATTAAAATGGTCAGAAAAAAGCTGCATCGTAGCTTTCGTCGGCCTATTACAAAAAATCATGATACGGCAATTATATTTTCCTAGTTTTTTAAACATTATCTACTATATGTATTTGGTGCCATTTTTTAGTAATGTAACACACTGCAGCTTGAGTCACCGTGATTATGAGTCTAGGCTAGTATTAAGCCATCTTTGGTTTAGGTAGGTACATTTACGATGTGCACAAGAGTCTATAATTAATATAGTATAACATTATTTTCTTGCTATCTATTATACGCCCACAGCGAACGAACGTGTAGTCCACCTGATGGTAAGTGGAGTACAGCCCATGGACATCAACAATCCACAAAAGCAGATTATAGATGCGTCGCTGCAGCTGAGGACTACGGTGTTATGCCTTATGTGCCAGTAATTTCAGGACCTGATCTCACCACCAAACCGGAACACAGTAATGGAAGCACTACTATTTGGCGGCAGGTTAAAGGTGAGACGGTGGTGCTATCTATGAACGTTTTCTGATATAATTACCGCTGCTGATGCGGTGGCGGGACAGTAAAATGTATCATAGAAATATCAGGCGCTCAGTCATGTCCATGTGGCTCGGTACACAAATCCGAGCACCAAATTTTTTATCAGGACTTTTTACCATTTTAACATATTTGTAAATATACGGTGAGTCATCTATTGGTTTGCAGGGCAAAACTTTGTTGTCGTAGCGAAGACTGATGACAATAGTAATACCATAAATTACACTTTTTAATTATGTAACCCACACATGCTTAACTAGTGTAGTCAGTCCTTTCTGAGACGTAGAAGATTTTGCCCTGCATACCTTATTGCTTGGCCCATAGGTAGTTCAAGTAAAATATAGTTGTGAAGTATATTTTTCATAACATACATCGAGTTTTAAGGGGTAAAAGGAATAAAACGAGTCGAATTTCACTGGTACAAATTTATTCGGTAAACTCATTTGGAATGAATCACTCGAGTCAGTCTCGAATTACAATTATGTCTCGAACACCCAATGTATATTTGTGAGATTCATAATATAATCTGTAAGTATACAATTATGTCAATTTTAGTAAGAGTACCTACCTACTAGCAACCTCGCCGCAAATACCTTTGAAAACATTTACAGACTTTAAACTATATTGGCTGTAAGGCGGAAGCTACACAGATATTTCTTTTTACAGACGAGCTTTCGGCGTGATTCACGCTGAAAGCCGTGTTTCCATACTCAAGTGATATTATTAAGTTTCATCTATTTATATAGACAAATCATATCTTAACACTAAAATGCATGTTTGTTCGTGTCCATTTGTCAAAATGGTAAATTTTAATCATTAAGTAAATTGAGTTACATACAAACTGATTTTTTTAACAATAATGTTTAAAGATGGTCGTCAACACACATGAGTTTTAGTGTGTTAGATATGATTTGACTATAATAATAGATAATAAAGTTGAGATATTTAAGATCCTGGCAAGAGGCGACCGTAGCTGGTGGGTTATAGCGATTGCCCGGTGTACAGAAAGTCGCAATAAGTTTATAATATTGTGTCCTAATCTGCATTTTATATTATTACACCCATTGTTAACTCACAAATTTTATATCGGGTGTTCCAGCGGAGGTGACGATTTTTTTGCTGATTCGTAAACTTGCCTTGGAGGTGACGATATGTAATAAAATTTAACTATAGCATCTGTTTCTATAAAACTCATTTTCAAATATCGAGAGCAGGCCACTAGTAAAGTTTAACTAAACAATTAAGTACATAAAAGTTAAGAACGGAGCTTTTTAAGCTTTACAAAGTTGTATTTAAGTTTGTATAAATGTAGACATTTCATTTTAAGTACTCTGTACGACCAGCGCATTAGTTTACAATAATATTATGGAAGTTTATTTGTATTGTATGTTGGCATTCATGTCATAATTGGCAAGTATTTAATATGAGTTTCCAAATTAGAGTACTTAGAAGTCCACTCTGGCACTAAAATTGTAACTTTAGAAGCTTTGAATGAAGGCTGTTTATAATTTTTATTTTTTATTTCTTTTTACCAAACGCTTCTATCTAAAAAAGCCTTCAAAAATTAAAAAAAAAACCTTCCATAAAGTTTCTTTCGCTTTGTCACCAAATTATATCTTATTATTTAATTTTAAATCACATTTAAACTTAACTTAACCTGTAACTTAAGTGTCAAACTAAGCTTAGTAAAAGAATAATTTATCTATTTATTATTACCTTATATTCTAAAAAGTATCCAAGACTGTTTAATAATACTAATAATTAAAATGGTTTAGGCAAGTCTGGCTATGTCGTCAAGAAATTAACAGATGAAATAAAATTATTATAAGAACATGATGTTTTTTTGGTAACTAGAAGAAAATAAAATTATAATTAAATTAAAAAAAGAAATTTTTTTAAATTAGAATACAGTGATAAAGATGTAATTACAATTAAATGATCAAACGTCCGAACAGATTTATTGATCTATTGTGTGTTCAATTATAGTCATAACCATAAAGTCAGATCTTAGTATTGTGATTGGAACATAATGTCATGTCATGCATTTATTAATCAGTTAAACACGACAACTTTTAGATGTATATTTTTTAGGAAGTTTTTCGTCTGCATCACATGAAATAGTACACCTAGTAAATAGTTACTTTTAAAAGAAGTCACACAAAATTAAATAACTAAAAGTAGTCGTGATACTCATCTATTCGACTAACTGAGTCACAAAAAGTAATATTTTAAATCATCTGAAGTGGGATTTTAACTTAAGAATAAAAAGACGACTTGTTTTTTGCAATATTCAGCGCAAAACAAGCTTGAAGTACGTATATCACTAATAGTCAAACCCCGTCTAATATTTATCTTTATCTAACCTGGAAATAATAAAATAAATCAATTTAGAGATAAAATTGTTTTATCTTGTGTTTCATTCCATAAATATCAAAATCCATGCTTCTTATAAACTACATGATATCGACACCACCAAATATCTAGGCGATAGCACTGAGGGGCCGTTCAAGTATTACGTAAGCACTATGGGGGGGGTGGGGGGGTCTTTGTTTTGCTTATTTTGGATGACATGGGGGGTAGGGGAGTCTAGATGATGATTACGTCATCGGTAGTTATTTACTTTTTTACACGAATGGCAACCCTCACATTGTCTATGCTTGAAAACGAAACGCATTTTTGGGGATTCCCGCACGCATACGTTTAAAAATACATTTTTATCTGAAAAATGTTTACGTAAGCATGGGGGGAGGGGGTAAAAGCTTTGCTTACTTTTGCTGACAAGGGGGATGGGGGGGGTAAATAATTGTAATAAATCTGCTTACGTAATATTTGAACGGCCCCTGACCAGCTGATTTTAATCGTCAAAAATGATGACTTTCTTAGTCCAGCATCATTACAATTTATCAGAAATGACATCTATAAATGTTACTTTTCAATAAATAACTTAACATGAAATAATTCTAAGCGACCGTTATAATCTAAGTTCTTGGACACGGCCACCGATCAATCTATACATTGCCTGTATAAGCTGCTCTCGCATTGCAAGGTAAACCTATACAACTCAAGCCCATCTTATACCAGACATGTATAAGTTGATGTGTAGCCATCTGCACTTCCTATCTCTTATTGAGCCTGTACCACAGTACTGCAGCTGTCAGTACATGCATAAGGATTCCTGTCGTGATGACCAGCGCCATGTTGCCGCCGATGTCGACATTTTCCATGTCCATCTCTTTGAGGAACGTCTTTGGTGTTATGTAGTGACAATATTCTGGAAAGAAGATAAATATTTGTAAGGTTAGCTTTAAGTATTTATAAGGTCTTTTTTTAATAGACTTAAAGTTACACACAAATTTGATAAGGTAAATCGACTCAATATGCATGCGTCTAGAAAGTTTTACGAAAACTCCCTTTTGCACTCGACTGGAGGGAAATCTCACCTAAATTAATATTGTGCACTACCAAGTGGTGAGTTTATTCTGGAGCTGACTGTTCATACTATTTCTACGCAATGTAGATATAGGTTATGTAACGCGTTGATGTCTTTTATAAGAAGTTAAATTTTTCGCGACCTTCAAGCTTTCTTTCGCGAGTTTATAACTACTTCTCGTGTTTAGCTTTTTGAAATATTTTTTAAATGATATTATCAAACAGTAGATAATTTAATTCTTCACAATTCAATTTCGGTTCAGTATTGCTTTTTATTTATTTGCTGTAATTGCTTTGAATATTGAACGATGACGATAACGTTCGGCTGGTGATGAATTAGCCCATTTTAGCGCACTTCTGGACATAGGCTTCATGTCTTATTTCGTAGAAAAATAAATTTTTGCAAAGTCTTACCGACCGAAAATGAAATTTTACCGTGTACTAGCTTTTATAATTGTTCAATTCCTTACCTTTAGAACAGTGCATCCTTGTTCTATTCATCCCGTAGACGGAATGCACAGCCACGTGGAAGCCTGCTCTGAAGTAGGAGATGTGATGCAGCCAGCGGAAGGAGTAAGGAGTGTCGGCCAGGGCGAGGCAGAAACCGAACACGGAGAACAGACATGCGAGGACTGGACCGATGAATACTGCGATCTGGAAGATGACATGGGGAATAGATATAATTCATGTATAGGTATTGTATATATAATTTATAATTAACTAGGGTGGGTAAAGAACTTTCACAATATTGGTTAAAGTTCTTAAACTTCTAAGTACATAAATCATTGGCAAAAGTTTATTCAATGAATGCTCCAAATTAAATAAATAAGTCCTAAGACAGAGGTTAAGTTATATAAAAAATAGAAAATTTTATTAATATTTGCATAGGAGAACTCAAAAGTAAAGCTTCTTTGGTAGTAAAGGAAGTAAATGTTGATTCAAAGTGTCGCATTTTTGCACTATTAATTGATGTTGCTTAAATCTAGTTAAATTTGGAGGAAATTTACTGTAAGGACAGCCCTAAAATGGGCTAAAAATATTATTTTTAAATTGCTTCGTACCCTGGTAGGCGTAGTAGAACCGATGAAGTATCCCCACCCCTGGGCACATAACGATGTTGCCACAATGGTGGCCAAGAACAGGGTTGCTCGCGTCGGCTCCAGGGGATTTTCAGTCAACCAATACGAAAGCACAACGTAGGATACGCATGATATCATCTGAAATTAAAGAAAATGTATCAAAACAAAATATAAAATATGCTTGATGAATTTTAATATAATGAGCACTATATAATCTGCAGTATTAAGGGCCTGTTTCACAAACAAATTGAATCGACAGCTTTTTCGATTTCATATTTGATTTGATTTGATTTTCTGATTCGGTAAAATAAAATTTACCTGACGGATATCTCTCACTTTGGATGACGATTGTGAAACAGGCTTTTAATCATCGATTAAAAAAAAGTAAGTCAATCTCTCACCTGAAAAGGTAACTCCACAGCTAATATCGACACAAGATAAGGTCCTAAATTGTACCATCGATTGAAGTATTCCCCTTTCAGTATGTCCATTTCGAGAGGAACTGGAAATAAAAGGAATAACATAATATAATTTATTGCTAAGCGTAATCTATAAAGTTAATACATAAGTAATGCTTCTCTCCTTTGAGTACACTCACAAAGCCAGAGGAGGACCGGCTGGCAACCCTGAATGTATGGCTAATCCGACCCTGCACTTTATCACCATTGTCATAGAACAAAGAGGAGCCATTGCTCTCCGATTTGCATGTATATTATATATTATTGTGGTCTAGTTTTATATCAATAGTTTAAAATAATCTGTATTTCAAACTGTAGGGACACAGTGCAACCGGCGCATAATGTATTTAAGTGGATCCTTAAGTTTAGTCGCCCGGTTCGCCAGTCGCCTTCCCGTATCGCTAGAGATAGGTCGTAGTTAAGTTAGAATTATGTAGTCAATAAGTTTATTATATAATATGAACTCTGGTACCAGTAAAATAAAACATTAGTATAGTGACCTATCGTATCTCTCATCAACATACCAATTATACACAACACATGAAGCACCCCCACACAAACTATTGATATAAAAGGAACTGTTGTTTCTTGAATCAATGTAGCAAAAGATTCAATGCCATCAATCACACTGTTATCGTCTAAATTCTTTATTGATAGCTATAATTCCTAATCCACATTTCATCGACTTTTATTTAATTAGATAAGAATCAGGTTTTGTGCTGAATATTTTAAAACAGCCAGCAGCGATAGCCGAGTGGGAGACCGTAGGACAGCAAAGTCTAAGGTAAGGGTTCGAACCCAGGGCACACATTTCTGTCAATAAATCGTTAAGAATATCAAACTCACTTAGATCAGCAATGCAATCTTAGATAAGCAACGTGAAAGTTTTAATTTTAAAAAAATGAATGCTACTATTATTGAATAGCAGCATAGTAAAATAAGGCAAGAGGGAGAGGTTTAAGATTGGATAAAATCGATTTATCTTGTGGTAGCTAATTGTTTTACTAGGTATCTCGTGTTAGCGCACGTGAATAGATATTATTTTACTTATTAAAATACTTATTAAGATAACGACCGGTAAACAGCCAGGTACCTAAGCATGTTGTGATTATAAATGAGTACGGTACTTAGACGAAATTAATCTATTTATATGTTTTATTTAGTAGTATTCGTTTTATATGTTTTTAAACTTTCGTGATTTGAGAACATTTTTCAAAAGTTAGACAACGGGTCTGAATCGCGTAATTATTATAAAGGTAAATAAATACCTATGCTCAACGTTATGCAGGTATTTATTTACCTTTATAATAATTACGCGATTCATACCCGTTGTCTAACTTTTGAAAAAAGTATTCGTTTTATACAGTTCGTTGGTAGAATGGATTAGCCGACGTCGA
Source organism: Hypena proboscidalis (assembly GCA_905147285.1). NCBI lineage: Eukaryota > Metazoa > Arthropoda > Insecta > Lepidoptera > Erebidae > Hypena > Hypena proboscidalis. The sequence continues at coordinate 8,473,202 of LR990132.1, forward strand.
TCAATGTATATTATACCAGTCGATCAAGCGTAATTAGATGGCATCATATTCAGGATATTTCTGTCATATTATGTAGGTACCTGGTAGATGGCATTCGGCTCAGTGCAAAGGCCGAATCACACTTGATATAACGTTAACGTACAAAAAACAGTGTTAGGTGACTAAGCAAAAAGTGTTACACAAAACGTGAAACAATCTATTGCGTCGCCTCGATCTGAACACCACCCTTAATGTAACATGTCACATCATAACTGTTTGCCTAAAACTGACACCGCAGGCATTGACCCACCGAGTATTCTGTTGTGGCGATGAGAAATCAGTACAAGAGTTACACAGCCGGCATACTCTTTACGGCCGTTAAAACACCCCCAGTGCGTCTGAAATGCAGACTTAGTTAGAAGAACCAGCAACGCTAGAAAATGGGGCATAATAACAGATCAGACCCAATGTGACTGCGGTACTCCCCAACAAACTATGCCTCAGCTGCTGGATTGCCCTAATTGCCCTTACAGCTGCTCCGTGCATGATATAAACGACGCTGCGAAATTGGTGTGGAAGCGCACGAACTGGGTGGGAGTAATATAAGGTGTACCATTTATACGTTGATGGACAGGCGTAATTGATTCATAACAGCACATGGCGTGCCATCGTCTCTGCCTAACCACGTTGAATAAAGGCGGATAATGTAGGAATGTTAGAACAAACAGATACTTACAAGAAAGCGTGACAGACATCTTGCCGGTGTAGACCACGAGGAGCATCGACCCGTACAAGTACACATAGTTGCCGAGCACGGAGTCCGCTTCGCTGCCTACTCCTGAGTAGAGGTAGCCGAAGATCAGAGCTATCACCACGTGCGCCGCCACTCGGTACATGAATAAAGACTACAAAAAAAAAAGAAATAAGTCTAGTTTGGCTTTGGTTTAAAACGGTTGTCTGTTCGCCACAGGTGGAGTGGCAATGTGGCACGTTTGTATTTTTGATCGTATTTTTATTACATAAGTACAGTGCAAGTTTATTTTATTTTTTTATTCAATTTAGGGCCAGTTAGATAAATTAAAATTACAGCTGTGTTCTTTTTTCAAGTGTAACTTGTAACACTTTGTAATTCGGTCAGGTTATAGGTCATATTTCATGGGTCGAATAACCCATCCGGCACCTCTGCAACTAGCACTTAGTCTTACAACTTTAAGTTAAGAGCGAAGTTAATAAGATGAATCATGTTACTATTCAAATCAAGAAATTTAACAATCACACTTATCTCGTTATGTTTAGGTCCCATGTGGGGGTGAGCCTATCGCCATCCACCGGGCAAATATTCAACTCCGTGCCACTATTGAAGATTTCTGGTCGGAAATGTCCCAAATACTATACTATTGCCCAGCTTTAACATTCCTAACTGCCTCTTTATATTATAAAACTTGTAGTGTTTACTTACATAGTTTCTCGTCGTCATTAAGTAGTTCCTGTACAACAAAATCCATGTTTGTCGGAGAAGGCCTGATTGTCTGTAGATATTCTTTGACAACTTATCTTGCTTGGGGCTGTTCATCAAATGATTTTTAGTTTTAAGGTCATAACTTATATCTGTAAACAAAAAGTGGTATGAATTAGAACATTATTACATTATATTATATATTATTAAATTAAAAAAAAAAACACTGTTTGTTGACCACAGATTGAAGATGAAAAATGGAATCAAGACATTTTTATTTCATAAAGGAAAAAAAAAGAATAAGATATCTTGCAAATATTATTATTTTATATTATATGGCCATACTTAAATGCTTTTTATTTTCATGATTAATATATTCCAGTTAAGCTGTCATGATGAATGGGTGACTACAGCACGTATTTAGAATATATTACGCCTACTGCATATAATGTCTATAGACTGAACATACCTAATGGGCTCGGTGAAGCAGGTATAGTAGGAATATGCTCTTCCCAACTTCCATTGCCCGCTGATTCCGGTTTGAACTGGCTTATGGTGTGTGCGGCTTTTACCAGGTCCACCTCGTACTCGCCTGATGCTACCTCCATTACTGTAAAGAATATGACGTAGTTCATTAATATGTTGATGATAAAAATAGAAAAGACGAAATTGTATTTTTTATGCTCTGCTGAAGTTATAAATAAGTAAGGACAACATGGCACAGGAGCTATGAGCCAAAAATATCTGATTCAGACTGTTTTGAGGACCCATTATAATATTATAGTGCAATTTTGAGATATTTCCCTTTGAAGCAATCTACTATAAGCTCTATTACACTCCAAACTAAATTGATTTATTTTGTTATTCGCTCTGTGCACATCACGCCATCTATACGCCGAACTATTCCGGGCTCTATCCTATATCTATTTTATACTAGGAATTAAAGAAATAGTAAATGCCATTGACGGAGCCGCAATTAGTTCAAATTTTTGGCCACCATGAGCGCGCCGATAGCATACGTCGCGCGGCGTCGCGGTCGCTTCAAGTAGGTCCGCGCACCCATCCAATAGAACATTTGTATTGATATAAAAAAGAACAGGAAAATTGCTCTAGAAACTTGATAAATACATACCAAGCATGGTAGTTCATTAAACAGTTTATAATTGCATGTAATTGTAATTATTCAACGCGTAAATAATAACGCTATCAAGCCGGGCAAGATTATAAGACCTGAGATCGTTTTAATTAAAATATCTTAGGTTATCCGTAACGATAATTATTATAAACAAGCGGATAATGCTTGTTATTTAATATTGATTACATTACGTAATAACAACATATTACCTAGTGACTTCATTGTGTTTCGAGTCTTTTTGGTTTTTAGTTAGTTTTTTAGTATACAACCATGATTGTAAAGTTTAATGGCTAAATACAGAAAAAGGGGTATTATTTTATTTTATCAAAAAAAAGTTTGAAAGATATTTAGCAGAATATTGAACAGGTTGCTTCAAATACCATTTTTTGCTGTTCCAGAAATTTAATTGAAATTTACTTACAAATAATTTGGCACTTTTCACCCACATTCAATTTAAACAAATCAACATCTACTGAAGTCATGTATAATTTTGAATAAACAATATTTCCATACAATGCTAGATCATAAACTCTCTGTACCAAAATTAAAAAAAAACAAAATTAAGCGCCAAAACATTTTGGAGTTCGTTTTTAGTCTCTCCGATTTTATATAATGATACGTATCAAAATCGAGTTCCAAAATGTCAAATTCAAAAATAATTAGACATTAGTGAATTTAACATTTTAGAGCTCGATTTTTGTCTCCCTGATTTTGGTATATAGTAAAAGTATTACATAACATTCATAGCATGAAGGTTTTGAAACATAAATGTGAGCAAAATGGCTACTTGAGGTAGGTAGCGGTTTATTTTATTATGTTTAGTGTGGTTTTACAATGTGTAACTTATACGAAACTCTCTATTGTTATTAAAATAGGCACTACTACTCTATGGTCATGATGAAAATAACCTCGCATGTGTCACAACAAATGACTTTTTATAACAGGTATTAATTGAGTCCTAGTATAATAGCTCTCTGAAAACAAATGACTTTCGTAGCAGATAAAGTGGTCTGGCCACCAATGAAACTTGTTTAAGACGATCTAAATGACTGCGAATCAAACATTTTACAAAACATTCAAGGCAACTAATCGCCCGATTTATTAACCTACTTCCGACATAAACGTTTGGTCACGTTAAGAAATGCCTCTTACCACTTTCGGACTGTAATCTGGACCCGAGAAGACCTCATATTCCTCATACACTTCTCCATATTATTAGATACTATTTTAAATAAACTACAGTAGGCATGATTATTGAAATACTTTACCTACTACACACACTGTGTACCTACTATTCAACCAGGAACTCACTTGTCAAGGTTGAAAATATACAGCATTATTTAATTTTCAAAAGTAGACCCGTTGTTTCCATTTATTTGCTTTTTGCTCTTTACATTAATTGCTTGAATTTAAATTTTGAGTATTTTATACAATATTGGTTAGGTTGATAAATTAAGAATTCAGCACGATTCGAACCTCGACCCTCCGGTTAAACGCCCCAGGTGCTTTGACAATTTAGCCATGGATTCGTATGCTGCCGGATTTGAAATTCGATTCAGAATCGAATATTACAAGTATTTAATTTTAACCTTGAAAAATAAATTGCCTGTTATTTTTTTTATTTAGAGGAACATATTTATTATTGTTTTTCTTCTTTCTTTATAATTACTTTAAACCTAATCACATCAGAGTATTTCAGATCTCAGTTATCTAAGAATTAATTATCATAATTGCTGTATAATTCATCAATTATAGCAGGTCAATGCCAATGCAAATTTCTTATTTAATTAGATTGTTTCTATTTTTATCTCGAATATATTAAACACCTTAGAATTATGATGTTCGAGAATCTAGAGCAACATCTAGGAAAGCTTATATATTGGAGCATAGGACCTCTCATCTTTAACGTCAAATGACTAGGTTGATATCTAAAATATATACAACGTTAAGGAAGAGATGGTCATCTCCACATTGGGGGAAGGCCAAACTGCACCATACAAGGAAGGACAGACGGAAGCAGAGGATATAGTATGGCAGTGGAAACCTTATGGGGAACTACGTATTTAAATTATGTATATACCTACTTGTATATTAATATTTAAAACATGTATTCTCTATTGTGTATCGTATAAGGAAACTGGTGTGTCAAAGTATTATTTCATTATGATTAATTTATAATTACCTTTACTTGGTTAAGTATGTTATATACTAAACCAACTTATTATGTTATTATACATAAGGTATGTATTATTTCATCGAGATGTTTATCAATATAGGCATTTTATGAACAACGATTTAATGGGCCATTGGGATGGAACAGTACCTACACCACTTTTAAAGAGTGTGTAAATTTTAATTTTACGGTACCTATTAATAAATTCACGCATGAACTAATGATTTGTGCATGTGTACGATGGAAAATCTATCATTCTCTAAACTTATTTCGCTTCTTGACAATTTCTATTGTCACGTTCGCGTCGTAAAGTTCCAAGGGTTTCAAGGATATACACGCCTGATGCATGGAAAATAAGGAAACGCATACTTAGAATATGATTCAGAAGGTTTACTTACAGAAATCAGCAGGGTTATGGTAAGCAGGACAGGTCAACCCAGCACTGGCTAGAGCTGGCACAAGCGCTGTCCTCGGCCCGGTAAACAGTGTTCTTCCTTGTTGCAAGCAGTACACTGTGTCGATCTTCTCAAAGATCAGCGCCGAAGGCTGGTGGATGGTGGCTATAAGGGTCCTTCCACCACGGGCCAGGTTGTTCAGTAGGGTAATGAGGGATGCTGAAGCCGATGAGTCCAAGCCACTGTAAAAAAAGCGAATGGGTGATCAGCAAGTCCCCTCTCAACGACTTAAAGATTGAGGAGTGAGTCCTATTTTAGAGTGTTTTTTTTTTGTTAGTATAGTTGTGTGTCTGGCTGTTGCTGATTCAAGGTAAAATACCTACCATACCTGTTGAAGTATGGTAGGACAGGACAATATATATTATATATAATATATTAGACACAATCAACCTAATGAACGCTGTGAATTTAGTTGTAAATTTTATTTAGTTTAGATGGCTAAATTAATTAAAATTCACAGCTTAGCTTTATATTTTCATTAATTGCAAAAATAGCGTATTTTTATCTATAGATTTTAAATGCTTAATATTATCTGCCGTCAATATATTTAAAAAATAGTCATTTTTGAGATAAAATTTCCTTTATTACAGCATATCTGTCTAGATTTATTGTAGCAGCCCCGTTATGTTAAGACGGAGTTGACACAAAATATCTTCTTGATGAGGTCCATTTTGCTTTAAAGTATGGTTCAAAAAACTTTAATGTTTCTTAAGGTCATTGATTTACTTTTCTTTTTTGGATTTTACGAGAGATCGAGATCCTGCCACAAACGAGTTCTTTCTGAATCAAAATTCTAGTTTATATTATGTGTAAGCTGTATTAGTCGTTTACGAGTGTGTATGTATGGGAAAAATTATGCAGTGTGGTAACTTAAAATTATTGATTAAAATTACTATAAAAGTTACTCAATAGTTAAATTTATAGTATTTTTTTTGTGAAATATATAAATAAAAACCGGCCAAGTGCGAGTTGGACTCGCGCACGTAGGGTTCCGTACCACTATACATCTAAATAAACGTTTTTTTAATTCTTTATTATATTGGAGTTGATTGATTGAAAGGTAAAATGCGGTTTACGATTTATAACGTATTAAAAAAAAACTAATTATTAGATCTCGTTCAAAACAATTTTCGGTGGCAGTTTGCATGGTAATGTACATCATATATTATTTTTACATTTATCATTCCCTAATTTTAGAAGTTACGCATACTATTCAGTTTAGAAAAAAATATATATTAGATACCTCAATATCATTTTTGAAGACCTATCCATAGATACCCACATGTATGGGTTTGATAAAAAAAAAATTGAGTTTAAGTTCTAAGTATGGGGACCCCAAAAATTTATTGTTTTTTTTTTATATTTTTGTATAAAAATCTTCAGCAATGAAGAATACGAAGAAGAAGAGATAAAAATCTTAATGCGGTTCACGGAATACATCTACTTATCAAGTTTCCACAGTATAGCTCTTATAGTTACGGAAAAAAGTGGCTGTGACATACGGACGGACAGACGGACGGACAGACATGACGAATCCATAAGGGTTCCGTTTTTTGCCATTTGGCTACGGAACCCTAAAAAAAACGGGCTTTAGAGTACAAGTATTTTTCTAGAAAAAGGCCTTAATATTAACAGCAGCCCTGAATCTAATACAAGTCCCACTGCTGGGCTCGGGCCTTTTGTCATAATGATAAGGGTTAGGCCAATAGTCTACCACGCTGGCCAAAAGCAGATTGGTAGGCTTCACATTACCCTCGAGCACTTTTTAGGCACTCTCAGGCATGCAGGTTTCCTCACGATGTTTTCCTTCACCGTTAGCGAGCGATAATTTATATACCAAATACATATCTTGGAAAAAACGTATCTTAACGAATATTGACAGAGGTGTGTGCTGTGCGTTCGAGCCCGAGACCTGTGACTTGGCTATCGCTGCTTGGATAAAGGCCTCAAGCTTAGATTTAAATAGCGATGTATTGTTAAGTTTGATGACAACCTATTAAATAATTAAGAATGATATTTTAGGCAATTTTTGGCTACGTTTAAACGGGGGCTTATTGTGTGATTTATCGCCTTGCCTCCTTTCCTGATTCTTATTCATATTCGTGTATATATTATGCAATATTAGTTAATCATCAAAATGATACACTGTTATATATGTGAACTTTTGTACATAAGAAACCACTTGAACTTAAACTGTATAAGGACAAACTTGTAACTTCAATGTCATGGTTACATTACAGTACTAGTACGTAAGTATAATATACTTACGTATTAATACTGTAATGTAACCATGACATTGAAGTTACAACATGGCTTATTATAAACATGAAAAACATGTAGAGTTAAAGAATTAGATAGGATAATTGAAATCCTGCTGGATACTCAATTTTTCAAACTTAATATTGTATAAATACAAAATGGCAAAGCTATATTTTACTTTAAAATATTACAAGGATATTTTAAGTGCCGGAAGCTTAGTAATAATTGTAGGTTTAGATATAGGTATATTTGAAACCAAGTACAGGTATGACATAAAACCTAATTTTGAAATATATGAAATTAAATTAATTAATTAATTAATTTCATGTAACTAGTTTCATAGTGTAAATGAAGCCAGTAACTGGTGTAAAGGTGTGGTAGAAAATATTAACGTCAATGATGATGAGTTTTTTAAACATTCCTAAAAATAATGTATATATCAAGTAAAACTTTACCCGTGGTTGCCTTCTCTCTAAACTTTTTAGAATTTTTAACAATATCTAAATAAAAATAGGTACTTAATCGAATGGCAACAGTTTTAAAAGATAGTCTATACTTCAACAGTATGAGTCTTGTAACAGAAAATGATAAGAATCTCGCTCTAATAAGGTTGAACATTTGAAGGTTTATCTTGTTAATTCATTACGATGGTACATCCATGGTATACATAAAACCCAAATTTTCCTCATGGCCCTGAGCGCGAACACTATGGAAATTGCGCTGTTTCGTTCATACTTGACCGAATTATAATGACAAACAATAAGCCATTGTTTGGCAACACAAATGACATAACGAGGTATATATATCTAATCACGAAATCTATCTATCTATGATGAGAGTCGCGTCAGTCCCTAGGAACAGTCATAGGTAGGTCACTTGTCACGTACCTACTATTGTGCGTAAAGTTTGGTCGTGTCTGTAATTAGATCCGGTAATTACTGGCTCACGAGGAAATGTGGTTTCCTCCAATTATATATGAAGAATCCTATGTGAAATCATCACTATAGTAAGGTATTTAAACTGATTGCGAAAGATAACTAATTTTATTAACAGATAAACCAAGAACGTTATAAATTTTCACACATAATTTTACCAAATAAAAAATTTTGTCGCTAAAATTGTTGGTGGAGAAATAAAATATTTGTCTCCTTAACAGATTTTATCGCAATCAACTACTACTACAGCCGTTTTTGATAGAAGTACATGTCTAAACAATAATTTTCTACCCACATTCATTCAACATTTAGCTAGATTTCGCGCACTGGCCCAGATTAAGCCTATACAAATAATGACAAAGCAAAAATGTTGACTCACGTGGTGGGCTCATCAAGGAACATGAGTGAGGGGTCAGAGAGCAATTCCAAGGCCACAGCAAGACGTCTCGTTTGACCACCAGACAAATCTCTGCAGAGAGTCTGCGATGTACCACTTAGACCCAACATTGCAAGGACTTCGTATACCTAGAAAAAAAACAATAATTAAAACAATATTATTAAAACCGACGTGAGGTGAAGACATTATTATTGAGAATACGGGTTACTCACGTTATTTTAGCCGGGATATGTAGCAGTGCGAGACGTCGCGCGACGGCGACGAAACGCGATTAATCGCTCAGTTGATGAATCTACGTACTAGATTCGAAACTAGTCGGCATATCCTGGCTAAAATAACGTGAGTAACCCGTATTCTCAATAATAATAATTAAAAGGTATAAATTAAACATATTGTGTGTTGAAGTTTAGGTAAGAGTTGTAAGTATGATTATGTGCACCAACGCATGTTTCTCGTAGCGTGACATTTTGATGCTTACATAATGATTTCCCAGTATGGTTAGGCTGCTGTTTATGGCATACACTTTAACATAAGGACGTATTACTATTAGCTTTTACTTTTCACAGCACACCCTGTGGCAAAATCACTATGTAGGATACTAATTGTACCATGTGTAGTGTAGGGTGTATCATGATTAGCGATAGCCGAGTGGGAGACCGTAGGACTGCGAAGTCAAAGGTCTCGGGTTCGAACCCACGACTCACAATCTTTAATCTCTTCCTCTTTCAAAAAATCGTTAAGATTCGTCTTTTCGAAGATATGTGTGTATTTATCATATAAATTATCTCTCGCTAACGGTGAAGGAAAACATCGTGAGGAAACCTGCATGCCTAAGAGTGCCTAAATAGTGCTCGAGGGTGTGTGAAGTCTACCAATCCGCACATGGCCAGCGTGGTAGACTATGGCCTAACCCTTCTTATCACGAGAAGAGGCCCGAGCCCAGAATTTATTATTATTTATATATTATTATTTATTTTTTATTTATGGTATAAAAAGCCAACACAATGTTATTTGCTGCCTATTCTTACCTTCTCTTTCCTTTCCTGAGGTTTAAAGTCAGCCAGTTTCAAAGCAGCTGCAAGAGACATGGCTTCGTATACAGTCAGGTGTTCCCGAAGGTCATCACGTTGGCGGATATACCGGGCACCACCGCGCCCCGTTGATTTGGATGCGCAGGCGCAGATGCCATTTACGAAGATCTCTCCCTTTGCTCCTTGCGTTCTGCAATGAAAATGTGGAATTTAAGAAAGACCTAAAAGAGCACGTTCAAGGTTTGTTCAATATGTTCGAATTCGGACTCGAATTCAGTAATGATTTGCTCATTATTTATATTTATTTACTCTACTGCAGATCTCTATAGAGAGTGGGATATCCTAACGGTTCGACAGACTTTAATTCTACGTATTGTTATATAAAAACACTTCGATCTCCACTTTGATAAGAATCTTCTAAAATAATGAAGAGGCAAGTCTGTCCTAATATTTTGGTCAAAAAATAATTTTCCCAAAATATTTCCTTTCTCGGTAATCATACTAATCATTAATATAATAAATTAAATATATTTCTCAATATTTACCCCAAAATTAAAACTATATGTAGCAAAATATTACAAAAATATTTAAAAACTATGAAACTATAAACAAACTGATTATCCGTTATAGATGTTCTCTCTCATAAGGCATTCATTCGCTCTTCGTTCGCACTTGCAATCACCATCATCTTCATACTTACACTCTCACCTCATACACTCATAATACACTTTCTCCACAACGGAGGCAACACACAATAATACATCGACGGTTGAATCATGCTTTTTGCTCATATTATTATTTATTTTTTTTTGTTTTCTATCAGGTGTTTGGTAGCTTTATTTTTATTTTTTGTTAATCAGAATTTTGCTGCCTTATTTTAACCGAGGTGAGGTACTGGTAACACAAATCTTATTTAAACCTACATCAGGCATCAGTATCATGTATCATGGGTGAAACTAAGACATTGCCGCTTCTTATATGATAATGATAATGATAATGATGATAGTGATAGTCTTATATGATAAGACCTATTAATTGTAAAGTAAAACCTATTGTGAAGAGAAAATTAACGTATTAATTATTAAAAAAAAAAATACAAGTTTAGTTTTTAGTCAGTGAGTATAGTCAGTTTCTAAGCAATGTATACAGTCCGAATATGCAACGTTGTTCGAAGACAAAAAATGATTGACTTGATATTGTTGGTCACCCATGTCAATATTACTCATTACCATAATAAATTCAAGTTTCTGAAAAATACCTCGTTTTGAAACGTGTCACCTAACGTGTCACAGGGTAACAAGTGAAGAATATTTAAATTAACCGATACAAAGGTCACACAAAGCAATTTGCACTAACAAAACGCAGAAAAGCAAAAAAGAATATATCTTATTACAAATACTTAGGTTCAACGTTCGACTACCAAGTTATTTTTTCGTCGAAAATCATTGTTCGTCTTTGTAAATTTCAAAACAGTTGTCAATGAATCATAAAATAACATGAGACACAATGACACAAATTATCTTGAGTGAATTGTATTTAATTTAAAGAGCTTGTTTGCCTGAACAAAAAAAAACTAGTGAGTTTTTCTCACATTTTCATGAATTTTTAATACTTGTAATATTTTAAAGCAAATTTTAGCTTTGCTATGCATTTATTTTATGTAATATTAAAGTTGAAAAATTAAGAATCCAGCAGGACTCGAACCTGCACCTCTTGGGTATACCCATTTATATTTATATTATTATTATACATATATTATTTAATATTACATAAAATAAATGCATAGCAAAGCTAAAATTTGCTTTAAAATATTACAAGTATTTGATAAAAAATGCGTCATCTCTTGACTGTAACAGTATTGATCTTAATTCAAACTTACAGTATGTGAATAGTACTTATTACATCACATAGATGGCGCTAAAACCAAATAAGGTTCGTCTAGCTAAAAGCTGGCACAAAAAGAGTTGAGAAATTTCGAGTCCGGCAGCATACGAATCCATAGCTGAATTGGCAAAGCACTTGGGGCGTATACCCAAGAGGTGCAGGTTCGAGTCCTGCTGGATTCTTAATTTTTCAACTTTAATATTACATAAAATAATTTTTAATACGTTTGGTATGTTTTCCTTAAGTGTGTTTTTATTTTGTTTTAGAAAAAACACATTAGGTTATGATTTTAATTATACAAACTAATAAAAACGAAGGAAAATTCGTGGAAAAACACATGGAAATGCATGATATTTAAATTTTGTTTGACCAAAACTTTGCCACAAGAACGGCATTATCGGTGGCGCTCCACAAGTCGTCTAAGGTACAGGTGGTGGGACATAAGGGACATGTAAGAAATTATTAACTAACACTCACGAAGCAAATGAGCTTTGAATGGTTAGTGTGACACTATAAATTAATCAAACACGAACAATGTAATGTTCAAAAAACTTTAACTTTGCTAATAGTATTATCACACTTAATGTTATCACATATTAAGATAATTTTTATGTATCCTTTAGGTATTGAATGTTGTTTTCAGTTACTGAATAGTAATCTGAATAGACAATACAATAATAAAAAAAGAAATTAATTAAAAGTTTTTAAAAATCAATAAAATTCAAGAAAAATAACGGATCTAATAAAATGTTGTTTTTTTTTGTTGAAATGATAGAGAATGTTTTTTTTTATAATTAGTGCTGGAGGCCAGTAGCATAAATATAATTATTATTATCATCGATAATATTAATCGGCTTACCACCTAATTTCGCTGTTTTGGCATTGTGGCCTTGACACAACTGATACGCTATCGGTTAATGAGCGGCTGTTGACATTGAACAACTCTATCTTTTGTTTTTACATTTTTCGTTTATACATTTCTAATAAGGTATAGGTGTAGTTGTAGTTGTTTCTTATTTATGTAATTTAGTTGTTTATCCATAAATATATTGTTTATTTGTGACACAAAAGAATATTACATGTAATTATTATTTTTTTCTGTTGTCACACTGCTACTTACTAACTCACTGGGTGCATCAAAATTATCAGCGCTGCGGTGCTTTTAGCGCTGCAGTATTGTGCTGAGATGCGTACCATTTCTGGCATTATGAATAAATAATATTCATAAATTATTTAGTTTTAGACGCTTTATAATGTGTTTTCTTATGCCAGAATAAATTATTTTTCTTTCTTTCTTTCTAATAATGACTTTTTTTAAATTTCATGGGCATCAGTTGGTAGAAGAAATAAATATTAAATATATAAAAAAATAATGTAGCAATACTAAACATAGCCCAGTATTTTATATGAAAGAATCGCGTGGTAGATTTTATTTATGATTAGTACAAGATAATTAATAATTAGGTAAATTACTTTAATGCCGCTTTCTACCATAAAATTGCGTTTACCGTTATAATTGCACACTTTCAGTGATGTTTAACGAGAGAAGTAGATACATGTTCTACAAAAGAACAATTGAATAAACATTTTTTCAATCAAACTCTTAAGAAATTGTCAAATTTTGAGATGCCGTTTTCTGAAGTCCTTTAAGATTGAAATATTATTGCTGAACATCATCCAGTTTAAGGCTTAGATAAGTTCCGACGATCTTTCGACCGGGATGCAAGTGAAAAAGGTTACTTACGAGTATCCAGCAAGAATGTTCAAGAGTGTAGTTTTGCCAGCTCCTGAGGGACCCATGATGGCCGTCAGCTGTCCTGCCTTGAAACATCCTGATACGTTGTGTAAGATCTGCTTATGTTCTGAAAGTAAAGAAAACTTATTGTTAGAATTGACAAACTATTATTACAATGCTATCATAGAATGTTTCATAATCGCCTTGTAACTTAACTCGTAGAATAAATCCATAACACAAACATTATAAATGGACGTGACGGTTGTGTTCGATTTCATGTTTATATATTCGATTAAGTTATAATTTATGTGACGGTTATCTCTTACCCAACGATTATGAAATAGGCCCTAAGCAATTTAATAGTTAAATAAGGCTTTCAAGATTAATAATCAAAATAATAAATCTCTGTTACTGCAGTCAAGAGCAAATTATTGCAATCATACATTTGGATTTACATATTGGCACATTTTATAAAAATATATGTTAATTTATTGATTTGACATAACAGTTATGTATATATTTACATAATTTGACAGTTTTACGTTTTGTTTTGAATAAGGATTGCAAATTTTTAAATCATTTTGGCGTGTTTTGTCATCATATTTCCTGTTTCTTTTTTATATTACCATTAATTTGTAGACAAGTGAATGCTCCGTCAAATAAAGGGTGGCAAGCATACGAGCGCGAGATAGATTTAGTCACGTATTTGTCATATTTTTATTTAGGGAAACATGACAAAAACCGGATGGTCAGTGTTAATTTCCACCGCTAATTATATATTGAGAAAACATTTACACAATATGTTAAGAAAACATTTTTAACACTAAAAAGAATACCGGTGAAAATCAATACCAACGAGCGACGCAGCGACGTCCAGAATGTATAATTTCAATAAATGCTGCTAGTTCGCATTAATACCATAGTCCATACTATTTTATGTCTCTACCTACTGATGTAGTGAGCAGCGATAGCCGAGTGGGAGACCGTAGGACTGCAAAGTCAAAGGTCTCGGGTTCGAACCCACGGCACACACCTCTGTCAATAAATCGGTAAGATTCGTCTTTTCGAAGATATGTGTGTATTTATCATATTATTATAAATTGTCGCTCGCTAACGGTGAAGGAAAACATCGTGAGGAAACCTGCATGCCTGAGAGTGTCTAAAAGAAATTGCTCGAGAGAGTGTGAAGTCTACCAATCCGCACTTGGTCAGCGTAGTAGCCTAACCCTTCTCATTATGACAAGAGGCCCGAGCCCAGCAGTGGGACATGTATTAGAAACAGGGCTGCTATAAGTATACAGATGATATAAATTATAAGGTGCTCGTTATCAACCAACCTCATAAAACGGTGTTGAAAATGTGTACTTGATGCTACCAACTTATTATCTGAGGAAGTAGACCGAGCAAATTACCGACAACGGTGTTTGTTAAATAAGAGCAAAAACATAGTTGCATTAAAAATCTATTTGGGTCAATGTACTTTTGCTGCGGTTAAGTTATTTATTTCATGTTTTAGCTGTAAAATTGTAACTAGTAAGGCCAGACGAGAGATAGATAGATAGATAGAGAAAACTTTATTTGCACATCAAATTTGTAACAAACATACAAAGAAATAGGTACTTAAAACAATAACGTACTAAGGGCGGCCTTTTCGCTTGACGCGATCTTTTCCAGGCAACCTTAGGATGGACATAATAGAATGGATATTTGCGGTAGTTTATTGCATTGGATTTGTTGTTTTTTTTTTTTCTTTTTAATTGCAACATTTTTAAATAGTATTTTATGTTTTGATAGTTGACCCGCCAGGCAATGCCCTGTCCTTCTAGTTAAATGACCCATTCACTCATAATCTCGTCTAAAGGCTGGCGTTCATTTTACTTTTACGTTTGTTCCCTTGGATTCTTTTTCACAATTTTTTTTTGACTATAACAACGTAGTGTTTGATATATTGTTTGCCAAAATGAATTATCTCATAGGTATCCCTTTTTTTTTTTATAGGTGGTGAAATGTACCTGACCGCATACCGCACCGTTCGGGGAGACGGTGCGGTTATGTGGGGCCCTCACCCACTAAAACACCACCGTGCGCCTACTCTCGCCTTATGGACGGGTCACCGGAACTATGACATACATCAGTGACCCGTTAAGCGTTTGCCATTGGGGCACCGTCTCTGGGTTGGGGCGACGTCCCGGCGCGACCAAAGGACGTCACTCTCGTCGCGGAAGACGCGGATGAAAGAACTTAACCCCGGTTCTTCCATCCACGTCTATACACTATGGCGGCATTAGTCGCGCGTAAGCGCGTCTGCGCCGCCCGGCTCGCCGGCGCGGCGACGAATCGGATCAGCGAGAACATCGTTCTCCCTCATCCGCTCCGCCGCCTCCTTCCGCGAGATTACGTCCTCGCAGAAGGATGCGACCGCGTCCCAACACCTCTCACTACGAACCATGGACTGTACCACGGCTGGCAGCTAACTATAGTTTTAGCACCCCTTACTCACTTATCACCAGTTTTTTAATATAATTTTTAAGATTGTTCAGAAAAAATACCATATGCAGCATATGAATCAAAATTTAAAAAAAAATGCTAATAGAGCCTTGTAATTTTGTACTAGATTTAATGTTAACAACTGTGTTTTAAATTAAATTTTACAAGAAACTGATTTATTCAACATCATGATGTAGCTGATAAATGAATTTAGTTCTGTTTTTTTAGTTACTATCCATTAAAGTGTGTTTTCAGCCATGTTTTAATGCTTAATAATTTATTTCAAAGTAGTTAGGCGGTAAATATGACAGTCATATAAGTAAATCATGGGAAATTTAGGCTTACAATTGATTTTGAAAACCGGAAATTCGTATCATGCCATTTACGAATTATAATGACACTTGATTGGATGTCATTACAATTTGAACGTCATCATGTAATTGTTCATAAATTGCTGACCTTTATGACAAAAAAAATATCAAAGTATATTGACCTACGGTTCTAAATTAATTTATGAAAATAGCAATCTTGCATGAATATTAAAGTGGGCAAAATGTGTATTTTGGTTAATAATAACACTGCATCACTGGTCAAGAGCTGCGTTGCTGATCGTGAGATCTCGGGTTCGATCCCAAGGCTGGGCAAAAGTGTTACTAGGGATTTTCCCTAAAATCTATATCGCACGGGATCTAAACGTTACGGTGAAGTGTGAGTGCATATACATGAGTGCCCTCTGGAAGCCGAGGGGTATGTATATGTTCACTTCATTTCAGGGTCTCTTTTGGATATAATATAAGTGTATACATTACAACGATACATTAAAAACTACAGCGTATGCAACATAAATCTGAGGGATTTTGAATAATAAGAATAAGAATAAGAATAAGAATACGTTTATTTGTCTTTAAAATACATAACGATTTTAAGTTGAATCCTTATACAATAGGGTAACCTAACTTAAATTACTCAAGTGATAAATCGATGAGATAGTATAAACAAATGAGATAGTTGTAGTACATATATATGTCATTAGTTATCTTATAGTTAATACTATATTTGCCGCACATCCGATTCATTGCAAGACGATAAGCGTACATACACAAACATTTTATCACAATACCTACTTTTTAACAACATAGCTGAAACATTACGATCAGACACCCATTGAATGCAGGCTTAAAATAGCAAAAAATTAAGTAAAATGAAATATAGTGTGCATAAGTGGGTATATTGAAAAAAATCCGTACCTATCATCGATCTATTGGTGTGGAATAGTGTGAATGTTGTTTACGTTCTCTGTGGCGCGTCATCATCTACTGATATTAACAAGGTGTTCATTAATTGGGATGATATTATGATTTGTTGTGTTTGTAATTTTTAGGTTGATTTATTTTTAGTTGAAAACGATTTCATGTTAAAATTAATTGTTATTATATTCTTTTTCTTTAGTTTAGTAAGTACTTTTGTTTAATATTTAAAGTACTTATTTTATAAAGTGAGATTTTAATTTATGTTTTAAATTATTAGGTTTTATTTCTTTTTTGAGATTATCTGGCAATCTATTTATGAGGTAGGGCATAATATAACATAGTTGGCTTTTATGTAGGTTTTCGAAGTTAGGTATATTACTAGTTTTTGGTGAGTTACATAGCGTGTTAATTTAGAGTGAGTGATAGTTATTTGTAAGTCGCTATTATAGAAATTTTCTATTAGTAAAGCATATTTTAACTTTTGTTTTAACTTTTCATGCTCTGGCATGACATATTATGATGATGATAAAAAAACAAGAAAATTGCGAGCTGCGAGCACTTTACAAATAATATATAATGAACATTAGTTTGTTTTTTATACAGAGTGTAAAGGACAGTGTACGGAAGCTGCTTGCTATGTTTCTGGTACCAGGAGCCATGCCGTAATGTCACGTTTAATTGTTTTAATAATAAATAAGTGCACTATGTACTTCCTTGTGTATTTAATTTAAGTCATGTGTGTGGATGATGCCAACGTACCTATGTATAAATAAAAGAAACAGCTTTCAGCTATAAAATAACAATTGGCAAAAATAAATAGAATCATTAAACACAACAGATTATGAGAAATAATGTCAAGAATAATTAATTATTATCGGTCAAAGAACAGGTGTAAACACAATGAGGCAATGGAAAAAAAAAGAATATCACTTGATAGTATTTCTGCAGGACTTCAAACTTGTGTAAAGTAAGTTTTTTCTTTAAGCGGTTTATGTAATATTAACTTGTATACCTGAAGATTTCTTATTTGAAATTATGATTTGAAAATGGCATAAACAAATAACAATGGGTAATTTTGGCGTTTTTATTTTCTTGTGGCCAGCAATCAGACGGCTTTTGTAGGTCTGTTAATTGCCCTATAATAAAAACAAATACATATTTTGTGCATCAACTATTATATATTTTTATTATATGTTGCAAATTAAAAAATTGTACCTTGTAGGACAAAAGTACAATTATTGTTATTTAAAAATGGAAAAGATATTGTCAAACCTTTGATCTATAATCGACTTAAGGCAATAATAGTTCTATAAAACTCATTATTACATTTGGTCCTTGGCCGCTAGAGGAAAGAAATACGCAAACCCGACAAGACTAGTCATTGTACTGAACATATTGTTTTTATTTATTGCATGCACGCATTTTTTACATACATTGACGCAAAGTCAGTAACAGAAAAACTGTATGTCATTATTATTTATTACAAATAAATAGTTATTTATTTTTTAGTTAATTGACTTTTGACACAAATTTTACGACAATGGCCAATTGATTTATGCAAATACGCAAACCCATGGATTCCTTTTTTCAAGTTATTTCCTAATAATTAAATATTTGTCCGCTTCTCGAATGATTAGGCAAAAATTTTAACAATGCTTTTTGGATGAATCATTACTGTAAGTGGTAATATTGTATCTATTTACCTTGTAGCTTAAATGTCAAATTAATTTGATGAAGAAGGAAAATTTTTATATTTCTGTAATAACACTATTAAATTTATTAATAGTAACCATGTAAGCAACCACTGACTGGCATAATGATTTTATAAAAAAAAACACGCCTACGGGGGGTAGGCCTAGAAGGGTGTAGCAGTGGTGTTAAAAAACCCACATTTCATCTGTTACGTTTAGGTCCAATGTGATAGGAAGTGATTCTAAACACATGTATTGTGGAATAAGATACATTAAGAAACATATTATTATGTACAAAACAATTACTTTACAATGAGCACATAATAGGAAAAAGTTTGAACAGTTCCAAACCAAATAATTTGAACTTCTTTCATTACTATAATTATTACATTAAACATCAACTTATAATTTAAATTTCTGCAGGGCTATTTACCACTTAGCCCTTTCTACGTAGTTAATAAAAAAGTCTGATTTAATTAAATGTGTTTCATTAATATTTTTTAAATCCTAAAACATTAATTAAAGTCAAAAATGCGAGTGCATGAAACAGCATTCTTGACTTAAAATTGTGTAGGATGAGTTTTGACTTATAAATATGAAAGAAATTAAGAAATAATAAAGATAAAGATATATTTATTTGCTTTAAACATGTTTTGTTTACAGAAAATCACTTTCTATAACAGTTGAATTGGTACAATGTTATGTATCAACATGTTTTGCCATGGAATTTAAATTAAAACTACACATTGTCAATATTGAGCATGCATCAGCAATCATGCAAGTAAAATTATACAATTATAACCAAGCAGCGCTTTAGCATAATGCAAATAATATAAAAAAAACATACGTAAAACAATTGCTTTCAAATGAAACTTTTTAATTATTGTAGTTAGTTTATTTGAAAATGTTATTCAATTAAAATAAAATAAATATGATCACTAAAAGTATCAAAATCATGATTTAATCAAATACTGATCTGACATCCACAGAAAAGACTGGTGTAGGTATATTTAATTTAGTAATTATTTGTAATAGTGTAGGTAATAATGTAATATAAGTGTATTCATTTTATTTTATGTAAAAACAGTGGTCAGTTCTGTTTTCTCAAAAACATTATAAAAGGTGATTTTCGTCATATCTTTATTCGTCATCTGTTTCGATACATACATAAATAATTATCGTACGATAGTCTAATTGAATGAAATGTATAGTGTCGCAATACTGTTGTAATTAACAAAAAATGTACATGGGTTGATTACATCATAGAATTTTTTCCAAACCCCTTTCGCAACTACAACCTTTTTCGCAATTCGTCTCAAGCAAGGAGTATTTCAGGGAAAAGAACTGCGAATAACCCGAAAGAGTGTCCGAAAGAGATGGTTAGTTATGGGTGATGACCGCGTTGATGCTCATAAAATCTTCTTTTCAAGATATACTGCCTTTAGGTAATATAGGTAGTTTATTTATCATTTGCCTTGAACGTCTGGTGAGTTGGTCAGTGACTGGCAGCTTTCCTCGGCCTATCGCAAATAATGTGCGTTTCGAAGGCTGTTCAAGTTCAATAGCATTGTTTATGTACCATATAATCTCTCCATCAAGGTAAGTCATCGAGAGAATTTTATAAAGGTTATCAATGTTTTGAGAAACTGATAGTAAGAATTATAATCGGCTGTAAAAGGGCAAACATAATTAATATATACATTAATTGTTTGTACGACTGTCTGATTCATCAACGCAGGGCCTAAGCTGCTGAGCCTAGAATCTTAAAATTTTGCACAAAGGCTCCTTATGAAAAATGCCACCCCTAAGGGGTAAAATAAGGGATGAAAGGTTGTTTCAAACTACATCATTTTTCAGTTTAAAGCACAAAATTTCGTTGATATACTTGATCTTCAATAAAAATAAATGAACTTCTAAAGCAAGGTTACTCTAAAAGTTATTCCTAAGAGTGTAATTTTTGGTTCTCAAGTAAATAGGAAGTTAACGTCGCAATAGATGGCGCCACAGAAACAGGGCAAGACGTTAGCTATAGGTAAAACCACTGGGTACAACGAATTCCACGCGAACTTTATTGTGAACAACAGCTAGTAAATTATATATGTCGATATCGAGACGTCTTTTATTATCTTTTATTGTATTACTAGACATTTAACGTAATGGAGTATGAGTTAATTTTAAACCTCTGTAGAAAGAAGAAGGAATTACTGAGGTACAGAAGGGTATTACTGAGGTACAGGCAAAGACTGCTAGCAGTTTTTATTATATTAATAGATATTATGGAAATACTAGAATTGTGTAGTACCACTATAAAGCTATGAAAATACATTATTATTTTAAAATACATTAAATCATTGTTATATTTAAGTAATGGATCTAACAAACGTCATACATTCGTTTAACTATTATCACCTTCATAAATCATACGCTTGACACCTAATTGCTCATTTTTCTCAACAAACGAGCGTTATGATAATCAAAATAAAACAAGCGTACTTATAATTGAATACAAAGTCATCGTCGCGATCACAAGGCTGGTCACGTTTCAGTTGTTCATCATAGAATTGAAATTTTACTTGCAAATTAGAGCCGCGGAACTATCGGTTGATTAAATGTTCTAACACACTATTCGATATAAATACTACTTTATATAAAACAGTTGAAAAGATATGGGACCGTTAGGATTTGAACCTGCGACCTTCTGCACACCGGGCCGTCGCTTTACCAACCAGCTACGGTTGCCTCTTTCCAGGACCCTTAATTTCTCAACTGTAAGTTACGTCATTTCGTGACGTATCCTACTTAAGAAAGGAACAAATGGATGAACGTGACGTCAACGTCGCAACCGTAGCTGGTTGGTAAAGCGACTGCCCGGTGTGCAGAAGGTCGTAGGTTCAAATCCTGCCGGTCCCATATCTTTTTCAACTGTTTCTAAGTATTATTTGCTAAGCATAGCTAAATGCTATAAAAATAATCTATAAATACTACATGTACGTAGATACTTTGTTGCTGACGGTAGTTGAAAGATGATTCAGTTTGTAACGTAAATCAGTCTCGTTCAAGGATAAAATAATTAAATAAGCGAACTAGAGCTGTTTCATGTACTCCATACGTCAACGGCACAAGGTTGACTGGATATTACTGAAAAATAATTTATTAGTATTCTGTTGGTGATAATTATAATGAATTATATAGGTATTTATAAGTAAAGAAGTAATATAGCTTTAGAAGTGACTGAACAATGTTTTTTTTAATCATCATGTTACTAAATTCAGAGACAAATAGAATTTTAAATGAATATTTAAATTTCGTGACGACTGAGTTCAAGCAAAATTTTCCAACCGTTAGTTTTATTATATTTAAATGTAACTGTTCAATAGAGGCGGTTGAAGTTTTTTTAGTACCACATTAACTAATATCTACTACTCCTTATGGTTGACTGGTAGAGATGCCTTAGGCATTAAGTCCGCCATTGTGATGTGCATAAAGTTATAAAAAAATAATAATATAATAATGATAGAAAAGTACCTCCTTTCTCCTTCTACCTATGCAGCGTCTCATCTGCAGTAGGATGTTCATTGCCTAAAATAATTATGAGGACGACTACCAAATTTATTTGGTTTAAACATTGTTCAAAGAACCCTTCTATATTACACAACTTATATTAACTCATGCCCTACAGTTTCACGCATCATAATCCGACACTTGCTTCCGACAAGGTGGTAAAAAAAAATCTGATTGTCTATATTCCGAAATTCTTATTAACATAATAACTGAATGAAATCGATCAGATCCTTTTCCTCTTCCACTATGACGTAATAGGCTATTTAATTAAATAATTGTCGATGCGATATCTACGGTATTAGATGTTTACTTAGCTATAAAAATATTGCAAATAAAATAACACTAATAATTATTGTTTAAAATTGTTTGTTTTGAATAGGCTTCAAAAGCCCTGGACTGATTTCGATGACAATTGGTATTTAGATAGTTCAAGAACCTAGGAAAACCAAAGGCTTCTTTTTATTGACGTATCTCGAAGCTAAAGGCGGATGGATTCAATGGAGATGTCACATCAAGTTTCAACAGTTAGTTTGGTAATGACCTTATGTGTTGTTCAGCCATGAAACTATTTTATCATGATATATACACAAAGTTTGATAAGTGTTAGAAAATAGTCAATTTAGTCATTAACGAGTGTATTTCAACGCGATTAATTATAAGAATTACCCAAGACTCAGGGTAGTTAAGTGAGCCAATTATAAAGTACCGGACTCTAAATTCTTCTTATGACCTAATTTTTCAGTATGCGAATGTTTCTGTTGAATTGACCAACCAATGAATAATTCAAAAAGATGTAGGTATCACAAGATAACGGACATGTTCTTCGTTAATCAATGACGTAAATCTATTTTTCTTCATGACAATTTTATTGATATTTAGTGATTATAAGAATCGACCCTGAGTATCTCGCCACTTTATGATAATATTGACTTTGACCTGATTTTGCGCAGGAATAATAAATTTCTTAGTTATTTCGCAATGGTCTTTGTTTGCTAATCATAAAATTCATTAATCACACAGTTCAATAGAAAGTTTATGAGTAATATTAAGTACAACGTTACCAGAGAAAGTAAGAAATGAACATCGAAACGATAGGTTATTTTAGCTTTCTGTCATTATTAGGATTCCTATACCACCGCATAATTTACTTCAACATGCAGTTGTACAAATAGGCCTCAATTTTTTAGAAATTCAGTGCAAAGCAAAACTGCTTGCTGTATACGCGTTATTACATTGGAGTGTCACGAGGAGAAAGGCTTGTTTACAGAATATACTTGTTGTGATCGGAAAACTTTCTTAACTAACTTTCGTAAATAATAAATAAATAAATAAATATCCCACAAAATTCACACAACGTCATCTAGTCCCAAACTAAGCACAGCTTGTACTAAGGGAACTAGCATAACTGATACTAATACGTATATACTTTTATTTTAGTAAATTATAACTTATTATACATAGTAACAACCAGACAAAGACAAACCTCTATGTTCAGGCACACACAGATTTGTCTTGAGCGGGAATCGAACCCGCGATCTCTTCGTAGCAGGCAGTTACACTACCGACTCCGCTATCCAGTAATACAAGGTTAATTGCAACTAAACGATATCCAGTAAAACTAAAGTTATTTTTCAGTAACTTCAAACTCTTTCTCTTAAGCTGACGAAAGGTTTGATGACAAAAAATGCGAGTTCATAAATTCCATATTTATTCGTCACTTTCTGATGGCGGTAAAACAAACGAGCTCGAGAGTGGAACCATCACCGCACTGCCACACCCTTTAAAGAACCACTTTTCGTATTATCCGAGCAAATCTACCGGGGCTAGTAACTCATCAATGAGTTAAAGCATCCTATAAAATTAAAATGATTGAGTATAGAAATAGCTACCAAATCTTCAATCGAATTTAAATAAGGTAATGAGGTGATGTATGTATCGATAGTTGTAGAATGTAATGATGTACATACAGTGTTGCATGCAATAGACAGCGATCATACCAAGTCTTTCAAAACCTGATGATTACGTATTAAGTTCTCGTTATCATAACCCGTAAATCTAGTAGTATAGAGGCTGAAATAAGGTTTATTTTACTGAATTGAAGGTCAAGTGTAAAACGGCAGTGACGTCAGACAACAGTATGTGAAAGATTGTATGGTTTGATAACTATAGAAAATGCTTGTCTGTTACTGAGTAAAATGCGATTATTTGGTAGTCACCTTATATACTCCTGATTTTTATTTAAAACTTCCGCCCACGTGTTAATCCTGGTATATCGACTTATCTAAGGGTAAAGAAAATTACCTGCGAACTTTTCTGAGACCTAAAATATATTCACAAAAAGATTAATAAAAAATAGCCGATCCGTTTTGTTTACTAACCAACACTAAGACACGAGATTTTTATAATAAAAAAAATAGGATGGCTTTAAGCAGTCAAGATGTTTTTTTTTACGACGAATTAGGGTTTGGTATCGACACGATGAAATATGATTGTTATTTTTAGCGCGTTTTGTACTGCTTCTATACATACAAAGTACTTAGCCATGCAAATAAATCTGCCAATAACCGATAATAAGAATAGATCTAATAAATAATGCATAGTGTGCAAAAACGTATTGACAGCTAGAACATTGTGCGTGTCTTATTGCTGTGCCATCCTCTTATGAACAAGGAAGTGATTAGCAAATAAGTCATACCTATATACTATATAATATGCTATATATGTATATATGACGCATGTCTACGAATACTACAACTGTCATGAAGATGTATAAAAGATGTATATAAACTCAATATTTATAGAATATTTTTGAGGCATGCTACATTCAGCTACATTTAATGTCTATGATATTGTGTAGCATATATGGAAGACGCTTCTGCTCTATAGGTATTTTTTTTTGAACCTATTGAATTACGATTACAGAAGATATTTAGCATCTTAGACATCAGTGCAGGGGCGTAGCTACCGCCATATATGCCGTAGCAATTATACTGGGCCCCCGGGCCTCAAGGGCACGCAACTGCTGAAAGAAGTTTTCAAAATTAAAACTGATAAAAAACGCCGGTCAGACACGTCACTATTATCCATAGAAGCAGAAACTTTAGAAGAACTAAAGTCATCATCAGCTATAAATGATTTAATAAATCAGTTTTCCGGCAAAAGGCAAGGAGTGTATATATAATTTGAATTGTTTGTAAATAATTTGGATAAAGTGACAGATAGATAATTATGATGAATAAATATTTCTATTAATTTTATGCAAACATATTTTTTCTTTTGTGAAAAATCTTTACTCTTCATATGGGTCCCCAAACAATTTTTTATACGGGGCCCCGCCAAGGCGCGCTACGCCACTGCATCTGTGACAGACCGGATGACAGACTATCTTTACATATATAAAGATACTGCGTCAATAATGTTTTTTACTGAAGTAAGCTAACCTTCACATCGCGCATTTCAATTTTCATTTTCAAAGAACTTGCATTTCAATTTTAAAAATGTACTAATCCAGTTTCCGAGATCCTAAGTTACGATAATAATCGACAGCACGAGTCATGCGAATTCTCGCTTAGATAAGAAGTTTGCCAAGAAAGTAGGACAATGGCGTAAGAGAGTAGACTTCCGTGACACAGAAGTAAAAATTACTACGTGTAATATTTTTGACGTTCGTAGATAAGTGTAGACTAAACAAACAGCACATTTATTGTAAGTGGGTCAGTAACTGCATCTTTTTTATCTGTTACTACTAGGTGTTGAATAAACATAGCTGATTATTTCTATATATTTGCAATCTAGTAATTCTTGTTGATAGAACGAAATATTTGCGATCTAAAGTACGAGTTTCATCAAAAGGCTATAATTTTTAAACGATTTCGAAAAAGGAGAAGGTTCTATATTTGATGCGTATATTTTTTTCTTGTTTGTCCAGCGATTTCTTCTTCATTTATGAACCGACGTTTGTTTACCAACAAACGAAAATAAAATAACTTAAAACTTGCTTTTCTATTTATATACAGAAACAAGAAGTTTATTTGTTATAATTTAAACAAACGTAGGATTTTAAAACAGGTTAATTTGGGGTGAACAACTTTACGGAGAATGAGTGAGGGATGCAGAATATTAAGGCACCACGGTCAATAATCTTACTTAAAAGGTATTGTTATTATATTATGTAAGCACGTGCATTAACCCTACCGTTGATACGGCTGGCTCTTGAAAAATAATTAAGACTTAAAGATAAAGATAAAAGATAAAAGATTTGACTGTCACAACTGCGATTTGAAATATTGATCGTGGTAAAATGCACACTTATACAACTATAATAAGATAGAATGATCCGTAAATGTATCCTGTGACATCAAATGATAAATTAAATTTCGTTCGTACTTTTACTTAAAATCATGATCACATGATTTGGACATCCCTGGGTAAAGTTATGTAATATTTTCCTTAAAAGGTCCAAATCTGATTTCGGCGCGTTTTTGTAAGGGACCGTCGCGTCGTAAAATGTGTGAAAGAAGCTTTTATCTTAAAGATTTTTTATTGCACGCGCATATACAATGTCCGATAATACAGGCTTCATAAAATTAATTAATTTTATTAAAAAAAAAAATACTTAAACTTAAAATTGGTTTTGTAATTTCTTGTTATAAAGCCATAGATACACATTATTTTTATAGCATTTAGCTATGCTCAGCAAATTATGCTAAGAAACAGTTGAAACATTTTTGGGACTGACTTGAACCTTGGTTTTGTTGTATTCAACAAAGCCTAAAACACAACCAACTTCACTACTTTTATTGTAGTTAAATTGATTAATTTTATTGTACCTATCGCATAAATACATGTCTACGTATACTTAGCAACGCGTCTCTTAGTTTATTTGAAATATGTCTTAGCGTGTGAACATATCTTTCTTAAAAAAAAAACTAAATGTGATATTTATTGCAAGCAAAGCCACACTTTACACACCATTATTAAAGCATAACGTCTCAGTAACTAAGATTGTTTGTAATAATACTCTATATCCCATAAGATAAGATCTTAAGTAGGACATATACAGCCATTATAACACACAGTACATCATACGTGTACTGATAGCCATCTGCGATGAGTATATTGACATCTTTACGTAAAATCGTTGGACATTATCGTTGATGTCATGTTTGCAGAATGGTCTTAACGTGACCCACATGAGGCACGTAAAATTGTTATGATCACAAACATCTGTCGCAATAACCTTAAGTAGTTACAACAAGCTATAAAACTTTGAAAAAACTGTTGCCCGACGACGAAAGTAGAATAAGCTCCTCTTTATTGTTGGTGACGGTTAAAATTTAGCCTATGTAATGAAAGCCAAGACATGGCAACAAACTGATTGACATCTTATTCATCAAAATATTTTGAATAGTTCATGCAAGCGCTACGAAGTTATTGAAAAAAAAAAACAAAAAGATTGCAGATAGCTCTTTTCATTTCTTTGATTAAAGTCATCCTTCTTGCGTTTTAGGGGCATAATAAATTCATAATCGCCAGTAATTGGGTAAAAAGAAAGATAATAAGCCTTTTATTTGGCATAAATAGTAACAGAACCACACCCCTTATATTTCGAGCCCTGCTCAAACAAATACTTAAAGGAAAGTTTCGCAATTGTAAGCTGTACAAGTTGGATAGTACATGCTACTTATGAAGCTATCTAATAGATACTTACAATATATCTACCGCTTTGGCCGGTATATACTGATTACTACTGATAAGTCAAATTAAGCACTTTTATCGAAGCGTCAAATACAAACAGTTTCGATGAGGTTTTTATGAAACGTACGTTCATCACTTTTTAGGGATAAAGGATCGAACTCTTCCTTTGAAGCTGGCCTTGATCTACTTACTAAATGTAAGACCCAGACGTCCATTAGAACTACTGCCGTGATTGTTGCGTTGTACTTGCGTCACGCATGACGTTGCTAAACCCGTTTGCTAGAACTTTCTTTCATGTGTCATTAGATAAATTACATAACTAGTCATTAGACTGATAGCTGTACACAACAAAAACACTACATACTTATTGTAATGACAAATTATTAAATTGTAAATCACTTTCTCGAAATATCTATATTCAAGCGAAATGGAAAGTTCTTACAATCATCGCAACAATTTTCAAATGAATTATTTATTATTGGTTTGAAGGTAGCAGGTAACATTATTTGCAGATCATTGATGACTGCAAAACGTACTGCTCGTTGGAACGGCTTGCAACTTGATGTTACGATTTGACTATGGCGTAGTTATCAACATTAAACGGCATTGTATTATATATTTTGACGTTTTTATGTTGATAGAGTCAAATTGTTCAGGTTAGGTCCAGTGGAGTTTTCGAGGAACTTATAATAATATATTTGTCTCACAAAAATGACAAAACAGTATGTTGATATTCCGAGACAGATATAACAACGTTTTGATTCTTACTACGTAAGAGTAAAATCAAGATGTCAGTAGAAGCTAGCCGTGCTAAAGGGGCTAATATGAAAAGCAAAAATACATTAACATTACGTTTGAAGAATATAAGGATTTGTAAGGCATAAAAAATAGGAGTATAACTGATCGCGAATGCAAATATAATGAAAATCCATACTGGGCTGTCATCGTCTGATAACGAACATGTGTATCTATCTTTGCCTATATATCACGTGATATTCATGTGTCTAAGAGTAGCGTTAGCATGATAATGTGATGATAGAAGCTATTTATTAGAATAAACATAAACATGCATGTAATATGTAAAAACTATCGAAAAAAACATCTATTGAAGATTAATTTGATCCAATTTGAAAAAGCGCTGTGATTGCTTGATTCAGTGAGATTGGGGATGTTTTGTTGATTTCCTATTCCAAGTGATAGTTACTAAATATTTTTTGAAATAACTGCACGTAAATAAATGAATACATTCATTCAGTATAATAATTATTCTAGGATAAGTTTAGGATAGTTCCTTTTGTGCAATGTGAAGGTTTTTTAGTCCTTTTTAGAAGACGCACGCACGTATGTTATGATAAAATTTCTTCCAATTATGTTTCGAATACTATTAATTACTAACAATTTCAATATATTGTTCAGTAATTATAATCAAAGTAAATTATCAGTAAGTAACATTTTAACATCGTTTGCGTGACAGTAAAGGTCGTTTCAGACGATAAGATAATAAACGTATGAACTAGGAAATATGTACTTTTAATCGGAAGGGCAGGGTTTTGTAAATATGTTATCTAGCAGGCAAGGCGAATTCCAAACAAAGTACTATGAAATTGAAACTACCGCATTTGATTTGTAATTATCAGCTGATACTTCTTATTACCTCATTACAGAAATGTCAAACATGCAGTAATTATTTAACTACAATAATACTTCAACTTTATAATCTTTGATTTCGTGTAGACAATACTTTTTTTGGAGTTAAGACTTCTTAATTTATAATAACATATTGTAGCCTTAATCGCGTAAATATTTTTAAAGGGGTAAAATACCTCTTTTGCTCGACAGTTTCGATCGAATCACACCGATCGTGGTCACGAGCCGACTGGTAAAGGCTCAGCGTCGTCTCCGCATAAGACCCGTATCTACAATAATATAATAATGTATACAAATCGCAAAAGTTTAAAATTCATAAATAATTACTTCAATATATAAATACCAATTATAAAAACTGTGAAATTAAAATATATTTACATGCAAGAGTACTTTTGTAAGAAGTAGGATTTGTGTGTGTATGTTTATGTTTTTTTTATGTTTTTCTTGTATTTATCTCAACAAGTCATAAACTAATAAGACGATGACTTCAACCCCTATTCAAAGATACACAATGCAAATTGAATGTCGTTTTTGTAAGAAAATAATGATGCCATTTTTGATGATGAAGTAGTTTTTTTTATGTCGTTTTTGTATTATTTTTTGTGGGAAGTATACAAAAAGAAAAGTCAACAGTACGCATAATGACTTTATTATTACTGAGCTATTAGATACTAATCATCTTATTACAATGTAGGATTAAGTTAAATCCGTAGAATGAAGTATCATGTAATTAATATAATTATTTGTGACAATGTGAAATTACCCTACAAGTAACTATTCGCTTGCTATACAAACAGCCAAATATTATACCAGCAAATTGGTTAATTAAAATTATGTGAATTCATAAGTTGATAACCACTATACGCAAGATAATCGCAGTCTATTTGATTTCAATTTAAAATATATATGGTGGTAGAGCTCTAGTGACCGAGTTCGAGAGCGATTTTAATTTCTGTACTTATTAATGTAGACGCTGTGGTCTCCTCTAAATCAGGTAACACTTTGCTTTATTATTGTGAATGTAATTATTATGAATGCCTAGTGTATTTTTTTTTGGAGACCTATAAACAAATAAATAAATAAAAACTACCGTCTCACCCTTAACCTGCCGCCAAATAGAAGTGCTTCCATTACTATGTGCTGTTTTGGTGGTGAGATCAGGCCCTGAAATTACTTGCACATGCATGAGGCATAACAACATAGTCCACAGATGAAGCAGCGTATCTTCTTCTTTTGTGGAATGTCTATGGGCTTTACTTACCACTTACCATCAGGTAGGCTATACGTCCGTTCACCACATTAGGTCGTATAAAAAATATATATAAAAATATCTAAGTGATTACCATTCTAGAACCATTTTTTGAGGTTACGCTTTATGAATACCTTGATCATGAACCGATGGCAAATAACATGTTGAATATGCCTGAAGACTAATTATGTGTACTAATTAGTTCAAGAAAAAACATTAGGCATTCTTAAGACGCAAGAACACGAGATGAAGAGATCATGTTAAGTACCTACTTAATCGGACTAAGGATTGTTTACCTATCATTATTTTAGGATTATGCAAAAAAAAACTAAAACAACAAAGCTTATTGAAGTAATATAATGCAAGAGACAAAGTCATAATAACTCATAATATGCCATACTTAATAATGACTTTTACACTATACATTTTTTGTCAAGAGACAGGTGTTTTTGTCAATATATACGTGAAAGGACAGATTCATTGCCATTATGTAAGAAAACAACAGGTATGCTTAAATCTGAAAAATTCCGCCATATTTGTGCCGCGTTCTATGAAAATGTGACGTCGAATTCATACGTTCCCGGCACACGATACTCTACTGTTATCGTAACGAGCAGACCATACCTACTCCTATTAGATCATCCACATTACATATACATTCGCAAACTGTTCTAGATCAGTCGGTTCATCTGATTCAGCGGATACAATGTGATGTGTGATGTACACGTGTAAAATACTTGACGCTGATTAAGCAATTCATAAAATAATGCTAGAATAAACAGACGCGGGTTCAAAGAGTGAAAGTCTATTATGCTTTAGTTTTATCACAGTAAACGTCATTACATTGCTTCACTATTGTTATTTATAAGAATAATGTATTAAAGAAAGTTTAAGAAATTCTAGTTAATTTAAAAGAAAAAGTGATGTGAGAAAGATTATTACTAAAGAACATTTTTCAAAAATTAGACAGCGGGTCTAAATCACGCAATTAATAAAAGATAAATAAAGTCGGCTGGTGACCACGAATGATGCAAGTCATTTCGAAACGTCGAGCATAGGTATTTATTTACCTATATAACAATTACGCGATTTAGACCAGTTGTCTATTTTTTGAAAAAAGTGCCTCAGTAAAAATCTACTACCGTGGCCGTGTTTGCTAAACAAGTTGAGGCTTAGCTCTCGTAAATAGTTGTTCATACATTTAGCGACCGAATTATTATATAACGAACGTAGGAATTATCATAATGATACATGTATACTTAACATTAAATTTCCATTTGGGATATCCGAGACGTAGCGTCGTCACAATACATGCTTTTGTTGCGTATGGTACCTGTTTTGTTTGTTTTTGGCATAAATGCGTGCCAGTCATAGATTCTATGGAATTGACTTATCGGGTGATCTGGACTAAATACAAAGAGCAATAATTTGATTTAAAAAGGGTAGTATTTAAACGCAAATCATAAAATATCCTTTTTCTATGCAATTAAATACCGAATTCCCATCAAAATTACTGATTGCACAACAAAATATTCAACTCAAAATATCACTAAACACACTACAATTTATTTTCCCAGCGCACAGCAATTTTTCCTAAAGCAAAAGCTTTTTTATCAATGCACAGCTAATAATCTTAATGCACATTATACATGTTAACTCTTTTTCTTTTAAATATAGCTTCTATTTTTATAATATTTACAGCAGTTTTTCTAAATCAAACAACATTTTATTAGTCACAGTCATCTTATTATTTATTAATTATCACATAATGAGATCAGCAAAAAAAATATAAAATTAGATACAAAATTGTAATTTATTGAATTATTAAAGCGGGTCTTGCTTTCGCGGGGCGTCCACGCTTCCTTTTTTGCCCAATAGGCACATTTTTAGCTTCTGCAGGTGGCGCCACGTACTGTCGTCTGTTACGATCTATGATAATAAGAAATTGGTAGGTAGTATAATATTATTTTCTTTAGTGGGTGGATTCAAAAAGGGATCGGAGTATCACACAGATTGATTCTAGCTATGTTATGGTCGCAGTTCTAACCTAACCTAACCTACTACTTTACCCATTATTGACCTATGCCATAACTTTTTTAAAGATTTTCAGTTAAGTTGTTCTGCTTTTAGAAATAATGCGATGTAAAAGGATTTTTTTGTTATAATAATCAATAAATTTGCCGAGCATGACTTCTTGAAAATTATGACAAATATGATGAACAGATTTTGTTTTACTTACTGGTTAATATGCGACTGGGATAGTTATTTTGCTATGAAATTTGGTAAATTTGATGTGCAGTTAGTATTTATGCTATGCATGTAGTATTTTTGTACAAAAATAAATTTAACTGTATTGCATTATGAGGAAAAAAGGAATGTCATATTGATGTGTAATTTCGAATTATCTGCAGTTTGAGTTTTGTTAAACATTTGGTTTATCTGTAGTGAAGTAAATTATTTGATGTAAAAAAGAATATAAATGATGAGTATGTATTGATAGGCGATTATTTATTTGATATGCAATTTAAAATATCCCATTTAAATATAGATTTCTCTACTACAAAGTGTCTCATCTATACATATGTATAAATAATGTTTTTGAAGACGGCTATGCACTGTTTGTTCGAACTGCAATTGATTTAAATAAAATTACCTTGGAAGATAATTATTAGAATGTGTTCCATGTACAGTGATGTTTGCAAATATTTTTATGGGATTTACCATTTGACATTATGTTAAAAGCCTCCTAGATATTGCGTTAACATTCTGTACTAATTCTCAAGTCACGCACGACAACACAATATGTCCATGTTTTTTTTGGTCTTGGCCTCGTTGCTCTAGTGGTTAACGAATGCGCTTCTCACCGCGAAGTCCCGAGTTCGATACCCGAGTCGGACAAAAGTGTTTTTTGAGAATTTTCCGTCAGGATATTGTGCATAACAGCACGGAGTAGGAATTGTGCCCAGTGGATGGCGAACATATCACATAGGATATAAACATAACAGGTGAAGTGTAGGTGTAATACACCATTGTTGTTGTGTGTTGACTCGAAGTTCAGCCTACAGATATAAATCAAGATGTTTAAAACCGTGCGTTGATATAAAAACTTTATCAATAACGTGTATGCTATTTCATTCATCAGTTGAATAAACATTCCTATAGAATAATTGCAGACAATAGGATGCGCCAAGCGCCGATGAGACCAATTGATTTATTTTCATCAGCGCAATTGGACAAGCGCCAACATCAGTATCTTAGTCATTTCAATTGGAATACAGCATCGACTTTGCCTGTGGAGCATAACGAACGAGATTTTGTCACGTTTTGGTCATATTTTTATCGGGAAACATGACAAAAATTAAACAAAATCTCTCGCTCGTTAAGTTGACTGGCTCCTAATGTCAATAATAATTACAAAAAAAACGAATACAAAAATAAATCTTATGTTCAACGTCTCGGCTCATCTGTGTATAACTTGTAAGTGTACAGTGTTGTACTTGTAAGAGTACAGTAAACGGCCTTAAGGTGTCTATATTTAAATAATTATCCCCGTAACCGTTGATAAGTTGTACCTTCCAGCATCAGCTCAGAGCATGCATTACTGACTGCTAGATGTAAATATCTCGATTTCTCTAGGATTCCATCATCAGATCGTGACTTGATGAGAATAGGATCACATGACAAGGATACTCTTTGAGACGAAAAAAAGAATTTCTCAAATTGGCTTTGGCGTTTTCGAATAATTTGCGAACAAACATTATAAAATAAGAAAATGAATAAAAAATACAATCTAGTTGAGAACCTACTCTTTTTCTTGAAGTCGGTTAAAAGGGTTTAAAAGGGTTTTATGTGGGTACATAATTAGGCTGTTTTTTTTTCAGCCGAAGAAAAATAAACGCTCGAACAAACAATTTTTTTCATTATAAATACAATTCTCATGATTAAATCTTTTGAGTATTTTTTTTTCCTAATAAGATAATGAGTTATATCTCTCAAATATAAACAATTAAAATATGCACTTTGCGTTGTGCACATGTCAATGACACAAGCACGTGTAAATAAACAACAAATGGTAGGTATTTAAAATTGATTACCGATTTCTCGTCATGACGTTTGTAGGTAATACCTAATTAATTAATATCTTTTAACATCGACTGAAAAGTTAATTTTCGTTTCATAACTTGGTCTAAATAAATAAATAAATAAATAAATATTTCACAACTCACACACAACGCCATCTAGTCCCAAACTAAGCAGAGCTTGTACTATGGGTACTAGAATAACTGATACTAATACATATATACTTTTCTTTTGTAAATACATACATATTATACATAGAAACACCCAGACTAAGACAAACCCCCATGTTCATGCACACAACGATTTGTCTTAAGTGGGAATCGAACCCAGGACCTCGGCGTCGCAGGCAGGTACACTACCCACTCCGCCATCCGGTCGTCAAATATTTATTGAGTACGATATTGTATACTTTTAAAATCTCACGTCACATTATAAATATTATAGTCATTTCTTAACTGCATTAATGTTGTGAATATCGTAATCGGCATTATGATGAAACAACGATTGTGAATGTGATTTAAATCAACCATTGTTATAAAACAATATAAACAATACCTGAACTGCTTTTTTATGACTGCTGTTTACTGAATGGTAAGTGGAGTACAGCCTGTGGACATCAACAATACACATAAGCAGATTGTAGATGCGTGGCTGCAGCTGAGGACTACGGTATGCCTCAGTAATTTCAGAGCCTGATCGCACCACCAAACCGGAACACAGTAATACAAGCACCACTCTTTAGCGTCAGGTTAAAGGTGAGACGTTGGTGCTGCCGCCCTCGAGCTCGTTCACAAGAGCTCTACCACCAAAGAAAAGTAGTTATAAGAGATAGATTTAAGTCAGCTGAGTAAATTCTAGATCTTGTTTGGTTCTTATGTCACGCGTTAATTAAAACAAAGAAACGGATAATATTGCTCTTCATTTCTACACGTGGTAACAATGCCATCTCTATTAATTTAAGTTTTAAGTTTTGTTTTAATCGGTCACTTGAGTGATTAAAGTTAGGTACAGAAAATCAGATCGTATGTACCAGTAACGTTAGGAGAGGAAGTAAGTGTTTAATGAAGATTTCATTCTTTGATAACATAGATTTAAGACACCTGAATAAATAGTCTTTATACAAGCGCTTTATGTAGAGTGAAACGAAAAACCAATCATGCACACAGGAGAAATTACCCCGCGCCACTTCTCCGACACGCAATCAAACATTAATCTATCAAAGTGGCTTCACTTGCGTGCGTGTTCTCGGTTTCTATGGGTACTATTTCTATGTTTGATAAAGATATTAATGAACGAGCGGAATGAAAACCCTACCTATCACCTTCTACAATACGTGATATGATATCAAAACGAATTAAACTACAAAAGCTGTCGTCGGATATGAGGAAGCAGGTAAAGATTCAGTAATTCTTTTAAGCCCGATGAAATGGAATAAGAACCATGTTGCTATTTTTGGACATTACGGGGGTCGACAACCGCTGTTCGTATCAGTGAGCAAGGTCTTTTATTTGGATTGGATTATTAAAACCCTTATCCTGATCACCGTCATTAAAAATATATAACCTTGACCTTGAAGGGTCCC
This sequence comes from Hypena proboscidalis, assembly GCA_905147285.1. Lineage (NCBI taxonomy): Eukaryota > Metazoa > Arthropoda > Insecta > Lepidoptera > Erebidae > Hypena > Hypena proboscidalis. The sequence continues at coordinate 8,509,885 of LR990132.1, forward strand.
TAACCAGAAAGCTTCCTAATTTGAAATTATTGACAGGTACCCATCGCTTTAATAAAGAATATAATAAAAAAGGAAACAACATTTAATTTAAATAACACAGTTGTCAGGCAAATCTACAGATTTGGCAAATTTTGGTGATTACATACAGCTAGGCTCCAGAGACAGCCAACTACAATATATCCATATTTGTTAAGTTATTATAGCCGTAGTATCAGTACACGTCCATAGTAGGAAACCTCTAAACTGACTGGTAATTAATTACTTCAAACTTGTAAATCTTTAGAAGATCTTTGAAGTTTGCCCAAGCCAAATTTTAATTATTTCTTCAAAATATTTATTAGGACCTCTATTTATAAATTTTATACCTCAAAGGTATAAGGTATCAAGGTACCAAGGTATCAAAGAGGTAGTTATCAAAATAATATATTTCTCATGCTGGCACTTATTCATAATTATTTTAATAAATTAGGTTTTGTAAAAAACAGGTTCATCAAACACATTTAAGTATCGATTCCCAAACCTCAACCTGAACAAAAAATATTCTCCATATTAATAAATACAACTTAATATCCATAAATAAATAAAAAATGTGTTTCATTTTCCTTGAGCTGATGAACTAAAATTTAAATTTTCAAGGTCATCTTATCGCAGTTGAGGGTATGAACTTTACTGCCTGCCTAACTAAGGATTAAGGATCACAATTATCAATTGAATCAGAATTGAATTGGTGGTACCCCGGATGTAGTTAAAAAGGGATTTTGGAATTCTGTATAACTTATTAAATCATTTAATAAAGGTTATTTTTTTTTTGCAGCGTTGTTTACTTCTCAAATCTAATATCTAACATATCTTGCCTGATTTGATCAGAGTATATTTTTTCCTACTGAGAGCTTGAAAACATTTAGGCTAGAAATTTGTTGCGAAATCCTAATCGGTCGTAAACCGCATTTCTACGTGAGACGAATCTTGCGCTATGAAATGTATGTATACACCTATTATTTTTAAGGAACTAATGTCACGATCGATTGACTCGATTACTTATCACATAGTATGAAACAAAATCGTTACCCGTCTGTCTGTCTGTTCTTATTATGCTTAGAACTTTAAAACTACGCAACGGATTTTGATGCGGTTTTGAATTGTTAAAAATATTGATAACGAAGGTTTTTATGTATAGAACATGCATATTTACTACATAGTACCAGGGCGGATGGCAAGTTTTATTACGAATGCGACAATTTGTGAGTATCGATGTATGTTTGTTAATGTTATTACACCGATATCGATTGATGTCGATCGATGCATTTGACGTTTAAAGAGCCAATTAACATCTACCGACGTCGCGCCGATTGATTTCAGTGTAAATTAATTTATTCAATTTAGTAACATCCTTACTCTTTCACGAAAAAATTGATTTGATTTTAATGAAACACACACAGGTGTAACTTATAGCTTGAATTATCATATGTTACTTTTTATCGGCATACCTCGCAAGCGGATTATACATCACAAATAATCACAATCGACAATGCTTTAAGTCTATAACTATATTATTATAATTCATTCATTTTATATTACTCTTGACACACTGCACCTTTATATCAGACTATTTATATGGCAAGGTATTTCTAGAAAACACTACAGCAATTACTTCGGTGACTATTGGGTAATGTTTCTAAGGGTGTTATTATATTAGAATATAGCAGAATCAAATAGGTGACATCGATCGACAATTTCTATAACAAGAATCGAACGAGGCCAAATGATTGATTGTTAAATGGATTAATCAACGTCGATCGTCAGTGTCTATTACACAAGTCGATTGAAACGTCTATCGCTTAAAATGTTTATCGCCCGACGCGGCATCCGTCGACCAGCTAAATCTATAAAATCTTCTTTCATCGCATCGTTTAACGATGACCGATGTCAGGCGATGACATCGATCAATTAGTGTGATAGCACCCTAAGGTTCTGAGGTTTCGTCAGGTATTTATTAAAGACTTGCTATGGCAGAACGCTTTCGCCATATTGCAATTACAAGTTGTATGTATTACCAAACCTAACATTATTAAGTTACGTCCGGTATTTAAATCGGTTAATTTTATCCGTAAACCAGTTGGATTATTTACATTTCAGAACCTTTCTTATAGCAACCCTGTATACCATAGAAATCAAATATCTATGCTGTATACTTATACATAATATGTCCACTGTTGGGCACGCGCCTGTTTTCATGATGAGAAGGTTTAGATCATAGTCCATGACGCAGGGCAAGTTGCAAGTTGGTAGACTACAGACACCTTCGAGTACACTGTTTGCGCTTTTAGGTATGTCGGTTTCTTCATGATGTTTGCCTTCACCCGTTAGTGAGCGATATAATTACCGTAAATACACACATATCTTAGAAAAGACGAATCTTAACGATTTATTGACACAGGTAGATTGGATTGAATGCACCGAATTAGCAATTCAGCGGTCGCCCACTCGACTATCGTTGCATTTTCTGTACCTGCATAGATACAATTAGTTCAAATTACTATACCATAAGCTAAACTTCATTATTATTATTATAGTTTTAATAACATCCACACATTCAGTATTTAAAGTAATAAAACCTCATACGTGTAAAACAAATGAATCAAAGGTATCATGCTTAAATTGGTAATTACTGTTAGATTGATAGATAATACAGCATTTTGCAAGCAATCTATAATTTTATGTAAATGTTAATGCTTCGGCAGGTGTTTAGATGGAGTACACGATTCTTGAAATATTAGTTAGTGTGTTTGAAATACATTATGCTAATGAGAAAATACACTATATTTATTGTTCTCTTGCGTGTAACTCATTAAAGTTTATGACCGCGAAAATAATAACCTATTTAGTCGAAGGCGGTCGTGTTAGAAAATATCATTATAATAATGAAATAAAACTTTTCTATTTTATAATAGCACACTAACACTACTGTTGAACCATAAAAGTATACCGTACATGTTTGGTGTACTTTTGACTATTAAATTAATTACCTATTTAGACGAATTGAATTATGGTTGAGCTGTTGTCAACTAGTTCGAGGGCGGCAGCACCATCGTCTCACATTTAACCTGCCAAATAGTAGTGCTTGCACCGAGTTCCGGTTTAGTGGGGAGATCAGGCCCTGAAATGACTCTCATATGAGGCATATTAGCACCAAAGTCCTCAGATAGAGTGACGCATCTACAATCTGCTTTTGTGGATTGTTGATGTCCATGGGCTATAGTTACCACTTACTATCAGGTGGACTATACGTCCGTCCGCTACTAATGTCGTTTAAAAATAAACATGATAGATTAATTTAAATTTAATAATGGTATAAATCGTTCCTATTTTGATATAAACACACAGGTAAACCATAAAAAGTGCACAAAAAATATCGTTTATGTTACTTTATAAATATAAGATGTGTTTAATTAATTTGATTGTTCCACTTATAAACGCATTTCAAGCTACTTAAGATCTTACGCTGAGAGGCAACCTTGGCTTTTTTCATATAATTTCAAAAGTATGCCTGCCTTTTCGTTAATTAATTTTACATCCTCCTAAACCTGTTAGGTATATTCTGTACTGCAAATATGTAGGCACATTAGGTCAGGCACTAAAAATATATAAATATTATCAAAATTACAATAATGAATAAAGAGTAAAGTTATTTTTGCACTAGCTTACTGAATCGAGCCGGATGAAAATGGAATGGAGAGTAAATGATAAAAGCTACTTTTTGTTGTCCTATTGTACAGGTGAAGTTGTGGGTGAAAGTTAGCATTGTATAAAAAAAATACGCGTGGTTCTGAGTTTTAGTAGAAATTCAAGAGGCGCGTTGCATTTTACATAAGTATGAAAAAGTGGGACAGAATCGATGTTGTAACAGCTAAAATTATTGTCAGTGCTTATATCATAATATTCCATAGTAATTTACCTAAATATGGCCATCAATTTCTTTTTTAAAACCTGCTTGAAAATACATAAAGTTGCGTCTTTCCCAAGGAGATGTTTTTGATCATTTCAAAAGATCACCACATGGTTATCCTTTAAAATGATCAAAGATGATGATGCTATGATTATTTACCTAAATCTAGTGCTACTTAGACATAATCAGAAAAACATATCTTTACTTACCATCGTAACAGGTTTACTTTATCATGTGATAATAACACACATGTAAAATGTCATAAATAGTAGAAAGCATAGCAAAATACGCATTTTTTGCGATGTACTCAAGTTTCTTCTTATTCTCTCATTCATGCATGAGTCTTGTTTTTCAGTAATCAACATTATAATATTGTATATTTTTTGTGATAAAAATCTTATAAGATTAGAATCATGAACTAATTGATAAGTAATCAATAAGACACAAAAGAAATTGAGAGATTTGCCAATTTACTTACAGCTCATTATGAATGGGTACACTACATAAATACGAACAACTTTATTCCGAAAGTCACCATCACGAATTTCAAAATACCGATATTCATAATTCCGAATGGTTCAAAATTCCGAATATAAGAACTCCGACTTATCATTACTCCTATTTTTATAAATACTACATTTTAATATTCCTAACGTTTATAATTACTATTAGTGAAATACCGAATTTCAATAGATCGAATAATAAAAAGTCCGACTTAATGATAATTCGAAACATCAAAAATACGAATACCGATTATTTAAAATACAGATTAATGCAATTACGTAGTAAGTTTTCGGAAATAAAAGAGTAATGCTGTTTAGCACTAAAGCCTTAATGACCTACTTAGCAAAAAGTGAATATTGGATCATGGACGGGACATTCAAAATTGTTCCTAAATGATGTTATGGCATTTGATAGTTACAGCTTACAATGATTAGACAGGCACTTCGCCGGCCGCTGCCGCGGCACGCTCGCTTCGCTCGCTCGGCTCGTGCGTTGTCTTTCATGTTTCTAACCTAAGCTACCTATTAATTTTTATAATTATTTTAAACTTTCTTACAAGCAATTTTGGTGGGAAATGATGTTATGGCATATGGTAGTTACGGCTTACAATGATTTTACTGGCACTTCGCCGGCCGCTGCCGCGGCACGCTCGCTTCGCTCGCTCGGCTCGTGCGTTGTCTTTCATGTTTCTAACCTAACCTACCTAATAATTTTTATAATTATTTGAACCTATTTTACAAACAAGAAAAGGAAATCCAAGAATGAGCATAAGTTACAAAAAATTGAAGGTATTCTAAAAGAAATCCCGGAATACTCACATGTGGAATTATTGCAAGCTATTGCTTCAAATCTTTAAATTTGTTCGTTAAATTACACTCTAGGGTAGGGCAGACAAGACTGCGTGAAGTCGGTTTTGCAGCGATTCGTTTCTGTTACAAATTTTTTTGGCACAACATGTTGACGGTTTAGTTTATTCGAAGTATTGAAAATCGGAATGTAGTTTTTCGGACCGAGAACCTTCCGAGAATTTGATTCTTCGAACGTATGAAAATCAGAAAACTAACAAATCGCAATATCGACTTTCGGTAAAATAAAATTCGTGATTTTTAATAATAGACATTATGATTCTTAGGTGTTATGAAATTCGGACATTTGAAAATCGGAACATCAAAATTCGGAATTAAATATTTCGGAGTATTTGGGTGTTCCCCATTATGAATATACCACACCTGTTTTATTCCTTCTAACTAATTCAAATTCAAATTCAAATTCAAATTCATTTATTGTTTACCACAGGTGAAAATTAAAGATGTTACACAATTCAAGTAGTACTGCTGCAGTATACCTATTAGGCGTACAATATTTATTTTTTGTTTAAAACTAATAAAATGTAAACATAATCATTATACCAAAATTATTACATGTCAATTATTATTATTAAGAGTGATAAATGTCAACTTACATACTAATTACAATTTATAATATAAAATAATCGTTATTTTTTATTTAGGAACTCATTTATAGAATAATAGGTATTTTCCAGTAAACCTAAACCCTTGACATGATTGTATTACATGAATATGACAAAAATGACCTACAAAGAAGTAAATGTCGTATACCGGTCCGTGGCCATGGGCTAACGTAACATGATGTCAATCCCTAGGTGCATTAGACCAGCAGAAATATTGCATTACTAAGTACCAAAGTATTAACATTTTATTCCAATAAATTCTTTCTCAGCATAGATTTATAACGACTCGATTGATAGTCTTCATACAAGCGCTTTGTCCCAAGTACAATACAAATAATTGAATAAAAGGCCATGCATATCCACGAAATTTATTATTTATTTAATTATAACGCTAAATATGAATGATTATAGCATGTCTTCATGACATGTCTCGCTCAAGACTTCAGCTAACGAGAAAAATTTTAATTTTAATAAATTTATAAAAAAAAATATTGATTTTTGTTTTAGAACTATAAAGCAGGTATCTATTGATCTGAAAAAAATATACAGCCCTCAAAAATAAAAATCCTTAATTTTGATAGTGAAATTAAGGATTTTTTTCAGAATTACTAAGGCACTGTTCAATTATTCTGTTCGATTATTGTTTTTTTAGTTATTTCTTCTGTTTTCAGTAGAATCCTTCACAGTTTTCTTCACACTGGAAGCTCAAACATCTGTCTATTCGACAGGTTTCACAATGCCTGGCCTCTTACAATAAACACTGGCGTCATGTAACTGTATAGTTTTCATGGGACTGCACCCGTACATGCGCTATTCCCATGTATGAGTCATGCGTATTATAATATGCATTTAAAACAGTAACGTGCTAACAAGATCATTCGTTGTTACTTTACTTCACTGTCAAAGTCACTGCGACCTACGGTCATGGTTCACCATCCATCCGGACTGATAAAACGGACGGGCAAAATACGATACTGTGCGGATTTGAAATACGAACACGAACATTATGCTGCCTACACATTTATGTGATTCATTTGGGGGCAGATGATGTTATGGCCGATTTATATAGGATAGGATTGATAGTGGATGTTTGTTTTGAAGTTTTGCAGACATGTTGTTTATAAAGCCTGATTTAATATAATACAACCTACTTTTAATCGTCGTACTTCATGTAGGTGGAGCCGCAAGAAGAAGTTATAATTCTATAACATTTTGACTAAAATATATTAGTAGTTAGATAGTTGATAAGATATAAGAGCTTCCAGTGGTGCTCATTTCCTGCCTGCGGTGCTTACCTGCAGGAAGGATGTATGCAAGGTATGTCAAACAATAGCACCGCGGCGGCCGAAAAGGTGAACCCTTAGAAGAATTCGAATTTTAAAAATTACAATAACATTATCTATGATTTATCGGTGTCAATTTGTTGGTATCCTCCATCATATAATGTTTTAGCTAGCTTTTGCTTAATACACAAAACAGTGAAGAATACGTAGATCTTAGTTACAAATACACAACAAACAAGTTACAAGACTCAATTGCGATTCAAAATTGTATTGATTCTTTGTTGTTTACGGAGAAATGTCAACATTGACAACATTTGAGCCGTGAAGAATTTGAGTGTCATAAAAACGTCATGGTACATGCTCAGGTAGCTAATTATAGTTATTATTAAAATAATGACTTACCAACTCGCAGCTTGTTCATAACAAACGAATTAACACTGCATGTTATGTTTTTAAACTCGAGTTCCACGGTAGACCGCGGTATAAGCGGCATAACGTTGTTGTTAGCTCCCAGCATGCTCATCTCTTCCGCACCCGGAGTCATCTTGGCTTCGCCTTCGGCACGAATACACTTTCACCGAACTAAGTATTGTCCTCACTTTCTAAACGCTTCTGTCTCGCTCGCACTATTTCGGATTGCAACCTTTTAGGTGCTTGTTGTTAGTTTGGATGCAAGCCGGAGGTTATCCATTGGCGGTGATCTGTGAAAATAAACACTTTTATGAATATCATCATAATATTATTTCATTATGCTACTGTTAATGTATTATGCAAGTGGCCGATAAGCTGCACATTTATCTTCTTCTTCGTCGTGTCGATGGCTGAGTCAAAATTTATTGGTTCAATAAGTGGCCACTATTATGGCGCTCTCGTCGGCGTTCATGAGCGTTCCTCTTGTGCAGGTCGTAGGGCATTTTGGACAGTCAGTAAGGTGGTCAAGGTTTTGACTTGCCATCGTGGTGAAAGGATTAGCCAATTCGCTTTAGAGAACTCGCGAATTGCCCAGGGTGCGCCGGACGTAGGGAATCGTTGTGTACGTCACTCGGGGAGGCTCCTTTCATGCAAATTTATTATGAAACAGATTTGATGACCCTTTGTTCGGAATTTCAATAAAAATTATCCTGTTGACCTACAACTATCCATCTGACACAAAACAAGTCTTCAACATCTAAAGAGAGCTATTTCTTATACTTGTCCTATATTGTACTCTGGAATAGTATGTCAGACAGTCAGTTTCTATAATATTAATTTATTGCAATTCAGAAAACAAAGCCATAGCTTGAAAGTGTCATCAAGTATTTCATTCAATTGCTAAGTAACCTAGCTTTAAGTAACGCCAACACATCAAATTATTTCTAAACGTACTGCATTTAATGTACCTACGTACCTACTCGTGCAAATAATTAAAGTGTATGTTTTATTGACAAATTGCGATGACAATTACGTTCGCGATGTGTCGTTGTGTCATACATATCCGATTGATTTCAGGTTAATCAAATATGCGACACACTATTAAATATTAATACATCAGTGTACGTCAGATTACTGACGCAAATATTTTAGAACAATAAAATTGTTAGAGGTTATAGCAGTTCATGACTACATTCATAAATTACAAGAAAGTAAATGCAAGATAGGTTGCCTTCTTTAAACACTGTGATATTCAGTTGTGTTGGTTTCGCCTTCATCAAACGTTCTCATCAAATCTAAATGAAAGTAGACAAAATCTCACAGCACTCGACTTTTACCATAATACTTCTAGTAAGTAACTTGGTAAATACTTTTTACCTTGTTCGTTTACACTTAATTTTTGCACTTAAGTGCAAAAAGCGGTTTGCTACTTACTTTCTAACTTCCGTTGGTATTATAAATGGTTTTATAGGCCAGGTAGCGGCAGTGTGACTCAAGAAAAAAATGTACTGGATACTTTTTTTTTGTTAGTGTCGTGCTGAGTCGTGCATAATAATATAATCATGTGTGTTACACGGAAAAATCTCCATTGTGCTGTTTAAAATTGTAATCTCAATTGGCAGACAAATGCGTAATTAAAAAAATATTAAATGCAGTTTAGAAGTTTTTGAGACTTTTAAAATAATTTAATTAAAGATTCATTCTGTCGAGGACGTTAGGTCATTTACCTTCTGAGTATGGTATTAAAAAATGGCTTTTGCTGGATACTTTATTTTATGTTAAGTACAATTCCAAGTAGGTACAGTTTGTACACACATGCATTTGAATTTGCAGTGCATGCATGTGTGTAGAAACTTTCAAGAAGTTAGATATTTTTGTGGTACTCGTAATAATTAAATTAAAGATTCATTCTGTCGAGGACGTTAGGTCATTTACCTTCTGAGTATGGTATTAAAAAATGGCTTTTGCTGGATACTTTATTTTATGTTAAGTACAATTCCAAGTAGGTACAGTTTGTACACACATGCATTTGAATTTGCAGTGCATGCATGTGTGTAGAAACTTTCAAGAAGTTAGATATTTTTGTGGTACTCGTAGCTACAACGATTCTATTACACCAAAATCGAGGTTTGTAGTGCAACAATTATGTCTCTACACTTACAGGCCTCATTATCGTCTGCCTTAGATCGTTTTCACGGCAATGGCAACAAAAAAAATCAGAGAAAGGTTTAGCACTAGTCTACAGTCTGCTTAAAAAATAAAAACTTTAACTTAATTAATTTGTAACTCAGTTAAAGCAATATAACATAACATCACTATAATACCCAGAAGGGTGTGGCAGAGGTGTAAAACACGCACATTTCACCTGTTATGCTTCGATCTCATGGGATAGGGGATGAGCCTATCGCTATCCACTGGGCACAATTCCAACTACGTGCTGCTATTGTGAATTTCCTGACTAAAATATCACAAACACTTTGCTCGACCCGGTTATAGAACCACAAGACCATCCAGACAGTAACTGGGTTAATATAGCAAGAAACATATTCTTCTTTTGGTATCCTTGCACTCATGAGGTCAACAACGAATTTAACAAATCATAGCTCTTATCATCTTAATTGAAGTATTATTTTGATCATATTATTTTCCGTATTTTTGCGACCTTCTCATTATTGTCAATAGAATAATTGGTATAATTTGCGTTATCAGTGTTTTTGTTTTATCCTTCAGCCTTGGAGCTGATCGTACACATGTTCTAGGCCAGGCTATACATTTGTTATCAGTGAATACAGACACTTCCGCTGTTTAGTTTGGATTTGAAAGTTTAAATTATTGACTCGTTCATTATTATTACTGTTTAATTTGACGGAATTACCTAGAGAGAGATTTCAACTAACTTTTAGTTTACCAGCGTCGTTAGCACGGCTTGACAATTTCATCTATTGGACTATGACGTGGTAATTTTTATCAACATAGGAACAACAACAAAAGCAAAAATTTATGAAGATGACGTTGCTATGTTGATGACTACGTCATAGTCGAGTGGAAATGTCAATAGTGGCAAGCCATGCTAAGGGGGCTAGTTGTTTGTGATACGTGAAAGTTAAAGAAACTTTATATAAGGAATTAATAAATAAATAAATATCTCACAACTTACGCACAACGCCATCTAGTCCCAAACTAAGCAGAGCTTGTACAATGGGTACTAGAATAACTGATACTAATACATACACCTATACTTTATTTTTTTGAAAATTAATACTTATTAAACATAGAAACATGCATTAAATGAATAATATAATGAATATTCATTGTAAGTATTTACATTATATGCGAAAATAACTGACAAATTTTGGCAAAATATTACGCACTCTACACAAATTACGTCGGTAACTTGATTTTTTACATTTAATTCTCTATTCTTGATTTTAACGCGTTTTTGTCATGTTTCCTCATACAAATATATAAAAAAAATATATATCTCGTGCTCGCTATACTAGTCCGACTTAGTTTGATATAAGTTTTTTTTTTTGATCAAGCAGTAAAGGTTTCTACAGTCGAAGGTTGCAATAAACACCAAACGCAGTTTACTTAAAATATGATTTTAATTAAAATTAGGCAAATACAATAAAAACTTAATCAACATGATTACTATTCGAAGTGTGAACAAATAATAATGTTTTAGAATATTCCGTTTCCACAGTCGCGTAATTGACGTCGTTTCGCTGACATGCATCTAGGGCCGCGCGCAGCGTTGAGCGTGGAGACCGCTACCACACCGCTACCGTTGATTAACAAACCTAAAAACAATATTCTGACGAACAGATATTGTTGTTAGCCCTTTACTCAAAGATCTTATTCAATGTTAGGCAATTTGGTAGCCGTAGAAAACTGGAGACGTGCTTGCCTTGAGAGTTAAAAAATGCAGTTAGTTACCGAACGTAATTGACACAGTTAAGAAATGTATTTTTAAACCAGTATTATGTTTTGGCGGAATACGACGAAGATAAAAAACGGGTTCATATGATACCAATCATATCTTTTGTCACCAGGTCAAGAACCTAACCAAGTTAGTATAAAACAGAATGAGTTATAAAACAAGTGCTGTTTGCAAACTGAGAAGTAACAGACAAAACAAACATTTTGTAGGAATATTTATGTACTTCTGAACCATTTATCTGTGTGATTACATGATTCATAGCACTGATTACATACTTACTCCTATATTAATTATTTCTTTATTAGTTTCATAGATAATGTCACAAAGATATAACTGTTTATCTCAGTTATTAATGCAATTTTATTGTATGATCATAACTTTTGATTGATTACAATTGCATCTTTATACAGCTCACTTGTCAATCCTTATACACTTGTCATATGGACAAAATTAGTAAGATTATTTTGAAAAGATTTTTTTTTTACTATCCTACGGGTGTGTCCCACAGCTGGGCAAAGGCCATGATTAAGATTATATTGTAAAAAATGGATAAAATACAAAACACTTATTAAATTGTTTTGAATAAGGGCAATGTATACATAGTATTAGTATTATATTATCTGTGATAGTATTGGCAAACTTATAACATCAAAAACATGCCTTATTATTTTGGGCTGGTACACACGGCTACATAATTCCAGTATTTAAGATGGTCTAGAATTGCTCGGGAAGTCTGTGCGATTCGACTAATGCGAGTCCATACACTAGCAATGTATAGCTCAATGTGTAGCCGTGAGTACCATCTGGTTAACATACCAATAAATATTGTTATTCCACGTCTTTTAAACCACTATACGTTTAATAGCAAACAATGCATTTTTGTAAGAAATACCTTTTATTATATTATTGTTATTAAAATTACAATGCGATTAAAAAGCAAAGATAAATAAATTGTAATGCCGTTCTTATTTCCTTTGTTGCTCTTTTTATAACGAGATTATAAGCATTTAATTTATTTAAATTTACAACAACTAATTTAAAATTAATTGTCCAATTGAAGTGTGTTATATTTTTTTTTTGCAAAAACTACATTTTTAAGATATCAGCCTACGTTTTTCCATCGACATAAAAATAAAAGACGATACAGTTGGCATAATGTCATATTGCATAACTTTTAGTATTTGCTAAAATGATTATATAGAAGCCGACAAAACATTTCTAGCTAAGTGTTATCAATAGAACATTAGATTGACAATAAATATTTTAAAATTGCTAAAAAGCATTTGACACCTGGCGATAGTCGTAAAGTTTTGTAACACACAATACATAGTGGGTAGGTATATTGTAATAGTTTGCAAAGAAATAACAGTTTCTTTGCATTGTTAACAGTATTACCAATGCTATGATATAATAATTGATAATGTATTGTATTAGCATAGTTCATGTATGCAATTCTAGTTATCAATCGTGAATCAATCTATTCAAACCAGTTCCTTTATTTAAAACCATTAATTTATTGGCTACGGTGGGATTTCCCACAGTGCAATAGGAAATGATTTATTTATAAAATATAGTTAAATAGTTGTCCTTTCAAATATCTCGTCATATTATTTTAATTTCAGAAAATTCTACTAATCATTGTAAATACGACAGTTTCTAAAGATGTAGATGGATATGTGTCAATTTTGTTCCTCTTTAACGCGAAAACTAACGGGTAGAATTTCATAATAATTAGTTGAGGCTATTAGAGTAATAAAGCTTCGGTTTCCTAGGAAAGTGGTGTGGAATAATGCGGTCGTAATGATAACGGTAAAATGACGTCACTAGAACGTTGTTAATGTAAAGTAGATAAGGGAAGGTTTATATCTGACTGAACACGCGTCGCGTATTATCGGTCGCGTAACGCCAGAACAGACAAATGTATAGAAAAATACTTGACCGTTCACACTCAACCGATAATACGTTAGTGAGTTGTTGTGAGTTGCAAATGTAATGGTTTCCTAGAGAGCGGTATCGACATAACGTATTACGTACTAATTGTGTTACGGCCATAATATTTCGGCCGCAATATTCCACACCGCTTTCCTAGGAAGCCGAAGCTTTAGGTTACTTTTTATCGATGTACCACGTGGACGGGCGGAGCCGCGGATGGTTATAGTATAATCATAGGTATTATATTATGCTTTCGTTAGGAGTTGTTTCATATTAATACAAAACTGGATAGGATATTTTCCTTAACTGAAATAATATTGTTTAGTCATTTCAACTCTGACGGAGTTATAAATAGCAAGTAACAATAACAATTCTATTGTGTTAACTTTTATTACCACAAAGCGTACCGATAACAGAAAAAATCAATACACTCATCATACTAGTTACACTGGTGTTGATAATAAATTACGGTACTTAATTATACAATAATGTAGTGCCCGTCTGCAACTTCACCCGCTTAAATCGATAAAAAGTACCATATACATACATGGTCAATGCTCATGCTCAACAGTTTTTTTTGAAAAACAATATAGTTAAGATCATAATTTGACATTTCAAGCATTATGCTCGTTAGTTTGGGAGGCAAATTTTAACGCAGTGCTCAAGATCGAATCTACAACGTTTCATTACATTATGCCACTCTCCACGGCACTGGTGATGTTGGTTCGATCTCCACATGGGACAAATCTTTGTGTGATTCGCAAAGATTTGTTCTGAGACTGGGTGTCCTTGGGTGAGTGAATGTGTGTATTTGGCCTTGTCATTGGGACCATTGGATAGTGTAATTGCTTCTGGCGTTATAACTATTTTAAAAAAATCCAATTTTATTTATTAATCCAAATTTATTACAGGCAAATCAAGTGAATGTTGGCCGGTCTGGGTGCACCTAATAAATAGAAATACGCATGATTGCTATTATTAAGGTCTTTTTAGTTTGGGGCGAGATGGCGTTGTGTAGGTAGAGTGTAGGTTGTGTGATATTTTGTATTTATTAAGATATAATATATTAATCTATGTGTCACTTACGATATTATTATAAAAAAATAGATATGATATGGACAGCAAGTTGAGGTTTGGTTTTTACGAATTTGAATTATTAATTGATTTCAAATTAAATAAATTGTTTATTTGTTGTCATCAGTTAATAAATAATTAATATGTTTTTAATGTTTCTTTTCTTCGAAATGAGTTTCATAATTCCAAACTGGCTTTCAAAACAAACTCTTTTTTTAGTAATATACCTACTTGATGTTGTTTTGATGTAGTTTTGAATCATCTTAATTGCTTTAAGAGTTAGTGTTTAGTGTCCATGTTTATGATTAATAATATGTATATTATAATAACAGGTATTACAAAATAATAATAAAAATAGCAGCCCTGTATCTAATACATGTCCCACTGCTAGGCTCGGGCCTCTTCTCATGATGAGAAGGGTTAGGCTATAGTCCACCACGCTGGCCAAGTGCGGATTGGTAGACTTCACACGCCCTCGAGCATTTTTTAGGCACTCTCAGACATGCAGGTTTCCTCATGCTTCTTTCACCGTAAGCGAATGATAATTTGTATGATAATGATAATGATAATAATGATAATGATAGCCTTTATTAACAATCTTAAAAACTAGTTTACATATACATTAATTATTTCACTAAGACATCGGTAAAAATTGTTTTGCTTTCGCATAGGCCTCTCCCAGATCCCTCCAAAGTTCTCGATCGCGACATTTCCTTCTCCACATCGGACCTGCCGTCGCTTTTAAGTCGTCCTCCCATCTCCGAAATGGCCTTCCCCTCTTTCTTTTGCCGTCTCTAGGGTACCAATCGGCGACGAATTTTGCCCATTTGTCCTTCTTGCCTCTAATGAGATGTCCCGCCCATTTCCATTTGAGTTTCTTTATTGTGTGTGAGACATCGGCAATTTTGGTTTTTCCTCTAATGTGTTTCAGGTTTATCTTATCCTTCCTCTTGACATTTAGCATACTTCGTTCCATATTGTGTTGACAGGTTTCAAGTTTCTTCATATTTTCGATAGTCAACGCCCATGTCTGGCATCCATAGGTCATTGTAGGTAGTATGCATGAGTTGAATACTTTAGTTTTGAGTTGTTGTGGTATTGATTGGTTTTTTGTGATTTCTTTTAGGGACCAATATCGTTTCCATGAAGAAGTAACTCTGTTTTCTATTTCTTTAGACGTGTCAATTTGTATGATAAACACACACATATCATCGAGAAGACGAATCTTATCGCATATTGACAGAGGTGTGTGCCGTGGGTTCGAACCCGTTCGACTTTTGACTTCGCAGTCTTACGGTCTCCCACTCGGCTATCGCTCCTTTTTTATTAGGGTTCCGTAGCCGAATGGCAAAAAACGGAACCCTGTCCGTCCGTATGTCACAGCCACTTTTTTCCGTAACTATAAGAGCTATACTGTGGAAACCTGGTAAGTAGATGTATTCGGTGAACCGCGTTAAGATATTCATACAAAAATAAAAAAACAATAAATTTTTGGGGTTCCCCACACTTAGAACTGAAACTCAATTTTTTTTTCAACAAACCCTTTAAACTGTTTCTTAGTATAATTTGCTAAGCAAAGCTAAATGCTATAAAAATAATCAATTATATGTTATGGTATGTTAAATCAGCGCAAGAGTTAAGAATAGAATAGGTTTGCTTCGATAAGTTGCCTCCCTTCTTGTAAATTCCTCAATTTATATGCTCTCCTATACCTAAAAGGTATGGAAAGCAATCTCAGACAAAGAGCACAGCAGCCTGGCACCGATCCTGGAATCACGTGTGATCTATGGATAGGTCTTTAAAAATTATATTGAGGTTTCCAATTTTTTTTTTCTAAACTGAATAGTTTGCGCGAGAGACGCTTCCAAAGTGGAAAAATGTGTCCCCCCCCCCCGTAACTTAAAAATAAGGGAATGATAAATGTAAAAATAATATATGATGTACATTACCATGCAAACTGCCACCGAAAATTGGTTTGAACGAGATCTAATGATTAGTTTTTTTTTAATACGTTATAAATCGTAAACCGCATTTTACCTTTCATTCAATCAACTCAAATAGTGTATAATGTAGTGGTACGGAACCCTACGTGCGTGAGTCCGACTCGCACTTGGCCGGTTTTTTTACAAAATATATATAATAAATTCTTATAAAAAGCCCTTTATTTAGAAAAATGTAAATCAATTTACTTAACTGTCCTAATTGAATAGTAGTAACTAATTGTTAGGTAGGTATGAAACGGTACGTGCAGACGATTAACAATGAAATGATTTATTGAACATGTGACAAGTTGATTATTTAATTAGTATCTATATAAATTTAATTATTATCTACATGTAAACACTAAGTAAATTGAATTTTTCCGCCTTAAACACATCATACAATTTTATTATGAAGTGGAAAACTCTTAAACGAGTATTAATGCTAATTGTATAGGGACACACACTTCAGTTGATCAAGTTGGTAATACCAGCAATGTTAGGAATGCTAGTGGACTATTGTGACAGACGAAAGGAATTATTAAAAAAAAGAACTTTTTTATAATTCAAACTTGAAATTGTCAAACAAACGTAAGTATTTCGGTTTGCCTCAATAATAATAAAGACCACACGTAATTCGATAAAATTAAAAGATTATTCTACTAAGGATATGGGTATTAGATTGATTAAATGACAGTAATGAATATTAATTACTAAAGAAAAGTAAGGTATGTATTTAATAAAAGATAAATCTGAACAAAACACTGCTTATGGTTATCAACGAGATAGGTAATATTGAAAAGGTAAATAATAAGGCACTAATTTAGGTTATTTAACACTAGCAGACCAAAGCTACGCATTTAGCATAAAAAAGCCATTTTTAAATATTTTGCTTTATTTATTAGGATTGCCTACATCACTAAAATATGTAAATCGTTCAATACATTAAATGGAGTACTTCATTTTTAATTTCAAACCAATAATTTTGCATATTTATTATATAGCGGCTCAATAACAAAAAAAAGTCGTATACGTCAGTTCTATGAAAATACGTATGTAAATCTAGGGCGTTGAGAAATGTAACTATTATAATTAAAAAGTGTAATATGAATATTATGATATCTCCTGTTCCTTGTGTTTAAATATATTATTATATATATATATATATATATATATAATAATATATTTATATATATATATATTGCCGCACTATGAATAACTACTTACATACATTTCACACACACAAACAACCAATGTTGTTAACCAATTATGATGTGCAAATTAAGTTTTGTCTATCAGTATCTAGTTTGGAGGATAATGAGAATGCCTAACATTGCCTGTTATTTTGTATACAGTTGTTTACTTTACTTAGGATAATATGTATAGCTCTCTGCACTTTGTGAGGCATTCGCAAAGACCTGCCGTATTGTAATGTTGTTGACTAGATATACGTTTAAAAATACCGTATCCGTCCATACAAATACCGTTTCCTAGAAAACAGTGTGAGTCAGGCTTAGGGGTGGCAAAATTTGAAATAACATATTATATGTTTTTCTCAAAAAGAATTGATTCGGCACACACTAACAGCATAAAGGAAAATAAAATTGTGGTACAGTATAAAATAATTCGAACATGTTTTTTTTTAATCTTCTTATTTTTTTTTTATAGCATATAGCAAATTATACTAAGAAACAGTTGAAACAGATATAGGATAGGCAGGATTTGAACCTGCGACCTTCTGCACACCGGGCAGTCGCTTTAACCAACCAGCTACGGTCGTCTCTTGCCAAGACCCTAAATTTCTCAACTGTATGTTACGTCGTTTTGTGACGTCACGTTCATCCATTTGTTCCTATCTTAAGTAGCATACATGATTTTTTTGTCAAATTAATGAAAATTGTTATGAAATTATAATATTGAAAACTTTTTTTTAAGAATGTTACAAAATAACATTTTGTAACATTATTCATTCTTCTTCATTAAAAATTAAATATAGGACTGGTTTTCTTATCAGCTGTGGCATACTATATCGCTGTTCTTCAACTACGACGGAACGGTCGACAGCCCTTACTATCGCGTATTGATTGATATGCGTCCCTACGTCTCGCTCTTGAAGGTTGAGGCCAGTCTGACATAGCTGGAGCTCAATAGCATACACCGATCGATACACACTTTGTGGTAATTGAATGATGTAATTATCGTATTAGCACGAGGAAAGTGAGCGGGTTTTTTCCGTTCCGAAAATATTATTTAAAATTGTACAACAATACACCAACCACCATAAGCTCGCTGAAGTGGCAATGGGCTGGTCACGTCTGCCGAAGGACCGACAGCCGTTGGAGCAAACGCGTTCTAGAATGGAGACCGCGAATCGGCAACCGTAAGGTAGGACGCCGCCCTGCCAGGTGGACTGACGACCTGAAGAAGGTCGCTGGAGGGGACTCGATGCGGAAGGCGCAGGACCGGGTGTTGTGGTGCAAATTGGGAGAGGCCTATTTCCAGCAGTGGACTACGAGTGGCTAAATGATGATGATGATGATGACACCATACCACAATTAAAAAAGAACATTAATTTTTAAACTTACGCGTTGCATGTTATAGTAAAATCTAATGGGAATTAATCGGGGATCATGCATTATTCACCTATTAGGCTTGACGTTTCGGCAGATGTAATCTACACACAATCGCAAGCAGACTCAATTGCTTAGAAAAAGAACTAGCCGAATGAGTTCTATTAACCTAATTATTTTTAAAAACTTTTTGGATGACAGATAGAATTTAATTGATATTACCAGATATTATTTGAACTCATTTTATTTACAAATGTTGGTAAAGATAAGAGCGGCGATAAAAAGTAAAGTCTGAATTATAACCACTTTGGAGTTAATCTAACTGCAACCGTTATCTTTAAAAAAGTAGTTTCTCTCGCGTTAAACGTTGCTACTCTGTTCTGGGCAATTTTAGCGTAATGTTAAAGTATTAATAAAACTATCCTAACTACCAGTAGTTGTTTTAAGGATTAGCCGGTACATACAGACAGACTGAGAGACATAAAATTATTATGTTTTAAAATTTTCTATTAAAAACTAAATTTTTGTTGTGTTTGCAGTCGTATCAGCTTTCAAAACATTTCGTATACACTTCTATTATATTTATTTGTATTGATGACTGAACCATGGAGGAACGGATGCATTACTTTCTCCTTGCGGATAATGGATATCGCATAACCGGTAATAACCGGTAATACTTGTTTTTCTTGACTGAAGGGAAGCCGCTTTCTCAGTCAACTATTGCATTATTGACATTTTTAACCACCTCAGAAACTGATTACTGCAACCGTTTAATTAATTAAAAAAATACTTACTAACTAATAATGAAGAGGAAATTTTTTTTTTTGATTGTGTGTTACGATTTAATGACCGATTTTAAAAAGTCTTTCACAAATGGAAAGTTACTTCTTTACCGGTTAAGATAAGCCATATTTCATCGAGGTACCGCGCAGGCGAAGCTACACACGGTAGCTTTTATATATCGTACCTCTATATCGAAACCGTGACTAAACAAATATTTTCCAGAATTGAGTTATAAATGCCATCGTTTTTATAATTTCATCCAGAATCTTCAAAAACCCGCCATGAAAAAGTGCAATTAATTTTTCGCTACAATATTTAATAATATTGTCTTAATATTCCAGTTACAACCGCATTTCAATCGAAAGCACATACAGCTAAAACTAGTAAAAAGTGCAGTATTCAACAAAAAACAATGCAAGTTTGTAATTAACTATGTACAAAATGGTACACCTACACATTTTTACTGAACAGAACAGATGTCAGTATGTATTATTTTTTGTATTATGACGTCATTGGATAGTGGCCTAATATTTAAACACATTGGCCTCATTGTTGCGACTATCGTACTAAAAACGTGCGGCTCAAATTCAAAGATAAAATCCTTATCTGTTGTATTTTATACAAAACAGACTTTATTCTGTTAGATTTGAACATTCCATGTAAAATAGCTAATTTCATTGCCTTTAGTGCATTTACTTTTTAATTTTCAAGATTATTATACCATTCAGAGAAAAGAGAGATAAAAATATACCTATCTTAAATCTCTTTGATGCCTACGAGCCTATTCAACAGACATTTAGCTTAAATTCTGTCAAAAATAAAAAATCACTTATTTATAGATATTTGTCAAAATTATGTAATATTAAATCAATAATATGTAATAATAACTATTGTTTTTCTTGAAATATAACAATAAAGTAAATACAACGTAATTAGTTATGACTAAATGCGATGAAATAGATGATGATAAAAAACATATACTTATTATTTATTTATTACGTTCATTAATTAGTTTATTATGGCGGATCATTATTTTATAGTACCTAATTAATATAAATTTGTCATAATTGCGTTAGCTTTGTCTACAAGTTACCGATTATTATTCTATTTAATAGTCGTTTGGAGAAAAGATATTGAATTAAACCTGTTTTTGTGATTAATTCGAAATAATACATAATAAATTATTAAATTCAATGTCATTAATTTGTAAATAGTTGCAGTAAGTGACCGATAAACCTTTTTGGTTTTCTAAATAGTACCTATTAGCGCGTAATATCACCTACCAATGTGCATGCAAAATGGATAGGAAAATTTAGAATAGGCTTATCGCTAAATACAATGTCAACATAGTTTTCCCTTTGGAACACAGCGTTGGCAAAATACAATTTGTCCGAATATAGTTGTACACGACCCCATTTGTTTATAATTCCATAGTCAATCAAATACGGGCTAACAATCAAGTGCAATTGAGCCATTGTGTTCTTTCCATAGTAACCTTATGTAAATAGGAATATTTTTATACGTGGTTATAATGGTAATTATA
Source organism: Hypena proboscidalis (assembly GCA_905147285.1). Taxonomy (NCBI): domain Eukaryota; kingdom Metazoa; phylum Arthropoda; class Insecta; order Lepidoptera; family Erebidae; genus Hypena; species Hypena proboscidalis. The sequence goes on from LR990132.1 coordinate 8,531,321, forward strand.
ATGATTTGTATACAATTAGTCCAAACCGCATGTGCGTAAGTAGGCCTGACAAATTCTCTTTATGTATTTTACAATTCCAAGAATGATTCTTTTGAAATGTGGTAAAACCATGAATTCATAAATAGGTACTGGTGGTGTTTAGATTGTGGTCGAACGTGAACAAAAAAGTATTATTGTTACACGAATAAAATTTAACCTAATGTTTGATTTAGATTAAACTTGCACTTTGCCCTGAGTAAAAAATTGTTAATGTTTACATGCGTATATGCTACATACATTTAATTTAGCACAGTGTGTTTAGCATTTGCAGTCCATATAAACATAAAATATAATGTCATGGTAGAATACCAACATAATTATTTATTTACTTATTATTATTTATAATACTAAAAATTATCGATTTTTTTAAAAAGTTGAAGTGAGATTTGATCCGCCGTTCTTTGTAATCTACTTTCGATCGTATAATGTATTGTAAAGATAATCAATACATACATAATTGTTCGCTCGACTGCCTGATTCATCAAGGCAGCAGAGCCATTTAGAAATTTGCTTATCAAATATACATTTCTCGCCAACACACGTCTCATTATAAAAAAAAGTCTAGCTTAACAGGGTAGACTGGGTATTGACAGGAAGGATAGTTTTGGTCTCTTATTTGCCTCATCGGTTACCATCTGGTGGATTTGTCAGAATATATTTGTACAATAGTTTGGTACTATAGATGCATGGTAGAGCAGCGATAGCCGAGTGGGTGACCGTAGGACTGCTAAGTCAAAGGTCTCAGGTTCGAACCCACGGCACACACCTCTATCAATAAATCGTTAAGGTTCGTCTTTTCGAAGATATGTGTGTATTTATCAAATAAATTATCGCTCGCTAACGGTGAAGGAAACATCGTGAGGAAACCTGCATGCCTGAGAGTGCCTAAAAAGTGCTTAAGGGTAGTGTGAAGTCTACCAATCTGCACTTGGCCAGCGTGGCGGACTATGGTCTAACCTTTCTCAGCATGAGAAGAGGCCCGAACCCAGCAGTAGGACATGAATTAGATACAGGGCTGCTATTATTACTATATATGCATTATAATAATGTCATATTTTAATGGGACTTACTAAAGTGTGTGCAGCAATCAAAATAAACTGGTGATGAAGTAGTTTAGTTAATCAATAAGCGTAAACTAACTCGGTCGACGACTTTGTTATAGTGGTCGAGTTTATTTTTCAGGAGACACATCTGGCGTTGTATTTTCATACAAACGGAGTTTGGTTGTTATTTGAATATTATTTGTTATGAATCGTTTTGTTAAACATAATTATCCTATTTATAACACTGAAATTGATGATTGTTACTGCTAGATTTGTCAAAATTATAGTAATCATAAATATTACATGCAAACTGATTATTAATAATAAAGATTTTGCAAAAAAGACACGATCAAACATTCATTATAGTGTTCTAATTACGATAAAAAAAAATTAAAATTATAATGAAGTTTGTATGGCGCGCGCTCATTTGAAACTGTATACTCGTAAACTGGTACATAAGGTGTAGTAGGTAATGCAGTTTTTTTTTTCAATTATTTCAATCAAGAAATTTTTCTGTTATTAAAAGACTAGTGTTATGTATTTATACAGACAGTTAACGATATTAATTTCATAATAGCGAGGTTGATAATTAAATATAATTTAATGTAATTGTTACGATCACAATTATTGTTGTTCAGTTTATGATAAGAATATTATTAGCACGTTGTCCAATAGTGACCATTATTACTCTTCTATTAAGAAGAGTAATAATGGTCACTTTTTGTGTGTGATGTATAGAGGTCGGCATTAGGTAGAGTTTTTTATGTACTTACACTGATTTCATACAGCGAAAGAATAAAGTGGATATGCCTCAAATCCCATGATTTTTTAAATAAAAAGTTATTTACATTTTTACACAATTTAAACTACTGCACACGCGACTAAATATTTTAATTCTCACAAAAGTTATACAGTAATGTCGGAAGCGAACACTTCAAATTTTACTGGTAATGAATCGGATAAGGAAAATGATTCTGATGGGCCGTTTGAATAAGCAAAACCTCACGAGTCTAGGCTAGAAGCAAAAGTATTTGCTCGTATTTATAAAAAAATGCGAAATATGCGTATGAGAATTTACTACAGACTCAACAATTTGTTTTGTGAATTAATGTAAACTAAAAAAAAAATGTTTTAATTATCTTTGTTTTATTTGTCTATCTCTGAGGTTTTTATTATTATTTATTCGTAATATTGTTGGCCACACGGGATTTTCCATTAGAAATCTCGGGAAGGTCCACATTAATATCAACATTTCGATGCAAGTACATAAAAAACTCTACCTAATTCCGAGCCCTGGGATGTATCAAAAGAATTAAAGTATCATATTAGCTATTAAGCTAATATATATGATACTTTAATTCTTTTGATATATTTTCATATCAAAAGTAATCAATTTGATGACAATTCAAATTATTTGGGTGATTCTATGATTTTATTATTGTCTAGCTAACTTGTAACTTGAGGAATCCGTCGTTATGAGTAAGTAAACATAAATGTATATTAAGTCAATAAACGAATTAATGGTTGTTACGATGTGTATGGCATTACCTAAGTCAATTGTAAACATTTTATAATTATGTACGTTTTTTGATGTCTACGGAACGACGGATAGTCTGAGAGCCTGTGTAATATTGACATTACCAAACGATTGTTTATTTATGAAACTTAATTAGCAATACCTGTTTAGTTGAAAAACGGCATGGCTGCAATATCCCAGAATGTACTTAATACTCAGTATATTTATTGCATTTCATAATGCTTTACAGATCAGCAGATATTTATAAACTATACAAATACAAATAGATTTTAATTTGGCTATTTTTCTATGTTTTGAATAAACTTGCACTTCCCATTTACAGAGACAGAACAGATAAACTATACAAATACAAATATTTTTTATTTTGCTACTCCTAATAAACTTGCTCTTCAACATTTCTTATTGTGGACTAATCATTTTTTTAAACGAGTGTTTAATAACATTGTTATTTTATAAGTTAATTAGTAATTATTTTGTGAACATGACTCAGTAACTGAATAATTCGACCGATTGCAAAATATAACAATGCCTTCGATTTCTTTTGAGAAAGTGGTACATGCGATTGCATATCTATAAAAGAATGTCCCCATTTTGAACACTACAAACGCAATTTCCTTTCTAAAATGCGTTCCAGTCAATTAAATTTTATATAAAACCGATTAAAAATGACAAAATATGTATGGACATGTGATCAAAATTAACGAAAATAACAAAATATTACCGCAAGTGAAACGCGGAGTAGGTATAGTCATATTTTTGTGAAAATGAAATCATTAATTATTTATATTTGAAACATTTCAGATTATTCCGTACATAATTGCAAATCATCGTGTTATGCATATGGCCCATAAACAACTATATCTATAAACCACCATATAAAATATTATAGACCTAAGCATAAACACGCCATATTGAATTTACAATTAATCTAAACCAATTCTATTATAATAAATAAATTAAAATATACCAAAATAATATTTACTTTGTTATTCTCATTTATAATCAGTATGTAATGAAATAAATATTTAACTTAAAACAACATTATAACAAATCAATTTTCATGAAGTGAATCACGAATGTCCCGATTATTAAAACATCTGTTAAAAATGAAAGTAGAAACGCACAACTGTGAAACGTCAAAATGTGTTTGCAGAATAAACCTAAATAACCCTATTCGAAAAATAATTAGATCGACTGTTTTCTTGACATTAGATTACATGAATATAAAAAAATGCTTACATAAATATTTAAAACATTTTCCACGCACTGTTGTCAATCCAATTGAAAGTCAAAAATTAGAATTGTGAACAAACTTCGCGATATTATTTACGTTGTGGTAACAGTCGGACCAGTCGCGGCACAATGTGTATTGGCGCGCGCGTGAACGCTTACTGACGCCGATCGGCTTGGCACAAATACACCAGCGATGCCGGCAAAATGCCACATTCACTATCTTTTGTACTATATGGTAGTATGTATGTATGAATCGATGCGGAGTTTTCACTTTACGCCATGAAATTTCTTCCATATTTGAAATTGTTCTAGGCGTACTAGTTATGTCTTAATCGAGTTTTAAATTAGGGTCTGAGCGGCTTTTGTTTTTTCTCTGAAACAGTCCCTACAAAACCTACTAATGGATAGCATACTGATATTTAAATAATCATCAGCAAAAAGGTTTTATATATTTTATTATATTTATTTAAAAACAAATAAATACTTCTTATTGATTACTATCGCTCTTGTGCGGCTGCCCGGTATGCAAAGGTCGCAGGTACATATCCCGTCATTTTCATATTTTTTTCAACTGTTTCTAAGAACAAATAAATAATTCACAAGAATTTCGCCCGTTGTACCGTTACAGCGTTGTTTTAATCATACAGGTCAATGGTGCATATTACGGTACAATGCAACGTGGACTCTCACTGTAATTATTATTGCGGTTGCTAGCTATACTAATCTCATTTACACCTTGTTGCCTTGCCTACCTTGTGTTAATTATTTTAATATAAATTTTATAATACGGCTTTCAATTTAATGTTTTCAGTACAATTTGTATGCAATTATGCTATTTTCAATACTATTAATATTTGCATGCTATTATCATACGGCAGAATGTGTCTGGTGCTTATTATTGTATACCATCTGTTATGTATTTACCTTATCTTATTATCTTATCTTATCTTACCATAGACGGTAGGTACATACAAGTCAATGCGCTATGGTGCATAGTATATACGGTACAACAGGGCACTTAAAACCATAATATTTTAATATTATTTTATACATAATAGTAATTATTATAAGCTTGTATACTAAGTCTCCATATATTTTAGAAAAGAAAAGACATAATAATATCTATAACTCCAAAAAATATTAAAAAAAAAATACTGTCTGTATGTTTGAACGCGCATTACGCACAAAATAATGTGTGAAATTAGATGCGGCTTTCACTGTTGTGTAGCTGAAGGTCTAACTTAAAATCTGGTATTTGTAAATTTTTTGTATTTTATACCTAAGCAGGTTTGTCAATTTTGAATTAATAAGCTCGAAAGCCTGTACATAGGTTCCTTACACCACTTCCCAAGCGGATACCCCCTACTTTCACTTTCAACCCTAAAGCAATACAAAGTATACACTTGGGACTGAAAGTGAATCGAAACAGCTATTTAAAAATAAGAGCTAAGTTTTACTAAATTTATAATGCATTTAGCATCCGATTTTCTTAATCGATTTTTGATGTTCCGTGTGGAATATTTATAATTTGCTCAAGGTTAACGCCCATTTGGCACACTGCCCGAATTGAGCCAAACTAAATTAAACATAATAATAAATTGAATATTCACACACAGCTTTAATGCAAATACTTAAAAAATATAAAAGAAGAAGTAAAAAAAGAAGATAGGTATGTTGTCCACTTGTAAGCAGAAAGAACTGGAGACAATATAAATGTATTTTATTCTGAAGTCTCCTGTGAAAATCTCGGTACGTAATCGAATTCACTACATAATTGTACGTATAGTTTGTACCAATCAATTTTGCTTTATTTATTTATTTATTTATTTAAAAACTTCTTGCACAGAATTTGTGACAAAGGCGGACTTAATGCCGAAGGCATTTTCTACCAGTCGCCCCTTAGGGTGGTGCAGAGATAATTGGTAGGTGCATAATAATAAAAGTATGATAGTGCTTTAATAGATATCCTATCAATTTTATAATGTTGAAATGGGATAAGGATCGTATTTATATCAGTGCCGAGTTTAAAACATAAGGCTTGATGCCATTGTTCTTTTTTATACATGAGGCAGTATTAGAAAGAACTTTGTGGGCTTTTTTCATTGTATGGATTGGTATACAGACGATAGGAAGCAATTCTTTTACAACCTGCAAATATGTAGGAAGTCGACATCACTTTACGAAAAAAAATAAGACGATTTACTAATGTTATGTTTTATGTCATGCAAAAGTTTTTCTTAATTTGCTCCATCTAAATATTAATTGTGATTGAAATTGATAGAGTCGTGACTAAAAGTACAACAATTCGCGCAATCATGTTGCACTTAGCTTATTGCGACACACTTAAGTTAAAATTCAAACTGGAATTTAATACGTTGATGTACATACTACTGCAAACACACTGTTTAATGCAAACATTTACTCGTAGATGGTAAATTTTACCCTTAAGGTTACATTAAAACAATAGATTTATATATTATTAGATAATTGTGAAACTGGAAGGTGCTGGTACTTATAGCACAGGATTTCCTATTTTAATTACCAGCAGAACATTATACCTATTTTGATTTTTTTTGTACCTATGTTATGTGTCTTAACCTACTGACACATAACATGACACTAATGTGAACCTACTGTATTTTTTGTGTGCCAAATAAATTATTATTATTATGATAAAAAAAAAAACAATAGCAATTGCCGCACCTCTGAAAATTGGTCTTGGTTTTACTTTTACGTCATGAAAAAATCGCAAATGCATAAGATTAATCTTGCGAAAACACTTTCCAGTGATTAGAAACATAATATTAATAATATTATAAGCAGTGTAAACATTTTGTTTTATAATTGGAATAATAATCATCTGAAGGTCCCAAATCGGGCAATTCTTAATGTATTGGGATAGTGTAGCGTAAAATAGCGAAAAATTAAAATATTTTGGTGAAGATTATATATATGCACCTAGGACCTCAGAATCATGTACTCAATCACCGGCTTCGTCACGATGTAATTTATTATTATGTACCCTGTATTATTATCTAAAACAAGAACAAACCATTTAAATCCATCAGTCCCAGAATGTATCTATAATTATAATTAACGTTTTTTCTCACGCAGCCTCTTTCCTTGTAACGTATATACGTGTTTATATTGTTAAGTCATTGGATTGCATTGCTTAATAAAAAGTTTGAGAAATGGATCGAGGCACGATTCTCGGTGTTTTTAGAATCTCTTAGAATCTAGGTGACATTGCAGCTTAGTGCCGACTTAACCAAAATAGCTCAACATGACTGTCATTGTATATGTACATGACTTAATAGTTTAAATTTGTGACATAAACGTTGTAGATAGCACTATTTTAGTACTAAAAATCGTCATGCCCCACCAAGCGACATTACGAACGGGTGTGGCCCCGCCAAGGCCGCGGAAGGCAGGGATATATCGCATCGTGATACCGGCACTCCTCTCCCGCCAGGGCCCCGCAACTACCCAGTCGCAATGTCGCCCACTTATGTCGCCCAGCAACAACATTACGGCCCGGCTTGGTTGCGGTGCCTCCCAATGGAAGACACCACACCCAGTGTTGCCACCTCAATTTTAGAAATGGGGCAGTTGAAGAAACTAAAAAGGGCTAGATCGGGCTGTCAACGTGAAAACTCAAAAAAACTAAAAACTCAAACTATTACAATGTTCTATGAAAAACCTCAAATTACAAAGATGAACTTTAGGCGAATGACTTTCAATGAGGGAAAAATAAATGTTCTTTCATATTATTTTTATATTGCAAAAAACAATTGATATATCAACTTATAAAAAAATAGTGTTTTGATACACATCTTAAATTAGTCGGTTTATAAAAAGAAAACGCTCCAGGAATTCCCCGCCGACTCTGTAGACTCCACGGGTAAGACCCGGACCGGCGCGGCGTAGAAATGCGGTATGTTGCCATAATCGAACAAATGGTATCAACGGATTATCTACAAACATCAATATCTATGACACAAATGTAAAAAGGGCTAAATAGCCCTTTCCGGGCTAAATAATTAAACAACGACTTCACCTACAATAAAAAGTGCTAGATCTAGCCCCAAAAGGGCTAAGGTGGCAACACTGACCACACCTGAGGGCCGCTCCCTCACGGACGGCTTCGCCTTAAATGTCCAAGGAGCAGCCCCACCGCGACGTCAAAGCGGGACATCCGGTTGGTGGATGGATTAATTAACCAAGAATTCGCATATTATTATAACGTTGGTTAAAGAGTTTTTATTTATCATTTTAATTATTAATTAATTTAGCATTTACTTCAATAATTTAGTTTTTTTAGAAGTCTGCCAATTATATCTCGCAATATTTGATGAAAATATTTCTCGTACGAAATAATTTAATGTACAAGTATGTAAAAATATAATAACAATTTAATACCCATACCCTGTATTGACGGAATTCATGAATTTGAGTGTACGGTTGGCGAGCTATGTGGCGCGTGTTGTGGGTTCGATCCCCACAAGGGACAAATCTTTGTGTGATCTGCAAAGATTTGTTCTGACTCTGTGTGTGTGTGTGTAATGTATGTTTGTTAACAACCCCGCGACACAGGAGTCATAACTAAGGAGTAGTTTAAAAACAAAAATAATAATAATATCAAAATGATAAAATGGTAGAGCATTGAGGAAGGTCAGTGTCCAGCAATGATGGACATTGGTTGGTGATATAATGATGATAAAAAAACATGGCTACTGAATGCAAACTCTTCAGATACCATTATCACGGAAACGATCACATCCGGGACATAGTGCAACCTTTCTTGATAAATTTTGTTATGATTCTGTAGAAATTGTAAACAAATATGAAGTATGTGCCTATGTATTATATAAGATCGTATTATATAACAATGTTATGACGATAATAATGTGTTCAAATAGACATAGACATCACGCCTATATTACCCAGAAGGGTGTGGCAGAGGTGTACAACACCCAAATTTCACCTATTATGTTTTAGGTCCCATGGGATAGGGGGTGAACTTATCACTATCCACTGGGCACAATTCCAACTTCGTGCTGCTATTGTGAATTTACTGACGGAAAGTTCACAAATAACACTTTGCTCGACCCGGGCATCGAACCTAAGACCTCGCGGTGAGAGACGCATACGCTAACCACTAGACCATCGCGGCAGTTATTGCCATTGCATTGTGTTCAAATAAAGTGGACAAACAAAGTGTGCATGAAATATAGACTATTCCAGAATTGTTTTTATAACCAGATTTTGGAATAAGGTAGATATTACAAATATCCACAGATTACGATATTCGTTAGTGATCCTAAAAAGTTAATAATTAAATAGATAAAATATATTCTTTCTTCTGGGTACCACATGATGGTCAACGGCGACGAGGAAGGCCCAAACGGAGATGGTGGGACGACTTGGATGCATTTCAGAACGATTGGCCAGGGATGGTAAATAACAGAAAGACTTGGAAGTCATGTGGAGAGGCCTTTGCCCAGCAGTGGGACACACACGTAGGCTAGTAAAAAAATCACATTAGTAGAAAAAACTGTTTATTTTTATGTGGTCTTGTTTTAGTCAACAAACTTTTTGATTGTTTATTGAATTGATTAATAGAGTTAGTTTAGCTTTTTAGTGTTTACCCTTTTTTTTTGTAACTGCAACTTGTTTTTTTGAAATAGTTTATATATAGCCTTCCTTATTACCGTAAGTAACCACACCACTACAAAACATACCTATCTATATTTAATTAATGATTTATTATTAATCATGGCAAGACACGCCACTCCTGACCACAACTCGTGATCTCTTCACTAAGTGCCTATAGTGATACAATATTTGCTGTTGCCAGAGGCTTTGCACGCAGTCATGTTTTATTTTAAATCGCATCTAAGACATACATGGTAGAGCTTAGTGATGTAACGAATATTTGCATTCGCGAATATTCGCACATTATTGGATATTCGCAGTCGCATTCGCAAATTTTGATGCGAAAGATTGGCGAATGTCAAACAAAAACGAAACTGAACATGATGTAAAACGAAACTGATGGATCTGTAAAGATAATATAATGTAACTGTTGCCTGTTCCTCGCGAGTTGGTCCACATGGAATTAATTCAATTTACTAATTGCTAAAACAGAAAAGAAGTTTTTTTTAGTAGTTGCTGTACTTATTTATTTTTTTTGTATCTTATTTATAATTGCATTTATTTATTATTGCAAATTGGCGACTCCCTCATGATTCTACCATGTCTTTCATGTGCTAAGACATATTTGTGATATGATTGATAAGATCCGTGGCTCGATGAAACAAAAATAATTTTATTTCGAATCTTTAATGAATACGTTAGTTCTTGATTGACATTATGGTTTTTTTGAAGCTCTTTTTAGCAACATACATTTAGCTTACGCAAAAAGTAAAAATAAAATGCCATCGATGTTAGCCAGGAACGCTATTTTTCAGGAATGATCCAAAAGAAGCTCTAGGTACTTATCACAATAAAACATTATTTATATATCATAAATAAGTGATTCAGATTTGGCAAGTCAGTTTAAGTAATTTTGAACTTTAAAGTTATTAGTTTTTGATTGCAAAATTCTACGAATTTTCATTTATCCGTAAAAACTCAAAGCGAATGATAATTGCAAAAAAAAAAATTCAATAGTTCTGTGAATCATAGGTAAACAGATTTATCACGATGTCATTTACACCAATGAGTGTTTGACCAATATTTTACATATCTGAAGTATGTACTTTATACTACGTCGATGGGTTTGAGTTATTTTTTCTATCATGTCTCCATCTTGTTGGGTATTTGAAAGTTTGCCTATTTTATTTATTTATTTATTTTATTTTATAACTTTATGCACATCACAAGTGCAATGGCGGACTTAAGAGCGTGTATTCCTTTTCAAAATGTAACTGTCAATTTTTGTAGTGTTTTGGGAATATTTCGTAAAAACTGAATGAAAGTATGATTTTATTCAACTAACTTTTTAGAATGCAAGTTTTGAAAGGTAAATATAACAATTTCATTCGTAAATACAGCATAATTTTGTAATTTATCAACTTAACAGTTAATACTCTTTCAACTGATAAAATAGAAAAGTATGCTTTAGTTATTAAATGTAATTGTCATATTTACCTTTTAAAGCCCACATTCTAAAAAGTTAGTTGAATAAAATCATACTTTTATTCAGCTTTTACGAAATATTCCCAAAAAACTACAAAAATTGACAGTTACATTTTGAAAAGGAATACACGCTCTTAATGCCTAAGGCATTCTCTACCAGTCAACCATAACGAGATAATGACGACGATAATGGTAGATGCTTTTTAGAATTGAAAAAAAAAAGTACAATCTATAATGTAGATATACTAAATATTACTATTACATAATATATATAATATATTAAATACATAAAATCAGGTAATAATTTCTTATTTTCTTAGTTCTGTGAAGTTTAAGTTAAAATAGTGGTATCTAAAAAAATGCATATAGTCTAATAGACAATGTAAATTAAGTGTGAATAACTCAAACTTAATTAACATTGTCTATTAGACGTAAAGTATTAACAAGTCTTTGAAAGTAATAAGTTATACAATAATTATACGGTGTTATAAAATAATTTATTGTTAATATAATGTATAAATTAATTATCTATTTAGTGGAAAATATGTCATTAGGTTTGGATTACATTTATATTTGATTTAAGTAGCTTAACAAGGGTTGAATTGTTTTTTTATTAGTTGGATTTGAGTAAAAATATTTTTTTTTTGGGTAGCCAATCCTACCGAGGTGAAATTTTTTCCCCAAACCTAATCATTAAATGTGAGGGCTTTGAAATAGTAGATACCTACTTAAATATTTTTTTTACTTACTTTTACTTCGAATTCTATAGTATGGAGATTAAAATGTTATATATTTTTTTTTCAAAAGGAATTTAACAATATGTTTATAATCTTTTGATTAATAACTTTTTTTCTTTGAATATGGTTCTACAAAAGATCCTTACAGTGTTCCGATTGATTGAATAAAAAATGTACGAACTTGTATTATTCAATTCATTTATTTATTTCAGACATAGTCCATATACAATTACAATCAGATTAAAATATTACAAATAAATAAGAATAACAAAAATAATTATAATAATACAGTTAAAATTTAAAATTAATTAGTAATATAATACGATTAAAATAAATTAGTAAAATAGAATTCAAATTGGACATAATAATATTAATAAAAAAAATGAAACACACACGCAACGTTAAAAAATGCGAGTATAGGTGCCACAATGAAGCTGCATCCACCTCCGCACAAGGGGTAGGTCCCACCGCTCAGCCCATACCCTCAAGAGACTGTTTGAGCTACTTCGTAGGCGACTTAATAGTGAAGCGCTTCGCTTCCCTATGATGGCGAAAAAGTCATCCGTCCGCGCCTCAGCGAACATAGTCGAGGCACTACAAAACCGCGGGAGCCTCAACAGTATCCTGAAGGCATTGTTGTATTGGACGCGCAGTGCGCTGTACGTCCGCTGTGTAAAGCAAGTCCACAGGCGGCACGTGTAAAACGACTGGCAATACGCCTTAAATAATGTCACCTTTACAGGTGTAGTACATCGCGCAAACCTGCGTACCAACATAATATGTTTATGGCACCGGACAGACAGCGCCCTGCGCTCCCTCTCGATATCCCTATTATCACTCAAGTCGTCAGAGACCCAGTGGCCCAGGTACTTGAAGTGCTGTACCTTTTTTAAAGGGTGACCGGAGGTAAGGACATGTAACATTTGGTACCTGCTTTAAAGATCATTAATTCACTTTTTTTAGCATTATACCTAAGCCCATGGGCCTCCGCATACGACTCACAAATGCGCAGTAATTTACGTAGGGCACTGATCGATGGGGCCAACAATACACAATCATCCGCATAACTTATGTTGTTCATACATACTCCGTCTATGGAACATCCAATATTGGTACTGCTGAGCTCGCATATCAGCCGGTTTATATACAGGTTAAAAAGGCGGGGCGAGGATAAACCCCCTTGTCTCACTCCGCATTCCAACCCATACACGTCCGACCGCGCGTCCCTCTACTTAACAGTATTCCGCTGCTTATTATACCAGTACCGAAGCAAAGATACAATCTCCTGCGGCACATCTGTTTCACATTGTAGCTTCTGCGTTCTGCCATAGCTTGTCATAACACACCAGATCAAGAGCCCTTGAAAGATCTAAGAAGCATGCATATACTGGTGTATTTCTGTTTGTGTAGTACTGAACAGTTTGCTTGAGACAGAGGATAGCAGACTCAGTTGACAACCCGGTTCCGAAACATAACTGAGCGTCATGCAAATGCAGGTGCTTTTCCAACTGTTGATCAAGCAAACTGTCCAGCAACTTAGCTACTACAGTCGCAAGTGAAATCGGTCTGTAGTTAGAAAGGTCCGATGAGTCACCCGTCTTAACTTTGATAATTGGCACTACGACTGTGTGCATTAAGTCATCGGGTAAATAACTATGACTAATGCACAAGTTAAATAATAGTGCAAGCACTCTTGGCAGATGCACGCCCGCATACTTCAGGATGCTCGATGCTAAGACTATCATGACCTGGGGACTTGCTTCTAACCATCTTCTTTATAATTCTAGCCACATCCTTGCCGAAGAATCTGACTTTAATATGCCTAGTACGATCCTCAGCAGTGAGCACCTGCGACGCAGACCCGAGCGGTGACACCACACTAAAATGTCGCTGAAAAGCGCAGGCTATGTCACGCGGCTCATGTGCCCCACCAACACTCACCGGAGAACCCTGCCTAGGATTAAGTTTATACGCACACTTCCAAAAATCCCCAAAGTTTTTATTGGAATGATGTCCAGCAATGATATCCATCTTTATCTGAGATTCCGTACATACCTATGAATTAAAGTTTTTCTATCTAAATACCTTAATAAATAACTGATACAACAATACTGTACTGAATAAAATAGATATAAGAAAATAGATTTCAGCAACTACTCGTAAAATTATTTTATCGGTGTAAAAGAGGTGTACAACACACAAATTGAATCTGTTATGTTTAGGTCCCATTAGAGCCTATCGCCGTCCACCGAGCACAATTCCAACTCCATGCTGCTATTGTTTCAAAAGTTTCTGATGGAAATAACACTTTGCCCAACCCGGGAATCGAACCCGAGACCTCACGGTGAGATACGCTAATTTATTACAAAACGTTATTAAATATATACATAAATATGTAAACAGTTACATCTGCATGTTTCCGGTGAAATTAGTTTATCAAAACCGGATCCATGAAATACTTTAAATGTTGATAAATGTAAATAATATTTGAATAAAATGTTGGTCAGGTAAATAATATTTGAAACCGGTCAAATTGGTATCCAGTTTACATATAGAATTTATAAAGATTCCTAAAATATTTAATTTTGACATCTGTTATTAGTTTGACACTGGCTGAAAAAAAGAAAAGGAAAAAAAGAGAACAAAAATATATTTTACAATGTCAATCCGATTTAAAAAAAAAACCGCTATTTAACTAACGCCTTTGTAATAATTTGTTTTCCTTAGTAATCCTGCCTGCATCAAAAAATATACCCTTATTAATATTTATGCTTGAAGTGTCAGAGGCTCTGAAGCCCGTTAATCTTTTTTCTCGCGCTATTTAATGATTTATATTTTGAACCTAATTTACATAATGATAAAACATCAATTATCTTAAAGTCCATTCAACTGAATTCCCAGCGTATTTTATTTGTTTTTTGATTGCCTGCAATGAATCTGCTAAAACAACGAATACAAATTAAAAATTAATCTGTTACATTTGCCATGCGAAAAGTTTTTTCCGCAAACAAAAAAGTCATCCAAAAATTAAAAAATGTTAATAGAAACAATACTTTTAGCACCACGAAAAGCTATAATAAAAGCTAGCTGTACCTCGATCTCGATAGCTTAAACATTTCGTAATTTTAATGTTATACTGAACTATGTTGAAGTACGTCGATAAAAAGGTACCTTTATTATTTTTAGGGTCTTAAAGTCCAATTTTAAATAAGATCGATCCAGTAGACACGAAGATTTTTGGGTACAAACAAAAAAGCCAAAGAATCTTCTCAGCATATGCTTAGCAAATTATACTAAGAAACAGTTGAAAAAGATATGGGACCGGCAGGTTTTGACTCAGCGACCGGGCAGTCGCTTTTACCACCCAGCTACGGTCGCCCTTACCAGGGTCCTGGCAAGAGGCGACCGTAGCTGGTTGGTTTAATCCCATATCATTTTCAACTGTTTCTTAGAATAAGCCAAAAATCTTTTCTTTTTATAATATTAGAATAGATTTACGATTACTGGATACAAGGTAAGCGACAACTACTTTTTTTAGCTGTAAATAAGTTCGTTTTAAAGCCTATAATTTTTGTCACGGCTACAGCTCGAACTTTCAAACGCTTTCAGTAAAAGTTTTGAATAACATGAATTGGATAAGAAATAAGGAAATAGATAGATGAAATTACTGACACCGTCGTCCTTAACTGCAGCGACGCATCTATAATCTGCTTTTGTGGATTGTTGATGTCCATGGGTTTTACTCCACTTACCATCAGGTGGACTACACGTTCGTTCGCTGTGGGCGTAGTATAAAAAAAATATCTTACTTTTTTACGTCACAGAATAAAGATAGTTGATGATAGGTACACTAGAAAGTGTTAAGTCATAAGTCAGTTTTGTGATAGACCGGTTTTAGCTGACCTCAAGAAATTCGTTGACCGCGTTCAAGTTGTGTAATTTAGAAAATAAAAATAATTATGTAACGTAATGATATGATGATTTATTTTTGATTATGAAACATATAGATATAACCAGTTTTTTTTACTTTAGAGTACTTTACGGCAAAAAAAAAAGGTGATTATATGTGCCAATTGCTTTATCGATATCATTATGTACCAAAATTATTCCTTTTTATTTTTTTCGAAATATTGTAACACTGTTTGTAAGATTGCCGTCCATTTAAGGACTTTCGATTCCAAGAAAAGTCATAAACTCTACGGTATCGCCGGCATATACATTAAATTAAATATATCATAAAAAAACATTGTTTACTCAGGTACTTTTAACAGCAAGGTATTAAATTTCTTGATGTTAGGTAGTTAATAAACTAAATAAAAAAGCTTGATGTCATAGTAAATTTGCCTATTAATGCCATGAATAACTAGTATTTAATGCGCGTATGAGGCAAAACCTGAACCACAGAGGCACAGTTTAGAAAAAAACATTGACAGCTACGCCTACCTACATTCATCGTTATCATATCATATTGTCTGGTAATCTTCCAGGTATCAAAATGTATCTATTCTGAGTACATAGAAAAAGACTGGATTTACCCATCAGATTTATATTGATGTAGTTTATGGGTGGTTTAAAGGTGCTTCCAGACCGACTGTTATATAACGTTACGAGTCGAACACCACAGCCGTTGTGGAAGGCGAACCGAGTATTACAGTGCCCACCCTTTTTTTGTGAAAATACCTAACTAAGAAAATACCGTATACCAAACCGCTAGGGGGTACCGTGGGGTTGTGTGGTGCCCTCACCCACTAACAACACCGCCGTCTGCCGTCGAGCCGCGTGGTGGTAGTCGCCGGAACCACAAATACTCATTAGTGACCACCATGGCTTTGCCCGAAAGTGGGCCCACCAGATGACTACATTGAACATACATATATAACAAAATTTAGGAGAAAATTTGCCAGTATGGGCGAAATCTGCAATGCTGCACGGTTAGTTTTCGAAAAGGAAATAACAAGATTTTCTTTTATCATAATTTGATTTAAAAAGTTAACATATTTATTATAATAATATGTTCAGATAATTATTTTGACTAATATATTATATTTGTAATTTGCTTACAAATATAAAATGCAAAAATATTGTAAATAAATTGTATTTCTTTCAACGTAACATTACGGGCGGGCTCGCTCGGTGTGAGAGCACCTTTAAGAAATATAGTATACATATACTTTTATGAGAGCTCGCAACGAATTGCCGGCAACAAACATTTCCGCGTGTTCGATGCGGACTGATGTGCGTGTACTATTAATGGCATAAGTCTTTTCTATGAAAAGGCAATAATTATGAATAAGAAATAATTTAGCATATATTATGATAGCTAATGTTTAGCACTTCTAGCATCCGTGAACCAAAACAATGGCCCTAGTCATCTCTTGCATTGTTTGTTACCTGCTTATCTACATGATGTAAGTGTTGGACTTCGTATTTATATGTCAAACAAATATCTTTAATTAGCAATATTTTGTAAATTTTGTGCATTATTTAACAAAGTGATAAATAGTGTTAATCTTTGCGGTACATAAACACATTAATTTTGGTAAGTAATTTAAAATTATAATCAGTGTTATTTCTTAGTGGAAAATATTAAATATGTTTTTTGATATTTAATTGACATTTACCTGCTGTCGTTAAATCAGGGATTCTTTATTGTAATTAAACAATATGTTTTAAATATCATTATTGTCATAGAGAAAATGTAAATGAATTGTTTGTATCCCATTGTAAAGTTTTTGTTAATGAACACGGTGCAAATACATTTTACTGACAAGCCATAATTTTTCGTACTTTGTATGATGATTGTATGTACCAAACGACTGTACCGGATGATTAAGGATAGGTAACACAGTCCGTGACCATCCCAGTCTCAAAACATTTATTTACCATGAAAACCTTTTTCAGAGGTTCCATACATGTTTTTTATCCTTAAGTTTTTCACGTCATCATATTTCTGTGTTAACCTTGTAAGTATTCTTAAGACGTATATTGATACGTCACGGATTGACATTGATATTCAGGGAGTGTCGAAGATTAATGAGACGTACTGATAATTTTGATAAAACGCCCAATTGGTGACGTCAATGTGAGTCATTTCATTGTTTAATGTTTCATTACAATAATTGCATGATTTTTCCTTACCTATAATATTAATAGATAGTGGTTATGGGTCCACTTTGATAGGCCTAGCTTTATGACACTGAGGAGAAGACTGGAACTGGTTCTGTTAGTGCAACATTTGCAAGCACTATGAAGGTGACACTAGTGTTCTTTTTTCAAGTGTAACTTATGTCACTTTTATTTACGGTCAGGTTCAATTTTATGGGACGGATAAGAGCTATCCGGAGCTTATGAAATTGGCCCTAAAAGTACTAAATTAAATTGCCTAGAATTTCATTACTACTACGGATGCTTAGTAATAATGAAATTCTGGGAAATAAAATTTTAGTATTTAAATTGTAAGGAATCCCACATTTCAGTGTATTTGTTAGATCGTAAATGATTTAAATTCCAACCTTGACCTGGTTTCTTTAAATTAGAATAAATGTTAGTTATTTTAGATACTTTAACGAACTACGAAACCTTTCGAAAGTGAAACGTCAGACATTGACCCCACGCTACAGTAGCGAGGGGGTTAGAGTTGGGTGGTCTACCATTATACCTCAAGGTATTTCATAATTGGTAGTTTACGATTGCATGAATTATCGTAAAGTGTGAGGTATGCGTGTTTCCTAACGGTGTCACGCTGATGATGACATGTATCGTATACCTATAGGCTGCTGCGATCTACAAACCTTTTCATTATATATGAGTCATTTTGAAACAGATATAGGTAAATATTTTAAGGATGACTCGTTTTATTAAAGGTTTGTTTTATAGTAGCTGGAAGTGGCATAATTATTTCAATATATTTTAGTATGGGTCCTCTGTGACAAATGAATCCCTATTTCCCTTGGTCACGTCACGACATCACGCGTGAACGTCTGGAGGTAAAAGGGATCTTAGGCACATACAAAGTAACAACAGAAGGTTCACTCCCTAATAAAAGGAAAGTTTAGGTATAAAAATATACCTACATACACCTCGCCTAAGGTACCCGTCTGCACATAAAATTGAAACTTAGTACCGCGTGCTAAGCGTTAAGATTTTACCCCATTTGTTTTTAATTTTACTAAGTATATTAAGTATGATAGGTCATGTCAACCATACATATACAATAAAATTGCCGGTTATTAAATATTTACTGCGCTTCACACACGACAGCTATAATGTATGATAATGTATATTAAATGAATTTACGTAGATCTAAAACTCAACCTTAGTTGATGTATATTGACTGTCACCTATCAATTTCTAAAGAAAGATGTAATGAAATGCATCGAGATGTATTGAGATGTAGATATATATACATTTTACACTATAGCTTCTGTGTGTGACCTGTTTAATACTGTCTTATTTTTTTTTTTTTTTTTTTTTTTACATTAGATAGAACGCCAGAAGCAATTACACTATCTAATGGTCCCAATGACAAGGCCAAATACACACATTCACTGACACAAGCACATCCAGTCTCAGAACAAATCTTTGCGAATCTCACAAAGAATTGTCCCGTGTGGGGATCGAACCCACTACACCACACGTGCAGACAATATCACGTATAATACGTATCATTTAATTGTTCATTTCTTTATTTTATTACACCTGTAGGCAGTTAATGTGAAGGATTTATGTCTTTCAGGATTTATTATTTTATGTCGTGTCACACGACATAGATCGTAAAACTAACTAGGTACACAAATAAATGAGTACAATTATGGGCAAACTTCTTGAGCATTAGGTGACGTGGTGGGGGAAAGTTTGCGCATCGTACACTTACGTGCAAAATATTGCTATAAATATGATTAGTTACGTCGAGTTTTTAGAATTACCTATTTTATTTATTACAATTACGGTTTATTTCGGGATATTGTATTATGTATAGACAATTGTATTTGTGTGAGTGCAGTGGCAGGCAATAGCCAAAATATAAACAATAGCCGACATGTGCAACATTTTGTATGTGCATTGTTTTGTCAAATTTCTCATAACTTAAACAATAGTTAAATCGAAAACAATGCTTGTCGGCATGTTTTGTTGAACTTCTTACGATTTAAAACAATAGTTAACTCGGTTTTTAATATTGGCAAAATCACCGACAATATTCAGTGATAAAATCCGCTTTTAACTCAACAAATAACAACAACAACTAACGATTTATAACAGAGCACAAAAGTGAGCACTTCACTGCACGCACGTGTATTCGGGAGAGAGCGGAACGAAGACGCGGTGCGCGGGGCAAGGGTCGACTGATCAACCAATCACGCGCAGGTACGCCCCCTGCGCCTCAGCCTCGTAACCAAAGAGACCCAAAATTCGTTTCTGCGCATTCAAGGTCGTTTGCTCAAGATGTTTGCCCCGATTTATACATATATTTAATATCTTGCAGAGTAAATAATAAGGTAGGTAGTTCGATAACCAGTCATACCCAGAATATTGTATAGCTCTCTAGCTAACTAACGGACGTCGTAAGTGGTCACAAGTGGGTACACAACTAAACAGGCCTCTTAGCGCAGCTCACCACAGCTCTTGTCATTAGGATACCTATGACGTAGTTATCAACATCGAAATGTAAATTTGTTTTATCTTTTGACGTTTTTATGTTCATCTACGTCAAAGTCGAATCTAAACGTCAAGAGCTGCAACCCTTGCTAAGAGAGCTCTATTACCTAACATACGGACGTAACTTTTATTTATTTATTTAATACGATAAAGTACTTAACATTAACATAATTTAGGAACATAAAAGCCCTTATTTGTGACGTTTGTGAACTTATCCAGCGAGCAAGAAAACATCGACCTTATTAGATACCGCATTGAGCGAGCGCAGCGCCCGTGTCAGAGGCGCGCGCTAAAGCAAGTTGGTGCGCGCGGCCGAATACCCATCCCAAATGCTTATTAGTTATTCACAATTATTTAGACTATCGATAGAAAGCTAATCATTAAGACACCTCATAGAATAAACGTTATTTTATTAGAATTAAGTTTCATGCACAATTCTAATTAGCCATTCCTATCAAAGTTCAAATCACTAATGATTGATGTCATTAGTGATTAAAATTAATTTCTTTAATCAAACATCACTCTATTTACTAGTGCTAATAAGTAGGTATATTTTATATACGAGTACATTTATAAGTTTTGCTTATCACTACTGTAATTTACCAGTGTCAAGTGCCTTCATCTGATAAAATTGCATCCGACAGTAAAAAGGGCGGATTGATTTGCAATTCAATTCATGACATCCGCTTATGTTTAATGTAAATCAATTATATGACTTACCGTATTACTTTTTTATTTAATTGCCTACCTATAGAAATAAAAGTTGTATAAACACGGGTCGGTTTACAGAATAAAAAAAAGTTTTAGTACGCCAAAATCGATTGACGTCGATCGTTGTCGATTGGGCGTTATGGACGAATGCATTAATCAACGTCGATCGAAGTGTAATAACCCCTTTACCTAGTATAATGCAGTTTATAATAATATTATATTATCAATGTTTACCCTACTTCGTGGAAGCCAATAGGAAGGGTAATGATTTTGGCAGTCTATGTATGTATGTTTGTTTGGATGTCTGTTTGTTTGTTTGTATGTTCCATCGTAGCGTCTAAACTACAGAACGGATTATAATGAATGAGGTGTCATTAGATTCGTAAGAATAGGCCGGGTGACATGGGCTATATAAATTTTATAATAAAAAATATCTAACAGTATTTAAACGTCAGATTCGAACATTTAAACATAATACATAACCATGACGTGTTTAGTATCAGATGAAAAGTCATGGCGAGCACACTACAAATATGTATACTTATCATATTGTTTAAGTTAAAATGTATAGTTTTAATGCGTTCGTAGCGTAAGAGCAGCGATAGCCGAGTGGGAGATCGTAGGACTGCTAAGTCAAAGGTCTCAGGTACGAACCCACGGCACACACCTCTGTCAATAAATCGTTAAGGTTTGTCTTTTCGATGATATGTGTGTATTCATCATACAAACTATCGCTCGCTAACGGTGAAGGAAATATCGTGAGGAAAACTGCATGCCTGAGAGTGCCTAAAAAGTGCTCAAGGGAGTGTGAAGTCTACGAATCCGCACTTGGCCAGCGTGGCGGACTATGGCCTTACCTTAAGCATGAGAAGAGGCCTGAGCCCAGCATTGGGACATGTATTAGATACAGGGCTGCTATTATATGCGGTCATAAAGTTCTCGCGGTCGTCTCTGTGTAGCAAACCAAAGTAAAGTACAATATTATTACGTAGGCGGGTTATAGATTTCAATCTTAATTACTTATTGATGATCTAAATATACCTTTTATTCACATAATATAACGTAGCTGTCTAGTTTTGTATTTGGCACAATGTTGTGACCTTTTTAATTTTCCATGGTGAATACGGCAAGTGTCACTTCCTCCGTAGTGACATTGTACACAATAATTTTCATTAGGGTTAATTAATTCTTCCTATTAAATAATTTTGTGCGTAGGTATGGTTTTAATTTCTGGCACTTTCGTTTCAAACTGGCTGCAGCCATCACGAAATAGCAGTGGTTAAAAAAATAAATGTGTTTTTTTTCTTTTAATTTGAATTAGGAACGAGCAAAATGAAGTGGTTATTTTATGTGATAGTTTTTGTGTACATGTTATATAGAACAGGTTTGTAACTTTTTAATGTAATTTTATTTGTATGTAATAAGATCATCAATCATTTTTCAAAAAAGAGTTATTAGGATTATTATTTATTATTTTTAACTAGGAAATAAACACTGATTCTAGTCTGTCTAGAATTTGAATTTTGAACAAATCTTCATATTATTATTATCCATCCCGTTACGTAATCATACTTATAATAGTGTGCGTATACCTTGTCCAGACGTTTATTTTCTTATTGACATTTAAAAATTAGTATCATTCACACGCTACCGATTTGAAATAATAACCTTTTTTAACCGACTTCAAAAAAAGGAGGAGGTTCTCAATTCGGTTGTATGTTTTTTTTTTTTTTTTTTATGTTTGTTCGCCGATTACTCGAAGACGCCTGGACCGATTTGAGAAATTCTTTTTTTGTTTGATAGGATATACTTGACATGTGGTCCCATTTTTTTCAAGTCACGTTCTGATGATGGGATCCTAGAGAAATCGAGGGCAACCCTCAAATTTAAAAGGCTTCTATATTGTTTTTTATATATTATCTAAAGCTACTCGGATATCGGCATCTAGTAGTCAGCATTTTATGTTGCTGAGCTGATGCTGGAAGGTACAACTCCTCAACGGTTAGGAGTACGGGGATAATTCTTTAAATATAGGCTCCTTGAGGCCGTTTACTGTATTCTTTCAAGTTATACA
The DNA here is from genome assembly GCA_905147285.1 of Hypena proboscidalis. Taxonomy (NCBI): domain Eukaryota; kingdom Metazoa; phylum Arthropoda; class Insecta; order Lepidoptera; family Erebidae; genus Hypena; species Hypena proboscidalis. Next base: position 8,554,490 of record LR990132.1, read on the forward strand.
CAGATGAGGCGAGACGTTGAATATTACTTATGTAAGTACATTCATAATATGAGGTCATGATTTGATGATGGGATCCTAGAGAAATCATGGGTAACCCTCAAATTTCAAAGGCTTCTATATTGTTTTTCGTATATTACCTAAAACTTCTTGGATATTTGCATTTTAAGTTGCTGAGCTGATGCTGGAAGGTACAACTCCTCAACGGTTAGGAGTACCTACGGGGATTATTATTAATAAGTTTTCCGTCTCAAGTAACCGTCGTCTCCTCATTTGAGAAACATTCTGGTCTACCCATCACTTAAAATCGTAAAATAAAATAATTTTTAATAAAAAAAAAACCGACTTCAAAAAGTAGGTAAACTAAAAAGCAAAAAATAAATTTACTTCGCACAAAAAAAAATTATACGTTTTTTCATTTAGTAAAATAGAAATTATTAAATAATTATTTTATAATTCTGAAGTCGGTGCAAAGTAAACAATAACTCTGTATAGACTAATCTTTCTAACAACTATTTTCTGACTGAATATGTTGTTCTTAATTATCCGATTTACTTGGCACCGACTTCAGAATTATAAAATAATTATTTAATAATTTCTATTTTACTAAATGAAAAAACGTATAACTTTTTTTTGTGCGAAGTAAATTTATTTTTTGCTTTTTAGTTTACCTACTTTTTGAAGTCGGTTTTTTTTTTTATTACAAATTATTTTAAAGAACTGAAGATATAGATTAAAACGCACCGAAAAAGAAACCGACGATAAAAAACGGAAGTTCTCAAGTAACCGCATATATTATATCAAATAGAAATAAAACAAAATATATACATATATATTTTTTTTGAACGGACCACCCATAACTTTTTATCTTTTATCATGAACACTAATGGTAGAAACATTATGAAATTTACTGTTTGTAATGTCACGTTATTCATTTTTAAAACATTATTTTCGGCCAGTATGAATTAAGTAATATTTAATAAAACCTTTTTAAACCAACCTCTCTAGCACGAGTATAAAATAATAAACTCCTTTTACATTCTATAGAAGATAGTTAAAGGAACATTTTTGTCATAGGTACTTCAGTTATTTTGGGGTACAAAGAAAGGGTAGGGTGTGATATTTCAGAAAAAAATGAGGTTTGTTTAGAAATTATTAGTACATTTGTCTCAATTGTCGGACTGAAGTGTTATTTAGGATTTTTCTGTCAGGAAATTCTCAATAGCAGTACGGAGTTGGGCTTGTGCTCGGTGAATGGCGATAAGAGGTGTATTTAATTGATTATGAACGCCAATATCTATTTTGACGACCGGATGGCGGAGTGGGTAGTGTACCTGCCTGCGACGCCGAGGTCGTGGGTTCGATTCCCACTTAAGACAAATCTTTGTGTTCATGAACATGGGGGTTTGTCTTAGTCTGGGTGTTTCTATGTATAATAAGTATGTATTTACAAAAGAAAAGTATATATGTATTAGTACCAGTTATTCTAGTACCCATAGTACAAGCTCTGCTTAGTTTGGGAACTAGATGGCGTTGTGTGTAAGTTGTAAAATATTTATTTATTTATTTATGCTGTAGAGGAACAGGGTGTGATGTTCCTCCACCACAAAGGGAGGATCCTCCAACCAGGCTCAGTGGTATTGCCTGGCGTACAGCTGTCCGACGGTATCGTATTGGAAGTGGTATATATAGTCACTTGCTGTGAACATTTCGATATCGCGATTCAGCACTCGCGGTCACGTGACATTTATTATGTGCGGATACCGCCACATCACTCCCCTCCAAGACCGGAGGTCGATGAGAGTTCCAGTGAGTCGGAACTGAATTCCGCTGAGTCTACAGTGAGTCGAGACTGTGTGCCACTAATTCCTCAGTGAGTCGAGGTGCGCGGTGGAGCGGTGAGATTCTCCAGTGAGTGGGGGTGATGCTGCGTGTTTTTGATCACGTCGGGGTCACCAATGTAGAGGAACAGGGTGTGATGTTCCTCCACCACAAAGGGAGGATCCTCCAACCAGGCTCAGTGGTATTGCCTGGCGGACAGCTGTCCGACGGTATCGTATTGGAAGTGGTATATATGTTCACTTGCTGTGAACATTTCGATATCGCGATTCAGCACTCGCGGTCACGTGACATTTATTATGTGCGGATACCGCCACAATGCAAAAAGTCGGCCAAAACTCGCAAGAGCGGGGAGGGATACATTGTTCCGCGCTAGTGTCAAATTATAGGAACGCCTAACAATGACATCTCCGGTTTGCTTGTTTCTCTGAGTTTAAAAGCTTTTCATTTGGCACAAAACCCTAAACTTGCGACATCCATTTGACACGCATTTCGCCGTTTTTACATTAAATTTACAGACACGATACATAAATATATATATTTTTTAAATAATATGTTCGATTTATCTTGTTTCAAGATCTAATATATAGTCTGTGGTTTTTTTTTGTAACACACGTTTGTCTCCCCTAAAAAGTGTGGCCCGTCAATAAAGTACGGCAAAACTTAAAAATATTATTCCAGAAAAAATAGCAGGTCATAGGCGTTAACTGTCAAAAAGAAAATTATCGCATGGACAAATGCAGTTAAAATTCATAATTTAAACTACATAAACCATTTCTCAAGTGTACGGTGCGAAAGCGGTTGCGGAGCGTGGACTTACAGTGGATGCGGTCAGCTACGGTGAAGAAGGTTTCCTGAAGATTGGTGATCATAAGTCTGTCAGCTGTAAAGCCTCCAACCGAAATCAAAAGGTAATAGATATGCGAATCATGTATTTTGACGCCTATGAATATAATATGAACACATTTAAATTTTTAACTTAGCAGCATAAAAATAAATTGATAAAAAAAAACATTTAAAAAGTAGAATAGGGTGACCAAAAATTTATGGTGGTTCGTCTCACTTTATTAAATATAAAAGTTAATAATAATATAGCGGCGATAGCCGAGTGGGCCACCGTACACTACAGCACACACCTCTGTCAATAAATCGTTCAGATTCGTTTTTTCGAAGATATGTGTGTATTTATCATTAGTAGGTATATATAATAATATTAGACTTACAAAAAGACGGATTGAAAAAACAAAAATATAAGTATTATTTTACACTTGAGATTAACTCTCTTTTCATTTTATTCAATTGTACGATTTACTGTTTATAACTTACACAATCGATATACAAATAGAAATTATGTTGGTTCTATTTTGAATTCGACAGGGTTCGATTCCTGACCTGAGTATAAGTTTTATCGTAATTCCTAAGTATTCAGTTTTTTGTTCCCAGGAGCAGTTTTTTGAATGTCTAATATACAGACTGATATAAATGAGCCAATACAAATCTCATGTCAGTATTAGTTATCGAACTCATTAAAAACGGCTTTACTAATTCCTATTAAATTTTGTGTGTAAATTCAGAAAATTTGAGAAGGTCAACATACTACGCGGGCATAGTGCGATAAATTTATTATATTTTGCCCCAATTTCACCAGATCCTGATAAAGTTTTAAATAATTAACCGTTGGATAAACTCTTCACAAATATGAGATATTGTGTGTGAAAAATAATACAAATACTAAATAGGGTTATCAAGTGACGAGAGACGAGTGACGAAATAATATTTTCGACTGGTTGACAAATCCGGAACCAAATATAATTACGGACCAACCTTAATTATATTTGGTTCCGGATTTATCAACCAGTCGAAAATATATTTTTTTAATTTTAGTACAAGAGGAAGAAAAATGCCTATGATACGAGTATTTGTAAAGGTGCGTTTAAACTCGGTTATTTTCAGGTGGAATGGGTACATCCAAATGGCAGCGCTGTAAAGCGTAACCCTAGCAGTCGGCTATTTGCCCAGGAGCATTTCGTGCCATCGATAAGGGGACGATCTCCGGCCCTCGTGCTGACCGTAACCAAGGCCTTGGTACAAGACACGGGAGTGTATGTCTGCCGCTCTGGGGATTTGACTAAGAATGTCTCCCTCTGTGTTATACGTAGGTATTATTGTGGCTTTAATGGTGTTTCTATGTATAATAAGTATGTTTTTACAAAAAAAAGTAAATATGTATTAGTATCAGTTTTTCTAGTACCCATAGTACGAGCTCTGCTTGGTTTAGGACTAGATGGCGTTGTGTGTAAGTTGTGAGATATTTATTTATTTATTTATTGTGTCTTTGGTTTTTATGCACCTGAAGTGTTGGATATGATGACTCCATAATATGGATTATCTTACTGAGTTCAAATTCATTACTAGTGAGCAGAAATCTTCTGTATCAATTTTTTTTTTTACAACCCTATTTTTACTTTACTAGAACACTGAAAGTTGTTGGTTTAGAATCAGTAATAGAATCCCTTTCATTAGTTTAAACATACTAAGATACAGTTAAAAAGTTGTTTGGTTACAGCGATTGCCCGGGGTGCAGAAGGTCGCAGGTTCAAATCCTATAGTCCAAATAACGGACGCGTTCATTCTTTGCAACATTTGTGCTTAATGTAACTTCGCCATGTTGGTTTGTATCCTACCTTAGATAGGAACAAATGGATGATCGTGACGTCACGAAACGACGTAACATACAGTTGACAAATTTAGGGTCCTGAAGGGAAGGCGACCGTAGCTGGTTGGTTAAAGCGACTGCCCGGTGTGCAGAAGGTCGCAGGTTAAAATCCTACCGGTCCCATATCTTATTCAACTGTTTCTTAGTATAATTTGCTAAACATGGCTAAATGCTATCAAAATAATCAATAAGAAGTGGAAAACTTGATTATTTTGAAAATTATTTAAAAAAATGTGGAATGGATTATGTAACTGCTCATAAACAAATTTTTTCTTCGGATTCTGGTAAAATAAAACTAGCTTATATAAATCATCGCTAGCCTGAGAAAATGTTAACATGACTATTAATAGTCATGATAAGAGAATAATTTTAAGTATATTACGCTCACGTGTCTAAAAACATGCAAGATCGCTTTTTACCATCTAAGTGGTCGTCAAACATAGTTCAGATTAAGAAGCCGTATATAGTTTCGAAAACAAAATAATTCAAGCATGTAAGTATGCGAATAAAATCTTATATGCATACTTGAATCTAATAGTACTTAGGACTGGTGAAGTATTAAAAAAGTTGTACTTAGCTACCGAAAAGTAAAAAATGGCTGTTGAAATGAACTACAAGATTGTTAACTATATACTAAGAGGAATAAAATATGTATTTTGGAATTGGTGAAGAAAGATACCGATAGTCTTAAAGGCCCACACGAGGCAACAATTGCAAGGCAATTTTCTTACCATCTCTATATTTTTAATTATAATAGAGTAAGCGTTAGAATTGCCTTACAAGACTTGCTTCATGTAAATCGGCTTTTTCTGTAGTTATTGGCAAATATGTAATATATTGTTATAAAAGATATTATAACGTTTCATCGCAATTATCTATATACTTATAGAACCATCAGAGTTCATTGAAACTCCTGCAGAAATGACAGCTGACATTGGACGCTCGATAACGTTGTCTTGTCAAGCTAAAGGAGACCCGGAGCCCAGGCTGGTGTGGAACCGAAACGGAGAAATCATTACAGGTAATCATAACAAAACAACACTAATAGGATTTATTCTTTTATCGTATTCTTTTTATAGTCGTACTTTCATAGTCGTTCTGTGTTTGTCTTTGAGTGATTTTGCTGCCAGCCATCTGGGCACGATGTCCGGAGGAATTTTTTGATGCTCTATAAAGTTTTGTAAATACCATATTATATTTTATTGTAGGTGTGTATATTATTATATAATATAAATATAGAATTACTATTTAATGAATAAATGCTACTTTGAAAATTATATATAAATTATGTTATGACTTTGAGCTTTGTGTAGAGGAAAATTTCGAGGCGACACAGATTAAATAAACATCAACCGTGCACTCTAATGTAACAGTTGGTCAATAAAAAGTATAATCTTCTGTAAACAACGCTATTATAATCTATTCTCAGTTACAATTAAAATGTCTCTTCAGAAATCTTAAGAATGAAATCATTGTCAATATTTATAAGATGCCGTTTATTTAACAATATAATTGTGGTCTTTATCGCATAGATATTTTCTGTATTTTATAATCGCACAATTTAATTATAATGAATGACAATTTTATTATATCTCGATCAGGTGTATTGTTGGTTCGCTTTTTCCTCCATAGAAACAATTACCTGTTTATGTTATGTCGTACCTGCCGCTATCATCTGAGCAATTATACCTACCTCAATAGATGTCACATTGTGTCTTGGTTTTTCAATTATGCAGGAGGAAAATAGTGCTCAGATTAAATGATTACCCGTCAGTTTTTAAAACCAGGATTATAATACTACCGCAAACTATTTTTGTAACTCTACCTTCAGGCAAGCACGAGTATCGGCTGGGGGCTCCACGGGCTGGTTTTCGGACCGTGGAGGCGCTCCGGCCGATTCTCGAGGAGTGGGCGGGGCGGCAGCATGGGACTCTCTCCTTCAGGCTAGTGCAGGTATTGACCGGGCATGGTTGCTTCGGGAAGTACCTGCACAGGCTGAAGAGGGAGGCGAGCCCCATGTGCCACCACTGCGACTGCGGTGAGGACTCGGCGCAGCACACTCTCGAGCAGTGTCCTGCTTGGGAGGTGCAGCGCCGGGAACTCACCGCGGTCATAGGGAACGACCTCTCGCTGCCGGCCGTGGTTGCGGCCATGGGCAGCGCGAGGTCGTGGGATGCGGTCGCATCCTTCTGTGAGGACGTCATCTTGCAGAAGGAGGCGGCGGAGCGGATCAGGGAGGACGCACCCCTGGCTGATCCGCTCCGCCGCCGGCGAGCTGGGCGGCGAAGGCGCGCGTACGCCGCGAGCCTAATGCCGCCCTAAGCGAGGCCGCGGGCGGTGGTGGGGGTTTTCCGCCGCCCGCTGATGCCTTCCGCGACGGAGTGACGCCCTGGGTGTGCCCGGGGCGTCGCTACGAGTAGGACTGAGTAGAGTCGGGTGCCCGGTCAGTGGTTGGACTGGGCACGGTCGCCGCGGCGAGCCCTGTGGATGTAAGATCGATCCAGGGCTCGCCGACCCACCATCTTTCGGCGACGAGGGCACACCGCGGGGTTTTAGTGGGTATTCTGTGCCGTTTAACATCGTAGGCACGGGAGTCCCACATAGCCACTCTGCCCGTCCCCCCACGGGTGGGGTGGTATGCGTAAATGCATTTCCCCGCGAAAAAAAAAAAAAAAAAAAAAAAAAAAAAAAAAAAAAAAAAAAAAGGCAAGCACGAGTAGTATTAAGTAAAATAATGTTGAATTGACTATTGACTTTTTGCGAGTTAAGTATGTACTTACTAACCTACGCATTTAGTTAGTACTTACTCATAAGAGTCATAAGTACCTACTATAAAAAGTTGGAATGTTATGCATTTTAAATAAGTCCGCATGGACTGAAACGCTATGTATGCATACGTTAACGTTTTGTTCTAAGCACATGGTGTTCTATTGTCTCTGCCTATCCCTGTGTAAAAAAGTGTTTTTTTTAGTATGTATGTATGATAAAAAGTGTCGAAACATTTTACTTATGTATACCTAACAATTTTATTCGAACAACTGCTGTAAGTGTAATTGAATACTTTTTAGATGATGACGATTCTGGCAAGTACAAAGTGATGACGAAATACAACATCGAAGGTTTTGAAGGTTTGCTGACGATCACCTCATTGGAACCAGAAGACGAAGGCGTCTACTCCTGTGTCAGTTTACAAGAAAGTGTGGTAGTCGAAGATTGTAGCCACACGAAACTGCACAATGTAACTTTGAATATAAGATGTAAGTATTTTTGGAGGTACTAGGATTTATTATACCGACTACATACTTCATGTAAGTTGCAAAAGCAGTTTTTACAAATAACAAATGTACAAGAATTTCAATTTGGTAAGAAGTAGGCAACCGTAAGGTAGGACGCCCCCCTGCCAGGTGGACTGACGACCTGAAGAAGGTCGCTGGAGGGGACTGGATGGGGAAGGCGCAGGACCGGGTGTTGTGAGAGGAGATTGGGAGAGTCCAGCAGTGGACTACGAGCGGCTGAATGATGATGATGATGAGGAAGAAGTAGGTTAGAAACTAGAGCTGTAGCTAGTATGGTGGAGAAAATGCAAAACAAATTTACACGTTACCTTTATTTAAAAGAATACGGCGTTTACCCCTTTTACCCACTCATGTACCAAATATTTTTGTGTTAGTAATGGTTGGTTAGTATAAATTAGAGGCTAGACAAAATTTAGCGCTAGTTAAATATAATATATCCTTAGTGTTTCGTGCACAAACAAGTAAGATCGAGCGTGCAACCTGCGAAGCGATCTGTTTACACCAACTGTTTGTGCAAGCAAGATGGCGCGTGGAGCTGGTGCCTAAAAAAAGATTTTAGACTGCTTTCACATACGTAGTTTAGTTAACACAGATTATCATATTAAAGACAAATGCGTTAAAACGCACCGGCTATTTTGACTAATAAAATCTACAGTGCACCCTCTGGGTAAACGCTTGCGATGCCAATTCAACCATAGATTCGTATGCTGCTAGACTAGAAATTTCTCAACTCTTCTTGAGCCAGCGTCATAGGTAACCTTATTTGGTTTGAGCGCCACATATGCGATGAGTGATCAGGTGAATCCTAGTGGTTTCTTAATTTTTCTTCTTTTCTCTTTCTAATTCTTAAGTTATAATTTGCTTTAAAATATTACAAGTGTAATCTAGTGTTGTATTCTAATGTATATTATTTAAAATAGTTAATGCGTATGCACGTCTTTTTCAGATGCTCCTACATTTGAATCTGGTAATGAAACAACATTGTATGCAAAAAATAACCAACAGTGAGTACCTACATTATAAAGCTTCAATTGTCGAGATTAATATATGTTAATTATATTGTTACTGAAAAGGAGTCACTTTAGTGGTAGTTCCGTCCAACAATTTCTGCTATGTTGATAAAAATGCCGATTAGTTCGATGGTTATAACATCAATGGCCTATGATTCACGTAGGCCATTGATGATATAGGTTTTGCGCAAATGATAGTAATTATATTAAGGTTTAAAAACCTTAATATTATTATAATTACTATCATTTGCGCAAAGCCTCGGCAGATGACGATGACCAAAGTTTGATACACGTACATTTAAATCCTTTACCTACTTAAAAATAATAATTTACGGTGAGGTGTGATTCTGTAAATAAAACGGTCGATTACGAAATTTTAGTACATCGTTACACGGTTATTAATAATCCTGTCAGAAGATTGAATTTAATCGGAATCTATTCATAGAATACGCCTGCGGATGTTTTATTCTATTTGAAAAATAAACAAGCCTGTGATCCATTTAATGAAGACGGCAATCCAAAATGTTGCAATATTTTGGTCGTCTAACAGTCAGAAATTAATGTATTATTCCATTTGAAAAATAAATAACACAATTAATGATGACAATCGTGACATTGGTAATGTTCTCACTTTTGGCCGTCAAATCAAAAATACATCAAATAGCCGATATGCATGTAAAAGTCAACCAAACTAAAGTTACGTTTCCTATTCACCTACTTGTTTTCCTATTACATTGAAATATATAATATATCTAACTCATATTATAATCTACTATATAAAAATAAGTCGGGTTTTCCTTCCTGACGCTATAACTCCAGAACGCACGAACCGATTTCCACGGTTTTGCATTCGTTGGAAAGGTCTCGGGCTCCGTGAGGTTTATAGCAAAGAAAATTTAGGAAAACAATAAAAATTTCAACAGAAAAGCGGGAAAATCTTTTTTTACATACAGCGCCATCTCTGATACATAGCATGCACTACAAACCACAGATATTGATCTACATAGATAACGCAGATGCATGTACTTCGCGTGTCTCAACCCCGACCAAGCGTCGAGGTTGGTCGCCTCTAACTTCAGTCCACGCGCGTCTTTTGTCAGAGAAAATCATAGCGGACGGCTCCAGTTGAACGTACTGGGCGGATTGGCATCGGCGACATCGGTGTCTTTGAATCGGTTTGGATTTCCCGTCACTAAATTTCGGCTGTGACGTCACAATAGGTATTAAAAAGTCGGCACGCTTGGTTTCAATACAAATCGTGATACTTGCGTTATCTATGTAGATCTATATCTGTGCTACAAACCAATATTATAAGTAGATGGCGCCGGTGCGTGATACATTGTTTGACAGCCACTCATTGTTTTCTGCTCAGTTAAATTCATGTGACAAACCGGTATTATGTTTACTGTGAAATTGTGAAAAAAAAGTAAAAAAAATAAGTTATTCGTTTCCTAAGATTACAATTGGAAACCCGATTGAGACAACGCGTGAGCACACGAAGATCATTGGCATCATACAATCGCTTGGCATTCCAATATGATCCCACTGCGAACTACAGTGATGATGAAAATTTTGATATTGGACCAATGATGACTATATGCCGATATTGCAATGCGTTAAATTAATTCGTGCTTTTCAAACACAAGAGCAAAGAGAGACAGCCCGTGAAACAGCTAGGTTAGAAACGAGAAATCGTCGAGCTTATCGTACAGATGAACAGAGGAATAATCTTTGAAGTGCAAGAAGAAATGGTTCCAGTATTGATTTGAATCGAGCAGCGTTTCTATATGATTGCACCATCGACTACAGCTTGCATCGTTTAGTTTGCATTGGTCCAATAGACGTTGTTTGCCAGCACTGTGGAGCATTGAAGTTTGCTGGTGAAACGCCTGGTTTGTGCTGCCTTAGTGGTAAAGTGAAATTGCCATTATGGCGACTTATTTTTTTTTTATGCCCCCGGTGGAACTGGGCAGACATTCCTCATGTCATTGATTTTGGCCACTGTACGTGCGAGATCCGAAATTGCGGTAGCAATTGCTTCTTCTGCAATAGCGGCCACATTGTTAGACGGATGCCGTACGGCTCACTGAGCGTTAAAATTGCCATTAAACCTTCAAACTACTGAACAACCGACATGTAGCATTTCGAAACACTCCGCAAGGGCCAAAGTTTTAATAGCATCAAAAATCATCATATGGGACGAATGGACAATGGCGCACAATGACACACAAACGCGCATTGGAAGCACTAGACCTCGAGATGTTTTGGTGGTGCAATGATTTTATTATCTGGCGATTTCCGACAAACACTACCAGTCATTGCAAGATCTACTGCTGCCGACGAAAAAAAACGCTTGCCTCAAAGCATCAAATCTGTGTCGATATGTAAAGAAACTTCAACTGTCTGTCAATATGAGAGTTGCATTGTTGAACGATCTATCTGCTTACGATTTCTCGAAGCAATTGCTGACTATCGGTAATGGCCGTGTTCCTGTTGACAAATCGAGCGGTTTGATTTCATTTTCTCCAAATGTTTTCAATTTCGTATCATCAAAAGACGAGCTTATCAACAAAGTATTCCCGGATATCATTGCTAACCACAAAAATACTAAATGGTTAAGTGAGCGAGCAATTTTGGCCGCTAAAAATAAAGATGTAGATGACCTCAATTTTATAGTACAAAATCAAATCGTAGGTACTCTGTATTCATTCAAATCTATCGACTGTGTAACAAACGAAGAAGAAGCCACTAATTATCCAAGTGAATTTTAAAACTCCTTGGATGTGCCTGGTTTACCACCGCACAATTTAAAACTTAAGGTTGGCTCGGTAGTCATCATGCTTAGAAATTTAAACCAACCAAAACTGTGTAATGGAACGCGTTTAGTTTCCGATGATCCTAACGGATATGCCTTTTGAGTTTAAAGGAATTCAATTCCCGTTTCGTCTTGCCTTCGCCATGACGATCAACAAATCACAGGGCCAATCCTTGACTATTTGTGGCCTCAATCTAGAAAATGCAAGTTTTTCTCATGGTCAATTGTACGTGGCATGCTCACGTGTCGGCAAACCATCCGCTCTATTTGTTATTTCATCATCATTCATCATAATAAAATACATTTATGTTTCTATCTATATTAATATTATTTTGTATCATTGTATTACGTTCATCAAAGCCTAAATTAGTTCAGCTAAAAGGTAACACGACATTCATTGACTGTTAGGCGGTACGAAGTTCGCCGGGTCAGCTAGTTATAATTATAAAAGTCTAGGTTTTACATAGAAGAGTTCACACTTTTTGCATGAACAGGTCATGTAAGTGACTAGCAAAAACGCGGAGACTTCTGTGCAAAAAGTTTTGCTAAAATTTTAAAGTGTTTACTTAGCACGAGCACGTTATACATACTAGGAAAAAGTTAACGGAAAAAAACTTAAATTAATGAATTAGCTATTGCACTAAGAGTTGTAAAAAAAATAGTCTGAATTAATTTAGCAGCGTCTATAAATATCTCACAACTTACACACAACGTCATTTAGTTCCAAACTAAGTAGAGCTTGTAAAATGGGTACTAGAATAACTGATACATATATATACTTTTCTTTTGTAAATACATACTTATTATACATAGAAACACCCAGACTAAGACAAAACCTCCATGTTCATGCACACTAAGATTTGTTTTAAGCGGGAATCGAACCCGCGACCTCGGCGTCGCAGGCAGGGTACACTACCCACTCCGCCATCCGGTCGTCTATGCGCGAGCTATACCTGACACTCCGGCAAAGTCTTGTGGATGATGATGAGATGGAAAACACTGGGTTTTAGTCCGTGCAACTCTGACATAACCACTGACTCTGTTCGGATCAGTGGTATGCGTCAGGTATTTTCCAGTATAAAAAAGGCATTGAAGAGCGCTTTTGTTAGAGCGTCCATTAGCGCTTCCGTTCGGCATGTGTTAGGGCGATTAGGATTGGTCATAAGTCACACTCACAATGCTAGTTTTCAAATTGTGTAGGTATCTATCAGTAGTCCTTCTTGATTGTAACATAACATTCAGCTAATTGATCAATAAAAGCATGAACAAATCATAATTTGACTTCATTATAATTATTATGTACCTTCGGTATTTTTTCAGACTAGATATCATATGCTCAGCTCAAGGATACCCAGCGCCTACATACAGAATATTTAAAGAGCTACCTGATGAGTCCCTCTTTGAATTCGATAAGGCGCAGATCGTGGTATCGGCCGAAGACAATCAGGCCGCTCTTTCTGTAGTCGCTAACTCGGTAACATTTGGGCAAAGGTTCAAGTGTCAAGCTAAAAATGACATGGGCATATTGGAACAGTATATTACTCTTCAGAAAGTGGAAAAACCTAGGAGAATTGGAGAGGTAAATAGTTTAGCTTTATACTCATTTTGCTGTGACTAATATTTTAGGCGTTGATGTCAATAGTTTCTGCAAGACCGCGATTATAACTTCGACGTAGACAACGTTGCTAGTCAAGTGTTCAGTGTATGTTAACACGCTTATATAGCTTCACCTGCACCTATGTATGAATGTATGTATGTATGTATGTATGTTTGTATGTATCTATGTAACCGACTCCTTTGGACTTAATTTTGACCCACTTTAAACGGACAGATTTCATTCAAATTTTGCACACCTGTCAAAGATGCAATGATTCGAAAACTGACAATGCAATAATTCGAAAAAATAAAAAAATAAAATAAAAAAAAAAACAAAAAAAAACGCTCTTATAAATAAACCTAACTAAAAAGTAGAAAATAAATAATAGTTTAAAAAAACAAAAAAACACGCTTTTGAAACTTCTAACTAAAAAGTGAAAAATAATTCCTAATATAAGCTGAAAATGGTAATGAACAAAAAATACTAGTATTATTGTGAAAAAGCGTGGGTTGCTCGATAGACGAAAAATATGGCACAGAGCGCCAGCTTTAATAATTATTTTTCACTTTTTAGTTAGAAGTACTTTAAAAGCGTGTTTTTTAGTTTTTTTAAACTATTATTTATTAATGCTGATTTAGAGTTCTCGAGTAAATTTATGAGTTGGGACAAAAAGTAATTTGGGGTATTTCAGTTAGAAATTTATAAGCTCCCCACTAATAACATGGAACTTAAACTACTGGTAAAATTAGGAAGTCAATAGAAAAGATGCTCTTCTGGGTAAAAAAAAGTAAATTTCCACTGGTGGTAGAGCTCTTGTGAATGAGCTCGAGGGCGGCAGCACCACCGTCTCACCTTTAACCTGCCGCCAAATAGTAGTGCCTACATTACTGTGTTCCGGTTTGGTGGTGAGATCAGGCCCTGGAATTACTGGCACATGAGGCATAACACCGTAGTCCTCAGCTGCAGCGACGTATCTATAATCTGCTTTTGTGGATTGTTGATGTCCATGGGCTGTACTGTACTCTAGTTACCATCAGGTGGACTACACGTTCGTTCGCTGTGGGCGTAGTATAAAAAAAATAAAAAATAATAATACCCCGATAATTTTTAATACCGATTTGTTTCAGGTGAAACAAGCTGACTCCAGTGCCAACACAGTGGACCTGAATGTGACATGGTACGACGATATTGCGTTCCCAGTTACTGGTAAGCATTTTGTCTATTATATTTTCCTTTGTTGGGAAAAACCAATGACTCATCGCCTCTTGTATTCTTACTCATTAACCTAATGTTACTAAGGTAAGCTCTTCTATACCATCATACTAGTAACCATAAAATAACTGTCAAATTTTCTATAGAAAAATTCTATAGCTATGAACTGTATACTGTTATACGAGGATAATTTGAACGAGAATTAATGCGATTAATTTTTACCTTTCGGTGCTTGAGGTAAAAATTAATATGCAACAGGAAAGTTTAAAAGTTATGATATATGAGGATGCCATTAATATACCTAGTTCATTTAAATATCTAAATAACAAAAATCATATTAGCTCCAAATAATATAATTGAAAAGTTCTTATTCTATTATTGTTTTTTGTTTTAGCGTTCGACGTACAATACATGGTTGATCCTTCTGATGGTAGAAAAATGCCAAAAGAAGCTGTGTGGCGAAGAAGCCCACTCACTGTAGTTCAATTACCTAAGGATTCTACGCTGGAAGAAACAGGCGGTAATCAATCATTATTTCTTAATTAGTAATTATAATATAATTGTAATTATAAGCACTATGGTACTGCCTTGATAGTCTAGTCTAGTGGTTAGCATATGCGCCTCTCAACGCGAGTTATCGGGTTCGATTCTCGGGTCGGGCAAAGTGTTATTTGTGAAATTTCCGACAGGAAATTCACATTAGTAGTACGGAGTTGGAATTGTACCCGGTGAATGGCGATAGGCTCATCCCTATTCCATGGGACCTTAACATAATAGGTAAAATATGGGTGTTGTAGACCTCTGCCACACCCTCCTGGGTAAAATAGGCGTGCTGTTATGTTATGTTATGTAACTCAGCACTAGCTTCTACACGCTTGGTGCCAGTATTATCAAAGACAAAATTGTCTTTGGTATTCATCATCATCATCATCAGCCTGTAACAGTCCACTGCTGGACATAGGCTTCTCCCAAGGTGCGCCATCCAAAACCAAGTTCGCGGTCCTGTGCCTTACGCATCATATCGCTACCAGCAATTTTACGCAGATCGTCGCGCCATCTTGCCGGGGGGCGTCCCACGCTACGTTTGCCTTGACACGGTCTCCACTCCAGAACACGTTTACATAAACGGTTGTCGGTTCTGGGACTTATGTGGCCAGCCCATTGACATTTCAGCTTGCTTAGTCTCTGGGCTATGTCGGTGACTCTGGTTCTCCGGCGGATCTCATTTCGGATACGATCTCTAAGAGAGAATTAATTGTAATTAATTAATCTTTGATATTAATGACAAATAATTATAATTAAACCTTCCTCAAATCACTATACCTATTTTATTGGCAATTTATTTTAATCCGTTCTTATATTCGATGATTACTATGAGTTGCGAATTCAGCTAAAGAACGATGGAAAACTGTTTTACTAAAAAAGTAAAACACTATATTATATATTATTGAGTACAAATCAAATTGTTTATATTTTAGGTGTCATTATAACACTACCAGACTTAGAAGCAGAAACTTCGTACTGGATTCGTATTCGGGCCACAAATGATGCAGGAGAATCTCCCTGGTCTGACCCTGTCTCCAGCCTGACCTTGGCAGAAGATGCTGTTGAAGTCAATGAGGAGGAAGAACCAACTGAAGCACCAGCTGAAGCCGATGCTGAACCTTCAACGCAAGAAAGTGAAGGAAATAATGCGACATTTTATGGAATATTTTTCGCTGGAGGCATATTTGTAGTATCTTTTGTGTGTATGTTTATAATAAGGATGGTTAAATAGGTTAATAATTATTCTTATTTTAGTTAACAATTCCTTATTACGGGTTAAAAAATCAATTAGCCAAATAAATAAAAGAACAAGCTTGATCAGGAATTGGAAGATATTAATATGAAAACATATTCGTATCCCAACTTCCTCTTTAATTTTATAAATGTTGATTTAGTTTGAATTTGAATAAAGAAATAAGTCATGAAAATCCTTTGTTACTTTTAACTAATTTAACTTACAGCATGAATCTTACTTTTGTAAAAAATTTTGGGTTTTATGATTATGTATTTTGTACTGTTATGTTTTATTAATATTCGAGTTTATATGATTCTGTTTTTTTTTTTCAATGTTTATAAAAAGATGCCCATTAAATTAACTGTCCAAAATAAATTGTTAATTCTTAGATAGCCGCTTTTCTATCGTCACCTTCCTTCGAAAACAAAGTTTAAAATTACTAATTGCCAATTTGCTAATGGAAATCTTAACAAAGAACAACCTTGCCCAAAAATAAATATCTATCACCGTCTCTCTTAATCAAATCAAATTGGGACACGAAAGCATAAACAAAATAAATAGAACATTGAAATGTTTATAAACCATTTTATTAGAGGCAGAAACACCAGTGTAATTAACGTAACAATAGTGTATATGAAACTCATCAGCCGACAATATTATGTGTACACATAGAAATAACTAATCGTGTACAATGTGTTACAAACGGCAATAAACATTTTATAAAACAATCATCTTGTTCAACTACTTATAAATTTTGTGTAAATGTTACAATTCGCTCACATGGAACAGCTTTTCGTTTGAGGCTAACAAAAGCCTTATTTTATTGATACGAAGCTTCTTAAGCTAATTTTGCAAGTTATATCCAAAGTTACATCTAGTAACACGTATCAGGAGTGGGATACTTCAAATGCAACTGTCAATGCAATTGTCAACATTGACATTTCATTCTGTACAACCAATCTCGACGATTGATGTCAACCGATCAATCCCAACTCCGTTTAAGATAAACCTATCTATGTTTTAGTTAAGAAAGCGATACAAAGGAAAACAATATACAATAGAATAATCAGTCTTCCTGCTAGAACATGGTAGTTTGGGACTTATAGCTTTAAAAAATTGACCGATTTTAATTTGTTACAATTTTAGTAATGCAAAAATCGAAAAGTAAATGTTAACAAGGTTTTGGAATGAACAGTACCTGCATAAATATTGTCATAGTTTTTATGTTAAGGTTTAAATTTTATCAACATTGATTTAAATTAATCTTACTCTATAAATCAACTTCAATAACTTAATATACTTAATAGTAGTAATGTACTCATACACAGTGCACGTACCATTTTCTGTTACCAAACCTGGGTAATGCTTTTGGAGTTAGTCAATCCTTATATTGCCAAGGATAAACTGGAAACTAGTCTGAAACGTTCCTACTTATTCTACTGCAGTGGACCTCACTTGAAAAAGTGTTACTAAACAGAAGGCAGGCTTAGATTTAATAATATAGGACCATTATAGTTTATTTTATAACCCATTCCAGTTCATCGCCCAAGGAGAAACAACTGCAAAAGCATTTGACTTTTCTCATGCAATAACTTAAGAACTACTTGTATAAAATAATGCCGAGCTAAATCATTATAGTGAATATTTACAAATACTTCACTGTTAGTGAGTATTAAACAATCTAAAAACAAAAGAAAATAAATATTGTACAATTATCGTACAACTATAACGCTGCAATATATATAGGTACTTAATATTAAAGAAGTTTCAAGCGGTACGAAAAGTGGAAAATTAATTCTTAAATATAGATTTACAAAACGTTTAACGTTCTCGATATTTACTAAGCTAAAATAGGCAGTACACGAAATGCCTTCTACTGGTCCAATGCCAAAATAAATACACTTATTAGAAGCTAAACACTGCTATATCACACGTAGATAGAGTTGTTGTATTATGAAAGGTTTTCCTTCAGATTTTTACGGATAACTTGGATGACCATGTATGAAAAAAGCAAAAAAAAACTCAAATGATAGAACATTTCGCATTATGTTGAGCTGTGTGATTTTAATTCAGCTGAAAAGCTCCAATTCCATTTAATATTATGCAAAATAAAAGTGAATAATAGTAGCCCTGTATTATTACATGTCCCGCTGCTGTACACGGGCTTCCTCTCATAATTTAGCAACTGAAATTTGACGCAAAAATCTTACTCCAAATGCCATTCAAATCCTTTTCTTTGCTGTTTATCAAATACATACTTATCTCAATAAACGTACAATCAGGCTGTTTAAATACTCGGCAATAGAATTGAACACTTAATTATTTAAAACCTTTTAATAGACAAATATTTTGTTAAATTAAATTTTATCTATCTACTTACTTACATTTATCATAGAAATGTCATGGGGATAAAATATTAAAATAATCTTTGTAAATGGAATGATTTGGCTCAGTATTTGGCATAAATGATACGTAAACTACAATAAAAGTCAACATTATAAATATAATTATATCAATATAAATCTAACATGAAATTCCCGTTTTTGTTACCAATAAACCAGATCAAAACTCAGCATACCCATACAATTATTATATATTTTGCAATGTGAACTCGACCATCAAAATTCTTTTTCTTTCTTGCTATCAATCACAAACATACAGCTTATAAACAATATAAATATAATAAGGGCATTATTCACTATGCAATTTCTTATTTGTTTTTTAAACTTCAAACATGATGAAAGTAATATAAACTTCCATGAAATTGACAAGAAATAAACAGCACGATCTAAAGACCTGCAAGTAAAATTGCAAAGCGAGTAGCGCCCTTTATATCCCCACGTCATTGCGAAGCATAGAGCTTAATATAGACGAGTGAACAAAATGGCGGCGAGGATCACAATTAACGTGGCTGCAAGCTTGAGCGCGGCCTCTGAAGTGGCAATTTCCCCGGGAATGTCCACCCAGTCGGAATACCCAGCTGCGTTACGCGTACGAACCTGGACGAAGAATTTCGTCTTGTTTGGTAAAGGCCCTATGGTGTATAGCGTGTCTGTAACAAGAGAAATTTATATAATGAATGTAACATAATATTATTAACATTGTATTAACTTTACTTGGTAGCTCATAAGTCAGTTGACAAATAATATTTTTATTCTCTTTTAATTTGTAGATACCCAACCTGGACTAAGTAATTAAGAGTTATGTAAACCTTTTGGTAGTTACTAAGTTATTTTTAACTGCATTTATCATTTTGGAGCTAAAAATGTTGAGTAAGGCAGTATAGCTTTTTTTGAAAATTAATTGCATGTACTACCGTCACAATTTTTTTCTGATTTTTGGTGCCCGTGGTTAAGCTTTTAGAGGGGGAGAGGACGGGATGCCCTTCTTCAAAATTATTTAATCTTTATTAATATTCCCCATGAAAAAATATTTTTCAACATTAAATCTACCACTTTCATAACTTGGATAACGGACATACTCATTTAAAATGCCAGCATTCTAGCACTAACGGTTTGAACGCTATGCCTCGGACAGACGGACAAACGGACATTACGAAACTAAAAGGGTTCCTTGTATCTCTATACGGAATCCGAAGTACCTACTACGGAACCCTGAAAACCGTCATAGAGGAGTACTTACTGTTTAATTCACCGTTGATATCGACTTCAAACTCTTTAGCGGCAGTCCAGTCCACTTCGTAACCATCGATCGATTTAGTAAGCTGGAACGAGTAACCTGAAAAATGAAATAAAATATAATACAGGATGATGACCCAAAATTCCTAAAGAGCACAAACGAGTTGTCATTTCACGATCTTGGTTACGGAAAGTCAGAAATCCGAAATTCACTTTGATTTAATTTAGATGGCTTCTGCTTAAATAATTTGTTCTTGTTGTTGTTGTACGGCTTGTTCATTAAATAACCAGAAATCAACAGAACTATAAAAAATATAGTCGGCAAAATGGTTCTGGAAACCATCACTAGTGTAATGGTGGGTGACTAATCCTTCATTAGGTTTATTGAAATGTAACTAACAATAAATACACTTTTTGATTAATTTTAACCGCTATGTACAGTACAGCTATATAGCTTGTTACAGACATAAACTATGGCTTACCGAGAATTGACTTAGGATCTGGAGACATATCTTCTTCAACTGGGTAGACGCAGGTGGAGCATGATACGTTGAAAGTTAGCTCGGTGTAATCGCGAGAGAACAAAGCCGCCTGTAATTACAAAATAATTTTAACCTGTAGAAAATGAAATGTCTAAGGATAAATTAATAGTTATTTATGGTACAAGTGAGAAAAAGTTTATATTTCTGTTGTGAGTGCCAATTTTAAATCTTGAGCTTGCGAAGTAGTCTTGAATTAAATCACGAGCGTAGCGAGTGATTCTAATAAAGACTACTTCGCAAGTGAGAGATTTAAGAGGTCACGAACTGGAAATTAAATTTTTCTTACGCGTTACATACAAAACTTTTCACCTCTTCCAGTGAGAAAATATTAAGATTTAAATAAACTCGTACTCGATTGCTTAACTTTGGATAATTCTATGTAATACGACAGTAAATAATACCGATTCAGAATGCATTTTAGCACCTTCTGAAAGTCGCCACTTATTAAATAATAATATGTCGTATGCTTTCAAAAACTTCTCCCGAGATTTTTCTAGTAAAAAGCAAACTTCTGTGAACTAGCTTCTAACTTGCTTCTACTAGCAAGTTGTTTCAACTATTCTGAAGTTCCACAAAGTTCTTTATCACTTGATTCACTTTTTTTTTGTTAAAAATTGTAGTCAACAATTAAATATATAAACTGAAAAGAATTTAAAGTTCTCTGCGATGAATGACACTGACACAGACAAACTTTTTTTTTAAGAATGCGTTTGGAAGTTTGTTCCCTAACATTTATGTATAGAGTCTAATATTAAATACTTAATTTTTATTAAATTTAATGGTTAATCACGAATATAAAAACATTAAAATACTAAATAAGCGTTCGTACGTAATCGTTTGTAGTTTTTAAATAAAATTGGCGCTAATAAAAACAAAACAGCCACCATGTAGGTTATAACCTACTATTCATTGGAAGGATTTAGTGTTTCGAAATTTAAATCACTTTGCCTCACTAGTGAGTAATAAGCGTTATTACTCACTGAATTCTCGCAAGCAAACGATCTTTTTTGTGCTGGTGTGGTGAAAAAAAAAATAATCGGTAATGTCGTTAAAATTTTTAAAATTAAAGCTAAACATTAATTTTATTAAGATTTAGACTTATTTTGTTCTAGTTTCATTCACTAGATATTTTTAGTTACGAACAACATCGTTAAGACCAGCTCTGAAGCAATAAGTTGTAACATAGGTAATTCACATAATATGGAGTGATGATGGACAAGGAGCCATGACTTGACAGAACACGGACCATACTCCCAAACAGAACAGCCTACCTTGTTACATAGTATTCTCACAAATTCTGGTAGACCAGGGTGTCGGTGACGGAGCACAGTATTCACAAACTGATGAGATAGGCTCTTCAGGTTGAAAGTAAGAGTAGAGATCTAGAACATAGGGTACTTACAGCATCTGGAGGATCAGGCTTAGACCCTGCGCTGACGTGGTAGATGATGGATTCGGAACCACGGGTGTTGGTGACGGAACAGCGGTACTCGCCGAAGTAGCTACTGTTGTACAGTCTCAGGACTAGCACCGAACCCGTACGATCTTCAGAGGTGATGACCTGGAATTTAGATAAGTAATAAATTACGGTCATAATAGATTCCAGCACATTTTTGTCTTAATTTTACTGAAATAATTGGGTTAATTCATAAGAGTAAAGTTTACCCAAAATTGGTTGGAAGGGCGTTTTAGTAAGTATAGGTATTTATGAAATAGGTGCACGGTTGGCGTAGCGGTTAAAGCGGTTGCCTCGCCGCTTTCAACTACGCTGTTGTGGTGGGTTCGATCCCCACATGGGACAAATATTTGTGTGATTCGCAAAGATTTGTTCTGACTCTGGGTGGGCTTTGTGTGTGTGAAATGTATGTCTGTGAACACCCCCGCGACACAGAAGTTATTCCTAGTGCGGGCATCGTTTAAAAAAAATAGTTTAAGTTTCAAAAGTATTTTTGTAGATCATAATTCATATAGAGGTCAATCTTCATCATATTAACTCGGCATTTTTTCATTTCTATTCACAATACATATGTGTTTCGAAATTTTTATCAGTTGGCAAGAATTTTATGTTATTATAGGATACTCACAGTGTCTGGGTCAGTGATAGGTTCATCATCGAAGTTTTCTTGTCTCCGGAACCATTTGTATGTTGGAGGGGGGTTGGCAATGGCACTGCATGTCACATTCTTACTGAAATTTAAAATATTTCAGGGATTAACGGAATGCTGTTCTGTTCATACAATTTACATAAGATTCGGACAGATTCCAATCAGTCCAAGTTCTAGCTGATTATGTCCGAATCCCATTTAAATTGATTAAGCGCCCTAAGACTGCCTGCTTTAGCTAGCACTTATTAAATTAGATTATGAGATTGCTACTTTGGAAGACGACAGCTATTATGCCTTCTGCACGGATAATTACGAGGAGGAGATAATTATAATACAATAGAGAGAGCTTGAAGACGGAAACAACAATTAACATAATACATGAATTTTGTTCAAAGTGCATCAAATTCACTTGTAATCCTTATTATATTGACTAATATTATGAAAATACTCACGTATCATTTAAAATGGCGTAAACTTCCTCAGTCTTGTATTTTTGGTTGGTGTATATTGCTTTTTTTTCGGGGTTGTACAGAATTGGTTTATCTGGAATTATGATTGTAGTAATCTGATTAGTCATTCGAATATAATACACAATTTTATAATCAATAAAGTAAAGTAAACAATAAAAACAAATAATATTTAAAAAGACTAAGAGAAAATACTCGTCATACTCGATTAATACATTTTACTCAAAGAAAACTATGTCTTTAGCTATAATTATATACGGACATATTATATTTATGTGTGAAATTACTAGCTATGTTGTTATTAGGAAGCATATAGAATTTACAGGCAATAGTAAATCAAACACTTACGTTGTACAGAAAGTTGAAAATTCTTCTCAGTGTAGTACGACAGAGCCTTCTGTCGCACTTTGCAGGTGTAAAGACCCACGTCGGCGTGATTCAGTTTTTTAATCTCTAAGGTATGGTCTGGTTTGATTGAATATTTTTGGCGTTCCTCTTTATCTGCAAAATTATTAAAAAAAAATGTTATTTTATGGCCTAGTAGCCGCGTGGTTTGGTCGATCGTCATGTAGGCCGTTGAATGTTTGACCAATGTGAACATTACGTGTTCTTTCCCGTCATCAGAGGTCAAAAAGTCCTACAAATGGTATCTCATCCCCCATACTGGATTGTGGCGGTGTGCGGTGGTGTTCAATGTCAATCGCTCTACGTGTACTACTGATATATTCAGCCGACTCCATCAGACTAGAGGCCGAGTATTATGATTGCAAAAAGGTTCGAAGAAAAATATGATTGGAATAGTGAGTCGTCATTGAAAGGAGCCACACTTACCTTTAATTAACTGCTTTTCCTTGTACCAAAGAACGACGGGAGCAGGATACCCTTTGGCCTCGCACGTCAACTTCACCGATTTGCCTTCCTCGCTCTCTATGGACACGTTCTTGTCTACTATGTTCACCTTTTCTGAAAATTCATTATGCCATCATTTAATTTAATCAATAATAAAATTACATGATTATTTATTGTGTTCGCCATGAATTGAAACATGACTGGATATTTTTATAAAAGTAGTAATATTTTTATTGTGTGCAATCATTATTTTTGGCGGTAGTCAGACCAATGCGATGCCACGTTTATTTCACATTTCGTAAAAAGTGAGGACATGTAATAAGGTATAAAAGTAATATTATTATTAATTAAATCCAAAAAATCAACGTTATAAAGGTAGAAGAAGACCAGAGAAAAGAAGGATCGATTGTGTAAAAAATGACATGACTGGAAACTGATAGAACGTCTGATCGGAAAGTATGAAGTAATAAAACAGACTGCACCAAACCCAAGTATTTGGGATAAAGGGCAGCGGGTGATAAGATATAAAGTATAAAACAAACCTCCTATGATAAAATCCCTAGTTTCACTAAGGTTTCCGGCTTTGCAGGTCCAGTTGCCTCCATCACTGATCTTCAGATTATGAACGATAAGAGGCACAAGGACGTCATTTTCTTCCATCTTCCTTTCCACGAAGATTCTTAAATTCTTGGTAGACCGCTCCTCGACTACTTTGCCCGAGGGGTGGTACCAATTAATAAGCTGAAATGTCGAATTAAAACATATTACGATCTCTTCTCGTTAATCTAGTGGTTGGCTTTCCTGGTCGCGCAAAAGAGTGACCTAAAATTTTCCCGGCAGGAAATAGCAGGTGGATGTCGATATCGATGAACCTCCTATCACGTGGGATCTAAACATAACAGGTGAAGTGTGGGTGTTATAGACCCTTCTCGGTAATATTGGCGTGACGGTATGTAATGTTAGATAATTGACAGCTTTATTTTAGTACCTAGTAGTACCTATCAACAACAATCTCTCGTGATAATGCCTAGACGTATATAGGCGAAACCGCGGTCGACTAAATAGACCAACATTACGTGAGTAACACCCGTATTTCATAATTTGAATAATAGTACCTATCAATATTGGCTATAGAGTGAAAGTTTGCAAAATTGAATGAAGGATTATTACTCAATCACGCTCTTATCTCTGAATGCAGTTGAATGGAAGCTGGAACACAGATAGTTACAACCTAGATTAACTTAATTAAGGCTATTTCAATTGTTCCCTGGCTGAGCGTTAGCAAACTTTTACTTTGATGTACTTATTATTGCTAACTTTGATTTGTATTAAATGGTTCTACCAAATCACCTTTGTTGATCTAATGTTTAGCATAATATATAATATGCAACTGTTGATTCATGGGATCGATCGTCTGGTTGGGCAAGTTTCATTTGGGATTTCAAATGTCATTAAATTCTTAGCAGTGCGGGGTCTGGAATTGGCCCTGCAGATGGCGATAGGCCCACGTGCGACCGCAACGTGTGAGAGACATTTTTTTGGGTAAAATAAGCTAAATGTTATATTAAATACGCACCTCTACTAAATTATGTCCTCTACAAAAAATGGCTTTGGTTTCATTGACGTTGTAGACCGTTGATCTCGCCAGGATGCGGAGGGACGGCTCATCGCCCTCCGATCTCACTGAAATTAAAACAAAAATACTTATTAATATACTTAGAAATTCTTTGACGTGCTATTTTTTTTTAAACCAAATTGGAAATCTTTTCTGGACGGTGTGTATACAAGGACTGCAACATACGCCTGTATCACAAGTTCCTGATAAATCCTTAATAAGCCTATTCAGAACTATTTTTAAAATTATCAAATTTGTATGATAGAACTAGTTAAATGAGGGCTTGGATGAATATAGACTAAATTAAATTGAGGCTTCTTTATACTCCGGTCAATTTAGACATTCGAAGTTACATAAATTCCCACCAAGCTGAAAATCGGTAAGATTGTTTAAAATATCATTAAAAACAAAATTTGAAAGTTCCCCATCTTTCCCCTGTAAGCAAAAAAAAATATTCAAGGTCAAAGGTAAAAAACATAGTTTTTCGCGATTTTCAGCAAAACGGTAAGTTTTATCATAAAACATTTAAAACAAAAATTGTAGATCATAAAATTATCTACAAAAAATTAATTAATACTTTTTTTCTACGAGCCACCGTTTTTGAGATATAACGATTCAAAAAGTTGTAGAAGTTTTAATCGTCATAATATATGCACACGTTTCCTCGCCACCTATGAGGTAGTGTACTTAGCGTTTTTTTTTCTTTGGCGTATACCCCGACACTCTTATTTAAATGACATAATCCGTCGAGTTCTTGGTAAGGTAGACCATACTGGAACCCCAGACGGGCAAATATTTACATTAAGTTAGGCGTCATAGTATTCCTCCGCATCGATCGATTTACAATGAACTTCCTTTAGACGCAATAGAATTATCGATAGGTAAATTTAAAAAATATGTTAAAATTAGATTATGTCAAAAAGCTTACTACAGTATTTCAGACTATATGAATGATAATAGTATTTGGAAATGAATTGCTCTTCTTATGTGACTTTTATATTGTTATATTTTTCATTTTAAAAGATGGTGCACATGAGTTTCTCACCAGCTCTTCTCTTAATGCAATACCCATCGGAGCTGGTACTTGGATTGATTTTAATTTTAATTTAAACAGTTTGATTAAAATTAATCTGAGCCCCGGTTATTCAAATCATTGTAATTAGTATAATTTAGTATTGTGTGCGATTTTCAGCAAAACGGTAATTTTTATCATAAAACTTACCGTTTTGCTGAAAATCGCGAAAAACTTATTTTTTTACCTTTGACCTTGAATATTTTTTTTTGCTTACAGGGTAAACATGGGGAACTTTCAAATTTTGTTTTTAATGATATTTTAAACAATCTTACCGATTTTCAGCTTGGTGGCAATTTATGTAACCTTACTCTTATTTTTTGGTCTAATTTGACCGGGCTATTATTATTACCACCTTATATGTAGAATACACATTTTATTTTATGTTTCACATACATTTTATTTAAACAGCATATATAATAAAACCATTTAAATAAAGGTAAATACAAGTAATCAGCCAATCACACTCATTAATCAACTCCAAACATTTTGTTTTATCAACGACGTGATTATATATTAAATATCCGCATAGGGATTATTTACACTGAGCTGTGAAAATAAAAAAAAATATGCAACAAGAGAGCAAAGTTCGTATTTTCTTCAAGATATAAGTTTGAGTCCCGACTAAGCGAAATACTCTATAGTAAATAAAATCACGAGCGTAGCGAGTGATTCTGGGTTAGGATCTTGAGCGTAGTCAGGAACTCAAAAGCACGAGATGAAAATAACTTTGATCTCGTGTCGCACATTCCTACAACTTTTCACCTCAGCCAGCTAAATACAAATAGTACCCATAGTACAAGTTCTCCTTAGTTTGGACTAGATAAAGTTGTGCGACATTAAAAAAAGAAGGAGCAAAACTCGAAGCCAAAACGAGCTTTCATCACTGTTTTCATACCACAAAGAACGACTTTTCGAGCTGCTGAGGTGAAAAATAATTAAACGAAAAATATTGTATAATGGAAGTTAGGTAAATTATCACTCAATTAGAAAAGCATGTGTTTATTTAATATTCCACGTACTGTGGAATATTAAATTAAAACATCAATTATTACATACCGAATTCTGATATTTCTGAGCACTACCTATCGATTTTGATTGGCAATGGCATCGAATAGCCGCAGTCAATTATTTTCATGGTTTAACAGGTATTGTTCGTGTAAAGTCATATTGCTGGGCGCATGTCCACATATATATACTATGTCTAGTGCCAATACTAGACTTGTGGGTGCGACTTCGAGCAATGACCGGCGCACACCGTATAAGGATAGTACAAAAATACTGAGAAATAACAATACCCGCTAAAATGATTTAGTAAGATTGTCTGGATGTTTGTTACTGTTTTACACAAAGACTACTAAATTAATTTTATGACATTTAGAATGATGTATTTATAGCCTAGCTATGGATTAACTTAACGAAGCAGCGATAGCCGCGTGGTAGATCGCAGGAATGCGAAGTCAAAGTTCTTGGGTTTAAACGGGTCACGGTTCACACCTCTGTCAATAAATCGTTTAGATTCATTTTTCAAAAGTTAGACAACGGGTCTGAATCGCGTAATTATTATAAAGGTAAATAAATACCTATGCAGTCGGCTCGTGACCAAGAATGATGCAAGTCATTCGAAACGTCGAGCATAGGTATTTATTTACCTTTATAATAATTACGCGATTCAGACCCGTTGTCTAACTTTTGAAAAATGTTCTCAAATCGCGAAAGTTTAAAAACATATTATTATATTGCAAATCGTTTAGATTCGTCTTTTCTAAGATATGTGTGTATTTATCATATAAATTGTGGCTTGCGAACGGTGAAGGAAAACATCGTGAGGAAACCTGCATACCTGACAGTGCCTAAAAAGTGCTCGAGGGTGTGTGAAGTCTACCAATCCACACTTGGCTAGCGTGGACTAACCCTTCTCATTACGAGAAGAGCCCAGCAGTGGGACATGTATTAGATACAGGGCTGCTATTATTACGGATTAACTTATAGCCTACTTATTACCGACATTCCACGTGAACGGAGCCACTGGCAGAAGTTACTAATCTTATACTTTAAAATACTCGCGGTCCGAATAATATTCATACTTATTCCAAACTTGTTCCACAGCTATTTTTCATTCTTATTTATATAAGAGTTAGTAAAGTTCCGACGTTATTACACTTCTCAGTGAGCTAGTCCTGCATTGAAAGAACTGGAATTGCATAACGTAGTCGCTTTCTGCAATTAAGACTTGAATTTACAATCGAGAGAGGTTTTTTGTTTGATAAATGCTGGTAGCAGATGGGGTTTATAGCTCGCTACTGAACGGATAAGCCTTTAAAGCGCTCAGATCTAGCTGTAACTATGAACTCCGCTTAATAGCTGGCCAAAGCTCTTATAAAAATACGGAATGCCAACATAATAATTTAAATTAGTTGTGAAAAATACGATTCAACACATTAAACGGAAATTGGAAACTAGATCGTGCTGCTTGTAACTAGTTTGTACGGGGAAGGTCATCTAAATGATAAGTCTGATAGAAGTGTAAAGAAATGTATTTAAAGTCAGATAGATGACACTGAAAACTTATGTTAATTGACCGACACGCGGCGAAAGGAACGTTTTGATGTTACCCGAACCGATTGATTGCAACTACTGATTATTATGTCGAGTGTATCTATTTTGTTCACTTCGCTGCGCGTTGATGTCAGCATAAAACTAAAACTATTGCGATGTACGGGTTTGCTCGTATATTATTATAGTTGTATATGATATAATTAGCCAATCGTTTGAAGTTGAGAATTCAAGGCCATGGAGTCCGAGCGCTCGGCGGTCGCGACCAGTCAGTTAATCGATGTTTCAGTATCATGAGAGTTTTATTTTTTGATCCTACAAGAATGCAATAGTGCACATAATTAATATAGGATTTTTGTGCCAGCAAAATAAATGGATTGATATTGAATATTTCAATCAATTTGTTCTTATAATAATTTTATTTAAATTCTATCTAACTAATATGACAGCATGATTGACCAAATTCTTTGTATGATATCGGTAATATTTATTGATTTTAATAAACTCATAACCATTTGATATTTACAATATCTAATTGTAGTTGTTGCAATTAGATATTGTAAATATCATTGGTGAATTTACAGTAATTAGTGCAATTATTTAAAATAAATTTGATTAAATGCGTTTCTAATAGCTATTCACACTAATTGCTATCAAATTACGAGATATACATAAAATGATAAACTTAACAGACACGAAGCGTTTGACGGAATTGAAAAAAATAGATGTTTTTTTTTGTTTTTTTTTTGGTATGAATTTGTTAGAGCTTACTTACAAATGTATGATTTAATAGTTCAGGATATGATTTATAAAAAACTTAGGCAACCAATTAATCAATCATAGCATAATTTAAAATTCTCAAACAAATATTCAACAAAAAAAAACAGAAAATTAAACTATTGAAAAATATTGGAAAGAATTTAACTAATGAATCGTTTGAATAAAAGTTTTCGCATTAAAATTCATTCCTTGTCATGAACACCGTCATAATCAAATTGCTATTGACAGCTATTGACCTGTAGAACCAATTATTTGATAAAATATGCTTTTCCTTCCGCATTTCTAAGAGCCATTGAAAAGGCTCCGAATAGAGAGGAATCAATCTTGGTCTTAATGGGACAAAGCATGGTTTATGTAAGGCTACGGATCGGGAACATTCATTTGTGGTTCTTTAGAAATAATACCGTAAATTAAATATATTGAATGACTACCTTCCGCCTGCGACTTCTTTCGCTTAGGTCGATAAAAACTAGCAATTTTGAATTAAAAGGTTTTAAACAATCTGTGCAGACTTTTTTATCCTATTTCCTATATTATCTTAAACGAGCAATTCTTCAATATATATATTTGCTCGAACGATCTCGAAAACGACTTTAACGATTTTGATGAAATTTCAGTAAAGTAAGAATGGGTCAAAAATAAGATCTCGATGGGTCTCATATTCAAGAAAATCCGATTTTTAATACTATACATGTATTTATACAATATAATAATAATAATAATATGATTTCAACTTCATCTTCATATTTTCAAGATAAAAATGCATGACATAAACGAATATTACATACGAGATAGAATGAATATTCAAGCTACCTACAAATAATATTCTAGTTTAAAATAATAAAATGCAAAATGTTTCCCTCCCCAATAAGTAAGAAAGAAATAAATCATTGTGACACTTATTACTAAGATGAGTAATGACCTACAATAACTTGTGGAGGTTTTTAAAATAGCAAACATAAAAATAATAATTAGGTTTTGCGCAAAAGTCGTGGCTTTGCTCCGCTTCCATTAATTCTCATGCCTGCTTATTATGAAAAGAAAAAAGAGAAATGTAAACAGTTTAAAACACTTTATAACCTATTTTGTTACTACGATTTAAGTGATATATTATTATATTAATTTATAACCTCCTTTTTTGAAGTCGTTAGTAATATTAGCAGTTTTAGGCGAAAACAAAAAAATCTAATCATGGTTCCTTCGTCCTGTATGGCGTTTAAAAAATTATAAACTAAATATAACTTTTATAAATTCACAGAGTAATGACATAATTCTAAACTAAATAGCAATCATAAATTTAACGCGAGCGAGATCAATAGCAGTAAGTGAATTATATATTATAACTTGAAATTAAGTAATTGTTGTTTTATAAACTAATAGTTTTTTTTTAACAAGTGCCTATGTTGAACTCCATGACATTTCTATAAAATGATTTGTCGTATATTTCAAGGTTTATTCCTACTCCTACTTATATTATAAATGTGTATGTAAGGATGTGTGGATGCCTTTTTGGGTTTGGATAAAATTTGGCACGCAAGTAGCTTGTAGCCTAGCAAGATTAACAAAGACTACTTTAACGACGTACCACGCCTCAAAAATCAAGTATTATTATATTTATGTCGGTATTAAATTTATACTTCAAAGTGGGAATATTTCATTTATTGTTAGTTTGTTTCCATTTCATTGGCTATATTTTATGAAGGAAGGCACGGCGGGCGAAACCGTTCGCGGATATTTTTCGCTAGCTTACTTTAATTACGCCTGACATTAAACCTCATTTACCAAAACTACGAAGTAAACAGCAAGAAAAGTAAACTCATTTCAGTAACCATTTAATCAGGATAAGCAGTCAAGTGAGTAGTTGTCAGCAAAAGTTTAATGTTGGTAAGAAAACATTAAGGACACTAGAAGTGATCAAAGTTGGTCGCGGGCGTGGCATTAAGTCCACAACTCCATCTTAATGCCGTGTAGCGTCTATTAACAAGTTTGCATTGATGTTGAGACCAATCGTAAATAGGAACTGAACATAACATCAAATGAAATTATGTTATAGAATGTGTAATTACTTGTGTTATTGTTAGTAAGTGTGAAACGATTTATTTATACAATACGTCCTAAAAATTCGTATTTTCTTAAGATCCTTTGTAAAGTAAATTGGTTAATAAAATTTTACGCTTGGTAAAATTGTCATTTAGGCTCAGGAACAAAGAACACGTCAAATTAAAATATCTTTTTCTCAGTCAAATTTTTATACCACCCTAGCCCAGTTGGTGGCTGCATTAATTGCATTCTCCGTGGCCTTATTCAGATCGCTCAGGGAGCAATTGTCAGGGCAGTTGGGGCATTCAAGGAGATGTGTCATTGTTTGCTGAGGAACACCACTGTCACATTGTGTTTCGCCTGGCTGGATTATTTCCCATTTTTCCAGGTTATATTTGCAGCGGCAAACCTGAGCTACCAACCGATTCAAGGATTTTCATATGGGCCACTGCAGACCGGACCCAGGGGGCAGCTGATCCTGCACGTTTATATAGTTGGGTGGTGGAGGAATTTCAATTATAAATAACTAACTCCTGCGTAAAGTTCTGCCGGCGTGGTATGTATGTAGATAAAAAGAAACCTATATCCTTACTCAGGTTTTGATCTATCTCCATACTAATTTTCATTAGCGTAACAGACAGATAAATAGACGTACAGAGTAACACGCATCATAATATTAAAAAAAAAAATAGTTTTTATACATCTTCGTAATTTAAATGTATTTACGCTTAAATTTAAAATAGAAGAAATTTGTTTTGTACTCAGCTTTCACTGTTGTTAATGATTAGGCCTGTGAAAAATGTGAAACGCCAGCCAACGCACTGAAATTCGTTTTAGCTCGTTACGCGGGCAAAGCTAACAAATGACTGTGGGTTCTAACGTAATTGTGAATCCGATTATATTCTGTTGGAATTTTAATAAGTGAGTGGGTATTAGATACTTGCCTAAATATAATTATCAATAACTCCTTTTAAATAAATAAAAAATTTCTGTGAAGTAAATTTATAATAAATTTTAAAAATGATTAGCTTAAACAAATATAAAAAAACAGGATTTCTTTCGTCCTCCGTGTTAGCCGTACATATTATCATCATCATTATCATTTAGCCTCTCGTAGTACACTGCTGGATAAAGGCCTCTCTCAATTTGCGCCACAACACCCGGTCCTGCGCCTTCCGCATCCAGTCCCCTCCAGCGACTTTCTTCAGGTCTTCAGTCCACCCGGCAGGGGGGCGTCCTACCTTACGGCACATATGCCGCACATATGCAATAATATAAAAAAAAAAAAAATCAAATTGAGGTATCTGTTTTAACGTCAAAATAACAATTCTTTTTAAGCTTGTTGTTAAATTGTTTGCATATATTTAAAAGACATTTTATTTTTTATTTTTGTCCGTCTGTCTTTTTATATCGGCTAATCTTGACTGGCTACTTTTCATTGATGTACCGACCACGCAGACGAAACCGCGGAGATAGTGAGCATGTTTGTTTGATCGCGCGGGTCACGGAAACTACTGGTTAGATTTTAATTATTGTTTCTGTTTAATAGTAACTTTAATTCTTAAGAAAGGTTTAAGATATTTAACATTACGTTTAACTCTACGGGAGCAGAGCACTAGGTTAAACGTGGGTCAAAGCGCGGCGCAGGAACCATTATTGCTTTATACAATAAGAATATATTATTAATCGTATATAATATACGAATTTGTTAAGGACGAAGTTGCAGATAAAAGCTAGAGAAGACTATTATCAGCTAGCAACGACTCGCAAAAGTATAATAAAACCTGTCAATCCACGAAATACTGACAATAATATTATATGTGTGCCATAGAAAAAAAGATCTTATCTCCAATACGTTAGTACCGTAAGCTGATATGTAAATAGCAGCTCGGAAACGGCTGGATATCAATCTTGAAGCTCCATTGCACACTTCATATGGAGGCACGATTTGTAAGGTGCTTTCATTATGAGCTCGAGAGATATTGCGTTTCAAATGAACTCTCTTTGGTGCGGAAAAATCCACGTAATAATATAAATATAGAAGCATTATATTATAAGATTTAAATAATATATAACTTAACATGTTTTAAAATAAATACAAACACCCCCTTTTATTTTATTTATCAGAAAGCAAGAAAACATTGCGATTTATTTTTGCGTTTCAGAAATCAAATCAATTAGATACCATATCAGGTTTGTAACAACATTATTATTATCCAAATATTTTATCCGTACATTTTGACGTTTTCATGTAATTGTAGCTCATAAGTAGATATCATATGCTTGTTAGATTATAGAAAAGAATTTTTGAGTTTGATTTTCTCTTTGTTGTTTTCCTAATGTTCTATTTATTTATAAACAGTACCATAAGACCAAATATGTTTAATAGTCGCCTATATTAATAACGTCTTCATTGATTTTAAGCTTACTTAAACCAGCTTCACGTGGCACTAAATCATGATTCAAAGTTCATATAGGGTACGTTCACTAAGCGAACTGTTTATTTTGAATATTGAAGTGAGCGTGGAGTCTGACGTAATTGCGAAACGTTGAAGGTGCGAAGTAATACCTGTCAAGATGATTTATTAAGGCCGTCTTATTGGGCGCTTCAGCTTTCGCCAGGATTACAGAGTGTTCCCACAAAATATATAGCTACAGATGGTTTGTTTGTGCGTATGTGTGATCTTAATTACCAACGTTCGATCATGGTTTATGTTGAATTAGAAAACGGTAATATCAGTACCTTGCGAAATATAGAGGTTGATATTCTTGACGTATGATATTTTGATTAGGCATACAACTTGGAATTTTATAATCTTGAGTTTGAAATGTTTATTGTCATTAGGCAATATTTCCAGAGAGCATGCACTTTACTAGAGACAACTATAAGTTTAAAATTACATTATTACCACTGCGCGTTCCACATAAAATTCTTACAGTTTTTATTCAGACAATTTCGTTCCAGATAAAATTGACGTCAAAGTTTACAATCTGTTTGGGATTTGACAGCTTTTACACGACTCGGGGAATTTTTTCTATGAAATTTGACAGTCCGATTGTTGAGAAGTAGGTCCGTCATTTTTTTTCATGTTACATCTTGACGTCTATTATCTCTGAATATTTAATGCTACCAAATTTCAAACTCCTTGGCAGCTCGCGAGAGCGAGATATACGTGAAGCGTGAACCCCACATGAGTGACTGAGACAGTGCATATTACGACCCGCCACGAATTTACCTATAACATTTTTAACGTTATTCTAATTATGAAATACGGGTGTTACTCACTTAATGTTGGTCTATTTATCGACCGCGGTTAATATTATTAACGTTCGAAAAATGTACTTGCTTAAAGATACTGGTTTAATTTCTAAATTTACAGTAAAACATACTTTCATAATAACCTTGCATTTCATGGTAGACTTGTACTTTGTGGTATTGGAATACATAGCTTTGAACGCTACCGTATCTATTCAACAGTTTAATAAATCCTTCTTCGATTTGCAGCTTAATTTTTAAACTTTTATGAAGGTATGTTTTAACTTTGATTATGACCGTGTATAAATTGCAAACTATGAGAGTATAACAAATATACATGTATAATATATACGTGTACGGGTAATGGTATGTTTCTGATGATGGATGTTCCGAATAAAGGAGTCTGCATCACAGAGTGGCGCATGCATACAAAATGAGGTAGCTACATGTTTAGCGAAGGAATACATCATTGCTCGTGTGTTCAATTTTTTTTCTTCGCTGAGATTTATTATATAAACGTTTTTGTGTGACTATTTGTACTCTTTAATAACGTATTGTTGAATTTCTGCTTGCATTGTACTGGTATGTAAAATCATAGTTTTAACTCTAGTGTATTATTTTCTGTAACTGTTTATTAATTCTTTTATATTCGAACTTTGATCAAATCATGAGAGTTTTACATAGTAACCACGTAGTCTTTTATTCGATTGTATACAAAAGTTCTGGTCATAATTCATCATAAACAAATAAATATATACGTGCACAAATGATGGATGTTCCAAGTAAAGGAGTTCGCATTACAGAGTGGCCCATGCATTCAAAATGAGGTAGCCTCATGTTTAGCGAAGGAATACCTCCATCTTTTTCAATTGTTTGATTTATTATTTAAAAGATTTTGCACATCAGTTTCTCACCAGCAGCTCTCCTTAATGATGCAATACCCCTCGGAGCTGCTATTTAGATTGATTTTAATTTAAACCAAAACAGTTCGATTAATTAAGCTTCGGTAATATAAGTCATATTATTTTGATAAGTAAAACTTTAATTAATTTAATTCTTTAGATAAATTTTATTTGCTCTGTAATTATAATGTTTGATGACGTGTTCAAGCGTCCTAGGGGCTTAGGAAAATAAATGATTTGACTTTGACATTTTTGCTTGTTTGTGCAATATTTATATTTCAGCACTGTTAATTCCATGGACGTGTTCATGTTTAATGTTATTTCAGTACTTGGTTTAAATTTAAAATTTTGCGGTTCGAAGAAAATGACTAGTTCTGTAACTTAATTTAAAAACTTGTATTGACATGTTAGCATACTAATTAAACAAATCAACAATATGATATCGATGATATAAATATTGCTAGAAGTAAAATTAAAACTGAATAGCTTAAATGGTCTTTTATCTTTTTTTTTTAAAATTTTATAGTACGCGAACGAACGTGTAGTCCATCTGATGGTAAGTGAAGTACAGCCCATGGACATCAACAATCCACAAAAGCAGATTCTAGATGCGTCGCTGCAGCTGAGGACTACGGTGTTATGCCTCATGTGCCAGTAATTTCAGGGCCTGATCTCACCACTAAACCGGAACACAGTAATGGAAGCACTACTATTTGGCGGCAGGTTAAAGGTGAGACGGTGGTGCTGCCGCCCTCGAACTCATTCACAAGAGCTCTACCACCAGTAAATCGTTAAAGATAAATAAATTGATACTACCTAATCTGTATTATATTTAAATTAATATCTAGGTTATAGTTAGTCGTAGCACACAAATCTTATAAGGATATTATAAAAGAGGCGATTCAAACTACAAGTATAAGCGACCAATGAAAATAGTAAAAACGTCCAATAATGGTGATCGTTAAACGAAAAATTTTGGTTTTAATTATGTTATGATTGCCGTGAAAAGTGCTTCTACCTCCATTAGCCAATTTTCAATTCAGTCAGTAATAATACTAAAATTGTGTTCCGTAGTTACTAATAACCTCAATTCATTCTACCCCTGTAACCTGAAACTTAAACAAAACTAAGAATAGGTATGTGGATATAATATCTACCTGACCTTTTGATCAGATCATAATTATAGGGATTCAGAAGAAGCAGGCGTAGCATGATATTATTTTACTTTGGAATATATAAAGTCATTGTGTATTTTAACAAAATCATACATAAGTGTGATCAATCTTTATGAAAGGTTATAGTAATTCGACATATTTTTCGCAAGGTGACATAATAGGACCTAAATGCAGTAATCTGAGCTTATGAATGTTCTAATAATATTCAGTCAATTATGAGATATTAAAATTTTAAAGGTTTTGGTGTTATTTCCCAGATTCAATCATTAAAATAAATTTTAAAGTTATGTTAACAGCAAATGTATTTAGATATATTTTTTTTTGCAGATAATACTTTAGTTTATATTTTATTTTGTTTAAAGTTCAATCATACAAAATACTTAGGCTTAGGATACTAATGAATATAATCTTTTTTTGGAATTAAATTTTGCATTAAAAAAAAGGCGTTACATAAAAAAATATTATAATAAACGAGCAAATTATACAAATAATCTCATCTTATTATTGTTGGTACATTTGCATGGTAAAAAGAAAACAGGAGAGTTTTTACAAACATGAATGAAAGTTTAGGTGAATGTTTTGCCTGCTAATTGCATTAATGCAAAAAAAAATGTTATTCTGAAATCCAAAAAACACTACAATACCGATAGAACATAATATCGCCTCAGATTGCATTTAGGCCCTATAATAACGCCCTGCAAGAAATACGTCGAATTACCAATAACCCTGTTATAATATTATAAATGAGAATGTAACGCTTTCAAGGTTTAACTACTGAACCGATCCTAATAAAAATCGAGATAGTTCAAGAACTGAGCAAGGAGGCTTCTATCTATTGACATCCTACCATGCGGGTGGATCCGCGCGAAGAACTAGTAAAGATGATAACGATATGAATAGTGAAATGATGTTCGCATGTGGACATTTAGTTTAGTAAATTATATTTGCATGTCAATACATTTGACTGAAGTTGAATGAACTATCTGTAGTATGTAAGATCTACATTGTACCAACTTTAAGGCAAATAAATGATTATTATTATTATTGATAAATATACGGCGCTTTAGACACTCACTATTATTTCACTTAAAACTCTTACTCAATTATAAGAGTACATTTAATTCCAAAGACAATGTCACTTTGTCAGTATAAGTTAATTAACTACATAATATGGTCGTAGTTCCGTGAACGATTGAAGTAACATCAGGAGCTACTTCCGTATCAACTAATTGTTACCCGTGTCTTGTATCCAGTGAACACAATGTACCGGTAACTAAAGGTAATTGAAGGGAGACGGAGATAGAAATAGCTTGAAATAGAAGGAATATACGGGGTGGATATGACATAAAGGAATATAAATTAATCTCAACACTTACTTTTTTAATCTTTAGCAGTGGCCGTCTTCACGGATAAAGGTAAAAAAAAGTAACAAAAATACTTTTTACGTTTTACGGACAAATATAAAGCATCTAATTTGTGTTTTTACCAGAAATAATGTCTTTAATCTGCATAATGAACTTTTATTCAAACAATTGCAATACTCAAGTAATTTTAGTAAACTGAATCTATTATCACTAAAACTTTTATTTATATGTATCTGTCTTGCATCGAGTGAACACAATGTACCGGTAACTAAAGGTAATTGAAGGCAGACGAAGATAGAAATGGCTTGAAATAGAAGGAATATACAGAGTGGATGCGACATAGCGACATTTATTGAAACCACAGCTTCTATACATGGTAAGTATCAATTTCCACCGGATAAAAATTCTTTGGCGAAAAAAAAAAATCACGTTCTCCGAACAATTTGAACATTGCGATCGTGCAATTTGTTCGGAAGACGTGGATTTTTTTTTTCGCCAGAGAATTTTTTATCCGGTGGAAATGCATACTGGCCATGTATAGAAGCTGTGGTTTCAATAAATGTCGCTATGTCGCATCCACCCTGTATATAAGGTAGATATGTGACATAGGGGTATTAAATGAAAATTAGTCTTAACATTTCTGTGTTCATTTACAAATGTTGAGAAAAGTAAAAAAATACTTGTTACTTTTTTTGGACACATATAAAACATGTCTATAATCACTAACCTCAGAATGCCCGTAATTTACCAACACATAAATTTAGAAAACAATTATTAAGATTTTTAAATGAAAAATGTATTTATACTGTGAATGAGTATTTAGGCTATAAAATATAATGTTGTGTTTGAGTTTAAAATGATTAATGCAAGCAAATGATTTCATTACTTTTTTCTATCTTGTCTGTTATGATGTGTATGTTTAGATTTTTAATTATTATGTTTAGTTTCTAAGTTTATTTTATATTTTTTTGCTATAATAGTAAGATGGCAAATGTTCAGTGCTAAATGTTACCCTATAACACCTGTGAAAACCACATTTTAACAAATAAAGGATTTTGAATTTGAATTTGAATTTTGAATTTGATTCAAATTAGTGTTTTTACCCGTGACAACGTCTATTATCTGCATATTTATTTAATGCCCCTATTTCGCATCCACCCTTTAAACTTTTATTCACACAATTGCAATATTCAAGTAATTTTAGTAAATTGAATCTATTATTACTAAAACTTTAACTAAAATTAAGCACAATACGGATTATAACAAAGGTTTTGTAATATCGTAAATATATATTAAATTGTAAGCATTAGTTAGATCTGAAATACAATAATACGCATTAACTAAGCTGTTTATAACTACTTTGCTTATAAAGTTGAAAGCTTTTCATAAATAATTCATTGCTATGAATAGAAAGTTGAGGGTCCGTTTCAAAATTTTGCGGTAAATTAAGTTTAACTGAATGGTTATTCCTGTTTGATATAACATTCGATGTTGAGGGTACGCAAAGATATAAAAATAAGGCCGTTCTCTGATTTCTTTGTGTGGAAGCGGTGGGGTATTATATTCTCATAGAAATATTAGGCGCTTGGTACCAAAACAAAAACTGAGCACTTATTTTTCTGTGAGAACTAAACTGCCTCCGCACCGATTAATCAGGAAACGGCCTGAGTAAAATCAGAGATATATAAACATTTTGACATATTTTCACAAAATCTACCTTGCGCTCGTATGCTTGCTTAGCAGGAGGTACGAGTACATTAGCCAGTACCTAAAGATTAACACTCAAGCAATTGAACTTCACGCACTCACTAAAAAAACCTTTGCTGGCTAAGGCTTTAAAAAGCTTCTATACTACACCTACGTATATAAGTATCTCATTGCAGCATGCCATACAGAGAATATCTATCAAAGAAAGATAGTGTTTTCGGGCGAGTTTTGAACAGCGGGACCTTTTTCTACTTTTCCACCCGCTGCAGAGCGCAGTGGAAAAATAGAAAAATCTTTCTCTGACTTTTTTTGTGTAATTTTATGATTTATTTGTAATATTTGGTAGTTTACGGTAAATTTTGGTGGTTAAAATAAACATAAAATATAAAAACAACAAAATCTACCAAAAATTACAGAAAATTTTTGGTAGATTTTGTTGTTTTTATTACTTTGTGGGTTTAGTATAAAGCACTATGTATCACTCGGCCGAAAGTTTGATTTCTTTTTGGTATATTAAGGTCTCAAAACTACGCTCCTAAAAAAAATCGACATCTTTCATCCCTTGGTGTACAATGTACGAATGTATGAATTTCATCATCATCATCATAATTCAGCCGCTCGTAGTCCACAGCTGGACATAGGCGTCTCGCAATTTGCGCCACAACACTCGGTCATGTGCCCTCCAGCGACCTTCTTCAGTATGAATTGGAAGCATTGAATATTTCAAAAACGTAAACAGTCGTCAGTGAGCCGAAGCCTCACTCTACATGCCTTAATTGCGTCGATTGAACGTTTTGCGTATTAGTCTTTTGGCACTTCAGTACTTTGATGAGCTCTGACTATCGGAATGTGGATAATGGCAGTCAATATTTAGAATATTGAAATGATGAGACAAATAAATGAACTGTTATGAACGAATTTCATTGAAATTAATTAAACTGATGGAATGGATTAAAATATGTACTATTTTAATGGGGGTAAGTATTACAATACGGGCGAAAGCTAGTTATAAAACATCAAGTCGGTCTGATATGCAATTTTGCCGTGGAAATTTAATATAGGAAATTTTAAGTATTATTTTAAATTAAGCTTTTCATAATAAAAACACTCCGACAAGGGACGAGATAATTGTTATCCAAATAACGCGTCAATGAACTAAAAATTTTGCGAGATCATGTTTCAGATTTATTT
Organism: Hypena proboscidalis; assembly: GCA_905147285.1. Classification (NCBI taxonomy): domain Eukaryota; kingdom Metazoa; phylum Arthropoda; class Insecta; order Lepidoptera; family Erebidae; genus Hypena; species Hypena proboscidalis. The sequence goes on from LR990132.1 coordinate 8,596,011, forward strand.
GATACGTTCAAAAAATTGGAACTGTTATTTTTACATGTTTTTTGTTTTTAGTAATTGCGGTCTAGTTCGTGACTGTATTTAATTTTACGGGATTGGAACAACAAAATAATATTTTTAGTTTCCACTACAAAGAAGTTCATCCCTCTGCCAGGAAATTCTCTATAGTAACACGAAGTTTGTGCCCAGGAGATACCGATAGGCTTACCCCCTATAATTTACTACTGAGCTGCTGGCACTTAGTAGAAACAAGGTGTCTCTTGCCGTTAGATCCCTTACAAGACACTGCAAGCTAAATAGGCACTTATCCTTTATCCTATAATGAGGCTACAATCACAATAGACCCACGGAGGTCGACGTGAACACCCAAAGCCTCGTTCCAACAATAATAATAATGCAACTTGTAACATGGGACCTGAAATCACAGTATACTGTGCTTAAACATATCAGATGGAGGTCAGGGTGTTATACACCTCTGCCATACCCTTATAGGCAATATAGACACGATGAGTGAATGACAATATGAGTGCACGGTTGACGTAGCGGTTAATGCGGTCGCCTCGCCGCTTTCAACTACGCTGGTGTTGTGGGTTCGATCCCCACATGCGACAAATCTTTGTGTGATTCGCAAAGATTTGTTCTGACTCTGGGTGTGCTTTGTGTGTGTGAAATGTATGTTTGTGAACACCCCCGCGACACAGGAGTTATTCCTAGTGCGGGCATCGTTTTTAAAAACAAAAAAAAATGGTCTGTTATTTAGAAACAGAGCAACATTTTGACACAGCAATTCAATACGAATAAATCAGATACTTATCAAAATTCTGTAGCTAAATAAGATAAAAAGAATACTAACCCGGACAAAACATTGCGAAATATACTCAAAGATTTAAATAAAACTCGTCTATATATAAAAGTCCCGTAGCAAAGCAACATTTTGTTCGTGTTATTTACATTGTACCTACTAAATAAACCAGGAAACTGCCCGAAATGTACCCAGATTCAGTTGAACTTTCCTGTCACGTAGGAGCTGTTGATTTGGAGTATTATCAGCCTTTAAGAGTAGATTCCCGAGTGCCGTGTTTTCATACTTACGCAATATGGGTTTAACTTTATTATAATTTCGTTTTTATCTATTTAAAAAGACAAAGCATATCTGAAAAATAAAATGTTTGTGTTTGTGGCCATTTTTCAAAATTGTTGTAATCAATAATTGAGTTCCATATTAACTGACTAAAATTTTTAATAATATTTTTGAGAAATGGACGACAACAAACATGCATTGTAGTGTTACAGTTATGATTTGTTAATAAGAATAGAGAAAACGGTATAAATATTAAAGTTAAAACCATATTTATTTATTTATTTATTATACACTTTATTGTACACCTGGAGTTTACAGTATTAACTTATTTCTAGTGAAAACAGTACAATGGGCGGCCTTATCACTAATACTGATTTCTGCCAGGCAACCTTAGGATGGAAATAATTTTAGAATTATACCATATAACCATATTACTTTTGTATAGAAAACAGCCAAGCAATTGTTCTCTCTTAAGGTAGAACATTTGCTTGGCTGCTTGCCATATAAATAGTGTTTATGTTACTCTATTAATAATTAAAACAATTTTGACAAAATGGGCACCAACAAACATGCATTTTAGTGTTGGTTAGATAATAATATGATTTGTCTATAAAAATAGAAAAAATCTTAATCTACATATTACGTTAATTTTATTAAAACCGATGTGAGGTGAAGACATTAGTATTGAGAAAACGGGCTACTCACGTTCGTGCGAGACGTCGCGCGGAGGCGATTAATAGCCCAGTTGATGAATCTACGTACTAGATTCGAAACTAGTCGGCATATTCCGGCTAAAGTAACGTGAGTAACCCGTTTTCTCAATAATAACATTATTACGTTAGTATGAAAACTCGGCGCTCGGGAGTCTACCCTTGAGGTATAAATCTTATAAATATAGATCGATATCCTGTTTATGTTCCCCGTTGGACATCAACTTTGAGATAACTCGGGTCTTAGAGGTGTAAAAAATATTGCTCGTTTTATTGAAGGCTCGTAAATCCTGCTGAAAAGGGTTCTTATTAAGGGTTATAATAAATACACAGTACAGTCTGTACGATTATTTAGTAGATGTATGAAAGACTAAACATCAAAACGGGATAGTTGTTTATTGCAGGCTGTGAGAGTTTATTTAAATTATATTGTCATTCAGAAAATACACGCGCAAAGATCTTACAAACCGAACTTTAAAGGGAGGATGCCATAGAAATCTTAATAATAAGGCAATAGAAATGTCAAAGACGCGTGACCTTGTCGCCGCGCATCTGTCTAGTCAAACACAAGTGCGAGTTGAGGAATTGTCGTCTTAATGTCATCGCAAAAAGAATAATTTTGTTTGCAGGAATACAAGCGCATGAGTCTAATCGAACACAAGTGCGAGTTGAGGAATTGTCGTCTTAATGTCATCGCCAAAAAGAATAATTTTGTTTGCAGGAATACAAAAAGTGGTATTTGAAAAACGGCGACATGCGTCCTAGTGTTAAAAGATAGTCGATAGCATTTCTATTGACTAGTTATTAAGATTTCTATGGAGGATGCAAATTACAAAACTTAGTAAACTTGATAAAATATAAATTACTTTCATTCTAAATATAAACTGGGACTAGAAAGTTCTAGCTTATATTAACAAATGTCAGCCTGAGCCAAACTTCTACACTATAGCAATAATATTTTATTTAATAACATAATATATATTTCCAAAAATCCCTTCATAGTGCGCGCCTACGTCATGGCCTTCCATGACGTAGGCGCGCACTAAGAAGCTTTGTACAAAATTTGAAGTTCTTAGCCCTAGTGGTTTAGGCCCTGCGTTGATGAATCAGTCAGTCGGGCGAACAATTATATAAGTATAGATGATAAATCCAAATAATTTATACCTTGTAGAATGTAGTAAAATAACCTTATTATTGGGGTGCATGATAGGAGCCTCCCCGCGGCGCGCCCTGGACAGTCAGATAACGGTAACGCAGTTGTCTGGCTGACAAATCCTATCACCACAATGGCTACCAATAGTTCTCCTCAGAGCCAATACCCAACTGAATTCCCTAAAAGGGTTTGAAGACGCCACCTACTGGTCTAAAACAGTATAATTGAACAAGCCATTGACACGATAAGAAGAAGAAGAAGAAAACCTTATTATAAGTAGTTGGACTGTATCGTCCCGAAACTATATAATCTAACTACCACTCAAAGCTTAGTAGGAGTTAAGACTATAATCCCGTACGAGATGTAGCCGGCTAGTTAGCTATGCGTTGCCGACGTGTTAACAACCTATTACTGTCAGACATAACATGACACAAACCTCCAGCGATCTATTATAAGCTGTGATACCTACACTGGTATTATCTATTGAGTCTTCAATTCGAATTTACTAAATTTATTCTGCGTCCAAGATTAAAAATATTGAAATAAGACGCTTTCCAAGTTAGATAGCGATTATGTACTTTCGATTGCAGTTTTCTTGACTGCAGACGTTTTGAATTGTTTAGTTATTAAAAAATAAACTTTTTATGTTAATTGTATGAATTTTGTCTACGTAGAAATGGAGAAGGTAACGTAGTTAACTTATTATCATTTTATTATTTGACGTCAAAGCGAAATTAGTCGATGTAATATATATTATGGTTTATGTTAATAAGTGCCATAATCTAAACTTAAAATGTTTAGTTATTTCTTGCTTTTTAGTTCGTTTTCATTGGTTAAATATGAATATTATTATATTTAAAATAAGTTGCACATAGTCGAATGAAGTTTTAGTAGTTAGTAATATGATTGTTGGCTTGCAATTTTATAATGAAAGCAAAATATTTATATCTGAGATTTCTAGTGTAATGTTTTTTTAGTGAAGATAAGAAATAAGAACTTTCAAGGATGTCATCGGTTTTGAAAAAAGAAGGAGTCCTAAGTTGCTTACAACAGAACTGCCTAACAACTTGGAAGATCTCAAAAAAGTGTTCGTATTCTATTTTTTTTTCATATTTAAGAGTGTATCAACTGTAGGTTCTGTTTCAGTTTGTAATGATAGTACTAATAATATTGATTATATTTATTCATTTTGCAATTTAAAGCTTCAATTGACGTTCTCCAACAAAATAATTCAGTTATAACATTTTTACGGTAGCTAGCGCACGGTTTGCTGGGTAACTTCAAATAGAGTTCCTTTTTATGCATTTTTGAACCTATTCATCACCGGTGTAATGAAATTATCTCATCGGTACGTCAAGCTAATCGATAACTAGAGTGTTTACCATTGTATGGAGTGAAAAAGTATTCACATAGGTTGTCGCCGTCCCGTGATGTGGTTCAAGTTCTAGTAGAAATAGCAAGAAACTGCTTTTAGGTTCTTACTCATTACATAATAATATATTATATTTTATTGACTTAATCTATACCAGAACTGATGTAGGTATCCAAATATCATATCATACATACATAGGTTTCGTATAACACGCCTTTATCCCAAGGAGGTAGGTAGAGACAATTTCTTTCGGTTCGTCAACATTCAAACAACTCGTCATTTATGCCTTTCGGATCTATCTCATCTGAATCTTCTTATTTTAAGACTGAATACGTAAAAACTAGAACTAAAGAAAAAAAACCCAAAGCAATTCGACGCTTCCCTTCTCCCCAGATAATTTACACCAAACAAGTTCAAACGGCCGGGACCCCAGACGCTAACAAGTCAAAACAAATCGTCCTCGAGGAATCGAGCCCGATCGTCTTTCTCTGACATAAACGACTCGCCAATGAAAAATTGTGCAAAACTCGTGTGAACTGCAGACTTTCATGCGGTGGTCGACAGGGGCCGCATTTACATATTATGTATTCGTTTATCGGCACAAGCCCATGATTTATATGGAAGTGTTTATGTTCACTACAAAAACAGCAAGAAAGATAATAAAGAAAAAGAGTTTACACGACTATTTCAAATGAAATAATGGAGATATACGTGTACGGCAAAACTACGTGTAACAAGTAAGGAAAAATGTGTCATAAAAGAAAGCCTGCTAACGTATATTTCTAGAAATTGTAAAACAAACTAAAAGCTTGCTTGGACTATGTATTTTTCTAGTTTTGCGATGACTTAAATATCAAATATCGTAACAGGTAAGCTGAACACAGCAAGCCTTACCGCAAAAGGGAAAGCAATCCATAAATGGATCCTTCAAAAGGTTTTCTCAAAGCCTCGAAAGCAATTAATTAGTGACGTCTCACGTTGGTGGTACAGGCCAGATGACGCTGAGGGTACTTTGAAGCATAGCTACCGAGATTGCATTATGCATAGCTGCGCTTGGTGCTCGTTTAAATCTTGGAGTGAGACTTATTTCATGTAGAGTAGTAAGGTTTAGTTTACTTTAAGATAGTTTTGAGGCATGATAAAATGAAGTTATAAATAAACTTTCTCTTCATATGTGCCAAAGCTATGTCTGAATGATTAAAGATATTGGAGTACCGGAGAATTCAGTCTGTACTGTCTATAGAGCTCGAACCCTTAACCAAATTGATGGGCTTTCAAATACAAACACATCAGCTTATTGGTATGGCCCAGGCCTTTCCTCACCCAAAACTGTTATCGAATGTGAGTTGATATTCACTGTTATATTTTGACACTATTTTTAAATTATGAAATGAGTTTAAAGAAGAAAACGAATCGCTTACGACACAACACGACTATGAAAGGTCCCTCGTTCTCCTTTTCAAATTAGGTTACTATCTTATAAAAAATACAACGTTAAAGTTCAACGACGCAATAAAAGGGATGTTAACTATTTGAGGCTTGTAACCCCAAAATATACAACCAATATATCCTAACAAATTGCCAGCCTATAACGTAACTTTTCCATCAACAACTTTTACGAGTTCTCTGTTTACTGTGTTTTTATTAGTTGGTTATGTCAAATATTCTTTTGATGGGAAGCTGAGAGTGTGTATGTTACGTAACTGTTTATAGATAAATATATCGGCGGTAGTGAGAGTGGCGCGGCGCCTTCTTTGATTAGTCACGCTCAAGCCAACTTTACTGCCGTCTAGATATTTTTTTTACCTGTACCAACTTATCACTATAGCTATTAAAATAAAAAATATATAAAATATAAATATCTCACAACTTACACACAACGTCATCTAGTCCCAAACTAAGCAGAGCTTGTAGGTACTATGGGTCCTAGAATAACTGATACTAATACATACATACTCTTTTCTTTTGTAAATACATACTTATTATACATAGAAACACCCAGACTAAGACAAACCCCCATGTTCATGCACACAAAGATTTGTCTTAAGCGGGAATCGTGATTTGTTCTCATTAGTAACTCAATCGACAGACTTTTTGACTTCAGACTTTATGAGCTTAAAAATGGGACTTACAGTGGTTTAAAAACCTTTTTGCATCAATATTTTTTAATGATATAAAGACTGACAAAAATTACTAAAGGATGCTATTAAAAGTTGTTGAAATATTTTTAGGTATAAGCTCAACCGGATGTAAGAAGCAAATATCAAAAGAAACATGTTACAAACTATTGAAAACGGACTCATTACAATTTTATACAACAGTTATCAATGTTGAATGATCAGTTTTCAAAGCTTTGCTACCTTCGGGGTTTCACAGTTGAATTAATTCATATCACGGCTTAACTCTTCTGTCCGCATCACAAATTTTCTACAAAACGAGTTCAATCTCATGGGATTATCCTATATTTATGAATATTAAAATTCTGTCACAACCATGTGCGTCGTCCTCTGAGAAATGAGCAGAGCTCAACTTGAAATATTTTATGAATAAATAAAGCTTAAGAATGTAAATATGGATAATTAAAAATAGTCTGTATTTACTTATTAAGGTAATAAGGTAGAAATAGTAAATTTTTCTTGACGACCGGATGGCGGAGTGGGTAGTGTCTCCCTGTGATGCGAAGGTCGCGGGTTCGATGTATGATGCATGAACATCTTAGTCTGGGTGTGTCTATGTATAATAAGTATGTATTTACAAAAGAAAAGTATATTTGTATTAGTATCAGTTATTCTAGTACCTATAGTACAAGCTCTGCTTAGTTTGGGACTAGATGGCGTTGTGTGTAAGTTGTGAAATATTTATTTATATAATTATATTTATTTTCTCTGCGTTGTACACTTGACTTGACCTTTTCCATCATTATTTCCTCTACGTCTTGTGGTTTGCTGTTAGAAAATTCATATTGAATTAAGCTCGCCTTTGTACCAGTGGGCCAAGCAATTAGGTATGCAGGGCAAAAACTTCTATGCCATAGTGCAAACTGACTGCAATAGATATGCATGTGTGAATTACATTTAATAAGTGTAATATACCCACTATTCAGATATGTAACTCACTTATCCATAACTGGTGTAGTAAGTCTTTACTATGACTTAGAAGTTTTTGCCCTGCATAGCTAACTCGTTGGCCCACTGTACATGAACATTATTCATAATGTTGTTATCTGTAATTTTGTGTGTACAATAAAGAATTTGAATTATAAATACATTTTATCCGCCACTCTAGCCACTAGTAATATTATTATGGTCAAAGTACTGCAGTATATTTTATTCAGCCCCAATTTCACAGGTGGCGAAATCTTATCAGGATAAGCATTTAAAACACATAAACAAAAGTGACAGCTGTGTTCTTTTTTCAAGTGTAACTTATGTCACTTTTAAATTCGGTTGGGTTATATTTTATGGGTCGTATAAGATCTACCCGGAACCTCTGAAACTGGTCCTTAGTATTTTACTATTTCTAATTAGTAATTTTTGTAGTTTTTTTTTAATTTTAACCTTAAAACATTAGGACCTGCTATAATCAACAAGACTTAATGATTTTTTAAAGCGACCATTATTCATAATTGTCGATAAAACACTTATCGGCCTGCCACAAACTCAAATTGTGAACTTTAATTTTGACTATTGTTCTCAAAGTTATCATATCAATTTTAAAAACGTCTGAAGACAAACATAACTTACGAACCTTGTTACACGTGGAGCGATTAATTATGCCACGTGTTTTCTGAATTGGGACACATATACAGGGTATTTTTGTTATATGAATAACAAGGAGATTTGTTCTTCTTTTTAACCGACTTCAGAAAATGGAGGAGGTTCTCAATTCAGTTGTATTTTTTTTTATGTTTGTTTGCCGATTACTCGAAGACGCCTGGACCGATTTGAGAAATTCTTTTTTGTTTGAAAGGATATACTTGTCATGTGGTCCCATTTTTTTCAAGTCTCGTTCTGATGATGGGATCCTAGAGATCGAGGGCAACCCTCAAATTAACCGACCGGCACCGACTTCAGAATTATAACATAATTATTTAATAATTTCTATTTAACTAAATGAAAAAACGTATTATTTTGTGAGAAGTAAATTTATTTTTTGCTTTTTAGTTTACCTACTTTTTGAAGTCGTTTTTTTTTGTTATTGTATTTTTGCGTCTCTGTTTTTATAAAGCACTTATTAGAAACTATCTTTTGCCCGCGACTGCGCCCTCGTGATTTTCTTTTTTCATGCTATTTCCTCCAAAAGTTGAGGAACTTTCCTTAACCTTTATTGTGCCATTGTTGGGCAAAGGTATCCCTCAAAGACTTCCATTCTTCTCTATCCGTAGCTTTACCAGCCAGGTTTCTAAAGGTGTCCAAGTCATTGCGCCAGCGTTTTCTTGGCTGCCCTCGGAAACGACACCGGTTCACCGTTAAAAAAATTACACCCCCTTATTTAATTTTTCTTATGAATAAAATACAAAGTTAAAACATATACTTTACTTTTTTTAACAGCTCCAGCTACACAACTGTGCAAACCGCATCCAATTCAATGCAGTAGTTTTTACGTGATGCTAGTACGAACATACAGATGGACAAAAAAAAAATATATTGTGGCTTCTACTGCTGTTATAAAGTCTCCTCGTTTATTTTTTATGAGTATATTTAATGACATTTATATGTATAGAAGTGTATTATCAATGTATCGTATAACTATGGTAGATGCTCATAGTAATTTTAATCGATCAAAATAGGTTGTAACATACGACATTTTTTCTTTACGCTATATATAAAACATTCAGCGTTAACTACTGAACCTCTCACGAGGTACAATATCGCTCATGGATCCATGTCGTTCAAAAATTCGCTAATTTAATTTATTGAAGCTAAAAAGTAGTGCGTGGGTGAACACGTGTCTACCCGACGAGATTTTACCCTCGCTGCAACCTACACACACACACCCACGCACACACACTTGTGTACAGAAATGTATGTATGTATGGAGGTTAGTATCCTTATATCTACATACAAACATACCTTTTGTATCATTAGTGCGTCATAACAGATAAAAGCACACTTCAATGAAACATCCAATTTCGGGATGCCCGTTCCCATTTCAAATTCGTTTTTTTGTTTACCAATTAACATCCTGTATCGAGATAAATCGAATGACGCGTCATTTGGCCGAATTGTTTTGTAGCTTCCACGAATTTCCGAGTACATTTGTATCGAGAACGAACACATGTAAACGGTTTGTGTACGTGACCCTTGGATTCAGCGTACACTGATAAATGCAATTTATTTATTATGTTTGTCTACAGCCGAAAATTGAATTCAACATGAAAGTATACGTAATGCAGGCATTGTTTTTATTGGAACTTAAGATTAAAATGTAAAAGGCGGAGTCTTATGTAAAAGGTCCCTTGTAATAAAGTTATCACGACTCATTGTAATTTAATTTAAAATGATGACAAATGTAAAAAAAAACTGTAAATGCTATAAACTTTACTTTATTGTCAGGTCTTCTTCTTCTTTCGTGTCGATGGCTGCAGTCATATTCTATCAGCTCAGTGTGTGGCCACGAGGATGGCACTTGCATCCTTCGACCGATTTGAGTTCGGAGCCTATTTAGTGACTTCCAAATCAACCTTGGCAATTCGTGCCCAAGTGGAAGGCTCTCCTTGATTGGGACAAAGGGGTTGAACAGAGATGTTTTTTCTTGCCATAGCTGACACCGCGCTTGTCAGGTAAAATAATGTAAATAGTACTACTATGAGAACAAAGTATTCTTTAAACTTAAATAAAAAAATATATATCTGCCGAGCCTTTTCTCAATTACATTGGAGTTAGTTTCTAGTCTAACGGATTTGGCTGAGTATCAGTATTTTACATGGAGCGACTGCCATCGGACCTCCACAACCCAGTACAAGGTACGATACTCTTTGCTAGATTAGTTGTTAGATTTTCTGGCCTCTTACTATCCGTAACGACTGCCATAGATGTTAAAATGGCAACCGGGACCGACGGCTTACCGTGCTCTCCAAAGCATTTACGAAAACTCGCTATGTCAAAGATCACGGCCGGCCGTGGTTACCATTGCTTGACCTGCAAGATCGATAAGTCCACGCGGTTTCTTCGCAGTTCCGCGACTATCCACGTGCAGTCAAATTACAACGAATCATAAATTAATTTATAGTGAGATACTGGTAACGTAACTTTTGCACAAACATTTTCCTAGTTGGGAGTTGTGCTTGCAGACGAAATTTAACTTCCTAGTAATTAAACTGGCCGTAGTTCACCGACGAGTTGACACTATTTATGCGCTATTGCAAGCTTTAAACCTAATAAATTACATTTTTGTTTGAGTCACTTTGTTGTCAGACTATGTTATTGTGTACTCCAGTCCTTGTGTAGTTAAAAATTGTTATTGGTTCAGGGTGCTTCTTCGAGCAAGGCATTCTTTGGTGATTTGCGTGGCAATTTTTAAATTTAATATTTATCTTAAATTGGCATCAGTTTCTTAAAATATACGTAAAAGTAATATTTTTTCTAGAAGTGGCACCTCAGTGAGCGATATACTTACATATATAATCGAGTTTAAAAAAATGGATGCCACGCAAATCAAAAAACACTCCACGATAATGATTTTTTTTTAATCTAACTTTCTCAAATAAGTCATTAAGTCATCAGGTAAAAGCATAAGTAAGTAACTAACACAGAAATCGTTTTTTTAAAGCTTTATTTATAATAGAATCAGTCAAAAGATATGGAGTTGAAGTTTCTTCCATGGATCACGGGTGAATTGCCGGTACTTTTATATTATTGAAAAACTTATTAAGTTTTTCATTCTTCTTCGTCGTGTCGATGGCCGAGTCAAATTTTATTTTGACTTGCCATCGTGGTGAAAGGATTAGCCAATTCGCTTTGGAGAACTCGCGAATTGCCCAGGGTGCGCCGGACGTAGGGAATCGTTGTGTACGTCACTCGGGGAGGCTCCTTTCATGCACCCAAGTTTTTCATTAAGACAATGTTTAGCTTGACTTTTTTTCTTCAAGTTATATTTTCGGGCACTTTTTCGACTTTTCGCTCGTCTAGCTTTTTGTTCGCGACGGTTTAAGTCATGAATACTAAATATTTTTTTCTTCAGCATTTCTTTTATAATATCTTGCCCGGTTTTGGGCCTTCAACTCTTCATTATTTTAGGCCTCTCTCTTCTTCTTCTTTCAGGTAGCTTCTTTCTTTCTATTTTTTTCTCTCTTGTTAATGGCATTTTGGTCTAATAAATAATTTATTACAATTTTAGTTAATCTGATACTATTTCTATTATTATAAGGTACTGACAAAATCAGAACCTCATCAGCTTTGTCATTTTAAGTCTGATTTAAACAAATTTATATTTAATTAAAGTAATAAAAAAATATTTTCATACCATACTATTACAAAACTCAAAGTTATTTCACTTGCATGGTCAATAATTGATTTACGTGGGTCTAAACTACCACGTAAACCACGTAAATCACGACCACGGAAATCAAAATAAATCTTTTATTCTGAAAATATATAAAAACCTTTTAAGCAAACGTACTGTGTTTTGAATATAGGTTACGTTACCATAAATTTGTTAGCTACAATATTTAATTCAATAAAAAAATTCACAGACACCGGAGAAAATTGTATCACGCAAATCAAAGTTTTGAGAAACCATACCCACGAAACGAAGTTCTTACCTCAATTTTTCGGAATCTCAACGCGTTGTCATACAAGCACTCTGCCCGGCCGCCGGAGCGCGGCTAGTTTATAACATGAATTAGGATGAGGCAACATCGGGCCGCGAAGTTAGGGATGTACAAGTGAATTTACAATGATCCACGCAAATCAGTAACTACCCCGGGACAGTAACATTTTTATTTTTTTTATTTAATGTAATTATTTAAGGACTATGATCTTATTTTTCATAGCATTGTCAACACTTCTTAGGACTTCATGTTATATTTTTGATAAGTATGTACCGTTTAGTTTAAAATATATAATTTACTAAGTAACTGGATCGGGGTTTGGGACACTCCACCAAAATCAAAGAATGGGGGTGTTTTAATTTTTTATGATATTAAATATATAGATAATCGAATAATAATTAATAACCCAAATAGGAGAAGATGAAAGATTTTCCCGAAAAAAAAAGTGGCTTGCTGACTTTTCAATTTATATTCTTTTAAGGCGTTGCCGCTTAAAAAACGTTTCTAGAAGAATGACCCTTCAGGCATGTTGCTTGTTTTTAATGAAAATTGATTATCAATCTGTCTTTATTTTTTAAACAATGTAAAAATACTACAATAATAACAAAACTTCAACACATTACCCGTAGCATTTTGTAGAGCCTTAAAATTGTCGTCATGCGCCTCGGCCATTCCTACGGCTTACGTACTACGCAATAACTGTTGTCGATCAATTGTTGCAAAACTTGAAAACAAAACGGTAAATTCCAAAGATGTCCGCGTAAGTGCAACTGTATTGGATAGGTGAGTGCCCGCGAATATAGCCAAACGTTGGTGTGTAACAACTATCACTAACAACAATCCGTGATTAGTCGAAAAAAAACATGAAAAACGAAAATATTTTCGGCAACTTCCCACTGCATTTTTTTGCAATATTTTACTCGAATCAGGTGTTTACTACTATTTAGACTATTGAACACTTAGCATAATTATATTTGTCAATTTGGTTGCGTTTAGCATCATGCTTTACATTTTAATTTAAAAATTACATATTACGACAAACCCAGTGGCCTTAAAAGTGCGGAATAAAAATAATGATGAAAAAGACTTTATTCTCTTCTGTAGCTTAAAACATTGTTTTCTGGGTTTATTCTTTCTTTTGTTGACAAAAGAGGATAATTAATTAGAGAGAATTTTACGAGGAATCTGATACATACCCAATTATTTGTTTCGACCAAATAATGAACCTGTGACTACAAACCCGCGGTACAAAGGCAGTAATATAATTCAATATACAATCTTTAAAGCTTCTTATAGGACCCAGTGAATAAATAAATAAAATTAAACAATTATTATCGTAAACAACATACCTACACGGGTGCATACATTAATATTGCTCGGTAAAAACATGAATCCACAATCCACCGAAATATTATATTGTATTCGACTGAAGCTCATATTTTATTTCAAGAATTACGCATTTTATTTTTAAAAATAAATTATTATGTTTGTAAAGCTCAGAATTTTAAAGCTTTTCCCCAGCTGTATTATAATTTACGTAATTTAAATAAATATTTTTTAGAGGACGTAATGGCAATTAGCATTTTAAAAGACTCATGAGTATACTAATTAGCTAGTAGAGATTTTTATACAGCGCTGTAAAAAAGTATGTTTCCGAGTATGCTTAGTTTTTGCCGGGTTTTAATTACGATCTCTCAATTTTCGCAGTAATTATTTGAATATTTTCTACTATGTATATCTACTATAAGTATATTCAGGTACCCACATCGATCAGTTAATTTGGGAAACATAAAATAAGCTCTGTTAAGTACATGACATTGCGCATAATTTTATTGTAATCGTAGTCGCCATTTCTAACTTATTTTTCGAGTCGATCGCAATTGATTTATAAAACATATTCTAGAGGCCCAATGAGTAGACTACATACATCATTAATTCCCTTCGGATTAAAGTTTACTGAAATAGCGCATATTACAATAAAGTAAAGCATGTATTCAGAGACATTTTAATATCATTAATTTAGTAGAAGGTACATAACACGCAACCGAAACACGAACGGTGCAAATTTCCTGTCTGAAATAATAGCATGTCTCCCGTAATTCATGACCTTGGCCTGCCACAAAGCTCGCGCGTGAGGTAATGAATATTGTGTCATCTATGAAACCTCTTACTAAAGACATTTTATCTTGGTTACCGCTAACTGTCATTTGTTGTCATGTAAAATAATAAAAAAAGGTTCTCTTCGTGCTCATTTTTGTAAGAACATGGCTTGCATGAAAGTAACTGGCATATTTTTACTCTGTCATCACGAAGTAAAAGGGTTAGAAAGTGATCATAAGATTATATTACATAACATTACGCATAAATGACCTAGAAGGGTGTGGCAGAAGTGTACAACACCAACATTCCACCTGCTATTTTTTTTAACTGTGTCTGTAAGTGGTAGTCGTATAAGACATAAACACCTATCTATAACTGTTAACTGAGCTGGCGCTCTTAAACTATTGTTTTTGCAGGAGGGAGTTATTCTCCTAGGTCTTTGGTCCTTAAACCCTTCTTTGGAGGCTTTCTGTTCTAGGGTCTGCCAGCTTTCCTTCTAGCCTCAGCCTCCTTCTGAGCCACTGTGATGGCTGTCTTAGATGAAAGCTATTGTGTTTATCTAAAAAGTCTCAAGGTTAAAGACACCTAGACAATAATAAATTACTTAGTTAGAAAGTAGTAATGTCCAATGATCGAATAAATAATAGGATTTCATTAGAAACGAGCAAAAGAGAAAAGCGGTTTGTAGGTATACCTCTCTAAACCTAAATGATTCAGTTTCAGTTTAACGGTATCTTTCATGATACGTTCCACGAGTTTTATAGGGGTGAGGATTAAAGGATTTGCCAATATTACCAACCGTAACGATGTCTGCAAAGACTGATATTATTTAGTTGAAGACTTAAATGGGAACTTTGAAGAAATACTTCGTAATTAGGTACAATCAATAATATGTTATATTTGGTAGATAACATATATAATAGCAGCCCTGTATCTAATACAAGCCCCACTGCTAGGTTCGGGCCTCTTCTCATGATGAGAAGGGTTAGGCCATAGTCCACCACGCTGGCCAAGTGCGGATTGGTAGATAACATATATAATATTTTTGAAAATAGGGATACGGGGTAAGCCAATTGCCATCCGCTGGGCACAATTCTAAATCCGTGCTATTGTGAATTTTCTGGCAAAAAGTTCTAGAACAACACTTCGCCCGACACGGGAATCTTTCCCGAGTCGTCGCGGTGTAAGGCGTATACGCTAACCACTACACCATCAAGGCAGTTTGACAAATTAATAATGGAAATGTAGTTAAATAAATAACTTTGATGTTTCATTTTTATACTAGTATTTAAAATATAAAATAGACACCAAAATATTTGTATTACAAATATAAAGCCAGTTTGTATGAGTATACAAACTATCTCACATTTAGGGTTCTTGTAAATTTTATTTAGAAGTAGCCTTCTGAATACATTCTAAATCAAACATAAGCCGAGCGATAACGAAAATACTTGGCCAATTTAAATAGCATCGTGTTAGGCAACATGATTCAAGATTCAAGATTCAAGATCATTTATTTGTTAAAACATGAGTATACATACACATACAGTACATGCAAGATGTTACATTATAATGTCATTAAAACCATTCAGGTTTTTACCTTGACGGTGTACAAATATAAATATCTAAACTAAAACTAGTATAATTTTTACCAATACACTTGCTTTAAAATTTACCTTATAACTATATTATATGTATTATTTATTTCTATACTTAATCTCATTTAGGTGAGTGCATTACAATTTTGTCATTTAGGAACTCCTCTATGCTGTAGTAGGACTTACTAAGTAAGTATGTTTTCAAACTTTGCTTAAAGTTTAATACATTTAATTTCTTTATGCTACCAGGGATTTTATTATATATTAGAGGTGCCATGCAGAAGACGTTGTTGTGTTTGAGCGTTGTTTTGCAAGGCACTATACATGACCACGTATTGGTGATATATAAGCTAGCTATTTGTTAGAAACTAAGGTCTTTGCCACACTAAACGGAAATACCGTCGCCGAACTTCCGCGGCGGAACGCCAATACATGTTATTGCACACACGACGGAACGACCGATCTTCCGCGTAGTGTGCCCGCTATTTGTATTTTATATGCAACTAGCTGACCCGGCGAACTTCGTACCGCGTTAGCGTAAATTTGATGCACTACTTTATTTTGTATAGCTGACCTATCTTATGTATGCGTACCTATTCAATTTGAACTGAAATCTATAATATAAAAACGAATACTTTTTTTTTTTTTTTTTGCCATAACAACCTTGTACAGAGTATTAGAAAACTACAAAAATAATTTCAGCCAAATCGGTCAAGCCGTTTTCATGCCAAGTCGTGGCAACGGAAAACGGGTTTCATTTTTATATATATATAAACATGTATTGGCGTTCCGCCGCGGAAGTTCGGCGGCGAAATTTCCGTCTAGTGTGGCAAAGGCCTAATAAGCCGTTTAAAAACTGAGTTTGTAAACATGGCGACCGATTTACGAGTGCAAACGATATTTGTCAGTCTTTTTTGTGGTAGTCAGTTCAATAATATAATATGAATTTGACTATCCTCAGAAATGAAGTTTCACCACCATCTTTTTACATTTTAGTTCTGATGTTGATGCCCTTCTGTATTTCTTGTGAAGTCAATAAATCGATACTGGTTCCATACCTTATATATAAATAAAGTTCTTCGGTTCAAAAACAATGCAACTTTATTCGTGTCAAAAGTATCCATTCTGAAAATAGGAATAAGTGAAGTTTTCTTGGCAGACTAATCTACAACGCGTTTAAGTAAGAAACTTGAACCGACACGCTATTATCTTCAAGAGGCCGTTCTAGTACTATTGTGTTGAGTGATACTTTAAAGAAATTTGAAAAATAAAAGCATCGGTAAATAAGTGTTTGAGAGAACCAAATATGTAAAATTTTCGATTAAAATTACTTTAAAGGTTTATGTTTAATTCCATAGAGACAGTTTGATCGCGGTATGAAATAGTATTGTGTGTGTTAATGGTTCTTAATGAATCTGTAGTGCTAGGCTAGATAGCCTACACTAACGGCAGCGCCGGGTATCGAAACCTTATGACGGCGCAGACAAAGTTGAAGCGAGTATGAAGGAAGAATGACGAAAGGTATGAACAGCAGAACGAACGATTATGATAATACGATTACGATTATATAATATTTACGAAATGAAAGTTATAATTATTATATTATATTTTTTTTAAACGACGCCCGCACTAGGGGTGCACCCGCACTGTGTCGCAGGGGTGTTCACAAACATACATTTCACATACACAGAGCACACCCAGAGTCAGAACAAATCTTTGCGAATCACACAAAGATTTGTCCCATGTGGGGATCGAACCCACAACACCAGCGCAGTTGAAAGCGGCGAGGCGACCGCTTTAACCACCACGCCAACCGTGCACTCTTTATATCACAAGTACAATTTAGCACACATACAAGTAAGGCATTATAGATAATAATGCGCGGCGCGTACAAGCTCTAAAGGCGGGTACAGACTGCTGCAACGCAACATGCAATGCAACACGAAACGAGCATTGCATCAGTGTAGACGCGGGGCGCGCACAACGTGCGCACGAACCGCGCATGTACCTACTCACATCTGTTTCCGAGATGCGCGCGAACGGATCGCAGTAGCGTCGTCTTGTTCCATGTTCGCGCGCGTCTAGCCGTACACACCACACAACCTGTCCACACTGACGCTCCGCGCATACTGCGCGCCCCTTTGTGTTCGTACCAAAAACCGACAAATCTCGGGTCGCTACGCGCAAGAGTTGCAACAATCTGTTCGTGCGCGACCCAGGCGCAGTTCGTGCGCGCGAGGCGTCCACACTATGGGAATTCTGTTACATTACATGATACATTGCAGCAATGTGGACGTCAAATTCTTGCATTGCATGTTGCATTACATGTTACATTGCACCAATGTGTACCCGGCTTATGCCAGTTGGAAGCGTTGTGGCGAGGCGACGCGCAGGCTTCAGTGCGCGTGCGCATCAAGGACGCCGCGTCCTTCACGCGGCACGTATAAGCTGGCGCCGACAGTCTGTCGTAAACAACTTCGTATTCTTGGCTGTGGCTTGAGTATCATGAGTGGAGCGATTCCGCTCATGCAGTGGCTGTGTTGATACCAGTATCCGCCACAAAGCTTTTAAGTATATATTCGTAGTTTCTAGAGAAATAATTTTACATGAAGGCAACTGATTTTAGTTACATAAAATACTTAAGTAATATTCTACGTCTCGCCTAATCTGTGTATTACTTGAAATAATACAGTAATCGGCCTTAAGTTGCGTATTCTATATTCCAATACAAAAAAGAAAATAATAATCAAACAAATTCAGAACCTCCTTTTTTGAAGTCTGTTAAGGAGGAAGATATTATAAAGACCTATTTACAGAGTCAAGACAAGATATTATAAAGATCTCCTTGATGCATGAAACTCTCATCTTACACAACATCACATCACTGCTTTTGTTAACTGATAGTCAATCACAGTAACAAATATTACAAAAATACCTGATATGATGGATGCATTGTATTCTGTATCGAATTTAGATTTACCTGAAACAAATGAAAGATCATTATTATTAATTAGGCATTATCAACTAAATGTATAAAATGTAAATGAAGTTCATAATTTAGTGACTTATTTTATATTTCGTAAGATTTTTCGATGAAAAATTGTAACCATTACATAATAATGTATTATTAGTAACGATCACAATTATAACCATATTATAACAGCGATAAATAAGTCAAGATACATGCTAAGTGAATCATGATTAAACGAACGAAGTTTGAAAGTTGTCCCTAAAACTCTTTGGTAAAAGGTTAACATGATGACTGGAGAAGTAATTAAGAGAAGACACCAGAGCGCCGTGATTTCTTACTAACGTAAAATGTGATTAACTTTAATATTATAGTTTTTATCTATTTTTATAGAAAAATCTAATCTTAAATACTAAGATGCATGTTTCTTCGTGGTCATTTTGTCAAAATTGTTTTAATCATCAATTGAGTTTCATACAAACTGAACAATTAAAATAATATCTAATATTGAAAAATGTTTAATGTTTGAGATATGATTTGTCTTAAAAATAGATAAAAGTGAATTAAACATAACATAACACCACGTCTTTATTACCCAGAAGGCAGAGGTGAACAACACCCACACTTCACTTGTTATATTTAGGTCCCATGGAAAGAAGGGTGAGCCTATCGCCATCCATAGGGCAAAATTCCAACTCCGTGCTGCAATTGAGAATTTCCAGACGAAAAATTGCCGGACCCGGGCATTGAACCTAGAACACTAGACAAACGAGGCAGTAATGAACTTAAAAACTGAATAATATAAACCCATATTACTTTTGTATAGAACACAGCCATCCAATTGTTCCTCTTAAAACCTTTTGATTGTGACTTATCAAGTTGGAGGGAAGGGTTCGTGATTTACATTGGGTTAAACATTTGTGGCTTGTTTGGTCGTTGACTGACACTTGCAAATAAAGAGATATTTTCACTTTATTAAATTGTCCTTTAAAATTTTTGAAAAAGATAAAACACAAGAAAAATGTTTAAGTGGTCGTCGTAGGATTAGCTACATTCAACTAAAACATAATTTTGCAACAAAAAAACCAACTACAATTACAAAAAATACTTAAGTAATATTCAACGTCTCGCCTCATCTGTTCCCCCTTAACTTAAAAGAATACAGTAAACGACCTTAAGGTGCCTATATTTCAAGAAATATCTCCGTACTCCTTACCGTTAAGGAGTTGTACCTTCCAGCATCAGCTTAGCAATGTAAAATGCTGACTGCCAGATGCAAATATTCAAGTAAAATAAAAATACATAACAATAGAATTGAGCTAGTGGGCGTGGTGTTATACCAAGAGTTCAATCAAGGTAATAGCGCAGAAAAGAAAACAATGTTGCTTCACTGACAAGAGCTGATGATGGATTGTGGAAGAGGTTGTTCACCATATTTTGTGATAATATAAGAGAGACTAAATGCTATTAGACTTCTAATTTTTTTATACAGCTAAAGTGTACATTAGTCAATGTTTATAAGTATCAAAGAGCCATTTAAAAATATCCACCGATAAATAACAACTATTAATTCTTTTTTTTCATTAATGTTGACTGACATTTTCTTGATGATTGGTACGAAATTACTTTAAATTGTACAACTCTTTGGATATGGAATAATGTTGTAATCTACATTTAAATAAAAAAAAAAATAAAAAAAAAATAAAAAAAAATACACCTAAAAACCCACTTAAAAAATTGTGACAAAATAGTAAATAGAAAAAAAATAGAAGAAATAAAAATGAAAATTACAAACTAAAACTAAAAAGTAAATATGATTTTTAAATTAAGGGGGAATCCACTTAAGGACAAAGGCCTCCTCCATCGCATGCCAGTCGTGTCTATTTTGGGCTTTGGTAGTCCACGTAACGCCAGCTGTAGCCACAATGTCGTCTCGCCATCTTCTAGTCAACTAATCAACATTTAGTGTACAGTTAAAAGCACAGGTAACAAAGTCTGACAACAATGCGGGTAGAACTAATTTTATTGTACGTCGAAAGATATAAACGTTGAATAATCCTAGATAACGCTTGTAAATTCGGTTTATTTCAATGGGAATATGGGATATTCACAAAATGTCTGCGGCACTGTTTATTTAACAGTTGTAATTAACCAAACATGTTTTCTGTGATAACTTTTATAGGGCCTTAAATAAACTTTTGTTCATTTTAAGACAAATACATAGATTTTGGACTTTAAAACTTTGTGCAGTTTTAAAGAAAAATCTCTAGTTATTAAAATTCTTACTTCCTGATATTAATAATGAAAAAAATGATCTATCTGTCTAGATATATTTGTTTTTTTTGGTTTTTTTTTACATGAGATAGAACACCAGAAGCAATTACACTATCCAATGGTAATAAAAAGTCCAAGTACACAAATTTTCTCACACAAGCACACCCAGTCTCAGAACAAATTCTTGCGAAACACACAAAGATTTGTCCCATGTGGGATCGAACCCACAACACCATTGCAGTGGAGAACGGCGAAGTGACCGCTTATACCACTACAACACACGAGCAGACAAATATATCTGTCTGTCTGTCTGTTAGGCTTTCACGGCTAAACTACCAAACCGATCTTAAGAGCTTACGCTTTGGCGACTGAATTTCTTGTCCTAAATCGGACACTAAATATCGGGCCCGATATTTAGGAAGGTGTAATAAGCTCTTTAGGAAGTTAGCATCCGATTTAGGAAGCGATTTAGGACAAGAATGGTTTCCGACGTTCTAAATCGATTTAGGATCCTAAATCGGAAGAGTGTAATCACATTTAGGACGCTCAGTCGCCGCTCGCCTGCCGTCGCGAGCGCACGTTTGGATGAGGGTTGGGATATTAAATCTGTAAATTTTAAATCAGAATACGAGTTTCCCGTTGCCAGAAAACGCAACGTTACGACTAATCTCTGCTTTGCACTGATATTTTTTTTTCTGATTTAATAATATATAGTCATAGCGGATGGCGGAGTGGGTATAAGTGTACCTGTCTGCGACGCCGAGGTCACGGGTTCGATTCCCGCTTGTCTTAGTCTGGGTGTTTCTATGTATAATAAGTATTTATTTACAAAAGAAAAGTATATGTATAAGTATTAGTTATTCTAGTACCCATAGTACAAGTTCTGCTTAGTTTGGGACTAGATGGCGTTGTGTGTAAGTTGTGAAATATTTATTATTTATAGTGTTATAAATTATAACACTGAATAATAAATCATAATAAATTAAAAAAAAAAAAATCTTTTGAATCCATTCGAACATAATTTCTGAAGTCATCTAGTTCTAAGACCCTCATAATGTTCATGCTTGCTAGATTTTATCGGGGCCATTTCGTCACACTTCTTTTCACTCGACACGTCCGTCACTTGTCGGTCGTCCTTAGCGTCTGATTTAGTGTCCTGAATCAGTGAACGTGTAATCAGGCGCTTTGGCGACTGAATTTCTTGTCCTAAATCGGACACTAATAAAGAGCATATTACACCTTCCTAAATATCGGGCCCGATATAGAGCTTATTACACCTTCCTAAATATCGGGCCCGATATTTAGTCGTTCCTAAATTTAGGAAAGTCTAATCGCATTTAGGAAGGTAGCATCCGATTTAGGATGCGATTTAGGACAAGAATGGTTTCCGACGTTCTAAATCGATTTAGGATCCTAAATCGGAAGAGTGTAATCACATTTAGGACGCTCAGTCGCCGCTCGCCTGCCGTCGCGAGCGCACGTTTGGATGAGGGTTGGGATATTAAATCTGTAAATTTTAAATCAGAATACGAGTTTCCCGTTGCCAGAAAACGCAACGTTACGACTAATTTCTGCTTTGCACTGATAATTTTTTTTCTGATTTAATAATATATAGTCATAGTGGATGGCGGAGTGGGTATAAGTGTACCTGTCTGCGACTCCGAGGTCACGGGTTCGATTCCCGCTTGTCTTAGTCTGGGTGTTTCTATGTATAATAAGTATTTATTTACAAAAGAAAAGTATATGTGTATTAGTATCAGTTATTCTAGTGCCCATAGTACAAGTTCTGCTTAGTTTGGGACTAGATGGCGTTGTGTGTAAGTTGTGAAATATTTATTATTTATAGTGTTATAAATTATAACACTGAATAATAAATTATAATAAATTAAAAAAAAAAATCTTTTGAATCCATTCGAACATAATTTCTGAAGTCATCTAGTTCTAAGACCCTCATAATGTTCATGCTTGCTAGATTTTATCGGGGCCATTTCGTCACACTTCTTTTCACTCGACACGTCCGTCACTTGTCGCTCGTCCTTAGCGTCTGATTTAGTGTCCTAAATCAGTGAACGTGTAATCAGGCGCTTTGCGACTGAATTTCTTGTCCTAAATCGGACACTAAATATCGGGCCCGATATTTAGGAAGGTGTTATAAGCTCTTAGTCATTCCTAAATTTAGGAAAGTTTAATCGCATTTAGGAAGTTAGCATCCGATTTAGGAAGCGATTTAGGACAAGAATGGTTTCCGACGTTCTAAATCGATTTAGGATCCTAAATCGGAAGAGTGTAATCACATTTAGGACGCTCAGTCGCCGCTCGCCTGCCGTCGCGAGCGCACGTTTGGATGAGGGTTGGGATATTAAATCTGTAAATCGAATCAGAATACGAGTTTCCCGTTGCCAGAAAACGCAACGTTACGACTAATCTCTGCTTTGCACTGATATTTTTTTTTCTGATTTAATAATATATCATCATAGCGGATGGCGGAGTGGGTATAAGTGTGCCTGTCTGCGACGCCGAGGTCGCGGGTTCGATTTCCGCTTAAGACAAATCTTTGTGTGCATGAACATGGGGGTTTGTCTTAGTCGGGGGGTATCTATGTATAATAAGTATTTATTTACAAAAGAAAAGTATATAATAATATGTATTAGTATCAGTTATTCTAGTACCCATAGAACAAGTTCTGCTTAGTTTGGGACTAGATGGCGTTGTGTGTAAGTTGTGAAATATTTATTATTTATAGTGTTATAAATTATAACACTGAATAATAAATTTAAAAAAAAAAAATCTTTTGAATCCATTCGAACATAATTTCTGAAGTCATCTAGTTCTAAGACCCTCATAATGTTCATGCTTGCTAGATTTTATCGAGGCCATTTCGTCACACTTCTTTTCACTCGACACGTCCGTCACTTGTCGCTCGTCCTTAGCGTCTGATTTAGTGTCCTAAATCAGTGAACGTGTAATCAGGCGCTTTGGCGACTGAATTTCTTGTCCTAAATCGAACACTAAATATCGGGCCCGATATTTAGGAAGGTGTAATAAGCTCTTTAGCAAGGTGTAATAAGCTCTTTAATGACAATTGGTATAGAAGTAGTTTAAGACCTGAAGAAAGTCATTGGCTACTTTTTATTGACGTGCCTACTACGCGGGCAGAGCCGCGCGCACAAGCTTGTTTAAGCTTTATTTATTTATTAAGAAACTTGTTTGATTAAACCAAACAGAAGTATTAATGCTTCATTTATTTTTGAACCGTTGTACTGAGAGTCCGTTTAGATTTAAGTGCCCTACCAACACACAATGGGTGTTGTTTCTCAAAGGGTTTGTTCGACAACTATTTGTATTAATAAAGCCAATTATATGGTCACGCGATTTCATCAAAAGCTTTCACACAAATAATACCAATTTTGCTTGTTTTGTGGTTGTGTTAAAACTAAATCATATAATAAAGTAAATTCAAATAATGGTTAGAGGTTTTTGTTCTATGCTGATTGAAAATAATAAAGATTAGAGTAAAACCAACTAACTATTAAGTATATTACTACAAATTGTAATAATCACTATAGCTATCATCA
Source organism: Hypena proboscidalis (assembly GCA_905147285.1). Classification (NCBI taxonomy): domain Eukaryota; kingdom Metazoa; phylum Arthropoda; class Insecta; order Lepidoptera; family Erebidae; genus Hypena; species Hypena proboscidalis. Next base: position 8,620,610 of record LR990132.1, read on the forward strand.
CTATCACGACAAACTAAGTCGCTTCCCGCTGTCTGTCTGTCTGACCCTATCTATGCTATAGATCTTTAAAACTACGCAACGTATTTTGATGTGGTTTTTTCAATAGATAGAATGACTCATAACAAAGATTTTAATGTATAAAACATGCATATTATACTATATAATATGTACAGTGGGCCAAGCAATTAGGTATGCAGGGCAAAATCTTCTTCGCCATAGTGAAAACTGACTGCAATAGTTATGCATGTGTAAACTACATATTTAATAAGTGTAGTATACGTACTATTTAGATATGTAACTCACTTATCCATGACTGTTGTAGTAATTCTTTACTATGACTTAGAAGTTTTTGCCCTGCAAACCTAACTCGTTGGCCCACTGTACTCGGAGCAAAGCCAGGGTGGTTCGCTGGTAAAAGATATAGTCGGTTTTGAAATGTCAAAATTAGTTTTCAGAAAAATGTTAAATTCCATGTTAAAATATTAGAGTCAGTTCCATAAAGTAAACCAATAAAATGATATCAGCTGACGTGGCGAGATCAAGTGGTCACGTTTGGTCCGATATTCATGAATAGGGGTGGCACTATTTGTTCAATCAGCAATATCTTATACAAGGAATGGTAAGGTCAAGGGTTTTGGGCAATGTACAAACATACAACAAGAATAATAATGTAACTATGATATATGTATCCCCGGTGTTATAAAATTGCCAATAGAGCCTCTAAATTGTGAAGCACGAGCCTCTAGTGAATGTTATAGGTTATAGTGCACGTTATTTAACTTAAAATCATAACAGTAGCAAATAATGAAGTTTATAAAGAGAAGTTAAGAATTATTATAGGTAACTTTCCTTCCTCTTTGTTTTTGTTTTCAGAACGAAGAAAATAATTACTATAGAGTATTTACCTCAGCAGCTCAAAAAGGCGTTCTTCGTTGTGTGAAAATAGTGAGCTAAACTCGATTTTTTTCACTATTTTCGCCATTCGAGCAGCTGAGATGAAAAGATGTATGTGCTACACGAGATCATTGTTTTTTACATATCGTGCTAGTGAGGGATTCATAGACCCTCAATACGCTCGCGACGCTCGTGATTCTACTACAGAAACTTTCGCTTACTCGGGACTCAAAAATATCACTCAAAGAAAATACGAACTATGCTCTCTTGTTGCACAAATAACTATTATACCATTAATATCTTCCTTAAAATATGGCCTTACCACTAGGATGGATTTAACGACGTCTTTGCTTTTAGATAGATAGATAAAACTTTATTTGTGCATACAACATAGGATATACGAGTACATTTTGAACAAAAGTTTAAATAACTATACTATCCATGTCAAAAAATACAAGTTTATATTTGCAAAAAAAATCTTGAACTGCCATAATCTGAAGTCGTGAAACGTCAAGAACCCTTATCAAATGTTAACAACGGACCTTTCTATAAAGTAATGTTGATTTTCTCGGGACTACGAGTATGATTGCTTCATGAAAGGTAACCTGCTTGTTCACTTAGTTTTTCTATGGAAAAATAGTCCGGTTTGGTGGTGGGATCGGACATTACTGGTATATCAGGCATAACACCTCAGATGGAGTAACGCATCTACAATCTGCTTTTGTGGATTGGTGATCATGACATCACCGGCTGGTAGCTATAGCTACCACTTACCATCAGGTGGTCTATACGTCCGTTTGCTACATAGATCGTATAAAAAAAAATCTCATACATTGAATAGTATCTATTTATTAATCACTAACTGTCGTTGTGGCTCTTCTCACGTGGTATGCTGATCAAAAGTTGCCTATGTTTCTCTTAGGGAACTTGAACAATCCCAACATCGATTTTCATCTAGATCGATATAGTAGCTTTAGAGCTTCTGCGGTAAAAACATACAAATAATAAAAATATCCTCTATATTACCTGTATATTGAAAATATTCAAACTAATGGTGTAATCAAATGAAAAGCTTGCCTTGTAGTACAGAATAAAATCAAAATACCTCTAATTATTTGAAGATTATTTATTAAATCTATAATTTCAAAGAAGCTTATAAATTATTATAATAGGTAGTAAAGTAATACATAAAAAAGGTTATTATTTAACATCTACTTAGTAACAACATTGCCACCATTGTTGAAAAACGATGCCAACCTTAAGTTATAAACGAGTAACACCAATATGGCCGACTGCTACATGTTATGTTTTAATGGGAAAACTTTATTTATTAAAATGTTTCACTCATAACAGCAGACAGAACAAAAGCTTTGTTCATAATAGCCGGGCTTAAAGCAACAGTTTTAATTAACTGTTTGCTTTATATCACAAGTAATTAAATAATGTTATATTGTAACCTTTTTAGGGTTCCGTAACCAAAAGGTGAAAATTGAACTCTATTACTGTCTGTTTGTCACCAGGCAGTTGAAATTTTCACTGATGGTCTATAACTGTTGCCGCTATAAAAGTGGCTCCCCTACAAAAAACGTGTTTTTTTGCTCATTTTCTATATTGGTCACCGGGTTGTACTACGACTATATAATATACACTAATAAAATCTAAAAAAATATTATTATTCGGGTACATGAAAATTGTGGATGATTTTTTTTCAATTACGTACCCCATAGTTTTGCTTGTCGTTAGATAGGAATTTTAAGAACATAAAGGGTAAGACGGTTTTCTATTTAGAGACCCGTTTGCAAGATAATTTACTTGAAAGAGCAAATTTATGTTCGAGTAGGGACTCCCCCCTGTTCTAAAATCTAAAAGAAATGATGGTGGTAGTTTATATAATAAACTTTCAAGGAAAACTATAGCGGCTATGTTAACTTAATTATTAGTGGCATGAAATAAATGCATACATTGTAAATGTTACTATGAAAAATTCTAAGTAACTGCATTTTACACTTTGGACCCCATTTAATTTACATTATAAAATTAAACCACTACATGCATTATCATTTTTAATATGTATATTTACTACGTAATTGATCTGTTTCACACATTTTGTCTAAACTAGTCTCAAGCATACAAAACAGTAAAAATAATAAAAAATAAATTTCGATTTTCCTTTATATTTATTTTCTTTAAATATTGAAATATAACTAAAACTTTTATGCCAGAATATTTCATACCTTTAATAAGTATTAGTTGAATGTAACATTCCGATGCCATGCATAACTTATTTCATTTCGATTCGTAACGTAAGTTCTCATGATCGCAAATACCTAGTATCTGGGTAAATCAACATTGTAGCCGCAGCTAGAACTCATTAAGTACTCAAAGGTTGAGAGCGTGCATTGATCGATAAACTGTCCTACTTTATCTGCAACTACATGCAGTTTCCCAGCATCGAATGCTATTGAAACTAAGTAAAGATAAAATTAAATACACTGGCGGCTTTAAAGTAAGCAGCAAATGCAATGTCTCGTTTGCTCTGATTGGTCACACTCGAGCGCGGTGCCTGTCGATTGGTCGATGAAGCGCAGCATATCTGAAGCTAACTTAACCCCACTTGAACGTGATCTTATATTCTCGTGTAACTGACTTATTCTAGAGTGATGTGATCACAACTCCACGCAATAATCATTAATATAAATCCAACCAACTGCTACCCGCCGATACGCTTGGTACGTAAGCTTACAACCTATACTTAGACCAACCACAAATATACGTTAAAAATCATTAAATATGGTCCACACTTTTCGGAACTGTTTTATAATAAACACTGTGACACGAGATTTTATATATAAGTATTATACTGGCCGAAATTTTAGTAAAACCTTAAGCTAATTGTTCAGCATCAGTAATATATCCATTCCACTAATTTTAAGAAAAAATACAAAAAACACGTTTGCCGTACAAACTGTCTGTAATATTGAATTTGATCTCTGCTTTAAAAAAACACATTTTTTTAAATACTTGTGACTTAAATTTCAGTATAACAGTTAGGTTAAATAATAGCTTCAAATTGAAGAACAACTGGTGTTAAATTATGTTCGTTGGGATTGCGTTGCTGTGTAAATGTGAAATTTCGAAATATATTTATAATACATAAAATCTCACCTTTATCTAACGGAAGTAGTAAAGACGTTGAACCGCCATGTGCTTCGTTCCTTACATACTTCTTTCGCTTCCTCAACATTCATACATCTCGTCATACAGTACTTTCAGCCACATCTGCGTTGTATATTTCTTTCACTAATCTACATAGATTCATTATTTTAACATGACAAAATCTAGGCACCTTCTCCTAGTTACTACATCAACTTTCAAACCACAACAACTTACATGTTTTTGGAAAATCAGTATTAAGGTGGATCATAATCTATTGTATATGTTTTTAAACTTTCGCGATTTGAGAACATTTTTCAAAAATTAGACAACGGGTCTAAATCGCGTAATTATTATAAAGGAAAATAAATACCTATGCTCGACGTTTCGAATGACTTGCATAATTCTTGGTCACGAACCGACTGGTGAAGCTTAGCAAGCTACCCTCACTTGGTCGTTACAATTTTTATTTTTATTTGGTTCGGAACCGTCGGTAGCTCGGACACACAATATAACGGTATCAGATCAGATGGTTTACGCGTAAAATTTGTTCGCCGAACACTGCACTTGCTTATTACCGGATTCCAAGATGACGATAAGCGTAGGTAGGTATATAAGGTAGGTAGGTATATAATCTATTGGTCTGACAGTACTGTAAAATACTATCAAACCAATGGATTGGATAAAAAAACCGCAAGTTTCTTTCTTATCCATATTCTATAAATAAAGTGCCCCAGGTTATTTTCTCGGGCAAACACGCTAACATAATACTTTTTTAATACTTTTAATGGATTCGGAGGGAGAAACAGGCGTCCGCCGAGCGTTTGATAAATAGCCGATGAGTTGCATATTTTGAAACGTATCATAGATTATATTGACGTACGGGGGAAGGAAGAATATTAAATTTTTGGTAAGGTGCTTATTGTTTTTCAATAATAAATATGAACATTGGTATTGAATACTTTGGTTAGCGAATGGAAGATTGTGTTGGAGCATTTTATACCGGTTTTCGGTAATGTCAGAAAATCTCGATTTATTAGTTTGCATTTATTGTCTTTATTAATTATTAAAGAAAACATAGTAGTTCTAAATTAACTTGTCAGTCAAATAATGTAGGCTTTGTTTGTCCAAATTTCAAAATAATTTGGAATCATTATAAATGTATATGAAACACGCAACAATGTGTATACTAAATACCATGAAATTACCTTTCAAACTCTCAACCATGACAGAATAACACTATTTTAATTAATGTAGTCAAAAATACAAATTACATCCGCTATAAAGCTGCACTATGGATATGAAAACTCATTTGACAAATATATAAGTTGAATATGGATTATATTTTGAACGCACATAATTTTATAATAACATTATTTTGAAATATTTTTAGGGTTCCGTAGCCGAATGGCAAAAAACGGAACCCTTATAGATTCGTCATGTCTGTCCGTCCGTATGTCACAGCCACTTTTTGCCGTAACTATAAGGTATACTGTGGAAACTTGGTACTGCACTTCCAAGTATTACATAACATAACGTATCATCACTTCTAAATCACCCAGAAGAGTGTGGCAGAGGTGTACAACACCCACATTATACCTGTTATGTTATCGCCATCCAACGTGCATAATTCCAACTTCATGCTGCTATTGAGAATTGCCCACTTTGCCCAACGCGAGAATCTATCCTGTGACCTTGCAGACAACGCAACGACTGGACAATCGAGGCAGTTCCAAGTTTTAGTAACTCTAAAACCATTATTTGAATTCTGCTTACTGTAACATTATTATATGAAACTACATTCGCTAGGACTTGTTTAAGTATCCAATTTACATAATAATAGGATTTTCTGCAACAATTCCGTTCATAATGAACAGCAAATAGACAGTGTTTTAGTTTTTAAATAAAGTCGCTGAGCTGAATGCAAACTTTTGCATTAGGTATATTGTGGACTGAATGAAACATTTATTTTGTTCATTAGATCTAGGTAGTTAAAAGTAATCAAAGAAAATAACATTAATATACTATCTACTATAGAGTACGTACGAGGTAGCCTCGGTGTATATAAAAAGAAGACCAGCAGACCATATTGGCAATAATAGGGTTCTACAATTTTCAATTACCGGACAGCGGTCCCGTGGCAGGCCGAAGACCAGATGGCCTCAGATAATAGAAAGAGACAAGTTTGCATGCAAGGTTACCGACACAGACGTCGAAGATAGAGCGAGGTGGAGAGAGAAAACCAGAAATGCTGACCCTACGACCAGATGGGATTAATAATGGCCAGAAAGAGAGAGAGAGAGAAAGAAACATTTCCATAGATGAAACTTCTCCAAGGGTTGTTTATCTTGATAAAATGCTTTAGGTTAATTTTTATATTTTTTTGAAAGAATACTTTATAAAAATAAATGTACTAAACTTCAGCCTCAATTTCACAGGATCAACCTTATTGGCTACTTGTATTTCTTTAAAAAATGTTAAAGGATTGTTCTTTTTTTAAAAATTTTTTTTTATAAATATAAATGTTCTAAACTTATTTTTTTTTATTCTTTATAATATAAGGTCAGATAGATGTGCCAAGTAGGCTCAGCTCAATAATTCAATAGAGTTTGAACTCGGACCGTTTGATCGTCAATCAATGTCTCGTTGAGCTATTGTTGCGTCGAGCACTTCGCTATGTCAAGAGGATAAGTAAGTGCTTGCTGCTATAACTAATCATGATTATAACCTCCTTGATGGTCAGGTACTTAGGTAAACTGCTTTAAGTGTTTATCCAAAGTTTGAGGAACAACCAACGTCATTTGAGAACTCAAGTAGGCCGCTGCAGACACAATCTAGAAAAATGGGGGATATTACCCAGACCCAATGTGACTGCGTTGCTCCTCAACAAACGATGTCACATCCGCTGAATTGCCCCAATTGCCCTTACAGCTGCTCTTTGCATGATCTGTACGACGCTACAGAATGCGCAATTGGTTTTTTTTTTGATACTACTCCCACAGGCAACGAACGTGTAGTCCACCTGATGGTAAGTGGAGTATAGCCCATGGACATCAACAATCCACAAAAGCGGATTATAGATACGTCGCTGCAGCTGAGGACTACGGTGTTATGGCTCATGTGCCAGTAATTTTGGGGCCTGATGTCACCACCAAACCGGAACACATTAATGGAAGCACTACTATTTGGCGGCAGGTTAAAGGTGAGACGGTGGTGCTGCCGCCCTCGGGCTCATTCACAAGAGCTCTACCACCAGTACCAGCCAGGTGTGGCGACGCACTGGGCGGAAGTAATATAAGTTTTTAGTACCATTGACACGAAAGAAGAAAAAGAATGTTTAGTTGTCTTTTACATTTCAAAGAGTCAGCCTCATTTACACAGGTCACTTTATTGGCAGGATGAGCATATAAAACACAAAAATGAAATTGACAGCTTTGTTCTTTTTCAAGTGTAACTTTAGTCACTTTGAAATTCGGTTGGGTTATATAATTTATATTTTATGGGTCGGATAAGATCTTTCCGGAACCTCTTAAACTAATATACAAATTTATTTAAAGACTTTTGCATAATGCTATAGCCAAGTTGTTAGATCAAATGCGAGTTCAATAAAAAACATGTCAAAACAATGTTATTATAAAATTATGTGCGTACAAAAGAGAAATATTATTCAACTTATATTCGGCAAATCAATTTGCATATCTAGCTATCGTGCGAGCAATTTTAACAAAACCCATTATTTGAAAAGATCTTAAATATGAGAAAATTTTAAGAACATTATTATGATATAAGGATTTTAAAAACACTTTAAAAAAAAGAAAAAACACTTTACTAGTAATTTGCAAATACAAAATGACTAGTAAAGCTTAATTAGCTTATGTTAGGAGGAAGTTCACGTCTGTGGTATTCGAACCCACAACCTCTCGATCTTAAGACCGATACCATATCCATTGCGCAACGGCCGCCTAATTAAAAGATGCGTAGTTGTAAAAAAACCGAGTTAATATTTCAGTCACGATAAAAATATTTGCCCATTCTTGTTCAGAGCCCGTTTAAATCTATGTAAAAGGCGTAGGAATGCGTCTGCATACATGTATTGCATGCACCCGCAGTTACCGCGGTTGACCCAGAACATACATACAAACCAAATTTTCGCCGAACAAGCCACTAGTGTTTGAGTTTGCGGTTATACAATTATTAAATAAATAAATTTTGCTGCACATTTTATTCATTTATTCGAATAATTTTATTATTGAAACAGTATTCCTGCCTCTTTGATGTAGTGGTTAGCACATGCGATCTCCCACCACGAGATCTTGGTACAATTCCCGGGTCGAAAAAAAGTGTTACTTGGGATATTTCCGTCAGATAATTTTCTATGGCAATACGGAGTTGGAATTATGACCCGTAGTGGCGAAAGGCTCACCCCAACATACAAACTTAACATTACAGGTGAAGTGTGGGTATGTTTATTATCTTATGTTATGTTATATTATGTTTTTATCATCAACTTTTATTCATTTCTTTTAGATATTTTAGTTTCAGCTTCTTAAACAAATATAGAGGCTTTATTACTTGTTGTTTCAGTTAACACGTATAATTTTACTTAACTTTGTGTAACACAATTTAAAAAGCATCTGGTGACTGATTAAAGCCAGGCGGTGCGTGCATCATCCACTCATAATTACATAAAGAATACACTTTTGCTGAAAAGGCTTTAATTTTTATTTAAGTGCCAGAAATTGTTGAAATGTCAGCTTATGCTGTTCGTTTCTGTTTTTCAAAATGAAGAGATTATTTTATTACATAACATCACGCCTATACTACCAAGAAGGGTGTGGCAGAGGTGTACAACACCCACATTTCACCTGTTATGTTTAGTTCCCATGGGATAAGGGATAATCCTACCGGGAACATTTCCAACTCTGTGCGGCTATTGTGAATTTGCTGACGGAAAGTTGTCAAATGTCTTGTTGTTTAAACTTCACTATGCCATTGTGCTTTTGTATAAATTGGATAAGACAAAAGAACTCAAAAGTTGCAATTCCTTTAGTTTATTTAACTTTCTGCTCTTGAAGACACGACTTTTATATATTTATTTTATTTTAAAACTTCTTGCACTTAAAATATAGTACAACGGCGGACTTAATGCCATAGGCATTTTCTACCAGTCAACCTTAAGGTGATGCAGAAAGAACAAAGGTAGGTGCATAAGAAAGTGAAGAGTTAAAAAAAAAAAGTTATGTGCTGAATATGTGAAAACATACATGGAGTAATATCATATCAACAATTCGAAAAATTATTTTATGCTAAGAAAGGAAATACTTATTTTCTTTAATAATTTATGGAACATTTAAGTTAAGAAAGCTAGTTTGAGCTTCATTTTTTTTTTATATAAAATGTAACATTGTCACAATTCCCGTAAAAATCAATAAGTATTTTTAGAATAATTTTGTTTGTTATGCAATTCTTGGCTGTAAGTAAAGTAAAGTAATTGCCTCAAATACTCAATCTTTTTAAATGTACTGCCAGAAAAGCTTACGTATGCCCTTTAGTTTATGATTGCGTAGCACCGCTCTTGAAGCACGGTGAATTATATTTCTTATTACACATATATGCTTCACGAGATTATTTTAGAAAGTGGGTATGAATCTTTTTTGATGGTACTTATACAAATAAATTTGGCAAAATGTTTACAAACAACTCAAAAATAATTGCAATACCAAAAATGTCAGTTAAATAAGAAATCGAGTACCATCAACTGCATTTTATGACAAAGCTTTGCTATCTTTGCCCATTTAAAATTTATTCACAGCATCGTTCGTTTCGACTGCAATGGCAATAAAACGAGGCGAAGTGAATTTCAGCCGGGCAGCTCTTACCCACTACTAGACTTCGTTACTGTATACACAGTTCATTAATGTATAAACATCGGAAAACTTAAGAACTTAATGACGTTTTATGGGGCTATGTTTTGATCTGATAAGTTATTGTCCAAATCTTAACAAAAGGTTAGGAATAAATTGACTATTATCATAATTAAAAGGTATATTAAGGCTATTATCATAATTATGTGATTTTATTTATTTGACTGTGTGTGTATGAATTAGATGTGATGTTTTTATATCTGCCCTGCATACATTAGTCTTTCTTGTACAGTACATTCTCGTTTTCGGAATAAATATTATACTAAAATGATAGAAAACAACTCAGAAATGTTGCAAGACTGAAAAATGCTATTTGAAATTGAGTACTACAGCATTAAATGACAAAACTAGTGTGAGGAACGACTTTCGTATCTTTGCCCATTTAAAATTTATTCAGAGCAACGTTCGTTTCGACTGCAATGGCTATAAAACGAGGCGAAATGAATTTCAGCCGGACAGCTCTGACCCACTACTAGACTTCGTTACTGTATCAGTACGTTAATGTATAAACATCGGAAACTTGGAAACGAAAATATGTTTTTGATCTTATAGGTTATTATTAAATGTTGTCAAAAGCCTTTGCTAGGTCATTATATTTCTTTAATTGTTTAACAATATGAGGTGATGTTGAACGCCGACTTTTGTATTTTTTTTCTTAGTTTGAATAACGTGCAGGTAACATCGTTTGCACAAAATAACTACTCAAAATACAAAAACTGACACGCTAGAAATAAGTACAGTTTAAATATCGAATCTTAAAATATTGAATATTAGTCCACATTCAGACTTGACTATAATTTACTTTCGTAAGTTAATAGTAATAAGTTTTTTATAGCTTAAAACACTGTGATTTATAAACCTTACGGCTTTAATGTACTGTCCTAACATTGACACTCGTAACTCTTTTAACTCAGTGCATATCTGATGAGTTTCATTATAAGTCGAGTCAAGAATAATTAAACCAAGCACTGCTTCTTTAAGATAACCGTATATTTAAAGAACTTTCTTGTACATTGAAACATAAAGTTGTCCTACTAGACTAGACCAACCTTTAGAGAAAGAGAGCTGAATAAGTCACAACTTGTGATATTTCCAATTATAATTCAGTTTCGAAATTGATCTACTTGAATGTATACACAGTTTTAATATCAAAGAGTTAGCAGTTCACTTGATAACAATAGAAACATCCATTAAATAAAAATCAACGAACGTTTTTACATGCAATGATTAGGTACATGAAGTAAATATACACAAAGAAATCGACTTTCCGACCGAATGAAGAGTCGACGTCATTTAACTGTGTTAGTAAAGAAATATTGTCCAATAATCTATTACATCGAAATCGATTGTGTAACACAAATAGTGATATTATGATGGTATATCTTATTAAGATGGATGAATCAATTAAAAGATTATAATTTAGATAATAATTTTATCGATAGATTTGAACGTTGACATAATATCCTATATTACTCAGAAGGGTGTTAAACACCCACATTTCACCTGATATGTTTAGGTCCCATGGGGTAGGGAGTGAGCCTATCGCCATCCACCGGGCCCAGTGCTGGCTCCAATTTGAGCGTTGAATACTGCCCAAACAAAATTACGATTAACTAACATGTCCTAAGCCTTATTCAAAGATTTACTCGTATATAAATATACTTTCAACTTCACAAGATTGCAATATTCGATGTCGTTTCCTAAAAGTATAACAGTCGCGAACACAAAATTCTATTTCAAGATTCCAAAGTAGATTTTGTTGAGAAATATGATTTGACAAACCAAATCTAATCTTTTTACTATGTCGATACGATTGGCACGAGACAAGGAAAAGAGATGATAATATAATTAGACTGTCATAATATCCTAGAGATCATTTATAAAATAAATAGAATTATTGTTTTGATCATACACATTATTGCCGGTCAGAACGAAAACTATGGAGCTAACCTCTGGCTATTTTAGTCACTGAATACAACAATTTTAAACCCAAATTAGCATTTTCTTTTAAATTTCTTCAAATAATATGTAGAATTAAAAGGGAATGTATAATGGATAGCGTTCTTGCTATTCTTATTGCCTCTATTTCCATTTACAAAGTTGTATAATATCAAACTGTATGTTACCATCTTTATAAGAAGACTTATCTTTAAACGCTTGGTTAATAAAATAATTTTGCGGTATTGAGGTGAAATTTAATATATCGTCCTTGAACTGGCAACTAGTCCTATGTCGATTTTGACAACTTTTCAGGAGGAACAAAAAACTGGTTTGCGTCGTATATAAAGCATATGGGTACTTAAAAAAAAAGACGTAATTCTTTATTTTTTTTATTACACATAATATTGAAAATAATAGTCACATTATATTCTTCCTTCTATTATAAAAACGAGATAAGACAATATAAATCAACACAACAATAAACATAGGATAATTTACTAGAAGCAGTAAGGCCTATTTGCAAAATTAAAAATAAGACAATAATGATAGGACATTATTATAACCATCAATATTCTGTAATTATAGCAATTTACCTAAAATCTAATTATTTATTCTTAATCAGTCTTTTTATTTACGAAGTATAGGAACATTATTTCAATAAAGGCAAGGCCTACCATAAAAAAAATATTATTTATCATGTTGTCCTAAAAATAATAAAATTTAGAACAGTTTCTTAAAATTTTAATGTTGTTATTACTGTGATAAAAAGATTTAAATTATGTGTTATAAAATCAAAATTTGTGTGATAAATTTGCCTTATTGCAGATAAGGCAAATTATCATAAAACTGATGACAATCTGGTGGAATGACAGCCTTTAATTCTTGGAGATGTAACCACTTTGTTTTGGGAATACGGCACCTTTCCGTAAATAAAGGTGGGTAGTTGTCCACAGGATTGAGTTTCCTTGGTCTTATTGGTAGGTCTATTAATTCTTTGGTGAAATCTAGTTTCACCTTGATTAGTCCAGCAGGATCATTCATCAGGACTTTAATGTCGGTGACCATTGGATCATTTTTTGCCCGACCGGGTTTAGTACTTAAATCCACTCGGCTCATCATACGCGGACTACCAACTACGATGGCTTGGCATTTGGTCGGATTGACTGCTAATCAAATCTACAAGCCCAGCCTTTGATCTCTTCGAGATCCTGATTAATGCTTCCAATAGCTATCGATAGATTATCGACACTTGCTTGAGAATACAGCTGCAAGTCATCGGCGTACAGGTGGTACGAACATTGAAGATTTTGGGTTATGAGATTGATAAAAAGTGAAAATAACAATGGGGATAAGATACCGCCTTTAGGAACGCCGGAGTCGAGTTCACACCAGTTCGAGGAAGACTCGTTGATTCGGACAGACTGTTGACGTTCCTGAAGATAAGTTGAAAACCATTCCAGCGCCTCCGGAGAGATCATAAGATAGGAGAGGATAGACAAAAGGATATCGTGACTGACGGTGTTAAAGGCGTTCGAAAAGTCAACCAAAGCTAGCACAGTAACTTTCGAATCCTCCATGCCCGCCCTAACATCGCCAGTCACTTTGAGGAGTGCGGAAACAGTACTGTGCCCCGGGCGGAACCCAGACTGTAAGGGACTTAAAAGGTGATGCTGATAAACAAACCGGGACAGCTGCTTGTGCACGCAAGCCTCAAGGACTTTGGATAGGAAAGGAAGAATGGATAAGATAAGACGAGACGAGAGAACAATAATTCTATGTGTAAGATATAGCAACCAAAACAACAGCAAGATTCTCTGTTATTAACTGACTTAAAAAAAAGGAGGAGGTCCTCAAATCGATTGTTCTTATATCAAGGATTCGTACCACCTCTACATAACGCCTGCAATTCAATTTTGTTTCCGACCCTCAGAATATGAAACACCCAATAAAGAGACGGAATATGAGTCTACCCTTTGTTGGGGCTCCATTATTTTAATCGGTAGGTTCCGATTGAATGGCGAAGATCGCATCCCAATTTACCGTCTGTTCTATACCTACACTTGGATATTCAGAACGCAGTACTGCCGTTTTCAGAGCGATATTTGACAGCGTTTCAATCGAAACGTACTAATGCAAGTTCTCGGCAGGGAATTGGATGAAGTAAGGCAAGCCATTGCGCCTAATTTCGTAAAGTATTGGACCAAGTGCTAAATTAATAAGGAATAAGGTGCCTTTTTATGTGCCTTTATAGATTTCGTATGTTCTATATCTGCACTCCTAGTTTGGTTTTAAATGTATCAGCCTAAGAGCCCATGAGCGACCAACGTCACTTTATAAAAGCTGAAAACTTATGTGGCTCTAACAAAGAAAATAACGACTCCTGGTTTTTTTTAATTTTAATTAAATCGGTAGGTTCCAATTGAATGGCAAAGATTGGATCAAAATTTCACGTCTGTTCTATTCTGATATTAGGATATTCAGAACGCAGTACTGCTGTTTTCAGAGCGATATTTGACAGCGTTACAGTCGAAACGTGCTGATACATGTTCCCGACGGGTAATCGGATAAAGTGAGGCACCCATTACCCTACACATCAATTCCTAAACGTTTATGGTTATTCAATAACAATAACAAGACTTGAACAATAAAATACATTTGCCTTCTGAAGTACGTTCGTCTTTGTAGATCTGATTATGAATGTATATCCGCGTTGCTAACTTTGTATCAAAAGTATATCCAACTAGCGACCAAGCGTGGACTCGACCTCCATACAGCCTATGTTACTACGGAAATGACAATACTAATAGTAAAGATCTTTTAAAATCGGTCCAATAGTTTTCTAGTTACATCGTAATAAACAAACGAACTAAATCAAATGCCAACCTCGCGGTGAGAGGTACATTACGCTAACTCCTTAACCAACGGGACAGAGTTGGTAGTTAATATTTAATTATAATATTAATAAAGATTGATCGCCTTATCAACAGAAACTATCACGATTAATAACTTATTTCTTTGTAATCACGTCAATTAGTGTATTTACACTTGAATTACACAGTGAATTTAATGTCCTTTTCTCATCTATTATTATATATTTCTGCATTGTCATCAGATATACGAACATTGTAATAGAAAAACCAATCTTGCCGTACAAAGGCGGTCAATTTATGACTCGAAGCACGCGAACTCCGCCGGGATTGAGCTGTACCTCTATGTAGAGATGTGATGTGACCCTCGTTTTGTTATCCTACATTTTACGTCAAATTATTTTACGAAACTAAAATACTAATTGAATTTTTATGTTTCCACGTTTGGTTTATATTTCAGTATTCACTAAAACTTCGTAGATTATTTTTACCGCTATCCAGCGCAGGCAAATTGATTACATACTAACTAAAGAATCAAATATCTTAAGTACTACAATAAAACTGTTACTTTATACAATTTCAAATAACATAATACATTACCCGAATGAAATAATAAATTTTCTTTTCACAATTTCTGCCGAATATTCTTCTTTTTCTTCATCTAATTCAATGTCAAAGCCTAAGTCAAAGTTCTCTATGCTTAAAATTCAAAAGCGTAAGAAGGTCATCGAAATGTACAAATAAAATATTTAAATTTAATTAAACAAAAATAAGCAAAATTTAAAAGATGTAAGTGAATCTAATCGAACTCTGCCAGTTCCGTGTCAAGACTATATTGAGAACTGGCAAGAAACTCACAAGCTTGTTTTTTTCTTAATTGCCAGTTATTTATTATATAATATAATATATTATATTTGAATAACCTTGATTGATTTGCCTATTTCACTTTTTTCGACCCGGGAATCAAACCCGAGACCTCGCGAGGAGTATACGCTAACCACTAGAGCATCGAGGCAGTAAAATCTTCTAATGTACCTTCTGTATAGAGATGCTTATGTTAAACACGCATTTTTGTTGGGTTGCTGAATTACTTAAGTACCAATTAGGGTTTTCAATAGATGTTATGTAAATAAACCTTAATTTTATATTCAGAAAAGTCGCGAGTGAATTTCCCTTTCACTCAATTATAACCTTTCATTAGAGCTTGTTGTTCACCCACCTTTATTTGAATATTATTTAAATGTATGAACTTTCATGAATGTGTATTTAATTTGGAATTACCATAGAGAGTTAAGAAACAATTATGTTTTTAAACTTTCCAGATTTGAGAAAATTTTTCGAAAATTAGACAACGGGTCTAAATCTCGTAATTATAGTCGGAGTTAGAGAGCGGCTTGTGACCACGAATGATGCAAGTCATTTCGAAACGTCGAGCATAGGTATTTATTTACCTTTATAATAATTACGCAATTCCGACCTGTTGTCTACTTTTTAAAAGCATTCCTTTGTATCCAAATGACAGAGTTTAGTGTAAGTATGACCATATTCACTACAATTAGCTTTCTACTTAAAAATAGTAATTAGGGTAATTAAGACATAATTTATTTAAATAAAATTGTGTTGAAACAAAAGCCTCATGATTTATATGTTTGCTTTATTATTTAAAGATACCCAAATTTCTACAAGATACAAAATGGATTTAAATGAAAAAAAATGGATGCCAGCTATCTCGATCTCAATGAAGACCAACTCGACAAACTTGAGCGCCTCCAAAATGTCTGTATAAAGTTTATATTTGGTCTACGCAAATATGACCATGTTTCTATATTTCGCACTAAACTCAAGTGGTTACCCATTCGGCTTCGCCGGAATGCACATATTCTATCGCTACTTTACAACATTCTTTTTAATCCTTCGACTCCTTCATATCTAAAACAACGCTTCCTTTTTCTAAATGACACGCACACGAGATTCCTGCGCTCTTCAGGGAATTTGAGATTAAAAATGCCGGAACATACCACTAGGTTTACAGACAAATCATTTACGGTGCAAGCTGTAAGACTCTGGAATGAGTTACCGGTGTCAATAAGAAGTGCCAAAACGCTAACAACTTTTAAGTCTTTGGTGAAGGAACACTATCTTACTTTCTAATTTTTCATACCTGTTCTGCTGCTCTCATCTCATTCCTAAATCAATCATTATTAATATACCGTTTTCTGTCCTTAAACATAATATTGTAGGTATTTATGTATATTTATATATGTATATATATATTTTATATATGTATGCCCTTTTATTGTATTTATGTATTTATATGTAGCCCTTGCATGTATTTGTATATATTTTATAGTACCTATGCTTAGGTACACAATTATTTATTTGTTAGAAGTAGTTATTTAATGTATTTATTCATTCTTTTCTTCATTTAAACTTCATGCTAGTACACCTTTTACTTCCATTTCGTGTCTCTTTCATACTTTTCCATCCAATGGTTGTCTGTAAGAGATTGCCTTTGCAGCGATAAGACCGCCATTTGTACTTTTGTTATCTACATATTCTTCTGTATTATTTTTCCTTGGTGTGCAATAAAGTTTATTATTATTATTATTATTATTATTATAAAGTTTATCAAAATCTCCTTTTAATTTTGACTGTATAGAATTTGATAACATACAAACAATAGACATGATGATTATTGTTTTTATTTTTGTATGTAATTAAAGCAGCTGCACCTCTTGATATTACAAACATAATTAAAATAATTTCTTTGATATCACATAAACTTCCTGATATAATACAATTTTAAATTCACATCATTAATAGACTCGCCCAAACACTCCAAACAAACGGCTACATAGACGTGACATCATCGTTTTGTAGCTTGTATGCGAAGTTATAAATTTTGTTTGTCAGCTATATGAAATATTGCGTTTACGAAAATGGTTTTCAATACGAAAGTTACTAAAAATTTTGTGGGTAAGCTAGAGTTTTTGTTTTATTTTGTACTTTATAATTGGGTTTGCATAATTATGAAACTTTAAATGATCATAAGATGTGTTTGACTTAAAGTATGTTACTAAAAATATTGGTATTTGGTTTTTGTTACCTATATTTTGATATGGTTTTCATTTTATTACTTTCGCGGATTAAGTTATCATCCCTATTACGAATTGATGCTCAATTTTATATATTTAATTATTGGTGTGTAAAGCCGAGTCATTAACTGAACGCACATTAGAGAACAATTTCCATAAATTTGCATGGCACCGCGCGCCATCGCTGGCATATGACGTAATTAAAACAAGCTTTTAGATGATTTACAGAGATTATACACTGTTTTGTTTGCAAATAACTGCATCGCGTTTAGCTTACGCTTATTTGGATTGCATTAGTTGTACAATAGAATTGTACATTGTGATAAGCTTTACCAAAAACAAAAAAATAAATAACTGAAAATTTAAAAAGCCGATATATATTTCACATAACTTCTAGAACAGCAGTTTTCTTAAACCCGTATTTCGATTTCTCTTTCTCTCATCAAATGTTTGAACGAGATAGAAAAACCGTAAGCTGTAATAGGCATGGTGACAGATCCATAGATAGTAATATATTATATGATACCTTATTATATGGTGAGTAAAAAAAAATAGTAAATATAAACAAAATTAAAGAATTCTTAGTTACATGTGCAAGTCCATATTTAAAGTATGAAATTATTAGAAAACAATTTAATCATTAAATTATACACACACTTTATATCAACTTTTGCAATAGAACCATTTTCATAAACGCAATATTTCGTATAGCTATCAAGCAAAACTCATAACTTCACATACAAAATACATAAGCGTGACGTCACGCTTAGGTAGTCGTTTGTTTGGAGTGATTGGGCAAGTCTATTATTAATGTACACCTCTGCCCTACCCCGCTGGCTAATATAGGCGTGAAAATTATGTTATCATAGCGTATATTTATATATGAATAAATACATAAAGTTTGTTTGTAAAAGCTATGCTTCCACGCGCCGGTCGTTAATCAGTGAATGTAGAAACTTCGGATGCAACCAAAATGACGACAATCTGTGCATGTGGCTCGTGTCATTGTGTTCATCTTTTGAAAGACCTTTGTCTTCTCTTTTTAACACATATTGTGTGATTGAATAACACTAAGACAAACGATGGTTACAAAAAATATACTCTTCACTACATAGTATAAAACAAAGTCGCTTTTTCTGTCCCTATGTGCGCTTAGATCTTTAAAACTACGCAACAGATTTTGATGCGGTTTTTTTTAATGAATAGAGTGATTCAAGAGGATGGTTTTTATGTATCACTACATAGTATAAAACAAAGTCGCTTTTTCTGTCCCTATGTGCGCTTAGATCTTTAAAACTACGCAACAGATTTTGATGCGGTTTTTTTTTAATGAATAGAGTGATTCAAGAGGATGGTTTTTATGTATAATACATGCATACTATAGTAGAGAAAGGCCGAGAAATTTAAAGATTTGTAATGTGATGTCGTAACAAACATATTTTTCTGCGCTTACATTGCAAACGCTGGCTAAACCTTACGAGATAGATTAAATTTATGTACTACGGAATTGTATATCTTAAAAAGATAAATAAAAAAGTCCGCGACAGCATATGTTTATCTCCTAAGGATAATCCACAGTAGCCATTTTTATCTTTTACATATTACAAAAAAAATATGGGTTATTTACCAAGCTATTTTAAACGATACAGTATCATTCCTTATCCAATTAAATAAATTAGATACGTTGTGCATTTCATGTAGATCAAAATTGCCCTTTACAGCATGTGATTTAAATGAATATTTTCGAAGATATTACAGATTTAAAAATTGCGGGACGTAGCGTTTACGGCGGTACCGGCCGGTCGGGGCGGCGGGAGCGAGCCTGTTCAGAGGGACAGAGAATCGTCAGTAGAGCGTGAGGCTCGACTCAGTCAGCTTCGGGATAGATATAGAGCTGAGAAATGTAAAAAGTA
Organism: Hypena proboscidalis; assembly: GCA_905147285.1. Lineage (NCBI taxonomy): Eukaryota > Metazoa > Arthropoda > Insecta > Lepidoptera > Erebidae > Hypena > Hypena proboscidalis. Next base: position 8,640,397 of record LR990132.1, read on the forward strand.
AATAAGTAAAAATGTTGTGTATGAATATTCCAAAGATAGCAGGAAATCTTCATGGTATAGGGAAAGGGGAATTGTTTTACTCCAAATTTAACGCGTGCGGGCCACGGGCAGTAATGAATAAATCAAAACTACTGGATCTATTTTAATCATTTTTTCAGTGAGTGATATAGGCTATATATTATATTTATACCCGTGCGAATCCGGAGCGGGCCGCTGTGTTTTATATACAACGTTCACAGTTTTTCTGTAGTGTATTTAGTATCAGCATTGTACCCGTGCGAAGCCGGGGCGGGTCGCTAGTAAATAATAAAGTAGGTTTATTTCTGCACAGCAGTTTAACTAGTACGCAAATTAAGAAAATGTAGGTATCAAAATATTGATTTAATTACTATTATGCCTCAACGTGCATTAATTCGGCAGTTTGAATGAAGTATTTACATTTGCACTATAATTAAATTATGCATTGAACTTTCCAGAGCGTTTTGCTTCAACCTCAATTAGTTTAGATTCAGTTTGGGTTTTGAATTCATTTAAACGTTTCTAGGCTATGTAAGTATAATTTGAAAGCGTATAGTCATATTTAGATCTCCAATCTCTTTGTTTTAAATATCATTTTCATTTTGCAGTTAGTTGTTAAGCATGCAATATTAGTAAGTAAATAAATCGAAAATTTTGTCAAAAGAATGTAATGTACTATAAATTAATCTTATACGAGGCAATCATTATTCTCTCAGCCTATCATTTACATTACAATTACATTGATAACAGCTTCTAGTCTATCAGATTCTGCTGCACTACCACCCACTACGAAAAAAAAGCGATACGGTACTCTTTGTTGGACTTTCTGGCCTCTGGATCCCCGTACTGCCACAGGTCTTCAAATGCCTACCGGGACTATGATTTAACATGCTCTTACACGGAGGAAAAATCATTATGTTAATATGGTGATACCCACGGCCGACCACAGTTAGAATTGCTTAACCTGTACCTAGATGCATGGCTTAGATTAAGCCACTTTTTAAATATCTTGAATACCAAACAGGAATGTGGTTCGGCAACATATAAACTATAGTGCAATACGTTTCATCTCCTGCGAGTTCAAAGCTTCAGCTGTAACGTGGTCAAAGGAATATGAAACGACAATAACCGTGTAGATTGAATGCTGGGATGCTTCACTGGCCAATGGTTTGGTATAGTATATATATTTATTCTATTCGAGAGATATGACCGATTGAATATTGCCATATCGAAATAGTTTTGGCTTTGCACAAACCAAAGTCTCGCTCTAATAACCATCTGCAAGCATTTCAATATACGAGTAGGTATGTATAGACGTAGCGCAATTGATAACGACGTGAACTTTCTCTTAACACAAGCGAATTAACCTTAGCTGGAGGAGCTTAACAAAAATAACAATAATTTGGATTTACAAATTACTTGTAAGATTTAAAAAACAACATTTTATTACAAAAATACACATTTATATAAAAGCCATGTTGGGATTCCTTATAAAATTGATTTACTTTAAAAATGTACTATTGAATGTTTTATTGCAACAAAATAAAAATATTGTAATCAGAGTCTTTTTTCATTCCTAATTTTCATTCTCATAAATCAAAATATCAATCAAGTATCTATGGCTATACGAACAAAAGAGGAAATAAAACAGCTGATAGGAATATGCGATCCACTCGAATTTGACAAATGGTCCTCGTTTAACGCTGACGTGATAAGATGTCACTCAGTCGTCGAAATTTAATATGTCTCATACATCATTAATGTAAACCAGAGTGCCGTCAAAACATGACGCACCACTTAAAAAGTTGACGTTAGAACGCTAATAATAAATGGTTCCCTCAATTTTTGTGCAGATTTTATATTCAGATTGCAACTTTCTTTTGTAAATCATGAGTTTGCAATCAATGTATGCTTTGCATCAATCCAATTTATGGAGTTTGTACAACAATTACTTGGACATTGTTGTACAGTGTTTTTAATAAATGCCCCTATGTAGTATCTATCCATCCTGTCGTCATAAAATACGTTTTTCTAAACAATACAAATAATATATACAGGAACTAAAAAAATAACTATAATAATAGTATTTATAATCTTATACATGTCCCACTGCTGGGCTCGGGCCTCTTCTCATGATGAGAAGAGTTGCCATAGTCCACTACGCTGGTCAACTGCGGATTCGTAGACTTCACATTCCCTCGAATACTTTTTTGGCATTCTCAGGTATGCAGGTTTCATCTCAATGTTTTCCTTCACTGTTAGCGAGAGATACACACATTTATTTTCGAAAAAACGAATCTTAACGATTTATTGACAGCAGTGTGTGCCGTGGGTTCGACCTCACAGTCCAACGGTCTTCCAATAGGCTATCACTGCTTAACTATAATAAATATTATTATATTTCAGGTATATATACTAAAAGAGGGTTATGGAGAATTTACTGCCACATAACGTTTTCAAGGCATATTAGATTCCGAATTTCACAATGAAATCCCACATCAGCAAAACCGAACGTAGAGTTATGGGGGGAATGTCAAATGCAAGGTTGCCATTAATTCTTGCATATGGGAATGATGGCAAAAACCCTTCAACGAACTATATACTCAGCAAAAACAGTCACATCGCCATTGAAGACTTCGCATTTTATTAATGTGGGTATGAGGTAAGAAAGGATTGTGAGTCTCCTTAGTATTGCGTTTGGATTCGTATATATCAAAAAATAATAATCAAAATCAGACCATTCAGTAAAAAGTTATGCGTGGTCTAACATAAAAAATAAAAAGAAAAAAAAAATACGTTGACTTGAGAATCTCCTTTTTTTTTCGTTCGTTAAAAATCATCTGGCGTTTAATCCTTTGATTACTGTTAAGCTAAACGCAACGCTACATTTTAAGTTTAACGGTAAGCTCGTTTAGCGGTTCTTTCAACCTCTCTGGCCAGTACAATATTGAATGTGAGGGAGAGAGATGTAAATATGTGTTTAATTAAACCGAAGATTAAGGAATTGGTTGGTGAAATTTGATTAAATTCATACGTGACAGCCTTTTGCAATCATTTCTTTCTATTTTAAATATGCCTCGATGGATAGCGTCTGCGCCTCTAGCCCGTGGTTTCGGGTTCGATTGACGGATCGGGCAAAGTGTTACTTTGGAAGTTTTCTAACAGGTGAAGTGTGGGTGTTGTGAACCTCTGCCACACCCTTCTGGCTACATTGGGCGTGATAATAATTAAATGTTTCGCACAACTAGGTAGGTACTTGTCTCCAACGCAGCGCTGTGTTTGTTGTTTGTCAAATATAAATCTATTATTACGTTGCTTTGTTTAAGCGTAATTGTTGGCAACAATAGTGTTTGCGTTTGAATTAATGCGGTAAAGCTCAAATCCATTAATTTGAAATTGTACTCACAAGCTTTTTGTAGGAATGAATCTGTCAAAACCACCGTTTAAATTATTGTTACGTTAAATGCTTGATCATTGTCGATTATAGTTATCCTAATCCTAATCCTTCCTAACTAATATTATAAATGCGAAAGTAACTCTGTCTGTCTGTCTGTCTGTCTGTTACGCTTTCCCGCTTAAACCTCGCGACCGATTTTGATGAAATTTGGTACAGACAATCTTTAGACCCTGAGACAGAACATAGGCTACTTTTTTTTAAAAAAAAAAGGGATGAAGGGGTTGAAATAGAGGTTGAAAGTTTGTATGGGATTTCTTAATTTTAAAAGATAAAACCATGAAACTTTATATTTAAGTACTTGATAAGAAATCATTCGCTTTTGAAGTTTAAATTCCTTTTGACGAATGCTCTGCATCGCCACCGCTGCCGTCGGTCGTAGTCGCGTACATTCGCCGAAGTGTGGCGGCATCTGCGGCAGGCATCGTTGTCGGACGCATGCGATTAGACAAATTTGCGCTATAGAGAATTACATTTTTCGATCCAGTAAAATTATTTTATTGTTTCGTATAACTTTTTAAGTGTTTTTTATTAATTAGGTCCTGTAAATTTATTTTATTCATTTTGTTCATACTTGATATTTCTTTTAGTTTATAGTTATAAGTAGGTTAGATAGTTTCCTTTACTTTAAAAAAATCCGATTTGCTTTTATTTCCTTTTTTCCCTCATAGGGTATTTTTAATCTAATAGGTCGTAGTAGGTAATAATATACAATAAAATACAAACTTAACTTTGCGGTTTGCTCCCGAACCGCAAAGTTAAGTTTGTCGTAGGTTATAAATGACCTATGACAAACTTATATTTGTGGTTCGACTTATAAAGATAAACCGGGTACAAGCTCTGCTTAGTTTGGGACTAGATGGCGTTGTGTGTAAAATGGGCAATCGGTGTGTATAGATTTATCACTACGATTTATAGTAAAGTGTATAGCGGGCTTAAGTTTATTGGCTGTGATTCCTTGAGAAAAATAAGGAAAGAAAATAAATTTATTTAGTTACAACAAGCGGGACACGAATAAATAACAATACAACAAAAAAAATGGAACAATATTATTTTTTTTAAATTATGCCCACAGTTGTGCCAAATAGGTCCTGATTCAGCATTATGTCAGACTTAAGTCTGACGCTGGTTTTCGATCAGGCCTAAGTGACAACACGGATATCAATATAGGCCGTATAATATAGGAAGTCTATGGAATTTGAAATAAAATTACATGTGTTAGTCTCGGTTTAATGGTGTTGACGATATTTCATCGATATCCGTTTTGTTGTTCTAGCGTGTAAGTGTAAAAGGACATCCTAATAATAATAGTAGCCCTGTATCTAATACATGTCCCACTGCTGGGCTCGGGCCTCTTCTTATGATGAGAAGAGCTGGGCCATAGTCCATCACGCTGGCCAAGTGCGGATTGGTAGACTTCACACACCCTCGAGTACTTTTAGGTACTCTCAGGCAAGCAGGTTGCCTCATGATGTTTTTCTTCACCGTTAGAGATCGATAATTTATAATAATAAATACACACATATCTTCGAAAAGACCAATCTTAACGATTTTTTGACAGAGGTGTGTGCATTGGGTTCGAACCTGAGACCTTTGACTTCGCAGTCCTACGGTATACCACACGGCTATCGCTGCTGGAAAGGTATACATCTTTACATTTATCCAAATATCGATAGTCATAAATTTTCATATACAAAGATATCATACCAATAAACTAAGGATACACACAGTCCTAAATAAACTAAACTTATAAAAATAAGCACTTACAACTTTAGTAAAAATTCAACAATTTTACTCCGAACGAAAATTCCGATAAATATCGTCGACAATGTATGCACTAAAAGTTTCAATGGTTAAAAGATATAAAAAGTGAAATAAACGTAGCTAACGCTCGTAAAGTTTGGTTTATTTTATTATAAGAAATTCGCAAAATGTTTACACTTCGATAGATGATATTTACCGTTGCACATAAAAGGCATAATAATATTGAAAAATATTTACGTTGTGGTTTTTATATTCATCCGCGTGGTAAGTCGTTAAAAAGTAGCCTTTATTTGGCTTCACGCCATAGGTACAGTGGGCTAAGCAATTATTTTTTTAAATTTATTAACATTACAAAAGCCTTCTTAAAAAATAACTTCATAATGCGTTGCTAAAAAACCACAAAGGTTTGCGTGCAGCGCGAAGTTATCTGCAATCTAGTACAGCAGTCGCAAACAAATTATTATTACATGTACCTACAGGTAGAATTAGGTATGCAGGACGAACACTTTTACGTCCCAATAACTCCTGCCTACACCAAATAAGTATGTGTAAGCTACATATTTAAGAAGTGTAATATACCCACTATTTAGGTATGTAACTCACATATTTTATCTATAACTGGTGTAGTCAGTCTTCACTAACACGTTGCGTTCGCCCTGCATACCAAACTGCTTGGCCCACTGTACACAAATTTCAGCACAATCAACCTAGTAGTTTTTGCGATTCATCCACACACTCAAAAATTCTTACAATCTCTCGTATTACTAACTTATAGGTATTTTATAAGGGTTTATAATATAAGTAGGAAGGATTTGGAGAATGAAACAGTTCGTGGCGTTCAATCAGTTTTATTGTTTTCCACAAAGCCGCAATAAGCTTTATTTATAAAAGGGTCTCTTTTGTAGTCGTTTGTTTCAATTACTGTCACGTAAGAAAGGTATTCAAAGTTTATTTGTCAGTTATACCCACTCTGTTGAATTTACAGTATTTTCATTTGTTAATATAATGGTTTACTTATGAACTCTGTCAAAATATTAGCCTATCACGTAATATTATAAATTTTATAGATAATAAATCTATAAAATAATAATATTTTTATGTGTCAATAATATTTAATTAATCATATTGTGAGACTTGCGATTTTTTGTGTTGATTTTTCTGCAATATTATGACTATATATATAAATACCAGTCTTTTATTTTATAAGCTATAATATGTGATACCCAGAGAGTTACCATTGCAATATGCAGTGCCTGAAAAAGGCCACATAGTTTATAAAAGTACATATTTTATCCTTATTTTATTTTTTTATTTTATTTAATAAGCACACCAACTGTATAATTACACAGAGCCATACAAACTATTATAATAATGCACAGGTAAATCAAATAGTAGTTACACAAATCACAGGCATGCATTACATTCAAACAATTTCTCTTCAGGAGACTACAAAAATAGAAATATTAAAATTAATGATTAAATCCTAATTTTATTATTATATTAATTATTTTATATTATTAAATTAATTATATTATTTTATATTTATTATTACATTTGAACATATTTATTCATATAAATTAAAATTGTTTGTCAAGAAGTGTCTGTATGATGCAAATGTCATGGAAAAGAGGTCGATAGAGTTGTTAGACGCGATGGATATCTCATTGTATAGCCTTGCCATACGTGTTATAGGGCTATTAAATGAAGCATTCAAAGTGGAAGTGGGCACATCAAGTACGCGATGATGCCTCATAATGCGTTGGCTAAATCGGAAGTTAAAATAATGAATTAATTGTGCATCCATTGATCCGCTTACAATTTTATGAAGAGATAACAGGTCCGCAATGTTACGTCTTTCCTTTAAGCTTTTTAATTTAAAATGTTCTAATCTAGCCAGATATTCGGGAATAGTTTTACGTATACCATTTTTTATGCTTAAGTGTCTGACAAAGCGAGCCTGAATAGATTCAACTTTCTCTACATAGGTCGAATAGTGTGGAGACCAAATAGTGGAGCAGTACTCTAGACCACTTCTAACCAGAGCATTAAAGAGTAAGATGATACTGTTAGCATCACGAAATGGTTTCGACATACGAATAATAAATCCTAACGTTTTTTTGGCTTTTAACACTACGTTATCTATGTGTTGACGGAACGATAAGGATGAATCAAATGTGACTCCTAAATCACGAATAACTGACACTCTATCTAGCGGAACTCCATCTATATGGTATTTAAAATCTATGAATTTAAGTTTGTTTGTAAATGTTATAAAATTACATTTTTTTACATTTAATGTCATACCGTTCTCTGAACACCAAAGCTGAAGTACATCCAGGTCATTTTGAAGTTTAATGCAGTCGCTAAGTTCGGTTATTTTACAGTATATCTTTAGGTCATCAGCGTATGCCAAGCAGTAACATTTCAAATTAGCAAGAAGATCATTTATAAACACTAGAAATAGCAAAGGACCTAATTTTGAACCTTGGGGCACTCCAGAACTAGGTGTAAATGGTACAGATTCATATCCAGCCAATGCTACAAGCTGCGAACGATATTGTAAGTAACTCTCGAACCACCGTAACAGACTGCCATGTACCCCAGCGTGGCTCAACTTTTTCGAAAGCAAAGAATGATCAACGCGGTCGAAGGCCTTTGCAAAATCGGTATACACGGCATCAACTTGACCTCGACCCTCAAAAGTGTCGGTGATGAAGGTGGTGTAGATAAGTAAATTTGATGTTGTTGAACGATTTGACACGAAACCATGTTGCCGAGGACTTAATATGTGTCGGAAATGAGAATATACTACACTATATATTAGACCTTCAAAGATTTTAGCAAACTGAGAAATAATAGATATCGGTCTATAATTGGTAACATTATCTAAACTACCTGACTTGTGAATAGGAATAACATGTGAAATTTTCCATAGATCAGGAAATATTCCTTCTTTGAGAGATTTGTTGTATATTATATGGAGAGGTTTGATTAGTGCTGCCATACTTAAGCGTAGAAAAATTGGAGGCAAACCGTCAGGTCCTGCTCCTTTATTTAAATCTAATTTTTTTATACTGTCCATGATATCGTTTTCTGAAATATATATCGATGTGAGACAGTAATTAGACGCGGTGCCAGAGGAAGAAACATTATTACGCATAATATTTGCTCCATAAACAGAAGCAAAGTATTCTGCAAATAAATCACTTACATGACGCCCTCCCTCTACCTCACGATCACCATATTTAACTTGGTTCGGTATTCCTCTATACGTTTTTTTGGATTTAGTGAACCGCCAAAAGGCCCTAACATTAGTTTTTATATCATGTTCAATCTTTGATATATAGCTTTTAAAGCACATTTCAGTCGCTATGTTGGCCTTATCACGAAGCGTATCAAATGTATCATAATCGCGGGGATTTTTATATTTTTTAAACCGAATTCGATATTTGTACTTCTCCTTGAGTGTTCTTATTAACGAGGGAGAAAACCATACAGGATAATTACTTTTTCTAGGTTTTATCCTAGGCGTATGTTTTTCAAGTACTTCCCAAATTATATTATAAAATCGCTGGACAAATTCATTGCAATTTAAATTCTCAAATTCATTCCAGGGGACTTGTTTAAGTTCGGAAACACACGATTCATAATCAGTTTTGTTAAAATTTAATTTATAATGTGATGTATTACGCTGCAAATTAGAGTGAGCGGAGTTTTGTAATATTAATTCAAATTCAAGTGCCGGATGATGTATATCAGGTTTACTCAGTGGAGGTGCATTAGTAACAGAGGCAGATAATTGTTCGTTCACCATAATAAGATCAAGGATGTTGTTGTTTGCATTACATGTTTTATTTACTTGCACAAGGTTAGTAAAATTAAGAAAATCCCTCAAAGTTAACGATTTAGAGTCGACTACGTTCATAAATGGATCATCATGGTGAGACCATTTAATATTGGGTAAATTAAAATCACCCAGTACCAATGTGGGAGAATCAGCATGCTGCAAACAGATACCCTCAACATTAACTAAAAATTCTTTAAATATTCAATCGGTATATAAGATGGTAAATAAACTAGACATAGATTTATACAGACACTTCTAAAACTTATACAGAGCCATATATCTTCTACAGAGGTTTGCCATTGAACTTTATTTACAAATGTGAACTTTTTACTAACAGCAACCAGAATCCCACCACCGTAAGATTTGGAGTACAATTGCTTAAAGGTATCACTGCGATCACGTCGTACAACGGTGTATCTCTGATCAAAGTATTCTGAGGAATAGAATGACTCATCTAACCACGTCTCCGAAAAACAGATTATGTCATAATTACAATTTAAGATAGACTTATAGATATCGTGAGACTTCAGTTTCATACCTCTTACATTTTGATAGAAAATTGATAAAGCCATTAAACTGTGATTAAATTTAACATAGCATTTGGATCTATATATTATAGGTTAAAATTTAATTAGACAATTTTATCTAAACATTGTTTGTCCTTAATTAATACACTGCCTGAGTTTTCATCCTTAGCAACAAATATTTTTCCATATTTTACCCATACAAACTTATAGGATTTTTCCTTAGCCTTTAAGCGAGCAGCAGCATGCAGGGACTTATAAATAGGTGAAAGGTGTTCTGAGACATATATAGGTTCCTTATGAGAACCATAACCCAGAAGGGACGTATTCAGCTTGTCCTCCTTATGAGATTTATTGTACCTCGTTATTGCAGAGTAAAATTCGTCACGACACCTAGGGCTGCGAAGTTTCACCACCACGGTGCGTGGACGGGTCTTGTTGTTGTTAATACTGGCAACTCTGGTGCATTTCATTATATCACAATCTTTTAAATCATAAGACACAACTTTCGACAACTGAGTGAGAGTGTTAGGCAGGAGCTCATTTTTATTTTCCGGTAGTCCATGTATTTCCAGATTAGCGTCTCGCATACACTGATCAATGTAATTCACCTGTGTTCTCAATTGGGTCATTGTATCCCGCAGTTCTGTATTCTGAGAACGTAGTTCACAATTTTCATTTTTTATTTTATTTAACTCAGATTTCAGCTCATTATGTTGAGAAATATCAAATGATCCCGATTGCTTTAGATCTTCAAGTTGTTTTCTGATGTCATCCATTTCGTTTCTAAGCTCACGAACCATAATTCTAACTTCAGAACGCATTGTATTTCTGATTTCCTGCCTAATAATTTTACGAATATCGTTGTCTTTCCCATTCTCGTCATCCGACTCATCCTCTGTAGTGATTTCGAGACCTTTTTTGTTCATGCATTTTGTACAGGTCCAAGTTGACCGAGCTACTTTACTAAGTCTCTTAAACTTAGAAGCGCTAATCTGTGCACATAAGTGATGGTAATGTTTATAACAAGTGGAGCAACTTAATTGCTCAGATTTTTGTACAACAGTTTCACATACATCACAGTTTGTCATTATAATGTTATACGACGCAATTATCAAGTAGAAACAAATTATGTTTCACAAAAAGACAGTTCTTGACCGCTTGCTGGTTCGAACTCGCGGCCGCCAGTTTTCGGCCGTCAGAGTAGACAAGATACTGACAGGTGCTAACCGTACTTAGGTTGTTCAAGCGAAATAGTGGCCTAGTACGTAAATTATGACTTTTAGTCACAAAGTAGTGAGTTGACGGTAGATTGTAAATAAAAGTGAGATTGCAAAGTTTGTCACTTTTTTTTTTCACACCCTCACTGAGCACTTTTAAACTTCAATTTAATACACTTAGCCACTATAAATCACAGTACATATTACAAAAATGGGTAACTCCAACGTTTATTTATAAAGTTATCTACAGTTAACAGTCGAAAATGTAACTTTTACTAGGTTTTCAATTTTAATCAACGGAGCAAAATTTTACGTGACCGCACAAATGAAGTCTCAATGACAGTATTATATTGAACTTGAGAATGTACAGTTAGTATGCAATAATCGAATTGTATTCTTAATACATTAGTATTAAAGCAAAAAATAAATAAAAGAATTTAATTTTCAATGTTTTATGTCTCTAATATAATATTCCCATTCCCATTTATACAGTATGTACGAGGCAATCGCAAGTCGCCAAACATTTATTGGCAGTTTCTTTTTCCTATGAAATTATATGGTTTCTGGACATTGCCCGTATCAATGGCATTAATGGAAATCAAGGCCATATTCCGAAACATCTATCGCGTCAGTAAATACAATAACGGCAAGCAACTACGTATATAGTAATACAGTATAGTGCATAGTGATTTGTACGTTATGCTACAGTTCAGCAGACATTGTGTTGTCCAGATATCTATAGTTTGAGCTTACCGTATATAGTGTCGATCATCGATGAGATAAGCTAGGTATTATTATATGTACTGCTACGTTGCTATGGATGCGTTTGATATCCACCAATCACATTCATCAATCTATGTATATATATGATTGTTCACCCAACTGACTGACCGATTCATCAACGTCTAACTCCTAAGTCTCAGAGGCTAGAAAATTTACATGAAGGTCCCTACGTAACGTATCAGAAGTCAGTATTTTTCAAACACTTCCACTGTCAATAAGCTTAACGGTTTGCAGCAGTACCTACTAAATAAATATGTATTAAGTAATTTGATGTACCAATAAACCAATTAATATTACTGTAGCATAGCAAACATTTGTCCGCAGCCGCGCTGTTTCGGACCATCATTCGTAACATGCCTGTTACTAAGTTTCTGCATCAAATGCTTCCCTACGAGCAGAATTGCGGCATTTTAGCCACAGCAGGCGTTTGAGTATGGCCATAAAACATGCAATATAATTAATGTCTTGTTTTATTCGAATCGTTGTCGGCATTGCGAAAGCAAACAAGACTAAGTGAGAAACTCCACAGTTAGATTATGTTTTGATAGCAAGTATGGTAAAGTATAACACTTAATTGAAAATAATATAAAATTAAAAAATGTTTCTAAGTTCCGCACACCCTGAAACTACAACGCTTTTTCTTTTAAATCTGTCCATCCAAAGGTTGCCAGGCAGAAATTGCGTCAAGCGAAAGGTCCCACCTTTGCGTATTGTTACTGTTTTTCAATAATTGTCTTTAGTTTGTAATGGAATGGTACAAATAAAGTTTTATCTATCTATCTATCTTAATGTGTTACATAATGTACACATGGCTACCGATCAACCTATACATTTTTAGTATAAACTGGTCTTCCATTGCACGGGAGACCTATACTGGTAATGTTTAACTAGCCAACCTGGTGAAGGAGACCTTTGTCCAGCAGTGCGACTCGTAAGTTTGACAAAGATATAACATTTATCATTACTTATGAATTTGGTGATTCGATTACGTTCGGTACATGGTGATGTACAACCCCTATTAGATGCCATGGGATTTAAACTTAACAGGTAGAATGGCTAGTTTACAACTCAACCTAGAAGAATGAGAGATATAAAAAGTTGAGTTTCCAACAAACCGCTCATTTTAGAGCCACATATTAATAACATGTTGGCCATCACTATCAACAGCTAATAATTTCATATTAAATACAGCTACTACATACCGTAATGGTTTACGAATATCGTTTTACAATCTTAAAGTTAGTGTCTATTTAAATTGTTGTAGTGTCTTTAATATGCATTTGCCTTACACCTCAAAAGATGATATTCTAAAATACAAGAAGTTTTGTTGTATATAAATATTGATTACGAACACTTTTTGTTCGCTTCGGTTTCTTTTCAAGAGCTTGTTCACAAAGGGTCATTATTACTATCAGTATTTCTCTTTCATAATACAATATGAAATATTAAAAGAAAGTCTGGGACCTGTAATTTTTTTTAAAATATCTGGTTTTTCAATGCCCCTCTGGTTTGGTAAAAATATGTGCTACCATACCGTAATTATTCGTCTGTAATGTAATGTTGCAAATTCTGTTTCGAGCAATATGTTACAAACTGTCGTTTGTAATTTATTTTTTGTTATTTTTTACGTTTCGCGCATTCATACTTGAATCTGTAAAGTTACTTTACAAGCGAATGCCTGCGGTCTGGGAGCACCTTTATACAAAAGGATATTAAAACTCATTAAGAGCACGACATGCAAAAGTTAGACAGTAACTACAAATGTATTTAAGCTTTTTCTCGTATATATATATATATATATTATATACTGACTTTGATGAACTATCTAATTGAGTTGCTAGTGTCGAGTTTCGGCGAGTGTGTGACTTTCACGATTTAAAATAGTTTTGAATGTTTAAAATACTAATTAGTTGTTACTAACTACGAGATGCTTTAACATTTATAGTGACTGTTATAATGAGAGCAAACGGAAAAATTTCATTTTTTAAGATTATTTTAATGGCACTTTGGTTCGGTTTAAGTAGGTTACGCCTCCCACACAGCTGCACTGGTGTGATATTAGATTCTGTAACCATAAATTACAAACCAATGCTCGCGTTCTGATAGCACCTTTATACAAAAGGATTTTAAAACTCATTAAGAGCACGACATGCAAAAGTTATACAGTACCAAATGTATTTAAGTTATTTCTCGTATAACTGAATTTGATGAACTATCTAATTTTGTTGCCAGTGTCGAGTTGCCGCGACTTTCGTGATCTAAAACAGTTTTGAATGTTTAAAATGCTAATTTAGTTGTTACTAACTACATGATGCTTTTAAATTCATAGTTACTGTTATAACAAGAGCAAATGTACGTTGAACCAAGCCTTAAGATTAAATTTGTTTGTTGTGTTTGAACAGTCAGATAGTAGATAATAGCTACTCGACAACCGTAGGTAAGAAAAATTCTGACGACCTGAAGAAGGTAGCTGGAGAGAACTGGATGCGGAAGGCTGAGGGCTGGGCGTTGTGGCGCAAATTGAAAGAGGCTTATGTCTAACAGTAGACCAAGAGGGACTTGGTGATTGTTTTTGTCAGAACAGAAAACAACCCACACTTCACTAGCGACAAGCACAAATCCAGATTCCGTGTTGCTATTGAACATTTCGTGACAAAATTCGTAAGTAACACTTTTGCAGGACCCACTGTACTGTGTACAATAGCATACAGATGGGATTAGTTAAAAAAATACTGAGTAATTTTGCAATCATTATTTATAATTTTATTCAATATTCAATTCAGGAACTGTCTTGAAACATTATTATAACAATAAAGTAAAGAAAAAAATATTCATATTTCCTTGCAGCCATTTATCAAAGAGAAAACTTGGATACTTTCTCGTTCATAAATCACATAATCTTATTATTTTTCCTTGTGCTGTTACAAAACAGTATTTACTCCTTATGTAAGATTCATGATGTTATAAGAAAAACAAACGTGGCTGTTGATTTCCTTTTTTCTGCCAGCTTTTAAGTCAAATATCTTTTATTATGTATTTTTTTATATGCGTACTAATAAGTTGGGCAACAGCCAAAATCGGGTACATTCTTACTAATACCTATTTTAAATGTGAAAGTGACTCTGTGTGTTTGTCCGTCTGTTTTGCTTTCGCAGCTGAACTACTAAACCAATATTAATGTTTATTGGAATGGACGTAGTTTATGACCTAATTAAGGATAAAGGCTAGTTTTTATCGAAATCCCACGCGGGCGAAGGCGCGCGCTGAAGCTGGTAAATAATAATTACAATAATCAGTAAAATTCCCAGATATCTGTATCAAAATCAGAAATAAATAATAGCTCTTTTTTATTATTTTAATGATAATGTTTAACCTCGACAAAAATAAATCAAACAATATTTTGAACGTCTAATGATATCAAAAACCTCTTTTATTCCAAAAAGTAATATTCGTTTGTTAACATTAATGAAACCATAAAGTCATTCCCGCGTGAATCTAATATGTCACATCAGATATATGTAAACGCGTTGTCGGATTTGTAATATAAATCAAACCAAAAACAGCTTCATGTTAAATGTTGCCCAGACGAGGCCATCATTATGACCTGCAGTGTCAAAAATTTATCAGATCTCATGTAGAGCCGAGTTTACTTCACAAATTCGACAACTTGTTTATAAAATGTGGCCTGGCCATTATGTCACTACAACAACTACTATATATAACAACAGAGTAATATTTACTCTACGGTGTCGATACGGCCAAGCCAGATTTTTTTATTAAGGTGTCCAGTTTGTGAAATTAGATCCTGTATAATAATGGCATGTACAGTAGAAAAACTCAACTCTACATGTCATGAGATCGCAAATCTTTTTGACCCTGCCAACTATAATATGATGGCCTCGTCTGAGCAACATTTTACGTGAAAATGTTTTTGTAGGATTTCACTTTCTTTTGTAAGTTGTTTTTCATGTTCCAAGATTTTATTGTTTATAATACGGAGTACCTATATCAATTTTCAGACCTCTAGAAATAATATTTGCGAAGGATCATACAATCTTCAGGTAAAGAATTTTAATGAACATTAGGGGGGCGAAGCCAAGTGGACCCCAGAGGGGGGCTGCTCTTCGGGCTTTGGCTGGAAGTCCATGTGGGAGCAGCCCATGTTGCAGGGCTCTTATGGGGGGGGGCTCTGCAACAGGAGGGCCTGCGGTGTCGGCGTGAGTCGGCACTGCGGCCGAGGAGTTGCGGGGCCGCGGCGGGAGAGGACTGTCGGTGTTCCGTTGCCGCTTTCCCTGCCTTCCGCGGTCCCGGCGGGGCCGCAGCCGTCAGTACTGCGGCGTGGTGGGCGGTGGGACGAACATCTGTCTCACCGCGGAGGGCCAGGCCGTCAGATACGAAAGTGTCTGACGGCTTTGCACGCGGCCCTCGGTGCCGGTCCCCCCTACATTTTGGGGACCATGAGGGGCCTGCCTCGGCGGGCAAGGCCGGGCTGCGGTGCTGGCGCAAGCTGGCACTGTGGCCCGGTGGTTTACGGGGCCGCGGCGGGTAGGAGTGTCGGTGCGCGCGTCGTTTTTCGATGCCCCGCATTCCCTGCCTTCCGCGGTCCCGGCGGGGCCGCAGCCGTTGAACTGCGGCGTGGTGGGCGGCGGGACCGACCACCTGTCTCGCCGCGAGTGGACCAGGCCGTCGGACATGGGGAATGTCCGATGGCTTTGCACGCGGTCCTCGCGCTGGTCGGTGGCTTGCGCCAGCCCCCTCTTCGGGGGCCATGAGGGGCCCGCTTCGGCGGGCATCGCCGGGAGGGTCGTGGACGTAAAGGCTGCGCCAGATTCCCATGACCCTCCCATCAAGGCGAGTGCGGGAGCACCGTGGGGTTTTAGTGGGTATTCCCGTGCCGTTTACCATCTTTGACACGGGCGAGTCCCACATAACCACTCTGCCCTTCCCCGGGGTGGGGTGGTATGCGTAAATACATTTCCCCACGTAAAATAAAAAAAAAAAAAAAAAAAAAAAGGGT
Source organism: Hypena proboscidalis (assembly GCA_905147285.1). NCBI lineage: Eukaryota > Metazoa > Arthropoda > Insecta > Lepidoptera > Erebidae > Hypena > Hypena proboscidalis. Next base: position 8,657,024 of record LR990132.1, read on the forward strand.
TAACGTTCCATGTCATTTTTATTATTTGTGTACTACCTACTAGTAGTACTACTAGCTTACATATAAAATTTCACCTTTCTTTATAAAACTTCCCTACCTTAACGAAGTTCCCTAATAAAATAGTATAGTAAAATAGTAATAAAACTCCAACTTTCTTCTTATATTTTTATCAATACTAGTGTACATTTTAAATTTCAGCTTTCAATGACTTCAGGAAGTAAGTCTTGATGATTATAAGTGAGTCAAGGGATATAAGGAGTGCACGGTTGGCGTAGCGGTTAAAGCGGTCGCCTCGCCGCTTTCAACTACGCTGGTGTTGTGGGTTCGATCCCCACATGGGACAAATCTTTGTGTGATTCGCAAAGATTTGTTCTGACTCTGGGTCTGCTTTGTGTGTGTGAAATATATGTTTGTGAACTCCCCCGCGAAACAGGAGTTATTCCTAGTGCGGGCGTCGTTTAAAAAAAAATATTTATATATAATACCACTACCTATCGCGATCGTCTTCCTGTTACTGTTATCATATCATGAATAGCAGAAACGAGCAAAAGAAAATACGTTTGTTGTACTCCCCAAATGTTCATTTTATTAGATTTTTTGTTCTGTAATAACAGTTATACATCATCTGTAAATTTAATTGTCCAGTTATCACGGATCAGGAGTTACATCGCTATGGCCAATATAGAGCAAAACAAGCAAAACAAACACGTTTTTTGGATGGGAGTCCACCTTAAATATTTAATAGTTTTTAGTATTTGTTGTTGAAACAGTTATGCAGCATCTGTAAAAAAATATCTGTCTAGCTGTCACGGTTCATGAGATACAGCCTGGTGACAGACGGACAGCGAAGCCTTAATAATAGGGTTCCGTTTTTACCCTTTGTGTACGCAACTTTTAAAACTCAAGTAATCTATTGTAAAGTTTTTCGACAAATACATTTATTAAATAACAAACTGCTTGTTACACAAATATTTTTTTCCACAATAAAAATGAATAAACACGGTACAGGTCGCGCGATGGTTTAAGATCGCTCGCCGTCAGCGCACACCCGCCCCCCCACTCCGCACGCCTTCAAATAGACCTTAAAATTGAACACTGCGCATCCCTTTCCACTTTTGCCGAGCGATCATAAACCACCGCGCGACCTGTAAATAAGGTGGATAGAAACTAAACTAGAAAAGATTACCGCGTAAAAAGATTTTAATTTCTTTATTTACATAATAATATTCGTAAAATCTTCGACCACGGCACACATATGCAGTTTCCATCCATTCAGCTACTTTTAATACTATTCTAAATCAAACATAAGCCGAGCTTTAACTATTTCAGCTTGCCCAACTTAAATTACAGAGTGTTAGGCAACACGACCGCGTATTGCCGATATAAAACAATTTGTTGGCAACCAATAAGCCGCACAGTGGTCTGGAAACCCGAGTTTGTAAACACAGTGGCTGATTTACGACCGAAGAAATTAGGTTTACGGGTTATTTTAAGGGTGTCTTTAGCAATTAAATATATTAAGGTTTTTATTACTGGTCTTTGTAACATCGGCATTTGATAAATGATCATAAAAAAGCACTAGAATCAGGAATGTTATTAGATAATATGATATCAAATCAAGTCAAACATAGTTTACTTCGTTACAATATACAGGGTGTATTTTTGAAACGGGGCAGTAAGGGCAAGTACCTTAACCGTTGCAGTTACAGCAAAACGTTCTTAAAAGACCTTCCCTAACTTTTTGGGACATTTTGAACTGCTTTCACAGATTTTGTAAAAAACTTACAGTTAGCAAAAAAATGCAAAAAGTTCAATTTTTTTTTTATGCTAATCGATTCTATTTTATGTGGGGATCAAAAAACTCTATGGGACCATTTTAGCTTTCAGTACTAGAAAAGACAGAAATCGCCAAAAACGTTTCCCATACATTTCGGCAACAGAAACGAATTTCTACGATGGTCTAACTTTTTGTTATGGCCTGGAAGTGGGTAGAATTGACTGTAAAGTAAATAAAAAGAATTTTTACCCTCAAATTTCGAATTTGATTCGAAAATCTGTGTGTTATACTTAGTTTCAGCTGAGAAACTTCGTATGAGTTATTAATTAAGGATTTTCGCTAAAATGTCTTCTAATCGTGAAAAAATTGACTTATTAGAAGCGTATTTTGTCAATAATCGAAATGCGGGAGCTGCATTAGTGTGGTACCGCAATAAGTATCCGTTGCGGCATGTGCCAACAAGAAAGGTTATTACAAATCTTTTGAAAAACCTGGAATTGCAGGGTTCTTTCAAAAGAAAGCGGCAGCCTCGTGTGGACATGGACACGGAGATTGCGGTTCTGACTTATGTCGAAGCATATCCAGAGGTATCGTCCAGGCAAGTCGTCCTTGAAGTAGGTGTATACCACTCCCTTGTGATAAAGATAATAATATGGAAGAAATACGGCTACAAGTGCTATCGATATGGGCGCATAGTTCAAGTGTTACATCCGGGTGATGATGTTCGAAGGCTTACTTTTTGCAGATGGCTAAGAGGAAAAATAAGCAGAGATCATGAATTTTTACATTACATACTGTGGTCAGACGAAACGAATTTTTCCAATAACGGTATGTACAACAGAAAAAATCACCACTATTGGTCCAAAGAAAATCCACTAAGAGTTACGGCAAGTCATAATCAGGTTCGCTTCTCATTCAACTGTTGGTGTGGTATAATGTCCAATCGAGTCATAATGGTGGAATTTTATGAAGGGAAACTGAATTCTGCCATGTATAATGAAGTCATTTTACACCATCTTGAAAACGAGATGGACGAATGGCCCCTGTCAGAATTGCGAAAAGTTCATTTTCAACAAGATGGTGCTCCGCCACATAACAGTCACCTTTCACGTTCCAATTTGAGCCGCCTATTCGGTACACAGTGGATAGGTACACATGGTCCAACACAGTGGCCACCTCGTAGCCCCGACCTAACACCACTTGATTTTTTTTTATGGGTTTTCGTGAAAAACGAGGTGTATAAGACGACGTACGCCAGTGTTCAAGAGCTCAAGGATGCATTAATGACCATTTTACGTAATATTCATCCCAGAACATTATTAGCCGCCATTCGTTCAGTGCAAAAAAGGATAGACTTATGTATTCGTGAAAATGGAAATCATTTTGAGCAATTTATTTCATAAACCAATTTCTTAAATGTTTAAATGTTTTTTTTTATTTAAAAAAAGTTCAAAATTTTACCTGACCTATGAGTTTCGAGTTGATTTATCATATTTCCGTACGAAATGTATGGGAAACGTTTTTGGCGATTTCTGTCTTTTCTAGTACTGAAAGCTAAAATGGTCCCATAGAGTTTTTTGATCCCCACATGAAATAGAATCGATTGGCATAAAAAAAAAAATTTGAACATTTTGCATTTTTTTTGCTAACTGTAAGTTTTTTACAAAATCTGTGAATGCAGTTCAAAATGTCCCAAAAAGTTAGGGAAGGTCTTTTAAGAACGTTTTGCTGTAACTGCAACGGTTAAGGTACTTGCCCTTACTGCCCCGTTTCAAAAATACACCCTGTATAATATATAAAATTTTTGTAAATATTTAGGTATGATTGTGTTTGTGTATATTAGAATGTATGTATAGATCCAAATATTATTTATATATTCTAAATAGTTTATGTTAAGTATTTTGTAGTGTAATAATCTTTATTATGATGTATTTGATTAAGTATCTTTAATGGTTTTTGTTTCCAACCAACTTTCAGATCTTGCACCTACCACTTGTCGTCTCTGCATCACTTAAAGGTTGACTGGTAGATAATGCCTACGGCATTAAGACCACCCATGTACCATTTTTGCATAAAGTTTTTAAATAAAAAATATAATTACTTGAAACAATACGTACTTGAATATTCTTAGTGGGTAAATGTAACACGAAAAGCCATCAAAGTTTACTCAGAGTATAGTCTTATTAAAAATTTTAAAAAGTTTCAGCATGAAAAATATTAATGCATATAATTCTCTCTTTGTCGAAAGTGGGTCATATAATTTCTATCTATTTTGAAATAATTTCCAGTTTCTCGCACAAAATATATTGAATAGGTAGAAGGTCGTGGAAAGCGGACAATAAATAAAGTATAATGTATCTCCTGAGGCCAACAGTTGTTTTATTATTCCTAGGTACGGCGAACACTCACGTTCCATTTACAGCATTCAATATAATGTTAAAATACGATTTGGAAAGTAATTTATTCCTATATTCGTAGATAAAAGGAAAATAACTTTATCACCCAGCATTTGTGTATTTTTTTATTCGAACATAGATTAATAACGCCTTTATTGATGTGAAGCCAAAAACAGTTCGAAGTATACGTACCACTAGAACGACAAAAAAAAAATCTAATGTGTACGTGCGAGTCGTATTGAGCCAAAACGCCACTATTAAAGTGGCTTCAATTTTCATACTTGTACTAGCTTTCTAGGTGTAATAATTCAATGTATTTGAATAACATGATTATAGGATGAGGTACCTGTGTTTTGACTCAGCTAACAAGAACAAAGAGAAAGGTATTTTGTGGACTAAAACTTGTAAGCCCTAAATGCTTCGAGCTTATAGAGTTTCTAATGGTAAAGTCTCTGGACTAGAATAGATCAGGTAAAATTGTTTCTGAATTTTCAATGAGAAATGGTGGCTCATGTAGGCAACTTACAACTAACAACAACTTAACAGGTGCTTCCTCTACTTATATTTAAATCGAACCTTTCTTAGACAGAGCCGTAATATTATGAAAAACATTATTCTAATCTATAATATCTATCTATAAAAATCTCGAGTCAGTGTTAGCTATCGAACTGCTACAGACCGATTGTTAAGAAATTGTTTATGTAATTGTAGGTATATTGAGTAGGTCCGAGAATGTCTCGTAAGCTGTTTTTTACAGCGTTAGGTTAGAGGTGCATGAAAGGAGCCTCCCCGAGTGACGTACACAACGATTCCTTACGTCCGGCGCACCCTGGGCAATTCGCGAGATCTCCACAGCGAATTGGCTTATCCTTTCACCACGATGCATGGCAAGTCAAATTAAATTTGACTCAGCCATCGACACGAAGAAGAAGAAGAACAGTGTTAGGTGAAGGTTAAATACCACGCGAGTGGATCAGCGGGCGGCAGCCAGTTAAATGTATTATAATTATATATAATATAATTATGTTAGATTTCTTCACTTGATATAAAATTTTATATTAGCTAATCTCGTGAGTTATCCAGAATTAATTCTAGCTACGTCTATTAATCAAGTGGGTATTTCAGGAAATCCCGTGCATACTCAATGAAATCATTTGCATAATCTCCATTTGTTAGCTCGGATTGCTAATCCTGCGAGAATTGCATCAAGTAATGTACAGAGGAACAATGTTTAATTGTTGTTTTATCTAATTCGTTTGCCTGAAATTTAATTCGGTTTATTTATAAGATGTGATCTCCGCTTTAGCTGTGCTTCGAACTTGTTGACGTAATCCTCCATCATTCATTATTCTCCGAACGTCTTCTTAATTATACTGAGATTGGTTTCTAGACTATAGTTAGAGTTCAGATTTCGTTGGATATATTTTGATCGCCACAACCCAGTGCAAGGCCACCACAACCCATACTATACCTACTTTATACTATACCTTTTATATTGCTATAAAAAACCATAACAGAACCAAACTTCATATTAACATTGGTTGCAAATAAGCGACGCTTTGAATCGTGGCTGTTATTTAAATATAAACTTTATAGTAATTTAGTTAAGGTCAATCTTTTCTTTTCTTTTTTTTATCATTATGGAGGAGATAAGAGAACAACTATTAATATGATTGTTGGTAGTTGTTCTCTTTCTTGCAATGTGTACCTACTAATGACGTATATGTACTACGACTATCTCATTTAAGTTAGGTTACCCTATTGTATAAGGATCGTTATGTACAACTAAAAATCTTTATGTATTTTAAAGACAAATAAACGTATTCCCTTTCTTATTCTTATTATTCTTATTCTACTCTTTGTTAGACTAGTCTGTTATTTTGGTCTCTGACTCCGGCCATAGATATCAAATGGTAACTGGGACCGGTATTTACGTACTCTCAGCGACATGTAAGATAATTATAATTATCACTTTATTACATCTACATCGATCGACGTCGATCAATGCATAAAAAGACGCAAAACAGCCCACTGTGCATGCGTGTGCGCTCTTATTAGCTCTTTAAACATCAAATGCATGCAGCACCACCGTCTCACCTTTAACCTGCCGCCAAATAGTAGTGCTTCCATTACTGTGTTCCGGTTTGGTGGTGAGATCAGGCCCTGAATTTACTGGCACTTGAGGCATAACACCGTAATCCTTAGCTGCAGCGACGCATCTATAATCTGCTTTTGTGGATTGTGTATGTCCATGGGCTGTACTCCACTTAACATCTGCATCACCTATAAAAAAACGTAACACAATATCAGAAAAATAAATTAATATTACTTTGTTGTAATAAAGAATGTACAAAGTAGGAAAATAGAACTGCAACAGTATTAACGTGAAGGATTTCAATTTTGTCGTTTTTGCTTGACTCTAGAGATAAAGAATCTAGACAGACGGTACTTTACATCACCGCACTTTTTGTTATAGCTGCAGGTTCACTATAGTAACATCGAGTTCATTACTATGTTGACAGTTTTGAACCTTATTGCAACGACAATAGGGCTTAAAACTGTCAACTGAACTGAAGTTGATTGTACAGTACAATCAACTACCTGTAAGAATGAGATTCACTCACAAACATAAAATGGTGACTGTAATTTCCGAAGATCTTTTGTTTCGTTTTCATGAAATTAATATTACTCACTCAAAATTAGAGTATTAAAAAAACGATAAGTAGAACAAGCCAATATGTCTATCTGATAATTGTGAAATGGTAGTATGATTTTACTGTAAAATGACTGTTACAGGACAAGTAAGTTATATTTAACCGATATCTGTATATTTGGAATTCTTTTGTTACAATATAAACGATTAATTGCATTCCTGCTTAACTTTTCAAAGGACAACGCCGCAAAACATTACATTACAGTACGAACAACCGGATTGGATTTTATAGTGATAGATATTGGCAACAAAGTCTGACTATGTGAGATTGTATGCACTAAAATGTTGAAACATTGAAAGATATAAAAGTGGAATAAACGAAATAGCACTTTCAACGAAAATAAAAAGCAGATCAAATCTTCTAAATTCTCGGATACAGCACCGGTTTTTATAATTTTCTATTAAATTTGTGTTTTCTTATATCCTTCAAAATAAGAAACCTTTTGTGGCATTTTGAATAAAATCGAACTATTCTAAATAATTTCTTTACTGCTCCAAAATGTTACTGATTTAAAAAAAAAATGAATAAATATCATCAAAGTCGCAAATGTATCTAAGAATTTAGAGGTGAAACGTTCAAATAACTACACTAGAGATAAAGGTCGTTAAGCTCGGCTATTTCAATGGCAGATATTCGTAAAATGTTTACAGTACTACCTACATACAGCTGAAGATAAAAAGATTTATTTTCAGATCAGGATTACCCTGATCTTATGACCCTGGAGCCCGTGCACGGCCGACTTTCGTCATATTATAAAAGCTTGCCTCTCCTGAAAATTACAACTTTTTTTTATATTTCCCAAAGCCACCACGTTCCAAATCCCATATTTGTTGATCGTTTTGACTAACTTTAGAAGTACACACAAGTAAACTTTGAGTTTGAATAAATGACTAACTGCATGAAATATTTGAAAAGCCAGTTGTCATAAACATTCATAATGAAAACTAGTACGTCTTTATAGATGTAGAATAGTATGGAGATAGTTGTAAGCCTTGGAAAAGATACATTTTGTTGACAAACCGCTCAAGTCAAAAGAAAAAGTGTGTAGGTGCATATTACATGCACACACACATAACTATAACTACTTATTACTAAGTGAATGTATGAGGTATATTTTATGACTCAGTTATCTGTAGAGTTGTGTACCGAACAGTTGTATAATCTGAAATATAAAATAGTAAGTTGGAGTTGTGAGTATTGATTTGAAGTCCCGGAACCCAGTACACATACCAGAAAATATACACCACCTTTCTGATACATACTAAAATACTCAGACCCTACATTGGTGACCCAGTTCGTGTTCTATTGGTGCGTGTACGTGTAAATTCCGAAAATGGACAAGCCTACTCATGTGCCTGTGCAACATCCGGGTTCAGGAGCAATGCAGCAATCAGGACCATCTCCGGTAATCAACAGCTCCGAAACATTGGCTCAGATAACCGTTTCCTCAAGAATTCCGGAGTTTTGGAAGGAGCAACCAAGGCTTTGGTTCGTGCAATTTGAAGCTGTTCTGGCAAATCAGAGTTTGGCTGATCACGCGAAGTACAATTTATTGGTTGCTAAATTGAATAGGGAATCTATTGAGCAGATCAGTGACATAGTTTTGAACCCTCCGGCTGCTAAGAAATACGAAGTTTTAAAAGAGAGGCTGCTTACGGTGTATGAAGAATCGGAGATTAAGCAGGTGCAAAAGTTACTTAGTGATACCGAATTAGGCGATCAAAAACCATCGCAATTATTGCGGAAAATGAGAGATTTAGCCAGAGATAAATTTCCTGATGACACCTTACGCATTTTATGGTCAGGACATCTGCCATCAGCTGTACGCGCAGTGCTGTCAGCTAGTGAGATAACAGATCTAGACAAACTAGCAGTAGTAGCAGATAAAGTCTGTGAGACATCGCGGCCCACGGAAGTAGCGGAAGTATCGAGTCCATCGACATCATCCACGGTCAATTTGGCAGATGAAATCGCTAAATTAAGTGTCCAGATTGCAGAGTTACAAAGTTTTCGGCGTCCATGGAGAAATGTGAACAACCGAAATAATCGTGAACGTAGCAGGTCGCGGAGCGCAGGAAGGCAAGATTCGTTGAGGAAAAATCCAAAATGGCTATGTTATTACCACTTCCGGTACGGGAACCGTGCATCAAAATGCGTGGAGCCATGCAGTTGGAAGAAGGCAAATCCAAACGTGGCGAATTCGGAAAACTAGAACAGGTACAGTCTGCGGCGGAAAGCTGTATCGGGAAAAACCACCGCCTTTGCGTCAGTGACATTGAAACTGGACTAAGTTTTTTGGTGGATACCGGAGCGAATATATCTGTATTACCTGCGTCTAAAAAATTCTTCGATTGTAATAGTAAGTTTTTAGATAACTATAAATTGTACGCTGCAAACGGTACGCCAATACGTACATTTGGTTGCAAAACTTTGGTTTTAAATCTTAATCTTAGAAGGGCATTTAGATGGACTTTCATCATTGCCGACGTTAGTCAACCTATTTTAGGAGCCGATTTCCTCAGTCATTATAAATTGATTGTTGACCTCAATGCTAGAAAACTAATAGATCAGTCTACTAGCCTAAATATTATTGCATCCGTAGTTACAACCACTGAGCCATCGGTGAAAACTATTTACGATAGCCATCCTTATTCTAAGTTTTTAGAAAAATTTCCTGACATTACTAAGCCTGTGAATTTTAAAGAAATTCCAAACCATTCTGTTGTACATCATATAGAAACTACTGGACCGCCGGTTTTTGCAAAATCAAGGCCATTGCCTCCTCATAGGTATTCTAAGGTAAAGGAGGAGTTCCGACTTATGCAGGAGATGGGAATCTGCAGACCGTCGAGGAGTCCTTGGGCGAGTCCGCTTCACATAGTTCCCAAAAAGGATGGCGGCATTCGTCCGTGTGGGGACTACAGGCGCCTGAACGCGGTTACAAAACCAGACAGGTACCCTATACCACGAATCCAGGATTTCACCTATATTTTATCGGGTAAGAAGTATTTTTCTAAAATTGATATTTTTAGAGCCTTTCATAATATTCCAATTGTAGAGGAGCATATTGAGAAGACTGCGATAATTACGCCTTTTGGCCTTTTCGAATTTCCGCGTATGACTTTTGGGTTACGTAACGCGGCGCAGTCATTTCAACGATTTATGTCTAATGTTGTTTTAGAAGGTCTCAAAAATGATGACGGTTCAGAATTTTTATATGTTTTTGTTGACGATATTATTTTGGCTAGTTTTTCGAAAGAAGAAAATCTTAAACAGTTAGAGAAAGTGTTCAAACGTCTCAGTAAATTTGGTATTAGCATTAATTTATCTAAATGTAATTTCTGCGAAGAAAATGTTGAATTTTTAGGCTATTTGGTATCATCAGAGGGCATAAAGCCGTTGGATAATAAAATCAAGGCTATATCTGAATTCCCTAGGCCAGAGACAGTTGACCAACTGCGGCGATTTTTAGGCATGGTTAATTTCTATAGGTCACATATGCCTCACGCAGTTAAATATCAAGCTTTGTTAAATCAATACTTACAAAATTATAAACGTAAAGATAAAAGTATAATTAAATGGAACAATGAAACCGATAATGCATTTAAACAATGTAAGATTGGGTTACAGAATGCCGTCACGTTATCTCATCCAGTCAGCAATGCGCACCTTGCACTTATGTGTGACGCTTCTAGCACGTGTGTGGGCGCAGTTTTGCAACAGCGTGTAGATAATTCTTGGAAGCCGTTGGGATACTTCTCTAAAAAGTTAACCAATGCGCAACAAAAATACAGTACATATGATCGCGAATTGCTTGCAATTTATTTAGCCATGCAACATTTTAGGGCTTCTTTCGAAGGCAGAATAATGACTATTTACACAGACCATAAACCTTTAGTTTATGCATTTGAGAAAAAAGGTAATAATAACGAATTACCAAGACGAACGAGACAATTATTATTTATAAGCGAATTTACCACGGACATTAGGTACGTAAGCGGTTCTGATAATTTAATTGCTGATTCATTCTCGCGTGTTGAAACTGTAGACTGTCCCACGTTGTTTGATTTTGCTGAAGTAGCTAAGGCGCAGGCAGGTGACACTACGCTAACGCAGTTTATTAGAAATGGATTTGATTGCAACATAAGTATAAAACAAATACCTTTACCTAACTCTAAAGGCTTTGTTTATTGTGAAGTATCAGGCAATAAAATCAGGCCATATTTACCAGAAAGTTTCAGGAAAATTGCCTTTGACAGTTTACATAGCATTAGCCACCCAGGGATTAGGGTATCGCGAAAAATGATCGCGGATAAATTTTTCTGGCCAGGTATGAATAAAGACGTTGGCAGATGGGCTAAGACCTGTCTACAGTGTCAAAAATCAAAAATAACTAGGCATTCAGTATCTCCTTTAGGCGAATTTGAAAAGTGTAATCGGTTTGAACATATTCATATTGATATAGTTGGTCCCCTACCAATATCGAGTGACGGATATAGGTACTGTATAACTATCCTAGATCGTTTTTCTCGGTGGCCGGAAGCATTCCCGGTAAAGGAAATAACAGCTGAAACGGTAGCGAAGACCGTGTATAATGGGTGGATCGCTCGGTTTGGCTGTCCTATTCGGCTTACCAGCGATCAAGGCCGGCAATTTGAGAGCGCTTTATTTACCGAATTGGTGAAGGTTTTCGGCATTCAAAAGATTCGTTGTTCATCCTATCACCCCCAAGCCAACGGTGTCCTTGAGCGTTTTCATCGTTCATTCAAGGTAGCACTCATGACTAGATTAAACTCGGCAATATCATGGATTAATGAATTACCTACCGCTTTGTTAGGGTTACGTGCGGCGTGCCGGACTGATAACGGTGTGAGCGCGGCTCAGTTAGTGTACGGTCAGGGTATTCGATTACCGTGCGATTTTTACAGCGAACACTGTAAGTTAGATAAATATAAGTTGAATGATTCTTATGCGTATGTTGAGCAGCTTCGCAAGATCATTAATAACTTTAAACCTATCGCTAAAAGTCACAGTAACTCTCGTAGTATGTTCGTACATCCAAATTTACAGACATGTTCACATGTTTTTTTACGTACTGATGCAGTTCGTACACCCCTACAAAAACCTTACGAAGGTCCTTACCGTGTCCTAGAGAAAAAAAATAAAGTTTTTGTTATTCAATTACCAACTAGAGTTTCAACTGTGTCTGTAGATAGACTTAAACCTGCATACATGTTAAACGAAGCGGATTCAGATACTAATGTATTTCCGAGTAGAGATAACACAAATATAAACAAAAGTGAGCCCACAGATAAACCGCGTACTACGAAAAGCGGTAGAGTGGTTAGATTTCCAAAACGTTTTATTAATTAGAACTAGGTATTTTTACCTAAAATTTATTTCTCTATATTGTTTTTTTTAATTTTAATATACACGTTTACATTTTATTAACAAACAATTTTTTTCTATATTAATATTATTATGCTTATCAGTGTCAAATGCAACATTGCACACTATGCAAGTAAATTTGAGACATGCAACTTTGCAAAATTGTGGTTGCGAAAGTTAATGTAATGGTTTTCAACTAATATTTGAATTTATTATATTCTTTGTTTTTGCGTACGAGGTCGTGAGGACTTTGGCACTATTTTAACTTAATTTTAATTGTCTCGCTATTAAACCATGGGTTATAATCAAAGTAAAGAAGAGAAAGTTATTGTCAATCAGGCAGTAGGGGAAATTGAGATCATGAAGCAAGCCACTAAGTACGAGATAATCTTATTGGTATGTGCGACCCTATTCGGATTGATTGTGGTGTTTTACGTGTGGCGTCATTTTGCTAGCCGAATGAAATCTTGGCTCCGCAAACAGGTGAATAAAGCGGTTACTTCAGAAACTTTATCCTCAATTAAAGTTAGTAATCCAATACCGAATATGCAACCAGGTGTATCGCAAGCGGCGCAACAAGTTAATGGTTATAATATGTAACTTCTGCTATCATTATAATGTGTTTTATCTGATGTGTTAAATTAAAATGTGTGTATTCTAAATGGATTAAAATTTTTGTGATGTAATTGTATTTGTGTTTGTTTAAACCAGTAATTTTGGGGTTGTTTTGTATTTTTTTTTTGTAAGGGGGGGAATAGTGTAGGTGCATATTACATGCACACACACATAACTATAACTACTTATTACTAAGTGAATGTATGAGGTATATTTTATGACTCAGTTATCTGTAGAGTTGTGTACCGAACAGTTGTATAATCTGAAATATAAAATAGTAAGTTGGAGTTGTGAGTATTGATTTGAAGTCCCGTAACCCAGTACACATACCAGAAAATATACACCACCTTTCTGATACATACTAAAATACTCAGACCCTACAAGTGTACAGAAGCTAAAATAATAAAATAGCTTAAATAATTTATGAGCTCATTTTGATATATGATTAATTAACCAAACGAACTTGTACCGTATTATATTTTATTCAAGTTAACTCAGATGGTACAGCATTTAGTTAATTTTGCTTTCACCAGGTAGAAATAATCTTAAAAATTGCGCCCAACAAACATGCTTATGCGTGTTTTAGATATGATTTGTCAAATTAAATAAATAAAAACATATTATTATAAAAGTTAAACCCATATTACTTTTGTATGGAAAACCGTTAAGCATTTGTTTCCTTTTAAAAGTTTCGCCTCCTCACAAAGTAATAAGGCCGATGTCAAAGTAGCGGATGTGAGGCAGGACAACAAATTTGCAATTAAGTTATGTATTGAAGTGGCTGCTTTCAAAATTATTTTTCTTTTTCTAGTGTTAATAGCTTTTTTAGAGTTCCGAAGTGACTACAATGAACCCTTATATCACCTGTCTGAAGTGTGTCTGTCTCTCCTGGGCATAGCGTCGAAACCGTTAGTGCTAAATTAACTATGCCGCCAAAGTGTTGCCGTACGATAAAATGATCAAGTTAACTTTGTTAATTCGAGAATAATTGGGGCCCAAATTATAAATGCATTTTCTTGAAGTAGTTCCTACATAATACAAAAAACTTAGGAAATATATGACGTGTCAGCACGTAGTAAAAAAAGTTTAAAGTCCGAATTTGTTGAAACGACTACATGACACGCACTCGGCAGGTTTTTTTTTTTATTTAATTACAACGATATTTCACTGTTTCGATGGTCTAGTGGTTAGCGTATGCGCCTCTCATCTCGAGGTCTCCGGTTCGATTCCCCGGGTTGGGCATAGTGTTATTTGTCAACTGTCCGTATGGAGTTGGAATTGTGCCCGGTGGATGGCGATAGGCTCACCCCCTATCCCATGGGACCTTAACATAACAGGTGACTAAGAGTCGTTGTATAACTATAACACACCCTTCTGGGTAATATAGGCGTGATAATATATCATGTTATGGCAATAATTATGATATTTTAGGAAACAGCTAACATTTTCAACTTAAAAGGAACGGGCCAATATCAACCGCATCATTATTATAGCGTAGTTTAATAAAATAAATAAACACAGTAGGTATAATATTATTAAAACCGATTACTATTACGTACTAGATTCGAATCTAGTCGGCATATCCCGGCTAAAGTAACGTGAGTAACCCGTTTTCTCAATAATAACAGTAGGTATACTTCGGCTTTAGTACTGCATATTGTGTATGTTAATAAACCTGTAGTATCTTTAATGGCCACATTCAATACTAAATAGGTCACATTGAAGCGAGTTGGCATGTAAAGAACCCATATAATATCTTATTTGATATTAATATACTTGGAGCACTAATCCCTGAAGGAGTTCTAAGGATCAATGAATATTACTTCAATGTTTGCAAAGGCTAAAAGACTACCAAGTTTCTTTGAAAAAACTAATTTATTTTCAAATTTTGACTATGTTGGAACGTTTTCTAAATCAGCTTTTATTTATTTAATTTATTTATTTCATTAATTATGGATCTCCAACAAGAGCTATACACATTATGGACACATAACAAACACATTAAAACATTTTACATTTTTTTTAATGTATTCCCTCAAGAAGATCACAGCTTACAAATATTACATTATAAGTTCAAGTATAAAATAAAAATTTACATTATATGAGATCAAAACATAGAATTAAAAAATAGAAAGCAAATATTATTATTTTTTAACAGGACGTTATTTTACTTGAGGTTCGAAAAGCAATTACAAGTTATCAATCAAGTTTATGTTGCTTTCATTGCATCTTGGAAGTTACGTTTAAATACCGATAGCTAGTTGCTCAGGTCTAACTCTCTAGATTTTGATTTTTATTGCGTTGCTAAGATATACAATACCATTATTGAAGATTTTTAATTTTCTGCTGTCCGTTTCTCAGCCATCTTGCGAGTCAAATAGCTAAAATTTTAAACAACGATCGACGTACTGTAAAAGGTTATTGGTACTTTTAAAAATAGCCCTTAACTTATATGGCACATATATATAGCACGTACTTGCAGCGTTCTAACAAACAGTTCCCGCAAGTCTCCAGACAGTACTGGACTATTTATATTTGCTATGAAATCATATGGGAACTGGTTATTGGCTGCCGGGAACGGCGTATTTAGAGGCTTCTATCGGCTCAGTAGATACGATAACGACGAGTGATCGAGTAATTTGCTGTCGAACGGTGCTTGTGGACAATATGTTACGTATATGGTACTACTGTTTGGACAATATTATACTGTTGATAGGTTTGCGCTTAAAGTTTAATGAAAAATTAAAGCCTGACAAGGCTGGAAACAAAATGGTACCGGCAAGACTGGAACCTGCGATCTATGGATACCGGCCAGCCGCTTTACCCGCTTTTTTAGCATCCACCCCAGATTCGGTAGAACACGTAAATACATTTTGATAAAATAAAAGTAAAGTTAAAGATAAAAATAGAGTCTCATCATTAAAATAATCAAAAAAGTACTCACCTTTTTATTTAACGTTCCGTAAATTAATTAAAAAAGCACCTGACGACTGATTAAAGCCAGGTGGCGAGTAATGCAGCGTCCACTCATAATTTTATTTTAATCTTCAGGCTTTTTGACATTTATTTTACTCTGATACTAAATGTTTTGAGTATAGCGCAAATTCAAACACACAGTTAGTACAGATTAGCTAAAATAAAAACTACTTGACTAATTATATTTTTGCAAACTGTGCATAACAAATTAAAAAATAACATTAACCAAACAATACATAAACTTAAAAAGTTAACTTAATTTCTTGTTGTTTTAACTTTACTATGCCATTGTGCTTTTGTTCAAGTTGAAGTAGACAAAGAACTCCAAAGTTCCAAGTCCTTTAGTTTTTCAACTTCCTGTTTCTTGAAGACACGACTTTTATGCTAAGAAAGGAAGTACTTATTTTCTTTAATAACCAAAGTAACTTTACAGAGTTAAGAGAAGAAGTTTGAGTTTTATTTTTTTAAACAATAGTATTGTATGAAAATATGGGACTAAATACAAACATGTATTTTTGAGTTAATAATAATAATATTTAGATGATTAAAATTTAAAAATAAAACGTTAGTATTCCTTATTAATAATGAGACAAATAGCAACATAATCACGAAGAGGCTGTTTATTTGACAATCATCTAAATCTAGTGAACTAGCAAGTTTTTGTTTCTATATCTGATTTCGAGACTCACATTTTATTATCTTCAACAAAAAAGTATAAACAGTAACTACCTAATGCATTAGCAAAGACACTTCGCTTTAATTTTAAGAAAAAAGGAAATCTTTTTTCATCCGCTCACATCATACTTTCACAAGAGTATCTTGTTATTTTTCTCAGCACTTCCCTGTATAACTGTATGTAGTCTGTAGTATAGTCAGTGAAGAGTTGGTAGACCACAACGCTAACAAGCACGACGAGCTTCTATATAAAACATTAAATATAAGTATTTCTGCATAAAGCGGGCTTTTACACAATGTTTTCTTTGGCTGCGTATCTCGATGTATCCTATCTTAGGTATAATAGTAACGATTATATTTTTTTTACCAATACCGATGAGAAAATATTTTTTACGGTTACATAACATTAGTATATAAGATAGTTAAGGATACACATTAAGCAATTTTAATATGGACGATGTTCCGAAATAAATTTATTATTATTATAACTAGTATAAATTCACGCTGATATCTTTATCCCACTGCTGCACAAGAACCTTATATCAGCACGTCGCGTTGGTCAAGTGCTGGTTAGTACACTTAAATAAAATACCGATTTGTGTTATTTTTGTCTACTAGGGCAATAACAAAGTTTCATTAATTATGAACGTCATCCTTTGGGAAAATTGTTTTTTTATAAAATTATACAATAAGAAAGTTAAATGAAACGTATATGTACCGTACCGGTTTACAAAAATTAATCAAGGTACAGATCAAATTATATAAAGAAAATTCTAGCCACAGTTATAGAAGTTGTTTAATCGGATAACTTTAATTACACTTGAAACAGTTTGAAATTAAATTGGTTTACCTCAGTATCTGAGAGCTAACAGTCTTATTTACTGTCCAAGATAGCAAGGATTAAATTTTATCTCTAAAATGGTATCAGTTTATTTTCTTTGACGCAGAACGCAGTTATTAAAAATCTTAATTAAAAAGAAAATGGCCTTTTTTATTCTCACTCACTCAAACTTTCCTCATAAGTCATAACTACTGCTGTCTAATAACACATATGTATTTATTTTGGTTATGAAGTGAATTTTCGGTAAAAGGCTATTTTCACGTTTTTATCAAAATAAAAGCTTGTTTTTGGAATGTTTTCTATTTTTACTCATGCATTTTGTACGATTGTTTTTGGCTCATCAAGAGTAAGGGGTTAAATGGGTATAAAAATATAAACAGAAATATTTATTGTAATGAAAACACACGTTACGTGGCTAATAGCTAAGTTTCTAATGTAATTATTTGTTTAATGTTTCATTTAAATGAAATCCAAATACAATGTACTCGTGAAATCTAAATAAAGAAATACCTAACTAATAATAAATAATAATATATACTTAATAAATAAAATTAATTTCATAAAAAGTTCAGGTATCAAAAAATACGTCTGCATCAATTTTTACGTAGTGACCGTGGGGTCCTCGCGCCCGTTCTTTTTTTAATTAAATAACCAAAAGATTAGATGACCATTCACGTGACAAGAAGGCTGGCTTCTACTTTGGACAAAGGATCAGCATTGCCATACAACGTTACAATGCCGCCAGTCTTCCTTTAAATTGAATTTGCAATAATTTAGCTTCTAATTAGCTTGCTTGTAATTGCAATCCAATTCCTTGTATTGTATTATACAGGAACTAATTACTTACACGAGAACGAGTGATACGAGAAATGGCTTAGGGCTGCAGACGGGTTATCAGAATAATTGTATTAGTGTAGCATGCAATCTGTGTGTGGGTCGGAATTAGCTTGATTTATACTATAATCATCAGAATAAATAAATAAAAAAATAAATAAATATCAAAAATGTCCATAGTTAGATAGATAAAAAAATATTCAAATACGGTTATGAAAAAAATATTGTTCTACAACCATTTGTAAAAATGTTTAAATTAATAATGAGTGTGCACGTACGTCTGTCACCAGGCACGTGTATCTCATGACCTGTGATAGCTAGATAATTGAGATTTTCACAGATGATGTTTATCTGTTGCCACTTTAGTAAAAAATACTAATAACACCGAATAAAAAAATATTTCAGAGAGACTACCATTCAACAAACGTGATTGTTATGCTCGTTTTTGCTCGATATTGGTCACCGGTATATCAATACCTTAAATCTCAAATGGCGTAATCACCAAATAGTCACTTTTCAGGAGAGTCAAAGGGCGTCTTCGAGTAATCGGTGAACAAACATAAAAAAAAAAAAAAATACAACCGAATTGAGAACCTCCTCCATTTTTTGAAGTCGGTTAAAAATTCATATGGCACCCTTCATGCGCGATTCCGACTTGTACTTGGCCAGTTTTAACTAATGACGTATACCGAAAAGAAGGTTTACCCGGCAGTAGCCTTAAAGATGTACAGAAAGACAGCAACAGTTAAAGGGATAATATATTATTATTGCGCTCTTTTTTATACTCTAAGTAGCTAAATACACTAGTAAAATGCAGGACAACACTAACAATTAAACATTTTAAAATAGGGATGCCGTTATAAACATTTCATGAGCAAAATAGAGTAAACCTATAAAAATTAAACCACGAAACTAGTGTGAGGAATGACTGCTATCTTTGCCCATTTAAAATGTATTCAGAGCAACGTTCGTTTCCACTGCAATGGCAATAAAACGAGTCGAAGTGAATTTCTACCGGGCAGGACTGGGCCACTTCAATTCCTTAATATATCTACGGATACAAACCTAAAAATAAACTAAGGTTTTTAGATTGAATTATCTCGTTTCAGATCTTCTTCGTCGTGTCGATGGCTGAGTCAAATTTTGTTGGCCCAATAAGTGGCCACTGTTATGGTCCTCGCATCAGCATGAGCGTCTCTCTTGTACAGGTGGTAGGGCATTTTGGACACTTAGTAAGGTGGGCCATAGATTGTATTGCGCCACATTCACACTTTATGTTAGTGTCAACCCGTTATCCCCATTTTTACAAGGTTCTCCTTACTGCGCCTGGACTTGCGTCCGGAGTCTATTTAAGGATTTCCAGACCAGTCTTGATAGTTCGTGGCCAGTAGGATAATTCAATCCAAAAAAGTTTTGCAGTTTATCGAGATACATCGCATAACTTTTTCAGACCGAGGTTCTTTTACCGAGGTAAGAAGTTTATGGAAAACTCTTAAGAAACACGTGCCAAATCCTGTTAGGCTTACGCAAAGAAAATACTGAATACAACTAACCAACTTCATAAGATTCCAATCTTCGATTTCGTTATCCAAAAATGTACAATCGCGAATACAAAATTCTATTTCAAGATTCTAAAATAGATTTTGTTGAGAAAATGTTTGACATACAAAAGTCTTTTATTTTGTGTCTGCTCCACATGATTCAAATAAGGTAGCGATGAATATATTATGTACATATTAAAATGTATTATAGTAACTCACAAATATTTACGTACAATTTATTTACTGTTGTTATTTGCTGTTATTTTACTGTGTTTTGATTTGATTTTAAACAAAACTAGAATCAATATTTATTAAAATCATTAGGAATGATATTAAATGCTCATATTAAATGTCATAACCATTTTTCACCAGTTATGTTGAGTCCGAAAATTACTAACAGGATTTAATGAAACTCAGCATGAGTGTAGTCCTTACTATGTTTTGACATTATAGCAAACTGTTTTTAGAAATTAACCACGCCGGTGGAACCGCTGGTGAAAGTTAGTTTGTTTGATTGTATACGCTAATCTCTGGTTGGATTTGCTAAATCATAATCATAGGGAACTTTAACACTGCCTGCAAAAACATCGTGAAGAAGCCGTTTATCAGACATTCTTTACAGTCGTAATCATCTCATACATTAACTATTTATTTATGACGCCATGAGGTGCAATTTTTTGGTCGATCTGATTTACTATGTTTGGAAATTTCCGAATTTTTATTTTGCAACCTCTTAGAATCTTGTACTGAATCAAAATTAAGCGGCTTCAACACGACGTCATTTACATTCAGCGATATTATCTAACATACGTGTGGGTACTAGTACATACAGAAACAATTAATTAACATTGAATGGTTTGCAAGATCTAACTGGTACAGTTGCGATGAACAGTTTGGAGAGATTTTGCAAATATTGCCAAGCGTGTGGAGGAAGCTTTAAAAGATGTCTGGCTATATTGGGATGCTCCACGCCACAGCTGACAAGTAACATGCTTATCTTTACGGAACTATGCTTCTGAAAAGGTTAGTTGTGAGAGACATTGATTGACACTACAAAAATAACTCGCGAAGGAATATGGAGATAAAAATATTGGTGTGTGTAAATGTTGATACAAAAGATAAGAGTATGGTTTTTAGACGCCTTATATAGACGCTTGTCTAATTAAATTTGCCTGTTATTTTTCATTTTGTAAAAAAAGAATTTACAATTCCTTTTCCGTATTTTGCATTTAAACAAGTAATTATAGAATCAATTATTTTTTTTTATTACAAAACGAGGGGCACATGTGTCTCTGTAGCGACACAATTCTTTCCCAAAGGAGTTCGCGAGCGCCGAGTCATAAATTGACCGCCTTTGTACAGCGAGATTGGTTTTTCTAGTACAATGTACGTATGTCTAACGACAATGAGATAATATTGTATAAAAATAGACATTCTCAATGCTCGAATTCAGATAGAAACTTTCAAGTAACATTTCTTTCTATACTAGACATAGACATATTGGTAATTTTTCGTTACAGATCAATATTACAACATGAAAGTATATTACCATTACACAAATAGATTAAAAATTATCTGCATTAGATTAAAATAGAAAGAATAATTATCTACATCCATTCTTTATGTATTAGCTTTTGGCTTTGGCTAGCTAGCACTTATGCCTGATTGGCAAGTCAAAACCTATAGTAAATATATGTCAATCAAAATAATAAGCTACATATTTTCCAAATTTTATCCAAATCGATCTATTCGTTTTTGCGTGCATAAGTATTAAACATCCAGGCATTCTCACAAATTTTTGTGTTTTTAGGATAAGTAGGTTGTTAGCTGCCTCGATGGTCTAGTAATTAGCGTATGCGCCTCTTACCGCGAGGTCTCGGGTTCGATTCCCGGATCGGGCAAAGTTTTATTTATGAACTTTCCGTCAGCAAATTCACAATAGCAACTGAAGTTGGAATTGTGCCCGGTGGATGGGATCCTATCCCATGGGATCTGAACATAAGGTGAAAGGTGGGTGTTGTACACCTCTACCACACGCTTCTGGGTAATATAGGCGTGATGTTATGTTATGTTGTTAATCTTGCAAGCGACACAATACACAAAGAAATGAAGTTATATTACAGTAAAAAACTCAGAACGCAGATGCACTTCATTGTTCCAGCCTCGATACTGTTATTGAACAAAGATAATCGTTTAGGAATCGTCGCGTTAATGTACACACAGTTACTGATCAAAATATACCTTTTGAGTATAAGCTGGTCTCACATTGTAGGGATACCTTTGCAACGTGAGACCATCTTATTCTGGAACTTGATAGGTTGATCTGTACCACGATGAGTGCTATGCCCCAGGTTTCATTGAATACTCGTCGGGAACATGCATTAGCACGTTTCGACTGTAATGCTGTCGAATATCGTCTGAAACATAACGACACCGCCGTGTCCTGAATATCCAACCGTCACCGGCCGGCAGATTGCGACGCAATCCTCGACATATAGATTGAAATAATAGAGCTTCTGCTATGTGTGAGTTCGTATTAAACCTTTCATTGTTTGTCTAATATTACACGTACCAACCGCCTAAATAACAAATTATATAAACAAAAAGTAGGTAAACTAAGAAGAAGAAGAAGAAGAAGAAGAAGACTTCGCACAAAATAATACTTTTTTTCATTTAGTTAAATAGAAATTATTAAATAATTATTTTATAATTCTGAAGTCGGTGCCAAGTAAAAGCTATAACAACCTTTCTACAATATCAAATTACAGTACACACAATAAAGGGAGGCGTAGTTGTTCTAGTGCGCGGTCGCCCAGTATTTCTGTGGTACTTACCACAGAAATTAACTAATGTGGTGTTAAGGGTCTCGAATTAAGAATAGCCTCTACTTGTATGAGACATGTAGCCATCTCTTCGAAAGTTAAATTGGTTAGCCCTAATATACGCCTAAGGTGATGTTTAGTTGATTTCACAGCACTCTCCCAGATCCCACCCATATGTGGGGTATATTTAGGTATAAAAGAAAAACGAATAGAAGGATCAAAATGGTCAAATTGGAAATCTTGGGCAAGAAATTTTGCGAGTTCATTAAATGCCCCAACAAAAGTGGTACCATTATCCGAAAAGATAGTTTGTGGTTTTCCCCTGCGAGCAATAAATCGATTCAGGGCAGCTATGAAAGCTTCTTTAGTGAGATCTGATACAAGTTCAAGATGAATCGCTCTTGTAGCTAAGCACACAAACACACAAATAAAGCATTTGATAAGCCTACATCCCCTACCTTTGCGATCGGAGATCATAATAGGACCAGCGTAATCAATTCCTGTATCCAGGAATGGAAATTCTAAATGAAGACGCTGTTCTGGCAGCTGGCCCATAATGGGCTTTACAATGTTTGCTTTCATCCTACAACATTTCACACATTGATGTGTCACCTTTTTAGCTAAGTTTTTACCTCCTAATGGATAGTAATGGTGACGTATTGTCGCCAGTAAAAGCTGAGGACCAGCATGCATAAGTTGTAAGTGGAACATGTTAAATATTAATTTGCAAATAATATGAGAACTAGACAAAAGAATTGGATGTTTCACATTGTAATCATAAAATGAATTGTCTAGTCGTCCACCAACTCGAATTAGGTTACTGTCCATATCCATGAATGGAGATAAAGATAAAAGTTTGTTTTTTGCAGGTAATTGCTTACCGGATAGTAATAAGTCATACTCTTCGGGAAATGAAATTTGCTGACTGAATTTCAATAATAAATTCAATGAATTAGTCAACTCTGTACTCGTGAGTAATCCTTTCGTGATAGACAACTTTTTACATTGATTAGTAAAACGTATAACGTAAGCCATCACGCGTTGTAATTTGTTAAAACTTGAGATTTTGTTAACTAATACAGAAATGGGATTTTCAATAGTATCAACTGTATCTGTATGTAAAGATGTTACCATTTCTTGTGAAAACAATTTATCCTGCATTTGAGAGTTAGGAAAACGAGGCCATGAAGTTGGATCTTCATGCAGAAATTGTGGTCCTGACCACCACAATACAGATGACGACAACTTGTCAGCGCTAAGTCCGCGTGAAGCGAGGTCTGCGGGATTTTCTATTGAAGGAACATAACGCCACGTAAAATCACCGACAGAATCCTGAATTTCTGACACACGATGTCGCACAAAGGACTTAAGATTAACTGGTGTGGTTGCCAGCCATCCTAGGACTATTGTAGAATCACACCAGAATGTGACTTGCTTGACGTCTACTGTGATTGACTGACGAACCTTCAAATATAATCGGCTTCCTAACACAGCAGCACAAAGTTCTAGACGGGGCATCGTCAACGTTTTGACAGGACTGACCTTGCTCTTAGCAGTAAGAAGACGTACACAAGATCGCCCATCCTCCGAAATGCTGTGAACATAAACACAAGCCCCATACGCCCTTTCGGACGCGTCAGAAAAGACATGCAGTTGTATAGAGCGTGCTGACTCGCCCAAAACGCACCGAGGAATTTCAACATTATTTAAATGAGGTAATGTTTTCTGAAAGGCATTCCAAGCATGTTGAATCTCCTCAGGAATAGGTATGTCCCAGGAACACTGTGCACGCCAAAGATCTTGCACAATTATTTTCGCCTCTACTATGCACGGCACCACCAAACCAATTGGATCAAAGATTTGAGCAATTATTGATAAAATTTGACGTTTAGTAGTCCTATCAGTTGGAGTTAAATCAATGTTAAAAGAAAACGTGTCTTTGAAACACCTCCAGTTAAGACCAAGAGTCTTTGACATTTCATTGTCGCTTAAATTGACAAAATCAGAAGCATCATGAGTCGACGATTTTGAAATAGCCTGTAATACCTCTGGTGAATTGGATCTCCACTTGCGCAAATTGTATTTAGCAGACTGAAGAATCTGATCGACCTTTTGACACTTTTTTATGGTCTCTGAAGTAGAAGAGCCACCAGATAGGTAGTCGTCGACATAAAAATCATGAGTTAAAGTAAAACTTATTGCTGGATTGGAACACTCTCTTGCCAACTGAATCAAGCATCGAGTTGCCAACCAGGGTGCTGAGGAAGTTCCATAACTTACAGTATTTAGAGCATAAACCTTTAATTTTTCATTCGGCTCTGCTCGCCAAAGAATTTTTTGTAAAGGCCTATGAATATTACTTACTAATGTTTGTCGGTACATTTTTTCAATGTCCGCACTGACTACTATTTTATGTTGACGGAAACGAATCAAAATAGATAGTAAATCGTCTTGTAATCTTGGCCCGACTAATTGTATATCGTTGACTGATTTCCCTGACGAAGTTTTTGCTGAGCCGTCAAACACAACTCTCAATTTAGTTGTCGAACTCGATTCTCTTAGGACTCCATGATGTGGTAGGTAAAAAGAAATTGAAGAATCGAGCTCTGAATCACACCACTCTGACATATGACCTAGCTCAATATACTCTGTCATAAAGGCGACATACAATCTCCTAAAATAACTGTCCTTAGCTAACCGACGCTCAAGAGATTGAAATCTACATTTAGCCATGGCAAATGAATCACCTAAGGCATCTGGCGATTCTTTCAGGGAAATGTTTACCACAAAACGACCATTTTGATCCTTCTATTCGTTTTTCTTTTATACCTAAATATACCCTACATATGGGTGGGATCTGGGAGAGTGCTGTGAAATCAACTAAACATCACCTTAGGCGTATATTAGGGCTAACCAATTTAACTTTCGAAGAGATGGCTACATGTCTCATACAAGACAAGTAGAGGCTATTCTTAATTCGAGACCCTTAACACCCTTATCCAATGATCCTTCCGATTTGAATCCTTTAACCCCAGCACATTTCCTTATTGGACGATCTTTAATCATGCCACCACATCCACAGATAGATGACCTCAACATCAACAGCTTACAACGGTTTCGGCGGATAGAAGCACTTAAGCAGCTTTCATAGCTGCCCTGAATCGATTTATTGCTCGCAGGGGAAAACCACGAACTATCTTTTCGGATAATGGTACCACTTTTGTTGGGGCATTTAATGAACTCGCAAAATTTCTTGCCCAAGATTTCCAATTTGACCATTTTGTGGCACATGTGAACACCCTCTTGTGGCAACACTATCGATAACAGCTGATTTTGAATTGTCCCAAATTTTCAATTGTAATTAAATATATTTCTGGTGATTTTAAACACAATTACCATTAATTCAGCAGTATATAGCATATATAAATGTTTTAAGTATAATTTGTGGTGTATTATGTGTGAAATTCGTGTCAAAGATAACGTAATATTTTCGTGTTTTTATAAGGTTTTCCGTTAGTTGTCATCGCATTAAAAGGTAAAAATTACAGTATTTACACATTATTTCACACACAACTAACTTGTTAACATATTGATTTGTTGGTATATGTTAAGCTAAGGGTTGACTTTCCTCAAGTAATAGCTATTTAGATAAATTTATGCGTGTAAACATAACCTCAAACTTGGATTAGCTGGTGTCATAATTTCTTGTATAATTCACTTTTCTTTACTCACCATCATAAAAGTATGTCTTGTATTTCTACTCGTGGAGCCCTGGCTCGACTAACAGAGGAGAAACTTCAAAAGGTTCTTAAAGAACTCCAAACTTCAAAGCAATTGTGTGACCAGTATGATAAGGAAAGGGAGGATAATGAGATAATACTATTGGAATCATCAAATCAGGTCAAGTCATTAAGAAAACAGTTAGCTAAACTACATGAAGACTATAAAGATGCTGTAAACAGCCAGGATAGACTGCAAAGTGTCATAAATGAGTTTGACCAATGTCGCACAGAGTATGACTATGCGTTACACAAAAATAAGAGCCTAGAGCAACAATTGCATGATGCCAATAATGAAATATCATTATTAAAATCCCATTTGGAAACATTGCAACATAATCAAATTGCCTGTAGTACCCAAACTCTTTATGATGAATATTGTTAGTCAAAGATCCTTCGGTAGTCTCTGTTGTGGCCAGTAACCAACCTACTGTCACTATAGATCTAACAAGTGATGATAGCTATTCCAAATTAATGGTGGTTCATGGCTGGAGCAAAAACAAATTAAGAAAATATCAGAAAGTTAAGAAATTCATTAAAAAAACCCAAAAATTAGTTAATAAGCATAAATTCTTCTTTAAATATGAGAAGCATAATAGGGAGAGATTGCATTTAATAGAAAAATTAAATATTAAGTCCATAGAACTGAAAAATAGTACTATTAAACATATGTCTGACATGCAATCTCAGCAAACTAAAATAGACCACCTGGAGGACTCTCTCCGTTCATTGACAAAGAAATATGCCCTGTCTGAAAAACAAATCCAGGAGCATATTTTAGCCATGGATAACTTAATAGATATATGTAACTATAATTTGGACAGATTTGATTCACTTTCTCAGTCTTGTAAATGTCAAAGACCAGCAGATTGTTCCTTGCGGGGTGGTGAGTATTCTAGTTTGACACAATCTTCTAATACAAATAATATAAAGTGTTCCATTACTAATTCAACAAATTCAAAAATTCATCCTTTGATTAATAAGAAATGCACTAATAATGTGAAATTAGAACTTAAGTCAGATTTAATATTATTTAGTGATGAAATTGGCAAAAATTTAGGTCCTTTACTATCAGATTTGGGACATTCAAACATCAATTATTGCATGCCCGGTGCATCTTATTCACATATTTTGGAGAAGGCAATCAATTATAATCATTTTAATACTAATAGTACATTACTACTTTTTATTGGAAATAGGGGTAATCTAAACAAGAAGGGTCTTATACAATATCTAAATAGTTTATATACATTGAGTGTAGAAAAAATTGTTATGTTTACATTACCCTATAGCAATAGTCTGTCACAGGAGGAAAATATTCTTAGATATAAGCTTAATCTAACTTTGCACACAATATGTTGTAATAATACTGAGAAATTGCATATTATTGACACTAACAATTATGTTAGTAAACCTTTTTTTTTGACTAAAGAAAGCTCTTATAATCTTTCTAAATTCTACCAGAGACAAATAGCTTGTTCGCTATCCTATTTTTTTAAAACATCAGCCAAGAACTTGGCTAGACAAATAGCTCCTATTGACAACATTTCAAAATTTGAAAGTGTCTAAAACAAAAATACCGTTTCTTTATTATCCTATCCGGAGTACAAAAACATTTTTTTAAATTTTTTTGGATCAGTAGTTTTGGAGAAAAAAAATAAAAACGAAAAAATGCGTCGTGACGACACATATACGGCTTAATAAAGTATTACCTTTGCCCATGCTACGACAGAATGAAGAGTAATCGAAAATGACAGTTGTAATGTCAGTATTGTCAGTTGCCTGTCAACTAACGAAAAACACATATTTTGCAATAATGAAAATATAAGCAATATTTATTGATTGCAACTATTATTCTTCCTAAATCGAACTGAATCCAAGTGAGGAATATGCACCTACGATGGATTTAAAATATTGTTTTGTACGAACATGTAAAAACAAATCTAAAGACGCCAACTCAAACACGAAAGATTAGTGTAATGCATTGGATGTAGTTTGTTCGAAACGAGTTCTATATGTGTGTGAAGAAGCAATAGACTACATAACATTACACTACAACTCAAAGGAACGCAGCAGTAATGAAATAAGTAGCAAAAACTGGGAAAATTTCAGAAACGGGACTGAAAAAGTAAAACCTTGGGGATCATTTAGTTTAATGATATAATGTTATTAAAAAAATTAATTTACTTTTATGTTCTCATCAGTAATGTTTAGATGTGGACAAGACCTGGGCCATGTGAAAATAAATTATTTATTTGTACAATTATCTTTTTATTTATGATTGCTGTTTCATATTTTGTTTATAAAAACTAACATACATGTAATATAACATAACATCAACCCCATATCACCCAAAAACAAGTATTAATAAAAGTATTTATTTGTTTTAAACATGAGAGAAAAAGTTATGACATGTGTGAGCGAAGCAGTTACATAGCTACACATACACTGTATAACTAAACTACAATTGTATACATTGAAGAACACAAAAATAAACATAAATAAATAATCAAAATTTATTTAGCACTTTCTAAAATATTTTCAAATATACATTGCTTCCAAAAATGTTCAGCTTCTTGCACAATCTTTGCTGTTTAATCTTGATCATACTCAACCTAGTATTTGTGGATTAGCTTGTTCTTCTCATAATCTGGATCAGCAATACAAAATAAGACCATAGGTTTGTTTGCAGCATGCATTTGTACCATTATTTGAGCTTTACATTTTTCTTTAAGTTTGCCCATCCTTGATGTAATTTTTGATAGTGTTTTTGCTAATAGGGTACTATATTTCTATAACAAAGTCTGCACAAAGCCCATCTGGTGAAACACCAATAATAGGGGGTATAAGAATAAGACCTGTGCTTTCAATAACTCCAAAATCTTTTTCTAAAATATTAATGATGTTTTTTTAAAGTTTTACTCCGTCTTATGGCTTTTGTTTAAGGCACCTTGTAACCACCTAAAATGCTTTGCACTAATACACCTTGTTCTGTTTCGCAAGGGACAGCTTCATGAATTCTAGACCCTGTCACTCAACCTTGACGCATTGAATGCCATAGTTTGGAATCCACTTGATTTGTTGTAGCTTTAGCAACACTGTTAAATACTTCTTCACTGAGCTTTTCCTGGCAGAATCATATAAAATTATGTAAGTATTGTCTTGTGTCTATGTGTACAAACTGCAGCATTAAGTTCAAAGTAGGTTGACGGTTACCACAGTACTTCATTTCCTGTCCTCATCTTCTGCCTGTTGCACTCTTCAGTAAACATGGATAAACCTAAATTAACATTTCCATTGTCAGGGGTAATTTTCCTTTTGCCTATATTTTTGCTAAAATAAACTTCTGATCACCAGCACTAGCTTGTCTTGGTTTACCCCAATAACACGCAGTAGATGTGACAGAAGGTTCATCTGACAGTTTTATCAGCCACATGGCAAAGCAGATAGCGTGTTTGCACCCTCCTGAAGACGCAGTATAATCATGACACTGAACAGAAATGATATTTTCCTCAGACTCGTCAATTTCAGCAGTTACCATGTACAACTTGGCTCTTACTTTAAGTTCAGGTGTCACCCTACATTTAATGGTGCACGAGTTGGTATCACGCTTTACTTCCACACATATCCTACAGCTGTGTCTACGTAAACATCCCTGGAAGCTAATAATGCTTTGGCACTACGCGTTTCGGCGGCATTGTAGCAGTCGTTTTTCTACCATATATTCCAAAAGCATAACGTAGTTATCTTTTGGCAAATTCTTGCTATCAGCAGCTTGAAATCCATCTGATACCTTCATGGTTGATGAATGAGGAGCAGAATAGAGAGAATAATACGATTTTTATGCAAGAAAATAAAGGTAAACAAACAAAGTTGTAAACAAGTATGACAATTATGACATACGTCACATCAACAAAAAAAATAATAAGCAAAGGCATATCATTATTCCACCGTATATGTGACGTCATTTGGCGCTTACGTCTATTTAGAATGCACTAACTTTCAAAAAGGAAATAATTAATGAAAATAATAAAATTTCGCAAAAAGAAAAAATACGGGTCCGTTTATTTTACATCTAGTTTCAATTAAAATAATAATTTATATATGTTAAAAAAATGAAATGTTGTCAATTGAGCAATTTTCGATTGACATGATCAGGGTCAGTAACATCACTACTGACAATAACATTAGTAAAATAATTAATATAAATAATAATGACATTTATAATAATACTATTTTAGTTGATGACACTTGTAAAGATATTAATTTAAATTAAACCATAAGACAATAGAGACAGCCTCTTGCAAATTTGCCTCTGGCCATATTATTAATGAAACTGACTGTATTAGTAGTGAAACATCCCCATCAATGGTATGTTCAAGAAAATATATGTATAATAATAATT
This sequence comes from Hypena proboscidalis, assembly GCA_905147285.1. Taxonomy (NCBI): domain Eukaryota; kingdom Metazoa; phylum Arthropoda; class Insecta; order Lepidoptera; family Erebidae; genus Hypena; species Hypena proboscidalis. Next base: position 8,687,787 of record LR990132.1, read on the forward strand.
GTATTAACCTAGTGCATCAAAACATACAAGGGATGATAGGAAAAGAGTTAGAATTGGAGCTGTTTTTGACTTGTAATAATATTGACATCTTATGTATAACAGAATCTTGGCTCAAGTGCCATCAAGTCATTTTCAGTTCTAATAACCATCAAGTTTCTAGCTCATTCAGCAGAGAACAGTTTATACGTGGTGGCTCACTGATAATCACTAAGAAATGTCTTAAGTTTAAAGAAAGAGTTGATATTAGGAGCCTTTCTGTTGAACGAGTCTTAGAGATTACCTGTATTGAGTTGGAGCAATTCATTGTTATGAGTGTATACAGACCTCCATCTGGATCACATGAAGCATTTTTTAAAATTATGGAGGATGCCCTGTTTAAAATAACTAACAGCAATAAAACATTTGTTATTTGTGGAGACTTTAATATTAATATTTTAGAAAAATCCTCTTTGACATGTAATATTCTCAATTTATTTAAATCTTTTAATTTATTTAATGTCTTCTGTGAACCTACGCGGATTACTGCCTCTAGTGCTACATGTATTGATAACATATTTACTAACTTAAATCCTCGCGAAAAAGCAGTAATCAATATGTTACCCTCTGACCACTGTGGTCAATTAGTATCTTTTCCAAAGATAAGCAGAACACAAAGGAAAAACATAAGCTTTATTCCTATTAATGAGTGTCGTATTGAGGAATTCCAACTTAGCTTAAGGGACAAATTACTAGGGTTGCCTTTTCAAAACAATCCTGATATACTTTTTAACTCGCTTTTTAATTTAATCAATAGTGAATATATGAGAATATTTACTATTGAACGTTTGAGTTTTAATGAATGGGCAACAACCGGTATCTATAAAAGTCGCTATAAACTATTTGACTTGTATCATGAAAAAACTTATAATCATAGCGTGACTTTTAAGAACTATGTAAGTAGGTACTCTAAAATATTTAAAAAAGTCTGTTCCATTGCTAAGTCGATCCATTTAAAAAATAAAATAAGTAAATCAACTAATAAAATTAAAGAAACATGGAACATAATTAACAATGAAACAGGCAGAGCAAACACGAAGACTAGAGAATTTAATTTAAAAATTAATGACATAAACGTTAAAGCTGATATGGAAGTTGCAACCGAATTTGAAAATTTTTTCAATAATATACCATTAATAACTACTCAATCTCTAAAATCATCATCCAAATCAGCTGAGGTGTTACTTAAAGAGAGTGTTACAGAGTGTATTACCCATTTCTCATTCACACCTATAAACTATCTCGATGTACTTAAGACATTTAAAACAATAGAGTTGAAGAAATCAATGGACCTTTGGGGGCATTCTATGAAACTCATGTCTAATATAATAGAATTAATTGCACCTTATTTAGCAGAGATTTTCAACAATTGTATTGCATCAGGTGTGTTTCCTGACATGATGAAACAAAGTAAAATCATACCATTATTTAAGTCTGGTGATGCTTCGGACCCTTCTAATTTCCGACCGGTGTCTATACTGCCCACCCTGAGTAAAATCTTTGAAAAAATTATTCTTAGTCAACTGCTCAGACATTTTAATACCAATAACGTACTTCATAAGAAACAGTTTGGATTTACTCGGGGTTGCTCAACTATAGATGCTGGAATTGAATTATTAAAAAGTATTTTCGCAGCCTGGGAGGGGTCACAGGATGCATTAGGTATTTTCTGTGACTTGTCTAAGGCGTTTGATTGCGTACATCACGAAACACTAGTCAGGAAACTACATCATTATGGCATTAGGAACGGGGCTCTCGACCTTCTGATTTCTTATTTGAGAAATCGAATACAGAGGGTCGATATCAATGGGAAGAAATCATTAGGGTCTGTAGTAAACATGGGCGTTCCACAGGGATCTATCCTCGGTCCATTCCTGTTCCTAGTGTACATAAATGACTTACCTTATTACGTAGGTAGTAATCATGAGATTGTATTGTTTGCTGATGACACTTCATTGACCTTTAAAATTAGTAGACAATTACATAATTATGACGAAGTGAACAATGCAATCTCTAAGGTAGTCCAATGGTTTAATGTAAACAACTTATTGTTAAATGAAAACAAAACCAAAATAATAAAGTTTTCAATGCCTAATGTCAGACAGGTAGAAACTAATGTAATCATAAATGAAACCAGGTTGAAACCGGTGGAATCGACTACTTTTCTGGGAATTACTATAGATTCTAAATTACAATGGAGCCCACAAATTGAAAAAATGTCAGCCAAACTTAGCTCTGCAGTATATGCAGTAAAAACAATTAGAAGATTAACTGATGTAGATACAGCAAGAATGGTTTACTTTAGTTACTTTCATAGTATAATGTCCTATGGAATTCTACTCTGGGGAAGCTGTGCGGACATTAACACCATTTTTGTACTGCAGAAACGAGCTGTAAGGGCTATATATAAACTAGGTCCGCGTGTTTCCCTTAGAAAAATTCAGGGAAATAAATATCTTGACTGTGACATCACAGTATGTATACGAAAATCTTTTATATGTACAGAAAAATATTGTCAATTTTAAAAAGAAAAGTGACACGCATAATGTTAATACTAGACATAAGGATAATCTTGTACTTCATACGACTCGTCTCCACAAAATTAAAAATTCTTTTATGGGCCAATGTATACGCTTCTACAACAAACTTCCTAATAGTATTCGAGTACTGTCTATAAATAAGTTTAAGACAGCTGTTAAAGTTAAACTATGTAAGAAAGCTTACTATACAATCTCGGACTATTTAAATGACAAGACAGCGTGGGAGTGAGTTGCTCTGGATCACAACATCAAGAAAAAATATGGACGCATCATAAGCACATAATTTAAGAGTTTTGAATTGTGTCTATATGAATAAAGATTATTTGAATTTTGAATTTTGAATTTTTTAATATTCAGTCAGAAAATAGTTGTTAGAAAGATTGATATTATCTATACAGAGTTATTGTTTACTTGGCACCGACTAAGGACAAGTGTTCGGTGGGTTTAGAATTTGTGCCTAAAAGTGTGAAACCACAAAAATCCCAAGCTGCAGCTGTACAACAGTCGCCTGTTGAGCAGAATAAGCAGAAATTTTTGATGCAACAAATGGCACCATATTCAGACATTATCTCATAATGAAAAGAATCTTACGATTCATAGATTTAAGATTTTCAATTCGATATTTCCATACAAGACTTTGTTTACTTACTAAAATGTAAAAGTCTAAGAAACAATAGTACTAATTAACATACCTTTTTAAGACTTAATTCATCACCATCGCTGATAATGTTGGTAGAAATAATTACCTGCAATAAACAAAGTCAACGTTATTTTTCTAATGTACTTAATAGTAATTCAAGAGAGTGCGACTCAGGCAGTAACACCTGTATTTCATAATTTAAATAATGTTACAAACTCACGTCAGTTTTAATAAAAAATGTTCTTAATATTATTTAACGTTTTTTGTAATGGTAATTAAATCAAAATCAACCCTAATTACCTGTCACTGAAACAACAGTAAACTTAATCCAATGTTAAAAATATTCTAAAAAGTGGGTAATGAATTCCTCATTCACTCAATTATAATCTATCACTGGATCTTGTTGTTCACCCACCCTTATTTGCATAATATTCAGGGATTATAGGCATTCAAATTTAAATTTGATCTGTTTGGATTCACCAGATTCACGATAATGTAATTTTCATGATTGTGTATTCGATTTAGGATTAACATTGAGCAGTAAACGATTATTTGTATTAATTTAGTTTGTTAGAAAACAAATTTCATAGCTATTACTACCCTAATACCTACTTGTGTTTTAAGGTTAGGTTCTAATTTAAGGTATTTAGCTGAATACCACTAGTTTATGTATAGCAGTAGTAGGTAGTAGTAGCAGTAGTGGTACAAGGCGATAGTATACTTATTGTTGGAGTAGTGATCAGACTAAGACTAGCATCTGACCACCCGTAACAAATACCATAGACCTTCAAATGGCAATTGAGATCTACGACTATGGTGGACTTTGTCTGCACGTGTGGTGTAGTGGTTTAAGCGGTCGCCTTGCCGCTCTCCACGGCACTGGTGTTGTGGGTTCGATCCCCACATGGGACAAATCTTTGTGTGATTCGCAAAGATTTGTTCTGAGACTGGGTGTGCTTGTGTGAGTGAATGTGTGTATTTGGCCTTGTCATTGGAACCATCTTCTTTTTCTTTTTCGTCGTGTCGATGGCAGAGTCAAATTTTATTTTGACTCGCCATTGTGGTGAAAGGATCAGCCAATTCGTTTTGAAGAACTCGCGAATTGCCCAGTAATCATAATATATAAAACAGTAATCATTGTGTACGTCACTCGGGGAGGCTCCTTTCATGCACCCCATTGGAACCATTGGATAGTGTAATTGCTTCTGTCGTTCTATCTAATGTAAAAAATCCAAATTTTAGTTTACGTCTTCTCCGACGCAGGAATCTCGTCATGTTAAAAATGTTAAGATGGACCCCCATACAACGGCCGACCGCGGTAAGTATTGCTAACCTGCAAGATTGATCGGTCTACGCGGTCTTGATTTACCTATAGCCTAAGGGCCAGTGCTTGATTTACGTAATTTTAAAATATATAATATATATAAAATAATAAATTCGCTTAAATAAAAATAGTATCAGTTTAAAGTATTTTGTTAAACTTTTTATAGCGGAAAAAACATCTGGACACAGTAAACGATTACACCGTGTATATTGTTTAATCAGCAGTATATTGTATTAAGTATTTAGTGTTAAGTTTTGTATCTATGGTGAAAAACAATTTTATGCATAAACTAAATATAGGTGTTGACTAGAATGTATTACAATGTTGGTGTGGTTTAAACCGAAGTCATTAGCTAAACGCATATTAGAGAACAATTTCCATAAATTTGCATGGCACCGGGCGCCGTTGCCAGTATAATAATATGACGTAATTAAAACATACTTAGAGATGATACATATAGATTAAACGACGTGTAGCGTACGACTGCTGACGCTACAAATTGTACTTAGGCGCAAATGCGCAGTTGCTCGGCTCGGCAGTCGTCTCTCCACATTCACGCCGTTAGGTCATTAGGATTAGTTTATAACATAAGTATATATAACTGGTACCAGTGAATAAAGTATTTAATTAGCACGCAACCTCTATCAATTAACAACATTGAAGACCCCCTACATTGGTGACCCTTGACAATGAATATGTAACCTTCGCAAAAGATACAGAATATCGTGTTTTCGGAGTGGATCGAAGCGTGCATACCGAAAGAACGGACATCGTGGCACGTGCACATGGTCAGCGATTTGGACAGCGCATGTGCGGCGGCTGAGCAGCTTCCGGATAGAAGATACGGAGTAGTATGGAGGTAACCTGCACATATTTCAATGGGAGACGACTCGCCCTGTTTGCTTGGACCAACAGGGCTACTGACCTCGGCAAACAAAACATAATAGAAGCATCTGGACAGACACTACCAGCGGTGATCGACTCGAATATTTGTGGCTGCATTGTTAAGCTTACGATGAAGAAGCGACCAAAGCAGTCCACTGTGGAGTTCGGAGTATATGAACGACATGGAGGCAACCAGGGACGGACGCGTAAGGCGACTGGAGCTAAGTGCAGGGAGACATACCGCATTAGTCTGAAGGTCGCAGCATACCCTGAGGATCAAGATGGCATGGGACACGGCGGCGGCACTCTGCAAGTACAGTGCGCGCGTCGTAATCGCGTATCACACCAGGGGCGAGGCAGATTCCGCATCGGTGTTGGATGGCGCAACCTGTCATTCTTCAGATATCGGCCTATTTCTCGTGTGTAGTGTACTGGTAGATTTATGAAACTTGTGATTTTGCGTATAATTGTGTTTTTCGTACGAATAGCTCTATAAATTCGCGTCATACGGAAAGTTAAATGTATAAACTGTTTGTACCCTTTATATTGTATAGCGTGATGATAAAAGTTAAAACCCTCATTATAGTTTGTGCTTATAAATTGCGTCAGGCACACCTGCACGGTGTTAAGTTACGAAGTTGTTATTGTGTAAGTCATTTGATCATTTTGATGTGTAAGCAAAAGTGTAGTAGAATAATTGTTATCGATAAATACTTGAAGGAACATTAGGTCCGTGACACATTAGAATTTTGTTATAATTATTATTGTAAAATTAGATAGTAATTTTTTTTGTAATAAAAAATTCGAAAATAAGGGAGGGAGTATTGTAGCGTACGACTGCTGACGCTACAAATTGTACTTAGGCGCAAATGCGCAGTTGCTCGGCTCGGCAGTCGTCTCTCCACATTCACGCCGTTAGGTCATTAGGATTAGTTTATAACATAAGTATATATAACTGGTACCAGTGAATAAAGTATTTAATTAGCACGCAACCTCTATCAATTAACAACATTGAAGACCCCCTACAGACGTTTTGTTTACGCAATACTATTGCATCGTCAAAACTAGATAATGCACGTATCATTTTGAATTCGCCATAACGTAATAGACTAACTGCCGTGGTCTAGTGGTATTTTTGCGACCACTGGTAGGTTTCCAGTTCAGTGCCGGGTCAGGAAAAAGTGTTTTTAGGCTTTTTCCGTGAGTAATTTCTCATCAAGGCTCGGTGGTTGGCGATAAACTCACTTCCTATCACATAAGACTTAAATATTTTTGACGACCGAATAGCGGAGTGGGTAGTGTACCTGCCTGCTACGCCGAGGTCGTGGGTTCGATTCCCACTTAAGACAAATCTTTGTGTGCATGAACATGGGGGTTTGTCTTAGTCTGGGTGTTTCTATGTATGATAAGTACCTATGTATTTACAAAAGTAAAGTATTTATGTATTAGTATCATTTATTCTAGTACCCATAGTACAAGCTCTGCTTAGTTTGGAACTAGATGGCGTTGTGTGTGAGTTTTGCAATATTTATTTATTTATGTATATTTATTTATATAACATTAAAAATAAGGACGCATACACCTCTGCCACACTCTGTTAATATAGGCATGAATATGTTACAAATTGTAACTTAAAAGGCACTGAATACTATAAGTATTTTAAAGCATACATTTCGGAGAGTGTGCCGAGGAACACAACCTTATCCCTCCATCCCCGTTTCACCATCGGACTACCAGACAAACGGCACTCAGGCACCGCTTCACGGTAGATATTCCACTAATACGCAATATGCGTTTCGCCTCTACATTTCTTATGCGAACTGCCAAAGAATGGAACGCCTTGCCCGAGTCTGTGTTTCCACATGAGTACAATTTGGATCTCGTGGTCAAACGCGTACCTATTCACCATAAAAAAAAAGCATGAGATCATAACATACATTTTGTCAGAAAGCAACGATGCTTCCACGCGTTGGTCGTTAATCAGTGAATGGAGCAACTTTTGATGCGGCCATCATGTGTGATAAATGACGGCTTGCCAAGGACTTTGTCATAACATTTTCGTTATTAAATTAAAAATAATTTTCTAAAAAATATAGTATTTATTTAATAAATATGTACGAATGTATGCTTAAGCAGCATTTTAAAGTATTGTCTCGATTTAATGGTTTAAATAACATTATGTAAAAGCAAACTTATTTGTAACTTCATTCAAAATAGTAGGTGTATTGTAACATAATTTATGAATCTCTTCTAAAAAGAAACATAAGGTAATAATAAAATTAAGTGCCCTATAATACGACCAATGCATATCAATGTCCGAAAATTCTCAATGGAATCCCACACCAAGAAGACCGAACACGTTCGGTCTTCTTGGTGTGGGATTCCATGTATGTGATATGGTGAAAATGTCAAGTGCAGTGTACCATTAATTCCCTTTTGGGTTAATGGTGCCAAAAACTGTAAAATAACCTCAAATTCCGAAACAAAAGTCGTTAAACTCATGAAATTTCTGCAAACATTATACTGAACTATGCAGAAAGGTCATCGTCGGAAGTCAAAAAACCTTGCTCACATAATATAATTATCTATACCACTGCGTTTGAAAGGATGCTAAACAGCTTTTAAACTTGATTCTTTATCAAGCTACACGTGCATAGTGCTCATTCCGCTTCAGGAAATTGCATTAGAAAGCAAATTGAATCTCTTTATTTAGAGCATTTTTATCCGATTTTCCACAGCACGAAATTTAAATAACAAAGGTGTGCAAAGCTATCAGATCGCCCAGCGATTGTGGTCCTTCGTGTGATTCTGTAATCTAACGGTTGATTTTAGAATCGACTGCTTCGCGAATATAGTGAATGCTTTACGCTTTATTGCCGAGTCTCACGATTGTCATCAGCCGAGCGCGCCAGTAGCATATTTTATTGAAATGAAGCTATACATAAATTCCGCGGATAATACACACACACTCCTCAAAAAATAGTTTTTGATTACACTCGAGTAATTGCATAACATAGTCTATTCGAAGTCGTATGTAGACCTACGTTTCCGACTTCATTAGGCGCCACGTTCAGTTCTATTTGCCTGTCTTACTCACCTTGTTGATTTACTTAGACTGTCTAGTGACCTATTCTAGCCTCTCTTGTTTGTTTTGGTTTAATCAATTACTTCTTTTTTTATCGATAGTTGGTTTATTTATTGCCATTTTGTTTACACTGTATAACTGCCTCGTCGGTTTTAGTAGTTAACGTATGGGACCTGTCACTCCGAGTTTGATGCCCGGGTGGGGCAAAAGGATCAGTTGGGATTTCCAAATTAGTAAATTTTCAATGCCAATACGGAGTTTGTTTGTGCCCGGTAGATAGCAATAGGCTTACCCCTATCACATGGAACCTAAACATAAACTAATAAAAAACTTCAATTACTAATAATGATTATAAAATAAAAACTTTAACGGGACCACCTAGCAGCTATTTCGCGTTGAACAAAAAAAGAATCACGCGAATCGGTCCATTAACCGCGACGTAATCGATGTACATACATAGAAAAAAAACATACCGGCCGAATTGAGACCTCCTCCTTTTTGGGAAGTCGGTTAAAAAGAGAAATGAGGATGTTATACGCCTCTGTTCCACTCTTCTGGGCAACATAAACATCATCTTTTGTATATCTACATCTGATTCCATTTCATTACATTACATCTCATATTATTTAGTGTCCATAAAAAAAAAACAACTATTTAAATGGATAATCGACTAATGATACTTTTAAAAACTTAGGACACTATTTCTCATTATCATGGCATATCTTTTGTAGGGACTTCTAGGTACAAAAATAGTGACGCTACATCAATGTTTATTACTAATTAATTCAGGGTAAGCATCACATGCAATTAAACTATAAATTATTCAAGTAGTGTAGTATCTGTTTCTAACCAGATATATAATATTATATTAATTGACAAACGTGGCGTTCTAATTAACACAAGTTTCCTCCTGTTTGATATTAATTAATGTGTGAAATATTAAATGTCGATATCGTTAACGTTCAATGCTATGTAATTGCGAAATATTCATGAAAAAGTTGAAAGCAGTGATTTATTTCAATAGATCACAGGTTCCAGCATTTATAATTAAAATATTATATTATATTGTTTATATTTATATATTATAATAAAATAGCATATAAACTTATTTTAGTATTATACCTATTATTTATTGAGCGCTAAATCCTTCTTCATTTCTGTCTAAAACTACCATTCTGTACACTTACACTAAGTCCATCCAAAGGATGTCAAATAATATTATATCAAATAGACCTCGTAGAGTACATCCGGGGCAAGATGAAGTGGACATTGAGGGTCGTTCTGCTAGAACCGCGCCACAACACAAATTTCAAATCGTTTGTGGTGCGCGTCCCCACACACCATCTGGAGACGTTTCTTCAAGAAGATTTCTGGCCGGAGGGAGTCGCGTATCGCCGCTTTCGTGGAAGGTTACACGACACCTCGCAATTGCGCAACACTTCGCCGATGAAAAGTGTAAAATAGTTTCTAAGTTATAAAATACAAATATGTATGTTAGTTATAAGGTATTTATGTATGGGCCCTGATGCCTGAAATAAAGAAATAAAGATATATTATTATTATTAATAACCGACCTTACACATCTTGACACCATGTATTCGCTCCACATATATACATATTTTTTTAATAAATCTATGACGGGCGTTTAGAATGGTTTTTATGTCGGTAAAAAGCATTCTAATTCACCCGAAAAAAATATTAAAGTGAATCATTTTTTTCGCAACAGAATTGCCATTTTAGATATAACCCTCTACAAACATTTTTATATTTTTTTAGATATTAATAGTATCTATAGATAAAACATTTCCCACAACAATTTACTGCTAGCATTGGTTTGTCAAATACAGAAACCCAAATTGTGTTGCTTTGTTTAAACACTGTTGTTGGAAACAATAGTGATTTGTGTTTGAATTATTGCGGCAACCACTAATTAATTAATTTGAATTCAATATATACTATTATATTGACTCCAACGGTTTTTGCGGACAGAGACCTGTCGCAACCACCAGTTTCAATTCAAAGGTTTAGTTTGGGTTAACTGTTAATATTTACTATTACTAGTACGTACAAAAGAACCAGCTGATTGGGATTTTTTTAAATTTATTTAATCCAGTAAATATTATTATGGTTTGAACGTACATTATCATGGGTTTTCTAAACAATACATTATTATCCTCACAAGAAGGCGAACAAAAATGGGCAAAAGAAATTTAAATACAAAATAATTTGGCACTCCTCCGTCCCCAGATAAAGAAACATCAAACATGTTCAAACGACTTGCACCTCGAGGCGGTAACAAGACAAAACCAATTGTCCTTCGGGAATCGAACGGAATCGTTTTTCTTGTGAAATGTACGACCGACAATGACAAATAGAGCGAAGCTTGAGATAACCGCAGGGTTTTGTGATGGAAGCATTGCATTTACATAAGTATTCCTTTATCAGAACAAGTCTGTGATTTAAGGAAAATCTTGTTCAGTACATGTGCAAAAAAGCGAAAAGAAAGTAATAAAGATAAGATTTATCACTACGTCTGTCTACAGCAGGTGAAATAAAGTAGGTATGGTGAGCACCTACCTAATCTTTATAAGTAGGCAGAAGACGCGACGGAAAAATTTCATGAAGCTATTGATATTCTACATAACGTTTATGAAAATCACAATGTTTTTACTTGTTTGAGTGTTTACTCAAATACATTGTTTTTATATTATTATGAAATACAATTTATCCAACTATGAAATCATATAATATAATATAAAAATACAACTAAAATAAATTATAATTTTCATGAACAAACTGTTGAATATCAATAGTTTTATGAAAACTTCTTATCATTCTTATTTCATTATTATTCAATGAATGTCTTAGATAGAACTTATTTGGTATTTCTTTTTGTTTGTGATATATATCTTCTGATAGTAGAAACCTTTATGTTTTTGTCTGATAGTTTGTTGATATCTTCTTAACTTACCTAAGGGAACTTTAAATGTAGTGAATGGACGTTTAGCCCCGTCCACCTGATCGTAAGTGATAACTACAGCTCACGTACATCAACAATCCACAAAAGCAGATTGTAAATGCGTCTTTTCATCTGACGACTACGGTGTAATGCCTCGTGTCACCATGTGCCAGTTATTTCAAAACCTATCCGGGACGAATCCAGTACCTAGTGCAAGCACTATTACCTATTTGGTGGCAGGTTGAAGATGAGACAAACATTGGTGTTTCCGCCACTAAGCGAAGCTCACAAGAGCGCGTTAAATTTTGTTAGTACGAGATTCGAAATACGTTTATTCCACCACGGCCAACAAAATTCTATTATTGACGACAAAGAGTAAAAACATTCTATGCCCGCTTTGAGAGCGAATAAAACAAAACGTCTAACTACGGGTAGGTACGGCTGTCCGAGTCGTGACATGAACTGGACGAACGATTTTACGATACGTATGAAAGTCACTGCAAGGGAAATTAATGTGGAATAAATAAAACCTTCTCGATTTTTTGGTAATTGTAAGCATTTTAAACGTTTAGGACCTATACAAAATCGTCAAGTAAACGTTATTCAAATTATGAAATATGACATAATCAAATTGAAGTAACATCTGTGTTCAATCATACGTTTGAATGTGTGATTGGAGCAATATTTACGTTTTTGTCCGAGTAGATAATCTGGCTAAAATGCCAGCAATTTAGAAAAAAATGCATTTGGCATCAAATTTGGTAGCACCAGATTGGCAATCCTTTTATTCCACCGTGGGACAACTAACAAAATTCAATTTTATGACGACAAAGAGTAAAAACATTCTTCTCTGATTTGAGAGCGAATGAAACAAAACGGCATCTAACTATGGGTAGGTATTCAATGGCAGATACGGCTGTCCGAGTCGTGACATGAATTGAACGAACAATTTTACGATGCGTATGAAAGTCACTGTAAGAGAATTTAATCTGGAATGAATCGAACCTTCTTATTTATTTGGTTATTGTAAGCATTTTTGACGTTTAGGACCTGTACAAAATCGTCAAGTAAACATTATTCAAAATATGAATAATGACATAATCAAATTGAATTAACATCTGTGTTCAATCATACGTTTGAATGTGTGATTGGAGCAATACTTACGTTTTTGTCCGACAGTAGTATAATCTGGCTAAAATGCCAGCAATTTAGAAAAAATCGCATTTGGCGTCAAATTTGGTAGTACCAGATTGGCTATCCTTTTATTACACCGCGGCACCGTGGGACAACTAACAAAATCAATTTCATGACGACAAAGAGTAAAAACATTCTTCTATGCTTTGAGAGCGAATGAAACAAAACGGCATCTAACTATGGGTAGGTATTCAATGGCAGATACGGCTGTCCGAGTCGTGACATGAATTGGACGAACAATTTTACGATGCGTATGAAAGTCACTGTAAGGGAATTTAATCTGGAATGAATTGAAACTTTTATTTATTTGTTTATTGTTAGAATTCTTAACGTTTGTTATAGAATTACATTACATTCGTGAGGTTTTGAGTTCGAATCTCGTATCGGGTGAGAATGTACGAAGATGTAAGATTTTTTCATCAGAGATGTTTAAGTAGCACCGTGGATTCTGAAATTGGCCCGGTGGATGGCAATAGGCTCATTTCCAATCACAATGACAAGGTACCTAAACATAACAGATGAAATGTGGGTGTTATGTACCTCTGCCACACCGTTCCGGATAATATAGGTATAATGTTATGTTATTTGGTTTTTTTTTTGTTTTTTTTTTTTTTACATTCGATAGAACGCCAGAAGCAATTACACTATCCAATAATCCCAATGACAAGGCCAAATACACACATTCACTCACATAAGCACACCCAATCTCAGAACAAATCTGCTAATCACACAAGGATTTGTCCCGTGGAATCGAACCCACAACACCAGTGCAGTGGAGAGCGGCGAGGCGACCGCTTAAACCACTACACCACACGTGCAGACATACATTGTTATGTTCCATAGCAATGTTTTTAAGCGACTCAATAAACCAACGATAAACGACTGCGGTTGCTGCAAATTGACATACATTACAAACTTACGTACACATCAAGTTATTCATTTCCAGTACAGGATGATCTCGCATTTTATAGGCTACTTGTGCAATGCGAAACCGGCTTATACTGAAAATGTATAGCTTTATGTGTAGCCGTGTGTACGTTTCTGTGGACAGTCCCCACTGACCTGCTTGAAAGTAGGTTAAACAATTGTCAAAGGAACCTTCGGGCAAATGCAAATAAAGCGCTCATCAACAACATTCTTCATAGGGAGTTATGATATAAAAAAAGTTGACAGATTTTTATTCTTACTTCTTCTTCGTCGTGTCGATGGCTGAGTCAAATTTATTGGTCCAATAAGTGGCCACTGTTATGGCGCTCTCGTCGGCATTCATGAGCGCCTCTCTTGTGCAGGTGGTAGGGCATTTTGAACAGTCAGTAAGGTGGTCAAGGTTTTGACTTGCCATCGTGGTGAAAGGATTAGCCAATTCGCTTTGAAGAACTCGCGAATTGCCCAGGGTGCGCCGAACGTAGGGAATCGTTGTGTACGTCACTCGGGGAGGCTCCTTTCATGCATTCTTACTAAATATTAGATATCACGGGATATTTACCAAGTAAATTTGTTGTAGCGAGTTATTTCGATATTTCAGAGATGATGCAATCTCTTTGTTCACAATAATACTAAAACTTTAACACTATAGTCATTGCGGGTTATGCAAAAACAGTTCTATTGGCAGACGAACCGATCTACCCTCTTCCGCACTTTTACTACGCGACAGCGGCGGCGCACTATTGTTGTCAGCACTCGTATAAACTCGCTCACGATATGCGACACTTCCAATGTCATCTCGAACGGTATAGTGTTTTTATGATCGTGATGTTGTTTCTCTAGTGTACGACACGACAGAGCACTGTTATTATCTCACTAACACTAATTCAACGTGAACAAAGAGATTGCAACATCTTTGAAATATCGAAATAACTCGCCACAACACATAAATAAATAATATAGAGTAGAGTAGAGTATTCTTTATTGTACACCAAAAATATACAGTTTGACAATAAAAATACAACTTAAAAATATTTACAAAAACAGAGATATCCTAATTTTAATATTAACACATATCTTACAATAGTTATATACATTATAAACAACATATAGTTAGATATAATAACATATACACAAATACTTAATAAATATATAATTACATATATATAAATACTATAAAAGATAGGAGAAATACAGTTTTACTCAAATTTGCTAAAAGTCTGATCAAAAAATAAATAAATAAATAAATTATGATGATGGTTTTACAGAAGAATAATAATCTTTAACCAATATTTTAAACGAGTTTAGTGACTGGGCGCACCTGATGTTTACTGGCAATGCATTCCACAGCCTTGTTGCTTGGACAACAAAAGATTTGTCATAAAAAATTGTCGAATGCATTGGCATTTGAAGTCTTAAATTTTCCGATGATCTCAAGGATCTCGAATGTGTATCATCGAGGAAAAGAAATCGGTCTTTTAAATAAGAAGGAGTAGAATAATTAAACAAGATGTTGTAGAGTAGAAAGAGAGTGTGAGTATTCCGTCGAAGGCGACTTGGGAGCCACTTGGGCTGGATATAAAGTAGTAGTACCATAGTAAATAACCCGTGATATCTAATATTTTGTAAATTAGTATTTTTTCATTGCATTAAAACCAAATGAATTTATGTAATTTACAAGTTTCAAATTCGATTACATCTTCGCAAAATTATTTTAACCCAACTCCAATCACATTCTCAATTGGAAACCTGATACGATTGAGCCGCGATGGAAATTGAATGACAAACTTATTTGTACCTCCAAGTTATTTTTTGTCATAAAAGTAATTCTGTTATGTATTGGTATCAATGTTGGGTAATGTAAGTACAGAAGAGAAACATTAAATGTGTACGAAATTCAATAATGTATTTAAATCAAAGAGTGTATTTATAATACGCTTTTAAATTAGATAAGTATGTATTGGATTTCCTTTTAGCGATCAAACGTGACACATGAGCTTCCTGACCTCATTTTCAGTTCCTTATATAAGATTCATTTGTTTTGCTCGTAGGTTGTGTTTATTTCGAGATCGCCCTTTTTATTATGTCCTAAGGATTTGTATGTATTTGCTTAACACAAGCTGTTTCCCGCGACTTCGTTTGCGTGGTAGGTAAATCGATAAAAAGTACTTTCTCCATGAATAGTATGATACGTGCTTGTAATTATAAACCGTTTAAGTAGTGCACGCTAATATGTCATGTAATGTTTTATTTATGGTGTTTAAATTCAGATACTTTATCACTCTAGCTCAGACTTAACATTGATGGAAGCTCATTCTATATTCTTAATATGTATCATTAATATAATCTATGTTTAAAACAATTTTGACAAAATGGCCACGAAAAAAGCATGCACTTAAGTGTTTTAGACAAAATAGATAAAATCTTGAAATGAAAACACAGCCGGTCGCTCTACTCTTAACGCCATTTTTCTTGAGAAAGTTCTTCTTTTCAATTCTTATGCACTCACTTAATAGTGGTTATTTTGTTTTAAATAAAAATAATAATTAGTAACAATACACTAAGTATGAGATTAAGCCACGTTATAACATTGAATATATTAGTAATACCTCAATGCGTTATAAGAGAAATGTTGAAAAGTAAGGAATTAAATTGAACAGTTCGTGGTTTTAAATCTGTAGTATTCTTTCCCACAAGCCCCAATAAGCTTGATTTACTTAAAGGTCTCTTTTGTAGCCGTTTGTTTCAATTACTGTCATAGTACGAGAGCCCACGACCAAAATTTTTGTCTCATAGCAATACGGCCAAAACCGCGTCAAATCGATAGATACGATTATCCTGAACTCGAAAATAGCAATATCAGACATTTTCCGCGTAGCGTTTGATCTGACCGAATTTTCAAAATTGTCAAAGAATTTTACCGAACTGCATCATAGCAATATGTCTGATTTGCAGACTGTAGTTGAATGATAGTTCTGAGATACCGGAAACATATTTTTCAGACGTTAGTGGTGTAGCGCAAACCCGTAAAATCACTTAAAAAAATTAATAATGAGACGAAAAAAATGTCTCATAGCAGTACGTCTGAAAATCTTTTTTATTAGTAAATTTTGGTTATTTGATGCGAACAAAACAATTTTCAGACGGAAATGTGAACGCATTAAATTTTGAGACCGTTTTGAAAATGTTAACAAATTTTACCGATCGGTATCATAGCAATATGTCTGAAAATTGTTGGACATGATAAAATAAGTTGTCCACATGTGCAAAAAAATTATATCAGACAAATTAAGTGTAGCACCTTCTCTATCAGACAACTTTTCGATACTCAGATATCATTTAAAAATCGTATTGAGGCATCTTGAATTTTCTGTTACAAACCAATGAATACGTTGAGACCCTGAATTTATTAGATGATAATTAACAAAGAATTTACCCGAAACCGTAACATTGAAGTTGAAGGACTGAAATAAATCGCACAAAAGGAAACTGGGATGAATCTCAATCGTTGTTTCTTTACAAAACACACAACTCAGGTCCGACATTTTACACCACCACAACCGCACAACGTATGACAACTAAGTGAGCGTCGTTCCAACGTTTGGAGCAGCTGGCGAGTGAGCTGTATAATAGTAAGAAAGGGGCAGGAGCGTAACAAGCGCTGAGGCTGTTGAAATTAAATACTGATTGATTTGATAGTTTTGGTTTTATTTTAAGCACACTTGAGTAACTTTTACAAAAGAAATAAGTAATGACATCTGTCATCTGTCAAAGAACATATAATAGACAAGGGAGATTCTTGAATATCTATGAAGGCTGTAAATTTAAAAAAACATTTAACAGAGGCGTCGGCCAGGCGACTCCGAAACGTTATTTTCGTTTTTGGGAGTATATGCTACACTTAAAGTGTCTGAAAACAGGTTTTTGGTAATCATGGCAGCAATACGAAAAGTTGAAAAAAAATTTATCCGTATTGCTATGATACAGGTCGGCTAAATTTGTTGACATTTTCAAAAATGCGCTCAGGCTATATGCTACGCGCAAAATGTCTGAAAACAAACTTTTTCGTAATACAATTATAAAATCTATGTACATTTTCACTATCAGACGTATTGCTATAATACGGACTGACTTTTTTTTTTTGACACAGCAGAAATGGCCTCCCACGCAGTTGCTACACTTTCGACCGTTACTACACACCTAGTCGGGTACAGAATCATACAATCTAACGATTTTATAGGGTTTTTGCCGTATTGCTATGAGACATGGTTTTGGTCGTGGGCTCTCGTACTAACCTAAGTAAGGTTTAGCAGCGATAGCCGACCGGGAGACCGTAGGACTGCGAAGTCAAAGGTCTCGGGTTCAAACCCACGGCACACACCTCTGTCAATAAATGAGAAGAGGCCCGAGCCCAGCAGTGGGACATGTATTAGATACAGGGCTGCTATTATTATTAAGTAAGGTTACTCGTAAGTTTTTCTTATTAGGACTTTAAAACATTTATTACATAATTAATTTGCAGAAGTTTATATTCTTAAATTGATTGAAGCAATGATAATTATTTTTATTACGTACAACGTTTTAATTACATGAATGTTATTAAACATAAACATCTATACAAATAATTAACTTGTAAATTTGCCATGTCGGTAGATTGAATATTTTTAAGAAAAAATATTCGTGCGGATATATTAAAGCATTACATTTTTTTTCTGTCCGTCTATATGAAGTTGGTTGCAGTTTTCACAGTTGTGTAGCTGGAGTTCTAACTTAAAAACTGGTACA
The DNA here is from genome assembly GCA_905147285.1 of Hypena proboscidalis. Taxonomy (NCBI): domain Eukaryota; kingdom Metazoa; phylum Arthropoda; class Insecta; order Lepidoptera; family Erebidae; genus Hypena; species Hypena proboscidalis. The sequence continues at coordinate 8,706,159 of LR990132.1, forward strand.
TGTTTTATCTTAGTATTTTATCCTTAAGAGATTAAATTAAAACATAAATTAATAATAATAATTTTTGTGTGAGTTTCTATGTGAGGTAATTCAATTTTGAAGGAAATTGTAAAAAAATCTGCACATAGGTTCCTTACATGACATAAATTAAAAATAATTTTGAAATTCCTTGCCCCAAGGAGGTAAATTTGGGGTTAAAAATATATTAAGATAAATCTCAATTTTGTAGCAGTTTCCCAATAGCATTGAGATATCAAATTCCACGTGGACGAAGTCATGAGCAACAGCTATTGGTTTATAAACACAATTACTTTTACTACGAGGTTGTAAAATGAAATTTGAATATATAGGTACATATTCTACTTTTAAAATATTTAAAAGTAAACCAAAAGCCAAAAAAAAATTCTATATTTTTCATGCACCTACAATCAAAGTTATACTGGTTGCACGAAACAAGTTTAATATCATAAGCCAGTACCTACATTACATACATAATTCATGTTGTTCATAATACCTTAATGTGTAAAACTTAATGGAAGTTGGAGTACGTACGGCTACTCTGTTTCAAATTACTAGGTGAAGCTCCACTCTGGTTAGATCCTGTAGTCATCTTAGTTCTATAGCAGTTGAATTTACATAGAGCTACATAGTCAGGCAAACTGTTCTATATCAGCATGGCTTTGAACAATGCTAGCCTTTGTTTGCATATTATGTTAGCATAGGAATTTAGTTTAAACACACGATTATATTATTATGTATGTTTTTACTCTTTGCAAATCTATTTTATCTTTAAGGGTCGCAATTGACATAGAGCGAAGCGTACCGAAGCGTAGCATCAAGGCATATTTTCATACAAAAAAGGTACCTGCGCAATCGTCACGTATGCGAGCGCATCTTTTTGTATGAAAATATGTAAAGATTCGTCGGGCATTGACGCTGACGCTTGCTTCCAACTGCAAGCTTCATACTCCTCATTTGATGTCACTAAAAATAAATCAGGGGATTTTATTCCACTAGTAGGTATTATAAATAAAAATTGTGTGAAGGAAGATAATATATGTGAATGCTTATTACTAGGTATATTACGTTGAGTCGATTTCGATAAATTTTGCACAACATATCGACAACTTTTAATTAAAATGATGCTGGTCAAAAAATTGGTTCTCCTTTACTTTGCTTAAACAGTGCAGTGGCAGATTTCTTTCAGATTAAGTTTGTTCATAGTTATTTAGGTTTTAAGTCATTTTAGGTTAGTAGAAACATTCCAATCCAGAAAAATCCAGACTCAAGATTTGTCAGAGAGTTTAAGAGCGCAGTGTGCTAGGAATTAGGCTCAGTGATCGAATTCGTACACTCTAAAAAAAAATTGGTTGCTCCTAACAAGATTGTGATTATTTCAAACAAGCATCTTGATTCCATTTGAGCCTAACAAGACATTATATGAATCAATTAAGGTGATTTTTGTTGCTCTTACTATCTGCTTCTTAAACAGAACAATTAGAATCTTAATCAAAGTCAACAAGAAAATGACTAATATGACGAATTCAACATAATATATTCATCTATGGTCTTGGTTAATATAAATATGAAAATGACTACTCTAACTAATTTTCATTAATAAATTTACTAAGAACTTGATCATTATAACTAATTCATATTCGTAGACTCAACTAAGAACTTGATCATTATAACTAATTCATCTTCGTAGACTCGACTAAGAACGTGGTCATTATAACTAATTCATGTTCGTAGAGTCAACTAAGAACGTGGTCATTATAACTAATTCATGTTCGTAGACTCTACTAAAACCATGGTTATTTTAAATATGAAACATTATTATACCAACAAAGTTACTCTTAATCGAATGTACTGAGATACTTTGTCTCATTAACTAACACCGATCTATTAATTGGGTCAGCACTTCAAATGCGTATTTAAGAACACTTGCAGTATTAGCGATTTATAAATACAACCCTTACCTCCGGTTTTTGAAATGCTTTGAAAAGGTTTGTATTTAAAAATCGCACTTAATACCGAAATTGCTCCTAAATATGCATTTGAAGTCTTAACCCAATTAATTAAGATAGCACCTTTCTTCTTCTTCTAGAAAAGAAGAAAGAAAAAGAAAGATAGCATCTCAAGATCGTACCCAGAATGTTATCTGAGTTGAGTGTATTAGTGTATTAATACAAGTATGATATCAAAACGTCATCGTTTTTTCTCTAGTCTCAAAAAACGAATATCTACCTACTATTACCTACTATTTACATATTCAAACTGTATCTGTTGGTAACTATTTTGTCTAACAAAATTTTTGTAAGTAGGTGACATGTTAGGGTACATAAATTTGGACAAAATGAAACAAAAATATAATTAAAAATAGTTATATATTATATTCATAAACTACTTAGATAGTACAGCGCAGGGTTACATATTTTTTGCCAATGCTTAAAATATTTATATTACAGGGAATCGGCGTTCTAACTTTTTTAATAACAATATTTACCAGAGAAAACAATTTTTACACAGCTTATCTTAACCAATTATGAATAATCATCAGTCACAATATTATTTGTTTATTATATTATTAACAGTGGTCTAAAATGATTACAACCAAAGCAAACTAAACTTTGTTGTAACAATTTGCTTATTATGTACCTAAATAGGTATAAAACTAAATACTTAAGTAAGAATTATAGTAAAGAGAAATTTTAACATAAACAATGTCATAAACAAAAGTTACTAATTATTATCAGTCATTAACATTTTTGGCAACGTTTATTAAAAAAGAAAAATACAATAGGTATTTAACTATTGCAATCCGCGAGGAGAGACTCAGCAGCAGTTGTTTCTTTATCAAATGCGGATGACATTTTATAAAACGCTTTTTGTATGAAGTACCACACAGGGTATGTGTCGATACCATACTCTACATTTAGGGCCCATATTATTTTATAACACGTATCAACTGCGTGTATAACAGACATTCTCTCATGACTGATCTATTCGCAACTATTAGAAAAGTATTTATTTTTTCCAGCGACTCACCCACTACAATAATATAAGGTTGGGATGGCGCTCCTTTTTGGAGAAAGGTTGAAAGGCGTAGTTCTATTGCTTGACGGATTTCTGCACTAGATTTTACGTGCTTTATAAAGCCTTCCCGTGGCTTAACTTTACTTGGTTTCCAGCTTTGATCTGCATCTGAACCGCGTTTCTTCTTTTGTTTAACTGCCGCAGTGTTTAATAAAAACGGTATAGATAAAAATCCGTCTAAATATCTTCATTCGATGCTGAAAACAAAAAAAAATGTTAGCAACAAATTTTATTGGAATCTATTTACTACATAAACAAATTTGAAGTGTCAGCTTTTCACTAAATGCATATAAAAGTATATACGGTACCTACATCAAAAAATCAATTTATAAAATTTTTGTCTATCTGTTTGTTCCAAGAAATCTCTGAAACGGCTTGGTCGATTTTAACGGGACTTTTATTGGCTGATAGCCGATATTATAAGGAGTAACTTACGCTACTTTTATTTTACGAAACGGCTATAAAATAAAACCATTGAGTTCAGGTAGGTATCTACCTATTACATTTTCAATAAGCACCATAAAAAAAAACTTGCGACTGAGATACTTACGGGTGAATACTGGTATTAGAGCCTCTAAATCCCATGTCTTGAGCAGTTTGCTAACGTCTTCCATTTCCAGTAGTCAAAACACGGGATCATATCAAACGCACTGAATTAAATTACTTGATACTAAAATGTCCACCAAGATAACTTTAAGCAGAGAAAAGAAGCACAGCAGGCTACTCCACGGCACGAAATAAACTGGTTTAGACTTGCTTTGCTTGCATCGCTCAGTCTCACCTGATAAAGATAGATGCGGGCGGGTAGAGGGAGGCATAGGGAGGGGTCGATCTCTTGATCAAATCGATCAATCAAATGATTAATTCAACTAATATTAAAGTCGATTCAACGTTTTAGTTATAGTAGAATGTAACATTAAATTTTAGTTGACGTTATTATCAGATCTTAGTTAAATCTAACAGGACAAATTGTTAATTTTATAAATAAAAATGATCGAAACTATCATTTGATTTTGATTGCTTTTATTAGTTTATTCTAAATTGATTCAACTGACGTATTTGTTTATGTCAACTAAATAAAAATGATTAAGTTATACAAAGAAGTGAATAATGATACAAACAACGTATATACGTGTTAGAATTAATGAACATAATGTACATTGTTCGTTCAATCAAAATTAACTTGTTGCTTTAATTAATCAGCTATCGTTGAGTTGCGTAATATCATGGTTGTTTTATTCAATTTAACGTCAACTAAGAGAAAATCTCTCTTAGTTGGCCTCGATTTTTTAGAGTGTAATATTTACATACGGGCCCAAACAGGTATCACAGACGTGGGCAGCAAGTCTGCTAAGCTGAAGTGGGACTGGGCAGGACATGTTTCACGTATGCATCCGAAGAGGTGGGCACGGATTGCCACACAATCGTTGCACCAAGAAGGACACCTAGAAGGCGCTGGCGGGACGACTTAGATACCTACAACCACAACTGGTGGATAACTGCAGGAGATAGAGAGTACTGGAAACGTTTGGGGGAGGTATTTGCCCAGCAGTGGGACAATGCAGGCTACCAAAACAAAAAAAAACAATGCTTTTTTTTCTTAGTCTGTTTAAATAAATAAAGTGATTATAGTTTTACTTGAACACTTACTTATCTGTTAGTAACTTGTTGACAAGAATCCTTTATTATCTTGTATCAATGCCGTTGAGAACTCGACTCAATTTCACGCTGTTATTTAGCTTTAAATGGCTTTGTTCAGTTTGTAGAAGACACGAAACTGCTCCACAAGCACAAGCTCCACTCTGCATGGAGATGTTACTTAAATTCTAGTAAGTGCCTTGTTTACATAACAATGGAATTTTCTGTACATTTCTATTCTATTTCTAGTTTTGAGACTTACATGTTTGTTTTCTTACTAAATAGTAGATATCACGGTATATTTACCATGTATATTTGGTGTAGCGAGTTTTTGTTTTTATGTACTACCATGGACATTTCTGTTCTATTTCTAAGAAATTTGACAGTTGGTGTTTTAGTTTTTCAAAGCTTAACTATCGTTTGTATTGTGTGTTTCGGCAAACAATTAGTATTTTCAGAATATTTGCATTAAACTTTCATTTGCGTCCACATTCCACATAACATAACATTACGTCTATATTACTCAGAAGGGTGTGGCAGCGGTGTTCAACACTCACACTTTACCTGTTATGTTTAGGTCCCACGGGATAGGGGCCTATCTCCATCCACCGGGCACTGACGGAAAGTTCACAAATAACACTTTGCACGACCCGGGAATCGAACCCGAGACCTCGTGGTGAGAGGCGCATACGCTAAAGACTAGATCATCGAGGCATTCGCGACCAATTACGTCCTATATCTAGGAAACAAATGTTTGTACATTCACCGCACGTGAAAATTTTATCGACTCCAATACGTTTGCGATCAGTTTAAAACTAAAATATCAGTCAAATCGAATCATCCATCAGACGCATTATTGCAATTGGAGACATTTTCTAAAAATCATTGCCTGTAGATTTTAACTACTCTAATGAATGAATTGGTATATTTTATGTGTAAAATCTTACGAATACCTTCAGAGCATTACATAGTTATAATATTATTATTATCCCGATAATTTGCGCTTATCACTGCTTCATGTCATCAACAAGATAAGTTAAACATGTGATAGTAATTTATGCGTCATGTCAGATTTTATGTCGATTACGAATTGTGACATTGTTCGTAAATATTTAATGAATAGAATTTGAGTTTGTTGCTGTCGTCCGAAAGGACTTTTATAATTGGGTCATAATAAAAGTTGTAGTTTATATCATAGTTTTTAGTTATCTATATGGGTATCTTTAGACTCGTATAACAAGACTTTGTCATAGACAATTAGCCTTCTTTCTTGAGCCTATCTTCAGTAGCTTTCGCCTCTTGAAAATAAGTTTTTACTGGTGGTAGAGCTCTTGTGAATGAGCTCGAGGGCGGCAGCACCACCGTCTCACCTTTAACCTACTGCCAAATAGTAGTGCTTCCATTACTGTGTTCCGGTTTGGTGGTGAGATCAGGCCATGAAATTACTGGCACATGAGGCATAACACCGTAGTCCTCGGCTGCAGCGACGCATCTATAATCTGATTTTGTAGATTGTTGATGTCCATGGGCTGTACTCCACTTACCATCAGGTGGACTACACGTGCGTTCGCTGTGGGCGTAGTATAAAAAAAAAAAAATGTTTTTAAAACGGGGAAAATTTGCAATTTTTATTAAAGAGGTAAAGTAAATTTTAGTGGTATGTGGGCTTGTTGCTATTCTTTCCGTGATACCAAAAGGTACGATTTCTTATTTCTATACGTTTACTTACCTAGTTTATTTTATTCGATCATTACTACTGAATGAGGCAGTTTGGAGGTGGCAATATCGGTTTTCGCAAATTTTTGGCCGTATTATATTTTACATAGAAGATTATTATTTTACTGCAATTTAACTGTTACCCAGATTTCATTACGTCTGACAATCATGTAAGATTACATAAACATTAATCTACATTTACTTCTCTTCAGTATATTTTATTTCAACATCCATATTATAAGTTCAAATATCACCAACATAGTTCAGTTCTTTATCTAAATCTGCACACCCAAACAGGTAGTTTGTAATTATTCCAGCATTGCAAACATTTTGACCGCTGTTACGGTCCGTCATTTGTAACATGCCAGAGTAACAAAGTTTCTGCATCAAATGCTTCCTACGCGCGGAGTTGATATGTGGGTGCTCTACGCCTCTGCTATGCCCTTTTGAGTAATAGGCGTGATGTTTGTTAAGTATTATCTTTGTTGTTACGTAGAATAGAATAGAATAGAATAGAATAGAATAGAATAGAATCTTTATTTGCAGTAAAATGTGGTAGGTACATTAGATGTTACAAATACGATTAGCGATCAACACATCTTTGTCTAGTAATATTGACATACAAATAGTAATGTTACAATAATTGTTAAAACCAAGTCAATTATAGCATCAGTCACAACTATACATTTATTATTCATCATGAATTTTAATTCACTGGGTCATTAATTAATTTATTATAAATCCAACTTATACAATATTATTAAACTTTACTATGTCATTAACACAGGTACATAATTATATTACAATCGGTGAATTAATTGAATTATACAATATATTAAAATTTAATACTACTAAAATTCATCAAATTTATTCTTTTATATACTATTTATAAAATTCCTCAACAGTATAAAAACATTTATCCATTAACCAAACCTTCAGCTTTCTGTGAAACATAGAAATTGGGAGTTGCTTCAGGTCATGTGGAATAGCATTATAAATACGACCACACATCACAAAGCAGTTCTTCTGGTAAAGGGTTGTTTTTGGAACTCGCGGTAAGACGATTCTATCCGGATTTCAAGTGTTTCTCGGATATATCTCCTTAGCTGTCGTGAAAAAATACGGATGTTGTTTTACAAATTTTGCGGCTTCATAAGCTGCAAGGAAGCGTTAATATGTTCAGTTTCTTAAAGAGGGGTTTACACGAATGCCATGGTGCTGCACCACACATAGCTCTGACAGTTTTTTTTTGTGCAATAAAAGCTCTATACGCGTCTGTAGAGTTACACCATAGTATTAAGCCGTAGTTCAATACAGATGCGACGTACCCGTGATATGCCATCATGACTGTTTCAGTGGATGATGTTTTTTTTAATTTTGCTAAGACATATACAAATTTATTAAGTTTATTGCAAACCTTTTCCACATGTCCCTTCCAGTTTAAGTTTTTGTCGATTATTATACCCAAAAATTGTGTTGTGTTTACCTCTGTTAAATTATCATTCAAATATTTAATGTCCAGGTTTTGAAGCTTGCGACCATAATTACCAAATTGTATGTATTGCGTTTTCGTCAAATTTACTTGCAAGTTATTATCATTAAGCCATTTCATTATTGAATTGATTGAATAATTGATGTCAGTAGTATCTATAATTAATGTCGGAATAATTAGAAATTACAGTAAGAGAAATGTCATCAGCGAATAAAATACAAGGATTGTTGGTAACACTAGGCAGATCGTTGATATAAATCAAGAACAATAAGGGCCCTAGAATGCTACCTTGAGGCACCCCAGAACGATTTACCCTGTACGAAGACCTGTGTGCCTTTATTTCTCTTTCTGCATTCATATTCATGATTTCTACGCATTGTTCCCTGTTTTTCAAGTACGATTCCAACCATTTGTGGACAGGACCTCGAATGCCGTACTTTTCTATTTTATTTAAAAGTAAATTGTGGGCAACTAAATCAAATGCACTTTTCATATCGAAGAATATACAAGTCGTTTGCTTATTACTATCGAGACTTTCCGATATTCTAGTAATTAGGTTGAAGCAAGCTAGAGTTGTTGATTTGCCCTTCTGAAACCCGTATTGTTCATTTCTCAATATTTCATGTTTTGTAACAAATTCATAGATACGCTTATGCATAGCTACTTCAAAGACTTTTGAAATAATGGGAATTAGTGTTATAGGTCTGTAATTACCTAAAACAGATTTGTCACCCTTTTTGTACAGTGGTTTTACTATTGACTTTTTTAGAAGACTAGGAAACTGACCTTCGCTGAATGAAAGATTTATCAGGTATGTTAAAACAGGAGTTAGTTCAATCGCACAATCCTTTAAAATTTTAGTGCTGAACTCGTCATACCCCACTGAGTTTGTATTATTCAGCGATTGTATAATTCTGAAGACTTCTGGACAGTCACACGGTTTAAGATACATACTGTTAGATATACTAGATATGTTATTATAATTCGAGACCTGATTATACGTGTGGTTTTGTTTCTGGTGGGAATCTATAAAATGATCATTGAAGGCGTCCGCTATTTCCAACGGGCTTGTAAGAAGAGAGCCACTTTTGTTTATTTCGCATATGAAATCTGTTGGTTGTTTCCCTTCAGATTCCTTTTTTATTAACTGCCATGATGCTCTACAGATGTTATTACAGTTGCTAAGCTTAGTGTGATTATAGTTTTTCATAGATTTAAAGATACATTTGCGTAATAAATTGGAATATGACTTGAATTTAAATCTTTGTTTTTCAGACTTTTGTTTGTAATATTTCAGTCGTAGTAGACGCTTAGTTTTGCAACTTATTCTAAGACCTTTTGTTATCCAAGCTCCTTGTTTGGGCTTATGAGAGATACGTCGTTTAAAAATAGGAAAACATAGATTAAAAAATAATTGGAGCAGCGTATATTTGTACAATTGTGGATTGCGTGAAGGCGTGCAATAGCGTGGTTAACGGCATAAAGCAACATTGGGGCAGTTCATAAATTTCCTTTCTGGGGACTTAATTGTTAAATTCTTATTATCAATTTCAGTAAAATTTCCACCGTTTGCACATAATTTTATATATTTTATAGGTCAAGCTTTGGCTGCTCAATGCCGGTGGTCTGACGGTCAGCGCTGATATTATGGAATCTTGATAAAACGTGCGTTCACATTAACCGACCGCGTGTTCGACTTTAGTGTGTAAACGTGCGTTCTGTCGGAGTTTCATAACGTGAACACTGACTGCCAGACCACCAGCAGTTCAGAAAGAGCCATGATTTTTCGAAGAATCCCCGTACCATTAATAATTATGATTATAACGTTTTTGAGGAATATATATATATATATATTCCTCAAAAACGTCGATTGATCGTACTTTAAAATGTCGATATATCGATACTACGGAACGAAACAAGCCTATACCAGAAACAGTTGATGTTCAGATAGCTTTTTTTATTATAATAGAACTCATTTAAAATTAAGTATTAGTTTCTAAAATCCCAACTTGGGTTAAATACTTTGCTGTTACCGCTTGAAACTTCTTTGAAAGAACGTTTTCAATTAATTTATCCTTAATCTAATCTCCATTTACAAATTCATAAATACCCATTTAAGCGGCGGCGGCGATAAAATATTTCTATGAGGGTAGGTGCTAAATAAAACACAAAAGTTATTAAAACTTTTTAAGAATGTTTGTACCAAAAATAGCTTGATGAAAATAATCTCTTAAATTCGGTTGAGATAAGATAATAAACTTTATTATAAGAGATTTTTTGCTGTCAGAGATTATTTTAATCTTTGTCGAAAAATTCAGTCTTTGTCCTAGAATGAACGCTGAAATACTATTTTTGTCGTATCTGCCTTACAGTTGTTAATCTCTCTGACAATGTCTTTTACAACCTAACCCACATAAATGCATGGTTCCGTAAAGATAAACGTGTTACCTGTCAAGTGTAGAACCTCCGACATTACCGCATGACCTCTGAAACCCACACCACACTTCCAAATTTTAGCATCTATACGTAATATTAAATTGTGAATTTTCCATGACTAATGAGTACATAGGAGATATTTAAGAAAAAATATAAGATGGGTCTATGACATAAGTAAAAACCAAATCACATTTTTTTAAATATTTTTGTCTGTCTGTCTGTATGCTTGTACGCGCATCACGCACAAAACGATGTAATTAATATAGGTATATTACTTTTACCTCGCTATTTGGTAATTATTAAAAATCACCGGTAATTATTAATACTTTTCAATTTATCACTATTATCTTTATATATACATTAACATTTGTACTTGTAAATAAAGTTTTTTAATGCATCGCTGTACAATTGTAGCCACGTAAGTTTTGCATGACCAATGCATCAGAGCGTCGTGCACTTAGCCGCAGGCTAGGCGGGGCAATGGCATAACTCATAATTGCCCGCTTTCGACTTCGCAACAGTATTTAAAAAGTTTTAATGAAATCTTTTTGCTACAGTTTGTCTCTTAGGTCTGGCGAGTAATAAACAAGGGTTTTAATTAATGTAAATGAGAACAAATGTAAGTAGTGATGCTTAATTTAAAAAGTCACGACATCATTAAAATGCTGATTCAGATCTGTACTTATGTTTCCAAACAGTTAAAAAGAAAAGAGTCAGGTGAGACTCGAATTCAAAACCTTTGGAATACTGTTCCAACATGCTACCTGATTCGCCACCAACTCCCGTCAAATGACGTGTTCAATATAGTTGATAAATTAAATCCAGATAATTCATGGAAGTATTCAATTCTTTAAAAAAATATACTTACCGTTGTAACAATCTTAATACAAACTGTATTCAGAAACATTCTCGAGAAAGATTATCGTTATTTAAGTAATAATATAGGTATAAAGAAATGTTAAATGTAGGTATAATTATTTTATCCAGCCATGTATCAAAAGTGAAAATCTTGAATACTTTCTGGTTCATAAATCACACAATCTCATTAATTTTTCGTTATGTTGTAACAACACAGTAGCTCTGTGTTTGAGATTCATAAAAAATATTGTAATTGTTTTTTTGTTTTGTGAGATAGTATTACTAGGTGTTTTTTTATACACTAGCTTTTATTCAAGTTATGAAATACGGGTGTTACTCACTTAATGTTGGTCTATTTAGTCGAACGCTGCCCGCAGTGCAAGACTGGCTGCGACTCAGGCGCGACGTATCGCACTCTTTTGATAATGCCTAGACGTATAGGCGAAACCGCGGTCGACTAAATAGACCAACATTACGTGAGTAACACCCGTATTTCATAATTTGAATAATGTTACAAACTCACGTCAGTTTTAATAAAAATACACTAGCTTTTGCACGCTCCACGTCATCCGCGTGGAGTTTGTTATATTTTCTAGTAGCCGCTCCCGTGCTCCGACCCGCGTTAAAACTTACTAAATAACCGACTGATATTAAAATATTCAAATATTCTCTTACTCTCATTGAATATTTGAAAGGGACATAGATATTGAAAACTGTAGCTCTGTTTAACTGTAGATTAAGAAGTTTGGTAATATTAGGGTAAGAGCTCCAGTAACCAATGAAACAGCGTTAATAAATCATCTTGACACGTATTACTTTGCACCTTCAATGTTGGTGTATTTACGCCAGACTTCATACTTACTTCAATATTCGAAATTAACTCACCGCTTAACGTTAGGTTACCGATCAACCAATACATTTCCTTTATAAGATAATATAATTAACATTTCTTAATCATATTAAATGTAGCTTATGTCAAGTATCGATTATGTTAAGGGTTATTGAAACTAACGATTATGACACATTGTTGGCGCCACTCACGCCATTCAGATTGCCTGTGTCAACGCTCCCCTAAACGTAATAGGCCAAAAAGCCAGTCCCTTAAGTCACTTTGACAGATGCTTGATAACTGTCAAAGTCAATTCTTATGATATAAAGTTTGCAATCTTCAACCAAAATCCTAATTATGGTATGGTATGGTAATTATTACTTATTTTATGCAAATAATAAATTTTAGGCAAATAATAGTTATGATATGACTAATAAGTAGATATGACAAGCTTTTTTTGTATAAATGATTATAGTGCAAGTAAATATTATGAGCTGGGACGATTATGAAAACAAAGGTAGTACAAATGATTTTATGAAAACCAAGATAATACCTAAGACCCTTAGGGTTGTAAAAGCAAATTGCATGCATCAAAAGGTGAAATAATACTGAAGTATTTCAAAATACAGAATGTCACTGCTAGCCATTGACGTATAAAGTAAGGACACGGCTAACGCGCGATAAATGAACTGAACCTTTTTGGAGTCAATCAGACTACAAAAAGCGTGTAGTGAAATTGTCTGTGGTTGGCTGCCTCCGTGAGCGGTCAAACACGACAAAATGCCTAATTGTGCACTGAAAAGTTGTACGAACTACCAAATTAAACATAACAAAAAAGATTATGCTATTACATATCACCGGTAAGTCACAAACATCTTATTATATCCACCTCTTTACATTATTTTATCAATTTTATTTGCTAAAATTTTTCGTTCCGACGCCATATTCCTTAATCGTGAATGACTTTGGAACTGCGCAACTGCGCTTAGTTGAACTATGCCGCGGGCGTTCAAGAGAGTATTTTTGGTAATTTAAAAAAGTATTTGTTATGAATTGTCACATGGTAGTTCAATGCAGATGGCGTTACTGATCCTGCTATTCATAATGTCAAATTTGAAGGGCAATTTGTTCGGACAAGCCATTTCTATAGTATATATTTCTATGCTGCTAGCAATAATGTGCTAAAGAGCTATAATTAGGGTTGCCAGCCATATTTTAGCACAAAAATAAAAATAAGTAAATGAAAATACTAATTTCCAACCTTTACTGCGATGCGGAAAACATAATATGGATGCTTACCTATTTAACGATACATATAAGTTAAAACGAATGAAGAAAACAATTTATAATTACTGAATATAGTGTTAAATGTCAAATTTCATGTCAGATGTGAGGATATTTTTTTTTAAAGAGAATTACAGTTGACATATGGCAACATATACTTAAAAATGCATCTGACAGCGTAAGAAATGTAAAAAATATTTAAATATTTCTTATTAACTCTGTCCTACCACTTCAGCTTTCACTGAAAGAGTTTTTTCAGAGAAATAGAGCGTCAATAATTTTCAATGTGTTTATTTAATTAAATTTTGATTAACAAACAAGCTTTTAAAAAAGCACACAAATACGTTTTTAAGGCACATCAAAGTTTAAAAAGACTTTTCTATATTCTTAATTTCTTTCCTGGCACAATTGGCTACCCTAGCTGTGAGGTTCTTCAGGAAGTTCAAAATGAATTAAACAAGAGCTGCAAACTTATTGCCAGCTTTTCTATATAAAATTTAAGGTGTTAACTGTGGCACTTTCCAAAGTATTTGGTTTTATCATCAAAATTGTGGCTGTTGTGCTCATGATTAATGGTTTTAATAAACTTTACGCTTAACAAAATTAAATGTTTCCTTTCATATTCCCTTGGAACTGAAATCTTAAAAACAATTTAAATTTTTCTTAACTAGTTTGTTGTTTTTCTAAATAAGTTAATATAATATGTATGAGCTTATTTAACATGAGTTAATTCATTTTTTTAACAACGCCTGAACTAGGAATAACTTCTGTGCCGCTGAGTGTTCACAAACACACATTTAACACACACAAATTACACACAGAGTTAGAACAAATGTTTGCAGATCGAACAAAGATTTGTATATATGTTATAATATGCTTTAGAAATTACAAAAACACTATTATCAATAATAATATAAAACAAATATATAATCTCTAGAATTGAGAGCTATTTTTTTTTCGGTTAACAAATAAGCACTAAATTAATTAAAACGTGATAGTGAATTATTATGTAAAGTAAATTGATTTATTTATGTAAAAAACACATAGTATATATTTCTAAAGAAACAAAAAATACTTTACAAAATTAAAAGGATGCCAAAATTTTACAAAAATGATGCCCTATTCCGTTAAGACTAGCATAAAGCCGGGTGTTGCAAAAATGCCGAGCCTTTAAGGAAAGCTCAGCTTAAGCGTAGTCGGGTGAGATTCCAGAGAATCACTTTATTTTACCACGAAACTGTGCTAGGTATCTCACTAACGAATTCAATTACTGGCGACAAAGAGTAAAAATGTTCCGCCCTGCTTTGAAAGCGAGGAAAATGAAATTGAGTTAACTACGGATACTTACTTAGATACAGTTGTGGTAGTTGTGTCATCAATAGCTGCTACATTTTTAAATGCATGTATTCATAATCGCCTGTTTACTGTTGTAAGCCGATAAATTATATATTGTAATTGTTTTTTTCAAATCGAAATACAATTGATTATTTTAGACGCAATAAATATAACAATTACTTTGTAATCAAAAGCATAAAATCTTGTAAGCCTTTTTTACCTGAAAGCCTTTAAAAGGGCTCGTAAACAAGGAATCTACCTACTACTTACATTAACGTAGACTGACCACATCTGGTTGGAATTCATTCTTACCTGTAACAAAATCAAATATTTAATAATTATGCTACACATTACTTTCTTTGAGCCCTGAAAGCAATTAATTAGTGGCATCTCACGTTCACAGTCCAAAACAGTTCTACAAGGCACAGTTACTAATATGCATTCAGTGCAAGAACAAGATTTTGGGAACTAGTTTCTTAAATGATACACAAGTTAAGATAAAATTAAAAGATAAATTTGGATTTTTTACAATAGATAGAATGCCAGTAGCAATTACACTATCCAATGATCCCAATGACAAAGCCAAATACACACATTCACTTACACAAGCACACCTAGTCTCAGAACAAATAATTGCGAATCACACAAAGATTTGTCCTATGTTGGGATCGAACCCACAACACCATTGCAGTGGAGAGTGCCGAAGCTATTGCTCAAACCACTACACCACGCGTGCAGATAAAGATTGAGGTAGGTAAATTAATTATTACTCATTTAATTAATTATACAAGAGTCTAAAATTACTTATAACTTTTGTTTACGCTCAAAAATATTCCTATAGACTTAAAAGTTGTAGTCTAAACGACCGGGCTGACAAGTTTCGCCTACTTATTTTCAATTTGTATTGCTACTTACTTACTTTGTGGGGTCATTGGAAATTGTTTATCAACATAAATAAGAGTTACTGACAGTTGTCGACATTAATAATACTTCCAATTTAGATGAGAAATCTGCCCATTGAACATTATTTACATTCCACAATGTGACATTCTGAGATTAGCTCCATGATTTATTTTGCAAAATTAATCATTGTATCATTACGGGTTATACAAAATTGTTAAAATGAAATACGTAAACACAACATAACTATGTTTTTAAACTATCGCGATTTGAGAACATTTTTTAAAAAATTAGACACAGGTCGCGTAATTAGGTATTATAAATGTAAATAAAAACCTATGCTCGACGTTTTAAAATGACTTGCATCATTCGTAGTCACGAGCCAACTGGTGAAGCTCAGCGTCGTCTCCGTGAAGCGCGGATATTGTCCACTAAACTCACCCGTGACCGATTTTTTTAAAAGTTAATTAATTAACTTAATTTCAAAAGTGTTCTATCATAACTTGCTCACAAAGGACTCAACAATCCAAATAGATAACACACAGTATTATAATTCATAGCTCAGAACACACATTACTTTTATTTCACGACACATGTCATGTCTGAGGAGATTAATTCCTCAGCAAAAAGGCCCCGAGATCTAAATGAGTTTTCATTTACCTTTGTCATCTAGGGACACAAATGAGAGCAAGGTGGGTGTGTATTATTACAAAGTAGTACAAAGATGTAAAAGGTTCACTCGCTACTTTGACAATTAGTAGGTACCTGATAATTGTACGTTATGTTCCGTGTAGTTTTAGTGTAGAACTTTGAAGGTATTTAAATAAAAGAAATTTCGAAATAAAACCCTTCAACTTTCATAAACCTAAAAAAGAACTTATGAGTTCTATTTCTTATTCTTTCGTCCCCATTCACCTCTGGACTACAAGAGAAAGGGCACTCCGGCATAACGTGATGGATATTCCACAAATATGCACGAAGCATAACATTGCTTTAAGCGAACTGCCAAAGAGTGGAACCATCTGCCCGAGTCTGTGTTTCCGCACGAGTACAATTTAGGTCTCTTCAAAGTAAATATAATACAAGCGTAAACTACCATTAACCATTAGGTTAGACCATGGTCGAAGTCTTAAAATTGAATACTTACATTATTAAAAGGATAAATAATAATCGAACTAAAGTTATATCAGACTAGCTTCCGTTTGCGGATCACCTGCGTGGTACGTCAATAAAAAATATTTCTGTGGTCATAAACTATCTTCATACCAATTTTTATTATTATTGGTCCAGTAGTTTCGAAGATTTTTGAGTACGAACAAACAAAAAACCTTTCCTCTTTGTAAAATAAGTATAGATTTTTACCTGACTACGTTGTAGTATGAGCAGAGAAACTTATAGCTACGATTGCAACTTGCTACGGTGACGTAGCACATACCTACGAGATATTTCCAAGAAGAACTCATTCCATTTGTCACCTAATTGCTGTATTATTTTCATAAAAAAATTCACAAATTGAAAAAAAATTGTGATGGCTAATAAACTAAAAGAGACAAAAACATGAATAATACAATTGATAAAACTTTTACACAAGCAAGTGGATTTTTATGTTAAAATGTTTGCACTGTTTGAGTATGACATACGTACATGTCAAAATACTGCATTAAATACACGACTAAGTTATAAGCTTTACATTCACCCAACTATTTAGTCACTGTTCGCTAACATGCAGAAGTTTGTACCTAATAGCTTAGTTGACATTATATATAGCCAACTAGCTTTATCAGGAGTTTAGTTAACAGCCTAGGCCGTTAACTTACTGCTGTCATCCAATGAAATAGCTGAATAACAACCAGCCAATTCATTGAGCGCAACGTTTAACCAGATGACTTAACGTCGTGTAGTTATTTAGTTAAATTGAAGAATTGTCACTGTTGCCGGTAGTTTATTTTGTCAATCTAGTCCTTGGCCAGAATTTTGATTCTGGCACTCGTTGACTACTGCCGCGGCATGCTCGCTACGCTCGTGCGTTGTTGGTCGCAATCAAATTTAACCTAACCTACTTATAAAACCAAAACTTAAAAACCTTTACCTTTATGTAATATTAAAGTTGAAAAATTAAGAATCCAGCAGGACTCGAACCTGCACCTCTTGGGTATACGCCCCAAGTGCTTTGCCAATTCAGCTATGGATTCGTATGCTGCCGGACTCGAAATTTCTCAACTCTTTTTGTGCCAGCTTTTAGCTAGACGAACCTTATTTGGTTTTAGCGCCATCTATGTGATGTAATAAGTACTATTCACATACTGTAAGTTTGAATTAAGATCAATACTGTTACAGTCAAGAGATGACGCATTTTTTATCAAATACTGTAATATTTTAAAGCAAATTTTAGCTTTGCTATGCATTTATTTTATGTAATATTAAAGTTGAAAAATTAAGAATCCAGCAGGACTCGAACCTGCACCTCTTGGGTATACGCCCCAAGTGCTTTGCCAATTCAGCTATGGATTCGTATGCTGCCGGACTCGAAATTTCTCAACTCTTTTTGTGCCAGCTTTTAGCTAGACGAACCTTATTTGGTTTTAGCGCCATCTATGTGATGTAATAAGTACTATTCACATACTGTAAGTTTGAATTAAGATCAATACTGTTACAGTCAAGAGATGACGCATTTTTTATCAAATACTGTAATATTTTAAAGCAAATTTTAGCTTTGCTATGCATTTATTTTATGTAATATTAAAGTTGAAAAATTAAGAATCCAGCAGGACTCGAACCTGCACCTCTTGGGTATACGCCCCAAGTGCTTTGCCATTTAAAACCAAATAAGGTTCGTCTAGCTAAAAGCTGGCACAAAAAGAGTTGAGAAATTTCGAGTCCGGCAGCATACGAATCCATAGCTGAATTGGCAAAGCACTTGGGGCGTATACCCAAGAGGTGCAGGTTCGAGTCCTGCTGGATTCTTAATTTTTCAACTTTAATATTACATAAAATAAATGCATAGCAAAGCTAAAATTTGCTTTAAAATATTACAGTATTTGATAAAAAATGCGTCATCTCTTGACTGTAACAGTATTGATCTTAATTCAAACTTACAGTATGTGAATAGTACTTATTACATCACATAGATGGCGCTAAAACCAAATAAGGTTCGTCTAGCTAAAAGCTGGCACAAAAAGAGTTGAGAAATTTCGAGTCCGGCAGCATACGAATCCATAGCTGAATTGGCAAAGCACTTGGGGCGTATACCCAAGAGGTGCAGGTTCGAGTCCTGCTGGATTCTTAATTTTTCAACTTTAATATTACATAAAATAAATGCATAGCAAAGCTAAAATTTGCTTTAAAATATTACAGTATTTGATAAAAAATGCGTCATCTCTTGACTGTAACAGTATTGATCTTAATTCAAACTTACAGTATGTGAATAGTACTTATTACATCACATAGATGGCGCTAAAACCAAATAAGGTTCGTCTAGCTAAAAGCTGGCACAAAAAGAGTTGAGAAATTTCGAGTCCGGCAGCATACGAATCCATAGCTGAATTGGCAAAGCACTTGGGGCGTATACCCAAGAGGTGCAGGTTCGAGTCCTGCTGGATTCTTAATTTTTCAACTTTAATATTACATAAAATAAATGCATAGCAAAGCTAAAATTTGCTTTAAAATATTACAGTATTTGATAAAAAATGCGTCATCTCTTGACTGTAACAGTATTGATCTTAATTCAAACTTACAGTATGTGAATAGTACTTATTACATCACATAGATGGCGCTAAAACCAAATAAGGTTCGTCTAGCTAAAAGCTGGCACAAAAAGAGTTGAGAAATTTCGAGTCCGGCAGCATACGAATCCATAGCTGAATTGGCAAAGCACTTGGGGCGTATACCCAAGAGGTGCAGGTTCGAGTCCTGCTGGATTCTTAATTTTTCAACTTTAATATTACATAAAATAAATGCATAGCAAAGCTAAAATTTGCTTTAAAATATTACAGTATTTGATAAAAAATGCGTCATCTCTTGACTGTAACAGTATTGATCTTAATTCAAACTTACAGTATGTGAATAGTACTTATTACATCACATAGATGGCGCTAAAACCAAATAAGGTTCGTCTAGCTAAAAGCTGGCACAAAAAGAGTTGAGAAATTTCGAGTCCGGCAGCATACGAATCCATAGCTGAATTGGCAAAGCACTTGGGGCGTATACCCAAGAGGTGCAGGTTCGAGTCCTGCTGGATTCTTAATTTTTCAACTTTAATATTACATAAAATAAATGCATAGCAAAGCTAAAATTTGCTTTAAAATATTACAGTATTTGATAAAAAATGCGTCATCTCTTGACTGTAACAGTATTGATCTTAATTCAAACTTACAGTATGTGAATAGTACTTATTACATCACATAGATGGCGCTAAAACCAAATAAGGTTCGTCTAGCTAAAAGCTGGCACAAAAAGAGTTGAGAAATTTCGAGTCCGGCAGCATACGAATCCATAGCTGAATTGGCAAAGCACTTGGGGCGTATACCCAAGAGGTGCAGGTTCGAGTCCTGCTGGATTCTTAATTTTTCAACTTTAATATTACATAAAATAAATGCATAGCAAAGCTAAAATTTGCTTTAAAATATTACAGTATTTGATAAAAAATGCGTCATCTCTTGACTGTAACAGTATTGATCTTAATTCAAACTTACAGTATGTGAATAGTACTTATTACATCACATAGATGGCGCTAAAACCAAATAAGGTTCGTCTAGCTAAAAGCTGGCACAAAAAGAGTTGAGAAATTTCGAGTCCGGCAGCATACGAATCCATAGCTGAATTGGCAAAGCACTTGGGGCGTATACCCAAGAGGTGCAGGTTCGAGTCCTGCTGGATTCTTAATTTTTCAACTTTAATATTACATAAAATAAATGCATAGCAAAGCTAAAATTTGCTTTAAAATATTACAGTATTTGATAAAAAATGCGTCATCTCTTGACTGTAACAGTATTGATCTTAATTCAAACTTACAGTATGTGAATAGTACTTATTACATCACATAGATGGCGCTAAAACCAAATAAGGTTCGTCTAGCTAAAAGCTGGCACAAAAAGAGTTGAGAAATTTCGAGTCCGGCAGCATACGAATCCATAGCTGAATTGGCAAAGCACTTGGGGCGTATACCCAAGAGGTGCAGGTTCGAGTCCTGCTGGATTCTTAATTTTTCAACTTTAATATTACATAAAATAAATGCATAGCAAAGCTAAAATTTGCTTTAAAATATTACAGTATTTGATAAAAAATGCGTCATCTCTTGACTGTAACAGTATTGATCTTAATTCAAACTTACAGTATGTGAATAGTACTTATTACATCACATAGATGGCGCTAAAACCAAATAAGGTTCGTCTAGCTAAAAGCTGGCACAAAAAGAGTTGAGAAATTTCGAGTCCGGCAGCATACGAATCCATAGCTGAATTGGCAAAGCACTTGGGGCGTATACCCAAGAGGTGCAGATTCGAGTCCTGCTGGATTCTTAATTTTTCAACTTTAATATTACATAAAATAAATGCATAGCAAAGCTAAAATTTGCTTTAAAATATTACAGTATTTGATAAAAAATGCGTCATCTCTTGACTGTAACAGTATTGATCTTAATTCAAACTTACAGTATGTGAATAGTACTTATTACATCACATAGATGGCGCTAAAACCAAATAAGGTTCGTCTAGCTAAAAGCTGGCACAAAAAGAGTTGAGAAATTTCGAGTCCGGCAGCATACAAATCCATAGCTGAATTGGCAAAGCACTTGGGGCGTATACCCAAGAGGTGCAGGTTCGAGTCCTGCTGGATTCTTAATTTTTCAACTTTAATATTACATAAAATAAATGCATAGCAAAGCTAAAATTTGCTTTAAAATATTACAGTATTTGATAAAAAATGCGTCATCTCTTGACTGTAACAGTATTGATCTTAATTCAAACTTACAGTATGTGAATAGTACTTATTACATCACATAGATGGCGCTAAAACCAAATAAGGTTCGTCTAGCTAAAAGCTGGCACAAAAAGAGTTGAGAAATTTCGAGTCCGGCAGCATACGAATCCATAGCTGAATTGGCAAAGCACTTGGGGCGTATACCCAAGAGGTGCAGGTTCGAGTCCTGCTGGATTCTTAATTTTTCAACTTTAATATTACATAAAATAAATGCATAGCAAAGCTAAAATTTGCTTTAAAATATTACAGTATTTGATAAAAAATGCGTCATCTCTTGACTGTAACAGTATTGATCTTAATTCAAACTTACAGTATGTGAATAGTACTTATTACATCACATAGATGGCGCTAAAACCAAATAAGGTTCGTCTAGCTAAAAGCTGGCACAAAAAGAGTTGAGAAATTTCGAGTCCGGCAGCATACGAATCCATAGCTGAATTGGCAAAGCACTTGGGGCGTATACCCAAGAGGTGCAGGTTCGAGTCCTGCTGGATTCTTAATTTTTCAACTTTAATATTACATAAAATAAATGCATAGCAAAGCTAAAATTTGCTTTAAAATATTACAGTATTTGATAAAAAATGCGTCATCTCTTGACTGTAACAGTATTGATCTTAATTCAAACTTACAGTATGTGAATAGTACTTATTACATCACATAGATGGCGCTAAAACCAAATAAGGTTCGTCTAGCTAAAAGCTGGCACAAAAAGAGTTGAGAAATTTCGAGTCCGGCAGCATACGAATCCATAGCTGAATTGGCAAAGCACTTGGGGCGTATACCCAAGAGGTGCAGGTTCGAGTCCTGCTGGATTCTTAATTTTTCAACTTTAATATTACATAAAATAAATGCATAGCAAAGCTAAAATTTGCTTTAAAATATTACAGTATTTGATAAAAAATGCGTCATCTCTTGACTGTAACAGTATTGATCTTAATTCAAACTTACAGTATGTGAATAGTACTTATTACATCACATAGATGGCGCTAAAACCAAATAAGGTTCGTCTAGCTAAAAGCTGGCACAAAAAGAGTTGAGAAATTTCGAGTCCGGCAGCATACGAATCCATAGCTGAATTGGCAAAGCACTTGGGGCGTATACCCAAGAGGTGCAGGTTCGAGTCCTGCTGGATTCTTAATTTTTCAACTTTAATATTACATAAAATAAATGCATAGCAAAGCTAAAATTTGCTTTAAAATATTACAGTATTTGATAAAAAATGCGTCATCTCTTGACTGTAACAGTATTGATCTTAATTCAAACTTACAGTATGTGAATAGTACTTATTACATCACATAGATGGCGCTAAAACCAAATAAGGTTCGTCTAGCTAAAAGCTGGCACAAAAAGAGTTGAGAAATTTCGAGTCCGGCAGCATACGAATCCATAGCTGAATTGGCAAAGCACTTGGGGCGTATACCCAAGAGGTGCAGGTTCGAGTCCTGCTGGATTCTTAATTTTTCAACTTTAATATTACATAAAATAAATGCATAGCAAAGCTAAAATTTGCTTTAAAATATTACAGTACCTTTACCTTTCTCTATTGCTTGATTGATCAGAAAGACAGTTATGAATAATTTACGATATATTACATTCACCATAACATATATATATATATAAGATTATATAAACGAATTTTAATGAGATAATTACAAGTAGATCTACAATAAAAAAAAACTGTATTAAATTTCAATCACTTGGCTGAGGTCTCGCTTAGTCATTACCAACGGGCTAACTTTCAACACGTCAATTCGTTAAACGTTAAGTGATTGAAGTTTAACTACCTGTGTTCAAGCCAAGTACATATACTTTTTGTATAATTAATTTACTGATATAACTTTCATAATATTATTTGGTTTAGTCGATTAACATTATCACATCACTAAGTTATTTGAGGTGGCTACACTTTATTTTGTCTCTTCCCTTTTCTAACGTACCTACGTGCGTGGGCACACGTTAGTGTTTCTGTAATTTTAATTTTATAGAAAATATATAGTTTTCTTTACAAAATAATATTCACGCTGTTTCAATTCCAAACAATCTGCCTAGTGATTTAATTGTATGCCGGCGTTTAATGAGCGGCCTAGGCGTTCAATTGACTGGCTTATTTAAGTAGATAGCTGCGACGTATATAATTATCTAATTTTGAAACTGACTGCCTCGTTAGCGAATGCGGCCTCTCACCGCGAGGTATGAAATTCGATTACCGGGTCGAGCAAAAGTGTTATGATTGATTTTTTCGTTAGTTAATTCTTAATAACATCACAAAATTGGCCTCGTGCCCGGTGGATGACGGTAGGCTCATCCGCTATTACATAGGATTTAATCATAACAGTTGAAATGCTTTTAGGTTGCGTTCCGGACACTACCAATCGGCAAAGTTTGCATACCCAATGAAAAAGACAGACTCGCCACATTGCGATAGTTGTGAAAAAATGGAGGATGTACAACATTTGCTGATGGAATGTATCAGGAACGAAGAAGAGAGGCAAAATTTTGTTAATAAAATTAAAATAAATACAAAAGATGTAGGGTGGATCCAATCCATCTTGGCTGATCCTTGTTCTACAATTGCTATGAAATTGTGTAGATTAGTAACATTTGCTTTGTAGTTAAGTTTTATGGATTAAGGTTATCTTAATAAGTGTTTAGTAGGATGGGTATAGGTACGATGGGGTTGACGTATCCGGGAGGATAAAAACCTCATATTTTAAAATAATAAAGATAAAAAAAAAAAAAAAAACAGTGGAAATGTGGATGTTATATGCCACTGTCACACCGTTCTGGATAATATAGGCGTGATGTAACTCAATATATTTTTAAAGAATAACGTGTTAAACACGACACTCACCTAATTTATTGTTGCCACAATAATTACCTACCCAATAATTAATAACCGCAGACATGAACAAATTGTACATAACAGACATAATGAGTGTGGTAACAATAAAGACTTTTAATATTTATACATTATTTCGTTAAACATGCCTCGATGGTTTAGGGTTTAGCATATGAGCCTATCACCGCGAGGTCTCGGGTTCGATTCCCCGGTCAGGAATTGTGCCCCGTGGATGGCGATAGGCCTATGGGACCTAAACATAACAGGTGGAATGTGGGTTTTGTACACCTCTGCCTAACCCTTCTGGGAAATATAGGCGTTATGTTATGTTTATTAAACATTACGAGTGTGTAGTGGTAACCGTTAGTGTTTTGTGCTGGCGAATTTACGAAAATTTGATTAAATGCGGTAAAGTGCCAAATCATAGAATTAACTTACATCACTTTTGACCTTTGTCCTTTATGCTAAAATATCCAGTTGTTATTTTTATTCATTATGACAAATAGTTTTCCAAAAAGCATACCTACCTACATATGTAATGCCTGGTATCAGTTTTATATTTTAAACTTCAGAAATATTTTCTAAAAACGGTTAAATCTGATATTGACAGACCTATGTTTGCACGGCGGTTGTGACTCGTGGGTGTCAGCGTCTATGCGAGATCTATATACCTGGCACCCCGGCAAGTCTTGTTGACGGAACACACTGGGCTTTAGTCCGTGCAACTCGAACATAACCACTGACTTTGTCCGGATCAGTGTTATGCATTTCCCAGTACAAAAAAAAAATAACAGAACATTAAAGTCCATTTACACGATACAATATTTGTATGAAAACTAAAGCTTGTTTTCATTACGATTAAAAGACAGAGATAGCAAGAAAATTGCCTCAAGAACTGGCATCGTGTAAATAGGTGTTTATATCCTAAGGGAATTTCATGGGCTGTTTCTTGGCAACACGCTGCATCTCGTCGCGTCTGTGGCCTGGACTTGGCTTCCATACAGCTGTCGTCGGTTTGATTTAGTGTTTGTCTTAGAAACTTTACGTGAGTACTTTATTTTAAGAAGAAACTGGATTATTTTTAACGATATTTTCCTTTAAATGACTTTCAAGTTTCCTAGTACTTTATCTAGATCATTTTGTTAAAATTAGGAAGAAAAATAACATTTTT
Source organism: Hypena proboscidalis (assembly GCA_905147285.1). Lineage (NCBI taxonomy): Eukaryota > Metazoa > Arthropoda > Insecta > Lepidoptera > Erebidae > Hypena > Hypena proboscidalis. The sequence goes on from LR990132.1 coordinate 8,731,729, forward strand.
CTGCCAGGAAATTCTTAGTAGTAACACAGAGTCTGGTATTATGCCCGAAAGATAGTGCTCATTTTTAATCGCTTGTGACGTAAACATAACAGGTAAAAATATGTGCATATTTTTTACCTCTGCTTTACCTAACTGAATAATATGGGCGTGGTGTTGTAATGTGTAGGCTATAAGTTATTTACTAACTAGAACGAATTCTAGTCACGTCTATAAATGAAGTGTATGTTTGAGCAAAAATATTTTAATCTTTTTAATTGTAAGTGTGTTTTTTTTTTTTTATTATTATTTTATTTATTTATTACATTTCTTTTAATTACAAAAGTAAAATAATTAAACCTATAAATAAATAATAAATAAGGTTGACTGGTAGAAAATTTATTAAACATTAAGTCCGCCTCACCATGCAAAAAGTTAATAAATAAATTACTTGTTAGGACTTAAGTTAGTCAGAAGACGTTATCTTGATCTCAGCATAACTGGACACTTTTATTATTGTACATACCCATTTATTTTTAGACCCAGCAATTACAACTGGGCATAAAAAAAAGGAATTTTGTTTCGACTAAAGACAATGAAAGAGGAAAATGTTCGGCATTCTTTTAAAAAAGCTCCGATTTAGTTGAAATACCCGAATAGCATTAGGTCTATCTTCTATCACATGGCATCTAAAATGAACTGCTGAAATCTGAGTGTTATACACTTTTGCCATAATGTTATGTGTGTTACCAAAATCTAGACAAAAAAGATAGTAAAGATACATTATTAGGTATAGAAAAGATCTTACGCAATGTGTATACTGCATACTCCATGTAGAGAAACGGGGTGTGATGTTCCTCCACCACAAAGGGTGGATCCTCCGACCAGGCTCGGTGGTATTGCCTGCCGGACAGCTGTCCAACTGTAGCGTCTTGGAAGTAGTATTTATGTATACTTGTTGTGAATACTCCGCTATCGCGATTCAGCGCACTTTGACATTTGTGACGAGTGTGTCACTTCTTGACGTTGTCAATTATAATGTGCGGGTTGTTGTTGTCAATTATAATATAACACTCCACATTGTTATTATTTTTCTTTTTTCCTTTTATTCTATTATTGTGGGCATCTATTTTGCGAACAATAAGCCAACGCTTTGTTGGATCCTAATCATTTTGCTTATTTTCTTTATTAGAGTACTATACCTATTCGCAGCTCTTATGATGAATTAAATCTGATACCCAGTCTAGGAATGTCCGTTCGTTGCCACTCTATATTAAGAAACATATTTTTTAAAATTTTTGGTGTCTTTTATAACGTGTGTTCATAATATAGAGGTTTGAAACGAAAGTAAACAAACGCCTAAAATACTTATACAGCGTTTATTTGGGACGGGTCAAAGTAAAATTATACATCAGCTCCCTACATTCATTGTATCATTAGACGCCTACCTTTGTGTAAGAGGAGGTCAAAACAAAATATCCACCCATCAAAGGACACCTCTATTACAGTATATTGAGCTCCACTATCAGGTTGTTATTAAAATAAACAACATTTATTTTCCAAGCAGTTGCCGCGTGTCGATCATTATTATGAAGTTGTTGTTACTCTAATAGTTTATTATTTGAAGGTCTTAGTATTATTACAAAGTAAATATTGTTGTTATAGTTTAATAACCGTTACTTTGCCATCGACTATTACTTTGCCATAGGGCTTTGTTTGCTGTTTTAAAGACGAACAGCATTAAAAAAAATATGGATACATTTTTACAATAAAATTAATTTTGCTAATGACTATCTCTCAATAACTTACAATACAAAATATCTCTTAATCTTCTTCTTCTTCGACGTGTCGATGGCTGAGACAAATTTTATTTTGACTTGCCATCGTGGTGAAAGGATCAGCCAATTCGCTTTAGAGAACTCGCGGATTGCTCAGGGTGCGCCGGACGTAGGGAATCGTTGTGTACGTCACTCGGGAAGGCTCTTAATTAAACAATTAAAACAAAATAACGACTTAGGTTGGTCAAATTTATTTGCATACATAAAAATTTTTAACTCAGGCAAACAACCACAAATAAACCAAACAACCACAAATAAACCTTCCAGTAAATAAGGTTTATTACGGGCTTGCAGTAAACCATAAAAACAGATTGAATGCCATAGCTCCGCTTATACAGGCTTGAAGTTTTATCATAATCTGTTACTTGAACGTCCATTGTGCTTAAACGTAGGTATTGTGACTTTACATTGGAATAAACCGAGTATTTTTAGGTATACTTTCAACAGTTTTACTACGTAGTAAAGTTATTACAATAATCATTCGTTTACCAGTGTTTTATAACGATTTTTAAAAATTTTAAATATGAATCGAGATCTAATTTAAGTATACGTTAAGTATAAGCTACGATTATAGCTAAGGTGTGATTCTTTTTTAGGGTTCCGTAGTACCTACAAGGAACCCTTATAGTTTCGCCATGTCCGTCTGTCTACGGCATAGCGACGAAACCGTTGGTGCTAGAAAACTGAAATTTTGCATAAACATGTATGTTAACTAAACAAAGAAAGTCGTAGAGTAAAATTTGGAAAAATATTTTTTTTTCAGGTAGCTCCCCTACATGTAAAGTAGGGATGTTTTTTTTTTTTGTCGCCTACCCCATAGTGTGGGGTAGGACTAGGGATAGGACTTTTAAAAACGTTTAGGGGTTGCTAAGACAGTTTTTTGATTTAGGGATCCGTTTGCGAGATAATTAACTTTAAAGAGCAAATTTTTGTTCGAGTAGGGCGTCCCCCCCCCCTCTAAAAGCTAAACTACTGGATCCTAAAATCTGAAAAAAATTGTGTCGGTAGTACATGTAATGAACTTTAAAGGAAAACTATAGCGGATAAGTTAACTTCATTAGTTCAAGAGGAATAGGGGTCCGAAATGTCAGATGCAGTTACTCAGAATATTTCGTTCAAAATTCTTGAAACATAAATAAACATACATAATACATATATAAAATCACGCCTTTATCCCACGGAGGTAGGCAGAGACGATGGAACGCCATGTGCTTCGCTCCTTACATACTTCTTTCGCTTCCTCAACATTCATACGGGTGATTCCTGAGAGAAGCGTTCCTGGCGTAAGATCCATGGCATTTTTTTTTTTTAAGTTTTGTGTAAACAAAAAATATGTAGCAAAAGAGAGCTTAAAAACAAACTTTTCTGTCCATAAGGCACTCACGTAAACATAATAGTTTCGGAAATAAAAATATTGTTTTGGGTTGCCACGGATCTCACGTAGAAAACCATGGATCTTAGGTAGCATATGAAATACGAGGCGGCATAGCTTAAAAGTCGTTTATTTTAAAGAATATTAAACAAAATTGTAAATAAAACATCATTTGTCTAGTAATAATATTTTTATTCACTTAATCAGCAAAAACAAAATCAACAAAAGTTAGAATAATTATAAAAACGTGTTTAATGTTAACAAATAATCTCCAGTCTTTAATAAGTCTTTAAAATCACCCATATTCACTTAAACGTATTGATAAGCAATTATTATAATAATTTTATATGATTCTTGATAAAAAATAGGAACATTGACCTGAAACGATCCAAAATCAAAAAATCTCTTTCATCCTCATATTTATTTTTAATTAATTTGATGTAAAGCCTGGCAATGTAAACCAAACTATCGCAAATTTTTGTTTATATATGTTTTGATATAATAGTATAATAAAAACAATAAAAGCTACATGAAATTTAAATCATATTTTAACAGTCTTTAAGTTTGTTATCACTTTGTAGCCATAGTTATCATACATATGTTTACAAAATTTCAGCTTACTGGCACTAACAGTCTAGATGCTAGGGCCCGGACAGACAAACATAGTGAAACTAAAGGGTGGTTAAATTTCAAGGGCCGATGTTGATTTTGAATAAAACACGAATTATTTAAGAAATTATTGACATTTCTTTTTATTTATTTATTTTATTTATTATACAATTATCATTTTATTGTTCACAGTCTTAAATCAAACACAACAAAATGGAAAAACATGAAAAAAGCATTATAAATTAAATACAGTTTGAATTACAAATTAAACTTTCTAGAATAAAATTATAAAAAAATAAAATAAAATTATATATATAAGTAATAAATATTGTTACAAATAACACAGATCAAATATTATATTAAGTATTCTAATTAAGTATTATATTATATTATTAATTTTAATTATATTATATTATTATGATATATTGGTATGACTCAATTATGTATGGAACAAAGTATCGGCCAAATGGCCGCCACGGCTTCGGCGGCACACGTCCATCCGATGGTCTAAATTTTCGATGACGCTGAGGCATGATTGAGGTTCAATGTCGTTAATGTGCCGAATTATCTCATCCTTTAGCTCTTGAATTGTTGTTGGCTTATTCGCGTACACCTTTTCTTTCAAATAACCCCAAAGAAAGAAGTCCAACGGTGTCAAATCACATGATCTTGGCGGCCAGTTGACATCGCCGCGACGTGAGATTATTCGGCCATCAAATTTTTGACCATTGACGACGCTTGAAATGGTCAAGAGGCTTTAGTTCTTGAGTCAATTGAATCTTGTAAGCGTGTAAATGCAAGTCTTTATGCATAATATTCATCAACGACGAGCGTGAGAGGTGCAATTGTTGGGCACGACGACGAGTTGAGGTGGACGGCTCTTCAGCCACACTTTCGCGAACAGCAGCAATATATTTCTGCAGTACGAGCTGTACGAGTATGCACTGGTGTTTTCAAATCTCCTACAGACCCGGTTTGCTCAAATTTTTGCACGATTTTTCCGATTGTACGCACATTTGGACGATTAAATTGACCGAAAAAATCATGAAGTGCACGATATGCATTTTGATTTGAACGCCCATTTTCATAATAGGCCTGAATAACTTTAACGCGTTGCTCGATTGTGTATCTTTCCATGGTTCAAATTGAGTTAGTCTGAAGTAGAGAAATGTCAAAAGAAATGCAGAAAAAAACTTGACGTTTAGGTGTGGTTCACATTCAACATCGGCCCTTGAAATTTAACTACCCGATATATGGCTTTCTAGTAGATAATACGGAACTCTAAAAAACCCTTTCATTAATTGACATCATTAGTAAATAGATAAATAGCAAGAACAGTGTCAGTCTACAAGGTAGTACCTTTGGCAGAACTCGCCAGCGTACACGACAAAGATTCATGACCGGAAACAAAGATCCGTGGCTTAAAACCCACGGATCTGCGCCCACGGATCTCACGACAATTTACATTTTAGGATATAACAATGAATCTATTAATAATATTATACATATTTTTACTTGAAAGTTTACTCAAGGATATAAGTATTCATGATCTTAAAGCATTAAGGTGAAACTATTTTCAACTACGTAGTAAAACAAGCTATGGAATGTATCAACCCTGTAGGACAAAAACGTGTAGTAGTCAAAGAACTCACCTAACTTATTTTGCGCGAAACTGAGGGACACCACCTTTACGTCTTAGCACTGCCAGTAAACTAGCGATGTGTCGAACCAATCGCGAGATGCCTACCACGTTCGAACCGAATTTGGTTGCTATAGTTACGTCGCACGGTTGAAACGACGCCCGCCGCGTGACAGGTTTTTGAATGACTATAGCTACTATAAGTTTTATTTTTTTATAACAGTTTGATTATAATAGGATAACAGCACTTTCTAGGTATTCAAAAATATATGAATTAATATAAAGCTATAAGCGTAGACAAAATAAATCGTCATTACAAAGTACAGGTTACGCGTGTGACACGTAAAATTCAAGCTAAATCACCCTGTTTTTCAGTTTCAAATGGATTTGAAACCAATTTTCAGTTTTACATTGTTATTTTAATCAATAGGCCTCATTACTATAATAGTCAAGGAATCGTATGAGTGCTAATTAAGTTATGTATGTCTATTATTATAGATAATATTACGATGTGACCGTCAAAATCAAGCTTCCCAGGAATCACCCATACATGTCGTCATACGTGCTAGCTGGTTTCGTGTACTACAAACATTTCCTTTCCGAAGGACGCCATTTAGTTAAAAAGTATTTTTCTATGGAACCCTACTGCGCGTGGCCCCACACGCACTTGGCCGGTTTTTTTAAATAAACAACGCCCTCTCTAGTAATAACTCTCAAAGCAAACCCAGAGTCAACAACAACAGCGCAATTAAAAGCATTTATCATTCCCTTATTTTAGAAGTTACGGGGGGGGGGGGGGTGACACATTTTTCGGCAACGGAACCCTAAAAAGAGATTTTTCATTGCGGGACTATCAAAAACACAGCAAGTTCACCCAGATTCAAAACAAATATTTGTGGATCACACAAAGCTTTGTTTTTTGCGGAAACCAGGCTGACTGATATTGACTCTGCTTTTGACGTGCAGTCAAACATAAATTTGTAGGAGGCAAATTAAAAATAACCATTTTCCTCATTATTTTATTAATATCAGACAAGCTGACAGTAAACATCAGCTTAATTAAGTGTTATCATCGATACAATAACCATTTTCATTTACAATTACTATCAACTTTAAATACTCATTACGTCCGCAAACACTGAAAGCAATTTTATGTTGAAACTAGTCCAATATTAAACTTCGGCAATATGCAGTTTCATATTGCAGCAATGACTTTCATATTTCCAACGTACGTGAAAATTTTGAACGAATCCAATCGTTTCATTTTGCTATTGGCGTAATATAACTCAAAATGTGGGAATAATCATAAAGCCGTGTTCGTTTCGAATGAAAATGCAAATCCATTTGGATTGGCAATTGGTGACAATTTATAACAATGGTTCCTGGATATAGCTTTGGGTGTAAGTACCGTGGTGCAATGGATAAGGCATCGGTCTTACTACCGAGAGGTCGTGGGTTCCGAATCCTGGTCATTACACCACGGATGTGAACTGCCTCCTAATACAAGCAAATTAAGCTTAGCTTGAGGGAATAACAAGAATACTAGTAATTTGAATTTGCAAATTACTAGTAAGATTAAAAAGAAAATGTTCTCTAGAATATTTAAAAGTAAGATGTACTTCTTTAAAATAGTACAAAGCGTATGGTATTATTAGTTAGCAGTCATTAATTTTGGCTTGTTCAGCTTGTACAAAGGCAAATTAACAAAGAGAATCGTTTAATGTCATTACTAAACTATTTCAAGTATCCCTTTGCCTTATTGAGGCAAAATAAAATAACATGTCGAGACGCATCTTACTTTTGTAAAAATGTCAGGTTATTTTTGCTCACCTCTTTTCCATGTATGTGTCACTTTGGGTAAACCATGTAAAGGGTTGTCAAACCGCGACGCTAACAAGCACTCCTTACTTATTAAAAGTTCAAATAGATACCTACTAAAAAGACAACATTTTTGTATATCTTTCTGTAATATGGAATAAAAGTAAAAAAGCTTGGTTAAGTAATAAGTAATTAATACGTTGTTTGATAACCAAATATTTAATTTATTTGCAATTAGTCCTAGTTCCAAATTAGTTTGCTTATAATTTCGGTTTGATTGCTTTGATTCGGTGCGCAATATACACAAGCTAATTATAAACCATGTAATGCGGATAGGTTTATTCCTTCAGACGTTTAGTCATCAAAGCAATCACATAGCAATTAATCATGCTACAGATGCCTTATTAGGTACATATTATTAATAATAAAGCTGTAATCAGGATGATGATCGTGTTAACACGATCAACATCCTGATTACAGCTTTTGGAGACAGGCTGGTTATATATTGCACAAAGGTTTACATTATGAGGTCTTATCTAATTTATTTGATGATGACACAGGCAAAACAAAATTAAACTATTATTCTGTGTAAATATTATAAAATGTATTATTTTATTTATTTATTTTTTTTCAGACCTATTTTTATTATTTTATTATATACACTTTATTTAACAATTATTTACAATTAAATACTATTATTCTTATATGCAAAAAAAAACACGCAATTCGATGTTGAGGTCAATTAGTAGTCATCAAATATAGATAGATAGATATATAGAGAATTCTTTATTTTACACATAGAAAAAGTACATAATTGTGATACATAGTCTAATTTAAATAAGCACAGTGGGCGGCCTTATCTCATAAACTGATCTCTGATAAATATATTGGTCAGTAGAGTAGTTTAATAAATTATGAAAGTACTAACTTAAACTAAAATAATGTGTATTCATAAATGAATACAATGAATATAAATATTATACAGTTTTAATATGGATACATCAAACTCAGGTGAATTTTTAAGGTACTACGATAAAACATGACATACAAAAAACATGCATAGACTGCTAAAATTATAACCTCCCTAAAAGTCGGAAACACACTTGTGTGTCGTAGAGTGATGTGACGCGACAGAACGTGCATTTTGTATGGAACGGCACAACACGACATGAAACAAAAGTGTGTTTCTGTCTATACAAAATGTATGCTACCGATTGAGCCACGACACACCACGACACGCAAATGTGTTTCCGACTTAAGGCTTCACCGTGTTCGGGTAAAACAAAGTAGTTGAATTTAAAGGTGCAACGGTAAAATACATTCATAATCTTTTAAAATGTATTCTTACACGAACCGTTTTCACGCCGATAGTCATAAAACCAAGCAAAGTGAATTTCCACCGGACAAGATCTAGCTTGCTACACTTTGATAGTATATAAACGTTGCCAACAAGCTAATGTTTATCGAGATAGTTCCTGATCCTTCGAACCGATAAAGTTGTCCTCTAAATCTTGAGGAAAAGTTTTGTTGCGAAGTAACTGGTTTATTGTAGTTATAGAACTCGTTGGGAACAAAAATAAACAGTATTTATGCTTATAATTTGATCATAGCTGTTCGTGTTTTGGGGTGTTTATAGTTGTATTTATTTCTAAGGGGGCAAAAAGTAATAGTAGCAATGACATTTTATTTTATTTTATCAACAAATACACAGATGTCATACAGTTAGTGGTATTAATCTAGGTTTAAACATTGTTGTATGTGTACCTTCACTGGGAACACCCAAATACTCCGAAATATTTAATTCCGAATTTTGATGTTCCGATTTTCAAATGTCCGAATTTCATAACACCTAAGAATCATAATGTCTATTATTAAAAATCACGAATTTTATTTTACCGAAAGTCGATATTGCGATTTGTTAGTTTTCCGATTTTCATACGTTCGAAGAATCAAATTCTCGGAAGGTTCTCGGTCCGAAAAACTACATTCCGATTTTCAATACTTCGAATAAACTAAACCGTCAACATGTTGTGCCAAAAAATTTTGTAACAGAAACGAATCGCTGCAAAACCGACTTCACGCAGTCTTGTCTGCCCTACCCTAGAGTGTAATTTAACGAACAAATTTAAAGATTTGAAGCAATAGCTTGCAATAATTCCACATGTGAGTATTCCGGGATTTCTTTTAGAATACCTTCAATTTTTTGTAACTTATGCTCATTCTTGGATTTCCTTTTCTTGTTTGTAAAATAGGTTCAAATAATTATAAAAATTATTAGGTAGGTTAGGTTAGAAACATGAAAGACAACGCACGAGCCGAGCGAGCGAAGCGAGCGTGCCGCGGCAGCGGCCGGCGAAGTGCCAGTAAAATCATTGTAAGCCGTAACTACCATATGCCATAACATCATTTCCCACCAAAATTGCTTGTAAGAAAGTTTAAAATAATTATAAAAATTAATAGGTAGGTTAGGTTAGAAACATGAAAGACAACGCACGAGCCGAGCGAGCGAAGCGAGCGTGCCGCGGCAGCGGCCGGCGAAGTGCCTGTCTAATCATTGTAAGCTGTAACTATCAAATGCCATAACATCATTTAGGAACAATTTTGAATGTCCCGTCCATGATCCAATATTCACTATTTGCTAAGTAGGTCATTAAGGCTTTAGTGCTAAACAGCATTACTCTTTTATTTCCGAAAACTTACTACGTAATTGCATTAATCTGTATTTTAAATAATCGGTATTCGTATTTTTGATGTTTCGAATTATCATTAAGTCGGACTTTTTATTATTCGATCTATTGAAATTCGGTATTTCACTAATAGTAATTATAAACGTTAGGAATATTAAAATGTAGTATTTATAAAAATAGGAGTAATGATAAGTCGGAGTTCTTATATTCGGAATTTTGAACCATTCGGAATTATGAATATCGGTATTTTGAAATTCGTGATGGTGACTTTCGGAATAAAGTTTTTCGTATTTATGTAGTGTACCCACCTTCACTTACAGAAGGCCACAGCATGCACATTTAAATAAGTTAATCAATACAATACTATACAATACAAATAGAATTACCTATAGTTTATATTTGTATTGTATTGTGTATAATTATGATGAGGCAACAATAAAAATAATAGATCATTATAAATACTAGCTGTTGCCCACGTCTTCGTCCGCGTGGGATTCATTAGCCTCCCCCCCCTTTTTTTCAACCGTCAACCGCCAACCTTTACTCGGTTACGCAAAAAAAACAAAAGATGCATAATGCATTTATACTCAGCGCCATCTTTTGTTTTTTTTGCGCAACCTTACTACTAAACTTACCTTAATTCACCCTCTTAGAAATAAAATTTAAGAAAACTTCGATGTAGAAATTCATTAGTATTATTAACGTTCAACTATACAAAATTTTATGCTTCCAACTTAAAAAATTACGGACATTCATAAATCCGTTTACGCCTTATTCCTCACTTTGGTTTAAAATATCTAAAAAGCCCTTCTTAAGTGTACACTTACGCCATGTAGATAACCTTCTCATGTAAAATTTCAAGTTGATGAATCAGTCAGTCAGTCGGTCGAACAATTATATAAGTATAGATTATAACGACAAACGATTATTTTGTTTGTAAATAAAAATAATAACAAAATACGTATTTTACTAAAAAACAGTTGAAAAAGATATGGGACCGGCAGGATTTAACCTGCGACCTACGTCACGTTCGTATCTACTTAAGTTTGTAGGTTTGTATCCTACTTACGTTGGGAACAAATGGATGAACGTGACGTCACGAAATGACGTATCATGCAGTTGAGAAATTTAGGGTTCTGGTAAGAGGCGACCGTAGCTGGATGGCTAAAGCGGCTGCCCAGTGTGCAGAAAGGTCGCAGGTTCAAATCCTGCCGGTCCCATATCTTTTTTAACTGTTTCTTAGTATAATTTGCTAAGCATAGCTAAATGCTATAAAAATAATCAATTAGAAGTTAAAATACGTATTTCATGTATGTACTGCCTCGATAGTCTAGTTGTAAGCGTAAGCACCTCTCAACGTGCCCGCCTCTCTGCTTCACCCTTCAGGTTAATATAGGCGAGATGTTATGTATTTCTTTTACCAAATATACGCTTTAAAAGGGAACAATCGGTATAGTGTTTTGAAGAAGAAGAAGACTTCTAAAATCAAATTATAGCTTTAATATAATTAAATCTTTGTCTATTTTTATAGATATATTATATCTTAGAAACGTTCGTGATTATTATGTCAACATTGTTTTGATCATTAGGTAATTGTTCAACATACAAACTGAAAAATGCAAATAATTATTTTGACAAACATACAAACATGCATTTTAGTGTTTTAAATAATAATATAACATTTTTGTTTTATTATTATTGAGAATACTCACGTTACTTTAGCCGGGATATGCCGACTATTTTCGAATCTAGTACGTAGATTCATCAACTGGGCTGTTATTCGCGTGTCGTCACCTCCGCGTGACGTCTAGCACTTTTGCATTTTTGGTTTATTTAATAATTTTCTATTATTATTTTATTTGATGTATATCTAGTTAGGTATTTATTTAATTAGTTTTAAATATTAAATTGTAGTTAGGTTATTAATGTAAATATTTAAATAAATGATAATAAGTAAAAAAAAAAAAATTATGTAAAGGCCAAATAAATACAGACATATTTATACATATTAAAGTTAACCCTATTAGGAATGTACCTTTGACAATCTTCTATTACTTTGATAGTAAAGTTTGCCCACCATATTGTGATAGTTATATTCTTTGTATATAGAAATAGTATTACATAAACTTTCTTAATTTCAAAACAATGTATACTAAAATGCAAATGTGTACCATTAAAGAATAAATTTGCATTTTAATAAAAATCGGATAGCAGGTGGTGCGGGAACTTTTATTAAAATGTAAGACATTGCAAAATCGCAGATTCGATGTAATATTAACAAGATATTAGAGTAATTTGGACGATAATAGCGTTGTAAATAAAAATTATGGGCTGTAAAAGATCGTTATTTTTGAAAGGGTATTCGATATAATCTACATCTCAACCGGGTTAGTTATTTACCAACTTTAAAAATAAGGTATGCATGTTTAAGCCATGTTCACGTCCACGCACAATGGACCAAATGAGAAACTAAGTGTGGAAAAATGAGTCCACTTTCCATTCCAAGGCATGTTATTAAATAAATCGCCTATTTCTGTTTTTTTTATTACAGTTTTTTTTATTGCTAACAGTATTAACTCCAAGCGCAACAGGGACTAGATTGATGATTTGAACATTTGATTTGATACTGTCTTTCAAAGAATAAAGTAACAAATACCAAAAAATAATGCCTTTCTAAACGCACGACGAACGACTTGAACCCACCGAGTGGATCAAGATTCGAAACTTCTTGTTGTTGCATATGTTAGGCTAATATACCTATTTAGATCTAACAGCCATGATGGAGGTTAAACCTAGTTCTATACGGAGTTAAGCAGGATGGTCCTAGGGTTCGATTAGATAGATCGATAGATAGAAAATTCTTTACGAAATTTTATTTAATCTGTGTGTGCAACACATGCATGAAAGGAGCCTCCCCGAGTGACGTACACAACGATTCCCTACGTCCGGCGCACCCTGGGCAATTCGCGAGTTCTCCAAAGCGAATTGGCTAATCCTTTCAGCACGATGGCAAGTCAAAATAAAATTTGACTCAGCCATCGACACGATGAAGAAGATTAAATAAAATTTATAGGAGAGTCTTATCCTAGATTAGAACTAAGTGTTACCGCATTTCCGCTATTAGCCGTAACATATAATATAAAAAATTGCACAATTTGTCAACGCAAATCCCCGAAATAAACAAGAATGCGAGGTTTTCAAAAAATCGATACCAATGCCAAAATTCAATTCACTCGACGCAATCAATGCTATTAGTTGTGAGTCCACCTAAAATGTATCATTTTACTGTATCTATATTTATGGACCAGTTTTTATTCCATAAACGATTTTGTGTAATATTGGCTATAACCCTATTCCTATTTTACCTAGAAGGGTAAGCCTGAGTTGAACACCCACACTTCATCTCTTATGTTTATGGCCCATGGGATAAGGGCTGAGCCTATAGTTATCCACCATTCCTTTTCCGTGCTGCTATTGTAAATTTCCTGATGGAAAGTTCACATAATATAACACTTTGCCCGACCCGACCGGCGCAAACGCTAGTCACGCGACCATCGATACAGCTAAAGCTAAACATTTTAAAATAAAACTTAATTTTTTAAAGGCTAGTGAATAAAATAAACCAGAATCTTACGATTATTGGCAAGGCAGGTCTTATATTTAATTATAGCTAGAATCGAAGTGAAAAAGCACATTATGCAGCACTGTGGCACCACCTGCTCCCGCAGTTACGGGTTATTGCTTCAAGATTTTCAACGCATCTTGGTTTGCAAAAAGATTTATCCGGCTTTTATGTAGAATTGGAAAATATTGAAGTTTCTACTGTTGGTAAACTATTTTTATTTTTACTTAAATCTTAAAGATACTAACCAGAAATTAAATTTTATAAATTACAAGAAAACTTGTAATATTAAAGCCGAGTTGTGACAATGACACCATAAAAAAAAACATTAAGCAAAACAGAGGATTTTTGTAACTAAAATTTAATTGAAAATCAAAGTGAATGTCATTTCACAACTAAATAAAGTGCCTTTTAAATTTGTACACGTGACATTAACATTAATTTAATATAAATACAAATTTCATGTTGTTATTTAAATTATTATGAAAATTTTTCTCATCCACTTCATCAACTTATGTAGCAAACAAGTATAACTTCATTCAGACTTACAGTAACAGTGCAAACTTTGCAATTTTCTTAGGTTCCTTTTAACATAAAGTTAATTACAACTAGTTCTCACGAAACCTCAGCTCAAACAATTTAAATCAAAGTTAATCTTTACGAAGCCGGTACTAGTGGAAGGATTAAAACATGACTACATAAATCCTACGCATATAAATGAACAAGTGTGAATTATAAGGGAACTATTCATTTTATTATGCTGATGTGGGTTTACTAAGCCGGATGATCTAAGCAGTACTCCGTCAAACCCTTTTCAAAACACCCGTTTTATGATATTACGAGATACTGCATGTTGTTTATGTTTTTGTTCGCTTTTAGGTAGTACATTTCGGTGGTACTCGTCTTTAGGTAAAAACATAAAAGATTGGTATTGGTGTAAACATTGGAGATCTAAGGCCAAACAGATTTAATTTTCCCCAACCTTTCAGAGTTGCCGCCAAACTAACGTCTAAAACGCGATCCGTTTCATCAATCATAGATTCAATACAAAAGGAAGTTATTTAAGACATAACGATGGAAACAAGAAACTATTTCTTAAGCTATGTCGGACTCATCTAGTTTTAATTAGACCCGATTTTAATTTTTTTAATTTTTTATTTTTTATTTTTATTTGAGCATTACGACATCTCAAATACATTTCTAAAATCAGATTTTTGTAATCCTTTACTGTAATTAGACGTAAAATTGCTTTTAAAATCATAAAACAAAGATACAAATTTAAACTAAGTATTAAAAGAAATTGGATAATAGAGTATTAGGCGAAAGAAAGATGAAAAAACAATAAAACTACCCCAATTCGGGCAACCGGTCTTGGAAAAACTTTACACATTGATATTATTATAATTATATTAATTTCTTAATGATAGCCGATATTAAGCGGCATTTATTTACCTACAGATAAATACGTTATTGTATATATATATTTAAATAATTCTCCTACATTTTTAGCCGAGCACAACATGTTCAACATAGCATGGCGAACCCGATGTGAAGTATTTACATTTGTTCTGTCCGCCCACTGAACTGACAGGTGGAAAGCCCTTTTTACTTGTCAATGTTTGGTTTTATAATAATATTATCTACATCAACTGTTCTTAGTGATGAAATAATTTATTTTGATAAGGATTAATAGCATGAGTAAAATAAATGCGTTTAAATGTAGTAAAAAAAAAATTCAAGATTTTTAGATAAAAAAATGGTTGTTGTGCCTCACTCGACATAGATAGGTATAGTGTCTCGCGAACTTTTTTGTAGATATAGATATCTAGATATTTATAAGAACCACAATTAGAACATTTTATGGTTCTATCTTTTATACTTTAGGCAGCGTACGCAATATAAGTAACTTTTCTGGTTGATTTCTTACAGCTTGTGTCCGAAAAACCCAAATATCTTACGGAACCCTATTTTTTCCCAAAATAAAATTTAGCCTATGTTTTTTGTAGATAATGTAGCTTTTGAATGGTGCAAGAATTTTCAAAAACGGTCCAGTAGTTTTTAAGCCTATTCATTACAACCAAACAAACAAAGTTTTCCTATTTATAATATTAGTATAGATGTATATGTTTTACATCTCTTAAGTTTTTCAATTTTAAATATAAGATGCTTCATTTTTAAGAACTGAATTCTATTAAAAGTTTTGATCTTTTATTATAAATAATTCCCACAATAGGATGATGAGAATAAGTTACATGGTCATTGATTAAAATCTACAGAAAGAAGCGATATTCTGAGAGCGATGCGTGCCGTCGTATTTTTTTTAATAGATCAATTTGAGCTTTAGGGAATGATATTAACTAGTAAGCAAAATATGTTTCAGTTAGACTGATTACTAACAAAAAGCGGATACAAGACTCCTATTGGTTATTTATGTAATTATAAAATATTTGTAACTCAATAAGCCTGCCTGTTCTACAATGCCCACGAAGGGTTTCAATGACACACTTATTGAATATTATCAAATATTAAAGCATTATATATATCGATTACTAAAATAACAATCAAGTTACATAATTATAATGGCTAATAGTAAGTACCAATATATCCAATTTTGAAAAAACCGAACCGTTTCATGCATGATTACGCGAATTAAGGCATGATAAACGCCAACCATGTTATTTTAATTAGTAGCAAATTTGCATCACGTTATATTAAAATTACGTCATGTTTTTGTGACGAAAAATAAGTCGCATTTTTTTGGATATTATTGAGTTTAGACACTAACTCTAAACCTCTCCTTAATTATTTACTTATTTTGAATTGTTATTCTATAAAATTCCTAAGCGGCAAAGCATCCTTTCCATCAAAATTAAACGAATCAACGTTGTATTGTCTTGAATAATTGAAATTCAGACGCTCAGTAATTGTTGGGATTCCGCCTAGATGAAACCCGTACAAATCCGTCACAATTAACGTAATTCTTGCTTTATTACTAGCTGAGTTTTGTAGCTGGTAACATTGTATTTATTTAATATCGTTTATACAGCTTAGTGAAGAAAATAAATGCAGCAATCATTCAAAATAATTATTTTATTTTCATAGAAGACATTTTTCTTTTTCGTCTTTGGATTTTCAGTTCCGTAAGTGAAAGAAATTGCCTGTAAAAAGAAGAAAACTTTATGATTTATCAAAAAATCAAATCCAACATGGTTCTTACGCTTACAAAGAAAGAAAAAAAGCTCAAAATGCCCAAAGAGAATCAGAAAACAAAAAGTCAGCTAATGTTATGCCTAAGTTTGCAGGCAAACTTTCCTAGCTTTCATGGCATATGACATCACGTTTCCTATTTGTAACGCGTGAGGAGCCTGTCCGCTGCGTAACAAATGGATGTCATCGGTTTACACATTGTGGCCTCGTAACATATTGTGCCGTCTACACCCTGTCATAGATAACAGAATTTACTACCCATAATACAGCACAAAGGTCAATATAATGATTTCAATATTGTATGATCCCTTTAGTTAATGATCTATTATGTACTAGATAGTAAGGTTGACAATCATGATAGTAGTAGAGCTCTTATGAACGAGTTAGTGGGTAAAAACACCACCGCCTATTAGTAGACATGCATTTGGTAATGTGGTCCATGTGTGTGTGTGTGTGTGTGTGGTAAAATCAGGCTCCGTAATTCCTAGTGCATGAGTCATAACACCGTAATCCTCAGATGAAGCCAGTTACCACTTACCATCAGGCGGACAACATGGCCTTTCGATATGTATATCGTATAAAAAAAATACCATTAAGAGGTTTGGAATATTTAGAGTTACGATCTAATTAGCACAACATTTATCACTGTCATTATCTCAATTTATATTTGCCCATGATTTCGAAATTTCAATTTGATAAGATAAATATAATATGAAAAATATCGACTTTAAAAAAAATACGCGTGGACAGACGCTCTTCTATACAGATACGAAAATAACGTACAGGGAGTTCGTGTCTTCTCTTCGAATACGAAACTATAAAAACCTCTAGAACGTTATTATTGCCTAAGTCTTATCAAAAAGTTTTATGAAGTCGGTAAAGGGTCGATAGATAGTTTCTATCAGATTGACGGAAGTCCTATAACCGACGATTCTAACCTTTCGACGGTAAAATGAGGAAAGTATAAGGTGGCGAGCCCCAGCTCGCAACTTAAAGGGTATTATTGGGTAAGTTTGAAAACTTTTGTTACAAGTTTAGTAGTTTAAATTGTAATATAAACTTTTCGGTTTAAAAACTCCATTTTCTTTCATAGATGAAATTGAAATTTATTTAAAACCTACAATTATTGAAATACTTAGCAAAAAGCATATTTTTATAATAATGGCAGTCCTGTACCCAATACAGGTGCCACTGCTGGGCTTGGGCTTCTTCTCAAGATGAGAAGGGTTAGGCCATAGTCCACCATTCTGGCCAAGTGCGGATAGGTAGACTTCACACGCTCTCGAGAACTTTTTAAGGCACTCTCAGGCATGCAGGCTTCCTCACGAAGTTCTCCTTCACCGTAAGCGAGCGATAATCTATATTATTCTATATATATAAAAATGAAACCCATTTTCCGTTGTCACGACATAGCATCAAAACGGCTTGACCGATTTGGCTGATTTTTTTTTGTAGTTTTCTAATACTCTGTACAAGGTTCTTACGAAAAAAAAATATAAGTGAAATTATTGAACCCTACGGAATAAACACTATTATGAAAATATATATTTTGTTTTTTATTTAATAAAATTAGTAAAGTCCTTCTCAGGTATGACGAGACCAGGGAAATAGGTATTCATTTTTATATGGAGAATATTATAGATTCCAGTTCAAATTGAATAGGTACGCATACATAAGATAGGTCAGCTATACAAATAAAGTTGTGCATCAAATTTACGCTAAGGCGGTACGAAGTTCGCCGGGTCAGCTAGTTAATAAGATAAATACACACATTTCTTCGAGAAGACGTATCTTAGCTATTTATTGACAGAGGTGTGTGCCGTGGGTTTGAACCCGAGATCTTTGATTTCGCAATCCTACGGTCTCCCACTTGGCTATTGCTGCAATTTCAAATGCAAAAGACATTTTTCAAAAGTTATTCATAGCTTCGGTAAATCTACGGCAAAATGAAATATTTTGGAGGCACCCTCCATAAAAAACCATTCATATTTTAATAGCATTTGGCATTTTTATGCGACACAGTTTTGCACCCACACTACAAATTCTTCATGCATTTTAAAACGCATGTTGCATTTAAAAAGCATTTCCAATTTATAGTTTTTCAAGTAAAAAACGATATAATTTACAATCAGTAACTAACATACCGCTATAAAAGGATTTTCAACGCAAATTTTTAAATATTGTACAGTTTTTAACTCTACATTTAATATTGTTATTGACTTTTTTTCTGTAATCATTTATAATGTGATATGGGTACGGTTAAGTAGAGTAGGTACGCTTGCCTAAAGTGAACACCTGTTTCCAAAAGCTCTTAAACACCTTTTATCATTTTGAACAAATTGTGCCCAGCTTCTTGAGTGTGAGAGGCACTTTTTTACATACTATATTACAACTTATCATTTTTTCTTCTTCTTTTTTGTTTATGGCAATTAAGCCTCCTTTTGGTGGCTAATACTGCCAGAGTCAAGTGTGGTTAAACATATTTGTATCCAAGGCACGAGAATGAGCTCACTGTCATACGTTGACACCAAAGAATCGGGCCACAGTATTTCAAAAATAAATGTATTGGTTTAATTTTAATTTAAAATCCTGGGCCAAACTACAATAGATCCTATTATATACTATAATTATATTATTGCACAAATCTAGACAGTTCCAAGGGGTCAAGGGCAGGAAGAAATATGATAAGAATTAAAATAGGATTTAGTACTCGCCGTAATAAATCATATTTGATTTGTCCATAAAAACACAAAGAAAAGCATTTGAATACGTACTCTCCAGTTTGATAGATGACCCATTATGTACAAACAACTGGGATTGAGGCTCTTATACTTGGAAGAAAAATAAAGCCTCATTATTGCTACATTTATTTGACTGAAAGGATCTCGTGTTAGAATTGGTTGAATACTTTCAATCTTTTTCTTTATCTTCTTTATTTGCTGTAACATTTAGAGATCAAATGGGTTTGGTTGTATGTGTTTAGGTTTTTATCTTTTTTCCCGTTTATAATGTTTGAATGTATTCTTACAATTGAACTTTTCATATGGTAGTGAATACAATGGTTCCTTTGTGTTTAAAATCTTGTAAAAGATACGTGTTTGCAAGATTAAATTAACCTATCTATTCTATTCTATTTCATACAGTGGCGACCAAAAGTCCATAGGCAATCTCATAAAGCAATAGTTTGAAGTATAGTTGAATTTTAAACATGACTTAGAGTCGCTAAATTAATTTTACCCAGTATTTTTATCACACTTTCATAGTAAGCTACTAACATAAAATAAAAGACATTATATAATATTGTATTAGACTGGTACAAAATGCCTTCGTCATTAAGTCCACCTTTGTCACAATTTTTTTGTAAAAAGTTTTAAATAAATAATTATTCTTTTCGATTTTATCTCTATAAACTACAGAACTGATTTTTATAAAATTGCCACTGATTGCTGAATATTAATTAGTCGCGGTAATATTAACATATAAAATATCCTTACTATGATATTAATTTATTTGTATCTAAGGAAAAAAGTAAACAAAAACTATTTTAGCAGACGCACAAGCGAAATATACTTGTGATTATTTATGTACCAAATTGTTTATTTGGAGATATTTGCTATAGATTCTATCTCGCGCCCGCCTTGAACGTGCTCAGCATCAATTCCACGAGATTTGTGCTAAAAACTGAACAATTCCGTAGATCAGACAGTTGATTTTAAACGCTTGCACGAGTTCGAATATGATTAAATATTGAACGATTAACAAATTATTATATATATATATTAGAGTATTTTGAGAATATTATTTTGTTTAAGGTTTTTTTGTTGGTGGGCTTAAGAATCCCAATGCTAGCAGTACCTTGTTGATTTTTAGTATTACGAGAGTTTTAAGCATAAAACAACAGATTCACCTGTTTTATTTAAGTCGCATGAGAGGGGAGGTGAGCCTATCGACATCCACCAGCCACAATTCTAACTCCGTGCGGCTTTTGAAAATTTCTGAAGGAGAAATTCACAATAACCAAAGTCCTTGCAGTAAAAGTCGTATACACTAACATCGCTAGCCATAAACGAGGCAGTGAATGTTTTTATGCCTTAGAAATATAGATAACAATCGTGTTGTCATTTCTTAGACTTCAGATAAGACGGAGCTTAGAGGTGCAAAAAGTGTTACCCGGTTTATTCTTGGCTCGTAAAAATGTACTTAAAGCATTCTTATTGCTATATATATATATATATATATATATATATATATATGTGTTGAGGGCACAAATTTCCTCATGGCTTTGTTACAATGACCGAAGATTTAAGGAATATATTTAAAAAAAAATAAAATACGTTTCAAAAGGAAATATTATTTTAGGTAGGATTATTTAATAAAATTTCGCTCTGTCATTCATTCTGATAGTTAAAAATCAAAGGTACCCCTTTCTGTTTGACGACAATTTGTATGATGATAATCAAAAATTTTAAAAAATACTACTCATTTTTATTCTAGTACAATTTAAAATACACTTTTATTAAGTGCACTATTAACAAGATACTAGCAAAATGATATTTATCTAACCAGTGTTAATAAATGATCTTGTCAATTACACTAATATAAACTTACATTAATATTTTAAATGAAATAAAAATCAAATATCTCAATCTATTCAGGCTTTATTCAGTGGTAGTCATTGCAATAAAGTTGGTATCGAGAAAATACACTACAATTTCGATTTAATGTCAAACACTTTTAAATATTGAAATATTTTCAGCTTACCGAAGAAGTCGAGGTAGACTGCAAAAATATTCATTTCAAAATGGCATAATGGTAGCTTTTAAAGTATTAAAACCTTACTGAATATGAGATAGTAAAACAGTTTTAATTTTGATAGATTTAAAATAGGAGCTCATCTCATCTCATTCATTTCTATAACATTAATGACTTTACTGTCGTAAAGTGATGACTGACTGATTCTGAATATTTAGCAATAACCATTAGACTATAATCAGTTAGTAATATAGTTAACAATAAAATATTTCATTTTTATTGTTAAATTTAAGGACCATTTCAGGAAATGTATCTCGAAGCCTATTCGGACCGGATGAAATGTCAAATTTGTATGGAAATTTATGAAATTAACTGATCAAAATTTTATCAAGGACTTGTGAAATTGGTTTTGATATTTAATTGTATAGGCAACTTTCAACACAGTTTGCTTTTAAATACCCTTTATTAAAGATTTGGCCCTACAAATATTTGTGCTAGAGATATTAAAAAGAGAATGATGATAATTTATCAAATGGTTGCGTTTATTCATAAAGAGCAAAGATCTAAAACCCATTTTCATTGGAAAAATTTTATGTTGCGCCATTTTCACTTTGTTTGTATAAGCTTTTCAGATCATCTTTATCCTTTTTTTAGAAATATTTTTTTTAATGAAAATCATAGATTACAAAATGGAATTCTTTGGAGGAGGCTTTTACCACATCAACGAAACATAATGAATCTGAAATAATTTAATTAATAACTATCATGCATGAAAAATAAAATGTATCGTAATTGTATTTTATCTGTATAAATTTTATTATTTTTAGCAAATGCGTATTTAATGAAATTAGATAAATATAATTTGATTTGTAATTTATTATTGTGGAATGAATAAAGCTTTATTATTATTATTTTCACTTTTTAGTTGATCCTGAACGGACGTTGATTAATAAGCAGTCTTATATACATAATACTAAAGTATTTTAACTAATTTATTACATTATTTAACTAATAAAATGAATCACCAAAGGTAAGTGAGCTCGTGGCTATGTTGAAGCCGTGTGAATGCTTACCGCGGTCGGCCTTTGGATGGGTCACCATCAAAACATAACATTTGATCCGTGCTTCTGAGAGTCCGTTACACCGTTGGTCTCACAGTCGCAGTCGTAACGGGTAGTCAGAGACTAGAAAGTCTGACAACTAGTGCAAAGAGCATTGCATCAGCTTGTACTGGTTTGTGGCGGTCTGATGACAGTCGCTCTACATAAAATACTGATATTCAAGTAAATCCTTTAGACTTAAAGCAAACCCTAAAGTAATTGGAAAAAGGTTCAGTAAAGGTACGCAGGTAAAAATCTTAATCAAGTAGGTATATGTGTAGGTACCTACTTTTGTAAAGCACCCATACCTATTACGCTAAAGAATACCTATTGAACCCGTTAAAGTATCATCGTTGAACAAAAACGTCGACGGTTGAAAACATTCTGCTTAAAATTTTCCTTGCTTTAATGTTTTTAGCACAGAGTTGTGTGAATGAGATTCATAGAAACCCTTTATTTTACCGCAAAACTGTGGAAGGTACTAACGAAATTCAATTACTGGCGACAAAGAGTAAAAATATTCCTTTCCCGCTTTGAGAGCGAATAAATGGCGTCTAACTACGGGTAGGTATTCAATGGCAGATACGGCTGTCCGAGTCGTGACATGAATTGGAGAAGCATTTTTCCAATGCGTATGAAAGTGAATGCAATGGAATTTAATCTGGAGGGGTTTCCACATTCACTTGACTATTGTAAGCATGTTTTATCGTAACGATAAAATTGTGTCCTTACTTAAAAACAGATAAATGCGAGTCAAACAACGTGTGTAAGCCCTACCAACCATTCAAATATACTTTAATACAACATGTACATTGTGAGTTTATACATGTCTTATACACGATCTTGTAGGTAACATAGAAGCGGTTTCCACCGCAGACAAAAAGTAGGCAATGTCCTGCCCTAAAAAGCTATCTACTTTCATACCAAATTTTATTACAATCGGTATTGAAGCCGGTCTTATTATATTACTAAGGAAGTTTGGATTAGAATCAGGAAGTAAGGATGTTAGCATTATGAATAATTATCAATCAATCAATCAATCAATTATTTATTTGCGAAAGTGGGTACAATACAACAATAGTTACAAATATTTAAATGTTTCTCCAGATTCCACCATTCAGGCATGCAAACATTAACAATTCACAAATAATAACAAATTATAATAAAAAGTAACAAATCCAATCTCTAAGCTAAATTAAAATTGAGTTGCCATGTAAAATATAATTAAATTAAAATAAATTCACACAAAATAAAAGTCAACAACATTGCATCTGAATAGAATCTAAAATTGAGTCACAAAATAAAATGTCATTACATTGAATTACATAATATAATAATTGTAACATGTGTCAATTAAAGTATATATGTAGCATAAAATGTTGTACTATTTCATTACTTGATAAAATTTGCGTGACTAACTCATTAATTTATAATAGTACCAAAGCCCACGGCTGTCCATGAGCCAGTGTTATTTCAGCCTAGCAACACGAGAAGCCTGATCAAATATTTGTCCTGAAAATATTTAATCCCTTTCGTTATTATATTGAAGTACCAAACGGCAAAATCGAG
Organism: Hypena proboscidalis; assembly: GCA_905147285.1. NCBI lineage: Eukaryota > Metazoa > Arthropoda > Insecta > Lepidoptera > Erebidae > Hypena > Hypena proboscidalis. The sequence continues at coordinate 8,755,918 of LR990132.1, forward strand.
AGAAATCTTCGGAATCTTTTCAAATAGATTACCTATTTAAAAAATAATATTTCATGATTGTCTTAAATTTCTTGAAGCAGATTTTCCTTTATTTAAATTAAATAAAGAAACACAAAAAGAACTCAGGCTCATAACAAAATTAAAGCTATTTAATAAGTTTATTTTCTTTTGTTTTGAAAATCGAGCCTTACGAATCGACACAAAAATAAAATTTTGATCTTAGAGAAAAAAGTGCAAATAGCGTCTTATTTTCTTTATACAATAGAAAATGAGGAAAAGATATAACGCTTGTCATGTCTCAACAACCTGTACAGAACTGTTATTAGGTGTATGAACATATTTTCTCGTTCCCACAATAGCGCCTCTCTTACCTAATTCATGGTATGAGACTGCGACAAACTCCACCGTATATTAATGGTGTATTGCGTCACCTGTAAATGAGTTTTATGTGGCCATATAATAATGTTACTGTAATCTGAGGTCATACCTAGAAATAATTATAAGAAAGTTGCCATTAGGATGTCTTAGACCAATCGTAAAACTGGTCTGGCGAAATCTGTCTGGGCACATTACGGTACGCCAGCATTTTCTTGATGTGCTAATATCCAAATTCACGTTATTTTTGTAATAATATTGTGTATATAATAATCATATTATATACACAATATTATTACAAACATATAAATAATATATAAATATACTTATCAAAGTATAAGGGTACGAATTGCCACGTATATTGAAATTATTATAAACAAGTTCCTCTAACAGGATAGATTGAATGGAAGGCCATGCGAATCGACACAATATATAATATATTATGAATCTCCAGAGGACGCACTTGTTTCATTATTTCAAGCTCACGGAGAGAAAACACGCTCTGAATAAAACGTTCCAGTAATTTAAGCACAACGTAAAATGTATACGATTTGGGCAGTAATTTCATTCCAATGTTCGTGGGAGAAACGATTGATTCAATAAAACTCAAAAATATTTTACTGATTATCGAGTATGATGCTCGAACTTTAATGCGATAAGAAATAAAATGACATTTATCCATGACGAACTAACTGGTGACTAGTTGATGAAAATCGTATTTACTTTTAGCTAAACTTGCTTAAAATTTCACGACTGACTGACTAAACAAACGGATTTTTTTTATTATAAACTGCAAAATTTATTAAATTATTTTAGTATTCATGTTGTTTAGTGTTATATTACGTATTGTAAGTCGAAGTATCAAAACCTATTATCTGTTTTAAAATATAATTATTTTCAAGCCGATTAAGGTTAGTTACGAGTAGCAATAATTGTCCGACTTTTTGACTTCTAAATCCTATAAAAATGTTGAAGCTATCAGTGCTTAACTCCTGAAAGATACAAAAATAAACAAATGAAAACGATAGTCGATTTATTAATTTTGCTCCGCACCCGGTAACTGATGACTTTGTGATTCGTATTCAACGTCGCAGCTTTTAGAATTCCAGGATTAGCCTTGTTTAATGTCCTCCTTGCTGAATTTCGGCTACAGAAGCCGATCTCAACTGAGATCAACTAACCGCGCAGGACATAATTTTATAGCGCTCAAACGTCTGCGCGTAACACAAGAGCATCCTTATTCCCTCACTCTCATAGCACGATTAACGAATCCACCTACACAACCGAGGAAAGGTCAGCTGCAGAACCAAAGGCTTTATGTGATTTCCAAACCACGGGGGTTAACACCGCCAACTTCCTGTATCCAGGCAAATATAGGCATTCTTCACAAAATAATCCAACATAACCAGCAAAATTAAAGAATGTAAGTATAAAACTTAAGATAAAAGATAATCCTTACTTTATATTATAGATGAGAAAGTAACTTTGTATGTCTGTAACGCTTTCACGGCTAAACTACTAAACTGAACTTAATAAAAATTGTCTGATTATTTTTATAGCATTTAGCTATGCTTAGCAAATTATATTAAGAAACAGTTGAAAAAGATATGGGACCGGATGGCTAAGAGCGGCTGCCCGGTGTGCAGTAAGTTCGCAGGTTCAAATCCTGCCGGTCCCATATCTTTTTCAACTGTTTCTTAGTTTAATGAAAATTGGTTTGGAGATAGTTCAAGACTTGAGAAAGGACATGGGTTACTTTTTATAGACACATTTTCCCCGTGGGCAAAGCCGCGTGCAAAGCTAGTAAACATAATGTTTGCGAAGCCGCGGGTGGAAGCGTGCTATTATTTTGCTTGCAGTGGTTTAGATACGTTTTGTGTAACGTAATGTTTGCCTCTAAAAGGAAATTCAATGTGTTTTGGGTAACGTAATGCCGCAGTATAAAACTTTCAAAAGTAATTAACCTTTATTGTTTCAAAGCTTTCAGTTGTTACTAGTGCGCTTGAGATAAAAGTAACTAGATTGTGCTTTGTTTGGCTAAGTTAACCAAGTTTGAAATTCAACAGCAAATGTTATGTGTGGCGTAGGTTCTATAAAATATTTCGTGAGTATGTTCATCAACTAGAACATGGTAGTGCATGTATGGCTGCACGCGCTCTCGAGTTTACACCTTAGATATTTTTTTTTAACCGTTTACGTTTTAATGTTTTATTTTTCTCTATATTCAGTGATTTTCTAGGAATGCAGGTCGTCATTCCAATGTCAATCCCCTTTGACCCAAACATTAACCACTCAATGAAATTTAGACATACGACGAGAGTAACCTAGATATTTTTACGTGTTCCGAGAACAGGTTTCTTGATATAGCAGCACGGCATAGGTATTGAGATATTATCCTTTGGCAGTAGTATACCTTATTAGTTAGTAAAATAATAATTATTATAATATAATTTAATTGGAATTATGCTTTTGAATATAATATTTGGATCTATGTGTTATTTTAATAATATTTGTTATTTTTGTATAGTTGCAAGTTTTTATTTTATATAATTTAATTTTAGAAAATTTTAATTTTTAGTTCATATACTTATATACTGTTTTTAATTTATAATGTTTTTTTATGTTTTTCCATTTTGTTGCGTTTGGTTAAAGACTGTGAGCAATATAATTATCATTGTATAATAAAATAAATAAATAAATTAACAGTGCCAAAAGATAAATACCTTAACCAATGACTAAAACCTTAACCGTCCTCATACCTGCCGACATTCAAAGCTAACCTAATGCTTGCCTGTCCGAGCTAAAAAAATTAAGCCTAAAAAAACAAATAATGTTTAATTTTATGAAATGGCTTACTGAACGTGACAAGATTTTACAATGTATGAAATAAACATTTTGAATTCTTGCAGGTGTCATTAAGAAAGTTAAAATCATGCAGGAAACTTTACTAAGGTATGTTTTACATAAATATTTACCTATTCCCTTAAGATAGTCTTTACGTTGTCATTCTTAGAATAATTTGATTTGAAGGTTCTAAGCGTAATATGCATGTATATAGCTAGTTATTTTTTATGTAAGCGGCCGTGGCGCAATGGATAAGGCATCGGTCTTACGATCGAGAGGTCGTGGGTTCGAATCCTGGCCATTACACCACGGACGTAAACTTCCTCCTTACACAAGCAAATTAAGCTTGGCTCGAGGAGGATAACAAGAATACTAGTAATTTGTATTTGCAAATTGCTAGTAAGCTTTTTTTTTAACAAGAAAAAAAAATTGCTAGAACCTCCTAAAGAAGGTACTGAACAGTAGAACAAATTTATAACTTTAGGATTCCGACCTATTGCTCTTCCATCTGAGCTATCCTAACCACATTCCAAATCCACGAATCTTTTAAATGTATGATGCACGTCTTTCAGAACTTCGACAATTTTTTATTATTACATTGCTAAGCATGGCTAAATTCTATAATAATATAAAAATCAATTAGAAAATGTACTGAGAGTGCCGATAAAAGAAATGAGAACATATTATTTACCCATCGTTCAGTTCCAAATAAATTAACAACTGAACAGTTCTCTGAACTATTCGCAGCTACTAAGCAGCAAATAGTTTTTGAGCTCCCCATTGAAAACGTAAAAACAATTTCTAAATGGATTTCCTGTTTCTCGGTGGTCCATTTGAACTATTCCTGCGAAGACAATACAACAAATTTGTTTGGTATGTTTATAGTCCAAATAGGTGAAATAGGTTTGTCGTTCTTATACTTTGGGGCCGGTCTAATTTGCTAAAAGTTATATCTACTAGCTTGCTATTCAAGTCCGATATACTTTATACCTACATACATTTATAAGCATATGAAATTATATATATGTCGCAGCCAAGTAGCTTAATCAGGAGTTCAGCTAACAGCCTAGGCCGTTTACTATATTTTTTTTATAAGAAATCAATTATTAAAATTATGATATCTTATTTACATTACAATAATTATAGTCTATCAAGACTAATAAATTATATTATGTTAACCTAAATTGTTACGTTATAATATAATCTAAGAATGCGTCCATTAACACTTTACTTAGTTTTTGTTAAGGAGAAGTCACTTTGTTCATGTGTTCTTTATAACGACACTTATCGCACTAATTTATTTGTCACTTATCACTACACTAACTCGAAAGGTTTCGTTCGTTTTAGTCTTTTCACTAGTTCCGTGTTATCAAGGAGCTGGATTGCCTCGATGTTGACGTGATGATGATTGAGCACCGTCTAACCAGATGACTGAACATGGTGTAGTCATTTAACGATGTTTGGTTTGGGTGATAAGCTTACAAATGATGTATGACTACTTTTTACAGTATTGGTAAAAATATGTCCTTCTTAACTTATAAGCGCTACAGTAGAAAAAAAAACTAAATTTGAATCACTTGGCTGGGTTTTGGTCCGTCATTTTCAACAGGCTAAACTTTCAAAACGTCAATTCGTTAAACGTTGAGTGATTCAAGTTTAATCAACTATCGGCCTAGTGATTTAATTGGATGCCGGCATTTAATGATCGGCCTAGGCATCAAATTGGCTGCCTAATTTAACTAGAAGGCTGTAATAGTCGTTTACTAACACGGCCACTGCAACCTTTTACGGTTATTTTCGAGTTTGAATTACCAACGTGATTTTTATCAATAGTAGATAAATGTAACACTTAATATAGACCTAAACCAAGTTTAAACTGGAAACATATTGTAAAGTAGTTCTAGAACTTCTTGAAGCTGCATAAGGCTATCTATATATTGTTCCACAAGTAAGCTCAGAACACGACAAGATTCTCTTAGTCGCTTAGTCGCTCTTGCAGTCTTGAAAGTACGCAGAATCCACAAAACGTAGACAGACCGCACAGTATTACCTTTGAGTAAAGTTAATCCTTGTAAATGTACAGGATTGCCTGTTAAGAAGCTCTAAGTCAGCGTATATTGATATTTTTTAACTTCCTCAATGGTATAGGTGGTTAGCGTGAGACCTCACCATGAGGTCTTGCGATCGATTCCCGGGTCGTTCAATCAAAGTGTTATCTAATTTTATGAACTTACAATCAGGAAATTGAGAGATAATTTGTTTAAAACGTGTAGGTTTTACGTCAAAAAATGTTAATTTAAAATGTACCAAGTAAATTTTCATAGTGCGAGTTATATTTTTTTGTATCTTTACGTATATATATAATAACTTGACCTGGCGACGGACAATCATCGTGGAGGCGAAGAATACCGGCAAAACCTGGAGTGAAATAAAGCGTGAAGCTCAAGACCGAGCGGGATGGCGGCGCACTGTGGATGACCTCTGCCCCATCTAGGGGACACAGGACCGTGACGTACGGAATAATGCCAAAATATAGTGTTTTATACAACAACGTTAAAAAAATAAGCAGTTTATATGAAAATGCTTTTTTCATCAACAGTCTGATGACGAAGTTGCGGATGGCAAATAGAACAACAACTACGCAGTAAAGTACTATATGTGACGACCGCTTTGAAAATAAACTTTGGACATAATGTCTGATAGTAGATGTAATGTAGTCCAAGTGTCTTGTGATGTCCTTTGATGTGTGTAGACTTTGTTGTCAACCTCATCTTGATCAAACGGGTGGGTTGTTTATCGTTAAATGAATGTTCTTTTAATGTTTACCAAATAAAGGTATTTTAGAGTCAGTTTATTTTCTTGTTTCTGTTATAATTTAAAAAAAGAAATGTTTATTTCGAAAAGCTTGTATAAGACAAGGTTTTAAAGTAAGAAAAACACAAGTACTCACGTTTTTTACCGTTTAAATTTTATTCGTTTCTCATATTATCATGCTAATTATTTTTTCCAGCTGTAAAATAAATTAAAATTTGTAAACTGAAGCGTTAAAAAAATATAAATAGCCATCTGTTTTTTTTTTTTTTTTTAATTTACAGTTTTCATATTTCAGAATATTAAATCGACCAGTTAGATAAATAGATAGATAGAAAATTATTTATTGTACACACAGATTAAATACAATTTATGAAAGAGACTTATCAAAGTATGCACAATGGGAGGCCTATCACTATTAAGTGATCTCTGACACCAGTTATGCCAAGTTAGCCTGAATAATAATATGTTAATATTTAATACAAAAAACATTGTCTTTTTTTTGGAATTTGAACACGCACCATGAAGTCTAAAGATTCGTGGATTTGAAGCGTGGCTTGGATAGCTCAGTGGGAGAGCGACAGGTCAAAATCCTAGGTCACGGGTTCAAATCCCGCGTCAAATTCAAAAAATATTTCGGCTGTTCTTAGTATTAGATTGGTAGACATGGCTAAATGCTTTATAAAAATCAAGTAGATTATTATTGAGAATACGGGTTACTCACGTTATTTTAGCCGGGATATGCCGACTAGATTCGAATCTAGTACGTAGATTCATCAACTGGGCGATTAATCGCGTGTCGCGGAGACGACGACACGCGATTATCGGCATATCCCGGCATATTAATTCTCAATAATAATGTCTTCACCTCATGTCGGTTTTAATCATATTAGAGTAGATTAGTTTATGAAAAAAAAATGCAGAATATACTTTTTGCAGTATGTGTTTTTTGTATCTCATAATATGCAGTTATATTCTTTTGATAAACACCTACATCGCTAGTCTCGAGACGCTAATGGGCCATTTCTATATCCTATGAAATTCTATGGGAGCTCGATATTGCACGATCAGCACTCAATGGCGTATTAAAGGCTTCTATTTAGCCAGTAAACGTGATAACGACGAACAAGCGTGTCATTTGTTATCTTTCGATGCTCAGTGTGGGTACTTTTTGATAAATCATAAGATAATGTCCTCCTGTTACTTAAAAGAGTATGCCTTAGATGCGTTAAAACACCCACACTTAACCATATTTGGGTATCATGTAATAGAACTATAACTATATGAACCTGCCACCTCTGCATTCCGGGCAGTCGCAGATCTGACTGGAAGTACTGGAAGAGATCGTCCTTGAGAGACATATAGGGACCGGGACCAGATAAATGGCGTCCTTCAGAAAGGACATGAACTCGTACGTGAAACCGGTAATTATGTATGACGAGATGTTTGAATGTTGAAGAAGGAAAGAAGTATGTAAGGAGCAAGGCACATAGCGTTTTATCGACTCTGTTTACCCCCGTAGGAAAAAGCGGGACCTGACATAAACAAAACAGGTAGATAGGATAGGCTCCCCTCTCCCCTTTTAGAGGTGAGCCTATCTCTTTATTAGTGGGCACAATTCCAACTCCGTGCTGCTATTGAGAATTACAAGAATTAGACAACTTATAAATAAAAATTATAAATAAATTTGGCTTTTTTACATTAGATAGAACGCCAGAAGCAATTACACTATCCAATGGTCCCAATGACAAGGCCAAATACACACATTCACTCACACAAGCACACCCAGTCTCAGAACAAATCATTGCGAATCACACAAAGATTTGTCCCATATGGGGATCGAACCCACAACCAGTGGCGGCTGGTAGGTAATCGAACTGGTGGTTCACTTTACTTGCTCACTTAGTATTAGGATTAGGAAATGCTTTGGATATTGCTTCTTTAAACAGAATCTAGCTGATTACGAATGTTGACCGTGCCTAACACAGACAAACTCATCACATTTTGTAGGTGTACTTGCGAAGAATCATGTTTTTTTATTTTTTCACTCAAAGGCGTCAAATCCTTAATTGCAGTTTCTGTCCAAATCGATTCTCCGCCAAAAATAATGCAAGGAAAACAAAAGAATGCATTGAGACGCTCAAATCCACACAGCCATTTCTTTCTATTATACATTTCACTTTTAAAACTTCGCGTAAATGCTTTATTTTTCGATTTGCACTCTTGTAACTTTATGTCGACTTTATTTTGAAAAGTTTTGTTAATATAATCAATGTTTAAACTCATTTTCAATCACAACACACACTGTATTCACAGTACAGAATAGAACAAATTAACAAAAACAAAAAACAATTACCGCGTCACAGATACATAGTACGAGAGCCCACGACCAAAACCATGTCTCATAGCAATACGGCAAAAACCCTATAAAATCGTTAGATTGTATGATTCTGTACCCGACTAGGTGTGTAGTAACGGTCGAAAGTGTAGCAACTGCGTGGGAGGCCATTTCTGCTGTGTCAAAAAAAAAAGACAGTCGGTATTATAGCAATACGTCTGATAGTGAAAATGTACATAGATTTTATAATTGTATTACGAAAAAGTTTGTTTTCAGACATTTTGCGCGTAGCATATAGCCTGAGCGCATTTTTGAAAATGTCAACAAATTTAGCCGACCTGTATCATAGCAATACGGATAATTTTTTTTTTTAACTTTTCGTATTGCTGCCATGATTACCAAAAACCTGTTTTCAGACACTTTAAGTGTAGCATATACTACCAAAAACGAAAATAACGTTTCGGAGTCGCCTGGCCGACGCCTCTGTTAAATGTTTTTTTAAATTTACAGCCTTCATAGATATTCAACATTTACAATAAATTACCAAAGTGTTGGAAAGAACTTAATATTAATTTATTTAAAAAAGACTTCGTAACTTTCTGACTGATAAAGCCTATTACAGTATAAGTGAATTTATGAATGAAAAAGATAGTGCATTTGTGTAGTTTATATTATTACCCGACTGCGTCAGAAGGAGGGTTATGTTTTTCGAGCGTATGTATGTATGTATGTATGTATGTATGTATGTATGTATGTATGTATGTATGTCTATTTCTTTGGCACGCCCTACAGCCCAAACGGCTAAACGGATTTTGACAAATGAGGTGTCGTTGAATTCGTCGAAACAGTGATAGTGACATAGGCTATATAAATTTTCAAAATGGCGCCGGCAAATGAAAAAAAAAGGGGGGGGAGGTATGGATTTTCTTTTCATCATAGTAATATGGGTATCAAATAAAAGGCCATGAAAAGAGCATTTCAAAAATATATACTTCTTATCACATTTATATTACTGATTAAACACAATTTACCAATTTATATATCGGCACGCTCGCGCGTCCGAAGTGGGTGGAAGTTAGTTTGTATGTTCGCTCACGCTAATCTTGGAAACTGCCGGTCGAATTTCAATAATTGTTTTTAAATTTGATAGTTTAACTCACGATTAAGGCTCATTGATCTCAAAGAGATTTGATTTCTACAAATTAATAGATATAAAAAAAACATGTCGGTTAAAAGAACTAAAAAGAGTGAAATAAAAAATAATTATTAAAAAAACAAAAAACCCGACTGCTTAAAAAAAAGAACTAAAAAGATAAAAACAAGTATAGCATTATCTACATTAAATTCATTAACAACAAATGAAATATGTCAAACTAAATTCTTTATGATGTTGCAGGCGGGGACAAACAATACTTTGTTACTACTATATAACTTCGTTTGTCACCGCCTGCAACATCATAAAGAATTTAGTTTGACATATTTCATTTGTTGTTAATGAATTTAATGTAGATAATGCTATACTTGTTTTTATCTTTTTAGTTCTTTTTTTTTTAGTTAATTGTTTCATATTATTGTTTAAATTTATTTTTATTTGTTCTTTGTTAGTTTTGTAATATTTTATGCTGTCTTTGTTGCTTACATGTATTTTAACGGTTATGTAACCTTTCGCATGCCTATTGGTAAAATTTGGTGGAACTAATATTCTTTATGTAACATCATACTGTACACCCATATTTGCGAAATAAAGTATCTTTATCTTTATTCAAGAATCTCCCTTGTCTATTATATGAACTTTGACAGATGACAGATGTCATTACTTATTTCTTTTGTAAAAGTTACTCAAGTGTGCTTTAAATAAAACCAAAACTATCAAATCAATCAGTATTTAATTTTCCCAGTTTCCTTTTGTGCGATTTATTTCAGTCCTTCAACTTCAATGTTACGGTTTCGGGTAAATTTTTTGTTAATTATCATCTAATAAATTCAGGGTCGCAACGTATTCATTGGTTTGTAACAGAAAATTCAAGATGCCTCAATACGATTTTTAAATGATATCTGAGTATCGAAAAGTTGTCTGATAGAGAAGGTGCTACACTTAATTTGTCTGATATAAATTTTTTGCACATGTGGACAACTTATTTTATCATGTTCAACAATTTTCAGACATATTGCTATGATACCGATCGGTAAAATTTGTTAACATTTTCAAAACGGTCTCAAAATTTAATGCGTTCACATTTCCGTCTGAAAATTGTCTTGTTCGCATCAAATAACCAAAATTTACTAATAAAAAAGATTTTCAGACGTATTGCTATGAGACATTTTTTTTGTCGCATTTTTAATTTTTTTAAGTGATTTTACGGGTTTGCGCTACACCACTAACGTCTGAAAAATATGTTTCCGGTATCTCAGAACTATCATTCAACTACAGTCTGCAAATCAGACATATTGCTATGATGCAGTTCGGTAAAATTCTTTGACAATTTTGAAAATTCGGTCAGATCAAACGCTACGCGGAAAATGTCTGATATTGGTATTTTCGAGTTCAGGATAATCGTATCTATCGATTTGATGCGGTTTTGGCCGTATTGCTATGAGACTAAAATTTTGGTCGTGGGCTCTCGTACTAACAGAGAAATTAATGATAACGCGAGAGAGTGTCAAATCAAATGTCATCGTCGTTTCACGCCGAACGGACAAGGCCGGCCGCCGCGGCCGGCCGACGGTTTTCGGCGATCCTCGGGGGCTCTCGGCAATCTTCGGTTCGCTCGTGCGGCGCTCGAAAACCGACTTATTACTCGGTACGTTTCTATGAACTATCTTTTATTTCACGCGTCGAGCGTATTAGCTCACAGTTCATACAAGTTGTATTAGCAGTCCTCGTGCGCTCGCCGTAGCGCACGAGCTTATTTAAATAAGCAAGGCGCTTTTATTTTTTCGTCAATCGTTACAATCGGATTTTTCTTTTGTTATATTATGTTTTAGTAGGTATGTATGTTTAAGAAAAAATATTAAAATGGTAATTTTAAACAAAAAGATGAAGAATTATTATTTAATTTTTAAATCTTTGAAATTGGTGGTTCAGCGCACGAGCGCACTTAAGGTACAGCCGCCACTGCCCACAACACCAGTGCAGTGGAGAGCGGTGAGGCGACCGCTTAAACCACTACACCACACGTGCAGACACTTGAAATGTGTAAAGTAGTTTAAACCAGAGAATCATGTTTTTTAAGCCAACCTTCTGATAAACGGAGTTACTCGGAGGTGAAAACATTTTACGTAAATAATGTAGCTTAAATTAGAGGCGAGTGGCTTTTGCATAAATGGGACACCTGGGCTTTAATCAGTGGACAGATGTTTTTTATTTAAGTTATGGGTCGTTACGTTGAGTAAATACTGTACATTTTGTGTTCATAATAACGAAATGCAAAGGTAATAAAATTAACTTTCAAAATGTAGTAAGGGATTATTATTATTTACTTTAGTGTATATCCATTTGTAAATATCAGTGAAATCGAATACACTACTTCCTATCGTCTGCTAGTCACGTCATTTGCATCGATTGGATATGTCAGTGTACGAAAAACTAAGACACGATTTAGATTAAAAATACGATAATTATGAAATATCACGCGTAAGTGCGGCACCCGTCAATTGCTCAAACAGCCATCTTCAAAACCACCAAGATCTTAGATAAGCTCCAAATCTACAAAACCGATTTTGATAGTGACCGAAATTGGCGTGGAGATAATTGAAGACCCGGGCAATAACAAAGGCTACTTTAAATTGACTTACCACGCAAGCCTAGCCGCGCACGTAAGCTAGTACGTTATAAATTAGCCGTGTAAATTCATGAGCACGTCGTCGAAGAAGAATTCGTAGCAGCGTAGCATTGTAGCACCGTAGCAAATTGTCGTAGCGTAGTTTGTCTCAGCTCAATATTAAAGAATTTACTGATATAAATTTCTTACCGTAGAAGACTAGACTCATAGACTTGTATTATGCTATAGGCTTCGATATATAGGTATATTGCCATGACAGCGCTGGCCATAGAGCATTTGCTCTATGGCGCTGGCAGCCTCCCGTGCTTTGCGAGCTCTTGACATGACCTCAATAGGCTTCTAAAATTCAGTTACTATCTATATTTTAAAATACTATGCGTACTCTCTATTGTTCCAAATTTGGTATACTTTGCGTATAGCATACCCATTTGCTGTTTCACTGGATGGCGATATCTACACTAATATTTTAAAGAGAATATATATTAAGATTTTTTTTTCTTTGTTTGTATCACCACCATTGCACTAAATCTACTGGACTGAAACTGGACTGATGAAAATCAGTCAAAATATAGTTTGAGACCCCAAGACATTATGAGTTGAGTTTTATCAATGTACTACGCGGGTGGATCAGCGTACGGTACCTAATATAGTATACTATTTAAACAATTATATTAAAACTTTATTACATGATCTCTTATTGATTATTTTCATAGCATTTAGCTATGCCTTGCAAATTATACCAATGAAACTACTACTCTTTTATCAACATTTGTCCTGAATATTACTATCCTACTAAAGATCAAAGACCAAATGAATAAACGTGACGCAATGACGAAACATACAGTTGAGAAATTTTAGGTCCTGGCAATAGGCGACTGCAGTTTAGTAGTCAAAGCGACTGCCCGGAATGCAGAGGTGGCAGGTTCACATAGTTATAGTTCTATTACATGATACCCAAATATGGTTAAGTGTGGGTGTTTTAACGCATCTAAGGCAGTTATTCTAGCTATAACGTTTACAAACGTTTTAAGCTAAGGTAGGTATTATTTGATATTATGGTATCCAAGTTAGTTGCCACCACTAGCGAGAGCGACCGCACTCGTTTACAGTTTGATTAAGCCGTAGCGCAGTAGATATAAGGTCGTCTTTGGCTTATAACAATAACCTTGAATGGTTTGCGCCGCTCTCGCCCCTTTTCTTTTATCCATGCGATCTTATCACTTGTAAGAGAGAGATAGATAAGTTAGTTAGTTTTTATCAGTTGCGTGGATTCAGTTGGTTTTGGTTGTCAGTTATTTAGTAATAAGATATGATGTGGGTTCGGTTTTCAAACTACGTTGACGCGGGGACGCAGTGATTTGGTAGTTACTTCATAGTTTCATACTAATACCTGATAACCGTTGGCAACTATTTTAATACCGATACGGTAGGTTAGAGAGATGATAACCGTTTTCAGTTACGTTTTGGTATAGCGGACACATGGCTACTGGTCCCTATATGTCTCTCAAGGACGATCTCTTCCAGTACTTCCAGTCAGATCTGCGATGTATATCTCTTTCACTAATCTACTTTTATCCATTCTTTCAACATGACCAAACAGGTGAAGTGTTGGTGTTATACACTCAGCCACACCCTTCGGGGTAATTTGTATAATTGTTATGTTATGTAGGTTTATATGTATGTATAGGGATTATCTACCTTAACCTTTTGAGCCTGTAGCCTATAGTTGTAGATTAAATTATATCATAATTTCACTCCTATATTACCCAGAAGGGTGTGCATGTACAATACCCACATTTCACCTGTTATATAAAGGTTGCATGGGATAGGGGGTATCCAAAATAATAATTCAAAATATATCTTACCAATACAATTAGGTATGTTGATAGCGAAAGAAATGACGTACCTGAAAATAAGATTTTTATAATTATTATTTTTACAATAGATATTTATAAAACAATGAAATTTAACACATTTATTTTAATTTCTTAGGTTTGTTTGCAAATCATATTAATAAATATTGCAATTTGAAATGCTTCAAGCCAGTAAAGTTGTGCATTATTTATGCAATGTTTGCGTTGTTTCTTCTAACATTAATATTATATTTTCTACCGCAAATGTAATCTGTTTGAAAGGTTGTGAATTTTTAAAAGGCATTTGGCGGTTGTGGGTTTTGATGTGATTTGAATAATATATGATATTTAAATCACATCGAAACGTTAATATTCGCCGTTACTTTGCCACTTTGACACACTCAAAACTAAATTTGGTTTAACTTATGAGAATAAATGCTTCATCTTTCAATCTGGCAATTTTTTTGAAAGTTTTTAAACAAAAGGGTACCTAACTTTTTTATATTTTCCATCTAAAATTTTAAGTATTTCTACACCGTTGTGTACCTTATTTTGGTTTTGTACAAATGGTTTCAAAATAATATTGCTTCTTAAATTTATTTATACTATCAGCTAAAATTATATATGTATAAAAGCAGCTGCATTTATAAGTACTCATGAGATAAGTATCCCATCGATCCCAGCAACCTTCGGAGGACGTCCCTCCTTACGAATAACATAAAGGTTACATTTTGTCCCCGAAAAATAAAAAGACTTTCGCGGAAAACTGTAAGTAATTAATAATTTCAAATCATTATTTGATATACTTTACGTATCAACTTGTTACAAAAGTAATTTGATTTGTTTTCAAGAGTTTAAATACTTGTTTTGACATTTCTGCTTCATTAATTTCCGTCTTTTCCAATAACACAAATACGTTTAAGAAAATTATTAAATTTCTTCAAGGCACTCTTTGTGCGAAATTCCTGGAAAGTTTTAATAACTTTTGTGTTTTATTTTACACCTTCCATCATGAAAATATTTGATAAAATGAAATGTTTCGTGGGCAACGACGCTTAAAAGGGTATTATTATGCTTTAAGTTTTTTAATGAGGATAAGATTATAAATAAATTAAAAATGTTTTTCAGTCGTGTTTAAGCCAAGACAGCAAGTACTTGGCTTGAGGTAAGTTGTTGGGCTATGCAAAGTAATCCTTAATTTGAACTGAGTCCCTGTTAACTCCATAAAGTACTTCTATTTTAACCAGCTCTAAAAATAGTTTCTTAGACTTTTCGGGTAAAAAAATCTAGATATATGTTTATTTCCTTTACCGAGATTCCCTTGGGCTATTAACTTTTTCTTTAGACGTACCAATTCTTGGTTGTTAGTCGTAAATATTATTTATATATAAAGCTCGTACTAGCATTCAGAGTTTACAAAAATGATTACATTTATTTTTATTTTTGACCAAGGTGAAGTTGTAATCCTTGACGTATATTTTAAATAAAATATTTTCATCATAAGCTTATTTATACTTTGAATACTACCTAATTTCTACAGCTTTTTGTTGCACTTTAATGCCTGAAATTATGTACAGAGGACCACAGGATTACATGGCCTATGAGATATACAGAACCCCAAACTTCTACGTCATAGTGAAGACTGACAACACTAGTAACGCATTTATGGGTTAAATACCCTAATATTGTGCATATAAATATGCCACTAATATATGCTTAACAAGTGTGATATAAAAATGTTTGTCCTGCATGCCTAATTGCTTGGTCCACTGTACAAAGGCATAAATGAGAAAATACATCATTGGCTACATTTATTAATAGCAGCGAATAGCAAGTGCTGCCGGCAATTTTATAAAATTTAAGATACTGCAACATCGGAAATCCGTTGTTTTATTTAGTAACTGACAGGAAATTTTCCCGATAATAACCTCGTTAAGAAAATACTCGAGATAACGTGGGCATGTTTTCTTAAGAAACTTTTCTGTCTTCTAACATTGAACACGAGGAATGCGCGAATAATTATATTTTTATTATAAAAGCAAGATAATAATGAGACATGATAAGTAAAGCTGCAAAATTTATAAAGCACCATCAAAATTACTTTCTATGCCACGAGATAGGTTAGGTCGCTAACTTAGTAAATTAGGAGGCAATTTAGTGTTCTAGATGCTTTGAAAGAATTCAACTAACATAACATCCACGAATGTACCTACATGATTCGTTTTCCAGAATACATTTAGTAAAAAGTTCGGACTTATTTAAATCAGTTCAATCGTTTAAGAACTACGGTAATGGTGTCACAGAGAAACAAAGCGATCAAACGGCCGGCTTTTATGCGTCGGGAGCAAAAAAATTGCGAAAAGGAGACCAAAGTTATACAAAGCTATTTTTAAGTATAGAAATATGAATTCGGCTTCTTTATGTGCATTTTTTCCAATGTAGTAGTTTTATCAAAACAGTTTAAGAACATTCAATTATCCGCAATTTCACAACCCTGATAAGGTAAAATTATTTTCTTGTTATCATAAAACCTTAAAAAATAGAAATTTTGGTCTAGAATGTTGTTCAGTGCGACTAAAATAAAATCCAAAATTGTAAAAGAAAGATTTAAGACAAACCTGGTGATTCTCTCACAAATGAAAAAATTCGCCATATTTACCATGTAGATTACTTATAGATTACTCAAACCTATTAACAAAGAAAATGAGTGCTTTTGAAATACTGTTTCACACGGTCTTGTTTCATATAAAGAATAGGTAGCAGCCGAGGACCAAGTAACCAAATTATCAGAAAAAAAGAAAAAGAGTCAGTCTTTTTATTTGCATACTACTAAAAGTTCTCGGAGGTTGACTGTAAGAGAATGCCACTAGGCATTAAGTCCACCTCTGTACTTGTATGTGTGCAAAAAGTTCGAGCTTTGTAATCTGGTAATAATGCAAGAAATATTTTATTTTGAATTATTATGTGATTTATAAAATATCCCAGACTGTGTTGAGCAGTGTTATAACTACTAATAACTGAACACAGGAGAACCACGAGTGATATTCAATTGTATGCAATATGGCTTTCAAATTTTACGTTTATTCTGAAATCAATCCGACATTCGCGAACGTTTATTGCCCGTCTTATCTTCAGCTTTATTTTATGATTGAAACAGCATAACGGTAATTGCAGCACTGATTTATTTCGCCAATTGTACAGGTACTTTAATACCGATTGCATATATTCTTTTTTTGTTCAGTATGTAATTTTATGTTAATCTGCTCTGTTAGTTTTTAGCCGAAAACTGATATATAGTACTGTTTTTGATTACTTGTATAAAGTTCGCGTATACCAGTGTTAGTTTTCGATCTCCTTTGAAACAACTAGACCGATTTTAATGATAATTTTTGTGTATATTTATATTTGTTAGGTCTGAGAATAGGTTGTAGGCAAATTTTATTAATCATCAATATTCCACTGATGGAAGCTAGTAAACGAAGATATAATAATAAATAATACTATAGATTCTTCAAATTATGAAACACGGGAGCTACTCACGTAACGTTGGTCTATTTAGTCGACCGCGGTTTCACCTATATAATATGTAGGCATTTTCAAGAGAGTGCGACACGTTTATTCTAAATTTAAAAGCTACTGTAAATTTTGCTTTACAAAAATAAATTAAAGGGTTATCACATATTAAATATACAACGACTCCTAACAATAAACTATCATTCTTTTAAACAGTCTACCGATAAAATTGTCAACAAAAATCTTTAAACCAAAATTTTTACTTTGAAAAGTTGGGATGACCCTTGAACCTAAAAAGTAACCCCTTTTTTATCGGTTAAATTGTACCTTAATAAATACCGCAGAACCTTTACTGAATAAATCATACTGTCAGACTGCGGGTTTTTGGTCCTTGAATGTGTAAACTATAAGAACTATTTTGTTTATTTTGTCTAGTGATCTCATACGGATTTTCATAACGTTGTCACATTTTATCAAACACATTTTGTATATTATTATACACATTTAATCATGAATAAATTTTAGAATAAAATGTAACACAATCTAACATCACACTCATATTATATCTTTATTTAGTAAAAGTTTATTTTCACAAACCATTTCCAGAACCTAAGTCCCAAACTAAGCAGAGCTTGTATTATAGATACAAGAATAGCTAACATTATTGTAGGTACATGTTATACTTATTATACATAGAACATGCAGACCAAGAGAAACCTCCATGTTTATGCACACAAAGAATTTGTCTTAAGCGAGAATCGAACCCGCGACCACTGTGTGAGAGGCACCTACACTACCAACTCAGCCATCATGTCTGCACGCGTGGTGTAGTGATTTAAGCGGTCGCCTCGCCGCTCTCCACTGCACTGGTGTTGATGGGTTCGATCCCCACATGGGACAAATTTTAGTGTGATTCGCAAAGATTTGTTCTGAGACTGGGTGTGCTTGTGTGAGTGAACATTCACGTTTCACACACATTCATATGTGTATTTGGCCTTGTCATTGGTACCATTGGATAGTGTAATTGCTTTTGACGTTCTATGTAATGTAAAAAAAATAAAAAAATAAAAAAATCATCTCATCTGCTACGTTTAAGTCCATAGTAGTTCTTAACAGAGCGTAAGTAAGTCTACAAAGTGTGTTTTCAAAAGACGATTTACATTAATAATGTCATTAAATGCACCTCATAATGGACTTATCATTAACCGACGTAATAAAAGTCATTGAATGGGGTAAGTAAGATTTATCCTGTATCTGGCGGGTGCGTCGGCGGCCGTTAGTCGCGCCAACTTGTCGCCATTGCGCGTGACGTCATCACTATGGCAATCGATGACGACCGGATGGCGGAGTGGGTTGTGTACCTGCCTGCGACGCCGATGTCGTGGGTTCGATTTCCACTTAAGACAAGTCTTTGTGTGCATGAACATGGGGGTTTGTCTTAGTCTGGGTGTTTCCATGTATAATATGTATGTATTTACAAAAGAAAATTATATAAGTATTAGTATCAGTTATTCTAGTACCCATAGTACATGCTCTGCTTAGTTTGGGACTAGATGGCGTGGTGTGTGAGTTGTCAAATATTTATTTATATTTATATTTATTTATTTAGTATCGATAGTCCCAGATGATCTCATATAGCTCTAGGCACTTATTATGTGGTAAGATTTTCTATTTTATTGTTTATCTGAATTACTAGGCATAAATATTTCGAAATTGAGCTTAAACTTGCCGCTTAATATTGTATTACGGGTGAAATAAAAAACATCTTAGTCCTCCCATGAAGTGACTCATCTACAATCACTTTTGGCTAATTTGCAACATTTGTGGATTATTCGATCAAACACCATTTTCTCATAAACGAGAAAATTATAAGTAAAAGCATAGAAGTACATGATTGCTTCTCAACCGGTATGATACCTACGTGATATAGATCGATTGGTAATAAACGTCAATACGTAAGATACAAACAAACAAATAAATATCTTATATATATGTTTTATTCACACTATCCAAGTATAAATGCTGTAGAAATATTTATGTTCAAAAGTTCACTCAGTCCTGATTCCCTTGTGACAAGGAAAAATTTCTGTTTATAGTTTTTGTCGAGAATGTCTGGCGTCATATTTTTATTTGCCCCTTTTTGCAATCAAAGATAGTAGAAAAATGTTTATCTTTTTTCATTTCCCCTGTTATGTTTAGTTCTCATGAGGTAGGAGGTGAGTCTATGACCATCCACCGGGCACAATTGCAACTCCATGCTGCTATAATAGATTTCAAATACATTATCAACCAATAATTGTTACTGTAACTGTTTTTTTCTTTGTCACACAAGATTCGTAAGTAATTATTAATATTGGAAATTATCAAGTTACTTGGAAGACTCCTTATGATTATTTTAATAATGAAAAATCTGTTACACTACCTTCGCGTACCTGTGCGTAGGTTTCTAAATTGATTTTGTTTATTTAATGCCTCTCATATCTAATTCCTATCGTCTAAACCAAACCAATCAAAAAAATAATACCAATCGCTGTTTGTGAACCAAGCAACATTTTTGAATGTTTTTTACAAGTGCCTATGAAATAGCAAACCAAGTAGAATTATGAAATTTCATTTAAAAAAATTACAAGACATAACGCAGGTCCAATGCTATAACATCATTTATGCAGATGTTGCTTTTTTTTCAGGAAAAGCGTTCGAAAATTCAAGAGGTGTGTTATCTCATAACTGAGTACTGAAACAGTTTTGAGAAATAGCATTAGTGACATTATAGCTTTGTTTGTACGATAATATACCATTACACCTTTATATCACAGAAGGGTGTGGCAGAGGTATTTATCACTCACACTACACCTGCTATGTTCAGATCTCATGTGGTAGGGGGTGAGCCAAGAGATGTAAAGAACTCGAGTCTCTGAGCCTTAATTCGATAGACTCAGCTCAATTTTACAAGACTCGGTGTACTAACAAAACTCAGAGCCTTGAGTCTCCAGTCCTTTCTCAAAAACTCGAGCGCCAAAATAGAACTCGTATTTCAAAAAGAGCTCGAGTGTTAAAAAGAAGCTCACGTCTCAAAAAGAACTCGAGTCTTAAAAAGAGCTCGAGTGTATCGAGTCTTGAGCGTATCAAGGTTGATTTATTTAAAAATACATAGACATAGTTAATGCGGCAACATGCTAAATGTAACCTTTAGGTATGGCATTATTAGGTTCTGTCAAGAGGTATAAAAACGTGACACTATTTATTATGTCGTTACGGATAAATTTTTATTGTTTGTTATTTAACGAGTATTTACTTAACTTACGTTTTTACTTTTATATTATATTCTTCCTATATTATATGCCTATATTATTTTTATTCCGACTTTATTCCCTGTTTATTTACAAGTGGAAAAGAACTTGAGCGCGACTCGTCGCGTGAAACGACTCGAGCTCGAGCACATTTCAAAAACTGCTGTTCAAAAATTGCCTAATGGAATAATGCCAAATAATACTTTTGCACGACCCTGGAATCAAACCCGAGACCTTGCGGTGAGAGGCTGTATACGATAACCACAAGACCAACGACGCAGTCATTTATATTGAAATAAGTAATTTGAGTAAAAAGCTTTATCTCTCATACATTACTCATCATACATCTTCGCGAATAATATTTTTTCATTATGGTATTGGAGGTTTTTACGGCACTCAAAGATAATTTATTCATTAAATACAATGCAATCAAGTACCGTATACTTCCGATGGTTCGCATGAATTAATTAGTGTAAGTTTTTCTGTAAACATGAACCGATAGCGATGAAAATTTTGCAATTAATATTAATAGCCACCGCTAGCCATTAATATAATTTTTAGCGGACATATCCTCAATATTATCAATTCTCATAAAGCTCGGCTTTTTTCTTTAGGGGTATATATTAAATTATGCAGGTGCAAATGCGGGTAGTAACAAAAATAGATATTCAATCGCCGTACGAAATACTATTCAACCATAATGAAGCAATATTTTGTTTGTTTTGTGTACAATTTACCTGCTTCTAAATAAAGCAGGAAACTGCTCTCAATATACCTGGGTTCTTTTGTACTTTCATATCACGTAGCGAGTACAATAGACAACCATCCTATTTGTATGATTTTTTGGAGAAACTACTTTAGATAAGTCGATTTTCTGAATACATGTTGGTATTGCCAGATAATTTATAGATTTTTTTATACTTAACACATTACACATAATTATGAATCTTTACTTACTAAAATCAATCTTATTTGGCGTTTGATTTAAGTAGTTGTAAGGCACTTTACTCATTAGTCGATACAAGGGATGCGCAGTTGAAATAACTTTAATGCGATATACCAAAAATATGAACCAAGCGCTGATATTGGTAGCGGTGACCAACATTTTTGTTATATCGTAGTAACAGGTATACCGATACCACACTCCAAAATACACACACAATAACTCCAAAAGATTATTATTATAATATAGAATACATAATATTATCATTATTAATGGCTGCAGTTAAATAAATATTTTAAAAATAAGCAACCTGTCAGGTACAAATATACGCATTCAATTTTCATGTCACAACACTTGTCTCGTGTCTTGTAGGCTTTCTTTTATGACGCGGCCTCACCTTCACATGTCACTGTCGCACCTCCATTATTTCATGCTAGACAGACGTACAAGTTCTATTTTTTATTATATTCATCCCTTTTTCCTCAGAGAGAATAAGATTTTCACTTAAATCACGGACTTGTCTCGATAAACGAATGTTTATGTAAATGCATCGCTTCCCGACCACCGCATGAAATTTCTCATTGCCGAGTCGTTTACGACAGGAAAAGACGATCGGGTTGGGTTTCTGAAGGAATATTTATTTTGTCTTGTTCTTTGCATACAAGTTATTTGAACACATTTGATTTAGTCTCGATAAACGTAGACGTAGTAGTAATACACGTTCCATTCAATGAAATTTAAGAGAATGTCATCATCATCAGCCTAGGGACGTCCACTGCAGGACATAGGCCTCACCAATCGATTTCCACAGCGTGCGGTTTTTGGCCGACTGAAACCAACGACTCCCCGCGATCTTGATCAGATCGTCCGTCCATCTAGCGGGAGGACGTCCCACGCTGCGTTTGCCAGTTCGTGGCCGCCACTCTAGGACTTTCTTGCCCCAACGGCCATCTGTCCTCCGAGCTATGTGTCCGGCCCATTGCCACTTCAGCTTAGCGACTCGCTGAGCTATGTCGGTAACCTTCGTTCGCCTACGGATCTCGTCATTTCTGATTCGATCGCGTAGTGAAACCCCGAGCATAGCTCGCTCCATCGCTCGCTGAGCGACCTTGAGCCGTCTGATGACTCCTATAGTGAGCGGCCACGTCTCAGTTCCATAAGTCATCACTGGCAACACACACTGGTTAAAGACTTTTGTCTTTAGGCACTGGGGTATACTAGACGAAAAGACACTACGTAGTTTCCCGAACGCTGCCCAGCCGAGTTGGATTCGGCGGTTAACCTCTTTCTCGAAGTTGGATCTACCTAATCGGATAATTTGTCCCAGGTATACATATTCGTCCACAACTTCGAGTGTAGAGTTCCCAACAGCGATTGGGGTGGGTACTACATGGACATTCGACATAATTTTCGTCTTGTCCATGTTCATGTTTAAGCCCACTCGTTGAGAAGCTCTACAGAGATTACCGAGCATTGTGCCTAGGTCCTCCAGGGACTCCGCCATGACCACTATATCGTCGGCAAACCGAAGGTGGGTGATATACTCGCCATTAATGTTGATGCCGAGTCCATCCCAATCCAGAAGCTTTAAAAGATCCTCCAATGCAGCTGTGAATAGTTTCGGGGATATAACATCACCCTGCCTCACTCCCCGCTGCAATTGGATAGATTCCGAGCTCTGGTCATGGAGACGAACCGACATAGTGGCGTTTTCATATAAACACCTTAACACCTCGATATACCGATGGTCAATTCGGCACCTCTGGAGAGCCTGTAGCACTGCCCATGTTTCCACCGAATCGAAGGCTTTCTCATAGTCCACAAACGCTAAGCATAAAGGCCGGTTATACTCTTCGGACTTCTGTATAACCTGCTGCAGCGTATGGATGTGGTCTATGGTACTGTAGCCTTTCCGGAAACCGGCTTGTTCGGGAGGCTGGAAGTCGTCTAGCTTGCGAGCGAGACGGTTCGTAATGACTCTCGAAAACAGCTTATAGACATGGCTCAGCAGCGTGATGGGTCTATAATTCTTCAATAAGGTGTTGTCGCCTTTTTTGAAGAAGAGCACAACCACGCCCCTGTGCCATGCCTCTGGCGTTGTACCTTCAATGATGACGGAATTAAAGAGCTTCTGAAGGACTATAAGTATCGGTTTTCCACCCGCTTTCAGAAGCTCAGCCGTGATTCCATCATCACCCGGTGCCTTGTTGTTTTTAAGCTGTTTGAGAGCCATACTAATCTCGTACAAGCTGACGTCCGGGATATCTTCGGTATAGTGTCGAGTCAGTCTGGCTCTTGGCTCTTTGGCCGGACTGCCAACGGGTCTTGATGTCGACGTGTATAACTGTCCATAGAACTTCTCAATCTCCCTCAGAATTTCTGGCTTGGACGAAACGGTGCTACCGTTGTCAGTCTTCAGCCTTGTCAGCTGGCTTTGCCCAATAGCCAGATGTCTCGCGAACACCTTGGAGCCTTTGTTCCGCTCTATCGTGTCTCTGATGTTTCTCTCGTTAGAGTTACGTTGATCGCGTGTGAGTGACTTAGAGATCTGTCTATTGAGCTGCCGATATGACAATGCGTCCGCTGAAGACTGTAGCCTTAGGTTTCGTCTCTCCTCCATTAACCTGAGGGTATGATCGGAGACTATTTTGGTTCTATTAGCACGGTGGGCTCTAAAGAACTTAGATCCCACCGTACGGACAGTTTCCACTAACATGTTGTTGGTATCGTCCACTGTTGCGCATCCTTCCAGGCACTCGAAGCGATTTTGAAGTTCGAGTTGGAAGCTTTCGGGGTTTTGGATGTGGCAGGCCGACGGTCGGAGCGTGGACTTCATCAGTTTTTTCCGCTCCAGCTTAATGTTCAGATTCAACGTGCCTCTGACCATGCGGTGATCGCTTCCGGTTTTAACCGTGTTGATCACAGAGACATCGTTGAATATTTGCCGTTTGGTGGACATGATGAAGTCGATTTCGTTTTTAGTCCGACCATCCGGGCTCATCCAGGACCACTTCCTATGGTGCTGCTTTTTGAAGAAAGAGTTCATCATAAAGAGGTCCTCCTTCTCCAAAAAGTCAGCGAGCATTTGCCCCCTGGCATTTCGTTGGCCTACACCAAAATCTCCCACTTTCAACTCTCCATCGCTTCTAGTGCCTAGTTTTGCGTTGAAGTCCCCCATCACGACGTTATAGTGTGTTCTGGAGGAGTGTATGGCTTTGGAAATATCCTCATACACCTCCTCCACTTCGTCGTCTGGATGTGCCGAGGTCAGTGCGTAAACCTGGATGACCTTCAGCGAATATCGTTTAGATATTCTGAGTATCAGGTACGCTACCCTGGTCGACAAACTGTCGATCTTGACAATGTTGTTGATGAGAGACTTGTGGACGATAAACCCGACACCACCCTGGGACTGATGGTCGTCCCCCCGGTAGTATAGCAAGTTGCCTGAGTTAAGAATAACCGTGTCCTGTCCCTGTCGCCGGACTTCGGATAATCCTATAATATCCCAGTGCAACTTGCTTATAGCTTCTTTCAGCTCTAGTATCTTTTCGTCGGCCCTTAACGTGCGTACGTTATATGTTGCCAGCTCGAGTCGTCGATGTTTATGTTGGTAGCCGAAGTCGCGCCGGGGATTCTTAGCACCCCCTGCCCCGCCGTTACCATGGCCGCTACCGTGACCAGGAATAGCAGAGCTGCCGGGTACTGGGGGCCGTCTGTATTTTTTGGTGTGGTTCATATTGGTGGTTTTTGCCATACTCACCACGCTTGGCATTTGCGGGTTGGTGAGCGCAGTAATTAAGTAAGAGAGCGCTGCTGCCCAACATCTCCTACTGGGAAGAGGGGTGGGAAAATCGAGGAGAGGATTGGATTTATAGGATTAGAAGGAGAATTGTATGATGGTAGGGATATTAATGGGTGTAGGATACTGCTGTTTCGGAAGGAAAGGGACTGAAACAGCAGAAGCTCGGAAACGGCCGGGGTCGCGTACCCGGGTGTCCTTTCTTTAGCCTCTGGAATCGATGCTAAGTCATTTGACACCTCCTGACCTACAGAATGTGAAATACCTAAGAGAATGTGAAATGTCTTAATGTTGGATGTTTATTAACCTAAAGTATCTTTATTTTTTTTTCTTTTAAAACGATGCCCGCACTAGAAATAACTCCTGTGTCGCGAAGGTGTTCACAAACATACATTTTACACACACACACCCAAAACTAGAACAAATGAATAATACAAAGATTTTTTCCGTGTGGGGATCGAACATTATCATTATCAGTATCAATGATACTGATAATGCAGATAATGTAGCAGAAACAAAGGTTTCTGCTATAATCTTTTTTATATTATTACTAATGAATGTTAATTGTATTCTCAATGCTTTTCTGTATAATCTGTTATTTCATTTTGACTAACATAGATACTAAGTTTCACTCACTAACAATATTATTGTATGGATTTTTATCTGAAATCTTGATGCATTGAAATATGATAATCTAAGTTTCGATCCTCACTTCTCCAGTATCCAAGAAATTTGTTGGCATAGTGATCCAAAACCATATTAAAAAAGTATTCTACATTAATATGAAACCTTTACTTGCTGAAAACTAAACGTTTCTAATAAAATGGATGTGAAATTAGAGCAAAATCAAATTAACTCAGTACGTGTAATAAACCGACGCTTATTCCTCAAAGTTATCATATTAATTTCACAAACGATTAGATATTAAAGCCGGGAATTATTTTACGGACTTGGAGCGATAAATTATTATGAGTCTCTTCTTATATACGATAGGTATTTATTTAGGATAATATATGTATGTGATTGATTTTGTCAAAGGAATTGATTTCCAAGATTAGCTTCGGTTTGTTGAGTAAAGGATGCTATTTTCTTAATATTTATTATATTATTATAATCTACCTCTAATTGATATATAATTGATATATAATACATGATAAATAAAAGCATTTGAACTGAATAACACAATATAGGACAGTAGCACACATGATAGGTACTTTAAGTCACCAAAAAGCGCGATTTCGATGCCACGACAAAATAGATTCGATTGAAACAGTGGCCAAACCGCCGCTTGCCGATTCCGAAAGTAGCAGGTTTGCAAGGGCCCTTATAGAGCAAAGTACTAACTAATGCTAATTTAACGGGAAAAAAATTTAAATACGTATTTCCACTAATCTAAAAATAAATGACTTGAAAGCTAAAGTATATTACTTAAAGCTATGTACAAACCTAATCTAAAAGACCGCTGCCAGTGGGCAACGTTCCCAAAATGCTGGCAACATTGCCACGTTGTACGGCAATGCTTAAACTTCTGACCGAAATAAGTAGCAGCATTCTGGGAACGTGTGGCCTCAAACAGGCTATTCGATATCTGTTTCTACATATTGAGTGCTCCCGGTCCCCACGGCCCCAACGTCTCCCTAAAAGGAAGTCTATATTTGCGCCTTTTGAGGCACTCTGCAGATTCTGCCGCCACACCAGCCTTTTCCTGAGGCCCAAGTATATGTGACGGTGTCAATGTGTCTACACAAGTAGTATCCCACACTAGAGGCCGTCCCAACCCCCAGGGAGCAAGAGTCATTGATTAGTTGACAAAAAATTAAAAGATCACACAATCGTTATTTAGACAGGAACAGTTTTTGTTTTGTAGCAGTATGAAAAATATATATTTATTATTATCTGAGGAGATTAACATCACAGTCCAAAGATCGAGAAATCTAAATGAGTTTTCATTTTCCCTTCTCACCTAGAGACACAAATGAAAACCGGAGTAAAAGCGTATTGTTAGGAATACACGTGTCAACAATATAATTTGTATGTTGGTAGTTATTATTTTGAAACTTTGAATATAGTTCGCGTGAAATAGGTGTTTTAATTAAACCACTAGAACTAAATTATGTGTAACTGACTGATGTGGCTAAACTATATTCACGGTTTCACATCTATATAATTTAAATATACGGGATTCCTATTACCCAAACTATTTTATTTGAATAATTTTGACTCATACTTTTATAGAACATTCATGTTATTTCTATTGAAACTGACGTGAGTTGGTAACATCATTCAAATAATGAAATACGGTTGTCACTCGCAAGACTAGCTGTGACTCAGGCGCGACGTGTCGCACTCTCATGAAAATGCCTACATAAATGTATAGGTGAAATCGCGGTCGGCTAAAAAGACCAACATTACATGAGTAACACCCGTATTTCATAATTTGAATAACATTCATATTGATGTTCAGTACAGTAAAGTAGTCCAGTTATCTTAACTAGTGGTTAGCGTATCCGATTGATGATGAGATATCGAGTTTGATGACTGAGTCGAATAAAGGCTCTACCCACATTTATCGATGCAGAATCGGCTTAAGCCGAGTGCGTATTACCACAAACGGCTCGTTACGCCGTCGGCCGGTATCGCGTCGCGTCGGCCGGGCCGGGCCGATGCGAAAGGTATTAGTTACACCCTTATTCCGTCGGCATAAAGACTTCTTTGACCGGCGATAGCCTATTCCGCGTCGACACATGTGGGTAGACCCTTATGCTATAGATACATTTTTTTAGAAAATTCTCTTAACAACAATTGAGTTTGGAACTGGACCTACTAAATAGACGGTTTAACATAAATATGACGAAACTGTAATAGTTGAAATAGGTGAATGGATTTTAATATTTCTCATTAAGGCCTTTTTATGCAGCGAGGTATGTCCATAAGTTTTGTAAACCAGTAAATAATGTCTCCCTTTGTAGTTTGACCTAGAATTTCAGTTTACTCAACATACATCATAAAATTTGAAGGTCGTACTTTCAGCCCTAAACTTTCATGACATAATGATATTCGCGTGACGAACTCATTTATATAGAAACAGCGCACCCTTAAAACTGACAGTGACGTAATAATGTCCGTGTTGATCCAGCCTAACTATATGTTGGAAGGTCAAACAGTTACAATGCAAATATTTAAGAAAGACAAATGACTATATTTTATTTACGTTAGTTAATAAGGCAATACTATGGGCAGTTAGATCACCACATCATGCATTCATTTCTCAGAAACAAAGGCAGCGGTTTATAAACAGTTTATTTAACTGTATATTTTTACTAGTCATCTGCTTAATTCTAGAATGAAAATTTTCTGACAGAAGAATTCTAATTAAGACGTCTGGTCAAACCAAGACTTCAGGTCTTCTAGTTGGCTTATTAAAACCATCTACCCAGAGCACACACTACCAATAAATTGCACAGACTGGTAGCCAAGTTGTCCCTTACATGCAATAACTGCTTCATAATGTGTATAAAAATATGCAATCATATTCGCCATAATTTTAGAGCAATGCCGTTTAATAAAATGAAATCACAATTGACATATTGGCTTAGTGAAAGGTGTTTTTATAGTATACATGAGTTTTTTGAATATAAATTATGAATTATTTTAATGATAAAATTATATGAATTGTTTTTGTTAATGGAATTATTAATTTATTATTAATATTAGGTTATTATAAATTGTGGACATTTTACTTTTACGATTACTATTTGAATTAATGAATATCTTGATTCACTGTTTAGATTATTATATTTGACTATATTAAAATAAAATGCATGAAATGTCATAATTATGGCAAAACATTGCTGAACATGTGTAAATAAATAAATATCTTCCAACTTACACACAACGCCATCTAGTCCCAAACTAAGCAGAGCTTGTACTATGGGTACTAGAATAACTGATACTAATACATATATACTTTTTTTTTGTAAATACATAGTTATTATACATAGAAACACCCAGACCAAGACAAACCTCCATGTTCATGCACACAAAGATTTGTCTTGAGCGGGAATCGAACCCGCGACCTCGGCGTCGCAGGCAGGTGCACTATCCACTCAGCCATCCGGTCGTCAACATTGTATTTAATATTAAGACCTTATTGTACCATTGTTTTGAGCAAAATAAAATTATCTTTTTCTTTATCATTTTAACATAACATAATATCACGTCTATATAACCCAGAAGCTCTTCTGTGTCATCAGAGGTATACAAATAGAGGATAATATAAAAATAGAGGTATATAAAAATAGAGGATAAGCCTATCGCCATCCACTGGGTACAGTACCAAGTCCGTGATGCTATTTGAGAAATTCAACATAACATCACGCCTATACTAACCAGAGCGGTGTGGCAGAGGTATACAACACCCAAATTCACCCTGTGTGTCCCATGATAAAGGGAGTTAGCCTATTGCCATCCACCGGGCACAATTCCAACTCCGTGCTGCTATTATGAATTTCCTGACGAAATTTTCAAGGGAGTCTCACGGAAAAAACCCAAATATCATCGCTTTATTTATAATATTAGTTCGATGGTAGTTTGTTAGCAAAATAATGTCGTGAATTCCTCTTAGCACAGAGTAGGTACTTAACTACATTGTACCTGAAAACAGGAAAAAGGAACGAAAATTCCTTTTACACAAAAGTGTGGCTTCTTTTTATCCTCAATTGATATAAATGTCCCTGGAGAATAAAGTGAAAAGAAATCATTTTCTTTGTCATTTTAAAAATATATTTACAGTTGCGTTCTTGTAAAGGTGTTGTCGTGGTTTTACCTATTCATTCTTAATGACGATAGCTGAAAGAATAATATAAGGTATAATATTTTTATTTTGTCCTTCTGCACACCTGGCAGCCGCTTTAACCAACCAGCTACGGTTGCCTCTTGCCACGACCCTAAATTTCTTAACTGTGTGTTACGTCATTTCTGTCACTTAAGATAGTTACAAATAGATGAACATGGCGTCTTGAAATGAAGTAACATCAGGTTCAAATCCTGCTGGACTTAACTGTTTCTTAGTATACTTCTTAGTTACTTTAAATACCTAATAATAATTTAATTAAGTAAAATTTAAAAATATTAATTAAATTTCCATGTGTATTCGATATTACTCTGATCTTGTTAATAAATTAAATACCGCATTTCCGTGCACTGCAGTGGAACTCTCTAATTGGCTTAAATCACTTATTGTTAATGTAACCAGCTGAGGCTGATTGCATCTTAAAAGCATGTAACATGTATTATATAGCTGTTGAGTTTCCTGAATAAATAAATAAATAATTAAATTAGTTAAGCATAGCTAAAAGCTATAAAAATAATTAATAAGAAGATTTAATTTTATCAAGATTTCATCTTGTATTGTGATAGGTCATCGTGACATGGGCGACCAAAAATATAATTATAATTTCCTATATACAGGGTGGATGCGACATAGCGACATTTATTGAAACCACAGCTTCTATACATGGCCAGTATGCATTTCCACTGGATAAAAAATTCTCTGGCGAAAAAAAAAATCCACGTCTTCCGAACAAATTGCACGATCGCAATGTTCAAATTGTTCGGAGAACGTGATTTTTTTTTTTTCGCCAGAGAATTTTTATCCGGTGGAAATTGATACTTACCATGTATAGAAGCTGTGGTTTCAATAAATGTCGCTATGTCGCATCCACCCCGTATAACCAATATAACCTTATTCTCAAGCAAATGAATAAATATTGACATGAGAACAAGGCTTGCTAAACCAATGTAATCTCCAGAGCATATTGTATATTGTGTAAACAACGGTCAGCCATCGAGGGACTCATCACTCATCACTATTGTTTGAGATCTAGTTATTCATCACTTGTTTATGGATAAGCGTTGTAATAATAAGAGTGCACGGTTGGCGTAGTGGTTGAAGTAGTCGCCTTGCTGCTTTCAACGGTGCTGTGGGTTCGATCCCCACTCGGGACAAATCTTTTTGTGAACCGCAAAGATCTAATATGTAGAATACCCCCGCGACCCGGGAGTTTTCCTAGAGCGGTAGTTTTATAAAAAAAGATATTATTTTTTAACTATGCTCATTTTAAAAATAGTAATGTTCCTCGTTTTCGAAAGAAATTGACTTCAATTGCTTACGAATAAGCATAATTTAATTTTGATGCATAATTTAGCAGCTTACTTCAAAGTTAAATTACTCATTAGTCTCTATTGTTATATCTAGACTAGATTGTAATCTTTATGAAGTATATAATTGTGTAGAAACATCATAAAAAAAATTGCTTACGAGAAAACCAGGAATATGGCCATTAAATATGTTTGATATTTTACTAATATCTTTTCTCAATCCAAAAAATAATACGCAGACATTATAAAAAGAGTTAAGTTGAAAATGCATATCCAACTTAAATTACATCGAGTCGGGATACACGGTCACGTATTTGCGATATATGAAACAATTTGTTGGCAACCAATAAGCCGCACAGTGGTCTGAAAGCCGAGTTTGTAAACACTGCCGCTGATTTATGACTGGAGAAATAAGAACTATGATATTTATTGTATTCTTCTTGTCTTTATTTTTAACCGACTTCTAAAAAAGGAGGAGGTTCTCAATTCGATTCGTATATATGCTGCTTTTTTTTTTTTATGTTTGTTCACGGATATCTCCGTCGTTTATGAACTGATTTTGATGATTCTTTTTTTGTTGGACAGGAGATGATTCCAAAAGGGTCCCATCGTCAGCATGTCGTGATCTGATGATGGGATCTCAGAGAAATCGAGGGCAACCCTCGTATTTTATAGGCACATGTAATGTTTTTAGTGTGTTTTTCAAAGCTGCACCAGTATTTACGTATTTTTATGTGGATGAGCTGATGATGGAAGGTCAACTCCTCAATGGTTAGGAGTTAAAGGATAATTCTTTCACTACTGTACACATATTCAGACTGCTAGTTATGATGTCAAGTGAGCTGTTGGAACGTAGATATTTCAAAGGTGGTCCCATTGTCAGCATGTTATGATCTGATGATGGGATCCCAGAGAAATCGGGGGCAACCCTCATATTTTATTAATCGAGGCCAGGATTTACGCTTGGTCGCAAAAATTTTATGTAATTGAGCTGATGATGTAAGGTCAACTCCTCAATAGTTAGGAGTTTAAGAATAATTCTTTCACTACTGTACGCGTATTCCTACTGCTAGTTATTGTGTTAAATGAGCTGATGATGGAAGGTCGTGACCCTCAACAATAGTCAGGTGAAAGGATTTAATTCTTGTCTATTATTAATAAGTTTTCCGTCTCAAGTAACCGTCGTCTCCTCATTCGAGAAACATTCTTGCTCGGTCTACCCATCACTTAAAATCGTAAAATAAAATAATTTTTAACAAAAAAAAACCGACTTCAAAAAGTAGGTAAACTAAAAAGCAAAAAATAAATTTACTTCGCACAAAATAATACGTTTTTTCATTTAGTTAAATAGAAATTATTAAATATTTATTTTATTATTCTGAAGTCGGTGCCAAGTAAACAATTAATAACACTCTGTATAGATAATATTCATCGTTCTAACAACTTTTTTCTGACTGAATATTAGTTATATTTCTGTGGTAAGTACCAATACTGGGCACTAGAACACCTACGCCTCCCTTTTTGTGTGAACTGTAATTTGATATTGTAGAAAGGTTGTTTTTACTTGGCACCGACTTCAGAATTATAAAATAAATATTTAATAATTTCTATTTAACTAAATGAAAAAACGTATTATTTTGTGCGAAGTAAATTTATTTTTTGCTTTTTAGTTTACCTACTTTTTGAAGTCGGTTTTTTTTTTTGTTCAAAATTATGTAAGATACCTTAGGAATTGAAATTCATTTTTCTATATTTATAAAAGTTAATTAAACTTAAAAATAGGTTTTTAATATGAAAATATTTGGGGTGCATGAAAGGAGCCTCCCCGAGTGACGTACACACCGATTCCCTACGTCCGGCGCACCCTAGGCAATTCGCGAGTTCTCCAACGCGAATTGGCTAATCCTTTCACCACGATGGAAAGTCAAAATAAAATTTGACTTAGCCATCGACACGACGAAGAAGAAGAAGAATATGAAAATTGTAACTGTTGTTTTTAAATCACATGGTATCGCAATCTAGTCTTTGTGTGACTAGTAATAACTTAAATAAATTTAAAAAATATAAACTTTTACAACGTCACAATATCTTCTTTTTATTAATTTTTACTCTTTTCACGTCTGGTTATTAAAGAGAGTGGGTTCTAAAATAAAATCATTTCCATTTTAGCTCTTGTTTGAAGTCCTGCGAGAATTGCGTCAAGCTAAGTTACACGAAAACAATGTCTTATTGTTGTTTTATCACATTTGTTGTCCGGAATTACACAGAACTTAATTGAGTTTTATTCATAAGTTGTTTTCAATCTCGGCGCTTGGCTAACGTTTTTAAAAATGTTTCTCTTCACATTTTTACTCTTAAATAAAAGCATTTCTTTATAGATATAGACTGGATTCCCGGAAGTTCATTTGAACTGGCAAGCATCAGGGGCGACATTCTTCCTTAATCATAAAAAAGATAAAAACATAACAATATTTTAGTTGAAATTCCTATGCAATGTCCCCTTCTTTTCTACAAAGACAATAAATAGTTGTACTAAAACAAGTTTCATTATTTTTTATAAATAAGAGATATATCTCTATAAAAAATATAGAAATTAATTAGACATTTTTTACTGTAACTCAAAGGAATTGTGCTTCGTAAAATTTCGAAAACTCTCGACATCCAGGTAATTACGTATCACAGGTGGCGCAATGTTTTAGAATATACACCTTTTATATTACACCGAAGTAGTAACGATTCTCTTGAAAATATATCAAGCTATTGTAGAATTGTAGATGTACAAAATACCCATAGTTTACAATGGATAAGCTCAGAACAAGAGAGTCACTTAGATCTCTTGCACAATCTTGCAAGAGTACGCTGATACTACAAAGCGTACGTGTCTTTACACGTACGTATTATACAAGATACTCGGAGCTGTACTGTCTTTACAGTACAGCTCCGAGTATCTTGTATAATTATAATACTTTCAAACTTTCAAAGTTTATAGCTTAATATGTTTGTATGGTAAGTTTATATAGTTTGGTTTGGTTTTCTTGGGCGGTATCCGCACTTAGTCCTCCTATGGGACCGTTGAACGTGAAAGGTTTCCAGTTCACTCCAGCCAGCCTTAATCGGTCCAGAAGGAAAGCAGCCGCCGAAGATTGCTGCAGGCTCCCGGAAGCAATGTTGGTGACTGAACAATTCGTGCCCGTTTATAGCTATATAATTATGTCTATGTTTATGTATAAGTCGTATGTGGAGTTTAAATTTTGTGATTATAACGGGATGTGTAATATTAAACACAATATGTTGCTGTAATAAAATAACAATTATCTGGTATCAAGCTACATTAAGGCCTAAACATATTATATTTAAGGCCTAACGAATTAAACTGAATACTGATATTCAGTTAAACCCGTTAGACTATAAACCGACACCAATGTAATCGGGAAAAGGTCAGAGGATAAGAATGATAAAGGCATAACCACACTTGTACGATATTCGCTACTGATTAAAAATAACAATGTAGTAGTCATCAATCGACATTAAGTTTTAGAGTCAATTCTATACTGTAGATTCTATATAAAAAGAAACTGCAACTTGATTTTTTCTTTCTTTGTCGCAGATTAATCGCTCCTTAGACAAAGATGCGGATATGAAATCGAACAATGTCACTACAACACAATACATTATTGGAAGTGATTACTGCTTTGAAAAGGATTTTCATATAAGCGGAAACTATCAATTGGCTTATGTTGTTATTTCTAAAAGTTTATTTTTTTTTTATTTATTCAACTTTTCGCACAGATACATGTGTCGAAGGCGGACTTAATGCCAAAGGCATTTTCTACCAGTCAACCTTAAGGTGGTGCAGAGATATGTTCGGGTAGGTGCATAAGTATCGAAAAGTTATTTTATCGATTGTTCTCAAAAGCTGTTTGGTTCCAAAAATAAATAAATAAATAAATAAAATAAACTTAAAACAGATGTCTGATAGTAGATGTAATGAAGTCCGAGTGTTCTTTGATATATGGGGACAATGCTGTCAACCTTTTTTTGATCGAACGTGTGGGAAGTTTAACAAGTTTAACGTTAAATTGAATGTTCTTTTGAAGTGTACCGAAGAAACGATTTGACTGTTTTCTTTTATTTCTATCTCAAAGAAATTGCAATAAGGGTGAATATTTTGTAACACATGCTCTTTGTCCATGAAAACATTTTTATATATTTTGTCTGCCGATGCATGTAGACGAATTAGTCCAGATATAAAATAAATAATAAATAAAATAAATTTAAAATTCTTTATTGACACAAATAATACAGCTAGGTTCACAAGATAAGTTAAAGTTAAGGCACATGAACATGTATTTGTACATTAGATACTGATACTGTCTCCCAAACTAAGCGAAAGCTTGTATTTTGGGTGACAGATATAATACTACCCTTTCGCGATAAGTTGAGACATGAGTGCTGTATTCTTAGTTTTATAATAGTACATTATATTACAGAGAATACTGTGACTCGCCCAAGTCTATGCTATGACTGTACACAGGGTCGAAGTGGGCGCCAGGCGGAGAGCGCAAGTCTCAACTTGAAAGTCGCTTAATTCTGAAAATCGTAATTATTTATGACTGGATTAATCAAAACGAATAGTAATTGATAATGAGTGCATTTTTTTATAAAAGGGATATTTTTGTTGCAAAAAATGAGAGTTAATTAAAAAATTGAAATTTTTAAAGTGTTCAGTTACTTTTCTTGCTTACTAGACATTCATAATCAACGAATGTCTAGTAAGCAAGAAAAGAACGTTTTACGACACTAAAAAACTAATAATGTTTCTATTTCATTACATCAAAGATTGTACAGATTGTGAAAAATTCATCTTGACGTTTGATTGAGTGAATAACTTTTGTATTGGAAACCTTTTTAATAAATTATTCAATCAAACTATCAATCACTACTTTTTGATATGAGTTAATTTATATACCTACAGAAGTTTAAAATTTTATTTTTTAAGATGTAGCTGATTACCACCAGATCCTAGGTAACAAAATAACTGATTTAAGTAGATAAAATAAAACAATCATAAAAACGACATACAAATTGTAATGATTTTATTTACTGGGCTGGGTTAAATGTGAAATGACGATATTTGCAAATTAATTCCACTTAAATTAACAAATTAAAAGGGGTAATTATCGCAACTTATTGCTTTCTATTCAAGGAAAAATGTATACTATTAAATTATAACATATACAAAATATTATAGGCAAAATGCCATTTAGGACCCGACGACAAGTGCGTCAGTGCTACGGTTTTCTACGCGACGCTATAATATCAAATAGTCGTTGTTAGTACTTATGGAAGCGGAAGGCTTAGTGGGTGTTGTGGCGCAAATTGGGAGAGGGCTATGTCTAGCAGTGGACTACGAGAGGCTAAATGATGAGTACTTATGGCCTACTTGCCGAATTTATCAGTATGCGACGAATAAGTGGCGACAAAGTGCGGACTTGTTTTTTGCGCGACGCAGCATATAGCGCGCATTAAACCTTTTCTCTATATAGAAACTCATTACGGGCGGCAATATAACTAAATGTATAACCAATAAGATAGTGTATAGACAATATATTCCTGTCCAAGCTTCTGCTATTGGTCAGCTGTCAAACTGAAACTCGCGCGTGAAGCTTGTGTGGCGTTCGACACGTCACAACGCAAAGCATTGTGTGGCGTACCGAAGCTCAAGTAGGACAATTACGTCTGAATAGGTTTGAGAAATATTCCTAGAAACAATATTATGGCGATCGCCGACATTACTGTTTCATGAATATTGTATTTTTATATTACAAGTTGGCTAATGAGCAGTTACAATATTGAAGCAAACGTAATTATGATGAATTTACGAGGTTTCGGTCTCTCAATCACGACCTTCACTGTTCATGCTAAAATAAATTAATGATATATTTTATTTCAAATTAGCCAGGTTTACTTAAACTAACTAATACAATGTAGTGCCAAAAAAAGTTAACGCAAAAAATTGTTGTAAACCTATAACTTAGTCAACTTGTACATAAATGAGATAGAATTAAACAGTAAGTTTAATCCAAAGGCTACAAATATTATGATTTTACGGTACTACGAGTTATTAGAATTTAACCAAATTGCACAACCTTGTTCCTGATCGTGGTCAAAAGTGTGCCTATCCTACAAAAAAAAAATACAGCAGCCGCTGCCGTCAACAACAAGTCGTTTGTATGTTTTGAACTTTTACTTATTTTCAGTATGCTATCATGGAGTTATGAATATACGTTCGAATGTTTTCATCTTTTTGAATTCCAGCAGACATAAACATAAATTGATTCGTTTATATTAACAGCTTAAGAGTTTGACAAAGAACTAAATTAAGTAGTCACGGTCCATTGGGTAGTGTCCTAATTCTCTGCAAAGCAAAAGCGGCGCAAAACAAGGGAGATTAAGTTCATCTAGTTCGAATGTGGATATAGAGGCAGGCTAAATAGATTAGCCCCGGATACTTAATCAGTTCAACCAGTCAGGCAAGTAGATTACAAATAGTTATAACAGAAAGTATCTCGTAGTTTTTATTAATTAACATAACTATTATTATTAATACATGCATACATAAGTTGAAGGTGTTAATCTTTTATAGTAGAAATAAATTAAATATTATAACATCACGCCTAGAAGGGTGAAACAGATGTGTACAACCCCGACATTTCACACATGTCGGGGTTGTATGTATGCATGTATTAATAATAATAGTTATGTTAATTAAAAACTACGAGATACTTTCTGTTATAACTATTTGTAATCTACTTGCCGTACTGTTTGTACATATTTATACTGTGACACAGCGCAGCGCGCGCGCTCACACACAATATTTGTATCTACCTTCAAAGCGGAACAATAATGAGTGCAAGATAGATTTTGTCACGTTCTTCTTGTCATATTTTTATATTGGGAAACATGACATGAACGCGACAAATCTTGCGCTCGGAATACTAGCTCGACAGGTGTCCCATTTATGCAAGTTACTCTCCACTATTTTAAGCTTCGTATTTTTCACAGAAAAATGTTTTTATCTTTATCTCACTAACTAGGTTCGCCGGAATGTCGGCTTGTAAAACCTGATTTTCTATTCAAATGTCTTTTTAAAACCTTTTTAATGTTGTCTGCCTCTTTCATTTTACATTTTCTAGCTGTGGTTTGTAGCGCTGCGCTGTGTAGTAATTGCATTTGTACATATTAAATATAGAATTTGATTTGATATTCTTGTTTCAGTTATAATTTAAAGAAAAATTTAAAAAATTGAGCTCCAACGAGATTTTATATGTTTATACATACATACACGCTATTATAATACATACAGAGTACTTGTATAAACATAGTTATTAATGATAGATTTATGAAAAGATTGTCGTTCTAGTTACTGTATGTTCATCATAAAAAAACGTTTTACTATAAAAGCGTTAGTAGACTGCCTCGTTGGTCTAGTGGTTACGAGGTCTCGGGTTCGATGCCCGGTTCGGAAAAACTTTCCGTCAGGAAAATCTCATAGCAGCATGGAGTTGGAATTGTGCCCGGTGGATAGCGATTGGTTCACCCTCTATCTCATAGGACCTAAACACAACAGGTGAAATGTAGGTTACACCTCTGCCACACCCTTCTGTGTGTTACTTAGTATAACTAGCCATCACTAATAAATTATTGTAAATCTAAACAAGAATC
Source organism: Hypena proboscidalis (assembly GCA_905147285.1). Taxonomy (NCBI): domain Eukaryota; kingdom Metazoa; phylum Arthropoda; class Insecta; order Lepidoptera; family Erebidae; genus Hypena; species Hypena proboscidalis. The sequence goes on from LR990132.1 coordinate 8,795,353, forward strand.
TGATACATTCCCTTAGGTACATTTTAACCTGAAATTTGCATTTTTAGCGAGTATAGACCAGAGCGTGCTTTTTATCTGCCTTATTCATATTGATCGGTGTGTAGAATGCCATTTCAATATTTTATTTAATATTTATTAGTCAAGATAAGGCCTGAAACAGCCGCCATTGATGTATAAAAGGCTTAGGGGAAATAACGGATAGATGTACATGGAAAACTACCTACTGCCTGCTGAAATTCAAATTATTACATGTGAATTAGGAGTTGCGCTTTGCAGACTTAACTTATTTGCGACAACTAACAACTTTTTAAGAAAACTTTGTAAGTTGTAAGATGGCAACTAAATTGCATATCTTTTGGCCAATTTAATTTGGCAAACAATGTACCAAGCACTTGCCAACTGTAACAATTTAATCATTTTATTTTACTTACACAACTGCATACTGCACGCACGGTTTCCCAATACGTGCAGTAAGCTATACTTTTTAGAGAACTTATAATAACATATCTACTTCAAAATAGCGTGCATTTGCTTACAAATTCTGGAAACTGTGTTCCGGTTTGGTGGTGAGATCAGGCCCTGTAATTACTGGCACATGAGGCATAACACCGAAGTCCTGAGCTGCAGCGACGCATCTATAATCTGCTTTTGTGGATTGTTGATGTCCATGGGCTGTAGCTGTAGGTACTCCTCTTACCATCAGGTGGACTACACGTTCGTTCGCTGTGGGCGTAGTATAAAAAAAAAGTAAAAAGGATGTCGTTGTTTGGTTGTTAATTAAGCAGTTATACTGCCTGTTTAGTCGGTGAACTGAGCAGTACATGTTCCTATTGATGGGTAAGCAAGCAGTCGACGAGAGCGCAACCGTAAACTTACTTATAAGTATTTTATTTAACGAAATAATTTAGCAATTTAAGTTAGCAGCGGCTTTCTTGGATGAAATTAAGTTCTGAATAAATCAAAGTGAGCTTTAAGAAATAAATGTGTTTCACCATTTAAGTTCCCAAAAAAAACTGTTTTTTTTTTTCGTTTCCTATTATTATTGATAATTACTTAAAGTAAAATGAAAAATCGAAAATTCATAAATCATTATTTTGTTTTGACATTTTTGCTTAAGAATTTCAAAGTTTATTCTACAAATACGTTTAACAAAATTATTAAATTGGTTCAAGCTACTCTCTGACAAAATTCCCGGAAAGTTTTAATAACTTTTGTGTTTTATTTTACACCTTCAATCATGAAAAGATTTGATAAAACGGAATGTTTTGTGGGGGTCGCTCAAAGGGGTACTTATGCCTTAAGTTTAATAATAAAGATAAGATTAGAAATAAATTGAAAATGTTTTAGTCATGTTTAAGCCACGACAGCAAGTACCTACTTGACTCGAGCCAAGTTTAACTTAGAAAGTAATTCATAATTTGAACTATGACCCAGTTTGTTGGTCGAACTAAATTTAAAAAGAAATTTTGAAGCATTTAAGAAGTAAAAGACTTCTTATTTTAAGAAACTCGTTATTAATATTATTCAACTTTGTAAATAATTATGTAAGCGTTTGACGTAATTATGGCTTCCTTTATCTCATAATAAATAATTCTATTATTGTGACCACAGCCATGGCCAGGCTATAGGTTATTGCTTTACTAAAAAATATTAGTTTTTTTTTTTTGTTTTTAGGAAAGCTTACAGTCTTATAACAAAATGTGAATATTACAGTTCATAAATTTAAGAAAAGATTGCTTTTGAAAAGCCTCCACAGATAAACAGACATTTACGTGTATAGGTTCTTTATATGTTGTACTTCTCACAGAGTTCTTAGTACGCCGTAAGTATTACATTTTAGACTACTTTGAGATAACTTCAAAAATGTTGCTCGTTAGATCTTTGTTAGTTGTAAATAATATTGTGATTACTAGAAGTGCTGAAAACATAGGTATTTCATATCAAATTTGATGTTTGATATTCTATTAAAAATCGGCTTTATTCATCTTTGCGACAATTTTACACAAAATATTAAATTTAGAAATATATAATGCAAAATAAGTACCTTGTGTAATTCCATGCCGAGGTTTTAACTATTCAGCTAATAAACATCTCAATGACATCAGTTTTCAAATGCAAAAGCTTACATCAAAATCAGTTTATTTACTTGGCAGTTACGCACATACATGGATATACACGTTAAACTTACTCGTATAATAAATACCCTTCTTTCAGTGGTTGATTAAAAAGGTACCCGAAGCTCCGTAAAACGTGAAACCTCCCATAGTGGAATCTATGGCCATACATGACCATTTTTTGCGGATATTGACAGCAGTGTCAGTTCCAGTAAATTTATTAAAGATTATACAGCTGCATTCACAAAGGTATTATATGGTTTCGATGCAACGGAGCGTCGGCGTCGCTGTACTTAGTCGCAGGCTAGGCGGGGCAATGGCGTAACTCATAATTGCCCGCTTTTGACTTCACAACCGTATTTAACACATTATAATATATTAAATATTTTGGTACGAGTCGGTACGACTAATGAACAAGGCTTTAATTGCACGTGAATTAATGTGATGCTGATGAGTCGCAATTAACGAGAATGGTATTTTAATTATAATCTAGAACTTTGCTCGCATTTATATTCCAATAAGTATAAAGTTTTTGCATTTCATGAAGGCAATTCGGCTGACAGTTTGCTTTCCTTGTAGTAGAAGTACAACGCAATAAACAATTAAATATTAGCTGCTTTTTGAAATTGCAAGAGAACAAATTTTAAGACTAACATTTGGGCCAGTCAACCTAATGTGTATTTATTATAAAATTATAACAACATTACAGTGATACAGTAAATTCTGTGTGTTAATTAGAATTTAGTAGTAAATATTGTATTATTTGTATGTTCATACAAACAGCTTAATTGCATGTTTATGGCTATCATTTGCAGATAGCAATGATAGCCTTAAGCGTGTCATTATAGTCGATTTCAATATTCACAGATTTATTTTGAATATCAAAGTCATAATTTCAGTTAATATGGAAAATTACGTTGAGAATGGTTTAAATTTCATTATTTTTATTGTTGTTTAAATCCAAATTTCTTATCTAAATTTTTGAATAAAATATGTTTTATGCTCAAATTACATTTGGGTCAGCTTCTAGTCTAGCGAATTCAGCTGCTTACGAAGAGTGACCGCTATCAATACTTCAAAATCTAGTAAGTTACTGTATAAATTGTACTTATAAAAGGTGCCAGTGGTTAAATAAAATTATATAAAATAAGTCAAACAAGTCAAAGAATAGGGTGAATTAAACAAATATTTGAACTCAAAAATCTGTTGCCCAAACACTCTACAGTAAGACTGGAACATATAAAATAAACACGTATAGAACGTGTTTATTCTAATATTCAAAGCTGCCATTTATCAGAAGAGGGACCTTGAATACTTGTTTTGTTACATAAATCATATAATCTTATTATTTTCCTTGTGCTGTTACGAAACAGTATTTATTACCTAACGCAACTGTAAATAACATAATAATATATAATTAATTTAAATATTTACGCAGTTATTACATAGGCACTTATTTAGGGCTGCTTATTATTGTATATCATATATATTATATATTTACTCTTTATCTTTTTTTTGTTACTACCTCTACTGCGAACGAAAGTGTAGTCCACCTAATGGTTAGTGCCGTACAGCCCATGGACATCACAATCCACAAAAGCAGATTGTTGTCACTGAGGACTACGGTGTTATGCCTCATATGCTAGTAATTTCAGGACCTGATCTCACCACCAAACCTGAACACAGTAATGCAAGCGCCAATATTTGGCGGCAGGTTAATTGGAGACGGTGGTGGTTCTGCTGCACTCTAGCTCACAAGAGCTCCACGGCCAGTGTAATACCAGTTATACAAGGCTATTTTAATTTAAATGTAATATTTATTTCACAACTCACACACAACGCCATCTAGTCCCAAACTAAGCAGAGCTTGTATTATAGGTACAATAACTGATACTAATACATATATACTTTTCTTTTTTTGTAAATACATACTTATTATACATATAATCACTGCCTGGGCCATACTTTTTCATGATTTTATTTCAGTTAGCATGCTTGTTAATTAGTTAATAACTGTTGTATTAAAAACATGATGTCAAACGTTAAAAAAAGATAAGTTGGTCTGAAACACAGTTTATTATAAATTTGAACGCCGAATATTTCATAATTGTTTTAATTTACACTTTGACCACAATTTTTGTAGAATTTAATATTCTTACTTACACTTTGTAAGTAAAGATATGCTGATCCGTATGATTTACTGCCTTTACGTATATAGATGATCCGTTAAAAGTTCTAACTTTAAAGTCATTAAGTTTACCCTTTGACTACTTTTCGGGCATATTTGATAATTTTGACAAATTTACCTGTCAGTCAATTGTACATATTTAAAAAAATAAGAACAGACAAAAATAACTGTTTTATCAATTTTAACTAAGGGCCTTATCATACTAGCGGATTACGAGCGGATTCAAAGTGGAGCGGGCGCGCAACGGATTCGTTGCGGGCGCGCAATGAACACGCCGCGCATTCGCAGCGAATTCGTTGCGGACGCGCGGCGTGGACGCCATTTTGTACTGTCTCGTACAAACGCCAGCCAACCAACTTAATAAATTTTTTTTTTTCAAATGTCAAATCATTTTGCATCATAACGGATTCTTGTGGGATTTTATCTTGCTTAAATATTTTATGTTTGTTTTATGGTAGGTAGGAACGAAATTATTTAGGATTATTTTTTAATCGTTTGCAAAACAACACAAATTAGTCGCTCTCTTCCATTCAATTAATTGATAATGGATCTTCCCAAATTCGTCGATGCTTTCGTTTTCGTCGCCGGCGTTTCCGAAGTAACAAAGCCAACAGCAGTGTTTCCTCGTCGGAATCAATTTTGTTACTGAGTGTATTGTACGTCGTAAATTCGCTACAAACACGCGACGAAAACGTAGCGTATTCGCCACGCGTCCGCGACGTCTCCGCTGCGCAGCCGCTGCGTGTTCGCAACGCATTCGCTGCGCGCCCGCTCCGCTTTGAATCCGCTCGCAATCCGCTAGTATGATAAGGCACTTACACAGTACAAACCTATATAATAAACGAACCCAAAAATAAAATAGCTAAGACATTTTATGAAGAAATACTAGATATCATGTTACACGTGACATGTCACTAAATATTAAATAAACTATCATCCCTCTATATCGTTCACCGATAAAATTGTCTCCCAAAATCTTTTTCTGAAGCTTAACTTTGATAAGTGGGAAGACCCTCGTGCTTCAAAAGTTAGCCCTTTTTTATCGGTATTGTACCTTAATAAATACCGCAGAACGGTTAGAGAGTAAATCATACTGTCAAACAGTGTTGCGGGTTTTTGGTTCTTGAATGTGTGAACTATGATCCATTTTTAGCACCGTATAGTGACTGGTATAATATTATTATATGACACATTTTGTAGTGTCGCATTTATATAATATAAAAAACTTAGAGCGTCTTTTTTAACACGCTTATATTAGCTTCACCTGTATGTTTGTTTGTTTGTTTGTTTGTTTGTTTGTATGTAACCGACTCCTTTGGACTCGATTTTGACCCACTTTAAACGGACAGATTTAATTCAAACTTTCTACACTTGTAAAGAATCAGCGACAATATAATAATTTCATAAATTTATCTCATTATCCTGATTAGGATCGCCAGGATTAAAAAAAAACTAAAAACATCAAACTAAAAAGTGAAAAATAAATATAGTTTAAAAAAACTAAAAAAACACGCTTTTAAAGCACATCAAACTAAAAAGTGAAAAATAATTCTTATTATAGCCTGAAAATAATAATAAACGAAAAATACTAGTACTATTGTGAAAAAAAGCGTGGGTCGCTCGATAAACGAAAAATATGGCACAGAGCGCCCCACGCTTTTTTTCACAATAGTACTAGTATTTTTCGTTTATTATTATTTTCAGGCTATAATAAGAATTATTTTTCACTTTTTAGTTTGATGTGCTTTAAAAGCGTGTTTTTTTAGTTTTTTTAAACTATATTTATTTATCCTTAACCCTATTTTTTTTTGTAAGAAACAAAGTGTTAAAATAAGTCTTGGCTGAAATATAATTTTTGCTACAAAAATCAATGTTTCTGATACCATTAATGAAAAACTTACAAGGCAATTTTTTTTTGTCAAAACTGAACTACGAGTTCGCTAATGTAAAGTTTTTTTTCAAATAACGCATCCATATGGTTGCCAAACCTACCTCGGCAAAAAAGTTATCACTACCCTTATAAAAGTCGGAGATTAGGGCCATACTTTTTCATGATTTTATTTCAGTTAGCATGCTTGTTAATTAGTTAATAACTGTTGTATTAAAAACATGATGTCAAACGTTAAAAAAAGATAAGTTGGTCTGAAACACAGTTTATTATAAATTTGAACGCCGAATATTTCATAATTGTTTTAATTTACACTTTGACCACAATTTTTGTAGAATTTAATATTCTTACTTACACTTTGTAAGTAAAGATATGCTGATCCGTATGATTTACTGCCTTTACGTATATAGATGATCCGTTAAAAGTTCTAACTTTAAAGTCATTAAGTTTACCCTTTGACTACTTTTCGGGCATATTTGATAATTTTGACAAATTTACCTGTCAGTCAATTGTACATATTTAAAAAAATAAGAACAGACAAAAATAACTGTTTTATCAATTTTAACTAAGGGCCTTATCATACTAGCGGATTACGAGCGGATTCAAAGTGGAGCGGGCGCGCAACGGATTCGTTGCGGGCGCGCAATGAACACGCCGCGCATTCGCAGCGAATTCGTTGCGGACGCGCGGCGTGGACGCCATTTTGTACTGTCTCGTACAAACGCCAGCCAACCAACTTAATAAATAATTTAATAATTTCATAAATTTATCTCATTATCCTGATTAGGATCGCCAGGATTAAAAAAAAACTAAAAACATCAAACTAAAAAGTGAAAAATAAATATAGTTTAAAAAAACTAAAAAAACACGCTTTTAAAGCACATCAAACTAAAAAGTGAAAAATAATTCTTATTATAGCCTGAAAATAATAATAAACGAAAAATACTAGTACTATTGTGAAAAAAAGCGTGGGTCGCTCGATAAACGAAAAATATGGCACAGAGCGCCCCACGCTTTTTTTCACAATAGTACTAGTATTTTTCGTTTATTATTATTTTCAGGCTATAATAAGAATTATTTTTCACTTTTTAGTTTGATGTGCTTTAAAAGCGTGTTTTTTTAGTTTTTTTAAACTATATTTATTTATCCTTAACCCTATTTTTTTTTGTAAGAAACAAAGTGTTAAAATAAGTCTTGGCTGAAATATAATTTTTGCTACAAAAATCAATGTTTCTGATACCATTAATGAAAAACTTACAAGGCAATTTTTTTTTGTCAAAACTGAACTACGAGTTCGCTAATGTAAAGTTTTTTTTCAAATAACGCATCCATATGGTTGCCAAACCTACCTCGGCAAAAAAGTTATCACTACCCTTATAAAAGTCGGAGATTAGGGTTAGTAAGAAATATCTCTTATTTGGCGGGTGCGTCAGCAACGCCGCGGACGGCTGCCAACTCGTCGCCATTTACGTGACATCATTATACCATACAATAAGCACCACTTTCATCCCTGTGCCTCTGCTGAATCCTTGAATACTTTGGCCACATAGCGAGAAAAGAAGGCGACAACCTCGAAAGACTGTTGGTCACTGGGAAGATTGAAGGAAAGAGACCCAGAGGCCGTAGCCCGATACGTTGGTCTGACCAAGTCCGCATTAACTTCAACACCAATACATACAGCCCGAGACAGGGACCGATGACGGACCATCACACGGGATATGATGGTCCAGAAAAGAGGTCACGACCCTCAGAAATGAAGAAATCGAAGCAAGGAGGAGGAAACACCCATTTTTGTATCCCTTAAAATATAATGACAGAATAGTTAAGTAAGATGAGGTTGCCACTTGTAGGTTCTTCTTGGATAACTTAATAACCTTTAAACATGTCAGCTAAGTCCAGTTGTTATATAAACTTAAGAGGTTACTAACTTCCACAATAGAAGCTACAGTTATCTATTTATTAAAATTGGCTTTCGTTACAAATTATTTTTTTCATACTTCTTTTTTTTCTATTCCCCGAACAGCAGATTTAACCGTCAGTAAATCTACGGAAGGGCGGCATCAATTCTAATCGATTAATTCAATAAGACTATGAATTAATAGGTATTTATACTACTAAAAAACAGCTGAATAAATTATAGGACCGGGACCAGGATTCGAACCTGCGACCTCTGCACACCGGAAAGCAGCTTTAACCACTAAGCTACGGTCTCCTCTTACCCTAAATTTCTCAACTGTATGTTATCTCATTACATGACGTCACATTCATCCATTTGCACCTATCTTAAGTAATTGGTGTGAATCTTGCCAGTCCCATATTTTTTTCAACTTGCTTATAGCTTAATACTATAAAAAATATCAATAAGTTGTAGGTATTTAATAAAGAAAGCCGTATAACTGTATGTTTGATATGTTACTATTTAATTACGCGCCACCAACAATGCGGTAGTTGCCAAACACAAATACTATATAAATTGCTTTGCTCAAATACCTATAATCTCACAATTGATGATTTGATTTTGCATCATTACAGTTGATCCCAAATTAATTGAATGTCAGTTAGAAACGTATGAAATGTTATTTACTCGTTATCCAATTACCTTAGATCGACGCTATAATAATATTATGCTTTATCCTTCCTTATTTTACTATCAGACGTTATCTAATATTTAATAACTAACAGACGAAAAAAAGATTAAACCAATTACCTAGAATAATCATGCCTATATTACCAGAAGGGTGTGGCAGAGCTGGACACCGACATTTCACCTGTTATGTTTACGTCCCTTGTGATATAGGGTGAGCCTATCGCAATACCTACTCCGAGTACATTCCAACAACGTGCTGCGATTGAAAATTTCCTGACGGACAAAAGTCCAAAAGACACTTTTACCAGACCTGGGCATCGAACCTGATACCTTGCATTGAGAGGCCGCATACGCCAACCACTAGACCAACGACGCAGTGCAATAAAATTGAATGAAATGTTGAAAAACTCTCACAGAATCCAAAAGAGTTGGCAATATCGCACTGTCTTCAAAAATCACGATTGTAAAACCGGTGAAAGGAAGGGACAGCCGTACAAAAGGAATAATATAATATGTGTCAAGATTTACGACTTTTATCTATTGCCTTTCAAATTCAGGTGCGCCTTTGTGGAATTGGTAGATATTTGATGTTTGTGCAAAGGTTAGGCCAAATATTGTATGTATGTGCCGTTGTGGGCTCGCTGTGTAAATATTAGAGAACCACACATTATGAACTATCAAAACAAACCCATTTAACAAACATAACGTTTCAAACTGACACATTCGATAAGACTACTCTAGACTCATTAGTTTGTTTTAACTTAACCTTACACTATTTTACAAAAAAAATCTGGAATTTCATGTAAAAATATTTTAAATAATGATGTTTTAAAATATTTGCATGAAATTAGTGCAGAGGTGGAGCATGAATCTATTGGTTTAATAGTACTTATGACCGATGACATGTTAATATTAGTCAATTCAATGTGAACCCGTTATTCTACGCAAATTAGCATAGCACTCACTGCACATAGTAGCTACTTGGTAAGTTGGCAGTAATCAAAGCGATGTCTCTGAATACTGATTCTCTGCTTTCTGGAGTGCAATACCTAGCTTGTACTATATCATTATGTGCCTACATTACGTGTTATGAACTCAGTTGCAATATGTGGTTCATTACATTCGCGCTAAATGCTACCATGTAAGTAATATCCAATTCCGATTCACTAATAAATTTAGGTTAATGGTAAATTCAGGTACACTTAAGGTAAAGATTGAGGATAAGGCTGTATGTATAAATCGTCCTATGCTTGCGAATACATACTTAGATACAGGGGATTTTTAGCCGACTTAAAAAAATGTGGAGGTTCTCAATACGATTGGTTTTTTTTTTAATTTTTAATGTTTGTTCGCTGATTACTTGAAGGCGCCTGGAATGATTTCAGAAATTATTTTTTTATCTGTAAGAGTATAATAATAAAGCTTTATTATTATTATTATTAAGAGTATAATTTCCATGTGGTCCCATACTCATCAGGTCACGATGCGATGATGGGATTCTAGAGAAATCGAGGGCAACCATTCAATAATAAACCCAAAAGGCTGCATTTTTTGTAAATGTTGTCAGTTTTTCTTGTAAAATTTTTTACCTAAATTAATAATTTACAATTAGCAAATCCTATTGGTTTTAATATTATGATGAAGATGTACGGAAATTCTGATTCAACTGTAACCGTTTATGCTCGAAGAGAAATACTTAGAGAACGTCGATATTTAAAGAACCATAAATGCTATATATCCTTTATCTTCTATTTGATGGATTACCCAGCGCGTAGGCGTGAACGGCTCCAAATAACTGTGATTCAATTCTTATCCGCTTGGGAATAAACAAAGCCTTATTATCGCTTCACTTGTTCAACTAAAGGAATTCCATGTTTGTGTTTGTTGATGTGTTCTGTCGTTTATTTTTTCTTTTGTAAGCTACGATGATATTTGTTTTTTTTAATATCTTTTACCAATATTACACATTATAATGTGTAATATTGGTTTAGTTTAGCATTACGTTTAATATTAGTTTAGAATTACGCTTATATTACTTAGAAAGGTAAGTTAGAGGTAAATAACACCCACATTTTATTTATTTATTTAACTTTTTGCACACAAATGGACTTAATGCCTAGTGGCATTCTCTAACAGTCAACCTAGGGTGGTGCAGAGAATCAAAGGTACAATTTAACCTACCTTGTTAGGGTCTAAGTGTTAGTGGGTGAACGTATTCCGTGCTGCTATTGAACATTACAGGTTTCGCACTAAAATGTGTCATATGCGAATCTGTAAAGTAATATTACAAGCACCTTTATATATGTTATTGTCTCCCATTTGCTGAAAAATGAAACACATATTTTAAATTAAGTTATCTTACTTAAGTTGTAGACCATTCTTTAACCGCGCAAGCTTTTAGTAGGCCTCTCCGGAAGTCATTCATTTAAGTTTCACTTGCCCTCTTAATGTGCCATAAAGTGTGTCTAAAGCTTTTAGTGCATTAAGTAATTGGTTATTATTGCCCATTGTGATATTAAAAGCTTTAATTTATTTATTACGGTGTTAAGTTTATATAATGGCGGAGCGAAATTTTAATTGTATAAAATAAGTAAAGTTATCATTGGATTGCCTTGTAGTCTAGCGGTATAATAATATGCTACCGCTAACTATGAGAACTCGAATTCGATCCTTGGGTCAGGCAAATGTATTATTAAGTATTTTATCAGGATTTTCTTGAGTTGAACCAGCTGTTTACCATCAATTACATGGGACCTAATCAGCAGGATAAAAATGGGTACCTCATTCTTCTGAGTAATATAGACATAATGTTATGTTATAATTTGTAAAATATTTAAGCGTAAAGTGTTAGTAGTGTTGCAAAATGATAATATTGAAACTCAGACCCATCTAGGATCAACTAGAACCTATTTCTTAAGTGGGCAATGCTAAATATTAGCCTGATTTTTGGTACAAGATTATGTTTTAAAATACGCGTGGTAGAGACAGTTTTTAAACTTTCTGACTAAGATATATTATTCATATTGATATGACAACCAGGAAGGATATCTTAACAAACTTTTTTTTATCATGGCCATACATCATCACGATGACAGAAAGTATTTAAACGATCTCATAATAAAACAGCTTTTGGCCTTAATAAAAATATACGCCATGTCTCATTTATGCGACTCAATAAATTAATTTACTGACCTGGATTTAAGTAAATATACTCAATGACCGTACAAACAATGTCCAAACTCTATAATGAAGCGCCATTTTGTTTATTTTATTTGGAACTTACCTGCTACAAAATAAACCAGGAAGTGCCTTCATTTATCGAGATTTCATGTCACGTAGGGACCCTGTTGATTTGCAATTTGCAGTGTTATGAGTGTTTTTGTAAGAAACAATCCTTACTTTCATCGACTTTACGTTTACATACAGTTCAGAAATTTAGGTTCCTAGCAAGAGGCGAACGTAGCTGGTTGGTTAAAACGACTGCCTGGTGTGCAGAAGGTCGTAGGTTCAACCTGCCGGTCCTATAATTGGTTCAACTGTTTTTTTTTTTGTATAAATTGCTAGCATTAAGGTATAAAAATAATCAATTATAAATTAAAAATAAATATAGTGACGACCAAGTGATGATTGTGGACAAAACCTTCGCTTCACCGAGACGACGCGACGCTGAGCTTTCACCAGTCGGCTCGTGACCACGATCGGTGTTATTCAATCGAAATCGTCAAGCAAAAAAGGTATACATGCCCTTAAAAATATTTACCCGATTAAGACCCGTGTACTATCAACAAAGATGATTCATAACCCATTTGACAATCATTTCCTTTGAAATTATCAAAATCGTTAAGGTTAACATTTGTTGATGGTACAAGCGAATTTAGACTTAAGTGTTTGAAAAATGTCTATATCCAATATATTATTAATCATTGGTGGAACATTAATATGCTTTGTTGATAAAAAATTAACTATAATCATGTGTACAAATCTCAAAATTTTAAAATCAGCAAAATTGGATTATCCTTTTTTCAGAAAGCACGTGGGTAGTTCTAATAAACTATTCTACACAGTATACACTACTCATTTTAAAAGTGGCTCATATGTTATCCTAGAAAGACATGCAATTCCTATTTTTATTGTGCACCTCTCTTTTTCCTCGGAGAGAATAAGATTTTCACTTAAATCACGGACTTGTCTCGATAAACGAATGTTTATGTAAATGCATCGCTTCCCGACCACCGCATGAAATTCCTCATTGCCGAGTCGTTTACGACAGGGAAAGACGATCGGGCTAAATTTCTGCAGGAAGATTTATTTTGTCCTTTTGTATTATTGGCAAATAGGATGTTGGAATTTATTTGAGATTTTCTTGATAGGATCTGTGTTTACAAACACCTTTATTTTTATCTAAAAACTACTTTGAAATTCTCAGATGCGCTTATGAAATTTTAATTAGTGTACATTTTCTGCCAATAGTGGCCTTATCGGTAAAAAGCAATGTTCTACAGGCAACCTTATATAGATCAAAGTAATTTTTAACTGAAGAATGGGTAAACTGAAGACGTTGAAGCTATGAAAGTTTTGTAAAAGTAAATTGCCAGGTCAGCTAGTTAATTAGAATTATCATAATGTCAGTTTTTGGAAGAAACTTTTTATAATTAAAAAAAAGCTCCATCATCCAGATGTTGATATTTTTTACATGAAAACTTCATGTCAAATTCAAGTCACATCTGAAGGTTAAAATCATGTCTTCCTTTTTTTGTAATATTATGTAATTTATTTATGTCGTAATATTGCATACCTAGCTTATTGTGCGTAATGGGTTACTGTTAGCGCAATGAGTATGTCATTTAATAAATAAAATAATAAATAATGTCCACATAAAATTATTATTTATTATGTAACTAGATATCTAGAACAAATTGAAATGAACTTAGTATCCATGTATAGTAAACTGAGGTTTATTGCCCAAAGTTATCATATTAATTTCACGAACGATTAGATTTTAAAGCGGGGTATTATTTTACGGGACCTAGTTACAGGTGGAGTAATAAATTATTACGAGCTTCTTCGTGGATAAAATATTAAATTAGAAATATTATTTGCGTTTGTGAGTCAAGCTTTTATAAGTGTTCTTTCGTTAAAAGTAAAATAAAATAAATAAGAAGCATTTATTAACTCAAATTAATCACACAGCGGGAGACAGCGTTTAGTCGTGGAGTATGACTCTGTGTTACATTAATGTATGGTGAAACATTGTCAAAGTGATAGTATAATTTATTACCGCTAATGATTTTTTTCAAGATAACTGTAATTAACAAAACCTTACAAATAAAACTTTTACACTAGGTACATGGAAATAAAACAAAATTGTTGTTCTAAGCCAAAAATATACACATATTTTTCGTGACATTCTATATGTTTGAGAACAGTGATTCCGAAGAGAAAGGCTTCGAGATCTAAAAGAGTTTTCAATTTCCTATTTTCACCTTTAGTATTGTATTTAATGTTCAAAATATACAATATTGAACTATTTAGAGCGGGCTCAGACAGACGGAAACACGGTTTTTGCGATTTGTATATTGTCAATAGCGCATAAGCAAGGTCAAGTTTTTCAAACAAGGTCTATAACTCTAATAGTATGTTGTTTCTCTATTAAATTTAAACCTCATTTCAGTTTATCCAACATACATAAAATTTGGAGGCCGTATGTTCGCCCCTAGACATTCATGACACGATGATATTCGTGTGACTAACTCATTAATATTAGATGGTACTCCACACCCCAAAAACCTCTATGTCAGTATTATTTTTGCCTGGTAACACACAGAAAGGGGCTAAGGCTGATTAAACATTTACTAAGTATGCAAATATTTACAGACATACTATATATGTTTATTGTTTATATATGTATATATTTATATGTGTGTGCGCATAATGTATATATTATACTGCTAATAGTATTATATGTAAGTATTAATATTCCCATTAAATCCGTTACACAATTATTTCTAGTGCGCCAAAAAAAAAAACTACCTAGGTATTTATAATATCTTAAGCTCTCTTGTCCATCCAAAGGTTGCCTGTAAGAAATTGCTTTTATAGCGATAAGGCCGCCCATTGTACTATTTAAATGATGTGCTTTATGAAACTGACTTTCTTATTTGTGTACAATAAAGAGTTATCTATCTATCTATAGTAAGGCCAACCAGACGAGATAAAAAATGTAAACAAATGTTCAGGGGTTCAAAACATTTTTATTTGAATAAATTATTATTGTTGTGGATTGGGTTGAGGTAAAGAAACTAGGCGAAAAGGAAATAAATTATATTAAGAAAAATAGGAAATAAACTAAAGAAACACTAGATAACTAAAAGACTGACAAGGAACTTATATTGTCAAAAACATAAAAAATATAACATAAATATATTAAAACTAAGTATTAACAGCAAAAATCAAAAATAAAACTAACAGAAACGGAATAATAACAACAAAAAACCAAGCAAATACGGAGACGAAAAAATATGTATCACTTCCAACGCAATCCAAACAGGAATGAACTTGATCACAAAATGGCGGACCAAATGTTGACAACTGCGGTACTGACTGCTTTCCTGTACCACGAAACACACAACGACAGCTGTTGTCGATCAATTGACGTCAACTGCGCGTACGAATGATAAGGACAGGGATAATAATCCCTCGCTATCGCAATGTAACTCAGTAACGGTCCGTTTGTTTACATTCTTTATCTCGTCTCGTTGGCTTTGCTATATCTATACTCAATAGTAAAGTATTATATGCGAATAATTTATGATGTAATAAATTATACAGTTTATAAAATGGTTAAAATATTTACTCTATCGTTTTTGTAAAGTATTCAATAGTTTTGCTACCAGCATTTAATTTTTTAATCGATTAAAAAAATAAAAATAAAATATTTGTCATTTAAAGGGTTTAAATGACAAAGATTTTTTTCGATCGAGCAATTATTGTCATCGGAAAATTCCAAACTTAACCTGGTAATTGAAAATGAATTGGGATAGTCTAGTGTATCGTCAATCTTTAATCATCAGTCGAAAAAAAAATCCCCAGAAATATCATGAATTTTCAGGTTAAAAATGTTTGCATCCAGGGTTTTAGAATCACGTATACTCAATCACTAGTAAACGGGTTCGTCACGATGACGTTTACACCCTGTATATTTTGATTAACTAGCTGTTACCCGAGACATTGTTCTCTTGGCAAACATTTTGTTTCGTTCCCGTGAGTTAGTCTACGATTCAGAAAAATTGCACAGCGCCATCTTTTTTATGTAAGCTTCCTATTAAGTTTAAAACCATAAACTACACATTAAGGAGTAACTTTTAAGATAGCCCTGTTTTATTAGTGCCTATTCGAAATTGCAAACTTCAAAAATGACGGCCGTTTAACCCTTATTTTACCCCCATAGGAGTGGAATTCCCAAAAATCCCTTCTTAGTGCGCACCTACGTCATGTAAGGAACCTTTGTTCAAATTTTCAAGTTTCTAGGCTAGGATCTACAATTTCCAACATGAAACAAAATTGTTCTCAGACGAAAGTAAAGAGAATTTATTAGTACACTACTCTCAAGTCTTTTAATACAGTTTCGTAGTCAAATTCTTGGAGTCTTTTATTTAATTAAGATAGACAGAGAATATACTAATTAATACTAAATACTGAAACGGAATATAATTGTGCTCCTTTACGAAAAAAATATATTTTTATGTATACCTGTATCTAGGTCATTCTACATTAACTATATTTACCATTATGAGCCCAGTAGAAGTATATTTTCATGACTATAGGCTGTAATCGAGTCTCAATCAAACTGAACAACAGGGAAGAAAGAGAACATATCAATCTGTTAGATACGAAAAAACAGAATCAGTAAAAACATTTATCTCCCAATACCTAAAGAATTCGTGTCACGTCTCTTCTTGTATGTATATTTTTGAGATAATATGTATGTATGTATGGATTCAAAGATTTCCCATTGTTATGGTGCTTTTCAAAGGATCATGGGGTTGCTATCTCCCTGGGACCCCGTAATCTTTGTTAAGTAAAATCAATAGAATGTTTTTAAAAATTACATAGTTTTAAGTTGTTTTTAGAAATAAGTTTAAAATTAGATAGGAAAATAAAATAAAAGTCCAGCGTTGTTTGGCCTGGTTTTCCATTCTTATGGTCTTGTGGTTCTGAATTTCCAATTTATCATTCAGATTTTAAATTATAGCAACTACATAGCTGCCGCCCGCGGCTCTACTCAAGTGGTACGTCGATTACAATAGCTTTACCTATTCTCAGACCTACCACATATATACAAAAATTATAAGAATCTGTATTAAGGGAGTCGGATGACTTAAAACAAAGTAAGTTCTAGTGTAAGTGTTCTACATGATCTGTTTTAGGTATATCAGTAAGTATTTTTGCGTGTATCGTCTATAAATAATACATTTACCTGAAGATATATGTCACTTATATGATATGTTACGGTCGTTCTCCTATATTATTATAATGACGGATCATCGTTACTTATAATTAAGCAACGAGTAAAGAAAGATGTTGCTTAAGGTCCACACTTGTGACAGTATTTCATCCGTGACCGTGTCAGTAAGGTTCCATATTGTGCACGGTTTTTGTGACACGAATAAATATCGCAGCCACCGCGTAAATTACACGATGCTGTCCTAGAAAGTCCTTCGTATCGTGGCAGGAAGAGAGCCATAGTTTAGTTGCTTTCGAGCAGTGTGGACGCTATATTTATGTAGCCACGGTAATGTGACACGGTCACATAAGAGCCAATCACACTTCTTCTGTTTCTACACTTTCACACTTTTGTTTGTCACACAGTAATGTTCGCGCGACATGTCTCAAGGGTATTGTGGGTTGTGCTTTGTTTAGGGAAAAGGGGACGGCGAATCTGCCATCGCAGCAGGCGTTTTGCTATGCACGTATTGCTATAATTGATTCGGACCTTTTACGAGATAATCACGAGGTAATGCTGTGCGACATGTCCGGTAGCAATATTACGTAGTCTGGTCCAATTCCATGTCACAAGTGAGGACCCAGCTTAGAAGTGCCTCATCAATTCTCGCCACGTTTCTTTATCCGGCTATATTTTGATGACATAATTAATGCTACTTTTGTGCCAAATTCAACAAAGGCTTGGCAGCAACGGCGATGCGACAACAGCTAAAAACAAGGTTAAAGGCATTTGTCAACGCGAACATTAGTAGGTAGATTAGCCTGTTTTATGTACGGACTAAACCTAGCTTGCCGGCTATTAGCGCAACATTGCCAGACTATAATAAGGTTGACCGGAGGCAACACTGTACTATCTGCATTTTTTTTTGTTTATGTCAGGTAGGTTAAAAATATGGATATTACTATATTTGTCTTTTTAGGGTTCCGTATCTAAAGGGTAAAACGGAACCCTATTACTAAAACTTCGCTGTCCGTCTATTCATCTGTCACCATGCTGTATTTCATTTTCACAGATGATGTATTACTGTTGCCGCATTAACAACAAATACTAAAAACCGAATTAAATTAATATTTGAAGGGCCTCACATACAACAAACGTGATTTTTTTCTCATTTTTGCTCGATATTGATAACTGCAACAAGTAAGCGCTAGAAATATTAGTAACATATTTTTAGTATTCCCTACCTACTGTTCTTTTCATGTTAGTAATTCTTAAGATAAATAAATATATCTATAACCATAATATTATCTCACAAAAACTACCCTTTTTACTCACAAAAAAATGCCAAAAATCAAAGATGAATGGGTTTCATTCAACACTTTACGTAGCTAGACATTTCTTTAGTTTTAAATCAAATATAAACCAGAATTCATCTAAAAATGCTACTCCAACTTAAATTAAATCGAGTTAAGAAACACGGTCACGTATTTGCGATATATAAAACAATTTGTTGGCAACCAATAAGCCGCACAGTGGACTGAAAGCCGAGTTTGTAAACACTGCCGCTGATTTATGATCGGAGAAATAAAGTCTATGAGAGTTTTTGTCTTTATTCGTTACTAGATTTTGTCTGCGGTTTCACCCGTGATAAAAGGGCTCATGTTATTCTGGGTCTTGAATTATCCCTACAACAATTATTATCAAGATCGGCAGTAGATTCAGAGCTTGTTGTGAAGAAAAAATCTTAGATAGATAGATAGATAAAGAATACTTTATTGTACACAAAGAAGAAGTACTGGTGGTGGAAGAAGCTCTCGAGCTCGAGGGCAGCAGCACCACCTTTCACCTGCCGCCAAATAGTAGTGCTGCCATTACTGTGTTCCGGTTTGGTGGTGAGATCAGGCTCTGAAATTACTAGCACATGAGGCATACCACCATAGTCAGCTGCAGCGACGCATCTATAATCTGCTTTTGTGGATTGTTGATGTCCATGGGCTGTACTCCACTTACCATCCGATGGTCTACACGTTCGTTCGCTGTGGGCGTAGTATAAAAAAAAGTACTTAATTGTGAAACAGAGTCTAGTTGAAACATGCCCAATGGGCGGCCTTATCACTTTAAAGTGATCTCTTCCAGGCAACCTTCCGATGGACAGGAATAGGTAAATAGACATGGTCAGTGGTGTAGTGTAATAAATTAAAAAAAATACTTACTTTAAATAAAAATAATATATCCATATCTTATTAGTATAGATATACATTAAGAATCTTTACTCTATCATTCATCATTAATAATTGGACTAGAAATAATGAAACTTTGAATATATTTCTACAGTTAAAAACACAAATTTACCCAGCAACTAAATTTACGGAAGTTATTACCTGATTAATATTGTAAACAAGATGTGTTCTGAAGTCAAATTTACCTGAAACAAAAACGAAATGGTCAAAAATAAAATAAAAGTACCTACCTTAACATTACGTATATTTTAAAAATGGAAGTACTTATAAATATTGCCTAGGTCACATGTAATAGGGCTGAGCTTATGGCCATTTATCGGAATGCGTCTTCTATCAATAATTATTGAAATGCATTTCAGCTTGGCAGGTTGACGCATCGAAAAAATTTAATAGTTTTTTAATCTATAGCATCACTATTGACAAAAAAGTATCTTAGTACTTAGTAGTAGTAGAGTAGTCGCACTAATGTAATTGTGGTAGGAACATGTGACAGAGCTCGAGAGCGGAAGCACTGCCGCCAATATCCTACGGTCAAATAGAAGTGTATGCATTGCTGTGTTTGGGTGGTGAGAAAAGACCCTGAAATTGGCACATAAGACATTGTAGCCCTTAAATGAACTGACGCATCAGCAGTTTGCTTTTGTTGTTTTTTTGATGATTATAGGTTGTAGTTACTACTTATCATCAGATAGACAACATGCTCAACATCCGACAAAGAACTAACCGACATAGCTCGCAAAATAAGCTCGCTGAAGTGGCAATGGGCTGGTCACGTCTGCCGAAGGACCGACAGCCGTTGGAGCAAACGAGTCCTGGAATGGAGACCGCGACTCAGCAACCGTAAGGTAAGACGCCCCCTGCTAGGTGGACTGACGTCCTGAAGAAGGTCGCTGGAGGGGACTGGATGCGTAAGGCGCAGGACCGGGTGTTGTGGCGCAAATTGAGAGAGGCCTATGTCCATCAGTGGACTAGGAGAGGCTAAATGATGAATAATGAGACAATGTGCTAGTTCGCTACCTACCTACGTCGTATCTAAATAACACATACACTCTTAAGTTTCTGTCTGCCACGATGGTCTAGTGGCTAGCTTATGCGCCTCCCACCGCCAGAACCCAGGTTCAATTCCCAGGTCGAGAGTGTCATTTGTGAAGTTTCTGTGAGGAAAATCATCAATCACGGAGTTGGTATTGTGCCCAGTGGATGGCAATAGGCTCTATATCATGGGACCAAAACATAACAGGTGAAATGTGGGTGTTGTAGCCCTCTACCACACCCTTCTGGGTAATAATGGCATGATGTTAGGTTATGTTGTCATGTTACACTCCAAAGTCAATTGCCTATTACAATTAAACACACACTCCAAAGTCAACTAAAAGTTATTGTCAGTCAAACTGGCACTCGTAGCTCTGAACGGGATGCGATCATTAATCTGTACGGAATCGTGGATCAGGCTTATATCCAGCATCATTAGTTACAGCTGGCAATAATGGAGTTTTGCCTTATAGTTAATAAATTGCCGTTTTATATTAATTACCGCATTTTAAATGTGATAAATGGCAACTTCAACATTTTCTTTCTATTCTAAAATTTAAATAGTTATAGTTTTTGTAGTAGTACTAACTTATGGAAGTTAGTATAGTATAGAAGCTGTAAATAATCACAGTATAGACAGTAGGTTACCTTTACAAAAAAGGGCCGCTAGCGGTTTGAATGTGTGCGTGCGCTCCGAGCACCTTGTACGCACACACTCACACTTGTAATCTTAGGGGAATCTCGGGGGACGGCCGCACGCTTTCGCTCGCTCGCATTAAACTTTGTTTGCATTCAATTGTAAAGTGACAACCTTGCGTATCAACAAGAGTATGCAATTAAGTCGCCGCGCAGCCTTAGTTAAAGTACTATTCTTTAGTATCAAATAATACAGCAGTCTAATAATATAAATGGGGTGCATGAAAGGAGCCTCCCCGAGTGACGTACACCACGATTCCCTACGTCCGGCGCACCCTGGGAAATTCGCGAGTTCACCAAAGCAAATTGGCTAATCCTTTCACCACGATGGCAAGTCATAATAAAATTTGACTCAGCCATCGACACGACGAAGAAGAAGAAGAATAATAATAATAGCACATTATGCTATCTTCTACCCACGTAACCTATATTTTTTTGAGAATTAGCCCCTATTTCGTAGGTGTTAGACAAATCTTTAGTGCCATTTAGATATACCTGCATGAAAATGGCAGCTGTGTTTTTGTTCAAGTGTATCTAGTGCCACTTTTAAATTCGGTCGTATTTTATGGGTCGAATAAGATCTATCCGGAACCTTAGAAATTGGCCCTTATTCTAAGCCTCTAAAAATTGTTAATAGTCTATGCTTTCAGATCTCAACTGCTTATATTAAAAGACATTTTGTTCAGACTTGTTAGTTTTTCTACCTTATTTATTAACGAGTGTCATACAAATATAAAGAAAAAATGTTTTAGTATTTAACTACTACAACTGTTTTCTTTGTCTATTAAAAGGCAAAAAAATACGTAGAATTTATTCAGACTCATACAGTTTCAAAATAAACCTCGAGATTAATTAAAACACAACACAGATCACCCACTCCAATGCTACCATCTAACAAATTGAATGAAAAAAGATGGACTTAAAGAATTCCTGACAATAATTTAACTAGTCATGATTTGAACTATGACCCGTTTCTTAATCAGTTCACAAGGCTAACGCCCCTAGACACTTGAGCCATTGTCATCCCAATCGTTGTTTAATGAACTACTTCTCAGATTCAACTAAACGTAATAAATTACTACAAAAATGCAAGGAGAACCTTGTCAAATGGAGATAATAATATGGGGACACTAACATAAATTGCGAATGTGGAGCAATGCAATCTATGGCACACACCTTACTGACTATCCAAAATGGCCTACCATCAGCATAAAAGAGGCGCTCATGAACCGATGAGAGCGCCATAACAATGGCTACTTATTAGACTAATAAAATATGACTCAGCCATCGTCACGACGAAGAAGAAGCCTACAAAATTATAAGTGTAAAAATCGAATGTAGGGAATTATTCGCGGAAAATTATAAATACAAAAATGTTTGTGAGTGATTATGGTCTCGCATTGACCCGAAAACAATACAATGTGAGACGATCTTATACTGGAAATGTGTAGGTTATTGTGTAGCCGTCTGTACGTCTATATTTTTATGTTTGTTTTTTTTACGCATAATGTCTATACTAAAGCCTACGAAACAAGATAAATTTATGTTATTACAAATTACACGATTATAAATTCTATTGCTTTGTTTTTTAAGTTGATTTTCGTATAATAAAAACTGTTAAAAATGTTCTAAACAATCTCAATTGCAATAGAAATTAAACTTTATGGCCTGTAAATTGTGTTTATAATTGTAAATCATGAAATTATCTCGTTTTGTTGTCTGAAGTATAGTTTACTGCACTATGGTACTTTAAGGTCTAGTTTGACGGGTTCTTGGTAAGTTCTTAATAAGTTTATTCGGCACAATTATTAGAGGTAAAATTTATAAATTCGTTTAGAGTTATCAGGTGTATAACTATCTAAAACTTTATCAGGAAGTGTTGAAATCTGTCCTAATAGGCCTGTGGCGGTATCCGCACATAATAAATGACGGATGTCACACACGTGACTTATGTCGACGAGTGCTGAATCGCGATAACGAAATATTCACAGCAAGTGACTATAAATACCACTTCCAATACGCTACCATTGGACAGCTGTCCGCCAAGCAATACCACCGAGCCTGGTCGGAGGATCCTCTCTTTGTGGTGGAGGAACATCACACCCTGTTCCTCTACAGGCCAATACCACCACTCAGGGGGATCCGTGGTAACTAGTATCAAAATAAATTAAACAGAATGATAAACAGCAATCGACTCGTCTCGCAGTCGACTGAAGCATTAAGTTCTTGAATTAAGCATGCATTCTTGGCACGTCTCTTAATTTAGTAGATATTTTAGAAAAGATCCATGCATACTTAATTAAATTATTTGCATAATCTCCCTTTGTTAACTCAGATTGGATACTGCGAGAATAAGCAGTAAGTTAAATACGAAAACAATGTTTAATTGACGCTATCTTTTTGCCTTTTGATTTACACTGAACTTACTTAATTGAGTTTTATTCATAAGATGTTAACTCTATCTCGGCGGTTTGCTAACAAAAAGTGAAATGTTTTTCTTTGTTTTCATATAACTAACTATTTTCAAAATGTACGTTCAGTGAATATAAGTATGTTAAACTCCCGAGTGCTGTATTTTCATATTAACGTTATTTGTGTTTAACTTTAATATTATTAAGTTTTTATCTTTTTTTATCGACAAATCATATCTAAAACAATAATATGCATGTTTATATATGGCCATTTTGTTAATATAATTTTAATCATTAATTGAGTTACATGCAAACTGCAATATAGAAAATGATAATTTTGAAGAAATGGGCGACAATAAACATGCATTTTAGTGTTTTTGATATAGTTTGAAAACTTAGTAATACTAAAGTTAAACTCGTATTAGCTATGTATGGAAAACAGCCAATCAATTGTTGCCTCTTCAAGATAATACTGTTTAGGTAACATGCTAACTCTCTAGGCAATACTATTTATGTAGGTAAATATAACAATTGATAAAAGTAACATGGTGAGGTATAATTTTAATGTTATAATTGAAATTAAGCTTCATCATATAAACAAAATCACCATTATTTTACTAAATCCTGCAACTGTCTATCAACCATTAGAATAAAACCGCAAATCCTCGATCAGCTCCTAAGCGGCAGCTCTCCTCAATAATTCACTGAACTATCCATATCGGGCTCGAAACCGGCCTACAAGTATAAATCTATTAGCATTCACATTGCCGGCTGTAGCGGCTGCAACATCAAACACAGAGGGGTGACGCAGCAATGAATGTCATGCATAAATTACAGCCGCCTCTGATATGTGGCACTCGACCGCTGGTAACACTAAGTAATGGCTTTTAAGCGCAATGTCCATGGATTTTACGGACATTGACCAAACTAATTAGTAGAGCAGCAAATGTTGCATTGAGTGCAGATTTAGATATAATACCTGGATTTCGCAGATTTAGTCTCTTTACTGCTAGGTGTGGCAAATATTGTAGATTAGTTTTAACGTGTGGCTCTGCCCGCGTGGTGTGTCGATAAAACAGTAGCCTATGCTCTATTCAGTAGTTTAGTCGTAGAAGCGTAACAGATATATAGCCAGAGTTACTTTTGCAAGTTTATATTATAACAACATAACATCCCGCTTATATTACCCTGAAGGTTGTGGCAGAGCCTACAATAAATTTAGTTAACAAATGCCGACCAATGAAATATTAAACACGATTACGGCATGTATACCTTTTAGCCATAGAGGCAGCAAACCTTACTAAATTCAATAAACTCATAAAGTAATACATAATAATAATTCAGCAATACAAATAAGAAAGTTTATACTAAAATTAATGTTCAATTCAATATATTTATACCTACTTTCCTTTCAGAAAATTGAATATCGACATCTTTTCCTATGTCATCAGCCATCAGAAATTTCATCATAATGTACAAAACATTATGATGAAATTTCTTTTTAAAATAGACACCGTTGTCAGGTAATTAAGTTTACTTTACACTGTGTTTATTTTATGCGATGCGCATGGCGAGAATTTTAATTTAATATTTAATGTATAATTCAGCCAGATATTTTGTAATTAAGTTGATGAACGAAAAAGTAAACAATTTCGTATAACAAATTAACAGTTTTATTTTATATTGAATACTTAACGCACCAAAAACAAAACCACTTCAAGTTGATTGCAATATACTCGTTACCTACATTACGGCGGTAAAAGAAAAAAATAATACTATTTACTAATTGAAATAATGTAAATTTGACATCATTTTGTATTTTTGTGACACTTTATTATGATTCTCATTCATTTAATTTTGAATTTATCACATTAATTTTAATTTGACATTATTACTATTATTTCAATTTCAATAATCGAATTTTGTTATTTAATAAGCTTAATTATTGCATGAATTATTATTATTATAAAATTAAAACTATTTCCATGCTACATGGCTGAATGTGGATGAATCAATCAACCTCTGTACCATCTTTATGTACCCATATTCGCAAATAAATAAATAAATAAATAAATGAATTAAACCGGTCGGCAAAATTTCGGTCGGTAAAGAAAAAAATAGTTTATTTTATCACTTTTTTGACATAATTAACACAAATTTCCCATGCAAAATGTCTGCTTTTAAGACAAACGGTCACAACTCTATGCCGCGGACAGACTGACAAACGGACATTCCTTGTAAGTACTACGGAACCCTAAAACTGTCATAATAGTAAAAAGTAGTAAAAACATCTGCTGCTACATGTTTGTTTTGTTAAAATTTTAATGGAAAAACTTTTTATTATAAACCTTCAATCAACATTGCTGCAAACAGAACAAAAGTTCGACGCAGAATAGTGCTTTTAGAGAAACAATTTTAATGGACTGTTTGGAATTGCTGTTATGAGTATTGAAATAATAAAATTCAGAATTCTCAGAGCTTTTTTATGTTATTCGTTTATATGTATCTGAAGTAAGGAAAATTACAAACTATATGATGAAAAGGTAAAATATTTATTTTTTTTGTAACCCAACTATCAAAAATCTTATCTTACCTCTTTTCAACTTTAATTAAAAAACTACCGAACCGATTTTATATGTTTTTAACAATTTTAAGAATATTTTTAATTATATAATCTTTTTTTATCAGGGTACCGACCTACCACGCGGCCGAGCCTAACGATGCTAGATGCGGCAAAATATTGTATAATCTCTAGTAATTTGAATAACATAAATTTATACGTAACATAATTTCGTCTCCGCGTATGTACAAATTCCGTCTGAAGTATAATATTGTCTTTCAATTTCTAAATAAATAAATATCGCTTTTACGACCATATCAGCCTTAAATTATTGTCTAAATATACTCCGGGGAGCGGTGTATTTCGCAAGATAAACATTTATTGCTAAACGCTTCGAAGTACCACGGCAATTCAGTTTTATCTTTTGTCTGTTTTTCTTATAGGTAATACCTACACTTCCTGTTAAATTGAGAGGAATTAATGGATGCTATAAATTACAATTTCTAAAATGTAAGTATATTTGAATGTAATGGATGTCGTAATTTGCAAGGTAGTGTTCTAGTTTTTACGGTGTCGTACCCTTTTACTAAGATTTCGCCATTAACAAATTTAATAAGTTTACCATTTGGAAAAAAGAGTTCCATGCAACAAACGCATTTATTTTGTCGTTTTTTCAGATAATGTTACGGAACTCATCGTGAGCAAGGCCGACTCGCGCTTGGCTTGTTGTTTTATATGCCATTATTATATATTATTGTTATTATTATGCCATTATTGTAACGATACAGTATTTTTGTCTTAGTTTAAGGCAGATTTAAATATGATAAAAAATCAATTAGTATTTCGTTAGCCTAATAAGATGACTTCTTATATATATGTTTTTTTTATTTTAGATTTTTCACATTAGATACAACGCCAGAAGCAATTACAATATGCAATGGTCCCAATGACAAGGCCAAATACGCACACATTTACCCACACAAGCACAGTCAGTCTCCGAATAAATCTTTGCAAATCACACAAAGATTTGTCCCATGTGGGAATCGAATCCAAAACACCAGCGTAGGTGAGAGCGGCGAGGTGACCGCGTAAACCAAAAATAAGTATAAAAATTCTTCGATGTATAAAAATTAACATGCATTATTGTGAATGTGTACAATTCTTTTACTATTATATTTTACGTTATTACACCTTTTTAGCATCAGTTACATCAAAATAAGTGAAAATCGTAATATTTTCCAAATACCGCTGTCGCAAAAACTTGAGTTGGTGAGATCCTCAAGTATAAAAACATTTTGCCCATTTTATAAGTAACTATGTTCTTCGCTTGTTTCTTATTTTTATAATAAGGATTAGATCACTGAACTGAATT
This sequence comes from Hypena proboscidalis, assembly GCA_905147285.1. Taxonomy (NCBI): domain Eukaryota; kingdom Metazoa; phylum Arthropoda; class Insecta; order Lepidoptera; family Erebidae; genus Hypena; species Hypena proboscidalis. The sequence goes on from LR990132.1 coordinate 8,822,884, forward strand.
GGTAAGAATCTGGTTTTTTTTAATTTAAATTGAAGGCTGTGATAATTTGTCGATTTTTTTTTCAGTTTTAATGTCATGAGAATTTAATCCTTTGGCAAAGCTTATTTTTACAAATCTATTTAACTATGTACAAATTACATAATAGCTGAAAATATGGCAATACAGACTCGAAGAATTTGTTACTTCATCGATTCATTATAACAAACGTAAAATAAAACCTCCCGGCCCAAAAAAAATTCACCATTCAATTATTTGAATGAAAGAAATGTGATACGTTTTAAGATGGAGATACCAATTTTCGGAATGAAAATAACAACAATACATAATACATTGAATGGATTCGAGAAAACAGGGTTTTGTTGAGTTTTCGATATTAGCAGATGAGTTACATGTTTTAAAAAGAATAAAGAATCATCGTATATTCCTTAAAGTTATTAAGAAAACAATTGAACACCGATTTGTCCAAAATGTGTTGAATCCGTTAGTTAAATTGGCACTAAGATGTTTGGTGAACTTTGTATGCTGTCTGTTTTAATTCACACACGTCACACGTCCCTATCGTAAGACGTGTGGGCAGCTAGCGCGCCCACACGCCTGACGATCGCACAGGCCTTATGTGGGGAACGCTTAAAAATAAACGTTTATAAATAAATTAGTAAATTATAGACCCATATCATTACTGCCGGTATTATCTAAAATCTTTGAAAAGATTATGAAGAATCGACTTGTTAAACACCTAAATGATAACAGTATTATAAGTAACCAACAGTTTGGATATCAAAAATCAATAGGGACAATAGACGCAATAGACGCCCTAATAAACGAGGTGGTAACAAATTTAAACAAGCGATTTAAAGTTGCGGGTCTCTTTCTTGACCTTAGCTCAGCATTCGATATGGTGGACCACAACATCCTTCTAAAAAAGCTAGAACATTACGGTATACGAGATTCTGTTTTAAGGTTATTTAGTTCGTATTTACAAAATAGAAGACAGTACGTGGAAATTAAATCTGTGGTTGATAATCAAGAATACACTTATAAATCTAGCCTTATTGCCGCGCGGTGTGCCTCAAGGCTCAGTGCTAGGACCTATATTTTTCATAATATTCATAAATGATTTATCAGGATATATGAAAAATTGCATTCCAGATGTAAATCTAGTTGTCTTTGCCGACGATACTAATGCTGAAATTTCTGCCAGCAACATGCAACAACTAGAGACTAAAATAAATATGGTACTGCAAAGGTTTGAAAATTGGTTTAGTGCCAATAATTTAATATTAAATTCAAACAAAACAAAATGCATTTTATTTAAGTTGACAAGTTAAAATAAAGCAAGCGTTCAAGCAGTATCAAATAACAAATTAATTGATGTTGTCGATCAAGTAAAGTTTCTTGGTGTTCGTATCGACGAATTGTTAAACTGGAAGAATGAATTACTATCTATCACTAACACGATTAGTTCAGCCTGCTATGCAATCAGAAGTTTAAGAGAAGAACTTACTAAAGCTCAACTAAGAATGATTTATTTTGCATTAGTAGAATCAAAATTAAGGTATAGCATTCAATTCTGGGGAAATAGTTACCAATATAATGTTAATTCAGCATTTGTAATACAAAAAAGGGCAATACGTACGATAGTCCGCATTAAACAAACAGAATCATGTAGAGAGCATTTTATTGATCTAGAAATATTGACGGTACCGTGTTTGTATATTTTGGTTTTGCTTACAAATCTAATAAAGAATTTGCCTAAATATGAAACAGAATCGGAAAGAGAGGTTAGAATAGCCACTCGTAGAAAAGATTTACCAACTTTATTACATCCAAGTTTTAACATTGTTCAGCATAGTACCAGGGTGCAATCGATATCCTTGTTCAATAAATTGCCCTCCAAATTTAAGGTTATTCGAAGTCCAAAAATATTTACAAATGTACTTAAATCCTATTTAATAAAGAAATGTTACTATGATGTTGATGAATTTATTAATGATAAAAATATAGACAAATGATTTTTATGATCCATTATTAATTTAATTTTTTTTTATAGTTATTTGAAAGCTGGAGTGCATTTTTATTTTGATTTATATGTTATAGTGATCTGTTAAATTTATAATTTATTCTTAATGTAATTTTTTTGTGTTATTTTAGTCATTATTAAATTTTATGTATATACCCAGTAATTTTAAGTTACTATTGTTATTTTTAATGTGCCATTTTCAACACAAATGTATTTGTTATGAAATAAATTACTTACTTACTTACTTACTTACTTTATTTTTGGCAACTTACTGCGCTTACAGATTATATTTCAAATGCTTCATTCTTAGTTTTTTAATGATGACTTAAGCTTTAGAATGTCTTGCACTTATTGGCACTAGACGTATTCGTATAATGAAACAATCATGGCAGAAAATTTCAATAACACTAGGCGAACGAGTCTATTAGGAGTTTAAGAAATTACTTTACAAAATGAGTATTTAAATACCCTAGAGTATATTGTAGATAATCCCATAAAACTTAGTTGTTAAACTGCTCCTACGATTAGCTATTACTCAAGTTGTTAACGATACTACCGCGTGGCCAGTAAAATGCAACTTCGGAACAATTTAAACTATTGGTACTTTCTGCAAGAGTTTCAATGTGATTACGTTCTGTGATATGAAGTTTTGGCATTTTACAAACATTCCAGCTCTGTGTTCACATTAAATTACCTATCCTAAAAAAAATAATAATAATAATAAATAAGTATTTTAATCTTAAAACCGATTTGTACAAAAGGACAAACATAAGCCTCTGCTTATGTCTGGTAGTGACCATGGCAAAGTCCACGGAAAAGGCAAATAAATTTCTAATTGGCGTTAATTTCTGCTTAAATTAGAATAAGCACTCCCAATGCTATGCTATGCTGCAAACTATGCAGACTAACATAATATATGAGCTAAAAATGAACAAAATTATTGTTTCTATAGATCCCAATTAACAGAGTGCTACCAAAAAAACTAAAATGTCGCTCATTTCGAAGCCCCTCGTACACCAAACGATGTCTTTTCAGCACCGAGCTTAATTAATATGCACTGTCTATAGTGAGCAAGCCGCTCTTCTACCTAATAACTTACAAGTAGTTACATCAATTTGTCTGTAAGCCGCACTAACAGCTTAGCTTAGATCGATAAGTAATCAACGGATACGAAACTTGAATTGGTAGCTATTATTTTAGTATTATTTGAAAAGGTATTACGAGGGATACGTAGATATTCTGAATAGCTTTCTATAATTTTTCTTCTTGTGATTATTAAATTGTATTCTCCCCTTTTTTAATTGTTCTAGACTGTTGAACACAAATGTACAATTCTATTTTTGAATAACTCTTTGTCTTATCAATCGAAGTGCCATATAAAACTGGCGTTGCTTGAGACACTTTTATATTTGGTGAAACGTATGGAATACGGAGTAAATTTAATGGACAGTCAGACAGACACCGAAGTCAAATATGATTTTGCTTTGTGTTGACACTGGGTTGAAAAGCGTCGAGTCATACCAGCAGAATACTAAGTCGTGTGGAATTTGAATATTTTCAAAGTAGTATTGCCCGTGGCCTGCTACTACACTTCTCTTGCAGTTTGTTTTAATATTAAAACGATTTTCAATCATCATCATCATCATCATCATCATCATCATCATCATCATCATCATTTAGCCTCTCGTAGTCCACTGCTGGACATAGGCCTCTCTGGTGGACTGATGACCTGAAAAAGGTCGCTGGAGGGGGCTGGATGCGGAAGGCGCAGGACCGGGTGTTGTGGCGGAAATTGAGAGAGGCCTACAACTATCGCGGAGGCAAATATATCGCTCAAAAAACGTAAAACATTTTAGTACAAAACAAAAACGTTGAAACAAAGCATATCCGCTCATTTAACCGTCTGAGTAAATGCAGACTAGACTATGGGTTAAGCTCAATAATTCAATAGAGTTTGAACTCGGACCGTTTGATCGTCAATCAATGTCTCGTTGAGCTATTGTTGCGTCGAGTACTTCGCTATGTCAAGAGGATAAGTAAGTGCTTGCTGCTATAACTAATCATGACTATAACCTCATTGAATTTCAATTGTTTGGTTTATAGGTACATAGAATGGACAGAACAGAATAATATTCACGGCATATACAGCGAAACAGCAAAAAGAAATGAGGAGCCTTCGCCCAATAGTGGGACATCAAACGGGCTCCGTAAAAAATATACAGGAACAATGATGAGTTGTGTGTTCATTAAATGTGATTGGTCTTTTTCAGACTACCTTTGAATGAACTGTGAAGATAAAATATACCTCAATATTGATGTTTATAACCTCAAAATTTAATGTTTTAATGTAATGATACAAAAGTTAACTTCATGTGATTTGTAAAATATTTTTCTATTTATTTATTTATTTATTATTATACACTTTATTGTACACCTTGAGTTTACAATTTGAACTTATATCTAGTGATTACAGTACAATGGGCGGCCTTATCAATAATAGTGATTTCTGCAAGGCAACCTTAGGATGGAAATAGATTTAGTAGAAGACTCTACTAAACCATACGTAACTCTTTTTTGTACGCAACAACTATGCCAGACGGCATAGTTGTTGCGTACAAAAAAGAAATATATATATACAAGATAAAGAATATATATAATATGTATATATATTATATATAAACATACATAAATACATGAAGTTGAAATAAGATATATAAATGTATATTTTTCTAGTGTTATTTATGACGCCGTTTATTGTTTATTTTATTTTAAACTAAGCCAATCGAATTCTTATATCAGTATTGTAAATCATAATCCTCTAACAAAGTTAAACTTTTCATTTCTCTGACATTTTTTTAGTTATACTAGAATGATGTACAAAAAAAAAGTATTTATTAATATTATTCAATCAAAGTACGTAAAAAAGTGTGACACAAACAAATAAAATCTCTTCTTTCGAAAGAAAAAGCTTATTGATTTGCATAGGCAGTCAGAATCAATTTAAAAGAAGGTTTTAAATATATTTAACGAAACTGTATCAGGCAAAACTGTCAAGACAGCTTAGCTATACTGTAGAATATCCTGCACTTAAGCCGAAGTGATGAAGTATCTTTTGATGGCCCCACTCAGTTCCCAATAATTCAGTTTGACACGAGATGGCACGTAAGGAGCTCATATATCTTGTGAAGTATTGATATGCTTGGATCATTGGTACATTAATGGGTTAGGGATGATGGCGCGATAGTTTATCGAATATAACTACCAATGTGTGTGTAGTGTTTTAGGAAATGTATGTCTTAGTGGTTTGAGATTTGCTGTTTTTATTTATTTCTGCAAAAAATAATGTCATATCAAATTTTATGACAGTTTACGGCTAAAATCTAGCTATGAAGCGTGCTGCGACTTTTTTTACTTCTGATTTACCTTGAACAAAACATATTTTTGTCACTGCAATGCAATCTAAGCTAAATCAAAATAAGCCATGTAAATTACAACATAAAGGTGAACGCCTTTATGTTGAAAAAGAAATGCAATTTTTTTCAAAGAGTTCGGCTTTTTTGACGCCTAAATTTATAATTTAGGCTTCAAAAAATCTCAATTTTATTATTTTTTACGTCTTTTTCTTTTTTTGAACATAGTTAGATATTTCACAAATAAGAAAAGTTATTTTAATTTATTTAATTATTTGTAAAAAGATTAATGGAAATTCTTATATAATTAAAAAAAATATTTTGGATCACATCTTTATTATTGTACTAAAATAAAATTATAAATATTTTTTTTTATTTAATTTAAATACTTACGAGCGGTCGCAAATTACACCGCTAGACCATAAGGCAGACCAAAATCTGAACTGACTGTTACATTTTCGCATGTGGCATTTCAATCCGATAGCAAAGTAAATAATTTAAAAAGTTATTAGGTCAAAAGGCTCTCACGTCTCAGCCTCGTGTTGCGGTGGCAACAAGACCTCCTCGCTACAGTCATAATACAGATGGCGAAGACATTCCCTGTTTTAGTTTAACCCTAGATTAAAAAAAAAAACAACAAAAAAAATCTGCTATGTACAGAATTGAACCTTCAACAATTATAATAAGTATAAAAAGAAGATAAGGCTATATAACATTAAGCTACGACTAGTAGGAGCAACAATATGAAAATAATTTCATTTGTGAGTTTTAATGTTAGGTACTGCTCCTTCATCACGTTAAGCATTATTTTATTTCATTTAATTTGGGCTTTTTACATTACATAGAACGTCAGAAGCAACTACACTATCAAATGGTCTCAATCACAAGGCCAAATACACACATTCACTCACACAAGCACACTCAATCTCAGAACAAATCTTTGAGAAAGTTTTGTCCCATGTGAGGATCGAACACACAACACCAGTGCAGTGGCGAGAGGCGAGGCGACCGCTCAAACCACTACACCACACGTGGAGACAATTATGTAACGCTTAACGCGACGGAGCTGAGCAGTAACGTATCGCGCTGGTAAAACAGTGGTAGAGCTGGTGATAGAGCTCTTGTGAACGAGCTCGAAGGGTGGCAGCACCACCGTCTCACCTTTAACCTGCCGCCAAATAGTAGTGCTTGCATTACTGTGTTTCGGTTTGATGGTGAGATCAGGCCCTGAAATTACTGGCACATGAGGCATAACACTGTAGTCCCCAGCTGCAGCGACGCATCTATAATCTGCTTTTGTGGATTGTTGATGTCCATGGGCTGTACTCCACTTACCATCAGGTGGACTACACGTTTGTTCGCTGTGGGCGTAGTATAAAAAAAAAAAAATACAAAACGAAGTCGCGGGACAAAGCTAGTTAATTGATACGTACGTCAATATACGTATCGACATCTTGTCTTGCCAGGTGACAGTCAAGCTCTATTCGCATAGAAAATTCTTAGTCTTGTTCATAATTCCACATGCAACGAATTTATCTACCTCGGTGGTGAATAGTTTTTTTGTCACGTGATTTTCTTACAAGAATAAGGTACAACATACTATTAATAACGATTATGTCTTATCACATTAAGTCCTTTTTATAATATCTTTTCTGAATTACAAAAAGGTAGCAAACAAGCATATTATTATAACTCGTCTTGTGATAAGCAATTAACGCACCTGTATTGTTTATATATCTAATTCTAGTAAGTTGTTTTAAATTCTTTTTTTCTTTATTGTTACTTGCCCGTTTTGCTAAATTATCGTTACTTGGCAAAATTGCAATTAAAAATCGATGAATCAACTTGAACCACCTACCTTTCTAGCCTTCAATATGAGCATGGCTCGTTTGACTGAATAAAGCCAGTCATGCGCTGGACTTAGACGTCTATTGTGCTTCATAATATACAAACCTTTCTTTAATGTTTTATAATTTAGGCAACGAATATTCTATTAGTGTACGAAACGATACGAGCTACGATATCTACGAGATGCTACGAGATACACTAGCTCTTTCTTTACATACTTTCCAACTCCAACTATATACTTCATTCGTTGCGGGTTCCAAGACAATTTTAACTCTCCCTAGGGTTGCCCGTGTGTCATGCACGGTGCCTTTCAGCTGGTTACCGCTGTAGATCCTGGCGTCACAGGAGTCACAGTGCTGGGCATGTGGGTGGGATTATAGCCCGTTAAAAAAATAGCTCTTTCTTTATAACATAACATCACGCCTATATTACCCAGAAGGGTGTGGCAGTGGTGTACAACACACACATGCACCTGTCATGTTAAGTTTTATAGGATAGGGGGTTAGTCTATCGCAATCCACCGGGCATAATTCAATCTCCATGCTGCTATTGTGAATTTTTTGACGGAAAGATCACAGATAACACTTTGCCAAACCCGAAAATGGAACCGAAGTCCTCGCGCATACGCAAAAAATAGTTTTATATAAACATAATAATATAATCTAATTGTAGAATAATTTTCGAAGCCAGATGCTATCATAAGAAAAAAATATTACAGGCTAGCTATTGTAATTGGGGAATATTTATCTATTTATACTGTTACACTAACTAAACTATAACACGTTCAACCTAAACTAACCGAGCACCAGATTTAGTCTATTGTGGTCATGTCAAAAACTTGTAAAGCTAGCTGAGCTGTCAGCACTTCCGTATATATTGATATATATATGTATGCCGAGCTTCACAAAGCTTCGGTTAGGAATATTTTATTATAGCTCTAACAGCCTGTTAGGCGTCCCTCACGTTAGGCGTGCGCTATCTTTGGACGTGTGGCCGCGCTAACTGCACACACGTCGCACGGCTGCAACATGCGACGCCCTGTGACGTGAGCGCAGCTAGCGCCTCAAAAAGGAAAAAGAAAATGAAGATATTGTAAAATACTTCGGTTACTCATAAAATACCTAATGTCGCATTCATGGAAATTGCTAAATTTATAACGCTTTATTACAAAAAACTAGCCTAGAACAGAAACTAAACCACTCTGAATTATTACAGGCTAAAACCAATTGGTAATAATTAAATTGAATAAATTACAGTCGAAGCAATAAGTAAACACTTACAGGCAAAGCTATAAAAAGGGTTCATTAGGTTAATTAGAAGAGTTTTATAGATACAGCAGTAAGTTATAGTGTGCGACTAGAACTAATCAGCCATCGACCATCTTTTCTTTTTTTGTAAAAATCGTCGTCTGCAGTAGGATTTACTCCTGTGCCGCGGGGTTGATCACAAACATATATCTAATAATATGCCACACACACTAAGCACACCCAGAGTTAGAGTAAAGTAGAGAGAGAGAGTAAGCCTTTGTAGATCACAAAAAGATTTGTCTCGTGTGGGGATCGAACACACAACGCCAACGCAGTTGAAAGCGACGAGTTGACCACTTTAACCACTACACAAACCGTATTTATTGAAAAGTAATTAAGCCATTAGTATTTCGTTCTATAGCTACTATTATTTTATAACACAACATTCATTACCCACATGTATTTTATTTTGCACGCTTTTTTAACCTAGAGTGAAGACCTTGGCTACTTATATGTTCATAGTTGGCTACTTAGAATAGTTTTAATAAATAGTGTTAATGTTCTTGATTCCGTGAAAAGTTCTTACAATTGACAGTTCCACTGTTGTTAAGTAACTCACCTATGTCTATACTATACTACTAAATTTATTTTACAGGTATTAAAAATAAATAATAAAAAAAACAAAATCATACCTAACTATTTACAGCTGGAAGAGAAATAGAAATATATACTACAAATATATATACTATACTACTTAGAATAGTTTTAATAGTGTTAATGTTCTTGATTCTGTGAAAAGTTCTTACAGTTGGCAGTGCCACTGTTGTTAAAAAACTCACTTGCGATCACTTTGGTTTCTCATATTACCTATATAATATATGTTTTTAAAATTTCGCGATTTGAAAACATTTTTTAAAAAGTAGACAACGGGTCTAAATCGCGTAATTATTATAAAAGTAAATAAATACCTATGCTCGACGTTTCATCGAGTCGGTTCGTGACCAAGAATGATGCAAGTCATTCGAAACGTCGAGCATAGATATTTATTTACCTTTATAATAATAAAGCGATTTAGACCCGTTGTCTAATTTTTGAAAATACCTATATAATTCTGATACAATATTAATTTACACAATTCAACCTCTCGCAAACTTAATAAAACACAGTCGAAGGTAAATTTTATGGTAGCACATTACAAGTAACTTAAAGCTTTTGTTTTCTTTCTCTAAATGTGAAGTCAAATGGCACAAACATAAAGGTGAACTTTAATCTACTTTTACCCTATCTCAAGAGTCACTACACAAAAACAATTGCCAAAGTTCAGCAAAAGGTACTTCTGTGTTATCTTATTTATGTAATTACTGTAGCATTGCAAACATTTGACCGCTGTTACGGACCGTCATTTGTAACATGCCGGACTAACTAAGTTTCCGCATCAAATGCTGCTACATACGAGCTGGAGCTGTGGCAACAAGAGCACAGCGTTTGGATATGTGGCCATCAAATCAGCTACAATAAGAATAAAGTGATGTCTATTTTTATGCAAATAAACGTGGACACTAAGAGACGAGCTATAAAGTGTGTCTACAAACACAGTATTTGGAGAGTTCATAAATCTTTGGCCTGGACGCAAACTACCGGAACAAGTCGGATGCTATTTTGCTTATGTCTGCAAACACGGTGACCATCTACCGTAATGGCTGTTCACATTATTATTCCGGAAATACTCAGCTTTATTCGGTGAACAATTTTGTTTATAGCGTACTGCTGTAACCCTGCGTCTTCGTTTGGATGAGTTTCATGTATACATGTAATGTGGGAACGTATTTAATGTTGGAATTAAGTTATTTTAAGCAAAAATGTAATCGCTTATTTCAGAGCTACACATAAGCGGAATACAGAGATGGTATCACTTTCTACAGCTTATTATTTAATATTCAGTGCAACCATAATACTGTACTTAAATTCTCGTTCACCAATGGCGTTTTAATTGCTAACCCATAAAATCATATCGACATGGGTTCGACGTGGACTAGCGCAAAAGCAAAAACACAATTTTGAGGTAGATCACTGTGCAATTCTGTAAAGCTAACGGTCGAGTTCGAAATTTTAGTGCATCCTTACATGAATGTCAATAAGGTCGATATTTGTTTGTCAGTAAATTGCGAGCGATTCCATTTATGGACTATGATCTCTTTGTCCCGATCAAACATTGAATGAGATATATACATCGAAAACCGGGTTCAGCAGTCAAATTAGAACCCGTCGATATAGTATAACCTGAATGATTACACTATTGCATTATGCATTTACATTCCAACTACAAGCAAAGTGTCAGTATAACTATAATGAATAGGCTTGTTAACTAGTTCTTATTTATGTATTTGTGTAATTGAAAAACGTCTATCAGAAATATTAAAAGAATTACTTACTTACCTTCTTGAGATAATATAATTTTAAATTCACATTAATAATAATACACTCGCCCGCTTCATACTAAAGAATAGCGTCTTATGACGTCACTAACCGATACGTTGTATGCAAAGTTATTAATTTTGTTTAATAGCTATACGAAATATTGCGTTTATGAAAATTGAAATTATAAAATTATCTCTTAATAATTATGTACTTTTAAAATTCCTATAGAACTTTGAATAATCATTAAATGAGTATAAAACTTTTTTTGCATTTGGTTTCTGATTATCTATATTTTAATGAAGTAACAATATTTTTGACAATCTCGGGATGAGTTTACAAGCCAGTAAAGAAAGATTTGTTCCAAACCAATATCAAAAAATAAATATTATTATTAAATTTAGGTGAATCTTGTGAATTCACGTACTCCGGTGAAAGAACTCCGTCACCGGAATCGCACAAACCACAATTTATTTATTATTTAGGTACTTTCTCGTTTAATATTTTCAAAAATTCTTTGCAAGGTTCCTTAGTTCCTACAAGGAACCCTTATAGTTTCCTCTATGTTCGTCTGTTTGTCTGTCCGAGGCACAGCGTCGAAACCGTTTCATACCTTAAATTCTTGATAGGTTTTCTTTGCGATAATCGTTGCAATCACCTTTCACCCTTTATCGTTTAAATAGCCTTTTTCTATTGAGAAGATTTAAAAGTTAGTGAAAGTTTGGATATAAAATTGCTTCAATTGCTTGTTTCAATTGACGCAAACGTTATTAATGCTGATAAGTTTCCTCGAATATCAATACTGTCTTACAATTAAAGCTTTCAACAAATTTCTGCTTCGTGATCAGAATAAATAGTTTTACTAATATTCTGTTAGACTATTCAGAAGTTGATATTCTAGTCTATAGCTTTTAAATTTTAACTATAAGATTGGTAAAGGTGAGATTTTTTTTGTAAACAAACAACACTTCATTAATTTCTCTGCTTAATTTTGATATTGATAACAAAAACTGTATTTCCATTTCAATTAAAAAGGTAACATAAGTGTAAAGGTTATTATTTGTTTAAAACAATGTTTTTACACTTAATTTGCAAACATATTTTAATAGTAAAAAAAACATAATGAATTCAATGTTGATATTTGCTTTACTAACATAAATACAATATTTTAACACAATGAAAATGGCGTTTGGGTTTGCCGCATGTTTTATTTATGCATCAATATTTATTTTATTTTAGTTAAAAGAGTTATTTTTATTAAATGTAAAGTTTCTTTTTTGCTTTGCGTTTTTTTTTATGTATGTTTAATTATAATGTCGCTAACACAATCTTTTCCAAATCATTTTCTTTTTGCGCCTCTTGAAAATAAGTGCCAAAGTACAGCAAAAGGTATGTTATCTATATGTAATTACTATGGCATTGCAAACATTTGACCGCTGTTACAGACCGTCATTTGTAACGTCAAACTAACTAAGTTTCCGCATCAAATGCTCCTATATACCAGCTGCAGCTGTGGCGACCAGAGCACAGCGTTTGAATGTGTGGCCACAAAATCTGCTATAATCAGAATAAATGAATGTCTGTTTTTCTATTCATGCAAATAAACTTGGACGCTTAGCGGCGAGCTATAAAGTGTGTCTACGAACACAGCATTTGGAGAGTTCATAAATCTTTGGCCTGGACGCAAACTACCGGAACAAGTCGGATGCTATTTTGCTTATGTCTGCAAACACGGTGACCATCTACCGTAATGGCTGTTCACATTATTATACCGGTAATATTCTGCTTTATTTGCATGTAAATAGAGATACCACGATTTTATTTATGTGTAGGACAATTTCAGTTGCAAATAATGTGAATAAATTAAAGATCGGTTATGGCTATCTTAAACGTTGCCCAGGTGGTTTTTAGCATTATAATTTTTAATAATGTTAGAAAATATTTATTAATGTATTGTTAGGTTTCCTTTTTGAAGTGTTTTTTTTACGAAAAAAACTTACTCTTTTACGAACAAAAGTGTTTCCGCTATAAATGATTTGTGATCATGTACACAAAGAATCTTTGGTTTTAATAAATGCCGCTATGTCGCAAACATCCTGTATAATTGCAGAATAAAAACTTCATAAAATACCTTATAGTAAATAATTATAATAAAGCTTTTGAACAAAAGAATTGATTCGAGCGTTTCAGAGCCACAAATTTATTATATTATGAATGTAAAGAGCATCACTATCTCTACAGCTTATAATTTAATACTGAACAAACGCAGCCTCGAAATACGGCATTAGTTCCCGAATGGCGTTTTAATTGCTGCTGTACAATATTGAGGCATAATTATATATTTAATTACATTGTTGTCTTTGAATGCAGTCCTTATAATAATTGTACTATTAATAAACTGCAGTACTTATTGTTTTAAGTATCCAGAGTAAGACTTTGGCGAAAATAGACATCATTTTGGTGCTCAAATAAATTAAACTAAAAAAAAAACTGCTTTTTTGTATTTATTGCTATCGTCAAGCATCTAAAACAGAAGTCATCGTAAAAGGCCTTTTAATGGTAAATGTTTATACAGATTACAACAAAATATAGTTCAAAATACGTCCCTACATCTAAAGACTACACACTGAACACAGTAGTTCAGTAAAAAATAATCTCCAATTTCATGAAAAAACTAAAAGTATAAAAAAATCTATAGATTATTTTCTTAATTTTTAATAGTTTCATAAACATTAAATTCTTACGTTCCCAGTAGGAATTATTTTCTGTTATAAAAATATTTCATTCACAAGTACCAGGTACTTATCATCTCCTTACCACTGAAAAAGTTGTCTGTCACTTTATTGTGCAAGTTATGAGAACTTGGTCAATGGAATCGCACAATGCCTATTGTGTAGTACATCCTTTGCCACAATTTCTCCTTTAAAGATACTTTTCTCGTTAATATTTTCAATTTTCTTTTTTATACAGCTGACGCCTTTTTTACCTGGTATTTTGTAAGAGTTATTTGAAGCCACAAACACTTAATTGTTTTAAGTATCCAGAGTAAGACTTTGGCGAAAATAGACATCATTTTGGTGCTCAAATAAATTAAACTAAAAAAAAAACTGCTTTTTTGTATTTATTGCTATCGTCAAGCATCTAAAACAGAAGTCATCGTAAAAGGCCTTTTAATGGTAAATGTTTATACAGATTACAACAAAATATAGTTCAAAATACGTCCCTACATCTAAAGACTACACACTGAACACAGTAGTTCAGTAAAAAATAATCTCCAATTTCATGAAAAAACTAAAAGTATAAAAAAATCTATAGATTATTTTCTTAATTTTTAATAGTTTCATAAACATTAAATTCTTACGTTCCCAGTAGGAATTATTTTCTGTTATAAAAATATTTCATTCACAAGTACCAGGTACTTATCATCTCCTTACCACTGAAAAAGTTGTCTGTCACTTTATTGTGCAAGTTATGAGAACTTGGTCAATGGAATCGCACAATGCCTATTGTGTAGTACATCCTTTGCCACAATTTCTCCTTTAAAGATACTTTTCTCGTTAATATTTTCAATTTTCTTTTTTATACAGCTGACGCCTTTTTTACCTGGTATTTTGTAAGAGTTATTTGAAGCCACAAACACTTAATTTATTAGAGTACAAACATAAGAACAAGTTAAATATCAATAGAACTCACCCCCATAATTACGATAAAAATGGTTGATATTTAACAAAATTAAAATATATTGATATACTTGAAAGAACATCATTATTATATTTTATGTTTCATCTCTATTTTAGATCATATATTTTAAGTATTGCATGCAAAAAAAACATAGGCAAGGTCATTGTACAACGTCCTAGAACTAACAGCCACCAAAAAATTATATTTGTGTAGTTAATGATGACTACTTTCCTATTTGATTGAGTTACAGACACTTCTGATAATATTATAATACATAACATCACGCCAATATTACCCAGAAGTGTGTGGCAGAATTGTAATCTGTCTATCGCCTACCGCCATCCACCAGACACAATTCTAACTTCATGCTGCTATTGTGCGTTTTCTGTCGGAAAGTTCACGAATAACACTTTGCCCGTACCGGGAATCGAACCCGAGAACTCGCGGTGAGAGGCGCATACTCCAATCACTTGACCAATGAGGCAGGTAATATTATTATTAACGAAAATATTTACCAGTTTTTAAATTATGTTTTATTAAGGTTAAATGCTCGTGACAGAACATTACGGCACGGCTCCTAAAGTTTCGGTTTCCTAGCATGCGGTCGTAAAGATAACGGTACAATGACGTCACTAGAACGTTGCCTATGTAAAACAAATGTAGTGGTTTCCTAGAGAGCGGTGATCGACCGTTTTACATATTAATCGTGTCACGGTAATAATATTACGGCCGCATTATAACACACCGCTTTCCTAGGAAATCGAAGCTTTACCCCAACGAGGCAGTATGAACGCTTGTGGTTTCGCTATTTTACACAAATTACTTGCACATAAAATACTAAAAATTGTATACAAATCAGTTCACTTACGTCAGTTGCCGTTTGTACTTGTGGTTGAATTTATTTTAATGTTGCCATTTTGCACTGTGGAAATGCGTTCAATTTAAAATTTAAATATTTTTTTTACACTTTCTGCACTTATTATTTATCTTTAAAGAAGCTAAATGAGTCAATAATAAAGTATAATATGTTTTGAATAAAAAGTACTATAATTGACGTAACAACATAATCAAATATGAGATGAACTTACATTATAATTAAATGGTAGATATATTTTGAAAAAAGTAAGCTTTGGCAACATTGATCGTCTTTCTAGTAAAAAAAGAAAAATAGTTAAAGAACTTTTCTTGATTTATGGTTTAGTTGGCATTTACTTTGATCCAAAGGACGATAAACAATGTCTTTTCTACAGGTCGCTGCCGCAAAACTAGTCTTGGAAAAATAAAAGTCGTAACAAAATCAAAATGTACAATTTCTGAACAGTAGCACAACATATTCCGTAAACCAGGACTTACCTAGAATATGATGACTGTTCTAGCAATAAATAATTTAGCACACTGCAGATTTGGAGTTAGCTTCTCTCTAAGCTAATGGCTGTGCTGTGGTGTACGTCAATATATAGTGCAGCAGGAGGAAGCGTTGCATTACACTAATGCCGCATTTGTCTAACGTTGTGTAGAAACTGTTGTATAATTAGAAAGTAATATTATTAAAACTGACATGAAGTGAAGACATTATTTGTGAGAATACGGGATACTCGACGACGACACGCGATTAATAGCCCAGTTGATGAATCTACGTACTAGATTCGAAACTAGTCGGCATATCCCGGCTAAAGTAACATGAGTAACCCGTATTCTCAATAATAATTAGAAAGCAGTTACAAAATCAGTCAGGCTGATTTTTTAAGTCTTTCAAATTGTTCTTGAAGTTAAAATGTTTTTTGAAAATATTAAAAAAAGAGTTATGCTAGGCTTTAGCTTAAATAAACAATAAATCAAAATAATAAAGTCTTTTTTATTTAAGCCCCGGTAATTCAAATCATATTGTTATAATAAGTATAATTAAGTTTATTTTTTTATTTATTTTATATTGTAAGTTTTTAAGTGTCGGCCTATGAAGGCCTAAGGCCTATGAACATAAATGATGTGAATTTTTATACAGTGATTACTAAACTGAGCTACTTACGAGTATGTATATTCCAAAAACTAAGACGTACGAACATACGACTATTCTAGCAATTAATAAGTTAGCACACTGCAGATTTGGAGTTAGCTTCTCTCAGCGGGTGGAAGCGTTGCATTACACAAATACCGCATTTCTCTAACGTTTTGTAGCAACTGTTGTATAATTAGAAAGGCCTTTGTAATAACAAAATTACTAATGCTGATTCTTCAAGCTGATTAAATTGTTCTCAAAGTATTGTACATCATTTATTCTGTAAAGGTTATTGGTATGGTTTAATGTGTTAGAATAAAGAATTACATAGTTGTGTTGGGCTACATGGCTATGCATTTTGAAAACATGATATTTTATAGCTAAAAAAAAACCGACTTCAAAAAGTAGGTAAACTAAAAAGCAAAAAATAAATTTACGAAATAATACGTTTTTTCATTTAGGTAAATAAAAATTATTAAATAATTATTTTATAATTCTGAAGTCGGTGCCAAGTAAAAACAACCTTTCTATAATATCAAATTACAGTTCACACAAAAAGGGAGGCGTAGTTGTGCTAGTGCGCGGTTGCCCAGTATTGGTACTTACCACAGAAATATAACTAATATATAATCAGAAAAAAGTTGTTAGAACGATTGATATTATCTATACAGAGTTATTAATTGTTTACTAAATCCTGGCCTCGATTAATAAAATATGAGGGTTGCCCCCGATTTCTCTGGGATCCCATCATCAAATCATGACATGCTGACAATGGGACCACCTTTGAAATATCTCCGTTCCAACAGCTCACTTGACATCATAACTAGCAGTCTGAATATGTGTACAGTAGTGAAAGAATTATCATTTAACTCCTAACCATTGAGGAGTTGACCTTCCATCATCAGCTCATTCACATAAAAATACGTAAATACTGGTGTAGCTTTGAAAAACACACTAAAAACATTACATGTGCCTATAAAATTCGAGGGTTGCCCTCGATTTCTCTGAGATCCCATCATCAGATCACGACATGCTGACTATGGGACCCCTTTGGAATCATCTCCTGTCCAACAAAAAAAGAATCATCAAAATCAGTTCATAAACGACGGAGATATCCGTGAACAAACATAAAAAAAATACAACATATACGAATCGAATTGAGAACCTCCTCCTTTTTAACCGACTTCAGAAAAATTTTTTTTTTTTTTAGAAGTCGGTTAAAAATAAAATATAAATGATCATGCACTTAAAGACGGAATGTCTTTTAGGCAATTTCATTTATTAACCGACTTCAAAAAAAGGAGGAGGTTCTCAATTCGGTTGTATGTTTTTTTTTTTTTATTTCGTTACATTTTTAATCACGAGATTAGAACTGACTCGTAATAAAGGAATGCCAAAAACCAAAATTTACATAATTACAGCTTTTCTAATGAATAATTTAGCACACTGTAGATTTGGAGTTAGCTTCTCTCTAAGCGTAATGCCTGTGCTGTGGTTTACGTCAATAGTTCAGCGGGAGAAAGCCTTGCATTACACTAATACCGCATCGCATCCTCTTACATTTGTCTAACGTTTTGTAGAAACTGTGGTATAATTAGAAAGGGGTTTGTAATAACACAATTTATTATCATTATCTTAAGTAGGATACAAACTATTATGATTAGTTACTGCGAAAACCGTATCAAAATCTACTTTATGGTAACAGCCCTGTATCTAATGCATGTCCCACTGCTGGGCTCAGGCCTACTGGTATGTTTAATATAATTAAAGAATTTAAAAGTTATGATTGGCAGTCATATTGCAAGTATGTATATTCCAAAAACTAAAACGTTCAAAATACGACTATTCAAGCAATTAATAATTTAGAACACTGCAGATTTGGAGTTAGCTTCTCTGTAAGCTAATGCCTGTGCTGTGGTTTACGTCAATGGTGCAGCGGGCGGCAGCATTTCATTACAGTAATACCGCACCGCATCCTCTAACATTTGTCTAACGTCTTGTAGAAACTGTTGTATAATTAGAAAGGACTTTGTAGTAACACAATTACTCATTAATGCTAGCAAATTTATCTTACTCCTTTAAAATTAATTAATGTTGTTTCATAAAAGATCTGTGAAATTAACTGTCGATAATGATGTTGTTTGTATTTCTTTGCAGTACACGCAATTATTTAATGTTGTAAATAAGACATCATTTATAATTGTGACGCCCTTTTCACAATTGCCAAGTAATATTTAATTAGAAGATAACGTAAAACACAATCCAATTAAATTGACAACTGTGTTCGATTTCGTTGTTTGAAATGTGTCATTAACATTCGTTCAAACTGTAGGATTTGATAATAACTCTCATTTGTTGATTTTTGAACAGGCCCCTTATCTTTTAGTCTTTAATCGATATAATATTTTTAGTAAGAATAACTTTACAATAATATTTCAAAGAACAAATAAATTGTTGTCTTCAAGTTTAAGTCGCGGAACATCTTTGCGAATCTTTTTCAAGATAAGATAAATGAATCACAGCAAACATTAATTTCAATTGCCGACACTATCGCAGAGAAAGAAATGTTGGTAATTTGCCAAGTGGGATTTTGCCAAAAGCAGTTTCTTTTTCATCTAACATGTACACAAGAGGTCGTAATGATACACTTAATTGGTCAAACTACAAGAAATTCCTGTAAATCATATTTGGCTACGAACAGAAAAAATATAGAAAATAGAAAAATGATGCATTTAGCAATACTTAATTACTAAATATGTTACTACACTTTCATTATTTTTTCTGTTATATAAATACTAGTAATTAGTCACCATAAGTAATACGCCAGGTTTTAATCATCCACCGGTGTTACATTTTAATTTGTAATGAAAATGTCTCCGTCAAGGTAAAGGATGGTCCAAATTAATAAAGACTTTTAATAAAATATACGCATGTATTGCACTGGCAAGAGTTCACGTAGCTCGTAAATAATAGGACAAAGCCCTCTGTAATGAGAACAAGTGTGCTGAATGCTCAAACAGGCTTCTGCCTTTTGTCCCGGCATCCTTAAAATTAAAATGTTGAGTTTAATACCAATTGACAATTTCATATTAGGTGCAGAATTATTTTAAATAGTTGGTATAAAACTATACTAAAATGCCTGATCAGCAAGTTATGGCCCCTATAGCCTCGCTGTTCCTTGCATCGGTAGCCAACATCGGCCAAGGGGCTCTTGGCCTGCTAAGAAACCTAGAATTGTGTTAAATATCATAAAGACGATTTAATCATATTAAAATCGAAACAGGTCGTAAATTGGATGCACTTTTTGATGAACGTTATAAATAAATAAATAAATAAATATTCCACAACTCACACACAACGCCATCTAGTCCCAAACTAAGTAGAGCTTGTACTATGGGTACTAGAATAACTGATACTAATACATATATCTATACTTTTCTTTTGTAAATACATACTTATTATACATAGAAATACCCAGACTAAGACAAACCCCCATGTTCATGCACACAAAGATTTGTCTTAAGTGGGAATCGAACCCACGACCTTGGCGTCGTAGACATTACCCACTCCGCAATCCGGTCGTCGAATGTCGTATTAGAAGATTTAGGTTGTAAAAGTGAAACAAAAGCGTCGTGAAAGTCGCAGTTATATTTTATATTAATTTGTAACAATTTTTTTACTATCTGCAAAACTCCTTATCACAGTATGCTCACCGTCAAAAGATCACATTTCGCATTAGCGTCATTTTAATGATGCTATTCACCACATTATGAAATCACATGATCCTCTTACTCCAGTTACGTCATAACGAGCTATTTATCCCGCCATTTTTAAAGAGACTTGCTGTTTTGTATATTTTAACCTTTTTATGTTGTTGATAGCTGATGAGATGACGTACCTGCAAATAAGCAAACATATTTTAAATATTAATTTGTCAATAAAAAACTTTAATTGTTTCCTTTTTAATTGTAAAGAGTGATACATTTATGATGATGATGATGATAAAAACCTATAACTTATTTTGAGTAATGCATTTTTTTATAAATTTGAATTTTATAATGCAATATACTATGTTTATTAATTTTATTCATAAATTATATTAACTTTTATTATATAGTTCATTGAATACAGTTTAGTAAGAATAATATTAAAAGGCTTAGTGCTACTATTTTTTTTATAAAAATGGAAGTGCTATACATAAGTGCTGGTAATTAAGCGCTTTGACAAAACTACGCAATCTATTTATGAAAAAGGTTTATAGTGAGATTCTTAAGTGAGAAATGCACATATAAATACATCATTTTCTTTGTTATTGAGAATACGGGTTACTCACGTTATTTTAACCGTCGATATGCCGGCTAGTTTCAAATCTATTACGTATATTCATCAACCGGGTAACAAATTGCGTTTCATCGCCGTCGTAAAATTATTTTCTAATCTTTGTGTGTCCTAATGTATAAAAATGCTATGGTTGCATTGAACTAGAACAATATTTTCAAGAAAATCACGTCATCATGTAGACTGAGACGAAAATTCACAGTGTTGCTCGTAACTCGTCAAGATATCAGTAGCAAAGGTCGCTGACCGACTGCAAGTCAGGTTTCAAACGTGATGCATGTGCTTCACTGATTCTGTCGTTACTCACGGCTGAAATACTTGATATTGATGTTACATGATTGTATTGTATTGTTCTGTGTTTACAAGTCCAATACATGAACCAATAGATATTATATTATTTAGTTAAACAAAAGTGTCATATAGAAGTATAGCTTAAGTATACAGTACATTTTCAATATTATTTTGTTAACTTTTAGATTTTTAGTGGCTATTCATATTTAGTGATAAATACTATTTCTAACCGACTTCCAAAAATGATGAGGTTCTATATTTGACGCGTATATTTTCTGATTTTGTCCTGAGATTTCTCCGCCATTTGTGATCTGTTTTAAAAAATAGTTTCTTATTAAGAGCCAGTGCTCATAAATTACAAATATTAAAAAAATGTCTAGGTTTTTTGAAGTCGGTCTGATTTTCCTATTAAAAATATTTTTAATCAATTTTTTTGTTCAGTATTGTTAAACTCAGTAATATTTAATAAAGTGTGGTCAGAACTTGCCAAGAGTGCGTCTCTTTTGAATATTGAATGTAACGCGGTTATAACGTGAGTCTGTACAGCTGACAGGTAGAACGCTTATCTTTACGGAACCATGCACCTGTGTGGGTTAGATTGTACGGGACATTGACAGAAGGACTGAGCATAACTATCAAAGCCATTACTAGTGGAAGTAACGGAGTGGACATTCAACGTATGAATATTGAGAAATGATAAAGCTTCAACAATATGCTTCTGTTCCGATTCAAATTTTATGGTTGCGTTTGTTTCTGATATTCTGATAAATTTGTGTTTTTTAATGTAAGTCTAATGCTGCTATTATTTTTAAATGTATACTTATTATAAAAATACATTTAATTTAAAAATTATAAAGTAACATACCATGGACAGATCTTGTCAAAAGTAACGTTAGTAACATTATTCTCTGCAGCTGACAGGTAGCACGCTTATCTTTACGGAACCGTGCATCTGTGTGGGTTAGATTGTGCGGGACATTGACAGACGGACTGAGTGTAACTACCAAAGCTATGACTAGTGGAACTAACGGAGGGGACATACAACGTGTGAATATTGAGAAATGATGAAGCTTCAACAATATGCTTCTGTTTCGATTCAAATGTTATGATTGCGTTTGTTTATAATAAATTGGTAAGGTTACAACAAAGTTTTGAATGAATTTCCAAGTGATTTAAAAATTTTTTGTTAAGAAAATAATTGTTTAAATGCATAATTATATTTAGCTTGTGCGCTATTATCATGCCAAAAATATTTTTTTTTTTTGAGATTATTCGTAATTTTTACAATAAAAATACATCTATTCAATTTAGCATTAAAAAAGTAAGTATATTGAATATGGTGTAGTCAGAATTTGCCAAGCGTGCGTCGTATTTGCATATTGAACGTAACGTGGTTATATTGTAAGTTTCAACAGCTGACAGGTAACACGCTCATCTTTACGGAACCATACATCTGTGTGGGTTAGATAGTGCGGGACATTGACAGACGGACTGAACGTAACTACCGAAGTGATGGCTAGTGGAAATAATGGAATGGACATTAAACGTGTGAATATTGGGAAATGGTAATGCCACAATTCAGTGCTTCTGTGTTGTTTTAAATATAACTATTTATGGTATTTTTTTACATAAAAATTGCAACATTAATTCAATTAAAAACATGAAAAGTTGCAAATATACTGTGATCAGAATTTGCAAAGCGTATGTCGTATTTGCAAATTGAACGCTACGTAGTTATAACGTGACACAGCTGACAGGTAACACGCTTATCTTTACGGAACCATGCATCTGTGTAGGTCAGATTGTGCGGGACATCGACAGACGGACTGAGCATAACTATCGAAGTGATGACTAGTGGAAATAACGGAGTGGACATTTAACGAGTGAATATTGAGAAATGGCAAAGCTTTCCATTTAATTCAAATGTTATGGTTGCATTTGTTTTATAAAGATACATTATAATTATATATGCAAAAATCCAAAATATTTTGCATAGCCCGTTATTATTAAAATACTTATATTATTATTGACTTCTTTGTTTTAATTTTTTTTTATTTCTGCTGTAAAACTGTATTTTATGATTTAATTTTCATATAGGTATTGATGTTAGATCCCTTTTTTTTTCAGGTAATTAATTTTTGCTATGGCAAGCAGTTCCAAATCGCTCTGGGAAAAAAGTTCAGATATTTTTTTAGGCACTAATTAGCCATTGTTCTTTAGTGTCTGAACTTTGTAACTTTTTTTATTCAATTAAGAATAGTTATAAAACAATTTAGCTATGATAGCAAAATTACAGCAAAATTTTATGTCAGCGAACATTTAACAAATACCTACATTAAAGGTAGATGTCAACATGACATGTCATTAACGGCAACGTCGAGTGATTGTAAATTCCCGAATAAGCAGCTGTCCATTTATAATTCAGTTCTGGTGTAGCAATTAAACGCCTGACATCATCATTATACGCGTCTTTTGTTAACAAAATGAATCATGTCAAAGGCTAATGTGACGTACCGCACGCAAGCGCCGAAAAATCACCGGCTCCCGAAAAAGGGAGTTATGCGCTCTAAATACCAGTATATGCGCTCTAATTATCAACAAATAAACGTAAAAACAAAAGAAATTGACGTTCCTATGTTGATAACTACGTCATAGTCAAAACAAAATGTCAAGGATGGTAAGGCGTGCTTAAGGGGCAGAATAGTTCCCCAGAGAACGATTAACAAAAGCATTAAAGGTAGTCGTCAACACGACATGTCACTAACTATTCCCGAATAAGCGGATGTCCATTTGTATTTGCTGCTGGTGTAGCAATTAAACTCCTGACATCGTCATATGCGCGTCTATTGTTCACGAAATTACTCATGTCATGGGCGAATGTCACTACTCTTGCTCATATAAAATTTGCGCGCAAATACTGCATAATTGCCTTTTATGAAAATTCTTGAAGAAGACCCATTCCATAGTTGTTCCATTGTCTCTGTTTACCTCCACACCATAAAGGTGTGATATTATGTATGTATGAATGACCAACTTTTGGATCGATAAATTTGATATAGTATTAATATTGATTTAATTATGTCACTGTCTCATTTTAGATTAGCATGTTTAGTATTTACAACACTCGTCCGTTAATTTGTTAAGGTATCATTAACATGACATTTTTCATATATTTTGTGAAATGCTTTCCAATATTTAGCATTCACCGTACTGTGTGTGTACCTTTTCTAGACTCAATACGATTCAGCAAACATTTTTGTAGGTTGTGACGTCGCAACCGCACGGCCACCGCAACCTCAAGATGCGCCCCCCACTGCAGACCCCTGTGGGGTATATAAAGGACCTGCGTGCGCGTCGCGCCCTTCTTGCCTGCGGTCACCAGCGCCGAGTTAAGTGTTCCTCACTTCGCTGCCCAGGACTTACCAAACCACTTACCTACCTACCAACCTACGCCTTGAGACTACCTTGTATTTAATAGATATAAATATATAGAATAATAATACCTTTGTTAATCTATCGATTGTTTCTATTTATTCTGCCTACCTAACTAGTCATTTGTAGACCACGTTACAGCGGCGCCCAACAATAGAGGTTATATGGTACATGGTTTGGTTAAGTCTTGGCAGTTATTTAATTGTGTGTTATTTCTGTGTATATTTCTTTTCTTCGTCCGAAAGGTGCGTACGGTGTTTTTTTTTTATTCTATTATCTCACTTATTTCACCTCGTGTTTTAAATAACCTACAAAAACTTCTACTTTTATGTGCTTATGTTTTTGATTTAAAAAAAAAAAAAAAAAAAAAAAAAGAAACACATTCTTATCACCTTTTGGACGGATTCATTTTTTTTCAAATAATTGTGTATCTTTGTATGCGTAATTCCCAATCAATTTTTTTTTAAATATGGCTTATGCTATCAAATTTAATCATTTAAGTAAGGCTGAGCTCGAATATGAAGTGCTTGTAAGAGGTGGTGTTGTGCCTGAAAAATCAATTACGGTTGAGGAATTGCGTAAACAAATTGCTAAATTGTCAGACCTGGCATTTGATGAAATAATATCGTCGTGCTTTTCGCCAGATGTTGATATTACCGCATGTAATGGCTCATTGTTGCGCGTTTCAAATAACCTTTTGACTTTGCAAACTCATTATGATAAAAACCTGTTTGTTAGATCGGAATCTATTATGCATCATGTTTTTCATAGATTATCAAGAATAGATACTTCGTTGCTTACTGATAAATCATCAATTCAAGTTGTATGGGATATGTTTCACGCTAATTATAAAATCTTAGCATCTTTTACCACGTGGTCGGTTCCTACCAATGTACCGTGTCATGTGGTCGAGCCAACGTGTTCATTACCACGTGAAGTTCAACACGTGGATTTTATAAATGAACGCAAAATGTTTTCTGAAATCTGCAAGTTTAAATATAGCGGTCGAACCTGTGTGAGGGCGTTTATTCAGAAGGTTGACGAGTTCATGTCGTGTCGAGGTATACCCGAAGATAGAATATTTTCTTTTGCTTTTGAGGTATTTTGTGATGATGCTTTGCATTGGTTTCGTTCAATTAAAGATAGTGTTCGTTCCTGGAAGGATTTGTGTATTTTGTTAAAACGCGATTTCAGTCCTCATAACTATAACTTTAAATTAATGTCGGAAATTAGGGCTCGTACTCAAGGTGAAAAAGAGAACATAACCATCTATGTATCTAAAATGCAAGGGTTATTTTCCTGTCTGGACGTACCCATCAGCGAGTCTATTAAATTAGAAATACTATTAAATAATATCAGGCCGTGTTATACAAATTCACTCTTAACTGGCAATATTGTGGATATTCCTTCTTTAATTAGTGTTTGTAGAAATTTTGAGAAGTATGACAGTCGTAGCAAGGAATTTTCGGAACCACCTAAAATTACTGCCAATACTCTAGCGCCAGATTTTGCTTATAGATATCCCAATGATACGAATTCGAAAAAAACTTCTTATAGCAATAATTCTTACAAAAAACATAAGTACTTTAAACCTACTTACAATGTTTTAAATACAGATCAATGTTCGACAGAAAATAGTAATTCTGCTGAACCGAGCGTCAATGCTGTTTCTGTCACTAGTACTGCTATACCTAAATTATACTGTCCGAGATGCAGAACAGATTCACATTCTTTAAAATATTGTCGTCAACCTCGTTTTTTGGTTTGTTTTAAATGCGGATTACCTGGCTATCGAGTTTTAGACTGTCCTAGTTGTAACAATAAAACTAATAAAAATTCAAAAAACGTAAAAAATACGGTTGGGGAAAATCAAAAGTAATTGTGAAAACATGTAAAAATGAATGGCATAATTGGCTAAATTATGTATCTAAATTTTTCAATTCATATCAACTTTCCTCAATCGTTAATTCTAACATTAATTATACTCCATTTATCCCCGTTACGGTTAACGGGAAGAACACTGTTGGTTTACTAGACACTGGTTCATGTGTAACTATTTTGGGTAATAATTCCCACAAATTTTTTTTGGATAAATCTAAATTATTACATTCTAAACCTCTGGATTTTATCACCGCTGGTGGCGACAAATATTCTTCACTTGGCTCAGTGGTACTTCCTTTTAAATTTCAAAATAAAATTATTTCTCTTGTTACTCATATTGTACCGGGTATTAAGAAAACTTTAATCCTTGGTATGGATTTCTGGAGGGGTTTTGGGTTGTTCCCTGATCAATTGGAATCTATTTTACTCACGAAAAATAATAACGACGTTGTTGTTTCGGAACTACAGCCTAGTTCTACCAGTCACTTGGTATCTTTTGATCATTTGTCTGATGAGCAGAGAGCTACTGCTAACGACATCATCGCCCAATTCACCGATATATCTTATGAACGGCGAGGGCTCGGCCGAACTTCACTCATTACTCATTCGATTGATACAGGTGATAGTCCACCTATTCGTCAGCGATACTATCGTATGTCTCCCGATAAACAGCGTATTTTGTTAAAACATGTCGATGCAATGTTGGCAGAAGATGTCATTGAACCATCTGAAAGCCCTTGGTCTAATCCCGTCATTTTAACGCCTAAAAAAAATGGTGAATTGCGTTTTTGTCTCGACAGCCGTAAACTAAATTCGGTAACAAAAAAAGACGCGTACAATTTGCCTTATATCTCTGAGATTCTGGATAACTTGAGAGACGCTAAGTACCTAACTAGTTTAGATATATCTAAATGTTTCTGGCAGACGTCAATAAGGGCAGAGGACCGTTGTAAAACTGCTTTTTACATTCCGTCACGTGGAACTTTTCAATTTAAATCCATGCCTTTTGGTTTAACAAATGCTCCTGCGACACAACAGCGTTTAGCAGATATTTTATTTTACGGGCCCGAATTTGAAAACAAGGTCTTTTGTTTCGTTGATGACATCGTATGTGTGACAAATTCCTTTGAAAATCACATTTCACTTCTAATTAAAATACTTAACAAATTAAAATATGCAAACTTAACTATAAATTTAGAAAAATGTAATTTTTTCAAAGACAAACTTAAATATTTGGGCTATATAGTGGATTCAGAAGGTCTTCATGCAGATCCTGAGAAGGTAAAATCAATTACAAGTTATTCCACTCCGACAAATAAAAAAGAGGTACGTCGTTTTCTGGGTGCTGCATCGTGGTATAGAAGGTTCATACCCGATTTTAGTACTTTAGCGGCTCCCTTAAATAAATTAACTTCTAACGGCAAAAAGGCTCCACTGTTCGCATGGTCGCAAGAGGCGGATGTAGCTTTTAATAAATTAAAAAAATGTTTATCTTCTTCCTCGGTCTTATGTTGTCCCGATTTTGATCAGCCTTTTGAAATACACGCCGATGCTAGTGATTACGGCATTGGAGCTGTACTTTGCCAGGTCAAGGAGGGACAGGAAAGAGTCATAGCCTTTTATAGTAAATCCTTATCGGACCAGGAAAAAAATTACAGTGCTACTGAGCGCGAAGCGCTTGCTGTCTTATCTGCTATCGAACATTGGCGGTGTTATATTGAAAACGGAAAACAATTTATTGTGTACACCGATCATGCTGCTTTGAAATGGTTTTTAAAACTGAACAACCCTACAGGGCGATTAGCCAGGTGGGGAGTTCGTCTTTCCTCTTATAACTTTGAAATAAGACACCGTCGTGGTTCAGATAATATTGTACCAGATTTTCTTTCTCGATCACCTAATATTATGGATATCGATAGTAATCTCCTCCCAGATGGTAGTTCCTTATCTACTAATGACACTTGGTATTTGAATATTTTTAATGGTTGTTCGCAGTCTCCTACATCCTTTGTTGACTATCAAGTGATCAGTAATAAATTATATCGTTTCAAAAAGAGTCTTAATCCTCTTACCAGAGAATTTCAGTGGAAGGAAGTAGTTCCATCTGAACGGAGAAACGAAGTAATACTTCAGAGCCATTCCTCCCCTACGGCGGGTCATATGGGTATTTTCAAAACTTTCAAACGTTTAGCCCTCAATTATTATTGGCCTGGAATGTATTCCGATGTTGTAAAAGCGGTAAATTCTTGTGATAGTTGCATCGCACATAAGCATCAGAATCATGCAACTTTGGGTCTTATGGGTGAACCTAAGTCTTGTTCTAAACCTTTTCAAATGATAAGTATTGATTTGATTGGTCCCTTGCCTCCTACAAGGCAACAGAACAATTTTATTTTTGTCGTTTGTTGTTGTTTCTCAAAATATTGTTTACTTTTCCCTATTAAACGTGCGACTGCTGACGTAATAACTAGAATCTTAGAGGAAAAAGTTTTTCTGGTACATGGTATTCCATCTACCGTAGTACTAGACAATGGCAAACAATTTATAAGCGCAACTTTTAAAAACTTGTTAAGTGAATATAAAATTCCAAATTTACATTACACACCGTTTTATGCACCTCATGTAAATACGGTAGAAAGATATAATAAAACTATAATAACAGCTGTTTCTACGTTCATTTCAAACGATCAACGCATATGGGATACACTTATACCTAAAATTCAGTTCGCAATGAATTGTGCAGTAAACGAAGTAACCGGTTTTACACCATCTATGATCGTATTCGGGCGTGAAATGGTAACCTGTGGTTCTCATTATGTTTCTAGTAAATCTGATACTAATATAATTCATGAGCCACGTGATAGTTATGCTGAGTCACTAGGCTACTTATCCTCTATTTTCGAGAGAGTACAGGCAGCGCTAATAGGTGCACACAAGCGTAATTGTCATTCTTATAATCTTCGCCGTAAAACGGCAGAATTCAATGTTGGTGATATTGTTTGGAAACGTACCTTTTACTTGAGCGATAAGGATAAATATTTTTGTAAAAAACTCGCTCCTAAATTTATTAAATGTAAAATCGTAGCAAAAAAGTCTCCATTAGTGTACAAACTAGCAGATATGTCTGATAAGCCACTTGGCGAATGGCATATAAAGGATATTAAACAAATAAACTATAAACAATAATGGTATAAAAAAAAAAAAAAAAATTTTTACCCTATGGTTCAGTGGTTAAAATTCTCATTGTCGAATCGGGTATACCATTTTGTTCGCTAATATTCTTCACGCTCATAATTCCTTTAGAATCACATCTACTAATGATGTCGAATTCTATTATTTTCAACTATACGATGTTGTTCATTCATTCATCTTGAAATGTGTCATGCCTTCTGTGTAGACGCGCACACCCAATACTACTTCGCTAACGCGCTACTTGGTAAACAAGTTGTTATACTTACATTTTTAGTTATATTTAGTTCCGTTAGATAAGAATGAGTTTCAATAATCTTCTTTAATTAGTAAAAATTCAATCTTAATAGGTTGCACGTAGTGTTATTTTTGAATGACATCATGACATTGTTATTGTATTGAATGCGTTTGGCTCGATCACTCCGGTTCTTTTCAATTTTATTTAGGTATCGTAACTTCATATTTTTTCTAGTTATTTTTTTTATATACACTTATTGTTCTGATTTCAGTAAAGCCGGATCGAGCTGCCGGTGCTGCTTAAGAACTGCTTCCTGACGTCTTCCATGTCAGCCAGGAGCCGAATTTTTTAAGAAAAATTCTGCCCTAACGGAGGGGGTGTGTGACGTCGCAACCGCACGGCCACCGCAACCTCAAGATGCGCCCCCCACTGCAGACCCCTGTGGGGTATATAAAGGACCTGCGTGCGCGTCGCGCCCTTCTTGCCTGCGGTCACCAGCGCCGAGTTAAGTGTTCCTCACTTCGCTGCCCAGGACTTACCAAACCACTTACCTACCTACCAACCTACGCCTTGAGACTACCTTGTATTTAATAGATATAAATATATAGAATAATAATACCTTTGTTAATCTATCGATTGTTTCTATTTATTCTGCCTACCTAACTAGTCATTTGTAGACCACGTTACAAGGTTCACAAGAATGCAATATGTTTAATGGTGACAAGCTTCATATTGCCGTAATTACTAATTACCTGTAAAAATAGCAGAGCAGCCCTCCTAACATGGCTTGATTCAACTACGGCGTAGTTATCAACATTAGAACGTGAAAAGACAAAAACAAAGACACTAAAATGTAAAAAGTGGTAAGACGTGCTAGGTGGGCAAAATGGTTCCCAAATAGTGATTATCAGCAATTTTTACACCTACACTTAGCAATATCGTCGGCAGAAATTAATTGCAATTGAAGATACGGGCTTGAACGCTACAAAATCGTTCAGTTATTAAGCCGATGGCTTTGACCGGGAAGCAATTAAAGAACTGTAGTGGCAATGAGTCCTAATATTACTGAGTGTATATTTTTATCAATTTCCTACTCTAATGGGTATTAGGTTATTTGTTAGATAAGAGTTATTGCTTTAAACGGTCTACATTTAATAGCGGATTGTTTTGTGCAGGTACCCTTTTTAAATTTATATTTTGGGTACCATATATCTATATTTATTTTAGAAAATTATTATTTTTTTAATCGGCGTAATAAATAATTATGATTTTGATGCAAATAAAGGTATGAATCCATTTTAAATGCTCGGAATTTTGTTACATTGATAAAAAGGTTATCAATTATTCGGTTTCTCTTTATTTTATGGATTCGAAGCTTGTAAGCGTTTAATTAAATTTTATTAAATGAAGATAAAATTACTAGGAGCCTGAAAGTACTCTTCGCCGTGTTTTCACAGCAAATTACTTAAGCTGAGTTATCGGACTGTTAAAAGTAATCCTCAATTTGAACTCTCCCAGCTTACGTCGTCGCGAAATATTTTTAAACAGCTTTAAAAGAAGATTAAAACCATCTTTTGGAGATAAGAGGAATTTAATCGCTCTCCTATTTAATCCGGGATAATTTCTTGCTCGTTGAATGTTTTTATTTTAATGAAATCAGACTAGCTTCTGTCCGCAGTTTCACCTGCGTGATAAGTCGGTAAAAAGTAGCTTATTAGTAATTCGATCTAATAATACCAACTGTCAGATAAACATAATTATATGCACACACAAACAAAAGTGACAGCTTCCAGTTTTTTTTACCAGAATAAGGCCCAGGTTCTGAGGTTCCGGATAGATTGTATCCGACTCACAAAAAATAACCCGACCGAATTTACAAGTAACACTTGAAAAAACAACACAGCTGTCACTTCTATTTATGTGTGTTATATATGCTTATCCTGTCAATATGATTAATTTAACACCTGTGAAATTGGCGCAAAATGATTTTGAATTGAATTGAAAAGTTGGGTTCTAATTCAACTGTAACTCATGTCACTTTTTTTTGTTAGTGGATTAAAATTATTTGGAAATGGTGAAACTCGACCTAAATGAAGCCGCATATTTTTATCAGGCGGTAACCGATGGCATCAAAAGTTTATTTTGTACCAATTTGTTTTGTAAATTTATATTAAATCTCTTTTCATTTGCAATTTTACAAATATTGGACATCACGTGTATATATAAAACTTAATGATATTGCTAAGATTATTTGTTGTTTATTCATTCGCATGTCGCATGAGTTATCAGTACTGGTATAAAATATAATCGTTCGTTTATTGTATCACATAAACAATAAACTGGTTGTATCAAATATATTTAACGTCATATGAATTATGAGTATTTATTCAGACTTTCATATTCGTTCGGTGCTTGGATTAATTTTTGAACTAAAATATTTTTTGTCTCTTTTACGCAG
This sequence comes from Hypena proboscidalis, assembly GCA_905147285.1. Taxonomy (NCBI): domain Eukaryota; kingdom Metazoa; phylum Arthropoda; class Insecta; order Lepidoptera; family Erebidae; genus Hypena; species Hypena proboscidalis. The sequence goes on from LR990132.1 coordinate 8,855,328, forward strand.
CACAAAATGTTCATTTCAGCTTTAAAGTGGTCGAGTTACAGCCTTGAGCTGGTAAACATACGTGGGTAGGGCAGTAGGGTAAGGTAACACAATGTAAACAGAAGGCTTGATGAAACGTGAAAGTAAAACTACGAAAAAGAAGCAAATAAGTTGAGCACCTTACCACAATATTTTACTTCATTAAATTAACCTTTTTTTTTAATTTACTAGCATGACAATATTATGAACATAATATTTTCTTTTTAATTTTAATTTGTGTCGTAAAGCTAATTGTGGTGAAACTACATTTATGTGTTGTGACCCTCTGGAACCAATAATTTGCTAATAAATTGAATTCAATTGAAGAAAAACTTTGGCCATTATAAAATTATCCGTTCATTGACCAAATAGAACAATCACTACCCAATACTTTGATTCATAAAAAGACTTTTGCAGTCGACACTCAAGGACTAGTTTGCAAAGCCATCCGTCATATTGATTTATTTTAAGGCACGTCAACACGTTTGTCTGTTTATTTGCAATAAGGTAAAAAACTATTAAGCATATTATCATTCGGTTTACATATGGACTCAATTAATCGTCAGGACTACTCAACATTTATTCACAGTATTTCCTTACACAATACATTATATCGAAGTCCTTAGGTAAATCTCTGATTAAGAAGTAAATATATAGGTATTTGTTTTAAGGTCAACATACCACGCGGGCGGAATGTAGCACGTATTAAAAATCTAAGCCTTTTCCCTAGAAAGATGATTATTGGCTTAAGTATCTGTTCCAGTAAATTTCTAATAGGTTGTACAGCTGCTGTAGTCACGTTTCTGCTTTGTATGGCTTCTGCAACATAATGTTACCGAGCATCGCTGCACTTAATCGTAGCGAGGCGAGGCAGGGTCGTAACATTACTTATATAATTTTAAACTGTTTTTTAGTATAATTTGCTAAGCATTAGTAAATGCTATACAAATAATCAATATGAAGTTAAAATATCGTACGCGTTCATTCTTTACAACATTTGTGTTGAATGCAACATCGCCATGTTGGTTTGTGTCCTACTTAAGATAGAATCAAATGGGTAAATGTGACGTCACGAAATGGGTTTTGGCATGAGGTGACCGTAGCTAGTTGGTTAAAGTGACTACCCGGTGTGCAGAAGGTCGCAGGTTAAAATCCTGCCGGTCCCATAATTTTTAACTGTTTCTTAGTATAACTTATAATTGTCTATTAGTCAGTGCAGTATAGTACGTTGAATTTTTTTTTTGACTATTGTATTGTAAGATATAAGTAACCTTGGTGTTTCTTACAATCTTTACAATTCACAGAAAAACAAAACTAAACACGGTGATAGATTTGTGATTGACGTCTGAAATAACAAAAGTTGAGTTGCGTAAAGATAATCTTAAACAAAGTAGTATGATTTGATGTTTTAAATATTTGAAACTTAATAAAGATAAAATTTTACAATTGCCTAACTTTTGAAATTAGTTTGCATAATTTAATAAAACATTTTAGGTTTATTGCCTGGATAAAGTTATCGCGTCTTTAACACATAATAATATAAAGTGATTTTCTTCGTACAAGGTAATTTCAAAACCTTCCTCTCTTGTTTACCTTTTGAAGTAATTTTAATAGCATTGATAATAATAACACGTTTCAAAGTTTTGATGGAACGAAGCAAGATATTCAAAGTTTTATAAAAACCAATTAATTGAAAAAACTAGTAGCATTTTTTTTATTATTTTTAATTCAGACCTTAAAAACTTGATTCTAATATTTTATTATAAAAAAATACAATTTCTTGAAAATGTATGTCACTCTTTCATGCAAAAACTAATCGATGAACGATTATGAAATTTGGCAGATATACAGTCTAGATTAACATTTAATCTTCTTTAAGAACGTAATAATACGTGGGTAGAGGTGAAAACTACAGGATGAAACATCATACCATGCTTATTTTATTATACTAGATAAAAGATATTTTTTTTCGTCAGCTCGTGACCAAGAATGTTACAAGTCATTCGAAAAGTCGAGCATAGGTATTTATTTACCTTTATAATAATTAAGCGATTTACACCCGTTGTCTAATTTTTTTTAAATAGATAAAATAGTAACAAAGTACTAGCAAAGAAAATAAAAAAAATAATTTATTAAAAACAATGAATTATAACCAATCTACAGATAAAATACTACGAAAGTAACTTCACTAGTACTTTATCACAAGCACTTAATTTATGAAAAATAGTTAGATATAGTATAGTTTCAAATAATTATGTTTAAATAATACTCTACGTATAGTTTTAAGCTTACAGTATTAAAAAATGTATTAAAGTTATTTCTCGCACTACAAACAAAACTGTTGCTACAATATTTATTAGTCGTAGTAGTAAAATTTTAGTAGTCTCGGGTTGACTGACTAAAATTTTGTAATTATTTCGCTTCTATGTAAAATAATAATCACTCTACGATAAAATACTAATTTAGTAGTTAATTTTGCGGAACAGGGTCAACTACGGCTTTATAATGAACAAACAATGCAATACTTAATTATTGTGATAACAAAGTACATCTATCCAATTTAACTAAACTTAATAAATAAAATCTACAATGTCTAATAACCTGTAGGTAAAAGTGATAAAATAAATTTATAGTTTTGCAATAGTATCGTAGAGTACGAGGACTTCTGAAAGTGACTTATTAGGTTTGTCTAGCTAAGGTATATATATAGGTATACCTATGACGCTGGCACAAAAGAGTTGAAAAATTTCGAGTCTAGCAGCATACGAATCCATAGCTGAATTGGCAAATCACTTGGGGCGTATACCCAGGGGGTGCAGGTTCGAGTCCTGCTGGATTTTTAATTTTTCAACATTAATATAATATAAAATACAAAAAGGCATAGCAAAGCTAAAATATGCTTTAAAATATTTCAATAGTATGTGACTTATTAAGTTTAGATTATGTAATTACACTTGTTTAATTAAAGATCCAACATGTTTAATTCTCTGTAAAGAAAGATTTTTTTAAATAAATAAATCTAAAAAATAAAGAATATTTTTTAAACTATTGGTATGTTAATGGGTCAGTGTTAGATATATGTGAATATTTATACCAAAAATTGGCTGTCACGCACAGAAATAGAATAGACAAACAGATAAACTGAAATAGGAACCATGAAGCCTCCACTCGGTCGGCTATTTTGCAAAACGCAGTTAAGCGTAGACTCCCGTGTGCCGTGTTTTCACACTTACGTAATATGGGCTTAACTTTAATGTTATTAAGATTTTATTTATTTTTATAGACAAATTAGATTTAACACTAAAATGCATGTTTGTTCGTAGCCTTTTATCCAAATTGTTTTAATAAATCGAGTTACATACAAACTGAAAAATTAAAATAATAATTTAACTTAGGCTATCATATTTGTGGGATGAAATAAAATAGGCATCTTTTTTTTAAATTTACTTTTACGGTACATTGTTTCCTTTTTGTTATTTAAATAGTAACTGTATATAATGCATATCTAATCTTCATAAATAAATATTTATTATTTACAATAAAATATGTTAAGTAACATATTACTTTACCTATGACGTTAAAAAAATGTATTTAGATTTTTTTATTAGGTGCAGTTGAAGCTGCAGAAGCAGGACTAAAATGCGAACATTTTATAGGAAGAGAGTGGTACAACAATAAGTGGTACACTTGAACGTAGTGTGCTGCATCGAGCCCCATTGAGATCTTGAGTGTAAATTCAAGCCAAGAGAGCTGGGGTACGATTTAAGTTTTTCTTATAGAAAACTCAGATATAATTTATTTATTTATTTATTTATTTAACTTTTTGCACACAAAATGGTACATAGGTGGACTTAATGCCTAGTGGCATTCTCTAACAGTCAACCTAGGGTGGTGCAGAGAAACAAAGGTAGGTGCGTTTCGATAATACTTATAAAGAGAAAAATATTGAAAATCGATTAAATACATATTAATACATATATGGTACATACATGTATTAATATGTATTTTTAAATCAAGTACAGCAAACACCAATAATATTGCTTTCTTTTCAATGCAGCTTAGGTTTTGTCTTTAGATAGAAAATATCATTCCGTGAAATGTATTGTAGAGAATCGGCAAGAAAATTTTCAGTGTGTGTTCTTGGTAACAAAGGTATATCTTTGAGCTCTTGTTACAATCAATTTAAGTCCATTAATCATAACGTAACATAACATCACGTCTATATTACCCTGTAGGATCTAAAAGATGTAAAACAGCCACTTTTCACCTGTTATGTTTAGGTTCCTATCACCATCCTCTGGGCATAACTCCAACATGGTGCTGTTGAGAATTTCCTGAAGATAAAACCTAAGCAACACTTACTAACCCGACCCGAAAATCTAACCCGTGACTTCGAGTTGACTGGTACTCTAACCAACGAAGCAGTGCATGAATCCTCGTTCTTCTTCTTTTCGTGTCAGTGACTATTGTAATTCTGTTTAATATTTTCCAGCTTATACAGCCTTAGACCAATAGGATGCGACTATGACGCCTTTTTGGTTGGCCTGCATAAGGTCTTTTAGGGTACAAGGGGTAGCAAGTAATGGGCAGGACAACAGATGGGCCATACTTTGGGTGGGCGATCCACATTCGCAACTAGTGTTGGATGTGTTTGTGAATCCCCACTTGGCCAGGTTGTCTTTGCAGCGACCAACTCGGGTCCGAAGACGGTCCTTAAAAACATGCGATTACTAATTTCTGTAAAACTATATTTAACTGCTTAGATTTCTTCAATATAGGAGTCAGGTGTACCTATACAATCATCATGCTCAGAGATGTTTAATAGAACAAAAATCTTAAAGGAACCATTTTTATATGCCACTTCAATAACAATTGCAACTTCGTTACATTTTATTTTTAAATAATTACCTACCGCCATCGCTAACTTTTCACAAGTATATCATAACATATCATAACATCATGCCTATATTACCCAGAAGGGTGTGGCAGAGGTGTACAACACTCACATTTCACTTGTTATGTTTAGGTCCCATGGGATAGGGGGTGAGCCTATCACCATTCACTGGGCACAATTCTTCCGACAAAAAATTCACAAATAACACTTTTTTCCGTGAATCGAGACCGACACCTCACGGTAAGAGGCGCATTCGTTTTCCACTAGACCATCAAGGCAGTTGGATTTTCACAAGCAATATTTATTATAATGAAAAAACTTTCAAAATATATTCCAATACGAATTTACGCTAGCAATTTAAAAAGTTTCGGCAATATACGATGTAATGTGTTCAGTAGTTCAATATTCGCTGTATATTTTAAATGATAGACGAACATCGTAATATTGGTGGCGCACCTGCGGAACCCGTTCGATTTAATAACGTGACTTCGTGTTCAATTCTACTATGACATCGTAAAATTTAATATGTTATACTTCACGGCTATACATCAAGGCATATCATCCAGTGAATGATAGTCTCGCGTTGTATTGGCATCTTGTGTACAATGCGAGACCAGATTATACTGGATATGTTTAGCTTAAAGTGCGCCGTGTGTACCTACTGACTAGTAATGTTGCCGTCTTGCGTCTAATTGTATATTCGAGAATTCAATATTTTCGGGTTGACAACTTTGACGTCATTAATTTTAATGAAGACGTATTAATAATATAAACAATTTAAAAACACAATGAATAAGTTAAAGAATCTCGAATAATTGATTTCTGTAAACGTAGGCAATTTATGGCGTAAAACTTGAGAAGCAATTTGTATACCAAAGCAATATTTATTATTGAGTCTTGTATTGCCAGTAATCATAATAATAAGCTGCAAACTCGTTGTTGAAAAATTATAAATTAAAGTAAACACAAAATATTCGAACGCCAACAACTGGTTGGGTGAATTTAGATTGATATATTTATAAAGTTTTATGTAATATTAAAGTTGAAAAATTAAGAATCCAGCAGGACTCGAACGTGCACCCCTTGGGTATACGCCCCAAGTGCTTTGCCAATTCAGCTATAGATTCGTATGCTGCTAGACTCGAAATTTCTCAACTCTTTTTGCGCCAGCGTCAAGGTAACCTTAGCTAGACGAACCTTACTTGGTTTTATCGCCACCTATGCGATGAGTGATAAGTCACTTAGTCACATTGGATTCTTAATTTTTCAACTTTAATATTATATTAAATACAAAAAGGTATAGCAAAGCTAAACTATTACAAGTATTTATAACGTACGTAGACGTAGCAAATACTAGATTGTTTAAAAAAGGGTAGAGGGACCATCTTGTGTTTAAATGTTATTACAATTTAACTGATTACTTTAGCAATAAAACATTGCCCTGAGATACCTTGCTTATCGTTAAAAAAAAAGTAACTTTTGTAAAAAAAAATTCTATTCTCTTGTGCATGCGTAATTCTTTTGTATTTTAATATTATATTTTTTTTGTTTAACTTGGTGCTATTTATAATATGTGTAAATTTGCTCACCTAAAAGGTAGAATGTGACAGACTGCCATTGTAATGTATAACAACTTCTATAACTCATGTTCATGCAAATAAATGATTCTTATTCTTATTCTAACATTGCTGAAATTCTATTCACTTTCAATAACTCACTCCATATTTACGTTATCTAAGTGCAAAATACATTACTTTTTTCTGGAAATCCTCTCACATCGTAACATTCGCTACCAAAGACATTGCAAGTGAGGTCGCAGCGGTAACTTGAGGATATAAATACAGAACAGATTCTCGTAAAAGTCAAATAAAACTTTTCTTCGGTTGTACCTCGAGGTTACCAAAAGTTTAATACTTGAGGGCTTTACGAACATTTTCAAGTATTACGTCATTATCTAATTCAGTTGGAAAGGTTTTTAGCAACCATAAATTTTATACATTTATTACTTGAAAGTTGCAAAAGCTGAGTCGAAAACCGACGGATTGCAAAATAAAAAGTCTCGGGCGTTTAAAGTATTATACTGCTACTCATAGAAATCTTAATAACTAGTCAATAGAAATGCTATCGACTATCTTTTAACACTGGGACGCATGTCGCCGGTTTTCAAATACCACTTTTTGTATTCCTGCAAACAAAATTACTCTTTTTGGCGATGACATTAAGACGACAATTCCTCAACTCGCACTTGTGTTCGATTAGACAAATGCGCTTGTATTCCTGCAAACAAAATTATTCTTTTTGCGATGACATTAAGACGACAATTCCTCAACTCGCACTTGTGTTTGACTTGACAGATGCGCGGCGACAAGGTCACGCGTCTTTGACATTTCTATTGCCTTATTATTAAGATTTCTATGCTGCTACTATATGTATTTACGTTTATGTTGAAACATAAATATAAACCTATGTTATGTGATCCAGTATTATGAATGGTTGAATGAAGCAACGATATTTCATTGGCACAAAATGTCTTAAATAACTTTTTTTCATAGCTTGTCACGATTTTTACTTATTGATTTAATTAAGGACAATATCTTGTACTTTTACTTTTGAATAAAAATTCATCTTCCGTTACATTACTGCCAAAATAAAACAATTCTTAGCTACGCAATAAAATTATGAATTTAATGAGAAAATAAGGTTCTCATTGAATATAATGTTCTAGTCTTCAGCAAATAAAAGCCTACTTACGTTTATTGCTACCTCTTGTTCTAATCCCATAAATGTTAATGGGCCAACGTGCTAACAACAGCGAAGGCTGAAGGTCGAAGGACGCAAACAAAACCTTATTTTACTGTCGAATCAGCTAAATTGGTAATAAATAAAATATTGTTTTAAGTTAAAACTATGAAAATGGTAAATAATTTTTACATGCATTTATTAATAAAATATCAAGTACGTCCCTAATCGAATATATAATAATAATAATAAATCAATGATAATAATAGTGAATCATCAGTTTTATTATTTAAACTGATACAAAAAATAAACATAAGTCTATGATTTAAATAATATGTAATTTTTTAGACTTGTTTTTAACAAATGACGCTATAGATCGATGTAATAAAAGTACAGGATGTTTTTCCTCATTTTAACCGGTTCGATTCCTAAGTGAAAATGCTTGCTCGCGTATATTGCCGATATACTTACCACGTGGACTGAAAAGATAGTTATTAAAAACAAAACCAAACTTCGTTTGTGAGGACCAAATAATCTCAAGCTATCCTTTTAATCAGCCAACGCAACCGAGATTGCCCTATATTTTTTCATTCGTTTTGTCCGCAGTTATAACTCATAATTGAACCAATGCAGTACTATCCGTAACCAGACTTTATATCCTGTATTTTATTGGCGTTGTTGCGCCGATCGCCTCTATTTCCATTTTGCGAAGTTGTTTGGAATATCAGCCCGTTACGGAGCTCGGTAATATCGTTAAGGGAATATTGCGGTATCAGCTAATAATTAATTTAAGTTGGAGTTTAGTCTTATTTTACTTTACACGTTTATTCCGGTTCGTGAGAGATTTTATCAAATGTTTTTGTAACATAAAATATCCGTAAATGGTTATAAGGTAGGAATATGAAATTTCTTTGTTGAAAACTTTTAATTAGCACAAGTTTCTCACACAAAGAAAGAATTCTGAAAATATGTCAATTTTATAAAACGACCCACTTTGTTAACCATATTGCCTTCTTTGTAATTTGTTTAAGAGGCGACTACTGTGCAATTTTTCCAATATGGAAGCAATTTTGAAGGCTGATAATAAGTTAATAATTCTTTGCAGGTCCAAACAAAACTGGCAGAATGGGAAAAACTAAACAACAAATTCTGGACTGAAAAGGGGATTTTTGAAACAAGTTGAAAAACAATAGCTATTGAAATTGTTTCAACAGTTCTACATTTGAATGGCTGTTTACGAGCGCCTACGTTGGTAGCGCTAGTGGATTTAATGAATGCCTAAACACTGGAAGGGTGGCAAAATACAGAATATAAACATTTGAGATTTGTGTTGAACACAACGTTGTTAACTAGGCGTTCATAACTTATTCATTCATAACAGTAGGTACAGCTAAACTCATAAACTCTCGGCTTTATGCATGAATTTAGATTTTTTCAATAAATTGTTTTTTTGAAATTTGCGGTCTTTTAGATTAGGTTGGTACATAAATATTTCCTTTAGCTTTAAGTCATTTATTTTTAGGTAAGTAGAAATTTAGTATTTTTGAAATAATAAAAAAATGTTATTTTAAACCAATATCTTATGATTAGCAGCACTCTTCATCTAAATTCGCGTAGTTTCTTAAAACATCGGTTCTTAAATATAGCCATTTAATTACTATACTTATTTGAATTTTATTTTCCTATTTGTAAGTTACATTAAAAAACAACATTAAGAGTCAGCAAACTACGTTGGCAAAGGAAGTACGCCTTGGAAATGTTGCGTCAAAATATTGAAACTACGTTATATGGCGGCAGTCAAAGTGAAAAAGCACATTATGCAGTGCACTAGCGGCACCTGTCCTCGTCTGGTTGGGTCGGTTATTTCAAAAGCTCCTATTTCTCTACGTTTTTTGGGTTAATAGAATGTTTATTTCAGTTTTATTATGTGTTGTGGGTTCGTTAATGTCTTCATTTTGGTTTACAGTTACTTGCTAAAAGATAATAAGTATAGTATGATTTAATAAAACTGACACAAAATACATGATACCTAAAATAGTAAATACCCGTTGGCTGCTGTTACCACTCAACATTTTTTGTAATATGTTTTATACAGGGTGTATTTTTGAAACGGGGCAGTAAGGGCAAGTACCTTAACCGTTGCAGTTACAGCAAAACGTTCTTAAAAGACCTTCCCTAACTTTTTGGGACATTTTGAACTGCATTCACAGATTTTGTAAAAAACTTACAGTTAGCAAAAAAAATGCAAAAAGTTCAAATTTTTTAAGGCTTTTCGCTAAAATGTCTTCTAATCGTGAAAAAATTGACTTATTAGAAGCGTATTTTGTCAATAATCGAAATGCGGGAGCTGCATTAGTGTGGTACCGCAATAAGTATCCGTTGCGGCATGTGCCAACAAGAAAGGTTATTACAAATCTTTTGAAAAACCTGGAATTGCAGGGTTCTTTCAAAATACGCTTCTAATAAGTCAATTTTTTCACGATTAGAAGACATTTTAGCGAAAATCCTTAATTAATAACTCATACGAAGTTTCTTAGCTGAAACTAAGTATAACACACAGATTTTCGAGTCAAATTCGAAATTTGAGGGTAAAAATTCTTTTTATTTACTTTACAGTCAATTCTACCTACTTCCAGGCCATAACAAAAAGTTAGACCATCGTAGAAATTCGTTTCTGTTGCCGAAATGTATGGGAAACGTTTTTGGCGATTTCTGTCTTTTCTAGTACTGAAAGCTAAAATGGTCCCATAGAGTTTTTTGATCCCCACATGAAATAGAATCGATTGGTATAAAAAAAAAAATTGAACTTTTTGCATTTTTTTTGCTAACTGTAAGTTTTTTACAAAATCTGTGAATGCAGTTCAAAATGTCCCAAAAAGTTAGGGAAGATCTTTTAAGAACGTTTTGCTGTAACTGCAACGGTTAAGGTACTTGCCCTTACTGCCCCGTTTCAAAAATACACCCTGTATATATATATATATGTATATATATATATATATATATATATATATATATATATATATATATATATATATATATATGTTATGTTTGCCATAAAACAAGGACGATGTCCACAATTCCTAACTAAATTGTATAATAATTCGCCTATATGACGTTCATATAGTTTAGAGAAATACATAAAATATTTGTTTATGGGCACTCCAACACCAATTAACGTGCTTATTTTAGGTAAGTAGTTAATCTTATGCATTCATATTCTAGATGAACTTGTCACTTAATGTGTGCTAGAACTTATAGTTTGTTTTGCGGTCACATATACGAATGAAAGCCTTATATTTCGCTGTCCGTGTAAATTTTCGTAACATTACCTGTCAAGGCAAACAAAAAATTATACGCCAGCATATTATGCAATATTAGATATTTAGTAATATAACTTGAATAGCACTCGATTCCACACAAACAAGATAAAACGTGCTTCGTTGCTGAAATAGCATATTTGCTGAAACAATAATAACCATTAAAATTATATCCCATTGGTTGAACTTTGGATAATTGTGGTTCAAATATCTATATGGTTATTATGCCCGTAATCGAGAGATAAAACAATTTCCAAACACGTTCGGCATATTAATAAAAGGGTGTTATTTTATCTGTCAGCAATTTAACAGAATTTGTCTGCAAGTGTTGACAGCAAAATAATGAACCTATAAGCAATATTATAGATTATGTTGAACTATATGTTTTGTCAGCAAAATTTTAGATCTATCAGGAAAATAATATTCCTGTTAGCAAAATAAAAGATTAGTCAGCAAAATTATAGAACTGTCAGCAAATTTAAATCAATTAATAACTGCCTCGTTTGTCTCGTGGTTTCTCTTTATGCATTTTAGTGTTTAAGATAATAGACAATAGACAATAGACAATATATTTATTTTTCTCACCACAACAAAAATTAAATACAGAAAGTCATTAACTAAGATAAAAGTACAGTAAAATTCGTTTTGTGGGAGACTGGTGCCCAAGCTAAGCCGAGGCTTGTGTTTCAGGTCACCAGTTGACCACCCTGGCTTACAATTCACAAAAACAATACAAATATCTTTAGCATGGTAGTAAAAAGTGTTATAATTTTCGTGGTGTCGTTAGGGTTAGGATATAGGTATAAGCGTAGTACGTGTTTGAGGGTGTATGAAATGTTTTGTTTATAAAAATAGATAAAAACTTAAAAATTTACATTACATATTACGTTAGTATGAAAACACGGCGCTCGGGAGTCTACTCTTAATGTTATTCAAAATATCAATTAAAATAATTAAGATAGTAATTGACGTAACCAGTCAATGGAAATTCTCGTTAATTCTGTCAAGAACGATTTTTGACAATATTGACTGGCGAATGCGATCAACGATCAACGAGCGATCGCTGATTCAACAATTCCTTAAACAAACTTGTTATGCACGATAACAAGAATCCTAGATTTAGGTTAATCTCTATAAGTCTTATTATTGAGAATACGGGTTACTCACGTTATTTTAGACGGGTTATGCCGACTAGTTTCGAATCTAGTACGTAGATTCATCAACTGGGCGATTAATCGCTCTTCGTCGCCGTCGCGCGACATCTTGCACTGCTACATATCCCGGCTAAAATAACGTGAGTGACCCGTATTCTCAATAATAATGTCTTTAATTCACGTCGGTTTAAATAATATTCTATAAGTCTTGCCCTAAATAGAAAACACTGAATAACTGATGCGGCTACCCGGGCAGATCTTAGGAGCTGTCGTAGGTTGATGCGATGCCCACTTTAGGTTAGCTTTATTTAGATACATCTGGATTTGCAACGACTTTATTCTGCGAATACCAGCATATACTACATGCAGAATTATGAATTAAAAAAACAAAAAACCCGACTGCTTAAAAAAAAGAACTGAAAAGATAAAAACAAGTATAGCATTATCTACATTAAATTCATTAACAACAAATGAAATATGTCAAACTAAATTCTTTATGATGTTGCAGGCGGTGACAAACGAAGTTATATAGTACCTAGTAACAAAGTATTGTTTGTCCCCGCCTGCAACATCATAAAGAATTTAGTTTGACTAATTATTTTTTATTTCACTCTTTTTAGTTCTTTTAACCGACATGTTTTTTTTATATCTATTAATTTGTAGAAATCAAATCTTTTTGAGATCAATGAGCCTTAATCGTGAGTTAAACTATTAAATGCAAAAACAATTATTCAAATTCGACCGGCAGTTTCCAAGGTTAGCATGAGCGAACATACAAACTAACTTCCACCCGCTTCGGGCGCGAGCGTGCCGATATATAAATTGGTAAATTGTGTTTAATCAGTAATATAAATGTGATAAGAAGTATATATTTTTGAAATGGTCTTTTCATGGCTTTTTATGTGATACCCATATTACTATGATGAAAAGAAAATCCATACCTCCCCCCCCTTTTTTTTTCATTTGCCGGCGCCATTTTGAAAATTTATATAGCCTATGTCACTATCACTGTTTCGACGAATTCAACGACACCTCATTTGTCAAAATCCGTCTAGCCGTTTGGGCTGTAGGGCGAGCCAAAGAAATAGACATACATTCATACATACATACATACATACATACATACATACATACATACATACATACTTACATACGCTCGAAAAACATAACCCTCCTTCTGACGCAGTCGGGTAAAAAACTACATTGATTTGTGATGAAACTTTTACAAAAAATTCATTTTGACTTAAGACGTTTTAATTGTCACTATTTTTGTAAAATAAAATTTCCAATAATGCAGTTAAGGTTGAATTTATTTAATAAAATTTATGTAAAATTATATTATTTATGTTCTAATTTTGACCGAAGTAAAGTGCTTTAAGCATCACCGTTTGAGGTTAAATCCTACACAAGCTTCATTTTTTATTTTCTTATTTGCAGCAAATTTTGAAGTCAATTCAAAATTAATCTTTGTAATTTCATGAAAAAAATAAATGACATATTTTATAACCAGACCAAGCTCACAAACAAATAAATTAATGTCATGTTGACAGACGGACAATGATATATACACATAAGGATACAAATTTTTAATACAAAGAATAAAACTGAAATATTTAATAATTAAGCCTCAAAAATGTCTTTATTTCATTCTTAAGAATACCTACATAGTAAAATAATGAAAAGCTCAATAAAATCAGATCAATGAAACAAAGGACATACCAGTTGTGTCGACGGTAAAATTGTTTTATACAGGCTTTGTTAAAGTATTTATAAAATAATTTATTATTATATTCAATGAGCATTTTAAATAAAAAAACTAACTATTGTTAAACCAGAGTACTCTGTACACCTTTTTCGTTTAAATGGGTTTAACATTAATTTTAGTTTTGATTGATTATATTGTAATACTATTCGGTCGTAAATGTAATAAGATAAGAATGAAAAAGAAGTCATGAGATGTACGAGTATATGGTATCTGAGCTAGTTTAAGATTAACAATTATAAAATACTTCAGAAAAATACGCACTTGAACTTTCTACTGATTATTTTGAGAATAGACTCATAATAATTGTCTCATCAAAGGCACGAGAACTTCAATGCCTAAGAAAATTCACTGACATCCACCGACATTGAAAACCGATATTATTATAATCAACGCATGCATCGACAGTCTGAAACCACACAATCACCTTCAATATAATTTTAATTTTCCATTCGATCTACCCTATTAATAACCAAGCAGTTCAAACTTCAAACATACACCTATATGGTTTCTGATGTCAAAGTTTAATTAAAAAGACTTTGCGTCGACGCCGAAGACTGGTAGACCGTAGCTGTCGGATCCGATTACAATAACGAAGCGGGACTCACTACATTTATAAATAAGGGCCTTAGCATACACGCAATTTTACATCGGCAATCTACACTTTTGCGACTCTATCGATACTGCATCCAGATTTGTGTATGCTGTGCGTTCGATTTCAGCATTAAGTCTTATTAACGTTACGCAATTAGTTGTATGAAATTAATGCATGCATGATTAAAGTTGATATTACACGTGGAATTGTTAATGCAACTAGTTTCGTTATATTAATTGGAATTGTGACCGGCTCTCGTCATTTTATAAAACAGCAAGTTTTCCTATTTTTGCCTCTAATAAAGGTTAAAACGATTACCAAATATGGAATTTGTATCGTTGTGGCTTTGGTAGATATAAAAAAAAATGTTGTGAAAAACGTTACGTCATAGTATGAAGCGTAATTATTGGCTATGTTGACCTTGGTGATAGTAGAAATAACCCCCTACCATTGGCAAACAATTAGCATGGTTCCAACCGCAGACAGAAACCCTTTCAAACTTTAAAGGTGTCAGTCTGGGTTTGGAACCAAGTTGTGTGTCTGCCAATGGTTGGGGGACAATATATCCCAAAGCCACCACGATCTATGTTCTATATTATTGACAACTGTCTTAGATGTGATTTATTGTATTGTGACCATTGACGTATAAAGTATGGACACGGCTAACGCGCGATAAATGGCCTTAACTTTTTTGGTGTCAATCTGACTACAAAAAGCGCGTAGTCAAATTGACTGTGGTTGGCTGCCTCCGTGAGCGGTCAAATACGATAAAATGCCTAATTGTGCACTGAAAAGTTGTACGAAATACCAAATTAGACACAACAAAAAAGATTATGGTATTACATATCACCGGTAAGTCACAAATATCATATTATATCCACCTCTTTACATTATTTTATCAATTTTATTTGCTAAAATTTTTCGTTGCGACGCCATATTCCTTAATCGTGAATATCCGCGTGACATGACTTTGGAACTGCGCAACTGCGCTTAGTTGAACTATGCCGCGGGCGTTCAAGAGAATATTTTTGGTAATTTAAAAAAGTATTTGTTATGAATTGTCATATTACTGCGTAAACTTGTTATAACGCTAGAGATAATATATGTACAGTCAGCAACAAAAGTAGCTAAACACTATTTTTTTTAAGTAAGTATCTAATTTTAATAGTCAAGAATAGTCTATAATTTTGTTAAAGTTGATGAATTGAAAAAACTAAATAAAAGGTTGTAACAAAAGTTCAATGATCTTTTGGCCTTTCACGGATTATAGAAAATGTTCACCAAATGATTTAAGTAAAAATTACATTTAGTAGTTTGTACTTAAATCATTTATAAACATACCACGTGGGCGGAGCTACGACCAGAAGCTAGTAAAAAAATATTTCTCTAAACAAACATTTTATTTTATTCCTTAAACAAAATATGACCTACTTTTAGAATTCCCGTGATGTACTGTTCTTTTAATAATATAACTAGGAGTATTTTTAATTTTGTAATAATAAATATTTTACACTATTGAAAGAATCACAATTTTAATGTACCTTCGGCAAAAAAAATGCTAACGAAATTTCATCACGCCCTTACAAGGTTCACATCGCGTGAATGCAAAGTCATTTACATGGTAGTTCAATGCAGATGGCGTTACTGATCCTGCTATTCATAATGTCAAATTTGAAGGGTAATGTGTTCGGACAAGCCATTTCTATAGTATATATATTTCTATGATTGTGACTGTTATTTTTCACGAAATGGTACTAAAGTAAGGTCCGTGATTACTCAAAACAAATGCTTCGAGTATTTTTCACAATGATGGCATGTCAATAAGTTAATATTGCCCGTGTATTTTTAAGAGAATTTTTTTTTTGTTGAATGATCCAGTATTTACCTCCACTTGTTCTTTCCGGTTTTGACAGGTAGAAAACCCTTTTCACCTGTCAATATTTGTGCGAAGCATCATGTAATTTTTATTTATATTGCTTATTTCTTTTAGCGTATATGGTACCGTACCTATAAATAAATAGGTATGAAATACGTTTCTGAAGATTAAAAAACAATGAGGCCCGTTTGCATAAAAAATATATGTAGATAGTAAATAAGGTTTCAAATTGTAGATTTAACATTTACAACGCAGCTGAGAGCATGATTTCTACAAAATATTTACTTTCAATGGCTATTTATAACCATTATGTCATGTAAATGCATACTAATCTCTAAACACTGCAGGCACCTTACTCTAGTCAATTCCACATTCAATAGCACACTGTATGTTTACAACACAATGGCTTTTGTAGGTTCCATGCTAACCACAAAGGGAACGTGTCTAAACTTATGTCACATATTAATTAGATATCAAATATTCATACGTTATCGCTTTCTGATGTAACAATCAGGTTATCCGCAACAGTTATCTCTCTATCTATCTATCTCTAGTTATACAATTTAGTAAATCAACAACATCTCGGATATTGAGTTCTTTTTTTCTAATTTCTTTTTTTGTAGAACGACTCCCGCACTAGGAATAATTTCTGTATCACGGGGGTGTTTACAAAAATACATTCCACACATACAAAACACACCCAGAGTTGGAACAAACCATTGCGGATCTCGCAAAGATATGTCCCGAGTGGGAATCAAACCCACAACATTAGCGCAATAGAGATGATTAGAATTTGAAAAGATATACTTTCATATTAACTTTATAATAATGTACTACAAACGGTCTTATGAAACCCAAATTAAACAAAACAGTTATATCAAAAACTTATTCCTCGTAACAATTTTACTTCACAATTATGAGCAACATTGAAACGATAAATTAATATCGAATCCTTTGGTATTTGCGTAAAATTATCGCGGCATTATAAGAGGTACTCTCTGGAAGAAAATTATTTGCCTGCTTTTCCAATAAATCTGAATTCCACGTTGATGTTTAAATTTACAGATTTTCGCAGTTTAAATCCTTATAATTAATTTGATTCTCGCCTGATAGCTTGCCGAGTTTCGCAGTTGATCTGTAAATTATATTAATCTTATCTTCTTCATTCAGATAATATAGTCAGAGACAATTCAGATAATTTACACTAGCTTAATCCTTGACCATGTTGAAAACTTGCAATATTCGTAAAAAGTTAAATTTCAAAATGAAAATCATTTTGTATTGAAAACCCCAAAGCGTACATACTAAGCACTATGACTATAATTACTATTATTAAAATTAAATATAAGATTTTTGTTAGTATATCACGAATTAACTGAAAAATATTCAACAGCTTTTGAAAAAAAAAATCACCATTAAAAATATACATTTTTAGTAATCTTCACAGAGCTATATTATATTGAGGTATGGCGCGGCAAAGTTAGCATACAATTTTTCACCAACTATCATTCTAAAAACTACTATTCACACAAAACTAGGTTAAATTAATAAACCTATCCACTGAAAGTTGTATCGAACCTCAGTTTGTTCAGTGTTTAAATTCAATTTCGTAATGAAATTTAAGCTTCAGTGATCAGATTAATATTGACGCTTCTCGTTTTACCTTTCAAGGCTCGATACAGATTAAACGAAAATAAGGCTATCGACAAAGGAACTCAATTAGCGATATCGACGATACGGACTCGCCTCGAGCTCGGAAAAAATAATTCAGATTGACAGCAAATAAAAGTCCAAAGGGCGCTCATGCACAACGTCCGATCCGAATCCGATCAAACCTTCAAGAAATATTTGTATGACAAATCGGATGAGGGATATCGGATGTAGTGCTTAATCTACCATACTAATTGTCCACGACTACCTACATCGGACCGAACTAAGATCTGATTTGGATCGGTTGTGGTGCAAAAGCGCCCTAACAGTGATGGCAACGACTCTGGTTGCGTTGACCCGACTCAATCCAACACGATTGGCCTGACACTGACGTTGATATCGACTCAATAGACCCGCCTACGCCTGGGGAAGTAATTTCTGCGATTTATATTTGACGTCCTTATAACAGAACACAATTTGAGCGAAAATAATAAATTAGGTGTTGACATTTGAGCTTCGTCCATCATCACTTCGAATGTTGGAATTAATTTCAAATTTTAGGACGTGTCTCCAAAAAGAAGTATATTTTACTCCCCTTGGGATTCGCGCGCTCATAAATTGACTGCCTTTGTACGACGGAATTGGATTTTTTAATATGTAGAAACATCTAACGATGAACGAAAATATCGTATAAGAAAACAAAAACATCATTGAATTTGCCAACACCCAGTTATTGAGTGCCGACATTATTTGAAGTAGAAAATTGCTGAGATTGCTTCTGTACTGCAAACAATACGACAGGTAGAATCGAAGTTGATATCGCAAGTATAATATTAAAAGCTGTTCAAGAGGCAGATGTACGTTATTGCTCGATTGCTCTTGCGGAACTCGTTAATGTTATTGAACAAAGGTAATCGTTTAGGAATCATAGCATTAATAGGGTGCGATAAGCGCCTTGCTTCATTGGATTACTCGTCGGGAACATGCATCAGCACGTTCCGACTGTAATGCTGTCGAATATCGTTCTGAAACATAACGGCAGTGCCGCGCTCTGAATATCCAAGCGTCAGTATTATTGCTCGATCGGCAGATTTGGACGCAATCTTTGCTATCCTCCCCTAATATTGTGCCAAAAAGGTTAGCTCGTATTCAATATCTTTATTGTGTGTCTAATGTTCTGAATGAGTTTGGGTTCAAATTGAATATGAAACGTTTTTAGCAAAAAGTTTTTTTGTGTTGTAAGTGTTACGTCTGTATAATACATGAAAGTAGTATGCTATTTTACAAAATAAAATATAATTCAACGCTTTTGTCCCCGATTATATTTAAGAAATCTTTTTCTAAAAGATCGACTGTATCTTACAGAATTTTTGCCTTCTCTCTATCAAACTTTATGTCAGTCAGCCATGATCGAAGCACGCACTCTAACCTGTTATATGCAGATTTGATGCACGTTTGACGCATTTGCATCAAGTGAGGAGTGTGCGACCGCTTTGACGTTGTGATGGAGTGTGTCTGGTAATGTTCCAAGCGCAGATGAGATTAACGGCGCGTAAGAGAATGTATTGGCGTTTTTGTTTAGACTTTGCTCACAAAAGGTGTTTTTGTAGATTGCGGATACACCGTTTCATCTGAGGACTACGGTGTTATGCCACGCTTTATATGCAAGTTATGGCCTAAAATTTTGTCGCGTTTTTATCATGTTTCCCCATACAAAAATATGACGAATCATCACGCGCTAGGCCCTTTGATCTCACCACAAAAAAATAACATAGTGGTGTAACGCTAAGATCTTACAATAATGTGGTTTTCACCCTTGTAGAATGCAGATATTAGTGTAAAAACAAAATTAATTTTCACGGCGTGGTCTACGTCCGCACGGTTTTTCATTTATATGTCTCCAACTGGATGCGGCCGCGGGAAAAAACCGCGATGTGAGTTCTTATATAGCCTTAGTACTAGCTTTTAGTGGCAACTGATATAATTTAACTTACACTTTATTACTGTACATTTTTAGTCGCAATAGAGTTTTCTCACTTATATTATGATGTTTATTCACCTATGAGTAGCTTTCTTCTCAGCAATAAGTTGTAGTTATGGGTTACCTGTAAAGATAATAAAATAGTTTAAATAAGGTGTTTATGTCACGCACATAAATTTTAAATAAATAATCATTAGACACAGACAAGCACGAATCTCTAATCAAGTACAAATCTGATAAAGTACCTATGTAGATTCATTAACAGTCGATTAAAATCACAATCTTGATGACCTAATAAGATAACTCAATGTCAAGATATTTTGATGAAGACAAATAAACCAATTATTGTCATGTTACAGATAATCACCTTCAAATAAATGAACCTACTACATCTGCACCACCCTATGGTTGACTGGTAGAGAATGCCTTTGGCATTAAGTCTGCCATTGTACAATTTTGTGCATAAAGTTTTTTAAATAAATAAAAAAAAAAAAAAACTTAGTATTTTTTAAGTAAATGTTCAAGACAAGAACATATTATTATAGCTTTTGTATAATTAATTTATTGATGTAACTTTCATAATATTATTTGGTTTAGTCGATTAACATTGTCACATCACTAAATTATTTGTGGTGGCAACACTTAAATTTGTCTCTTCCCTTTTTCTATCATACCTATGTGCGTGGGCACACGTTAGTGTTTTTATAATTTAAATGTAATAGAAAATATACAGTTTTTGTTACAAATATTCACGCTGTTTCAATTCCAAACAGTAAACTATAAGCCCCGATTATACAAACCTTTTTATGATTCGCTCAAAGCTTAACCTGATTTTTGATCTTCGTTTCTCTACCGTTGAAATAGGCTGGTGGAGTCGGGCCTAAGGTCTATAGGTTGTTTCAAAGGCAGTATTGACTCCTACCGCGTGGTACTTCAATAAAGAGTAGTCTATGTTTTCTTGGTGTCCTTAACTATCTCCAACTCTCATTGCGTCAGAAGATCCGGATCAAACAATCAAACAAACAAAAATAAAAAAAAATATATTATTAGTATACAAGTAAAGATAAAATATTATTATGAGTTCGTTTTAATAACACCATTATAATCCTGCGACGTACAAACTATAGTTATATATACTTGTTTAATATAAAATTACATTGTAATTCAAAATTGAGTAATTATCTAAAAGTATATTAGAGAGCCATTTTCATAAATTTGCATACCGCTGCACGCCGTTGCTGGCATATGACGTAATTAAAACATGCTTTATAGAGATTAAACAATGTTTTGTGTTCGCATAGTGAGTGCATAGCTTAATCAGTACAGTTATCTCTGTTGCATTAGTTACAATGGATAATATACAGACTCAATTAAGAACATTTCACAATTAGATCAGCATATTTTAGCACATTTAGTTGCGTGACCTGGTTTCTAGCGCCAATGATGGAGCGCAATGAGATTAGCGTGTGAGGATATGGGACCAGTTTGCGGCGTATGCATAATAATATATATAATGTCTAGTTTATTTTACAGTGAATAGGTCAAATTGCTATTTGTTTAAAATAACATAACATCACGCCTTTAATATCCAGAAGGGTGTGGCGGAGATGTGTATAACGCCCTCATTTCATGTATTATGTTTCGGTCACATGTTTCTTCATCTTCATTCGAGTCGACGGCAAAGTCAAATTTTGTAAGCCCAGTATGTGGCTACCTGAACAGCGCTTTCATCCGCGTTCATTACCACGTCCCTCATGCAGGTAGCAGGGCACGCGGGACAAGTTAAAACATGGGCCATAGTTTGTGTAGCCCCACATTCACAATTCGCAATGGTTACATCTGCAAAACCCCACTTTATCATGTGGTCTTTGAGGGGGTCATGTAATAGGGGGTGAGCCTATCGCCATCCACCGGGCACAAATTCAACTCCGTTTTGCTATTCAGAATTTCCTTACGGATAATCCAAAATACCACTTTTGCCCAACCCAGGCATCGAACTCGAGACCTCATTATAAGAGGCGTATACGCTAACCACTAGACTTGTTATATTACTATGCATCTGTTATATTTATTTTTGTTTATGTAATATACATATACAAAAATAAATATAACAGATGTATATATTAGTGTTTTATATTTATTATAAAAATATTATGTTTTTATAATTCTTATAATAGATACGTTTTTAATCCTCTTTACTCATACTTTCTGACACATCATTTATCATAATACTTTTGTATTATGTCATATATCATAAGCTTTAGTCAATATAATTATTTTATTTTATTTTAAAAAGAGCCGTAGCTCTCAAAGGGAAATCGCTGAAAACTAGTAGTCATTGACAATATGCTGAGCTACTGTCCTATTTGTCTTTATCATTATTCATACTTTCTACCTTATCATTTATCATAATATAATAGCTTTTATCAACATAATTATTTTATCTATTTTTTAAAAAGGCGTGTAGCTTTCAAAGGGACATAGCTGAAAACTAATGTAGGGACTTTTCAAGTCATTTGGAGACACAAGACATTATGGATAGTATATTAATATTTGTATCACTGTCACCATTTCTATCTCTGTTTTATAGTAAGTGATGTTATTTTTGTAAGTCATAATGCAAAAATTTTTTTTCTTCCTTTCTTTCTTTCTAGACCAACGAGGCATTTTTAAATAAGGACGACTGAACTTTATCTCGTTTTTTAACCTCATATAATAATTATCAATATTCTAGCCTATTCTCATGAATCATCAAAAGACAAATTGAAATGTCTTACAATATAACAGAAGGAGGTACATCAAAACAGATGAGATCACCCAGACCGTCTCATCTCCAGGAGAAAATTCACAGAAAATTTATAGGTGTAGTTGAGGCGTCTCCCAGTCGCGACTAAACGGCGCCAAAAGTGTGACGTCATAGCGAAAGTGTAGAGGTTACTAGAGCAAAGAAGGATAGTTCACACATTCAAGGTCTGAAAACCCGCAAGACAGTTTGACAGCTTGATTTGTTCAGTACCCTTTTACCGCTATTTATTAAGGTATAGTATCAATAAATATCTATTATCTTAGCTTTGAAACATTATACCTTCGATTAGTTTTCAATTTTAAATTGGGTAAAGTAAGTAGTTTGGGTCATCTTTTTTTAACTTACCCATGAATATAAATGTTACCATCTGTGCTAGTTTAAACAAATATATTTTAATTTATTAGAACTTAAAATAAATTAAGCGCCCTTCATCTTCTCTCCTACACTTTTGCTGTGCCCATAAATTGATACAATGTAATATGTTTACCACCTAACAAAACATTGTGGAATGCAATAAATAATTGAGTATTGAGTATTGAATACGTGATAGAGAAAGAAAGAGCTACAGGTTTATATAGATATTTTGACAGGTTATTTACAACATAATAACATAACATGTGGCAGAGGTGTACAACACCCACACTTCACCTGTTATGTTTAGACCCTATCGCCATCCACCGGGCACAATTTCAACTCCGTACTGCTAATGTGAGTTAGTAAGAGTTATTTGTGAACTTTCCATCAGGGAATTCCTGATGGAAAGTTCACAAATAACTCTTTGCCCAACACGGGAATCGAACCCGAGACCTCGCGGTGAGAGTTACATACGCTAACCACTAGACCATCAAGGCAGTTATTTACAATGCTTCCCATTATCTAAGCTACGTGCATGCAAACTTAGACTATGCTGTATCTACAATTGCATTCCGCAACTTAGAACATGAAAAACTAGTAAAATACAATGTATCTTGTAGGAGAGGCGCAATGATCTAAATAAAATTGGCCTTATAATAAAAATGAACATTAAAACCAAAGCGCATAAACGCGTAGTTGCCAAGAATACCTCAGCAGCCTTTGGCACTATAAATGTTGGAAATGGGGTCAGAAGATTCATCCCCTGTCTAGCGGGGTTGCGTCGGCGACGGCCTGGCGCGCCGCCTCGTCGCCATTGCCCGTGACGTCAGAAAGGCAATCGATATGGACCCAGATGATCAGCCATACATTGCAAAACTTGTTTACTCGTTTGACAATCGTCCTGCTTTTTTGCTACCGACATTGCGGCATACTTTCAAGTGTTATTGCTGCAGATGTAGTGCGTCTGCAGAATTCGATTATGACAAATAATTCATAATTATTTTATTTTACTTAATGACATTAGCTCAGCCACTCATAGACAGAATTACCATTTAAAAATCATACCACATACCATAAATATACACGTTGACTTGAGAACCTGCTTCGTTTTTTTCGTCGGTTAATGATAGGCACTAGACTTGCAAACTCATAATTCGTCATTGCAATACATTACATTCCCTATCTAATGCCCGTCCTAATTCCTTCCACATTTAATTTACCGGTATTGGTCTAATTCTAAGCAGTAAAGGTCGATGGTAATGAGGTTTATGACAAGAGGAGGTGTGGAAGGAGCGAGCGACCTTATTGCAACGATGTAAATACGATTATAGGTGACGTAACTCCGAAGTATACTACTCCAAGATATAGGTTACCAGTTATTATGTATGTGGGGCACAGGAGTGGTTAAGGGGCAAATTTTATGGTGTATTAGTGTGTGTACTAAGCCGACAAGGTACTGAAGAAGTACATATCTTACAATTTACACACAACGCCATGTAGTCCCAAACTAAGCGGAGCTTGTACTATGGGTTTTTAAACGTTCGCGATTTGAGCACATTTTTCAAAAATTAGACAGCGGATCTAAATCGCGTAAATATTATAAAGGTTCACCAGTCGACTCGTGACCACGAATGATGCAAGTCATTTCGAAACGTCGAGCATAAGTATTTATTTACCTTTATAATAATTACACGATTTAGACCCGTTGTCTAATTATTGAAAAATTGTACTATGGGTACTAAAATAACTGATATACACATATATATTTTTCCTT
The DNA here is from genome assembly GCA_905147285.1 of Hypena proboscidalis. NCBI lineage: Eukaryota > Metazoa > Arthropoda > Insecta > Lepidoptera > Erebidae > Hypena > Hypena proboscidalis. The sequence continues at coordinate 8,880,248 of LR990132.1, forward strand.
TGTAAAAACATACTTATTATACATAGAAACACCCAGACTAAGACAAACTCCCATGTTCATGCACACAAAGATTTGTTTTAAGCGGGAATCGAACCCGCGACCTCGGCGTCGCAGGCAGGTACACTATCCACTCCGCCATCCGGTCGTCGTAGATCTATACGTAATTGAGAAAACATATATACAGATAACAAACATAGACAACTGTCTGTTTCCATGGGGATAGAATCTTAGCGTTTTATTGCGGGCATAAATCGCGTGTTAAAATATGATAGGCCTAAAGGCTTCTGAAGCTTTTAAAAGCTCCAGAACATTCCTTTTGCGATTAATTAGAGAGAAAATACGTACAAAAATATAATTATTATCTGTTATACCTATGATAAAGCCGTTGTTTTTGTACGGCTATAAATACGCGTGTCCGGAACTTGGTGCTCATTATATATTTCCTTATTTTCTTTCATTATTTAGGTGATGGTTCCGGGAATATTTCCTGTATAAATAGGACGTAATGATTATTATTTGCTTTCATTTTGGAATTTGCGTTTGGTGAATTAACAGAGTTTTCCTCGGAGATTTCACCTCCAATACCGCAGTGAGTACGGTTAGATGAAAATAGATATTGTTTTGTTTAAGATCATTTAAACAAAACAATTTTTTCATATTTTTTTTTTAAGACGACTGGATGGCGGAGTGGGTAGTGTACCTGCCTGCGACGCCGTGGTCGTGGGTTCGATTCCCACTTATGACAAATCTTTGTGTGCATAAAAATGGGGGTTTCTCTTAGTCTGGATGTTTCTATGTATAATAAGTATGTATTTACAAAAGAAAAGTATATATGTACTATTATCAGTTATTCTAGTACCCATATTACAAGCTCTGCTTAGTTTGGGACTAGGTGGCGTTGTGTGTGAGTTGTGAAATATTTATTTGTGAAATATTTATTTATTTATTTGGCGGCTATACTCAAGCTGGGCACTCAAAACACCTGACATAGAGGTGGCGCCTGAGGTTTGTTTATTTTTTGTTTTAGGTATACAATATACATAAAGAATAATAAATGTTTCTTGAACTGTTTATTAAATATAATAAAAGATACTTCACTAAACAGATTTAGTACATTTTTTAGTGTAAAACAGTGTTTCTTTTCAAGTAAAATATTTTGCTCTAATTTTGTTATTTGTGGTTAATATAAACATTTTTATTGATTACTAACTGACCCGGCGAACTTCGTACCGCCTTAGCGTAAATTTGATGCACTACTTTATTTTGTATAGCTGACCTATCTTATGTATGCGTACCTATTCAATTTAAACTGGAATCTATAATATCCTCCATATAAAAATGAATACCTATTTCCCTGGTCTCGTCATACCTGAAAAGGACTTTTCTAATTTTATTAAATAAAAAACTAAATATATATTTTCACAGCTCGCAGTTATGTCTGTGGTGTCATAGATTACCACTATATTTCTATGATCACCACAGAGTTTTTTTGTTTTAAATTGAATGACGTTGACATTCGTAACGCGCTTTTTTTTTAATATGCAAAATTAAATGTATATTTTTCAATCTTTCTGAGAGATTTTCTTAATATTTTTTTCCGTAAGAACCTTGTACAGAGTATTAGAAAAAAAATCAGCCAAATCAGTCAAGCCGTTTTCATGCTATGTCATGACAACGGAAAACGGGTTTCATTTTTAAATAATAATATATAGATTACATGGTCTAACGTTTCAATTTGCATATCGCTCACCGCTGAGCGGGTTCGATTACTGATTTGGGTATAAGTGTTGTTTATCAGCACGGGGTTGGAATTGTGTCCGGTGCATGACGATAACCTCACCCCCTTTAAAAGGGACCTAAACATAACAAGTGAAATGTGGGTGTTAGTCACCTCTGCCACACCCTTCTGGGTACTATAGGTGTGATGTTATGTTATGTTTATAATTTTACAATTATTATGATACATCCGAAGTACTTAAATATATATTTAAGTATATGTATAAAATTTATATAAATAATATACGTTGTATAATATTATATATGATATTGTTATATTAGTTATTTATGCAACTGTTCTATAATGAGGGGTATTAAAACACGAGTGTGGGTTAAAACAATAGTATCACATGAGTGTTTTAATACCTAATTATAACAGTTGCATACAAGACTTTATCTACACCCATGATATGAATCCTCTATAAATGTTCTGAAACCATAGGGTATTGTACAGTGTTGTAAGAACTCTATGTAAATTCATGGAAAGTTTAATTAGTTAGTATCTAATACAAACAAACTATGTATAGGTAATAATATAATTATTTATTGTAATAATTATTTTTTCAATACAATTATTGAACAAAAATGGCGGGATACGACGTCAATTCAAAAATTCGAATAAGTTTTTATTTAAATTACGGCGCTGTGGTACTGAAACGCGCGTGCATGACATGTTCTTTTTTTGAAATTCATAAAGATGCCATGAGAATGTGGCTGTTCGATGAGTAAAAAAGGAGTTGCATAATGAATTTCACTACAACATTAGTACACCCGTTTGGGTGTTATAATGGTTATTATGACACTGGCTGTTTTAATGTTGGCAATAAGCTAACTTTTTCAAGAACGTTTATAGAGGATTTATAGCATGGGTGTAGATAAAAATAATAACACATACAATAACAATTACATACATTTAAAAAAATGTTAAACGAGCATTATCTATCACTTTAGTAAAAATATATATTATTATTTGATATGTATGATATTATATTGTATTGTATTATTATATATTTATGTATGTAGTTATTAATTATTGTATCATATATTATTAGATAAGTTACAAATTATATTTATTTAGGTATTAGGTATTTTCTTTACCTATGTATTTACTTTAAGCAAATGGAAAAATTAAAAATGTTTCTAAGCTCTACACACGCAGAAACTACAACGCTTTTTCTTTTAAATCTGTCGATCCAAAGGTAGCCTGGCAGAAATTGCGTCAAGCGATAAGGCCGCCCTTTGCATATTGTTATTATCTTTGAATAGTTATCTTCTTCTTCTTCGTCGTGTCGATGGCTGAGTCAAATTTTATTGGTCCAATAAGTGGCCACTGTTATGGCGCTCTCGTCGGCGTTCCTGAGCGCCTCTCTTGTCCAGGTGGTAGGGCATTTTGGCCAGTCAGTAAGGTGATCAAGGTTTTGACTTGCCATCGTGGTGAAAGGATTAGCCAATTCGCTTTTAAGTACTAGCGAATTGTCCAGGGTGCGCCGGACGTAGGGAATTGTTGTGTACGTCACTCGGGGAGGCTCCTTTCATGCACCCCGAATAGTTATTTTTATTTTGTAATGGAATGGTATGCAAATAAAGTTTTATCTATCTATCTATCTATCTATGATATATTTATATAACTGAATAGCCGATGACTTTAAGTTGTCTTACTCGTTATTTTACCCCACTGCGCTACGAGGGTTATTTGTTACCAGTTGTATAAAACTAGAAAAGTTCGAGGCGAGGTTGCATCCTATAGGGTTCTTATTGGATAAGTTTTAAAAACTTTATACAGGTTGGCTAGGTTAAGTTGTAACATAAACTTTTCAGTTTTAAGCACGTTTTCTTCTCCACCACAGCTTAAGTTTTTATTTAGTCAAAAGTTGTCTGTGTGATGAAAAATATTTAACCTGGCGTAATAGCGATTTCAATTTGAGATTTTTTGAATAATTATATTTTGTCGCTATATTTTTAACCGATAAAAGCGGCCGTGGCGCATTGGATAAGGCAAGGTCTTACGATTGAGAGGTCGTGGGTTCGAATCTTAGCCATTACTCCACGGTCGTAAACTTCCTCCTAACACAAGTGAATTAAACTAAACAGGAGGGGGTTAACTAGAATACTAGTAGTTGTATTTGAAAATTACTACTAAAAAGCACAATAAAAAAAAATCATAGGCACTTTAATTTTATCAAGTGCAAAATTCGATAAGGCTTACCTGCAACTGTATGGCAAGCAGTTAATTTAAATACAGCTATATTTTGGCTTGCTTACGCCTCTTAAACCGTTATGTTAATATTATATTTTTTTGCTTGTAAAATTGACTATAATAATTAAACATAAAAAAACCGACTTGAATTACAAAAAAAATGCTCTAATAATTGTACAAACTGTATGATATTGTCTGAAACGTAACAGTTATATGCTTAAAAATTGAGTGTTCTTCTCGATTTCCTTGGGATCCCATCATCATAAAATATGCTGTTTAGATGATCAGGGTACCAACTTGAATATGTACCATAACGAACAAAAAAAGAATTACGCAAATCGGATTAGAAATGTTAAAGTTGTCGACATACTAATATACAAAGTATCGTCAAAATGACATCGTCCAAATAACAATAATGCTTATAAAATAAAAACTACTAGAACAAACTTAAAGAAATTTACGGGACCACCTGACAGCTATTTCGCGTCAAGCAAAAAAAGAATCACGCGAATCGGTCCATTAACCGCGACGTAATCGATGTACATACATAGAAAAAAAACATACCGGCCGAATTGAGAACCTCCTCCTTTTTGGGAAGTCGGTTAAAAAGGTGCAGTTGTAAGGATCAACGCAAATTGGACACCGTTCCCGTGTGGTGCATAGCACTCGTTAGGAACGCTTGGTATGAGCGTAGTCTGGCTACGTTTTGTGCATGAAATACCGGCTTGTGAGCAATTGGACCAATCGCTTTAAATGCCTGCACGCCTGCTGCAATTCAACGTTTGAGTTCTTATCATTCCAATGAATGAGTGCGCGGTTGGCGTAGTGGTTATAGTGATCACCTCACCGCTTTCAACTGCGCTGGTGTTGTAGGTTCGATCCCCACACGGGACAAAGCTTTGTGTGATCTGCAAAGATTTGTTTATTCATAAACACACTGCTTCGTTTAAAAAAAAATAACTTTCTTTAGACTTATATTTTTGAAAACTTGTTGAAGTAGGTTACTTATAAATTGTTGAATTTAATTTCCACTATGATGCGTGCGACAAAGAGTAATCAAATGAATAAAATTGTCAGTATCTGAAAACTATCTGCAATCTCTTTGATATCTTTATTGGATACTTTTTTTATCTTTAAGGTTCTTTTAGGTTATATCTTTGTAACGTAAATAATTTATTCGATTTGTGATTTAAACGACGAACCTTGGCTACTTAAATTGTTTATGACAACAGTAGTAGCTAGTTTTTATAAGTCCTAAGAGTGATCTATCTTCTTGGTAAAAGGATTTATTACCTAATAGATTTATCACCCAGTGTAGAATTTAAAAGTAATTCTTGGTACAGGCATAAATTTAACGATATCCTGACTCGTAAAATCTCGATTCCGTTTATAGCTCGTGTATAACTATCTTGTTCATGTCCTATATATATAGATATATTTTTCTTTTTTTATGGTGGATAGGCACGCGTTTGACCACGATCTCACCTGATGTTAATAGCTTTTGGATTTTTTACATTAGATAGAACGCCAGAAGCAATTACACTATCCAATGGTCCCAATGACAAGGCCAAATATACACATTCACTCACACAAGCACACCCAGTCTCAGAACAAATCATTGCGAATCACACAAAGATTTGTCCCATGCGGGAATCGAACCCACAACACCAGTGCAGTGGAGAGATAAGTGATGATGCGGTCTACGGTGGAGCACGCCTACCTATGAGATACCTATTAACTCTTGTTTTGAAGAGATCCAAGTTGTACTTATGCGGAAACACAGACTTGGGCAAGGCGTTCCACTCTTTAGCAGTTCGCATAAGAAATGTAGAGGCGAAACGCTTAGTGCGTAATGGTGGAATATCTACCGTGAAGCGGTGCCTGAATGCCGTTTGTCTGGTAGTCCGATGGTGAGACGGGGACGGAGAGGTAAGGTTGTGTAGTTCCTCGGCACACTCTCCGAAATGTATCCTATAAATGACCGATAGGCTGGCAACCTTGCGACGGTGCTCCAGACTTTGTAGTCGAGCATCCGTTAGATCGTTGTAGTTATAGCAAGTAAAACACATAGTCATATTTATGTATGTTTTAAATATTATTATTATTGTTAGAAAGAGGCTTTGGATGTTCACGTCGACCTCCGTGGGTCTACTGTGATTGTAGCCTCATTATAGACTCTCCTTTAGGCCAATAGCCTCCACAAACTGGAGCAGTCGGAGTGACTTGACATCATCATATGTTTTAAATAGCTTACTAATACAAATTCTCAAAAGATGTAAGACGAAAAACAAAAAAATAAATATCCTACGAAAAAGTAAGTCTCTTTGTGTTTACGGCTCATATATCTACTCTATCATATATATAATATTATATATGTATTAGAAATATTGTAGCTACAAAAGTTTGTTCACCCTTTATTCTCAAGAGAGAGAATCTCTTGTTAAGTTTTCCTCGAGGTTATTTGGTGCTACTTTTTACTTTTTTATGAGGTCTATCGTAGTTTTATATAGTACTAAATGTATCCCGTGATTTTATACGGGAGATAAAATGTGAATGGGAATGACTGTTTGTAGTGAAATGTTAAAAGCCTGTAACTTTCCTCAATAAATAATAAATATGTTTTAAGTGCCATCAAGTAAAAATACACTAGTGTATTTTTACTTGATGGCACTTAAAACATATATTATTTATTATTTATTAGATGGCATGGTGACGGCAACAGGACGGCGGTTTCGCCATTATTTTGTTCTGGCACACGATACCGTACGGTCTAGAAGAAATCCACCCAATTCAAAATAATATCGACCTCAGGAAGAGCATTTTATGTTAAGAAAGTTCTAGACAAGGTTGCATCTGACAAGGTACCTATTATTAAATAAGTTTCAACCTTTCATACTGGTTGGCGAAGTTCTTACATAAACTTGCTTTGGTCTTATGTTTCATAAAAACAAACAAACAAACGCTGTCTAGCATGCATTATGCTAGACAGCGTTTAACTTTTCAACAAATAGAGATTAACAAAATGGCTTAAGTAACATATTCATAAATAAGTCAGCTTATGCTTATTTGTGTTTCTTTGAGTTAGAGGCAAAAAAAACAGGTCATAGTTTTGTAAAGGTATATTTTTAGCAAATCAATTAAAACATATAATATGTTAATCCACCAACATTATGCTACGTAGAAATAAACTACGGGCTAACAAATACTGACTAATGACACTGGGTAGTGCACCTGCCTGCAACGCCGAGGTCGCGGGTTCGATTTCCGCTCAAGACAAATCTTTGTGTGCATGAACATGGAGGTTTGTCTTGGTCTGGTGTTTCTATGTAAAATAAGTTTTAATTTACAAGAGAAAAGTATATATGTATTAGAATTAGTTTTTTAGTACCCACAGTACAAGCTCTGCTTCGTTTAGGACTAGATGGCGTTGTGTGAATGTAGTGTGATATTTATTTATTTACTTAACGAAACCAACCTATCAAGATTATTCTAACTTCTACCGGTACACGGTTAATCAAGAATTAATATTTAAAGACGGATCATGAATGAAAAGATATTGTTTCAACCCTTAACAACAATTCTTTATCTAATATATCTATTGCTTTAGTAACTCACTAAGACCCAATTTCATCAACGTGTTAAACGGACGTTTTGTAAAACCGACTGATTCGATCTCTCTGTCTCTCTCTCATTCGATGTTTAAACGAGACGGAGATATAGAAAACTGTTGATTAGCGTTAACTATGAATTAAAAATTATGGTGAATTCGGGGATAAATATTCAGGCTTTAGCAGTTTTATAATAATATTACCACAAGCAAACACTTTATGAAATATATTCAAAGGCAAAAACGAGAGTCCGCTACATGAATATCGTATTCAAACAAACATAAAATTTGAATCGGTATAACCTTCACGTTAACAGTTTCATACACACGTAAGCTTTTGGCTATAAAACTAACAAAAACTAATATTGGAGGGAAACACATGCCGCCATGACACTTTTATATTAGGGTAACTTCACAGCGCTATAATGATATCTGAAAAAGGAAATGAAATAAATTATCGCGACCCAACGTTCGCATAAAGCAAACACATTAATTTTTAAATAAGATAGTTTGTTGAAAAGAAAATAACATATTTCATTGTTTTAAATAAAAAAAAAATAAACATTTCGCAACTCACACACAACGCCATCTAGTCCCAAACTAAGCAGAGCTTGTACTATGGGTACTAGAATAACTGATACTAATACATATATACTTTTCTCTTGTAAATACATACTTATTATACATACAAACACCCAGACTAAGACAAACCCCCATGTTCATGCACACAAAGATTTGTCTTAAGCGGGAATCGAACCCACGACCTCGGCGTCGCAGGCAGGTACACTACCCACTCCGCCATCCGGTCGTCATTTTGTTATACTATTATTCTCTTTTGTTTAAATACTGTTTTAGGTGAAGGTCCGAAACATATATCGTGCAAAAAAAAGAGAAATGAATATAAAATAAATACAATTTTACCCTTTTGAATTGCTTTTAACGCCTCAATAACAAGTCCTTTTTTATAGCTGGGCCCTTTTCCGAAGGTGTGTCATTTTCAATTTATTCAAACAAAAACAAATTTGACACAAATTTAATAAAAATACGGCAAAAATATTTGATAGGTACGTGTGACTGAGTATTTTTTTATTTTTAACATCATTATTTAATTCATTGACTGCCTCGATAGTCTTGTGGTTTGCGTATGCGCCTCTCACCGCAAGGTATCGGGTTTGATTCCCGGGTCGAAAAAGTGTTATTTGTGAATTTTCCGCCAAAAAATTCACAATAGCAGCACGGAGATGGAATTTTGACCGTTGGATGGCGATAGGCCTTAACATAATCTTTGGCAGTCGTTACGGGTAGTTAGAGGCCAGAAAGTTTGACAACTAGTTTAACAAAGAGTATCGTATCACCTCGTTCTAGGTTATAGAAGTGTGGTAACAGTCGCTCCACTTAAAATACTGATATTCAGCTAAATCTGTTCGACTAAAAGCTAACACCAATTGAAAAAAAAGGCTCAGATTGATTGAAATTTGCCCATGACAATTTACCGCAGGGATCCAATGCCTCGTTATAAAAATACGGTCCTAAAATTTTACAAGAACTCATTATTAAATGAAGTAGTTGAGACACGTTCCTTCATAGAGTATTCAATTTGCATATGCACTTAAAATTAAAGGGAAGCTCGGGAAGATGAGCTTTTCCGGGTGAAGGAAGACGCTACCCGGTGACGTCGTAATTATTCTACGAAATAGAACTTAATTAAGAAAAGTTAGTTAAGTTTAGGTGACTCGGCCTTCGAAATTAATGCTTTTAATATAAGAAAAGTAAGTTTTACAGATTTCATCGTCAATGCAGTCGAGATTTCCATGATATTAAAACCATTTTAAATATATTTGCAATTCTATATTGTGATAGCCAGCTAGACATTACTACTTGAAATGCTAGCTTATAAGCTTAGCTACTATCAATTTTTTGCTACAAATAGCATATATTAAAATGTATAATGTAGGCTGGTTTTTACTTTGCCCAGCGATTAGGCATTGCCATTCAACGTGGCAATGCTGCCAGCCTTCTAGTCACGGTATCTGCTGTGGACAACGACGCGGAGGAGTTTTATGACGCATAATTTAATTATTTATTGTTTTTATTAATTGTGTATGTTATATAATTTTATTATTAGTCATTAATTATTTTTAGTTTTATTATTTATCTGTAAATTATTTGTACCTATACTTAATTATGTTTTTCATTAAATTAATACTTATTGAATCTGTGCCCAATCGGACCTTTTTGTATATTATTTGTACATATTTAGTTTTTTATAAGAATTTGCTTTTATGTTTTTGACAATTAAGTTTCTTGCCAGTCTTTTGGTTTTATCATTCTGGGTTCCGGTTTTTTTCTTTAGTTTATTTTCTTAATATAATACTATTCTCTTTATTCCTGGTTTCCCAATCCACAACAGAATCATTACCTTATACGAAAAACAAAATAAATTTTCCATAAGTACAGTCCAGAATTTCTAGCATCGTAAATTTTATAAGAGGTTCGTAATAAATAACTATAATTTGTAGGTATAAATATTTACAAAAAGGCCGCGGCATTGAAAAACGATTTAGCCTATTCCAATAAACTAATAAAATCAGTTCGCAATATTGCGTTGTTATGTTTACCAGTCGCTTGCAAGTTCTACCTGCCTTTGTAAACACGCCTCGGGCAATCCTATTAAAACGGGGGCTAAGTTCTAGTTGTAATCGCCGAGTTGAGCCGAGCACACTGTTCTCGTCCCGTCTTCACTCTAATGTAGAAATAATATGACGGTATTCATGGTGAGAGCGTTCGTACAGCCACAATTTAAGTTTCTAATAGGTACTTTTGATTTTGTATCTTTATTTGCAGACATATTCGACATTTAGGTATTTTTGACGACCGGATGGCGGAGTGGGTAATGTCGCCGAGGTCGCGAGTTCGATTCCCGCTTAAGACAAATCTTTGTGTGCATGAACATGAACATTTGTGGGTTTGTCTTAGTCTGGATGTTTTTATGTATAACTAGCGCGGCTTCGCCCTCGATAAAATTTTGCCCTCGAAAATATTTTAAAAGTATCCTATGTCCTTCTCCCGGTTCTAAGCTCCCCACCAATTTTCAGCCAAATCGGTTCAGCCGTTCTTGAGTTATAAATGGTGTAACTAACACGACTTTCTTTTATATATATAGATAAGTATGTATTTACAAAATAAAAGTATTTATGTAATAGTTCTGTTATTCAAGTACCCATAGTACAAGCTCTGATTAGTTTGGGACTAGATGGCGTTGTATATAAGCTGTGAAGTATTTATATTTATAGTATTGTAAACCTCCTCCAGTTGATGTCAGTTAAAATACAAAAAACTGGTGCTGCAGTCTATACTTTCTCAGAATTTTCTCTCTCTGTTGATAAATGAGACCCGCACGAAAATTCGTTCAATAGTTTTTGATATACAATAAAACGTCACGGACTCACGTGCAGACTTTAGATGAACTGTAGTTCATCTAAATGAATATTCAAAATTCATTAAAAACTTTTTTTCTTCTTTATTTACCTTTTGTCTGGCTGCCAGCCACCTAAATAATATTAACAAATGAATATTCTCAAGGACTAACTTTTTTAAAATTGGGTTTAGTTCTGCAGAAAATAGTGGAGTCCAAAATAATATAGAGTGCGAAGTCCATAATGGAATTCAAGCCGCAATGTTTTTTTTTAATTACTGAAAGTTTCGAACCGTGCTCCGAATTTGTGTTTGCTCTGTTTAAAACGAAAATATTCGCCATTGGTTTCTGTATATAATATTAATATTGACCATCGAATATTTTCGTTTATTTGATGCTTTGGTTGTACTGTATTGTTTGGTTACATTTTTACGATTATTTACACTTATTAGTATTTATGTGATCATTAGTAAATATTTCTTAACTGGTTAATTACTTGTCAAAACCGAATGTAGTCTCTGGGGCTTTTCTGTGAAACTACAATGTTTATGAATTCTTCCGGGACTTTGGTGTTTAATACTACAAATATACCTGGTAAATATACCGAAAAAAATTTTTGTTGATTTTTTTTTATATCATATTTTATATTATATTTTTTTGTATAATCATTTTGTACTATTTTTCAAATATTTTATTCAAAGAATACTCTAGTAGCATAAACGTTTATGGCAATTATTTCAATCCACATAAATTATGCTATTAGTTGGTTTGTCATAGCGCTTAGTATAAATTAATGATATTGCAAAACTTAACAGCTAAACGTCCAATCGTTTTCAAACATGCTACATGCATATTATGCATTCGAAGCATAAAATATGCATTCAGTTTTGCAGGAACGCTTCGCCATGTTTGCTATTAGTTTTGATGCTGCTTAGGTTATAATGTCATGTTAAATGTGTTTTGCATTGCTTAGTTTTTGATGAGAATATAGTATTAGTCGTATGTTGCTTTTGGTATTAATTTGTTTATACAAATAAATTTCCACTTCGATGTTTGAAGAGGAACGGGTGTGATGGTACTCCACCACATTAAGAGGATCCACCGACCAGGCTCGGTGGTATTGCCTGGTGGTCAGCTGTCCAACGGTAGCTACTTGGAAGTGGTATTTATGTACAATCGCTGTGAACACTTTGTTATCGCGGTTCAGAGCTCTTTGACTTTTGTGACGGGTGTCTTATTTCTGACTTATTGTGTCATGTGTCATTTCTTGACGTTGGCAATGTCATCCGTCATTTATTGTGTGGGTACCCACACATAATGTTTATTTCAAAAGAGCTGAAAGGAATTCATGCATCCATTTTAAAATCAAATGTTTATGTATAACGTGTAATAATTTTGTAGTACCAGTAAGGCTTATAAAGGTTTATCATATATTCATACTTATATAATAGGTATATATTTCTTATAAGTAAAATTACATTTAGTTTACTAAATGTTATTTATTAAGATTACATAATTAAATATAATACTCAAATGATACTTCCATAATACACGTTAATAATTTAAATGTTTTGTCTCTTTCGCACAGTTCAGTTCAGTTCTTTGATTTGACTTGTGTGTTAACCACCGATGTAAACGTTGGTTGTGAAAATACAATATTTCAAGCAAGTTCGGCATTTTATTTAAAGTCATAAAGTGTTTAGTGGGTTGTGTAAAACAGTATTATCAAACGATCATACCATGTTGAATTTACCAGAAAATAGCAGAAGCATTAATATAAAATGAATACTATTCTGTGCTTCTAAGATAGTAGCTAGATATAGCCTTGTAACGTTTCATTGGATAGTGATCTTCGAGATTCAAGCCTTAGCTAAACGTGGTCAAAGGAATATGAACTGACAATACCAGTGTAGATTGAATGCCGTACAGTCGAATGCTCTGTATAATATATTCTATACAAGAGTGCACACAGGCATTTGAATGCTGTGCCTTGTCGAAATAGCTCTAGCTTTTGATAGATCAGGTTTTGGCGTCTATTGGAGAAGCTATTATTGAATGCCCTTCACTAGAAACATAGATGATAAAGTTAATAATATACAGGTGTAGTCTACTACATACTAGATAATATGTCTATTTGTGCCAGTTATTAAATTTCTTGTGAGCCGAGCAATATTGATTCAATTAAAAACTTATCATCACGTCTGTATTAAGCAGAAGGATACGGCAGGGTGTACAGCACCCATATTTCACCGGTTATGTTAGGTCCGGTTATTAGGAACCCGCTTATGTATTTATTAGTAGTATTTACCGGTTATGTATTTCACTGGGTATTTCAAGTCCCGTGGGGGAGTGAGCCTATTGTTATCCAACAGGCACAATTCCAACTCGGTGCTGCTATTGAGAATTACCTGACGGAATGTTCAAAAATAACACTTTGCACGACCCGGGAATCGAAACGGAGACCTCGCGGCGAGAGATGCATAAGCTAACCACTAGACCATCGAGGCATTCGCAGTTATTGCATTTAAAAACTGAAAAAATCTTACCTAACAAACTAAAAGTTCGTTTATTAAAAACTGTGTATTGCGGCAGAATATTTAACGAACAGAAAAGGAAAGTGCATCAGTGACCTATTTCCATTCACATAGTTGATGGAATGCATTCTCTGGAAGACTGAAGGTCTGTTGGAACCAACTCTACATGCAAACACATAACCCTCCTATGGCAGTTGGGTAAAACTGCATGGCATGTCCGCTGGTTTATCAAAGTTTGGTATTAAAAGTTGTATCATGAAATATTTTTGGGCATAAAATTACGGATACTGAACAAGTCAAACGCAAAAACTTCAAAGGTTACATTTGTTTTCAAACTGAATACCAAGAATATAACTTATGTACTTTACCCAAACTCACGTCAAGAATTTAACATATTAAAAATAATGGCGGTACGCACGTGCTTATGAAAGTTCAAATGTAAATCATAGTACAAAAGAGTTTTTATTATTATACTATCGATAGCAGCGGCATCTGGTGTCACGGACGTGCAACATCTGTTCACCAAACTCTTCGGTATCCCTCCACGACTAGCACAAATGCCTGTTTACAGATTCAGAGCATTTTTCACATCCTTACTTACTTATTATAAAACAAAGCCCTCTACTGCGTTTGTCTGTTTGCGTTTAACTTAAAACGGTTGAACGGATTATTATGCGGTTTTCACCAATAGGATGAATGATTAATGACAAGGTTACAGTATTTAATTTATTTATATACTACTTTTTACATAATAGCTGCCTTGTGTATCTAAAATATCTAGAATACTACAGATTTTATAGAAGTCTTGAATACACTCCTTTTTCGTCCTAGACTTCCTTAGCACTTATTAAGAATGTTTAAAAAATAAACATAAAATAAATCTAAGAAAATGCCAAATTAATACGGGCCATCTAGCCCCGAATGTAAATAGCCATCTCTCCTTTTTGTATGGGACAGATGGTCATACCAAATATTTAAATAACTATAAATTCACCACAGGTGGTAAATCAGTTTATGCAAAATACAATAATCGCTCTAAAACACAGGAAACTAAAGAAAAATAATTTCTTGTAAAAATATGAACCGACTATAAAACTTAAGCACTACTACGTTTCATAAATGCTTAATTACTTTTGATTTTATAATAATAATAAATACTCTTGATTGTACACCAAAAAATCAAAGGAAAGGTACAAAAAAAACAAACACTTAAAACTAGTTGCACAAACAGCGGTGTTATTGCTTATAGCAATTTCTTCTACGCAACCTTTTATGTATTTTTGTGCAAGATTCAATTTCATCTGTAATACCAGCTGAATATTAAAGTAATGAATTAACATACGAACTTCTATTAAAAGATAAGACCCATTTATATTAGACTTCACATTATCTTGACTTTCATATAGTAAGTGGAAGCTCGCAAAGTTCAGACAAGTATTTAACTCCAGTACAATACTGGGACAAACTAGTTGTAAGTTTTGTACGAAAATGACGAAGACGAAGCTTTTAGATGAGAACTCGTACATAATTGTTCATACGACATGAGTTATTATGTGCGAGTTCTCGTTTTACAAGTTTAATGTACAATGTACATACGGTTACACAACTATACATTTTCAGTATAATAATTTAATTTGGATTTTTTACATTAGATAAAACGCCAGAAGCAATTACACTATCCAATGGTCCCAATGACAAGGCCAAATACACAAATTCACTCACTCAAGCACACCCAGTCTCAGAACAAATATTTGCAAATCACACAAAGATTTGTCCCATGTGGGGATCGAACCCACAATACCAGTGCAGTGGAGAGCGGCGAGGCGACCGCTTAAACCACTACGCCACACGTGCAGACAGATACACTGGTCTTGCATTGCACGGGAAGAGTACACAGTGTGTACACTTTAAAATAATGATGATTTAAAATAAATAAATAAATATCTCACAACTAACATACAACGCCATCTAGTCCCAAAACTAAGCAGAGCTTGTAATATGGGTACTAGAATAACTGATACTAATACATATATACTTTTATTTTGTAAATACATACTTAGGATAAATAGAAACACCCACACTAAGACAAACCCCCATGTTCATGCATACAAAGATTTGTCTTAAGCGGGAATCAACCCGCGACCTCGGCGTCGCAGGCAGGTACACTGCCCACTCTGCCATCTGGTCGTCTAAATAAATAAATAAATCCAATGGGATGGAAGCGTAATCTTAACAATGTGAAGTTAAATTATGTTTAAATACATTTTGCCTATGAGTTGCGCTGATAAAAAGCTAAGATAGCTTAAGTCATAACTTCATTACCTATCTTTATACCGATTGTCCTCAAGTTGGGTCAGTGGGTAGCCGTGCAGGCGTAACAGATGAGGTAATTTCAATATTAGTAAGAATTTATGTATTTAAAGAAAGAGATGACAAAATTGAAACTGCTATCTAATCAAAAAAGGTTCTAGTAATAAAAATATACTATAAAATATCACTATATTTTGTAAAATTGGTTTTAAACTACCAGAATTCTAAAGAACTACACCTACCTTTCTTTAAAAGAACTACGCCTAACTATAGGTATTACATATATCTTATTGACTTAATAAAAAAACCTTTTAGGTACTTGCCACAGTAAGCATTGCTTAACCCAGAGATTGATGGACATACGAGGCTGTGGTGTGGTTAGGTACGAGGCACAGTTCGGGAGTTGCAGAGAAATTTGAACACATCCGTTCAGTTCAAGATAATGTTTTATTGTGTTCAAAAGTACATGAAATACACACATATATATCATTATGTATAACACTACAAGGCCATTACAAAACCATAAAGTCCTTTGCTAAATGCACAAAATATAAATGCGACGCATTAATAAATATCACCTGATTGACTTTACAAACACAAATATCATCAGATCAGTCAATCGAATTTAAATCAAATTACTGTTCACCAAGTTTAATGTTTAACATTAACAGAATGGAATACAGATTAATTGAATATGATACTAAATTGGTAATTACGTTTGCGATTACAATTTTTGCAAAGCTGTGAGCATACGGACTATTCTAAAGTTTGCACTTCAGAGCGCCGGGAGCTAGAAAGCCCCTCAGGGAACGAAAAGTAAAGACAAGCACGGTCAACTTATGTGATGACTGTTTACTGATCGTGTGGTCTTGGGATCAATAATCAAAAGAAAATTCTGAAATTCTCAATAACAGCAGTCAGCATATCGTCGTCTACCTTGAGATAGTCACATTGAGAAGTCACTTTAAGATAACGTATGCGTTCATTCTTTACAACATTTTGTGCTGAATGTAACTTCGCCATGTTGGTTGGTATCCTACCTAAGATAGGAACAATCGAATGAACGTGACGTCACGAAATGACGTATCATACAGTTGAGAAATTTAGGGTTCTGGTAAGAGGCGACCGTAGCTGGATGGCTAAAGCGGCTGCCCGGTGTGCAGTAAGGTCGCAGGTTCAAATCCTGCCGGTCCCATATCTTTTTCAACTGTTTCTTAGTATAATTTGCTAAGCATAGCTAAATGCTATAAAAATAATCAATTAGAAGTTAAATATATGTAGAAGGTGAAATATGGTTACCCATTGCCCTTCTGGGTGTCATAGGCGTGAAGTTTGTTACAAGCATTAAAAGAATTTTACTTTAGGTCTTTAGTGATGAGTATTGCGTTACTAAGGTTAATTAGGTTAATTAACTGACGATTGGCAAAGTCCGTCAGTAAACCCTGCTTTTGTTTGTCGATAGGTAGATTTGGCGATCATCGTGGGAAGCCCTCGCAATAAACAAATTTCATCCAAATGGAATAGCTTGAAGAGAACTAGTCAACTCAATTGAGGCGATAATTAATTAGGTACGTAAGTACTTGAACCATGCAAAAAATTACTTAGTTGCTGATTCTACATAATATCTCATCTATATAACTCAAAAGACTAGGATTGAGGTGTATGAACACACCCACACTCCTACATGCGCTATAAATAGTTATTAATAAGTTTCTGTTAAAAAGGTCGTCGTTCATAAAACATTAATAGATAAATTTGCAGAGCTGAATTTACTTACCTGGCAACATTCCTTACACCAGAAGGTATAGGCGTGTGTTGTATAAGTGTATAATACCTCACTTCACCTGTAAGATAAGAGGTGCGCCATCACAAGCCAATTTCCAAATTCGGTGCTGCTTCTGAGAATTGTCTAACTATAAATTCGAAATAACACTCAATTATGCCAACCCGGGAATCAGCAGAACTATAACATCTAAACGTTCAATCGTTTTCAAACGTGCAGGCAGAAGATTATTCATGTGTAACATAAAATATGCATTCAATTTTGCAGAAGCGCTCTACCCCGTTCGCTATTAGTTGGCATAAGGTTCTCATCTTATTCTAGAATCACAGCGTGTACCTAATTTTAATTATTATTATTTATGTGTATTGATTGGCGTACATTTTTTTTTTGTTAAATACAAATATAGCAAGGAAAACGCCCTAGCTATATTTGGATATTATTTAAAGGTATAGAAGAGGGTATAGAAGAGGTGTGTTACACCTCTTTTACACCCTTATAACTATTCAATACAAGATCCAAGGCAACAATGAATATTGAACGCTATTCTGACGACCAGTCATTATTGATATAATAATATCATATTATGTACACAGGTTAGGACTATACGACATGCAAAGGAATGTCAACATATCGAATAGTTCAGGCTTCAGGTATGCAGTGAAGGCGCTGATTCTAATGTCACTTCTGACGTAACTTAACTATACTCAACGCAAAACACACTATAAAACATCTCAGAGACGGCAAAACTTAATATATAAAAACGGAATAGATACAAAATATGCCAATGAAAGCTAAATTGTAAATCACTGTACAAAGAAGTTTTTATTATTATCGATAGCAGTGGCATCTGGCGTCACGGACGTGCACCATCTGTTAAAAAATCTTTGTAATCCCTCCACGACCTGCACAAATGCCTGTTTACAGATTCAGAGGCCTTTTCCGCATAAAAACTATAAGATATAGTTGGAAAAGATGGGCTCCGCCATTATTTTTCCGTGAAAACTTTTTGCTGTCCTTACGTGCGGTGGGTACCTATGAACTCAATCCTTATTTCAGTATATATTGTCTCTCGAGTGAATAGGCAACTTATTTTTCAGTTACGTAAGTATCCGAAAAAAATCCGTAAAAATACATTGTCGTTTAACAACAATGTATTTTTGAGAGAAATATTTTTCTGCTTTTTCTCGGTTTCAGAAATGGTAAACACAGACAATTCGATCAAAAATACGGATCGCCTGCATATAAATAAGCCTTATTGAGCCACTTGTTACTATGTTAGATGAATTATTTTAGTAATAGCATTTTATGTAATCTGCCACCTGAATGACTACAAATACAACTGGGTATCATCAGAGCAGTCATTCAAATTAAATTTAAATTACTGTTGACCAAAATCGATGTTACATATTAAAATATTAATTGAAAACAAATTAATATGACAGGATCGAAAACTACATAATTTTCAATTACTCATGAGTTTTAATAAAAGCTTTGGTTACAAAGTGCCTGCGAGGAATAAAGGCTAATGGGGTTAATTAACGGACGATTGGCAAACGTTCGTCAGTCAACCTGTCTTTGTTTGTTGATGGGTTTTGGCGGACATTGTAGGAATACTTAGCAGTAAGTAGATACCATTCAAATGAGATAGGCTAATGAGACTGGACAGCCAATTAGGCTGTGTATGTTAAGAAATGTTACTACAATCAATAGTGCATATAGTTTATACCCAATATTCCTACAGGTATGTACCTACCGACATTTTATGTATCATATTTTTTTAATAATTATAATTAATGCTAAGTTTTTTGGAGGCGATAAAGCCTGGTGGAAACAACAAGATACATTTTTCTTATGTCAATAAAGAATTTTTTAAAACTCAAAAAAAAAAACTTAATTTGGCTGTGTATCCATTACAGCTGCGTTGCTATGTTTTTATTCATCAAAAACCTATAATAATTTCAGAGCTAAATTTAATGCAGCTTGCATTAATAAAATTAAGCCTATATTACCCAGATAGGGGTGGCAGAGATGCACATCACCCATATTGCACCTGATATGTTTAGGTCCCATGGGATAGTGATGACCCTATCACCATCCGCGGGCCACAATTCCAACTCCGTATTGAGAATTTCCTGACAGAAAATTCACAAACCTCACTTTAGCCCGACCCGCGCTGAGAGGCGCATCGCCAACCAACGAGACAGCTATCATTCAAAATCTAAATAACAAAATATTACTCAAAAACATTTCAAAATGACTCCGAGCGTTAAATCTAATTCGAGGACGGTACATTTTATTCTGTCTTGTAAATTACAACAAACTTCAAATTTACAATGTCTAGGGATCACCAAGCTAACTTTTGTATAAAGGAATTAAAAACTTGAACAAAACTTTGCCTCAGTGACGGAGTAAAAATGTACTCTGAACGCACCTGGTACTTTCTGCTCAAAGTTTAACTTAGACAACACTATGATCGAGTATTTCTACGATATAAATAAAATATACTTTCACAGTGGTACAGTTACGATTATTTATATTTTTAATAAGATGAATAAAAAAAAATCGAACATGGGTGTTACATTTATTTGTAAGCCTAGAAAATGAGATATTCATAACATTACTTAAAAATATAATACAAGAAAAATATTTCAGAGTATAAATAAATTCACTATAAACAGTATTTAAATTTTTCAAATTATAAAATACGGGTATCACTCACGTAATGTTAGTCTATTTAGTCGACCGCGGTTTCGCCTATTATTTTAGGCATTCTCAAGAGAGTTTAAACTCACGTTAGTTTTAATAAAAATTGAATTTAAATTAGTTAAGCTAAATAGTAGCCGTCACAATTTTGGTTTCTTTTTTACGAACAAAATATCAGCGCAACTTAGCACCGATCATTAACAAATAAACAAGCTGCTGAATAGATACAGTCACTGGAACTGTGATTCACCAGCCTCATGCTAATTGGCTGTTATGGGATGATATCATGATACGAATAAAATTGCAAAAATTACCAATACGTTAGGATATTAACTAGAGTGCCATTCAAGCAAAATGATATACATAAAAAAAAAGCAAATGTTAAATGAGCTCCCATCGAGGTTTATCTTAGAGACTTATATTACAAGTCTCTCATTTTAGTGATTTAGATATATCTTTTCCATGCGCGCTAACGTATTTAAAAGTTCGTTAATACAAAGTATCGAGCAAATTAAGGAATGACTGGAGGTGTTATTTGCCTTTTGTTGCATGTTTTTTTTTACTTTAAGTTGCAAAAAATTTCATAAATATTTAATTAATACTTTGTAGATAGGTATCGTTGTGAGTGCACACTCGATCACTGATAATTTATCACACCACTGTAATTATTTTTAATGTGCTATTGTTTGTTCATCCCAAATAAATTATTAAATATAAAAGAGTGCAAATAAGAAGGTTTTTAAGGGGTCGAAATCGCACGAGGTGTGCCCTTATTTCCTTAGTCCTTATGTCCATGGGTTTCGGTAATTGCGTACCATAGGAGGACCGTTTGCTTGTTTTCCACCTCATTTAAATTTAAAAAAAAAACCAAATAAATACAACCTAACCAGGCTTTAAACTAGGAAGTCCCTGGTATCGTCAAAATTCGAGCCATTCGTGAAATATGACCTTCCAATTAAATTAGTTTTCAATGTACCCGCAACTTTGGACATTCGGAAGTTGACAAAAATGTCGAATGAATTCGTTTCGGGAATGGAATAGTTCGTAGTCATAACTTTATTTTAGTTAATATTACTGTTTTCATCGGAATAGTTCGAAGAGAGAGCTCGTAGGCATGACTTACGTCATTTTATAAAAGCTGAAAGTTTCCCTGTGTTTGCGTCTTAAATTGGTAAGAGCGTTTACTAAGTATAAAAAAATGATTATTGGCTTCGGTAAAA
The DNA here is from genome assembly GCA_905147285.1 of Hypena proboscidalis. NCBI lineage: Eukaryota > Metazoa > Arthropoda > Insecta > Lepidoptera > Erebidae > Hypena > Hypena proboscidalis. The sequence continues at coordinate 8,901,793 of LR990132.1, forward strand.
AAAAAGTAGTAACAAGTTACGTCGAAGTATTAAGCGTTATTGTTGGATATTTTATACATGGTGATGCGAAGCTAGAAATCCTCCCACTTATGTGGGAATATTTTTTTACCCTAGAACTTTCATGATTTTACAAGGTCACAGACTCAAAGGACAATAGTTATGACTTTATCTTAGTAATAACCCATCACGAGGATAATAAGAGAATAACAGCTGATTGATAAAATAACTGCAACCTCTCAATAAACGCTGATAAAAATTATTACCTTAACCTAACGACATGTTAAAACGCTACGTTTAATTTAATGGTTTTTCTCTCTTAATGTGACAAAAAACCTGTTTTTTTCGGAAATCTAGTCAATTTCCTGACAAATAGATAACACTTTTCATGACACTTTTGGCCGACCCACATATCGAACCCGCGGTGACAGGCCGTATAGGCTAACCACTAAACCTACAAGGTACTGTAAGATATTATTAAACTATAAGAGCTAAAATGAGAGATCAAACTAATGCTATTACAATTTTATATTAAAAGAGCTCTCTTTCTTAGAAAGGTCGCTTCGTCTTGCACTCCATTAAAACTGCTAATGCAGTTAATGAGTGCTACTAATACTATCCAGGATAAAAATGGAAGTTACAGCGTAAAAGGAATAATTAAAACCAACACGAGGGCCGGAGCATTTCGCTCTCGCCGCCTGGCTCTCTCAGTAGATCTGCCATTTAACCTCTTGACCCATCGTAATAAAGTTAGAGAGACGAGAATTTCATTTGTCAACCGAAGGAGGAGACAATGGCTTTACTTATTAAAGGATCTTCAAACACGTGATAGAATAATAGCTTTGAATTTTCTAACGGTATTTTTGGTGTTGAATTGAAAAGCGAACGATCTTTAGAACTATCCTTCAAATGATCAGTGATAAGATTTTTTATATGCCGCGTGGTATATTGGTTGAAACTAATCGATACGTTATACTAAGTTATTAGCTACATGTGTTCAAAATTTTATTAAAATCGACCAGGTCGTTTTGCGTGAGAGTGTAACATTAATCTAGACATCCAAAAATTGTGAGGATTCACAAACCTACACATTTATAATATTATTTAATAGAAAGTAAGATAGAATTTGCCACTTCTTTATCAAAAATCTTTCCGTCCGCTAAATCTATAATTATAATAAACTACTACATAAAATCAACGCGGCGGCGATCCAAAATCTTCATTAATTTATTCTTTTAAAGAAAAGGTTTGTTGTTTTTTATTTCTTCTGCCCAGATTTATGCCAAGCTAATAAGGTTAACGTTTCCTGTTTATTTATTTCTAACAAAGGATTTACTAACGAGTCGAGTCAAAGAAATATGTTGAGCAGCAGGTTTACCTATATTTATTTTTAATCAACTTCTTTGGTGTTTTTTTTATATTGGCATATTTTTAAATAAACAATTGTATAAAATTCTGTAATAAGTTTAATATAGCGGTATAAGTATTGATTTTACGTGCTTGTATTTAGTGGCTTATTTACTTAACATACCCTTAACATGATGCTCTAGTGTTAAGCGTGTACGGCTCTCATCGTGAGGTCTCGGGTTCGATTCCCGGGTCAGGCAAAGTAATATTTGTGAACTTTCCACCAGGAAATTTACAATAGCAGCATGGCTGTGGAGTTGTGCCCGGTAGATGGCGATAGGCTCACGCCCTTTCCTCTGGGACCTAAACATAACAAGTGAAATGTGAGTGTTGCATACCTCTGCCACACTCTTCTCAGTAATAAAGGCGTGATGTTATGTTATAATAATACAGTAGTACAGATGAAAAGGACGAATTATTAAGATAGTTTCTCACTCCAGCTGTCAGATACATAAGGCACCTCCATTGTTACAATTTATACTTGGCATGGCCGGATACTGTGAAAATTCAATATACCTAAATTCTTCGTTCTAGTGCCTTGAATTAACATGCTAATATTTTTCCTATCTCACAGTATTCATCCTAAAATACCAGAAAATATATTAAGAGTCGGATAGGTAAGTTACCTATAATTAGTTTACAAAAGGCGAAAGTAAGTAATTGTGAGTGCATGTTAGTCACTCACAGAACGGATGAACTGATTTAGATAAGATTTGGTGTAGAGTTAGCGTATCTAATCTGAATAAGCATATAATATGTATGAGTTTATCGTGATTTCACAATAATAATTGATTGATGATAACAATATGTGTCTGAATGTGAGTCATACATTCAGACACATATCTCTCCACATGAATGAGAGCTTATAGTGCGCGTATACCTATATATGAAGGGAGGCAATTTTGTGGCCAATGTCTGAAATAGAGAACCCATTGTGTGCAGAGATTAGAGTGTTGCCAAACCTAAAGTCATGATCCCAAATTCCTTGATGTATATTTGTAGCATAAATTTAACATAAAAACCGACAGTAGCTAATATTTTCGTACTTTTAGTTACATCTTGGGACTTTGGAAATGGCGAGTTTTTTTCTTTTAAAACAGAATGCTTTATTTAACCTTCAACATACTTTACAGCGGAACTATTGGTTGGCAGTTTTCCATACAAAAGTAATATGTCATACAATTTGTTTGTTTGAAGATGCTAATCTCGAGAACCACTGATTGGATTTAAATAATTATTTTTGTGTTTGATAGTCTAATTTTCAAGAAAGGTTTAAAAGTATGTAACATCGACCCAATCTCAACGGGAGCGGAGCTAAATAAGTCAAAGCGCGGGAGCAGCTGTTATTTAATACAACGATTTGCACGCAGACGAAGTCGCGGGCAAAAGCTAGTATCTGTTTAAATGGCAAAGTTGGCGGAATTAAATCTGACGGCTTAGAATCGGAAGATTATGTTCAGCATGGAAAGGTACGTTGCGAAAAATAATTCCTTGATTGGGTTTGTTATAATTTTCTTTAACGACTTCCAATAATTTTAATTGGCTGTCGCCGCGCCCGTTGTGTTTCGAAGACATACTCAAACCACACCAAAGGGCTGGCCGGCTTTGAACCCGGCACCTAAAAAAGAATTCAATTACAACGCGTCTGACCTAGTATGTGAACCTCGCAACGCATACAAACATCGGCTGTCAAATTAACATTTACCCTTTTTGTTTTCAAAGTGTTGAATACCGAGTACTTACTGTGTTTTCTTTATGTGTTTTGGGTCAAAAAACTAAACATTTTAATTCGAGTTATGTGTGAGTGTCGTGACTTATGTAAGGTGTGACCAAGACACAAATTAATGTGACTTGATCACTTAACTGAAAGGTTTAATTAAAAAAATAATAATTAAGGAACATGTTAGTCTACCATCTAATCTTCTGTCTGAATAGCCGTTATCATATCACTTTTTTTTAAATACTCTCTGTATAAATAATCCTAAATTAGTTAACACTACTCATAAGCAAGAATAATTTCTTTATTTATGTGCAGTGTTAACTAATTTAAGATCTAATATTATGTTCGTATGCTTTAATTAATAGATTAGTCTTAACAAATGATTGTTAAGTATAAATAAAGTGTCATTAAAAAATGAAAAGTTATAAGATACATGAGTACTTTCACTTATCGCATAGGTGGCGCTAAAACCAAGTAAGGTTCGTCTAGCTAAGGTATTTATACATATATACCTATGACGCTGGCACAAAAGAGTTAAGAAATTTCGAGTCTAGCCGCATACGAATCCATAGCTGAATAGGCAAAGCCCTTGGGGCGTATACCCAGGGGTTGCAGGTTCGAGTCCTGCTGGATTCTTAATTTTTCAACTTGAATATTATATAAAATACAAAAAGGCATAGCACAGCTAAAATTTGCTTTAAAATATTACAAGATACATGAGGTTCACGCCAAACCCTTAGGTAAACATCTAGTTAAATATAGAACTTGCGTCACCACCCTACTCTTGTAAACAAGGTCAAGATGGCTGTTATTATATTATATAACATCCATCTTTAGATGTTATATAATATAATAATAGGATAATAAAGCAATAACTTAGTTAGTAACGATCCATACAAAGAAAATATCATTGAAAGCTTTTTGGATGCCCGCCCGGAGTGGTCATTACAACTACATATTTCCTTGAGGAAGTGAGAAATGTTTTTATGTTTTTTCTTAATACTTAGTACAGACAAATTGATATAACTTGACATGCTATTATATATGTGAAGTAATGGCGACCGGATGGCAGAGTGGGTAGTGTACCTGCCTGCGACGCCGAGGTCGCGGGTTCGATTCCCGCTTAGGACAAATCTTTGTGTGCATGAACATAGAGGTTTGTCTTAGTCTGGGTGTTTCTATGTATAATAAGTATGCATTTACAAAAAAATAATAATTGTAAAATGTATTAGTATCAGTTATTCTAGTACCCATAGTACAAGCTCTGCTTAGTTTGGGACTAGATGGCGCTGTGTGTAAGTTGTGTGATATTTATTAATAGTCTGCACGTGTGGTGTAGTGGTTTAAGCGGTCGCCTCGCCGCTCTCCACTGCACAGGTGTTGTGGGTTCGATCCCCACATGGGACAAATCTTTGTGTGATTCGCAAAGATTTGTTCTGAGACTGGGTGTGCTTGTGTGAGTGAATGTGAGTATTTGGCCTTGTAATTAGGACCATTGGATAGTGTAATTGCTTCTGGCGTTCTATCTAATGTAAAAAATCCAAATTTATTTATTTATTTATAAATAACTCTCAATCTGTCTGTTAAAGGAACCATAATATTATTGGCATTCAAAACTGTTTTTATTACATGACGTAACATCTCGCCTAATTACTGAAAAGGGTAGGCAGAGTTGTGTAACATCAACATTATTCTTCTTCTTCGTCGTGTCGATGGCTGAGTCAAATTTTATTGGCCCAATAAGTGGCCACTGTTATGGCGCTCTCGTCGGCATTTATGAGCGCCTCTCTTGTGCAGGTGTTAGGGCATTTTGGACAATCAGTAAGGTGGTCAAGGTTTTGACTTGCCATCAACATCAACATTTAACCTACTTCATTGAAGTCTCGTGTGATAGAAGTGAATGTATCGCTATCCGCCGTGCATAATTTCACCTTTGTGTCCTCCTTTACGTAGAACCGTTCTAGGTGCCAATTCACCTTTAATTATGTAAATTTTGTAACAAATTTAGTGACCTGATAGACATACAGGTGGATACAAAAGGCAATTTTATGAGAACAATTTTTCAATATTTAAAAAATAATTATTCGATTTTTGCTTATAATAATGTATATTTTCTAAGATGTAATTAATTAATTATTAATTTACTGGATTGCAATACTCTATTAATCTGAATTTAACCCTATAATTTATTTATTAAAATGTATATCTTTAAATTTTTATTGCCTTTATCAAATTTGTATACCTACTTTATAATTATTTAATCTGCATCATTTTTATAATTTTTATTTTTATTTTCATAATGTATTTTTTTTGAATTTAAGTTTAACCAAACCGTGCAAGTGGTGTTAGCTTTTAATTGGTTGTTACGCTTAGCATGATTCAACTGTGTTAAATTTGTTTTTATATTACTAGTGTAAACAATCGTAAGCTAACCAAAATAAAATAAATAAATAAATAAATTCAACTCGATAATACACACTAACACTTTTGACCGATCCGGGAATCGAACCCGAGACCTTGCGGAGAGAGGCCGCATATGGTTTTTTTTAATTCACATATTTTGCGTTGTGCAAAACAATTTGCATATTCACTCGAAATTTTAGACAGGCATTCTAATTTTGTTAGTCCATCACTAATCTGACTTTTTTTGTTTGCGGTAATACACTAAGGTAAAGTACACCATAAAATTAAGACATACACAAATTACATCAATATTAAGTTTATTTTCTTACGAATCACTTTAGAAGTATCATGTTTTAATATTTGCTATTCAAGATATCCAACCTTCTAGATAACCAATTTTTAGGTAACCGCCAAAAAATATCTACATAGCTAATACTAAAGTATCACAACACAGTTTACCTAGTCTATTATTCTGGTTTTTACATAAACTAATTTGTTAAATATATTCTGAATGTTTAAAACAAAAAATCAGACAAATCACAAACTTCGTCTTTACAAAACTTCATAATTTATTTGACATTAAATTCGAGGATAAAATTGAAATTTACTGCTCCGACATCTACTAAATAACAAAAAAGTACTTCCATTATGGAATCAAGGAAAATTAAATTTCCATATTCACAATAGGGTCCCACATCAGTATGACCGAACGCAAAGTTATGGTGAAAAGTGTCAAACGCAGGGTCCACATTAATTTCTACACGGGAGGATGGTGCCAAAAACTGTAAAATAATGTCTAACTCCGAAACAATAGTCGTAAAACCCATGAAACCTCAGTATTTCACATGAGGTTGCGTTTTAAATTTTTATATGGCTTTTGTGGGATTTTTTTTAATGATTAACTATGACATAAACTCGCCAGAACCTTAAAACTGCATAAATTGAAAATTGGAGTTTCCAATTATTCGGATTCAAGGCGAAACACTACTACTATATCGCATTTTCATAAAAAATACATTTTTAGTGTAGGCTAGTGTTATTATTAAGACATTTAATTCGTCAGTAGCTTTATTATTGTTATTAGTAGGTACTTATAAATTTATAATTATTTAGTATTTTGAAATTTTAACAGCACATAAGCACACAAGCAACAAATAGAGACATTATTCTTGTTTATGAGTAGTGTTAACTAATTTAGGATTATTATTATACAGAGAGTATTTTAAAAAAAGTGATATGATAACGGCTATTCAGACAGAATTTTAGATGGTAGACTAAGATGCTCCTTAATTATTTTTTTTTTAATTAACCCTTTCAGTTAAGTAATCAAGTCACATTAATTTGTGTCTTGGTCACACCTTACATAAGTCATGACACTCACACATAGCTCGAATTAAAATTTTTCGTTTCTTGACCCAAAACACATAGAGAAAACACAGTAAGAACTCGGTATTCAACACTTTGAAGGCAAAAGGGTAAGTATGTTAATTTGACAGCCGATGTTTGTATGCGTTGCGAGGTTCACATACTAGGTCAGACGCGTTGTAATTGAATTCTTTTTAGGTGCCGGGTTCAAAGCCGACCAGCCCTTTGGTGTGGTTTGAGTATGTCTTGAAAATACAACGAGGCGCGGCGACAGCCATTCAAAACTATTGGAAGTCAGTCAAAGAAAATTGTAACAAACCCAATCAAGGATTTGTTTTGCGCAACATACCTTTTCATGCTACACATAACCTACTGATTGAAATCTCAAACTCTAACATATGTAATGAAATAAATAAAAATCCAGAATGATATAAACAACGATTATATCTAAAGCATAGGCAAGTGCGACTTGCTCTTGATCGGATCTTAATGCCGAGTTTATTTGATTTTTGCCTGATAAGCAACGATAATTAAAGAAATGCAATGTAATCATTGAAATAATTTTATTCAATTCACATTTTACATAGAAAAATCCTTATACTCTGTCCATTTCTTTATTTTCTTTTTGACAGATTACATTTAGGGATGCCTTCACACGTTACTGATTCGATTTGAAATCATAATCGATGTTTTCTAAGAAGAACTTTCAATCGATTAATTACATCGAAATGGTTTTAGTTCATTATTAATTATTCGTTTATTTGTAGTTTTTATTAGATGAAATAAATATACAAAATAATAATATAATAATAATGTCACATACTTAGTCTATGACGGTTTCCTAGTTACCTTTGTTTACATTTTCATTTTTAATTCCAAGACTTAATTTCTTGCAAATAATTATTCATGGAATCATGATACTATTATTATATTCTTTTTTTTATAAAAATACAGACAATACACAAAAAAAGTCAAATTATTTTTTTTTCATAATGATCGATTTATTTCATTTCACGATTTGATTTATAGTCTGTGGTTGTTTGTTACAAACAGTGAACTTCCCTAAAAAGTGCCGCTTGTCAATAAAGTACATTATTATTGTAGTACATTAATCTGACAAAAAAAAACGGTAATTCATAGGCGTGATCTGTCAAAAAGAAAATAAAGGAATGGACAAAGTATAGTAATCTTTATTATCTATCTTAGTAATACGTAAAAATGAATAAAAACTTAGGGAAGTTAAGCTTGCATGTATTAGTGAAATAAATCGTAATCAAAACTTATTCAATCTAACATTATGCTCATTATGTGCCTCGGTTTCTTCATAGAGGGTAATATCGTGAATAGCTGCAATCATCAGATCATTACACGGCTACCCGAACATTACCAACCCTCTATTCCTACCCCTGGATCACATTTCCGTACCACGTCATTAGGGACTTTGAACAGATAGGTTATCATGTAACTGTGACCCTCTTAGATAATTATTATCAAACAATAACAATAATAATATAATCTAAACTGACTCTATCTATCTTTAGTGTTTATGCCGAGCTTACTAAAGCAGGTTTAGGTAAAATAATTAACAGCGGTTACAATGAACAGCGAAAATTTGCTGTCTCAGTCGCTCTCACTCGCTTTATGTACTAGTGACTGAGAGAGCGTATTTATACTGTTTACTTCAATCACCTAAAAATAGCTTAACCTTTTTAAATAGCATCGTATCATAAGTTATTCTTTTTTCGATATAACAACGCACCTGCAATTTTATTTCGATTATATAAAGCAATAGTTGTAATATTTAAATAATAGCATGACTTTGTGCTTGAAATGTTTACAATAAAATATCTTCAACTATTGCAATATTTGCAATCGATTTGGTATTATTTTAATTACAATATTTTCGTTTCTTAAATGTCACTTTGGTCTAGCTGTATAATTTGGGTATCGCTCACCACGAGGTTGCAGGTTCGATGCCCGGGTTGGCCAAAGTGTTATTTCGGATTTTATCGTCAGGAAATTCACCACACACTTCTGTTTAATATAGTTGTGATGTTATGTTATAATTTATTTATCAAAAGTTTTGATCCGCCGTTCTCACGTAAAAACTACCATAATATTATATCCAACATGTTTTGAATTATGTTTTGTCCTTCAAGATATTAATAATGCGTCTAATTAAATACATGAGTCATTATAATCTTTAACTACACTTATCTATCAGTTTCGTGTTAAATAATATTGTATGGTTTATGGTCGGTTGCTTTTAAACTCTTACCCGATTGCGAAAGAAACTCGATCAAAAAGGCACTATCAGGTGGACGAATAGATACTTTGCTACATTCGTCGTGAAAACAACATTATTTCTAAGAAACATTAATTCGGCTTAATTGTCTCTACAGCTGCTCCATGACTACCTACATTGGAAGCGCAATATACGTATCGACTTCAAATAAATAAATAAATATCACACAACGTCATCTAGTCCCAAACTAAGCAGAGTTTCTCCTATAGGTACTAGAAGATTCTTTTTTAGATAGAAACACCCAAACTAAGACAAACCTCCATGTTCATGCACACATAGGTAGATTTATCTTGAGCGGGACTCGAATTCGCAACCTCGCGCAATATACATAGCCACGACTTCAAATAAATAAATAAATGTCACACAATGACATCTAGTCCCAAACTAAGCAGAGTTTCTACTATAGGTACTAGAAGAACTGATTCTTTTTTAGATAGAAACACCCAGACCAAGACAAACCTCCATGATAGACACATATTTATCTTACATAGATTTACCTTGAGCGGGACTCGAACTCGCAACCTCTGCGTGGCAGGCAGTTACACTACCTACTCTACTATCCGGCCGTCTCTCAATGAAATAAAAAAGCATATACATTATATCTTGTTTTGTATTATAACTGTTATTTAGCTAATTGTCTGCACGTGTGGTGTAGTGGTTTAAGCGGTCGCCTCGCCGCTCTCCACTGCACTGATGTTGTGGGTTCGATCCCCACATGGGACAAATCTTTGTGTGATTCGCAAAGATTTGTTCTGAGACTGGGTGTGCTTGTGTGAGTTAATGTGTGTAGTTGGCTTTGTCATTGGGACCATTCGATAGTGTAATTGCTTCTGGCGTTTTATCTAATGTAAAAAAAAAAAAAAATATTTATTTATTTATGTCTGCTTGGTTGAACGAATTCTCATGAAGAAGAAGTTGGAATTGAAAATATATTTTACTGTTCAATACCCTATTTAAGGAGGTAGATTTACATAATAATGCATGATCACGTTTTTATTCCCGTTAGACTTTATTTAATCATGCGACGCGTAAGTTTTAAAGTTAATCTAGATTTACATAGACGATAGTATCACGCTACAACCCATGTAGTGGTAAATTCGTTGAATAAATAAAATAGCAGCAAACGCCACAGCAGAGTAAAAAAGATAGGGTAGCTGATCTTCATAATTGTGTAGATAAATCGGAGCGGAAGAGGTCAAACGGAAGCGGCTCCGTAAAGAGGCTGGCAAGCAATTAGGTTTCATAACTAAGACATTAAGTGGGGGTAGGGGATTCTTAAGGAGGAAAAATTGCTTGACTGTTTTCCATACAAAAGTTTTATGGGATTTTCTTGAATATTATATTTCTTTTATCTATTTGTATAGACAAATCATACCTAAAACACTAAAATGAATGTTTGTTGGCGTTGGATTATTTAATCGTTGTGTACGTCACTCGGGGAGGCTCCTAAACGAGCCAAGGCTCCTAAAGGCCACCACTTAAGGCTAAAACCTTAAGTGATGAACAAATCAAAATATTTGAGCACAATCTGCTTTTGTTGATTGTTGATGTCCTAAGGCTGTAGTTATCACTTATCATTAGACGAACTGCACGTTCGTTCGCTACATAAAATAAACAATGGACTCATTTTAAAATAAATAGGTCTAAATGATTATAATAGATTTCTTATTGGTTATTTTTATAGCATTTTGCTATGTTAGCTAATTATACTAAGAAACAGTTGAAAAATTATGGGACCGGCAGGATTTGAACCTGCGACGTTCTGCACACCGGGCAGTCGCTTTAACCAACCAGCTACGTTAATTCCCGTCAAAATTATAATAATAATCATGCAACGCGATAGTTTAAAAGTTAACAACCAGCTACGGTCGCCTCTTGTCAGGAACCTAAATTTCTCAACTGTATATTACGTCATTTCGTGACGTCACGTGTATCCATTAGTTCCTATCTTAACCTGCCTATCTTAAGCTGGTTGGTTTAAGCGACTGCCCGGTGTGCAGTAGGTCGCAGGTTTAAATCCTGCCTATCCCATAATAATTTTTGCAACTGTTTCTTAGAATAATAAAAGATTTCAAAATAAACCAAGTGATGTTACAAGAAATTTTGATGAGGCACTTATTCTAAAAACTCTTCCTTTCTTTCAACACGGAATTAAAACGTTGAATTTAAGAAAATCTAATAATACATATAAAAGTCATTATTATGCAATTTAAAACAATTATTTCAATACCGTATAAACTTTATAAGAGTTAAAATATAACCCAAAATCTTACATGTTTATACGAAGGTACTTTAAGTTTCTGCAAGGAGCAGGTAATGCTCTTAGTGTAACAAGCTTTTGGAGCTCCTTCATAACATAAGCTATCTGAATATACGAACAAACTTCCAAGTAAGTTCAACTTTCTTACAATATTTATTTTAATCTCGTACAGAATACCGTTTGAGTAAATATCTTTCCAAACATTTTTGTATTAGTTTAGTAATATGAAATGGGAATGCAATATGTACCTACTTATATGTTGATAAATCTTGGTTCTCTGAACCCATTCGCCATTTGTATCGGCTTCTAGTTTTACGGAATCAGCTTAATATTTGTATTTTACGAGGAGCAACTACTATTATATGTTAACTAGCCGATGCCTGAAACTTCACCCGTATGGAATTAGAAATTTTCATGCTTTTGCCTACAACGTACAATTTCCAATAATCTTTCGTTTTTCGACGCAAAACTTTGATATTAACAGTTCATCTCGGCAGTCGGTTTCCATTACAGCCCACAATTCATAGCTTTACTTCAAACAAAGAAAATTCAATTAAATTTTTATGAAAGGTTGGTCTCATTAATATGCAATCGCTCAACCTTAAAAAATAAAATTATGGTGCATCGTACGAACGAACGCTACACAAATGCATTCCCTGAGGAATCTCTTCAAAGCATGACAATGCATCCAATTAGTGTCCGTTGATATGACAGCGCTATTGTAGAAGCCCTTAACTACGCCCGAATACCAGATAATGGCCACTTAAAGCTACACATCTACTTAGAATGATTAAATCAGATCCGTGAATTAACCGTAGCTCTGCATCATGCTCATGTATATGAGTCGGTAGGTCCCATCCAACCATTCATGTTCTTAATTTATCGTAATTCTGTTGTATGTGTGTTGTTCATAGAAATGTATTATAAAAAGGCTGTTATAACATCGAAATTGATCCATTTGATTTTAAAAAGTCAACAATAGTGAAATGAAATGAAATGAAATACGTTTATTTGTCCGAATATGGGTATACAGAGATCATGTTTACATTATGCGTGCGAGCCATATTCTACCATTAATTGGCGTACAAATTTTTTATTTATAATTTGCACTGCGCTGTGCGATGATTGATCGACATCGATCAACGTCTGTCAATTTTGATGTAAAAACACCCTTAATGTGAGAAGAACAGCTCATTACCCATATTAACACTATAATTTCGAAACTTTACACTTTCATGGCTTAACCACTTAATCGATGTTAATGAAAATTGCAATAGAGATAGTTGAAGACATCAAAAAGGACATATGCGACTTTGTGTCGACGTAGAATCTGTGACCAAAACGTCTTAAAACAATAATCCACTTACATTATTCAATGATAATGTTTGAGTCGTAATCTTAAAACGCGTAATAAAACTCTACCATGATTGATGGGTCAAACGAGTATGACTTCATCTTTTATACTTTTGTCCTGATCCCAGCGGATATCAAGCTGAAAGATAAATTACTGTGTCTACGCGAATATCATCCGTAAAACTTGTACACTCAATCATAAAAGTCCCTCTTTTATTGTATTTCCCTAAATTATATTCCGGAATTGCCACAGAATTGTAATTCTCACCCGGAAATTGTACCAAAACGCAAATCGGGACTGTTTAGAGCAACCATTCCCAAAGTGTGCTCCCTGGAGCCTTGGGGCCTTGGAAGCCTTTTTAGAGGCCCCAACAATGAAACAAAACTCACTCCCTCCGTTACCGAGTCTCGGGCTCTTTGTAGGGACCCCTCCCCGCCAGCATTTAGAGCTGCGTCAAATATATTGCTCATCAAAAGGGTTCCATCACCTAAAAAGTTTAGGAATCTCTGTTTTTGAGCGTTTAGTTGTATAGCAACCTTTTTATTGAATTTGTTAGTAACGTGGAAATAAAGAGACACACTCAGAGACAGTAGCAGAGCACATGTGTCGTCTAATACACGTCACCAATTAGAGTGCTGCAGCTGAAATGAATTCAATTTGTCCGAAGTTCGCCACACGCACGCTACAACCCATTCTATATATTGTAGTGCATCATGCTTGTAGAAAAGAATGAACTGTAAAGTGTAATGAACTCGATTTTTAAGAATGAAAATGTCCAAAAATATTGTCCAAAAAGTTACTGTTCTTAAAATGAAACTTAAAACAAGTAACACTCCATCTATATGCTAGAATAATCTTCCACAAAACAAGCGTGTAAGTTTAAACCCTGAATTTACTGAGCCAGTAATTCGTTGGATGCAAAACATTTATACTATTGTAGCATTATTTGCAGTCGTTTGTACATGTTCTTGAACTGTAGATACCACAATTGACAATACATTTAAAATACTCCAGCGTTATGAAATTCCACTCGAAAATGAATTCATAACATGGATTAGTAAAGTACATGAAAATGTTCTATCGTAAAGTCGTGGAAATTCGTAATACCGTGGATATGCAAATAAGCGATTATGGAAGGTTCAATTACACAAGGAATTTAGGTACGCAAAAGTTACGTTGACCCGCCCCGACAGTAATAGCAGATTATCTGTAGAGGGCTTGGCCTGCCACTCCCACTTTACGACTGATGGGGAAATATCATGTTCAAGTTAATTCCCCTGAAACCGGCCAAAATGTGATAAAACAATGTGATAAATGTTCTTATCGAGATTTGAAGGCGTTTTATGTCCTGTTTTTATGACCTGATTACAAATTGTATAGTTCTCGTCACATTTATTTTTATTTGACGTATTAGGCCATTAAAGTCGTTGCTATGACTTAGAACATTATTTTATGACATATTTCTTCGATTCTGTATAAATCGTAATATTATTAAATGTCATTCAATGGTTGAAAAAGAGCCTAGAATGGTTACATAATACACGACATTAGTGAGCATGTATGACGATGTGTGTATAAATCATAGCATGCAGCGGTTCATTGTGTGCATGCATATCTACAACAATGTTAATTTGATCATCGAGGTAGCGGAGATAAAACTACTCCAGTAAAATTGTGATGAAAGATGATTAGTTCTGAAAAGGGCATAATGTAATAGAGGTTAGTGCCCTTAGCCACCAATCATGACTGGGCTAAGAGTACTCGTTTAGTCCAGTCACAGCCCTAATGGCATTCAAATGAGCTCTTAGCACTCTAACAACCTCTAACTGCAATACTTAGTTTAGTTAGAGTTTCGCATTTGCAGGTTTTGGGTAGTGTTTTGTTCGAGAAAGTGACCTCGCCTCGCCTTGAGGTGGTTTTATACCGGCGAAGCATGGCGTGGCAAAGCAGATCGGCAATTGAATTTTTTATCGCATAATTTCCATCCTCGCCCTGTTTAGCGCTGAGTTTTTATCCTGAAATTACGCCAAATGTTGTGTGCCTAAATTATCCAAGTTGGTGGGCAGACAAGTAACTAAATATATCATTTTAAAAACTATCTAATATAGTGAGTTCCTTAAAATACTTTTGTTTATGTTTCAGCGGTATAAAGTTTCCACTGAACACCAAAATTAATAGCAAAATGATTTGTCAAGTCAACCGCAAACACGCAAAACCCTGCAATAATTTGCAACAACATTATTTTTTGTAGTATTTATAGAGTGGTATCGTCATTCACCATGAATTTTATTGGTGCGTAACCTCATTAGTTGAACGAACTATAATTGACACACCGGCTGACCTGTCAATTAAACATGCTCATGGTCGCCATGTTGTCATTACTCGCTCTTTCTCTGAAACGCTTCGTCCATTTTATATAAAAGTTTTTAATTGAAATTTTCATTTTATTGCTCATAGGGTGTAGTTTTTACATGAATAAAATATAAAAAGAAATTGAATAAAATTGAAAAGTTGTTAATTACTTCCTTTTTGTTTGCGTGCGTTCAATAATTAAGTTGACTATGGGACAATTTTTCAATTATGTTCTTTACACGACAATTTCAAAATAAGTGTTATTTTTCGTTCATTTACTCGCAATTTTACGGGCAAAGGAATAACAATATAACATAACATCACGTCTTTTCGAAGATTGGTGTGTATTTATCATATTTTAACGGTGAAGGAAAACTTCGTGAGGAAACCTGCTTGCCTGAGGCCTAAAAAGTACCCGAGGGTGTGTGAAGTCTACAAATCCGCACTTGGCCACCGTGACCAAGACCTAACCCTTCTTATCATGAGAAGAGCCCTAAGCCCAGCAGTGGGACATGTATTAGATACAGGACTGCTCATATAGCTACTCTATGCTCCCGCCCTATTAGTTCCATTTCAAGGTCCTAAGCTCATCTCTTACTTAGAGCTCATTAGTGTAAGTGCCTTCTATTTAGTTGCAGACTAATGGGTGACCTCATTTGAGCTCATTCAGAAAAGCTTTGTCTCTTTTGTCGTTTATATTTTCTTTTTTTTCAAACTTCATATGTACTTTGTGGTTACGTTTTAGATACAATACAG
The DNA here is from genome assembly GCA_905147285.1 of Hypena proboscidalis. Classification (NCBI taxonomy): domain Eukaryota; kingdom Metazoa; phylum Arthropoda; class Insecta; order Lepidoptera; family Erebidae; genus Hypena; species Hypena proboscidalis. Next base: position 8,917,712 of record LR990132.1, read on the forward strand.
GTTGGCTCTCTTATATCCGTATTTATGAAACAACTTGTACTTATCACGGATCACGACCCCGGTCGAATTGAAAAATAAAACATACATTTTTTATCTTTGTATATCATTTGTATAGGTTATAAGCAGTAAATGTTACTATTAAACATGATATCTAAAATAAATAAAATGTTTTTTTTTTCAAATTTGGTGGCTGTTATGCTTGGTTCGTCTCCACATTGTTGTAATATTTGAATCTGTGACATTATAAGCGAATGCTCGCGGTTTAAGAGTACCTTTATGGATAATTTACACCATATAATCTTTCCTTATAGTATTATTTATTGTATATTTGTAAGTTGGTATAATAATATATATATTATAACATATTTATATATCTTATATAATATGTAATTTATTGATATAATATATTATATAATAATTCTTGTTAAATATGCAAATAATTTCTAGTAATCTAAGCAAAAAACTACCGCTTTATTTTCTCTTTCCAAAATGTCCATCATAAGGTTGCCTGGAAAAATCGCTTTAAGTGATAAGGCCTTTGTACATTTTTTTTTATTATTTTCTTTTTGCTATCTCTTAAGTTTTTCATGTGAAATTATGTACAAATAAAGTATTTTCTATCTTCTATCTATCTATCTATAATACATCTGAGATATAAAGGCGATAATTTTTGTCCAACGACATAAAAAAAACCTATTCCTCATCCCACAATAAAGTTAAAATCGTTGAAGCGAGAAATAAATCTTCAATGAAATTTACGGTCGCCGACCCAGACGTATATAACGTATCATCTTTTCTTAAAAGATAAAAATCTTATTGGACCGTAATCATTGTCAGAGTATGACTTCGAGGGTTCGTAGATCCTTATAGATGCAGTGAAGGGTGCCTTCAGTAAATACGTGACACGAATGAGACCGAACCCTGAACGTCGAGTTTCTTTAGAACGCTAACTTTACTAAGATATTTTTTTTTTTTTGTTAGGCTCATCCCCTTTCAGATGTACATAATAGTCGAAATTTGGTGTTATAACCCTCTGCCACACCCATCCAGGTAGTAAAGACGTGATGTTATGTTATGTTATGTTATGTTATATTGTTGGAAGAATTTAGCTTTTACACGTTTCTTTTATAATGTCGAGTAAACTCTGCCCCAATTTCACTAAACTTCTTAAGCTGCTGATTTCTTAAACCAATATTTCGATCTCTCTCTCTCGCAATTCATGTTAGAACGGGAGAGAGAGATCGAGAACTGTAGCTCAGCGTTTAAGTCAGTTCAACACTATGTTCGTTAAAACGGGGCTTAGCGTGATACTACACCACAATAAGACACAAGGATTTTTTTACTACACGTTTTTCTCAAATTGATTGCAACGACATAAATATATTTCGTTAATTATGTATTATAAAAGTTTTAATAATTAAGTAAATAACTAACAACAAAATTCCAATAGTAAAAATCTTTACATCTATAAATTTTATTGTATTAATGCATTGACATTAATTACTAAATGAGTTTTATATTACCACAAGTTTAAGTTAAAAACTGCTGGCATAATTACAAGTTACTTAAAAAAAAAGATACACAATCTCATTTGTTTTCGTACCTAACATAGTGCCTCGTCAATTACTTATTAAATTACGTCATACTAATACTTTACAATCAGTACAATATTATTCATAATATTCAATTACCTACATAAACAAAGTCATTACATTACATTATATTCACTGGTATATAAATTCACTGGCATATTTACATCAGAATGGTTCATTGAAAATGTTCTAACCAATTCAAAAAGTAGTTTTTCGCAACCATTAATTAAAGCAGTTTTATTTTCCTTTTTTTCTGTATGTAGTTTTTTGTGTTTCATTTTAGTTCCATAGTATTATAGTAAGGTTATGAGTGTATATAGTTAGATTATAGCAATGGTTTTAACATACCTGTGCAAAAAGAGCCGGCACAGAGCACCGCAAGCAAACACCACCGCATTTTGTCAGCCCACGAACTTACACTACACCATAGATAACTAGAACTTCAAGCTAAACTTTTTAATTTTCAGCTGTCAAACTTTTACGCGGAGGTTCGCTGAGGAAGGCTCGAAGCGGCAGACTACGACGGAACCCAACGTTGGACTACCGCGGTCATTGGGTAGAAACGAACTCCCAACCTTTTGACACGCATGCGCGAACTAATGACCTCTCTTCCATTAGAGTGATAAAATTGAAACGCATATCATAATAAGTATTATGTTTTAGGTATAGCGTATTTATTTTATTTGTTTATAAAATGGATTGTCAATGACAAAGAGCTTCTTTCTTAAGTCAACGAAATAATAAATTTGAAAAAGCTTTTAAATTTAAAACCTGGTCGGAACTTTGACTGCCTATTTTTTTTTTTATACTACGCCCACAGCGAACGAACGTGTAGTCCACCTGATGGTAAGTGGAGTACAGCCCATGGACATCAACAATCCACAAAAGCAGATTATAGATGCGTCGCTGCAGCTGAGGACTACGGTGGTTTGCCTCATTTGTTAGTATCCGTTTAATCTTTACAACTACGTCTGGTTTTTCTTATATGGATGGCACCTAATTTATTAAATCCTAATTTATAACCCCTATTTCAATATTATTAAGGGGAAACAATTGCTTGGCGGTTTTTCATACAAAAGTAATATGGGTTTAACTTTAATATTCTTAAGTTTGTATCTTAACTATTGACAAATCATATCTCAGCTAAAATGCATGTTTGTTGGCGTCCATATTTTAAAATTATTATTTTAAATTTTCAGTTTGTGTGTGTAACTCAATTAATAATTAGCAGCCCAAACTTTTTTTTTATGTTGGCAATTTCCTGACAGATAAAGGCAAAATAAAATTATTGCACAAACCTTCAGTAATCGCATACACAACCACTGGACCAATAAGGCAGTCAAATTAGCGACTGAGTTTCTTTGTATTTAACTTTGCATCAAATGTAAAAATTATCGTAAGGGGAGACGGTGAGCCCCTATCCCCTCATTTTTCGGTTGTATTAACACAGCATATTATACTTACGAAGTTCATGCTCCCACATATATTGAATAGTATGAAGTTTGCAAGTAGAAATTAGTTTGCCTTCTGTAACCTTCAGAGCAAGTTATCCCGAAAACTGTGCGTTGTAGGTCAAACTACAAGTACATAGCCCAAAGTTGATAAAACTTTGTTCAAAATAATTATAAGATTAACTACAGCTTATCTGTGTTAAGTCAATTTTAACAAATAACTTGATTATATGAGGATTTAATACTTAAACATAAAGCTAAAAAAAAAACTTATTGAAATAAATGTTTCATAACAAGCTGACGCTAGGACAGACGAGCGTTCGCTTGTAGCTGGGTCCACACCTTGCAAACGAAGGTCCACGAACGCGTTTGTTGGTTTCTGTTTGGAATAGTTTAGACAGCCAAGCGGATGAATTCAATATTTCGTTGGCGTTCGCCAGCAATCTAAAGCGTGGCAGTCATATCAAAGGATTCGTTAGCGTTCGCTAAACGCTCAGAAGTACCACGAACGCTCGTCAGACCTGAAGGCCGTTGGACACGTAATATACTCAAAATAGAATTTGCAGCGTTACAATTATAGGCAAATGCTCGCGGTATCCTTGAAAAACAATAAGACTACTGATGAGAGATAGTCTTTGAAAATTGTGTTTTGAGCTTCATTTAATTTTTGCTTTTATTAAATCTGTACTTATATAGGTAGCTCTAATAGTATCTATCCTAATAGTATCCTGTCCGAGACATAGCATCGAAACCGTTAGTGCTAAAAAGCTGAAATTTTGCATGGGTATGTATAATAGTCATGTCAAAAAAGTGGTAGGATATTTTTTATGTTAAGTGGTTTTTTTTTTGTCACGTACTCCGTAGTGTGAGGGGTCGTTAGATAGGTCTTAAGAACATAAAGGGTTTATAAAAACAGTTTTTTGATTAAGAGATCCATTTGCAAAATAATTTACTGCAAAACGCAATTTTTAGCTCGAAAAATCTTAAAAAAAACCTGGTGGAAGATTATGTAATAAACTTTCAAGAGCAACTACGTTAACTTAATTATTTCAAAAGTAATTGGGGTCTAAAGTGTAAAATGCAGTTACTTAGAATATTGTGTAAAAAAAAACTTTTCAAATAATGACTATAAATTATGATGTTGTTAATTTTTAATATTTTTTTGGTTTAAATCATTTATTCTCAAAAAGACAAAGCCACTTACATGAGAATATAATATAACATTAAGTAAATTAATTATTATGTACCGTCACCGAAAACAAAATTATATCTAAACTTATAATTATACATATACTAGCTGACCCGGCGAACTTCGTACCGCCTAACAGTCAATGAATGTCGTGTTACCTTTTAGCTGAACTAATTTAGGCTTTGATGAACGTAATACAATGATACAAAATAATATTAATATAGATAGAAACATAAATGTATTTTATTATGATGAATGATGATGAAAACATACAGAATGAGAATAAAAATTAAAAAAATAATAATAATTAAGTACTTCAAACTCATGTCAGAAAAAAATGATTGAAAACTATGTTGTACAGATTGGCATACACTCGGATTAATTCATTAATGGGATTTTCATTCAAGAACCTTGTAGTAAACGACATTCTTTGTTTTTTGGTCAGGCGCAAGAACAAATAGAGCGGATGGTTTGCCGACACGTGAACATGCCACGTACAATTGACCATGAGAAAAACATGCATTTTCTAGATTGAGGCCACAAATAGTCAAGGATTGGCCCTGTGATTTGTTGATCGTCATGGCGAAGGCAAGACGAAACGGGAATTGAATTCGTTTAAACTCAAAAGGCATATCCGTTAGGATCATCGGAAACTAAACGCGTTCCATTGCACAGTTTTGGTTGGTTTAAATTTCTAAGCATGATGACTACCGAGCCAACCTTAAGTTTTAAATTGTGCGGTGGTAAACCAGGCACATCCAAGGAGTTTTAAAATTCACTTGGATAATTAAGTAGTGGATTCTTCTTCGTTTGTTACACAGTCGATAGATTTGAATGAATACAGAGTACCTACGATTTGATTTTGTACTATAAAATTGAGGTCATCTACATCTTTATTTTTAGCGGCCAAAATTGCTCGCTCACTTAACCATTTAGTATTTTTGTGGTTAGCAATGATATCCGGGAATACTTTGTTGATAAGCTCGTCTTTTGATGATACGAAATTGAAAACACTTGGAAAAAATGAAATCAAACCTCGATTTGTCAACAGGAACACGGCCATTACCGATAGTCAGCAATTGCTTCGAGAAATCATAAGCAGATAGATCGTTCAACAATGCAACTCACATTTTTACAGACAGTTGAAGTTTCTTTACATATCGCCACAGATTTGATGCTTTGAGGCAAGCGTTTTTTTCGTCGGCAGCAGTAGATCTTGCAATGACTGGTAGTGTTTGTCGGAAATCGCCAGATAATAAAATCATTGCACCACTAAAACATCTCGAGGTCTAGTGCTTCCAATGCGCGTTTGTGTGTCATTGTGCGCCATTGTCCATTCGTCCCATATGATGATTTTTGATGCTACTAAAACTTTGGCCCTTGCGGAGTGTTTCGAAATGCTACATGTCAGTTGTTCAGTAGTTTGAAGGTTTAATGGCAATTTTAACGCTCAGTGAGCCGTACGGCATCCGTCTAACAATGTGGCCGATATTGCAGAAGAAGCAATTGCTACCGCAATTTCGGATCTCGCACGTACAGTGGTCAAAATCAATGACATGAGGAATGTCTGCCCAGTTCCACCGGGGGCATAAAAAAAAATAAGTCGCCATAATGGCAATTTCACTTTACCACTAAGGCAGCACAAACCAGGCGTTTCAACAGCAAACTTCAATGCTAAACAGTGCTGGCAAACAACGTCCATTGGACCAATGCAAACTAAACGATGCAAGCTGTAGTCGATGGTGCAATCATATAGAAACGCTGCTCGATTCAAATCAATACTGGAACCATTTCTTCTTGCACTTCGAAGATTATTCCTCTGTTCATCTGTACGATAAGCTCGACGATTTCTCGTTTCTAACCTAGCTGTTTCACGGGCTGCCTCTCTTTGCTCTTGTGTTTGAAAAGCACTAATTAATTTAACGCATTGCAATATCGGCATATAGTCATCATTGGTCCAATATCAAAATTTTCATCATCACTGTAGTTCGCAGTGGGATCATATTGGAATGCCAAGCGATTGTATGATGCCAAAGATCTTCGTGTGCTCACGCGTTGTCTCAATCGGGTTTCCAATTGTAATCTTAGGAAACGAATAACTTATTTTTTTTACTTTTTTTTTTCACAATTTCACAGTAAACACAATACCGGTTTGTCACATGAATTTAACTGAGCAGAAAACAATGAGTGGCTGTCAAACAATGTATCACGAACCGGCGCCATCTACTTAAAATATTGGTTTGTAGCACAGATATAGATCTACATAGATAACGCAAGTATCACGATTTGTATTGAAACCAAGCGTGCCCACTTTTTAATACCTTTTGTGACGTCACAGCCGAAATTCAGTGACGGGAAATCCAAACTGATTCAAAGACACCGATGCCGCCGATTCCAATCCGCCCAGTACGTTCAACTGGAGCCGTCTGCTATGATTTTCTCTGACAAAAGACGCGCGTGGACTGAAGTTAGATGCGACCAACCTCGACGCTTGGTCGGGGTTGAGACACGCGAAGTACATGCATCTGCGTTATCTATGTAGATCTATATCTGTGGTTTGTAGTGCATGCTATGTATCAGAGATGGCGCTGTATGTAAAAAAAGGTTTTTCCGCTTTTCTGTTGAAATTTTTATTGTTTTCCTAAATTTTCTTTGCTATAAACCTTACGGAGCCCGAGACCTTTCCAACGAATGCAAAACCGTGGAAATCGGTTCGTGCGTTCTGGAGTTATAGCGTCAGGAAGGAAAACCCGACTTATTTTTATATAGTAGATATACGTTTTAATTACAATAATATGTTTCTACTATATAATTAAACAATTTAGAACGAAAGCTACCGAATGGCTTTGCATTCTTTATATGGGAGGGTAAATTATTAAATGGTTAAATATAGATATTAAACCTGTTTTGAGTCCATAACTATGTTGTAACGGCTGACGAGGGAACCCTATTGCACGTGGTCCGACACGCACTTGTTTAAATAGTTGAGTAACTTTAGTCTGATTTATTCCATTTTAGTTACGGTGCTGTCAAATATTTTGTTTTTTTTATACTTTATCATATTTATGACTTTGATCTTTTTTTAATCAATTTCTTCTTAAGTTCAATATTTTACAAGTTTTCATAAATAAAAAATACTCATTCATTTAACTGTTTTATATTAACTACTTCTTTGTTTTTTTTATCTTTAATGACCAAAATGTATAAACAATTTATACAAATAAATAGTATTAGGTTAAACTGAATAGTTAAAAGAGATAAATTTAATGGCGAATATTTAATTCGTTAATATTTAATAATACCCTATGTAGTAATATTTAAATATGAATTTAAATTTTCTTAAATTATTATGATTATCTCATTTTTGAAAAGTATTCAACGGGCTTACGCATCGTTACTCAGTCCGTTGGCTAAGATTGAGACTCACGGTTCTTATTCTTTATGAAAATGCCAAACTTAATACTTCGTGTTACGATACAAACTTCTTAGTTTTCGAAACCTGACTATCATTTTCAAGACCTGATATTTTTTACTACTTCGTGTACAATAAAAATGATTGTAAAGTTGAGTTTTATCCCTTATCCCTCCGTCCCCGTTTCACCATCGGACTACCAGACAAACGGCACTCAGGCATCGCTTCACGGTAGATATTCCACCATTAGGCACTAATCGTTTTGCTTCTACATTTCTTATGCGAACTGCCAAAGAGTGGAACGCCTTGCCCGAGTCTGTATTTCCGCATGAGTACAACTTGGATCTCTTCAAAGCAAGAGTCAATAGGTATCTCATAGGTAAGCGTGCTCCACCGTAGACCACATCATCACTTACCATCAGGTGAGATCGTGGTCAAACGCGAGCCTATCCACCATAAAATAAAAAAAAAAGTTTATAAAGCAAATTTTAAAAGTACCTCTGAAAATGTCATGCTTTTGAACTGTTGTCCAGCTTTTTCCTCAGTGTGTATAAATGCAAACACTTAACAAACCTTTTTAACACGCTTATATTAGCTTCACCTGTATGTTTGTTTGTTTGTTTGTTTGTTTGTATGTAACCGACTCCTTTGGACTCGATTTTGACCCACTTTAAACGGACAGATTTAATTCAAACTTTCTACACTTGTAAAGAATCAGCGACAATATAATAATTTCATAAATTTATCTCATTATCCTGATTAGGATCGCCAGGATTAAAAAAAAACTAAAACTAAAAAGTGAAAAATAAATATAGTTTAAAAAAACTAAAAAAACACGCTTTTAAAGCACATCAAACTAAAAAGTGAAAAATAATTCTTATTATAACCTGAAAATAATAATAAACGAAAAATACTAGTACTATTGTGAAAAAAGCGTGGGGCGCTCTGTGCCATATTTTTCGTCTATCGTGCGACCCACGCTTTTTTTCACAATAGTACTAGTATTTTTCGTTTATTATTATTTTCAGGTTATAATAAGAATTATTTTTCACTTTTTAGTTTGATGTGCTTTAAAAGCGTGTTTTTTTAGTTTTTTTAAACTATATTTATTATCACATAGCTAAGATTCTGTGTTATCATCAATTGAAAAATAAGTACTAATAAATGTCCTTTAAAACAGCTGTGAAATAAAATATAATTGAAAAAGTGGTACATTGTTATTATTATTTACAATTGGTATAATTATGAATTTGATAAGCTTTTTATAACCATTTCCAAGATCTTGATTTCAACAATTTTACTCACAGTTTAGTAAGTTTTATGCCAAATTAACCATGAAGTCTGGACCACGACCTATATCAACAACATTTTATACATTTATGTACAGACGGCAACACATCAACCTTATACAATGCGAGACCATCTTATAACTAGAAATGTATGTATAGGTTTGCCGTACTATGTGAGGCCAGCTTACACTGGAAATGTATAGGTTGATCGGTAGCCGTGTGAACATAGATCAGCTCGTTTCACTTGGCACTGTCGTCCAGAATCAGGCAGGCCGACAACGATATGCTCTGCCAAGTAATTTTGGGTCAGCAAGTGAGTGGCCCTCATAACTTATATAACTTGGAAGAGACACAGTAACTGACTGCCAAGTTTCTTGCTATATGCGTCAGCCCCAGCCGAACTAACCTACAATTGGCACGTCCCTATTGCTCTATATATGAACAGCATGCTTTAATAAGAGCCTATTTACACGGTGTAAGTTTTGCAAGGTAATTTTTTGTCATCTCTGTAATTTTAAACGCATTAAACAAAGTTAGCAATAGAATAGCCACGGTTTTTATCATCATCATCAGCCCAGAGACGGCCACTATAGGACATAGGCCTTACCTATCGATTTCCACAGTGCGCGGTTTTTGGCCGACTGAAACCAACGACTCCCCGCGATCTTGACCAGATCGTCCGTCCATCTAGCGAGAGGCCGTCTCACACTGCGTTTGCCAGTTCGTGGCCGCTACGATTTTTATGGTGGCTTTTAATTGCGGTAATTTGATTGCTTACTTTGCAAAAGAATTGCCTTGAAAAATTTTCACCGAGTTATTGCACTATAAATAACGCACTTTTAAATTATTATTGAGAATACGGGTTACGCACCTTATTTTAGCCGGGATAGGCCGACTAGTTTCGTCGACTCGACGTCGCGCGACGTCTTGCACTGTGCGCCGCAGCGCGATTAATTGCCCAGTTGATGAATCTACGTACTAGATTCGAAACTAGTTGGCATATCCCAGCTGAAAAAATAACGTGAGTAACCCGAACTCTCAATAATAATGTCTTCACCTCAGTTCGGTTTTAATAATTCTCTTAAATTCTACAAAAATAATTCAGCGAATTAAGTTCACTCTACTTATAAGACAAAAATGTTATATTTTATGAAATAAAATTTCTTTGAAAGTTTTAAAAACCTCTATATTAAAATAAAAGCAAATATGAAAAGAAAAATACCTGTCATTGAGTCATCCTAATCGATAATGTTTTATCGTTTAATTGTTACTAGATAGACCGACGTTCCGATCGTTGAATTTTTTTAATCTCTTTGCCCCTGTTTTTTTTGAATGATAGAGAGGGAAATTGAATCCGGTTTTAGTGTTAACTGCGGTATAAAAAGTTTGATGAGGTAAATATTAATTGAAGCGGTCACCTCACCGCTTTCAACTGCGTTGTTGTTGTGGGTTCGATTCCCACACGGGACAAATCATTGTGTGATCCGCAAAGGTTTTTTTCTGACTGCGGGTTTGCTCTGTGTTGTGTTCCTAGTGAGGAGCGTTTTTTTAAAAGAAATAAATAAATTGAGCCCACATTACACCAAACGAATCATGTTTTGCCTTTGCAACGTACAAATATAAACATTCCAAATATGATAGAAGATACGAAGTCATTTTTTGTTTTTGTTTATCAATGGCTGAAGATCATATCAATTCATATTAGGTCAAGTGTACATTATATTAAAAAAATCTCCTCAATATCGCTGATGTCCTTGTAAAATCAGTGCAAAATATTGGTAATCGAAGATTGGCATCACGATTACGCCTTATCTTCTGCAATCGATTATTAATCGATACAAATCTTGTTATGGTATCGAGGAATAAAATCTCAAGGTCTTAATAGACTTCCCCTTGCAAAATTAACATCAAGATCTTTATTTATAATATCAAGGTAATCATTATCAGATAATGTACTATATCAGTAAGAGTAACTTTTTTGTATAAAAACAAACGGTTTTTTATATGGGTATCAGAAAAGGAAAAGTGTATCAATCAATATGATTAAGTTGGTTCTAGTTTTAGCTTTGGCTTTGGGTAAGTTTAATTTTCATAATTATGTATAGATAGTGAATTATTGCTCTGGCTTCTATTCTTAAGGTCCAATTTTACCGACCGAGTCACAATAGTTGAAATGGTGTGCATGAAAGGGGAGGCTCCCCGAGTGACGTACACAACAATTCCCTACGTCCGGCGCACCCTGGGCAATTCGCGAGTTCTTAAAAGCGAATTGGCTAATCCTTTCACCACGATGGCAAGTCAAAACCTTGACCACTTTACTGACTGTCCAAAATGCCCTACCACCTGCACAAGAGAGGCGCTTATGAACGTCGACAAGAGCGCCATAACAGTGGCCACTTATTGGACCAATAAAATTTGACTCAGCCATCGACACGACGAAGAAGAAGATAGTTGAAAGATAGAAAAACCATTTAGAAACGGTTAGATTTTTTTTAGCTTACTTTGTATAATTTTCTAAATGCTATAAAAATAATCAATAAGAAAAACCATTTGTTACTAAATATTATTAAAGCGGCCGTGGCGCAATGGATAAAGCCTCGGACTTGCGATCGAGAAGTCGCGGGTTTTAACCTTGGCCATTACGCGACGAACGTGAAACTTCTTCCTAACACAAGTGAATTCAAATTTGCTGCCACAAAAATACTAGTAAATTGTATTTCCAAATTACTGGTATATCAGTTATATTTAATTGCACATTATTATTTCTAGCCTGTCACGGATCAACAAACATCAATCCTGCCGTTTTGACCTCAACAGATTTGTGTACCTATGCCGTATTTACACCGTAAGTAACATTATAACTTATCAACATCGCTTATCAACTGTACTTAGCTAACATGAAGTTTCTACGTCCTGGCCAAGAGATCATAGACCTATGACATAGTCGCGCAATGGATAAAGCATTGCACTTACGATCGATAGGTCGTGGGTTCGAATCCTAGCCATTACACCACAGACGTGAACTTCCTTCTAACACAACGAATTAAGCTTAGCTGGAGAGGGTTACAAGAATACAAGTTATTTGCAAATATGTTTTTTTTGTTACTAGTAAGCTTTATATAAAGCCTTATAAAAAATACAAATGCGAATGAGTGAAAATGTCTAGCTTAGATCTAAAGAGCGTACTTTGAAATAGCTTAAATTGCTTAGACTTACCTTTAACAATAACACAGCTTATATCATCTTTTCACGTGTAAGTATGCTCTGTTGATGTTAGTCTAAATGTCTGGGTGTTTGTTTGTTGGCTTCAAAAACTACCGAAGATATGCAAATGCAAATGCAGTTTGGCCATGTAGCTTGCAAATGTTTGCACCGTACTAAGTAAGCATCTAATCTAAATATAAAAATTCAATTTTAAATTCTTTTGTTGTTTCCTTACAGGAGTAGACCGCTAATAGGAACACCTGTTCTTGCAAATGCGGATTCCATAAAAGCTTCGGGTATTTCATCTGCCTTAACTACAGTTATTATAGTTCATGGACATCGAGGAAGTGGACTCACAACCCTTAACCCTATGGTTAAAACTGGTATGTTTAAAATCTGTTTGTTTGTTTGTTACTCTTTCACGCAATAATGCAGGGTGGAATTTGATAAAATTTGACGCACGGGATTTATCGAATTACCACGCGTTTGAAGGCGTAAATGGACGCTTTTTCTACTTCGTCTCTGATAAATTGTCGTAAGAATCAATTCTGAAGTAAAATTAAACTTTTTTAATACTGGTTTTTTGCTTCCTTTCAGCAATTCTAAGGGCAGAAGATGCAAATGTGATAGTGATGGATTGGTCACTGCAAGCATCTCTCAGTTACTCCGTTGCCATGAATGCCTTACCCTTGGTGTCTGCTAGCTTGGTCAAATTAATAACTGAACTTATCAGTACTGAAGAAGATACCACTGGCGAAAATCCATCATCAACTACATCAACCACTTCAACAACAACCGCTGACCCAAATGCAACACCAACTACATATGCTAGTTTGGATAAAATTCATATAGTAGGCTTCGGTCTTGGTGCTCACCTCGCTGGTATGGCTAGTCGATCGCTGGAGGCAGGAATTATTGCAAGAATTACTGGTATGTTTAACATCAAGGTTCACTGTATTCCATAAACTTAATCACGCTCAATCTCATGTGTGGATATTTCATGGTTACTTTTGTTCACGCTGGCACATAAAAAAGTTAATAAATTTCGAGTCTAGCATCATACGAATGCATGGTTGAATTGGCAAAGAACCAGGGACCCAGGGAGTGCAGGTTTGAAGCCTGCTGGATTTCTAAATTTTCAACTTTAATATTATATAAAATACTTTTGTAACATTATCTTTAATAAGATATGTGAAATTCTCTCCAATGTTTTGCAAAATATTAATGTAACAAAATAATTCCTTCTTCTTCTCTGCTCCTAACACGACTCTGATCTTGTTCATTGAATATTTCTTTTGCCGTCACTTCAATTCTTTTTTAGAATGTTTTCCCTACGGCAATCAGGATGTGCGCCACCCGAGAAACGATTAAGTTTAAGACTTTTCGCAAAGAAGATTTCAATAGCAGCACTGAGTTACAACTATACCCGGTAAATGGCGATAGGCTCACACCCTATCACATGGGAATACAATATAACAAGTGAAATTTGGTTGTAATAGGTACACCTATATCGACCTCTCGCTGCCGGCTGTGGTCGCGGCAATGAGCAGCGCGAGGTCGTGGGATGCGGTCGCATCCTTCTGTGAGGACGTCATCTCGCAGAAGGAGGCGGCGGAGCGGATCAGGGAGGACTCACTCCTGGCTGATCCGCTCCGCCGCCGGCGAGCTGGGCGGCGAAGGCGCGCGTACGCCGCGAGCCTAATGCCGCCCTAAGCGAGGCCGCGGGCGGTGGAGGGGGTTTTCCGCCGCCCGCTGATGCCTTCCGCGACGGAGTGACGCCCTGGGTGTGCCCGGGGCGTCGCTACGAGAGTAGGACTGAGTAGAGTCGGGTGCCCGGTCAGAGGTCGAACTGGGCACGGTCGCCGCGGCGAGCCCTGTGGATATAATATCGATCCGGGGCTCGCCGACCAACATCTTTCGGCGACGAGGGCACACCGCGGGGTTTTAGTGGGTATTCTGTGCCGTTTAACATCGTAGGCACGGGAGTCCCACATAGCCACTCTGCCCGTCCCCCCACGGGTGGGGTGGTATGCGTAAAAGCATTTCCCCGCGAAAAAAAAAAAAAAAAAAAAAGTTACACCTATATAGCCACCCTTTTAAGTTATATAGGCGTGGTATTTTGTAATTAATAATTTTAACTTTTGGGATTTGTATATATTATAATAATATATTGTAGAAACGATCTTAATGTCGAGCAAAAAAGGTATTAATGCCTTTAAAAATATTTACGCGAGTAAGACGTGTCTAAAATATATAATCATGTTATTTTATGTTAAATATGCGGTATTTAATATTTTCTTATTTTTCAGGCTTGGACCCATCAGGCAGTGGTTGGGGCGAACGTTCTGGACGTCTTAACATCCTGGACGCCAGTTATGTTGAAGTAATTCATACAGATGGCGGTGGTATCTTCTCTAACGGCATAGGAGTTCCTCTTGGACACGTAGACTTCTTTGCCAATGGGGGTAGCAGCCAGCCTGGATGTGCTTCTCATACGTGCTGTCATAATCGAGCTTATGAGCTGTTTGCTGCTTCGATGAGCAATCCAAACCTTGAAGGCTTGCCATGCTCGTCAATGCGGCAACTGAACCTCAACATGTGCAGAGGACTACCGTTGAAGATGGGTAACAATGAATTGAGTAAAATTGGGTAAGTACAACAAAAATTACAAAGCAATGGTTTGCCTAGATTGCTTTTACTATTCGACTTAGGAAGATTTACGGTATAATAAGTTTTTTTTCATACAACACCGATCAATGAAGCTAATTAGTATAAAGGCTTACATAACATAACATCATGCCCTGAAGGGTGTTATAGAGGTGTACAACACCCACATTTCACCTGTTATGTTTAGGTTTCTTGGGATGGGGGTGAGCCTATCGCCATCCACCGGGCACAATTCCAACTCCATGCTGCTATTGTGAATTATTTGCCCGACCCGGGAATCGAACCCGAGACCTCGCGGGGAAAGGCGCATACGCTTACCATCGAGGCATCGAGGCATTATGCAGCCTTAATTAGTCTTAATCGATCAAAAGACTATGATGATATTCCTTCTGTACTAAAAATGTCTAGTTATAAGCTATCCACCAAACCCAGAGATGGAAAACCTTTGTCACAGATGGTACGCGTTATAAAGAGGGTAATTTTTTAACACGCTTATATTAGCTTCACCTGTATGTATGTATGTATGTATGTATGTAACCGACTCCTTTGGACTCGATTTTGACCCACTTTAAACGAACAGATTTCATTAAAACTTTGCACACCTGTCAAAGATCGATGACAATGCAATCATTCGATAGAAATATTAAAAAATAAATAAATGAAACGCTCGTATAAATAAACCAAACTCAAAAGTAGAGAATAAATAATAGTTTAAAAAAAAACTAAACAACACGCTTTTAAAGTACTTCTAACTAAAAAGTGAAACATAATATTATTTATCTACACCCATGCTATAAATCCTCTATAAACGTTCTTGAAACAGTTAGCTAATTGCCAACATTAAGACAGCTAGTGTCATAATAACCATTATAACACCCAAACGGGTGTTATAATGTTGTACTGAAATTCATTATGCAACTCCTTTTTTACTCATCGAACAGCCACATTCTCATGGCATCTTTATGAATTTCAAAAAAAGAACATGTCATGCACGCGCGTTTCACTACCACAGCGCCGTAATTTAAATAAAATCTTATGCGAATTTTTTGAATTGACGTCGTATCCCGCCATTTTTGGTCAATAATAGTATTGAAAAATACTTTTTAATTATTGTACGATCCAAAATGTAAATAATTATTACAATAAATAATTATATTATTACCTATACATAGTTTTTTTGTATTAGATACTCACTAATTAAACTTTCCATGAATTTACATAGAGTTCTTACAACACTGTACCCTAATACCCTATGGTTTCATAACATTTATAGAGGATTCATATCATGGGTGTAGATAAAGTCTTGTATGCAACTGTTATGATTAGGTATTAAAACACTCGTGTTTTAATACCCCTCATTATAGAACAGTTGCATAAATAACTATTATTCAATCATTAAATAGTTTAGTTTAGTATTTGATGTGTTTAGTATCTTTATATTTTTTTTTCAGATGGGGCAAGTACCGCATCAACACAAGACGAAACTGGCCGTTTTAAACTGTATTCGATATTATATAATAATTAAGTTACCTATTTTACATAAAATTAAAATAAGATTTTTTTATTGCTAGTTATTACTAAAAAAATAGTCAATTTTGTTATAACTGAATGAGCTAAATTAATGGACCAAAAATTGTAAACGATACGAAATAATTTCTTCCATATTAATATAATTGGTCCGACTTAAGCTTGCAATTGGCAGCAAACGTCAGCGTCATGGGCGCACAGACGTTTGCGCGCGCATTTTTTTCTATTGTTAACATACGTCGAGCGTTAACGCTGATGCTTGCTTCCAACTGCAACCTTTAATCAATCAACAGAAGAAATAATGGGTACCATGAGTGGCTTAAGAACATAAATTAAAAATAATCGCAAAGAAACAAAAAACAACTAGTGTTTTTACTACAGGTTGTTAATTTCCTAATATAACAACAAATCTTTTAACAATTCGATAAAAATATAAATCAAACGTTACAGAAACTGATAATAAATCTGCTACAGATTTAATTAATATCCGAAATATCCTTTAACATTTCTTCAGATGTTTCAGAACTCGTATTTGTTAAATTTAATTGATAGACGAAATATTAATTTAATAAAGTTCAATTAGCGCCAAACTTCAACGATTCGACGGAAAGGAAATATCAGGATATACATTTAATATTTTTAAATTAAATAACACTAAAATAGCGATGACTTCGCAGTTTGCTACTACATATTTTAGACGCAATAAGATAATATTATCTTACTATTTACTTGGTCGTTTTAAAATTACCAATTATCTCTTAGGCCAATTTTTTACTGACTTCAAAAAGGAGGTTATCAATTTAATTATATATATATATATTTTTTTTATGTTTGTTCCGCGATTACTTTTTTTCTGAAAGGGTATATGATGATGGGATCCTAGAGAAATCTAAGGCAACCTTCAAATTGTAAAGGCTTCTATATTGTTTTTCATGTGTTAGAAACTAAAGCTACTCAAATAATTGCACCTAGAAGTCAGCATTTAATGTTGCTGAGCGGTACAACTCTTCAACGGTTAGGAGTACTGGAATAATTCTTTAAATAGTTAATAATTACTATGAAATACATTATTATATAGAATTCAGACAATTCGTGGCAATAAATGGAACAAGCGGCAAGAAAAAGATTTTCAATACAGATGCTATGAGTAATAGTGAGAAAAATACTGTTTTACGACAATAATGGACCAAAGAGGTTCTGTTTCTTAAAAAGTACTACTTAGTACTCAAATCTGATAATCATTTACGACGAATTATAATATGAACGTGTACGTAAAGAGATGCTTCAATAAAGTATTTAAATGTATCTTTCTTCCCATATAAATAAAACTTATATTTAGGTTGGTATCAATATTAATTTTAATAGCATTGATGAAAATGTTCTTTATTAATTGATAAAAAAGTAACAAAACACATGAAAAACCCTGTAAAGAATGATCGAACAAGAATTTTCATGACTAAAAGTTTATTTCATTTATAAACGCACAAAGTTCCTTTCACATCATAAACGCACCACAACTTTGGTATTGTATTACCAACTTGCAATACAATTTTCAACTCTCCGTTTAACCCTGAACTTAACAAAGGCATCCGTAATAACTTTGAACACTTTTACATTTCATTTTAAAGCATTATGGGACTCCGCTAAGACGCTGAAAACTTTTAATTTAATCAAACTTGTAGCGATTGTTTTATTTGTAATAAGCTAACTGACGAGTAAGCTGGTAGGAATGTAGGATTTTCAAGGCAAGTATAACATAACGCCTATGCTACCTAAAACGTGGCAGAGGTATTACAATACCTTCTTTTATACTGTGAAATACCTAACACATACCACTGATCCGGACTGAGTCAGTGGTTATGTCCGAATTGCACGAAATAAAACCCAGTGTGTTCTGTCTACAAGACTTTGCCATGATGTCCGGTATCGCTCGCGCATAGACGCTGAAAAGAGGTGTACAACACCCACACTTCACCAGTTATAGGTCCTATGGGATAGCGGGTGAGCCATCGCCATACACCGGGCACAATTCCAACTCCGTGCTGCTATTGTGAATTTTCTGAGAGAAAGTTCATAAATATTCTTTCACTTTGCCCGTCCCAGGAATCGAACCCGAGATATACCTAGCGGTGAGAGGTGCATACGCTACCGAGGCAAAATTTGTTCTTAATGCTATACTTCGAATATTAAATGAACAGTTCGGTGTTTGTTTTGGGTTTGCAAGCACTTCCTTGGTTAAGTTACGTACTTGATGTACGACTTTCATTTTGCAGTGTTGAAAGTAAGTTTCAGATATAATTTAAATCAAATCAAATCATTTATTTTGCAAGAATGTAGTACAAATACAGGTGTTAGTAATTAAACAATGTTTTAATACATTCTACCATAACAATGGCGTGCAAAAAAATAAAAATATAAGGAGTCATGCAGTAGAAATTCAACTTTCTTAGATTAAATTTTAACAATAATTATTATAATATTAATTTCATTCTCAATTCAATTATTCATTATTACATAATTATTAATATCATTCTTTTTATGTCATATAATCTATAATACAGTAAAAACATTTTTCTAATAACCATTTACTTAATTTATTTTCAAACATTGGTAAAGTAATTAATTCTCTCTCTATCTCTACTCAACACTGAGGAAGATGTAGTTTGTACTTATAGTCCTTACTTTACTCGATTTTACAACTACGATTAGTAGAATGTTAAAAGTAAAATAATCTTTTTTTATGCCAAATGTAAATAATGACAAATGTAAATTAATGAAAATTCATATTTGTGCGCGAAAAATTACTTAAGTGTAAACTCAAACGCCATGTTTTCATACTAACATAATATGAGTTTAACTTGTTTGTTCGTGGCCATTCCAAAACTCTTTTTATCATTAATTAAGTTATATGCAAACTAAAAAAATTTGAACAGTTTGAAAAATTGGCCGCGTACAAACATGCATTTTTGTTTTAGATATGATTTGTCTATAATAATAGATTAAAACTTATTAATATTAAAGTTAAACCCATATTATTT
Source organism: Hypena proboscidalis (assembly GCA_905147285.1). Taxonomy (NCBI): domain Eukaryota; kingdom Metazoa; phylum Arthropoda; class Insecta; order Lepidoptera; family Erebidae; genus Hypena; species Hypena proboscidalis. Next base: position 8,937,081 of record LR990132.1, read on the forward strand.
TGGTATGGAACAGCCAAGTCTTTTTTTAAATTATACTTTCTTGGACAAAATGCGACTAAATTGTTTTCCAAATGCTAATGCAACTACGGAATAATGTCTTCTTACAACTATCTCACACTCAATTATCAGTTAACGTAACAACGATTTTACAATTCAAGCTATTTAAATATCATAAGTAAAATCCACATAAATGATAAGTACACACACTACACACACTACACACACACACATCCATACAACGCACGCACACACGCACGCGCAAACACACACACACACACACACACACAAACACACACACACGCATACTCACATACAACGCAAATGTTTTACTATATGTTTTAAATGACTTTTGTGTCTAGTTTATAAATATATTGTTACTTTTGTTTAATTTCTGTATAGACACTATTAATAACCACGATACAGGCTTTGCCTAGTGTGGTTATAACTGTTATATCTTTTTATGTACTTGTGGACTGTAATAAAGATTATTCTCATAATTATTCTTATTCTTAAGTATCAATCTTCACTATGTTGTCTTTCGTGATTCAAGTCAAATTTCTCAAAAACAAACAAAGAAAGTATTCAAAGGGCATAAAAACAACATCTCTATACAAAAACCGGAGAAGTGTTTACAAATACCGTCTCGTATAAAGCTAATCCTAGAGGATAAGTTTACTCGCTTAACGAGGCTTCCTACTTATTTCACTTAATGCTTCTTAGCGAGTCACTGAACCATAAAAGTGGAAACTCTAGACTCTATAGAACACTATCCAGCTGAACTCAACTGTTATTTTTCCTATACAGTAGATGGATTTCCTTTAAGACAAAAAGCTTCGACGACTTACGTAGCTCTACCTTGTTATACAGGTTGCATGTGATATAGAAACATTTATTGAAACGATTTAATCTGGACGTCATTAGTGGTAATTACCGGACAAATTGAATGATATTAGATATTACGGGATATTTACTGTGTATTTTTTTGTTGCAAGTTTGTCGATATTTTGTAGCTGTTGGTAAATATACCGTGATATCTAATATTTCGTAAGAAAATGTTTAGTCTCAAATCATAAATTGAATGATGTCAGTTTTTAATTTGGATGGAAGTTGAGTAATTTCTGGTTTTTTAAAATCGGTGAAAATTAACACCGACTAGGGCTAGAAATAGTGGTACCCATAAAAATCACTATGTCACATCCATAAGTGCCAGTGAGTGTAATATTTTACTTTAATATAAATGAACAGGTGATTATGTTGATTTGTTTAATCACACTTTGGAACTATGGCATAACTTTTAAGAATTTTTATGGCAAGTGCAATTTTAACATCAACAAGTTTGTGCCCTGTGACCATGTACTACAAATAGTGTTTTAAAGTTCACAAAGAGCTTGAAAAATAACAAAAACTTGTTCAACGTGTAAAACCACGTCCTTTTATAATCACATGAACGTGCTTCACATATTCCTGGGAGTACAGCTAGGAATTAAGAAAGTTCACGCGAAAAATAAAGTAGAAGTAACACGGTAGCCGACGTTTCTGGGGTTGAAGATTAGTGTGATTTTGTTATCTTTATATATCATAGCTTCATAATATATATTTTTTATCATAGTAAATTAAAATTATTTTATACTATATATATCATAATATATAAAAAAAAAGTATTTGTACAAGTTAATAAAAAATAACTAATAACTATTTACAAATAATATTTTTTGCTTCTATATTTATAGCGCACCATCAGGTATAGTTTATGCAATTTAGGAAGGCAGTTGGGCTTTATCTGTGCTTAATTTGAATCTAAACACGTGTTTGCATGTGAGACTGAATAAAACGAAAGAACGACGACGTGCAGCCGAGAGTGATGATTCAGTCGAATACGCATACTATTGCGTTGTGAAAAAACAATTGAGCTACAAGTAAAGCCATCAATTTCACCATTTCCAACACCAATTTCAGTCAAACTGCTTTCGTGAAATGTGTGCACGGTTGGCGTAGAGATTAAAGTGGACGCCTCACCGCTTTCAACTGCGCTGGTGTTGTAGGTTCGATCCCCACTCAGGACAATTTTTCGTGTGATTCGCAAAGAGTTGTTCTAACTCTTGGTGTGCTCTGTATGTGTGAAATGTATGTTTGTAAACACCCCCGCGACACAGGAATTATTCCTAGTGCGGGCGTCGTTTTTCTTAATAAAAAAATAAATAAAAATGCAACAACTACACTTGTTTTTTTAGGCTAGATGAAACCAAGACACGCTCGTTTTAAGCGGCGGTAGTGTGTAAGAATTGCCGATCATGTTTTTCCCGAATCCTATTTTTATTATATGCTATAATATGCCATCACCACCCTCTATGCTATGCCATATAATACTGGACGCCAGCTTGCATACACTGCCAACACTTATGTTCATAAAGTCAATTCGTTTGTAGTGTATTCCCATTGAAGTTCATTGCACGGGTCGTTTACTACGTCGACTAGATGGACAGTGCAGACAGCCTGATTCTGGATGAAAATATATGCAAAATCTTTTTTTATATCAACGAACGTGCAAGTGTGAATAAAATTTAAAAAGTATGAGTTGAATTTCTACCACTAAACAAAATTGTATTTAATTTTTTATTTCTCAAAACATTAAATAGTACAATTTATATTAAAAATTTACATTTATCATTAAAAAGTAAGTAGTAATTTTTCAACTTTAATATTATATAAAAATAAATGCATTGCAAAGCTAAAATTTGCTTTAAAAGATTACAAGTATTAAATAGTACACTGAGGGTACACTATTATTAGCTTGCGTCCGCTTTGTTCATAAAAAGAAGCATATCATATAGGCTTAAAAGCGTAACAGACAGATAGATAAAGTATTTTTCAAATTAATATTAGTTATTAGGATTATGATAAATTTGTGATATTAAAAAGTCAATTACAAAATAGATTTAATAGCTATTTCAGTGCAAGTAGGATCATAACACGATGATAACGATTCTACAACATATAAAATTAATTGACATAGTGTGACATATACTAATCTTCCTTGTTATAATTTTTAAACAGATATACATAAGACTTTTTAAGTGGCTATAAAGTAGCTAAAATTAGTTCAAACTAATTAACTTTAACTGCCAATAGGCATATAGACTCGCAGACTCAATAATCTATAATATAACACAACATGGCATGTTAAGAGAAGTCACACAGAATCAGTACACAGCATAATTGAACTCGTTAGGTGAGCGGCAACAGCCAGCGCGGTGTGCCATTGCTATTTTATTTACGTAGGTACAGTTCAGTGTGAGTGTTATCCTTTCGAGATTGAGTTGTTTCAAGACAAGAGTATAGCAGAATAATTCTCGTCTGTAGTAAAATACGGTTATTCTGCGTCACTGCAGTATTGGTCGATTGACTGTAGTGAGTCAAGTATTCAAGAATTCAAGTCTTTATTGCACTCCACAATGTTAAAAATGGTCTTATAAATAGGTACAGTGTCAATTATGGACCCTGAAGTGCACGTCTTTAGTCTTTAGTTTCTAGCATAGAGTACCTCTAGACCTGTCTCGGGAAAAAGTTGTTTAGGCTTTTCTTTTAGGATACTTTCAGTGGTACCTAGAAGTCTGGAACAATTAGGACCTGAAACATTACTAATGAAATGTAGGTAACTGGTGCTTACCCACATCTGCTTTATATACTTGTTCGATGTTACGGTAAAAAATCCGGCCAAATGCGTGTTGGGCCACGCGCAATAGGGTTCCGTGGACAGTCGTGACAACATAATTATGAACTCAAAACAGGTTTAATATCTAAACTGAACATTAACATCTACATACAAGTCATGTTTTTAAAAGTTTTTGAATTTTCTACAAAAAATTCTAAGTTTTACACTTTCGAGACCAATTAAGTTAAGTTTCATGTTTTTTTTAATTAATACGGTTACAACGCTATGCCTCTGACACATAGACAGACGAACATGACGAAACTATAAGGATTCCTTGTAGGTACTACAGAACTTTAGTAAGAGGTTTTTAAGAAACGGAGCACATGGCGTTCTATGGTCACTGCCTACCCCCATAGGGTAAAGGCGTAATATTATGTATGCATGTAAAAAGATATCGCTTACAATTTCAAGAATAATGGGCATAAACGTACCAGTCGTATGGACCCCGCCTTTTATGTCCATTTAGTACCAATGCTAAACAGTTCCTCGTAGAATATTCTCCAGTTCGTAACAACGGTCAGCACGAGCACAACTATACAACTGCAAACTATTTGGGGACTGCAGCACATTGCACTAGTTCTTGAACACTTGCATTGCTATTTACTTAAGGGAGAATTCATACCGTACGTTGTTTATTAAGTGTCAATTTCTACGTCAGTATAATATATATAGATTCCATAGAAATCTTAATAACTAGTCAATAGAAATGCTATCGACTATCTTTTAACACTGGGACGCATGTCGCCGTTTTTCAAATACCACTTTTTGTATTCCTGCAAACAAAATTATTCTTTTTGGCGATGACATTAAGACGACAATTCCTCAACTCGCACTTGTGTTCGATTAGACTCATGCGCTTGTATTCCTGCAAACAAAATTATTCTTTTTGCGATGACATTAAGACGACAATCCCTCAACTCGCACTTGTGTTTGACTAGACAGATGCGCGGCGACAAGGTCACGCGTCTTTGACATTTCTATTGCCTTATTATTAAGATTTCTATGATAGATTCACATAAAAAAAAATTGCTTGATAGAATAACAAACATTTAATTTTATCCTCTAAATTTAATATCCGCATTTATATTGCATTTATATTAATATAACAAACCTACCCGAAATCTTTTTGAAATGAAGTATCTTTATGATTAACTAGCTAACTTATTTTAGACTGTAGTGTTTGTGATAAATTATTCTCGTTTTTCTCAGTAACTCGTAGAGCATTACCTCGCACTGCGTTGTGGTTCTGGGCGGCAGTCGCTCCACGTAAAGTTATGATATTCACCTAAATCCGTAAGACAAGAAGCCGACCCCATTGTAATTGAAAAAAGGCTTGGCAGATTTATTGTTTTATGATTCATTTATGAACTTCAGATCTATTGAGGATGTTATAAAAGTCTACCAACATCATCATCATTCAATGCAACACCATTCAAATATTGTCAGGAAATAAATCTTGTTCAGCTACAAGGTCAGAATTGTGGATCCACCCTTTAAGCATTTATGTACTTAGCACACTTAGAGAGAAATTAAACTTTAGAGGGAAGTTCTGTGGCTGTGGTTACTATCGCTTTAATATCATTCACCTTTCAAAGAGAGGGTTAAATTGAGAGGTAACGTAATTTAATTGTCTTTAGGATCCTTCCTACTTACATGATGCGGGTACTGTTTGATCAACCTATATTAAGGACCTGTTTCTGAGGTTTCGTATAGATCTTATCCAACCCATAAGTATAACATGACTGATTTTAAAATGACACAAGTTAAACTTGAAGAAAGGACATAGTTATCACTTTCATTTATGTGTGTTATAATTATGCTAATCCTGACAATAAGGTTTATTTATTAGCTGTGAAATTGGAGCTAAATCATTTAGTATGAAGAATACGCGAGTATTATAATTAATCTCATTAAAGCAAACCGTTTGACGTTTATAAATAAGGGAGGATCATGCCCATCTGTCGGATATGAATTATACTGTATTGAATAATTCCACTATTTTCCATATATTTCATTGTTATTTACATAAACCACTTCCTTTTCCAATAGATCATACATGTGAATGAACGTCAATAAAACATTAAAACACTAATAAAAGTCATAAAACACATTAATTTAATCACCATTCACCAAGATGAGATACACACTAACAGAGCCGATTTAATTAAATCAAGAGTAATATTACAAGAGCGTGAATTGCTGAAACACAAAGCATTTGAAATGTTATTGCTACAGCAATTTAATTCAATTATTAATGCTTGAATAATGAATTCCATAAGTTACCGAAAACTGCTTATCCGTTCAATCCTAAGCAACATTTAGCGGTTATTTTAGCACATTCCATTTTAGCTTAGTTTTTGCTCTTTTGGATCGGTTATTAAAATTTTATACTTTGCATCACATCTGTGTCAATTTTGTTACTTTTTGACAAATATTTAAAAAAATCAGGCATTCATTATAATTCTTACTAAATATTAGATTTAACGGCATATTTGCCAAGTAGGTACCTATATTTGTGCGTGAACAAAGAGATCGCAACATCACAGAAATATCGAAATAACTCGCTACAACAAATAAACGTGGTAAATATCCCGTTATATCTAATATTTAGTAAGAAAATAACCATGTTTAGACTCAAAACAATATAAAATTTTATAACTTGCATTTTTTTTACTAGTGTCCTATTGTTTGGGATCCTCATTAGTATTTTGACGTAAAGTTAGCATATTTAATACTCACGATAACGTTTTTTATTAATTCTAAATCAGTCTTGTAAATAGTGAGATCAGAGATAACAAAAATTTTAAAAAAATTGTACTTAAAATTGCCACCTCGCTGTTACTCGTCAGATCGAGACTATAATACCACAAATGACACTATTCAACAGTGTCATTTATGGCCTAAATCATTCCAGACAAAATTTTCATGAATTTTTTTTATAAAATAACCATTATGTTGTTTTATTCGTATTTGTGCGACTCAGTATTACACCATGAAATAATAACTGCGTCGTAAATCCTTTCACAACATTAAAATAACCAAGTACAATAAATTACGAAAACAGTCAAACACAGAGGCGCCATAAATTACACTTCAAACGCAAATGGAACGTCAATCACTGACAAAATCAAAGCGAACCTTTGTTGACAATGGACTAAAGAACGTACCCTTCCGCCTCGATGACATTTTTGGCAGTTGTAGAATCGAACCAGTAACGGTAGGTCGGCATTTCCGAGATTCTAATAATATCTGTGTTACAAAACAATGACAAGGTGAATGTCAATATTCAGAGACCAACATGGAACTGCGATACTATTGACCCGGGGATGTGAAATTATATGATACTTTTACTACACAAAATAGGTAATTCACCAAAGGTGCTAATGTCGTATCTTCTAAGTAATGGCTAAAGATAATCATTAAAATAATAAATGTTAATTTTAAAATTATTTTACATCTAACTACGGCAACAATAAACATTAACACAAAACAATTTTGTTAAATATGACAACATATTTTAATGGCACAAAATACATTTTGAGCAAAATATAATAATTATACTCAGAATTGCACATTATGCTAAAATTCATAACATTCACCGGAGGCTTCTGTGCTAATTAATTAATTAACTGCTTATCAGAATTGCATACTAGCTGTACTAAATTTCAAAATACTATACATTTTGAAATTTAGTTGAGTAACATTTGTGCACATGTGGTTTAGCTAAAATGATATTAAAACTGAAGTATTATATTAGAAAAGATATTATCTATGAATTTTGAGGAAGCGAAAGAAGCATGTAAGGAGCGTAGCACATGGCATTCCATCATCTCTGCCTACCCCTATGGGATAACAGCGTGATTCTATATTAATTATGTAGGTATGTATATTCTATCTATTGTTCTACTATTATCAGTACTAATGCTTGCATTATCGAGTCTAAGTCATCATAAGATAGGACCCTAAAATTTACAAACCTGTTTTAATTTAAATTTCTATATAATAACTAGTAGCTTACTATATAATAGTAGGTAGCTTTTATATTAATTATTTATTTTAAATTGTTTGTAAACAACATGAAAAAAGTAAAAATAGTCTTCCACCGATTGTAAGTTCAGGGACCAAACTATCGGTGGTTAAGGCTCTAGAGAGGAATCGCCTCATAATTCGCGCCGTATATAAAAGAGAGCTACCTTCTTCATTAGACGCCCTTGATCAGCCTCTGTAACGCGAGCCTAACTTAAAGTATCTTAGTATTGAAAAGACAATCATATTATCAAGTAGACAGTTTATTATACAAATATGTGTCACGTCTCATTAAATTATTTTGTTGATACCGTGATATTGTAAATTAGGTGGACAGCTAACTAATTTGCGTCGTATGTTATATCGTCAAATAGTTTCGTAGCATTTCTCAAATCTGTTTGTCTATGTCTCAATTCACCCCGTAAAAGGAAAAAAATGTTATTTTCTCTTCTTAGATCTTACCTATTTCTTATGCTTAGCCTCTACAAACTACAACAATAAATCATATCACGTCTGCTAACATGACGTGAAGTGATTGATTTCATTGATTGAGGCTCCTCGTTAATGGCTCCCTAATGGCACGGATATGGTCACACGTGAATACGGTGACGCGAGCCTTACAAGATGTTGTTGTATATATTGAGTGTAGTTTTGACGTATGAACAGTAAAATTTACATAGCAGTTTGGTGCTTGGCGAGCTAAGTGAAGTTTAGATTAACTTTTAAACTTACACGTTGCATTATTAAGTAAAATATGATTAACAAGAACCCGGTCTGCTGATCAGCTCGCAGTGCTGTCTGGGATCTGGTTTGTATAGTAGTGCTCAAAAACGAATCCCAAATGTGCCAATATTTATTTATTTTAAAACTTCTTGCACATAAAATATTGGAGAACGGCGAACTTTATACCATAGGCGTTTTCTACCAGTCAACCTTTTGTTGATGCAAAATAAACAAAGGTAGATGAATAAATAAATTAAAATGTGATGTTTATAATAATAAGTTTATAATAATGTACTGAAAATGTTCAATTTGGAAAACCAGTCTGCTTGCGACCACGGCCAGTGTAATCTGTCTGCCGAAACGTCAAGCCTAAAAAGATAAATGCATGATCGCGTTAAATCCCGTTAGATTTTACTTGAGTGAATTTTAGTCGAAATCTTATTGGCATAATTTGTTTGTTTATCATTAAAGCTAGGAAAAAACAAAAATAATTGTTAATTTAGTAAGTTAATCAGTGTTCATTTTATTGTATCCCTGATTACAAATTCTGGCTTAGCGTTTAAATAATACATTTTCATACAGCAGAAAGAAAATGCATCTTTAAAGCATTACCTTCAAAAGTAAATTTGATTGGCATTTAATTACAACTTCAACTGCCTCGATGGTCTAGTGGTTAGTGAATGCGCCTCCCACCGCGAAAGGCGCACTCCATACTTATATAATATATACGGCACACTACATACTTATATATATATATATATATACCATGACACCTAAACATGACAGGTGAAGTGTGGGTGGTGCACACTTGCCACACCCTTCTGAGTAATATACTCATCTAATTGCCATTTTTTTTGTTTTCTTTTGCAATTTTATAAATTAAATATTTTTTACATGAGTTGTTGCTCTTTTGTTAAGTTAATAATTAGAAAATTTTACATGAAATTTCTTTAATGTAAAAGAGTAGCCGCAATATTTTGGCAACAGTCCATAATTAACAAAAATTATTCTCAACTGGCTTGGATGCTCGCCAGTAAATTAATAAATATCACTTTGCAATTTTTACCAAACAATTTACAACATTATGCATCATTACGATCAATTGTTTAAGCAAAAAAAATGTCTATTGACATTCAAATTTTTATATAACAATTTCTGTCAGTGTGTCTGTGTGTATGTTTGTTGCTTCTTAACGCTTGCTCGGTTGAATGAAATTAACATAACACACATGTATACATATAAGATAGCCTAGATTAGTATAATATAGGCTACTTTTTACCGGTAACAGCTGGTCCCACATTGCACGGGAAGCCTATAGCGAAACCATCTTATACTGAAAATGTATCCATTCTATTATGTCCATCCTAAGGTTGCCTGGAAGAGATCGCGTCAAGCGATAAGGCCGTCCCTTTGTACATTATAGTTTTAAGTACCTATTTCTTTGTATTTTTTTTACAAATTTGATGTGCAAATAAAGTTTTCTCTATCTATCTATCTATGTATAAGTTGATCGGAAGCCGTGTGTACAAGCCAGGCAAAGCCGCCGGTGGAAGCTAGTTAAGTATAGATGCCTACTTACTAGTCAAATGTCGTCAAGAAACGTGAGTTTGTTTACTAAAATGGCATGGTTTTTTATGTAGTACATAATGGCAATCTTTGTTATTTTTTATCAACAAAAACATTACCATTAATTTGATAAAATTTGTGGCGTTAACTTTTGATATATGAAAAATACACTTAATACTACCTATTGACACGCACTAATATAACATTTTACCAATATATGTTAGAGATAGGATGGTTGTATGTTATTGGGGTAAAAATGGCAAATTTTGCCGGGCATATGTTAAAAATCATTGGTCACTTGATTAAATAGATGTTATTATTATTTGTTGTTTAGTTCCCACATCTCGGGCCAATAGTGTCCCGGAGTTTTGGAAGGCTTGCGTGGGGCAGAAGCCAGCAGCGCAGAGGCCCGATAAATATTTTACTTTAAATGTAGTGAGGCACAAACCGACACATAACCCTAAAGCTGAGTTCTATAGAGCGTACTTAGATATATCTTAGATTTTGCTCAGATATAGTCATTGTGACATTTGTCAGTAATATTTTTTTGCAACCAGTTTTTGTTTTTTTTATCATATAGCTCAAAATAAATCACAAATTACACAATTTCAACAAGTTACAGTGGTAATACTTATCAAAATATTATATAAGTAATTGTGACAGAAAGTAGCGTCTGTTACTGAACTAGGTTTGACAACCTATATTTCAGCGCACAGCGCCTCCGACGCGGATGTTAAGAAATAATATATTATAATATTATACATTTACAAAATGTAAGTTCAAAGTCAACCAATTGTATAGATTGTAAATTGTTGTACCTACTGAATCACTGAATCATTCGTCACGATGTCATTTACACCCCGAATATTGCACAGGACGAATACAGCCTCCGAAAAGGAAAAAAGTTTGAACCAAAAACATATGCCGACAAAAAAAAAATTCACTCCTGGCATTTTTATACAGCAAAATCTGGACCTAGAAGGTCATATTTCAAGTTTTAAATTTTTCCATGCAATACTGAACTGACACCATGAAACAAACAAGTAATGAGGAGTAAATTTAAAAAATAAAATTGTTTTCTATTCTACAAAATAGAGAGTTCTAGACATTATAAATAACTTATCATATATTATATGCTCTAGTCAATAGCGTATGTACCTCTCACCGTGAGGTACTTACGGTCTTGACTGACGCCCCGAGTGACGTAGGCGCCTCCCCGAATGACGTACACAACAATTCCCTACGTCCGGCGCACCCTGGGCAATTCGCGAGTACTTAAAAGCGAATTGGCTAATCCTTTCACCACGATGGCAAGTCAAAACCTTGACCACCTTACTGACTGTCCAAAATGGCCTACCACCTGCACAAGAGCGGCGCTCATGAACGCCGACGAGAGCGGCATAACAGTGGCCACTTATTGGACCAATAAAATTTGACTCAGCCATCGACACGATGAAGAAGAAGAAGACCGTGAGGTCGCGGGTTTGATTCGCGCCAGGAAATTCACAATAGCAGCACGGAGTTGGAGTTGTAGCCGGACATAAACATAACAGGTGAAATGTGGGTGTTGTACACCTCTGCCACACCCTTCTGTGTAGTATAGATGTGATGTATTGTTAAAATCATGCAATAGATGTTTAAATCAGTCAACAAGCTTATATCTATTAACATACTTTTCTCACTAAGATCAAATTTTTATGATTTCTCACTTAACAAATTGGGCCTCTACCTTATGCCTCTTGTTCAGCCTGAAACATAGCACCTAATAGGAACACTTGACACGTTCAGGCAACTATCGCCACAATCTGGATGCATTCCGTGCCAAGTATTCAGATCAGGATTGGATCTTGGGTTAACCTCGCTAATTGGCGTGTCTGCATCATTTTCAAAAAATTCAAATAGTCCTACCTATTCAGAACCAATAACTGTTTCATAAATAATTAGTTGTATACTCTGTTGTTTGCTCTTTTATCAAAATGTAATAAATATAAAATTTAAAAAAAACTGCTTCGATGGTCTAGTGGTTAGCATATTCCCCTCTTACTGCGAGGTCTCGGGTTAGATTCCCGGATCGGGCAGTGTTATTTGTGAATTTTTCGTCAGGAAATTCACAATAGCTGCACGGAGTTGGCAATTTTCCCCGGTGGATGGCGATAGGCTCATCCCCTATCCCTTGGGATCTTAACATAACAGGTGAAGTGTAGGTATTGGACACCTCTGTTACACCCTTCTGGGCAATATATGCGTGACGTTATGTTTTGTGTTACGTTAAAAAATAAAATTATTTATTCTTTACTTGAAAATATTAATAACTTTAATCTGACCGGGGGAGGGACCAAGCAAAAATATACAACCGCTAACAACAAGACTGCCAAAAAAAACAAAAAAATCATATTGTAATTTTTAATTGGTTATGCAATTTGTCTGCACTCAATGTGCCTATTATTTACTTAATGAGTTAATATTTGCATTATAAATATGTAGCCATATCTTACTAATTTTAAAATAAAGCATAATTTTAAGAGCAAGTATTAAATTTAAAAAAACAATATCATAAAACCTAGGCTACATTGATCAATAACTCGTGGTTTAAATATCACAGGCTCAACAGTACATTTTAATCCTTTGAACTTCTCGTACGCGCATAGCGAGCGTACAGAGCGCGCAAACAACAATATTTACATACGCTTTGACCCATGAACGTGTAAAAAAGTAACCGAATTTTTTCAAATAAAAAAAAATGTTAACTTTAGATCCCGCGGTTTTGAGTAACGGTTTTTTAAAAGAAAGTAAGACGTTAATAAAAGTGAGATTATGGTTTTATGCGATATCCTTCATGCATCTGCTGACTGTTGCAACTTGGCTACTGACCATAGACTTTGACTCTTCAGATGACCCGGATATACAGATGTACGAAAAAATCAAATTCAAGCTGATAACCGCCTGGTTTAATGTGAGTTTTAGTTTTATTATTTGTTTTGTTTTATAGTCAGTAAATAAAATAATATGGGTTACGTAAAAACACGAGGCAATGTAAAATATTGAAAGTATTCAAGCATTTTTTTTACCTATATCTTAAAATTATAATCAGACCTTTCATAAAAAATCAATTTTGATGATATACGTTTTGACTTAATAGCTGTAAAGAAGATAATAATCAGTTTATTTCACGACAATTACAGAAATGTTACATAGTTTTAAAATATTACTAATAAAACTACAAATCCTTAAAATTATTACAGTCTCACATTATGTGGTGACCGGCAGCTTTGCTACGTTGTTAAAAACAACTTGTATTAAAGGCGCCCGTATCCCTGAGATAACATGTTTATAACAATTTGGACTTCATTTAAACATTTTGTGAAAAGTCCGTAATACAGAGATAACTGCCAAAAAAGACAGATTCTATTTGACTTGTTAGCAACGTATTTCTCAAAATATTTCATGCAATTAAATTATTATTAGTTCCGACTTCAAAGGTCTGTGAATCGCAAGCGTGTTTGTCATATTAATGAGTGTTTGTACTGTCCCTTATAAGGCTAAGCCATAAAGTAGTGAAGCGCACCGACCAATAGATTAGGCATTGTCTTCATTTATAAGTGTACTAGTATATCTACATGTAAATAAACATTTTATAGATTATTCTAATACCGTGGGCCAGGCAATAACTATAGCATTATGAATTTAAATAGTTTAAAATTTTTAAACACTGAATTGATAGATAGATAGATAGATAAAATGCTTTATTCATAATTAAAAACAAACATTTTTAAACAGGCTCCACAAATACAAATAAATACAAATACAAATACTTTATTTGTTAAAATGTGTTTTTTTTACAGGTGCTATGATACAATAATTTAGTTCTACACATTTGCCATGTAATATTATGGCATACAAACATAAACTTACAAACTAGAAATATTTACTATAAAATATAATTATCAACATTACTTACATTCTAATTCTATCTTATATTTTAAGAACTCATCCACAGAATAAAAACATTTTTCACGTAGAAACCTAAATAATTGGCTTCTAAATTTATTTGTTCGTAAGTTTCGTACATCACGGGGTAGATGGTTAAATATTCTAAAACCGAATGATGGGTTTGTCTGTGGAAATACATTGCACTCGGATTAGAACAACATTTCACTTACACTTTAATTAACATAATTAAGACTCTTTGTAGTATTTACTTTCAACATTAAAGTTATTCAATATTTTATTGTAGGTATTAAGATATATAATTGATAGCAAATACTTCACCGAATTGAATTATTATACGCTGATATTCCAAAAATAGTCATCGTGGTGAAAGGATTAGCCAATTCGCTTTGAAGAACTCGCGAATTGCCCAGGGTGCGCCGGACGTAGGGAATCGTTGTGTACGTCACTCAGGGAGGCTCCTTTCAAGCACCCTAGTCATAATAAAATTGGACTTAGCCACAGAATAAGAATACAAACTTAGCCATCGACACGACGAAGAAGAAGAAAACTTAAATAGGTGCTGAAAGGTATCACCAAAATGATTAAAATTCCTATATGTTAGTTTATTGTTTGTACCAACTACCAACATAAGATTTAATATTGCGAACCAAAAGGAAATAACTGCTTTTTGCAGTCGGTAAGACGGGACAACGAGCCATATTGGCGCCTATTGTGCAGCTATTATCTGAGTCAGACTGAATAGCAGTTGGCTCTGTTATGTGCAGCGGGCAATAAAAAGGATATAGAACAATGTGATTGTTTTGTTACCATTAAAAAGTTAGTAAATACAATTTATTCAAAGAAGCACAAGAAAGTCACAATATAAAAATATAGCATAACATTACAACACGCGTATAGTACCTAGAAGGGTTTGGCAGAGGTGTACAACACCCACATTACACCTGTTATGTTAAGGTCCAAGATCGGGAGTGAACCTTTCGCCTTCCACCGGGCACAATTCCAACCCCGTGCTGCTATTAAGAATTTCCTGACGAAAAGTACACAAAAAACAGTTTACCTGACCCGGGAATCGAACCCGAGACCCAGCGGTGAGAGGCGAATACGCTAACCACTAGACCAACGTGGCAGTACAAGATTAAATACAAGCATTACATCACAAACTCTTAGATATTTTATTTACGGTGCAAATATTATTATCTATTATAATATGACTTTGGAAATCTACAGCAGATCTCAGTGCACCTTATTTTAGAACTATTAACATTATTTTAGTTTTGTATCATTCAATTTTTTTATCTTTTTATCAATCAATCAACCAAACTCATCCACGGTTGTTTGTTTAAATTGGTAAAACTCCGATAATTATTTGTTTTTACTTAGGTCTAGGTATTGGTGAGGTTAGAATGCCAATTTGGGCACATGCTATTTTTTAATAACTTAGAAGTTGCGGTGACATTGGATAAAAATAACAGTTTATGACTAAATTAACATTTGGGCTACTTTTTTATTGAAACCAGTAGGTATGCGGGTTGAGTCGTGGGCAAAAGCTATTTGAAGGAAAAGTATGTCATAATTTAATACCCATTAAATATCCTACAACTTCGGGTACAAGTTCGAAAACAAAAGGAACGACGCCAATATTTCAAACTGCGTTTATCTTTAAGTAATAAAAAGCAAAGAGATTATAAAAAAATGATTTAAATACTTTTCCTTAAAAATTATACAATCATTGCTTTAGCGATTAAAATTAAGATTAATTAAAACTTGGAGCAATCCGAGCATTTCTTTCCAACCAGTTATTTGAATTAATATTTTATTCAATTCATGAAAGACTCTGAAATCCAACGAATCCCTTTTTGTCTATTCTGCTCGACTCACTTTGCCAGGTACAAAAAGGTTTTTATGAGGTATTATTTTTCTGTTCTGACCCCGTATTTTATTCCGTACTTTCTAGTACCCTAAATATTATGAGTATTATTTGCTCAAAAAGATTTCTAGACGCCATTAGAAAATATATTGTCAATGAGAGGTCTTCAGTCTCTACAATAAATTATAAAAAAATAATTGGTGGACAATTCACACATGACTCTGGCAGTATTACCAGCACAAGGAGGCTCAGTTACCATAAACAAAAAAAAGAATTGGTGGATAAAGAAGGAAGGCTGTTGAAGAATCGAAGGACAAACATAAAATAATTATATTTATACAAATCACAACTCGAATATTTGCTCTCATAACAATCTATTTCCGTTTCGCATGAAAACTTTGTTTTACTCATAGTTAGTAAGCAAACTAAGGCAACGTATGAGTTGGATCCAAATTTCCCGATTAGTTTCGAAGCTAGTGGTTGTTTCAGATAAAATTTCATATATGTAATGCTGAAATATATAACTATGTCATATTCTTCTTCCTGCTAATATAACAAATGTAATAGTTTGTGACGATGTGTTCGTGTATGTATGGATGTTTGTTACTCCATCACACAAAAACAAACTAGTAGATTATGATCAAATTGCACAAATGTAGCTCAAAACATGCTTATTCTGTGCTTATAGTCTAAAGTCACATTATGAGCGGAAGCTAGTCTAGACTCTAGCAGTCCTAGATATTCCACAATTTCCACCAATTGTGTGTGGACTCGCAAACGGTATGTCAAGATAGATTTAAAATATGTCGTCAAGGTCGATATTTTTTAGCGATTTGTCAAAATTATATACTTAAAACTGCCTGGTTAAATATCGATCTATTGGTGAAAATCGTATAGTATGACTCATTTTATCATCCATTTATCAATAATAGTGGTCAATAATTATGTAGTAAAAAATAATCGCACAATGCTAATGTTAAAACTATCCAAATATGTAATTACTATTGTGGTCATCACATATTAAAGTGTGTATACTTAACACCAAGTCTTCAAAGGTTGTTTCTGAGATTATCTCAAGTACACAAACAGATATGACACCAGACTGTAGTATTTAAGTGACAAACAAACTATCTTAACAATACTAAGAAAATCATATAATGACTGTACAATATTTTCGTCGTCTTAAGATTTATTAAAATAAATATTTTCCCTAATTTATTTTAAACCATTACTTAACAGTGCTTATGTCTAGGTATGCGGTTTAATTTTATTTTCTGAAGGCATATTCAGTAATTTTAACAAAATTTTAAATTACTCGACACGTCAGTTACTTTGAAGATTTATATAATGATTTAGAGAAAAATAATACACATACAACATATAGATTAGTGCCGGGTTACTTATTATTGCTGGGTTCATTAATTCAACAAAAAGTACTTAATTTACACCACCCATGTTTATTCTGCTGACAAAAAAAACCATTTAATTACTATTAACACATATGTTACTTTTTGGACTAAGTTATTTCTTGAATTGGATCACCCAAATATAGTTACGCAGTCTAATAAATCTGATATTTTATAATATGCCTGACGACATAAAATGTAAGCCACGATGGAAAAGCGCAGAAAAGCTCGTATTGTATCGTAATCTCCAAGAATATAAATATATTCCAAGTAATCCTAACAGATTACACGGTTCTTCCTTAAGCTGTATTAATGTTATTCGTGATATTCATCTACACGACCAGATCTTTTAGTCCAATTATTAAATAAAAGCATTATAATCATAAAAGCAATCTAACATAATATATCCTCGAATTATAAAATCCGTGAATCCTACTTCAATTTCTTCAACGACAAAATAATCGTGATTTTTACCAATAAGATAAAATAAACTACTGGCATCTTTAGTTCACAGTTTCAAAAGCAGTTTTTTATCGCGTAAGTGTCGTTTTTAATCTTTTCAAAGTTATCATAGAGTATTGAGATTTATTAAGAGTAACTTTATATATTTTATGTCACAGCAAGGCATTTAGTTATAAAATGACAAAGGAGTTGCCACGCCAGTAAATCATACACATAAAAACATATTATCAAGGAGAGCCTTCCACCTGGCCACGAATTGCCAAGGTTAATTTGCAAGTAACTAAATAGGCTCCGAACTCAAGTCGGTCGAAGCAAACAGAACCTGGTAAGGTGGGGTTTTGTTAACAAATTGGACCTATATTGCGAGTGTGGTGCTGTACAGACTATGACCCATCTTATGACCTGTACCACTTGCTCCTCCACCTGCACAATGGTCTTTCATTGTGCAGGTGGTGCTCATGAAAGCCAATGCAAGTGCTATTCGCGTGGCCACACACTGGGGTGACAGAATATGACTGCAGCCATCGACACGAAAGAAGAAGAATTATCTAAATATAATTACTAACCATTTCACAATAACGACTACTTATACTATAACCATTGTTAATACTGTCAATACTTCATATAACTCTAACAAAATACCGTCATTATTTAAAACCAAGCTCACGTTCAACTATTTGCAACTCATTTTCTTTATGTCAAAGTTCGTAGTACTTCTGAACGTGGCTCCGGTGGCTCGGCCAAAGCCAGCAGGGGACATGGCTTAATTTAATAACTTACAAACTTACTGTCCACACCGCTTCGTTTCTCCTACCCACTTACAATAAAACTAAATGTATTATATATTCTGCTATGAGTTTCAACAGGATCCTATTTTATACAAGAGACTTTTCTTGAGGAAGGTGTTGTAAGATATTATTTTACTGGATTTTCCCCGCGGCTTTGACCACGCGGTACGACCAACCAAACATACATGTAAATTTTAATGAAAATTGGTCCAGCCATTTTGGGGGATGAAGGATTAGGGTTAACCGAAAAGTTTGATATGTCGCTGTGTGTACAATGGAACGATCATTATAATGCCTCGGAAAGAGAAGTACCTATTTTTTTATTAAAAAAAACTATGCTAGAAATAACTTCTGTGTTCACAGACATGCATTTCACACACATAAGGCACACCCTAAGTCAGAACAAATCTTTGCGGATTGAACAAAAATTTGTCCTGTGTGGGGATCAAACCCACAACACCAGCAGTTAAAAGAGGCGAGGCGACCGCTACCACTACGCCAACCGTGCACTCATTTGTTTACGAGTACCATCACTAGATTATATTATACTAGCTGACCCGGCGAACTTCGTACCGCCTTAGCGTAAATTTGATGCACTACTTTATTTTGTATAGCTGACCTATCTTATGTATGCGTACCTATTCAATTTGAACTGAAATCTATAATATCCCCCATATAAAAATGAATACTTTTTTTTTTTTTTGCCGTAACAACCTTGTACAGAGTATTAGAAAACTACAAAAAAAATATCAGCCAAATCGGTCAAGCCGTTTTCATGCCAAGTCGTGACAACGGAAAACGGGTTTTATTTTTATATATATAGATGACGTACTCGTACAAAAACTTAAGTACCATATTATAATGTTTTCCTATTGCTCCGTAAACTGAAGTTTAGCACCAATTACATGAAATGGCGATATTATTTTATAATGATGTTTCAGTTTCCTTACAAAAAAGTAATCACTAAATAATTTTAGTATAATATAATAATATGTCATAATATAGTTGTAAACAATGATGATCGGTGATGTTATTAAAGTCAATTTTAAGATAATGGTCTTCAGGGCTTCTATTCTACCAAGTTTAAAATATTTTTTCTAACGATTCGGTGAAACTGTTAGCATGACAATTAAATAGAAAAAATACTTATTGTATTATTCAAATTATGAAATACGGGTGTTACTCACGTAATGGTGGTTTATTTAGTCGACCGCGGTTTCATAATTTGAATAATGTTACAAACTCTCGTCAGTTTCAATTAAAATATTCGTTATTATTAATAGCGTATTATGGCATGATATCACTACACGCATTGTAAAAGTTGATGACTGTGTAGTCATCATTAGTAATTATATTTAGATAATAATATGTTTTTATGTGTATGTTTTACTAGCGTGGCAACTTCTAAATTCCTTGCTTTGATATAAAATCTATAAAGTTACTCTTAATAAATATCAATATTCTATGATAACTTTGAAAAGATTGAAAACGACACTTACGCGATTAAAAACTGCTTTTGAAACTGTGAACTAAAGATGCCAGTAGTTTTTTTTATTAAAATTGATAAAATAAATGTAGTCTCAATAAATTTAACAACAGTTTTAGTGTACAACAAACAATGTAGTTAATTACGTCAAGTTACGTTACTCGTAGGATAAAAAAAAATAGTCACAATTGCGAGACAGATTGTAATCTATAAGTTATTTATTCCATCAAGATGAACATTAACTTGTGTTACTTGGTAAATAAAATAACTCTTATTTGAAGATTGTGATTAGTTGTGATTCAAGCCCGTCTCGGTGCAAAAGCACTGGAATACAAAAATAATATTCAATTAAGAACGTGGGTGAACCTATGAGATTAGGAACATTTTAAATTCTAAGGGAAACATTTTAGATTCTAGTTGGTTGGTAACGAACATATAGCGCGATTCAGAGAAACGGTACAGCGCCATCTAACGAGAGAGTAAGAAGTGTAGCGCCACGCAGCGTACAGTTAAGTAGCATAGTAGCGATACAGAAGTAATAGCTGTTTTTAAATTATTAATGGCCTGTTTTACAAGAGTCACGTAATAGTTATTCACCAAATAAATTATAACTTTACCAAGTTAAAAAAAAATCACAAAATTCAAACATGAAATCGAACACAAATATATATTCAATTTCGTTGTTATTATGACGTTATTTTTCTATCGCCATCCATCAGCACAATTCCAAAAAAGAACACTTTTCCCGAGCCGGGAATCGAACTCGAGACCTTGTAAGAATGATTTATTATATTAAATTTTCAATTTTCATTATATCTTGTCTGAATGACTAATTAATCAACCCAGACTAGCTTAGAACGGTGGAACTACACTAAGTTTAGCTAGAAGTTTTGCACAAAAGCTTTTTACTGACGTAGGCTTGCTCTCTAAATATAATTTTGGTAATACCATCTCTCGGGAGAAAAATTGTTGAACTGTTGAATTCTTTTTATATAACTATATAACTATTATATCCTATTTTACGCAGCAACAGCTGGTTTTTAATATATTTATAGTGTTTATGGCACTTACATACTTAATGTACAAAAAAAGAACACGGTACTCTTATTACAAACCTTCTTTTATATTTTTCCATTGTTCATAGATTTAATTCAGGAGCACGAGGAAACTTCTTTATTGTTCAGACCAGATTAAAAACCTATTAAAGTCAGTCCGTCGTTGTCTATGCAATGTGCGAATCAAATAAAAAAATTGTCAGCTATTCATATTTCTTGGTGGTGGTAGACAGCTAGCCTTCCCCGCATATTTTTTTTTTTTTTTTTATTGTTTTTAGGAAGGCTTACAGTCTAATAACAAAATATGAATTTTACAGTTCATAAAATTAAGAAAGATTGCTTTTGAAAAGCCTCCACAGATAAACAGACATTTGGTCTTGCCTACAAGAAAAAGAATTAAAAAAAAAAAATGAACAATGAAGGAGAATAAAAATTAAATTAGCTAAGTGCCATATGCCCTACCTAAGCCACACTTTAAGAGGTACATGATTCAAAAAATAATGAGTCGGCCAATAGCCGCCTTACAGCCGTCGCAGTGGTACAGAAAAGATCAATGTCTAAGACACGTGGAATATTATTAAATTCGTGAGTAGCACGTAAAGCAAACGAATTCCGCCTATAGTTGGTTGTTGCAAAAGGTATATCCAGTAATGGTCGTTGACGAAGACCAGTCTGATTTGTTCGTAGAGAAATATTGGCTAGCAATTCAGGACAGTCTATAGTACCATTAGCAATATTGATTAGAAATGAGATATCACTAATATTACGCCTGAGTTCGAGTGGCAGAAAGTGATACCTTTTGCAACGGTGATGGTAATCGTCTGAATATTGCCGAGCCCTGTAATCCAAATAACGTAAGAATTTTTTCTGAACGCCCTCAATGCGAGACCTGTAAGTCTCATATTGAGGGTTCCAGACCTGTGATGCATATTCTAAATGGGTGCGTACGTAGGAACAGTACAATATTTTGACTGGTTTAAGGGACCGGAAACAGGCCGTGGTTCTCAATATAAACCCTAGGGCTTTTGATGCTTTCTTAACTATGGCATCGACGTGTAAGTCGTATGCAAGTTTACTGTCCTGTATTAATCCCAGATCTTTAATATGTTTAACTTTACTTATTGGGTGATTGTTGAGAGAGTAGCCCGATCCTATAACAGTTTTTCGACGAGTAAAAGTTAAATGAAAACATTTTTCTACATTTAATTGAAGTTTATTTAGATTGCAATATGTTTCAAATCTATTAAGATCAGCCTGTAATAAGTGTGTATCAGATATATTTCGAATAGTTTTATGTACTTTCATATCATCAGCGTAGAGGAGAATATTAGAGTTTCTAAAGCAATTGTTTATGTCTGAGATAAATATTATAAATAAAAGGGGTCCTAATATTGAGCCCTGCGGCACGCCTGACGGGACAGGACTCCAGGCAGAGGTGTAACCCTGCAGCACCACAGCCTGTGTACGGTTATCTACATATGAGGAGAACCACCTGTATAAATCTCCGTGTATTCCGGCTGATATGAGCTTCTGTAAGAGTATTTGATGGTCGATACGATCGAAACATTTACTGTAGTCAGTAAATATGACGTCAATTTGCGCCCCCTGCTCCATGCCTTTTGTTATATACTCGTGAGACAATATAAGATTAGTTGTTGTAGATCGATTTCTGAGAAAGCCATGCTGATCTTCACTAAAACTACATTTAAGGGCAGCATATATTTCAGTGTAAACCAGACGCTCGAGAATTTTGGAGAATAGACATATTTTAGATATAGGCCGATAATTTTGAACATCAGATTTATCACCCTTTTTGAAAATCGGCGTGACCAGAGCAGACTTCCATATGTTAGGGACAATGCCTTCGGCTATCGACCTCTTGAATAAAATACATACGGGCATCACAAGACTATCGGCACAGCTAACTATAAATAGTGGAGGTATTAGATCGGGTCCACCAGCTTTAGATAAGTCCAAGGACTTCAGCAGTTTTAAAACAAGATGTTCATTTATTTCAACTGTACTAACACCCCCTACAGAGTTATCTGAGCAAGGAAAAGAATTCGAAGACGTGGCCTGATTAGCAGATTGAGGCTGCTGAAAGGTGGAGTGAAAGTAGGCGGCAAATAAATCACTGATTTGTTCACCTGTATTCGCTGATACACTGTTATAATTAATTACATTTGGATATGCGTTAGTACTTCGCTTACTTTTAACATATGACCAGAAATTTTTCGGATTATTTACAATAGATGATTCAATTTTGCTCATATAATTATCATAACAGGTTTTTTCCATATTTAAAGCTCGTGCACGAAGTAATGAGAAGGAGTTGTAGTCGGACAGATTCCCATACTTTTTGTATTTACGGTGGAATTTATGTTTTTCTTTTAATAATTTAATTAAAGCTGCATTATACCACGGTGGATGAGAGGACTGTTTAAGAGGTTTTACGGGAATGAAGCTATCTCTAAGTTGGTAAAGTTTATTATAAAAATTATGAACCGATTCGTCCAGCGACTCATTGTGCAAAAAATCGTGCCAGTCTACTTGGTCGAGTTCAGATTTAATGGCGTCGTAGTTCGCTCGAGAGTACAGATAACGTGTTGTAATATTGTCACTCAGTAAACTAGCCTCGAAAGAATTTAAGGTAATAATCAAGGGTTTGTGATGAACATCGATTGGTACTACTAGAGGGTTAAGACATTCTGTGACACTAATGGATACACTCGAAAATATGAGATCTAGTATCCTATTTAAATTATTCCTCTCTCCGTTGTATTGCGATAGGCATGAGCTCTGTACGGTATCAAAAAAGTTAATAATATGTTGTTTTGTGATGTTATGGGGAATAAGTTCACCCGTGCCATCGTTACACGGCGACCACTGTACATCATTAGCGAAATTAAAATCACCCATAACTAAAAACTTATCTGTTGGATAAGTAAGTGTAAGGTGGTTAAGTTGCTGAGTGAAATTTTGTAATTGGACGCTATATGAGTTCCCTAAGTTCTCGTCACAAAGATAAAGCGCGCAGATATGTAAATTATAACTCGCTTTAGGTTTACGGGTTTTTACCATAAGTGTCACCCAGATATCTTCAGCAGAACTACGCCATTCAGGTCTTTCGAGAACAGTAAGGTCCTTACGCACGGCAATTAAAACCCCACCTCCCCTTTTTTGCATGGTGCGCGAATAATCGCGATCCCGCCTCCAGACGATGTACCGACCATCAAATAACTCACTGCTAAAAACACTATCATCCAACCAAGACTCAGTAATCACTATAATACTATATGAGTTCATAGACACAGCACGGAATAAGTCAGTTACCCTCGAACGCACACTTCGTGAATTTTGGTAGTAAATGCTAAGTGAAGTCATTTTTAAAGCAAACTATAGTCAATGTATTACCGTTATAATATGGTGAAATTTTAAATATTTTAACCAAAAGTATCGACACGTTAGATTTACGGCATAAATAACAGATATAAACACATATCAAATAAAAATATAAATTGGAAGCGTAGGTAGTGTAAAATAATTTAGCAAACTTGACAGGGCACGGCAATACACTGTGATCACAAGAATATAACTTCGAATTCATATAATGAAAAGAAACAAAAGGCATTAACAGGTAACAAGATAAGAGCGGCGAGTTACTAATTGTCACAAGGGACGTTATGATAGACGGTAAATGCGGCTGTAACGCGTATGAAATAAAGTTGAAAATCCATTGATGTGCAATATCAGTATGAATAATAAGTTTTAATGACTTACATTGATGCACCGTGTTGAGACACTGCGACAACCGGAAAACGAGATTAGCACAACTTAATGAGTGGTTCTCAAACTGTGGCGTTAGGAATACAATTATTACGATGTTTTGATATAATATAATGGACATGAATATGGTGTATTTAAAAAAGTAATAAAGGCGTTTAGTATTTTTTGAATTCAAATTATTTTTGAAAGGTCCTTTTCTGATTTCACAATTATTATCGGCGAGGCATCCACTTTTCTTGTATGGATTTTTGAATGCTTGACCCAAACATACTGGAAATTCGATTCGGATGCAGTTTTCTTCACCTTGGACAGCAATAATTTGTTTTTGACGGTCAGGTGATCGTTGACAAAGATTTTCTGGTTTCCAGTTAACCCAATTAGTCCAGTTGTTAGGGGAGTGGTTTTAAAACCGTATCGAGCTGCGGCAACAAAGTCTTCCTTGACATATCGATTGCAGAAACTCACGATGATTGGTTTTATGCTTCCCTTTTGCTGTGAAGGGACTCTTGTTAGGAAATTTATCTGTGTTTTGGAGACCGGGTAATTTATTTTAGCCCCAACTTTCGCTACCAGGTCAAACAGATTTTCGTTACCTGTCTGTGGGATACCCTTTATTTCGACGTTGTTCAAGCGCGACCACTGATCTCTTCTGTCGGATTCCTCTTCCAATTGATCCACTCGTGCCTGCAGCGTTTTTACTTGGTCTTGGACATTTCCGAACTCGTCAATGCGTTTTTCCATGTTCTTGATTTTAGTGCCGAATTCTTTGACCACGTCGCTAAACTGTTTCGTCAAAGATGACTCAAGATCCCCAAATTTTGATTTCAGCGCTACGATTTCTTCCTTCAGACCTTCCAGTGGAGACAATTTGGCCGACAAGGATCGAATTTCATTCATTAGATCAGTTTCGTATTCAGGTCTCGGTGACCTAGGAGACGAAGCTGGCTGCTGCGTGGCTCCCGTCTGTTTGCATTTCATGCAACGCCAAGTGAGCTTCCTATCGCCCAGTTTCCTGTGGCCGGCTTCCGTAATCCCGGCACATTGGAAATGAAGCACTCGGTTACACGATGTGCAATGAGCACCTTCGGACAACAGGTCGCCACATGAACCACACTTTTGCAGATCCATTTCAAATATGAGTTGCGTTCGTTAGGGTTGAGAAACAATGACTTTTTTTAGAGTTATCGAGAAATATTGGCAGTGATTTGTGACAAATACGACCGTTGACGGCTAGTTCAACGACCTGACTGATACTAAGTTGTCCGCATATCAGCTTGATACTAAGTTGCCAATGTCCAATTTAGGCCTTTAACTAGCTCTTTACAAATAATCATCAAAATTGATTAAGTAGTTTAACTGTAAAGGTGACACTTTCTATTTATTTATGTTTTTGTGAAACAATTGAAATCTACTGACTGATGATATACTCCAAACTTAAATTAAAATTGCCTGACTCATGCACTTCTAAATCTTAACTACTAATATTGTCACCATCATGGATAACTCACGAATCTGCAGTTTTAGAAGATTCGATGTTGTGATGAAAATATGTGATATATATAATGTGAAAACTATACAATGTAGGAAATTTACCTATAGCTCTGAAGAATTGTACAAATCTGAACTTTATATTATTACACAAATAGTAAACGTACCAATCTAGATCGGATTTTCCAGAAAAGGAAATTATTTTTTTGCAGATTCGTAAGTTTGCCGTGGAGGTGACGATATAAAGAGTATTATTGGTATTTTTTTATTGTTACGATTTAAATCACAAACTATTAACCGATTCAAAAAAATATATTTGCTATAAGAATGCTAGATAATTCCTGAGAAACATGGGTTATATTTTATCGAGGTACGACACGGCAAAGCGACGCGTATGCTAGTAAAAATATATGACCAATAAATCACTTAAATATTGTTTTGTTGCAGCTATTCACCGCAGTATACTTCCCGATATGCTTGTACTGCGACTGGCAGGAGTTGAGAGCGGAGCATACGAGGAAGCATGTCAAACTTCTCAATCAAGTTAGATACTTGTGTTTCACAAGCATCCTTCTGCCGGCCACTGCAGTAAGTTTCACACAAATTGCCACCAAGCGGTTATGTTACCGTTCAATAAGTTTGTGCAGCTCCACATGCACAATATTAATAGCCTAAGAGCCGGCGGCCGCCCGACTTACGTGGAAATACGGAATTTGAGTCGCGGTGCTTTTCGGATTTACAAGGTATCAAAGTAGTAAAAAATTTGCCCGGGTTACGTCATAGTAGAAATGTAAATTTTGGATATTTTCTGATAGTCCTAAACTAAGCAGAGCTTGTACTATGGGTACTAGAATAACTCTAATACATAATAATTAAATACTTTTCTTTTGTAAATACATACTTATTATACATAGTAACAGACTAAGACAAACCCCCATGTTAATAAAGATTTGTCTTAAAGCGGGAATCGAACCCGTGACCTCGGCGTCGCAGGTAGATACACAACCCACTCCGCAATACGGACGTCTTGAATGATGAAAGTCAGGCGGCCGCTGCCTCTTAGGCTATAAATTTATGATGGTGCTAGCTAACGAGCGCAGCCTCGCTCGCATGGTTTGTGGTTTAAAAGAAGCCTTTTATCATTTAAGCCATGACTATGATTAACTAATCAAGCTATAAATTGCTTGTATACCAAATTTCATCAAATCTCTCCATTTGTCCGATCGTGAGGATGTAACAAACATACACACTCACAAATATGAAATACAACTAGTTTCGTAATCTAATTATCTTTATGTTATCATCAATACAAATAAATAAAATTGAAGTGTCTGTTTTTGATGTCAAAATAACAATTCTTTTTTCAGTTTACTAATTCTAATAACTAATTTGCACGATACCGTCTGTCTGTCTGTCCATTTGTATCGGCTAATCTTCTAAACAGCTAGACCGGTTTTAATAATATTTTATATGCTACTACAAGGCGCGTAACATAGGCTACATTTTATTGATGTTACCTACCACGCAGACGAAACCGCGGCGAAAGTAAGTTTGTTTGTTTGTTTGCGCTAATCTCGGCAATTAATGATTGGATTTCAATGATTCATTTTGTGTTTGATAGTTTACCTATTCATTAAAAAAATTATACTTAACATTACGCTGAACTCCATGGAAGCGGGACAGTAACATTTAACGCTAGTCAAAAAATTTTATTATACCACGCCCACAGCAAACGAACGTGTGGTCCACCTGATGGTAAGTAGAGTACAGCCCATGGACATCAACAATCCACAAAAGCAGATTATAGATGCGTCGCTGCAGCTGAGGACTAAGATGTTATGCCTCATGTGCCAGTAATTTCAGGGCCTGATCTCACCACCAAACCGGAACACAGTAGTGGAAGCACTAATATTTGGCGGCAGGTGAGACGGTGGTGCTGCCGCCTTCGAGCTCGTTCACAAGAGCTTTACCACCAGTAAAAACTACTTGATTTAACGAACTCCACGCGGTCGAAGTCGTGGGTAAAAGCTATAATTCTATAAACCAACTGCGATTAGCGTTATATACTTATTCATATGATCGA
Source organism: Hypena proboscidalis (assembly GCA_905147285.1). Taxonomy (NCBI): domain Eukaryota; kingdom Metazoa; phylum Arthropoda; class Insecta; order Lepidoptera; family Erebidae; genus Hypena; species Hypena proboscidalis. The sequence goes on from LR990132.1 coordinate 8,965,480, forward strand.
TCAACCCTGGCAGTTACTTGGATTACTTATTTACGAATCGGCCAAAGTTTTGTTATATTTCTTTTACCAATATTCTGAGAAGATATGAAATATCCCACGGCTATGTATTACAAGATATCCGATCTCGCAATATTGGTGTATCACGTGACTAGTTTTCTGATATCATGTTTTCCAATTTGCGTAAGTATATGGGGACACTAACCTACGGCATGCTCTGGTAGTTTCTTAATAAACGTAAAACAAATCATTACAAAAAAACTGAATCGGTACTCTAGTGGTGAGTGAATCTTCTTCTTCGTCGTGTCAAATTTTATTTTGACTTGCCATCGTGGTGAAAGGATTATCCAATTCGCTTTGTAGAACTCGCGAATTGCCCAGGGTGCGCTGGACGCAGGGAATCGTTGTGTATGTCACTCGGGGAGGCTCCTTTCGTGAATGCGAAGTCTTAACGCGAGGTCTCAGGTTTTATTCCCGGGACAGGCAATAGTGTTATTGGAAATTTTCAGTCTGGCAATTCTCAATAGCAGCAGAATAGCTATAAGCTAACCCCTGCAGGTAAAATGTGAATTTTTTATACCTCTGCCACACTCTTTTGTGTTATGTTATAAAGTCGTGATGATTACGTTATTTTATAAAAAAAAGACCTACAAGTTACCAACCTACACTTGACCAGATTAATTACTGTATTTCTTTTTTTTATCTTGTTATTTAAGCTCACATATTTTTCGTTTTACCGTCAATATTAATTTAAATAATTTGTAAATTACTTCAATAGACGTGTGACATTTATTCCGGGCAGAGTTCAAACTATTTTATAATAATATATTAATCACAACTAGGTATGTCAGTTACAAACTTTGGAAGGATTCAGTTCAGTTTGTTGGTAAATTATATTTAATGTTGCTCATAATTATTATTACTATATAATGTGAAATCAGTCACACGAATATAATTTTATTTAAATTATTTGAATATAAATGTAATGAAATTATGGCGTTTAGAATATTGCAAAAAAAAAATATATAAATATATATGATTAAGAAAATGTTCAATAAAGAACTTTTTATTGAAATCGTCCGTTAAACATGGATATTTTATTTCATATTTACCTGTAAAAAATGGACACCGACTATATTTTTAAATCTGTGTCTATGACGCATCCATCCTGTAAACAATCTTGTGGGTATCGAACTCCTTCTATTGACCGATTTTATGTTTTTTTCTTAAACGTACAACGCAGCCAGCAGAATTCACCTTAGGTTAAATTATAAGTATTTAAACAAGATGCATAGCCTTTTTGCGATATACAAGATAGAATCGTTAAGTATGTCGACGATTATTCCCTAACTATAACAGATATAATGAAACTTCAAACTGATATAATTAGTACTTTACCTAATAAGTAAAACTGCGTTTATAACTTTTTCAAAATAGAACGCTAAATAGCCAAAATTTTTACTTGAATCATTCGGTGACATTGCACGGTGAAATATTTTTGAACACTGTGTCTCAAAATAATGTACTGAATCGCTGGTAAACGGTTTTATCAAGATGTCCCCTTTACTTCTCGCAATTTTTGCTCCTAATCACACACCAATTACCATTTTTTGTCTTACTTCTCAAAACTTGCTTTGCAAGGTGTCATCAGATACCAATCACTACATATTATAGTGTCCCTGGCCTCACTTTTATGGAAGTAATCATCTCACTGTCAATAAGGAAAAAGAAAATTATTGTTTTTTATTTATTATTTTATCATCTTTTAAACTAACAACGTGTATAATAAACATGTCGAGTTAAAATCAAATGCTCACGTTTCATCGAAGAAATTGATAGTAAATATAGGGCTTTATCAAATAAATATTTTTTTTTTTATAAACTGACGTCTACAAAGGATACGATTTTTATTGTAGTTAATTTAAGGCAGTTGTAAATTGCCGATATTATTGGGATTCCTTGGTGGACTTGATTATTGGTTTCCTCAAACGAAAGAAATTACATACATTCGTAAAAGATAGCATTTAAGACATGAGGTCAATTACATCTATGAAGAATCTCTCTAAACATTCAATATATGCGCTAAACACACAAAATTTAAACTCTGTAAAATCATAACATAATATAACATCACTCCTATATAACCCAGAAGAGTGTGGTAGAGGTGTACAATAGCCACATTTCACCTGTAATGTTTTAGGTACCATGGGATAGGGGGTATCGCCATCCACCGGGCACAATTCCAACTCCGTGCTGCTATTGTAAATTGTAATAAAAACATTTCTTTAAATTTGTTGTGCTGAAACATAAAGTTTACAGTTCGAATGTAAACTATGTTTTATTTTGGAAAGGAATATAGTTTTCTAGAACAGCAACCTAGTTTCATGTGGCAACCATGAGCTCACCGTATTTTCATTATTTGTTAGAATTTGCTTCAGCTAGATAAACTTTGCGACTATACCAAAACTAAAATTAAGCAGACTTGGAATCATCGTTAGAACTGTTTTTTGGTTTTTCCTTAAGCAGAATATTTGTCAATTGCGTATTAAGTATGTTAAGTATTTTTTCATTTCATTAATTAAGAAGCTTCTAGCTTCTATATAGGTTAAAAGCCAGTGACTTACGTCATTTAATAGAAGCTGAAAGTTTAATCTCTAATATAGGTTAAAATAATAACCAAATAAGGCATTTGAATCGTGGTGGCTTTAGGAAATAGGTATTTAAAAAAAAGTTTATATAATAAGTTACGTCATTGAGTAATTTATGAATATGTTACTTTGATGATGGTAGAAATCATTTTCTACCATTTGCAGACACTTAGCCTGGTTTCTACCCTAGACAGATACCACTAAACTTTCAAACTTTGACTGCCAGTGTTCTTATACCTTATGCATTCGTTTATTTTCTTTTTTTGACAGCTCACTTTTGACGTACTTGTTTAATTTCGGAATTATATTTTACAGTAATGCCGTACTTTATTGACGGGCAACACTTTTTAGTGAGGACCGAGTGTCCTAAACCACAGACTATAAATCAGGTCTTGAAATACGATGAATCGATCATACATTGGAAAAATAATAATTTTTCATTATTTATGTATGGTGTCTGAAAATTTAATATAAAAAGGAAATAAATATAATATCATGAATTTATAATTAACTATTAGCGTCAAATTATGTTGACATATTCGGAATTTGATGATTGAAACAAATTATAGTACAACTTAATATTATTTATTACAATGAATCATCTGACTATCCTTTAAAAAATTATAAACGAATAATTCTTATTTAACCGAACATATTTCTGTGCATTTTAATCGATATAAACTTCAAATTGAATCGGTAACGTGTGAAGGTACCTATTACAAGTGTTGAAATGTCAAAAAGAAAATTAATGGTTAGGTATATAAGCTAATAGTGTATAGTGTTACGTCTCTTTATTTAGGGAGCTGTTAGGCGTACCAACAAAATAATTGTTTTATGTTGCTTTTTACAATGTGTGAGTTAGCGACACGAACCTCTTTTCTAATGTTTTAGTTTTTAATACTTTTTGATAGTTTTTTTATGTCATATATGACACCTTATGTTTTGCTCTCTGTCTTGTGTTCTGAGTCCGACTTTGTTATGTAATTTTCTCTTAGGAAATTAAATAAATTAAATTACCAAAGTTTTTTGCCTTTCGGACCTCGCTCAGCATTAACAAAGTGGTCCTTCGAGCCGGATCTATGTTCAACACGCCCCCGCACAGGATGGTTCATACGCGGGGTATGCAGCGTAAGGAACATCAGAATGTCCGCGACGTTCAGGAATTGAGCGAGCTACGAGAACCGGACTCGAACCAAGATGCGGCTGCGTCCTGCAGCCAACATGCGGAGTCGCACGCGGTGAACAAAATGTACCGCAAGTGGAATCACCGCTGCGACCACTATCATCGCGCGGTCATGATGAAAGCGTTAAATCGTGCAATCTATCCACGGCGCCTTCAAAACGCGCACGGAAGGCACAGATGATATTAGCAATCGAGCGGCGAAAGGCTAAGATCCAAATGGATTTATTGGACAAAGAGCTAGCCGCCGATTTAGCGAGTTTAGATGGCGAAGATAATGATTACAGTCCACCAGAAGAAAATAGAAGGAATGTGGAAGAGTGGCTGGAATATGCGCCACCTGATAAAGTGCAGGAGCAACATGTTGCGCCAGCCGCACAGCCGCCACCCATTTATGATATACTACCAGCATTCGGTGTACCACACATGCCGGAATTACGCACACTCACAGTAATGATAATGCGATGAGCATATTAGCCGGTGCTCTAAAAGAGGTCGCCGTCACTGCTCTGGCGAATAAACCTGATGCACATATGCTCAGTCGTCTGAGTACTCGCCAAGATTTACCCGAATTTTTAGGTGACCCACTAGAGTGGCTTCATTTCAAACATGCCTACTATGAGTCTACGACACTGTGCAATTTTAAGCCGCAAGAAAATGTATGGCGCTTACGAAAGTGTCTGCGAGGTCCTGCTAAAGAAGCCACTGCCGCACTATTTATAAGTGCGTCGTCACCCGATACTATTATGTCTACCCTTGAATTACGATTCGAAATTCTGATTATATTTTGTCCAAGATTGTGAATGATATCAGGAAACTGCCACCATTATGTAACGAATATCAAAAAGATATTGTGGCATTCGCCGTTAAAATTCAAAACTTAGTTGAAGCGGTAAGAGCTGTTGGGCGACAGGAGTACCTGCAAGGTATAGAAATTACTACAGTTATCTTATCAAAGCTCCCCTCAGTTCTACTATCGAAATGGTCAGATTTCAGCTATCCTTTAATATCCGAAGATCATTTAAAGTCGCGCTTGGTATTGCTATCAGACTTTCTTAAAGATGAAGCTATCAAAATTTCTTGTACTGCCAGCTTACTGTGTTTCTCAAATACGCGCAGTGATAGCACATCGCATAAATATAGAAACCATGACGGTAATGCACAGCGTTCACACGCAGTTTTGCTTCAAACCGATAATAAAGATTCTATGTGTACATTTTGCAAAACTGCTATGCATAAGTTAATAGAATGCAAGCCATTCAAGCGCGCGCTACGAAAAACCAGATGGCAACATGTTAAGCGTATCAAGATCTGCTTTAAATGTTTGGTTTCACGTCACGATCGAGCTACGTGCCCTGCACCCGACTGCGACGAGGACGGCTGCGGGAAACCCCATCATCGTCTGCTACATTACCCTGAGCGTGCCGCTACCAGCGGCAGTTCGAGTACTTCGAGTCACCAGGAGCCAGGAGCACAGCCGCGGCAGGAGCAGCAGCATGAGTCGCAGCCGGCACTGCCCGTGCCACGCGTGAGTTTTGAAACTGAAACGGTAACGCATATATGCGCGACCGATAAGAAAGTATTTTTAAAAGTTGTTCCGATATCTATTCGCGGCAAAAACGGTATTATAATAAACACTAGTGCACTATGCGACGATGGAAGTTCGGTCAGTTTGATGAGCGCCGACCTAGCGATGCGCGCTGGTCTGCGTGGACGCGCAGAAACAATGCGTGTGCGTGGAGCCTGGGACAACGACGATGTGGTTTGTACTGCCACCGTTATGCATGTGGACCTTATTAGTAAGGACAGTAAAGTTCATTCTGTTAGATTAAGAAGTGTTGATAATTTAAATTTGCCTTCTAATAATTTTTTACCTTTAGCACATTATGATAAATGTAAATATCGGCTTTTCACTTTGTTAATGCTGAGCGAGGTCCGAAAGGCAAACAACTTCGGTAATTTATTTATTTAATTTCCTAAGAGAAAATTACATTACAAAAGTCGGACTCAGAACACAAGACAGAAGACAAAACATAAGGTGTCATATATGACATAAAAAACTATCAAAATATTAAAACTAAAACATATATAGAAAGGAGGTTCGTGTCGCTAACACTCCCAGTGTTAGCGACACGAACCTCTTTTCTAATGTTTTAGTTTTTAATACTTTTTGATAGTTTTTTTATGTCATATATGACACCTTATGTTTTGCTCTCTGTCTTGTGTTCTGAGTCCGACTTTTGTAATGTAATTTTCTCTTAGGAAATTAAATAAATAAATTACCGAAGTTGTTTGCCTTTCGGACCTCGCTCAGCATTAACAAAGTGGTCACCTGAAATCCTTATCGGTCAGGATAATTGTCACTTATTATTACCTCTTGAAATAAGAATAGGTAAACTTTATGAACCGTGCGCTACACTCACTCCCTTGGGCTGGTGTTTACATGGCAGCGTTCGCGTGCCGCGGGGTGCCCTGCGCGATTCCCTCGCTGCGCACTCTACTTTGTGCGTTTCAGCGACCAGTGATGGCGTGGATTCTTCTGACGATGAGTTACGAAACTTACGAGATCTGCATGAAATGGTAAGACGATCATTTACTTACGATTCTTTAGGAATAACCGGCAAGCCTGGCCAGAACACAGATGACGTCAGAGCGATCTCACAGCTAGAAAAATCTTCGCAACTTATTAATGGTCGCTGGTTTGTGAGTTTACCGTGGCGAGATGAAAACTGCTTGATGCCGAAAAGCATTGAAAGGAAGATGTCTAAGGACAATGGGTTCGCGGATAGATATAGGGAGCGAATTCAGCATCTACTAGACGAGCTGCTTCAAGAGGTATCCCACTTGCGAATACCTATATGTTATATGGCAGCAGGTCCTAGCAATGAATCTGTGCAAGGGGTGTGGGAGGATTCCCATTACGCACATGGACCGTCTACGCCGTTCGCTACGACCGTAGCAAGTGCTACGCCTTATTTTGAAAAGTTGCATTTGTTTAGCGATGCGTCATTAAAGGCAATGTGTACTGTAGCTTATTGGCGTTGGACACAAAATAGTAATGTTTGCGTAGCCTTCGTAGCTAGCAAGTGCCGCGTCGTGGGTTTGAAGCCACAGACTATTCCACGCTGTGAATTACAAGCAGCTTTATTAGCTGCACGATTGGCAGAGACTATTTTAAAGGAGCACAATATGGAACCAGAACGTAGATATTTTTGGTGCGACTCCACGGTAGTCTTACAATGGATTAGAAACAGCGCTCGTACTTACAAGACATTTGTAGCTAATCGTTTAGGTGAAATAGATGACCTCACACGAGTAGACGAATGGAGATACGTACCAACGAAGATCAACGTGGCTGATCTGGCTACTCGTGAGGACTTTGATCGTTCACTTTTTCAAAGAGAGTGGTTAACTGGACCCTCATTTTTATATGGCAACGAAACTTCATGGCCGATGGACATCTGTCTACAATTAGAAGAAACCGAGATGGGAACTGAGCATATTTTAGTTACACAAGATTTAACTGCTGACTTACCTGTGCCTGACCCATTGCGATTCTCTTCCTGGTTGAAATTGCTCCGTGCGACATCCAATGTCCTGAAATTTGTTAATAAATGTAGGAAACTTACCTGCGAGGTAGATTGTACCACAATGGCAGTAGCTGAACGTTTAATACTACAGCAAAGCCAGCACGAAACGTTTCCTAGCGAAGTATCAACCTTAAAATCAGGAAAAGAGCTAGCACGCAATAGTAAGTTACGTAGTTTGTCACCTTACTTAGATGAATACGGCGTTCTCCATGTTTGTGGTCGCGCTGATGCCGCACTCGATGTCCCACTGGAAGTGAAGAGGCCAGTCATATTAGATGGTAGCCATCCCGTAACTCAACTCATCATTTGTCACTTTCATATAAGGGCAGCTCATGGTAATCAAGAAAGTGTCGTGAACCAGATAAAGCAAAGATATTGGATGATTCGATTGAGACCTGCAGTTAAACATGTAACCTCCAAGTGTATGTTTTGTCGCATAAGGAAGTCACAGCCATCACCGCCAAGAATGGGAGACTTGCCAGAGGCACGAATGGCACATCTCAAGCGACCGTTCACATTTAGCGGATTGGACCTTTTCGGCCCAATGGAGGTCGCAGTAGGCAGGCGTAGAGAGAAGCGATACGGAGCTTTGTTCACGTGCCTTACGGTTTGGGCTGTGCACATTGAGTTAGTACCAACGCTGACTGCAGATTCTCTCATTATGACAATTCGAAGAATGGCAGCTCGACGAGGGTGGCCTCTCCATCTTTACTCTGATAATGGGACCAACTTAAGGGGTGCTGATAGGGAGCTGCAAAGCTTTATTCGCGATCAGAAACCTCTGCAGGTCGGTGATCTTGTGTTGGTGGTCGACTCCAACTCTCCGAGGAATGCATGGCCAAAGGGTATAATTGAACAGGTATTCCCCGGGAAAGATGGGCGTGTAAGGTTGGTCGAACTTAAGACCCAAACCGGAACGTGGAAGCGTCCCGCCGCGCGCGTCGCTGCTATATCTCTGAGTGTTTGAGTGCTGGACCCAGCACTGGGGTGGGGAGTGTTAGCGACACGAACCTCTTTTCTAATGTTTTAGTTTTTAATACTTTTTGATAGTTTTTTTATGTCATATATGACACCTTATGTTTTGCTCTCTGTCTTGTGTTCTGAGTCCGACTTTGTTATGTAATTTTCTCTTAGGAAATTAAATAAATTAAATTACCAAAGTTTTTTGCCTTTCGGACCTCGCTCAGCATTAACAGTGTGTTTTATACAGTGTTAAATGTTTGCTTCGAAAATTTGTTTTTCTTACAAAATTACTTAACGTTATAAACATACTGAGCTATCTACTGCAGCTATAACGTTTTATGGGACATCAATACAATATACAGCAGGATAAAGTAAATTTTCTTCTTCATTTCAGCTGACGGCAAAGAAAAATTTTGTTAGCCCAGTATGTGGCTACCTTTTTTTCTTTTTTTTACAGGGAAATATCTGACGCATAACCACTGTTTCGGGCAGAGTCAGTGGTTATGTCCAAGTTACTCGGACTCAAAGAACAGCGCATTCATTACCGTATCCCTCTTGGAGGTAGTGGGGCACGCAGGACAAGTTAGAACATGGGCAATGGTTTGTGTGGCCCCACATTCACAATTCACAAGTAATAAATTAGTATTATAGACAGAGAACTCACTCAACAAAACGTGGGAGGTCTTGTGTTTCCCATTTCCTCAATTATACCAACAGTTAGAGGTATCAAGGTCTACATAACAATATAGGCGTTGACACGTAATAATTACTTGTTTGATATGAGCTGTCAGTCAATACCTAACAATTAAGGAGTGTTTTAGTCGTCAAAGCCCTTTTAAGATCCCTATGCAATAATAATCATAGTACTTGCTTTCTTTCTTCGTGTATCTAAACTTATATATATATATTAGACCAATTAAAAATAAAAACTACCCGATGGTGTAGTTGTTAGCGTACGCGCCTGTCAATGCGAGGTTTCAGGTTCGATTTCCGGTTCGGGCAAAGTCTTATTTGTAAACTTTCTTCTTTTACAATAGCAGCATGGATTTGGAATTGTGCCCAGTGGATGGCGATAGGCTCACTCCCTATCCCATGCAACCTAAAAATAACAGATGATGTGTGGGTGTTGTACACCTCTGCCACACCCTTCTGGGTAATATGGGCGTGATGTTATGTTATTTTATGCAATGTAAAAAAACATCATCAGAAAGCTACATATTTACTAAGTAACATAGACTACATTTTATCGAGGTACCAAGCTTTAGTTATCTATAGCGCTAATATTTAAAGGAAAGGTTAATTATGTTGGTTTATAACCAAAAATCTAAAATGTTCAAATCTACTGGACTGATCTTGATAACAAGAGTTGTGGAGATAGTTGAAGACGCCAGCAATAATATCGCTTCGGCCGTCAAGGAAACCGTGGTTTCGTAACCATAGGCTATTTTTTTAATATTTATTTATTTATTTAAGATGTATGGAAGACTTACAGCTAAATTAACAGAGTTGAATATAGTAGTAAAGGAATCTGGCAGCCAATGACAAGTCTTCGCTTATATAAATTCGTATTTTTTTCGACGTATCACGCGCGTAGAAGTTTATATGTAATGAAGGGAAAATGGGTTCAATTTTTCGCATGTTCACGAGATCTAATTATCTTCTTATTTATTTCGAGCGTAGTAATTTAATGTCAGTCTTAATAATAATCAAATAATTAATGACACACATTTTCTTTTTTTTTTTGGTTAACAGGAAAAGTTTGTCCCTGTCTTATACCTAAGTATATCTAATATCTTAGGATCAAATGAAGTTGATGTTAGTTCAGTAATGAATGCAATGAGGATTATCTTTTGGAGAACATTTACTACTTTTAGTACCAGTTTCACTAGCTTCTGAAAAACTTATAGCTAATTGATTAATATATAGCATTGATTTAGCCATACTTAGCAATCTAATAGTAAGAACGGTCGAAAAAAATTTTGGACTTGAAGCTGGATAGAAAAGCGATAGGCTGGAATCCTATATTCGTGGGTTCATATCCCACTTCCAGTCCAATAAAAAAATCGGCTGTTCTTAGCCTTTGGTTAGTTAACTGCCAGTTATCACGATACAAATTGGCAATTTTATTTGTCATAAAAGTTTCAAAATACGCTTATCAGAAACAAGTGAAGCTCATCCATATAAATATTTTTTTTATATTGGGTCTATTTGTTTTCTTTTTGTTCCAGTTTGGCGACATTTTGTTCTGGCGGGTTTGGCACTCTCGTCGTGAGCTGATAGCACCACCTGGAATCCACAAAATCGTACCGTTTTGGACACAGCATTGCATGCACACCGTGTCTCTTGTTATTGTACTCTTGGATCTTGTACTCGTCAAAAGAGAGAGGCCAAAAAACTCTGTACTCAATATTGGAATCCTCTCAAGTTTCCTGTTAATTTATATTATTGTGTAAGTATAGAAAATTTATTCAAAACTAAACGGACGTAAAACATATTGAAATATAATACATTTTATCGATGAGAACCAATCAATGATTCAACAAAACAAATCTAAAAATAATGATAGAGACAATAACGGGCCATTGTCCCTTAAACAAACATCTGTATACAATAGGGGCCACAGACAGTCCTCTTTGCCGAGGATGCTTTGGCACTGAAGAAACGGTTTCCCACGTAGTCCTGGAATGTAGGGCCGTTGCTCCTCAACGTGAACAAATCCTCGGAACAATGAGGTCACTCTGCGAAGCCTGTGAAGCTCCCAGTTTGCTTCTGTGCCTCGGAGTTAGGCTGGCTATGTTGTCCAGGACTCTCCACGTACAATGGACCAAATGAGAGTCTAAGTACGTCAAAACGAGTCCACTTTCCATTCTATTCCATAATACATTTTATAAAATGTACCTTTAAAAATATAAAATGTAGTGTTCCATTGAATAAAGAGAACAAACTGCTGGTGATTAGGGCTCCAGTTCTAAGGAACGCATCTCTAGCGTATCGTGTTGCGAATTTATTATCATTTTGGGTTGTTTTTTGTTGTTATTAAATTATATATAAGTATTTTGAAAAAAAAGAGATTTTAATATACGATGGCTGCAGGTCTGTGCCACATAAACAATCTGCTAGTAATATAAAATAATCTATGTATGTATATAAAAATAAATCCCTATTTGTCCTGGTCACGACATCACGCGTTAATGGCTAGACCGATATCACTGATTCTTTTTTGTTGTATTTGTTATTTCCGATGACAAGATGTTTATTATAAAAAAAAAACAATAAATGCGTCATCAATGCGTAAAGTACGTCATCTTCTTCAAGGTGAAACGACAGCAGAGTCATTAAAAGCTTAATATCTTCTGTGTTAATATTATAATATATATTATTTTAATGTATGTATTAGTATATTTGATACCATATTTATGTATTTGAATTGTTGATATAACATTATTCTATGTATGTATTCACATTTTCAGCACATTATTTTAATTTATTTATGCACCTAACTTTGTTCTCTCTGCATCACCTTAAGGTTGACTGGTAGAAAATGCCTATGGCATTAAGTCCGCCGTTGTACTATTTTTTAAGTGCAAAAAGTTGTAAAATATTAAATAAATAAATGCGAGAGAGAAAAAAAAATGAATATTTAACCATATATTTTTTTAATGTTTTGCTATTGTAGCCTTATCGCTTTTGACAATAATAATATAAACTATTTTAATGTAACCTTTAACATAACATTGACAGAATGCGTGTTGAAAAATGACGTCAAATAGGATGCATTCATTGTTAAGATAGGATAGCGTCTGTCGGATCAGCTAGTTATTGATAAAAACATGGTTTTAATAAAGCAATTTTATTAATACGTAAATAAAATAGATATTTTTTATTGCAATAATATTATCAAAGAAGCAGAACATACTAACTTGCCTCCGACACAATGCTTCCAGTACAACAAGAAGTTTAAAGTAACAAATCTTCTTTTTCAGATGTTACGAAAGTTTCCTGAAAGGGGAATACGTATACCCAGGCCTGAAGCTATTCACAGGATTCAAATTCCCCCTACTAGTTATCTACGTCTTCATTGAAAACTTTTTTTACTACACAAGCCAGTGGCTCATCGTAGACATGGTTTGGGGACAAAATGTGAAGAAAATTGTCTGAATGTTTTATTCACGTTGGACCCTTTTCACCGAGGGTTTCTGCTAAAATTACAGGTTTATTTAATTTATTCATAGGAAGCTTTGTCGCGACTAGTGTGCACGAAAATGATTGAATGGGTGTAAAGCTCGGCTTGGATGCGAATCTCGGAATATTAAATTTATAAGCAAACCACAGTGAAGCTAAAACGGATGGTTATGAATTCATCTTTTGTGTGTATTTCATAGGATTCTTAGTTGGTATTTCATTCCTCACTAATTAATTTTGAAGAGGAGTGGAGTTTTAATAAGATTATATTTATTAAAACTCCACTTATATTTCAAGCTGAAATATTTGCCTTTGAAACATTTGCCGTACCTACTTATAAATCTTAATCATTATTGGATCATTTCTAACGATCCAATCCAATGATTGTTTTTAGTATCCGGAATCCGGATACCTATTGTACCGTAAATAACTGCAATAAATAGAGCAATATAAAGAGCGGGAGGTACATAGCGTAACAATAATATCATAGGTCATAATATTATTTCATTTTTATTAATATCCTGCTCTGTTTGTTCCCCCGCTTCCAATTTCATGATTCTTCTATTCAACTTGTAATTTATAATCTTAATAATATGTCATCTTAAGAAAAATTGTCTTTTCTGTAGACTTTGCTGAAGAATAATGTGATGGTGACCGTTTTTATTAAACGATCGTAAAATATAGGCCTTTTATTGAAACGCTTTTTAACATTTTTACAATTTAGCTCTGCGAATAGAAAGGGTTCGCAATCCATTTATTTTATATTGTTATTTTATTGGTTAATTGAAAACGTTAAAGCCAAATTTTAAATATGAAGCTAGTGATATGAAATAAATGTTTTATTAATTGTTGATGTCATTAATGTCATCGCGTCGCGAAATTCATTGGTTAACCATTTTACGTGTAAACAACAACTTTTACAAAATGTCACTATTAGTGTTGCCCAAATGCAAGAACAAGACGAGACTTAGCCAGTCTTGGTCTTGGTCTTGCAGCAATACGCCTGGTCTTGGTCTTGGTCTTGGTCTTGCAAGTCTTGCAATTACCTATTAGACTATTGGTATTTATTAAAGTTTACTTTAGATCTAAGAAAAACGTATCAGAATAGGAACATTTTGAGCTTGAATTAACATAGCCATAGTAAAGACCAACCAGATTAATAAATGTCTAAAGATTTTATGAGAAATTCGAAAAATCATCTGCCTCATGGTTATCAACTGAGCTATATGCGAAGCGGACAAGCGCGCACTCTACGCAGCCCCAGAACAATTATCACGAAGAGAAGAAAAATCATCTAGCAGTAATCGTAGAAACCATGAACGTACGTATTTATCGAATGATTCAAATAATAAAAAGTGCCCTGTGTGTAAAGCAGAACACGTACTGATTAAGTGACCTAAGTTTTTAAACTATGATACGAACAAACGATGGAACATAGTACGCCAAAATAAATTGTGCTTTAATTGTATAGTAATGCTTACTATACAATTAGCATGAAGCGAAGAAGTGCGGTAATAACGGATGCGAACAACCGCATCATAAATTATTACACGCCGAACGAACGAGCGAAACCACGGCGCACGTATGTATGCATCACGAACCATCGAGTGAGCGCAAGCAAGACGCCAGCGCAGCGCCCGGCCACCCGGCCGCCCCGATACGCCGACTTTCGTCGCCGCTGCGCCCGCGCAAGCCCCACTCACACTCGTACTAAGCGCATCGAACACAGCGACAGCGATACAAGGTCATGCGTACTCTGCTTGACTTTGATGAATAATAGAATGATGAAGGAAGCACAGTTACATTGTTGGACCACGAAATCGCGAAAACAATTGGGACTGCAAGGTAAAAAGGCGCCAATGCATGTACAAGGCATAGGCCCTGTGGCGGCAATCAAATAGTGTCAAATGTTGTGCGTTCGGCGCGGCGGCGACGATTGTTTGTATATGTGATTTCAATAGAAGCCGCCGCGCCGGCGCGTGTATCGTCACCATGTACTGCCGAAAAGCTGCAAAATGTCTTTGAGAAGTCAGTACAAAACCTTTGATGATGCCGACGACAAGGCGCCGCGCATAATCAAAGTGCCGATGGTTAAAACTATGAATGAACTCTGTCTGTTTTCTTTTAATGGATATTTTCATTCGCTATGTATGTTTATGGTATTGGTCGTAATGCGCATAGGTCCAGTTTTTCATATTCTTTAAAACAGTTTTTTTGCGTCTCATAGAGTCCCTATGCGTACCTATACCCTATACCCCAAAATGTTATACCTACCTACTCCGTGAAACGGCGCTCAGTCCTAGCTGCAAGACGTCTTGCAGGCTTAGTCTTGTTCTTGCTTAAATCTTGCACGGTTAGTCTTGGTCTTGGTCTTGCTATAATTCGGCGGTCTTGGTCTTGGTCTTGGTCTTAAAAATGCAAGAACAAGACCAAGACTGCAAGACCAAGACTGAATTTGGGCAACACTAGTCACTATTATCGTAATTTAAATTAGGGTTACGCAAAAAATATGCCTTTTACATAATCATCAATACAAATAAATAAAATTTAAGTGCCTGTTTTTAATGTCAAAATCAGTTTAAAAAAAACTGTCTGTCTGTATCGGCTAATTTTCTAAACAGCTGGACCGATTTGAAAAAAAATTAGGTGCAGCTAACTGACTGCAAGGCTCGTAACATAAGCTACTTTTAGGGTTCCGTTGCTGAATGGCAAAAAACGGAACCCTTAATGAGTCGTCATGTCTGTCCGTCTGTCCGTCTGTCCGTCCGTATGTCACCGCCACTTTTTTCAGTAACTATATTTGTGTATTTATTGTGTACTATATGTATTTATGTATTTATATGTAGCCCTTGCATATATTTGTATATATTTTATAGTACCTATGCTTAGGTACACAATTATTTATTTGTTAGAAGTAGTTATTTAAAGTATTTATTCATTCTTTTCTTCATTTAAACTTCATGCTAGTACACCTTTTACTTCCCTTTCGTGTCTCTTTCGTACTTTTCCATCCAATGGTTGTCTGTAAGAGATTGCCTTTGCAGCGATAAGACCGCCATCTGTGTCCCCCCCTCCCCCCGTAACTTCTAAAATAAGGGAACGAGAAATGTAAAAATAATATAATTATGTACATTACCATGCAAACTTCCACTTAAAATTGGTTTGAACGAGATCTAATAATTAGTTTTGTTTTAATACGTAATAAATCGTAAACCGCATTTTGCCTTTGATTCAATCAACTCCAATGTAATAAAGAATTAAGAAAAACATTTATTTATATATATTGTATAGTGGTACGGAACCCTACGTGCGCGAGTCCGACTCGCACTTGGCCGGTTTTTATTGATATATCTACCACGCAGACACCGCGGCAAAAGTAAGTTTGTTTGTTTAATAGCGCTAATCTCAAGAACTACTGGTTAAATTTTAATAACTCTTTTTGTGTTTGATAGTCTATTTGTCAATAAACGTCTTTAGATATTTAACATTATGCTAAACTCCACGGGAGCGGAGCAGAGAGGTTGAACGCGGGTAGCAAAGTACTTAATACTACGGATTCCAAGCGGGTGAAGTCGCGGGCAGTGATTGTTATACATGTCGCATGCAACGATACAAAATGGCATGTCCAGACCTCATACACCGCGCTATTCTTTACAAAAATAGTTCTTGTTCAAGTTTGAAACTAAAACTTCCAACCGTCCTCTTCATATGAAACGATGACTCTTTAGTATGATTTTCTAGAGGTTAAAGTTGAGAAGGCCTTTAAATAGCACGTGTAAAGGATATCCTTATTTGATTTTCTTTATTGAATTTTACTTAGTAATGTGTATTTTCCTCGATATTTTTGGAAACAAACGAGCCTGGTGCTGTTTATGTTGGCATTGAAATTAAGCTGCTTATTTTAAAACAACGATTGTTCTTAACAGGCCTATCGATTAGTGATAAGTGGCAACTGGGGAACACGGTACCATGTGTCCTACTATTTGGTGGCAGGTTAAAGGTAAGATGATGGTGCTGCGTCCCTCGAGCTTGTACACTAAAGCTCTACCACTATACATTATTGCCAAAGACGTCTGACAAGAATCCGTAAGGTACAATGTAAAGATATCTTTAAATTGTGCTAATGGTAACCTATTCTATGGGACCTAAACATAACAGGTAAAATGTCGGTGTTGTACCACCTCTGCCACACCCTTCTGGGTTATAACGGCGTGATATTACGTGCATAAGGTTTATTTATGGAAGGTTTATTTAAGGTTTTTTCATTTCTAGTAGCGACAAGCGACTCAGATGGTAATGAGAGAAACCAAAGTCACTATAAAATCGCCATGTCGCTTTTTATGGTCGACATCTCACTAATAAATACCATAACATAAATTAAATACACAAAGCTTTAAATGTAAATTTGTTTTCCGACTGTACAACAATTTAGCCTGCCCCGAATTCACTGGAAAGCCAAATGTTTTACAAAATACTACGATATTTTTAGCGATATGCCGACCGCGAAATAAATAGTCACTAGCTGTCGGTGTTTTTTTTTTCATATTCCACAACGCTTGACTCTGGGCATGTAGAACAGAGAGATATAAACAAATACACAGTAAAATAAAAATTGGATCTATTTTAAAACTGTGTTTGAATACACCAACCAAACTCAATCGTTAGCGAGAATATTGCTTGAGTGTTATGAACACATACCATGTATGTTTTGAGTGGGATTTTTCCAGATTTTCTTTCGATATAATATTAATTGTGACGTTTAGCTTTATATAAATGTATGGAAATATAATTGCAGGTATAGTTCTTTAAGTCCCTGGTATGTCTAGACTTAAGTGTAGGTTTTTAAGAAATCAATGTATTCTTGGCAATTGTTTATTACATTTGTTTATTTTAAAAATACCGGTTGATTTGGTTATATTTATTTAGCTGTTGGTATATTGATGCAATTGCAATTTTTTTGAAATAGGAAAAATGCAATCGGAGCTCTGTCTGTGATGCTTTCACAGGTAAACGACTGAACACATTTTGATAAAATTTGGTTTGTTAAAAGTTAATAATTTTGTTATTTACGACTTAACAAGGGGGTACAGCTAAGAGCAGAAGCTAGTAAAAAAAAATGCCTACATAGGTACCTAGTATAATATATATAAACAGACAAATCTCGTTTGTGCCTACTTGCCAGTCGCATCACGTTAATCACGTACGGGGTCACATAAATTTGGTCAGGCCTGCTCCAGAAAAACAACTTTTCAATTAAACTCTGAAACAATGACATTTCGCTTCCCGATTGTTGTGTAAAATAGGAAATAGTTTTAGCAACAAAATAATGTTGTTTTCCGTAAAAAATATTTGAAATTTGCTGTGCTCAAACATGGTTTAAAAATTAATAAGTAACATACATTGTTCAATTCCTATTTCTTTTTTTTTTTTTCAATATACAAGTATATCAACCTTTTTCCTTGTTCATTGAGATTTATGGATAGATTTTACTAATATAATATAGATAGTCGGGATAGTCCCACCAGCCTCCTAAACTCTATACTGGAGAGGGTAGACTGTCCTTCTCTGGAACATGTTCGATAAAAATGGCAACAATACATGTATTTAAAATGAAAACTAATTACTTAAATAGATCTTAAGATATTTTTACTAACAAGCTATGGATGTAAAGCTGAAATAAATTTATAAATAAAAAAATGAAATAAATGAAAAGTAACTGTAAATGTAATAGATACCTAAAGATGGTTACACTTATAGGTAGGTTTATTAAGAGTAATAATCTAGATTTTAAGGTGTGTAATTTTAAGTGAGTGGGATGGGATGGGTGAATGGGAACATTGCAATGCACTGAATGCAGTAGAGTTTCTACTGCATTCAGTGCATTGCAATGTTCCCATAACAACTTGGGTAGTTTTTAATTACTTACGTAGTTTGATTTGTTTCGTTTTACTATAATAAAAAGCAAGAAGAAAAACTCATAACGTCTCGTTCTAGAACAAGCCTAGTTCAAGAAGTAACGAAGATACGACAGTTACAGTAAATGTAAATGTCACACAATAGCACTGCTGAAATCCGAGCTGTGTTTTTTTCCACGAATGCAAGATAATACAAGCTTGCGTCCCACTTGTCGACCGTCGAGCACAAAGTCTGTAGACAGACACTTGATACAAAAGTGTAGGTGGTACTTTCGCTTTGTTTCGCGAACTAACTCTGAGAAAGAGGAAGATGTCCTGCTACAATGGTAATGTATATTTTTGTGCACTTTTATTCTTGACTGTGTGGAGTTGATGCGACAAAGCTCTTGTGTTTATTTTGGTCTGGAGGATTCAAGTCACTCTGTAATGGCTTTTGAATACGATAGTAACAGTCAAATGCTCAAGGCAAGTTGTACTAATGTTGATCATATCTATAAAACAATCAATTTAAAAACAAACAATACAATTATCATGCTATCTTTAATTAACGCATCCAGCATTGAAAGCAAGGCCTGAGCTTGAAGTAGAGCTGTCTGAAGCGCCTACACTTTTTGTGGCTGCAACCCGCCTGGTAATGTAATGTTAGTTCGGTTCTGAAATTATTATTTTTTTCTTGATATGGTTCATGCAATATATCAACCGTATCAATTTTAATTATCTCCTACAATACCCGACTTCCAACGTGCTTAAAATATATATTCAAACAGAAATGGATGGGAACCTCTGCCACCACACAAATATGTGACTCCTTGCTGATAACTCAAGATCCTCGGCTAACGAGATACGGGTACGACAAATAGAGAAAATGAGTTGAAAGCTCTTACATAACCACGTGTTCTAGTTGCCACTGTATATATTATACAGCTCGAATAAGAGGGTAGAAAACTAAAATTAATTTTGTTTGATGTACCCACCTGGTGTCTTTAAAATGATCTGGTGGTAATATGTCCTGTCCTAAGATTGATCTACCTATCTACCAAATTACATCAACATCGCTCCTGCTCTTTAGGTGTTTAAGCGTCACAGACAGGCAGACGGAACTACTCTCGGATTTATTATATCAAGTTAGGATAGAATTAATTGAATAATAAGTTTTTTAAACGTGTTTTACGCTTCACACACCAAAATGCAAGATTTTTCAGTTAAAGATAAGTACGGACATAAAGAACTATTGAGCACCAGAAATAAATAATAAGTAGACACATGAGAGCACACTTACACGCCCACAGTTTCCGATAGTGGCATTATTTATTGGACACGGCTCCAGTCCCGGATTACAGGAAATTCTCCTAACAGGAAAAAATACATTGTATTGTAACCTACTTATACTATCAGGGTCAGACATATTCGTCAATACTGAACTAATGGAAGATGAATGATAGAAAAAGATTGCCAGAATATTTACCACCCCAAGTTTGGCAAAGTTCGGTCAAGTGTTGTTCATTCCATGCGGCTTAGATTGAGTGTTTTTCTTCTCTTATTATACATTTTTAGTATTTAGAAATATTTTGAAGTATTATGCTATTCAAAAATAAAAAGATTAATTTGGACTTATATTAGTTTTTTTTTAACTTCACACTATTAATCCACTTAATCATTTTATATGGCTTAGATTGGAGTGTTTTTCTTCTGTTATATCAAATTTTAGTATTCAGAAATATTTTTAAGAATTATACTATTGAAAATAAAAAGATGAATTTGGTTTTATCGTAGTTTTTTTTTAACTTCACACTATATATCCAAATATACCTCCTCGTTTCCATGTTTTAACTATTGCCTCATGAAAGTTATACAACATAAGCATATGATATAGTTGTACAAATATCACAAAGCCCCGTAGATGCTAAACCTTCATTTATTTAATTTTGAACTGTTACCTGCGTGTGTGAGATAGTAGGTATAAGCCGATGATTCAGTGAGCATTTGCTTCGTTAGTTGCCAAGCCGAGATCAATACTACTGTGACTTTTGTGAAATCACGTTTTATTCACAAATGCTTTTTCTTTATTATTTATACAAAAATACTTTCGTACGTTATACGGATAATACTAACACAAGAATATTATATTTGAACATTTTTGAACATACCACGCTATTTTGATTTAAATATTCACGGGGACATAATTCGAAAATGTCTTGTGGTAGACAGGCACTGTCAACATATTTTTTGAATGAAATTTTCATGAAATACTGATACAAATATAAAACACAATATAAAATTTACAAGTTCGTAGATTAAAAATTATATTAATATAATTTCTCTTAACGTAAAAAAATGGGTAGTCGTTTTCGTAATAGTTTTCAATGAGACAATAAATGCATGTGCTGAAAAAACGCGTGCTACGTGCCTCAGATCCTCTTTGTACACTCTTATCTCTTTCAAAGACTAACCCATGCTCCAGTATCCGTCACTGTCAGAAAAAATGCAAACGCATTCATCCATCTTGTATTATAAAAAAAATCATATCGTATAGAAAGAATATTCTGATTGAGTTTATGTACTTATTTGCATAAATAAATATAAACGGAATATAAACTCTTTGCATCGAGTGGTGTAAAATATATTTGTTGGTTTTCATTAATTGCAACTATAAGCTAACAAAGGACGGGTATTGAGGTTTCCAGCGCTCATAAATAATATCCTCCGGCCGCCGCACATGTAGCTTTAGAAACAGCAAAATTGATTTTATAATAAGGAATGTGTTGTGATTGCATCTAGAATTACTTCTGTTCAATATTATTCTTGAGAGAAATGGAATTTCTTAACTTAGTCTATTTCTCGGGGAGTATAGTCGGTTTCTACATTTGTACAAGTCCCAACTTCCCACGAGTGATTAATGCATCTCTGCAAGCAGTTTCCTACTACGACGACATATTATTATTATCGCCTCCTCGAAGTAATTAGGATTATACTATGGTTATTATAATAATAAAGCCGATTATAAAAAAATAATGCTTTTGACTAGGTAATGTTATAATAAATAGATTTGTTCTTACAGGATGTCAGTCAGATATATGACCAACTTTTGATTGCATTAAAGGTATTGAATCGAATTCAATACAAATCTTATAGAATCCCAAAAGAGATTTTAGGCCTAGTTAAGGTAACTAGTGACAACAAAAAAAGCTAAAAGATAGCTTACTCTAGCTCTAGCATGATTATTTTAAGCTACAAAAGCTCACAGAGAGTTTCCATAGAGTAAAAACCCGGTACCTCTAAAGACTAACTCGTGTCAAAAGCGGTGGTCGATGAAAGCATTTATCGAACTAACTAAAGGCATATTGTCGACGGGAATTTGAGCCTTATGTATTTAGAATACGGCTGGTCTATTGACATAGTCCCCTGTTTCTGTCAGACCTGGTTTCTGTTTTGTTAGCCAATCTATTGGCTCTTTGAGTAATCAGTTCCCAAACAGATAATATCTATAGACATTTAACCGTAGGTAGATACGTGGTGGTTACCATGGTTTTCAAAGAGTATTGCTTAACATAACATAACATAACATAACGCCTATATTACCTAGACAAAAGGTATACAAAACCCATATTTCACCTATTATGTTTAGTTTCCGTTGGTATCGCCTGTATTATTTACTTCTAATAATCTACAGTATCTAGAAACAATATGCGATATTTTGGACAAGTTGTAATAAGTAATGAAGGCATAAAAATACCAGATTCTAAGAATACATTTTCTACAACCTTTCGCAAACTAGCGAGAGTACGAACCCATGTTTTCTTTCTTGAATTTTTCATCACACGTAAAAGTAGACAGATGGGAAATATTCGAAGAAAATATTTTGCTATAACCATCAAGGCAGGCGTTTTTGCGTTTTCTTGAAGAGCATGTATTATGATCGGTAATAATATCATGAAAGAGCGAGTAGTCCTGGTGCTAAGCGGTAACAACAGCCTATGAACATCAACAATCCACAAAAGCCGATTGTAGATGCCTGACTTCTTCTGTAGACTACGGTGCTATGCTTTGTAGCTTGATCTCACCACCAAACCGGTGGGACAATTCTGTATGGGAAACTGTCAGTTGCGCCAATTTAGTGCAATCTTATCCCCATATAAATAGAGTTGATATTTAATTGCCATAAATTAACTCTTCATCTGATTCCATTTATGGAATACCCATGCAGAACACAGTGGTGGTGCTTTGCTCTCGAGCTCGTTGCCGAGAATTCAACCACCATAAACTATTAAAAGCATGTTTGTGAATATATCATTTTAAAGTTTCAGTGCCTATCTAAACTAATATTATAAAGGGGAAAGTGTTTATTGGTTTGTACCCAATCTCCGAATCTATTGAACTTATTATACCGAAATTCGGTGTGGAGACCGTCAAAGATCCCAGAAATAATATAGGGTACTTTTTATCGACGTACCACACGAAAAAAGCCGCGAACGGAAGCTACAAGGAACGGGAGCTATTCATAAATACACAAGCCATAAGCAGGTAGCTCATATACATCGGACCTCTTCTTATATGTGGAGTATTATGCTATAACTCCATTATTGCTTTTCAAGTTAGGCATGCAGCAATTTGAATGAAGTTAATTAATTATGCGCATCACTAGCTAATCGCGTTAACCGTCCACGTTCAATTTCGGCTGACACGTGCATTTGTATTGGGATTTCGTCACATTTGTTGTACAAAATAATAATTAATAAATTAGTTGCTCAAATCTCTATGGTAGTGAATTAGTATTAGTAATAACTAATTAACCAAATCGATTCACCTCAATAAAATATAAGACGACATAGCTATTATACAAATTATAAGAAGCGTGGTGTATTCAAGGAAAGTACACTTATTAATGGAAGAACAGTGAATTCTTAGTAAGAACACTTTTGAGCGCAGACCCGATGCTCTCTAAATCAGTGCTAATAAGAATTACTTTGAGAAGGTAGGAATCACAGCAAATGTATCAAAGGAAAATAATTTTTCATCTTGAAATATCATAATCTTATTAAAACTCTAGGTATTACCTTTGAGATTAAATTGGTGAGGCATGAAATACCAACTAAGAATCCTTCGAAATACACACAAAAGACGAATTTGTTACCATCCGTTTTGGCTTCACCGTGGTTTGCTAATAAATGTAATATGCCGAGATTCGCATCCAAGCCGAGCTCTACACTGATTCAATCATTTTCGTGCACACTAGTCACGACAAAGCTTTCAATGAATAAATTAAATAAATCTGTAATTTTAGCAGAAACCCTCGGTGAAAAGGGTCCAACGTGAATAAAACATTTAGACAATTTTCTTCACATTTTGTCTTACACCATGTCTACGATGAGTCACTAGCTTGTGTTAAAGAAAAGGTTTTCAATAAATTTGTAAAAGAAGCTACACCAATAGACAGAACCACTGACCAACACTAGCTCTCTGTAAGCATAATGGGTTGTACAGGATTTGCAGTACACATAATGCTAGTTGCTAACGAAGAGATTTAGTGCGCTGTTAAAACTTTTGGATAATAACTTCTAATTGATTATTTTTATAGCATTTAGCTATGCTTAGCAAATTATACTACCGGCAGGTCCCATATTTTTTTCATCTTTCATTACAACATTTGTGCTGAATGTATCTTCGCTATGTTGGTTTGTATCCTACTTAAGATAGGAACAAATGGATGAACGTGACGTCACGAAATGACATATCATACAGTTGAGAAATTTAGGGTTCTGATAAGAGGCTGCCCGGTGTGCAGTTTTGGATAATAGTTAGCAGTTTAGATTTGTAAATGGAAGGAAACTATTATACCCACTTTAATTTGCATAGGAATTAAAAAGTATTGTATTATTTATTGTGTGTCTGGTGCAATTAGAAATTAGTTCTGCAATTAAATTTTTTTTTCTATACGATGTCTAAAACGATGTCTCTGACATCGTTTTAGTTTATTACTACTTGGCGGCAGGTTAAAGGTGAGAAAGAGGTGCCTTCACTGAGCTCGTTCACAAGAGCTCTCTCACTTAAAGAAGCGACTGTATAAGCGAACACAACACATTCCGTATTATAAAATCAATTTTGCTGTTTCTAAAGCTACATGTGCGGCGGTCGAAAGATATTATTTATGAGCGCTGGAAACCTCAATACCCGTCCTTTGTAAGCTTATAGTTGCAATTAATGAAAACCAACGGATATATTTTATACTACTAGAGGCAAAAAGTTTATATTGTGTTTATTTATCTAAAAGATATGAGAACCGAGCTAAGATAAGATATCCGCATATTTTATTGAAGTCGTTTTTCTCTGACAAGGGCGGGTGAATTGTGTGAAGTGCAAATAGTGTGCCGTGTACCTACTTTTTATTTTATCGCACTATATTCCGTCTTCTGTCTGTGGCATTTTACAGAGTTTTTCTAGTAAGTTATACTTATAAGCTACATTTAATTATTTGCCAAATTTTATCAAAATTCATACTGTGGTAGAATTAATTGATGATTTAGAATTAAGTACATTAAAATTAAAATTAGAAAATAGCAGGGCCATGTATGAAGCTGACACACAGGCCTTACAATTGAAAATTGATAATTTAACAGCATCATTAAAGTCAACTCAAATTAAATATGATTTATCACTTAAAGAGATTAATGAGTATTCAAAGGCCATGGATGATCTCTTGAAATTAAGTAATGACAACACAGAGCGCTTGTTAACAACCATTCATGTCAGTGCGCTCACTCTAGTTCACCACAGCCAGTGAGTGCTCCCTTAGTTTGCTATGACAATAGTAAGAACTTGTGTGATGGCTCACATACTAGTGTTAGGACAGAGCAGTCATTAGGTGCATCAATTGATGTAACATGTTGTACACCAAGTGATGCGCAAAGTACTATTATGTTTAGTGATGGTATTGGAAAACATATGGGCTCAAAACTGAATTCTCTTGTTAAGGGACAATCAGTTGTTAACCATTGCTTACCATCTGCAACATATGATTTTATTATGAAAAGAATTTTAAGTTATAACTTCAGTAATCATAAAAATCTCATTATTTTAGTGGAAAATAGGGGTAATGTTAGCAAAAAGGATTTGGTTAATTATTTTGATAATTTATTATCTCTATGCTTAAGTAGTATAATTTTGTTCACATTCCCCTACTGTAGGAGCCTGTCAGATGCGGAAAATAATCTTAGATATAAGTTGAACAATGTACTACACACTATAAGTACATATAATGATAGTATTCATTTGATAGATACTAACAGTTTTGTTAGCAGCAAGTTATATTTGACTAAAGGTAACTATTACCTTTCTGCTAGTTTTAAGCGACAGATAGCAATTTCGCTATCCTATTTTATTGACATTACAGCCAAGAACTTGGCTACTAACAGATCTGCTTCTATTGAGCAGACTAATGACATGCAATTATCTAATAATTATTTGAATAATCATGACATGAATTATAACTTAGCCTCTATTGAGGATACTTCTGACATTCTTCATATTAATGATATTGACATTTCTTATTCTCATATCAATTCTGAAATTTGCAATCATTTAAATTAATTCATGAGACAACAGAGGAAGCAACCTCTAGCTCTAATTTATTACATTCACAATTGATCAATTTAGCTGCAGAATCAAATAGTAATTATATGCCACTACGGCCACAAAAATGTACTAATTACAATAAAAATGATAATATTAACCTGGTGCATCAAAATATATATTGTTTAAATCTGGGTAAGCAACTAGAACTGGAATTATTCATGAACTCTGAAAATATTAGTGTTATGTGTATTACTGAACATTGGCTTAAGGGGCATCAGCTCATGTTTAATTTCAGCAACCACCAGGTTGGTAGTTCATTCTGCAGGGTCAACACAATACATGGGGGGTCCCTAATTTTACTTAATAAAAAACTTAAATTTAAAGAACGGAAAGATATTGTGTCTCTCTCTGTAGAATGTTCCGTTGAATTATCCTGTGTACAATTAGAGCATTTCATTATTATATGTGTATATAAACCTCCTTCCGCAGACCTTAGTTTATTTTTAGAAATCATGGATGAAGCCCTATGCAGAGTAAATAATTTGGGTAAAACAATTTTAGTCTGTGGAGATTTTAATATTAATATTCTTGTTAATACAACTGCATCATGTAAAATTTTAAGTCTTTTTAAATCCCATAATTTAATAAACTTATTTATGGAGCCTACTAGAATAAGTGCCACCACGGCTACATGCTTAGATAATATTTATACAGATATTAAGCCAACTCACAGAAGTATTATTAATAAGCTAGATTCTGATCATTCTGGGCAAATGATAAGTTTTAAAATAAAAAGTAAAAATGTAGTTAGGAAAAAAATTACTTCTGTGCCAGTAACAGCTAGTCGCTTTGAACGTATGAGAGTAAACCTAGCTACTAACTTACCTTTCTTAGATAATAACATAGAGCCTAATGTGATGTATAATTTGTTTTTTGATGCATTTCTTCGGGACTTTAACTCAATATTTACTTCCAAGGAGATTACTGTTACTAATAGCCCCGTCTTTGGTGACTGGGCAACCGCAGGTATCCATAAGAGTAGGCAAACATTGTACATTTTATACTATGAGAGACAATTTAATAGCAGTGAAGAGTTTAAAGAACATGTCAAATCATACTCGAAGATTTTTAAACGCGTCTGTAAAATTGCCAAATCTACATTTATTAAATCTAAAATCAAAAACAGTAGTAATAAAATTAAAGCCACATGGAAAGTTATTAATGAAGAGACTGGGAAGGGTAGAACAAAAGATTCAGACTTTAAGTTAAGTATCGATGGTCAAGTAACCAAGTCAGATTTAGAAGTTGCCAATGCTTTTGAAGGATTTTTTACTGCTTTTCCTGTCTCTCTAACTAGTGCTTTAGGCTCTTCCTCCTCCGTTGCCGAGTCGTTACTTAAAGATAATGTGCCTGAGTTTTTTAATAATTTCGCATTTCGTCATGTTAATGGATCTGATTTTAAAGCCGCGTTTAAATCAATTAATATTAAGAAAACGGCTGATCTATGGGGCATTTCTGTACATATTATAAAATCGTTGATTGATATTATTGCACCTGATTTAATAATGATATTTAATAGATGTATTGATTGTGGTGTGTTTCCTGACTTAATGAAATTAAGTAAAGTAATTCCATTGTTTAAATCAGGTAGTACATTAGACCCCACAAACTTCAGACCAATATCGGTGCTACCTACGTTTAGTAAAATTTTTGAAAAATTAATTCTCGCGCAGTTACTTAAATACTTTAATGAAAACAACCTGTTGCACACTAAACAATTCGGTTTCACTCGCGGACGGTCAACATGTGATGCTGGGGTTAGATTACTTGAATGTATATTCGAGGCTTGGGAGGAGTCGCGGGACGCCTATGGGGTGTTCTGTGACTTATCTAAGGCTTTTGATTGTGTGCAGCATGTGTGTGAAACTCTAGTCAGAAAATTACACCACTACGGTATAAGAGGCATCGCTCTGGAACTTCTTACTTCTTATCTAGGTGATAGGATTCAGAGAGTTGATGTCAATGGAAAGCGATCGCATGGATCAGCTGTAGCAATGGGGGTGCCACAAGGCTCTATTTTGGGCCCTTTCCTGTTCCTCTTGTACATTAATGATTTACCTCATCTCGTTAAGGATAATCATGAGATAGTATTGTTTGCGGATGACACTTCTTTAGTTTTTAAGGTAAATAGACAACAAACAGTAATTGACGATGTAAACAATGCTCTGTCAAAGATAGTAAACTGGTTTAGTGTTAACAACTTGCTTTTAAATGGTAATAAAACAAAATATGTTAGATTTTTTACAAAAAATGTTAAACAAGTCAAAACTAGTGTGTTGATGGACAATGAGGAATTGGAAATGGTCAATAAAGTTGTCTTTCTTGGTATAACATTAGATTCTAAATTACAATGGGGCCCACATATAGAAACGTTATCTGGTAGACTCAGCTCAGCAGCTTACGCGGTAAAAACAATCCGTCAACTGACCGATGTTGACACTGCGCGTTTAGTTTATTTTAGCTATTTTCATAGTATAATGTCATATGGTTTATTGCTTTGGGGTAGTGCCACGGATGTAGATTCAATCTTTGTGCTCCAGAAACGAGCTGTTCGAGCTATCTATATGATGAGTCCCAAGGAGACACTAAGAAATAAATTTAAAGAGATAAATATTATGACGTTACATTCTCAATACATTTATGAAAATTTATTGTACGTCCACAAGAATCAAACAAAATTTAAGAAAAATAGTGATCTCCATAAAGTAAATCTAAGGAACAAAAACAAACTGGCTGTGCCCACTACTAGGCTCCATAAAATCTCTAACTCGTTTCCAGGTCAATGTATACGCTTCTACAATAAACTTCCATTAGACGCAGTAGAATTATCGATAGGTAAATTTAAGAAATATATTAAAATCAGATTATCTCAAAAAGCTTATTACTGTATTTTAGACTACATAAATGATAAAAGTATTTGGAAATGAACTGCTCTTTTTATGTGTTGTAATTGTTATATATTATTATATATTAATATAATTGTATATTATTCATTTCATTTGAAAAGATGGTGCACATGAGTTTCTCACCAGCTCTTCTCATAATGCAATACCCATCGGAGCTGGTACTTAGTTTGATTTTAATCTGATTTTAAACAGTTGGATTAAAATTAATCTAAGCCCCGGTTATTCAAATCATTGTAATTAGTATAATTTAGTTTTACTTATAATTTATTTTTATATCATTTGTTTGTAATATTTTAACGTGTTCAAGCGCCTCCTGGGGCCTATGAAAATAAATGATTTGAATTTGAATTTGAATTTGTAGTTGATGCGTGATCAAGTTAAAAACATAATAAATGTACACACTCACAGAATTGAGCCTTTATAATTTTAGTGTCATAATTCTACGGATTTAAGAACATAGAAAGCGCGGTAAGTATTTTTATACTCTGTCCATTTCTTTATTTTCTTTTTGACAGATTACATTTAGGGATGCCTACACACGTTACTGATTCGATTTGAAATCATAATCGATGTTGTCTACGAAGAACTTTCAATCGATTAATTACATCGAAATGGTTTTAGTTCATAATTAATTATTCGTTTATTAGTAGTTTTTATTAGATGAAATAAATATACAAAATAATAATATAATAATAATGTCACATACTTAGTCTATGACGACTTCCTAGTTACCTTTGTTTACATTTTCATTGTTATTTCCAAGATTTCGACTTGATTTCTTGCAAATAATTATTCATGGAATCACGATACTATTATTATATTATTTTTTTATAAAAATACAGACAATACACAAAAAAAAGTCAAATTATTCTTTGATCGATTTATTTGATTTCACGATTTGATTTATAGTCTGTGGTTGTTTGTTACAAACAGTGAACTTCCCTAAAAAGTGCCGCTTGTCAATAAAGTACATTATTATTGTAGTACATTAATCTGACAAAAAAAAAACGGTAATTCATAGGCGTGATCTGTCAAAAAGAAAATAAAGGAATGGACAAAGTATAATATACCTAAATCATGTCAAATTATATAAATTGTTAAACAATACATGCTTTGCACCGTAAAAGTATATTTATACCTTGTATTTAAAGGATTAAGTCATTGCTACAGCCATTGGGACAACCCAAAACAGTCGGTCGCATCAAATGTTTATCAGCCCTTTTCTCTCACGGGACACTTTCTAATTATGCGAACGTGATGAATGAGAAAAACTTGGACAAGTAACACAAAGCTTTATTCATTTATAACTTAATGTCCTTTCAATTAATTGAAAATGCGATTTTAAGATATTACAGAATTTTTCAGGATTTTTTTTTTTTAATAGAAATAAAAACGTTTATTTGCCAAAAACATGGTTACAAAAAGATGGTACAATTCATTAATAATACACAACATGTTTCACCGGATAATCGGTATGCAAAATATATGTTATATCTAAAAAGATATATTTAATAACTTACATTTAACAAGAACATTTATTTTACAGACATTAAAAATTAAATAATAAAAAAACAAAATCATACCTAACTATGTACAGCTGAAAGAGAAATATAACTAAACAATTTTAAAAGTTATGCGTCATAAAATACTGCCGCATCAATGTCAAATGCGGGTGACAAGCCCAGAAGGCTGGCGGTTATATCTACGTACTAACATTATATTAAAGTTATAAGTGGAACACTAACAAAATTAAAAAAAAGAAATGTATATGTTAAAATATCAAGTACTAACAAATAGTTCCTTTCCATTATGCATTATCTTACTCTTACTTACTCTTTACATTATGCATTATCTCTGGCATCGAATGACATTAATTCGGCTATTGTGTAAAAGCAATGTTCGATTTACCATTTTTTTTTACTGTCGTATAGATGCAATTCTCCTAAATATTTTGGTATCTTGTTATATATTTGTACACACATACAGCTACTGTTTCTTTTATATAGGGTAGTAGACATAGTATTTAACTTTAATTTAGTGCGATCTCTTGAAGGAAATTTCTTATTGTTAGATGTTTATTGGAAATATTTGTAGCCTCTTGCTGTAAAGTAAACTAAACATATTTCATAAATTCACACTGCACTCGGCTGTCTTGCTATTGTTCGTAAACCCCAGCATACAGCTAGGTTAATGGCAAATAAATATTTCGTAACTCACTTGAGTAAAAAAGAGTTATTGCTTTACTGTGACCGAACGCAGATCTAGTGGATACGCAGCCTTAATCTCGGCGTGGCAACCAACGAAGCGAATGATCGGATTACACCTTCTATCTCACACACGCAGGTAACAGTTCAAATAAATGAGTGTTTCACATTAACCGACACTGTTTCGTTAATATTTGTACCTCTTTTACTAATATGTAGGTAAAAAGTATTACATTAATATCGATAATATTAATAAAACCGACGTGAGGTGAAGACATTATTATTTAGAATACGGGTTACTCACGTTACTTTAGCCGGGATATGCCGACTAGTTTCGAATCTAGTAGGTACGTAGATTCATCAACTAAGCTATTATTCGCGTATCGTCGCCTCCGACGACACTAGATTCGAAACTAGTCGGTATATCCCGGCTAAAGTAACGTGAGTAACCCGTATTCTCAATAATAACATTAATAATTACTTATTGCTTACATTCATACTTAATGATTTAATTATTATTAATATATATATTTTTTTTTCATATCATTATTATATGTTTTTACATTTGTTTACCAACTGTTTCCATGAAATCCGGCTAACTAATAAAATTTCAGGCCTTCATATAAAACAACAGTTTGTATCTTGACATAGCCACAGAATAGATAGCAGAGCCACGACAAACAATTCCTTAGTCAATTGGTCAAATGGTAGCTTAGTTGGTTAAGCGGCTGCCCGGTGTGCAGAAGTCACAAGTTTGAATCCGGTCCCAAAAAAAATCAACCGTTTCATAGAAGGTATAATTTGCTAAGCATAACAAATATCATTCATCTTCCATTAGTTTAGTATTGACGAATATGTCTGACCCTGATAGATAAGTTGGTTACAATACAATGTATTTTTTCCTGTTAGGAGAATTTCCTGTAATCCGGGGCTGGAGCCGTGTCCAATAAATAATGCCACTATCGGAAACTGTGGGCGTGTAAGTGTGCTCTCATGTGTCTACTTATTATTTATTTCTGGTGCTCAATAGTTTTCATTATAAAAGTTCTGAACCATAACGTAACATAACAACACGCCTCTATTACCCAGCAAGGTGTGGCAGGGGTGAACAAAACCCACACTTCACCTGTTATGTTTCGGTAACATGGGGGTGAGCCTATCGCCACCCACAGGGCACAATTCCAACTCCATGCTGCTATTGTGAATTTCCCGACGGAAAATTCACAAATAACACTTTCCCCGACCCCTAGTCAAAACCTCGCGGTAAGAGGCGCATACGCCAACCACAAGAGCATTGAGCCGTCTTTTGATACCTATATTACCTATAAGTATCATACTAATGGCTGGTCTTCTTCGTCGTGTCGATTGCTGAGTCAAATTTTATTTTGACTTGCTATCGTGGTGAAAGGATTAGCCAATTCGCTTTGGAGAACTCGTGAATAGCCCAGGGTGCGCCGGACGTAGGGGATTGTTGTGTACGTCACTCGGGGAGGCTCCTTTCATGCTGGTGGACTGAGAGTTTAAGTTAATGATTATTTATTATTCAATGCTAGTTATTTTTACTGTTTATTATTCAAACCTATTTCTTGAACTTTAAAATAGGCTACCCTACATATTGCTGTAAGAGCGCCGATTTAAATCGTTTTCGCGGTGCTTTCGACTCATCTGCTCTATTTGACGTAGGTACCCGTATCTCGTTATTCGAGGATCTTGAGGTATCAGCAAAGAGGCTATAAGATAGAATATATGTACCTACGTCTCACTCGTACGAAGGCAGTAAATAGCTCTCATCAGCTTTTCAATCCGTCTTCGGAAATATACTTGAGGATTATACATAAGTAGGGATTTAATTTAAGAAGATTAATTGTATACATACGGTAACATTATAATAATTTATATAAAATAAATAAATAAATGAAAATTGTGAATTTCACTAACTTAACTTTTTTTCGTTACAACTATAAAAATTGTCCTACTCGACACAACTATGTATTGCCAAAATCACCGCATAAGTAGATATTATTTTAAATTATTATAGATTATTATTTTAAAGAAATAAATAAAGAAGTTGTAAATTTCATTAACTTAACTTGTAACTTTCACAGTAATAATTTACTTTTTTTTTGTCACAGCTATAGAAATTGTACTACTCGACACAACAATTTCAAAAATCACCGCATAACTCTGCAGACGAAACAAACACAAGAACTTTTGCATCTACGCCGTACAGTCAAGAATAAAACTGAACAAATGTATACATTACCATTGCAGCAGGACTTCCTCTTTCTCAAAGTTATTTCGCGAAACAAGGCGAAGGTACCATCTACACTTTTGTATCAAGTGTCTGTGTAAAAAGTGTAGGCGTTTTACACAGTTCTACTTCAAACTCAGGCCTTGCTTTCAACGACTGATGCGCTAATTAAAAATAGCATGATGATCGTTTGTTTTTAAATCGATGGCTTTATCGATATGATCAACATCTGTACAACTTGCCTTAAGCATTTGACTGTTACTATCGTATTCAAAAGCCATTACAGAGTGACTAGAATCCTCCAGACCAAAATAAACACAAGAGCTTTGTCGCATCAACTCCGCACAGTCAAGAATAAAAGTGCACAAAAATATACATTACCATTGCAGCAGGACAACTTCCTCTTTCTCAGAGTTAGTTCGCGAAACAAAGCGAAAGTACCACCTACACTTTTGTATCAAGTGTCTGTCTACAGACTTTGTGCTCGACGGTCGACAAGTGGGACACAAGCTTGTATTATCTTGCATTCGTGGAAAAAAACACAGCTTGGATTTCAGCAGTGCTATTGTGTTACATTTACTGTAACTGAAAACTACGCGTAGGTAAGAAAGTATTTCTTGGGTTAGTTCCTAAAAACGCATAATACATTTCCATGTATTATGCGCTTTTTCTTAGATAAATCAGGAATCAAATTATCTTTTTCCATCGACCCTTAAAAGCGCTTGAACACGTTTAAATAAACATGCAAATACAAAATATATGAAATTAAAATACAACTTTTCTAATTACATAAAATACTTATTGCATTAAAATGATTTGAATCGCCGGCGCTAAGATTGACTTCAAGTTAAAAATTTGAATTAAAACCAATCCAAGTACCAGATCCGATGGGTATTGCATCATGAGAAGAGCTGGTGAGAAACTCATGTGCACCATTAATCCTTAAAATATGTGATTGTGTATTGATGAACAACAGAAGGTTTTAAAATTTAGGTTTTTCATATGTATCGCAACTTATCACTTGAAATATGTACTATGATCCAAAAGAACGTATAATATGACATTTTCCACATTAGTATTCGTCTCAAAAATCCACCACATGCCTTTTAGGCTCAATTGGTGGGCAAAATGTCCTTATCTTAGGTTATAATTGAAAAGTTGTTTTGCGGGAGCAGAGGACTGACTGAATTTATGTTCTCCGTACGTGATGTGACTAGCAAGCAGGTATAAGAGAGATTTTCCGGTAAACTACACGTACTAGGTTGGGTACTTAGTTTATTCAGAGCCAGCGGTGGTAGTTGAGGTTAGAAGAGGAAATGTGTTCCAGTTTATTTAGCAATGATCCGCAGGAGTATGATACTACTAGGCACCTACAGCTAATGAATCATCACTAAAAAGCAGGTTAATCGTGCCACTAACATATTGGACTTTTTTGACATTAATTTTGGGCCCACCCAACTAGAAGCATTGCTGTGATTTTTTTCACAATCTTAAAACCTGGACTTGAAAAGCAAACTCTAAACTCTTACGGCAAATTGGCACGGCGTCACTAACATATTGGACTTTTTGACATTAATTTGGTCCCACCCAACTAGAAGCATTGCTGTGATTTTTTTCACAATCCTAAAACCTGGACTTGAAAAGCAAACTCTAAACTTTTACGGCAAATTGATACGGCGTCTAGAGCAAAAGCGGCCATTGGAACTTTTTTTTAAAAGGCTGACGGCGTAAAACAGTAGACGTTGAGCAGGAATCGAAAAAAAATCACGAAAATAATGTCAGAAGCCTAACAAACTTAAAAGCATAAGTGCAATCTACAATCTTCAATTTAGTTTGCACGCATTTACGCGTCACGCGTGTATTATGTCTTGATTAATGACACATACGAGTAGTTTTTCTTTTGTTATCTATGCAATCCGGACCTATTTTATAAATTGTTACCATATTGAAGAAGTTCCACATCCGTGAGATGTTCAAAACATCTCGGCGGCTCAAGGCTGTCTTTGCCTTGTATTCGCCATCCAGACAGACCTATAACTCTTCCAAATCTCCATAATGTCTAGCCTTGAGTATATTGAACGAATGAATTTTCGGTACTTCGTGTATTATTCGTAATATGCCATTTTCATTTGTACATATTAAATTTGTTTTTAGTATATATCTGAAACTAGTAAAAATTGGTAGTTTACTTTTTATAACTGAGTAGGTATATCAAAAAATAATTGCCTTTTGACTTTGTTAGTTATAATCTTTATTTATTTGACTGACTGACTGCCGTTAGGTGTAAAAAAAATCATAGTGTATTTTATATATTTAAACTAATTTGTCAAAACAATAACAATTAAAAACGGCTTTAAAATTAACAGGCTACCAAACGATGTATGTATAATTTACGTTATCGAGAAAGTCCTCTTTAAACTAGTGAAGTATATTTTTCTAAATGTGTGCTAATTGAGCGGCCAAGTATAATATTTTTTAATTCGCCTTATTCCAATCGCTTCGTAGATTAAAAAGCCATCTTTCAGCCAACCCGACTGGTTCCAAGAATTTCATAGCCTTACCTGGTGCCTATCTCATCAAAGTTAATTAAGGGTAGTATTTAAACGCAAATCATAAAATATCCTTTTTCTATGCAAATAAATACCGAATTCCCATCAAAATTACTGATTGCACAACAAAATATTCAACTCAAAATATCACTAAACACACTACAATTTATTTTCACAGCGCACAGCAATTTTTCCTAAAGCAAAAGCTTTTTTATCAATGCACAGCTAATAATCTTAATGCACATTATACATGTTAACTCTTTTTTTTTTAAATATAGCTTCTATTTTTATTATATTTACAGCAGTTTTTCTAAATCAAACAACATTTTATTAGTCACAGTCATCTTATTATTTATTAATTATCACATAATGAGATCAGCAAAAAAAATATAAAATTAGATACAAAATTATAATTTATTGAATTATTAAAGCGGGTCTTGCTTTCGCGGGGCGTCCACGCTTCCTTTTTTGCCCAATAGGCACATTTTTAGCTTCTGCAGGTGGCGCCACGTACTGTCGTCTGTTACGATCTATGATAATAAGAAATTGGTAGGTAGTATAATATTATTTTATTTAGTGGATGGATTCAAAAAGGGGTCGGAGTATCACACAGATTGATTCTAGATTCTATGTTATGGTCGCAGTTCTAACCTAACCTAACCTACTACTTTACCCATAATTGACCTATGCCATAACTATAGCTTTTATTTTTATATTATTTACTCCAGTGACGAAAAATTGCGCGAAGTTTTTCAGTTAAGTTGTTCTGCTTTTAGAAATAATGCAATGTAAAGGATTTTTTTGTTATAATAATCATTAAATTTGCCGAGCATGGCTTCTTGAAAATTAAGACAAATATGATGAACAGATTTTGTTGTACTTACTGGTTAATATGCGACTGGAATAGTTATTTTGCTATGAAATATGGTAAATTTGATGTGCAGTCAGTATTTATGCTATGCATGTAGTATTTTTGTACAAAAATAAATTTAACTGTATTGCATTATGAGAAAAAAAGGAATGTCATATTGATGTGTAATTTCGAATTATCTGCAGTTTGAGTTTTGTTAAACATTTAGTTTATCTGCAGTGAAGTAAGTTATTTGATGTAAAAAAGAATATTAAATGATGAGTATGTATTGATAGGCGATTATTTATTTGATATGCAATATAAAATATCCCGTTAATTAAGTCAAAACCTACACTATCTCGATTATTTTACTTCTACTGGTTATTTAGAAAATTCCTTTGAAAGGTGCATTTGATAGTCTTCTTTCATTAAAAGAGACGCTTTCTCTGAAGCAAAATTCTCAAGGAAATTAATTCTTGTTGAAAATGTATTTCCATTTAATTTTAATAGATTAATATCATATTTATGAACTACTAAAATGTCTTGAAGCATTTTTCTAATCACTAACGCTCGGTAGAATTAAAAATTGTTTTTTTAAATACGTTTGTCGCTATTTTTTTTCTACTTCTCATATTATATTGTCCAGAAAAACTAATTTATACAATAAATATGTATACGTGATTTCAGTCTTTGATTAAAAATTAATCTAAGGCCCGGTTATTCAAATCATTGTAATAAGTATAATGTAGTTTTACTTATAATTTATTTTAATATATTTTTTGTAATGTTTTGACGTGTACAAGCGCCTCCTGGGGTCTATGGAAATAAATGATTTGAATTTGAACACTACCAGTCATTATTTTTTAAAAAAATATTTTTGCCTACCGGCATTTATAACTGCCAGCGCCATCTATATATTCACACATGAACGATTTAACGTACAGTGACGTACACCCGGTACCACCATACCTAACTGAATACGGTATGAAGTTGGAAGGCATAAAGTATTACAGCTCACCAATAGATGCTGCTGCTGAAAAAAAAACAAAATACAGGCCGAAATTTAAAATTAGTGCATGATTTCTCCTCTCTTTCTTAGTGTAATCTGAGAGTTGAAGTGTTATAATTTAACTGCAGGTCAAAAAATGCTTTCTTCCCCGATCGCTTACAAATTAATTATGCCTGAGTCATAAACAACCTATAAAAGTTTGTACTGTAAGCCGACTAAGGAAATAAAATCGAAACAGGGGATAATACCGGGCCATAATAAATAGTGAATTGACATCTTATTCATCAAAATCGAAAGAATAGCTTTACATTAGACTAAAAACGTATCAAAGGTAGGTACGCAGGTTTTGCCGTAGCGCCGTAACACAGACTACCTTTCTTTCAGCTTTACCGACTACGGTACGTACCATAGAAATCTTAATAACTAGTCAATAGAAATGTTATCGACTATCTTTTAACACTGGGACGCATGTCGCCGGTTTTCAAATACCACTTTTTGTATTCCTGCAAACAAAATTATTCTTTTTGGCGATGACATTAAGACGACAATTCCTCAACTCGCACTTGTGTTCGATTAGACAAATGCGCTTGTATTCCTGCAAACAAAATTATTCTTTTTGCGATGACATTAAGACAACAATTCCTCAACTCGCACTTGTGTTCGATTAGACAAATGCGCTTGTATTCCTGCAAACAAAATTATTCTTTTTGCGATGACATTAAGGCCCGAAACTGAGTTAAGCGGACGCCCGCGCGGTTTCATACAAAAGTGATCCGTCACGGGGAACTGCGCGGGCGTCCGTCACGGGGAAGCGCGCCCCGCACCGGCGCAACGGGGCATGCCTCCGGACGAAGGCAGCCGTCGCGGGGGCACGCGCGGTGCCCGCACAGCAACCTAGATTCAATAAACGGGCTTATTGGCTGTCGTTTCTTTTTTGCTAGTCGTCGTTGTTGTGCTATGTAATAATACATTAAGCTCTCCATCGACACGACTATACATGCACTCCGTTAAAATTGTCCATAAAATAATCCGGCCTCCGCGACGGGAACACGCGACGGGCACCGTCGCGTTCCAACGGAGCCTGCCCGCGTATCCACGCGCGTTGACACGCGACGGCTGCCCGTGGCGGGCGCCCGCTTAACTCAGTTTCAGGCCTAAGACGACAATTCCTCAACTCGCACTTGTGTTTGACTTGACAGATGCGCGGCGACAAGGTCACGCGTCTTTGACATTTCTATTGCCTTATTATTAAGATTTCTATGGTACGTACGTACCGTACGGTCGTCAGGTACACATATAAAATCTGTGTTAGTAATAAAACGTTTTGGCACTTTTTTCGATTTCCGAAATGAGTTAAAAGTAAAAGACATTATTTTAAGGTATGAATGCTCTATCGACCGGTTTAGACGACCAGATGGCGGAGTGGGTAGTGTGCCAGCCTGCGACGCAAAGGTCACGAGTTCGATTCCCGCTTAAGACAAACCTTTGTGTGCATGAACATCTTAGTCTGGGTGTTTCTATGTATAATAAGTATGTATTTACAAAAAAAAAGTATACATGTATTATTATCAGTCATTCTAGTAAGCATAGTTCAAGCTCTGCTTAGTTTGGGACTAGATGGCGTTGTGAGATATTATTAATATATTATTATAATGCTTATAGAGCCCTAAGATTTTCCGTAAAAGATAGATAACACTTGCATAGCTACATCTGAATAAAATTAGCAGTGCAAGCATTACCGTTTGACTGACTGCAAGTAAGAAGGTAATTACTGCAAAATTACTATATTTGGGTTACAATCTAAGGCACTACAAAGTGCTCTACTTCAAATATATCTACTGTTTTATTTATATATTAAAATAACTTTAAGCTAAATATATAAACATATATATAAACTTATTTAAGAAATACCTCACTTAGGTATACATCAAATAAAAGAATAATATAAAATTATTAAATAAACTAAAAAAAAATGGCGTTATTGCAACGTTGTATGGCAATGCTGATCCTTTGTCTAAAGGACGACCGGATGGCGGAGTGGGTAGTGTACCTGCCTGCGACTCCGAGGTCGCGGGTTCGATTCCCGCTTAAGACAAATCTTTGTGTGCATTATCATGAGGGTTTTAGGTCTTGGTCTCTTGGTCTTAGTCTGGGTGTTTCTATGTATAATAACTAGATGACGTTGTGTGTAAGTTGTGAGATATAGATAGATATATAGGTATAATAATATAAAGTATAAGCCAGCCTTTCCATATTTGAATGGCAGGGTTAATCAGATATAACGCTATAGTAATTGTATAGTAGAATCTTGAATGGTTGGCACCCGTATCGGTGTCACGCTGGCACTCGGAGGCTAGCGTGACGAGACCGTATCTACCCACTACTGCGTTTTCAGGGCACTTCACGCATTCACTATCTTCATTGTTTGTTTAGATTATCTTTGTAAACACTTGGTAGATCTAGTAATAAAGTAAAGCACATAATATATAAAGATAGATGTAATTATAATTTTGTACTAAACTTAATATTATATATATGCATGCCTTGGGTGAAATATGGTGAACCTCGCTATTTTATAAGAACAATGTATTTACCCATATTTGCAATAAATGTTTGACTATATATATTATAACATTTAACTTTCTACGCTGAAGTTTGTAATTTTATGAATGTCAGGTGGTATTTTAATTTTTTTTTTTTTTTTTAGAAAAACGACGCCCGCACTAGTAATAACTCCTGTGACGCGGGGGTGTTTACAAACATACATTTCACCCACACAAAGCACACCCAGAGTCAGAACAGATCTTTGCGAATCACACAAAGAATTTTCCCGTGTGGGGATCGAACCCACAACACCAGCGCAGTAGAAAGAGAAGAGGCGACCGCTTTAACCACTACGCCAACCGTACACTCAATTGACTATATTATTTCTTATATTTAATTTTAAATTAACATGTTGGTATAGAACTATACAAACTTATGGACAACGGTGTCTTTTGCCTCAGTATTATTAGAAAAGGGTGGTACCTACTCAACGAAGCATGTCGCTTTTTTATTGCATGATTTAATTCTATGTGAATTATGTTTTAATTCTAAAACAATGAAAGAAACAATACGATCTTCTTCCTCTTCTTGTCGTGTTAATAACTATTAGTAATTATGTTTAATCATTTCTATTTATATAGTTTTATACCAATAGGCTGCGACTAAGACGCCTTTTTAGTTGGCCTGCATAATTTATTTTTTGGTACAAGGGGTAGGAAGTAATAGGCAGGACCACCGATGGGTCATATAACAATGATGACTCTAAAGATTGCCTTCACATTTATCAAAAAAGGTAAAAAACCGGCCAAGTGCGTGTCGGGCCACGCGCAGTAGGGTTCCGTAGATAGTCGTAACAACATATTTCGACTTAAAAGGGATTTACTATCTGTATTAAACAAGTAACATCTTCATACAAGTCATTACTTTCAAAGGTTTTTGTAATTTGCACGAATTATTCTAAGTAACTGCATTTTACACTTTGGACCCCTATTCCTCTTGAACTAATGAAGTGAACTTATCCGCTATAGTTTTCCTTTAAAGTTCATTACATGTACTACCGACACAATTTTTTTCAGATTTTGGGATCCAGTAGTTTAGCTTTTAGAGGGGGGGGGACGCTCTACTCGAACAAAAATTTGCTCTTTAAAGTTAATTATCTCGCAAACGGATCTCTAAATCAAAAAAACTGTCTTAGCAACCCCTAAACGTTTTTAAAAGTCCTATCTAACAATACCCCACACTATGGGGTAGGCGACAAAAAAAAAACATCCCTACTTTACATGTAGGGGAGCTACCCGAAAAAAAAATATTTTTCCAAATTTTATTCTACGACTTTCTTTGTATAGTTAACATACATACATGTTTATCCAAAATTTCAGTTTTCTAGCACCAACGGTTTCGTCGCTATGCCTCGGACAGACGGACGGACAGACGGACATGGCGAAACTATAAGGGTTCCTTGTAGGTACTACGGAACCCTAAAAATAGACATAGATGGATAAAAAATACAAGTCTTACTAGGATAAGCTATTTCATGTCATCGAGTAAGTGTAAAATCAAGGATCTTGACGGTTATGAAGTTACCTGAAGATGGCTGCTTGACCAATCGACGAGCACCGTACTCGAGTGTGCCCAATGCTGACCCGTGACATTTCATTTGCGGCTAACTTCACAACGGTCAAGATCCCTGATTTTACCTATAATAGTGATAGTATTATTATTGCCATGTTAATATGTACAATTTGTACATGCCGTTAATGTGTACTTCTCTTGAATTTCACCAAAATGTTGCAATTAAGACAGCCAAGTACAGTCATTTTATTACGTATTTTTATATTTGTCAACCTAATTAAATCTTAAACAACTTTCAACATTGATTTTTATTGGTGGTAGCTAAAGGTAGGTTTTCGGGTTTGGTGATGAGATCAGGCCCTGAAACGACTGCAACATGAGGCATAACACCTCAGTAGACCTAGATGAAGCAACGCATCAGAAATCTGCTTTTGTAGTTTGTTGATGTCCATGGGCTGTAGTTATTCGTCACCATTAACTGTTATGTGGACTTGGCACCTGTTCGCTAAATACGTCATATTATTATAACGATTGCGTTTTCGTAAGTACCTATCTATTTTAGTTGTATACTCTTTGCAGAAATAATGCAATGTTTAGATGATGTTAATTTCAAGATTTTGTTTGTGTCCTGCCCAGATTTCTAATTAAGACCTTTTTTAATTAATCTGAGGTTTTGTGAGTCAATTGAGTTATTTATAATTCTATACATTTGATTTCAGATTATTTTGTTTTGTTTATCGGCGGGCTAAACACGATGCCATACTAAATTTG
This sequence comes from Hypena proboscidalis, assembly GCA_905147285.1. Lineage (NCBI taxonomy): Eukaryota > Metazoa > Arthropoda > Insecta > Lepidoptera > Erebidae > Hypena > Hypena proboscidalis. The sequence goes on from LR990132.1 coordinate 9,008,240, forward strand.
ATTATTATCTCAATCTTAAATATAATCTAAAACTAATCGCGTCACGCAAGATCCTATTATTTCCCGGAAGCATTTGGCAGAGACAAGAGACATTCAGTTTACACAGTTAATTTTTTAATTATGTGCGATCAAGAATCTATACCGGTTTATTCGGTTCCATGTTTCAGACTGAACCGAATTAATCATTAAACACAAATCAATAGGTAGTGGAATGGTACTGTCTGTAGAGTAGCTTCTAATAATTGCCTTGCATCATCGAGTCCTACTTAACGGCTCGCCGATAAAAGGCAGTCATTTCATAGTAATTTATTTCACATTTTGCTATGGATTCTTCCACCTATTAAATTCGCGTTCTACACAGCTAACTCAAATATCAATTTTACATAATAATCAATTAAAATTGCTCGAGACATTTTATTTGCAGTTATTGTTTTTTGAAGAACTGAAAGAGCCGGTTCTATGTTTTCTTCTTAGGAACCAGGTAATTTAATGTGAAAGGGAAAGCCGGTTCCGATGCTCTAGATGCTACTGACTGAAAAAACAGGTTCTGAATGGAGTCCGAGACTTAGCGTTTGGTGGTTACCCCACTTAATCAATAGTAAAGTGACTTCCTATCAAGCTTGACCAACAAAACATTAAAATAAGCAACAAACTTATTTTAAAAGAAAAGAAGAATAATATTTACTAGCTCCCTTTTTCTCCCAAGAACCCATCACATAATATATCTTAAATATAATGTGGCATGTTTTCATAAAAAAATGTGCATAAATATGTCATACGTGTAGATTGACACAGTTGACCTCAATTCAGTTATATGGAGGTTGAAACCCATCGTGCTGTCAGATTTCCATTTACTTTGGTGACAGGCAACGATGTCAAATCCGTCTCTACTCAACATTAAGAGCACTCTCGACTCTAATTAGAGATTAATTGAATCAGGGAGCGACGGAGAGCCCTTTGTCGGTCGCTCTCATAAAAGGCCCGCTCCATCAAAGCAACAGCAGGCTCCAACCCCCAAAAGAACTCTCTTGTACACGAATGAATGTAGTTCAAATGATCCATAATTATAGGTAATAAAAGAATTGATTTTAAATTAGGAATGTCGATCGCTTTCACACTCTCAACGAAGTTCAGTCGGTTTGTCAGTCAGTTGGCCGCCACGCGTAGTCGGCGTCGCACGTAACGCCATGTTTCGCGCGGTGACAGACAGCTGGAAACGATATTGGTGGGGAACAGGTACGGAACAAACAATCACGACTTCCTCAATAAACTACCAAATTGTCTATTACGGTGTGAGAAGGAGAGTGTGTGTTGATAATTTCTGACTTTTTGTTGAAACTTTTATGTTTATTCGCGAAGAAATACAGTTACAAGAAAATAAAAATGTGAGCATCAGCGTTGTTTAATGTTTCAGCGGTTTTTACATGCTATTGTTCTAATTGATAATTACGGAAACCTCAGATTTAATAAACATAGTAATTTAAAAATGTGAAGTATTGTTGTGTAAAGGGTGCTAGCCGGTGCGAAGTACAGCTCACCGCAGAAGTTCAAAACTATTTGCGTCTGCGTTCGTTCAACTCCGGCGCGCGTTCGTGCGTTTCCGGAGCACGTGGTTAGGGGCTGTGTTGACAGGTGTTGCAAAACCGATAACAGTTAAACAGTCTGCTTTCCGGTTCTTTGAGGATATCATAGCCCTTTTATTTGTCAACAATACAATCTACTCTATACATCGAATTTTTTGGATTGACGAATTGATGTCTCATAATCGATGACAAATCATTAGTTTACGTTAATCATCGAGATAATAGCCAGCAGGTGCTAGCGCTAAAGGCAATTAATTGATATATAAGTGTCATTAACTCCAATTATACACAATAAAAAAAAATACATGAATCACTACATGCGTAATTTATTTTTGATATTATTTTTTCTCTATAAAAAAAAACCGTTTCAAAATAAAATGACTTAATGAAAATAAATAAATAGGTAGTAATCTTCAACGAATTAATGATTTAGTATCGATTAAGATGGTAATTAAATCATAACAAGTAATCCAATTTACATACATAATTTAAATTTTAAAATTCTGAACAGAAAAATAATAAGATTGCTCTTTAAAAACTTTTTTTTAACCGCTATTCATATAATTAGGTTGTTTACCTTCGATACACAAACAAAATATTTTGTAAGAGACTACATTTCTGTACTTAGATATTATGACGGTGAACAGAATTATTCATATCAATATATTTTTCATTCGATATTTTTATTTTTCTTTTCCCGATACAAAATGTAAACGGCGAAATGTTCATAGATTTCACTGCAAAAGATCAATGCCACCAACTCTACAAACAATACAATAAAATAAAAAGACTTGACGTTTCAATGTTATTCTTATCTTTTCACAAGTTACATTGCATTTTTACCTGTTAGTAGAATAAATTATTAAATAATTTGTACTGTTTAAGCATAATTTGTGGCAACAGCGTCAATACAATAGCTTTTAAATAAAAGCTAGTTCAATAGCAATTTAATTAAAATTTTACTGAGAGTGTGATAGGTTTTGTCAAGCTTTTGACATATTTTGACATAACAAACTATGTCACGTTCGTCATGTTAGCTCGACTAGAAACACAAAAATTATGTTAGTTCGTTTAAACTTCAGCATAGTTCTTATTCGTTGATAATTTATATCAGTGTCAGAATATATATTTAATACAGATATAGATTTGGGTAATATTTTGATTACAGGCTTAATTTTAATTCCGGTAATAACTGGTTATACTTGACATTAATATTTTCATTTCACTTTTAACCTTATTTTATTTTATTTTTAGATAGTAAATTATTGTTATTGTTGGGCAGATTTAAATACACATCGTTCTGCAAAAAAAAATAATTTGTGTACCTCAGAGATAAGTCTGAAGAGAAGACCTATTTACTATCTATTTGTAGTACCTATAAGAGATTTTATTTCTAACCGCAGCTGGCTGCGGTTAGAAATAAAATCTCTAAAAACTTTATATAAATCCTTCCTTTTTAATTTGCCAGCTTTATTTTGTATATTTTATCCACTACACTATGGCATGTGGTATGCAAAATTGAAATAAGGCCGCAAATTATTAAATCTTACATAACATAACATCACCTCACGCTTATATTACTCAGAAAGGTGTGGCAGGCTGCAATTGAGAATTTTCTGACAGAAAGTTCACAAATAACACTGCCCGACCAGGGAATCAAACCCGAGACCTTTCGGTGAGAGGCGTATTCCCTAACCACTAGACCAATAAAGCAGTTCCACTAGAACAACGAGGCAGTTCTAAATCTTTTTACACTCAATTATATTTCTTTTTAAAAACAACAATAGACAACTTTTTACCTGAACTGAATATTCTTAATACCGTTTAAAATGTATGTTCTGCCATCAATTAACATTACGTTTTAACAGACGGTTTCTAAATCACCTTAAATGCGTAAAATCAATTTATTCAGTAATGCTTCACAAAAGAAAAATCATGCCTGCTTGTTATTATGTTAAAACTCTTAATCTGTTCAAACAACATGTCATGTTCTAATGTTTTTGCGTCAAAAAATGATCTCTATTTACATTGACATTTGTCATTCTAAGAATGAGCCTAATGGTAGTAAGTGGAGTTAAAATGATTAATTGTGCCTAGCGTTGCCAGGCGTCCGGAAAAAGCCGGACATACTTACAGTTTTGACTGCGTCTTCGGCCAAAATCAACGTTTGCCGACTTTCGTTATGCGTTTAGGTCAAGATTGCTTTTCAGAATTTTTTATTATTTATCAGCTGCTGTGCGATTCCAGGACATAACGCAAATGTTAAATAAGTTTTTTCTTTGATAAATCAGCTATGGTCAAAAGAACGCACCAGATTATAATGTTGACAGAATCAGATGTTAACATGTTAGAATTAGACTAATGGCCGGTCCAGCATTTTTACCAAATGTCCGGCCAAACTGGCAGATCTGTACGGCTTTTTGTTTTGGTGACCTGGCAACCCTCAATGGGACAGGGTACCTTTATCCTCGATAAAGTTTCATTTTCAATCAGGTTTCATTCAAATTTTTTGATTAAAAGATTGTTATTTATTATAAAATAAGTAAATAAATTCTTGATGAAATGAGTATTTTTTTTTGTTGTTTATGGTATGCTAAATTATTTTTTACAAAAGAACTATTGCATAAAAAAGGCTTTACAGAGTGTATCCGGGTTTGTAATTGTAAATCCATATAGTCATAAAATTATAGTTTCTTGTTTTAGTTACTGGTTCAGAAAAACTTTTAAATATTGATGAATTTGGCAAGAAAAAAACAAATCAATTTACTGTATATAGATTGTAAAAGGAAAAAACGTAACACACCAAATATAAACATCGCATTACTAGTTTTGATAAAGAAATAAAAACACGAATACTTGTTTATTTATAATAGTAGTTAGTAGTATCGAAATCTATTTATAAAATACCTTTTTTATCAAACCGGTTATGCGTGGGATCTATTTTTCCACTGACATTAACTTTTGATCAGACAAAAAACCAGTTTTGTTATTCCCGCGCCAAATATTCAATCGTTTCAAAAATAGACTTCATATATATTATTCTTCTATGTTATTATTACTTGAAACAACATTTATTACGATCGGCAGTTCATAATTGCCCAGTTTAGTTTGCTTGAGCGTTTCATTGGTTTAATAAACCGGTCTCGTAAGTGTTGCAACATACCGACGAAGTCCAGAAAACCACAATGTAAATGAACAATAGAAAGCCTACTCGGTGCGGTACTTGAACTCTTCAAATGATACTCAGGCAATTGAAGACGAAACTATCAAAGGAACAAAATTATATCATGGAAAATTTATTTATTTTTATTTTAAAACTTCTTGCATATAATAAGTGTACAATGGTGGACTTAATGCTATAGACATTCTCTACCAGTCAACCGTAAGGTGATGCAGAGATAACAAAGGTAGCTAAGGTAGGGTAACAAAAATGTGAATAACAACAATATTTATTTAGTGGGTAAAATAAATACATTAAAACATGTAATTAGTAATCAATGGTTCCAAAATTAAGCTGAAAATATAATTTATGTGTTATTTTAAAATTGAAATTGAAAATCAACGATTTTCCATTTACCGATTGACGAACACGGCAACGATATTTACTGTCGTCGTGTTGGCAATTATCTCGGCTATGTACTTGACGATATGGAAATGAACCTTCTGCGTTCGTGTTTCAAGATAGAAATGGAATGAGGCACTAAGGTCACGCTCATGCCTTCTGCCATGAGAAACTTCTGTTCATTATTCATTGGTTAAAGAACGATAAACAACCAGTTTTATAGAGTTAAATTAGATAATGGAAGCGACTATGATGTTTCGAAATCCAAGTCATGACGGGCATTATAGTGAGGATATTTAACTTTAAATTATAGTAATATTGTTAAAGTATACTTTTTATGAGTTGCCATAAACCATTATGAAATATTTTAATTAAGTCAGTAACAAAAATGTCCATAGACAAATGGAAATGGTTATTATTTTATTACATTTAAGTTATGGAACCCTGAATATGTACACTGCTCATTCAGTATCTACATTCTCATTGATATTGTTTTAATTATAAGGAAACCAGTAACCGAATGTTTTATCGGGTTCAAATCGTACCTAAACAGGAAAAAACTCTTGATTTCTCACATAGTAGTTGTAAAATAAGTCAAAACTGGTACCAAATATGGTATAATGTGGTTATACACTTCAGCCTAACTCAGGTAAAATAAGGGTAATTTTATAAAATTTTGATTATTTTTATAGCATTTAGCTATGCTTAGCAAATTATACTAAGAAACAGTTGAAAAATATATGGGACCGGCAGGATTTGAACCTGCATTTCTCAACTGTATGATACGTCATTTCGTCACGAAATGACGTATTTAGGGTGCCGGTAAGAGGCGACCGTAGCTGGATGGCTAAGAGCGACTGCCCGGTGTGCAGTAAGGTCGCAGGTTCAAATCCTGCCGGTCCCATATCTTTTTCAACTGTTTCTTAGTATAATTTTATAAAATGTTTAAAAAATAGAATTAAATACCAGTTTTCAACACAAATGACTAAGTTTTAAAATAACAAGTAGCAGCAAAATCGAATTAATTTTCATATAGTTTGTAGTCTGGCGTTGGTTTTTAATTACCATTTAGATTACTCACCTTCGTTATTATTTGTTAAATAGTGTACAGCACTTTAGAATAATAAAATAAACGATGTACAATGTGAATTGCTAAAAGAAGTACTTTCAAGGTTTTTTTACCATTATAATGTAGTGAACAAGCTTACAAAGATATAAAAGAAAAGTCTTTGAAACAAAACAATTTCACTTCAATAATTTAAAGCAAATTATACCTTTAATATTAAAGTTGAAAAATTTAGAATCCAGCCGGTCTCGAACCTGCGCCCCCTGGGTTAATGCCGCAGTTGCTTTGCCAATCCAGCCATGGATTCGTATACTGCTAGACTCGAAATTTCTTAACTCTTTTTGTGCCAGCGTCTTAGGTATATATATAGACCTTAGCTAGACGAACCTTTACCCATTGCGTTAACCTAGGGGGTGCAGTTTCGAGTCCTGTTAGATTCTTAATTTTTCAACTTGAATATGATATAAAATATAACTTCACCTACATTTTTATTTACCTACTAATGTACTTATATAAACTATGTTTGTTTAGAACATAAATCACATCCACTAAGCGACATAATAACTTCTGGCTCGGTACCTTAATCACATGTTAGTTTTTCAACAACCGAGAAAATGACTTAAAACCATTTTACTAAAGTCGTTTCAACTGTTACCTTCATAAAAACAATGTATGAGCCGTGTAGAGATTATCTTTATAGTCGTTAACACGTAAAATATACCTGTTCACGATATGTAGTAAAAAGTTGAACCATTTTAAATTGTTGGTTTATTTGAATGGTTGGTAACTCATTTGTCATGTTCTTGAGATTACGATTTCTCTTTTTTTGGCTATTTTATGTGCTGCATGTTGAAATACATGTTGGTTTACTTTTACTAATTTTTGAATACTTATAAAACTAAAGCAGTCGTTGTAATAATTGAAACATTCTTTTAGTGTTGAATTTTGCCGGATATATATTAATAGATTAGATTTTGCTCGCGACTTCATCCGCGTAGAATTCGTTGTATTGAATAGTAGCTGCTCCCGCGCTTTGTCCCGCGTCGAACCTTACAGCTCCACTCCCGTGGAGTTGTGTTAAATATCCAAAGACCTTGATTGAAAGTTAGACTATTAAACACAAAAAGTATTATCAAGATTCAACCAGTAGTTTTTGAGATTAGCGCTATCAAACATACAAACTAAGTTTCTACCGCGGTTTTGTCTGCGTGGTAGGTACAGGCAAAAGGTAGCCTATGTTACGCGCCTTGTAGTCAGTTACCTGAATCTAAATTTTTATCAAAATTGGTCCAGCGGTTTAGAAGAAAAGCCGATACAAACAGATAAACAGACAGACAGACAAACATTCTCAAAACTGTTATTTAGCCATAGGTATCGTGCAAACAACTATAACAGTTGAAAAAAAAATATTTTGACAAAATGGTCACGCACAAACATGCATTTAGTATAAAAAATGTGATTTTTAAAAATAACTTAACAAATTATATTAAATACCACAATATTTTGGGATTAGAAGTGTCCTTTGTCTTTTAACTGAGAGCTCTACATTACATTTTCATTGCGAATCTTTCAATTAACTGATATAAATAACATTTATACACACATTACTCTTAATAATCTTATTATATTATCCTCTTTGGTCGATACTAATCAAACGAATGAGAAGTCCAGAGGGACTTGTGATAGAATTCATTAATTAAATAGAGTATTCGACCGGACTTGTAAACATTTCAGGCCAAATCCGATACCGGTAGTTCGGAAGTTTCGATTAGTTGTTACTAAGTTGTCTATCTGTCTAATCAACCACGTTGCAATAAATAAATAAATAATTTATAAATATCACACAACATTCACACAAAACGCAAAGCTTGTACTATGGGTACTAGAATAACTAATACTAATACATGTATAATTTTCTTTTGTAAATACATACTTATTATACATAGAAACACCAAGACCAAGACAAACCTGCATGTCTCGCGTCATACACACAAAGATTTGTCTTGAGCGGGCATCAAACCCGCGCATTTCTGCGTAGCAGGCAGCTGCACTACTCACTCCACTATCCGGTCGTCAATAAACTTGGACTTGTGTTACTTAGAACAAATTACATGTAAAGAAAATATTTTTTTTTTCTATCAGTAGAATTAATCTCATATACATTTGATAGTTCTTATGATAAAGCTCATGGGACGATGAACCTTTCTTTTATCATTGCTTGCGCCTCTGCATACTAGTTTGAAGGAAGATAAGCAATCCTGGTTGCTCTGACTTACATTAGTTTATAGAATATTATAGCTTACTCATTGCCAGAAGACCTATCTCAAAATTATGCTCAATTAAGGTCATTGTGAAAAAGGAAAGCTTAATCGATAATATGTAGCGAAATGTTATACCTAAGGAGAACCTTCATAATATCGAATTAGTATTTCAAATGTAGTAATTTAAAGAAATCAAATATATATTAATATATTATATTGATAAAAAAAACAAAAATGAAGTTTAACTTATTCATAGTTCTCATCTATAAAAGAAAACGAAACGTCAAATGGATTAAGAACTACGAGACTTTTTTCATAAGTCTAGATGAACTTAAGTTTTATTTAAAAACTACGCCCGCACAATTATTAACCTCTTTGTCGCGGGGGTGTTCACAAACATACATTTCAACCTCCGCATATCATACACTAATTAAAAATCTATTAAATACTTTTACTAGATTTTGTCAATTTAGGAAAGAAGATACTGCATACTACTTATTATATTATTATGACTGATGATAGTATTAAAAACTATTTTATTTTAGGCACAAGTGCTACAGAAGCTCCAGAGCGGTCTAAAAATAGTCTAGAATTAAAAGCCAATGTAGGCTGTCATGTCGAAGCAGCTAGCTGTATCAAACTGTCTAAATGGCTTCAGACAGTATTGGCAGATCTATTCTTAGGTTGCCTTGCCATTTTATGAATGATATTTATATTTTCATGTATTCATATTGAAGAGTTGATTATTTTTTACTGATAGAGTTATACACACTTCACAGACAGCGCTTCACATACAGCAGCTATAATGTATATAATTAGTGTCTCATAATTTTACAAAACAAAAATGACTTCAATTACAAAAAAACAAAAAATACTTAAGTAATAGTCAACGTCTCGCCTCATATGTGTTACTTGAAATAATACAAAAGATAAATTATTATTCCTAACCGTTGAGGAGTTGTACAATTACCAGCATCAGGTCAGCAACAAGAAATGCTGACTGTTAGATGCAAATATCCGAGTAGCTTTAGGTAACGTACGAAAAACTATAAAAGTCTTTAATATTTGAAAGTTGTTCTAGATTTCTCTAGGATCCCATCATCAAATCGTAATTTGATGACATTGAAACCAAATGACAAGTATAGTCTTTCAGAAAAAAAAAGAATTTTCCAAATCGGTCTACAATAATCAACAAAAAAAGAGTAATCGGAGAACAATGTAAAAAAAAAGTGCAATCGAATTGTGAACATCCTCCTTTTTTAGGTCAGATAAAATACGCAGACACGAAGATAATAAAATTACCTCTCGATTTATTTTCTATGCAAAGATGTGAGGTATGTATCGAGAAGTAAATATACATTTTTTTATTATACCTGCCATGTTTGAACTGCTTTATACTAATCTTGACTTTTGTGGCACGCGCGTTTTGCAATTAATGCCAAAATTACATAATTATCTTTTATTATTTACAAAAAACAAGCATAAATGTAAAAAAACAAAATGAATGTTTCATTAACAACAATTTAATTTAAAAAGGAACCTTAGATTTAATACATAATAAAAACTTACCAACATATTTCTAATCAAAATTTGAAACGATTGAATCTCAACAGAGTAATGCATAAATGTCATACATAACAATAAGCCAAACAATACAAATACATAGTACAAAGTCATTGTAAATAATGACATAGCTAAAGACAAGTCGTTACGTTCCAAACGTTTTTCTATCTCAATAAAAACGTGATGTGAATTACTTAATAGATATTCGATTGTGCTAGTAGACATTTCTTTAAATGATAATGTCTACATTTAGGTTAGCGTGTATCACCTTTATTAACTTGCCCGCGACTTCGTCCGCGTGGAATTCATTGTATTAAGTAGTAGCTGCTGCCGCGCTTTGACCCGCGTTAAACGTTACTGCACTGCTCTCGTGGAGTTTAGCGTAATGTTAAATATTTAAAAGCATTTATTGATAGTTGGACTATTAAACACAAAAATAACTATAACAATCCGATCAGTAGTTCCCAAGATTAGCGCTATCAAACAAACTAATTAACTTTCACCCGCGGTTTCGTGTGCGTGGTAGGCATATCAATATAAAGTAGCCTATGTTACGCGCCTTATACTTAGTTACCTGCATCTAAAATTTTATCAAAGTTGATCCAACCGTTTAGAAGATTAGCCCATACAAACAGACAGACAAAAATAAACTGTAATTTAGGCAATGGCATGCAAACAACTATTCCAGCTTGAAAAAACATTATTCACGTTATTTTGACATTAAAAACAGACACTTTAATTTTATTTGTTTGTATTTATGATCAGATAAAAGTTTAAGGGTAGATAAGTCCCGAGCGCCGCGTTTTCATACTAACGTAATAATATGGGCTTAACTTTTACAGTATTAAGTTTTTTTTCTATTTTTATAGACAAATCATATCTAATACACTAAAATGCATGTTTATTCGTGGCCATTTGGTCAAAATTGTTTTAATCATTCATTGAGTTACATACCAACTGAAAAAATCATATGAAATTCGAAAAAGAGGCGCCTACAAACATGAATTTTAAACTGGATAATAATAAAATTAACCCCATATTGCTTTTGTATGGAAAACAGCCAAGGAATTTTCTTCCAAGCACTGCGTTTTCATACTCAAGTGATATAAACACGCGGTCTTGCAAATAAAAAGAAAATAGCCACGATTTTTGGTATTCCTTCACTTAACGTCTTCTAATTTAGTCCCCCTTCTACTATCAATAACAATCAGACATATATATGAATATGTGTATCTGCGGGACGATTAAATTGATGAAAGCACTCGCTCCTATCATATCGATTGCGGCTCTCGTTGATTGATAGAACCAATTCATTGCATTGTTTATGTATGTGCTTCATATAGATATACTTTAATTCAGCTATGACTCTATGACATGACGACATATATAATATGCTCTTGCACCAAAATTGATCTTTAGTTCTAAATCTTCTTTATTAGAACATAACATATATAACATAACATCACGCCTATATTACCCAGAAGGGTGTGGCAGAGGTGTACAACACCAACATTTTTAAGTTGATATTTGCACTGGCGCATTAGGTGCGAACAAGCGCATTAGGTGCAAAGCCTGTAATGATGTGCAAGACTGGCTGCGACTCAGGCGCGACGTATCGCACTCTCTTGATAATGCCTAGACGTATAGGCGAAACCGTGGTCGACTAAATAGACCAACATTACGTGAGTAACACCCGTATTTCATAATTTGATGATAGTTGTAAGGTTGTAATAAATAAATAAGAATAATTTTACCTGTTATGTTTAAATCCAAAGTCTTGGGTGCGATTCTCGCGCAAAGTGTTATTTGAGAACTTTCCGTCAGAAAGTTCACAATAGCAGCATGGAGTTGGAATTGTGCCCGGTGGATGGCGAAAGGCTCATCCAATATCCCATGGGACCTAAACATAACAGGTGACATGAGGGTGTTGTACACATCTGCAGCAACCTTCTGGGTAATATAGGCGTGATAATATTTGATGTTTTAATATTTTCAGAACTTTCATCATAATTATGTTGATTTTAGTTCTAATGTTCATTTAATTATTACTATTTTTTATATTATTAATTATCGAATCAATGCAACGTTGTTTAAGTTGAAAATCGGATATGTAACTATTCTAATTATAGCAAGTTACAGTCTATTACACAACAGAGGTTTGTTATTTTCAAACTAATTCAACTATTAAAGATATCGGAAATGCGACGCAGAATATAAAGGTCACCTTTCCCATTAAAATAATATATTAAAGAGGGGCTTGTGCCAATCATAGAGATTGCTACAATCTCCATTCGATGATTAAAACATAATCGATTAAAATAAATGTCGGTATCAGTTTATTCCATCGAGAACAAAACTTATGATACGTAATTTTGCTTTACCAAAAACAAAACAATTTGTACAGAATCAGAAACAAATTCATTCCTCTAGTTATTTAAAAAAAATGGAAAAATACGTTAAATTTATATGAATAATGCATTTTTTTCGCATTTTTCTAAAAATCTAGTTAAATGGCTTCTGATACCGATTTATTTTTTCTTTCTCAGTAGTAAACATTATCTATTCAAATTATGAAATACGGGTGTTACTTACGTAATGTTGGTCTATTTAGTCGACCGCGGTTTCACCTATACTTTTAGGCATTTTCAAAAGAGTGCGATACGTCGCGCCTGAGTCACAGCCAGTCTTGCCAGTCTTTTAATAAATATAGTAATAACCTTGCATAAATGGTAGAAAAAAAACCGTTCTAATATTAATTAGAATTTTTACTGGTGGTAGAGCTGTAGTGAATGAGCTCGAGGCAGCAGCACCACCGTCTCACCTTTAACCTACCGCCAAATAGTAGTGCTTCCATTACTGTGTTCCGGTTTGGTGGTGAGATCAGGCCCTGAAATTACTGGCACATGAGGCATATCACCGTAGTCCTCAGCTGCAGCGACGCATCTGTAATCTGCTTTTGTTGATTGTTGATGTCCGTGGGCTGTACTCCACTTACCATCAGGTGGACTACACGTTCGTTCGCTGTGGGCGTAGTATAAAAAAAAAAAATTACAATTCCAAGAACCGCATTTATGTGCATCACTCTCGCGAGGTCAAATATAATATTATATCTCAATTATAATTAAATTATAGACATCGAATGTTTAGCCGATATTATCTATCGATCATAATTATATCGATTCAGTAATGCCAAGCTTTATCGAGTTCGTATCACGGCATCTTTCAGTGTGAAAGTTTCATTATAACGACTATAACATGCGTTCGTTTTTAATAGCTACCATATACCTCACCTTGTGTTGTTCAGGTAAGTTTATATAATTATAATAATTGGCAATATTGACAAAATCTTTAGAAAGATTAAAACAAAAAATGTTTTCCAAAAAAAGAACTGATTTTAATTATAATCATTTTAGACTTATATTTTCTCATGGGTGCTATTGTCATAACATGACCAAATTGAAATGGGACCACCTCCTTTTTTTAAGTCGGTTAAAACGATTTAAATTGACTAGTTATTTAGCACGAAAAACAAGTGTTAGGCCAATTTAAATAAATTATAGTTTTGAGTGAATTTAGTTAGCTATTAAGGTTAACTAAAATCTTCGGTCGCAGACTGTAAATAAAAAAAATATAACTTATGTATACCATGGTTTTATTTAATGTGACTCTACATAATTAATTCATTTGTATTCAATTGTGTCTCTCAAACAAATCATATCTTCTTTTTCATGATTCAGAAATTAAATCACATATTCTTGTATATGGTTTTATTTAATGTGACTCTACATAATTAATTAATTTGTATTCAATTGTGTCTCTCAAACAAATCATATCTTCTTTTTCATGATTCAGAAATTAAATCACATATTCTTGTATATGGTTTTATTTAATGTGACTCTACATAATTAATTCATTTGTATTCAATTGTGTCTCTCAAACAAATCATATCTTCTTTTTCATGATTCAGAAATGAAATCACATATTCTTGTATATTTATTTAATTGAGTTAATAAATGAATAAATAATAATTAAATTAACTTGCAAATTTTTACCTCTTTACACTTCCGATACATTGTATTTTATTCTTTGGAAAATTGAAAGCTTTGAAAAAGAGAGTAATATTTTCAGTGGCAATTTACGTAGTCAAAAAGCTTATCAGCAATTTGTTTTTAAATAGTAATTTATACTACAGCTATCTCAAATATACTGGTATTAAGAGTTGGTTCACGTCGTGAGTCGTGCGACGGGTGGCAATCAGCCTTTCCACCACTAGTCACATCTCAACCATTAGGGTACGGTCCTTTAATTGATATATTAATTGATATCTTAAGGTATGTTTGCAAAACAAAAAAAATGTTTGTTTCATATAAAATCAGGCGTACTACCCAGAAGGGTGTCAGTGGCAGACACCCACATTTCACCTGTTATGTTTAAGTCCCGTGGGATAGGGGGTGCCTACGGCATCTAAACATACGCTACGGTCAATTAATTTATCATTGATATCTTAAGGTATATCTGAACAACAAAACAAAGTTGTTTCAATTGTATCTGCAGTTTCTCAAGATTAATTAGTACAAAAAAAAACATTAATTTACCTTTAATTATTATATTTGTACCGTGTTCAACAAAACAAACGATTAAATTTTCTTTTTTTAATAGATATCACTGCACACTTTAAAAAAACCTAGCAATTCCTGTTTTAGCTGCGTGTATAGACTACAGCCTACCTCAATTAAAAGACTATCCAACAAAAATAATCAAATCGAGCCAGTAATGTCTGAGATTAGCGCGTTTTCTCAAACAAACAATTCAGCTTTATAATATAACTATAGATTTATACAATTCAATATTAATCTACGTAATGTGTATAATGTTGTTAAATAATTCACACATCACATAACATCTGACACGGATATGCACAGAATGCGATATCAGAATGTCCATCATTATTCTGTCATCCCGTATGGATGACTTTGAGTTGAGTAATTGCATAGATTAAATACACTTACAGTATCAAACTAACATGCCGGGCAAGCATACGAGCGCGAGGTAGATTATGTCGCGTTTATGTCATGTTTTGTCATATAAAAATATGACAAAATCGTGACGAAATCTATCTCGCGCTCGTATGTTTGCCCCTCTGGTATGCTATTCTCGCATTTACGTGTAATAATTAATAATACATTTAATTTATTTAAATGTTGCATGACGTCAAGAGTTTACCTCAAAGTTAGTGCGTTACTTTTGGGTTTAATCCATTTATATTGTATTTGTAATAAACATAAACAGGGATTGTTGGAGGTTCAGTTATATACAGGGTGTTAATTGCATAGTGACAAATCCGTTTACCAGTGAAACAATACATTATTCTGAGATTCCAGAACTTAAATTCATTGGAAATTGCCACTTACTTATTTACGTCTTAATTACCTGTATATGAAATAACAAATTAGTTTCTAGATTACCTTTGTTTTATACCTCACAATAGCGTAGCTTGGTCTTATTAGTTCTTCGTTTTATATGATATATCTTATAATAGTATAATAGTTAATAGTTTAATAGGCTTGTAATACCTACTAGAAATAACAAAGTATGAAAAACTATGCTTTGGCTAACAATAACATAATAAAATAAAATATCATCAACATAAAAATAAATAAATATCTTACTTTATTCGGTACAAAATTGTACAGTCTTATAAATCATTTTTTTTTTGTTCTTATTGATTATTATAAGGAGATGCACATCTTTCTATGACCTTATCTTTGAACCTAATAATAATATAATAGATATCGCAATCTTATCACCGTGACGACCTTCGTTAGATACTTATCTATACATCACAATAAGTATATATTATGCGTTTATAATTATGAGAAAAAAACGTGATGTTTACGTTTATACATGTTTTCATACCGGACATACGAATAGATTTGTCATACGTGTTTTACGATAAATGTATGTCGATATCAGTAATTATATGTTTGGTATATAAGGTAGAATAGATAGGCGATAATGAGTATAAAATACATGTCACATTAAGGTGCTTTCAGACTGTGAGTATTTGCATGTAATGTATCATTACAGATTTGAATATAACACCAGTGTAGATGACGAACCGAGCATTACAGTGCAAACCATCAATAAAACAATGCTTAATATAATTAAAGAATTCCAAATTATTTTTATTATTTAATATATTCAATTTAATTGCTTACAGTATTTATCCAAACGCAACAAAATGTAAAAACATTAAAACATTATAAATTTAATACAATATGAATTAATAATAAGATAGAAATCTCTAAAATTAATCCATAAATACGTATAAATTAAATTATATGAAACTAAAATTGTAATTACATGAAAATAACAAATATTATTAAAATTACACATAAATCCAATTTGATATAAAGTTTAGTATTCTAATAAAGCATAATTCCAATGTAATTGTATTATTATTATAAATATTCTACTACTTAATAAGGTATACTGCTGCCAATGGATAATGACTCAATATACCGCGCTGCTATATCAAGAAACCTGTTTTCGGCACAAGTAAAAATATCAAGACTCTTGTCGTACGTCAAAATATTATTGATGTACCCGAGTGCTCAGGGCAGCGGGGCGGAACTAGAAATAAACATAAACATATATTTATTTCTCTCATAAAGGGATGTACAATTCAAACATAAATTATTGGTGATGCCCGAAGCCCAGCCAGCGCTGACACCGCTACTTGCAACTTTAGTAGTTATTCAATGAGATGAATTAAACAAATAATAATATTTAA
The DNA here is from genome assembly GCA_905147285.1 of Hypena proboscidalis. Taxonomy (NCBI): domain Eukaryota; kingdom Metazoa; phylum Arthropoda; class Insecta; order Lepidoptera; family Erebidae; genus Hypena; species Hypena proboscidalis. Next base: position 9,025,068 of record LR990132.1, read on the forward strand.
GTACCTGATAATTAAACAAGCAGGGCGGCTCAACGCTAAATATGGGCAGAGCAGCCAAATGTTACAGGCGAATGCTTCTCGGTCTAAGGGGCAGTTTCTAACGTAATGCTCAAAATTGAATCTGCAATTTTATCTACATTACAGGCTCGCCAGTCTGGGAATGCCTTTTGATGCATACTCGTAGTGTACCCGCATTAATTAAAACTCGGCGGCTTGCACGCTACTTGGACCGATAAGTGAATAAGTTATAATGAGATAATTAATGACAATCAAGTTTTCATTATATTGCATTTACTTGATCAATATGAAACGTCTATTTTTATGTCTGTATACTAATTTTACATGATTCAGATTCTAAATATGGTCACTGAACATTTACGCTGGTAATTTTTTACCAAACAAAAATTTTCACGTTCTACTAACAAATTCACAGATATAGATCTACATAGATAACGCAAATGCATGTACTTCGCGTGTCTGAACCCCGACCAAACGTCAAGGTTGGTCGCCGCTAACTTCAGTCCACGCGCGTCTTTTGTCAGAAAAAATCATAGCGGACGGCTCCAGTTGAACGTACTGGGCGGATGGGCATCGGCGGCATCGGTGTCTTTGAATCCGTTTGGATTTGCCGTCACTAAATTTCGGCTGTGACGTCACAATAGGTATTAAAAAGTCGGCACGCTTGGTTTCAATACAAATCGTGATACTTGCGTTATCTATGTAGATCTTTATCTGTGAACAAATTGCATGACCTCAATGTTCGAAAAACGTTTATTTTGATTGTAAATAAATTACACGGTGGAAATAAACACTGATCATGTCTAGACCGTGTTTTTAATAAATGTCGCTACGTCGCATACACCCTGTATATTCTACCTATTTTGTACTACCAATATGACGATTCTAGAACCCTTAATTCAATAATAATCACGTTTTCAACAGTAGGAAGTAAAAACTACATACTCACTATAAATCATATCTTATTAAATGAGAGATAATAAAATACAAAACAAACTGAGATCATTATCTATGTTGACGAGTGTAATCTGTTATAAAAACATGATAACATTGTGTCTTTGTCATGTTTTGGGTGATTCTACGTAAAATCAAAACTCTATGTGCTAATTGAATAAAGGGAAACTAAGCAACTAACCAGAGCTATAAGTAATATTAGCAGTTATTATTATTAAAATAACCTAATTTTGATTAATAATCATACAAATTTTGCTGGTGGTTCTTTTTCTCATAATCTGGTTCAAAAAGAACTACATACGTGGCAGAAGTGTACAACACCCACACTTCACCTATTATGTTTAGGTCCCATGGGATAGGGGGTGAGCCTTTCGCCATCCATCGGGCACAATTACAACTACTTGCTGCTATTGTAAGTTCACAAGTAACACTTTGTCCGACCCGGGAATCGAATCCAAAACCTCACGGTGAGAGGCACATACACTAACCAATAGACCATCAAGGCAGTAAATAAGTAAGTACTTCATCTAATTCTGAATTAGTATTTGATTTGAAAAGAAAATCCGTATATCATTTACAGATTTTAATTATTTTTACATCTTCTTTTTCGTCGTGTCGATGGCTAAGTCAAATTTTATTTTGACTTGCCATTGTGGTGAAAGTTTTATATATTAACTATGCATGATCTAATAAAAAAATGAAAAGCGGCCCTCTTCAAAGAAATACAAAAACACCATATAAAATTATTATTATGTTTTTTTTTCTTTTTTTTTCTTTATAAAACGACGCCCGCACTTGGAATAACTCCTGTGTCGCGGGGGTGTTCACAAACATACATTTCACACACACAGAGCACACCCAGAGTCAGAACAAATCTTTGCGAACAAAGATTTGTCCCATGTGGGGATCGAATCCACTACACCAGCGCAGTTGAAAGAGGCGAGGCGACCGCTTTAACCATCACGCCAACCGTGCACTCTCATATTGAAAATAGATATTATTTATAACTCATGAACTTCATCTATAAATGACACTATGAATATTATCGTGTATCAGAGAAGTTTCCGCTGAAGAAAACCTTTTACTAGTGTCACGCGACCGGGCGTGGCAATAACGACTTCATCTTATTGTTGACTATTGACGTGACGTCACTCTTGGTAAAAACATTTATATTTACTGTGATCGGTTATTGGTTTCAAGGACTTCTAGTTACCTATATCACAGAATGTAGTTTATAAAAAAAAACCGGCCAAGTGCGTGTCGGGCCACGCGCAGTAGGCTTCCGTAGCTAGTCGTAACAACATATTTCGACTTAAAAGGGATTTACTATCTGTATTAAACAAGTAACATCTTCATACAAGTCATTACTTTCAAAGGTTTTTGTAATTTGCACGAATTATTCTAAGTAACTGCATTTTACACTTTGGACCCCAATTACTCTAGAACTAATTAAGTTAAAGTAACCAGATAAATAGCGTCCTTCAGATAGGAAATGTTTGTAGTACACGAAACCAGCTAGCACGTATGACGAGATGTATGAATGTTAAGGAAGCGAAAGAAGTATGTAAGGAGCGAAGCACATGGCGTTCCATCGTCTCTGCCTACCCCCGTGGGATAAAGGCGTGATTTTATATATGTATTATGTATGTTTATTTATGTTTCAAGAATTTTGAACGAAATATTCTGAGTAACTGCATCTGACATTTCGGACCCCTATTCCTCTTGAACTAATGAAGTGAACTTATCCGCTATAGTTTTCCTTTAAAGTTCATTACATGTACTACCGACACAATTTTTTTCAGATTTTAGGATTAGATAGTAGTTTAGCTTTCAGAGGGGGGGGGACGCCCTACTCGAACAAAAATTTGCTCTTTAAAGTTAATTATCTCGCAACCGGATCCCTAAATCAAAAAACTGTCTTAGCAACCCCTAAACGTTTTTAAAAGTCCTATCTAACAATACCCCACACTATGGGGTAAGCGACAAAAAAAAAAAAACATCCCTACTTTACATGTAGGGGAGCTACCTGAAAAAAAAATATTTTTCCAAATTTTACTCTACGACTTTCTTTGTTTAGTTAACATACATGTTTATGCAAAATTTCAGTATTCTAGCACCAACGGTTTCGTCGCTATGCCGTGGACAGACAGACAGACATGACGAACTATAAGGGTTCCTTGTAGGTACTACGGAACCCTAAAAATGTGATAATAATGGGTAACATTCACAAGAAGCAGTATAGCTATGTATAATAATAATATAATAATAGCTGCCCTGTATCTAATACATGTCCCACTGCTGGGCTCGGGCCTCTTCTCATTATAAGAAGGATTAGGCCATCGTCTACCACGCTGACCAAGTGAGGATTGGTAGACTTCACACACTCTTGAGCACTTTTTAGGCACTCTCAGGCATGTAGGTTTCCTCACGATGTTTTCCTTCACCGTTAGCGAGAGATAATTTATATGACAAATACACACGTATATATTCGAAAAGACGAATTTTAACGATTTATCGACAGAGGTGTGTGTCGTGGGTTCGAACACACTTTTGACTTTGCAGTCCTACTGTCTCTCACTCGGCTACACTGCTAGTTATATACTTATCTTTATTTAAATTTTAACTAAAATAAATAATTCGCTCTGATACCTCTATATTAATAACTAACTCAACAATCTCAATCACATGTCATTTTGACGGAAATAGCATGGAAATATTGAATTCTACGTAGACAAAGTAGCGGGCAATAGCTACTGTCAAAATAATATCATAAATAAATAAAGAAAAAAAGTTTATTTGACACAAATAAAGTAAATACATATTTTCACTTCTATTGTTGTTTGACGCTATTCTATTACATAATAATATGTACATATCTAAAGGTACTGGCACTGTTTACTAAACTAGGCAGAAGCCTGTATTTTAGCTAACAGTGTTCAGTCGCAGGAAGTGTATCAAAATTAAAATACTCTTTGGAGATGAATTCTAACCAGCTCGTCTCATAATGCAATACCCATCGGAGCTGGTACTTAGATTGATTTTAATCTGATTCAAAACAGTTGGATTAAAACTAATCTAAGCTCCGGTTATTAAAATTATCGTAATAAGTATAATTTATTTTAACTTACAATTTTTTTTATATGTTTGTAGTGTTTTTACGACGACGTGTTCAAGCGCCCCCAGAGGCCTATGAAAATCAATTATTTGAATCTTGAATCTTCTTCTTCTTCGTCGTGTCGATGGCTTAGTCAAAATTTATTGGTCCAATAAGTGGCCACTGTTATGGCGCTCTCGTCGGCGTTCATGAGCGCCTCTCTTTTGCAGGTGGTAGGGCATTTTGGACAGTCAGTAAGGTGGTCAAGGTTTTGATTTGCCATCATGGTGAAAGGATTAGCCAACTCGCTTTGGAGAACTCGCGAATTGCCCAGGGTGCGCCGGACGTAGGGATCTTGAATCTCGAATCTAGATGGTGTGAGTACAAGACCTACATAATTATGTAAGGGGAAAAACTGTGATATCTGTATGGTCCGACTCACACCATAACATATTTATAAAGAGTTTTATACCCGAAAGTATATTCTGTGCCGAAGGTTCAAATTCCCAAAATCACACATTTTCATTTTCCGTTATAATCACAGGTTTGTTATCTCTCTGTCAGCCCTAGATGTGTTGGAAGCGTGACGGCACGGTTCGATAGCGGCTTATTGTTACCAACGTATTATCTTATGTAATTATCAAACGCAGAAACCTTCACAATCGTTTTGTACTGAACAATGGGTGTAAAGCCTTAATCAGAAGTGGATATGGATACAATAAAATATATTATTCAATCGATTGGAATGATAATCTGCTGGATGTCAGTTTCGTATCTCGTAAGGGAAAAATTATACCCTTATATGATCACTCGTTTGTCCGTCAGTCGCAAGGTCCCAACCCTTGGTCAAAAGAGTCATTCTGGATTTTTCCAGGTAATTTTCAGTTAGAGCACGAAGTTTAGCATAATAAACGATAGATGGCGGTAGGCTCTTTGGGAACGAATTCACAAAAAGTTTAGATTCAAAACAATATTGATTTTATTCTTAATTAAACAATAAGATAATGATGAATAAATTGCTCATAAAACATCTACTTAACCAAACAATATTCTATTGCATGACAAATAAAAATTGAAAAATGCATTATAATTTTAGTTTTATTTTTTTAATTTAAATGTATAATGCATATTTTTTTTAATCCTCATACTTAATTTCGTACTTGTTGGCTGCAAATTCTCCATAAACATTATACAGTACAAATTCTTAAAAATAAGGCATAATCAACTATCTAACGTTTATTAAAAGTACTATTACTATCAAGCAGAGAAGCATCCGCTTGGTAGTGGAATATGAACTCCGTGTGTGAAATAAAAAAGGGGCAAAAAAGGTCATCCATCGGTGCGTAAACCAGAATGTGATAGATGTGTGGGCTCCCAGCTATATTGTGAGGAGCCGTTAGCCATTAGTTCAAAAAAATGTTGAATTTTATTTAACTCAATTACCTTGCAAAAACAACGAAAATGTTGTAAATATTCTGTTGGGTTTATGAGTTTTGAGAACAGAAACACATTTTATCTTTTACAAAAAATATGATTTACCGTAATGGCGGCAAAGTAATACAATTACATCTTAACTGTCAATTTGAATATTTTATAAGTAAATATTACTAATCGAAGGAGTCTGTAACTGTGACAAAGGAGGTTATACTTACCTCAGTAAAGATTTTTGTAATATACCAGGAAACTCCAGCAGTTTTAAGCAGTAAGCGTTAATTTTATTTTACTTAATTTATTTTAAATGAGTATTTCTTAAGACTAAATGCCTGCTGTTGATAGACTTGTAATCTAATTAAAATGAAAAGTAAAATTATATACAGCTCATGCACATAAACACAAAATAGCAGACATGCGTTGTGCATATTTTATGGCACTACGAAGGCTACCGACAAATTCATTATATGCGGCGTCAAATCGATACATATTCACTCTTTTCATAGCACAAGGCACTGCACTGCGTAACACAGAAATATGACAGAAGGAAGAGGAATCAAACTGAAGTTATGTATAGATTACTGCAGCCTTTAAACACCAAATGACCATATTACTAACTAAGGAATAGCACTCAATTGCCATCCGTGACTAGGGTTGCCAACTTTTTTTAGGAGATAAAGAGTATATCTGATTTCAAAGGAGGTAAAAAAGAGTATGTACTAAAAAAAAGAGTATCATTTATGTAAAATTTTTAAAAAGGTAGTTTTTGTACTTTTTGCAGCACATAACAATTTTTCATCATTCCGAATGTGGTTGGAGGAAAATTTTTTAGGATAAATTTATTGATTTTTTGGTTTTGATTATGGGTTTTTGCATACGATTACAAGTAAGAATGTGTAAAAAAGAGTATTTTAGCGTACTCTATTAGTGTTATAGATTATAGAGTACGCTTACATGAAATAGAGTACAATACTCTATTTTAGAGTACGGTTGGCAACCCTATCCGTGACAGTTGTTAATACTTCGTCTACTTGTCCTTATTAAGAGAACCATAATTGCACCACATAGTAAAACATTTTTTTATAATCCCACCCACACGCCCACCACTGTGACTCCTGTGACGTCAGGATCTACAGCGGTAACCAACTGAAAGGCACCGTGCATGACACACAGGCAATCCCAGGGACAGTTAAAATTGTCTTGGAACCCGCAACGAATTTAATCAGAAGTATATAGTTGTAGTTGGAAAGTATGTCTCTTTACACATAGTAAAACTATCTACTAGTAAGAGAAAGAAATACCGCACATACTTTGTCAAGAATTAATTAGTTCGTAAACCATTCAATTCATTCGTAGCATCATACGTTAGGTAGACTTCAAGTCTGCCCGCTACTTATGTCGCGACCTACAAAAACATAAAATTTATAATTACAATTACAATACACAATATTCTAAACGCAGTTAGTATAATAATACATAACATGCATATAAAGGACTTGTTAATTATCAGATGGCCATTATATTAAAAACCTCTTCTTGCTTTGACAACACACCTGTCGATGAAAATCAAATTATTCAATCTTAGCGTACAAATGTATATTTGTTTTAGTGTACTTGAAAATCATTGCAAAATCATTCATATAACTTTGAATACAATAAATAAATTTAAATAAATGACAATCGATATAATAATATATTTATTGCAAAGCCGAAGGTCTTGCTTTAAACTAAACACAATTTGTATTAAAACGACATTAACTTTTCAAGGTTTTAGAATTGCTGCTTAACACCATAATGCATAATTTTGGAGCTTGCTTTCTAAAATAAAAGTAATGTTTTTGTGCGCTATTTCAGTAGCATTGTAAATAATTGCATCATTCGTCAATGAGGTACGAATCATAATTAAAAACAAAAAGTTGACGTTTTTATTGATAGCGAGCACATAGTGGTAAAAAGACTTAGCCTACCTTTCAAAATATAATATATAACAGCGCCATAATTTGGAGGTATATTAAAAATATTTCTCCAATAATTTATACAGGATACATAGCGACATTTTTTGAAACTACAGTTTCTAAACCGGGAAAATTTGCTTTCGACAAAAAACACGTTTGCCGAGCATATTTAATGATCTCAGTGTTCAGTTAGTTAGGAAAACGCATTACTTAACCGACTTTAACAGAAGGAGGAGATTCTTAATTCGATTGTATTTGTTTTATTTGTTTTCGCCGATTTCTCGAAGACGCCTAGACCGATTTGAGAATTTGCTCTGAATGAGTATACTTGTCATGTAGTCCCATTTTCAATTGGTCACGATCTGATGATGGAACCTAGGAAATAGGTCCGTAATGTTTTTTTTAACCGACCGCAATTAATACTGACCACGTTCTGAATCTGTGTTATTAACTAGACATAGACATATTTCTTGGTAATTTTTCGTTACAAGTCAATATTACAATATGATAACACATTAACATTACGAAATATAATAAAAAATATCTGCATTCAATAAAAATAATAAGAATAATTATTTACACCCATTCTTTATTATCATTATGATCGTTGCTCGATGAGCCATGCCTTTATTTTATTTTGAAATATTTTTTCTGTTTGCGCTACGCGTACGATTTCGGGCATTTTGTTGTAAACTTTTGGCCCCATGACATGTATAAGCTTTTGGCTTTTTGTAATATTACACAGCTAATGCGCCTTCTTCGCATTCACTCTGTATATAGATCTTCATCAATAAAAACATCAATAAATACTTGGTACATAGTTCTTACCCCTGTCATTTATTAGCGCTAGATACTTTTCTACAAGAGTTCAGTCGGTCAAAAGGCTGGGGGCTACCGCATACACGCGTTTTAATAGCCACCGAAGAGTCTTTAAGAAATTTATGATTGCGTTGAAGAGAGCTCAGGTATAGCAGAAACAATTTACGTATTTAAATATTTATGTGGAGTACGCGTAACTAATTTGCAATTCTAAACTAATTACACACAATCGGCAAACGCATTTGACTTGCTATAGATAGTTAACGTACCTACAAATAGGTAAAGTATATATTTAGTCACTAAAAATTACAAAGGCGCTAGTATGTGATCTTTTAAATTTTTAATACCTGTAATTGTTGAGGAACTTATCATTTAAATATTTAAATTTTAAATCATCAGAATTCAACGGAAGTTTTTTTAAGTTGAAACTCTGTTATTAAACTTCACTTTGATTTAAATTTAGATATTTTAATTTTACTTTACATATAAATTTGTCAGCTGTTTGTTTCCGTGAGAATTTAAAACCAAAACAATATTTAAGATCACATCTCATAAATACATAATAACATGATTACATTTTAATTTTGGTCGACGCTTGGTTTTAAGGACATCATAAGCTTTGTATATTTTCTTTCCTGGACCCGATGATACCGTCAAAGCATAGAAATGGATAGTGAAAATAATTTAATCATCAAAAAGATTACGGAAGTTTTACTTAATCCATTAAAATTTGATAAGATCGACTCTAACTACCTAAGTAAACAATAGTACATAATTACTGGCCAAAGCAACAATCAGTGATTGTTCCAAATATCAATGAGCGCGATGAATTTTTAACGTTCCAATCCGGGTCAGCTAGGCTCTTGTATCTCAGGTCATCCCCGTGTCACGTCGCCACACCACATCAACGCATACGTCATTTCATCTGTGTGTGTACACAATATGTTATGGGAAGAATGTCAAACCGGTTGATTTGATAGTTCCTTGAAAACTCCATGGGTATTGTAAGGAGGTTTTAGTGTTTGTTGAGTGAGTAGGTAGTATATTGAGTATAGTATATATAGTTGAGTGAGTAGTATACGGTATATTACTTAGAATCGTACTGGTGTGAGGTTTCTCATAAGCTCAACTGCATTTAGGACTTATATTATGTGGTGCGCAAGATTAATATAGGCTTATTGTTGAAAGAAAACTTTACATTATCCTCAGTATAAAGCACCTTAAGAATTAATGTATGTTTGTGTAAATATTATGAGTGTTAGAAAATCCTGTTTGTATTCCATTCAATATTAGTTCATATTATAATATTATTCTGTTACGTAGTGCGTCTAAAATACTCCAGATGTTTAGTAAATTTATATTAGATGAAAGATTTTGTGTTATGGCGGATACGGCTGCTCTTGATAGTTTTAGAACGGAAATATTCTAAAAATATTTACTTTTCATGAATGTGCTTAGTTTAATTATAAAATAATGTAGACTGCCACGTAGGACTATTGGTAAGTGCTTCTTATCTTCTTAATAACCGATCGGGTAAAAGTATTGTTTATGAATTTTATGTTTGTCCAACACCAACATTAGGTTACAATACGGCAGGGCATTTATCATATCGTTATAAAACAACAACAATTTATTCTATGACATTAATATCGTTGCGTCTCGTTCCAAATTGGTGTAAATAAATTGATATTTAGCAGCTCTATCAGACTATTTAGTAAAGAAACGATTTCGCTATATGTACCTGTAACATAACTGTGTTTGTTCACTAGTTAACAAGTGCCTCGTACAAAAATATAACCACTGCGATTTGCGTTTTCTAGAAAATGCAAAACAATTGCCAACATGCACTTCAATATAGTAGTCTTGTAATTTTATTCAATATGGTGTTTCTCACGACTTTGTTTGACAGTTCATGTCAAAAATGTGTTGTTTTTATGTTCAACCTTGTATTTAAGCTTATATTATGACCTACTTTTAGCTTGAAGTTACGTTTTTGCTTAGTGATTTTGACGTGTACTAGACGATTATGGTACAACTTTTCTAAAGACATATAATAATATGGTAGTTACATTTTGTCTTTGCTGGAGAACCCTCCAGCAAAGACAAAATGTATCTTTCTAGAAAAACAAGCTCTACTAGATAACCAATTATGATTTAAACTTACCGATCTTGTCTATACTATCATAACTTCCACGTCATCTAAGTACGTATTTACAGTGACTCTAAACAATGTACTAAGCATAACAAGTAAATAGATTGCGTGTACGGAATTGCTCAAAATTGCGGTTCAATCATAAAACAATTGTGATCAGCCAGTTTACTTTTTTATTTGAGCATTTACTGAGGCTCCATCAGCTAAGATACTGTAATTTTCATATTCAACAAGAGACATCATTGGTGAAGCTGCGCTCGCACACAAAACTGTCATATTTCTAATTCAAAATTCAATGTTATTCATGTGAAAATAGAAATATTCTCGCGACAACCGCAACAAAAATGCTGTCTAAGAATACAGTACATTTATATTTGATATGTTCTAGTGTGATAGAAATAGTTTGCAATGTGGTAGAAAATACACTGTTAGCTCGCGCTAATGCTGGTACGTAATTCATATTTTGTATGGAAAAAAAATACGTTCTTTCACATCCAAGTGAAACTTGATGACTTTCGAGCGCCGTGTTTTCATTCTAACGTAATATGGGTTTTACTGAAGTATTATTACGTTTTTATCTATTTTAGAAAAATCATATCAAATTAATGTTTGTTCGTGGTCATTTTGGCAAAATTGTTATAATTATTAATTGTGTAAGAAACAAACTGAAAAATTCAAATAGGTAATAATTTTGAAATAATGAGCGCTAACATGTTAAATCCATATTACTTTTGTATAGACACCTTGAAGCAATTGTGCCCTCTTATAGTTTGAAAGTTTTTGGGTGACAGTCTAGGGTTGGAACCAAGATAAGGGTCTGTCAATGGTGGGGGATCATTTCTACTATCACCAAGGTCAACATATCCAAAAATTACGCTTATACTGTGACGTAACTCATTTATCCTCTTGTTTTTTAATATCACCCAAAGCTACTACGATCCAAATTCCATATTCGTGATCATTTTAACCTCTATTAGAGGCAGGAAACTTCTATTTTTTATCTTTTATAAAATAACGTAAGTCGGGCGATGACTGGCTCTTAGACAAGGTATATTTTTTTTTTTCTTTAAAAAAAGCTTACTAGCAATTTGCAAATACAAATTACTAGTATTCTTGTTAACCCCCTCCAGCCCACGCACAATGGACCAAATGAGAGTCTAAGTGCGGAAAAATGAGTCCACTTTCCATTCCAACCCCCTCCAGCTAAGCTTAATTTGCTTGTGTTAGGAGGAAGTTTACGTCCGTGGTGTAATGGCCAGGATTCGAACCCACGACCTCTCGATCGTAAGACCGTTGCCTTATCCAATGCGCCACGGCCGCTTATATATATGCAATAATAGAGTAGCCAATAATAAATAGAATGTATTTCTGAATTCAATACAGTAGACAGTAAAAAGGGTCGAATAATAGAGTCATACAATCTTATTTGCTAGACAATCCAATAAAAGAAATCGGGACAATTGAGTTATACTGCCAATTGTGTAAAAAATGGGGTAGGAAGGTTGGTGTGTATATAAAACGGGACAATAACAGTATTATAGTAGCTTTGAAGGTGTATATTATTTATAAATCTATTCTTTCTTTTTTCAGGAATATTGCCCGACAGAACAAATAGGATAGAAGATATTTATCTAAGATTTTATAATGGGTAAGTCTCACGCCGATGCTATGAAGTTACATCCAATCTACCACCTACATAATAATAGCATCCCTGTATATACATGTCCCACTGCTGAGCTGGGGCTTCTTCTCATGATGAGATGGGTTAGGCCTTAGTCCACCACGCTGGCCAAGTGCGGATTGGTAGACTTCACACGACCTCGAGTACTTTTTAGGCACTCTCAGGCATAACTGTGATGACAAAACGACAGGGTCACGTTATCAAAAAAGGTAATCTTATATATAAAATTCTCGTGTTACAATGTTAGTTACCTTATTCCTCCGAGACGCCTTTACTGAATTTTACCAAATTTTATATGCATACTCAGTAGGTCTGAGATTCGGCTACTATCTTTTTTTATACCCCTAAGTGATAAGGGTTCTTCACCCTTACATAACATTTTTTTTCTTTTTATTTTCTAAGATGTGGCATTAAAATATACATACAAACTTAAATTATTACTCTTTTATTACCAACCCCTATTTTTTAATAGCCATTTTAGTAATTTAATCATTTTTCATCCCGCTCGATAACTGATCAATTATCGTCTTTTTTGTAAATGTTTTTTTATTTTTTATTTATTCGATTTAAATTGCCCTGAGCATAATGGCAAATCTAATGTTATCCTTACTAATATTATAAAGGCGAAAGTTTGTAAGTATCGCCAAAACTACCGGGTCGATTTCGATGAAATTTTGCACACATGTAGCTTATAGTCTGGATTAACATATAGGCTACTTTTAATTGACATACCACGCGGGCGGAGCCGTGGGCGGAAGCTAGTTTTAAATAAAAATAGGTAATTTATATGGCAAAACAACGTTTGCCGGGTCAGCTAGTTTAATATAAGTTTATTGTTTGAAAGTAATGCTAATCTACTGGCTAATATATTCTTCAGATAATTAATTAAGACATGTAGGAAGCAATAGCCGAGTGGGAGACCTGCGAAGTCAAAGGTGTCGGGTTCAAACCCACGAAGCACACCTCTGTCAATAAATCATTCAGATTCGTCTTTTCGAAGATATGTGTGTATATTTATAATAATAATAATAATAAATATACTTTATTGTACACCAGATATACAAAACTTAAAACTAAATTACTAAAACTATACGCTGTACAATCGGCGGTCTTATCGCTATCCGCGATCTCTTCCAGACAACCTGGATGGACAGGAAGTAGATGGAGACCAAAGTTGTGGCGGTAGGAGGTGCACGAATAAACAGAATACAAAGTACTATTCAAACGATTAAGATAACTTAATATGATTTAACAACTATAATTTAAATAACTATATATAAAGATATATTTCACGATAAATGCATAAATATAATAATATAAATAAAAATAAATACTATAGTATATAAATATGTGTATTTATATAAATATTTATATATATATATATATATCTAAACATATATACATATATACATACATACTTATTGTGTTATGGATTCCTTAATACATATTATAATATAAATTATCGCTCACTAGCGGTGAAGGAAAACATCGTGAGGAACCTGCATGCCTGAGAGTGCCTAAAAAGTACTCGGGAGTGTGTGTAGTCTACCAATCCGACCTTGGCCAGCGTGGTGGACTGTGGCCTTATCCTTCTCTATGGGACGTGTATTAGATACAAGACTGCTATTATTATTCACATAAATTATGAAAGCAAATACAATGCACATGTAGGTATTGGAAACTCATCTCATTGCTATTGTCACGCGACGAATACCGCAAAAGTGCAAACGTTATTCATTTCATTAACCGCCATATTGGATTGCATGAAAGTATTCATGTCATTTGTTGCAAATTTTTGTTGTTTTTTATCCTTTCAAAACATGATGTACAGGGTGGATGCATCAATTATCAACTTGTATTAAAACTACAGATTATAGACATGATCAGTGTTCTTGTACGTATTTACAAAAGAAAAGTATATATGAATTAGTATCAGTTATTCTAGTACCTGAAGTACAAACTCTGCTTATTTTGGGACTAGATGGCGTTGTGTGTAAGTTGTGTTATTTCCACCCGTTAAAATATAATTAGGAAAAGAAACTCTTTCTATTAGTTCGGAAAACGTATTTTTCCTTGCAATTTTCCCTTTTTAACCGTCTTCAAAAAGGAGATGGTTTTATATGTTTGTTACCTCATCACTTTTGACTGAAAGAAGCGATTTTAATGACTTTTGTTTGAAAGCTGTTGCTTTCCGTGTGGTCCCATTTCAATTTAGTCTAGTTCTGACAATGGAACCCATGAGAAGACCATATAAGTATAAAATTATTGTAATTGAAGTTGTTTTTTTTTTGGAAAATGTATGAAAGTCTCCTTGTATGTATGTTTCTAGGCACACAACAGATGACTACGTCGACATTCCTCTCAGTCAAGCAAGTCGATTATTCGAGACCAAAGGATTTGACAAAAACAACCCTACGGTGTTCTACATCCATGGCTTCATCGAAGTTGCACAACAAGAAAGTATCCAGGTAACTTATCCTACTAATTTTATTAATGCGAATGTGCGTTTGTGAGGGTCTGTAACAAAAAAAAAGTAACTATCTGACTGACAGCTATATCAGTCAGATTGTTACTTTTTTACGCTACAACAAGTGATGTTTGATGTAGTTTTTAGCCTGGAGTAACATACATATTATTTTCATAGACGTACCACGCGTAAAAATTGTTTGATAATATTTTTTTTCTGGAGCTCCTCAAGACTGGTCCACTATCTAGTTACCAGGTTATCATTAAGTTTTGGGACACCCTGTATAGATACTACTAGCTTTATTATAATTACTGTACAAAGTGGATGCGACAAACCGACATTATTTTGCCACAGACTTGTTTAATGTTTATATTTATAGGATATATTAAAAAAAAAAACACTTTTCCATAACAAATTGAATAATCTCTATGTTTTAATTGTTCGGGAATCGTTTTTATTATTTTTTTTTATACTACGCCCACAGCGAACGAACGTGTAGTCCACCTGATGGTAAGTGGAGTACTGCCCATGGACATCAATAATCCACAAAAGCAGATTATAGATGCGTCGCTGCAGCTGAGGACTACGGTGTTATGCCTCATGTGCCAGTAATTTCAGGGCCTGATCTCACCACCAAACGGGAACACAGTAATGGAAGCACTACTATTTGGCGGCAGGTTAAAGGTGAGACGGTGGTGCTGCCGCCCTCGAGCTCATTCACAAGAGCTCTACCACCATTCACAAGAGCTCTACCAGAAACATATTACCAATAGAAATGGACACTGACCATGTCTAGAAACTGAGGTTACATTTAATGTCGCTACGTCGCATCCACCCTGTATAACAGTATATTTATATGCTCAGCCCTATTTTATAAAATGTAAAGTTTTTTTTTTATATACTGGCTAACAATTAAAATAGGTGTTGTATATAAAGCATGTTGATAGCTTCGCCCAAAACACCTTTTTTATGACGTAATCAACAAATTGCTTAGCAAATTAATAGAATTAATAGAATTACCACGTGATATTTGGATCAGTGACATAACAATATATACATTACAATTCTACGCCTTCCAATGAAGATTTTAAAAGTATTGAAACTATTAAATCCAGTGAACTAAGGTAGAATACTTCAGCATACAAAATTAACGTCTCAGAATATTGTTAATTTTCGCATCGATGTATCTGAACCCGTAAAATAGATTAAAGTACAACGTTTGTTTCTTTACTGCTGAATGTAACTTCGCCATGTTATGGTTTGTATCCTACTTAAAATAGAAGTCACGAAAAGACGTAACATAGAAATTTAGGGTTCTGGCAAAAGGTGACCTGGGGAGCTGGTTGATTATAGCGGCTGCCCGGTGTGCAGAATGTCGTAGGTTCAAATCCTGACAGTCCCGTAAATTATTCCAACTGTTTCTTAGTATAAATTAAAGTAGTTTTAAACACATTATTTATTTATATTGAGAGAAATCCGTTAGATTGTATTCAACGCCAATTTAGGTAATACTGCTAACTACATTACAAAACAATACATGGTTGCAGCATTTCACATTTATACACGATGATTCATATACCCTTGCAACGCATTGACTTGCAGACCGGTTTCTGCTATACAAATTGCATATTATTCGATATTTGTATTCTATTAACCGCTTCGGTGAATAACGTAAGCAAGAATCAAGAACCAGAAAGAATATATCTTTTAAATAATGCGTGTGGTAGAGGCTCATTTTTACAATTTGCACATGGTTAGTAACTTTTTTTACAATTACTATTTTTTTTACAGTAGGTACAGTAGGTGGATCATGAACCTGCTTTGTTGGTATCAATAATCATTCATGATCCACCTTAAGACAATTTTTGTAATGACATTTCAAAACACTTTAGTCTTAATTCACTTGTTCTATCAACAAATGTCAACCTTATCAACTTTGACAATATCAAACAAAATATTTGTCAGATGGGTCATGATCATGAATCGACTTTGATGATACATCTTCTCCTTCTACTTTTGATATAAAATTTATTGAAATATTTTCATCCCGATATTTGAATTATTTTACGTTAAACATAAAATAAAAACTATCGCGAAGAAAATTTATGAAGCCATTTTATAGTTATTATACTTTCTTATTGAGTAAAACTTTTTACGATAAGCTATCGAACTATAATTTATATTTGTGACAATATGGTTAGCGCTTTAAATAACCATTACTTAGTACCTACGCAATGAATTTTTTTGTAAAATATTAAGGTTAATTCAGAATCCAGCAGGATTTGATCCTGCAACCCCCGGGTAAACAAATACAAAATGGCATAGCAAAGCTATAATTTTCTTTAAAATATTGCAATGAAAATTATTTCGACAATTTACATTTGAGATAAAGGCTAAGGTTAACCCTTTCAAAAGTCGGAAACATGGTCACTACTTCAATACCTTTTTTAAAACCTATAAGCAAATAGCCACAGTTTCGGGTTTAACTTAGAACTAAATTAACCGACATCGTTAGTTAGTTTTCCTGGGCGGTGTCCGCACTTAGTCCTCCTATGGGACCGTTGTACGTGAGTGGTTTCCCGTTTACTCCAGCCTATATCGGTCCAGAAGGAAAGCAGCCTCCGAGGGCTGCTGCAGGCTTCCGGGAGCGATGTTGGAGACTGAAGAATTTGTGCCCGTTGGTCGGCCACGCTGCTGCATTCCATGATGACATGCTGTGGCGTTTCTTCTGCCTTCATGCATCCTCTGCATAGAGAGCTGTCTATCACTCCTATCGTGTGTAGGTGCTTGTTAAGTAGACAATGACCAGTCAAGATTCCAATGACCTTGCGGAGCCTGTCTCTATTCAGTTTTGTGAGGTCGCGGGCAAGTTTTTTATTAAGAGCTGGAACAGCAGTCTTAGTTTGCCGACATCCTTCACTTGTTGTCCACACTTTCAGGTGTGTTTTCTGGGTTTCTTCGCGCAACCGACATCGTAAGTGAACTTCTGATCGCCGATTGGTCCAACCCATGTATATTTGACTGCCTGTACGTTGTCCTTAAAATTAACTGTGTCTTCTCCGTGCGCTTAATACTCTAAGGTCTTACAAAGCCTGAGTAAATGATAAACGTCTGATGGGTAGATTATAACTTGAACAAATATAAAAGTGTTAAAATTTGAAGCGTTAAATCGAACAAAACTGTACCTTAAACTTGTTTGTGTTTTATTTTATCATTTAAGATACGTTTACTCAAAGTTTCTGAAACAGGTTAAAGGGTTGCTACAATACACATGTCATAATTACAATAATTGTCACTTTCGATTCGGCATCTTTGTATTATATTGCTACATCTTCCAGCCCCTTAAGTCCCACCACCTGTACCATAGAAGACCTGTGGAGCGCCACCGATAATGCCGTTCTTGTAGCAAAGTTTTGGTCAAACAAAATTTAAATATTATGCATTTCCATGTGTTTTTCCATTGACACGCAAAGAAGAAGATTGCTACATCTGCTTGCATCAACTATCACTTGTCTCAAATGTTACATGCGATGGAAATTAAAATTAGCCGAACCGAAAGTGCCGACCCGAACATGTGTGTATCAACCCAAGAGGTGTTAGTCCTCACATAAGAAAAA
Source organism: Hypena proboscidalis (assembly GCA_905147285.1). Taxonomy (NCBI): domain Eukaryota; kingdom Metazoa; phylum Arthropoda; class Insecta; order Lepidoptera; family Erebidae; genus Hypena; species Hypena proboscidalis. The sequence goes on from LR990132.1 coordinate 9,043,256, forward strand.
AGTATAACATAAAGTTGTTTATTTATATTTAATGAAAGTCATAAGATTTTATCCTTATTTATATTAACTAGTTACTATATAAAATCAGCCCACAACAAAATGGCAATTAAAGCGTTGATTTGTTAATTTCCAGGTCATGGTGAACGCGTACCTCGAGGCGAGGCCGGACACTAACGTGGTTCTATTAGACTGGTCCAACATGGCGCACGGTTCTTACTTACTGAATGCAGCTAGGAACACTAAAAAGGTAAAATTGTAATAACAGCTCTATTAAATACTTTTTCTTTTATTTTTTTTTAAAAACGACGTCCGAACTAGAAATAACTGCTGTGTCGCGGGGGTGTTCACAAACATACATTTCACACACACAAAGCACACCTAGAGTCCGAACAAATCTTTGCGAAAACACAAAGATTTGTCCCGTGTGGGGATCGAACCCACAACACCAGTGAGTGGAGAGCGGCGAGGCGACCGCTTAAACCACTACAACACACGTGCAGACAAGTACACCTATATAAGTACAAAAAAAGTGTTATATTTTATTTTAACGATATAAATAAACAGGTGACTATATTGGATTGCGTAGTTGAAAACGGTGAGGCGAGTGATTTAACCACTACGCCAACCGTGCACGCAATTATTTTATACTAATAAAATAAAAATACTGACTCATAAAATTATTCATCAGTGCTCAAGTGAGGCTATTGGACCCTGAACGCTGGTAATTTACTTATAAGGTACTATCCTTATAGCTCTATTGCTTAAATTTACTACTGTGATGGGTATGCCACCCACGTAACAAAAGACTAAATAGTTAACACCATTTTTGATCTCGTTAACCTTTGTGTGACTACCTTATTGGTCTAGTAGTTAGCTTATGCAACCTGAGAGGGCGGTGGTTGTGAGGTCTCGCGTTCGATTCCTGGGTCAGAAAAAGTGTTATTAGGAAAAAAAATACAGAAAGGCGATCTAAAGAAAGGAAGACATACAGAGACCAGGTAAATGGCAACCTTAAGAAAGGACAAGTACGTAGTACACGAAACCGGCTAGCATGTATGACGAGATGCAGTGCCGGATTAGCCATATAGCAAGAGTAGCAAATGCTACGGGCCCCGCGAATTGGAGAGCCCTTTTGAGATTAAATTTAAATAGTAGCGTAAAATATCTTGCTTGTAAGAACAAATTTGTGTATGTTTTGTAAATACAGACTTGCCCATACTGACCGATATAAATGAGCCAGCTTGTAGAGCATGATTTGCTTAAAGAACTAGATTATGATAAACGTGATATCTGAATTTGCCCACATTAAATCGAAAACAGTTGTTTTATAATTAATTGTGAATAGTTATGTTTTATTTAATACCATTAACTTTAAAACCTAAAGCAGGCCAAAGGCCTCATAATGTATAAAAATTATCGAAGGGCCCCTTGACAGATTTTGCTACAGGCCCCGCGCTGGCTTAACGCGGCACTGACGATATGTATGAATGAATAGGAAGCGAAAGATGTATGTAAGAAGCGTAAGGGCATGGCGTTTCATCGTTTCTGCCTACAACTGTGGGATAAAGGTGTGATTCATGTATGTTTGGCTAGAAGTATAAATAAAGCAGTTATTCACAAAAAATAAAACCATATCTTGTCATTTTCCAGGTTGGCAGTGCAGCAGCAGAACAATTAAACGGTCTCATGGACGCTGGACTACTTCGAGAGAAGATCCATGTCATCGGACACTCCTTAGGAAGCCACGTGGCTGGCTATACGGCAAGAGAACTCAAGACAAAATACAATAAAACTATCAAAAGGTAAGTACTTAATCTATAATTTCGACTTTTACATTAGATAGAACGCCAGAAGCAATTACACTATCCAATAGTCGCAATGACAAGGCCAAATACACACATTTACTCACACAAGCACACCCAGTCTCAGAACAAATCTTTACGAATCACACAAAGATTTGTCCCATGTGGGGATCGAACTCACAACACCAGTGCAGTGGAGAGTGGCGAGACGACCGCTTATACCACTATAATAAATGTTTACAGGTATGTACTTATGCAAATATCAAAACCTTGGTCTGGCTCGTTTTAAATAAATGGAAAATATATACAAAATAGCCTTGAAGGTTATCAAACGGCCATGGCATATGATAAAGCCGAACTTTTTAAATTTACAAGCTCTAACTTTACAAAGCCTACACTCTATAAAAATCCGTTTCATTATGGTCGAAAAGTGTTGGACGTAAACATTTTTCATCCCACCCTCACGGTGGCGAAACAAAAAGAAATAAAACATATTGATACGAAGTATCAATATGTTAGTAAATATATTTTAGAAAGAGAATAACAAATTAGAATAGCTAACTAAGCTTAAGTTTAATATCCCAATCTCGTTATTAATACCAAACCTACCAAATTTCAGGGTAACAGCCCTCGACCCAGCTTTCCCAGCATTCTACCCTGATGGTGTAGTAATGGATCACGTCAACGCGAAGGATGCGGAGTTTGTGGATGTCATACATACGGATGCAGGTGGCTATGGAGCTCCGGTTCGAACTGGAACTGCTGATTTCTGGCCCAATGGTGGAAAGAGCGTTCAGCCTGGCTGTCCGAGGTTCGCGCCTGTGCCTCTGTCGGATGATAGTGAGTTTTAGATTTACCTAATTTATTTATTATAATTACCTGCGATAAAATATCTTTACAACCACAGAAGGTTTAACCAATAGTAGCTCCCCGTTATTTTATATGCGTTAAACATTACTGCTTTCTTTTATGTGATTCTTCGCCAATAAATAGACTATGCAATTCAAGAAGTATTATTAAAATGGTTCAAACATACAAAGAAGAAAATTACATTACATAAAATATGTTATTAGCTCAATTAGTGTCTTTTAAATATTTTCTGGACCTTAATTTTCAGGATATTTAATGTATTAATTTTTCCGTTTTAGACTTGTGCAGCCACTGGCGATCTTGGAGGTTCTTTGCGGAATCAGTGAAGAACCCTGCAGCCTTCCCCGCGTCTCCTGCAGAAACTTACCAAAAGTTCAAAGACAACCCAACTCCTGAAACGGGCATGGTGTACATGGGCAGTAACTGTGATATTACGTAAGTTCATTATAATTCATTGTAGGTTGCCATACATAAGATATACATAGATTTGACTATGACGTAGCTAGCAACATGGCAACGTTAATTTATTTTGAATTTCAGATAAACAACAATTTTATATGAATTAATTTATTGCTTAACAGTTTCATAGCAATTTATATTTAACGGACATTTCAACATTGCCACTGTTGAAAGCGGAACAGGCTCTGTTAGAAATAGTTAAAATAAATACTAAAATATAATAAAATATTTTAGAATTAAGAGGCTTCAAACTTGTCATCATTTTTATACTCCTAATTGCGTTATCTAAGTACTTTATACTAATGATTTATTTTGTTAAAAGATTATTTTATTTGATTTCAGAGCTGAAGGATCTTACTACCTAACAACAAACTCAGAATCACCGTTCGGCAAAGGACTGGAGGGAATACACACAAAGAGCAAGAAGAATTCCATAAAGAAATGATTTTAACGTTTAAAAAATACCATCTCTGTAAATAATATAAAAATATCACGTTACCTCAACATGATATTTTTTGCTGCCAAAAAAACATTATTCACCCTTAGAAAATTAATTTGAAATTGAAAGACGCAGGCAACGCAAGGCAAAGTAGGCACGTACCTAAAGAGCAATATTTTCAGGGCCGCTGATGTAGTATACCTACCTACTAGGACAGGGACGCTCTCAACATCAATCCGCCTTTACGCATTTTTCTTGGGACAAGGCTTTGGGTACAAAGGTCGACCTACGTAGGCCTATCGTGATTAAAGCCTCATTATAAACTCTTCTTTAGGCAATAGCTTCCATATATGGAGCAGTCGGCCGATCGGAAGTGATTTGACATCAGCCGGATCAAAGATGAGGGTCCCAGAATGAGACTTCGTCTATGAATCAATTGTCCGCAGTCACATAGGAGATGCAACGGTGTTGCCGGTTCCTCTTTGCAGATTCTGCAGTTGTCATTGTCCGCAAAGCCCAAACAGCTTAGCTTGCAGTGTCCTGTGAGGGACCTGAAGGCTAAAAACACCTTGTTACAACTAAGTGCCAGCAGCTCAGCAGTGTATTTGTTCGAGTAGCCCTTGATGAGACTCTTGCTATAATTCATTCCTTAACTCTGTTGTCAGAGCTTGGATGAATACTCGAAAAACTTTTCCCTGAGGAATTGATAGGCCTGGTTTTTTGGAGATGCCGTATAAAGGCCACCTCTACGCATATCTATTTTCTTATTTCGGCAGCAACTTTATATCGTGTATCTGAATTATTTAAAGATATTATTTTTGATCCAAAAGACTTGCATATTTTGAATAAGTCGTCAGTTATTCTTATACAGAAAACTGTAATGTCGGCCTAAAAAGATATGGAGCTTGGTTCTTTCAATCTATCACAATATGTACTTGCTTTATCATGTCTTTTGGTGCAAGAAGCATGTTCTTATAAACTCTTTATATCTTGTAAAATGTTTTTAAGTAGGTATATTGTGATATTATTTTTAATGGTAGCACAAAACTCTTTTAGGTTAATGTAATATTATTATATGTTTATATTGTTCATACGCAGCCTTCTTTTTACAAGTGTAGTGCAGTATAATTTTACCTCGGAAGGCAAATTGTAAATAAGGATAAAAAAGAAAAGTAATTTAAAAATATTCTATGAAATAGGCATAAATTTGTGACACATTGTTAAATATTATGTTGAACAGATACTCAGGTCAAGATATACCCACACCCAGATATATATCAAAAAGTTAATTTATATAAAACAACACGATTTCAGTAAGTTGTACTTAACATATATTAAATAAAAATTTATATATAAAAAAAAATAAAATAAAAATTATTAATAGCCATTATTATAGCTGCTATTCACAAATTTTAATGTTTATAATCTAATCAAGTTATGACATCACTGCCCTGGTATGTTAGTGCAATTAATAAAATACTTATGGTAGTTACTACAATTATTATAACTGAATCTCATTTAATAATAAAAAAACATATCACAATAAAAGATTACTTTCTAATTCTAATTCATGAAATTATTATGTTTTCTTGACTTCCATTTTATTTTATAAATCTTATTATATTCCACGCTTGATCAACATTGAAAGGTTATTTAATTTTAAAACATTACATATTTACCAAGTTTAAGGTCCAATAGACTATTTAGGATGCTATAATATATACCTAATTACTTATATAAAATAATATAAAGATACGTACTTTGGGTAGAACATTATATTATTAGGAAATTTTAATATCAAATTAGTAAGATTTACTTACATACAATATTACCTAGAAAAAAATACAGTGTTTAAGTCTGTTAATCATTTAATACGTAATTAAATAAATAAGACAATCATTCAAAGAGCTTCAGTTGGTATTTTGTTAACCCTATTTTTTTCTTAATTTGTATGGAATATAAATGTACTCGAAAAAATGGACATGCTAAAAAAGCTGCTTTATCTTATTTTATGTATCTAAGAGTAGGAAGGGAATGGATAATTATGATAGTATTGTTAAATTAAAGCCTAAAAACATCACATTAAACAAGCTAACGCACAATATTTGATAGGGTAACATAAGGTACACTTGAGAGATTTTTATTCATCTTTGCCACTCAAATGTGATTCAAAATTAGAACTGTCAAAATTTATGACATATGTCATTATGACGTCATGGCACGGCCACAGATTATTGAGACCGAACTCGGGAATTTTTTAATCGTTAGTAAAAACGTCATCGAATAGATCGATTCACTCAAGTGTAATTAATGTACATAGTAGTAAAATGCATCGAAAATATTAAAAAATGTAATACATCACAAATATGTAGATTTAGTAATTTATTAGTGTTCAATTGGTACTTAAGGGAACAATTGTTTTAATAAAGGCCAGGCAATGTACAATATTATATATTTCGTTGTTGATTTTATGTAACGTCTGTTTAAAATAATAAAAAGTATAATGTTACCACTTTGTTTATTTTTTATACCTTTGCCTATTTTTTTAGTTAGGTAATTTCAATTGATATAATCGGGGTCATCTTAAAGATTCTATCTACGAAAAAAATATTAGATCACTGTGAAATAACACTCCAGACAAATATAACATATTTTTAATTCTACAAATCGATTAACACATAATATGTTTAACTAAAAGAAATTGTTCGTACACATGTATTAACAAAATTGGTCGAGAAATTATGGCAAGCCGGGATGACGATAAATCAATAGTGTCTTTATCTTCTCAAGTCAATATCTGATGACTCGAAATGAGATATTGGTGGCGAATTTATACATTCATAACATAGGTATTTCTAGGGCAAATAACTTATATACTGTGAATTTTGAGATAGTTTGAACTGCCTATGCTAAATTGGACTTTAATTCTATTGACTTAAAAAAGGGATAAGCAAACAAATAACATACATTATTGATTCTTAGCCATCCATTAATATATGATCGTAGAAAATTTGCACCACAACAAGGCAATCAGTCCACATATTCTCTAAAACTGCCTGGTGAAACTGTCTGGTTATACTTTTGTAAAAATTGCCTATGAGTGATATTATCATTGTCATTGTTATCGCCAGTATCATAGATTTCATTTAAGAACTTTGACGACCAAAACAATGTGAAAATGAAGGCACCGAACATTACCATACTGAAAAAAAAATTCAGAAATGATCAGCTTAATTTAGCTGGATTAACACGTGGTAAGTTTTTAAGAGAAATTATGTCTGTAAGACCGCGGTAGAGGAAAGTGGTTATCGAAATAGGTCGCTGAGCTACGGTCCATGTTATTTATAATTAATATAATACATTATTTAAAATAATTATTATGTTAATATAAATGATTCAATATAAAAACAGTAAATAATATAAGTTTATTTTTTTAGCTATAGTTAAATATTATATAAAAAAGTAAAACACAAACTTACGCTCCAAGGGCCATGTTTTTTGTTAATTGCACTATTAAAATATGCGAAGATTTACTTAAAATGTTTTAGTTTTTCTTATTATTTTGACAAATGAATGGTTCCACAAACTTAATTATATATTTTTTTAAATCAGGCGCTTTTCCATATCCATTTTATAATTTTATTATCATTTTCCCTATCAGAAGACGTTTAATTTTCCGCTCATCAATAAGCAACCTAGCTGAAACAGAACTAAGTATACAAGCGGACATCGATTTGAAGTTTATAAACTATTTTTAAGACAATAGGAGTTATTGTGAGTATTGCTTTTGATATGGCAGTATAGCTATGTCAATATTTAGAATAATTTATATCTTATTATTCATTCTAAAAGTAAAAGTAAAAACAACTTAATTCTTATACTAAGAAACATTAACACATTATGGAACTGGCAGAATTTGAACCTGCGACCGCTGCATACCGGGCAGCTTAATACTTGTGTGTAAATGTAGATTGTTGTATGATATTAATTCTGGCCATTTTCTAGCACTACCAATTATACCTATTCTACAAAGCAATGGTCTCTATGGAGCATTGCCTCGTTTGCCCAGCAGTATAATTTGGGATGGCTTGAACCTTGAGATCTTGAGTTCGATCTCCGGAAAAGTGTTACATCATCGTTTCATCATTTAGCCTCTTGTAGTCGATTGCTGGACATAGGCCTCTCTCAATTTGCGCCACAACACCCGGTCCTGCGCCTTCCGCATCCAGTCCCCTCCAGCAACCTTCTTTAGGTCGTCAGTCCACCTGGCAGGGGGGCGTCCTGCCGAGTCGCGGTCTCCATTCCAGGACTCGTTTGCTCCAACGGCTGTCGGTCCTTCGGCAAACGTGATGAGCCCACTGCCACTTCAGCAAGCGTATTTTGCGTGCTATGTCGGTTCTTTGTCGGATGACCTCATTACGAATTTTATCCTTAAAGAAACTCCGAGCATACATGGTATTTATTCGTTGGAAAATATTCAGTATAAGCGCGGCGTCTGGAGTTATTGTGGCCATTAGATGTCAATAGGCTCACCCCCTATACAAAATGGGACCTAATAACAGATGAAGGGTGGGTTTGTGATGTGACATGATGTGACACCTCTGTAACATCATACGGGGTGGATGCGACATAGCGACATTTATTGAAACCACAGCTTCTATACATGGTAAGTATCAATTTCCACCGGATAAAAATTCTCTGGCGAAAAAAAAAATAACGTTCTCCGAACAATTTGAACATTGCGATCGTGCAATTTGTTCGGAAGACGTGGATTTTTTTTTTCGCCAGAGAATTTTTTATCCGGTGGAAATGCATACTGGCCATGTATAGAAGCTGTGGTTTCAATAAATGTCGCTATGTCGCATCCACCCTGTACGTATATCTATCATGTCATAAAGGTACTTGGTTTACTACCTGGTGGTTCCTGTCAATTACATATTATAGCGCTATATCAAAGCGGTTTGTCTATATCGCTTTTAAAATCTGCTCATCCGATTCTGGGAAACATAGTCATAGAATGTACGAACTGATTTTTTATAGAAATTATAGTGAATTTATTTTTATGGTGTATTTCATATATATTGAACTTTCCGTCAGGAATTGCATAATAGCAGCACGGAGTTGGAGTTTTGCCCAGTGGATGGCCATAGGATTACTCCATATCCCATGAGCCCAATGAAAATGGGTAATTTAGTCGTGACATTATGTTATGTACGTGTATAACCATTACATAATTGAAGACATGAGTGAATGATGGGAATATGGAGATAATGGGCACCAAAGTTTTGTTATTATAATTTCATGTTGTTATATTATACAACATGAAATTATAATACTATAAACAAGTAATGTAGGGGACATTACTTGTTGGTATTTCTAAAACTAAGCCTCAACTGAGTTGTTTTAAAGTTTAATATGGTTTGTAGGCACATAACACTTTTATTCAGCGTATAAAACAGTTTAAAAAATGCTACATATAACCCCTTCATCCATTCATGTCTTCAATTATAACAAAAAAATCCACCTTTTTCTTACGTTGAAAATATAAAACACGACAAAAGAGGAAAATATAGATAAAAAAAAAATACGCAAAACAGTTATCACAATATAGTGTATTTATTTATAGAACAATCTCAATACAATTAAACATAATCCTTAACTTCTCAAAACAATATAATACGGAAGTTAATCGAATAGGGGCCGTTTTTCAAATCACCTGATAAAGTTACCCAACGAATAAGTTGTAACTTGGCCGAATATACAAATTTCTCAATTTAAATAAGAAAATAAAATATTATTAACTGTCAGATGATTAGCTTATGTTGAATTATAATGTATAGAATTATATATATTTATTTTTAACTATTTAAAAAGCGGCCCTCAATACCTAGTATAACATGGCAGCCATACCTACAAATATTATTATTATGTATCCATATATTATGGTATACATATACATTTCCACTGCTGCACAAGGATCTCTTCTCATGGAGAAGAAGGGTTAGGCCATAGTCTACCACGTCAGCGTCTATGCGCGAGCGATACCTGGCACCCCGGCAAAGTCTTGTTGACGGAACACACTGGGTTTTAGTCCGTGCAACTCGGAAATAACCACTGACTCTGCCCGTATCAGTGGTATGCATCAGGCATTTCCCAGTATAAAATAAGGCCATATTCTTCCACGCTAGCTAAGTGCGGATCGGTAGACAAATAAATAATGCAGAAGATCGTTTATACAAACTAGTCATTCATTTTAAAGTCCTTTATTTAATCATTTACGAAAAAACATAAAATACATTGCATTTAACATACCGTACTTATGTTTAAAATGTTTGAATGCTACACAAACTAGTAAACACCTATGATAAGTAACATAAAACGTAAATTATATTCTACTTAGTCCTAAATATTAAAGGATTAAGGTAATGCTTTAATATTTAAGGCTAAATTTACCGAACGCACTAAACCGAGACCAACGCTGGACCAAGTTTTATTTAATGAATCTTTAATCTCTATCTTTCGTATAATGTTTGAAAGGAACAGAGCGAAAACCGGGTTCATCGTTTAATTCAACACATTTGATGAAATCGGCCTTTAATGACTAAGCTTAACTGACTTATTTAAAATCCAGTGCCATTACTACTCCAGTTCGCTAAATGTTCAAAGGACCGACTACCAAATAGGCCTTCATCATCTAGTTGCCTTTGTGTTTTCATATGTTGTTCGAGAGATTGTTTCACATGTTCTGTAAACACATAAATACCTAAAGATACTGCGCCCATAAACAAGAACCTGCAAAAATATCAAACCTAGAATTATTTTAGTAACGGCAGCTTGAATTTTATCAAATTTTAAACTCAGCTCATATAACTAAACTCAATTTTCATATTCCAGAACCTGTATTTTTTATTATAAAAACGATCCCGAATGTAAAATTTGTATGAACTTGTAATTAAGATTAACGAAAATAACAAAAGAAAAATGTAAGAAAAAACACAAGATAAACGCAGGAATTATTAAAATTATCAAAACGTCAAAACTTACAAAGGAAAAGACATCTTGAAAAAAAGGTTTTCACGACACTGGTTAACCGATCCCAACAGCGTTTTCTAACAGAATAAAATATTTTACAAGAAAGCTGTATTTTACCTGACTGTGAAGAGTTATGATTTTATTCTATCCATAACAATAAGAATTACGTAACTATCACAATATTATTATTGAAACTAGTACATCCATTGTTAAAATTATATTGATTATACCAAGACTATTTAATTAAGGGCCAATATTACCGGACGATTTTTACATTGAGCTATGGTTTTCAATCTGTGTCCCGTTCAATCATTGAGGAAGAGATATCAAAACCGGGTTTAGCGTTGACCGCGATTCAAGGAGTGTGGTGGAATTGGAGCTTCAAGGTATTTTCTCTATACAAATTAGTCATTTATTTGAGGAATAAGTTCCATAGACTACCTTAAATGTAGTTTTAGTATGTTTCTAAAACTACAATTTATTACACATACACATGCATTAAATATATTAACTACCTTTAATCAAATAACTACAATTTATTTTGTCTAAGTAAGAGTTAAAAAACATTAATTACGCCGCTTACATTGCTGTCTTCGTTATATTCAACAAACTCAGGCCGCAATGGTTTAAGTTTTTGTTTCCACGAATCGAAAAAAAACGAATTGACTTTAGGTTTCTCAACGAGTGGTGCCGATGCAACAGGAATAACTGCATTGTGTTTTGTTTCAATATTGTTGTTCATACTCTTAAAGTATTTTGTTGTCCAGAAGGCTGTAAAAGCTACCACTCCAAACAGTATCATTCTGAAAAAAGAAACAGTTCTTTTTTAATACGACGCATGTACCGAACGGACGTGAAGTCAACCTGATGGTAAGTGTTTACTAACAGCCCATAGTCATCAACAATTCACAAACAAAAGCAAATTGTAGATGCGTTACTTCATCTGCGGACTACAGTGTTATGCCTCAGCCGGGCTAGAATAACGCGCGTGACATAGATTTCGTCGTGTTATTGTCATGCGCCATGCAAAAATATAACAAAAACGCTATGAAATCTATCTTGCGTGCGTTATGCTAGGCCATACCAGAGTACAGTTATGCAAGCACTAAGTAACTATTTGGTGGCAGATTAAAATTGAGTTGGTGGTGCTTCCACCCTTGAGATTGTGCTTAAGAGCTCAACTATCACCATGGTGGTAATACTTTTGTAAACCAATGGAGACAGCACCAGCGCCACATCTTAAATTTGCTGGTAAATACTCGTAAGAACATCAAAGAAATCTCGGCATTATTAGTAGTCCTCAGATGTGGCAACATATCAATTTCTTTTATAGATTGTGGAATGTTTGACTGTAGTTACATCTTAACTTAAGATGGACTTACCTTTTATGGCATATTATTAAGTAGAATTTATTATGGACTTACGTTCCAAAAACCATGTTAAAATTTCCTTCACCACTATATTGACTATACTAACACAATGATGTCTTGCTAATGACTAACTAAATTAATCCAAGCCCATTACAATAATAGTGCAACGTTATTTTGTAATCCTTCTGTCATAATTTACTAAGCATACTATTGTTTCAACGAAATTTCTCAGGCAATATTATTTTAATATACCTTGTCTAATGTTCTAACTTATAAACAAACATAATCGCCTGCCCGATGTTAAGCCGATGACTTATTAGGACTTATCACGAACAAGTCGACTTGTCAAATATTCCCGCTGGGTTTTTAGCGGTGCGGCTGCCAGCAAACTTGATGCTAGGAGGGGCTATGAGGGTGTCATCTTCATCACTTACACACTTACACGCTGAAGTTTACTGGACGCTGCCGCCGCTTCAAGCGCGTGGCAAACTTGACAATCCAAAGGCCTTCTTTATAAACCTTGTAACATTAGAATCACCAGCGCTCAATAGACTATGAAAAATTAATAAAAATCAGAAGGTCATTCCAAAATCTAGTTTTACATACACTTCTTAGAACTCTAAACTTTACTAGAAACTTGTTGGAGAAGAAGGGTTGTAGGAAGAAGCGTCAAAAGTTCAACAAAATATAACTAATTTCAAATCAATTTATTTGAGGACAAATTTAATACACAAAAACTTTTTTCTGAAGTAGTTGATCCAAACTCTAAAGTTTACATCACCATTTTGAGCACAGGCTTTACAACCTTATAAATAGAATTCTCTTTTTGATATTTCAAGTCACAGGGTCGCCGGAATTCTTGACCAAATGAGTGGATCCATATGTTTCCCACTACAAAAATAGAACACAGTAAGTTTATTTCTTAATACATGTAGCAAACAAACTGCGTATTATGCATAGGTAATTTCTTTAATAAAGAGTCCGGACAAACATAAGTTTCTTGATCAGCACTAGAATATTTTTCAACAAGTCATCAAATATTATGATAGTCAAAACTTTATAAGAAAATGATTTTACACACGTTTAAGTAATAACATTTATTTTAATGTCATATTTATGTAAACGTTTGCATAAGGTTACGAAAAAAGCTAAATCGTTTTATTATCATACCATACATACCCCATTTAGAGCCTTGCAGAACTGGACATGCGGCATGATTTGAAGCAAGGTCATATTTCCCAGAAGCAAGCAGGTTGTACCAGAAGATTGCGGCTCCTTTCTTCGGCAGCACTCTCAGACCAAGTTTGGTAAATACTGTAGCACCTCCTTGTGCTACATCTGACATCTATTAAAAAAAATGCATTTCAAATGACAAGTTTTTGAATTTAGAACCAGTTTCACCAGTTCTGATCCTGATCGAAAATAATAGTGAAACAATTTCCATTGAAAATAGAACACAGCAGAACGCTGTGACTTTCATTTGTGTGTGCTTTATCCTACTAATGAGGTTTATCTGACGTTTGTGAAACTGGGTTAAGTCCCAGTAATCCGAAGTTATTAGTCGATTTATCATTAGCAGAATCTGTTAATGAAAACTCAGTGTACGCGTTTATAATAAATTGTAGCGACGCTTGCTCGAGGAATAAAACATATTGTGTAGATCCCAATTAGTTAGATTAGATATGGATAGAATGATATATTTCTTAGTTTTTTTTGAAAACCTGCTATTACTTACATAAAACATCACAGTAGCAATCCTGTTACCATGTACCTTAGAAGCATATTCTTCCTGTAACAAAAAAAATATATATATTTCAATAAATTAACACGTATTGATGAGAAATATTCTCAAATACTATGAAATCTTAAAAAAGAAATTATAACTTGGTTTTATGTAGCATGTAGCATGACGATTTGATTTTTTTATGTACATATCTGTAGCAACGATTAAGTGACTTCGGAAAGGCATAAAACTATGTTTCTTTTCAAACAACTAGGTTGTTACTACAAGACATAAATTTAGTTTAAGCTAGCTTAGCCCAAGATGATGTAAAAGACTGATGATTTATTAATACTATTAAATTTGTATTATCTTAAAGCAAATTATAGCTTTGCTAAGCCTTTTTGTCTTTCATTCAATATTAAGGTTGAAAAATTAAGAATCCAGCAGGACTCGAATCTGCACCGGTATACGCACAGGTCGTGAGTATACTTGTAGGACAAACCTTAATATTGTATAAAATTACTAAATTTACCGGTACAAAATCATAATGTGGTCCATAAAATCCACCGATCCCATAATTGGAGACCTGCAGCGGCTCGGCTGTGTCCATGCTTAAGCCTGTCATGTATGCCACGCGGCGTGACACGCGGCGTATGACATCTGACTCCTGGTCCATGAGCCACTCGTATTTGCTGATCCGGTCAGGTGCCGTGACGGGCTCGTGCGTGGCGGGAGCATGGTATTCGGAACGTTTTAGCTGCAAGTATAGTTAAATTGCCTTTTTAATGACTTCAAATAAAAAATATACTTGGCACGTGGTTCCATTTTTATCGGGTCACGATCTTATAATGTGATCCTAGAGAAATCGAAGGCAATCCTCAAATTTGAAAGGCTTCTTTATTGATTTTCGTATATAGCCAAAAGCTACTCAGATACTTGCATCTACCAGTCAGTGTTTCATGTTGCTGAGCTGATGCTGTAAGGTACAACTCCGCGACGGTTGGGAGTACGGGGATAATTATTTAAATATTGGCGCCATAAGGCCGTTGACTGTATTCTTTCAAGTTATACACAGAGAAGGCGTTGAATATTACTTGAGGATTTTTTCATAATTATTTCATATTTACTAATTGAAATCGATATAATGTTTTAATAAATTGGGAACTGTAGTGTCTAGTGAAGCAAGTCTCAAACTGCGACAGGACTCAGTCTTTCTTATCGTGAGCCACGATCATTTAAATATTAGCCTGATTGTTAAAATACTGGGAGTTATTAATTGTAACTATATAAACACCAAACTTTACTGTAACTTTAACAAGCTCTTTACTTATATTAGATAGACATTTTGAAATGAATTCTTAATTAGGTAAAAAGAAACTTAATTTTAAAGTGTTTAATAGTTACTCTAGGCGTGGCCATATGCTTGATAACTTTAATCTCATCATCATACATCACATCGTGAAACAAAACGATATCAGGATTGATGTATAAAATCTCCATCTTGATTGGTGCTATCTTCAAAAACGGATTACCCTCACTGAAGTAACGACAAGTTAATCTATAATAAAAAATACTGATCAGTAAAAGGATGCTTAAATAGTATTTAAATAAAATTATAACTAAATGAACTTTGAGATTCAATGTTAAATCAAGTGCCTGATCTTCGTGATCAACTTTGATTTGTAAACTAAAGCACCTACGAATAATAAAAATTGGCAATTATTTAACACCACGCCTATATTACCCTGAAGGGTGTTTCAGAGGTGTACAACTATTATGTTTAGGTCCCATGGGATATGGGGATGAGCCTATCGCCATCCATCGGGCACAATTCCAACTTTGTGCTGTTGTGAATTTCATGACGGCAAGTTCACAAATAACACTTTGCCCGACTTGGGAATCCAACCCGAGACCTCGCGGTTAGAGGCGCATTCGTTAACCACCACGCACACTTTCTTCAAGATGTATATACTATATTATGTGTTCTTTCACAGATGTGAATAATATACCCTACATCGTTTGGCCTATAATTGTACATATTTTGGTGTCAATGGAGTTTGCTGTATAATAGTGTGAAAAATTTCAACAAATTACCTGCTCGAGATTTCTATAGGTATGTCAATATCTCCGCGGCAAAGTGCTTCGAACTTCCTGTCCCGCATAAATTCATCTCTCTCGTACGTCTGACTTTTTTTTTTACTGTGACTAGTTATAGACCTGTGCTTAAATATATATATATATATATATATAACCTTATTTTCACTTTACCAAAAATCGCTTTTGTACCGAATCAGTAAAGTATCATTTCACTTTTTTTTTTTTTAAAGAAACACGTTTGTAAAGGAAACTTATTTTTTTGTACTTTCTAGTAAATAATTGTGCAATGTATTCTATTACTGATTCTCATCAAACTGCTTTCTAAGTTTTGTTAAAGTAAAAATAAGCTTGTTTTAATTAGAACGCTTTCTATAATGATGACCTTCAGATCCATTTTATAAGGAATGAGACTACAATCCTATCTAAAATACAACTATGAGACTATAAATCATATCGTATTATTCCTTCATTTAAAAAGTGGTAAAGTTTCAGTAGCTACCTTAGTCTTATTTTCCTCTTCTTCAGCTATCTTATTTTGGAAATATTGCACGTTCTTCATAACTTTTATGTTCGTTAAATCTATATCTAGAAGTTTATGTGTCCAGTGCAGTGCATTTTTCCAGTGTCCTATAAATATTTTTTATTTTTTATTTTATTTTATTAGGGGAGCTAACAGCCACACACAAATAATTGAACAAAATAGGTCAGCAAACGCCAATTACAAGCTTCCACATACAGTATAACAGAAAAAAATATGAGAAATTAAATCGAAGACTTAATAATATGTACCTAACCCGATATAAAAAAATATTTTAAGCGTTGCAACACACATACACAAGTGGATTTGTTTCAAATAAAATTTAAAAAAAAGATTTACGGATAGCTTTAGACATAGACCAAATAAAAATAGTGTAAAAGATAAGATGGCTGGACAGGATGTAAATAATGAAAAAACGTCCGTCAAGATGGCATAAGTGATAGAGCTTGCTTGCTTGTGGTGATTATAATAATACAATGTGGCTAACCTAGTTTATAATAACCATAAACAATATTCTGTATAATATCTTTATCACTGAACTCATGGACGATTTTTTCTTCGTTATATTTCCTCAAAGCTTGCATCATCCATTCGCGTCCATTTTTGAAATGGTCCTCGTCATATAACAGCTCTCCCAGCAAATAACAGTCACTGACCGTGGTGGGAGAACTTAAAACAAAGTTAAATGTTAGCAATAGTCAGTTAAATTAGCGTTGATCAATTTAAAAAAAGATCGTTTATTGTGAAAGAAGGAAGTGAGTGATAGCAAAACGGCTAACAGAGGAGAATGGAGGAAAAGGACATTTTGCGCTGACCCTAAATAGAATGAAACATTATTTTTTAGTTTGTGACAGTCATACATTTAATCTAACTTATACATAACAATAGATTTAAAATTTTTGATTCATCAAAAACTGCATCGTCAGTGATTGAAATTATTATAATTTCTTTTAAATTTTGAAATAATGAATTTTAACTGCCTCGTTGGTCCAATGCATGTGAGACCTTTCACAGCAAGGTCACGAATTGGACGCCCGGGTCGGACAAAAATGATAATTGGTATTTTTCCGTCCCAAAATTCTCTATAGCAGGATGGAGTTGGGTTGTGCCCGGTGGATGGCGATAGGCTGACCCTCTATCACATAGGACCTAAATATAACAAACCCCTTCCAACCTTTTGGGGTAATATAGACATTATGCATGACATAACGCGTATATTACCCCGTGGTGCTCCCATTAGGTTGTAAATGGAGTTGTAAAATACTTAATTTACTTACCTATGAGCAATACCGTTCAGATTGCCGTCAGCTAATTCTTTAATATCCAATTGGTACGTCTCTTGCAACCTGACAAGTGCTTCTGCTGCTCCCTTGAGATCCTCTGATGTGGGGTACTCCACGTCTTCGTGGTACATGCCCGAACCTTGTCCATAGTCTGAAATCGTTCATACCTGTTACTTTTGAAGTATTCCTATAAAAATATGTTAAAGATTTCGTTTATTTGAACGCGGTAATCTCTAGACATACACACTACAAGTTCAGATTGGAATAATCATTGTTGCATTTGATATATGAATTGTGGATAAAAGCTAAATATCAGTTATTAAACTACACCCACAGGAAAAGGAAAGTAACATTTACCGCTGAGAAAACAGCGAGGAGCAGCTATTGATTCAAAAGTATGTAAAACTATAGAAAATTCAAGAAAATATTCAAGTGACCGTTTCAAAATATATAACAGTATTAGTAGTATATACCTGGCATTTTATTAGCTTTTCTCACAAGATCTAGATCAATTGTAAGTCTTTTTATAAGAACAAAGGCATTTATGGGATTTGCCAAATATTTGGAAACGTCTTTCATAGCTTCTGTCTGTTCTCTTTTAACGATATCAACATATCTGTAATTAAAATTTGTGTAAAATTTAATAAATAGACGAAAAAAGTCGGTACAGTGAAAGTGTTAATTGGGACTTTCTACAATATTATTTGCAGGTTTTGCACTGGGTTCCCCGGACGAGAAACGTCAATTAATCAGCCTTTGATACATGACTGCTGGGCATAGGACCTCTTCCAATACGTCAACAATACGCGGTCTTCCACCATGCGCACCCAGTCTCTCCAGCAATCTTCTCTAGGTCCCCAGTCCACCTGGGTGCTTTGCTTCGGAGCGTACAGTAACATTCACTCAGCATATCGTGGATCATCAGAACCATTAATCATCATTTTCATCATAACCATTATTGTCAAGAACATTTCATAATATTCTTATAAAGAAAATGATATTAAAACCAACGTGAGGTGAAGACATTATTATTGAGAATACGGGTTACTCACGTTATTTTAGCCGGGATATGCCGACTAGTTTCGAATCTAGTACGTAGTATCAGTTGATGAATCTAAGTTCTGGATTCGAAACTAGTCAGCATATCCCTGCTAAAATAACGTGAGTAACCCGTATTCTCAATAATAAAAAAAACGTTCTTACCTTCTTATAGAAGAAAGTCTCTCTTCTTCCTTATGAACATAATCACCTAAGTCGTGAGTTAATCTTTTGTGCGCGTCTACCAATTTTTCAAGATCCACTACTGAAGTAAATAGTTCTGCTTGTATATGCACGAAGATATTGACGAGTATGAAAATTACTAAAACCATTCTTATAACACTAAAAAACACAATAAAATACAATTAAGGTAAACCCACTTAATGGAATTTTTACTTAAATATCATAATTTAGTGATATTTTTATGGACAACTATCCACAAATATAAAATTATAAAATATTGATGTATAAAATAGACTATATACTTTACTATACTAATTAAAACTAATAATAATCTCAACTACTTTTAGTATTATTAAAAAAAAAATATTTAACCGCTCCGCATCCTGTATTATTCCCATTCAGCCTTCTTAAAATAAGTAAGAAAAAGGTTACTTAAATTATTTTCAATTTGATCAATTTCCTTTAACTGATTACGTGAACAATGCAATGATTTAAAATTGTATTTACATTTAACTACATTATTTAAATACCTATTAGTAATATTTTTTTTTACTGCTGTAGTTAATTAATTGTTTAATTGGTTACTAACGAATACAATTAACAAAATTGAAATATTGATCATTAATATTCGACGTGATTGTATTTTGCTGATAATGCGTTATATTTTAAATATAAGTGTGATTTACTTCTATTTATACTCTCCAATACATTTTTCCGAGTGACGTACACAACGATTCCCTACTTCCGGCGCACCCTGGGCAATTCTTAAAAGCGAATTGGCTTATCCTTTTACCACGATGGCAAGTCAAAATAAAATTTGACTCAGCCGAAGAAGAAGAAGAATACATTTTTAGTGCACGCGAAATAAAAAAATACTTTAGGTTTTTATAACTTGCTACGCACCGTAGCAGTCGTAGCAAAAGGAAATAGTACGGCAGTTCAAGTTATATGATCATAACAAATTAATTACTACAAACTCAAGGATCGTGCCGTGACCTTTTATTTGAACTAAA
This sequence comes from Hypena proboscidalis, assembly GCA_905147285.1. NCBI lineage: Eukaryota > Metazoa > Arthropoda > Insecta > Lepidoptera > Erebidae > Hypena > Hypena proboscidalis. Next base: position 9,063,103 of record LR990132.1, read on the forward strand.
TATAATTAAAAACGGTATGGTTTCGGTATTTTATGAAAACTGTCGAAGCTAACAAAAAGAAACTAGTCGGCATATCCCGGCTAAAGTAACGTAAGTAACCCGTATTCTGAATATATAATATAATAAATAATAGCAGCCCTGTATCTAATACATGTCCCACTGCTGGGCCTCTTCTCATGATGAGAAGGGTTAGGCCATAGTCCACCACGCTGGCCAAGTACGGATTGGTAGACTTCACACACCCTCGAGTACTTTTAGGCACTCTCAGGCGTGCAGGTTTCCTCATGATGTTTTCCTTCACCGTTAGCGAGCAATAATAATATAATAAATACATATATAATTATATATTAATAAAACACATACAAATATAATTATCGATAATAAAAAAAAACTCGTTTTGAAGGCAACATTTTAGTAACTACAATACATCTTGCTATGTAGCATGATGTCTTGTTGTCGCTTAAATTAGGGTGTACCACAGATATAGATCTACATAAATAACGCAAATGCATGTACTTCACGTGTCCGAACCCCGATCAAGCGTCAAGGTTGGTCGCCGCTAACTTCAGTCCACGCGCGTCTTTTGTTAGAGAAAATCATAGCGGACGGCCGTTTGAATCTTACTGGGCGGATGGGCATCGGCGGCATCGGTGTCTCTGAATCAGTTTGGATTTCCCGTCACTAAATTTCGGCTGTGATGTCACAATAGGTATTAAAAAGTCGGCACGCTTGGTTTCAATACAAATCGTGATACTTGCGTTATCTATGTAGATCTATATCTGTGGTGTACACTCTCTGAATCGGGTAGATCAAACCTTTCACTGTAAACGGAACCTCCTTTCCCAACTCCCTCTCTAGCTTTCATTTGTAACTGATTTCGTAGCTACCCTGTAGACTCAACATGGTTGTATTATCAGTTGGCTAATAGATGGCGTCACATCTTCCTGGCAGGTTACGAGAAAAGTACATTTGCCTCTAGATGGAGTGAGTGTACCTGAAATGAAAATACACTTTAATCAAATAAGTGAAAGTGTAACTACCCTAGTAATGTGGCCTTAGAATAGTAATCTGTCCTCACCAGTAATGAATTACCGGTATGACGTAATTATATATCACGTCATCGTGATTAATTATGACACTTTATAATAAGTAATTGTATAATGAGAACTTCGATTGTGTTTCCGCATGAGTACAACTTGGATCTCTTCAAAGCAAGAGTCAATAGGTATCTCATAGGTAAGCGTGCTCCACCGTAGACCGCATCATCACATACCATCAGGTGAGATCGTGGTCAAACGCGTGCCTATCCACCATAAAAAAATATATATATTTTTGGGTAAATTATATTCTGCAATTTTATTTTTGGATGAAAGCTTTTACTGGACATTAGCTATACTCATCTTATTTCATGTATATAACCATAATAATCTTTTAAGTAGGAAATATTTTTTTGGTTGTTTGTAAGTACCGAATAGGGCCTAAAACTACTAAACCGATTTTGATAAAAATTGGTACGTAGATAGTTTAAAACTTCAGGAAAAAGTGGCTATTTACTGTCAATGGAGGCGCAGACGAAGACTAGTTTAATATAAAATATTCTCAATAAGTCCTACGACAGTTCTACATAGTTATCTTACCGTAAAAACATACATGCATGAAATTGTTCTACTGGAAGGCGATGATTGAAAATTGTCGAAACGTTTCATATCCTCTACCTACTGCATGGTCCACAGTAGCTCTTAGTTGTTCTGTTTGATAACATATACACTAAAAACTATTACAGAAAACTGAAAACAAAAATGTATTAGTTCTGAAATAATATTATGAATTATCATTAAATCACACTGTTATATAAATACCAGCATTTTGTCAAACTGACATAATTTATGTAAAACATGTTGATGTTTTAAAAAAAGCATACAATTTCAACATAAGCTTGGCAGGAAGAGTACTTCCACGCTACTTCATTATAAAAGCTACAGTGGCGCATTCACAAGTATAAAAAATCATGGCAAAATGGCGTATTCTTTGCTACTTGAAAATGAAAAAGTGTTTTAACAAAACAATGCATAACTATATGTATCTGTAAATTAACATAACTTAACATCACGCCTATATAATACAGAAGGGTGTGGCAGAGGTGTACAACACATCACTTGTTATGTTTAGATCCCATCGAAAAGGGGGTGAGCCCATCGCCATCCACCGGGCACAACTCCAACTCAGTGCAGTGAATTGCCTGACGAAAAATTCACAAAAACACATTTAACTTAGTGTTAATTAAATGAAAGTAATACAATTAGCACGGTCGGCATTTCATTATAAAGTAATTGCTAACAGTGTTGATAAAGAAATCGATGACAAACATCTTGATATATGAACATTATTATATTTTGAAAACTTGACGATAAGAAAATAAAATAAATAAAAAAATATAAGGATAAATCTTCGTTTGTGGTTCAGATGTGCGGAGAGCAATTTAAGACAACAAAAACGTTACATATAGAATTAAACGTATACTGTACATAACATTCCTGTTGTTTATGCATTACCCTAAGGCTTCTCAATTCTTCAGGTTTTAGGGGAAGAGGGGTATCACTCAACCTTGATTCTTTACGACAATGCCAAAACATTTTTTTTTTTATTTCTAATAACGATCGTAAAATATTGTTTACATTTTGCAAAATATAAAAAGAATATTGAATTGGAATGCAGTTTTATAATATATTATAGATTTATCATAACGTTTAGTGAAAAATGTTATCTTTTTGTGGAATCACTGTTTTATAATTTACTACGATGTTGATATCTGCTTGAAAATTAAATTGTGTTACTTTAATTCAAATTAATTTATCTATATTTTCGAATTCATTTTAAATAATTATATTATGTTATCGAATTGGGTTTGGTATTTGTATATGTATGCTGAAATAGGGATGATGACTGAGCCCGTGAAAGTAATAAAATGAATAGCTTATCAAATTTTAAATAAATATTAATTTTATACTTTAAGTCAAACTCAACTTATGATCATACAAAGTTTCATGAGTAAATCCAATTTTAAATTAAAAAAAATATTAAAAAATCTCATTAAATAACCCACATAATTCTAAGCAGTTTTTGTAATAAAACTATTTTTATAAAAGAAATATTACATATAGCTATCAAACAAAATTCGTAACATTGCATACAAGCTACAAAACGATGACGTCACATCTATAAGTCGATTATTAATGTGAATTTATAAATGGTATTCTTTTAGGAAATGTGTGAAATATCAAAGTAATTATATTAATGATGTTTCTAATATCGAGAGGTATTTTAATTACGTACGAAAAAAAAATAGTCATCATAACTATTCATCACTTTCGGATAAGTATTGTTTAGATTAAAAGCAAGCATGAATCAATATAGAGTCTTATGCATTTTGTATTTAAGTTGTAAAGTGGTAAAGCCAGAATCAAGGTTCTAGTGGAGTGGTACGAAAATAGATTCTGCAATATTATAAAAATACGCCGCAGCTGAATAATCAGAGGGAGCGTAATGGGTTCATTAAAATTTCTCTTGGCCTCGGTCGCTAGTCCTTCAGTATAATTCTTGTTTCTTGAAGTTTGCTGTATTCTTGTTTGTTTGTTCTCGGCGTGGATGGTGGTGAAAGTATTTTAGAACAAACAAAGTAAGTACATGCATGATCAGGATTTAGCATTGCACACTACTGTGTTTGCTTTAAGACACTCTCGTGGTCATCTGCATGATTTCTTCCTTCTTGTGGCTTGGTTGTTTAAAATAATAATGCATTTAACTTACCAGTATCCTGATGTACTACATCGATTAGGGTATTTCAATCAGCAAAGAAATTCTTTCAAATAGAAAACAAATTACTTGTACTGTAATTAAATGCTGATTACATAATGGGAAACAAATGCATCAAATAGTTTCAATATTCAAACTAGTTTCGTTTTGTTTAATGCAAATCTAAAGTAAAAGTAGATAGAGCTTTTATTAGGATATTTGATTTGCAAAGTAAATACGTTGATCAAGTAAATTAAGTAAATAGTTTCAATATTCAAACTAGTTTCGTTTTATTTCATGCAAATCTAAAGTAAAAATAGATAGAGCTTTTATTAGGATATTTGATTTGCAAAGTAAATACGTTGATCAAGTAAAAGGTATCGAATCGCAACAACGATTTGTACGTGGGCCGAGATGAAATAGAGACCCTTACTTGATTCGGTAATCCTCTGCCGTTAAAATCATTTAGGCAGTAGTTACTTGCTACTTACCATCAAGAAACCACCTGATACCACATACTATTTAGCCAAACAAAAACCGATATACTTTTTCTCAAAAAGGCGCATTGAATTCTACACTTCCTTGTACTCCAAATAAAGTTCAATTCCCATCGAAATAACCTTCGGCGTTCAATTTCATTGTCAGTTAATGACTCTTTGTTTAAAGGTCAGTCATAATGCCTGGTATTTCAGTTCTCATGTTGCTTCTACGGATTCCACATTCACGGAAACATTACTGTTTCCTTCGCTCTTCGATATGTTGTGGAAATGTTACTGTTATGTGAAAACGGCTTTGCAGGCTTGCATTGTTGCTATCAGACCTTTAATGAAAGAGAAAGAGGTGCCGTAAATAAAAAATTAACATATTTTCTTCTTTACATGCGTATGATATGGCATACAGATCAATTTTAAACTGGGTTAGTAATTTAGGACATAAAAAATAGAATCATCATCTTGATGGGTCCTTCGTTGACCAGTGCAAGTGCAAAAACACAATTTTGAATTAGACTGCTTAAGCTGACTCCCAAGCGCCGTGTTTCATACAAACGTAATATAGGATTAACTTTAATATCATTAAGTTTATATCTATTTTTAAAGACAAATCATATCTAAAACACTGAAACGCATGTTTGTTTGTAGCCATTTTGTAAATATTGTTTTAATCGTTAATTGAGTTTTACACAAACTGAAAAGTTAAAATTATAATTTTTAAAAAATGGGCGACTACAAACATGCCTTTTAGTTTTCTAGATATGTCTATGAAAATAGATAAAAACTTAATAATATTTAAGTTAAACCCATATTACTTTTGAATAGAAAAAAGCCAAGCAATTTTTCCTCCTTAAGAATTTTACCGGCCTCAATTCAACGCTAAACTCGTATATTCTATCTCGTTTATATCTCTGTCTCGTTTTTGTAATGTTTGAACATTTAATAAGAGATAGACACCGAAATCGGGTACAGCGTCGAACCCGAGCTGGTAAAATTCCCCAAAAGCGATCTACCTCAAAATTCTGTTTATTAAAATGCACTTCCACTAGTCTACGTCGGACCCATCGATCTGATACTATGTTATATTTGCATCTGTGTATCTATACAGACAAACACATCACATGTCGTGTACATTTTAATGACACAGGTAATCTAATGGAAAACCAGTAAACGATATTCCAAAACCTTTAAAGAAAGCTCTAGATTTTAGTAGCTTTTAGGTTTTTACACGACGATAATGGACATAAGATTACTTATATGTAAAAAGCATTTAGAATCAGTTTTTAGAATAGTCTTAGCTCTAATGAAATAGTTTACTTAACTGTAAAATATTTTCAGCTTAGAAAGGATTGAAAATTATTCGCAAGATAGCTTGCATGACAAGAGACAAAACGACATGGCTGGAAAATGGGAAGTTGCTAGAGTTCTTATTCTTCTTGTCGTGTCAAAATTCAAATTCAAATTCAAATCATTTATTTTCATAGGCCCCAGGAGGCGCTTGAACACGTTAAAACAGTACAAAAAATGATATAAAATAAATAATAATAATACTTAATTATACTAATTACAATGATTTGAATAACCGGGGCTCAGATTAATTTTAATCAAACTGTTTAGAATCGAATTAAAATCAATCCAAGTACCAGCTCCGATGGGTATTGCAATTGTCAATGGCTTGTTTAATTATAGTGTCTTAGCAACTTCAACCCTTTCCTTGTTTGCCTGCATGAGGTCATCGCGGGTGCAAGTGGCGGGTAGTAAAGGGCAAGACATCAGATGGGCCATACTCTGACTAGGGTATCCACACTCGCAACCAGTATATTGTATGAGTTGATAAATCCCCACTTCTCCAGATTGTCCCTGCAACGGCCGACCTGAGTCTGAAGTCTATTAAGGTGTTAAAGTTAAAAGCTGGGACGTTAGATAGTATAACTTACAGGTAGAGCATTATAAAAGATAATGCGTTGGTACTTAGACGTAGTAGAATATAAATAGTGTGTGTACTTTATGTAATAAACTATGTACCAAGATACTAACATCTTATTTATTCTAATAAATAAATCATATACCTATGACCTATATAGGCGATGTTATGTAGGTTGATATACATAAACGCAATAGTGAAGGCACACGAAGGTTCGGTGCCCATCGGTCAAATCCGCTTCTGTGCTCCAGTTGGCCCTTATTGATCTGCTCTGTCCATTGATTTAAGTACCTCTCGTACGAATGAACTTTATATTCGCCGTTGTTGTTTTCATAAAAGATTTTATTACTGCTCGAGGGGTAATATTGATATCGACAGACCTTCCATTAAAATAAGTACCAATTTAGCCGAAATCATTGAAAGTGAACTTTTGTCCTTATTTGTTTTTGTTTGGAAAGTAATTAGAGATGGACCGACTAGTGGGTTGTACTATAAATGTCAATAATCTGGTATAAGAAGTGCTTCATAACTTGGGCCCCGTTAAATTATATTGCATGTGGCGGTGCTAAAGATTTAAGTGTGATAGTCCTATACTCTACCAAAGGTAAATTACCAAAACTGCCGTAGTCTACGGAAGTCCACCATTTGCTACTGTAGTTCTTTTAGTAATAGATTGTGTATATATTTGTAAGAGTAAATTGTCTTAGAAAGCTTTAAATATACTGAATATGGTGGAAATGCATAGAAATAAAATACGAAATGTTATTTTAAGTTTCTATCTATCTATATCCACAAACATTTTTTTTTTTTTGTTTCTATCTATGTACATATATTCATACACATTTAATTACTTACCCCACTGACAGGTTGGTTCATCAATGCAGTCAAACCAAACCGCTGGGGCTAGAAACTTGAAATTTAGTACAAGGATTCCTAATATGACGTAGAAGGGCACTAAGTGTTGCTTTTTGGAAATCCCACACCTTAAAAAGAGCTAATTAAAAAAAAACAAACAAAATTTAATGTTTTCGGCCCGAGTGAATCTGAATCTCAATTATACTTTACAGATAAATGATCATAATGATCCGTGAAGTTTAATCACTACGTAATAATTAATAGACGCGTCAATCTAAAATACCTAACACGATCAAAACTTTAAAAATATTCTATGTATTGGTATTAAACTAAAACTCGTCGCAATATTTCAGGGTCTTCATAACTAAATCAAAGTTAATAAACAAATCACATTAAAAAAATCAAAGTACCGCCACTTATTTATGAATACCGGTAGACTATCTAGCCTTTTGGTAGTCTATGGTAGTTTTACATCTCTAGGTGGTGCGACGAACAGCCGAAATATAACGTCTTTACATGTTTAAACAAATTAACCGAAATTTGCAACCGGACTTTTGCAGTTGCTGAGTAGTCGGCCGATCTAGCGCTGACTAGCCAAACCCATAATCGATCTATCTCTAAAAATTATTGATTTTAAATAAATTCATTTCAGATCACATTAGCTTGATATGATACTCTTCTTCATTTGTGGTGAACAGCTACTATTGTTCTCCCTGTGTGTGTGAAAAGAGTAAATTCAAAAGAGATTGAGTAAGATATCATGCCACCGCATACAGAGGCATGGCAGTATCAGCTGGACGCAAAGACTTCTTAAAGTTAATATTTCACTTTTTTACTGATACAAAGACCGCTGAATCACAGTGCTGAAACTGACTACAGAGACGAAATTATATCTAATTCTAATGTCCTCATCTCAAATAAACTTACCTTCTATATCTGAAGTAATATTAGAAATCCTTTTCTTGAAATACTGGAATCTCCAATTGCCAATAAATTAATTCTTTAACTACCAATTAGTCTCCTTTAATGGCAAAAATATTATTAAGTAGGTACTTAACACTACACCTTCGGATGTCAGTGCTGGATTCAAACTGAATGTCTTTGGATCGGTCGACGAGTAATGATGAAACCGGAGCTGTAGACTGTAAACATCCAGCGAGTGGAATCTACAGCTGGCGTCGTCATCGAAGCGACATAGTACGTAACTCCGCATGTTATTGATCATTAAGATAACTGTGACCACCGGCAGGAGTCAGGCTTAGGATCATTATGTAGTTAGATTAGGGGAATCATATTTTTATATCACTACTGTCGGTGATGGACAAAATTGCGCAACTTTAAATGAAAATGGTAAAGCATTTTTAAACAAGCTTAGAGGAAGAGATACTAGAAACTTACTTAAATACCATGAGTTGCAGAGAAATAAAGGAAATCATCTTTATTCCACGGAATGCTGACACCTGTCTACAACCCTAAATAAAAAACGACCAAATTTGACACGATATCGCACCAAATTCCGCTCACATCATTGTTCGTTTTTGGAGTAATGCTAAGGATCCCTTTGAGAGGGTTTTTTTTATAACATTGTCTTGTGTCTTGTTGTCGATCTACTTGCAGAGCCGTAGCCTGGATTTTTTTCGGATGCTGGCTAGTTTATTTCGGAGGAGCGAACTCGGGAGCATATAATAACTAAAGATATTTTGTAAAACGAACGACGACAGAACCTTATTGAAATGTTAGGGATGTTTAAATTTGACCGACTCGACAACAGCAAATGCGTCTAGTCGGCGAGGCCGAATGCATTCAAAACCGTTATATTTTATGTTGTTCATCGCAGCGCGACATGAAGTATTTTTTTAAAGCTACACAAGTTATGTATTACTTTTTATACAAAATAATTGGCATTTATAGTAAAGTAATTTACCACTAAAGTGCAAACTTATATAGTTATATATTTTATCAGCTTTTAGACACGTGATTGATCATTTGTAAATAATAGGCACGGTAACTGATCCATAGATAGTAAAATATAGGATACCTTATCTAAATATGGGTAAACATAAACCAAATGTAAGAATTTTTAGTAACATACTATAAAACCAAGTAATGGTTCGTCTAGTTTCGGCTGGCACAAAAAAGAGTTGAGAAATTTCGAGTCCGGCAGCATACGAATCCATAGCTGAATTGGCAAAGCACTTGGGGCGTATACCCAGGGGGTTCAGGTTCGAGTCCTGCTGGATTCTGAATTTTTTCAACTTTAATATTATATAAACATACTATAAACCTAACTCATTTTATGATCATTCAAATTTGTATGGGCGAGTCCAATTTTTAAGTTCGAAATTATAACTAAAAAAATTCATTAGATTCCCTTTACAATTTATAGCAACTTTTGTTGTTTAACCATTTTCATAAACGCAATATTTTGTATAGCTCTCGCACAAAGTTCATAACTTTACATTCAAAAAACGTTGGCGTGAAGTTACGCTTATGTAGCCTTTTGTTTGGAGTGATTCGGCATTATTAATATTATTTCAAAATAGTATTATCTCAAGAAGCTTATGTGATATTAAAGTAATTATTTTAATGATGTTTCTAATATCGAGGGGTGTTACAATTACATACGAAAATAAAATTTAGTCGTCATGCCTATTATTATCTACTAATTGGTTAAATTCTCACACTTTCACAGAATTCCAAACTGAAATAAAAGATAATGTATTTTATTATATATCGCCTAAATTACCCAGAAGCTGTTATGATTAGGCCCCATGGGATAGGGAGTGAGCCTATCGCCATCCACCGGACAGTTCCAACTTTGTGCTGCTATTGAGAATTCCTGACGGAAAGTTCACAGATAATACTTTGTCGACCCGGGAAACGAACTCGACACCTCGCAGTGAAAGGCGCATACGATTCGACGATCGAGGCAGCTTATTTTATTTATTAATGAAAATTTCTAACCAAATCTATCCACCTCGCTCAACTCTACCCTTTCAACAAGATATCTCAGCCTCAAGCTTTAGCCAATTAATGATGATTCTATTATTTAAATTCATTCAGTAATATAAATAAATTTAATTTGAAGCGTTGTGATAGGATCGCAGAATAATCTTTTATTGTGCAGATGTTTCGCAGATCTGGAAAAGGTTGTCGTAGCAGACGTTCAATGACACTGCAATAATATCACTGCCGTCAAAGACTTTCTTTAAAGGTACAACATATTTATATACCTACAAAACTAGAGCAGGTCCACCGAAGAACAAAGATTATACAGGTAAGTTAAAAAAAAGGTATTTTCTACTTTAGAGATTTGAGTAATTTTTTTTTAATGTTTATTGGGTAAACAAACAATATTACAATAAACAGATGGCTTACATAGTATGATTCTATACATATGAATAATTGTGACATCCACACCGTTTACCACGGTTTTGTATTAATAAAAATTAAGTACAGGTTGAGAGTAGCTGTGAAACACAAAGTTTGGATTTCTATAGTACCTATTAAAAAAATCTTTTTTATTTATTTTATTCCGAGCCCATGCAGCATGTCCTACTGCAAGGCAAATGCCTTCTCTTCCTTCTTCCATCTGTCTATGTTTATGGCGTTATACCTACCCAATATTTCTAGTTCTAGTCTAGTTCATCCCGCAATCTCTTTCTTGGTCTACCACTTGCCACTCCGGTTGCTTTAATTTGGGACCCACTGTATTTTTTAGCCATTAGCTCTTCTGGTATAGTATAATAGCTTTTTACCTAAATAAATATCATTTAGAGAAGCTTAGAGTTTTATACACTAGCTTGGTGGGCGGCGGCGTTAGTAGAGTCACCTTTTAACTTGCCACAAAACATTGAATAACGATTTCGTGGTGATATCAGACTCTCAAATTGTCTCAAGACTTTTTATTTTTTATAGATACAGCATCTAAGAAGCAAGATTTCTCGTCTCGGTTTTGTTTCTGGACAGATAAATAAAACAAGTTTTTCGTAACAGTGAGCATTTATTACCGAGAAGTTAATAAGTTCAGATATCTTCTCAAAATAGCCTTAATAGAGAAGTATGAGTGAAATTGTTGAAATATTCACTTGTATCTGAATGCACCCAATGCTATGTATGTGTATAGTTTGATATATTTGGAACGCACCGTAGTGCGCACACATACCTGTCATGGCCGCCAGTAAAAGATGTAATGGTATCGGACTCTGTTAGATATGATTAAATGTATCAAGAGGAATCTTTGTTTCACTGAAGCATCCAAAGTAATTATTCACAACAGAAATATATAATAATATAGGACATGATAATGTATAATATATATAATAAAACATTCTCATGCAATTTGAAAATATTTAATCAACATAAAGGCAGGATGTAACGATTGAAGACATAGCTGTTTATTGTTGTGAGTAGGTATAGCACGCGCTGAAAATGTTTTCCAACACAAAAATCCTCGGAATTGCCAAACAGGATGTCTTTGCCCGCGTAAAGAAGGCTTGTTTCTTTAACACATATTTGCAGACTTCAGATGCCAATGCTTGACATGACTAGGGATGTGTAGCTATCGAAAAGCGGGATAAAGGCATTTACGTAAATAGTTGCAAATCTCGTATCTACAGTAATTAAATATTGCGATTATGGAAATCATATCTATTTACTGGCTATGTATATTGTATCTTCAAAAGAGGAAGGGACCACGTAATTCAACAGTAGCAAATCAGCAAAGCAAGCAGCAAGTAGGTAGGTTACCTTTCTTTTCACCCATATACATAACAAAGAGACCATTCAGATTTGCAGCACCTATAGGACGTGGCGTATTTACCTTAGTCGCGGCGTCTACCGCCATGCATGCCAATTATTTCGTTTTAAGTTTTTTTTTTTGTCACAATTGCGCCAACTTTAATTAAATAAGAAGTGATGCTCTGTGTGCAAGACGGCAGGTTGTGAGAGGCGAGTCGCATTGCCAAAAGTTACAAAGTGCCGATTTTCTTAAATACGCCAATAGGAGACTTTATTAGTCTCATCATAGTACATTTATTTACCTTCAATGTCTTATGTCCATGTTCCCAATGTGCGTGAATTCCCGGTAAATTCGTTACATCACTAGGCTCGCTAAGTGTTTACAAAATACGTTCTCTGAAAAATGCTTTGTTGACTTCTGAACAGCGACGCAAAGGCGCTTCCATATTTACGCATTCCTTGTACGAGTTTCTGTACAATACATGCGTAGGTAATCAACGCTCTTACTTACGAAATTACGAGTCGTTATATTATAACAAGCATATATTTATTTCGTGTCTTATATAGCGTTATTTAATTTTTTATGTGGTTTCATTAGGTATGTGTATGTGGATCGAGGAAGAGATTTAGTAAGTTTACCGAAATGTTAACAATTGAGGGCCCAGCGGCCGAAGTTATTTAATCAAACCATATTTTTAATTAACATGTTATGACTTATAAGTGCAGACGCCTTTACATTTTACTATTCTTCATATGCATTTCCCTATTTTATTTCGTTACTATTTTAAAATTGGGTCCTCGACTTTTACGTCCGTTATAGGGATTTTAATTGTTGACCTATCCCGTGCGGGAATCGAACCCGCTATGTACGATTTAACCTTCATTGAAAATTAGAAAAAATTGAGATTTTCTCGACAACGACGATAGTGAATATCGAAATAATGTTAAAAATTAAAAGATGCAAATGTTCAGCAAACCTTTATTGTTTCAAAAGATGAATTACATCAAAAATAAAAACATCTTACACATTTGGCTTTAGTTAGCTTGTCAAAATCTTATCGAGACAAAACATTAAATTTTAAAATCCACTACCCATGTAACATTTAATTATATATTTAAAATACATAAAGTAAATACTGATCAAACATTTAACACAGAATAACATTTAAATTCTACGTAACTAACAATTAACACAACATTTATGTTGGAACGAATACGAGTATATACGTGTAGATCATTATAATATTAGAAAGTAGAATAGTCAAGGTTGCAGAAGGTAATAACATAAACAAACAGACCTGTCTCACAACGATACCCTGTATACTTCTCACAACAACACCCGCTAATTCTCGTTCTCATTTAAAATAATATACTTACAGTAAGATAAAGAGGATCCAAAATATAAATCTTCAAAATACCGAGATTCTTTGAGTAGACATTTATATTGTTCTATAGCAGAAATGTAATAAATCAGACTCATAAGTTATCAGGAATGTGCACAGCTTACGACTAAGGATAACAGCTAAGAGTGTCTAACACTACATCACTCGGGATTCGGGGCTCTACCTTGTTACTTGTTCTACGTACAACGAAATACAATACAATTACATTAATGCACATCAAACACTCAAAAACAGTAATTATCTAGATATCGAGCTACATTCGAGAAACGTACCGCGAGCTGACTTGATGAATATTGTGCCGGTATTATAACTTATTAATATAATTATCCTTAATTTTAAATATACTTATAAGATTTCAAATATAGTGACTAAAACTTGTAATATGGTAATGGCAAGTGAAAATTTACAAAACAGCCTGGTCGCAAAAATATCACAAACTGATCATTTAAATTAAGTACAATCATAAACTTATAAAGAGATTAGGGCACAAATAACCTCCGTGTAAAAAATTAAGAAAATAAAGAGCCCCAGGAACAAAAAGTACAACAAAGCCAGGCTTTATTGATGGGGTTTAAATTTCATAGTTGCGGAATTTGTTGATGACTTCAGATGGGGGTTCCTGGTTACCAGTTCCCCAGCGGCCCCAGAGAGCGGTGCCGCCTTCGGAAGCGCGGCGAGCGGCCGGGTTGCTGGGGCCGAGGCTGGACGGGCCGGACGCGCGGCCGCACTCGCCCTCCAGCATGCGATCCTTGGTGTTGGGTTTGGTCCAGTGCATGGACTGCTGCACGTGGTCCTTCATGCCGAGCCACTGCTTGTACCCCATGGCGATGCCGCTCTGGCGCCACTTGTCGTACAGAGCGCGCTTCGAAGGATCGCACAGCGTCTCCTTGGCCTCCTGTGATCAAATAAAAACAGTTTTAGTTATCAATTTGACTTAACAGTTTGAATACAACAGGTTATTTTCTAAATCATATTTTATCATGTTGCTAAGAATGCTAGAATCAAGAGTATAAATATTATTTTTATTATTGATTTCAATGCAAATTCTCCTTGCCAACATTGTAACTGAGCTGAAGACTTGAACTTATTAAATAGCAGCCCAGTATCTAATACATGTCCCACTGCTGGGCCCCGCTGGCCACGCTGGCCAAGTGCGGATTGGTAGACTTCACACGGTCGAGAACTTTTTAGGCGCTCTCAGGCATGCAGTTTCCTCACGATGTTTTCCTTCACCGTTAGCTAGCGACAATTTATATGATAAATACACACATATCTTCGAGAAGACGATTCTTAACGATTTATTGACAAAGGTGTGTGCCGTGGGTTCGAACCCAAGACCTTTGACTTCGCAGTCCTACGGTCTCCCACTCGGCTATCGCTGCTTTTTTTTTTTAACTTATTAGGCCAACTTAACTTATTCGAAAACATACCCAGGTTTTACCACAAAATAAAATTTTAGTATTATTATAAACTAGCGACCCGCCCCGGCTTCGCACGGGTACAATGCTGATACTAAATACACTACAGAAAAACTGTGAACGTTGTATATAAAAACACAGCGGCCCGCTCCGGATTCGCACGGGTATATAATATATAGCCTATGTCACTCACTAAAAAAAAAATGATTAAAATCGATCCAGTAGTTTGATTTATTCATTACTGCCCGTGGCCCGCACGCGTTAAATTTGGAGTAAAACAATTCCCCCTTTCTATGCATGGATTATACATAAAAACCTTCCTCTTGAATCACTTTATCTATTGGAAAAAACCGCATCAAAATCCGTTGCGTAGTTTTAAAGATTTAAGCGCACATAGGGACAGAAAAGGCGACTTTGTTTTATACTATGTAGTGATGATGATGTGCGAGCAAATCCGTCTGCTAAACATTCACGGTTATATTATACCTAAGGCAATCTTCCCAATAGTAGAAGTGATTCATGGACGAAGAAATTCGGTCTATTGATTCGTCTCGGCCTGTAAAATATTTTACCCAATCGTACACTTTCCGGCCTGTTTTTATAAACAAATTGTTTCGATGCGCCTTTTCTACAAGGACACCGTTTTTAATTGGGAACGACGGCTGTCTTTAGAATGATATTAAATGCCAATTTCACCAACGCGAACGTGTCAAACCGACGTTTAGTTCAACCGACTGATTCGATCTCTCTTTTCACCGAATGTTGGATAGAAACAGAGAGATCAAAAACCGAAGGTTAGCCTTAACCGTGGATTACAAAGTTAAGTGAAATTTGTTTGATTTTTCTGATTGTGATCCCTTAATTCAACTTAAAGATTTGTGAACACCCGCGCGTTACAGGAGTTATTCCATTAGCAAGAAATAAAACTAAACCCTAAAACATCCAGATACAATAAAATAAAAATCTAACAATAAAATTTAAAAGATTAAAATTGCAACAACAAAAGAAGTCATCAAGAAAAAAATAATTAAAATAACATCCTCTTTATTCTTTGAAATAACATAACATAACATAACGCCTTTATTAACCAGAAGGGTGTGGCAGAATCGTAAGACACCCACACTTCACTTGTTATATTCAGGACCCATGGAATAGGTGTGAGCCTATTGCCATCCACTAGGCACAATTGCAGCTCCATGCTGCTATTCGAGAATAAAAAAAAAACATACAACCGAATTGAGAACCTCCTCCTTTTTTTGAAGTCGGTTAAAAATCCCAAATAACACTTTGCTCAACCCGGGTATCGACCTAGAGACGGTGAGAAGCGCATACACTAACCACTTAACCAACAAGGCAGTCCAAAATTAAATAAATAAATAATAAATAAATATCTCACAACTTACACACAACGCCATCTAGTCCCAAACTAAGCAGAGCTTGTACTATGGGTACTAGAATAACTGATACTACTACATATATACTTTTCTTTTGTAAATACATACTTATTATACATAGAAACACCCAGACTAAGACAAACCCCCATGTTCATGCACACAAAGATTTGTCTTAAGCGGGAATCAAACCCGCGACCTCAGCGTCCCAGGCAGGTACACTACCCACTCTGCCATCCGGTCGTCCATAAAACACTAAGTAGTCCCCAAAATCATTAGTAAACATTGTACAGAATTTAATTAACAATGAAACAATTTGAAATAAATTTAATCCTTGAACTCAAACAACAATATCTCAATTTGTAATGTCGGCTGTCTGTATCCAATTATCAAGCACTCTAACAAACTTAAACATTGGAACTTATTAAGTGAACTCCTGAGAACTTTCTGTCCTATACAGCCATATTGAATAACTTTATTAAATATCAGGAATAATGAACTGTGAACTTTAGTATATGTAACAGAACAACATAACAGTTCTTTGCCTAGAATACTGCAATGCATGTATTGTACTTTGGTTGTATATTGTTGAGTGCTTTGATGTTTATGTGTAATCTAATTGATGTATTTAGTTAGTTGTTTCTGGAAAATGTATTTAATGTATTACTAAACGCGAAGACCTGTAATTGGCTATCTATCACCAAGTCACATTTTTAGTCAAATTAGAATAAGCTGTTGGACCTCCGTAAAGATAATAAATAAATAAATAAATAAATAGCATCACACCTATATTAACCAGAAGGGTGTGGCAGAGGTGTACAACACCCACACTTCACCTGTTATGTTTAGGTCCCAAGAGATAGGGGGTCAACCTATCGCCATCCATCGGGCACAATTCCAACTCTGTGCTGCTATTAAGAACTTTCTGATGGAAAATTCACAAATAACACTTTGCCCAACTCAGGAATCAAACCCGAGACCTTGCAGTGAGAGGCGTAAACGCTAACGACTAGACCCATGCGGCAGTGTAGTTGAGAATGATAAGAATTATTTTTCATGGAAGGTTTTTAACTTTCTTTTTTATATTTAGATAATTATTTAAATTTAAATTTAAATTCAAATTCAATTCAAATCATTTATTTTCATAGGCCCCAGGAGGCGCTTGAACACGTCTAAATATATCAAACAAATGATATAAAAATAAATTACAAGTAAAATTTAATTATACTAATTACAATGATTTGAATAACTGGAGCTTGGATTAATTTTAATCCAACTGTTTAGAATTAGATCAAAATCAAACAAAGTACCAGCTCCGATGGGTATTGCATTATGAGAAGAGCTGGTGAGAAACTCATGTGAACCATCTCTTCAAATGAAATGAATAAAATTTTAATTATAATGATATTGTAGAGGAACAGGGTGTGATGTTCCTCCACCACAAAGGGAGGATCCTCCGACCAGGCTCGGTGGTATTGCCTGGCGGACAGCTGTCCAACGGTAGTGTATTGGAAGTGGTATATATATAGTCACTTGCTGTGAACATTTCGATATCGCGATTCAGCACGCGTCGATATATGTCACGTGACTGGTTATGTGCGGATACCGCCACAATACGTTGACATAATCCCCTATCACATGGGACTTAAACATAACAGGTGAAGTGTGGGTGTTATACCCTTTTGATTAATATACATGTGATGTTATTTTATGTTATATTATATCAAAATTAAATCAATGACAGATTGATAGACGACCGGATGGCGGAGTGGGTAGTGTACCTGCCTGCTACGCCGAGGTCGCGGGTTCGATTGCCGCATAATAAGTATGTATTTACAAAAGAAAATTATATATGTATTAGTATCAGTTATTCTAGTAACCAGTTTGGGACTAGATGGCATTGTGTGTAAGTTGGGAGATATTTATTTATTATTTATTTATTTATTGTAATAACTTTAATAAAATATTTTAATAAAACCAAATGCAGTGAGTGACCTACTGTTATATCAACAGGAGTAATGTTAACCATTATAGTTTTAATTATTTAAAAAAATCACTTAGTAGAAGGCAAGTTTTTACATTTATATTATACAGAGCAATGAGCAGCGAGAAAAGAAAATAAATGTTATAAATGAATATAACATAATCCTATTTAAGTACTCTACAATTTGCCCCGTAAAATGCTCTAGCTATTTTCTTCCTAAAAAAATTGGACTTTCTTAGCCTGGGCTCAACTATGATCCGTGATCAAAGCTCATTGGTGGCTCTGGCAATAGTTGTAGCACAAAAGAATTTCAATGCATGAGCTCTATAAAAATATAGCTCTTAGTATCCTTTACAATTAATTACCCTACCATTTGCACAAGAGGGGCGCTCATGAACTCCAATGAGTGCCACAACAGTGGCCACTTATTGGGCCAAAAACTTTGACTCAGCCATCGACACAACAAAGAAGAAGAACTTATTACTGTAGAGAATAATCTTCATTATAAAACTCCCCTATCGCAAACAACCCAAATACATTTTACTACAGCATTTTATCACTGATTGGTTTTGTAATATGAGGCATCCATTGTTTGATTTAATTCTTAATTATCTGAATGGTTATGGACCACATTGCACCCAATTTACTTCTATCAATATGCATGAAGGGCATTTAACTCCAAAAAATCAACTTGTACTATTTTAACTACTAAGCATAGCATTCAGCTATGCTTAGCAAAGTGGTGTGCAGTAGGTTGCAGGTTCAAATCCTGCCAGCCCCATATCTATTTCAACTGTTTCTTAGTATATTTTTTTCAGATTCCCAAAGTGCACAAGTTTCATAGTCCAAGCTATTTCTTCTTGTGAATATTCCAGTATTGACACTAAATATAAAAGACTTGGTTGATACCAACTTTATTTTTTTAACTCTAAATAATATGTTTTACATAATCAGTCAATAATAATAATTAATCTTGTTGTTACCAGTGCATTAGCACTCACAGTTATTTTATTACATTTATTAATTGAGTTCAGTGGCACCAATCGGTTAGTTTTATACAATGCTGATGTTAATTAGTTAAGTGCATCAGTTATTGTAACCATTAAGCTTTTATACAATAGGTGCACAACAAAATAATATTATGCAAGATTTTCCTTACCTTCAGTTTCTGGAACTTGGCTTCAGCATCCTTGTCGCCATCATTCTTGTCAGGGTGATGCTGCAGAGCAAGCACCTTGTACTCCGCAGTTATTTGCTCGACCTATAATTTCAAACAATAATAAATAAAAACTATGTTCATTCATTAAAAACTTATCAATGAATTATTGTTTTAAAGTAGGTTCAATTTAAATAACAATTCTTGTTTCTGCTATAAACTTCTTGGAAGCACTAGTCATTTGTAAAAAGAAAAACCACAGGGACCTGGAAAAACCTAAGTCGTCATTGACGCAACTGTTATAATTAATTTTACCAACTTGTGCCGCGCAGTTATTTATACAATTGCGCCAGATATTGCAAATAACTCTTTATGGTACACTTTCACTCATAATAACTATAGTTTTTTTTATCAGATGTAGGTCAACTCTCGGGAGCTCAATGAAATAAGGTCATTGAGCAGAACTGTGGAATCAATAAACTAGAATTCCGAAATCAGAGTTCACCTGTAACAATGTAAAATGTCTATTGATAATATTAAAAATAGATACGTACGCTGGAGTTTTCATCACAGCCTAGTAGAGCGTAGAAATCTTCGTCGGGGTTTCTTTGATAATTAATTATTTCATCAACACCCGTCATTTTTACGTCCCTCCCGCACAAAACCAAAGTAGATACTAAAAAAGTTAGCGCTGCGCTCGCTGCGCAGTTTACCACGACGCATTAGTCGAGTCGAGTTAAATAGTATCGATTTAGTTACGGACAGTAAGGGTAAACTATAAAACGAAGATTAGTCGAGTTCAATAGTATCGAGTATCGATTATATTACTCACTACGAGAATTACTATATTTAGACTCTATTTCAGACATTACTTTTAAATATTTTTTGGGAAAAAAATCTTCTATATCATGTTGATGGGTGTCATTTTACAGTAGTCAAGTAAACGTTATTTAATTGTAGACTCCAGAACGCTGTGTTTTCATAGTAACGTAATATGGGTTTAACTTTAATATTTTTTAGTTTTTATTATTTTTATAAACAAATTATGTCTAAAACACTAAAATGCATATTTATTCGTGGCTATTTTGTCAAAATTGTTTTAATCATTAATTGAGATACATATAAATTTAAAAATTAAATAATAATTTTGAAAAAATGGTCACTAACAAACCTGCAATGCGTACTGACGAAATCCGAAATAAACGAACTGCGTATTGACAAATATTTAATGGACGAAATGAGCATGGACGAAGAAAAAAAAAACGAACGGCGAAAGGCGACTTGGACGAAATTCTCTTTGAACGGGCAGCTATCTGATGGTAGAGCTCTTGTTACTGGTGGTAGAGCTCTTGTGAATGAGCTCGAGGGCGGCAGCACCACCGTCTCACATTTAACCTGCCGCCAAATAGTAGTGCTTCCATTGCTGTGTTCCGGTTTGGTGGTGAGATCAGGCCCTGAAATTACTGGCACATGAGGCATAACACCGTAGTCCTCACCTACAGCGACGCATCTACAATCTGCTTCAGTGGATTGATGATGTCCATGGGCTGTACTCCACTTACCATCAGGTGGACTACACGTTCGTTCGCTGTGGGCGTAGTATAAAAAAAAATATATCAAGCCATTTAGGACACTGTGTGAGGTGAGTCTTAGCTTGTTGCATTCGTTATTCTTTGACAAGTTTTAGGGAAATAAAATTCTCAACTCAAGTCGTGTTGCTTAGGTTACCACCAAAATAAACCCAACATTTAAATCAAACACTGAAACAGACTGTTTAAATTGAAGTAATTTTACTGATTGTTAGGTCAGTTTTGGCCACAGTTGACATAGCTTTGGCAACACTAACTAAATATTTAAAACTACTATAAATATTATAAAAATGCCATATAAGTTTCAAATAATTATAAAAATGTCAAAACATTTTAATGGCCAGTCCACACCTGACAAACAAAGGCCGACGAACGCGTTCGTTGGTTTCTGTTTGGAGTAATTTGGACAGTTAAACGGACCCCATCTATAGTTCCTTGCCTTTCACCGGCAATCCAAAACGTTACAGTTACTACAAAGGATTTGTTAACGTTCAAGCTATCAAAATAAGACCAATGAATCCGTTTGTTGGTTAAGTGTAGATCAGGTTTTACACCCAATTAAATCGAATTACTACTAACGCCATCGATAGATAAATTTCGCTATAGCAGTAAATTCATCACCGAAGAGTAGGTCAGTAAGGCAGCCTTACTGATTGACCCCTTTCTTTTATTTGAATATTTTCTGTAATATTAGGAAGTGACTTGCAACTGTGTCTGGGTACAGTGGACACCAAGGAGCCTTCGCCACCGAGAGTGAGGGGCCTTGATTCAAGATTCAAATCATTTATTTTCATAGGCCCCAGGGACTGCTTGAACACGTCAACATTACCAATAAATTTGTTTGTTTATACAATATTTTACACATAGTAAATGATTGCTGCCAAAATACAGCGACTACATGTATAAAACGTTAAAACAAATTGAATAGAGTTCCTGGTCAAATAGAAAATAAAAAAAATAAAAAATACTATAACTATATATTTAGTCCGCAGTATCATACTTCAAGCAGAAAATAGAAATAGAATAAAGGCAATATGCATAAAAATTTTGGTACAAGAAAGAAGATATTTTTTTTTTTTTTTTTAAATAAAGCTTACTAGTAATTTGCAAATACAAATTACTATTATGCTTGTTAACTCCCTCCAGCTAAGCTTAATTCGCTTGTGTTAGGAGGAAGTTCACGTCCGTGGTGTAATGGTCAGGATTCGAACCCACGACCTTTCGATCGTAAGACCGATGCCTTATCCACGGCCGCTTATAATATTAAGATTTTAAAATTATATGAATGAATCTCCACAATGGAATCAGCTGTAACCACAGGCAGCATCCCCTCAATCATTTTAGGGGGAAAGGGCTGACACCTTGATCACCCTATCCGTTCAGCATTGCGTTGTGATCTGTGAAAATATTTTGATTCAGGTCAGCCGGGTATTTTATTCAAGTTCTAAAAAAACTTAATTTTCTCCATAACTTCGTACAGTTAACACTTCAATAAAGAATGATGAACTTGTTATTTTAAAGCTATTATTACTTTTACAAAAAAACCAATGTCCATCCATTTTTCTCTTAGCATCAGGACAACCTTATATCCCAATTTTATTATCCCATTAATAAGCTCGTAAGCTAGCTCGTTACGTTAGCGGAGCAAACGTACACTTAGGTATGTCAGGCAACACGATCCATCTTTGTTTTTCGGGGGGAAATATTGCGCAAGAAGATTTTATGACAAAGTGATTTTATTTAAAAATAGGTTCCTTTAAAATTGTAATACCTAGTTATGCCTATAACTAGTTAAGTAGATTACCTATCTATCTATGTAGGTACCTAATAGGTATTCCTATACGCTATAAACTGGCAAATATTACGTGCATGTTCAAACTCAATCATAAACTATTGGATCGGCCATCGGTTACACGTAAATTAATTTACCAAGCGCTTAACGGCAAGCCGTCTATTAGGTGATAGGCAAACATAGGTATAGTACCTATAGATAGGCCACTATGTACCTTTCTACTCTATCCAGCCTACAGCATTTTTAATGCCAAAGGCAATACCCAAATACTGTATCGCCAAAACCCTTGTGTCACGAATATAAGATAGTAAATAATTTCTAGTTTTGTGTATGACGATTATCTATACTAAAGCCAACGGAACAAGATAAATTTTTGTTATTACAAATCACACGAATATAAATTCTATTGCTTTGTTATTTAAGTTGATTTTCGTATAATAAAAACTGTTAAAAATGTCTTAAACAATCTCAATTGCAATAGAAATTAAACTTTATGCCCTGTTAATTGGGTTTATAATTGTAAATCATGAAAATTATCTCATTTCGTTGTCTGAAGTATAGTAATAAGAGGGGTACACCTATTATAGTAGAACTTTTTAAGTAATAATTTTATATTGCATTACAAATAATAGCATAAACCTCTTTTCGCAGAATATCGTTTGTCATAAACTCATTTAGCATACATTGGAACCCATAATTCTGTAAGTCAGAATCATCTGTACGCATAATTTTGATATCCATAATAATCACAATGTATTTAAATCATCACATCGCAGAAAGTTCAAAACCAGATCCATCTTTTGGCATATATTTCTTATCCATAACTATTTAAAAGTAGAACCATCATTTCGCATAATGCTTACAGCAAGAATCATCTTTTATTTTTTTTTTAGTAATTGTAATAAATAAAAGTTGATTTAATGATAATTATTTGGTTTTTATATCCTTGCCCATGAGAGCATGTTCATTTCTGGCACTCGCCGGCCGCTGCCGCGGCACGCTCGCTTCGCTTGCTCGGCTCGTGCATAAGAGGTCACAGTTCTAACCTAACCTAACCTACGCATTTTTAAAGAAGAAAGTAACCCAATCTATATTATTCTAATTGAAATTCTATGATCTTCATAGTATGCCTAGTCAAATTATGCCAAATAATCTGTACTCTAAATGAACGTTATGCTAAATGAAATTATACAAAATTTTACCTATGCCAAAGGTAAATATGCCAATAAAAATTCTACTATCTTAAATGTATGCCATTCTAAATTCGGTCATAAGCACATTATGCCTAAAAATATTTATGTCAAATATTTTTTATGCCTAATAAATGATCGACTAAAGAAGTTTCTGCGAAGTCAGTTATCCCAAATAGGTTTCGGAGTATCAAGTTTCTACCAAATAGACCGCACCCTAATAAGAGACATAACTTAAGCGGGATTTAATAAACAAAAGAGATTTTCTATTTAAACATGAAGGATGAACTAGAATCTAATTTTTTTTGATAGAATTATCACGTTTTTTGCACATGTTTACTAACTTTTTCCATGACATCCCAGCTTACTATGAAAATATCCGGCTTAAAATCAAACTTTCATATTATTCTACATACAATACAGCAGTTTTTATCTTGACAAAGCCACGGAATAGATAGCACAGCAGCGATAAACAATCCCATAGTCGTTTGGTCATACCCCTTTCACGGTCTTAATCGACTTGGTTTGTTGTCATTTATAAGTCAACGTCCAGTCAAGTAGCTCTGATTACCAAAGACTACATGCCAAAATACTGTAGACTCCGCGCCGCTGATGAGTGAGAAGTTGGTGCAACTGCAGCGGTTAGAATCAAATAGGTAGAGCTTCAAGTCTACTACATCTACATTATTCTACATCCTGCAGTTTCCCGGCAGACACAAACATGTGTTATGTAGTCCAGACTTCTGGACAGCTAGCTGGTGTTGTTTACAGAATATACAGGGAAGTCTAACCTAAAGCCCCCACCCAAATTGTTTTCCCAATCTGTTTATAGTGAACTAATAATGAATTCAAATAAATTCAAATCATTTATTTTCATAGGCCCCAGGAGGCGCTTGAACACTAATGAATTATTATTTTTACTTGTCTATTGATAAGAAAAAAATGATTGAATTGATTTGAATAAGCTGAATATTATGGAAATCTGAAAATACTCTTAAGGAGGGAAGGTCAATGGAAAATCAATCTCCTAATTCAAGCAAGTGTCATCGAAATACCAAAGTACAGGGTTCTTGTCAAGAGGATATCCTTCTATCCCTAATTTAAGACACTTATGGCTGTATTCATGGCAATCTCAAGTAGGTATACCTACTACTATTTTATTTTCGGAAACACGAGGGCTTTTGAGTCATGACCAGGACGAAGACGAAGTTTCTTTAAAAATTAAAAACAAGAAAATAAATTATTTAACCAGAGATATGCCTACTATTCGCCTACTTTTATAGTCGCCTTTCGATCGGACTCGCCTACTAGTAGACCACCTTTATAGTCGCCGACTACTCGGCCATTCGAGGGTTGCCTTACCAAACAAACGCATAGTCGGTCTATGTCTTACTAAAACATAACTCGAAAACAATGGATTTACTGGGCCAATTAGAAAATCAGGTCGGACCTACCCTACCCACTTGAACATCCCAGACCTTCCTCAAATTATTTGAGCTCGACTTACCAGAAACAAGAAACTTGATATGACACCATTAATTTTGAGGAGATTTACCAGCCAAAATATTAATCTTCCTTCCAATTAATTCGATACGAGCAATCGTTTCCATTATTAAGTCAATAAAGCCCACGCTTTGCGCCGCGTCTGGGTTCCAGTGCATCTGATGGTAAATAAATGACAACAACATCCCAATATCCACAAAAGATTGCAGTTGCATCTAACTCTTTTGTAGTCTCTACATCAGAGGTTAGGTTACATTAAGAACCTAGGTACGTGCTTTTATTTACTACAGGCATATTATTTACATCAAAGCACTATAATTAATTAATCTCTATATTGTGTCATTGTATTGGCTGAGTACCGTCTATTTTTAATTTTAATATTTATATTTTATTTACACAGAATTAAACCCAACATACACATATCAGGCTTTGTTTCGAAAGTTGTTTTTCTCATCTTGTATGCACTGCTACTGAGCTAATCTAAATGCTTTTAAGGACTAATGAATACCTATGTAAATCGCGTTGTATTTTTAGAATAATTAATTAAAGTCCTCTCAAGGCAGTTTATTACATCGTAACAAAGACATCCATTGAAATGAGCGGGCTAGTGTAAACGTGAAGGCTGACGACATTGCATATTCTATGCATGCTCTAGACATTGGCGTCGAACGCGCTTTTGCATCAAAAATAGCTTCTGAAGACGCGCTAAAACGTAAGTTTACGCGGCTCACCGGCCGCCGCGGCCGCGCGTCCCGTTGCTACGTTCAGAGATCACAAATCGTGTGTGTAATATAAAAAATCGTGTGGTGTTCCGCAAGTTATCAACAGTATCACAAATTATTATGATTTGGTGTCGCCGTGCGCGGTAGACCCGGCGCTGTCAACGAACTATCGCTTGATCTTCCATCTTTGGCACCGGAAGCACCAGCGGATGTCCCCGCGATGGGTAAGCGCTGGCATATGAATGCTTAACAACAATGCTCGCATCTTCACTCCCATATTTCTATGCGATCCGTGTCCCTACCGAAAGTTTGTCAACCTTTATTTTTTGTTTGTATTCGCTCTGTACCTACGTAGATTGATTTATAAAATCCTCTTGTCCTCTCTAACCTTCGCGTAATGTTTCACCGAAGTCTGTAAATCCGATTTATAAGTAATAGCTGACGAGGGTTTACCTACGTGCCTTTCGATCCATTTTGTGGATAACAATATTTTCTTGTAATATAATATAATGTGAAGATGTATGCCTGAAACACTCACTTAGTAATTCAATCAATCTGCCGCGCCTTTTCCCAATGACAATGGGGTCGGCTTCTAGTCTATCGACCTTAGCTAAGTATCAGTATTTTACATGGAGCGACTGCCTTCAGACCGCCATAACCCAGTACGAGGATTACCTCGTATGTATAGACGTTAAAGAGTAACGTATTAATGTTACTCTTTGTTACACTAGTTGTCAGACTTTCTGGCCACTGACGACCCGTAACGAATGCCATAGATGTTCCAAATGGCAACCGGGACCGACGGCTTAATGTGCTCTCCTGTCACCCATCCACGGCTCACCGACTGCTTAACCTGCGGGAACGATCGGTTCGCGCGGCTTCGACTTAGCCGCAAGCTCCTTAGTAATCCGTATTATTGATAATAAATCCTAATTGAAAAGCTCAGTTTGGTAATTGATTTAGGCAAAAGAAATCCTAATGTGATTAAAGCAGGTGTAAAAATATTGTGTTTATATAATTTATTCTTTGGCGACGAAGTTGTGAGCACTGATTGACTGTGTCCCCGTATAATTTAACCAGGGTTGGACTGAGCTTCATTCAAGGCCCGAGAGTGGGGCAGTGGGGGGCAGGCGATCACCAGTTGCAAGTGTTTCTACAAAATAATATTCTAAACTTAAACCTTCCACCAAGCAGCGTATATATCGTTGTTAAAATAACTTGAAAGTAGGAAAAAATAAAAATAAAATATAAGGTTAAGGATCAAATAATCATGGTTTTGGTACTGTAAAATACATTTTCATTCATAACAAGTATGATTATCTAATAAGATATTCATTTACCAGTATAATTGCCCGGTAAAACATCTGGTATAGAGATAATACAAGCTCTCTATCAACATCAATTAAAACTTTCAATATTGATACGGACACGAATCCTTTTTTGACCCCCTGAATTGTTAAACACTCTAATTTCTACGTCATGAATGTATAATAAAATCAAGAGCAAGCCATAAAGTTATTTAGATTCGATTAAATTACGTACTTGGAAAGGTATCCTAAAGACTACTACACACAGTGCCGGCGGCAATACCGCCGGCCTTATGCCGAGCGGCTTTGCCGCCGGCAATACAAGCCGCCGGCACAAGCCGCGAAAAGCCGCGACGCATCATTCTGGTTAAGACAGTCAGATAGAACGCTAGTGAAGTGCACATGGAACGAACCGACGCCGGCAAGCCGCGTAACCCGCCGGCTCAACCCGGCGGCCATGCCGGCGGCTCCTTTATGCGGCAAAGCCGGCGGTTTTGTATGCCGCCGGGTGCACGGCGGCTTGACCGGCGGCATGCCCGGCGGCCCTGCCGCCGGCACTGTGTGTAGGCACCTTTAGTGTTTTATATCAATTACTTAAGTTACAGATTAATACAAATTGGTTTTTATTAGAGATGTGGCGATTAGTTGTCCACTTTTGAGACTGTCAAGTATAAAAAAAGTGCTATATAACATAGGCCGCTTAGAAATATACTGCATCTGGTTGTGCAACGAACAAGACAAAGTTTCAATTCGGATTTAACCGAATCCAATGATTGGTCTCGCCGATTCAATCCGGCCAAACCTATTGTCAGTCATATCTCTAGTTTATATTCTAATATATTACCTGATAGTAAGTGCCCTTGAGCCCCTGAACAAGCAAATAATTACTCCGACATCTAAGCGCCCTCGGCGAGGAGTTTATTTTGCGCTCTTGATGCCTCTACCGTCGCCTTTCAGGCCGCGATACGCATTTCCACTCTTAATCGATCATGCTTAGAAGCTTGAATCGTAACCGAGATTGGTTTTAGTAAACTGGTAAACTTTAAGTGGCAAGCGCGGCGTCCCCCCAGGACGTCAGCTGGCGCCTCCTTGAACAAGGCCGTCCCTCAGATGGTCGCAGTCAGTAGCAGAAAAGAGAGACACGTCCTGTATTGAGGTAGTTCACAGTAACACTATTATCTTGAGAAAAACACAATGTTATGTGGATACATAATCAATTGAAAAGGCATTGTTGTATATCATAAAATAATTAGCCTACTGAACGCAGAATAAACATTGACTGGTACTGTTAGCTGTGCCAAATAGGTGGATCTAGCTACGGGTAGAAACCGTACGGAGTACGAACTTACGGAGTAGATACCACTCCGTGACATATTCAAATAAAGTGACAATTAATTATTTATTATTCATTGTATGTAGTCAGAGGACTAAAACGAGTTGTGATAACGATCCTCGTTTGAAATAAGCCAATTTATATTTACAATCGTGTACGCTCTGTTTATCTACTTCATTATTTTTATAGTTATACTACGGCGTAGTAATGTCATGATGGTTTTTAAATCTAAATGTTTTAGATACAATACTCTAGGTACTGGAGCATCATGATTCAAGATTCAACACGTCAAAACATTACAAACAATATTATAAAAATAAATTATACTAATAATAACAATGATTTGAATAACCGGTACGCATCGTACCTGGAAGGTCTAGCTGGACGAAAGTCTTAATTTTAAAAAGCAGTGCCGCGTCGTTCGGATTTGGTATAGTAAAATAGCGTACCTGGCCTTATATTAAAAATGGTTGCTGCAGAAACCTATCTTGGATTAATCTATGCAAAGCCTGAAATAATTTGGTGATTCGCCTAGTTTGTGCTTACAGTCAACTAGCTTAACAACCCCCGCTTTTTTATTTCGCAAATATTCTATCCCTATTACTGCCTCGTTGGTCTAGTGGTTATTGAATGCGCCCTTCACCGCGAGCTCTCTGGTTCGATTCCCGGGTCAGGCAAAGTGTTATTCGTGAACTTTCCGTAAGTAAATTCTCGTAGCAGCACGGAGTTGGAATTGTGCCCGGTGGATGGCGATAGGCTCATCCCTTAGCCCATGGAACCTAAACATAACAGGTGAAGTGTGGGTACACCTCTTCCACCTCTTCTGGGTAGTATAGGCCTGCTGTTATGGTCTGTTATGTCTTGTATTCCTAATTTGTAGAGGTTTTTTTGAACGTTTACCATTATTTTATGGATAAGGTAAGGTTTATCGGTACTATTATGCTACCTAATAACATAACACAAAAGCTTTCGAACTATGACACTGTTTAGGTCTCGAAAGTCACGAAATGATGGGTGTTGTTATGTCATTGACTATTGATGGGTTTTCGATACGAAATACCGGGTATTAAACACTAATTGGGTATTTTGTGGTAGTGTTAGAGTTTTGACTATAATTATTACATTTTATTTCATAAATAAAGTGATAATTCCCAGCCAGCCATGTTGTCTACTTATTCAGTTTTCAGTTTACAAACAAACAATTGAAAAAGACCAGCTAAAGTTACGTAGACGGAATAATATAATATGCCTCGGCTATCCCACAGTTTAGCCAGATTAGTTCTACATTTTATTATTTTCTGAGAAATTGTAGGTCTAGAAAATAAATACATACAAGTCTGCAATAATTTAAAGGTTTTTTTATTTGCTACAATCAGTTTCTACTACAATACAATATTCTTTAATGTGCACCAAAAACGAAAAGACAATATAGAATATTTAAGTTACAATCGACGATAATATTATCGCTGTCCGCGATTTCTTCGATACAACCTAGGTGGACCGAAAGCTGGAGATTTTGACAGGTAGAAGGTGCACAAATTTTAAATTATAATTAATTTCCATGACATTATACTTATATAATTTTATACATTTTACAATATATAATTTACATTAAATATTACATTATATAACTACTTTAATTTATGTCATTCGATTCTAGAGATAATGAATAATGTAAAGAGTGGTACTATTTGTTAGTACTTTATAACCATATATGTACATTTCTTTTTTTCAATTCAGTTAGTGTTTTTTATAACTTTAATATAATATAAGTTTTGCATACCGATTATCCGGTGAAACATGTATTGTGTATTATTATTAAATTGTACCATCTTTTTGTCATCATGTTTTAGGCAAATAAACGTTTCTTTCTTACTTTTTTAAGCCAAGCAATGTTCTGTTACCATTTTTTACTTCTTTAGCGCTAGAAAATATCAATGAAACTCAGATATTTTTAGCAGCGATGCCTGAGCTCTCCAACGTAATTAAATTGAGGTGGTTATATTTATACGTGTTCACAATTCAGAACCAACGTTACACAGGCATCAAAACAGAAAATTTACGATTTATTTTAAAATTTAATATTAAAGTAGGTAGATGTTATAGTGATCTAATAAAATATAGGTTACGTGAGTCAGTTGAGTTAAACTAAATCATTTGGCGTGTCTGCGATGCGTTCAGTAAGACAGGTGGTCAATGAACTCTTAGTCAGTTTTGGAGCACTCTCTTCATCTGAGTATCTGGTTTACATCATATTTCATTGTTTAGAACAGCTTCCGTGAATCTGGAGTATCGTAGGTATATTAGGTCAAATAATTAGGTTCCAATCTATCTAATACCGTTCTCAGTAGGTAATATGAATCAGTGGCGTAGCGTGCCTTAGCGGGGCCTCGTATAAAAAAATATTTAAGGGTCCTTATAAAGGGAAAATAAATCTCACAAAAGATTAAAAGAAATATTTATGCATCATGATTATCAATCTGTCACTTTTACCTTAATTTTTACAAACAATTCAAATAAACACTCTCCTTGCCTTTTTTTGCAATCTGATTTATTAAATCATTTATAGCTGATGATGACTTTAGTTTGTCTGACAGGCGTTCATGTCCCATCGAAGTTCTTAGGTATTTTTTCTCTTTATTACTTTCTTATTTACGCACTTTGGGGGCCCTCGTATGCCGGGGACCCCGTATAATTGATACGGCAGATACGGCGGTAGCTACGCGCCTGATATGAATTTACTTGTGCTACACATACTTACCTATGTGCACGCTTAATGCGGTCTGAACATGTTAATTTCTTTCACTGTTCATTAGACGACTTCACAAGAGCAGCACATTGTACAGTTTGTTGTGATACGACTGATAAATTGATATGATAATAATTTTATTTATTATGAATAAATGTTTTAAATTATAGGTTTAATGTATAGCTGCAAATTAGATATTTAAGTAATATATAATAAATTCAATTTACTTTATTTTTTTAGATTTTAATATCTATCGCATAAGGTTTAAGATCATGTAAAGAAAGATTAAGGTGTGGTAAATAAATTAATTAAAAAAACACCAAAAATCAAACATAATTGACCTATGTTTTGCCGTCTTTTAGGTATGTATACATTTTATGAATACTTACTTTCGTATTTTCTTTTCAAAATTTATCTTAATAGCCTTTAAAACCGCGAGAAACGTATTTATACAAAAAGTAATGGCCGAGCGATGAATAGGTATTTTTTACGTTCGTAAGTTTTATAACTGAACATTAGAGCCATTGCTAAAGATGCTTCATGTTGATGAAAATAAATCTTGAAACGTGGTTTTATAATATTGCTTAATCTCGGTAGATTACTGTTTAAAAAAAAAACAATTCTTTTCGAAAATTCTCTATGCCTAATCATTTTAGTATTCATTTAAACAATGAATCCTCTAAGACTACCAACATTGTGAGCCTACAATATGAACTTTCTAAAAACGTTTTGACGCTGCGTACTTTTTCCTTCTTTTTTGAATTGTAATTTTTGTTAAACAATCCGAACCAAATACCGACAATGACGCCTGATAATAAATATAAAGTAAAACTCACAAAAATACTCTCGAAGACTTGGGATTCTTTGAGAAGTTTCTAAAACATTTTCCTGTTACAAGATAAAGCGAATACGAGTACAATGCAAAAATTAAGAGCAAAAGGATATTTCATCAAATATTATTTGCTACATTTCTATGGTAACGAAATTTACTATTTTCTCGATACATTCGATTCGACCCTACGACATGGAATGTCTACGAAAATAATACTTCACAATTCACAAATGGATACAATCAGCAATCCGAAATAGCCGGAGCCGCCGGAGGGACCGTCCCAAATTCAGTTATCAGATTTCAATAGCCTGATCCGAGGCACACATGAAGTTGATTTAAGCCAGTTAAGTAAGTACGAAACAGTAAATTGGTTCAAGAGAAACGGAAACATCCAATTGTAGCTGAGCCATCGTCGCGAGTGGCAAGTACCATTTACCATGCAGACGACATCGTTTTAACCATAGAGTTTTGTTTATTAACAGTTTGACTGGTGGTACAGGTTTTGTGAACAGGAGGTTAAGAGAAGAAGTTCCAAGGTTCACTACCTAATATTTGGGGAATGATTATGTGCAAGACTGGCTGCGACTCAGGCGCGACGTATTGCACTCTCTTGATAATGCCTAGACGTATAGGCGAAACCGCGGTCGACTAAATAGACCAACATTACGTGAGTAACACCCGTATTTCATAATTTGAATAATGATTATGTTCCCAAATGGTAGAAGAAATAACTGACACAGAATTATACAATTGTTGACCTTCGGTGTAGCGTAATCCTTTATGGACTTCATGATCTAATTGTATCATCAGTAAACAACAAGACTGTGCTACATAAAACATACACGCCTATATTATCCAGAAGGGAGTGGCAGATGTGTACAACACCCACACTTCACCTGTTATGATTAAGGTCATGTGAAAGAGAGTGAGCCTATCGCCATCCACCGGGCACAATACAAACTCCGTGCTGATATAGA
The DNA here is from genome assembly GCA_905147285.1 of Hypena proboscidalis. NCBI lineage: Eukaryota > Metazoa > Arthropoda > Insecta > Lepidoptera > Erebidae > Hypena > Hypena proboscidalis. The sequence goes on from LR990132.1 coordinate 9,096,251, forward strand.
GAATTTCCTGACTGAAAAAACCCAAATAACACTTTGCTAGCCCTGGGCATCGAACAAGAGACCTGAGAGCGATACACAAATTATACCGCTAGATCAACGCCGTGTATCATGAAAAATATGCGGATATTTTTTTAAAAACTTTTTGACACAGTAACGTCTATTTGGAGTCTTAGACTCTTAAATCTCTTTGTGCAATTTTCTAACAAACGTTTAATTGCCGCACAAAAACAGAAAATTAAAGTCACGCAACTTGGAAAGAAATTTAATCAAACATTCTTTTAGAATCGTAGACGAACATCAATTTAATTATGATTTCCTTTTCATTTCAAGTAATATTACTTTTCAGTATTGTTATAAAAACCTATAATTTTTCTTTTTAAAGGTATATAAGAATTATGACCATATTTACTCGTATTTCGTCTATAAACTTTTTGTCTTTTGGGAATAAGTTTGCCCGTGCAACTTTAAATATAGTATTCTTATCTTAAGATTATTAATAATATAGATACCTGCCTTGATGGTCAGAGGTCTTGAGGTCTCGGGTTTGATTCCCGGGTCGGGCAAAGTGTTATCTGTGAACTTTCCGTCAGGAAATTCACAATAGCTGCACGGATTTCGAATTGTGCCCGGTGGATGGCTATCCCATGGACCTAAAACATAACAGGTGAAATGTGGGTGTTGTACACCTCTGCCACACCCTTTTGAGTAAAATAGGCGCGATGTAACTGGTGGTAGAGCTCTTGTGAATGAGCTCGAGGCCGGCAGCACCACCGTCTCACCTTTAACCTGCCGCCAAATAGTAGTGCTTCCATTACTGTGTGCCGGTTTGGTGGTGAGATCAGGCCCTGAAATTACTTACACATGAGGCATAACACCGTAGTCCTCAGCTGCAGCGACGCATCTATAATCTGTTTTTGTGGATGTTGATGTCCATGGGCTGTACTCCATTTACCATCAGGTAGAGTACACGTTCGTACGCTGTGGGCGTAGTATAAAAAAAAATGTAATGTTTATGTATGTAGCTTAACATTCGTGCCGGTAGTTAAAATTCAAACGGTTATTTTCTCCAGCCGCACTCCACACTTATACGTGAATACATAATTTAGTTATGTACTACATCTATAAAGTAGATAAGATAGGTAATAAGAAGCTCGTAGCCCTGTAGTACTGCGTAGCTACGAAGAGTAGCCTGTTTCTAACTATTCCACTATTGCGTATCGTGTTGTATGTACAGTCGTGAAACAAGGCTTAATTGTTTAGAGATGCTGCCAATACCAATTGTTAAGAATATGAATCTCAGACTTTATTACACGCCTATATTACCTTGAAGGGTGCGGCAGAAGTGTACAACACCCACACTTCACCTGTAATGTTTAGGTCCCATGAGATAGGGGGTGAGCCTATCGCCATCCACCGGGCACAATTCGCATACAAACATAACAATCCGCAAAGATTTGTTCTGATTTTGGGTGTGCTTTGTGTATGTGAATTGTATGTTTGGGAACACCCTCGCGATACAGGGGATTCTTAGTGCGGGAGTCGTTTCTATATTAAAAAAAATAAAAAAGATAATTCCAACTTCGTGCTGCTATTGTGGCTTTACTGACGGTAAGTTCATAAATAACACTTTGCTGGACCACGGAATCGAACCCGAGACCACACGATGAGATGATACGTTCTAAATGCGATTGTTTAGGAGTTGATATTTTTTTTAATTTAAACATTACCCATAATGCATATAAAAATGTCTTTCAACTCGGCACAACTAATAACCAAAACATTCGAAATACATTTTATTTAAATATCTGATATTGTGGATGCTCCATAAAAAAACACGAATATTTCTAGAACATGAATATTCATATTTATCACTATTTATCGATAACACAAGCGCTCTACGTGGCTCTACATAAACTCAACTCTTCATTACCGACTCTATTTCCATACTGTTGATAGAAGGTTTATTTTAATGGTGTTACAATGTTTACATTATACATAGCATAATAAATCCTGTCATATAAAAATTGATCGACGTGTGCTGCGGTGGGTGAAGACCACCTTTTTTTTCAAGTTATAAGCCCGTATGAGATATAAATAAGTACCTAGATCTGTATTGTATATATGTTACGGATAATGTGATAAATTAAAATAATATTAATATCCGGTACTTATTAATAATTACCACAATTAATAATTATAATTAATAAATACCACAATTACCACCTGGAAACGAATTGCAGTGGCCGATCTGGAAGTCACTTAACCGTCTTCGGACCCAGGTTGGCCGCTGCAAGGACAACCTGGCCAAGTGGGGATTCACAAATACATCCAACATTAGTTGCGAATGTGGATCGCCCACCCAAAATATGGCCCATTTGTTGTCCTGCCCACATCTTCCCACCATTTGTACCATAAAAGACCTTATGCAGGCCAACCAAAAAGGCGTCACAGTCGCATCCTATTGGTCTAAAACCATAGTCATTGACACGATAAGAAGAAGAACCACAACGAGGTAATGCTTCCAGCCTTCTGGGCACCATGTCGCCCTTTGACATCGATCCGGAGGCATTTTTTGATGCTGTATAAAGATTTGTAAATATTCTTTTCTAACTTTGATGTATATTATTGTATATAAATATTTTTCTTAATTCAAAATGTATGTAAATATTTAAAATTCTAATAAAATACAATACTCTCAATTATTACCACATGATTTGCTAATTGTGACTATAATATTGAAATTTTCAGTTTCACCGGTAGTTTATTTTGTCAATCAAGTCTTTGGCAAGTATTTCGTTTTTGTCACAATCAAAACTAACCTAACCTACTTACAGGACCAAAATTTAAAAACCTCTGCCACTCCTCAATTGCTCATTTATTGTTATTGTGGTTATTTTTTTTATAATAACCGACTAAGGCACAATAGATGTGATAAATTTACTACTTTCACTTAGCCAAAATGTATAACATCTATCGGTACTGTCGTTACATTTTTAATAATCACCGATAAATGCACGATAAATGTAATTAATGTATTACTTTCACCTCGCCTTTAGGTTATAATTAATCAATTTCAATTTATCACATTGACCGTAACGTATTATATTATCTGTGCCGTAACATATACAATATTATATCCATTTTCTCCTTAGTCTTTTATCTGGGCTAGATAAGGGTTGACTTGTTGTCTAATCCGATTCAGAAGGATTGCGAAAGGGAGGACCGAAACACGACAGCCTTTATATATTTTAAAGGGTTAATGTTACTCTATACCACTTTATGGTAGGGGGTGTGACTTACGAACTGCTGCACTATTATTGTGTATTGATATTTTTTTATATGGTCGATAGGCAAGCGTTATGCCATTTATGATTTAAGATTTAAACCACTTAACAGAAATTAGGCCCTGATATAACTAACACTAAGAACTGGATTACCAATAACATTGCAGTTCTCAGATCATGCATTTCTATTCATCCGTCGATTATTTTTTAACAAGTATAGAATTGTGTACAAGTCCATCGGTAATTTCTGGAAGTAGTATTTATATACACTTGCTGTGAACACTCCGCTATCGCGATTCAGCGCTCTTTGACACTTGTGACGAGTGTGTCACTTTTTTTAATTGTTAATGTCATCTGTCATTTGTTATATGCGGATACCGCCAAAGAACATTTTAATATTGATTATGGATTTTCCTGTGATTTGGTTACCACTTACCAACACCTGGACTGCACGCTCATTCACTGATCAAGTTATAATAAATTATGAGTTGACCCATTTAAAAACCGCAACATGATCGTTTCACAAGGCCATTACTTACCGAGAAAAGTCCCTAAAGTGCGGTATACATTTTAAAATAATGCCCTTGGGTAGATAAACAACGTATTTTGTGGAATATCGCCTTCCTACGCAGCGTGGCAGGCAACGTCCATTAAATAAGCGTTTTTACCGAGTTTGCTTAACGAGGCTGGGGCGTTATCTTATTTATATTTTGTTAAGGAAAGTTTTACTCAAATAAAGCTCTTTGTTCGCTGATTTTTTTATAGGATAGGTACCTGTTTCAATTTAAACAAGTATTAGTGAGGATTATGATGATATAATATATAAAAGGCGGATGTTAAACAGCTCTGCAATAGCCTTCTCCCTTCTGTGTTACACATCACGCCTATGTTAGGAGACTTTTATGTTCGGAGCAGTTAAACATATATACATTTTACATGCGCTTGTAGAAAACAATTTAACATTAGTATTGTCATTCATTTTGGTATTACGTAACTGGTGCCATTACGTAACCAAAATGCTAAACATAGCAATTCTAAGAGTTTGATTCATACAGATTTCGTGTTTCCGATAAAAGATCAATTCTCATTGATGTAATTTAAAACTGAAAATAAAATAGTGATTCAATCACAGACCTACATGCTGTGGATTCAATGGTCACTAAGTAATTCCTATAACAAAGTCTTTTAAAGGTTTTGCAACCAGAATTTATTAGTATTTATAGAACATAATAATCACGTCTATATTACCCAGAAGGTTGTGGCAGAGGAGTACACAACCAACATTTCACCTTTTATGTTTATGGGATAGATGGATAAGCCTATCAGTATCCATCGAGCACAATTCCAACTCCGTGCAGCTATTGATAATTTCGAGACGGAAATTTCACTAATAACATTTTGCCCTACCCGGAAATCCAACCCGAAACCGCGCGGTGAGAGGAGCATACGCTAGCCAATAGACCAAAAAGGCATTATTTACGTATAATTAAAAAAATAACGACTATATAAAAGCATACCTAGGGCGGTAGTTATGGAATGTATCTCGTGTCTGCAGTTGCCGGCACGAACAAGGTACACTATTAATAAATTACCACACATTTCAACTACATGCATTGAATGTGTTGATTACCAACATTTCTGTATCCTTTACCTGCAGCTGCAACCACCTTTGAGCTGAAGCTTTCCTTCTCCAACCAAAACCTTATTTATCAAGCTGAATTATTCCTTTAATTATTAAATTACATATTGTAGACATATCAATACCTTTTTTTGCTTGACAGTTTTGATCGAATCACACCGATCGTGGTCACGAGCCTGTGAAGGTTCTGCGTCGTCTCAATACTCAATCCGTTTATTGTATTCTATAATGTGTTTACACATGTTAGGTATTACAAAAATAGATCATCATGGACCCTGTCGGGCAAGCATAATTAAAGGAGACTCGAGTCGCAGTTACATGACACAGTACCTACATGTTAGAGTTGTGACGAAAGCTCACAACATTAAATTTCCAAGTGTGTAGGCAGGCAGTATGCGACGTTCTGTAACGATTCAGTTGACAAGCCCGCGTGGGATGACAAGTATGGGTGGTTGTTATGTGATTCTATTTGTGTCACTTTTATTCTTGTAGTCCTACCCATGTGTTTATATGCTAGCTTTCACTCGCAAGAATCTATTGCTTTTACCCTTTAGTGTTTAACCGAGATATCCTTTCTAATTCATCAAATACTTTTATCAAAGTGATTTTGGTAGAGCTCTTGTGAATGAGCTCGAGGGCGGCAGCAGCACCGTCTCACCTTTAACCTGCCACCAAATAGTAGTGCTTCCATTACTGTGTTCCGGTTTGGTGATGAGATCAGGCCCTGAAATTACTGGCAAATGAGGCATAACACCGTAGTCCTCAGCTGCAGCGACGCATCTATAATCTGCTTTTGTGGATTGTTGATGTCCATGGGCTGTACTCCACTTACCATCAGGTGGTCACGTTCTTTCGCTGTGGGCGTAGAATAAAAAAAAAATAAGTTGCTCAAATTTTTAGGACTTTCTTACTTCTTCAAGGGTAGTCTGGGCGTTGATGATCTACACACTACTATAGCTATCTATATGTATATTACGTCACAGATTTTATTTACACACCTAGTATACTGTAGAGGAGGAACTATTAGGATCTCAATACTGTTCTGTAACTCTTTTTTAGGCAGATTAGATACCTATTTAATCTATCCAAAAAAATTATTGACATCTGAAATAGCTTACCTGTTATTCAAACACCATTTGATTTATGTTAAACATATTCTGCAACGTTACACGTAAAACCGATCACACCGACCTCGATAAAGTTTGCCCGCAATATTCACTGAGTCAATCGAGTGAGCGCAAATCTGTTCAACTTGTACATATAAGTAGTTGTACCCAATTACTGAATACACGAACAGAAAGCTCCTGAAATAAAGAAAATATATGGAATACTAATCATCGTAGCGCGGTGACTAATGAGGGGTTTTAATCACAGCGATTCCGAGCGATGAGTGTGCGATTTTATAAATAAACTGTACATTCTTCGAATATGTACAGACTCGATGTTCGCGGATTTAAACTTTGGAATAACTATCGTATTTATTTAATCGATTCTTCGTATATTGTACTTACAGGGATGTACAGTCAGAAAAAGAAGTAGCTACACTACAGCTAAAATTTTCCATGTCACTTAATACTGGAAATCGTTATTATTTTATGATTAGATGAATTAAAACTAATAGTAATCGAAAATATGTGCGTTATTTTATAAACTTGATAATTTTAATGCAAAAGTGTTCAGCTATTTTAGTTGCTGATTGTACAAGCCTACAAGCATAGAACCCACTGGATTAATAATACACATTAACTTTTCAAAACCTGCTAAAATTACGCATGCGGCAAATTGCCTTTGCATAAAATTTCATTATGTCTATAGCTATTAGTTAGCCAGGCATGTGCAATCCCATTGGTTATCGTGATGGATAAAAGCTATATTTATAAAGCTATTAACAATAAGTAAAATTTAATAAAAATTCGCTCATAAATTCTTGGATGAAAGAGTGAACCAAACATCTAACTAAGTAAGACATACGCAAGCCCTCACAAGATTCGTTTCAAACACTAATAGGATATTTTATCAATTCTAGGAGCTTTATAATAAAACGTAGTATTCCATCTATGGCCTCAGTAAATCCCTGTTACAGTGTGAGCTTTGTTTTACAACAGATGCATGTAAACACAGCGGGCCAACATCTGGCGTATTTTTTTTACTTCCACTATACAGCGCTCCGATTTCGGCGTCAGGCGATACGCGCTTAGATTTAATTATGTTTGGGAGTGTAGAATTGCCAAGTTAAAGGCGAAAAATATTTTATGAGGTTTTTGTCTTTGGCTGGTGAACTAAATTTTACTATAGGTTGGTATTATTTATGATGATTTTGTGATTTAACATTTCAAAATTAATGTGGTGAGGAAGGGTAAAATTAAGGGGTGCATGAAAGGAGCCTCCCAAGTGACGTAAAAAGTGAACCAGCTTTACCCAACGTCCAGCGCACCCTGGACACCTAGATTTCGGTAACGCAGGGTCTAGGTGATCAATCCTTTCACCACAATGGTACAAAGAAGTTTCAGAGCCAACCAACATCTGAAGAGCAACCATCACCCGCTCTCATTAATGTGGTGAATTGACGCCAACAAAAAATCACGGCGTCGCGTCGTGGGCGCCGGGAAATGGAAAGTGGGCACGTTTTGCCTCACTTAGATTCTCATTTGGTCTATTGTACGTAAAAATACTATGTAACTATAAAGTTCTAAATAGAACTTGCACCTACCTACTAAATTAAACAAGGGATACGAAAGAACTAAAGTGTTGTCTTTTGTTTTTCAACTTCTAAGCATGTTGCCAATAAAGATTTCCAGAAATACGATTAACTCTAAAGCAAATGTACATATACAGTTCATAAAATAAACATATTTGTAAACAATATAGTCAACATACTCGTAGATATTCTTACAACATGATTACCCAAATAAATAGGACATAATATAAGCGATGTGGAGCATCTGTTTTCCGGCAAACTGTTGTGTTTTACTCTCTCATATTTACTAAATGCTATAAATTCTACAAAATAAACCACAATACATTGTTCTCTGGATAGTTTCACTTAGTGTTTATTGTGTATTCCACAATGAGGAAATACCTGCATTGGATATCATGGGAAACAAAGTCATATATTTATTAGAATAGAACTTTTAAACATTTCTAGATTTTTGTTTATAACTCCATATGGTTCATCTGATGATAGATACAAAAAAGAGATAAAAATAATATTGATAAAAGAAAAAACCGACTTCAAAAAGCAGAAAATAACGCAAAAAGCTGGTTAAATAGTTCTTGAAATCGGTGCTCATAAATTGTAATTGGACAAAAAAAAAACAGCACAGACTTCAATAACTATTATCAATGTAAATTTTTATGGTTTCAAGGTATTTTGAAGCTGAGTCATTCTTTTTTATTTTTTTTTGTATGCTGTAGTCTACCACAACACCTTGGCTGATAATAACGCCCATAATAATATCTCATACTCACACTCTACAAATCCGGGGAATAAAACTCTATGTTCCGCCGCTACAATTTATCTTGTGTTTGTGTAATAGCCTCCCACGTCACAGCTCTCAGTTTTCGAATGGCCCGACGCGTCGAGATTGAAATTGTAATACGACATATACGTTATAGTTACGTATAACGTACTGTGTCTGTACCAGGGATGTTAGGGAGCTACGTAACCGTAACCGAAACTATCGGATATCCGATATAAAAAAATATCCGTAACCGAAACCGAATCCGAAATAAAATTTTCGGATGATATCGGATAGGGGCGGAGCCTAATTGAGATACGTTGTTACAAGTTGTTTTGTTCGGCCGGCCGTAATTCGAACCAAATGGTAAAATATATATATACCTACCATTTTATTAGCTGTATGTATTTCACTTTTGAAAATCCTTAGAAATTTAACATCCGTAACCGAAATTATCCGAAACTAACGGATAAGCCGAAATAAATGAATATCCGCATCCGAATCCGTATCCGGTATAATAATCAATCTTATATCCGTATCCAATCCGTATCCGAAATTTCATATCCATAACATCCCTGGTCTGTACGTATACGTAGTATAGTTACTTACGCTGTCATGCACAACTGCCATTTGACGTTCATTTCAGATTTAGTGCGGCGGTTTTTTACTCTTTATGCACAGCTTTACTCAACAGGCAGTGAATATTCATGTATTTTTTGGTCTGAAAGCTCTGTCTGAGCCGTCAGTTCAGATTTTAGAATGAATTATTTCTTCATTTAATAGGAGTATTCAAGGACTGGTGTTATTGTTTTTTATTCAATAGGTTCAACTAAAAATAGATACCTACCTAACCCGTGAATTGTTGGTATGAAATACGCCAGCCTAATGTTTATGTGACGATGTAATCATATGTCTTATTTAAGTCTTCCATATTTCAGAAAGTACCTCTGATATGAACTAAACGTATTTAGCTTTATTCTGATGAAAACCTATATTCTAATAAAAAGGCATGCCATAAAATCCTACAAATCCGAGGCCTAACAAAGTTATTTATATCACAGGCTTCGTGTACCCACGACAGACTTGTTTACCTGACAAAATTAAGTACAAACTTCCTCACCCTTGCTTCCTTTTTATAAGCATGTCTCTATTATTAGAAAGAGTTATAATTACTGTTCGTACTTTACTACCCTACGACCAAGGGTCCAGGATCCGGTCGTGAATGGAGGTGTTTACAAACACGGCTGGAGAAGGCGGACGCAACACGCATCAGTACTTAAAATTAAAACTGGGACCAACTCCCCTTTTCATGAAGCTGTGGTGTTGGCTATGAATTCTGTTTTGTTAGGATTGTCTCGTTTTTCTGTAGCTATGCTACTATACCTTGAACGAATATTTAAATGACAAAATCCATAATTTTATACCTCACAGTGTCACCAAGTGGTAGGACAATTGACTATTTTGTATATTGTATTAATTGTAATAGTTTTAAATGATAATGTTCCCAGGAATTACATTGAAATAATTTATAAATCTTTTATATTACTACTATTTTATTTAATATCTACAATCGACATTCTATTAATTAATTGAATGGACATTATTATATTTAATCGTATTTAATTTCTAAGTAACTATTTCATTGCCAATCCTGATTTTATAAAAATGAATGTAGCAATAATATATTTTTGCATGCCTTACGGCAGGATCACATAAGACATGTACATTAAATAACACCATTGTAACAGTGTTTTCTGCAAAATAAAAGATTTGATTTGATTTTATATCTTTTAGAGACAGTTTTCGTATTATACTCTGTATAGCTTCGCGCTGTAATTATGTCCCTATTTAGTATTATTATTATTGGGACGAGGCTTTGGGTGTTCACGTCGTCCTCTGAAGGTCTATTGTGATTATAGCCTCATTATAGATGTCCCTATGTATGCTTAGATCTTTAATACTACGCAATGGATTTTGATGCGGTTTTTTTTAATACATAGAATGATTCATAACAAAGGTTGTTTGTATAGACACATACGTGCACCGCTAGTTATATATACGAGCTAGTAAATCAAATATAGTTTTAATTAATTTATTGATTTATTTAATACTTTATTGTACACAAAAGATTACAAAGAAATATACATAAAACAGTAATTGAATACAAAAGGCGAGCTTAACTCGGTGCTTGAGTTCTCTTCCAGCAAACCTAGAGCAATAGAGGAGACGATGATGCCATAGAGGGCATGCTAGATAAGTTTTACAAAAGTCCTTATCTTATTATCAGTAGGTAGCTAATAAATAAAAGTGTTGTTATACTTTTACGATAGAAGAAGCCTTTCACACTAAATCGTTTAAAAAGTCTATTAATTACCTACTGAAACTTTATTTGTAGTTCCGTAGTATAGTTGTAGGGTTCGAATAATGATTAGATAAACACGGACTTTTCCTTTTTTAAAGCTTTCCTGTGCACCTGCAAAGGTAGTCGTAAGTAGGTTTACTTCGCTAGTGCAATAAATGGGATTGGCATATTTTAAGCTATGTAGATGCTAATAAGAACTGTGAAGACTTGCATCTGCATCAATCATACAAAGTACAAGGTTTTGCCTTTGTGTCGCGTGTCAGAATCATGAACCATGTCTTGTGAAAATATAGAGTCAACTTTAGAGCTTGAGTAAATTATGATATGCCAATTGCGATATAGCGAATAAACATGGTTGCTATGCATTATATAAATTGAATTTCATCGTCCGATATCTATTTAAATATTCATGCATCCATAATCCATGGTTACAGTGTCTGAACATTGCTTGTATACACGGTGCGTTTCCTGTGCGCGCGTGCTAAGAAAGCTCTGCTTCCTAGTGAAAGAGAACACGTGTGCGTGCACCCGAAAGCCGCACGGCCGCACGGGCATGGTTCCTCCACCTGCGCCCGCGCCCGATCACCAGATACACACAGAACGCGCAGAACCCGCCGCGCGCCCGCACAGATGTGTCGTGTATAGTGCGTATAATACATGTTCCGTGATCAACCATGGGACCCCAGTTTGACTACTGCCTTCGAGCCACCAGTGAGTCAATTAATCTTCTTTTTGTTTGTTGTGCCAATCTCATTATGGAACATCCGATCGACCCGCTGTGTATTCAACTTTTGCAATTTTCCTCGGTAAAAGTTCAAGAAGTTATTTGATTTTCCAATAGGGAAATTGATCAGGAATATATGTAGCGTATTTAAGAAGAATTTTAATTTTTTATTGGTGTTAGCTATGTTTATTTATACGTTAGTATTTACAAACAGAATTCGTCAGTGGTGTCGCGCATGGACAAAAATTACATTGTGCCGTAATTAGGCATCGAAGTGTATTGATTGTAGATAATAACTGTTTGTGACAAAGTAGGTAATGCGGCAGTCAATTGGTATTCTAGTGAATGCTCACTGCGTTTTTAATTAACGGCGAATTGGAATGGTGTTGTTAGAGCTGAAACGTTGCTACGTTGATTTTCTATTACTACTCGTTAACTGTAACGTTAGTGCTTGCAGTTTATGTGATGCAACATTTTCATGCGATCACATCGGAAGACGATAAATATGTTACTTTAACGTTATGCGTTACGTATTCTGAAAAATCCTGAAACATCAAATTTCTTGGAATTCATTTGGAGGATTTTCGTCTCACGTTTTCCAGGAATCGCGATTAATTTACATCAAGACGCGCCTCTACCTATAACTACGTTTGTATATAGGCTGGAGCGAATTCGGTAAAATACTGACTCATTTTAGACTAAATATTTTTGTTTATTTCACGTGATATGAAAACGAGATTCATTAATATTAGTTACTCGTATTACCATCTATACGCTTGACAAACATCTTTAATAAAATTAAACAATACTATTTATTTTTGGGTGATAAAAGTTCCAGTTTGTAAATGCATTCTGGTATAACAATAAACCTATTAGATTAAACTAGCAATTTATGTATATATATGACAAGTTTATTACAAGTATATTACAAGTAAACGGCTCTAACGATTTTGATAAAACTTTCAAAAAATTTGATTCTGGTTTTGCGTCAAAAATAAGATCTAAATGGGTCTCATTCAAGATTTTTTTTTATTTTTTGATTATTTTAAGTTTGTACGGTAATTTTTTTTTTTGAAAATCTAAATTGCCTAAGAGCTAGTTTTCTGATTGGACAAAATATAACATCACGTCTTAATACCCAGAAGGGTGTGGCACATGTGTATAACACCCATACTTCACCTGTTTGATTAAGGTCCCATGTGAAACTGAGGGTTATCGTTATCCAATTCAATTCAATTTATTTATTCAATAACAAGTTTCACATTGTGTTTTAATTTAATCCTAGAATACCATACAAGAATAAATTAATGTAATAAATTAAAATTCATTAATCTCACATAAATAAAAAACATGATACTATATTTATATATTATTATATTTTTTTTATATACTAATCATAATCATACAACATTTCACAAATAATTCAACATCCATCGGATACAATTCCAACTCTGTGCTGCTATTGTGAATTTCCTGACGGAAAAATTACAATAACAGACCCCAAAATAACAGTTTAAGCCAATCCGGGAATCGAACCCGAGACCTACATCACTACAGATAGGCCGCAAACGCTAACTAACTTCAAGGTTTGATGTCGAAATCCTTGTGGTACCCAGAGGTCTGCCAGAATTGATCCACATAAACTAAACGTGTTTGGATTCTTTAGATTCGCTCAATAGGCACTTTCATGACATGATATTTAATAAAAAAAAATAACTTACGATATTTTGCTACTTATAAAAACCGAACAACGTCTTCAGTTATTTCGAATATTTTTTTATTCGGGAATTTTATTCTTATAAATATGAGAAAATAAAAGGTATGACAGCAGTTTTACTAATTAAAATTTTTAATTAGTAAAACTTCTGTCAATGAAATAGGGATTTAAAAGTTTGTATTATTTCCCACGCATTTCTTTTGTTGCAACGCAAACTAAGTCGCAATTAATTACTGTCAAATACGTCATTACTGGCCAATAACGTAACAATAACAGAGAATAGCATTGTTCAGTTATTTAGGAGTGGGCCCGCTATTGTGGCCCACTTGTTTTTACACCGCCACATGTGTACGTAGGGATATTTCTAAGGGCCCAAAACTCCGCACATGCGGGCACAAAAAATACAATAAGAACTTTTCTCATATCCCGTGGCAGATAGTCCGGGATTCCGGGATTTATAAATCTTCATTTAGGGTCGTTTATCTCGCTTGTAATTATTATTTATAGTCACTGTTGAGGTTAGTAACAAGAGCTTTCTGACTTGACGACTTTAGCTAGACTTTTTCTTTTAAAAGTTTAGGTGACGAACGTATCATAAAAATCATGAAATATTCAAAATGCAATTTAGAATTTATGTTGTGCTCAAAATATGTAAAAGCACTTAGTAGTTAATTTATAAAAAGAGACCAAGTCTTTTATGATTAAGTTACTGACTTTTAGGTAGATTTTTTTATAAAAGCAGAAATATACATATTTTATTTATTCTATACATATTTATACCGAAATATACATATTTTATTTATTCAAATGCCAGTAAGCTTATTTACTACAACGTAGCAGCAATTTCCCTCAGCTACACGGGTAATACTTTCCTCCTATACCACTTTTGCCGTGCCCGTCAGGGTCCATAATTGATGCCGTAGTGCTGTACCTATATTTAAGATCTATCACATATACATACATAAGTATACATATATCATATATACATACATGATACTGAAATAAGTCATAATATTACAATCATCACTGTACTTAAAATAAAAGAAACAAAGGACGATGATTTTTATGACATATCATAGCTCTACTATGTTTGCTACAAAATATCAATAACCTAAAGTAGGCAGTACACACCCAAAGGCAATTAATAGTTATCACTTAGCAACAGGTAAACTGCATTTCCGCTTTCGTGTATCAGGAATGTCAATGTACAATGTAATCATTGTCATTAATTGCTCTATAAATAAAGTTGTCGGTTAAAATTATGAAATGCATGCAAAGCACTCAAACTAAGTCAATATATCGATAGTAAATCGCAACGCAATAAACTTTTATCTATATGTCAGTTACCGTTTTTACTTGACTCATAAATGCACTTTGAAATACCTGCCTACTGTTCAAGCAGATTAGAATAACGATGTGTGGTAGATATTTTCTTTAATGAAATAGTTAAACGTGCATTAAACCGAGAAACCAGTAGAAAGATATAGTTGCTGTCCGAAAATGTTTAAGTATAAATAGACTAATTAAATACCTAAATTGTACCAGTGCACTCAAGTGAGTGCGTTAAATTCCTAAGAGACATTAACGATCACTGGTACCAAATTACTTTAAGTTAATGCGCAGTAATGCGCACACCTACTGCATTTATTACACGAGTTGCATCATGATTGCACCTACGAGCAGCTCGGATCTCCCTCCCAACAAATATAGCACATTCCCTCCTTAGTGTAATGTCAACTAGCCAAGCCGTTTATCATAGCACTGCTGAGACACTAGCTAGGGTAGACAATGGGCGAAAATTGCCTTCAATTCGCATTTTCCGGCTTTCAAAAGTAGGTTGGTACACTTGCCCGCACTGGACGTAATGGAGAGCCGTTAGTTCATTGGGTTTATTGAATAATTCCCCTGTGCCAGTCGCACAGCACTGGCCAGCGTACGACGTCGCATCGGACCATTCATGATACTCGGTATTGGTACTTATCGTCTTATCACACAACAAATTATTGATTTTTGTTAAGATTTGGTACATTTTTTGTATTTCCTCTTGCAGATAACCCGTCATATTTCGCGTTGCCGAACAAAGATGTGACCGACAGCGCAGAATCTCAAGCCACATCTGAGCCATGTTCCCGGTCGGCACCAGGTCGAGTATGGCCAGATGCTGGTCGGTCATTTGGCTCTCCAAGAAGACGGGAGCCAGAAAGCCCAAGAAGAAAAGAGTTCAGGGCGTTGCTCAGGTCTTTATCAGCCAGGGAGCCGGAACAGGCGGAGGCGTTTCTGAAGGGACAGCCAAGACCAGGGGATTGTGCTCCTGGCGATATGAGGCACACGTTTACAGCTCCACGCATCAAGTAAGTCGGCTAAACATTTCCATAAGCATCTCTTCTGTATAGTAGTAATATTTGTATTATAATTGGAATTAATATCTGAAATTGAATGTTGAATTGAATTTTTGTGATAAGATTTTAAACTAATTTTGTATTACCTACTCTCTTAAATAATTATATCTGTAATGACGTGTAATCCAATTACCAATAAATGAGTTTTATAATATAATTGTGTTTAATTTCTTTAACTGTTTATTCAGGAAGGGCAAAATCAGCACAACAGTGGTAACATCAGAAGGTCCTCAGGAGCGCGAGGAAGTGTTCTACACAATCCCCCTTCAGGGCAAACGCAGGCACTCGGTCGGTGGTTACCTGGCGACAGGGGCTGCGGGTGCAGGTGAAGTCACCACAGTTCCTAGCGAAGTACCTCGAATGCCCCCACCGAGATTTAACCAAAAAGAAGAAGATACCATTAAGAGAAGAAAACCAAAGAACTTTAACTTCAAAGGTAAGTTTAAAAAAAATACTTGTTAAACATAACTAATACAATACCAACAATGATTTTATAATACAAAGACACATGATTTGTAGGTGACCCAAAGGCCTAAAGCTTTTTAGAACGTATTTAATAAAAGCTGTGCGTGCCAAGAGGTGTGCCGCCCCTACATAAAATGTAAAGTCACGTCTAAAATACCAATTTTTACGCAAATCTGCGAAGTGATGTCTCTACATTGGACATAAACATTATAACTAAACTTAACAATAGTTAATATCCTCATACATAAACATTGTCATCGTAAATATCGACGAAAGTGACTGTATCTTCTTCTAAAGATTTATCTATCCAAAGTGTGATTTATTTGTTGAGCATATATTTACTTAGGCTGTTTGCAATATATCAAATATAAATGATTGAGTTCGAGATTATTTCAACACGAAGAGTAAACTGTTATCGAAAGTTATTTGCGAAGATTGTAAATGTATTGATATGCTTTGATGTGTAGATAAACTGTGGCTGTGAGGATTGACACTAAGTTCTTTTTTATTACTGTGTGATGTGTTGTATCCCGTGGCTGCCTTGTTGGTCTAGTGGTTAGCGTATGCGTCTCTCACCACGAGGTCTGGGGTTCGATTCCCGGCTCAGGTAAATGTGTTATTTGGGATCTTTCCGGCAGGAAATTCTCAATAGCAGCACGGAGTTCGTATTGTGCTCGGTGAATGGCAACAGGCTTATCGCATGTGACCTAAACATAACAGATGAAGTGTGGGTATTAAACCTCTACCACACCCTTCTGGAAAATTATAGGCGTGATGTTATGTGATGTGGTGTATGTACCCTGTGTACAGTGGCGTAACTATAGGGTGGCAGGGGTGGCCAAATGCCACGGGCCCCCGGCCCGAGGAGGCCTCCGGGCCCAAGATGCCCACAACCTTGAACTGAACACATTAAAAAAAATAGATTTTAACGACAACGATTAAACGATTGGAATAGACAAGGGCCTAGTAACATAGAAAATCACGAAAGACAAGTTTTTTTTAATCTGGAATTCTAAGGTGAAAAATGTTTACATTCCGGTTCTGAATCTCTGGTAAGCGTAACGTAACAATTTTTACTAGGGCCCCATTCAATATTTCTGTCACGGGCCCCCGATGGTATAGTTACGCCACTGCCTGTGTATCATACGTACAACATTATGTCTAAATCGGTTAGCTACATGTTAAGTTATGCCTATATTTAGCTTAAAATTATTTTAGTCACAACTTATTAAATACTTATTTATGTGACAAGGAAAATGATTAAATTTAGGTATGAGGAAAACTGTCAATCTTATTTAATTAATGCATTTGCATGCGTCAATAGCCATACCTGGTATATTGAAGTAAAACTCGTTTGTTTTTGTGTTTGATAGGTTATTTAAATAAAAAATAAATGCAATAAAAACTTCCTCCATTTAAAGTCGGTTAATAAAGGCAAGATTCCTGTAAAGCGTGAAAGGGTGACATAATTTGATTGGAATTATTTTTATTAAACTATCGCTAGATTTTCATTTTCATCGCTAATTTTTATTTTAAGCTAGGTAATAAAATTCATAGACGCTTAAGTTCGGCCTGAAATCAACTTTTGTGACTAACAGTCCGACAATTTTTATCAAGTAAATTATTTTCATCTTTAAGTAAATGACTTTTTGTCTCACTGGGTGGCGCCACTGTAAAGTAAGGTCTGTCAAAGTTTGTTGTCTGACATTGATTTATCCTAGCCATTTAGATTATAAGTTTTTATAGAGGCACAGTTGTTTAGGGCGTTGTGAACTAAAATATTTTTAAACAAAAATGATTAATAAGTAGGGATTTTTGTTCCATTTTTAAGTGGGACATTAATACATCCGTCTCTCTTGCTCTCATTCGAGCCTAATGCACAAGTTCGTTCTTTGTCGCTTGTTAAAAGTTTGTCTTCAGAACGCCCTAAAGATCTGCGCCCCTATAGATACTTATAAATTCCATGATCGCCTAGCCAACCCGCAAATAGTGACATATGAGATTTCAGAGATTTCACGCTACACAAACAACCCCAGCAGAGAATTCAAACGCGATAGCTCTCATTAGTTGACATGACACCTACTTATATATAGTATCTAAATAATATAATTATGTTAATGAACTTTACTTTAAAGCAACAGCTGATAAAGAAACCAGGTTTTATTCCATACACATTATAAGCTAAAACTAGGGCAATCTTAGTATCAGTACGGGTATGTAGTTAGTTCCATGTAAAGAAAACACGAGTATCTTTTGTTTTAAACGTAATATTATGAAGGGAAGCGTAAGCAGTAATTCTATTATTAGATAATAATGAAGATACGTGGAAGTGAATAATAATGATGTACGATCATAAACAAGTCAATCGAAATGTATCGATACGAGAGATCGTTGCTCCCGAACGCCCTTCGACCCTCCACACCAGATACAATACCATCTTCGAAATATCGGAACTTTTGATATCTCCCTTGCCCTTTACGACCTATTTATAACAATGTAACAATTTTATCAGCCCAATAAATTAACAAGATAAAAATGATGTAAACATGTTAAAAAGCTCTGCCGCTTATCAGTTTTCAGGAATCGTAACTTCACTCATCGATTAAGGAATATCTGCAACGCGTACAGAATATAATAAAAACGTGTTTTGTATTGATTGTCTCGTATTTGGTCGTCGATAACTTATCGGGAATATTTACTCATCCAAATTTGTTTAGTGGGTTTAGGCGCGAGGGTTTGCGACTTGCGTTGTGATTGCGATTATCGTTGTCGCGACGAACTTTTAGTATGCGAAGTGCGTGCGCTGTCGTCGCCGCCTGACGCCAGGCGCAGTCGCCCGCGCCGCCCGACCGGCACATGATCGCGAACCGACTCCCTGTCACAATTCTCTGAGGGCTCTTAGTGTTAATTTCGTGCGCTTTCTAGTGCTCGCCTGCAGTTCAGTGCAATGACAGGCGCTTAACTTGAAACAGTTGAAACTACTTGAAACTGTCGGACTAACGTTTCTCGCTCGATATGGAGGAAAATCAAGTAGAAACAATGCCTGATACAAGTGAGTTGTTTTAATTTTAATTAAAATTTTTTTGTGAAATATTTTGAAGTTTGACAGTTTTGATGACGGTTATTTCAATTATGATTGTTTGTTTATTTATTGTGGCATTAATTGAACGGAAACGATTCATCAAAACGTTGATTCAGTGAGCATTATCTAAGTAAGAGTCACGCATCCGGAGCAATAACGAATACGTACTGATTCCCAATCAATATTATATCTATCTACCCGATTCGTAAGCCGATTAGTGAACTATTCAAATATCATAAGCTCCCTTTATTGAATATTCTACCTACCTGCCTATAGACATGATTACAGTGTTCAGTATTAATTGCTCATTACTGAAGATTAATTAGGAACCGGCGCAAAGGCATGCCTGTATAACAGTAGATAATAATTACCTATATAGATATCATTTTAATTAAAGTCAGTTACTGGACTCTTAGCTATTACT
Organism: Hypena proboscidalis; assembly: GCA_905147285.1. NCBI lineage: Eukaryota > Metazoa > Arthropoda > Insecta > Lepidoptera > Erebidae > Hypena > Hypena proboscidalis. The sequence continues at coordinate 9,115,805 of LR990132.1, forward strand.
TTTTCTTTAAAAAATTATTACAGCCGACGGAGGCCGGCTCAACTTTTTATTTTCACAATTCTTAATTTGATGTCGCTACTCCTTTCGGCTAAAAAGAAAACTCTGAAAGCTTTGCGGTAGAGAGTTATTACTTCACTGCTTTTAAATTAAAGCCGGCTGTAATACTTTTGTAATTTGTTTTTATTACACGAGAAATCTTTTATTTTATTTTATTAGTCATACGACTACCTACACTTATAGCATAGCAACGTACTCAGGTCCTAATACACCTAGATAATAAGCCATTGTGTTTGCTGTAGACGGATTCAGCGGCCTTCACTTTACTAAACTCAGAACGTCACACTTTGTCATTCGAAAATGTCCAGCTCCATCCAAAATCAATGTCAAAGAAACACCGTACCATATAACCAAATTAGATACACCGTTGCCATGCAGAAGTTTACCCGATTTTGAACTTTATTCTTATCTAAATAAGAAGGAAACTGTGGGATCGATGAGTTTCAGAATTGGTAGGCTGCACATTAAATATGCAGGGTGGCATGTATGGCTGAATAAACATAGTGTAATTTACATGCATCGAAGCAACTCCCGTAATGTACTCGCATTGGGAATGTAAATGCGTAAACGTCTTGTATAAGTTGTGTGTATCGTGGACAGGATCGCTGCGGCTCCCACAGATTGTGTTAACTGATGCACAGGCGACGAACAATTGTGTAGAGACAAAAGATGTTAAATAGATCCTTGTTTACGCCGTCTTACATTTAAAACAAAAGAAATCAACTCTAAAGCATACCTTCCCAATTTTTTAAACGTTCCAAATTTCTTACAAAACGAAATTGAATAAAGAGCTTTTATTTAGGAGTGAATTTGGAACATCTTGTGATACTTTTAGGTAAAAGTATTACTATATTGTCGATTTTGTTGCGTCTATCTAGTTATTTGGGTTCGAAACTCCGCGAAGAATGTTCGTGTTATCAATACTGTGTTTTGTAGATGTATTCGTCTTCTTTTGTCTCACAAGCTGTTGTCACGTTATCACTTATCACCGTGGGTATTGAATTATAACTTTGTTTATGATGTGTGTAGACGTCGCCGCCCGTATCGTGACACGACTTAAGAGACGACACTGCCTTATCAAGTTATCACCCGCGACCGTATACAAGGCTACAATTAGTTAATTATACGAGGAAATCACCTAATTTTATGTAGAGGCATACACATAATAATTATGTTTAATCGTTCTAGAATTGTCGTTGATGATAGAACTAACAATCAAACGTCTTAAAATTTCTGTCATCATTAGACAAACATCAAGTTCTGCGAATCTCAATAAGATAATACAATGGTCCATTCAAAACTTCTCGTGTAAACCCAAAACTCGCTGAGGGCCGAAGGGAACTGCTATTTATCCAATTTTTTAATGACTCAGTTGCCGGAATTAGTTATTTAAGGCAACAGATGTCCAGGGACGGGCCGCACCGCAGGGCACCAAGCTTAATGATATGAGTAGTATGAGTCAACCATATAAATTCCAGATATAAAATGTGCCTTATTATAATTAAACCAGAAGACATGATTTAGGACCGAAGACTTCACAGGAGTCACAGAAAAAATAAATTTATTTATAAAATCATGAATCACAAGTAAGTCAGCAGTATCTCGCCATTTCTCACTCAATTGTTAAGTATTAGCCGCTTTTTGCAAACAATAATATCCTGTAATAACTAGGTTATGAATCTCCATCAAAATATACACGAAGTGATTATACAAACGCAACACAAGTTTTTATAGGATGTAACCGTCTGGGTTTTGTAATAGTATGGATTACTCACACAATTTCAAAGAAAACCACCTACTTGCGATCTGCACATGTTGGATTATTTCATTAATTGTGATCTCATTGTAGGCTGTTGGAAATCTTAGACAGTTTCCCTGCAATACTTGGAAACGTCTTATAACAACATGAATAGGCATCGTCGGCCCACGTCCACTCCAGCCGAGTATAATGAATGCCCTATTTACCAACAATGTACGAGGACAGATGAACAATATTATCAAAGAACTACGCCGACTTCGCGTCCTAATATTTTTCTAACAATAGAAGTAAATAAGCTAGGGATAAAGATAAATTAGTAAAATAAACGTCTTCACTTTATTTATGTGGGTGATTAGGAACAGTAATTACAGTTTTATGTCTTACCTAAATTATGTGCTTTCTACGTAAGAGCGCGTGCAAAACCCTACCCGAGTTAAGAAGAGAATACATCAAAAAGCTACCTGTCGGTTAGGAGCCGTTATGGAGCTACAATATTTCAGCCGAACATCAAAGACGTCCGCCGGGCAATGAACTGAAAACTGAAAGCGGTGGAACAGTGAGCACAGCCGACTGTGCCCCAAATGCACAGATATGTACCTGTTTTGTTCCACTTTACAACTTGCGTAACATCCATTCTGAAGCTGTAAAAATAGAGCTTTAAGTGTAACCTGACATCACGCCAAAAGGATTCTGTTCAGCCAAGAGCTTAAAGCTACTTGAGTAAATTCAGAGATAAATTTTAAAAGCAATAAAGTACTTACGTCTGTAGAGGTTTTACTGAAAGCTTAAGACAATTTGTGCTTACAAAAGTACGAGTATCTGCTCTCAAACAGATGGGCTTTTACAAGCGACTTCCCCTCTGTAAAATCAGACAACTTATCTAGATTGACCATTCCTTGAATTAAACAGATTTTATCGTAAGTCTTTGTTTTATAACATGACCGAGATAGGCATCTGACGAAGGTATTTCCATTAAATAAGTCAAAGGGAAAATGCCGTTCTAATTTGAAACTTGAAGTGTTTCCGTTCAACTTGAACAGAAAATAGAGGTGCTCGCATAGCAACATAACTGCATATGCGAGAGTATTCAGCCCTCGTGTGCCACCCGCTGCATTTAATCGGCTATAGTTATTCCGGGCGACGCTGATAGACGTTTGTCTATTTAGGAAACGGATATTACATTTAGTCGGGTCTTCATTTGGCGGCAGAGGTAGAGGGATTGTATAAAACCGTACGAGTTTCCGGCGCGCGCGCGGTGCATAGCATATTTTGTAAGCAGGCGGTGTGTATGCGTGCCACTGTATGCAATAAAAATTTTAACAGCGAACATACGTTTTCATTCAAGCGAGCTGAGAAAGGAAGAAATGTGTTTTTAGGACAGCGTTGACTGGTTTAACACTTTTCAACACAATTGACCTGTATTGTGTAATGCGTAAATATTAATGTTTTCTTGTAGGTATGTACTTGCCTAATTGTTATGCGATGTTCCAGGCCTAACACTCAGAGATATATCTTGCATGAAGCTGTCTGTAATCAGGAGTTCAGGCTTACTGTACTTAGTTTATCGTCTCTTAAATGCATTACACTCATTAATCAATATAGGCTGATTGATTTCAAGTGTATTTACAATTAAACTAAGGACAAAACACTTAACATTAATTAAAATTACATGCACAATTAAGACTTTATGCTCAAGTTTTTCAGTTTTTTTTTTATATTAAGGCTATGACTAATAAATATTAATGTTTTCTTGTACTTGCCTAATTGTTATGCGATGTTCCAGGCCTAATACTCAGAGATAAATCTCGCATAAAGCTGTCTGTAATCAGGAGTTCAGGCTTACTGTACTTAGTTTATCGTCTCTTAAATGCATTACACTCATTAATCAATATAGGCTGATTGATTTCAAGTGTATTTACAATTAAACTAAGGACAAAACACTTAACATTAATTAAAATTACATGCACAATTAAGACGTTATGCTTAAGTTTTCCAGTTTTTTGGCTATGACTAATGCTGTTGAAGCGACATAATTATAAAAATAATGTCAAATTTGTGAGTAAGCTTCTTTAAAAAGATTCACATGTGTAGAGGGGTTTATGTATAGTCCGACGCGGTTTGAACTTCGGTCCAGCCAATGACCCCCCATCCGATACAAGTGAACGACATCGTTCATGCCTTGATTATCCCTTGACAACACTTCCTTTCAATGTTAGGTATTAAATTTGAGTCGCTACGAAGGCTTATTGATGTCGACAAGACGAATTGTAGATATATCTATAGTTGTATCGTTGCGTATAACACGCTTTGTGTGGACATCATTGTAAATTTCGACACACAATGTCTGTTCGGATACGGAATATTGATAAGGTAACAAAAGGAAATAATAGTAATGGTGAATCTAATGGATATCAGAAAAGTGTTGTGGTTAATCAATAAACTCATTGTGAACTTAAATTACTGATTTGTTTTTATATTGTCTAAAAAAGTGCATTGTCTACAAAGCCATTGGTAATATAATAATAGTAAATTTACAAGACAATTAATAATAACAGACGACGTAGAGTTCGTGGACAGTCACAGAATGGGCAAGCAATTCGGTAGAGTTCAAACTAATCATAGAACCTGTAGGTACAGTGCATATTATTATGTAAACATAAACATAGATTAAAATGTAACAAATAGTGACGGGCGCAGCTAACTCTACCAAATTGCTTTTGAACCTAAGAATAAGTAGAAAAGAGAAACTTGTAAAAAGAATGCTCTACGCATATAAAACCTAGAGACTATAAGAAATCCAAAGGCATTGATTTCTCTACATACATTGAGGTGCAGTCGCAAAAATACATTCGTGTCTAAAATAGGCAATTATAATCATCAATGAGAATTTACGTCAAAAGAAAAAAAAAGTATAAAATCGATTAGTTTAACTTCCTCGATGGTCTGATGGTTAGCGTATGTGCCTCCCATTGCGTGTTTACAAGTTTAATTGTCGGGTTAAATTTTATTAGTGAACTTCCCGTCAGGCAATTCCCAATAGCAGCACGGAGATGGAATTGTGCCCGGTTGATGGCGATAGGCTCACCCCCATCCCATGGTACTTAACAACATAACAGGTGAAATGTGGGTGTTGTACACCTCTGCTATACCCTTCTGATCGTTTAGATTCTCGCTAGACGTTTCAGCTGTTTTATAGTGGCCGTAGTCTGTAGGAAACTGGATCAACATAAAAGTTAATGCAAAATCCATTACTTATATTATATAAATCTCAGTACTACTAACTAGTACTTAGTACTAAAGTATAGTAACTAATTAAGTGGTCTCTTTGTTTCAGAGATGGAAGATATAGCGATACTGTGGAGCTCCGGTTCGCCGGAGAGTGCACTGTGGTCTGACTACTTGGTCGCCAGCTTTGATAAGATTATGTCTCAGAGAGCCAGACACCACTATAGGTATATAGCCCACTATATCATATTGCATGCTCAATGACGCACTTTGTCTGATAGACACCGATATACATTTTATATATTCTAGTATGGGGCATGTGCTTTTAAAAGGATTGTCTATTTCGATTCTGTAGAGGATGATGTTTCTTTGTTCTTAAATCTAAAACCACTCATGACACGTGCTTAGTGGGTAAATACAAAAATGAATTAGCAGACATATCATTTAAAAAATGACTGATTATGAATTGAAAGAGCGCTATTAAAATATTCTGAAAACTGAAACTTTATGTACTGAAATTGAATTTGTACGTAGCAAACATGACATCAACGGTGTGTTTTGTTGTTTAATTGGTAGCAACTATACCTGTCTAAAATTGATCCTCACCATGATTTTAGATTCTTTTGATAAATACGATTTCAGGTTGCTGCAATGTTAGTACTAGAGTCGAATTCATTCGTTTTGGAGCTCATTATCTGTTTTAAAAAATCAAAACTTTCAATGATTATATTTTGATATTAATTCGTGTCTTTATTACAGAGTAACCCCAATAATAGCCGAAGAGCTTTTAGCATCAGACTCGCAAGAGAAAATGGACAAGTTAACGAAGGCACAGTTACAGATTGTGATCCTATGCCCAAATCTGTTGGAGAAGATGACAGACTTGAAGAAAGACCTGAACTGCGAGAATCTGTTCAAATTAGACAAGGTGTTAGTCATGTTGCTTGGCGTCGAGAAGAGTCAAGTTGTTGCCAGTACTAGTGAAGGTAAACAGACAATATTTTTAGAGAATTACCATCACACTTTATATCGACTCAAAATGTGTTAAGGTCCTAAAAAAAATTTGAATACATATTGAGATGATGGCTGATAGAAAATCTGAAAAAAAAAAAAATAGGATAGAAGACTGGAGAGTTCTTACGCTGAACTGGAGTTCAAGGCAAGAATGTGATTGATAACTACAGCAATACGAGTAGACCAACTTACTAGTTGTTCAGTAAGAACTTGAAATCGAATAAAATAATTTGTTACAATTGTTTTTTTCTTAAATGCGAAAAAAAAGGAGCGGGGTGGGGTAAGCAAAAGTTTTGTTGGAGTGCTGTGCAGTGATGCCAGATTGGGGGGATTTCCCCCAAATTTGGGGGTTTTTTTAAATGATGGGGGGATAATTGGGGGGCAAATATTTTTGGGGGGACGCTTGGAGGGAAAAATTTGAGTTTGATGGGATTTGGGGATTTTTACTACCAAAATTACAGCTTGGCAAAAAAAGTTTAGAAATTAATTGGATCGCCCTACCCTATCTTCTTCGTATGGCTACCCTATGACAATTCAACCAATCAGCTGCACAATCCAATTTAACATCCGACATCTGGTGGCTGAGTTGCCACTAGTTTCCAATGCCAACTAACCACAGATTAAATGTCATTATTCTGAGCAACGAACTACCAACGAAGGCTAGGGATGTGATTAAGTTATTCGCACCACCTCCATCTAAATTACGTTTCATTCGATTTGGAATTTGTGCGTAGCTTAAGATTGAATGTGTATTGGATCAAATAAAGAATGAAGACTGACAGGACTTGCGACTTATCAACTCGAAATGGCATCAATAGTTAAAAATAAGTAATTGCCACTTGATTATTAGCTTATGTAAGTTACTAATAATTTTATTGTAGTTATAATAAGCGAATAAAGACTAATCGATAAACGTGAAGCAACTTGAGCGTTGAGACCGAATCCAGACATTCCGTAACGAAAATAACCTAACACTCCCCACTCCGACCGGCACAGCGGTGATACTTTTTAGTTTTGCCATCTATCGATGAATAGCAGAACTTTTAATGACTTTTTTGAAATATCACGCTTGTCTCTTTAGTTCAGCAACTCGCTTCTAGGTGGCATTGGTTGTATCGGCGTTAATAAATAAATAATTATAATTGCATAAGTTGATAAAAAATGCTATGCAATAGCTTTACCGCGGCAGTCCCCGAGTGCCACACGTTTTTTTTAATTATTATAACGATTAAATAAAATATAAGTAGTGGGACATAAACTGTATATGTATATATACAGGTCCCACTTGAATATTAATGTTGTGCCTTGAATATTAATATAAGATTTAAACCAACCGTACAGTGCATATTTTATTTCACACCTAGTCCTACTTTTGTGGATTGTTGATGTTAATGGTATCTAGTTACCACTCGTCATTCGGTGGACTACACGCCTGTTTGCTACATACGTCGTATAAAGTCAAAAAGTGCCTACTTACATACTACATATCTTTGCATTATTACCTACTTACTAAATATATAAAATTAGGTAGGTGCGTATGTAAAATATAATAAAATAACACAATGTCTATTATTTTAATATAGTTACTCAAATTATAAAATATGTGTTCGGTAGCTATCATAGAAATCTTAATAACTAGTCAACAGAAATGCTATCGACTATCTTTTAACACTGGGACGCATGTCGCCGGTTTTCAAATACCACTTTTTGTATTCCTGCAAACAAAATTATTCTTTTTGGCGATGACATTAAGACGACAATTCCTCAACTCGCACTTGTGTTCGATTAGACAAATGCGCTTGTATTCCTGCAAACAAAATTATTCTTTTTGCGATGACATTAAGACGACAATTCCTCAACTCGCACTTGTGTTTGACTAGACAGATGCGCGGCGACAAGGTCACGCGTCTTTGACATTTCTATTGCCTTATTATTAAGATTTCTATGGTAGCTATACATTATTTCGTCTTCCAATAAAATCCTATTGAATGTGTGCGCGAGCTGTTAGTCGGCGGTCATCTTGTCAAATGTTTACGCCAAGGTCATTTGACCTTGCGTGGAGAATTCGATTCCCTCAAATTTGTTTACGTTTTCCCTGTCTAAAATTTTAATATTTTATTGAGATTTCGGTGTATTTTTATAATAAAGAGCATATCATGTAGTTTAAAGTATAGAATAATCAATTCCAGTAATTTGCATAGTGTTTTGTATACCTCGAAGTAAAAACAAAATATTGTATTTTTTTTGCTTAAAAAACTTTAACTTTGAGGTTTATTTTCTGTAGTTAGCATTAATTTAGGCAATCGAGTTAATATTAAATTAAATTTTGCATTCCTTCAGCTTTCCGAGAGTATTTTTTAATCGTGTGTTGCTACAGTAGTTTCTGATTATTTAATGTTTTTGTCGACAAGGAATGGCGCCTAGACTCGTGGAGGGGGCGCGCGCGCGCGTGTTTGACGCAACAAGTGATAAAATATTATTTTAAAATTTTTGGGGGATTTTTTCTTCAAAACCTGAATTTTGGGGGGATTTCGGCGAAGTTTTGGGGAGAACGCGAGACGACCATCTGGCAACACTGGTGCTGTGATTGGCGATTGTTTAGTGGTGTATGCGTGTGCGTAAGAGAGGTACGTATGTGAGTATGCGTGTAAAGTGTCGATGAATGCGTTTAGTTATTGATTGAGGAGTTTTTTGAAAGCGGTGTGAACACAACCGACCCATAAATGATTTCGAATTGCTTACACATTCTCCGAAATGATGAATAAATGATAAATGATCTCTGATTTTTTTTCTCAGACTACCCAACAATAGACCAGTGGCAGATGATGTGCGTCAGGGAGAAGGACACATCTTTCGTGGACACATTCCTCACAGCTGCTGTCGGAATACTTCGAACCAAAGACTGCAAAGACACTGCCACCGATAGAACCAGTTTCTCTATCGTTCCAAAGAAAGTTAAAATCGTAAGTTCATAACACTTAAAAAAATAAAAAATTATATCACTGAAATGTCAAAGACTCAGAGATAAATTCATACGATTCATCCTTCTTCTTCTTCATTTTTCATTCGAGTTGACGGCAAAGTCAAATTTTATTAGCCCATTAAGTGGCTACCTGAACAGCACTTTCGTCCGCGTTCATAATCATTACCATTCATTCTGAAACAAATTTAAAAAAATCTGAAAATTGTATCTGATATTTAAATATCCCGTAATTTGTATAATAAGTATAATCACACATAATTTTATACCGATAATATTCATCATAAGCTTTCATGAACATGAACAACATACAAAGTAATAAAATTGTAGGAATTTACTTATTAGAAATTCGTAACTTCATTTTCGCGAAAGCTCTAACACAAATACTTAATTAAATACCAGCGAAGAGACAGTTATCTACATGCCCACGCAGAAACAAAGAGAGCTATGATTAAACGTCATAATTATCATCCTAAATTAAGCGATCCTCATCTTTAACCCAACGGCGTAAGATATCGATTCGCAGGATAGCTTTTCTGTTACACAACACTGAGGTCTGTTTTGTGAAACGAATCGTGAGTTCATTAAGGCGACGATAAGAACAAGCGTCCAAATCTATGCGAGCGACTCGCGCTTTGCCAAGTATAGTTTTTTTTTAATCATTATTATTATAATAAAAAAAATTAAGTGTTTAAACTTCGAAAACAAATTGTGCGCACAATTTGCTGTGCACAATTTTAAGACCATGTGTCATCATCGTCATCTTCCAAGACTTTTCCCAATTACATTGGGGTCGAACTGATTATCAGTATTTTACGTGGAGCGACTGCCATCAGACCTCCACAACTCAATACGAGGTAATACGATACTCTTTGTTAGACTAGTTGTCAGACTTTCTTGCCTCAGACTACCCGTAATGACTGCCAGATATGTTCAATTGGCAACCGGGACCGACGGCTTAACGAGCTATCCGAGGCACGGCAGAAAACTCGTTATGTTAAAGATGGTTACCCATTCACGGCCAACCGCGGTTAGCGTTGCTTAACCTGCAAGATCGATCGGCCCGCGCGACTTCGACTAAGCCACGAGCTCCTCCATTATAAGACCATGTGCTTAATCTAGAATATGGTTAAAGCTAGCATAGTTACACCAATATGGTTTTTGAAAATCGAACGAATCGAAGAACAGAGATTATCGATTATGAATTTACCAGTTTTTAAAATAACAGCGCCTTAATGTGTTTTTACTTTTGTTCTCAGGGTCAAAGTCGAGTGATAGCACTCCTCAACGATCCCATTAGAGATGAAGACAGCATTAAGATAATGGTCGACAAGAAAGGAGAGGTCATTCATATCAACAGCTTTAAGAAAAGGAATCCTTACACCTTGCAATTTGATATTCCAGGTAAAGAATATTATTAAGATGTTTTTACGAGCTTGGAGATCATTAAGTACATTATGGTCGATTAATTTACTATATTTTCCTTTTGATGCCATGACATTGTTATAACACAAACTCTGACATTGAAGAGTTTGTGTTTAAAAGCCTGAGACTATACTCTGGGCAAATCCAATAAAACATCTATCACAAACTAATCTTCATAGTTAGATGTCTGTGATGTGACTTAAATTCTAGCATTATTTTACAGAATCCTGTCTCGAAGTATCCATGCTAGTTTGGGTTCGCGTCAGCAAGAATGGTCAGTCATTAGGAAGAAGACAAATTAAATGCGAAAGCCGTTTGAGAGAACTCGACCAGCTGCTGAGAGCATCAGATCATCCTCTAGAATTCATGTGCCAAGTAAGTATCGATCTTATCATTTAAAAAATACCGTTTGATTTTCTTTGTCACTAATAGACTTTTTAATTTGTAGACGCTGGGTTTCAAGACTACCAGCAAGGAACAACTGGATAGTTGGATGTTGAGCGCGTTTCAAAAGAATATACCTCCACATTTCAATCTGTTGGCTTCTACCGAGCAGTTCAATCCAAAAGCTGATATGTCTAGTAAGTTATGTTTTCACATCTAAAAATAACAAAAGAAGAACTAACTTAAGTAAGCTCTTCCTAACTTTTTTAATTGGTATTTCTAGGTGGTGAAGAATACCCAACCTTATTGCACTGGGCAGCCCGCTTTGGTCTAGAAAGGCTATGCTGGCAGCTCTTGGAATGCCCTGGAGGTGGCGCTGCAGTAGCTCTACGCAATGTCCGTCAAAGAACTCCTGCTGATCTTGCCAGGGATCACAAGCACTGCACACTGGCTGATGTATTAGCTGACCATCTTGTAAGTACCCATCAAGGTTGAAGCTACGCATAGGGAAGGACTTCGCATCTTATATCATAATATGTCTAACTCAACTTCTATAATTTTGTTCACAGAAAATTAACGAGTTCTCCAACATGTACTACTATCTCAAAAACATATCAGACAACGACAAAGAAGAAAATCACGAGGATACCAAACACGAGGAGCTACGGATCGTAGAAACCTGTGACACTGTGGACTCTCCAACACGTGATAAACGAACTGACACAACTGACCCATTCAGCGAAGCTTGCACACAAAACCTAGAGAAAAACATCGAGACTACCGAAAAGAAACAGCGACCTAATTTAAGACTTCCTAAAATCAAAGAACAGTTTTACCAAAACGAATTCCCTCTACACGATAATACGGCTGACCGAATTCAACAAGCGCTCGAACACGATTACTTGGTTCAACCTTCCAATATCAAAGTCGAAAGCCCGAAATTCAGACCAACTAACCTCTACGCAAATAGCTCACGTTTGATGCCACAACAGACTGATATTTTCTTATATTCACCCACCGAAGAACTAAAGAGTTTTACCATTGACACTCCTACTAGTGATATAAGCCAAATAAATCTAAATACCAAAGATATTCGTAATAGTGGTAGTGTTAAATCAGGACATGAAATTTGCCCACGAAATGGCCAAGAAGAATTAGTAGAAATAATAAATGACTTTAAAAACAATGTTTTTACGATATCCGAAGTAGAAAAATTAGTAATGGAATGGAAAAACAGAAATGAGACTCAACAGTCGCTGAAAGAGAAACAAGAACAGCTTAACAAGATGAGGGACGAATATGATAGAATACAACAAAAAATTAAGGATAACATGAAGAGGCCGACGCCTTTCGAGAGAGTAAAGAAAATGTTCTCGAAGAACAAAAACAAACGTAAGTTCTGAAAAAAAAAATGTATATATATATTATTATATATTTTTTTTGCGCAATTTAAAAAGTTTATTGTTTCATTCAGCTAACAGTAACTTATCCGATTCTTCCAGATCACAACCACGATAACAACAATGGAACTATTGAAAAAAGAAATGGCAACACAAGACCGAACAGCAGCCTGAGTGAAAGTAAGTAAAGCATTCTTATAGAAAAAATCAAGAACCTACACAAATCTGAATAACATTAACGGAAAGTTTCTAACTGTTTGCTTTTTTAGGTTCATCTTCATCAGGAAGACTGAGTACAGTGAGCGGGGGCAGTGTTGCTGAAACCAACAGTGTTCAATCTGAAATCGACGACAAAGCCAGGTCTATAGTAAGTATTCATTCAAACATTGGCCTCTGAAATTACAGACAAAACATATAGAATGTAAATGTACCTACTAACATATTGATTTTTTTACAGATTTCATCTAGCACTCTGACAATGCACTCAGCGTGTGACGGTGAAAATCGTATGGACGACTATTTGATCCCTCCTCCACCTCGTCCACTCAACGGTGGATGCCCACAATTTACCACATTTGGACATCCTAAAAATGACCACAGGTAAACCTTTTTACCTTATAGTGACAATTAAAACTGAAATAGGTCAAAAGATTGGACCCAACGGTCGTAAACTCGTTATTTACTAATTTCCGTGTGGTGTAGTGGTTTAAGCGGTCGCCTTGCCGTTCTCCACTGCACTGGTGTTGTGGGTTCGATCCCCACATGGGAAAAATATTTGTGTAATTCGCAAAGATTTGTTCTGAGACTGGGTGTGTGTGTGAGTGAATGTGTGTATTTGGCCTTGTCATTGGGACCATTGGATAGTGTAATTGCTTCTGGCGTTCTATCTAATGTAAACAATCCAAATTTATCTTTATCTTCCTACATTTCAGAAACCAGCACATGGCAACCATCGTAGAGCGTGAGACTTCAGCGTCTCGTGAAGCTCTGGACAGAGACGCGGACATCCACAACGGGACACATTTACGACTGAACTTTGGACCGCGCGACAGGTCCAGCACTGGTCGATGCGACGACCGAGACGGTGCCCACATGTACATGAACATATCTGCCACTCATACGTAATTTAAAAATCACTTTAAAATTATTATCTTAGCTTAATTTCTATAAAACATGCGACCAGCTGTCGTGTACAGTGTTTAAGTGTGTCGAACAAACGCATAACAACAACGAAAGATGTTGACATTCAAAAATAGACGTGACTATTTTTTCGTGGGTGTTGCGTAAATATACGCATGATATTTAGACGTAGACTATTGTAGACTGTGCCAAATAATATAATCTTAAAATCGTTTTATACGAGAGAAAGACGTAATCATTATCTTACGGAGAAGTACACAGAATTGAACATTGAAATGTAATCACATATATTCCGACATCAGCACCCTAATATGATTTTCCATAAAATTATTGAAGACTGAAAACATGCATGTAAATATTGTATATATTTGTTTAACAATTTGTATGTTATTTTTATTTATTGTCATCGACCTTTAATATAGATACGTAAAATTTAAATAGTACAAATATATTCTTTTTAGCATAATCTGTCAAAATTAAGTTATTGTTATAAGCATTTAATATACTTTAGAATAAATAAACTAGGAAATCTTGGTATATAATAGTCTGCTTGTTTCCATATTTTTATTAATACTTTTGTATTAATTCATCTCCAAGATGCATTTATTGAATCTATGTATACCTACTGTGTATTGTGGAAATAAATTCTAAATGCTATAAAATGTTTTTCATTTTCTCCAAGTCTATACACATTCTGCAACCTAAAGAGAATTACCCCAAAGAACCAAAAGGTGATTCCATGAAAATGATTTTACACATGAAAGTTGATGTTGCATATGAAGCCTACATGTTACGAGAACATCTGGTATCATTGAACAAGATTAATAATAAAACGTTTATGTAGACATGAGCTCAATAAGAATAGGTACGAATTACAGGTTTTCTAGCAATAAACGAGCTGATTCACGTGAAAAGATTAGGGATAGCCCGACTAATACGCGATACAATTGATGGTTCTTAATCACGCTATGAGTCAAGCTGTTTTGGCAACACTCAACAATACTCAGAGCAAACAATCTCTATTTTAAGACTAATAATGTGATTTCTCTTTTTATTTTTTGGGGCGATATATTAACTTTATTTTAAAGCTCGAATCATGTGATTCGCAGTATTGTGAAGACTAGATTCTGAGATTTTTTAGGCAATAGAAGTCAAAATGCAGTACAGAATACAGCGTTCTTAGGCTAAGATCTCACGAAGCGGATTTCAACCGCGCCTCCATGCGGCTGCCAGCTGAAATGGATGAAAAATCGTGCAGTCCGTGCGTAAACTGCGTCGTGAAAATTGATTTTGTTTTTTGAATTAATATAATATCTACGGAGGCTGTGGTCGTGAGTTATTAGCCTTATTTCTCGATTGGCGGTCCCCGCGCGCACTCCTTTTACGTTAAGCATGGCGCACGGCGCGACCTTATTAAATAAATAAATAAATATTCCACAGCTTACACACAACGGCATCTAGTCCCAAACTAAGCAGAGCTTGTACTATGGGTACTAGAAGAACTGATACTAATACATGTATATTTTTCTTTTGTAAAATACATACTTATTATGCATAGAAACACCCAGACTAAGACAAACCGACGGGGGTTCATGCACACAATGATTTGTCTTAAGCGGGAATCAAACACGCGACCTCGGCGTCGCAGGCACGTACACCACGCACTTCGCCATCCGGTCGTTAAATTATAGTATTCCAAGTGCTTCAACTTTTTTTAAAATTGTTCTCAATTTAAAGAGCATGGCTGCTCAAACAAAGACTTAACAACTCCCTTATAAACCTTTCGCGGGTTCGGTAGTTTCAACTAAGGTCAGCTGATCCCCTTAACCTCCGAAAGTGTCCAACTTTAGAACAACCTTTCCAAGTTTACGGTTCAACTTTACTACAAATTACAGGGTCTTTGAAACTTTAAACACGTTTTAAGTTTAAAAGATATTTTAATTTGGCACCTACTGTTTAAACAATAAGTAAGCCACCAAAAGACAAATATTTAACATTTAGGTATTACATAAAATAAAAAGAACCGCAAATAAATTAAGTGTAAAGTCAAAAATCTTCTGATATTAAAATAAAATAATATGAAATGCTTTTAAAAGACTACATGCAAAATGATGGACGATGAAGACCGTAGTACCGTTTTTAATGAGCGCGGAGTAAATAACAAGTTCGTATTTATACGAAATATAACTAATCTTAGTACATTATATTCTTTCTAGGCCGCTTGACAGACTTACTTTATTATAATTTTATTTTAGAATTAGGTACCGGAGCAAACCATGGTTACGTATGCATGGTGAAAATAATTATTATTTAATTTCTATGATAAGTATGTGACACTGCAAATCTTGTACCTTACTACGAATATTAAATAAGTAACAACTCCGCCATTACAATAATATTGTAATTCTGTTATTTAAAAACCTTCTGCAGGACAGGCCTAGCCTAGTGCAGGAGATTTTTGGCCATTGCCTTTACATTTTTTATTTTATTTATGTAAAAAAAAATCATTTGTTAAATTAGCAAAAGTTCCAAATGTAAAGAATGTGTTAATTTAAATGGTACTGAATAAATATATATATTTTTTTTTTTTTAAATCTCTACGTCATAGTGAAGACTGAGCACACTAGTTATGCATGCATTACAAAAGTTTTCGCTCTGCATACCTAACTGCTTTGCCCTCTGTACATTTTACGGCAGTTTTACTTTAAAAATAAATATAAGACGGTACCCAATTGCCTCTTCATCATACTACATGTATTGCATCTAGTCCTTAAGCCTTAATAAAACATGAAAACAACATAAACTAAATTAATACTCGTTTACAATTTCATTGGTATGACAAAAAGTAACATTTAAAAGAGAAATGCATTTGAATACGCGTTCATTTTATTTTTAATATGACCATAAAACAGTCAAGTAAAGCTTGACTTAATAGTCTAGAAACGGAAACTAATTCATGTCTATTGCCAAAATAATGTCAAAGTAATGACGTTATGTGACAGCAAACCTCACGAATTCCCGCCATTTCGTAAATTTTTAAATAGTTATTTTTTACCATCTTTAGCCATTGTGTTTTAGTTGCTATTACTTACACATAGAATTATTGTCAAAAAACAAACAAATATTGTATACATTATTGTAAAAGATTGTGCAACACCCATCGGAGCACCAGCTGCAGCAAATTTGAATTAAAATCAATCCAAGTACCAACTTGGATTGATTTTAATTCAAATTTCAAAGCTCCGGTGATTCAAATAATTTTAATGCAATAAGTATTATAATTTAAATAGTTAAGTTTTATTTAAATTTTATATATTTTGTATTTTGACGTGTTCAAGCGCCTATTAAGGCCCATGGAAATAAATGATTTGATTTCTTGCAAACGTTGCCAATACCTGCTGTACGAAGATAACAGCGCGGCGGTCCCATTTAAATGAACTCTTTTTTTCTTAACTGTAAGTATTTATTTATTACTACTTATGATATTTGTCTACCTATCAAGAATAAAAACTTCTTGTCAGCCACACTTATAAATATTGTTGACAAAATATATAAATGAACGCGTATTAAAATAAATACACAAGCAAAATATCACAATGTAAAATTATAATACTTATCTTTATTGTTACAAAATGTAAAATATAACCTCTAAAGGTCACTAACAGGAGACACGAGGCACGGACTCAGCGCATTGTATGTAGTGTCGTCGTGACGTCATATATGTCCGTCAATGCTATACATAAACATTTATTTATTTCTCTCATAAAGGGATGTACAATTTAAACATATATTATTTGTAATGCCCGAAGCCCAGCCAGCGCTGACACCGGTCTACTTGTAAATACAAAATAATACCAAAGAGCGCCGTCCACATCCACTCCTCGCCTCTACTGTTAGCGACTAATCTAAGTATATTGCCTTGTATTTTAATAAATAAATCGGAAACATTTTTATTTCATTTATTTCTATTTTTATTTATAATTGGTTACCTATGTCGTGCCACGTGCGACGACGCCTCTTAGGCGGAAGAAATCGCTGTCAAGCTTCAACAATTTGTCAATTTTATTGCACGTACTTCGAGTCCATATATGTATTTAATAATATAACAATTTACAAGTTTCTAGCCAATCTAGCCGCTTATCGAAATGGCAAAAATGTAATATAATATATTCAGTTCGAGTCGATGTACCAAAGTATAAAAAAGTCTCGATATATTATGTTATTGTACATGATGGGTCCAAACTGCTTTATTTTTTTAGATTTAGGGTACTTTCGAATGTGTTAAAGTTTAAATGATTTCTTTTTAAACTTCTTTAAAAGCGCAATCTGACCATGAATAATATAATAACCTCTCAATTTTTTTTTCTAGTATATGACATTATATTTATTAGAGCAGTTGTAGCAATATTAGACCCATTATTGTACATTACAAACATGTAAAGGTGGTTATTTTATTTGAAGCCATAACTAAATCAGATTCACTTATTGAACTTATATATATCTCTCTATTTAACTAGACAAGGATAGTTACAACAATAAAAACATTTGCATTCAATTCCGTCCAATGAGGGCCATCGTTTTTGTATCGTGGCGCCACTGTAAAGTAAGGTCTGTCAAAGTTTGTTGACAGAGATTGATTTATCTCATCCATTGAGATAATACGTTTTTATAAGAGGCGCAGTTCTTAAGGGCGTTTTGAAGACAAACATTTTGGAACTTAAATTATTAGACATTAATCGTCAGTCTCTCTTGCTCTCTTACGTGTCATAAGCACAAGTGCGTTTACATCCACTCGTATAAAAAAATATCTTTAGAAAACCATAAAGTACTGTGCCTCTAGACACTTATAAACTCAATGACCGCATAGCCAACACGCAAATAGTGACATTTAACAGTTACACAAGCACCCCTACAATCCCTACTACGCGATAATCCTCATTCGTCAAAAATACAAAATAAGTCTCTATTTATTTGTGCTTACATTATATTTTTGAATGAACTTTTGTTAGTAAACTAACTTGACAGTACTCAATCAGATTATCATCATCACTGTCTTTTTTATTTAAATAGAAAGAGAGAGAAGAGAATTTAATTTAGTTTCACCCAAACAAAAACAACCACCAATATCTACTACCGCATATCTAAAAACAGTAACTCTCGTGTTACATTGACTTTACACTTTATACTAAATAACTATAAGGTTTCTTTTTCTTTGGTATGATGTGGGTGGCCATTGGCCATTGGATGTGAGGGCGGTGGCCTTGCAATAATGGCCTGGTACATGCCCCACACGGCCAAAGGCCTCATGTAAGCTACAGAGCGATGGTTCCCATTCTCGTAGAGTGCTTCGGGCGTTTCGAAGGAGAGGCCCATTTCGGTCAGTGTTTTGTACATGCCGCCAGCGGTCACGAATGCTTCTTCGTGCATGCCTGAAACAATAATTTTATTTATTTTTTTAATATGGCAGAATATGCTGTAAAAATACTTTTAACTGTTAACCACCATATTCTGGAAAATAAATCGTATTCTATTCTATTCTATGACACACATAAAAAATATTTATCTTACAGACAAAGCAACGATTGATAACATCTACCAGATTACGGAAGGTATCGTATATTTACTGGATAAGATTGTAATAATATCTAATCTAATAACATGTTTCTCTATAAATTATACTCCGCGCGGTATAAGTAATAGGGTAACATTAGTTATAAATAGACTATTATAGATAACACCAAAAATCTTGGCGGTTGTGAAGTTGGCCGCAAATTAGGAGTCACGGATCTGGCATGACGAGTATGGTGAATGTCGATTTGGTCGAATAGCCAACTTCAAAACCTTTCATTGATTATGTCTATACTAATGTTGCACTATTAATTACACCGCGCGAAGAATTTACGCGATTTCTATTACTAATAGTGCCCGCACGACCGGTGGACTAGTGAAAAATACCTCAAGAGCGGAGTGAGACCCTCCTGGCTAGCATTAGCAACAAATAATCTGCCAAAAATAACCAAGCTCAATTACAAAAAATGCACTGAAAAGTAAGAAATACTAGTAATATTCAATGTCTCACTTAATCTGTGAATAACTTAAAAGAATACAGTAAACGGCCTTTAGGTGCCTATTTCTAAATAATTATCCCCGTACTCCTAACCATTGAAGAGTTGTATCTTCCAGCATTAGCTCAGCAACAAGAAATGCTGACTGCTAGATGCAAATATCCGAGAAGCTCGAGGTTATATACGAAAAACAAAATGAACGCCTTTAAAATTGGAGGTTTGCCTTCGATTTCACTAGGATCCCATCATCAGAACGTGACCTTTCAAACAAGAAAATATATTTCACAAATTAGCCTAAAAAATACTATCGAATTCAGAACCTCCTCCTTTTTTTAAGTCGGTTAAAAATTAGTAGTACATACCTTCATATATCATAAGCGCCGCCAGTCCATAAGTGACTCCAACCCAGACCTCCATACTCTGTATGGCAGTAGTGTCGATGTGCCCACGAGCTCCCACCATGTACCCATTAACGGCGCCCATCTTCCCCTCCTTGAATTGTTGTACGTTGTTCGCGAATATGGTGGCCAGAGCCTTCCGCACGTGGGCTTCAGGGAAGATTTGCTCGTTCCACCCTGATGCTCGTAGGAACCTAAAAAACAAAACGACACGTCATGAACATGGTGTTCTATTTATATAATATTAAAGTTGAAAAAATTAAGAATCCAGCAGGACTCGAACCTGCACCCCCTGGGTATACGCCCCAAGTGCTTTGCCAATTCAGCTATGGATTCGTATGCTGCCGGACTCGAAATTTCTCAACTCTTTTTGTGCCAGCCGAAGCCAAACGAACCGAGGTTCGAGTCCTGCTAGATTCTTAATTTTTTTTTTCAACTTTAATATTATATAAATACAAAATAGCATAGCAAAGCTAAAAATTTGCTTTAAATATTACAAGTAATGGTGTTCTATGTTTAATAAGTATGTATTTACAAAAGAAAAGTATATAATGTAGAAATATCAGTTATTCTAGAACCCATAGTACAAGCTCTGCTTATTTTGGGACTAGATGGCGTTGTGAGTAAGTTGTGTGATATTTATTTATTTTATTTATTCTTTGCTTAGCTCAGTAGCAACCTATCTAAGTGATAAGTAAGGTCAAAAATTAAAACCAATTTGGCAAATCGTAATATTCTTCCAGTTTATAGATTATGTAAGTAAGAGTGACATGCCTTGCTTATCTTTGCGGTAAAAGGTATAAGATTGGCGTGGATGAGAGTAGCGCGATTTGAAATATTAGTTTGTCCATATATTTACCAAGACCTTCTCCATAAGACTTGATCTCACGATCTTACGCCATTATAATCTATCTTCAGCCACTCAGGGAGCATCGTAGACAATGGAGTTGAGAGTTGTGCGTATTTGGTCCGACCAACGCATCGGGCTACGGCCTCGCGGTCTTTATCCACTTTGCCAGTAACCACTAATTTACTAATGTTGTCTCCATGCCATTACCAAGACGAGACCTATTATAATTTTGCAAAATCTAACATACAAAGTAAAAACTGCTTACCAATGCCCCGCCAGCTGATCGGCCATCACAACCCGACTATTACACGGCTTAGTATCAAATAGATAATACGATCCATTCCATAGTTTTTCCTCGTAGGAATGCCTTGCCTGTTCTAACAGCTTAGCAAATTCTCTCTCATCTTCTTCATGGCCTAGGATACGCGCCATGGTACATACTGCGCTTACTGAAGCCACCCAAAGACCGCCGCAGTACGCGCTGAAAGAGAAAAGAAGGTTTGAATCATGGTATTAGTCAGTATATTTGTGTTGCTAAGGTTTGAAAATTATTGGTGCGTAGCAGTAGCTTTGTAGAGCGACAGCCAGCACTCACTAAGTGTCAATAGCCAGAAGTTATCGCGCTGCAGGCAAACCTCTGTGATATTTTAGCAACGCATTATGATGTAATTTTTTTAATGATAGCTTTTGCAAATGTTAATTAATAAAAAAAAACTAGACGTACTATAAAAAAAATTCTCTTTTAGTCTCCCTATTGGTTATTTACATTTAGTTACAGCGATTAACGTCAGAAATAGGTAGCGGCGCGATCTCTATTGGCTGGGCACATATTTGACAGGAATCTTTTTGATACTGCGCAACAGTGGCGAAGAGTCCATACAACTCGATTCCCATCGGCTTCCCTTTTCAAAATATGTCAAATAAAGGTCAACGACATTACTAGTTCGTTCCATTGATCACTTACTTCGTATTTCCAACGACGTCAACAATAAACCAGAAATGGCAAAATCATAACCCGAAATGTACCGAGTTATTTCTTTATAAGCCAATAGTTATACATTATTATAGTTATGTCTAATGTTGTGACGCCCGTCTCTTTCATTTCTATTAGATTTGTACTAGTTCCGTCGCGTTTTAACACGCGAAATAACCCGTTGCTTGCCGGCTTACGATAGAGATGGATAATTAGCAGCGCACAGGTGCAAGCGAGATAGAAAACCATTCATTCATTCAAGCCTGAAGATAGTATAATGATTCAAAATAAAAACAAAGTTCGCTGCATAAAACTTTCACCACTGACTTGTAACATTTTATTTGGCAGGATTTTTTATAGGCATAAAATTGACATGGCGGCAAGTGCGTGTGCATTGTGTTAGTGTTGTTAAATTTGTATTTTATTTGTTTTTAGTATTGAAGTGTGTAGTGTGAACCAGGTAAGGTGTATTGTTATTATATTGTATGCAGGGCTGTGGACGACATTTATGGCTTTGATTCATATAGACTGCTGTTTAACCGATTTTTTGTTGTGCAACGAAACTTCGTTTTCAAAACTAATTTTCGAAAATAAAAAACATGTTTTTCAATTAGGCCGTGCCACTCCAAACATGACCATTAATTATAAACGCAGGGATGGTTTTTTTAAACATTTTCATACATCTTTATATGAAAAATATACTTGGATGACAGGGAGTTGTAAATTAAATAAAATGTTTTGTTTTCCATGTTTACTTTTTTCGCAATCGTGTTCTGTTTGGAGTTCTACGGGTTTTGTAGATATCAATAATTTAACTAATTCAGCTAGAAAGCATGTGCAGACTGAAAAACATATTAGAAGTTGTGTATTAGTGCATGAATTTGGTAGTAGTAGAATAGAGACGTTTTTCTCAAATTCTTTTGAGGTACACAATAGAAAAGTTGATCGCAATCGCGAACTACTGAAGCGATTCATTGATACAGTTGTTTTATTAGGAAAACAAGAATTGCCCTTTCGTGGCCATAATGAAAGATCTGATTCAAATAACCGCGGCAACTACATCGAACATTTAATTTACTTAAGCAAGTATGATACTGTCGTAGACGCCCACTTGGAGCAGTGTGCCTCGTCTCAAAATCCAGTGTTTTCAGGTCTTTCCAGTGACATACAGAATGATTTAATTTCTTGTATAGCTTCAGTTATTCGTGACGAGATTAAATCAGAAATTAATACCCGCACACGGCTTAACTCAAAGGCTTTTTTCAAAGCCACCATTATCATACTTGAAATACACTGTAGAGTATCGAATACTCGTATTTAAACATCAGTGCTTTCATGTATAGTAAAGGTGGGGCCTATTTTTCTGCACCATGGATCGAGCGGCATTTGGTGACTGGACTTTTTTGTACTCAGGCTTCCCTTCTGAAAATATCCACCCTTCGCCACTGCTGCGCAAACGTCTATTTAAACAAACAAAATATATAAAACAGAAGGAAAAGAAGACCCACCTAGGTCCAGACATGACCCAAGCATCGAAAGTCTGATCAGGGCAGCCGCCATTCTCGATGAGGCCGTCTCCATCCACATCCCACTTCAGACATTGGCGCAGTAATCGCACAGACGCTGGGTACATGTCGGACAGGTATTTCTTCGCCTCCCATACAGCAACTGCTCGTACTAAAGGTGGATTACATTCTGTTTTCTCGGTCTCAACATCTGGACTCCTGTGGAAAAAAAAAACAATATATTTTTATATTTGATAATAATAAGTAACTTATACTTGTCTATATCAACGGAAATAAAAGTTTAAAATATATAAATAAAAAATTAAGAAACTTTTGTTGCAAGAAAAACTAAAGCAAGAGGGCTTAAAGATGCAATAAAAGATAAAAAAAACATGAAAAACGGCTCGGCAAGACACAAATTATAAAGAGACCCTCGACTAAACATTTATATTTCATAACGTATCTTCTCTACGTTGAATACTATTGATAAAAGGGGTCCAGTATCCTCTCAAACTGCAACTTTACCTGTACAGCAGATCTAATATATCGCCGACGCCGTACGGTTTGGGCGGCGGCGCGACGGGCGTCGTGGCCTCGGAGGGCTGCGGGGAGTCTTCGACCGTCGTGTCTCCGTCATCCACCTGCTCCGTGCTACGCGAGTACAAGTCGTCCTCGGTCCCGTCCCGCACGTCGTCAATGTACGCCATAGAGCGGTACCTTTCGTTGCCGAAGGGCGCCGTGTGTCCCCTCAACAGCCGGTAGTCGCGGATCACTTGTAATATGAACTTGAGGTTCAAGTCCTTCCAGTCGCTCACGTCGTGTATGTTGTAAGCGTTTATGTGGGAGAACGGCGCGTCGTCTGAAATGTTTGAGACAGTCAGCGTCGTCGTTGCACACATAGACGGGTCGGAAAGTTTATGTTCCGTCTCTCTTCTCCCACTTCAACGACGCAATCGAACATAAACTTGCCCGAACCGTGGTGCGATTCTGTAAGGGACACTGTCGATATTGAAATTTTACTGTATCCTTGCCCTCATACAAGTACCGTCGATATTTGTTTGTCAGAAATGCAAATTCCATTTAAGGAATACGCATACGGATCGTGACGATAAAATCACTAACTAACATAAGCTTAAGACCAAAACCGCGAGAATGTGATAGACAGGTCTGTCAAATACCATAGAGTCCGTGTTGCCATACCGTAAATTCATATATTATTATACAATTCACCGTAAGTTTACAGTACAAAAAATATAAAATTGGCTTGAGAGCATACTAATACATGTGTTCTGCTGTTCATCATTATATCTACACTGTAAATAATAATTTATTGATGGACTATCTAGATTAAATAAATTGTTTAACAAACACCTGATTTTTATATGCAGAGATAAAAGAAAATTAAAGGATCTTCCATTTGCTTTTCTATTTTAGATCAAAGTGCTAAGTTCTAACATGGTTATTTATCGCAAGCTTCTAGTTTTGTACTATAACTGCCTTAATCTTAACGTCTCTACTAATTTATACTAATATTATAAAGAAGAGTTTATTTGTTTCGTTGTACGCGCTAATCTCGGGAACCACGAGACCTAATTGAAAACCTTTTTTTATGTTCTGTACGGGACAATGACCGCACATCTCACCGCGTCAGCGAATGCATAATTATTAGTCACTTGAGCCAAGTAAATTTTTTTAAACTCGTGTGTATCAATAAACAATTTAATATAATCGCCAAGGATTTATCATTTATCAAGAACTGTCAGCCGATAGCAACAAGATCGACAGACATTTTGGTCCTTCGAGCCGGATGTTTCTCCTTGAACTTGCTGAATTATCTTATTTCTTGTTTCTCTTAATTCTTGAACCGAAAGCCAGGAGGTAGATTTTCGATCTTGTTTTTTCGTCACAAATCTGTACACCCATGTAAGAACTTTCAGAAGCTTTGGAAAAGAACTGTATCTTTCTATCATCTCCTTGGTAATGCCGTTGTCATCGCCTATTTATTATATTATAATATATATATATATATTATGATAACCAGTTTATTGAAGAAGGCAATGTAACATCAGGCTAAAAGCGACAGGGGCAGAACAGTATTATTTATTGCGGGACAAAGCTAGTTTGAATATATTTTTCGTTACCTGGATCACCAAGGTCGTGGGGAATGGTATCTTTGATCTTGCACTTAACGTTTTTGCCGTCATACAGTGATGTCCTACACTTGTCAGTCTCCACTGCAATGGCATCTCGGAACATGTATTGTAACACAACCTGCAAAAGGTAATGGACTAGATTTACTGAAAGCTCAGCCACTAGATGGCGCTCAGATGATGAGTCGAAATGGGTGCCTCTGATTGGACAAGAATCAAGTTCGGCCACCAGATGTCGCTCAAATGATGAGCATGTCTGTCTATGGAACCATTTGACAGTAATCCTTGTCTATTGTTTAGACGATAACGAAAGGGATCTAACGTATATACATATTTTAAGAATAATAACAATGTTTTTGGTAAAAAAAACGTATGCTTATTTTTCCTTTTTTTTAGATTTAATTGTTGTCATAGTACAGGTTTAGTACGCGTTTAGTTTATGATCATAAGTGAAGCCGCGACCTGCAGAGAAGGTATGTAATTAAAAAGTAGCCAGTGTCCTTTTCCAGGCCTCTTATTTTCATCACAATCGGTCCAGTGGTTCGGCCATGAATGCGTATATGGGCAAACAGAGTTACTTGAGAAATTACAATACTAGAGAGGACATAATAGTTATTAAGATTCTTACTTGTAAATTAGGCCACAGTTGTGCTAGAGCGAAGGAAGCGTAAAAATGGACGTCGTACGTATTATACATTCTATATTCATGGCCTTCCAAATACCCGAACAATCCGAAGTCATGCCTAAAAACACGTAACAAATAACAAGTTGGTACATAACAATTAACAATTTTACTTTAGTATCAAAAATAATATTCGATTTTATTTAAGAAGAACTTTATATCGATTAAAGTGCACCAAAATATTTTTTGTTTAATATTAATTATTCGTTTATACATTTTTTTTAAAGAGTGTGATGAATAATTGTGATAAATAATATTTAATTATAATTGCACTTGTTTCATTTGTAATTCCAGGATTTAGACTAAATTTCTCACAAAAAGTTATTATGGAGTCATAAGCTTGTTTATATTTTCTTTTTTTATTGAGTTTACAGTCATACATAAATAAAGTCAAACTACAAAATATCTTATTCCCAGACCCGATTTATAGTTTTTGGTTGTTTGTTATGACACAGGCTCTTTATTAAAAAGTGCCGTCAATAAAGTATATTCCGAAAAAAAAGGTAATTCATAGGTGTGAGCTGTCAAAAAGATAATAAACGAAAAGGCAAGGTATACTTATGATTCTGTGTTAAAGGTTTTCGTTGCAAACTTAGGCCTGAAGTCTCGAGACGTCGTTATACATCTCTGTACCGAAATAATTGTACCATAATTACCTAGGATCGCTTTCAGGATACTCATCATGCACGTCAAACCATATGGTACCGCCATCGGCTACGAAATAAAGCTCATTCATTAAGGCACTTTTTAACCAGTCTGGTATATTACTGAAACAACATAAATAGGTTGGTTAGACTAAGTTAAGAAAGAAAAAAGAAAGAAACATATTTTTTCGGACATAAATAATAAAAAATACTAATAGAAAATAAAAATAAAACATACAATACTAAACAAAAATTTTGTCAGAAATGGACACCATCTCAGCTATAAAGCCCTGCAGCGCTGATATTCTGATGGCGCCAGAGAGAGGACGAACGGTATCACATTAAAGATAATAATAAACTAAAACTGAAGGACATATCAATAAACATCAATAAATTAAAAAAGAAGGTAAGATCTAAAAAAAAACAAACTAGAATAAAAATAACAATGCAAAACAGAGAAAACAGAAAAAAAATTTAAAAAATAATTAACGGAACGCGATCATGGCGCTCGGACCATAGCGCGAAACGAACGGCCAATGGTGGCGTTTGTATTACAAACAAAAGTGCATTCGAAATCATAGCGCTTTAATTATCATTTGGACCTATGAGCAAGTGATGGAGAGCGCTACGATTGGCGTACACGTCGTTGGCATAAATACGTGTAAATAAATTAATCAAAAAGTACAAAACAGACTTTACAGACAGAAGTTTCACAATTTTACTTATCAGCTACATACATTTTATGGTTTACCTACTTATCTTAAAAAAATATATGATATTTTAAATGCGTACTCACCTATTAGTCAGAATAGGATCCTGCCACTCTGCGAGTAGTTTCTCCCAATTCCTATAATTTCTAAGCGCGTACGCAGCTATGCTGGCACCCGCGATTCCGTCGCTACCGAAGAACTTTGTATAAAATCTGCAATAGAACAATCAGTTTAGGAGTGCTAGATATCTCGTCATTGAACTCGAGAGAGAGGAAACCACCGGCTCGCCTCACCACCAAATAGTAGTGTTTATAGACTGATATGAGTGGAGGTATTTTAAACAATACAGTCTTTAAGGAGTCCGACTACCCAGCTCTTGGCATTAATTATAACCCTGCTACATAGGACCCATGTCTTTATAGTAATAGAAAAAAAGAATACACAAAGAGTTTTGACTCATTTAAGAGATACGAAGTTCTTACCTCCTATGTGGTTTCGCCTCCTTTTTATATTTAACAATAGGCATGTCCCAAGCGAGACAGAACTCAGTGCTGCCGCTTCCTCCTGGGTCCAAAGATATCACGCTGGAGAGTGCCATGGAATCACCTGCGTAAAGCAAATGGGTTGATTTTAATGCTTATTTTTTTGTAAAAACATCAATTAGATTTCCAAATAATTAAAAAATAATTACATTTATAAAGCTTCTTTTGTATTTCTTTCTTTTCCTTCTCATCTTTCTTTTTATTTTTGTCTTGAACTTTCGGTGGTGGAGGTGTAAGGCTCGGGTCAGGGGCCACCTTGCCATGTTCCTTGAGGCACTCCCACAAGTAACTGGACGTTTTAGCAGCGTTCCATAGACAATATCCTTCGTGTATAGTCTCCTTTATATCCTTTTTCTTGGCTATGGTAAATGTGCAAGGAGCATCGAGTATCTTCTGTTCTAATGTGACACCACATGTGTGTTCTTCTGAGTACCTTTCCAAGTCTAGTTTACCTATAGAAAAATATATTGGTAAAACAAAATAATGTCAACAAAATATAAATTTGAATGATAAGATTATCAAGAAGATAAAGTATTTTAAATCTAAATGCCAAAACACTATTGATCAAATGATAAATAAATAAGCTATGAAATAAGAGATATGTAACCATTTGGCAACAGATATCTTTATATCTCATGTCTAATTTTAAATAATATTATTTACCAATATTTTTCTTCTTATTAGGACTTCCGAGGACTTCGGTCCATGTGAATGTAATGCTAACATTTCTATGTTCATTCGTCAGGTTAATAGCACTGAACACAAAAACTGCGCAAGGCATACTGCTGTCCTGAAAACAATAATTTAGGTTCATATAACATTGTTAGCGG
This sequence comes from Hypena proboscidalis, assembly GCA_905147285.1. NCBI lineage: Eukaryota > Metazoa > Arthropoda > Insecta > Lepidoptera > Erebidae > Hypena > Hypena proboscidalis. The sequence goes on from LR990132.1 coordinate 9,144,538, forward strand.
ATTTTTGAAGCGTACTTCTGTGATGCAGGTTCGGTCTGTGAAAGCCGCTCCAAGACAGGAAGCGCAGACGTGGGCAATAAGGCCGTTATAGTGCCATTGGATTCTGCATGTTTGTTGAATGCATCCAGAATGGTAGGCAAAATTGGCGACAGAATGAACTACAGAAAATCAGCGTTGTTATTGAGGCCGACCGAGAGAATGCTAGCGCAATCATTTAGACACATTTCTGGATGCTGGCTGTGATGGAGGAGACCTTTTCACAACAAAGGGACAACGCAGATTATTAAAAAATACATTTTAAGGACTAAGGCCTACAGAAAACTCGGTCCACGCCAGCAAATATTTTTTAAAATTATTTTTCAGGGTTGTTGTCCACGAGGATACGTCAACGTAACGCTAACGTTAAAGGGGTGAGAAGGGTGGCGATATGCGGGAGCAGGATAGATGGGTGTAGCTCAATTCATTGCTCCTTGCACCCCAAATGAGCATTGAGTTACCTGATAGATCATCATAGAAGAAACCGAAATATTGAGAGGTCAATAACACGCCCTCCATATTGTCTAGTTAATATACCTAGTTGTAGGATACTTTCTAGGTTCTTGAGATTAGGGTATAGCTAATGAGGGCTTTCGCGTATGAATTCACCGCTAGGAATGCTTGTACACAAGCAGTGGGCTCCGAAATGACAAATGTAACCTTTTGCGGGTTAGTTGTATAACTTGTATAACCTCATTTCATGTTATTTCAAATATTGTTAAGTAAAGGCAATCTGTGTGTACATTTTATTAATTTTTATATTTTTGTAGTATAAATAGTTTTTGTTATTAGTATATAAATATTTTTTTGTCTGTTCTGAAACCCTTATATATACAGTAGTATACACACATTGTTTTTACTCCTTTATTTTCTGCTTGAAGTGTAAGATATTGCAACCTTATATACTATGGATTTATTTATAATAATTTAATTGCATTTCTATATTTAAGTTTATTTTCTCTTTATAACCATATTTAGCTATAATGTTGTTTTGGTTGCTGTAACTTACACATAGAATTATTGTCAAAAAACAAACAAATATTGTATGAATTATTTGAAAAGATGGAGCACATGAGTTTCTCACCAGCTCTTCTCATGATGCAATACCCATCGGAGCTGGTACTTGGATTGATTTTAATTCAATTCTTTAAGTTGAATTAAAGTCAATCTAAGCTCCGGTGTCAAATCATTTTATTACAATAAGTATTATAATTTAGTTAGCTAAGTTTTTTTTAATTTTATATTTTTTGTGTTTTGATGTTTGTTTTGACGTGTTCAAGCGCCCCTTGGGGCCCATGGAAATAAATGATTTGATTTGATTTGATTTGATTAGCTATGCGGTCGTATAGAGGTACAGTTTGTTAGGACGTTCTGAAGATATACTTTAAACGAGCGACAGTAAACGCACTTGTGCATGAGGCACAAATAAGAGCAAGAGAGGGGGACGAATTAATGACCCCACTTAAAATTAAAACAAAAGAAATCGTAGTTTTAATCAATTTTGTTCCAAAATGTTTGCCTTGAAAACGCACTAAAGAACTGTGCCTCTATAAAAACTTATAAACTCAATGGTTGGGATTAATCAATATCGGTCAATAAACTTTGACAGACCTTGGTGAGACAATAAACGATAGCCCTCATTGCTTAGCACATGATCTTAAAATAAAGAAGCTATACCCACACGTTGACGAAAAACGTTCATTCGAAAACCCAAATACAAAATCTTTTGATAAGAGCAAGTGATTCATTGATTTAAAAAAAGAGTACGAAGGGTATTCCTGTCTAAATGACTAAAACGTCACACAAGGTGACAGGTGGTGCAAACGATGGAATAACCCAGTTTTATCTCGATTTACTTTTTGGCAAATAAAGTCAGTCGGTGACTCGACTTTGTTGATCTACAATTTATTTCCTTTATGTTCATTTTGACACAGTCTAGCATATAATATAAAGACGAAAATATTTGGATAGGTATATTATCGCCATTCTATTATATTCATAAAAATATAGTTCTACTACCTAATTCAATTAATCAAGATATAACAATAAATGAAAAACTAACCTTATAATTATGGGGTATCACAGGTGAAATTTGCCTGCAGACAAGCTTGACTCCATATTTAGAGAGATCGTATGTCGTCCACGCACGAGGGTATAAAGCAGTGTATTCACATTCTGCTCCGTTTAAGTTCCACTCCCAAGAAGCTGGTGCCTTCTTCGGTTTACTAAAATAATAAGTATACACTTAAATAAACACATTAAAGAGTAAAGTTGTATCATATAACAAGATACAACTATTGAAAACTTACGTATATGTAGACAAGACTGACTGGAATATGGTCTCATTTTCGGCGTTTCGTATATTCACAATGAACTGACACTCAGGTACTGTGATGTATTCGTACATGCCCGGGGTTAGCTGGAAGCGACAAAACTCGCCCTTGAACCCTCGGCCAATGGTCCCTCCACCGATGCCACCAATAGGACAACCTACAAAGAAAATTCAAGCATGAAGAAATATTATGAACATCTTTGCTTTCGCCCGCCCGCACTCCACTCACGTGGTACCAACTTCAACGAAAAGAACCACCTGAGTACCAACATCATAATATAATTTATTTTGTAGTTTTTGCAGACATTGCCACTAACTTCACATTTTAAATATTTGTAAGAAGTTGGGTGTTGGGTGGTTGGGACAGACAGTATAGTCAGGGTAAAAATATCTACAAAGTATTCTGACTCAGCCCCTTTCTTTGAAATAACAAAAGACTGTTGCATGGTACACAATCCAGCTGCCCTCTTACTGTATTTCTTTATTTGAATTCATTTGTCACAGTGTTTAATAATGGGGCACATCAGTTGTTATGTTTGAATCAACCATTCTTTTTTATTATACTCCATTTCAATCCCGAAATATTTTTTGTAATATAATGGTCCATTTCTGTAAAAAATGACACTTAAATAAAAAAAAGTTCTTACCATACATTCTTTGAGCTGATACCATATTAATATAATCCATTACAGGTCTCTTCTTATTCCATCTCTTACCAATATAATATTTCAGATACCTGAAATGACGAAATATGTAATAAACAGGCTATTGGCCACATGTATTATGTATCATTACAACACCCTTGAGCACTTTTTAGGCACTATCAGGTTTTCCTTCACCGTTAGTAAGCAATAATTTGTATGATAAATACATACATAGCTTCTTTTTTTTTAATTTATTTATCTTCTAAGAGATAACGATTTTATTGACAGAGGTGTGTCTGAACCTGAGACCTTTGACTTTGCAGTCCTACCCCTTGGTCTCCCACTCAACTATTGCTGCAACTTATTTATTTATACTATACATGTATTTTTTAGAAAAAGAAAATAAATCATAGCAAAATGGCGATCCTAATATTATTATTAAATAATCAGCTTATGCTTATATCATAAATAATTGGTTTCTGTAGCTGTTTTAATCAAATAATCAAATAAATTATAATCAGATAATACCTATAATGATGTAACATTTTTCAAATTAAACTAATATTATAATTAAACTTTGTATACTAATGTTTCAGTTATTTCAATTTAAAGGAGTTTGACCATCATCTGGGTAAATCTATGACAGGAGAAGTATCCACAACTATGTCATTGTCAAACCAAAATCTGCTATGCATACTTTTGTGATTTACTGAAATTCTGAATGGCCCTTCCATAGCAGTTTAAAACCAACCCTTTAAGCTCTGGCTACACACTCCACCCTACTTGCACAAACAGTTTGTTTTGCGACTACACTCTCAATCTTACTTAGATGTAAAAAAAATAGCCTGTATCCACAAATAAGATGGAAAGGAGAATAGTCAGAGCTTATGGGTGTTTTTTTCTAATTAAAACATGGTAATCTTGTTTAGTTACTATGAAATTTAACATGATAATTTCAAAACCAAATTGAATTAAATAAGATAATAAGAAATCATGCATAAAACTGAGATTTCAGTGTAAAAAGCAATTAAGCAAGATACAGAAATAACAATGTACAGAGTTTACTGAAATAAACATTGAATAGTTGGCAACTGTTAGTAGGTATGCAAAGCCGGGCATCAATATGTGCCAGTCTTGCATCAAAATTAAAATGTTGTGTTCCTTTATACAATTAATTTTCATAGCAAATTAGGTAGTCCCCCTGATAGTAGGTGGTTACTAAAGCCTATGAACATTAAAAATCCACAAAAGAAAATTGTAGATGTGTCACTTCGTCTGAGGACTGAGGTGTTATGCCTCATGTGCCAGTTATATCAGTGCCTAATCTCAACACAAAACCAGAATAATAGCAGCCCTGTATTTATACATGTCCCACTACTGGGCTTGGGCCTCTTCTCACAATGAGAAGGGTTAGGCCGTAGTCCACTACGCTGGCCAAGTGCAGATTAGCAGACTTGACTCACCCTCGAGCATTTATTAAGCACTCTCAGGCGTGTAGGTTTCCTCACGATGTTTTCCTTCACTATTAGCGAGCAATAATTTATATGAAAAAAACACACATATCTTCGAAAAGACAAGAGGTGAGTGCCGTGGGTTCACACCCGAGACTTTTAACTTCGCAGTCCAACCTCACACTTGGCTATTGCTGCTTGCTAAACCAGAATGTAATGCATGCAACTACTATGTGGTGTAGTTCTGACTACAATAAGATGTTGTGATTGAGTTTAGAAGGGTAATAAGGAGAATCAGTTTATTAGGATTTTGATGACAACTTCAAGCAAGCATATGAGAGAAAGAGAGACGGATATATCAAAAATCTCTGGACTGTGTCACTATGTAATGTTCTCTTTGGTTCGGACTATGATACAAAGTCACATTAAACAAGAAAATACTCACCTAGCAGTTAATGGCATCATTTCAATAGCTTGTTTCGGTTTCGGCATAATTTTTTGTTTACTTTGTAGAGGAAATTCATGGTTTAAATGCAATTTTAAGCCGTATTTAGGAGGCTCGTGGTTGCCGAGTCCAACGTCACCGACTGTCTCCATTTCCATCGTTATAATAACCGTTTGAAATGACTCTTCTACTTGTACACGTCTCGGCCTTCGGAGTTCTTACAGCAACTAATGAATACGAAGCATTATCATATTATCACTGATAATTTGCTCGTTTTGGTTAGGTACGATAACAAATGAACTTCATCCAATTAATAATAAGAATGTTGCCTTGATAAGAGAAATATATGAAATTAAACAATTTATGAACACATTTAAGAGTGCGAAAGGAACTGTACAAACTTGATAGTAATACAACAAAGACGTGAGAAGTGAAGTAAAGCTAAAAGCTAAAATTCTCTCTAGCCCAAATCACGACTACTTTGCTCCTCACAATGATTGACATTTGACATGAGATGAGAAATGAGTGAAATGACAGCTAAGCCATGACAGTTTAAGGCTTTGACAGAATTTCTCTGCGTTCCACTCGCATTCCCATTTCATTATTATCTTATTTTTGATGAGAAGTCCATACATATTTTGACATTAGTGATGTTCTTATCAAAAAGTTACAGCAACGGGAACGCAGTTATTGGGCTCAGCGTCATGATGACAGCTGTCTTGATAGTGTTGTACTATCAAGGATCTTAAAATAAAGATCTTTGTGTATGCACATAAATCGATTGACATTAATCTAAACTAACATTATGAGGCAATAAATAATTATTGTTTGTTTGTTTGTTACTGATAGACTATAAATGCTTGGACTGATTTCAAAAACTTTATTAGCAGGTTTGATTGCTTCTGTATATTTTTTAGCAACCGAAGCCGTACACGGAGATATATTTATAAAAATGAGTCAGACCAACGATTTTGTTGTTGGTATGATTAAAAAAATAGGTAACATATAAAATAGCACCTAATATTTTTATTTACAAATATGACTTGGGCCGAGTTGAGCCAAGACTTGTAGACGTTGAGTCCTAGCCTGATTTCACTGAAACTTTTTTTAATTATTTGCATATTATAATATATACGTATATATATTTTTTTGTAATAATTTGATGAGTTGGTAAAATATTGTGTGTTCTTTTTATTATATATGTTTCACGAGGTCTTATATTACCCATTTCAATACTCAATGTCCGGCAATCCAGGTATTTATACAGGTATTAAAACTGACGTGAGTATGTAACATTATTCAAGTTATGAAGTACGGGTGTTACTCAAGTAATGTTGTTAGTCAAGTACGAGTGGTATTTAATAATTTGAATTTTATAAAGGTATAAATTAAATATACATTCAAATGATCATGGACCCCGTCAGACAACTAAGTATTTATTTAATTATATATTTATGATACATAGGTGAACTAGTTCTTTGGACTAGTTATAATTATAAATATAAATCTAGCACGAAATTACAGATCGTTTTGAAAAAATAAATAAATTTATCGATATAGAATCGATGCTCATGCTGATTGTTCATTTAATATGTTTAATTATACTTGCCGCGTTGCCGCGCTCAGATTGCCGCGCCCGGAGCATCCCTATTATTTAATTATTTAATGGTGATGTTTTTGTTTTGTAAATCATAGAAATCAATATAATTTTGCTAGTTTTTGTTAAGCATACGCCTCAGTTACTACCTTTAATGAATTAATAATGTAATTCTGATAGTCTTATGTCAGTTCAAAGTTATTGAACCTGAAAAAAGATCTCGTCTAGGTGTGTGAATTAATTGAAACTTGAAGAAATAATGGATATCCCAGTGCAAATAGCTGTAAGGCTGAAGCCTCCAAGTCTCGCAGACTCTTCACAATGTATTTTCAGCAATCCTGTAACGCAAATAGTGATCACCGAAAGTGGTCAAACTTTTCATGTGAACAGAGCCTTGCCTGTGGATTGTACGCAGGCACACCTGTTCAACTCGTTCATGGTACCTCAGATCAATTGTTTTCTTGATGGATGTGATACTTCTGTGGTAGTTTTTGGACAGGCTAAGACAGGGAAGACATACACTTTGTTTGGACCAGGTAAACTTATATAGATTGCTAATATGCACATTCATATCTTCATATCAACTTAATTGATTGACGACCGGATAGCCGAGTGCGTAGTGTACCTGCCTGCCACGCCGAGGTCGCGGGTTCGATTCCTGCTTAAGACAAATCTTTGTGTGCATGAACATGGGGATTTGTCTTAGTCTGGGTGTTTCTATGTATAATAAGTATGTATTTACAAAAAGAAAAGTATTTATATATATATATATGTATATCAGTTATTTTAGTACCTATAGCACACACTCTGCTTATTTAGGGACTAGATGGCGTTGTGTGAAAGTTGTCAGATATTTATATTTAATTGTATCTATTAATTCTTTCAGGTTTTGAATGCATTCACAGTGAATGTGACCAAGGAATTGTTCCCCGATTCCTGTCTGAAATATTTCACAAGCTGAATCAAATGCCAGAGAGGGAGTTCATTCTACACATCACATGGATGCAAGTTGTTAACAATAACATATTTGATGTATTAGGAGCTGGTCTAGTGAGATGTTGTAATGTAGAAGAAGCATTTCAGTATTTACAGCTTGGCTGGAGACAAAGATGCCAAGGAAATAACCATACAGTATTCACTGTGAGTGTTGAACAAAAGTGGGTGAGCACTAATGGAGTTCTAAACCACAGAATGTCAACTGCTAGTTTTTGTGACCTTGCTGCTTACCCAGAACCTGGATTGTTTGCTTTAGAAAATATCATAAAAGAGTTGTTAGCAGGGAACCCACCAAAGCAAATCAATTATGACCAATGCATCCTCACTGCAATGCTGAGAGACTCTTTTGGTGGCCGAGCATTCACTTGGGTCATTGGGTGTATCAGTACTGAACCAGAAGACTATCAAGACACTTTAAAAACTCTCAACTTATGTTTGTGCTGCAGAGGCATCAAAAACTTTGTCACTGTCAACTTGTTTGCTGATAATAATACTCCTGTGTACTCAGAAAAATCTGTTATACCTGCAGATAACAATTTCAATCTACAATTTGCCACGGCACAATGGATCAAATTAGTTTCAAATGCTGAAGGACTTTTTAATAAAATCTTACAGTCCAAATCTTTGTCGGAAACTGATGTCAACCAAGTTAGTGAGTGGTTGTTCTTAAAAGCTGAATGTGATGAATGCTTGAATAATGATGCTAGTGTAGACAACAAAGATGCAAATACAAAGCAAGGTCTTCCAAGAATAGCTGAAGACACAGAACCAAGTGAACCTAGTGAGTCTGATGTTGATTCAGATTCAGAGGAAGATACTCATTCTGATACTGTGTTCCAAGATAAACTTGAGAAATTCATGGAATACTTTAGAGAGAAAAATGATCAACTGTTTGCTGATAGATGTGAGGAATATTTGAATCATGTTGACTCAGATGACATTACAATTTCAGAATTGAGTGGGTCACAGTCTTTACCTGTTATGACATCGCAATCAAATTCAGGCAGGCGAAGAACTATACAACCTGGCGAAAGCCTTTCAGGAGCAGAATTAGAACTTCTGCGTAAGGTTGCTGCTAAAGCTATTTCACCTGAATCTCAAAAGATAATAATTGAGTCTCACAAAAAAGATGTTGACCCTGAACCAAAGCTGATAGAAAGAGAACTACTTAAAATGATTGATTCCCCTAAGACTGAAGAAATATGTAAGAAATACAAAATGACTAAGGAAAAGTACACACAAAAACAAATTCTGGCAAGAAAGTTGTCCAAAGAAATAAACAGTAGCCAGTCGCAGTTAAAAGAGCTGATTAATCTCTGTATTGCCAAAGAGAGACTGATAACTGATCTATCAAAATCAATTTGCCATTCACACAACAAGCATTATTCTGAGAAAATAGAATCTAGTTTAGTAGATCAAGATACAATGCGAGAAATAAAACGACATGAGACAAATCTCAAAACATACAAGAAGCAGATTGAACAAATCAAGAGACAGATTAAGAAAGATGAAAAACGCAAAAATACTTTAGATGTAGAGCTTGTTAAAGATAAATTAAAACTAGATGAATTATCTGATACTTCCATTGATGTAAAAGATAGGAAGACAAATTCACTAAAGCATTTTACTCATAGGATAACACAATTAGACAGTATTTTGAAAGAAAAGACGAATGATTTGGAGAACTTAGAGTTGTCAAAAGAAAAGGAGTTGTTGTTGAGGAAGGAGATTAAAAACTTACGAAAAACAAGAGAGTGTTTGCATGAACAAAGATGCAGCTTAGGACACAAAAGGAAAATATATAAGTCTCTTTCAGATTCTGAGGTAATTAGTATTATATGTTAGCATATTCGATGGTACTTTAAATAATAATAAAGTTCTTATTTAATTTGTAATTAAATTTCTATGTGCATGGATCTCTTTAATTGGCTGAAAACACTTATTGTAAATATAATCAGCTGAGGCTGATTGCATGGTATAAACAAAGCATGTTCCTTGTAATAAAGCTGTTGAGTTTCCTTAATAAATAAATACCATTTTGTGCACATTTAACTTTGACATTCATTTTGAAGACTGAACTGTATTAATTTAATTATCTTTATTTTTCAGGAGCGCAAGCTACTAGAATGTGAAGAAGCCATAGAGGCCATAGACACAGCAATAGAATACAAGAACAATTTAATCTGTGGTAAATCTCCTTCTGCATCACTATCAGATTCACAAGATAACAGGGACTCACGGAGTCGGGGCGAGCAGATGTTGATGGCGCGTCTTGATAAACTGTCACATGATGAAATGAAGACATTGTTGTATCGGTATTTCCAAAAGGTAAGGTTGTTTTTTGCATTGATACATTTCAAAGTATGATGTGTTATGTTGTACTGACCTGTTTTATGTTCTGTTTCTAGTGAGTAAAAATATATAAAATACTTGAATTTATTTCGTTATGTTTTAGTGCTTATCGAAAATGAATAGTCATAAAATATTTATTAGGTACCTATAGTAAGTAGTTGAGCAAGTGTACAGGTGTGAAACTCACATATCAATATCAATTACGGATTAATATTATCATGCTACTTACTCCCAATAATCTAGCACACCTGTAGTATTTAGATAAAATTAAATATCTTGATGGTTTTTAAGTTGGCCACATATGAAATGTCACGGGTCGGTATTGGCCACGCTCGAGTACAGCGCTCGTTAATTGGACGAACAGCTGTAGCCAACTTCAAAATGGCCAATATCTTTGAGCTTATCTATAACAGGCAATAGGAACTAAAAATGTACTGATTCTCATACAGTGTTCAATTCGTAGTACATTCGCGGATTAAAACTTGACAAGACAAATAAAATTATCTGGATGAATCATAAAATGCCAAAGCAATAATGCAGTACTCTATAATAGGTGGTAGATCTACGCGGCGCATGCGCAGCGCTAGAGGCAGGCATGGTGGCTGCAAGCGAGGAAACGGCCGCGTGGAGAGCGAGGGCCGCCGCCGCTTGGAGACACGCGCAACGGGTCAAACCTCATGCACATTCCAGGTATCTACTGGTTACATAATATTATTGATCAATTATATTGGGAGTACCCGCCATCTAGGCGATGGATATTCTTGAAGTAACTCGTTGTCTAAACTGCACACCTAGTCACACTGTATACAAGCTGGATACGGACTTATGGCTGAAGGCGTAGCGATACATAACCCAAAGATTAAGAATAACATAACCCCTATTGCCCTGAGGGGTGTGGCAGTGGAGTATAAAACTCACATTTCACCTGTTATTTTACCCAAAGATTAAGAAGTAATAACATAACGCCTATATTATTTATTTATTTACTTATTTATAGGAAGATCAACAGCATGTAACAATTTGAATAGCTTAACGTAAATTAGTAACAGAGAGCCAATAATTGATATTCACGAATTAACTTTTGAATATAAATACAAATTTTTGTGAACATCAGAACAAAAGTACAAAAGTAAGTGCTTAATTATTACACTAAAAACTAAAAAACACATCAAAGATCGCTACAAATATTTGGAAAAGAAGTCCTGACTGAGTATCCGTCTAGCCAGTCCAATTTTTGTATTAAATATATCAATGTCTACATATTTGCATAGTTTGTTAGTACTACTACACGCTCGCCACGAAAATGCATTCTGACGATAATTATTAAGTATTTTCGGACGGTAAATCCCAAACAACACTTGCCCGACTCAGGCATAATAATACTTACTGACATTATTTCAGGGCATCAAGAACTGCCCAAATTCTTAACAAAAGGTATTACTTACATGTTACCCAAAAGTAATGATACTCACAATCCATCACAGTATCGCCCTATAACATGCCTTCCAACAATTTACAAACTCATCACCTCATTAATCACACGTAGTATAAATAGCCACATAATTCGCAACAATATTCTCTCTGAGGAACAAAAAGGCTGTAGGCAGAACCACAAAGGATGTAAGGAGCAACTCATCATTGACTCTACTGTTCTCAAAAATGCTCATACTCATAAAAGAAATTTGCACATATCGTATATCGACTATAAAAAAGCATTTGATAGTGTCCCTCATTCATGGTTAGTTAAAGTACTTCATATTTACAAAATCAACCCTACAATTATAACATTTCTGGAAAATTCCATGTCTGAATGGAGAACTACTTTACACCTACGTATTGGTACTGATGAAATTACGACAGATGAAATCCACATCGGAAATGGCATTTTTCAGGGTGACGCTCTCAGTCCACTGTGGTTCTGTCTCGCTTTAAACCCACTATCTCACATCCTTAACGATACTGCTAATGGCTACAAACTTAACACTAACACCTCATTAACACACCTCATGTACATGGATGACATTAAACTGTTTGCGAAATCCGATAAGTGCCTTAAAAATCTATTAGAAATTACAACACAATTTAGCCAAGACATTAACATGTCTTTTGGACTCGATAAGTGTAGAACACTACACATCCATAAAGGCAAAATAAAAAATAGTAACCCAGACGAATCATCGAGTTTGGCTTTTGAAGTTATGGACCCAACGGATTCATATAAGTATTTAGGAATCCATCAGTCTAATGTCATCAATCACGTTCAAATTAAGAAAAGACTTACTGCACAATACTTTACAAGACTAAATTTAATTTCAAAAAAGCAGCTCAATTCTAAGAACCTGTTTAAAGCTATTAATACTTTTGCTATACCTATATTAACTTTTTCATTTGGTGTAGTTAAATGGACCCGTAGTGACATAAATAATTTAGAAGTTAAAACTAGGAAAATACTATTTAAGCACAGTTATTTACATCCTAAATCTGCTATTGAAAGAGTTTCTGTCGCAAGGCTAAAAGGTGGTAGAGGATTAATTGACTTGAAACAGCTATGGGAAGGTCAAGTTAAGAATCTTAGAGAGTTTTTCTATAATAAAGCTATAGATAGTAATATACATTCAGCTACAATAGATTTAGATAATAATTTCACCCCGTTAAATTTAAAAAACAAAGATATTATTTATAGGAAACCTCAAGAACATGCGAGTGATAAATTAAGTAGATGGTGCTCCAAAGAACTTCATGGTAGACACTTTAATGATTTACAACAACCCCATGTAGATTCAGATACTTCAAATCAATGGTTAAAATTAGGCTCACTATTTCCCGAAACAGAAGGCTTTATGATCGCAATACAAGATCAAGTTATAAACACAAAAAATTACAAAAAGTTTATTCTTAAAGATCCTAGCATACGAAATGATAAATGCAGAAAATGTCACCGAGCCTCAGAAACCATCCAACACATTACTAGTGCCTGTCCAACTCTAGCACAAACGGACTACACTCATAGGCATAATCAAGTTGCCCACATAGTTCATCAAAAATTAGCAATTAAACATAACCTTATCCCATCTAAGGTAACTCCGTATTATCAATATACTCCAAAACCGGTGCTGGAGAACCAAAGTCACAAGATATACTTTGACAGGGCAATTCTAACGGACAAAACAATACATAATAATAGACCAGACATAACTTTGATAGATAAAGAAAACAAACACACTTATTTAATAGATATAGCAGTCCCTAATAGTCATAATTTGCAAAAAACAATAACAGATAAAATACATAAATATACTGAATTAAAGGAAGAAATAATTAGAATCTGGAAAATGAGTAAAGTTTCAATTGTGCCTTTGGTTTTGTCGAGCACTGGCATTATACCTAAAAATCTCCGTCATTATTTACAGCAGATAGATATTCCTATTAATATTTACATGACAATGCAAAAAGCAGTTATTTTAAACACTTGTCGAATCGTAAGAAAATTTCTACAAGACGATTATAATCCCAATGAACCCAATCCCCAACATGAACTCCACTTGGTTTAGGCCCGTGGTTTTCATGAAAACCAACCGAAGTTCTTCAAATTTCGAGTAAAAGTAGAAAAACTACAAACACAATAATAATAATAAAGCCATTTATTCCGAAAATAGGTACACATTTCCTCTTTAACTTAATTTCTACTTAAATAAATTACATTTATACTATATCCCTAAGCTCGGTGTGCCTTACGGCATAGGCCTCCTCCAACGCCTTCCACTGTCCCCTGTCTGTCGCCACTCTGGTCCAGAGAGGGCCCACAGTTAGCCTGAGTTCATCCTCCCATCTTCTGACCTTACGACCTCGGGTCCTGTGTCCGTCCCTTGGGTACCAGACTGTCACTGCATTACTCCACTTATGTTTGTTGCAACGGAGTAAATGGCCCGTCCATCTCCACTTTAGTTGGTCGATACGGGTTAGGATGTCGGTTAGCCTGGTTTTGTGCCTGATGTCTACACTCCTGACCTTGTCCCTCAGCTTAAGCCCTAAAATACTTCTTTCCATGGCTCTTTGGCATTTTGCGAGTTTGTCTCTATGATGCTTTGTTAGAGCCCATGTTTCGCAGCCGTAAGTGATGCAGGGGAGAATACACGTGTCGAAGGTCTTTTTTTTGGTCTTTAAGCCTAGTTCTTTGCATTTCATAATTTCTTTGAGCGCCCAAAATTTTTTCCAACCAGCGGCAATTCTTTTGTTGACTTCTTTTGTCATTTGGTCGCTAGGTGATATGATCTGCCCTAGGTACACGTACTCCGTTACGTACTCGATATCTTGTCCATTTATGGTTATGTCTGTCTCAATTGAGTTTGTCATCATTTTGGTCTTGATTGAGTTCATTTCTAAACCCACATCTCGACTCAGGCATAGTAGTAATCATAAAGTAATCTATTCTATTATAATTTTTCAGACACTTCCAATCAATACACCGATGCTTGGACGGCGGCAATGCTGAAAGGGCATTGTCTCTGGGCATGACCACAGATTCAGAGACTTCGGACGATGCTATGCGGTTGGTGGATCGGATGAAGCTACTCGCCAGATATCAGCAAGTAAGCACACATTGAGACATACAAACAATTTATAATTTAATGTATCAGTAATTTATTGTCTATACATATATAATTGTTCGTCCGACTGAATGATTCATCAACGAAGAGCCTAAACTGCTGGAGCTAGACTTGAAATTTTGCATGAAGTTTATTATTATTATTGGGAAGAGGCTTTGGGTGTTCACGTCGACCTCCGTGGGTCTATTGTGATTATAGACTCTCCTTTAGGCCAATAGCCTCCATAAACTGGAGCAGTCGGCCGATCGGGAGTGAGTTGACATCATCCGGATCCAAGATATGGCGTCCCAGGATGATGCTTCGTCTATGGATCAGTGGCTCGCAGTCGCAAAAGAGGTGCAGCGGTGTTTCCGGTTCCTCTTTACAGAATCTGCAGTAGTCATCGTCCGCATAGCCCATACGGCATAAGTGCCTATTTAGCTTGCAGTGTCCTGTGAGGGATCTAACGGCAAGGGACACCTTGTTCCTACTAAGTGCCAGCAGCTCAGTAGCAAATTTGTTCGAGAAGCCTTCGATAAGGCTTTTGCTGTGATCCATCCCTTGACTCTGTTGCCAGAGTCGTGATGAATCCTCGAATAGCTTTCCCTTGAGGAATTGGTAAGCCTGGTTTTTTGAGATTCCACAAAAAGGCTCCGGTCCTATTTGTAGAATCTCTGTACCAGTTCTGGCCAGTTGATCGGCCTTTTCATTGCCCATAATATCTGAATGTCCGGGGACCCATCCTAGAACAACTTTGTTCTTCTCCCCTACGATATTAAGGCTGTCTACGCAATTCTTGACCAGTTTAGAATCAATTGTGTTTGATTCTAAGGCCTTGAGAGCTGCTTGGCTATCTGAGAAAATATAGATTTGTTGGTTGACGTAGTTCCTTTGTTGCAGCTGGTTCGCACATTCTATAATGGCGTAAACCTCTGCCTGGAAAATGGTGGCCAGCTTACCTAGGTTTATACTCAGATTTACACTAGGTTTTTTGGCATAGACACCACATCCCACATCATTGCCCATTTTAGAGCCATCCGTGTACCAGATGAGACTATTTGCCTTTAAGGAGTTCAGGTTTTCAGGCCATTCCTCCCTTTCTGGCAGTTCCACAGTGAAGTTCTTAGTGAAGTTCATCTGTGTGAAGAGAACATCCGTAGTCATGGAAAGGACGGGGACTTTCAAGACTGAGTCTTGCAAAGCTCTCAGCGTTTGTGAGAGCCAGATCGTCCTCCCCACGGTGTTCATTCTGTACATACACTTTTGCGCCTCCGTTTTCATTAGGAAGTGGAGGGGCGGTAAGTTTAGTAGAGCGTTTAATGCGGCTGAAGGCGTCGTGGACATGGCACCAGTTATAGTAAGGCATGCGGTTCTTTGCAATCCGCAATGTTTTGCCGCAGCCACCTTCTGCTGTGCCTTTTTGTACCAGACCACAGACGCATAGGTTATTGTGGGCCGGACTATGGTCGTATACATCCATAGGGCGATCCGAGGTTTTAAGCCCCAGGTTTTGCCTGCTAATCGACTGCATATTCCCAACGCGATCTTTGCTCTCTGTACCACGTTCGTCATATGCGTATTCCACGTCAGCTTTTGGTCGAACGTGACGCCCAAGTATTTGACTTCGGTGGAAAGGGGAATTACAGTGCCATTCAGGGAAAGCTTGGTGAGCCTGTCCAGCTTCCTTCTTTTCGTGAATGGCACCACTACTGTTTTCCCCGGGTTAACCGAGAGATTGTTTTTAATGCACCAACGATTGATAGTGTTAAGTGCTCCCTGTAACAGGTTGGACACAGTGCTTTCGCTCGGTCCGAGAGATATTGCTACCACATCGTCCGCATAACCCTGTATCTCAACTCCTGTGTTAGAGGAGAGCACAAGCAGTTCATCTACCGCCAACGACCAGAGCAGGGGTGATAACACACCCCCTTGAGGACAACCTCTGGTCAAGTGGTAGTGGCACGATTCACCGTGCAAAGTGATCGTGACCCTGCGCTGAAGGAGCATTGACTCCGTCCATTGGGTTGTGGTTTCGTCCACACCTTTGCTCCTCATGCCATTGGCAAGGGTGCTTATTTGAACGTTGTCGAATGCTCCTTCAATATCCAGAAAGGCACAGAGGGCGATTTGTTTGTCCTCGAGTGCCCTTTCAACTTTGTCCGTCAGACTAAGCAGCGCGGTTTCAGTCGATTTGCCTTTCTGGTATGCGTGCTGGTTAGGGTGTAAGGGGTTTGCGCACAGCGCCCCATCCCTTATGTGCCTATCCAGGACCTTCTCCATCGTCTTAAGGAGAAAGTAAGTTAGACTTATTGGTCTAAAGGACTTTGGTTGTGAGTAGTCCTTCTTGCCGGTCTTGGGTATGAACAGGATTTTCACCTCAGTCCAAGATGCTGGTATATGTCGCCAGGCTAAGCTAGCTCTGAAGATTTTAACCAGTATTGGGAGCATATAAGCTATTCCCTGTTGTAAGAAGTTTCCTTACATCCCTTACGCGAAATCTATTTACGTACACTTACGACGCATCCACGTACAGGTCGCAGAGTATCGCAAACTGGCGTCGCGTTGTGGACCAAGGGCCTTACAGTACAGTAACGCTTCTGTAACTAGAGAAACTATTATAATAAATAACTGATGTATAAACTGTTTTGGTAATACATTTCATGCATTAATAAAGCTGCATTGTTGTTTTGCATTATTTCAGTCTATATTTTGTTCTTTCCAGCCTCCTGTAATACCTAGTCAAAACCTGCGCCAACTGATGCCAGCCACGAATCTTCCAGTCGCGAAAGTAACAAAGGAAAAGAACAAACTCATCATAGTGCAGCAGAATAAAAAACACTGATATTTGCTCATTATTTTATTGTCTATCTTAAATTCTATCTTTATACTCATTTTTATGAAATACTTAATGCTGCTATTCGAACTATTTTATGTAGTGACTTAGTTATCTCTAGTTCTCTCAAAATGTTACTTCATCACAATTTTAAATGACTTGTAAATAAATTTTGAATTTATAAATTCACAATCAAATGTAAATATTTTGCCAATAAATACTTAAATTAGGATTTAAGTGATGTTTAAAATAAATCGTATTTATCAGTACATTGCACGACTTTCTTTTATAGTGTTAATTTTATTAACATCTATAGCATAGTTAATTTTTTGGAGGAAGACTAAACACTAAATAAAGTACACAATTATGGCAATATTGATTAAATCTATTAATGCATTATCAAATTTTAACTACAAGCCTAAACTGGCGTATTAAAAAAAATCTAAGGTTCATCACGTAAACGTTTTTACAAACCGTTTAAAGCTGAAATTAAATCATTTTCTACATATATATAAAGATATTTACACCATACATTCATTATATCACATGCTATCTAAACATCACGATTTAAAATTCCATGGTATGCATAATGTACCTTCAGACAGTACGGAATAATAGTGAGTAATGAAAAGTATGTTCCCATGAAGTTTCTGAAACAAGGACAAACAGTTGGTCAGTACATCAAGGTATATAATATTATATATAAAATTTATTCAGATATTTTTTGTAAAATAAAATTGCCTATGTGCTCAACATCGGCTATTTAACAGATCTGTTAATATAAGCCCAACAGGGCAATTACCCAGAACAAACATATTATTTTTGTTCTTTATTATAAATAAATTAATCTGATGAGTTTCACTTAACTGATTTCAGACAAAAAGGTGAACTTATGTATAAAGCTAATGCTATCTATAATAATGCTTACCACGCCTAATTCTTCGCTTCTAGTGAGTAACCTTTGACAACACGATATCATTAATGCTGGAGTAATGCTGTCGTCTTTTTGAAGGTCTAACAGACCGAATCGTTCTTTTACTTCTTTATGTAGTGCTCTTTCAATGTGCTTATTTCTATAACAAATTAAAATCCAAATTTAACACCCGTCGAACTAATGTTTTACGCGTTCTATGATTAATTGATTACATAAACATTTATTATTTCTCTCATAAATGGATGTAGATACAATTTAAGTATACATTATTGGTGATGCCCTAAGCCCAGCTAGTGCTGACGCCGCCCTATCTGCAACTGTTGAGGTATTCAATGAAATGTATTTAATAGTTATTTATGCAACTGTTCTATAATGAGGGGTATTAAAACACGAGTGTGTGTTTATCACACGAGGCGAAGCCGAGTGTGATAATAGTATCACATGAGTGTTTTAATACCTAATTATAACAGTTGCATACAAGACTTTATCTAAACCCATGATATGAATCCTCTATAAATGTTCTGAAACCATAGGGTATTGTACAATGTTGTAAGAACACATAAAAAAAAAACTATGTAAATTAATGGAAAGTTTAATTAGTGAGTATCTAATACAAACAAACTATGTATAGGTAATAATATAATTATTTATTGTAATAATTATTTATATAGAAAACAAAAAAATATTTTTTTTTTCAATACTATTATTAAACAAAAATGGCGGGATACGTCAATTCAAAAATTCGATTAAGTTTTTATTTAAATTACGGCGCTGTGGTAGTGAAACGCGCGTGCATGACATGTTCTTTTTTTGAAATTCATAAAGATGCCATGAGAATGTGGCTGTTCGATGAGTAAAAAAGGAGTTGCATAATGAATTTCAGTAGGTACAACATTAGTACACCCGTTTGGGTGTTATAATGGTTATTATGACACTGGCTGTTTTAATGTTGGCAATAAGCTAACTGTTTCAAGAACGTTTATAGAGGATTTATAGCATGGGTGTAGATAAAATTATTTAACTAATGATCATACACCAGCCTGAACTTGGCCACCACAAGCAAATAATAGCTGAACAAGATGACCTTGTTTTTTTATTTTTTGCATTTTTTTTGGAAATCTAATCCATAATAAGTATAGAGTCGGGATTTTCGGTCCATTCTACGCGATTAACTGGCTTCGCGACTTATAATATAATTTAATTCTATTCAAAAGTTTAGTAGTTAGTCCTTATTTTATAAATAACATACATACATGCTATATTCGGTCATAAGCTCCATAGCCTGATCTAGATGTTTGGCTATAAAAGCTACCAGCTCACTGGCAGGACACGACGATGGAGTGATAATCTGGCCAGTCGGAGACACCATTAGAGGACCTGCTTCTCTGAAACAGAACAATTTTTTATTTATATTGTACATAATATTATACGTTGATATATTAGGAGATCGTCAACTCATGATGATCAGGCGAGTGATATA
This sequence comes from Hypena proboscidalis, assembly GCA_905147285.1. Classification (NCBI taxonomy): domain Eukaryota; kingdom Metazoa; phylum Arthropoda; class Insecta; order Lepidoptera; family Erebidae; genus Hypena; species Hypena proboscidalis. Next base: position 9,164,224 of record LR990132.1, read on the forward strand.
AAAGAATTGCAATTCAAAAATGCATTTATTGCAATCGATTCTAGCAAGGATAAATGGCTTCGTTTTAAAAGTTGAGACTTACGGTTCAACAACTATTTCGTATTTATTAAGAGATTCTGGTACAGACGCAGGAAACTTGTAGCCTCCTCCGTAAAAGTCTCCGATGGAAGTGATTAACTGTCTCAAGTGATTGCAGTATAAAGTCGCAGACACCTTCGGCATGAATTTTCTGAAAGATAGAAATAGTATAATTAGTAAGTATTTTGCACTGTTTTGCTTAACGCTGCTGGCTGTCGCTAATAGAACAAAGTAAGCGTGGACGAGGCGTGGGCGGTTTTCTATTGTTTTGCTTTTTTTGGCATAATTTAACTCTTTTCGCTCTTATAATTTGCAAATACTTTACTTATAATTATTGTTAGGCATAAAAGTAATTTAGCATAAGTGTATTTCGGCATACTATTTTATTAATATCCTTATTCAACAATATACTTTTCGTATGTAAAATAAATAATTTGCGGCCTACGGTTGGCCCCAAGGCCACCGCCGCCGCACCCACTATAATTACACTATTACACCCATTTCAAATTTCTTTTGATCTTTATTAGGCGAAAAACCATTATGCCTAATAACGATGATAATGAAGAATGTTACTAGGTGTGCCAAATCGCTTGAAATTTTGTCTCAGTAAAGCCTTTATGTATACAAATACACTAGTTTTTGTTGTAGTCAAAAATACCTAGTACCTAGTTTTGATTTTATAGGCATTCAGTTTCTAAAAATATCGAGTGCCGCTTAACAGTCACGTGACCGCTTGTGACGTCATATCACTGCATCGCGCCGCGCGGGCCGCGGCCCGCTTAAGGCCCCATTCAGACATGGCGGATGCCGCGCGGATGCAAATCGCGCGGTTAGACCGCGCGGATCATATTTACACTATAGGCTGACCGCTTAACTGAGACTTCGCCTACGGGGTACAGGGGCGCGGGGGTATGGCGACAACGGGGACTGAAACAGCTGCGGGCGGTGGGGGCACTTAATGAAACATACAGGAGATGAAATGTACCAAGATATTTCCTAAGATATGTGACATCATAGGAAAAAAGAAATAGTGATTTATCAAATGAAAAATAGTTAAGAAGATACAAAATTTTAATAAACTTATGTACGTAAATAAAATAATTGAGAATAAACTATTATACTATTTTTTATCTAAACATATAATTAAATCGTAAGAAAGTCAAAACTTTTTTTGGGTCCAGTTTCTTTTTTCTAAAATTTATGTATACGTTAAAAGCCATTTGCTTGCACTGACTGTTTACTTTATGTCTGAAGATTTTTCGATTCATCTTGAGATTATCATTACATGTGTACCTCTCACAAGGTGTCTGCAACAGTTAACACATGCGATCGCTACCCATGTAGCGAACGTAATGAACAATCATAAAAATTTGCCCACCGCCCGCAGCTGTTTCATTCCCCTTTGTCGCCATACCCCCGCGCCCCTGTATCCCGCAGGCGAAGTCTCAGTTAAGCGGTCAACCTATAGCGCCTATTCATTCGTTCATACCTGTCCGGGCGGATTGACAATCCCAGCCACCCGGACAGGTATGAACGAATGAATAGGCGCTAGTGTAAATATGATCCGCGCGGTCTAACCGCGCGATTTGCATCCGCGCGGCATCCGCCATGTCTGAATGGGGCCTAAGTATTAAGTCGCCAGTTTGTTGTGTTTTCTTCAGAGTATTAAGTTAATAGTCTAATAATAGTAAATATTATTCGATTAATAAAATGGATAAAGGATTCGAAAAAGGGCAATCGGATAATCTGCCTAAAATAGATGGATTAATGGTTACGCATTATTTATCAACAAATAGTGATTTCGTTGCCGACGAAATGCGAGGAATAAAAATGCAAAGGTGTGTGACCTTTCCGTGCTACTACTGCTACTACTTATGCTTAATAGTTTATCTGTTTCATCAAAACAAAATACCCAACTAACATTAGTTGGGTATTTTGTTGGGTGTGACATCATAATGGAAGAATGTACCTCAAATAGTAGAAGTACCTACCTACCAATATTTTTTTACGTTAAAGACAACAAATATGTATTATAGTTTTGTAGCTATTGTATATAACCGCTCTTCTTAGTAAATTTAAATGACTACATACATTGATTTATTGCAAACTAGCTTCCGCCAGCAGCTTCGCCCCCTTTTACCTCGGGAACTGTACATTTTCCCAGGATTAAGAGTAGCCTATGTGTTATTCCAGATTTCGTCCAGATCCGTTCAGTATTTTTTTCGTGAAAGATAACAAACACACACTCACAAACTTTCGCATTTACCTATACCTAGTATTAGTAAAGAGCTTATTACACCTTCCTAAATATCGGGCCCGATATTTAGTGTCCGATTTAGGACAAGAAATTCAGTCGCCAAAGCGCCTGATTACACGTTCACTGATTTAGGACACTAAATCAGACGCTAAGGACGAGCGACAAGTGACGGACGTGTCGAGTGAAAAGAAGTGTGACGAAATGGCCCCGATATTATTGATGGGTGAAAGATTATTTATTATTGCGTCAAAATCTAGCAAGCATGAACATTATGAGGGTCTTAGAACCAGATAACTTCAGAAATTATGTTCGAATGGATTCAAAAGAATTTGTTTTTTTTTTATTTATTATAATTTATTATTCATAGTGTTATAATTTATTTCACTATAAATAGTAATAAATATTTCACAACTTACACACAACGCCATCTAGTCCCAAACTAAGCAGAACTCGTACTATGGGTACTAGAATAACTGATACTAATACATATATACTTTTCTTTTGTAAATAAATACTTATTATACATAGAAACACCCAGACTAAGACAAACCCCCATGTTCATGCACACAAAGATTTGTCTTAAGCGGGAATCGAACCCGCGACCTCGGCGTCGCAGACAGGTACACTTATACCCACTCCGCCATCCGCTATGATGATATATTATTAAATCAGAAAAAAATTATCAGTGCAAAGCAGAGATTAGTCGTAACGTTGCATTTTCTGGCAACGGGAAACTCGTATTCTGATTTAAAATTTACAGATTTAATGTCCCGACCCTCATCCAAACGTGCGCTCGCGACGGTAGGCGAGCGGCGACTGAGCGTCCTAAATGTGATTACACTCTTCCGATTTAGGATCCTAAATCGATTTAGAACGTCGGAAACCATTCTTGTCCTAAATCGGATGCTACCTTCCTAAATGCGATTAAACTTTCCTAAATTTAGGAACGACTAAAGAGCTTATTACACCTTCCTAAATATCGGGCCCGATATTTAGTCATTCCTAAATTTAGGAAAGTTTAAGAGCTTATTACACCTTCCTAAATATCGGGCCCGATATTTAGTCGTTCCTAAATTTAGGAAAGTTTAATCGCATTTAGGAAGTTAGCATCCGATTTAGGATGCGATTTAGGACAAGAATGGTTTCCGACGTTCTAAATCGATTTAGGATCCTAAATCGGAAGAGTGTAATCACATTTAGGACGCTCAGTCGCCGCTCGCCTGCCGTCGCGAGCGCACGTTTGGATGAGGGTTGGGATATTAAATCTGTAAATCGAATCAGAATACGAGTTTCCCGTTGCCAGAAAACGCAACGTTACGACTAATCTCTGCTTTGCACTGATAATTTTTTTTCTGATTTAATAATTGTATATATATTATCATCATAGCGGATGGCGGAGTGGGTATAAGTGTACCTGTCTGCGACGCCGAGGTCGCGGGTTCGATTCCCGCTTTTCTTAGTCTGGGTGTTTCTATGTATAATAAATATTTATTTACAAAAGAAAAGTATAATATTATTAGTATCAGTTATTCTAGTACCCATAGAACAAGTTCTGCTTAGTTTGGGACTAGATGGCGTTGTGTGTAAGTTGTGAAATATTTATTATTTATAGTGTTATAAATTATAACACTGAATAATAAATTATAATAAATTATAATAAATTAAAAAAAAAATCTTTTGAATCCATTCGAACATAATTTCTGAAGTCATCTAGTTCTAAGACCCTCATAATATTCATGCTTGCTAGATTTTATCGGGGCCATTTCGTCACACTTCTTTTCACTCGACACGTCCGTCACTTGTCGCTCGTCCTTAGCGTTTGATTTAGTGTCCTAAATCAGTGAACGTGTAATCAGGCGCTTTGGCGACTGAATTTCTTGTCCTAAATAGGACACTAAATATCGGGCCCGATATTTAGGAAGGTGTAATAAGCTCTTTAATCGCATTTAGGAAGTTAGCATCCGATTTAGGATGCGATTTAGGACAAGAATGGTTTCCGACGTTCTAAATCGATTTAGTATCCTAAATCGGACGAGTGTAATCACATTTAAGAGCTTATTACACCTTCCTAAATATCGGGCCCGATATTTAGTCGTTCCTAAATTTAGGAAAGTTTAATCGCATTTAGGAAGTTAGCATCCGATTTAGGATGCGATTTAGGACAAGAATGGTTTCCGACGTTCTAAATCGATTTAGTATCCTAAATCGGAAGAGTGTAATCACATTTAAGAGCTTATTACACCTTCCTAAATATCGGGCCCGATATTTAGTCGTTCCTAAATTTAGGAAAGTTTAATCGCATTTAGGAAGTTAGCATCCGATTTAGGATGCGATTTAGGACAAGAATGGTTTCCGACGTTCTAAATCGATTTAGTATCCTAAATCGGACGAGTGTAATCACATTTAAGAGCTTATTACACCTTCCTAAATATCGGGCCCGATATTTAGTCGTTCCTAAATTTAGGAAAGTTTAATCGCATTTAGGAAGTTAGCATCCGATTTAGGATGCGATTTAGGACAAGAATGGTTTCCGACGTTCTAAATCGATTTAGTATCCTAAATCGGAAGAGTGTAATCACATTTAAGAGCTTATTACACCTTCCTAAATATCGGGCCCGATATTTAGTCGTTCCTAAATTTAGGAAAGTTTAATCGCATTTAGGAAGTTAGCATCCGATTTAGGATGCGATTTAGGACAAGAATGGTTTCCAACGTTCTAAATCGATTTAGGATCCTAAATCGGAAGAGTGTAATCACATTTAGGACGCTCATTCGCCGCTCGCCTGCCGTCGCGAGCGCACGTTTGGATGAGGGTTGGGATATTAAATCTGTAAATTTTAAATCAGAATACGAGTTTCCCGTTGCCAGAAAACACAACGTTACGACTAATCTCTGCTTTGCACTGATAATTTTTTTTCTAATTTAATAATATATCATCATAGCGGATGGCGGAGTGGGTATAAGTGTACCTGTCTGCGACGCCGAGGTCGCGGGTTCGATTCCCGCTTAAGACAAATCTTTGTGTGCATGAACATGGGGGTTTGTCGTAGTCGGGGGGTTTCTATGTATAATAAGTATTTATTTACAAAAGAAAAGTATATATTAATATGTATTAGTATCAGTTATTCTAGTACCCATAGTACAAGTTCTTCTTAGTTTGGGACTAGATGGCGTTGTGTGTAAGTTGTGAAATATTTATTATTTATAGTGTTATAAATTATAACACTATGAATAATAAATTATTATAAATAAAAAAATAAAACTAATTCTTTAAATCCATTCGAACATAATTTCTGAAGTCATCTGGTTCTAAGACCCTCATAATGTTCATGCTTGCTAGATTTTGACGCAATAATAAATAATCTTTCACCCATCAATAATATCGGGGCCATTTCGTCACACTTCTTTTCACTCGACACGTCCGTCACTTGTCGCTCGTCCTTAGCGTCTGATTTAGTGTCCTAAATCAGTGAACGTGTAATCAGGCGCTTTGGCGACTGAATTTCTTGTCCTAAATCGGACACTAAATATCGGGCCCGATATTTAGGAAGGTGTAATAAGCTCTTTAGAACGCTCAGTCGCCGCTCGCCTGCCGTCGCGAGCGCACGTTTGGATGAGGGTTGGGATATTAAATCTGTAAATCGAATCAGAATACGAGTTTCCCGTTGCCAGAAAACGCAACGTTACGACTAATCTCTGCTTTGCACTGATAATTTTTTTTCTGATTTAATAATATATCATCAGAGCGGATGGCGTTGTGGGTATAAGTGTACCTGTCTGCGACGCCGAGGTCGCGGGTTCGATTCCCGCTTGTCTTAGACTGGGTGTTTCTATGTATAATAAGTATTTATTTACAAAAGAAAAGTATATATGTATTAGTATCAGTTATTCTAGTACCCATAGAACAAGTTCTGCTTAGTTTGGGACTAGATGGCGTTGTGTGTAAGTTGTGAAATATTTATTATTTATAGTGTTATAAATTATAACACTGAATAATAAATTATAATAAATTTAAAAAAAAAAATCTTTTGAATCCATTCGAACATAATTTCTGAAGTCATCTAGTTCTAAGACCCTCATAATGTTCATGCTTGCTAGATTTTATCGAGGCCATTTCGTCACACTTCTTTTCACTCGACACGTCCGTCACTTGTCGCTCGTCCTTAGCGTCTGATACTCTGATTTAGTGTCCTAAATCAGTGAACGTGTAATCAGGCGCTTTGGCGACTGAATTTCTTGTCCTAAATCGGACACTAAATATCGGGCCCGATATTTAGGAAGGTGTAATAAGCTCTTAAGAAGTAGGATAGATACTTAGGATGTAGATGTAGTGGGTTGAACGTTAGATGTACTAAACCTTTTTTTTAATTTGTATTTTTTTTACTTACAAAATACGTAAGGCCATTTATTTTTATTTGAAACTTATTTGATTTTATTTTGATGCTATTGGTTATGTTCAAGTAAAAAAAGTAGGCGATTCTAAAAAAAGTGTTTCGCATTCCAGTTCCGAATCTGAATCTTCATTATGGTTCTATGATTCTTGATCAAGGTTTAACATTTCACATGAAGAGACGTTTGAAGATGTGTCGTTCATACTACCAAAAGATACTGCATCTGGTGTAAATATTATTTTTCTCTTTTTTTTTACATTTGTTAATAGTCATGGTTGATTTCCTTCAGCTTTCAGATTTACTTGCACTCCCTTACTTTCTTTTGATATTTCTAAACACTGATGATTATTTCCAAAACTAAATGGATCTTCTATTACTATTTCGTCTTCACAGGTAACAATAAATATCTCTGCAGGTTTTTCTAAGTCTGAAGTTTTATCTTTATTTAATAGTTTCTCAAAATATTCTATTACGGTTACGTTTTTGCACTGCAGATAGATCTCTGAGGTTTATCTTTCTTTTCCTGTTGACATTTGAATTTGTGTGGAGCTATACCCTGTTTTAGTTTTATTCTTCCCCCGACCAACTTATATTTAATATAGTTCTCCATATAATTTTTAATCTAAAACAAAAAAAAAACCTACATCTAGCCGACGCGAGCAGAGCAGTAGGCACAGTCTAGTATAGATTAAAACTTGTATAGAAAACAAAGGATAACGCAAAACAGCTGCATTGTTCTTAAGGTATTTCAATATGTTATACTATGTAAAAACGTAACGGAAACTTCTGACACCAAAGGTTTTGCACCTCTGACCAGATTTTATGTTTATATAGGTATGATATAAATGTAAACTACAAAAGATTATATTAGTAATAAAGGTATTCACGATCACTGTATTTTATAATGAAACTATTTTTAACCGGATTAATCGCGTACTTATTGATTTTACATATTTCCTGCCAATGTAAAATCAATAAACACGCAATTAATCTGGTTAGAAATTGTTTACTAAAGTAAATCACTATACTAAAGTCAAAATGGTCTTCACAACAATTAACTGTACTTTTATCTCCAAATGGATCTAACCTCTTCATGGCTTAATTTTATCCTATTTTTACGCATTTTAACGTCTTTTGGAACTATAAAAAACAACTTTTCCGGCAAATTGGTAGCTGTATTTTTACATTTTGGCACAGCACATGATTTCGTAGTATTTGGATTGGACATTTTTAAAAGTATTTAGTATAATTTTGACGGCACGGGCGCGCGATTGCGAGTGGACCAATTGAGCCAGACAGAGAGTGCAGTGCAATGACGTCACACCGTAACCTTCTTTTTTACTTCTAAATCGGAAACTAATTGACGTATCGAAGTAATTCTTTCACTAGTATTTTTTATTTTTGACAGAGAATATGGACTACTAATAATCAAAATTAGGTAACATTCTTCATTCGAAAGTAGTAGCCGAGTGAAGTAGTAGATATTCCAACAGACAATTATGCCAAATTAAAAGTATTCCAACAGACAATTATGCCAAAAAAAAAAAACGTAACGTAACCTGAGCTAAACAAAAACTCAAAAGTAAAAAATAAAATATTCGCTAAACTTTGCTTACCTTTATATTAATTTGTTTAAAACAATAAACCCAAATAATTATGTAATACCAATTAATTATATTTTTTGGAAGTCGGCGCCAAATTACAAAATCAAATACCAATTCAATTGGTATTTGATTTTGAGATTTTTTCAACAATTATTTCGGTAAATACGGTTTTAATTGGTATTTGATTTTGTAATTTGGCGCCGACTTCCAAAAAATATAATTAATTGGTATTACATAATTATTTGGGTTTATTGTTTTAAACAAATTAATATAAAGGTAAGCAAAGTTTAGCGAATATTTTATTTTTTACTTTTGAGTTTTTGAAGGCGGTTCCTTTTTCTTTGAAAAAAATTAGTACATAATTATAATATTTAGAATACGCTCGAGTTAAGAATATTCTTTTTTTAATTAGTTTTTTTTATTTTATTTTTTTTTATTTGTTTTTTTTTATTTTATTTTTTTATTTCAAGCTTTTTAGTGTCTTAGTTTTTTAGATTTAACGATGGGGTTAGGAAGAAATACTAAGGCATCATTACGCATGAAACACAATAGAAACAATCAAAATAATCAAAAAATTCTTTCTGAGATCTTCATGATCATAAGTTATCACTACGATAATAACAAATGTGCTGAAACGTAAGCCCCGTCCAAACCTAAGCAGAGCTTTCGGTACTTTAAGGGTAGGTAAGTAGGCTGTCTCTGCTTACCCTTCAAAGCATACACAGGCATGATGTTATGTTATGTAGTGGTGAAAACAATACATAGATACACGATTGCACAAAACGTGGTTCATTAGCTATTCGTTTTTGAAGAGTTCCGTTGCCTGTCTCCAAAGATCTTCATCAGATTCTGATAAATTATATATTAAAACCTTCCTTGAAACACAAGGATTAAAATACCGAAAACTGCATTCAAATCGGATCAGTAGTTTCCGAGAAAATCGCGAACATAAAAAGGTGACATACATACATACATACGGATCGAATACAGAACCTCTTTTTTTTAACCGACTTCAAAAAAAAAAAGAGGTTCTGTATTCGATCCGTATGTATGTATGTATGTATGTATGTATGTATGTCACCTTTTTATGTTCGCGATTTTCTCGGAAACTACTGATCCGATTTGAATGCAGTTTTCGGTATTTTAATCCTTGTGTTTCAAGGAAGGTTTTAGTATATAATTTATCAGAATCTGATGAAGATCTTTGGAGACAGGCAACGGAACTCTTCAAAAACGAATAGCTAATGAACCACGTTTTGTGCAATCGTGTATCTATGTATTGTTTTCACCACTACATAACATAACATCATGCCTGTGTATGCTTTGAAGGGTAAGCAGAGACAGCCTACTTACCTACCCTTAAAGTACCGAAAGCTCTGCTTAGGTTTGGACGGGGCTTACGTTTCAGCACATTTGTTATTATCGTAGTGATAACTTATGATCATGAAGATCTCAGAAAGAATTTTTTGATTATTTTGATTGTTTCTATTGTGTTTCATGCGTAATGATGCCTTAGTATTTCTTCCTAACCCCATCGTTAAATCTAAAAAACTAAGACACTAAAAAGCTTGAAATAAAAAAATAAAATAAAAAAAAACAAATAAAAAAAAATAAAATAAAAAAAACTAATTAAAAAAAAGAATATTCTTAACTCGAGCGTATTCTAAATATTATAATTATGTACTAATTTTTTTCAAAGAAAAAGGAACCGCCTTCAAAAACTCAAAAGTAAAAAATAAAATATTCGCTAAACTTTGCTTACCTTTATATAATTATTCATTTATTATTATTATTAGGTTATTATAAATTGTGGACATTTTACTTTTACTATTTATAAATAATGTGATTACAACAATTAAAATTAAAACTAAACTAATAATAAACAAAAATATAATAACCTAACTTATGTACTAAAAGCCTATTCCAACAGACAATTATGCCAAATTAAAAGTATTCCAACAGACAATTATGCCAAAAAAAAAAAACGTAACGTAACCTGAGCTAAACAAAAACTCAAAAGTAAAAAATAAAATATTCGCTAAACTTTGCTTACCTTTATATTAATTTGTTTAAAACAATAAACCCAAATAATTATGTAATACCAATTAATTATATTTTTTGGAAGTCGGCGCCAAATTACAAAATCAAATACCAATTCAATTGGTATTTGATTTTGAGATTTTTTCAACAATTATTTCGGTAAATACGGTTTTAATTGGTATTTGATTTTGTAATTTGGCGCCGACTTCCAAAAAATATAATTAATTGGTATTACATAATTATTTGGGTTTAAAACAATAAACCCAAATAATTATGTAATACCAATTAATTATATTTTTTTGAAGTCGGCGCCAAATTACAAAATCAAATACCAATTCAATTGGTATTTGATTTTGTGATTTTTTCAACAATTATTTTTGAAGTCGGTTAAAAATATGCGAAAATAAAGAGATCCCGGAGTAGGCGTAGCGCGCTTTTGTACGAAGTTGACTCCTGCCCTAAACCGTTGGTTGATCGATGGTGGAATGGATTAGCCGACGTCAATCGAAAGCTGTCTACACCAAAACTGCGATCGACGTCGACTAATCGATTCTACTATATCGAGCGATCGTTAGATTGCTGTTGGAACACCCTTACTCTAAAACCTTACCTATAATTATAGTAAGAGTCAGTTTATGTATATAGGATAAGAATATATAAATATTTTTAGGGTTTGATAATTTCATTTATAATACCTTCTACAGATATGGATGCCTCTCAGTATACTAGACAGTGTCTTTTCGTACATGGGTATCATGTGCAGTGCGCTATCTTCTTGGTCTACTTTGTTGATGAGCTGTGAACATACAAAATATTGATAGTTTCCAAATAGGGTAGTAAAGATGTTTTTTTTTTTTTTTTTCATGTATGAATGTATAACGCATGCTTACCGATAACCATTCGTTCCTGACGTCTATTATGTTAAGGAAAACGTCACCATCCAAACTAACGCCTGTAAACTGTCCCAGAGCTATTGTTCTGCCTGAAATTTTGATAGGAATATTTAATACTAAGAAAAAGATGAAAAAAAATATATGGGACCGGCAGGATTTGAACTTTCTTCAACTGTTTCTTTGTTTAATCTGCTAAGCATATCTATAATTAACAAGAAGTAGGAATATTTAAGCTCAACAAATTTATCAACACAAGTAATCTTAGTTCTATGCGGTGGTGGCGGAAGGTACGACATAGGTTGGATTATTTTTAAAGTAAAAGGTAGGTAAAATCAGGGATCTCGACGGTTTTGAAGCCGAAAATGAAATGTCATGGGTCGATATTGGCCACGCTCGAGTACGGTACTTGTCGATTGGTGAAGCAGCCATCTGCAGCTAACCTCAAAACCGTCACGTGATCAAGGTAACCCTCTCCCCGCAACCCTGCTGCGCGTTGTCTCGTCGGTCAGACCGTTTCTACACTTTTTATGTGTAGAATGAATGTGTATGTATGAAAATTTATTTGACGGGCGCCACGTTCCCGTCGTTTCCTCGTCCTACGACTTTTTTGTGTTTGTCCTGCCCCGAACAAATAGCAAATTTTATCTGCGGCTGAGCTAAAATATGATTGTACCATCAATTCATTTGTATCAAGGACAATACAACGGCACCAAACCATGCTACGTCTCCAATTGTTTATAATAATAATAATAACGAATAAAATAATAAAGCACCAACCTTTTAGATTAACCATATTAGCTGAATGCTGGGTTGCCAAAAAAACGAGGCTCTGGAGTGCTCCTCGTATGTGACTTATATTCCAACCTCTGTCGTATTTTACCTGCGGATATTTATTATTATATCAATATTCTGTTGTGTTTTATGTTTTATGGCATCGCATGTTACTTTTTTATGGTGGATAGACTCGTGGTCTATGGGGGAGCTCGCTTAAAGAATATTGGGAGTCAATAGATAATAACCACTCGAGTCGGCTTTACCTGCCTGTGAATTGAAAAGACACAGCCACATCGGCTGTGAGACAGACGATTCTAACTGCGTACTCCTCGCTTCACTGATACGGAAATGATTTATAAAAATAGAGTGTGAAGCGTGTAATATAATAAGTATAGAAAAAAAAAATCTACAACGAAAATGCGCTGGCTCAGTCGCTCCTACTCGCTTTTCGTAGTTTTTGAGCGACTGAGACAACGCATTTTCGCTGTTCATTCCAACTACTTAAAAATAATTATATCATTCTGATTCTATAATCTATAACCGCCCTTAGAGACGTGATTGATTTTCTTCTTGTAGTTATGCTATATGCGTAGGTACTCAATTGAAATATAACAACTATGATAAATTTTATTAATTTCTTATAAATATCCAAACATTTCAGGCAATTCACAAAAACAGCACGGAGTTGGAATTGTGCACGGTTGATGGCGATAGGCTCATCCCCTATACCATAGGATCTAAAACATAACAGGTGAAGTGTGGGTGTTGTACACCTCTGCCACACCCTTCTGCGTCATAGAGTCGTGATGTTACGTTTTGTTGTATCCAAAAATATGGTGGTGAAAATGAATGATATTATTAATGTGTATAGGTTACCAACTTCTTTAATACCATAGTCTTTCAATAGCTGGTCTATTAAGCTCTTCACTTGGTTTCTGGTTGCCCCTGCCGACTCAAATTTTTGCTTTCCTAAACTGCTGTTTTCAAACACCCATTCCCTGGAAATATAATAAATGTAGTTAAGTTAGGAAGACATGGATGGAACAAACGTATAGTGTATCTCTTATCTCAATCATTGATGTACCAAATGCTGTCATAAAAATACAGGATGGTATTTTTATATTTGGATTAAAGCTGGTACGATTCCTGGTTCAGTAAGCTTTTTTTCAATGTTTTTTTCAATGTCAATGATTAAGATTAGAGATGGGCTGACTACTGACTGCAAAAGTGGACAGATCTTAGATTCAGTTCAATTTAAAATTTTAAATGCATTCAAAACTTTGTTATACATATTTTGTTTTGTTTGGAAACAGAAATTGCAGAATTTGTAAGGTTTTGATCTTGTTATTGGAATGTTACAATACCTTTTTATATTTAAGTTTTTTTATAGTAATAACAACACTCGGTCATTACAAGCCCGTCTAAATTAAATTAATATTATAAAATTACTTACACAATATTAGTTATAGCCTTTTTCTCTTTAACCTTTCTCTTTATAAACGCAGCTCTCTCAAGATCTTCACTGTATTGTTGAGCTTTCGCATAATCAAATTTGCTAAAATTAAAAAAAATATCTTAAATAAAAAATGTAATTGGATCTATAAATTATTATTAGATATCATATTATTTTTCTAATAAAATTTTTGGTATAGACTTAAGGTGCAATGCAATCTAAAAAAAAAACCGGCCAAGTGCGAGTCGGACTCGCGCACGTAGGGTTCCGTACCACTATACATCTAAATAAATGTTTTCCTTTGTTCTTTATTATATTGGAGTTGATTTAATGAAAGATAAAATGCGGTTTACGATTTATTACGTATTAAAAAAGAACTAATTACTAGATCTCGTTCAAACCAATTTTAAGTGGAAGTTAAGTCCCTCGCGCAAACTATTCAGTTTAGAAAAAAAAAATATTAGAAACCTCAATATCATTTTGAAGACCTATCCATAGATACCCCACCCCACACATATGGGTTTGATGAAAAAAATATATAGTTACGGAAAAAAGTGGCTGTGACATACGGACGGACAGACGGACAGACATGACGACTCATTAAGGGTTCCGTTGCCGAATGGCAAAAAACAGAACCTAATTAGAGTAACCTTTTTGAAGCAAGTATTAAAATATTAAATGTATAAAAAAAAGGGTATAAAATAAGTATTATGATGACCATTTTTCATAAGTTGGATAGTTCAAATTATTTAATCTACGTGTTTGATCATATTGTTTCATTTATTGTAATAATTTACTCAAGAAACAGTTGTATTTACTGCATCAATAATGCATCATCATATTTATGAACCATTCAAGTATTATGTGAGCACTACAGGTAGGGAGGGAGGTTTGCGAATCTTTGAGCCATGAGGGGAAAGGTCATGAACAAATTTGAGATAATCTTTTTACCAATAATGAAAAATTCTACTGTTTTCTAGCCATAGCTGAGGCCCAGAGGTGGGTCATGATCCCCACAACCTCCATACATACTTGCTAACAGGGAAGAGGGGGTAGATAAGAGGAAGGAGATAAAATCACAAAATATATGCTTGTCATACTTGAATGACCACCAACCAGTACCAACAGTCAATTTCATTACATCAGATATTATGATGCAAAAACAATACAATTAATATATTATGATGATTAGATAAGAAAATCAAATGAATAACAGTACATACCTAAAATCTGTTTTCTTCTTAGGACTCTTTGGTATCTTATCAACATAAGTGGTTGACATGTCACATGCATTTAAAACTTTGACAATAGTTTCTCTGACATCAGCGCTATTCAGCTGTATGTTGACCAGCTTGAATTCACCTGCAAATAAATATCTTATTGCTGAAATAAGCAAGTACTAAAGAGGATTTTTCGTGCCAATTCTGTTATATGATTTACTGAATTGTTATAAAAAGCAGCCATAATTATTATTTCTAGTGTGCCTTAAAATGGTATCTAAGGCTGAAATTGCAGGTAATAGAAACAAAGGTGTCTTAAAGGACAATAATATTTTTCTTATTCATATCTTATGTAGTTATTCAAATTCTGAAATCCGGAAGTCATTTACATAATGTTGGTCTATTTAGTTGAAAGCGGTTTCACCAATACATTTATATAGGCATTTTCAAGAGTGTGACACGTCGCGCGTGGCGGGTCTACTAAAAATACCAACATTACGTGAGTAACACCCGTATTTCATAATTTGAAAACTCACATCAGTTTCAATCAAAATCTAAGGTAGTTACTGAGATTATAGTTTCAGTTTCATTAAGCCATATCAACAGAATTGGCATTATTGTAAAAAAGAGTATAGGGATTACCTATAGGCTTGTTTTTTTGTCTCAAATAAAATGGAAGTGGTGGCACACTCATTCTTTTGCTGGACTGCTGGGCTTCTAGGAGTGCACTTAACTGTTGGAGTGAGCTTTCATTGATTTTCTGAAATGTAGAGCAAGATAATAATAATTTATGGCCACCGATCAGCATAAATAAAGCAAATAATAAATTATAATTGAGGTGGCTGGATGTTGGTAGAATAAATAAAGTTATTATTAATTTTAAAAGCGCGGCAATACGCAATGAAATGTCCTTAATTCAAATTATTTCAAATAGACACCCACAAAATATTTGTGAAACATTTTCCAAATAGACTTATCAATAAAAATAAAAATGTGTAATATTACTGAATGTCTTACTCACTCTTTGTTCTGGGTATTTTCCGAACAAATCCGGGTGGACGCTGAAGTAAAACGGTCTTAAAGCGGTAGATACTTCAGCTGAGCTTAGAAATCTGCATATTAACCCGTTGATACAGGTACTTCTGAAATGCGTACAACCAATTATAACATTTACATTAATTGTACCTTGCAATGCAAAGCGTACAAGCGTATGAAATATAATATTATTTTTATGTTTAATAAGTTAACGCATGCAGCAAACACATAAATATAACATACACAATTTACTAACCTTATTTTAGTTCTGCAATACATCTTGGAGTTTAAAGACTTATTTGTTTTGTATTACATTTAACTAGAGTTTTGTTGGCCGCTGTATTTGCGCACAAAATACCCGGAAACTATATTTTTCTTTGTTAATTTTACATTTTTAGTGACCCTGAACCTGATCTATTCAAATTATGGTGACATGACATTTGAGACAGCCAACAGCTGTTTGACATTGACAGCTCTTTAGTTTACGTTTAAAAACCAGCTCAGCCATTGCAAGGTTAACCCTTTACCAATCTTATCGACTGGTAACGAATTACGATAATGAACCTTACGAGCTTCCTCCACTCGCAAAATTCATATCAGCACCGGTAAACGAAGGAATAACCGGCAACTTGTTTTGTTTATATTCAAACTTTAATAATATATTTTTTGCACCATTTTTGTCTCTGTGAATCCCTTTACGACATACACTACAGTATACGTAACGATGTGGAGACTTTGATACGTGCAAAATATTTTGTCGTTCTTCATTCTCATAACATTTGCTACAATTTTTTGTTGTAAACGCTTCATTTATTATATACAATGATAAATTTTTTCGTTGCTTTATTATTTTCAAAATATCATTATGTCTAAACTTTCGGTGTCCTTTAAAAGTTCCTTTATTCATAAAATCGAAACCTGCTCCGTAAACGACCAAAGTATCTGTTTCTCTACCAAAGTATTCATCAACAATTTTATGATTTGTTTTTTGGTCATTTATATATTTGTCAAACTTTAATCGCTGCAAACGTCTCTGTTCGTAAAACTTTTGTTTCTCATCGAACCATTTCAATTGAAATTTAGTGTAATCTTCTACATTTGCACTTTTACGAGAAATGTCAATTTCCAGAGATTCTCTGTCTTTTCTAATTTTCAAATCTACATCTTTGATGAATTTTAATCTCTTTTTTTCCCTTGCATGTTCTTTGGTCTCGTAAATGACTTTTGTATTTTTCAAAACTTTATATTCAAAAGTATCATCTTCTTTTCGGCGACTACACGTTACAATTGGTGTTTTTGCTCCAGGATCGACTGCAATTATTTTTTTATACTTTTTATACAATAATTGGTTATCATTTTCACTAGAAGCTTCTTCTTTCTTTAAACGTTTAGCTTTAAATTTATCCTTCTTGGGTATCAATCTGTTCATTGACAATGAAACACAAACACCATCAGTGCTAAAACTCCAACCAAAATTTTTCGGAACATTAAAATAACGTCGCCAATATACTTTGGGGTCGTGTTCTGCAAACTGCACCCAAGTAGATGGTACATTCTTTGCATCAATCCTGCGCAATAGTTCGTGTAAACATCTAGAGTCGTAGGTAATGTATTTCAAACCATGAGTGTATATTGGGAAAATGTTGAAAGATTTTTTATCTTTTTCATACAGTTCATGTTGAATGTCGAGAAATAAAGGAATAAACTTCCAAAAGTTTTGTTTCAATTCTTTTTCTGAAATTTTATGTATTTTAAACCAGTTTCCAATTTCATTATCAATATATGTATTTTTGTAAAATGCTTCAAATGTAGATTGGTGTATTATTGCTTTTGTCAAGTTTTCCGAAAACTTGTGATACATGTACCTCTTTAGACGCTTGAATGCGTGAAGATTTACATTTGTCTCTAAAATTGTCTTGTATTGGTTTGCTATCGAGATTATATTGAAACTTTTCAAAGTACCATTAAAAGTTACATTATTATTTAAATTTTTATACCTTTCAATAATATTGAACGGATCGGGAAGTTTGTGTTTTTTACCTTTTAGCACATATGTAAATTGCAATGGATCAAATTTGGGCCAAAGTTTGTGAAAATCTTCATGAGCGTGATAACTTTTAAAGAAATAATTGATTAAATAAGACAATTCTATACTCAATCTAGATAGTTGTTTAACATCATCTCTTATTAATTTCAACAATTCCAGTCTATTTTCATATAGACTGCAAATAAATGAGTTGATTCCTTTTTTTACACAATATATGGAAATTTCTTGATCTTCAGTCAAATCAGTTTCTCTAACTCTTTTTTTGCGTTTCAAACATTTTGAGCTTGATGAACGTAAATGATCATCTTTTCCGCATGAAGAACAAGGCATTATTGTTACTGTTTCATTTCAGTCAAGTCTATATGATTTGCCATGAATTTGATTTAAAAGATTGTTTCATTTTTCAAAATAACTAAAATACAAGGAATTTGGAATTAGGACTGGATTAAGAATGGTGTTTTAGAGATTAGTCTAAAATATATATAATATAGGTAAATATAATAATTATTAAGATATAAAAATATGAGTAAAAGTTTGTAAAAAGGAAGGTAAATATAATAATTATATTCAAATTTTTATATTATTACGTAAAATAAATTGGGCAATAACTTTATAAATATTATTATTAAAGTTAGAAAGGAGGCAAGATGCCGATGAAGGGAAAGGAACATGTAAATTTATTAAATTGCTAAAAAAGGAGGCATACTCATATCAAGGACAGGCAAATAGAATGTGATTTAAATCTCCCACACCAGTTCCGCAGGGGCAGTCAGGACTATTAATTACGTTAATACGCGCTAAATGAGATTGAGTGCAGTTGTGTCCAAGTCTCATGCGTATTATAGATGTGACTAATTTATTAAAGAGACATTTGGAAAACCAGGGTTTCGCTGGTATATTATGTTGTATGCTCCGGTAAAACTTTCCTTTTAAATTATCCTCAGCCCAAAATTTATTCCAGGATTCCTTCAAATAAACCCTGGGTAAGGTAGACAAATCATGATGGTAGTTCAGATAAGGAAAAATGTCACCACACACCACTGCATCCTTCGCCAAAAGATCCGCTTTTTCATTTCCTGAGATACCACAGTGGGCCGGGACCCAGGCGAAGCTGACTGAATAACCCTTTAATGTGCATTTATGTAATAGTCGACGGATATCAAAGATGATGGGTTTATTTTGATTATAAAACGGAAATTTAGCTAATGATTGTAAGGCACTCTTACAATCTGTTAAAATTAATGATCTCTGTAGTCCCATCAACAAAACATATTCAACCGCTTTATACAGCCCAAAGCACTCTCCAGTGTAAACGGAGGATTCTGGGGGGAGTTTTATTTTTTCAATTATATTAAATTGAAGGTGATAATATTCCAATACCCACACAACTAGCGCCCTGTTTAGAGGCGTCAGTGAATATGTAGTGGCAACCCAGCCAATCTCTGTCTATTGTGTAGTTAAAGCGTAGACAGAGTCCAAGAGTTAAAGTTTGAATTGTGACATAATAATATGTCATCCTTAGAGATACCAATATTGTATTGAATGTTGGGGAATAAAACGAGTTCATGGTAATTGCAATGAAATATGGGTAGTAACTCGGATTGATGAGCTGGAGCTTCAATGGCTTTCCATTTTGAGAGGCTTTCTACAAGACAAGGAGCAGATCTTTTTGACCAATATCTGGATGTGGCCACTTCCTCAGAAAGATCAGCTACTCTTTTGGATAGAGGATGATTTACAAACTGTTGACACCTAAACACAAATCTATCCGACAAATATTGACGTCTTAACCGCAGGGGAGGATCACCACATTCTACTTGTAAGCAATTTATCGGACTTGATTTCATTGCACCCGAAACAATTCTCAGAGCCTTTGACTGTACTTTATCCAGTTTCTGAAAGCCAGCAACACTACCAGGCTCCAACAAAAAAGTTCCGTAGTCTGTCTACACTTCGTATCAAAGCATTGTAAATAAGCTTCAATGAAAATGGGTGGGCACCCCACCAGACCCCTGAGAGGCATCTAATAATGTTGATGTTTTTTTCACATTTTGCTGCAATATATTTACAATGATTAAGGCCTGTAAGATGAGAGTCTAAAATCACGCCCAAGAACTTTACTTGATTTTTGACTGGTAATGGTTTTTGGTCGAACTGTACACTAACATTAGGTGGTTTACGCATTCTAGTAAATAATACAACATTACTTTTATTTACAGATAAATCCAAACCATTTCTTAAAAGCCATGAGTTTAATAGAGACAAAGATGATGTTAAATTGTCACCTATTTTGTTTACAGATTGCCCACTGCAGTATAAAAGTAAATCATCGGCATACTGAAGCACCTGCACTGATCCATTGAGAGACGTTTCTAAATCATAAGTATAAATATTATAAAGAATAGGGCTTAGGACTGATCCTTGGGGAAGGCCCCTCCATACCAGTCTACTAACTTTAGTGTCATCAAGGTAAAGATTTATTGATCTTTCTGATAACATATTTAAAATGAAATTTGAGAGCATAACTGGAACATTTAATAAATTAAGTTTTTGTTTCAGGACTGACAAGAGTACACTGTCATTATGCTGAACTAACATCCAAGAAAGCTGCAATTACATGTTCATTTCTAGTAAAGGCTAAACGAATGTCAGTGACAAACACACTCAGGCTGTCTAAAGTACCCCTTCCTTTTCTGAATCCAAATTGAGTGGGAGCAATTAGCTTGTTACTTTCAACAAACCATTCTAAACGAATTTTAACTAGGTGTTCTGCAATTTTAGCCAAAACAGAAGAAAGAGCAATAGGGTGGTAAGAAGAAGCTTCACAAGATGGTTTGTGTGGTTTTAAAATTGGAATAATTGTTTGAGATTTCCAGGAATAAGGAATATTACCAGAAGTCATGATAGTATTAATAAGATCTAAATATTTGTTAAGAACTGGTTCACTCAAATTTGCAATGAAGGAATATGGGATACCATCATCTCCTGGGGCAGAATCTTTAACATGTGAAAGAACACCTTTTAATTCATTAAAAGAAAAGGGGGAATTTAGTCCAAATGGGTCATTATTATTAGAAATGGATAATGGTATTGAAATAAAACTATTTTCTGGAACATAAGGTGGAGCCAACTGATCCATAAATTGATTAACTAATTCTGAAGGAATTTTATTGTGTGTAGAATTGTTAATGGCGGATTTAAACAGTCTTATATTACGCCAAACAACAGATGGACAGACATCAGGGCAGATAGAAGTGCAATATTTTCGCCATCCATCAAATTTCTTTTTTTTAAGCAATTTCCTTGTGTCACGAGAAACTTGCAAGAAATTTTCGAAATTCTCATTAGTCATCATAGTACAATATTTTTTTTCCGCCATTTTCCTCTTTTTGACAGCCTGAGTACATTCATCATCCCACCAAGGTGGGGAGGGTATTCTACCAGAAGTTACATTTTTAAGAGGGAATGTTTGGTCAGCAGCTTCTATCAAAATGTTTGAGAAGATCAGAACATTGTTTTTCATTCCCTGAACATGTTTTAGGAATTCTATGCATTTTCTGCTCAACACAATGTTTAAATGTACTCCAATCAACATTTGTCAGTCTGTATTTCAGTCGAGGAGTGGGAGTAGTAACACTTGGTCTATTATAGGGAAAAGAAATGGTTAAAGGAAAATGATCACTGCCATAGGAAGAGGGTAAGGGCGCCCATGATAGAGATGAAGCCAAATCAGGAGTGCAGACAGACAAGTCTGGGGCACTTATGCCTTCATCTGGGTTTGTGTGGCGAGTTGGAAGGCAGGTGTTTAAAATACATAGATTAAGGGAATCAAAAATTTCTAATATTTGTTCACCATAATAATTTGTGGTTGAACTACCCCAGCATTGATGCTGAGAATTAAAATCTCCCATTACTAAAAATGGCTTAGGTAATACAGAAAATAAATTACTAATTTCAGAAAAAATATTTACAGAAGGGCGAGCGAAATAAAGAGAGACTATACAAACACTATTTACAACAGCAGCAACGACAGATATGTCATCACTATGAGGAGGAAGAGGAAAAGGTTTATAAGAAAGAGTATTTTTGATAAGTATGGCAACCCCGTCATAGCCATCAGGTCTGTCAGCTCTTAGGCAGACATAGCCAGGGATTCTAAATGAGAATCCTGGTTTAAGCCATGTCTCTGAAAGAGCAAGTGCAAATGGTTCATATTTATTTATAATATGTATTAATTCACACTTTTTATTTATTACACTTCTGCAATTCCATTGAAGAATTTTCGCTTGATTGTCCATTATTAATAAGTTGTATGAAAGTTTGAATTAATGAGGCAACGTTGGACGGTAAAGAATTCGATAGAGATAAAGATTTAAATAAAGCTAATATTACATCAATGATTTGTTTGTCGTTATTATTTACATCATTATTATTTATATTATTATTTTTCAGGGCACACCCATTAGAGGGAGATGGACCATCATAATCTTTAATAAGGGACTGGTGTGTTTCACGGTCATATCCTCTTGTAAATTTAGGCATTGGTTTTGGCTGTAGGAAGATGGTCTTTTTGTAAGATTTATTTGGTGATGATGGTGATGACGGATGTGTTGAGGGTGATTTATCATGGCTGGAATTATTGTGAGAAGTGGAAGTTAATATCTCGGCATATGATTTGGAAGGAGGAGGATGTAATTTTAATGCCTCAGCATATGACACACTATTCTGGGCCATGTAAATTTTAATTCGTTTTTGTCTTTCCAACTCTTGACAAGATTTATTAGTAGCAAAATGTAGGCCGCCACAAAGGAAGCATTTTGCACAGTCCTCCTCCAAGTCACATGTGTCAGCTGTATGGTTTTGCCCACACTTGTAACATCGAGGAGAAGACTTGCACTGCATCTTAGTGTGACCGAATCTGCAGCAATTAAAACATTGGATCGTTGGGAACGTATATAATTCTACCGACAGGGCATTATAACATAAGAAAACTCGTTTGGGTAACACTTGTCCATCGAATGTAAGAACAACTGTTTGAGATGGTTTCCATACTGGAGCTGAACCATGGACTTTATAATTTAATCGTCTGGCTTTGATTACTTTGCCACAACCAATGGGAACGGATATATTTTCAATGATATCATCCACAGTCCATTCAGTAGGTACACCACGGACTAAACCCATCCGTGTTATACTAAAGGAGGGAATATAAGCTTTTAAGTTATGTTTTGTTAGCGATGAGTCATTAATAAATGAATTTGCATCTTGGTATTTATTAAAAGATAATGTAATTCTGTTTCTTCCAATCCTCTTTAGACTACCATTAATAATAGTTTTGTACAAGTTTTGTTTTAAAAAGTGTCCAAAGGCGACAGGATGCAGTGTTGCGGTGTTGTCAGAAGATTCTTTTTGTACAGTCGGCCAATGAGTTGGGTATGCAGGGCAAAAACTTCTACGCCATAGTAAAAACTGACTGCAATAGATATGCAAGATTGTATTTCATATTTAATAAGTGTAATATACCCACTATTTTAGATATATAACTCACTTATCCATAACTGGTGTCGTAAGTCTTTACTATGACTCAGAAGTTTTTGCCCTGCATATCCATCTCATTGGCCGACTGTACGTGCACAATAAAAGGAGATGCATCAGTTGATTCGTATTGAGTCCTTACTACCTGCTGAGGTGGCTGTGGGGGAGTTATATTTTGAGAGCAAGTTGAATCTTTAGACCCAATGTCTAGAGATTCAACCCGATTAATTTTATTGGTAATTTTAATAGGTGATCTTTCTCTGATACTACTTTGTGTTTCATTCACAATGTCACAATTGCAGTCCGACGGTTTATTCTTATGGGAATGCTTATGCTTCCTTCTTTTATTGCAATTTTTGCATACTTTATGGGGCGACCGAATTCTTTTCCTATCGGATCTTAAAGAGCTATCCGTAGCAGTACTAGGGTCAGTTAACATAGTATGCTCATTATCAATAATAATATTTAAACCGACCGGGGGAATATCCCCCGGGTCGGGCGGCTCATTCATCACCACAAAATAGAATAAAAAACTTACAGAATCTCCTCGAAATACTATTTACAGAAACTAAATAAAATAATAAACTAACATATACTATTATTTACACTTCTAATCTCTAATAACTAATAATAATTAAAATTAATTTCAGAAACGAGAAAAATCACGTCCGCCAAAATCAAGTTTCCCGCGCTTTTCCAAAAGTATGTTTAAAAACATTTGAAATAAAAAAGAGGCCCATTACAATAAGGTTTATTTTAAATAACAACTGGTGGTAAATATATAACCATTGCCTGATAAAGGGTTAAAATAAAATACCAAATTAATTTAATTTATCATTATAAAACAATAATTAATTTAATTGAAAATAAAACCAATGATTGTATTTAATTTGTATTTGCACAAAATTATTTTTTAAATTGGTTTTACATTGGCTGTCTGAACGTAGATATCTGTGTAGATATAGTAACATCATTTATTTCGGGGTTCCTCATCACTACATTCAGGGTTCTTTCTATAGTTTCTGCAGACATGGAGGGATAGGATGGACTTTGCACTCTTTGCTTTGCACCAAATGTAGGAGTTATAGCAAAAATTACAGCTTTGCCATCCTTGCAAGTTGACCCGTCCGTTAATAGGGCAAAAAGAGCGGGCGGCAGCCAGGGTGTCAAGTGTTAGATGCTTACCTTACGAAGGCCCTTTGGTGCATATTGTGGCCCTAACATCACTCTGCTCTGTCACTTTTTAGTCTTGGATGAATATGATGAAGACGCTTTAGAGTGCTGCTGCAGCGATGAAAATGGTATTTTTTTTATATACAGATCGGTAAAAATTAATTCTTTAAATTTCAATAGATGGCGTTAGTAGTAACTACAATTGGATTTTGTTCCATTATAAAACTTTTTTGTTCAAAATTGAATAAAGATAAATATTAAGATATATTAATAATAACACATACAAATAATAATTCAAATTACACTAAGGTCAACTCGGGTAACTTGGAAATGCTGTTTAACCTTAAGAGCGTGTATTCCTTTTCAAAATGTAACTGTCAATTTTTGTAGTGTTTTGGGAATATTTCGTTTATCAGTTGAAAGAGTATTAACTGTTAAGTTGATAAATTACAAAATTATGCTGTATTTACGAATGAAATTGTTATATTTACCTTTCAAAACTTGCATTCTAAAAAGTTAGCTGAATAAAATCATACTTTCATTCAGTTTTTACGAAATATTCCCAAAACACTACAAAAATTGACAGTTATCTACATTTTGAAAAGGAATAAACGCTCTTAAACGAAGTTGTGAAATATATTTCTTAATTTATTATTTATATATCGCAAGGTATCAAGACAAAATAGTTCTTTTTTTATTTATTTTGAAACTATTTTTTTTCTATATTACCAAAACTATGATTGAGTTTTAGTTTTGTAAATAACAAAAAAATATATATTTATTTACTTAATATCTTTTCCCCTGATAAGATATTACGATCTTTTAATATAATATATTTCAAAATGCTACTTGCTATTACTATGCTATTGACTGTTTTATTTTAAACAATTTGTGAAATTCAACTAAATTATTTTAAGTTTCTTTATAGCTCTCGTTTTAAACTGCTTATCTTTCCCAGTCGTATAAAAGTCCATATAAATCTAAAACTAGAGATTTTTATCTATATAAATAAGTAGGTAGCTACCTACACGTGTATATATGCATATGCGCAATACCACAGATAATATAATACTAGTGCAATACGCAAGATTTGTCGCTTGATTTATCCCATATTTTCAATTTTCTTTGTCCCTGGAAAATTACCAGTTATTAGTTAGACTTCCCTGGTCGCTCTATGTGGGTCTACCATCTATAGCGGCCGTTCTACTCGCTCTACCTATCCTAAATCTGATCAGAAAGTGTGAATTCCAGTAAAGTTAAAAAGTAACTGCCTCGATTATAATTTCGTAGTAAACAATATCAAATGTTTACATTTCTGAGCACCTGAGTAGGTACATCAATTTAGAATGTGTAATTCCTCGGTTACACTAAAGTGCGCAGTTAGCTTTCGTTTCTTATTGGTTACTAAGAAATATTGTTTAGCGCGAATCCTGAGGCGGAGTATTTCAAAGTAAACCATCGAAATAGAAGTTTATTCAAACAATGAGCGTGGTTTATGAGTAAACACTTTTTGGTGTCGAAGTTTCCAGGTGGCAAGATCGGTAAATACAAAATTGAATTCTATTGAACTTGCATTAGATTTTACATTTCTATACAAATTATGAACATTGCAGAGAATATGGGATAAATTGCTTCTGGAATTCAGTCCTTATTGTATGTAATTAGGGTTGAACTTTTGATATTTTCCATCGATTTACTGGCTAAGATGGAAAATGTTAACTGCACTTCTCAAGGCTACCTTTTCGTTTACAAACATTTCGTTTAGCAGGTATGTACTTACTAGATTAAATAATTTCCTATAACATGTAAGTATGTAAATACGTTGTGTTATTCTTACTACCAAATTAGTTAAAAGAAAATTCAACGAATGCTTACCAAGCGATTGTTTAATTAGTAATTTGGTAGGTAGCCGCGTATTGAAGATGGCCAAAAAGAGTTCAGGTCCTGCCTTTTGATACTACAGTTTCATACAAAATTATACCATAGCAGATTAAAGTTCATCGCTCTGGCATCTTCAAGCAAACAGCTAGGGTCGATCTGCTGCTGTTGCTTCCCCGTCGTAATAGACCTTAGCTTGCCAATTATCCATCATTCGAGTAGCAATGCGAGTACCCCATAATAAGTGATTTTCTCTGTTATCTCTATTAATTTTGCTACATTGGTAGATTATCGTTTATACCTCAATGGTGGGCTTTTATAGGTTGCCATTTTTTACAACTGCAGCAAATAGGTAGGTATGCAACGAACGGATTGGAAACCTGTAACCAGGCTTATGTGACTACCAAACGGGGAAAATTCTAAAGGATCTTGCAACTCTACTAATTTTGTTGTCAACACCTAAAGCCTAAATCTCTTCTTTGTTACCCTCTCTGTAAGAAGATAGTTTTACATATTATTTAGTTAACATAACATAACATCACGCCCATATTACTTAGAAGGGTGTGGCACAGGGGTATAACACCTACATTTGATGAAGATGATGATAGGAGGTGAACCTATCTCCATCCACCGGCACAATTCCAAATCCATGCTGCTCTTGAGGATATCCTAGCAGGCTGAGCCCAAATAACACTTTTTGCCGACCCGGGAATGGAACCCTAGACCTCGCAGTGGGAAACCACATACGCTAACCACTAGACCAACGAGGCAATACATTAAAAAAATAAATAAATAATAGCTATCCAGTTACATTAATGGCATTAAGACACAATGGGGGTTCGTACTGTTAGATCATCACCACAATTTATTGAATCATTAGCGAGTTGAAACTGTTTGACACAATATCGCCGACAAAGCTGTGATATCAGATTACCGATCAATAAAATCTTTGTTTATTGAGCTAATAGTACGATACTGTTCAAATGTTATCTGATGAGTAATCTCTAACGGCCTTACTAATAACCGTTGAATAGCTATCTGACATTGCGTTGATCTACTGGTTAGGTTAGGTAAAGGTGTGTCATAGGGTGTATCCCTCTGAACAGCTGAGGCAATTGGGGGGGAGGGGGACAAGAGTGGGCTTGGTGGGACTGTGGGCTACTGGAGTCTTGCAGTCCTTACAATTTTTTTTTTTTTTTTATGTTGGATATGGGCACGCCTTTGACCACGACCTCACCTGATGGTAAGTGATGATGCGGTCTACGGTGGAGCACATATACCTATGAGATACCTATTAACTCTTGCTTTGAAGAGATCCAGATTGTACTCATGCGGAAACACAGACTCGGGCAAGGCGTTCCATTCTTTCGCAGTTCGCATAAGAAAAGTGAGTTGAGTGTAGTTTTTTTGCCGCACCACCACCAAGTGAGGTCGTGGGAAGAGTTATTGATAATAGGGGCTTAGTCCTCTATCCGTTTGTCTTCAGAGACTCTTTAGTGAGCAAGGAGTCGCCCTACCAGAGATAGACTGATTGGTGCCATAAAAACAGGATGGTCGGTTGCCCCGATTCTTTCTTGTTACATAATATCATCATAATACCCCTAGACCTCTACATACAGCAAGAAGCAGCAATAGCTGCTGTTCGGCTCATGCACCTAGGTCTATGGGGAAAAAACCACACGAGTCCACACACGAACATCCTGAACCAGGCAATCGAGATACAACCACTCATTGCTGCTCCATGTGATAGGACTCTTCCTGTATACAACTTCAACAAAAACTACAACATAGAATTAATTGAGTAGGCAAAGGATCAATCAGGAGCCAACGAAGTACGCGTATACACAGATGGTTCCAAAACGGATAGTGGTTCAGGTGCTGGCGTACACTCCTTTGACCTCAATATAAACATCCACATTCCGCTGGGTAATCACAGCTCAATATTTCAATGTGAATGTGTTGCACTAACACTCGCTGCAAAAGCCATTCACAAACGGCAAGTAGAGGGAATAGGCATCAGACTCATTTCTGATAGCGCAGCAGTCCTCAAAGCTCTTCTTAACAGTAAAACCAACAACAAACTAATCATAGAATGTCACGATGCCTTAGAAAAAATTTGCTCCAGGAATCAGGTCACCCTGCAATGGATCAAAGGGCACAGTGGATCTCTTGGTAACGACATTGCAGACGAACTAGCGAGAAGGGGATCAGATACGACAGTACAAGGCCCGCAACCTCTTCTTCCAATCCCCTTCACGCAATACCGGACCTGGATCCGCCAAAGATCGATAGAGACCCAAAACCAACGATGGTCAGAGATCGCTGAGTGTCGGCAAGCCAAACTTGCAATACCGCAAGCGAATCATCGACTCACTAAAAACCTCCTAAGACTAAACAGAACAAATCTAAAAATAATGATAGGGTCAATAACGGGTCACTGTCCCTTGAACAAACACCTATACACCATAAAAATCACTGACAGTCCTCTCTGTCGAGGATGTCTTGACGCCGAAGAAACGGTCTCCCACGTAGTCCTGGAATGTAGGGCCGTTGCTTCTCAACGGGAACAAATCCTCGGAACAATGAGGTCACTCCGCGAAGCCTGTGAAGTCCCCAGGAAACTTCTGTGCTTCTGGGCGGAGTTAGGCTGGCTATGTTAGCCAGGACTCTCCACGCACAATGGACCAAATGAGAGTCTAAGTGCGGAAAAATGAGTCCACTTTCCATTCCATTCCATTCCATATCATCATAATTCAATAAGAAAGAATTTAAAATTTTACGTATTTTTAGGGTTCCGTAGTACCTACAAGGAACCCTTATAGTTTCGCCATGTCCGTCTGTCCGTCTGTCCACGGCATAGCGACGAAACCGTTGGTGTTAGAAAACTGAAATTTTGCATAAACATGTATGTTAACTAAACAAAGAAAGTCGTAGAGTAAAATTTGGAAAAATATTTTTTTTTCAGGTAGCTCCCCTACATAAATAAAGTAGGGATGTTTTTTTTTTTGTCACCTACCCCATAGTGTGGGGTATTGTTAGATAGAACTTTTAAAAACGTTCAGGGGTTGCTAAGACAATTTTTTGATTTAGGGATCCGTTTGCGAGATAATTAACTTTAAAGAGCAAATTTTTGTTCGAGTAGGGCGTCCCCCCCCCTCTAAAAGCTAAACTACTGGATCCTAAAATCTGAAAAAAATTGTGTCGGTAGTACATGTAATGAACTTTAAAGGAAAACTATAGCGGATAAGTTCACTTCATTAGTTCAAGAGGAATAGGGGTCCGAAATGTCAGATGCAGTTACTCAGAATATTTCGTTCAAAATTCTTGAGCCATAAATAAACATACATAATACATATAAAATCACGCCTTTATCCCACGGGGGTAGGCAGAGACGATGGAACGCCATGTGCTTCGCTCCTTACATACTTCTTTCGCTTCCTTAACATTCATACATCTCGTCATACGTGCTAGCTGGTTTCGTGTACTACAAACATTTCCTATCTGAAGGACGCTATTTATCTGGTTACTTTAACTTAATTAGTTCTAGAGTAATTGGGGTCCAAAGTGTAAAATGCAGTTACTTAGAATAATTCGTGCAAATTACAAAAACCTTTGAAAGTAATGACTTGTATGAAGATGTTACTTGTTTAATACAGATAGTAAATCCCTTTTAAGTCGAAATATGTTGTTACGACTAGCTACGGAAGCCTACTGCGCGTGGCCCGACACGCACTTGGCCGGTTTTTTTATGTATTATTATTACCATCTATTATTGTAATCACGATGAAAATTAACGCGATCATCTATTTTATTGCCTTATGGGTTAATGTTTCAGCTTCGTAGACAGGGTACACATTTTATTTTTCGAGGCCTTTCCCACATCACATTGGTGCGGCTTCTAGTCTAACGGATTTCACATATTTAACACTCTTGTAGTTAAGAACAAAATTTTTATGTAAATATAGAAGACTAAGGCTATGATATTTGCATGCTACATGGCTGAATGTGGACGAATCAATCAACCTCTGTACCATCTTTATGTATCCATATTCGCAAATGAATAAATAAATAAATGATTTTCAGTTTAAAGACATCAACGATTCGCATCGACCCGCGCAACGCGTTGATGTCTTTTATTAAGAAAAAAGTGTCTTGCCTATTGCCGAGTGCACATAATCTTTTCAGATGCCTCACTCCACCATCGGAAGTACTTGCAATTAATGACACTCCTCATTTTTTGTTTGTCACGCCCATACTTAGCCACTTAGTACTCTACTAAATTTGCCACTTCGTATTAATAAAACTCCATACTAAGTTAGCATTAGCATGACTTCTGGCGAATGAGCTTTTTAGGTGCCTGCTAACGAAAATATTTAAGACGATCCGACTTGGCCACCTCTCGGTGCCTGGCACCGACCGACTGATGGAATATGAACCAAGATTTACTTAATGTGGACACCATAGATATTTGATAGAACCATAGATTTTTTTAGATTTCTATGGCGGACACACAATACACATAACATAACGTCATAGGTTAAGGGATAAGAAGTGAGCCTATCGCCATCCACCGGGCACGATTCCAACTCCGTGCTGCTATAGAGAATTGCCGGAATACACATTTAAGATAAAGAAAGTATATCTGAAAATACAATCATGTCTCTGAAGATTGAAGATTACTTTAGAACTTGTAAAAAAATAAATAAAATAAATAATAAATATTTCACAACTCACACACAACGCCATCTAGTCCCAAACTAAGCAGAGCTTGTACTATGGGTACTAGAATAACTGATACTAATACATATTATTATATCCTTTTCTTTTGTAAATATATACTTATTATACAAAGAAACACCCAGACTAAGACAAACCCCCATGTTCATGCACACAAAGATTTGTCTTAAGTGGGAATCGAACCCACGACCTCAGCGTCAGGCAGGTACACTACCTACTCCGTCATCCGGTCGTCAAAAAGACATGTTTATGTCTCTGTGATATGCCGATCGCTATCATAATGTACTAATACCTTTATCGATAGGTAATAATAGGTATCTGAAATCATAGAAAGAGTTTGTGCAGCCGCGTTGTGGAATGTAGAAGAAATCGTAAAAGTTCCGAACACACGCGAAGCACTTGCTCTAAGAATCGTTTCTGTTTGTCGTTAAATGAGGCACGCGCTTTTCGAATTATTTTTATATTTACACAAAGTGTTATAGTAAATTAGTAAATAAAAATACATAAATGCGTTTTTTCACAATCATTACATCACAATTCAATCAATGCTTGCTGTTTCAGTATTTTCAGTGCTTTATTTAATCCTAAAATTGAAAAAGTTTATGCTAGTTTTAAAAACTCATAAAACTCATTTATTAGTAATACACGTGTTAATATATATATTCAAGTGAGTAGGTACTTAATATAAAATAATAGATAATTAATAATATTGTCATAAAATTCCAATTCAACATTAAATTACATATACTAATTCCAAAATCATATAAAATTATAAAAAAAATGACCAAAATAATTATAATTCATAAATAATAAAAATTGCAAATACAAGTCCAAAAAAATAAAATTGTCAACTTGTAAATTAATGACATAACAAATAAAACAAAATAAATATAATTTAAATTCAATATTGCAATGTCAATTAAAATAGATTATTAAAAAAAATCGTCAACAGAATATAACGCCTGTTCAGCAGTTAATCAGAGTAATAACTTAGCGGGCTTAGGTATCATAATTAAAAGTTTTAATAGCATAGTTTTTACGTTCGTAACTTGATGTTATTACTTACTACTAAATGTTAACAAATAATATATAAATAAACAAATATCTCACGACATTCATACAACATCATCTAGTCCCAAACTAAGCAGAGCTTGTACTATGGGTACTAGAATAACTGATACTAATACATATATACTTTTCTTTAGTTAATACATACTTATTAAAAATACACAGGAACACCCAGACCAGACCAAGACAAACCTCCATGTTCATGCACACAAAGATTTGTCTTGAGCAGGAATCGAACCGGCAACTTTTGCGTAGACGCCAGTTGCACTACCGACTCCGCTATAGGTCGTTATAACATAATAATATAACATAAATAAGTCGCAGTAGTCACTTGGTCAACCATTTTGCAGGTGTAAGGTATAAATATCATCGCAAAATTAACTAAATGTTACCATAAATTATTCAGGTGAACACCTGAGCAGTAAACCATAGATCGCTAATTTCTGTTGAATTTCAACAATATCAAGTTACGCCGACACCTACAGCTATATTAAATTAATCTAAATTAATTAGATGAAATAAAAGAAGCCGTTTCCATGTTAACGTGAAAGGCTAAAGTTGAGCACCACGGGGGGCGCAGCCTGGGGCCCCGGACCATCTATAATTGATGAAATTCTCAACACACCACTCAATTTCTTCTCGACATTTTACTATTTTAAGGAGTGAATCATTTATTCTTTGAATAAATATTAATAATACGATTATTTATTTCGTTGATGATACCGTACGTTTACACGTCAATAATTTACCTACTTATGATAGCCTTTAAATAAATTAGTAGTTTGTTTAACTTGTATTGGTTATTCTCTAAATTAATCGAGTCCATTTTTTTAAGTAAACATCCCACCAAAAAGATTTTCATGTAAAATGTTGGCCAGTCTTGTCAGCGTCTCTGCGCGAGCGATAACTGGCACCCCGGCAAAGTCCTGTTGACGGAACACACTAGGTTTTAGTCCGTGCAACTCGGACATAATCACTGACTCTGCCCGGATCAGTGGTATGCGTCAGGCATTTCCCAGTATATATATTAAAAAAAAGGCCCTATTCATAAAAGGCAAAAATTTATCAGATCTCATGTAGAGCCAAGCTTCTAACTCTATCTCTCTTTTATTTTACAAACCCTAACTTCACAAACTTTTCACACGTCTCTTCAACGTTACTACAAAAAAAAGCAACATATATACGAATCGAATTGAGAACCTCCTCCTTTTTTAGAAGTCGGTTAAAAACTACTGTATAACAGAAGATTAAAGCGCAGGATCATCAGTGAGTCAGTGATGAAATCAAGGGTTTTTAAAATATTAATGAAATCTTATATTTAATATATTTAATAAGGTTGGTACTGGTATCGTATTCGAAGGATTTCTGGTAATAGCCAGACCCTAATTATAAGTGCTCAAAAAATTGACGATACACTTCGAGAAAAGGTAAGTTGTGCTCTTTGCGGCGGATCCACTGCCGTGGCCCCGCCGCCAGAGATAATTCTTAGCGTGACATTTATTGAATGATGACATGTTATTGACGGATGTTATTATAAAGTTTGATTTGTTGATTTTAATTAATTATATCTACTAATATTTACATCATATTTTACCGGAACTTATAATAATTATGCTATATTTAGAACGTTTATGTTATACTTACAAATAATTTAATTTTATAGCGCAATACCAATTTACCCACGTCAAAGCTTAAAAAATGAATATGTACATGAAATTTACAACTAGTCAACTAACTTTATAAATAAGTTGGGAACTTACGCGTTTACTGAAATAAATATCACGTCTTTATTACACGAACACAACAATATAGAACTACATACTTTAGTACATTTTTCTTTTTATCACTTTGATAAACCTTTTTCACCTCTCCAGCACGAACAGACTGGTTTACATACCCTATATCAGTAAGTAAAACTTGTGTTTAAATTTCGCAACACAATATTCTTCCAATAGCTTTAAAAAATAACCGAGCAACCACGCAGTTCTAAAACAAACGAACACATAAATCATTTCAAACAATTAAGGTTTTATTCAACATATTTAATTTAAATCTATAATTATAAAATAAAATATCCGCATTTCTTTTTCTATCTTTTATTTTCTTTTTCTATCTTTTATTACTCTTACATTTTATAAAACTGTTTAACAGTAATAAAATATTCGAATGAAATATTTGTGAGGTAATTTTTTTTTTACGAAAATATCTGAATTTCGATTTCCAAACGAAACTTTTATAGAAAAAAAGATTACTGCCACAAACATACAAATAGATAAGAATGGCGGGAAATATTTATTCCATTATTTATTTGTTAGATGGTCACCACAATTTTATTTAGCAAATACTGACTAGATGGATATTAATTTTAGTGATCAAGATATCTATGGAACTGCAGATGCGTGAGTAGTGTTTGAGTTTCCTAATATTATAATAACATTTTCCTACTGGTAGAGGTGAAAACCAGTATGTGGCTAACTCGTGAGGATTTGATATTCGTTATCTTTGTGGTTTTAATCACTTGCATTGCTCAGTAGACTACAATAGAATCATTCGCTACACTCAGGATTCAAATTCAAGACTATACATAGACTATAGAAACAAATATCAGACTCATCTCATATGCTGCTCTCTATTGTAGTTATAAATCTTTTCCTGTAATTTTTATTTTTGTAAAATCTTACAGAGTTACATAGGTAATAAAGTATTTTATTTTTAGATAATTTCCAATCTAGTTAGGTGTGTGTTACCTAAAAGTCACTAATCATTATAGTAACATCGAAATAAAAAGATCACCCACACATCTCAATCTAATTAGTCATCAGGCAGCAATAGTCATTAACTGAGCAAAAAAAAGGCCCGACAAAATTCACATAATGTGCGTCAAAGTTAGATAAAACGGCAAATAGAACTTGAGTGGGCTATTGTTCCAGTTTTAATGGACCACCGGCCGATACGCGGCGGCATCCACGCAAAAACAGCTCTGAAATATCGGCATCGGAAAAAGGATAAGAAAAACACATTTCGCCATTGAGGTAGGCTGCCGAGGAATTCGTCAAAGTATTTTATCTCGGACTTTCACAGTTCGACGGCGGTCAGTGTTAAATTATTGCCAGACAAAGTTATCGACGTAACGTGAGACCTTTTAGACATATTTGGAGATTTCTTTGAAGATTGTCTTTGGTCTTCGAAGTAAATCTCTATTATGTGGAGCTACAGCCAATTTTTTATTTCATTTTGTTGATAAAAGCACCGTAATACAACATCTTTCTTATCACTGACTACTAGAAATAACATAATCTTAATTTACCGCTCGCAATAGCAATGATATTTTTTAGAAATGTATGACAGAACTAACCAAGCTGTTTTACAAGTTTATCAGTAACTGTTTCAAGCTGTGGTTAACAATATTGGCGCCAAATGTATGAAAACAAAAGCTAAGGACAGTTAAAAAAATATCTGGATGTTTGTGTCAGTTCAACAAAAGATACTTTATGAGTAAAACAATGGTGCGTAGGAAATTTCCAGTAGCATTCTTGTCTAATGTAGGCTTCTACGAAAATAGCCGAACACCTGTCTTTCAAAAAGTTTTTAAATTAGGAGTACAAGAAGCTGCGGTTCAAAATTCGTAGTACCCGTTCATTTCGTCTTGACCGCTTACCTTCACAACCTCGTACCCTGCAAAATCACGTTAATTTGTCAACACGTACCATTTGATACTCAATATAATGTAGGATACGTCAAAAAGCTTTATTGCAGCCATCACCTATGTAATAATGGATTTTATTAAGAATATAACAATTCAATATTGTATTAAAACTATATATACAAAGCATTATATTAAAACACTGTCAAAATGCTCGTCTGTTGACAACTTTACATTTACGGGGGTACAGGAAAGTGGGATGTAGCAGAATGTAGGTAATAATTACACATATTTTATGTTGGTTTAGAAGTCATTCATTTGATGATGATTGACATCACATGATTAATAAGTAACGAAATGAAAGGAAAAGTATAATTTCATTAGGCACGGTATTTAACGTTCACTACACATCATTGAAATTTGCCTCTTTGTTAGGAACGCACTTATTTCAGCTCATTAAGGAACACTATTTAAAACCTCGCAATTTAAGAAACAAAAATAAATTAGCCTTACCTTCTTTTAGTTTAAAAATGTATAATTAAGGCCCATACCTATGTCCATTAAAATTTACAATTAAATACCTGAAGCTATAAATAATTCTGAAACTTTTATATTTGACGAGTTTTTCTCACTGTTTCACACAGCAAAGAACACCTTTTCGCTGCTGACGTAAAAATTGTGTTATCTTCTCTCTGGCTCTATTCGACATTATCCTTTATTTGTATCAGTTAATTGTGTCATCACAATTAGTGCTTAGAGACTCATCCAGCACACATTTCACAAGCAATTTTTATCCATTTTCTGTTTCACTTTGCTAAGCACCATTAGAGGCTTCCAGTCAGTACGTATCTTATTTCAAAGAAAGTACGGTCCGACAATCCTATGGTAAACTGGAGCGTTCGTCGTAACCTGTAACGTAACGTAGGCTCTACGACAATATTCACTTATGATCTACGTCGTAGCATTGCTAAACCTTAGCTCAGATTAGAGATTCACTCATCTCATATTATTATCATGACATAAGCGCTAAAAATAACGTAGTTTTGCCGTTGATTAAAATTGAAAGTTCCCGCATCAAACTTTCACTACAGTAAACAGTAATAAGTGTTGATACGTAGGCACGTATAGAGATTTTAATAAAGTCAAGTTCGGAATACCGCACGGTATTAGGGATTCCTAAAGATGCGAGATATTACGGGGCGCAATCAAAATCCAATCATGTCTTTATTACTTAGTCGTCGAACATGAGTTGCTGCTCTGTCCGTGTGCCTGGAATGTGTGGATGCGCACACTCGCGCAGGCGCGTAGGTGTGTGTCTACAGATGCATGAGGGCGGAGGGAACTCGCGCAGGCTGCCAGGTGGGCCCCCATTAGCAGCGGCGAGCCTCGAGCGGCCGCTCTTCATCTTTATGATAATTATTTTCTGTTTGTTTTCGTCGAAGAATCGGCCCGCCTCGCCGGCGAACGCTTCTCAGAACCAACTTCCATTGTGGTAAATTAAAGCCGCCCGGACCCCTGCCACGACGAGAGATAATTCGACAGGATGCCGCATATTATTAATTGCACTATGACTTGTGGAAATGGAGCTTTGAGTTTAGTGAGTCATTGAATCCGGCGGGAGAGGATCCACGGCGCGGTATCGTCGCGTATGCGTGGGAACGCTTCTCCTACACGATTTATACCCGCATTAACGACCTTTTAAACTACCTTCCAAACTGTCCATTTTCATTTCCATACGTACTTTAATTAAATTCTGTTTCTGAAATGGCCTACAGTACATTTACAGTCGCGAACACCGCGAATCAATTAAGCGCTGTTGGGGTAAAGCGATAAATTTCCAATTAAGTGCATCGCAAGCACTGTACTGAGCGATCAGTTCGTTAACTAGAGTTTAACAAGGTAATAAATAGAGGGTTCGAGGCAGACACCGGTGACCAATAAAAAGAGCACCGTAAATAAGCCGAATGCCTGCAATAAAAAAAGGGGACCTCGTAATGTTTACAATCTTGTGGCTTTATTCACTTTGTGTTCCAATTTCATGCTAAATCGAGCGGATAAAATCCTCCTTTATCAGGCAGACTCACCGTCTCGGCGGAGTCCGCGCCTCCTCCCGCGAAGCCCTCCCCGCGCCCCTCCGCGCCCCGCACGCCCGGGGCCCGGCGCGGCGACCTGTCTGCGGCACGGGCAGTGGGCAGCCGCCCTGGCCCTGAGCCGCTATTAAATACAGATCTAACATCAACCCTGAATGAAGCCTTATTCGTTGAAAGGATCATTTATGATGATTCAATTTGGTAGAGAACGAAAGAAATATTTTATGTTCTCTATAAATTGGGTAAACCTTTTAACGCGCTATGGATAGAAAGCTTTTACGACTTTATTCAATTCTGTACAGATAAATACAGACCATGTTCAGTGCATGTGGGGTCCGTACCATGTAATATACTTCGATAACCCGTACCGTTTTGTTTTTATGTAATAAGTACAATGCATTTCTTTTGCATCCGTATTGGATATTACAAAACTTACCATATAATATTCTGCGTAAAAAATAAAAGGTATTCTTTAAAACTATAACTGTCTACCCACATGTGCCATTAAACGTCAAATAATTTAGACTTCAGTACACTTCAGATCCGTACATGGTCTCAATAAATATTTTTCATATATTTAATGAAAACCTGGAGAAAAAATATCAATGGCAACTAGAATCGGACATAACTCTGAGAAATCCCCATTACTGAGATGCGATGGTGCTAAGAGACCATGCATACATGCGCACTGGCTGCACCATAAATGTTGTTAAAAATACATTTATGTTACAACAATGATTACTTTAGTCACGTATTTAAAATGGGATACTATGTACTTACTTTAGGTACTTATTTTATATAAGTAATTCTTTAATATTTAGGTTTAAGAAAGACACCTAATAGTTATTAAAATTACAGATTTATATAACATAAAATAAATATTTTCCCATATTATTATGAAAATGTTAAGCCGGCTTTAGCCTAAAAAAAAATGTCTGCCTTACACATTTCCCATCCTCATTTCTTAACTACCTACCTTAATGTTTTTTTCAGATGACTTAAAGCGATATACTAAGCGATAGAATGGTGGTCATGTAAGTGAAGTGCGCATGATTCTCAAGAGTGCATTGGTTAGGAGGCTCGACGGGTTATTAATTTTATGGTGTCGATGGCCGCTCGCACCTGGCTACATCGGTCACTGCCGCGCGCCCGCGCATTCCTCACCCCCCTCACCCCACCATGCCACGGGATCAATCACGTAACCACCATGGGTACCTGCTACGTACCTGAACTGGTACCAACAAATACTCAACATGCAGACAGAAGTTCAGATACAGACAGTAAGTACCTACAAATCATTTAAAAATAGAATATCAACTATAGTGCCTAAACCTTCAACGTCCAAATTATTTGAACAAATATAAATATAACGCAGATAAGTTCAGTAACCATATTGTACGACCAAAACAATAGCTTCAAAGCTTATCTTCAAACTAAAGTATTAGATGTGATGTGAACAGCATTCCCCGGTTAATCGAACTGGTTGGAAGCAGTGCTCGTGCATTACAATGTAAATGGCACATTCGTCTACAGGTGCCGTAGAGAACCTGAATCGTGACCCGTACTAAACACGCCATTTGAATCACGCATTTCATGTGTGAAACGTACATCGCTGGTTTACAACTGATAGTCAAATCCGTATGACATACATTGTGAGTATTGTGTAATTAATAAAGAGATGTAGTCGTGTTGTAGTGAGATATTTTTACATGTTTTGGTGAAGGTCACAGATGTAAGTAGTACGAGACATGCGGGCGACAGCGTTGCTCAGACGATGTGGAAATGCAACTGATACTATTGAGTATAGCCATACGTGTAAAACATGAACTAAGTTTTGTGTAGAATGTGAATTCCAACGTTTTGAAGCCGTATTTAGAATATCTACTGTCGATGGCTAGAAACGATGTTAACATTACACGGTTTGTAGAAGATACTTGATTGCAAAACAGGCAGGTCTGGATTTTATATCCGCTATCAAATCATTGTCTGGTGCACTTATTGGTGATTTTGCGAATATTATCGTGAAGTTTTCGCTTTGTCGTTTGTACGTAAATAACACAAATTGCCGCATTATCACAATAAAGTGCGGTTTCAGTATAAATTAAAAGTATTTGGTGACGAGTCTACCCGATATTGAATTTGTAATAGTCTTCTTAAATTAATTTAAAATACCTATATTTGTACTCAAACTACCCATATTTTTTTATACTTCTTTTTTGAGGTAGATAGAAATCGATTTCCTAACCTTTTAAATATATAGGTATCAAGAGACCTTGGACGAGACAGACATTTAAATTTTTACGATATGCCTAAGGCTACCAAAAGATACATGGTTCCGAGTAGTATTTTGGGCTACCCTAAATTATTGAATTCTTTGGGAATGGTCTCATCATGATCGATCAAGGGCAATATTAAGCCAATTATATAATAATACAGGGTGTAAATGACATCGTAATAAGACCGATTATCAGTGATTCAGTAGGTACATCATTCTGTAACACTGCGTGACCCAAATTTTTTATCGGAAAATCGGTTTTGGAAAATTTTACACCACACAAGAAAATACCTATACCGATAATGATTAAATATACGATTTGAAGTTTTAAAGCGTTGATAAATTTACTCAGATACCTAGTATCTAAAAATTTAACAGCAAATTTCACTTTTATCAGAAAATCCCAAAGTTGCCCAACAAACGTAATGAGATAGTCTGAGATAACGCTACCTTTCCATAAATCAGTTGGAAAATCGCAAAATGAAAATTTTCCTCGGGAAAATTTCATCGTTTTTGCACCCAGTCTCAGAAGCATGTTCTGAATCACTTGTAAGCGACTTTGTCATAATGTCATTTACATCCTGTATACCTAGGAATCAATTCAAGGGATATCTATAGCTTAAATTATATTTACCGCGACTTTCCCTTTTTTTAAATGCCATTCACAAATATCACATTGCAGATGTGTCGCTACTTCGAAGGACCTATATTGTACCTATATATTGGTGGTAGAGCTCATGTGAATGAGCTCGAGGGCGGCAGCACCACCGTCTCACCTTTAACCTGGCGCCAAATAGTAGTGCTTCCATTACTGTGTTCCGGTTTGGTGGTGAGATCAGGCCCTGAAATTACTGGCACATGAGGCATAACACCGTAGTCCCCAGCTGCAGCGACGCATCTATAATCTGCTTTTGTGGATTGTTGATGTCCATGGGCTGTACTCCACTTACCATCAGGTGGACTACATGTTCGTTCGCTGTGAGTGTAGTATAAAAAAAAAAATATTATAAGAACGATACATTGCCTCTTGTATCAGTTTATATTATCACCTCGTTTCAAAAATCTTTCTCAAAATTTTATGTTTGACTATGTTGTTTAAGTATAAACATCCTAAGATCAGGATTTTAAATATATTTAGTTGATTTAATGGGTAGGCCTTTGGTGTGGGACGCAACATGCGTCGACACCCTTGCGCCATCACACCTTCCAAGCACATCAGCTTGTGCCAGCGCTGCTGCTACTTCAGCGGAGACTCTCAAGCGGCGCAAATACGATACTCTTATTGGTAATTATATATTTGGCCCATTTGGGGTCGAGACGCTGGGTCCGTGGGGTCCTCGCGCCCGTTCCCTTTTCAACGATATAAGTAAAAGACTAGTTGACTCTTCACGCGACCAGAAGGCTGGTTTCTACTTTGGACAAAGAATCAGCATTGCCATACAACGTGGCAATGCCGCCAGCCTTCTGGGCACGTTACCCACGGTCGACATTGATGCGGACTTATTTTTTGACACCTGAACTTTTTATTAGATCTATTTTATTTAATAAGTTTGTATTAATTTTTTTTATTTCATGTTTATATAGTTAGGTATATATTTAGTTTTCACTTTCTTAATAATATAGGTATAATGTAATTTTAAATGTTTAATTGTATAATAAATTAATAAATTTAGTTGATTATATTAGCTTTATAAGTAGTGATTCATA
The DNA here is from genome assembly GCA_905147285.1 of Hypena proboscidalis. Lineage (NCBI taxonomy): Eukaryota > Metazoa > Arthropoda > Insecta > Lepidoptera > Erebidae > Hypena > Hypena proboscidalis. The sequence goes on from LR990132.1 coordinate 9,206,122, forward strand.
GGAGTGTACATTCATTTTAAAAACTCTGTACCAACAATAAATTTCAAAAAGAAAATATCACACATATTTAACGATAAAACTTTATTTAATTGCAATTGATTCTGTCCAAATGTGTGTGTCACTAATTAGGCAGCAAACAAAGTAAAATAAAACAAACCGTGAAAAGGATTCACAAATCTGTTCCACTATTATTCTTTGCACAAATAAAGTCCTAACCACCAACCGTAATAAATAACCAAGAAAAATACTTAATACACTCACGAAGCATTAAAATTCTTTGTAAGAGAAAAATAAGTCAAAATATGTGTAAAAGTTTTTATCGTACCGTGTGTGTTCCCGGCACGACATAATTCATATGGGAATCTACTGCGTGTGTTGCCAGACTCCCACAACAAAAATATCATAAGGTTCTAACATTTGGATGGGAGGCGCGGCTGAAAAACAAAACAAAGGCAATAATCATTTAGTGAAGGCACAAATTCCAACAGAATCAAAGCCCGCTGATAGGCTGCTGTGAAGTGCATTCTCGTTAACGACCTCACGTTTGATACGGTAGTTAGTTTATTTTTAAATTGAAATCTGATTAAATATCTTGCTCTTTTTGATTAATTTTAAATAGGCAAGTTCTTTTATGTTCACGAATTTTTTCATAACTTCTGAACTGATTTGGGTGCAGTTTTTTTTTTTTAATATTATGTTTCTAGTGATTTTGGCTTGAATATTATTTAGCGTAGTGTTCGCATCAAACACAAATCAACAAATCACGAAATCACGCATAAAGCTCAATGGCGTTGCATAAAGAACTTTTTTTATGGTATTATAAAGAAGTAATAGACACAAAAAAATATAACGGCAAAATATTTATTTAGTAATTAAGTAATAAACACATACAAATCTAATTGGAAAACAATAAGTAATAAAATAGCAGCCCTGTATCTGTTACATGTCCCACTGCTGGGCTCGGGACTCTTGTCATGATGAGAAGGTTTTCAAAGGCCAAGTGCGGATTGGTAGACTGCACACATCCTCGAGTATTTTTAGGCACTCTCAGGCATACAGGTTTCCTCACGATGTTTTCCTTCACCGTTAGCGAGTGATAATTTATATGATAAATACACACATATCTTCGCAAAAGACGAATCTTAACGCTTTATTGAAAGAGGTTCGACCCGAGATCTTTGACTTCGCAGTCCTAAGGTCTCCCACTTGGATATCGCTGCTCTAGGATAAAAGACAACTGGCTTTAAGATAAAAATTACAGCTATCTTCTCCAATTAGTATTACTCAAGAGTATCACTGCCTATAAACGAGTACTTTTACAAAATGCATCGACTATTATTCAGTAGATAAGGTTTTGAGAGGGAAAGTTGAGCCAATTCAGATATTGCAATCCTGCAATGCTGTAATGGCCAGCTATATGTGCTCTATAGCCACCTTAGGGCTTTCATCAAATTAATATTACGAGTATAATAAGTATCAAGTTCTTCACATGTAACGGGAGTGTTTCTGAGAGCCCAGTCTCAGCTGGACTCGCGTTCTTACCCACGCTGCGTTCAAACTGTTTATATCATTACCACGGTAAATAGATGCTCTCTAATTACTTCATTTTAAAGTACCTAATCGCTATCGAATGCTATGTGAAAACTACTTCCAAGAATTTGTTTAACATGAATGTGGAACACGTTACAAATTACGGAGAGATCTTAATCGCGTTTCTTTTAAGCATTCTGTATTATTATGTTCGGAGAATATGAATGAAGGCTTAAGAAAACATTTTTACTTGTGGTTGAGCATTCGCAAACAAGATCATGTGAGGTAGCACCGTCGTGTAACTTCCCTTGATCCATCGCCAAATAGTAGTGCTTGCAATACTGTATTCCATATTGGTGTTTAGATTTGGTTTGATTGAAATTACATCTAAAGGAGACATATTTATTGTGGTCTTCGGCTATTGCCTCGCATCGTAGCTACCCCTTTTAATTATATTGTGTAACGTCGACGACGAACGACATGCAATATGGATAAAAAGTCTGAGTAATGTTGCCGGCACGTAAACTAAAACTGGAACAATGTCTTTTAAGCTGCGCCGGCTTTATAAGTTGCGAAAACCCAAAATCATTAATTCAAAATTATTCTTCGGATGCAGTAACATTACACGATGAGGTAAATGACATAATCATGTATCGTAAGCCTTACCTTTGAGCCAAATGGGCATATGTCCAGTTCTAGATGGAGACATACCTTTGAAGTGACTCAGAACTAACAGCTTCATAATTGATGGACCGTAAAATCATAGTAAAAATAAATAAGTACGCCAACTCCCGGCGTTTAGGAGCGCACGATACCTAAACTTGCTCGAGGCGTAGGGTTGCCACTTGTCAGATTGATATTTTAAATTACCTGTACAGAAATCATTTTTTTAATTATAAAAAAAACGTTTTTTTTACAAAATTTATGTCAAGTAAAAGTCAAATCATTTATTTCCATGGGCCCTAAAAGGTGCTTGAACACGTCAAAACAAACATCAACGTTCAAATAAATAAAATTTAAATAAAACTTAAGCTAATTAAATTATAATATTAATTGCAACAAAATGATTTGAATCACCGGAGCTTAGATTGATTTCAATTCAACTTTGAGGTTTGAATTAAAATCAATCCAAGTACCAGCTCCGATGGGTATTGCATCATGAGAAGAGCTGGTGAGAAACTCATGATCACCATCTTTCCAAATAATTCATACAATTTTGTTTGTTTATTGACAATAATTGTTATGTGTAAGTTATACCAACCAAAATACAATGACTAGAAATGGTTATGGAGAGAATAATACTATGAAATTAAATTCTTTGTCAAATAGACCAATATTATATTAATAAAATTATCCGTAGTATATAAGGTTGCAATCTCTTACACTTAAAGCAGAAAGGAAAAGGAGTAAAAACAATGTGTGCATACATACTGGTACTAGAACAGACATAGAAAAATGAAAAAAAATCTAAACTGTAAAATTAAATGCTAATTATTTATGCTACTAATGAAAACAAGCATAAAAAAAATTACAAATTTGTGACAGAAAAATATTTTTATTATTATTATTTTGTTTTCTATTTTTTATAATCTCGGTTTTTTTAAGAATTACACGGGCCTATTAAATAGATTAACACAGTACAAATAAAACAAAAACTCTAACTTAATATCTTATAAGTACATACAGGTTAACATATAGGTTCTCTTCTGAAAACTACATTAAAACCAGCCAAATGCGAGATAATCGCAGACCAACATACATACAGACTATGAGAACTTCCTTTTTAATATCGGTTAAAATAAAAATAATTTAATAACACATCACAAAATTGCGCATCATATTCATAATGTAACATAAATTTTGTGAAATAAATAAACCAAAGAGGCAACGGCACGGCGGCGTTTAAAAAACATACCTACATTATTATTAAGTATTTAGTAGTTATTACCAAATACGTATTTTATTAACTCACCTTTTGTGTTCAGAGGGTACCTTAAAGAACGTTAATTCTGGGTTTGAAATAGTGTCGTTTGAACAACCATAAACTTCACAATAATATCTATTGACTCGCGAAGACATTTTGCAGTGCAGCGCGTAACCGTACCTAATTTTTTAAACAAACAGCGACCGCTCACAGTAATGGCACGGCCCGCACAACCGCTGACCGAGAAACTGGCCAAGCGGCGAAGTGTGCGTGCGTACGTACATGAACCCGGGGCGTGGCAAGCGCTACGCGTACATACAAACGGCGCGATGTACCTTTGTTCGAAGATAACTTACTATTTATACTATGGTAAAATTGTCGTTCGTGGTATTGCCCAGGAAAACTACTAGTATTCTAAACATGCTTTGGTTGTATGACAAGGAAAATCAGGAAAATATATAACAACTGTAAAGATGTAATGAAAGTTAAAATGATTTAAAACCTCATATTACTATGCTTAAAAAACATAAAAACAAAGCATGTCCACGATCAAGTACGACTAAATTTTACGGGCTAGTAAAAAGTAAAAGCTATGAAATACCTAGTGCTAAGCGATAAATCTTTGCAAGCTAATCCGTTACAATTATTGTATTAGTAGGGAATTAAGCATTTATTCTTCTATAGACACCCTAATTTGAAAAATTGCCGTTGTTTAACTTAATAATAAATTACATTACACAATTTATATCACATTTAGAACGCATTATCAAACACACAATAGCACAAATTACGTCATCTCGTAAACAATTATTTAAAAAGTAAAAATTGTCTTTACACAAAAACGTAACCTTCCATAAACAAAGGAAAACGTTTTAGCACCTCCATAAAAACTGAGGCGAAACTATGCTCAATAAATTAATAAGTCATCGTCAAATGCCTCCAATTACTGCACAATATAAAGCGGAGTCAAGCAGGTAAACAAAATAGAGCTGTTATAAATTTTACAAGAGCGGTCGAGTGGCCACACTGCCTCGACCGCATTATGCACTTTTTTTCATCGACTTTTTGTTCGCTGGCATTCGCTTTGTGAGCTTACTTCCGTCGGTACATTTTTTATGGTGGCGCTAAGTTTTGGACACAAAAGGTTTAATATAAGAGGCAAAATAGTGCGTTAGCGCCACCCTGCGTCACACCCCACAGCCTCCACAGATAATGAACGTCGTTCTGTAAACTTCCACGGTGCGTCACTCTTTAGGTATGCCGTCAATATAACACTAAGCAAACGCAAATTTTAATCGATGTGCACACATGTTTTAGCGTGTTTTAAATATTATTAGACGAGAATTTACTTAATAATTGAATGCTTTATTTGCCGTATTAAGCAAATTTTTAATCTCGATTATTTATAGATAGTCAGGCATTCGACGAGCAAGTAATTATAGATAATATGCGGTATTCAAATACGTTTGAGAGAAAATGTAAACATACTTAGCAAAAACATGCAAAAAGTATGCATTTTCTTTTCGATATGAGTCAGATATGTGTTGTGAAATCTGGTAGTGAACTATGACGTCATGTCCAAAAATGTAACAGGACAAGAGGAAGGGACAATGAGTGGTTTACAAAAAGGTACCGTACGCCGCATATTTCACAAATGCGTGTTTGCGTTATCTCCAAACTTTGTAGTCCTGAGTACCTGTTGACTTTCCCTTAGCAGCGCTGTCATTTTTTTCGCATCGGTGTAATGTCGTGTTTGTATTTCGTCTGGCGTTAGATAATCGGCATTGTGCCGCTAGCGCCAGCGGCATCACCCAAGCTTCTGTACTTAGAACTATTTACTTTTATCAGTCAATTGTTTCACTTATTGTTGGGCTCTGATACAGTGAGCTTATTTTTAATTCTCCTATTGTGAGGCGGTGTTCTGTCCTATTATTAGAGACAATTGCCGTGCTCTTAACGTTATCTAGTTATCAGTAAAATGTTAGCAAATAACGGTTCGAGATACGTGATTCATTTCGTTCCTTGAATCAATTTTTTAAATGACCGAAAATTTTTGTAGGCTCTTCAGGCTACCTTTTGAAATTACAGTAATCCTTACAAATGAGGTGTAAAACGGTTAGTTAGTGGAATTCCGATCGGTAGTGCTTACAGAAGCTATTAGCGCTATCCTAATCCTTGGCTTGTGATGTTAGCGCACAAATGGACCACCGGCATCGGCAGTGAGGCAATGAGTTAATCTAGTATAATATTTATACAAATTGCCACTATATTAGTGGAAGCTAATAAAATATTGAATATACTTTCAACGATGTAATAGTTTAATGCACACACATTATTGGGGATTAACTTTATATGTAACTCGAAGACGTTAAGTTAAGGTACCGGCATCGCTTGGTAAAAAAAACTATGCCAGTTGTAAAATCTGACAACTAGTAACCCAATAGAGTCAAAACACTGTAGGTTATCGTACTCTAGCACTGTAGTCGGTCTTTGGTTCTGGTATCTGTGTTAGAATAATGACATGCAATTTTGTTAGTATTGTGAGATAGATACATTAGTACTTGGAAAATTTCACGGGACATCCTAGACTATTTTGAATCTATCATAAAATTTATTACTAGCTGTTACCCGCGACTTCGTCCGCGTGGATGTCGTTTTATGAACAAAAAAGGTAACTCTCAAAATAACAATAGTAAGTACACCTCATATACTCACTTACCTATCTATAACAAAACCAACCAAAACAAATATTCGACAAAAACTTAAGGAAAATAATATTCAAACAAATCAAAACAGGCAAATAGGTACCTACTTTGAAACTACTTGAAATTTTGAAATAATAGAAATTGCGACACGTGCATCCGTGACAGCCCGTAGAATGTAATGTAAGGTAAGTATCAAAATTCGCCCTGTAGTTTTAAAACTCAGCGCTTTCAAACAAACAAACTATCTCCCGCGATTTCATCTGCGTGGTAGGTACATCAATAAAAAAACTCAATAACAGAAAATAAAACACCTACTAATACTAATACTACCTAAATTAATCTATTTCTTATGATAAATAATCTTAACTCAATAAATAAGCGAAATCCCTATAAACTAATATCTATACGAATGTCTAATCCTACCTAACAGTATTATAAAATAACCTACGGTCACTACGTACAATATCAAATTTTAATATACTACTATACCTACTTTAAAATTAAAATCTATACAGTACGACTTATAAAAATAAACCTAAATAACCTAGGACAAACTTATTATTTGCGGTTCGATCCAGAACCACAAAATTAAGTTTGTTTTTTATTGTATATAAAATACTGGGTACTTTTCCGGGATAAAAGCACCCAGTGTGGTGCCCAAGATATTAAAGAATAATTATATCAAGTTTCATCGTAATCGAACCTGTAGTTTTTGCGTGTTGCCTGAACAAACAGACAGACAGACAGACAAAAACATTTTTAATCACACTTTTGGGTTCGGTGTCGGTCTAGAAATACCCCCTGTTATTAATTATTTTGATATTTTCAATGTAAAGAAATTTTACTTCTTCAGATTTACTATAAGTATAGATAGGTATATATATATCAGCAATCTGTCATGAATTACTGGCATTCTGTAACAAATCAGGTTCAATAATGTATATCAGAGGCTTTGTCAATAATGAAAGACTTTTCGACAAAGCTCATACATTTTTGGTAAGTAAGATCAAGCTAGAAAACCAATCCGGGCATTAATTACCAAGAGCGGCCAAGTAGACAATCAAATGAAGACAAAAGTACAGTTCAAAAACCACCAACCCAAAACATCCGTGCGCGTTGAAATCTTTTCTTCGAGAATAAAGTGTTAGTTATCCAAGGTCATTTCTACAGAGAAATCATTAACTTCAATATATTGAGACATAGTTATTAGTGATTATGTTCTTAAAACTTCGATTCGTAGTATGTGGTACCTACCAATTAGGCACCGAGGCTGGATTGGCGGTCGTTAGTTCGAAAGCGGGTAATATCTTTATCATAGCGGCAGAGGGCGCGCGTGAGGTCCGGCCTTTGCCGAGCGCCGACGCTCCAAACACCTACCTAAGCTTTTCAATTAAGGGAAATAAAATTTATATACATATCCAGACACATAAATGTTAATAGTAGAGATAAAGTTTAATAAGAGAGCGTTAGGTAATCATTGTTGGATTCCTTCATTATTTCAATGTTTGTTTCCAATCAACTACCATTATCTCATTCTTCCATAAATCTTGAGTACCCTTCCTCATTAATTCAAAACTTAATTGTAATACAACTACAAACTATTTAAAAACGTTTGTTGTTGTTTTACATAAAAGATATACAATGTTTGAAACGGAACCTAATCCTCGTGAAACGACCAGTCATCATCTGTACTTAAAGCATTGGTAGTATGAAAACAAGATTTTGAAAATCGTGAGTAAATATTTGCTCGCCTGACCATTCCATAAAGTAAGCTGAGAGGAACAAAAAATACGTTAACAAGAAGGTCCTGTGGGAGCGGCCGCGGGTGAGACAGAAATGGAAAAATGCTACTGGTGTGAAAAGGACAGAGGGTGCCACGCCCACAACCACCCACGTAGTCGTAAACAGTCCAAATCCTTTGCACGCTTTCATGTATCCCAAATCGAAATCGCTTCGAGCATCGGACAATCACTCGATCAAACAACACACGCATCTTATCCAAACCACTTAAGACATAAAGTTGTGTGCACCCTCTAAATAAGTTATTCCGTGTTTTTCTCCTTTTGTGATCGAGATCATAATGATAAATAACCCAAAGGATAGGTTCAGTTGGGGAATAATAATTGATTTTGATGTCTTAAACATAAAATATGCCTGATTGTATGTTTGGAAATGTCTTCTTACGACCGCTGGCTGCGTTTATATTTCTAACATTTAATGTCAGGAATTCAGGCTTGAATGTGAAGTAATAATTTCTTGATGATAAATTAATTTCATAAATACAAAACCAGTCTTCTAGAGTCCGAAGTTACTAAATCTATTTACTTTTTGGTTCGGATTGTATTCAATGTTAAGTTGTGTCACGCAGCTCTTTGCACTTCAAGAAATCTCAAACGTCAATTTCACTGTTGTAGAAACTTTTAAATTGTATTTTTAGACTAAAACAACCAAACGAGAAATAATATGAGGAAGGTTTTACTTATTGTTATAAGTAAACAAGGTATTTGTAAGAAGTTGGCTACATCTGCGTGTTTAGGTGAGAGTCATTTAAACTGTCTCGAGCCAAGTGGTCTGGCAGTCTGGAAAAGGTATTTGAAGCAAGCTAAATGGTCGTAAAGGTCCATAAAACTATTGATAAGAAGAATCATTTCCTGGAGTAGTAGTAGTAGAATTACAAAAATATTTAAAATCAACAAAATATGTAATCCAAATTGAATTATAACCCTTTCGAAGTCTTTTTAGGGTTCCGTTGCCGAATGGCAAAAAACGGAACCCTTAATGAGTTGTCATGACTGTCCGTCTGTCCGTCCGTATGTCATGTATGAAGAGAGAAGAAGAGAGAGCCACTTTTTCCGTAACTATATATTTTTTTCATCAAACCCATACGTGTATCGATGGATAGGTCTTCAAAAATGATATTGAGGTTTCTAATATATTTTTTGTCTAAACTGAATAGTTTGCGCGAGGGACGCTTCCAAAGTGAAAAAATTTGCCCCCGTAACTTCTAAAATAAGGGAATGATAAATGTAAAAATAATATAATGATGTAACTACATTACCATGCAAACTTCCACTTAAAATTGGTTTGAACGAGATCTAATAATTAGTTTTTTTTTAATACGTAATAAATCCTAAACCGCATTTTATCTTTCATTCAATCAACTCCAATAAAATAAAAAAATAAGAAAACATTTATTTAGATGTATAGTGGTACGGAACCCTACGTGCGCGAGTCCGACCCGCACTTGGCCGGTTTTTTTTTATAAACTAGCTGTTGCCCGCGATATTGTCCGCGTGGAATTAGATATTTCCATGCTATTTCCTAAATAATTAAGGAAAATCCGGCATACACTTTCAACCTCAATTTCACTCTCCTGGGGAGTGGAATTTAGAAAAAATCTATCTTATTGTTAATTTATTTATTGTGTAGGGACCGATGTGCTGAAGTTCAATTTCCTTCATAATTAATTAACTTCCCATATAAACTTAAAACCACTAATTCACACTCTTTGGAGTAATATTTCATTAAATGCCATTAATCAGTTCATTTACGTCATGGAACCTATGCTCTGAATTTCATGCATTTTCCTTTTAAATTGACTGGGCTCCTCCGCGCGACGTCTAGCACTCGTCTGCTAGAAGTCGCGCGGAGGCGACGACACGCGAATATTAGCCCAGTTGATGAATCTACGTACTAGATTCGAAACTAGTCGGCATATCCCGGCTAAAGTAACGTGAGTAACCCGTTTTCTCAATAATAATGTCTTCACCTCACGTCGGTTTTAATAATATTAAAAGGGCATAAAATACAAACATTAAACATATACCAGTTTATAAGTTACCTCCAGCTACACATCTGTTAAAATCGCATTCAATTCTATTCAGTTGTTTTAGCGTGATGCGCGTACAAACATACAGATAGCCAGACCCCTCGTTTTATTTTTTTTAATATCTTCAATATATAGACATGGCAAATTTTAAACTTTATACAAAAGATAGATAACGAAAGATGGTTGTGATTCAACGTCTATGTATATTTACAAAGCAACAATTTTTTTCGCAAGCTCACCTGCCATTTTCATCTTTTTTACACATATTTTTCAGAAATACAACATTTATTTTTATTTACCTGAATCTTGAAAGTAGTTGTTTTTCAGAATCAGTAACAGTCTATTCAGAAAGCAAAATTGTGAAATAGATTTTCTAATTTTGTAGTTTAAAAAAAAGGATACCCACACTAGGAATAACTCCTGTGTTGCGGAGTTGTTTACAAACATACATTTAACACACACGAAGTACACCCAGAGTCAGAACTAACTTTGCAGATCACACAATGATTTGTCCCGTAAATAAAATAAATATATAATAAATTCTGTTACTGCTTCTGAACAAACTACTCTCAGGATTACCATTGAGTAAAAATAGTGTTGTAGTAATGAAATATGTATCACCTACGGATGCATGAAAGGAGCCTCCCCGAGTGGCGTACACAACGATTCCCTACGTCCGGCGCACCCTGGGCAATTCGCGAGTTTTCCAAAGCGAATTGGCTAATCCTTTCACCACGATGGCAAGTCAAAATAAAATTTGACTCAGCCATCGACACGACGAAGAAGAAGACCTACGGATGAGGGTGGATGATTTTAAGGAGCAGCGGACATCCGATTTAGATCGAAAGCGTGAAGCTTTAAAGGCCAAACAACCGAAGGCCATAATTTATAACTACGTAAATAGTGTCCTAACGTGTCAACAATAATAATAAAAAAAAACTAAACGGGGTGCATGAAAGGAGCCTTCCTGAGCGACGTACACAATCCACCCCTACAACGTCCGGCGCATCCTGAGCAGTCTGCAAATTTCCACCCAGCAAACTGGCGAATCCTTTCACCACGATGGCAAGTCAACACTAAGAGAAAATGACTGCAGCCATCGACACGAAAGAAGAAAGAAGTGTCAACAATATTTGCGCATGTTCACGCATAAAGTTGGCTACTGCAGCCATCTAAGGGCACATGAAAGGGCTAATTACATCACAGTCCACTAGAGGTAGTCACCGTAGCCGAAATCGGCATGGGGTTATATATATATCACCTAATGACGAACCAAAAGCATGAGCTTAATACGTTTATCAACAGATTCACACCAATTACTACCATCCATTATGTACCATCTGAAGTTAAACTCTTGGTAGTAGCTGCTAACTGCCTAAAACCCTACTTACAAGTAATAACAGACAACCTATTAGAGCCGTAGTGGTTGTTTTAACTCCTCTAATACCATAAAGTTGGACAAAAAAGGATAGCATTAACATACAAGCGTTAACTACTAGGCGGCCCAAAGAACACCGTCCTTTTATTGTTAAGTTAACAACTTATGTGCTTATGCCGTAGTTTAAGCGCTACCGTGAAGGTAACTTGGTTTTTGGTTTTATGGAATACCTGAAACAGAGTTCAACAGCATATTTTCAGTAAAAAAAATGTTTCATAAATTTTATTCTATTAGCTGCCTCGTTGGTGTGGTTACCGTATCTCTTACTGTGAGGTCTAGGGTTCGATTCCTGGGTCGGACAAGGTGTTATCTGTGAACTTTCCGTCAGGAAAATCTCAATAGCAGCACGGAGTTTGCATTGTGCCCGGTGGATGGCGATAGGCTCACACCCTATCCCATGGGACTTAAACATATCAGATGAAATGTGGGTGTTGTTATGTTATGTAATGTCATGTTATTATTCTATTTAGATCAAAGTTTACTTTATACTTGTCGGGAAGTTACCTCCTACACCTTAGATTTATAATTTATATTTGTTGATTTTAAAAAAATCAAAGAACTAAACAAAAAAACCATAAAGACAGGCCGACGCTAACTGCGTCGGTATGTCATTCTAGTTTTCTGTTTAGTTTTTCAGCCTGTTGATGGATAAAAAGACGGGCAGCAAATATTGTATAAGTTGTGTTTTTTAGTTTAGAATAAAATAATATAATGAAATAATTGTTTATCTTTAGATATTCAGTGTCGACAAGTGATATTATTTTCTAAATTCTTTTTTTTTATAATTATTACATGTCAGATCAGCATATTCAATTGGTGTGTTTTGACCACTAACACAATCTCACGTCATATTTATTATCGCCTGTATAAGATCAAAAAAAATATTAAAATAATTGCAATACTTCATCAGGAATGACAATGCAATATTCCTTAATTACGAATGCATGTAATTTGCAGTAGCCCATCTAAGCTCTCCCACCAAATGACGCAATGAAATCCTCATCGTAAATGTTTTGCCAGTCATTAAATAAAGGTAAGATACGACTGTTTCATCTCCCGTATCCCACGACGAAAAAAACTTCATTCTCTTAAAGTAATATCCTTTTGGAAAAAACCGAACACCTAAGTGAATCAATAAATCATGTAAAAAATCACTGCTGGTTCTGTCCCGCAATCGACCGCATACAAAATGATTAGGCCAAAATATATCAAAGACATTACAATCGGAATGGCCTGGGCTTGTGTCCGTCGCATCGACAGCCTATAATTTGTGCCTCCATGGACACATAATTAGGGGGAACGTGACGCACCATGTTGCGCATTCCCACATGGTCACGGCAAGGACAAAACACGTAATTTTGACCCATTATTGTGACCGCAAATTGACTGCAGTCACACCGTTTCACGCGGAAACAACAGTGTCTAGTGTGTCTACGTAACTATACATGGCACAGATAAATAAATATGTTGTTGGTTGGTATCTATTAGTACCCTTTGCGATAATTATACCTATATATTAATATAAGATTGATACACTAACACTATTTAAAGTCATATTGTACATAAAATCGACATGACCATATATTATATAGGTATATAAAATTTAATTTCATTTTTAGCTCTGTCACACATGTTAAAAAAGGTATACTAAAAATATATATATTTGAATTAAATATCATAAAAATTACTTTATTAAAATCAAGAGTAAAGTAGTTTTCAGGATATTAACGTTTAAATATTTTTTACCCATATTAATCAGAATTTCTTACAAATTTTTCAGTAACAGTAATAAAAATAAAAATTATATATGAAGTTAGGGCTCCGTATTAATAAAATAAATTTTTAAATAATCATATTTAAACAATAAGAATCCAAAGCCCATATCAATCAGATATTTACCTTCCTAACAGTAGTCATTTTTCGTTAGATAGACCTAAAAATTTAGGAATCATCTATAATTAGATGTTATTTTTGTTCTTTTACGTGACTATTTAATTAAAATTTGTGTTTAAAAAATTTGCAGCGACACTAATATTTTTTTTACATGGTTCTATGCAGTAGCTACCTATTGTAGGTTGTACCTTTTTAGGGTTCCGTTGCCGAATGGCAAAAAACGGAACTCTTAATGAGTCGTCATGTCTGTTCGTCTGTCCGTCCGTATGTCACAGCCACTTTTTTCCGTAACTATATATTTTTTTCATCAAACCCATACGTCTATATCTATGGATAGGTCTTTAAAAATGATATTGAGGTTCCTAATATATTTTTTTCTAAACTGAATAGTTTGCACGAGGGACACTTTCAAAGTGGAAAAAATTGTCCCCCCGCCCCCCCGTAACTTCTAAAATAAGGGAATGACAAATGTAAAAATAATATAATGATGCAAACTTCCACTTAAAATTGGTTTGAACGAGATCTAATAATTATTTTTTTTAATACGTAATAAATCGTAAACCGCATTTTACCTTTCATTCAATCAACTCCAATATAATAAAGAATTAAGAAAACATTTATTTAGATGTATAGTGGTACGGAACCCTACGTGCGCGAGTCCGACTCGCACTTGGCCGGTTTCTTATACTCATTCAGGTCATAGCAATAAGCATATTTTATTTTTTATTATTACCTAGACTGAATTAATTGCTACAGTCCGTTTATCACAAACGCTTAATAAGAACGCCTAGATTCTGTGACATCTTTATGATCACACAAAATACCATACCACCCATTTTTAGCAGTTATAGCTAATTGTCATAATTACAAAATACGTACGGTAAAATCTAATTGCAGATAGTCCTAAACAAAAGCGTTTCTCTATAATTGTCTCAATTATTTCTTTATTGATACATAAATAAAAGTTGTCGAACAACGAAAGCAATTTCCATTTTCATCTAAAATGAATCTGACAATTTATATTCAAGACACAAATATCTACGCTTATGAACTATGATTATTCCTATGGAGAAAAGTTTTTATTTAACTTGTTTATCGTTATTTACGTATTTATACAAAATTATGTTGATAAACTTTATAAATATTTTAAATTATGGTTATATAGATTTCTTAAGCATTTCAATATTTATTTCTGTACTAATTTAATGAAATTATAAAAAAATATTAACTTTTGACGTAAATAACTAATATTTTTTATTTTTTTGTTATGCTGATGTAGTTAGGTACGCTCGAATTACATTTCGGTGTTATAAGCGGCGATTGATAAAAACACTCTTATGTTTTAACTAAGAGCTTTTTTCATTGCGGCTATTTATTGTACTATAATTGGTTACCACGATTCAATATTTCTTACGATTTGCCATCTATGATTACGAAATATCCGGTCCTTTTTGGAATTCAAAATTAAATAATTGTGGGTCTCCGCGACATCCATCAAGCTGTCTGGTAGATAATCTCGACATAAAAAAATGTCTATCGCATTTTCGGTATTTTTAAATAACATTTTTATAACCGGCATTAGACACTACCTGTTAAACAAAATTACGAGAAAAACAACTCAAACAACAGGCCGACGCTCGGTCTGCCTCGCGCGCTCAGAACAAATAAAATATAAAAAGGTGAGCGATGCATTAAGTGCATATAAACATGTTGCCTTAGTGTCAATATTTGCGGCCGCTTTCCCATGGGAACCTCCTGCGACACTGCGCTAAATCACTGCGGTAGAGAGTGCATACTGTTTCTCTTATTTGCTATTCAACTGTCAATTTCCAACCTCAAAGGAGTTTTGGTCCTGCTCTCCTAAAATCAATTAAATTTTGCCTTTTACTTTCCTTTGTGGAATCCCAGTGCCATGCCTTTCTTTTATTTATTTTTTAAACGACGTATGTGGCAAATAATCTCCTTTGCCGCTTAAAAAAAAAAAAAGAAAACTAAAGCTCCAGTAAATGTTAAGGGGGCGTGAAAATAATATAATGATATTCTATCCATCCAGATAGAACAGATTTCTTCCATACGTCTTGCCTTCTTAAATGTTTATCTCCTTTATAGGAAAATCTAAGAGGTCTATATGACACAATTCATTTGCATTTGGCGGCTTTACCGAGAAATCGCGGAAAAGTGGTAACATTTTCCAAGACATGCAAATTTTATGTCTTAGTGGTCAGTATTAGGTACTAGAGAGATAAAATAAGTACGTTGAAAGTTTATGGGCTTGGTAGGTAAAGTGTGATGATCACGAATATTTGTCGCTTAATGTTAGGAGCCATAAACCCAAGATAAGGTAATTGTGAATGCACGTTTTTGCTTCATAGAAATATTGCTACAGGGCAACGTGTACACCACCTCGATTGACCGCCTACCAGTGTCTTTCTATCTTGTATGACGTATGTATGAAACCTATCTAAAGCTCTAAATATTGATAGACCCTAATACACAATGCCTAAAACATTTCTAGCAGTTTATTATGCCCTATAGGTGAATACCAAAGGTCAACGACTTAATTGAGAGCGACTCACATAAATAAAAAATGGAATATTTTAATAGCTGTTTCTATTAGTGGCAGTTACCGTTTTTTACTGGAAGTACTAAACACTGATTTGCGATACATACTAATGAAGTATTCAATTAATTGTTGGGCCTGTTATAGTGAGATAACAATCGGGCGGAATGAGTAAGAGAATGACAATAATCGGAGCATGTATCAGGCGCAGGAGTCCACGACATGTGTAGTGTAGTGCGGCATGGGCATCGCGCGGGCGGCGAGCAGGTACCTGTGATGGAATTCCCGATACGCTTCTATAATGATGTTAAAACAAACTGTTAGGTTGTCATTAACGCGACTCAGCGCCCAAATGGGGGAGGCCCATTATAAAAATTTGTCCCATCCGTTTCGGCCCAAATTTATGGTTATCGAGCTGCCCCGTTTTCTTGGGCCATCTAAATTTTATTGCCCTGAGATTAGAGTGGGAACACTGATAACAATGTTTTAGAGGACGATGTGTGTCGTTTATGATGTCGCCGATGAATAAGCATCATACAACGTCATTTCATTTCTGTCGAATATAACTAGCTATTATATAGAATTCAATGGCAATTATTACGGGTCTTTATAAATGAGTTAATCTCTATAAAATGTACATATCATTATCTGAATTAATTTTATAACGGGGTAATATTTCAACTGGCGATACTTAGTTCGCTAATTTATGAATCGCGATGTAGATAGGAGTTATCTCGGTACATTGAATCGTAATACGCTCATTACTTACAGTTTATCTGAACATTGTGAGTGTATCCTGCGATGCAGGTGGCGGTCAGACGATTGCGACGACGCGGACGCGACGTGACATAACAAAACTAAAGGAATAGGCTTAAGCTAACAGAATACAAACAATTACACAACTGTATATTTTATGCAGAAAAACAAAACCCGTACGGTTGCCCAATTAATAAGAAAGTGTCTAATATAATTGATATTCATTGATATTCTTTTAGAAGCGCGTATCACGTAACACGGGAGCTGATGGTTCGCTCATAATGTATTGTATTTTATGGTCGTGGCCTGCGGTATGCAAAACTCGCCTTCGATAATCTTACGCTCACCAATACAAACTTAATGTTGCGCTTCATCAATCATATGTTAAAAGCAATATAAGCCTTATGATGATGACATAAAAGCTCATGAGGTAGCTTTATGTGATTTTTAGGTTGAATTGGTATGTATTTATGTGGTGGAGCTGTAGATACTGGTCCTCGTCGTCGGCTTCGCGTCAATAACTTATTATTTCTGCAAATATTCCAGTGTCACATACAAATGCGCTTGGATTATGATTTTAAAATGACGCTGCTTAAGGTTCGATTGCGAAGTTTAATAAATATTTATCATTTATCATTAACATCATTGTGATACTGCATTAGTGCGTATTTGCTTTAATTGTTAGAACAAGATTCAGAAGTATTTTTTTGTATGTGACTAAGCTTAGTGTCTTGATTGGTATCATTAATCACAAATAAACCAAATGAGAGCAGGTTTTGATCATATATATATATATATATATCTCTCTAAAAACTTAACAAGTCACTGTAGAGACTCTACAGTGACTTGTTAAGTTTTTAGAACCATTATTGGGCATCAAGTTAGATATTTTTAGAGTGACATTAATGATAAATAAAGTTTATGGACAATTCGTGTAGCCTAAAGGCAATTAATTATATCAGTACAATAAAACTCAAGATCCATTCTCATAAATTCCGCCTACACATTTCAATGCATCAGATGAGTTAAAGTACAATTTAGCATTTTTTCTTAGTTTCACTTAGCAAGTAAAGTGCTCATTTATCTTAAATTGCAAATTCTCTTAATGGTTTAAGTAGCTAGTAAAAACAAACGATAGTAATTTGTCCAACCAAGTAAATTAACATTTGGACAGGTTTGTAATTATAGAACTGACAGTGTTATAATATATTGACCCAGCCTTTTGTAAATAAGGTTTATGTTTCAAATAATTGCCACAATTCTATTACTGCCTCGTCATCATAATAATGTTTAGTGACTGTCTTAATAGTTTGGTGGCATTTTATACGACTTTAAAAAAGTACGTAGTCTAGCTGATGGTAAGTGGAACAAGTCATTACGAAATTATGCCATTAATTAGAGCGTAATCTTTTTTTTTTTTTTATACTCCGCCCACAGCGAAAGACGGGTAGTCCACCTAATGGTAAGTGGAGTACAGCCCATGGACATCAACAATCCACAAAAGCAGGTTATAGATGCGTCGCTACAGCTGAGGACTACGGTGCTATGTCTCATGTGCCAGTAATTTCAGGGCCTGATCTCACCACCATACCGGAACACAGTAATGGAAGTACTACTATTTGGCGGCAGGTTAAAGGTGAGACGGTGGTGCTGCCGCCCTCGAGCTCATTCACAAGAACTCTACCACCATTGAAAATAAAAAAATCTCACCACCATCCGTCAAAATTATAATCATGGAAGCACTTGTTGCTGTTACGTGAAAAGTGAGATGCTGGTGCTTCCATAAACTCGTTGACGAAAGCTTTGCCACCTCAAGGCAGTCAGTAGGAAAATAGTATCACTGCATCACCGTTATCAAGCGGTCACTTTGATTGTTTCGTTGGGCCCTGTAGCACTGACAGCATGACGAATGGCTCGATGCAACCATAGATAATAACAAAAACTCAACCACTCCTAACCCTGTCGGTGTCCTGTCAACGTCAAAAAACAAATAAGTCCTAATGATGGATCGTTACACCTCTGTTTTTGGGAGTTTAAGGCCAAGGTTTCCGGAATCATGTATGAGTTTTATAGCCAAAGAAATTAATTTACCAATGATACCAATAAAACCTTATTAAGTATGATATCAATCTACCCTGCATAAGTAAGAAGACGAAATCTGCCGTGGGTATTCTAAAAATGACAAAACGGCCATGAAATACGCTCTCAAAGACAGGTGTAACAACATCTACTTAACAGTTATAATATGGTTTTAGATCAAAAGTTTAATACATTTGCGTTATTAATATTCTAAGATTAGAAAGCTAAGATCAAACAATAATTTTATGAAACACAAACAATTATAAAAATCATTACAATTATTTGTGTTTACGCCGCAGCGGGTTCTTTTTACCATAAATCTCAACTGGTCGGAAGCCTCTGACTTAAAACAAAGTTATCTCTACTCCGTGCGTGCACCTACCTGTTAAAAGGTGGCTGAATTTGTCAGCCAACGCGATAGATTCCATCGAGCTGACGTGTCACCAAGCGAGGTAAGTTTTTCATCCACCGCCTTACCTGGCGAGTAAACTTGTACGGACAGTAACTTCCATTTAAACGAGGAAAAGTTAAAACGTCTGCTTTGAAGTTGTAAGGATTGAAGAGACAGTTGTTAGTTTATTTAGTATGGTTTTGATCTGATATAGGGAAAGGACTTGTAGTTCGCCTAATAGGAAGTAATAACAGCCCAAAGTATTAAGTTAACCCAACAAACAAGGCAGTTTTTGTTTACATCCCCACATTGAGCTCGTATGTAAACACTAGCTTGCTTTGGTTGATAATTTTTTTCAGTAGATATATTATAAAAATATTTATTTTCAAACACAGTAACGGGTATGAATAGCAGGCAGGTGGTCTTTTTTATCAGTAAATAGGGTCTGCCTGATTCTTTGCTAATTTGGTTTGATACCACGTTGATTGAAAGAAACAAACATTAATCGAATAACCATTATATTATTAAACCATAATATTGCTTAACGTACAATTTACGTAACGTTGCATATTCATAATTTCTTATAACATCGCATCTCAGCAATCACCCCGTAAACAAATTCCCAGGTGGCCATCTATGCAATAAAATATTCATATACGTATATACGGATAATTTAAGTAATAAAATACAAGTACTAGTTTGTTATTCATATTTATGTAAAGTACCGTATCTGTTCCTAAATAATTTATAATTGTTATGCTCTGAATGTCGGTGATAAATGTTTAATGAACGTACAGATAAATGATGCTGTATATATCATTGCTTAGTTAATATTAGCTTTGGTGTTGTAATTTGTTGAGTATTAATTCTAGTTGGAGACTATGGAGACTAATAGACGCCATGGAGCTATGCTTGGTGAGACCGTACCATCGTTGTAGGCCCGGTTTTCATCTAGCAAGCTAAGTAAAGAGTAGGCAATGTGGCAATAACGAAACCTGATTGGTTGCTCAAACATTTCTTCTGTCATATTCCCTTTGGTAACCGTTATCTCTGGAGTATTCATTGTACCGAAGACACGTCGAAATAACCATTGGTTTTATTCGACACGAAACTGTATCTAAACGCTATCACATTAGAGCTAGGCATTCAAACGGAGGAAAACGATACCTTCTGTATTTTCACCTCACAGAATTTTCTTTATTTCTAAGGCATTTAGCGATTGAAGTCGCCATGGAAGTGACTAATAATTGTGCTTTTATTTAGAGAAAGGCATTGGACCTAAGTTGCACAGGAAGCAGGAACATTTTTCATTCTTAGAGTAAGAATTGCAACAGTCAACCGAATTTTTAGAATCATTAAGAACTTTTCGGTAGGTCTGTCTGGCAGTTTATTTTCAAGTTATGACAAGAATGAAGATGTTTTATCTCTGTGTGCTTCCAGTTAAGACACTATGTCAGTGCAAAAAGCTCTATTTGCATTATTTATCGCTTGTGGTTACGAGCCCGACCAACAATCCTGGCTAAAAATAGATGCTAATACTTAGAACTAAAGCACCACTAACATTTTACTTAACGGTCGGTATATTTTTAGTAATATGCATATTTTAAAGGTTTTACATTTGAAATTGTAATTTTGTTATCAGTTGCAGTAAATATGAGATTAAATTTTATACTTCTAGATGTTATTTAATGCCTATTTTAATAATGCATTACGAGAGGAATTATTTTTTTATGAAGTCAGCCTTATTATATGAAGTAAAAATGAGAAGTTTTCGGTGCGGAATAGACGCATTTTCAAAACTGTTACCCAAATACTTGTATCAGTTGTTTCTCTCTCAAATCACAGGGATTCCACCATAACATAGGTGTGGTGTATGTATTCCTTTATTAACTGCAAGGCTAAAGGATATTTAGGCCCGAACTCTACCAAAGCGGAAATGTGCGGAAATGTCCGAAGCGGAGACGTAAAAAGATGTTTTTAGTCAGAGTGTATCCACCGAAATAGTACGAAGATGTGTACTGGTTAAACTGTGGCGGAGAGAATATCAATCTAAGTACAACCGCAATTAAGAAGGGTAGTGTAAACGCTTCCGTATATGATGCGAACCTCGCCATTACTTCCAGTATCAGTTATTAATAGAAATGTGCATATAATATGCCGATGCATTTGTCACGGTTTCGTGGCAGACGCACGTGTGGAACAAGGCAGCTTGTACAGGACTTCGTATAGAAAATATGGGATTTTTAGTTATAGACAAAGCCATGTAGATTTTTGTGTACAAACTCAAGGGATGAAGTCTATTTTTTTTGTCAGTATTATGAAGGTGTGACTGATGCTATGCCTATTATTATTATTGTCTCAAAACAATATACCTTTTTATTTTTGTGATAGAATTAAACAATACATTATTCTAAATTATTTTTAACCAGGCAGCTGCCAAATAATGCTTGCCTGCCTTCAAATAAATGGCACAGAAAGCATTACTTCATAAATGCTTTCTTGCCATCTTCTGTAGCTTATAGCTTTCTGAAGTTTATGTAGATTTAAATGGGATTTATCACATCTTTAAGACGTTTATACAACTTTTCAGTTAAACAGCAGCTCAACTAATCGAAATCAGTGAGTAAAACTCAAATTTCCTTCGAGCGTGAGGAAAAATAACTTGAAGCAAAATCAAGTTTTGCTCACTGGTTTTACAAAACAATGAACGCCTTTTCCTTACTTTATTTCCTAGTGTCTACTGCTTTAATCAAACTTGAACTAGTACTTTCTACATATTACTAAACAAGATATTATTGTGAATGATAGATTACGCTTACGTCAATGTACTGATTAGCAAAATTGGCATCTGGTACTAATAAGATATGATACTAATATATATTATGTTGATAAATAATAGTAATCGACCAAATAAGCCGACAAGAGTCAATTAAATGGAAACTTATCTGTGAATGACCTAAGACTTCTTATTATCGATAAATATTTATTCAATTATACAAGGAAATGAAATGAAATGAAAATGAAAATGAAATTAAAAAATATTTATTCAATAAACGTGCCTTAACCCAATAACGATAATTCCGCCAAACTGCATAGCAGTTTGTTGGCAGAAAAAGCTCCCTTTTTCATCTGCATATATATTACATTTATTAATTATAACTTATTATATATATTTATTATTATTATTTTTTTTAAACATTTTATTAATATCCTTCATAATTCAATAATACTTATTCTTACTATTACTTTTCACATTTTAACAATTTAGTATACATTACATGAATTAAATACGTTTATATTTGTTACACACATGTTATTTGTCGCACTGTAAATTTTTACACACTTTCTCCAGTAAAATCTTTTTTGTACTATTTCTAAACCTACCCATTGTTGTACCTTCCTTAATATATTGTGGTATTTCGTTAAATATCATTGGTACCATATGCTTTCTGGTCCTCTGTCCATAATAGTTTGTGCAAGCAGGCACCTCCAACACTCTTTCCCCGGTCCTTCTGCACACCCAAGGTTCCAAGGAAAAAGTCATTGCAGTAAAACTGATCTATTGCTAACAGTAACACCACTCTTTCCTGAACTGGCAGTATTTTACATTCACAAAATAATCGTTAGTAAGCGCTTATCTTACAGCGTTCTTTTGTGTTCTTATCTACCAATAATTTCATAAACCTAATTTGTAACGCTTTTATTCTATCTTAATAAGTTTTGAATGTACGGCCGTAGCTTACCAAGCCATAAGAAAGAAGTGAGTCAGCTAAAGCGTAGTATACTGTATACATAGTGGCCCTATCTAATAAACCACTGAGATGGTAGAATTTCACAAGGACTGACCTGCGTTTGGTACATCCTTTGTTAAATTAAATGTATAATAGTAATAATAAGTAAAAGGTTATTATAACTTTTTAGGATCATTTCAAAGAAAAGTATTACATTTTTGTGGGTTCTGGATACCAAATGTGATTAAAAAAACTTTTCAGTTTTTATAACGAGCATTCAAAACAATAAAATGGTAAAATATCCTTATGGACAATATTTATGTGAATGGTATTTAAAGAATATTCTTTTGTTGCTAAACAGTTTAAAACATGTAAAAATAATGTATTAAATGGATTGCGTTTAGTTTAATATTGACTATATCTTAAACACCCTATATAAAGAACATTCTTTATTATCTGATGTACCTTCAGATTCCATCATCAGAACGGCGTGATAGAACTAGATTGTTGGATTTTTTTATCATTGGTACGTAAAGTTGACGTTAAACGATGGTGAAATAGCCCCTCCCCCTCCCCCTACCTTAAGCCCGTAATTTTTCAAAAGGTTTCATTAAACAAAGTTAAGTGTAAAGTCTAAAGATCTATAAATTTGCTCATCTTCGTCATTTTTGCTCCTCCAAAACGCTAATCAGATATCGCAGACGAGAAATAAATTTAATTGCAATACGTTATGACAATGACATGTAGTAATAACAAAACTCTCTGTTATTTTAACTGTGACAACCTTATCTAAATGAACACTCTGTATAACAATTATAATTTCGTAATTTATGTATGTCCAATAGGTTCAATTATCACTTGTCAAACGAACATCTCTCCACACCTCTACGTTTTGTTACCAAGTAGACATTACGGAAAGAATTAGCTATAAACAATTAATCAAACGGGTTCCAGTTCTTACAATTCCTGCACTCGAGAGACTCGAGAAGACTTTCCAAGAAAGGCGAGTAGGATCGACATTCTCGACTATTATTTGCGGTGACACGAAATCGAAGGCTGTAGCAACTGTACAGTTACACTGGCTGGGTAAGGCATGTGAGAAATGTCGTGGAGAGTATATCAAATGTTGGTCCAAGCTATCGGATGATGAAGCATTCCGTCTCGGGGTTGAACCGCACGCGTGGCGAGCGGCAGAAATGTGGCCGCAACTTGATACGCCGCGCCTGCAAGGTCGGCTACTGCACTGCGCATGCGTGACCTAGCCGCCGTCGACGCCGTCGCGTCGCACCAGTCGCGCTAACGCACCACCCTATCGAATACACTTTTTCTTTGAATTTTCCAGATTCAAAATATTTTTGCCAATCTTTTATGACAATACAATAATATGATACCATCCTGAGAACAGGCCATTACCAGAACAGGCCCATCTGATGATGGCCATAGGTATTCCTTAAAAAGATATACTCAGTTTGGCCTCACTTTGTTTGTTGATCCTTGTGATTAAATTAAAGTCACAATTGTAGTCAATGAATACTGAGACGTAGATATTAAAATTGTTATGTCTGCTACAAACCGTGATGAAATACGATATTCTATCCTTATAACTAGAAACTTGATTTCTCTGGTTTTCAACAGTTTATATCACTAGTTGGTTTCATGATAATTTCGTAAACATTGCGTAGAACTAGCCTCATTAGATAAGCTTATGATAGCTGGAATTGCTTTGAGTTAGACTGTTGGGCTCCTTACATTCTGGGTGTGACTACCCTCAGTTACGGTTTGAATTTATAATTAACTTGTCCCAGATTTCGTCAGTGCGTTAGTTATACGGTTCACCTTTTTATTATGAAGTTTTTTTAACGAAGTAGTTTCAGGTTTAACATTCTCTTAAAGGTACCTTGTAGTTAGCCTATCTATGTGAAGACTTCGTGGCTAAGTAAGTTACATGGATTCAATCTTTGCATTGTTCGATATTATTATTTTTTTTTTATTTTTTTTTTATTGTTTTTAGGAAGGCTTACAGTTTAATAACAAAATGTGAATATTACAGTTCATAAATTAAGAAAAGATTGCTTTTGAAAAGCCTCTACAGATAAACAGACATTTGGTCTTGCCTACAAGAAAAAGAATTAAATAATAAACAATGAAGGAGAAAAAAAATTAAATTAGCTAAGTGCCATATGCCCTACCTAAGCCACACTTTAAGAGCCACATGATTAAATAAACAATGAGTCGGCCAATTAATTATTTTACAAGGTATTATGTATCTATCACCCGCAGCTTTTTCTGCATGGTGTGTGGATAAAATCTAGCCTTTCTTTTCGAAGTTTAGATCTTCTTCGTCTTCTTCTTTTACTGCCGCCCTTATCCCATTTTATTTTAGGTCGGCGCAAAATCTTCGATTCTCCTCTGTCAGCCATCTCGCTTTCACTCATATATTGTTTTACGTTATCCATCCATCTTTTCTTCGGCATGCCTCTCATCTATATCAACAAAACAAATTCAGCAGGATTGAATAAGATTAAGTAAAAATAAAAGAGCTAATGTTCAGAGTATGAATAAGGATATTAGTGAATTTTTCTTCGTTTTCAAAAGTTTGATGCCAGTAAGTCTGTCCACATTACATTGACTAGTGTGGTAACGTACTATGGTGCCATAACGTCTCTCATTTTACCAACACGGCTGTCTAGCCACTGCTACTAAGGCCACAGGCCATAACAGGCTAGCATTACTATGGAATATAGAACTGCTCTTAGTAGGTCAATAACTACTTTGAGGAGACTTCTTGTCGTGCTATACAAGAATAGTTGTTTTACTAATTCAAATTCCAGTAGATTCCAATACTATTAATCATTGATAGAAACGTTATGTACATAATTTAAACGGGTTATCGCTTTTAAATTATGGAGGAAAATCACACGGAAATCTTCATTTTTGTATCTATACAGAAACTTATCTGTCTGTTTGAATTAACTCAGTTTTATTATATGTTAATCTGACCACCTCATGACTTAACCTTAATTCTAGTTGTTAGAATAAAAGGCTCCCTAAGTAGACTGAAAGTCTGATAACTTGTCTAACTAAGAAAAATTTAGCGCCCCGCTCTGACAAAGCGGCTCAATCAGAATTCTCTATCTAGCCACATTCAACCACTTTCTATATTAAAGTCATAAGATAATTTCAAATACAACGGCTTCACAACCACTTGTTTAACTATCTTTTACAGCTAAAAATGGATTCAGTTGATTGACAAAAATAAAGGAAAAATATTTCATAACATTTCGCTATTGCAGAGTACCTACAATCATATTTAGCTGAATTTAAACTGACAAAATCGTGCCAACCTGCTACTTGGAATGCCTTAACAAGCATACCAACGTGTTCGTTGCCAAACCTACAATGTAATCTACGACTCCCTTTAAATTATAATCACAATAGTGAAGCCTCGATGAGCCTCGACAAGGATAATACTTGTATCCTACTTAGTAAACAGCACATAAATCAGGCAATGCATCGTTAAATGGTTATAGTGAACGATTAATGATCGTGCCTAATCTGCAATGCGTTTTACAAACACATAAACGTGTTGGTTTACCGGGCTCGTAAATACTTATGATAATAAGGTGCGGTACCCATATCATAGTCATTGTATATTGCTAAATGGAAACTCAACCACATCGGTATGATTATACCTCGTAATATTGCCCCCGCCTCGGTTATGCAAATGCTGTATATTGACAAACAATAAAGTTGGAAATATATGAAGTGGACGCATAAAAGTGACAGCGCCTGGGTGCGTACCAGCAGCATGCATATAACCAAGTACACTGTGTACTTATTCACTTAGCACACGTACGAATGGCGGCGTACGGTCTGGACACTCTGGGTGCATTCCAAAGTGGACAATAGAGCAAGACATTTGAGAGATGAGACACTATTATAATGAAACCTTTGACTGGTTTCAGATACTTGGTGGGTTTAAATTTAACCGATAAGCAAACTGGAAAATCGGAGCAAGAAGCCACACTTAACCTTATCTGCATGAAAGCTTAAGTAATTGTTACGATCAGCAAAGTTAATTCACATGACCCATTTGATAAACATTTCCTTTGAAATTGTTAAAGTCGTTAAATTAAATATAGGAAAATCACCTGGATTTAAATGCAATACTGATTTTTGGATAAATATGTTCTTACTTAAAAAAATACTACGTTTCCAAGATAGCGGCGAAATCTCATAGAAATTAGGGGTCGAAAAATTCAGGATAAGCTTTTATAAGCTTCCTCTACAACATATCTAAAAATCTGCTTTCTAGGTTCATTTGCATTTTGATTGTACTATTTAAATGTGCTAAAGGTTGATATTCGTATATAGGTCTAAAGAATCAATAATAGTATCATGGTAGATCATGAATCTTATTTGTTGAAAGTACATTGTCATAGCGGTGTATTTACTGAAGTCGAAATCAAAGTAACAATTCACTTGAAATAATAAGTCAACTCAAGTTTTTTTTATCTGTGCTTGAAGGATGCATATTTACATTAAGTATTATTCTATGTAATAAGCTGTTATTTTTTATGTATATACTTACTTACACTAAAGGCGTACATAGTCATGTCGAACCCGCGCCACCATCTTATTTGTTAAATAGCTTGCACCTTTTTAATATACAACATTATTTATTGATATTAAAAAAGTGAAGGCTTACTCTATTTGAGGATAACTTACACATAGTAAACTTTTTCGATTATCGTAAATTTTACGACGCTCTAGGTAATACTAAGTATTTTATGAAACCACATGTAGAGTATGAAATACGTTTGTATTTATAACCCGTCAAATAAAGTTCTTTCTCAAGAATTACTGAATACTTAGTTGTTGGAAAGTAAGTAGCAATACACGTATACAAGTAATATTGTAAACATTTCATTGATATCGCAGTCAGTAAATCATCCGAGTTGATTTCATGACATATTTATACTTGCACCGCTTTTGCATGCGATTACATAAAATGGAACAAAACATTGATAAAATAAACTGTTGATAAACGTCACTTGAGTTTGTTTACGTTTTATTGGAACGAACAATAACAGCAAGATGATAATCGGCGACGGCAAGGGTGCCCCTCAGACATTGTGTCAGTTGTGTTTATCGCGGGACCTTTGACATTAGCGGGCCGCCACCTGCGAACTACGATAGTGACTCGTTATACAGAGATTTATGCCGTGAATTAAAATGAAATGTCACTTAATTTAATCAACGCTCCCCGCGGTGCCGTGGACATCTGCGTCAGTCCACTGCGGCGAAATATATGCCGATGAATCACCTTGTTTTGCAGTACATTCTCGGAACCGATTAATAATTATAATAATTTATCTCATCAATAAAACAATAATTAACAGTCAGTAGTTATACGAGCCGTCGCGGCGTCGTATAAATTTCCTAATGTGAAACCTAGTGTAACATGATACCGAGCTCGAACAAGTTGCTGCTACACCTGGGCACCTGGCTCACGTCAACTATCATAATAGACCAAACAAAACTAATAATGTTTTCCAGAAATATCGATTACTAATCGATGTTTCGGTTATTATAATTATATTTAAAAAAATATGAATTTTAATTGAGATGAGCAACACCCAGTTTTAAGCAGTCGAAATCAAAACTGGTTGGCGATTTGTGCGGGTTGGTACAGAGTTTTCAATAAGTCCAGCAGTGCGGGCACTGGGCAGGTATTTCATAAAGGATCCTGTGTCGATTGCTGACTTCGCCAAATAAGGGCAGGTCGTTGCTCCGTCGTCTTCTTTGTTTAAAAAAATAACACTCGTCTTGTATGTATGAACGTACGTGTATGGAAAAACAACTGCAAATTAATCACGTGTAAAAGCCTTCGTTTACGAATATTATAAGCGTCTAAAGAAAAATCGAAGGTTCAACTTGTGAAATCTCTCATTCGTAAGTTTGATAACGTACTTTTAAACACATTGACGAGTAAGTAATGTTATATCTTTAAACAATCAATCCTAAAATGGCTGTATACAAGCCTACTAAAGAACGAGTTGCCCCTGAAAACTGACATTAACTTTAAATTAGCCTCACTAGCCGAGCTGATCAAGTCCGAGACAGATAATTATGTCAGATTGGGTCGGTAAACTAGTTGTTTTAATGGCATTGTGATATGAATATGGATTTAATGTTGTATAAACATCAAAAGCTTCAGGTTACACGATATCGAGTGTCGTGACAGCACGGGGTCGCTGCCAGGTGGGACATTAATCGTGCCACACCATCGTATAGATCACAATCAGAACAGGTTTTATTATTTTAAAGTTGTAAATGACGCAAGTGGTGGAGCGCAGGTGGGAGCGTACGGTACGCGAGAGAATACAACCGCTGAAAACGTACAACAACACCAATTATTTGCGTAATTCCCTATTCAAGTTATCGGCAATCTAAATCGGATTTCAATTTGATTTTCTGATAGAATTGATTAATCTAAATTGGATTTAACGTATCCTTAGTGTAAAACACCTGTCTGCCTAAGAGAACACTCTAAAGTAATTTTAGCAATGTTTCAGTAATATTCTGGATTATATATTTTTTTGTTTATTGCCTGTTTCTATGTGGCATAATTTATAACATACCGCGTAAAGCTCTACCTATCACGTCCTCTTGTATTCAACTAAAATCAATAAATCTTATTTTTCATTTTATTAAACTTATTTACTTACTTAAATCTTATTTTTAAACACTAGTAGCAATTTTTTTTGCCACGGATTTCCTCTTTAGTAAGCAATATTTTAATCTTAAATATTTCGATCATTGTGTCACTTTCTTCACAAGATATTTATTGAACAGTACAAAGTGGAACGCAGATAACAGAGTCACCTAACGAGACGATTTCGCTCGGTTCAAAGTTGAGCAGTGTAATGGGCCGTGTGTATAGACCGCGCGCCGCGAACAGGCGGCGCGGCGTCACCGCACGGCGCCCTATCGTCTACCAACCTCCTATCATTATTCCCATCCAAATATTATTTACCACTCCAACCTTTTTCCTGAAACCTTTTTCGATATACTCGATACCTACAGCATATCTCGGTCTCTCGGTTTCTCGGTCCACTTATCAGGTAGACAAATCGAGATATTAATATCTTTGGGCAGATCTTTAGTGCTCATATTGAATCGATGAACGCTTTTAGGTTTGAGTTTGGTGGATAAAGTTATTGTTTATTTTTCATTCATTTGTGGGAACAAGATAAAGGGAAGCCTGAGAAGAGATTCGCTGAATAATCACATTAATCACTTAGTATAATTAAATTTTATTTTTGTTTGAAATAGCTGGTTTGGTGGTGCACTATTTATTCTATACTATGGAAATAATCTTACATAAAGAAAAGGAAGTAATAAAAAAAGAAATATCTATATATTTTTTTCCTGTCAGAGGCTTTCATTTCATTCAGAGATAACATTTATGATTCCTATCCCATGAATGGCATGGGAACAAAAAGGTTGGAATTAATTTATTATTAATTTATTTGTAATGCTTTTTCAATGATCACTGATACCCTTTTTTACCGTGTAAGGAACGCGGATGAGGCTGGAAAGTAATATTTATTTATTAATGCGCATCGGGTGCAGTGCAGCAATGGACGTCGGGATGCCATTTATAAGCATCTGTGGGTTTTTCTCGTTCCAGTAACTCCTGGCTTGCGAGAGGTGGGTGCATTACAAGTATTGCAACCGGCGCGGCGATCGCCTGCCACTTTTATTACTTGTTCAGTCTGATATACAGGATGTTGATTGTGTGATTAAATTTATTAATGTTCATAAAATATTGAATTTGTTATCTTTGAGAGCTAAAATGGTAAGTGGAAACGAAAGTAAAAAAGAATGCAGATGTCTTGGTACGTCGCAGTTATTGCTCCCGTCTTGGTAATTTCAGGATACAACCAACCAAACCGGTGGCACACCGAAGAGTAGGCACTAGAATAATATTCCCGTGATGCATATCTGTGCAACAAGGAACATTATTAACCGCGCAACGAGAGCGGGGCTACGCAATTATCACCTTAAGGTTTAAGGTAGGCATTGCTGAAAGTACATACGTACATTTGTAATTTCTATATCAATTTTATAATGTTCTATCTGCCTGGTTCATAATAGAATGTTTGAGAAAAAACCCTTGTCAACCCAATCGTCTCCATCCTGTATGTACTCTTACGTGCGCTTACCTGTATAAAGTTACAGGTTATGTGCCTGCGCACGTAATCTCAAGATGATATTTTTGCACCGCTTCACGAATAGGTATAATCTAAAAAGGAAGTTGATGTAACACAGCAATAGGCCAATAAACCTGTGTAGTTTATTGGTCTCTCCAATTTGCTTGGTGAAGTAAAAAACATAACACCTGGAGACGAATTAACTATTTCAAGTTCCACGCTATGCTAACATTTTGATTTCGGTTCATTTGTAGTCGGAAGAAAAAAATAAGCAACAGGATAATGGCGGTAGGCGAAATAGCTCTTAAATGGTTTTGTTTTGTGATCCCCAATTTAATGAATCCGTTCCGCTGCCTAATCACCTTTATAATAAAGTTCTCATGACGTAAGCTCGAGAAACAGACTCCAATCAAATATATTATTATTTATTTTGCTTCACCAAAAAGGCAGTATAAGATTTCATCCATATTCTACGATATAACAGCAAATTACTACATGATATTTTATGAATCGTTTTTGGAATATGATATCGTGATGAATATTTTTACTATTAGTATTTATATGAAGGTACATAATATCTAATATATTAGCAGAAATAAGGATGGTAATAATGTTAGTGAAATGTATATTGGAGTTAGGTTACACGCCTGGAGGTTGTATGTCGAGCGATACAGTACAATGTGCCGTTGTGTGCTGGGGGCGTTCGAGATGCGAGGCTTCGAGGCATATCCGAGATGTAGGTGAGGGCTCGTGGAGTGGAACGTTGCTTGAACGATGGACGCATGCAAATATCCTTTTATTCGACTTAAAGAACAGGCTGATTGCAAGTGGTAACTAAACGCGCGAAAGATGCGTGGGAGGAATTAAACTCCAAAAGAGACCGAGTGAACGTCCAAAAAATATTGTAGCCACGTTTCTACATCAAAGGATTACGATGTTAAGCCTCCTGTGCAAGCAATTTAAATCAATCTAACCACCTAATTGGAACACAGAAATCCAAGCTGTATTATTTGGATGCAAAGTAAAGTAAGTGGTGCTTCTTAAATCGAAAGCTTTTCGCCGGAGCATTATACCTTATTTATCTATAATCTGCCATTGAACATGGTAACATATTACTTGATCCCAAATATTCCCAAAAGCACCATAGAATATTCCGTGGAGCTCGCGGAAGCGGCTCAGCGGCGACCGTCCGTCTGCCCGCGATCGCTGCACCTGCCGGCCCGAGGCTATTTATAAACCAGACCGTACACACCACATAGAATAACTTATTCGCACAAGACGCTACAGCCAACGTATTCTACCTTTATACAAGGACTTGTGGTTCAATTTTTTTTAATCTAATAAAATTGGCTGTGAAAAGACCTTTTATAAGTTTTAGGTTATCATTTTGTTAGATGTGGATTTCACAGTTGTAAAGTAGACAAAGCTGTATGCACAGGAAGTAAATAAATAATTTAAAAAAATGCATGATAGATACAAGTAGGTAGCCAGTACGCCAAGTACATATTGATAACCTTAAATCGTGTATTTATTTGTACTAGCCAGACATGTGATGCGTACCATGTCTAGGTAGAGTACTTAGAGACATCTATGAATATATTATAGATGTCGAAGTACAAAATTAATAATTTAATCAAACCCACAACGATACGCTCTTTTTGTATGAAAACATGTTTGCTGACATACAGGTATTTCTACAACACTTCAAATACAAACTGATCGTTGAGTATGAAAGTGTGTCGCCGACTTGTCTGTCAAACTCATACAACGTTGTGGTGGACAACCTACTGACGTGTATTTAACTAAAAATGTATAATAATATTATTTAGTCAAAGAATTATAGCATATTGCTCTTTGATGTAAAGTTCCTTGTCATATATAGCATAGATAGAATCTATAACATAGAAAAATGAGGCCACGGCGTGCCCAATGCAAGGAATTCGTGGCTTTTGTGCGATTTTTTTCTTGGCGCGTGCCATCTGTGGCACGCGTGCCAATAGTTTACCATCACTGTCCTAGGAAGTAGAAAAACCCTTAAGCAATCCTTCTCAACGATGTGTCCCTTCTAGACCTAAATTTATTCTTAGTAGTGCCCGGTAAATTACAACTTATCTACGATACTATAGTACCCAAGACGTTACTACAGTATCTCTACACAACTCAGTACGTATACCTAATAATATATTGTTTACCAGCTTTTTGCGCAGCACCTCTGTTAATAATTTTCCGTAATGTCTTATTTATCTGCATAACAAGAATGGTTACAATTTCCAGCGCAATACAACACACCTGTGCTTTTGAGAGTGGAACTCCGTTAGAATGTGGTAGTCAGGCAGTAGTAGAATAAATATTATTTTTAACGATCAGTGCAGGCGGTGTTTGTGCACTATGTGTTGGACATGTTTACGTAACAGTGTTCAGGAGCCGTACCGCTTACGGGCCGTCGCGGTCGTCGGTAAACACTGAGCCGTGTTCACACACGAGTCACACGACACACCGACGATGTTTGCTCATCGGTTGCTGGACCGCACTTACCGCTAACGTTATTTCGTACGCATTACGTAGGCTTAACTTTAAACATTATCGTTTTCACACAACTTTAACGAATTAAATCACCATTTTTCACTTCATTATTAGCCTGATTATTCGGACTATTTTGAGCATCTGTGGTCCCGGGTAGACTTGATAAAATTCCATGTAGCTTTTCAACGATTATTATTATAATTATATCGTTTTCCTCAAAACTTGTATAACTTATATTTATCCATAGCTTAAATTCTAATCAGAGACCTTTATATCTGATTTGGCATCTTAAATAATTTTGTATTAATGAATGCTTATCACACGCGATTACTACTTGTTTTTTGTATTTCATGCCAAAGGGCTGCATTAAGTTAGAGGTCAATTATGTGACTGGAGGTAGGAAGGCAAGGTGAACTGAACTGTTAGACAAAGCCTCATCGCTAAACTAATTAGGCGGAGGAATGCCCCGCGGGCCACGGCGGTAATAGCAAAGCGAGTCCGCGCCCCCGGCGACCATCGTAGCGGAATGAGCTTTTGCGTCAACATTATTTACATCCGGATTCTATAGCTAGAAACTATTCAATCAGAAAAGCGCAATTTCACCAACTAAATACTAATACTCTTCAAGTTTTATCCGAGTGTTTCTATTAGTGGGATGAAAATCGGGTTGATAATGCAAGCACCATTTTTTATTTAAAAAGTAATCTTGTTTGCAGACGGTGGTGTTTTCCGACTTAATTAATACAAATATAGCAGTAAAAAGCGTCGTCAAACCAATTTATTACAACTTTGATAACGGTAGTGGGCAGAAAAAAATGTTTGTGGCGACCTAACATAGTGGCAGAATGTCGGCCGCCGAGCAAGGTTATACCAGTGTATGTAAGGAGGTTTTAGGCTGGTTCTTGAGTACATAACATAAGCTTCATCAACCCATTTGTTCATGCAATAACATAATTACTAAATAAACAAAAACAACTGTAATTTATCAACGTTTTGAGAGAGATTTGTATGAAATTCTCAAAACTCGTTTATGATTATGATACGTCATCGCGTCATAAAGTATCACCTTGACTCACATTTATTCCAAAGCAAAATGTTTTGGAAAAATATAGCCAATGGAAACTTTGATGACCATGGGCTGGAGTTGATGTCCGTCGAATATTGACCATAGTCACCGTGACCTTAACCTAAACAGATGACATGAGATTTAGAGTCGTTCAGTAATGCCAAGTTTGTTTTTTTTTATTTATCAGTTTGTTTATACTATAGGTAAGATTTTCAGCTCCAAAATCGTACATATTTTCTCCCTACTCAAATTTATGTCAATTGTATTGTCCTGGTTTTAAGCACGCAAACATTCTAAGAGAGATATCGGATCACAGTGCAGTTTACCAGATGTGAGAAACAATTTCTTGTTCCAATTTTTGTTACAATTTATAAGCAATTTGTATAGAGTTAGTGGTTGAGTTTTTGTGTGGATATTATTTACGTTGCGGTGCGGTCTGGTTGTGGTCGGCCTTCGCTCGCCAAGAGACAAGACGCTAGCTGCCACTTTCACTCGGCACCGCGACGCGCATTTACTAACACCTGGTTTTACATGCATGGATGTGGTATTTAGCTTAAGAAACTTACTCTAAATCACATGCGTACTCGCTCATATATCTTATAATAAAGGGAAAGTATTAAACCTATAAAGAACGACATTAATTGCAAATTATATACATCATCAGTTTTATGCCATGAAAATAAGCAAACGAAAAATTTGACGTTATTGAAATTTAGTTAGTAACAAAAAGCCTTGTCCATACATTCGTGACTCAAGGTTTAAAGAGGTTCATACTCTTACTATAAAAAATCTGAGTTCAAAACAATACGTAAGTGCCAACGCGATTTGTTTTTCACTTGTGCCGAGATGTGCCTACAAGCACCTGGCAACTAGTTTTTATGTTTTGATTATTATTATACATTAACGTACGTCTGATAGACCGAACTAGGCCTTAGAGCCTACGATTATACTGAAATAAACCTTATATCGTTGCACTAAGATTTCTTGTGCTAAAAAGGTGGCACGAAGTTTGCTTTTCCTCAAACATTGGACTTTTATTAGAGAATACAGAAACGTTAAAGCTTGCATATTCTAAAACAAATTCGAAAACATTTTAAATCAGGTAATTGTCACTTCAACTATGATTTCCTAAAGAGACCGAAACCAGTTGCCGAATCCGAAATCATACATAAGTAACCCGAATTTTCCTGTAAACAAATTCGAATTTAGAATTCAAACTGCAATGAGGGTTGTTCCGCAACTTATATAAAATGGCGTGCTCTGATTGGTTAACTTTTGAAACTGTTGTCAATGTAAGTAATACTGTAATGAAGCATAGGTACTAGAGTATGTGTGCGCATTTCAAAACCGGTGTTGCGCAATAAGGTCGCCGCCAAGGACGCGGGTTCGTTGCCAGAAATAAATTGCTGTTTGTGGCCGTCTAGCGTACAGAGACACTCACTCCATGACAAAACTTAAAGTAGGCATATGCAGAGTAATGTAAGGGATGACAGAAGGAGAGATGCGACACTTATTAAAATACCAGTTGTAAGACATGTAAGTGTTCATTTCAACCGGTAAAAATTCTTTACATAAAATAAAATTTCACGTTTTCCGAACGAATTCTGAAAACAAGAAAAATAATAGCTGTTTTCGAAATCAACACTGATAACGTCGAGAATCTGTGCTTTCAATAAACGTCGCTATTTTGCGACCTGAATGAGTTTCTTCACTTAAATATCATAAGTTTTTCTACACTTTGGCGAGAAGGTTTTAGTATTTGCACTGTGCTTTAGCAATTTTTATTCGATTACAATTTAAATATAACTGAAGAGCTTTTTTGAAAAAAGTTAAGAGCCCTCGAGTTATTATTATTCATTTAGATTTTATAGACTACTTGAGTCTTATTAAAAGAGATAACTTATTAAGTATGCAATTTAGATTTCCTTGTAACTGAAAAGTGTATTAATTATCTTAATTTCCTGACGAATATTTGTGTTTTCTTTTTAACTTTATAGTATTCCAGTTTACATGTATGTCTTGGAGCATGTACTGAATCAGTGTTAAGTGGGTTCATCACGATGTAATAAAGGTAATCATCCTATATGACTAAGTGTAGATTTGACCAAAGAACTGTGTCTCTCTAAAGATAACTGCAAGTGCTCTCTTAGTCAACACATTCTCAAATTTTCCTTTCGTGAAACGATGCAGTACGAAATACTTTGATTCTTAAACGCTATTTACGCCAACATAGTGGCATCAATACAAGTGCACAGTTATTTGTAGACTTATTACAGTATGTGACAAAATTCTTGTTTGGTAGTGTCGTGTGAGATGCGCATACGCATACGTGCACCGATCGGCGCGGGCGCACGGCCGGCTACAAGTGGCCGGTTAAATATGTCATCACCGTTATACCGCCACGTGACAAACCGAGGATTACCAGCCACGCTTATCGCGAGCTTGCTACAGCTTTGGGAACTAACTTACAACAGATTTATATAAGTAAAGAGGTAACTAAGTGGTGTTAACCACTGTGTTACTCAATTTTTCTGTCGTCTGTAGTTCAATAGTCGCGGTTGAATTATAGAATAGCTTTATCATCAATATTATTTATTGATAGTAAATGTTAATGTGTGATTTTGTGTTTTTTTATCATTTACCTTAAGCTAGACTGCATGCTCGAAAAATAAAAAGTTTTTTACAAAAAATAACTGTTCCCTAAACCACAACCAATTTGACTTTGTTATTATACGTTTGCCAACGGCGCGTTTCTAACAAATCGAACGCAATTAGAACCTTAATGATTCTTGAGAACCATAAAATTAATGACGTTTGTAATATAAGCACAAGCACGATTCCAGATAAGCTCAATACAATGTTGTAACAGGATGATTAAACTGTACAACATACGAGCTAAGAGCGTACATCAAAAGCTCAGCACAGCGTGATAGCATTAATGTTGAGTGACACTCTTTATAAACTGCACTTGAGTGTAAAGGTGCGTCCACGCCGGAGATTCCTACTTAAATTACGCCCAACACATTAATATTCAAGAAATGAAACCCTATTCTCGCACTTGTGTAGAGACAGGCATAATTGCCGACACGCTTGTGGCTCTGCCCTTATGGAGAAAGTCGATTGTGATTGAGGCGCGTACGACAAACAAATCTCGAGCCGTGCAAGTTCCGCGGCACGCGACTATTTTATTTTTTACGTCGACAAAATAATTATGTTCCTTTTTCAACCTTCATCGAAAGGGGAAAGGTTGAAATTGTGATGGACAGCCAAATTGATGGTAGCGAGACGCTCAAATTCGAAATGCAAACAACTCGCCTGCATACGTGTTAAACATTTCACACCGAGCGCTTCTCTTCGATGAACAAGAATTCAGATAATTTCAATTAAAGAAGACAATAATGACAGATGACACGACGTATAATGAAGATGGTAAGCAGGGTTATCACTTGTTAAATTACTCTCATGCTTTTGGGTCACTGTTACTTGATTACAGGCAATGCGTGAAATTGTAAAAATACACCACACATTCGTGGAAAACAGCAATGAGACAAATGAAGATAAGCTAAACTGTTGAAAGGAGCACGAGTTGTATAATAAGGTGGAATTTGATTGTTTTAGCGTGTGGCCAGATGGTATCCGCGTATGTTTAGTGGTCGCTTGATAAGATAAGTGCTCAGTGCTCAGTGTATGTAGTGAAGGTATACATTGAGGTGGAGCGAAGCGATGTATCGGGCCGACCGCGGCCGGGCACAGAGCGGCCATCGACCGCGCGCCTTCTCTAAAATATTCCAAGCATGCACAAATTAAACTGGTTTTTTCTTCATATTACTTTTGCATCAAAACATTGTAAGTAAACAATTTCGCGATACTGTGCAATATGCCACACCTGGTCCTCCGTAATACGATATTTGAGAATTGCTAGTTATGTTGTAATTTGCTTCATCAATATCGTCATTGTAAAAAATGTGGGTATGAGAATGTCATTAGATTTAAAATACTTGATTTTATTATGTTCGTTTATAGAATACCTTACTGGATTCATAATATCGGTGATGGATCTAACTACTTTATTGAGAGTTATACTATTAAACACGAAATAATTATCAAAATTCGACAAGTAGTTCTCGAGATTAGCACTATCAAACAAACAAACTAACTTTCTTCCACGGTTTAGTCTGCGTGGTAGGTACATCAATAAAAATTAGCTTATGTTACGCGTCTTGTAGTCAGTTACTTGTATATAAAATTATATTAAAATCAGTCCTGTCTGACGACAGGATTGATTTCGGCTTATCTTCTGTTAAGAAGATTAGCCGATACAAATAGACACACAGACAGACAGACGAAAATTTAAAAAACTAGTTAATGAAAATGTCATCGTTAAAGATTTATGATTTAATTACTATTTAGTGCCTAGGAATACAATACTTCTCATTGATTAAGTTTATTCTTGCTATTTGCATTTGGTTCCAACACAATAAATAAATATAAATATCTCCCAATTTACACACAACGCCATCTAGTTCCAAACTAAGCAGAAGCTTGTACTATGGGTACTAGAATAACTGATACTTATACATACATATATACTTTTTTTTTTGTAAATACATATACATTATAATTATTATACATAGAAACACCCAGACTAAGACAAATCGCCATGTTCATGCACACAAAGATTTGTCTTAAGCGGGAATGAAACCGCGACCTCGGCGTCGCAGGCAGGTACACTATCCACTCCGCCATCCGGTCGTCATATATCCGATATTATTATTCGTCATATATCGATCAATACTTCTGTAATTTTCTTTATTTCATGAAATTTGCAAAAAATGATAGAATTAAATTCCTTTCTCCAAGGCATACACACCTTACCATAAGGTAAGGTGTATAAGCCCCTACTAACATGATTGATCTTTTTAGTAGTAGTGAATATACATCATTATATATATACATGTACTCTGTACCTCTTGAAAAATATAATAATATAAATAAGGCACTCTTCTTATCTTTAATAGTTACCGATGATTTCAAAAGTTTTCAATTCAAAGTTAACAATTTATAAAAAGTTAAGTGTCTCAAACAACAATGTATAGATAAGTATAAGCTTAAAACAAAAGCAATCACTTTCCACGTGAGCCGGTCGAAAGCTCGCTCCAATTCATTTGTAGCTTTTTGTCTCGAGGGAATGCAAGTCGTCAGACTTTAGTCTGGTCTGCAGGGCTGCAGCGCGGGGGGCCCGCCTCGCCCTTTTGTTTTTATACCCGTGCAAGAATGCAAAACAATTATAATTCCCTTTGGGATAAATCCTCGCGCTCCTTGGGAACCGAGCGCACGTAATCAACAAACGATTTTCGTATCTTATTCGGCTTGCGGTTAAAAAAAACTCTAATTGGATTAAGCCAGATCACACGCGGCATTATCTGGTGGCACTAGGAGCGGATTGGTCCCGCAGCTGCGGATGAGATGTGATGAGGGAGTGGTCGTACTGCAGCACCGTGAGAGGACAGAAGGCGAGGCGTGCTCTCACTCACGGCTCACAGGCACCGACGCTGACCAATCCATTTACGTTAATTACGTCGAGATGGGGATAAATCGGCGTCCAGCCGTCCACCGCCGAGTTACGAGCGAGCCGACTATAAAATAAATTATACCCACTTCGTTCGCCTCCACTCAGTTTTTTGTTGCCGTCCAAAGCGAATGAAAAAAACAAAAGCAAAATCTCGAGAGGACGAAATACGAGGCAAAGACAAAGCTTGAATTTATCTACTGATAATATAGACGTAGGTCTGGTGGCGCGGCAGACGCAGAGTTGCCGGGTGGCCGCGCGCGGCCAAATTATACGGCCGCGCATTCCTGCGTCCAGGCAAAAACATGATATATAGCCGCCTTGTGACGAAATATTTGAAATTCGGAGCTGAACCTGCCCGCCACACTCTAAATGGAATCCACTTTAAATATTATCTCTGACATTCTTTTCAGACGACTTTATAAACTTTACATGATATGTATTTTAAGAATGGATGTAATGAAATTATTTTGTTATGATGATACTTACGCATGTATTGACAGATGCGTAATTGTAACAGGTTTAAATTGCAAGAGGATATGTTGAGAAAAGAAAGGCTCTGTTGTGCAGGTCGTGTGGTCAGAAACCTACAATTCAACTAGATGAATTTCCTCCGAGGAATGCGGCGTCGGATGCTCGCTGCATACGGATGGTACGAGAATAAACTCCTTACACACATGCTCGATAAATTGTAATGCATCCAATGTTTAAGGATTACGTACATATGTACTTAGCTATGTTTATTTATAGACTTAGGCCGAGGTTTGTAAAGTAAAATAAGGTGTGACTTGACTGTAGTATGTGTTCTATTAGCGAGACTCAGACAGAGTGGCTTCGGTTTATTTGCCGTCTCCGACGCAAAAATAACAAGGTTACATTATGTGTGTAACACTTTGTTTTAACTTCTGGTTCCTTTATGGATGACGGTGATAGAAACTTAATATTTTTTCTACAGGGTTAAGTTAAGTCTATGAAATGATATGTAGTACAATTTCTTATAGATCTCTTTCAATTTACAACACTTAGACGTAGCTTCTTATATAGGTAATAATAATATCGTAGTATTTTGGCAAGCATCAAGATAATTTATTTCTTCCACTTTGCTCATTCTTTTATTTACTTACCTTTCCATATTCTGCTGTGTTCAATGTTTTATTAAAATCTGGATCACTATGGGCCAATTTCTACCGACCCATAAAATATAACCTTACCGAATTTAAAAGTGACACACGTGACACTTGAAAAAAGAACACAGCTGTCACTTTTATGTATGTGTGCTATAATTATGATGATCGTGCTAATGAGGTTTATCTAAAACCTGTGAAATTGGGGCAAACAGTATAAGAAATGAATACTCAAATAGTAATTATAACTATTATGAGCACTACATACAAGTGGTCAAAGTGGTCCTAAACTAGAATATTAATAGGCGGTTGGTTATGATTTTATCTAGATTCAAAAGTGGTTTTACCATAATGTAGTTCAATGGCATCAAGTTTGAAAAAATATACTTCCGAGCGGAAATAACTACAAACAGCCTTTGGATTATAACCGATATGCGTAATTATATGAACCGAACACGATAGCATTTTCTCCACTTATGAATTATATAACTTACTGGCAAATAATTGAGATGTATTTTCTTATTTGGAGGAGGAGTTTAGAAATCATCTATGATATTATGTAATTTGTTTGTCCTTTGCATTTCATGGTTACAAATTTTAAGTCAATTCATTATGTGTTTTATTTAATGAGAGCTGATTACAGTGAAAACAAAACCAAGTGTAGCGAATATTAGAAAAATTCGTATCAAGTGTTGATTGACACACCTAACATTAAAAAGTAATGGATTTCAGGGATACAGATGCGGCATAAGAAATAATAATATTATTACAACTTGTTTGATACTTCCTTCCAGTGTTTCTGATTCAATAATAACTCCAAAAACCGTACTCGTAAAACGGTTTTAAATGGCAAATGGCAATGGCAGTTTTTGAATATAGAGTCCCTGAAAATTTGAATATACAAAACTGTTTTTTGTTTTAACTTTTTAACGGTCACGGCACTTACGCTTTGTTCTTATTTAATTACA
This sequence comes from Hypena proboscidalis, assembly GCA_905147285.1. Classification (NCBI taxonomy): domain Eukaryota; kingdom Metazoa; phylum Arthropoda; class Insecta; order Lepidoptera; family Erebidae; genus Hypena; species Hypena proboscidalis. The sequence continues at coordinate 9,248,427 of LR990132.1, forward strand.
GCAAGCTCTATTATTGAGTTTGTAATTTTTTTATTTTATAGTAAATTATTAAATCCGAAATTTAGTTCGAAATTCGTTTGTTTTTTTGCGTTGATGCATTGTGATTTTCGAATTACAGACTTTTGCGGAATAGTATAACCGCGCCATAACACAAAATTGTAGTATCTTCAACGAACAATGAACATCGGTAAGTAAAATAAACCGTTTCATGAATAGGGTATTGAAGGTGAAATGAGTTTATTTTCTTTATGAGTTTAAATCGACTTCGAAAGGTTAAGGTTCTTAATGCCATTGTAGGTATGTTTTGAATTCATTGACACATAACAATAGCGCTCAGTGGTTTCATTCATTAAGCTCATTGGTGACCTTGTTGAGGTTATTGTGACAGACCTCCAGACGACCTGTGATCTTAGGTCAGTTATTTTGACTGTGACGAAATATGACCTCTGTTTCCGGCGCTGTAGGCATAACATGAGCCCATTTGAGAGGTATTATCAAGCAGCTTATGATAAGGACTTTTTTTTTGTGACGTTGTTACAAAATTTTATTCTAATATTATAAAAAGGTTTTTTTTTGTTGGTTTGTACCCTATAGGCACCAAATCTACTAATACCTATAGATGATTTTTTTTTTGTTGAGATCGTGCGAATGTAATATTATAAAGATAAAACATTTTTTTTGTTGGTTAGTATACCCTATAGGCATCGATATAGATGAAAATTTATGTGGCGTTCGTTCAAAAACACCATGAAAAACATAGGCTACCTTTTTAACGACTGACACGCTGGCGGAGCTTGCAATTCATATTATTATGATGGTAAAGGATCTGATGCAAAACTTTGCAGACGTGTCGCTTCATCTGAGGTATATTGTCTATCTACCCATCATTATAATTTTAGACACTAATCATAACACCTAGCCAGAAAAAAATAGCAGATACCTAGTGATGGTATTGCTTATTTTGTTTAATTCTTTTTCTGTTGTAAACTTATCTGTTGGAAGCTTTATTTACAAACCATCTTTTCAGGTTATTTTCTTTTTGATTGTTTATTATTACAAGATGTAAAGTTTTATAGTTAACGTAGTCTTAAAGAAGTTACAATGATGTAATTATTATGTTCGGAGCTGCGCTACTGAACAGCTCAGCGTTTACCAATTTGTGCATCGCATGCACATTTGGTACGCTTCGATTTGGAATGTATTTGACTTTTTAGTCAGTTCGCGATCAACCAGCGATCGAGCTCATTTACCATTAAAAACCATTTCTAATACCATTTTAATTAACTTTAATTTATTTCTTTTCTTTTTACCATAAGTTATTCGTGTTAAGTTCTAAGTTTTTTGACTAGTGTTAACCTTTAAATAAACTATTATTTTTTACCATAAACCAAACCATTCTTTCAATTCTTTATTTTCCTAAATCACTAACCTAATTAACGAGCTCGCTTCGCTACATATTTGAGTTATTTTTGAATATTATGCCATTGGTATACATTTTAAAATAGATGATATAAAGGTAAACTGATATTGTCGGCCGTGAGTACGAAAAGTATTATTATTATAGCTACAAGAAACCAACAGTCTACAAAAAGTTTAAAAATAAAATAATACTTTTATCAATGTTTTACATACCTTTAAATACGACTATATAATGCAAGGCATCCTTCATTTGCTGAAGATTGAAACTTTTGCCGTATGCCTACATTATTATCGATATTCCCGCCAGGTTTTAAAATAATAAACAGTAACAATTTAAAATTACATCATTTATTACATCTGCAGTTTAATAAAATAATAATTACACGAATATATACACAAATAAGTATGTACAAGGTTCGAGGCCATCACTATATGTACACTGGGTCCACGATATCACTAGTTCGCACTGGGCGGGGAGGACGCCTTCGTCATCGGCAACCGCACCCCGTTACCATCATGTCCTGATAGTTTTTGAGCACCACATTATTTTGTTCGTCCATATATAACATGGAAATAGGCGCGAGCTGCGTCGGTACGCAGCACGCTTTCGGCACCGCGGCCGGGTTCACTGAATTCACAAGTGTCTGTACGATCGCGTGGTTTGTGCCGTTCAGGTGATCCGCCAGCGGGAACGGGCAGTCTCCTTGGCAGTAATACGCCTCATAGCCGTGCGGCGCTACAATCCAGTCGCTCCAGCCGACCTCAGCGAAGTCCACGTAGAGCGGCCGGCGCTGGCAGATTTCCCGTGCCTCTTTGCGCCTGTGATGAGCTCTGTGACCTCTCCTTTGCGTCGCACGTTTGTTTCGCACGAGCGTCGTCTCGCCACTCTCCCGAGCGGCCCGCGCTCGAGAATCTTCCGTGTACAGCAGCAACAACGGTTGCCGCGTGTTCCACTCCTCCTCCTCCTCTGTCGCACGTCTTCGCACTCTCACATGAGGTTGCCGAGCATCTACGTTGTGCTCGCCTTCCTCCAAAACACGCACTAATAGTCCATGATTATGTTTAGGCTCACTAAGCCACCGCCGGGCGGCACCGAGCGCGTCCGCTGTAACCGCGCCCTGCGCTGATCTCAACGGCACCGAATCCAGGAGCCGCAGTATAGGCGCAGTCTTTCCTTTTCGACCGGGCCGCACCACATCATACAAGAGCAGGCGCTGGTCGCCGGTTACTCCCTCCTCACGGTGGAAGGTCAGGGCGGCTCCGCGGGCTAACTCGTCCGTCGGGACTCCACTCAAGTTGAAGAACAGGCGAAATCTGTGCTCGCCGGGGAATCTCACATCAAGATCGGTGGGTGTGTGGTGGAAGGAGCGCGCAGTGTTGGCGGCAGCGGCGGGAATAGCGCCGTCCGCCTCGTAGAGTAGACGCATGGCTTTGGGGACCGGTGGCGTCGCGGTTGGCTGGCGCGCGGGCCGCCGGGGCAGCCCCAGCAGCGCCAGCAGCTGGCGCTCGGCAGCGCCGCGCGACTCCTCGTCCAGCTCCGCGGCTGCGCACAGCGCCACCAACGCGCACACCACTGCGCATGCGCACGCCCCACGCATAATTCTCCTCGACCCACCTGCAACCAAACAAAAACACACGTTACACGTTTGTTACACTTACTACTAAACAAAATATTCATCATATAATTTAAGAGCCAGTGGCAGGCAAATAACTCCATGAATTAACAAATACAAATACAAATCTTTATTGATACCTCCTCAGTTACAGAATTAAGTTTATTATAAACTCTATTAATATTAGTGTTAAGCAGTCACTAAAGAAGTTTTATATTTGTAATATTTTTAAAGCAAATTTTAGCTTTGCTATGCCTTTTTGTAATTTATAAAATATCAAATAAGGTTCGTCTAGCTAAAAGCTGGCACAAAAAGAGTTGAGAAATTTCGAATCCGGCAGCATACGAATCCATAGCTGAATTGGCAAAGCACTTGGGGCGTATACCCAGAGGGTGCAGGTTCGAGTCCTGCTGGATTCTTAATTTTTCAACTTTAATATTTTATAAGTTTCATATTTATTGTTAAAGTTATCCGATACTCATAATTGAATATAAATAAACCAATTGAGTAAGAATTTCCAAGGAACTTGTAACACTGATGCATTTTGCAGTTATCCAACAAAGAGTTACATTGTGTACAACCGGCAGTCGTTTATCTCTAGGTGTATTTCTAATGAATGCACCAACATACATTGTAATGTACTCATGCATATTTAAATTTCAATTGAGTAGGTTATTTGCACCGGTATGCACTAGAGGAGAGGCAAGTTTCGAAGCTTATATCACATTAAAGTAAAACCGCCCAAGTTAATAACAAGTACCTACCATAGGATGGTATCATTTGTAAAGCGCGATTTTCCGACGGTACTACAATATTATCCGATTTAAAAGAAACATCAGAGCGTTGGGTCGCTAACTGTACACCGTATTTTTAATGAAGGTAAATTGTTAGATATTTTACGGCCGGCCAATTATTAATTAATGAGAAAGACTGAGCAAACATACGCCTACGAGACGTATTCATTAAGTCGGTGTCTGATTGAGGAAGCGCGCACGTTTCGGTCCGGGGCTACTCGATGACTGATAATGGTTGGAGATGATGACTATTTTTATGTGAGGTATCCCGCCCCGCGCCGGTGCTGCCCCAACCTCCCTTATCACCCCGAGGTGTGACGTTTTCATTGACCAACCGTCCGCGACCAAGTGACTGCCGTGTGCTTTCTTACACGTCACGTCATGTCTGCTGGAATCAGGTTTTGTCCAAATTCTGGTTGTCATTCGATCCTAATGAGAACTCAAAGACGGCCATTATGGGCGTCTAATATTGGCCCATTTTTTACAAAAGAATAAAACCATAGAGCACAGCTTCGAAATATTGCAGCTTATTTTTTTAAGTCATCATAAACACCGAAAACTGGCAGATTTTTTAATGGGCAAAAAATACGTCACGTATCAGCAAATCATATATTTCAGACATAATGAAAAAACAATTTATGAGAGCATTGTGTAGGTATGTAAATATATTTTTAAATTGAATAGAAAATATTTCTCACTTATTTACGTAGAGGGATAATTGACGACCTATATGTGGAATATAATTTAGCGTTTCGATATTATGACAAAAAAATTACTAGTAAAAGTATAACGTAAGCATATCTTTAAATGCATCAACTTCTAAATGACACATTTAAATGCCCCCTAACGTTCACAGCGAAATGTTACAAAATATATATAATAATATATAACACTAGGATTTGCCCGCTACTTCATCCGCGTGGAATTTGACATATAAAAAAACCCTCTTATAGAATTTCCAAAAACTCTATCTTATAGTTCATAAACGTCATAAAATAATGTTATGTGCAGAATTCAATGCTTTTTCCTTTAAAATTGACGAACTTCTCATATTAACTTTCAACCCCCAACCTTTGGGTGAGAATTTCCAAAAAATCTGACTCTCATTTATGTCATGTAGTAAAACCTATTTGCAAAATTTCATGCAATTAGATATATATATAGCTATAGATAGACATAGCTAATTTACAATTTTATTATATGTACAGATAAAGACACAAGTAAACAAGCTTTGAATAACAGCTTCCGAGAGTTTTAACACAATGTGAAATCCCAAACAACTGTGTTTATGTTCTTATCCGTTTGTTTACTTTTCCGAATCAGGTTTCCCCTATATCTGCGCATCCCGCAATATGTTTTCGATAATTTACAAGCAAGATATTGTACAGTGAAAGAAACCAGATATAGGTTCAAGTATATATATACTACATATATGTGTATTTAGAGGCAATCTGTGATATAACACTTAACATAACGCTGTTTTGGATTTTCCCCAAGTTTCAGGCATAATTGAGTTATTTTAAAGCTAATTGAAGAAGATGTTTTAACAGTATTGTTTGATTTAGAGGTCTTATAAATTTCTAAGGGCCGAATTCGACTATAATTGTATTATTTGTATGTATTCGGCTACAATATTTAATTTTCAATTATCAAATACTAAAAATCGTACAAGGTTTAATATTATTAGTGACATATTTTAACAGATAAAATTAATATCACTTGTCCACAAGTATCGCATAAAACTAAATAAGATATTTATTATTTATGTATACTGTTAAAATGCCTACATTTCATAATTTCATAATATTGACATGATCTGGAAACATATTCTCCTGTATTTGAAAATTTTCGTCCATAGTTACTGAAATATTTATTGATGCTAGCCTAGAGAGCTTTGAGCACGTTTCCTCTATTAATATAAATAACTATGATAACATTTATTAGAAACTAAAATATGGTGAATATTGATTTTTACAATGTAGGTGGCTAATAAATAGCGAAGTTACTCTTGAACTTAAGTAACTGACTTTGTATTTACTTACTAAAAAAATAAAACAAGTTACATGGCAGAAAACCAATAACTAAAGCCGTGATAGATTTTAACAACAAAAAATAAAATTGATTGCTTGAGGCTTAAGTGGTTCAGTAATTAATGTAGTGTCTTGTACCAACGCTCTCAGGTTTTTCAGGTTACTATTATATCTCAAGGGATATTCCAAATGTTTATATTTGTAATTAATAGTCACCGACCGAAAAGTCTATAGTAATAACCTATTCTTTTCTATTATTATGCATAACATGGCAATACTAGAAATGAACCCATCACGGTCATCCGCGACCTATCGCACAGCATCACAATATATTCGGCTAATATAATCGCGGGCCATGTGACCACCATGTGACTTTTACGATGCATATTATCATACAAATGCACATCACTCAATTTTCTATTTATACAATCAACAAGCGATAGAAAGCTTAGTATTCGAAAATTGGAAAATTCACCAAGAAAATGTGAAAATCACCAAAACAAACTGTATCCTATTAAAATGTACATTTCATCGTCTGCAACGTATTAAAATGAAGAGAAACGATAAACACATGTCATGTTACACAAACACCCAATATAAACAAGGTTGTACTGGCGAGACTTTCCAAAAGCGTGCTGTAAAAGACATCAACGGGATGCGTTTCGACGCTGCCACTATCGGACTAACTGTACTTGCTACAAGCTTGTTTTGACACCTTTGTTTATGTTTTAAAGCCTTTACAACTTATTAAAACTTCACTTTTATAAAGAATATAAATTCAATAAAACGTACATTTTCACGTAGCGTCGCACATCGTACTATAATTATGTTAATAACATCCGACTGAAACTCCGTTTGTGAAAGTATAAAGTCTCTACAAAATACTGATCTGGCAAAGTATATGAACGACACCGAATTTATGTTTTTGTTATAATGTTTTGATCGTTCTAGCGCGGTCGACCGGATTGCGGCGTACGTATTTCGAAAATAATGCGGTCAAACCGGCCGCTGGCGCACGGCCGCTCGCCTCTCTCACTCACCCGAAATTTTAACGCATCCAACGTCGACGGGTACGCAAAATCCGCGATATCCTGGCGAAGGGTCGGCGCTCAGCGCTTGGGGAACAGCTGGAGGCGCACTCGCTCACGAACGAACCGATGGCACATAACAACAGAGTGTGGTAACATCACTGGCGTGGTGCGCGCGGGAGTGGTCGCGCGCTCGTCTTGCGTGCGGGGAAGTGACGCGCATCGCGTGCTCGCGGCGCGGCGCTCGCGGACCGAGTGAGCCCAGACGCGGCGGCGTCGCCAGCAGCGCTCCGCCCCGCGCCCCGCCCCCCGACCCGCCCCGCCAGCCACCAGCAATAACAACATCCCTCGCACCACCACCCTCGCACCGTCAACCCTTACCGCATTTCGCTCCTTCCTCCCCAAAGAGGACGCATAAAGTCTCATCGTCTCATGAACCTTCGTTACGTTTGCCCATCCCTGGTGAGGAGATTACGAGAACGACAAGGGCTTCGACATGATTAAAGCAATATGTTAAGTCCAGCTACATATTACTATCATACCACGTTTTGGAATATTCTTCTTAAGGTGCTCAAAGCTAATAAGAGACATAACCTTATCTTATCTTTGAACATCATTCTAACGTTATATATTTTCACACAGACCTCTGTAGCGATTGGCCGACGCGTCATAGACGTAATCGTAGTAAATTCAGTAGAGTCCCACAAAGTTCCACGATTTTCCTTGCTACAACATTCCCTTCCAAAAACGAAAACTATGCGTGAAAACAAGTGCATGTCGTAGACGCACTTTTTCGTTCGTTTTGCTACGAGGTGCTACGAGTGCTACGAAAATCGAAAAATTAGGACACTAGCGACATACGGTCAAAAATAGAACCATGGCTGGTATTAAAAACCAAACAACAGATATGAGATCTATGGGAGCTTCACCACGGTTACTAATATCATGCATTGTTACGTATACTATAATATATTTTTTTATAATTCGAGAAATTAACGTTTGATTAGAAATTACTAGTTTTAATACAGGACTCATTGAATTTCAAAGTATATTTATACGCATGCATCTATTCGCCGCTTTGTATAGGTTGCTTTAACTTACACATAGAATTATTGTGTAAAACAAACCAAAATTATAATGATGTAAAACGCATCGGAGCTGGCACTAAGACTGATTTTAATTCAAGTCTCTAAGTTGAATTGAAATCAATCTCAGCTCCGATACTTCAAATCATTTTATTGCAATCAGTGTTATAATTTAATAATTCAAGTTTTAGTATCATTTAATATATTTTGTATATTATTATGTTCATTTTGACGACTTCAAGCTCCCTTTGCAATGAATTATTTGATTTCTTGATATCTTTTTCGCTACCTCCAAACATAATAATTTAGCAAAGTATACGTAACTAATACACCGGGGAAACCCGTCCATCATTTAGTAATGAGTAATTAGCACCAGGTACAAATACCGTTGAAAAGTTAGACCAAACTGTGAAATAAATCCCCGTGATATTTCTTAGCACAAACAAAGACGTTAGTCACTACTCTAACTTTGGCAAAGATAAGAAATAGTCAGTTTGTTATCATTTATGATTTTTTCTAATGCTTTTAAGGTTGGCAGTTCCACGTTTTGAGATAACGGTTGTACGAGAACAATAGCTTCGAAACGAAATCAAAGATAACTAATATAGAACAAAACATAATATTGATGTGCTCTGCAGTAGAGTATAAATAATTTATGGGTTAATAAAACAGATTCTATAAAATAGTTAATCATAATTATTTAATGGTGTGCCTTGCGAATGATGGCCAAAATCAATAACTAATTTACCTACAACTCAGAGCTTTTATGATCTTATTACCAACATGAGCACGTTTGTAAAATTACAAATTTAGCCTCGGCATTTTTTAACATAATTTGAAGCTACAGGCTTACATTGACTGGTACTTGGATTGATTTTAATTCAAATTTCTAAGTTGAATTAAAACAAAAATTCTTTTAATGCAATAACTATTATAATTTAATTAGTTAAGTTTTATTTCAATTTTATATATTTTGTTTTTTGATCTTTATTTTGACGTGTTCAAGCGCCCTTTGAAGTCCATGGAATGATACGATTTCCGATTTCTGATTACTATTATATGTCACTTAATGCTAAATGGTAGCTACCCTTAACATTCACAAAATGTTGCTAATTCATTGCTTACTACACCCGAGGACTACGACTTTATGATTATCGCCTGTGCCCGGTTTGGTGGTCAAATAAGCCAGAAAAGAAATGGTGCTCCCACACTGCCGTTAGAAAATGTTTGTAAACATTTTCTAACATAAAAACATTTACTCACAAATGTTGTCAATTGTTACATTTTGTTAGGAACTATTACATGTTATAAGTGCTCCTACACTAATAGAATATGTTTACTAATGTTTAGTAACATTTTATAACATTAAAATCTGGTATTGGCTCGCAGTTTGGTTTGCGTTCTGAGAGCGTCTACACGAAAATGGGAGAGGATTTGCTCATTAGAATAGCTTTCATTTTTGTTTAAAAAAGAAGAAAAAATTGGATGCGCCAAACGCTAAAAGGAAACATATGTTTTATTTTGTTATAATTTGTTTTGTTATATTTTGTTAACTTAACGTTACTAAACATTTTCTAACATGAAAACATTTTTTAACATTTGTGATTAAATGTTTGCTAACAAATGTTTACTAACGTTACTAAACATTTTCTAACGGCAATGTGGGAGCACCAATACGCCCAACAAAATTATACACGTGACCATAAAACGCATCACTAAATGGTTCAATCCAGATCGTAGTTCTCAAATGTAGCAAGCCATGCATTTGCAATATAACATAAAATCACGCCTATATTAACCAGAAGAGTGTGGCAGAGGTGTACAACACCCATATTTCACCTGTTTTGTTTAGGTCCAATAGGATAGGGGGTGAGCCTATCGCATTTGCAATATGTCATGTTTGATTATGTCCACTAACCATCGAGTGGACTACAAGCTAAGCTACCTAGGTAGTAGAAAAAAGTACGTTATAACTCATTTCTTTTTGTTTTCATAGGTGCAGGTACAACAATGAGATAGATCACGCAGATGATTACATGATAGCAGATGGACCGCGCGGTTCCGAGATGAGTGTGTTACAACAATACCTCTGAAGGTTCAGGTGGTCGAAGATATGCACGTGCGTAACAGATGGCACAGGTTATAAAACTACGCAATTTTCATCTAACAGGTGATATCTTTCTGTAATTGTTTTTAAATTGTTGAAGAGATCTGTTTTATTATGTTAACAGTATCATGCTTGGTTTACTGTTGGTTGGGATAACTGGTTAGGTTAGGTGAGGCCCTTTCCTGATTTATCGGTGTGGAACAGTTTCGATAAAATATTCTTAAATATAAATAGGCACTCGGTTTTTGGCTGAATATCTATGAGATTTTTTTGTGGAACCGATCCCGCACTACAAAACCTGTTCCTTACATAGTTATAGCATTAAACTTATAGCATTGAAGTTATAGCATTAAACTTAAACAAACTCTAGGTGATCGAGAAAATGCCTGAATTGCCCGTTACAGACATTGGTTGTAATTTTGTACCTCCATTTACTTATACTATGGTAAACCTCAAATTAAGTTTTCTCTTATTTGTTTTTCCTTCTTATGAGGACTATGTCCAATAAAACTATAGTCCTTTCCACTTTATCTCTTTTAGTACCTGTATAATTTATTTATCAAAAAAAAATCAATGAATATTATGACAAATATAGATATAGAAAAGTGATATTTATAATGTCTGCACGTGTGGTATAGTGGTTTAAGCGGTCGCCTCACCACTCTCCACTGCACTGGCGTTGTGAGTTCGATCCCCACATGGGACAAATCTTGTTTTGAGACTGGGAGTGCTTGTGTGAGTGAATGTGTGTATTTAGCCTTTTCATTGGGACCATTGAATAGTGTAATTGCATCTGGCGTCCTATCTTATGTAAAAAAAAATATTAACTTCGTGTAATGGGTGAAATATTTAAATTATTAATTCATTTGGTTTACAGTATGTCAAATCAGGTACTTCATTCTGAGTGTATGATGAGTAGTTCCATAAATATATTTTTATTTATTTTTAAAGACAAAATTTCTAATTAATATTAAATTAATTAATTATATCTAAGTTAATAAAATAAAAAAATAACAAATAACTATTTACAAATTTACAGGTAAGGTGTTATAGAATTCCTCCGCATCGACCTCGACCGCAGGTAACGTGTTCAGAAGGCTGAAATATTTATTTTACAATTTTATATAGTTTTTGTAACATATTTTAATATTTTCATTACAAATGTAGGAATAAATTAATTTAAAGTCTAAGTGACTTTGAATGGTTATTACCCAACACATAATATTGTATAAGTAACCGATGGTGTAATAAACCAGTACTTGTGTTACTTAAATTGATAATCAGCATCTCAAGATTATAAACGGTTCTCTCACCAATAAATAAATACAGTTTATATTCATTACGATGGGATTTCGACCCAGATTTGCCCAATCAAATAAAGGCAATGCCCAAAAACTGTATCGCCAAAACCCTTATGTCACGAATATAAGATAGTAAATAATTTCTAGTTTTGTGTATGACGATTATCTAGTAATAAGAGACATAACTTAAGCGGGATTTAATAAACAAAAGGGATTTTCTATTTAAACATGAAGGATGAACTAGAATCTAATTTTGTTTTGATAGAATTATCACGTTTTTTGCACTAGTTAACTTTTTTCATGACATCCCAGCTCACTATGAACATATCCAGTTTAAAATTTAACTTTCATATTATTCTACATACAATACAGCAATTTTTATCTTGACAAAGCCACGGAATAAATAGCACAGAAGCGGCCGTGGCGCAATGGATAAGGCATCGGTCTTACGAACGAGAGGTCGTGGGTTCGAATCCTGGCCATTACACCACGGACGTGAACTTCCTCCTAACACAAGCGAATAAAGCTTAGCTGGAGGGGGTTAACAAGAATACTATTAATTTGTATTTGCAAATTACTAGTAAGCTTTTTTAAAAAAAATATTAGTCGATTGGTCATAACCCTTTACGACGCATTCAGACTTAAGTTTAGTTTCACGTTAAAAATATTTGTGTATGAGAGTATCAGGTGCTTTGTTCTGAGATCAAAATGAACATATCGCACCTTTAGTATTATAAAGACCTAATACAAAACGTGAACTTTTTGGCAAGTAGCGATTAAACCTATCGTGATACGAATCTCTTTTCTAAATGTTACTTTTTGTATTAGGTCTCTATAATACTAAAGGATTGATACATACATAGAATCACGTCTTGATCCCATAGAGGTACGCAAAATAAAGAGAATCGATCTATAATATTAACATAACATCTCGCCTATATTACCCGGAAGGCTGTGGCAGAGTCGTACAACACCCACATTTCACCTGTTATGTTTAGGTCTCATGGGATAGGAGATGAGCCTATCGCCATCCACCGGGAACGATTCCAACTCGCACAGAGTTGTACGAGTTGGAATCGTTGCTGAATGCTTTTGTAAATTGCCTGACAGAAAGTTTACAAATAACACTTTGCCCAACTCGGGAATCGAACGAGAGACCATCGCAGTTCTATAATATTATTGTATAGAATTAGTATAATAAGTTATTGATTCACCTACAACCTCTTGCATCACATAAGCGACAATTCCTTAAATAAACACGACACAGTAAAGTGACAAAATGTTAATAGATTCAATTAACACCAAACATCGAGAAAAACAAATCATGTTCAGACAAATTATTATTTTTCATAGAACACCGTCTTACAAACACAAATGACATTTTAACATTTGGTCAGGCGGTTGGAAAACATTGCATATTTGGCTAGACTAATCAAACAGTGAACAGTAGGTAAGTACATAACTATTAGAGCCCGATGTTAATTCACACTTCAAAAAAGCAATTATTTACACAACCGACATACCACAATCTTTATATAATACGATTATTACCGTTACATTTTATGAAAGCCTTCCCGTGTCGCCTCCAACAGTCGTAACATAATTCATCCTTCGTTTAAAAGTTTGTAACCTAAATTATTTGCAATATTTAACATAAATCCAAAGAGGAATTAAAGAAATACCTCAAAACGCCCAATAAAATTATACACGTTACCATAAAACGCATTACTAATTGGTTAAATCCGGATAAACGGACATTTCTGTCTGTATATCGGATCCAACATAAAAAAGATACCGGTACAATTGCAATTTTATTAAAGATAATAAACCTCAATTATTATTTAGTATGAGTGTTCATGAATACGAGCTAACCGCAATAATGATTGTAAGCATGAAATTTAGCAACTCATGAGCGCTACTGGGCACCGCAGGCGCTCTGCACAGCGACATTCATAGTATTGCCAGATCTATGATGTAGAATATCAGTATACAGGAAAAAAAAAAGACCTATACGTTTTTTGCTAATTCTGGTCTGAAGACAAACTAACCTGGTACTATCCAACACTCTGTTTAGTATTTTTTCACTACTTACAGAGGGTTACAACAATTCAATGCTTGCTGTATATTTCATTACGGTACATTCGGACTCTACTAGTACAGTTGTACAGGTAGAGTCAAAATGTATCTTATTTCTATGTTATTTCTATTAACTAAGGTAGCATGGGAATAAAAACGTTATTGTACATTTTTAGCCTAAAGATTCCCAGACGGATCATGTTCGTTTAATACCAAAATTCCTTCCCTAACGAGATATTCAGTTTTGGAACCGTATAAAATACTAAAACTTTTGGTGTTTTAGATAAGAACAGACTTGAATTTTGTTGAAAGTTCATCGATGTTTAAAACACACAGTGTTGGGCGGATAAATTTTAAAATTGGTTTGTGGAACAAGAATCGCTATTACTGGCAACATCAATGATGGCGGTATCGGAATTGCGGCGCGCGCGCAGCTACCGGAGCCGTTACGCGCAAATAACTAATGTTCTCCTCTTTTTTTGGCGCGTGTATCTAAAGCCGTTATATGAGGATTTTGCAGCGAAAGTTAGAATCGCTTCATACCAGTTTTATTTCGAACATATAGAATAATAAATTGATATTAAATCTATCGGCGACGTATGCCGTTGGATTCGAACATTAAGAGCATTAGGTACTTTAATGAGTTTTGGCGCAAACTGGTTATGAATTCTTGATGATAACATAACATAATACTTATATAGATATTTACAGATCAAATGCCTCGCTCTAGTTTTAACAGAACTGATTATTTTGGTAGTCGTCTGTATCAGAAAGCTAGTTTAGATTTGACTTGCAAAAGTATGCTATATTTAGATGGTTATATTTTTTGTAGATTTGCTTTTATCACTTTATGAGATGGAATATACAACATTATATCATTATGGCATCGTTTGCTTTAGTAGATATAAATCAATTATCGAACGATCCAGATAGATTAGATTGAGATTTAGATAAAAAATTATATTTCATCTCAATCACTAATGAATAAATCTCAGATTTCTATAAAATAAAGTAATACTGCCTTATTAGAGTAAAACGGCGAAAAAAAAGTACCACAAAGTTTGACGAAGAGATACGTTTGACGAGTTGGACAATAGCAGTAAAACACGGATACTATGAGTTAGTTTAAATCACGTTTTACGATAACGAGGTATGTGAGGCCAGTGTCCACGGAGCCAAGCCGTCTGCCACCCACGGCCGTCCTGCAGTTGACTCACCAATTGTACCATACGTAATTAGCCCATTAGCACGCACGCACCACTCAAATGCTCAATTAGATCAACGACCGACGGGAATAGCTGGAGATTACGTTCCTCCTGTGTTTCAATGATACCACAGAATAGGAAACCGTACAGTACAGAAACGACACTCTGCCCCGCACCTAAATGAAGCTACCCTCCCACCTACCCGCTGTGACCCACGAATCCCTATGAATTTGTATGACACTGTAAATGTAAGTTTATACGTACGCATTTAACGCACACTAATACACTTGTCTTTACGTCAACTTTAGTACACATATCACGGCCTGCTGCATTAAAGGGGATGTGAAGATACCCAGGATGGAATTCTCGCGGCAATTGACAGTTCGCCGACAGCTATGGAACCTTGGATTGAAGTTATTAACGCAGTTAAAACTCTTATTGCATTTTTCTTGGATTTATGTTACTAGACGACGCCTGCGCATGACTTAGAGCTCCTTTAGAGGGCAGTGACTTGATTGACACTATCGATAATTAGAATTTTTGCAATGAAACGGAAAGATTAGATTTATTAGATTTGTCAAAGAAGTTTTATCATTTAAGTTCTTGTAATTTGTTTCCTCAATGAATTTACTAAAAGTGGAGCCGTTATGTGTGTGTAATGGAGAGTGCTGGGATGAGATATAGATTCTTCGTTATTGGATTCAAAAGAGCGTTTCATATCCATGAATATATTTCCATTTTCGAAGATGCAGGCATCATTACTTGTTAGTGCAAAGGTGTTACTAAAACGGAAATATGTAGTTTGCAGTATAAAGTTTCTAATTGGAAAACTCTTTATAACTTTTTAACGGAAAACCACTTGAGTACCAACAAAGGCTAAAAATATAAGTGCAGCACTGAAGCAAGGAATGTAAACACAAAATACTATTGTAATGAATAGTCAATTAACAAACATAATACAGGTATTTCGTTTATGCTATGAGGCCCGTTTTTCTGACTCGACCAGCATTCCATAACGTTATTAATGATAAATTTTTCACGCCAATGTCTGTAAATAAAATATTTTTCAAAGAAAATCAATTGATCAATACTACCCACAATACTCACAAAGTCACGTGTTTTTGTAAATACCTGTAAAAATTGCTGCAGTTAGCGATCAAAGAAACAATTGAAGGTTGTTAAAAGTGCTTGTTTTATTTGTGTTTGTTTCTCACGCACGCCTCGCCAAAATCGATTACATTCGTATCCATTTTCAAACAATATGTTTTACGTATATTCAATTTATGAGTTACAATTAAATAGTTTGATACTTGAAATAATTTTATACAACGATTTGCATACTGAGAACCTTTTTCAGTTTACGTATCGATAGCAGAGAAGTTCTCAACGATATTATTATAATTTGGGGCAATTAGTGAATGAACTTGGCAAGATCCCTTAATTACACCACCCCCTTGTTTGTTTGTTGTTATATCTTATATTTACTTTTCTATATTATGTAACATTAATAGAATGAACAAGTCTTAACAGATAGGGATTATCTTCTAGGGATAGAGGTCAAAGTGTGTTTTAAATACGTATGTATTAATTACTTTATCAAGCTTTGTGGGTGGCCTTAATATCACAAGAACAATGTATCGAAAATTTTGTCAATATTTTCTCTACTTTACATATAAAAAACTATTACCCAAGTAGCACGTAAGTGTCGTCAGCATCAATAATACAGCCAATATAGAACTTAAAGTGTTATAAGAGACGTATAAGAGAGTCAGGAAAGGTTATAAGCGTTATAAGAGTGTTACAATCCGTTATTATACAGCTCAGCTGTATATAGGCTTTATTATGGTATCTGCGTACACTTAAGGTGTTATATCGGAATATTACAACTCAACTATACAGCTTTAATAATTGTGTCACACTCCAAGCTTATTTCTACGGCTAAAGCTGTATAAAGGCTGTATTATAGTACTATTCACTCGCTTATTACAGCTTTAAGCTGTATGTATTACTTGACACTTGTTGCTGTACAAAGGCATATGCTAACTCCATTATAAAACTAGTTTTTTATGGTGTAATTTAACACTCTTATAAGTATTAAAGCTGTAATAGTTACTTCTAAGAGAGTATTATAGAACTAAAAAGATAAATGGCAGCTATAGTACAGCTTTAGTCTGTATTATTGACGGAGACGTCAAATCAATGTCGCAGTCAGGAGATGGATTGAGAAGGAATATTTGAATATAAGGAATTACAACTTAAATAACAGTAATGATAGTGAACCAATATTGACTGAAAGAAAAAACCATTCAACCACAACGACAATCCATAGCTCCAATGAGGGTTCCGTACGAAAAAAAAAAAGAAAAAAAAAAAAAAAAAAGGAGATAAAAATAACATTATTAATTGCTTCCTTCGCCATCATAACCCCCATTTTGATTCCCAAGAACTTGCCACTATGCAAAGTTTTTTTGACATTTTTCTTCAGTTTCTATTATCTTGAACGACATATTATTCTGAAAAATAAAGAAAATAAAATGGTTTTAGAGATTTTAATTCTTTATACGTATCTCTAAAGAGGTTATTAGTTATTATCTAAATGAAGAGCATAATACAGCCTATTGAATAAAAATATTCTATAATTACTCTAATTAGAAGTTAAAAGCTGTACAATACACTTCATTTATTCCATAGTACAGCTACTGGCGCTATATTGCTCTTCAAATAGTGTTATGGCTGTTTAAAATTGACGCCTTTTTCTAATAAACAAAAACATATTAGATGATTCTAAAACAAAAAGAATTGACATTATTTTACATTATCTTTAGCCGTATCATGTTTACTAGCTTATATAACGTTAACTTGGCCTTTTCCTTATTACTTGAAATTAAAATGTTGTTACTCTAACCTTAAAAAACAAAAACTTACTTACCGATATTCAGTATTTCTTTTGTTTTTCTTGATTTTTATGCTGGCGCGCGAATATTTTACCGAAAACCATATACAGGTTTACAATAAATATTGGTTTGCACGTTATTTTCACCAAACCAATAAGTTCAAGATCATTAATATGTTTTTCTTAGCAAGTAATTTGCCATTATAATAATATGCATAATGTAGATAAAAAATATGATGTACATTAAAATATCTATACTTTTGTAATTCTTTTATAACACTATTGTAGAACTTTAATTCTTACAAGCTACGTTTAGGATACCATCTGGAGAGTTGAAGTTTCTTTTTACACCAAATACAGCTCTTATAACACCAAACGCTGTATAATTTGTGCCCATTTTACACTTATAAGGGCTGTATAAGCGCTTATGCAGCCTTTATACAGCTAATATACAGCTTTAAGTATAAAATTACGCGCTAGTACAGCTTTTATACAGCTTGTAATGCTACTTGGGTACTTAAGGTCATGAAAATCAATGTTTGCAAATATGTCGCTGAATGACATTAAGCTTTCAGTTCAAATAATTTCAGGACATAACCTGAAGCTCGTTTTATAAAAAAAATATTAGTCTGATATTATTAAACATTACTGGACCAATATTATACAGTAAAACAGGACCCTGTGTGACATCAGTATTATTTGTTGGCGGTAGGGTAATGGCAAGTCGAAGAGGCATTTATATGGCGATAGTTGTTCAACCTCATACTTAAATATATCCTACTACACTCCTTTGAAGCCGAAACATCGTTAAGTTAGTAAAGAACTTAATGAATACCTGTAATTATGATAAGACTACTACTAATGAGAACCAAATTTCAACCAAAAAATATGTTAAGGTTAAATATTTAGAATCCTTATGTGTTGCAGTTTAATTTTAAGTATGAACATTATTATTTATTATCTAAATCTCAATAAAAGCAAATAATATCCGATCTGCCAGGCATAAAATAACTTAACATCACGTCTATATTACCCGGAAGGGTGTGGCAGAGATGTAAGCTACCACATTTCACCTTTTATTTTTAGTACTCATGGGATAGGGGGTGAGCCGATCGGCATACACTGGGGACAATTCCAACTCCGTGCTGCTATTGTATTCACAAATAACACTTCGACCCGGGCATCGAACTCGACACCTCACGATGTCCTCGCACGGACCATACGCTAACCACTAGACCATCAAGTAGAATTGTCAGTTTTATTTTGTTTTTAAAGTTGATTTAAAACGACGCGGGGACACATAGTAAAATTAATGTTAAGTGCAGTGTATTAACTCCTTATAAAATAGTAAACAATACACTAGTAATGTGAACCTTACCTTTGTAAGGTTCATCAATCATATAAAATCAGAATTACGCTAGTGAGGTCGTATTGGGACGAATATTGTTTAAATTTAAAATTTTGTGTAAAGGACTATGGGAATCGACTATGGGATTGTTTATCGCTGCTGTGCTATCTATTCTGTGGCTTTGTCAAGATAAAAACTGCTGTGTTGTATGTAGAATAATATGAAAGTTTAATTTTAAGCCGGATATTTTCATAGTAAGCTCGGATGTCATGAAAAAAGTTAGCAAACAAGTGCAAAAAACGTGATAATTCTATCAAAACAAAATTAGATTCTAGTTCATCCTTCATGTTTAAATAGAAAATCTCTTTTGTTTATCAAATCCCTCTTAAGTTATGTCTCTTATTACTAGATAATCGTCATACACAAAACTAGAAATTATTTTGTATCTTATATTCGTGACATAAGGGTTTTGGCGATACAGTTTTTGAGCATTGCCTTTTAAATGTGAGCCCGCAACATAAAACAATATAAATTTCTCATATCTCAATTTTCGATATTTCCTCTAAATATTGTAACATTACGAACAGAATTATTATTATAATTCCATAATATAAATGCATTACTTCGTAATATCAGCATGTAAAGTTTCAGGTTGCATTGGCCGAAGCGTATAAAAGTGCACCGTGGTATCAAAATACACAATTACTGTGAACAATTGAAGGTCGGAGGACCTGCCACGAGGCATCTTAGACCGTACTATCCATCTTATATGCCATTAAGGGTAGACTTCCAAGCGCCGTGTTTTCATACTTATGTAATATGTGTTTAACATTCAAAATTCTTTAAATCATTCATTGAGTGAAAAAAATAAACTAATTTTGAAAACAATTGATAAAACTGGGCGCCAACAAACATGCATTTTAGTGGTTTAGATATGAATTGTCAATAAAAATAGAAAAAAACTTGATAATAATAAAGTTAAACCCATATTAGTTTTATATGGAAAACAGTCAAATGCAGTCAGAGAGATCAAAAACGTTACTAATACGGCTTGGTACACGGCCTGGACATACATGAAATATGTTGTTATTAATATTCATGGTAAAACCAAGTAAGGTTCATCTAGCTAAGGTATATACCTATGACGCTGGCACAAAAGAGTTGAGAAATTTCGAGTCTAGCAGCATACGAATCCATAGCTGAATTGGCAAAGCACTTGGGGCGTATACCCAAGGGGTGCAGGTTCGAGTTCTACTGGATTCTTAATTTTTCAACTTTAATATTATATAAAATATTCATGGTGTCCTCTTCTTGACGAGAGAACTAAACATAAGAGTTAGATCGACTGATAGCAGCTGGTAACTATAGCCCATAGATAGATAATGTAATGCCGGACCAGATAATGTAATGCAGGCCCTGCAATACAGAGCCTGTAACCCTGTATTTCAGGGTGAAAATGACAGCGTGACCAAGCCGCTTACCAGTAACTCAATACATGATCGCAAAAATTGGTCTTTGGGTTCAAATTTACGTCACAATTCTCTTTTCAAAAAACAATCCTATTCTGTTCATTTAAGAATGTGCATTAGGATATCCCAAAGTAGACCGGGAAACGTGAATATATAAAAATTTTCTGGCCAGGGTAACGTTACTTTGAAATCGCAAAAAAAATGAGAATGTGAGAATGAGAATCCTCGGATTTTTTTTTCACCCTGAGTCTCAGAATCATGAATTGAATCACTGTTAAGCAGGTTCGTCAAGATTTCATTTACACCAATCTAGTTTCCCGTATTTTATTTTATTTTTCCGTTTTACAAGTCAAATAAATGAAAAATCAGTGTGTGGCTATTATGTGTCAGACTAAATTTAGCTCCACTGCTTTAATTCACTAATTTATTTATGCAGTTAATTATTCATCTTATTGGTAGTTATAAATATATCTAGACTATTTGCGACGCAAATACATGGACTATTTTCATTGTGTACTCCGATAAAACAAATAACTCATATTTACATCATATTTGTTATATTTACGTTTTACTGTAATGTTTATGTATAAATTTGTTGCAAAATGATGAGCAAACGCGACAATATTGTTATTTTATATTTTTTTAATAGTTAATTGATTATTTAAATAATGAGTATTGTAACAATATGATTAAGCCTATAATATCCAATCAAAAATAAATTATTTTAATGGAAAAAAATTTAAAAAATGCAATTTATATTTTTTAAGTAAAAGTGTGTGTACGAAAGTTTCTTTCAATTATATATTTTAAGTAAATTTTTTCGTTAACCTTTTTATCACTCAGACAAAGCTTGGCATATGTATTTATTTGTGTTAAGTGCCAATATCTTGACTAGGCAGTATTCAAACTATTCATGCTAGACAAAGGTCACGTGATTTCATATTTACATATATGTAAATAAATTATATACCTCTTCGGTTTTAAGTAATAACCAATATAGCAAAACTGAGTTGTTATTTATTAATAAAATCTTTAAAAAAGCGTAATTAGTATTCAAAAGTTCCATACACTAGTGATCACGATATTACTATAAAAAAAATGTTTTGGAACAGGTTAGAATTTAAGACAAATAATAATATTAATAGATGTTTGTCTAGTTAATAGTGATTTGGACATTTATCACTCATTTACCATTCCAAAACTCAATAAATTTGCACAACAACCTGTGCCGGATTAGCCATATAGCAATAGTAGCAAATGTTACGGGCCCCGCGACTTGGAGGGCCCAGCGCTTCAACGCGTGTCTGACCGTAAATATAATTAAATTTAAATAGGAGCGTAAATATCTTGGATGCCTAAAAGGCATAAGAAAGCATATCATACAAATACTAGTGGTTTTGGAGTATTTCGGCAGCTAAAAATACTTACAACAAAATATATTCTGAAAAAATCTTCAGTAATGGTCAGTGCTTACAAAGACGATTTGGAGAACAACCTAGGCAATGAATTTGTGCTGTTCGCAGAGCTGCTGAAAACAGATGTTGAAAAGCTAAAGCAACCTAAGAGGCCCATGACCCCATTGTGTAATTTAGAATCTTCATAGTTATAAACTAATTTACTTTAGGTACCTAATTTAATTTAAATTTTGTCTTATTAATTTTATTTTAGTTGTTAAATTCCTTTTGTTCTTTGTTTAACGTACTACCATGCTTGTTGAAGCTATTTGATGAAGTGCTATGACCAGATATAATTGGGCGTCAGATTTGCAATTTCTTTCATATAAAACATAATAATGTATGAAGTGTTTAATCTGTCATCTGTTTCTGTACCTTCTAAATAAAATAAAATAAATAAATGACAGATTTTGCTACAGGCCCTGCGCTATCTTAATCCGGTACTGACAACAACTTACTTTTGTTTAATCCATAGACTTATGGGCCCGTAGATTAATTTATAATTAAAATAATATACAATTATTTACGGTTCCTTATTATCCATAATATACTAGTGGAGTTTAAACACTCTAGATGGTCCTCCTCTAGCGCACTAGTCGCTGTAAGGTTCTATATCGGTCTCACA
Organism: Hypena proboscidalis; assembly: GCA_905147285.1. Taxonomy (NCBI): domain Eukaryota; kingdom Metazoa; phylum Arthropoda; class Insecta; order Lepidoptera; family Erebidae; genus Hypena; species Hypena proboscidalis. Next base: position 9,270,874 of record LR990132.1, read on the forward strand.
AGGACATACAATTTTGTCATTTTTGTGAGACAAATATTCTATTAGTACCTCGGAAATACCGCGGGACAACCTGGATTATTATGGATTGGAAAGTGTCTGTATATCAGTCAGTCAGCTAGGCACAGTACCTTGATGAAAATAGATAGAAAGATAGTTTAAGGCCAGTCTATCTTCTAACTGTGGACACATACTCCTGTTTATTGGCTTCATGAGCGAAGCCGCAGGAGGATGCTAGAGATAAAATATGTTATACTAATAGCACTTATGTTCACTTCATGTAACCTTTCTTTATTTTTTTATTTAATTGTAAGTTACAGTAGCAGTTGTTTTTAGGCGAGATGCATTATATGAAAGTATTTCTAGGTACCAGACTAAATATTCCGTTTATTAAAACAAATTAAGATTACCCACTTTGCACCAGCCAATTACATCAATTAGAATTTCTTGGAATCTGCCATTGACATCGTTAGCGATGTAACAATGATACAATATCTTAGATTAGGCGCTGGTCAGAGAAGTTTTAACTGACTGCAAAAAGGAGGCTGTCAATCCAATTCTTATGTTTGCGATATTATTAAAATTAAAACATATTGAACTAAAGCATTTTTTTTTACTGTAAGGATATCTATTTGGTATATCTGTATATTTTTTCGGTGACACATTTTTCAAATACTTGAAGCTGTAACGCAGTCTGCAGCATTTCTTGTTTTGATGCATTAAATATTTTCAACTTTGGTATGGGATACTTAATAATAATAAATAACTCCTTATTTGTTCAATAATGTACATTTAATCAGAATCGGTCCTGTAGTTTTTAAGGTATATAATTGTATGGAAAAATATTATATGAAGGTGGAGGAATGCAAATTTTGCTCCATCCATTTGTGAATTCAATACACAGGACAAAAGAAACGGTACAAAATATGCATAATTTGTTACAAAGGCAACTGCTAATCTTCGCATAATTTGACTTCTTTTGAAGTAAAGGTATCTAATTATGTATCAGGTGCAATTTCGAGGAACGTCGGTTCTGAATACGCTTTGTACAGTTAGCTTGAGTTACCTACATTTATCTGCACTTCTGCTAAATACTGTTATTTATAACAAGAGACGATCTTTTGACGATATTTGATGTCAGGAAATATAATGGATTAACTAATGATTTTTAACAAAGGAACCACGATTGTTTTTTGTATGAGGTATATATATTGCGGACATTTACGAAAGACTGCAAATGGTCAAGTCGTTTAAAAAGACGAGAAGTCGTCATCAACAAAGCTAGAAAAAGGTTTGGGGACCATCAGGGACTGATATTGTCCGACACTAATAGGGATAATGACTGTGCCCGCGAAAGCTATAAATGAATACATTTTCAAAATATAATTATGATAATAGGTAAACAGAAACCAAATGCAGATTTTTTTCTTAAAATCATCTTATGATCATTTAAAGTTTATTTACAATATATACATACATTTAAAATATTTCATCCACTCCACACAATTTTCAAACCAAATACGAGTACAAAATGAACAGATAATCTTGACATGTTGACAATTATTTTAGTTTTGGCAGTCACAGAGGTAGAGTCAGAGATACAGATGCTAGTCACGTTACAAAAAACGCTAAACAATTGTGGACATGTCATACAGGCACTAAGGTGCCACTTACACTCATAAAGTATGAACTATAATGCTTAGTGTTGTAGCGAATGAATACTCATACGAGTACGATTTTTAGAATCTACGTAGGACTAGCCGTTTGTAAGGATTTGTGTGTGTCTGAATGGATATTCTTGAAGTCTGTACTGATCATTTTCCTCCTACTGCAATTTATGAGCAGCGACTTAAAGAACTATTTAACCGATTTTTTTGCGATATTTAATGTTTTTTTACAAATAAATCATCCATCCTATTTGCGTTATACAATGCTTTTTATAAAGGTTTAATAAAGTTTTTGAAGTCGGTTTATTTTTTTAACAAAAGAGTTTTTATTTATCTCTTTTTAATAAAGTATCTTTATCGTGAATCATTCTCATTAAAGATTGCTTGTCCAGCACAGTTAGGATAAAACAACTTATCCTATGTAGATAATTGTGTTACTCCTAACTTCTTATATAAAATATACTTAAGTAATATTCAACGTCCTGTCCTGCCTCATCTGTGTATAACTTGAAAGAATACAGTGAACGGTCTTAAGGTGCCTTTATTTAAAGAATTACACCCGAACTCCTGACTGCTGAGGAATTGTACCCGCCAGCATTATCTCATTAGCTCAGCAACATGAGATGCTGACTGCTTTTAATTTAATATCCGAATAGCCTTCGAAAACATACAAAAACACTGTGAGAAACTATAAAATTTGAAGGTTGCCCTCGATCTTTGGGATTCCATTATCAGATCCTAACTTTGAAGATATGGGATCACCTCGGAAGTACATTCTCTGAAATAAAAAGGATTTTCTAAAATCAGTTTACAAATGACGGAGAAATCGCTGTATAACATAAAAAAACATACGCGTCGAATAAAGAAACTCCATCATCTTTTGAAATCGGTTAAAAATCATGAAATTTTCCGATTTTTCAAATCCGTTGCGGCCCTTGCAAATACGTAATTTTGCTGATATTCGATGCTTACGAATATTCATCTCGGTATTCGTTTTCTCACCAATAGTGGTATACTGCAACATGGCAGCATTACGTAGCCAGCCTGACATGTGCGAGCACCATAAGTTGACCCTAGTTGACTCTTATAGCCTCTTGTGTACGCGCGGCTATAACACCTCTATTTTAGTGAGGATCGTCATACTGGCCTGGCATTTTATATGGACTGTTTTGTATTATACGTTCAATGGTATACTTGAAAATAAAAATCAGTGTACTTAAAAGAATCTCGACATAGCTCTAAATGAAGTGGCTAATCTCAGTTGTCTGTCTGTACGCAGACTGGCGAGATCCGTGAACTCGCCGTCAGGAAATTTACAATAGCAGCACGGAGTTGGAATTGTGCCCGGTGGATGGCGATAGGCTTACCCCCTATCCCATGGAACCTTAACACAACAGGTGAAATGTGGCTGTTGTACACTTCTGCCACGTCATGTGTTTCTGTGCCATATTATTCGTCTATCGAGCAACCCACGCTTTTTCACAATAATACTAGTATTTTTTGTTCATTACCATTTTCAGCTTATATTAGGAATTATTTTTCACTTTTTAGTTAGAAGTACTTTAAAAGCGTGTTTTTTAGTTTTTTAAACTATTATTTATTTTCTACTTTTTAGTTTGGTTTATTTATAAGAGCGTTTTTTTTTATTTTTTTTTCTTTTTAAATTTTTTTATTTTTTTTATCGAATTATTGCATTGTCATCTATCTTTGACAGGTGTGCAATATTTGAATGAAATCTGTCCGTTTAAAGTGGGTCAAAATCGAGACGAAGAAGCTAATATAAGAGTGTTAAAAAAGAGAGTACTTACTGTACTTAAGATAATCTCTACATAGCTTTAAATAAAGTTGCTAAGTAGTGTCTGTCTATACGCAGAAATCTTCATATAATAATTATAAACTTTTTATTATTATGTAGCAATATATAATTTTTGTGTATTTTAAATGATCTTGCATTAAGGATCAAATCAGGTAGGTGCTTCCTGCATAGGTCAAAATTATTACAAAATAACTAAAATTTGTTGAGGTTTCAGTTAAAGTATCCTGTTTAGTTCGTAGAAATACAATAGTAATTAATATAATAAAATTATGTATATTACCTAGGTAATGACACATTCTTTTTATCCTTCCTTATTCCTAAATATTAGAAATTGGACAATAATAAACTTAATGACTGCCTCGGTGATGTAGTGGTTAGCAAATGCTCCTCTCACCGCGAGGTCTCGGGTTCAATTCCCGGGTCGGGCAAAGTGTTTTTTCTGAACTTTCCGTCAGGAAATTCACAATAGCAGCACAAAGTTGGCATTGTGCCCAGTGGATGACGATAGGTTCATGGAATGTAGGTGGTGTACACCTCTGCTACATCCTTTTGGGTAATATAGGCGTGATATTATATTATGAGCTTCGAATATTCAACAGTAATTCAATGAAACTAGTTTGTTGGGGTGCATAAAAGAAGTCTCCCCGAGTGACGTACACAGCGATGCCCTACGTCCGGCGCACCCTGGGCAATTCGCGAGTTCTACAAAAAAAAGCCAATTGGCTAATCCTTTCACCACGATGGCAAGTCAAAATAAAATTTGACTCAGTCATCGACACGACGAAGAAGAAGAAGCTAATCAAAGAATAAAAAAACCGAGAATAGTAAAATACTATTTAGGTATTTCGTCTGAATGACAGGGGGACATCCATACTGTACGAGAGGTAATGCGTCTCACCGGCAACCTTGAACAACTCGTTATGCTAAAACGTAATAATCATGACCGAAAATAAAACTAATTCCATTCAATATTAATATTGTGAAATTCGAAAATTAACCTCTCTTCTCACGTTATTTAAAATATAGAGTCAACCAACCTTGCTTGACTATCTGTCAATTCGTATAGTTTATTGAACTTGTTCACTACAAAACAAAGCCAAATACCATAAAAAAGTATATTTTAAAACATTGTAAGATTTCTCATGAGACATTTTATTGATACCACGAAGAGAAATAGAACGCCGAAACAAAAGTCGATAATTAAACCTTGCGGTAAACCTCCTTTAACAAAGACAGGCTTGAAATAAAAAAAAATAAAAGAAGCGTGCGAAAAACAGTGGCACTTGCAGCCGCTATGTTCCAAGAAGAATACAAATCACTTTGCCTAACCTCGGATTAAATTTAGAACAAAAACTCATTGAATAATTACCGTCAAAAGCGGTACTATTGTCATTGTTGTCGTTAACAAAACGGATTATAATTTTAATACTCTTGATCATGCCAATATTTCGCTTCTACTTCAAGTACTTGTAGCGTACTTCTGTGAAAGTAGGATTCAGAGGCAATGAGTTAATTATTTCAGACCAGGGACAAAATGGGATTCTTGTTACTTCTGTTGCAAATACCTGCGGGAAAAGAATAATAACAAAAGCAGACGTTCCTTCAAGTGGTTTTCAATGTAAAACCAAAAAATATTTGTACTTGAATCTTGTTGCAAGTAATTTCGCCTTTGTTGAAAAAAACAAACAGTTCCTCTTTTGCGGAATAATCAACTAAAATAATGAGAGAAATAACAAGAAGAGATGTGCTGACAATTCGGCAATTTACGCCTTCAAGTCAGCTTCACTATAAATGCCAATAATCTAGTATAAGAAGTACTACATAATATTTTGTGATGCGTTGAAATATACTGCTTGTGGTGGTGCGACGGTCAATACAAAATAAAACGGTTATTATTATTTTTATTTATTTTTGTTTGAAAAAAAACGACGCCCGCACTAGGAATATATCATACATCTCACACACACACAGCACAACCAGAGTCAGAACTAATCTAGAGTGGAACGCCTTGCCCGAGTCTGTATTTCCGCATGAGTACAACTTGGATCTCTTCAAAGCAAGATTCAATAGGTATCTCATAGGTAAGCGTGCTCCACCGTAGATCGCATCATCACTTACCATCGGGTGAGATCGTGGTCAAACGCGTGCCTATCCACGATAAAAAAAAAATATTTGCGAATCACACATAAACTCACTTTAAATCAATTTAATTTAACTAAAACTACTTTAATGATCGGCCTCTCCGACAAGTCAGTAACACCGTCTAGCCGGCCAAACCCCTAGTCAGTCCATCTCTACTTATAAGTTAACTCATCCAACCGCAATAGCTGCTAATTTTTCCTTTGATATTTCGGTATATAAATATTTTCATTTTATAATAATAATAGTAGAAAAATAAAGTAACATTTGAGCAAGGACAGAGTCGATCGTCTTCAGATACCTATAGATAGATATACCTATTCAATTAGTGAAGTGGAAATTAATCTCAATATGCAATTAGGTACTAAAACTGTAATAAAAAGTTAATTCACTATACACGTTTCTCCAAACGAAGAAAGGATATTGGAAACTGTAATTTTCATGTTTTCATCCATTCTTGTTTTATAGTGACTCTGACCGCCGCGCCGCGGTGAGTGACTACTCTATCTGTCACTGTGCTTTCTAATTATGTAACGGGCAAACGAAATCGTAGCGTTCGGCCTTAATAGTTTTAATTGTGAAACGCAGCATGAGACTTTATCATTTATTTAAATGATGTGGTGTATAGAACGGTGGCTCGAGTCTATAGGACCGGTTCGCACGACGAGTATGGCACTCACACACTTGTCGTTGTTGCTACACGACCGAGGTTCAAACCTGCCTCTAAAGAACCTGCATGGATCTGTCTTGTTCTCAACGAAGGGCTATTCTAACGACAACGTGTTGACACGTAACGTGCCTCGTGCAAGTGCACATACTTTTGTGGCAGCATTGCTGCATATTATTATCTATTGATATTAGTGGTGAGGTTACCTTACTGAAGGAAGGATAATACATAGCCTAAAATTATTTATAGTCAACTATTTTTTACAAGGAGGACTGAGGAGGACCAACACACTTTACTTTTAATAAAGTTTTATATCAGCATGAAATTATGCTATTTTTATACATTTTATATTATTAACTAGCCTTTGCATGCGACTTCGTCTGCGTGGAAATCGATATTTTCATGCAATTTTCTACAAAATTTCTACAACTTCAAATTTACCCTCATGGGGAGCGGCATTTCCATAAAAACTATCTTATTATCGATTTATGTCTTATAATCTATGTGCAGAATGTCTTGCCATTTACTTCATAAATGACGAACCTACCATATAAGATTTAAACCTTTTAATTTATCCCCTTAGGGATGAAATACAAAATTATAACAAATATCAGTCTTTAATTTATACCTCCAGCTACACAACTGTAAAAACCGCAACCAATTTCTAGCAGTTCTTTTTGCGTGATGCGCGTACGAACATACAGACAGACAGACGGACATAGACATAGACAATCAGATAAAAAACGCTTAGCAGTGATTCAGTACAAGATTTTGAATTCGATTGCCAGAGTTAAATGGTCTAGGAAACAGTTTACTCGTCATAAGAAAAAAGAAAATCACAAATGTTAATAATTGTGAAAGTACTTTTCAATGTTTAAGCTCATGATAATAAAGCTGTAGCTGCGAAATTTGCTATTGGAGTATTCGAAAACTCGAAAAATATGATTAGATACGTCCAAAATTTGAATTGCAAATGTATTGAGATAGGCTAGGGTAACGTTACTATTTCGTAATCAGTTGGAAAAATTGAGTAGAACGAAATTAATATTCAAAAGTTTTTTTTGCACCCAGGGTCCCAATATTACGTCCTGGATCACTGTCTTTGTCACGATGTTATTTACACCCTGTATTATTTTTCACGTATATCAATACGTACAGGTCGATTAGGTCATGAAAACAGTTTAAAAATTAACATGATTTAACTATAGCTTGTGTGCTAATATCAGCACAAAAGCTATATTAGCCGTGCTGTGGGCGTTCCTCGCTTTCTAATGTTCCTTAAGTTTACTTAAAGACTCCAATTACCTAATTAATATAATATAAAGCAAGAAACAGTTACGAATAATACATAGAAACAAGTAAACGTAATAATGGACTGCGTAAAAGAGGAGGCGTCAATGGAACCACCGAAGTGAGACGGAGGCCTTCTAGCTTTATGCTCTACTGAGTACCAATCCGACTCTATCTTACAAGTACGAATTACATTTGTGGTTGGAACTGGTAAATAAATACTGTGAAGTAGTGATGCAACGAATACGAATTTACGAATATTAATAGCAGATCTACTGTTAGGTAAAACCAATACTCTTATGTATATAAATTGTTCGACATGGATACTAATGCGTTTTCCAATGTAGTTTGTACCCAAAATACAATAGAAAATAAACACACTCTCAACTAAATTTTCGAACAACTTTGAGATTTTCCGCTGAAAAACCTTCCCATTTGTAGAATTTGCCGAACAATCATTTTCGCCGGTATAGCTTCAAAATCATGTTCTTGATCACTTAAAAGTGTTTTCGCTAGCTTATTTTTATACATTTCCGATTTCTTTCGAGTAAACTTTTCGCAAGACCGATTTGCCGATATGTGGAATTAAACATTTTAGCAATCAAATATTGTTTACGAATATAATTTTAGTAGTCAGCGAATATGAGTATTGGTATTTATTTGTTCCTTCACTACTGTAAACAATTAAAAATGTCTGTTTCAGATTATTATAGACATATAGATATAAAATGTATCAATAAGTTATCATTAGGCTATGTCGCATCCACCCTGTATTTATGAAATATTATGATTATATTATGGAAATAAGTGCTGAAGAAAATTCTGAAAGTAACCTGTAATTTTAAAATTTAATTGACACAAATGTTGATTGCACTTTTAGCGTTCAAAATCTCGTTTTAGAGTTTTATGCTAGTTTATTTGTTTAGTCGTAGCGTAGATCCTAATTGTTTTCAATATCGATTATTTGTAAACCTATCCACGAACAAAATTAGTTCCAATCAAAGACTTCATCAGCTTTCAAGTAGGTTTTAAAATGAAATAACAAGGAAATATTTTTTTTACCCTAGAGCTACTAAAGATCCACCTCTATTTGATCACATTGCGATAATATTTTGGTTCAAATATCTCATCTTGCAGCAGCAAATGAAAATTACTAATTTACAGGCCGAAAATTTACATTGTGCCAAAACCGCTTACCAGTGTTTTGGCTCATGATTCTGGAACTCTGGGTTCAATCTTTTTCATCGACAATTTTAATTTAAAAAGTGAAAAGAAAATCGCAGATATTTTCTCTCTCTCTCTCTCTCTCTCTTCAACTTTGCTTAAATACTTTTCAGCGATTAAGCACATGATTTTGAAGCTAGAAGCGCGACATTTCGATTGGAAAATTAGACAAATTGGTATATAACAATCTGGCTGGACATTATGTTCTCAATAGGAAAGCTAAACCACATGTTTTAGATGCTGTCTACCTAAACTATTCCAGACTATAATAATAACACTTCTTCAGCAATTTGTTAGACAGAAACTTCAAAGCCGAAAAACATGGCGCAAATTGTTTATTATTTCTTCTTTACTGGGTTAGTGTATTACAAACACATTGTGATGATAGTTTTATCTTGTCTATTTTATTTGGCATTGAAAGTGGGTTTCTGTTACATAAGGTATAATATTAAATGAGATTTAGGTGAGCTCCTTGACCTATAATCTTTTAACGGTCTAATTAGTAATTACCTTTATATCTTCTTACACAATTTGAGCAGTACAAACCTGTAGATACCACTTTTTTTTATTTGCTTGGGACCTGTTTCATAAAAATAGTAAATTCGATTTGTACTATGAGAATGTCAGGCATTATTAGACTAAAATGTTTCTGGATCTATGTGAGATGCCGACCTACTCCTCCCTCCTTCAAACCCAGTCCGACCATGGTGATGCCCTGCCCAAAAAGATCCACAAAATAATGCTTGCTACGATGATATACTTTTTGTCATTATGACTGTAGTTTCAGCATTAAATATCAACACCATACTGGAAGTAGGTACTGGAACACAGTAGTTTAGGCACTACCATTTAGCTGTATGTTAAGGAGAGACTGTGATGCTTCCTTCATCAAGCAACAGAAACTTTTCTGAAGTTATGAAAGTAAGTGTGAATACAAAAATTGACGCCACTAGTTAGCGCTAGTTTGGCTAGAGCTCTCACCACCAAAACTATAACGAGAATCTAAATTACTCAAAGCTCAGCCAACAGATGTCGCTCAAGTGATGTATCGAAATGGGCGGCTCTGATTGATCGAGAATCAAACTCAGGCACCAGATGTCGCTCATATATTTAACCAAAATTAAAGTAATGAGCATGTTTGTCCGCTGCATAGTAATGCAATGCGCACAGGCACGCTGCATGTGAGAAAATAAAGGCAATTTGACAGTGCTGCCGTCTAGTGTCCAGTCAAGATATCATTCTCTCTTCTCTCTATACATCTTATTATTCTTCTGTCAATGTAGAAACACAGCATTTATTTTCTATTACGCATAGACCTATAATGACCCATATATGCTGTAGTTTACATCTGTCATTACTGCAAATAATGTTTACCCAACTTTTTGTAAAATTGTAATTTGCTTTTGTCTTTAAATGGGGTTTTGTCGATTGTGGATGTTCATACACTGTAGTTGTCACTTACCACCAAGTGGACTGCACGCTATGTATACATCGAATAAACTGCACCTAATATCTACTATTAGTTAGTATTTTATTTTCATTGTAAAAGCACTAGTAGAAAGCTACAAGTGCTTTTACATAGTTTCAATGCCAGAAATATAAGCAGTGTTCCTCTTCCTATGTATGTAGGCTTGAATAGTGGTCAGGATGATCTGAATTAGAATTCCAAGCTGACTTTGATTTATGGAGAACATGGTTTTTAAAGTTCCATGGCGTTTGTTGATTTTTTTTTATAGGAGTTTACCTTTATCGCTGTACCGTCTTCAGTCTGAAATATAAATCATACCATGAATCTTTGGGCGTATGCCGTACGGTGGCGTGGGTGGCGGGCAAAAATCTTGAGGGCCTAGGTTTACATTTATTTGGGAGGCATACCAGTACCTCATTCTCTTATTATCCTATTCTCTGATCTTCATTAGATCCTTAACTAGCAATATGCTTCTAGGAGCAGTTTTTGCAAGTTTGATGAGCTAAATTGGCTTACCAAACTTGACTTAGGTAGACAACGTACTTCTTTTAACGGGTGGGGACATGGCTGTCTGTGGCTGTGGACAAAAATCAGGGCATTTTCTCTCACAGAAAACTTTTTGAAACTGAAATCTTGGACAAATAAAAACATCTCACCACTCTGAAATATTGCCTGTCTCGGTGCATCCTACATTCATGAATTCGTCTATTAATTAGGAAGGTATATGATTGAAGAGTTCCAAGAATTGTTTTCCTATTGCTTGATCGTTTTTAAAATGTACTTAAGTAAATATATAAAGCATTTATTTATATCAACTATTGTTTTCCTGTTATGGTTATAGATTCATTGAATTGTTGTTTACTTTGTGTGGTCAATACTCGAAACGATACAGCTCCTATTCTATAGGTACACAACCGTAGCTAATTATGAATACAACGTTTGTATAATATCCTCGCACGTCATTCTGCACTCATATTGATAACAATTTTATCCAAAAAACGTCACAGCACACATGTCAGTGATTGAATTGGAACAAGGTAATAATTTACATACTGGTATCTAATAACTTATGTGTTATCAATACGAATGGACATTGGATCTTCTCAGAATTTGTTTGCCAACGTTTACATTATACTTATGGGTACTACGTTTCTGATTCAATAGAATTATTCAATTTCAATACTAATAATATTGTTTATTAGTAAGCGCTGTTGTTTGTGTGACGTTTTATTTATCAAGATTGTTATATGTGTCAATTCTTTACCAAGTTAATAGTCATACAGGTAGGCATGTAGCATCTGTTCAACAAAAGGAGATACAAGCATCAAACTCATAAAATTTTTAGAATTTTCTTTTTTTTTTTTTGTATCACTAGGCCTAAATGCGTACACACCCTGTGTCATCCAATTACATAATTCTTTTCTTTAATAAGTGTTAGATTGTGGTAAACTGGAGTGGTAAAAAGCTAAAGGTATATAGGGTGTTAAAGCATTTAAGTACGTTGGAGTGACATACGTAGGTCATCGCACGTCGTGCAGCAGGGGAGCGCGCTGGGGCGGCGGCGGCCCGCAGGCGTCGCGGGCGACGGCGGCCAGCTCGCGGCGCTCTCGGCACCTCCGCGAGGCGCGCGCGCAGATCGAAAGTTCGACGCGAGATCGAGCGCGCATATGTAAATATCGGCACATTTACAAGCGAAAGGGTTCACCAGAGCGGCGCACTAACGCAGCGTTGCGCGGGAACCAGTCCGGTGAGATTCCTACGGCGTCCGATAGAAAAATGTCGAATAAGCTTCGGGTCCATCACTCGGTGCGGGTGTGTGGTACGTAACGCGGCCGGCGCTCGACTGCCGCCTCCTCTCACCGCCGCTGCTGGTATATTTATCGCTTAATTATTGAACTCGTCTGTGTAACAATTATGAAGCAGCTCGGTCGCGGCAGGCCGGCGATGGCGCGACGGCGCGGCGCTACCGCGTCTGCGGGTCGTCGGCGTTGCGTCACGCCGCGCGCCGCCGCGAGCACGCGCAGCCTTCAGATTTTATCTCACCAGCCGACAGCCAATCCGCTGCTCAATTGCTCACCTGTTATATTCATTAAAACATTAACCTCCAACTTACATCATTTAGCGATATCTTCCTGCCTTCTGTTTCCGCGGTATATTCATCTCAATTACTATAAGTATTGCACCGGCTCACAAACAAACAACTTAAGCACGTTTTTGCACTTTGATTTATTGTTTATGTTTATGTTGACAATGACTTATTAGATTGTCCGACTGAGGTACCTAGTTCAAATCTATTTCATAATATAATTAATTCATATCATACCCATGTGAGTAAATGCAAATATTCAACTAATTGTGACGCATGGATGGGATCTTTGAGCTTTTTTTTACCACACCGTAAAATTGGCAAGCACATTAAAACACAGATAAACAACACAACAAAGCTTTAACATAAGAGGACCACCACTATCTACCATCATTAATTTTATTAATATTAATTATTCAACGACTTCACGTTTCAAAGACTAAAACTTGTTTGGATATCGTTAAAACAAATAATAATTTGAGTAAAATTAATTTATAATGCCTCGCCTCTTTATAGATGCGAATCAACTGAATCCTGTGTTATTTGTAACTGTTCAAAGACTAGAGATACTACTTGACTATGGAACAGATAGTAATGAAGAAACGACCCAAATTATTAAAGCTTAATGTTCCACGGTCCCCAGATTCACATTCACCGTTAGTCAAAACTGCATTAAACAAAATCAACTTGAGTTGGTTATGCCTGAAACTTGCTCAAATATACAGATAGACAAAGCCTTTCCGGTAGTATAGTACATGACTATGAGTGACTCTTTCATGAGAAAATTGCAAATGTATAAGAATGAGTTTGCGATAACACTTTTCACTGATTAAGCACATGTTTTTGACGCTATAGCGAAAAATTTTGACAAGGAAATTGGAAAATTGTTATTTATATAAAATTCATGAAATTGACTGCCTTATTGCAACTGTATTAGGATAGGTTGGGACAAAGTTACTTTACGTAATCAGTCGAAAAATGACGAAAAACGAATTCATACATTTTTCGGAGATTTCTTATGGACTAGCGTCGCAAAATCATGTACTCAGCTAAATTGATTCATGATCCATTTCACAAATTTGATTCATGACCAAGGCAAGGTTGACATTTGTTATAGAACAAAGCTAACTTAGACTTTTGTGTTTTAAAATGTCTATACATAATTAGTATTATGGTGGATTATTAATCTACTTTGTAGATAGTTCTCAATGTACTGAATCAGTTCAGCAGGTTTGTCATGATGACATACGAAAGATATCTGTATCGCTTTTTTAAAGACTTTAATTGATTACTTTTGTTTCAAGTTGGGAGATATATTATATAAATATATGATAATAAGTAAAACTTATTAAAATCAAAGTTAAATTACTTAACAAGTTTATTTCTACGATCACTACATAAATATATATTAATATGTTTCTTCTATGAGAAATTCTTTGACTGACTTGTTGTATTTGTCGGGTAAGATGTCTGTCAGTTCGTTTCTCGTTAACCAGTTGAGTTTAGACGTGCTGGAAGGAACGCCGTCCTTGTAGTTAGCGTAGTAGAAGAATACCTGCAAACAAAGCAGAGCAAATTTAATTTAAATTGAACACGACATGTCTCGTTGGTCTAGTGGTTAAGGTTCTCACACAGCGACGGCTCGGGTTCGATTGCCGGGTCGTGCAAAGGTATTTTCTTAAATAGAAACATAGAGTTGGAATTGTGCCCGGTGGATGGAGATAGGCTCACCCTCTTCCAAATGAGACTAATACATACCAGGTGGGTGAAGTGTGGTTGTAATACACCTCTGTCACACACTTCTAGTTAATAAAGGCGTAATGTTTTATTATACGAATTATCAATTTGTGCAAACGGGGAGTTAAGGTAGCTTCACTACGCTCCATCTTACTTGCGCAAACAGTTTGTAAAAAACAGTTGATGCAAAATTCAAAAGCATACAAATTTTAATTTGCGTGTGTAGCCCGTGTAGGGGCCTTCCACCACCAAACCGAAACACAGTAGTGCAAGCACTACTATTTGGCGGCAATAAATTTTTGTTCTCATCGAAACTGGTTCTGATGTTAATTTATTGGCACACCAAGGCTTTTTGCCTATAAAGCTATTAAAGCAAATGATTTGCAGTCCTTCAATAATCAAAAGCAAATTTTAAAAGTCGAAGCCGCCTTGGGCTTGACCTAAACCGCAAATGTGACTAAAATGTTTCAGTTATAGAACTGAACTGCATATAGCCTCTGCAACAAATTTTCGGGAATAGGTCGAGACAAAACACGTATCAATAAAAAAAATATAAAAAAGCAGAGAGCAGAAACAACAAAGAGGTTCGTGCAGAAAGAATAATAAAGAATCAATAGCTGTTGACAAGGCGCTGACGAATCATCGAGCTAACAATGCCGTCGGTCAGTCCAACCGCTTTTATTATGTTTGCGGTTAACCACTAAGTATTAGGATGTTACACGTCATTTGAATTATGAGATGCGGCTCCTTTTAACCCAAATAAAAAGCCCGATCGAGATCTCCTAAACTGATAAGTAGGTCTGAGAACAACGTCTATAGCAAATATATAAATATATACTTTAAGTTAATAGCGGTATCCAATTCTTAATAATGCTTTACTAATTTTACTGATTTATGTTACAAGATGAAGTATTTAGTTAAGATAGTTTTGCTTAGATAATTATGTTGCAGACTAAGAAATTTATTAAGATGATTTAAAAGCATGTCATGAAAATCTTCCAGAAGAAGCTAAATAACATGAAATTGGTATGGGATAAGTCCTGATTACGCTGGATTCCTAATAGGAAAAACCACTCAGAATTGACATGCCATTTGGTTAATTGAAAATTTCGAGTTATCACATACCATCTACCTACAGTATCCAGAATGCTGGAAAACTAAATGAGTGAAAGTGAGTGAGATTGATACTAATCACGAAATTCCCATTAGCATTATACCTCGCTTAGGTTCAGCAAGAACGTATTGAACATATAATACAAGAAACACATACAGCCAAATAAGAATGGTGTACCGCAAGGAAGAGTGCTTAGACCACATTTAACAAATTAATGGAAGAAAACACATCAACAGCTACTATTGATTTGGTTCGGTTTAATGGCTTGGTTCCTAATTAAAATTCCAGATCAGACCATGGATATCAAAACTATAATACTACACTTCACATTGCCATCACAATAAGAAACATGATGCAAAATCCGACACAGACGGCGCCACTAGAACACAAAAACACACCGCCTGTGCCATTCCACTTCGTATTCTAGTCATAACAATGGGAAAATATACTATAACTATACTGAAAATTAGCCATCAGATGCTGCTTAGCTAATGAGTCGAAATGGGCTGCTTTGATTGGTCAAAAACTACAAAGGTCAAACTCATCCTCCAGATGTCGCTCAGATGATGAGTTCAAAATATATGGAAATGAGCATGTTTGTCAATTAAACTTCTCCATTATCATCACACTTTTAACAACTTGTCAAAATGCTGTTTACTGATTAGGTTAGTGCTGAACTCTGGCGCCAGAATATTGCAGTACATATAATCCCCTATTAAGAACAGTTGTCAAAGTTGTAATTGAGCCATTTTTATAAAAATTGCATTGAATAGAACAGTTTCGTGACAGAATTGGTTAGACATTTGTTAACCATCACATTATGATATATGATTGATGCTTAAATTGTATTTGGGGCCTACAATATTTTTGTCAATATTACCCACTTTACTTGGTTTTGTTTTTTCTAATCAAAGCCGATAATATTGCCAGCTATATTCGGTCTTAAAGTCGTGTACATTTTCTTTTCTACCAAATCCTAATAAATGAATGTAACATATAAACTTACCTTAGCACCAACTTTTCCATTGACTTCAGAAGGGTATTTGTACTTGTAAAACCCACAAGGAGCATTTGATAGGAACTGCACATTCAATTCAGGTCCACATTGCTCTTTGACTATTCTTTCTGCTGTCTAAAAAAAAGATAAAGCAATTAAATATTTTTTTCACTTAATATTGCCAAAAATATTCTATTTAAGATAGGTACAAATGGATGACTGTGACATCCCATAATGATGTAACATGCAGTTGAGGAATTTAGGGTCCTGGCAAAAGGCAACCATAGCTTAGTGGTTAAAGCGACTGTCTGTTATGCAGAGGTTGCAGGTTCAAATCCTCCCGATCCTATATTTTTTACAGCTGTTTCTTAGTATAATTTGCTGAGCATAATTAAATTGCCATTAAGTCAATAAGTTAAACATTAAGAAGTAAATAGTTCCAACTATCAAGAACTTTTTACTCCTATCACTACACTATTAGTGCCTCATCAGTACAGTGGCGCCCCCAGTGACTTACTAACTACATGTTTTCTTTTGATGGAAACCAGCAAATGTATGTAATACAATAATTACATAAAAATATTTCATTGCCATTTAATTTAATTTTGTTACAAACAAAAACATTGGGGGCGCCACTGGTCAGTACATAAAGTATAAAAGACATACTCAAAAATGTAATTTTGAATAATAAAGGTTTTATTCTATTACCTGTCTTAATGTTTCTCCTTCCTTCCACAGTCCCTGAGGTAGCAGTGTTTTCACATCAGACCCTAGTTTAATAGGAGCTACCATAACCAAGTGCCTCTGTAGACATCTATCTGTTGATGTTTTGTCTCCTTTCTTATCAGCTTCTAAAATAAAAAAGTATGTTTAATATTCCTCTCCAAAAGGAAGTGTTTTTTAACATGTGGTCTGTATATCTATTGGGAGTCTTATCTCAGGATCATTAAACAATAATAAATAATGTGGTTGCTAAAAGTATAACTTCAGCAATTAATTATCTTAAGCCATGAGCCATTTTTTTTTATAGTCAAATAGTAAACTTTTACAAAATCACAGTAGTACAATCTGCTATGGGAATTGATGAATTAATATGCTAAACTTAATTAGTAAGTTTAGTTTCCTTTCTTACGTAACCTCAGGTATTATCCTGTTCTTCATTTGGAGTAAAAATACAAATAGTCATACCAGTCTCAACACTAGCAAATTTAAACTGAGCCAATTCTTCATTGGATGCATCTTCATAATCTTGTGCTGTGATCTTGCTGACAGCATCCAAGTCACCATCTACTGATTCATTTTTGAGGAGTTCAGCTTGGACCCTAAAAGCAATATAAATAAAAAATGTGAGATTTTATTGCAATAAGTATTATAATTTAATTAGTTTAATTTAATGTTATATTTTTGTATTTTGATGTTATAATAAATAATTTGATTTGATTTTGATTTGATTTGAGAGATGTTTAATTTATGAAACCACAAGTTTGCTGTGCTGGCCACTGCATGCTGGCCACTTTCTGACTCCAATACAAACTTTTTTTAAATTATCTAACTAAACCTTAGTCTTGTTTACAAATAAAGTAAGTTATGTTTTGATTAGATGAAAATTAATTTATGTTCTTATAAATGCTATAGGACAGAGTTATTAATACTAATACGAACTTATCACTTTCATGTCGCATTTCATGATTGGATTTCATGCTCTTCTCAATCTCAAGGGTATAAAGCAGGTCCTTGTATTTCTTTTGCATCTCGTTTAATGGTGACGTTACGACAGGCAACCGTTCTACACAGACGCCGGTTAGGATATCCCATGATGACTTCGTCCCCAAACCTAAAAAACCACATCATCTATGTTGAAAAGTAAGAATTATTTATTTATTTCTACAATCTTCCTCGACGACATAACCTCAAATACGTACCTCTGGAAAAAATACGATGACATAAGTTATATTCAGCCTGTATGATAGTTTTAAGTAACATTTTGGTATTTTATATAACTATTATATTTGAAACAGCCTAAAAGTAAGCAGAATTCAGTTATTTATCAACACTTTTGTCTAATTAAATAATTCCCTAAAACTATTGATCGGATTTTGACATTGACAATTTGAAAACCTATGTTGAACTGTCACTACTGTCATTGTCATCATTTTGATTGTGACCAGATTGATATCGATACTCACGACCTGGTTACTGGATATTATCGTTTCTATCGTGCGCAAAAAAGGTAATATTGATTTTATTCCAACAACCGACTGCGACATAACATTACAATATAATGCGATAAAATTGGCCGTGCGTGGCTTATTTGACTAAAGAATGGATAAAAAATATTTTATTGGCCATCCGATAGAGATTAACAAAGTGGCCCAAGGACTCACGGGAGATCCGTCAGGGATACAAGTTGGTGAGAAGAAAAAATGGAAGTGCACAAGTTGTAAGAAGGGGTCCACGATTCCCTTATAAGTTTTAATAGTAAGAAACAAAATATAAAGCTAAGGAAGTGAGAAGAAGTAATGTAAAGGATTATAAAAAGTTTTGTATATTTTTTTTGTGAACCAATAGTAGTAGTGCTACTACTACCTTATACTAAAAATGCAAAAATACTGTTTAATATAGCAAGTGGCAACGTTATGATATTATTGCATTTGGTAAATAAAAAGGTAGCTCATATTTGACGCATATTCTTTTAACGTCAATTTCTCCGTCATTTTTTTTTTATTTGAGTAACTGTTTTTCCGAGATGGTTGCATATTCACAAAGTCAGGACCTGATGATACAAAGAAAACTATGGCAACTATCAAAATTTGTAGGATCTTACAGTGTTTTTTATGGGTCTTTATATGGCAATTCATAAGAAAATTCTATATATTTTTTCTTCATACCACTTTTTTCGACATGATTATCGTTCTTCATACTTTTTATATTCATCTTTTCGGAAGTTATACCGGTTGTTTGTTATATTTTTTTTTCATTAAGTCGTTACCAAGAAATGTCCACAAGAAAAACAGTTTGGGAATCTCTGATCTAGATTAATCTGAATGTGCTTCCTGTAGTGGCGAACAACTAATTTTATTATTCGTTGAGAATATCGAGAATACTGGTCAAATGATATTTTTTCATTTTATGTGCTAGTAACATCTCTTTACCCAATCTGCCTTTTCCGGCTCTAGTGTCAAAGAAAGTAGGTGATTGTGTTTTAAATTATAAAAATCCCTATAAATCTTAATGAAAAGCTAATTTATTGAAGTGATAGTGATATAAAGTAATAACAAATTTGATGAAGAACATGTTCTTACCTATATTTCATTTACGAAACATGTATTATCGTGCCTTAGTAGTCAAGGTTTACAACTTACAGGTTAAGTTCTGTAATTGCATTTATTTACGTTTTAGGCTTGACCATGAAGCAAATAGTGGCGAATCAGAAAGTGAAGATCCCTGAGGGATTAACTGTCCACGTTAAATCGCGGTTGGTGACAGTTAAAGGACCGCGCGGAGTGTTGAAGAGGAACTTCAAGCACTTGGCTGTTGACATTCGCATGGTGAACCCTCGTCTCCTGAAGGTAGAGAAATGGTTCGGATCCAAAAAGGAACTCGCCGCAGTCAGGACTGTGTGCTCACACGTCGAGAACATGATCAAAGGTAATTTGTTTACTTGTGTTGTTGTTAAGTATTTGTTGGTTAGGAAAAGTTAAGTGGCCACCTTTAAACATATAACCGACAATATTACTAGTATTTAAGAGTTCCTAAAGTATATAGTGTTAAATTTGAGTTCTAGTTTCCAAGTTCTAGATATACCACTTCAGAGAAAGGTTATCCCATCAGAATCATGCATTGCTTGATTGGTGACTCCTTAAGTTTGTTCGTTCAGGTATTATTAATAGAAAATATACCTTATTTATAATAAGCTATTCTGTCAAATTGGGCCCCTTAGCAGACTAGAAATATTCCTTCAATATTATCAACAAATAATTTGCTGATTATTCTGTTTCACTGACTAGATGTTTGTTGTTTCTTAAGAAGTGATAATAAATTAGTATAGATTTATCTAATATTGTTGAGACTTTAGGCTGATTCTACTGGATCTTGATTCCTGATGGGTGTTTGCATTTGCACCTACCATGTATTATGTGGTATGGAGATGATATATTTCAATTATATTTATTTAAACATTCTGTATACCAAATTTTAGGGTGTAAGTGATTATAAACCCTGGCATATCAATATATTTTGAAATCTACAAAGGACTCATTCTTAGGGTGGCAGGAAATAATTATTATCAGAGTATTCTTGTGCCATATTAAAGAGTTAGTCACATAATATAACGTGCCACATATGATTTAGCCACATTTTTACTAGTTAGTGATAAGGTTTTAGCTAGTTAACCACCTGATAACTACATAAAGTTGACATTATATCTCAAAAGTTTTAAAAGAGTTGAAAGAGTTTTAATCAAGGACTTATCAGGAACCTGTTCAATGCATTGTTGATCAATGGAATTATGAATAAGTCAACATAAATGTATAATTTTACATCACAAGTCATCAGCTAGCAACAACTCAACTGTAATTCTGCCATTGATAGACAATCAATCAATTGGTGTAATAACACTCTTGTATACTTGTGAAATTATCAAGATTTTAAATGTGGGATCCACTTTGCAACACTGACCCAATTGATGGTAGAATCATTGAATGAGTAGTTGTTACAGGTCATTAAATTGGTGTGGTGTAGCTATGGCTATTGATTGTCATAGACTAATCCATTGATTGGTGGCTAGATTGTGCAGGCTATTTGTATGGCAACAAGATTAGTACGCAAGCTAGCGCAACCCAATTTCAAACCTTTGAAATGGTGGACTAAATGAACTCTACAAACCAAATATTTTCTAGACTATTTTGTCAAGCTGTTGTGCTGTTGTTTACCTTCTATAATTTTTATTCCATTAATTACATTGAATGCTAAATGTTACTTGCATATAACATATCAATGCTCAAGTTCCATTCTGGCCTTATTTTTGAGATAACAAAACTAAGATACACCTAGAATATCAGAGTTTATGGGTATTGTACTCCTTTATTTCCTTAAGATATTGAATTTTATTATTTACTGACTGAAACCTAGCCACATTATCATAGTGGATTGTTAGTTGATTAATTGGTACTCACTCATTCAATTAAAATATTTATTTTACCTGTGCATATGCAAGTGTCATGCAATTATAATGTTGCATATTATAATGTTTTACATAGTTTTAATTGAAGTTATAATTTTTTGTTTCTGAAATCCTAACCATTTTATTTTAACATTCCAGGTGTGACCAAGGGATTCCAATACAAAATGCGCGCTGTATACGCCCATTTCCCCATCAACTGCGTCACCACTGAAGGCAACTCGATCATTGAAATCCGTAACTTCCTTGGTGAAAAATACATTAGGAGGGTAAAGATGGCACCTGGTGTGACCGTTGTCAACTCCACCAAACAGAAGGACGAGCTGATCATTGAAGGCAACTCATTGGAAGATGTCTCCAGCTCAGCCGCCCTTATCCAACAGTCTACCACAGTAAAAAACAAGGACATCAGAAAGTTCTTGGATGGTCTTTACGTTTCTGAGAAGACTACTGTTGTTTTAGACGAAATATAAATAAGGACATTAAAAAAATAATTTGAACAATATCTTTTATTTCATTACTAGCTGTTGCTTGCTACTGAGATTAGAATTTCCAAAAGATTTCTATTATTGGATTCTACTAATTTTTAATAATAAAAAATTTGTCCTCCAGTGGCCTAGTGCGGAGTATTGCAAAAAACCTTATATATATGGTGTTCAATACCTTAGATGACAACAGTCCACTGGTTATTATTGGTCAAGTGATTACCAAATGTGACCGATATAAATATCTGGACAGTCTTGAACACAATACACAGCACCGGGTGGCTGCTGCTTGCCTCAAGTGGCGGGAGGTGACCGGTGTTGCATGTGACAAATAATTACACCTGTTCTTATGTATGGTTGGTAAGACAGGCATGTACACAAAAGCATGCCCATACCATCCATGTAGCTGAAATGAAGATGCTCAGGTGGATGTGTGGTGTCACCAACTGCAATAGAATGTGTACGTTACGCCAGCAAGAAAGTGTCACCTAGAGTGATATGAGTAGAACGTATAATTAGTGCGCAATCTGCTGTAAATGTGCGCCGCATAAAAAATTTGTGCGTCTTGTAGTTTTGAAAAAAAAACGTAAAAACGATTCCTGCTGGAGTAACGTTGTTCTAGCAAGAAAATTCTAGACGAATCATCGGAGATATAAAATACATACATGGGCAGAGAGCTTATATTTGTGCGCCATAAATATAATTTGTGCGTCTTCAGGTTTTCGAGATATTGCGTTTCCCGCTGGAGTAACGTTTTGCGAATTCGTGTATCTCAAAGACCATTATATGTGCGCCTGTAGAATGAACATACACGAATAGCTCTTAATTAGATGCCAGATAATATTTATAATTTTCAAGTAATCGCGCTTTATTGAAAACTTAAAAAAATATTGTAGCGCTTAAATGAGAAGACGTATAAACTCGCTAAAAACTGTATTCGTTCCATCTTGACGTTTATAATTACCATAAAAAGTTTCAAAACAGAACCTACAAGCGCTAATGAATAATATTACTAAAAGTCAAAACGACGGCATCATAACTTTGACGCCATCAAACAAGAAACTGGCTCAACCTAAGATGTGTAAATGTAAACCAAAAATTAGTGCATTTATCAAATAATATATAGTAAAAATATCCAGCTTCAACTGTTTCGTATTAAGTAAATATTAAGACTAAACCAAAACAGTTATTCGGCGCAGGTTATCCGACCAAATTCGAATGACTACAAAAAAGCGACGGATCCATACGTATCGATGACCTTCTTAACTTTACTCGCTAACTGGTTGAAACGTATTGTGCCCGAGTACAGTGCAGTAGAAATAGTTATTAAAATAAATTCAGATTTTTTTTTTGATTAGACATAAATAAATTTAGCCATTTGCATTTATTATATCAGTAGAAAAACGAAAAAACTGTGATTTTCTGTGATAAAGGTTCAGTACCATCATAACGGGAAATTCAAGTATAAAGTAGTTACCTATTTGTTGGCCGAGATATAATTTAGTTTTGGATATGATAGTATGATACGCGAACGTAGTATAGACCGGTTAAAATTATTATCAGCTTATGTTTCTTAAAAATTAGCCTAATTTGAAAACCCAAACCTAAGCAGCCCGATATGTGAAACTTAGGTTGAAGTTTTCAAATCCGGCTATTTTTTAAGAAACATAAACTCATAACAAAATATAACGCTCTATAGGTATTTATTACGTTCGCGTACTATACAATCATACCCAAAACTTAATTATATCTCGGCCAAAACAACAACTACTTAATATTTAAATTTCACGCCATGATGGTACTGAGCCACTTTAAGTGATTTTATTGTTCGTGTATTTAATTAAGTAAATGAAAAACTGATCTGTGATTTTAAATAATACCAAATGACTATACAAGGTACAAATAGTTTAATTGAACAATGTTTGTTTTAATATTTATAGGTGGGAAATTTGATCTGTGATTTGATGCCATAATTACTTTAAGAATCATGATTATGATAATAAAAATAATATTTTTTTAAACCAACAAGCTCTTTGATTTCATATGATCAGAAAGTACATTTAATATATATTATATTTTTATTAGGTCATTGTAATAATAATTCCCAACGAACATTTGAGTGTGACTGTACGAACACAGTTTAGGTGTAATACGTTTAATAAAGGTGGTCCATCGATACGTATGAATCCGTCGCTTTTTTGTAGTCATTCGAATTTGGTCGGATAACCTGCGCCGAATAACTGTTTTGGTTTAGTCTTAATATTTACTTAATACGAAACAGTTGAAGCTGGATATTTTTACTATATATTATTTGTTATATGCACTAATTTTTGGTTTACATTTACACATCTTAGGTTGAGCCAGTTTCTTGTTTGATGGCGTCAAAGTTATGATGCCGTCGTTTTGACTTTTAGTAATATTATTCATTAGCGCTTGTAGGTTCTGTTTTGAAACTTTTTATGGTAGGTAATTATAAACGTCAAGATGGAACGAATACAGTTTTTAGCGAGTTTATACGTCTTCTCATTTAGGCGCTACAATATTTTTTTAAGTTTTCAATAAAGCGCGATTACTTGAAAATTATAAATATTATCTGGCATCTAATTATGTCACAAATATGCACAAATTAAGAGCTATTCGTGTATGTTCATTCTACAGGCGCACATATAATGGTCTTTGAGATACACGAATTCGCAAAACGTTACTCCAGCGGGAAACGCAATATCTCGAAAACCTGAAGACGCACAAATTATATTTATGGCGCACAAATTTGCACAAATATAAGCTCTCTGCCCATGTATGTATTTTATATCTCCGATGATTTGTCTAGAATTTTCTTGCTAGAACAACGTTACTCCAGCAGGAATCGTTTTTACGTTTTATTTTCAAAACTACAAGACGCACAAATTTTTTATGCGGCGCACATTTACAGCAGATTGCGCACTAATTATACGTTCTACTCATATCACTCTAGGTGACACTTTCTTGCTGGCGTAACGTACACCAATAGAATCCGTAACAAGTAAGTACGAGGTAGCCTTGGTGTACGTGACATCGCCGATCTAGCTGCAGGAAGGCTAAGATGGTATGGACATGAATAAAGAAAGGCCGAAGACCACACGGTCTCATATATTAGTAAGAGACAAGTTTGCATGGAAGGTTACCGACACGTAAAAGATATAGCGAAGTGTAGAGAGGAAACTAGGAAGGCTGTTTCACCACCAGATGGGATAAATAATGGCCAGGAAGAGAGATTTTCTCTTTTTATACTACCTACGCCCACAGCGAAGTAGTCCACTTGATGGTAAGTGGAGTACAGTCTATGGACATCAACAATCCACAAAAGCAGATTATAGATGCGTCGCTGCAGCTGAGGACTACAGTGTTATGCCTCATGTGCCAGTAATTTCAGGGCCTAATCTCACCACCAAACCGGAACACAGTAATGGAAGCACTACTATTTGGCGGCAGGTTAAAGGTGAGACGGTAGTGCTGCCGCCCTCGAGCTCTACCACCAGAGATAGGGAAACTGTTCAGAATTATAATTATTTGTGTTATGTGCGTAGAAACATAAATAAAATTAAAAAAAAAAATGTTTTGGCTTCTACTGCTGTTATAAAGACCCCTCATATTATTTTTTCTTAAATATCTTTAATGTACAGATAAGATTAATAGACATAGCCAATCACCCTGTGTCTCATCTACTGACTAGAAGCCCTGTCGGAGTTTATGGATGTGAGGCGCCATGTCGCGTGAGCGACTCCCGTTGACTACACTGCATTAAGTCCGCCTATGTGCGATTTGTTTAAGTTTTAAAACAAAAAATAAATATATAATATTAATAGTCAGAGAACTTTTTTTAAAGTAAGCGTAACAAACAAGATATTGATCTAACATCAGTGCTAAAAATCTTAAAGGTTTCCACCATTTCATGTAAATGGAGTATAACTAAAATCTCGCTACTTGTAATTCATAGGCGTTATCTGTCAAAAAGAAAATAAAGGAATTGACAGAGTATAGCAGTCCTACAAAACCTATAACATAATTTGGTCTGATGGCTAACGAGAAAAAAAAAGACGCTTATGGCCCATACTAAACTTCTCATGGTCTTTAGCATCATTTCTTCTGGCTTACTTGATTTTTTCGAATCAAAACCTGTTCTAAACAGTTCTGTTCCCTACTATCGAAACCTGAAAATAATTCGTGGACTCCTACTTGCAACTTGTGCACCCCTATTGTTTCTTTTCGTCAACGTGGACCCCTGTCGGGACTCCCGTGCATCCTTGGAAGTCCACGTGGACCATTTAGGGTATATCACTGGTTTCGATCAAAGCATAATCCTATCCACAAAAAATTTGGCGGCTTCATCTATTGGCATAAAAATGCTACGGTATCAAATAAATTTACTTTTAATTTGTTTAGTGAATGCAACTCTCCACCAGAATGTGTTGATGATCATCAATCCTACCACAAATATCACAATTTAGTGAATTGGACCTTTTTCTTTAAGAATGCAAATTTATTTGATAGATAGTGGGAATTTATGATAATATTGCTAATATCACTGTCGTTTTATTGCAAAATAAGTCTGCGATAACTCGCAAGGGTGCGGGGGGTTAGACTGTTCCGCGCATCTATGATTTAAAAATTAGTTTCATATGATAACGTGACATTGGGTTTATTATTTTTTATGTTTATGTTAAATAAACATAAAAAATAATTCTCTCGTTGGCTTAATGATCGGCAAAAAAATATATAATGTATTTTAGTTTTTCTGGAGTTATGTTCATCTGGATCATATTAAGCGATATAAGCGTGTTGCTATCGAACCCTCAGTGGAATAACGCCGTAAGTAGAAAAATAAGCCTACTAAAAAGCAGGCAATAAAAACAACAATCGATTTTCAACGTAAATAATTTTATTCAAACTATTCTATTGAACATCACTAACTCATAAACATTGGACATCTGCAAATATGGATGTGAATTAAATGTTAAACTACAAGTTAAAAGACATTATACACTTAATTTGCACAAACTCAATTTATTATTAAATAAAATACCTACTTATAAAAGATAAAATAAATAGCTTTAAAATAAACCATTTTCGTGACTAAAATGTTAATACATTGATACAGAATCCTTACAAATAAATTAAAATATCTATAATTATTATTATTTACATTACACAACAAAATTATAAAAGAAATCACGACAAACGACGAGTTTAACGAAGTGAAGAATATAATATTTCTTCACTAATATTGCTAATATACACACTGTCAAATCTCTTTGGTAGATTTAACAAATTTCAGTTCTGGTACACCAATAGATTTGTCGTAATTTCTTTTTGTCAATAAAATAGTCGATAATAATCGTCAACAGCATTTGTCATGTATGAATTCATTAATACTTTTAAAATTCCCATTATATTTGAAACATTCGAATAAAATATTTAAGTACCATGTTTAATATATATTTAATAAGTATATATGCATCATTACTGTTTACTCTAAGGTACATACATAATACTCAGGGGTAATTATTACTTTGTTAGATGTTTAGGGACTTATAAGTAGCAAAACATACGCCATGACGTATTAAACAATTATATTGCAACTTAAGCTGTACATGCTCGCATCTAGTGCCATATTTGCAGATGAGCGTCAATTATTCCGTAAGAAAATAAAATTCTCAATAAATAAATGTCAAACACTATTTAATCGGTGAGACATTTCACACCATATAACACAATTGCTTACTATAAAAATTATCAACAAACAACTTGCACCTCGCCTAGGGTGTCAAGGGACAACGGTGTGCAGAAATGTCATGAGATTCAATGGTTACGATTACGATATAGATTGCCGCTTGAGCAAATAATCCTGATTATGTGCACTCAACTAATCTCATTTATGGACCCGCCTTTGACCATGTCGCAAGGGTCGACGTAATATCTGTTTCAACTCTCAAGTAATTACGACAGTATAGAAAAGTTATGTGTAAAGGTTCCACAGTGGCCAACAAATCATATTAGTTGATTGAACGACTTATACTAGCCATGCGTGAGGTGGGTTAACTACACAGCACTATCATAGCTATAGGTACACATTTTATATAGCGGTTCAACATCACCTGTGCAACGTGATCGATCGTACGATATATCCACTATCTGAATATTGTAATAATAGTAAAACTCTTAACACTGACGAAAATTCAAAATGTATCTAGCAACCTGAGTAAATTAACATGTATAATACCACTTTAAAATGTTATTAAATATACAATTTACAGTTAATCGAAGCACAATTTGTGGGCTTTGTCAAATAATAAAATCATAATTCGATATAAAATTTGCATACGACAATAGTGTCGATAGAATTAAACGTAAATAGTTAACAGGGAACGCTATCAACAGCGAGTTTGGTCAACAATTTATTCACGTGACAATTTACATTAATATTAGAAATAATCTCTCAACGCTAATGAACTTCGATATGGTCTATCTATGAAGCGGTGATAGAAGAAAGTCTGATCGTAAATCTAGAGACGCGTAGAAGCGGCGGCTACGGCTGGTTAACGCATACGGTCCGCGCATAGGACACGCTGATGGCGGCCTGCTTTTACTCCAGGTACTACAGGAAAAGCTCTGATAAATAACATATTTTTTTCTATTTTAGAACAGTGTAGTGGTTTATTATACCCAAAACGAGTGTTGTTTAAATCGATATCTACCAAAATTTAAGTACAATCTAATCTATTTTTAATAATATTCAAAACTAGGTATTTGTCAGAGTTGTTCCTATAATAGCTGAAGCTTAACAAGTGTTATAATAATATGGCCCTCGTCTTGTTTTATGTAAGTGTGCTTACAGGATTACAGGCGCATCCAATCAGCGTGACTCTGCATTGTCTAAAGCGAGTTATTCTTTACGACCGCGTCTGCTTATCGAATAACAAACATGTATTTTTGATTTCCCAATAAGGGTGCCCTTTCAACATTTGAGAGGAGCATAAAATCCTTACAATTTATTTTTCACCTCAGCAGCTTGAAAAATCTTATTTATTGTATGAAAACAGTGACCAAAACTCGATTTTGCCACCATTTTCTATTTTAATCTCACTCCAGGTGATCTAGTCCCGAAGTAAGCAGAACTTGTACTATAGGTACTATTTCGAGCTGCTGAGGTGAAAAGTTGTATGTGCGACCCGAGATCAAAGTTATTTACATCCTGTGCCTTGAGTCCCTCACTACGCTCAAGATTCTATTGCTTATTCGGGACTCAAAATTAGCATTGGAAGAAAATAGGAACTTTGCTCTCTTGATGCACAAATAACTATTGGGTGTTTCAGTTACATGTTTAGTAGATACACGAACGCGGGCATACAGTGGCGTGCTTTCCGCAGACCCAAAGCACTGTCCACCCTCAAAGTTTACTAATTAATAAGTAGATGGTGGGACACTTTAATGGCGTTAATTGTTTACTGAAATACCAAAGCATATCACTGCTTTAGAAGTCATTGTTTAATAATAAAAGCTAACTAAATAGTATCATGGTTAACCCCCATTTCGCGTGATTGTTTATTTTTATGTTAGGAAAATATTTGTGTTCGGTGGATTCGAGTCGCGATCTCGCGATTGTAGTTTCTGTGGGTAATGAGTAATCTGGTAGACAGTGCCGGGCTCGGAAGCACGTCCCCGGCGCTAGGCGGAAGGCGTGGCGGAGGCACGGCGATGGCACGTTTAGAGCGGCTCCCGGCGCGGCACCCACACGGAGGGCCCGCTCTCGGCCGTGATGACGGCCTTCACCTTCGCGTAGATCTCCTCCGGCGTGTCGCCCGTCACTACCGCTGCAACAACGAAATACGATTGTAGTATAAGCACGTTACCTTATTAATATTGTGATCACCTAAAAGTCAATAAATCGTTTTAAAAATAATTACATAAATAGCTGGTTGAGAAATGTTTTTATTCCATAGGTGAGTTTTTTCAGTAGTTGTAATACTATATTTAAACAATTGAATTGACATATCATAAAATTATTATTTATTTGTATTGTGACATATTTGACATCCTATAAATATTTTATATTTTAGATACGATTGACATTTCAATTAGGTATATTTTAACATTTTATCAATGCATATTTAATGATCAATTTATCAAATAAATATAATATAGTTATTTTTAGTTCGACGGTTTTGTGAGGATAGGTATATTAATTCATACTGCTTTGTTGTAATCTTATTCATAATTATGTACAAATATTTGCATGTCACTAAGTTTTGACGAAACAGCCAAACTCAAGGCAACTATTATAATATGTAACAACAAATTGTATAAGTAAAAGCTAACAGGAATTAGCGCGATTATACATTATTTATCTTTTAGGCCGGTCAGTGTAATCTGTGTGCCGAAACGTCAAGCCTAAAAGGTAAATAATGCATGATTGCGTTAATTCCCGTTAGATTTAACTCAACGCGTAAGTTTAAAAGTTAATCAAATTGTATACCATGTTCGAAGCAAATAAATCTTTGAATCTGTTTTTATTTTGTTTTGTTTAGCTCCTAAAATATACAATAAAATTCCAAGTTCCTACAAGAGATTGAGTTTATACGAATTTAGAAGTAAGTTGATGAAAGATATGTGCAATAAAAGTTACTATATTTAAAGAATTTTTAAATGATACAATATAATAGTAGTTCGTCCATGGTTATTTATAGTTATATTTTGTAATATTTAGTAAGCTTGATAATTTTATATTTTATTTTTCTTATTTTAAACTGTTCTGTGTTGTATCTATAATTATTAATATAAATATAGATATTACGTTTAATTTGAACGTCAGAATTGACAGAACATGCTGTATGTATACATCTGTTTTTTACCATGTTCAACAAATAAAGCAACTTTGACTTTGACTTTTAATAAATCTCTAGATGCACGAATCACCACTGAAACCTATAGCTAAGGATTTAGAGTTGTACCCCAAACTCTATCTTCTTCTTTGGTGGTAAATACAATTAGGTCCACAATCTATACAAATATTAATAACAATTGATACAAGCTTATATTCAAGACATTGTACTAACCGGTGAAGTACTCAGCAAACTCTAGTTCCATTTTCAACGCACGTTCAAAGGTTTTCTTAGCTTGTTCTTCAGTCATTCGCTTATTCATTTCCCTGAAAAATCGTTTAATTTAAATAGATGACGATGACGACTTATACTTTGACCAATTTATATCTATGCGTACAGTTTGAGTGCACGGTTGGCGTAGTGGTTAGAGCGTTCGCCTCGCCGCTTTTAACTGCGCTGGTGTTGTGGGATCGATCCCACACGGGACAAATCTTTGAGTGATCCGCAAAGCTTTGTGTGTGTGAAATGTATGTTAAAAAAACACCCCCACGACACAGGAGTTATTCCTAGAGAGTCGTTATTTAAGGAAATAAGAAATAGTAATTTTTCAGTAATGTGAGTTTACTTAACATCTATGATGTATAGCAAGTATTGTGAAAGTATATATTTTTTTTCCAAACCATGATGTACACACTGCATGTATGTATAGTAAAGACTTACTACACCAGTTATAGATAAAGTGAGTTATATATCAAAATAGTGGGTATATTACACTTATTAAATATGAAATAGAAACTTGCATATCTATGCAGTCAGTTTTTACTATGGCGTAGAAGTTTTTGCCCTGCATACCAAACTCATTGGCCGACTGTACCACTGATGAGCAAAGGTCTCCCTCACACACGACAATTTTCTGTTTTAGGCCCTGTCTATACAACCCCTCTGAGACAAGTCTAAATCATCCCGAGCTTTGGTCTACCGCGACGCCGACGACCATCCTTGGGTATCCATTCGGTGGTTATTCGCGTCCATCTTTCTGGGTGCATCCTGGCTACGTGCAGTGGTGGATTTACCAGCAGGCTGAGTAGGCTGGAGCCTAAGGTGGCAGATTTTTGGGGCGGCAAATTTGGGGACTGTTATTTTTTTTTTCTTTTTAGCTACCTATAATTTGCTCATGGAAATCAAAAAGATTTCGGCATTATTCAGGTCTAATAATCTAGGACATGACAATTGTAGAGACAAGGGCGGCAAAATCTTGCCAGCCTTTACCTTAAAAATTTGTAAATCAGCCACTGGCTACGTGCCCCGCCCACTCCGATTTACGTTTGTGAAAGTTATTATCATGTAAAAATATATAATATAAAAGACAAATCCTAGCAGGCGTAATACTTACATTATAGATTCTACACTCTTTGGTTTTATAAATATGGCAATAGGAAACAGTTGCGCCACTTGTAACCTCTTGATTGCGTTGCCGCTCACATCCAAAATGCAATGTTTGCCCTGAAATTATAATAATAACATTATTATTACATTCCTCAACTGCCTCGATTGTCTAGTGGTTAGCGTATACGCCTCTCACCGCGAGGTTCGATTTCCGGCTCGGGCAAAGTGTTATTTGTGACAATTCCGTCAGGCAATTCTCAATAGCAGAACGGAGTTGGAATTGTGCCCGGTGGATGGCAATAGGCACCTAAACATAACAGGTGAAAAGTGGGTGTTGTACACCTCTGCCACACTCTTCTGGGAAATAAAGGCGTTATATGTATGTTATTCCATTCCTTTAATCTTTTTTTGAAATCTTAAAGTGGGGTCGGCATCTTATAGACATTTTCAGCAAAGGTATTTTCCCCTCTGCTATCTACGGCCCCGTGTTAGGTAACATGTTTCTTAGTCAAACTTTATAAGGAGAGACCAGAGAGATAAAGGGGCCAAGACAAGAAATAGAACAAAGTCTTTGACATATTTTTGTATTGGGAAACATGATCAATATGTATCTCGCGCTCGTGATGCTAGCACGCCACGAAGGTGATTGTACGGGGAAAGGTACATCTAAATGATAAGTCTTATAGAAGATGAAAGAAATGTCTTTAAAGTCAGATAGATTACACTGAAAATGAATGTTAATTGACCGACACGCTGCGAAAGGAACGTTTTGATGTTATCCAAACCGATTGATTGCAACTACTGATTATATGTCGAATGTATTTATTTGTTCACTTCGCTGAGCATTGATGTCAGTATAAAACTAAAACTATTGCGCTGAAGCTATTATTTAATTTTTATTCTTATTTAATTTTTATTTGGAATTTATATTTTTAAAATCTCAATTTAATTTTTAATTATGTATTTTTTTTTCAAATAAGTTAAATTAATGTACCTTATTGTTTTATAACTATAATAATTTGTGTGAAACTGTTATGTTTTGTTTTGTTTTTGATGTTGCTTCATTTGGGTCTTGTTACTCGAAATAAATGAATTTTAATTTAATTTAATTTTTAATTTGCGATGTACGGGTTTGCTCGTACAGTGATATAGTTAGAACCTTACCTTTTCAGCAACTTCTCTGACGGAGGCGACGGAGGTGCCGTACAAGTTGTCGTTGTACTGCCCCGCCTCGATGAACAGATGGTTCTGTATGTCCCGCTCCATCTGCTCGCGGCTCGCCACGAAGTGGTAGTCGCGGGCGTCCACCTCGTAGTCCCGGCGGGGACGGGTCGTATCTATCCATTTTGAAGTTATGTTACAATCTGTACTTCATATTTAGGTTCATAAAATGGTTTATTTTATGAACCTTAATATGAAGTACAGACTCTAACATAACTTATCGAAATAAAATAATTATAATATAAATTCGACGCCACATTTTACAACTTTAACATCAGTAACAATGGTCGATTTATTACAATTTAAATGGCGAGGCGGCATTAATCTTTTCGCCTCAACCTTGTAACTAAATGCCACGTAGGCATTATATAAAAATAAAAAAAATCTTGTTGTAAAATAGAAGGAAAGAAAAAGAAAGAAAATTATTTATTTTCTTACATAACTAACACATACATGCAAAAACAGGTAAGTTTTATACAAAATGTAAGAAAACAGTGGCGGTTGCTCAACTTTAATGCTGTGGAGTCTTGCATTTCTGCAAAACTTCCACAGCGCTGATTTTCATCTTAGTTGCGCAAAAAACTTTGCACAAAATAAATTATTACTAAAATATTTGGTTTTCCGGCTACACGCTTTAGCGTGTACAAGATTGATCGTACTTGAGGACACGCTCTGTTGTTTACAGAGCTTATAGCCATTGTAGCAAGCACGAAAGATACTCACGAGGCACGCAGCTGCCGAACTTCTCAGGGAATTCAGATATTAGATCGTCGTTTATCCTGTCCTTGAGCGGGCCCAGGATAATGACGGGCCGCGTGTACGTAATCGTCAACTGTTGTACGGTCTCATACGATAGCACCGTTTCATCTTGACCTGCAACATATCACATTACAGCACACATTCCGCACAGGCAGACAATGAGCTAGCTTTTGATAAGGCAGTGACTATCACCCGGTGAATGGTGGTTCATTTTCATGATTCTGCTAACTAACAATGGGCTGTTTGTTTACAATGTGGTCATAAAACTCAATGCTTATGCAAACATGTGTCGCTTAGCTTCCAATTACTGATTTCCACTTACGTGTGACAACATCATTCGTGCGATGTGCTGATATCAAAATATTATTCGTGCAAAACTAGTGCTGAAAACCAACCTCTGCCGGATGTCTTCAAAACCATTTGCAGACGACATCTCATTACTTTAAGATCTTTGTGAAACATCTACATTCAATAGAACTATATCTAAGTAAACCTAGTTTATAAGTCTCGTAAACAAAATGAGAAGTAAATAGAAAGAGTATAGGATATAAAATTGACGATACACTTTTGACTTACGCTATACGAATGCATTTAATCACCTGCCAGCTACCATAACATAGTCTGAAAAATGCACAATTCTGCACAAGAATGGAACACTTCTAGGTGTTAGAAAATTGCATATAATACAGCCAATTTATACACGACTACACATAGAATTAAACCATTGTGTAACATTGTAATTTTTTCTTGTGTGGAATTGCATACATAACTATTTCTAAATTACACTAAACAACATGAATCTGCGTCACTACCGGCCAAAATTAAATAAGACCTTAAGTATGCCTTGCCAACACGTTTGCAGGTCAATTTATTTAATTCTGGCTCACTAATGCCCATCACAACGCCCTCAACAGAAGTAGGTAATAAGCAAAAGTACACATCTCATACAACAACCAGTGTACGGCGGCGACTGCCAGGCTAAGAAATAATTACAGCGACCCTAGACGTCGAAGCGGACATTCTAAATCTAAGAGAAACCAGCACAGCGTAATTGATAAAACTGAAAACAAGCCGAATGAGTGTGTCGATGTGTCTGACGTCATGCCGTGGCGTGTGAGTGTTGGTGGAGCAAAGCGGCATGCGTGCGGAGCGGAGGCCTCGTGTCTCGTGTTCCAGTGCCCGCTATCGCAGCTGCCACCGAGCGACCCTCAAACTATCGGAAACCACGTGGGCCCATGGCGGTCTTTTCGAGTGCGGAGAGGCCAAGTATCGCGTTGTATGAATCAAAACAACTGAACGTAACAAGTATGACAAATAATAAAAACTGGAGTGTTATTGAAATGAAAACTACGTTTCTAATTGATGATCATAACCAGAATGCGGGAGGTAAGGTATCGGCTACGGCACTCGCAAGCTACGCCTCACTCCCAAAACTTACTCTCGTCCTCGAGATAAATGAGCGTTATCTCCTCCATCATGGGAAGTTCCACTCGATACAAGATTTCCCCTACACGTAGAAAAATTAACGTTACATATATTTAAAATACACGCAAAGAATGCGTCCGATAGGGGCGCGGTACCAGGGAAGGGAATCTCCGTTCGGACAGAGGGGGGTAGTAACCGAGTCGGGTAGCAGAACTCTACTAGTTCGTGAATAGCGCTCAGAAAATAAACAGCAAATAAAAGTATGTCATATCGACCAGATGATAATTGAAATGTATCGTTGGCTCCGGTAAGGCAACTAGAAGCACGGGACATTGGCCGGACGTGTCTCAAACCAACCCTTTGTGCTCGCTGCGACCACTTTAGTATCAACATTAACTACTTGTGGAACACCAATCGTAGCTGAGCTCTTACCACACACCCGTGTAATTCGATTGATGCTGTACAATCGTATATTGATACTGTTTCGCAGTGATCGTAGCTAAGTACTCTGGTGGCAGATCTTACAGGACCATGACAATCCAAACACAGTTGTGCGGTTACAGAGCAGCGATTAAAAAATAAAACTATCTAACACACAGAGGTAATAAGTACATAGCTGTTCCGGATCGCCCACAACATATTATTCGACAAGCGACAATGATATTATGCCGGTTGCTGGCGTAT
Organism: Hypena proboscidalis; assembly: GCA_905147285.1. Lineage (NCBI taxonomy): Eukaryota > Metazoa > Arthropoda > Insecta > Lepidoptera > Erebidae > Hypena > Hypena proboscidalis. The sequence continues at coordinate 9,307,073 of LR990132.1, forward strand.
TGCTAACCTATACTTTAATTATAGGCATCACCATGCTTCTCCATACACTACAAGCGATATTTACTCACATATAATATATCCGGTACATACGAATTACAGTCATATATAAATCTACACTGTGATGTTAACATAATATGATAGTGTACCTTACAACTGTGGCGGTTTTTTAAGTGTGTATTACCAATATGATGTTAGATATCTCATTGCGACAAAAAATAAACATAAAATACATATAAAAATATTCATGACAAATTTGTAATACCATTCTTAAGTTTAAATACTTTGTCAAATCAAATTAAGTGTATTAAAATAATAGATAGTATACTGAGAAAATACTTATACTAAGGATCATCAAAATAGTAAAAATTATGGTGCTTGAGCAAACAATGCTTAAGAGCGTTTACGCGCCGGAGGTTTTCATACAAACTTACAAGTCGCAATTCATGGAAACGAGTAAACTTCCCAACTAACATTTTGGTTATAAGAATAAGTGTTACATAAGCTGCTTAAGAGAATTTTAAGAACCAAAGGTTCTGTAAAGGCATTTACAATTTAGTGGTAAAGCGTTCTGTATCTCTCATATAACCCTGATTTGGGCCTGTTCGTGTTAGAGCTTGAAGTGACTTAATGGATATAGAGTAGTGATAAAAGAGGTATAAGGAAGAGTTAGAACAGTGCTATTGCAGCAGTGATTATCACTTAAAGTTTTATATAAGCTATACACAGGTTATAACTGCAAGCTAAAGTGATTGACAAGTTATGGAAACCACTTAAATAACTTTTATGGTTACACATGGTTACTTCTTGTAACCAATATAAAACTTGGGAATATATCGGACTGATTTAGTAGCAATAAATATCACCAAAAGCGCTAAATATTAAAACTGTTTTCATACATTTTACGTTCTTGCTAAAGTCAATAGTGATAATATTTTGCAGAATGCAATTCATTTCATGGTGGTGACGTATGTTAGATTTTAATAAAATATTGAAGGTAAGTCAAGTGTTTAAGATTACTGGGTGTTATAGGTATTAAATCTCATGCGGCGGTAAGTTTACGGTAATAATATATACTAGTTTTCATCTCATTTTTGAAGCGCCTCAAAAATAAACTACTTTTGATGATAAAATAATGTAAAACATACCGCAAAATTTTTCAATTTCTGGTACCTCGTTTAGACATTATAATTTAAAATTATGAATAATTTATGTAAATAAGCGGTAACCGTAACATTTTAATAAGTTTTTTCTATTACAATTTTGTATAGGTTATCTTTCATAAATGGCGTCTTAGTTCTAATTACTTAAGGATCCTGCTAACTCTGTTATCCCTCCTGCAGTGATTAAATACTGAAAATAAGCACTTACATGGCACTAGAAGTTCTACAACATGTTTATAAAAGTGAAAAACAAACATTGTAGGTATAGGTTTAACTTGTAATAGTTCTACGCGGAGCTTTAAGCTGATAATTTTTAGGGTTCTGTTAACATTTGAAAAAACCCTATAGATATCACACGCCTGACTGAATGATATGTTTATAATTTAATAGTTTAATAATAATATTAGCTGCCAACATAATTTTCTAAATACAAAAAAGTTGAAAAACACACATACAAGGAATGACATAAAAAGTAGTTTTTTTTTTTATGTTGAAATAATAGGACATAATTATTGTAGCCCATTTATATGAAAAAAAATATTATAGGTACTTTGCATTATTACTTACTTTTTACATTTTATTTAATAAATTTATTAATTTTACGAATTTAGTGTGAGTATTTTTTCATAATTTACAAAACTTCCCCTTTTATTTCAGTAAATAAGTCGCATATAAAAAGCAATATTGTAGGTAGGTGGTACCTAATTGACACCGCGTTTGCGCTCTACGGCCTGGTTACCTACCTAGAGTTTGCGAAGTGCGAGGCGCTCGCGTCACTCTGGCGTAGGCGCTCGGTCAGTGAGCACTTCAGCAGTCTACCAAGATTAATCGCGCAAATAAAACATCTAATTTTGACGTTCACATTGGTACCTTTAACATAAACTCCTTGCTCTAAAACGATGTTGATTGACGATGATTTCGTTTACAAAATCTTCTAGGAACGAATTTAGATTTTTTGGTTTACCTTTCCCATAATAAATGCCAATAATGAATGGATCACTAGTGTCACCTTGATAAATGTTAGCCAATATTGGCCAAAATTCATATTTAGAGCTTTTAAATATAGGTAGACCATCAAGATTTATATTCAAAAGAATGTTTTTTGGCAGACGTATACAATTTCCGAGTATATTCGTTAAAGGCATAATAATCCCATGATGCCAATATTCACCACCTTCGATTGTTTTAAGACAAATTGCTGTTGGCGTTTGTAAAATCGTTCGAGGATCGGACGGTAAAATATCCGTAAATCTCTTATTTAAAATTGAAAGTAAATCTTTTAAAGCGACTTGGCTTATATTTTTTTGTATAGCCCATGTTCGTAAATGATTTTTAAAATTTATATTTTTCGTATATTCACTTTCTTGTTCGTCATATGAGGTGTTTGAACTACTGAGAGGTAACAGTTCATCACAGATAAGAGGATATTCACCAATTTCACCATCAGAGATAATTTGCTGCTGTACGGAACCCTGTTGTATTTTAGTTGGTTGCTCTTGATATGAATCGTTATCGAGGTCACTGAATTTGTATTTTGTACTTCTATGGATGTCAGAACTGTTGCCTGAGATAACATCAAAGTCTTTTTCTCGATTTGATTCAGGAAACACGGTTTCTCCACTAAATGTAATGCTTCTCTAGTCCCTGTGTATTTTTTTTTGTCTTAACTAATGTAGACTCATTGGATTTGCGATAATCTAATTATATTTTCATATTCTCTCAAAGCCTTTCTTTTGACTCCACCCGTTTGTTTTCTATCAATCCATGGTTTCATTTTGAAATAATTATAATAAACGCCGCTTTGCAAACGTTACAATCTATAGTTATAGTTTTTAAGTTTAGGTTAGATTTAGGGACTTAAATCCTATTACTCAACTTAAAGTGATAATGAAGAGTTATAAAATTTGCATGATGGTTGCTACTATAAACAAGTTTTTATAAAATCCACAATATTACTACCAATAAACCCCATTATGTAGCCTGAAATGATTTAAAGGTAGATTTTAACTCTTGCAAAATTTAGCTCTATAGAACTTATAATCAACACTTTTTAGATGCTTATAGCTTTCTTACTAACTCTTAAGGATCGACAAAACTTGTTAGGTGGTACAAAGTATTTGTTTAACTCTTTTAAAGAATACCAGTTGATAGTAAGTGTTAGTACACACCTGACAATCACTCCCAGCGTTTAATACTTCTTTAAGCTATTAGGGTAAGCCTAAAGGGTAACAAGACATTTTACTAACTCCGTAGCAGAATATCAGCCGTTAGTAAGTGTTAGTAGACACCTTACAATTGCTTTTATTGGTTTGTGCCACTTAAAGCTATAGGAATATGTTATACAATGGCTTCGATAAACTCCATGCTACCATCTTAAGTTATATTTTTTTCTTTATTACTTTATTACCTTTGGAAGGTTTAATTATATATAACTAACCCCACTGTAGAGTCGAATGTTGCAATTAAAGTTCTTATGTACCATTTATAATACCAAGAGCTCTAAAAAAAGGCTGCCGTAAGCACTAAAATGTTTGTTGGGTTATTTTAATGAAACTTGATACCCATACGGGATACATCAAGGTCTAAATAGTTAGTTGAAAATATTTTCGAAATATACTTTGAGCGAGCAGTTAGACGTGTTTTTAAGTTTGTTAGGAATCTTTAAATTGTCTCTCTCTGTCTCTCTAAACTCTTATTTGAAATTGTTTTCAACTAACTATTTAGACCTTGATGTATTCCGTATGGGTATCAAGTTTCATTAAAATAGGTTTACTCGTTTCCATGAATTGCGACTTCTAAGATTGTATGAAAACCGCCGGCGCGTAAACGCTCTTAACTCAAACTCAACTTCTAGCTTAGTCGTACACAAGTTGAATTTGAGTATGACTAACATTACGATTGTGTGAATGCCGAATCACTGGTAGTTCGAAATAAAAACATTGCAAACATTTCGCGATTTTTAATGATTTAACAAGAAAATTTGATACCAAATATCTTGAGAACTGTTGCTAAGGGCCCATTTTCAAGGGCAATTCTATTGTTCTCTCTATCTTTTCAATCGAGATAAACAAAGTAAGCATTAAAATTGCGGCAATCCCATAGTTTGATTTGTTTAAAGCGTTTAAAAAGATTTAGATGGCAAGAGAATTCTCTTGGAAAACTTGTTATCATGTAATCACACAATAACATTATAAAATCAACGTGTCTACAATCCAAAAGCTTTTGATGATCCCGAGTAATGTGTACAATTGCTCTTATTAACAACCAACTGAACATCCAAGTAGGCAGCCGCATTCAGTTCATAAGAACGCGAACGGTTCTGTGGTTAGAATAAGCGGATAGCTCCAATGTAAAAACGACCTAACTTTAAATAGTTGTTATTAGCAGCCGCATGAAAAAAAAACTGCGTAATGACCTACATACGATTAACAGCACAGTAGCGAGAGTAATAAATATGAAGGATAGGGGTGCACTTACCGTCCGCATTAGTATCCTCCTGCGTGTAACAAAGCATGAAAGCTGGAACAAAATCTCTGGATTAGTTCTCGGTGCGGCCAAGCCTCTTTATGTACCATCCCTGATGTCGCACAGCTGATTGGGAACCACTGACATTTATTAAGCGATACGATTTTAACGAGTTAAGGAGAGGTGAATTTAACACTATTTCACGCCAAAACATTTTAATCAAATGATTTTCTATGCAAAGTTAGTTAAGAAATTATGAGAATGTAACCTGTTGCCATGCTATTGCCTTGTTGATGTTCTATGGCATTCGATCTTGTACTTATTTTTTTCATTAACTCCTGTGTCGCGAGGGTGTTCACAAACACAAAGCACACCCAGAATCAGAACTAATCTTTGCGGATCACTATTATGCCAATACAGCTCAAGATAAGATAATAATTGTGTATTATTTATCTTAATTATCTATCGTTTAGCTTTCTTGAGTGCACGGTTGGCGTAGTGGTTAAACTCGCCGTCGCCTCGCCGCTTTTAACTACGCTGGTGTTGTGGGTTCAATCCCCACATGGGCCAAATCTTTGTGTGATTCGCAAACATTTGTTCTGACTTTGGGTGTGCTCTGTGTGTGTGAAATATATGTTTGTGAACACCCCGCGACACAAGAGTTATAACTAGTGCGGGCTTCGTTTAAAAAAAAAGTAATAGACGCGGCATCACGGTGAAATTGTCCCCTAATTTTAAATAAATTAAAAAAAAAAACAAGGTCTAAAAATAGGTTATCGCTTAATACCTCAGTTATCCCCAGTCACGTTGTCAAACACACTCCTGGGATACCTTGAACTCGTCGAAGGCAATAATTATAATACACAAGTACCAATGCACCATATAATACATTATTTATAATGTCTGTGAATAGTTAATGACATTCAAATGTATTGCAATCAGTGTGTGCGCTGAATGTGATGTACAGATCTAAGATTTGTATGTGATTTGTGTGTAACAGAGGCGCCACCAGTGATACTACCCTAAAAACTGCAAAGTGACGATTACCGCCTTTCTTCTTGATATTCTTAGAAAACGCATCAGACTAAATGTCACTGGTTTACTGTTTCTTACTTTATTTACAGAAAAATATACATATTGGATCTTATATTAACCTTTTAACCACCTGTGTCGGATAAATCCGACCAAAATTTTCGGGTACATTTCGCCAGGGTCGTATTTTTTTTGTCGGATTTATCCGACACAAGCGGTTAAAAGGTACTAGTTTACTTAGGTAATTTTATTCTATGTATAGGCGAGAACAACGTATTGTTCATACTATACTCTGTACCAAAATCAGAGACAAAAATCGATCTCCAAAATGTAATTCTCAAATATTTATTTGTGCTGAGGGTGTTATTACATCTACATCCATCGATCGACAATCATTGAATGCATGCGCATTTGATGTTTAAACTTAAAGAGCCAATAAGAGCTCATTACGCATGCGCAATGCGCTGATTTGTGTCAATCGATGATTAGATCGATGTAGACGAAATAACACCCTTAATTATCCTTCAGGTAGATAGAATAAAATTTTAAAGTATATAATGAATCTGATTCAATCACAATCGATTAATCGTAATAGAGAAGTTAAATCGTACACAGTGTATTCTAAAAGTGACAATATAGAAGGCAGTTATCATTTTCCAGTTTTTCAGGGTAGAATAGGAACGATGCAAGTGTTAGCACAGTTGCCCCAAATAGTGATTACGTTTTTGAGTCTTGGCTTTAAATATTCTTCCAATAAATCGCCATGCCTCGATCTATGTTGTTATGGCTGATGAAAACGATTATATTCGTTGATCTCTTTTTTCAAAGTAGGAGATATTTGACGCTATTTAAAAAACGATATATGTAAGTATTGTAAGTACTTGAAGAGAGCGTAATTCACCTTTAATTATTATTATTATTGGCAGATTAATTAGCTTGTTTCTGGTTATTTGTTAAGTATACAAGTGATGTGATATTTGCCATGAATATGTACTTACGTTCTTGATCTGAACCGTCCTCCGATTTGCCATCCTCTCGACTCTTCATGAATGGGAATTTTCTACTGAATGACAATGTTTTCTTTTTCCTTTCCAATGTGGATTGGCTCTGAAAATATAGGAAGTAAAATTTAGGATTTTTCATGTTACCTTATTTAAAAAAAAAACTGGCAAGGACCTTCAACACTTAAATGTAGTATGTATGTATTAATTCCAGTGATCAAATCCATTTATAGTACTTTTTAAAGTTTAAGTTTTTTTCTGCCATTTTGTACCTAAATTGATTTAGATTTTAGATAATATTAATTTTTCTATCTAGACCAGAGGCGACATCAATTTTTAACCGACTTCAAAAAAGGAGGAGGTTCTCAATCCGTCTGTATTTTCTTTTATTTCTTTTTTTTATTGTTTGTTACCTCATAATTTTCGATTTAAATGATTCTTTTTTTATTTGAAAGCTGGTGCTTTGGTCCAGTTCTGACAATGGCACCCATGAAAAAACAATATAAGTCTAAAATTATTGTAATTGAAGTTGTTTTTTTTTTTTTTTTTTGAAAAATATTTTTTAACATAGTTATAGTGTCCTAGTTTACTCGGGCAACTGCATACCAACAAAGTTTCATTATCATTTTCAACAATATTGCATGCTATCCCTCAGTATAAATAAGTCTCAAGAGGCATCACTAATATGCGTATGTCACGGTATGTAAGAATGGTTGACCTAGTGAGGATAATAGGCTGACAATTGTTTGCCTTCAAATGTAATTCTATTCATAATGACAATTGTGTTGTATTGTGTAGCCTTGACATAGGTACTCTATATACTGTTCTTGTTGTAGCAGGGAGTTGAGAAGTTTAACGAACTTATTTCTTTATAGTTAACAGATTGAAAGTTAAGTTTAAATTTAGAATGAAGCTGTAATTAATTTCAGGTCAAGTGTAATGAGGGATGTTTTTGACTGGTCCACCGAATCTAAATTAAAATTGTATCATAAGTACAAATTATCCTGCATTTGTTTATTGTTAGTATATACCACACAACATGCTGTCAATACAAAATGTAATTACCACGGAGAAGTATCTACTGACTCCTATAACACAATCAATGCTTAGTTTAGGTGTCAGTTGCTTTTAAAATATATGACAGTTATACAAATTGTATTAACTATTGTAAGATATATACTATGTGATCATTGTACTTATTAAACTTCAATAAATTATTATTATTATTATTATAATCGATTTGCCTGCAAATTCGCATAGTTAGTTAGGATAGGTTAAGCATGGGTTTTGTTACGGACAGAAGGAAGTTAAACCGTCGGATCTGTTTGTTACTGTTCCACGGTGTAGGACACAGTGAAACCAGCGCATTTTTGTGTTAAGTGGATGCTTAAGTATAGCCGCCCGGTTCGCCAGTCGCCTTCCCGTTTCGCTAGAGATAGGTCGTAGTTAAGTTAATGTAATGTAGTCAATAAGTTTAATATATATTATGTATCCTGGTACCAGACAATACGGGGTGGATGCGACATAGCGACATTTATTGAAACCACAGCTTCTATACATGGTAAGTATCAATTTCCACCGGATAAAAATTCTCTGGCGAAAAAAAAAATCACGTTCTCCGAACAATTTGAACATTGCGATCGTGCAATTTGTTCGGAAGACGTGGATTTTTTTTCCGGTGGAAATGCATACTGGCCATGTATAGAAGCTGTGGTTTCAATAAATGTCGCTATGTCGCATCCACCCTGTATAATTATTTTAGTGACCTATAGTTTTAATTTAATTTCAATTCGTCTTCTTATATATACACAAAAATATTAGTAACCCCACACGGCTTAATCACTGAACCGATCAGATTAAACTTGTATGTATGAAGATCTGAAGCAGGAAATAGGTTACTTTTGATTGACATACAACGCTGGCGGAGTCGGGCACTAAGCTAGTAGTAATGCTATGGTAACTCACGGTGCTGACGGGCGTGCCCTGGCCCTGGAACTTGACCTGGCGATCGCGGGCGCGCTGCTTGCGCTCCCAGCGACGCTTGGAGGGGATGATGCCGATCGCGTCCGACTCCGTCTTGTCCAGCCGTCTGCGCACATACCAAATGTTAACGATAACTTGTATTTTATACCAGCTTGTTCGGACCAGAAGCAGCTCTATTAATGTAAACTAAAGGTCTTCTCCTTCATCGTGTCCATGGCTTTTGTTAAACGATTGCCGTTCAGTGTATAGCTTTCACACGCTTTTCGGTAGCTTGCATAGGTTTTCCAAGGTGCATGAGACTGACTAGAGGTAGCTTGTATTTATTTGTAATTATATACACATATATATATAAATTCTGTCATTTACAAATATCGATCCACCACCAGAATATTGCATTATATTATATTATTTTAAAGATTTGAAAAAGGATTGAAGGAATGAAATAACATGACATCACGCCCATACTATCCTAGATGGGTGTGGCAGAGGTGTACAACACCCACACTTCACCTGTTATGTTTAGGTCCCATGGGATAGGAGGTGAGCCTAACGCCATCCACCAGGCACAATTTCAACTCCGTGCTGCTATTGTAAATTTCAATACAGAAAGTTCACAAATAACATTAGAACATTGAGGCATAGAAGCAAGTAAATATCAGCTGTAATTACCTTGCTTGCCACCACTCGTCGTCGGAGGCATTGGTGACGTGCAGGATGTCACCGTACCGGAATGGCAGTCCTCGCGACGGCAAGCCATCGTCCCGAATGGGGTCGTAGTCGAACAGTGCTCTGGAACATACAACAACACATGGTACACTATCAATTTTGTCAAATGCAATGCAAAGGTTGTTAGAGTATTGGGGTATACGTGGGTATTTTGACTTTTTGTATGTAAATAAAAAAAAGTAAATTAATGTCTTCTCAGTCATGATTTAAAAAAATATTCTATAGCGTTAATTTGTAGAAAGTTAAGCTAACATTGAAAATTATATTACCTTTGATAGTTAGATAAAACTTTATTTGTGCATACAACATAGGATATACATTTTATACGAACGTTTAAATAACAATATATGCACATAGGGCGGCCTTATCGCCTAACGGGATTTCTTTCAGGCAACCTTTTGGATGGACATTAGTGTAGAAGATTTACAGAATGGTAGTTTTAGACAAAAATGAAAAAGGATTTAGCGCTTAATAAGTGATAGGTATAATATATAATTATGTTATATAGCAAATAAGTTGCAGAACCATAAATGAGTTGAATGAGACTTGCTACGTAAATCCGTTGAAAAAAATTTCTAGAAAAAACAGTTTGTACGAGTTGTAAGCAAAAACACAGTTATGTAAAACATACTGTCTCCTAATGACGTCACTCACTTTCTAATGTCCCAATTATTGAGAACTGTCTAAAAAAGGGTGGTGAAACGAAGGCAATGACCTGTTACACATTGTGTAGTGAAGCGGCGCCTTGGTCGTTGTTTCGAGATATAAATATTCTAGCCTTATCATTTTAGTTGAGAAACAAATTGTTAGTAATGGGTGGGGTAATGGTGATTGCTTTACGACACGCTAGTTTTGATAGTTCTTGGCACTACTATTAGAACTAAAATAGTATACATAGTTTAGAACAAAGTCGCTTTCTCTGTTCCTATGTCCCTATGTATGCTTAGATCTTTAAAACTACGCAACGGATTTTGATGCGGTTGTTTTTAATGAATAGAGTGATTCAAGAGGAAGGTTTATAATATGTATAATACATGCATATTGTAGTAGAGAAAAGCCGAGAAATTTAAAGATTTGTAATGTAAAGCCGTAACAAACATATTTTTCTGCGCTTACATTGCAAAAGCTGGCTGAACCTTACGAAATAATTAAATTTAAATAGGAGCGTAAATATCTTGGATGCCAGATGCCTTGATGGAAGAGGCATATGAAAGCATATTTTACAAATACTAGTGGTTTTGGAGTATTTTGGCAACCTAAGGGCTCCATTAAAGATTTTGCTACAGGCCCCGCGCTGGCTTAATCCGGTACTGATAGGGAGGGGTATCTATGCACTGCATAGGTACACTGCATAGTATGCAGTGTTTACCTAAGGGCACTCTCGTCAATAATCGAAAAGTGAAATGGTTATATGAAAAGATTTTGTATGAAGATCTTACCTCACATATAGCGATTTTTTTTGTGACGTTCTGAGGAGGGTATGGTTTTGTTTGAGTTCATTGATGCGCGCCTCGAATTTGTTGTATTCCTGTGGTCTGTACACCACCGTTAGTTTTACTTGCTGACCTGTACTCTGAAAAATAAATACAACCGTTTTTGAATCAAAATTGCGACTGTTTAACTGCAGATTGTGATTAGCGTACAGTTATTTAGCGCTATTATTTATATATTATTTAAAAAAAAAAACTATTTGTACTAGATCTTGTCTTCTTGATCTATCTATTACTTATTGTAATTTTAAAGATTCAGGGCCAGTTTTTGAGATGCCGAATAGATCTTATCCAACCCATAAAATATAACCGACCAAATTTAAAAGTTACACTTGAGAAAAGAACACAACTGTCACTTTATTTTAAGTGTGTTATAGATAAATAGAAAAAAAATTATTTGAACATAATTTCTGTAACATGAAAAACTCAAGAGTAAACAATTAAAAAAAAAAAACAAGAAATGGGCAACGGGCCTTTTCTTCCAGGCAACCTTAGGAAGGACATTTTGGAAAGAGAAATAAAGCCTGCCGCTTTATTTTTGGCTTAGATAAATATAAATTATTTGCAGTTTATATTTAATAAGCATTATTTCATAATATTTATATATGATTATCCTGCCAATAAGGTTTATCTAACACCTGTAGAGTTTAAGCTAAATTCTTTACACAAGGTGTAAAGACAATACAGTATCTAAACTCTCAGTCGATTTGTTGTAGTCACATATTTGAATTGGGAGTGGTAACACTATACCTTTAAATATTATATTGTTGATCTTTGTACAGTAACGTCATTTGTTTTTGTGTTATTGTTATTACCATGACGACAGTAAATAAGCAACTGCAACACATTTCAGAACAGAAAAATATTTCAATATATAATATTTAATCAACATATTCATGTGTGTTGTGTGACCGCGGTACTCCCCAACAAACAATGCCACATCTGCTGAATTGCTCTAATTGCCCTTACAGCTGCTCTTTGCATGATCTGTACGACGCTACAGAATGCGCAATTGGTGTGGCCACGCACTGGGCGGGAGTAATATAAGTTTGTAGTACCATTGATACGAAAGAAGAAGAACCTATTAATTTCCAGTATAAGGTAAGGAGCCTATACAACCTGAGACCATTTTATACTGGAAATGTATTGGGTGATCGGTAGCCGTCTATAGTATAGTACTTATCCTAAATATGGCTACGATTGTGTATATTCGGAATTTTCAATTTCCTATCTAAGATGTAGTTCAAACATGTGTATTTATAAAGATAAACCAATATTGACTTGATCTTGAGTTATCAGTCCGATACGTTATCAGTTTTCCGCATATTTATGTAACAATATTTATCTCATATATTACATGTGTTATTATGAAATGACACTGCCAAATATTGGCTGGCTCTCAATGCTACTGGTTTATTGATATTTTTAACTGTTGTTTTATATTATTACATAATCGTGTACAATAAACTTCCGGAATTATTAATCTGTCTTAAAACTTTGAATAACATGGTACAGCTTAAAAACGTAAGGCCCTCTAAATAACATTCTGGTAGTTAGTTATTTGAATTAGGGGGTAAATAGTTATTTGTTCAACTAGAGAGCAAAGTTCGTATTTTCTCTGAGCCCCGTTTAAGTTAAAAAAAATAATTTCGATATTCTAGGTCTAGAATCTTGCGTAGTGCGACTCAAAAGCACGAAATGTAAATAATTTTGATCTCGTGTCGTACTATACAACTTTTCACCTCAGTAGCTCGAAATAGTACCCATAGTACAACTTCTGTTTAGTTTGGGACTAGATGTCGTTGTGTGAAAGATGAGTAAAATAAAAAAAAGGCGAGCAGTGAGCAAAACTTAACTTTACTTCGAGCGAGAATAAAACTCGAAGCAAAGTCGAGTGACACTCACTGTTTTCTTACAATATAGACCTCTTGAGCTGCTGAGGTGAAAAAAAATCTTGACTTCTTGATGTAATATTGCACAGGAGGCATTATATCGAAATTCTCAAATGGTATTTAAGAAGATGCATACCTTCAAAGCTTTAGCAGCCTGCTCATGCGTAGCGTGCGTGATATCCACTTCATTGACGGCGAGTAGCCTGTCTCCTCTTCTCAACTCCCCCGACCTCTCCGCGGGTCCTCCAGCCAGTAAAAACGATACGTAGATCCCGTGCCCGTCTTCACCACCAACGATGTTAAAGCCCAGTCCTTGTCCGCCTTTCTCTAGTTCTACAACGCGAGTCTCCTCATTGCTGTTGTCGGTTACATCTTCGCGGCGTAAGGAGTTGGCTGTGCTTGATGCTGTAAAGAATTAGATTGTTAGTTTAACTTTTGGAAGTTTCAAGACAAGTATAGTTAAAATCTTAACGCTTTTGAAAATAGCCGCAAATGAAATTTCACGGACCAGGTATTGCCACGCTCGAGTACGGTGCTCGTCGACTAGTCAAGGAGCCATCTGCATCCCTGTTTTTTTTCCTATAACCTTTGTTATACTCCGCGCATCACAAACATGAAAGACATCGGGCCTCTCGCTTATACAGCATGTAACATCCCTTTCGGTTGGCACGTTTATTAATGCACGGAGTATAGTTTATTAAAGTGCTATGTTATGGTCGCCGAGTAAAATTGATTATTTAATGGAATGTTTCTTTTACATAAACCATAAATTCTTAACTTCGTAAAAATAGAATTCATAAAAAGAAACAAAATGTCAAGTAATACATTCAATAATTATAAGGAAGATTTTGCAATGGTATGACTGTTAAAACACAATGAATAAGACGGATGGTAATAAAGTGGTAATTTGATTCCCATCCATAGCTGATGTGGACCTAATCCTAACACAAAAAATAAAATAATAGGAACTAACTTTTAGCCGCGTCTTCGCCCACGTGGTACAACGATCAAAATGGGAATTACTTGGGCATATTCTTGTATTTTATTGGTAAATATTTTTAAATCAGTCCTGTTGCTTAAGAGTCAAAAGTGTAACAAACAAAAAACCCAATATTCTTTCATTATAATATTAATTTAGACTAACTTTTGGACGCGTCTGCGCCTGCTTGGTGTATCGATAAAGAGTAGTTCATGTACTATCCGTTACGTCAGTTACATCAGTTTAGTAGTTCACACTTATAAGTGTAACAACCAAACAAACTCACTGTCGCCTTCATAGCAGTAGTACAGATTTTAAACACAGTTTGTTGTTTTTAAGTAAGTAAGTTATTCTGTTTGTTAGTGCATGCCTATTAAAGGTGAATATATCGGGCTGCTTAAACATGTATACCATCTACAGTACCATATTCTTGCGAATAAATGAATCTTGAATCTTTTTTTTTTAATATTTATTTTTAAGGGCTTTTATACATTTATTACATTACAAAACTTCAACAAAAATACTGAACAACATAACTGCTTCTTCACTGCTAGGATTGGAAATAATATTATTTATAAAGCCTATTTGAGATGTGTTTACATTAAATAGTTTAAAAAACTCATCCCTATCCTTCTGAAACCGAACACATTCCATCAATTCAATTAAATTAAAAGTCATATTATACTCATAGCCTGACCACTACAAGAATAAATCACATGCCACAACGAATTACCATGCATATTAACACATCTTATTACCACAGCAATTTGTTTGAACTAGTTATAATGACACTGGTTAGAGGCCCAGTGTTTAGGGCTGTTTCAAGGTTGTAAGGTTGGCGTAATGTTTAATAACTCATAAGGTCAGTTTCGAGTAGATAGATATTTGCTCAATATGTGGAAATGATCTGTGTATCAACGTAATATTATTCAGCATTTCAATATTTTTTTTATCTATATACTAGTTGTCTGCTAGCAAATATGTGCTGCAAATTGCTTGTCAATCCCTCCAGCCAAGCTGAATATAATTGACGGATTGATTTAGAAGAAGGTACACGTTAGTGCTTGTGGCTGTGTACTTAGAAACAAAAGTGGTTATACATACAGGGTGGACATTTATTGAAAATTGTATCTTTTTTTTTCATAAAAAATATTAACCGTTGGAAATGAGAATCTGTCTCTCTCGCGTCCATGACTCAAATTGCTCGTACTCATTTCCATTACTCGAATGGAAGGATAGTTTGAAAATTTAATAGTGTGAATCGACTTTCGTTACTGACTGTACCTAGATAAATTGCTTTAGCACGCAATTGGTTGCATTGTTACCACGAGATTTGATCACGGCATCTACAGTTCATAGTTTAGAATAAGGGTTAACGTTCTTTATGAAGAGAAGACAGTAATGCTAGCACAAATGCTCACGCGTGTTAGCTCGTGAAGTCCTAGGCGAGGGTTGTCCGTGCCTAGGGCCGGGCACCAGCACGAGTTGTACTCGCTCGCCCGTCGCCTTCAGCGCTGCCACGGCGTCTTCGTGCGTCACATTATCTAGGTCTATGTCTCCTTGCTGAAAATTGAAATAGATAGTCTATTTTTTATTGAGATTTGTGTATCTGACTGTACCTAATTATCTATATTAAACCTTTTTTCTCAAACATTTTTTTTTTAATTTAAATTATTTGATAACTTGCCCACTATGTTAAGCAGGCTATTCACAATAGTTCGGCTAGTCGTAAACTGAGTATAGCTCAGTTAGCTAGCTATAATTACACAATGTCAATTTTCGCAAAGCAATTATCTTGCTATTTCTTTCTTTTTAATCGATATATATAAAAAATTGCCGCAATTCAATGCAAGCATTAAAATTGCCGCCATTCAAGGCAAGCATTAAAATTGCCGAAATTCAAGACAAGAATAAAAATTGCCGCAATTCAAGGCAAGCATTAAAATTGCGACAATTCTAATGCTTTCCTTGTTTATTGCGTTAAAAAGACAGAGATGGCAAGAGTATTATTTGCAGCCTTGCAAAACTAACACAGTGTAAATAGGCTCTAAGAATATGACAAACTACGTTTCATTTTTACGACATGATTACTTGTGTTACAATTCGTCGTGCTGTAGCTGATATCAGTATGTAATTGTATTATGACTACGACGTTACACGTCTGAAGGTAAATTAATGCATGGCTTCAACGTTTTTATTATTAGTTTCAGTGCAAGTACCTATTGCAGATTTCAATATTCAACTCATTGACGGCAATTTTATTTAAGTTAATGAAAAATGTTAAGTTAATTTTCTTAATCATTAATTGCAATTGGTTTGACTCCTACAGGTTGTAAGTGGTGTCATTTACACCCTGTAGGAGTCAAGCCAAGATGTCGTGACGAAGCCGACTGAGTAGCTGAATCTCAGACCCAGAGTAAAAAAAAAACACCGTAAATTTATGATTTTTACATTGAAAAATTTCGTATTACTCGATTTTAACGACTAATTATGAAAAAGTAACGTTTCCTTAGACCAATGCATTTGCAATTTTACGGTCAACTTTGAGATTTGCCAATGATTTTATTCCTGCTTGTAGAATTTACCGATAAAAAAAATCGCACCTACACCTTAAAAATTACGTTCCTAATCATTGAAAAGCGTTGTCGCAAGCTTCTTCTCATACATTAGCGATTTTCTGATGAGTGCAAATTTCTGATGAAAAATTGCACCCAGGGTCTTAGAATCATGTACTGAATCACTGGTAAGCGGCTTCGCCACGGTGTCATTTACACCCTGTATATTAAATGGAACCAAGATGAAACAGGGCATTCGACTATCATATAAGCAATCTCTTGGGTGTCAAGATATATATTTATTTTTTTGCTAGCCTACGGGTGTGTCGCACTGCTGGGCAAAGGCAATAAAGTTATATTACAGAAAAATAATCTAAATTATGCTTACCGAAGTATTTTTGACCATAAGCAGTTTGTCTCCGACCCTCAACCTTCCGTCTCTATGAGCGGCGCCTCCCGCCATAATCTTGGTCACGTAAATACCGTTGTCGCCTGGGATATGTTGATTGCCTACGCCACCCGCTATACTGAACCCGAGACCGGCACCACCTTTCGACAGCTCGATCTCAACAGATTCCTCTGTTTTTGACACATTTGTTACATTTAAGGTATTGTTATCTTCTACTGCGCGACGTCGTACTTTCTGAGAAAGAGTAATAAACTATAATTAACAAAGATAGTATTCAAGCATGAATTGAAACTTGATAAGATATCAAGACTATATTGTTAGATTGTGGAAGTACTACATCAGCTAGAATGGACATCATGTATTTATTCATCGTCCATCTCCATTATCGGAAATAATTACGATATGAACAATCGTCAAGATTATTACATGTGGAACGAATTTTATCTATATTAAGAATCAGTTAAAAAAATATGGGACTGGCAGGATTTGAATTGGGACCTTCTGCCAAGACCCTAAATTTCTCAACTGTATGTTGACGACAAGAGGCGACCGTAGCTGGTTGGTTAACTGGGACTGCCCGGTGTGCAGAAGAATGCAGGTTCAAATCCTGCCGATCCCATTTTTTTTTCAACCGTTTCTTAGTATAATTTGCTAAGCATAGCTAAATGCTATAAAAATAATCAATAACAATTGTATTTAGATTGGGTTAAAGAATAAAAAAACGATTCAAATACACCTTCCTGAATGAAAGTAAAAACGTACGCAGCTAAGACGATGAATCAATTTTAAATAAAAACATTAAGAAAAATACAGAAATTACACGTGAGTTACGCGTGTTGGCAGCTGCAACTTAAATAAAATCTTTTCAAAATGTAGTACAAGAGTGACTCACGTCTTTCGCAGGCACCGCGTATTGTAAAACAGTCCTTGTACAAAGGTCACTGGATTGTGTCATATAGGGCGCGCTGAATAGTTCGATTATGATTCCAAATTGGCAGATACTAGTGGACAACTATATCCTGATATAAATAATTTGGCAATGGAATGTGTCACTGATTGTTGTTCGTATATATGCTACTTCCTTACTCCGATGTAAATGAATCACACATATTTGCTTAGTATTGGGTTTGTTGTGTAAACTCACCATTCTCACAGTACTGCCTGCCTTTTTTAGTGCATCCACCGCGTCAGCATGTGTTACGTTTTCGACAACTGTGTCATTCACCTGTAGATCAAAATAGACAAAATGTTTTTATTTTGGTGTCTAAATAATAATTCACTTTAATTGACATAAAACACACATGATAAATTACCTTGAATGAAAATACCATTTGAGGTTCATAAATCCATTTAGTACTAATTTAACTAATGAGTGTGAGAATGAGTGTAAATGAATGTTATTCACAATATTACTTCATACTATGATGATTCAGATGAATAGATAAAGTTCCTTTCATGGTGAGGAATTTGCTAGGAATTTCCAGTTTCAGTTTTAAAGATAACAGTACTCTTAAAATTTTATGAGTAATATAAACGGTTGGAAAGATTTTGGAGAGTAAGTTTCAATTAATTATTAATTAAAACTGACAAAAAGCGACTGAGACATAAATTGGAAGGATTAGGCCCAGGTCCCACCAAAACAGAGGGGAAAGGTGCTGTGTCTTGAATAACCAATCAGATTTTGATATTTCCTCATCTCCTCTCTGCTATGATTCAGTGGAAATGGATAAAGCAGGGAGGAGGGAAGCGGAGAAGTGTCAATTTGTATAGAATTCTGTGAAGCCAGCTGTTGGGCCATATCATGAATGATAATAAGTTTTTTCTCAAAATATGTTATAGGAATCTAATGTGCTATTAACCTGTAATATTGCATCATTGATTTGTAGCTGGCTGGCAGCTGCAGCACCACCCGGTATAAGTTTTGTGACAAAGATGTGAGCATCCTCCGCTACATGAGGATTGTCTGAGCCTCCCGCGATGCTGAAGCCCAGACCTGCGCCCCCCGCGCGCGATAGCACCACCGTCATATACACGAACCCATCTTCTTCTTGTGTACGGTCACCCCCGCCACCCTCTATGCCATTTACCTGCAAAGGCTGTGATGTATTTTAAGCTACATATCAATTAAGCTTCTATGAGAACAATTCTAATGGAAAGTACTTATTTTACATCAGCTCAATTGTTAATTCTACTAGGTTGGATAGACTACAATTGCAAATTTAAACAGGATGCTGATCACATTACAAATCAACATTAACATGTTTGTTAATGAAACATTGAATGTATCCCAAGACAAATATATTGTATGTTTTTATTGTATTATGTGATTAACTCTAATAACATAAACAGCTGTTTTAAGTGCTGTAGAACAACTCTGTGTCTTTGACAGGTTTTTGTATTTAGACGTACATTTAATTCATCACTTCATAGACAAATAACTACTAACAAACGGTATCTGCCTAGAATATTAAAATAAATGTCAACTCAACCATGGCAAACAAATTTGAATTGTAAATATTATAATGAAATATAAGGCATACACCAATAAACTTGGCCATTGATTAAAACAGTCTATAGAGGTTCAATAAAATTGGTTCTGTGCTAACCTGGATAGTGTTATTGGATCAATGAAATCAGTTGTAAAATAGTATGTAGGTCAGATATGACCAGAATTGATATTTGTATAGCAAACAAGCATTGTTAGTTTGGGTAATGGATACATTTCCTGTAAAGGTACTCCCAGACAGAAAGCATTGGTCTATAATGTAACATTCTTTCAACATAATATTTCAAATTGTAACAAAAACATTTTACATTATAAGCAAATGCATGCGGTTTGGGAGCTCCTTAAGACTATTTCATAGAATTAATGATAAATTAATTTACTTTTATTTACCTGCTTCATTTCGGGTGACGTGACGTGAACCTGAAAATTATAATTACTATATGAACCTAGTGTCATTAATAGCTGCTTACAAATATTTTGGTATTAAATATTAAATTAAAGCAAAAATAACAAGATTCATTTTACTCAATTAAATTACTTTTAAGATTGATAGCAGAAGATGTTTTTCTTCTTAAGACTAAATAAAAAATTGTGTTAATAAACCAATTGGTATTATTATTGATTGGAATGGAATGTCATAAACACTACCATTTCTTAAAAAATCAATTTCAAATAAAAAAAACTATTATTATAAATTGGTAGTGGTAACATCATTCTCTAATGATGATATATAGATATTCCATTTTATCAGTAGTTGGGCAAAAAGTCTCTAAAACATGTAAAACTATGAATTAACTTTTTGAGAAGGTAAAATGAGTAAAAATGATATTATCATATAATAAGGCAATTTAATATATGTTAAATTAGTTAATGTTTATAGTTGTTATACATGAGGAAGATTAGCGTAATTTGAACACACTTCATTCACATAATAATAACAGAATGTACATAAATAAATATTCATAACTCATAGGTACCTATTGGAAACTGGAAATAAATAGACATGATAGAACAACACTACATATAAGAACAAATTGATAGATACTGTTATATATAGTTGGTTTCATTACTTATACTATACATTATATAGTTGTTTGTTTTATAGAAATATTGACATAAAATATAAAAGAATAGCACATATTCTCATAAATATCACATAAATAGTACAAAACAATAAGAAATATTCAATATTGTCATATGACAATGGTGAAAATCCATTAGTGTTTATTGACAGTCTGGTTCATAATGAATTTAAATTGAAGTCATCAAGGCACCTACTCACCGTGTCAAGATTAAACAAGGAGGAAACTTTCCGAAGGAATCCATTATGTGATTTTTTCTTCCGTCTTTCAGTCATGTTTGAAAACAAGTGTGCATAGCCCTCAGGGAATTTATTTTGTTCTCCGTACTACACTATGTACACTGCATGCATTGTTAGTTACACACTTGTGTCCACTTTCAGCTTACTTGACGATGTCCAGCATGCACCATTCTCTACCTAGAACCCACAACTAACTTGCACCAAAACATCAGAAATATGAGATCTCTTTTCGAGGTATGCATCCTCTTTTTACGTTTGCAGGTACTCCCATTACACTTAAAGCTCTTTATCATGTTAGATTGGTTTAAAATTGCAGCAGTCCTTATCTAATGAGTGGACGAAATGCCGAGCCCTTTTTGATAGCGATTTTAGTAGATATGTATGTATGGCTGGGTAAATTATTAGGCGTGTTACCAACTTGTGTTCGATGATAGGATGGTATGAATGTCAAAGCGATGAACCTTAATTAGAATGTCCGTGTTACGTTATTAGTGTGCAGTTTATGGGCACTTGATAATAGCAGTATCATAGTACTTTAAATGTACCTAACAACCATGGGCGAGTAACAGCGAATTGTTACAAGCAAAACTAACTCCGAAGTCTCATTAGTCTCACCAAGAATTGAAAACGTTCCCAGTGTAAAGAAATTACTAAATGTTTAAAAATAGATTAGTGTTTATTAAATGGCCTTACTTGCAACGAATACGAAATCTCGGCAGTGTGAATGTCAAAATTTTGTGTGCAATATCATTTCACTGATTATCATTTAAAAAATAGTACTATACTTTCAATCGATACAGTGTTCGTACGTCATTGGCACAATTGTGAAATTTAACGGCACCAATCCACACAACGAAGAAACGTTAGCGCACATATCGCCGAAAACTTGTACTATATTTTAGGTTATAAATAGTACTACGAGACGCGAAACACCAACCATCCGCCATTACCGTCCACTTGTTGTACCTAGCGCTCCGTTCAGTCACTTTCGTAAACGTCACGTCATCAAAATAAAAAAAAAAGAATCATCGCATCGATCCACGATCCACAAGTTCTACAAAGACTACAACTACACTTCGTTTTATTGTCAACAATCAATAAGAGATGGCGCTGTCTTCAATAATGTTATAGTTAAGTTTCTTACAAGAAATATAAATTATGTATAAATTTTAAAATTTTCACCATTGTTATATTTCAAATAAATGAATTGAAAAAAAAAAATGTACAGCATTACGCAGGTAAGATTAAAATTCTTACCTTCGTTTCTTCAGCTTCTCTACCCTGCGGTACGACAGAATGTGCCTGAGAAGAAAATTAAAAATTGAACGCCTGAATGAAAGAAATGATTGCGATATTTAAAAAGGTTTTTCCTGATTAAATAACATATAATTGATTATAATATTAATAATACTGACAACCGTTTCAATTAAGGCACTTATGTATGGCTTTAGCTTATTTATTCGGTGTCACACAAGTAGAAATACCAGTTTTAAATTATCAGGTATTGCTGAGTCAAGCCTAAATTAAGTAAATAGGAAAAATGCGGTTAGGTGTAAAAATAAATTTCATCGGCTTAATTATTTTAAACAGACGGACTTGGAATTTATAAATGTCCGATATGAAACCATTCCGATTCGATGGTCATGGAAATAATTCTAATAGCAAACATAGTAAAAACTATGTAGCAAATATTACCGACTTTGCGAGATATTTGCTCTGTCTTGCCCACTGTTCTAAAATGTAATAAAAATATTATATTATGACCGAAAAGAAGCTTACGTCCTTCCTGGGACCTCAAACAATCTTCATACCAATTTTCGTCAAGATCAGTTCGGTGGTCTAGCGCAGTTACTTTCGAATGAAAAATTTGGATGGATTGAGTATATAACATATAATATAAAATATAAACGCACCTTCGTCGAGTCTGGCGTATCATTTCGTGATTCTGATTTCTTGTTGGTGTCTTGGAAGAAGGCATTGGATACACTTCTATAGTCACCTTCTTCAATGGGTATCTGCGGAATTGATTCTTTATTAATAATCTAAATGGTTAACAAAAGCAAATAAACAAAGTTATCTTTTATAAGCTGTTAGGACATAATTTTATAACGATACCAAAAAGAAAATATTATCTTGGGACTTGGATGCCGATGAACAAGGCTTCAAGCGGGAAATTTATATTAAAACACCAGAGGGCAACATATTTATTTTGAAAAAATCAATATGTGTAGTATTATTTTTAGGCACGACAGGGGTGGTGATTAAAATCGATACCATCATCAACGTATTAACTCACGGGACAGTATTTTTTTTATTTTAAAGGTCTCGATAGGTTAAAAAATCAATATGTCAATAATAATAGCGGTAGTGCTTTTGTGAAGCATAAGAGAAGAAGCATTAAGGCTGCTCATAGAATAGCTATAGGTGTTGGCAGTTTTGGTCTATTGTGTTCTGGTTTAATAGTGAGATTAACCCTGAAATTACTGGCACATAACTAACATGATGTATAACATCGTAGTCCTCAAATGTCGCATTTAATATCTTTTTTTGGTTTTTGTTTTTTTTTGGTTTAAAAAAACGACGCCCGCACTAGGAATAACTCCTGTGTCGCGGGGGTGTTCACAAACATACATTTCACACACACAAACACACACAGAGTCAGAACAAATCTTTGCGAATCACACAAAGATTTGTCCCATGTCGGGATCGAACCCACAACACCAGCGTAGTTGAAAGCGGCGAGGCGACCGCTTTAACCACTACGCCAATCGTGCTGTAGATTGTAGAAGTTCATGGGCTATAGTTGCTAGTTGCCACTTACCACTTGGTAAACTACACGACATGAAAACACCTGTTTATTACCAGAGTGTCTTTATACGGGAAAGCCAATAAAAATTCTTTGCGAATTAGATTTGCACGTCAACAAGTCTTAATCACATCTCAATGAAATTTGAATTGGATACTACCATAATTATATAATGTTTTTTATTGTAAATAAGAGTAAGTCTCTTCACCTTCCTTCCTCGTCAATGTCAAGATAATTGTATAGCAGCACCCATATCAACTTTAAAGCATGTCGACGCATTATTGAAGGAAATTACAGGACATATGTCATACACCTACGCATTTTATTACACTGCCTCGTTGCGGCGCTGGATTAATCTTCAGTCATTTTTTTTAGTAAAATTGCAACGGCTGTGGAACCCGTGAACGAAAGAAAAAATTGTTAAAAATGTTTCAACGAGAGAAAATGTTTCACAATTTGTTTTCTCAATCTCTCTATAACTAATGAGTAGGCTGTCAAGGGTGCAAAATAAATAACACCTTCGTCGGCCCCTAACTTTTAGCGGCAAACACGCTTTGGTGGCACATCTTAGTTGTAAAGAACATAATATTTAAAAAGTTCGCTCTTCCTACTTCTTGCAAGGACTCTCGGTTGGTGAAAAAAGATGCTTTAAAGCCGATTCTATTTAAGTTTTTTTTTATTCAGCGTATGTAGCAAAAGGACGTAAGGAAGGAGGTTAGTGCTTCCACCCTCGAGTATGTCAACAAGAGCTCTACCACCATCAATGGTACAGAGCTATCACTTGAAGAGCTTGAGCTATCTACAATCTCTT
Source organism: Hypena proboscidalis (assembly GCA_905147285.1). Classification (NCBI taxonomy): domain Eukaryota; kingdom Metazoa; phylum Arthropoda; class Insecta; order Lepidoptera; family Erebidae; genus Hypena; species Hypena proboscidalis. Next base: position 9,331,209 of record LR990132.1, read on the forward strand.
TGGCTGATACCATAAGTAGTTATATACCTTGCCACAGTTACCACAATCAGAAAGCAAGATTTTCAGAATTTTATTTGCAGAAAAAATATCCAGACCCACTTTCTATTGTGCCGGAAAACTACAACGATGCAGAACTACCTGGTTTGATTTACACAATGGAACGAGTTGTTAAAAAGCCGGCATCGGAAGTTTAATTTTAACTGTAAATAACCCAGTTAAGATAGCTGATTCACGTTGCTGAAATTTGCATTTTGTTTTTTTCATAATAGATAGGTACCGAGAAACTTTCATTGTTGTTTGAATTATGCTAATTACAACATTAGGTACTATAGCCTAATGTAAGTAGAAGTCTTTACTTCTTTTGTGTACGAGGTACGGGGCAGTAATCTTCCTACGCCACGCCACATTTATACCTGACACCACTGAAACAATGTGAAACTAGGTACTACTAATTTTATACTGTTTCAGTTAATTGATGAATTTTTTTCTGTAATCATTGGTGTAATGTCTGGCATAATTGACCAATTTCATATACAATTTTAGAACACCTAATTCACACCCGAGGGGAGTAATATATATATATAATTAGAAGATATTTTTTTTTTAAATTTGACGAATCTGCCATGTAAACTTACACCCAATTTTTAAGATAGATCTCCAGCTACACAACGGTGAAAACCGCATCAAAATGAGTTTGATTTAAAGTATGTTACAATAATTACATTTGTTTTATTTTTTCCTATATTTTGATAAGGTATCTTTTTTTACAATCTATGGATCAGTCACCATCCCTATTTATCATTAAAATTAAATGCACTCTTAAAATATACACTTACTTCTCTTCTAACATTATCTGCTTCCCATTTGTTGGCGATCCGTATTGTTTCCGCAGTCTTTTGCTGAATCGACTTAGTGTCATCGAGTAGCGTGAGCTCGTAGAATTCCTGGATATCTATGGACAAAGGTGAATAAAATACAGAACTGCAACATACTGATGTAAAATATAAGGTAAAACAAAAATATTTCACCGAATCGGAAAATCTATCAACAGTTATGTATCAGTTACATAATGCGAAGAGATCGCTGAATAGCAAAAAATATGTTATAGTAGTTTCAGCATTAAATGAAAACATGATTTTCTTTAAAAACTTATATAATATTGATAAAATAGATGTGCGAATTAATGATTAGATTAAAAATTGTTTTCGTCTGACGCACACGACAAAATGTTCCTTCCCTTGTACCCAATAGCGCCTTGTGAACTCTACCTATATTATTATGTTAGACACCACTAATATCTACCCTGTTTCTTAACATATATTATTAATTAAAAACAAAAGTCATGCTGCGAGAAAGGGTTTTATCTGGCAGGCCTGATCTAAACCAGCGGTAGGGTGGGCTGTGGTATACAGGTCGCGTGAGTGTCGTGTCGAGATCGATATCGAACGCGGCCGGCGACCCCACTTTGTTTCATGTGGAGTAGACTAACTCAGTGCTTGTTGTGAAGTCAAACTATAAGAGCCCCCGCAGACTTCAGACTTAGCTGCGTTTCCACCAGAGATGTGCGAGGATGCGTAGCGAGGGATCCCGTTAGTCGTAATCCTCATGTCTGAGGGTCGTGACCTCCTCCATCCATAAGGCTTGATTGCACGATTTTACGCCATTTTAATCTGTCCTCAGCCTCTCGGAGAGCATCGTAGACAGTGGAGTCTAGAGTGCGTATTTGGTCTGACCAACGCATCGGGCTACGGCCCCGCGCTCTTTTTCCTTCCACTTTGCACTTCCACACACTTTATAAGGTTTAATTGTTTTTTTTAACATATACATCCTACGCTTTTACTACGCATTCTTGCACATCTCTGTATCCGGTGGAGATGCAGACGTACTATCGGCCGATCTCAAATCGGGCTCTCAGTTAGCAAGATAAACTAGCCAAGTGCAAGTCGGACTCGCGCACGAAGGGTTCCGTACAAGAATCTATAAAAACGGCAAAAGAAATCATGCCTGTTGTATGGGACATCTAAATATTTATTTTATTTTATTTAACAATTTTTTTTAAGTAAATATATTTCTAAATATTTCAGACATCTACCTGTTACCGTTATAATATTGAGCTGAAGCGAGCAAAAGAATCACGCTTGTTGCATGGGAGCCCTCCCCTAAATGTTTATTTTATTCGGTTTCTAGTATTTGTTGTTAAAACGGCAACATATCCTGTGAAAATTTCAACTGTATAGCTATAACGGTCAGACAGCCAGCGAAGTCTTAGTAATAGGGTTGCGTTTTTACACTTTGGAGTCAACCCTAAAAAATCGCTAAATTCGCTATTTTTAGCTGTTTTCGTATCTTCCTATCGATCGACCGATAGAAAGTCTGTAGTCTGTTGGGTCTCTAAGTTGAGCCATGGGCAGTGTCCAAGGGGCTTGTTGAATTTAACAGTCTGGTACACTGTGCCTCTTGAATGATCACAGGGATAAGGAGTGAGTAGGTAGAGACAGGGTAACATGCATGCAGCAACATAATTTAGGTACCTATTTACATGCGGTAGTGTATACCTACCCGTAATTTTGTGACTTAAAACTATCTAGGACCGGAGATTATTATTGACCCAGAGCGTCTTGATCTAGTCCAGCTCTAGATTTGGATCACAGTGAAGTTAGTGAAGTAACACGGTTTATATTGCCCTGATGGTCGATTGGACCAACTGCTAATCTAATGCTGGACTGATTTAGACACTTACTGCTGCGCTGGATCAATTTAAAACACCATACCTACTGGGAAGAGTTAGTGTAATTTGTATTTTGCCTACCTAGTAAATATTTATGTAAGTCCATCGCTGTCCTATAACAAAATTACATCATTATAAAAAACATCTATTTTGCGTTACAAGTCTCCTATCGACCTAAAATGGGTTACGATACATTTTCCAGTCATACTTATTACCGTAGAAATATTAAACTGTATTGATAAGCGTTATCTTTACGGCAATTATACATGGTGAGGTAAAAACGCTGATATGGAAACTAAGTTATTATTCTACCAGTTGCAACAAAAGTTATAATTTACTTCAATATAATGAATTGAAGAATGCAACGCAAGTATTTAATCAATACTAAAAGTTAAACAATAATAATGCGGGCTGTTTCCAGCGATGTTTCCATTTCTGAGCCGTTGTTTGATGAATAAAAAAATGTTAACTGTAGTAACATAGTTTTAAATTTCAATTAAAACATGTCGAAGAGTGGATTGTGCTAGCGAAAGGCTCCGTTGTAGCCGGTGACCTGTATCTCGAGATCTGGGTCAAACAGCCCATCGCACATTGTCGAGTTTACGAACGCATCCGCCTGCCGCACTCACTACGATATTATGGACTGATTGATTTAGTTTACTGTCAATTATACTTATTAAGGAGGATAGGAAAGGGGTGTGTTAGTGTGTAGAGGGGGAAGAATTTAGGAAGATAGTTAAAAGGTGTTAAAAAGCAAACTCGTATGTTGTCAAAAGGAAACATTAGGTATGTGTTTTAATTCGGTAAATGAATTGCACTTTGAGGTACAACAGTTAAAGATTTAAGAGAAGACTTTTAAACTTTACTTCTTGTTGGCTTTCGCTCACGTATCCCACTTCTGCAAAGGTAGCAAAAAGCGTCATTCAGATTGCATGTTCAATAAATGAGGACACTGCACTTCCGGCATAAAGCTACGCTCCCACAAATTCATTGTCATAGCCCTGGACCTGTCTCAATGAATTAACAAGAATAGAACACAGAAGTATGAAGTGTACTGTGTCTATTAATTACCTGTACACATACTTGGCTCACCTCACGGCGCCTACCAGCTAGACATTTAAACAGATGGTATGCGACATAGTTGCCTTAGAATGGCTTAGAGACACACTGATCGATGGCGATCGACGGATTGTCCATACTATGATCAGTTTGGATCCAGTGCCTGCTAGACATCCCGTACAAATTTGGTTTTTTAATGAGCAAGGCGTGACGGACACTGTCGATCAGGGTGTGTCGTGCGTGCCCCTAAACGTATGCGACAAAGTGGCCTTCCTGATACCACCAGCGTAGTTTGATGTCTTTAATTAATAATTTATAATTCAGGAGTGCATAATAGAACGGCTATATAGTCACTTTAGTTCAGCCTTCTGACATCGGCACGTGTAGGAGATATAATATAGTACACACAAATGTAGGTTAGTACCTACTGTAAGTCGATAAGTAAGCACCTACCTTGAGAATAATAGTAAGATTGAAATTTGAAATTGCAAAAAAAAAAAATTGTCTTTGAGATTACGTACGAGAGCATCTCACGGGGTCAAAACAAAACATACATATCAAATACGCATTCTCGAAATACAATATGAGTCTCCTAATCTACCTTTTATTCATTTATTTATCTACTTTTAATTAATCATAATTAACTATTTACTATGTGGCCAGATTTGCTTTAATTAAGCCGCACAATTAATCATAAACGCTATAAGGAAACTTATTGCGCTTATGATAAAAAAAAACTAGAAGAAAATTTAATCTATGATCGCGTTTTTCGCGAATTCGTATAATGTGCTTTCTGTGTTTATTAATTGTGCGGTAGCATGTATGGCCTGGTTTTATTTTAGGTATACATAATATATCATTGCATGCTTTTGCAAATAACATAGACAGTACTTTATCAATTCGCTATCTCGAGGTCAGTTTTTCCACAGAAGTCGCACAAAACTGGTACAACGAATTATCTCATTTAACTTAATAAACAACATGGGCATTGGTAAATATTGTTAATAATACTTGTTATTTGCTTTATCGCTGATAAATCTTACATTTTATGCGTAAAACGATACATGTAGTACAAACACGAGACATTACGGATATTGTGATTGCGTGTTTGTTGGTACTACTTATTCTAATATTACCAATTTTATTATGCTAATATGGTATCTAGGTGTAGATATATTTAAATAAATTATATTAATACAGAAACACGATTCCCTCAAACAATGATCTAAATCTCGTAGAAAGAGATTTGATTTATCGAAATTAGTTTTTTTAAGCAATAATTTTTATGGAGGTTGCTATTTTATAAGGGTGAAATAAGGTTTGGAAGTTGAGAGTTTGATGCTAAACCCTTGCATTTGACCGATTTCTTTTTTTTCGCTAACATACTATTTATATATATAATGTTGTTCAATGGTTTTGTAGTATATTTTAATAAGTTCATAGTTCATAATATTGCGCATTAAAATAGTTTTAAATTTACCTATCTTGTTATTAGATTCGGAACCTTATCACCTTAAGATATAGTTTTTTTCAATGCATCATCAATTTGATCTATCAGAGCTTATTTAAGTAAATAAATAATAATCCCATCAAAACTCAAATTTTAGCTACATATCTAGTAGATATTAATAACACCTCATCGAAATATTTATAACAAGTTTTCCTCGTTTAAAAGAATTAGCAAATTTTTTCATAGCTTGATTGTTGAATGTCGATAACCTAACCGTCTTTACCTACCAAATGTCCATAAATGAATATATCTCGAGTTAAAAATAAAGTTAGATTTACTATGCGAGTTAAATCTCTATTGGCGAGGCAGTGAAGCCCATGTGTGTCGATTAGGTGCAGCTGACGCATACGGTCAGCTGCAATCAAGTACGCATCGACAGCGGGGCAAGGTTAATCCAATGTAAATAAAACATATTTTAGTTAAAACAACACTTTATCTTGTAAACTGTGCATTCAAACTATCTAAACTGAATAAATAAGGTTTTATAATCAAATAAACGGCATTGAAGCTTAATTTAATGCTCCAAAGCAGGGATGTTATGGATATGAAATTTCGGATACGGATTGGATACGGATATAAGATTTATTATTATACCGGATACGGATTTGGATGCGGATATTAATTTATTTCGGATTATCCGTTAGTTTCGGATAATTTCGGTTACGGATGTTAGATTCTAAGGATTTTTTAAAATGAAATACATATCTCTTATATATATAAAAGAAAGTCGTGTTAGTTACACCATTTATAGCTCAAGAACGGCTGAACCGATTTGGCTGATAATTGGTGGGGAGGTAGCTTAGAACCGGGCAAAGGACATAGGATACTTCTAAAATATTTAGAGGGCAAAATTTTATCGAGGGCGAAGCCGCGCGGGGCAGCTAGTAGATAATAAAATGGTTTTATTTATATGTCACCATTTGGTACGAATTACGGCCGGCCGATCAAAACAACTTGTAATAACGTATCTCAATTAGGCTCCGTCCCTATCCGATACTATCCGACTCTTTCATTTCGGTTACGGTTACGGATATTTTTTATATCGGACTAGCGACCCGCCCCGGCTTCGCACGGGTACAATGCTGATACTAAATACACTACAGAAAAACTGTGAACGTTGTATATAAAAACACAGCGGCCCGCTCCGGATTCGCACGGGTATATAATATATAGCCTATGTCACTCACTGAAAAAATGATTAAAATCGATCCAGTAGTTTGATTTATTCATTACTGCCCGTGGCCCGCACGCGTTAAATTTGGAGTAAAACAATTCCCCCTTTCTATGCATGTATTATACATAAAAACCTTCCTCTTGAATCACTCTATCTATTGGAAAAAACCGCATCAAAATCCGTTGCGTAGTTTTAAAGATTTAAGCGCACATAGGGACAGAAAAGGCGACTTTGTTTTATACTATGTAGTGATATCCGATAGTTTCGATTACGGTTACGGAGCTCCTTAACATCCCTGCTCCAAAGCTAATCTCAAGGGGAACGAGTAAGGTTTGATAAATAACTGCTACTTATTTTATCATTTACTCACTTATATATATACGCAAGTAGGTTACCTTCATGGCGTTTATTTATAGCTTTTGTTATGTACCAGCCGTTTTACATTACATTATGTCGATCTACTGATAATGTTATAATGGCAAAATGTAATTTAGAACTCTACTTATAAATGGAAATTTATAGGTTAAACTCGTTTAGTTAGCATTTGACCTCGTTATTTAAAATATTGGTGTTAATTTTTCACAGTTGTAAAATGACAATAACCGGCAAAAGAGAGATTGCTTGTGAGCATGTCGTAGATCCTCCCAAAAGGATCAATATGCAGGTATGCTGTTTTGACATCGCTTTTTCAGAGTTTACCGCGGATGCACTATATTGTTTTTGGTTTTATTTATATTATCACTTTATGGTTTTAATCTAGGATAGGTACCTCATGCAGCTCCATTCTACAGTAAGTTTGTACCAATATTTATTTATTTCTTCATTCATTTTAAAATTAACCGTAATCACTGCTACTACGAAGTCTACGGAGCAAAACCGGCTGAAGCCAATAGAGCTATATTTGCACATTATTTCGTATTGTTTTATTAAATGCAAATGACGTGACGATGTTATAACTAACCAAACAACACTTTAACTTAACCTGCATTTAAGAAGAGCTCTATATTTGGTTATATACAAACTGCATGTTCACATCCAAAAAGTTTTTTTAACTTTTATAACTGCCATCTTTCTTGGTCCACCTTAGGTAGGTTAGATAGGATAGTTCTTCGGTTGTGATAAGATCAAAATAGATATAAAAAAAAACTTATTAAAACATTTACATCCATTTTAAATACATTTTAGCAAATTTTTAGGGACAGTACAAGCTACGCTACTACAAGTATATACTTTATTTGTTTCTAGTTTATACCTGGGTCAAATACCATTAGCATTACTTGCTAATTACTTAGATACTACGAGCCACTTCAAAGGAACAATATAACCTCGATATTGCAAATCGCAATGCTTATGTTAAGACTGCTATTTATTTAGTAATTATCTACAAAATTAAGTTCCTAAGAACCGACTATCTGAGAACGGATTTACGGTACATTATTTATTATTTAGAATTTATAGAATTCAAACAATATCTTAACAATGTAAACAAGTCTAATTATCTACTCTCAGGCTTTAAATTTCCCCCAAAACTAAACTGCAAACAGAAAATTAGTTGCACGACCATTAAAACATCGTCGCGTAATAAATCACGTCGTGGAGTAGACCTTCGTCTGGTTGATATCAGATATTGTAGTGTAATGTTCATTACAACTGTCTAAATAATCTAAATATAATTCGTATTACAATAGCCGGTGTCTTGGTCAAGGAAGACTCAAGATCGCTCGTGACGTGAGACGCGGTCACGCGCGTGTATCGTACGTATATTTTTAGCAAGCCGAGCTGACTGAGTCTCTCCCTTCGACCAATGAACTTCAAAGTCAAACTGAAGTTCAAAGCATAACACTGCAAAAAGATCGCTTATTGACTTATTTTTAGAGTTTACTTTCCGTGAACATGATGCACTCAGTGAACAGCGAAAGTAGGGTGGAACTTATTAAAAGTGACGGGGTAAGGCTAAGCAAAATTTTCTTTTACTCTCTCACGGTAGATGGATATAAGTAGGTACAGGTACAGACCTATATATAATAATATATACCCTGACCCCTATTCAGTACACTGCATTTTGGAAAGAAGTAAAGCTCCGTTAACGATGTAATAAAGCACGGCATAAGAGAAAATTAGGTACTAATGAGAAACACGCTAAGAAAATGATGTTTTTATAAATGTTGTTTGGTGTATAATCTAGGTTGGTGTACAACATAGTTTCAAGATATTAACGTAAAATTTTAGTTTTAATTAAAATATTATAATTGAGTTGTGATTGTAGTATAGCATTGGATTTCTTTAACATACTGCATTTTTTATCAAAAGCCGTATTTAGGTAGACCGTAGAGTAGAACCATAGTAAAATTTATTTTACTATGGTAGAACGGTCGAAAGTGTAAAATTAATTAAGGTTTGAGATAATTTATTTCCATAAGAATAAAATTCACTTACATGGAAACGTAAACATTGTAGTAAGTAAACTATATGTACACATTGTTCGGCGCACAGCAAAATTCAAAACAATAAATATTATCCACTTATTGCACTTTTAACACTAATGAAACACTAGAAATCAACTGATTACAATGCCTTATCAATAAATCAAACCATTTTCATAAAGGTAGGTTTTCTATAAAAAGTTATGGATCAAAGTACCCACACAAAGTACGTTCCGTAACTGAGCGTACCTTACACAGAATAAGCTTGACTAGAACCGGCCTGTTGTTATGAGCAGGGAATGTTAGTTTTAATATAAAATTTCAAATATTTTTTAAAAGATGTTATAGTTTTAGCTTCTTTTAGGCTTTTTGGCAATTTATTATATAATTTAGCTCCTTCATACATTATATTTCTTTTTCCATAGTCTGTGCGAGGTTTGCGTAATTGTATATCATTTGTACTTCTTAGTCGCATTTTTTGTACATCTTGTTTTTTTGTGAAAGTTATTTGTGTGTGCATATCTTTTTGTAATATTTTACGTATTAATATACAAGTATTATAAATATATGTTTGGTATATGCTCATTATTTTTGTTTCTTTATATATTTTTTGTGTAGATGTGCTATAATCGTAATTAAAGAGTGTTTTGATTAGTTTATTCTGTGCTCTTTGTAGTGGCTGAAGGTTTGCTTTTGCAGCTGTACCCCAGATTTGTATCAAATAATCTATGTGTGGTTTTATGAGTGTGTTATATATACTGAATTTTATTACTCGCAATATCAACATATTTATGGCATATTTCATAATTAATGATAATAAGAATTCATTAATATTTCATAATAATAAGAATTGACTTAAATGACCTTAGCTAGTTAGCAGAAAACAAACGTCAGATTTTTACAAAACTTTGTGGTTTTGTATTTTATAGGGATTTCCCCAGAGAATTTCCAATAAATATTACCAATGCAAATAATATTACGGCCAAGGATTATGTATTGAGAAAATGACGTAAGGAACTCTTTCTCTATAAATTACAAAAACAGTGAACGGGATGAAAGAAAAATAACAAATTGAACATTGTGCTTGAAAACGTGTTTTTTGCGCCAATGTGTAAGAAAGAACGAATATAAATTTAAAAAAAAATCATTCTGTATAAAACAAAGGTTGCAAACAAGTTTAAAAAAGAAAACCGCCTCAATTATATAACCGCCGAGACCGTATGACGGAGTGGGTAGTGCACCTGCCTACGACGCTGGATTTCCGCTCAAGACAAATCTTCGTGTGCATGAACATGGAGATTTGTCTTAGTCTGGGTGTTTCTATATATATTGTAATTAGTATGTATTTATAAAAAAAGTATATAATATGTATTAGTATTAGTTATTCTAGACTCATATTACAAGCTCTGCTTAGTTTGGGAATAGAGGGTTGTGTGTATGTTGTGTGATATACAGAGATGTGACTTATCTAAGATACAAGTATCTGAAATACAGATACAAGATACGTATTTCCATCTTGTATCTAAAATACTTTTCCAAAAATCATTTTGTATCTTGTATTTAAATACATTTTGTTAGGTATCTTAGTATTTTACAAATACTTTTTCTGACAAAATACTTTTAGGAATAAGTTACCAAAATTTTTTATGAAATATAACACCTGTTTGCCGAGCTCTGCCCCTGTGGAGCGACTCTTTTCTTTTGGATTCTTAGGCCACATAGAAGAAAAATGAGTGATCAAATGTTTGAAGAACTAGTTTTACTTAAGTCTATTTAAAATACTTTAGTAAAAGTAGTTCTTCAAACATTTCTTTTACATGAAAATAATATAGGAGTCATGTATGTCATCATGTCTTATATCTCTGTTCTCATATATTATGCCAATAATGACAGAAATAGAAAGGTTTTGTTCCGGTTTCAAGTGAGGACATGTATCCACTTATATGTCTGTATCTCTTGCTCTCATACGTGCCTTATGCAGGGGGACATGTGCGTTCTCGGTCACTCGCAATAATGTTGTCAACAGACAACCTTAGAGAACTGACCATCTTTCTATTTCTGACATGTTATTGTTGATTATGCCTCATGACTTATGTCTCTTATCTCATGTTGTATCATGTCATGCCTTTTTGTATTATTGTCTTAGAAAAACTTCAGGGTGTTTAGAAAAAAATAAGTAACCTGATGGCCAACCAAGTAAATTGATAGCTTTTGATTGGTTAATTATTTTCCTTAAAAATATAATATTTTGTCTTGTCACATTTCAGCGATTAACACAATATATTCGTAAATAAATAATATTAATGTTTATTAAGATTATGTCAAAAATAATCTTAAATTCAATAGAACAAAATGTTGTTTTCTTACAAAAGTATTTTCATCTTGAAAAGTATTTAGAAGATACGTATCTTGTATCTAGTATTTCAAATACCATTCTCGAAAGTATTTTGTATCTGGTATCTGAAATACTTAAATTTCAAAGTATCTTGGATTTAGTATTTCAGATACTTTTTAGAGGGTATTTTGTACATCTCTGGGATATATTGATATAAGTAATTTAGAAATTGATGAAGTTACATGAGTATCTTAGCCACGGTAGTAAACAGCTAAGCTTTAACAGTTAACAGTAATATAGATAAAAACCTACTTATTTAATAACGTAATGCATAAGTAGACTAAGCGTTGGATCCTGAACCTTATCATATTGGAATCTATTACCTTATCAATCAATGCGTGCTCAATCATAAAGCTTAGCAAACCTGCTCAATGCCCACCAATAATAGTTCAACTGCCAACAGGATCTGACATGGCCAAATTCAAAAAGATTAAGTACATAGCAAATTGTGTTGTTACTATTGAGCGCTTTAAAAGCGGCAACAAAAACTGCACTCAATGTTACCGATGCCAGAATTTTGGACATGCCTCTCGGAATTGCAATAGACCTGCAAGATGCGTCAAATGCTCGTTGGCTCATCCCACCCGTGATTGTCCAGATAAAGGTTTTTCAAAAACTGTACGTTGCTGCAACTGTGAGGAAGACCATCCAGCCAATTACTCCCAGTGCAAAGAGCGATTAAAATACTTGGAACGCATCAGAACCAAACGAGAATCGATTCGTAGCAACATTACGAACACAAAAACCTACGCAAAACCGCCTCACATGGCCAGCATGAACAAAACATTTGCTCAGGCGCTAATCACGCAGACCCTCCAAGACAAGATACCAAAACCTCCTGTACAGCCGTTTCCTCCAACTAGGATACCAAAGACAGCAAACCCATGGTCTGAAGACTCTGTCGAAACTCCTCGTGATGCAGTGACGGAAGAAATGATACTGATATTATCTACTATCAAGACCCTCAAGCAGGATTTTACTAAATGCGAGACTTTTATGGACAAAGTTATTTTAATTCTGACTCATGTTGGTAATCATTTTTAATTTCTACGATCTACGCATACTCTATTGGAATGCCGATGGCATACACAAAAAACAACAGGAATTGAAGTCGTTAGCGGTAGGTGAGCTTGACGTCGACATCATTGCACTCAATGAAACAAGACTGACCAAGCGTCTTTCTCTTAAAATTCCTGGATTTAGCTGCTATAGAACTGATGGGCGAGCAGATGGCTCTGGTCAGGGTGTTGCTATTCTAGTCAGAGATGATTTAGACCATAATATTATCGTTACCCCGCCGATACATAACCTAGAAGCCCTAGGAATATCCCTTAACCGGGCTTGTGGAAATATTAACATCTTCTCGGTGTACCAATCGCCCAACATGACGCTGCTTATTAGCGATATAAGTGCCCTCATGTCTACAGGTAGCAAGGTACTAATGATGGGTGACCTTAATGCTAGACATCCCTATTGGTCACCGGGTTTCGTTAACGGCCACGGTAAGTCACTTTACGAACTAATGCTATACGATGAAATTACCATCCATAGTCCTAGCGAACCCACTCTTGTTCACTACAACGGTGAGAGCAGGCCCTCAAACCCAGACTTGCTAATATCCAAGAACTTACATACTGTTGACTTGATACATACTGTATATGCTCTCTCATCCAATCATTTACCCGTTTTTGTCCGCCTGGCTATCAAGACGCATCGCAAACCCATACGCAAATTGAACTATGCAAAGGCTGATTGGAATGGTTACCGTCAGTATCTTAATGGCAATATTTCTTTGAATAACCAGACTTATAAATCCGAAGACGATATAGACTTGGCCATTTCACTCCTCCAAAGCTCCATGATCTCAGCTAGGGATACCTATATTCCAATCACTACCCTTAAGCCTTGGGAATCATCATTACCTAGATGCATTAAAAGAAAAATCAGAGATAAAAACTATTTGCGACGCATTTCAGCAAAAGAAACAAATAGCATCACCCGAAAAATTTTAAACCTTCAAGTCAAACATTTGCAAAGTAACATTAACAATGCGCTTAAAGCCCACCGCGATGAGCTCTGGAATCGTAAGTTACAAAAAGTAGACAATCCATGTGCAGACCTCTGGCGCATTGCTAAAAGTCTTAAATCGACACCTTCTTCTCTAAAATCCCCACTCAAAGCTAAGGATGGCACTGTAAGTTCCAACCCCAAGGACCAATGTGCAATCTTGGCAGGCAGCTTTGCTGAAAACATGCTCCTTACTCACGATTGGGTCAGTGATGAACTGTGCAATGTAAACACGTCTTTGCTTATGTTAAATAATCCACACTACGATGACAATTGTGTCCGATTGGTTAGGCCAATTGAAATAGTCAAATGCATAACAGGTCTAAAGATGGGTAAAGCAGCTGGTCCAGACGGCATATCGAACCAACTTATAAAACGTTTGCCTCGTAAATGCATTGTTTTGTTAACTAAAGTTTTCAACGCTTGTATACTAGCTAACTACTTTCCAAATGCTTGGAAAGTAGCGAAAGTAATAGCCATCCACAAGCCTGGCAAGGACCCCTCAGATCCCGCTGGATATCGTCCCATTAGCCTCCTCCCGTGTTTAGGCAAGCTCCTTGAAAAAATCTTGTACCGCCGCCTAAACCAGACAACAGCAAATTTACTAATCAACGAACAGTTTGGCTTTCGAGCTGGACATTCTACCACTCAGCAGCTGGCTAGGGTGGCTGAAGCTGTGTCTTATAATTTGAATTTGAACAAATCCACTGGCATGTTCTTATTAGATATTGAAAAAGCCTTCGATACTGTCTGGCATGAAGCCCTTATTCATAAGATGGTCTCGCTAGGTGTCCCATTACCACTTATTAAAATGATAAGATCCTATCTGGATAATAGGTCATTTAAGGTTTTTGTTAATAATTCAAGCTCGGGCCCACGATTGGTCTCTGCTGGCGTGCCTCAGGGATCAATCCTTGGTCCCCAGCTCTTCTTACTATATTTAAATGACATTCCAATCCAACCCCACACTAGTCTTGCCTGTTTCGCGGACGATACTGCATCATTTACATCTTCACCAGATATAGACCTAATAATTGATCGACTTAATCTATCCATTGAACTTTTGGTAACCTATTTTAGGAAATGGAAATTTAAAATTAATGCTGCAAAGACCGAAGCAATTATGTTTACGAGGCAACGATCATTCCCAAAGCGAAGTCTTCAAATTGACAGACATATCATCCCTTGGAGCCGTTCCGTAAAATATCTCGGCATTATGCTTGACAATAAGCTCAACTGGAGTGATAACACAACTCAACTTAAACTTAAAAGCACTAAAGCTCTCAATGCCCTTAGTCCCATACTTAATAGAGGATCCTGCCTAAGTAGTATCACCAAGTTGAATATTTATCGCACTCTAATACGCCCTTGCCTAACTTACGCTTGTCCAGTATGGAGTAGCACATGCCCTACTAACATAAATAGTCTCCAAGTTGTTCAAAACAAGTCCCTTAAATATGCATTTAACACCCCTTTTCGAACCAATCTAACAAAATTACATATTCAAATTAAATTACCAACCTTAAAAGAATTTATCTATAAAATATCTAAAAAATTTTATCTCATTACCAATAAATTAAGTAAAAATAAATACATTAATAACATAGGTAAAACCCGTAAGAAAAATCTACAGTTTATCGACAAATACAATCGATATAAGTTACCTCACCACTTGTTCATTGAGTGCGATGAATAGTCACGTACAGTGGCCCGCGCGCGCAGGAGCATGCCCTCAGCGGAACGGTGCGCACGGTTGTCGGTCTTATTATTATCTCGGGATATAGACTAGTATGGCCGTGCTCACTGTACGCGCGGTGGCTATGTACCTGTCGTCAAGCTTGTTGTCTGCTAATGACCGATCTTTTGTTCCTGTTGCTAATGAGTTTATTATTTTACTGCCCACAAACGATTATCGTTTTGTTTTAATACCTACTTTTTAAATGTGTTATTAAATGTTTGTCTTAATATTTACGCTCGCATTTACTTGCTATTTATGTTTTGTATCTACTTAGGTATGCAAATAAATGTAATGCTTTACTAAAGCTTGCATGAAATATGTACAATGTTCTCACAATATTTTTATAATGTATGTAATGTGTTATGTTTATGTCTAAAAATTCGGAAAAAAGCGCACTAGCTTTGTGTAATGTAATCAACTTTATAATTTGTTAACTTCTAGGATTAATTTACACTAGATTTGTTACGTTTGATGTTTATTTTTATGCAATAAAGATCTTTAAAAACTCAAAACTCAAACTCATATCATTCTTCTGGATTCATGGTAAATATTTGGCAATTTCACTAAATATAAAATTATTATGATTAATGATTTTGCGGATTGAACGTTTTAGGTACCCTAATTTGACTATAAGTCAACTATACTACTACAAAGAGGGCATTATTACAGCCAATCTGTGTATACATCCAGCATCTGTGTGGTGAACTTGTAACTCAGAGCAAGATACAGTTGGCGAGCAAATACTTTAATTAAATATTTATAACATTCTCATATCTATTTTTTTGCTTGGCACATGTTTCTTTTCCTATACTCGACAACCCAGTAAAATATTTACGATTTTTCACCCTATACTAGGTGTAAATAACATCGTGACAAAGCCGCCTACCACTCGATTCAGTACTTAATTTCTGAGACCATGCAGGTGCAAAAAGAACCGGCAAATTGAAGATTTTTGCGATTTTTGCCGACCTTTGGGACTTTCCCCTGAAATTTTGCATATTTGTCGTATGTAAAATCAAAATATTTGCTCGCAGCTTCAAAATGATGGTTTTATCACTGAAAAGTGTTTTCGCAAGCTTATGCTTATTTCGCAAGTGTAATTTTTGCCAAGATCGATTTTCTGATAAAAATGTTTGCATCTAGGGTCTTCGTCACGATGTCCTTTACACCTAGGATAATCTATTTTCGTCGACATATAAAGGGCAAAGCCTCGAGTGGAAGTAATTCGGATATAATTTTAGCATTCAGTATTCACAGACTTTTTACTACCTTTCTATCTATCTCATCTACGTCTTTCCTTAAATCATCTCATCTCATCACCATGTTTTTTCCACGGGTGCGTGGCGGACTTACAACGTCTCCATTTTGTTATTTCCAACAGGTAACATTATTACTACAGCTTGACAAAATAATCAAGTAATATGTTTAGAACATTGTCAAAGTAATGACGTTTAATTATTAACCTGAACAAGGCTTGGCTTCATGACTTCTTACTTAAGGATTTCAAAGATTTTAAATTGAGTTCCACTGATTGATTGATTAGTAATTTTTTTGCCATATGAACGGTACAGTGTAACCCCTATTATTTTCTACTATTTTTTAACAAACTGATACCTATAGTTTCGGAAAAGTATGTAGGTTACCCTGTATTATATACCTGTCAATATTTTAACAAAGTTTTAAATATTTGTGGAAAACGAAAGTCATTCTCTTCCCAATTTTTCCGACACTGGCGCCACTTTCGCGGTTTTTCTGATAGGTTCATGCATTGGTTCATGCATTGATCCTAACTAATATTATAAATGCGAAAGTAACTCTGTCTGTCTGTCTGTCTGTCTGTTACGCTTTCCCGCTTAAACCTCGCAACCGATTTTGATGAAATTTGGTACAGACAATCTTTAGACCCTGAGACAGAACATAGGCTACTTTTTAAAAAAAAAAAAAGGGATGAAGGGGTTGAAATAGAGGTTGAAAGTTTGTATGGGATTTCTTAATTTTAAAAGATAAAACCATGAAACTTTATATTTAGTTAAGTACGCATTAAAATATGAGCGTATATAATTTTTTTATTGATGTACCTACCACACAGATGAAATCGCGGGAGATAGTTTGTTTGTTTGAAAGCGCTAAGTTTAAAAACAACTGGGTGAATTTTGATATTTAACATTACGCTAAACTCTACGGGCTGTCTCGGACGCACGTGTCGCAATTTCTATTATTTCGAAATTTGAAGTAGTTTTGAAGTAGGTACATGAGTTGTTCCTATTTGTCTGTTTTGATTTGTTTGAATATTATTTTCCTTGCGTTTTTGTCGGTTTTGGTCGGTTTGGTAATAGATAGGTAAGTAAGTGCAAGAGTTGTACCTACTATTGTTATATTGACATTGTTACCTTTAGCATTTTTTGTTCATAAAACGACATCCACGCGGACGAAGTCGCGGGTAACAGCTAGTATAATATAAATGTCATTGGGTTCATGCCATTTATTTAAAAGAAAGTGCTCCAACAGGTAGCCACATCAATTATTTTTATTGTTTTGGCACAGTTTACTGTTTCCTTTGTTCATTCAATGGTGATACGTGTATTTGTTTTGGTTAACCGATATCGCCAAGTTTTAGAAATAATTTTATGTAATCACAACATAATATGTTGGGAAACTGTTGGAATTAATAATAATTGTGGCCAATGACGCTAAATTGTACATTAAAAATAAAATATCAACAGGCAAACTTACGGTGTTTTTGCTTATTGCATAAAGAGGTGGCATAGCATTATAAAATTTATACGTATTTGTTTAGTTAACTTGGCCGTTTTAATGAAATATTTGAGCATCGTAAAGTTGAAAGAAGGCTTTTAAACGAAATGGCATGTATTATACAAATAAGCGTACTACAACACCTTGAAGTAAGTAGTCTCCGGTAAATATATGATGATTATACATACGTACGTGCTACATGTAATATACCTTGCCTGATTTACATAATGCTAATAGTGCTGGACTGCTAAAAAGTATAGTAAAAAAGTGTTAAGTCTTACTTTGCATGTTTTAGTTTTCAATGAGGTCTTTTAAAAATGTAATAATGTTATAACCTGTACAGTTGCCTATTGTAGAGTCAAATCTACTACTAGTACAATTATAATGATGGCTCTTCGATAAGAATAATCGACAAAATCAAAAAATAAATAAAGAAAAGATAAAGAATGTTTCCTTCATATTTTCATGTTTCACCAAGAAAAAAAGAAGAATTTTATTGCATTTACTTCTTGCGGATGTCGCAAAAATTTACGCGCGTTCGGCTTTGACAGCAAGCGCGGTTACTTACAACTAAAAGATTCAGTTCGTATTCCAATTCCTCCACGGACCTCCGCCTGTTTTATTTATTTACAACTTGAATAAATGAATATTATATGAAAAATATGTAAACTTGTTGGTTAGTACAATATTACAGGGTGAGGTATCTTTATTGTTTTAGAAAGAAATTGGAGACAGGTCTTATTACAGATAGAGCTTTTAGATAGAAATTAAGGTGTAAGGAGTAAGGAAGGTGTTTGCTGGAGTATGAGACTGCAAGACGGAGTTTGCCAGTAGAGTAGTTCATTTGCGCGTTCAGCATAAGTGCCAGCAGGATAAAGTGCTTAATCTTTGAATAGGTACTTGGAGGTTCACAAGCGTTATCAATTGCTGAATCGAGAATATTTATACTAAGTGATGTGCAGATCTAGTAAGATAAAGCTTGATTGCTATTGCACTTTATACCCATTGATAAGGAAAAGTGGATTGGAGGGAAATATTTGTTCATGAATCCAGGTGCAAGGGTGAAACTACGGGGAGAGGATTAAGAATAGTCGAAATCTACTACAAAAAGCATTGTAGGATCGTGAGTTTAATTATTTCAATTTTGAATACACACAATCGTAGCAAGGGGGTTATTTTGCGATACGAAGTGCAACTTAGTTTCTACTAACAAATACTAATATTGCAAGTGTAAGTGCCTAGCTTCTTTTTGATAGGAGCTTCTACATTATTAAGGATAGAGCCAGAGTGGCAATAGGCTGGTATCTGAGGAGTAAATATACGATAAAATAAAATAAGCTTTATAAACTAAGCGCTGATAATATCAGAAACTTACCAAGTAGAGCTTGAAAAAGACGAGATTTAAATATCCTAATGACCCTCTCGATGGCGAGTCGTAGCTCTCGGTCTTGCGGCTTCACCAATTTGCTGTGGTAGTCTTCCAGCAGTTCTAATGCTCGGTGGGCCTCTGTCACAGCAACGTAAACAATCAGTACATGTCACACATACTTCTTCTGTACAAATAGAAACAACTAGGTCATGTTTACTTCTTCATTTCGTCATTTCATTCCTGTCACTCTTAGTAACAGTTCATATACCTGCTTGGTATAGATAGATGCTATAAGGTAAAATGCTGACATCAATACTGTAACCTAGTCTATTGGATCTATAGCGCAACGCTGGCACCAAACTTCATCCGTATTTGTTATACATTTAAAGCTAGATGAAGTGGATAGAACTGGAAGATACCTACGAACACTCGACCCGACCTACTTTATTAAAACGTACAATACTTTTATGAGATACATAGTAATCTAAAGCAATAAAACAAAACAGCGCAAGATTTATAGTTTAATATGGGTCAAAAAACAATATGTGGCATGCAGCTTTTGTGTAGTATGTGGAGCGCAAAATGTGGGTGCCTGGCAACCCTCTAATATCGACACGAATAACAGAAGGGTGCTGTGGCGAACTGGCAAACGATGCCTGCCCTTTGTGCAAATTAAATAAAAAGTCAATGACAGCACGAACGGAACACAATCACTATAGACAATAAACGTCGATATCGGCATATCGAAATTCACCTTGCTTACGAACTGGCATCACGACACCACCCCCTCACGATGTTTTAGAAACTAATACACTTGAGACAAAATAAAACGGAAATGATATTTCACAGCGACGGAACGACGACACTGATCATTTTATACGATTTTAATCACAGCTAAGATGATTTTCGAACGGCACATATTGTCGCACAACGAAAACATTTAGAAGATAAGGTAGGTACAGAGCGAAGCGCGGTAGTGGTGCCGCTTATGAGGGCCATCGAATACTGCGCCCGATGGGATTGGTCGATTTTCACAGTGACGTCAGGGGGTGGCAGCATAGACAATGGAAAACGTAGACTAGGGGTTGGAAAAATGAGTTAGGGATGCCGCGTTGCACGTTTAGTCTACTTTCAACCCAACAAATTTAATGATTATGGTAACATTTTAATCCAAATATTTACTTATTATTTATTGTAAGTATTGTATTTGTTCGTAAAAAAATGGTGGGTAGATAATCAAATTATTGATATTTGATATTCCTTACTAGCGTAGTATTTACCGAGTTTAATTTAGATAAGGTATGTTGACAAATCTATATCTAATGATTCAAGATCATATTGTGCGTAGCAGTGCGTTGAATCACATCATTCTATGTATATATAATATAATAATAATAAAGTTGTATTATTTTAAACTTTTACAACATACTCATTAAACCTATTTATATTTTGTTCATATTAAAGTTATTATTTGCCTTTAAATTAGGTATAGGTACCCTCTACATAACTAGGGACATACCCAACTACCTAGGTTTTTAGGAAGAAGGTAGAAATCATTAGACATTTTCTTAATAGGTCACATTTTCTAGATATTTATGTAATGGTAGGTATGGTAGGTATACACGGTATGTTGTTATACCAAACGTCAAACTTCTTAGCGGCTCGCGAGAGCGAGAGCGAGATATGTAAGGCGTGAACCCTACACGAGTGACAGAGACGGTGTATTTACGACCCGCCACGTTCTTTGATTTTACATAAAACTCTTTAATAAAGGTCATAAACTTAACATAGGTACATTAATATATATTATTTCAATAGGTATGTATTAAAGATGGGTCGACTATGGGCTATATTATAACCGACTAGTATGCGGTCGGACGGACAGCTACAAAAGCCGGGCTGATTATTCAATCCGATCTGCCGAGCTTTTTCCCAATTTTCTTTTTTTTAAAAAGCTTACTAGTAATTTGCAAATACAAATTACTAGTATTCTTGTTAACCCCCTCCAGCTAAGCTTAATTCGCTTGTGTTAGGAGGAAGTTCACGTCCGTGGTGTAATGGCCAGGATTCAAACCCACGACCTCTCGATCGTAAGACCGATGCCTTATCCATTGCGCCACGGCCGCTTGTACATTTGTCATCTTGTACATTGTTGTCAGCATCTGTTTAGCGGATTTAGCAGAATATCATAGTATTTTACGTGTAGCGACTGCTGTAACACCTCCACAACCCAGTACGAGGTAATACAATACTCATTGTTAGACTAGTTGTCAGACTGCCTGGACCCTGACTACCCGTTACGACTGCCTTAGATTTTAACACGCTTATATTAGCTTCACCTGTATGTATGTATGTATGTATGTATGTATGTAACCGACTCCTTTGGACTCGATTTTGACCCACTTTAAACGGACAGATTTCATTCAAATTTTGCACACCTGTCAAAGATGCAATAATTCGATAAAAAAAATTAAAAAAAAAAAACGCTCTTATATAAACCAAACTAAAAAGTAGAAAATAAATAATAGTTAAAAAAAACTAAAAAACACGCTAAGTACTTCTAACTAAAAAGTGAAAAATAATTCCTAATATAAGCTGAAAAAAGCGTGGGTTGCTCGATAGACGAAAAATATGGCGCAAAGTGCCCCACGGTTTTTTCAGCTTATAATGGGTTTTTTTTTTCACTTTTTAGTTAGAAGTACTTTTAAAGCGTGTTTTTTAGTTATTTTAAAACTATTATTTATTTAGATAGCAACCGGGACCGACGACTTATCGCGCTTTCCGAGGCACGGTGGAAAACTCGTTATTTTAAGATGGTCACCCATCCACGCCCAACCGCGGTAAGCGTTGCTTAACTTTCAAGATCGATTGGTACGCGCAGCTTTGACTTAGCCACGAGCTCTTCGGCCAGGCCGATCATTTTAGGTAAATAAAATCCATTTAAGCACCGTTGTATTTGATTGTGATGTTCGTCGCACCACCACATACTTACAGTATATTTCAAAGCGGCACAAGTTATGTAGAACTTCTTATACCATTATTGCCAATTATAGTAAAGCCTAGTCAGCACATCTCTAGTAGGTAAATGTCTACCAAGTTGATTGATAAATATCTGGCGCTACCGCAGCAGTCTTCTTTCTTGGCAACGATGGTTTCTCTGAGGAACTCTACATTACATGGCTCTACAACTGCCTGACTCTCCTGAATAGGATACATAAATCAAGGCCTTAAAGCTAAAATATATTTTACGCCAAACCACAAAATGCTGAACAAACTCGTACATTATTTTAATTAATTTCTTAAAACTGGTTTATTATGAGCTCATCATTGTTATGACCAATAGTTATATTTTACTTTAAAATTCACAAAATCGCGTATAGATATTATGCGTCTTCGCCCTGATACGCCGTCATCGGTGTTGATTAAGTTTGACGACAATTTAATTTTTATTGAAACCACTTCAAATTTTACTACACTCATCTCGGATACGTACGATATGATGGCCTGCTGTGTTGCATCCTACATCTGAACTGCCTTACTGCTTAGTCCACAAAATAATTTACTGTTTATGGGCACTGATCGACCGACCTAATCTTAATTTATATTTTTTTTAGAACAAGGGATTGAGCTAACCCTCAATGAACCCTCTCGCAGTAGATTCTCTTGGCACACTAGTTTTTTTAAAGTTAGCTGCCTTAATGAGGATTATAAATAATTGTAATATGTGTTAATTATTAAATACAAATCATTTAAATAAAAATACATTTTTATTTATTTATTTATTTAACTTCTCGCACAGATACATGTGACGAAGGCGGACTTAATGCCAAAGGAATTTTCTACAGTCAACCTTAAGGTGGTGCAGAGATATGTTCGGGTAGGTGCATAAAGTATCCACTATTCAAATTATTTTTAAATAAAACTCACTCAAAACTACAAATTAAAAGAAAAAATACTAAAATGCATAAATATTAAAATTAATATTATTTTATGTCGTTGTTGTGTTTCTAATTACATCCTTTTTTTATGTGTGAAAATGCTTTTTGTATACCTTTAAGTAGCTCTCCGGAGAAGCCAGCCTGCGGACTAAAATTACCACAATACCCTTCTCCCGCATAATGGCAGGAACGTGGGAACGCTTGCGCACACTGCCACGAACCCGCCGCGGACGGTCACTGCTGACCCAGTTTCCGGCTCACTGAGACATACAGTGACCCGTGATTAACGCAGGGATCATGCAATGGTAATGAATGAGAAACGAGACAGATTGGTGGTCCGGCCGCTTAACACACATCATCATATTTGTATATACCGACAGCCCTCTTCCTCTGCGGCCCCGCCACACCGCAGTACTAATGGCTGCGGCCCCACCGAGACCGCAGAAGGCAGGGAGAACGGCGCACCGTGATTCCAGCACTCCTCTCCCACCGCGGCCCAGCATCTCCCCGGTCGCAATGTCACCCAAGTACAACATTACAGCCCGGCTTGATTGCGGTGCCCCCCCACGGAAGACACCGCAACCTGTAAGCCGCTCCCACAAGAGTTTTCCCTTAAAAGCCCGAGGAGTAGCTCCTCCTTGAAGTCCACTTAGCTTCGCCGTGGATGACCATGCCTACTAAGCTACACTACTAAGACAACGTGGGTTATATCTACATCATAATTCATCTTTGTTACATTATAATCTCTTACCCCAAGTGGCAAAACACCGTAAGTCGAAATTTTACCCAAGAATTTTCGACTTACTGCGTTCTTTTTGTTACTGCGGTCGGAAGTCAGAAACTTATTTTTTTTTCAACGTGCATTAGATGTCTAAAAAACATTATACTTACTATAAAATATTATTTATTAATTTATAACAAAGACGATAGTATGTGAAATTTATTGAGAAACGTGCGCGATAAGCTACGTTTTGTTGTTGCTAGTAGCGCCATCTATTTATTACATTATATGTTTTATTTCAATTTATTAGTCGAACATTTGATTTTATTAGTTCCTTCTAACCACTGTTTGACTTAAAAAAGAGTTTATCTTTGGGATTAATAAGATTGTTGAAAAGAAATTTAATATGTTTTCTAACTTTAACGTAGAACAAAACGTATGCTTAACGAATTTTTGACAAATTGTCTGACCTTGAGCGCCCTGCGCAACATTCGTTCGTGAATCCAACCGAGCAAGATTATTGTTCTGTCGAGCCAGTGTCGTTATATCTATCTACTGTGTGTACGTAGATATTTATTAGATAAGTAGTAGTGTAGTTCAAAATCTGTGAGTGCGGGGCGCGAAGATGCCTCTATTTGGTAAAAAAGATTTCGGACGAAAGTCCAAAAAAGATGGTAGAGAATCTGAAAAACCACCATCAATCGAAGATAAGTACACTGTTAAAGATTTGCTGGGGACAGGAGCATTTTCTGAGGTACGTTTGATAGAGAGCAAAGAAAACGGGCAGATGTACGCATGTAAAATTATCGACAAGAAGGCCCTTAAAGGTAAAGAAGACTCTTTAGAAAATGAAATTCGTGTCTTGAAACGATTTAGCGAACAAGCAAAAGTCGAGGGTGGCGAAAAGAAGATGTTTTCTCACCCGAACATTGTTCAGCTGCTCGAGACATATGAGGACAAAAATAAAGTTTACCTCGTGATGGAACTGGTGACAGGCGGCGAACTGTTCGATAGAATAGTCGAAAAGGGTTCTTACACCGAAAAAGATGCGTCCAATCTAATAAGACAAGTGTTGGAAGCTGTTGATTACATGCACTCTCAAGGTGTAGTGCACAGAGATTTGAAACCAGAGAACTTGCTGTATTACAGTGCTGATGAGGACAGCAAGATCATGATTAGTGACTTTGGTTTGTCCAAGATTGAAGATTCTGGGATAATGGCTACAGCTTGTGGCACACCAGGTTATGTTGCACCTGAGGTATTGGCCCAGAAACCATATGGCAAGGCTGTTGATGTGTGGAGTATAGGTGTAATATCCTACATTCTGCTTTGTGGATATCCTCCATTCTACGATGAGAATGATGCCAACCTGTTTGCTCAGATCCTGAAAGGCGATTTTGAATTTGACTCACCTTATTGGGATGATATTAGTGATTCCGCAAAAGATTTCATTCGACATTTAATGTGTGTTGATGTGGACAAGAGATACACATGCAAGTAAGTTTCCAATTATTTTATTAACTTAACCACAAATATGTCATTATAATATAATTATTATAGGTGGCCTTGATGGTTTTATTATCTTAATTATGTATTTTAAAATCAAAATCATTTTATTCTCATCTTTATCATCCAATTTTAAGTACTTCTCAGCTATCTGTTTCTTGAACATGACCTCATTTAGTATTATTGGAATCAAATATGGACAATAATGTTCAATCAAATGTAAACCACTGCAAGTAAAGCAGTTCCTGTTTTCAAAATAAATATTGTTTGGCTAGGAGGTCGAATTGTGCCTGGTAGATGGTGATAGACTCAACCCCTATGCCACGGAATCAAAACATAATGGTTTAAATGTGGGTGTTGTACACCTCTGCCACACCCCTCTGGGTAATATAGGTGTGATGTTATGATATGGAAAAAGGAAGAATACGTTTTTTTTTAAATATTACATTTACTACCAATAGTTACAGCCAGGATAGTTTATGATTACTAAAAAATAGAGAAAACATGCTTATCCTACCAAAAACATTTTAATGTAAAGTTTTGCCTAGATGAGGCCATTGTATAGCCTTCAGTGGCAAAAAGTTATCAGATCTTATGTAGAGCCTAGCTTCTAACACTACATGCCCTTACTTTACAAGTCCTAACTTCACAATATCTACACCTTAGTCAAAATATGTTGCCTGGCCATTTTGTTACTACAAAAACTACTGTTACACAAGAGTGAAAATATTAATAAGTCATCTGTTAGGTATACACCCTAACAGATGAGTTATTAATATTTTCACCTTAATTACACTTGTGTAACAGTTTTAAAACAGCTAAGTCACATCTTTGGTGCCAAACAAGGAGAAGGTTCAGCTAATAGTAAACAGAGCACCATGTAACTGCTGTACCCTCCCTGCTGTATCCCTTATAATTATTTTATTTTGTGCAAGTTGAATATACTATCAGACAAATAGATTCATGATCTAACTTAATACTAATTTAGAGAATATTTCAAAACAACTAGAACTAAATTTGCTGTGGAAAGTAATGTATATAATAGTAGAATGTATCAAGTTTATACAAATTAATAGCTACCTTATTAATTATGTCAATTTCAAATGAATTTTTTATCAAATAGGTGGTGTATCAATTGGTCTTGTAGTACTTGCTGTTTTTCTATTATCAATTCTGTTAGTAGTCTACCCATAGTAACCTATAGTTTACTAAGTTAAGCCTTTAATACATTTAAATTCTAAAATTTGGTGGTAGAGATTTTTGAAAAATATAAAGAAACACAACTGTCTCACCTTTAACATGGTACATTCCAGGGTGTTGAAATTATGTTTTTTAATTCCTGACAATGGAGCTTTGGTTTAACTAACAAAAAAGGAGGTTCTCAATTCAAAGATATTTTTTTTTCTTGATGATCCTTGATGCAATGCAACATTTGAGGACAACCTCAGGTGTTGATTCACATCATCATTTATCATGTATATAGAGTGCAGGCCCTTTGATTATATTGAATAAAAAATCTATAACATGTATACAACAAAATAACTAGGTATTTTAATTTTTTATTTACAAATATTACAGTGATGGATAAAAAACTAAAAAAATTATATAACTATCACAAAAAACTAAGTAGATAGTATAATTAGATAATCAATAATGATGAAGTGCCAGTTTCAGAGGTGCCAAATAGATCTTATTAAACCCTTAAAATAAAACCTGACCGAATTTAAAAGTGACACAAGTTACACTTGAAAACAGAACACAGCTGTCACTTTCATTTATGTGTGTAATAAGGTCCTGCCAATAAGGTTTATCTAACACATGTTGAATTAGGGCTAAGTATTATATTTTTATGCTTAGCGCAGGTTGAGAGTTAAGTGACACTATCTGGATAATGTCTGCCTCTCTCTCTCTCGAGAAAATATGATAAAGAACACAGACACACCTCATAGCTTTTATGATGGAGCTCAGGGGTGGAAGCACCACTTTCTCACATTTAACCTGCCGCCAAATATTGGTGTTTGTTTGTGGTAGCTGCTTAACTCACCACCACCAAACCGGAACACCCCGCCCTGAAATTACTGGCACATGAGACATAACCCCATAGTTCTGAGAAAAAGTGACGCATCTATTATCTGCTTTATTAATTGCGGATGTTTATGAGCTGTTCTTATCACTTACTTATGGCGGAGTGGGTAGTGTACCTGCGTGCGACGCCGAAGTCGCGGGTTCGTTTCCCGCTTAAGACAAATCTTTGTGTGCATGATCATGGGGGTTTGTCTTAGTTTGGGTGTTTCTATGTATAATAAGTATGTATTTACAAAAGAAAAGTATATATGTATTAGTATCCGTTATTCTACTACCCATGTACAAGCTCTACTTTGTGTGGAACTAGATGGCGTTGTGTGTAAGTTGTGAGATATTAATTAATTTATTATTAATCACTTACCATCAGGCGGACTACATGAACGTTTGCTACATACATAGTCTAAAGAAAACATACAAATAGAACTATGTGGTAAACATAGTCAAGTAATTAAAGAAGCATAAAACAAATCATTTCCATAACGTGTACCTGCGTGCGACGCCGAAGTCGCGGGTTCGTTTCCCGCTTAAGACAAATCTTTGTGTGCATGATCATGGGGGTTTGTCTTAGTTTGGTGTTTCTATGTATAATAAGTATGTGGGTCAATCAACTTTTAAGTGTACATCAATGATAAATTTTATTTTTTTAATTTTATTTGCTTTTTTTTTATTTTTTTACATTTTTTCTTTAGATAATTATTTATATTTTAAGAATTCACATAGAGCAGAACGATTTATTCAAATAAAATAGTAAATTTGACTCCGAAATCCACATGACTCTAGTTAAGATAGTCCCTTGGACAACTAACTAAATAGACTTCTGAACCATTTGAAATTCAGTCAAATTGTTAATCGTCACTTTATTCTCACTTAATATAGGATGGATTTCAATTTGTCTTCCATAAATAAAAGACGTGACTTTTAATTGATAAGTTATTTCCAATTATATTGTCTCCTGGACAACGACAAACTTTAAATGTAACGAACTTTTCATTTAACTTGTAAAATAATAATTAATACGTGATATTTAAAACTCTTTGTTTCACTTTTAATTGTTACATTCATATTTCAAAATTTTGTAAACCTCACTGTTTTTTTTAAGTAAAATTGACGATAATGTGTCTTTAGAAGACAGGGACAAAATGGTTGTCCAGTGGACATATACGTTCCCTGGTTCGATTCTCGGGAAAGGAACACGTAAAGTTAATATTTGTCAATTTATCACTTTCACTCACAAGATTGTGCCCAGTTTCGTTAGGACATAGCAAGCTAAACCACCTGATTGTTCATAACAAAGATGGTTCCGTGCTTCGGAGGCCATGTTAAGCTGTTGGTCCCGGTTGCTATGACCGGTTGCTATGATTAATTAAATGGCAGTCGTTACACAATCATGTCAGAGGCCTACTGCTAGTAGTAGGACTAATTATTGAAAGGAAAAGTATTGCTTTATGCTGATTGTTGAGCAGAGCAGGGGCGCTTGGATTCAAAGCATGCGGCTACCAACGAAATTGGGTCTTGAAGTCATAAATAAAATCTTCTTTATGTTCAGCCAAATACGCGTTTTATTGCTCAGAATAAACACACAATATTTACTACGTCAATGATGTGATCAAACAGGATATTATAATAATTACACATAGATTCACATTTTACATGTTAGAGTGGAAAACGACAGATTAGGAAGAGTGGAATACACAGAGTATATTTAATAGACTAAAAATCTACTTTATGGTTATAATGTAAAGGGTATATACATGATCAATCTCGATCTTCAACACTCCTCCTTACACTTTACATATGATAAGGTTATTTAAGTGTGGCTTCATTAACAATTATTGTAAACACATACCACTAATAATATACTGCAAGCTTATGTCAATAAAAGTAAACACAGTTACATAGTCATAATTCGACATGCAGCTATAACTCAAATGTCACAAATGAAATTAATACTTAGAATAAAGTCACAACCAAAAAAAAAAATTCAAATACACAATTACATTACATTACAATAGTTATGTCATTAACATTAAGTCCTTGTATAAATCTATTATGTTTTTCAGCACATAAAGCTTTCGTCAGAACATCTGCTACCATTTTGTCAGTCTGCAAATACTTAACAATTACATGTCCCTTTTGAACCAAGTCTTTGATAAAATGAAATCTTAGGTCTATATGCTTAGTTCTTTTGTGGGAGTGTTCTTTAACTAACAATAGTTTTTGTGCACTTTGGCTATCATTATAAATTACAGTATCAAAACTTTTGTCGATGATTTCTGACAGGAAATTTCGAACAAAACAAATGTCCTTACAACAATCTCCAAGAGCTACATATTCTGATTCACAGCTAGAAAGTGAAATACATTGTTGCTTTCTTGACTCCCAGTTAATAACATTAGTGCCTAATTTAATTACAAAACCAGTATAAGACTTACGGTCTGACAAATCATTAGCCCAATCAGCATCAGCATATGCAAAAAGATCAAAAGTATTGCTCTTTGTGAAGCAAAGGCCATAATTAATTGTACCCTTTAAATAACGTAGCACACGCTTCGCCATGCGCCAATGACTTTCATCAAAACAAGTATTGTACATACTGAGTTGGCTACATGCAAAAGATATATCTGGTCTAGTGCAGACGGCTATATACATTAAACTGCCTAATAATTGTCTGTACTGATAAACTTCATTATCTAAACATGTTTTATTTGACTTTTGTAATTTAGAATTAACCGGTAAAGGTGTAGAGACAGTTTTACAATCTGACATCCCATATTTAAACAATAAATGCTTAATGTACTCAGTTTGACTTAAAGTTGTGATGCCTTTCTTTCTACAAACTTTCATTCCTAAACAATTATTCAATTTACCCAAATGTCTGACTTCGAAATTGTTTTGTAATAGTTTGAGAAAGTTATCAATACAATGATTATGAAATACATAGAAGTCATCCACATATAATGCAATGATAATATATTCAGTCTTAGTTCTTTTAACATAAATACATGGCTCACATTTGCTTTGTGTAAAATCATTCTGAACTAAAAAATCATGTATTTTAATGTTCCACATTCGGCTAGCTTGCTTAAGGCCATATAAGCTCTTTTGAAGCAAACAAATCTTATTACAATTTTTAAAGCCTGAAGGTTGTTCCATATAAATTTTCTCATTAAGGTCACCATTTAAAAAGGCTGTTGTAACATCAATATGGTCTATTTCTAATTCTAATTCTGTGGCAATTGAAAATAGAATTCTTAATGTGCTATGCCTAACAACAGGTGCAAAAGTGTCTGTGTAGTCAATTCCCTCCAATTGACTAAAACCACGGGCAACCAACCTTGCTTTAAATTTAGCAGGCTTACCTGTGCAATCGAGTTTTCTCTTATAAACCCATCTGCATTTGATGACGTTTTCATCTGTAGGTCTGTCTACCAGGATCCATACATTATTTTTAATAAGAGAATCATACTCACTTTGCAT
Source organism: Hypena proboscidalis (assembly GCA_905147285.1). Taxonomy (NCBI): domain Eukaryota; kingdom Metazoa; phylum Arthropoda; class Insecta; order Lepidoptera; family Erebidae; genus Hypena; species Hypena proboscidalis. Next base: position 9,362,153 of record LR990132.1, read on the forward strand.
GGCACTTAGCCATTCTTCTTTTTCAGAAGATTGCATGGCATCTCGATATGAAGTAGGCTCATCTAGTGAATAGCCTTCCGCCATCATAGATAAATCATAGTCTTTGAAATGGTATGGCACATTACCTCGTGTTTTACGTATAGGACGTGAACAAGACGTGTCGGAAACAGCCGGCAGTGTCGGTTCAATTGGTGCAGATTCCAGCAGAGAAGAGGCAGCATCAGTTGGAGCACCCACTTCATCACCTTCGTCACAACCATCAAGTGATGACTCTGGCAGAGAAGATATGGCACCCATCGGAGCACCTTCTTCATCACCTTTGTCACAATCACCTTCATCGCCAGTACAGTAATGATCAGATTGCGGTGACCACGCCGGTAGTGGCGTCGGAATATCAGCATCTGAAACATTATTTAAAGAGGATGAGCATTCAGCTGATTTATCCATTTCATTATTTTGTATTTGACTATTAAATTTTGTATCAAAATAATAATTATAAAAATCGGTTCCACAAGTAACTTTACAACTGTCATGTCTTCCCATAAATTTATCCTCATTAAAAATAACAGATCTAGACGGTATAACTCGCCGAGGATTAGTGGGATCAATCAAACGATATCCTTTAAAGGTTTCACCATAACCAACAAAAAATAAGAGCTTTAGCTCTTGCATCAAGTTTCTGACGCTTCTGACTAGGCAAATGTGCATAAGCAGTACACCCGAAGACACGTAAGTGACTGATATCTATAGGAGATCCAGACCACAAGCTCTCGGGAACGCCGCCTGAAAGTGCTCTGGTAGGAGACCTATTTTTCAGGTAAATGGCTGTCATAACTGCCTCTCCCCAGTAGCGATTACACAGGCCGGATTCCTGCAACATAGCTCTAGTTTTATCAAAAATAGTCTTGAAAGCCCTTTCCGCAGTACCATTCTGCTCAGCGTTATAAGGGACAGTGGTTTGGTGTATAATACCATGTTCTTTAAGATAATTGCCAAGTTTCTTATTAATAAACTCAAGGCCATTGTCACTGCGTAAAATTTTTATTGGCAAATCAGATTGTTTCTCTATCATATTTTTAAAATTAATAAAAAGTGAACTCACCTCTGATTTGTGCTTCATAAGGTATCCCCATGTTTTCCGGGTATGGTCATCAGTGAAGGTTAAAAGGTAGCGAGCACCACCCCAAGTCTCGACTTGCATTGGTCCAGCCACGTCTGAATGTATGACTTCTAAGGCTTGTGTAGTACGTTTAATGTTGACAACAGGAAATGGTGCCTTCACCATTTTGCCAGTCAGACATGGCACGCAACTACCATTGATGGTACTATCTTTCTGAAATAATAAGTTCATGCATTTCTTCCCATCACCAAGAATTCTCATACCTGATTCAGACAGATGACCAAGACGTCTGTGGATTAAGTCCATCTGACTTGTCGAAACAGAGTGAGCCTTCACTGTCTCTTGCCTAGTCTGCAAGAGCTTGGACGGCTCCTCCTCAAGGATGTGTCGTACTTGCGCCTTATACTTATACAGACCATTTTCTTTTGAAGCAACTAATATTTGATTGCCAGTGACTTTTACATTATCAAAGATTTTACAGTGATCCCTATTAAAAATGACAGTGTAACCCTTATCAGTGATTTGACTTACAGACAATAAATTACTGGTGAGGTCAGGCACATGTAAAACATTCATTAAGCTAACATTAGAGCACAAAGAGAGCCTACCAGTATAATTACTATATAATTTCTGACCATTCGCTACATAAATAGTTGAATGTGTACCTTTAGGCTTCACAAGTATCTCTTTGTCAGCTACCATGTGTTGAGATGCACCGGAGTCAACCACAAAATCATGGCTGCTGCTGTTGCTGCATGCCATGGCTGACGCCAACATAGTATGGTTTTCCTCTGTATTCTTCAGCTCCTTCTTGCGCTTGAAGCAACGCTTGATTGTGTGTCCGCTTCTTTTGCAAAATTGACAGAACATAGGTGATGTTTTCTTCTTTTTGTTTCCTAGGTATGCCTTCGCTCCTTCCTGATCATTTCCATTCCTACGGTGTTCCTCCTGCAGCAATCTGGCACGCACAAGTTCCACCGTCAGTTTGTTGGTAAGACAGGCAGTTTCCAGGCCAGATACTAGGTTGTCATATTCCTGTGACAAGCCGCTTAAAAGAATTTCTGCGACTTCATCATCATCTATCTTCTTGCCTATGTCAGAAAGTTGCTGAACGAGCCGCATGACAGCCTCAATATACTCAGACATGCCGCCATACTGACTGTACTCAATTTTGTGAAGTTGACGCAATAACAGTACTTTCCTGTATAAACCTTTCGACTCAAAGGCGTCGGCAAGTTTTGACCATGCATCCTTTGCCGATGTGGCGTCTCTTACGTATTGATATAAGGCTGGCTTTATCGTCAAGCAAATCTTCGCCAAGGCGCGGCTATCACGGGTCGCATCGGTGTCATCTCCACTAACACAGCCCCATAAACCATCCAGTGTAAGTAACATTTTTATCGCGAACTTCCAGTTCGTGTATGTCTGTAAGCCATCTAGCTTTTCAAAGGGAATGTGTCCATTGTGATTATTGTGATCACTCGACATTATTGTGGTTTAATTGTCCGAACAAACGAACAAAGAGTTAGCACAGAGGGATGTGCAACTCGACCAAAAAGAAATGAGGTTAAGCGTACCTTTCTTTGGTTTTCTTCGTGGCATCCGCTTTATTATGTTCTGGGCAGATAACCTGTTGAGCAGAGCAGGGGCGCTTGGATTCAAAGCATGCGGCTACCAACGAAATTGGGTCTTGAAGTCATAAATAAAATCTTCTTTATGTTCAGCCAAATACGCGTTTTATTGCTCAGAATAAACACACAATATTTACTACGTCAATGATGTGATCAAACAGGATATTATAATAATTACACATAGATTCACATTTTACATGTTAGAGTGGAAAACGACAGATTAGGAAGAGTGGAATACACAGAGTATATTTAATAGACTAAAAATCTACTTTATGGTTATAATGTAAAGGGTATATACATGATCAATCTCGATCTTCAACACTGATTCTATTATTAATTGTCCTATGGGCAACAGAAATGTCCCACGGACAACGGTTTTGGTTGTCCAAGTGACTGGTTGTCCGAGTGACATTTATCAGTCTTTGCGCTTCCTGATAATAAATAATGATATTTTGAATTAGGTCTTACGCACAGTGAAAAATATAGATAAAATGGAATATATTTCACTTTTATTTACTATGATATATCAAATACTTACGTTTTTGTGCTGGTTGTCCGGTAGACACACTAAAAAGCCACGCACTTTTTCAAAACGCGCGCGACTGACTGACACCGCGGCAATGATGAAATCAAAATGGCGGTTGGATGAGTGTTGTCACCAAATCGAATGACTTATTGTCAAGGCACTGATCACTCCATCTATGTTTTGGTTTCGGAACTTTTTTACCGTTGTCCGGTGGAAGTCGGAATAATAAAATATAATAGGGACCAAAACGAACATGCAAAAAATTCGGTAAAATTATGAAACAAACAAAAATCTATATGCTAGCATCTTAGTGAACATTGTAATGAATAATTATGTACAAGCGTAATTAATTGCCATATAATATTTTTTTGTATAAAGTAATGTTTCATTGTAAATAGCTACTGGGGGACAAATAAAAAAACGCTACATCCAGATATTTTGTCACCTGGACAACCATTAAAATTCCAGTTTAATAGTGATTTATTTAAAATAATTTACTCGTATGTTTGCTTAATAATAAGATAAATGCGACATATGCCAAAAAACCACTTAATTTTCTTTAGAACTGCGATTATTGGTCAGGGACAAAACATAGTACTTACAGGACAAATAAAAGTTGATTGACCCATGTATTTACAAAAGAAAAATATATATGTATTAGTATCAGTTATTCTACTACCCATGTACAAGCTCTACTTTGTGTGGGACTAGATGGCGTTGTGTGTAAGTTGTGAGATATTAATTTATTTATTATTAATCACTTACCATCAGGCGGACTACATGAACGTTTGCTACATACATAGTCTAAAGAAAACATACAAATAGAACTATGTGGTAAACATAGTCAAGTAATTAAAGAAGCATAAAACAAATCATTTCCATAATAAAATGGCTATAAATTCATGCTTATTACGTCTTTATTGATAAAAATGTTTGTTAAACAATTGTTTGCATCTGTTTATGAATAGATAAACTTATATTAAAATGACAAACACACACTCTGATCTGACCTTAATACTTGTATTGTTGTAGTTTTAGAAGTGGGTAGAGCTCTCGCAAACCAACTCATCACTGTAAGGTCCACTGGCTCATCAATTTTCGTAGAATTATTTTCGCTAACGGTGAAGGAAAACATCGTGAGTAAACCTGCATGCCTGAGAGTGGCTAAAAATAAAATACTTCAGGTCGTGTGAAGTCTACCATTCCACACTTGGCCAGCATGATGGACTATGGTCTAACCCTTCTCATCATGAGAAGAGGCCTGAGCCCAGCAGTGGAACATGTGTTAAATACAGAACTGCTATTATTATTTTCAAGAAATCACGGGCACACGAGGCATTATATAATTGCAAGTAAACTGCATAGTATACTCGGTCATTACATAAAGCTGGGTTCAAATTTGTATCACTTCCTCGATCCGATCACCGTATCACATATCTAATTTTCCACGCATCTTCTTTCGTGTGAATGTTAAAAGAACTACATATTACAAACAAAACCTGATTCGACATAGGTCTGGTCGTATAGCATGTCGTGTCAGAGCAGAGTATCAATAGTGCCTTCTCCAAATAGGCAATAATGATACGCGATACGGATACGGTGATCGGATCGACCAGGCAATACAAATGTGGACACGACTTTAGTAGATAAAATCATCCATTTCGTCTCCATTGTAATATAATCATTAATGTGTCCAATCACTCATCAGTGACGTTTCGAATCACTGAAAATCCAATTATTGCCGCCTCTAATCAGTAGCATTTACTTTTCCCTAAACTGGCGTCTCTGATGCGTTACATTTTGTAATTAGCGAAATCTGATCAATCAGCATTTGTGATCGATTGAGTGGATCAAGTTTTTTTTTAATTTTTATTATTAGGACGTTTTACATTTTTGTACATGCCAGTCCGATTAAGTCTAACTATAATAATAGTAACATTATTAAACTTGAACAAAAATACTGAACAACATAACTGCTTCTTCACTGCTAGGATTGGCAATAATATTATTTATAGCGCCTATTTGAGATGTGTTTATATTAAATAGTTTAAAAATAATCTCATCCCTATCCTTCTGAAACCGAACACATTCCATCAAAAGATGCTGTACGTCGTCTACTACATACACCTCACAAATTTCACAATTTGGGGACGCAATTTTTTCCATTAGGTAGGCAAATCTATTTGATGGAATACGACCGGTTCTAGTTGACCAAGTTGAGCTGCAAAATTTGCCGCTAAATAGCGCTTACAAAACTGCGTTGGTCAGTTCTAATATGCGTCTGATGTTTTTTTTCCATGCGAGACTCTGTCAGCAGTAACATACCATTAGTTGGACAGTCAGGCTCGTTCTCTTCATACGTCGCGTCGTATATAGCATGAAACCACTTATGTGTTACGACCATCGATCGTACGCTTCCGTCACCGTCATATTTTCATCCGGCATTCGCGATATCATATCCGATCCATCTCATAATATTGAATGCGACGTGAAGTATGCACTTTAGATTGATGATCGATCTGACTTTGCTTTTCAATGCCGTTTTTTAATTATCACAGAAGGGCCATTACACAACCCAGGAGCATTGGATGTCGTAATCTCTATCCGAAAAATCTTGGCGGGTTTTGGGCTTCCAAGAGCTCCATGAGCTTAACAGAAAGAAACAGTACTACACGTAAAGACAATTGTTAAGTGTGTACCGTGATCTGTTGGAAACCATACGTATCCGATATCAGATCGCGAACGATCTATTAATCACATCTGTAGGATACCTGATCTATTGCATAAGGCAGAAAATCATAATAGTATTACTATTCTTTTTTACTTAATATACCGTGAGTAATTGCAAGTTAATCATATCAGATTGCCCTCGGCTTTGTCCGCGTAAAGTCCTCATATTTACCACGGTTTTTCCCGTGTTAGTCGTTTCTACTCCGCTCCCGCGTCGTCCCTTTTTGAAACATATTTTACTGCTATCCTATTAATATTAGCGTGTTGTTATAATATAGCCTTCCATTCAAACATCAATACAAAAATATTTTTTCATATCGGGCCAGTTGTTCCTGAGATAAGCGCGTTCAACCAGCCAAACAAACAAACTCTTCAGCTTTATATCAGTATAGATTTCAATGATTTACGCCGATACGCAAAAAATAACTGTCTGATGTGAACACAATAATTATGTTTTTTTATTAATCTTTTTTTTAATTTGTATTAATCAATATTTGATGTGGTTAGAGCTTTTTGCTACAATTGATTAAAATTTACTTGTATAATAATATCGATATCCAACACTAAAAGATTTTTTTCATATCGGGCCAGTAGTTTTTGAGATAAGCGCGTTCCATCAACCAAACAAACCAACTCTTCAGCTTTATAATATTACTGGTGGTAGAGCTCTTGTGAATGAGTTCGAGGGCGGCAGCACCACCGTCTCACCTTTAACCTGCCGCCAAATAGTAGTGCTGCCATTACTGTGTTCCGGTTTGGTGGTGAGATCAGGCCCTGAAATTACTGGCACATGAGGCATACCACCGTAGTCCTCAGCTGCAGCGACGCATCTATAATCTGCTTTTGTGGATTGTTGATGTCCATAGGCTGTACTCCACTTACCATCAGGTGGACTACACGTTCGTTCGCTGTGGGCGTATTATAAAAAAAAATTAATAATAATAATAATATTAGTATATATTTTAATGATTTACGCCGATACGCAAAAAATAACCGTCTGATGTGAACACAATTATCATTTTTCTTTATTTTTTTTTTATTTGTATAAATCTCTATTTGATGTGACTTGTGTAATAAATAGTTATAATATCTATCCATCGGATAGATAGCAATGCCGGTTCCAGACGCTTGGCGGCTACAAGCTTCCGCAATACCGATTGCTACCAAGCGTGAGGAGACATCGCAAACCGTTAGCCGAACAATCCTTCGATTTGTAAAAAAAACCGACACCTACGCCGAACACTGGTGTGTGAATTGAATTAGTTAAGTTTTATTTTAATTCTATATTTTTTGTATTTTGACGTGTTCAAGCGCCTCTTGGGGCCAATGGAAATAAATGATTTGAATTAAATTACAATTATAAACGATAATATCATAGCACATTAGCTATTTTCTTGCGGAATTAATTGGAGGCATATATTATCATTATATATATTATCATCACTATTAAACTATCAATGCATTTCTAGCTTTCGCCGCTAGCAGTCTTATCATTTCCATCCAAAGAGCATTTAATCATTATAGAGAGGAAATGAAAGCAAATATCAATGCAATTAAGTTTCCACCATGATATATTTAATAATGTTGCAACCAATTCCACTTTTATGAATGTAATAGACATATATTACACAAACTACTGCATAATGCATACTCCATGGGCTGTACTCCACTTACTATCAGGTGGACTACACGTTCGTTCGCTGTGAGCGTAGAATAAAAAAAATAAAATAATAATCTAATAGGTACAATAATTAATTTACATAATTTAAATCATAACAAAGTTTTATGATTAACTAGTGCTGTTATGGTAATAATTAAGTGTTAATTAATACAATCATGACTAGTCAGGTAGTAGATAGACATTCGGCTAGCCCGCTTTGTCTGTCAACACCAGATGCAACTAGATTTAATTAAGGTACTCTGTACATATAGACTAGTTTACAGTTGTTGCACTTTCCTAGAAAAAATCCATTGAGAGTAAATAACTTTTTAGAAATATACGATTTATATATCGCCATACTTCTTCTTCTTCTTCGTCGTGTCGATGGCTGATTAAAATTTTATTTTGACTTGCCATCGCGGTGAAAGGATTAGCCAATTCGCTTTGAAGAACGCGCGAATTCCCCAGGGTGCGCCGGACGTAGGGAATCGTTGTGTACGACACTCGGGGAGGCCATACTACTACCTACTACTTAATACAACGAAGACGCGGTCGAAGTCGCGGGAAAGAGCTAGTCATATATATAAAGTAGGACAATGCATCAGTGTTATTGCAAACTTTTAAATCATCTGAAGTCGAGATGAGGGAGGTAGGGAAGGAACACTGCCAGAAGACCTCACCATTTTCGACAATACGATATGCCTAAACATCATACAACACTCCCAATTCATATCTCATGGCTCGAGGCCTTGGGTGCGTCGATGCAAATGATTGGTTCTAGATTTGTTCCATAAAATCTCATCTGAAATTTAATTTGTGCCGCGTTATTTCGTGCAATAAATGCTTTCTCGTTGACCTACAGCCAGAGTGTTTGCAGGAGACGGTTGATTGTTTTACAATTCATTATGGACTCTAGCTTTATTTGTATACTTGCGTATCCGTTTAGTATAACAACACTATGATATACTAAATTAGTAAAAATACTTATTCCAGATTATGTAGGATGTATACAATATTTTTGTTTCTTTAATAGTGGGCTAGTGGAATCGTATTGGTCTTAGATGGTCTTAAATATCGCTATCTAGTTGTATTTTCTGTCCTTAACTTTTATACAAGATAAATAAAAGGATTTCGGAGATTTCAGCTGGCGGATAAGATAGATAAGGTAGAGAAACTTAATATTGGAGTTACGTCTGGATTGACATATTACTTTCTTTTTAACAAGTCTAAAAAAGGTTCGAACGGATTGAGAATCTTCTCTTAATAAAAGTGGAGAAATAGAGGCAAAACTATAGAAACCATTTATCGACATATCTCGCAAATGATGTCCGTGGGTGGTATGCAATAAATGCTTTATTATTGGTACGCCGACGATTGTTTTCTCTCGTCAATTGAACATCACACACATCGCTACAGGCAAATCTTTTATGTCTAATACCCGGTTAGACACAAACGAAATCGTTACTAATGTAAAATACGACCTATCGTCATGTCATCATTGGCCATCATGTTGCTAGGCGCCATCCAAATTTTATAAACGCAAAGAGAGTTTTCGTTTGTTTGACACACATGACTAAACGACCAAAGCGATCATCATTAAAATTGGTAAGATTACCGTTAGAAGAAAGAAGCTGATTAAAATCAAGTCAGTCGCGATATTTTTAACTGACGGAATACATGGAGGAGGTTCTTAATACGGTCGTATACATGGTCCCACGGACATGCCACGTGGAGGGGAAGTATCATAAATATTGTAGATAGAAGATTTTACTGAAAGAAGGCATTAATTTATTTTTAAAATCAATTTTAACTGTATTCACAGATTTTTGAAAAATGCTCAGTTATCCGGGAATCGAACTGAACTTACACTTAAGCTTAAATATTTTTGTGTCCTGTGTTTTTATACCAACAATCAGTTGCATTAATTATTAAGATCAAATCTCAATCAAGTATTATATATAATAAATTGTATCTAGAAATAAAATAAAGTATACTTTGACTAAAAGCAGGTATCTATAATATTTAAGATACTTTCCCTCCATGTGGCATCGCCGTTGGACACCCTACATATATATTTAACTTCCATAAAGCTTATTCATGGTCCTAAAGTCTCGGATCTTGATTGATAGGCACTTATTATAATGAACCCACACATTCCACTATATTAGATCAAAAGTTAATTTAGTTGTCATTGATGTATGACAAAAATTCCGATAGTTATGAAGCCGTTGTGTGGGTTTCGTTGCTAACTGTACCTATCTACTAATGTTATTCTCTCATAATATACCTTGTTATGTCTTTGTGTCACACAAAGCTGTCTCATTATTTAGAATGTTAATGATGTCACTATGTGTGAAATCGTTGCGAATCTCTTCAACCACTATACGTATGAAAGCAAGGCTTAATGGCTTATTTACACAAGAGTCGTTTGCTGACGAAAGCGGCTATATGAACTTTGTTCACACAGTCTCTATCCGAGTCGCTCTCGTTCAAATTTGGCTCTGTGTGACTAGGCGTTTATTATGCGTCCTTAGGTGACTTACTTCTAAAGTTGTCCTGATCAATCAAAACGACAATCTATATATCAATTTCAAAGACATATTTTTTTTTTCAGGCAAGCCTTGGCTCACCCTTGGATTTCAGGAAACGCCGCCAGCAACAAGAACATCCACGGCACCGTATCCGAGCAGCTCAAGAAGAACTTCGCCAAGTCTCGCTGGAAACAGGCTTACCACGCGACGACCGTTATCAGACAAATGCAGAAGATGGCACTGAACAGCAGCAGCTCAAGTCGCAACACCAGCGCCCAATCCAAGCAATAGCCGTGTTGTTTGACTGCCCGCCTTCCAATTGCCACTGTTACACCTGCCCCCAGAGGTATCTATTATTAGGGTTTTAAAGTCTTGAAATTACTAAGTCAGACGTGATCCTGTTACTACGCCATTTGAAGCGTGCTTGTTAAATTGGTAGATATACATTGATTGGGATTAATTGTCAAAACAGTTGCGAAGAGGCGCCTCTTTGTAACTGTTCCTGTCTGAGATTTGTCATCGCTATTTTTGCGACGCCTCTCTACCATACACTTTACAATCAGCTTGACAAAATCTATGTACTCGGAGCAGTGCTTATAAATCGTATATTGTAGGCATGTTACATAATGATTACAAATCAACGAACTGTTTATAAGACATTACGTCTAGTCATTTTATCATTTCTGCTTGCATAAAAATATATACCACTTTAATTGGATTAATAATTATTAATATAATAGTAGTTAAAGGTAACAATATGGAGTTACACTATATTCTTTCAAAATGTATTTCCTAACCTATCCTATATTTCATGACATTTATCTGCTGTCTTTCCTCGATATTTATATGAATACAATTACGTCGACGTTACATTGTTATGACTTTCAACTGTAACAAGACAATGTATAATTATATTCTTGATATATTGACCATTCCTCTTTTTTCCAGTTTTTCAATATCATTTAAAACATTACAAGCGATACAAAATAATTAGGTAGGATAATAAAATGTTCTCTTTAAAAGATACTGACTAAATAATTATTACTTAGGTATGGTGATACTGACAAATCACTTAATAATAAGGTCTGTTGCAAAATTCATTAGAATTATAAATTGATAAAGTGACGAATATTTACACTTAAATGATAATGGTTGGATATGATAAAGTATATTAGGCATTGAGGATGTTGAACCGCTGTATACAACACGTAAATCCTTTGGAGTAGAGTAGGTACGCTCAGTTTCAGAATATACATTATTTTACTATTAATCGAGTCGTCTATCCTTTGTCATAACGAAAAGAAAATATCTTCGAAAAGTGATTTTGAGAGCTTTGAATACTTTCCTTATGCGGACTATACACGCTGCGGTCTACCTGCGCAGGTACGAAAAGTGTGTTGGAATTAACCTGCGCAGGCGATCGGAGCAAAATCGATTTATCGATTCATTTCGAGCGACATGTACGGTCTCTAAGAAAGCAAGTACGCAACCTGCGCAGGTAACCGGGAAATAAGACCGCACCGTATATAAGCCACATTACTATCTACATGATGATACTTCTCGGCTGGAAGCGAAACTAAAGTATATTTTTAACCTGAGATATCTATATACTTATCATTATACGAAATGCGGTAGTAAGGTCATGTATTGTGATTATTCTATTTAACCCTTCAAAGTAGTTGTTTTAAAGTTTGTTAATGATCACCTATGCTATGCCTAGCGTAAGTTTTGTGATTCTAAAGCTAAGTCCTATATATCCACTGTCATATTCAAATACCTGTTAAGTAGTGAATTATTATAGCTTACCTATATGCACTGTTAAATTCAATGTTGTCATAATAATACTCTGCGTGAAAAACGATTTTATAATAGTGCTGCTATTTCCAAATCATCTATGGTATCCTACGATTCATCACACTATTTTGCGTAACACAATTTATTATTTTCATCGGTAAAAGTGAAAGATCTGTACGCAAGACTGAAATTATAAGTGATAGCTAGTTAATTTTCTGTAAATCTTGATACGAGAAATTCCCCACAGATTGTATTAGCTAAAATTTCCATTATTATTAAAAATACTTATTCCAGATTATGTAGGATGTATACAATATTTTGTGCTTCTATAATAGTGGGCTAGTGGAATCGTATTGGTCTTAGATGGTCTGTAATATCGGTATCTAGTTGTGTTTTCTGTCCTTAACTTTTATACAAGAAAAATCATTATATTCCAGCATCATCTGATAAATTTAAATAATATCAATGTCCAGTTTGTTGTTTTCTAAACTATATTTTGTCCTAAAATTTAACGCAAATAAGTTAAAATGAGCGAGTCATGTACAATTTTATTTACCAAAATCGAATCTCATATTTTCCACTTCGTATAAAACAATGATCTGATTTTACGTATATTTCATAATGTAATAATAAACTTTCATGCTGAGTGCAGAAGTTGCCAAAATTTTACATTCCGTCACGGATATTTTTGACATTTGGAGAAATCTTTTAAACTTCTTACATTCCATTTCTTCAGTATATTTTTATATGCAAATATTTTACTGTCTGTGTATGTGTCGTCTTAGAATTGGAACAAACGCATTGGTAACGCATTTGATTTACAAATAATTTGTCTTAGTTGATGTACTTATGTAATTTTGCATCATTAAGTAGGTACTTAGTAATTATCTTTAGTCATGTTTGCAAAGTCTTAAGTCTTCTAAATTTATTGAACATTCCAATAAGGGCTTTATATCAATGCTCTCTGAGTAAATTTCACGTTTTTGCAACGTAAATATCAAAAACCGTCGCAATTGTTTTTTGGAAAAGATACGATGTTCTTCTTTACGGTATCGTATTAATCTTCCGTCCATACCTTTCACTAAATTATTTCTTCTCACAACCTATTGAACTTGCCTACGAATCCGTGCCATGGTGTCATAAATTTATTATAGAATTATATAAATTACCAATTTCTCATTTCATGTATGAAAATTGGCCTAATCAGTACTATAAGTCTGATTCCATGTATTGTGTCGAGTCTAACAAAAAGTCTCCGTTCGATTTAAAACGTTTTACGATTTTCTTCTAAAGTTATCTTCATGATACAATGCCATGGCGCGGCAATGTGCAGTAAAACATTTGTTCAGTACTAGAATTATTTGGTAACGACTCGGGTAGGTAGGAAGACAGAAGAATTAGACTCTGTGAAGGTCCCTTCTTTCCAAAATCTGTTTGTTTAACGTGGAGACACGTATCTTGTCTTGACCTATTAGCTTGTTAACGAGCGCCACTTGTGCGTTACAATTAGCCATGTGGCTCCGCGTGATGTAAGAGCTATAATCTTAGTATGTTAATCGTTAATGCTTTTTGGATTATTGTCATAATAAATAAATCATCGCTTGATTGTTAAGCATTGCACTGCTTTAAAGTTTTTAATAATTGTAAGTGTAGTAACGTTCAATAACTAATTGTCTAAATGCGCCTTAATAATCTGTGTAATTTACGTAGTTCTGTCAGTGCTCCTTGTATTTACTATAGTTTAATATTATAAGATTTATAATATAGGTTTCGTCGTTACATTGTTAGAAACAGGTAGACTTACATTTGTTCGTCGATGGAATTATTGTTCTCGCGCCAATATATCAGTTATGTAACTCCTTTATGTACTTTTAACAAATTATTGAATTGATCTTTATGAAGATATTATAGTCTTGTATTTTATGAGGTGACATGGGCAGCGGCCCCAATATAATCTGATATAATATTCGTTATAATTAATGGGTAAACATAGTGGCTCATTTGACTTGTACAAAGTGCCATTGTTTTAATTGTAATGTGTTTGTTTCATTGTGTAGTTTATTGATTCTGTGTTGTTTCATCCATGCTGTTTTTTTGACTACGCACAATATTTATGTAAGTAAGGTCTAATTTTAATGTTGTCTGTTATACAAATTACGTGAAACCGGTGTTGAAGGCTTGATTTGCTTGTTACTTGTAATGTTCTGTTCGTTCAGCACAAACACTTATGATGTTCATCGAAGTTGTTTAATGGTATACAAACGAGCAATTGTAGCGGTAATGTGATCTTGCCATTGTTACACTTATGTATGTCCCTTATTTAGTTCACAATTCCAAGTTTGCTCTCTAGATACTTTCCGTTTTGTTGTTAGTTGAGTTTTCACTGTGCCAAAACCATATCATTATCCGTGATAAATGTTGTACTAGTAACATAGTATAAGAATTGTTGTTTGTTAGACACTTTGACACGTTTCTTACAATAGTAGCGGAGGATGCAGTGCTAAGCGAGATATTCAAGTTCCTTGACATTCTAATACTACTTATTTTTCTTTATTCATTAATGTATGTTTAGTGTAAGAGTAATCTATAACATATTTACTATTTTTCGAAGGTTATTAACTATGTATATGTTTTAAATGAACATACACGTTTTAGTTTCTATATATATCTAATTAAGCACAATAGTCTAAGGGCTGGGATGTAAAATCAACAAGTTTGTTAATTTGATGTCTACAAATCGTTTTTATTTTCTATCAATTTTGGGTTGTGAATATGTTTTTCTTTGAAAGATTATAACTGACAGACATTTCATCGGGAAGCTGTAATACTTACGACTAAGATCTGATTAATGTTGAAGAAATCTTGTGATTTAGATTTTATACTTCTTGTTTAAAACAATCAAAAATTATTAGTAGATTCTTAGATGTTAGCTATATTTTCAATGTCATTGTAAATAAAATGCCAACTTGTTGAGATATTTGTTTCATTATAATCGTATAAGCAACCAATCCAACGGTAATGTTTATTATAATTTAAATTATTCATAAAGTTGAGTTTTATATTACAATATAATATACATAAGGTTTCATCCGATGAAGGGAATGTCTACTGGATCTCCTCGCCGAGAAGAGACAGTTGTTTCAAGAATTGTGATGCGTTGGGTAGGGTCGTGGCGCCATAGATTATTTTCCTAGATGTGCCGCTGGTCGCTTGTTGCTGTAATATGTAAAAAATATACCAAATGAATGGAAATACATAAAAAAAAATGTGCAATAAGAGAGCAAAGTTCCTGATTAATTGAAATATTCTACTATTCTCGATAAACGTGCTTGTAAGTAGAATAACGAGGTTAGCGAGTGATTCTTGATTCGATACTTGACAAGATGTAAAGAAATTTAAACTCGTGTCGCTCATACAACTTTTCATCTCATCACCTCGAAATGGCGAAAACATTAAGCAAATACCTATTGGCTTCGATCGTAAAGAAAACTAGAAACAAATTCAAGTTTTACTAACTGTTTTTACACAACAAAATGCCTTTTCGAGCTGCTGAGGTGATAAGGGTAAACGAACTCGAAAAATTGAACACTAACTACAGCTGGCGTAATACAGTAGTGTTCAAGGTAGATATAAAAACAGCGCAAATTGTAGTAACATAAGGTTCGTGTAAATTATGTCGGCCTACAGGGGGGGTGAAGCGGACCGCAGCGCATAATGCTTTCTTAGTACACTCATGACGGTCCGGATCGCAGCGCATTGACAGTTTTTGAATATAATGCAAAAAATATTGTGAAATGAACATGTGCTCGCGTATCTATCTAACAACTGTAAGCAAATCAAAATAAATAGCAACCTTCGCAAAATCCAGTAAGTTATGGTACTCGATGTAGTTGCCGCCGCCCACCACGAACACCACGGCGTCGGCGGGCGGCGGCTGGCGGGCGGCGCGCGCGCGCGCGGCGGCGTCGGTGCGCGCGGCGCGCGGGTCCAGCCACGCCAGCTCCGCGCTCGCCTCCGCGCCGCTCAGCGCCGCCTCCACCGCGCGACTCACCGGCAGCTTCTGCCATCCACAAAAACAACTCATATTTTTAACAGCCTCATCTTGAGTGCTCGGTTGGCGTAGTGGTTAAAGCGGTCGCCTCGCCGCTTTCAACTACGCTGGTGTTGTGGGTTCGATCCCCACACGGGAAAAATCATTGTGTGATCCGCAAAGATTTGTTCTGACTCTGGGTGTGCTGTGTATGTGGAATGTATGTTTGTGAACACCCACGGCACAGGAGTAAATTTAGTGCGGGCGACGTTTTTTTAAAAAAATAAATTAAAAAATAAATGGTAAGTATTACTGTGTACGTTACGCCAGCAAGAAAGTGTCACCTAGAGTGATATGAGTAGAACGTATAATTAGTGCGCAATCTGCTGTAAATGTGCGCCGCATAAAAAATTTGTGCGTCTTGTAGTTTTGAAAAAAAAACGTAAAAACGATTCCTGCTGGAGTAACGTTGTTCTAGCAAGAAAATTCTAGACGAATCATCGGAGATATAAAATACATACATGGGTAGAGAGCTTATATTTGTGCAAATTTGTGCGCCATAAATATAATTTGTGCGTCTTCAGGTTTTCGAGATATTGCGTTTCCCGCTGGAGTAACGTTTTGCGAATTCGTGTATCTCAAAGACCATTATATGTGCGCCTGTAGAATGAACATACACGAATAGCTCTTAATTTGTGCATATTTGTGACATAATTAGATGCCAGATAATATTTATAATTTTCAAGTAATCGCGCTTTATTGAAAACTTAAAAAAATATTGTAGCGCCTAAATGAGAAGACGTATAAACTCGCTAAAAACTGTATTCGTTCCATCTTGACGTTTATAGTTACCATAAAAAGTTTCAAAACAGCACCTACAAGCGCTAATGAATAATATTACTAAAAGTCAAAACGACGGCATCATAACTTTGACGCCATCAAACAAGAAACTGGCTCAACCTAAGATGTGTAAATGTAAACCAAAAATTAGTGCATTTATCAAATAATATATAGTAAAAATATCCAGCTTCAACTGTTTCGTATTAGGTAAATATTAAGACTAAACCAAAACAGTTATTCGGCGCAGGTTATCCGACCAAATTCGAATGACTACAAAAAAGCGACGGATTCATACGTATCGATGACCACCTTTATTAAACGTATTACACCTAAACTGTGTTCGTACAGTCACACTCAAATGTTCGTTGGGAATTATTATTACAATGACCTAATAAAAATATAATATATATTAAATGTAGATACTTTCTGATCATATGAAATCAAAGAGCTTGTTGGTTTAAAAAAATATTATTTTTATTATCATAATCATGATTCTTAAAGTAATTATGGCATCAAATCACAGATCAAATTTCCTACCTATAAATATTAAAACAAACATTGTTCAATTAAACTATTTGTACCTTGTATAGTCATTTGGTATTATTTAAAATCACAGATCAGTTTTTCATTTACTTAAATACACAAACAATAAAATCACTTAAAGTGGCTCAGTACCATCATGGCGTGAAATTTAAATATTAAGTAGTTGTTGTTTTGGCCGAGATATAATTAAGTTTTGGGTATGATTGTATAGTACGCGAACGTAATAAATACCTATAGAGCGTTATATTTTGTTATGAGTTTATGTTTCTTAAAAAATAGCCGGATTTGAAAACTTCAACCCAAGTTTCACATATAGGGCTGCTTAGGTTTGGGTTTTCAAATTAGGCTAATTTTTAAGAAACATAAGCTGATAATAATTTTAACCGGTCTATACTACGTTCGCGTATCATACTATCATATCCAAAACTAAATTATATCTCGGCCAACAAATAGGTACTTTATACTTGAATTTCCCGTTATGATGGTACTGAACCTTTATCACAGAAAATCACAGTTTTTTCGTTTTTCTACTGATATAATAAATGCAAATGGCTAAATTTATTTATGTCTAATCAAAAAAAAATCTGAATTTATTTTAATAACTATTTCTACTGCACTGTACTCGGGCACAATACGTTTCAACCAGTTAGCGAGTAAAGTTAAGAAGGTCATCGATACGTATGAATCCGTCGCTTTTTTGTAGTCATTCGAATTTGGTCGGATAACCTGCGCCGAATAACTGTTTTGGTTTAGTCTTAATATTTACTTAATACGAAACAGTTGAAGCTGGATATTTTTACTATATATTATTTGATAAATGCACTAATTTTTGGTTTACATTTACACATCTTAGGTTGAGCCAGTTTCTTGTTTGATGGCGTCAAAGTTATGATGCCGTCGTTTTGACTTTTAGTAATATTATTCATTAGCGCTTGTAGGTTCTGTTTTGAAACTTTTTATGGTAATTATAAACGTCAAGATGGAACGAATACAGTTTTTAGCGAGTTTATACGTCTTCTCATTTAGGCGCTACAATATTTTTTTAAGTTTTCAATAAAGCGCGATTACTTGAAAATTATAAATATTATCTGGCATCTAATTATGTCACAAATATGCACAAATTAAGAGCTATTCGTGTATGTTCATTCTACAGGCGCACATATGTGGTCTTTGAGATACACGAATTCGCAAAACGTTACTCCAGCGGGAAACGCAATATCTCGAAAACCTGAAGACGCACAAATTATATTTATGGCGCACAAATTTGCACAAATATAAGCTCTCTGCCCATGTATGTATTTTATATCTCCGATGATTCGTCTAGAATTTTCTTGCTAGAACAACGTTACTCCAGCAGGAATCGTTTTTACGTTTTTTTTTCAAAACTACAAGACGCACAAATTTTTTATGCGGCGCACATTTACAGCAGATTGCGCACTAATTATACGTTCTACTCATATCACTCTAGGTGACACTTTCTTGCTGGCGTAACGTACACAGTATTACTTGACAATTTTTTCTACGATACCTATAAATGTTTGACTATATAGCGCAAATGTATGATTCTGTCGATTTATTTAGTAACTGAGCCTTGAGTAGTAATGTCAAGAAGAATAATAAGAATGTTAGGAACGTAAAAGAGAAGTGAAAAATTCAAAAACATTGTCACTGCCTTCCAGCATGGGATAAAAGCGTGATCCTTATACCTATATGTAAGTACTAAAACTAAAACTGAGGTAACAAAATAATATGCACCATCTAAATAAGGTCATATGGTCATCGTTTGCATTAATTAGAGTAATGAAGTCATAAAATGCAGTTAGTGGAAAGCAATCGCATCAAACAAAAACGTGATACTATTGGTAAACAAAAGTTTGCTTTCCTTGACCTCTAACAGATAAAATATCAGACAAGTATTTTCCTATTCTGTTGTTGATAAATTGTAGTTCTATAGCTAGAATTTATCACTCTTGTGTAACAATAAAGTAGCGATATTAATATCAATAATTTGAAGGCATTCTTAAATATTGATCGCATTCAATTAGGATAGTAAAACAGGTGATGTTATGGATCAATGAGATGAAAGGCTACAGCGCACATAAGTAGGCCTAATCCTGATTCCTGATGTAGAGAAACGGGGTGTGATGTTCCTCCACCACAAAGGGAGGATCCTCCGACCAGGCTCGGTGGTATTGCCTGGCGGACAGCTGTTCAACGGTAGCGTATTGGAAGTAGTATACATGTACACTCTCTGTGAACACTTCGTTCTTCTTCTTCTTCATTTTTATTTAATGGCAACTGAATCTCCTTGCGGTGACTATTACTGCCAGTGTCAAGTGTGGAGTATAATTAAAATTGTTAGCGTCCAAAATGGCGGGCGATATACTCGGATTCTGACGATGGCGGCGCAGGCGAACACACGCTGTGAACGTGCACTCACCCACACCGCCACCGCCAGAGTCCAATACTTCGTTATTGCGATTCAGCGCTGTTTGACATAATATGTGACGTTTGTGTTACTACTTGACGTTGTCAATGTCATCCGTCCGTATGTGCGGATACCGCCACACTGATATAAAATAAATGATTAACTTACATGCTTTTTGACAACCAGGTTCTTGACTCCTTCCATAACAAAAGAAGATCCTTGAGATACCAGTTTGGAGAACATAGAAACAGTTTTAGTGCCGCCACCCTCGTACTGACTGGACATTTTCGTGAAACCTCTGCAAAACAAACATTTGAATAAATCACAGAACATGTAAGATTCCTATGGTATAATGTATATGATATAACGAGGTTGCTTCTAATTGGACAAATTATACCATCCTGTTTCAGAAATCAGTAATCAAATAGATAATTTATTTATGTCAAAACAAACATCAAAATACAAAAAAATATATTAAATTAAAATACAACTTAATTTACTAATTAAAATTGAAATAGTTATTGCAATAAAATGATTTGACACCGACAATGATTGACTTTAATTTAACTTAAAAATTTGAATTAAAACCAATCCAAATACCATCTCCGATGAGTATTGCATCATGAGAAGAGCTGGCGAGAAACTTCTTCTAAATACCTCACCTATTTATTATTATAATTATTATAAACAGATTTTTGACTGATTTAAGCATGTAATTTTTGACATGTTAACGAGAGGAGATGTATGTAGGAGCGGGACGCAAAAATTTTACCATCTTGAAACAAATGGCTAGTTTGTTACTATATATCATTTCAAGTTTTTAGTTCTTTAGTAATAATTTTTCATAACAAAAGTGCGAAAAGTTACTTACTTCCATCTCCTCATATAGGCCATAGGATTGACATCGCAGTTTGCAGCTACCAGCGCAGATTCAAACTTCTTATACTCCTCATCAGTGAATTGTGACGCGCACAGGTAGTAAATAATAAACAGCCTCATCTTGTCCTCCGCAGTGCCCGCACTGGGATCCACTATTAGGTCCATAACAGCTTTGCTTTCGACTCCACTACTTTTACTCATAATTTTTTCTTCTAATTCGAAAAAGGAGTCCAGTCGTCTTGATTTGATTGCGTTTAGGATGGCTGGAAGTGAAGATTTCCTAATTTAATGATGATCAAAATAAAATCACGCCTATATCACCCAGAAGGGTGTGGCAGAGGTGTACAGCCCCCATATTTCACTTGTTATGTTTAGGTCCCATGGGATAGGGGTGAACCGGGCAAAATGCCAATTCCGTGCTACTAATGTGAATTTCCTGACAGAAAGCTTACAAATAACACTGGCCGAACCGGATATCGAACCCAAGACCTCACGGTAGCATACGCTAACCACTAGACCAACGAGGCAGATGGTGATCAAATTTAAATAATAAACTATTTGGATTGTTAATACAGATGAAATGTATTTATCAAAAAAATAAATATGCCGGGCAGTCGCTTTACCAACCAGCTACAGCTGCCTCTTGCCAGCTGTTTCTTAGTATATTGTGCTAAGTATACCTAAATGCTATAAAAATAATCAATAAGAAGTTAAAATAAATACGGTCGGAGAAACTGATGAATTAACTGACACCATAAAATGCGCTCTTTTGGCGGCTGTTTATTTATTTTTTGCATGTTTGTTACATGCAAAAAATAAATAAACAGCCGCCTCTTTCGAACTTCAATAATTCTCCATTGGTAGTACAAGGTTTACGCTCATTTTCTACACCTAAAATACAAATAAGTAACATACCAGTAGCAATAGTGGTGTGCATATCAATAAGCCGTTTCTTCTCCATGAGTTGAGGCAGTGAGTTCACAGCACTGGTCAGTCGTTGAGTGTTGTCGCTCACCATACTCAAAGCGAGGTCACTCTCGCCGTCGAGGCCCATCGAGCTTTTTAGTTTCTTTACTTCGGCCTCTGAACTCCTGAAAGTAACAAGAACGATAGTAAATGTAATATATTTTAGCTGTTTGTATTTTTTATTAAGACATTGTTTTGCTAAGAGAAAAAGGGTTGATTGGTTTTGGAAGGTATTTTTGAATTTATCTGTTAGGGCTCCGTAGTACCTACAGGGAACTCATATAGTTGTTTACCATTAAAATTTCATAATAATATTATTATTAATTAAGTTTAAACTATTATTTTCTTGTTATTTAACGAAATATGGATAAATAAAATACTATAATAGTTATTTACGTATTAAACCATTATTTCGTTGATAATAAATTCATTTTATGTGATAGGCAAATGCTTATCATCTATATTTTTAAATAGCTATCTCTCACTTTAATATTACATTGTCTAATTTGTTTAAGAAACCTTTTTTGTCTAAATAAAACTTTTGGTACTTCAGTAATTACTGTAAAACTAGCATTAAGACAAATCTGGTAGTAATACTCCTGGTGATCTGAACCACAGGTCTATCCTAAATCAGACACCAGTCTCTGTTTGTACAACATTGCAATGTATTTTTTTACCAATTTGTGAAAGAGAAAATTAAATATTTTTATTTATTTAAAAAAAAAAAATCTGTATGAGTAGTCTTACTTAGTCCGAGGTTTACAACACCCACATTTCACCTGTTATGTTTAGGTCCCATGGGATAGGAGGTGAGCCTATCGCCATCCACTGGGCACAGGTTGAACGCCGTGCTGCTATTGTGAATTTCCTGACAGAAAGTTCACATAATTATGTGAACTTTTTTGCCTGACCTGGGAATCGAACCAGAGACCTCGCGGTGAGAGGCACATACTCTAACCACTAGACCATCGAGGCAGTAAATGGTTATTAAATAATTAAATAAAAATAAATGAAAACAGTACTCATGCGGAAACACGGACTCGGGCAAGGCATTCCATATGTTCCAAGTTCGCATAAGAAATGTAGAGGCGAAACGCTTAGTGCGTATAAGTGGAATATCTACCGTGAAGCGGTGCCTGAGTGCCCCATACCTGTATTTGTCTAGATCTTCCTGTATAGCTTCAGCGACGGTGGGGAAGGGGCTGCCTTTATGTTCAGTCCACAGCGGGTCCTTGCCGTCGAGGTCGCAAACTCTGGTCTTAGTCTTTTGTCCGCCGGGAGCTGTTGCTGCGGGCGTGTTGTCGGGCACCACTGCTCTGAAGAAAAAATGTTGCTAGTGAAAATAAACTGGGCTTTTAAAAATAATAAATAACAGGTGGCAGCCAACCAAAATATTTAAGGTCTTAATGTTATAATAATTAAAAGCCTAATGACTGCAATTTCGAAGACAATAAGGGCCTTATCATACTAGCGGATTACGAGCGGATTCAAAGCGGAGCGGGCGCGCAACGGATTCGTTGCGGGCGCGCAACGAACACGCCGCGCATTCGCAGCGAATTCGCTGCGGACGCGCGGCGTGGACGCCGTTTTGTACTGTCTCGTACAAACGCCAGCCAACCAACTTAATAAAATATTTTTTTCAAATGTCAAATCATTTTGCATCATAACGGATTCTTGTGGGATTGTATCTTGCTTAAATATTTTATGTTTGTTTTATGGTAGGTAGGAACGAAATTATTTAGGATTATTTTTTAATCGTTTGCAAAACAACACAAATTAGTCGCTCTCTTCCATTCGATTAATTGATAATGGATCTTCCCAAATTCGTCGATGCTTTCGTTTTCGTCGCCGGCGTTACCGAAGTAACAAAGCCAACAGCAGTGTTTCCTCGTCGGAATCAATTTTGTTACTGAGTGTATTGTACGTCGTAAATTCGCTACAAACACGCGACGAAAACGTAGCGTATTCGCCACGCGTCCGCGACGTCTCCGCTGCGCAGCCGCTGCGTGTTCGCGACGCATTCGCTGCGCGCCCGCTCCGCTTTGAATCCGCTCGCAATCCGCTAGTATGATAAGGCACTAAGCCTCATAACTATTTTCGAAAAAGCACCGTTTTTAAAAGGAATCTCTCTCAATATTAGCTTGTTAAGATCAAGTATGTATAGAGACATCCTTCTTATCCTCAATCATACAGCTATTTGGATATTGAAATTTTGTGTTAAGCTGTGTTTTAAAAAATACATAAAAAACATACCTATTTAGCGACAAATCCAGTACATCATGCGCCAAAGCTTGGTAGGTCCACGTGTGATGCAAAGGGGTTGCCATATCGAGGTTCCTATCCAACAATATTAACATAGGCCGTGTAAAACTGAAGGCACCAACTTGACCAGTGTTGCCATGAAAAAGATTATTTCTTGCATCCCATAAGTTTTCTCGTAATTTTTTATCAAGCTTTTTGGCTACCATTTCTGCAGCATTGCCTTTAC
Source organism: Hypena proboscidalis (assembly GCA_905147285.1). NCBI lineage: Eukaryota > Metazoa > Arthropoda > Insecta > Lepidoptera > Erebidae > Hypena > Hypena proboscidalis. The sequence continues at coordinate 9,386,319 of LR990132.1, forward strand.
TGCTTCTTATTATAGGAACATTACCTGCAAAAAAAAAATGTATTTACATTATAATTATTAAATAATTGCTGTAGCTCCATACTTAAATATGGAAGTCCGTCATTCTTTAAGTTAGAATGATGGACAAATGAATTACTGTTCAGGGTTGTTCTAAATTTTATTCCCAAGAGAGGTTTAGAGGTTTAAGTAATAAGCACAAAAAATTTATAGATGGCATTGTTAAAAACTTCGGGCACTGGGTTAGTATTAATATGCATCTGGCAGTTATCAGGTCAACCAGGTATACCAGTATACCACTCATATTCAAGTCACAGTTTATTTATTTCTTGCACAAAAAAGACAGATTTTATTGCCTTAATGCATTGTCTTCTAATAAATCTTAGGTTGCATCAACGGCTATTTGGGAATAATTTACTAATGAACATTACCTAATGTCACAAATACTGAGAATAGACTTTCAACTATACTGTCCATTATGGTTTCCATTTCCGTGTCTTTGGTGTCACCTTTGTTTATAGCTGAAATCAGAATTTTAAATGTTATAAATAACTGTATTCTTATGTTTTTAGTAAAGATGTTTCCACATTTATAATTTATTTTTCTAGACCTTTCTTTCCTAAGTTAATTTATTGAGGTCTTATTGGTTTACTGCATAGGGCTTTAAATCCAAACATTCTAGAATTTTATTCCTATTAAAATAACTCTACTTCATTGATGGTTTATATTAAAGAGGCTGATTAATAGATTTATTATTATTGTTTAAGTCTTTGAAAAAAAAGTAATATACTTCTATTCCTATAGAAACATAATATCATGTCATTGTCTATGACAACACAACAAATGCGCATGAATGACCATTGTGTACATTATGTGATACCATAGAACTTTGTGATTGTTTGTTATCAGTGTGAGATGTGAATTAACTTATTGTTAACAAAGATTAAAATATTTCATTTAAGTTGAGAAATGAGTTAAGGCACTATGTTTTAGGTGACACATAATTTAATGTTAAAATAACATCTTCATAAGAACAATTTTACATTTTATTTACTTATTTATTATCATTCTTACTGACAAGAAACTTACTAGCTCATTAGTTTCTATTTTTAAATCAACGCAACATGACATAACATATACATCCCCCAGAAAGGTCTGGCAGAGGTGTACAACATCCACATTTCATCTGATATGTTTAGGTCCCATGGGATAGGCGGTGAGCTGATCGCCATCCACCAGGCACAATTTCAACTTCGAGTTGCTATTATAAATTTTTTAACGTTCAGAAATAACACTTTGCCTGACCCGGAAATTGAACCTGAGACCTTGTGGTGGTCGCATACACTAACCACTAGACCATAAAGGCAGTAAAGTAAAGTAACATTATGTTAAAATTATATCTTAGCACAACAGTTATTAAGTGTACTGCTGTTATTAATATACTGCACATCTAATTTCAAAATAGTCTAAGCACTTACCATAATAAGACAAAGGATCTGACTGTTGATGTTTCATAATGAAAAGGTCATCTTCTAAGCATATAAAGTTCAAATACTGATCATATACTTTGTGGATATTCACTGCCGAGTTAGACTGGATGGCTGAAGCAGCAAGATCTTCAAGTTTCTGCCTTGTGATAGGCGATATAAAATTCAAGTGATACTGGTCATAGATGCCATTGTCTAAGTCTTGGCAAATGCGGCCCAGGTTTTCTTCTGTTGGAGCGCAGAAGTATACTGCTGGTACTTCTGGTATTGCATCACGGTCCGAGTGTAGCTGACTGAAATCAATAAGTAAGTTTCATATAAATCTTTTTTATTTAATAGAGAGGTAAGTAGATGAAATAACCATGCTATTTCTAAGCACTGGTAATGGCTTAGATGTTGAAAAGTTTGATAAAGTATGTTCGGAATATAAACAGTTTTATTATAATATAGAAATATAAAAAGTAACACATAAAGAGTATGACTACTCAAGTACATACAGTTTTTATCATGCACACTGCAAAATAACAATAATATTTTCTTGCTCATATGGAATAGGTAGGTATTCAGAGCAGAATCAATATGGTTATGTTATGAATAATCAATATATTATTGCAATACATGATGGTAAATGTAAGGATGTTTAATGGTATAACACATCTAAGAGTATCATACCATTAAGTGAGCGTGGGCAATTATATCAAGTATGTTAGTAATGAAATTGTACTCTTTTGTATATTGTGGTATTAGAACAAAATTTAGAAGTTCAATGGTGTTACTAGCCACTATTGTGCAACCACACTTATCAGAACTGATCTAATTAGCTTAATAATCGAATGGGATAGTAACTTACACATGCAGAGTCACGCCAAGCTCTCGAAGTTCCTTGATAGATATAAGTGGCGATATGACATCTTGCCCAACTCTGTCGTAGATTAACACCTTCCAAGTAGGTTCACAAGCAACACTCTTTGTTAAGGGCTGATTCAAATTCAGCATTTGCTTCATAGCATCTGTAAAGTTTAAATACAAATAAATGATCCATACTGAGCACTACGTGTTATCGCAAAAAAACGAGTAGAATCAATACGCACTGAGTTGACGCTCCCGTAAAGTAGTCATCGTGGCTTATTAAATAAATTATCTTTTCATTAAACACCAATTTCAGGGGGATTATTCAATTATTTTTCATTACATCTATGATTATTTTTCTGGGAGTTGTATTGCCCGAAATGTCAAATTTGACATTTGACGACAGCGACACGTCGACCGCGGAGACTTCGTTCATGTGTTTTGGATGCGTTCATAAATATTAAGAAGATTTTTCTCATTAATTTATTTTCTTTTTTTTACATTCTTAAATATATATTCTAATCTGTTTCATTGCTGAGCAAAGACCTCCCTTGTCCTTCCATTCCTTCAGAAAGGTGTCCTAGTCGTCGCACCAGCGTTTATCCCTATGGTGTTTGATTCCACGTTGCTCTTTTGTACTGTTGATCTAAGTTTTCGCCTTAGTGATGCCTTTTCTGGCTGATATTAGTGAAGTTTGTTTTTCTAAGGCAATCTGGACTAGATGACTATTAAGATTTGTGATATCTTACCTTCATCAAGTGATCTGAATTCTGTTGTACCCATCTCGTAAATATGGTGATAACGTTTTTATTTGGTTTTATTTTGTTCGTGCTTAAGTTAACATCTGTTATACTATCTTCTCGTATTTACATCAGTCTTCAATTCCAAGAAACTTGAAATAATGAGTGTTGAACCTCCTTACACCCTCATTTTTAAATACAAATTATAACATTTCAAATAATTATGTAGCTTTAAAAAAAGAAAAAAATTATAAAAAAAAGAATAAAATAACTACTTTCATAAAAATAAATAAATTAATGTAACTTAATTATATAATAACTCCATAAATAAACCACTAAAATCACTATTCTTACCTGTTACAAAATAATTACAAACGTTTTTTCACAAATCAACTTCATAAAGTGTAGCTGGCTGCATGCGATTGTTACCCGTGTCTCTATGCGCGTATGAAAGAAGAAATTGTGAAAATTTTTGCATTTCGCTCCAAATTCCTCATCATTTTAAAACTTTTGAATAAACAATTTGTTGCAAGAACTTAATATGTCGAGTGATAGTGATACTGACGATTTATTGACTCCGGAGGAATTGAAAGTAACTGCTCAAGCAGTGATTGAGGACCTCTTACCACAAAAGTCAAGGATCAGATATAATAAAGCGTATGCAGATTTTCTGCAATGGAGAAGTGAGAAAAATGCACAATCTTTTTATTTTCCTTGTATTGTAGGTGTAGTATAAAGCATTAATTAATAATTAAAAACAGAACTAGCATCCGAAGCATAGAGTAAAGTAAGTATCGAGTTATCCGATGTAGGGACTAAGCTATCGATGGTTAGGGCTCCGGAGAGAGAAACCTCTTCACAATGTGTGCCGTGTCGGGTAACACCGCAGATTAGCCAGCATAAAATCATATTTTGTTACATAGTGAGTATCTTAACAGAAAATTCTTAGATTGTTTGTTAAAAATACTTTGCTCTGGTATTTAGAACAAAAGAGTAACAAATCGAGCAGTAACAAATGCGTGATCCGCTTTAAAGTAGCGGATTCTTCAAAGGCGCGTCCGCTCGTGCGGAATCCAACAGTTTACTTTAAGTGGCGATGCATCAGTACTGTTGTTTCTTTTGGCCGTCGCATCCTATAAAGCTTACGCTGCACGACTGATCTTTAAAAGTGTCGTTAGTTTATTTGAACGCACGGAGTCTAAAAGAATTTGTTTTAATATTATCATTCAGGAGCGCTGAAAGGCTTGAAATTAACAACACGTGGGAACCACCTAGCTATGAGTACCTACGTGATATGGGTTTGTAAAACACCTTAGTCAAACATATCTATTTGGAATAACAAGACATTAGATATACCTACTAACTATCCCCAGGAAAAGTGCCTTATAAAATGATGATGTTTGTGACGATGAAGAGAGCAAGAACTAAGTGTTTGCCTTTATTATATTATCAGGCACTTTTACTTGGGATAATTTAAATAGTTGATTAATTCTTTATCTAACAAATGTTTGAAGTTACAACTAAATTAGAGAAATGAAGTAAATATGTAGCAGTTATTGACGCATTACATTTTGGAAAACTCTGCACGCTTGACTTTAAACCAGGAGGTGACCAGTCAACCAAACGTCAGGCTGGCTGGTCAAAAAATATATTTGATTTCTAAATATATATCCTATGTAGCAATGATTTACTATATGTAACAAATATAAGCAATTATGTAGCAATTTTCGAATTAACTCTCATAGACCAACGCCACAGACAACCAGCGATTCTGACGTACACTTCCAGTCAAGCTTAATTCGCTTGTGATATGAGGAAGTTCACGTCTTTGGTGTAATGGCCAGGTTGCGTGCGCATGATCTCTCGATCGTAAAACCGAGATAACAAGGTAGGTATCATACAGACACCTCTTCTGCTAAACCCTTCTAGGTAATATAGGTGTGATGATAAATGTCTGTTTAAAAACTCATCTTTTTTATTGAAAACCATGCAAGAATTGCCATGCCACAGTATAAACATAAATGTGTTGTTTTGGAACGCGTTGATGTCTTTTGGAGGAAGAAGTTACCTATAGTATAAATTAAACTACGTAAGTACGGTACAGATTGGTTAGTTAATATGTTAACAGTTTTGAACGTCATTTTAGAGATAAAAGATTGTGTGTTGATGCCAACATAATATTAATGCAGTCGACTGTATCTTTGCTCTATTCTTCCAATCGTATTAATATTATAAATACTACTAGGAACTACCTGCCTGGTTGGTAGTACTACGGGAAGATAATTTTATCCCTGTTTCTATTGGTAGTTTTTTGGTAGTGACACGAGTAACAAAAAAAAAAATTACACCTAATTAAATATTTTTTTCAGTACTTCACCATATACGGACCTAGGTGGACCTACGAAACTGTGTGTTCAATGAGTTGGTAAATAAGCAGGTGCATTAAAAATTTCGAGCCCTACTATTAGCCAGTTTAGCGCATATCTGCTCGCTAATTAACCCACTGCAAGTATTTACGCGCGCAACAATATCCAATTAAGGTGCTTATGTTACGAAATCCTACGCAATGAATTAGGATTAAACATGTATGTAGGCCATTAAATCTAATGAGGTACAGGGCTATGTGATCTTTTTAAGAGGATTTTTCACCATGCATAAGTATGTAATTCACTTGATGGTACCTAACTAGGCTATGAAACAAGAAACATCTCCATATTATTTCAATATTATTTTAAAATTAAACCATTTGTTATTATTTCTTATTTTAATTTTAATTAGTTTTTAGTCAGTTAGTAAATTTATAGTTAACTTCCCATCACATTTATGTGTTATTTATCTCATATATTATTCTTCTTATAATTAATTGTATTCTTAACAAATGTTGTGTACGCCTGTCATAGGTTCGCATATTAGAATGTTTTTTGTGTGTAAATGTTTTTGTTCAGAGTGTATAAATATGTTTACTGTTGGTATACCTTAATTAATAAATAAACATTTATCCCGAAAAATCATAAATTATAAGTACAAAAAACTAAGTTCTAACTAACTAAATTTCTAGTTAAAATAAGTACATAAACATAGTGATGTGCCAGAAAAGGTACCTCAGCACAATACTGCAGCACATTTATTAGTACCACAGCGTTGGTATTCTCAATTCTCAAAAGCATAAAATAACTAAAACAACTTTTAATGTCGAAAAAAATCCCTAAAGTTTTCTTGAATTACCTTTTTTTCCCCTATCCTCCTTCCTCCTTTATACTGCAAACTGTACATAAAAAGTCATGGTTAGAAGAGACAAAATATTCTTGTTATATCCTAAACTTTACAATCTAAAGATCATTTAATTAATATCAAGTATCGAGGTTAAATAGGATGATTGCAAACTCATTGTTACCTACCTATTATCTCATAAAAAATAAAAATCTAATTCCATTTTCAAATTACTAAATCAATCTATGCTACCAAACTCAGATGAAGGACCTAAAGATAGAACCATAAAATTACATGAGCGAGATGGAGATGGAACTCGATGGAACAATTACTGAGGAAGAAAAAGGAAAAATATACTTTTTTTGTCTTTGTCACCGTGGCCGATATTTTTCTTTGTCATCAGCCACTTGATGACAAGCAACGTCTGACAACTTGATATTTTTTTCATTTTTCTGGTGTAAACAGGTGTAAATAAACTGATTTAGTGTAATTTATAGAATAAACAACTGTAAACTAAGATAAAGAAAATAAAGAAATGGTGGGATGTGCTATTTTAAGTTACAAAAGCCGCAGCGAGAGCCAAATTGAAGGGATATCATTTCACAGGTAAGTAGATGAAAAAGTCATATATTTCATTTTGGTGACCTGATGGTAGGACGAAAATTGTTGTTTACAAGCGGAATTCATTATGTTTGCTACTATATTTAAGACGTAGTAATACATTTTACTATTAAACATATCGAACCTTTTCATTTATATGTTGCCATCACGGGACTTTAATTTACCCCACGGTTAGTCCCCAGTCATATGTCATCAATACAATAATAATAAGACTATGATTTTATAATAACGTTTTAAATTACTGCAAACGATTATATTGGTTATTTTTTTAAATCAAATTATTAATTTTTTTTTTTTCAATTCATTTTGGCAAACGATGTACCCAACATCCTTTATATGTCGATAAAAAGTAGCCTATATTATTTCTGGAGCCTTGAACTATCTCCACACCAATTTTTATTAAGGTCGGTCCAGTAGATTCGACAACTATTGGGTACAAACAAACAAACAAAAAAACCTTTTCACTTTATAATTAGTAGAAATAGATATATACTCTACTCTCCTATTTTCCCAACTAATATTGTGTATTTTTATACTAATTATAAATACATATTTTAAAATATTAATTGAGTATTTTATTTTCATTAAAAGTCACTCCTCATCTGTTCACTCACACTCACACCTAGCGTCTTGCGTGCATAAGTGGGGTTGATACACTTGATACCCTCATACATATCCTATTAAATATAACCGAGAAGTTTATCTTCATAGAAACAGTCGGAACGTGTCACGTGCCTACGTCTATGTGCGTCACGTGCCTACGACGGAGATGTGCCGAACGATTCCAAAAAATAATTATAGAAGTTCAAGTCAGGTACATTAAATCAAAATACAGTTGGGGGCAGCCCTTATTTTTTCTCTTTTTTAAAAAAGAAACGACGCCCGCTATCAGAATAACTTCTGTGTCGCGGGGGTGTTCACAAACATACATTTTACACACACAAAACACACCCAGAGTCAGAACAAATCTTTGCGGATCACACAAAGATCTGTGTCCCGTACCGTTGGTGTCGAACCCACAACACCAGCGCAGTTGAAAGCGGCGAGGCGACCGCTTTTAACAACTACGGCAACCGTGGACTCAAATCAACCCTATCGTGTATCGCGTCATTGTGTTTTGTTATTTCAAGGTAAGGGATGGAGTCAGAATACTGGTAGGTATATCTTTTATACTGAGCCATGGCCCTATTTTAAAAAGCTACAAGTTGGTGGTTGTATCCATAGTGTTAGCTTTTATACAGCCTTTTACTTGATTAACAGAACAATCCCTAAATAATTGGCTACTGATGAAGTACAAAACCAAATATATTTAGTTATTGCACTTCAGTAGCCAATTATTTAGGGATTGTTTTGATTTTCAAGTAAAAGGCTGTATAAAAGGTATCATTGGGTGCTTTAATATAATAGAGGTTTAGACCGACGTTAAAAATGTAATGGTGAAGCTTTTTAAAATAGCGCCCTTTAGGACTAGAAAACATTTACCCATTTAGTATAGCGAGATATAAATTGAACTAAATAAAAAGTAACGTCTAATACAATTCATAAATTTATTGATAGGTTGGGCTAAGTCTATTCGTGAAGTTGAACCAAAAATGGGGAAAATTGCTAAAATGGCAACACAAATGAAATTTGTTGCTGTCGCATGTGCAGTTGCGGCGTGGTGACATCTATAGGTCCTTCATCTGAGCTACCAAATGATGTAAGAAGGATTAAAATTTCTTTTATACTACACCTACGTAGAAAGTACCTCTTTGCAGTATCTAATACGGAGAATATCTATCAAAGAAAGTTAGTCTTTTCAGACGAGTTCTGAAAAGCAACATGTAATGTATGTTAGAGGTCTGAAATATTACTCCTAAATTCATTACTCCCATGGGAGTAATGAAATTTTGGAACGAAATTTCTTTAAACCGAAGTTCCTTATTGCGCGTTGCGAAAGGGGGCTAGGCGGATAAAAAAGGAACGAAAAGTTGTAACGACACTTTTCGTAGCAATTCTCGTAGCAGCGTAGTAATTACATGCTACGTTACAGCTACGGCGCTACATCATCAGACAAAACAGAAAAATGCCGGCGTGCGCATTTTTCTGTGTCCGTCTCTCTTTCTCGCTTATAGAAAAAAAGAGATAAATTAAATTTAAAAAAAAAACTATAAAGAAAAAATTACTAGAATTAAGTTACTAAAAAAAAAAATGAGCACGCCGCATGCGTTTTTCTGTGTCCGTCGCTCCATCGATCGCGCTTATAGAAAAAATTAAATTAAAAAAATAATAAGAAAAAAAAATTACTAGAGTTGAGTTTCTGCAAAACGAGGGGCGCTGGCGCGCTCAGAAAGGTCTGCGAAGGCGTACACGATCGCTGTTCTAGTCAGATACCAGGGAATAAATAGCTCGATATCGTGAACATTACTCCTCACTTGAATCTGCAAAACATACTTAAACTCTAAATCGGTGGACCTTATATACAGGACCTTGTAACGAAACCATAGCGCGATCTAATTCGATCCCAACGCCATCTATCGCGCGACTTCGGAACTAATTGGTGCTACAGAAATATGCTGCGCATAGAGAAAGCAAGCGAAATATTTTCATTTTGTCTCTTTAAGAATAATAAAGTAACTAAAAAAAAATATTATCATAACTTAAAAAAAAAATACAATTCCCGCCTTTTGTTGAGTGTATACAGGTGTTTTGTACATAATAAATTATTAAAAATAGTTACAATAATGAATCCTGACAGTGTTTCTGCATAAGTTCTGGATATTGCTGATGGATGGTAAGTAGAGATTTTATACACACGATAATAAATGCTTTTGTATTTTAGCAAGTACACATTATAACCTTTCTTTACTATTGTGCTAACCAAGTCATACGCGTTATAATCTCTTCATTATTGTGTGTTTAGCAAGTGTACGCGTCATAACTATATTAAATTCAAAAGCAAATTATTTTTTAATATTACCACAGAATGTTTACTAATTTTGTTATGTACATTTCATGGAATATACGATTAGAACACATCTAATTATGTCATTGGGATTGGTAATGAGATTATTGATAATGAGATCTGATATTATTATATCGCGAGTAAACTTGCGAATACAATTTAAAAGAAAGCAAGATAATCGCAGAAAAATAATGTTAAAGATAAGGTTTGTTATGTGTGGTCATAGAATTATTACTCCTAGAAACCGAGTACACGCATGAAATGTAAAGCCACTTTAATTGTGCCGTTTCAGTTCAGTGTAACTCTCTGGTATTTATCAGATTTTCGTTTAGTTTGTCTGTCCGCCAAGCGGTGCATTATAATTTTCAATCAATCTGTTTTTAGCCTTACTTTATACTTAAATTCATACAAGCAGTTTATTTATCTAGGCATTATAAGTCTATGCGTGTGTTTGAATGAACCTCGCTTTTGATATTTTGAAATTCGAATAGCGCGAAAGTTTGAAGATAAGAATTATTTTAAAATTAAGTGTGTAAGGCACAGGAAATATTGTTATGTAGCCATTCAGCCTATAGGAGTATTGTGATAATATCTCCACAATGATTTTAAAAGTATCATTCGATTATTTTAAGAGAATGATTAAAATGATTCTGAATGATCTTGTGTACGCTTGCTACGCTTGATAATTTAATTGTCTTAATGTTTGTTTTTATTTTAATTTGGTTTAAATTTTTGTTACCGTATTTAGTTTATAAATAGACTGTTTTATTTGTTTAGTGGTTAAGGTCGCATACCTTTTACTGCAATCTCGGATGCGAATCCTGATTTGTTGTTATTTGGAATTACCGAACTTCGTTCCATCCGGGTGTCCCTTGACACCTCAGTAGTTTTTTTTTAAATTTCTTTTTTTTTTTCATTTTGTTTTCTGTACTTTTTGGTAAACCATAAACAAAAAAGAATAAAATAACTACTTTTATAAAAATAAATAAATTAATGTGACTTAATTATCTAATAACTCCATAAATAAACCACTAAAATCACTATATTACCTGTTACAAAATAATTACAAACGTTTTTTCACAAATCAACTTCATAAAGTGTAGCTGGCTGCATGCGATTGTTACCCGTGTCTCTATGCGCGTATGAAAGAAGAAATTGTGAAAATTTTTGCATTTCGCTCCAAATTCCTCATCATTATACAACTTTTGAATAAACAATTTGTTGCAAGAACTTAATATGTCGAGTGATAGTGATACTGACGATTTATTGACTCCGGAGGAATTGAAAGTAACTGCTCAAGCAGTGATTGAGGACCTCTTACCACAAAAGTCAAGGATCAGATATAATAAAGCGTAGGTATGCAGATTTTCTGCAACGGAGAAGTGAGAAAAATGCACAATCTTTTTATTTTCCTTGTAGGTGTAGTATAAAGCACTATGTATAACTCGGGCGAAAGTTTGATTTCTTTCGGGTGTATTAAGGCCCTCAGCTACGCTTCGGGCCTCAAACTACACCCTCATTGAAATCAACTACTTTCATCCCTTGGCGTACAATGTACTAATACTTCTTTAGATATATACAAATCTTTAACAGTATTTATGTTTGGTAGTATTATAACCGTTCTGTTTAATTCACTACGGTTTTGATTTGTATTTCATTTTAAAAGACTTAAGAAACAAAAGGAGACTCAGGCTTTTTTATTTTCTTCCATCCAATGTCTAAATAAACTTCTTGTTCATCAAATAAGGTTTAGATTCAGCGGCAAAACGCTGCAAACTCTTTAACCAAGTAAATAAAGCTACTGGCATATAGGCACAAATTTACCCTGCCAAAGAAAAAACAAACGTTACAGAGGCGCGAAAATGTAAAAAGGAGTTGTCTCGCACTGATTTTCACATAATATATTAAATTACAATGTCGTCTGTGCTGATTTTAAACCTATTTTCATGTTGTTACAAATGATTTAAAAGAGTTTAAGATCCGTAAAATTAAACCCTCTTGTTTGATGTTGGTTAAGAAGCATACAGTGCCAAGTATATGTCAACCAGCATAGAGCACACGGAACAAAATTTGAGATCATCTCGGTAAGAATCACCTACCTTTATTTGATGAATGTCAGGGGGTTTAGGAGAAAGCCGTTGGCGGAGGTCGGCTGGTGATGGCTACTGGCGGCCGGCGCGGCGACGCGAGAACCAACGTATTGCCAGTGCGCGTACGACGGTGAAAGGGACCATGTCGACCCACGGAGTGAACAGTGCGCGGCCCGCGAACACCATCAGTTTACCAATGCGATTTTTTCTTATCTGTGCCATTTTCATAAACGGTTAGTCAACAATTATTATTTTTAGTGCTTATTTACAATCGAGTGATTTATTTATACAACCGTTAGATCAGAACTCGGTTTCTACATATAAGGAATTAAAAAAACCAATGCGTAATTCGTAATCTTATGCAAGCGGTCCGGCGATCAATTTGTTAGTCGTTAACGTAACTGTTACAATGAAATAATACTTAGTGAAAGCTATCTATCGTATTTTGATACTCTTTTACTGCTTTTAGTAAAATAGTGATAAATATGAAAGTGAGCAAGATAAATAAAAATTGTGAAGCGATTGTCATTGTTTTCTCAAGTTAAATAAAATGTTAGAAAGTGTCAGATTTGTTTGACTTATATCCCTAATTGTAATTCATCTGGCACGTCAGTTCTTTCACTTGACATTGAGTTGTGACCGGTTCGATCGAGGATATTGACACTTAATGGTCGTATGCACTCGCCTTGTATACCTGATTTTATATCTACTTATCTCCAAGCCTCGGAGCCCGGAAATTTATAGCTCACAGACGGCTTTGCAGATTTTATTTTGGCCTTTAAATCTTCTGACATTCGTTTCCAATTTGTTTTTATAGAGCTCACATTTCTTTCCTGACGGCGAATTGTGACGTTTTATGGGCTCAATACCAATGTCATTATTTGCAAACACTTCTGCATTCGACTGTACGGAGATAATGTTTTTAGATCCAACATGAACAAGTATTCTTATTTGCCAAATCTCATACTCTTTTACAAGTATATTCAGTTTTCTTATATTATTATGTATTACCAGATCTTTATAAAATATAATTTTCGGGGTCAAAAGCAGAAATCTCTAGCACCGATAGAGTCGAGGTCTACATTCACCAACAAAATTAATTAAGAAGTGCCAAACAAACGCAAGACAACTTAGAAATTAGAAATATATTTATTTAGTCTTAAAAGTAATTTTAAAGTTAATTAACTCTTGTCAAACTTTCAAATAAACAGCTCGTATTAATTAATTTAGCTTCTAAAACAAACGCGTGGCATGTAGTTTCGGTACTAAACAATTTATTGGCTTGTAAAATGGACACACAATCAATTCACAAGCTTCCAAACGCCACTAAATTTAGTATTAGGTAATAAATAATGAATGAACTATGCGCTGCGGTTTGTGTGCTTACAAACAGTGAGATAGTTATTCAAAGATTAATCTCATATTCAATTAACAGGAAACGTCAAAACTCTCAAGACCATTGTATGTGATTGTACAACGAAATAGTTTGGTAGAAAAATTACCGTGAATTTTAAGGACTCCTGTATAATTATTTTGCTTTCAATGTAGTCAGGTATTTTCATTACAGTAAAATTAATGGTTAATCAGACTATGGGTTAAACGCAGATCAACTGTTTAATTGAATACTGTGCAGAATTAATCTTAATTAATTTTGATATTACATTTTAATACTGCTAGCATTTCCCTCGTCAAAAGTTTCATAAAGTTAAAGTGAGAAGTATAATTATTACCACTAAGTATCTATGCTATTACTATTACTAATACGTATAATTTGCTGCTAAATGTTGCTTGTGCTTGCAATATTAAGTATGATGGACTAGTCAAAACCTGCAATTCTTGGCTCAGAAGGCATAATAAAGTAAGCAAGCAATGTTATAAGTTTTGTAGATGTCCATTTATCAAACATAATTGTAACCTACCTTTTAACAGAGTTTTAAAAAGGAGAAGGTTCTATATTCGACGAGTATATTTTTGTCCAGGGATTTCTTCATTATTTGCGAGCCTTCTAATCTTTTTTTTTTAAAAGAGTGTCTTTCCGAAATGGTCCAATAAGTCGGGATTTGATGATGGAATCCCATAGAAATCAAGGGTATCCCTCAAATTTTACAGGTTCTTATAGTGTTATTTGTTTATTTTCTTTTTATATTAAAGTTCTTCTGTCTAATATCAATAATACGAGGGTTGGACAAAGTTCTCCTTTGGGATAAAATACTCAAGCATTTTCTAGTAACATTTTAATTCCAACGGGACCTAGGTCGTTAGACAACGTCTTCTAACTGGCTATAATTTGGCAAAATCTCCAGACAGCTTAGCGACAGTCCTTTCTAATAGCTTTTATATTATACAAATGTCAACCCTCGACATTACATTCGAATTAGTTAAAATATTAAAAATGTGGATGGTTTTATTTTTTTTTAATATATTTTTTTTGTTGAATCATTTAGTTTTATCTGCAGTTCGCTCTCTTTACGAATTGTATTTTTAGTACGTTCTGTACTTAAGTAATTTTATAGTTTAAATAGTTAATTATGTAGATGATTATATCGGTATTGTTTTTTTTTTAATATATAGCCATATAGAGCCGTAGAGTGCCCTCTTCTCAAAAAACTACCTTATTAAAGTTAAATTGGTGGTTAGACATATGTGGTAATCAGGTTATGAGCAATATTAGAGGACTATTTTGAACTTCTATTTTGAATTGTATTCTCATCCGAAGTTTCATTGTTTAAAAATATCTAGAGGTGGCTATTACATAATAAGATAAACATCGACCTATTTAAAACGAGTTATAAACCGATAGAATTGACAGACGGTATTATTTCATAGTTGCTTAATATTTAGTAGGCTTTAAAGCCATATTACGTGTTTTATAACCATTCTTTGTACCAAAATAGAAGTAAAATGTTGATTTAATTCAAATATATTCAACGTGTATCTGTGTATATGATAGTGTAGGACTACGTGAGGTGATACTCAACGATAGTCTCAGAAATAACAGTGATTAAATTACATTTACGGTGCCGTTACGGTTATCTAAAAGCTCCCACACTGAGGGACCTAGGTCTCGAATTAGTTTGGCTGGAACACCCACGTACATCCAATATTATAGGGTTCATTATCATCGCCAAACCACAATTCTGGCTACAAGCCAACTTTGTTTAAAACCTACTTTATGTATCATTCGCATTTAAAATACTTATATATTAATGCAATAAAAATATGGTTTGATTTTTTTGTATAATTTATGTTAAATTTCTCGTTAGCGTCTCGCATTCATACCTCTCTATTGTTTAGTTAAATAATTCGCTAATTTGTCTACAAGGATGTTCGATTATGAAATCGATTAATACTTAAGTCGTGACTTACCTGCCCGATCACTATGATTCATTTCGGGACTTTGATTGTCTTGCGTAACAACTTTCTCCTATAATATTATAAAAGTCGAAAGTACATTTGCTCATACTTATTCGTTAAATAATTACACGCTAAGTATTACAAGTAAATTAGATAATATTCATTATAATTCATTGTGCTTAATTAGACCGAAAATTAAACCTAAGTAAGCGGTACTCATTAAAACGATCTATTAACGTAAATTGCTATTAGTAAAAGAAGTCTACATTCTCCTTAAAATAAGATATTGTCAAAGAAAAATAATTAGAAAATGTATTCCCTGTACTTATTTCACCTTTGTAGAAGTGGGATCAGCAATAACGAATATTACGATGGTTTCTTAAGCTGTGTATAATACGATGGTAACACGATTACATAGGAGATTTAAACATTACCACATAAAAAGTAAAAGCACTTTGTATAGTTACAAAGTCCTTTTTTTTTTTAAGCTTACTAGTAATTTGCAAATTATGTATAGGATTATGCATTTGTGTTAGGAGGAAGTTCACGTCCGTGGTGTAATGGCCAGGATTCGAACTCACGCCCTCTCGATCGTAAGACCGATGCCTTATCCATTGCGCCACGGCCGCTTTCATATGATAGTCCATATGAAAGGATTGTTTACTAATAATAATTTATGTTTATAATGATGTGACTAATATTTTCGTTCCGTGAATGACTGTTAAATTGTAAGAATAATACAATAGTCAGGATTCCTATTATACTAATAGCCAGTTTCTGAGCTTCCGGATAGTTTTTATCCGACCATACAATATAACCTGACCGAATTTAAAAATGACACACTTTTTTCAAGTTACACTTGAAAAAATAACACAGCTGTCGCTTTCATTAATGTTTGTTTTATTTTTAGCCTGCCAATGCCAAAAAATGATCCGGTATATCTAACACCTGTGAAATTTATAAAACACACATAAATGAAAGTGTCAGTTGTGTTCTTTTTTCTAGTGTAACATAAAACACACATAAATGAAAGTGTCAGTTTTGTCACTTTTAAATTCGGTTTGGTTACATTTGAGGGGTCGGATAAGAACCGGAACCTTAGAAACTGGCCGTAAGTAGCTCCATAATGTATAAAGTATAAAGTAAAGTATTTTCATTTAATCAAAAGTTATTGAAGTTTTTCATTTAACTCTTTTGTTATGGATAAGAATGCAAAAGTATCGTATGTGTATATATAATTATCAGATATATGCGACTAAAACAGGTTTATTGTTTTCAGGAAGCTATCAACAACAAAAAGAAAAGGAAATAGAATTTGTGTGTCCAGAAGGAACACAGGGCAATGGAAATTTTGCAGATCCAGCTACGTGTAGGCGGTTTTATCAGGTAAGACTACCCTGCTATTGTGTACTTTTTTTTAATGGCGCGCACTAGGAATAATTCCTGTATCGTCAGGGTGTGCACAAAAATACTTGCACACCACAAGTCGGAACAAATCTTTGCGGTCCACACTAAGATTTCATCACGATCGAACCCACAACACCACCTCAGTGGAGAGCGGTGAGGCGATCGCTTAAACCCACCCATATATTAGTTTAACATAATATTAAAAAAGTGTAAATTATACTATTTAACCTTATGTTGTTTAATTTTCAATACTAAAAACATCTCGACAGCAGTTGCTTACTTTCGAGGAGTAAATTAAGAACCCCTCTTGACTCTCTCGCTCTCGAAACGAGAGGGGTGAATACGTCGCAATTCGCAATAAGAGTATTTAATTAGAGAGTAATAATATTACGCTTTTACGGTACTTATTAATCGAATGCTACTCAAGTTTTACGTTTAAAAATACAGCAGTCTCTAGATATAATTAATTAATTACACATCTACCAACGTAATTAGTATAATTAAGCTTCCGTCTACCCTCGCTTCGTTTAAACAACCCTTACCATATTTTTATTAAATAAACTGCTCCACGCATAAATATTATGTTATTATGAAGATCTGCCCGTTTACATTTGATTACAAAATTTCAAAGGCAGGACTAATATGGTCTAAATATTACAAATTTCACAGAAGAGAATTATAATTGGAATAAATATTTACAAATCTTTGAGTGTATCTAGAATAATGTCTACTAAACCAAGCGCAGATCCAGCGTAAGGGGTTGGGGGAAAGTAACAACATTGTGACTGGAATTTGACCTCGAATTTGACCCCCCTGGCTATGAAGCTGGATCCGCCCCTGTACTAAACTAAGTTTCGTAGTTTTCTAAATGTATTTTTTTATTGTGTAGCTTAGTTGATTATTTATTTTATTTTATTTATTTAAAAACTTTATGCACACAAATGGTACATGGGCGGACTTAATGCCGTAGGTATTATCTACCAGTCAACCTTTAGGTGATGCAGAGACGACAAGTGGTAGGTATTTTTTTATTTAGTTTTAATTAATAGTTTTAAATCAAACAGCCCAAAACATATTTTGAATTTCACAATTCGATAGTTCGGAGTCCACCTTAAAATCTAAGCTACTAGCTAAGTAAAATGGTGAAATCTTTTATTAATGCAGGTCGAGGCGCGTAAAATAATAACGTCATAAAATAAATTATACAGCCCTATTTCAACCATGTGGTCTCCGGTACATACTCCTACGTAGAGCGTAAAAGTACTTGACATTTTAAACGTACCTAATCTGCATTTCTGAGAGGCTGCTACACAACTTAGTATTCTCAATCAACATCTCGATAGAAAAACGTGTTTGTACACACAAAGGCACATAATTATATCGGCTTCTTATTCAGATCATATTCTAGAATATGTGCAACGTTTATTCATTTAGATCGTTCGGTTATACAAAGTTTTTTGCAAATTCTTTTTGATATTCTACTAATAACGTGAATGCAGACTCACTTTCTTGTTATCAGCATTGCATGATATATTATGTAAGAGTATTTATTATGTCCATGTATCTAGACTGGACTTCGAAATACCTATTGAAATACGCACTCCAAAAAATATTTTATAAGAAAAGTAGGTATAATATTTTACCAGTTATATCTTGGTTGTTTTAGAATTCTTTTAGACTTTAAAAATTACTATATTTTAAAATCAAACAGTTTTGTATGTAGGCCCATTCAGAATTTACATCTACGTTAGGCTTCTGTTAAAATGAGTTAAGTAATATCGCATTTTAATATTGAAGTGCAAATACCTACATAGTTTATTTTGCGTGCTTCTGTACTTAGTATATCTAAGGCTTTGTTAAAACTTTTGCCTTACAAAATTTAGTCAAAAAATGTATTAAGGAAAACGATACCCTAATTTGACATTTCCGAAACTGGAAGGACCGGTTTTTGACAAATTATAACCTATAGAACAAGGTCAAACAGTAGGTTATTATAAGTTGTGATATTAGTATTGAAATTAAAAATACAGGCATTATTGGTCTTACTTAATATGCACAGCTAATATGAATCGATGAATATCCGTATTTCTGTGTAGTGCTAAATATTTTCTCAGCATTTTGTTATTCATACGTCTTATTGCATATGTTTGTAGAATGTAAATGTCTCGAATAAAATATCTGTTTGTGTTGAAGGATAATCACAGTTAAGTTGACATTTATCACTCTTAATAATAATAATTGACATGTAATAGTTTTGGTATAATGATTATGTTTACATTTTATTAGTTTTAAACAAAAAATAAATATTGTACGCCTAATAGGTATACTGCAGCAGTACTACTTGAATTGTGTAACATCTTTAATTTTCATCTGTGGTAAACAATAAATGAATTTGAATTTGAATTTGAATTCCATTTACAAAAATATTTTCAAGGAGAGTAATGATTTTACTAAAAATATTGAAAATAATAATTTAGTCTTCAATTATGTAAATTAAAGGTAGTAAAGTTTTGATTTCCGGTACAATAGACTCGGCCATTAAATAAAACATTTGTATGCAAATCATTAACGTTACTTATTTGTGTGTTAGTGGGTGAGAAATATGATTATTTATCTGAAAATAGGCAGTTAAATCTCATATCCACTTATTACTACTGAAATGTATACTAATTATATGACTCAAAATGTATTCGAAACAAAATATGTCGAGCTTTTTAACTTGTAAACTGCAGACATAACTGCAAGAAGCCAATGTTTATTCACAACAGGAATATCTTATAGAATAGCCTTTATCTTCGTGCCGTATGGACGGGACAAGACACCGCAATCTTATACATTCTTAATAAGTATTGCGTACTGCAGGTTCGTAAAAAGCTGCGTAAGAATTAATTTTAAATCGTCGAGTACTTTGAACTTCACATTGGCCATGATCTTGATCCTCTTCGGGTTCATTGAATCGAAAGTTCATTTTAAAACAAAATGTTTAATACTTTTTCATTTTTTTACTCTCTAGTTTTTTCTTTTTGTTAATGGTTCTGAAAGCTTACTCAATTAAACTAGATATAACAAATAAATAAAATAAAGGTTCTAAAAAACAAATTGAAATTTTAAATAAATAGAATGATTGGCATTGTTAACGATTTGAAGAAAAAAACAGCACATTTCAAATACCTCACGTGAGTATTTACGCAATAAAAATTGTTGTTATCATTAAATATCAAAATTATATGAGTTTCAATTGAAAATAATGTTATTGACTCTACACTAAAGCTTGAAGGCATGATACATTATCTACTATAATGTCAAAACCGCTGCCTTACTAGAATTGCATAGCACACAGGTACTTTCACACGCTTATGGCTATGGTGATATCTTGAGCAGGATACGCATAACTATATTCATATTTTTATGGACAAACACCGAACATTTTTCGCATAAAACGTTGGATTCCTTTTTTCGTATGCCGCTGTACGTAATAACGCAACCCCACGTGACTTACCCTCGCGGGATTACAGTTGAGTTTATGGAACGTCCGCGAAATTGGACGGATTCAAAAATAAAAATGGCTGCCATAAACGTAACTAGGTAATATCTGTGTTATCTAGTTGTTTGTTGCTATAGTTTTTATTTTAGAAACTAGAGTGGGTACTTGGAACTAGATTGCGGCGATTGAAGTTTCTTTTTACTGAGAAAATAAAGACAGACATATTTTCTGCTTATTCAATTTACAAACTAGTTTTGCTAGCGAGTTGCTCGCGCTCTATGTCTGTGGTTCTATTAAATTGAATTACATCAAGTGGGACTTAGATTCAAGTTTGACGTCCGTGTTATGTTTTCAGATTTCCAAAATAATCACACATACTTGCATCGTGATGAAGTCGCTAACCAGTGATTCAGTACATGATTTTGAGACCATGGTCTTTATAATTTTCGTGTTTCTCGATTTGGAGACTGATTATGGAACTTTACTTACCAGTACGACGTTTCAAATACATTTGAAATTTCTCGGTAAACTTTTGAATTTTTCACTGAATTATTTGTAGAATTTGCCGATCATAATCACTGAAAAGTGTTTTCGCCAGCATATTTTCACCTATGTGCGATTTTTTTAAGACGTCTAAACATTTTCCAAGCCTGATTCTTGCAAGATGTGATGATCTTAGAAACATGTACTGAATCACTGGTAAGCGGCTTCGTCACCATGTAATTTACACCCTGTATAGCTTCATGTCATAATAATTTAAATAATGTAGGTACAATAATGGCGCAAAAAATATTTTTTTCACTCAAATAGAATAGATGGTTCCAACAGGCTATATGGGAAAGGATACTATCCCATATAGCCTGTTGGAACCATCTATTCTGCCACCCTTTGAGTTACAACTCTGTCAACTAATTAGCGAGCTCATTCTCTCAGTATAACTTAAACTTAGTATAACATTCAAGATAAACAAACAGTTAACAAAGGAAGCTAGACTTTTTATGAAATGATAATAGATAATTTAATATTGTTCAAAGGAAAGTGGGTGCGCAAAGCTCCCGCTTAATGTTTGCTAAATATGTTGAATATGCGTACCAACGTACACATCATTTGCTCCAAAGACTCTTTTCCTTTCATTTTCCATTATTATTTACCAATTTCCAACAACCAAATTAGAAAAGGAAAACGTCTACGTATTTATTTTTCACAATATTACGTGGACTAATATATAGCAGGTAAATTCTTAGGAAAATGTAACAAATCTGAATATTATATCGTATATAAATTACTGTGTGGCGGAAAAGTCTTATGTTTTACTCTAAAACAGTTGTTAATTTTGTTTACTGTTTTTTATACTAAGTAAATTGTGTAAATAAGGGCATTCGTTATTGATCTATAAACTCACGGGTAATTATGCTATAATCGAATTGAATACGAAGGTATTTAGCCATACAGCTGTACGTAAACTCAATATAAAGTTTTGTATTCCCTATTTCAGTGCGTCGATGGATACCCGTATTTGAACAGATGTCCCTCTGGACTCTACTTTGACGACATTAGCAAGTACTGCACATTCAAAGATGAGGCCAGATGTGGCCCGATCCCTACCAGTAAGTATATTGTTTTGTTAAACAAGAGGACCTTTGCCCTTTTCAATAAATAGGAATGAAATTGCGCTCAATGAAAATAGTATCCAATCAAATTAAGAAAAAAATGACTAAGCACCTCTAAAAGCGTAAAACCTATTATATTTCTTTTTCCAAGATTGTCTGTAAATGCCATATATAAACGAGGTATGGAATATTAAATTTTACGTTCGTGTATCTAAAATTGATAAACTGCAATAAATCAACTTATTATTTTTTTCATCAAAGTTAAACTTTCATTACCCTCGATTACGGATCGCTGCGGTCTCACTATTATTTGAAAACTTTGGAAAATTATTTGACGTTGACAACTGCGCCTTTAGAGACCAAACAAACTCTTCTGCCGATTGTTTTAGAACTTATTTCTACAAGTTATTTAATTGGGTTTGGAAGTTTAGAAAGTAAGACATTTTATGTTATTGTTAGGAATTATTTCTCGACAAGTGAGTTATAATATTAGCAGATAATGCACCATAAATTCTTGAAAAATACGACTGCGCAGAATATTTTGAAAGTTCTTAGTTCAACTTACTCATTTTATTGTAACTAAATATAAGATTTTGCTTGTATTTGTCTAACTATTAAAAAATAAACTAATGGCATCCAAATCTTTAATTGAACGTTGAATTTGAGCAAAATGTTTTCTACTCTCGTATATTATGTAATCAAATTGTTTTTTTTTAGCCCCAGCCCCTATTACGGAGGCTCCCACCGACCTGGCTACAAAGTGCGACACATCCGAGTGTGTGCTGCCGTACTGCTTCTGCTCCAAGGATGGAACGATTATTCCTGGTGGCCTCAATCCTGAAGAGGTATGAAGTTATGAACAGCATTAGATAGTATTTATTTTTATACAATTTTGATATGGTTGCTCAATTAACCTTTTTAATGTTGACCAACTTCTTTATGTTATCAATATGTTCCATTTGGTTGATGTTTTTTTTATTATTTATGAATATACACTTAAACTTGTTTAGACTTTAGTTTGAGTTTTTATTTAAAATATGACTACATTAGGCGGTATTACAACTAAAACTGCGATAGGTCATTCAAATTAAATTTATATTATAATTTATTTATATTCAATTGCACATAAAAAGCCAAGTTGAGAATTTAAAAAACCGATATAAATGGTATTGCACTAACACACAGCCGCTGATTCGCTTTTAATACGGATCCTAGTTGTGATAATAATTTGCCATCGTAATTACATAACGTTCCATTTAGAGGCTTTGCAATAATATGCCATTAACCTCCGACCAAGGATTAACCAGCATTAAAATTATTTATTAACAATTTGAAAATCTGTAGTAATAGCTAGTTAGAATGCTTACCACAGATAGTAAAAACTCAATGTTTTTTTCTTTTGAAGACTCCTTTTAAATGACAAGATGATAGAGTACTGTACCTGCCTGCGACGTCGAGGTCGCGAGTTCGATTCCCGCTCAAGACAAATCTTTGTGTGCATGAACAGGGGGGTTTGTCTTGGTCTGGGTGTTTCTATGTATAATAGGTATTTATTCACAAAAGAAAAGTCTATAATATGTATTAATATCAGTTATTCTAGTACCCATAGTACAAACTCTGCTTAGTTTAGGACTAGATGGCGTTGTGTGTACGTAGTGTGTTATTTTTATTTAATTATATAATAGTACCCTTACTATTTCAATTTACTTTTACTATTTTTATTCAGATAAACTCTACTTCTCATCTAGGATTTCCCTTTACCACAGAACTTGGAAGAATAATTTGCAAATTGAAGTGAAACTTTTTACATTTTGTATCGACCAACAATATCCAACGAACCTCATTTTTATTTAACATTACCTACACACTATTTCCAAGACTTCACGTTTAATAAAAGAACATGAACTTAAAGAAAAACTGTTATATTCTAAAGAAGCAACACAGGTAGCGACGACGAAGAAGTTTAGCAAAAAAATGTCTCGTCTTTAGTCGCAGGTAGAGCGGAGACTCAATGTAGCTTGGAAAAACTTAATAAATTGTGTTCCTTGCCTGATTATTTAACCCATCTAACGGTCTGTGAAAACAAAATAAAAACACTTGGAACGTACTTGTACTTTCTAAGCGACTCGCGCTTACTTGATACTAATTTGATTCTAGCTCTACATGAGAACTACTTTCATAATGAGCGTTCAGTGTAAACCTTTCTCGTTGTCTCTAATTATTTTAGATTATTTGGCAAATGTGTTATTACGAAATGGTATTACCTACAATTCAATTATGTTTTCTGTCTATTAATGCTAAACTTTGAAAGCTAGAAACGCGTCTCTTTCCACTTTCTATTCATGATTGATTAATGATTGGTGCTAAGATTTCTGTTGGTGACAATTAGTTATTTTTTTATGAAAAATCATGTCAATCATCTATACTTACTTATTTATTTATTATAATACTGTTGACGGTCAAATTATGTATGTTGAAGATATTTAGATTTTATTTGTATGTCTGTATTTTAAACACTTCTACCGTCGTAAGTACTGGAAGGAATTTCAGAATGGATATGGTCCATAGTATTATGTAACATCTTAGCAAACATTTATCTCGAAATTTACCTCGCGGGCGCAAGTTAGTTTGTTTGTTACTGTCAGTATTATTACCTAGTAAAGGTTTATAACACCTATATTTCAGCTTTTATATTTAGATCCCATGTGATAGTTGATAGGGGATGATCCAATCGCCATCCAGCGGGCACAATTCCAACTCCGTGCATCTATTTAAGAATTTCCTGACGAAAAATTTCCGAATAACACTTGCACAACTCAAGAATCAAATACAAATTCAAATCATTTTATTTTCATAGGCCCCAGGAGGCGCTTGAACACGTCAAAATATTACAAACAAATGATATAAAAATAAATTATAAGTAAAAATCGCGCGCGCATATGCTACTACAAACGAGGCAGATTTTGGTCATTATAACGAAATCTACTCGGACGATGTCGCGGGCAGCAGCTCGTTTTTAATAATGCTTTATAGACAAAGCTTAAAAAAAGTAAAATTAAAAAAAATACTGATCTATTCTTGCCGACGTGTTTTAATCAAAAAATAAACAGTATTTATGTAAATCTAGGTTACTAGAATGACCAAAAACGACCTTTGTCTCATTGAAATGCCAAAACATTTCTACGTATCTATAAAAATAGCATCTATCATGTTCTTATTTTCACAGACACCGCAAATGATATTGCTGACATTTGACGGAGCTGTGAACCTGAATAACTTCGATATGTACAAGAAGGTGTTCAATGGAAAGCTTAAGAATCCCAACGGCTGTGCCATCAGAGGCACGTTTTTCTTGTCGCACGAGTACAGGTAACTTTAAATGTCTCATTACTTCACCATTCATAAGAATTTGCTCATGAATCTTTAATACTCATTACTCTTCTATTCTTTACGGTTGAGGATTCGGATAAGAGCTTTGTATAGAAACATTATGGTTTCATTAGTTTATTTGTCTAGCTAAAGCCGTGTCTCTTGCGATGTGTTTACCTGAACCAAACGTTTGAACAGCCAATGAAAATGCATGATTTCGGCTAACTTCCGTTAAAATTTAATGATATCGTTCAAATATCGGTCGTTTTACAAAAGGTTAGGCTCGCAGGAGACTCGGCTTAAGCTCTCAAGGAGGCATATGCTGGAAAGCAAAACAATCAAGCAAAAGAATTGAGTGCACGTTTGGCGTGGTGGTTAAAGCGGTCGCCTTGCCGTTTTCAACTACGCTAGTGTTGTGGGTTCGATCCCCACATGGGACAAATCTTTGTGTGATTTGCAAAGATTTGTTCTGATTCTGGGTGTGCTCTGTGTGTGTGAAATGTATGTTTGTGAACACCCCTGTGACACAGGAGTTATTCGGAGTGCGGGCGTCGTTTAAAAAAAAAAATCATCATGAACCTGGTATCAATTTCGCGAGATTTATATCTCATCAAAACAAAATAATTTTCAGAGAATTGTAAATAATACTAAGAAACAGATGAAAAAGTTATGGGACCGGCAGGATCTTTTTCAACTGTTATTTATTAAGATAATATTAAAGTAATGAACTCTACGATTATTCTAATTTACACATTCTGCGAAAAACATTCAAGTTATACATGAATTTTAAGATTATAGTTATGTTCACAATATTGTCCGAAATGTAAAGGAGTTCGTATATTATGCGACAGTTTCATTGTCCTTCTTAGGTGTTACTCAGAATGTTATGACATAATGACATAATATTTTAGACCAAATGCAAGTTGCGTTCGTAAGACGTTTACGAGAACAACGTTACATAAGTTACATGGACCACGTTACGTTAATTTTGAATATAATTAACCGAGTGTTTAAATTTCGCTTTTATAAATGAGTTAATTAAAGCACAGTTTTATATGACCTTTTCAGTATTAATGTTCAGACGAAAAACGTGACAAATGATTAAACGATTACGAAGGAATTTGAATAATATTGGCTCTATATTCGTTCATAACGTAAATTTGTTTTAGAATATTATACAACTTTTTATTACGTACGAATATAATTGTTTGAAAAGGTTAAAATGATTTAAAAACAATTTAAATTTGTTGGTTATGCCGAGTAGTCAGGTTTTTAATGTTAACTTTCTATTTTATAGCAACTACGTGCAGGTGCAAACTCTCGCACATGACAATCATGAGGTGAGTACTAAGATTAGCAAAAGATTTACTATTTTAGACATAAAATATTAATTATCTGGGATGTCGATTTACTTACTCCACACACTTTTCTCCGCACACTTTAGATAATGGCTACATATTTTTTGACGTAACAACGAACTCACTACCAAAACGCATTCCTTTAAAATCAAAAGTCGCTTAAAATTTTCACACAAAATCTCCTTTGAATCTTTGAAAAGTTGGACGTGGGTAGACATTAGACATCTACATGCTAGAATTATTAATTTCACATGGATTCTTAAATATTACAAGATGTTTGATTCAGTCACTTGAAACCACGTGTTTCATTTATCAATTAAGGATATGCAATCAATCTTCCGAGCCTTTTCCAAATTACATTAGGGTCAACTTCTACTCTTACGGATTTAGCTGAATATCAGTATTTTACGTGAGCGACAGACCTCCACAACCCAGTACGAGGTAATACGATACTCTTTGTTTGACTAGTTGTAACATTTCCTGGCCTCTGACTACCATACGTACGTAACGACTGCCATAGATGTTCAAATGGCAACCGGGATCGACGGCTTAACGTGCTCTCCAGGGCATGGAGGAAAACTCCTTAATTTAAAGATGGTCACCCATTCACGGCCGACCGCGGTTAGCATTGCTTAACCTGCAAGATCGATCGGACCGAGTTCTAGTATACATATATAGAGTAGAGTAGCCAAGTGCATAATATAAGAGTAACTGACAAGGAAGATCATCCAATCTAGAATCTTAATTATATGCGCCACACAACCAGTTCTATTAATTTGATTAGTTCTCACTACACCATAAGAGTCCAAGTCTTTAGCATTTGTAATTACGGTAGCTATGGCCATCGATGCCCACTTGATAAGCTTCTCCCTGTATAAATAGTAAGGTTAGAGTCCTTCGGACGAGTTAGACAGGTTTAACTACTCCGCAGAAACCAGCCTGAAAGGAAAGAAGCAATTTCCACTGCACTTATATGATTTTATTACTCGTTCATATAACGGTACCATGCATTTCTTATGTCATATATTACATTTGATGACCAATCGATTACGCTTATACCGGAACTAAAAAACATAAAAGTATCGATTTCTCAGTTACGATCGTTTAGCACGAATCAGTTTGAAACGCATGATTAGCTTCGTACTTTGAGTCAATAATGATTGTAAGTGAATTGAAATTAGCGTGTCTAATCTTACAAATAATATCCTTGAGTGATTATCAACAGATCGTGAGTTCAAATACTCATCATTTGAACTACAGTAATGACCTCAGCTCTATCGATCGTGTTTGTTTTTACCTAGGTAAGTAATATTAGTCAAGAATACTAGGTAAATAATATTAATATTACATCGATCTATTTACAAGTAAAGCTAAATTTACTGCGGTTAGTCCGTTGATAGAAGACTGTTTATTAAATAAGAAGACTCCACATGCCTTGGAGTACGTTACGATTATATGGTTGGTTACATAAAAACCTATATCAAGAGTCCCGACAATTTGTCTAGATTTATGCAATTTTAGACTGAATTGTGTATTTGCTTAGGATAGTTTAGGTTGGTATAGTTTTGATTTACCTAATATAATTATGGAAATGTCATAAACACAAGGTTGAAGTCAAGATATACAATTAAAGTCATTATTTAAATTTATTTGCCAATTTAATTTTTTATTGAAATGATTATGATGATAGACCCACTCTATAAAAGATGTTTAAATCAATAATTCAGCCATAATTATTGTATAATTATTGCATAATTTTATTATTATTAAACTTGTTTCATCTTGATTAGCATATTATATCTAATATTGGTTATATAAGCCTACTGAACTAAGCTGTGACCTTGTAGCAACTGCCGTATCCGTCTTTCGAACATTTAAAAAACGTATGTTAACTTTGGAAATAATTGTCGTCGATGATTCAATTTTTTTTAGAAAAGCACAATAAAAGCTTTATTTGTTTAATATGTGTCATCCGATCTCTGATACTGTGTACCTTGAAATGGCATAGACTCAACATAATTTCAACTAAAAATAACAACAGCTGATCCATGTATTTCCTTAAATAAAGCAATTAACAACCCAATATTTTACAGATAGCAACAGGTACCGTATCCCAACAGCAAGGTCTTCAAGACAAAGGTTACGAAGAATGGGCTGGAGAGATAATCGGCATGCGGGATATCCTGTCCAAGTTCGCCAACGTGTCCCGCTCAGAGATCACCGGCACCAGAGCACCGTTCTTGAAGCCTGGAAGAAACACACAGTTTAAGGTAAGACAGTGTTGTCATATTGTACAAGTAAGGTCTAAAACAGATACAAGCACACACATCAACGTCAACAGCAACGTCTTCAAGACATTATATCATTCTATATTACCAAGAAGACCTGATATATTTTTATTTAAACTGACATGAGTTTGTAACATTATTCAAATTATGAAATACGGGTGTTACTCAAGTAATAATAGTCTATTTAGTCGACCGCGGTTTAACCGATACTTGTAGGCATTTTCAAAAGAGTGCAACACGTCGCGCCTCAGCCGCAGCCAGTCCTGCACGCAAGTCAGTGCCTAAAAGTATAGGTGAATCCGCGGTCGACTAAATTGACCTTCATAATTTGAATAAGACCTGTTATGTTTAGGTTGATGTTATAAAGATAGGTCAAGATAAGTCAATAATAATTGATAACTGCCACATTATTCTGACCATTTTAATGTTTAAAACAAATTACAGCACCATAAATTTACTTTAAAATCAAAACAGCGATTCACCCTGCAAGTGTAATTGCGGCGGCAAGTAAGTTTGTTTATTTACAAGTTATTTAGTCTCATCTCTATTTCATGGGAGGTAATCAAACTTTCAATGGAGAAACTTTACAAAGCGGAAAAATATAGGATACTTTTTATCCCACCTGGATATACAATTCCTTTGGGTACGGAATAAAATATGAGTCTGAATAAATTCTCCTCAAAATTCTCTTTGTGAAAACCCGATCACAAAATGTCAACAAATAATTATATCCAAAGTGACGGCTTGATATACCTATTGTAGAGTTTTGATAAATAATTTAAGCTATTAGCTCATCTTTTAATTTTAAGATCGGATCTGCCGGGGACTGAGACAAGGCTTGGTGCGGCGGCATAATCGGCGAAAAGCCTTCAAAGGCGCAAGGATAGTACTTGATAGTGGCTATATGTTTGTTTCTTTTGGGGTTAAGACGCTTGCTTGTGCCATGGCGGCCAAGGGCCTACAAGCTGATTTTGTCTCGTCTGTTTGAGACAGAAGATAAGCATTTCCATCAAACGTAGCAATGCTGACAACATTTTGGAAACGTTGCCCACTGGCTGCGGTCTTTTAAAATAGGGTTTTTGTACTTAGTTCTGTTTTTAGATAGGTTAAGTTTTGTCATTTCTACGCGTTATTTTTTTTTTATCTAAATAAGAAAATTAAGATCTAAAAATAAAATGAATTGTGAGAAATTGACGTAGATAAGTGACACGCCTGTAAGGAGTGACGTGCGTAACGTGTCCTGAATTCGTACGCCTACGTAATTACGTCGAGCTTCTAGCCATGTAATATTGTTTGTAGGTATATCGGCCTTGTATCCAATATCGTATGCGTAGCCTTTTTAGGGAAATATTTTGACACCCAATATTATTTATAGTGTATGCCTCCATAACACTAATTACTCCTTGGTCCTATATGCATATAACTTCAAAATTTGCTTAATGATATTTACAAATATCGCCATAAATTCATATTTACACAACTGAAACTTATACTAACTTCTCTTTTACGTGGCGTCTTGAATTTAAGTCCCTGTTCCGCAATGGAACAGACTGTGAAACTACTGACAACTAACTTAGTGGTCACTTTTTGATGTACTTAAGAGTAGTATGTGCAATGTTGCGACCAAAGTAGTTTATAAACTCTATTTCCATAAGACGTAGCGGGATTTGTAATTCTTGCATGAATTGTTCGGTACCATTTCATTTAATCTTCTTTGAATATAAGAGTAATATACATTGCTAACAAATTAGATGAGCCAAGTGCTGTTTTACTTTAATTTGTTAATGCTTTAGCTGTCTTTTTTGTACGATCAAACTTTTCCGAAGAATGAAAACGGATCCATGACATAATTTACGAGGCACCTAATGACTGAGTCAACTACAGGCCTTACAAAAACAGAATAAAGAAACACATCGTGAACTCGCGCATTTTATTTATATTTCATCAGTCAACACTGTCGCTACGGGTTCGGCATCGATATTTCAGCGTCACATCTATTCGTTAGCTGACAATTACCACCGTCGCACTGACGCTGACGATGACTCAACAAAGTGAAATACGTAAAGATTTTTTTGCAATGCGTAGCACTGTTGTCACAGGGGAGGTACGTTAGTTGTCAAACACGACACGGCACGTTGTGTATCGACGTTTTGATAGGTAGCGATCGTATTCGTATCTAAATAAAACTGATTGAAGTACACATTAGCGCTCTGTACACGTACAGTTCGGACCGCGCATCTTGGACTGCGTTCCAAACCGCGGTTAGATCTGTACAGTTCAGACTGCGGATCAAACTGTTGTGCTAATTACGATTAAAATGCTTGCACGGTTTGGACTGCGGATGAAACTCACATAATCTAGACAAACGTTCCGAACTGTGCGTGTAAATTGATTTTCAAGAGTTTGGACTGCAGTTTGGAGTGGCGCGTGGAACGTTATAACTTTTAAAAGTTTTGTACGCAGTAGTAAGAAAAATGGACGATCGTTTAATTCAATTCTTTGCGGAATGCGCCTCTTAAATTCTGTATTTTTTTGCTGACAAAATCTCGATCAGCTGAAACAAAACCTACTGACTTGCAAAAATCAACGAGCTCGTCATATGCTTTGTTTCTCATGTTCCTGTTACTATACTCCTTACTTTTTATCTTCCAGAGACAAGTATGTTCACGGAACAAACGAATAAACTCTGTAATAGCTTCGACGCTCCAAACCGCCATTCTTGTAATTTACGTTAAAACGTAATGCGCGCGTAAAACTGTCATATTGGCGCGCGCGCCAATATGACAGATCGGACTGTTAGAGCCGCGCATCTACACGTACAGTTCGGACCGAGGGATGGAACGGCGCGTGCTGTTTCCCGCGGTCCGAACTGTACGTGTGCAGAGCGCTTTTGAGTTTGATTTGTTGTGAGGCTGTGTGCGATTAAATTACACGGGAAATAAATATAGAACGTGAATGTTTGCGTAGTATTTAACAATTGACGCTTTATATAAGCCTATACATACAAGAGCTTAATACTTGCCGCTTTGAAATCAATAATAATAATACAACTAATTTTGAATAAAAAGTAACATCGGTTCCTATTACACTAAAATGTTGTCGTGTGAATAGAATCTTTCTATTTAGTAGGTCACAACTTTCCAGGTCGCGATAGCTTTGTTTTATTCAAGTCTGTTTCGTCAATCTATTTGTCACCAAACAGCATCTACTAAGGTCGAGTAGTAACGAGTACACCATAGCGTGCTTACGTTCGTAAAATTAATATATATAAAGTGATTGTTTCCGCACTAAACTACGTAGAAAAACTTCCAAGCAGAAGGTCATAATGGCCTATCATCTTGCGTAAGTCGTAAACGTTGAGGGAAAGGTCTTTAACCAATTTATGAAACTAGCTAGGCTTGCTAGGAACCTGTTATCAAATAATGCAAGGTTGACAACTTTTTATTCATTATCATATATTATAAAAAAGTAATTTCTTCCTTTAAACAAGTAATTAATTTACGTTATCATTTGTCATTGAAATTGTATCGGTATGTTTTACTAGCAATCGTTCCGATGTTGCTAAGAGAGTCTGCGTAAACTTCACTTTGTAAATCTGTCGCAAACCGATCAGCTGTAATTGCTTGACCCACATACATCCTATCGCAGCATAGCTGTTTGAATCAAGGTAAGCTCTCGGTTGCATCTCGCTCGAGCCAAATATTTTCTAACCACAATCTAACTTCTCTGTGCACCTGTAACATAGTTATAATACAACATGGAAACTATATTTGACACATTGTTAAAAGGTATTCAGATCTACATTGTCATGTTAGTACTGCAAGTATTATGATACAAGAAAAAGTTTGCGGATAATTTCCGTTGTCTATTTTCTTTAGGAATGATTTTAAATATGATCATGTTTACAGTCATAGCTAACGATCACTTGCGGTAGGCAGTAAGCTCAATAAAGTTGCCAATCTGTTACGTATAATCCGCAACATTACTGTTTTGGAACAGTTGTGTCAAAATTGCGAATCAAAGAGTGATTGATTCGCCGATTTGTAGGACAACTTTCGTTTCACATCACAAAGGACATTCAGTGAGGACGAGTTCTAATTTTACAATTGTTTCTCAGGTGTTGGAAGACTTCGGATACATCTACGATAGTTCAGTGGGCGTGCCGGTACTACCCATCCCGGTGTGGCCTTACACGTTGGATTACAAGATCGCACACGAGTGCAAGTCCGCCACTTGTCCCAATAAATCCTTCCCAGGTCAGTCACTGTTTGTGTTTTACAAAACTTGCAAGTACATACATCTACGTTCAAAGGGAGTGCCCTAGTGCTGTTTTTCTTTAAAACAAAGTTCGTATTAATGTTTACCTTTTACAAATGAACGGTGGATAGATACCGTTTTACCTACAGCTTTAAAAGGCTTAGGTTATATTATGTTGAATTCTAGATTACCAATCCGAGAAGCAAAAAGATAAAATTTTCTTCTGATTACATTGATTAATGTTTTATATTTTTGAATCTGGATTATACAGACACAAAATCATACCCTCTATAATTTAATATTATCTTTTTATTACAATGATAATCATATCCCTTAGGTTTATGGGAGGTGCCATTCAACGCGCACTTCGTGGAGACGTTTGAGGGCGGCCACTGTCCCTACCTAGATCAGTGCGTGTTACACAATCACGATTCAGATGAGGTTAGTATTATTTCAGTTTTATTTGATTTTAACTGAACCTTACAGTTCTTATATGACGTGCTGTATGAAATAAAAGAAAGGCGGTATTTGAGCGAATTTAGCACCAGGTTCGAACAAGAGGCTGTTGAAGGGCTCGGATGGCATTCCACAATGGACTGCAACTCAGTGATTGCGGGTGGACTCACCACTCTAAATGCTGAATGTTTTGCAAGTCCGACCGTGTAAAACCTATATTTGAGTGCACGGTTGGCGTAGCGGTTAAAGGGGTCGCCTTGCCGCTTTCAACAAATCTTTGTGTGATACGCAAAGATTTGTTCTGACTCTGGGTGTGCTTTGTGTGTGTGAAATGTATGTTTGTGAACACCCCCGCGACACAGGAGTTAATCCTAGTGCGGGCGTCGTATAAAAAAAAAAAAAAAATGACAACTAGTTTATTGCCTCGCTTGTCTAGCGGTATAATTTGCGTATCGGGTACCGGGTCGGGAAAGGTCAGGCAATTTTCAATAGCAGCATGGAATTGGAATTTTACTCGGAAGATAGCGATAGGCACCCCCTCACATGAGACCTAAACATAACAGGTGAAGTGTGGGTGTTATAGACCCTAACTCTGCGCACCCTGCCGGGTAATATGGGCGTGTTGTTGTGTTTATAAAAAGTAGCCTAGAGACAATACGACCATTTAAATTGTTTAGACAACGATTGTTGCGACCCAATTAAAATGTCATAAAACTTAAGAGGGTTTACCTCAGAATAATGTGCCTTCAATACATAATACACAATATATTTATAACAATGCTTGTTAAATATAAACTGCAAATAATTTATAATTATCTTAACATAAACTACCGCATTATTTTATCTTTCTGAAATGTCCATCCTAAGTTTGCCTGGAAGAAATCGCTTAAAGCGATAAGGCCGCCCTTTGTACATTTTTTTCTGTTACTTTCCTTTTTCGTTACCTCTTAAGATTTTCATGTGAAATTATGTACAAATAAAGTTTTTTCTATCTTCTATCTATCTATCTACACTAACAACGACATAATGTCTCACTGGTAGGTATAA
Organism: Hypena proboscidalis; assembly: GCA_905147285.1. Taxonomy (NCBI): domain Eukaryota; kingdom Metazoa; phylum Arthropoda; class Insecta; order Lepidoptera; family Erebidae; genus Hypena; species Hypena proboscidalis. The sequence continues at coordinate 9,420,887 of LR990132.1, forward strand.
TTAATTCACGCACAGTTGAATGTAATTCAATTTAATATTAGGCCAATTAGTGTAATCAAACGCATTGGTACAAATTATGGACAATCGGTTAAGCGTTTGCGCGATTGAGGTTCCTCATGGAATATGAGTTTTGGAGAAAATGCTACTTAAACTACAGAGATAATTCTAGAATTAAATTTAAAATGAAATATGAAATATTTTTTTGAAGCTCTCTAGTAATTCGCAAATACATAATACTAGAAATAATTTGCTTGTGTGAGGCAGTTCGCGCCCATAGTGATGTCGGGATTTGAATCCACGACCTCTTGATCACAAATCCGATGCCTTATCCATTGCAGCACGACCGCTTCTAATAAATATATTCACACATTTTAACGAAGTAAACAAAAAAGGAACAGTATTATTTATTATGCCATCGTTTATTTCTCAATAGAAAGCTTCAAATTCTCAATGTCCATATCCAAAGCGTATTCAAGTGGACATTTTAATTTCCTGGGTAAACTCCAATTGAGATTTGTCACGGCATTTGCATCACGTATTTCGAGAGAACCGCACAAAAATCCCAGTGAATTCGAAAATGCCTGCACTAACCTAGTAAAAAATACCCTTAAAACTGGTCCAGTAATGTACTATTGAATTGAATCTAACATCACGCCTATATTACCAAAAAAGGTGTGACAGAGGTGTACAACACCCACATTTCACCTGGTATGTTTAGGTCCCACGGGATAGGGGGTGAGCCTATCGCCATCTACCGGGCACAATTCCAAATCCGTGCTACTATTGCGAATTTCCTGTCGAAAATTTCTCAATTAACATTTTGCCCGACCCGAGGCAGTTAAATATGTTTATGAATAGTCCTTGAATGAAATATCTCTAACAGATTTTATCACTTCCATTTTACTGACAATAGACCTGAAAAGCAAATAGATATACAATGAATAGCTATTTTACTACAACCTTGATCATTTCGAAAGGCTCATTAAGATACTACAAAACGGGTACGATTAAGAAATAGGTATTTTGTTTGTAAGTTGTCGAAAGCAAAAGACAAGCTCGTCGTACCGTGATTTTCGATCTATTTATAAACCCCGACGCAATTTTCCTGTTGCTTTCTAACCAGATTATCGACAAATGTTTTTTCATTCGTATGGAAGAGGTAAATGCCGCAATGTAATGATGAATGAAATTGAAAGTAAATATTATATACAAATATTATTATTTATGTGAATAACATTATGCTTAGAGGAGTAGGTTTCTTATCAATATTTTATTAAAGGAATACAGAAATAGAAATAAATATGAATTAATTCAATTACGACATCAAACTTTGAGTTATTATATAACATAATTACAACGTTTAATGTTTTGAAAGTTACAGATTAGTGCTCAGTCTTCATAAAGGTAATTGCTCTCTTCTTTGCCGAGGCACTTATTTTTACGGAAAAATAAAATGAAGAGAAGGTAAAAGTAGAGAAAATAAATCCATAAGTCAGAAAATAATTAAGATATAAAAAAGACAACAAAAGGATGGTGAAAGCATAATACAGTGCAAAATACTAAACTCTTTAATATAAAGTAGGCAAGCGAGTGTGTAGTTGCGCATAGTTGAATCGAGAAGTGGAACGGAAGGCGGCTCAGAGAATAATTTCATACACGTACGGGCAGAGTGGCCTGTTATTTTATCTCGCTTTAATAGCTTAACTAAACCCTGCTAAACAGGTATAAAAACTTTATAATATACAATTTGTACGCAACAGTGTTTGTATAAGCCCGCATTTAGTTATTATCTAACTGGCCAGGTGGTGCGCCACACTCCACTCACAATAAGAACTTATGAGTTTCATACAAATATTGTATAAATTCTTCTCTGTAGCCTTTGATATTTTATATTTGTGTATTTCACACTAGTTAACGTTCTCTAGTTCCAGTCCTCATGCTTGTGTATCTCGTTATGTTGCGGTTTTCTCTAATTAAAGGAATATTTCATGAAATTTCTGAGCTGAGGCGTGTCGTAGGATCCGTGTTACCTTTTGATGCCAAGTTAAAATGTGGCGTTGTAAATGCATAGCGTCTTTGGTTGCGCTATTTTAAAGTACTGCTGCATTTGGAGTTATGCTCACTTTTCTTTACAGATAAAGAAAATAGATGAGTGGTCTCTAACTTTGCTCAACGAACAAACATAAAAACATGAAAGCGAAGTTTCATACAATTTTCTACTATATGGGCCTGAACAGATAAAGCTCCTGGTTTTTTTAATGACTAACGATTTCAGCATAATGAATTTATTATTGGTCTTTTGCCCGCGACTTCGTCCGCAAGGAATTTGTTGTATTAAGTACTTTGCACCCGCGCTTTGAACCGCGTTCAACCTTCCTGCTCTGCTCCCGTGGAGTTTAGCGTAATGCTAAATATCTAAAATCTTTCTTAAGAGTTAGACTACGAAACACAAAAAGAATTATCGAAATTTTACTTATATTTCTCGACATTACCGCTATCAAACAGACAATCTAACTTTCGTCTGCGCGGTAGGTACATCGATAAAAAGTAGCCTATGTTATCTGCATCTAAAATTTTAATAAAAATCGGTCCAGCTGTTTAGAAGAATAGCCGATACAAACAGGCAGACAAACAGACAAAACAAATAAAATCTTTATTTAGGAAATGGTATCGTGCAAACAACTATACCAGCTTGAAAAAACAATGTTCTTTGACATTAAAAACAGATAATTCAATTTTATTTATTTGTATTAATGACTAATGTTAATATCAACACATTATTTGCTAGGTATTTGAATGGCTGCAAGAGGACTTCAGCCGCTACTACGAGCAGAACCGAGCACCCTACATGATGCCCTTCCACACGAACTGGTTCCAGATCAAGGCGCTCGAGCAAGGACTGCACAAATTTTTGAGATGGGCAGCTACCTTGTAAGTATTATAAGATGATACATTTTTTAATTGAGTCGGTATACAAGATTACTCTAAGATAGTAAAATAACTCCCCAACTAGAAGTAACCAAACGTAATTTTGTCTCGTTTTTGTTATGATTCTTTTTTTTTCGTTAGCCTGCGTTGTTCCACAGCTGGGCAAAGGCTTCCCCCAAACGTTTCCAGTCATCTCTATCTCCTGCAGTTTCCCACCAGTTGTGGTTGTAGGCATCTAGGCCATCCCGCCAGTCATGTTACTATACATACAAAAAATATGACAAAAACGCTATAAAATCTATCTCATGCTCGTTTGCTACAAGAGGGTTACAATTCGCAAAACAGAGTCTTTTGTATAGTAATTCACTTACCTACTCTATTTATCTTTGATAATTTTATTGTTTAGTTACTAATAAAGTAAAGCAAAATTTATTTACTGATTTTATATTACATTTCTCTAAAACAATATTTGCTTATATTTGGATGCCAACTACACTTAATGTCAAACCACGAAATAAATTGGTGTAGTATATGTTAGGTATTGTATTGTATGTGTGTAACTAATATCTAGCTTTTGCCCGCGACTTCGTCCGCGTTGAATTCGTTGTATTAAGCAGTAGCTGCTCCTGCGCTCTGACCTGTGTTCAACCCCACTGCTCCACTCCCGTGGAGTTTAGCGTAATTTTAAAAGATCTTTATTGAGAGTTAGAATATCAAACACAAAAAAAATTCGTCGAGTAATTCTTCAGATTAGCGCTATCAAAAAAACAAACTAACTTTCTGCCGCGGTTTCGTCTGCGTGGTACAGTGGGCCAAGCAGATAGGTATGCAGGGCAAAAACTTTTACTTCACATGTTTTAAAAGTGTAATATACTCATTATTTAAGTACGTAACTCTCAAATTTATAATTGGTGTAGTCAGTCTTCACTATCACGTTGACGTTTTTGCCCTGCATACCTAACTGCTTGGCCCACTGTACATCAATAAAAAGTAGCCTATGTTTCACGCCTTGTAGTCAGTTACCTGCATCTAAAATGTGATTTAAATCAGTCCAGCCATTTAGAAAATTAGCCGATACAAACAGACAGACAGACCGAAACTTTAAAACTGTATTTTAGACAAAGTTATCGTGCAAACAACTAAACAAGCTTAAAAAAACAATTTTAATGATGACATTAAAACAAACACTTCAATTTTATTAATTTGTATTTACACCGTCAGAGCAATACCATATTATTATGTGTATATTGAAGTCGTATAGTACGCGCTTGTTAGTTATTCCAGGAAACTCCACATAATAAAGCTTAAATATATATCTACCTCACGGCCCAAAAGTGGTCTTCTGTTTTTGTTTGTATGTTTATATGTATTGTTGTGTCCGGGAAGTACGGGGCGTGAAGTGAAACCACTGTTTGCCGTTAGAGTTTATTCTAGACTGAAGAACCTACGATTACATTTCCTTATATATAGTTGTGCTTAACTTAACTTAGAACTACCCTCCACCGACCGTATATTTACATCGTACGTATTACTCAAGTGTTATAGAAGTACCTACATACATTACACTCTTCCATGCCAATTATTACTTACATAGTAGGTATAGCAATAAAACCTTAACAAATAACAATTATACAATATTATATAAAATTACATTTAAAACCTAAATTTATTCTTAATCCTACATTGTCTTACTGCGCGTGGTTGGGGTGGTAACTGCTCCAGCAGCGCATCCTGAAACTCTGGCGAGGCTGGAGTTTCAGCGGTGGTCCCAACTGTCCCCAAAGGACTCTTATTTATAATACCCGATGAATTACTTAATGCTGCCGCCGCCTCCTCCGACTGAACCTCCTCCGGTGACTTACCTGGAATAGCTGTGGTCTCAGTGAGAGAATCTGTGCAAGGTTCCGCTACTACAGCCGTTTGGTTATTAGGGCAAGCTAAAGATAGTCTTGATACCCTTTTTTTTAATTGATCTATGTGCCTATGAATTACTTCCCCATCTTTGCTCTTTACCTTATAATTGCTCGGCCCAGTGCTGTCAACTACCTGACCTTGTGCCCATTTCTCTCCCTTTAGGTACTGCCTATACCATACTTCATCAAGAGGTTTTAGCTGTCTATTCCCACCTAGCACCGATTCCTTCTGACGTTGTTGGGCCCTATAAACTTTAGATTCTCTATCTGGCTTTAAAATATCCAACTTAGTCCGTAACCGCCTACCCAGTAATAACATTGCCGGGCTTTCGCCCGTGGTCGAGTGCTCTGTATTCATATAATGCAGTAAGTATGTCCAGAGGGCTTTGTCAACACTCTGCTTCTCCAAAACAGCTTTTTTTATAACTCTCTTTAAAGATTTTACCGCATTCTCAGCCAATCCATTGGAGGACGGGTGATATGGAGCTGAGAATAAATGCTCTATACCTAGGCTACTGGTATAGTTATTAAATTCTCCGCTCGTAAATGGCGGCCCGTTATCCGTTACTATTTGTTTGGGGAGGCCCCATCTACTAAATAATTCGCTTATCTTATCTAAAACCCCGCTAGCTGCCGTGCTAGCTATATTGAACACTTCTATCCATTTAGACATAGCATCGATCACTACTAAATATGTTTTACCTAAAATCGGACCCATAAAGTCTAAATGCAGCCTAGTCCACGGGCGGTTCGGCCACGGCCACATGCGCGGTGTTTGTTGTGGCGGCGCGTCCGCGTGCGCCGCGCATACCTCACATTCGCGGCACATGCGCTCGATGTCCTCATCTAAACCCGCCCACCATACATAACTGCGAGCTAACGCCTTAGACTTCACGATCCCCATGTGCGGTTCGTGAACCAAGCGAAGAACTTTTTCCTTACATTCACTAGGAACGACTAGCCTATGACCCCACATTACACAACCCAGTTCCTCATATAACTCTTTCTTACGATTGAAATATGGTTGTAAATTCGCAATTTCACTATCCACAGGCCAACCGTCTCTTATGTAACTCAACACCTTTGATAAAATAGGATCGCGCGTAGTTTTATTTTTTATTTCATAATAGTCCAACAACAGAGCTTGTTGAACAAAATGCAAAAAGGTTTGCTCGGGCGCTGTATGACTCATCTGTTTACTACCTGCCACCGGTAACCGAGAAAGGCCGTCCGCGCCGTTCTTATCGGTGCGAACGTACTCAATATCATACGAATAAGCAGACAAAATGATTGCCCACCGCTGCATCCTACTGGCTACCATCGTAGGTATCCCCGTATGTGGCCCTAGAATGGATACTAAAGGCTTGTGATCGGTACGTAACAAGAAATGTCTACCATACAGATACTGGTGGAACTTGTTCACTGAAAATATAATGGCTAGCGCCTCCCGATGTATCTGTGAATAATTTCTTTCCGCATCGTTTAAAGTCCGCGAGGCGTACGCTATCGGTCGTTCATAGCTACCGTCGTCGCTGAGCTGCGAGAGGACCGCTCCTACTCCTCGCGCGCTCGCGTCACACGTCACTATAAGTTCTCGCTTTGGATCGTAATGAGCTAACACTTCCGCACTTGTTAATAAATGCTTAATGTTTTCAAAAGCCCGCTCACATTCGGCCGTCCACTGCCACTTCTTTTCCCTTTTTAACAAATCGTATAAAGACACTAACTTGGCACTCATATTTTTAACAAACTTGGCGTAAAAATTAACCAAACCCAGGAACGAACGTAGTTCAGATACATTACTGGGGCGAGGAATTTTAGTAATCGCCTCAATTTTACTAGGATCCGTCCTAATACCATCCTTGCTTAGTACATAGCCTAAATACTTTACTTCGTCTACCAGAAAGACACACTTACTACTTTTTAATTTGAACCCATATTTATGCAACCTACTAAATACTGTTTCTACAGCCTGAAGGTTCAGTTCCCTAGAATGGCCTCCAATTATGATATCATCTAAAAATACCTCCACATTAGGAATATCCCCCAACAAACTACACATAATGCGTTGAAAAATACCCGCACTTGAAGCTAAACCATACACTAACCTATTGTATTGATATAAACCTCTATGAGTGTTAATTACTGTGATATTTTTAGTACTATCCAATTCAATCTGATTATAGGCTTGTGATAAGTCAATTTTAGTAAAATAACAAGATTTACCTAACCGTACCATTAAGTCCTCCACCTTCAGGGTAACGGTCTACAATGAGCACAGGGTTTACGGTAGCTTTGTAATCTGCACAGATTCTCAATGACCCGTCAGCTTTACTTACCGGTACTAACGGTGAGGCCCAGTCGGAGCAGTCGACAGGCTCGATGACCCCGTCATGCAGCATCGCATCGAGTTCGGCGTCTCGATGCTCTCGCGCAGCGCATAGGGCAAGGGTCGCGCCCGGTGGAACACGGGCACCGCCCCCTCACGTAACCTGAGGGTCGCTTTGCCACCAGTGTACCGTCCCAACCCGCCACTAAATAACTCCTTATACCTGCTAAACAAAAGCTTTAAATCACTATCTGATTTTGTTTCTGGTTTAATATTATGACAATCACTAAATTTCGGTATTTGTATATCTAATTCCGTTAGCCACTGTCTACCTAAAAGGGAGGTAGTACCCCCGTCTATAACAAATAATTCCAATATTTTTGTTCTGCCACCAAAACTAACACTTGGTTTTATTAACCCCAACGGTTTTAGCTTCGACCCGTCATAAAATCTTAGCCCCACGCTAGTAGGCTCTAATTTAAAATTACTAAAGTATTGTCCATAAGTATAACTACTAATACACGACACCGCTGTACCTGTGTCGATTTCCATTGGAATTAAAATATTTTCAATAGACACGGGTAAACTAACCGCCTTGTAGTCGTTTAAACAGAGGTGGTGGAAATCTTCCCGGCACCGCTCTGATCCCTCTTCTTCATCCTGGGTCGCGCCATAATGCAGCGCGTCCTTGCGCGTCCATGCTCCCGCGCCCTGCTCCGAGCACACCCGTCGTAAATGACCTACTTTCTTGCACCGGCTGCATGTGTAGGTACGAAACTTGCACGTTTCGTATCCGTGCGCTGTCGACCCACACCCGCTACAACCATTCCTTGCTGCCGCACCCCTGCTCTGCGGTGCATCGCCCTCACGACGTTTCGTGTGTATGTACCCAGGCGCTCCGCGTGCTCCGCCCCGGCTCGCGGCGTGTCGCCGCCGCTCGCCACTATGCGCTGCCATTTGGTGCTAGCGCTGTTGCCGCCACCTGCACCTCCACCGCTGCCGCGTCCCGCTCTGCCGCTTCCAATGAAGTGGCCAGCTTAACCGCATTGCCAAAACTCAACGTGTCCTCCTCCGCGAAAAGCCTCTGCCTAATCATGTCGCTCCGCAAACCGCAAACAAATTGATCTCGCAAATTCTCGCTGAGGTTTTCGCCCAGCTTACAATGCCGCGACATCTTTTTTAGCTCCGCCACGTAGTCAGCGATGCCTTCCTGCGCCGATTGTCGCCTCTGCCGGAACCGGAACCGTTCCGCCAACGCCGACGGTACCGGTTGTAAATGGGTTTTCATCAGCGTTACCGCATCTTCGTAGTTCAATTCCGCTGGCGCTCTCGGGCTTGATAGGTTCACCAAAAGCTCATACGCCGCGTCCCCCATGACCGCAATCAAAGTGGGTAGTTTGAGGCCCTCGCTCACGCCATTCGCCGTAAAATACATATTCAGCCGATCTATGTATGACGACCACACGCCCGCCGCTACGTCAAACTCCTTCACTTTTCCGATCGTCATCGTACTCGACCCGCACGCAGATTATAATATTCTTCCTTTTCTTTTTTTTTTTTTTCGTCGCCAATGTTGTGTCCGGGAAGTACGGGGCGTGAAGTGAAACCACTGTTTGCCGTTAGAGTTTATTCTAGACTGAAGAACCTACGATTACATTTCCTTATATATAGTTGTGCTTAACTTAACTTAGAACTACCCTCCACCGACCGTATATTTACATCGTACGTATTACTCAAGTATTATAGAAGTACCTACATACATTACAGTATTCATTTTGAATACCCACATATAAACCTTTACAAAATAGTACAGATTTAGTTTAACCAACATACTCTACAAACTTTCTGTGTAATTATAGATTGGGTGAGTTGAGTCTCTAATTAACATTAAAGTGATTGTAGCTAAAGTAAGCCCTTTTAATTAGTAACATAATATATCACAATCATAAACTACGATGTAAAGTCATGCTTCGAATACATTAAATACATTTGTATTTATTGGCTTCTAATAATAGTAAACGTCCTAATTACTGTTGATAAATTTATGTAGTCTATGTGATTGATATCATTCTTTGTCAAAAAGTTTGTGAAAACTCTTTTACAACTAGAGATACATAAAACTGTTGCATCTATGAATGTCAAAATTCATATATTAATGTCAAAAATGCACATAATTATGAAAGTCAAAATACATACATCATTTTTGTATTTTTATGTGTGGGCACGGATTGCCACACAATCAATGCCCCAAGAAGGACACCGTCGTCGGGGTAGACCTAGAAGGCGCTGGCGGGACGACCTAGATGCCTACAACTACAACTGGTGGGCAACTGCAGGAGATAGAGAGGAATGGAAACGTTTGGGGGAGGCCTTTGCCCAGCAGTGGGACAGTGCACACTAATGACAAAAAAAAATGTGTGAGACAATATAAAATAGATAACTAAGCCGTTCTATTTACTTCTACTCTTCTCTGTTCTTTGCCCAAGAGCGGGTATTAGTGAATCTAATTTTCATTCGGATAAGTAAAGAGAATTTAAGGTTATATTTCATCATAATATTTAGAACATTTAGAACCTCCATGAAATCAATAAAAAATTAAAATAAAATACAAATTTGCTCTAATTCTTTGGAGCTTGACAATAAGCGTGAACTTCTGTAGGTACAGTAAATAATAAAAGTTTTTATAGAAAAAGTACAAAGGCTTTATTCTAATAATGTCGTCGGTAGAATAACGATGGGAGGTGAGCTTTAAACACCGCAGTCTGAACTGTAGGCACATCGTAATAACCTTTAGTTCCCATCGGAATTCTCTTTGATGAATTCAAGAGTACGGTAACTATATTATTTGGTGCGAACGTAATTATACATACATCGACTGTCGCTTGTAATTGGGTGGTTGCGGATTCGATGTATCTCTATAAGTAGCTATGTAGATAATGTGTAAATGACATCGTGTCAAAGCCAGTGATACAGTGGATTTGAGTAGATGATTGTAAACCTAGATGCAAAAAAACTGCATGGGTAATTGCCGCACATCGGCAATTATTATACATGACATGACGAATTGATTGATCCATAGATAGTAAAATATGGGACACCTTATCAAAATATAGGTAAATATAAACCAAATGCAAGAATTTTTAGTTACTTACTATAAATCTAACTCGTTTTATGATCATTCAAAGTTTAATGGGCGAGTCCATTTTAAAGTACTAAATTATTAAATTACCCACACCATTTATAGCAACTTTTGTAATGAAACCATTTTCATAAACGCAATATTTCGTATAGCTATCAAACAAAATTCATAACTTTACATACAAAATACTTAAGCGTGACGTCACGCCATTGTAGCCGTTTATAAGGAGCGTTTGGCCGTCTTGGAGTCTATTATTAATGCAAATTGAAGATAGTTTTATCTTAGGCAGTGTATATGATATCAAAGTGATTGTTTTAATGATGTTTATAATATCGAGAGGTGTTTCAATTATATATATGAAAATGAAAATTAGTCCTTTGTAAATTCATTACTTTTCTTGTGCAAAATATTTACACATAAAAAGTCATAATGACGAAATAAAAAAGCGGATTTGTCCTGATGCCATTTACACCACTTATTTGTAAGTGAAGTTGGTTAATTTGTGAACGATTTTAGATAGGTGAGAAATCATTTCATAATTTTCATCGTAGTTATGATTGTGATAAATTAAGTTACTAATTAAGAGGGCTTACTTTTACTAAAATCACTTTAATGTTAATTAGAGAGTGAACTCACCCAATCAGTATGTTGATTAAACTAAATCTGTCCTATTTTGGAAAGGTTACACGTGTACCAATATACTTACCACAAATAATTGAAAAGGGTCTGACAGTCATATTTATATCATATTGCACGAGAATAAATCTACTACCCGTTCACTTCAATTTGGCCAAAACTTAAAGTTTTCACTTCCCTATACCCCTGAAAATGGGTAACTGAACGTTTTGTGGCAATTATTTTAATGTTGCGCTTTTTAATAGTATTAACATGAAAGTTTCAGAACTATTTTTGTTTTATCCATTGGTAGAGCTACCTTTTGACGTATCTAACTACATATTGTGACATTGTGTCATAGAATACGTCAAAATCGACAAATAAATGAGACTTTGCAAAATATGAGGCGGGCTTGGATGAAGGATCTGTCTACGGAGGCGGGGGAGCTCAGTAGCCAAGATGAAATAAACGGGCAATACAATACAAACATTTTATTTTTCTAGGGACGACGTCTGGTTCGTAACAGTCACTCAAGCTCTAACCTGGATAACTGACCCTAAGCCAGCAAAGACCTTGATCAACTTCGAACCCTGGAAATGTGACCGCAAGGATATCCCCGCCGCGCCTTGCAACATTCCCAACAAGTGCGCGCTCTCCTTCAAACACCCTGACCATAACTTCACAGATACCAGATATATGGAGACCTGCAGTGAATGCCCCAACATGTGAGTATTAAAAATAAATATACATACTTATTATCTTCTACATTTTATGGCAACCCAATTACAAATAAAACAACCAATCATGAACTTTGCTTCCATAAAACATTATTCCTATTCTATTAAACAACACTAATTGTATTTATATATATGTATGTGGCTCATTTATATCGGTCATGTTTCATAGCAAGATTTACTGCTATGACCAGACACAATTAACTCATTAAGGTACATAAGGTCAATCAATCAATCATTTATTTTGCGAAATATGGGTACAAGGGATGTCACAATATTATTACATTTGGTATCACCATAATCAGCTACATAGCATGCAAAATTTTATGTTAAAAATAATAAAATTATACAATTATATTTACTTAAATTTCATGCAATGTCAAAAGGATAAATTAGAATAATCATATATTTATGTATGTCACAAATTAGTAAGTCAAGTTAAAGTTTAAAAGTAAATTACAGATTAGATTTATAATGATTTGTCGGACAGATATTCTTGGACAGAGTAGTACCCTTTAGATAACAATAATGCTTTTACTTTACTCTTAAATATACATAAAGTGCAGGTTTCCAGAATTGAATTTGGAAGTTTATTGTATATTCGTGGAATCATGCAAAATATACTATTGTTAAGTAGTGCAGTTCTGTTCGATGGAAACCTTAATTTCAAATTGTGTCTACGGCTGGCTAACTTTTCAAACATATCCATATTGTTTCTTACGAATAAAACAATTTCAAGGATATAGATGCATGGTAGAGTAAGTAGTTTAAATTTTAAGAAAAAGGGTCTACAACTGTCAATTTGTTTTAATCTAAATATTGCACGTACACATTTTTTCTGAGCCTTAAAGGCTACGTCCTTATTAGTAGAATTGCCCCAGAACATAACCCCATACCTCAAGAGGGGTGTAACATGACCATGATAAGCCGTTAAGACCGTTGGTGTGTTTGCTGTTTTGGATAACATGTAGAGGGCATAAGAAAATTGGCTAAGTTTCGAGCATAATGTTTCAATGTGTGATGTCCATTGCATACTGCGATCTATTTGTAAGCCCAAAAATTTTGTTTCGTCCACCTGCGTTATGTTTATGTCCTTATATTTTATAGTGATATTTGTCAACCGGTTTACTCTATTTTGGAATGTCATATAGTTGGTCTTAGTCAAATTAATTTTTAAATTGTTTGATGTTAGCCACTCTATTATATTGGACAAAGTTGATGATATGTCATGTTCCATGTTTGCAACATCGTTGCCTGTAAATACAATTGTGCTGTCATCAGCGAATAATACCGTCTTGTGGGTAGTTACCTTAGGGAGGTCATTTATATAAATAATAAATAGTAGTGGCCCTAGAACACTACCTTGTGGAACACCCAACGTGACTTTTTTATAGTCTGACAAGTAATTAGTTAATGTTTTACTCAAAGGACATATTCTAGTAAGTTGCGTAGATTGCATCCTGTTACTCAGGTATGATTTAATTAATTCTAAGATATTTCCACGGATACCATAAGCATATAATTTGTCAAATAAAACTTTGTGATCAACATGATCAAATGCTTTGGTTAAGTCCATATATAACGCGCATGACTGAATGCCTTTATCAAGATTAGTGCTTATAGTTTGAAGAAAATTGAAAATAGCCAAGTTGATGCCTTTATGTTTTCTAAAACCCACTTGTTCGTTACAGAATAAATTATTAGAGTCGAAAAAATTGTAGACGCTTTCGTAAATAACTTTTTCAAAAATTTTAGCAATTACAGGCACAAGTGCAATCGGTCGGTAACAGCTTGTATCTTGTTTATCTCCCTTCTTGAAAATTGGTTTAATAATTGTATACTTTAATTTGTCAGGAAATATTCCATGTAGTATACATAAATTAATTACATGGCTAAGCACAAACGATATTTTTGTTGATACACACTTGAGTATTTTAGTGGATATATCGTCGTAGCCAGTGCTATTAGTACTTTTTAAATTTTGAATAATTTTATTTATATCATCAGGAGTAGTAGACATCATAAATATAGACTTACTGTTGTTAGGAACGCTAACCTTGGAAATATTTGCATGCAATGGTTTGCCTTGATTGATGTAAAAGTCATTAAATGAATTAGCAATTATCTCAGGATCATAGACTATAGTACCATTAATGTTAATATGTGAAACGTCATCTCTAGGTCTGTTTTGTTTATTATTGTTGATTACATGCCATATTGATATAATGCAATTCTAGCAACAATAAAATAATTTTTAACAAAAAAAAAACCGACTTCAAAAAGTAGGCAAAAAATAAATTTACTTCGCACAAAATAATACGTTTTTTCATTGAGTTAAATAGAAATTATTAAATAATTATTTTATAATTCTGAAGTCGGTGCCAAGTAAATCGGATAATTAAGAACTAAGATTCAGTCAGAAAATAGTTGTTAGAAAGATTGATATTATCTATACAGAGTTATTGTTTACTTGACACCGACTTCAGAATTATAAAATAATTATTTAATAATTTCTATTTAACTAAATGAAAAAACGTATTATTTTGTGCGAAGTAAATTTATTTTTTGCTTTTTAGTTTACCTACTTTTTGAAGTCGGTTTTTTTTTGTTAAAAATTATTTTATTTTACAATTTTAAGTGATGGGTAGACCGAGCAAGAATGTTTCTCGAATAAGGAGACGACGGTTACCTGAGACGGAAAACTTATTAATAATAATCCCCATACTCCTAACCGTTGAGGAGTTGTACCTTCCAGCATCAGCTCAGCAACTTAAAATGCAAATATCCAAGTAGTTTTAGGAAATATACGAAAAACAACATAGAAGCCTTTGAAATTTGAGGCTTACTCATGATTTCTCTAGGATCCCATCATCAAATCTTGACCTCATATTATGAATATACATAAGTAATATTCAACGTCTCGCCTCATCTGTGTCTTACTTGAAAGAATACAGTAAACGGCCCCAAGGAGCCTATATTTAAAGAATTATCCCCGTACTCCTAACCGTTGAGGAGTTGTACCTTCCAACATCAGCTCAGCAACATAAAATGCTGATTACTAGATGCAAATATCCAAGTAGTTTTAGATAAACAAAAAACAATATAGAAGCCTTTTAAATTTGAGGGTTGCCCTCGATTTCTCTAAGATTCCATCATCAGAACGTGACTTGAAAAAAATGGGACCACATGACAAGTATATCCTCTCAAACAAAAAAAGAATTTCTCAAATCGGTCCAGGCGTCTTCGAGTAATCGGTGAACAAACATAAAAAAAATAAAAAAATACAACCGAATTGAGAACCTCCTCCTTTTTTTGAAGTCGGTTAAAAAAAGAATCTATTCGGCACGGTTCGAATCCCTAGCTGAATACAAGTTTTTTTTTTCTAAATACGCAGCTTTTGTTTTTACGTTTCGAAATAGGAAACAGAAACCTCAAGTGAGCGGTCTCAACAACATAAACTGTCATTATTTTATTTATTAAAAATATAGGGATGAAATGATCTCATATTAGAAAGGCCAGTTTTATATGAAGACAATAAACAGTAGCCAGATTTTCTAGAAAGGAATCGGGAAAGCTTCAATATCTTTTTGATACGTAATATTCATGGATCGCGCGTTAACGCCACCTGTCGTTTTAGTTATTTCCACTTGACCATTCAATAGAGCGAAGTAAAGATAAGATTATTTTCGGAAAAGGTTTTGTTAACTTAAGATGACCAATACAAATGTTATTTCAATATAATGAATTCGGATTAAGAGCTTTTCGGAGGCTAGCAAGTCTGAAAACTACAAGTCTAACAAAAAGTATTGTGTCATCCCGATCTTCTTCTTCTTGTCGTGTCAATTACTATAGTAATAATAATAATAGCCTTTTATTCAGACAGTATTACAGTTACAGTTAAATATTACTAATTTGTACTTAATGATTACATTTATTTTCTTACACTCTAACACTTAATTATTATGCATCGACATCTCTGTCTGTATGCCACAATGGGCAAAGGCCTTCTCCAACTTTCTCCATTTTTGTCTGTCATGTGCAGCTCTTGTCCATGTGTCACTATAGTACAGTACAGTATAGTATTACTATAGTAATTATGATAAATATTTTCTATTTATGCAGTTTCAGACCAATAGGATGCGACTAAGATGCCTTTTTGGTTGGCCTGCATAAGGTCTTTTAGGGTACAAGGGGTAGCAAGTAATGGGCAGTCAACAGATACTTTGGGTAGGCGATCCACATTCGCAACTAGTGTTGGATGTGTTTGTGAATCCCCACTTGGCCAGGTTGTCTTTGCAGCGACCAACTTGGGTCCGAAAACGGTTTAGGGACTTCCAAATTGGCCACTGCAATCCATTGCCAGGAGGCAGATACCGAACTGAGTTGGGGAAATCTGCTGGCAGTCATTCTAATATTCAGCCGAAACTATTAGACTAGAGGCTGATCTCAATATAATTTGGAAAATACTTCAAGAATTATCAATTCTGATATCATATCGTTCAATCCCTGTTTTTCAGCTGTCTTAGTTATATCTTGCATCTAATACAAATATATTATAATCTAAAATAAAATTATCCCTTTAATGGAAACCAGAATTGATAAATCGTTATTAGACATGCTTTAAAACATAGTTTAAGTTCGCTGGAAATTCGACAAATAGAGCCTCTACTATGAAAGTTATGAAACGGAAGGATTTATTAGGCCTTACAAACTTCTTTATTAAATTAGTAACATTACTCCAGAAGTGGTTTTGTTTGCTTGCCAATGATGTTATAGTAGATAATATCCACAAAGCTAACATTTTGAAACTAACATAATAAATTTTAACTATTGAACAAACCAGGATATTTAATTTGTTTATGCAATACTCAAATTATATAATTTATTTTAATACCCGTTTTTTTAATCTTTAAAATTGATAATTTAATTTTGTAACTTTGTACTTTAGGCGAATAGACACACCGTTACTATGTGATTACAAAAAACATTTAACGCATCGTCAATGCTCCGGCGGTAAAACTTCTTGGTTGCGTTATTACTTCTTTTATTTTATTTTTACGATGCACCATTTTGCTTTACTTTGTACACATAATGTTAGCAGACTTTTTAAAATTAAGACTTTTTGCTGGATTCCTACAGAAAGTCAGTTTGTTTGAGCTATTTCTATGAAAAGAATTTTTCGTCATAAGACGGAATTTAAAGTTAAACTAACCTAAAGAACTAAAAAGAAAACTCTGTTTCTTTATTAAAATAAATATTTAAAAAATACAAATAATAAATATAAATACAAATACAAATACTTTATTTGTCAAAATGTGGTTTTTACAGGTGTTATGGTACAATAATTTAGTTCTACACATTTGCCATGTAATATTATGTCATACAAACATAAAATTACAAACTAGAAATATTTACTATGCAATATATCAGCATATAAGTTTAATTATACTAATAAACAGTTGAAAACCGGACTGCACACCAGGCAGTCGCTTTAACAAACCAGCTACGGTCGTCTCTTGCCAGAATCCCAAAATATTTCAACTGCATGTTACGTCAGTTCGTGACGTCACTTTCATCCATTTGTTTGTATCCCACTTAAGATAGTACCAAATGGATGAACGTGAGCTAAATCCTATAAAAATAATCAATAAGAAGTTAAATTATGTTATTCTGTATTTATATAAAACGTTTTGCTTCTAAATAAAACGGATTCATGTTTGTAAATAAGACGTGTCACTGTTACTAACAGGAATCTTTAACACACAACAATAACCCTTCTTACTCCCGAAGGCCAGCTGGACAAAAGGCACCGATCAATTTTAAAATCTTTTTCTTCAAATTATTTAAAATCTTCTTTATTTGCAGATGAAAATTGTTTAGAATGTAAATATCCATTTCAAATCAGAGCCCGAGGCCCTGTCTGTTGCACCAATATTTTTGTGGAGTTCAAAAAATATGATTATGATTTAATATTTATAAAATTTGACTGTTTAATTAGTTTTGTGATATAATATAATGTTTTTAAACAACATTTTTGTAGCCTTAGGCATGATCGACTTGTAAAAAATTGTTGCATCAATTATTTTTTTTCGATTTTTAAAATAACAATATAACTGCTATAATTTTTTTGTATCTTCTATCTGGTTTTGATTTTTCTGAAAACTGTCGCTTGTTAATAATTATGTTCGTTGCTCTGTAGTTTCACTTCGAGCCTTTGCCTAATAACACTGGGGTCGGCTTCTAGTCCAACAGATTTAGCTGAATATCAGTATTTTACGTGGAGCGACTGCAATCAGACCTCCACAACCCAGTATTATGTAATAATGATACTCTTTAGACTAGGAGTCAGAATTTCTGGCCTCTGACTACCCGTAACGACTGTCATAGATCTTCAAATAGCCACCAGGATCGATGGCTTAACGTGCTCTCTGAGGTACGGAGGGTAACTCGTAATGTTAAGATGGTTACCCATCAACAGCCGACCGCGATTGGCATTCCTTAACCTGCAGGATCTATTGATTCATCCATAACAGTTCCATTCAGAGTAATCTAAAATAATTTACGTGAAAGGTGCATGTATAAAATATAAACATTTGTTAACTTTATTTTAGTTAACATAATTATTCGACATTTGTTTTCAGTTCTCACTACAACATTATATAAACAACATTATATATAATAATAAGTATAATTTGCTAAGCATAGCTAAATGCTATAAAAATAATCAAAGTTAAAATATCGTACACGTTCATTCGTTACAACATTTGTGCTGAATGTAACTTCGCCACGTTGGTTTGTATCCTACTTAAGATAGGAACAAATGGATGAACGTGACGTCACGAAATGACGTATCATACAGTTGAGAAATTTATGGTGCCGGTAAGAGGCGACCGTAGCTGGATGGCTAAGAGCGGCTGCCCGGTGTGCAGTAAGGTCGCAGGTTCAAATCCTGCCGGTCCCATATCTTTTTCAACTGTTTCTTAGTATAATTTGCTAAGCATAGCTAAATGCTATAAAAATAATCAAAACATTATAATTTTCAGGTACCCATGGCTGGGCGATTCCGGCGGGACGGGTATTCCCGGCAAAGACAACTATATACCTGACAATCTTAAGAGGAAGTAGAGCTTTGTTCCCTTTATAACTGTGATCTATTCAGAGCATTCGGACGTTTCAACGGAAGGCTGACGTCCTGTTAACATTTTGCCCCCGGGTTTCTCTAGACTGCTTCGAATCACGTGTATATTCTGTAACACTGAGAACTAACTACAGCTTGTATTTTACGAGTAAATAGCTTTTTTGGTTTGCTAAATGTTTTAGGTATATTGCTCCGTATTTAGAAAGAGTTGGAAACTGAAAACAACTAGTAAGATTAGCTTCTTTTTCTTTGATTTTTCTTTGGGTGTTTTTATCTCATTTATTTCATTAACTCCGTTAGTGCCAAAAACGGGACATAACTGTTTTTTTTTGTTTCAGCTCGTTTTTTTAGGCAAATAATAATTTGATCTTGTCAACCAAGAACTTAAAAAATCTGTGTGTACCTACTTTATTTACTTTTAATCATTCCTAATGAGGTAGGTATCGTAAAAACAAAATTAAGCCTTATGTTCTGATTTTTACGAGGTTTAAAATCCGAATGTCCTGAGTAGATGATATTATTATGTGTAACTTTTTGTATATATTTCGTTTTGTAAGTAATTAAGGTAATAGTGGCCAGTCGTCGCACTTTATTATAATTATGATTCAACGACTTTTGTATTTCGAACAATTTTATTTAATGTTTTGCAAGATGTAAAATTCCTTGTTATGTATTTTAAGCAGTCGCCATTTTGAACCAAAATATTTCTAATTATAACGGTATCGAGGGCAAAGAGTAATTTTCTAAGAAATATTAACGTAATATAATACTCTTAAAATGAAGCTGTTTAATTTAATATTAATTATATTTGCGCTTTTGGTGCTAATATAATTTGTTAGCGATATAAACTTGTAAACGATAATTCGTACTAAAGTAGTAATACATTGTCTGAGTGTTGTTACAATAATACCTCGAATACTCATATCATAGCTTGATACTTAATTATTACAGAATATTGTGTTCATGTAAAATATATATTTCCATACCGGTGCTTTGTATTAAACAATAAGATGGAATAACTGTTTTATTGTTAACAAATAAACGTATTTTACAACGGTCTGTTTTTTTTTTGTAAAGATTTCCTGGACTTTCATTTTCAGACGCCTGCAATAAATAACAAAGTCTTTTTAAAATACATTTAATCATATTTTTGGATAAAAATCTCGTAGTGCAGTCTGAACTTTGAACGCTCGTACCTACTCACTTTTTCTTGCGTTCGCATTCAAAGTTTTGAGTGAACTATTGAGTCTGTATCAGAAAATAAAGTAAAAATAAAATTCACAACTCGAGAAATCACAGAGTGGGTGTGTGGACAGTTACTGGACGCCCACGTTACAATAGTATGTAACGAATCTAAATACAGTCCTTTTTAATATTCATATTTGAAGCTAAAATGTATAGACAAGTAACTAGAAAGTTTAGTCTAGGAAAGGTCAAGACCATATTATCGAAGCTGTTACTTACAACAAAATATTATTCACTTTAGAGTATATGGTGCAAACAACTTGTAAGAATAATGTTATTTATCTGCTTAAGCTTGTGTAAAATCTTTTCAAGTACTGATGAATTACCAAGTTAAGTAGTAATAAATAAAAATAAAAGAGATACATTCATGAATTCTAAAAATTTCACTAGAAAGTAGACACAAACAGGTTTCCTGTTTAAAAAAACACTCAATGTTTGCACAAAGAGGCTGGTGGTCTATACGTTACCTAATAAAAGTCCCGAAAAAAGACTATTGTATACATATTTTATAACAACGGCTGGCAGTTCGCGTCTCCGACCCGGCGAGATTTAATTTGAGATTGCGCTGAGAATGGCTCCTCGGAAACTTTCTCCATACTCGCATGCATTAGCTCCTATTACAGACTGTTGTTATACATATCCCGAATCGTTCCATCCCTATTCCAGACGTCTCGCTCAACAATCAATATTCTTAGTTATCTGTTTGAGAGAACGTGCTCCTTTACGCTTCAGGGATGTAAAATTTAATTTGTAAAGTTAGCTTGTAAACGTATCTTGCGAAATTCGCACGCAATTCGATAACGTGTTTTGTGTTTTAGCTTGAGTAAGTGGTGGTGCCGTTGTATGTTACAATGTATGTCGATGACATTTTAGTTGTCATTATAAGGTGGATACATTAATTAAGCGGTTGATAGACCCATATGGTCTGTTAAAATTGTCCTAAACATGTAAGTGCCGTTAGTAAATAGGGCGTATATTTTTCTTAAATACAGTTCTTATTACGTGAAATCACAGGTAGGTAGGTAGATATATTTTACGACCAATTTAGGTATTCTTAATGGTGTGATAGACACGTTTTATTCACTCCATTTTGCTGCACCACTGACGTTATTTGTTGCTAATCTGCATTTCGGCAGGTATTCTTACTCTGTTATACTGGCTTTTCATAATTTTAATGTTTCATTTCTCTGGCGTCATTTAAGTGTTCGCCTTTTTCTTTGACGCTGCTTAATAGCAATGATTGTTAGACTGTCAGCTGATGGCGATTCTTTCATTTTTTGCAGAGTTAATGTTTGTTTTTACGAGGCACTAATGCTAGATAAATGCTTTATGTATTATGAAGTAAAACTTCGTCATGTGTAAATACATTTCATTATTCGATCTATCTGGGTCAGGCCTCAGGCCTAGGCTAGTTTTGGAGAAATACAAACCGTTGAGGCAAAAAGAGCGATCCGTGTGCACTGTGGCTGGTGAATACGGCGTGAATGGTAGCATCAGGTGTCATTCATTCGACCGAAAGCCACAAAAGGCTTTATGAAGTCCTAAATTACAAGGTTGACGATAAAACACTGTCTCTAATATAGCTAATAGGTGTAGTAGTTTAACATAGACTGCTGTAATCTCTTACTGGTCTCTACCGAACTCCGGTAAAAACTATATAGCCAAAAAGCTAGTAGCTGCCCGACTAACGTCTTGTTATAAAATCTGTTTGTTGCCTCTAGTAGAGTTTAGAACGATCACCAAATTTGGGATTCGGATTGTAGTGACTTAGGTATATATTATAAAAAAATGTTGTAGAAAATGTTACGTTATAGTTTGAAGCGTAATTTTATGGATATGGTGACCTTGATGATGGTAGGTATCATCCCACCATTGGCAGACACTTAGCATTGCTCCAACCATAGATAAACAAACCTAAAATTTTAAACTTCAAGGAAGGCATTAGGTTGGAACCATGTTTTAGTTGAAAATGCATCTAAATCCGTTTTACTTCAACAATCTCACAGATAAATCAATTGGAAATCACCTTAAATCTTGATTGATTTGTAACCGAGTTAAAATTCACCATTCTTAACTACGCAGAGATAAATTTTCGATTCCAAATGTCGGTGAATAGAGTCGAGAAAAATAAAAGTTGGAAACGAATTGACAGGTGCAGCTGGCTTAGCATACGAACATGACATAAGTCATGGATGAGAGATGGCTGAGAGTTTTTATCTCACGTTTAACTCATGCGCACAACGACCGTCACGTTTTCTATCTCACTTGTTATAACGTCAAAAGTAGAGACAGCAAGTGCACTCCGACCTTCATCGAACCCATTTACCGAATTTTGACAAATAATATCGAGTTATGTTTCTTTTATGTTTTAAATTATTTAATGGTAAGTGTTACTTTTTCTAATAAATTGGCGTAAACCATCATTTGAATTATGACGGATAAAAATATATCGTGCGCAAATACAGTTTCATTTTTGAAACAGGAGAAAAAACATGCTACAGTACTTTTGAATTATTTCATCACTTTAAGTCAAAAAGGTTTACATTTTATGTTATTCGTAACAACCTGTGAAAATTATACTTTTGAACGATACCGATAACCGTACCGGTTGGAAAAATAATATTCTGCTAAGGTCCGAATCGCTAACAATATCGCAATTAGTGCTTCTCACACGGCAGCTATACCTAATGCAAAATACGAAGATTAAACATATACATTTTAGCTGTAAACTTCTACGTAAAGATGTAATGAAATGTATAGAGATTCAAATATACATTTATAAATCATAGCTAGACCACATAAAGAACAATGTAGAGATAAACGCGGGTATCATGCTATCTCTTTCATGTTATGAGAGATACATGATAAAACCGCGACAAAACCCATCTCACGCTCGTATGCTAAGCCAGCAGGTTTCGTCCGACGGCGATGTCACGCAGGTACCTTACACAATTTATTTCACTTTGTGTGTCAACTGAGAACAGAATGCTACTCCTAATGTATTTTATTAGAGTCGTGTAAAAGGAGTTTTATTGGCAGTTTACAAGACGTATAATTTCACAATCTTTTGACAATTCTTTCATGTAGTCAATCAATACACAGTCCAGTGTTTCAGGCAAGTTTTTGTTATCGGTAACCACAATCTCACGTTTGCCTAACCATACAATTGTAGAGCTTATGTGTATCAATTTACTGAAGAATTTTACCCTAAAATACTGACTGCCATAATATTTTTTAATAGCTGCAATATTTTATGGATTGTAGATAATTAATCTAAGCCCTGGTTATGCAAATCATTGTATTTAGTATAACTTAGTTTTACTAATAGCTAATAGTTTATTTTTATATTATTGTCTGTAATGTTTTGACGTATTCAAGCGACCGCAGAGGCCTATGAAAATTAATGATTTGAATCTTGAATCTTGATGTTTATGTACTGAAGTTGTCATTTACTACTAGGTGTTATACAAGCCCGTTCGTTATGTACTGTCGGCTCCTTATATATAGTCACAGATAAATTATCCACATATATAGGAAAGCCTAAACTGATCAATGATATCAGTACAACCAGTCTTCTAATTAAATAAATCACCCATCATGCACAAATATATCGGAATATGGACACTGTCAAATACATGAGTGTTTTCAAAGTGTCGAAATCATAGTAACAAACACAGTGCCAATGGATTCAAAGCTTTCAAAGTATTCAAAAAATATGAAGGACGTTCAGATATATTTGTGCAAGATGGGTTATTTATACAATTAGAAGACTTTGGTTGTACTAATATCATTGATCAGTTTTGGCGGTACTATATATCTGGTTATTTTGTCTGTAAGACTGTAACTATATATAAGGAGCCGACTGTACGTCGAATGAAAAAATATTATTCGTAACACTTCTGTTTATCCGTAAATAAGTAAGGTGGTCGTGTTAATACTTGACTAGCTATTGTTACTATTAAGAATGCGCTATTGTTAACAAGACATCAAAGCTCATCGATCGTGTAGCTATAATAAAACCCCATGAGTTACTCGTCGAACACAGAAAATACGAGAATAGAAGTCGTAAACATACGCGTGACATGCTTTTGAACGAGTTTAGTGCAGTTCACATAGCGTACCCACTCCATAAAGAAAAAATATAAACATACATGTGCACAGAATAAGGTAGTATATCTACTAGTTCTTATGTGCCTCGATGGTCTAGTAGTTAGCATATGAACCTCAATTATGCCCGGTGGGTGGCGATAGGCTCCCCCTCTATCCCATGGGACCTAAACATAACAGGTGAAATGTGAGTGTTGTACACCTCTGCCACACACTGTTTGTATGTATGTAAAATGTATTAGTTCATTTTCATTTATGTAGCGCTTCTTTTCATAAAATTCATGAACGTTGAAGAAGAATAAAGTGTCCCAGAATTAACGTAACTAATTGATACCGAAGTGGAACATCAGTTATCACAAGAAAGACCACAGGCAAAAACTAGTTTAAATAATGTGCCAAAACATAGCAGAGATTGAAATAGAATCAGCTGTCTAAAATAATGAAGGTAGCTCAGACAGCGAAATGATTTATTTTGTGGTACTGAAATTCGTATGCAAATGTGTACCCTCCTTTAATTATGTTTTACGTTGCTAATGTGCATTCGTTGTATCATATCAAAGCATATCAGCGTACATTATGCAAGTTTCAGACTGCATTATGAAGCTTTCAAAATTTTCACTGACAAAAGCTGAAAGGATGACTGTTTTGGTGTTTTTAAATAAGGACCAGCTGAAATATCTAAATTAAAGTATGCTGAGTTATAATTTCAACTAGCTTTGTGAGTTTGATAGAGAGAGTGAAAAATTTGCAATTTACGGAATAAGACTAACTTTACCATATCAAAACAATAATAAAATGGTTAAAATTAAACTAACACAGGTTAACAAAAGCTCTAAAAACTCCTTAAATTATTCGATGAATGATTCAAACCCCTTATCTAAAGTACAAATTGAACAGAAAACATCGACAGTTTTAACATCAAAATTAAATTTTAAACTCGTCGACCCACGATGTCGATTAACTAACTTTATTCCTGAACCTTCCCCTCTATAGAAATAATGTTAAAGTAATCAGAACATCTCTGATCTGTTATTTATCTATGCTTTAATATTCATTATGGAGCCAAACTATTTCTTAAGATAAACATATTGTTATCTAAATTAATTGTACAATACACTAATTCATTAAACGAATAAATGATTAAACAAAATAAAAGTCGCATTCTAAATGTAATAAGACCAAATTAAATAAGTACATCATTATTCGAGTTATAAAAACAAGAAAGTTTTGCATGGGTGAGCTCATTGAGACCCTTGCGGGGCACAGTTCAAGTAGAAATGAGAGGCGGAACAATAAAATGCGGATTTTTAAGGCTGTACGGGAACAAATTGCGACTCCGAACGTTCGCAGCCAGCTAGGAGATGAGCTTGCACCCATACCACGAAACGCAAACAGTTTCATATACTCGCTTATAAATTGAAAACATTTCCTTAAACAAATTGATATTTCAAGTAAGTTTTGAAGATTGGCTTTATGGATATGAAGAAATTAGAGAACGAAAAACAAATTGTACTTGAAACTTCTTAAAAGCTTTTCCCACAATCCTTTCCAACTAAACCTTTACTTATCTTTTACAATAATTTAATAATGGTATTTCAGTTGAAAACTTTGCGAAACAAGCGTATCTGAACAAGTCGTGGAGAAAGTTGGAACTCTCGGAACAGTCGTGACATGTGGAGGGGAATACAATACGAATATAAAAAGTCGATAGTAGAGGCCGGCGGTTCATCCCCCGCAAAGATTTGTTGGTGAGATTTAATTTGAGATACGGTCGCGACCACACGCCAGCGTCGCCAACTTTTTACGTTCCATACACAGAATTAGCTGCTATTGTATTACTGTAATACTGCTCTCGGCACATTTCGCAGTCCAATCTTCACATGATATATTGAAACAAGAAGTAGCAAGATATATTTTTCAGAGACAAGCGACACAACAAAAGTACTAGCGAATGAAATATTCTGATGCTTTTATAGGCATATTAAATTATTCAATCTGTCTAGTTCCATATTGTTTCTGAAAGCTTAATCTAATACAATGAAAGAACAATAGCAATGCCTAATAATGTATGCGATATCGCAATGTATTCTCATAAAAGCTAAATTATGCCTCGCAGATACAATAATACAGATGACAAATAGCTCGTCGAGTATTTCATGTAAAGTTGTGAAGTAACACACAATACAGTGTGACATTTCAGTGCGGGACTTAGGAATTATGCAATGATGCGGAGGCACGAGTACGAGTGGTTCGATAGCATTCGCACAGAAACGCGACGGTGCGGCATGTATCATTCATAAGGAAATGCGGCGTCTGCCGTACACCGCGAATATTTCACAGTCGGTTTATCGAAAGAGCAGAGGCGCGTTTAAAGCCTCATAGAGTACGGGCACAGGTGGCTCGGATATCCTCACCAATAATATGGAGACGTGATCGGAAAACCAAATTGCAATTGGCAACTCGCGACTTCCTCTTCAAATAATGAAA
The DNA here is from genome assembly GCA_905147285.1 of Hypena proboscidalis. Taxonomy (NCBI): domain Eukaryota; kingdom Metazoa; phylum Arthropoda; class Insecta; order Lepidoptera; family Erebidae; genus Hypena; species Hypena proboscidalis. The sequence goes on from LR990132.1 coordinate 9,447,522, forward strand.
TTTGAAATTTATTGTACCGATCGAAGTCTTCGCTGTTCCACTGTTCCAATAAATTAGGATGTAGGTACGGCACGCGGAGAGAATTAAAGCGAAGTTGCCGCGAATCTGTTTTAGCACTTGGCTTAACTCTGGAATTTTAATTTGTATAACGCTCGGCGTTACTGAGTTGGCAACCACCAATGAACTTAACTGTAGTTCTAATTGTTATGTCTCGAATAATCGTTCTTATACCGCAGTGCCTACCTGTCCTTACATAAACTTCACGAGGAATACTCAAGTTTAACTGTATGTATACTGAACGTATTTATTGTTCAAAGAATTGCGCGAAAGGGGATTCGAAGAATAGTTAAGAAAATTCTCCAAAAATCTATGGTTGTTAAACAAAAACAGTGATTCCACTCTATACCAGCGATTTTCTTTCAAAGTCTCTTCCTGACAATCAACGTCAGCTTTGTATGAAACAGCAATATTTTTTGTATTTTTTGCAGAATCTAGTAGTAACTAGAGAGCAGTACTGGAGCTCAGTGAAGCGGTATAATAACGAAGTACCTATCGATAATATACAAAGTATACAGCCAGTACATTTTCAATCTACAACCGATACAATTTCTTTTTGTCAAAGACCATTATTTTCTCGTCGACTGTCTGCTACATTTGCTTTCTATTTGTTATCGTACTTTTTTTAATATTTACAAATTATTGATAGAAATGATTTAAAAACGAGATACTACGAGTAGTACAATGCTTCACCTCTAAGACCTATACCTAAAACTGCCACTAGGCACAAATAATACTAAAAAGCAAAGATAACAAAATGTAGAAAAAATTACAGGTATAAGGAGATTTGGAACTCAGTTTTTATAGAGGCATATGTTCAACTATAATTTTACGTTAACCAATGGGTAAGCGCCATACTCATGAAGCGTATAAAACGCATCAAGAGTAAAATACTAAAAGCTCAATCAATACTCATTCATTCATAAAATACATTAAGAAGAAGAAGAATCAATACATTTAACTATTAAAATAACTTTTTTGATTCCTACGCAGTTATTTTTTACACAACATCCTTATAAACATCAGTAAGTACTTCCAAACAATTAAGAGGACACAAAGGAAGACCACAAAACTTCTTGTGGCTTCGAAACGAAACATACTTTAAAATTATAGCATTCCCGATACACCCACGTTAAAAGCTTTCACAGCTATAAAAGTTTTCAGGACTCGTTTTTCCAAAATTATGGCATCTAAATCTAACGAAGTTATATTTCTTTTATGACAACATCGAATACGTGGAACTCAGAATGAACTTTGCGGTGCTTCTCGGTATATGTATAGAAATGTGAAATAATTTCGATTATTTTTACTAAAGTTCTTAATGCTCAAAGAATGAAAAAAAAAAATTGCAGTTTAGTTAGTAAACATAGAATATCACTATGCTTGTCTTGACCAGAAAAGTTAAGCAAAGATCAACTCTTACAATTCCCACCTTATTTTTTAGATTTATGAGATAGGTGCTTAGCCCATCGCCATCCCAGGCAAAATTTCAGACTTTGTGGTGTACTAAATAATATTGAAACCGTGACCTCATGATAAGCAGTCGTATTCCCTAACCACTAGGCAAGATCAACAAGGTAGTGTTACATTTATACCGTAGAGCTACGTAAATTGAGCTCGAATACAAACATAAATAAATAAGTAGTTGTTCGCAAGTCTTAAAGATTTTGTTACCGTACTTTCCAGCTTTTACTCTAGCTTACCTACAATTTTCTAAGCTACCATTTTATCACCCCATAACTTTTTATTTCCACGATCCCTGGATATCTTAACCCATTCGGAACGGTAACTCGCGCAGGTAAAAACATATCCTACATTAAAATAATTCGCGGAGGTTACATGCAGTAGTTATAATAACTCAACTGAATAACTATATCCCGGCTGGCAGTTCACACCACACGAACTCTCTCGCCACCAATAAACGCCCCGAGAAATATTTTCACATCGTTGTGGAAGTTAAAATGAAAGTAAGTACACCCCGTAGAGCAATATCAGACCCCTACACCGGCGACGGATAATGTTGAATATTTCGACGAGTTACATAATTTTATTCATGAGACGAACGAGCCCGATTGCGTTTCAAACAGTTTCATAATAGATACACATGATTCGCGTTGATCAAAACTTTCTCGATTGCAATTCGCACATGCTATTGTTCCATCGATATTTGACAATCGGGTTATGATAATAAAATCTACATACGCGAAGCGCTCAACCTCGATTTTATGTTCTGGTTCAAAGTTTCGTAATATCTTTGGTAATAGTGATTCACTTATTCAATTTTAGACAAGCTGTAGTGATAAATACGATTAAGACAGCTCCTATTTATATGTTCGATGTTAATGTCTTATCATATTTATTGACATCGATTGCTTGTAACTCAATTACTTACATCATAATAAATAAAAAAATAAAAAACTTTTACATTATTAAAATGCATAACCTATAAATTTGTATGAATAGAAAGTACTCACAAAAAATGACAAAAATAGAATAGTACTAACTGTAATATTTGATTTGTTAGTAAAATCAACGACACTGAGGCGAAGAATAATAAATTTTCATTACTTTCTCACGTCCTCAATCGTGATCCGATTTAACAATTTTTCACCGCACCCCTTAGGAAAATCATGATTAAAATGGAAAACGTTATTACTTTCAATCATTTATTTTTCTTCTTCGCGTTTTCAGTAGCGATTAGAGGCTATTTACAGTCTATTGAAAAAGATTTTCGCTTATTGAATAGATGATAGCTATAGATTTTTTGATCACGTAATAAATAACGTCGCGAAGAGTTCTTACGATTTATAACTTGAGTTACTCATCACATCGTGCATATTTTTGCGGAGTTTTCTTCGAAATATTTTTGCCTTTTGTTTTTATTCCTTTTTTAGGGTTCCGTAGTACCTACAAGGAACCCTTATAGTTTCGCCATGTCTGTCTGTCTGTCCACGGCATAGCGACGAAACCGTTGGTGCTAGAAAACTGAAATTTTGCATAAACATGTATGTTAACTAAACAAAGAAAGTCGTAGAGTAAAATTTGGAAAAATATTTTTTTTTCAGGTAGCTCCCCTACATGTAAAGTAGGGATGTTTTTTTTTTTGTCGCCTACTCCATAGTGTGGGGTATTGTTAGATAGGATTTTTAAAAACGTTTAGGGGTTGCTAAGACAGTTTTTTGATTTAGGGATCCGTTTGCGAGATAATTAACTTTAAAGAGCAAATTTTTGTTCGAGTAGGGCGTCCCCCCCCCTCTAAAAGCTAAACTACTAGATCCAAAAATCTGAAAAAAATTGTGTCGGTAGTACATGTAATGAACTTTAAAGGAAAACTATAGCGGATAAGTTCACTTCATTAGTTCAAGAGGAATAGGGGTCCGAAATGTCAGATGCAGTTACTCAGAATATTTCGTTCAAAATTCTTGAAACATAAATAAACATACATAATACATATATAAAATCACGCCTTTATCCCACGGGGGTAGGCAGAGACGATGGAACGCCATGTGCTTCGCTCCTTACATACTTCTTTCGCTTCCTTAACATTCATACATCTCGTCATACGTGCTAGCTGGTTTCGTGTACTACAAACATTTCCTATCAGAAGGACGCTATTTATCTGGTTACTTTAACTTAATTAGTTCTAGAGTAATTGGGGTACAAAGTGTAAAATGCAGTTACTTAGAATAATTTGTGCAAATTACAAAAACCTTTGAAAGTAATGACTTGTATGAAGATGTTACTTGTTTAATACAGATAGTAAATCCCTTTTAAGTCGAAATATGTTGTTACGACTAGCTACGGAAGCCTACTGCGCGTGGCCCGACACGCACTTGGCCGGTTTTTTTCTAGAAAAAACGACGCTCGCACTTTAAACAAATTCTGTGCGATGTTCACAAGGGTGTTCAGAAACATACATTTAACACACACAAAGTGCCTTTGTACATGTTGTTGTTTATATTATGTTTGTCCTTCTAACCATTCTTGTGTGTGTACATAAATTGTTAAATAAATAAAGCACTCTATACCGTTGTGTTAATAATGTATCATCAATACAAATAAATTAAATTGAACAATGTTTTTTTCAGTTGATATAGTTATTAGCTATGAAGAAATACAATTCTGTCCGTCTGTCTGTCTGTCTGCAATAGCAGCCCTGTATCTAATACATGTCCCACTGCTGGGCTCAGGCTTCTTCTCATGATGAGAAGGGTTAGGCTTACCATTTCCACCACGCTTGCCAAGTGCGGATTGGTATAGAGTTCACATAACCTCGAGAACTTTATAGGCACTCTCAGGCATCTATGTTTCCTTACGATGTTTTCCTTCACCTTTAGCGAGTGATAATTTATACGATAAATTACCGTACACACATATCTTTGAAAATACGAATCATAACGATTTATTGGCAGAGGCGTGTGCCTAGGATTCGAAACCGAGACCTTTGACTTCGCAGTACTACGGCCGTCCAGTCGGCTGTCGCTGCCTAACTTGGAAATATATTTTACTAGGTACTTAACATAGCAAATTGGATTCTACTATATACTAACTCCAACTATATACTTCTGATTAAATTCGTTGCGGGTTCCAAGACAATTTTAACTCTCCCTGGGATTGCCCGTGTGTCATGCACGGTGCCTTTCAGTTGGTTACCGCTGTAGATCCTGGCGTCACAGGAGTCACAGTGGTGGGCGTGTGGGTGGGATTATATCCCTTTAAAAAAAAAAAAAAAAATAGCAAATTGGATTTTCCTCTTGCACATATCACTCATATCGCAATTCGATCGTAGAAGAAATTATCCCGTACGTTGGTAACTAGTTACTAACTAATAAAAAAGTAAGTTTAATAGCAGATGAGAAACGACATGGAAGAAGTGAGTTTGGACTGTAGTTTACGTAACTAAATAAATCTGAGTCTCGACTCTTACCCACCCCACACTGCTGAGTAACTGAAGTACGTATCGGCACCTCCGTCTGGAACATTCAAACTGTTAACACACCAGATACTTATCTAGAATTAAAGGTTAAAACAGATGAACTTTGGAAAAAGATTTCCTACCTTCGTTAAAGTTTGAGCGCTTTCTAAATTAGGATCAGTGCCAAATTGCTTTGCACTTAATGCACATAATGATTGCATGCGATTCTTTAAATAAAAACACGGTTTATAAATGAAGATACCTGAAAATGACGTAGTACATCCTTATAAGCCTTGCCCTGGAGCGTTACTCCCACAGAATTCGTAAAACAAAAATGTTATTTTTATTCCCTTGAGGGTGCTATTTTCATCGAGGATGTCTGTGACAAATAGACATGTGTACGTAGGTGTGTATCAGTTGTATGATTTCTTGCCGATTTGGGAATGGCAGAAAAAGTACAAGACGCTTCAGCTTACAATTTTGAACAGCCAAATGAAATATGTATTTAAGATCAGTGCAAGTAATTTTCGAACTTATAGAGCGCTATTTGTAAAGCAAAGCAGCTTTATAACGGAAACTACGTAATTTATATGAGTTCATAGAAAAATTAAAATAAATAAATACGTACATAAATTTTATTATTATAATGTTTATCATTAGCTGGCAGTTATGCAGTCAGTGATAAAATTAATACACATGAAACACAACATGAATAAAATGCATTTCCTGTTGGCACAATTTATATTGCTTCAAAAGCTGTACTCGAACAAAGCTTTAATATCTCATTCAAAGCATTTCAAAATTTGTAAGAACACGAAACATTTACAAGCGACATGATTTATGGTTTTTGTTGAAATCAAGATGCTTGAATAAATTCCTTCTCATCAATTTTAATTTAGTATCAACCGTTGTCGAGTCGTCGGAGGCAGTCAGCCGCGAAGATATATACGTATAATTGAGTAGGCATTAACATTCAACGTCGAGTACTTTACATGAATACAGAGCTATCGGTTTCAACATAGCGATTTTTACTTATTTGCAATAAAAAAATAAATGTGTGTTTAAACACACATAAATCAAAAATGTGTTTTATAAAAAGACCAAAATTTTGTACAACATTTTACCCCACGATTACCTATTTTCAATTCTGCCGTAAAACCTATAAATAAGTAATCAGAACAAGGTAAAACGGAAGGTTGTTCAATCTTAAAATCGCAAACCAACGACATTAAATAAACGGATAACGTAAACAGAGCTTTAAATTAAATTATTTCCTTAAAATGTTAAACTAATCCGAAGTTGAGACCATCCATACAAAATTAGCGGCGGGGCGGGTTGGTCCACTTAATCACAAAGTTGGTTCACCTGCGGTGAGTTAACTCACCGTGCACCTTTATTTCCTTTTAATCTTAAATTAACTCGGAAACAATTCTAGGAGCAAAGTCGAGGTAAGGTAATCTTACATTGGAAAACAGTAGAGAAAACTACGACATTGTGTTTGATACTTATAGTATGAGATATGCAACCATCAATCAAATAGCGATGCCTTTCAGGAATTCATGAGATTAAATATGTCACTTAAATACTTGAAATATTTTAAAGCAACTTATAGCTTTACTATGCCTTTTTGTATTTTATACAATATTAAGGTTGAAAAATTAGGGCGCTTACCCGGGGAGTGCAGGTTTGCATCCTGCTGGATTCTTAGTTTTTTCATCCTTGATCTATACTAATATTATAAAGAGGTAAAGTTTGTGTGTTTGTTAAATTGTCAAGGGTAATCTCGGAATCTACTGCACCGATTTTAAAAATTCTTTCACTAATAGAAAGCCACATTATCGCTGAGTGTCATAGGCTATATAAAAAACCGAAAAATTAAAAGGTTTTTACGTGGTAGTCCGTTTTGTAAAGAGAATCGGAGAAAAACTCATTGTTATACGTGAAGGCCACAGCAGCGCGGCAGCGGCGCGCGATGGTTTCGGCTTATTTCGGTTCGCGTTCGTGCTCACTTCGGAAGAAGGAGGCGTGACCTTCCTTTTACATCTGAGAGGTAGGTACCCGCGCGGCTCTTTACGCAGCGGACGTCCCCAAAATTGAATTTTTCGTAACACACTTTCGACATTCATTAATTTTATTCTCGGTACATTAAAAAAAAAATCTTTTATGTTTATATAGTTTTCATTTAATTTAGGTTATAGATAGGCATTAAGTTTGTTTCATGTACCTAGATATTAAATTAGGTTATAGGTATTAAGTTAGTTTCATGTAGATATTAATTTAGGTTATAGGTAGGTATTAAGTTTGTTTTATGTAGATATTAATTTAGGTTATAGGTAGGTATTAAGTTAGTTTCATGTAGATATTAATTTAGGTTATAGGTAGGTATTAAGTTTGTTTCGTGTAGATATTAATTTAGGTTATAGGTATTAAGTTAGTTTCATGTAGATATTAATTTAGGTTATAGGTATTTAGTTTTTTGCAATTAGGTTAGGTTAGCTGAGAAGTTTTGAACAATTAAAATTATCCTGCGACTTGGTCCTCATGGAATTCGTTAATCGGAAACTCCGAATTCGTTAATTGGAATCTCGGGAATCTTCTTTCACGAATAGAAAGACACATTATTGCTGAGTGTCATAGGTTATACATATAAAAAACCGAAAAATAAAAAGGCTTTTACATGGTAGTCCGTTTTGCAAAGTGAATCGGCGAAAAAACATTCGAATGAAAACGTTTCTTACGAACGCTGCCTTAACTATGAAAGATATATATTTTTGAACATTATGCCCAACGAAGTGGGCACGGGTCAGCTGGCATATAAAATGGCACTCAAGTAAAATTAATATTCAATACAACATTTAGAAATAATTAATAAATGAATGAAACTTACATGAAAATGTATATAAATTCTTCTTCGTCGTAAAAGAGTAGTAGTAGAGAGTAAGTAGAGTAAAATTTTATTTTGACTTGCCATCGTGGTGAAAGTATTAGCCAACTCGCTTTGGAGAACTCGCAAATTGCCCAGGGTGCGCCGGACGTAGGAAATCGTTGTGTACGTCACTCAGGGAGGCTCCTTTCACGCACCTATATAAAATATATAAATGCATGTATATAAATATAAAACTGTGGTGGAATCATATCCTCCGAAAATTTATAATGAAAACAGAAGCCGTCAGGTTGTATTATGTCCGAAGCGAACAATTTAATTTTTATTTTAGCTACTTTACACGAAGCTATCAATCTCGTGAACTTCAAACAACCTATCCAAAAGGGTTTGCCTTATTAGCTTCGGTCTAAAGATAAACTGGTACGTAATAGGATTTTTGTTAAACTTCGTTCATTAACCTGAAAATCGAAGGGAAAACTCATTTCGATCGACGTTTATACAGGTGGGTCGCCGCCGGAACCATTAATTATTGAAAATATCAGGATTTATTATAAAATTATACATATTTTAAAGGCGACCAGCTTTTTTTGCTGTTGCACCTGTACTGTACTGTACTTGTAGTATTCTTCAAAGTATTATTGGGTGATTTAGTCCATGCATTCAAGCGTAAGATGTGAGCATTGGTATGAGGTATGTGTTACTCGATTTCAGAGGGATACCAGAATTGGTTTAGGTCTTTGCGCGAGGCGAGGTAACTTAATAGTGAGGGTCTACGCGAACGTGAGTCTTTTGTGTCTAAAATATATCATATGGGTCTTGGAAGTTGTAATTATAATTTAGAATTAAAAATACCTCTGTAAGATCACTACACATCCGGCGTTCTTCAGTGTAATTCATTCTAAAATGAATTGGCTTTTCACTGCGCACGATGCGCGAAGTGTCGAAGTTGATAGATACGTGTAAAACTTACTTCTAATGTTTCGTTTTTTTTACTATATTTTTCAAAAAGCCTGGCTTAACATTAATCATGAGGTTTTTAATCTCAATCCATCAAATCCATTTTAATAAAAGTCGATAAGCTACATTACGGTGACTACTAAAATAAAACGCAGAAAATCTCTTTCAATGTTACACGGTAAACAAAGTACTTACAGTTAAGATAAAAGTTACTTCGTTTAATTCTTGGGACTTTTTAAATACCATCTAGATAGCATCACTGTCAACACGCCAAATGAGTTCTGAACAGACGCAGTGAATTGTCTCAATGTATACAGTCGGGTCGCGGCAGACGCGACAACTCACACAATTTTTTTGTAGAAACTGCTCTTTTCGCCATCCGCAAGATTAGATTCGAGGGGATAAATCTCTCCTCCCCCTACTCGTGTCTCGCGTTTTGTGTGAAGGCTTTATTCCGGATTATTTATACAGAACATTTCGCTTGCCGCCTGACATACTGAATAACGCCACCCTTTAATCTAGCGAAGTTAGAATAGTCGGCAGCACCTTCTATCTAAATCACCGTTCCCGCTGAAAGGAATGGACCAAAAAAATAACATGCTAAAAGCCTTTCATGCGAGTCCTAAAGAGTTTATGTTAAAAGCTTCGCACAGCATTCATTACCGAATTCGCCGGTGCGCTGCAAGTCCCCGCCGCCGGATTGCAGAGCTGTGGGTATAAACACAAAATTACATTTAGAACGGCACGTAAGAAGCGAGCAATTCCTGATGTACCATGAAGTTAGATTGGAAAACTTCTCATGCTGCAACGTGCTATTGCACTGTGCCTGTTCCACTCCAACTCTCATATTACCGTAACTAGCTCCCAATACCTACCCGCTTGTTAAACATTGCACAATAAATCACTAAGCAACAGTTCTATACAAGTATTTCTAAGAAATATTACCTTGTTCTCTGTGCATTTTGCATTTAAATAGCGTGTATTTATTACTCGTGCCTTCTGTTTTTAGGATTCTGTAGCCGTTGTTGGAGGTTTTAAAATTCTTTAGAGCAAAATAAACAAATAAATAATAACATTTTCATTTGTCTCCTTGCAAATAACAGCGAAGATAAAATCAAATTACGGCATCATTTGACACAGTCTACTAGAATTACCAAAGAGAGGGCCATTAGGCAGCCGGTCAAACAAACAGATAAAATTGCTATTGTCTGAAAGAAGAGTCTCCAAGATTTTCATTTAAAACTCATGTAGAAATATTATAATCCGAGCGTGCTAAATTTTTCCCCTAGGTAATATTGCTTCTAGACGTTTGTCGTAAACAGAGGCTTTGTTGCAGCAATTTCCACGATACCACATTTCTGCGAGATTAAATTCGTAATACGGCTTCCGTTTGGCTCAGTTCCGTATTCAGTGCGCCTACTACAGGAATTTGCGTAAACGTTAACAGATATCGAGTTATCTCGGCAAACCATCAGCATCAGGCAATTTCTATTTCAAATAGATTTTCTCTTTTGAATGTGTTTCCTAAGGCTTTTAACAAGTTGCCACAGTAGACGTTAGTTTCAAACAAGATTAAACACATTAGCGCCCACAAAAGCTATATAGCATACCATTTTATCGAACATTTGTTTGTTGAATGCCTTTTTCATAGCCACACGTTTGCTCAATAAAAATATGAACTTCACACATTGTATCAATACGGTCAAATTTATATTTGAACACGTAGCGATAATACATTTTGACGTATCATCGTTACTTTTAGAATAGAATGTAGTTAAAATATATTTTTGTGAAATTGAAAATTATTGAGAGGTTCATTTGAAAAAGGAAGCTTAAATCGAAATGTTATCGAGACTGAATAATACATATTAAACGACAGAATGTTATAGCTTTCATAGAAATTCAAATGCGCGAAAATTAACTTCAATCACGACCAATCAATGAGAACGATCAGCACAATTGGCTGTTAGTTTGGAAGGCAATAAAATGGAATCTATTAGATTGAAGGCGCAGAATGAACTGTCTAATAAAGACAAGATTTTATAACGTGAACGTTTGAAATATACCACTCATTAGTTTGCATTTCAGCGCGTCTTTATCTGCGTTTCTAATTGTTATTAATATTTGTACGTAGTAGGGGTCTCGGGGAAAATGGGATCTTTTTCAGAATGGCTTATTTGTCAATGTCAGGGCGGCAGTGACGCCTGCGTCTGTTTCTGATAGCCTCGTTGTTTCGTTTTATTGGTTAGGCACGTTCTTTGTGACTGACGTATGTTCGTACGACATAATTATTTGCGAATGCTTGCGTCGAGAAAACCGTACGGCCTTACCTACCTCAATTACATTATATTAGGCTTTATTATATTACGTAAAACAACCTTTTTGTGTAGTGTTGGTGTCTCTCGGGCCGTTATAAAGGTGTAGGAATTATATCTACCTCTCTATTTACGATAGGAATAAAGAAACAAAATACTAATCACAGAGGAAATACAACAAAAATATATTGTTCTAACTAGCAACGACACTTGTTTCATTGAGATTCTTCATACTTCTACATATATATGGTGGTTTTTTTCATGGAACAAGTTATAAAAGGCAGCTCCATTAACGTGTTCACATTCTTCACGCTTTTATTAAAAGGAACGGTACTAATACAATAAAGGAAGATACTTTAGAGCTACAATGTATATCGCTGTTCTATTAACGTAAACGGATATCAAAGCCCGGCCAGATTGGATTAGGGTTCTACAGGTAGGTATAGCCCTTGAAGCTAGCTACCTCGGAGAAATCGAGACGTTTGGTAAAGGCCGATATTGTGGACTAAGAGCTCTTGTGCTGCATTTGAGCGAAGCTGCTTCGTCTTCAATGATATCGGTTACAGTGCAGTGTATCGACGAGTACGAGGAAACGTTATTCATAGGTACAATTTTTTAATAATAGAATAGTTTTTGGGATGCACTTAAAGGAGGTAAATAATTTTAATTTTACTAATTTAATTAGTGCTGAAAGCGGTCGCTTCGCCACTCTCAACTGAGCTGGTGTTGTGGTTTCGATCCCTACACGGGACAAATCTTTGTGTGATCCGAAAATATTTGTTCTGACTCTGGTTGTGTGAAATATATGTTTGTGTAAAACCCTTGCAACACAGGAGTAACTCCTAGTGCGGACGTCGTTAAAAAAAACATAGAAAACATAATTAAATATGACTAGTAGAAAATATGTTCACTCCTGTATTTGATTGAGAGGTTTAAAACATCACACCTTTATTTACTGATATAATAAATCTATTATATACTTAGTCATCCGCCGCCATAAAACATATGTATTGTTACAAGTAAAAGTTATTCCTCTCCATCTGGAAGAAATAAGCTTCTTTGCCACGACGTACAAAAATAAATAACAAATGATTTATGTCAACAAATACCAAGAAACATCCATCAAAATAATCGTATATCTATATGGTAACAAATAATAACATAATCAAGCAATAAATTCAGAAAGTTCTTGCCAACATCCATCTCATTTTGATATCTGCATGTCGGCGTATAAGCCGTCAGCTATTTGTCATTTTATTAGTCGCGCGCCGCAATATTCTGCAAAATAACAGTGTGCTCAATACGGCGAGATTGCTTCCCAGTTTACTGCCTCGACTTGAGACAGGGAAGTGAGAAAAAGTTGTAAATTTGGTCCGAATTGGACGTTTATACAACTCGACTGACCTCAAGTGCCTTAACCGCTTTCGTAATCTGGAGTAGGAAAAATTTACCTCACCTGTTTAGTTTTAACAACATTTTGCTGAAAGAAATAGGTAGTAAAACTAGATTGTATTGTAAATATGCAATGCTGTACAAGTTTCTCGGAATATTATTTGTGTGAAGTAGATGCATATGTGGCGCAGTGCTGAGAAAATCGATCACGTCAAGTGATGTTTCTTTAACACGGCACAACTTCGCACGATGTGGAGAGACAACAAAGAGCAAGCCGGGGCTGTATATGTTTATATAATGCGGTCTAGTTTCGCATACGATATGCAAACGTTCCGACAAAAGCGCAATTTTGCACTTGATAAAGCTTTTGTGTTGAGGGCATAACATATGTATAATAGCTGCCAAATAGTACTATTCACACTATTTAATTTCGATAATATGTTCGACTACTATTACAGAAGTAGAAAGATGCCTTTTTTAGTTCTTAATATTTTTTTTACTAATATTTATTTCGCGTCAAAGCAATTTCTAAATTGATTATTTTACAGGTATTCAAAGTTAAATAGGTAGGTAGTTATCCCACTTCATAACCACTTTCATTTTATACCGTTATCGTTTTTAAAGCTTCCCTTATAAATAAAAAAGTTTGATCGCAAAACAATACATGTACTTAAGAAAAAGAATATGAAAACTTTTCAATTATACGTAAAGTTCTGGCAAATGTTTTACAAGCCCGCAAGTCTTTAGCGATATGAAGTTTATGGCGAAAATTATGTTTTTTAAAGCCGTACGAATACACTTCTGAAACTTGTAATTGGTAACTGAGTTCCTACAATGATGCATTATATTTGATTTATTATATAGGTATATTTATTGACTATTTTTCTTTCTTTAAAAACCGGCTAACTGGCACACGAAATAAGGTTTCGTGATACGCCGTTACAACATACAGCATACAACAACTCAAAACAGGTGTAATATCTACATTGAACAACTTTATTCATATTAGTATTTTCAATGGTTTTAGTAACTGCACTTTTCAATTTGGACCCCAATCACTCTTGATCTTATAAAGTTAACGTTGCGTCTTAGAAAGTATATTATATAAAATATCACCATGTTTTGTTTCAGATTTTTCGATTTAGCGGTATAGTTTTTTGAGGGAGGGAGGTGTCATCAATTCCTTCATGTCTTTAAAAGACCTATCTAACGATACCCCACACTATAAGGTACGCGACAGAAAAAAACATCCTCACATCACATGCAGGGTAGATTTGAAAAAAAAAACACAATATTTTATTTAACCTGATTCAACCACTTTTTTGACATTAGCATACATATCCATATACAATTTCAGCTTTCTAGCACGGTTTCGACGCTATGACTCAGACAGACAGACGGACAGGCGAAACTATAAGGGTTCCTTGTAGGTACTACAGAACCCTGAAAAGATAGCAACATATTTCAGAAGCATAAGCGAACTACAGCTACGTTTTTTTTCTTAATAACTCATAGCGTACATAATGTATAGTCCACCTGATGCTAAATGGTACTACAGCACATGGACATCATCGCCGCTTCATTTGATAACTACGCCCGTATGCCTCATGTGCCAGCCATTTCAGAGCCTTACCTCACAACCCAACCGGAACACAAGATTACTATTTGGCGGCACGTAAAGAAGACGAGAAAGAGAAATGAGTCAGTGGTGATGAGCTCGTTCACAAAATAGCACTACCACCATCAAATTAAAATCACTAAGGCCCCGTGACTTAATCGTAAGTCAAAAATATAAATTTCAATTCTCATTAATATCTTTCTGTAGAAATAAAAACCGCGCAACAAATTACTATCCGTACCGCGGCCATTAGCAAATTGTGTAATTTTCCTTTTTCAAGTTTCTGTTGGCCCGGACAAAATTACTCCACCCTCGCAACCCGCCATTTATACCAAGAAATGATGAAAATTGACTTTAATAATTACACGAATAAAATTACTCTCTGACTTGTGCTTGTACGGGTAAGAAATAAATTGTTTAACACAATATATTTCTTTCATTTTATTTTGTTTTTTATTGAAGGCCTCATTAGGCAATTTAAAAAAAAATTGCAACTTGTCGCACGGTCAAATCCTGCCGGTACCATAATTTTTCAACAGCTTCTTTGTATAAAATACAAAGTAGGCAGTTAAAAGGGTAAGCCTCCCATCTATCGTATATTACCTATTATAATATCCGTCATTAATCTACGTATTTGTTATCAATATCAACTTTGTAGCTTTACTCGTTTCGGAGTAAAAGGGTTGTGACAGACGGACAAACGAGCGATCTTATATGGGTTTCGTTTTTTCTTCATGAGGTACAAAACCCTAGTTTTAAGTATGTTAGCTAAAGTGAAATGAAGAAAGCCGTTCAAGACTGTTACAGCGCCCAATCTAAATCAAACTAATTTAATCCCGTACCGTAATAGTAAAAAAATAATAATAATTAAAAATTAATAATTTTCGTTCTGCTCACTATACTTGAAGTATAATGTGAGAGCGCATTTCCAAAAGGAGGCCTATAACTTGTTGCGAGCCAGTAAAACGTGATGAAAAGCGACGTTTTTGGACCGCCGCCAGATCTGCGGTCATTTCTTTTTCTTCCAACCATCCAAACTTTTCAATACTTTGATTACTGCTGCAAATATTTTTATATCATTTTAAAGAGGTTTTAATGTATCTTTGAGTATGAATGTTTCAGTGTTGTTGCGTTTCGGAAGAGGTTCGAGTTCTCGTGGAACACAACTGCTGGCTTAGCATGACATACCATAGGGGTAAGGGATAAAAATATTAGCATAAGAAACATGTTAGTCCTCAAATGTTAGAAACAAATCTACCTTAGTTTGACGATTTTCCTAGTTCATATAGTTCATAGCTGCGATACCCGAGTGGGAGACCGTAGAACTGCAAAGTCAAAAGTCTCGGGTTCGAACCCACCGCACACACCTCTGGCAATAAGTCGTTAAGATACGTCTTTTCGAAGATATGTGTGTATTTATCATATAAATTGTCGCTTGCTTATGGCGAAGGGAAACATCGTGAGAGTGCCCAAAAAGTGCTCGAGGGAGTGGAAAGTCTACCTATCGGCACTTGGCCAGCGTGGTAGACTATGGCTTAACCCTTCTCATCATAAGAAGAGGCCTGAGCCGCAGTGGGACATGTATTAGATACAGGGTTGCTATCATTATAATTATATATGGAGAACTGATACAAAAACGCTGCCTTTCTGTGTGAGTATTTCTATAAAAATGCAGTGTTCAACAAAACGAACAACTTTATTTCTATAGATCACAGTAGGTGCATTCAAAGCATGTAATCGTATGTAACTGCATAACCCATGTAACATAAAAGGCTGCAACGTCCATAAAAAGAGGCAAAGAGAAACGCCAGTACTACAATTTTGCATATTTTCCTTTCTTCCTTCATTCATGCTCTGTGTTTGCAAACAGCCAATTCATACACTTACACCACATTCTATTTCATTGTTTACTAAAACGACTTAAATAGAGTTGTACTCATATTTACAGGGTAATTTCAAAAATACTTATTACATTCTACACACAAAAGTTATTCAGTATGGTGTACAAAAGCTGTGCGCAAGTTTCTTTTCACTAGGTATATTTTTTTCTATTCTTATCAACTGAATAATATTGTGAAACATAATTATAGTGCTCTAAAAGTCTAAGCCCCAATATCACACGTGTTAGATTAACCTTATAAACATCAAGCATATTTTAACGCACATAAATAAAAGTGACAGCTGTGTTCTTTTTTCAAGTGTAACTTGTGTTACTTTTTAATTCGGGCTGGTTATATTTTATGGATCGTATTCGGATCTATACAAAACCTCAGATACTGGCCCTAAAAATATTAATGAGTAGTTACTAAAAAGCTTTTAATGATAAAACTTCTTCTATAAATTAACCACCGCGAAAAATAAAAAGTTTAGTGATACTGAGTAAAAAAAGGCACACCAAAATTTTAAATAATATCTAAAATCTATTTAATTGGTTGGCCAGAGATTATTAGTATTTTCAAAATGACCCTGTATATAAAACACGCTGTGGCTTTCAAAAGCATTATACCAAAGCGAGCAAAAGCAGTTTGACAATAGGAGCAAAGGAATTCATATTTGCTACTGTTCCCTCTCACGGGCACGGAATTCAAATGAACTTTGGCCAACAACAATGACACTAGAGACTTTTGTTCCATGAACAATACATTTTACCGGTAGAATTAAAAGTGCGGACAAAAGAGTACAAATTCATAATGCAGCTCGCCCGCCGCTCTGCGATTACGTGCAGGTCTCGGGCTCCGCTTACAGTGCCAGTGCATGCCAAATGCTTCCTTCAAATTATCACTTTATGAAAACGCTTTGAGTCCCACTGAATTTTCGCCTGTACTTCATTTGCTTTAAATAACTTGTGAGGAAAAAGAAAGGACCGTGTGCAGGTGGGTTGTGAACCTTTCATTTTAATTAATCTTTTTCCGGATTTAATATGGTAAGAATTCGAATTGGTATCCAGTTATTAATGAATAAGTACGGCATACATTTCCGACTTCTAAGCTTTTCTCTTTTCCTTATTGTCTTAGACAAGGTTTAGTATGCTCTTCGACAAAAAAATACCTACATTTTGACATGGTGCTTTACAATGAGTAGTCAGTCCGAATGGGAACAGGCTTCTAAGGCGGTATACGTTAGGGTTCTAATACACCTTTTTATTAAGTTTCAACAGAAGAGTCGATGTCGTGTCGTTGGGTAGTTTTTGTGAATTAAAAAAATATCAATCGGTAATGACTACTACCTACACGTATTGAACGATGGCACGATGGCAGACTAATAATACCCTTGCTTAACTCAACGATCGATCGATCCGCGTGGCAAACTTTTTGCCGCGATCATGACTTAATACCTTTATTTTTCTCATAAATATTAACTTTTCTTAGAAGTTGTGACAAAAACAGAACTATAATTAGCAAATATTTCCTTATAACAATAGACAAGACGCAAATAGGCTTTCAAAGAAACAAACGTTCAATCTTGCGCAGTAAAAACAGGATGAAATAACAAGGAACGTCCACAAAGCGATTGGTTCTCTAGACAGACGAGCCGACGACAGCCCCTTATCAGATGAAACATGTTATTTGTCTTGAGGAAAATACAAAAGTCAGCCAAATGCCTCGCCCGGACAGCTCAAAGCTGAACTGTTCAGGAATACGAAATGTCTCTCATCCAATAAAAATGCACGCCAACAGCTAGTTAATGTCAAACGCTCCAAACTATACAGGCTGTTCTGTAAAAGGAGCGACATATTGAAGGAGGTCATTCAGTACTCAATTCTGGTATAAAATATATATATAAAAAATATTTTAAGCGTTCATCATTTCACCGTTTTCATTGGTCTGAATTTGACGTACTGTGTGAGAAGTGTCTTAAATAACTTCTAATAGATGGCGTTGTTCAAGCAAGTGATGGAAGAATTTGAAATCAGTGGTAATGAAATCCATAGTTAAATTGAATAAAGCGCTGGGAACGGAGATCCTAGAGATGTGGGTTCAAATCCCACTAGATTCTTAATTATTCAACCTTAATATTTATAAAATAAAATTCTTTGACTCAATATGTTTCACATTTAATACCTCACAACGGTAATACGCAGATAGCAATTACGAGTATGTACTTCACACATGTACATGTACTTTATAGCCTCACATACAAATAAGTGTATGTAGGCAAGGTAGGTAGATAGATACCCTATCCATTAAATGCTGGAATAAGCAGGGTTTGACAGTTTTATTCCTTTTCCTTTTTTTTATGGTGGATATGCACGTGTTTGACCACGATCTCACCTGATGGTAAGTGATGATGTGGTCTACGGTGGAGCACGCTTACCTATGAGATACCTATTGACTCTTGCTTTGAAGAGATCCAAGTTGTACTCAGGCGGAAACACAGACTCCTTTTTTTTAATTAGTGAAATTTTATTCGATTCATATAATTTTTTTTTTCATGCATTCATTATCATGCAACCTTAAAAAAAAACACTCTGTACTATGTGATAAAATATACAGCAAAGTAATTTCAGAAGGCAGCCGTAAAAATGTGTGTTTAATTTACAGAATATTATTCTTGTAGGCTTGTAAGTTACCACACACAATTGCAGTTTCATCTTTTCCGTTTTCTTTCTCGTTATATTTGCTCGGTGTCCATGTTTACTTGATAATAATATACTGGTGGTTGAATATTAGCAAACGAGTTCGAGGAAGAAGTACCGTCTTGCCATAATTTGCCGCTGGTTTCGTGGTAACACTCGATAAAGTAAACAAGGCGCAATGTAGATGGAGTGGTCATAAAGAGACCGTCAGCATAATTACAATTTTTTAAATACGTTGTTTTAATGAATAAAGTTAATTACAGTAATGGAGGAGACAAAAAGCTTTATATCCGATGGCTGCGGATTACGTATGTTGTGTTTTCAACCAATCAGAGCCGCCCATTTTGACTGGTTATCTAAGCGGCATGGTGGATGAGTTTTCAGTAATCGCCCATTAAAGAACATTGAACAAAAACGGTTCAGTTCTTCACATTTGTATGCTAAAATCATCTTTTTGTGAGTGGCTGGAACGAAAAAGCCTTTGAAGTTCAACTCTTGACATCGTCGGATACGTGTTCACTTGAAACTTGCTCTATTCATGTCCAGATGTACCTACCTTGTTTGCTTATACTAACTTTCTTAAAATTTGTTGACTGTCTTGAGATGATAACATAATCCATTTATACAGTTTTAGTTTATTTTTTATATTTAAAGTAAATACTTTCTAGGAGAATTATTTTAAACTGAGTATTTTCCGTTGAATATTATTTATTCTTGAATGTTTGTTTTAACTTAGTATGTATTAGAAGTAAGTAAAACCTTTGAACATTATGAGCCGTAGTCTTTGTGCTTAAGTTTATACCTAGAAAAATATGTATGACATTATTTATTGGTTAATCTAAATAAATCTACTCAAATGCAGCTGGAATGTTGTGAAATCACTCCAACTGAATTTTACTCTAAACATATTTAACTTCTCTATCTCGGGTATTAAATTTATTTTGCAGAGAAAGCAGAATTTGTACCACACAAACGTAAACTAACAAAAAAGACCGAAGTTTAAAGATCGATATTTCCTATATTAACTTTGGTGTAATCGAATAAACTCTGTACCTAATAAGAACGTAATCTAAGTAAATTATTGGACAATGTATCGGGCATTGAGAGGACCCACGACACTGGTATGCCTTTCTTATGTAAAGCAGGTACTATTGTTATTATCTTTCGTTTTCTCAGTCGTATTACTTCTGAAGAGAGCAGACTCTTATCTCAGAGGCTATGGCTTGTTTATCGTCCGACTCCCATTTATGAGTTCGTTATTTCCCTATTCTTACGACATAAAAATGTCGTCCATAAGAATAACTACGAGCTTTTATCTCGTACGTACATTGATAAGGGAGAATAATGAGAAGACTTATACGGATCGATTCCGATTAAGTTGTTGTTGTGGCCGAGTTAATAAAGTCAGATGTGCCATTTCGTGGCGAGATTGCCCCAACACGAATATTTTGGGCGTCGTATCTACCAGACTTGGCTCGGTTCGTCACGTGTCGTAAACTTCGACTTCTCTGTTTCCAATGTTTCCATTTACATATTTGGGGAAGTTTCACGGTCGGCTTCATAGTCGGCAGATGAAACCTCGGATAATTTTCATACGCAATGGATTTCTGGTAGTGGATATGCACGTACACACATAACCAGACGTCGTCATAAAATTATATTACGGGGAGCTGTTCACGATAAATCAAGGAGATTTGGCTGTTCATAAAGGTTACATCGCCATATCAAAATCTTCAAGAAAACATAAATTACAAAAGACAAAATGTCTCTACCGATTTTTTAAGAGAATCTAATTTCGCAAGAGAGATAAAACATATTTATTTCAGGGAAAGAGAAAAACAGGTTATTTAGTATAATTCAGTCCGGTGACCTGTTTTCAGCAGGGGTAGCCGCGTAGTCTTATTATATTTTATGGAGCTCCCTTGCATGCCTGAGGGGATTTGTAGCGTTCAGCAGTCGGCGCCAATGTCACTGGATCTTATTACCACCTTACTACATTACCCTTTACTGTTAGTATTTATGTTCATATGTGCCGTGATTTGTGATACATATAGAGGAAACGTATGCTTTGTGATCGTGCTAATGTATTTTATTTGTTACAATTATCGTGCTCTTTCTTATTCTCTCCTACTTTGGGATTTGGTCTATGTGTGTACATATTAAGCTACTTATGGTACATGAATGAATTAGTGAACTAATAAACATGGAATTGTATAAAATGCCGATTTGCTTTTCAGGGACCGAAGCTTGTGTATTATTATGTAAAGAAATGCTTTTTAAACGTTTTCGGGATATTTATTTACATGTTATGCCATGTGTTTCTTACAACTTATTTGTGCCTGTAAAGTGCGCACGTGAGAAAGTAGTACATTACGCATAAAGCATCAACTTTAAGAATAAAATCAGAAATATCACATAAAACCCTTACAATAACAAACATTTCCTCTGCAAAAAAAGAAAGAATCGCTATCAGCTGACACGCTAACAGTCATTGCTATTAAGCAGCGTCAGACAAAAAGCGTACACATAAATGACGCCAGAGAAATAAAATATTAAAATTGCGAAAAGGCAGTATTACAGAATACGAGCACCCGCCGAGATTCAGATCAGGAACAAATAACGTCGGTGGAACAGCAAAATGAAGCGGATAAAACGAGCCTATCACACCGTTCGTCAAGTACATAAATTCGCTGCAAAATATACCTGCGATTTCATGTAATTAAAAATGGCCAAGTGCATGTCGGACCACGTGCAGTAGGGTTCCGTATCTTTACAACATAATTATGGACACAAAACAGATTTAATGTCTATATTGAACATTAACAACTTCATACAACATATTAGATATAACGGGTTATTTACGATGTATTTTGTTGTAGTGAGTTTTATGATAGGTATTTCACAGATGTTTTAAGCAGTAGAAACCACATATGGTCGGTCGGCGCCTGAGGGGGTATTTAGTCTCAAATCTTAAACTTCATACAAATTATATTTTCAAAGATTGGATGTTTGCATTTTACATTTGAGGCCCCGTTTACTCTGAAACTAATTAAGTTAACGTAACCACTATAGTTTTCCTTTGATATAGATTACATGTACAAAACCACTATCATATTTTTCAGATTTTTCGAGCTAACATTTTAGCTTTTGGAGGGGGGAGGTAGACGCTCTACTGGAACAAAAATTTGCTCTTTACATAACTGTAAAGAACAATTTTTTTATTATCTTTAATTCAAGATAATGTCTTTGCAATCTCTTAGTGTTTTTAAAAGATCTGTAGGTGCAAGAAAAAGAAATCATCATCATTTTACGCCTACATGTGAAGTGGGATTAACATACATTCATGCAAAATTTTAGCTATAATTGTTTCGACTATACCTTGGACAGGCGGTCATGGAAAATATAAGGGTGCCTTGTAGATACTAAAGAACCCTAAAAAGCTCTTGTGTTCATGCGAAATTATTGTTATTTTTAGGACAACCATCTATGTTATATTTAAAACAAGCCAGCATTTTTGTATTAAATGGATGTAGAAAACGTGTTTACAATCCACACGCGTAGCTGTAGACTAACTGGAACAGTACAGTAAACAGTTAAAAAATAATTATAGCAAAGGATTTTATGTAAAAGAGATAATAACTTTGACTAAAGATAAACCTCTACAAGAGATAAACCACAATGATTTTTAAAACATTTACCACATGTTAAAAATGAGTGATGGAAATTTAATTAAAATTCGTTGGGCCGTAGTGAATCACGTAGAGAGTGTTCGAGTCGTGTGAAAATGCGTTGTGATGTTCAAGAGTCGAGTGGATGCACTATTGCACGTACTACTAACGACCTAGTTGTTAAAGAGATTATAGAGCTTTTAAAAGGACCTTTTTATTTATTTTTTTGGTTTTTGAACTACTAATGCTTTATTTACATTAACTCGTGGATTTGCCCACGAGTTTTTCTTCTTCTCTGTCGTTTCGCTCTTGGCAGAGCGGTCGTGGTCACGTTGAGGCATCCACATCGCAGGCAGTAGTGGACACAGCTTTCCGCACGATTTTTCGCCATCTCTCACTGTTGGCAGTCTTTCTGGTGCAGTCAGATATGCGGTTTCCTACTGCAGCTTTTATTTGGTCAGTCCAGCGCATAGGTGACCTGCCGCGCGCTCTGCCACGAGTTAATGCGAGTCAAACTTCACATTTCAAATTACGTCCTTTAAACAGATTTTTAGGTGTCAAATACCAATACAAATTGATGCACGATGGAGTTAACGTCTTCTAATATAATCTAGGTAAATAAATCACCCGATGAATTAGTTCTTAGGAATCCTGTGCAATCCCAAATTGTTGTAATTCATTGAATATAATATCATAATTACAAATGATAAAAAAAAAACGCAAAGCACGTATTGAAAATAAAATTAACCCAATTTAATGAATACAAATCTGTAGTACTTCCTTCATTTGAAAATGGAACAACTCGTAATAAACTCGAAAAGTTTTTACTCCACCAAACTCCGTCTTCAGCTAATTAAAAAAAACATTGTCGGCTTTCCCATTTCTACGGAAATTTATGAAGGCAAATCATCGCGGTAATTTTTAACCGTTGGCCAAAAATGTTGGCCAGTTGTGACAGAAGTAATTACTTATAGCCGATGCCGACCAGCAATAAATGTAATTGCCTTCGTCGTACTTTAATGGACTCGCATTAATATAAATGGATTAAGTGAGATTTTATGCATCTGATTATATGGTGATTTAAAATTGTAATTGCACTGATCTGTTCGGTTTAACTTATTAATTGGCGGTCCAAAGTAGTGCAAGAAAATAATTTTTTTCTGATTTAAATATTAAACACAACCATATTTTAAATGTTTAATTTTCACATCGACTCTCACTGTGGTGTGCTAGTGACTCAATTTTGATTGATATTTGAATAAGTAATAATGACGAAGATATTGATTTTGTTTCTAAATATGTTTTAACAAAAGATAACCAATCAATTCTTTGAGTTCTATGCGATTCAGGATTCATTTGTCAAATGGTGATTCGGAATAAAAATAAATTTTCTTGATTAGTAGGAAAAAGTGGCCCTTGCTTAACGTTTATTACGTTCATAACAAGTCGTAGTAAATAACATGATTCAATGCACTGCGTTCCGGAAGAACTTATCCGCCAAAAAGTTTTTTTTTATTTCTGATTCTTGAGCTGTAAAAGACGACCTGACGAAATCGAACTTGTACCAGTGCCAATAACGTCATTTTAAAGAATATTCTGTGCCAATTTGGTTATTGCATTTTCTTATATTCGAGTAGAAAATGTGATTTTCTTATACCCTTGTTAAAGAAAAATGTTTTTAAGAAATGTTCGACTTCAGTTTTCCTATAGCGTTGGCAGTCTATAATATTCTGTAACCTACAACCACTAATTACGAGCCGTAAAGAAAGAAGGAAGAAAATGTGTATCGTTATAGTTTCCTTTGCCGTTAGCTGAAGTTTTCTATATTTTTTACTTAGCCTTACAGAGAAACTTAATTAAACAACGTGAACGTGAAAGTAAAAAAAAAAAAAATGTATTAAAGTAGATTACATGATGGCATTGATAGGATTTAAAGTTAATTTTATCACCACGCAGATCCAACGTCTGCTTGCACTGTAATATAAATAAAAATAAAATAAAATAAAAATGAACTTTAATTTTCTACTACAATATAAGACTTTACACTAATTATCTTATTCAATATAACAATACAATACAATACAAACAAAATAACATTACATTGATAAGATAAGATAAGATAAGATATATTTATTTGCAAAAAATATGGCAAAAACATAACAGATGGTATACAATAAAAAGCACAAGACACATTCTGCCATATGATAATAGCATGCAAATATTAATTGTATTGAAAATAGCATAATAGCATGCAAATTGTACTGAAAACATTAAATTGATTGAGTATTCATAATATGTTTCCTATTTGTAGTAGTCGCCTCAGTGGCATAGGCCTCTCCTAAGCCTGTAATTTACTGCACTGTTAACATTAATTTTCAAAATCCGGATACTATTACAAGTATTTTTCGTAAATACAAACGAGGCTTTTATTTTACGGATTTATTTAATTTGTTGCAGTTTGAGCAAGTAAACCTAACTGAATGAAAATGGGATAGCATGGTCCGTATATATTATATTATGTATGATAATATGTACCGACTAGTTGGCGGCTAATTGTGTCGAAAACCGGCTTTACTATTAATTACAATAATCTTGTAAAAGAAGTGCTCTTATAAGCAAAAACTTTGTTTACAGAAAAATATACATGTTGGATCTCTAGTGCTATATAATTTGTGCTGCGTTGAAATATACTGCATGTGGTGGTGCAATAAACAATACAAAGAAAACATAATTTTATTTAATCAAATCGAATGATCGGCGTCGCCGACGAGTCGGCCACTTTTGTAGTTGCCAACAGTTTAACTTATAATTTACACGTAAACTTTTAAACTGCAACAATAAAATATACATTTATCTTCATAAAGCTTCGCAAGACCCAGATTAAAAAATCCGTGTGTATAGAGTAAGTGTACTTAAAAGATGGTACTGATCGTTAGAAGTCCAGGTCACAGCAGATATTTACTTCCTGCGTGCAGTCAAAGGAGCGGAAATTAGAGAGTAGTGACACAGAAGTGCTCAAAGTGCTCCACGATACTAATGGCACAAGGGAAGCTAATCCTTCTCACACTTTAGTCCCCTAACATTTGCCCTAACAAGACCAAGGTACCAAAACTCGTTAGATAGTCTCTACAATTTTGCCGCCTTTTTTTAAAAAAACTAGGCAGCGCTTGTTAGGATTTACAAGAACGACGGTTTAATAAAATCACGGGTTAATATACAAAAATTCAAAAGCTAAAAAATCAAATACGTTCGTCCAAATATTTCAATAAATATTTATAATGAGTATCGTTAAAAGCTCATAGTCGATTTCTACCATTATTTTTTTAATAGGTACTTATCGAAAATACATTTTCTGCCATCTCCACGCTTTTTCTTGCCGCCCACTCGACGACCGTTTTCACATTATCGATTATCAATAACAAATGATTGGGGAACAAGGAGATTTCTACGGCAATATTTAAAGACAATAAAGATTGGGCACATTTCTGTTCAATTTGGCTCGACCCAAATCAAGAGTCTCTATAATTATTAAGGTAAACAGAAACAAAGCGCGAATTTGTAACGATAAAGTAAGATGTGAAAGCAGACCCATATTTTAGAGAAAGGAACAAAAAATGTATTTACTTTTTAAAAAAGACACTCAGTTGTTTACGACGGCAGCCATTGGCCGGATCCCATTCAGTTCGGTCTCGTCGACTACATTAAACTGATTGCTGCAATTAGCGAATGGTGTAATTCTCGTTTTTCAAGCGTCTCCCGTCGCTCGCCCTCACCCCCTTCAGGAAATTACTTGAGCCCCGCAGGTCGTGGCGACTTTCCTGGGATTAAATAAAATTGAAGAACTCGAATGAAATTGTTTTGGATTTCTCGTCTTGATCAGTTAGGTTTGTCGGCGTTCTACTCGGGATTGTGGCCTTAATTATAGTAAGTGGATTGCTAATCGTATTTATTTCGAGATCGTGCGGAATTTCTAAGAATTGTGGCGAGCTCCATTTGGTGACAGAATTATAGTGGTATTACTTTCATCGTTACTGCTTTTGGGACCCTTATTATTTCCAGACGTTGTTTACTCAAAAGAATTGTTAGCATTGAAATTGTAATTTAGCGCACTCGAGCGCAGTTTGTTCTACTGAATGTTCTGACTGCGAAACTCGTACTCAAACAGCATAACTCTGTGCCAGAATGTACACAAACAAATCTATCGACATTCTGTTTCGTCGGGAAATGAATGACATAAAGATAGCACCTAGCACATCACAAGCCCATACAAACGAAGCCAAATGGTATCCTTAACAAGATGCAGTGCCCTCCAACGTTCGGTGGCGAAATGAGCCACTATGAGAATCCAAAGGCGAAAATAATGTGGCGAAATGATATATTGCTAGCGTGTATAGCCAGGACAATGGTGAATTGTGTGTGGGTTGTTTCATAGTAGTTTTGTATTATATGGAGGGGGAGAGCAATAAACAGGACGATTGCACGGCCGGCCCTCGTCCCCGCGATATATACAAGTTTACGTACGCAGTTACGTACATGTATTGTAGTCCCGACATACGTTATACGGTCTAATAAAAATATGTATTTTAGTGGCCTGTATTTTTCTGGTATGAAGCATTGAAAGCGATATTGAACCGAACCCACTGTACCTAATACTTTCCTTTTGCAATACTTCTTTCTTTGTGATATACAATACGTATTTTAATATCATATCGGAATCATATTGCTTTGGTTTGTCTGTCTACGGGATAGCTCAGAGCAATTATGTACCTAATAGAAATCTACCAAGTGTTAACATATATTTGTTGCAACAATAGATAAAACAAAACACACATATCAAATTATATTGACCAACCGAAAATTATGTTACTAACTAATAATTACAACGGAAAATCAAGAAATTTTATGAAAACTCTCGCAATATCTATACAGACTGGTATTTTACATATAAGTGACACAAATGCTTGAAAACCGTGTAAAAATATCTGAACCGACCAACCCTTTTTGTTTGGGATCCGAATTTTATCAAACTCATTCCAGGCGTATGCTTGTAACTGCCGAGGCAAACATTTTTCAATGACCAACCAACCATAGTCGTCATCAAATCTAGTTCAAATTCTAGGTTTTTTATGCGTCCGTGTCCAATTTTATGCCAATTTATGAATGTTACAAAAAAAACTTGCAAACTTTATTAACTTAGCAGTCCAACTAAAACAAACAAACAAGGTAACACGATTAAAGCACAGAGCAGAGCAGATAGCACGAGATCAATAAGGAATAGCTGTATCCAGTGGGAAACACGCTCGACACGACATAGCACGCTCAACAGTTATGCTTATAGTCTATGACTGATTGCAGATTAACGCAAAAGAAAAAATGTAAATACTAAAGAGAACTATTCTATCTTCCTGTCCTTATCCCATTTTCTTTAAACGTTTTGCAAAACGTTTGTTGCAAAACTTATTTTTCTTTCAATCTCCTCTTCTACTGTCTCCAATTTTCTCTGTTACTCTTTCCATTCTCTCTATCACTGTTGTTTATTGATAAATATAAGTTTAATTTTAACAACACAAACAGACTAAAAAACTAATAAAACTTTGCCTGAGCCGGGAATCGAAATCGAGACCTCGTGGTGAGAGCATACGCTAACCACTAGACCAACAAGGAAACAATAAATATTAAAGTTTGTGCTAAGTTAAAAGATCACCTGCACATATTTTGTGGGATCTGTCGTTGAACCCTTTTCTCGTCGAACTTCAAAGTTACCAGGGACTATAGTCCCTATGGTTGGTATGGTAGTAAATCTATACATCCTATAAATAGCAAGATAAATGACCTCTTCTAGTCCACAAAGTACGGGACAAGTCGATATCATTTTATAGTGTTACATTCTAGTGCAGATACGTACGCATTTGTGTTTTAAATGAATATGTTAATTTTATTCGGATTATTATCATACTATAGGGGGTGAGCCTATCGCCATCCACCTGACACAATTCTAACTCCGTGCTGATATTGAATACTTCTTACGGAAAACCCAATAACACTTATGCACTTGCTTTTTGTGAGAGGCACATACAACCTCACGTTACGTTTACGCAAATCATTGCAATTATTTATCAGATATTATAGGTACCGCGCTGTCCGGACCAAATACAGTCCTGAAGTGCCCTCGACGCTGCTGTATTACGTGTCCCGGTTACATTACTCTACGAAGAATGAAGACCTCGTGGAGTACATTCGGGGCAAGACGAAGTGGACATTGAGAGTCGTTCTGCTAGTACCGCGCCACAACACAAATTACAAATCGTTTGTGGTGCGCGTCCCCACACACCATCTGGAGACGTTTCTGCAAGAGGATTTTTGGCCGGAGGGAGTCGCGTATCGCCGCTTTCGTGAAAGGTTACACGACACCTCGCAATTGCGCAACACTTCGCTAACTAAAAGTGTTAAATAGTTTCTAAATTATAAAATACAAATATGTATGTTAGTTATAAGGTATTTATGTATGGGTCCTGATGCCTGAAATAAAACAATATTTGATTTGATTTGATTTGATTATTTTATTTGGTACGCTGATTAGCTTACCGATCAACTTATTTGTAGACATTGTAGTGTAATACATTTGTAGCTATAATTCCTTTGCAATAATATTGTAACGCAATTTATTTCAAAGATATAATTATAAGAAAAAAAGTTTTGTAAAGGTGAAGTTTAGCCTATAAAAAACACCAACCACATGTCTTTTTCCTATAATTTTGTATTTTTCTTTTGAATGTTACGTGTGACTAATTGATTGTGAATTATTGGCAATAAAGATATTTTAAAATCGAAAAAACATGAACAGACCATTAAAACTAGATCCACTAGATCCAAACAGTTTCTTGGCACGTATCAAGTTTATTCGCAAACTATTAATAATCATTTTTCAATTTTTTATTTTCGTCTTCTTCTTCGTCGTGTCGATGGCTGAGTCAAATTTTATTGGTCCAGTAAGTGGCCACTGTTATGACGCTCTTGTCAGCGTTCATGAGTGCCTCTCATGTGCAGGTGGTAGGCCATTTTGGACAGTCAGTAAGGTGGTCAAGGTTTTGACTTATTTTCTTATTTTCGTGTCTTTTCATGACTGTACAAAGTGTATGGTCAATAGCGAACAGTTCTAACCACTATTAAATCTACAAGCTTCAGTACTGCAATGTACTGGTGACGTAACAAAGTTGACACCGCTTTCACACAGCGCTATATTGACGCTAAATTGTTACAGTACAGCCAGAACAACGAGTCATTTATACCAGTTGATAAACGTTCAACATTTAACATAACATAACATCACGCCTATATTACCCAGAAAGGTATAAATATCTCACAACTTACACACTACGCCATCTAGTCCCAAACTAAGCAGAGCTTGTACTATGGGTACTAGAGTAACTGATACTAATACATATAACTGATACTTTTCTTTTGTAAATACATACTTATTATACAAAGAAACACCCATGTTCATGCACACAAAGATTTGTCTTAAGCGGGAATCGAACCCGCGACTTCGGCGTCGCAGGCAGGTACACTACCCACTCCGCCATCCGGTAGTCAATGTATGGCAGAGGTGTACACAATCCACACTTCACTTGTTATGTTCATGTCCAATGGGATAGCGGGTGACCTAATCGCCATCCACCTGGCACAACTCTCCGTGCTGCTATTGTAAATTTCCTGACGGCAAGTTAGTTTTTTTTTTATACTACGCCTACAGCGAACGAACGTGTAGTCCACCTGATGGTAAGTGGAGTACAGCCCATGGACTTCAACAATCCACAAAAGCAGATTATAGATGCGTCGCTGCAGCTGAGGACTACGGTGTTATGCCTCATGTGCCAGTAATTTCAGGGCCTGATCTCGCTCACCATCAAACCGGTGTTCACAAATAACATTTTGCCCGACCCGGGAATTGAGCCCGAGACATCGCGGAGAGAGACGCATACGCTAGCCATTAGAACATCGAGACAGTTTAGCATTTACTTTTGACATAATGAAGATAGTGTTTTTAGCAAACCACCAATATAAGAACCAACGTAGCACACTATTATATCATAAGGGTTGCAACACATATTTGGGTGAAAACTTTCACCTGATTTAAGCCAGGGATGGTCAACCTTTATTGATGCACATGCCATTATTTTATCAAACATAGAATGAGCCTCCACGTGCCAAATTCAAAGAATACAAAAATATTTTATCACTTCATCTTAAATTTTCAGCAAAATGCGGCATTGAAAATACTTGCCCGGATATGTGTGCAGCAATCTTAATGTAAATAAATATAGATATTTCACAACATACACACATACATTTAGTCCCAAACTAAGCAGAGCTTGTACTAGAATAAATAATAATAATACATATATACTTTTCTTTTGTAAATACATACTTTTTATACATAGAAACACCCAGACCAAGACAAACCTCCAAACCCGTAAAAAAATATAAACTAAGCCTTTAGGTTAGCCCGTTAACACGAGAAGGTACCAAAAATAAAATCTATGTACCTATCTGAAAGGTTAAGTAAACAAAGCAGAAAGACGGAACTCACCAAACAATACAAATCAATTAACAACATAATCACGTGGATCTTTTCTCGTTTTCTTCCAATAATCGAGTCGAATATCCGATAATAACGTATTACTCAATAAATAACTGATTAATTTATATGACTGCCGACGACACGGAACAATTAGAGGGGAGAATGATGCGAGAGAGATTAACAATAGGCCAGGAATAGCCAGGACGAAATATTATGTGCGGTATGTTTAGGAATTTCGTATTGTACAAATACCGGTCATAACGTACCACTCGTAGTGTTTTCAAGTTTAATAATATGAAATGTAAATATTTTTATACATACTTTTTAAAAGAAAATACTCGATGTCTAGATTTTTAGAAAAATATGGACAAACATATTATTAAACTTCATATTCTCGTGAACATTGTACAATTCATAGATTGCAGCTACAAGTATTTTCGAAGAATCATTATAAATTATTATTTTATGAACAAAATTGCTGCAGCCTTTAAACACAATGTAGATGATAATACGTTTTTACAGCTACAATAAATACTTAAACACAATTAAACAAAGGGTAATAAGAAAAGCTTCTAATTTTAAAGTATATTTAAAACTCTGTCCCAATTTTGCTAAAACGAGCCTGGCAACACTAGCCGGCCGCTACCCTAGAAGGGACTGACATTAATATATTTTATTGCGCTAGGTAAATGTTATTAACTTTAATATAACTGTGTATATGGTGGGTGGGAGGCCGAAATCCCCCCACAATACGTAACTGACATGCAACTATGTTACACTTGATGTTTAGGATATTGTTTTGGGTTAGGTATGTGCCTAATAATCTCTGTATGCCACGTCCTTCCTGTTACTACTTCTCAAATAGTTTAATGAAACTTGGACCATACTAAGCTATAGTTGTATGTATTGTATATGTGTAGTTACTGTTTGATGTTTGACATAGCTTTGAGAAGTTATCACAAAATGTAACTCTCTATAGCTCAGTACTCACATACGGAAAACCGTATGTGAGATTTTCTTGACGAGTTTACTCGATCGAATAAAAATTCGATCGAGTAAACTCGTCAAGTAAAACTTACAACGTTCTTTTTCGTCTATACATTGAGCATCGAGTAGGTGTGAAGGAATTGACATACACTTAATTCCCGCGAACCTTCAAGTTGACGTTTAAAGTACACACGTTATTTTGTACTATTGAGTAATATCGAATGTGAGTACTCAGCAAAATGGAATTTCTATATCTTCATCTAATATCAAATTGGATTGAGATATGCTATTCCGAAGTGCAGTTGATATTACGGTGCATTTTCAATCCTTGGGTGAGTTCATGAATTGTAGTCACATGGGTTGTGGTCACCCCTTACGAGTGGTTTGCAAGTCAATCGCTGTTATATAAAAATGCGAAAACGGCGTACACCTTTTTATTTTTTATGTTGTGCCATCGATCAAAATAACATTAGTTTAAGCCTTCTTGGACCCTACAAATCCTTCTATAGTTTGGAAATAGAAAGTACATTTGGTAAAACTATTTATATGAAAATGCTTTGCTGACAATATTAATAATATTTTGGATTGGTTTTCTCTCTTTTGTCAGAGAAGTGCCCGACCGATGTGAATACCTTTATAATTACTTCAAAAGTTTCAAGTATAGTAATGGAAAGCATCAATCAAAATATGTCAATGTTCATGTGAAAAATAACGAATAAATGGATACGGATATTCAAGAATGGAATATTCGTAGCCATTGATTCGTTAATGGAATGAAAGAATTCAGGAATGTCAAGAAAATATTAACCTTTGATACATAAAATGTAAGCAGGCTAGGTGACGTTATGATTTACAGTCCTTACTACCGTCTTTCGTCCGTGGATATGAAATGATTATTTCTGGAGAAAAGATAAAATTCTCATTCACTAAATGGTACGTTACGACTTCTCATAACATTTCTCACGCAAATGTGTAAATCTCAAATCGATTGGAGTTCAAATCCGCCTTTATACAATTTTCTCATCTTCAGACTGAATTCTCGCAGGTATTACGCTAAAATGGAATAGGTGTGATAAAATAAACATTTTTACGATATCGTAAATTGGTTCATAAAACGCAATTATCTCAAGAATAAGGCTACCGTAACGATACAGGTCATTGGTAAGTTTCGGTAATACCAACCATTTTGCTTCTCGTGTGAGAGTGTGAGCGTGTATTTATGTAGTTCTAATGTTATTCTATGTTCGTTTTTACAACTCGCCACTCTCCACTGCACTGGTGTTGTGGGTTCGATCCCCACATGGGACAAATCTTTGTGTAATTCGCAAATATTTTGTTCTAAGACTGGGTGTGCTTGAGTGAGTGAATGTGTGTATTTGGCCTTGTCATTGGGACAATTGGTTAGTGTAATTGCTTCTAGCGTTCTATCTAATGTAAAACATCCAAATTTATATATTTATTCATTTATTTATTTAAAACGCACATATCTGAGTTTCACTGAGAAGCAAAATAGAGCTCAGATGCCATGTTGTGTTACGAAAATATTAAGAGTGGACCCCTTTTGAAAACTCACAGCATAATGTATATATAAAAGCTAAAGTATCCTAGTATGTTTGTAATAGGCATGGTAGGATATAGCAGATAGGCGGTACGTATGGACATTGCACTTTAAAGTACAACTTCAGGGTGTTAAATGGGGTAGTCTACCCAAAGATTCTTGAGTTGCTACAATTGTATGTACCAGATAGAAGAGCAGGAGTAATGCGTAGCAGCCAAGATATATTAAAGGAGCCTTTTGCACGGACTAACATGCTGAATAATTTAAAACTTTCGCGATTTGTACACATAATTAAGTATATATTGTAGACACAGGTTTTAATCCGGGTCGGCTCGTGACCACGATAGGTGTGATTCGATCGAAACTGCCGAGCAAAAAAGGTATTTATGCCTTTAAAAATATTTACGCGAATGAGACCAGTGTCTAAAATATATAATTAACTTGCTAATCACGCGCCATACGTATAATTAATAACTTACCAAGTGATGTCGACATGTTTAATATAAGTCAGTCTAATTAGACAGACTGAAATTCCATAGAAGTAAGCCAAAAATATTTAGAATCATTGATATAAAGTTAGCAGTTAATGTAACTATTGTGTAAGTCATGTATATTAGTTTTAAAATAGTTTAAAACATCACATTGGCTGTAATGGCAAATATAATAAATAAATAAACATAAGTGCGTTTTCTGTCGTTCGCCCTAAAGAACTAAACCTCTATAAACTTCTTTAAACTTAATGACCGCATAATGACATTTGACATTTCGGGGACCTCACGTTCCACATGCACCCCTAGCGATCAATTCATACGCGAAAGCCCTCATTAAACCAGCCAAGCCTTTGTTGCCATGTCAATTACTTATCAGCGAACAAATAAAACAAAAGAATTATTGGTCAACAGCCGAACAATTAACACTCGCGTAGGTGGTTAAAAACAAAACCTTTCAGTACAAATGAGCACGCAATCGACTCAGTTGTTTAATTTAATGGCACCCGATGAACCCCATCGTGAAACGGCTGGACCAGATAAAATGTAATGCTTACACGAGCCGTGCCGAAACAATACACTCGATAAAGTGTTAATGGCTCTACCCTTACCACTTACAATCTTGGATCACGATACAATATGGATGTACACGACCGCTAACTAAGCATTAAGCCTCATATACCCCCTACATATTGATACTCATTGTGGTCATACACTGAATATTTCTCTCTTTCGTAGCTTAGTATAGCTTTTTAATATGTGGGTCTAATAGGAAATAGTTCTTAAACTGATCAGTTTCAAGTTAGTCTGCCAAAAATGTCCAGACGCAATATTAACCCAAAATTCGGCCTTTATTTTATTTTATTTATTTATTAGGCGCACATAACACATTAAAATCATGATTACATTACAAGTAGATAGTTCAGATCTGGATCGCACACAGCAAAATCAATATTGATAGATCAAAAAGCTCCAACAACTAAAAAGTAATAAAGAACGCGGTTTCAATATATGTTTGGATGTCTCAGACGCTCCTACTGGGGCATTCAAACAAATACTTACATGTATGATATTTTTTAAGTTATACATAAACTTATTAAAGTGATATTCGACTGCCGAGCCTTACTTGTAAGGAGATTATAATACGAAGTATTGTTTTTCTTGATTTTATTGTATTAGATTTTTGGTCTCATAGTTGTATGCCTTATCACGGTAGAAGTTCGTGGTAAATACTAACACGAAATAACATTACAACTAAACAAAGACACGTTTACACTATTTTCGAGGAGGCACTTATCTCAAACTAAAATGGTTGGTAAACTTATCAATGACCTGTATCGTTACGGTAGCCTTATTCTTGAGATAATTGCGTTTTATGAACCAATTTACCCGAACGATATCGTAAAAATGTTTATTTTATCACACCTATTCCATTTTAGCGTAATACCTGCGAGAATTCAGTCTGAAGATGAGAAAATTGTATAAAGGCGGATTTGAACTCCAATCGATTTGAGATTTACACATTTGAGTGAAAAATGGTATGAGCCGCCATTTAGCGAACGAAAATTTTATCTTTGTGACACGAGGAAGGTGAATATCATTCAGACAGTTTGTACAAATCGGTAACAATGGATATTTGCCTGTTTGTCTTAATGTCATTTCAAACTATGGTAGGCGTTCTAGGATGAGAAATGTCTAACATTACTTTGATCTATCGTACAACAAGTTAATAATGTCACAGATGTTACTTTTCCTTTTTTGTAGCAAATGGCTTGTAGTTTTTATTCGGATGATTTTTGCTACCAAATATTTGACGATTGAGACATAATACCTTTTTTGCAAATAATTTTAATGCCAAATTGAAATGCAGTACAAGCACGAATATAATGTAGTTTTCGCCGCGTTGGATAGTCCACGACAACATTCTATTTTTCGTACTTTATCCCGTCAAATATTAAAAAGATAGTTAACTTTTTACTATCAATAGATAAATAAATATACGCCTGAGAAGATTAAATATTTTTATGTCCACTTAAAACGGTGGGAATATGTCGTTAAATATTTTGATTATATCTTGGTGAATATAAGTAGCAGTAGGTAAGTAGGTAGTGGTACTGATGACTTCGATACGATAAGTAGCAATTTTTGTCTGTCTAGGGACTTAGATATAATGGCAAATGTGGGTGTAATAACAAAGTGGCTATATGCGACATTCAAACCACAGATTTTAGACGTGGTCTGTGTTTATTCGAACTGTATTTATTTTTTTGTGTTTTTATTTAATGAACCGGTGCAAATAAACACCGACCATGTCTAGTATCTGTGGTTTCAATAAATGTCGCTAAATCTCGAAGACTTTTCTAATTTAGGATTTACATATATAACTTGTGCCACTTTGTAATATACTGATTGTGGTGGTTTGACGAGCAATACGAAATATAACTATATTTAAGTGCCCTGGGCAATTCGCGAGTTCTCTTAAGTGAATTGGCTAATCCTTTCACCACGATAGCAAATCAAAATAAAATTTTACTTAGCCATCGACACGACGAAGAAAAATGGCACAATTAATTTTCGAATTTATCCGAATCTAACGATCGGCCTTGTTGACTAGTTGGTAACGCCTAGTCGGTCATTTGACCGCCGACTAATCGGCTAGCCGTCTAGTTGGACTTTCTTTACTTCTGACGCTCAACTTTGAGGTGATTGCAGTACTAACCTAAGTAAATGAGGATTAAGTGCTATAAACATGTGATCAGTTTTAATAAGGGTATTGACTGCTATACAGAAAAAAATATATAATTATGAATTGAATGTATACGGTAATTTCGCAACAACGTTACATACCTCATAAAGGCCTCCATGTAAACACGAATTGTTGAAAATCCACCAGCTGCATTTAAATATCGCGTATCTCAATCCTTTTGTTAGCCGTAACAATAGGTAACTGAACCAGTTGCTCCTGAAAAAGAAACAATAGAATACAAATTTATAATGCAGTCAGAATCCGCCTACAATGAAATGAACAACATTGCTTATTCAACCTGGACATGAAAATAAAATATTCTCAAATAATCCATCAAAAACAACTCCTGAATATTTTTACGGAAATACAACTTCGTAATAAATAATATTTCTTTCAGTATGTACTGCAGTTCAGTTTATTTAAGTTAAAATAATAATGATGGATGATGTTTATTGTGAAGTAAAGTTTATACTCAAAACTAATTTAAAATAATAATAAACGAAAAATACTAGTACTATTGTGAAAAAAGCGTGGGGCGCTCTGTGCCATATTTTTCGTCTATCGAGCGACCCACGCTTTTTTCACAATAGTACTAGTATTTTTCGTTTATTATTATTTTCAGGTTACAATAAGAATTATTTTTCACTTTTTAGTTTGATGTGCTTTAAAAGCGTGTTTTTTTAGTTTTTTTAAACTATATTTATTACCTCCTTTTTTGTGTGGAACGTTATTACTAAACTCTGTGCCTCGAATTGGGAAATACTCGGCACAATTGACGATGAGAGGTATGCATATGTTATATATGCATGTTGTTGCGACTGCCCCGTGACTGTAGTGCGTCGGGTATGTTTGCTGAGGCCCGTATGATGGCTTTCATGCAATCATACGTAAAAACATGCATCTCTAGTACAACGCCTGAGAACGAGTAACAACAGCATTTTGCAGATGATTGCAAGTTGCCTATATTGCCCAACCAGCACAGATGGATGCTGATCTTGATGGGAAAATCTGTATGACATTTATTTATTTTTTAGAGTGACATTGTTATTGTATTTTAATTTGACATAATGGATTTATTCAGTGTATTTATTATTTTATTGTAATTGTTATAAATTCTGACTTTATTGTAAACTGTGGAAATATATGTAATGCTGTAACTTTATTATATTATTACTAATTGAATGTTAATTGTATTCTCAATGCTTTTCTGTATAATCTGTTGTCTGTATCTGGTTATTAATGTGAATTAATAATTTCATTTTGACTAACATAGATACTAAGTTTTACTTACTAACAATATTATTGTATGGATTTTTATCTGAAATAAATGTTTTATAAATAAATAAAATAAATAAAGCATTTCCTTAGGTAAAAAAAGGTGCAAGTGTGTTAAAAAGCTATGGAGTTTTATTTCTTAGCTTGATCACACCGACTAAACTATTATAAGAATATACCGTAACACATTCAGGAAACATCCAATATCGTTTTATTTATACAGGGTGTGCGAATAAACATCGACATTACTTTAATTTTTGGACGTAAGTGCACATTTGGCGGATATTAATGCGAGGCCCATGAGTTACGTAGCCGTTCGCACGATACGGCAAAATGGCCCATACGTCAGGCTTAGCGGTGTAAATGTCCCAAATAATAACATGACAATATTGCTTTGAGCTCCAAATGGGAGGTGATGTTTGTGACGGAAATGTCTGTTTGTAGTTGTGATGTTTGTTGGCCGTTTGTTTTATTTATGTGGTGTTATTATTTGTCTGTCTAAAGGAATTATATTTTTGTTGCATATTGTGTAAAGTGAGTGTTGTGTAAGCAATTTGGTCGTTTTATATTTATGGGAAAAGGAAAATTGTTCATATCGATATTTCTAGTAGATAAATTGAGTAAAAGCATTACTCAGTTTTACATCATTATATCTGAGTAAAGTATTATAAAATATTAAGAACAGTTAAGTTAAGCGTTTCTTGTGTTTTTTACTTCTTCATTGCATATATACTTGATTAATTAACATTTTTTTTGGTATTTACTCTCTAAGTCTGAATTTTATCAAACTTAGCCCCTATTTCACAGGTGTTTGATAAACCTTATTGGCCGAAAAGCATATAGCACACATAAATGAAAGTGACAACTGTGTTTTTTCTTCAAGGGTAACTTGTATCACTTTTCAATTCGACCAGGTTATATTTTATGGGTCGGAGGGCCAGTTTCTAAGGTATAAAAGTTATCTTAAAGTTGCCAAGTTTAAAGTCTGGTTTTACAGACTATTTGCGGCTTAGTAAAGTTTTTACAGTTACCGGCGTTTAAGCAATTTGCAGCAGTTACGGTCGCGAGTAATTCAAATAATGACCTGCAGTGGTTTATGCTAAAATTATGTACTTGCATGTTTAAGTTTGCATAAAATGTTATGTGTCTTAGCGATAATATTAATAAGATGCTTATCATTATACTATGAAACAGTTAGAAAAATAATGGCAAAAGGTCGCAGGTTCAAATCCTACCGGTCCCCATTTTTTTTTTTACCGTTTTTAAGTATAATTTGCTAAGCATATGCTAAAAAAATCGTCGCGCGCAGACCTATTTTCAGCGTTAAATTAAAATTATAAATAATGGAGATAGAGTTCCGGGAGTTATAAGTTTTTTATTGGAAATTGCTTAATACAGTATCTTATCTGTACAGTATCGACCTGATTTTATACCTCTTAATTTTTTTCAAATACTAACGCTGTAAATGTACATGTCTAACAGTGCAATAGTCTAAATTTGGTATTAAAAAGAATACGTCAGATATATTTAATAATTTGCATTTTTTAAACCTTTATACGGGTAAAGTTAGATGTAAAATTTATTGCCTTCGTCCGGCCGATATCAGTAAAACTTATAATATAGTTTTATATAACAGCCTTTCGTTAATCTACGTATAATTAAAACGGCACTAGTTGTGGAGTTCGACTTCGTTTATTACGATTTTAAATTACCTACAGAATTAAAACGAAGAACTTTTATGACGGCTTTTAAACAGTAACAGAACCATTCTGTATTAATAATCGCTCCCCAGACTTTATTTAATAAGTTGAATTTATTCTTATCTAGCTATTGCACGCGACTTCATTCGCCATGAATTCGTTGTATTCAGTAGTAGCTGCTCCCGTGGTAAGTACATCGATCGAAATAGCTTAGGTTACGCGCCTTGCAATCAGTTACTTGAATCTAAAATTTTATTAAAATCGGTTTAGCTGTTTAGAAGATTAGCCGATTCAAATAGACTGGTGTTCGATGCAATATTTACGATCGAACACCTTATTGCTGATCTAGCTATATATTACGCTCGCCTCAAGTGCGCGGCGACCTCAGTGCATATTCGGACAGCAACCGGGTGCATTCGTTCGTATTAGCTAAGCAAATATCATCCATCGTCATCAATAGCATTAAAGCACTTTTATAGTAATAAACGGATTTACCGGGTTATCGAAGTGTTTGATTTAGCATCTATCTACTTAGCAGCGTAGGTAATGTACCCACAACTGGCAAAAAACTGTATTTAAGGCAAAAATTATCTTGCAAACAACTATACCTGCTTGAAAAAACATTGTTATTATTTGACATTGAAAACAGACACTTCAATTTTATTTATTTGTATTATAATATTAAATAATTGTATTCTGCAAAAATCCCTCTTTTTCTGTGTTTTCATCACAGTTGATACCTTCAAAACGATTATCAATAAAATTCTGATATATGGCGAGCGACGTAATTACATCAGCAATATAAAGATATTGTGCATAGCAAGTTCGCGCTTTGATTGCTGATACATAAAATTACAAACAGACGAAGTATATTATCTGGTTTCCAGTACGAGGTGAGTGCAGTCGGTACATAAATATCAGGTTATTACGCGTTTTGAGTGGTAGCCGCGTTTCCGGAGCTAACAGCCTCCGAGGCTGTAAACGTCTCCAGCGCCTGACTTTCGGTGATTTA
Source organism: Hypena proboscidalis (assembly GCA_905147285.1). Lineage (NCBI taxonomy): Eukaryota > Metazoa > Arthropoda > Insecta > Lepidoptera > Erebidae > Hypena > Hypena proboscidalis. Next base: position 9,488,251 of record LR990132.1, read on the forward strand.
CTCCAATTTTATGTGTCGCCTCTACTCTGGATTTATATTAAATTTATTTTATGGCATAATTTTACAACCTCCAACATGTTACGTAGCCATTTACGTAGTTTCATCCGAACATGCGTTTAAATGTATTTCGACGCGTTTATGTCATTTTAATTAGTTCGCTACCCTCTTAATTGTAGTCAGTACTATTTCCATCGAGTATAATAAAATGCAGTTATAAGTCAAAAATAAAAAACATTCAAATTGGTGTTTATTCGTTTATTTCATGCCTAGGGTGCTGCTGAAAATTGAATAAGGCAATTTAACGTTAAAAAAAATGGAGCACCCATTGAATCCATTTCTTGTTTTCAGTCAAGCTTTAAAATGCTGATAATGAATGGAAAAATCCGAATGGCATTCTACAGCTGCGAACAATGAGAACTATTGTTTGTAAGTGAAATATTTTTTACATAACTATGTCATATTATTGTTTGTCAGCCATTATATAAAAGTAATCAAGAGGAAACTTAATAAACTCTAGCGGTGACACGAAGCACCTCAGTGTCACAACAACAATTATATTAAATACGCGATTCCACCGCGGCGTGCGGAGAGGCTACGCATGTGTGTTAGCATCGTTTCGCAAGAAAATGTATGTGATTGTATCAACTGCACCCTAAAGACTACGCACGGATTGACGTTATTGGCACAACCAATGCTTAAAAATCCATTACATTTTGGTACAACTTAGGGCCCTCGCCCACGACGACTTTTTGTTGCTATGCAGTAGCGATGCTGTCGCGCGTCCGCATAAATGCAACCGCGAAGCGGTCGTTATCTGTGTGACCTCGCTCCCGGGCCCAAATTCAGTCGCAATGCAAACGCGATACTGTACTGTACATACATACTCACGCGCCTACTGCCCTCCGTTCTCTCCCCGATGTCGTCCAACACGGTCGAGCGTTTGCATCGACACAGTCGCGATGCAGTAGCGCGTTGCAAATGCGACTAACACGCGTTAATAGCGATGCTAACGCGCATTCACTAAACGCGCAACAGCATCGCTACAAGAAGTCGCCGTGGGCGAGGAGATAACAGAAACAAATGCACACTTTTAAACAATAAATTACAGTTTATTGTTCTATTCACACTGGTATTTATTCTCTTTTTATTAACCACACACATTTTGCGCATAACCTATTTCCACTCAATGTTTGGGTGCATGAAAGGAGCCTCCTCGAGTGACGTACACAACGATTCCCTACGTCCGGCGCACCCTGGGCAATTCGCGAGTTCTCAAAAGCGAATTGGCTAATCCTTTTATCACGATGGCAAGTCGGAGTGGAATTTGACTCGGCCATCGACACGACGAAGAAGAAGAAGTATCTATTTTCCAATTAGAGATAAATTGAGTAACAATGTAAATAATACATAACTATCTAAACCTAACAAACTATAACCATGCGAGCGCCGCGGTGGAATTGCGCCTTAATACTGGCTATTTACATAACCGCAAGGTGTAATAAGTGTTTTGTTTCTATCTACTTACGTTTGTTCGTGTGAGCAAATGACGTATAATGTTTCAGCGGGGAATATATTATATTAATGTGATGTCTGCCTCAAATATTTTATGTTCACGCTAAAGTTACGGGACTAGAAACACAACCAAGGACAAGGTGATTTCAATTACGCGCCAGCCTAAATGTTTTTAGATTCAGTTTGAGGGCTGAATATTAGTTTATCTTTTTATCTATTAATTTATTTTCTAGGTTACGGTATGGTGGTTTCAGAAAAAGTTTTTACGCGAATAAATTGTTTTTAACGTTAAAATAAAGACATATTTGAGCGCCACTAAATTCAATCGATTTTAAAGATCAAGCGTTTGCTTGAAGATTTAATCCGGTCTTATTTGTGATCCCGGTATTTTGAGCCAATGCCGGGGCCTTATGTTAAGCTCAAGCTCGAAGGGATATAAAGAATGAACAGTAAAAATAGGTATTTAGCTGCAGCGTACCTACCTCATTACCAAAGTTTTTTTAATAACATTGTTTGCTGCCATCATTATAAATAAAAATACTGTCAAATGGAACTCGTACGTTCAAGGTTTCGTACAAAATGTACTTGAAAGCTTTTAAACCTCAAAATTAAATTACCTTTGTAAATATAAAACTACAAAGTAGGTAGTTTAAGGGGTGAGCCTACCGAAATCTACCTTATATTGGTCTAAAAGCCGTACTCCTACTGAAAATTTCCGGCAATTGAATCCGTGACATCATAATAAGCAGTGGCATATTATACAGGCCAGGCAATCAGGCAATTCAGCAAGCATCAATAAATCTTGATCATCACTTTGCCAAGCAAGTTCTGATTGAGACTAAAAAATCATAATGAAATTATTTATTATTTATTATAAACATAACATCACGTCTATTTTACCCAGATGGATGTGGCAGAGGTGTCACCTGTAATATTTAGGTCGCATGCGGCATTTACCGGGGACAAATCCAACTCCATGCTGCTCAATTTTCTGACGAAAATATCCTAAAAAAAACTTTAGCTCGAGTTGGGAAAATATTGAGACAAATATAATGAGGTAAATGTACCAACAAATTATAAACAAACATATTTTTTTCTCGAATGTCACACCTCACAAGATATTATTTATTCCCAAAATTCAACAAACTTACCTTTGAAGAATGTAAAAGGATTTTTTTTAGTTCGAACTCATGCTAGAGAGGTTGGTCTAAATAGTTTTTATATAATATTATTTGATTCAAATGAATGTTATTTTTTTAAGAACCATTATTTGCGGCCAGGCAAAGAATGTTTCTTAAAAAAATAACATGACATTATTAACAGTCAATTTCATCTCTTTCTACCATTAGTGTTGATGACATAAGAGAAAACAGGATAAATAGTAGTAAAAGCTATCTGGTAAAACCATGGTTTAAAAGGTAGACCTTCCAAATGTATGTACTAAGTAAACAGAGCTTCGTCATAGTAACTTTGGTCTATCATTTTGCCGAGTACTATGAGCGTATTTATGATTTTTTGGCTTATAATTCCAATCTAAACAGCGAAAACAAGACAAAGTGACCTTTAGTTAATGTCTTTCATTATAATGACTATTCTCATGTAGGCGTTAGAAAAGCTCTTCGTGACAAAGGTCAAATTTTAAGGATCAAACCTACATAATAATTATTTAAAATTAATTTAGGATCCCACCCACAATCCCTACATATTTAGGTGTGAGGATAAAAGTCAAGAGGCGCGACCTCGTGGTGAGGCGCGGCGTCCCCGGACGGTCATTCCGACCCCGCATCCGACGATTGTCACCTCGCTGCCGTCTTCATTTGCAACAAAATATAGGGCCCGAGGCTGAGCAATAAATTGCTGAATTTACTTTGCCTTCTTTTACTCAGACGTGCTATATTTCAACCTCTTTGTTTCTTTACAAAAAAGACACTTAGCATCAATTCTCTTCACGGAATAGCGTTCACAGGGAGACTAGAAGTAATAACGGAGACATATTAATCCGCTCCCGTCGAATGTCAAATAGCAGCAGGATTACTCCTTGTTTTACTCATTAAATAGTTAGTAGAGAAAAGAACACATACATAGAAAAACGTTTCCTATACAGTTGACGAAACATTCACAAGAAAGAAATGCAGAAGCAAGATACGATAAAAGATAAGAGTTCAAGATTTATTAGCAGTTATGATAAAAAATAGCATAAAATTACACCTATACTAACCATAAGGGTGTGGCAAAAGTGTACAACAACCACATTTCACTTGTTATGTTTAGGTCCCAAGGGATAGTGGGTGAGCCTATCGCCATCCAGCGGGCACAATTCCAACTTCATTATTTTTTTTCTGACGGAAAGTTCATAAATAACACTTTGCCCGACCCGGGCGTCAAGCCCGAGACCTTGCAGTAAAAGGTGCATACGCTAACTACTAGTCCATCGGTTAGCATGATAATAAATATTACTAATAATACCTAAATCTTGTTAAACACCGATGTGTGCCTCCACAAGGCGCGGCGTAAGACGTTCCCATTTGCATTCAAACTATAAATAAATAAATCAGACACAACAATCGAGCAAGTATAGGTCGATTACCGGTGAGTAAGCATATTATTATATTAAAATAATAAGTAAAGTAGAGTAAAGTAAATATTTATTTGGATGAATATGGTACATAATAGGTGACTTAAATAAACAATATAATAATAATTATCAATATTCTCCCAATCAAGGCGTGCAAATATTAATACATGTATGTATGTATTCTAATAATAATGTCTTCTTTTAATAAAATCTCCAATCTTGTATCATTATTTGTGAACTTGACATTAAATTTGGGTGCTCGATTTTTGTTTTTCTCTGATTTAGGAACAGCGTATAGAATATATATCTAATATTCCCGTTCCCTACAGGCATTGTTTATAATGAGCTATGAGGAAGATCAAAAAACACCCGCCTTGAAATATATTTAATTCTAATCTACCATTCAAGAAATACAGAAAGACGATACATACAGCGAAAAGAGACGGTAAATAATATAAATAAAATTTTAAATGCCAAAAGACTTCTCGTAAGCGTAAAAGTAAAATGTGTCAGCTTGATGGAAGAGAGCGAGTCCGTGTGCGGATTGATGCGTGACATGCCCTTAAGTGCTTTGACATCCTAATGTACATCCATTTCTTATTCATTACTCATATTTATTAAAGAAATAAATGCCTCATTTCATGAAAAAAAAATACTTATAAACATTTCATAAATTAAGTTTATCATTTAAGTACAAAGTATAATGACACCAAAAAAATATTGTCTTTTCAGTAAATAGGCTCGTATTTGCTGCTTCCAAGTACTAAAATAATGGATGGACCGGTGAAAGGACTTTTATCAAACCAAGGGTCGGTACTAAATCGAAGTGTCAGCGACAGAGCCCTTGTACTTGACAATAAAGCGAATGTACAGTCTCTTTGTTTTGTTCTACCCGAAGCTAATGTCACTGAAAGTTATAGGCAATTGCAGTCATCGTAACCTGTAAATATTTGTCAATTTAAGGTACGCCGGCGCGGAACACCGGCGCGAAACGCAAAAGGGCTGCGTCCAAGGGACCGAGAAGTGGAGCGTGTGGTGGGATTTGCGGAACTACCTCACCCTGCGCTGCGTATGGCCATAAGTTTCCAGTGTCTGGATGACCAAAGCCTGGTAGACCAACATAACGTGCAGTCGCTCCGTATTTTTACGGACGGCAGCAAGCTACAGGGCAAAGTTGGTGCCGCGCTGTCCCTGTGGGACAGCCGGTCCGAACTTAGAAGCCGAAAACTGTGCTTGCCTGCGTACTGCACAGTCTACCAGGCTGAACTTTTGGCCATATGCAGAGCAACCAGCGAATTCCTCAAGTGCGGCGGAGGGAGCTGCGGCATCTACAGCGACTCGCGGGCGGCGCTGCAGACGATCACAAACCCGACGACCCTGCATCCCCTCGCAATCGAGGCGCGCCGTAACCTCAGCGTGGCCTTGACTCGGGGCAAAGATGTAACTTTGTACTGGATCAAGGCCCACGCCGGCATCGATGGGAACGAGCGCGCCGACGAGTTAGCAAAGGAGGCAGCGCTTTCGAGCCGGAGGAAGCCTGACTACGATCTGTGTCCGGTTTCGTTCGTCAAGCAGGAACTACGTAGTGGTTCCCTTGACGAATGGAGTCGGCGCTATGAATTGGGTCAGACGGCCTCCGGAACGAAAGTGTTCCTCCCTAGCGCGAGGGATGCATACCGCTTGGTGCGGAAAATCCGACCGCAAGGCGTTTTAACGCAGATATTGACAGGGCACGGGGGGTTCTCCCAATACTTGCATCGGTTCAAGTGTCGGGAGAGCCCGTCGTGCATCTGTGACCCCGAAAGGGAAGAGGGAGTGGAACACATCTTGTTCGAGTGCCCGGTGTTCTGCTCCCTTCGCCATGATCTGGAACAAAAATTAGAAGTTAAGATAGAGGCCAGCGAAGCTCCACGCCTCCTGTCAGAAAAAACTAAAAGAAAACAATTTTTAGAATATGCCGAAAAAGTATGTAATATTGTGATAGAGAGAAACAAATAGTCCGTTGTCTGTTCCTCTCTATCACAATAAATTTAAATTTAAATTAAAACCATAAATCATAATTATTAAAAATAAAATAAAAAGATACTTACATAAACTAATGCTGCACAATTCCTCTTGTCATGCAAGGGATAAAAATAAGAGTTTTAAAACCTAATAAAAAAAAAAAAAAAAAAAAAACCTGTAAATATTACAATGGATAACAATTCAATTAAATGTAACATGAATCATTAATTTCTTGAAACTTACAAAACAGAGTCAAACCAATGAGAAATAATTTGCGGGGTTGGCAGAGACGATGGAACACCACGGGTTACGCTTCTTACATACTTCTTGCCCGCCGGATTCGTGTATTACATAATTGTCATTTCTGAAGGACGCCATTTATCTATTCACTGGTCTGGTATATGTCTTTTGAGGATGACCACTAGGATTGAGAAAGGTATACTTAGGTTATTTGGTCATATTGAAGATTAGATTAAAGTAGATTTGTCAAAGATATATACAACACAGATGTAGCTGAAAATAATTTAAAGGAAATGTCAAATTAAACACACGTTATATATTCAAGTAACAGAGCGATAACAGTATCCAACTTAATTTAAAAACCTGCAAAAACTGAAATTACTGTTACAAACGAAACTAACGAAGACGAATCACTAATTTGAAGGCGCCGAACGTAACTACAAACTAGATGTAAATCTGAACATTCATAACCAGGGCTCGGAATTAGGTAGAGTTTTTTATGTACTTGCATCGAAATGTTGATATTAATGTGGACCTTCCCGGGATTTCTAATGGACAATCCCGTGTGGCCAACATTATTACGAATAAATAAAACAAAGATAATTAACATATTTTTTTTATTAGTTTACATTAATTCACAATACAAATTGTTGAAAGTCTTTTGCTTCTAGCCTAGACTCGTGAGGTTTTGCTTATTCAAACGGCCCATCAGAATCATTTTCCTTGTCCGATTCATTACCAGTAAGATTTGAAGTGTTCGCTTCCGACATTATAGTATAAATTTTGTGAAAATTAAAATATTTTGTCGCGCGTGCAGTAGTTTAAATTGTGTAAAAAAGTAAATAACTTTTTATTTAAAAAATCATGGGATTTTTATGCTCTTTAAAATTAATCTCGGGATTTGAGGCATATCCACTTTATTCTTTCGCTGTATGAAATCAGTGTAAGTACATGAAAAACTCTACCTAATTCCGAGCCCTGTTCATAACTCGTGACTGTTATATTTTCCAATCTTGATAACAAAGAAAGAAGTAATAACAGCCAATAAATTTGTCAGAAGAACCGCCTATGTCGAGAAATAAGAAGAATTTTGGAAAACATATTGTTTCCCCTACCAGCGGAAACCTAAAACTGTAATAGTGGTATAATTTAAGTTGGATCGAGTTGGCACCGTTCCAATTGTTAAACTACCTATAATTATGTATGTTAATACGTGCGAGGTGGTGCAGATACCGTCTAACGACTTCCTCTGATAAAAATAAAGTTGCGTTGAAATTTCAGTTCCGTAGTTGCAAGTTTATTGCCAAATCGCGTGCGGAGTGTTGCCATCGAGGGCCGCCATCGCCCTTTATATAGACATTGATTTAATTTACATGTGAATGTGATGGAGATGATAACAGATAGAGATATTACGATTTGTTATTGGCCTTGTAGATTTGTATCGTTATTGTTCATGTAAGAATGAGACGTAAGTATACAGTATTGTCCGATAAATTTGGTGACGGATAAGAACGCGATTGAGTAAAAAAGATTCTTAAAAACTTTTACACATTGAATGTAAGTAATAGTTGTCTAAAATGCGTAACTTGTTTATTAATAATATTCGTGGTGGTATTATGAGTGAATAAATCATAGGAATCATAAAAATCAAGCAGCAATCACCTACCTTTTTTTCCAACAATTGCGTTTCTAAAGAATCTAATACGCATAGAAAAATAAATAGATAAGGGAATTATAACTTAACAGCTGTTTTTAGTACTCAAACAACAAATTGTCTCTTATACTTAATTTTAGTAAACAATACAAAAACATAGCACTAACAAATTAATTACTTTCTATTGAATCTCTTTTATGTCTTTGTGACATAATAAGTGCCGTGTTTCTTTTGTTTCCAAAGATCCTTTTAAAAAATACTTAATTTTAAACACCACTTAGGGGGCGCTCCGAGCGATTACATTAAGCATTTCGATTGGGATAACGGAAGCTTGATTTCCGCTTTACAAAATCGCAATTAATACTAAAAGGTGTGTAAAATGTGCTCCAAGCTCTTTGTGGGTATTAACAAAGATTCGTGGTGTCACTTTCAGTAGCGTTGTTCCATATTTAATGTTGTTTACTCTTTTACACGCAGACAATGTATAATTTGTTAAAGGATAATATTTGAGCTCGTTTATGAGAGCGTGATGGTGGGATATTTGTTTGTTGGTGTGCATCAACAATACGAGGCGATCATCTGTCAAGCTCAACTGGCGACAATATGTACAAACGGACGACGAATAAATTGCCCATCATTTATATTGATGACTGATGCCACCGCCATTTTAATATATTGTTAAAATACGGATATTCTGCTACAGGCTTTTTCGTCTATTGAAAACTGTACCTTTTATTATTATAATGCCTTTTTATTATTTTTGACAGATACATATTGTAGTCGGATAGTGATGACTTTTGCGTACGATTTCCTTCAAAATTCACGAACTTGCCTTATAAACTTACAACCACTAAATAAACCACTTGGGATTTTCAAAAAATATTTGTTACAGTTCATTAACGTTTTTTAAGGAACCTTAGTGCAGAATTTCATGCAATTTCCTGTTAAATTGACGAACCGCCGAAATAAACTATGACGCACAAATTTGACCACTTAGAGGTAAAATACAAACATGAAACATATACCATTTTTTTAAGTTAGGACACGAGCAACACAACTAATAAAAGCATTTAATTTCATGTAGTAGTGATGATGTAAAAATAGAATATACTAAAGAATAGATAATTTTATAAATGTACCCACGTACTGTAATAAATATCTTTAGTGTAAAAGGCAAATCAATTGAATCATTTATTATTTATGTGGTTGTAATACATAGTTTATGGATTAATTTTTATAATAGTATTATTACGTTTATTTAGATTTAATTTAAATTTAAACATTTTAAAGCAGTAACAAATACAAACTTTGCGATCTAAACAAAACATTTTGAAAATAAATATTAACTAAATTTTAAATGATTACAATCGATAAGTTAGATTGCTGTGAATACCCACAATCTCAATTTCTAGAAGTTTGCAAAAATACAAAACATTTATGTCTTTATATTTGTTATATAATCCTTGAAGATTATTATTTTTATTTCCAGTTTATTTATTTGAACCATAAACCAAATAATTAATAATTTTAAAATGTCGCTGCTCTCTAAAAAAAAGAAGAAGCCTCCCAATTAAGAAACTATTAAGAAACAAGTAATTATAGTTTTTAGACAGTCACCTTTAGCGTTCAACCATCTGTTAAATTGATTATTTTCTTTTTCAGGCTTGAAATAGTTTAAAAAATTAATTGTACATATTAAAAATACATTCGCCAATTTATGTTCACTTAAAATCTCTTCTGTTTTAGGGGTGATATTGCATTTACATCGATCTACGTGCTCGATGCATCGACGTAAAAAAGAGCAATGGAGCGCGCTTATTGGTTCTATAAACGTAAAATGCATCGATTGATGTTCGATCAGTTTTCTTTTGATATCCGGCGAATATTGTTATCAATTGCATCATCCTGATAATAGCCACACTTAATTTTCATTGGCGTAAAATACAATTACGGCGTCAGTAAAAAAGTTCAAAGTACTCAAGGCATTTAAACTCATAGCTGTCATCATAACATTGGTGGCAAAGCAATAAAAAACTATAATCAAACTTTTAAACCTATTACGTGTAAGTAATTTTATAGTTGTTCCATCGTACTTGGAATCTTTAAGGCTGGCGTTATTGTATCTAATGGCTGTAAATTGTCTAGTGCAATATCGTAACTTGGCTCGTTTGTAGTTTCAAAGCCATATTGCTTTTAAACGATTAATAAAGTTTCCCTGTATCACTTGTTACGAGTACTAGTAAATTGGTCACATAAAGTTAACCAATAACATTAAATTGCTACTTTAGGTGATATGTAATTAAAGTACTTCATATGAGTTTCGTAATTGAAGTTGAGCTTTCATTAAAGTTACGAATTATCAAACATTTTGGTGAAATTAATGACTGTATCATCAAACATAATATGTTTATATAGTATATTCAATATTATATATTCCAAATAGTATAAACACATATTATGTGTATATACTATTTGGAAATGACAAGTTATGTTATTCATGTTATGAAACGAAAATGTAATTTTTCAGTATACGGTAGGTTGAAAATGAATGGATAAATGACATAATACCTTGGCCATCATGTTGGCAAATGCTTGAAAGTGTAAACTCATTAATTGTCCGTTCACGCCTTTGGCACCGACAATGTGTGAAATTGGCTCTGGAAAATTAACACATACCGCCTCGCATTCAAGCATATTGCATAAGTAAACACATTATTATATTTTTTTACTACACCATTTTTCTTTATTCTATAAATCTATATATATAAAAGGCTTTGTCCTGACTGACTTAGTATCAACGCACAGCCTAAACCATAGGTCGTAGCGACTTGAAATTTGGAGGGCATATTCTTTACAAGATTTTATCGTGCAATAAGAAAGGATTTTTGAAAATTCGGCCTCTAACAGGGTGAAAAGTGGGACGAAAGTTTGTATGGAAAAGCGTTTGTAGTAATCATGAGGCTCGATCAATTTCAAAAATGGAGCTTTGTTGAGCAATCGTGTGACAATGAGATGTTGACATGAAGTTTCTTATAAAAAGGATTTTATGTCAGTGTAAACTTTTTAATTGTCATTTCGGCCTCTTTAGATATCTAAGAAGTAATTGTTTTGTTTCGTAGAAACCAACTTTAATGTAATGGAAGATGTGTGATGTAAATTATAAAAAAATATTTAAATAGGGTTAAAACTATCATTTTGATGTGCTATACTCAGGTGGCAAACATGCCCAAGGTTTAGCTGATGGTAAGTTAGAGCATCAACTGCGCAAATTATACAACATACACTTTTAACGGATGGACTAATTAATATTAAATATAATCTACAATAAAGCCCGACACGTGCGTTTATTTAAGTAAACAGGAGGTAGAATCAAAATCCATCGGATCTTGGTATAGTGGTTTCAACGGTTGACGAATTAATAGCCCATATATATAATGATATCCAGAACCTCCCAAAAAAACCAATGGAGTGGCTAAGTGAGCGTGCGATTTTGACACCAAAAAACGATCAGGCTTCCGTCATTAATGATATTCGGCTAATGTATTCGAAGGGTCAATACGATAATACCAATACAAATCTGTTGATACTGTAGTACATTCAGATGATGCTACCAGCTATCCTGTAGAGTGCCTGAACACTCTTAATCCACCCGGTCTTCCTCCTCCATTCCTCCTCACATACTAAACCTAAAAGTGGGTGCTCCGGTAATGTTATTGCGAAACCTCAATCCTCCCAAACTATGCAATGGGACCAGACTGCAAGTGAAAGCGCTACATAAAACGGTGGTAGAGGCCATTATATTTACAGGCTGTGCACGAGGGGAATCAGTGTATATACCACGGATACCACTTATATCGTCTGATTATCCCTTCAAGTTCAAGAGATTGCAGTTCCCCCTTAAGGTGTCTTTTACAATGACTATAAATAAAGCTCAGGGTCAGTCACTGAAAACAGCAGGTATCGATCTGAGGGGGAACTGCTTATCACACGGCCAGTTTTATGTCGCCTGCTCAAGAGTAAGTTCGCCTCGAGATCTGGTTTTGTTGGCACCTGAAGGGAAGACTTCGAATATTGTTTACAAAGAAATACTTTAATTGGGTATTTATTTATAATGATAACTCAACTTACGACAACTTTTAATCGCGAGCAAAGCCGCGGGCAAAAGCTAGTAAATATATATTCCTTCGTTATACGGGATGGATGTATCAGAAGGTTTTTTTTTTGAAAACACAGTTCTAAGACGTGGTCAGTGTTCATTTCCACGGTCCGCTAAAATCAAAATTGCCAATCACAAGTTATTTGAACAAAGTTGTTTTGAAATCGTAAGTTTTTCTTATTTTATTTTTAATTGCTAAAAATGGCACTGAATACGTCTGGAATCTGTGATTTAAAAAATACACCGTCCTAATGTGCAATACCTATGTTGCATCAACCCTGTATATACAGAGTATCAGATTTTAACCACTCATTTTACAAATTATTCTTCAAATTCAATTGCAAAGGCACTTCGTATCAGCACTTAGCTCGTACAGGGTGTATGCCAGGGCAATTAGCACATTTCACGCGCACAGTAGTTGCATAAAGAATATGAAGTTTCGTTCCAAGTTTTGTGCCGCAGAAAGTAGGCACCTACTCCTTTGCGGGCAGTCAAAAGTTTTAAAACTTAAAACTAAACTAATTTCAGTAGTTGGTCTAACTAGGTGAGCTGCGGCATAAAATTGTTTATTATATAAGCCACTGGAGTTTTGTGAGTTGGAAACTTGCGTCTGCGTGAGAAATTCTTGTATTTATTATAATTTTATTATTGTAAATTTCTGTTAAGAGTCTAGTTTACCCTACATTGGCCATCAGCGGCTGTCTTGGATATTATACACTTAAAACTGGTTCAGCTTTACGTCCCCGACAATTACCTTCGTAGTAAAAGTCATCGGCTGTTCGCCGTGCCACCATGTCGTACTGCTACTCGCGTCAGTTCTCCTATACCTACCACGCGCACATATCAGTCTTAACAAACTCATGGACTTTAATCCAGAATTTGATGTATTTTCAAATGAATGACAGTAATATGTTCTTATAAATTGTAATTAATATAATTGGTTACTGTAGCCGTTACTGTAGTTGATTAACAATTAAATAAATAAATAAATACTTTACTAAAACAATATTTTTGAACTCTGGCACATCCAAAGATACGGTAATCATTGCACTGCAAGAAACGTTAACCTTTAACTGCCAATTGACTTATAAATTCCACAAACTATGTGGCAAATTATATTACAAAAGTAATTTAAATCTAACACAAACAGAGTGTCTATTTCTAACCGACTTTAAAAAAAAGGAGGAAAATCTCTAATATATATCTATTTAGGAGTTATTACTAGTGCGGGCGGCGTTTTTTTAAAAAAAAAAAAATGAAAAAAAAATATCTTTGCTTGTCGATTACTCGAATACGCCTGGACCGATTTGGAAAAATCTCTTTTGTCTTAAAGAGTATACTTGTTTTGTGAATTTCTTTATATTATATAGGCACCAAAATATTTTTCAACTTAAACTTAGATGAGGCGAGACGTTCAAAATTCATTATTAGTGCATTTTTGAAATTGATGTCGTTTTTATTTGGAAAATTATGTTAACTAAACGACTAATTTGTGAGTTGCGTTAAGCCTTGCACGGTCAAGCCGTGAATAAGTGACTATACATTTGTTATATACATACGTTCATTTTTGTAACTAGACTATAGAAAGAATTTCAAGATGTGCCTTATTAGTACTTATTACAAAGCTGTCAAAAACACAAAATATAGTAATGTTAAAAATAGAAATTATTAGCAGATATATTCAAATGTGACATAACATAAGAAGCCGACCCAACATAATCTAGGAGCGTGTACGGTCAATTTGACAAAATACTTATCATGTTTACTCGAGATAATCCGTATTTACACACATTAGAGTGAGCCTGCCCCGTATTATACCACCTGCGAGGGAGTTATTATGCAAATTCACATAAAAAATAAACCAAATTTTTAACAGGACAGTGTTATTTCACAAATTACAAAGACACCTTATAGCAAGCATTGAAACAGAAGAACTGAACTATTTGGCAATAAATCATAAGATAATCAAAATATAACAATCGTACGATGTGTGGTTGGGTGTATAGAAAGGACTCAAAGCATTTTGATGCGCGCTTCGTATGACTCGTAATGTCTGTAAAAAGCAAACACCGAACCTTCCATTAACCAAAAAGCCTCAATTTCATTATCGTCACCGCCAAACAAAGCTTTCGAGGAAGACTTTTCCCTCCGAAAATACTTAAAACGCATTTCACTCTGATTAATTTACAAGAGCAAAAAAATACTAATGTCGTTCGAAGACTTTCTTGTTTCGTCGAAAAGAAAAAACAAAGCAGATTAATCGTGGAACCCTTATTAACAAAGCAATTGTTACTGGGGCTTAATTTTGAAAACCAACAATGGAAAATAAAAATGGAGTGGAGTGCGCTGCGTCCTCTCGTCCTAATGAATGAGGAGTAATTTCAGTTTAAATAAAAGAGAGAACAATAAAATACCCATTTTAAAAACAGTACGATGAGCAAATTGCCGCGGCATCCAATTTATAGACAATGAGGGAGAACTGTTAACATTGCTATTCCCATTAAGAATAGCGAGCGCGCAACACTGTTACACTTCGTGGTTCTGCTTTTTATTTACTCTGCGTTACACATACTCGCGGACGTGACCGCAACGGCTCGCTGCGCCATTGTTAACATACCAAGCACAAAACATCACATAAATATTAAATGGAAAGTAATACAATCCATCCATTAACGCGAATGCCCCAGGCAATAATATCGTATGAATGTACAATGTCAGCAGCGACATACGTCACAGCGAAACAAATCCATACTCTCACTTAAACAGGAACATATTGAACATACTAAATGAGAAAAAAGGGAGCTTTTTTCATTAAGTCCCTAAATTGCTACGAAATATTTCATTTCGATCGAATGATTGGCTCGGGCCCAACTGTGTGACTCGACGGATGCCGACAGACCTCCGACGTTCACTATCGATGTTCGAGGTATATGCTATTTTTCTCCGTAAGAATACAAATGTCTTGCCAAATTGTCTACCGCCGAACTAGTCCAATTTAGAAAGCAATTTCGCAACCAATTCGTTTTGTAAGCGGATCAAGAGGCCAACCTTAAATATGGCCATTAAATCGTTTGCGCCGAACCCACATTCGTCTTTTTAATGCGAACTCCCAACGTTAACAAATAAGAAACTCTTATCGGTGCTAACTTATCACGTCTGCCGTACACGTTTTGGCTGTACATAATACATTTATAAATAACTGAGCAACGCCTCCGAAAATATTTACAAAAAACCTAATCCGTGGACCGCTGTTTATCGTTTATACTATTTTTTGATTCGGTCTATTGTTTTCAAAGGACAATAAAAATAATTCCCTCCTCAAATTTCGTGTCCTTATCCTAGACTAGCTTTAATTTCAACGGAAAAAATATAGCGACCTTACATGAAAATGCTACTTTATAAGCATTCTTTAATTAGCTCAGTAGAACAATGAAGAAAAGGGAGGCCAGTTTTTAAATTGAAATATTTGTATTAAAAATCACCAGCTGACGGAATTTTAATTACATTATCTGATTGATTGATTAAATTTTCATAATTTTCGGTTCAATAAAATATTCTGTGAAAAATAATTGTCTCGTTATTGCCATCTTATTGAAACAATCAGACTTCGAAAGCTTATTTCATCAGAAAACGGCAAATATAATCGGCCTTTTCATTGCAAAATATAATAAACATTAATTCTCGCCTAAAGCTAATGTATATTTTTATTGATGGAAAGTTTGTTGACAGGGGACTTTCAACTCGGCGAGGGACATGAAAGAGCTGTATGTGAAATGTTATGAATAGACGTTTGTTGACGTGTGTGTGGTAACGAGCGAAGTTCTGGCGTGATTGAAACCGTAGCCTTCCGATAGTCATCGCCCCTTTCATCCACGCTGACCCTCGGGTCTTGCCCATACAAACATCATGTAATCCCGCTTTCATATTTGATAAAACGGCTTAATTAAAACTTTGCATAGTTGCTGTCCTACGAATAGAGTTGTTTGTATCGCAGTGGTTGATAACATATTTTGATTACGTAGGATTTCGGTTAATTAAGCCCAATGTCGCCCTTTGAATAAGAAACTTAATGTGTATACTTGATTTAACAAACTCGGCCCCAAATTGGACCCTTTTCGTCAAACACGAATTAGTTGTAAAGGTTGTCCTTATGTCCAGGTAAGATAGAACACGGGTTTTTGCGTATATTACAGTAAACAGAGGCCCTCTTTGTACTATTGCAAATACATATGATTTTTTTGTTTTGTGATTTATAATGTTTTAGTCCAATTATAATTATATAAACATTGCATGACTAATATGAATAATTATAATAAAATAACGGTAAACGAATGTAATACATCTATCACAAATATAAAAACAACTATTTTGGTCTACTGCCTGCAAATTTTTTATATATTTTTTTTTTATAAAAAAACGACGCCCGCGCTAGGAATAACTCCTCTGTCACGGGGGTGTTCACAAACATACATTTCACACACACAAAGCACACCCAGAGTCAGAACAAATCTTTGCGAATCACACAAAGATTTGTCCCATGTGGGGATCGAACCCACAACACCAGCGTAGTTGAAAGCGGTGAGGCGACCGCTTTAACCACTACGCCAACCGTGCACTCAAAATATAATATAATATAATAAATTGAATAACAAAAGGTCACAGCAGTATATTTTCGTGATTAATTTACGAAAAAAATTACCGTAACCTTACTGAAACACGATGTTAAATTTGCGGTTGGGTACAATTACACAATAAAGTAGACTTTCCAAAAGCGGCCCAATTGTCGAGTTACCCTACTCGATACTTTAAGTTTGCCACTAGAAGTAGATCAAACAACAAAGTAGAGCCACCGTCTCCTATGTTAAACGTATTTGATTACGGAGATACGCACGACCCGTATTGGGCACATCGCCACATAGTTGACATTGTATGCTGAGAGCGATCGAAGTTTGATTCGATATCCGAGCCAAGCGAGCCGCCAGCAGTAAGCTAGCCGTCGCACGTTGGCGAAAGCAAACTCGCGGTACGTGAGGAACATAAACTTGTAGATCAACCCGCCGAACCCTCCTAGGACATATTGGTCACGTACTTTCACCAACTGCTTTTATTATCTCTCCGTCGTCGTCGCTTTTAATTTTCTGCCAAAGTTAATCGCCGCTAAGCCGACTAACTGCCGTATTCTTCGCAGTTGGTTTTATGTCTCGGTTAATGACTCGATGTCTTGAACTTTTGCGAGATCAAACTTTAATAAGAAAAATATCTTAGTAATGCTATCGACGACATATTTTCATGATTAAAAGGTTTAACAGATTTTCACTCAAGATAGGAAAAGTTATTTGTGCAACAAGAAAACAAAGTTCGTATTTTCTATGAGTACTAATTATGAGTCACGAATAAGCGAAAGATTCTATTATATTAAAATACTAAGCGTAGCAAGGACTCAAAAGCAAGAGATGTAAATAACTTTGATCTCGTGTCGCACATACAACTTTTCACCACAACAGCTCGAAAAGGCGAGCAGTGAGCAAATCTCAACTTTGCTTCGAGCGTGAGAAAAAGTCTGAAGGGATTCGAAGCAAAATCGAATTTTGCTCACTATTTTCGGACAACAAAGAATTTAATTTTCGAGCTGCAGAGCATACGAGAGCATACGTTTTCTCAACCATAACTAACCAGTATAATGGCGCTCCAAGATATATTTTTTATGACTTGTATTTTGCTAAGCAAATTAAAGATATTGGCAACATATTTAAAATATAAGTGTTTGTTCTAGTTGTTAATACTAAGGTAGCAAACATTATTTAAAAAAAATTAAGGTAGCATTGTTGAATATGAAAACTGCAAGTAACTATCATTTCTACTTTTTTGTGTTGTATTGTAATCCTATCATTAAAGTGATTATCAATGGTAAAGTGGTGCCTTTCTTTTATTTGATAAGTCAATATCACGGGGCACATATGTGGACGCTATATATATAATAACTCTTGGCCTAGTCAAACACAGGCTGTATGGTTGGTCTCCAACTCATACTATTTGTACTGTTTCGTAAATGGTGCTACTATTAAAGTTAATAATTAATTTGTTATAGGTATTTGCTTTATATAATGAGATTTCACATTCCAGATGAGTATTTATAATGACGAATATAATGAGTATTAAATTTTATTCAGTTTTAATTATTTCAATTCTTAATTAGTTTAAAAACGCATCTTTTATCCCAAACTTACATTGTATACAAAAATAATTAGTCTAATTTTTAAGAGCACACATATAAATATAATGTATACAATTCTGATCCTCCTTCATCGAAATAAACATGTTTTCGTCTTACTTTTGTGCTCATTATTCCAAGTTTCTCACAGATAAGGATAAACGCTCATTTGTTAAAGCTATTTTGCTACACCCACCCACACACTTTTATTTTCGTTTTTGTTGTCTGCTTATCTTAGGCAATGACAAATCAGCTGTCTTACCTTGCCTACTAGGCCTAGCTGGTATGCGTCAACACTAAGCTTTATTGAAAGTAGATCTTTTGTGATAAAGCTCCAGAAAGAAAGAACCACCGCCTCATATTTACGCTTCGTACCCACCGCAGCTGAGCTCGGCTGTGCTGCTATGTTTTCGTTAAAAAGGAGCTTTCTGGAGCTTCTTTACAAAAGATCTAGCCTTAACCTGCTTCTACACAGTGCTTCCACTACTGGTTTGCGGATTAAAATCCCTAAACAGCTAGTGAATGAGGTAAACATATGTAATTGTTTGTTGACTATAAATATTTATGAAAAATAATAACCACTACATATACGCTTGCATGTCTATAAGAACAGTAAACCATGTTAAAAGTTTGATACCATCACACTGGTCTGACTTCGCCAGTCCTCATGAAGCTCAAGTCACAAAAAGCGTCTCAATTTATTGTGTGGAAACGAGTTAACATTCAATTCAATCCTATCCAATGAAAAATGGAATAAAATAAACAATCACTTAAATGAAACATTATTTGCCTGGCTTTCAGAATATTCTACGTTTTTTAGCATTTTTGCTATAAATATAAATATCTAAACGGTAGGTAAATAGAAAATTGTCAAACAAAAGTGGGCATCGCCCAACATTGTATTCTAAACTTGTTGTATGTCTTCATGTCAACAACATCATTATACCAGCTAAATTCACATTTTACTGTTTATTATTTTTATCCCCTCGCTAATATAAGGACCCTAAATTGGCCCAAAAGCCCGCGATTACAAATAAGACCAGATTGAATCCTCTTGCAGTCACGTAATCTTTAAAATCGATTGGCTTTATAGGCTTTCAAATATTTGCAAATTCATCATTATGTTCGACGTCAAAAACAATTACTCGCATTAAACCTTTACGACCGTAACCTAGTTTGTAAGTAAATTAATAGATTAACTATTAAAAAGAAAAGAAAAGTTTATTTTTTTATTTTCTTACATAACAAACACAATCATGAAAAAGTAGGTATTATAAAAAATAGTGGCAGTTGCTTAGCTTTAATGCTGTGGAGTCTTGCATTTCTGCAAACCTTCCACAACGCTGATTTTCAGCAACCACCACAGTTGACGGCACAAACAGAATATTAGAGTAACTAAGTATTTGTATTGTAGTAAACAGCAGCCTATTTTTTAAGTTTCTTAATTATGCTCAAACTCTTTGTTTTTTACAGATCATGTACACCACATATTTGGTGCCATTATAAAAAAAGCTGCAGAGGTCAACTTCTAATAGATTAAGCTTTCTTTTCTTTTTTTCTTCACTAATATAAAACATTTAAATATTGCTAAAAATATAGTGATAAATAAACAAACATATTTTTTGGATTTTTTCTAATTACACAAATATTTTGCTGTTCTAATCACCGTAACTATGACAAAATTGATACGTCAATTCAAAACTGTTTGTACGATTCTAGGAAATTTTGAATTAATTAAAATATATATATTAAAATATTCAAATTCTAGTATTTAATAAGCCAAATCAGGAGAATAAAATTGCTATGGTAATAAGGCCAAAGACGTCCAATGCTAAGAATTGCCGTTAGGTGTATTCTATGGTGGAAATACAATAATAAAGATTTTTCTCAAAATTCAACAGAACTGGATCCTCAATAGTTTTGATTAAAAGTATAGATGTAATGGTTAAAACAATACATATACATACGATTACTGAAAACGTAGGTCATTAGCTGTTAGTTTTATTAAGTGCCCTTGCCTGTCTTCGAAGGTATTTATCAAATAATAATAATTAAGACACTATAACCTTTCTTAAAACCACTAATAAATCAAAATACAGAAACTCGCATCCAAATCGGCAATCGCGAACATACAACGCAACAAGATTACACACATATGGTTGATATACAGAAGCCCTTTTTTTTCAGTAGGATAACAAGTACGCTATACTGTGTAATTGTTCTGAGACTGCTATACCGCATGACGCGTCTCACTAACAAACAAATAGTAGACGTATTTACTGAGACGTGGATAAACAAAACAACAACGCTCCGCTACTCCACATACTGACTAATTAAGAAACCTCATTTGAATAAATAATCGGTATTTTTTTTTACCATGCACACCGATCTCACATTGCTCTCGCACTGTCAGGCAAGGGCATAAGCGTAATTTAAACCTCCTTTATTTGATATTTATACTAATTATATTTAGGCAGAAGTGATATTAATCCCGTAACTTTACCTAGCATTAGCATACAAAGGTCAAAGCAGTCATGACATTTATGTTACATATTCCCCGGTGAAATATTATACTAACGCTATTTGCACACACGTGCATACAAAAGTAGGTACTCGTACGAATAACAAACTCATTACACCTAGCGGTTATGTACATAGCCAGTAATAATTTAATTGTTGTTTTGCTACAGAGGTGTTGCGTGTCACCGTCAGGACTACAGCACTTCTTACTTTTCCAATTGATTACTTTCGAACAATGGCTGACAAACAATAATATGACATCGGGTACCATTGTTAAAAAGAAATAATTTCACTTATGAACGAATAGACCTCTTTGTCCGCAGCTGCAAAATGCCATTCAGTTTTTACCATTCATTAACAGCATTTTAATGCTTCGCTGAAAACAAGAAATGGATTCACTGGGTGCTCCAATTTTTTGAACGTTTAATTGCCTTATTCGATTTTCAGCAGCAGCGTAGGCACGAAATAAACGAATAAACACCGATATAAATATTCTTATTTTTGACTTACAACTGCATTTAATAGCACTCGTGATTTTTTTATTTATTATTGGTGGAGATAAAATAAAGAGAACAGTGATCTAATTAAAGACACATAAACAGGCAGAAATACGTTCAGACACATGTTCGAACGAAACGTCGCAAATGGCCATCGTAACATGTTGG
The DNA here is from genome assembly GCA_905147285.1 of Hypena proboscidalis. Lineage (NCBI taxonomy): Eukaryota > Metazoa > Arthropoda > Insecta > Lepidoptera > Erebidae > Hypena > Hypena proboscidalis. The sequence goes on from LR990132.1 coordinate 9,509,788, forward strand.
AGGTTGTAAAATTGTGCCATAAAATAAATTTAATATAAATCCAGAGTAGAGGCGACACATAAAATTGGAGTAAATCACCGAAAGTCAGGCGCTGGAGACGTTTACAGCCTCGGAGGCTGTTAGCTCCGGAAGTGTGTCGGCATCGCGGCCACCACTCAAAACGCGTAATAACCAGATATTTATGTACTAACTGCACTCAAGATACTTGTTATATACTTCGTCTGTCCGTAATTTTATGTATAGAAATGTACCCAAACATAAAATATAGTTGCAACATATTTTAAGCATATCCTGCATATCAAATCATCTTTTCTTTTGGCCCTGGATATATTTATTTAATTGTTCACACTTTTACTGGAGAATATTCATAAGTAAAGTAACTAAGAGAGTACTCTGCAATAAAATACACATTTCATTTTAAATTAATTACCTAAGTTACAAATAATTATCATTAAACAGTAATTTTATCTTAAGACGTAAATTAAGGAATGTAAAATATAATTAATTTAGAACTAGCATAACAGTTTCAACAGCTGTCATAAAGTTCTTCATTTATATTTTGTAGGTAGTTTAAAATGTTAATAAACGAAGTCATAAACGACAACTAGTGCCGTTTTAATTATACGTAGATTTACGAAAGGCTGTAAAATACAAACTACAATAAATTTTACTGATACCAGGCGGGCGAGGTAATCAATTTTTCATCTAACTTTACCCGTATAAAGGTTATAAAATGTAAATTAATAAATATATTTGACATAAAACGTTTCATTTTATATCAACTTGGGTTGTCGTAGCATAAAAGAAAAGCTGGCCTTGTTATCTACATACATGTACCATAGTGATTAAACTAAAAAAAAAAAAAATTGTCATAAGGTCATGGATAGTGGTGATAGTGGGCCGGACACATAGCTCGAAGGACAGATGGTCGTTGGAGCCATGAACTGGCAAACGCAGCTTGGGAGGGCCCTCCGCTAGAAGGACGGACGATCTTGTCAAGATCACGGGCAGTCGTTAATTTTAGTCGGTCCAAAACCGCGCGCTGTGGCAATCGATTGGTGAAGCTTATGTCCTGCAGTGAACGTCTCTAGGCTAATGATGATGATAATAATGAAGGTCATGGTCTATTTAACCACTTTCTATCTATCATTTAATTACTATCATACATCACAACAAGAATTATTATTGAACTGGCCAAACGAGATGTGTAAAATAAAACAAACACCCAACAAACATCAGAACTACAAATAGACATTTCCGTCACAAACATTAGAAACTCAAAGCAATATTGTCATGTTATTATTTGGGACATTTACACCGCTAAGCCTGACGTATGGGCCATTTTGCCGTATCGTGCGAACGGCTACGTAACTCATGGGCCTCGCATTAATATCCGCCAAATGTGCACTTACGTCCAAAAATTAAAGTAATGCCGATGTTTATTCGCACACCCTGTATAAATAAAACTATATTGGGATGTTTCAATAACTATATACCAGACCTATTTATTTCATGATTGTATTAACAAATTTAAGCTGCTCAAGCAATTTGCTTGGATTCCAAATTATTTTCTATCAATGAAACATTTGTTATTATTTCTTATTTAAATTTTAATCGTAAGTATTTTTTTCTTTTTTTACGGTCTATAAGCACGCGTTTGACAACGATCTCACCTGATGGTAAGTGATGATGCGGTCTATGGTAGAGCACGCTTACCTATGAGATACCTATTAACTCTTGCTTTGAAGAGATCCAAGTTGTTCTTATGCGCAAAAGCAGACTCGGGCAAGGCGTTCCACTCATTGGCAGTTCGCATAAGACATGTAGCGGCGAAACGCTTAGTGCGTATTGGTGATCTACCGTGAAGCGATGCCTGAGTGCCGTTTAAGTATATTTAGTTTTATGTCTAGTGTTTATGTGTTATTGATCTCATAAATGATTGCCTCCTTTTATTATATATTGGATTCTTAGCTAAATAAAGGTAGAAATATTCGGTAAATGGGTTAAAAATCTATCAAGTTTGTACCAGCGGGCGGTGCATACAAAATTGATGAACCGAGTTTTTAACGGACCTATCCAACGATTTCCCACTTGATTGAGTGCGTGAAATTTTTTACCTCCTTTTTTGTGCGGAACGTTATTACTAAACTCTGTGCCTCGAATTGGGAAATACTCGGCACAATTGTACTCACTTCAGTATTTTGGTTATTACATTTTCGGTTGTAATTTCTAGTCTTTTTATTTTCGTACTCAGGGACATTTAGCACAATATATTACCAATGCAGATACTTTATAAAAATGTATTTAATAATTCTAATTTATTACTTTTTACGCTCAAAGTTAAGTAAAAATTAGCAACAAAAATTATTACTTTTTACTAGCTAATAGCTAACGATATTATGTTTTATTGTTGATTTACAATGTCAAATAAAGAAGTAAGATCTCTGCGAAATTTGTATGGAAAGATGGTGTCTAGTTACACCTTAATGATTTTTTTTACTTGAATCAATAGTTCCCTACAAATTGTCAGAAAGCCACACTAGAACAGGCAGACGTTCAAGGTTTTTTTTAAATGTTAAATTCTTTTGAAAATTTGTTGTCACGAAACTCCAAATGATATCAACCAAATATTTTTACAACAAATAATTTGGTTGCAAGTACAAACTTTTTGAACAATAAACATCATCTATCAATAACATCAATATTATCTAAACTTGAGTAAACTGAACTACAGAACTGAAAGAAATATATTTATTACGAAGTTGTATTTCCGTAACAATATTCAGGAGTTGTTTATGATGGATTATTTGAGAATATTTTATATTCATGTCCAGGTAGAATAAGCATTGTTGTTCATTTCATTGTAGGCGGGTCCCGGCGGACCGGTCGTGACGTCATTCATTCCCTGACTGCATTATAAATTTGTATTCTATTGTTTCTTTTTCAGGAGCAACTGGTTCAGTTACCTATTGTTACGGCTAACAAAAGGATTGAGATACGCGATATTTAAATGCAGCTGGCGGAATGTTCGCTTTTGTAACAAATTCATAATAAGGTCTGTAAGTGCTACTGTTTAAACGTATACGTACAACATTCAACATGCATATCCAAAAACAAAACACCACCAAATATGATACAACTTTTTTTTTTAAGTTATTATATGAACTGTTACTATACTTACTGTTAAATAACAAGTAGACGAAGAAAGCTTATTATCACGCCTCAATTTTTTTAAACTCAGGCAGAGGTATATCTGTAACCAAATTTTGTCCCATTATTGTTAGGTGTTATTTATCGAAAACAACTTTTTGCAAAAATATTGATAAGAAGCAGAAATAAAATATATAAACTATCACATAAACTAACTAACTACCTCGTTGATCTAGTGGTACAGTTTTTATTTAATTCCCAGGTCGGGCCTTTGTCTTTGCTTTGTGATATGGGATTCTTTCATCAGGAAATGCTCAATAGTAGCACGGAGTTAGTATTGTGCCCAGTGTATGGCGATAGGCTCATTCCCTATCCCATGGGTTTTACACAGGTCAAAGTGGATGTTGTCTACAGAGGTAGACCTCTGCAACAACCTTTTGAGTAATATGGGCGTGATGTTATGTGATATAAACTATTGTTATTGTATAGTAAAACAATTTGAAAGCAAAATAATTATAATTCAACTAGACTTGACAAATTAATTGTTTGTTACCCCATAAAATAATACCTCGTTTTTAATTCTCCCAAAAAGCCGTAGTAGAATACCCGTATTTTTACAATATATTAAAATAGCGGCAGCTTCAGTCATCAATATAAATGATGGGCAATTTATTCGTCGTCCGTTTGTACATATTGTCGCCAGTTGAGCTTGACAGATGATCGCCTCGTATTGTTGATGCACACCAACAAACAAATATCCCACCATCACGCTCTCATAAACGAGCTCAAATATTATCCGTTAACAAATTACACATTGTCTGCGTGTAAAAGAGTAAACAACATTAAATATGGAACAACGCTACTGAAAGCGATACCACGAATCTTTGTTAATGACCCTCAAAGAGCTTGGAGCACATTTTACACACCTTTTAGTATTAATCGCGATTTTGTTAAGCGGAAATCAAGCTTCCGTAATCCCAATCGAAATATTTTAATGTAAAACACCGCTTAGGGCGCCGGGGGAGCCCCGAGCAGTGTTTAAAATTAAGTGATTTTTGAAAAGGATCTTTGGAAACAAAAGAAATACGGCACTTTTTGTATCACCAAGACATGAAATAGATTTAATTGAAAGTAATTAATTTGTTAATGCTATGTTTTTGTATTGTTAATTAAAATTTGTCCCCAGAACAGATATAATAAAAAGGACATTAGTTGTTTGATTATTAAAAGCACCTGTACGGTTATAATACCATTACGTTTTCACTTTTCTTTGCTCATTAGTTCTAGGAACGCAATCGTTGAAAAAAAATATAGGTAATTGCTGCTTGTTTTGTATTATTTCTATGATTATTTTTTACTTGAAAGCACCACGAATTTAAATAATTAACAATTACGTATTCTATCCTAATATTACTAACATTAAATTATCTATTGGTTCGAAATATTTATCGGACAATACCTACTGTATACCGTATCACATTCTTACATGAACAATAACGATACAAATCTACAAGGCCAATAACAAATCGTAATATCTCTATCTGTTATTACTTCTTTCTTTGTTATCAAGATTCGAAAATATAACAGTTACGAGTTATGAATGTTCAGATTTACATCTAGTTGGTAGTTACGTTCGGCGCCTTCAAATTAGTGATAGTTGGTCTTCGTTAGTTTAATTTGTAACAGCAATTTTAGTTTTTGCAGGTATTTAATTTTAATATCTGTGCTGCTATCGTTCTGTGACTTGAATTTATAACTTGTATTTAATTGGATGTCGCCTTAAATTATTTAAAATTAGTTTGACTTAATTCGGTATTTTAAGTTTCTCGCAATTAATAACTGATTACAAATGTTGTTTAATTGTTATTCATTGTAATATTTACAGGCTTCGATGACTGCAATCATAACTTTCAGTGACATTAGCTTCGGGTAGAACAAAACAAAGAGACTGTACATTCGCTTTATTGTCAAGTACAAGGGCTCTGTCGCTGACACTTCGATTTAGTACCGACCCTTGGTTTGATAAAAGTCCTTTCACCGGTCCACCCATTATTTTAGTACTTGCAAGCGGCAAATACGAGCCTATTTACTGAAAGGACAATATTTTTGGTGTCATTATACTTTGTACTTTTATGATAAACTTAATTTATGAAATGTTTTTTTTTTTTTTTTTTATGAAATAAGGAATAGAATATAGAATAGAATAGAAAGCATTTATTCCGATCACAAGCACAGGACAACAAAAAATAAGGCATTTATTTTTTAATAAATATGAGTAATGGAAAAGAAATGGATGTACATTGGGATGTCAAAGCACATAAGGGCATGTCACGCGTCAATCCGCATACGGACTCGTTCTCTTCTATCAAGTTGACACATTTTACTTTTACGCTTACGAGAAGTCTTTTGGCATTTAAATTTTATTCATTTCATTTGTCTTATATCTTCGCTGTTTGTATTGTTGAATTTAAATATGTTTTGAGCACATTATTTCAGCTTGAAAATGTGTTGAATGGCACATATACGAATATGTTATAACTATATATATGTTATATATATATGCTATATATGTTATAACTAATTGCATCGAAAAAAATGGGATTACAGTGAGTATGCAATTTGAAACGCCTTACTCGGCTGAAAAATTGGTACCTTTTAACTGGATTTTAAAATCTTTTTTGTGAATAATGAATGATGAATAAATTATTTATTGACATAAAAGTTACACAATTAGGTATGAGTCCTCTGGCCCCTGAACTAGTGCTAACTGTATTTCAGGGGTCAGAACTGTATTTCAGGAGCCTGTATTTTAGTAATTTGCATTCACATGTGTTAGGAGGAAGTTCACGTTCATGGTGTAATGGCCATGTTTCGAACCTACGACCTCTCGATCGTAAGACTGATGCATTGCGCCACGGTTGTTTGTAAACTAATCATTGCTGCGACAACACCCACTGCGGTTTAAAAAATAAATTATCTATTCTTATATCCCTCACCTCTATTCATGTTTATTCTGAAGTCTTTACCCACCTCATGGGAACATTGTTTTGAGGGAGTTACGTTTTTTCTTTTCCTATTTTAAGTACTGAAACAAAAGATCTATTTCATTATTTGACATTTGACAGAAGCGGATAAATGTGTCTCCGTTATTACTTCTAGTCTCCCTGTGAACGCAATTCCGTGAAGAGAATTGATGCTAAACGTCCTTTTTGTAACGTAACAAAGAGGTTGAAATATAGCACGTCTGAGGAAAAGAAGGCAAAGTAAATTCAGCAATTTATTGCTCAGCCTCGGGCCCTATATTTTGTTGCAAATGAAGACGGCAGCGAGGTGACAATCGTCGGATGCGGGGTCGGAATGACCGTCCGGGGACGCCGCGCCTCACCACGAGGTCGCGCCTCTTGACTTTTATCCTCACACCTAAATATGTGGGGATTGTGGGTGGGATCCTAAAAAGTTGACCTGTATCACGACTTTCTAACCCTAGAACATGAGAAGAGACTTAAAATAGTTCTGTTTACTGCGGCAAGGCTTTTTATTTATTTATTTGTACATTTTGGTTTTCTTTTCTGTGCCGATCTTCTTCCTGCACCTATTCTCATCAACTAATAAAAAACATTAAACACCCGTTGCATCAAAACTTTGAATTAAGAGCCAGTTTTTGAGGTTTCGGGTAGATCTTATCCGATCCATTAAATATAACCAGACGGAATTGAAAAGTGACATAAGTTACTTTACACAGAACACAGCTGCTACTTTCATTTATGTGTGTTTATATGCTTATCCTGCCACCCTTTTGTCACAAATAGACTGCGTTGATGAAAGACATTTTGAGAAAATAATTAAAACATATTACTCGAAAGAAACATAAGCTCATTATGTAGACAGTAGAATCAGTAAAAAGCATTACTAACACAATATTACAATAAACATTCTCATTTAATCGTTCTACCCGGCAATGATTAGAAAGTACGCGGGTAATTTTGCAAGCCGTAGGTAAATAAATCTTGTTTACAACTTTCTTTAATGTAAAGGTATGCGTACCTCGGCGGGCATAACGCGTAACTTCCAATTTACCGCGGAACCTTTTGTATTACTACCCGAGTTCATTGAGGCTTTTTCGAGCCAAATTTGCCTTGATCTTCTTGTTATTATACAGGTGATGTAACGAACTTGGTAAGGTAAGTCTAGAAAGAGTTTAAGGTAAAATAGGTTTGTCTATTTATGAGGGATCTAAGTATATCTTTAGGTAAAATGTAAGTTTTTTTTATTTAAATGTTCTGGATATTGACATGATGTTATGGCATTATTCAGAGCTCTTCCGTGTGACAGCAAGCTGAGAATGTCACCTATCTTCTATAGATATATAATTGTTCGCCCGTCTGACTGATTCATTATCGCAAAGCCTAAACCACTGGGACTAGAATCTTGAAATTTTGCACAAAGATTCCTTACATGACGCAGACGCGCAATCTGAAATCAATATAATAAGGATTGGACGGTAGTATGGGACGAACATTTTTGAAATTTAAAGCACGAAATTTTGCATAGTAAATGTTCATTAAACGTAAATAAACTTTTAAAACAAGGTTTTCCTGAAAGTTTTTTTCAAGAGTGTTATTTAGGGTTATAAAGTTAGTAGGAAGTTTATATAAAAACCCAATAGATGGCGCCACGGAAACTGAGCAAAACGTTTGCCACGGGTTACGGGTAATCAACGAATCCCACGCGAATGATCGTGGACAACATCTTGTCTTTAGATATTGATGTTTGATGATAACCTAGGGTGGAAACTAGTATTTATCAATCATAAACTAATCGCCTGTACAATGTACATGTAGCAACTCAATACCATTCTGAAAAACCTTAAAGTCTGACATTTCAATATACTTTGAAATAAAATTGGGCATCGTCAGTAATATTAAATGTTATTTAAATCATTGAAGTACCTATAAATACCGCTGTGGTTCGTTTGCTGAGAATTAATTAATATTTATTTAATCATATTTGTTAATGAAAAATGTTATTGTTTCTGTAATTTTATTACTGTATAACTTTTTGATAAACCTTCATAAATATAAAAGGTGTTGTGTTCGAATCGAGTTCTGTTGAATCGAGCTTTTTGATTCTATTGCATTTCATAGCAATGCCATTACCCGCCTCAGCAAATTTAAAATAAGCTAGCTAGTTTCTGCCCGCAGCCCCACTCGCGTGGTACGTCGATAACCTTAGCAAATTATGTATCTGTAGCTTTCTAACGAATCACTCTATCTATGGATGAAAACCGCATGACAATCCGTTCAGTAGTTTTTTTTTCATCACGCACAGAGTGACAGATGTGGTGGAGGACTTTAATCTTTAGTATGTTAGGACAAAGGTATATTTTTTGTTCCAATTGTCCAGAGTATTTTTGTGAAATACATTGATTTTCTTTTTTTTTTCCTAGGTTACTTGTTGAACTAGTTACTGCTGAACATAATAATATATTACTTAATAACAATAATAAAAAGGGAAAAAAAATGTCTGGATAAAAAAGTATTTCAATAGCTTTTTCACGGTAACCGATCATCGAACAGGCTACATGAAAAGCGTATTTGCTACTGGTAGTTACGCTGACATTACAAATTAAAGAGGTACAGAATGCTCACTTCTTACGTAAGTTTCTATCCACGATTCCACTCTTGTGCCACATCAATAAAAAGTACATACGTCCATTTTCACACTCTTTAACTTAATAGCGTCAGAACTTACGCAACCAGAATACAATAAAACCCAAAGTTAGTGAACACACTAAATCGTAAATCATTTAAAAGGTTTTTTTGTAGCAAACCACAAAGTAACCTCTCAGGGCCCTGTTTTCTAAAAAAATATTAGTCTGATAATGCTAGCGATTTACGAGAATGTCTAATAATACCAGTCTAATATTATGTTATGTTAAGGCCCCGTGACTTAGGAAGGAAATAATACACATTTCTGTTTCGTATCTATAACAGTGTGGTAATAAGTGAGTCATCTCTCCTGAAAAGTAATTTGCACTCGCCCGGCGGCATTGTCACCGCGCGCACGTACATAGTCATCGGCTCGCTCGCCAGCGCCGGCCAGATGTATTGGAAACCTACAGGATGTCTCGCAAATAGAATGCGGTGCGCATACCAAGTACACCAACATTGCACTGCCGACACTGAACACCGGAATTACCTAGTCTGTACACGAAATGTTAATAATAGGTGTGAGTTTAAATTTGTTAGTTTCGGACAGAAAGTAACAAGTTAATTCGCATCATTTTACTGGTGGTAGAGCTCTTGTGAACGAACTCGAGGGTGGCAGCACCACCATCTCACCTTTAACCTGCCGCCAAATAGTAGTGCTTCCATTACTGTGTTCCGGTTTGGTGGTGAGATCAGGCCCTGAAATTACTGGCACATGAGGCATAACACCTTAGTCCTCAGCTGCAGCGACGCATCTATAATCTGCTTTTGTGGATTGTTGATGTCCATGGGCTGTACTCCACTTATCATCAGGTGGACTACACGTTCGTTCGCTGCGGGCGTAGAATAAAAAAAAATCCACACATTTCCTAGCTTGGTCTAATCTAATTAACATACGTAAATAATATCATAGTTTTATTCCGCTGAGGTTGGCAGACATAATGAGTCGCTATGTACTACGAGTTTTACATACCTTTGTGGCGGTAGCCGCACATGACAAATCACGGATGTCATTGACAACGTCAAAAAGTGACACACGTCACAAATGTCAAAGAGCGCTGAATCGCGATAACGAAGTGTTCACAGAGAGTATACATATAGACAGATATATAGAAAATACGTTATTTATACATAATTTCACATGAAAAACTTAAGAGATAACAAAAGAAATATAACCGAAAAAAATCACAAAGGGCGGGCCTTATCGCTTAAAGCGATTTCTTCCAGGCAACCTTAGGATGGACATTTTGGAAAGAGAAAATAAAGCGGTAGTTTTTGCTTAGATTATTAGAAATTATTTGCATTTTATATTTAACAAGAATTATTATACAATATGTTATATCAATAAATTACATATTATATATAAGATATATAATTATGTAATAATATATATTATTACTGGACAGCTGTCAATACCACCGAGCCTGGTCCGAGGATCCTTTCTTTGTGGTGCAGGAACATCACACCCTGTTCCTCTAAACCTTTATTGCTTCTTCAACTTTCTCATGTTTTGTCATATTATTATATGCATGATCGGCAGTTTCAAATACAACGTACTTGCTAACTTTTACCTAATAAATCACGCAACAGGTACATAAGTGGTAGCATGCTCATAATAAACATAAGTAAGTAGTTATGTAAAAAATATGACAAAATAAAACATTTTATGAAGACCTAAATGAGCAACACAATGAAGAAAAGTATTATTTTAAAACATCACCGAAAATTTTATAAAACATATCAATAAGAAGTTGAAATAAGGTACGCGTTCATTGTTTATAAGATTTGTGCTGAATGTAACTTCACCGTGGTGGTTTGTATCCTACTTAAGATAGGTACGAATGGATGAACGTGACGTCACGAAATGACGTAACATACATTATTAAAATTATGAAATACGGGTGTTACTCACGTAATGTTGGTCTATTTAGTCGACCGCGGTTTCGCCTATATGTCTAGGCATTATCAAGAGAGTGTGATACGTCGCGCCTGACGTAACATACAGTTGAAAATATTTGGATCCTGGCAAGAGACGACCGTAGCTATTTGGTTAAAGCGGCTGCTCGGCGTACAAAAGGTTGGAATTTCAAATCCTGCCGCTCCCATATTTTTTCAACTGTTTCTTAGTATCACAGTAAAATGCAACAACACTTATAAATGAAAGTGACAGTTGTGATCTTTTTTCAAATCTCACTTGTGTTACTTTTAAATTCGGTCAGGTTATATTTCATGGGTCAAATAAGATCTATCCGAAACCTCAGAAACTAGCCTCATTTATCATTTCGATTTTTCCGTATTTTCTATGAATTCCAATTCAGTTGACTTGTTAAGGTTCAGACATAAAACACTCAGTGTAAACATTGAGTGTCTACGTGTGGACACCACTACAAAACTTAGTTGCACAGACAATTGCTTACCGTATGGTGCAATCGACACTAGTCAAATGTCAATACATTTGTGTCGAATGTTGGTATCGTCGTATATCCAAACCATTATTTGTAATCCAAGGTGAAGGGATTTTGACAATAGATCTTTATGAACATAATATAATATAATAATAATATGTTCATCAAAAATCGTAAAATAATCCCTTATGTGTTTCTTTGTAATATTCTATACAAAATTATATCAAGCTTACATTTCTATCATTGAATCAAATGAATGACGAATGTGAATCGCACTCTTGCAATAATAACATCACGTGCATTCACCAATCAGTCGGTCTGCTGTAATTGCGTGCGCCACAAACGAAAGCTTCGAGTTGCTACAATATTGCTTTGTGATTTATGCCTGAGGTTTTTCACAGCATATTTACGAAGCAATGTTTTATTTTACAGTATTTTTTTCCTATAAATAGTTCACAGGGCATCTATTATTTGGTTTTTTCGTCGTTTTGTTCTTGGAATTTTAATTAAATAATTTTAATTGAAGGGCAACTTGTATATGCATGTGAAAGGTTTTTGACAATAGACCTTTTATGAACAAATCACTATGATCAAGTTTGTGTTTTTTGTAATATTCTATACAAAATTATATCAAGCTTACATTTTTATCATTGAATCAAATGAATGACGAATGTGAATCGCACTCTTGCAATAATAACATCACGTGCATTCACCAATCAGTCTGTCTGCTGTAATTGCGTGCGCCACAAACGAATGCTTCGAGTTGCTACAATATTCCTTTGTGATAGCCTGAGGTTTTTCACAGCATATTTACGAAGCAATGTTTTATTTTACACTCAACATTTTTTTAGAAATAGTTCACAGGGTATCTATTATTTGGATTTTTTACGTAATTTCATTCTTGGAATTTTAATTCAATTGAAGGGCAACTTGTATTTGGAGGTGAAAAGTTCTTGACAATAATAGACCTTTTATGAAAAAATCAATATGATCACGTTTGTGTTTTTTGTAATATTCCATACCAAATTATATGAAGCTTATACTTTTATAATTGAATCATATGAATGGCGAATGTGAATCGCACTCTTGCAATAATAACATCACATGCATTCTCAAATCAGTCTGTCTGCTGTAATTGCGTGCACCACAAACGAATGCCAGAGGTGTTCCACAGCATATTAACAGAGAAATGTTCTATTTACAGTTTAACGGGGCATATTTAATGTCTAATTCGATCCCTAAGTATTTTTTTTGTAATATTAATAACCATTAAATTATTTTATCAAAAAATTAAACCGACGAAAAAGAACTAAAAAGTAAAAAATAAGTGAACATTTTAAGTCTTAGGTATTGAACTTAGTTACATAAAATATTAAATATTATATATTACCAATTTTGAGTCAGCACCAAACAATAAACTCGGTTTAATTTTTTAATAAAAAAATATATTTTTCTCTTTGCAGTGAAGTATCTACTAATCTATTATAAGTATCTATTTACTTTTAAAACGTTGTATTGAACAAGGTGCCTTAAATAAGTTGTAAACAAAAACGATAAATAAAATATCAACGGTAATGCTAATTATTTTACTAATACCTATTTTAAATTGATAATGTGTGTTAGTTCGGCTTTGAGTTATAGTTGATGTAATCTATTACTTACTTAGTGTTTTATTAATGAATTAATGACACATCGTGAATGTTTTATTAACGGCCAAACAACTGGACAAACCCAATCTATTATTGAAGGTTTTTATCATAAATATCATTGTTATCTTGATACTTAATTCTTATTGAAATAGTTTGATTTAAATGGTACGGTTCTAATTTTTTATTATCGTCTCTGAATCAGGGCTCCTGAAATAAATGGTTTCAATTAATTCATAACGTGTTGTTGAATACTGATTTAAAAACAAAAGGTCTTAATTGCGTAAATATGTTTTTTTTTTTAATATAAGGATCTTTTTATCCATGGGCATGATAGTTTCCTAGACATTATAAAGTTAAATTATATCTGAACAAATTGTGTAAGTTAATTATTAAAACTCAAAATATTTCCTAAAAATTTTTAAATTGCTTTCAAATCTGAAATTGATATTATTAAGATAACAATTTATTTTAAAACAATACATAACATTTTTACAAGTGTTTTTTTGCTATTTAAAAATAAAATTGTTAAATTGAAATAAAGTACAATCTGTATTGGATCAACAAAAATACATGTTGCACTGATACGGCAGCATTTGATCCACAACATGCTCCCTGCACACTAATCGAGCTACGAACGCTCTACGCGTGTAGCGCCGTAGACAGGTGCTACGTGCACTACGACACTTAGAAAATGAGTTTGAACGTGAACATCACCGTAATGAAGCTTTCAATCCGTATCAGAACTAGAAATGCACATATCATACTGATAGCTTGCTGCTCATCAAAAAATATATTTCACTGGCGTTCTATCTAATGTAAAAATCCAAATTATTATTATTATTATTATTATTAAACATTCAATGTAAATAGTTGCTGTAATCATTCTCCAACTTGTTAATTAGTGCTCACTTCGAGAGAGAGAATTTATGTTTATATAACAACGAAACGGTCGGAATAGCAAGATGAGAAACAAGAGCAGTGTCTGTAATTAACGTAGTAATTATAGGCGTCTAATTGCCTCTGTTCATGGCTTGAGTATCAAACGGGCGTGACAGGACTCAAGAGTGGAGGGCTTCAACTCTGCAGCATAATAGCTATGACATTTAATTAAGGAGATACTGTAGTCGATGCGTTGACGCGACGACGCGAACGTGACTGCGACTAACTCGTAAATATTAATTAATATTGAAGACAAGCGATAAATATCATAAATATAATATCAAGAGAAAACGCCGCCAGCTGCTTCGTAAATATCTTCAATGGATGCGAAAATTAGGTATCTTTGTGTCGTGGAATTAACACTATAATTGATCATTCTCTTTAAGCGTTCATAATTACTCGTTAAGAGAAATAAATTAAGTTAATTAGTAAAATACTCATAAAAAGTCCAAACTAATTACAAAATATTTTATAAAGATTCAAAGAATTAAGAAATTGTCAACTGAGACGGCTACAAATGACGTAACTATATGAAATAATATTCTATTTAAGAGCAATCAAAGTAATTAAAAAGTCAAATTAGCGTTGGTACGTTCGTTTATAAAAAATCTTATATTGCTATATAAGAATGTTTATAAAGTTTCGACCTCATTTAAAAAGAAACAAAATGCTTTTTGATTCTTTTTAAATGAGGTCGAAACTTTTTCACTTTGAAAACATAAATATTATATAGACACACTTAGCGATATTAGCTAAATAAATATTTACTAATCTTCAGCAGCTTATTTAAGTTTGTAACGTCACAAAACAGTTGTAATATCTGAGTTATAAACGTACAAAATCGTTTTAGCTATCCCATACTTTTAAGCTCATAACTTCAAACGATACATTTCTAAAAAGAAAATCTTTAAATCTTAAATTAAACTAGTCAACTAGTCTTATAACTTAATCTTAACTTAATAAGTCACTGTTAGAAAGCCTCGTACGCTTAAATGTAAAAAAAAAACATTTGAAATCCCGAATATTAAAAATAAATTCAAGCGCAATAATGTGCCACATTCTATCTAAAGTCGGTAAACTATGAAGAGCAGTTTCAAAATAGTTAATGCGAGCCATCATCTGAAATGTTACAAAACGTTCCAAACTTGCCTGTCATAAATTCCAATTGAACTTTCTTCGCCTGAAATTCCAAGTTTAAATTCATATTGGCTCAATCAAAAGTACAGACAGTGTTAGGATTTCTGAGACTTGTGTAATAGTTCATTGCTTTGGTGAATGTTCTTCATTTAAAGTGCGTTTATATCTTGTCCAACCGTTTATTTGCTTTTTGAAATTTCAACACTAGTGACGCCTCGATACGTTATTAATTCAATTTGAAAAAATAATCGATGTCGATTCAGAAGAACTTTATATTGATTTAAATGCACAGAAATATCTTAGTTTTATCCTATTCGATAATTAGGTTTCTTAAAGAGGAAGTCTAATGAATCATTGTAATAAATAATATTTCATAAAAAAATACTTGTTTTATTTGAAATTCAATGATTTCGACTTAATTTCTCGCAAAAAAATAATTATGGAATCATGTTATTATTTTTATTTACTTTTTTTTTTCTAAGTATAATGATAATATGATCACCGATTTATATTATTTCAAGACCTGATTGATTGTCTGTGGTTTTTAGTTCAGACACACGGTCTTCACCGTGTTTCGTGTGCAAAAGTGTTGCCTGTCAATTCAGCACGGCATTACTGTAGAATATTAACCCGGAAAAATACGGTAATTCATAAACGTGAGCTGTGATAGAGAAAACAAACAAATGGACAAAATATGGTTTGTTTAAATACAGCTAGCCTTTTGTTTAAGTATTTTACAGACGAATAAACCAATAAAAGACGTAATAAAAACAAACAAAATGCTTACAAATGCTCTAAATTAATGATGAAAATTACAATCACCGATTTTATTGCGAGCATAAATATATTGAAAATATCATTAAGATTGTCAAACATCGAATTTAAGTACATGTTGTTAACTATTTATAATAAGTGCAAATTGTATTAGGTATTTTCTCATGTATATAAGTAGTGAAAGCTGTCAATGCAATTTTCATACGTCAAACTCACTATGAAATCAAAGAACTAAAGTATGTGAATTGCATTATTGCAATAATATCATCATGTATTGTGCGTTCACCAATCAGGCTGTCTGTTGTAATTGCTTGCCACAACCACAAATGAATGCTTGGAGGTGCTATAATATTGCTTTGAAGTGGATGTTAACCAAGAAATAGTAATATGTAATAGTTTACTTAGTGTTACATATTACTTTGTTTGTAAAACTCTGTTGACATATGGCATGTCTTTTCTAGATCACTATCCAGAATGCATAAATGTTGTTTAAGATTTTCCTAGCGGAAAATCTCAAATAAAACTTTTGTCGTACCCGGAAATCGAACTCGTGACTTTGCGGTGAGAGGCGCAACCACTAGAACAACTAGGCAGTTGTATGTTTTCGTAAAGTAGTACGTCAGAAAATGTAATGTACGTAGATTTATTTGTCTTTTTCGGCGAAAATGCCCGCTGTCGACGTAGTCTCATTGCTCGCTCTATACAAATTGAAAATCAATGAACCGCGACAAGGCTTCATATGGAAGTCATTCATTCATCTTTTTTATTTTCATACCATTCGGTGCTTTTTATAAAGGTTAAAATTGTATTAAACATTCACTATAGATTTTATTATTTAAATGATGTTAAAAACTAAAAGAGACCTAAAAAATTGGATTTACATAAAAAATTTCCAATACTTTAACATTTTACCCAGATAAATTGGTTTGTATTTTTTTGTTTCACACTCATAGTATGTTACCTGACATTGTTACGCTGTTTTTTTATTAATTAGCTATTATTCATAAAAGCTAGGTATTATAAATATTAGCTAAGTTGCCGACATCATGGTAAGTGATCGCAAATTATACTGCTAAGTCAAGAGGCAGTCAAATAGTCTTATTTTCGAGACATTAGGTTTATAGGGTCCGAGTGCACGCTTATTTTTTGAATATATTTCTAAGCGTTTACTTTTACAAAGACCAACAACAAAGACATACTTGTGTTTAAAGGAATAAATAAACCAACTTGTCTTGTTGGTCTAGTGTCTCGCGTTTGCGCCTCTCACTGAGTGGTCTCAAGTTTGATGCCCGGGCGGGAAAAGGTGTTATTTGGGATTTTTCCGTCAGAAAATTTTCTCACAACAGCACGGAGTTGGTTTTGAGTTTGGTGGTGGCCTTAGGCTCACCTCCTAGCACATGGAACCTAAACATAACAGGTAAAACGTGGGTTCATATAAAATAAACCTAATATATAATTCGTTCGTTTACAAAAAATTGTATATATTATACATAATTGTGTGTAAACGAACGTACCAACACCAATTAGACTTTTTAATTACTTTGATTGCTCTTAAATAAAATAATAATTTATACAGTTACGTCACGTATAGCCGTCCCTGTCTATAATTACTTAATTTTTTGAATCCCTACAAAATATTTTGTAATTACTCTGGTATTTTAGTTACTATTAAACTTATTAACTTAATTTATTCCTCTTAACGAGTATT
Source organism: Hypena proboscidalis (assembly GCA_905147285.1). NCBI lineage: Eukaryota > Metazoa > Arthropoda > Insecta > Lepidoptera > Erebidae > Hypena > Hypena proboscidalis. Next base: position 9,527,258 of record LR990132.1, read on the forward strand.
TGGAACGTCTAAAGAAAAATGATCAATTATAGTGTTCATTCCACGGCAAAGACACCTAATTTTCGCATCTAATAAAGATATTTACGAAGCAGCTGGCGGCATTTTCTCTTGATATAAAATTTATGATATTTATCGCTTGTCTTCAATATTAATTAATATTTACGAGTTAGTCGCAGTCACGTTCGCGTCGTCGCGTCAACGCATCGACTACAGTATCTCCTTAATTAAATGTCATAGCTATTATGCTGCAGAGTCGAAGCCCTCCACTCTTGAGTCCTGTCACGCCCGTTTGATACTCAAGCCATGAACAGAGGCAATTATACGCCTATAATTACTACGTTAATTACAGACACTGCTCCTGTTTCTCATCTTGCTATTCCGACCGTTTCGTTGTTATATAAATATAAATTCTCTCTCTCGAAGTAAGCACTAATTATTAAGTACGAGAATGATAACAGCAATTATTTACATTGAAATGTGATGGAAATGTGTTCGTTTCGGTGGTAAGATTCAGCGAAATAATTGTTTTAATGAGTAATAATAATTAAAACTACTAATGAACGTCACAGTTTTAAATGGTAATATATTACATTTTATTTCGACGAATTTCGCTCTCCACTCAAAGCGTACTTTTGTATCCATGTTCAATAAGATTGTTAGTTATTTTGCTGTGAAACAGCAACGAGCTAATGTTATAAAATTATCATTCGAAGTTTTGATAAGGATATAAACTACATTACGGTGATGTTCACCTGTCTACGGCGCTACAAGCGTAGAGCGTTCGTAGCTCGATTAGTGTGCAGGGAGCATGTTGCGGATCAAATGCTGCCGTATCAGTGCAACATGGATTTTTGTTGATCCAATACAGATTGTACTTTATGTCAATGAATGTTTTTTTGATATATTTATTGGCTGTAAACATTTGGAAATAGTGTTAGTGAATTTTGAAGAACCGTTAATTTTACACATAGTATAAAAAACAGACTATTTATTTAATACATCAACATGATAATTGATAGGCATAGTATAATCTTCTTTCTTTTTTAATTACAAAACACGGCAATTGCGGTTTATTAAATTACAATCAAATAAATTAAATTTAAAAATGAAAATACCTAAATTATCTTTCAACGCTATAATATAATATATATGTTATTCCTCGGCTCTCAATAAGTTACTTCAATAAGTCGGGTGCATCATAATGCACGGATCATAACAGTCACATAAGTCGAGATAAATCGATTAAATGAAGTAGCAAGGTTGTATAGATGGAAGGTTGGAATTTCAATTTCAATTTCATATATTTACACACTATAAGCTTACAGTTAATAACCAAGTCGCTTACATGCAAGAAAGAAGAATTCAATTAAGTAGCGACTTATTTATGATAAAATATTTTACCTTGCGGTTGCTTATCATCATTAAAATTATTATTAGGTTTGATGAGAAGAACTGAAGATCAGGGAGCAGAAATGAAGGGGAGGGAGGGTAAAAGAAAACCCGGGCTGTGGCGATGAGTATGTGTAAGTTTGCTGATGTCACAATTGTGACATGGCATACTGCCTCATCCACTCGCGGTCTAGTTTATTGTACTTTTCTGTCCGTTTTGTAGATCCTAGTAATTTCAGGCACCAACGGGTCATCTGGGTTTGGATTGCACAGAAGTGAGCAGATTGAGAGCAACACTGGAAATCAAAATGGTATTCATCAGTCAAGATTTTTGAAATCTAAGCCAACAACGAATATTTTAGAGAATAATATTAACAAAAGAAATGGAAAACAAAAATATGTTATGGTTTATGCTGGTGACCATTGTGAGCGCAGAATGTCAAGACAAATGGAACCATTACTACTGGAACTGTAATCAGTACAATTATGGTTTTCCTTTGTTCTCCTGTTTATAGTATATTTTGAGCAATAGCATCCTTATTTTTTTTGCACTGCAAGCTCAAACATCTGTTCTTTTGACAGGTTTCGAAATGCCTGACCTTAACGCAAACGTGTCTAATCAAAATTCACCGAGCCTTTATCAATTATATTGGGGTGATCGTCTAGTCTAACGGGTTCAGCTGAATATCAGTATTTCAGGTTATCCCGTTATACGAGAAGCCATTTATCGTATCATCCCAACCATTCATAAAGTAAAACAATTATACTTGAGTTATTTGGCGGCATCTTCTTAGTAGTATCTTATGTTCTTATGTTATGTATGTATGTATGTTATTTTATGTTATGTAATGTATGTTATTGTATTTGAGTAGATATGATTTATTTTACAATAAAGTAATTGCTCCTACTTTTATATTATGCAACTACCAATTATCTCTGCACCATCCTAAGGGTCGACTGGTAGAAAATGTCTTCGGCATTAAGTCCGCCTTTGTCGCAAATTTTGTGCATGAAGTTTTTAAATAAATAAAAACATAAAAAAACTCAAGCGAAAATCAACCTTTTTTCCTTCATAGCGAATCTAAGTCTCTTTGTTGCGCCATATCTATGGAGAGCCGTAAACGAAATATAAGCAACACTATAAAGTATTCATATGAATATAAAATGCGCATTGATATAGAGCCGGGGCCACGCAATGTATGGCATCCTTTGCCACCTACTGAGACTTCAAAAGACGTAGAAACGGAAATAAGAGCGACGGCACACTAGAACTCTAATGGCGTCCACTAAATGCGACCACAAGCAGCAAGTGCTACTATAAATTGCTCATAGTGACTCGGTAGTGACTAAATTTATAACTTAATATGCGTTATTGATCAAAAAATTGCTCTTTGCTCACATAAATTATTCATACAGCACCCGAAGTAGAAGCCTATAACACCAGGCCAATAAACGCGTCCTCCAACACCAAGCACTGCTTCTGATTGCGAATCTCAGTGTCTTAACTCTAACGCGCTCAGTAAAGACCAGATAAAAGTAGAAGAAGATAAAAAGGCTTTGTTGTCTATTTTACTTAAAACCCCCACATATAAATACAGTAACTATATGCATTTATGACTTCAATAAATACATTTTTGATATAATATATAGGTGCAAACACAGACTACACTTTCTTAATATTTATGCCTCTTTAGTTGTAAAAGAGTTATTTACAACCTTTTTGGTAAATCAAGACGGCTTGACGGTTTGACGACCGGCTGGCGGAGTGGGTAGTGTACCAGCCTGCGACGCCGAGGTCGTGGGTTCGATTCCCACTTAAGACAAATCTTTGTGTGCATGAACATGGGAGTTTGTCTTAGTCTGGGTGTTTCTATGTTATAATAAGTATGTATTTACAAAAGAAAAGTATATATTATGTATTAGTATCAGTTATTCTAGTACCCATAGTACAAGCTCTGCTTAGTTTGGGACTAGGTGGCGTTGTATGTGAGTTGTGGAACATTTATTATTTTATATTTATTTATTTAAATACCATGCAAATTATTATGAAAAAAATTGTAGATACTTGTCGTCTAGTGTGCGGTCGCTCTAAAAGTGAAGGTAATTTAACCGCGGAAATCTTGCAAACGATGCAAAGTTTTCTTAAGATATTGTGAATCTAGCGGAGACTTTCCAAACTTGAAGATCTTTTGCTCTTTGCTGTGGTATTTCCAAGAAGCAATATTAAAACGTACAACAACTTGAGAAATATATAAATTATATGCGGTAAGGAAACTGTCGCGTTCCGCGGTGCCCTAATAAAAACTTATTTGACTGTTTTGATGTAAGAAGCTTATAAGGTTGCAATTGCTTTTTGTTATTTTAATATTTCTTGTTTAAGACGTTGAAGATTATAATTTCATAAAATTATTAATTTAGTTTCCGCCGTAGTTGGACAATTTTTCAGTCTTTATAAATCCGTTATTATCTTTTTTAAAAAGACATTCGCTTACAACTGATGTCAGCGCATCCTCAGCACGCTCTCAATCCCATTTCCACTTGATATTTATACATAAATAAATATCACACAACGTCATCTAGACCCAAATTGAGGAGAACTTGTACTATAGGTACTAGAATAACTGATATAAATACATATATACTTTTCTTTTGTAATTTCATCCTTATTAAAACAAATAAATATCCGGACCACGACACATGTCATGCACACAAAGGTTTATTTTGAACGGGAGTCGAACACGCAACCTCGGTGTAGCAGGCAGTTGCTTTACCCACTCCATTATCTGGTCATCGTTATTATTCTAACACACTAACACCTAAACTGGACACAATTCCAAAGAATACCGCCCTCAAAATATCAAAGGAAAATACTCCACGTTTCGCAAATGCCACCCAAACTTAGAATGATAAGACCCATGACACATGCTTTGTGTATCGTGATTCATAATAAAGTAAGGTGTACACCGGGGGCATTGCACACTGCACAGTATAAATCAAGAGGCAGAATTGTACTACTAACCAAATTGAATCATGACCAACCTTGTCAACACTTCGTTAGCAAACATAAAAATAACATTTTCTTGTGTTTAATGCATTAAATAATGTTAATTTAATAAACGTACTGCCATAGTTCTGAGATATTAATAAAATCACATCAATATGAGTTAAATATTATATTTATCTTTTTATATTTTTGTCTCTTTGTTTTTGATTTTAACCTGAAATTATAGCCTTTGTCGAATAAGTAATGGCGTGACGTAACAGTAATGTTTTTTTGATAGTCATGGAATCAAGTTGCCACTTACAATAATACTCTTCGTAATTCTGAAATATGGTCAAACGTTCGTAAAAAAATAAGAATAATATGAGTCACGATTCACTTTGGTCGATAGTACATAGCACACTGACTTAATCTCACCTGCACTGTCGCTAGAACAGAGCGTTTAATACACAGTGATATACGACGTCATTTATTAGCCACAAAGCACGCTCAGTGTTAATATGATATGATGCATTGCTCGTGTTTGCACATGCTTTTGTAAAGAAAATTATGTAGTCATGGAAAATGTAAAGCTAGAAAATAGTACATTTTAAACAAGTGGCCATATTTGGCAAAAATATACATATCATTTTGTTTAATGGAGATGTAATAATTTAAATAAAAAACCGGCCAAGTGCGAGTCAGACTCGCGCACCGAGGGTTCCATACAAACCTGTAGGTATATAAGTAAAAGTTATGGTATTTTTATTGCTAAATGAAATCCATAACATAACAATGTGGAAAGCTGACGGTACCTTGTCAATACATATATGAAAACATTATCAAAATTCTCGTGTCGCGGTGTTTGTTTCCAAACTCCTCCGAAATGGCTGAACCAATTTGCATGAAATTTTGTGTGCATATCGGGTAGGTCTGAGAATCGGCCAAAATCTATTTTTTTATTTTTTTTTGTTAATCGCATAACAACGTTTGCTGGGTCAGCAAGTCTAATATATAAAATTCTCGTGTTGCGGTGTTTGTTTCCAAACTCCTCCGAAACGGCTGAACCGATTTGCATGAAATTTTGTGTGCATATCGGGTAGGTCTGAGAATCGGCCAACATCTGTTTTTTTTTTAATCGCTGAACAACGTTTGCTGGGTCAGCTAGTAAGTTTATGATTATTAAAAAAAATATACTATGTTATGTAACTAAAAATTTAAGATTTTCGGAATTTTTCCTATATGTGTACTTTATAACGTTGCTTCATGCCAAATTTCAAGATTCCAGGTCGTCTGGAAGTATCCTTTAGGTTTTGATTCCCTTGCGAGTAGTTGCGAGTTTCAAAATATGCGGCTTTAATTGCTGTATCTTTTGATTGCGTTGACGTAGAAGTTTGATTTTGTTACAGCTTAAAGATATTATAGACTTGAGTATTTGTTAAGAATTTCAATATAATACCACTACGCGTTCATGAGTAAAGGGGTAATAAGTTTAAAATTATTAAAAATATTTTTATTATATGATGTAACTAAAAATTTATGCTTTTCGCAATTTTTCCTTTATCTGTGTTATAAGACGTTGCTTCGTACCAAATTTCAAGATTCTGAGTTCACGGGAAGTACCCTGTAGGTTTTGATTCCCTTGCGAGTGTCGAAAATTTGCGGCATAAAACGGGAGTATCTTTTGATCGCGTTGACTTAGAAGTTTGATTTTTTCACAGCTCCAAGAGACCATAGACTTGAGTATTTGATATGAATTTCAGCTTGATACCTCCACGCGTTCCTGAGAAAAAAGGTCTTGACAGACAGACAGACAGACAGACAGACAGACGGACAACAAAGTGATCCTATAAGGGTTCCGTTTTTACCTTTTGAGGTACGGAACCCTAAAAAGAACCGACTTCAATTACAATAATTTTAGACTTATATAGTATTTCTAATTGATTATTTTTTTAGCATTTAGCCATGCTTCCCATATGTTCCATTTCTTTTTCAACTGTTTCTTAGTATTATATGGTATTTTCATAGGTGCCATTGTCAGAACTAGACCAAATTGAAATGGGACCACACGCAAGGCACCAGCTTTCAAATGAAAAAATTATCATAAAAATCGCTTTGCCCAGTCGAAAGTTATAGTAGATAACAAACATAAAAAAATACAGAAGAATTGAGAAACTCCTCCTTTTCTAAAGTCGGTTAAAAAGGTGTTTGTGTACAAAAATCTCAATTTCCAATCATAATTATAAACAAAGTCCTTTGCTGCATCTGTCCTTCTGTCATAATATCGTAATTTGTAAAATATTAATCTCTTTTTCTGGAAGTTCCGATATAAATTTGGTTAGTTTCCTATGCGTGCAAGAATATAAAATGCAGATTCGGACAATCTCAATACTATAAACTTTAAAATTAATAAAAAAAAAACCGACTTCAAAAAATAGGTAAACTAAAAAGAAAAAAATAAATTTACTTCGCACAAATAATACGTTTTTTCATTTAGTAAAATAGAAATTATTAAATAATTATTTTATAATTAGAAGTCGGTGCCAAGTAAATCGGATAATTAAAAACTAATATTCAGTCAGAAAATAGTTGTTAGAAAGATTAGTCTATACAGAGTTATTGTTTACTTGGCACCGACTTCAGAATTATAAAATAATTATTTAATAATTTCTATTTTACTAAATGAAAAAACGTATTATTTGTGCGAAGTAAATTTATTTTTTGCTTTTTAGTTTACCTATTTTTTGAAGTCGGTTTTTTTTTTATTAAAAATTATTTTATTTTACGATTTTAAGTGATGGGTAGACCAAAATGTTTCTCGAATGAGGAGACGACGGTTACTTGAGACGGAAAACTTATAAATAATTATCCCCGTACTCCTAACCGTTGAGGAGTTGTACCTTCCAGCATCAGCTCAGCAACATAAAATGATGACTATTAGATGCAAATATCCAAGTAGCTTTAGATAATATATAAAAAACAATATAGAAGCCTTTTAAATTTGAGGGTTGCCCTCGATTTCTCTAAGATCCCATCATCAGAACGTGACTTGAAAAAAATGGGACCACATGACAAGTATATCCTTTCAAACAAAAAAATAATTTCTCAAATCGGTCCAGGCGTCTTCGAGTAATCGGCGAACAAACATAAAAAAAAAAAAAAAAAAAAAAACATACAACCGAATTGAGAACCTCCTCCTTTTCTTGAAGTCGGTTAAAAATAGGTTAAATTGCCAAAATGTAAAGGTTTTCACATCATGGACAGTTTTTCATCATAACATTGATTTGTCTAAAACTGCAGAGTCGTAAGTTTGCTATGGAGGTGACGATATGATTGTTAGTAATTAAATCAAATGCTTGGTCAAAATGCGGGATATGAGCCCGAATTCTAGACTAGGCAGTATTTCACTCTGTAATTTCTAGAATAAAATACAAAAGGTAGCTTCATGTTTAAGCGAATAAATAGAGTACCTATTTGTAACTGACTTTGTCAATTTAAAAAGTAACTAATTGACGGTTTAAGGTTTAATATATATGTAAACTATCGTATCGCTGACAAGTTCAAAGCACTTAAGAACAAGATGGTAATGAGCGCCAGAAGTTGACTATAATTAATATTATGTGAGATGTGGCTAATTAATATTTAAGACGACATTCGTGAGTCGCGTCAGCTAACCTCGTTAGTGACGTCATGACTCTCCCGTGTACGGGCTTCGTCTTGCTGTGCTCTGTAGTAATTTCACAGGATTAATACCAGCTGCGGTGTCTCATAATATTTATATTTTTAATTTCAAGCTCCTCCGAACACAGGGATTATACTAAAATTTGTGTTAATATTTTTGGTACACAGCCAAAGTTTCATTGCGCTTACCGCGGGCACTATCACAGACTATTGAACTCCCCAGCCCAATCCACAGCTGCGACTTAACGCCACTACTAGTCGCAATCGACCGTGCGCGGCCTACATTCCTTATTCACGAAATATGCTCGAATTTTCAGCTGAATGTAAAATTTATTCGATTCATTTATTTTACGTTATCATTTCATGCTATGGCCGAGGTAAAATTTTGTTGTATTTAAGCGAAATACAGAAACATAATGATGTTGCTAACTCGACAAACATTCACAACTTTGAGAAGTCTAGCCACAGTAAATAAATTAAACAAACCTTACTGAGCCATTACGAGAACCCTTCATTTGTTATAGCATTGTGTCTTTTACCGTTCGTAAATAATAAAGTTTCAAATTTCTGCACGCTTGTTTATGATAGCTCACCAATTCATTACTTTATTTGTTTAATAAAGCTCAAACGGGCACCGCCTGTGTACATTGTGATATAAATTACCTTTAATTTAGGTGAACGATCCAGAAAATATGATGATGTAAAGTTTTCATCAAGCCTTAATAAAAGCGAGCCGGGCGCCGGGAGTAACTACGTAACAAGCGCTGCACCTACTTGTTATGAAATTTCGTGTGATAAGATTTAGGTGCTATGGAGCTCCGGGCGATTTCACTTATTAAAATATGCTGCCGCGGTGTCCCGGCACGGGTGGGGTAGAACAGCCTTGTAACCGTTATGTTCCTGGAAGTATAGGGTGCCATGTTTTATGGGAGATTTAACAAGCTCAAATTTTATGGCACCTTTGTGATACACGTACGCATCAAACACATAAATGTACCTGATTGAAGTACCTTAGCGGCTACTATATGACGTAAGATGGCGGGGAAGGCAATCATAAAAAGGTAATGTAAGTGCCGTTCTCCGTACTACATTAATTTGTTGTAAGGCCAATTAAAAGTGCATAACTATAATATTTTGAGTGAAGTGGAATTATTTTTCTATATTTTAGCTTCAAGATATATTTTTAGAAGATAATGAATGTCAGCATCTATTGAGATTATATTAATTCGTATATCAATTGGTGCACTATAAATTAAGCCTTGTGCAGATAATTGAGGAGCTGTGCGTTAATTGATTAATATTGTTCTGTATCTTGGAATCAATTATGTATACGGCGAATAATGATTAGTAATTGGCTAGCAATGAATTAAGTGGAATAAGGTTGATTGAATCGGTATTCAGAATAGTTAATTACTTAAGAGCAAACAGATTAAAATGAAGTAAATTTAGTTAATTAATTAGGGTAATTTAAACTAGTTCTAACGAAGGACTTTAATACAAATCTAGGTATTGTTTTAATCTTGTCAACTGTGTCTTAGACGATACAATTATAAGCATAGCAACCGGTAAATAATCAGCTAATTAGTAAACAATTACTAAGTGTAGTGTTCATAATTTTTCTTTATTGCCAACTCACAAATTGCTTTTCCTTTTCTAATACCTTTCTATGAGTTAAAAAGCAATCTCAATTCAATACTTACCAACAAATTGCCTTATTCTATTACCAAGTGGTAAAGCAATTTTTGGTGTACCAATACATCTTTAGCCGAACGAGCATGCAAAGTAGCTCTTCCGTCATTTAAAATTCATATCTAGAGCACGTGTATCGCGCACGGTCGGTGCAAAACATAATGATTCGAATGTATCTCTGTCGTGGAACTGTACCTTTGGGAACCGCGAGTAATAAAAATTCCGGCACGCGCGTTACAAGTGTGCTTTCGTGAAAGTAATCCACGAAGAAATACAGCCTCAACCTACTGCTTCCACATTTGTAACTGGGAAATCTCCATTTCTCTTTGACTACCAGTCGTTTCAAAAGCCACCGGGTCCCTCGTGTGTCGTCTGGAGGCGACACTCATAAAAATTCGCCGTGCCGAAGTTTTACAGTAACGTGAGGCGTGCTCAAAGCGATGCGCAGATTTTCAGTATTATCATTTTATAAGCTATTCAGAGATGCGTGGGCGACAACGTGCCTCGTTAAAATTATTTCTTTGTTACGTCCGTCGTAAAAGTATTTGTTGGGGAGTTGTTAGTTTTTGTTGAATTTATTGTGCTGTTACGATCGTTAAATATAATATTTATTTTATTTTGACTCAAAAAGTATTCAGTTAGGGACTCAATTGGTACTTACTGTTAAAAGGCACACACCATAAATACTTAAGACTTTGCGGAATCAAATAACTATTCATTATCATCGTATTTTAGGATCTTATTTAAATACTTTACAGAGTTTGTTCCTTCGTTTCTTAATTGCTCATTTGCACAGCTGTAGACCAGCGAAGTGTAGTAAGAAAATAGATTTAAGCATTATTTATGTTTAATCAAGTTTAAATACGCAGCGACCCCTTAAATTAAATGCTAAAAGGTAAAAACAATAAAAGCTTTGATCGTTACCATTCCAGCGAATCAAAAATATATTTCTCGCGCCGGCTTAATTAATTTGCAGATCTTGAAAATAATGTGATACAGACGACGCGTTTCATTTTCCAACTCGTTTGTTTCATATAAATCACGCTGATCGTTTGGCTCGTTAGCCATAACTCACAATATCAATATCGTTTCAATTAACAATCTTTATTTATGAGGTTAATGCGGTAGTAAATCTCTGGTGATGTCTCTGGCGAGGGCTGCCTCGCTCATTAATAAACAAAGAGGGGGGCAGCACTGAATGGCGACCTTAGCATTATGAGATTGCCTCCTCCACACTTTAGGCCAGGAGCATATTCACGCCATAGCACATAAACTACACGACTATTATATCACCTTGAAGTACCAGTTGTTGTATTATAGTACACCTGTGTTGGCACACTGTGGACCTCTCCTCTCGTTCCGACACCCAACTTTACGAGCCGTGTGTCGCTCGTAATAACTTTGAAGGCCCGTCTAATGCCGTCATTTGTTAACATATTTGATTAAAGCCCGTAATTCATTAAGATTTATTAATAAGCAGCACGTGTACCTTTGACGATTACTGTTTTAATGTTTGTTGCTCAAAGCCACGCACAATGGACCAAATGAGAGTCTAAGTGCGGAAAAATGAGTCCACTTTCCATTGTTGCTCAAAGACATGGTTTGGATCACATCCGTTTTGTTTTAAATTTAATCATCTACCTTTTGTTACCTGAATTTATGTTAACTGTTTCGCATAAAATGAGAAATGTGTATCCGTTGACGATGACAATGTTATTAACCGTTTCAGCTGTCACCAAAATACTATATCAACCAATTAAGGTGAAAGGTCTTGACCAAACATTCTTTTTCACTTTTTACCGCCCGATATTACCTTTGCTGGTCAGGTATAGTCTATGTATACTTAGTTAAACTGCCTCATTTCACTTTTAATTTGTAAAAATGATAATTACTAGTTATGTGTTCATATTATATAACTTTGATTCTGTGTGCGTGCTACACATATAATTAGATACGGGTATGAGTATTGGTGAATGTGACAGCTAAACGGAAAAATATCTAATAATGCCGTATACGTGATCATATTATTATTGTCGTCGTGTCAATTTCGTATTTAATAGAAGTCTGCCATTGTTTTAGGATGTTACGTTTAACGACCTTCATACAAGTTAATTAACTTTTTTTGTTTAAAAAGTGTTTTGATTTTCATTTTTCTATTTACTAAAGAACCAGAAGTTAAAAACACTATATTTTCTATACATAATTATAATGAAATTATAAATTTGCTATGTTTGTTCATTAAAAAAATTACGAAGAATTAATGCGAGTGGTCTTTTTAACAGCAGTAGATGCCTAATCATAATTTTTCGTTTTAGTTTCTTAATTTTTTTTGTTTGGCTGTCTGTCTGTATGTTCATACGGGCATGACGCAAAAACTACTGCATGGAGTTGGATGCGGTTTTCATGGTTGTGTAGCTGGGAGTTCAAAATAAAAGCTAAGATATTTGTTTTATTTTTTTTATCTTATCTGGAATACAAATATCAAAAATGCAAGCTTTATATGGAAGGCAATTTTAAAAGGAAATGGGAAAATACATGAAATGCTGCACATAGGTCTTACATGACGTAAATCAACTGTAAGAAATATTTTTTTTAATATCACTTCCACAAGGGGGTAAATTAAGGTTTGTAATTTATACGTGAAGTTTGTCAGTTCTGAGGGAAATTGCAAGAAATTCTGCGCGTAGGTTTCCAACAAAACATAAATTAACAATAAGATAGATTTTTTGGAAATTACACTACCCAAGCCTCTTAAATTTTGGGTTGAAAGAGAGAGAGATTCTTAAGCTTTGTAGGCAATAACATAGATATATTGAACTCCATGTGGACGATGTCGCGGGCAACAGCTGGTTTATAAATAAAGTTGAAAATAGTTTTTCGGTCATACAAAAAGGCATGGAGACAGGATCTATTGATAAAACGGGATATAATCCCACCCACACGCCCACCACTGTGACTCCTGTGACGCCAGGATCTACAGCGGTAACCAACTGAAAGGCACCGTGATCCACCAAGGATCTATTGATAGTAAAATATACCTTATCAAAAATGCAATAATTTTAGTTACTTTTTATAGCAATTTTCAAAACTATTTTCATAAACGCAATATTACGTTTAGCTATCAAACAAATATAAAACAAATATCATAACTTCACATACAAAATACATAAACGTGACGTCACTCTTATATTAATTTAAAACTGTATTATTTACGTGTAAACAAAATAATTATTTTAATGATGTTTCTAATACCGAGAGGTGGTTTTTGTCATCATGCTTATTATGTATTGAAGTATGTAAGTAGATATTCTATTATTAACCAACTAGCTTCCACCCGCGGCTCCGCCCGCGTGGTATGTCAATTAAAAGTAGCCTATATGTTAATCCAGACTATAAGCTACATGTGTGCAAAATTTCATCGAAATCGGTAGTTTTGGCGTGAAAGAGTAACAAACATCCATACATCCATACATCCATACTTACAAACTTTCGCCTTTATAATATTAGTAAGGATAAAGGGTTCAAAAGTCTATGCTCAAAGAGGTATTGAATACCATTGCGTCTAAATGTTCGTAATGTTTAAAGGTACCATAAATCTAGCAACGAAATCCTATGAAACATTGGGATCAAACTATAAATCTTACATGAAATACAACCAAATACAAAAGTCATTTCTTAGCATGTGGTATCTGACAATCGAAATGTCATAAGTTGCAAGAAACTGATATTTCATCTATCACGTCATCGCTCGCCAGACAGGCACCATGTGTTCAATTTCAACTCTGCAACGTTGCACTCCATTCCTGATTTTGTCCTTTTAATTTGAACCTTGTTCGTTTGTGATACAGACCACATAAGTATGCTCTCTGTACATACTCTCGGATCGCAATTAAGAGCTTCCTGCACGTTGGCGTGGCGAAGAAGGTTAGTCAACTAATTATGACACTCTTTCCTTCGTATTAGTTACGTTTGGAAGACCCGGAATACACAATAATTAGCTCTTTGCATTTGCGTACTTTTGCTCGGCTTTTTTAGTTTATAACCTCTTCTTTTTAGTCTTGTGGGTAAAGTTTTTATGTTTATTTCGACAGAATTAAGTTTGTAATTGTGGTCTATGGTTGCAATACTGAGCTTGAGTCAGGATCAATTATCATTTTACCAAATTGTTTTATGGTGTTTAATTTTTTAAAGAACATTTTTTAGACGAAGAGCTTCTAATTGAAAGAGTCGTTATTTTTTACAGTTTACAAAGGAGAATAAAAGAAGAATGTTTGATAATTATTTTAATGAAGGGTAACTTTTACGAAAAATGTTTTAGAAAATATGTAAGGTCGTCTTAATAACAATAAATTGTTTATTTTTATTTAATTTTGAGGGTCGCAATATTTTTATTTTCATGCATTTCGAATCACAAAAAATTTTAGGTCTCTAAAATATTAGTCTTGGAAACCTAATCACGTTTTACCTAGGCTTTATAACAAATACAGACGATGATGGCTTAAAAATATAACAGTTTCTTTATTATACAGCGTGTGGTTGAAAACTTATGTTGCATTAAATTGTTAAAGTACCTACTATAAGTGTGTCGTAACGTTTTGTCACAGAAGGAAATATTTTATGGCATAAAAAGGTAGTTTCGCTCGGGAAATAAAACACCAAATCCCGTGAGTGTTATAACAAAACTTTATAATAAAACCATGGATGTCTAGTGAACCGCATTGTTTCATTACAGCGTGTGACCTCGTCAACTGTACACACGTCAGCAATTCATCCACCATAAATGTTAACAAGCTGCACAGAGGCAGTGTATGGCCGCGTCCCAACGGCCAATGTGCCGAGCACGCAACTTCGTGCTTTCAACCAAACTGTGAGTACCCAGTCTCCAGATATTCATAATTAAATTCTAGTTAGGAAGTAGCGACGCCTGCGCCACAGAGTAGCTTTTCAGAAATGGAATTTAACAATTCACACGAAGTTCCAACTCGAGACGGAGAAACTATAACTTGGAATAATAGCATATGCATAATAGCTTGGGATTGTGAGTGTACCAGTTTGTCTACGGCACCATTGTATGGCAGAACTATCCCTCAATAGGTTTGTAGGCGTCGCGCCGGGCTTAAATGCTTTACCAGATTAATTGTTTTTGGTACCATCTAAAACTTTCACTACAAACAACTATTTAGAAATTGTGATTAAAGTTAGTTTCGTTGCGGTCAGACTACTTCATACTATGTAAACTCTATTTAAAGTTAACGCCACCATGAAGAAATTCATTTGTTTAACCTAGTTTTAGCATACAATTTTTAATGTAATTTAAATAAATATGTTAATATAAATAAGTTCAAATAATAATTTATTTTGTAATTTATAATTTATTTTGTTATTGTAACACTCGATTTGATTTTGAAATAAAAGATTTTTCATTCTCATATTTTCATTAAAAATCGCGAGTTCTTAAAAGCGAATTGGCTAATCCTTTCACCACGATGGCAAGTCAAAACCTTGACTACCTTACTGACTCTCCAAAATGCCCTTCCACCTGCACAAGAGAGGCGCTCATGAACGCCATAACATTGGTCACTTATTGGGCCAATAAAATTTGACTCAGCCATCGACACGACGAAGAAGATTAAAAAGTATTGAATAAAACCTTATTTTAAATGACGTTTAAGATTATTTAGTACCTCAATATAAGACATCACGTAATACATTTCATAATGTACCTCTGCCTTTCACAAAAGTACTATCTATACCAAAATATGAAATTCAAATTCAAGTGATGCACCTCAAGTCGTTTCAAACTCGTTTCGTTACAGGCTTTGTGGCGGTTGATGTATTTATTTTCATAACTGGTAGCATCACCCGGCATTATATTTTATTTTATTTTATTTCATTTAGAAGGTACAGAAACAGATGACAGATTAAACACTTCATACATTATTATGTTTTACATGAAAATAAATACAAATCTGACGCCCAATTATATCTGTACACAGCACTTCAATTAGATAGCTTCAACAAGAAAGGTAGTACGTTAAACATAGAACAAAAGGAATTTAACAACTGAATTATAAGATAAAATTTAAATTAAATTAAATTAAATCAAATTAGGTACCTAAATTAAACTAGTTTATAAATATGAAGATTCTAAATTAAACAATGATATTTAATATGATATGAAAATCTTACGAAAAAATTACATTACGAAATAATTTAAATGGCAATAGAAAACGATGAGATATTAGTTTATTTAAATGGATTGATTTTACATACATAACATAACATTGCGCCTATATTACCCAGGTGGGTGTGGCATAGGTGTTCAATATCCACGTTTCACCTGTTATGTTTAAGGTCTCATGGGATAGGTGGTGAGCCTATAGCCATCCACTGGGCACAATTCCAACTTCTACACAAGCTGCTACTTTGCCCGACCCGAAAATCGAACCCGAGACCGTGCGGTGAGAGGCCCTTACGCTAACCACTAGACGATTGAGGCAGTTAAGATTTATAGTAACGTAAATAGTGACTAAGGTA
Organism: Hypena proboscidalis; assembly: GCA_905147285.1. Classification (NCBI taxonomy): domain Eukaryota; kingdom Metazoa; phylum Arthropoda; class Insecta; order Lepidoptera; family Erebidae; genus Hypena; species Hypena proboscidalis. The sequence goes on from LR990132.1 coordinate 9,543,534, forward strand.
AATATTTTTGTTTAGATGAAGATGATCAAGATCTTCAAAGTATATCTAAGCTAACATTTCTTCCTTTTGATTGAAAACAGATCTTCTTCTTCTTCTTTCGTGTCAATGGTACTAAAAGCTTATATTACTCCCGGCCAGTGCGTGGCCACACCAATTGCGCATTCTGTAGCGTCGTACAGATCATGCAAAGAGCAGCTGTAAGGGCAATTGGGGCAATTCAGCAGATGTGACATCGTTTGTTGAGGAGCACCGCAGTCACATTGGGTCTGGTCTGTTAATATCCCCCATTTTTCTAGATTGTGTCTGCGGCGGCATACTTGAGTTCTCAAGCGATTTAGCGATTTCCATATAGGCCACTGCAGATTTGACCCAGAGAGCAAAATAAATAAATATTTCACAACTCACACACAACGCCATCTAGTTCCAAACTAAGCAGAGCTAGTACTATGGGTACTTAAATAACTGATACTAATACATATTATTATATACTTTTCTTTTGTAAATACATACTAATAGACAAATCAAAACAAAGGTGAAAACAGATAAAAGCTAGTAAGTGAAACATTTTGAACAAAAGTGTGTGTCGATAGAATCGTAACAGCTCACAAATCGAACAGTCAGAGAGTGGTTCGTTTCATTGATATTTAACCGCGCATAATATTTTCCACAAATTTGCATCATCATTTTGCGTCAAATGTCGAATACGATTCCCTTTGTAGGCACGAACAGTTATATTTCCATTTTCAAATGTCGGCCTGAAGCTACAGGCTCAAGTATTTCGTCAGAATATTTGAATATTTTAGCATCGACTCTCGCGGCAAAATAAAATATAAATTTTTATTTGGTTGGAAAGCAACTCGATAAAAAGATATCGTAATATGATTAGGCATAGTTGATTAACTCTTGTTTTCGATATATTTGGATAGGGTGCTACAATCTTCACAGCGGAGCATCTCTATTTAGCTGACGTTGGTATCAGTTATAGTATCCACAGAGGACCACAGAATCTAATCTAACTTTAGACTAAATTAAGTTTGTGTTTGGTTGCCATGTTAACTGAACTGTGTGAGTTTGTGGAATGAAAACAATTTAAACGGTGACAGGGCCGACCACTTTTATAGTGACCTCCGTACGTGGACCGAATCCAAACTGCACGGAATTAAAGCTGCAATAGGCATACTGCGCCAGCGCCCCCAGCGGCATTACATGCTATATGCACAAACTAGACTACTTCAGGCAATGTGTTCAGGGCAGGTATTGTTTTACCTTGTGTTGATTATATCATTATTAAGTGTACATAAAGATTAAAAATTATAAGTAAATACTTTTCGTTCAAAGATAAGCAAAGCATGTAAACCTAATACTTATCTCAAATAAACAAGAAAGTATTGCACATAAGTAACAAATGATTTAGTTCTAAAATAAAATAAATCTTATAAAAATGTAGCAAATAAATCCAATATTATTATACTCCGGCTCAACAAACACATATAATAACTAGATCTCGAAGCAAATTCAGGTTAGCTCAAGTGAAATAATACTAAGTCCAGGAAAACCACCTGGTTTGCAACAATGGTAAACAAAGAAAATTGGAAAGTACCTTTTATCCAGCAATTTCGGCAAAGCGGCCGTGGCGCAATGGCATCGGTCTTACGATCGAGAGGTCGTGGGTTCGAATCCTGGCCATTACACCACGGACGTGAACTTCCTCCTAACACAAACGAATTAAGCTTAGCAGGAGGGGTTAACAAGAATACTAGTAATTTGTATTTGCAAATTACTAGTAAGCTTTTTTTTAAAAAAAAAAACAAAAAAAAAAAAAAAAAAATATTCTATTTTAAAAACATTACAAACATTTGAAGGTAACAGTTATGGGACTGACAGGAAATAACATTATGGTACATAACCTCCTATCTAATAAAATGTTTGCATTTCTGATTTCATGTTTAGTGATTAGTAGACGCCTAAGTAAAACGGCAAGTTATAGTACTGAGAAATTGACATCTTTCCTTGGATCAATTTATTATTTTTAAGGTTGGATATTCTATTGATATTAAAGCTTTTAACTTTATAAATTGACTAAATAATACCTTTGTCTATGCGATCTGTTTACGTAGAGAATATGTCACGAACATTCGTATTGGGCGGTCAATTCTTCGACGAACCCACCTTTCCTTGTGACGAACATTAAGAATTTGGGCAAATGATCCGACAAATGTTATGTAAGTAGGTGAAACGTAGCCTTTTTGTATTATTACGGTACACCTAATGCTTCGTTAAAAGTGCAAGTCTGTTTTGAGATTATCTAGACACTAAGCTTTTTAGGGTTTTAGTATCAAGTTTATCTGTAGCATTTTATTGTGACGGCAGTGACGAGTATGCAATCAAGCCTATGCTCTTAACATATGTCGATTAACGTACTCGTAACAGTGACTATCACAATGAGATGATATTAACTTAATGTTAGAGAGAAAGAAAGTTATAAATATATATACATATAGGTAAGGCGTTTTAGTAAGGTTCCACGTATGTTTGACACATCGATATTTTATTTAAAAATCAGTCTATATATTTTCATGTACCTACTTTAACATTATCAAATATTCATTTCAAGATCTCTGTCTAATAAATATGTAAAAGAGAAAAAAGCAAATACAGATAGCAGCTTTGGCTTTCAATTCAGCATATACTCTGGGGATAGTGTGATAAAATATTTATATACATACGCACCTGATAAAAACTATGTCAAATGGCAACTGTATCCAGAAAACTCGATGTTTTACCAATGGATGAAACATTTTAGATAAATTGAGGAAAATATCACATGAATAAATGTACGCTTTTTTGTTATAGACGACTCGTGTTGCAAACGATTTCGTAGTTCACTTGATGTTGGTGATAAGAACACCGTAATATCCTTGTGATATTGCAGATGTGTCTCATGTCGTTAATTCCTGGACAACAAACTACGACATGAGTGTGATTTCATTTATGCGTAGTCCATAAGTGACATCACATGGAATTAAAGTTTCTGTTAATCAAAATCAACAGTAGTTATATAGGGGTAAAGATGCACAATTTTGTTTAAATCGACTTCTTCCTCTACACCATGGCACCACGGAACCACAATACTTCAAGTATTATAAATTGACAGTAATTGTGGTACTTTTAAAATTAAGTAATTTGCAAATTCTGAGTATTCTTACTACCTTCAAATCTACCTATTTGCAATAAAGTGAGGAAAGTGTCGTTTATGTCATTGTATTTTCCAATTTCCTTTGTTTACCATTGTTGCGACACAGATGGTTGCCTCGGACTTTGTGTTATTCCACTTGAGCTAGACTCGCCTGACCTGTATTCGCTCAGTGATCTAGTTATTATGTGTTTGTTGGAGCGAAGGATATTAGATTTAAAAGAACCGTTTTATTACCACATCATTGTACGGTTTTGTTACAGTTACAAAACCATACAATGATGTTAGCTAGAACTTAAAAAGTTGTAGGTTTTGATAAAACTCATTTATTAGTTATTGGTTTACACGTCATATATTTATGTGAGTGGGTAATATAAAATTAATTAATAATATAATTACAAAATTCCAATTGAGCATTAAATTACAGATTTCAAAATCAATTATAATAAAAATGTCCAAAAATAATCATAAAATAAAATAAAATAAAAAATTGCAAATAAAAGTCCAAAAATAATAAAATGTCAAAATTTAAATTAAAAACAAAAAAAATAAAAAAAAATTTTTTTAATCCAAATTCAATTTACAATGTCAAATAAAAATTAATCATTAGTTATAAATTGTCACAATTAAAACAACTACATACTAACAAAGATCTAATTAGATTGTGTCATTTTTAAAAATTCGTTAACAGAATAAAACGCCTGTTCAGCGAGCCATCGCTTCAGGCGAAATTTAAAGCAGGCATCGGTTAAAGTGTTTTTTATATTAGATGGCAACTTGTTATACACTGCCGGACCCGTGACATGCGTAGTCTTCGAAGATTTTATATAGATAGAAATATAACTAATGCAGACAGCGAAAATATTCATAGCATACTTGGTGAATACGCAGTTTTAATCAAGTCTTTTATTTTCATATTATTATAAACATGAAGAAACTTAATTAATGCGCTTGCCATATATGACACCACAAATAGTGTATATTTTATTTACAGGCCATGTTTAACTATGTACGCGTTTTATTATTTTAATATGCCTATAGTAACTTGCTCATAATTGTATAACAACTCATAATGATTCAATGAATACAGAACGTAATACAATATCGGCCACGAACACATTGTCAATTTTGTGGATATAGCATGTAATGCCGCTGGGGGCGCTGGCGCAGTATGCCTATTGCAGCTTTAATGCCCTGCGGTTTGGATTCGGTCCACGTACGGAGGTCACTATAAAAGTGGTCGGCCCTGCCACCGTTCAAATTGTTTTCATCCCACAAACTCACACAGTTCAGTTAACATGGCAATGGCAACCAAACACAAACTTAATTTAGTCTAAAGTTAGATTAGATTCTGTGGTCCTCTGCAGATACTATAACTGAAACCTATGTCAACTAAATAGAGTTGTCCCTCTGTGAAGGTTATGGGCACCCCATCCAAATATATCAAAACAAGAGTAAATCAACTGTGTTTAATCATATCACGCTATATATTTATCGAGTTACTCACCAACAAAATATTTTTTTTATTTTATTTCGCCGCGAGAGTCGATGTTAAAATATTCAAATATTCTGACGAAACACTTGAGTCTGTAGCTTCAGGCCAATATTTCAAAATGGAAATAGAACTGTTCGTGCCTACAAGGGGAATCGTATTCGACATTTGACGCAAAATGATGATGCAAATTTGTGGAAAATATTATGCGCGGTTAAATATCAATGAAACGAACCACTCTCTGACTGTTCGATTTGTGAGGTGTTACGATTGTATCGACACACACTTTAGTTGAAATGTTCCATTTATTTACAATTATTTATTTTTAATAAAAGAAAAAAATCGTATTCTATTGACATTTAATTTTTGTCTTGATTTGTTTGGGTTACTTTATTTTTTTTGCAGAACTCAGTGCAGCGCTACAATCCATGAAAATAAATATATCAACTGCCGCCAAGACTGTAACAAAACGAGTTTGAAACGACTTGAGGTGCATCACTTGAATTTGAAATTCATATTTTGGCTTAGATAGTACTTGGGTACAGTACATTATAAAAATGTGTTTATTCACCTCTGCTGTGCGTGTGCACTGAATGAGAACATTTTTAAAAAAAAATATCTTGGTTTAAATTCGTACGGATATTAAAGTGTATCGAGCTACACAAAGCCTAATGGCAAAGGTTTTAATTCAATCATTTTGTTCCCTTCAGTACGTTGAGACAACTAAATTTAATTAAGGTGTCATTAACCCTCCTACATTGTTGTCTATAGCGGACTGACCGCAGCGAAACTAACTTTAATCACAATTTCAAAATAGGTGGTCGTAGTGAAAGTTTTAGATGGTACCTAAAACAATTAATCTGGTAAAGCATTTAAGCCCGGCGCGACGCCTACAAACCTATTGAGAGATAGTTCTGCCATACAATGGTGCCGTAGACAAACTGGTACACTCACAATCCGAAGCTATTATGCATATGCTATTATTCCAAGTTATAGTTTCTCAGTCTCGAGTTGGAACTTCGTGTGAATTGTTAAATTCCATTTCTGAAAAGCTACTCTGTGGCGCAGGCGTCGCTACTTCCTAACTAGAATTTAATTATGAATATCTGGAGACTGGGTACTCACAGTTTGGTTGAAAGCACGAAGTTGCGTGCTCGGCACATTGGCCGTTGGGACGCGGCCGTACACCGCCTCTGTGCAGCTTGTTAACATTTATGGTGAATGAATAGCTGACGTGTGTACAGTTGACGAGGTCACACGCTGTAATGAAACAATGCGGTTCACTAGACGCCCATGGTTTTGTGAAAATGTTTTGTTACAGCACCCATTTAGAATTCATGGACTAGGTTTCACACAATGAAATGAATGAACTATTTTAGCTGCAGTTTAATTTTAGTAACCGATGTGCTTGTGTGGTGATTGGATGGCATCCATCCGATTTACTTAAATATGTGTTTTTTCAGCCTGGAAAACTCTTAAAGCGCGATGCCTCGGAACTGACCTTATAAGTTCCAGTTCAACTTGGAACCTAAATACCTAGCACAGACAAAATAAGGATGTAGCATCTAGACATGAGACCCCCTGGTATACTCAAGTATGATATTTTACTAACTCTCTGATTACTCAAGGCAATATATTTAATTATTTCGCTAACCAGACGATAAAGTAATAAGTAAAATAGAAACAGAAAAGGATCCAAAGTAATCATAGTAATAACCTCAGTACTCCCGAGGGAAAAAGTGTTATTTATTGTTGTTTGACGTGTTATTTAACTTAGTATTACGTAACTGCGACCTTTATACTACATTAATAGGGTTGCTTAGTAACATTAAAATGTAATTTTAAGCTTAAAATGCATTTTCTTTAAATGTGTATTATGAATAACGCTCGTATCTTTAAGCAGCTCGTATCACAATGCTTTGTACGGTCAGTTATCGTTGCTTAACTTAAACTTACTTAAATACAACATTAAGAACTGAAAACAACTGTATTGCCTCATTTTTTAAATTATTATGAAATAATAAAACTTAGCATAATGAGTAAAATAATAAGATAATTTAGAAATTATAGATAGATAGATAGATGGATAGAGATAGAGTAATCTTTATTGTACACCAATATTAACAAAGAAGTTTATTATGTAAACAAATGCACTTAAAAATAATGTTGCACAATGGGCGGCCTTATCGCTATAAGCAATCTCTTACAGGTAACCTTAGGATGGACAAGTTAGTAATGAGCAAAGTTATGGGCAGTTGTTGGTGCGTTAATTAAAGAAAAAAAGAAAATACAGTAAAAAGAAACGTCATGATAATGACAATGGAGATTATAAAATATAAATAATACAGAAATAACGCATTTAACCACCTCTATTTGAGATCCAAACAAATCTTATGTATTTCAAACTCAAATTGACTCTATTTTCCAGTTCTCGATGCTAAATAAATTAAGCCCATGGTAACTTGAATATCATCTACTTGATAATTCCATTAAGCAAACAGATAGGTCATCGAGAAAATTATGCAAAATCACCAACTCTGTTTCAAATCACCATTAATTCTCGTGAGAAAAAGATGACTCTCACAAGTGCCGGAGGGCTGAAGGCTTCACCGAAGCTCCCTACTTCCGTACCCATTTCCTCTAACACCGTTTAAAAGTACTCAACGGTTGCCAGGCTTGGACCGTATTGCTACAATTATATTCAGTTTATGAAAATGCTTGTAAGTCTAAAATTCTGGGTAAATGAGAAATTAATATAAATTCGCCACACGATACATAATAATATATTGTAGTGTTTTGACTCGTTGTTATGGATAGCGGTATAATAGGCGTCGACCCAACAAATAGCGGGTTCGATTTTCAGGCATTTAATTTTGTTAATAAAACTTATCCGTGAGAAGATTCAGTAGCAACACTAACCTATGAATTGTGTATAAAAATATATAAAAAAAAACACATTCGATTTATGAACACAGTTAAAACACTCATTCTGGGTTATGATTTACCCTGATTATATGCTATAAAGCGTTATAAAACAATACAGCTATGCCTACCATAGTATAAAACATTTTCCTAATGGTCACCGCGGCATTGTGACACTTCGTAAAACAATTGATGATCATATCCCAAATGGCACTGGCAAGTAGAAAAATTTGAACTAAAGATTTACGAGTATCGCTTGAGCCAAAAATTCTGTCACGTGTCACGGTGAAAAATGTATTAAAAATGTATTATCAAAGTGTAATAAAGGCAGCACAGCGGTACGTGCCCGTGCATCGTTAGATTCAACGTGTAGTTCAACACGTTTGGAAGTCACGACCTCTCGTCACACGCACACATTACAACAAATGTCACTCTGAGTACATTCCTGTGTATTTTAAATGTGTGGTTAATTTAGAATTCATGTAACGTGTGATAAAAACTGTTTAAATGAGTCGGTATAATAGCTAAACATGCTTTTATACTTATGTTCTTGCTACTATTATTTGTTGTAGCTTGGAAATCGCAGGTAGGGACATTATGTAATTTAATACTAGCACGCTTAGTTTTAGAACACATACAGTAACTATTGTTTAAAATAAATGACTCATGTGTGAACAAAGTTAGTGTCATGAGTGAGTCCAATTTGATTAATTAATTGACATCTATTTATTGTTGACAAATCCTATGGCTTCACTGATCGACATCATAAGGATTGAAACATATTATATGTGACTAACCTATCACTGCCAATAGATTATTTATGTCTCGCCCAGTAAATGTCAGAGGTCACTGTAACGTTGATCGACAAGGGTTTAAGGCCGTTTAGTACATAAGCCTGATTACCTACTCGTCACTGCCAGCTCCATCATAGGTTTACCAACAACAGATACACTTAGCTCTAAATCCCTAAAAGCTTTCTGGCTGGTCTTTCTAAAACTCGATGAGAGCCCGCACTGCTGGCTAAGGATTTGTATTACCGTAGAAAATATAAAAAGGACCTCCCAGAATGGTTTCAGCTTCATTTATAACATTGAGTAACTTTACCAAATTCTAAATGTCAAAAGAAAATGTGTACGTAGAAAATGTCATTTGACTTTTTTCTCTGTTCTAGTCTTTAGCTTTGAGTATATTTTCCTTGTACTGAAATGAAACGAATTTGGACATTCGAAGTTGAAGATAACGAGAGGGTAAACGACACTTTTCTCGGGTCTCTTCCCTCTTAAGAGGGTACGTCGAAGAATTGTCATAGTACGTATGTTCATGGCATATTATTTACGGAATAGGTAGACGCGTGGACGAAGGTTTTCTGTAACTGACAAAACCCCAAGTTTGTGTATAATATGACAATTCATCCCAAGCCAATTAGTCCTTATATCAATCATGAAGTTATATGAAGACAGTTAAACTGTGCGCTATTAGTGCCTTATTATTTTATGAATAAGTTCTTACAAATACCATATGATGTATCTCACATGAGGCAATACTTTGACGGGAAATAAATGTCAATCAACTGAATGAATTGCTAATTATTATAAATATAAGAATCACTTTATTATCTTCAATTATTTAAATAATAAAAAGAAATTCTTTGCAATTACGAAGATTGTTAATTTCAATGTTACATTTACAAATTGTGAATTATCAATTTATGGAAATGCAAAAAGGACAAATGTAATAGTTCTATTTTTGTTGCAAAATGGTTATGTTTACTGAAAAAGTAAAAAATGTCAATACTTCTCGTATCACAGTTTTAAAAATCGAAATAAAAACTATATTTGTTTTCGGCATTCGCGTACGGGAGAAACATTAAAAATCCGTAGTTTATTGTGTAAAGTGGCGGAACGGCAAAGCGCCCCAGGACACGTTCAATTTGTTTTGATGGTCCGTGAAATATCTCTCTACCATAATGTCTCACCTCCAAATGGTTTCAATCAAAACTGGACATATAACTGCTGTTATTTAGTAATATAAAGTTTTAGGGTTCCCTAAGTAGTTTCACCGTGTCCATTTGTCCGTCGGTTCGTCTGTCCGAGACATAGCGACGAAACCGTTTGTGCTAGAAAGCTGAAATTTGGACGAAGGTGTATTGTACGTAACTTTGTTAAGAAACTGGTAGAATAAAGTCTTGTACATAGGTGGTTGGGATTTTTTTTTCTTCTGTCGCATACCCCATAGTGTGCGGTGTCAGATAGGTCTTTTTAAAACATATAGGGGTTACTAAGGCAGTTTTTTGATTGACAGATTTGTTTGATAATTCATTTTAAAGAGAAAATTTTTGTTCAAGTAGGGCGGCCCTCCTTTCTAAAAGCTAAACCGTTAGCTATAGCAAAACTATAGTGGCTACGTTAACTTCATTCGTTTAAGAGTTTTCGTATTTCGTACGAAATACTAAAATAAAACCTTTGAAAATAATGATTTGTATGAAATTGTTAATGTTCACTGTAGATATTAATCCTTGTAACATTTTAAAGCAATTTAAAGCTTTGCTATGTATAGTGATTTATCTCTTATCACTCTTGGTGGCACTGAAACCAAGTAAGTTTTAGCCTAGCTAAAATATAAGAGTATACAGGGTGTCCCATATTTAATGGATAATCCTTTACCTGTAGATTGGGGGCATCACGCCTGATAGGAAAATACAAAATTTGTAGAAAAAAAGTATCACGGATTTTTAAATATCGAACATTTTCGATTTTTTCACAAATTAGCCACTTTCGTCCACTATTCTTGATGCCATGTTCGTAAATCTTAGAATTTTTTAAGTCTCTTTTTGGAATTCAATTCTTAAATAGATGTACTATCAAATTTACTATCTCATTATTGTACAATTATTTCATTTAAAAAACTATAAAGATTAATCAAAAAAAAAATTACATGACATTTTTTTTACAAAAAGTTTGAACCCTTATGGTGTAAAAAAAATGTATGGAGACATGTGTGCCCATCACGGAAAAAATATGCCAGTTTCATTGTGATTCTAAAATGGTATAAAATATTTTATTTTTTTTTATTTACCTATAATACCTATCTATGAAAGTATCGATTAAGATCAAAATACTGAAAGTAATTAAACAATATTTTTTTTTAATTTTGCTCATCACTTCTCTCTGGTTACGAAAAAAAAGCGCTGACACTCATATGTGTTCTGTAAAAAAGGCGCACAAAATTTCGAAATTTGCGGATGTGAAATTTAATAGATTTTATGATATTGTGCTGTGACTTCAGACTTGTTTTTTGCTACTTGAATTTGAACTTATCAACATCGGCAAATAAACAAAAAACGTTCGGAAACCTTTCTCGGTAGTTCTGCCGCACGAGTGGCGTTGCCGCCACACAGGCCATAAATAAAATGCATTTGTGTATACTCTCCTGGTGTATACAGATATCGCGGCATTGTACAAAAAAAGATAACAAGTCTCAATTCTCATAGCAAAAACAAATCCAAAGTCACAGCATAATATCGTTTGTTAATTTGCCGATGTTGATAAGTCCAAATTCAAGTAGCAAAAAACAAGTCTGAAGTCACAGCACTATATCATAAAATCTTTTAGAGATAAATGAAAATTTCACATCCGCAAATTTCGAAATTTTGCGCGCCTTTTTTACAGAACACATTTGAGTGTCAGCGTTTTTTTTTTCGTAACCAGAGAGAAGTGATGAGCAAAGTTAAAAAAAATATTGTTTAATTACTTTCAGTATTTTGATCCTAATCGATACTTTCATAGATAGGTATTATAAGATATATAATCGCTGACAATCGTTTTAAATACTGTTTTTTGTAAAAGTTATGCTTGTTCGTAATTATTTAATTTAGTTTAATACGCTTAAGTAACTATATTATCAACTAGGATATCATTTTGGTAGAAAATGATTTAAAAAAAATCGGACCCTGGTCATAATTTCTCACATTATTTTTTTAAATAAAAAAAAAATAAAATATTTTATACCATTTTAGAATCACAATGAAACTGGCATATTTTTTCCGTGATGGGCACACATGTCTCCATACATTTTTTTTACACCATAAGGGTTCAAACTTTTTGTAAAAAAAAATGTCATGTAATTTTTTTTTTATTAATCTTTGTAGTTTTTTAAATGAAATAATTGTACAATAATGAGATAGTAAATTTGATAGTACATCTATTTAAAAATTGAATTCCAAAAAGAGACTTAAAAAATTCTAAGATTTACGAACATGGCATCAAGAATAGTGGACGAAAGTGGCTAATTTGTGAAAAAATCGAAAATGTTCGATATTTAAAAATCCGTGATACTTTTTTTCTACAAATTTTGCATTTTCCTATCAGGCGTGATGCCCCCAATCTGCAGGTAAAGGATTATCCATTAAATATGGGACACCCTGTATATATATATCTTTAACGCTAGCACAAAAGGTTGATATTAAACCTGTTTTGAGCCCAAAATTATGTTGTAACGGCTGACTACGGAACCCTATTGCGCCTGACCCGACACGCACTAGACTCGTTTTTTTATTTTCAAAATCATTGTTGATATAATTTTAGCTTGGCGACATTAATTTGATACCCATAATTAGGGAGTTGAAATTAATGAAAATATAATAAGTGTTGATTAGTTTGTTTACTAACTTTCATCAAGCTATGAATGCATTTTATAACAAAGGCAAAACGTTGTTAAATGCGTCGACTTACTATCAAAGACAAAGGCGGCTTCTATATAAAAATATCGACTTTTTTTATTACATCTTACTAAGAAACAGTTGAAAAAGATATGGGACCGGCAGGATTTGAACCTGCGACCTTACTGCCCACCGGGCAGCCGCTTTAGCCATCCAGCTACGTTCGCCTCTTTTTTTTTTTTTTTTTTTTTTTTTTTTTTTACGTGGGGAAATGCATTTACGCATACCACCCCACCTCGGGGAAGGGCAGAGTGGTTATGTGGGACTCGCCCGTGCCTGAAGATGGTAAATGGCACGGGAATACCCACTAAAACCCCACGGTGCTCCCGCACTCGCCTTGATGGGGGGTCATGGGAATCTGGCACAGCCTTTACATCCACAACCCCCCCGGCGATGCCCGCCGAAGCAGGCCCCTCATGGCCCCCAAAATGTGGGGGGACCGGCGCCGAGGACCGCGTGCAAAGCCATCGGACATTCCCCATGTCCGACGGCCTGGTCCTCTCGCGGCGAGACAGGTGGTCGGTCCCGCCGCCCACCACGCCGCAGTTCAACGGCTGCGGCCCCGCCGGGACCGCGGAAGGTAGGGAAAGTGGCAACGAAACACCAACAGTCCTCTCCCGCCGCGGCCCCGTAAACCACCGGGCCACAGTGCCAGCTTGCGCCGACACCGCAGCCCGGCTCTCGCCCGCCTAGGCAGGCCACTCATGGCCCCCAAAATGTGGGGGGACCGGCACCGAGGACCGCGTGCAAAGCCGTCAGACACTTTCGTATCTGACGGCCTGGCCCTCCGCGGTGAGACAGATGTTCGTCCCACCGCCAACCACGCCGCAGTACTGACGGCTGCGGCCCCGCCGGGACCGCGGAAGGTAGGGAAAGCGGCAACGAAACACCTACAGTCCTCTCCCGCCGCGGCCCCGCAACTCCTCGGCCGCAGTGCCGACTCACGCCGACACCGCAGGCCCTCCTGTTGCAGAGCCCCCCCATAAGAGCCCTGCAACATGGGCTGCTCCACAAGGGCTTCGCTACCCAAAGCCCGAAGAGCAGCCCCCCTCTGGGGTCCACTTGGCTTCGCCGTGGTGTGGAGGCACCACGGGTACTAAGCCCCACCGCGACGACAACGCGGGACCCGTTGGTGGGGACGTTCGCCTCTTACCAGAACCTTAATTAACTTAAATTTCTCAATGATACGTCATTTCGTGACGTCACGTTCATCCATTTGTTCCTATCTTGAGTAGGATACAAATATATTTACATCTTCTACTTTTCCTTATCGCGGCAAAAAGCCCAAAAATTCGTTTACTTTTGTCTCAAAAACCATAAATAAGTATGATACCATGACCACTCAGGGCGAGGCAGTGCGAGTGCCTACTTACCTACCAGAAAGCTTTAATGCAAAATTGGATTTCGCGGTCCATTAATTTTCAATTTGCGTGATTGCAATTTTGGAGGTTTGCTTCTTCCAAAGACGTCTGGATTGGGGACAGAAAATAACAAAAAGGATTTAGGATGAAATTGGAATGAATACATTACAATCCTGCTTCCCGACTTATATAAAAGTGTGTAGTGAAATAGAACCATGTCGGTTCTATTTCTCTTTCTTCTTTTTTTTTTCACTTTAAATATCTGCTTTTGTTCATCCGTTATTTCAAAGTAGATGATTGTTTTAATACTTAAGCCAAACACCAACAACGTCTTTAAGCAAAATAAAAGCTATTTTCTTTGTAAGTGAGTTATTTGCTCAGAGTATTTGGGACGTAACAAGATTAATTGTGTAATTATCGCTAAAAGCGCGTCTTTCTCTTTAGAAGTAGATAACTGAAACTACTTTTATTGAGTATTTAATTAAATTAAATTTCATTACGTGCCTTTTCAATGTGATGAAAAGGGCAAACTAATTAAATATATCTACAAAAGGACCGATTATTTAAGTTTTGGACTTATAATTAGAGATATGTTAATTTTAGTCGTGTAAACCTAAAAATTAATGTGATGTTTATGTCTATAATTTCAACTTCTTCTAGTTTCTGCACGTGGCTCCGCCTGCGTGATACGGCAATCAAAAGTAGCCTTTATTATTCCTAGTGTCTTAATCTACCTCCACACCAATTTTCAGCTAAATCGAACTAGTAGATTCAGAGCCTATTTGGTAAAAACAAACCAGAAAAAAAATCCTCTTCATTATATAAGTATATTTATACACATATGAACATCTTTTACCTCTAAAGAAACCCATTCAATAATCTCACACCTGAGCAAGTGATTTCGTAAATCATACATAATGAAAAGTGGTCTATTTCCTCCTTACAATTTCTAAGTGTTTCAATTGAACGCTTCCACGAACATTGAGCATTTGATACAGACTAACACCATCTAGTGATTTTACCCGGCAGTTAGAAGGAACTTTTTGACTGATTTCTCTTTTATGTTGAGAAAGATACTCTTTTTATATAGGAGTGCAGTCAAACGTGTGATTTCTCGAAGCAAAGTTCGAAAAAGACTGAATTTTCTTACGAGATTCAATGTTTTATTTTCGGCGTGTAAATAAAAGCATTTTATAGATTGTTCGGTGTTTTGAGAAGAACAAACAAGTATAATAGACTGATAGGCGCACGAGTGGATAAGGTAAATTAAAAAAAATCATTTTGTTATTTTGTAAAATCACCCAAAAAGATAATTTAAATTTAACAGCAAATAAAATGAATAAAATCAGTATACTCAATAAAGGAAACCAATTTTGCCTTGATTACATTGCCTGGCTTTATGTCTTACATTTTGTCAATAAACCAGGTGCCTATTATAAGAATATGATAAGGGTACAAGGCCTTTTCCGTACTTTAATGCTAAATTACATTAAAGGAAAGATTCGTATGCATACAATGTCCAATAGGTTTCAGGCCGTGATAAATTTTAAAATTTATTAATAAAATGGTCTCTGAGGAAAACGGCTGCTACAGAGCAATTTTATAAGGATTCTCTTTTTATTCAGCATCGAAAATTAAAAATGGCTATTTGTTAATGTCGGTTAAAATTATTGACGAGCTTTTGCGTTCCGCTTTGCCAATATTGTTTAAATGTAAAGACGCGAGTTGGTTCGTTCATTTCAAAGACAGAAGGATGTGTGTGTACTCTTATTTCTCGTATTAGGTATACGGTTGTGTCGATGTAGTTATGTTCCGAGCCATTTGTTGGAGGGACGTTTAAACGGCGAAAAAACGTGACAAGAAAACAGAACTTTCACATTAAGCTTTCTTTATTGTACGCCGACGGTCGCTATGTTCTGTGTGAAGATTAAAACATGATATTTATGGGATACGCGAGTGTGATTATTGAGATTCCGGTCGATTTTTGTCAAATTAATAAGTCGTTAATAAAAATGAGAAAAGAAAGCAATCTGAAGTTTAGGTTAAAACATACAAATTCAAAGAAAACTGTTTACCTTTTTAGAACTTTACTTTTTAGGCTCACGATGTTTGTTTTTCTTTAACTATTTATCACTTTAATCATTCAATTACTCTAATATTTAGTTTCACACAAACATATTAAATGAATACATGAAATTTGAAATACGCGTATGAAATGCTATCAACAAATTATAGGATATTTTAGAAATCGCTTTCTTATACTTATTTCGTAAAACGACCTTGGCACAGATGTCTAGTAGATTATCCATAAAATATATGTCCCAGTGATATTGCCAAAATTGGCGTATTATGTTCGCGACAAAATGTTGTTAATCGATGTCGCTTCTTACAATTCTTCAAGCCAATTTTATGGTTGAAATAACTTTGGCTCAATCGTTTTTATCAACTTTGATGTACAAAGTTTTGCGTGTTTTGTGGATAACTTCTAAAATAAATCATTTTCAGAAAATGCGTTACTACGTTTTAGTGATGATCATATTTTTATTTAAATATTTTAACATTATTTCAAGTAAAAAATAGCTTTATCACATGTCAAAAATAAACTTGGCTGGTCTAGGGTGCGGTCTATTTGGTAGAAACTTGATACTCCGAAACCTATTTGGGATAACTGACTTCGCAGAAACTTCTTTAGTCGATCATTTATTAGGCATAAAAAATATTTGACATAAATATTTTTAGGCATAATGTGCTTATGACCGAATTTAGAATGGCATACATTTAAGATAGTAGAATTTTTATTGGCATTTTTACCTTTGGCATAGGTAAAATTTTGTATAATTTCATTTAGCATAACGTTCATTTAGAGTACAGATTATTTGGCATAATTTGACTAGGCATACTATGAAGATCATAGAATTTCAATTAGAATAATATAGATTAGGTTACTTTCTTCTTTAAAAATGCGTAGGTTAGGTTAGGTTAGTACTGTGACCTCTTATGATGCCAGATGCCAGAAATGAACATGCTCTCATGGGCAAGGATATAAAAACCAAATAATTATCATTAAATCAACTTTTATTTATTACAATTCCTAAAAAAAAAATCAATTAAATTAATCAGAAAACAAAATTAAACTAATCTTATATTAGCTCCTATTGCTTTAAGGTACCCAACTTCTGTGTAGTCCGACTGATTATTTATAATATTTTGAAGACGATTTGTTTTATCTAATGTTATTTATGCGAAATGATGGTTCTACTTTTAAATAGTTATGGATAAGAAATATATGCCAAAAGATGAATCTGGTTTTGAACTTTCTGCGATGTGATGATTATACATTGTGATTATTATGGATATCAAAATTATGCGTACAGATGATTCTGACTTACAGAATTATGGGTTCCAATGTATGCTAAATGAGTTTATGACAAACGATATTCTGCGAAAAGAGGTTTATGCTATTAGTTGTAATGCAATATAAAATTATTACTTAAAAAGTTCTACTATAATAGGTGTACCCGCTGGTCTATCACGTATTTTTCCTTAAATTAGAATTTTATAAGAACTTAACAAATAGCACTCAAGTTTCTCAACGTACTTCATAAATAAATTTATTGTTATATCACAATATTCACAAAACGCTATCTTTGTGGGTTGGTACTAAAATAACTGATACTATTAGAAAATGTACCCAAAATTATATATGTATAGATAAAAGATAAAATTACCTTTGAAAATACGTACGTATGTATGACATTATTGTTTATTTAATTATATAGATGTCGATAATACAGTATCGATAAAAGGTAAAATAGTACTACTAAAAAAAACTAAAATTAACAGATACCTCATAATAAACATTAAGTAACAATATGAAATCATCTCTACTGATATATTTTAAAAATGCTTTGTAAGTAAAAGATCTTCAAGAAATTTTTCGACAAGCAAAAATTATTTCTTAACAATTTGCTTGTTAAAAAGTAAACTGTCTCCAATTTATTCTTTTAACAATGTAAAGTACTTCGTGAACAAATATAATCATATTATCCATTCTTTTGTATTCGTTATTGAAATTCCAAGATTATTTTCTTGTAAGCCAATTATTTTTCAGATGGTAAATAAAATTCCATACCGGATAGTTGTTACTACATGTATATTCGTTACTCATATATAATAATTATATTTGATTGGCCATTATTTTTGTTCGCATATTTATTTAAAAGAAGGGCTTTGTTATGTATAATGCCCTTCAGATCATCAGTTAAATGATTATAATGAAAAATAATGCTCATTTCACAACCTTAGGATGAAAATGGATATAAATGTAACCCAAAATAATATGTCGTTTTAACTGAATTAAAATATAATCCACATTAATATTCTATTCATACTTTAAATGTGAAAGTTTGTAGGTATGTTTGCAACTATAACAATAAATAAATAAACTTCTTCACGCTCGTGCAGAAGGACAGATGTTGATAATATTAGTACACATGAATTTTATTTATTTATTTATTTATTAGGTCTGGATGTCCAACACCCTATTTACTTAGATAATACATCTGCGATCGATGAACCATTTTCCACATGGTTGAGTTAATGAAACTGAGCTTTTCCACACTTGTTGTAACATGCTTTTTCTGATAAATTACTCTGATTGATATTGCTGTATTCATTTTTTTAACGATCATTAATCATTCATTTATATTATTAAATATAGAAAAGAAGCTAGATATTTAGCATAATAATTATTTCAAGTCATTATATAATTGGCAATCTATTAGCTTTTAGCTGCCAGCATTTTGGGTACGAGGCCTTCTGACAGTGGCTTATTAAGTTTAGATGAAGTTATTAGACTAGTTAAATTTAAGATGTTTATTTTTCTGTTAAAAAAGATAATAATACTTTTAAAAAAGTTCAACTGATGCTTATTCTATTGCTTCATCATAATGAAAACATGAGGTGTTTTACTTTACACAATTATGAATTGAAAATAATAAATAAATAAAATAAAAAAAATGAAACCAATTCACCACTTTAATTTAAATTTTAATACAGGGTTTGATAGTGACAGCACTTAAATATTTAGGGTTTCAACTCTAAAATGTCCAACTTACAAGTCATTCTTTGACCACCGCTTTTGTGGATTATAAGTGATGCGGATGATGATGTCTTCTACATAGATATAGAATTAATGCTTCAAGACTTTTCAAAGTGAAAGTAATTAATTCACTCTTTGGCTACATATTTTGACATTATACAAAACCCTTGGTCTGCCCGAGCAAGGTTTTTCTACTTAGGAACTATAACGTAATGTAAAATAATAAGTGTATTATTATTGAGGGATATTTAAATAATAGTATTTACGTGATTGTAGTGAGGTATTCACTAAAATAAACTACAACAAATATTGTATGTTCCACCACCCAACTAATTGCAGGATGTAGCTATACTTCCTCATCTTTGTTCCGATCGTAACTGTCTTGCACAGATAGTTCATTAGACTTCAAACCAATAGGTACTAATAAACAGAAATAGGAAATGCAGAATCTTATTTATCGGTCTATTGTTGATGTAATATGCGTGTTCCCATAATCAGAAATATATTCGTTTAACTAAAAAAATACGATTCTCAGTTACCGAATGAAATTTTAATAAGTGATGTCATTTTTAATTTTTAATTATACATAAGTGCCCATAGTAAGTTATATGATGATGAAAGAGCAACAAAAATAGAACTATTTGCCCACTATTGCGATAAGCGCTAGCCGCTCTCTTTTATTTTACTAGAAACTCAAACATAGAAGGCAAATATGCGTAAAATATAGTTATATGTTTTTGGTTGGGTAGAAACTCAACCTTCCAGGAAAATACAAAACTAATATAATATAAAATACCCTTTTGAATCAGTGAAATATTTACCAATATTACATTAAAATTAATTCCAAACTTTATTGGGTTACTAAGTTCAACACTGTTATTGCTTTCAGCTGACCGCTTTCAACTCAATTTGTTTGTATGTTTATAACGCTGTTTATATTGTTATACAGTGGAAACCGAACCAATTTGTATCATTATTTAAATGTAGATTTGCCGACTTCGGTAAATTACTGATAAATTATTTGCAAATAATATATTGCAGACAACACGTTTATTTCAAATTGCTTTAAAATTAAAACTAGATTTCTATGTATTTTAGAATAAAATGTATTTAAAAATAAATGATTGTACACATAAATGTTTGACAAAGAACATATTAGTAGTAATGCCATCGATAGAGTAATTAATTACAATAACATCGAGGCAATTCAGCTCCTCGATAACACGGAACTAGTATAAAGTTTAAAACGAACGAAACCATTTGAGTTAGTGTAGTGAACAGTGACAAACAAAATTAGTGCAAAAAGTGCCTTTATAACACATGAACAGTGTTTTTATAATAACTAAGCATACCTAGTGTGTGTGTGTGTATATGTGTGTATTTATTATATAAATTATCGCTCGCTAACGGTGAAGGAAACATCGTGAGGCAGCCTGCATGCCTGAGAGTGCCTAAAAAGTGCTCAATGGTGTGTAAAGTCTACTAATCCGCACAAGGCCAGCGTGGTGGACTAACCCTTCTCATCATGCGAAGAGGTCCGAGCCCTGCACGTGTATTACAAACAGGGCTGCTATTATACTTAGTGTTAATGGATGCATTCATTGTAAATATTTTAAGGTGGCAATTTAGGTTAACATAAAATTACTTATATTAACTATTGACATCAAAAAAAATATTAATTGTCAAGCTAAGTTCTAAAGGCGATCTAACAACTTTGGGGCGGTCAAAGCAAGGCCGTTACCTAATTATTCGGTGCGGGAGAGCAGAAATATAGGCCTTTGGTTTTTTACTCGATATTATATGCTAAATATCGGGAAAGGGCCGTACCTAAAAGTTTCTGTTCGCAAGTTGTAATCATCCCTCAAGATTGATTGCAAACGCTCTATTACTTTAAAATAAAATTGTCAGTTAATTTAATGTATAATTGTTATTTAAATTTGAATGTATAATGCAAAAGCACAAAACTAATGACAGTTGTCATTTTATACTCTGGGGACCGCGATATTTGATATAGCACTTATGTTCCGCCATGAGCTGTTTACTTGTCGAAGCCAATAACAGGTGAATTGAGATTCAAAATGGGATGCGGCAGCGGGGCTCTGTATCAATTTTGTTAGGAAAATTGAACTGAACGTCAACAAAGGTGGGTGTACTGAGGCGAGCACGAAATTGCCTAATTTTATTGACTTACGTAGGTGATATCCTCAAAATCGAATACAACGTACCTTCTAACTTCTTTTGAGTCTATATTCTAACTAGATTGCGTTCGGGTTGTCAAACCAGCTAAATGTTAGTACTAAGAGCACCGAGCGCGCGCACTAAGCCATTAGTGGATGCCACAAGTTGTAGAAGATATTTTTCATAGGATTTGTATAATATGGCCCCTTGAACTTGCAATACAGCAAATATCAAACAAATTAAAAATTTAATTGTATAAAAACTCGTCAATTTAATATAACATCTAGATTGCCGATCACACAAAAACAAAAAGACACAAAAGTGTCAGTAAGTAATCAAGTAGCAAGATAAAACCAACTCCCGAACAATTAAAAGAACTACCAAGAAATTTTCACTACACCCTTGACTGTACAGTTAGATTACTTAAACAGGGACTATGTATGCAAATAGACTACTCAAACAACTATCTTAGACTCCAGACTTGTTGTTAAAATACGACAGAGCCACTTGTGACTAATACGTGACACTGCCAATACAGGGAGTGATTGAACCACACTGAGTGCTTATTTTGGCAACTTATTTCAAACATACCACTCCAAGTTACGTTATAAAAATCTTTCAACAACAAGTTGTCGGCTGAAAAGGTATCAAAATATTATACTTAAAATAAATTAAATTTAGACCCATTTTATAATAACAAAGCATATCTCTAACATTTTTTATGCTTAATTGAACGACGTAAAATGATTTAGTTGGAAAGTAGTTTAAAACTTGACATCAAATTTGACAAGTTCAAATATAACATTTATAATTAATCAACAATTTATCGCAGCATAGCACGTTACATTATGGTAATACGGAATCAGAGTTCAGTAATGCATTTCGGATTGGGGTGGTGTTTCAGGATTCTAGTTTATCGCGAATGTGCACACATTTACGGGAAATGGGGATTACGGTGACAGAGCTGTAGTAAAGCGGTTTATTGCTAGTGAATTTAATAATTATCGTGTTTAGAGACAGGTTGTTGTTTGCCTGTTACTGAATAACATGAAAAGGGAATTAGGATGTCTGTTTAAAAGTATTTATAGTAAAAAATGGTTTCTGAATTATTAATGTTACAGTTTTTTTAACTATATAAAGCTTTGATATACTTTTATGAAACAAACTCGATTACTATTTCAAATTTATTACAAAAAAGTTAATTGCGTCCACTATGCTCAGTCCATACTTTTTTTTTTATAACATCATTGCAAGCTATTGCCCAGAAGTGGGACATCGAAATAAGAAAACAAAAAATGTAATTAAGGGACTACGCGCTGAAAGAAAAAATTGAGGAAAATATTTCATGATCTCCCTGATGGGCAAATTTCCAAAACGACATTCGCGAATGCAACGCAATTGTTTATTTTTCTTATACTATTATGTGAACTACTGATAGAAAATATCAATTAGTTCCTATTCTATTAAACCAACAATCATTGTATGTATATCCAGATATCTAGGGGGTTCTTCAATACTAGTTCACGTAGATCCATCGTGTTTAAGCTCATTAGGTTTGTCTCACTATGCACTTACTTAGCAAAGTATTGTTCAAGGAATAAAGTTGGTAGCTGAATAGGATCTGGAGCCTCTTCGCTGAGGGTCATATAGACCTAATAAGTTTTAGCGTAACACTTGTCTTCAATACTAATAATGTCACTATAACAAAGTTTCTTCCAGTTGTCTAAAATACAGTTTTTAAAATTTTTGTCAGTATGTTTGTTCGGTACAAACGACTAAACCGATTTCAATAACATTTTATATGCAAGTAACTGATTACAAGGCGCGTAACATAGGCTCCTTTTTTTTGGTGTACCTACCACGCAGACGTAACCGCGGGTGAAAGTTAGTTTGTTGGTTTGTTAGCGCAAATCTCGGGAACTAATGATCGGATTTCAATATATTTTTTTGCGTTAACTATCCATTTAGATTTTTTGATATTTGACATTACACTGAACTCCATGGAAGCGGGGAAGTAACTTTTAACGTGGGTCAAAGCGCGGGAGCAGCTACTACTACTGCAACAACTGCTATTAATATAATGAATTTAACTTGGACAAAGTCGCGGGCAAATAGTAAAAAAAATGACTCTTGTTTTTGCTCTATTGTAATGAAAACAAGATAAGCCAAAATTTTTTGTTTGCCAGTACGAAAACAGAAAACGGTGCCTAATACGGTCCGAGACGTTTCCTTCTAGATTATTGAAAATGAGTCCCAGAAAAGGATATGGGCACGTGTAATCAATTTTAATGTCAGCTAATACCACCTAGTTCCTGCACGAAAGGCCCAAATTTTAATAAAAATGTAAAGATATCTCTGGTTTTACAGAATTAATTTCCGGACGAATCGCTGGGTCTCGGAACGAACTGAAAAACTTCGATTTGATTATTCATTACCTTATTCACATGATAGATTTTGCATCTATGCGTAAAGGAGTATTGACTTAGTCAAGCCTGCTTTACACTATTATTTCACTTATTTTTATTATACCTATTTTGTAAGAAATAAGGAGTCATTTTGTTATACCTACTTAATGTTTATAACATCTCTTCCACGAAATCCTAAGCTGCTTATTGGAGAGTTGGGCACATACAATTTGTATTTTTTTATTGACATCGGTTACATATTGACAGGTTATTAGGAAAGGTTTTAATTCAATAATAATGATTCATGACAATTATTTTATGGTTTTATATGTTTTAATGTATTTTAACTATACTATTTTGAATTAAAAATGTTGAAAATAAGAAAATATATAACAGACAAAATTTAAAAAATCTTACGTATTATGTTTGATAAATGTATTTCACAAGTTGAACTATAAATTAGAAATAGAAAGAGCTTACTGTTAAACATACTTATACAGTGAACGGTTTGTTCTACAATGTTCTTTTATAATTTAGACTGCGTACAAATATAAGCTGTCATAGTCAGCAATTGGATAAATATGGCAACGTAATGCAGTAACTAGCAAAACGATTTGTCGATATTATTTACAAAACTGTAGTGGAATGTATTGAATATTTTAAGGTAACGGATAAAAATTATAAGTATCTTGATATATTTATTTCATTTTCTGTATAATGTTTTTTACATAAAATATATTATAGTAATAATATATTTTATATTTAACCACTAAACATCTCTTTAAGAACAACAACAACACATAAAATTAAAATAGAATTAAATAAGAGTGTACTATGTAAATCATAATAATTGGCATTTATCTAATCTAAAGAAATTGAAACCTACCTCATTTGGAAGTTTAATCAGGACTTAGAATTTTATGAGAATGCCTTGCAGCAGCTGTATCAGAAACTGTTCAAAGAATTCAAATTAAATGTTAATGGAGCTATCTATTGGACACACGTAATGGACATTATTTGAATTTAAAAAGACTTCAAAATGTTCGTTTTGTAACCTGATGGTTTTGCAGTATAATTTGCGACCGCTCACCGTTGAGTCCCAGGTTTGATCGCTGGGTCGCGCAAAAGTGGTCTTTGGGATGTTTCTTTGAACTGTGATCGGTAGATTACAATATGCTCACTCCTAATCACAATACATAGGACGTCCTAAATAAAGCTGGTGAAATATTTTTATAAAATCATTTCTGCCATACCTTACTTGGTAATAAAGGTATGATATTGCGTTGTTTAATGGGTCCTGTCTGTTGAACAATCGTAACGAACGTTATTTGCATTTAAAATGTGCGATTTGAAGCTTCGCCGCACACTATTATTATTTAGTTACCAACGTGTTATTACGGTTTGTTTTAACTAATGCTTGTTTTTGTTTTTTAAACGACATTGAGAGGAGTAAAACAAAAATAACTGAAATTAAAAACAATGACAGCCAGCAATTTAAATCTCGTTGATTACGTTTGAATATTTTACTACTAAAAAGTAATCTAAAAAATGAAAATTTCAAAGTTTACGCAATCACAATCCAATTCGCATAAAAGCAAGTTGCCAGTATTTTCACAAGGGCCTACCTATTATTTTGGGCAAGTATTATTAGATGTCACGCTCTATCTGGTTTCAATTTCGGGTTACAGTTTACAAATGTTTTGTTTGTAGATTGTCACTTTGTATTTGTACCTTGTAATAGGTAAGAAACGTGAGCCGCATACCTAATACACTATTAGCAGAATTTTGTAAAACGAACACAGAAAACGGAAGGGATTGTAAATGTAAGTGCCGGAGGCTTCGCTATTGAGAAATTTAATAGATTCAGCCAATATTGTTTTGTTTTGGTTGGAATATTAAGAAGGTCCTTGGAAGACATACATGGAGCTGTGTTTGGCGTCCAACAGAAAGGACAAATACGTAGTAAAAAAAACGACGAGCATGTTGGACCAGATCCGCGAAATAGGTAGATAATTTTCTTCTTCTTTCTTGTCGATAGCTGCAGTCATATTCTATTAACCCAGTGCGTGACCACGTGGATAGCACAGCACTTACATAATTAGATAAAAATATGTTAAAATCGTAATAATCGTAAAAAGAGAGATTTTATTGATCGAGCCTTTTCTCAATTACAATAAGGTCGGTTTCTAGTCTATGATAGAAAAAAATGTTTTCAGTTTTTCAGTTTAATAACTGACATTGTTTCGTTATAAAAATTACTTATGAATATTTTTACGGAATGCTTCATAATTAATTGAAACAGTCTATGTACAGTTATTTGTATTAATGTTCGTATAAAATTTGTATTTTTATCAAATTTTATAATTCATATTTCAAATCAAAACATCGAGATTAATTTATACTCATTAAAACCATAAGGTATACAGGTTATTAATTTCGTGTTCATAGACTAACTCAAATGAAAGCAACATAAATTAAATGCACACTGCGCAAATTACTAGTAATAATGTACACTATCATCCTGTTCTGAATTGGTTAGTGATGCATTGGTAAAACGTTATGATTAATTACAGAAAAGTATACATGAACACGATTGAAATATTAATATAAACTACCTCTAGTTTGTAAATAATAATCAACATCTGCGGGTTTATACTTGTATCAGAGAACCTTAAGAGGGAACAATCGATAGTTTTTTTTCACTACAATTGTAATCGGGTTATAAGTTTAATTTTATTTTAAAGTTTTTATCATTTAAGTAGACATTAACAATTTTGATGGTAGCAGAGCTCTTAAGAACGAGTAGCAGCACCACCGTCTCACCTTAAACCTGCCGCCAAATAGTAGTGTAGTAATACGTGCACTACTGTGTTCTAGTTTGGTGGTAGGATCTGGCCCTGAAAGGCACATGAGGCAACACCATAGTCCTCAGATGGAGCGACGCATCTACAATCTGCTTTTGTGGATTGTTGATGTTTATAGGATATCGTTACCACTTAACATCAGGTGGATCATACATCCGATCGCGACATAAGTAGAAAAAAAACGATTTTGTTTGTATTGAAAATACGCTATCGATTGTTGCCTCTTAATTTTTGGATGTAATCTCAATATCTAAAAGTATTTATATGCAGTCGAAACACCTATCGATATTAGAAAATTATTAAAATAATAACTTTATTAACACATAAACTCCCTGAGATAATACAATTTTAAATTCACATAATATACTCGCCCAAACAAACAGCTACATAAGCGTGACGTCACGTTAATGTACTTTGCATTGAAGATATGAATTTTGTTTTATATTTGTTTGATAGCTAAACGAAATATAGTGTTTATGAAAATGGTTTTATTACAAAAGTAAATAAATGGTGTGGGTAATTTAATGCTAAAATAATTTTCAGATAAATTCGTACATCAAAACTGGACTCGCTCATGAAACTTTGAATGATCATAATAATTTTATGATCATTCAAAGTTTATAGTAGTTTGATTTAGTAATATGAAACCAGAAATTCTTGCATTTGGTGTATGTTCACCTATATTTTGATATCCTAAAGGTATTTTACAATCTGAGGTTCAGTCACCATGCCCATTGCCGTTACAAGTCGTGATCCCAGATGAAGAGCTACAGTGGCCGAGCGATACGCAATCGTCCATTGTCCAATAGACTAGTATCAGTCATTCGGTGCCCCAGCCTCCCCTCATTCTAACAACAGACCCATAAATTTGCCCCAGTGCAAAGCAATTTGTGCTGGTACCTATACAATGCATGTTCCACATGAGTAGATAATATACAGAGGCTAAGCTTTATACAATCTCACTCGGAATAGTACACTACTACAAGCTTGTCGCATCTGTGCGTGTGTTTACCAGCGGATCTGTCACGTACGTAGCGAAACCGGTTTATACCGGCTCGGCTAGTGGACTAGCGCAGGGTCGCAGCATGCGTCGTTTATGTTTTTTTTAAGGTTGCATTTGACAGAGACCGGAGCGTACTGGAGTGCATATTTTCATACATAAAAGATACGCGCGCACCTTTTTGGTATGAAAATATGTTCACGTACGTCAGGCTGACCTTGAACGCTTGCTTCCAACTGCGAGCTTTAAAAACAAGTATGGTTTAGTCGTGTTTAAAGATTTATTGGCTAATAGGTACGCTAAGTGCCATAATCCCGTGACCATTATTATTATGTATGAAAGAAATTATTCATTTAAAGTATTAAGTGTTAAAATTTTTATAATAAAAGTCATTCAACTACTTGAACTACTTTAAATATATAATTTGGTAACTTTAGTAACTGCTATCAGTAGGTACTTATATTCTCAATGAGAAAGTAACTCTGTCTAACTGTCTGTTACGCTTTTACGGCTTAACGACGGAAACAATCATGATGAAAATTAGTATGCAGATAGATAAAGACATAAGCGACTATTTATCGACATACGAGGCGGACGAAGCCGCATACGGAGGCTAGTACTAAAAAAACTTTTGAATCAGAATTGAATCAAGCAGCGTCAAAATTAAATACGTTTACAATCTTGCATTCCTATTCAATTTGCTAACTTTAAAGTTACTCTTTTGGGCTCACATAATTGTAATGTAAATTTTATTTTGCGGTACTTTCATATACTGCTGTTTATTCCCCCAAAAAGGTAAAACAAAATAATAGTACACAAAAGTTTAAATTCTAAATGTAAATTGTGGCAAAGCTTGGCTATTTTCGGATAAAAGCGATATCATAATTTCGATCCTACAAATACATTTGTTTATTTAGAGAAACATTAAAACATTCAGAGTTGCGATAAAATGAGCCTAAATATAGTTTTATTTACTTTACTCCGTTTGGGTTTCTAAATTTATCACTGAATCAAATCATTTATACGCCTACATAACAAAATTTAAGGTATATCTTTGTCAAACATTGTTTTTAGTTTTCAACAATTGTATAAAAGTGACGACTACGCACAATTGTATCAATTAAAATCAGTCAAAATTAGCAAAATTATCAACCTTACCATTACGGCATTTGACCGTAAGTTAGACAAAACATTCAACTCGCCCATTCAGCGTCTGCAAATTGTCATTCTATTGTTCAGATATGATACACTCACTATTTCTACTTGAGCGAACAAACTGGACGAGGAAACGGTACAGACGGCTACCGATCAACCCATACATTGCCAGTATAAGCCTATCGCATTGCTACTATACCACAGAAAAGCACAAAGACATAGTGCGAATGAAGTGAAAATATAATTATGTAATTTTAGGGTATTTATCTGTGGGCCTATGCAGCCTGAAATAAATAAATAAATATTTTACAACTCACACACAACGCCATCTAGTCCCAAACTAAGCAGAGCTTGTAATATGGGTACTAGAATAACTGATACTAATACATTATATACACTTTTCTTTTGTAAATACATACTTATTATACATATACAAACCCCCATGTTCATGTATACCTACAAAGATTTATGCACACAAAGATTTGTCTTAAGTGGGAATCGAACCCACGACCTCGGCGTCGCAGGCAGGTACATTACCCACTTCGCCATCCGGTCGTCAAAATGATTTATTATTATTATTATTATTGCACGGGAAGAATATACCACGTGAGACTATCTTAAACTGGAAATGTTTAGGATGATCGCTAGCCGTGTTTTTATTCTATTCCATTTGCAGAAATCTTTGCGTAAACCTTTGGCGTTTGAGGGAAAACGCTGAGGCGATGCATTACAATAATAATATATCAAGAAGTGAGGGTAGACTGAAAATCATCGCCCTCACGAATGGAGACGGCGCGCCGCTAGAACCAGTTTGCTTGCGTTAATCCAGTGGTAATGCAGTGCGTAATGGCCAGTGTAATCTGTCTGCCGAAACGTCAAGCCTAAAAGGTAAATAATGTATGATCGTGTTAATTCCCGTTAGATTTTACTTAAACGCGTAAGTTTAAAAGGTAATAATAATATAACTTATAGGCACATCAATCGCACTCTGACTCAAAGTTATAAGCCTATTATTACACGGGCGCGGTAGCAGCGGTCCAGCGCTGCCCCTCTAAGTGCACAGTCGTGTATCGGTTGCCAAATCCTCGGGGGACGCTCTATTCGGACCCCATGATTCAATGCATGTACACAGTTTTAATTTTATTTTGTGCCCGTTCCTATTCCAATTTATAGTCTTTATCGGACGTTCATTTTATACCGTATTCGGGATTTGTGGCTCTGAATACACCCGACCTATCTGTATTTTACTTTTATCTTTGTTTATGTGAATCAATACTTAATTGCGCACCGAAGTAATATTTAATTTCAGTTTTTGCTGCTAAGATTAATGACAAATGTGACGTTGATCTCGGTCAGTATAATAAATTTTATGATAAATAAAAATTATGGTTCTGTTATTTATATTAAAGGATCAACGTTCAAAATTACGGTTTTGCTGAATATATAATCAGTTTATGGAAAACATTGCAAATACATATTGTTTATTTATTTGTGACGCATTTACAAATATTATTATAAGAATTGCAGGTGTAATGGTCAAGCGATGTTGGTGCATGCAGATGGGGCAATGGATTATAAAATAACCAGAACGACGTCTTTTTCTCATCATCTAAACACATAGTGTTATAAGTATTGCGTACTAAGTTGCGTTAGTGAAATATAGTAAATTATTTCTATATCAATAAAGTGTGCATGTGTGGTGTAATGGTTTAAGCGGTCGCCTCGATTTTGGATTTGATCCCCACATGGGACAAATCTTTGTGTAATTCGCAAAGGTTTGTTCTGAGACCGGGTGTGCTTGTGTGAGTGATTGTGTATTAGGCCTTGTTATTAGGATCATTGGGTAGTGTAATTGCTCCGTGAATAATTGATGTGAAAAATCCAAATGATATTATGTTAACTATAAAGGAGCTGGATTTCTTAAAGTTTTAACTTATGATCGTGTGAGTCTCACATTAAAAACCAGGACATAACAGCTAGTAGTGTACCAAGATAATATGCTAATACAATTCCACCTACAGCATAGCACAGGAATAATAAAGTAACTCTTGTTTCTACAAAATTTTAGTACACGGTGCTAAAATTTAGCAGCATTAGGACTCATTATTCAAATTAAACTACTGTATTTTAAGTTCTAAAACATTTTACTACTTCTGAATTTCTTAACTTTTTCTTATCGCGTGATGAGAACTTATCATAATCACTATAACATAACATCACGCCTATATTACCCAGAAGGGGAGCACAGAAGAGTACAGCACCGACATTTCACCAGTAATGTTTCGGTCCCATGGGATAGGGGGTAAACCTATCGCCATACATCGGGCACCAGCTCCGGACTGCTATAAGAAATATACGATATCTGTCGAAATTATATTTTTGTTAGCAAAACATATTCATCAGCCGAATGATAGATTTATCAGAAAATGTAATCAGCCAAATAATAGATATATTTGCACTGAATATTTTAATACTCAGATAAATAAAACAATGCCAATGGCAAGCTTATCTTTGCAGATAGTTTAAAAGGTCGCAACCACAGCTTCGGCTTGCAAACGGCTTCGCCGGCTTACCTCAGCCGCGGCGGCGAGCGTTAAGACTGCTTTTGCTTTAGTTTTGGTTGCCGCTTTACCTTTCCACGCCTACACGGTCTTGATTACACTCATGGGTAGGTCAGACTGCATGGAATCATAATAACTTTTAAACTTTCACGTTTCATATTAACTGATATGATTTGAACGGGAATCAACGCGATTAATTTTTACCTTTCGGGGCTTGACGTTTCGACAAGGTTGCACTTTGTCATAGTCACAAGCAGACTGGCGCTGCTGAATCAGTCTGCTTGCGACCATGACAAAGCGCAACCTTGTCGAAACGTCAAGCACTGAAAGATTAAAATTAATTGCATGGAGTCAGTTTACAGCAATTTGTTTCTTTCTTCATCATCATCATTATTATCATAGATTGGCATTATCATGTTTAGTGTCATTGTTTTATGAATATGAGTATTAACATATCCGGTGCAGATAGATATATTTATTGACTGACCACATTTGCTGGCAAATTTATATTTGTGCGGACAAATTTGAATATATTGCAGACAGATAAAATTATCCCTATTAAAATTTGGTTTAATCGCATGACAATAACATAAATTTTCACTTTCCATGATTCATGTTGTTTTAATAACGATAAAGATAAATCCATCGTACGTTTATTTACTGGTTGAACTAGTTGTGGTCAGCTAGAGGTTCTAGCTGTGTCAATTCCCAAAGAAAAATATAATGCTTATATAATGATTTCTAAGGCTCGTACTCACGGCTTTCATGCAATCATTTGAACAGTTGCATCTATCGAACAAACCAATCAGATTTCTGAAGAAACAGCATTCTGAAGATGATTGCAACTCGCCTAGATTGTCTTATCCAGCACAGAGTTAATAATTATAATTATTATGAAACTGAATCGCTAACCGCGTATGTTTCATTATCGCAATAAACTCATTAAGTACTGAATGGATTATCATATTGCTTTTCACCAATACTCAGAGTGATTTATGAGGTAGGTTTATCAAGGTTAACGTATCACGTGGGTGGAGTCGCACCCGAAAACAATTGAAAAGACAATCGGATGGCGGAGTGGGTAGTGTACAAGACTGCGACGCTAAGGTTGCGGGTTTGATTCCCGTTTAAGACAAATCTTTGTGTGCGTGAACACAGGGTTTGTCTTAGTCTGGGTGTTTCTATGTAACAAAAAAAGTAGGTATATATGTATTAGTATCAGTTATTCTAGTACCCATAGTACAAGCTTTGCTTAGTTTGGGACTAAATGGCGTTGTGTGTAAGTTGTAAGATATTTATTTATTTATTTTATTTATTTTCCAAACGTATCTCCATGACATTTTTTACGATCGACTTTCTATTTCGAGAGCACTCGCCATCTCATAATATGCTCCCGGTTATTGGATTTACGGCGGAGTATTCCATCCGTTGTTTATGTTTTCTTATTTGAAAGCCTCATTTTGCAATTTCCTATGATTACTAAGTATGAAGTGGGCGGTGAGTACGTGAAACAATTAGCGAAGAGGTTGAATTTCGAGGTGGAAGTACCTGTAAAGACTCATGCAGATGAGTAATGGTAGATCGCAAATGTAGTATAATAACTTTCTTTTTACTGCCTCGATAGTGTAGTGGGTTGCGTATGCCTTTCACCGCGAGGTCTTGGGTTCGATTGCCGGGTCGGGAAAAGTGTTATGTGTGAATCTCGTCAGGAAATTCACAATAGCAGCACGGAGTTGGAATTATGCTCGGTGGATAGTGATAGGCCCATGGTACCTAAAACATAGCAGCTGAAATGTGGGTGTTGTACACTTCTGTCACAATCTTTTGGGTAATGTTATGTTATGTATCTATGTAAATTTTAATTACTTTAAAGTTTTAGATAAAAATAATAATAACTATAATATCTAATAATATAATAACTCTCGTTTATAAAACGAAGTCCTCCAGAAAGGTTATAGGAGATATAATTTGTCACGGTACACATACTACGGGTGGAGCTGTACAGGTACAGGGTGTGATGTTCCTTCACCACAAAGGCAAGATCCTCCGACCAGGCTCGGTGGTATTGCCTGGCGGACAGCTGTCCAACGGTAGCGTATTGGAAGTGGTATACAGGGTGGATGCGACATAGCGACATTTCTTTAAACCACATATTCTGTGCACACTCAGTATTGATTTCCAGTGGTCCAAAATCACATGACGAGAAAAATACGAGAAATATAACGTTAAACAAGTTACATGGCTCGTACAGTGTAAAGACCCCTTACTTACCTAAACAGGCCATGGATGGCAACGTCGCATGCTACCGGCATCACTAAGGACGCCGACGCACTCATATCAAATCGCGTATTCACATTTGAATTTCACATACACAGCCACGGAAAGTCACACGTTATTATCACAAACATCACTTTGAATAAAATTCAATTGCATTCCTAAATTCACAGAGTGCCCATCGGCGCGAACTACTCATTTGGTCATGAGCTCTCTATTTGCGGTCAAACGTTTTAATTTATTCGTACGCCACGAACACACAAAACACTATTATAATACTACATCTCAATTTTTTCTCTTTGCGTCGTGTCACATCACAATAAAACACTTAAATTTGATAATAAATAACAATGGCGCTTGCGCTTTCGTTTACGGACAAGGATGGGAGAACAGCCAGTGTTGCCAATTTAGCGTCTTTGTCACCAGATAGTGCAACTTTTGCCTTGCCTACAAAAAAAGTTTTAGCGACTTTTTCTAGGTTTATTCTATTCAGTCATTTATTTATTATTTTATTACATTTACTTAATTATTATAAAAAAAGGCCAATTAAAACTAAGCAAAATAAGAAAGCTCATTGTCGCCGGCGAGGATGCGGTGTTTAGCGACTTATGATATCGAATCTAACGATATGCAAATTATGGACTTGGCAGCAGTGAGTAAACCTTACTTAATGGTGTGTACAGAACGCTATAATAAGGATAGAAAATAAAGGTAGTAAATGGTAGAGCTTTTGGGAACGACTCGACGGAGAAGAGTGTCTCAGGTCGAATGTTATCAATTAATTTTAGTGCTTGGATTACTGTTATCTCGTTGATGGTAAATTTAAACCCTGAAGTTTCAGACACAAAAGCCAGCTCTGAGGTGAAAGGGTACGCAACTATGCATTGACAAAACTGCTGAATAATAATCTTCTTTTAAGTGATGGGACCAACATGATACTAATAGACAAAAAATTCCCTCTGATTTATGTTTAGTTCCAACTGTGGCCACAAGCAATGAGTAACGGCGCTGAGTCTACATGTTAGTAACGTTAGCCGGACGATTGGGGCTGTATGCTGTAGGTAGGTCTCGCCATTGACATTTATGAAAGAATTATTTCACGGCTTTGTCACTTTGTTACAAAATAAGAAACAAGATGGCACCTACCTGTGTAGTAATTTGGTAGTTATAATCTTATCATCAACCAGATAACGGGATTACTACTATTTAATGGCCCTTTATGTGAAACGGAAAAGCTTTTTGTCATGTTCGTTCACAATGGCTCTACCATTTAATACTTTCTATCTTTATTACAGCATTCTGTGGTATTTACAAAAGTTTTTTTTTTGCAGAGCTTAATTTTCATGCTATCTTAAATCGATTTAACTTTGCGGTTCGAATATACGCTTTGTTTGTAAAAATTCTATGAAAATTCAATCCTACCAACCTACCAACAGCCTAAACGGGTAACACTCAAGTACGTAACTTCCGGGCAGTTTAAATAACTTTATTTAAAGTATTGAGTTAGTTGCTTACTTGACTAATTATAACTAGAGAAGTAAATAAAAGTAGTTCATCTCACTTTAATAATGTCTCCAATTCAATATGAGTAAAAGAGACGCAAATAGTTTACGCAAATTCAAATGCATTCAAACCGCGTCACTAACGAAAGATCATTCAATTTGTTTAGTGCAAAATCGGCAATCTTACGGGAAATAGATTGTGCATTCTCGGAAATATTTTAATCTCAAAGACGCCGGCGGCGCCATCTTTTTGTTTGTTTTTGTATTCAATTTTGTGATGTGAACGGACTCAAACTTAATTTGTAATTAGTGCTAAGTTTATTATTGTGACAGGACACAGATTTTTATTGGATATTTGTTTTGTGAGTGTTTTTGAAAATGGTCGATTCGGGCCCGTCGGGTGGCCACCACGATCCCCGGACTTAACTCCTCTGGACTTTTTTTTGTGGGGATTTGTGAAAAACGAAGTGAAGAATTCTTCTATTGTGTTAATGTCTGTAGCGTATACAGACGTTAACACGATAGAAGAATTGCGAATACGTGTTATTTCGGCCTTTGATAAAGTAAATAGATTAGCTGCGAATAGTGATCTCATGACAAAATTAAAAAACAATATTGTGCGTCGCTACAATTTATGTATTGAACAAAACGGTGCACACATCGAAAATTTAAACATTTAATTGAAAATTATAATTGAAATTATACATCGTGAATTGATTGCAGTGATTTTGTGCTAAATTATGTAATTTGTGATTATTTAATACGGCCTTTTGGAAGCAATCACATGATTTTGACATAAGCTGTCAGCTGTGTGCGACGTTGCCGTTCCGCTTTGCCGGTGAGTAAAGATGTGTTTACATAAAATAATCCATTTAGTTTGTTCGAAAAAAAAATTTTCGTAATTTTTGTGTCAGCTAATTTTGGACCACTGGAAATTAATACTGGGCATGTACAGATTATCTGATTTAAAGAAATGTCGCTATGTCGCATCCACCCTGTATATATGTACACACTCTGTGAACACTTCGCTATCGCGACTCAGCGCTCTTTGACAAAATAATGTCACGTGTGTGTTACAATGTGCGGATACCGCCACAGAGCCGCTACTGACTTCTGCGCGCGGCTCCGCCCGTGTGTTATGATTGTCGATAAAAAGTAACCCATGTAAGGACATAGGCTGAGGAAAGCCTCTGAACTATATCCAAACCAATTTTCATCAAGTTTCAGTAGTTTAGCTGTAACAAACAGTCAAAACAAATTTCTAATATTATATAGTTAGGAATTGTATTTTTATTTTATCAAGAGTTGCATCACTCCGTTACGAAGACATTTAAACTTATTAATTTTTCATTATTTTGTCAGTGTTTAATATAAAAATAGATTTTATTCAAATTATGAAATACGGGAGTTACTCACGTAATGTTGGTATATTTAGTCGACCGCGGTTTCACCTATACTTTTAGGCATTTTCAAAACAGTGCGAATCGTCGCGCCTGAGTCGCAGCCAGTCTTGCACTTGCTATTTCTTAATTTGAATAATGGTACAAACTCACGTCAGTTTTAATAAAATGATTTCTAATTTAAAACCGAATGAAATGATACAGAGGCTGGGTGGTACAAGAACCTGCAACAAAATTATGTCAGTGATGTATAATACTGAATGTATATGTGTTAACAGTATATAAGATGATATATAAGATGGCGGTTTTGATCGTCAAAAGTTCTAACTAATACTATAAATGCCAAACTCTGTATGTCTATCCATCTGTTACGCTTTTACGGCTAAATAACTAATTCTTAATTGATGACAATTTTTAATAATATAGTTCAAAACTTGAGGAAGGACAAAGGCGCACATAGGAAGCTAGTACAATATAATTCAAACAGTCCAGTACACAAATACTATTTTGTGATTTAGTAGTTTTCACTAACATTTAACACAGATATAATGCCTTTACTAAAACAGCCAGCCTGAGCGCATTAATAATGTTAGTCTATGTGAGGCTTCAAAATGTAAAGTATCATGTTTTGGATGTTCCATTTTCCACAAATTTGGTAAAGAAACAATAGCATTGTGTTGTGTGAGCTTTTGTCATTGTGAGGAGAGGCTATTGGTGGAAGTGGCAGTTATGTCGGCAGTTCGTGCAGTGACTAGCAAAATGCATTGTGCATGACGTTTTTACTGTACTTTTTTACTTTAATAAAATTTCGTGCGACTGGTTTTGGTATTCTGAAATGTTCTGGGTCAAATTAAAAGGCGTTATATGCTTTTATTGTGACGGTGTATATTTTGGACGTACGATGAGAATGTTATTATGTTTTGGGCTCAAGTTATTGAAATTCAATAGTTTTAATTTTTTTTAAGTCTTGTTTAGATTAATATACTACAGCATTTAAATAATATTAACTCAATATTCAATTACGTCATATTGCGGGTTTCCTTTGATGAGGGTGGGCAATATCCAATTACTTTTCGGATATATACGTTCTTCATAACAAACGTGCAAAGTCTCTAGTAAAGTAAAAAAGAGTAGAGTGAGTAAAAAAAGTAGAAGCAACTAGTGTCCCACAGAAACTGCGATGAAACTGCAAATACTCAACTCATTTTAATTTATAAACAACTATAATATTGTTCGCTTTGCTTACACAAAACATTAGCTTCATTAAAACTCCTTTGTGCCATCTAAAGACACTTTGTATATTTTCTACTTTCTTCGCTAACAAGCCAGATATTTTATTTTAATTTTATCAAGCTATCGTTTGTTCAGTCTCTTTGCATTCAACTAACAACTAGGGATGGCTTCTATTACCGTTTTTAAAAGGCAAGCGCTGTAAGGTGAACTCTGTCATAAGAAACGGTAAAGACTAAGACATTTATAAACAAGTGCTAGCGGAAAATGAAGCAAAGATGGAAGAAAATACAGTACTTTTAAACAAAAACCACAACGAAATTCAAACTGTAACTGTTGAAAGTTGGAATACAGTTCCATGCAACGGTACGTCCATTAAACGTTTGAAACTGCTATAGACTTTTATGATGCCTTCGCTACGTCATTCTCGATGGGAGCCGTATATTTAGCAACTTTGTAAAGTTATTGCTTAACGAGATGCGAGATATTATAGATACTTTGCAATGCTTCTTTCATCCTTTGAATAAATTTAACGTTAAACCAGCATATCCGGCAATAAATATTGCTTTGTATATTCAAAATATTAAATCGTATTTATGACTGTCTTGTGACGTAGTTAAGAATAATTACGGACTTACAATTTCACCGGGGTAAAGCAATTTTCACTTAGTAATTAAATTAAATTTTATTTGAATATAAATCAAAGGACAGAAATTGTTTTATAGATATTAACGCCGAGCCGGCAGCAAGACGTAACTTTGAATTAAGACCAAGTTTTAATTGACCAAAGTTAAACCTATAGAATAAGTTCAAGTTGAATAAAAATAGTAATTGTTTCAGGGAAATCGAGTGTCGTCTTTTGCTTGTTAAATGTTTGAATGTGAAAGTTTTTGTTTTAAGGTTAATTAGGTACATAACAACATTTTAAGTTCTAAATGGATTAGTCGTACGTTTGAATTCAAAATATTGCAAGCATAAAAGGTTTTCGGTAAAAATAAAACGGTTTTTTATACCGTTTGAAAACATATTTGATAGAATCAATGCTACACCGAAAACTGCTTGGTAGCCAACAATAGGTCAAGTTTATCAAAACACACCACTGTCTTATAATAACAAACTAAAAATGACTAATAAATTATGCTTAAAAATTTGCTAATAGTAGGTACTCAATATATCAGATCAGCTGCCTTTAAAATAAGTACAGACGTGTACATTAAGTTATATCCACCACGGCGGAGGGTCAGCAAATACGTGAAACATTTACAAACACGGTTTCGCGCGGGTTAAGTAAGTAATACGTAGATGGCTATCGGGCGATATCCCGATATAGATTGTTTATCAGTACGCATATTTGGTGTACTTTTTTGTAATTCTAACACGTCGAGGCGTAGCGTGTTTCTGCTTTGTACAGCCCCTGTTATTTGAATATGTATGAGGCGCGGTCGCGCTCAGTTCGTGCCACCCGCTTGTATAAAAATGTGATGTCCCGATAAATTGTCAAAAGGGTTGATCGGCAATGGAAAATGGCTGCCGAAAATATGTCCACAGAATAATATAAAATGCTGCAGGCTACACTCTCTGCCATCAAAGATTGTTTATTTATAAGCTGTCGTCTGAACCGGGCTACGTGTGTGCCGCGTACATTCGTGGAATAAAGGTTTTATACTAAAATATTCTGGTTGAGTTTTAAATCGCGTGATTTACTGTCATGTTTATCTATTGTTAAAGCGAAATATTCCAGCGCAGTATTCGTATCGCACAAAAAAAAACAATGTCTATTTGTCTGAAAAACAATGTAACTGTCTATTTTGGAAGATAACATTAAGTTACTAGTTACCTATATTTTAATAAGACAAGCACTAAAGGGAGCCACTCAATCGAAGGTTATATTTTTTAACATAGTAGATTTATATATACCTAATTAGGTTCTATCGACTACAAAGTAAAATAGGTCTTGAACAAGTAAATTAGCGTAATTTTGTATCAAATTTATGCTCGTCCATCTAAACAAAGGGAGCATTACTGTGATCCATGGTCTGGAAGGCACTGATTTTCCGCTTAAATTACGCCTGGGAAGCTAAGTAATAAGCGGGCAGAATTGGATAAGTCTGAGCACTTTAAAGCAAAGATGGGTTACAAAGTTAAAAGTCATGTTACTTAAAAGG
Organism: Hypena proboscidalis; assembly: GCA_905147285.1. Taxonomy (NCBI): domain Eukaryota; kingdom Metazoa; phylum Arthropoda; class Insecta; order Lepidoptera; family Erebidae; genus Hypena; species Hypena proboscidalis. The sequence goes on from LR990132.1 coordinate 9,583,054, forward strand.
GGTTCCTCGGGGTCGAAAAGCTCAAAGGAGGGTAAAAGAGGATTGCCTCCTCGCACCTGTCGCCGGCGTGATATACCTCCGTGCAATATAATATATTATTTCTTGCTGAGTTCCACACGTTTATCCTCTTCCAGGGAAAGTATTCGTCAATAACTCTACGCAAGACGAAACATGTATTGTATTCTTTTCCTGTGATGGTGCTAATAAATATTCATGTTGGGTGCGTATTCATTTGTATGAATTAATCATTATTGCTTTTTATTCACGAATAATTTTTGCCGGGTCTGTGATTAATGAATGAATATAAATAATATTTTAATTGCGAATCATCTGAATTACAATTTGTTAAAATACATATTTATTTACTGTTTTTAATATTTATTTTACTACTTTTAGCTTGATTTATAGTAGCATGGGATATAAGTAATAAATTCTATAATTGTTTAATAAGTATATTTGTTAATAATAAATATAATTTTATAGGCAGTAAATTAACAAATTACGTGAATCCTTTTTCTTTACAGTGTTTATATTGTGCTTGTTAGCACTACAAACAGCTTTTAGACAAAGTCGCGGCGCATAGTTAGTGTTAGATTAATATCGAAATGCCATCTGCTGTTTGCAGGAGCTGGATGCATTGCATTGCATTTATATTGCACCTTCAAATGTTGCAATCGAAATGCAGTTCAAAATTGATCTCTATAACTAGAACCATGTAGTTCATATTTAACTGCAGCTTTTGGATTCAAATAAGTTCGGAAGAGACTGCTTTGAGGTCTCAAATTTGACTGGCATCTTTCGCTTCATGGCTGGTCAGGAATGTTTCTGATTCAGTTTATGTGTACAAGATTCAGAAGCCTGGCTTTCTAAGATGGGATAGGCTAACTCAAATCACATGGGACCAAAACCATAACTGCTGAAGTGTGGGTGTTATTACATCTCTGCCATATCCTTCTTCTCGTTATCTTATCAATGGTTTATTCGAATCGCAGGTGTACAGTCAGTAAAAGTAGTATCTACACATAAAAATAAATCAAAGTCATTTAACATAACCGTAATAATTTCTTAGTTATGTTTTAAAATTAATAGTGTTCGGCGACTTTTGTTGCTTACTGAAAATTTATACCTCATGTGTACCGCACCCACTTTCAGCTATATTCGCAGGCTTCACCAATAAAGTTGCGATAAAATACTATTTAATACAGTATATAATGGTCTTTTGAATGGAAGAGCAAACCATTTGAGAGATATTTTCATCTCGTGACCAAATCGAATTTTCGTTTGTCGTTTAGATAAAACTTCTCTTATAATATAATACTTTTCTTAAATGCAAGTAGAATTTTTTTTTGTGTTGTAAAGGCACATAAGAGAATCTCAAAGAGCGCATAACTCTGGATTTGAAAATCGGAACAAACAGAATACAATCAAAAATACAATCTGCCTGTCTTCATATCAGCTGATCGAAAATTATTTTATTTCTATTTTATAAAATAACTCTATGTCTAAGAGACTCAAATACACCATAATTGAATAAAATACAACAATATTTAAACAGAACAAAAGCAAGAACTTTAATTTATGTACACAGCATATTGGGTAACAAAGTCACGAACAAACAAAGTTTGAAATTCGTAATATTAGCATGAACAACTAAACATTCCTTTGGAACACTCTCTGCGCAGCTGGCACATACGATCTCCAACGAGTATATACCGAGAGGATGTCAACTCACAAACGAAACTTTTAACAATTCCAATCACTAATATTATTAAAACCGATGTGAGGTGAAGACATTATTATTGAGAATACGGGTTACTCACGTTATTTTAGCCGGGATATACCGACTAGTTTCGAATCTAGTACGTAGATTCATCAACTGGGCGTTTAATCGCGTCGCGCGACGGTGACGACACGCGATTAATCGCCCAGGCTAAACTAACGTGAGTAACCCGTATTCTCAATAATAATTCCAATCACGTAGTACAAATGAAATACGCAAACAAACAATTAATTACAATAAACTAAAGCCACGTCCAGGAAAACGTTCGAGTAATAAAATCAAGGTTTAATCACGTAATGACCCTGTAATTACAGAAACAGAAGGCGCAAAATTGTGGTCCCTTAAGGTGCTTTCAAAAAAGTACTAATGAGGTTGGTTTTTCTCCCTATTTAATTAATTGTCTCACCGTAAAGTCTCGGGTTCGATTCACGAGTCGGGCAAATTGTTATTTGTGAACTTTCCTTCAGGAAATTCACAATAGCAGTACGTAGTTGGAGTTGTGCCCGGTATATGGCGATAGAGTCACTCTCTATATCTTTGCCCAAACATATCAGGTGAAATGTGTGTTTTACACCTCTGCCACACCCTCCTGAGTAATATAGGCGTGATGTCATGTTTTTATGTTTTCTATTAATTATTAATTTGGCTGTATTACCACAACGATTCTATAATGCTTTTCCAAATTTAGAAAAACAATAGCATTCGTAGGTCGCTAGTCATAAATTTAATGACGTGATGTGTTTTACGCCTACCCGCAAAATATTAAAAAATATTTATCAGTTGTCAAGGCTACCATTAAATCACAATTAGCGCGGTTTATTCTCGGGCGGCAATTTTCTCATTTTCCTCGCAAAATAATTTTAGTAAATTGTCGTAAACATTTTTGTCTCTTGTGCGAAATATTTCATTTTTATGTCCACGCCTTAGTCATCTGCATACTATTGTGCCTTTAAATGCAAATTTTAGTAAATATTTTTTTTTAAATTATAATCACAATTCATAGCTTGGATTCATATGAAATAAATTAAGATTAGAAGTTTCGGAAGTCAGTCTAATCGTAGTACATTAAAATTTTTCATCCAGGGCTTTCTGGGCCATCTTTTGGTATCCACTTGGTGATTATTCTCGGCTATCTTTCTGGGTGCATTCTGGTTACTCATATAATTGTTGCAAATAATTAAAACCCACAAAATGTGCAAAATGTATTATGGTATATACATTTTTGTGTAAAATAGAAAGATAAGAAGCGTAAATAATGCATTGTAAACTTGGATCTATTATCTAATTACATTTAACAAAAACAATAATTAACAAAAAACATATTTTGAGACGTTTAAATGATCAAAAGTTTCTAATAAAAATATCTTAGCCTGAAGAAAAAACGAGCAATATATTTTATTTTTAAGGTCAAGCGGATCCGCCGCGGAGGGCCATTAAATCACAATTAGGAATAATGCGGGTAGATGCGTGAGAGCGACTGAGGGCTTAGTGGCCGCGAGCCCTGCCATAGGCCTTTGTCGGACTTACGCGCTTCTTTTAATACTTATTTTTCACGCCTCTTGTTGCCATTCGTTACCGTCATATTAAATAACTTCCATCTCAAGAACCTTAATTTGTCTACTAGAACTGATGTGTTAATAGACAAATTTGGGTTTATTTGTAGTTGGTATGACGTTGGTTGGTTGGTTAAATTTTGGATATGTTTAGATCACAGCGAATAGAAGATGGTTGTCGTTATCTCGGCAAATGTAGGTAATGTAGCAGACAATAAGATAGACGTCTGAGGTAACGACGATCTTCGTTCAAAGCCACATGGTTATCGAGAAAACGACGCCGCTTCGACTGGCTCGTCCCAATAGTAGATCCTAATGGTCAGCCCAACAATATTAGAGGTCGTAAGAACCGATGTGAGAAAACCATCCGGGACATCGGACAAGGTGAAATAGTGAAAAATTACAAAACGAAACTCAGCTATGCTGAGTGTATGACAAAGTTAAAGCCGAGATTCTTATTGGCTTATTACGGTAAAAAATGACAATAAAATAGAGTTATTTTCGATGATCGTGAGTCGAGATATAAATAAATAAAATAAATATCTCACAACTTACACACAGAGCCATCTAGTCCCAAACTAAGCAAAGCTTGTACTATGGGTATTAGAATAACTGATACTTTTACAAATATACTTTTTCTTTTGTAAATACATACTTATTATACATCAATGAAATGTTTGAAAGCTAGACAAGGAGGTCGTGCATAAGTAATTAATAATTCATATTGAATCTTATACGAATTTTATCAAAGAAATACTAAAGCAATTTGTTCTTTTTTAAATTATTTTCATAAAAGTATGAGCCTATTCAAGCAATTCCCTTTAGATGTGCTTTTCAAATTTGTGAAAAATGAGCAACATAAAAAAGTCTTTCAAGGTTTTTTGTATACAACAAAAAATCTGCTTTGACATAAAACAATGATTGATTCCTCCCCAATGCCTAATGAGAGTGGACGTGAAGCTGAATTAAATTTCCGGCACTCGGGGACTCTTTTGTTCTTTACAATCTTGTTAAATGGAAAATACTTTACAAATACCGTTGATTCACCGCGAAAATCTATTTATCCCTAAATATCTGAGATTCAGGATTGTCTTATTAACGAGAAAAATGAGACAACGATTGTCCGGGGGAAGAACGCCCACAATTTAACAGCCACAATGCCTTAAAATAATGAGCGGGAAAAGCGAAGTTTCTTACGGAGCCCTCAGAGGGTTTTCTCAATTGATAGATCGATATAAAGAGCAAAATCACACTTATACAGATTATATCATATTCATTAGATTCTGTTTTACCTTTTATATATAAAATGTTTTTTCGTACAAGAATTCTTCTTTGGCGACTCAATTGAAAATTTTCTTCTGACCGTCAAACATTGTTGTTATAAAATGCCTAACGATTCTAATATTGACAAAAAGGTTTCAAGTTATTTTGGGAAATAATGTTTCTTTTAAATGCGTAAAAGATTATTTAATTTAAACATACTGTCCAAATTAAGAATTAATAGTGTTTTTGTAAAATGGCTTGGAAGTGAATGAAAATAGATTAGTGAAAGAGATATACAGCTGGAAGTACTGGAAGAGATCGTCCTCGAAAGACATAGCAATGATGGGACCAGATAAGTAGTGGCGTCCTTCAGATAGTACCTACTTAGTACACGAAACCGACTAGATGTATGAATGTTGAGGAAGCGAAAGAAGTAGGTATGTAATGAGCTTAGCACATGGCGTTACATTGCCTCTGCCTACAGTTTTGATAAAGGCGTATTTATGTATGTATTACATAAAATAAATGCAAAAAAAAGATCACACATTTTTAATTTAGCCGCACACTACTTTTGTTGAAGCGCAGTGGTGAGTTACTCGAAATATCGGTTTTCTCTTCATTGGTTTGAAACGCAATTGCAAGGATTTTCTACCAAAATTGTTAGAATCGCTAAATAAATCTACGGAAATATATTTTGCAAAAGTGTAAATAATGTTCTTCCATTTTTTAAATATTTGTGTTTTCTCTTACTTCGTGTGCCTTGTCCTTATTCAGTATATTGGCATTTGTTACGTCAATAAAACTAAATTTTAGAATTGTTGGCGACATTTGTATTATTGATTCCTAACCATAGAAATATATACTATAGAAATGGCTTGTCCGAACACATTGCCCTTCAAATTTGACATTATGAATAGCAGGATCAGTAACGCCATCTGCATTGAACTACCATGTAAATGACTTTGCATTCACGCGATGTGAACCTTGTAAGGGCGTGATGAAATTTCGTTAGCATTTTTTTTGCCGAAGGTACAATAAAATTGTGATTCTTTCAATAGTGTAAAATATTTATTATTACAAAATTAAAAATACTCCTATTATAGTTATATTATTAAAAGAACAGTACATCACGGGAATTCTAAAAGTAGGTCATATTTTGTTTAAGGAATAAAATAAAATGTTTGTTTCGAGAAATATTTTTTTACTAGCTTCTGGTCGTAGCTCCGCCCACGTGGTATGTTTATAAATGACTAGCTGACCCGGCGAACTTCGTACCGCCTTAGCGTAAATTTGATGCACTACTTTATTTTGTATAAAAAGTAGCCTATAATATATGTTAATCCAAGCTATAAGCTACATGTGTGCAAAATTTAATCAAAATCGATTCGGTAGTTTTTGCGTGAAAGAGTAACAAACATCCATACATCCATTCTTACAAACTTTCACATTTATAATATTAGTAAGGATTTAAGTACAAATGTAATTTGTACTTAAATCATTTGGTGAACATTTTCTATAATCCGTGAAAGGCCAAAAGATCATTGAACTTTTGTTACAAGCTTTTATTTAGTTTTTTCAATTCATCAACTTTAACAAAATTATAGACTATTCTTGACTATTAAAATTAGGTACTCACTTAAAAAAATTAAGTGTTTAGCTACTTTTGTTGCTGACTGTACATATATTATCTCTAGCGTTATAACAAGTTTACGCAATAACAGTACATTGCACAATGATATGACAATTCATAACAAATACTTTTTTAAATTACCAAAAATATTCTCTTGAACGCCCGCGGCATAGTTCAACTAAGCGCAGTTGCGCAGTTCCAAAGTCATGTCACGCGTATATTCACGATTAAGGAATATGGCGTCGGAACGAAAAATTTTAGCAAATAAAATTGATAAAATAATGTAAAGAGGTGGATATAATATGATATTTGTGACTTACCGGTGATATGTAATACCATAATCTTTTTTGTTGTGTCTAATTTGGTAGTTCGTACAACTTTTCAGTGCACAATTAGGCATTTTGTCGTGTTTGACCGCTCACGGAGGCAGCCAACCACAGTCAATTTCACTACGCGCTTTTTGTAGTCTCATTGACTCCAAAAAGGTTCAGTTCATTTATCGCGCGTTAGCCGTGTCCTTACTTTATACGTCAATGTTCCTAACAAATTTTATTTGATTTCTGACAATGGGTATTGTAACTTTTATATCATTAAGTCTTTCTTTTATTATAATCACATTATATCTCAAACACTAAAAAGCATGTTTGCTTTGGCCTATTATGTCCCACTATGTGTATGTAGGTAAATCAACAAATGTATGAAATAATTTTGACAAAATGGCTGCGAATAAACATGCATTTTAGTGTTTTAGATATGATATGTCTTTAAAATAATATTAAAGTCAAAACCCGATAACGGAAGGACTGAAGATAGGATATTTTGATTTAATGTAAAATATAAATAAATGTCATATAACAAACACACAACGCCATCTAGTTCCAAATTAGGCAGAGCTTGTACTATAGGTACTGAAATAACTGATACTAAATAAATAAATAGTTTTCTTTTGTAAAAACATATTTATTATACATTTCATTTTAGATTAATTGTTTTCTCTTGATAGTATCACTCGCTGCATGCCTTCGAGTTGCATTAATGTACTCCCGAAAGGTGCAACATGTAAAATTATGGATATCACTTTTAAAATGGAACACAAGGTAGAACAGACAGGTCAATCAATAAATCAGTCACAGACGTGCCATTAAGTACAGAGCAATCGAACATTGTTTGAATGCAGTGCAGTGAGCGCTGCCGGAAATGAAGTACTATTCATTGTTGGACTACTTGTTATAACGTGCTACAATACATTGAATACAATACAAGATTCTTGCTCAAAGAGGTTCTGTATAAGACCCGTATGTCTACCAATATTATAAATTTAAAAATTTTGCTTTTTAGAACGCGCTAATCTCAGAAACTACTATCTCGAATTGAAAAACTCGTTTTGTGTTGGGTAGCTCATTTATTTAGAAAGGCTTCCGTCTAACTAACATTACGCTAAAATTTCTAGGAGTGGAGCAGTAATGAAATATGTTGCGAAAATGGGGCATATTTTTTCGTGGCTCGCTGCAAGCCCACGAATTGCGTAATATTATCTCAAAAGGTGCAATGTGCAAAATGAACGATGCATCACTTTTAAAGGGAAACACAAGGTACAGCAGACAGCCAACAATCAATAAATCTTGGTTCAAAAGAGGTTTTACATATTACTATTTTTAAAATTAATGCAAAATTTCAACACTTCCTGATAATTTTCAGATCGTTACTTGTTGGTTAATGTTTTAAATTTCTATACAAATTTAACATTTCTTCCGTCAAAAAAGTTCCGAATAGGCTTTCAGGTACTTATCCAGAGCTGGTAAAACTAAAGAAGATTATATAAAATGAAATGATGAAGATGTGAAGAATGTGAAGAAACTATTGTATGTAATTATTGCTTATAAATTTTGTCAGGGTACTATCAGGTAAGTTTACGCATGCTCACATACAATGGTGATAATTCTTTCTTAGCCCGGTGTATAATGCTAAAGTGAGCCAGTGGTATCTTTTTTAATGGTACATAACCACACGAAGTGTTGTGATATAATGAGACCAACCTCACGAAGTGTTGTGGTTTTAGATGTTCCGTACGCTAGAACCTCACACGGTAAAAACAGATTCATAACACGGGCGTGTAGCTGTTACAATAATAAATTTAACGATATTGATATTTTTCATGAAAAATTAAATAAGTTTATTTTACAACTATTTTCTAATGCGGAATAACTCTAAAAAAATATTTAGGTTACTTTTATTATATTTAATGTTCTATTAAATGTGTTAAATCTTATATAAGATATATATTATGCGAATATAAATACAAATATTATATTTATTCATATATTATCTTCTTAAATTATTAAAATTGTAATATTTATTATTTATCTGTGCGATTAATTAAGCCGTCGAGTGTAATTTTATTATTAGAAACTTTGTTGGTGACAGTGTTAATTATGTATGTGTTGGTAATTGTTCTTAATTATAATACTGTTTGTTTCTTGTACCACAATAAATAAATAAGTATACGACTAAACAAGACAAGTGTATTGAATTTTTTTTTTGTTCCACTTTTTGGTATTACTATATCTTCAAGCTCTTTCAATAACCTTCCTTTAATTTTTGGGTATCCCATATTAGGCGGTTGATTTTATCAGAAAACTTTAAGCTCACAACAAACGACGACGGTACACTGACATATACCTTTACAAAACGTAGTGATCCATCATTCCGTAAATGATGCAGAAACAGCATCCGTATCCAATGCTTAGTGTTGCGAGCTTGCTTTATGTGCTGGATTTTTTCCTATTTCATGTTCATTGTACATATCGTATGTTTTATATTGTAGAACAAACAAAGAGAAATATCGATATCAAGATAGTTTTCAGTGAACGCATATAGAAACAAATGTCGCCGCAAAACGGATAATTTTTTTAAATGTCGTAATAAATTTGAATCAAGTAAGTCTTCATTAATTTTATCTATTTATTTAGAAACTTTACTTAACTTTAACTTTATATAAAATACAAATTTTGTATGTGTCGTAGGCCGATTGTTGGTTTAGGTCGATCGCGGTCGGCCTGGGCGCATCTTCTGAATAACGTTATAATTTAATATCGGCTACATTCTACATATTTGTTATCTCTCTGATGATTTTATAAAATTATATCTAACATAAATTTATAATAATAATAATAAATAAATATTCTTTATTAAGTTTATATTTTGTTTGCTATTTTCAATATGATAAAGCCATTTTACTTGTGGCAGTCTCCATCACGGCTATACGTCATAATGATTGACAGAATTGCAATATTGTTCAGTACAGTAGCACTTTTTCAAATTGAACAATGCATCATGATTGATTTGTGAATTATTAAGCTCCATGTGAGTTTTGAACTATTATAATCATGTGAATTTGATCATTAAGCCACTGTTACAAATAATAAATATAAGAGAAGTCAACGGACTTACTGGTGGTAGTGCTCTTGTGAATGAGCTCGAGGGCGGCAGCACCACCGTCTCACCTTTAACCTGCCGCCAAATAGTAGTGCTTCCATTACTGTGTTCCGGTTTGGTGGTGAGATCAGGCCCTGAAATTACTGGCACATGAGGCATAACACCGTAGTCCTCAGCTGCAGCGACGCATCTATAATCTGCTTTTGTGGATTGTTGATGTCCGTGGGCTGTCTGTACTCCACTTACCATCAGGTGGACTACACGTTAGTTTGCTGTGGGCGTAGTATAAAAAAAAGGAAGGTAAATAAAATAAATTTATTATTAATAGAAATATCTGCAGCAGCCTTTGAAAATCAATAGAAATAAATAAAGTGGAAGTGTCTGTTTTTAATGTCAAAATAACTATGTTTTTTCAAGCTGGTATAATTGTTTGCACGATACCATTGCCTAAAATGCAGTTTTTTTTAAATTTTTGCCTGTCTGTATGTATGTCGCGAGCGGAGGAACAAGGGTGAACGCGGGTCAAAGCGCGTGAGCAGCTAACACTTAATACAACGAATTCCACGCGGTCAAAGCCGCGGGCTGCCAGAGAGAAGAAGAAGACGAGAAGGGTAACACTTACACATATTATTTTATTATCAACCCGAGGAGAGTTGGAAATTTGACGACCGGATGGCGGAGTGGGTAGAGTACCAGCCTGCGACGCCGAGGTCATGGGTTCGATTTCCACTTGAGACAAATCGTTGTGTGCATGATTATGGGAGTTTGTCTTAGTCTGGGTATTTCTATGTATAATAAGTATGTATTTACAAAAGAAAAGTATATATTATTATGTATTAGTATCAGTTATTCTAGTATCCATAGTACAAGCTCTGCTTAGTTTGGTACTAGATGGCGTTGTGTGTGAGTTGTGAGATATTTATTTATTTATTTATCTCTACTTGTAAACGACCTGTCTTTAACCTCTTTGATTGCTACAGACTAATTACAAAATAATCTCTCCTGATATCTTTATAATTGAAGAATAGTGATGTTGCACATTAATGAGGCAACTTTACTGACAATCTATACTGATTTTAAAGTCATCTAAAATTTCGATAGTTAATTTTTTTTTCATGAATCGTCAAGGAAGCACACTTACCTCCCTACTCTGCAAATAAGAAAAAATAAGAAAATAACACAAAATCTGATCAATATGATAAAACCAGTATTACTACAAATGGTTTCGTACTTAAACTCGATCTATCAATCACCATCTCCGAGAAACCCTTAGAGGGTTTCGTAAGAAAGTTTGCCTGCCCCCGCTCATTATTTCCAGGCATTGTGGTTGTTAATTTGTGTTAAATTATGGGTGTTCCCCCGGTCAATCGGTGTCCCTTTTTTCCTCGTTAATAAGACAAAAGCCCGAATCTCAGATATTAAGGGATAATAAGATTTTCACGGTGAATCTACGGTATTTGTTAAGTATTTCACGTTAAATGAGATTATAAAGAACAAAAGTGTCCCTGAGTGCCGGCGATTTAATAAAGCTCAAAGTCTCATCAGGCATTGTAGAGAAATGTATATTGTTCTATTTTTGAAGTGATTTTTTTCGTGTACAAAAATCATATTTGTAGACACTTTTATTATATTGTTCATTAGCCACAAGTTATAGAAACCATTTTTCAATAAATGCTTGAAAAATTAATCTATAACTGAATAAATTGTGTCAGTACTTTTTCAGATAAGATTGTTAGTGGATTGTAGATGAGTGAGTACTTTTGTTCGACCTCACTGTCTAAGTACCGCCAAAGTTTTCGTTGCAAACACTTTCATTTATCTCGTCGGCAATAACTCTAGTTTTTAGATAACTCCGTATCTATTGATTTAGTGCCTGTTCTCAGTAATTTTTCGATCGTAATAAGCCCTTAAGTATCTCGGCTTGAATTTTATCTACCACTATTGCAACATAGCTGAATTTCGTTTTCGTTTTTTTACGATTTCACTTTGTCCTATGTCCCGGGTAGTCTTTTCGCTTTGATTCTTACCAAAGAGATTGCAGGTATGAAATCTCTTATAAGTATTGTTTGGCCAACCCGTGAGATACAATAAATACTATATACTGACTGATGATACAGCATCAATTCGTTTTCCCCATAACCCATAACGCCAGGGCTTTTAACCAATATGGTCATTAGCTCAATTTTCTAGATAACCCTATGGCTTCAAGCAATATGGTCATAATACCTTAGATATACAATCTAGTTATCTGCTAAATCACACTGCCCGAGTTAGCAAACGTTATCTTCTTTTTGATTTAAACATGTTTCAAATCTAAAAATAATAAAGTTTCATCTAAAAATAAGATAGAAAAAACTGCGATTGAAGGCGTGAAAAATAAGTATTAAAAGAAGCGCGTAAGTCCGACAAAGGCCTATGGCAGGGCTCGCGGCCACTAAGCCCTCAGTCGCTCTCACGCATCTACCCGCATTACTTCTAATTGTGATTTAATGGCCCTCTGCGGCGGATCTGTTTGACCTTAAAAATAAAATATATCGCACGATTTTCTTTATGCCAAGAAGTTCTAACTATAAATTGTCTGATCATAGACGTCTCCGGTCGTAACATTATGTTTGACTCGTTTTTGCCGACAAGTAACTTAGTAAGTGTATTATAATTCTCTTGGCTTCTTTTTTGCCATTTAATGATGTTAATAGAACCTAAATTTTGGTGTAGAAAAGTTTAAAATCTTTATATTTTTCATTTCAAGATTTTGCTTTAATTTTCTTTGAACACCATTAGCTAAGTGATCTATTTAATTGGATATTTTTTTGCCAAAGAATAATACTGGTTTCAATCACATGTATAAATTGTAGTTTTCTTTAAAGTTATTAAAATGTAAAACAATAGTATACTTATTTTCTTTTGTTTTTATTTTATTTAAAAAAACGACGCCCGCACTAGGAATAACTGTTCACGAACATACATTTCATTTCATTCTGATTCTGATTAAATTTATTTACCTTTCGGTGCTACGCAATGCGAAAGTTTAAAAGTTATCATATTTAATTATAACACACATAACCTAACTATAATACATATACATATATTACATAATATATTACATATTACATATTATATTATGGTAGTTACAATAGTTGTGTATTTATGTTAATTAAAACCACTAATTTTTATTACATTTATTAGCAAGTTCTTTGACAATGTTGACTTTTGAGAACTGTTGACAGATCCATATATTACAAATAACTGATAGTTGACAGACGCTACCACTCATATGGGACCACACTTTTTTGCCTTTTGTTTCTTAAATTACAAAGTCGGGACGTGATTAAAATCTTGATTTTATTTCTCTCACGTTTTCGTCATGGTTTTTGGTTAAATATAATTAATTGTTTGTTTACGTATTTCTTTTTTTTAAGCTAAGATAGCCAAGTGGGAGACCGTAGGACTGCGAAGTCAAATGTCTCGGGTCTCGAACCCACGGCACACTAAATAAATCTTTAAATTCATCTTTTCGAAGATATTTATTTGCGTATTTATAACGATGAAGGAAAACATCGTGAGGAAACCTGCATGCCTGAGAGTGCCAAAAAGTACTCGAAAGAATGTATAGCCTAAGCTAATCCGCACTTGGCCAGCGTGGTGGACTATGGCCTGACCCTTCTCCTCATGAGAAGAGGCCCGAGCCCAGCAGTGGGACAGGTATAAGATACAGGGGTGCTGCATTTCATTTTTGATTGAAATTGTAAAAAGTTTCGTTGGTCAGATGACATTCTCTCGGTATATACTCGTTAGAGATAGTATTCGCAGCTGCGCAGTGAGCGTTTCCAAAGGCGTGCTGTTCATGCTAATATCACGAATTTCAAAGCTAGTTTGTTTGTGAATTTGTTACCCAATATGATGTATAACCGATTATCAAAATGTATCTGAGTTTTGTTTATGAATTGATAAAAGTTTTTGCATAAATTGAGATTTAAATCAGATTTAGTTTTTTGTCGTTCAACTCTTGTATTATGTTTGATAGTGAGTTCTTCGCAGATGGTAAAGTGTCTCGTCTAATATATGATTTCACCAGTAGCCCTTTGACAGCGCGGCAATCCTTTTTTGAATGCAATACTGTACTTGTTAAGATAACAAGGCGGCGCTAATACCTTACTAAATTAAATACAACGCATCTTATTATTTCCCGCAAAGCTAAGTACAAGTTATTTCTTAAACCTATGTTTGCAGGATTGTTATTACTAAAGTTGATGCCATAGTGCCTAAAAATTTATTTGGGTATGTCGAGCCATTCTGTATATTAACATAGGTCTAATCAGCTCTTGCTTAAAGGTTTAAGTCTTTTAAGCAAGAGCTTATCATACCTTTTGTTACCAGATTTTATATCATATTCAAATGATCTTTTGTTTTATTTTACAAAAGATAACCCAAAAACTATTTCCCTTTTACAAAACGAACTATTATTATATAAAGTATATTATACAATTGAATCTCTCAGACAAAAGGCTATTTTATGAAATAGCCTGATACAAGAATTTTCAATCTATTTCTATGAGGACAGGAACATTTCTTTGTTTGTACCGATTGTCAGAGCCAGAGTTATGCGCTCTTTGAGATTCTCTTATATGCCTTTACATCAGCATATCTATGTACCACAAAGGAATTTTCCGCTTGCATCTTAGAAATATCTCGACAAACGAAAATTCGATTTGGGCACGAGATAAAAAGATCTCTCAACGTATTCCCATTTGAATGGATGAGCAAACCATTACTGTATTAAAAAGTATTGCGAACGCAACATTATTGGTGAAGCCTGTGAGTACGGCTGTAAGTGGGTCTACACATGCGACATACGACTGAAATTCAGTAAGCTTTTGTACGACACGCGCGTAGCGTATTTTTATACGTGTGTGCCTTGCATTATTTATTTTTGCGTGAGTTTTAGCACTAAGTTTAATAGTGACCCTATGTTGGTACATGCTACATCTATTTTTAATTATGTTGTTTTCTAACTATCGCTTATTTCTCGTTATTAAATGTTTCTATAACCTTTCTATCGAAACTTGAATATATGAAATTTGTAAAACATAAACGTATTCAATCTCAAACTCACACGTATCAAATATAAAAATATGCTTTTTATTTTAAAACAGAACCATCCCCAAAAGCACATCTCAAAGCAATAAATAACTCATACATATAATTAGCTGAGCGCGGGTAGTTTTCACATGATATGTGGACGCGCCGTTTTGAAGGAAGAATTCAATTACGATAACGTTATGTTTCGCATGAAAGTGTCGCATTTATGGTAAAATATTAATGTATTTCAATTTGGGGCTGCTACAGACCTCCATAAATATCTGCTGCGGGACCTAGCGGCACGCGTAAATACTTCGCCTTAAATTGAATGTTATTATCCGAGAACTAGCGGGTAGCTGTAAAAGTGGGACGTTTTTGATGTTAGATAAAACTCACGAGGATATATTGGAAACGTTCGGTTACTGTACGTAGTAATTTTGTGTGGAACTGCGGTAGCGACTCGGGCTATTTCAGTGCGAAGTACGTAAATTGCTTTCCGTGTTTGCTCGGTTTTATTGATAACGTATTTTACTTAACTGGATGAGCTATCCTGTTAGGATTAAAACGAAGTATTTTCTTTTGCAATGAAATTGAAAACCAATAAAAAAATAACTTAACTTATTGACGATAGTGTAACACAAAGTACTAATTTTTTAAGCCATATTAGAGAGATCTTCCTTTATCACATGGGACTTAAACATTACGGGTGAAATGTGGTTGTTACACACCTCTGGCACGCCCTTCTATGAAATATAGGCGTGATTTTACTGCGCGTTTTTTGGGTTGTAAAAGGATTAAGGCTTTCGAGCACTACACACCTACCATGGTGAAGAAACAACATTATCAGCAGTCACCCAACTATGTAGATCACGTTTATAAACACTAATACTAATAATACTAATAGTTTCAAGTTGCAATACGAAAAAATCAATGAATACCAACTAACATTAATATATAAGACAGAAATTCAATCGAAGTAAATTATTAACCCTAAAATTTTAAGAAGCCATTTTATCATCCTATACGTAACAGGATTCCACAGAGCAAAAGTGAAAGCCATTAGCATCTGATTCAAATATCCCACGTTAGGAAAGTGAATTTCAATTTGTATAAATCTGACTTTAATGCGTATATTCAAGCGCGCAATGGGGCGGGAGAGGGTGTGAGAAAACGGCAAAATCAACACGCAAACTGCATTTGGCAACAACTTTTAATGCAATATACTAAAATTGGTTTTCCAGAGCGTCTGCAAAACGAGACGCCGAAACACTAGATACATTTTAAGAACAAGTTAGAGACAGATTTATTGGTTGAAACAACGCAATACGAGGAACGGAGCCATCCCATCAACCAAACAAGTTGTTTGTAAGCCGACTTTGGTCATTTAAATGTTGGGTTTGATAAACTGCAAGCCGGAATTGCTTTAGGACTTGTTAGAATAGTGTGGACCTCTCCCAAAGGGTTTCCGACGCAAGTTTGATTTGAGTTACGCAAACAATTATTTACAAATCAATATTGAAATTAAATATCGTTTTGCGTTTCTGTTTTGTAGTTTGTGTTTATTCAAAGTTTCAACTTATTTGTTTCAATTAAGGGTTGTGAATGTCTGCGAAATTCAACGCGATAACAACGCTCTACTGAAATGTAATCTAAAAGTGCAACTACGGACTAATAAATACACATTACAGTGTGCAAACACGAACAGTTGCTCTTGTGATAATTATTTTAAATTTGCGTTCAAATGAACCCATTTGTGTTAGTGTAAACACAAACATCGAACTTTCATAAACAATGATTAAAATACGATTGTTCTCCATTGTGTATAGAATGGTACCGGTAAAGTTTTGTTTTCTAAAATAATATTGGAGAAAAATAAGGTGGTGTATCCACTGGCATTGGTGAACGCCTTCCCTCGACCCGTATCGGGAATAACAACACTCTGTGTCGTTTAAATTGAATTGAAAAATGATTTATGCCAACAATCTCTGGCGATACTCTCTTCTTTACACACTTGATCGCTCTAAACGAAAATAATAAATAAAATTGCGCTTCATAAAATTGATCGTGGTTTTTTATTTATTAGGCAATACCTGCACGGATGTTCGGATTTTTCATTCCTTTTTTTTGATTTTGATCAGCAGCGTTGCAGAGTAATGCGTTGCGATGTAATTTATTAATTATCGCATCCTAGTGTGTTAGAATGATAACATCTACTCAAATATTCTTTATATTGTGTTCTTTATCATCGTACTGTGTATCATTCGATTTAAAAAGACAAGATATAAGACTCCATATATGAGGATTGGTTAGAAAGTTGTATTTGTTCTTTTAATTATTTTATACTAGTTTTTATTTTACTGTTATTAAAACAAAGCAGTTGTAGAAGTTAAAGAGAAAGCTTAATAGTCGTAAAAACTTATTTTCTAAGAGTTATTTTCAAATTTGCAAACTTAACATTCCTACACCATTTGACTAAGCATAAATATACTGGTAATACATCAGTGCACTTACCAGTAAATACAGGTCGCTTTTAAGCAAGAGCACACTAATAACGTACGAGGTCATAAGTGGAGTACATGTTGTAAGTAAGTGGCACCCAATGTATGCATGATGCGGTGACGTCTATTCACTAAGTGATCTATTGCTGGGTATTTGACAGGTGGTATTTGTTTAAATTTTCTTATAATTGTGTATTTTATTTAGCTTATCTCAATGCATGACAAATGTTGCTTAGAGCTCAAATAATGATAAAAAATATATTTACGTAAAAGCCAGTAGTTTGATAATTGAGTTCCTGTTCATTTAAGTAAATCATCTTTAAAAAGTCTTGGTATTTTTTTACGTATGGCTCAATGTCGTTCTTTACCATTAAATCAAACTTTCTAGCAATTATTTTACACTACTACATCAGTTAACTGAACATCTAATAAGTAACACATCAGTGCATTTACCAGTAAATACAGGTCGCATTGAAGCAAGAGCATACTAATAACGTACGAGGTCATAAGTGGAGTACATGTTGTAAGTAAGTGGCACCCAATGTATGCCAGATGCGGTGACATCTATTCGCTAAGTGATGTATTGCCGTTTACGTGATATGTGGCGGTATTTGTATCAAATTTCTAATAAATAAGTATTTTTTCTTAGCTCAACTTAAAGCATGACATATTTTGCGTAAAGTACAAATAATAATGAAAAAATATTTAAGTTAAACTCACTAGTTTGATGATTGAGTTCCTGTTCCTTCAAGTAAATCGTCTATAAAAAGTTTTAGTAACTTTATACGTATGGCTTAATAAGTATTTTTACTTAGCTCAACTTAAAGCATGACATAATTTTGCGTAACGCACAAATAATAATGAAAAATTATCTAAGTAAAACTCACTAGTTTGATGATTGGGTGCCTGTTCCTTCAAGTAAATCGTCTATAAAAAGTTTTAGTAACTTTATACGTATGGCTTTATGATGTTCTTTAACATTTCTGGCAATTGATATACACTACTCTACATCAGTTAACTGAGCATCAAATAAGTAACACATCAGTGCATTTACTAGAACATACAGGTCGCTTTAAAGCAATAGCACACTAATAACGTTCGAGGTCATAAGTGGAGTAGGTACATGTTGTAAGTGAGTGGCACCCAATGTATGCACGATGCGGTTATATCTATTCGGTAAGTTGTAATATATTGCCATTTACGTGACACGAGGCAGTATTTAAATTTACCATTAAAATATGATTTAGTAGGGTACAAAATATTTTATTTTGGTAACATTGTAGGACCTTAAAATACTTTAGCCAAAGAATATTTCTGTCTTATATAAATATTTATTCAAAAGTTATTGATGGCATAGTAGAATAAACATAAATAACAACTATCAAAATTGGTAAAAGAATTGGTGAATGAAATTTAACTCGTGGTGTCCTTAAAATCTTTATTAAAGTTAATTGATAATAACAAAAATATGTACCTTTACGGTTGCCAACGCAAAATGATGTAAACAGAATAACATTCAATACCAAAAACAACGGGTATCGTAGTTTGTAAGATAAATAACTGTTTTTAAAATTTAAAAGTAGTAAATCATGAAAACAGCTCGTAAATCAGGCTCATAGATATTGTGTTGTCAATAAGCCGTCAAATACAGAGATATATATATTTTTGCTCCTTTAAAATTTAACTTTAAACTTAGCTTTCAACGTCCTAAGCAATAAAGTAAGTAATATTTTGTTGCATGTACTCCTAAAATAAATAAAGTAGATAAACTTTAATACTTACCAATTTTTTTTTTATACTAACAGACACTTCCACTTTATTTATTTCTATTGATTTTCAAAGGCTGCTGCAGATATTTCTATTAATAATAAATTTATTTTATTTACCTTCCTTTTTTTTATACTACGCCCACAGCAAACGAACGTGTAGTCCTCCTGATGGTAAGTGGAGTACAGCCCATGGACATCAACAATCCACAAAAGCAGATTATAGATGCGTCGCTGCAGCTGAGGACTACGGTGTTATGTTATGTCTCATGTGCCAGTAATTTCAGGGCCTGACCTCACCACCAAACCGGAACACAGTAATGGAAGCACTACTATTTGGCGACAGGTTATAGGTGAGACGGTGGTGCTGCCGCCCTCGAGCTCATTCTCAAGAGCTCTACTACCATCCACCTATTATTTTGTAACTATATGTACCGGTTTCAAAGTATATAACGACTTAGTAATAGTATTATTAATTATTATATAACCGCCGCGATATTACCTGCATCAAACGTTACTCTGCTTTGTTCCCGTTTCTTATCGTGAGTTACAAAATATGCATAGCGACATCTATGGATTATTTTTTGCGTTTATTAATTTCTTAATTCACCCTCTTTGTAATAAAAAACCAATACATACATTTATTTATTTTAATTCAAGTTCAACTATGCAAAATTTCGTGCAAATTCAACTACGACGGAATTCCATACAACCGTTTTACAATTATTTTACCCCTTTCAGGAAGGAACTTTCAAATATCCTTTCTTGGTGCATCTCTATGCCAAGTAAGGAACCTTTGTGCAAAATTTCAAGTTTATAACTCAGCGGTTTAGACAGTTTTAAAAAACTTACAATAAAATTAAAGACGCATAACGTGTATTGGCAATGCGAGTGAGTTTTCTCTCTTTTCCTCTCACCAAATAACATTTATTAAGGCTTTTGCTAATTAAATCACAAAATTTGCTTATAATATTTTGAAAATCCAAATAATGTGCGTCTCTTCCGGGATAATAAAAAATATGGGTATACATTGTTGTAACCAGTCCACGTGTAAGCTTTGGCATCAAATTATTTCTTTGAACTCTCCAATAAAAGAGTAATGATTTTCCTTAACTTGTGAAGGAAAATTACTGAATTATCTAAAAATATATATTTTCGTCTCGTTAGTAAGCCCACACAATACAGGGTGTTTGGTGCAACGAGCGGCATACAAGGATACAGGGAATTATTTGCTGTCCGTCTTGGTCTGGATTTAAGGTCCTAAGAGTTGTTTAT
The DNA here is from genome assembly GCA_905147285.1 of Hypena proboscidalis. Classification (NCBI taxonomy): domain Eukaryota; kingdom Metazoa; phylum Arthropoda; class Insecta; order Lepidoptera; family Erebidae; genus Hypena; species Hypena proboscidalis. Next base: position 9,603,333 of record LR990132.1, read on the forward strand.
GTTTTTTCGAAATTCAATATTTTTTATTGTATATTTTATAGTTCTTTCAATTAAAAAAATATTATCTGCTCTAACTGTAAATTTATTAACTTAATAAAACTTTATTAACAAGAATAACTAACCACTATTCGTTTCGTGGGCATCGGTAAAGCTTTGGTTTCCTAGGAAAGCCGTGTGGAATAATGCGGCCGTAAAGATTACGGTAGAATGACGACACTATAACATAGCCCATGTTAAGTAAATGGAGTGGTTTCTTAGAGAGCGTTGATCGACATAACGTATTAATTGTAAAACATCCGGCATCTCTCTGATGAATCATGCAGTCGGGTGAACAATCACACTAGTATAGATTGATATCGTAGCAAATTTAAATAACTCTGGTAATAATAAATCGTCTTGTCTTTGCTTAACTAACATTTACCAGTCGATAACTGTGTAAAATTACATTTTACGACGCTAACTCTCGATGTGGCTAAATTTCTTCACAAAACTGCAGCATTAATTGATAAATAATACATTTTCATTTATAATTCAAACTCTAATAACAGCTGAAAAGTGCCGGATGTATGTACAAACGGTCAAGGGAATAAATGCTTGACCACATTCCAAAAGAAATAAGGATATAGCGAGCAAGATTAATAATGGCAATGAATTAGTCCCAGGAAATTGCAGTTCCTTGTTTAGTAAATTCCTTAAGGAGGGTTGGCTAGGCCGGGACGTAATAAAAATTGCGTACTATGTATATGGTGGACTTATGAAGACGAAGTAGGGGAATTACGTATGTAGATATTAATATTTCTCGGCGCTTGCCTTCGCAGTGGATCCATTTAGTTGTGACGGCAATGCCGGTATTACCCGGCTCTCTGTCACGCGTTTTATAAATAGCCGAGGGGACTTTTTTTGCGTAGGTGGAAATTGCATTTTTAACATTATTCTGTTTCTGATTTGGAAAACATATTTGGGAGGTGACTGAGCATCTATGAATAGAACTATGTATTAAATAACTTAATAATAAAATGAATCCTTTCAGTCTTGGTGGTTAGAGATTTTAACCACCTCTTTACAGTATATAAAACCATATTTTAAGGTGTTTTGTTGAAAAATTGGTGTAAACTTGATTTATATCAATGTATATACCTAACCGCCGCACATTAACAACATTTTTTTTTCCAAATTTTGTAATTGAGTTGATAATAGTTTTAATTTTTTTTTAAGTATTCTCCCGGTCATTTGAACTAATATGCAATAATTTTCTATATAATATTATGTATTCAAAAGAGTGACTAAAATAGTAAATAGCAAAAGGCAAAGGTTATGTTTAGGTCTCATGGGATAGGGAGTGAGCCTATCGCCATCCACCGGGCAGAACAAAAACTCCGTGCTGCTATTGTAATTTCTGACGGAAAGTTCAGAAATAACACTTTTCCCGAACTAGGAATCAAACCCGAGACCTCGCGGTGATAGGCGTATTCGCTAACCACTAGACAGACCATCGAGGCTCATAATAATATCTGATTATAAATTTCCACAAAGTCGTTTAAGCAGATAACTTTAGTGCAAATTGTACCCCTGCTTTCAATTTAAGTTTACATTGAAAATTAAGCTGTAAAACTAATTGCGTAAGCAGTTTCGCTTATAATTAAGCCAATTATGTGAAATATTCGAAACAGTCTCAATAATTCCAAATATGAGAATTTCAATTCATTTGCTAGGACTTTCTCCAATCGTTAGTATGCTAGAGTCAGCGCCGAATAGACAGACAACATTTGGAACAAGCGTAGAATCGGTGTTTTCAGATAAAATATCGCCGGAGCGAGGGGCAGGAGTAGTTAAATGGTGATAGGGTTGCGTTCTATCACACAGAACAAGTACGGAAGGGTATCTCGACTGTGAGAATCAGATCTTGCTTGGGCAATACGTTAGCGACCACGTAAAATGTTATATTGTGTGGATGGCGCATTTGAAGAAAATAACGCTTTCTTCTTCTTTCGTATCAATGGTACTACAAACTTATATTACTCCCGCCAAGTGCGTGGTCACACCAATTGCGCATTCTGTAGCGTCGTACAGATCATGCAAAGAGCAGTTGTAAGGGCAATTAGGGCAATTCAGCAGATGTGGCATCGTTTGTTGGGTAGCACCGCAATCACATTCAGCATCACGTTTTTAAAAATAAGGAAGATTGCGGCCAAACTAGGCATGATTTTTGTAGTTTATTGAGGGCCTGGAAGCCTGGCATGGAGAAAACATTCATAATATATACGTACTAAGTAGCTCTGGGGAGAAAGCCTTTTTCTTAGTTTTATTTTTTCAATTTGAAGTAAAAATAAATTGAGTATACTAAAGATTGAGTGGAATGAAATTCACCGTAACACAATATTGTTTTTGTTATATTAAAACACAAATTAAAATTGCAAGACTATTTAATTGTGAGCTTACATGAATAAATAACCAACTGAATAACACCCATAGTCGAGGTCTGTTGGCCCCGAGCACTCTCCAGTGACATTCGGGCGCACCGCAACGCACTGCCAAATTGCGATGGAGCACATTAGACTCTGTGCATTGCAATTTTGTTCACATTTATTAATTCAGACATTTATTACAACTACGTCTGCCGTCCTTATGCAACATGGAATAATATTTCGGTGCCATCTATTCTGAGGGGTATTAGGTTTCACCACTTTGCGTTTAAATGTTAACGTTTATGATACACATTTAACGTGATGTGTGTACGGGAATATCATTACCAAAAATAAACGTAACGGTTTATGGAATTTGCTTTTGAAAATTGCAGTACGCAAATAATTTTGAATTGAAATTAAAATACTCGTATTATAATGTATTTTATTATGTATATTGTAATTGGTTTATTAAGTTGTTTTACTAATCATACTGAGTATGATGACATATAAACTTTATTAGTAAACCAAGATTTGGTCATATTATATATAACAGAGTAATTATTCTCTGTTTCATAAATTCATTCTAGTTCTTAATTATAAAAAAAAAACAATAGTGCAAACATTTAGATTCGTTGATTACGACGAACGAAGAATTATTTTATGCTGTTAAGTTATTTTTTAATTGATTTTTATTAAGCCATGCTATGCATCTCATACTAAAAACAAAAGTTTTTTTTTGGACTTGAAACGGTATTTGAACTCGCGACCTCAGGATTTCAGCCAGCGAGGTGTCCGGTAAATCGATGCATACGGTCAAAAGATTCGTGGATGTAAAGCAGGGGCTTGGACATCTCAAGGGGAGAGCGATAGGCTGGAATTCTAAGATTGTGGGCTCAAAGCCCGCATTCAAGTCCAAATTTTTTATAACTGATTAATTATTGTAGAAAGTATTAGGTATTGTCTTGCTAATAGAGTAGGTACTTGACAAACCAAGTTATTAAACTTTATATTTTTCAGACTGATAGAAAGATTCCGAGATGCAGCTAAAACATAATGTAATAACCGCGATTGTCATAGCAACCTACCAGGCAAAGTTTTTTGTGTTACAGAGAAGTTTTTACGTAGAATAAAAACATTTTCGTTATTAGCAGCCCATATTGTCAAGCTGTTCCAGAAAAATATGTGTTACGGACTTATGCATGGGTAGATCTTATCTGTTATAGTGCGAAAACTTTTGTTTTACGCACTGTTTACATCGCCTTACCCACCTATTCAGAACGTATTTTATGACAGCTTGTTTTTATGGAACTGCACGTTATATTTTGTTTCTAAATTCGGTACTGTAGTTTATTACCAAAGAAGTTCTACAACATTTTAATCTGGTATCGTAAAAGTGGTTTGATACGATAATTTATTGTTTTAATCAAATAAAAAACTTTTTATTATACTGCGGTTTAGACGCAATTTGTCTAAGCCGCAATACCTTTTATTCGCACAGTACTCCGTGGAAAATATTGCTCACTTCAAGGTCAAGTTTTATTTGCAGCTACAATTGAATTTAGGCCGTACCATAAGTTTTAAAATCTACTCAAATTGTCAGTATAATTGAATTCGCTTTGACCTTATTTTCATACGAAAAGGTAGAGTAGACAAAATTATCCGTATTATTTGTTTTAATTAACATTAATTGATGAAAACAAATATTACTTTTTAAATATGAAACAAATTCAAAACCTAACACGACAATTTAAGTGATAGGTTTTAATTGGCATTGCTATTCATTAATTATTATTATTGACCACACTATGTGATTCAATTGTCAATGACCAATCGGCCTAATCTTTCGCTTGACTGGTGTTTCATCCGATTCAATGACCAAATTACTACAGCATAGTTAGTTGCTACAAAATTATGTGCCTGCTTATCTTAATTGCACACAAACATTTGCTACAAGGTGGCATCTGAATATGTATGGGTTATCTTAATTACACGAGGATGGTTACGGGGAAAGGATGCTAACTTGAAAACGTTTCCGAAGTGTTATTCTTTGTTTGTGTCTTTGGGAATTCGAAAAAATATTTAAAAAGTTTTCCATGAACCAATTTCATTTAATTTATTTATTATTGTACAATTATCATTATATTGCTTACAGTGTAACCTAACGCAAAAAAATGTAAAAACACTATAACATTATATATATTAACATTCTCTTCTCATTTTCAAACATATTATGTACATTTAAATATTCTAATAACTTAATCAAAAAAAACAAAATTGAATACCTAACTATGTACAGCTGTAAGAAAAATAGAACTAAAAAATTTTAAAAGTTATGCGTCAAAAAATACTTCCGCATCAATGTCAAATGCGGGTGACGTGCCCAGAAGGCTGGCGGCATTGCCGCGTTGAATTGCTATGCTCAACCTTTGAGCAAAGTAAAAACCAGCCTTCTGATCACGTGAAGTGTCGATCAGTCGTTTTGATATATTAACTAGTATTAACATCTCTAGAAAATTTAAAAGGGTATAAAATACAAACAAAAGAAAGAAATTAGATACAATATGGATTAATATTCAAAAGGCAAACATTAATAATACGATTTCTTCTCTATTCGTGGGTAACTTAAATTACCGATATCTTTTTAGGGTTCTTGTAGGTATACAAGGAACCCTTATAGTTTCGCCATGTCCGTCTGTCCGTCCGTCTGTCCGAGGCATAGCGACGAAACCGTTGGTGCTAGAAAACTGAAATTTTGCATGAACATGTATGTTAACTATACAAAGAAAGTTTTTTTTTCGGGTAGCATGTAAAGTACATGTAAAGTAGGGATGTTTTTTTTTTTTGTCGCCTACCCCATAGTGTGGGGTATTGTTAGATAGGACTTTTAAAAACGTTCAGGGGTTGCTAAGACAGTTTTTTCATTTAGAGATCCGTTTGCGAGATAATTAACTTTAAAGAGAAAATTTTTGTTCGAGTAGAGCGTCCCCCCCCCCTCTAAAAGCTAAACTACTGGATCCCAAAATCTGAAAAAAATTGTGTCGGTAGTACATGTAATGAACTTTAAAGGAAAACTATAGCGGATAAGTTCACTTCATTAGTTCAAGAGGAATAGGGGTCCGAAATGTCAGATGCAGTTACTCAGAATATTTCGTTCAAAATTCTTGAAACATAAATAAACATACATAATACATATATAAAATCACGCATTTATCCCACGGGGAAGGTCACCCATCCAACGGCCGACCGCGGTTAGCATTGCCTAACCTGCAAGATCGATCGGTCCGCGCGGCTTCGACTTAGCCACGAGCTCTAATCGGTCAAGTACCTAGTTTCGAAGCCTAAGTGGAGACGATATTTTTTCTGTCGCCTACCCCATAGTGTGGGGTATCGTTAGATAGGTCTTTAAAAACATAATGGGGTTGCTAATACAGTTTTTTGATTTAGGGATCCGTTTGCGAGATAATTAACTTTGTAGAGCAATTTTTTGTACAAGTAGGGCGTCCCACCCCGCTCTAAAAGCTAAACCGATAGCTTAAAAAATCTGAAAAAACCGGCCAAGTGCGTGTCGGGCCACGCGCTCCACGCGCTATAGGGTTTCGTAGCTAGTCGTAACAACATTAAACGTACCGATTACCGACAAATAGCCATAATACCAACATTTTTTTGCCGGCAAAAATAACTTTGTTTTTCATAGTGTTTTATGCAATTTGTATCAATAACAAAGTTATAATTTGCGGTTGCTAAAAAAGTGCTATTTCTCAAAAACTGCCGACTGTATCTCATTCAAAACAATTTTGGTTGAAAGTTTTTATTAAGATCTATAACATATATTTTTATTCGATTTTTCACTCCTGTGGTTTAAAAGTTAGAGGGGGGGGGACACTCATTTTAGCACTTTGAAAGCGTTGTCTTTGGAACGATTGACATTGAAAAAAAATGGTTCTAGAAACCTCTATGTAATTTTTAAAGACCTATCTATAGACACCCCACACGTATAGGTAGAATGAAAAAAAATTAAATTGTTTCAGTTAAATGTTTGGGGAGCCCCCCTCTAATATTAATATTATTATTTTTTTGTGTAAAAATCGTAAAGCGGTTAACAGAATACATCTACCTACTTAGTTTCAATTGTTTAGTCCTAATAGTTTCGGAATAAAGTGGCTGTGACATACGGACGGACGGACAGACAGACAGACATGACGAATTTATAAGGGTTCCGTTTTTTGCCATTCGGCTACGGAACCCTAAAAATCACGGTGGTAGTATATGTAATAAACTTTTCATGAAAACTATAGCGGACTTGTATGAAGATGTTACTTGTTTAATACAGATAGTAAATCCCTTTTAAGTCGAAATATGTTGTTACGACTAGCTACGGAACCCTACTGCGCGTGGCCCGACACGCACTTGGCCGGTTCTTAAACTTATAAAGTGGAAAGATTTGTTTTTATTTACATAAACAAAAGACAAATTTAAAAAACAAATACTAAAATAGTAAAATACGTTTTTCTTTAATTAGCAACATTATTCATTTTTTTCGGGTAGTTTAATTCATGCGGGGAAAACACGACTGAAGAAAATTTTGATCCAGAAATATAGTAGTAATAATTTCCTTCTATTGTTTTAATTTGAGGTTTATACTTTAAGTATCAGCAATCAACAGAACAAAATGATAACCAAAAATGTAACTGATATTTCGTGGCACGTAAAACTGTTCATATCGCACCGTGCAGCTTCACCTTATCAGAACACCCGCATAATTTCATTTTATGCTGTACTGGCAACCTTTTTGAAACTTAATTTGCATGGATGTGTTTACTTTATTATAAACACGTACAAGTTTATGTGTGGCATGCAGAACCATCCTTACGCGATGCTTGCTCACCGATCTACCTCATGTGTATGAAATTCATAAGGTAGTATAATTTCCAAACTCATATGAAGTAACTGCTGGAAGGAGTGAATTGAGTTTGCGCGAGGATTGGTTGATATAGAGGGGTCAGAGTCCTGACTGATTAGAGGGCTTGGTTATTTTGTAAAATTGTTCTTCAAACTATTTATTTATGGAAGTTTTGTGTTGTGACAAGTGGATGTATTACGTGAATCAATTATTTGTCGGGTTTAGCTACGACAGAACTATAGAGGGTCCACGAAGAGTTCATAAATCAAGTTTTTGACTGAGATTCATAGAGCGTACTAAAACTTAGCCTAGATTAAGCTAAGACGTACCTTGGAAAAAACACTAATTTTGTTTTTTTTAAGTTAAATATATGAGGCTAAGATCTATGAGCGTACTTACAGCTCTATAGATCTTAGCCTTAATCCGAGCCACGGTATTTTAATATTTACCCAATAATAAAAAATGGAAAACAAAGAGTTCCAGTTGTCATCACACACTCTTTTTAGGTTAATCATAGAGTAGAAAGTTTAAGAATATAAAAAATAAGTTAGTGGAGATCAGATATCAGTAATTTGCGAAACAAAATAATACTTTTCTTATTTTATACTAAGAAACAGACGATGTTTTTTAGACTGATAGCGGTTTAGATTAGAGTGTGGCTTGGATAGCTCAGATGGGTGAGCGTAAGGACGGAATTCTAAGATCGCGGGTTTTCGCACCGCTGTTTTAAAAAGGTTGAGAAATGTGATTCTGGGTTCTACGTACTCGTACCTAGCGCCTTAACCGCTTCGGCCATGGAATTGAGTCCCATAGGAGTCGAATTTGTCAACCTATTGCTGACATGAATGTCAGGTCTCGCCTTATGGACAGCATGCCATCTATTAATTATAATTATTATTCCCTTGTGTAATTTAATTTTAGCTTAATTTAATTTTGTCACTGTCATCTTTATATGTTGCTGTACTTACCTGTTTTCTGTTTGTGCCGTCAACCGTGGTGGTTGCTGAAAATCAGCGCTGTGGAAGTTTTGCAGAAATGCAAGACTCCACAGCATTAAAGCTGAGCAACCACCACTGTTTTCTTACATATTTATTACATATTTTGTATAAAAATTACCTATTTTTGTATATGTAAGAAAATAAAAATAATTTTCTTTATTTTCTTTATTAAATAAATTCTGTATAATAAATGCAAAACAAAGCTAAAATTTGCTTTAATATTACAAATAATATATCCGTCAGATTTAGGGATGATCACAAATCACTATTATTTAAGTAATTAGGTACAAGTACCTTAATAAAAGGCATAGTTACACCTAACGATGTTAGTATCGTATGAAGAAACGGAACAAAGTAATAGATGGATCACTCCGAAATAATGTACTTAACGAGTTTCGGGTTCCGGACAATTAATTCGTGTTAATGACTACACGCATGTTTCAGGGTGTGAATACTTAATAAAGAAATGGGTTTAGTTTTGTTCTGAAGAAATATAGCAGTAGAAATACGTTTCGATTCAGACTTATCTATATCTAACAGTGACTTATTAAGTTTAGATTAAGTTATAACATAACGTATAATTGTTACCAGATTATCCATTGTTATTTAATCTGCCTCATTTTTATAATTTTTATTTTTATTTTCATAATGTTTTTTTTTAGAATTTAAGTTTAACCAAACCGTGCAAGTGATGTTAGCTTTTAATTGGTTGTTACGCTCAGCATGATTCAACTGTGTTGAATTTGTTTGTAATATTACTAGTGTAAACAATCGTAAGCTAACCAAAATAAATAAATAAATAATAAATATAATTATAGTTTTATTTAATATCCAACATGTTTATTTTTCTGTAAAAAAATCCTATAATCAATATATTTTCCGAGCCTGTACATTGCGGTCGGCTTCTAGTCTAACGGATTTAGCTAAGTATTAGTATTTTACGTGAAGCGACTGACAGCCTCCACAGTCCACAACCCAGTACGAGGTGTCAGACAGACTAGCTGTCAGACTTTCTAGCCTCTGACTAATCATAACTACTGTTGACCCATAGATGTTCAAATGGCAACCAGGACCGACGGTTTAACGTGCTTTCTGAGGCACGGAGGAAAACTCGTTATGTAAAAGATGGTCACCTATCCACCGTGGTCCGCAGTTAGCATTGCTAAGATCAATCAGTCCGCGCTTCAACTTAGTCTCTTGTTAACCGACTTCAAAAAAAAAAGAGGTTCTGTATTCGATCCGTATGTATGTATTTATGTATGTATGTCACCTTTTTATGTTCGCGATTTTCTCGGAAACTACTGATCCGATTTGAATGCAGTTTTCGGTATTTTAATCCTTGTGTTTCAAGAAAGGTTTTAGTATATAATTTATCAGAATCTGATGAAGATCTTTGGAGACAGGCAACGGAACTCTTCAAAAACGAATAGCTAATGAACCACGTTTTGTGAATTGTCCGGAACCTGAAACTCGTTAAGTACATTATTTCTAAGATGTAAGTCTACCTTAAAAAAACTATAGATGGCGCTATATATTATAATCTAACTCAAGCTAAAACTCACAGGGACGGGCAGTTACGTTTGTCACTAGAAAAATCACAGGGATCAACAAATCGCAGGCGCTAAAGTCGCTGACAACAGCAAGTTTTGAATTGTCTACTCGCCAAATTATTACGTGTTCGTGATAAATATATATTTTTGGTAACGTATATCGGCAGAAAAGTATTATAATATTCTCAACCAAACATGTTGCAATATTTTAGACCCTCAACACCCAAAACCTATTCACGTATAACCTTATTCTTCCCGATTTGGAAATCCGCGCAAAAAGTTCTTACGCAAACGACTCTTCCAAAGAGCAAAGACTCCCAAATCTCGGCTATATCATCCAAAGTAGAACTACCGTTAGAAGTTTGTTTCGTCAAAGGGTACCGAAAGCTGTTAACCAGCCTCTCTCACGTACACAAAGAAGATTCGAGCCGTTATATCTGCGATGTTGTAATGCCTCATTTCAGGATTCATCTTCATAATTACACCATTTGGAGTAATGAGAGTCACACTTATAGTACTAATCTTGCTCTTACCTTCATACGTGAGAACTGTGCTCATAATATTTTCTTGCGAAGTTGCTTGATAAGTTCAGTGAGCTGTATCTTTGTTTATGTAACTTGAGATGAAATATATGCCGCGTGGAAAGTTTCTCGACAGACATATCTGATTTTTCTGAGGTGGTAATAAAAGTATAGCATGAACACGAATTTAGGTTACTGTTATTTATATAGTTAGTTATGTACAGTTAAAAATAATACATCTAGAAGCCCAATCTCCGCTGCTTAGTGTTTGATTTCCAATAAGTAAGATGAAAATTTTGTGTATTTTATTTCCTTTAATTTCCGACTTCGTGGAAATGTTTAATGAGAAAATATTATGTGCCTCGATAGTCTAGTGGTACGCGTGTGTGCCTCCCACCACGAGGTCTTAGGTTCGATTTCTAGATCGGGCAAAGTGTTATTTGTGAACTTTCCGTAGGAAATTTACAATAGCAGCACGGAGCTGGAATTGTGCCCGGTGGATGGCGATTGGCTCACTACCTGCAATGTGCAATGTGGATGTTGTACACCTCTGTTATACCCGGGTAATATAGGCGTGATGTTATGTTACATTATTATGTCATGGATAATCTTATTTGAGTAACAATATTTGTTTAATGTGTATGCTTTGCAGTAAGTAGGACTGCGGTCGTCTAATAGCAAGCCCACGGCTATATCCGAAGCGTTTGCATTGACAAACAATCATGGTGCTGATTTCACCGTACGTGTTTAACCGAGGTCAAATATAATCTGGGATTTTGATCTTAGTATCTCGTTCTAACATTGAATGGAAAGAGAGTGAAAGATCGAAATGTATTAAACCGAGTTCAGCATTAAGCTCAGTGCCACAAGTTTGGTGGCAATGGCCTTTAAGCACTTCATTCATTGCACTACGTGTTTATGCTGGTGCTTGACTTTACACATCACTTCAAAGAGTTCACATTATCGTGAATGACGATGGAAATATTACTTATTATTGAAATAACCTAGAGGCTTTGTATGCAATCAATACTGAACCATTATCATTCTTTTTCTCACTTAGCTGCACAGTAAAAGTCAGCTACTACAAATAGGTGATTTGTTATAAACGTATGTAAGTCAAGAACTCGATTTGAAATTTAATTAATCGTAATTAGAAACAACACAATTCTCAAAAGTAGATTAAATATGCGTTGCTGTATCTGAGAACTACGGTGTATCGCGTAATGTATAATATGACCTAATCGAACATATTATATATATCTACGAACACATAATCTTTTACAGACCTTCATTACAGGCATTTACCACAATCCAGGGCAAACAACAAACTTGCAACTCCAGATACAACTTCATTCGAAGCTCATTACTCTATAAGTAGGCGCATTATAAAACTGATTATTTGTAACATGACTAAGATAAAGCCGCATAAACCGATAAATCGTTGAGATTAAGCAATTATTACCGCGGTCGGCGCTTCTGAAGCCATTGCCGTCGATACCAGTTGTCATAATTATAAAGACGCCAGATAGCCCGGACAACTATGTATCGCCCCGTACTGCGTTGTGGATATCTGATAATAGTCGTTCTACGTAAAATACTAATAAACGGAGCCCATTAGAAAAGCTAAAATAGATAATAGGGCATAGGATCGGCAAATTAAGTATAAGTAACCATTTGCGACAGCATAATCATTCTGTATTTACCACATTAGAAATGGCCATGTGCTTTATCAAATCGTATTATTAGCAATCCTAAGCGTGCCTTTGTGAGCACGTTAATACTCAGTTATACTCACATTTGGCAATCGTCCTGCGATAATTAGTTTGTTCAGAGAGGTAACTCCATAAGGCGATAGGCGACATACCCTATGCTGGATCGTATCTACTTATGCGTTGATTTTGGCAAACGCTCCACTTCTGCCACGCGAATTCGCTTGAAACGTATGATAAATAGCGTGTGACTAACATAGTTACACACGCTTAGTCATACTATTCAGTGATTTAGGAGGAAACGTAATTTCATGCTTGTCAACTTGGACAATTCCAATTATAACGTAGCATTCAGTTTAAATCTCGCAGCAGAGCAATTTAAAAGCTAAGCGTAACTTAATCCGGATTTTAAATTTCGTTGTACGTATCATATAAAGTAAATTTCATTCATCATTAACTGGTAAAAAGCTTACTTTGAGTTTAGTTTTGCGTTGAATAAATAAAATATCTTGGTGTCGTGCATATCTTACGTAACACTGAATACATAGATGCTAAAAAAACAAAAAAAAGTCAAGGAGCTTGTTACCCGCTCTCTCTCTAAATAAATAATAGCAGTGATTTTCAAATATTCATTTAATTTCATCTTATAGTTACTTGCAATTATAAGAAACTTGTCAAAGTAATAATTTTGTGAGCAATATAGTTACGGAGAATATTTGTCAAATTGTATTGCTGCCAAACTCCGCGTAAACCTCAAAGCGTAGACATTATAATCAGGTCGGCGTCCGTCTAAACTTGTTGCTGGCACAAAAAACTATTCATTCAGACTTAATTTTACAAATATGAAACATATATAATTTCACAGACTAACCACTGAACCGAATTTTATGTAATTTACTATGGAAAGCTCTTCTTTATATACGAGTAGTATAATTAAAATACGAGTACATTCAAAATATCTCGCTGTTTGTTTGATTCGATCTTTTAAACTTCGCAATGAATTTTAATGCTGATTTCACTAACATAATAATATATATTATAATTTATGGGAAATGATTATATGTAAAAAATGCATAACATAGAACGACATGGTACCCGACGCAAAGCGAGGGTGAATCACTAGTTCAATATGACTTCAAGTGCGTTTGCATCTGCGATATCTGACTCACTCGGATAATATCGCGGGAAAAGCTAGTATTTGTATTAACTAAATTAGTTTTTATCGACTCCCTTTCAATCCCAGTACACAAAAGCCTTTGTCCAACATTCTATTTAAACTATTGACATGCAAAAGGACATCACAAGCGATTAAACGCCGATAAGTTTAATGCATAAATTTAACATTTGAACGGGTATTCTGTGTATAATATTAACCAGACGTGTTATCTTCATAGCAATCTTTTTATATGTCGGGGTGTATCTGGCGCGGACAGTCGTCCCACCCTCCTCATGCATAATGAATGGGGGGAGGTCAAAATAAGCAATTTGGACACAGTAGCACTGGTTTGTGGGGTACTTTAGTTTTAATACAACACATTTAGCGTGTTTATTTTTGAATTATCTCAACCCGTCCTGTTTAAGTGGTGGACGATTTGTTCGGATTTTAATCGGGTTTAGTGGGAATTTTGATGATGCTTTCTAGAGGGTTTGAGCTGCCGTGGTTCTGCTGATTCAATATAAACTTTGTCTTGTAACAACGGTGTTCGCAACCGTGGCTTGTCCAAACATAGGCGTGAGTATTGGACACATAAAAACGATTCCTGAATGTATGAAGTTTTTAATCTTTAAAGAAAATGATACTGGTCAGTTCTAACTAGCAACACCAACAGTTAATGTTTCTTTTCTGTTGGGTTAAATAATTGAATATTACTTTCCCTTTTTAATCTATTAATAATAAATGCTTGCATGCATGCTGATGATCTCAAGTTATTTTTGGGCATTGGATGTCCTGATGATGGTGAGGCGCTTCAGCGAGACATCGACAATGTGACTGCATGGGGTGCACAAAACCATCTACAGTTCAATTCATCCAAATGTAAGATAATTTCATTCACTCGCTCTCGTACTCCACATGTTCACGATTATAAGTTGGCTGGTGACTCGATGGAGCGCGTCACACAAATACGTGATTTAGGTGTTGTCTTAGACTCAGCTTTGACATTTAATACGCATATTAGTGCTATTTGCAGCAAAGGGTTCAAGTCCCTGGGATTTTTGATGAGGCAGTCTGCTCGTTTTCAGGACAGGAGTGCTATAGTTGCACTGTACCTACTTTGCCTTTGTGCGGAGCAGTCTAAAATTTAATTCTATGATCTGGGACCCGCACGAGGTCAAGTATAGTGTAATGTTAGAACGTGTTCAAAGGAAGTTTGCACGATTTTTATTTAAAAAGCTCTACGGCTATCGGCTATTATCCTCATTTGTACCCGTCCCTGTTCGTATCTGGGATGGTGGGCATAGATACCCTAAAATTGCGCCGTAAATGCGCGATTATGATTCATTATTACTTGCTGTTCAATAACAAAATTGATGATCCACCGACATTATCTCGTTGTGCATTATCGGCACTGAATCAATACACCCAGTTGCGTTCGCGTCGTTTGTTAGCAACGCTGGCAGTACGAACGTGTACTTCACAATTTTCACCAACACACCAGGCTTTAACATTGCTCAATACCCGGATGTTGATATATTCTATACCAAATTTGAGAATTTTATAAAAATATCTGCTTAGTTTTTAATTAATATTAATTAGCAATTTAAGTTAACTATAAGTCCTGTAATTAAGTTCATTGTAATGGCTCATTGCACGTATTAGGAAACTGTTAGTGCAATGAGTAGTTGTATATAAATAAATAAATAAATAAATAAATAAATAAATAAATAAATAAATAAATAAATAAATAAATAAATAAATAAATAAATAAATAGAGCCTATGCCCTGATATAACAATCCCGTGGGTAAGCGGAAGACATCACGGATTCTATCTAATCCATAAATGTCTTAAAAATTGTCAGGATTAGTTGAGGTGAGTGCTTGAAAGAGCTCGATTTTTTTCCTTTTATGTTTTTGTTTTTAAAACTTCGCCCATAGTACGAATAACACCTGTTTTGCGAGGGTTTTCACAAACATACATTTCACACCCACAAAGCACACCCAGAGTTAGAACAAATGTTTTCGCCTCACACAAAGATTTGCCCGCGCGGGGTTCGAACCCAGAATACCAGCGCAGTTGAAAGCAATGAGACGACCGCTTTAAGCACTACGCCAACCGTGCATTATTTTTATCACTGAGTGAGTGCCATATAATACAACTATAAATAAATAAAATAAATAAATAAATAAATATCTCCCAACTTACACACAACGCCATCTAGTCCCAAACTAAGCAGAGCTTGTACTATGGATACTAGAATAACTGATACTAATACATATATACTTTTCTTTTGTAAATACATACTTATTATACATAGAAACACCCAGACTAAGACAAACCCCCATGTTCATGCACACAAAGATTTGTCTTAAGCGGCAATCGAACCCGCGACCTCGGCGTAGCAGGCAGGTACACTACCCACTCCGCCATCCGGTTATATATACCTATAGCATTCTGGGTATTATAAGTGGGATGTTATGTGATGAGTTCCAACGTAAAGTTGCTGTGAAGGTCGTTCAAGCTTATTTAAGATAAATAAAAGTTTTGTAAAGGAATCTGACAAGAAAGCTAGTAATAATAAACAGCTTTTGAGAGAAGTTGTACTCCAGCTAAGTTTAAACAAAGACACGACTAGTCTTGTTGTAATAACTGTCTTACATTCAGACCGTCGTTTCGTATTCCCTTTGTTTCATACACACACTATTGTATGTCTTACACATACAAGGAAGATGGGCTAGGAACAAACATGTTTAGGCTGAATATGAATATACTTTAAATGATTGTTTCTCAGGCATCAAGCTTCAATATGTGTCTATCTATTCCCTGGATTCTCTCGTGGGTTAATATGTTCAGAACATTACTAATGGAGTTTGCTTTACGCAGTTGGGCTCAACTCTTTTAATGGAAATATTTTTTAAGTGAATATTGATCAAAGTGAGGTCACTTGAATAAAAAAATATATATATTAATGCGCACTAAAAAAATCACATTTCAGCCATGACGTCGACGACATACTTTTATGACTACTCTTAAATTTTAAAGGGTATGAGTGATCTATCAAGTTTATCAAACTGTTTGTGTATAAGTTCATACGGCTACCGATCAACCTATACGTTTCCAGTTTATGCTGGTCTTGCAATGCACGAGAAGCCTTTAAAACACGAGACCAATTTATATTAGAAATGATCGGTTATGTTCGCGGGTCGCACCAGTTTAAATAAATCTGAACATAGCAATAGCTAAGTACGATAATTCAGGGGAATGAAGGCAAATAACGATGGCCTCGTCCAATCGATCATTCTCCCCTATGAGTGACCGTTGTTTGTATTTGGATACCCCTTCCTGTTTAGGAGGGCGGATTTTGCTATCCCCGGTTCTAATATTGAACGGAAATTTGCTAATTAGAATTTTCGTAGACAGAGTATTTTTTAGTGATGACTATGGGTTTGGTCGACTAGTCAGCGAGGCCGATCATTAGAGTCGGTTAAATTTGAATACGTTTAGAACCGTTATATTTTGTACGCTGTTCGTCCTATCACCACCATGCAAAGCAACATAAGTTATAAAGCACTTTGTAAGTAGTCGGCTTACAGACTGGTCGACATCTCTAGTATTTGTCATCTTTTGAAATACTCTTGGTCCGGCATTTAGTTGAGTTTCGGTTCATTAACTTAAACACTGTTTATGTGACGTTTATTAAAAAACAGGCCAAGTGCTTGGTGGTGCTACGCAAAATAGGGTTCCGTAGTTAGTAGACATCCGGACATAGCGAAATAATAGGGGTTTCTTGAAGCTACTACAGAATCCTAAAATTATTATGGATTAATCTATGCTGCTATAAATTCTGACATGTATAAAAAATATATTCAAAGCATATCATTGCTCTATACGTTCTCAGATAAATGTTTAAAATCTTTTATACCATGTACTAAAATATTAAGTATCTTTTAAATTAATTTAGGCAATTACGGCAAATTGCGCTTATGCCGTATTCTTATTTGTACAGTGGCAGCCAAAATTGTGTCGAAAAGTTTCGACAAAATTCCTGAAACATACTTAGTAGCCTTTCAAAAGACTGATTAACATAGCCATTTACAAGGCCCAGCGAGAGACTGTAACTAAAATGTAAATTTACAATGAAGGCTCTAATCTACAATAGTTGTTTTAGTTAGTTTATGAAACAAGAGAGCAAAATTCGTATTTTCTTTGAGTGCTAATTTTAAGTCCCAAAAACCAAAAATTCTATAGTAGAATCAAGAGCGTAACGAGTGATTTTAGGTTAGAATCAAGAGCGTAGCGAGTGATTTTAAGTTAGAATCTTGAGCATAGTGTGAGACTGTATACTCACGAGATGTACATAACTTTTATCTCGAGTCGCACATACATCTTTTCACATCAGCAGCTCGAAATTGAATTCGAACTGTTTAGTTTGGGACTAGATGACGTAGTGTGTAAGTTAGGAGATATTATAAAATAAAAAAGCGGGCCGTGATCAAAACTCAACTTACCTTCTGGTGAGAGCAAAGGTCGCAGCAAAACTGAGTTAGCTCCCAAAAACCGGCCAAGTGCGTGTCGGGCCACGCGCAGTAGGGTTCCGTAGAAAAATATTTTTAATTTTACTTTTTAACTAAATGGCGTCCTTCAGAAAGGAAATGTTTGTAGTACACGAAACCAGCTAGCACGTATGACGAGATGTATGAATGTTGAGGAAGCGAGAGAAGTATGTAAAGAGCGAAACACATGGCGTTCCATCGTCTCTGCCTACCCCCGTGGGATAAAGGCGTGATTTTATATATGTATTATGTATGTTTATTTATGTTTCAAGAATTTTGAACGAAATATTCTGAGTAACTGCATCTGACATTTCGGACCCCTATTCCTCTTGAACTAATGAAGTGAACTTATCCGCTATAGTTTTCCTTTAAAGTTCATTACATGTACCTACTACCGAAACAATTTTTTTCAGATTTTGGGATCCAGTAGTGCTTTTAGAGGGGGGGGACGCCCTACTCGAACAAAAATTTGCTCTTTAAAGTTAATTATCTCGCAAACGGATCTCTAAATCAAAAAACTGTCTTAGCAACCCCTGAACGTTTTTAAAAGGCCTATCTAACAATATCCCACACTATGCGGTAGGCGACAAAAAAAAACATCCCTACTTTACATGTAGGGGAGCTACCTGAAAAAAAAATATTTTTCCAAATTTTATTCTACGACTTTTTTTGTTTAGTTAACATACATGTTCATGCTAAATTTCAGTTTTCTAGCACCAACGGTTTCGTCGCTATGCCTTGGACAGACGGACGGACAGACGGACATGGCGAAACTATAAGAGTTCCTTGTAGGTACTA
This sequence comes from Hypena proboscidalis, assembly GCA_905147285.1. Lineage (NCBI taxonomy): Eukaryota > Metazoa > Arthropoda > Insecta > Lepidoptera > Erebidae > Hypena > Hypena proboscidalis. The sequence continues at coordinate 9,621,924 of LR990132.1, forward strand.
CAGAACCCTAAAAAGAACGATTTTTCGAGCTGTTAAGGTGAAAATTTAGTTTTATTGGAGGATCAAAACTTGTTATCAGTTCTACAAGTTTTCTAGTTGAAGCCTTATTTCAGTCTAATCGCTTACGCAGACTTAGGTATTGTGTTGATCCAATGTAAACTGCACTAAGACTTAGAGTATCAAGAGCCTTAGATAGACTAAAACGGTTTCAAATTTATATTCTGTTATAGACTAGATGCTATTATTTTGTTTTAAAGGATGCATACGTTACCATTGTATTCTTGTTATTCAAGTCTCAAGTCTCTGCTCTCCTGAAAACAAAGGATTTTGTACTTTTGGTCAATCAAGTCACGCTAGCATAAAATTAAGTCCGTACTTTTATTCTTATTGTTCGATTTTCCTTAAATTAATACCAATTTTATTAATTTTCGTGTTATTCATACTTAAATACTTATTAAATGTAAAAGAAACTGCTTCAAATAAGAAATTTATCGCAATATACTTGCACCAAACAAACATTTTAATTACATTTAACTGAGTAATATCATTCTCACAGTAATATTCCTCATAGTTATATAAACATGAATCCTTTGAGTAAGTTTGTGAATTTCAGAACTGAACATAGTGCAAATACCTCAACAGTAGCAAATTCTACATAGACATAGTGAATTATTTCATCTCAAGACTAGTACGTTAAATTAAAAGTTTCACCAAACGTTTAAGCCTTATTCAAATAATGTTTAACTTCAACATAATTTGACCTTTGAACCAACAAGTTAAATCACTTTGACTATTTAAGTGATTGTTTAATTTGTTGGTCCGTGTAAACTAAAATGAGCATTTCTTTTTAATTTAAACAGGGAACATTCATATATTTTTAGCTATCTGCTGCTAGCTTTTAGCGACTTCGTCCGCGTGGAGTTTTATATTAAGTTGTAGCTGCACACGCGATTTGACCCTGCATAAACGTTACTGCCCCATTTCCATGGAGTTGAGCGTAATGTGAAATAACAAGAAATCTTAATTGATAGTTAAACTATCAAACACAAAAAGTATATGAGAAAGTTATTAAAATCCGATCATAAGTACCCGAGATTAGCGCTAACAAACAAGCAAATTAACTTTCTCTCGCAGTTTCGTATGCGTGGTAGGTACATCGATAAAAAGTAGCCTATGTCACGCGTCTTGTAATCAGTTACTTACAAGAAAACATTTTATTGAAATCAGTCCAGCCGTTTTAAAGATTAGCCGATTCAAGCAGACAGACCGACATGCAAAAGGCCGGCATAGGTATCGTTCAAATAACTATATTTTTTTCAGTTAATATTAACTAAAAAAAACATTGTTATTGTGACATTCAAAATAGATATACTTCAATTTTATTTATTTGTATTGATGATGAGAAGAGGCCCTAACCCAGCAGTGGGAAATGTATTAAATACAGGGCTGCTATTATTAACATTCAAGTTTTATTCACTGCTCAAGATTATTAGTAAGACATATATTTCGCATATTGAATGAACACGAACGAATGGGGACAATACAAAGTCTAGTAACTAATTTAATAAGAAGACAAAGTAACACTGGCACAATAGAGTGACTAATGATTCCACGACACCAGGTAAAAAGTATCCAATAAGAGGTTCGAAGTAAATCGGTGGAACATTGTCGCATTACTCATCAGAACGTCGACTTGGTGACGTTTGGACAGCCCTGACAAATGATACCCTTTATTGAATTATTATTTTATCGCACGACTTGTTGGTGGATGAAAAAGGGGTCTATCTTAAGCATTGAAAGGTTTTCTTATGAAACGTTGTAGAAATTTTTCTAATAAATCCTTACCAGTCCTCACTACTTATTATAATTATTATAATAAGAAGTCAGCGATAAGAAAGCAGTGATAGCCGATTGGGAGACCGTAGGACTGCGAAATCAAGAGTCACGAAACCACGGCACACACCTCTGTCAATAAATCGTTAGGATTCGTCTTTTCGAAGATATTTGTGTATTTATCATATAACTTTATCGCTTGCGGTGAAGGAAAACATCGTGAAGAAACCTGCATGCCTGTGAGTGCCTAAAAAGTACTCGAGGTTGTGTGAAGTCTACCAATCCGCACTGGGCCAGAGTGGTGGACTATGGCCTGACCCTTCTCATCATGAGAAGAGGCCCGTGCCCAGCAGTGGAACATGTATTAGATACAGAGCTGCTATTATTATTATTTTTATTATTATAAATGAGAATGTAACTGACTGTCTGTCACAGCTAAACAACTGCTAAACCAATCTTCATGAAAATTAGTAAGGAGATAGTAAAAACCTGAGAAAGGACACAGGCTACTTTTTATCGATATACGCGAGCGGAGGCACGCGTGGTTCACTGATAAACAAAGCCGTGTTATTTTAATATATAGGCATAACTATAAGTCGTTGTTTCCATTTGTTTCATTATTGTTAACATTAACATAACATAACAAAAGGGTTTAGCAGAGGTGTACAACACCCACACTTCACCTGTTATGTTTAGGTCCAAGTTCACAAATAACACTTTACCCGACCCGGGAATCGAACCCGAGACCACGAAATGAGAGGCGCATACGCTAACCCCTTGACCATCAAGGCAGCTTTGACATAACTTGTAATAAAATAGTTACTGCAGGATATTTTGTTCAAAAGCGCCACTTCTCGTTAAATACGGTTCCAATTTTGAGTAAAACTACTCAAAATTGGAACCGTATTTAACGAGAGCACAACTTGAGATGCTTTGACACTTTCATTAGGCTATATTATGCTGACAAAGACAAACCTAAACACTGTGAAGCGCTTCTGCTTATGATTTAATTCTCTGCTAAGCAGTGTACTCCAGAGTGATTACAGCACTTAGGTGATATTCTGCATTCCCCTTGAGAGTTTATGTTGAACATTAGCACAGTAATGATTTGGAATGAATCCATTGCGCACGTTGTCCAATCATGCCTGAATATACCATGAAGAAAAAATAATACAATCTATTCGAAATTACTTATTAGTTTACTAAATTAAAAAATCAGTGAAAACCCTATGAGAATGATATACAATGTTAAATAATTATTATTGTCAGTTATAAAACTTTAACAACATCAAATCAACAAAAATTACAGGATTAATTGTAATTTTACCTTGGATTTTTAAACTACCCAACAACTTAGATGTGAAAAAAAAAGAAGAAAAAAACATTTTATACGATAAAAATATTTTTTTATCTTGGCAACATTAGTTGACGCTGTCGAACTATCTATACAGGTGATTTTAGAGGGTCTAAGGCATTTGTCCCATCTGCCAATGAAAGCAAATAGCGGATTCTTCATCATTATTTCTTAAGTTTTTCAGTTAAACGGACAGTTTAAATAGGGATGCAAAACTATAGATTAAGTATGGTATAATATTGTTCAATTAGCCTCAAATTCTTTCATTATTTGTGAACACATTGGATAATCGAGTATAATACTTTAACGCGAAAATAAACAATTGAGCCACTACAATACATTTTTGTTTCTTGTGACGTCATTAAATACAACACGAAAAAGCCAATATTTTTTTCACAAAAAACAGATCGCTTTATCTTGAACTGAGAGACAGAGGGGTTACTTCGTTTAATACAAAGCCTCGAATACGGGTGAAGTGACTTTTTTGCTAGTTTACCTTCACCGAGCTACAGCAGACTCCCTACGGACCGTTTTATTTTTGCTTCGTCCTCATCTTCTCGGCTTCACTTTACAGGTATTAATTTATATTTAACTCTATTTGGGGTCGCCGTTTATGTGTTATAAAATTTAAATGATTTCAAAATAATTTTAACGTTATTATTTATGAATTTTATGTTCTTCTTTATTATTTGTCAAAAATCTTGTACTTTATAGTATATTATCTATCAAGACTTATATAATTGTTCGCCCGACTGACTGATTCATCAACGCAGGGCCTAAACCACTGGGCTTAGAATCTTGAAATTGGCTTAAAGGTTTCTTACATGACGTAGGCGCGCACTAAGAAGAGTATTTCGGAGGGAGAAAAAGGGGATAAACTGCCAAGACAAAAGTAAAGTAAAAATTTAGATGATTACAAAATGATATTAACTTTAACCGTTTTTATTTATAAATTGTATCTTTAAATACGCAGTATCTTTTTTATCTTTTATAATATTTGTCAAAAGTCCTATACTTAATAGTATATTATATGATAATATATAAATATAACTTTTAAATGTTTACTACCTAATTATTAGTCACAGGTAGACAAAAAACAAAGACTGAAGCATCATTACAAATACAGACTCAATGCTAAATGCACTTTTACACCTAAGGTTTTAAGTGATGCAGGTAAACTTTAATTGTTTTAATTTTAAATATTATAAATTCCATTTGCATGTTATTCTCGACGGTACCTATAGAAAGCTTATTGTATAAAAAATGCATAGCGAAGCCGTGTATTTTAGATTAGCAAGTAAAGTGCATCTAGCCGCGTTTAATCCCATAAAGTGCGGTTTCTGAGAGGACAGAACTAACCGCAGGTAGTGGCAAGTCTAGAGTTCAATAGTACACAGTAGGTATGTTTTAGAGAAATCTATTTATTCGTATACCGTGAGGTATACAAATAAATATATAGTTTAGTTTACTATCTTATCTACTAATTCAATTAATTGGGAGTTCCCCTGATGGTTACTGTCAAATACTAGTATAACTACATATAGTATACTGTGAAATACATATTATGGTCGAAGCCGCTTACCAGTAATTCAGTTAAATGATAAAATTCTAGATGCAAAAATGTTTCACTATCAATTTCATCGATTTGCGATTTTCGAAGTACGTGTGAAAAAATTAAGACCGATTTTCCGGTATGAAAATTTGCGATGAAAGTTGTTAACACGCAGGGTCTCAGGTTTATGTGCAGAACCACTGGTATGCAGTTACGTCACGATGTAATTTACACCCAGTATTATATTTTTATTGACCGACTGAAACCAACGACTCCCCGCGATCTTGACCAGATCGTCCGTCCAACTAGCAGGAGGACGTCCAATGCGCGCTGTGGAAATCGATTGGTGAGGCCTATGGCCTGCAGTGGAGGTCTCTAGGCCAGTGGTTCCCAATAAGTTTTTTCTACGTACCACTTTAAGAAAGACCTCCAACTTCCGTCTCCTTTAGAGATTCTTTATTTGTCAATGTAGGTATATTGAATTTTTTTTTTAAGGATTTTAGTTTAGAAATTGCTGCGCGTACCCCTTGATGCAATCTCGCGTACCCCTGGGGGTACGCGTACCACTAATTGGGAACCACTGCTCTAGGCTGATGATGATGATGATGATTATATTTTTATTACCTAGTAAATAGAAACAGTAAAGTTTACTTGAGCATTACTACAAAAATATTTAGTTAGGTATACAGGGTGTATTTTTGAAACGGGGCAGTAAGGGCAAGTACCTTAACCGTTGCAGTTACAGCAAAACGTTCTTAAAAGACCTTCCCTAACTTTTTGGGACATTTTGAACTGCATTCACAGATTTTGTAAAAAACTTACAGTTAGCAAAAAAATGCAAAAAGTTCAAAAATTTTTTAGATTATTGACAAAATACGCTTCTAATAAGTCAATTTTTTCACGATTAGAAGACATTTTAGCGAAAATCCTTAATTAATAACTCATACGAAGTTTCTCAGCTGAAACTAAGTATAACACACAGATTTTCGAATCAAATTCGAAATTTGAGGGTAAAAATTCTTTTTATTTACTTTACAGTCAATTCTACCCACTTCCAGGCCATAACAAAAAGTTAGACCATCGTAGAAATTTGTTTCTGTTGCCGAAATGTATGGGAAACGTTTTTGGCGATTTCTGTCTTTTCTATTACTGAAAGCTAAAATGGTCCCAAAGAGTTTTTTGATCCCCACATGAAATAGAATCGATTGGCATAAAAAAAAAAATTTGAACTTTTTGCATTTTTTTTGCAAACTGTAAGTTTTTTACAAAATCTGTGAATGCAGTTCAAAATGTCCCAAAAAGTTAAGGAAGGTCTTTTAAGAACGTTTTGCTGTAACTGCAACGGTTAAGGTACTTGCCCTTACTGCCCCGTTTCAAAAATACACCCTGTATAATAGAAACTACTAAATGTTAACAGAATCAGATATCTAGCTCCAATGAAAACTCCCTTTAGCTGCTATTCTACGGCGTGACCATCCCTATAAGACCTAAGATAGCGAATAGAAATAAAGTTCGATATCGAATTTTCCAATTCACTATTGACCCTGTGTACTTCAATGAAAAGTCCCTTTAGTTTAAATTCTACTGAGTGACTATCCCCATAAGGGAGCGAAGTTCAGATAAAGTACGATATTGAATTTTCCAATTCACACGAAGGCACGAGACACAACGCTTTTGAGCGGCTTTATTTGAAACAATGTGGCTCATAATTTTTTTATTTCTTTATTATTCTATCCGTAGCTACCTAAGGCTTTAATAATATAATTCTACATTTACGCAAAAAGGGACAATATTGGTAATTTTAATATCTTTATATAGTATAGCAATTAAAGTAATTACTAGTATTTAGTGTTTCGTCTAATTATCTTCGTTACTTACAGTCAGGTTTAGCATACAGGGTGGAAGCGCCAAAAGGGCATTAAATTAACACATTCTAGACGGGGTCGATAATTTCCACTAGTTCAAATAAAAATAGTACGAAAATTAAAATACGTTTTCCAAACAATTTGATTAATCTTAAAATATTTTGGATTTTACATTAGAAAAAACGCCAGCAATTACATTTGTACGGAAAACGTGTTTATTACGATTTTTTTAATTTTAGCCAATGATAATAATCACTGACCACGTCTAAAATCGGCGTTTAATTTGTCGTATCTAACTCATATATTACGTTATATGAAAAGTAGAAACAGTTTTTTCTACCTTTTGTAGCAAGCATCAGAATAAGGCATGCGTCGCAGTACCACAATGTTGCTCGGTGTTAGTCAAGTGTAATCTTAGCTCAATAGTTGACTAAAGCTACTAGAGACGTCTAGGAAGCAGCCTTAGTTTTGCATAGTACTAACAAATGAAGTTCCGTGACCTAGTTTAATATAATATCAAGGGTGAATAATTAAGAATCCAGTAGGATTCGAACCCTACACCTTCCGCGTAGTTTTTTTGCCAGTTCAGCTATAGATTTGTTTTCTGCTAGATACGAAATTTCTCAACCCTTTGTTCTGACTATATAGGTAATACTTTGCAGGTGAACCTCGCCTGGTTTCAACGCCATCTATGTGATTAGTGATAAAGACACCTTACTACACGTCACGTTTTGGTCACTCAGATCGTGGGCTCACCGTACGGACATTAATACAAAAGCTTTTATTAACCAATATCATCAATTAATCTGGTAACCATAACTGTATACCTAGTCAGTGAGCTTACCTACAGAAAATTGATGAAAAAATCAAAATCAATAAATTTAACAACAGGCAACAGATTCATGGTGCAGTCAAGTACGTAGAAGTAGTCTGCTAAGTTATCTTATAATCGAGTATTTTTAATGCGTGTAAATAGCTTTTGAGATTGCGATTTCCGTGTCACACAATGATAATATTTCCTTTTAACACGGTTTTACGGTTAACATAGATTCTTGTGGAAACTAATGTAATAATTTTTTGAAAAATGCATAAAGCTATGCCATTGCTGGGGGCAGTTTTAAGTTCAGTCAAGTTGTGGGTTTCTTAATTAGCTCAATTCACACTTACCTGTTGTCCTAGTAGAATGAAAAGTGCGACGCAACGCGATACTATTCATACACTTCACGCGATTACACGAGACGGTGGCAATGGCAGTGGAGGCGTTTGTATGGTGATGCATCGCAGCTAGGACAACGCCTTACAAAATATATGTGCTGTAGTATATTTTTTCAACAAAGGTAATTTAAGGTTTTTTTCATACTGGCAATTCACAATAGATGCATGGAGGTGGAATTGAGGATGGCGACAGGCGAACCTGCCTTTCACATGGGACCTAAACATAACAAGTGAAGTGTGGGTGCCATACACCTCTGACACCATCATACTCAACTGTATGATACGTCATTTCGTGACGTCACGTTCATCCAATTGTTCCTATCTTAAGTAGAAAACAAACCAATGTACAGCACAAATGTATAATTTGCTAAGCGTAGCTAAATGCTATAAAAATAACTATCATACTCATCATGTTATGTATTAGGAAGTGTTTAAATTAACTACAACTTTGAATAACACACATCGTTTTATGAAGCAACTCAATCATGTATCCAATAAACTTTTGTTTACTGCATATAAATATCACTCCAAATGATTGGTATAAAATTTATGATTTTATTAAAATTGGATCTTCAATATGCAAAACATGAAGGGATTTAATGGATCAACTGCAAACAATAAAACAATCATGAAAATAATGAATGCTGCTAACGAATTTATCAGTTTTTGTCGGTTGTAGATATGTCATGGTGAATCTGATAAATTAAAAAAATATTTATAATTAATTACCATATGGTTTGCTAAACGTGATTTTAAAATTAAAATTATTATTTTCACCGATAGTTTATTTTGTTTATTCAGTCCTTGGCAAGCATTTCGGTTCTTTAACCAAACCTATATAGGACCAACATTTAAAAATCGCCACGTTATTGCTCGATTGATCAGAAAAGCGCTTACATTTATGAGTGACGTAGAGGTAATAATTTAATAACTTTAATAATTATAAATGATATTAATTAATAATTATTATTTTTTTATAATTTTTAATTTATACGTTCACCGTAATATAAATAAATAAGTATATACAAGTTGTCCCACGGACTGACACACTGAGAGGAATGAAACTTGACACTTGAAATTAATGTCTTGAAGTAATAAATTTGGGTAATCCAATAGTTCGGTTAGTTATACGTGGGTTCATTCAATTAAAAAAAACAATACTAATGGTCACCTTTTATTGAAATGACTGTACAAATACAGAATGTTGTTTTTTTTTTCAGATTTAAAGTAGTTTGATTCTCTGGCGATACAAACAAGTTTTCAAAAATCTTAGAATGTAGTTTAAATTGCTTTTAAAATAAAATAAAGTCTTCTTTCAGTATATCTTCTATCTACAATATTTAAGATACTGTCATTGAACTTGTTCGTGGAACGTCTTTAATATACGTATTTATTAAGTAAATACGTATATATGCAATAAAAAAGGTGTATGTGGTGATTCTGGTACTTTATTGTCATCAGTGAACAAAAATATATAAAAAATCAGATCAAACTATTTCATAACTTTCATTATTCTTTATACAGCTGTACACTCACCGTAAACCTATTGAAATCAATTTCAATTGCCCCCATTGTACACCAGCAAGGGGTTGCGACCAAACCCACTGAAACTTTTTTAATGAATTTGTAATTCCCCTGTCGCACTCCATGTTACCCGTTTCTTTTTCTTTTTGATAAAAATTTTATTGTCCACGGAAAATTCACCGAAAATTTGCGAAGCGATTCCAAATAATGAAACCTTTTCCTTTTTCCTAATTCGCCTTTGTTAAATGGTTTCATTTGTGCTAATATGAATTCGGTTACATCTTCGGAATGGACGTTCCATAAATTCATAAATGTTCCTCGAAATTTCATAAAAGGTCCATGATTATGTGGATAACATTTTTTTGTACGAACAAACCCTTTCATCGCAATAGTTTTAGTTTTACGCTGACATCAACGCTCAGCGAAGTGAACAAAATACATACATTTGACATAATAATCAGTAGTTGCAATCAATCGGTTCGGGTAACATCAAAACGTTACATTCGCCGCGTGTCGGTCAATTAACATAAGTTTTCAGTGTAGGTAATCTATCTGATTTTAAATACATTTCTTTGAACTTAACTATCAGACTTATCATTTAGATGTACCTTCCCCGTACAGTGGTATTTTAGATTTTTTTAGATTTGAGTTTATGAGTAAAATCGATTATGCTTCTGATAGAACCCTTTTTCATCCACCATCAAGTCGTGCGATAAAATAATAATTCAATAAAGGGTATCATTTGTCAGGGCTGTCCAAACGTCACCAAGTCGACGTTCTGATGAGTAATGCGACAATGTTCCACCGATTTACTTCGAACCTCTTATTGAATACTTTTTACCTGGTGTCGTGAAATCATTAGTCACTCTTTTGTGTCACTGTTACTTTGTTTTCTGGCAAAATTAGTTATTAGATTTATTTGTTACAATTCATTGTACCCTTTGTCTTATGGATTACCGATTTGGGCATAGTTTAATATAAATAATAATAAAACGGCACACTATTATTATGTACATTATTTAATAACCTCTACTATAAAATGCGTATAAATGGGTAAGTAAGTATTTAGGATTTCTGCGACTTCTTATCTTATTAACATTAAATGAATTGTGAGTGTCCACGAAATGACAGTTCTCTAAATAATGATTGACATATTTATTGTATCGAGTTGAATTACTTCGTTGTTTTCAGCTTTATCTTATTATTTTTAGACTCATTTTTTATTAGCTCGTGACTCAGTCGAAGCCGCGACTGATCGATCTTGCAGGTTAAGCAATGCTAACCGCGGTCGGCCGTGGATGGGTGACCATTTCAACATTACGAGTTTTCATCCGTGCCTCGCAGAGCACTTTAAGTCTTCAGTCCCCGTTGCCGTTTGAAGATCTATGACAGTCGTTACGGGTAGTCAGAGGCTAGAAAGTCTGACAACTAGACCAACAATGAGCTTCGCATTACCTCATACTGGGTTATGGAGGTCCGATAGCAGTCGTTCTACGTAAAATACTGATATTCAGCTAAATCCGTAAGAATAGATGCCGCTCCCCAGTCTAATTGGGAAATAAATAATAGTTTAAAAAAACTAAAAAACACGCTTTTAAAGTACTTCTAACTAAAAAGTGAAAAATAATTCCTAATATAAGCTGAAAAAAGCGTGGGTTGCTCGATAGACGAAAAATATGGCACAGAGCGCCCCACGCTTTTTTCAGCTTATATTAGGAATTATTTTTCACTTTTTAGTTAGAAGTACTTTAAAAGCGTGTTTTTTAGTTTTTTTAAACTATTATTTATTTTCTACTTTTTAGTTTGGTTTATTTATAAGAGCGTTTTTTTTTTTTTTTTTATATATTTTTAATTTTTCTTATCGAATTATTGCATTGTCATCGATCTTTGACAGGTGTGCAAAATTTGAATGAAATCTGTCCGTTTAAAGTGGGTCAAAATCGAGTCCAAAGGAGTCGGTTACATACAAACAAACAAACAAACAAACATACAGGTGAAGCTAATATAAGCGTGTTAAAAAGGACTCGAAAGATTTTGATTCTGTTATAATTATTCAATAATTATAACAGAATAAAGAAAAGAAAATTATTGTTTAAAATTATTGTTTGTTAAAATTATTGTTAAAAAAAAAAGAAAATTATTGTTTACGGATTGTTTAATTTATTCTTTGTGCATTTTTGGTCTAATGATCCAAGTATTCCGTTTATCTTTAAATACAATAATAGTTATTGTATTTAAATTTATCTTTAAATACAATAACTATTATTGTATTTAAAGATAAACGGAATACTTAAATTTATCTTTAAATACAATAACTATTATTGTATTTAAAGATAAACGGAATACTTGGATCATTAGACCAAAAATGCACAAAGAACAAATTAAACAATCCGTAAACAATAATTTTTATGATTTGAATAGGCTGTCTGGACGAAAATTTAAATTTAACGTGCTGAAACGGAGATTAAGTTATAGTTATAAGATTAGTCACAGTATAGTATGTCTATGAAGAATTTGCTTCTGTTGGGGTATTTTATGAATTTTATTTGCTATAATACTCACCTGACATATTATTGTTTCTCATAATTTTATTTGTCATATTCATTGTTTACTATATTAGTCACATGCTAGAAACTTTGTTTCCCATAAAGTTAATTGCCATAACATCATTTGTTATAATCATTGTTTCCCATAAAATCAATTTCCATAACATCTTTTGTTATAATCATTGTAAGCCGTAATTATCATATTATGCCATAACATCATTTCTCACCAAAATTGCTTGTAAAATAGGTTAAAATAATTATAAAAAATAATAGGTAGGTTAGGTTAGAAACATGAAAGACAACGCACGAGCCTAGCGAGCGAAGCGAGCGTGCTGCGGCAGCGGCAAAGTGCCAGTATAATCATTGTAAGCCGTAATTATCATATACCATAACATCATTTCCCACCAAAATTGCTTGTAAAAAAGTTTTAAATAATAATTATTAAAATTAATAGGTAGGTTAGGTTAGAAACATGAAAGACAATCGCTTTTTAGGACAAAGGCGTTAGGTTAAATTTGTACGGAAGCGACTTAGACTGATTATAGTGATAAGTAGGTATTAGAAATAAATCAATTTTAATAATATAATCATACTTTATTTATATCCAGTTATACTCTTGTCAATAAATATCGCCTACAAATATTTTTCCTACCCACTAATTTGTAATTACTTAAGTTTTTAAATAATTTTAGAGCGCCTGTTAAAATTTCATGAGCAAATACTAGATACTAGATAGATTGGAAATTAATTTAGTTTGGCGTTTGAAAATTCTGTTGCATAATATTATTGCAATTAAAAGTATGAATAGCAATACGTATGGCATTCGAATCATTATGTAATCAAATGTTCGGGCTAATAATATTATTGCAATTGAAAGTATGGAAAACAATACGTATGGCATTCGAATCATTATGAAATCTAATGTTCGGGCAAATAACAGTATGTCACATGTCTTTTATGGTAAACAAAACATTCGGGCAAATAAAATTCGGGTAAATGAAATTCGGGCATATGAATATTATGGCATATATTCTTCGGGCAAACAACAGACAACCGTATTTTATACTGTGTCTAATTTTGCAGTTCACAAACTACCCCCAAGGATTCATGTTTATGTAACTATGTCCTCATAGTTACATAAATGCGTATATAATTTAAAATATTAACTATTATTCTCGCAGTAATATACGTACCTAATATTACTGTGAGAATAATATTACTCACATAATATTATTGCAAATATTTTGGAACATTGTTTCTTTAATTTACTAAATTATGTAAAGATTGTACTGACTAAACAGTTAAATCAGATAAAAAGTACATTGTTAAAATGCAAATATTGATTTTGGGTATGTTTCGAAAACATTCTTCTTCTATCTTATATGTTTTTGAGTAATAAAATATAAACATTTTCTAAATTATAACTTGACCAAAACTAAAAGTGACGTAATTAAAACGTAAAATCGAATGTAAAATCAAACACGTATAGTACAGTTACGTAGAAGTAGGTAGTACGTTAAAACACGTATAGGAGGAAATTGAAATTGATTTTCTAATAACAGGTTCTAGGCAAACACAGCTATAGAACGAATAAGAAATTAGATGTAGTTACAATACTACTATGTATTTATCTTCACACAGTCATTCATACTAATTGCTGGTACAAAAAAAAATAAAAAATGCACTATTATTATTGGGTACAGCCAAAGGTTTGATTATTACTGTTTATTATTATTTTAAAGTTAAATTATTGATATATATTATTTCGGCTCCATTCACAACAACATTCCAACAATACGTAATAATGTTAAAAAAATACACTGCGTTTACCTTTATCGTAAATATGTGTGTAGGTTATATCTTGTTTTTAATTGAGATTGGGAATAAGACGATTTGATTTAACAATTATAATAAAATTGTTTTTAGGTTACAGAATATTATCTGATAGAATTCTGTATTTTTATCTTTAACAAATACCTTTTTAGATAAGTTCCATTCAGATATTAGCAAGTTACTTTAAGTTTCATGATAAAACATTTAAAGATTTAAAAAAAAACGAGTAACTGCTAACACCCTGCAAAACAATAGCAATTTCCCAGACGTCTCCAGGAGCGTTAGAAAACTATTGAGCTCAGCTTACACTCGAACAACGCAGAACAACATTGTGCCACAAAGATGCGTATGTTGTTGTTTGCTCAGAAGGTAGTATTGCAACAAAGTAAAACCCAGCGTTTCTGAAGCTAAATTACACAAGAAAGCTACCAAATGAACTGTTTCTAAAAGAAAACGATGCAGTGATCAAAAACATCGTCGTCAAACTTAGCTGTTTTTCAATTTTATATCTTAATTTATTAAAGATATTGTAAGTAGATGACTTTCTTTCTTCTTTGAAACTTAACAAAGGTATTTATTCGCAAAATTCAAAAGAATATTAATGTCGAACAGATAGAATAGGTATGGATTACCTATATATTATTAACTCTTCTCATCCTGAGCAGAGTCCAGAGCCCAAAAGTGGGATATTTATTAATCATCATTTTACGTGGAATTACTGCCCTAGACTTCTAGAACCCAGTACGAGGTAATACGATAAGCAATATATAGGCTGACCGTTCCGAGTCCTCGCCTGCGCGGTACAGGAGCTCGGGGGTATGACGACAAAGGGGACTGAGACAGGTGCGGGCGGTGGGGGCACTTAATGAAATATACAGGCGATGAAATGCACCAAGATATTTCCTAAGATATGTGACATCATAGGAAAAACCGCGCCCCTGTATCGCGGAGGCGAGGACTTAGTTAAACGGTCAGCCTTTTGTACAATACACTTGTTAGACTAGTTGTCATATTTTAAGGACACTGACCTGTATCGTCTGCCATAGATCTTCAAATGACAACCGGGACCGAGGGCTTAACGTGCTTTCCAAGACACGAAGAAAAACTCGAAATGTTCAGATAGTCACCCATCTAAAGGCCGACCACGGTTAGTATTGCTTAACCTATAATATTGAACGGTCCGCGTGGCTTCGACTTTACCACGAGCTTCTTCGTATAAATTAATACAGGTCTATATTTTTTTTATTTTTTTTAAATAAAAGCTCACAAGTAATTTTCAAATACAAATTACTAGTATTCTTGTTAACCCCCTCCAGCTAAGCTTAATTCGCTTGTGTTAGGAGGAAGTTCACGTCCGTGGTGTAATGGCCAGGATTCGAACCCACGACCTCTCGATCGTAAGACCGATGCCTTATCCATTGCGCCACGGCCGCTTCTATATACTAAGTGACTCAACATTTAAGGATATCACTGGTCATTAAATAACTTTGATAAACTTATGAAACATCTCTACTAAACTTAATACATAGATTATCTCTCTACTTCAAGATAGTTTAACCAAACTTAAGGACAGAGACAATTTGATCTAGAAATCTAATTTCCCCGTAGTTTCAAATATAAGCAAATGTTAAGCCACATTGTTTTAAATAAAGCCGCTCAAAGCATTGTGTCACGTCCTTTGTGTGAATTGGAAAATTCGATATCGAACTTTATTTCGATTTCATTCTCTTATGGGAATAGTCACGCCGTAGTATTGAAGCTAAAGGACTTTTTACTGGAACTATTTTACAGTAGACTACTGTAAAGTATCCGATATTTATTTATTTATTTATTGTATAACTTAAATAACAATAGTTTAGAAACCATAAAGCCAATAACCAATTTGGATTCTAGTGACGGTATAACAATTTGGTGCGAACAAAACTAATGCTAACATCGCTTGTCGCTTTGTTGTTTCACGGCGATATTCATTAATAGATATAAATTTAAGTCAAATATAATTTCTTTGAAAACATGGACTATTTATTGAAATTTTGTTTAACCTTAGCCGACTCCGTTTTCGGTTAGTTCTGTCCTCTCGGAAACCGCACTTTATGGGATTAAACGTGGCTAGATGCATTTTATTTACTAATCTAAAATACACGACTTACCACAGCATTTTTTATTTAATTTATACTCGATGTATAATTAAAATGGTAATCATAATATATATATATAAAGTAGCCATTTTAGAACTAATATATGGAATGAAAAATTCTTAGGTATTCTTATTAATTGAAACACTTGTTAGGCGTATTAATTAGCTCAAACACAAAATTAACTTTAAAATAGATATATAAAAATACTGAAATAAGGCTGTAAGCAATTTTTATTGCTTTTTCTAATAAACCTTTATCAAATGCTTTAACATTCGTATTTCCACAACATCACGTTTATATTACCCAATAGGGTGTGACAGAGGTGTTTCATAACACCCACATTATACCTGTTATGTTTAGGTCCAATGTGATAGAGCGTAAGCCTATCGCCATCCACCGGGCACTTTTTCAACTCCGTGCTGCTATTGAGAATTGCCGCACTTTTGCGAACCCGAGACCTCGCTGTTCAAATCACATACGCTAACCACTAGACCAGCGAAGCAAAATCGGAAATTGAAATACGAACATTTCAATTTCCTAACAAAACAAAATGTAACAAGTGGCAGTACACTGACAAAGAAAAGTGTAACTACCGATACAAAGGCGAATAACATCGGACAGGAACAGGGCGTGCCACAAGTTTTACTATAATAACGGGTGGTCAGCCCCCTATCTAATAACACTAGGAAATCTCTTACATCAGCTTAAATGACTTCTTCGTATAATAACAAACAGATATTTGCTTCATAATATTGTGTTTTGCCTCTTGAATGAAGAGGGTGGACAAGAGCCTATATTTTCTTCATATCGGCCTCTAGTAGAATACTGTTTTGTTGTTTTTAATGTTTTTTAAAGCACAAGGGACTAGATGGAAGGCGACCTTTAGAAAGGACAAGTTGAACGAGATTTATAAATTTTTGAATTAATGAATCTCTGTGCCTACCACCGTGGGATTAAGGCGTGATTTTATGTATGCATGTGTGTAGTTTCGTTACGAAATGCGTAGGTGTCAAAGACTTGAGCGCCGAGAACGGCAAGCATTCCCTTGAAGTAGTAACGTTGCAGATTTGATTTTGAGCATTATTTTTACATAAACTGTATCTCAGACTAACGAACATTCACCTGCTACCTACAATATAACATTTTATCAAAAACATAATTATTTCAAATCTCAAATCATCATTACAGGTTGCACATGTAATTCGAATCTGTAACGTTACATTACTAGCATTAAGGCTCTCCTACACGACCCATGTTTGGTGATTGGTGACCGATTTAAAAAAAAATCTTCAAATAGGTATTTACAGCAAGTTATCGACGAAAAAAACCGGTAAATCTTTAAATTACCTTGTGGTGTTTATAAACATTACACTAATAATAAAAAGCATTAACCAATATTTTTAATTATTCAGCTTTACTTAGTAGAACTATTTAGGTGTCGTCCACTCCAATTATACAAGGATTCGCTCAAAAAATTCTAATTACTGCATTGCACCTTTTGTTATACCACCAATGTCCTCACCCATGTTTGCAATGAATAAATGAAGTTTGAAGTGTTGAATCACCCGCACCCTCAAGTTCCAACTGCTCTGATGCCAACCTTTACTTGAAAAATCGATCAAATAATCGGTCATGTGTGATAGCCTTATTCTTGCGGTCTGGCAGAACCTTTATACATTTTCATACCTATATACTTTATACAGCAATCCATTGAATTTTAATAGCCCAGTAATGTAATAGTCAAGCAACCACAACTCTCTCGAGCGTACTAGAACTGTGATGGAACTTATGGACCAAGTTGTAATACGCACAATTTGAAACTTAATAATGATACAATTAAAGATAAAGATGGCGTTACATTAATTAGTTAAGTAGAAACGTATCTTAGTTAGTAGTTCAAAGATAATTATGCAGCATTACTTATAAAGAATGAAAACTTTAATATGGAGTTTTGAAACTGATTAAGTCTTTTGAGCGTCTCGTTGGAAAGACGAGGTAAATTTGTCTTCTCATGAGAATAAACATCCTTTGCTCTGTTAAAACTCGTTTTTCTTGTTTATTTTTCTGTTCACTGACTGAGAAGGAGTGCAATTATACGCTTGATATTATGTAACAAACGATTTTGTTATGAGATATAACGAAACAAGCTGGACTATCTGAAAATAAAAAAGAAGCTTGTAGATCTAAGAGCTTTGCTTGGCATGGGCGTTGTCAGGGTTAGGTTAGTCAAGACTTTCTGATAAATTATTTTTTATAGGATTTAGCTTTTCGTAGCGAATTATATTAATATCTATAGGTTAAAGTGATGGCCCGGTGTGCAAAAGGTCGCAGGTTCAAATTCTACCGTTCCCATTTCTCATTTTCAACTGTTTCTTAATATAGTCAAGACCTGTTATGTTTCATTAGGATACTGTTCTTTGTGTATAATGCATTAGAATTACTTTAATTTTAAATTATAAACGAAAACGTGTTATTTACTTAATTCATGTTTGCATTTGATCTGTGCTTTGAAATAATAATGCGGCGGAATTCTATGTGCACTTAAATTGAAAATACTCTTAGCAATATTTTTCATACCTTATTTGGTTGATATGATATACAGCGTAGTTAAGTGAGTTACTGAACGTTTCCCCTCCAAATTAACTTGACCAATTAAACTTGATAAAAATTGGTGTAGAGAAAGATCAAAACGCGAAAAAAACATTTATCCACGCAGGTATCACGAAGGTGGACGGACCTCCCGAACGGAAGCTAGAATAATATAAGTTTGGTATTTTTATCCTATATATAGGTTTGTTTCGGGAAAACATTTGCTTGTCTGTTTTGCATACAAAAGTAATATGGATTTAGCTTAAATATTATTCAGTTTTATCTATTTCTATAGACAAGTCATATCTGGAACACTACAATACATGTTTGTTGACGCCCATTTTGGCAAAATTTTATTTGAATTTTCAGTTTTTTATGTAACTCAATTAAACAATTTTGTCCAAATGGCAACGAAGAAACATGCATTTTAGTGTTTTAGTTATAATTTGTCTATAAAAATAGATAAAACTTAATAATATTAAAGTTAAATCCATATTACGTTAGTATAAAAACACGGCGCTTGGGAGTCTACCCTTAACGTGGCAATTGTATGAAACTATAATATTGTTTGGGCTGCAGGTAGAAATTCCTTGCTTCACAAAGGCTTCCACTTTACAGACTCAGATACTACTAGAACTTTAGAACTATATTATGTTCGGATAACTGAAACCTTCCTTAACCATGGAAATTGAAGCCTTCATACCTAAGGTTCAAGTTTCCATTAGAAGATTATGTATTTATTTATATGCGCCATTTTAAAATATGCAAGATTTACAAGGTGTTTGGTTCATCGTTCGCCAAATTAAATTAGCTAAAATGAAGTATCTTTGGATACAGTTTTGGTACCCCTTACTTACTTTTCACGTCACCAGTGTTGTCTTGAATCTTACAAAATTAACCTTTAATATTTTTTCTTTTCGTTTTTGAAAAAAATTGTTCGTAAATAAATAGGACAGTATACATGCGTTATTTGAAAAAAATACTCAATTTAATTGAAAAACACATCCGTAAAATCAGTTTATAATTACGAGGCTTTATCAGTTTTCTTTTAATGTTGATTCAAAAGCTGAATATGGTACTTTTTTTTCTGGAAAATCTTGAAAAAAAAAGTTGTGGTGAAAAGTGAGTTAACGAGTCTCTATATATATATCTAAAACTATAGCTAAGGATACTACTTTATGTTCATTCTTGGCAAACGATGTACCAAACACCGTGTAGATATATAAGTCAAAAGCTGATATTTATAATGCAAAAAAAAACCTAATAGTTGAACAAAAATACTTAATTTTTCTTAGTGTTATTTGAAATTGGATAACAAACATAGACTAGCAAAGCTTTAAGCTTAGGTAACTGAGCCACCAATTTAACCAGATCCTGCTAAGTCCCTGGTAAACCAATGCCGCAAAAAACTTAAGATGAAACGTAAATTTCAGTATCTGATATTCTATCAGGAATTGATGATACTGGCTGTTAGTCTAGTAAGTCATAAGTCTAGACATACTAGATAGGAGAAATACTTGCTCTAATAATAGCCCAGCTACATGCTCAGTTTTAAATGCACAATCCAACTGTAGTCCTAGCTTATGAATGACCGCGGGAAAACCCCGGGACTACCCAAGCTATTTAATATTCCGTCTACACGATTAGTTTTAACTGCACCAACCTGGTTTGTGCAATCGGACTGCGCTGCCAAAACACAACCTCATCATTTAGCCTTTCGCAGTCCACTGCTGGACATAGGCCTCTCTCAATTTGCGCCACAACACCCGGTCCTGCGCCTTCTGCATCCAGTCCCCTCCAGCGACCTTTTTCAGGTCGTCAGTCCACCTGGCAGGGGGGCGTCCTACCTTACGGTTGCCGAGTCGCGGTCTCCATTCTAGGACTCGTTTGCTCCAGCGGCTGTCGGTCCTTCGGCAGACGTGACCAGCCCACTGCCACTTCAGCGAGCTTATTTTGCGAGCTATGTCGGTTACTTTGGTTCTTTGTCGGATGACCTCATTACGAATTTTATCCTTCAAAGAAACTCCGAGCATAGCTCGCTCCATAGCCCGCTGCGCGACTTTAAATTTGTGGACTAGTGCAACCGTTAATGTCCACGTCTCGGCACCGTAGGTCATAACAGGTAGGACGCACTGGTTGTAGACTTTCGTCTTCAGGCACTGCGGTAAAGGCAAAGAGAAGACTTGACGAAGTTTGCCAAATGCTGCCCAACCCAACCGGATCCTTCTGTCGACTTCTCGCTCGAAGTTGTTTCTACCAAGCCTAATGACCTGCCCTAGGTAGATATATTCCTGAACAACTTCGAGCATCGATCCGTCGACAAATATTGGTCTCGGCATAACATGCTCATTAAGCATGATTTTGGTTTTATCCAAATTCATGCCGAGACCAACACGTCGTGAAGCTCCATCTAGGCCGTGCAGCATTTCGCTCAGCTGTTCCAGCGACTCCGCAACTATGACGATATCATCGGCAAACCGAAGGTGCGAGATGTACTCACCGTTCACGTTTATACCCCGTCCAGTCCAGTCCAGAGTCTTAAAGACATCCTCGAGAGCGTTGGTGAACAGTTTCGGGGATATGACATCCCCCTGTCTCACCCCCCGACGCAGCTCTATACAGTTTGTCTTCTGGTCCTGGATCTGGACGGTCATGGTGGCGGTGTCATACAAGCATCTCAGCACCTCGATGTATCGCCAGTCGATACGACATCGTTGCAGAGCATCCAGAACCGCCCAAGTTTCGATGGAGTCGAAGGCTTTCTCGTAGTCCACAAAAGCCAGACACAGCGGCTGATTGTACTCTTCGGTTTTCTGTACAATCTGCCGAACAGTATGGATGTGGTCTACGGTACTAAAGCCTTTTCGAAACCCGGCTTGTTCTGGTGGCTGGAACTCGTCAAGTCTTCTGGCGAGGCGGTTCGTGACTACTCTCGAGAACAACTTGTAGATGTGGCTCAGGAGTGAGATAGGTCTGTAGTTCTTCAGTAAGGTTTTGTCACCTTTTTTGAAGAACAGAACCACCGCACTCCCGCTCCACGCCCGTGGTGTCAAGCCTTGGTGAATGACGGAATTAAAGAGACTCGCTAGCTCTTTCAGGACTGGGGTCCCACCGGCCTTAAGGAGCTCGGTTGTAATTCCGTCATCACCCGGCGCCTTGTTGTTCTGCAGTTGTCTGAGAGCTGCCTCGACCTCGACCGGGTCGACATCCGGGATGTCTTCGGTGTAGTGGCGCGTAAGTGGGGCTCTGTGGTCTTCATCGCTTGGTCTCGTTGGTTTAGTCATCCGTGATGCGTATAGGTGTCTATAGAAACTCTCAATTTCCTCGAGTATCTCGAACTTAGAGGTGACGGTCCTGCCATCCCCAGTCCTCAGTTTCGTCAGATGGGGTCTACCTAGTTGCTGAGCGAAAACTTTGGTGCCTCTATTTCGCTCAATCGCAGCCTCGATATTTCGAGTGCTGCAGCGTCGGAGGTCACGTCGCGTCAGTTTCCTGATTTTCAGGTTTAGGGACCGCCTATCTGACGAAGACATCTGAGTGTCTGGCGTTTCTCGTCGTTCCTTCATAAGTTCGAGAGTCTCGGGTGAGAGCTTGGACTCCCTATTACCGCGTTTTCCGGGAAACAACCTTCGAGACACGTTTTGTAGCGTTTTGACCACTGTGTCGGTTTTTCCGTCAACATTGTCCGTGGTTTCCAGCAGAGCGAAACGATTTTGGAGTTCCAGCTGGAACTTTTCGGAACCTAGGGCTATTTGGGGCAGCGTGGGTCGGAGAATAGGTCTTATCATCCTAACTCTTTCGGCCTTAAGGTTGATATTTAGAGAGCCTCGGACGAGTCTATGATCACTACCGGTATTAAACCTATTGATCACCGAGACGTCTCTAAATATATGCCGCTTGTCCGTGATGATAAAATCTATCTCGTTCCTCGTCACATTATCGGGGCTTCGCCATGTCCACTTTCTGTGGGGCTTCTTCTTAAAGAAAGAATTCATTAAGAAGAGCCCCTGAGACTCTAGAAAGTTTACCAGCATTTGGCCCCTGTGATTTCGGCGCCCCACACCGTTAGGTCCGATTTTCGTTTCGCCGCGTTCTTGTACTCCCACTTTGGCATTGAAGTCTCCCATAACAACGTTGTAGTGAGCCTTCCTGGTACCATGTAGTGCTTTCGCTATGTCTTCGTACATGGTTTCGGCTATCTCATCAGAGTATGTCGAGGTCGGCGCATATACCTGCACCACCTTCAGAAATTTCCTGTCGGTGATTCTCAGTATTAGGTACGCTACCCTTGTCGACACACTGCTGATTTCCACAACGCTGCTAGTGAGACACTTGTTGACCAAGAATCCGACACCGCCCTGAGAGGGCCTATCACCTTCTCGGAAGTAGAAAAGGTCGCCTGACTCAAGGGTTATCGTGTCCTCCCCCTGTCTTCGGACTTCAGATAACCCCAATATATGCCAGTTTATGCGACCCAATTCTACCTCGAGTTCGGTGAGGTGTTGGTCCAGCCGTAGACTTCGTCCGTTGTACGTAGCCAGGGTCAGTTTTTTGAGGTGGTGGTAGCCTCTCGTAGCCCGGAGATTCTTAGCACCCCCTGTCCCGCCGTTACCGCGACCGCTACCTTGGAAGGGAATAGCGGGACTACCGGGAACTGGGGGCCGTCTTGTATTGTGTGGCATCATTTGAAAGGTTTTGGCCTACTGATACCACGCTGGCCAGACGGGTTGGTATAGGGTTTGATCTCGAGTTTTCCTTCTCTAAGCAGTCAATTTAGGCTCTGCTAATTTTTTCCCTTAGTCGCCTTCTACGACACCCACGGGATGATATGGGGTGGTGACATCTGTATTCTTATTGTCCGTCACCACACGGACAACACAACCTGTAGCTACGTAATTAGTTAGAATACACTCACATACACAGAAGTACAGTGGGCCAACGAGTTAGGTATGCAGGGCAAAAACTTCTGCGTCATAGTAAAGACTTACTACACCAGTTATGGATAAGTGAGTTACATATCTAAATAGCGGGTATATTACACTTATTAAATATGTAATTCACACATGGATATCTATTGCAGTCGGTTTTTACTATGGTGTAGAAGTTTTTGCCCTGCCTACCTAATTGTTTGGCCCACTGTACATACAGCTTATAATCAACCTAGACATTAACATACACATTTCCAGTATAAGATGGTTGCGCTTAACACTGTTTAGGTTGATGTGTCTGTACATAGTTCTGTAGTCCGTTTCAATCACGATTAGCAAACATGTTACTCGCGGTTCGTGTTAGGTGTAACGCACAGATATATATCTACATAGATAACGCAAATGCATGTACTTCGCGTGTCCGAACCCCGACCAAGCGTCAAGGTTGTTCGCCGCTAACTTCAGTCCACGCGCGTCTTTTGTTAGAGAAAATCATAGCGGACGGCCGTTGTAATCGTACTGGGCGGATGGGCATCGGCGGCATCGGTGTCTTTGAATCGGTTTGGATTTCCCGTCACTAAATTTCGGCTGTGACGCACAATAGGTATTAAAAAGTCGGCACGGTTAGTTTCAATACAAATCGTGATACTTGCGTTATCTATGTAGATCTATATCTGTGGTGTAACACATTTTCAGTGTTGTCAGTTAATTAGAACCATTTTAGCAAAATAGATACAATTTTAGATACTACAGCCAGCAGGTTTTCAGTTCACTATATTCTCTTGTTTATACAGTTTTGACTTATGCAAGGTGGATACAATATAGCATTAAATGAAAACGTAAATCCTAAACGTATAAATATTTTTTATATAATAACAATTTTTACGTCTAAAATCTGCCTATGTTGTATTTAACCGCCGCCGTTTGTATTGTGTACTCGTGATTAACCACGAAAGAATTTCAATGAAAAGTTATAAAATGTCAGTTTTTATAGCTTTGTGTAATAGATAAGACCATAGATAAAATGTTTTTTTGTAAAAAATAAACCTTTCAACATTCATGAAAATGAAATACTGCCATTTTTAGGGATCCGTACCCAAAAGGTAAAATATGAACCCTATTACTAAAACTACGCTGTCCATCCGTCTGTCCATCTGTCACCAGAAAGTATCTCATGAACCGTGATAACTAGACAGCTCACAGAAGATGTATTACTGTTGTTGCTATAATAACAAATACCAAAAACCGAATAAAATTAATATTTAAGAGGGGGGAAAAAACGAACAAACAATCACTTTCAAATATTGTTAAGTAAAGGCAATCTGTGTGTACATTTTTTAATTTTTATATTTTTGGAGTATAAATAGTTTTTGTTATTAGTATATAATTAATTTTTTTTTGTTCTGAAACCCTATAGGTATTATACAGTTGTATACACACATTGTTTTTACTCCTTTATTTTCTGCTTGAAGTGTAAGATATTGCAACCTTATATACTATAGATTTATTTATAAGTATTAATTTAATTGCATTTCTATATTTAAGTTTATTTTCTCTTTATGACCATATTTAGTTGTAATGTCGTTTCGTCATCGTGTTTTGGTTGCTATAACTTACACATAGAATTATTGTCAAAAACAAACAAATATTGTATGAATTATTTGAAAAGATGGTGCACATGAGTTTCTCACCAGCTCTTCTCATGATGCAATACCCATCGGAGCTGGTACTTGGATTGATTTTAATTCAAATCTTTAAGTTGAATTAAAGTCAATCTAAGCTCCGGTGTCAAATCATTTTACTACATTATGTATTATAATTAAGTTAGCTAAGTTTTAGTTTAATTTTATATTTTTGTGTTTTGATGTTTGTTTTGACGTGTTCAAGCGCCCCTTGGGGCCCATGGAAATAAATGATTTGATTTGATTTGATTTGATTTGATTTGACGTTTGTTGTATTAACATACAACAATCGTGATTGTTTGCTTGTTTTTGCTAGCCATATTGATTACGGCAACAGCTAGACGTAGGTAGGTAGACACTTGAAATATTTAGTAATATATTTAGTTTAAATAATTATGAAATTTAGATTTAGTTATTAGACTAGTTTAATTTAAGATCCAACATTTTCTTTTGCTGTAAATAAAGACAAGGAGGGCTCCCATACAAAACACATGTTTTTTTGCCATTTATATAGGTATACGTATATACGGAACCCTTCGTCCGCGCACCCAACTCGCACTTGCCCAGTTTTATACAATAATTATGATGTTATGTGTTCGTAATCAATAAGCTTTTATTCTCTTTTATTAAACCTTTTTCTGTATCAATCGACTCCATTCTTCTGAAACATATATTTCATTAATTAATTAAGGCACGTTCCACGGAATCCAATGTTGTTTTCATTGTTTACCGTAGATCAATGTTTCAATGTTATAAAAAAAGCTACAAAAACAAAAGCTTTCCATTTTCCTTTGTTCATCATCACGATCATTTCATCATTATTACAGCGAATTAAAAAGGCAGTTTCTTTCATAAACGCCGTAAAGTACTTGCCGGCAAATACGTACAACTTTTTGTTACCTCTCCTTGCGAACTAGCGGCTTTTTTGTCTCTTTTTAATTTCCTTTATGAGCTCACAATTGCCTTCATAATGGTATCGTACCTTTCATTAAGACTCATTTAAGGCCGTGAATGGTGGTTTTGCCTCATAATGGGTGGAAACGTTAGATGTACCTCTAAGCCTTTGTGTACACATTATAACATTCACTAGCTCTTTTCATGGGTCATTCGTGTTGGTGCCTTCTATGGGCTGTATTAATAAGCGGCCTGTGCAAGGTAATGGTCGTTATGTGGCTTACTTGTGTTTTCTATTCAATTTTCGGCGGCTGTTTACTATGAAGTTGGCTTTCAATGTTTTTGTATCTTTAGTAATATCTAGGCGGTACAGCGTAGTATTCAAAATTCATTTTGTGTAACCTTTTTTAGATATTATGCAGCATGAATATTATGTTCAAGTTGTTTAATGAAATGTTATGTGATAGTACTTTTTGATTAATATTATTTTTAAGGCTGCATTAATAAAATTATTTTGTTATACGATGTTTGTTACCGGAAATTACTTTTACAGTTATCCGTTCCTTAAAATCAGCGCTCTTTTTATATTTGAACTTGATATTTTAATCTTTGGCAGTATTTACAATGAAAAATAATTATTTTGTCCTAATTAAACAGATTGTATATTTTTACGCTTTAATAAATAATATGAATTTATTAATGCGAAGGTTCGTTGTTTTTTGCCGAAATATATAATTAAAACATAAGGCAAGATTTTTGCTCAAATGAGATACAGGAGGTGTTTAAGACGGTTTTATTTAGCCTACTTTTGGTTAAATTTAGTAATACACACCTTTAATTCTGATGACAATATGATTAGATATTTTCAATAAATAAAAATCTATGATGGCTGCCGTCATACCTCTGTTAAATAAACATAATTATTTATAATCTTAATGTAACATTATAATATTTCTTTAGTGTTAAAATAAATAAATAAATTCATTATTCATA
Organism: Hypena proboscidalis; assembly: GCA_905147285.1. NCBI lineage: Eukaryota > Metazoa > Arthropoda > Insecta > Lepidoptera > Erebidae > Hypena > Hypena proboscidalis. Next base: position 9,648,870 of record LR990132.1, read on the forward strand.
CTAAGAAACAGTTGAAAAAGATATGGGACCGGCAGGATTTGAACCTGCGACCTTACTGCACACCGGGCAGCCGCTCTTAGCCATCCAGCTACGGTCGCCTCTTACCGGCACCCTAAATTTCTCAACTGTATGATACGTCATTTCGTGACGTCACGTTCATCCATTTGTTCCTATCTTAACTACTTAAGATATGAATTACTATACTTATCCTACTTAGTAAGGTCGCAGGTTCAAATCCTGCCGGTCCCATATCTTTTTCAACTGTTTCTTAGTATAATTTGCTAAGCATACCTAAATGCTATAAAAATAATCAAAGTCATTATTCATAATTTTGAAGATTTTATTTATTGTGCTTTAATATGAAAATTATATAGCTCACTAACTGATAACAAAAATACTGTAAGGAAAACAGTATGTCTGAGAGCACAAGCACAATGTGCTCGAGGGCGTATGACGTCTAGCAACCCTCACTTGGCCATGGTGGTGTACTATGATGGTCCTACCCTTCTTATAACAAAAAAAGGTCCGCGCCCAGCAGTAGGATATGCATACTGTTATACCGAGGATATTAATCGTATTTTTAAAAAAAAAGAACGAATTGAATTGAATATTAAAAAGTTTATTATTAAACCGAACGCAAAGTCTAGAGACCATAGAGTACATAATTTATTTGGTCAATGCTAGAGACTTGTTAAATGCCCAAAATTACTGGACTGGTCTTACTCGTTAGACCGTCTATCCCGAACTAAGGTGATGGTGACCAGCCTAGAGGCAGGACGACACCCCCGCACATAGAGATGCTGAGTCAGCATCTAGTCAGCATTTCATTAAACAGTGTAGGGATGTAACAATACGTATAAAGGGCAGCAGCGTTTTAAATAGAAATGTACGACGAACCTACGTGCCACTAAATATCTTGGCGAGCTGGAAGAGTACTAAACTTAACAGGTTTTGTAGTTAATGGTGCTAGTGGCCATCAAATAATGTCGGTGCCACGATTAGGGGCCAATTTCACCGAGAGCACCAAACCGAGTTCAACTCTGATTTTGATTTTCAATCTACATCTATGTCCCTTTATTCGACACGACAAATAACGCGTAGTCCACCTGATAGTAAATGATAATTACAGACTATGAACATCAACAATGCACAGGAGCAGATTGTAGATGCGTCGCTTCATCTAAGACCTACGGTGCACCGTAGACATGTTGGCTCGGAACACCGCTTTGTTATCGTGGCCTTATAGCATCACCGAACCAAAACACTTTACTGCAAGCAAGAACATTGTACTGCAAGCAGTACTTTTCTGCAGGCTGCATTTTAAAGGTGGTACGGTGATGCTTCTTCCCTCAAGCTCGTTGACGAGAGCTCTACCAACATCAAAACCGTCCCTTTCAAACATTGAGCTATAGGGAGAGATCAGAAAACCAAGTTCAGTATTAATCTGAGTTGAACAACTTTGGTGAAATCGGCACTAAATAAGGCAACGAGCGTACCAAGCTGTTTATGCACTATTGAGACCTTTGAACTTAATAGTACCGACGTGCTTCGAGACTTCCTGCTAATGTTAAGTAATAGCTCTTGTATTGTTCTGCTCGCCTGGTAGATATCACGAGTAATAGTTGGCACATGCTTGGAAATGTTGATATGTAAATAGTGATATGTACATATTTATTTTAAGTATACCTATGTATGTTAATATAATATATATTTAATTTGTTGGTAAATGTACCTATTAAATTTGTAAATTTATGTAAATATTAGTTATAGTGAACCTTCTATCTCATCTCTTACACCTTAAACTGCCCCATATTAGTCTAACTATCTATTTGTCCATCCAAAGGTTGCCTGTAAGATATTGCTTTTTAGCGATAAGGCCGCCTATTGTAAATGTCTTAATGTTAAATTATGTTCTATTTTGTGTCTTATTTTTTGGTGTGTAATAAAGTTTATTCTATCTATCTATTCTATCTAATGTTGGGAAAGTAGTGATAGGAATAGAAAAAAAAGTCACTATTTCTACCACATAGCTAAAAGCGTTTTTTATATAAGAAATAAGATATACTTCGAGTTTCCGTCCTGTTTATCGTTTGTATAGGTCGCGTCACGTAAAAAGAACGCTGGAAGAAAGTGGTGGGGGGGGTGTTTGCGCATTGGTACACTCGCGCACGAAAGTACTAGCTACCTATTGTTTTATTTTTGAACTAGCTTGTCGCTCGCGGCTTCGTATATTGGTTTTCGGGAAGTACATTGCAAAATTTACTAGGTAAAATATCATTAAATAGAATTCAAAACATGTTTAATTCAGTTTAAAATGTTTAATCTAATTACAAAAATTTAAAGTAATATTGATACTCCTTCCATTCTTGCTTGACTTGCTGCAGATCCTTGAAAATTAAGATCGTAACTTCCTTCGCAACTTGTCTATGGTAGGCAATTAATTTTCAGTGACGTGGAAATTGTGGATGATTCTTTTTATAACACCCTGGTCAAAGTTGTCAATGTCTGTTATTGGTTTTTGTTTGATTCTTTTATTTTTGCCGGGAGTTCCGAAGACAGTAAGGAATTCTGAATCTTTTGAACCTTTTACAATTCGTCTCACTGTAGACTCAGAACATTTTGTTGCCACTGCGGTCCGTTTCATACATTGTTTTAAATTATCAACTGCATTATTATCAGCCTCTCTCTTCATAAAACAATATACGTCATAAATCATTTTTCTCACTTTTCTGTGTAAAACCATTTCGTAAATAAAAACTTTTGTGCGCGATGGTATTTTGAGAACGAATATGACGTGGACACAGCACGGAAGCCAAAGGTTGACCCGCCTGCCCCGCGCCGCACCTCATACCACCAAACAGTCCGAAAAATCGCCTAATGCGCAGCTTGACCGCTAGCGTTCTTTTTACATGACGCGACCTATACCTTGTTTGTACCGTTTAATATCTTAATGAATTGAAAATTAAACTACTTAATACATTATCTATACGTACATATACATTGATAAAAAAATGTTACATAGTAAGTCATATCTGTAAGTCGAAGTTATTTCAGAAAAAATTATACGAGGGGATTTTATAACAGCATTTGTAACCAAAACATATTGCTGTACATTTCTTGTCTATCTGTCTGTATATTCGTACGCGCATCACGCAAAAACGACTGCATAAAATAGTATGCAGTTTTCACAGTTGTATAGCCGGAGGTCTAACTTAAAAACAAGTACATGTTACATCGTTGTATTTTAATCTAACATGAAATTCTGCACATAGGTCCCTTACATGTCATAAATGAAATGTAATTTGGAAATATCAATCTCCAAAGAGGTTAATTGTTGAGGTAAAGCAGTTGTAAATTTTAATGGGCAGTTTTTAATTTTGAATAAAATCACACGAAATTGTGCACACGGGTTCCTCATTTTTTAAAGATTCAAATTCAAATGGTCGTAGGTTGCAAGTGTATAAACGAAAGTTGCTTAATTTTAAAGGAAATAGCATAGTAATATCATGGCAGCAGATAGTTACATTTAATATTATAAATACATAAGTCAGTCTGTCGTCTTACAACCAAACTAAATAAATAAATATTTTTTACAGGAACTAATATAGCAATGATTTGATTATTCATTTGTTATTTTAAATACTTTAGAATCAATATACTAAAAGCATATTTACATACTTCATATCGAAAGCATGATATGAAGTATGTAAATATCATATAGCAGAACTTAAAATACTGAAATATTATTTTTACCGCACCGAAAAGCTGTCACAGCAATCCCTGCGTATCCTATTTAATATAAAAATAAAACAACGTTTATGGTTAAGTTTGTAGTGACTGTTCATAAAAGTACATAAAACTGCCAAGTACGTGTGACATGCATGAGTTAATAATAATTATGTTATTTCTTTCATTACCACATCAGTGCACTTCACATTTTAAATAAAAATATTTTTAGCAAAATATGGTTAGCATAAAAATATGAACGCTACTAGAAATATCACACTTTGCGTTACGTACACACTCATGTTATTTTAATGAATAATAATACGGTGAGCTGCAGAACTTTTTCTTCTTTTAAGCACAAAAGTAAGGTAATTATATTATAAAGCTACCCCATTTCATGGTTGAACATTAGCGCTAATGTAGCCACCAAACTTTGTTCTACGAAAAATAACAACTAATACATTACGCGGGCTATAAAGCCGCAAATGACGTAGAGTTAGCAAAGTTACTTTTAATCTTTCGTAGTAATGATCGCGAAGTCTGAAAGGCCTTTATTACGTTAATAAAATAATTTTTAACAAAAAAAAAACCGACTTCAAAAAGTAGGTAAACTAAAAAGCAAAAAATAAATTTACTTCGCACAAAATAATACGTTTTTTCATTTAGTTAAATAGAAATTATTAAATATTTATTTTATAATTCTGAAGTCGGTGCCAAGTAAAAACAACCTTTCTACAATATCAAATTACAGTTCACACAAAAAGGGAGGCGTAGGTGTTCTAGTGCCCAGTATTGGTACTTACCACAGAAATATAACTAATATTCAGTCAGAAAAAAGTTGTTAGAACGATTGATATTATCTATACAGTGTTATTAATTGTTTACTTGGCACCGACTTCAGAATAATAAAATAAATATTTAATAATTTCTATTTAACTAAATGAAAAAACGTATTATTTTGTGCGAAGTAAATTTATTTTTTGCTTTTTAGTTTACCTACTTTTTGAAGTCGGTTTTTTTTTTTGTTAAAAATTATTTTATTTTACGATTTTAAGTGATGGGTAGACCGAGCAAGAATGTTTCTCGAATGAGGAGACGACGGTTACTTGAGACGGAAAACTTATTAATAATAGACAAGAATTAAATCCTTTCACCTGACTATTGTTGAGGGTCACGACCTTCCATCATCAGCTCATTTAACACAATAACTAGCAGTAGGAATACGCGTACAGTAGTGAAAGAATTATCCTTAAACTCCTAACTATTGAGGAGTTGACCTTCCATCATCAGCTCAATTATATAAAATTATTGCGACCAAGCGTAAATCCTGGCCTCGATTAATAAAATATGAGGGTTGCCCCCGATTTCTCTGGGATCCCATCATCAGATCATATCATGCTGACAATGGGACCACCTTTGAAATATCTACGTTCCAACAGCTCACTTGACATCATAACTAGCAGTCTGAATATGTGTACAGTAGTGAAAGAATTATCCTTTAACTCCTAACCATTGAGGAGTTGACCTTCCATCATCAGCTCATCCACATAAAAATACGTAAATACTGGTGCAGCTTTGAAAAACACACTAAAAACATTACATGTGCCTATAAAATTCGAGGGTTGCCCTCGATTTCTCTGAGATCCCATCATCAGATCACGACATGCTGACGATGGGACCCTTTTGGAATCATCTCCTGTCCAACAAAAAAAGAATCATCAAAATCAGTTCATAAACGACGGAGATATCCGTGAACAAACATAAAAAAAAAAAAGCAACATATATACGAATCGAATTGAGAACCTCCTCCTTTTTTAGAAGTCGGTTAAAAATAGAATCACCTTTGTTGTATGTTTTTGCAGGCGTCGCATGGTACAATTGCGGAGGCGGTTTCGTGTTAATCTTTGCTATTAATTATAAACTACGCTGTGGTGTGAATTTATTGTTCGCAGATGTGACATTACAAATATATTTTTTAATACCTTTTTAAATTTCATGGAACTGTTTTGAAAGTAATAACAAGCAGCGATAGCCGAGTGGGAGACCGTAGGACTGCAAAAACAAGGGTCTCGGCGTCGAAGCCCTTTGTCTATAAAGAATAGAATAGAATATACTTTATTGTACACCAAATTTACAGTTTGACAACATTATAGAAACTAACTTGATTAAGGGTATCTTAATAAGTGTTAGGTGTGATAGGGTACGATGGGGTTGACGTATCCGTGTGGATAAAAACCCCATATTTTAAAATAATAAAGATTAAAAAAAAAAAATAGAAACTAACTTAAATTATTTGAAATGCACAATGGGCGGCCTTATCGCTAAAGAGCAATTTCTTCCAGGCTATAATAAATCTTTATATTCTAAATAAATCGTTCCGTATCATCTTTTCAAATATATGTGTGTATTCATCATATTATATTATACTCACTTGCAAACGGTGAAGGAAAACATCTTGTTCAACTTGTTCATTTTTATGCCAATAGGCACATTATTGGCAATTTTTATTTCAAAGCTGTAGCAATATAATATCGGCCATGTATCTTGTTCGTAAACGGTGTTCACATGGTGAATTACGTATACGAAAAAGCAGGTAGCTGGCTCATGGTGGGCGACTGCATAATTCTACGGAAATGCGATAACCTTGTAGTGTGTACAAATTAATTCAAGCCTAATATCACAATGTCACGTAATGCAACGATACCCGACGCCGAGCTTTCCCTCACACCGTAATATGACTGATAAGAATTACTGAACTGATTTTAAGTACGATTTTTGTACGCAATATCGCACCTTCTTTTCGGGAAGAGTAATATCTGCAATTTATTAAAAAATATGATTTTAAAATGCAGAAAAAAATGCCATGATTGACAAATGAGAATATTCGCAAGAATTACATCGTTTTGAGGAAAGTAGTGATTTTACTTTATTTTGCGTAATTGGCCCGTTTGCTAAAAATGTTACTGTGCCCAATCGGACCTTTTTGTATATTTTTTGTACATAATTTAGTTTTTTATAAGAATTTGCTTTAATGTTTTTGACAATTAAGTTTCTTGTCAATCTTTAGGTTTTATCTTTCTAGGTTCAGTGTTTTTCTTTAGTTTATTTTCCTAATATAATTTATTTTCTTTATTCCTGGTTTCTTTGTCTTAACCCAATCCACAACAGTTACGTCACAATCGTTCAGTTGTGTATTGTGTGTGACCTTGCGCATTTGTGAAGCACTATGCTTTAAATAATGACTTATTTTATTTACAAATTTCATGGTAACAAAAAATCACTTTCGGTATCCTTCTCTCAGTTTATGGCTTGTTTCTCCTGTATTGTATTTTTATTAAACACAAATTTGTGAAGAACTAATCATTTTATGATCCTAAGAATCATCTTAATACCTACTCTGAATGAGTCTGTGCACCCAGCCAATATCAGCCAATAATGTGGTACTACAGTGCTAAAAGGTTCTAAAATCTAAGACAAAAAATATAATCAATGTTTCGTTAGACTTTAATTCACCGACATTGTTCAAAAAGACGGATATAACAATAATGACTCCCTAACAACACAATATCAGATTCAGTTCATAATTTAGCTTCTACTATCTTGTGACGTCACAGTGTAATTAGAATGGTTGACAGTAGTTGATTGTGTGTGTATGTATATAAATTATTAAGATGTTTGCGTAGTGCGTTTAGTTGCTTTGTGTTGCATTACAGGAGCATTGTCAACAATACATAACATAAATATTATTAAGGTTATGTCCTAATTTAGTGTATTACTATGGTTCTGAACCAACTATTATAATATCAAGGATATTGTGGCTAGTTTTGGTGTCAATTAATTATTCCCTTTCTAGTGTGATTCGACCCAGCACAACAGTATAATATTTCACGTTGAATACTAAGAACAAAGATTGATTGATGAGATTGCTAAAGATGGCTAATCCTATACTTATTTTACAAAGAGGAAAGATTTTTGTTTGTTTGTTTGTTGGTATGAAAAGGGTGCCGAAATTACTGAAATGATCTTCATGAAAATTTGTGTAAAGAAAGCTGAAGTCCCGAAGAATAACGTTGGTTACTTTTTATTGATTTTACACGCAGGTGGGGTCGCGGATAGAAACTATACCTAAGGAATTTTTAGAAAAGTTATTTCACGTTGAGATTGCTATTCTAAAAATGCCTTAGATATAATTTAGGAACACCACGTGTCACTAAGCGTCGTTGGATCAAAAAGTCGTCTAAAATAGTAAAAACACGTACGGCAAATCTATTTGTAACCTACACATGAGATTACCACGACCCCTTTCAGAAAAATATAACGAACTCTCGACGCCGCAAAACACTATGTTATACCTGGTTACTCAATACAATTCGGCAAAAGGCGAACATTTTAAGGGATAAAGCAGAGTGGTAAAGTCGAGATGTAACGCTTTCAGACGGTCTCGAAGAAGCGGCAAAGATGAATGGCTTTCAATATGAAATTGAATTCCGCGGTTCATTGCCTTTCAATTTGTTCGGGGGAACGTTCGCCGGCGTTTACCCCCGATACCCCGCAAGGTGCCGGTGTATTACACAATAGGTGCCTTACTTGAGAACATGGGGATAAAATAGAGGAACGATTAGTGATAAATTGTTAACGTGTGTTTACTGCAAGTCTGCTTGAGGCAAAATTAAAAAAATAAACTTACTTCCCGATGTTTCTTCATGAATGAAATTGCCGAAATAAGTATGTATTTTGTAGTGGAAAATTGTGTTACTTAAAGTACATAATCATTTTACTGTAATTTTTACTTTCACGTCTACCTAGAGAGGTTTTTGGGCAATAGGTTCGCGCACTTTTTGCGTGTATTAATAAGTTGCCTTTACATGTGCTCATTTGGCTCATGTAAGAGCTATTCACAAAAAAATCCGCTTAGGATCATAGATAAATCCAATAAACAACTACTCGTTCAGTAATTGGCCAAATTCACCCCTCCCACTTCGCCTTACCTCACCTCTTATAAACTCCTTTTGACTGTTTTGACCGAGTAATTTCTGATATCTAAGAAGCAAATGAACGGGAAGTTCAATTCTACGAAAGGGTTCAACTATCCCATGATATTATTATAATCCAATATGGCGTGTATACAAAACCCCAGTCAGACGTAGAAAAGTCTTCAATTAAAAAGTTTCTGGTTACAACGTGCAACTAGGCTACTAAAGTAATAATTTTGATGAAATTCTTGTTGTGGTCTAAGTTTGAACCTAAGTTGAGTGAACTTGCGGTTATCAATCTTAACCTATACGTCGTTTTGAACTGCCACTTTGTGTATTTTAATGTCTTTGCTTATCAAGTGTCACTGCAATTTCTTAAAGAACGTATGTATAAAAAATAACGTATGTATAAATTTATTTAAAACCACAGTTTCAAGACTTGTTCGGAGTCATAATATTAATATCATTTGATTTGTGCGAAAACGTAGCTTTTAAAAGTATTTTAACCGGTGAAAATTTAAACTGACCTTGGCCAAAATTTGTGGTTACAATAAATGTCGCTACATTGCATCTACCCTGTTTGTATTGTAAAGAAACAAGATTGCTTTGAACAGATCATACCTGAGGCTCAGTTAATATTCATTTTGATCCAGTTAATTTTTTTACTTTAATTAGAGAGAAGCAAGCACAGTTTACTTTTTAAACTGATGTTTTTAAAATGGCACAGATCTTAAACAGTATGTGTTAAAGAATACCGTGAAATAAACATTTTTTTGGATGAAATGTCAAAGGTAAAGGATCTTATAACTATCTTTATTTTAAATGAACCGAAACCTATATTAGAATCTTTTATTATTACGTTATAATAATACTCAACTTTGAATGCTTACCAGTTTTTTAGACGCCAAATCTTAATGAACTTTTAAATAAACGTATATTCTTATTACGACAAAGGTAAAGTTTAATATAACGCCGGGTCTAAAAAATTACCAATTTCAGAAGTTTCCTTGTTTTTCCATAACCATTATCCGTACTTCCACCTAACTCCATCTGTAAGGTGTAATATACAGAACTAATTTGGGTCTCGAACCGTTAAGATTTTCATTATTCCAAACATCTACGGAGGGGAACATTGGGTCCTGCTATAATCGTTGAATCGTATTACCATTACAACTGTCCACGAGACGCCAGATGCTTCCAACAACTTTATTTCATTATTCGGAGCCCTTTTTGTGCGCGTGTGTTTCACCAACGGCTGCGAGACCCGAAACAGTGGATGTTTCATGTTTTGAATTATTCTGAAGATAATTTTGTTTGGCTCTGTTACAACTTAGAACTTACCTAATAAGACTTAAACAATGAATTGAAGTATTCTTAGTTGTAAAAAACAACGTGTTTCTTCAACATTTTAGTTCTAATGTAGTGTAATTACAAAACTTAAATAAATTAGTGAGCAGATCTGTGTACAATTTTGGTCGTGGAGACTTAGTCTTTCAGTCGGACTTTACTTGTACGTTTTGAGAGTAAGTTGGAAGCTGTATCTCTAGCGAGACTCCTTAACTTTAGCAGTCCTAAGCTTTATTGCACTTGGTATGCTCCTTGGCTTACAAAAGTCGTTGGAAAGCAACCACAGTAAATTTAAAAACTCTGAAACGCAATTACACTTGTTTACTTACGGCCGGAAATCATAAGGCTCTGCCTGCAGTTAGATACGTTTAACTCATAATTATTTAACAGTAAAATATTAATTATGATGTAGTTATTAAAAGTGAAAACATTTGCTGAGCAAATGCTATCCAATATGCTAATTTATTATGTAAAAAGTTTCAATTTGAAATTAAGTTATTATTATTAAACGAAGGTAACATTGCGGTCCTTGGTATGGTTTATTGATAAGCATATTAATGATTTGGTGCACATGAAATGACTTACAAATGACCTGCAAAACATCTCTGATATCGGAAAATACCTTTTTGCTTTATTTTGAACGCACACTCTAATCTCGTTTTGTGCTACGTCAAAGGCCACTGCCTATAGCATTAAATACCATTTATTACCCATTAGACAGCCCATAACAATTCACAAAAATATGCCTAATTGAGGCCACGAGGCTAGTCTAACGATTACTACACCACTCCCTAATTTCCCTTAAATACTGCAATAACATTCAAAATAAAATAAACGCCAGCTTTATTTCCATTCGAGATTGGCTGCCTAATGTAAAGTAATAACTGTTATTCTTATAGGCTCTTAAACTACATATATATTTTACTTTATTGAGTCAAAATTGTCCGATATCGCAAAACACGGATAGTGCATTTTCCTGTGAGTTGTTATAGTGAGTATAATTTCAATGTTTTAAAGACGTTTTTCATGGTGGTATAGCTCTAGTGGGCAAGTTCGAGGACGACACCACCACCGTCAAATACTAGTGCTTGCAACTACTGTGTGCAGGTTTAGTGGTGATATAAGGCATAACACCATAGTTCTCAGATGAAACTACGTAATGTATCTTCTATCTGATTTTATGGAATGTTCTTGTATATGGGCTATATGTCCGTTCGCTATATATATGTCGTTAAATAAAAGGTAGCTGGCGTTAGTGCGCCGGGCTTTGCAATATTTATCCAGGTTACAGATTGGAAAGTCTTGGTTGGTTTTTATTTAACCAAGATACGGACGTTTATTACAAACGAAACGAGGTTCAAACGTCGAACGATATCGTTTTAATACATTTTAATGGCTTTGTATGCATTGAAAATAAATATTAATTGCCAGTACGCTTCGTTCTTATAACGTTTAGTACACTGTTATGTGAGGTTACACGATACTGATGGTAAGACGACTGGATAGTTACGATACTATGGGGTACATAAAGCTTGTAGTCGGAAGCAAGCGTACAAACGACGAGCGTTGACGCTGACGCTTGCTTCCAACTGCAAGCGTTAGTGTTCTTCAGAATAGTGGTTGTATAGAAAACTCGTTGTATAGTTACACTAATATATTATTCAAAATACTGAAAATAATCATGTTAAAATTATTGTGTGCCATAAATTAAAGTTATACGTCTATTCTTATGCATAAATAAATATATAAAAGCAAATCAGTAAAATGAATATATCAATTTTAAACAGCAAGATCGGGTAATTGCATTACAAGTTAAAATATTATGACAAAAATTACACCATCAATATTTTATTGCACCTAGAAACTCTAAAGAAACTAACATAGAAACTCCCTTAAGAAACAATTTACAGTAAGATTAAATGTTTATCGTGAGTCGAGGCAACTCATTTCCTAGTGTCATAAATTTTCAGCCTTACAAAGGCATTCAAATTATAACACTTTTCTTTTTTCACAACACTTTCCGTGAAAAAATCTCTTTGGTTGTAAGTTCTCGTATTTTACAAGCTGTTTATTATATTATGTTGAATCTATTCTCTAAGGGCTCTGCAGTGTAGATTATAATACTGAACGAGCGAAGTTTCTATTGTTAAGCATGGCTATAAACTAACACAAAACAATTGTTAGTTGTTCCACTGTGCAGTCGCGGGCGCTAGTAACAAATCGCCTTTATACTGCACTTCTTGTTAACGTAAATATAAAACAATTCATAACAACGTAATAATTACTTAGCAATAACAAATGGTATTGAAAGTTGAAAAAAAATGTTTTTGATAATTCATTTTCTTTCGAGTTACTGAGGTTGAGCATAAAACATAGTGATTTTATAATGAAGGCTGATTTAGATTTTTATATCTGCTACGATTTCTCATCTAATTGACATAAAGAAGCAGACGAGTTTTATTCTTAAGATATCTTGAAACGTTGTAATGTAATTGACGTCAGAAATGTTACTTTCTTTTTGCGAGAAATTTTCCGCTCACTGGAATTTAATTATGGCCGTAGCTATGCCAAATCACGCGTTATTGTAAGCTTTTCTTAGCCTTATTCTTATTTATGAATTTTATAAGCATTATAGGTTCGTGTTGTACACTTAATTTTACTTTTAACGCTGTTTGTTGCATCTGTATAGCTAGATTATTTTTAGGAAGCGAGTTTATTTATATTTCAAACGGTCTGTTAGGTAATAAAATTTTATTACGTAGCGAAGGGTACAATTACAATGCTATAAATGTATGTAGTATACATATTAAGCGAGCAGATGCGTGTCCAGTAAGCAAAACACACGAAAGTAAACATTATTAGGTCGGTTATCTGAAAATCTGTGGTGTGAAATTATTCGGATAAAACGTGGTAGAGGCGAGAGGCCGCGACGCCGCCGTGCGACTTGCTGCTTGAAACTTTAATGTAACGCCTCGGCAGCGCTGTTTGCTACAAAATCCCCGCACAACCTTGATTTTGCTTTTATGTGGCTCTAAAGTTGTTTGCCAATTTATTTTAATACGTAAATAAGTAAGTACAGATTGACGATTTCATGTTTATCGAACTCCTCGACAGGCGCAAGGAATTTGACTCAAGATGTATCTGAATTTACGTATTGCCGAGTATTTTATCTTACTGCGTTGTTTTTTTGGTTCAGCAAATCAAAGGCAATTTTTAACCAACCCCTTCAGTTCGTCATGAATTTCACCATGAATAATAAGATAATTAGGGTTCCTAATGGTTTATTTTTCGAATTATTCGGTACAATAAGCTGCTATTTTACTTTGTTTATTTATTCCCTTGAATATCGTTTATCATGCCGTCCGATAACTTAAATGATCTTGACTTTCTATTCTTCTGATGAGTTACCAAATAATTGGCCAAAATAAAATAACAATTTAGCTTTTACTTATTAATACATTATATATTTTACAAGTATCTGAAGTCATATTAAACTTTATAAAAGTAGCAGATATAAATATCTATAAAATTTAATAAGTGTCAGTAATAAATCGATATATCAATGCTTTTGAATTAATATGCCAGCAAAAGCTTAAGTTAATTGAATGACAGAACAAAACCAAGACCATTATAAGTCCAAGTTTAACAACTACAAAAACAGCTGTAACGTAATTCCGAAGTACAGTTGTTCGGCATTGAACGTATACGTACCACGTACGACGGAACGTAACTCAGTAAACTCTTGGAGTAAACTTGTGGGCATTCATCTAAAACTTTGGCAGCACCTGAAGTCGCGTGACTTGGGACAAGCTATGAGTATGCGACTAACTGTCGGGAACCCACGCGTTTCAGCCTTTGTTACCTCACACGACTTACAAGGTTATGTTATCTGTTTTGTTAATGTTTCTTGTAAGGTAACAATAAGATCCGTGTTTGCTAGAGCTCTTTAATATGTAGCTGCTAAAGTTTGCAGTAAACGGTCTTAACGATAAGGATTATTTTAGAGAATACAGTCTAGTAATCATATTTAGTGAAACAAGTCTTTTAGTTTTGAAGAGGATGTAACATTATTATAACTTTCTAATTTGATGAATAAACAATAGCTCTAAATGATCGCTTAAAAACATCACAAAACGGAGCTAGGTACTACCCGTTGATTTCATTTTGGCTGTTTTCTTCTAAACATGATGTGACATTGATTCGTCAATAGGCCATTTACCATTACTCATTATTTAAATAGCGCCGACCTTCAATTGATCAGTCGTCCAATTGAATAAGGAATATATTGTCTTTTCCTCTTATTATTGTTCAGTTACATTTTATTCCTGCTATTGCCGCCAAAGATGAGTGACGAGCTTTAGCCAGTTAGCATATATCAATGGATGAAAATCAATGATACATACAACTTTGCATTTACAGGGCCCATTCCTGTAGAATGGCGAAGTCGGACCTAAAGATTTGGGCAAATTGGATAGTTGCTATAATTTACTCATGACTATCTAAGCAAAATCTATCGTATCGTTGAGTATGTCTTTGTTTGTTAGGTTAAGGGAAACAAATACAACAATATCTACCAATACACCTTTTCCAATATTCCCTGTAGATGCAAAAAAAATACATACAATCTTCCGTGACCCGATTCCTTGGTTTGAAAAAGAAGCGCTCATAATACAGGCGCTATTATTGAACTGCTATGGTTCTTTTATCTGAATAGTCTTTTGCGCTTTGCTCTAGACAGATGAAATCTAAAACTTATGCATAATAATACCGGTAGTATTGTGAATTTCATTGATGAAAATAATGTAGGTAAAAAAATTAAAATATACCAAATAGTGTTTCTGAATAAACAAAAAATTGCTTGGCTGTTTGCCATTCAAAAGTAATATGGGTTTTACTTTAATATTATTAAGTAATTATTTGTAGATTCTTAACTCATAAATAAACATGCATTTTAGTGTTTTAGATTAATTTGTTTTTAATGATTGATAAAAACTTAGATAATAATAATAAATTTAAACCCATATAACTCGTGTATGGAAAACATCCAAGCAATTGTTCGCCATTATCACATGAATCAAATAGAATGGGATTCGTGTGCAATCGTAAAAAGCCTGCTAGATTTTTTTCAAACTTTGTGTTGTAATTGCTCAATTTTACAATACAATTATCATAAATCATGGTACATAGTTCACTGACAATAATATAATATTTTTTTTACATCAGCTAATTAGTTTGAAATGAAATATACCGTCGTTATTCATACAAAAAACAGATCACCGGATAAAACAAGATATTGTTACCATTATTCGTTTGACATAACATTGCTTTACGTACGTGACATAAATATTGCTCGAACAGGTTAATTTAGTAGGCTTCAGATATATATATTTTTTTTATAAAATATAAAAGTTGAAAAATTAAGAATCCAGCAGGACTCGAATCTGCACTCCTTGGGTATACGCCCAAGTGTTTTGCCAGTTCAGCTATGGATTCGTATGCTGCCGGACTCGAAATTTCTCAACTCTTTTTGTGCCAGCTTTTTAGCTAGACGAACCTTATTTGGTTTTAGCGCCATCTATGTGATGTGATAAGTCACTATTCACATACTGTAAGTTTGAATTAAGATCAACACTGTTACTGTCAAGAGATGACGCATTTTTATCAAATACTTGTAATATTTTAAAGCAAAAACCAAGGGGTGCAGGTTCGAGTCCTGCTGGATTCTTAATTTTTCAACTTTAATATTTTATAAATTACAAAAAGGCATAGCAAAGCTAAAATTTGCTTTAAAATATTACAATTTTTTTTTTTTTATTACTGTCAGAATGACCCGTTGGTAAGTAATATAAATGTGTACGGTTTAAGTGTTTCATGTACATGTTTTTATCTCTACGTAATTTAAAAGGAAATAGCATACAAATTTGAAAGCATATCTGTCAATTTATTAGTAACAACGACAATATACATGGAGGTTATTTTTGGTGTAAGGTTTTTTGGCGAATAATGCCAAATATCTTTCCGGAGACAGAAAGTTGGCGGTGATAACATACACCGCGTGGTTTGAGAAAAACCGTTGGTCCTTTACTTGATCTCTCTTTGGTCAAGTCAGTCAAGCCGTCCCCCGGCTATGAGTGCAAAAAAATTTAGAGTTACATATTCAAGAGTACACATCTTACTATTCCCTCACTTGCACTACATTAGCAGACACTTAATTGGTTCAAACTAAACACCCATAAAGTTTGAAAGGTTTAGGGTTTGTCTGGGGTTGGACTAAAAAATTTGATCCCGGGGATTCTCCCCATCCCGGGATTTTGGCATTCTAGAAAGCTTGCCCGGGATCCCGGAATAATCCAGGGATTGATGAAATTTTACAAAACATAGTAAAAAATGGTTTTTGTTTAAACAATTGTATCATTATTTTTAACTTAATTGACAAAAAAAACCTAAAACGTATTACGTAAGTCGTGCAGACACTCGCTCTTAGGCTAATACATATTTTTGGAAGTCCTTTTCAGGAAAAGGACCTACCTTATACTTTATACTTGTAATTCTATTATTAACAAAATCTGTATTTGACCTTTGAAAAGCAAAAAGACGTCGCAAATCTTGAATGCCTGACATTTCTAAAGAGAAGAGAGTCCTTTTGAGTATTAGCATTATAAGCAAAAGTAAATTATATGAATACATGTTCAGGTAAAAATGTAAAAAGCATTTCTTTGTGTACCTCAAAAGAAGTTAATTCTGAAGTCAAGATTTTATCAGAACCTAGCACATTTTCAGTAGTTTTTATGAGTGTTTTTGTTAATATTTCTTTACTATTTGATAGAAAAATATAGACAAACCACACAACGGAGACCGTAGTCGTCTTCACCATTTTTTTTACAATGTAATGAAATGCCTGCCACGGAATTTTCTCTTAAGGTATTTTTAAATTTTTCCTTAAAGCTAAGAAGAACTTGGAATTCATGCATGTAATTTTTGCCTGTTATTTAAGCTTGAGCTTAAAAAAAAAGAAAATAAACTTTGAATTAAGAACTATCTCACCATCATCATCATCATCATCATTTCAGCCCAACGACGTCCACTGTTGGCCATAGGCCTCACCTAATTTCCGCCACAACGCACGGTTTTGGGCCGCGTGAAGCCAACGGCTTCCCGCGATCTTAACCAGATCATGCGTCCATCTAACTGGGGGGGGCGAACCACGCTGCGCCTGCCGGTTCGTGGCCGCCACTCAAGAACTTTCGGCCCCAACGGCCATCTGTTCTACGAGCTATGTGCCCTGCCCAGTACCACTTCAGCTTTGCAATTCGGTGAGCTATATCGGTAACTTTAGTTCGCTTACGGATCTCCTCATTTTTCATTCGATCACGAACTATCTAATAGCTCAAAATTTTAAACTTGAATTGGCGGTCGTCTTATTTTTTTTTTGTGCTGTGTTGTAATTCGCATACTAATCGCATGACAATATTATATTATAAAAGCGATAAATAACTAGTAATATAGGTAAGTAATAAATCTCTTCAAACGATTTGAACACTTTGTTTTTGTATACTTACATTTTTAAATTTTTCCATGTATAAGTTTGTGAATTAATTTGTGGTAATGCGCATCTCATCGCGAGGTCTCGAGTTCTATTCCCGGGTAAAGCAAAGTGTGTTCTGTGAACTTTCCGTCAAGAAATTTACAATAGCAGCACGGAGTTGGAATTGTGCCTGGTGGATAGCGATAGGCTCACCTCCTATTTTATGGGACCTAAACAAAATAGGTGAAATGTGGGTGTTGTACACCTTTACCCCTTTCTAGGAATTATAGGTGTGGTCATGTTATGTTAATTTTAATATAATATAATTATTATAAAAAAGAATGTAGCAAATTATGTACTATGTTCACATAATTGCATTGTAAATGGTTGAAGAATGATGTATTCTCAATTAAAAAAGTTAATAATCTTTACCTGGTATTTGATGAATTCAATACACAAATCATGCATAATATTTGTACCAAGCTACAAGTCACAAACCCAAGGCCAACGCAGGTAAGCAAGACAATCATCAAGAAACCGATGTCAATTAAATTTGTGTAGACGTTGTCCTGTCTTAACTATGCATAAATTTTCTGTGACGATATTTGCAGCACGCATTATGTCAATGATATTTAATTATGTCAAACCCCATAAAGGTACATTCAAAAAATTCATATTGTCAAAAGCGCTAAGGTTACCAAAATGGCTATTAAAAAAATAGGGGTTGGTGATAAAAGGGAAAAAAATTAAGGTTGAATGTATTTTTAATGCCACATTATAGAAAAATAAAAACAAAAATTTTTGTCCCAAAATTAAAAAAAAAAATGTTAAGGGTGAACAACCTTTATCACTTAGGGGTGTGAAAAATAGATAGTATCTGATTCTCAGACCTACTGAATATGCATATAAAATTTGGTAAAAATCAGTTGAGCCGTTTCGGAGGAGTAAGGTAATTAACATTGTGACACGAGAATTTTATATATAAGATTATATATCGTCATAATGTTTAATTGTTCATCCCCCTTCTCTTCATCTGTTATTTATATATATGTGTATATATTATATATATATATATATATATATATATATATATATATATATATATTTGTGTATATTATTGACGTATTTAAAGTATTATGTATGTACCATATATGTATTAATATGTATTTAATCGATTTTCAATATTTTTCTCTTTATAAGTATTATCGAAACGCACCTACCTTTGTTTCTCTGCACCACCCTAGGTTGACTGTTAGAGAATGCCACTAGGCATTAAGTCCACCTATGTACCATTTTGTGTGTAAAAAAGTTAAATAAATAAATAAAAATAAATTACAAGTCACAAACTAACATGGTAGGTAAGCTTTATTCAGCAGAATACTATACTTTCTAGTAGTTCTTAGAGTGAAGTATAAACCAAACCAATATAAACGTTTCTATCAGAAGCTTGGTTTAGCAATATATTGCCGAAACACAGCTTTTGACTGCAAATACATTATTGTTACTTGGATGTATGCCTAAGAATGCGCATAAACAATTGAAACGTTACCAAGCGACTGGGCATTTAGAATTGAGGCTATGGAATAGAGAACTGTACCATTTAATTACCAGGTAGAAGGATTAAAGTGAAACTAAGTATTTGTACCGGTTTGGTTAAAACAGAGAAACAGGGCTACCCTTAACTTAAAATGCAGTTTCCAGTACCGGTGGTCTACCAATGTCTGTTTTTTTTTTCTTTTCTTTTTAATAACCACATTCGCATTAGGAATAACTCCTATGTCGTGTGCGTGTTCACAAACATACATTTCATACACACAAAGCACACCCAGAGTCAGAATAAATCTTTGCGGATCATACAAAGATTAGTCCCGTATCGAATTGATCGGCGAAACGTCCGCTTTAACCACTACGCCAACCGTGCACTCAATTTTATATTGATTTGTAGATTATGTAGTTACCATAAAAATATGTATATAGAATTAAATAAGGTTAGACTGTCTTACTGTAGAGAAACTAATCATATAAATTGTTTCTACTAAACTAATAAACAACATGACGTCATACGGACATTTTAGTAATGGAAATGTTGGCGCTCGAGGCAAAGCAGTGGTATGCAAAGTATCTACCTCTATATTAAGGTCTGTTAGTAACCATTTTGATAAATATATTTTCACTATTCGTAAAAAAATATCTGATTCAGCAACCGGTTTTGAAATTTTTGAGGCTAAAATAATAGTGTAATTTTTTTTTATTAATACTCTGTTTCACTCAAATAGTCATGTTTTGTTTTTACAAAAAATACTGAAAAAAGTTATCCTGGAAATACTTTATAACGAATCTCATGTTTATAATATCAGCCCTGTATGTAATACATGTCCCACTGCTGGGCTCGGGCCTCTTTTCATGATGAGAAGGGTTAGGCCATAGTCCACCACGCTGGCCAAGTGCGGATTGGTAGACTTCACACACCCTCGAGCACTTATTAGGCACTCTCAGGCATGTAGGTTTCCTCACGATGTTTTCCTTCACCGTTAGCGAGCGATAATTTATATGATAAATACACACATATCTTCGAAAAGACGAGAGGTGTGTGCCGTGGGTTCGAACCCGACACCTTTAACTTCGCAGGCCTACGGTCTCCCACTCGGCTATCGCTGCTATTGTTATCTCATGTTTATATTGCATAAAATAGCATACACAAATAAAAAATATTTTTGTTTTGCACGTTCTCTACAGTATATAATTTTTATCCATAGATATTCCCATTCTTCTAGTATTATTATTTTGCATACGTTTTAGATTTCATCTATCTAAAGCAAAGCGCAAAAGACTATTCAGATAAAAGAACAATAGGAGTTCAATAATAGCGGCTATATTATGAGCGCTTCTTTTTAACACGCTTATATTAGCTTCACCTGTATGTTTGTTTGTTTGTTTGTATGTAACCGACTCCTTTGGACTCGATTTTGACCCACTTTAAACGGACAGATTTCATTCAAATTTTGCACACCTGTCAAAGATCGATGACAATGCAATAATTCGATAAAAAAAATTAAAAATATATAAAAAAAAAAAAAAAAAAAAAAAAAAAACTAAAAAGTAGAAAATAAATAATAGTTTAAAAAAACTAAAAAACACGCTTTTAAAGTACTTCTAACTAAAAAGTGAAAAATAATTCCTAATATAAGCTGAAAAAAGCGTGGGCGCTCTGTGCCATATTTTTCGTCTATCGAGCAACCCACGCTTTTTTCAGCTTATATTAGGAATTATTTTTCACTTTTTAGTTAGAAGTACTTTAAAAGCGTGTTTTTTAGTTTTTTTAAACTATTATTTATTTAAACCAAGCAATCGGGTCACGGAAGATTGTACGTATTTTTTTGCATCTGCAGGAAAAGAAAATAAATTATTGCTTTTGTTGTGTTAACTTCTTTTTTAACAACTAAAAAAATGTAATGAGTGCATATGTAATGGAATGACTAGTCAAAGGTATTAAAAAAAATGTGGAAGTCGGTTACAAACTACTTTAAAGCAGAAGAGTAAGGCAATTGATTTGCGACTACTCACTCTAAAACTCTAAATTATACTCTTAGAATAACTTTTAGGAAAACCTAGTTTTAGAAGTTCATTTATTATTATTGAAAATCAAATATACGAAATTTTTTACTTTAAACTCAAATAATTGCGGGGTTCCATACATCAGTTCAACCCAAAAATAACCCTTTTTAGTGCGCACCGGTTTTAGACCCAGGGGTTTAGGCTCTGCGTTAATAAATTAGTTAATCGTGTGAACAATTACGTGTCTTCATATCAATAAAAACTGTTGTTTATTGTCTTCATATACGATTTTCATGAATACCTTTCAATATTTTTAAACATACTTAGTTAACAAAAAGTCTTGTTTCATGACGCACCTTTCACTGAAAACTTCAGCAGCTCTTTTGTTTCCATACAAGAAACATTAACAAAACAGATAACATAACCTTGCAAGTCGTATGAGGTAACAAAGGCTGAAACGCGTGGGTTCCCGACAGTTAGTCGCATACTCATAGCTTGTCCCAAGTCACGCGACTTCAGGTGCTGCCAAAGTTTTAGATGAATGCCCACCAAGTTTACTCCAAGAGTTTACTGAGTTACGTTCCGTCGTACGTGGTACGTATACGTTCAATGCCGAACAACTGTACTTGGGAATTACGTTACAGTCGTTTTTGTAGTTGTTAAATTTAGACTTTGAGTTTATAATGGGTTTATGTTGTCGATTAAATTTTCTAATGATTTTCTAACGAAACCTTAGCGTTTTTGACAATATGAACTTTTTGAATGTACCTTTATAGGGTTTGACATAACATTGACATACTGCGTGCTGCAAATATCGTCACAGAGAATGTATACATAGTTAAGAATACGTTTGTCGAGTCAGCTCGTCTATAATAAATACTAATACAAATTTACATAATTTTATACCTCACAGTGTCATCAAGGGGTAGGAAAATAAACTATTTTTAGTAAATTGTATTAATTGTAATAGTTTTAAATGATAATGTTCCCAGGAATGACATTGAAATATTTTTTTTTTTTTTATATAACTACTATTTTATTTCATATCTACAATCGACATTCTATTAATTAATTGAATTGACATTATTATATTTTATCGTATTTCATTTCTAAGTAACTATTTCAGTGCCAATTCTGATTTTATAAAACCGGCCAAGTGCGTGTCGGGCCACGCGCAGTAGGGTTTCGTAGCTAGTCGTAACAACATATTTCGACTTAAAAGGGATTTACTATCTGTATTATTTATGTTTCAAGAATTTTGAACGAAATATTCTGAGTAACTACATCTGACATTTCGGACCCCTATTCCTCTTGAACTAATGAAGTGAACTTATCCGCTATAGTTTTCCTTTAAAGATCATTACATGTACTACCGACACAATTTTTTTCAGATTTTGGGATCCAGTAGTTTAGCTTTTAGAGGGGTGGGGACGCTCTACTCGAACAAAAATTTGCTCTTTAAAGTTAATTTGATTTAATTTAATACTTTAATTAAATAATATATATTTACTAGTCGTAATAAAAGATAGTATAAATAATTTCTGCCTTTTTATAATGTTATCTACAACTTTAGCGAAAATATTGTCAGTAAGTAAGCTAAATTGTTTTTATTTTCTTTGCCAATTACTTGGGAACTCAATCAGCAGAATAGAAAGTTTAGACACAAATATCATCTAAGTTATCGAATGGACGGCATGATAAACGATCTCCAAGGGAATAAAAAACAAAGTGAATTGGCAACTTATTGTACCGAATAATTCGAAAAATTCAACCAAGAACAGCACTAATTTATTATTCATAGTGAAATTCATTCGATCTGAAGGTGTTGGTTTTCAAATAATTTACTTATTTAATTTGTTAAAAGCGAGTAAAAATTTTTGATCGTTTACAAAATAATAAATAATTCTCAAAAAACCTGCGTAAAATAGAATACATCTTAAGCCATGTCTAGAGTCAAAATACTAACGCCCATCGAGGAGTTTGATAAACATAAAATCTCCAATCTGTACACATTATTCACTAATTCAGATAAATTGGCAAACAACTTTAGAGCCACATAAAACCGAAATCAAGGATGTGCGGGGATTTTGTAGCAAACAGCGCTGCCGAGGCGTTACATTAAAGTTTCAAGCAGCAAGTCGAACGGCGGCGTCGCGGCCTCTCGCCTCTACCACGCTTAATCCGAGTAATTTCACCACAGATTTTCAGATAACGACCTAATAATGTTTCCATTCGTGTGTCTTGCTTACTAGATTGGTACGCACCTGCTACCTAAATATGTATACCGCATACATTTATAATATTGTACTTCGACCCTTCGCTACGTAATAAAATTTTATTGCCTAACAGACCGTTTGAAATATAAATAAACTCACAGGGTCTAGCCCTACTACACCAATCTCAAAAGTAAAATTAAATGTACAACACCAACATATATATAATGTTTTTAAATTCATAAATAAGAATAAGGCTAAGAAAAGCTTACAATAACGCGTGATTTGGCATAGCTACGGCCATAATTAAATTCCAGTGAGCGGAAAATTTCTCGCAAAAAGAAAGTAACATTTCTGACGTCAATTACATTACAACGTTTCAAGATATCTCAAGAATAAAACTCGTCTGCTTCTTTATGTCAATTAGATGAGAAATCGTAGCAGATTGCCTTCATTATGAAATCACTATGTTTACCCCCAAATTCGGTAGCTCAAAAGAAAATGAATTATCAAAATTTTCAAAGAGAATCGAGTTCCAAGGATAATGTTATGAAAACTTGATCATATTTAAGATAAATATTATAATGTTATAAATCCTTAAGTAGTTAGAAATAATTAAATAATTATGAAATTGCATTTTTTTACATTCAAGGCTTGCGAATACCTCCTTATTAATACTGATTATGTAATAGTATCAAAGATTTCCATAAAGCTGAATAGTTCAATGGAAATAAAGTACAATTTAATGTATTTTAGCTAAATCCAAAAAAACATGTGCATTTTAAGATTATTTTGAATATAAAAGCAATTAAACTTATTGGTGCTTATGACAAAAAGATAACTTTAAATTTAGCCGACATGTAAAACAATTTGGTATTGTTAATTAATGTAGCGTTTCAAACGAATTGTTAATTATATTAACGTTGACAAGGAGTGCAGTATAAAGGCGATTTGTTACTAGCGCTCGCGACTGCACAGTGGAACAACTAACAATTGTTTTGTGTTAGTTTATAGCCATGCTTAACAATAGAAACTTCGCTCGTTCAGTATTATAATCTACGCTGCAGAGCCCTTAGAGAATAGACGCAACACATAATAAACAGCTTGTAAAATACGAGAACTTACAACCAAAGTGAATTTTTACGGAATGAGTTGTGAAAGAAGGAAAGTGTTATAATTTAAATAAATTTGTATGGCTGTGAATTTTAATGGGCCAAAAATTAGTTGCCTCTACTCACGATATATTGTATTAAGTCTTCCTCATATTTAAGATGAAAGCAGTTTTGATGTTTCAATTAATTTAAAGAAAAATATAATTATATTGGTTATATTGGTTAACAAAGATTTGTTCTGACTCTGGGTACTATGTGAGTGTGAAATGTATGTCTGTGAACACCTCCGCGACACAGAAGTTATTCTAGTGCGGGCGTAGTTAAAAAAAATACCTAACCTATAATTTAAAATTGACCAGTAATTGGCAGTTATTATACAACTGTAGTACTGATTATAATATAACACCAAGTCACTTCATTGCTACAATACGGACACTTGTCTAGCTTTAAGATTACAGAAGCATAGCATACTAACATTTATTATTTATATTCAATGCATACATTACCAAAACAAATTATTCAGACAATATTGTTTGACAAAAGACCCTAATTCCGATCGTATTTAATGTACACATTTGGTCTAAATTGCAAACTGACCGAGATTTTCCATTCTGTAACCTGGATAAATATTGCAAAGTCCGGCACACTAACACAACCTACCTTTGTCGAACAATGAATTTATACTCACTCGGACTACTCTAAAGGAAAATGCATTTTCCGTGTTATGCGATATCGGACAATTTTACTACAATAAGGTCACGTAAATAATGTGTAGTTTACAGCCTTTCAGAATAACAATAATAACTTTACATTAGGTAGCCGATCTCGAATGGAAATAAAGCTGGCGTTAATGTCATTTTGAATGTTATTGCAGTATTTAAGGGAAATTAGGGAGTGGTGTAGTAATCGTTAGACTAGCCTCGTGGCCTCCATAAGGCATATTTTTTGTGAATTGTTATGGCTGTCTAATGGCCTAATAATTGCCCTGGTGTCATTGGCAGAGGACTTTTATTTTGTTTTGCTCGTGGAATAGTTTTGGAGAACTCCAAATTTAACAAATTTAGCCAAATTGATAGTTCAGGATTTCAGGTTTTTATTTTCTTGCTATATACAATTATGCCTTGGAAAAACAAACAAATACTTCGTTCAGTTATACTAGCGTAAACAATTTTTCGGGTTAAAACACTAACAGTCAATGCGACTGTAAGTGTAAATGAACTGTATTAGTACAATACTGTACAACTCACAACAAATTCACTAGGAAATGTTATACTTTAAAAATATCAGAGTTAGCACCAGTTTCAAAGGTGTTAGATAAACCTTTTTGTCTGTTGTATTTTTTCTTCAAGTGTAACTTTATATTTATAAAGGAACCTCTGAAACTGGCCCTTAATGTTATTTGTAATGTAATATAAAAGCTAGACAAAAACTTTTGTTTTTAAAATACCAAAGTTACAATAAATTATATTATTATACGAGTATAAAGTACAATATGTAAAGTTATTTCTTTGTCAGGCTCTGCAGACTAAACGATAATTACGTTTTGGATCTTTAAAAAATGACTGTGGTTGCTTTCCAACGATCTTTTTGTAACCAGGGAGCATACCAAGTGCAAAACGCTTAGGACTGCTAAAATTGCTGCCAACTTACTCTAGAAACATATTAGTAAAGACCAACTGGGAAGTCTTGACGACGAAACGCTTAACACACATCTGCACTCTAATTTATTTGTAATGTTATATTACACAATTTATTATAAGATACAAAATGTTGAAGAAACATCTTGCTTTCTTACAGCAAATTGTACAGAAACATTTAGACACTCCTAATTAGCTTCATGGCCAAACAGAATCATCGTTAAAATAATTCAAAACATGAAACAGTAGATAGTTAGGACGGGAATTGCAGCCGTTGGCAGTGATGCCAGATTGGGGGGATTTCCCCCAAATTTGGGGGTTTTTTTAAATGATGGGGGGATAATTGGGGGGCAAATATTTTTGGGGGGACGCTTGGAGGGAAAAATTTGAGTTTGATGGGATTTGGGGATTTTTACTACCAAAATTACAGCTTGGCAAAAAAAGTTTAGAAATTAATTGGATCGCCCTACCCTATCTTCTTCGTATGGCTACCCTATGACAATTCAACCAATCAGCTGCACAATCCAATTTAACATCCGACATCTGGTGGCTGAGTTGCCACTAGTTTCCAATGCCAACTAACCACAGATTAAATGTCATTATTCTGAGCAACGAACTACCAACGAAGGCTAGGGATGTGATTAAGTTATTCGCACCACCTCCATCTAAATTACGTTTCATTCGATTTGGAATTTGTGCGTAGCTTAAGATTGAATGTGTATTGGATCAAATAAAGAATGAAGACTGACAGGACTCGCGACTTATCAACTCGAAATGGCATCAATAGTTAAAAATAAGTAATTGCCACTTGATTATTAGCTTATGTAAGTTACTAATAATTTTATTGTAGTTATAATAAGCGAATAAAGACTAATCGATATACGTGAAGCAACTTGAGCGTGGAGACCGAATCCAGACATTCCGTAACGAAAATAACCTAACACTCCCCACTCCGACCGGCACAGCGGTGATACTTTTTAGTTTTGCCATCTATCGATGAATAGCAAAACTTTTAATGACTTTTTTGAAATATCACGCTTGTCTCTTTAGTTCAGCAACTCGCTTCTAGGTGGCATTGGTTGTATCGGCGTTAATAAATAAATAATTATAATTGCATAAGTTGATAAAAAATGCTATGCAATAGCTTTACCGCGGCAGTCCCCGAGTGCCACACGTTTTTTTAAATTATTATAACGATTAAATAAAATATAAGCAGTGGGACATAACTGTATATGTATATATACAGGTCCCACTTGAATATTAATGTTGTGCCTTGAATATTAATATAAGATTTAAACCAACCGTACAGTGCATATTTTATTTCACACCTAGTCCTACTTTTGTGGATTGTTGATGTTAATGGTATCTAGTTACCACTCGTCATTCGGTGGACTACACGCCTGTTTGCTACATACGTCGTATAAAGTCAAAAAGTACCTACTTACATACTTTTATATCTTTGCATTATTACCTACTTACTAAATATATAAAATTAGGTAGGTGCTTGTAAAATATAATAAAATAACACAATGTCTATTATTTTAATATAGTTACTCAAATCATAAAATATGTGTTCGGTAGCTATACATTATTTCGTCTTCCAATAAAATCCTATTGAATGTGTGCGCGAGCTGTTAGTCGGCCGTCATCTTGTCAAATGTTTACGCCAAGGTCATTTGACCTTGCGTGGAGAATTCGATTCGATTAAATTTTTGGGGGATTTTTTCTTCAAAACCTGAATTTTGGGGGGATTTCGGCAAAGTTTTGGGGAGAACGCGAGACGACCATCTGGCAACACTGGCCGTTGGTGAAACACACGCGCTCAGAAAGGGCTCCGAATAATGAAATAAAGTTGTTGGAAGCATCTGGCGTCTCGTGGACAGTTGTAATGGTAATACGATTCAACGATTATAGCAGGACCCAATGTTCCTGTCCGTAGATGTCTGGAATAATGAAAATCTTAACGGTTCGAGACCCAAATTAGTTCTGTATATTACACCTTACAGATGGAGTTAGGTGGAAGTACGGATAATGGTTATGGAAAAACAAGGAAACTTCTGAAATTGGTATTTTTTTAGACCCGGCGTTATATTAAACTTTACCTTTGTCGTAATAAGAATATACGTTTTATTTAAATGTGTAAAAAGGTGAATAGTCTGAATGGAAATATCTTTTTTAATATGTTGCATGATAATAAATGTTTCAAGTGCTTGCAAGTTTTGATTTATTAAAGGTAGATTCTTCAGGTTTGAAATTCAACCCGAAAAAAATAATTTACTACGCTATTGATATTAATGCTCTCTAGTTGAAAAGGAGCATATTTGCAACCTCTTTGCCCGATTATGGACTTCAACGAAGCGTAATTTTTAACCGAAACATGTTATGTGCCAGCCAAGATCTTTTATCAGATACCAAATATGTCATGAAAAAATGTTTTCCGAGTTAAAAATCTGACATTTAAATGCCGCATGCTGTAATAAAATTTTCTTGCAAATTTCGTAGCCATTGTCAACCCTGTCATTCCTTTGACTTCGCCGTAGTCGGGTAAAAAGAAAACTATGCTTAGTTATTTCTAAGAATGAAAATAAGTAGACTGTTTCAAGAAGAATAGCTATATGAACGATGGGCCAAGTAATTACTTTGCAGGGCAAAAAAATCCACTTTCAATAATAATGTAACTCACCTTTGCATAACTCGTGTAATCAGTCTTCACTGTGACGTGAAAGATTTGCCCTGAATACCTATTTTGACGACCGGATGGCAGAGTGGGTAGTGTACCTGCCTGCGACGCCGAGGTCGTGGGTTCGATTTCCACTTAAGACAAATCTTTGTGTGCATGAACATGGGGGTTTGTCTTAGTCTGGGTGTTTCTATGTATAATAAGTATGTATTTACAAAAGAAAAGTATATATGTATAGTAAGTTATATATACTCTGCTTAGTTTGGGACTAGATGGCGTTGTATGTAAGTTGTGAAATATGTATTTATTTATTATTTTATATTTGCTTGGCCCTCTATACGTAAATTATTACCTTGAAAAATTATAATTAATTCTGTTTAATTATGTTGGAACTTTAGAGAACGTGTATTCATAGCCTGTAACCAACATTTGAAATAGAGATAACTCTGCCAAAGAGAATACCCACCAAAATTAATGTAGTTATAAACATCGTCTGCGCTAATTTGCATAACAACTTGAGGTACGTACAAACATCAACCTATACATTTCGTATTAAGCTGGTCTCGCAGTGCACGGAAAGCCTATACAACGCAAGACCCTCTTATACTGAAAATGCATAGCTTGATGTGTACTCGTGTGTACTTACATGTAAAGTTGGCATAGATAACAGTTATAGACGCACAGAAATGTTTCTGCAGATTGAACCCTCATGCGCTGTTCATCTCAACTCTGCAGGCGCAGCGTTCCTGCTTATTAGAGAGTTCAGTGCTAACTGCCTGATGAGTATTAGAATTAGTAGCTAGATATATTGCTGTAATGATTTCTTATTTCATATATGTATTCAATAAGTATGATATTTATGTATTTAAAGCCAAAAAAATAAATAAAATAATATAAAATTTTTAGATACTATTTTAAAATGTAAACTTTTTTGTTATTAAACACAAAGAGCTCTTTCTTCCTCTCTCCTACTTTTGCCGTGCCCGTCAGGGTCCATAATTCCATAAAAAATTGTAGCCTGAAAGTGGTTGAGGTTTGTTTACATGTCGAAATAAATTTGTATACTTTGTTTTTGTTTTACAACCGTTGAGTAAAGGATACTCATTAGATACAGTAAAACTAGACAGACAATGTAATTAACATGACTTTAATTTGTTTGTGTTACATTGTATTCTTTGAGTAACGTTTACTAGTTGATTGTGAAGTTAGGCCTTAAAAGTGGCAACTAAAGAACTGGGATTCAAATCATATTTTTATGCTGATTAAACAAGAGATAGGTATAGTGAGTATCAATACAAATAAATAAAATTGAAGTATCTGTTATTAATGTCAAAATAACAATGTTGTACACGTCACAGCATATTATTATCCTTCAAATAAACTATATGTTGCATAGTAATTAAAAGGTCCCAATTACATTGTTTGTTGTTTGAAGTCTGTACTATTATAATTGGACCTTGTTACTTAATTGCACTAGACCTGTGTCGGTTGCAATTTCTATTTCAGTATAGCTAAAGGAAACATCACATAGACACTACTGTATTAATTAACCTACTACCGCAAAATTGAGGTACCTGTTATTTCAGAGAGATCTTACATAGTCATTATTACCAAGTTAAAGTAGGTTCTATCACATGATACCTAAACATAATAGGTGGAATGTGGGTGTTGTACACCTCTGCCACACCCTTTTGGGTAATATAAGCGTAATGTAATGTAGGTGTGTAGATGTTTGTAGAATTTTCTCGAACTGTATTATCTGAAACCTTATTAGAAACCAGCGAAATAGGGCCTTAATCTAAGGGCTTGTTTCTTAATCGTTAAATAAAATACAAATCGTTGAAAATATTTTTTTGTTTTGCACAAAAAATAATAGTACAAAGGCGGACTTAATGCCTGGCATTCTCTTACAGTCAACCTAAGGTGGTGCAGAGATAAGCATAGGTAGATGTAGTTCAGAAAGAGGAATAATAATTGACATGTAAATAGAATTAGTACATATTATATAAAAGACGTAATAGAGATACATAATATTAAAAATAAAAATATAATAATTTATAACATAAATTATTATATTTATTTTTTTAAATACAGCTAGCACTTTATTTCATTGTGTAATAAGTTATTTGGTGATTGTGAAACAAATCTAAATCTAGTATAACTTGTTCGTTTTGAATTTCAATTAGCCTAAAAGCTTTTTATGCGCTCCAATATTTTCAAAACTTAATTTGGACTCCGTGCAATTGATTTCAGAATACATTAAAAGTTATTTAGTACACGCTCATCTGATATCAAATGTAAGTGACGGCCCTAAAACGGGTACAAAAAGGCCGTTCTAATTTATTCTATGTCATAAATTAGGTTTTGTAGACAACTTTATGTGTGCAAATGATTTAGTGACGGGCCTAACTGTTCCTATGCTAATGTCATTATAGTTTCATCTAATAACTGGCTGCTACCCGCGACTTCATCTGCGTGAGTTTCTATATAAATAAATAATAGTTTAAAAAAACTAAAAAACACGCTTTTAAAGTACTTCTAACTAAAAAGTGAAAAATAATTCCTAATATAAGCTGAAAATGGTAATAAACAAAAAATACTAGTATTATTGTGAAAAAGCGTGAGGCGCTCTGTGCCATATTTTCTATCGAGCAACCCACGCTTTTTCACAATAATACTAGTATTTTTTGTTCATTACCATTTTCAGCCATACAAAAATCTCTTTCATTAGGTATTGATATCGGCAACAGGTAGACGCTCAATATATTTACAGAATATTAAGTCATAAATTTGCTTTAAAAATAAATATTTAAGAGGGTTCCATAGAACAGACATGATTTTTTTGCTGTTTTCATAGTCCGAATACGACTCGCACTTGACCGGTTTTTTAGGCCTTAGGTATCTCAAAATCTGTTTTTATTCTAATTGGATCAACTGTATAGCATTAAAAAATTATCAGACAGACTTACTGGCCAATTTTTTTGCGTTTTAACAATATTATCTTAATCCAATCTTTAGATTTAGTTATCCTGATAGAATATTTTAAAAATGTTTTTAAAATTATAATAAAAATTATTAAGTATTTAAAGTATGTGCGTTAGACAAAAATATATTTTATATATTAGTTTCATAAAGAGTTTTTAATAAAAGCTATTAGTATAAAATATTCCTTACCTCACCATATCTAGTAAAATATTGGATTAGTTTTCTCGTTATAAAATGTTATAAAGCAATAAAACTAGGGTTCAGATAAAATGAAAAGTTGTAAACTTTTGATTTAGTTTGATATATCCAGGATAGTTACTTTATGTTCTAGAAAGATTCTTTGAACGTTTATGCGATGTTATTAAACTATGTTTATGCCTTGAGGTTTTATGCTAGACTAAACCCGTAAAATGTGCGTACAATATTTGTTGTTGTGATCTCTAAAAGTAAGTAGTTACATTTTATGGATAAAATGTTGCCCTTTCATAAAAATATTTCAATACCACCTATTATATAATGTTACAACAAAGCAAAAATAACGAGCACTGCTTTGATCCGCGAAACATCTTCAAATATTTATGTCGTAAAAATTGTCAAATAGCTACCCTTTATCGTCAAACTATAAACTAAATATGAAATAACATTTTTTATTCTCTAACGCCATGAAGAAAGTAATACACACTTTTTGTGCTGTTTGTATGTGTGGAACCTAATGAAAACAGAAAATACAGTGGTTTCAATTTTAAATTCAAACAGAATTCTGTTTTATACATCTGTTTATAAAAGGAACGTTGTAAACCATCAAAGGCAATGTCGGTCAGTTAATAACTATAAGAAATAAAAATCAAAGAGCGCTACGGTCTAATTGAAAACCCCTTTTCTTTTTATGGAGTCCGTAGTTTATGGCCACTTAAAGCGATACTTTCGTGAATGTTTCTGTAATAAGAGTTATATAACGATCCAATGTTATTCGGGCGCTCCGAGATTATTGGCAGAGCGAAAGGTTGCGAGGGCAGCTTGTTTATTTTCTTTCTTAGTGTGTATTCTGTATACAGAAAGGCTTCAGCTTATCGCCAGCGGGCAGCCGGCTTCATATGAGCCGGCCACCTCACGCCTTGTTTGGGAAATAAATCATGGGAAACACACATTTCCTTTCCACAAAATGCTCAGAGCAAAATCTATTTTCTCTTGACAAACGTTATTGATAAATAAAGGACGCACCAATAGTGAGCTCTGCTCTAAAGCTAATGTTGTTTTTTTAGTATCAACGTTGTTACTAAAAAAACAACATTATATGTTATATGTTATATACGTTGCTGTTTTATTACCCTGCTCTTTTGTATTACTCGTTAGATGTTTTTCCTATATACGTATAAATTTAATGTACTAAACAGTTTTTTGTGTAGCAAGCAGCAATAGCCAAGTGGGAGACCGTAAGACTGTGAAGTCAAAGGTCTCGGATTCGTACCCACGGCACACACCTCTGTCAATTAATCGTTAAGACTCGCCTTTTCGAATATACGAGTTTATGTGTATTTATCATATAAGTTTTCCTTAACTGTTAACAAGCTAAGGAAAACATCGTGAGAGTACCTACATACATGAGAGTGCCCAAAAAGTGCCTGAAGGTGTGTGAAGTCTACCAATCCGCACTTGTCCATCGTGGTAGACTATGGCCTAACCCATCTTATCATGAGGAGAGGCCCGTGCCCAGCAGTGGGACATGTATTAGATACAGGGTTATAATTATTATTATTAACAAATTGTTGTGTATTGGAGGATTGTCAAACACTTTTGAAGAATTAGGGGACCTGTGTGAAATTGTGAAATTTTTACAAAGAAAATGTATGTAAAAACACAGTAACCTTTTTTTTTGTAATACTTACAAGTAGCCATACTGGTGGTAGAGCTCTTGTGAATGAGCTCGAGGGCGGCAGCACCACCGTCTCACCTTTAACCTGCCGCCAAATAGTAGTGCTTCCATTACTGTGTTCCGGTTTGGTGGTGAGATCAGGCCCTGAAATTACTGGCACATGAGGCATACCACCGTAGTCCTCAGCTGCAGCGACGCATGTATAATCTGCTTTTGTGGATTGTTGATGTCCATGGGCTGTATTCCACTTACCATCAGGTGGACTACACGTTCGTTCGCTGTGGGCGTAGTATAAAAAAAAAAGGCATGACTTAAAACGTTCTGCATTTAAAAAAAGCTTATTAAACTAATTATTACTTAGTAACATCTTAATGGAATAAATGAGATTCACAGTTGCAGTTGAAGTTTAACGAGTTTGAGGATTTTAACTAAATCATAACTGAAACTGAATTGTGAGTGGAGCACTAAGTACTTTTAGCAGTTGCATACTTTACGACGCGGAAAGTATGCATTATATCCAAAGTCTTAAAGGTATTCTTACTAGACGAGGTATGAAGAAACGAGATTATTGTTTGTAGGGTTATTCTGTTTCTTTAAATTTCGAGTACCTAGTTCATTTATTTGAGTAAAGGTTTTAATATTGTATTTCAAACAAATTGATCATATTAAAAAAGTTTTAGCCATATAATATGTTAGAAGGTATAGACATCTAAACAAATCAAAAGAAGAAGCATTAAAGTTGAATTTGTTTTCGACTTTTCTTAGTATTAAATTGTTAAGTATGGCTAAAAACGAAATATAAATCAATTAGAGATCAAAATAAGTTAATAAGTAATAAGTTTCCATACCCTAAGACATGTACCATCAGATCTTATTATAATTTAATATTTCAAAAGTCTATTATTTCTTAGGATTAGCGCGAAAATTCGCAACAGTGTAATAAATGAGGGTTAAGCGCCGAGTTTCCCCTTTGCCTGTAAATCCCATATTTTAAATCCAATGTAAGTTTATTTTGCATTCCACTTAGCTCCTGAGTAAGATAAATATCCAGCTGAATGAGCAAACTTACCTTTTTACATGACCTTTTAACTGATTAAATTGGAATAAACTTTGTTAGGAAGTTAAGCGCCCTCCTAAATTCTTGCATCCCAAAAGTTATGGAACGTTCGTCGTGAAAATTTTCGGAAGATTTACAATAGTCGGATATCCAGTGTCTATGGTAAACGATGAGAGTACTCCCTAACAAATTGAAAATCAATGAACCGCGGAATTCAATTTGATATTGAAAGCCATCTCTCTCGAAGCCGCGAGGGCGCCGCGTCACCGAGCACTTGCGATATCTCTCTCTTTGACTCCGTTTCACACGTAAAGCCATACATTCTGAATTTAGAAGTGCTCAGCGCATAGAAAGTAAATATTGAACAAAAGATACGATGATCGAATTACGTTATTAGCTCAGCGTGAACAAGTGCCGTTACGTGTGGAATATTGACATTCCGATCTGTTTTTTATAGGTTTGAACGGGAAGGAATTTCAATATTATTTTGAGAGAAATAGGCTTTTGTGATCGTGATTACTAAAGGCTTTAACTTATTCTTTGATTTTTAAACTAATTATTTTAGTAGTTTACATTATCGTATTTTACAATTTACAAAAGAAAATAGATTTATCAACCATGTTTTATAGATACAATAGAAGACTGCAAGTCGAAACTTATAAAGTGTAAGTAACTGACAATCATGGTGGAAGCCTACTGTATGTTTATCTACCACACTTACAATTAACTTGGAGTTCACCGTACGGGTATTTAAAAGTGTAGATACAAAATAAAATATAAATTGCACTAAAGAACGTTAACTTTTAATAATACAGCTTCAAACGATATTTCATACCACTTTGCATGTTTCTCGTTCGACGAAACACGGCTCCATACAATTAAAAAGTGGTAGTTAACAATCAAAGTGCACAATACACGCTGACCGAGTCCATTAAAGTCTTCAACGATATAATTTGTTCGGGAGCCACTCGTGTTCGTAACTGTTAAGTACGGCCACCGATAAGCCAACATAAGTCTTTGTTTCTATATAATTAAACGTAATACTTCGTCTGCTTTGTGTGTTTACAGTGACGTATCACGCAACGATTCAAAAAGCAAGGTTCGAGTAATTAATTGTGGCCCGAAAGCTTGTCTGCGCTGGTCATTAGTCAGCTTGTGAAGAAAAGAACCGGTCAAATCAAGTAAATAGAACTTCCTTTTGACGATTAATATCTATTTTTGTGATTTGTTTACGGGGTAAGTATTATAAATGCTTTCAAATCGAATCAAAAATGCGTTATTTTTCAAACATATTTATCCCTGTATACCCTGTTTAATGACTCATTGAAATACAAAAAAATACATAAGGTAGAGTCGTAAATTGAACTAAACAACTAAACAACCAACTAACTAACTCTAAAACTAATGTAATAACTAAGTCTAAACTTAATAAGTATCTGTCAATAGATCCCGTACCCAAATTGCTAGCAGCATTACATACATTACGTTTAAATTAAATAATACACTAGCTTATAATTTAATTATAAATTATTATATTTTGTAAGTGTTTAGTAGTGTATGTTTTCCTTAACTGTTAACAAGCTATTGCTTGTTAACAGTTAAGGAAAACATCGTGAGAGTACCTACATACATGAGAGTGCCCAAAAAGTGCCTGAAGGTGTGTGAAGTCTACCAATCCGCACTTGTCCATCGTGGTAGACTATGGCCTAACCCTTCTTATCATGAGGAGAGGCCCGTGCCCAGCAGTGGGACATGTATTAGATACAGGGTTATAATTATTATTATTAACAAATTGTTGTGTATTGGAGGATTGTCAAACACTTTTGAAGAATTAGGGGACCTGTGTGAAATTGTGAAATTTTTACAAAGAAAATGTATGTAAAAACACAGTAACCTTTTTTTTTGTAATACTTACAAGTAGCCATACTGGTGGTAGAGCTCTTGTGAATGAGCTCGAGGGCGGCAGCACCACCGTCTCACCTTTAACCTGCCGCCAAATAGTAGTGCTTCCATTACTGTGTTCCGGTTTGGTGGTGAGATCAGGCCCTGAAATTACTGGCACATGAGGCATACCACCGTAGTCCTCAGCTGCAGCGACGCATGTATAATCTGCTTTTGTGGATTGTTGATGTCCATGGGCTGTATTCCACTTACCATCAGGTGGACTACACGTTCGTTCGCTGTGGGCGTAGTATAAAAAAAAAAGGCATGACTTAAAACGTTCTGCATTTAAAAAAAGCTTATTAAACTAATTATTACTTAGTAACATCTTAATGGAATAAATGAGATTCACAGTTGCAGTTGAAGTTTAACGAGTTTGAGGATTTTAACTAAATCATAACTGAAACTGAATTGTGAGTGGAGCACTAAGTACTTTTAGCAGTTGCATACTTTACGACGCGGAAAGTATGCATTATATCCAAAGTCTTAAAGGTATTCTTACTAGACGAGGTATGAAGAAACGAGATTATTGTTTGTAGGGTTATATTCTGTTTCTTTAAATTTCGAGTACCTAGTTCATTTATTTGAGTAAAGGTTTTAATATTGTATTTCAAACAAATTGATCATATTAAAAAAGTTTTAGCCATATAATATGTTA
This sequence comes from Hypena proboscidalis, assembly GCA_905147285.1. Classification (NCBI taxonomy): domain Eukaryota; kingdom Metazoa; phylum Arthropoda; class Insecta; order Lepidoptera; family Erebidae; genus Hypena; species Hypena proboscidalis. The sequence continues at coordinate 9,686,152 of LR990132.1, forward strand.
GAAGGTATAGACATCTAAACAAATCAAAAGAAGAAGCATTAAAGTTGAATTTGTTTTCGACTTTTCTTAGTATTAAATTGTTAAGTATGGCTAAAAACGAAATATAAATCAATTAGAGATCAAAATAAGTTAATAAGTAATAAGTTTCCATACCCTAAGACATGTACCATCAGATCTTATTATAATTTAATATTTCAAAAGTCTATTATTTCTTAGGATTAGCGCGAAAATTCGCAACAGTGTAATAAATGAGGGTTAAGCGCCGAGTTTCCCCTTTGCCTGTAAATCCCATATTTTAAATCCAATGTAAGTTTATTTTGCATTCCACTTAGCTCCTGAGTAAGATAAATATCCAGCTGAATGAGCAAACTTACCTTTTTACATGACCTTTTAACTGATTAAATTGGAATAAACTTTGTTAGGAAGTTAAGCGCCCTCCTAAATTCTTGCATCCCAAAAGTTATGGAACGTTCGTCGTGAAAATTTTCGGAAGATTTACAATAGTCGGATATCCAGTGTCTATGGTAAACGATGAGAGTACTCCCTAACAAATTGAAAATCAATGAACCGCGGAATTCAATTTGATATTGAAAGCCATCTCTCTCGAAGCCGCGAGGGCGCCGCGTCACCGAGCACTTGCGATATCTCTCTCTTTGACTCCGTTTCACACGTAAAGCCATACATTCTGAATTTAGAAGTGCTCAGCGCATAGAAAGTAAATATTGAACAAAAGATACGATGATCGAATTACGTTATTAGCTCAGCGTGAACAAGTGCCGTTACGTGTGGAATATTGACATTCCGATCTGTTTTTTATAGGTTTGAACGGGAAGGAATTTCAATATTATTTTGAGAGAAATAGGCTTTTGTGATCGTGATTACTAAAGGCTTTAACTTATTCTTTGATTTTTAAACTAATTATTTTAGTAGTTTACATTATCGTATTTTACAATTTACAAAAGAAAATAGATTTATCAACCATGTTTTATAGATACAATAGAAGACTGCAAGTCGAAACTTATAAAGTGTAAGTAACTGACAATCATGGTGGAAGCCTACTGTATGTTTATCTACCACACTTACAATTAACTTGGAGTTCACCGTACGGGTATTTAAAAGTGTAGATACAAAATAAAATATAAATTGCACTAAAGAACGTTAACTTTTAATAATACAGCTTCAAACGATATTTCATACCACTTTGCATGTTTCTCGTTCGACGAAACACGGCTCCATACAATTAAAAAGTGGTAGTTAACAATCAAAGTGCACAATACACGCTGACCGAGTCCATTAAAGTCTTCAACGATATAATTTGTTCGGGAGCCACTCGTGTTCGTAACTGTTAAGTACGGCCACCGATAAGCCAACATAAGTCTTTGTTTCTATATAATTAAACGTAATACTTCGTCTGCTTTGTGTGTTTACAGTGACGTATCACGCAACGATTCAAAAAGCAAGGTTCGAGTAATTAATTGTGGCCCGAAAGCTTGTCTGCGCTGGTCATTAGTCAGCTTGTGAAGAAAAGAACCGGTCAAATCAAGTAAATAGAACTTCCTTTTGACGATTAATATCTATTTTTGTGATTTGTTTACGGGGTAAGTATTATAAATGCTTTCAAATCGAATCAAAAATGCGTTATTTTTCAAACATATTTATCCCTGTATACCCTGTTTAATGACTCATTGAAATACAAAAAAATACATAAGGTAGAGTCGTAAATTGAACTAAACAACTAAACAACCAACTAACTAACTCTAAAACTAATGTAATAACTAAGTCTAAACTTAATAAGTATCTGTCAATAGATCCCGTACCCAAATTGCTAGCAGCATTACATACATTACGTTTAAATTAAATAATACACTAGCTTATAATTTAATTATAAATTATTATATTTTGTAAGTGTTTAGCGTTCACAAAATGTTTATTGAGACCGTAACAATATAGACTTAGGATAGTTATTAAATAGGTACTCGTAAATTAAGTGAAATAAGTACGCGAAATGATATTGATATTTATTGTAACCATTTATTTTCACGTCTTGTAGATAAATAAAAATATTTTCTGCTTAACAATAGGTATAATATAATGTGGTGATGAAAGATGGAAAATAACAGAAATTGATGAGTATCATTGTTTTAATGTTGGTAACGAATTTCATCTCAGGTAGATAACAGCGAGCTTAATGAATTCAGTGACAATAAATTGTTAGCTCTTACACTCAAAATGAAATTGGGAAAATGATTAATGGGTTATTATTAATAATGGGTGGGTAATGTAAAAATATCAAAAACAAGAGAGAAAAATAATAAACATTGTTAGCAACATTACAGTTCATTACTCGCTGATGCTTCAAGGAAAGTGTGGATTAAAAACAGTGCATTAGATGCTTGTCATCATGATGGAAGAGTTAAAGTGAAAGAAAGTGGTCTTGTTTCAACTTCTTTGTTACAAGTTGTTACAAAATAGTAGTTTTTAATAGATGCAAATGTAGATCGATAGTTATTTTTAGTTTAGAAAATATGCTATTTTATTATACAATAACATAATATATAAGTTAAAACAAATAAATACTCATACGTACAAAATTTCACCTATATTCCGTGGCGGTAGGCAAAGACTATGCTTTGCTATGATCATTTAAGAAAAAATCTACCTTTGTTATGAAATTAAGCTACTATTATTCTTTGTAGTAGATCGATATATTGAGTGGTAGTACTTACTGTTCATACTTTCACAAAATAGTTAAAAAACCCTAGGTTAGATCGTTTGCACCCTCTATCAAACCATCATATTGCAATAAAGTGAAAGCCGTACTTGACCCATTTCTCCCTGATATTATAAACATTACCCCAATTAATATTTACCCCATAAAGTAGATAGGCCGTACTATGGACGATATTACCTATTTCCGTTATAAGATTATTGACATTGGGGTGATCAAGTGGGGCACATATCATAGTGACATCGACGATATTGAATTCTGTATACGAAATATAACTAAAGACCACCATATATATGAACGACTTTTTTGACGTATATCGTTATTGGTTCTCTGAAAATACTTTTGTTTTTTGCAAATTAAATAACGAATGAATGAAATAAAAGTAAAGACTCATTTTCTGAGTGCCAATTAACATTTTTTGCACCAATTAATTATAATTTTGTTCAGGAAAGGTTAATGAAAGGAGAAACAAAATAAAAGCATTGTCACGCTTCTTTTTCTGCAGCAGTATATAGATAGGTTGATGATGGAGATGTAAACAAGTCAAATTGAATAGCAACCTTAATAGGTACAATTGAAGTCGTTTAGATGTTGGCAGTTTAAGTTGTATTCTTATTTTATGGTTTAAGCACTGGTTTGGGACCTTTCTGACTCAAAAAAGGTTCGAAACTCCAATTAGCTTTGGAGAACTCCTGAATTGCCCAGGGTGCGCCGGACGTATGGAATCGTTATGTACGTAACTCGGGGAGGCTCTTTTCATGCACTTCTCAGTTTATATGGGAAGTTAGTAAATTTTGAATAAAATTGTATAAAATTGTGCTTAAATTCTACGAAATACATTTACATAAAGGAAGTTCCTCAATTTCGTAGGGAAAAGCAGGGAAATACCAAATTCCACGCGGACAAAGTCGCAGGCCAATGCTAGTTATTACTATAAGCGCAAAAAAAACATCACGAAAATAGTAAACTCTTATGATACAATACATATTCAAGGTAACCATTGGGATGTTTTTTCAATTTTGCCCTATGGTTTGATATTTCAAATATTTGTGTAGGATGGGGTAACCGTTCGTATCGCAGCCGTGGCTCGCGGTCCTTATCGAATGATTTCGAGTCTTTGAATTTTCCTGGACATTTCACGGGTTATTATCTTTTTATTAGAGTATTCAGTATGCAATATAACTAACAGAATATTTTAATTTAAATGTAAACATATAGCTTTGCAATAAAACTTGAAAGAAACAAAAAAACTGTGTCGTTATGTACAAAAAAATATTTTCAATATGTTGAAGTTATCAATAGTTTTCAATACGTATCTATTTATTTTTAGAATTTTTATTGCTTCATAAGTTGAATATTTTTTATTCTTACTTTGTTGCTTAAACATCAACCAAAACATTAAAGTTCTTCTTAAGTTCTCAGACTACTAGTTAGGCAATTTGAGCAATTTCCCAAATGCACGTAAATTCACTAAGGTACCATGAACTTTTCGAACACGATTTTGCGGGCTTAGGTAACTACTAGAGGGTTCCTAAATTTGTTTCCTATAATACAAATAGATTACCCATAAAATTATAGCGTCATCAAAAATTGTTAACCTAGTTATCGACGAAAATACACAGCCATTTTCTCGACAAAGGATAAAGCAAATTGAATTATGTGATCGGAGATTGATCCGCATTATAAGGAAGAATAATATTCGACTACATTACTGTTCATTAGTTAGATGAAGATCAGAGTTTAAAATAACGTAACATGAACTTACTCCAATATAGCTCACAAAAGTTGTCACGACTTTACTTAAATTATTGAGATTGACCTGCTTTTTTTTCTTCGAAGAATACATAATTTCACTTGTGTTTAAAGATATTCATTTATTCTCAAAAGAACTATGTACATACTACTTAATACGATAATTAAATTTAAAATGAAAATCCTTACGTTTTCAAAAGAAAGAGATATCTTTTTTTTGTACAGCGTGACTATGTGTCAGCGTGTTACATTCAAATTCTTTGCCTTAAAACTTGTTTTGTTAAAATTATAAAATTTGAAATGAGGACTAAAAGCCATATTTTGTGCAAGTAAAAAACTAAACAAAAAAAGGTAACGTTAAGTAGCTTTTACATTTTAATTCAGCAATATATTTAACTAAGTTATACTCAGCTATAACTTATGAAGGCGCCCTGGCGATTATATTTAATTTCCCAAGGGTACTCTTTTTCTCCGCAAACGCTGAATCGATTTCAATCTTGGCGGTAAGTTTCCATAAAGTTAAACCTGGATTTGTGACCCGATCCTTTGCCCTGAGTATGATATATAAGCCTTTAGGGTAACCTATAAACCATTTGTTAATGAAGGTTTCATACACCCAATGGTTTTCCGCAATGTGCCTACGTATTTATTACTCAATATAATATAAGGAGAGAGCCCTTACAACAGTAGTGTAATTAATATGAGAGATACCTGAGCGTGTATGGAAGTGCTGATATTATGTTATAGCCTGTGTACCGTCATCTACTACGTTGATAGGTATTATCATTATCAGTAACTGGCATAATTAAATTGTTGTTGTTATCTAAATTATTATTATGTAGTGGTTCACAAATTTGATTTTGTATGATAATTTTACTGTGGCTGATGATGGATGAATTACTTAACAAACTGTACCAGAAGTATACGGAACTTGCATTGAGTACATAAATAATACACCAATAAGACAAAGAGAAATCACCCAAGGGCTCAGAGTAAGTATTAGGTAGAGATGACATGAGCATTTAAGTTGCGTACACCCGTAAAGGACGGCAAGAAAGTACAGACATTTCATGGGGTTACCAGTGGTACCCAATTTTCCCCGAAATAATATTGTTATGCTAGACCTTTTCCATTTGTCAATGTACTATTACTAGGCAGAGAAGTTATATTTTGCAGTACTAAAGCGGCTAAAATTACTGGCACATGAGGCATAACACCGTAGTCCTCAGCTGCAGCGACGCAACTATAATCTGCTTTTGTGGATTGTTGATGTTCATGGGCTGTACTCCACTTACCATCAGGTGGACTACACGTTCGTTCGCTGTGTTTTTTTTCGCTTTCTCAACATTCATACATAAATAAAAAATAAGGTACTTGCAAAAGAACAAATATAATAAAAAATATATTAAATAAGACCAATAGACGTTGGAACCAGCGTTTAATTGTGAAGTCAAATGATGAAGAAGTGGGTTAAATAAAACTCAAAATTAAATATGATTTGTATTACTATCCCTTAAACAAAATCAACTTAGTATAAAAATTTTTAATTTTCACTTGCTTGTCTTGGATTTTTTTTGTCCAATAATGAATGCGTACATTCAGATACTTTTTATAATATCAATGATAAATTATCACTTCGAACTCTGATCTACACATCATTTTCTACTTTAAGTTAAAACATTGAAACTGACAAGATTAATAAGCTTATTAATATGTCCTACTGAGTATATTATATTGACAAGAAATGCGAGTATATCTTGACAATGTAATAATTTTACTAATACTTACATTGAATGATCGGCAACTATTTCCAGCAGAAGGAAGAACAGGTGTAACATTTACTTCAGTATTCAGAACCTAAGATTTTTTTTATGATCAATTAAACAGTAAATATCCACCGTCCCTACTGCAATTCCCGACTTGGGTTAGTAATAGAAGTAGTCAAAGCTTCATCAGCCATTGGACAGATTTGCACAATAGATAAGAAACTAAACAAATTATACAGTAAAAATACATAATTAATTTGTATGCAATTTGTTTGTATCGACACATACATTATGTGTGATAGTATACCTACTGATGTAGAAGGTATATCTATTGTTGGTGGGTTCTGTAAATTATAATGCGCTACTTAAGTAAATCTAACACGAAAAAATACGCACGACTAGTAAGAAGCATACTTACATTACATAATAATATGTAAAGTGTCGATACTGAAAATTCATAAAGATAGGTCATTCGTTGGGTCTTTCTAAAACATCTATTTTCAAAATGTCTTGAACATATTTTAGAATGCTTAGTTGTTCTCAATCTTGTCGTCCTGTAGATATTATCCACATAATTATGTCGTACGTGGGCTTCTTTGGGAAATCTAAAAAAAGATTTACAATCAATTATAAAAACTATATAAAAATTAAGTTATTTAATTATTCTAGTCTTTATTGATATCTTGAATATTATTATTTATCACAATGAACAAAATTATACACGAATTAAACTTTCTACTCATTTCCAAATTCCAGGGAAAGTTTCCACTTTTGGGCAGGTATCCCTAGAGAATATATAACCCAGCCAAACAGAAAAGTAACTATACCAATGACAAATTCACATGTTTTTATGATAACAATAAGTTTATGGTAAATATTTCACAGTTTTATCGAATTCTTTGGTGTGAAGTTGTATGTTGACAGTAAAAATGGAGCAAATAATACGACAATAATCTAACGATAAATTTTTTTAACTGTCACAACGGCATACTACATTTGGTAGTGTTATACAACAAAACGTGATTTTTTCGAAAACTTATATTACTGAAATTAACTGTTTATTTGTATTGATTTGAGAATTGTCGGGCAACCAGATTCTAAGGGGATGCATTACTAACTGAAAACAAGCTATCCTAAGGTTTGAAGTGATACTTACTTGTGAAAAGTTATATTTCCTGTTTACGCTCACTGCGGCTTTTGCAGCCAATTATACAACACTGCACCATGTTTATTGTTCACTACAGACACTACGGTATGTTTAGGGCACGGAATGTGGCTATGTAACTAGTTTAAACTAGGAAAAAAACGACTTCTTTCCACTACCGACACGATATAGGTTAGGCAAATTCAAATTGGGCAAACAATAAAAAGCTGTACGGTGACAGAGACAAAAAAATAATATTGCTTTCTCTGTCGTTTCTACTGATATTGTATATGGCCATCTCATTATAAAGTACTATGGTTACTATGGTTACGAGCCATGCCAAATCCAGTACTATCCTTCATCCAAGCCCAAGGGTGATTTTCTTTGGAACTCTTGTTAACTAAACAAATTCCTATCGTTATTATTCTAAATTTCAAATACATTTGAGTATAAATAAAAAAGATTTTACACATATAAGAAGGCAAGGCCAAATGGCTCGTTGACTAGAAAATAAAAAAGACAGTAGGTTGCCAGCAACTTGCGTGTTTCAAGAAGTTCCTGACACACGCAATCTACGTACTTTTTCCTTCGCAACCGTAAAATGAACAAGTCCCTCTAAATAAGTTAGCATCCTAGCCTTCGAGGATGTTTGGGTCGCTCTCAGTCACTATTTATGCAGTCGTTACCGACTTACCTTAGCTACCTAATTGCTGGCAATAGATACCAATGGTTCGGCTGGAACAATTGGCCAAAGTTTTGCAGGCTTCTGGTGAATGTTGTACGTATCTGATGTGTTTTACCGCTTTTGTTTTATTTTCAACGTTTTAGACTGCCTAAAGCTTGTAGTTGGAAGCAAGCGACAGCGTGAAACGTTTCGTGTCGCCTCGTCTGTACACGCAACTTTTTTATATGTAAATATGTTAACATACGTTTGGCTTTGACGCTGGCTTCCAACTGGAAGCTTTAGCTTTTGTGAAAATAATCTTAGAGAAGCTATCCCAACCATCACTACCGGTTTAACATAAGCTTTCTAACACATACGATTGCATTTTTGAGCTCCAATGTGGTAATAAAGGTAAGACTAAGAAAAGGGGAGAAGTTTTTCACATCACGACCGAAAGTGATATTAGTGGTCTTGGACGCACACATCTTCCTAGACATCGCTCAGAGACACGATTTCTAAGACCACTTTAGCTTTGTAATTTGTGATAGTAGTGCGTACCCGTAAATAATGTAAAAAAACCGCCGCCATTTGTCTGACGTACAGAAGTACATTACTTTATTCCAAAATCGGAGAGACAAAAATCGAACACCCAAATTACTTACTCAAAGACAAAGAACCGAAACATACTATCTCGACTTTTGCCTTTCTTTTTTTTATTTTACTCGTTTTTCACAAGTTGGAATTTCCCTTACAATTTCATTTCCTCGTAATATCGTACTAGAAGTATCGTGAAACATTCTCATTATTATATTGGTATCTGATTGCGATCAGGAACGATATTTCTGCTTATTGAACATACTCCGATGCTATCCGAGCAAGATAGAAATAAAAGAAATTCTCGTAGAGAATTACTGCTTCCATCTGTGCATTTATAATAATATGCAGTGATTTTATTATGAAATGTTTCGTATTTCTTTTAAAAGGAAATTAAATAAGCAGCTTATAAGGTCTATGGAATAATTTGTGTTATTTTATAATAAAAACTTGCATTATGTATAAGAATGGAATAGATAAAAGAACTACGTCTATTGCCTATTTATTCTCGCATTGGAAGGTGTGATGCCGCGAGAGTGTAAACGCAGGTTGCGTCCGACACCAAGGACCTACCCATTTTTCGAGGTGGTAATGTCATACCATCTGGTCTTTCTCCATCATCGCGTGCCAAATCATTAGGCTCCAATACGGCAGGCACACTGGCGATACTAAAACTTATAATTTTGAACTTAAAAGACCATGACCATATTTAATGAACGTGGACGCAACAAACAAATTAAGTAAATATGTACTTTAACAAAGGTACAAACAACAACCAGTGTAACTAAATTAAACTTTCCAAATGCAGAAAGTAGGTTAACCTTCTAAATCCCTCTGTGGTACGGAAGGCTTCAGTTTCCAGAAGAATATTAACTCTTAAACGCTTACACGGGCCTCATTGAACCGTTTCATGAATATTTTAACCCGTAGGAAAATAACGAATGCACGTTTTTTATACACCTATGTTGAAACGGATTTTTCTTTTCACATATATTTTGAAGGTACATCTGCATTTTATTTATTAAAAGAAACCAAATAAATATTACTTACCATACATATCAACAATGAAAATACAGCAGGATAAAAATATGTTCTCTTTAAATAAATTCTAAAAAATAACCTGGAGAGTTTGTCCGATGGGCTGATATATAGATAAATAGTCTCGATGGTAATCCTTTAGGTGGTCTGTGCCAAATGTTTTCACAAAACATAAAAAATAATTAAAAACTTAAGTCTCAGCTGAAAGTTTCAGCCAAAATTAATCCAAACAAATTGTACGTTGTGGTGTCATATAACTTTTTTATGTGTATTCAGGGACTAATTTATTTAGTTTGTATTTTTAAGGATGACACTTTTTCCTGAAAAATGTGACACAATATTTTCAGTATTAAGCGTGGAAGCTTCAAATAATTAAGCTAAAATTAAACATAACATAAAATCATACCTATATTACCCAAAAGGGTGTGACAGAGGTGTACAACACCCACATTTCACCTGTTATGTTTAGGTCCTATAGGATAGGGGTGAGCCTATCGCCATCCACCAGGCACAATTTAATATCCGTGCTGCTGATGTGAATTGCCTGACGGCAAGTTCACAAATAACACTTTGTCCGTCCCGGGAATCAAACCCAAAACCTCTTGGTAAGTGGCGCATATGCTAACCAGTACACCAACGAGGCAGTTAGTAATAACATTATTAAGTCAAAGAATTACCTACTAAGAAGATTTAGTTGCAGCCGAAAAGGAAAACTTTTTTGAGGAAAATAATGACAAGCTTATACATCTGTTACCATAATACCAAAGTCGAATAGGTGAAAACGTAGTACAATCGCGTAGGCAACGCGTTGTTTGCATTCCTTGTAACTATTCTTAATTCTTAATTCTTTATTGTACACAATAAAATTACAATTTAACTTATAATATAATAAATCATGTACAAAGGCGAGCTTAATTCAAACTGAATTTTCTCCCAGCAAACCTTTAAAATAGAAAGAAAAAAAAAACATCCTTAACGGGTAAGATAAAAGTGTACAAACACAGAAAGTACATAAAAAAAAATACTGATTATACCTAATTCTAATTAACCTAAATACTTTAAAGTATACTTACTGTATGTATACAGTCAACAAAAATTAATATATACTCTATTTACAAACACAAAACTAACTTATAATTAAACTAAATAGATATACTCTTACATAAATATTATAAATATATACCTACATACATACTCCTAATATATATATATATATATATATATATATATATACATCTATACTAATCTAGTTGATGGAGAGAAAATGCTCCTTTGTTCTCCTCCTAAAAACGTCAATAGAGGGGCTGTTGCGTATGTGTTGAGGGAGAGAATTCCACAGCCGTACGGCTTGGATAGTAAAAGAGTTGTCGTAACGACTGGAGAAGTGAAGAGGAGTGCGAAGTAAAAGAGATGAAGAAGTACGACAAGGTGTGTCTCTAGGAATAAGATACTCAAAACGTTCACGTAGATATGAGGGGGACTTGGGGTTATTAAGGACAGTATATAGAAGAGATAGGATGTGCGTGTCACGACGCTGCCGAATGGGTAGCCACCCCAATTTTTGCCGAAACTCTGATACATGATCAAATTTTCGGAGGCCAAAAATGAACCGAATACCCAAATTCTGCAGTCGTTCGAGCTTTATTAGGTGTTCCTCCCTTGCATCGAGAAAGCAGACATCGGCATAGTCTAAATGTGGTAAAAGAAGGGTTTGTGCAAGAGTAACTTTAGTTTGAAAAGGCAGGAACTTTTGAAGACGCTTGAGAGATTGAAATGAATAGAAGATTCTCCTGCTTATCTCTGCAATGTGAATGTCCCAAGACAAATTAGAGTCAATGAACACACCTAAATTCTTGGCACTTTTAGTAAACGGTATATGGGCTGCCTCGTACAATACCGGGGGAAGCGATTGAAGATGCAGATTGTTGAGCATGTATCTGCCACCAACAATGAGTGCTTGAGACTTACTTGGGTTAACTAATAGCCCAAAAGACTTAGCCCACCTACTAATATTTTCAAGATCATTGTTGATGGCAGCCACAGCCTCGCACAGCTCATTTATTTTAAAGTGCCGGTAAAGCTGCAGGTCGTCTGCATAGAGATGATAATGCGAAGTAAGAATTTGTGTGATGGAGTTAATAAAAATGGAGAAAAGAAGAGGAGAGAGCACGCCACCTTGAGGAACACCCGCAGTCAAATCACACCAATCAGAGGAAGTGTCTTCAAGGCGGACAGACTGCGTGCGACCCAGAAGATAAGATTTGAACCACCCAATTGCAGATCCAGTAACATTAAGAGAGGATAGGATTCCTGAGAGTATGTCGAAATCGACTGAATTGAAAGCACTGCTGAAGTCCAATAAAATCAAAACTGTTAATTCCTTATTCTCAACGGCCCATCTTATATCATCAGTGATCTTAACAAGAGCAGTTACGGTGCTATGACCCGGGCGGAATCCTGACTGATATGGACTCAGCAGGCTATTAGAGTAAAGATAAGTAGACAGCTGAATATTGACAATACTCTCAAGGACTTTGGAAAGGATAGGAAGAATGGAGATGGGACGGAACTGTGACACAGACGTTGGATTGGAGACTTTAGGCAAAGGTATGATATGGGCCTTCTTCCAGGAAGTAGGAAAGGAACATGTATGGAGGGAAAAATTAACAAGATGGGTTACAATCGGTACGATTTGGGCTAAGATAGGCAACAGCATCTGTATCTGAATACCGTCGTTGCCGACAGCTTTAGTGGAAATGGACAGGATACATTTCTTAATTTCTAGCTCTGTAACTGGGTGGAAAGAGAAAGAAGTATTTAACGGCAGAGGAAGAGATGATAGATAATTTAAGGTTGAAGATTTAATATTACTGTCCAAGGTTATTGGAGATTGAGAGAAATGTGAATTAAGTGTGTTGAGGTCCACATTATTAATGCCGCTGTTCTCTGCAATTTTGCCAATACCCAAAGACTTGAGGAATTGCCATACTTGTGCAGTGTTAAGATTTTGAATGGAGTTATGAATGTGGCGTCTTTTAGCATCTCTACACATACGACTACAGCGATTGCGCAGTTTTTTATAGAATGCCAAGTTGTTGTCAGTAGGATTTTTTTTGTACTTCCGCTTGGCTCTATCTCTTTTAGCCATACATACTTTTATAGGCACCGTAAGCCAAGGTGCCGGCAGGTGCTTCACTTTCACTTTTTTTAGAGGTGCATGCTTTTCAAATATATCTAATATTATTTGTGTGAAAATTGTTACCTTTTCATCCAAATCATTGCAGCTATAAACAGGGGACCAGTCAATCCCATCCACATCTTCCCTCAAACGCTCCAAATCTATGTTGTTAAAACTACGAAGAAATAGGAATTTACTCTTGCGTTTGGGAGGACGGACTTTATAGGAAACACTAATTGAATTAGTGTCACGGTTCTGTGCAAATTACTCGGCCAGTTTAAATTAACTTGTTCCGAGCGGGGCGACTTGGGCCCTAAACTTCCCTAATTTTGTGAGCGCAACATCAAACTGTGCTTCGCCCATATTACCCTGTTTGGTCCCACGTGAATTTTCTACACTAATTAGTTTCGTCCATGTTTATTTTACTTAAGTTTGTACACACAATGATTTATGACTGCGACGAGTGTTACGCGGTGTTGTTTCACCCTCAGATTTCAGTGCTGGGGTGATTCCGTCTATATCACTTTAATCTTTATAACAGAAAGTTATCGCGTTATTTATCGTTTTAATTAAACCTTTCACAAACATCAGTTAGTGTAAAACAGATTTCTATTGTTTTTGAAAAAATGTTTGAAAACTTCTTAACGCTTTTAAGCATAGTGACTCATAAAAACTTGATATGGAAATAATGAAGTAGCACCAATTTTGTTCGAGATATATATATAATTCTTCGTCGTGTCGATGGCTGAGCCAAATTTCATTTTGACTTGCCAACGTGGTGAAAGGATTAGCCAATTCGCTTTGGAGAACTCGCGAATTGCCCAGGGTGCGCCGGACGTAAGGAATCGTTGTGTACGTCACACGGGGAGGCTCCTTTCATGCACCCCATATAATGTGGTTAATATAATAAACTATTTAATAATTTAAAATTAAATTAACTTTAATTAAAATTATATTAACACAATAATTTTATGGCGATAGGTTCATCTCCTATCCCATGGTACCTAAACATAACAGGTGAAATGTGGTTATTGTACACCTCTGAAACACTGTAAGTTATGGTACAATAATTTGGTTATTTTAAAACGCAAATATGAAATTATTATTTACTAAAATATTAAAATTACATTTTTGTTCGCAAGACGCTTTATGATATTTTTACTCGTTTTGTCGCGCTCTGTGGCTAAAATAATAGTGCACAAAATCCATATCACGATGACACACCAGTGTTATATGTTGCACTCGCAACTAAAGAACGCGTCGGCACTTTGTTAGCACTTACAGCGTAGTCGTGTAAAATCAATTACGTAGTACGCTGCGTTGTGTCGTATCGTCGTGGTGGGCTAACCGCTAGGATTAACGGCTTAGCTGCGGGCCCAGCGTTTTACAATGGTTTTACTGACATATACGCGGTACCCAACTAGTTTGTTTATGTTTTTTATGCGTGAAACTTTTGATTTTTTTTTTATTGACTTTGCAGCATATTGGTTTGTTGAAAAGGTTTGTAAATATTTTCTTGTTTCGACTATTTTATAGATATATAGACTTTTTAGAGCACAAAGGATAATTAAAACGAATTGATTTTACAGTTACCTTTTTGCAGCGGAGTTTAAATAAATCATTAAAAATACACGATAAGAACCTGTTAAATAAATTCAAGTTATATAGACGAAATCACCCCATCACCGAAATCTGAGGGTGAAACAACACCGCGTAACACTCGACGCAGTCATAAATCATTGTGTGAACAAACTTAAGTAAAATAAACATGGACGAAACTAATTAGTGTAGAAAATTCACGTGGGACCAAACAGGGTAATATGGGCGAAGCACAGTTTGATGTTGCGCTCACAAAATTAGGGAAGTTTAGGGCCAAAGTCGCCCCGCTCGGAACAAGTTAATTTAAACTGGCCGAGTAATTTGCACAGAACCGTGACACTAATTCAATTAGTTACAAGGAATGCAAACAACGCGTTGCCTACGCGATTGTACTACGTTTTCACATAATCGACTGTGGTATTATTGTAACAGGTGTATCAGCTTGTAATTATTTTCCTCAGAGGTTGGTTTGCTGCAAGTAATTCTACTTAGTAGATAATTCTATGACTTTATTATTTAATTCTTAGGTTACAACGCGAAGCAGGCACAAATGCTATATATTAAATTATCACCCGTGAACAATTATAGTGTAAGGAAGTAGCAATAGTTAACAGGACACTTTTAAAGTTAAATCTTATATATAAAAATGAAACCCGTTTTCCGTTGTCACGACTTGGCATGAAAACGGCTTGACCGATTTGGCTGATATTTTTTTTTGTAGTTTTCTAATACTCTGTACAAGGTTGTTACGGAAAAAAAAAAAAAAAAAAAAATAATAATTTTTATATGGGGGGATATTATAGATTCCAGTTCAAATTGAGTACGCATACATAAGATAGGTCAGCTATAAAAAATAAAGTAGTGCATCAAATTTACGCTAAGGCGGTACGAAGTTCGCCGGGTCAGCTAGTCTATATATATAAAAATGAAACCCGTTTTCCGTTGTCACGACATAGCATGAAAACGGCTTGACCAATTTGGCTGATTTTTTTTTTGTAGTT
This sequence comes from Hypena proboscidalis, assembly GCA_905147285.1. NCBI lineage: Eukaryota > Metazoa > Arthropoda > Insecta > Lepidoptera > Erebidae > Hypena > Hypena proboscidalis. Next base: position 9,701,616 of record LR990132.1, read on the forward strand.
TTCTAATACTCTGTACAAGGTTCTTACGGAAAAAAATAAATAAAAATGTAACCCGTTTTCCTTTGTCACGACATAGCATGAAAACGGCTTGACTGATTTGGCTGATTTTTTTTTGTAGTTTTCTAATACTCTGTACAAGGTTCTTACGGGAAAAAAATATATAAAAATGAAACCCGTTTTCCGTTGTCACGACATAGCATGAAAACGGCTAGACCGATTTGGCTGATATTTTTTTGTAGTTTTCTAATAATCTGTACAAGGTTTTTACGGAAAAAAATATTAAGAAAATCTCTCAGAAAAATTGAAAAATATACATTTAATTTTGCATATTTTAAAAAAAGCGCGTTACGAATGTCAACGTCATTCAATTTAAAAAAAAAAACTCTGGTGATCTATGACACCACAGACATAACCGCGAGCTGTGAAAATATATGTTTTGTTTTTTATTTAATAAAATGAGTAAAATCCTTCTCAGGTATGACGAGACCAGGGAAATAGGTATTCATTTTTATATGGAGGATATTATATAGATTCCAGTTCAAATTGAATAGGTACGCATACATAAGATAGTTCAGCTATACAAAATAAAGTAGTGCATCAAATTTACGCTAAGGCGGTACGAAGTTCGCCGGGTCAGCTAGTTATAAATAAAATTAAAATTCATTTATTTTAGATATATTCTCTATGTAATCGAGGTAAAATCCATTTAAACATTGTTTATAATTTTAGTACAGTAGCGTAGTACTAAATTGATTCTTTTTATTTCCTTTTATTGGCTTATAGTTATCATACTTATAAGTATGTTTTGGCATCATACTTGCTATGAAAGAGTGCTAATTCAAATTGTGGCTATTTCACAACCAATCTAAATAACTTATTCTAAATTTGTAGTTCTACACACAAAGCTAATTGAAAACAAAGTTTTACAAGTTACAAACCAATCAGTGAGAGTTATTATATAACGGATTCAGCTGAATATCAGTACTTCATGACTTTTTTACTCCTATTATTGATAAAAAACGTGAAAAAGAAAGTGATATTTTCCCGATCGCAATTTGCCGGCAAATGGTATGGTATGGCAATTTTATGGTAAAGAAAGAGGCTTGATGTGCGTGTTGGTTGCGTTTTGAAACACGCAACATGTAGCTTTTGGATATCTAGCGTACTTTATTTATATCTAAGTCACTTGATTTGGGTAAGGTCTTGACTGGACTTGGGTTATGTGAATAATTTAGGAGTAGTATAACTCGTCAAATTTTGGTTCAGCTGTAGTATAAGGAGGTTTATGAAGTTCCTTTAGGGATAAAAAGTACAATCTGCATAAAAAAAATAATAATATTTTTTTCCAGAATGTCCTTGTTATAACCTGTAGCTAAATAATAGTGCATTCGCTTCAATATTGTCGTAATAATAGGCCTCTAAATTACAGGCCCTGGAAACTTAACGCACAGTTTTGTTAGTGTTTAAAATAGAATGATATGTATAGATAGAGTGATATGTATGGTACATTCATATTTTTATTTAAACAAACATAACGTCACTTCTTTATTACCCGGAATACCCGACATGTGCTCATTTGTAGAGGTAGGTGGTATTTTTTGGTAAACAATAACATCCACTACGAGTTGATATTCCCATTAAGATAATACAAAATATGAAATAATATGGAGAAAATGGTACAGCATACTATAACATAATATCAGCACTTCCATACACGCTCAGGTATTTCTCATATTAATTGCATTACTATTGTAAGGGTTCTCTCCTTATATTATATTGAGTAATAAATACCATTGGGTGCATGAAACCTTCATTACCAAAAGGTTTATAGGTTGCCCTAAAGGCTTATATATCATACTCAGAGCAAAGGATCGGGTCACAAATCCTGGTCTAACTTTATAGAAACTTACCGCCAAGATTGAAATCGATTCAGCGTTTTACGGGGAAAAAGAGTTCCCAAGGGAAATTAAAAATAATCGCCCGAGCAAGGCCTGCATTAGTTATAGCTGAGTAATACTCATGAAAATATTGGATGAAATTAAAATTTTATTTGTTAACTTTAATGATTTTAGTTTATTATTTATTTATTTAGGTCAGCCAACGATCGCTTACACTAGTTATTTTACAGAAAAATTAACACAGTTATCTCATGCTTAGCGTAACAACCAATTAAAGGCTAACACCACTTGGACGGTTTGGCTAAACTTAAATTAAAAAAAAAAATGGAAATTAAAAATAAAATTATAAAAATTGAGGCAGATTAGATAAAAATAAAACATAAAGATATACATTGGAAAAAATTGATCATAAGGTTAAATTCAAATTAATACAGTATATCCTTAAATTATATCTTAAACAATATAAATATATTATTATAAGCAAAAATCTAGTTATATTTTTTTTGTGAAATTTTCAAATATTGTTTTCATAAATGTGCAATTTGTAAACACCTGAATCGTCTGTCTATCAGGTCAGTTTCGACAGTTTAGATGTCAAAAAATTTTAAGGTTTTGTAACATGATCAAAAGCAACTGTTAGAAAAACGGAAAAACATTTCAATATGTTGACCAAATCCTTACTAATATTTTAAATGCGACAACAGCTCTATCTGTCTGTAACCCTTTCGCGGCTAAACTTCTGGACCCATCATGATGACCCGAGTGACGTACACAACGATTCCCTACGTCCGGCGTACTCTGGGCAATTTGCGAGTTCTCCAAAGCGAATTGGCTAATCCTTTCACCACGATGGAAAGTTAAAATAAAATTTGACTCAGCCCTCGACACGACGAAGAAGAAGAATCATAATGAAAATTGATATGAAGATCTAAGGAAAGACACTTGATATACCTACCACATAGGCGCGTGAAAAAGTTAGTAATAAATGAAAAATTGGCAAACATGTATTAGCTCTATTTTATTTAATAAGTTTGTATGATTTTTTATTTGATGTATATATAGTTAGGTATATATATATAGTTTTTATTAATATAGTGTAATTTTAAATGTTTAATTATATCATAATAAATGACTAATACTACTGTGGCAGCGTGATATAGCCACATTTAAGTTTTTGTAACGGCTACTTTTGAATAGTTCTACTCATGGTTTTTGGAGAGAAATTAAAATGCGTTGTTCGGTTGAAAGTTCAAAGGCAAGTATATTTCTTTTTATACAGTATTCATGGAAGGTGGGTGAGGGAACAATATTGTATAGCCAATCAGCGCGTGTGTCGCGTCATTTTGAAGTGTTCTGATTGGCCAGTGATTCTTAATGACGTGATTGGCCAAAGGTGCGTTCTGATACACACACGGTACTCAACAACTACAAAAATCATATTATAAAATTTTAATAATGAACGTAATTATGTATAAATGTGCTCCCAGACCGCGAGCAATGATACCAGATGTAATATTTTAATACAACTTGTAACATTATTCACATTCGTAATCCCAGTTATGCCATCGAACCAATTCTACATTACATTTGCACAACCAAAGCAAGTGAGGTTGAAAGATAAAATTAAATCACAAAGCTAGCTAGTCTTGTTTATATCACTAAAAGGTCGCTGTGAATTTTTAATAGAAACTATTTTTCGAGGGGAGAGAATCCTATTATTGTCCTCGGGTCAAGCCGGGTCTTAATGCGTTCGGAGAAAATTGTTTATAAATAAATAAAAAACCAATGTTCCCGAGCTTTTGTGCCTGGCGCCGTGTTCACCAACAAACCTGTATTTTTTAACGTTTTCTTGTATTTAGGATAACACAACAATTGGTTACAGATTTTTACTATGATTATTATCCCACCTTCTGGTACCTATGTTTGTTTGGCCGTTTATTTTAAAAAAAGATAGAAATTTTGAAAAGAGCTGACTACATCCACCAATCTAAATTTTATTTCTAAGGCTTTATCCTGCCTGAGCGAAATGGATCGTGTCGCGTTTCGTTGTACTTGTTACTAAGCTAGGACAACGTTAAAACCTGTTTAAAACAGTTCTTATAAATAAAAGTGATTGATATGATTTGTGGTGATTCAGTATAATGATATAATATGTCGAAGCAGGTTATATCAACTCTACAAACAATAAATAATCTATTCGAATATTTTTCTTCCTTATATTGCGGGTCAATCTCCGATAACATAAATTAATTTGCTTTATCCTTTATGATCCGAGGCAATGGCTGTGTATTTTTGTTAATAAATAAGTAAACAATATTTGATGACGCCATCGTTTCCTGGGGATTTATTTTGCACTTTGGGTTACTAATATAGGACTTTATGCCGCAAAATCGGGTTTGGAAAGTTTATGGTTCCAAATTGAATTTTTGAGTGCATTTAGGTAAATTTTCAAAATTGCCTTACCACGTAATCTGATATACTAAAATGCTAGGACAGCATTTTTGTTGGTAATTGTTAGTAATAAGGCACGTTACCATAGCAATTTTTAAAACACTGAACATTATAGTAAAATTCTTGGTTATAACAAAGACAAATTCATTTAGGATGAGATGATTAAATGCTCAAAAAAAATATGGCTACTGTATTATTTTGTTTAATACGTAAGAGTTGGACAAGGACCGAGTTTATGTTCAGAGTAAAATATTCAACTAGCAATATTGCATACTGAATATTCTAATAAAAAGATAATAACCCGTGAAATGTCCAGGGGAGTTCACAGAAGCGAGATCATTCGATAAGGACCGCGGGCCACGGCTGCGATACGAACGGTTACCCCATCCTACACAAATATTTGAAATATCAGACCACAGGGAAAATTTGAGAAAACAACTCTTATACTTGATATAATGTATCGATTCAATACATTATTTGTAGTTACCATGCGGGTTTTCTATTTTTACAATATTGTCTTTGGAAATGCGATTTTTAATCAAACATGTTTTATGACTTTTATTTGAGTTGTGATTAAAATAAAATATACTTGTCGAGTTTGATAAATCGATAGCGTGGGCTCTCAAGCTAAAAACAAATATTATAATATTATAATTATGTAACAATTTCACTTATATAATTTTTTTATAGATACTTCTTTAATAACCAAAATATTAAAAACCATTGCATCTTAATTTCACTGTTGCACTAGTGCACAGTTACGTAGTTGACTCGACGCTTTCAACTGCAATGGTGTTGTGGGTTCGCCACGGGGCAAAACTTTGTGTGATCTGCAAAGATGTGCACGGTTGGCGTAGCGGTTAAAGCGGTCGCCTCGCCGCTTTCAACTACGCTGGTGTTGTGGGTTCGATCCCCACATGGGACAAATCTTTGTGTGATTCGCAAAGATTTGTTCTGACTCTGGGTGTGCTTTGTGTGTGTGAAATGTATGTTTGTGAATAAACCCGCGACACAGGAGTTATTCCTAGTGCGGGCGTCGTGTAAAAAAAAACAAAAAAAAAATGTTTTCTGACTCTGGGTGAGCTTTGTGTGAGTGAAATCTATGTTTGTGAATAACCCCAGAACGCATGAGTTATTCCTAGTGAATAACTCATGCGTTCTACTCTACTACTCTACTACTCTACTCGTACTATAGAAATAAAGAAATATAAAATATACGGTAACTACAGATTGAGACCGTAAACACAAGCCAACCTCTGCTACTAACGCTCCTCACAGTAGATACACACGCCCACACATCAAGCTGAACATTTCCCCTGACGACCGGATGGCGGAGTGGGTAGTGTACCTGCCTGCGACGCCGAGGTCGTGGATTCGATTCCCACTTAAGACAAATCTTTGTGTGCATGAACATGGGGGTTTGTCTGAGTCTGGGTGTTTCTATGTAATAAGTATGTATTTACAATTTTTATTATTTTTTTATTATTTTACTTACAAAAAAAAAAGAAAATTATACATGTATTAGTTATTCTAGTACCCATAGTACAAGCTCTGCTTAGTTTGGGACTAGATGGCGTTGTGTGTGAGTTGTGAAACATTTATTTATTTATTTATAATATAAGATGGTCTCGCATTTTATAGACTTCTCATGCTTTGTAACAACAGCTTGTACTGGAAATTTAAAACTTGACACATGTACACTAATTACGGCAAGCTATACATTAAAGAGTAGGTAAACACATCAACATGATTAATTCACGATCATCACGCATTAATCGCAAAATCAATGCGGTGGGACGGATTCCTGGGAAAATGGATCTCATGACGTATTCCATCACAAATGGACACATCGGGTCATGTTTGTTGTGAACACAAAGCGTATAAAGCCTTGCTCATATCGATATGTCAATTCAAATTAATAGAAATATGAATACATTTTAATTTATCAATCATACATTTAATTACGCCGTCAAATTATAATATTTAGTTTTTTATATAATATTAAAGTTGAAAAATTAAGAATCCAGCAGGACTCGAACCTGCACCCCCTGGGTATACGCCCCAAGTGCTTTGCCAATTCAGCTATGGATTCGAATGCTACCGGACTCGAAATTTCTCAACTCTTTTGTGCCAGCCATAGCTAAACGAACCTTACTTGGTTTTAGCGCCATCTATGCGAAGTGATAAGTCACTTATTCACATATTCACATACAGTAAGTTTGAATTAAGATCAACACTATTACTGTCGAGAGATGACGCATTTTTATCAAATACTAGCTTCAGCTTCAGCTTTCAATTTTTTTTGTCCTCAATAAATATTGAATGAGGGAAAGAGATGCAGTTATAGGTTTATTAAATCCGTAAATTAAAAAGTTTGAGGAAATCGACCTCAGTTGATCTGATCTATATCCTAGTTGCTATTATGCCGTGCCTACCACTTATTTTTGAGGAATTTTCAAATTGATTCAATTTTCATTATTCATTCATTTCAAATTGATGTTACTCACAGCGTAAATTATCAGAATGGATTAATTTAAACAGCTAGGCGTTTATTAAAACATCCTCACTTTAATTAAGGTCTTTGCTTTGTAACCAAAGCCTTACATCCACCTGCAGGCAGTTTACGGTTGCTACTTGATTTATTGACTGTCGATCGTCGAATAGAATGAACACATCCAAAGCTTTTGAATTTATGGCATTGCTTAAAGTCAAACACAAGAGAGATTTAGACGCTAGAGTACGCACACATGAATATTGAGTTTAGAACTGTTGGTTTTGGTTTCTACTTTTATAATACATCTTGAAAGTTAAGTCACTTATTTAAGAATATAAAATTTTGAATGCATTTATTGCTTGTAGATTTATTTGTTAGCCACGGTAGCAACGCGACTTTGGACACCCTAGCCTTGAATTAAGATTTAAAAGCATTTTGATTACTAACCCCGTAAACTAAACAAAAATAATAGATATTAATCGTCAAAGGGAAGTTGTTTTTACTTGATTTGACTGGTTCTATTCTTCACTAGCTATCTAATGACCAGCGCAGACAAGCTTTTGTCCCACAATTAATTACTCCAATCTCACTTTTTGAATCGTTGCGTGATACGTCACTGTAAACACACAAAGCAGACGAAGTATTACGTTTAATTATATAGAAACAAAGACTTATGTTGGCTTATCGGTGGCCGTACTTAACAGTTTCGAACACGAGTGACTCCCGAACAAATTATATCGTTGAAGTCTTTAATGGACTCGGCCAGCGTGTATTGTGCATTTTGATTGTTAACTACCACTTTTAATTGTATGAAGCCGTGTTTCGTCGAACGTGCATGCAAAGTGGTATGAAATATTGCTTTAAGCTAGGTTATTAAAAAGGAATATGATTAGGGAGATAGGTAGGTAACATATTTTTCTAGTTATATGTGTAGAATTGTAAGGAAACTCGTTATCTGGGTGCTTTGGGCATGAGTTAGAAATAGAAATAACAAAGACTCGTAGTATACTTACGGTTATATTTTCCAAATTATCCAGGATTAGCACTAATCGGTTGATCGTATCATTCCCGAGCAAAGTTGCCATTACTCAAATCAATACTATTAATTATTTAATCATTGTACGAATTCAAACTTTATGAATCAACTTATTAATTTATATAGTATTGTATATTTAAATTAGTTATAATGTGTATTGCTAACATTCCAATATTTTTTATAATCTGTACGTTATTGATTAAGATTAAAATTTAAGAATCAAATTATAAAAATACTAAATGAATATACATTAAAACCAATATTTTTGGTAAATTTTTCATCGACGTCAATTGTGCAATTAAAAATTTAAATACAGAATGAGAGAAACCAATTTGAAAATGGGATAGAATAGTAAAACAATTGGACATTTTGTGCACATGGAGGTGAAACGAACGGAGTGTCGCTGTGAGTGATGAGGATGCAACTGTCACTCACCATTCACTATTTCATTCTAACACGATGTTTTTCGGTAGTTAAATAAAAAACAGATTAAAATGACTCGATGGTCTAGTGTTAATCGTGAGCGTCTCCCACCGCGAGGTCTCTGGTTCGTTTTTTACATCGTGCAATGCGTTATTTTTGATTTTACCGTCAGTAAATTCTCATAACAGCACGGAGTTGAATTTGTGCCTGGTAAATGGCGATAGATTCACATGGGACCTAAAGAACAGGTATAATGTGGAAGTGGGAGTGGGCATATATCGATAAAAATGTTTAGTTAAGGATGTTTATTTAGGTGTATTCGTAAGTTCAATTGTTTAAGTAAAATAACTTTTAAATCTCATGAACGCTTCTTAAGCTCTTAAAAATCTCTCTCTTTACACAATTAGTAAATATTTGTACAGGAGATATTTAAATCTTAAATGTGTTGAATGATTGTTATTATTAAATTACAATTTCAACTATTTCACTTTTATACTAAGTGCAAATAGAATTAATACAATATTTGCCAACCCTCCTCAATTTTACTTCATATAATATACGCATAATGTGCCAATTATGTGAAACAAGTCTTGATTAAACTACTTGAAACAGGCTAAGCTGTTTATGCCTGCCGTTGTTCATGTTGTTTGTGCCTGTTGTTGCCTGGACTGCTAAATGATCCAAAGCGAACACCTAAATGCACTTTATAGACCCGCAACTGTGGACGAATGCCGACAAAATGTACGCATTTTTAACAAAAGAGACAAAATTGATTATTTCATGTATTTTTCTATTTGACTTTTTAAATGAATGAACGATTGACTAAATAAAGCAATGAGATCTGCAGGTCGGGTTGCAAGTTGAAGAGATTTTGTGCTCGAATAAAATTCAATAGCCTATAACTGATGTAAGGGTTTTTTTTTAATTAGCTTGCTGATGTAATATACATTCATTTCATGACAATTATTTCTGAAAATTATTTATTTAAAAATATATACTTATTTTTGTGGCAGTGAGTTATTAAATCGACTGCTGCAACGAACAGTTTAGAATCTGAAAATCATGTTGGTAAGTTACAGTACAGTGGTTTTACTTTGAAAACTGATAATAAAATTGTAATGATGGTTTAAAGTTATTGCAGTTTAAAAATGAGTTAATCACCTGATAATAAAATTTCATTACTATTTTTTTCATCTGAAATGGCAGATTTTATAAAATTAGGGAAAAAGATTCTGATAGATTCGATATTTTTTTCAAGAATGCAATTAACAGTTGCCCATACGATAGTTGTCTTCCGTACAATAATTATCAGTAAGACTAATATCGTATGTGGTGCAATCGATAGTGTTCCAAGGGCACGTAGGGTTGACACATATCGAAAGTGGCACTTAGGACAGTGTACGTGTACATTGTAATACAAGTACGTACGTGCCACTTTCGATGGTAACCCTACGTGCCCTTGGAACACTATCGATTCGATTTTTGATAGTTTTACTTGCGATGTCGATTTGCACTAACAAATCGGGCAGAAAACACAATCGAATTTGTCACATTAAATAATGTATGCTGCATTAAGTTTGCTATCGATAGTTTTTGACAAAAACTAATTTAAATATACATTTCTCTAAAAAAATAAATCACCTTTATAATAAATTGCTCTCGAAAAGCTCAATTAAAAGACACGAAAGTTGCAGATTCGATACTGTTTGATGCAGCAGTCATATTGTTCTTTGATAAAACAACTAAAATAATTTTGCAGTTCAATAAAAAAATATATAACTTTCATCAAATTGCTGATACGCTATAAAGCGCAAAGTTTATGCATCTTGTAAATAAAAATAAATGTAATAGCTTGAAAGCCATTATAAACTAACAACGGAAGCTACCTCAATGATATACACCGAGCTTACGTTGAGTCGGAGTTGGGCCATGAATATTTTTACCCAGTCTTTATAGTGGGCAAAACCGCGGGCAAAAGTTAGCGAGCAATAAATCATCGCGTATGCCGACGTAGCTCACTACAATTTATGTATAGGGCCCGACAACGCCCTTAGTGCTCTTTGATTGATAACTTCCAAGAAATAGGTCTTTTGAGGGCATACATCCGTTAACATAATGATTTAGGTACCGAGTTATGTTTATTAATAAAATGAGTATGCTTAATTATTGTGTGGTTGATGTTGTTGATAATTTTAAAATAATATGTAATTATTAGATTTAGGTCGGGTCTAGGAAATGTTACATTAAATCATTGTAGTTTGTGAAGCTCGTACTATGCGCGGCTTCGCCCGCATGGTACGTTGATAAAAAGTATCGTATAAAAGTATAGGAGTATCTATCTCCCCAGCAATTTTCATTAAAACCAGGCCCGAAGATTTTTGGTTACCAAAAAACAACCAATTTTTTTTCTCTTTTTATACATAGCTATTGTTTAACTTTACCGCGCGAGCTCATTGCCTAGTACCTCGATATAATTTGTCTATGTGACTCGTTCTTCTTCTTCCTTCGTGTCGATGGCTGCAGTCATATTCTATAAGCCCAGTCTTGGCCACGCGGATATGACTATATAATGTATAATTATATAACTCGTTGAGTTCAGTAGTTTTTGTTTATAGTAGCAAACCAAACCTTTTTCCTCAGTACAATGTTAGTTAGTTGTATAAGAATAATTTCTAGTAGGTACTCACCAATAAAATTTGAGTGCACGGATGGCATAGTGGTTAAGGCGGTCGCCTTGCCGCTTTCAACTGCGCTGGTATTGTGGGTTCGATCCCCACTTGGGACAAATCTTTAGGTGCTTTGTGTGTGTGAAATATATGTTTGAACACCTTTGCGATACAAGAATTATACATAGTGTGGGCGACGTTTAAAAAAAAATGTGTCTTCCAATCTTTCCTGTTTGTTTATTTGCCATTTTAAAACGCCCAAAAGACATTCGAGCAAAGCATATTTGTATTGTAGCATGTTTTTAAGTAATATTTTCAAAAACCCGTCACGTTTTGGGCAATTTTCCATCCGTAAAAAAATAAATACAGTTTGTTTTGTAAAACTGTTGAATCATAGTAATAATTCATAGAGTTTTGTGTCAATAACGTTTGTTTGGTACAGCACGGAAGGTTTGTATAGCTATGTGAATGTAACAGCCGGCACTCGCTGCAATTTATGAGATTGTTAACTATGTCAATGAAAACTGATTGTTGGATTGTATTGGAAATAAATACGGGAAAGAGAATAAAAAAACACTTATTATAGATTTGAACATAAACTAACATAACAGCACGCCTATATTACTCAGATGGTTGTTTCAGTGGTATACAACAGTCACATATGAACTGCTATGTTTAGGTCCCACAGGATTAGGGGTGAGCCTATCACCCTCCACCGGGCACAATTCCAAGTTCGTGCTTCTATTGTGTATTTTCTGACGGAAAGTACACAAATAACACTGACTGACCCGGGTATCGAACCCAAGAGCTCGCGGTGAGAACCGCATACTCTAACCACTATACTACTATTGTTATAGTACTTATTATAATGTTTTATGACAACGATGTACTATGTTTGTAATGAATTTCTAAAATTACTATCTCGAGTTTGGATTTTACGACATCGTAAACTTACTTTAAAAAAAAAAACACAATTAAAAAAAATATGTCAAACAAAAATACATTCTAAGGAAAGAGAAAGCGTATCTTGATACCCGCAAAAATCAATTCATATTGGTTTTCAGAAATTTTAATAGGTACTTATAAATACTTGCCTAAATTGAGCCGGCATAATCTCGAACAACACTCCAATGTATGAAGCTAGTGAAGTGATTTACGGTTTTGAGTCTTTAGGATGAGCTTTGGAGCCTTTTTCAAGGTAGGAATTTCTGCCATTTAAGTAATAAAAAGCCAAAGTGTTTGATTGTAAACGCTAATCTCAATAATTGCTGATACCATTTTTTTTCGGTATTGGATAGTCCATGTATAGAAAGAAAAAAAGAAACGTTTATTTTGGCAAATCTTAAGCTTACTAACACTTCTAAAACTACTTATAATAAAAATTAAATTGATGTGCCAAAAAAGGTACACACCTCAGCATACTACTGCAGCACATCAGCACTACAGCGCTGGTATTCTGGTGCGCCCTGATTGCGAGTACGGTAGAGCGACATTCGTCCTAATGATGACAAATGCCACAGAAAATACAATATAATTATAAGTTATAGAAAAAATAAAACAAATAAAAAAAAATATAATAAAAATAATGTTTCGAGGAAGACATAACATGATAGTACGTCTATATTACACATAAGGGTGTGGCAGATGTGTGTAACACCTACGTTTCATCTGTTATGTTTAAGTCCCAAAGGATAGGGCGAGCCTATCACCATTCAAGAAGAAGAAGAAGAAGAAGAAAAGAAAAGAATGTCTGCCTTATTCTAACCGAGGTGGGGCACTGGTGACAGGTTTTATTTAAACCTACATCAGGCACCAGTCTCTCACATAGGTGAAATTAAGACATTGTCTGACTGCTTCTTATAATTATGATAAGTTAAAACCTACTTATTAATTGTAAAGCAAAACCTATTGTGAAGAGAAAATAAACGTTTTATTTATTATTATTATTATTCAATGGGCACAATTACAACTTCGTGCTGCTATTGTGAATTTCCTGACGGAAAGTTCACAAAAAAACTTTGCCCGGCCCGGGAATCGAACCCGGGACCTCGCGGTGAGAAACGCATACGCTTACCCCTTGACCATCGAGGCTGTCTCAATGCAGAGGTATGGTATAATATCTCATTTATTTTGGTTGGTTAGTTATAGTATGCGGTTCGATTTCTGATTAAAAAATTGATATTCAAACTATGAAATACGAGTGTTACTTACGTAATGTTGGTCAATTTAGTCGACCTCGGTTTCGCCTATACGTCTAGGAATTATCAAGAGAGTGCGATACGTCGCGCCTGAGTCGCAGCCAGTCTTGCAATCAATTAAAAATTGATTGTTTAATTTGGGATTCCTCGATCAGAAAATTATCAATATCGCCTATCGCCACACACCGAGCACCGGCTAGGTGGATGGCGCTTTCATCCTCTACACATGGGACCTAAACGTAACAGGTGAAATGCGGGTTAAAATCACCTTTTTACTACACCTACGTAGAAAGTACCTCTTTGCAGTATCTAATACGGAGATCTATCAAAGAAAGTTAGTCTTTTCAGACGAGTTCTGAAAAGCAACATGTAATGTATGTTAGAGGTCTGAAATATTACTCCTAAATTCATTACTCCCATTGGAGTAATGAACTTTTTTTTTAATTTCTTTTTTTTTCATTTTGTTTTCTGTACTTTTTGGTAAACCATAAATAAAAAGGATTTTAAAAGAATAAAATAACTACTTTTATAAAAATAAATAAATTAATGTAACTTAATTATATAATAACTCCATAAATAAACCACTAAAATCACTATTATTACCTGTTACAAAATAATTACAAACGTTTTTTCACAAATCAACTTCATAAAGTGTAGCTGGCTGCATGCGATTGTTACCCGTGTCTCTATGCGCGTATGAAAGAAGAAATTAACAATTTGTTGCAAGAACTTAATATGTCGAGTGATAGTGATACTGAAGATTTATTGACTCCGGAGGAATTGAAAGTAACTGCTCAAGCAGTGATTGAGGACCTCTTACAATAAAAGTCAAGGATCAGATATAATATAGCGTATGCAGATTTTCTGCAATGGAGAAGTGAAAAAAATGCACAATCTTTTTATTTTCCTTGTAGGTGTAGTATAAAGCACTATGTATAACTCGGGCGAAAGTTTGATTTCTTTCGGGTGTATTAAGGCCCTCAGCTGCGCTTCGGGCCTCAAACTACACCCTCAATGAAATCAACTACTTTCATCCCTTGGTGTACAATGTACTATTGTAACACACCCTTCTGAATTAAATAGACGTAATGTTATACTATGTTATATTCCTAGCCTCGATCGAAATTAATAATACATTTAGATTAAAGTGTTTAATCGGGCCTCTGTGCTGTTGGCTTCGGCCCCACACATGCCTACCAAAGTTCCGGGACTCTGTAGTCCCGAGATATGGTAACGTAAACCACAAATAATAATAATAACAAAATTTATTGTCCATAAAATAAAGAGTTACAACAATGGTGTACATTAAGTTTTAAATGGTATATTATTAGGTACAAAGATGTTATTCATGTTGCTATATCTGTAATATACATTGATAATAATGTCCCTGCCTCTTGAACTAGGTAGTATTGCGCGCGTGCGTGTTTGTGTGTGTGTGTGTGTGTGTGTGTGTTTGTGTGTGTGTGTGTGTGTGTGTGTGTGTGTGTGTGCGTGTGTGTGTGTGCGTGAGTGCATGTAATCTTGTTATTATCTAACGTTTGCGAACCTATTATAATATATTATTGGCATCATCTTACAAAATGTCTTTATAGCCTGTATTATCGCTTTTTACAGGGTTTGAGTACGATTCATTGTTTAAGAGGAAAATAAAATAATATTTGAAAGAAAACCCGATAGCGGTGAAGTAAGGCGAAACCGCAGTCAATTGAGAATTTCTACTCTATTAGGTACATTAGAAGGGTGTTGTGGTATTCGGTTTCATTCTTTGACCTTTGTTTGCGGTTGAATTACGTCATTAACAATGACGTCAAAATGAAGAGATGTGTTGGTATTGACTTGTTATATTTACTAGATAATATTTGAATTTTTTACATGAGATAGAACGCCATAAGCAATAACAGTAATCAATGGACGCAATGAAGAGGGCAAATTCACTCATTCACTCACAAGCAAGTCTTTGCTTCAGAAATATTTGTCCCATGTGGGGATCGAACCCACAACACCAGTGTAGTAGAGAGCGACAAGGCGACAGCTTAATAATATGATGTGTTATTTATCTAGTTTTTTTTGTTTGTTTATCCCTAATGAGCGCCGAGGTTTTACGGCAGGTCATAGACAATAGATGCTAATGCTTATAAAGTTTGGTTTTTAATTGCTGCAGTACTTGAGTCGTCAAAATATTTCATAATTCTGGTCTATTGTGTGACAAGGCTGTAAAAAACTATTTCCCCAGACACTTTTTACGTATAAAATGTCATGTCCTCATACGTTCCTCAAAAGAACCTTGCAGCATAATAAATAAAAAAGCAATTTTTTCTAAAAAAAAGAGACGGGAATTATTTTCTTCTTACATCAAAAAATAAACAAATACAACAATCCAAATTTGAACAATCACACCGTAACTGTAAATGAAATACCTTCCAAAAAGGCTCTTTTCAAAGCAGTTTATTGTTTATCGTAATCGATAACTCTGAATTTCCATTAACAAAACACCACTTTGTGTGTATAGAAGAAATCTTTTCACATAATTTTCAATTCTCACGCCTTCCGTTTATCCAATGAAAGAATCCCCGAACTCGTTTAATTGAATTTTTTCGCTTTGACAGTTATTGATCGTCGGCGCTTTCAATACCTTTCTGTTTTATTCCACAAATACTTAGAAGCTGTATAATAAATCACTGAAACTGAAAGCTGCTTTTTAAGCCTTTGAAAGTCTATAAATCATATAACAAATGAGGTGCCTGTAAACTATTCATAATTTTAATAACAGCTTTGTGGCGTCATCAACGCTTTTGTTTAGCAAACACTTAACAAGGAGGCTATTGATTTAGTTAAATTTAAAATAGGTGGCCATATTTTGTTTGTTCATTAAATAAGACGTTGTAATTAATTTATTTCTTATACAAAATTATTGGTTGACTTTGTATAAAAATGACATACAAGAAGAAGAAAGAAGAAAGAAAGAAAATTATTTTTTATTTTCTTACATAATATACAAAAATAGGTAATTATTATAAAAAAAATATGTAATAAATATGTAAGAAAACAGTGGTGGTTGCTCAGCTTTAATGCTGTGGAGTCTTGCATTTCTGCAAAACTTCCACAGCGCTGATTTTCAGCAACCACCACGGTTGACGGCACAAATAGAAAACAGGTAAGTACAGCAACATATAAAGATGACAGTGACAAAATTAAATTAAGCTCAAATTAAATTATACAAAGGAATAATATATAATTAATAATGAAACATAAATTAGGTTATAAATACATGCATAGAATATATTATGGTTACAAAGTGGTTACAAAGGCAAGAAAAAAAGAAAACAAAATAAAAATAAAAAAAATATAGCAAACCTAAAACAATTTATAAACTAGATATAACTAAACTAAACTAAAAATATAATTATTAAACATAAAAAATGACCGGATGGCGCTAGTATCGCCTTGCGCTGGCGACGCGACGACAGTGTCGACAGTAGGTACACTGTTTATGGCTTGCCCAATCACAGTGAATGTCAGGCCTAAACTAAATGTATTTTCCGGTAAATACTTCGCATTCTTTGCAGTGTTGATGATATCAAAAGAATGTGTAAACAAAAGAAAAATGTGATTGTGTTATGTGTATTGAGTTTTGTGCTGTAAGTAAATAGTTGTGAAAATATACTTTATTGTGGTGTGATCGTCGTGTGAAGCTGTTTTATTTAAATTTCCAAGCGGAGCGTCCTTTTTGTGGAGATGGAACATTTTTTGTTGTACGAATAGAGGTAAGAAATTTACATTATGTATTACAATATAAATAAATAAAAATTAATTAGTATTAGAATTGTAGAATATATAGTTGGAACTCTTTTATCCTGGGGATAAATTGCCAACGTTATTTCTAGCATTATTTGTTTGTACCTTTTGCTGTAACACAACGCCATCTTTGGTGTGTTTATTCGCGTTTATTCCTGAAAAATAAACTGAAAACACATCCATGAACATGAGTGACGAAGAGTTACTATCAGGTCAGTTTGATTGTGTGTGATTAAATTTATAGGTAATGGAAAATTAATAATTGTATCAAATTAACTAATAAAAATAAATGAGAACAGAAATAAAAATATTATACGAAATATATGGATTGTATGTGAAATTATAATATAATGGAATATATTTAAAAATGGATAATAATACTATTGATTAAATAATCATTAAATTTATGTAAATGTAATAATATTATAATTATAATTATACATACCTTTGTTATACATCTCTGCCATAGCCTGCTGGGTTATCTGCCATGGCGTGCCAATATGTTGTGTTTTATATAATGTTCACTCAAAAAAAAAAACAGGTTCGCACACCAGTCACAAGGAAGAAAGGCCAATCTTTACATGATACCTAAAGGAGAAGTCGCTTCCCCTGTTTATAAGCTTAATTCTTTTATAACGCCGCATCTGATTTTTAAACGATTTTGTCCTATAGAGAGAATGATTCATGATACAGATTCTTATAAATTTACTAAATATGATTATAGAGGGTGTGCCACGGACCTGCCATGACATGGAGAGGTATCTAAATATTAAATAGTTTTGATAGAAGATTTTACTGAGAGAAGACTTTATTTTATTTTAAAAACAATTCAAACCGGATGCAAAGTTTTATAAAAAATTGTTTGTATCATCACTGTATAATCAAACCAGCTCAAATCTAAATAATAACCTTTTCTATTTTATACTTTATTCAGTGTTTATTAGAGTTGAAATTGAAGGAAAGGGTGACCATGAATTTTGATTATGTTAATGAATAAGTGTAACCCAACTTTTGGATTACCAAAATTTTATTATTTACTTTGATTACAAGTAATTTTATATAGTAAGCTGTAATAAATATTAAAAATAATATTTTAGCTTATTCAGGCGTTGAAATTATGGCAAGTTTATTTTGATACAAACCTTTGATTTCAAGGTTTTCCATGCATTTAACCTACCATGTTTGTTACAAAGATTTGATCTTAATTACTGTTGCTACCGATAGCAGCCATAATAATACAGGATGATATGTGTGCGGATTTAAGTTCGATTTTCGGTTGAGTAACAATATTTAAACAAAATCTAAGAACGATTTTTTTTGTGACTAAATCCCCCCAGTTAATCTACAATATTTAACGATTTCCGGTTGAGTTTGTTACTCAACCTTATTTAAACAAAATCTAAGAATTTTTTTTTTGATACTTCCTTTCTATGTGGCGTGTCCGCGGGCAACGCTGTATAATATATGTATATTATAGTACCTACTACATAGTAGCCGGAGCGAAGCGAAGGTGTGCCGCTAGTATAAAATAAATACCTTTAGAAAATTGATTTAAACAACTCCAACACGTTAAAAACAAAAAATAGAATCTAAAGCAATATCAAAACGAGTTCTAATCAAATTCAATTTACGTCGCTAAAGAACTTTTAGGTACAGACGGCTTGACATGAAATTATACATTTCCAGTATTAGATGGTATCCTGTTGTTTTGGCTTCTACTGCAATGCTAGACCAGTATTTACTGGATATGTATAGGTTCATCGGTAGCCGTAAGTACCCATAATATTTAGTGCTATTTGTAACTAAAATGCTGAGAAGAAAATATTAGTATTACTTAAGTACATGTCTAGTAGTTTTAGTTTTGCGGATCAGTGAATATGTAATACGGTTACCGATTTCGAAGTGCTCTAAGTTTTTTTTGAAAACAAAAGTCACTTATTTGACTTTGTTGAAGTTAAGTCTGAGTCTTAGAAAAGTTTATTTGAATATGTTTTTCTAGACAAAAGCTTCTTCGAATGGAATAAAGCGAAAATGTTAGTCTGCCTTTTAGTATAATGTAAACCTCACTAGTTTACTAATTTGTAATTATTTAGAAAACAATTTATATTATAAGAAAACGTACTGTCAATATTAATCATGCATAATCGTATTTCCACAACAACAACAAACTAATTCAGCTATGGATTCGTATGCTGCTAGACTCAAAATTTCTCAACTCTTTTTGTGCCAGCGTCATAGGTATATACATATACCTTAGCTAGACGAACCTTACTTGGTTTAAGCGCCACCTATGCGATAAGTGAATAGTCACTTAGTCACATACAGTAAGTTTGAATTAACATCAACATAATACTGTCAAGAGATGATGCATTTTACGTCGCAGGTTCGAATCCTGCTGGATTCTTAATTTTTCAACTTAAATATTATATAAAATACAAAAAGGCATAGTAAAGCTAAAATTTGCTTTAAAATATTACAAACAAAAAACTATGTAATAAAGCAAAGGTTAATTATTATTGCGCTCATTGAAAAACTTCTTGGTAAAAAGGATAAAATTTGTTATAAAGTTTTAGCTACAAAAATGTAACGTTCAATCAGTGCGGAATGTTGATAATATTTTATTGCTGGCGTTATTAAGAATATTGCGTTCTCTTAGTCTAAAGGAGCACATAGATGGGTCGAGATCAATGTTCGACATATTTTTGTAATGTTATATATTATTATTTTTAGAGCCTATAAGGTTTTACAGACATGTTTACAAAAAATTTGTTCATTTAATTTGTGAACTTATTATTTTTCTGAAAAATTAGACAACAGGTCTAAATCGCGTAATGATTATAAAGGTAAATCAATACCTATGAGTATCGAAATTTATAATATTTACGCGATTTATACCCGTTGTCTAATTTTTGGAAATAGTTCGCAAATCGCGAAAGTATAAAAACATATATTATTTTTCTAATTGCACTTGTAACAAATACCAGATAATTCACCATGGCAATCTTATCGAAAAAACGTTCTGTACCATTTTATATATGAAAGCTTTCCAAAGGAAAATTCGCTGTCCTGTCGCTGTCACTCACCCGAAACACCCATTGAAAATATGAATAAGTTAGATAAAGGGTCTCGCATAATTAAAAGGATTTATGATTGCCTTACGTTTAGAATGACTTGCGTTAATCGTGGTCATGGATAAAAAGATGCGGCTCAGCGTCCTGAACTTGAAACAAAGTGTTTCTTTTTATATCTTTATTAAATCATGTATTTTTTTAGTCGTCAACCCTATTTTACACATGGACCAAAATAAGCGGCACTGCAAATTCGAGTTCCTTTAAACAATTCGGAAAGTAATTCAATTACAACATATTTCGAAACATTTATTTTAGCTCCACTCCACAAATAGGTGACCCAGAACAAAATAACATACCCTGCCAAAAGTCAGACGTCGGCTCGGGTCAATGAGTCAGCGAGCTGACAGTGTGCATTCCCTTTAAATTCGTCCCCTTGTCACAGCTGGCCGGAACCACTCAAAATAATTACAATCTCACAAAAATGTCACAAGCGCGACTCGAACAACAAAGTAGGTCTGAATAAGTGATGAAGCGAGCGAATGATATTTATGATTGATGACTACAAGTCTAACATTACGAAGTCACAACTGCGGGGATGAATAAATGTCACGTGGTAAACCTCCAAAGTCTCTTTGTAGGGGTGAGTTTTCATTGCATAGGAGAGAAAATATAAAGGAAAAGATAGGACCATTTATTATTTTCGCAAAAAAAAAAATGATTTACTAATAAACGGATTATTATTAAAAGTGTCGTATCCAAACTTTTGCTTTATAACATAACTTTAGCATAACATAACTTTCAAGACTTAGACTACGACTTAGATTTATGCTTTTATTACAATATTTAAAATGGAAAAATACTGACCCAAAATAGTGAAATGTGAATTGACACGTACGATAATAATGCAGTTAAAAATAACCATTCCTATCGACGAAAACTATTAAGGATCTTTTTTTAAGCGAAGATGATCTGAGAAAATACAATATTATTTTTATCTCCTCTCTACACAGTTCATCTTCGTTTCAATTAAAACATACCTCAAAAGTTGGTGCAGTTTGCAAGCACCTTTTTCACAGACAGGCTCGTCTATCATCATTTATCAGGTACAGTTCCACTCCAGCTAATACTGAAAAGTTTTCTAATAGAAAAACTTTCACTCGACCTGCATATCAAACTCGAGTTCTTGGGGTGTCGGCGATGTTTACCGTTTCACTCGGTTTTGTGTAGACAGTGGGTGAGTATGCCAATGTTTTATTAAAAAAATATATGGCTTTAGGGATATTAGATATAAACTTAGTGTGTTTGTTGTATAAACCAGTGATTTCTTATATAGAGTGCTTGTGTGATGCTTGTGCTGACCGGTAAATACTCAGATGTAGACTTTTTCTGTACCAATTTTAGCCAATGTTTATGTTTATGTATATTCAAATCAAATCAAATCAAATCATTTATTTCCATGGGCCCCAAGGGGCGCTTGAACACGTCAAAACAAACATCAAAACACAAAAAATATAAAATTAAAATAAAACTAAGATATCTAAATTATAATACTTATTGAAATAAAATGATTTGACACCGGAGCTTAGATTGACTTTAATTCAACTTAGAGATTTGAATTAAAATCAAACCAAGTACCAGCTCTGATGGGTATTGCATCATGAGAAGAGCTGGTGAGAAACTCATGTGCACCATCTTTCATCTTATTACTAATCTGTGTGTAATTTTTTGTGTGGCTCACTGTGCGCATTAGGAAACTGTAAGCATAGTGAGCAGCTGAGTGTAAAATAAAATAAAATGTAATGCTCTAAACCTGCAGGTAAAGGATTATCCATTAATTATGGGACTATCAGTATATTAGCATTGAGACACTTTAACTGTTCTGTTTAAACATGAAAAGAAATATGAAATCCTATTTTAGTAGTCCAAAGCAATAAAGAGCACATTTCAAAATGGTAACATTTGTTTTGACGTGAGATGTCACGTCCACATAGCAGTTTGCATGCGCTCGATCTAGTATCTAGGTTTCGCTGAGCTCAACGCTATCCGACCGTGCCCTTATTCAGGCAACGCTGTGTCTGAGTTCAGCCTATTGTACAACCCGGTTTTCTGATAAAAGACAGCACATTTTTCATTCCGTACAATTTCCAACCAACTTTATATTCGCCTGCTAATTACAGATTCCGTTTACCTTTATTCATAAGTTGTTTAATTTGTGAAATTGCTTTTGCGTTTCGAATAGAGTTGTGTAAATTTCTGCAGTTAACCTTTTATGAAACCAACTTACACGAAGTTTAATTACGTTATAAATAGGTGTTATAGGAAATATGCGAACGCTAATTTAAGAAACTGGTCAACTCAACTGCCAAAGCTAAGTTAAGAGTTAGGTACAGTTTATTCTAGAGTGAAAATTGTTCAGGTTGGCCCGTGACATTTTTAAAGAAATAATATTATTATATCGTTGTTGTGCCTCGGTGGTCTAGTGGTAAGCGTATGCGCCTCTCATCGCGAGGTCTCGATTTCAATGCCCGGATCAGGCAAAAGGTTATTTATGAACTTTCCATCAGGAAATTCACATAAGCAGCACGAAGTTGGAATTGTGCGCGGTGGACGGTGTAAGGTTCACCCCCTGTCCCATGGGGCTTAAGCAGGTGAAATGTGGGTGCTGTACACATCTGCCACACCCTTCTTCCACTTCCACTTCCCTTCAACAAATATACACCCGCCAATATACCCATTGGCGGGATGTTATATCTGTTTCAGAAAAATTACAAAATTATCATATCATTCATATTTTGAGACAGATAAAGATGGTTCTTTATCTACGATCCTATAGGTTCTTATCTAAAGCGACTACAGCGCTAAGAAGAGACAGCATAAAATGTTTTGACTCTAGCTGGTGGCATGGCGGGTGTTGGAGCTATACGTCACGTTCGCAGGCCGCCAATTTGTCTGTCATTTGCCAAATCCGAACGCGCCTTGAATGTGCGCCGAACATCTACTAAATATGTATTCAGTGTAACCACACGCCGACTATAATTTCACATACATTAGATTACGCTATAAAGGTAATTTAAAGACGAAAGCATAGGTATATTCTTTCTGCGAAGGAGATGTAAATTGACTGATTTGTATTCACATGTCACTGTCACGGGAAATTGTGTTTTTTAATGAAATGAGAAAATATTAGATCTCGTCACGGCAATTCAAGACTTATTATTTTAAAATACAGTGTAAATATATTCAAAGAATAAGAAGAAACTGAAACAAATTAAATTGGATTAATACAATAATGATAATATAAACTTGTACTACATTTCCCGAGGTCGCGGGTTCGATTCCCGCTTAAGACAAATCTTTGTGTGCATGAACATGGGGGTTTGTCTTAGTCTGGGTGTTTCTATGTATCATAAGTATGTATTTACAAAATAAAAGTATATATGTATTAGTATCAGTTATTATAGTAACCATATTACAAGCTCTGCTTAGTTTGGGACTAGATGGCGTTATGTGTAAGTTGTGAGATATTTATTTATTTATTCTTGCAAAATAAATGATTTGATTTGATTTGAAACTGCCTCAATTGTCTATTTGATTTCCGGATCGGGCAAAGTGTTATTTGTGAACTTTAGTTTTATTAATTCACAATAGCAGCACGGAGTTGGAATTGCGCCTGGTAGATGGAGATAGGCTCACCCCCTATCCCATGGGTCCTAAACATAACAGGAGAAACGTGGTAGTTGTACACCTCTGCCACACTCTTCTGGGTGATATAGGCGTGATGTTATGATATGTGAATTAATATATCTATTTTTTCATAAAAATAAATAATAAAAACTACCAAGAGTTCTTACGTACCGAGTAGGCCAGTATAGTAGAGCGTACTCAAGTATAAAATATTACATTCGATCCTTAAAACTTTATCTTTATCAATAAAACAATAAATGTAGACCATAGAGGCAATTTTTTAATCAAATAAAGTTCAAGCTCATTTCTTTAACATAATCGAGAGGTAAATTACAAGACAGCTTGTTCTAAGTTGTTACTAAGTTCAACGTGTACCTAATTTGCTATTTTATAGCACCATAAAAATAGCGTATACCTGCTCTCTTGGGCACTTAGCATACCAAATAGGTACCAAATTTATAAACTTAACTAATTAGGTGAACGTTGGTCTGAGTTTCATGTTAGCTCTGAACATCGTAAAGTTCTATTAACTTCCAAATTTGAAGCGGCCGTAATTATTGTTTATCTGAATCATTACAAAGTTTTCTTCCCTATGGAAAAATGGTAATTAAAAACGGTAAATTGTGGGTTGTGCCCCTTTCTATGTAGCAATAAACTAGATCAAAGATACTCAACTTTTACACTGGCAACTTATTTAAGTATTTTATTTCGTTCTCATTTTGACTCGGTTGGTTGTTTTTTAGATTATATAAAACAGCTTCATTCGCCTAACACCGTTTTACGTTCAGCTGATACGAATGAGTGTATGATTGCCATCAACATAGTGCATGGTTGGCGTAGTGGTTAAAGAGGTCGCCTCGCCGCTTTCAACTACACTGATGTTGAGGGTTCGATCCCCACACGGGTGTTTGTGTGATTCGCAAAGATTTGTTCTGACTCTGGGTGTGCTTTGTGTGTGTGAAATGTATGTTTGTGAACACCCCCGCGACACAGGAGATATTCCTAGTGCGGGCGTCGTTATTAAAAAAAAAAAAAACATGCAGGGTGGGTTACTTACGGGTGCTATGCTATGGTGCTACATACGGGTATTCAATTTGATTACAGATTTTAGACGTGGTCAGTAAATATTTCCACTGGTAGGAGTAAAAAAAATACGCAAACATTTGTAACGGTTTCCAAACTGCTTGTCTAATCTCGATGGTCTAGTGGATAGCGTATGCGCCTCTCATAGCGAGGTCTCGGGTCGTTGTCTCCCGTATCAGTTGACATAGGCTCACTACCAAGCCCGTGACACCGTTAGTGATGCTCCCTCGAACTGGTTTACAAAATCTTTAAAAGTTTATTTGTATGTATGCTACACTTTTCCAACCAACCCACACAACCGAACCTGACTAAAATTTGCTCGAAGATTGATAGGTAAGCCAGATCCAAATTTAGAAAGAGGGTATTTTTTTGCAAGCAAGAGCGAAGCAAAGCTGGTGTTTTTATAAAGTATTATACTCTTAACTATCCCATTTGCCCAAATACTCATTTTCACTGTATGTTATAATAATATCGTCCAAAAATATAAAAAGTTCTAAATAAAAAAGGGACAAGACCCTGTCACTTTCCATTATTTAATATAAAACAAACTGACGTTTAAATGTACCCGTTTTTATTTATGGATGAACGTTTTTGACCTCTAGTCTGAATTAGAATGTTCACTTAGAATATTTTAACATTGTGACAGATAATGTTACTAAAAAGTGTCCTCTAAAAATGAGTTATTTTTATAATTCACTTGTGCTATTTATTTTATTTTATTTTTTGTATATATATCATTCATTTGAATTGCCTGCAAATCATAGAACAACGTTATAACACAATGTAAGATTTATCTATCTATGCTCCGGTTATAAGACAAAATTATAAAAAAACTAAAAAATATACATACCTATATGGGTCGAGATTACAATGTCATACCATCCAGCGTAATTGTAAAATAATTAAATAATTATAGGAAAACGTTGTATATAGTTACAAAAAACAACCGTATTGTTTGATTTTCTTTATTTAAAAAATAAACCAAAAACAAAGAAAGGCCGTAAACTAAAGTTAACTAAAGAACGGCCTTAGACAGCTCATCGTAGCTTCGACACCCGACCCGTTCGACTTACCCGCTTTACCCAACTTACCCCTTGGATATATACCGCTTAACTAATTTAGCTAAAAAGAACGTGGCTTAGCTCGTCCGTTGGGTAATGTCCGATGTGACCCTTATCAATTCTGTGAAGTCTGTCTAGCCATCGCGTCCGTCCGCCCTTTATTGCGTATGTGCTTCTCACAAAAATAACTGTCAGCTCGCTAATAACGGCTATTGGTGTATGGAATTCTGCTTTTAGATGGGGTCTGTTTGATTATATTCGCCAGTCCCTTTTGTTTTGATGTGAAAAAGATTGGGTAAGTTGGATTTAATACATTACTATCTTCTGTCCGTGGCTCTGGCGGCGTGGTACGGCAACAAAAAGTGGCCTTTGTTGTGGTCTTCAACTATCTCTACACCAAAATTTGGCACCTATTCGGTACTAAACAAACAAAAGTAAACAAACTTTACTATACATATACTTAAGTTACAGATAATGACTTGTTAAATGTTATATGTAATATTCTGTCAAGCACGGCAAAACGGAATGATTCGACGATCGATTTTAGTTAAAAATAATAGGAAAAACAAAATTAGGATCAATATGTATTATGAATTATCATTATTATGACTTCTGATCATTATGAAGAAAAATTATGTGAAAAACTCATTTGGACTTGCGATTATATTAGGTTAAATTATAGGTACACTATCCTCCAAAAAAGTTAAACGAGCGTTGCACCAAACACTCTGCATACTGTTAATAAAATATCAGCTTGTTTGTAACAACCTGTGCATATCAAGTGAGTTATTATTTTACTTTTAATATGAAAACAGAACTTCCTTACTAGTTTTCAACAAAACATTGTACTTTCTCTTGAACATCAATGTCAGCCTGTCCAATATGTTCCTAGTCGATTGAGAGATACAGAGAGGCTTGTATGTCCAATGTTGGAAATTCTGCAGCCATGTTCTCCCTTGCGCCTTGCAAGCGTATTATTTACCTAGTGGTGCATTCAGGCGTTTTTGTACACCCATCACTGGTATGAAATTTCCTTTATACGACAATGCTATAAATATTATTGTGCATGTTTTGTGTAAGCTCATTTGATTTACCTTTCTCTTGTTGAGTAATGCAGAGATTATTTTTATCCTTTTTATGGATTGTGTTTTTTTTTGGGAATTCACACATAACAATATATCTATTTTCGTCTCGAGAACATTATATTGAAAGATATTCGAGTATTTTTATAAATTGTTAAGGCAACATGCTGAAATAACACTGTCATTCATAATTTTTCTAATAATTTTTAAAAGCTTATTATAAAAATATCCTGAAAGTTGTTACTTTTTAATTATACAAGTCAAAATAAAATTTGACTCAGCCATCGACACGACGAAGAAGAAGAAGAAATTATACCCAAAATTCATGCATCGAAGTTATTACTCATTTTCATGACCTAGTTAATTTTTAAATTTACACACGTGTTCGAACTTAAACGTATGTATTGTATTGTCTGTATTAGAATTATTACCAATATAGATATTAAAAGAAGAGGAAAATCAGTAACCTAATTGAGATACCACCGATGCGATGGCATTGATTGAAAATTCCGTTCAGTGATTAAGTTATCAATATTTTTCTGTTAGCTAAGCATCATTTAAGCGAAGAAAGATAACTCGGCATTCAAAGTTAATGAGTTTCTTCACGGCGATTGACCGTGAGCAAAGTACTAACGAGCGTTGATTTCAACAAAGTTCGCAAATTGTTTGCTTATTCAACGTAAGGTAATAACGCAGGGACACACGGCTATAAATCTCCACAAGCGAGATATAAAACATGCAGGCTTGTGCACTACAACGCTATTGATCTCCTTTGTAATTATTTCGCTGAACATATTTTCCATTTTATTGGATTCTATCAAGTTCAATTCGATGCTTGTTTTAATTGTGATTCATTCTTGATACTGCGTTTATTTATGTTTTTTATTTTTTTTATCTTCAGCTACAAACAGAAGGTAATTTAGCAATTCTATACTTGGTCACTTAATGAGCAAGAAATCAATACAAATAAATAAAATTGAAGTGTCTGTTTTTAATGTCCAAATAATAATGTTCTTTAGAGCCAAAAATACAGTTTATATTTTTTTTGTCTGTCTGTCTGTTTGTATCGGCTAATCTTCTAAAGGGCTTGACCGATTTAAATAAAATTTGCATTAGATGCAGGTAACTGACTACAAGGCTTTTGTGTTTGAAAGTCTTACCCTCAATAAAGGTTTTTAAATATTTAACATTACGCTTAACTTCACAGGAGCGGAGTAGTAAGCTTGAACGCAGAACAAAGCGCGGGAGCGGCATCTTCTAAATACAAAAAAATCCACGCGAACGAAGTCGCGGCCAAACCTAGTATAGCAATATAACTAAATGCAATATTCAACAAAGCAACAGCAGCAACTTGTTGTGTAAACTTTGGTGGCGATACTCAAACTTTAATTCTGGGAACACCCGCTGTGTCGCTACTGTGGTGTGTGACGTCAGTTTAAAATGTTGCACAAAATTCAAAGTAATCTTTACTTTGTTTCATCGTCCGGACAAACTTTTGTGAATATTTGAATAAATAGCGAGGGCATTATTGTTGCTTTAAAGAAATGTCTCGTATTTCCAATATCAAAATTTAAAGTGAAGTATAATTTTTAAAGTTGACTAAAAAATTATTACGACTCATCAAAATACGTCAAATTCAAAATTATTGGATCTTTGAAGTTAGTTTCATCATCATCAAAAAAATATTTAAAAAAACCCTGTTGTATGCCTCTCTAATCAAGTTCTTTGAATATTATGTTTTAGGACATTATTAGGTAAAATTTATCTTTGTTCGCTCTGATAACCGGATTTTAAGATTAAATGGTTAATGAGCTCACGAGAAAAGAAAAAATATTAACATTGAGCCAAGAAGTTTTAAACCAGCTCAATAAACAAACACATTCTTTAAAGTTATAGCTATCTTATAAGTTATAATAAATATCTTTAACTGTAATGGATAAAATTTCGGATCTCAATTTAAAAACGAATGACTCACAAAAATCTAATAGCGAGAATATTCTTTAGTCACGGCTATAAAATTACGAAGCAAATAATATTATCGTAGTAAAAGCAATAACTCTATACATTCCATTACAATAATTCAGGTCTCGTGTCCAACCCTGCCCGGGCAGAGACATTTATTAATATTTCAAATATTACGTCTATGCTGGTATCGCCCTTTTTACGAGTGATGGACAGTTAGACACGGATCCTGTATCAAATATCGTGTAGTGTCTAACCACGCATGGGTTGGTTCATATTCGCGACAAGGCTGACTCAGCATGATCCCATCGAGTAAAGGGCTGATTCGGACGAGTCACGTACAGGCCGCTTCAATTTATCAGCTATCAGTCGATGTGTGGTCCCTATGTGGGTTTCGCGAATACTCAACATTATGTAGTTACCTTGTATGTGAAACTCATGGGCTCAGCGACACATCATAAAATATGCGTTAAGCTACGGGCAAGCGGACTTTTTGAAATTGTTTGCCAGTAATACAAAGTGGAGGTTAATGAATTAATTATATGAAACGTACGGGTTTATAATGCCACAATTTTGCTCAGGTGTTATTAATCATAAGTAATTTAATAACAATGTTGATAATAATGTATTAATATCGTCAATTTTGATCGGTAGAACGGTATTTAACAGATTTTATCAAACGGCATATTATAAAAATTATAATACTGTGATTAATTTAGCCCAAATATAGGTAAATTGCAAATGATGGTCTGGATATCGCATCACAAACGTAAGGCAGATCTGTTCATAATAATGCAGCATGATGTGTGTTGTAGCATAATGAGATTTTCTTTATTTCCGCTTCAGTTGTGTGAGAATTATTGTTATGATTTCATAACTCTCACCACCTGATTCTACCATGTATATTATATTTACAAAGATAGAAATAGCAATATAAACAACATAATTGTTTATTACCATTAAAAATAACTGACATCAAAATGTTACCATTATACTAACAATAGTTAAAAAAATAATTTTGGCTTGAAATGACAGTAATACCAGTAGCAGAGAATTAATAATATATGCTGATACAAATTGACCGACTAAGCAACAATAAAACATAGTTGTATTAAATGTAGATATTGATTTAATGGCGTACATCCCAAATCAGTACGAACTCACATTATTGTAATGATAATGATCGTACTGATTTAGGCCGGCATCGCTAGGGTAATCCACGAGGTAAATGATTTATTAGTGGTGACAATCAGAATCAAAAGAAATATTGCGTTCCTATTCTTCTGTAATCAGATTTCGTATTTTGTTTTCTCTTAAAAAAAAAATGTTATTTATTGTAAACATAATATATGATAATATTTTTACAATGATTGTAAAAATATTATTATATATTATTATGTTTACAATAAATAACAATTTTTTTTTTATTATATCGATCGATCGATACATTGATCGATCTGTCCCATCTCTAATTTACTTTATCATGAGGTAACATTGTAAGCACGTCATACATAATATCTTATTATGAATAACGTGAGTAGAAGGTTACCTCATGATAAAAAATCTTTAAAATTGCAAAATATCAACAACCAGATACATATGATTTGTTGTGCAAAAGTATATTTACTACGTTACCACAAAGTTATGTCATCACCTTTGGTACCTACTAACATATCAATCACGCTATATTTTCTTACTATATGTTCAAAACCCACGCAAATTATATAACGAAATGCATATCAAAATAATCATAGTACTATCAAATTAATATTACCCCAAACCTTTAGTCAACAAACCAACGAGTGAGTCAGTGCACTCGAAGTTAATTACTATAAGCAGACCGCAAACTTTTCCGACGAGCACTTTTTATTCAAAACTATGTGTTATGCAATGACTGTGCAGTTTTTGTGTGACGTGGACTTAATTACGTACATTCCTGGTTTATCAAATTTATTTTTAGCTCGGCAAAGTCGTCTAGTTAAAATTCAAGCTCATTTTCGAGATTTTTACTTTGTGATGTAGTTCCGCAATTTTCGTCTCATTTTTCTTTATGGACTAGTTATTAGGTAGGTATAAAATTTTATTTTTCTGCCGCGTATTAAATAAAGCAGTTTTTAGCCTACTTGATAGTAAGTCATAATATTATAGCCCAACGCCATTAAACAGTACAGATAATACATCTGTTGACAAAATACGACATGAATTTGCAATTATATAGAAAGTTATATTTTTTGTTATTTTAAGGGTAGACAATCGCACACATATAAAGGTATTGTTGTCTCTATCGGTCTAATACATAAAGATAATACATAATAATAATGAGGTACTTTGATAAAAATTATTGATAAAATAGAAAGTTTATTATATTTACGAGGTTCCTTCGTTTCGAAAACTTGTAATAAATCTGTTGTATAATACTGAAAAAGGCGCATTTGTCTGGCAGTTCAAAACTACGGATGTTTGGATGCCTATAATTTTTAAAATAGGCAGACTAAAGATAATTTTAAATCGAAAGAACATAGATAATCATGTTTTAAATTGGCTGTGCAAAAATTATAACATTGTGATGAAAAATGTAAAAGATACAACCATACTCATTTTGTATGAGAATTCCATACCGGCTGTTCCCCCTTAAGTATAAAACATGTATTAGACATACTAAAAGCCTTGCTATCAATCTCATTCCACAAATAAAGCCCTTAAATATTATGTTTTAAATCATCAATGTTCAAACAGTAAGATATTATTAATCATCAAGGTATGTTCGACCATAATGCTATTATTGATCGTCTTCGCCACGATGTTAAAACATTTACATTAAGTTTTTACCGGAAACCCCATTAAACTCTAAATAAACCGAATAAACTTCATCCCTCATTAACAAATTGATCGAACAACGTCAACAAGAGTTTATGTTTTTAACTTGTTAACATTGTTTGTACAATAACAAATGCCGGCATTCTGTAAATGCTCTTTAATAATTAATGTGATCAACACAACAGCTAAACCACAACATCAGGTATTGATGAACCCACCGCGATGGTTTATTAATATATTATTATGAATTAAATGCTGTGAAATAGTTCAATGGAGTGTTTTCGTGATATGACATAAATTTAGATTTTATCAGTAAATTAAATGCAGCTTTTAGGAGTACTGTAAAATAAACAGTCTAAGCGTATACATGTGGAAATATTTTTTTAAAATTTGCTCAACCTACCTAGCTACACAACCAAGAATGGGTATTAATTATTAAATTATGTATGATTTAAAATTAAAACATATCTACGTATATCATACATCAACATAATGTATTTATTTTGTTATTATTATTGCTAGATAAAATTTAAACGTACTTTAAAATCATTACCATCTACAAAAAAAAATAAAGACGTATGACCTACCAACAAGGCACTTTGCCTTGTTGGTAGGTCGTTCTTCTTTATTTTTCTTTTAATCATTATCTTTATTTAACTTTCGAAACATCTTTTTATTTTTATATTTATTTATTACAAGCAAAAAGTCCTATGCTAAATGTTCGGTCACCATTTATTACTATTTTTAGTTCTCTTTACTTATCTAAAGCCCAACTAATTAATGCAAATGGCGGCAAGCGCCGAGGAGATATGGCTTATTTAAAAGTCTAAGTACAACATAAAATTACGATTAACTAACACAAATCTCTACAATTTGTCTAATATGTATGTGGTTACACTTACGTTTTAAACTAGTGTAAAACAATGTGTGTGAAATGGTTAGCAATTCTTTCCAGGCCTTTATAATAATACTTTTAAATTCGTTGTATTATAAAATTGCAAAGCTGAAGTAGCAATGGGCAGGGCACATAGCTCGTAGAACAGATGGCCATTGGGGCCGAAAGGCTCGTTGGTATTGCCTGGCAGACAGCTGTCCAACGGTAGCGTATTGGAAGTGGTATATATGTACACTCTCTGTGAACACTTCGTTATCGCGATTCAGCACTCTTCGACATATGTTATCACTGTCAACCGTCATTTATGATGTGCGGATACCGCCACATGATAATATATCAAATTAGAATCATAAGCTTCCAAATGTAATAGGATGAAAGAAACTGAACCCAACAACACAGGGTATCCTAGTGTGGGGCTCAGTGATACTGTAGACAGAATCACAGAGCTAATAAAGAGTTAATAAATACAGTGGTTCTGAGGTAGACCTCAGAACCACTGTATTTATTAACTCTTTTGTATCAGTAAAGAAAATTAAACTAAAAACTTCAGGTAAATTACGGTGAAAGTCACAGATATAGATCTACATAGATAACGCAAATGCATGTACTTCGCGTGTCTCAACCCCGACCAAGCGTCGAGGTTGGTCGCCGCTAACTTAAGTCCACGCGCGTCTTTTGTCAGAGAAAATCATAGCGGACGGCTCCAGTTAAACGTACTGGGCGGATGGGCATCGGCGGCATCGGTGTCTTTGAATCGGTTTGGATTTCCCGTCACTAAATTTCGGCTGTGACGTCACAATAGGTATTAAAAAGTCGGCACGCTTGGTTTCAATACAAATCGTGATACTTGCGTTATCTATGTAGATCTATATCTGTGACTTTCACCGTAATTTACCTGAAGTTTTACGACAAATTTGGTCGATCCCACAAACGTAAATTACAGTTTTAATAAATAATACTCGCATATGTCCCAAAAACAATCCCTAAGGAGTAATATAGTAAATAGAAAAACGTTTCTAACCCAACCTTAATAAAGTTCTAATGTACTGCGTAAACTTGTATGTTTCACAGTCATCATTTATGTAATAAATGGTTTCTAGTTCTGAACTCAGTGTCCTTCGGGTAATTGAGGTAAATAAAAAAAATAAAAATAAAAACTACATGAAGTGACTTCTCATGATATGTGTTCGTGAATACGAAAAATATTTCTAAAGGCTGAAGTAAGTAAGTAGTAATAGTAAGTCCATTTTCGTATGATTTCGCACATTTTCGTAAATCGAAAATTTTATATTTACTTCCATTACGGACACCGAGTTCCAAACTAGAAACCATTTATAACATAATGATGATGCCTATGGCGTCATGGCCATTGTAAGTAAATTTTCGTATATACGAATACATATCATGAGAATACACTTCATGTTTCAGAAAGTGACTATTTTATAACGTAATGTAAATGTACAGTGTACTTACTAATTGATCTTACCTTCCATTGCACTTACTGTTGCTCTTACCAACCAACCTACTTGTTGGTCGAGTTTTCTTTATCAATTCTAAGTCTGCTTTATTTTCAGTTAACCCCAAAAAGGATTGCCACGTCTAAACAAGGTACTTGAAGTCTCGCTCCAAGCACGATTGAAGGGATGGATCGCGTGCCGTGGGAGATTTATAACTCAATCCAACAATCAGCGAAACGCTAACTAGCTGACGATAAGGTGTCGGCGAATGATCGTCTATTCACAGTGAAATAGAACAATCGACAGCTAAACGTTAAATACGCTTCGGGGATAGATAGTTACTCTATAATTGGGCGCTGTTGCACGTCTATTGATTGTCGATAGCATAGAGATTGATTTTATGAGTAGATTATGGAAGTATAATTTCGTTGGCCAATGGAGAGAATCATATTTATCACAAACATAACATCACGCCTATATTATCCAGAGGGGTGTGGAATAAGTGTACAACACCCACATTTCACCTTTTATGTTTAGTTCCCATGGGAACTGGGTAGAGGTTATCGCCATCTACCGAGAAAAATTCCAACTCCATGCTGCTATTATGAATTTCCTAAAGGAAAGTTCACAAATAACACTTTGCCCGACCTGGATAACGAACCAGAAACCTCGCATACGCTAATCAGTAGACCATTAAGACAGCAGAATTTTATTTTGTTTTTATAAATATAGGTTGGTGGTTCAGAAACTAACAGCTCAGCATTGTAATTCAGAGTGACAAGTCAATCCATACAAGGTTTTAATATTTGACCAAAGAAAAAGATTTTGAGACCAATACATTTTAAAATGAAATACATTTCTACAAATGACGTACTCTGCTCAAACAATGTATTAAAACTATAGTATAAACAACAACAACAAATCTGCTAAGCAGCTTATTTTGTTCACAGATATTTATTTTACTAATTTAGCTGCAAAGAAATATGAATAGAAATTAAAATAATATAATATCAAGGGTACTTACAACATTTTTTAAAATTTAATTGTAAATATTTTTATTCTAGTACCTTATTTTAAATTAGGACTAAGAACAGACAAATCTGTCAGTGTTTCATGGTGGAACAATAAAGTGGTCTAATCGTATCGCAAGGGCTCTTCCCGAGGCCATTACGATTAACGCTTCGCTTGCCTTGCGGTTTACTGTCGCTGTAAGACGTTACTCCTACTGCCTAAGTGTATAGGTATGACTATGTAGAGAGGTTATATACTTGAACATGGAGGTTGACTAAGAACAACTTGCGTGAACTAATTATTTTTAGGGCAAATGTAAGCCATTTCTATGGAAGGCAGAAGCTCTGTCTCGATTTTTACTTACATATACAAGGTATTCTATGGACAAGCCACATCGAGGGGAAGTATATTAAATATTGTAGATGGAATATTTTACTGAAAAAGAAAAAGAAAATGAAAAAGGTCTTAATTTTAATTGTGAAAATAATTTGAAATACTTTCTCAAGTTTTTGAAAAACCACTCAACGGGAATAGAACTAGCTTAGATCCAAATAAATAGAATTCTGTATTTAAATAGCAGCAACTGGAAGTTTCAATATTTAGATCAAATCTCTTTAACAAACTTAATAGGTTAAATGCAAGGTAAACCATGAAATCGAAAAAAACAACCAGTCAATACTTATGCAATCAGTAAATTTGTTGAAAACTAAGCAAAAAAACTATTTCAATATTGTTCATAGCTTATTATTAAAATCATTATTTATACTTATATTTCAAAATAATGTATTTAAATAAAAAATGGATAATCCCTTATAGTAGGGTAAGTTACACGTGGGTATTCGTTCATTAAAAAATAAAAATTCATAGTCATCCTTTAATTTTAACTACCATGTTTATTACAAAGATTTAATTCTTAAGATTGACGCTATCAATGAATACTATAAAAATACAGGATATTTTTTTTCAGATTTGATCTTGTTCGATTTTTTTGTGACACAAGCAAACATATTTAAGATACTTCCCCTCCATGTGGCATGTACCTGGGACACTGTATACACATACATTGTATACATTCAAGCACGCCTTCATTCCCTGCGGGTAGGTAGAAACTATGGAGCACCAAGTGCAACTTAAACTAACACACATAATAATATTGACATTACAGTCTTTTGATTTCGCCAGCAGCGAGAATCGCATCATACTGACAGAGATTACATTATATGTTTTAAAACTTTCGCGATTTGAGAATATTTTTCAAAAGCTAGACAACGGGTCTGAATCGCGTAATTATTATAAAGGTAAATAAATACCTATGCTCGACGTTTCGAATGACTTGCATCATTCTTGGTCACGATGACGTCGAGCATAGGTATTTATTTACCTTTATAATAATTACGCGATTCAGACCCGTTGTCTAACTTTTGAAAAAAGAGATTACTTTACTATTATGCTGTACAATCACGAATACTCTTTATTATGTTACTCATAGCTCTAACCAAATATTAACTATTCCCCTTGGCAAATGTTAATTCCTTCTGCTTATCACAAAATCAAACCCTTCGCATGCAAATAGGTAATTATATACATATCACAAATGTACCAACCCATTCCCTAATAATCCCTCGCTTGTTGTACTTCGTTTGTTTTTACCTAAAACCACAGCGTAGTCATCAGAAAATTATTAATTCTTTTGTGAAGTTCAAACAATTTATGAACATCAGAACAAATTATAGGGTAATTTGGGCAGGCGATTACAAAAAGAAAACCGCAGTAAAACAAATAATCCTTCAAATTAAAATAAATACCCACTCACTTTGATGCAGCGCTCATTTACATTTTGTGTTTGAAATTACGGGAAATGTACCTGTTTTATTTTATGTGCGTCTTTGGTTCTTTATCCACTCTGTGTTTTTGAGGCAATTAAAATAAAATTACACTTTGCCCGACCCAGAATCGAACCCGAGACCTCGTGGTGAGAGACACATACGCTAACCACCGGCGAATCGATTTATTTTATGATATACCAAAGATATATTTTAGATGACACAACGATTCCCTACGTCCAGCGCACCCTGGGCAATTCGCGAGTTCTCCAAAGCGAATTGGCTAATCCTTTCACCACGATGGCAAGTTATAATAAAATTTGACTCAGCCATCGACACGACAAAGAAGAAGATGATTTGTACAAAAAAAATTGAGTTTAAGATGTTTTGGGCATTACCTTTTAAAACTAACATTTGAATCATTTTAATAGCTATTTATTTATTTTTTTTATAGTTAACGATTTCTCAAAAATTTTAACAATAAAAATGATGAAAATATTGAACGTTTACAGTAAATTTAACCTAAGCTGTTATATTGTATTTAATTTAATTAAAAAAAAAGCTTTGTAAAAACATTGTTATTATACATCTTCAGTGGCATTGTTCCACTTGTTAATATCCGTCTGCGGAAGAGGCTGCGGAATTGAAAAGAGAAAAGGAAATGGAATGCTTGATAATTCTGGCCGCCTTCGACATTACATACAGGTCTGTAATATTATTACCGAACAATGCAAATAAAAATGGCATTTATGTTCTGAACAACGCAGACGATTATCGTGTGAAATCAAATAGGTCGCCTTGTTTATTAAAATAATGTATGTAATAATAAGATTGTATTGTTGAAGTATGGCAATCTTTTTCAACGTGTCTTTAATGCCGACAAATATTATCTCGTTTATTTTTTGTTTTCTTTTTTATTGGAAGACCTTGTCACTAAGTTACAGTACTGATGGGTAAAACTATGTTTACCGTGATTAACCGAGTTCACTTTTTGCCACTTAGACAATATTTGAAATCGCAACGTTTTTGTAATAACTGGATAAAATTTAAGTAGCTATAAGATGAAGAATATTATTCATAAGACTGATGCCAATTGATCATCTCGAAATCCATAGATACAAGATTTATTTTTTTTCAATAAAACTACAATGACACATACTGTTGGCACTACTTACGCCATCCAGATTGCCATCAGTATCATATTTTAAACGAAGCAGCTCAAAAGGGCTCTCCCCATAAGTCACCGACATTCTTGACAAATGTCAGATAGTTGTCAACTATAATTATATAAAAGCTTGCAATATTGACGAACCCGACACGATTTGTTCGACACTTTCATATATAAAAAAATATGTAACACCAAGTCGTACTGCCCGAGATTAGCGCTAACAAACATACAAAATAACTTTCTGCCGCAATTTCGTCTGCGTGGTATGTACATCAATAAAAAGTAGCCTTGTAGTCAGTATAATTTTAATAAAACCTGTCCAGCTGATTAGAAGGTTAGCCGATACCAACAGACACACAAACATACAAAAACAAAATAATACTGTATTTTACGCAAAGGTATCTTACAAACAACTATACCTGCTTGAAAAAACATTGTTGTTTTGACATTAAAAACAGATACTGCTAAATGTTTATTTGTATTATTTTATATTATTATTATGTACAAAGATACAGGGTGGTGAAGAGCACGAACACATTCCTTGCAAATAAAATGTTGATTCCAAACATTTAGAAATATGCATTGCTTAAACTAGTAGTTGTCGGTTCGCCAATTCTCTTAAATTCAAATTCAAATTCAAATCATTTATTTTCATAGGCCCCAGGAGGCGCTTGAACACGTCAAAACATTACAAAAAATGATATAAAAGTAAATAATAAATAATACTAAATTATACTAATTACAATGATTTGAATAACCGGGGGATTTGAATATCTTGACAATGAAACCTCTAATATTGCCATAAATGTAGTGGATGTTGAGCATTAGACCGCTTGGATTGAATTTCGTGTTGGTTGAATTTTCATACGTGAATTTCAGGTGGACCTCGAACGGAAATCTATATCCATTGATTTTGATATGTTGTTCGCCGGATCGAGTTCAGCCTCATCCGCACAAAAGGTTTTCCGCCTGTAATTATGTATCTTTGAAATACTATAGCCGTTAGAAAAGCAATTTTTAGCCTTTAATTATACAAGCTTTATAAAAGTATGGCGCATGAGTTAATTTATGTTTTTTTAAATTGATTGCCTGTATAGTCTAGTGGTTTGTGTATGCACCCTCTCACCGCGAGGTCTCGATGCCTGGGTCGGGAAAAATGTTTTTTGTGAACTTTCCGTTAGGAAATTCGGCGTCTATCCCATGGGACCTCAACATCTTCATATCCTTCTGAGTTATATAGGCGTGATGTTATGTTATGTTTAAATTAATAAATATATTTAAAATTATGGCTTAGTGGGTACTAAAATCGAAACTAAGAAATAATTGAGTAATAAAATAGCTGTGTGGTGCATAGGAGGTAAAATTAATAAATGCTAAATTGAAACTAAAACGATATGTATTCAAATTACTAAAAACATTATAGTTAGCAGAATATAATAAAATAATAAATTATACAAAATATTAAATAAATAAATA
Source organism: Hypena proboscidalis (assembly GCA_905147285.1). Taxonomy (NCBI): domain Eukaryota; kingdom Metazoa; phylum Arthropoda; class Insecta; order Lepidoptera; family Erebidae; genus Hypena; species Hypena proboscidalis. The sequence goes on from LR990132.1 coordinate 9,741,167, forward strand.
TTTCACAACTCAACGCCATCTAGTCCCAAACTAAGCAGAGTACTATGGGTACTAGAATAACTTATACTAATACATATTTACTTTTCTTTTGTAAATACATACATATTATACATAGAAACACCCAGATGACCCATGTTCATGCACACAAAGATTTGTCTTAAGTGGGAATCGAACCCACGACCTCGGCGTCGCAGGCAGGTACACTACCCACTCCGCCATCCGGTCGTCTTTAATAGATATTACTAATGACCATTCAAATGCATTAACAAACACATTTTAGCTTTAATTGAAATGTTAAGTCTATAATTAGTTTACTTTACTAATGTTATAAGGTTTATAATTTTGTCTCAAAGTAGGTATGAATTAAAATAATGCGTACATTAAGGAAATTTTGCTCCGTGGAAAGTCAGGTATCAGTTTTTACTGAGGTACCACAAAGACTGAGGTGCAAGTAGAACCTAGTAACCTTATATATCAAATAACTCTTTGCTTAAATTGGAATTTGAAATGTTTACCTTTTAACGTAACTACCCCGCTGCGTCCAAGAATAATGTTTGTCATACTTACACACCTGAAAATAACTTACACTCCAGTTTTTGAGAACAGTTACGTACATTTTCTTTATGGAAAGTCGTAATATAGTACTCCTTTGGGAAATCTGTTCTATTGCCTGCTTGTTTTGTACAACTGACGTCTGTTGCCGGAATGTACCAAATGAAACAGCTTTATTATTATTTAACGGTAAACACGACGAGACTAACTAAATTGATCGGACCACTTAGAAAAACGTCACTACTATTGCAAGCTAGCAATATAATTTATTTATTTTACGATTAAAAATCTTTGTATTTTACGTATGAGTATAATATTATTTTTATTTTTTTCTATCAAAAAAAGAACAAAATTTCTCCTGCGTCGCGGGGGTGCTCACTAACATACACTTCACACACACAAAGCACACCCAAAGTTTTTTTTTTCTTTTTGATAATCTGCGATCAGTCATAGACTATAAGCAAATCCGTTGAGCGTGCTATGTCGTGTCGAGCGTGTTTTCCACTGGAAGCAGCTACTTCTTATTACTAACTGTCATGGTGTTTTGTCTACTTGGAGAATAACGCGTCTCTTTAATCGTGTTTCCTTGTTTGCTTATATAAGTTACATCAAACCTAAAGTTAGATTAAATCTTTGATCACACAAAGATTTGTCCCGTGTGGGAATCAAACCCACAACACCAGCGCAGTTGAAAGCGGCGAGGTGACCGTTTTAACCACTACGCCAACCGTGCCTTTATATGGGCTCTTTCCCGAAAAAATACAAGTAATGTTAGTAGGCAGGTAGGTAAGATCAATCTTAAGTATAAAAATACAGGTTTTCATATCTGATATTGTGATTTTGTGTAATGATTAGTATGCGTTTGCATAAATTTAAAATCAATTTGACAAAGAAAAGACATCAGAGCATAAAACAATGCAATGTGTATTTTATGTTGCAGTGTATTCAAACTTGCTTGTTTAGGTGGTAGCATGTTTATATAGTTTACTATTTGCATATTTCTGCTTGTACCTTTATAAATAATTTGTTATTTAGATTTTTTTTACAAACAATTTTTTAATTGCATTTTAAAACTTAAAGACTATTTACCGGCAATTTAGCAAATAAAACTTACTCTTCTTCATAAAAATAATCCTTTTGCTAATAAATTTATTATTGCAGCAAACTTAAGTTTAATTTGAAAATGAATGTGCTTAAAAAGTGGTATTTTTTATTAAGAAACGAAAGTATTGATTTAATAAAATGGAAAATATAAAACTTACTTTAATTAATTAATTTTGCCATTGCATATTATAAATTATTATCGAAATTGTTGTTATAGTTCTTAAAATACGTTCACATCTTATGACTTGGAGAAAAGCTTACAATATAAAATTTGGGATGTAGAAAACATTATCCCGACGAGCCGAAAACGAGAACCTCTCATTGTTTACAAAACACACATTTTTCAGGTGCGTATTACATTTTACGTCATTTTCATCCCAATGTTCGCTTGCAAATAGCATAAATGGCTGTGTTTATGTCTCACATTCGCTTCGCTATTCAAGAGAGAAAATTTTAACTTAACGATGGCAATAAAGGCCTTGCCGGGGCTCGTTTACACCTCCACGTTATACTTACACCTGGCATGAACGGAAGCAAGGAGTAAAGGAATGTATCTACTTTTAACCACCATATTTTTACCCCGACGCGACCGTACGCACGCTTCAATGTATTTTGTTTGATAAAAGTTTTCATTTTAATGTTGGGGGTTATTGTCGCCGTTAGGATGTGATATTTGCCTGAATTTCTCTTTGGGTTTAATGGAATTTGTTTTCTTTGTATTTCATTTTGTATGGTAATGTTTTCTAATTTATTTTATAATCAGTGGCGCGGTTTTGTTTCAAACTGAATTCTTATATCTTATTCATATTTTTTTACTGCGCCTGCATCGAACGAATGTGTATATCTACAATCCGCAGCATAATCAGCAGCTGAAAACTACGGTCTTATGCCTCATATGCTAGTATATTCAGTGCCTGATCTCATTACCAAACCGGAACACAGTAATACAAGCACTATTATTTAGTAGCAGGTTAAAGGTAGACGGTTGTGCTGCCACCGTCGAGGTCGTTCACAAGAGCTCACCAGCAAAAAAAACATATATAATAAAAAAAAGACATTATTAATAATAATAAAAGAAAAAGCCAGAGAGAAATGTAACCCACACATTGATATCCCTTTATTTTAGTTAAAATTTATTTAAACAAGTTTGAAGAGCGCTATCGCCAGCGCGTTATAGTTTTAGTAATTATACGCAAATACTTTAATAAAAAAAAGTTTCACTCGCTTCTCTAAGTGCTATCCCAATCAGAGTGCTCATTAAAATGTAAGTAATTGCCGGAAAGCTTTTTGTACCGAATAGTAAGTACGGAATTCAGTTAGCACATCAATGTTGCAATAATGATCGTTCCCGAAGGAAAGTTTTGTATATTAAACATTTCTTTGTAAGCAAAATATACCAATAGTAACTGCAAAATCGTTGTAAATATAAAAATAGGTGCAGAATCGGGGTGGTATAAAAAACTTTGACCATTGACTCGTAAGAAGAAGAAGGTGCAGAATTCTATCAAATTCGTTTATTACTTACGTTATTGCCAGTGTACCTATATATTTGTTGTTTTGTATTCCAATATGAAATGTTAAATGTCACATACATGTTAGAATCATCCCATAAACATTTTCAAACCAATACATACATGTTGAAATTACACCCTAAACATCGTCACATCACCATAAGTGTCGTACATACATACATACGTTGATGTCTTCTATGATTTTATATCCGCTCACTGTGCTGTGGTGCAAACCGCCCCAGGACGAAAAATATATCCTTTCTGTTGTGTTAATTAAAATAAAATTCTTAAAATCTCATTTATTTGGATACTTAAAAAACCTTCCAAATTCGACACAATTTTAATATTGAAATTACATGTAGCATACATGTAATGTATATTTGGGCAGTCCTACTATAACCTCATTGTATATTCAGAATTGTAAACAGACAGCCGACTATTTTGTGCTTTAAATTTTCACCGACCATGATATTCCTAGCGTGCGTTGATGTTCCATTCGTGTTAATTAAATAACACAACAATATTAAACAATGAGTCCATTACAAACAATGAGCCTGACACCTAGTCTAACAAAGAGTATCGTATCACGTCGTACTGGGTTGTGGAGGCCAGATAGCAGTCGCTTCATGTAAAATACGGATGCAGCTGAATCCGGTAGACTAGAACTCAGCCTCAATAAAATTGGCTCGGAGAATGGAAATTTACTGTCACGGCACTAAATATTATAATTTTAAAGAAGAAGAAGAACCTAGAAGCTATGTAGTATTGATGGCAATATGAAATCAATATTAAAAACATGGCCTTTTTTCAAATATTAGACGAGCCGACTGTTCACTGGTGAAACTCGTGACCACGAATGATGCAAGTCATTCAAAACGTCGAGCATAGCATTTATTTACCTTTGTATTAATTACGCGATTTAGACCCGCTGTCAAATTTTTGAAAAAAGAACATGACCTCCGTGATTATATCAGGTAAGTATAACAAAGTGTGTTGTCAGCAGTCAGAAGGTACATAAATTAAAGCCTCGATTTTCAAAACAAGAAAGCCCCATTTAACATCTTGGCTAGGTTGTGCCGAGAATACACTGCAAACAAATTACTTATTTCCCAGCGCAATACAAAACGTATAATTTTCTAAACTGCACGTAGTTAACATAAATAATTCTCTTTGGGATACAATTGAGTGTGCGAAGGCGGTTGGGGCGAAGTTTGGTGGTTACGACAAGTAGAAAAGTGGCAACATTAATCTGATCCCCGGCAGCAAATAGCTCTCGAATGCGGTGGACGAGGGTAATGCACCGTGTGAGGACTAGTTGGAGCAGAAACTGAGCGGCTGCGACCGATGTGTTCCTTACAAGACCCTGTACACAGTGTACACCCTCTACTGAATTTAATCGTTGAACGATGTATAAAGGTTTCATTAGAAAATTAGGATTATCAGCGTTGGTGCTTTTTATTACACAATTCTAACAAACAATCTGAAAACGGTGTTGCCAAGCGACGCCGGCAGTATAACATTTTTATAAAACTGGACAATTTTTTATTTTAATCACAGAGTTGTAATTGTACTTACGAAGTAGCTAGAAATAATATTGCCGCATAAAAATAGAGCGATGAAAATATCTTGTTTAAAAAAACATAACTTGCCACGTTGCGTCATGTCTATCTTTAAATATATTAATGAAAATATATACACGGTAGCGGTGTCTATATTTTCTTTATCGTTAATAATATAATTGATTCTTGTTCCTGATGGTTATTGGTTTTTGCCGTATGCGTAAAACACGTGTTGTTATTTTTTAATCTATATATAAATAAATGAAACCCGTTTTCCGTTGTCACGACATAGCATAAAAACGGCTTAACCGATTTGGCTGATTTTTTTTTGGAGTTTTCTAATACTCTGTACAAGGATCTTACGGAAAAGAAAATTAAAAAAAAGTATTCATTTTTATATGGAGGATATTATAGATTCCAGTTCAAATTGAATAGGTACGTGTCGGCGCTAAGTCGAAAAACAGCCTACAAACGCACCCAGGTGCATAAGTAATTGCCGAGTTGTTTACGAAGCGCACACCTGCGCTGTGACGTCATCCTACCGCTCTATGAATCAGGCGAGGTGGGGACAGCCGGTCATCAGTGTGTATAAAAGGAAGCGCACTGCGAGCGGAGACACACTTTGATGTAGACGCTCGTGCTGTCAAACATCTCTTAATCGTGAATTTATTAACACACCTGATTTATTGTACTTAATTTGTAAATTACACTGTAATAAAGTCATTGTAATCATCAACGAGTTTTTATAATAATGTCCGAAGATAATTCAAGGAAGGGTTCCTACCCGAAGAACCGTCGTTCAGACTCACCGATTCTTCAGAGTACAAGGGTCCCACCCGAAATCAGAAGTGGTATGGGACGAGGAGCTTCCCTGGCTCCAGCGGCCCATTCAGAACGAAGTACCGACAGCCTTGGTACCAACCAGGCTCTGTCCGCCTTGGCTGGTATAATGGAAAACATGGCGCGTCAGCAGCAAGCCAGTATGCAAGCAAATCAGGAGCTTCTTGCTGGGATAGTTAAACATGCTGCCAACCAAACGTCCAAGGCTCAGCGATATCTATATTGCACCATTTAACCCTGATGGTGACGTGCCGGTTCGAGACTGGTGTGAGCACGTGGACAGGGCCAAAACCCACTGGCAATTGACTGACTATGAGCTTTGCACAAAAATAGCTGGCTTACTGCAAGGTCGAGCTAAAACCCTGGGCGATACGTGGTTAGTGAAGTCCCCAGTGTGGGCTGAAATGCGAGTAGCATTAATTCAAACGTTTGAGCCCGAAGCACGATATTCAAATGACATGGTGAAGATGAGGACCTTTAAGTTTGATATGTCAAATCCTAGTGAATCAATTACTAAAGCCTGGAATATTTGGAAACGCGTTGTCAGTGGTGATAAAGACAAGGATGCTGTAGAAGCTGTTATTGGCTGCATTGACAATGAATTCCTTATATATACGTCTACTACGTCTACTGTCTAGTAAATGCACTACAGTCCCTGAACTGATTTCTGTTGCCGCAACGATCAAGCAGCGTGAACCTCGGCAAGGTGAACCGCCTGCCAAACGACCAAGACTTGGAAACAATAGAGCCGAAAGTATACATTGTTTCAAGTGTGGCAAACAAGGTCATGTTCAAGCAAATTGTACCAACAAAGTTAACGATAAATCAAACGATCCAAAGCCATTGCTATCTACAACAAATTCTACCGAGTCTTCTAACAAAACGGAACGGACTAGACCCAAATGCAGTTACTGTGAAAAAGTTGGTCATACTGAATCTACCTGCTTTAAGAAGATGGGAGATGAAGCAGAAAAGGTTAACTTGGCGAGGGAACAAGATGATATATTAACACCAATGACTGTTAACATCAAGGAGCTCCAGTTTACTGCTTTTTATGATAGCGGTGCAGCACGTTCCTTGATAAGACGTTCTATCAGTCTGAGTCTCCCAGGAAAACGCGAAGATTGTTCATTATTACTGAAAGGCATTGGTAGTAAAAGCATACCTATTTTGTCTTGTCAAAGAATCAACGTCACTTGTGCCATTAATGACATTTTCGTAGAAATTGGCTTCCATATTGTTGAAGATCACGAAATACCGTGTAGTCTTCTGATTGGAGCAGAAATAGTGAAAAGCTCAGATTTGAATGTGCTCGTTACTAAAAACGGCGCTATTGTGATGAGACAATCAAATATTTCGACTCTCAATATGAATGAAGATCTTTTTACTTGCCTGGACACCGACTTAACCAACCCAGAAGAAATACGTGAACTCCAAAATATGTTAATGAAGTATAACGATACGTTTGCAACAGGTATACCAAAAAAGACGGTTACTACAGGCATTTTGGATATTCAGCTGAAAGATCCAACTAAAATAGTGTCAAGAAGACCATATAGAATGGCACCAGTGGAGCGTCAAAAACTCATGACTATTATTAACGACTTGATGGATAATGGAATAATCAGAGAAAGCACTTCTGACTATGCTAGTCCTGTGATTCTTGTGAAGAAGAAGAATGGAGAAGACAGGATGTGCACTGACTATCGAGAATTGAATAAAAATACGGTCCCCATCAAGTTTCCACTTCCAATAATAGCCGATCAGATTGATCGACTATCGGACGCAACATATTTTATCAGTTTGGATATGGCTCAAGGCTTTTATCAAATTCCTATTCAAGAAACATCTATTCCAAAGACTGCCTTTATAACACCAGATGGTCTTTACGAATATGTTAGAATGCCATTTGGATTGATGAATGCACCAGCTGTATTTCAGCGGGCTATAATGGCAGCATTGCGGCCTTTACTTGATCACATCTTGATTTATATGGACGATGTGCTAATAAAATGCAAATCTTTCAATGAGGGATTGCAGACCCTGGACAATGTTTTAGCTGCGTTAGCTAACGCTGGATTCACTGTGAACGCGAAGAAGTGCTCGTTCTTTAAGACATCAATAGAATATCTCGGTAACCTGATTGAAAATGGTATGGTCCGCCCAAGCCCAAGAAAGGTGGAAGCTTTGGAAAAGTCACCAGTACCCACGAACGTCAAACAAGTACGACAGTTCTGTGGTTTGGCTGGCTACTTTAGACGGTTTATACAATCTTTCTCAGAACGTTTGATTCCACTCTACAACTTGACAAGGAAAGATGCTCAGTTCCAATGGACCGCAGAATGTGAGAATGTTAGACTAGACATCATTCGTCGTCTAACATCAGCACCAGTTTTAACTATTTTCCAAGAAGGAATTCCAATCGAACTCCACACGGATGCTAGCAGTACAGGATTAGGTGCTGTCCTTGTTCAAATTCAGGAAGGCCGACAGCATGTGGTTGCTTATATGAGCATGAGGACCACTAAACCAGAGAGTCATTACCACTCGTACGAGCTAGAGACACTTGCGATTGTAAGAGCCATTAAACACTTTCGACAATACCTCTACGGTAGGTTTTTTACGATCGTTACCGACTGTAATGCCATAAAGTCTTCATCTAGCAAACACGAACTCTTACCCAGAATCCATAGATGGTGGTCATATCTCCAGCATTATGACTTTAAAATCGAATATCGTCAAGGATGCCGAATGAAGCATGCGGATTTCTTTAGCCGCAATCCAGTAACGTGCGTTAATTTAACCCAAAATATTGATACCTGGTTGAAGATTGAGCAGCGACGTGATGTAGAGTTAGCTCAGATAATCAAAAAGCTTGAACGTGGTGAAGAAGAAACTAAGTATCGATTGAAAGATCTTGTTTTAGAGCACTATTATGATAATGAAGAACCTGGATATAGAAAGTGGCAAAAGGTCGTCCCAAAATCGTACCAATGGAGCATTATCAATGCCTATCATACCGCCCTTAAACACTTCGGATGGGAAAAGACACTGGCAAAAATCCGCGAGAGTTATTGGTTTCCTGAAATGTCTACAATAGTAAGACGGTTTGTGGATAATTGTGTCATTTGCAAAACTAGCAAGGGATCATCAGGCGCCAAACAGGTGGAAATGTATCCCATAGAGAAGAAGCCTGTTCCATTCGACACTATACATATAGACATGACGGGTCATCTTACCAGAAGGAATAATAATCATGAATATGTCGTCGTGGTTATTGATGCCTACACAAAATTTGTGACCCTAACCTATGCCACTAATAAGACTGCCAGCTCGATGCTGCGTGCTCTAAAACATGTTGTGTGTTTATTTGGAGCTCCTAGGCAAATTATAAGCGACCAAGACACTGCATTTAAAGCCGAATTCGAAGAGTTTTGTAAAAACTATGATATCCACCAACACTTCATAGCTCCAGGGGTTAGTCGGTCCAATGGCCAGGTGGAACGAATGATGGCCGTTGTAACAAATGGATTAACTATAATTCGTAACTATGAAAATCAAGATTGGAAGAAAGGGTTGGATGCTCTACAACTAGCAATTAACTGCACCAAAAATAGAACCACCAATGTAAGTCCAATTAAAGCTCTCACTGGACGACAATGTGCAGTTCCACCAGAATTAGTAACTATGATTAACGAGGACGAGGGGACAGTATGTCGAGATCAGCTGGATAGTTACATGCAGAAGAAAATTGAAACAAAAGGAAAAGAAGACAAGGCAAGATTCGATAAAGGTAAAGCCAATGTAAAGAGGTTTCAAAAGGAAGATATGGTGTTATTTAAAACTAATCCTCGATCTCAAATTGGACTTGACTTGAAATACCCAGTTATGTAATTTGGAAGATACTACCAAACGACCGTTATCAAGTAAAGAAAATAACAGGTCGGGGAAGGCCCAAGAAAGTGGCCCATGACCAATTACGGTTGGCACCCAAACCAAACGAAGGCTTTCCCCAGGATTCCATGTCGGCGCTGGAGGAATCAATCGTTACATCAGTTCCAAATGTGACTCCAGATGAACTAAACCAAGATCAAGAGTGTATGGTTGCACTACAGTAGAGGTAAATTTTCAACTTATTACAATATTTGCTTTGCTTAATGTAAGTTGAGGACAGGGGCCTCCTTACAATGTTTGCTTTATGTAATGTAAGTTGAGGACAGGGGCCTCCTTACAATGTTTGCTTTGTGTGACGTAAGTTGAGGACAGGGTCCTCCTTACAATGTTTGCCTTGTGTAACGTAAGTTGAGGACAGGGGCCTCCTTACAATGTTTTGCTTTGTGTAACGTAAGTTGAGGACAGGGGCCTCCTTACAATGTTTGCTTTGTGTAACGTAAGTTGAGGACAGGGGCCTCCTTACAATGTTTGCTTTGTGTAACGTAAGTTGAGGACAGGGGCCTCCTTACAATGTTTGCTTTGTGTAACGTAAGTTGAGGACAGGGGCCTCCTTACAATTTTTGCTTTGAGTAACTTAAGATAGTCTGTTTATGTCAATTTTCTGCGTATATTTTTTTTTCTTAACAGGTCGAGGGCGACCTTTATGCAGAATGGCCGTGTCGGCGCTAAGTCGAAAAACAGCCTACAAACGCACCCAGGTGCATAAGTAATTGCCGAGTTGTTTACGAAGCGCACACCTGCGCTGTGACGTCATCCTACCGCTCTATGAATCAGGCGAGGTGGGGACAGCCGGTCATCAGTGTGTATAAAAGGAAGCGCACTGCGAGCGGAGACACACTTTGATGTAGACGCTCGTGCTGTCAAACATCTCTTAATTGTGAATTTATTAACACACCTGATTTATTGTACTTAATTTGTAAATTACACTGTAATAAAGTCATTGTAATCATCAACGAGTTTTTATAATAATGTCCGAAGATAATTCAAGGAAGGGTTCCTACCCGAAGAACCGTCGTTCAGACTCACCGATTCTTCAGAGTACAAGGGTCCCACCCGAAATACGCATACATAAGATAGGTCAGCTATACAAAATAAAGTAGTGCATCAAATTTACGCTAAGGCGGTACGAAGTTCGCCGGGTCAGCTAATTGCCAATAAAATAAAGTAACAATATCTTTAAAGGGAACAATCGGTATCGGATTCTCATACAAAATGACTATGGTTTTATATTATATATTACATTTTCCATCACAATATTAAAATTTTTGCACAGCCAATTCGAAACATCATTATCTATGTTCCTTCGATTTAAAATTATCTTTAGTCTGCTTATTTTAAAAGTTATAGGCATGCAAACATCCGTAGTTTTGAACAGCCAGACAAATGCGACTTTTTCAGTATTAACAACAAGTTATTTTTCGGTCATAAGTAGAGTAAATCTTAAGTTGCAGAGAGGACGACTTATCTAAATCATACCACTATGTGCCAGCCCTCCGAGTTTGTTTGATACACTCGCAGGACGTACAAGCGGATCCAATTATATTATTATGTTTACCTTATACTTGGTTTTACCACAATAATGGGAGGGTAAACAATATAACCTTTTTATTATTTTTCTATATAGAACTCCAGGCTCCATATTTTTGAAGATGAATAATTAGAAGACCCGTCAAGAAGAAAAAAATATCAGTTTTTTAACAATTCTGAATAAGTGGATATACTAAAATATATAATGAGTCGAGGTATTTTTTTATAGAAGTTTTAACCTTCATTCTCGACTAGGCAAGTCACTTTTATAACAGCCAAGCAATGACTAGAGAAAGAGGACAGTGTACTAACGACCTTATTAGATAAGCCTTGTATAAACCACAGCATTATCCGTGCAGTTATTTTTTCATAAGTAAACATAGCATAACATCACGCCTATATTACACAGAAGGGTGTGGCACTAGAGCGACACTAACACTTTACCCGTTACATTAAGGTTCCGTGTGGTTAAGTGTGAGCCTATAGCCATCACCCACACAAATCCATCTCCGTGCTGTTATTGAGAAGATTTTTATTTTTTTTATACTACGCCCACAGCGAACGAATGTGTAGTCCACCTGATGGTAAGTGGAGTACAGCCCATGGACATCAACAATCCACAAAAGCAGATTATAGATGCGTCGCTGCAGCTGAGGACTATGGTGTTATGCCTCATGTGCCAGTAATTTCAGGGCCTGATCTCAACACCAAACCGGAACACAGTAATGGAAGCACTACTATTTGGCGGCAAGTTAAAGGTGAGACGGTGGTGCTGCCGCCCTCGAGCTCATTCATAAGAGCTCTACCACTAGTGAAAAAAATCCCTAATAAGACCTTTGCCTAACCCTGGACTCGAACCCGAGATTTTGCGATGAGAGGTGCTACCGCTAACCACTAGACCAACAAAGCAGAATAATAGAAGCGACTTGATGAAAAAGGTTAAATCTGCATATCAATTAGTGTACATGACATGTACAGTCGGCCAATGAGTTGGGTATGCAGGGCAAAAACTTCTCAGTCATAGTAAAGACTTACGACACCAGTTATGGATAAGTGAGTTATATATCTAAATAGTGGGTATATTACATTTATTGAATATCAAATACAAACTTGCATATCTATTGCAGTCAGTTTTAATATGGCGTAGAAGTTTTTGCCCTGCATACCCAACTCATTGGCCGACTGTACATAATTATAGATACTGAATGGTGACTATCAATAAAGAACTCAAAAATAACTTTGAGTGTTTTGGATTGCCTTTCTTTTAACGATTATTATGAAAATCATGCAAAAGGAACGTATATACGACATGTCGTATCCAAAAAAAAATATCTATAGATAATTTATGTCTTTTTTGCAGACTCTCCTGAAATATCATCAAACTTCACATATAAACTTACAACCCTCAAATTAACCTTGGGCATTGAAATTTTTAATAAATCATTCTTATTACTAATTTACGTTATGTAAGAAACTTATGTGCAGAATATCATAGGTACATTTTCCTTTAAAATTGACTATTAACACCCCCTAATTTACCTCCTTGGGCATCAAATACAAAGATAAAACCATATCAGTTTTAAAGTTACAAGTAAGTTTCAGATACATTCACAACTGTGAAAACCGCATCCGATTCCATGCAGTAGTTTTGCGTGATGCACGTACGAACATACAGACAAACAAAAATGCTTAAATAATATGTTTTGGCCTCTAACGATGTTATAAAAACTCCAAGGTATAAATTTTTCACAATTTTTTTTTACAATTTCACTATACATATTATGTACAGATTTTATTTTGTTTTAATATTACAAAACATAAATTTATAGGATTTCTCGTTAGTGAAAAGTAAGTAAGTTAATAGTAATCACTTAACATTCACACAACGCCATCTAGTTCCAAATTAAACAGACCTTGTACTACAATAGGTCCTTACAACTGATAGGTACTAATACATATTAATAATATTATATTCTTACTTAATACAAACCTAAAAATTAAACACAGGAACACCATGACCATGACAAATCGCCATGTAGTTGAAACTTAAAATGTTTGTCTTGAGCGGAAATCGAACCCGAGACCTCAGGCCAGGCAAGAAGATGTATGCACCGGCTCCGCTATCCTGTCGACTAAATAAAAATATCTATTGCCGGGTACACACCCAACGAACGAAGGCCAACGAACAGATTTGTTGGTTCTATTTTGGACGGCTTAGCAAACGCTAACGAATCCTTTGATGTTACAACCACGCGTTGGACTGCCAGCGAACGCTAACGAACGATCGATGGCGTCTGCTTAGCCGTCCAAACTCTTACAAGCCGTTACTCTAAACAAGAACTAACGAACGCGTTCTTTGGCCTTAGATTGCCAGGTGTGTACCCGGCATATCAGAAAACTGTTCTTTATTCAGAGCAGCGAACGTATTATAAAAGAAAATTGTTTGCCGTCCGTGTTTACGTAGGATGACTATCGCGACAAGCACGCGTGCCGCGGACGTGGCCCTGATGTAGACCCGGCGTGTCACCGACGTACGATGGCCCTGATTTCAGACTTACCGAAATGGATCGGATTTTTCTTATAAATATTTCACCTTTAAGAGAAGATGCTCTCTTTTAGTCTTATTTATTGCAATTTAATAACAAATAAACTGATTAATGTTGAGAAAGTGGCAGAAGTATGTAAGGAGCAAAACACATGGCATTTCATCACCTCTGCCAACCCCTTTGAAATAAAAGTACAATAGTGCTCATAGTTTTACTGAAATATGATGATATTAATAAAATATTATTCATTACACAAAATATGTTTATTTTATAACTAGTTATGTTTACAACGCAACAATTTAAAACGTCCTTTGACTCTGAAAATATTTATTATATTTTTATTCAAGTTTCTTATCGGAAATATCATAATTCTGTTCTTATCTTACACACAGTATAGTAATAATCTGGTTCCGTGATAAAGACGCATATTCTCATCGATAGCTATTATACCGAGTATATCCTTAATACTTCGGTTGAAGGAGACATTAAATCAGGAAAATCATATTCCTGCTACTGGACTGACAATAAAGAAAATCTCACTATACTACTCCAAACATCGCGCCGTTTCCAGAAATTATAATTTCAGCTGATAATACATGCACATAATATTAACAGATATTTTGTATGCAATTTCTAGACCGTCATTTGCACTCCGCATCCAGGATGAATTAATCCCAAGTTAATCATACATGGCTTTCAACAACAACCGTTTAATATCGACTCCCGTCCCAATACTGCGATATCAACGTTCATACTTTATTATCTCCGTGATTATCATATTATACGATTAATATCACCAGTTGCCAGTATACCCGTGGCGTTTTAAATCGTTTATTTGAAACAATTTATTCATTACTAACCAAACAATTTCAAAAAAGCCGCTCGTTCGTACCCTAAAGCATATTTTATGAAGTGTCGCTGAGCTCATGTGTTTCATATACAGAGAAGCTATACAGTATTCGCAAAACCCTCGCGGACCACACATCGACTGATAGCTGATAAATTGAAGCCTGTACGTGACTCGTCCGAATCAGCCTTTCACTCGATGGGATCATGCTGAGTCAGCCTTGTCGCGAATATGAACCAACCCATGCGTGGTGGTACTACACGATATTTGATACTGGATCTATGTCTAGCTGTCCATCAATCGTAAATAGGGCGATACGAGCGTAGTCGTAATATTCTATATATTAATAAATGTCTCGAGTCGTTCAGCAACAGGGTGGGACACTTATCTTACGTCACTCTAATGGATTGCGTAAAGTTATTGCTTCTACTACAAATAAAATAATTTGAACCAATAGCTTAGTTTGGTTTTATGATTTTTTGTCATTTACTTACAAACGACATGACTGATTCCGCGAACGGAAACTAGAGAAATAGATGATGTGAAGGCAAAAAAAATATACTTGTAATATTTTAAAGCAAATTTTAGCTTTGTTATGCCTTTTTGTATTTTATATAATATTAAATTTGTATAATATTAATAATATTATTTTATATAATATTAAGCGTTATAGGTATATATAAATATATATACCTTGGATTCGATTGATTCTAGAAGCATACGAACCCATAGCTGAATTGGCAAAGCACTTGGGGCGTATACCCAGGGGGTGCAGGTTTGAGTCCTGCTGGATTCTTAATTTTTCAACTTTAATATTATATAAAATACAAAAAGGCATAGCAAAGCTAAAATTTGATTTAAAATATAACAAGTATTTGATAAAAATGCGTCATCTCTCGACAGTAAAAGTGTTGATCTTTATTCAAACTTACTGTATGTGACTAAGTGACTTATCACTCATCGCATAGGTGGTGTTAAAACCAAGTATGGTTCGTCTAGCTAAGGTATATATATATATATACCTATAACGCTGGCACAAAAGAGTTGAGAAATTTCGAGTCTAGCAGCATACGAATCCATAACTGAATTGGCAAAGCACTTGGGGCGTAGGTATACCCAGGGGGTGCAGGTTCGAGTCCTGCTGGATTCTTAATTCTTCAACTTTAATATTATATAAAATACAAAAAGGCATAGCAAAGCTAAAATTTGATTTAAAATATAACAAGTATTTGATAAAAATGCGTCATCTCTCGACAGTAAAAGTTTTGATCTTTATTCAAACTTACTGTATGTGACTAAGTGACTTATCACTCATCGCATAGGTGGTGCTAAAACCAAGTATGGTTCGTCTAGCTAAGGTATATATATATATATACCTATAACGCTGGCACAAAAGAGTTGAGAAATTTCGAGTCTAGCAGCATACGAATCCATAACTGAATTGGCAAAGCACTTGGGGCGTAGGTATACCCAGGGGGTGCAGGTTCGAGTCCTGCTGGATTCTTAATTTTTCAACTTTAACATTATATAAAAGTAAAAAATTATATTTATATATATATTCTGTCTTATCTTATTGTTGTCATCTTAAATAGTTTAGCCTTAGTTTAAATAGTTCACACTTTATTTATATTGCAGGTTGATCTTCCAGTGTACAAGCGTATACCGAATAGGTATACGCTTAGCTAAGCCAACTGCCAAGTCTGACGTTCAACAAACAGAAGTATTATAAAATTAATCTAGAAGTTAAGTTTATCTGTGCAACGTTGTATAAAATTGTTTGGGAAATCACGAGGTATCAATTAGAAAAATAAAAAACAGGTTACTAAGCAACAATAGTAAAGATCTTTATTACGCTCTAGATCTTCCAGATCACTTTGGTTTTAAAGAGTGAGTTTTCAATTATAACATCGTAAAAAAAAGTTATTTTTTAATTTTGAGTCTTTATTTACAGAAAAATATACAAATTCGATTTTATATTATACTAGTTTATATAATAATAGGTTATAATATTTATATACCTAAGGAAAAAAGTGTTGTTGATGGGTATCAACAACACACAACACCAAAAAAATTTTTAAATAAGAAAAAAGATCCTATTTGAAATCATTTTCTAAATCTTAAAATTAAGTCGTCAGAGCAATCAAAGATAAGTTTTAATGCATTCCTAAAATATAATATTCAAAGAGCTTGATTAGAAGGGCGTACAACAAAGGGCCATTATTAATTTTGATGATAAAGCACCAAATTCAAAGATCCAATCGTTATAAGTTCGACGTATTTCAATGGGCCGTAATCGTCTTTCTGTCAACTTTGGCAAAATTCTAGTCCACTTGAAAATTTGGGCACCTATTGTACTTCATTGTAATATTCAAATACTCCAACTCTGTTTGGACGATAAGACAAATTAATACATAGATATTAAGTTTGAATTTTCATCAACACACTTTGGGAAAAATCTAGCGGCTGAATATCGCCATGTTACAAAACGTATTTTTTTGTTAAC
Source organism: Hypena proboscidalis (assembly GCA_905147285.1). Taxonomy (NCBI): domain Eukaryota; kingdom Metazoa; phylum Arthropoda; class Insecta; order Lepidoptera; family Erebidae; genus Hypena; species Hypena proboscidalis. The sequence goes on from LR990132.1 coordinate 9,758,110, forward strand.
TTGAACTGGTTTTCAAAATTTTTCAGTTCTGATTCAGGTGAAATAGGTGATGAAATTCCTGATGTCTTTTAAAAGTTTTTAATAAAAATACTAGAAACAAATGAAAAAAGTACAAACGTACATGTCAATGACATATATGTCAATGTATTGCAAAGTAAAATTGCTGAACTTAAATGTTTTGAATTTCATTGCCCCCATTAAACAGTTCAATGAACTAAATAATGATATCACTATTGCATTCGTTGTGAGGTTCAATCAGTTAGAAATAATTGTTGCTGCTTGTCATTTTGTGGCAAAAGCATTCGTTTTTACAAAAACAATTATAAAAAACCAATAAACTTTCCCTCTTTCTCATATATTTTTTATATCATTACTTATCGTTTAGTAAAATTAAATACAAGCGGTACTTGTACGAATTACTATTACTGCAGGTATTTTTACTTCTATGCAATAAGTATAGGTACTTGACCAATTGGTACCATAAGCATACTCTACAATACGCTTTCGAGATGACAAGACAATATTTTTTTCATGGCAGCAGCTTGTCGAATTTGCTTTGATTTTTGCTCTTGGTCGAAGAAAAGTTGAGTTTTGCTCACTGCTCGCTCTGTAGAATCTTTCACTTATTCGGAACTCCAAATAAGCACTTGAAGATAATAATAATATGAACTGTGCTCTCTTGTAGTACAAATAACTATTTATTACAGAATCATCAGAATCGCAATTGATGCCAAACTACCATAAAATGTAAAATTTATGTTCAGAAAAATAATTATAAAGGAGATCGATAGCGTTGTAGTGCACCAGCCAGCATGTTTTATATCTCGCTTGTGGAAATTTAATGGCCGTGTGTCCCTGCGTTATTACCTTACGTTGAATAAGCAAACAATTTGCGAACTTTGTTGAAATCAACGCTCGTTAGTATTTTGCTCACGGTCAATCGCCGTGAAGAAACTCATTAACTTTGATTACCGAGTTATCTTTCTTCGCTAAAATATGATGCTTAGCTAACGGAAAAAGTATTGATGAATAATGGCCGAGCGAACATTTCAATCAATATCTTATTTGGACAAAATATTAAAGTTAAAAAATATATATAATATCAATTATTCACGTAGAATAAGGACTCGTGCGTAAATTTAAAAATTAACGAGCACCCGAAAAATACCATTAAAGTGAGCCATGAATTTTCAAAGTAATTAAAAAATAACAAGTTTCAGAGAATTTATGATAAACTTTTAAAATGAACTCGAAAATTTATGTGGAGGTTTCATTCGACGTGTTCCCTCAACAATTAACTTTTAATTGGTGACTATAATGACATTTAATAATTATATAATATTAAATGGACGTTTAAGGTAAAGAAAATTATATGAAAGTTAGTTATAAATTAATATGTTTTTATTTATTTATCAACTATTAAAGCCTAAATGATATGCCGCCCTATGTCTTATTATGCGATAATTATTAAGTACATATAATTTCATTATATTCATTAAATATTTAAAATAACAAAGTATAAAAATATATTTGCAACAAAACAAGAGAATGAATTAAAATTTACTAAATCTAGGACGTTAGTTAGTATGATTTTAAAAATAGAAAGAGATCTGAAACATTTAATTTAATTTCCTTGATGGATGTACAAAAACGTCTGAATACTTAAATAATACACTTACAAGTCGCAAGAGAGAACATGGCTGCAGAATTTCCAACATCATACATACAAGTCTGTCTGAATCTCTCCATCGACTATGAAGGATTTTTTTTAAGCAATACAATGTTTAGTCTAATTCCCTGAAGTCACATTAGATAGTTTTTTGACAAATTACGATTTTTTACAGTCTGTGTATGTTACGTCATGTCACATGTGTTTTATTGTTCCCATCATAAAAACATAATCATCATATAAATTAACCTCCAAAATGTCCAAATTCGGCAACCGATCGCCTGCCGCGAAGTGGTACTTTATCTTGCCACCTTAAATATTAATTAGAACGTTCTGTTTGTTAGCCTGGAAAATTACAGAAATAATATTATGAAGCCTTATTGTATGTTAAATTGGCCTCTGAAGCCCCGGGGCTTTATATTTCTGAGATTCGTTGATCCCCGCGTTTTTACCAGCGGCAAACGTTATTGCCCGATCCCGTTGGTTGTAGCGCGAGTTAAAAAATATGCGTAACGCCATCTATAGCAGTTTTTACGTGAATCTAATACTAACTTACACACTTAAATTTACGTGAAAAATGTAAAAACCCTGATAAAAAAAAGTTTATTTATTTTTATTCAAGCTCATCTATATGAATTTTCATGCTCCCTACTTTCTTTAAAAATGACGGATCCATACAACCGTTTAACCCTTAATTTACCACCTTCGGGTTGAAGTTTCAAAATCGAATCCCTTCTTACGCCATGTAAGTTACCTTCATGCAAAATTTCGAATTTCTAGTCTCAGCGGATTAGGCTCTGCGTTGATGAGTCAGACAGTCAGACAGGCGGGCAAACAATTTTATCTGTATAGTTAGATATAAAATAAAATGTGTAACCTCTAGCTAGTCGCAACGTTTAACATAATTAAATCAATTTTTTTTTGTAAGTAGTTAATACATGTAGTCTTTTTAATACGTAATACAATTTTAAAATAAAATGTTGTGTTGGTATTTATATTTCTATGCTTGCAGTTAATTGACCACGTTTCTCTCTCAGGGACGGCACAGACAAACTTCCTGAACAAGGGCCAATTTGTTTATTTACGAACAGAAACAAAATATACACCGCTACCGTGTGTATTTTCATATTCATATTTTAAGACAAACAGAACGCAACGATGCAAGCTATGTTTTTTTTAAAACAAGTCGTTTTCATCGATTTATTTGTGTTCGCCAATATTTTTAAGTAACTTTGTAGATACACCTTTGTAGAGAGCACCTTTCTGTTAAAAAATAAATTATAATATTGGTTAAAACTTGTGCAAACTCAAATAAGAAAAAAAAACCTCTTTTTCTGATTCAATCACAACTATCATCAATCGTAATAAGGAGGCAGATAAAAAACAATGTTATTTTGACATTAAAAACAGAAACTTATTTTATATTTACTTGGTTTAAATTGATAAGGAGTTCGTGGCTAAGTCAAAGCCGACCAACCGATATTGCAGGTTAAGAGGGAACAACCGGTATGGAATATATAAGACCGATAGAGACAGCAATACCTTTATATGTGGGCGGTAGTCTACCCTTAAGCAGTGCTAACCGCGGTCTGCCGTGGATGGGAGACCATCTTTAACACAACGAGTTATCCTCCGTGCTTCGGAGAGCACGTTAAGCCATCGGTCCCGATCGCTATTTGGACATTTATGGCAGCCGTTACGGGTCAAAGGCGAGAAAGTCTGACAACTAGTAAAACAAAGAGTATCGTATTACCTTGTACTGGGTTGTGAAGGTCTAATGGGAGTCGATCCTAGTAAAATACTGATATTCTGATATTATGGTTGTTGTTAGTGGTAGAGCTCTTGTGAATGAGCTCGAGGGCGGCAGCACCATCGTCTCACCTTTAACCTGCCGCCAAATAGTAGTGCTTCCATTACTGTGTTCCGGTTTGGTGGTGAGATCAGGCCCTGAAATTACTGGCACATGAGGCATAACACCGTAGTCCTCAGCTGCAGCGACGCATCTATAATCTGCTTTTGTGAATTGTTGATGTCCATGGGCTGTACTCCACTTACCATCAGGTGGACTACACGTTCGTTCGCTGTTGGCGTAGTATAAAATAAAAATATATATTATATATTTATTTAGTATTTGTGTATATGTTATTATATCTATATGTTGTTTATAATGTATATAACTATTGTAAGATATTATGTGTAAATATTGAAATTAGGATATCTCTGTTTTTGTAAATATTAGCTATAAGACTTATTTAGATTTTTATTTTTATACACCAACTACCCTATATATTGCCTGCAACACAAACTATCTTTTTATCCATTCAAAGGTTGCCTGTAAGAAATTGCTTTTTAGCGATAAGGTTTTTGTGCAATTGAAAATAATTGTGCATTTTGAAAATAATTTTAAGTTGTATTTATTGTCGAACTGTATATTTTTGGTGTACAATAAAGAATACTCTACTCTACTTCAGTTAAGTCCGGTAGACTAGAAGCCGACCCCAATGTAATTAGGACAAGGCTCGGCAGATTGATCAATTCTTATTTATGGATGATAACACATTCTATGTGGATAAAATCGCGGCCAACAGCTAGTAATTTTAAAAATTAAAGCTACAACAATGAAATTATATGTGAAGCAGTAATATTTTATTTATTTTTTGTAATGGACTTAAATATCGCTATGTTATTTAATTAGCATGTATGCTAGGCATATCATGGCCAGTGGAAATTGTAACATGCACCAAAATTATAACAGTTGTCGTCTGTACTCAATGTACTTGTGGATATTATACCAACACTGCAACACAATTTAATTGGACAACTTAATAACATTCGTGGTATTTAATATCAATATTATCTTCATATCCTTTTTTAACTATAATCAGTATTTTTTTTTCCAAAAGTAGATTGTACATGGCATACAGAGTTGTCTTATAATAATTTTAGTTATAAAGAAACCAGTACAGTTTTAATAAAAGGCCTAAAATAGGCAGGAAACCTGTCTGTAATATTTTGCTAAAATTATAATATTTTTACGACTATGAGCTAAACCCACGCAATTCTTAAAATATATCTAAAGAACAGAATAATCGTCCTATCCACAACAAAATAAATTAGAACACATTATCATACAAAATTTCATAAAAAGAGAACAAATTCCATTAAACCCAAAGAGAAATTCAGGCAAATATCACATCCTAACGGCGACAATAACCCCCAACATTAAAATGAAAACTTTTATCAAACAAAATACATTGAAGCGTGCGTACGGTCGCGTCGGGGTAAAAATGTGGTGGTTAAAAGTAGAAACATTCCTTTACTCCTTGCTTCCGTTCATGCCAGGTGTAAGTATAACGTGGAGGTGTAAACGAGCCCCGGCAAGGCCTTTATTGCCATCGTTAAGTTAAAATTTTCTCCCTTGAATAGCGAAGCGAATGTGAGACATAAACACAGCCATTTATGCTATTTGCAAACGAATATTGGGATGAAAATGACGTAAAATGTTATATTCACCTGAATAAAGTGCGTATGTATACAATGTAATAATGTTCTGGGTGGTTTTAGGACGGCTTGTTTGTTTTTTTACCATTAATTGCTATAATTGATGACTAGCTACTATACTAAATACAACCTTATTTTTACTTTGCCTAGTAACAGAATACATCCACTAGTTCTAAGGAAAAAAAGAAAATTACAAACGGGTTACCTTAAATGTTCAATTTGTTCGGCAAACGTGTTTTTTTTCGTACACTGTTCCTGACAAAACGACTTTCTCAGTTCTGCTAACATAAATATAAGGTTGCGTTTTTAGTAATACTCGTGCATAATTCTGCATAATGCAAGCTTTTTTTCTATCGATTTAAATAAAAACTAATTGCTTAATAATACTAGAATTACTGAAACAAGGTTGACCGGGTTGTTGAGACTTGAAATGCAGTTTTTGGAACGAAGTTCCTAATCGCGCGTTGCGAAAGGGAGTCAGACGAAAAATATTAAGACCAAAAGTGGTATCAACATAATTAAGACCAACAGTTGTAACGACAATTGCAAGCCATGCACCGCCGTTTGTACATAACAAATTAATAATAACAATATTATTGATATGGATATTGCTGATGGAGTTAGGTAATAAGAGATTTTTCACCACACCAGCACGAAAAAGATCGTTTGCTTGCGAGAATTCAGTGAGTAATAACGCTTATTACTCACTAGTGAGGCAAAGTGATTTAAATTTCGAAACATTAAATCCTTCCAATGAATAGGCGCTAATAAAAACAAAACAGCCACCATGTAGGTTATAACCTACATGGTGGCTGTTTTGTTGTTTGACATCAATTTTATTAAAAAACTACAAACGATACGTTTTAATTATTTTAAATTATATTAATACACGCTTATTTAGTATTAATATTTAAAATGTTTTTATATTCGTGATTAACCATTAAATTTAATAAAAATTAAGTATTTAATATTAGACTCCATACATAAAATAATGTTAAGGAACAAACTTCCAAAAGCATTCTTAAAAAAAAAGTGTGTCTGTGTCAGTGTCATTTATCGCAGGGAACTTTAAATTCTTTTCAGTTTATGTTTAATTGTTGACTGCAATTTTTTAACAAAAAAAAGTGAATCAAATGATAAAGAACTTTGTGGAACTTCAGAATAGTTGACACAACTTGCTAGTAGAAGCAAGTTAGAAGCTAGTACACAGAAGTTTGCTTTTCACCAGAAAAATCACGGGAGAAGTTTTTGAAAGCATACGACATATTTAATAAGTGGCGACTTTCAGAAGGCGCTAAAACGCATTCTGAATCGGTATTTTCTACTGTCGTATTACATAGAATTATCCAAAGTTAAGCAATCGAGTACAAGTTTATTTAAATCTTAATATTTTTTCACTGGAACAGGTGAAAAGTTTTGTATGTAACGCGTAAGAAAAAAATAATTTCCAGTTCGTGACCTCTTAAATCTCTCACTTGCGAAGTAGTCTTTATTAGAATCACTCGCTACGCTCGTGATTTAATTCAAGACTACTTCGCAAGCTCAAGATTTAAAATTGGCACTCACAACAGAAATATAAACTTTTTCTCACTTGTACCATAAATAACTATTATACAGACAATAATAAATGCTATGTATTTTTAGCAAGTACGCATTATAACTTCTCTTTACTATAATTATTGTGCTAACCAAGTCATAATATGCGTTATAATTTCTCCATTATTGTGTGTTTAGCAAGTGTACGTACAGAACTTCGTTCGATCCGGGTGGCCCTTGACACCTCTCAAGTTTTTTTTTTTGACTTTTCAGCCTGCTTAGCACCTACGCAGGCTAGAACAGATATATATAACTTGTAAAGTGAGAGGTTTAAAAGTTTTCTTCTAACGGCTAAGATATTTATTTATATGCAGAAAACTATTCTATCTAGACGAGGCTGAACTTTCCAATCAATGGGTATAGGATTTCCTTTAGGGGTTTACCTGAAATTCACATATGAAAATTCAACAACGAAATTCAATCCAGGGTGCGATTCTGTAGTGTAAAACGTTGATTGCAAAATTGTAGTGCATCCTTACCCTAAAAAAAATACGGTTGATATTTGACTGACGGAAATGTAAATTTCGTGCGATTCCATTTACTGGTGGTAGAGCTCTTGTGAATGAGCTCGAAGGCGGCAGCACCACCGTCTCACCTTTAACCTGCCGCCAAATAGTAGTGCTTAAATTACTGTGTTCCGGTTTGGTGGTGAGATCAGGCCCTGAAATTACTGGCACATGAGGCATAACACCGTAGTCCTCAGCTGCAGCGACGCATCTATAATCTTCTTTTGTGGATTGTTGATGTCCATGGGCTGTACTCCACTTACCATCAGGTGGACTACACGTTCGTTTGCTGTGGGCGTAGTATAAAAAAAAGGAAGGTAAATAAAATAAATTTATTATTAATAGAAATATCTGCAGCAGCCTTTGAAAATCAATAGAAATAAATAAAGTGGAAGTGTCTGTTAGTATAAAAAAAAAATTGGTAAGTATTAAAGTTTATCTACTTTATTTATTTTAGGAGTACATGCAACAAAATATTACTTACTTTATTGCTTAGGACGTTGAAAGCTAAGTTTAAAGTTAAATTTTAAAGGAGCAAAAATATATATATCTCTGTATTTGACGGCTTATTGACAACACAATATCTATGAGCCTGATTTACGAGCTGTTTTCATGATTTACTACTTTTAAATTTTAAAAACAGTTATTTATCTTACAAACTACGATACCCGTTGTTTTTGGTATTGAATGTTATTCTGTTTACATCATTTTGCGTTGGCAACCGTAAAGGTACATATTTTTGTTATTATCAATTAACTTTAATAAAGATTTTAAGGACACCACGAGTTAAATTTCATTCACCAATTCTTTTACCAATTTTGATAGTTGTTATTTATGTTTATTCTACTATGCCATCAATAACTTTTGAATAAATATTTATATAAGACAGAAATATTCTTTGGCTAAAGTATTTTAAGGTCCTACAATGTTACCAAAATAAAATATTTTGTACCCTACTAAATCATATTTTAATGGTAAATTTAAATACTGCCTCGTGTCACGTAAATGGCAATATATTACAACTTACCGAATAGATATAACCGCATCGTGCATACATTGGGTGCCACTCACTTACAACATGTACCTACTCCACTTATGACCTCGAACGTTATTAGTGTGCTATTGCTTTAAAGCGACCTGTATGTTCTAGTAAATGCACTGACGTGTTACTTATTTGATGCTCAGTTAACTGATGTAGAGTAGTGTATATCAATTGCCAGAAATGTTAAAAAAAAAAAAATATGGAAAACGCATACGAATCCTATGTTACTCTACGTATAAAGCGCATCACACATGGCAGCTATTGTGTTGGTGTTGGCTCATGATAAATGACGCATGACATTGACAACGTCAAGAAGTGAACTGTCAAAGAGCGCTGAATCGCGATAGCGAAGTGTTCTACAGCAAGTGTACATAAATACTACTTCGAAGACGCTACCGTAGGACACACAGATATAGATCTACATAGATAACGCAAATGCATGTACTTCGCGTGTCCGAACCCCGACCAAGCGTCAAGGTTGGTCGCCGCTAACTTCAGTCCACGCGCGTCTTTTGTTAGAGAAAATCATAGCGGACGGCCGTTTGAATCGTACTGGGCGGATGGGCATCGGCGGCATCGGTGTCTTTGAATCGGTTTGGATTTCCCGTCACTAAATTTCGGCTGTGACGTCACAATAGGTATTAAAAAGTCGGCACGCTTGGTTTCAATACAAATCGTGATACCTACTTGCGTTATCTATGTAGATCTATATCAGTGGTAGGACAGCTGTCCGCCAGGCAGTACCACCGAGTCTGGTCAGAGGATCCTCCCTTTGTAGTGGAGGAACATCACACCCGTTCCTCTACAGCTATAATTTATGATAATGTATGACAAAATACAAAGATGTTAAATAAACATTATAATTATTAGCTACCGTATGTTGTCACCTGTCAATGTAAAGGAAAATATGTAAAGATAATTAAATGTATCAAGATGTAAATAATTATACATTTTCACATTATAGCTGCCGTGTGTCTCCTGCTTTATGTAGTCGAATTGTTTGAAAAGTAGACGTGGGATGGTTCTAAACTACTTCAGACTGATCGAAACTAAACATTATTACAAGAATTTATTAATCTGCGATGAATTAGGTTTAAGCAGTTTTAAGTGGTCATACCTAAACTGCTAATATCTCCTAATCAATTACGACTTAGTCGTTAGTACATTAATACGGTACATTACAAAAATAACAAACAGTAGTAACGTCATGCTAATTAATACATATTGAAAAATTGCAATCTTTTGAAGCAAATCTTGTCAAAATAACATTTATTAATGTAAAATTGTTTACAATTTTATTATAGACTTCTTTTATACATTACTTCACCCCCACTTGTTTTATTCACATCTACTAGCTGTAAGACTTTGCTTGTAAATTCTAAGGTTAAAAGGTTAAAACTATTTTAATGCAGTGGGTAAGGAATGTGTTCGTTCTCTTCTCGGCCCACCAAAAGGGTCTTGTACATAAACATACGTATCTTAGTACATAATAATATTAACTAAAACTTTGCTCTGCACCCTTTGAACGCTATCGTAATGTAAAATACGAAAGAATGTTTAGCAGAGGAAATACTTTGTGATGTGAAATTTTAAATTTTGTGCTTGCTTTAGTGACATTTTTCAAAAGGCAAAGGAATAGCGTGGCACTCTTAGCTCTCACGTTAATGTACCTAGAGCATATTGCTCCCGGAAGTATTGTGAAATGCAAGCGAACAGATGCATGCTTACAGGACGGTTGTAAATTCATTTCACGGTTTTAGACAAGAGAATTACAGTCCACCTTATGTTGTAAAACCAGAGCTTTTTTAAGCGAATATTTAGACGGTCGACAGGTATTTATTTGAGTTACTTACGGCATTTGGCAATAAAATATTTATACGATCACACACACACACACACACTGAAATCACCTTTAGTATAATGAAAGGTAAAATGTAAATTATAAAATCAGAACATTAAAGCAATTCTTTGAGAAAGACTCAAAGGATAAATTTAATAATTGCACACTACAAATAAGATCTATTTGTCAGCATCAAAGACACGTAAAAGCAGATTGCCATACCTCGACAATGCAATCTCAGTATTGCATACCTTGTTTAATAAACAAGGCGACCCGTTTCTATTCATTTAAAAATCTACCTATTCGTTCAGAACATAAGTGCTATTTTTATTTGCATTGTTCGTTAATAATATTACAGAACTGTATGTAATGTCGACGGCGAGCAGAATTATCAAGCATTCCATTTCCTTTTTCTTTTCAATGCCGCATCCTCTTCCGCAGACGGATATTAACAAGTAGAACAATGACACTGATGAATAAGTGGATAAGAAATGATTAAAAAGCGTAATTAAATAGGTACTTTATTGAATATAAAATATTAGAGCTTATATAAAATCTGCTGTTAAAGACTGCTTATCTGTGCATTTTATTTCAGTAGGACAATTAAAACACATTATAATATAAAACAAAACCCAAATGCCTGAAAAGTATATATAAATGATAAACTTAAACAGTATTTGAGTTATCGTGATTTATATACATAATTGTATCAAAATCGGACAGACAGACAACAGTTTTAAAAACTGTATTTTAGGCATAAGTATTGTGCAAATAACTATATCAACAGAATGAAACATTGTTATTTTCACATTAAAAAGAGACACTTCAATTTTATTTATTTGTATTAAAAAGTGCAGTCGGAGGTTTAATTTCTATAGAAAGTTTTGATGTTGTTGTGTAACTGTAAAGCATTTTTATTTATTTTTATTTTTATACTACTCTTGCAGTGATCGAACGTGTAGTCCAACTAATAATAAGTGGAGTTCAGCCCATGGAAATCAACAACCCACAAAAGCAGATTGTAGATGCGTCGCTGCAGCTGAAGACTACGGTGATTTACCTCATATGTCAGTAATTTCAGGGCCAGATGTCACTACCAAACTGGAACACAGTAATGCCAGCACTCCATTTGGCGGCAGGTTAAAGGTGAGATGGTGGTGCTGCCGCATTCAAGTTCGTTTACAAGTTTTATTCTTTCACATTTACTTTTTCTTAATAGCTCTTAATGGTGCTCTAGTTCTCAATAGTAAGTAAACCGAATTGAAAAGCTTTTACTGCTTCACACAAACATATTTCTCGGCCTGCTAGGTACTATTAGTCACATAAATACATAGAGGATTCAAACCGGAGTTATATCTTACTGAAGCAAATATTTATTTTATGACAATTTATTAGTACCTGTGGTAAAGTATATTCACATCAACGTCATCACAGCATTGTTATTGAAAATACAGGTAACTCATGTCAGTTTTCATAACATTTTTATAGCATATCAAAAAGTGGTTTCATAAAATTTTGTAGGTAATGTATACACTTTAGATTACGCAGGCCGAATAATGAATTTAAAGGTATTTTTTGTAAACCTGTATAAAAGAATATTTTAGGAATATTCAGACATAGGTTGGATTGGATAAATTCTCTGAAATACTGGGCTTCAGCATTCCTTTAAAATTTCTACAGAATAAAACAGAGTGTAAAAAGTACTTCAGACGCACAAAAAATTTAAACAGATATAATTCCCGTAATTTCAAACACAAAATGTAAATGAGGGCTGCATCACAGAGAATAGGTATTTATTTTAATCTGAGGCTTTATTTGTTTAACTGTGGTTTTCTTTATGTAATCGTTTTCCCGAATAACCTAATTCTTTGTTCTGATGGGAATAAAATATTTGAACTTTGCAAAGAGAATTAATAATATTCTGATGCATGTAGGTATACTTCGTAGAGGTTTTTTGGTAAAAACAAACGGGGTACAGGTAACAAGAGATTGGTTATTTTTTTTATAATTATGTACTTAATTACCGATTCACATGCGAAGGGTTTGATTTTATGATGGGCATGAATATTAACTAGTAAAAGGGTAACCTAGTAACTTTTTTTAGTTTAATTTCAGAACACAACTTCTTTAAAACACTGTCAGTACATTGTTATAAAAAATGAAATATACAAAAAAATATGATTAAGTACTTTCTTACAATAAATTACATAAATACTCAACTCAGCATTGACATCGAAGACGTCAATGCTAAGTTCTCGTTTAAAAACATGACGTATTTTATATTAGGATCACTTCATAATATACTTTAACATGTATTGTGTATACGTATCTACATAGTCATACCTATACACTTAGGCAGTAGGAGTAACGTCTTACAGCGACAGTAAACCGCAAGGCAAGCGAAGCGTTAATCGTAATGGCCTCGGGAAGAGCCCTGCGATACGATTAGACCACTTTATTGTTCCACCATGAAGCACTGACAGATTTAGAGCCGATTTTACCAAATGCATTGATCTGAGTTTGAATTTGAACTTAGATGGATTTAACTTGAGTTCCAATTAAGTTTAGGTCCTTTAACTTATAGAAACCATTTTTCCAAAAATAGACCACAATCTAAAGTGTATAATATAAATAGAAACCAAATTCAAATACGTTTAAATTCAAAATGTTACTATTTTATTAAACTTATATATTTTTAAAACTTCAGTTTTTTTATTTCTTTGTTGAATTTAATTATGAATTAAATAGTTAACACAGCTTATGAGTTCATATTTAATAAGTTATAATTATGAAAAGGATCTTGTAATTAAGTAGTTAACGTGACTTAAGATTTCTGACGTGTAAACTGTAAATTCACTTATACTAGTCAGAAATGTAAAGTAACAAATACTTTTATTTAATGTATTTCGAATTTCAAATTAAAATATAGGGTTAGTGGTTGTTCCAATGCAGACTATAAACTAACAAAACAAAATTCTCGCTTCCAAATGCACACATAAAGTCAATCTCCATGCTATCTACTACCAATCGACGTGCAACAGCGCCCAATAGCGAAACAATCTATCCCCGAAGCGTATTTAACGTTTAACAGTCGATTGTTCTATTTCACTGTGAATAGACGATCATTCGCCGACACCTTATCGTCAGCTAGTTAGCGTTTCGCTGATTGTTGGATTGAGTTATAAATCTCCCACGGCACGCGATCCATCCCTTCAATCGTGCTTGGAGCGAGACTCCAAGTACCTTGTTTAGACGTGGCAATCCTTTTTGGGGTTAACTGAAAATAAAGTAGACGTGGCATTGTTAAACAGCTTATTAACAGTAGCACGTTACGTGTTAGTTTTCTTTTATGCCGGAATAGAAGGATTATATTTTTAACACGCTTTTATTAGCTTCACCTGTATGTATGTATGTATGTATGTTCGATTTTGACCCACTTTTAACGGACAGATTTCATTCAAATTTTGCACATCTGTCAAAGATCGATGACAATGCAATAATTCGAAAAAAAAAAGTAGAAAATAAAGAATAGTTTAAAAAAAACTAAAAACACGCTTTTAAAGTACTTCTAACTAAAAAGTGAAAAATAATTCCTAATATAAGCTGAAAAAAGTGTGGGGCGCTCTGTGCCATATTTTTCGTCTATCGAGCAACCCACGCTTTTTTTTCACTTTTAGTTAAAAGTACTTTAAAAGCGTGTTTTTTAGTATTTTTAACTATTATTTATTGTGTTATCAATTCGATTTGGATGTATTAATTATTGTCAGGAATTGCACAGTTTTTGAATATGTTGTATCTATATCAGGTTTTATACATGTGTGGCAAATTTCATAAGTGTATGTATATTTGTCCTCCTTTATCTCAGTAAGTATAGTTCGGAACTACCTCGATGGTCTAATGGTTAGCGTATGCGTCTCTCACCGCGAGGTCTTGGGTTCAATTGTCGGGGCAGTCAAAGTGTTATTTGTGAACTTTCCATCAGGAAATTCACAATAGCAGCACAGAGTTGAAATGATGCCTGGTCGTATAACGTTTTGTTTACGTAGATTGACCTCAATTGCAATAAATTACCTGCATTATTGTCTGCACGTGTGGTGTCGTGGTTTAAGCGGTCGCCTCGCCGCTCTCCACAGCACTGGTGTTGTGGGTTCGATCCCCACATGGGACAAATACTGGGTGTGCTTGAGTGAGTGAATGTGTGTATTTGGCCTTGTCATTGGGACCATTGGATAGTGTAATTGCTTCTGGCGTCCTATCTAATGTAAAAAATCCAAATTTATCTTTATCTTTATCTTTATTACCACGACCCATCCAACCCGAAAAACTAAATTATAAAAAATATAATTACTTCATACATAAGGTAAGCTTATCGTCATCTATCGGGCACAATTCCAACTCCGTACTGCCATTGAGAATTTCTAGACGTAAAATTACCAAAAACGCTTTTGCATGACCCGTCAAAATAGCAGCCATTTATTTTATAAATGATGACTGTAAAACATACAAGTTTGCGCAATACGTACAATACTTTATTAAGGTCGGGCTAGAGACGTTTTTAGGGTTCCGTATCAAAACGATAAAACCGAACCCTATTGCTGAGACTTCTCTACCCATTTGTCCGTCTGTCACCAGCCTGTATCTTATAAACCGATATAGTATAGCTAGGCAGTTGACATTTTTACAGACGATGTATAATTGTTGCTGCCATAACAACAAATACTAATAAACTAATCAAATTCATGGTTTGGGCGTGGGCTTCCAAACAACACGTGATTTATTTGCTCGTTTTAGCTCGATGTTGATAAGTGTAACAGATAGACGCTTAAAATATTCACAAAGTATTTAGTAATATATTTATTAAAAAATAAGTAATTTGATTAAACATAATAGATGTTGAATGGGGACTCTTATATAACAGACATGATTTTTTTGGTACGGAACACTTCGTGCGCGGTCCGACTCACACTTGGCTAGTTTTTATTTACTATATTACTCCTAAGGGATTGTTTTCGGGGACAGATGCGAGTATATTATTTATTTATTTACACGAATAAAACTGTAATTTACGTTTGTGGGATGACTCGAATTGGTCGTTAAACTTCAGGGAAAATTACGGTGAAGGTATCTAAGGAATAGCGTAAAGCATAGATACACATGACTAATACAATATGGATGTAAAACCACAAAGAAGCAATTTCACTTTTTCTGAACAAATAGCTATCTTTTTAACACGCTTATATTAGCTTCACCTGTATGTATGTATGTAACCGACTCCTTTGGACTCGATTTTGACCCACTTTAAACGGACAGATTTCATTAAAATTTTGCACACCTGTCAAAGATCGATGACAATGCAATAATTCGATAAAAAAAAATAAAAAAACGCTCTTATAAATAAACCAAACTAAAAAGTAGAAAATAAATAATAGTTTAAAAAAACTTAACCTAACGTTTAGAAGTACTTTAAAAGCGTGTATTTTAGTTTTTTTAAACTATTTTTTTTTTACTAACCCATGATGTTTCACTGCTGAGCTAAGGTCTCCCCCCCATACACGACCACAATTTTCTGTTTTGGGCTCTGTCTGTGTTGCATGATAAACTAAAATCTAACGGAAAATAACGCGATCATGCATTATACCTTTTATGATTTTTGGCAATTTGTGCCGCTAAAACCAGTTTATTTGCGACCACGGCCAGTGTAATCTGTCTGCAGAAACGTAAAGCCTAAAGTAAGCCTAACGTAAGCTAAAATAATGCATGATCGCGATAATTACCTTTAGATTTTAGTTCAATAGAATGATAAACTACCTTGTGGTCAAGTGGTTAGCGTATGCGCTTCTCGCCGCGAAGTCTCGGGTTCGATTCTTGGGTCGGGCAAAGTGATTTTTTTTTTATAAAAAAAAAGTGTTATTTGGGAACTTACCGTCAGGAAAATTTCAATAGCAGGACGGAGTTGCAATTTTGCCCGGTGGATGGCTATAGGCTCAATACCTATCCCATGAGACTTAAAAAAAGCCAGGTGAAGTGTGGGTGTTGTACACCTCTGCCACACCCTTCTGGGTAATATAGGCGTGATGATAAGTTTATTATGCTTCAGTGAGGTTATATTTGAATTAAAATAAATTATTCCTTTTCTTAGGTACCTACTCTGATTTCTTTTAAACTATTCATTCTCCCGAGGCCGGGACTTCAAAGTAACCGCTCTTAGCAATCTTGGCAGTTGGGTATTCGCTTTTTTGGGACTTTTGATTGTAAAAGTTTCTCGTGAGTATTTCAACGTTCAAAAGTACGTTTTGTTTTGGTTTTCCTTATGAAAAATATTTTCGAGAGCTTCTTAAAGACAAAATAAGCTATTTTATTAATGTAAGGTTTAAAGATCTTTACTTTAAAAAGAACTACATAAATGTTCACTTTGATGAGATATACATAATTATTATCTTATACTAATATATTATTTTATGCTTGTTGCATGCATTATGCAAAAGAATATCTAATTAAATTATTATTAAAATTATTGATGTAGTATTCAAATAAAATCTATAATATGTTATCTACACATTCCAATATTTAAATAACCTAAGCCATTAAATGAAAGTAACAATGTTATTATGCAATATTATTCGATTTATAATAAGTGATTATTTTTTAAGGTGATTTTACGGTGGATGGCTAGGATGCATTTAATTTTGTTTTATAATAATATAAAACATAATAAGTTATGTTACCCAGTACATAACATCACGCCGATATTACCCAGAAGGGTGTGGCAGAGGTGTACAACACCCACATTTTACCTTCTGTTTTAGGTCCCATGGGATAGGGAGATCAATCGACCAGGCACAATTCCAACTCCGTGCTGCTATTGAGAATTTCCTAACGGAAAGTTCACAAATAACGAATCGAACCCGAGACCACGCTGTGAGAGGCGCATACTTTAACCACTAGACCATCGAGCAGTGTTTTATCTACTATATAAAAATAAGTCGGGTTTTCCTTCCTGACGCTATAACTCCAGAACGCACGAACCGATTGCCACGGTTTTGCATTCGTTGGAAAGGTCTCGGGCTCCGTGAGGTTTATAGCAAAGAAAATTTAGGAAAACAATAAAAATTTCAACAGAAAAGCGGGAAAATCTTTTTTAACATACAGCGCCATCTCTGATACATAGCATGCACTACAAACCACAGATATAGATCTACATAGATAACGCAGATGAACGCATGTGCTTCGCGTGTCTCAACCCCGACCAAGCGTCGAGGTTGGTCGCCTCTAACTTCAGTCCACGTGCGTCTTTTGTCAGAGAAAATCATAGCGGACGGCTCCAGTTGAACGTACTGGGCGGATTGGCATCGGCGGCATCGGTGTCTTTGAATCGGTTTGGATTTCCCGTCACTAAATTTCGGCTGTGACGTCACAAAAGGTATTAAAAAGTCGGCACGCTTGGTTTCAATACAAATCGTGATACTTGCGTTATCTATGCAGATCTATATCTGTGCTACAAACCAATGTTATAAGTAGATGGCGCCGGTGCGTGATACATTGTTTGACAGCCACCCAGTGTTTTCTGCTCAGTTAAATTCACGTGACAAACCGGTACTGTGAAATTGTGAAAAAAAAGTAAAAAAAATAAGTTATTCGTTTCCTAAGATTACAATTGGAAACCCGATTGAGACAACGCGTGAGCACACGAAGATCATTGGCATCATACAATCGCTTGGCATTCCAATATGATCCCACTGCGAACTACAGTGATGATGAAAATTTTGATATTGGACTAATGATGACTATATGCCGATATTGCAATGCGTTAAATTAATTCGTGCTTTTCAAACACAAGAGCAAAAAGAGAGGCAGCCCGTGAAACAGCTAGGTTAGAAACGAGAAATCGTCGAGCTTATCGTACAGATGAACAGAGGAATAATCTTCGAAGTGCAAGAAGAAATGGTTCCAGTATTGATTTGAATCGAGCAGCGTTTCTATATGATTGCACCATCGACTACAGCTTGCATCGTTTAGTTTGCATTGGTCCAATAGACGTTGTTTGCCAGCACTGTGGAGCATTGAAGTTTGCTGGTGAAACGCCTGGTTTGTGCTGCCTTAGTGGTAAAGTGAAATTGCCATTATGGCGACTTATTTTTTTTTGATGCCCCCGGTGGAACTGGGCAGACATTCCTCATGTCATTGATTTTGGCCACTGTACGTGCGAGATCCGAAATTGCGGTAGCAATTGCTTCTTCTGCAATAGCGGCCACATTGTTAGACGGATGCCGTACGGCTCACTAAGCGTTAAAATTGCCATTAAACCTTCAAACTACTGAACAACCGACATGTAGCATTTCGAAACACTCCGCAAGGGCCAAAGTTTTAGTAGCATCAAAAATCATCATATGGGACGAATGGACAATGGCGCACAATGACACACAAACGCGCATTGGAAGCACAAGACCTCGATATGTTTTGGTGGTGCAATGATTTTATTATCTGGCGATTTCCGACAAACACTACCAGTCATTGCAAAATCTATTGCTGCCGACGAAAAAAACGCTTGCCTCAAAGCATCAAATCTGTGGCGATATGTAAAGAAACTTCAACTGTCTGTAAATATGAGAGTTGCATTGTTGAACGTTCTATCTGCTTATGATTTCTCGAAGCAATTGCTGACTATCGGTAATGGCCGTGCTCCTGTTGACAAATCGAGCGGTTTGATTTCCTTTTCTCCAAATGTTTTCAATTTCGTATCATCAAAAGACGAGCTTATCAACAAAGTATTCCCGGATATCATTGCTAACCACAAAAATACTAAATGGTTAAGTGAGCGAGCAATTTTGGCCGCTAAAAATAAAGATGTAGATGACCTCAATTTTATAGTACAAAATCAAATCGTAGGTACTCTGTATTCATTCAAATCTATCGACTGTGTAACAAACGAAGAAGAAGCCACTAATTATCCAAGTGAATTTTAAAACTCCTTGGATGTGCCTGGTTTACCACCGCACAATTTAAAACTTAAGGTTGGCTCGGTAGTCATCATGCTTAGAAATTTAAACCAACCAAAACTGTTTAGTTTCCGATGATCCTAAGGGATATGCCTTTTGAGTTTAAACGAATTCAATTCCCGTTTCGTCTTGCCTTCGCCATGACGATCAACAAATCACAGGGCCAATCCTTGACTATTTGTGGCCTCAATCTAGAAAATGCATGTTTTTGTCATGGTCAATTGTACGTGGCATGCTCACGTGTCGGCAAACCTTCCGCTCTATTTGTTCTTGCGCCTGACCAAAAAACAAAGAATGTCGTTTACCACAAGGTGCTTGAATGAAAATCCCATTAATGAATTAATCCGAGTGTATTCCAATCTGCACAACATAGTTTTCAATCATTTTTTTCTGACATGAGTTTGAAGTACTTAATTATTATTATTTTTTTAATTTTTATTCTCATTCTGTATGTTTTCATCATCATTCATCATAATAAAATACATTTATGTTTCTATCTATATTAATATTATTTTGTATCATTGTATTACGTTCATCAAAGCCTAAATTAGTTCAGCTAAAAGGTAACACGACATTCATTGACTGTTAGGCGGTACGAAGTTCGCCGGGTCAGCTAGTATGTATATAAATATAACTTCTTTTTATATAATATTAAAGTTGATAAATTAAGAATCCAGCAGGACTCGAACCTGCACCCCCTGGGTATACGCCCCAAGTGCTTTGCCAATTCTGCTATGGATTCGTATGCTGCTAGACTCGAAATTTCTCAACTCTTTTATGCCAGCGTCATAGGTATATATATATATACCTTAGCTAGACGAACCTTACTTGGTAAAACTTCTTCTTTTTTAAATGTACTCCAGAACACTAAAACACTGCATTGAGGTATATCACAGAATTTATTTCATTATAATAATATATTAATAAACCATTGCGGTAGATTCATCAATATTTGATGTTGTGGTTTAGCTGTTGTGTTGATTACATTAATTATTGAAGAGCATTTACAGAATGCCGGCATTTTGTTATTGTTTAAACAATGTTAACAAGTTAAAAACATTAACTTGTTGACATAATTTTCGATTGATTTGTTAATGAGTCACATAGGTCATTATTTTTCATACAATAAAACTGAATTTTGTAATTCTAAGAAAGAAACATTTGAAAAAATTATAGGGCCGGCAGGCTAAGATGAATTTTGTAATGTTTCAGCAATTAAACAAAAAAAAATCTTAATTAATCTTCAAAACGTACATTGCACTAACTAGTTCAAAACTATAATGACAAAATTTGCTTGAATTTTAACTAGATGACTTTGCTGAACTTAAAATAAATTTGATAAACCAAGAATGTACGTAATGAAGTCCACGTCACACAAAAACTGCAGAGTCATAGCATAACACATAGTTTTGAATAAAAAGTGCTCGTCGGAAAAAATGTGGTCTGCTTATAGTAATTAACTTCGAGTGTACTGACTCACTCGTTGGTTTGTTGACTGAAGGTTGGGGTTGGGTTCGTAAATTTGATAGTGGCATGAATATAACATCTTTATGCAAACTTTTCGTTCTTTATGGTGTAAAAATGACTAGTTATAAATTTGCTGTCTGAATCTCAAGTATTTGCTTGTGATGTAAATATACAGATACGAATATGACATCAGTGTCGGAGCAGAAATTAGGCACTAGTTTTTTAAATGTCACATAATAGGCAAATGATCGCCACCTGGGAGCAGATTTAAGTAAATAATATTTATAGTTACTGTACTCTAATTTTGCATTTGAGTGTAAAAAACAAGGATGAGGATGTTTAGTTTAGCATTGTCTTTCAAAATAAAAAGCCAGCTTTTCACTCTCTGATATTAAATATTTTAGTTGTTGTATCTGTAGCAATATTGTGAGCCAAAAATAGAGATACGTGTTAAAAAAGTGAATGAAATTCCACGGTGTACATTCCCGGGTGATATTCGCTATGTTTTTTGTTGCGAAATATGTTTTATTGCTTCAGGCTAGTTTCAATATTTCATCTATGTAATATGCACGCCAAAGCTATGGGTCTCATTGCAATACCTGCCTATTTAATAGCATTTTTTGTTCGTCATTGTAAGTTGATGAACAGAAAATACTAGGAAATACTATATCAATAACAATGCGATAATACCTAACAAAAAAACAATTTTTAATAACTTTAAAACTTTCGCGTTGCATATTTTTTGATATGATTCGAACGGGAATTAACGCGATTAATTTTTATTTACGTTTCGGTGCTTGAGGACATGAACGACGATACGAATAGAAAACGATTCTTCATTTGGTAGGGTGCAACCTTTGCCAAAAAAAAACAAAAGTCAAGAGACAAGTTTATGGGGCTTGGATCGAATGCTGCATGCGTTGGGATCGACTGACAGCTTTATTCATAGTTGACGCGTACATGTGTTGTGTCGCTATTTCAACAATGACTAAGAATTTTTTATTGATTATTTTTATAACATTTAGCTATGTACAAATGCAAATAATGAAACAGTTGAAAAATTATAGCAGGATTTGAACATGAAAAAATTATGAAATTTAGGGTCCTGGCAAGAGGCGACCGTAGTTTAGTGGTTAAAAGTGGCTGTCCGGTATGCAGAGGTTGCCGGTTCCATAATTTTTCAACTGTTTCGTAGTCATAACTAAGTATTACTAGAATATGCGTCCAACTCTTTAAACGTAATACGCACTCTGAACCTAGAAGACTCATTGCATTTCCTACGTGAGATTAAATACACTTTTATTGTGTGCAGCGATATCCAAGTGGGAGACCGTAGGACTGCGATGTCAAAGGTCTCGGGATCGAACCCACGGCACACACCTCTCGTCTTTTTGAAGATATGTGTGTATTTATCATAATATAAAATATCGCTCGCTAACGGTGAAGGAAAACATCGTAATAGGGTCCTGGCAAGAGGCGACCGTAGTTTAGTGGTTAAAAGTGGCTGTCCGGTATGCAGAGGTTGCCGGTTCCATAATTTTTCAACTGTTTCGTAGTCATAACTAAGTATTACTAGAATATGCGTCCAACTCTTTAAACGTAATACGCACTCTGAACCTAGAAGACTCATTGCATTTCCTACGTGAGATTAAATACACTTTTATTGTGTGCAGCGATATCCAAGTGGGAGACCGTAGGACTGCGATGTCAAAGGTCTCGGGATCGAACCCACGGCACACACCTCTCGTCTTTTTGAAGATATGTGTGTATTTATCATAATATAAAATATCGCTCGCTAACGGTGAAGGAAAACATCGTAAGGAAACATGCACGCCTAAGAGTGCCTAAAAAGTACTCGAGGTCGTGTGAAGTCTACCAATCTGCACTTGGCCAGCGTGGTGGACTATGGCCTAACCCTTCTCATTATGAGAAGAGGTCAAAGCCCAGCAGTAGGACATGTATTAGATACAGGGCGGCTTATTATATTATTGTGTGTTGTTTTAAAAGATTTGGCATAAAGGAAATAATTCGTTTTTTTTTCTGTTTATAGTTTTAAGTGCCTTTAAATATTTATTCAAAAAAATGCTGCAAGCAGTTAAAAAAATACTTAACAGAAAACGAATCTTTATTAAATGTTGGTAGGGTCGTGAAATTACACCTGCAACCTTTGCTAGTAAGTGCAAATAAAAACAAAAGAGTCACGAGAGAAGTTTATGGGGCTTGGATCGAATGCTGTATGCGTTGGGATCGACAGAAAGCTTTATAGTTGACGCGTACTTGTGTCGCTATTTCGCCAATGACTACAATATGCGTCCAACTGTATAAACGGGGCACCGGGGAGCTTTTCATCTAGATTGCGAACTCTATGGCTATGCGAATATCAATAAAATTGCTTTTAAAAATGTATTGTTGAAAGTCTGCCCTGGATACCAGAGCACCAAACTCACAGTTTTTTGAACATATTGACTCGAAACTTTTAACTTTTGTGGCTGTTATACGAGAAAACATTTTGCGTTTCCAAATGCACTGGGAAATCGAATGTAAAAGAATTTTGTAAGTATGCTTCGCAATCCATTGACGATAGAGTTTTGTACGAAGTTGAAAACTTTTACTAGGTAGGTAAAGTATATTTCAGTTTCGTATTATAAAGAACAAAAGTTTTTTGTTCAAAGTGGAAAGATTAGGACATTTAAGTCCAGAACAATAACGTATATTTTTATGAATAAAATGTATTGTAGGTTGAATTTTCGTTCGTGCTGGCCACCTTTTTTTAAATCCAATACCGTACTTGTTAAGAGCGTGTATTCCTTTTCAAAATGTAACTGTCAATTTTTGTAGTGTTTTGGGAATATTTCGTAAAAACTGAATAAAAGTATGATTTTATTCAACTAACTTTTTAGAATGTGGGCTTTAAAAGGTAAATATGACAATTACATTTAATAACTAAAACATACTTTTCTATTTTATCAGTTGAAAGAGTATTAACTGTTAAGTTGATAAATTACAAAATTATGCTGTATTTACTAATGAAATTGTTATATTTACCTTTCAAAACTTGCATTCTAAAAAGTTAGTTGAATAAAATCATACTTTCATTCAGTTTTTACGAAATATTCCCCAAACACTACAAAAATTGACAGTTACATTTTGAAAAGGAATACACGCTCTTAAAGTAACAGGGCGGCTCAACTACTTTTTTTGTGTAATAATATGAAATACAATGCATTTTATTTATATTGAATAATCATAGTTCATTGAAAGATTTAGTTATTATGACATACACAATCATATCAAAATAGTAATGATGCAAATTTTATTTTTCAATTCAAACGGGTTGATTTTAGAAAAAAATCTTTCTATAATCAATGTAATTTATACAGATTTGTGTTTGTCTTGTAATTACAGACTTCCCAATGAGCCATCCTGTATAGAAGGTTGAAGGTTTAAAGGGCATGACCACATCTTTTAGTACTAAAGAATAAGAACAAGAATTAAAAAAATCTTTATTACAGTCCACAAGTACATCAAAAGATATAACAGTAATAACCACACTAGGCAAAGCCTGTGGTTATTAATAGCGAAAAGATACAGTAAATGGACTTAAGAATTTAAACTAAAGTAACAATAAATTTATAAACTAGACACAAATCAAAAACCTTTTTTTTTAATGTTTACTTACAGACTTTTGTGTCCAGTTTATAAATTTATTGTTACTTTTGCTACTTAGTAACTAATGTATCCAAACAACAATGGCATAATATAACACTGTTTTTCAAAGGCAATTACATGTATCCAAGCTACGGCAATGCAAAAGTCACTACTTAAGTAAATACCTGCAGTATTAACTTAGTTGACCCAGTTCAGTTTTCGACTACGCCAAACAAACAAATCGGTATTCCATATACCTATTGCAGAAATGTTTACGAAGTCAATGCGCAAATATTATGTCTAGAAAATTTGCCGAATTTTTACACCGGAAGATTATACTTTGTACATTTTTTTCGGTGTACAACACCGAAAAAGCTGTTAGCTGTAAATATACATGTAAATATGGATGGATGAAACATTTATGGATACAACTGCTTCTAGACGTGGTGATAGTTAAATTTTCACCGGTTTTATTTGCTTCGGAGCCATTTTTCTCGATGTTCAATAATTATGTTCAAAAAACGTTTTCTTAACAAGTGGCTTTGTTGAAAACATGTGTGAAAACCGGCCAAGTGCGTGTCGGGCCACGCGCAGTAGGGTTCCGTAGCTAGTCGTAACAACATATTTCGACTTAAAAGGGATTTACTATATGTATTAAACAAGTAACATCTTCATACAAGTCATTACTTTCAAAGGTTTTTGTAATTTGCACGAATAATTCTAAGTAACTGCATGTTACACTTTGGACCCCTATTCCTCTTGAACTAATGAAGTGAACTTATCCGCTATAATTTTCCTTTAAAGTTCATTACATGTACTACCGACACAATTTTTTTCAGATTTTGGGATCCAGTAGTTTAGCTTTTAGAGGGGGGGGGACGCTCTACTCGAACAAAAATTTGCTCTTTAAAGTTAATTATCTCGCAAACGGATCTCTAAATCAAAAAACTGTATTACCAACCCCTAAACGTTTTTAAAAGTCCTATCTAACAATACCCCACACTATGGGGTAGGCGACAAAAAAAAAAACATCCCTACTTTACATGTAGGGGAGCTAACCGAAAAAAAAAAATTTTTTCCAAATTTTATTCTACGACTTTCTTTGTATAGTTAACATACATGTTTATGCAAAATTTCAGTTTTCTAGCACCAACGGTTTCGTCGCTATGCCTCGGACAGACGGACGGACAGACGGACATGGCGAAACTATAAGGGTTCCTTGTAGGTACTACGGAACCCTAAAAAGTGTGTGAAGTGTACCAATCCGCACTTGGCAAGCGTGGTGGACTATGGCATAACCCTTCTCATCATGAGAAGAGCCCGAGCCCAGCAGTGTTACATGTATTAGGTACATGTAGATACAGGGCTGTTATTATTATTTGTCGAATCCACCCCGTAAATCCATAATTGTCAGCTTGTATGCGACGTTGTCTTATAGCCCAAGACTTACATACAGAAAACAATATGTTAATCAATAAAATCGAATATTCAATTAATATGGTTTGCACACATAACATAACATCACGCCTATATCACCCAGAATAGTTTGGCAGATATGTACAGTGGGCCAACGAGTTAGCTATGCAGGGCAAAAACTTCTATGTCATAGTAAAGACTTACTACACCAGTTATGGATAAGTGAGTTATTCATCTAAATAGTGGGTATATTACACTTATTAAATATGTTATTCATACATGCATATCTATTGCAGTCAGTTTTCACTATGGCGTAGAAGTTTTTACCCTGCATACCTAATTGCTTGGCCCACTGTACAGCACCAACACTTCACCTGTTATGGTTAGGTCCCATGAGATAGGGGTGAGCCGAACGCTATCCACCGGGCACAATTCCAATGGTTGCTGAATTTTGTAAAATTAATAAAAACAAGAGGTAAAGCTCCAAATACGGATTAGTTTTACCTGTTTCTGTGGCACGCTGCCAAATCACTCCATTCGTCGAAAATGCTCTTACTTTTATACAAACTTTGTCGAAGCTCAAAGAAAATATGTTAAATTATTAGGGTTCGGGAAATCCTCGACCTCGTTCAAGCACATCCGATACCTGGTACGGCTTATTTTCTATAGCTTCATGGACATAGTATTGAAGCGTGGCATCCTTGTCAACCGACACATATCCAGTATAAACTGATCTTGCATTGCACGGTAAGAGTATACAACGCGAGTTCATCTTACACTGGAAATGTATAGGTTGATCAGTAGCCGTGTGTACAATGCCTGTGAAGTGGCAGGCACTCGGCGTTATCGAATAATGTGGACTCGACAATGGCAGTCGATTGACCACAGGCGTTATGATACGTTTGCATGAGGCGATGGTGAAATTTTGCTCCTGAATACTGTATTGTATTACAGAGGAAATTCCTTTGAAAGATCCAAAGATTTATCAAAAGAATTTCCTCTTTAAACTTGTCTTGAACTTGAAAATGTTGAAATTTTCTTTAGCATTTATACCTTTACTAAAACGTAGATAAAATTAAAAAGGTAAATATATCGTTTGGTTGAAAGCATTAAACTCAGAAATTACTGGTTTAAAATGAAAATAAAAATTACCTGGATAGCTCATTTATTGAGAAAGGCTATAGGAGAGGCTATGTAAGTACGAGTTTAAATAGCATTATTCTACTAAGTAAAAGGTTTAACAGAAAAATGTAGTAAAATTTTTGAACCTATTAATGCCAAAGATGCACCTTTAAAAGTAAAAAATGCTTACACAAACAAAAAAAAAATATATATTGAAGCGTTATATATTTATATGACTTTCTAAGTAACCATATAATTTAAACTTAAATACCTCCAGATTAAAGACGTTTTTCTTAAGTATTTAATAGTATTCATACTGACTGTTATTATAGTTCGGACGTCAAAAAAAGACAAATTTGTTCACGCCCTTAAAGCAGACTTTACCTTGTTCATATGTTTATTTTCTTTTTGACAGCCTAAGAAATACTGTTTTTTTTTATTCGAAATAATATTCTACAGTAATGCCGTACTCTATTGACGGGCAATATATAGGGAAGACCGTGTGTCATAACAAAAAACCACAGACTATATATCAGGTCTTGAAAACGATCCTATTATTTTTGAAAAAGATAAAATTAAAGGTTTTTTGTGTATTGTGTGTGTAAATTTAATAAAAAAAGAAAATAACATACAATCATACCTCTACAATAAATTTTTGCGAGAAATTAAGTTGAAATTAAGGAAATTTCAAAGGAAACAAGTGAAATTATTATTCAATACACAATACAATTACAATGATTCAACAGACGGCTCTGAAAAGATCTAAAAACGAATAATTAAGATTAAAAAATTAAATAAACTATGCATAATAATCGATGTAAAGTTATTCTTAAGTGAAATCGATTAATATTTCAAAACGAATCGCTAACGTTTGAAGGCGTCACTATGTTGAAATTTCAAATATGAAATTAAGTGGTCGGTTTCTCTAGAGGCAAATGTACAGGATAAACAGTAGTCGAGTGTACAATGCCTGGAAAGCGGCAGGCCCCCGGCGTTATCGAATAATGTAGAATCGACAGTGGCAGTCAATTGACCATCGGCGTTATGATACGTATGTATAAGGTGATGGTAAAATTTCACTTCTGAATAGTATATTGAATTGCAGAGGAAATTCGTTCTATAGATCCTTAGTCCTTGTCTTGATCTAGAGATTATGCAACTATTTCAAATAATTTACTTTAAAAAAGAAGTAAATATATTAGAAGAAAGTTTTTTTAGATACAAAGTGAATCATAAAAATATATTCACCGATACAATCATACAGAACCTAGTCGAGAACATTACCGAGACTGTGAAATATTATTATAAAAAAATTCAGCGATATCTCATGCTAGTCATGTTAAAAAAATTGTTTACTTGAGTAGACTAGTGACGTGCTATTTTCGATTTAATGAATTGCTCATCCGAACTAAGTATTTTTATCTTATTTCTCATAAGGTATTTTATCGAAAAAACGAACTTTAGTATACGTTAGTGCAGTTTGAACCCTTTGACTGACTTAATAACATAATCACTAATGAACTTAGCAAAGAAAGCTTTTAAAAATTTCTTAATTATCTAGAAAATTCACACAAAGTTTGCACTATTTTCTAGCTGTAAAGTACGCTGCTAGGAGATCTGATAGCGAAGTTTAAAGTTATATAATCGGGATCTAAATGTGTTGGTTTTATGTTGCCTTTCACGTACACTATAAATGTGGATGAAAAGCAAATATTTCGAATATCAACACCGCGCAATACGCCTTGAATCTCAAATCATGAATGGTGGAGATTACTAATATGTTTCGTTTACTTGGCAGGAATAAATATCAGAAAAATATTGGCGCACTAGTTTAATGTAGAATGAAGGTGAAGAATACCAAGTTATTTGTATTTTTCGTGAAATTAAATGTATTGTGTAAAATATAACATATATGAGTGGGAGACCGTAGGACTGTGAAGAAAAGGGCTCAAGTTCGATCCTACGGCACACACCTCTTTTAATAAATCGTTAAGGTTGGATTGGTCGAAGATATTATGTGTGTATTTATCATATAAATTATCGCTCATTAACGGTGAAGTAAAACATCGTGAGGCAACCTGCATTTTTTTTTTATTATTCCACTGAGGTGGCAAACAAGCATACGGCCCGCCTGATGGTAAGCAGTTACCGTAACCTATGGACACTTGCAACGCCAGGGGCATCACGTGCGTTGCCGACCCTTCAAAAACCTATTTGCGATCTTTTTAAAGAACCTCATGCTGTAGTCTCTAGGAAAAACCTGCATGCCTGAAAGTGCCAAAAAATACTCAAGGGCGTGTAAAATCTACCAATTATAATTTGAATTGTGATGACTGTTCAAATCTGTTTTAAGTTTTTAAAACAATACCACCTTTAAATCAATGAAAATAACCTTCGTATATCTTTGCAACAATAAACGTCTGATTTATCAATGACAGAAAAGGCCCACATTTGGTCATTAAAATTAATATAATGTTCATAATACTCAGAAGTCTTTTTCAAACATTCATGTATGCGAATTGACCAACATTTCAAATGAAATCATAACGTCCGTTAGGTTTTAAGCGTGTAATGTAAGCCACATTTGACTGTCATTATGCAGCCAATACTACCAGGCTGTTATGTCTTCACAACGGCTAGTAAGGCCTGTATCGTTCCAGATTCACAATTGAATTCCAATATTGGCAATGCTACAGCAAGCAAAGGGGCTTAAAGCAGCTTATACGTACTTATTGATTTTCATTCGAGCGAGTCGATATCGAGGAATAAAGTTCTATTAAAAATAGAGTATTAAGTTGTTGAAATCGGGCAAAAAAGCGTATGATATTAAAAATAAATTGAAATGAAAATTGAATCGAGAATTTGATCTCATCGGCACTATCGATTGTAAAGGTAGATAAACAATAGTTATGATAATTGTAGGACGGTTTTGATTTCGTATTAAAATACTTAAAATGACTTAAGTTTTAGAGTCTTACAGATATACCACCACTTCTTTGTTGATAATAATTTCATGTATTAATGACTAGCTTTTGTGCGATTGCGATCATGAACCATCTCTATTCTAATTTTAAAAATCAGTACAAAAAAAAAGAAAAAGTATATTATTATTATACTTTTTCTTTTTTTGTTTGTACTGATTAGACTCCGAAACTATAAGATGATCTTGAAAATTCTAATAATAAATATATATAATGTTATATTATAACATTATAAATATTTATATAATATTAATTGATGTATTCGATATAATAATATGCTCCCTGAAGCACGAAAGTAGGTATACATTAATTTGGTCGATAGTATAATAGACTCCAAACAAACTCCTTGCAGTGTAATGGGTTCATGTTTAATGGAAAACCGTTGTTATAAAATATGACCTGTAAAGTACCCCAATTCATTTTCGTCTAAGTATTTTCAAAATGTTCCCTTTTAAATAACACAAAGACTATGAAAGGCTTTGTTTTGGTTGCCGTTACCGCCGCTGGCTAACCTGTTCATGTCGGTTTTGATAATAAGTTAGGAAAAGGAAATTTTACATAAAATAACGTTTTGTTGTGAGACCTCTATTGATAACAGCATTTTTAAAAAACTTAACGAGTTAAAATTCAAACAGATTATGTACTGTTATTAAAATACAAATATTTTTCAATTTTACATTCCTGGATGTTTTATTTTTGTTGTTTTTTTTTACATTGTTTACGTCATGAATCAACTTTAGCCTCAAATAATTATAATGTGCAAGACTGGCTGCGACTCAGGCGCGACGTATCGCACTCTCGTGATAATGCCTAGACGTATAGGCGAAACCGCGGTCGACTAAATAGACCAACATTACGTAACACCCGTATTTCATAATTTGAATAATAATAATATGATTGAGCAACATGCGGCAAAATAGTAACTGTGCAGTATAAAAAAAATATCAATAAAATTGAGATTAAAAAGCTTTTGAAATAATGTAAGTAATAAGCAAGGTGTAACTAAAAACGATAATAATTTACTACGTTTTTTTTAAGCTTGCGCATTGCCTCTTTGGTCTAGTGGTTAGCGTATACGGCCTCTCACCGTAGGTCTTGGGATCAATTCTCTGGTTGGGCAAAAGGCTTACATAGGATCTGAAAATATTTTTCTGTCGCGGGGTATTATCTGTGTCGCGGGGGTGTTCACAAACACAGACTCAACTCAGTTCAAAACACAGTTCATATACACAGAGCACACCCAGAGTCAGAACAAATCTTTGCGAATCACACAAAGATTTGATCCATGTGGGGATCGAACCCACAACACCAGCGCAGTTGAAAGCGGCGAGGCGACCGCTTTAACCACTACGCCAACCGTGCACTCAACACATACATCTCTGCCACACGTTTCTGTGTAATATAGGCGTAATCTTATGTATGTAATAAATTGTAGTATTTTTTACCATCATTTTTGAGTTTATCGCGGATAAACAGATAAACGCGGCGAGGGACTTTGCTTTATAATATTTAAGGACTATTTATTCTTATGTCTATAGCGATTACTACGGTCATCAGATAGCAACAGTAATTGCTGGGACCACAAAGCCACATTTGCCGTAAATGCTGGAACTGAGGCCACAAACAGTAACTTGTAGTACAACACAGCTCAGATTGCTTGCCTTTGCTGTTGCAAGCCATAATTGCTCGTTACACGTACACATATACAGCACATCCTAGGGAAGGAATATGATGTTACTAGCACAAAATAGATACAGAAGATGAGCTTAGCAGACGCTAGAAGGCTTGGGATCGATTGCCGGGTTAGGCAGAGGGCTGTTGATTCTTACACCAGAAAATACTAAAATTTCGGGTGTAATATTAAACACCTATTCCATACCCTTTTGGGCAACGGGATATATAAAGACGTATGTGATGATTTTTTTTTTTAGAGTAAATGCAATATGGCCGTGATGTTTTGTATGTTGTTAATTGTCATTTCTTAAAACTATGTTTTTGTTCATCGCAAACCTACAAACGCGGCCAGAGAGTTTTATAACATTAACGGACAATAATTTATTGTCTATGGCGATTACTACAATCAGTCGCTACCTACAGTAATTGCTGGGATCACAAAGTCGCATTTGCCGTAAATGCTGGAACTAAGCCTCAAACAGTAGCCCGTAGTACCACACAGCTGCGATAAGGTCAGGTTGCCTTTGCTGTTGCAAGCCATAATTGCTCGTTACACGTACAGCACATCCTAGGAAAGGAATATGATGCTACTAGCACAAAATAGATACAGAAGATGAGCTTATCAGACGCTAAAAGGCTCAGGATGGATTGCCAGGTTGAGCAAAAGTGCTATCGATTCTTACACAAGGTAATTCTAAAATGCAGGTGTTATATATATTATACACAACTTCTACTACTATACCCTTCTGGGTAGTGGGCAATATAGGCGTGGAGTTATGTATTTTATGAATTGACATTTTTTTTAAAAAAACTTTGGCTTATCGCGAACGGACAGGTTGCTTGCCTTTGCTGTTGCAGCACATCCTGAGGAAGATGATACCACGTTAGTAAAGTCTTCGTAGCAGCGCGGAGTCTAATATACTCGGTTGATAGCTATACATAACAGGTGAAATGTAAGTTTTATACACCTCTGCCACACTTTTCTGGGTATTATAGGCGTCATGTTATATGTTACATATTGTTTGTTAGCATCACAAAACCATAAAAGCATACGGTTTCCAAAAATGGATTGCAAACTAACGTTATCACGGAACGATTTACAAAATCAACGTATAGATCTGCCGAGAGCGCCAATAGTGCAGTATAAAACTCGTTTCCGATACGATTGTGATAAGGACGCGTGTAAGCGAGTGTTCGATGGTGATAGGGGCTTTCACTTATCCACGTGGAGATAGCGCCGAAGGCAAACGCCTCAAATCTCGGAATATACAAGGAGTAAAGTGTTGGGATCGACAGCTTTAATATATGCTGATGTTATGTGTGTTGAAAATAGCTTTTAGTCGTCATTCTTCTTACACGTATTGTAAAATGTTAATTACAGCCTTATGGCTCATTACGACCGTATTTTTTTAATCAGACCAGATCATAGTAGAGCCTACAGCCGTACACTTAAAGGGTAGATTTCAGAGCGCCTCGTTTTCATACTTACTTAATATGAGTTTAACTTTGAAATTATTAAGTTTTTTTATAAACTATTACGGTGCCACGCAGCGAGGAAATATAAAACAGTTTATTCCTATTAAAGTATCCTGCGTGACCAAATAACAGTAGAGCGACGCGCCGCGAACGCGATCAGTTAGTTTGATATTATCGAGCTAACAAATCGCAATTCGGGATTGGCATACTTTAATTTTGCATTAAACGTTAGGTATTTTCTTTTTTATGATAATAATCATTTGCTATTTAATTAAGGTAAGCATTATTTAATAAAATACTTTTCTTATTTAAAATAAACATTTTATTTTTGCAGTAATTTCAGAAGAAAGAAATCCAAAAACAGATATTTTACAATGTTTTCTATTTACATTAAAATAGCACTATTATAGTTAGGTGCTCCATTGGGGACATTGCATATTTCTATTTGCAATATCTTCACGTTACGAGGTACTCGCTACCATCAAAAGTTAAACACAATATCTTGCTTCCATATTAATATCTATGTTTAGTATGTATAGAGATTTTGCTTGGGCACAAAGTCCCATTACTGGAGCTCCAAATTGAAATGCATTGTACGCTCTTAGGAGAATATTCAAGATTGTTACAAACAAGACAATTTGTTGAATAATCTTGGACAATTTTGCGATCGGAAGAAAGCACCATGTATTACCAAGAACAGTGATTTGAGAAACAAATAAGGGTTCTGTGATAAGACTCTCAGTTTACATTCAAGTGTTTTCATTGTTGAAGAACAAAGGGCTCGGCGTTGTTTGAAACCTGTTTTGTGTAAAATGGCTAACATCACGAACTAAGAGAGTTTATCCAAGAACAAAGTGACTATAGCCGTGGTAGGCTCGCTTGTCAAACAATTTGGTAAATAATTGCAATAACGCGAGCGATGAACTTGCTGCGTTTACGACTATCGCGCCGTATTTCATCAGGCTTAATGATGGCACCGAATTTTACAAATATTTTCTCTTCTCTTAATTTGGCCCGAGGATTCCGAGTACATTTGGCAACGTCGCGGATTCAACCTCTCGGTGCTAGTTGAAAATGCAGCGAAATACGACATGAGTATTTTTTTACATCCCAATTTTACATTTATAATTCAACCAGTCTTCGAGTTAGCCCAGTTTCGCGTGAGAATGCTGCTCTTGTATATTTTGAGGGAACATCTTATATGGCTTACCAGCTTACTGGAATAACTTTTTAATATAATTTTGTATAGAAGCCGGCTTTCTGCGATATAACAGCATTCCGCGTCCCACTAGACGTACGGCAAAGGGCGTCTCGTAGCGGAATATTGCGTCCTACGGCAAACTCATAAGCTTTACGATATCCACTTACTTAGATTTTATTACGAATCTTAAGCGACGCCAGATGCAATAACGTGAACAAGTACGAGAAGTGGTATATCTACTTATTACATACAGGTGATTCTAAAAAAAGAGAGATTGAGTGGGAATAGAGTTATAAAGATTTCAAGCAAGAAATAAATTATGAACCGTAATCTCTCTTTAATATGTTACAAGGCTTTGAGAAAAAAAAAAAAAAACATTTTGTGATTTATTTTAAGGCACACATTGTTGTGAAACAAAAAATCTTTACTTGGCACAAGAAAGTATTAGTATAATTCCCTCTATACTTCCATGTTTACCTACCGTCCATTGTATGAAATCCAACAAGGGATTAATAGGTACTCGTAGTTTGTTTTTTTAAGCTTTTGACACAACTGTAGCAACCAGTATAATAAATAATTGGCTTTATTTTTATTATATTATATTTCAAAAAATATGTTATGTACAAATGTAAAAATAAATGTACTCTATAGTTTGAGTCATGGCTGACGTCATTTTATAAAGCCTGATTTTTATTAATTACGCTTTTCCTGATTTTTTTCTTGTTGACAATTATTGTTTGTGGATGTCAAAAGCATATGGGTGCGTTCCATTTTAATTTAACAATATTTTTGTCATTTGTATTTGTTAATTTGTAATTGTTATTTAGTTGTTTCACTATAAATGTATTTATTTATTTTTATTGCTTGTGGCACAAAATTGAAACATGTACATGTAATTATTGCTTTTATTATTTTTTATTTTATTTTTTTTGTTTTGTCACACTATTTCTTACTCATTTACTGGGCGCATCAGAATATCAGCGCTGCGGTGCTTTTAGCGCTGCAGTATTATGCTGAGATGCGTTCCATTTCTGGCATTATTAATAGTATTATTTAGTTAAGTAGTATTTTAAATTATTTAGTTTTAGATGTAAGTAATATAATGTATTCTATTTTTATTATGCCAGAATAAATGATTTTTCTTTCTTTCTTTCTTTCTAATTAGATTTTTGAAGTACTAGCCTTCCGCTTTTAGCGTTACTCGTTAAAAGTTACAATGTTAAAGAATAAAAATTAACCAAAAGGTATGCTAAGGTAAAAGCAAAACCCACTGAATTTCTTACACTCAACCCTTTAACCTATTATTACTCTTGGTAAGTCAGCTCCTTGT
Source organism: Hypena proboscidalis (assembly GCA_905147285.1). NCBI lineage: Eukaryota > Metazoa > Arthropoda > Insecta > Lepidoptera > Erebidae > Hypena > Hypena proboscidalis. The sequence continues at coordinate 9,793,575 of LR990132.1, forward strand.
AAAAAAATAGCAATTAAATAAACATAATTATTGAGAATACGGGATCGATACGGATACGAATCTATTACGTAAATTTATCAACTGGGCAATTAATCGCGTTTCGTCGCCGTCGCACTGTTATACCCTGCCTATGTTAGGAGACGAGCTGATCACCATCACAAAGTATGCTGTGTCATCATTACATACATATTATAAATATGACAGATGGCATGGGACTTCAGTCTCGTCTCAATCTCGGTACGGATCGGTACCTTTTCTAACTCTAAAAATCCTAAATCATAGTGTTCCTATTTCTGTAATTAATCTTAGTTCAGTTAAATAAATAGTGTTTAGTAAATAAAGTGTTTTTTTAAAAACACCTCTCGAGGATCCCATATAACATTGGTGGCAGCGGTGGGATTACGAAAATATAATCCCAAATACGTGTCCGAACTACAGTGCGGAATCCTATTGAAAGTGACATACTATTTCGAAAACTTCAGTGCTTAAATAAATGCGGAATCCTATTGAAAGTGACATACTATTTCGAAACTTCAGTGCTTAAATAAAGTGCGTATTAAAAGTGCGAAGCTGTGTTTACCGCAATTTTTGCTACTCTTACTACAAAAGTAACACGGAAGGTCCGTGTTTGTGGAAGACATCCTGGCCACTGGTTAAGTGGTTGTATTCATCATGATCCTGATCCTGATAACGATATTCCTGTGAGTGAACTGAAATTTTCGCTGAAAACTAATTTCGAACTCAGAGCAAACATTACCTGTATTGTTCTTACTGTCTATTTTTTTTTGTGAACTTATTGTGTTTTACTTATATCCTGTGTATTATTTTATTTCTGTAATGATAAGTGTGTCTTACTAACTAGATATTAGCGCTTTGTTTATTTTATCCATCCGGACTGCGCGGCTGATAAGCTCGCAGCCTCTCGTTATCGGACAAGCTTTTAGCATAGCGACGGCTTCTTTAATTCTATTCGTGTTAAGTTTTCTATTTTTATTTTTTCACAATGACTGGCAGAGAAGAAGCAAAAGCCGAAAGGGCCGAAAGGGCCGACAAGGCCGAAAAGGCTGAAAGAATGGTTAAATCAACCAGTTCTCCTCAAATTGCCATACCGGTTTTGGAAACGCTTGAAAAAATAGATTTAAGTGTACTTCTGAAATTTATTAAACCCTTTGATGGATCAAGGGAAAAACTAAACCCTTTTATATCCAATTGCCAGAGTGCTTATAATTTAGCTACTAAGCACCAAAAACCTATACTATTTAAGTATATGCTAAGCGAATTAACAGGTAAAGCTGAAAGCTCATGTAATATTAAAGATTTTGATAATTTTGAACAGTTTGTCGAATTTCTAAAACAACAATTTGGTGAGCGTAAGCACTACACTCACCTGCTGTCTGAATTACAGGACAGCAAACAAGGTCCAACAGAGACCGTAAATCAATATGCCCTTAGGGTTGAAACTATTCTATCTCAATTGCTGACGGAAACAAAAATGTCTGTTAAAAAGAAAAGTGAAATTGCTGGTCGCGTAGCAGCAATGGAGGACCTAGCCCTTCATACATTTACCATAGGCCTCCTACCACGATTGTCACAAGTAGTGCGCTGTCGTGACCCTGACTCCTTAAACGCCGCTGTTAGCTTTGCAGTAGCGGAAGAAAAGATATTAGCAGCCAGCTATAAAAAATCAAGTTTCAACGGGCCGGACAAACCAAAATTCGTATCGCGACAAAATCAACCTCAGTCACAACCAAATCGTTATTCAAATGCTCAAAGTTCGCGTCCTGATACTTCTAAGAAAGTCAACACTGGTGACTTGGTTTGTCGCTATTGTAAAAACATTGGGCATACAATTGAAAATTGTCGCAAACGGCAGTACAATAATAGCCGTAATCAATCTAATCAACCTAATGCCCCTTCATCTGCTATTCGTCAAACCAACTTACCTCAAGACTCTATTCAAAATCATCCTCGTGGAACTGTTAACGTTATAGAACAGCCCCAGGACTACGGTGTTGATGAAGTTGATGATACTAGTTATTTAAACGAATAAAATTTCCCGATAGGTATCGCTCGGGAAATTACCCATACAAAATCAAAACTGATACCACAGATCTCACTGTATCCTCTGTATCCACTGTATCCTCTGAATCCACTGTATCTAAAAATCAAAGTGTTAACAAACAGGGTAATCAGCCCCAAATTCATAACACTAATTCTAATTCATCTACTACTAAATCACAGACTTACTCTCTGCACGCTCCAACTCCACTGAATCAAATAATAAATTCTAAATCTCAAAATAAATTAAGCTCTCTGAATCCTCCAAATCAAATAATAAATTCTAAATCTCAAAATAAGTCAAGCTCTCTGAATCCTGCGAATCCAGCGAAAAAACACTCTGAATCAAAATCTTACTCTCTGAATCCACCTTCCTCTGCAGCCGTTGTCTCACCTCCGCAAAACCTGAAAAAGGAAAAAGAAAATAATGTTAAAATATACCAAATCAATAATAACACAAAGAAAAGATACTCACCGTATGTCGTTATTCCAACTCCCGTCTCAGATCAGCCTCTATCTTTCTTAGTAGATACAGGCTCCTGTGTTAGCCTGTTAAAACTAGATTCCATATCCAAACTTCCCCAGTTGAGTAACGAAATTATAACACTTAAAGGAATTGACCCTGGGGACGAAGTCACACCAACGTTAGGGAGCTTCAAAATGCATATATTTCAAAATTCTCCAGTAATGCATGAATTCCATGTCGTAAAAGATATAACCCTAACTCATGATGGTATAATTGGAAACGACCTTTTAAATGAATTCTCTTGCACTATCGATTACCACAACAAAGCATTACGAGCAGGAAACGACTCGATTAACCTGCAATTTTCTGAACCTCTATATACCATAGACCCTCGCACAGAAATGGTAATCGAATGTACAGTCAGTAACCCAGAAATTCAAGAAGGCGTTATATTAGACCAGCATCTTTCTATGTTCCTTCTAATAGCAAATTGTATAGTTAAAGTCAAAGAAAACAACCGTATAAATATTACTGTTGTTAATACATCATGGAAATCTGCTATTCTATCTTCTAATTTAAATCTTAAGCTAGAACCATTAACAGTCCACTCTTGTGAATCATTGATTCATACAAATCCACCTCAAAAGGTATCATTTCGAACACAAAAGGTGCTCGACTCTCTCAGACTATCACATCTCAATGATGAGGAAAAGGACGCTCTGCTTCAACTTTGCTCTAATTATTCAGACATTTTTCATCTCCCTGATGATCAACTTACTTATACTACTGCCGTTGAACACAAAATCATAACAAACACAGACGTTCCTATACAAACAAAATCTTACAGATTTCCAGAATGTCACAAAAAGGAAGTTGAGACTCAATTGAATAAAATGCTTGAACAAAATATTGTTACACCCTCTAACTCGCCATGGTCTTCACCCATTTGGGTGGTTCCCAAAAAACTAGATTCCTCTGGACAACGCAAATGGAGAGTTGTCATCGATTATCGTAAATTGAACGATGTCACCATCGGCGAAACGTACCCAATTCCACAAGTTACCGAAATTTTAGATCAATTAGGGAAGAGCCAATATTTTTCTACATTAGACCTGGCTTCTGGATTTCATCAAATTCGTGTTTCACCAGAAGACGCATCTAAAACAGCATTCTCCGTTCCGCAAGGTCATTTTCAATTTACAAGAATGCCATTTGGACTTAAAAATGCACCGGCAACTTTTCAGAAACTAATGAATACCTGTCTTGCAGGACTCCAAGGTTCCAGGTGCTTTGTATATCTCGATGATATCGTCTCGTATTCAGTAGACTTACCTTCCCATATCCAGAACTTGACCTGTATCTTCGAAAGACTTAGGGACTATAACCTGAAACTCCAACCAGACAAATGTGAGTTCATGTGTAAAGAAGTCGCATATTTAGGTCATCTTATAAGCGATGATGGCGTAAGGCCAAACCCAGCAAAGGTCAAGGCCGTCACTGATTTCCCAATACCAAAATGTCCCAAAGATGTAAAGAGTTTCCTTGGCTTAGTTTCATACTACAGACGGTTTATCCCAGATTTTTCAAAACTTTCTAAACCATTAACGACACTTCTCAAAAAGAATGTACCTTTTATCTGGAAAAATGAACAACAGCTTGCATTCGAAACACTTCAAAACAAACTCGTCACTTCGCCAATTCTAGCTTATCCTGACTTTACAAAACCATTTGTACTCACATGCGACGCTTCTAATTTCGCTGTATCCGCCATCCTATCTCAGGGACCAATTGGTAAAGATCGCCCCATTGCTTTTGCTTCCCGTACTCTCAATAAAGCGGAATGTAACTATAGTGTTACCGAAAAGGAATGCCTTGCTATCATTTTCGGCACCAAAGCCTTTCGTCCATATCTCTATGGGCATCGATTCACAATAGTTACAGACCATAAACCACTTCAATGGCTCTTTAACTGTAAAGACCCCGGATCTCGACTCATTCGTTGGCGACTTAAGCTGGAAGAATTTGAATATGATATTACCTATAAAAAAGGCAATTTAAATTCCAACGCTGATGCATTATCTCGGTTTCCAGTTAATCCTGTTGAAGGTCAAGACTTACCTCTTAATTCTCCACCACAAAATCTTGATGATTTATTAGGAAATAATCTCCTAGATTCACCTACTCATATTCCTTTCTCCTTTGATGACGACGAATTACTAAATCCACACATTAACCCTAATACTAATGAAATTCCAATACCTATACCAAACCCTTCTGCAAATTCCAATTCTGATCCTCGTAACGCTCCAAATCCTTTACATATACAAGATGAAGAACCGGATCTTATAGATCTCGGACCTTTAGACTTAGGTAGCCCTCAAAGCACAGACCTTAACCTAGATTTTGAAAACCTCGATATTCCTTCACCCGAAACCTCTGAAACACAACCCACTACAATTTTAAACGACGATGACTATTCAAAATTCCTTAAATCTACAAGTAACAAAGAAATAACTACCGACACAGTACTAAGAGAACACAATGAAAATTTGTTAAAATCGCCTTATAAAATTATAATAATACCAACATCAATAGACTTAGACGAGTCCAACCCGTATATCCTCGAAATCCTGCAAAATAACCCCGATAAAGAAAATATTCTAAATGCCGAAAAGGAACTATATGCATCACTCAAAACCAAATATGAAGACAAGGATATTTATTTACTCTTTGTCAAAGTTCACCATTTCGATGAATCTTCCTACCCCGCTATATACAACAGCCTGAAACAAGTTAGGAACCTGATTTTACAATCAGACCAAACAGCTCATATTGCCATATCCGATTTCAAAAATCCTTTTGACCAACATTCATATGCAAAAATCTACAATATCCTTACTTATATTTATCATAATACAAAAATATGTATTCATGTCTATCTTAATAAAACCATTTATCCAACCCTAAGTGAAAGACCCAAAATCTTGCGAGACAATCACGATATCCCCGTAGCTGGACATTTAGGCTCAACACGTATGTACAATAGGATTAGAGAACAATTCTTTTGGAAAGGAATGAGAGGAGATATAGAAGATTACGTGAAGAAATGTAAAATGTGTCAGGAAAACAAAGCCTTAAGGAAGCTAAACAGAGCTCCAATGGAAATTACTACAACTTCTACATCCCCATTTCAAAGAATATCATTAGATATAGTTGGGCCACTCCCTGAATCTCGTACCTCTAAATTAAAATACATAATGACTATTCAAGATGATCTTACTAAATACTCCGTAGCCTACCCAATTCACAGCACAACAGCTGAAGAAACAGCAGATTGTCTAATACATTTCATTTCCCTTTTTGGAATACCTAAATCCATTCTGACTGATCAAGGAGCTAACTTCACTTCAGACCTTTTTAAAACAACTTGTAACTTCTTAAAAATCAAACAATTATGGGCCTCACCGTATCACCCCCAAACCCAAGGCGCTCTCGAACGTAGCCATTCTACATTAAAAGAGTATTTAAAATCCTTTGTAAACGAGCATCAAGATAACTGGCCAACCTATGTATATACTGCTATACTCACATATAACACTACAATACATACTACTACAAAATTTAGTCCATATGAACTATTATTTGGTCATAAACCTTTCATACCAAGTTCGGTGTATGAAAGTGGAACTACTACAACTTATAATGACTATATTCGAATGTTACAACATAAATTCAAATACTCGAGAGAAAAAGCTCTGGAAAACATTTTGAAATCTAAAGAGACTTCCAAAACATATTACGACTCCCGTACTAGAATACCACCACAATATAAGGTCGGTGACTTTGTTTATCTTAAGAATCACTTAAGACTCAGAAAAGCCTTATCACCTATTTGGAAAGGTCCTTACAAAATAATAAAAGTAAATGATAGTAATACAGTCACACTTCTTATCAACAGGCGTCATGTAACACATCACTTCGATGAAATCAAACCTGCGGATGTGTCTCAAGCGCCTGCCTCTAGGAATAATGAACCAAACATGTAATATTTATTTATTTTATCTTTTTATTTCAGCGCTTCAACGAATGCGCAACCTGATTTTATCAAGCCATACCCTTCTAACTCTGGAATCTTCTTCGAAAGTCTAGGCAAACTTAAGATTATAAATGGAAACTTAAATGTAATTAGCTATGTAGACATTGCCTACATAAATCCTCATATAACTAACCTAAATGAGATTATAAGTTCAGTGAGATTTGTGTGCCAGAAAACTAATAACTCCAAATGTTTAAATATATTATCACCTCTAACAGTACGTTTCAAAGACATCCAGAGAGAATACGATTCTTTCTCTCATTTAACCTCCAAACGAAGTAAACGATCAGCCTGGTTTGGTGGCTTAGGTACTATATTTAAACACATTTTTGGTACCCTTGACGAAGATGACGCGATAAAGTACGACTCCGCGATAGAAATTGTGCAACAAGACCAAAAGAAAATAGCTGAATTAATGAAACAGAATATTTTAGTTACCGCAAACAAATTAGAATCATTTAAAGAAACTATTAATAAATTAAAAAATAATGAAGCATTTCTCAGCACCACTTTAAATTCAATTTTTAACCAAATAGCAAATTTCACGGATATGTTTAATACTTTAAACAATGAAAATGAAGTCTACTCCATACTAACCAACCTCGAAAGTAACTTACTTACTTTATCTTTCCAGTTAGAAGACTTGACTAACGCGATAATATTAAGTAGTCAAAACATTCTGCATCCGAATATTCTGACGCCCACTCAGCTATACAAAGACCTTGTCGATAACGATAGGCACCTACCTAGGGACACGAGTATCCCGATAGTTTTAAGTTTAGATAATATTCATTTAATTATAAGTATGTCTAATGTTGTATGTTACTATTTTAATAATAGGCTGATGTTTGTATTGCAGATACCATTAGTAACAAATGACGATTTTAATCTTTACCATAGCCTTGCTTTACCTACTCCTCATGGAATAGATTACCCAAATACTTTTAGTCTTATTATACCTTCCAATCCATATATTGGCATGTCTAGAGATAAGTCAAATTACTGTGTATTAAATAAACTAGATAAGTGTAAAATTGTAAGCTCTGAGTTCTATCTTTGCGAAATTTCTACCGTATTACTGACAAACAGTAATCCAACGTGTGAGAGCGAATTATTAACAAAGACAACAAGCTCTATTCCGGTGCAGTGTGAAACTAAATTAATATCTGGTGAATTAGACATTTGGAAACCAATAACAAACAATCAATGGATTTTCATCCAATCCCGACCGAATAAAATCTCTATTGAGTGCGACACATCGGAACTGCGTGAGATAATAGTGAACGGTACCGGAGTGCTACATATACCTTATCAGTGCATAGTGTATACAAAAACCGCGAGACTCATAGCATCAAACAAGGCCGTTAATATAAGTACACCTATTCCTAATTTAGATTTTAAAATTATAGATGATATATGCTGTAAGTTAGATAATAAAACTAATGAGGTAAACAATTATAAGATATTACCAATAAAATTACAGAGTATTAATCTTGACGATTTGAACGCTAACAACTACAACACAATGTTTTCGGACCTAGATAACATCATAGATGAAAAACCTGTACTTACTTATAAGCTTCATTACTTTGTATTTTCCACATTTATTTCAATAATTTTAATTTCTTTTGTATTGTTTAAATTAATTAAGTTAATGTTAAAATATAGAAATAGATTAAATATATCTATACCGGAACCAAGCCGTACCGATCAAAGTGAAAATTCTGAGAGTGAAAACTCTCCGATTCCATTGCCTCGTCTTAGAGAAATAGTTTAAGCAATTTGCCCCTGAACTTCGATTTTCTCGCGAAGTTCAGTCTTTTTCGGGGGGCTGTTATACCCTGCCTATGTTAGGAGACGAGCTGATCACCATCACAAAGTATGCTGTGTCATCATTACATACATATTATAAATATGACAGATGGCATGGGACTTCAGTCTCGTCTCAATCTCGGTACGGATCGGTACCTTTTCTAACTCTAAAAATCCTAAATCATAGTGTTCCTATTTCTGTAATTAATCTTAGTTCAGTTAAATAAATAGTGTTTAGTAAATAAAGTGTTTTTTTAAAAACACCTCTCGAGGATCCCATATAACAGCACGACGTCTCGCAATAATGTCTTCACCTCAAGTTGTTTTTAATAATAATAATAGAATAAACATGAAAAATACATAAAATTCTGATTTTATATGGCCATAATTCTATTAAATACTAGCTTTGTAAATTTGATGCACTACTTTATTTTGTATAGCTGACCTATCTTATGTATGCGTACCTATTCAATTTGAATTGGAATCTATAATATCCTCCATATAAAAATGAATACTTTTTTTTAAAAAAAAAATTTTCCGTAAGATCCTTGTACAGAGTAATAGAAAACTACAAAAAAAAAATCAACCAAATCGGTCAAGCCGTTTTCATGCTATATCGTGACAACGAAAAACGGGTTTCATTTTTATATAATATATAGATTACTTCAAGTTAGGGCCTGCATAAAAAAAATAAAACAACCAGTATTCTATGTAGGTATGCTTACCGTATATGCAAAACGTTGCTCATTATATTTTCTTATCTTCTTTCAAAACAAAAATAACAAAGATAAGCTTCAAATTGCAAGAATCTTTCAAGAATTTGCGTAAATAATAATAAAATTTTAAATAAAATATACTAAGGTCAGACAAAGAATGATATACCTTAACATTTTAAACACTGCTTTTACTCAGACATTGACATAAAACAATAGGACCGCCCCTTTTTAATTCTATCCATCCCTTTCATAACGAAATCTCCGATTTTGTTTTCCAACGAGGGACCTCAAAAAGGATTTACGCGGAATCCCGTAAGTTAAAACATTTATTCCAAATTTGATCCACTTACCGAAGTACAGACCCATAGTTTATCCTTTGTCAATATGTAAATACCTTTACCTAAACTTAAAACAAAACGTAAGGCAAGTTCACTCTTTATTTCTTTTCAATACATAAAAATATTTTTGTTTTTAAATTGTCTATGCCGCGCATTTGAAAAAGGTTGAACATTTATGAAATTATATTTGATTAGCGCATTATTTAAAGATATGACCATAGAGTACATAAAAAAAGCAGGAGAGAATGTCACCTATAAAATGATGGAAGCACCAAAATGGCGGCGGTCTGTTTATGTGTGCGTGTGTTAGGGGTTACCAGCCATGAGAAATATTACCCACATTTTTACAATAATTTAAATAAATATTTTAGAGGTTTAGTTCTTATATTTTTTTATTTGCTGCTTTTTACCATCAAACATGATATAGGTAGTTTTATACTACTGTGGCCAAAAACCAAACAATATAAAACAACTTTATGTTTGAATTTCGAAACAAAGTTGATTTTATATTTCTAGCAGTCGATGCGGGCCTGCAGGTGAAAGCATCTTTACCATCTAAGAATCAGGAAGCGCCGTATGAGTCGTAATTTTAAAATATTTTCCAAAAACTGGGTAGCTGCACTAAAGCATCTTCGCTGCCTTGCGTCAGGAGTGCCCAAAGCAACGAATTTTGTACATAATATATTATGTAAGTTCCTTCCTGATTCTTAGATGGTAAAGATGCTTTAGTGATATACAGGGTGTCCCAGTTTAGGACCTGGAGCCGAAATCGGATAGTAGGATAAGTTATGGCAGTTAGCAAAAAAATTAAAAACAATTCAAAATCAAAAATTCTTTATTACATACCTAAACTATCAGAAAGTGCTTGAAAACGTCAACAAAATGTACAAACCAAATAAAATATCTAAGTTAAAATAAACAAACAATTGCGGAGCTTATATTCACTTACATGCGATTTTTCAATATTTAAAGAAATATTGGCAATTAAAATAATCGAGAAAATTTACACCCTGTGACGGACTTCCCGCTTCATTTCACCTAAATTCTTTTATCGTTTCGTTTTAACATGGCTGCCACGAAATCTCAAACTCGTATTCTCTTGATTTGAAGGTCAACATTCGTATTCGCAAATGTGAGAAATCATACGATTTGTTACATCACATCGTACATGTGTTTTACACAATAATCAACGAAATATTCATTTTTATTACAGTTTTTTTGACTATTTCAAAAATAAAAATCTTTATTGACCACTAGTATCCTTAACTTGTGAATCCCCTAACGCCTGCACAAGTAATAACTGGGTTGCAGGAGATAGCGTCTTCCCCGTACAGCAGACACTATTACATTTAATGTTATGAATAGGACAATTTAAATCAAATTTTACAAAAAAAAATCTTCGTAAAATTGTTTTTTTATAAATTAACTTCTTTTGTAATTATTACTAACATTTATTTTTAATTTTATTGTGCAAATGTTCAAGCAATAATTGCTTTAACATTAGCACAGTAAAATTTATTGTGTCGTTCCATTTTTTTACAATAAATAATAATGATCAGTGGTGTGCTTTTCAATTACTTACAATCTCTTATGCTGATTTAATTTTACCAACTGTTATAATTTCTGCAGTTTCTAATTATTTCTACCCAAAAATATTTCCATGCGTCGTTTGCCGCAGGAAATCTATAAAACATAGAATAATAATTTATACTAAATGTATTATACTACTAAAAAATATTTACCCAAATTCAGGGTAAATGAAAATATTTATTGACTGTCAACACTGATAGTTTTGGTATAATTTTTTACGAAAACAATATAATTTCGGCAATAAGCTGAATATATTACTTGCTTACCTATGAAAAGTGATCCCCTGGTTTTTTTTTATCGAGGCGCTATGGTTTCGGCAGCTTTTCACAACACAAGACGGCATTTTTAATTATTTTACTTGAACATCCGAGCAACAGCACAGTCCAAAGCGTAATGGCGGGCGATTGACTTACTATTGTGTCAATGTGTGTGTTCTGTGTGTACGTGTGACTTACTATGGGTGCTTCAGTAAGTGTTTCAAGAGACGGAGTCCTGCCTTTTTTTATGTAGTCAATGGATATGACTAAATTAGTTTTTTACCTATTATGCTAATCATACCGTGGCAAAAAAAGACGTTTGTCAAGTGAAATACCTTTCTCATGAATCGTGATAGCAAGACAGTTGAAATTTTCACAGATGAATAGTGATAACTAACTATTGCCGCTGTAACAAAAAAATAAAAAAAAATAGGAGAGGGGGTCACATACAACACACGTTAATTTTTTTGCTTGTTTCAGCTCGATATTGATATCGGCAACATGCATTCGCGTACAATATTCACAAAATATAAAGTAATATATTAACTTTAAAAATAATTAATTCAATGAAAATAAAATGAATAATTAAGGAGGCTCGCATAGAACTGACTTGATTTTTGTTTTTTTCTATAGATAATGGTACGAAACCCTTAATACGCGAGTCCAACTCGTATTTGGCTGGTTTATAAATCCCATAAAGAGAACTAATTTATCCGTACTCTTTCCCCTCATAAATATTCGTTTAAATTCAAATAGCAACTCACTAGTAATCATGTAAATTAAATTAAAAAGTGCTCGTGGCATTGGGTCGAGTAGGCGGTGGAATCCACGCCGGTGCAACTAATTTGCTAGAGCATTTAAAGTACTTCACTGAAAATACTTAAAGTATTTATAGTAACAGTTAATGTCCCACTTTTAATTTATACCCTAATGGCCAGAGTATACTGTGGTGCATATTTGTGGGTCCTTTTAATCTGTTTAAAATACATTTTTATTTTTATAGTTAGAGTTCCTTCACGGCTTTTTACTGTACTATAATCACTTACCTCGAGATGTCCGTAAATTACCAACACATAAATTTAGAAAACAATTATTTAGATTAAAATGATACATTTTTTTATGCTGTGAATTAGTAGCTATAAAATATAATATTGTGTTTAAGTGTGTAAATAATAAATAGCAATTTGTTTTTTTCATTGTAGTCTGTATATTGTGTATGTTTAGATGTTTAATTATTATTCTTAGTTCACAAGTTTATTTTATAATTGTATGCCATATTAGTAAGATAGCAAACGTGCATTGCCAAACGTTACCCTAACACCTGTGAAAATCTCATTTTAACAAATAAATAATTTGAATTTGAATTTGTAATTTGAAAATAGTCAACTAATGAATTGCGTTTCTTTTAACGTAATAATACTGCTACACTATATGGGTGAAAGGAAAACAACTTATTATTAAGTTAAGATGCTTTCACTAGATGTCGCTATAAGTATGTTTTGTGTAAATGTTATTTTACCCACTTTGAAAACATGCGTGAAAATAATGTTTAAAAAAACATTATTTCTGTAATGTTTTCAGTCAGATTATAAAATTTTAAGCTGCGACATTCTGTACACCGGGCAGCCGCTTTTAATGAATAATGAATGAAAGGCTGCCCGCTGTGCAGAAGGTCACATGTTCAAATCCTGCTGGTCCCATATTATTTTCAACTGTTTCTTAGTTTAATTTGCTGAGCATAACTGAGTGCTATAATAAATAATCAAAAAGTAGTCCATCGTTATTTATTTTCTTTACTCTTTCTTTGATTCACATGTTATCTTAAAAAGGTATTTGGGTACAATTGCAACTTGTGATTGTGCCAGGCTCATGGGACCTAAAATTAATAGGTCAAATCTTGATGCTATAGAACCCTTCCACGCCGTTCTGGTTAATATAGGGGTGATTTTATGTAATGAATGTCATACAAAAAATCTCATATCTGCTGATAGGCAAGCAGATGGTCGAATAGACGGCTGGATTTGCTTGCTTTCTACTAGTATTCTGTAAAAGAGTCCTTTTTAGTTTGTGAGGTAAACAATAATAATAATTAAAATCTAAATTTAAATATTGTTTTATCTTGTCGGTAGATTCACGTATCATATTGTTAACGCAATATCATATTGTAGTTATTATAATCTACTAAGCAATCAGCGCCAATCAAATCAACTAAATGATAGGCTTCCCACGATCTATTTTCAAAGGTTCATGATACAATATTGGTATCACCGTTATTTAATATTCATGGAATAATGTGCCTTACCGAAGCTATATTTATAAAGTTGATTACCTTAAAAAATTGTCTATGAATTTTAAGTTTTCATTTACATATTAATGTGTTGAAAAATCAGCTTGCAAACTTCTTTCATTATTTTCTTCACAGACCGGAATATTGGCAAATTTATATTTAAATATTAGTTATATAACAGCCTTGATGGTATAGTGGTTAGCGTATGTGCCTCTCACCGCAAAGTGTTATTTGTGATATTTCTGTCAGGCAAGCGGCACGGAGTTGGAATTGTGCCCGGTAGATGGCGATAGGCTCACCCTCTATCCCATGGGACCTAAAACATAACAGGTGAATTTAAAGTTGTACACCTCTGCCACACCCTTCTGGGTAATATAGGCGTGATGTTATGTTATGTTATGTAGTTGTCCTGCGTCAAAGTGAAAGTTTACTATGTTATCAAATTGGCAAGGTAAACGATAATTAAAATTGATTTTATTAGAATCAGCATTGCCATTCAACGTGGCAATGCCGTCAGCCTTCTGAACACGTTCCCTGCAGTCGAGGTCGATGCGGAAGAATTCTATGACACCTTACCAGTAAAGTTGTAAATAGGTATTTGTTATTTTTTATTTACCTCTATAAAATTACGTTTATTTTTCATATATTGTATGGTATAATTATATTTCATACAATAGGTGTTATATTACAACAATAAAAAACAATAAACAAAAAAATATTATAATTATAATTATTTCTGATTAGTCCATCCGTATATTCCTCAAAAGAACGACACCTGACATACATTATAGCTTCTGTTACTTGTAGTTTAATGTTAGTACACACTATGTTTTAAACACTGATGTACTCAACTCCTTGAGGTGAGCGTTAATAGCTGCAACACAGTTTATTTCTAACTATCGTAGCTATTACCGTAACCATTAAATATGTTAAAAATGTATTTTGGTTCCAATAAACATTATTATTATTATTATTTAAATATGGTAAAAAAAACACTTTTAAGAACTACGCATTCATTGTTTCCTTCCAAGACTGATTTCTTCCAATAAAGTAAGAGTGTAATACCTAAGAAAGTTATTCGCGTCGGCACGTTTGACACTGAAATATGACGGCAATTTGCAAGCTGCCGAATATACTCATAGCTCGCTAGCTGCCATGAAACTATTGACTGAGTTTCATGGCAGCTTCTGTTTGTCGATCACCACGCATCGTATCCGGCCAAATTGAAAACGTTATTTGGTTTTGAGGTTAGAATTTACTATGGCCTACTTTTGACGCGTATGTTCTACGGCTTATTTTTTTATTAAAAACTGTTCATCGTTTTTTTTGTTGTTGAATTTCTAATACATAGGGCAATAACGAAATTCAAGCTACGTTATTCTTTACCAAAATTTCATGCCAACAATAACTTTGAATATTCAAATACAAACCTCGGACGTCACACTGACAAATCTAATCAAGCGACAACAATAACATTAATTATCCAGTCCAATTCACAATACATAGCATTGCGCATTGTACCAATTATATACAACAATACAAAATTCGAACAGGCAGATACTGATAAGCAGGCTGTACATGTATTTTACTGTGTTCCAGAATCAATTCTGCAAAATGATAATTTTATTCATAGAGTTCCAGCCAGAATCGTATCGCTTACTTCGTCCGTGATTTGCTTCAGAAATATTTTATGAAACAAAGTAACGCTCACATGCAAGTGATAAATGTGTTAGTTTACTCCTAGGGTGTTATCGATAGGGTAATGTAGGCAGAAATTTTTGACGCACCTTTGTTAAAATTAAAGGTAGTTTTATATCGGCGAAAGAGAGAAATTACAGCAAATTGGAGCAGAAATTAAAATTTTGCATCTTGCGTGGATAAGGTCTAGGGAGGGCGTGAAAAAAATTGTGAGACGATGACATTGAAATCGATGTGTCATGCGTGAAAATTACTCCACAAACAGAATTTTAAAGATCTCATAGCTTATATCATGTAGTAGTTATATACAGGGTGTATTTTTGAAACGGGGCAGTAAGGGCAAGTACCTTAACCGTTGCAGTTACAGCAAAACGTTCTACGCTTCTAATAAGTCAATTTTTTCACGATTAGAAGACATTTTAGCGAAAATCCTTAATTAATAACTCATACAAAGTTTCTCAGCTGAAACTAAGTAAAACACACAGATTTTCGAATCAAATTCGAAATTTGAGGGTAAAAATTCTTTTTATTTACTTTACAGTCAATTCTACCCACTTCCAGGCCATAACAAAAAGTTAGACCATCGTAGAAATTCGTTTCTGTTGCCGAAATGTATGGGAAACGTTTTTGGCGATTTCTGTCTTTTCTAGTACTGAAAGCTAAAATGGTCCCATAGAGTTTTTTGATCCCCACATGAAATAGAATCGATTGGCATAAAAAAAAAAATTTGAACTTTTTGCATTTTTTTTGCTAACTGTAAGTTATTTACAAAATCTGTGAATGCAGTTCAAAATGTGCCAAAAAGTTAGGGAAGGTCTTTTAAGAACGTTTTGCTGTAACTGCAACGGTTAAGGTACTTGCCCTTACTGCCCCGTTTCAAAAATACACCATGTATATAGATATATCACTAAGCCGCTGTTAACCGCTGGTAACTGTTGAACTTGGTTAGATAGATTTCGAAAATGAGAATGATGCCGTGGGAAATATTATGTAAGAAAAGTGCATTTCAAGCTTTCCGTGTTGGGAGCTGGGCCACCAAAATATATATAATAATAAAAAAAAAAACAAAAAAACTAACTGCAATAATAAGATTTATGCAATGCACGAAATAGGACGAAACAAGATTCAAATACAAAACAACATTAAAATGATGTAAAACTTTGTTATCTCTACTTCGGTATAACTATGTTAACATTCAAGTTAAATATTCGCAAGTAGCTTTAGTAGCAGGCGGGACCCATTTGCAACCGAAAGATACTTAATAGGTCAATACCATTGTTTTTATAAATTAATTCGTGGCGAAAAACTATCACACTGGCACACATACAGCCCTGTCACACACTTCTGGGTAACATAGGCGTGATTATTTTAAGTGTTTAAAACTATCATACTATTGAAACTACTAAGAAATATTGTTTAGTTTTGATTTGTGTGAGCTTTTTAATCATAATATATTTAGAAGCTGAAACTTTAATCTTGAGATCTCATTTCGGTAGCCATTGTAAACAACAAGAGTAATCAGTCAGGCTGACCTCATACCGAATATAAACTGGGTAGGTATACATCATATAACAGGCTACAGAAGTAAAGAATGTGCTCAAGGCACGCCCATGAGTAATGATAGACATCACTCTTACACTTCCTTATGAACTGCAGTAAATTTGTGTCGAACAAAATTTCGCTTGTACCTTCTCTAATAGAAACTTAGGGCATCTTTCATAGAATATTCATCCAAGAAACTATATACAGTGTGACTCATCTATATCGGTCAGTATGTGGAAGTTTATCACTTTATTGGTTATAAGACATACACAAATCTTTTATTAGAAACCATGACATTGATTATAGTAAAAAAACTGAAGAACAATCGAACATCAACTAGAAAAATCTTGTACTCACTTTGGGAGTCGAACACGGTGGAATTAAAAAATAAAATTTGCATTATTTTCATTTGGATATTGACTGTGTAAGTCAACAGTAAAACTTGCTATGAAACATGATATCCGAAACTGAATTTGTTTATTTTAAAACATAATGTCAGTATTTTTATTAAAACTGACGTGAGTTTGTAACATTATTCAAATTATGAAATACGGGTGATAATCCCGTAATGTTGGTCTAATTAGTCGACCGCAGTTTCACCTATACTTTTAGGCATTTTCAAGAGAGTGCGATACGTCGCGCCTGAGTCGCAGCCAGTCTTGCACTGGCTTCACTGGCATCATTACATGAGTAACACCCGTATTTCATAATTTGAATAATGTCAGTACTTTTTTTTAATAGAGTTTTGTAACACTAACCAAGTTAACCTCATCTTGCTTACTAAAAGTTAATTAAAACGATTTATTAAGAGCAAACTTATAAGAACTGTTTTAGTGCCATCTTGGATCAAGCTAAGAGTTACGGACCACTAAAGGTGATGTACGGATTGTAGATTTAGTTAAGAAAAATAAGCTAGTAGTTAAGTAAAAAAAAGATAGTAGCCCAAATGTGTTTACTGCTTTGTATGTATAGACATCAGCACTTACACACTCACAACAAAACAGATTATACAAAAACAAATATTTATTGTTTATGGGTAAAAAAAAAAAGTGATCCGTGATACATGTTTTATTTTTGTACAAGTTAAGACGTACCACTTGAGGCTGAAATTCATATTGATTATTGATCCGTTTTAAATAACACTGAAATATTATCAAAAGTATTTTTTACTTTTGTTATAAAAGTTTAAGTTGAAAAAAAGTATACACTGTAAAATTTTCCGTAGTTTTGGAAACATTGAATTAATAACAGAACTATCCATTCCAATTACTAGTTTTCTTTACTAACCCCACCAGTTTAGTTTAATTCACTGGTTTTAGGAGGAAGACGACCCCACGGATTTCAAGACCTCTCGATTGTAAGTCCGATGCCATATCCTTCATTACAATAATAAATGACGTAATTTTCAAAAGCTTGACATACGGGGTGGATGCGACATGGCGACATTTATTGAAACCACAGCTTCTATACATGGTAAGTATCAATTTCCACCGGATAAAAATTCTCTGGCGAAAAAAAAAAAATCTTGTTCTCCGAACAATTTGAACATTGCGATCGTGCAATTTGTTCGGAAGACGTGAATTTTTTTTTTGCCAGAGAATTTTTTATCCGGTGGAAATGCATACTGGCCATGTATAGAAGCTGTGGTTTCAATAAATGTCGCTATGTCGCATCCACCCTGTATAAGATAATTCAAGTGTTGCAGTATACAATCTATTGAGGCTCTTAGACACGTGTCTTTAATTCTAAATTCAAAACTACTACGCGGGGGGGCACCTTCACGTGACCAAAGCGTGTAATTTTTGACATTGTAGGAGCTTACATGAAGTGGAAACGTTTACCAAATCAAACTAAATTTTAAAATAATTCAGTCAGTAGCTATAATATATATTATTTTATCAACTGCATTTATGGCAATTCGTTTTATAATTTTTTTGTAGAATATTATTACATTTATTCCGTTCGTTATTGCAGCGGACTGTTAAAAAATGCCAAATATGTTAAATGTCAATTTATGTGATGCGATTTTTGACATGGTTTTGAAGACGTAAGGTATCTAGAAATGGTATAATTATTAGTACTTGTATTTGCGCGAGACACAAATAAATTTTTTTAAGGTAAATTTCAACATTTCGTTTTCAGTAAGGTACCTTAATCAGTCAATTTCTCGGTACATCATTACACTCCACCACTGGTTGAAATTAATGAAAATTAATTATTATATTGTATGCGAAATTCAATGCAAATGAATAATAATTAAAGCTTTGATGTTATTCAACCCAATATTAAAAGTTAGTCCCTTTATTCACATTGCACAAAGTATTTCATTTATTTTGTTGAAACCATAATAATTGTTACTTTACACCATCATAATAACCGACCGAAATATTTTTAATTAGAACCACAGTTTTATATAGCTACTTCAGAATCATTGCTGCGCTACCCCACGCAACGATAACCTCGTAACAGCACGATTTACTCTCAACTGGTTGTCGTACTAATGCAGGTAAACGCTCTCCAATGTACCGTCTTGTTCATAATTACAACACAAACTTTAATTCAATCGATATTATGGCAACGCGTCCCAGTATATTTAAAAATAGAATTAGCATCCTTAAAATAATTTTATATACTTTCTATATTTCATACCCGTGCATGACTCTTACCTTATAATTTGTTTTTATTAGTAAGCTGTGGTAAATGGTGTTGGTGACACAATTGTTAAATAATATGTAAACATACCATAAATTAATAAGTATTGTGTTACTGTTTGTTTACCCAAATAAATAAAATAAAAAATAAAATGAAAATTTATTGGTCCAGGGTGCACCGTCCCTTTATCTCCTGCAATCGACACCACCAGTCAAAGGGCTCGCGAGAAGGTTTTCGACGCACACCATTTATCATTAGCACCTACATTTCAACTGCTTGTTTTAGGTTCCATGTGATTAAGTTTGAGTCTATCGCCGTTTTTAGACTCAGTGCTCAGTCACTCAGTTTTGAAATCTCGGGTATAATCCAATCGAATCCCACAGTGTGCATTCGCAAATTACACCAGTAGCTTACGAAATTCTCGTTAAGTAATTTAACATATATTGTATGTTAACATACTCTACCTATATTACCCAGAAAGGTGTGGCAGAGGTGAGCCTATCGCCATCAACCGGGCACAAATCCAACTCCGTTCTACGATTGAAAATTTCCTGACGGAAAATCCCAAATAACAATTTTGCCGGCCGGAAATTAAACCAGAGACCTCGCGGTAAGAGTTACATATGCTAACCCTAGACAAGCAAAGACTAAGGCAGTCAAGTAATTTAAAAAAATATTTTGTTTTAGGTATGACGTTAATAAGTAGTTTAGTATAGTTTATCACTATATTGCCTGTAATCATTTGCCATTGTGAAAAGTTAGTATATTTTTAGTAATATAAATTAACTAATCGTTAATACGCTGTCCAACATTTTATCTAAGTTGGATTGAAAATTAAACGTTAAAACGTATCAAAAAGTAGTAAATGAAAAATTTAATTCTTTATGAATTCTGCTATTCAAATGTATAAATATATTTTTTTTGTGTTTTCCAAAGGTCTGCAACGATCACAGGATGACAAATTAACCGTTGCATTGCACGCCGTGCCGATGCCGTTACCGTCCAGTGAAAAAACGCGGCATACATTTTTTTTAAAGCTCACATGTTATTTGCAAATACAAATGACTAGTTAACCCTCTCCATCTAACCTAAATTCACTTGTGTTAGGAGGAAGTTTACGTCTCTGGTGTAATGTCCAGGATTTGAACCTACAATCTCTCGACGGTAAGACCGATGACTTATCCATTGATCACGGCCGCTTCATGCATTTGTACTCTCCGAAACCAAATTCACTGTCCTGTCGCCGTCACCGTGCCATGCTCTAGAAAAACGTCGATTATAATATTATATTGAACTTACTAACCTTTTATTTTCGGGTTATCAGTAAGCTGTTGAAAGTCGAGCCGTTGTCTTAATCAAATAGAAATAAGTATTTTCTATTTCGTTCATTTATCCCTTTTCCTCCATCAAGAAGGTTGAATTCCGTTTTTCCTGTGAGATGGAACAAAAGTCTGAACAAGTGAAGAGGGCAGTCATGTCTAACAGCTTTTACGCTTCAGGATCTATCCCAAGAAAGGTCAATTTAAACTTAGGTAGTTCCCTAATAGAGAAAGGTTGACGTGAGTTCAGATAATGGTCGCCATATTCATCCCTTCACATGTTTAATATTGATATTAAGATAGTAATTTTATATTTTATATTTGTTCTGAGACTGGGAGTGCTTGAGTGAGTGAATGTGTGTATTTGGCCTTGTCATTTGGTCATTTGGTCCCACCATTGTAATTGCTTCTGGCGTTCTATCTAATGTAAAAAATCCAAATTTATCTTTTATCTTTTATATCTCATAAATATTGCAAACGATGTTTATGCTATGTTTAAGGGTAAAAAACGGTTTTTCTCAATTTCCGGCAAAACTAAAAGCCCTATGGAAAAAAGTCGAATGGCAAAGTTTTCATATAACCTCACCTTTTTTATACTACTAATTACCGCAGTGCATACCTACGTCACTGGCACTTGCCATTTGTATGAAAATTCATAAATTGTGCAGTTTTTTAGGGAACATACGCATGTCAAATTTCATACAAAAATAACAAACGCTACCGACGTACGGCCTAGCGTCGCCTACAGTCGGCCAAGTACTGAAATGGGATTCAAAAAATTAATTATTTTAGGCACACAATACGGTAAGTTGAACTCACTAAATTTTAATATTGAATACAATTTATATGAAGCAACTTAGTTCTACTTTACTCATATCGAGCACAATAAACTTGAATCTAAAAAGCAATGTCCGAGCCCACATATTACTACGGGTATGTTCAAGAACGCGTGTGCGTATATTTACAACCTAGCGTAGAACCTAAAGCCTTGAACATAGCAAAAAGAGAGAGAGGACTTGTAAACAACTCGCGTAGACGTCCCGTAGACAATGACGTATGCCATTTCACTACGACGTAGCAACGTAGACCTCGTAGCGAATCACAAATGAAATTATTTTTGGCAAATAATGGCGAAACAGTCATTAATCAACAACTTGAAACTTTGATCGATAAAAAAGTTATGTACTTTTCTATTATACATTTTAGGTCGTTGAGTGTTAGGGATAATGTCGCTGAAAAGTTAAAGTGTTTTTGTTCGTGGCATATTTAAATTATGTGGCGCAATTATGTTTTTATTCTAGAAGTCTAACTTTTTAGTTTTAATATTGTTTAAGTCCCATTATACATTATCATCATTTTAATGTTTGATTGTCAAATAGATTAAAATTTTAAAACTTGAAAAAATAAAAAGTAGCTATTTCTCACCACAATATTTTAAGAACACTTATGATGATGACCTTATCCTATGTTAACAGTTATATTGTAGGGAGGCTGGTGCCTAAGCTAGGTGTGAAACCTGTATTTCAGGTTATCAGGCCTCCACCAAATTCAAATTTCAAATTCAAATCATTTATTTTCATAGGCCCCAGGAGGCGCTTGAACACGTCAAAACATTACAGAAAATGATATAAAAATAAATAATAATTAATACTAAATTATACTAATTACAATGATTTCAGCCAACTATAGAGGGTGTTTGGTTGCCAAGGAGCTACAAAACCTCAAAAACAATGCTATTAAGCAGAAAAAAGTTACCCCCACCCCTCAGCCTAAAAGTGCTCCCAAAGATATAGCACGCTATTCACAGCGCACCACCAACAGTATATCCTATGCTGAAATGACAAAAAACCATCATTTACAACGCCAACAACCACAGGTGCAACCCAACCCAGCGAACTCTAATACTGATGATAATATCAAAAAAATTCTCAACCTCCTAACCACTTTTGATGAAAGGTTGAAGAAATTAGAATATAGCTCCAAGGTACCTACTTCAAAATAAAAATGAATAAGCACTTGAAAATCATGGCGTGGAACGCAAATGGACTGCTAAAGCATCGTGACGAGCTCGAAGCGGTTCTACATGTGGAAAACATCGATGTGTGCCTTATATCAGAGTCACACTTCACCAGAGAATCCCATATAAAAGTTAAAGGTTACGAATGCTATCATGCATTGCACCCAGATAACACTGCCAGAGGTGGCAGCTCAGTTATGATAAAAAAGGATCTTAATCACTATTTTCATCATAAGTGTGAAGATAAATACGTACAAACTGTAGCTGTATGCATTCAAACCAAGCGCTATAACCTCACCGTAGCGGCCATATACTTTCCACCAAAATATGCACTAAAAACTGAGCAATACAGAAATGTCTTAAATGATCTCGGTAACACTTTTATACTTGGTGGAGACTTCAATGCTAAGAACACACACTGGGGATCTAGATTGACCACAACAAAAGGAAAAGAACTGTTATGCGCTGTTAGAGAAACAAAGTGTAACGTCATTTCAACAGGGAAACCGACTTACTGGCCCACCGATAACCAAAAAATTCCAGACTTGATAGATTTTTTTATATATAGAAATATCTCATCTGGAGTCTTGCACATCAAGGAAGGTTATGACATGAATTCAGACCACTCCCCCATAATTTTAACACTCAGTGCGAACATAATGCCTAGAGAAAAATACCCCACCTTAGTAAATAAAAATACTGATTGGGATAGCTTCAAGTTGGACTTGGATGATTCTATTGATCTCAAAGTACCACTTAAAACCACACAGCAACTAGATACCGAAATATATGAATTCATGTCTAATATCCAGCGCTGCGCTTGGCAAAACACACCTGAAATTAAGAGAAAACAGGTGAGTCATTCTTATCCCATTGAAATAAGAAATCTCCTAGTCCAAAAACGGGCACAGCGGCGAAAGTGGCAGCAAACGAGATATCCGCCAGATAAAACCCTATTGAATAACCTGACAAAAAAACTTAGTAAAGCAATTCAGGCATTTAATGACGAAACCACAAGTACCTACCTCAGACAACTAACAAGCTCTAAGGCGACAGATTACTCTCTATGGAAAGCTACAAAACATCTTAATAAACCCATTGTTCATGCTTCTCCCATCAAGCAAATTAATGGACAGTGGGCCACAAGTAACCAACAAAAAGCATCAAGATTCGCAGATCATCTGGAACAAATTTTTCAACCAAATGATGAAGAAATTGATGAAGATATTTTGTTTGACGAAACATCAGCAGATGAATTAGAAATTAAACTAGTCACGCCAAAAGAGGTTTACTTTGAGATAAAACATCTAGCCCACAAGAAATCACCTGGATATGATCTTATAACGGGTGTAGTGCTTCAAAATCTTCCTCGAAGAGCTATTGTCAAACTAACTACGCTAATCAATGCTACGTTCAGATTAAAACATGTATCAACAATCTGGAAAGTTGCTGAAGTGATAATGATACCCAAGCCAGGGAAACCACCACATGAGGCTGCGTCATACAGACCTTTATCGCTTCTACCAATCACCTCAAAACTACTAGAAAAGCTTCTATTGAGACGATTGAAGCCTCTTATAGAAGAACGAGAACTGATTCCTGACTACCAATTTGGATTCAGAGCTAACCACTCTACAGTTGATCAAATTCATCGTATCACCAATACTATAGAAAAGGCTCTAGAAGAAAAGAAAGTCTGTTCTACAGTTTTCCTGGACGTAGCACAAGCGTTTGACAAAGTGTGGCATGTAGGTTTAACTTTTAAGTTAAGAAAGATGCTTCCAAGACAGTTTTCTGAGTTACTGGAATCATACCTTAAAGAAAGGATGTTTAGAGTAAGACAAGAAGATGCGTATTCGCAACTGACGCCAATAAAAGCTGGAGTACCACAGGGAAGTGTCCTTGGTCCCGTGCTGTACCTACTGTACACCTGTGATATTCCAGAGCTAAAAAACAATATAATTGCCACATTCGCGGATGACACAGCTATCATGGCTACAGGAGTCACTCATGCAGAAGCTGTGGAAAAGGTTCAAGCTGCCGTCAATACCATTGTTTACTGGACAAAGAAGTGGCGTATAAAACTAAATGAATCCAAATCGATACATATAGACTTTACTAACAAAAAGGCCAACTATCAACCGGTATATCTGAATCACCTTATAATACCGTATGCGAACTCAGCCAAGTACCTTGGTATGACACTAGACGCAAAACTTCGCTGGAAGGCTCATGTCAAAAAGAAACGCAGTGAGTTGGAACTTCGCTATAAAAAAATGTACTGGTTGCTGGGTAAACATTCCACGTTGTCGGTGCATAACAAAATACTTATTTATAAACAAGTCCTCATGCCAGTGTGGACTTATGGTATACAGCTCTGGGGCTGTACCAAACCAAGTAACATCCAAATAATCCAAAGGTTTCAGAATAAAGTATTAAGGGGAATTGTGAATGCACCCTGGTACATCAGAAATGAGGATCTCCATCGTGACCTGAAGGTGAACCTTGTCGCCAATGTAATACAACAGTATGCTGAAGCTCATGAACGACGACTTCTTCAACACGTGAATGTCGAGGCCATCCAGCTCCTTGACACCACAGACATAGTTAGAAGACTTAAAAGGACGAAACCTTTTGAGCTAGTTCAGTGAAATTAGTGATTCAAGTGGTTTAGTGCTATCTTAAAAGAACACAAGAACAAAGTGTCATTTTCGATAATAGAGACAATAAGATAGGTGTTAATGGACACATTCTTAGCATAAATTAATTTAGTAGCTTAGGTCAAAATTAAATTACTCATTAGTCTCTAATGTTATATCTAGACTAGATTGTAATCTTTATGACCTATCTAATTGCTTAGAAACATCATTAATAAAAAAAAAAAAAAAAAAAAAAAAAAAACAATGATTTGAATAACCGGGGCTCAGATTAATTTTAATCAATCTGTTTAGAATCGAATTAAAATCAAAATCAATATTAGATGAACTATATAAGACAATACTACTACGGAGCAAGTTAAATGCGGTAACTATCGAATTTTTATATAACATTTAGACAGTGTTTTTCCAACTGGAAGATATTGAAGAAGATTTTGAATAGCCATAGGAATGTTTAACTATATCTGAATTAAAAAAAAAATATGGTTAGTTGTAAAATCTAGCTAGTACAGTCAGCAACAGAAGTAGCTTCATATGAACAAATTTTCGTAGTTACTTATTGCTCAAATTGAAATTATTTCGTTGTTGAATAGAAGTTTTAACAAAATATAGTGTTCATCAACTTTTTTACACTTTTAAACCGACTTCAAAAAAAAGGAGAAGGTTATATTTTTTATTTTTTTTCGTTATAATGTAGTTAATTTGACTACGTTTTGAAGTCTGCAAAAATGGAATTTCAATAAGACAAGTATTTTTTCTTAAACCGCATCACAAAAATTTTAAGATCACGATATCACCTCAAAATGCCCATTCTCCGCTCCACGTAGTTTCTATGTGATATACTCAAGAGGAATTGGCTTACTGACGTAGTTTATAGTTATGTGTACAACAACTCATTTCTTCGGTATTCTTCGTATTTTATACAAGCCCAGGCAGACTTTATGTTTGGTGTTTTCTATTAAATCTGTACGGCTGCCTATCAACATACCAGTCTTATGCCCACAGGGTTATCTCCAGCTTACTTTTAAAACAAAACACAAATTGTATACTCTGCTTTCTTCTACCTGCGACTTTGTACGCGTGAAATTATACACTATCAACTCCAAATGTACCCCCTTAGGAAGTGGAATTGCCAAAAAATTGCCAAGTTTTGACGTCACGTCAGGAACCTATTTGCAGAGTTTCAAGTATTTTCCTTAATTTTAACGTACTTTGATTCAATAGCTTTATTCAAGATCATGACCAGCATAGGTAAATATAGGTAAATGTATAATGCTTAGGGTACGATGGGACTGACATACGTTGTGCGTTTCAAAAGTCCCAAAAAATATATAGAATAAAAAAAAATGGTTATTCAGGTAACAAGAACGTTTTTCATAAGCCTTCTTCATAACTAGAGTTGCTTTATTTGACTGTTACTTAAACCAATTTAAACTTTTAAACATAATTGGAGCGAAAAAAAATCTTAGGAAAACAATAGCTTTCACCCTAACTAGACACATTAGCGCCGTTTATTGCCAAACAAACCCCAAAACGAAAATTCGAAACAACTCCTAATTCGGATATTTACTTAAATTTCAAGGGTGAAAGGATCAAAAAGTACTTAAGCGTCTACTTAGCGAAAATTAAAATAATTACGGGGTTATGTTCGGCGGGGCATCCATTAGGCCGTTCCGACCGTCGTCGTGCCGGGTACCGGCGTTTCAGATAATACCGGCAACGTGGGGTTATTGTTCCTAACAACAATGCTGGCACTTACGTGAGCGCTCTTATCTCGTCAACCACCTCGTTTGTACCGGCGGATGGCAGACCACCTGCATAGCCGAGATATTATTTCGTGACATTAGTATAGGCAACATGGCCAACTATAAACAATGGCGCCTTTTATGGCTCCACACTTGGAAATGTTTCGAGATATGGCTTTAGTTTATTTAATTAAAGGACCGGGGTCAAGCATTTGCAGTTCTAATTTGCTGTCGTAGATTTTGATTCTTATATTATTATATAACAAAACCTTCTGGATCCTTTTGGCTATCTCGATTTAGGAAGAGTGTACTTAAAATATAAATAAAGAGTATGAGCATATCGTGGTTCGAGCATATAAAGAGAATGTATGTAAGAATGTAATTAAATAATACAAAACCAACTTCTCTGATATTTTTTACACATATAAATTAGTATTTAGTAAGTACCTAATTACCACGGGTGAATAAATTTAATAATATTAATTGGATTTAGTTTTAGAGCACTATCTTATCACTATTTTATCTTATCAACAATGTTCTCATGAAAATAATGTAAACCGTATTATGAAAATAAAGTATTTTTAAACCTAAACCTAATGTTAATTAAAAGAGTAGAAGGAAACTGAAGAAAAGATGGATCGATTGTGTGATAGATGACATGGCTGGAAGGGCCCAAGTACTTAAATGACGTATGATAGGCAAGTATGGAGGGATAAAAACTTATTCTAGTTACCCCGATAAATTGGGTTAAGGGCAGATTAATGATGAATTTAGAATAATATACTATCAACCAATAAAAAAATCGAGTCAGCCTTTGCCATCATTTAACACTTCTTCAATAATTATAACAACAGGCTGTTTCGGCGTAATTTCTGTGATAAAATCAATTTTTAAAATGTTTATGCAACAAGTTTCTTCGTGAATAGAAGACTTAGGTAACATCAGTAAGACTTTAACTTAAATCATTTGTTGAATATTTAATAATCTTAATATACCTACACAAACATCTCGAGTAATAATAATAATTATGATAATTATCATTTAAATTCTATTTATTTTAAATCTAATTGGCGTTATATTCGACCTTATTATAAGGAATATGATTGTGTTGAATTATAATCCCAACTAATATTATAAATGCGAAAGTAACTCTGTCTGTCTGTCTGTCTGTCTGTCTGTCTGTCTGTCTGTTACGCTTTCCCGCTTAAACCTCGCGACCGATTTTGATGAAATTTGGTACAGACAATCTTTAGACCCTGAGACAGAACATAGGCTACTTTTTTTTAAAAAAAAAAGGGATGAAGGGGTTGAAATAGAGGTTGAAAGTTTGTATGGGATTTCTTAATTTTAAAAGATAAAACCATGAAACTTTATATTTAAGTACTTGATAAGAAATCATTCGCTTTTGAAGTTTAAATTCCTTTTAACGAATGCTCTGCATCGCCACCGCTGCCGTCGGTCGTAGTCGCGTACATTCGCCGAAGTGTGGCGGCATCTGCGGCAGGCATCGTTGTCGGACGCATGCGATTAGACAAATTTGCGCTATAAAGAATTACATTTTTCGATCCAGTAAAATTATTTTATTGTTTCGTATAACTTTTTAAGTGTTTTTTATTAATTAAGTCCTGTAAATTAATTTTGTTCATTTTGTTCATACTTGATATTTCTTTTAGTTTATAGTTATAAGTAGGTTAGATGTGTAGGTGATCAGTTTCCTTTACTTTAAAAAAATCCGATTTGCTTTTATTTCCTTTTTTTCCTAATAGGGTATTTTTAATCTAATAGGTCGTAATAGGTAATAATATACAATAAAATACAAACTTAACTTTGCGGTTTGCTCCCGAACCGCAATGTTAAGTTTGTCGTAGGTTATAAATGACCTATGACAAACTTATATTTGCGGTTCGACTTATAAAGATAAACCGAAAGGTTTATTTTTATATAAGTCGTACTGTATAGATTTTAATTTTAAAGTATTGGTATAGGTTGTATATTTGATATTGTACGTAGTGACCGTAGGTTATTTTATAATACTGTTAGGTAGGATAAGACATTCGTATAGATATTAGTTTATAGGGATTTTGCTTATTTATTGAGTTTAGATTAGTTATTATCAGAAATAGGTTTATTTAGGTAGGTAGGAATTTTATTTTCTGTTATTGAGTTTTTTTATTGATGTACCTACCACACAGATGAAATCGCGGGAGATAGTTTGTTTGTTTGAAAGCACTAAGTTTAAAAACAACTGGGTGAATTTTGATATTTAACATTACGCTAAACTCTACGGGCTGTCTCGGACGAACGTGTCGCAATTTCTATTATTTCGAAATTTGAAGTAGTTTCGAAGTAGGTACATGAGTTGTACCTATTTGTCTGTTTTGATTTGTTTGAATATTATTTTCCTTGAGTTTTTGTCGTATATTTGTTTTGGTCGGTTTGGTAATAGATAGGTAAGTAAGTGCATAGTTGTACCTACTATTGTTATATTGACATTGTTACCTTTAGCATTTTTTGTTCATAAAACGACATCCACGCGGACGAAGTCGCGGGTAACAGCTAGTTAAACATAAAAAAACCGACTTGAATTACAAAAAATGCTCTAATAATTGAGCAAACTGTATGATATTGTCTGAAACGTAACAGTTATATGCTTATAAATTGAGTGTTCTTCTCGATTTCCTTGGGATCCCATTATCATATGCTGACTAGATGACCAGGGTACCAACTTGAATATGTACCCTAACGAAGAAAAAAAGAATTACGCAAATCGGATTAGAAATGTTAAAGTTATCGACATACTAATATTCAAAGTATCGTCAAAATGACATCGTCTAAAAAAATAAAAACTACTAAAACAAACTGAAAGAAATTTTTATGGGACCATTTGGCAGCTATTTGGCGTCGAACAAAAAAAGAATCACGCGAATCGGTTCATTAACCGCGACGTAATCGATGTACATACATAGAAAAAAAACATACCGGCCGAATTGAGAACCTCTTCTTTTTTGGGAAGGCGGTTAAAATAAGAATATTCTTCAAAAAATACAATTAAATGGATAAAAACACTTGAAGTGAAAAAAGTACCTTCTCAGGATTATCAGATAAAACAATATACTGCAATCTCAAGTACAAAACTTATCAAAGAGCTTGAAACTTTTTCTTTTGTATACGAAAATTGTGAACAAAACTCTTTTATATTGCTTACTCTGTGGATATTATCATGCTTTATACATAGACATACCACCACGCCTATATTGCTCAGAAGTGAGTGGAGTGTATTACATCCATGTGCCTATCGCCATCGTCTGTGCTTAAATCCAACTCCGTGCTGCTTTTGAGAATTTCCTGACGAAAAAATCCCAAATAACACGTTTGTTTGACCCGGGATCGAACCCAACACTTTAGGCACAAACACTCACCACTAACCAACCAGTTTATTGTTAGTTAAATAATTGTTTAATTGCCAAGCCTGATCATTAGTATCGATAGAAGAGACATTAATTAGCCTAAATTTCTTTATGAAGCAATGTATAAAGGCTATTAGAAAATAAATCTTGCTTTACAACCAAATTTTCTTTGGAGTAAAATATAGGAACAAGGAAAAGTTATGAAATTTACACTGGTTTTTTTATGGGTAACTTTGTAGCTTACTTGAAACATATTAAAATTAAATACATACAAACTCGCTTCATTAAGGGCCTATTTCAGAGGTTCCGGATAGCTTTTATCTGGTGTATTCTGGTGGTAGAGCTCTTGTGAATGAGCTCGAGAGCGGCAGCAACACCGTCTCACCTTTAACCTGCCGCCAAATAGTAGTGCTTCCATTACTGTGTTCCGGTTTGGTGGTGAGATCAGGCCCTGAAATTACTGGCACATAAGGCATAACACCGTAGTCCTCAGCTGCAGCGACGCATCTATAATCTGCTTTTGTGGATTGTTGATGTCCAGGGGCTGTACTCCACTTACCATCAGGTGGACTACACGTTCGTTCGCTGCGGGCGTAGTATAATAATAGTATAATCTGCCCCATAAAATATAACCTGATTGAATATAAAAGTGACATAAGTAACACTTAAAAAAAGAACACAGCTGTCTTATGTGTGTTCATGGCTTATTCTGCCTATATGGTTTATCTAACACATGTGAAATTGGAGCTAAATGTATCTATCTTACCCTATTGTAGTCTTTAATGTTCAAAAAAGCTAGCATACGAGCGTGGAATAGATCTTGTCATGTTTTTATATGGTAAAACATGTTAAAAATTAACATAATTTATCTCTCACGCGTATGGTAGCCCTCTAATAGCGGATAGCGGGATTGTGCACCTGCCTGCTCCGCAGAAGTCGCGGGTTCGATACCCGCTCAAGACAAATCTTTGTGTGCATGAACATGGAGGTTTGTCTTGGTCTGGGTGTTTCTATGTATAATAAGTATTTTTTTAACAAAAGAAGAAGTACATTTATATTAGTATCAGTTATTCTGGTTCTAATAAATGAAATGAAATAAAAATAAATTAAATAAGTTTGTTTGTCTGAACATACAAAGATGATGTTTACATTATGCGTACGAGCCATATTCTACCATTATTTGGCGTATAAATATTTCATTTATAATTTATTTGATTTGCATGCTATCATAGTTTTTTAATGTCTAAAATTCCTTCACACTATACAATAGTACAAGCTCTGCTTAGTTTAGGAATATATGACGTTCTGTGATATTAATTTATATTTATTTATTTGCATATCGAGCATACTATAAAAATAAATCAGATTACGTACGTACGTACCATAGGTAATGTATTGTTTAGTGAATCTTTTAATGCATTTTCAAATAGCTAACAAAATTTGATCGACTTTGTTGATTAAAGTTCGGGATAAGACTTATACATATTCTAGCATTATGCAATACCAGTCTCTAACTTCCGAAATCACTATTGGCGTATCATGTATTCATATTCGATCCTCTCAAACTATCTCTTCGGATGTGTTCTCGCTCGAGCTCTCTCTTGACTTTGGAAGCTAACCGGAATATCAAAAATGCATGAATCGATCCTAGGAATATTCACAATTTTGACTAAATTGGTATTGCCAAGTTTATAAAACCTCAAAATCCTTTTTTTGCTTATGGTTTGTTCTTAGCGCCAAATTACTTCGGCCAACATACAATTGTTTAATGTGATACAAGCGCAAATTTAAAAAAGGACACACATACATACATTATAGAAATAAGTTTATTTAAAAAAAACAGGGTCTGTCAATTCGGTTGACCCATATTAACAACTATATCGTAATAAATATTTATGTACCATCATTTTTGTATATACAACAGACAAGTGGGAATTTTACCAATGATTAAATAATCATATGTAAAATTTAAACTTGTCTAGACCTAAGAATTCGTCTGATAGGAAAGATTGCTATGAAACTTTAATTTTAATGTAATTACATTTAAATCTTTTACACTGTCCATCTAAAGGTTGCCTGGCAGAAATCGCGTTAAGCGATAAGGCCGCCCTTTGTGCATGCCTATATTGTTTTTAAACGTTCGTACAAAATGTATATCCTATGTTGTATGCACAAATAAAATTTTGTCGATCTATCTATTTACATAAAACTTAATTAAATTCATTGCAGAAATGCAGTAAGCACAAACAACCTCACGTCAAAATAAACGTTCCATAGTACTAAAATACTTTGTTCTGTCACATGTTGACAAACAAGTTTTAAATGTAACCAGCGAGCAGCAACAACCCAATGAAAGTAGTTTAAAACGCTTTGCAGACGCAGTTTTTAGTAGCAACTGGCAACTAGCAACATATCTATTAACATAGGTTATAAAAATTGCTTTTAAAACTAATACGTGATGGCAAATGTGTACCATTTACGCAATTTTACGGCAATCCGTTAGCAACTTTGATTTTTGATGACAAAACCGGCAATTTAAAAACTTTTATAATTTCAATAGTTGCTAGTTTCAGCATTCGTCTAATTGACTGATGAATCACAAATCAGAAACTAATCATTTATTTTCATGAATCCCAAAAGGCACTTGAACACGTCAAAGCAAACATCAAAATATATAAAATTAAAATGAAACATTACTAATTACATTATAATATTATACGTATTGCATTAAAATGATTTAAATCACCAAAGCTTAGATTAATTAATTCAACTTAAAGTTTGAATTAAAATCAATCCAAGTACTATTTCCGATGGGTATTGTATCATGAAAAGAGCTGGTGAGAAACTCATGTGCTCTTTTCCAATAATTAATACAATATTTGTTTGTTTTTTGACTATAATTATATGTGTAAGTTATATCAACTTAAACACAATGGCTAAAAATTGTTATGGAGAGAAAAATATAAAATTGTTCAATTTTATAACTAGAAAATGCTGCCATAACTCCACTTTGATGTAACGTATATATTTAGTTTATACACTAATTCGGTGACGAAGATCTGAAATCCTCACTCATGGAAACGACGCTCAGGTGACAAGCAGGCGACAAAGTAAACCAAATGGCAAGCATGTGCCGCGATAAACTGTCTGATGGACTGTAGTAGTGTTCACACGATTACAGATCAAGCAATACATTTCCAGTATGAACTGGTATCGCATTGTATAGGCTTCCCGTGCAACGTAAGACCAGCTTGTACTGGAAATGTATAGGTTAATGTGTATGGTACAGCTCCTCGCCTCACTTTTTAGGTCAAAATTTACTTTGCACCTCCGAAATATATACGGCCAGCTACACGATTTGTTTTTTTAAAAGTAACTGAAAACACGTCTGTATGAAAGATTTTAAAACATCCCGTGCATGAAATGTAAATGTTGAATTACTGGTTTTATTAAAAAAAAGTTTTAATAAAACCAGTAATAAACAGCTATAGAATAATTACCTATACAGTGTTATTTTTTGTTAGACGGATTGTAGGTAGTAAACCATTTTTTTAGGCTGAGGTTACAGCAGCTTACAGTTTCTTTTTTCAAATACAGATAGGTCTCCCTTGTGGGAGTTAGCGTATGCGCCTCTCACCGCGAGGTCTCGGGTTCGATCCATGGGTCGAGCTAAGTGTGATTTGTGAACTTTCCGCCAGAAATTCACAATAGTAGCACGGAGTTGGAATTGTGCCCGGTGTATGGCGATAGGCTCACAACACGGAGTTGGAATTGTACCCGGTGGATGGCGATAGGCTCATTCCCTATCCTATGGGACCTACACATTAAAGGTGAAGTGTGGGTTTTGTACACCTCTGCCACACCCTTCTGGGTAATATAGGCGTGATGTTATTAAAGGTATTTTACATACTAAGTAAAACCATTTTTAACTTCTCCAACGAAATATATTACAAAATATTATATTAATCTCCCCACTCATTTTGTAAGAGCCTTCATTAAAAACTTTTGTATCGAAGTTGAAAAGCACGCCAAAGTCGATAGGACAAAAACATTTCATTAATTACTCATATTCCAAAACTCCTTTTGTTAACAAGTATTAAAGCTTATGTGATTTGAAACAGAGCGGCGAATATTTCATTCAAAATGCTTTGAAATAAAATAAAGTACATCTATCTACTTAGCAAAAAACTTTGAACAAAATCGTATATCCATAAAGGCTACAGAAAATGTATTCAAATAAATAGCGATGGTATTAAGACTGTTATTTATACATGGTGGATGCGACACAGTAACATCTTTTGAAACCACAGATTCTAGCTTTGAACATGGAGATCATTTAATTTGTCCGGAATACTGAAAATTGAGTTTCTTTAAAAGATAAAATTATCCGGTGCCAATTAACACTGATTATGTCTACAACTAGAAGAAAACTGTGGTACGCTATGCGCACCCATCTAGTTTACGAAGTGGTAATGTGGGTACATAATTGTAATTTGGAGGCTGGTTCGGTTTTTTTTCTGAAAAATGCTGAGTTACTAAAATAATCGACACGTTTGAAAATTACCACCTAACTGCATAAGGGGGTGCATGAAAGGAGCCTCCCCGAGTGACGTACACAACAATTCCCTACGTCCGGCGCACCCTGGGCATTTCGCGAATTCTTAAAGCGAATTGGCTAATTCTTTCACCACGATGGCCAGTCAAAACCTTGACCACCTTACTGACTGTCCAAAATGCCCTACCACCTGCATAAGAGAGGCGCTCATGGACGCCGACGAGAGCGCCATAACAGTGGCCACTTATTGAACCAATAAAATTTGCCTCAGCCATCGACACGACGAAGAAGAAGAAGAAGACCACCTAACTAATAGATTTGAACAAAAATACATAATTATCAAACCGATAAAAGTCATTGTACTGTAATTACAAGATATAAGTTCTAATTGTAAACTCAAGGTTTACAATAAATAATAAATAAATAGAAGTCAAATAAATGTGTGGTATTCATTATAAATGTTTAACAAACTTAAAACGGTAAGTTATAAGGATATCGTGTGTAATAAACTGCAAAGAATCTGTTGTAGTTGGTACGTAAACGGTGTCTAACAGAACATTTAACAATGATTCTAACTCGGTTGGTAGTTTTAGATAATTATGCACCATATAATCGAGAATAATACAGTTTTTTGACTTTTTACTATGTTTTATTTAAAGTAGGTTGATGTTGTTTATTTCGCGTGTTTAAAATTATAACGTCATTTTTATGACGGACCAAACCATAACCGTATTCATAAGAAAATAATTAATTAAATGCGAACGAAAAATATCTATTGAATTAAATAAAACTGTATGTCACTCAACAAAAACCTTTTTCAAGTTCTATCAAAGTATTAACTTTCAAAGATCAAAGATCAGAATTTATTTCAAATGTATTTTTGGAACAAGCCAATCATTAAAAATAATCAACAAAACCTTTTAGACTATTAATGGCTAGAATTCATAAAACGTTTACATTTATAAAAATAATAACTACAACGTTCAAAGGTCAACATTAAATATTTTCTTTTGTATACAGCCCTAATGACTTTCATCTATTCAATCGCGTAGATTTACAAAAAAAGTAGAATTGACGCAATATAAACTTGCTAACAAAGCTATTCTATCTATTGTAGTAAATTGTTATAACGGCCGCCCAAATGTTTTTTCGGCTCATGGCTCAGTGGCTAGACCAATCATAATATATTAAGACTCATTGGTTATAAGAATTATACTGGACCATTGATCCGAAATTTATCACAGTATCAGATCTATGGTAATTATTATAGTAATATCATACGCCCTACCAAAGACAAAGGGGAAGAAAAATAATACTCATAAGCATCCGCAATAGTAGTACTTACCATTGATAAGTAATCGAAATAGGTCCGCTCTCTATCTAATAATACTTTCAGAACAATACATGGCACTCATAACCAATAACCAATTGTATTAATGACGTCAAGCATCGTTCAGCCTCACTAAAGCACTAAGTAAGTGTACATATAAACAAAATAAGGTTGTTAGAGTGTCAGTTGAATAGAACCTCTTGTGCGGATCGGACACAGGGTTTGTCCATTACCCTGATTACGGTCAAATGTTCGCCCTCTGGGGAGGCTGTGGCCGACGGGTTCCCTTTCTCTCCAAACGGACCAACTATTAAATTCCCTCTCATACTTCCAGATATAGTTCACATAACTATGATTAAAAGTTACAAATCTGTACGATGAAGTTTGCTTTCAACGAATTGGATTTAGTAGTATCTAGTTAAATTTTTGCGTCGAGTAATTATAAAAAGAGAATAAATACTGGTAAAAATTAAAAGAGTTCTTTGTTTGAATGCATTTCTTATTAAAACATTTCAATTTTTGTTAGGATATTAAGGAAGTGATTTTTATGAAAATACAATCACACTCCTCAGTGGTTCAGACTACTAAACTCACTATATTGTCAATATTTTAGCACGTAGCTAGATTATTTGTTATAAATATACATATTTTACTAGTGGTAGAGCTCTTGTGAATGAGCTTGAGGGTGGCAGCACCACCGTCATACCTTTAACCTGCCGCCAAATAGTAGTGCTTCCATTACTGCGTTCCGGTTTGGTGGTGAGATCAGGCCATGAAATTACTGGCACATGAGGCATAACACCGTAGTCCTCAGCTGCAGCGACGCATCTATAATCTGCTTTTGTGGATTGTTGATGTCCATGGGCTGTACTCCACTTACCATCAGGTGGACTACACGTTCGTTCGCTGTGGGCGTAGAAAAAAAATATTATATAGTTAGTTAGGCAGCTGTTTTAGAATTGATTTAACCTCTTTCAAAATGTGATAATATAGAGAAATAGAGAATATTGAACCAAATATTTGAAGATTCTGTTACTAAGATTCCTAACAGGGTTCTCAGTATCGTTCTCAGACCAAGAGAGGACAATACACTGAAATTATCTTAGAACAATAGCTTTGGAAAATATAATAGCAATTGGTAGATATTATTGAGGTCGTAACGATAGCATACAAGACATTTTATAGAAACTAATACAGAATAATAACACACATTAAATAAGACACCTAAGTATCTTAAGAAAAATGGTATTTATAAAAGTGTTCTTCTACATAACAACAACTACGTAATATAAACGTTTTAGCATAGGTTTATATTTTTACCACTTTAACAAGAAACACAAAAAACTTAATAAAACTTCATATTTAACGGGGGCTTAGTTTTTGCTCGTTTTGCTCGATATAGACCACAGCCAAAGATAGACGCTAAAAATATTCAAAAAGTATTTAGTTATGTATTAACTTCAAAAAAATAAAATAAAATTAAAATGAAATAGTACATCCGGCTCCGATACAACAGACATGATTTTTTTCCGTTTTTATATATAATAGTAACCCTTCGTGCGCAAGTGCGACTCGCACATGGCCGGTTTTGTTTTTGTCACTTTTAGACACTTTTATTTCAACTAGATAAATGTTAAATCATAACATTAAATAATGTTTTGGATAATAGACATAACTTAACATAATATAACGCCTATATTACGCAGAAGGGTGTGGCAAAGCTGTACAACACCCACATTTCACCTGTTTTGCTTAGGTCCCATGGGATAAGGGGTAATCCTATCGCCATCCACCGGGCAATTCCAATTCCTTGCTGCTATTTTGAATTGCCTGACAAGTTCTGAAGTAAAACTTAGTTTGACCCGGGAATCAAACCCAGGACCTCGCAGTGAGACTCGCATACGCTAACCATAAGACCATCGAGGCAGTTGGATAATTAAACCTAGCCGAATTATAATTTCTACTGAGATATTATGTAAAATACTAATAAGTCTTTCACATAATATCAAAATAGAAGTAAACATTTTGTGTCATGTCTACCTATACACATTTTTATTGAAAAATAAATAATAGTTTAAAAAAACTAAAAAAAAAAACAAAACTTCTAACAAAAAAGCCCCACGTTTTTTTCAGCATATATTACCAATTATTTTTCACATTTTAGTTGGAAGTACTTTAAAAGCGTGTTTTTTTAGTTTTTTTTAAACTATTATTTATTTTCTACTTTTTAGTTTGGTTTATTTATAAGAGCGTTTTTTTTTATTTTTTTTATTGAATTATTGCATTGTCATCGATCTTTGACAGGTGTGCAAAATTTGAATGAAATCTGTCCGTTTAAAGTGGGTCAAAATCGAGTCCAAAGGAGTCGGTTACATACATACATACATACATACAGGTGAAGCTAATATAATATATTTAATAACGAGGATCCGAGATAAAAAAAAATACGAAAATTTCAACCACTTTTTCTAATATGGCGGTGAAAACTCACAGGAAATCAAGGTAAAAAAATTTAGGTTATGCTTCTTTAAGCTTCTTCTACACCATATCTACAAATCAGCCTCCTAGGATAATTGACATTTACATTTCGTTTAATTTTCTTGAACTACTAAGTTTTTGTTACAGAGGGTATACAAGTGAAATTTTGTTCGACACAAATTTACTGCAGTTCATAAGGAAGTGTAAGAGTGATGTCTATCATTACTCATGGGCGTGCCTTGAGCACATTCTTTACTTCTGTAGCCTGTTATATGATATATACCTACCCAGTTTATATTCGGTATGAGGTCAGCCTGACTGATTGCTCTTGATGTTTACAACGGCCACCGAAATGAGATACCATGTTTCAATTTAGTGCTGCCAAAAATGGTTAACAAAACCACAAAAAATAAATCAATAGATATTCTTTTGTAACGAAATAAATGATTGTTTTTAGACATTGTTTATTATTTTATGAATATTATTGTATTTTAACCAATAAAGCAAACACAGTATAAACTGACAATGCTGCAAGATTATCAGTCCTAAAAAACTCGGTAGTGAGCGGGCGCCCTAATGTAAATGTTATGTTTGATTAGTAGTAAAAAGGAACCGGAAACACCGCTGCACCTCTTTTGCGACTGCGAGCCACTGATCCACAGACAAAGCATCATTCTGGGACGCCATATCTTGGATCCGGATGATGTCAAGTCACTCCCGATCGGCCGACTGCTCCAATTTATGGAGGCAATTGGCCTAAAGGAGAGTCTATAATGAGGCTACAATCACAATTAGACCCATAAAAATATACTTAACCTCGGATAGCTATAGGTAATGAACAGGGATAGAGAACAATTGATTTATTTATATAAACTGCCTCGATTGTCTATTAGATAGCAAATGCGCCTCTAACTGCGAAGTCTCGGGTTCGATTCCCGGGTCAAGTAGAGTGTTATTTGTGTTTTTTTTAAAACATTACAGGTGAAATGTATGTGCTGTACACCTCTGCCACACCCTTCTGAGTAATATAGGCGTGATGTTATATTATGTTATGATTATTTTGTTTATTAATATTTCTTTTATTTTTACAAGACGAGTATATTAAAATTAATAATTATATTGTTATGCATATTTTATAAAAGGCTTATTATTTTATTATTAAAACAGTTGATACTTACAGCCTATTTTTTTGTTTTATGATTATATCGATACGGTTCACCCTCCAGTCATTAATTATAACAGAATTGTGAACAAAAACTGAATAATTGCCTTCATAACCCTTTCAAGAACACTCTAGTGGGAAACTAACACATTTACCACTTGTATGTGAGCGTTTGTTTCATAAAATATTTCTGAAGCAAATCACGGACGAAGTAAGCGATACGATTCTGGCTGGAACTCTATGAATAAAATTATCATTTTGCAGAATTGATTCTGGAACACAGTAAAATACATGTACTGTACAGCCTGCTTATGAGTATCTGCCCGTTCGAATTTTGTATTGTTTTATATAATTGGTACAATGCGCAATGCTATGTATTGTGAATTGGACTGGATAATTAATGTTATTGTTGTCGCTTGATTAGATTTGTCAGCGGGACGTTCGAGGTCTTT
Organism: Hypena proboscidalis; assembly: GCA_905147285.1. NCBI lineage: Eukaryota > Metazoa > Arthropoda > Insecta > Lepidoptera > Erebidae > Hypena > Hypena proboscidalis. The sequence goes on from LR990132.1 coordinate 9,834,209, forward strand.
TGTTGGGTTTCAATTTAAATATTTGGAGTTATCTTTGTGATAAAATTTTGATGAAGAATAACTCATAACTTGGATTTCAATTTGAATAATTCAATATTGCTTTTCAGGAAATGAGATGCTTTATTTAATTTTGGTTATTATTATCTCTGATCTCACAATTTTAGTCTCAAATATTAGCAAATTCAAATTGAATAGTCATAGATCATGTTAACAGGAAAACTAATGATAAATAATACATTCAAATTCAGACATGTCAATCAAAACCGGCTGATATTAAACTCTAACCTCAAAACCAAATAACGTTTTCAATTTTGCCGGATACGATGCGTGGTGATCGACAAACAGAAGGATTGACTGAGTTTCACGGAAGCTAGCGAGCTATGAGTATATTCGGCAGCTTGCAAATTGCCGTCATATTTCAGTGTCAAACGTGCCGACTCGAATTACTTCCTTAGGTAACTTTATGAGAAGAAATCAGTCTTGAACGTAAAAAAAGTGTGCGTAGTTCTTTATATACTCCTGAGCAACTGAATTGACTCAATCTCTATATAGCTCTACATACTTCAAGTAGTTTTACTAAGAAACTGTTGAAAAAATTATAGGACTGGCAGATTTTGATTTAAGATTGGAACAAATAGATGAACGTGACGTCACGAAATGACGTAACATACAGTTAAGAAATTAAGGGCTATGGCAAGAGGCGACCGTAGCTGGTTGGTTAAAGCGGCCGCCCGGAATGCAGAAGGTCGCAGGTTTAAATCTTGCCGGTCCCATAATCTTTCAACTGTTTCTTTGGATAATTTACTAAGCATAGCTAAATGCTAAAAATAATCAAATGAAGTTCAAGTAGCTTGTTTCAAAAAAATACTTTAAATTATTTATTTCACAAAAAAACAATATATGATTTGAAACTTAAAACTTTTTTCAAAATATTTTTTCTTATAAATAAGTGTTATTTAAATGAACTTCAATTTATATTTCTATGCATAGTTAGCGGTTAACTGTTGTGTCTATTCAAGTGCACGAGTGTGTTGTTATACAGATAATTGAAATTATAATAATATACAATGTCATTCTTCTTCTTTTTCGTGTCGATGGCTAAGTAAAATTTTATTTTGACTTGCCATCGTGGTGAAAGGTTAGCCAATTCGCTTTGGAGAACTTGCAAATAGCCCAGGGTGCGCCGGACGTAGGGAATCGTTATGTACGTCACATGGCGAGGCTCCTTTTATACCTCATGCAATGTCATAGAATTATGACATGAAGTAAAGTATCAATGTAATACCTATCAAAATATTTCAAAAAAAAAACTGGAAAAGATGTTGCAACCTGATTTTTATCACATTAAAATGTATGGTAGGAACCACGTAACTAAAAATGTATAGACAATTTTTAAGGTAATAAACAAAGTATCTGATACATTTTTAAAGACACTATAAATGTAACATGGAAGGTAACTTATTCTATGAATATCAAATAACTTTGATAACAAATATTGTATTATAACCCTCTGAAAATAGATCGTGGGAAGCCTTGTTTTGATTTAATTGGAGCTGATAGCTTTGTAGATTATTATGACTGCTATTATCATGTATTTAGTATGATATGCGTATTTAATTAAAGGTCTATAATAAACAATACCATAATCAGTTACAGGGTATAATTTAAATATTAATAATCTTTCTGTAATCTGTACGTCCTTAGATGTGTTAACGAGTTGATTATTTTTCTCTTTTCTAATTAATAAGCATTTTTTATGGCAACGTTAAACAATAAAGACAAGTCAATAACAGGATAATAACGATTTATATTTTTTTTAATCCTACAAAAAATCTTATGTAGTTTGTAACGACATTAAAATGGACGTAAATTTTTATCAATTAAAGTTTCAAGTACTCTTTAGATCAATTTTTAACTCTTTTTGGCTTATTTTTGTCTTAAAAATATAATTAATTTAAGTTCTACGCTAGTTTTTGAACATATTATTATGCGCACAAGTGCTCTTGAACGTTTTTTTAAGTATAGTATTTTTAGCTTTTCAATTTAAATAACAGATACAATGCCGATTTTAAAGTTTATAATCATTTCTTTAGGACCCAACTTTATTTCTGCTCTGCTCTAAAATGTTTCAAATTTTGAAACATATAAGTAAGTATATAGCAATAAATTATTATTATTTCATTCTCATTGCTTCACCCTGTTGATATCTTGATAAAAAGTAAGATGTATCCATTCCCAGACCTATGGCCCGGATTGTAAAAAAAAGTTCAAAAAAGATTGACTTTTCTTGGGATAGATCCTGAAGCGTAAAAGCTGTTACACATGACTGCCCTTTTCACTTGTTTAAACTTTTGTTCCATCTCACAAGAAACAAGGAATGTACGTTCCTTGATGGAGGAAAAAGGAAAATCTTGATTAAGACAACTGATTTGACATTCAACAGTCTTCACACGATGTATGTGATTCGAAAATAAATGAGCTTGCTGTTCAATATCCTTACTAATATTGTAAATTTTAATGGTAAGTTTGTGAAACTATCGGGTCGATTTTGAAGAAATTGTGCACACATGTCATGTCGCTTATAGCCTGGATTATAGGCTACTTCTTATCATACCATATGGGCAGATCTGCGGGCGGAAGCTAATAAGAAATATTTGTTTGAGTTTAAAGCTTATATTAAAAACGTTATTTTTTTGTATTAACATATTATAACATAACACCTATATCAAACAGAAGGCTTTGGCAGAGGTGTACAACACCCATTTCACCTGTTACGTTTAGGTCCAATGGCTCAATTCCAAATCCGTTTATTTTTGTTTAAAATTGATTAAAAAAATAAACCTTATTTAAAATTAACTAGGTAGTCTCAAATATAGAAATGTTCTAGTAGATCATGCGATCTCAACAAAATCAAACTAATAAATATCTTCGACTTCTACAGTAATTCGAAAATTTAAGTCAACGTCTGTTATTTTTATAATTACTGTATTTGAATACCGTTGTTTCATATACGAAAAACGAACTATCATACCAAATTAAAATAAAACCTTGAACAATAAATAAACTACAAAATATTAAAAAGATCACTGACCTCAGAAAGGTTAATATTTTGTTAATTAACATCACTTTTAATTAATTAAAAAGTTGTTTGTAATTGTTTTGTAATGGCGTCTATTATAGTGTCCTTGACATGCCTTTGGGGGTGTCGCCCTTTTAAATTAATATAGTTTTACGTAAGTTATTTCATGGAGGAATATTCACCCTTAGATATTGTTATTTAAGGCAATATAATTTAATTACTTACAAGCCGTTCAACGAGACTTCGTTTAAAGAAAGGCCCATGTTGCCTTTTTTTACCTGGTTGATCGTTTCTGCTTTTATTAATTACAAGAAAACACAAATCAATCCGTTATTTAATAATACTATTTCCAAATATAAAGGATGTCTGGTACATCGTTTACCAAAATAAATTACGTTTACCAAAGTAAGTAGTACTTTTAGTTATAGTTTGAGCACCCTTCAATCACTTTTCACCCACCAGCTTTTTTATTTCAATTATTTAGATTTTTGCGGAAAAAACCATATTCAGCTTTTGAATCTAAATTTTTGAAAAATTATCGCTGATATAACCTCACAATGTTATACTAGTTTTAATGTTTACGGATGTTTTTTGTAATTAAATTAAATATTAATACATACACTCCATTTTATTTATTTTGAAAACGTAGAAAGATACATTAAGAGTCAACTTTATATCGCGATTGAAATAAAATGTGAAAGGTATCACGACCTTCCATTTTGTTTAAAAATTTCAAGCTAATTGAATTTGGCAAACAATGTACTAAACATTCTGTATTATGCAGGGGTTTCCAAACTATGGGCTGTGACACAATGATGTGCCGTAGAAGATAAAGCGATTTTTTGACCTAATGTTTTACAAGAAATTCTATTGTGTTAATAAAATCACGGGAGATGCGTTCTGCTTGCACCCTTCAAAGTAAAAAAAATATGTTTTTTGTAAAAGTTTAAATAAAATTTTATTAAAAAAAAAAAAATGTTTTTTTTTCGATGTCCACTTTCATAGTTAATGACATTATTTAGGTATAAATTACTGACGTAGACCGTGTAAATTTTCAGTATCAAGCTTTGTTAAAAGTTTGAAACAATCAAAACGGATACAAAATAGCAAATAATAAATGATATCGCTGTAACTAAAAATGTGCCGTTCATAAAGTTATTTATTGACTCCATTGTGTAAATCAAATAAGTAATTACTACAAAGGATAGTTAACCACATGCACGCTCATACCAAATAAAAAGCAACTATGATTAATTTACCAATTTAATATAATGCTGTACTGTACCAATTATATGAATAGTTACATAATGAAATCAGTAAACATATTCAGATTTGTAGATTCATTATATTTTATTTAACCTACATAAATGTTGATAAGGGTAGACAACCAAGCGCCGTGTTGTCATAGAAACGTAATATGGGTTTAACTTTAATGTTATTAAGTTTTTATCTGTTTTCATAGACAAAACAAATCTTTAACACTATAATGCAGTTTCGTCCGAGGCCATTTAGTCAAAATTGTTTTAATCATAAATTAAGTTACATACAAACTGAAAAATTAAAACGATAACTGAAAAAGTAGGCGCCAACAAACATGCATTTTAGTGTTTTTTAAAATGATTTGTCTATTAAAATAGATAAATCATATCAAAAACATTAAAGTTAAACACAGTACTTTTGTATGAAAACCAACCAAGCAATTAATCGCCCTTGATCACGTCAATGTATGTGTGTGTATGTTTTGTAATTTTTCCACACGAGTGGATGAACCTTCTTTGAAGAAATATGGTTAACAGATAGATTTCAACTTGAATTCATATATCGGCTACTTTTAAGTGACGCACCGTGCGGCTGGAGCCGCGGGTAAAAGCTAGGAAGATATTTCCGAGAAATGAATAAGGTTTACAGCAATATTGACAGACTACAAGTATCTAAAATTTCCTTTCAGCTCTTTGTTCCATTGACCTAATAGGTCAACTGCAATGTATTGCACTACTCTTTTAATATAAAATGTATTATAATTAATTAAATTCTGATGTTTACAATTAAAACTATTCATACACAACTATAATAAAAATATTCAATTTTAATAATTTATTTGTTATTATAAATCAATTATAGTGTCCTTCTAAAAAAATACTGCAATTATGTTTGAGTAACACTTTTAACACCTGAACAACAAAACATAAAATTGTAAAACTCATAAGCAGTTATCATACGCATATAACTCACTTTTTATCGCATGCAATATTTTCGTGAAAATAAACAAATTTTCCAACTGAGGTCTGTCCACTAGAATTCGGGCTATGTTGTTTCATAAATCATGTGCCGCGGGCAGTAGCTAGCTAACTTTAGGCTGTGAATGCCGCAGCATACCCGGTTTTATTAAAAAAATACTGTACAGCCCGGCCTGTTTTCTGTTGTGAAGTAAAGTGTGCTTACTTCACACTTTATGTACGCAATTTATGTACGTGTCTGTTTTTGTTACTGCAGTTTATTACGAAAAAAAAAATATATTTTATTAGCTGTATAAAAATTTATACGTGGTCAAGGTGGTCATGAATCGTGACAGAATAGATGCCGGAAAACCGCTGTCGTCACCGAGGCTGGCCGAACAAACGCTGGTGCAATGACTTGTACTCCTTTCTGGAAAGCTGAAAAGAAAAAGTTATAGATAGAGAAGAATGGAAGGAATATAGGTAAAATAAAAAATGCTTAAGTTTTGTCATAGTTTAATTGCCTGATTGCCATTATTTTTCTAAATCTAGGTGTAATTTGTACATTTTTATATGTATATATTTACGCCTACCGTTGACGTTACCGCGTCGTATAGATATTGTTTCTATTGTTTGAAACCAAAGTCAAGAAAGTCTATATAAACTTTCACTTTAAACTACCTTGTAGCACAACTAATGAACACTATAATATAATATTAATCTTATAAATACAGCCAGCGCGCCCACACGCCTAACGATCGCGCACGCCTAATGTGGAGGACGCCGAAGTTTGGTACTTATTTATTTATTTAATCCAAATACTTAATAGGTGTTCCAAAAATAAAGTAAATCACATTTTTCTCATTTTCTCGGGAGAACAAGGATAGAACAATTAAGCCTTATTAATCCTTAGCGTCTAATTAGCGTCGGCTTTAGAAGCAAACGCTAAAGCCGATCTATGCGGATGTGGCAGTTTTTATCTCAATAACAGACGTAGAATTAAAATGAAATCATTGGTTTATGTTCACCATTAAAGGCTGATTTAGAATTATTCAGTTGTTGGATCCAGTATTTAACACGGCATTTTAGCTTTGGATCACGGCATTTTCATTTACATTGTTATTATAATATTATAATAACGTAAGTCTATTATTCTTTGTACTGGATTTGATCCAGCGATCAAATTAAATTAGACTTAACTATTATTAGGCACCTTATAATTAAAAGGACGAAAAAACCAAAATATTGCAGGTTAAAAGTGTATTTATTGCAGAATAAGAATTAATTCCAAAACTACACTTCGTTTTTTTGTCAGCTTTTTGTTGAAATGGGCCTATAATTATAGGATTTTAGTATTTAAATTAAAATAAGTAACGTGCTGCCGATTTTATAAATAACATTGCATGAATCGTTTAATTTTGTACTATTATTCAAATTTTCGGTCTCATTTAAATTTATAAAACCAGCTATGTACCTATTAGATAACTAGCTTTTGCTTGCGATTTCGTCCGCGTGGAATTCAGTGTAGCTGCTCTCGCGACATGACCCGCGTTAAATCCTACAGCTTATTTTTAATTTTAAAAGTCATAAAAACCTTAGGATTAGTCATTTTAAACTTAAAAAGAATTATTTAAATACGACCAATAATGCCCGAGATTAGCGCTATCAAACGATCAAGTTAACTTTTGCCCGCAGTTTTGTCTGTGTGGTAGGTTATGTACATGAATAAAAATAGCCTATGTTATGCGCCTTGTAGTCAGTTATCTGTTTCTAAAATTTTACCATAAATAGTTTAGAAGATTAGCCCATTCCAAAAAGAGACAGACAGACAGGCAAAAAAAAAATAAGATCTCGATTTTAACACCGTGCAAATAGTTATACAGGCTTAGTAAAACATTGTTAATTTGACATTTATAACAGACATTTAAATTATATTTAATTGTATTTATATTTATATTGATACCTATAGTAATAAAAATATTAAAATAATCGTAACAACAATCCACTTATAAATATCGCACAATAAATAACACAGCCGAACGATTATCGTGGATGTCAATCGGAACTGGCAATACAGCAGTATCAGAGCAATAGTGCGAGCGACTGGCTAAGACTATATTGCATCATACGGTCCGGAATGGTTCGTTTGAGTTTTTTGGTGAGCGTTAGTGAGCTCATTGATAATTGGTTGTCATATCTTAAACCACTACACTACACAAACAACTAGCTATTTTATTTTGATTTGATTTTGATTACGTCTACACATATTTTTTTTATTTTTTTTTATAAATTACTTGTCACCTGAGGTTCCAGCTGAAAATCAACGTTGCCTAATTTTCTGGCAAGAATATGTTGAGTTGTGGCCTTTTAGGCACCATCATAGCATAGCTATTCTGAGACATAAACTCAGTTACAACTTGTCTATAAAAGTACTTTATTTTAATTTTTTTATAATTGTTCTGTATGTATTTTAATTTTAAAGTTTCTTAATTTGTTTTTATTTTCATTTTAATTTTAATAATAATTTGATGGTGATCTAATAAATATTTTTTACTTTACTTTAAACCAAGTGTTTTACTATCAATATTTATAACATGCAGAAGTCAATTAAAGTTTTTACAGTAGTTACTCAGTAAACAAAAATCTTTTACAATAATTAATTTATACTAAGAACAGTCGAAACATTTTTGGACTTGAAGCGAAATTTGAACCCTTGACTATAGTATTCTAGCCTATCGCTTTACTACCCAGCCATCCAAGCTCTGATCCAAATCCGCGAATCTATTGTACCTCACGTCATCTATTGTACCTACGAATAAGTAGGTAGCAACCAACATTAATTCACATCATAATAATAAAATGCCGTATAAATCAATACGAAATTTGATAATTAACTTCTTAGAATTTGCAGTCGTAAGATTCCCATTCAGCTGCTCAGTAAAAAAATTGTTCGGAGTAAAAAAACTTCTAAAGATTTTTTATCGGAAAAGCCCCAATTAGGTAGTAAACTACTTCTCTCGATAATAATCTTAGTCTTGTTAGTGCCAGGCTATATAATAATATAAAATATGCATATTTATAGAAAAGCATTGGAAAACCAACATAATGAGATACATCCGTTGATTTTTACAAAGGATCGCGGGACTAAAAGCAAAGTCTATCCTTACTAATATTATAAAGGCGAAAGTTTGTAAGTATGGATGTATGGATGTATGGATGTTTGTTACTCTTTCACGCCAAAACTACCGGGTCGATTTCGATGAAATTTTGCACACATGTAGCTTATAGTCTGGATTAACATATAGGCTACTTTTAATTGACATACCACGCGGGCGGAGCCGCGGGCGGAAGCTAGTAATAATATAAATTGTAGCCGGAGGCAACTGGTTGCTTACAAACACAAAGGGCAGTCGGAGGCTAAGGCAATACAGAAGAAGACTTGGAATCTGCTGAAGATGAAATAACGTTTTTTATAATTTATTAATACGAATATGATTTATTTATTACTCTTGAATGTTTCAAAAGAGCACTTTGCATTATAATATATATTTTTAAGAGGTATTTAATCTATAATCGCATATACAGTGCCATTATTGCGTATTATTTTGTAAATTTCACATTTATTTAAAATTGTTGTCGATTACTCCTAAATACCCTGGATTAGATAAATTTAATAATAAAAGCCCGGCATTTAATACATGTCCCACAGCTGGGCACGGGCCTATTCTTATGATGAGAAGGGTTAGGTCATAGTCCACCACGCTGGCCAAATCCGGATTGGTGGACTTAACACACCCTCGAGCACTTTTTTGGCACTCAGGGCAAGCAGATTTCCTCACGACGCACGTTTTCCTTCACCGTTAGCGGGCGGTAACTTATGTGATAAATACACACATATCTTTGAAAAGACGAATCTTTACGACGATTTATTGACAAAAGTGTGTGCCGTGGGTTCGAACCCGGGGATTTTGAATTCGCAGTCCTACGCGTTCTCCTATTCGGCTATCGCTGTTAATAATCTTTCCCGACATACATTCTGTTTTATAACATACATACATGTGATAGGTAAGGGCGCAGGTTCATAATTAAATCTAATATCAAGTCAGTATTCGAAAAATTCGATATCGCTTTGGAAAATTCTAGATCACACCCACACACGATACGCCAGGGAATATTGGAATTTGATGACATCGTGTATAACGGTTAAATAATAATATTATACAAATATATATTATACAAGCACGCCGTCACAGCCAAAATTGCATGGAGCGTAGGCCTATATTTGTAATTTCTCGTACAATATTGAAGGTTTCTCTATATGTGTTTGTAAGCAAGTAGGTACGTAAAGTTATTACCAAGATTAAAAATATACTCTACAAAGTAGGATAAGGCAAACATCATTAATTTATATGATAGCATCACGCCTATTTTACCCAGAAGGATATGGCAAAGGTATTATAATACTCGTATTCCCCTGTTATGTTTAGTTCTCATGTGATAAGCCTATCGCCAATACTAGCTTTTATTTTTATTTAAAGAAATATTTATGTTGCTTTTATTAGCGCCAAAGTTTTTGTTGTACAGTTATAAGTGTATCAAATGCTATCTATTAACAATAGTGCATGTCATTTTTTTCCTACTACCTACCGTATATAACGAATTATTTTATTTTTATACTAACATTAATCAGTGCCAAGTTTTTGAGAGGCGTTTATCTAAGCCTGGTAAAAACACAGTGTATAATTGTATGTACTCAGTGTAACAACAGTTGTTAACTAATTCAATGTTATTGATGCCAATAAAGAAATTTTAAAACTCAAAACCCAAACTCTAAATTCAATTTGCTTTTATTCTTTTGCTGCTAATTCCAAATGCTATTGAGGATTTTCTGACGTCTAAATCCTAAATCATACCTTTTGACTGACCCGGTAATCAAACCCGAGACCTCCCGACTGGTGGCAACGCTAACCAACGAGGCAGTTTCTATTCTCATGGAATAATTTATTTATATTTATTTGTATTGCTCGTGCCGTGTTGTCTTGGTATAAATGTCACTTCACGCATCAAGCGACACGGGGCGCAGTCATGTATCTTCGTCATTATGTTCATTCGACTAAAAGCACTCGATCTCCTAAACGATAGCTCCTTGTTCGTATTTGTTCACAATTCTTTCACTTAATTTGGTTTAAGTATAGCTCCATCCTTTCGTAATGTAAGCGTGAAAGATTAAACTTTTTAGTTCAGTCGGAGCGTGCAAATGTTCCAATGCTTTTAACTGAATTAGCAAATTAATTTGATAATATTACTCATGGAAAAGGTTTTATAAAGCTTGGATTTTATACTAAGTAGGATGAATAGACTATGCTTTGATGTTTATCAGAAAAATACTTTTCAAATGTCTCGATATATTTTCTACAGAATATTTTAATATCAACATGTACAATGTAAGTATTTTACCAGTAATAAACAATGATTTAACCACATGTTCAAATCAAGTTTGAAAAACATAACATTGAACGCTCAATAGTGTGTGTAGAAAGCTAATATTATAGTAAATGGTATCAAATTACACGATCGTACATGGAACGTAGTCGTAACAAGACAATTTTCAATACACAATGTGCTCCACATCTCCCTTTCACGATACACAATGCGTTTCTATCCCATCCATATCAAAGACGTCTATTGTTTTATAATAAGGCTTGTGGCACAGTTCACTTTTGTATCAAGAATATTAATATACACTACGAGAATATTCTGCGGTCTTGACATTCAAACGTGATAATGTTTACGATGTGATGATGTGTTTCATATTACATTTTTATTTTATATTAAAGATTACTGATTTTTTCCGTCGCGCTGGTCAAAAATTACACGGTCAAAACAGCCAGAAAAGGTTGAGTAACAAACAAACGCATAGTACTTTATCATTAAATATGATTTATTGTTACGAGTATAATAATAGTATTATGATATGTAATGATAATTTTAAATAAGTGATATTTTGAAATGTAATGATTGTTTTAATACACAGGGAATAACTCCTGTGTCGCGTAAGTATTCACAAACATATACATTTCGCACACACAAAGCACTTCCAGAGTCAAAGATTTGTCCCGTGTGGTGATCGCACCCACAACACCAGCGCAGTTGAAAGCGGCGAGGCGACCGCTTTAACCATATTTTTGGAACGAAGTTCCTTATCGCGCGTTGCGAAAGGGGGCTAGACGGAAAAAAATGGAACGAAAAGTTGTAACGACACTTTTCGTAGCAATTCTCTAAGCGGCGTAGTTATTACATGCTACGTTACAGCTACGGTGCTACATCATCAGACACCCAGAGAATTTTTTTTCTGTGTAGTAATAAAAAAAATTAAATAAATAAAGTAAAAAAAACTAAAAAGAAAAAAAAAATACTAGAGTTGAGTTTCTAAAATAATAGGGGGCGCTGGCGCGTTGCGAAAGGTCCGCGCAGGCGTACACGATCGCTGTTCTAGTCAGAAAACAGTGAATTAATAGCTCGATATCGTGCACATTAATCTTCAATTAGATCTGTAGAACATACTTAAACTACAAATCGGTGGACCTTATATATAGGACTTTGTAACGAAACCATAGCGCGATCTAATTCGATCCCAACGCCATCTATCGAGCGGCTTCGGAACTGATTGGTGCTACAGTACTAAATATCTCTCTCGCATAGAGAAAGCAAGCGAGATATTTTCGTTTTGTCTCTCTATGAATAATAAAGAAACTAAAAAAAAATATTATCATATCTTAAAAAAAATACAATTCCTGCCTTTTGTTGAGTGTATACAGGTGTTTTATACTATTTTAAATTATTTATTATGTACATAATAAATAATTTAAAATAGTAACAATAATGAATCCTGACAGTGTTTCTGCACAAGTTCCGGATATTGCTGATGGATTTAAGTAAGTAGAGATTTTATACAGACAATAATAAATGCTTTTGTATTTTAGCAAGTACGCATTATTACCTTTCTTTACTATTGTGCTAACCAAGTCATACGCGTTATAATCTCTCCATTATTGTGTGTTTAGCAAGTGTACGCGTCATAACTATATTAAATTCAAAAGCAAATTATTTTTTAATATTACCACAGAATGTTTACCAATTTTGTTATGTCCATTTCATGGAATATCCGATTAGAACACATCTAATTATGTCATTGGATTGGTGATGAGATTATTGATAATGAGATCTGATATTATTTTATCGCGAGTAAACTTGCGAATACAATTTAAAAGAAAGCAAGGTAATCGCAGAAAAATAATGTTAAAGATAAGGTTTATTATGTGTGATCATAGAACTATTACTCCTAGAAACCGAGTACACGCATAAAATGTAAAGCCACTTTAATTGTGCCGTTTCAGTTCAGTGTAACTCTCTGGTATTTATCAGATTTTCATTTAGTTTGTCTGTCCGCCAAGCGGCGCATTATAATTTTCAATCAATCTGTTTTTAGCCTAACTTTATACTTAAATTCATACAAGCAGTTTATTGATCTAGGCATTATAAGTCTATGCGTGTGTTTGAATGAACCTCGCTTTTGATATTTTGAAATTCGAATAGCGCGAAAGTTCGAAGATAAGAATTATTTTGAAATTGAGTGTGTAAGGCACAGGAAATATTGTTATGTAGCCATTCAGCTTAGAGGAGTATTGTGATAAAATCTCCACAATGATTTTAAAAGTATCATTCGATTATTTTAAGAGAATGATTAAGTGATTCTGAATGATCGTGTATATACGCTTGCTACGCTTGATAATTGAATTGTCTTAATGTTTGTTTTTTTTTTATTTGGTTTAAATTTTTGTTACCGTAAATTTAGTTTATTAATAGACTGTTTTATTTGTTTAGTGGTTAAGGTCGCATACCTTTTACTGCAATCTCGGGTGCGAATCCTGATTTGTTGTTATTTGGAATTACCGAACTTCGTTCCATCCGGGTGTCCCTTGACACCTCAGTAGTTTTTTTTTTTTTTATCGAGGGTGGAAATCTTCAAGAAGATACCTCGCCGCATGAAAAGGATGCGACGAGGTTATGTGAGGTTGTCGGTACTCCGACGACTCACTAAAACCCCCCCGGTGTCCGGCCTCGATGCGTGTCGAAGGGCCCCGGGATGTCTGATGAGAACTCTCCGGTGCCCCTCTGCATATTGCCATAGCACGTACCCGTCGCTTTAACCACTACGCTAACCGTGCACTCTTTCTCACTCGGTATTAGTTGTCTATGGGATTTTTCACCTTTTTTTTTTTTTTTTTTTTTATTCTACGCCTACAGCGAACGAACGTGTAGTCCACCTGATAGTAAGTGGAGTACAGCCCATGGACATCAACAATCCACAAAAGCAGATTGTAGATGCGTCGCTGCAGCTGAGGACTACGGTGTTATACCTCATGTGCCAGTAATTTCAGCGCCTGATCTCACCACCAAACCGGAACACAGTAATGGAAGCACTACTATTAGGCGGTAGGTTAAAGGTGAGACGGTGGTGCTGCCGCCCTCGAGCTCATTCACAAGAGCTCTACCTGTGATTTAAACGACTTTCCTAGCCTCGCTTCATATAAATCATATCTAAAATTAATTATCATCAGGTCAGTCTTAGATGGGTATAAATAAATTAAACCCATACCACTGCGTAGGCATACGTACCTAGTAGGAAATTAGAAACGCAAATTCTGTGTACAAAGCCCCTAGTTTTGTGTGATTTACGATGTTTGCTTAAGCGACGGTGTGTTTAATAACCCACTGAAAGGCATGTACGTATGTAAATGTAGTAAGCACCTAATTTACATACCCACCCAGGTACCATGGTTATGTTTTACTTTCGTGTCAGCACTTCGCAATATTGATATTAAATAGACAAAATAACTCGTTTTGTAATTCTCACCACTACTAATATATGGTTGTACCTGTTTAGTACACTTCAATGTTAGTCCAGGCTATTTTTTCATTTATTTTAAAGCTTACTGGTAATTTACAAATACAAATGACTTGTATTCTTGTTAAACCCTTCCGGGTAAGCTAATTTGCTTGTGATAGGAGAACGTTCACGTCCGTAGTGTTATGGTAAGAATTCGAACACACGACCTCTCAATAGTAAGTCCGATGCTTTATCAATTGCGCCACTAACCGGCTGCTTTTAAGGTAATTGTTACCAAAATTTCGTCAAATGCCGTTTATTGTTTTTGGACCGATCGAGAAAATACATTAGAATGTCAGTAAGTGCTCGATCCACTATTAATATTTAGATGTAATAAAATACATTACCAGTGAATAGTGTTCCAAACATGATAGTCAAAACTAATGCAGTAGCTTTAATCTGAGATTTATAAATGAATATTTAAGGTGAAAATTAATTGATATTTTCATCCAATACTTTGAATAAATCAATGTAACATGAAACATAAATTAATCATACTCCTGAATTTATGTTGTTTAAAATAGGATACTAAATGATAATTAATATTAATTAATGCCTCGATGGTCGTGTTTCGCAAATGCGCCTCTCACAGTGAGGTCTCGGGTTCGATTCCCCGGTCGGGCAAAGAGTTACTTGGGACCTTTCTGTTAGGACATTAACAATAGCAGCATGGAGTTAGAATTGTGCCCGGTGGATGGCGATAGGCTCACCCCCTATCCCAAGGGTCCTAAATATAACAGGTGAAGTGTGGGTGTTGAACACCTCTGCCACACCCTTCTGGGTAATATAAGTATAATGTTAAGTTATGTTATGTTTAAGTTATAAACTTATGACTGACATATTTTGTTTTTAATTTTGAGCAATTTCTTCAAATTACATAAAGTTTTTGGCTGAATATAAGTATTTTTTGGCAGTCATGATTCTAAATTATTTTAATTATCACTTTATCTTTTATACAGTAAAATAATAGTTTCATAAGCTCACTAGTATGGAGTTAACACACGTCTATTATCTCCAACAAAAAAAACCGCATGACATATTTTAGACATAAGACTTCTATATCTATTACATGATAAGTGCGTAAAACGAAACTAACTAAGTGGAAACCTCTAGAATCAGATATAAAAAAAACAACATTTATTTTCACGAGCGATATTTAACTTGAAAGCGGTTTATCTAAAAACACTTCATAAAAAATATACCGAAGCAATCGCGCGTAAAAAATTGCAGTGACCTCGTAACTTTGACTTATGTAAGTTCACAGAAAAACATAATATGGTAAAAAACTATCCGAAATCTGATGTGGGCCCATCCATCATGTGAGGCGACAGGACGAAGGCTTGTCGACCCTAATCGAACGCTATAAACATAATATAACAGCTATACCCTTGTATTTTGGCGTGTTTAGATACTTTCGTTTGTACCCCTTCGATACTGCCTTAGTCACATACATAGCATGGATTTTAGCGTGTCAGCTACGACACAAAGGTAGTGATAATTTTGTGACAATAGAATGATATTTAGGGATAGCACTTTGATGTTACTCATATATTATTCCTTGGAGATGTTATCTACACAATCAGAACAGTATAGTTAAATATATTATGTATGCGTTGCGTGCTTTTAAAGTATCGTCATTTATATTCAAAGAGATTGCATATATGTCTTCCTTTTGTATGTTAACATTAACTTAATAATATTACGGTACAAAATCACAAAATCATATATTATGTCAATTTCAATGAAATAATCAGAGGAGTACTTAAACCGATATTTTAGCATTTTCATTCCTGTAAATTTTCAGTATTATTAATTTACCTAACAACTAAAAGAAATATAAGTTTAGAGAATAAACATGGTTATTTTCTTACTAAATATAACATTTAACGGAGTATTTACCATGTGTATTTGTTGTAGCTAGTTATGTCAATATTTCAGAGATATTGCAATCTCTTTGGTAACGATAAAACTGCTACTGCGGCTTTATCGGGAACAAAGATATACAACATCATAATATCTTAAATTTATTAACTTAAAGTAATATTTTAACTACTCGATATTTAGTCAGTTATTAGCTTCAAGTTATAGGACCGACTAAATCGAGTAGGAGGTATCTATTCAAGGTAAAATATTGCTCCTAGTAAGCTCATTTCAACAATATATATGAATCTCACTTATATTTAATATTAATCGTTAGCTAATAACTAAAGCCGTGTTATTAACTGACAATAAAGGTTGATTTATCATCGCAATGGCTGTTAATCAAAAATAATCACGTGCAGGTAATTAAATATTAAACTAGGACGGCAATGAAATATGTAGATATTACGTTAGCTGTTTTTCTCTAGAGATTCATGTAGATTGATTTTTGATATACATTGTAATGTAAACATTACAATGTAATTCTATTAAAGTCACAAATATTATGTGCAGTTAAATTATTTAATAAAGTTTTTAAATATGAGCATGGAATTGTCAAAATAAAATTTGTTTTGATAAATTTTAATATCTTGCAATAAATCGGCTACAACTAAACGCCATTATAATAGGTTAAAAATAGTGTATTCACTTTGATACCCCTTCGCTAACAAGGCTAATATTACAGTAGGTATACCAATATTAACACGCTGACTAGACACGAACCTAGAACTAATTTCAGCTACGTATTCATTTGAGTGAATGTTGAAGTTACAAACTAAAATACCGCTGTTTCACTGCTTCTGTTAAAACTGAGCGGGTATACAGAATAAGTTTTGCGTTGTTCACACTCTACCATGATACATAATAGGGTGTTGTTAAAATATAACATGACACTAATGCCGTCTCGTGGTTAGGGTATGCGCCTGTCACTGCGAAGTTTCAGGTTCAATTCGCTGGTCGGGCAAAGTTTTATTTGTGAACTCGCCTTCAGGCAATTAATAAATATATAATAAATATTTCACAACTCACACACAACGCTATCTAGTCCCAAACTAAGCAGAGCTCGTACTATGGGTACTAGAATAACTGATACTAATACATATATATACTTTTCTTTCGTAAATACATTCTTATTATACATAGAAACACCCAGACTAAGACAAACCCCCATGTTCATGCACACAAATGGGTGTCACGGGGTTCATGAAAGGAGCCTCCCCGAGTGACGTACACAATGATTCCCTACGTCCGGCGCACCCTGGGCAATTCGCGAGTTCTCCAAAGCGAATTGGCTAATCCTTTCACCACTGTGGCAAGTCAAAACCTTGATCACCTACTGACTGTCCAAAATGCCCTACCATCTGCACAAGAGAGGCGCTCATGAACGCCGACGAAAGCGTCATAACAGAGGCCACTTATTGGACCAATAAATTTTGACTCAGCCATCGACACGACGAAGATTTGTCTTAAGTGGGAATCGAACCCACGACCTCGGTATCGCAGGCAGGCACACTACCCACTCCGCCATCCGGTCGTCAATACACAATAGCTGCACGGAGTTGGGATTGTGTTCCATCGTCTCTGCCTACCCCCGTTGGATAAAGGTGTTATATGTATGTATGTATGTGAAATTCTCAATAGCAGTACGAAGATGAAATTGTGCCCAATGGATGGCGATAAGCTCACACCTTATCACATAGGACCTAAATATAATTGGTGAAGTTTAGGTATTATACACCTCTGCCACACCCTTCTGGGTAATATAGGCGTGATGTTATGTAATAATTTATAACCAGAGCTCGGAATTAGGTAGGGTTTTTTATGTACTTGCATCGAAACGTTGATATTAATGTGGACCTTCCCGGGATTTCTAATGAACAATCCCGTGTGGCCAATATTACGAATAAATTATAATAAAAACCTCAGAGATAGCCAAATAAAACAAAGATAATTAACATAATTTTTTTATTAGTTTACATTAATTCACAGTACAAATTGTTGATAGTCTGTAGAAAATTTTCATACGCATATTTCGCCTGTTATAAATACGAGCAAATACTTTTGCTTCTAGCCTAAACTCGGTGAGGTTTTGCTTATTCAAACGGCCCATCAGAAACATTTTCCTTGTCCGATTCATTACCAGTAAGATTTTAAGTGTTCGCTTCCGACATAACTGTATAACTTTTGTGATTATTAAAATATTTAGTCGCGCGTGCAGTAGTTTAAATTGTGTAAAAAAAATCATGGGATTTTTTTCTGCTCTTTAAAATTAATCTAGGGATTTGAGGCATATCCACTTTATTCTTTCGCTGTATGAAATCAGTGTAAGTACATGAAAAACTCTACCTAATTCCGACCTCTTTTTATAACACAACATTACGCTTTTGTTACTGCAGCTTCTAAAAAGCAACTAAATATCTTCTTATCCATCCAAAGGTTGCCTGGAAGAAATTGCTCTTTAGCGATAAGGCGATTGTGCATTTCAAATAATTTAAGTTAGTTTCTATAATGTTGTCAAACTGTAAATTTGGTATACAATAAAGTCATATATTCTATTCTATTCTAAATATCTGGTCACTGATACTAAAAGCGAGTGCGCTTCGGCCGTTAGCAGTCGCATTGAATCTATATAAAATGTATGTCAAAGTTCAATTTTAATGGAGCCACTACGGTTTTACAATGCAGGTGGTTAAATTGTTACAATAGCACTATTATTGGTTGAAATCAATCCAAATTATTCAATGAAAGTTTAGTGCATGTCTGTCGTCGCTTATACAAGGTAACTGAACCTAATTCAGCCATTTCGTGCGACAAAATTCGTCTTTAAATATTCAAGTTGCTTTTTAATTTCAAAGTTAAAAAAGTATTCACTGCTATCATTTACGAGCTTTTCAAATATTTGCGTTATTGCAACTCCACGAAAATGACTAAAATTAATGTTCTGTATAAGTTTTCAATTTTAGTTTTACATGTTATTACTTTCGTCTGAAGTCGTACAAAATGTTTGATCTTTGCAATATAAATAAATATCTCTTAACTTATTCACAACGCCATCTACTCCCAAACTAAGCAGAGCTTGTATTATAGGTACTAGAATAACTGATAGTAATACATATATATACAGGGTGTATTTTTGAAACGGGGCAGTAAGGGCAAGTACCTTAACCGTTGCAGTTACAGCAAAACGTTCTTAAAAGACCTTCCCTAACTTTTGGGACATTTTGAACTGCATTCACAGATTTTGTAAAAATCTTACAGTTAGCAAAAAAAATGCAAAAAGTTCAATTTTTTTTTTTTATGCCAATCGATTCTATTTCATGTGGGGATCAAAAAACTCTATGGGACCATTTTAGCTTTCAGTACTAGAAAAGACAGAAATCGCCAAAAACGTTTCCCATACATTTCGGCAACAGAAACGAATTTCTACGATGGTCTAACTTTTTGTTATGGCCTGGAAGTGGGTAGAATTGACTGTAAAGTAAATAAAAAGAATTTTTACCCTCAAATTTCGAATTTGATTCGAAAATCTGTGTGTTATACTTAGTTTCAGCTGAGAAACTTCGTATGAGTTATTAATTAAGGATTTTCGCTAAAATGTCTTCTAATCGTGAAAAAATTGACTTATTAGAAGCGTATTTTGTCAATAATCGAAATGCGGGAGCTGCATTAGTGTGGTACCGCAATAAGTATCCGTTGCGGCATGTGCCAACAAGAAAGGTTATTACAAATCTTTTGAAAAACCTGGAATTGCAGGGTTCTTTCAAAATACGCTTCTAATAAGTCAATTTTTTCACGATTAGAAGACATTTTAGCGAAAATCCTTAATTAATAACTCATACGAAGTTTCTCAACTGAAACTAAGTATAACACACAGATTTTCGAATAAAATTCGAAATTTGAGGGTAAAAATTCTTTTTATTTACTTTACAGTCAATTCTACCCACTTCCAGGCCATAACAAAAAGTTAGACCATCGTAGAAATTCGTTTCTGTTGCCGAAATGTATGGGAAACGTTTTTGGCGATTTCTGTCTTTTCTAGTACTGAAAGCTAAAATGGTCCCATAGAGTTTTTTGATCCCCACATGAAATAGAATCGATTGGCATAAAAAAAAATTTTTTAACTTTTTGCATTTTTTTTGCTAACTGTAAGTTTTTTACAAAATCTGTGAATGCAGTTCAAAATGTCCCAAAAAGTTAGGGAAGGTCTTTTAAGAACGTTTTGCTGTAACTGCAACGGTTAAGGTACTTGCCCTTACTGCCCCGTTTCAAAAATACACCCTGTATATTTTTTGTAAATACATACTTAATATACCTAGAACACCCAGATTAAGGCAAACCTCCATGTTCATGCACACAAAGATTTGTCTTAAGCGGGCATCGAACCCGCGAACTCGGCGTCGCAGGCAGGTACCACTACCCACTCCGCCATCCGGTCGTCATCAATAGCATAACGCCATTTTTTTTCTAATCAGAGCTGCCCGTAATTTAAAAATTACCCCTATAGTAGATACTAAACAAACATTGCAGATAACAGAATGAAGTTATTTAGAGATACAAATCTGGGCTAGTTTGTATGTAGTGCAATTTATCCGTGGGTTTGCCGTATGTTTTATCATTCTTCCGATTGCTATGCCTCGTACGAAGTGCCCCGCCCGGGTACACGCAAAGCCCCGAAGCAAATACTACTATTCGAATTAAAATATATTACTCTTTCGAAGTCATTTATTTGTCTTTCAGTGGAACAAAAGGTAATTGGGTCATTATCAGGAAACTCATTATTTGGTTGACTTCGGTGGCCATTTTTTTCTTGGGTATATAAGCAATACTCACATAACATATCAAATTTAGAGTTAATTTAAAACATATTAGTAGTAGAGGGAACCATAAAGACCGAAAGGATACAAAGGAATTCAAATTTTAAAAAATGGTGTTCACCGAAGTCAATATTCTTATCACCGAAATCAAATCTATATTATATAAAAGAAAGTCGTGTTAGTTACACTATTTATAACTCAAGAACGGCTGTACCGATTTGGTTGAAAATTGGTGAGGTAGCTTAGAGCCAGGAGACGAACATAAGATAGTTAAAAGAAAAAAAAAACTTGTTAAACATAGAACATTCGTAGAGTTACAACACAGTGATGACAATATATCTTTGGTGGATTTTTCTTGAATTAAGCATAGAAATATATACTAGGATTAAGTTGTTTTTTCTTATCGCAGGGTAACTGCGATAAGAAAAAACAACTACATAAACTACATATTTTTACAAAGACAAGTTTCTCTTTTATTTACAGTAGGTAGGTTTCAGTATCCAAAACGGTATTTTTTTGCAAAAACTGGCATAACTAATATTATTTTGGGGATTTGTTTGCTTAAACTTAGTATATAAGTCTTTTAAAGAATCATTTAAGTAGCGTCTTTGTTTTATCATTTATCTTGATAATGAACTCCTTCTTATCACATACGACTGTTTTCATCTTCTTCAAGAAAAGCTTAAATGTCCTCTTCCACATTACTTTTTGTTGTTTTTATAGCGTTAGATTCACTTTGTTGTTTCATAATATCCTTATTATGAGTTTTAATTGTAGGTTCATATTTTCTTTATTCAGCGTTTTGGTATCTTCACTACATAGTATAAAAAAAAGTCGCCTTTTCTGTCCCTATGTGCGCTTAAATCTTTAAAACTACGCAACGGATTTTGATGCGGTTTTTTTTAATGAATAGAGTGATTCAAGAGGAAGGTTTTTATGTATCACTACATAGTATAAAACAAAGTCGCCTTTTCTGTCCCTATGTGCGCTTAAATCTTTAAAACTACGCAACGGATTTTGATGCGGTTTTTTTTAATGAATAGAGTGATTCAAGAGGAAGGTTTTTATGTATCACTACATAGTATAAAACAAAGTCGCCTTTTCTGTCCCTATGTGCGCTTAAATCTTTAAAACTACGCAACGGATTTTGATGCGGTTTTTTTTAATGAATAGAGTGATTCAAGAGGAAGGTTTTTATGTATCACTACATAGTATAAAACAAAGTCGCCTTTTCTGTCCCTATGTGCGCTTAAATCTTTAAAACTACGCAACGGATTTTGATGCGGTTTTTTTTAATGAATAGAGTGATTCAAGAGGAAGGTTTTTATGTATCACTACATAGTATAAAACAAAGTCGCCTTTTCTGTCCCTATGTGCGCTTAAATCTTTAAAACTACGCAACGGATTTTGATGCGGTTTTTTTTAATGAATAGAGTGATTCAAGAGGAAGGTTTTTATGTATCACTACATAGTATAAAACAAAGTCGCCTTTTCTGTCCCTATGTGCGCTTAAATTTTGATGCGGTTTTTTTTTATGAATAGAGTGATTCAAGAGGATGGTTTTTATGTATCACTACGTAGTATAAAACAAAGTCGCCTTTTCTGTCCCTATATCCCTATGTGCGCTTAAATCTTTAAAACTACGCAACGGATTTTGATGCGGTTTTTTTTAATGAATAGAGTGATTCAAGAGGAAGGTTTTTATGTATAATACATGCATATTATAGTAAAGAAAAGCCGATAAATTTAAAGATTTCTAATGTGATGTCGTAACAAACATATTTTTCTGCGCTTACATTGCAAACGCTGGCTAAACCTTACGAGATAGATCAAATTTATGTACTACGTAATTGTATATCTTGAAAAGATGAATAAAAAAGTCCGCGACAGCATATGTTTATCTCCTAAAGATAACCCACAGTAACCATTTTTATCTTTTACATATTACAAAAAAAATATGGGTTATTTAACAAGCTATTTTAAACGATACAGTATCATTACTTATCCAATTAAATACATTAGATACGTTGTGCATTTCATGTAGATCAAAATTGCCCTTTACAGCATGTGATTTAAATGAATATTTTCGAAGATATTACAGATTTAAAAATTGTGGGACGTAGAGTTTGCGGCGGTATCGGCCGGTCGGGGCGGCGGCGGCGCGGGAGCGAGCCTGTTCAGAGGGACAGAGAATCGTCAATAGAGCGTGAGGCTCGACTCAGTCAGCTTCGGGATAAAAATAGAGCTGAGAAATGTAAAAAGTAAATAAGTAAAAATGTTGTGTATGAATATTCCAAAGATAGCAGGAAATCTTCATGGTATAGGGAAAGGGGAATTGTTTTACTCCTAATTTAACGCGTGCGGGCCACGGGTAGTAATGAATAAATCAAAACTACTGGATCGATTTTAATCATTTTTTCAGTGAGTGACATAGGCTATAATATTATTATTATATACCAGTGCGAATCCGGAGCGGGCCGCTGTGTTTATATACAACGTTCACAGTTTTTCTGTAGTGTATTTAGTATCAGCATTGTACCCGTGCGAAGCCGGGGCGGGTCGCTAGTAATCTATATAACTGTTTTCTTTGTCGTTCGTTGATACATTTTGTTCATGCGGTATTTAAGTCTACGTATAATAATTTTAGTATTTAGTTTCTTGTTAACCTTTAGAGTCGGAGGAAACTCCTGTTCAATCACGCGAACTGATGATCTGGTACATGGTTTCTACATTATACTTGTGTCACTAGATGGGCTTAATGGTGCTGTCAAGTCTCGATAAGATGGAACACGCTGATGTAAAGGAGATGAAATGACCGATGAACTTGATGGTAGTAAATCAAAATAGGAACAAGCTTCAGTTTGAAGTAGTCCTGATTGTTTTGGTTGTGATCGTGGAGTCAACAAAGGATCGTCAGTTTAGTCGCGTACTTCTGGTGCTATTATTCAATCCTCTTCAAGACACTTTGCCTCTTTGCGCCTTTTTTTTCAAGTTGTGTTTGTTGGAAGATATTCTTTTTCTCTCCCTAGAAATTCGTTGTTGGCGAGGACCTAATACACTCAGACTTTATCTTACCTTCATTCTTCCTTTTATAATACAATTGCCTATCTTTCTCTTTAAGCACTAAGCGCGTAAAAATCTTGATGCGAGCTTTCCGACGTTGTTCAACCAATCTCTTTTTGCCAACCTATCTTCTTTTGAATCTGCCATAGTCACAATACTGAAACAGGTGACGAGAAAGTGAAATAAAAGATCGTTAAATGTAAATAAATAACTATTGATTGATTTCGGTGATTTAAAAATTGATTTCAGTGCACATATTTCCACCGAAAACACCGAAATTAATTCCACTGGAATCAAAATAATTAGTGAAAACTTAGAAATTTCAAAAAGTAACCCGAATTTTTTATATTTATCTCTTTTATTGTATTGTCATACACATAAGACATAATTGTATTATATTTTAAGAATATTAATTCAATTAGTAGTGGATATAATGAATTCACCGAAATCAATTGTAAGGGTATACCAAGCCACCGAAAACGATTACTTACCTTAATATAAGAGTCGCATAGAGACGCAAAGACTTCTTATCCTTACCACCGATGCGGCGCGCCTGACAGTTTGTATTTCTTGAACAAATGTTCTCGAACTTACGAAAACACAGGATTTATGAACGAATGGGTGCGCGCCACTGATATCAAGTCTAAACGTCGGACATGAAGACAACTAGTTGTAACTTGTGTACTGACACCCATAATGGGGTGGAAATATTATAATTTGAGTTAATAACTATCTAGTTGTTAGTGAACGCATGCATTTAGTGCCATGTATTGAAGAAAAAAGATAAAAATATATTTCCACCTTAATCTGGGGACCGGACGCGGCACCGAGGTCAATATTTTCAAGGTTTTGATTTTTTTTAACTAACTTCTATTTAACTTATTAAAAAAATAACACTTGCTTCACCTCATATAAGGCCGTACCTATTATAGAAAAAAAATGCAAGTTGTTAGCTACCTATTTTGTACTGGTTTTCAAGCCGGACACGCTAATTTGAGCCGGCTGAGAATGACCCAATTCAGCTTTTGGGATTTTATTTTTTATACCATTTATATCATTATTCACCGAGTCTTTCACCAATTACTTTTGGGGTCAGCTACTAGTCTAACGGATTACACTAGATATCAGTATTTTACATGGAGTGACTGCCACCAAACCTCCACAATTCAGTTTCAGGCGATACGTTAGAGATTCAAATATTCGAATCATTTATTTTAATAGGCCCCAGAGGGCTCTCTTGAACACGCCAAAACATTACACATTATAATTATATCAAAATTAATTTTATGTAAAACAAAGTTATACTAATTACAACGATTCCAATAACCGAGGCTTCGATATATATATATATATATTATCCAACTGTTAAGAATTAGATTAAAATCAATCTAAGTACCAGTTCCGATGGGTATTGCGTCATGAAAAGAGCTAGTGAGACACTCACACAACATGTGCATCATCTTTTTAAATAAAAATATATCAACTTTATTTGTTTTGACAATATTTCAGTTATGTGTAAATTTTTGCAGCCAAAATGTATAGAAAATTAAAACAAAATATATTTTCACTCACACACATTTTCCCACTTTTCATCCTGTTAGACGTATAGGTAGATAATCCGTAACTACCTTTACCTATTTCTAGTATCTTTGGGTAATACCATGTTTATATTTTGATTTAGTACTATACAATCTGAAAGAAAATTCTACATTTAATATGTATATTAAATGGTAACTTTAACACACATTCATTGCGTTTATTAAGAAATCTCATATAATTTTATTGCAATCTGAAAACCATTTTCTTCTTCAATCTGTGCTTGAAGAGTGCAATTCGTTTGATACTACTTGGCATGCTTCCCGCACCAAAAAGGATGTAATGTTAACATTTGGAATGTTTGTACTTTATGAAAATTGCTATTTTAAGAAGGGAAGTGTGTCGGGTCATCTTTCCAAGAAATATTTTGGCAGGATTAAATTCAAATTCAAATTCAAATCATTTATTTTCATAGGCCCCAGGAGGCGCTTCAACACGTCAAAACATTACAAACAAATGATATAAAAATAAATAATAAATAATACTAAATTATACTAATTACAATGATTTGAATAACCGGGCCTTAGATTAATTTTAATCTAACTGTTTAAATTCAAATTAAAATCAATCCAAGTACCAGCTCCGATGGGTATTGCATTATGAGAAGAGCTGGTGAGCAACTCATGTGCACTATCTTTTAAAATGAAAACTATAACAATAAGTAGGTATACATAATAAACCTCACATAAGAAGAGCAATTCATTTCCAAATACTATTATCATTTTTGTAGTCCGAAATACTGTAGTAAGCTTTTTGACATAATCTAATTTTACCATATTTTTTAAATTTACCTATCGATAATTCTATTGCGTCTAAAGGAAGTTTATTGTAAAAGCGTATACATTGACCTGGAAACGAGTTTGTTTTATTAGATTATATTGTAATCTGTAACAATTTAAAATATAATAATAGATTCTCCTCAGTTGACAAAGCTGCCTCGTTAGTCAAGTGGTTAGCGTATACGGCTCTCACAGCAAGGTCTCGCGTTCGATGCCCGTGTCGGGCAAAGTGTTATTTGTGAACTTTTCGTCAGTAACAACGACACAATAGAAAGAAAGAAAGAAAGAAACGTTTATTCTAGCAAATCTTAAGCTTAGTGATACACTTTTAAAACTACTTATAATATTATATTGATGTGCCAGAACAGGTACACACCTCAGCATAATACTGCAGCACATTAGCACTACAGCGCTGGTATTCTGGTGCGCCCGCCATAGCAGGACGGAGTTGGAATTGGGTCCGGTGGATGGCGAAAGGCTCAGCCCCTATCCCATGCGACCGAAACATAGCAGGTGAAATGTGCGTTTTTTCATTTGATTCATTACATTCGACCTATTGAGTCTTTATATGAAAATAAACGAGAAAACAAAGTATATAACTGTTAGCAACTGGGCCGCAATTTATCAAGTAATGTTGAACATCGTTTGGAAAGGGAACGAGTGCTATTTAAATATACCAACGAGCATTCAAGTACAAAAGGCTGGCTTGTTATTCTTGGCAGTATGCGCTACTGGGCTGGACACTAACTATCGGGTGAATGTCAGGACACGCCTACTGGCACCAGTACAATACTAAATAATCGTTTTGCTCAGGTTCTCGCTATTAGTATGCAGATAGGATTGTTTTTCGTGCTATTTTGATCCATGCGACAATAATGCCTTTATATCGCAATCTTAATGGTTTAATATGAATCATCTTCGTAAATTGTATTGCGATTTTATTAAATATACAGAACATAAGTGGATATTTTAGTTTCTAGTCAACGCGCGCTATACAAATAGAGTATAAATAAATAAACATAAATAAATAAATTATTTATTTTAACTTCTTATTGATTATTTTAATAGCATTTAGCTATGCTTAGCAAATTATACTAAGAAACAGTTGAAAAAGATATGGGACCGGCAGGATTTGAACCTGCGACCTTACTGCACACCGGGCAGCCTCTTTAGCTATTAAATTATTTATTGACATAAAAAAAAATACACAAATGGGTATGAGTCCTCTAACCCCTGAATTAGTACTAACTATATTTCAGTGACCAGCGTCTTCATCCGTAGCTATTAGTACATTATTATGTCAACTAGGTTAACTCAATTTAAAATTTCGAACATTACATTAATGTTAATATTAATAAAATCCATTCATGATCATAGTTGTTGTAATAATAAAAGTTTTGCTTTTGTGTGTGTGTGTGATACTCACGTGTGTGTAAGTGTGTAGTTTCTTCTTCGTCGTGTCGATGGCTAAGTCAAATTTTATTTTGACTTGCCATCGTGGTGAAAGGATTAGCCAATTCGCTTTGGAGAACTCGCGTATTGCCCAGGGTGCGCCGGACGTAGGGAATCGTTGTGTACGTCACTCGGGGTGGCTCTTTCAGTGTGTAGTATGGTTGTAAAATAAGATTTAATATTATTAAGGGCCAGTTTCTGAGGCCCCGGAAAGATATTATCCGACCCATAAAGAAAGAAAGAAAGAAAGAAAAATCATTTATTCTGGCAAAATAAAATACATAATAGGGCGTCTAAAACTAAACAATTTAAAATATCATTCATAATGCCAGAAATGGTACGCATCTCAGCACAATACTGCAGCGCTAAAAAGCACCGCAGCGCTGATAATTCTGATGCGCCCAGAAAATAAGTAGAAAGCAGTGTGACAACAGAAAATAAATAAATAATTATTATCTAATAATTGCATTCACAATTTTTGTGTCACAATTAAAACAATATATTTATGGATTAACAACTAACTTATATTAATATGAAACAACTACAACTAAACCTATACAATAATAAAGCATTCCATTAACAAAACACATTTTCAAAATTAACAAATACTATCTCGTATTAATGACTAATATATTATTAAATTAAGTGTGAAACATAAATAATATTTGTCAACAAAGAAATTCGGGGAAGAGCGGGGTTCTCAAAAACACGTCCTATAAAATATAACCTGACTGAATTTAAAAGTGACACAAGTTACACTTGAAAAAAGAACGCAGCTGTCACTTTCATTTAATTATGTGAGTTACATGCTTATCCTGCCAATAAGGTTTCTCTAACACCCGTGAAATTGGGGCTTAGTCTTCTAAGTTTATAGGCATGTCATATCTAAAACACTTAAATAAATGTTTGTTCGTGTCCGATACGTACTTTTATTATTTTATTTTTTAAATCAATTCGTATGTCAATCAATTAATGATTAAATAGTTTTGACAAAATGGACACGAACAAACATGCATAATGTTGTTTTAAATATGATATATAGTAAAACTATTTTATAATCAAATGGCAATCAAATTCCATTTGCATGAAAATACGTCATATATATACGTACGTAGTATTATTTTATTCATTTAGCCGTTTCTGCCATACCTATTATAGCAATCAAATTTAGGCCCCATAGTTTTGTCACTGTCCGTGGTGTCTATACTCTTTCCATATAGACACTTTGTCTATATTTGGCATTACTCAGTCTCCCGCTTTGCTTTGGAGGGAAGTAAAGATACATACTTTCCAACTCCAACTATATACTTCTGATTAAATTCGTTGCGGGTTCCAAGACAATTTTAACTCTCCCTGGGATTGCCCGTGTGCCATGCACGGTGCCTTTCAGTTGGTTGCCGCTGTAGATCCTGGCGTCACAGGAGTCACAGTGGTGGGCGTGTGGGTGGGATTATATCCCGTACGTAGTATTATTTGTGCCTGGTGGATAAAAGTTAAAATGTTTGTACGTATGTACACCTATGCCACACCCTTCTGGGTTATATAATAATAATAATAATAATTTTCTTTATTCAGACAAATTAGTCCACACCTTACAATTTTTAAAATGGAGCAGTTAAAATTAATAACATAATTGACACATAAATTATTAAAATATATCACATTATTATAAAATGAAAACAGATTGAAAATTAAATTAAATTAAATGATGTCAAATTGAATAATAATAAACTAAAATAAAATAAAACAACAATAATATTTGAATAAAAACATTAGGTTAAAGTCAATCATGAATTTAATTTATTTTAATTTCCTTTTTTTTACTTTTATATAAGTGATGTTAAGCTATGTTATATCAGCTATAGGCCGTATTATCATTATAATTATTGTATTTATATTGTGCTTTGTAGCTTGATTTGCCCAATGAAAGTAATTACTGATAGGTGATTAGTGTACACAATCATATGTTTATCTATGCATAATAATTACGTAGTTATGTTTTGATCTTTGATATGGTAAACACGCAAATGAGAACCTAACACTATTAGTATTAACTAGGTCTATGTATGTAAAGCGATAATTAGCGACGTGATAATCGACACGATATTAAGGACTATTAAATATTTTATGCCTATTAATATACATAGGGTTTTTTGT
Organism: Hypena proboscidalis; assembly: GCA_905147285.1. Lineage (NCBI taxonomy): Eukaryota > Metazoa > Arthropoda > Insecta > Lepidoptera > Erebidae > Hypena > Hypena proboscidalis. The sequence goes on from LR990132.1 coordinate 9,864,235, forward strand.
ACATCGCTTACCAAATTAAATTTACTAAAAAGTTGTATCCTTGGCTATTTAGTTTTAGCACTCCTTACTCACTTTTTACCTAACCAGTCTATATCATTAATATAATTATTTTTTTAAATAATTTACAGCTTTTTAATTCAATTTTACAAACAGCCTGTATATCCAACTCTGATTTCTCATCTGTGCATAACTTGAAAGAATACAAAAAACGGCCGTATGGAAGGCCTATATTTAAATAATTAATATCGTACTCCTACCCGTTGAGGAGTTGTTCCTTTCAGCATCTGCTCAGCAACATGAAATGCTGACTGCTAGATGAAAATATCCAAATAGCCTTGGGTTATAAACGAAAGACAATACAGACACCTTTAAAATTTGAGGGTTGCCCTCGATTTCTCTTGGATTTCATCATCAGATCGATACCTGATGAGAATGGGACCACATGATAAGTATATTCTTTCAGACAAAAAATAATTTCTCAAATCGGTTTTGGCGCCTATGAGTAATCATAGCATGTATCCAAAACTAAGGGCCATATTTACAAAGGCAGATTAACAATACCGTCAGATCCCTTCTCATCGTTGCGTATCAAACCATTGGCTTGGAGCAGTGATGTAAGTGTAGTGGTAACAAGTGTACTGACGGATTATGTCATTCCAATGGTATGACATGACACGACAAGCCGTGGTGTCTAACGCAGACTGCATCCACTGCAATGACAACAAATAAATTGGATTATAAGGATTTTTGCATGTGTTCCGGTAAAATGTCCTCTTTATTCCTATATCTTTATTCTTATTATAATGTTTTATACTTTTAATATTGTTTTACGTTGTAAAAGATTGGAATATCTTTATTTACAAAAAAAATATACATGTTGGATCTAAAATAATCTTTCATGTCAGTCCCTTTAAAGTATATACGTGCTATAAATGAGATTCAATACAATATAAGACAATTCTTAATTGATAACTTAATGTTACATGTCATTTTGTTACAGTTTCTTATCATATTTAGTATCAATAAATTAAAATCGAAATGTCCTAAATACCATTAGTAAAGTCACATGAATATTAAAACATGTAATATTATACATTTTAACATAGATTTGGAGATGAAAATCAGTTATTAAAGTTGCTTTCAAAGATTATACTCAATATATTCGAACGCAACATTGTTACCTTATCATCTATGGGACGAACACTTGCGAACAAGTGCGCCTACAATGCGCTTTAAAAATACACCGTGTGCTCTTGCTCTTTAAAGTTCTTACTGCAACAAAATAATACATACTTTTATATCCCAGAATTAATTTGATGCTTAAATTATCAGGGCCCAGGTAACAGAGACGACCATCGATAAAAAAAATATTGTTGCCTATTAAGTAATATAAAATATGTATAGAAACTAATGTTTCTATATCCAAGCTCTAATTAACTTCAACCTATTTAGTTAAAATGTAAACAATATTGGCGTGATTGAATGGTGTTTTTAATTATAGTGAAAATGTAGTCACCATTTAAAAGGCGACCATTATGTATTTTAATCATAAAATAGATGTATTTAGATTTGACAATAACAAATTAGTTTCTAAATAATTGGTTCATATCAATTTATAAATTAAAACGTTGCCATATAATGACATTATACAAATTATAATTAACGTAGATTAAAATGGACTTTCTAATATTTGAAAGTAGTGTTTTAATAATAAAAGCTTTTACAAAGATTACAATTTATTTTAGACGGTTCCTAAAATTTTTAAATAACATGGCGTGGCGGCGTGGTTATGGCATGAATTTGCAACTTTTTTATATGATGGTGAATTTCACCAATTGTTATTATTTAAATACACGTAAATAGATCACTGTTTGCCGTAAGTGTAGAGGAACGGGTGTGATGTTCCTCCACTACAAAGGGAGTATTCACCGACCAGGCTCGGTGGTATTGCCTAGCGGACAGCTGTCCAACGGTAGCGTCTTGGAAGTAGTATTTATTAATAGTTGCTGTGAACATTTTGCTATCGCTATTCAGCGCTCTTTGACGTTTGTGATGATTGTGTCACTTCTTGACGTTGTAATGTCATCCGTCATTTATTTATTATGTGCGGATACCGCCACAGTAAGCGCTTCTTTGTTTCCCAATCATAAGTTATTTTGTTTAACCTACATGGTTTTGGCTCAGTAGCTGGTAGCCACCTCTCCGTGAATATATTGACGTTCATTACATTATTATTAATCAAATATTACACCAGCGAAGAAGTAGAATCGATAGAACCAAGCATTACAGTGCGCCTCCTGTTACAATTCTATTTTTTTTTCTTTCAAAATGTGTTACATAAAAGGCGAATGCTTGCGGTGTCGGGGCACTTTTATACCTTAAAATGTTCTTACTATAAGTAAGATCACGTGTATTTTTTCAGTAAAGGTACCTTATTATTCAACAAAATGAGGAAGAGCCACAAACAAATCATTAGTACATAGTTGGATAACTACGATCCCAAACTGCTGCCATTCCAACTTTTGCTATTATAATTCTATAACAATTGCGATCTTCAATCCAAATGGTCGAAGCCAATACCTTTAATAAATATTAGGGATCTGAAATTGGAACCTTTCAGTCTGTTCAAACAATGGACTGTAGTATCTAAAGTCTTTAAAAGTACTTGCGAGCTTACAAAGGAGTTTGGTTTGTTTTGTTTTAATTACTTGTGCTCTTTGGTTCTATTTGTTGTTGTTTCTAAATTTGAATGATGAATGAGCGTTAGAATTTATTAAAAAAAAATGTTTTTGTAGTATTAAAGGTCCTTGATGTAACATTGATTTATTTATAGTTTCGCTTACAATTAAGTTTGAACATATTTTTTTATTAAGTATAGAGAACTGCTATCGGGAAAGAATAATATTATACAACTACAAAAGGTACTGGGTAAGTTTTAACAACAAGAATTTAGTTTCACCCTTGATTTGGGCTCTTTAGTTACCAGCGTATAACGTTTTTGGTGATCAGAATTTAAATTTTGAAGCAACAAGCGTCAAAAATAATACCAATATAATTTTTTTAGGAATTTACCTCAATTTATCTTTAAATGACTTCAATTCTGCCAAGACTCCTTAGAGACTAGGGTGTCAAAGTTAATGAAACCATGTCACTTAAGAAGACAAAAAGAGTTTCGAAAACAGGTCATAGTAAATTATGCCGCAAAAAGGAATTTTTCATTTTCTGTCTAAATATAACGTGGCAGACACTATTACGAATTTTATTATCATAATAGCTGTATAATTTACTATTAATGGAAGCCAAAGTTTATCAGCCATTTTCTGGTTTCACGCACCTTTGCCGAAAAAGGCTACCTACATAAAAAGACATAGATACAATTTTTTTCTTTATCATAAAGTGGTTTGTTCAATATCAGTAACAAAAGCAGTTCCAAACGTTTATAAAAAATACAATAGAATATTAAATGTTTTCGGTTGAAGTTCTGTTACTGATAGGGAATAAAGTACTTTCAGAATTTCTATGAATTAAACAAATGGTAAATAAATTATAATTAAAAGTTTAATAATAAGATCAATAAATTTTAACACTATAGCTGTGTGGGAACTGCTTTATAGTGTGTTCCCGACGCGGTGGAATTAGGATGCATCGAGTCAAGGGGACGTGCGCATACTGTCATGTGTCAAACTGACTGTCCAATTGTTAAATGGATCGCTGTGTCCGTCGAGTGAGACGATGCACCCGGCGGGACGTCGCTAAATCCGACCGGACAATGATATCCCGTAATTGCGGGATTATGCTGCAGATACATACACCAAATTATATGACTGTCTGCAAAATTTAAATATAATTGTATTCGTTATACAATTTTATTAAACATTCATATCTTTTTTCATTTTTATACACTAACTTATATCAAGACGAGAATTTAAAATTTAGGCATTTTTATAAATGTATAGATATATAATATACATTCATTCAAATGCCATTTCAAATGGCGAAGAACTGTGTGTTAAACTGTATAAATATATGATAAATATATAATTTATACGAATGTAATATCCAAATAATTCGTGTTACAAATGTCAAGCCGATAGTGAAGACAACGTTCAGAAACAATCCGGAAATGTAAAGTAAATAGTACATACACCATATCCGTGTTCAAGAAATTTCATAACAAAGAGATTCATGCATGAAAGCTCGTTATAGTTACCAAACTCACTAGCGTGCGTACACAACTATCATAGTTATTGTGATATGAGGCTATGAGGTAACCCATACCATACTCCAAATTGCCTTCCTGAAATATTCCTACCGACATAGTTCGGCGACAAAATTAGTTGGCAAACATTAAATATTTCACATAACAATTTACACGTGGCATCAACCCCTCCTTATCACCAACCAAATCAACCGTGTTCCGAAAATGAAGGCGAATAATACCTTTCCGTATAATTTAAGGTTCCAATTAAGCCGAAAAAGAAAAAGATTTTCTTAATTAGATGCCAAGGTGAAGATAACTCGATTCGAGCCAAATCGTCAGCTCGTTGCGTGACTAACCGACGATTTATGACTTAATAGCCAAGTCCGCGCGTTAAGTAGGCCTTAGATAAGGCGCTTCTAAGTGATTGTCGGCGCTCACAACAATCGTAATTACTCCAAACTGCTATCTTTCCTCAGCCACACGCGATCTCTTTCATCGACCAACTTCAACTGTGCTTAATTGCTTCCAAACACTATTTCACAAATCATTACTATTCGATTCCACGCTATTTAACGTTTCAAACAGCCAAGTGGGTGGATAACGATAATTACCATCGTGTTTTGTGTCTAAAATGGAATTACGCTATTATTTTTCGATGTTCATCAGCGTTAATTAAGTGTAGGGTTGCCTGTGGATTCAACAGACAATGAATTCAAAAGCTGTATTATACTCCAACGTATTATAATTTCCTTTTAACATCGACGAGTGGATTCGAAGTTAGGAATAATAAAGAAGGGTCTATAGAAACGAAATATTGGACGCAGAGATGCATGAATTTTGTAGAAAAACAACAACACTGAAATCGATGTTCAATGATTTTTAAAATAATTTTGTACGCTTCAAATATTCGATTTGCAAAGGCTGAATAATTTCGCTCTGTCGGAATTGTACAAAGAAGTAACGAAGTCCGCTTGATGGTTCGCGATTAACAAAGTCACTAAAGTATCCGCATTTACATTTCCATTCGACATGAAGTTTTAACGAACATCCATCGTTACAGCCGACAGCTAGAATGGAATACAATTTTGTGGGTCCAATTAGTGAGTTACATTGAGTCCCGACTACATTTCTCCTCTCATTTCTATACTTTCAGTCTGGGATGAACAATTGTGTGCAAATTAGCTGTGACAACCCACAGCGGGGACCGCGGCCCGGACGGCGGGACACACTGCCGACCGCCGCGGACAACCGGCAATAGCTTACGTATAACAAACTTTGATTACTTTCCACAAACTCACAAACCTGCTCACTGACACTACATTATTTTCCTTGCATCTATTTCCTTTATTTACCCGAGCCGTGCTTTGTTCCGTCGAGAACAATAGCACTAATATTGCTCGGTTTCTGTTTGACTGTATGTAAAAAGGAATATTAATCGTCCTTGCAAATAGTTCAGACCTTTATAATGAAGTTCTATTTCATCCTCTGCGGCTTTTCAATTTTAATTTTATATAGTTCGTAGTAGTTTGCAAGGCGTCGCGACGGACCGGGAGTTTTCAAGAAAACGCTATTTATTATTCAAATAGCTTTTTAAATTAATTTAGAGAATAGATTTATAAATGGTCTTGAGGACTGCTTGTGGTTAGCGTAAGCGCCTTTCAGCACAAGGTCTTGGGTTCGATGCCCAGGCCAGGCAAAGTGTTATTTGTGAACTTTCCGACAGGAAATTCACATTAAAAGGACGGAGTTTGAATTGTGTCCGGTGGATGATGAAAGACTAAGTAAGTCCTAAACATAACAGTTGAAATGTAGGTGTTGTACACCTCTGCAACACCATTCTGGGCAATATAGGCGTGATTGTATGTTATGTTATGTTTATTAATAAACGAATTAAATGGTAACGTTACAAATAAATGGCTATCTCAATCAGTTATGGCCAATAAAAAGATTGCATTAAATTTATTGGAGAAGTTTATAGTGATGAATTCAATAAATCTATGAAAGAATACTTCTCTACTGAAATGGTCAGCGCACCCATAAAAAATAGAAAGTTAATAGTTTCTACTTATTCTATCAATCTAGAACAATTGGATAAATTTACGGATATCAAATATTTCAAATTAATTTGATTTCATAGTTTTCATGAAAACACTGAGTTTGAAGATAATTAAGTAGATATTCAAATAATATACACTATCATAAATTGATATAAATTCATCCTCTGTCTGTAATATAAGTTGTTCAATATACTTTTAGGATGACCCTTTTTAGACAATCTATCCTAAAATAAGTTAATACTTTTCAACGTCAAGAATGAGTTTCAAGCTTATGGTAATAACACAAAATGTACATGTAAATGTACATTATTTAGCTAGTGGTAACTTTAAATAAAACGTTACAAATCGTTTTAGTCTTGAACGCGTTAGTAATCCTTAAGAAATGTTTCTGAGAACTAATACAACACGACTATTTGTTTTAAGAGTCTTGCTATCACAACGGAAACTAATATACTACGGACACGTGTACACACTCGTGCGGACTTTATACCTACAAATATATGCAGACGGGAACTGGTCAACCTATAAATTTCCAGTATAAGCTGATCTCGTATGGTACGGGGGCAGCATTTACAACGCGACTCCAGGTTATACTGGGAATGTAGAGGTTGTTTGGTAGCCGTGTGTAATATCTCTATATTGTTGAATACAGTTCAACGAGCCAGGAGTTAATCTCTTGACCTCCCAATCGCTGTCAGTGTGAATACAGTTTCGCTTTTGTCATTCACTTCATACAATATCACAATAGATACGATATTAATGCCAGTTTCCATTTATATAAATATAATACATGACGAGCTGCTTAATATTATAATATTCACATAAATGGAAAATTTTCTTTGGTTAAATATTGCAAATTATATTTCGAATTAAGGTTTACCCGTTTTGTAGCAAAATTACATTTGTCAAGTCAATTGCTTGTAACGTGGTCTTCTAATGACTAGTTGGTTAGACATAATAAATAAAATCGATAGAATGTTAACAAAGATTAACAATTAAATAAACATTAACAATTTCGAATATAAACAATATTTGAGTGAATTCAACAAGCGATTTTTTGTGTCATTTCGGTGGGTTTTTTTTATTTTAATGCTATCTATATATTTTAAGTGACAAATGGACATCAAATATCATCAAAACTTACACTTATTTAAGGATGAATTTTACAGAGTTCACTAAAATGAAGACCGAAATGATAAAAAATTACCACTGAAATGATAGACTGTGCTCCGTTTCTTACTGTGTGATAAAATTTTAAAAATAATATGAACACTACTCAAGGAAATCAGTAGTTACGGCGAAATTAAATACATAATTTTGAAACAAATTAAACGAATCTAGCACGAGTAACAGCTTACATATAACAGCTATAGTATAACAGTCACCGAAATGATCATTTTGTCTCATTTATATAGCTAACAGGAGTCTGCAGTGAGGTGCGCATCTTCAGATAGCGGTGGGAGCGGCATTGCGACGTCGCAAGCTATACTTTGTTTAACTAACATTACAAAAACATACACGAGTCAATAAAACATTAACCTTTATTTTATGGAAAAGTTATTTTGTAAGTAATGACTCACAAATCAGACAAAAAATTGACAAGGAAGTTCACTCACTTTCACTGTACGTAATGCATTTTTACAACTATTACCACTGTACATACATGGCGCATGTACCGTGCGTCATGTACAATAGGGTGACTGTATTAGTGATTGCATCTGCCGTAATGTATAATATCCTCATATTCATCGCAAGACATTTACTTCCGTCGAGTAAATTTACCGATGATTCAAACTTCCTGCTGAGAAAACGCCACGGTTATTAAAAGTTAGTATGGTGGTAATACAATCATAATTGGATTAGAACTATGCTTATATGAGTAAAGATAGACGAAGAGCCTGTCTTCGGCGGTCGATTAACGTTATTTTTAAAAATATGAATGAGTTTTCCTGTGAACGACGTTATTGTGTTGTTGCCATTTTTTGCCACCTAAAAGTGGCAAAAACTATGCGACTTTATGGTTATCCGACTGCGGTTAGAACCATGTTTAAGTGTCTACCATTCACAGACATTTATCCACAAATTACGTTTTCGGCTATGATACCTATATTTTTTATATTGTTTTTAAACTTTTGCATAGCTCTTATCGCGGGCATTAAGCGAGGAGACTGGATCAAGAAATTCCGTAACGAAAATGACCTAACACCCCCCACTCCAGCCGGCACAGCGGTAATACTTTTTTATTGCTCAAGGCCACCACGAGTCGAATTAGATATAGTATATGGGTCGTTTTTACCCATTCTCTAACATATACACACAAATAAACTTTCAGCTTTTATAAAATGATGTTAGTCTGCCGCTCACGAGCTGACATTCTAAAGTAGCAGTCATAACATTGACATTATTTAAAAAGTAATTATATTGTAGATATCAAAAACCCTACCTGCTTTGTTAGTCTAGTGGTTAGCGTATGAGCCTCTCAGCACGATGTCTTGGGTTCGATTCCCGGGTCGGGCAAAGTTATTTGAGATATTTTTGTCAGGAAATTCACTATCACACACATTCAAATTCACATGTACAGTGGGCTAACGAGTTAGCTATGCAGGGCAAGTCATAGTAAAGACACCAGTTATGGTTAAGTGAGTTACATATCTAAATAGATACACTTATTAAATATGTAATTCACACATGCATATCTATTGCAGTCAGTTTGCACTATGTCAGTTGCACTATGGCATAGAAGTTTTTGCCCTGCATACCTAATTGCTTGGCCCACTGTACATTCCTAACACATCACATGGGACCTAAGTAAAACAGGTGCAGTATGGGTGTTAAACACCTCTGCCACACCCTCCTGGGTAATATCTTTGTGATGTTATATTATGTTATGTTACATATTTGTATTATCAATTCAATTTGATTCCTGAAAGTCGATAATGTTGCGGAAAACTGCCTATTTGAGTTGTACCTACCTTTCATCTCAAGAAAAATGAGCGACGTAACAATAATAAAGAAAGCGTATTAACATCTTAACCTTAAAAAATATCCTCGGAACGAAAACCTGAAACAATACCATCAATATTCCTTCAATATGGTAATCGCAAAAAGATTTTCCCAAAAGAGTTCCTTGCTTATTCACGTGACATAATCTTTTAACCCTTACAGCGCCCATGGGAAATGATGGCGTCCATTATACCACTTTGAATATAGCGAGTGTATATTAAGTAGTGATAAGTAGGTAGCAAGGCGGGACGCTCAGTACATTATGTAACCCATTTTTCCTTAATTAACTGTTACGATAAGTTGTTAGCGCATTTTCTTTTGGCTCCGAGCAGGAAACTGTGGTATTACGTCGGTAATTAAATAAAATTTTATTACTCCTAATTATATGGATCTCTTGGTTGCAATTTGGGCTTTATTAATAACTTCGTGGGGTTACATTTTCATTTGTTCAGTATTATTTTGTGAAATAATTGCATACGATCAGCATCGACGTCAAATAAGTAAATGAGAATATAAAAATAGAGGTAAAATATATTTTTACTTAAACTGACGTGAGTTTGTAACATTACGTATTGTTGGTCTATTTAGTCAACCACGGTTTCATTCATTGCAGGCATTTTCAAGAGAGTGCGCAGCCAGTCTTGCACTGAAATTTGAAGTCGCAGTCGCAGACAGTACAAGACTGGCTGCGACTCAGGCGCGACGTGAATAAGGTAAAATATACCTTAATAAACCTTCTAAAAAATGCCGACAGGTTTGATATAGGTGAATGTCATTATAGAAAAAATACTCAAGTAAGAGTTGTTTTACGAGTTGCAAAGCTAAAGCTTTTATTATGTTGGAGATAAAAGTCTCCATGAAGCAGTATTAGGAATAACTTCTCATAATACCCACAAACTACCTGTAGTTGAAGTTCGTACGGTGGCTGGAGTAATTCAAAGTTCCAGCGAATTGCATAACTGATCTAGGATTAAATATTCCATATTGCGAACGTTCGATGAAGCTCTGGAGTTCCTAGTTTGTTTCAGAAAAGTGTAAGCTACCGAATGAGTTGGAAATAAGAGTTTAGAAAACAAAGTTCGGTTGGGCAGGACGTAAACAATAGGTTTTGGATTAATTTCAGTATTTAATTCTAGGTTGAGCGACAACTATCAGGTACTGCACAATCCGTTCTCTTTGTTTGACTGCTTAGACTGAAAAAAAAAATTGAGTTTCAGTTGTAAGTATGGGGAACCTCAATTTTTTTTTGTTATTTTCTATTTTTGTATGAAAATCTTAATGCGGTTCACCAAATACACCTACTTACCAAGTGTCCACAGTATAGCTCTTATAGTTACGGAAAAAAGTGGCTGTGACATACGGACGAACAGACGGACAGACATGACGAATCCATAAGGGTTCCGTTTTTTGCCATTCGTCTACGGAACCCTAAAAAACTATCAACCTACCTAATGGGTGGAGACTAATTAGATAGCTAATTTACTGGGGGACATTCAAAATTCATAATATACTATTATTTCTAATTTTCAAATTTATGTTTTATTTATATCATTAAGAATCTCTGCATTTGTATGCTTTAGGCCAAACATAGATAAACATTATGAATTTTTTTTAACAACTTTTAACTACAAATAAAATACTTTGACATTGACATTGACTATGACTAGTATCGAAATAATTGAAACCTGCTATTTGTCGCAGATTGATAGACAATTTTTCATCTGCAAAGGCAGAACTCCTGTTTTCACAAGTTATTTTTAAAGCACTCGTTCAAGCCCGAATGACTAATGAGAAAAGCTTTATTTATTTAAACGTATAATAAATTTATCGGTGTCACTGAAACTAAACAGTCTGACATCTCTTTAAATACACATTTAATTAAATAAGTTAAAATCTTGAAATAACTAGCTGTGACAGGATCGTTTCCCTCTTGAATAATAATTAATATAACCAAAATGGCCACATCACGGTTTAAACCCAAATTAAGACTGACTTTTTGTAATATAGCTTAATCTTCTGTATTTAAATGCACTGTTGCCGTAGTGGTTAAATTGGGCGTCTCGCAACATTTAACTGCGCTGGTGTTGTGAGTTTGATCCCCACACGGGACAAATCTTTGTGCTTGTGACCCGCATTATAATAATATATCATATGTATTAGTAGATATCAGTTATTCCAGTACCCATATTACAAGCTCTGCTTATAGCCCCACTATATGGTGTTGTGTGTAAATTCTGAAATATTTATTTATAAAAAAAGATTTGTTCTGACTCTGGGTGTGCTTTGTGTGTGTGGAATAAATGTATTTAAACACCCCCACGACTTAGGAGTTATTCCGAGTGCAGGCGAAGTTTTTTGATACAAAATATAATTATAAATCAAAAATTACATTCAAAGTTATGTTATATTGAAGCCAGTGCAAGAAGCAATTTCATAAGAAATTGTATCACTCATTTTTTTTAACTTATTTAGATCTAATCAAATCATGGCATTCGGGATGGATTCATGGTAAGAATTATGTTACCCTCTTAAACGTCAAGTTAACCGACTTCTAAAGAAGGAGGAGGTTCTCAATTCGATTGTATGTTTTTTTTATGTTTGTTCGGCGATTACTCTAAGAAACTAGAATCGATTTGAGATTTTTTTTTTGTTTAAAAGCGTATACTTGTATTGTGGTACCATGGTCATTTGGTCACGATCTGATGATGGAATTCTAGAGAAATTGAGGGTAACCGTCAAATTGTATTAGCTTTTATATCGATTTTTGTAAATTACCTAAAGTTTGTTGGATATTTGCATCTAGTAATCAGCATCTCATGTTGTTGAGCTGATGCTGGATAGTAAAACTCCTCAACGGTTAGGAGCACGAAAATAATTATTTTAAAATTACAACCTTAAGACTGTTCCTTTTATTCTTTAATGATATTTACTGGTGGTAGAGCTCTTGTGAGGAGCTCGAGGGCGGCAGCACCACCGTCTCACCTTTAACCTGCCACCAAATAGTTGTGCTTCCATAACTGTGTTCCGGTTTAGTGGTGAGATCAGGCCCCGAAATTACTGGCACATGAGGCATAACACCCTAGTCCTCAGCTGCAGTGACGCATCTATAATCTGCTTTTGTGGATTGTTGATGTCCATGGGCTGTACTCCACTTACCATCAGGTGGACTACACGTTCGTTCGCTGTGGGCGTAGTATAAAAAAAAAACAGAGATAAAATAAGACATTTAATATTACTTAAATAGGTATATTTACCAAAAAAGAAGTAGAAATAATCTACATGGGATAAGTGGTTTTTCATACCCGTCCTTCTAAATGTTGGTCAAGCCGTCTTAATCGTTTTTTTATCAAAAACTTTTTTGTCTCTCCCTTCTGAATATAGGCGTGTATAAGAAAGTAATGCGGCATATTGAACAAAAATCCACAAAATAAATTAATGTGTATTTTAGTAACGATCGCTAATCATTGCAGGCTAAGTATACCCGGAAGACATTGCATGATAAAAACAAGTAACCATGACATGGAAAGCCCATTAAATTTACAAATTACATGGCAACGTCATTGTTTGATGTTTGTATCCAATTATGTTGTTTATTAATGATGGCTTAGCATCCTGTCATACGAGAACCGTATGATAATGGATCAGTTGGCCTTTCTGTGCAAGGAAGAGAGATAAATCAATGATTGCGAAGAGATTTAAAAAAAATAAGCAGGTGTCTGACTCTCATGAGGGCTTGTTGGAATAAAGGCAGTATAAAATTGGTTACTCAAATTCGATTTCGAAAAAAGGTCAATAAAAATTATCATGGGGCAAAAATGATAATTAAGATAACTGATAACCACTGCATTGGACTGTCGATTGATAAATTATCCATTTCGGGTACAAATATCTTACTTTTATATTTATACTAGCCGCGACTTCATACGCGTAAATTAAAATAGAGTGAAAACATTTACAAAAAAGACGATAATTGATCAGTTAACGAGCGTAATGAAAAATGATTAAATTACAAAAATGGCTATTGAAAAATAGGGGTTGGTGATAAAAGGGTAAAAATTTAGGCTTGTATGTATTTTTTAATGCCACATTATAGAAAAATAAAAACAAAAAGTTAAACCATAAATTTAAAAAGAAATGTTAAGGGTAAACAACCCTTATCACTTAGGGATATGAAAAATAGATAGTAGCCAATTCTCAGACCTACTGAATATGCATATAAAATTTGGTAAAAATCAGTAAAACCGTTTCGGAGGAGTAAGGTAACTAACATTGTGACACGAGAATTTTATATTATGTATAAGATAATTATATTTATTAATTGATTGTTACCCTACCGTACACCGCTATATTAAGAAAGTTTTATTTTTACTCGAATAAATACGTTTCTTTCTTTCTTTAATTCTTTTTTTATAGATGGCGAGAAAAATACTAAAGCCTTCTTCTAATCCGGCAACTTGGCTGTCAATATGGTATTTCAAAGCTTGCTCGTTATTGAAAAATATAAAAAAATAACCCAACCGTCTGACATCGCTGTCCTAATTGGATTATTAGCAAACAAAAGATCCGGGAAAATATTGTATATTCGCAAACAATTAAGAACTTTTTTTACATAAAATATTTATCAAACGTTAAATTCCTAGTATGGTTCTTTCCATACAACGATGGCCTCGGGGTGGACCAGTAATAAAAAAGTATAGGATTTTTGTTTTTAATTTTTTTTCGAAAGAAAGGTTTGTCCAGATATATGCGAAATAAGATCAAAATTGTTTAGAATAAATTTCATTCTAAACAATTTAGATTTTATTTGGCATATGTGGTGAATAATAGGGGAGTATTCTAGTAAAGTCTACTATATCCTTGTAGAGTAAGAATGTCTTTGGATAGTCCAAAGACATTTTACACTATATTTTACTTCTACACTATATTCTACATTATATTCTACAGGGATTGCAGGTGCATCGCTGCATCATGAGGACTTGGCCACATCACCAATCCGCACTTGGCCAGTGTGGTGGACTATAGTTCTCACCATAATGGGAAAACGCCCGAGCCCAGCATTGAGACATGTATTAGATCCAGGGCTGCTATATATAAACCGGAACAAAGCAGCCACAAGTCGTTCGAAGCTTCATTACGGCGACGTCTGACGTCACAAAGCTAAGACAATCCCTACTTAAAAGCCTATCTGCTTCTTACGCCGAGTATTAACAACGACCAATTAATTAAGATCTCTAATATAATAAATTATGAATATAGCTTACGGAAATTTTCTCAGTATTTTTTTATCTTGTATTTTTGGAAGGACAATGAATGATTAGATGAGATTGAGACATTGATATAAGGTCTTAATATGCCAGTGTTACAAATGAAGGAAAGTAAAATAACTATCTTTCATGTATTATTGCTAAATATTGACAAACCAAAACCCAATGATGACCGGGCATGGCCGTGAATATTTTATTTGAGAGCTAGCACGTTAGCTTCTTAAAAAAACGATCAATAAAATTTACAAGAAATTATAAATATAATAATTTGACAGCATTATTGTTGAAACCTAATTTCAAACATGCTTTGGTTAATATAAAGATGGACTCGGGAAGTTTAGAGATTAAGGAGTAAAGATAAAAGGTAAATAAATTTCAACATTTTACTACAAAGAACTTACTTAAATTACATATGCCCCATGCACTTTATGCTTATCAATGAAATCCATAAAACTTTGATAGTACTAATTATAAATCTATCAAATAAAAATGCATCATTTATTCTTATAATACCTATGCCCCTTGGTCACACCAGGGCTGGATCGATTTCGATAAGGTTTTGACGTAAGGGCCGGCCATTATGTTACACCCCCGGACTAAAAGTATCAGATACTTTGGGTCCGCGGGTGTAACCACGGGGCGCAGCTAGTATTTTAGTAATAAGTAATTTTAAAAGAAATGGACACCAGCTTTCTCCACGTTTCATCCAACACGAAAAGATTTAGTTTTTATTTTTTTATTTTACTTCTTTTGCAAATACAAATTACTATTATTTTTGTTAACCTCCTCCAGCTAAGCTTGATTTGCTTATGCTCGAAGGAAGTTCACGTTTGTGGTGTAATAACCAGGATTCAAACCCATCCCTCGATCGTAAGACCGATATCTTACCCATTGCGCCACGGCTCCACGGATTAATTTTAATCTGTCTCTACAATATAGTTCTCGGTTAAAAAACTTCAAAGACTGAAATAGGTAGATCGGTTTTAGGTAAAAGTTTTTACTGTAGGTAGATCTCTCAAAGCTTACAGTTCTGAAAACACCGCAGAATTAAGGTACATGCACATTTGAGATGCGGAATGAAAATGAAGTTATAATGACTTCTTAGTTAGTTAAATTTTAACGTAGTTTACTCATGATTTATACAGCTTATTTTTTTTTTTGGACTTCGTAAAACGTCTAGTTTTCTTTTATCATTAATATCCAGTAGAGGCCATACTCTGTTCCTAAATCAGAGAGACAAAATCGAGCGAGTTTAATTCGATTGTCGGTTGAGTTAGCATACTTTAAAAATCTGTGAATGAAGTATAAGTTTGTTTTAAAAATAAAATAAGGCTTTTTCAGTATACATTTCTATCTGGTATCATTATTTGTGAATTTGACATTTGAATAATCGATTGTTGTCTCTCTGATTAGGGAACAGAGAATAGTAGTAATTGTGCTCTTTTATAAGTATATTAATGAAAAGAGACTTAAGTACTTACGAATAATTGTTTTGCTAAAACTAATAGTTTTCTAGATTAAACATCGGTTTATTCGGTTTATCGGATTAAAGAGATTTCGTTATGATTATTACACTGACTTCAAAAGTCAAAAAGATAACTAACCATGCCCCGCAGAGTAACTAGTTATTTTTGGCACCAGGTACTTGTTTATTAAACCGAAATAAATACCTGAAAACTGTGCATAAAAACTGACATTCTGTACCAATACCGTATATTCGTTTTGTTCGTAAAAAGGAACTAAATGTATAAATCTGTTTCATATTTGGAGCAATACTGCGGAGGACTATAAATTATAGCTACAGGTAAATAAATCGAATGGCAGTTGCAATGAAAAATAGACGCCTTAAAAGTAATATTTTGCCGGTGTTTCCGTTGCGAGGTTGAAATTGGAACTCTTTTACATGGAAAAACAGCTAGTGGAATCGTCTCGAGTTTAAAAGTTTAATCGGGGTGGAAATCTATCGGTTGTGTGGATTTGGAGCATATAAACGGTGAAAAAGTTACGGATTTAAAACTTTTTGAAAACAACCCGTAATAGACTGCTTAAATGTTGAGATGCTTTGTTTCTTGGATAGGGGGTTCTGTTTGTTAAGCGTGCACATGACAAGATATGATTGCATGCGTTGCTTTTGCTAATGCAGACGCAGTAAAATGTCTGTGAGAATTTGTTAAATACCGACTATTTTATTAGATATTTTCTGCCAGCATCATAATTATTGGCGTTTCCACGAATATGACATTCTAATTCAAATCATTTATTGTCATAGGTCCCAGGAGGCGCTTGAACACGTCAAAATATTACAAACAATAATATACAAATAAATTATTAGTAAAACTAAATTATACTAATTACAATGATTCGAATATAATTCAAATATTGAAACCCGTTTAAATCCACATTAAATTTTTATTTGAAAAATGTTTCTTTGAATTAAACGCCTTACAGTTTAAGGTTACATAAATTGCAGTGTGTGTAAGTGGAAGCAGCTTTTGTATGCATTCCTCTTCTTGTTCTATATTGAATCCCTCATTTCAACTCGGCAGCCCGCGGGTCTTTTCATTTCACAACTTTTGGAGCAATTACCAAAGTAGTTGTAAAGTTTCACATCGGCCTCTCAAGATTTTCATTTGCAAGAGTGAGTTTTCAAATTACAAACGAGCGGTTTTAAACACTCGCGTAGTATTTTAGCTGCCTGCTGACAAAAATAATTTTAAAAATCTTTGCTTCTTTGTTTGTTGGACAATG
This sequence comes from Hypena proboscidalis, assembly GCA_905147285.1. NCBI lineage: Eukaryota > Metazoa > Arthropoda > Insecta > Lepidoptera > Erebidae > Hypena > Hypena proboscidalis. The sequence continues at coordinate 9,881,508 of LR990132.1, forward strand.
CCTTTCAAAGCTTCGTCTTCCGCTAAGAAATACTGTTTCATCTCTTAGTTTTAATTTTTAAGAAGGAATACAAACAAAACGGGTCACTGAGTTTTTTGTAAGACAATACGTTTAGAAAGTCAAAAGAGCTTGGGACCCTTCCGAGTATCCGATGTCAATAAATGTTATTATGGAAGTTTCGGGACAAAGTTACGGGTCCGTGTCAAATACTTCGCAATAGAATCGGCGAAACTGTAATGAGAAGATTGTTTACCAGATATGTATTTTGAAAGTAATAACTATTCCAGATATATAAATACTTACCTTGTTATGTAAGACTCTAATGATAATTTTAATGTCGCCAAGTAATGAAATTCTCGGTAGCAATAATAATAACTTTTAAAATTATGAAATACGGGTGTTTCTCACGTAATGTTGGTCTATTTAGTCGACCGCGGTTTCGCCTATACGTCTCGGCATTATTACATTATAGAGAGTGCGATACGTCGCGCCTGAGTCGCAGCCAGTCTTGCGACTTAGGCGCGACGTATCGCACTCTCTTGATAATGCCGAGACGTATAGGCGAAACCGCGGTTGACTAAATAGACCAACATTACGTGAGTAACACCCGTATTTCATAATTTTAACAATGTTACAAACTTACGTCAGTTTTAAAAAAAATAAATAATAATTTATTTATTCATTTCCATAATGAGTACATATTCCTAACATTTATATACTTAATTAGGTACTATACATAAAATTACTATTATAATGTAAAGAAGAGTGCAATCGAGAAAATATCGCCTGCACTCGGCTTAATATTTTTTTGTAGTTTTTATTAACTACATTACCCAATGTGAAATGGCGGTATTTATGTTTATAATATATTTTGCTCAAATTAACATCTTAAATATTATGATATCGGTATAATGTAGGTCATGATGTGCTAACATTGAACGTTAAACTATACAACTGAGCAAACAAAGGCTATGTTATAACAATTATTAGAAAAAAGCATAGTTTATACATGCCACGTCAACAAAAAACTAACAAAGCGTCATATCGTTTTCCATCACGCCGTACAATTCACCTCTCAAAGACCACCAACATAATATTTCACAGAATCGCTGTTCCATTTTCAAACCCAGAGGAAAACTTGACAGTCTATCGATTTTCTCGTTGCCGTATCCATCTCCTACCGTCACAATTTTTTTATTCAACCGCAACGGTCGCAATTCGGCGGGTGTCAAAAGCGGTCATCGCGGGGACACGACGCGTCACTGAGCCGCAGCGGGCTTCTTTTTTACTCGGTTAACTTTTCATGTGTATTGTATCAAAGAGAATGTTTAAATGAACTTCTGTGTCAGGTTGCTTTGAAATCAGGTGGATTTCGGTGGCAATCTCTATAGATTTTATTTGTTTAACAATATGACCGAAATCTAAATATTACATCATTATTATATGAATTTCACACCTATGTATCCACAAAGGGTTATCTGGTGATTTTGAGATTTTAAACATATAAAAGTAAAATATATAATATAAGAAAGTCACAAGAGATTGCAAATCAAATCACAAATCGTATACCTAAAATATTTTTATAAAATAAATAACCTTTTAAGATTGCCTCGATGGTATAGTGGTTAGCGTATGCGGTCACTATGAGGTCTCGGATTCGATACCCGGGTCGGGCAAACTTTCCTTCAGGCAATTCAAAATAGCTGCATGGAGTTGGGATTGTGCCCGGTGGATGGCGATAGGCTCAGTTCTTATTGCATAAGATTTAAACATAGCAGGTGAAATATAGGTGTTGTACACCTCTGCCACACCCTTCTGGGTAATATAGGCGTGATGTAATGTTATGTTGTAATAAGTAACTACAAATTACATTATAAAATTAAACTACCCAAACACACCCAAAGCTATTACATAATAAAGTTGTTTACTGAATATTCAGCCTAGATTGGTAATACTCATGAGGGAGTTCTCACCGATGCAGCCAGCTTTTTGTGACAGCTTTTAATAAGCTCTGGGCTTTTGCGCCCGTACGCCGACTCCGCAAACACCCATATACAACAACTTATTTGATATTCCATAATTAGCTACCAACGTAATTATGGGTATGTGTCAAAGTTTGGGGATTATTTTATTTATATTTCGCGGAAACTCGCGCCGAATAACATTGGAAGTGAAACGTTAATACTTACGCGTTTGTTTTATTCGAAGAGTTAAGAGTCTAAATTCAAATTCTTGACAATTTACGCTTAATGTTCATATATTTTAACATTTGTATAAATGCGGAACAACAAGGCGTACAAAGTTTTTAAACCTTTAAGCATATTACGTGCATGGAAGATTTTATACAGTTGAGTTTTGTAAGCTCATAAAGCTTATAAAAACTAGAAAAGTTATAAAAGTTACATTACTTATTTAAGCCGACCTATTTTAATATTTTATTATACAACTAAATACATTTATAGGTCGGTATAAGTAACCTTCTTCTTGTTTTAAGTCGTATCTAAACATAGATCCAAGACCACACAAATATTTAAATGCTAGCGAATGATTTCTATCAGAATGTAAAAGCCCAACCATTTGCGTAAATATTCCATTCGTATATACCTCCATCACAATAACTTGCACTAAATTAAAAAAGTTCACAATAAATCCTCAACTAAAACAAATTAAAATACGTCGCGGAGCTTAAAACGGCGCGCTCGGAAAGTTTAGTCGAACGTAACCGAACTGGAGTACACTCTGCGCTGTACGCAGCACTAACATTTTTTATGCTTATTCGAAACAACAAACGGGGTGGTATATTCGTCACTATACCGCTGAACAAAGTTGCGATGTAGCAACTCGAGCAATTAAAATTTGTAGCGGATGTAGAAGTGAAATTATGCATGGGGCGAGAGCAGTAACCGTCGGTTCTGGCTTCAACTATTAATATTTATGAACTGTGACACGGCGTTCAGCCGGGGCCCTGGCGTGCTCCCGTGTTTCTTTTGATTGTAAATTCAGTTTTGTTGATGTACTTGTTGCATATTGAAGTCCTACCTTTGTATCTCACAGAGAGCTGCAGCCTTTATTTACCCGCTACCGTTAATTGAAGGAGACTTCGCTTCGCCGACTGATAATTACATTTTCAATTTAAACTTTACTGAGAATTGCGATTGGTTTATTTTATGGACAATGTATTTATAGTAAGTAATGGCATGGCAAATAGTTTTGACAGGTTAAAGTTGAGTAACTACTACAAGCTAAGCAACCTTAATTTAAAACGTTTTCAAGCTATCGAAGTCACGTAAAAAAGTATCGAAATATCCGTATGTAAACTACCATAATATTATCTTCTTTATTGTTAAACATAGCATCACGTCTTCATTACCCAGGAGTGTTAGACATCCACATTTCACCTGTTAAGTTGAGCTTATCGCTATCCATTGCGCACAATTCCAACTCCTTGCTACTATTGAAAATTCCTGACTAGAAAAAACCCAAATATTTATAACCCATTTCGATAATATGAAATGGCTAGGCGTCAAGCAGGGTTTAAACCCAAGCTACGATATGAACAGATGGCTTCCGATCAACCTATTCATTTCTAGTGTAAGATGGTCTCATGTTGTACAGGCTTCTCGTGCAAAATGAGACCAGTTTATGCTGGAAATGTATAGTTTAATCGGTAGCCGTCTGTACGTTACACAGTTAGTTGGCAAGACAACCACTTTATAGGCTGTATTGAGGGTTGATTAATACTAGAACAATGAGATCGGATGCCGGTGCTTAGCTAGACATTGATAATAAAACATACGTAAGTACATACAAAAAGTATTATAGTAGTATATTATACAAGGTGTAAATGACATCGTGGCAAAGCCGCTTACCAGTGATTCAGTACATGATTCTCAGACCAAGAAAGAAATCTGACAAAAAATCTGTTATAGCAGAGAAGTGGGTTAAATGGGTTATTGGTAATGGGTGGTACAGTTGAGTTTGTAAATATGTTGCCAATTTTTAAACATATCACCTCTATAATAATTTTCTCTAACTATCTCTCTCGAGCTTGTTTTAATGAACTTTGCAAGTAATAACTGTAACCTTAATCTTTTTCGTATCCATAATTCAATTATCTACGATGTTGAGGCAACTGCATCAAAGATGTAATTTTCGTCGTAATGAAAATATATTATCAGAACTAATTGAATAAGACTAAAAGGTTCATCCCGTCGCGTCGGTTCTGCATTATATTTTAATTATGGCAGTAATGAAAAGAATACGGCCGAGACAGTAAGATTAATTAAACTGCGTTTTAAACAAAGCGAAGCATGAGCTGTTACAGGCTTCGTCTGTCAGTAACGATAGTTCAGTATTTTTCTTTAAAAATGCGAGATTTTCATTCTCATTAAAATATTCTCCTGTCAAGTTGGAATTCTTAATTAAAAGCAACACCGCAAAAATAAAACCAAAAAATAACTATTGCGGCCCCGTCTACGTTTCATTTAGCATTAGTGCCAACTTTAAAGAAAAACATTACAAACAAAATGATCGTAAGATTTTTTAAACTTTTTTAATGAAGTAGTATCATCTTTATGCATGTTACGGTGAATGTAATAAATTGAATATTATTATTATAAATAGTTACCGGTAGTTATTGATAATTACTAAAAGGCGAGATAAAATTAATAAATTAATCACATATTATAATATCGTAAATAATAAAAAAATTAACCACAGTACCGATGAATGTACATTTTCAAAAATAAGCGTCTTTCTTATCAATCCAGTAATAGAGGTCTGGTTTTTAAATGTTAGTCCTTTTAGTAGGTCAGGTTAGGTTTGACTGTAACCCACAACGACCAGATTCGAAGTGAAAATTTCAATATTATAATCATAATTACCAAATCTTATGGTAATTAATAATAATTACCGGTATTAATTAATAATTTTTAAATTTATCAGATAACAAGTCGTGAAGTTATGTTTATCATCAGCCTGGTTTAGAACATACCAATCTTATATAAACTAGCTATGTACTTATACAGTTTGCCATTAGGCTCTAATATGTATTGCTAATGCATATAATTCCATTCTAATACATTGCCACAGGTTAGTTTACAATACCTGATTGATTTCCGATGATTGATACAAAGCCTAGATAATTGATATCGGATAGCTTATCGTGTCTAAGTAATCCTGAGTTACTTGAACATGGCGGTGAGGTAAATAGCCAAAGGCTTATTATGATAAACGATATTAGTGTTAATGTTGATTAGATAATGGAGTGTGGGAATAATCTTACAAGTAATAGTTAAAAGTATAATTATACAGAATGTCTTATGGTCAATTTAATTAAAAATCTTCGAATAATAATAATAAATATTTCACAACTCACACACAACGCCATCTAGTTCCAAACTAAGCAGAGCGTGTACTATGGGTACTAAAATAACTGATACATATACATTATATATACTTTGTTTTGTAATTTTTTTTTTTTTTTTTTTTTTTTTTTTTTTTTATAAATACATACATATATTATACATAGAAACACCCAGACAAAACCCCCATGTTCATGCACACAAAGATTTGTCTTAAGTGGGAATAAACCCACGACCTCGGCGTCGCAGGCAGGTACAATACCCACTCCGCCATCCGGTTGTCATTGTAGTTTAAATTGTTTTTTAAAATAAAATTAAGTTTTCTTTCAGTAAAATCTTTTGACCGCAGTGAATGCCGAGTGGGAGACCGTATTAGGATTGCGAAGTCAAAGATCTTGGGCTCTAACTTACAGCACAAACCTCTGTCAATAAATCGTCAAGATTTATCTTTTCGAAGATATGTTTGTATTTATCATATTAATTGTCGTAAAGGAAAACATCGTGAAGAAACCTGCACGCCTAAGAGTGCCTAAAAAGTGCTCGAGAGTGTGTGAACTCTGCCAATCTGCACTTAGCCAGCGTAGTAGACTATGGCCTTTGTCCGTAAGACATCCTGTGTATAATACTGCGTCAAATAGTTTAAATATACGATACTGCATCAAATAATACAATAACAATTTAACACGGTTGTTACCGAAACTGTTTCAAAATTGAACACTCAAAAACTAAAAATACGCATTAAACAAAATATTATTATGTCCTTAATAGTCTAGTGGTTAGCGTATGTCCTCTCACCGCTAGGTTTTAAGTTCGATTCCCGGTCGGGCAAAGTGTTGTGTACTTTCCGTCAGGAAACTCACAATAGCAACATGAAATGTGGGTGTTGTACACCTCTGCAACACGCTTCTGGTAGTATAGGCGTGATGTAATGTTATGTCAACGTAATAATATTATAAGTTTTACTAATATATTTCCTTCCATCATAAACAATGAAAAAAACGAAAAAAAATATTCTATGCCTCACCTGATGTATGAATCTAAACCAAACTTAATAGGACTAAAAAATTGCCACCTTTAAAGCAGTAATTTACGTCAGTAGATGAATAGAATAGAATAGAATAACTTTATTTACTGAACAAAGGTACAATAATGTAAGGTAAATTATGTAAAAAAACAATATTTTTCTCCTCTTTGTTCTACCTAATAGGAATGCAAACATCATTATTGTGGTTATAAATTATAGAACAAATCAAATAAATATTCATTAAAATCATAATTAAAATTATACATTACAAAATGAAAGAAGCAAAAAGAAAAAAAATAATAATATAATGATATAAGATGTCAGTTTAATTAAATAACTATGTCATGTCACTGTATCAGCTAGAAAATCTGTCACACTCGTAGACAGAGAATAGTATAGACGACTGATAGCTTCGATCTCCCTCGCACAAGACAAAGATAAACTTACGCCAATTTTGTGTAAAAAAACAAGACAGGTGATAAGATTTTTTGTTTCGCCATGCGTGTCGGGTTTTTGAGCAAACCTTGAGGTTTGCTCAAAACTTTATCAATCAAACTTGACATATTTGACAACGCTGGCAAATTAATTTGGTATTTTTAAATTTTAGTTAGTTTAAAGCTATAAAAGTTACGTGAAACCTGAAAAATATTAGCAATTTTTTAACAATAGTGTCTTTATTAAGCATTATTGTAGGAAATATGGTGCGGTGTAGTGTTTTAGGATGTAAAATTGATAGTAGAAGAAAACTGCCTGAATTATCGTTCCACTCGTAAGTATAACACATTTTGGCCTTTGAATCATATGCCAGGTTGTATTTTCAATGATTTTATCTTGTGTGAACTATGTTTGTTTATAATTTGATCGACAAAATCATCTAAAATATGAAATTTTAGTATTCATAACCTACTATAAAATATTGTTAGATGTTGTCAAGACTTCCATATTTTTTTCCCCAAAATTGTGGGTAAAATTTTATGTTGCATTTCTTATGATAAATATATAATGTAGTATTTTAGTCAGTTTCAATATCTTGATTGCATAACAGTTTCCCGGAAAATATTGATTTAAATCCGAAGTGGATTGAAGCTACAGGACGAACAAATTGGGCTCCGAGTAAATTCTCTTAAGAGCGTGTATTCCTTTTCAAAATGTAACTGTCAATTTTTGTAGTGTTTTGGGAATATTTCGTAAAAACTGAATGAAAGTATGATTTTATTCAACTAACTTTTTAGAATGCAGGTTTTGAAAGGTAAATATGACTATCTATCTATTTAAACTTTTGCGTTAAGTTACTATTAAAAATTTTACAGTTTCAGGCAAAAGAAGCAGTGGATGAGCTAGCATAGTAATGCCGTCAACGAGTAGCCAAGAGTATGTGTCTACTAAACTCAATACTATGATGCCAGCAGTGACTGTTCAAAAACACGCAGCTGAAACGCCAGATGTGAAACTTCCAACATTGGTTGATCGACTTAAATTCAGTCATTACCTATGCAGTATTAACATAACAGTACATCACGCAATATGTTCAATAAACCGAACAATTGTTCTTTATATCTGTTTTATTTTCATAAAATAAATACATTTTTCATTTTGGAATTAGTAAATAATATATCTTAATATTTTGGCAAATTTATCCAAAAACTAGGGTGATTTAATTTGCACTGTCGCCACACTGTGCCGAGATTCTCTGTCTCGCTGTTGACCACGCCATTCCCTTATCCAGTACTATCCTTCATCCAAGGTCACACTATATACGCTTTATCTACAAGAAATGCTTTAAGTTGCCTTTTAAGTAGTACATAACTTTGGCTTTGCCAGGTTTTAGGCAATTTATTATAAATAAACGCTGATGAAACAGATGTTGACGTTTAATATTACAAAGGCATAAATCTATAGCTTTAGGACAATATATTTGCAATCCAGTTGACCATACCAGTATTAAATTGCACTGTCACTCGTCGCAGACACGCTGCTAATATCATGTGAACAACATGTTGTATGAAGCAATGTAAACAGTATGTTTTGTTTAGTATATAGTAATACAGGTTATTTTGTTTTTAATAATAGCAGTTACGTATACAAATACATGTACCACTGCTGGACACGGGCCTCTTCTCATTTTAAGAAGGGTCAGGCCTAATTCTACCATGCTGGGCAAGTGCGGATTGGTAGACTTCATACACCCTTAAAAACATATACCTCAGGGTGCCTAAAAGTAGGCACCCTGAGGTATAAGTTTTTAAACTCGTCTCGTGACCACGAATGATCCAAGTTATTTTGAAACGTCAAGCATAGGTATTTTTTTGCCTTTATATTATAAAGGCAAAAAAATTACGCGATTTAGGTACCCGTAACGTCGTTCCTTGCGATGTTTGCCTCCATCGTTAATATTTTTTATGCATTTACATAAATGGTTTAAGTTTGGCGATTCAACCTATAAAATTATGAAGTACCTGCATTGTGGGCATGCTTACTGACGCATATATTGAAATACTATTGTTATAATAGCAGAACAGGCTCACGTTATTTGCTTGGATACGTAAAATGCGTAACTTAACAAGTCCAGTCTTGACAACATGCACAAAAACCGCAAACACTTCGCTATTCTTGAAGACTACAATATAATGCATCTTGTACCAGAAACTTCAGGTTCTATACATAAACAAGCCGGAACACGCTTAATGTTGTCTTAGGAAACCGATGCACCGCTAGACCCTCCTTATTCAAACTCGTTCACAAAAACTCTAATTAGGAGGATAAGTATTCAAAGTGATAGTTCAAATTATTGATCTGTCAATAATTTCATTGAAAGTTTCAAAACTATGGTAGTTCTTAGCACAATGAGGCAGTCACTCACGGGAAATGCAAGGGTTTTTTTTTTAATGTAAGTAAACGTAATAACCGTTTTTACATACTTAGCGCGGACCTACAGTTTTCAAATATACACCGATGATTTTCAGCAAAAGTATTTATTTCTTCATTTTGTTCTACGGCTTACTTTGAAATAAAAGATAGATGACAAAAATATTAATCAAAAATAGGACACTTTGATCTCAAACCATTCGAGAAACAATCTTCAAGAATATAATGAGAATATAACAACATTTTTGCAAACTGTAACCAATAAATTGAAACCTAGAAACAATATTATCTCAAAGAAAATATATCTCAATATCGAATCGAAATACAAAGTGTCAAAGCAAAACACAAAGGAAACTGAAGATGAAGCGAATGGTAATGGCTTGGGGTGAGCGCGAAGCATGGAAAATAATGTCTTGGAGGGAAATTACTGTGAAGCTTAGGGGATGCTCTATCGTTCGGGAAAGGGAGTGTGTGGGCTAAGTGTCTTTTTTCCAACTTATTTGACGCGTCTTTTCTCCCAGTCATGTTCTCTCACCGCAAAAAATCGCGCGCAATCTTGCAAGAAGTGTAATCACTTTCCACATCATCTTGTCCTATAAAAAGGTAGTGTTTTGTTTTTTGAATGTACATTTACTGAATGAAATGGGCTTTTTGTTTGGCTTTCAATTTATTTATTTAATACGTTATCTGTTTAGAGTAGGGAATACGTTTAAATAAAGACATTGTTGTTATAAAATAATGCTCTAATCAATTAATATTATAAATCATGGTTATTAGTTAGGTTATATTATATTATGTGTTATTTTATAGGACTTAAATCGCTAAAAGAGACGCCTTTTTTACAAAAAAAACGCGGGTGTATACTTTATTATCTAAATGGTTCTATGGGCTAAAAATACTATGCATTATAAAACAAAGCTTAAATCAACGAGTTAGTTCAAACTTCAAAGGAACGAAATATAAAAACTGTAATATTTGTACGACTTCAATTCATACAATTCCTTTAAACGTTAGAATATAGCATGTACCACGATTTATTGCTTTTATCTAGCCAGGCAATGGAAGGCGAACGCTTCCAATATATGAATTCACATTCATGCCTCCGACAATGTCACCCTGGAGGATGCACGCAGGATTTAATAAAAAATGTAGTCGTAGGTTCTATTTCCTTTTTTTACGGAAACAGCGCTCTGTGAAAGCACACAGAGATGTTATTACTTATTACTGACTTGCTCGCTGGATGCTTTTCTTTTTGAACGACATATGCATTAAGCCTGCAGTAAGTACTTTTGGGTGAGGACTAGCATTTGGACATTGAAGGGAAAAATTGCTTGGCAGATTTCTATACAACGGTAAAATGGGTTAAACTTTAATAGTATTATTGTTTTATCTATTTTTATAGACAAATCGATCTGAAACATGCATGTTTGTTGGCGCCCATTTTTCAGTTTGTATTTAACTCAATTGATGATTAAAATAAGTTTGACAAAATGACCACGAACAAATATGCATTTTAGTGTTTTAAATATGATTTCTGTATAAAAATAGAAAAATACTTAATAATATTAAAATTTAAGCCATATTACGTAAGTTTTTTGAAAATGCGGTGCTTGGGTGTCTAACTGCACGTATAATAAGTAAATTAATAGATCAATAAACTTTTCCTCACTATTCTTTATATAAAGGCTTTGATCAGTTCATATCATGAAAAAGATTGAGATAAAGGGGATATCCCAAAATTACTTTGGATACTAGAATAACTGATAGGCACTAATGTTTTTTTTTGTTAATAAATACTAGTTATACATAGATCATTAATAAGTTTTCATATAATTATATTGTAAATACCCACTAGAAACATACAGCACCTTCTGTATACCAGAGATAAATTCTATTTGTAAGCTCGGATCACCCGCATTTGTACTCGCGAAATCCCATAAAACCCATCAGCGTCGTTTAGTTCACTTTGTCTCAGTAATATATAAAAAATGTGTTTAAACTCGGCCATTTTGAGTTCTCTTATATTTCTATATTTATACAAACTTCTATTAGGTAAATACTTTAAAGGATTTTTACTGACTTTAGAAAAAATATTTAAGTCTTTTGTTTTGATCAATGACATGTTTTATTTTTATGTTGGGGAATAAACAAGCACGTTTGACCGATTCGTGATGACAAAAGATTAAACATATCTAATACAATCTTTTGAACCTTTGTAATGTTAATTGAAAGTATATTTTTTTTGTTAAAAATCGACGCCCGTTCTAGTAATAACTCCTGTGTCGCGAGGGTGCTCACAAACATACATTTCACACACACAAAGCACACCCAGAGTCAGAAAAAATCTCCGCGAATCACACAAAGATTTGTCTCGTTTGGGGATCGAACCCACAGTACCAGTGCAGTTAAAAGCGCACTACGCCAACCGTGCACTCCACAGGTCAAACGATTGTTATTTTATGACATGATAAACAGTCGTGATTCTCTCAAGCAAGATTATTTAAAAGTTTAAAAACAAACTTGCAATACCCTGTATTAATGTGAAGGGAGTGGCGGATATAAATTGCAACCACATTTCACCTGTTTTGTTTAGAGCCCGTTTGTTATCGCCATCTACCGAGAAATAGCCAGACTTCGTACTGCTACTGAAAACCTTTTTTTTTTTTTTATACTACGCCCACAGCGAACGAACATGTAGTCCACCTGATGGTAAGTGGAGTACAGCCCATGGACATCAACAATCCACAAAAGCAGATTATAGATGCGTCGCTGCAGCTGAGGAGTACGGTGTTATGCCTCATGTGCCAGTAATTTCAGGGCCTGATCTCACCACCAAACCGGAACACAGTAATGGAAGCACTACTATTTTGCGGCAGGTTAAAGGTGAGATGGTGGTGCTGCCGCCCTCGAGCTCATTCACAAGAGCTCTACCACCAGTAAAAGAACAAACCTAATAGAAAATAACAACTAACACTCGATTTACTTTCAACTTGGGGTGAGTGATCTCATACATTACCGCGAGACCAACAGGGAATTAAAAACAATACAAAATATCTTCATTATTATAACATCACGCCTATATTACCCAGAAGGGTACAACACCCACATTTCACCTGCTATGTTTAGGTCTCATGGGATAGGGGGTAAACCTATCGCCATCCACCGGGCACAATTCCAACTCCGTGCAGTTATTGTGAATTTCCTGACGGAAAGTTCACAAATTACACGTTGCCCGACCCGAAAATCAAACGCGAGACCTTGCGGTGATAAGCGTGTACGCTAACTACTAAACCATCCAGTAGCTTAATTTTTATCTTAATAATAAACCGCGCAGAAATAAAAATATCATATAGATTGATGTTTCTATCACAATATAATCGATTCTTCAATACCATCAATAAGGCCCTTTCCATACAGAATTACATTGAAAGAAGATTATGATGATACAAAATAACTTCATTATTATAATATCACGCCTATATTCACCAGAAGGGTGTGGCAGAGGTGTACAACAAATGATATCTGGAGTGGTATACTATGAGGATCTCGTATCGAACAGAATAAATTTCCGTGCGTTTTTCTGCCATACCTATTATAGCAATCAAATTTAGGCCCCATAGTTTTGTCACTGTCCGTGGTGTCTACACTCTTTCCATATAGACACTTTGACTATATTTGGCGTTACTCAGTCTCCCGCTTTGCTTTGGAGGGAAGTAAAGATACATACTTTCCAACTCCAACTATATACTTCTGATTAAATTCGTTGCGGGTTCCAAGACAATTTTAACTCTCCCTGGGATTGCCCGTGTGTCATGCACGGTGCCTTTCAGTTGGTTACCGCTGTAGATCCTGACGTCACAGGAGTCACAGTGGTAGGCGTGTGGGTGGGATTATATCCCGAAGAGGTGTACAACACATTTCACCTGTTCTGTTTAGGTCTCACAGGATAGGGGGTGAGCCTATCGCCAATCACCGAGCACAATTCCATCTCCGTGCTTCATTTGTGTATTTCTCGAACCCGAGAGCTTACAGTGAGACGCGAAACGCTAACCATCAAGGCAGTAAACTATCAAAGCAGTAACTTATTTACTATCGTAATAATAAACCAAGCAAAATAAAATATCATATAGATGTTTCTATCACAATATAATCGATTCTTCAATACCATCAATAAGGCCCTTTCCATACAATATTACATTGAAAGACGATTATGATAATACGAAACTTCGTATATCTATAAATAAGTAGAATGTTACTAAGCTACCGTTTACGAGCGTCATGGCAACCAATATCCTTTAGTTGATTTATATCCAGAGCAATATGTGAATATGTGCCTTTTTAGGACCGAAACATTAGTATTATCGGTAAGTATGGAAGAAATTGAAATGAGTACAGATGAAGTGACGTAGTGAATTATGTTTATTGATGAGGTTATTCTCTGCCATGTCTTTTATAGTTGTGGATGACAGTAAACTTACTTACTTACTTAAGTCTTACTTACCTATAGTGGAGAGCCCATGATGCTGATGTGTGTTTACTCGAGCGTCGCGTCCGCGTCGGCGGAAACTATTGGGATACGTACATTATAGTGAAAAGAAATATTAAAAGTAATTAAAGATTTTATTACAGCAGATGTAATTTTTTTTAATTAGACTCTAAGTTTATTTGTTTTTTTCTGTTTTAGCACTAACTATCGACTATATTATATTGGTCAATACAGTCTGCCGTCGAAAAAAAAATATTCAACCTTACATACATAACATCACGCCTATATTACCCAGATGGGTGTGGTAGAGGTGTACAACACCCACATTTCACCTGTTATGTTTAGGTCCCATGGGATAGGGAGTGAGCCTATAGCCATCAATCGGGTACAATTCCAACACCGTGCTGCTATTGCGGGAATCCAACACGAGACCTTGCAGTGAGAGGCGCATACGCTAACTACTAGGGCATCGCGGCAGTTATTATTCTACCTTATTTATCTCATTTCTGAGTCATCATTCATCAGTCATCATTTTTGAGTTAAGTTCACCTTTTGTCATCACCACTTTTATGTAACTGTATTATTGTAATTTATGTGTACAATAAAGTATTAAACTAAACTAAACTAAACTAATATTTCAAAAAATAGCGATCAATAAAATGATTAGTTTTAAATCAGATTCGTTATCTACTTTAAACATACGGATAATTTCTCAGGTTTGATGCAATTTTTTTTCTGTATATGGTTTATCTACCAATATATTAATATATACCAATGTACCGTTTTGCCCTGGTTCGCTAAACCGCAGAACCGAACGGCAGCAAGATGGAAAATATGTTTATTTAACACTAACTCAGCGGAGGTACATATATTTATTTAGTGGGTTGCGTGTAGGTAATTCGTCTTCACCTCCAACTGCTGTTCAAGCACTTCCCTGTGACTGTCGGGGATAAAAAAAAAAAAAATATCTCAGTTAATTAATAAAAATATCTGAGATATTTTTATTCAATCTTCAGTAGAAGTACCGTATACGACTGTGTCCGATCGATGGTAATAGGATTGAATACTTGTGACCCAATAAAACGTGGGTATAATTGCTTCTATCTGTGTCTCGTGGCTTAATATATTGGTATGTTAGAGGCGACTGTAGCAACAAAATGTATGTCTATTCAGCTTGAGTTCAAGAGATTGCAATTGTTTTTATCAAATTTTATCTAGCTCCATAACCTGTTAAAACTTGTTAGCCATTCGCAACAGACTGCCATTTATTTAAATTCAATAAACCATCATTCTTATAGCAAAATAACATACTAGGTGGCAGTAACATTTAAAAGGAGGTTTATTTATTTTGATACAATTTACCTCTTCTGCCATTTGAAATATTACATTTTTTTTTTAATAATAACTATTTCACTAATTTCTCAACTTTGCATGTTCGCAAAAAGGTTGACGTCAATTTTAATTTATATTTATTTTTAGAGGCTACGTGGTTGCGATTTAGCACAGAGAACATAGCAAACGTCATTTCAAATAATTGGGGTAAACAAATAAAACATTACATAAAATATTGAAGCTTTTATTTACAAAATTACCAACATATAATATCACTTTGGGAATTTGCATGTTTACTTGCATAACGCCATAAATATACATACCTATTAACTATTCAATAAAAACAATAGTGATTACAATTCCTCAATCGTTACTTACCCCGTACTATTATAGTAGGTAAATGTTACGACAAAAAACTTGATGTAATGATTATTGGAAGTACAAAAATTGTAATACCTAAGTACTATTATCAAAATAATATGATAAAAGTGTTTCCAGTACATTGTATCAAGAGCGCCCACCATGGTACAAATAAGGTATTTATGTGCATTATAAATTTATAAGGCTATTATGATCCTTATTTCGAGTGTCATAAGGTACAGAGTAGCGTCGAAAGATTTCGTACAAGTGAGATAATATTCGAACTATGGAATAAATAACGATAAAATAAATAAAGATATTTTTTTTTTGGTTTTGTACTGAATTGTCTGAATATGGCACATTAGAAGTCAGTACTAGTAAAATAATTATTTCATACTTGTTTATGGTATAATTTAATTTAACTAACAAAATCTCTTTTAGAATAAAACCGTATTATCAATTAGTGTCTATGATTACAAATTCTAAACAGCGGATCTTTTTGTGTTCATTTTTTTTTTAAATTAAACATACATTGCAATATAATTTAAGCAATATTTTAAAATTGTAATTTTTAAACATTTCATTTGTAGTTATAAATCTTAATTGCTTGTTTTCTTTAAACTTTAATGGTACGTTTATTTGTTATTTGTTTATTTCGTAGAAAATCACAAAGTCAAATATTTTAATATATTTTTATAAAGAGATACAAAATCTACGAAAATCAAACCTCCACACTTAAAAAACAAACAAATATTATTACAATCTCAAATTCACAAAACAAACCGGTGGGCGCGCAGGAGAAGAAATATTTCCATATTATTGTATTGTTTAATGTTAAGAAGCATACAAATTCTGCATTTATATTCACAATTATTATGCTTTGCAAATTTATAAGTCATTTAAGTATTTTAAACGAGTATTTATTTCCGAATCGATAACACAACAATAATACTTCACGAGGTTGAACTTATAAAGTCGAGTCTAATATAAGGGTTTACTAAGAGGATTTTACTAAAAATATGTACGATTAAAAACGTTATATCACTTTGTTAGCAATCTATAGACTCACTTTAAAAATACAACCTCGTAATAGAGATAATGCCTTCATTTGTGAAAAAATTCAAAGGACCTTTCAGTCTTCATGCTAATTGCGAAAGACGCAAATATCTAACAATACCTAATATATACAAGCAAACTTTCTTCTTTCATAGAATTCATTTACAATTTCGTTGAAAAACCTTTCGCAAAGCTCAACAGAAAGGTCCTTTAAATAATTTCTTACGCCTGACCTTATTTTCATTACAAGTTTGCTAAAAGAAACTGAAATCATTTCATTTGGCATTTATCTATGACTACAAAGCGTAATTTACATTTATTGTCACAGGTGTGAGAAGTAAAACGACAAATTAAAATTAGAAATTTATATAAAAAACATTTTATCGTTATACGGTATTTAATGCGTCTTAAATATTTTTTTTATTTACAACAATTTATTTTACAATTTTAATACGTAGTAACAGTAATGCCTGGATGTATATCTACACAAACATGACATAGATATGTTTCAGACTTCGTAGAAATTAATTGAAGGATCACAAGAGTCACCGCCTAGTCACTGAAAACTTCTAGAGATTAAAATGAAAATTAAAGCAGTTTTCTCGAAGCCTTGCTTTCAATTAACAGAATTTGTGTTTCAGTAAGTACAATTATTACGACAATACAAATTTAAGATGAGACTTAAATTAAAAACCTTTACAGTGAAAATTGTGGTATCTACTATTATTTTCGCGCAAACATTCAGACACGTCATGTGGGTAAAGTTTTGCTCAATTAGTTGGATGCCTTCTAAAATATTTAATTACAGGTACCCACTGTCTATTATATTTATATTTTGTTCTCACCACTTTTGCAGATTCCTTTTGCATCTCACACGTTGCATACACCTGTGTACTGATTCGCAATAAGACGGAGCTAACCTATTGCAATTCCTGTCACGTACTAAATGCAAGATGTCAGTAACTTATGAATGTTACATGACAATTTACTTCAGAATCCGCACCGCGAATAATCTCAACAGATTCATGCTGGCTTATTTCACATATTATTTGAAAAGCTCGTGAAAATGTCACCAAGTTGTCACAAAATATTAACTTTAAAATTTCCAAAGGAAATATTTTCCTGGTATTTTATTTCACAATAACGTTAAGATTTTAAATCGTTTACATCAATTTGAATTCAATATTAATTAATTACATATCTACCAATTCTCAACGCGTAAAAGCCTTTGTAGTCTTTGGTAATAAATCAGTACACGTAAAGGGAAAGACACATATCGTGTTCATAATTGGCATGAATATAGCAGGTACCTGTAATTTATTCGTTATAGATAATAGAAGGGATTAAGGCCAGGATGGTAATCGATTTCCACCGATGAATGAGACCCACAACATTAGACGGTAATACCAACGCTTCCCGGTATAACATATTGGTTTCCGACCCAGCATGAACAAGCTATACGCTACTTCCAATAGGATTAGCTCAGCACGACGCAAGACACACCCTGTATACCTGCCAGACATCCAATTAGAATCAACCTGCTTTATTAAACATACAGTTTTAAACACTAGCCTTTTATTTAAATTGTGAATCTATTTATCCTGTTTCTTCTCAAGTAATAGTTAAAATATAATGGAAGACCAAACTAATAACAATAGAAACCATGGCAATTAACGGTTTTATAGTTTAATATTTTTAGTTTATTTGCACACATATAAAATTGTTTAATTTAAAAATCTATTTACAAAATTCTAACTACTCTATGACGTTGTTGTAAGACCCTCAATGTATTCCGTAAAACCACACATTTTTGAAATAATGGTCCGTGTTATAAAAAAAGAGGTATCTTTAATTAATTTGTTTCATAAGCTACATAATATAAGAAGACGCTTTGACATTGTAGTTAATATTTATATATGACACAAATATACACGCATTATTTTATATATCAAGGAAAACTATAATATTCGATTCATGATGAAATATATGAGGCCATTGTTTATAATGAGTGAACAAAATACATGTAAAGTTTATCATTCGAATACCGTTGTGCTTGAAAACCTATAATTAAGGATATAATTGAATAATTAAGGTACTAATGTCGCTTTTACGTTAATGATATACTGTTTTAATATTAATACTTACTGACTAAAGATGGGAAATGTTGGAAGCTTCATCAGAGTTTTTTATCGCTGCGTGTCCACTAAATTCGAAAACTATAAGATACTTTGTTGATCTAAACATCTTCAAGATTACTTAATACATAACAATGGCGTATCTTAAAAAAAAAATGAATTTATACAAAATGAGTCTAAAGGAAATTTATGATCAGTGACATTATAGAGTGCTCTGTCAAAATTGAGCCTGAAAATAGGGAAACATAATAAAACGTATTTAAACTTATAATTTTTAAAGCATGTATTTAATTATTTTCAAACTCTTATGAAAAAAGTTAACTTGCGATGTATGTCTTTTTTAATTTTGCGCAAAAAAGTATAAAAATTCAAAAGTTATAGCTGACAGTAATAGTGGACCAGCAGCATTATAAAGATCGTAGTTCAGTTAAACCATCTGACACAACCTCATCAAACAAACTGAAGTATTGAAAAATGAATCGTAGTAACTGTGACATACAGTATATTTTTATAAGATGAAGTTTAAACGTATCTAAATTGTATCCACGTGTGACCCATCTATTAATAGAAACCAAATAATGTACTTTATACCACACAGTATAGGTTTCCTTTTTCAATACACATAATTGAAGAGTGGCAGTACCATTGGCAACTAAACTACAAAATAAATAAAATGTTATTTAATTTACAACTTACCTGCTATTGTTTTGTTTGCAGTCAGTAGGCATAGACTAGTTCCTTATTTGGTCTTCAATAACAAGCACAGGCAATTAAGCCTATTAAATTTAATGAAACAATACAATTTAGTGGCTTATATACAAACGCATAAAATAAAGTATCTGTTACTTACAATATCTTTGGCAATTGACATCCTATTTCATTTATGGTAATAAGCAATAATGTGTCAACCCGCAAGAATTTCTTTGTGTGTTAACACACTATTGCTTATAACCATCCCTATTTGATGTGTCGATTTAGATGAGGCCTATGAAGTGTTATTTCTGCGCTGCTTGCTCATAAGTGCTCGAACTCTTTTGAGGTTTGTGATGGTGATTTCGTCGTTCGGCTGTAGTTGTAGCGCTCTGCGGTAGGAGGTAGCTGCGGCGGCATACTTCCCGTTTAGGTGTAGTATAGCTCCCAGATTGGAATGGTACTCGGCATCCTGTAACCAAAGCGTCATTCTATTCCAAGTCCTTTGATACTCGATGTTTAATTAACTGTTAAACGAAATACTGAACGACAAATCGAAAACAGCCTTTAGAACTAAGTCTGTTTGTGAGTCATTAATTACTTCAGAGATCTTTGCTTTTGATAGGTATTAGTTAATTTGCATTTACAATGGGTTACGCTATTTAAATGGTAAAACTACGTGAAATCAAGCTTTTAAACGGTTCATTGTTACGTGAAATGTATTATCGAGTAATTTAGAGACAAATTTGTTTGTTAACTATTTTTATTGAAACTTAGTTTTTTGTAAAACAATATTAAACATAAGTAATAATTATATTTGTGATTAAATTTTGACGGTACAAATTTGTGATTAAGCGACTAATGTCCGATACTGCTTGCTATTTCAATTAAGAGTTTTTCGAGGTTTTGATCGATATGATAGAAATAATAAGACAACATCAATTGAAATTTTCATCCCTTACCTGTTTTTTTTTAATATTAATATATTTCATTATATTATATAACAGTCAAATAAATATTGTCAATTGCGTCTTGTCTGTGGTCTTGTTGATCTTTATTAATTGTGTTACAAAAATAAGTCACGGGACCTACCTACTTCACCACCGACAAATAGCCACAGTGAAATTGAAATAACAATTGTGTTCGATTATCCAGTTATTTCAGTTGTGTCTCTTTTATTCTCGGTCATATTTTAATTTTATTATCGGATAGGTCATACCCGATAATCGCCTTCAGTTTTCACCCAAAATTTATTTTTGCTTTTATATTTCAACTAGATAAGTAGATACATAGTGGCTATTAATAGTTTAAAATAATTTGTTACTGCGTAATAAAGTTAGTAGGTTATTTGAAACTTTCTACTAAACATAACTTTCCCCATAGTGATAAAACTTTCACAATTTAGAAATATTGTGAGCGTTGAATCTGCAATGGTTAACGCAGTGGTGGCAGGTTGGCAGCTTCACACAAAACATACACGTGTATGTATGTATTGTCTGCACGTGTGGTGTAGTGGTTTAAGTGGTCGCCTCGCCGCTCTCCACTACACTGGTGTTGTGGGTTCGATCCCCACATGGAACAAATCTTTGTGTGATTCGCAAATATTTGTTCTGAGACTGGGTGTGCTTGAGTAAGTGAATGTGTGTATTTAGCCTTGTCATTGTGGCCATTGTATTGTGTAATTGCTTTTGGCGTTCAATCTAATGTAAAAAATCCAAAAAAATATAAAGTATAAAATATATACACACCAAAAATAAAATGAATAACCCGACCGAACGCTCACCTTGTTGATTCATGTTTGTTTATTTACCCGCAATTTTGTTTATTTTTATGTTTTATTTATTACACAGGTAATTTATTGTGTCAATTGGATTACATTGTCTCACCTTTAACCTGTCACAGTAGTCCTGTTTTAATTTATTTGCTGCGTAGGTTATATTCAGTTACTAAATGTTTGAATATCATTATAAAACGTATGATCATTCTACCTACACATTGCCATAATATCATGTCCGCATTTGACCTCACAGTCCTTTGATCTCTTTTGAAGTTGTGACACTTATTTCTAAAGTAAAATGTACAATCTAATTTTACACCTGTCCAATCCTGCAATGTTCAAAGGACTAAAATGTGTCCGATCTCGACATAATTGGTAGTACAGGCACAAAGAAAATAGCCAGTGGGTGGACCTTGATCCACCATAGTTCATAGTTGTTTAAGCGAGTCGGTGCTTTGCTCACTTCTCTATTGAACCCTGGCCCTTTGTTTGGCGATTCGTTGAGAACGAGTCAATAGTCACCGGATAGGTTAAGGTTCAGAACTAATAAGGCTATAGAGAGCTCGTTAGGCCTATGCTAGAAATGTTTTGTTGCCAGAATATTCTATTTGATAATGTAAAGAAAAAATATGATATTTGAATCTTGACAGGCATTAGTAATAAAAAATATTCTAAAAATATAAGTATGTATTATTATGTCCCTTTTTAAATAACTTTTCCAAGTGTTTTTTGAACTTGCGTGACAATATTCATCTGAAATTTACAAAGGACCAAATAATAATTATACTGTTTCCCGTTTAATCCAAAATGTTCAAAGGACTAAAATGTGTCCAATCTTGACATAATTGATAGTAACAGGCACAAAGAAATATAAATAGAAATAGCCAGTGGGTGAATCTTGATCCACCATAGTTCATAGTTGTTTAAGCGAGTCGGCGCTTTGCTCACTTCTCTTTGGAACACTGGCCCTTTATTCGGTGATTCGTTGAAAACGAGTCAATAATCACTGGATAGGTGAAGGTTCGATTTAAGCACTTTTAGAGTTAATTAGGCAGGAAACATCTCTTCGGTTACATTATAGTAAAACTAACTTTGATCTTATGTTATTTAGGGCCAATGTCACCAGCCGAGTTCAGCGCTAATCTATCAATCAATTATCAATCTCTTCCATGATAATTCGCACTCTGGTGCCAGCCAATTTTGGCTCTAATCTAAACACAAAGCTGATTCGTTGCTAAAGATAATTCTGCAATATCAATAGGAACACAGGAATGCAAGTATTACTTGCTATTTTGCGGCAGGTTTAAGGTGAGAGCATGGTACTACTTCCTTCGATCGTTTTAACAAATAGGCAGTTTTTCTCGAAACCCAATTATTATTTTGACCTTTTATTAACATTAATTTTTTTGCTGTATCATAAAGCCCTAAATACATAAATATTTATGTTAACGTACGAGATACTGCTACATGACTTGTCCTTACAAGTCTCAGGTGATTATACGACCTAAATAAACATAAAAGTTTGTTCTACTTTGAACCTTGACGTTTGTTGAAACCAGCCGCCATTTTCTACATTGTACATGTATGTAATGGTAATTTACTGTATTTTGTACCGCTTGTTTGAACTCGGTCTTTACCTACAGCAACATATTCTGCTACATATTTCACTTAAGCCAGACTCGTGTTGTTCGTAAGCTCATGTATCGGGAATTTCTAAACAAATTTTGTAAAAGTTTGTACACATTTGATTGGATCTTTTAGCGAATTCAGAGAAATAATATTTACCTATAGAATCATTTTAATTTAAGTTCAAAAATAATAATTTAATTCCAGTTAAAAAAAAAACAATAAATTGTTAATATTTGAAATACGTTAACCTCAAGCAAATTATTATACAAAATACTATTTTAACTATTTTTACACAGCAATTATAATTTCATCTGATTGTAAGTCTTAACTACAAAACTACACAAGAAATTGTAGATACGTCATTGCATCGGTCACAGGGTTTAAATCCCACGGAGTAGTGCTGTGCTATCTCTGTTTGACGCACGCGCGCCTACATTTATCCACGCGAGACAGCACGACTCATTTAAAATATAAACGCAAATTAAATTTATTCTTTACTTGGGTGGTGGTGGTAGAGCTCTTGTGAATGAGCTCGAGGGCGGCAGCACCACCGTCCCACCTTTAACCTGCCGCCAAATAATAGTGCTTATACTGTGTGCCGGTTTGGTGGTGAGATCAGGCCCTGAAATTACTGGCACATGAGGCATAACACCGTAGTCCTAAAATAGATAAAAAAGTTATCATTAAAGTTAGAACCTTATTACGTAAGTACTGAAAATATTCTAATGATTGTAAACCATTAAGATATATTCTGGTAAAAAATGTTTCCTTTATCATTAATAATTTATGTACCTACAGGAGTTCGTCAAAAACTTATTTACAGCAGCTCTACCACCTTGAAACAAGTCTAAATAAAATACATTGGAATCTCTGAACGGTCTCAAACCACAGCACCGCATGGCGCATTGCCATGTACAGACCAAAGCAAGTGAACCGCTACTAAATAGTGGTCATCCAACAATTACCGATTTGTCATTAGTCCGATAGGCCGTTTAATTTACCGTTCTTAGGATTTAGGTATTCATTATTATATGTATTCTACTGTAGATAAGGTATTTACTGATGTTTTGTGAACGATGGTGTGTAAAAATAAGTAATTCGTTTAGTTACCGTAATGACATAATAATATGTATTTATAATTTGTTGGAAGCTAAATTAATTCTATTAGTTTGATACAGATTGCGTAGAAAAGTACTAGAAACGAAATAGAATGGTTTTCTATTATTACACCAATACTATTTTTACACCGATTAATGTAATAGATAACTTGATAGATTTTTTTTTCGCTAAAAACTCAAATGACGTCGGCTCTTTGGCCATTCAACCGTCAATCGACGTTCGATCGATTGGTGTTATAATATCACCCTAACAATCCTATTGTCTACACTGATCTACACCGCTACTTGACGGGCTATATAAAAAAAATATATATTTGAGGTTCTAACAATGCGTAAGTCAAGAATCGCCACTTTTTAAGAGAGTAAAAAAACTGTGGACATGAGGGCATACGAAGGTTTAGGTATTATTTTTAAATTATCATATATAAATTATAATTGATGGTAAAGATTCGTTCCTTTGAAAATCGTAAAAAATCTTATACTTGTTTGCCCTCATTTTGAACAGTCTTTTCACTCTCTTGCAAGTAGCTATTTTGTTTTACGCACTGTCAAAACTTCACTGACAATATCAAACTGTTGAATGTTTTTAACTTACATCCGGATTAAGTTGTACCGATCTCGCGTACCACCGTTCAGCAGATCGACACCGTCGGGCGTCCCTCAGCGCCCGGGCCGCTGAAGCTGCGCGCGCGCCGTCACTAGGTGAAAGCTGGGCTGCTGTTACTAATTGTTCTGCTGACTCCCGAAGCCTACGTTGTGACCGAAGGAACATACCTACAGAAATATTGGACATATTAGCGCCTAATTTTTTACCAGACTTCTTAATTCGCTATTAACGCTAGGCTCGGTTTCGGGATAAGGTGATCGAAAACGTTTGTTCTTCGTTGAACGCCGTTGACTCAACACGTGGTAAATGTGTGTCGCTATTTATAGACATCTATGGCGTCGCTCTCTTTATTAACTGAATATAAAAACGCACTTCAGTCACTTCACTCTTAATTTTAAACAGATATATAATACTTGTAATATTTTTTAAAGCAAATTTTAGCTTTGCTATGCCTTTTTGTATTTTATATAATATTAAAGTTGAAAATTAAGAATCCAGCAGGACTCGAACCTGCATCCCCTGGGTATACGCCCCAAGTGCTTTGCCAAATCAGCTATGGATTCGTATGCTGCTAGTCTCGAAATTTCTCAACTCTTGATAAAAATGCGTCATATCTCGACAATAATAGTGTTAAGCTTAATTCAAACTTACTGTATGTGACTAAGTGACTTATCACATTGCATAGATGCTAAAACTAAGTGAGGTTTGTCTAGCTAGTTTAAAAAACTAAATAATGGTTACGCAATTTTAGCCAAATTAAATTAATTATGCTCTCCTGAGTCTTTTCATTAGCAAAACATGATCCTGATTGTAACTTCTGTCATAATTACGAAATCTTTTCAAGTTCATTGTATATATATACCGGACTTTCATTTTCATTGTTCTTTTTGTACGATATTATGCCATTAAGTCTTTTGTCATAAAGCCTTCTTACAACCTCCAAAGTAGCGAGTATAACGAAGGGATATTTCCAGCGATGAATAAACACCGGATCATTAACGCAGTAGCACGCGTTTCAGTTACGAAGAGGAATACGTGTGAAACTACTACTGTGCACATTATAATGATGTACTTATAAAAGAGAGAATTTCTCTGTTATAATTAAACTAAGTACATAGTGTATTTGTCGAGTACTGGGAGAAAAATAATGACAGCTAAATCCAGCCACGCTTCGCTGGGACGCAATGTGATACTAATACATGATTATTTTTATTTAGCAAGGTTTTTCTTATAACAGCAGGCTCTATTTATATATACAGCTTTTTGTTTATAAAGCTATTATTGCACTGCATTTAAAATAGTGGCATGATTGTTAAAGGTATTTTTATTTATTTATTTATAGGAAGATCAACAGCATATAACAAATTTGAATAGCCTAGCGTAAATAAGTGACAGAGAGCCAATAATAGATCTTCACGAATAAAGTGTAACAGTTTTAAATTTATCAGTCTACTTTAGGGTGATTTTACTTATCCATAACATAACATCACTCCTATTTTACCCAGAAGGGTGTGGCAGAGGTGTACAAAACCCACACTTCTCTCACTATGATTAGGTGCCATGGGATAGGGGGTAAACCTATCGCCATCCACCGTGCATAATTCCAACTCAGTGCAGCAAGCTCCAACCCGGGAATCAAACTCGAGACCTCGCGATATACAAATAATACCGCTACAAACGAGGCAGTTATTTTACATATCCCAAGAGTCGATATCCTTGAATTTAAATAATCGCTACAATCTATTACTAAATAGCGTATATTTTGGATCAAGATCACATTATCAAAATTAGTATTGCAAAAATACTCACCAAACTGATCTCTTACTGATGGATCATTTGGGGCTAATGTTAGTGCTTTTTTGAACCACATCTCAGCTTCAATATTTCTACTAGCCTGTAACAAACATTTAAATCAGTAAATTATAATATAATTCCTATTAATAATAACGTAATATAATGTCATTATTCAAGTGCCTATTTAGTCACAATAAATCTCAGACAAAAAAAAACAATATGGATACGAAATGAACGCAAATGATGCTGCCAAAACTGGGGAAGCGGGGGGGTAAATTGTACTAGTGTCAAATCATAGCATTTGATAATTTGTTTTTGTTATTCACTTTTGGCAGGGAAGCTTCACAATGATACCTTCAGTTGGCCTATTTCTCTTAGCAATAAATAGACTAATATTGTCTGTCAGGTCACATCACAATGTTATTGCAAGTTTACTCAATTTATTAGACACAATAATATAAATATAGATAGATAGAGATATAATATAAATAGTATTGGACACAATCCAAACCTTTTTTTCAATAGTATAATCATATAACTATTACAATTTTCATATTGTAAGGCATGCTTTAAAAATAAATATATTATAGCTACATTAATCCCAATTTGCACATTATTTCTCTTTGATTCTCAAAAACCGTCTGCAAAAATGTTGTAATTAAATTTATTACCAAAATACGCAGCAATATAAAGTTATAATATTCTGGCAGTTTTAATACCTTTGAGGCGAATGATTAAGCCAGGTACGCACTTGCGCGGTGCCGTAATTCTTATAAAGGAATAATTGATCAATGCGGCGGTGGCGCAAGGTCCTTAAGGAATAATAAAGTTACGATACTAAAATACTAACGGCTTCCATAAAGATGCCTTGTCTGAGATTTATCAGAATTTCAGAGAAAAGGGAGCAATATTTTAAAGGAACAATGGAAAATGGAAGTAAGCTAGAATAAGTAGCTATTACTAGCTTCTGCCAGTGGTTCTACCTGCATGATATAATTGAGTATTATCTTACATGTAATTATGTTTATTTTCTTTGGGTTTATGAGTATGAAAATATGGTTTATTAACTGCAAATCCACATGATTAAATCATGAAAAAATTGCGAGTTACGCATACAACCGCAACACAAAAACACAGACAGATAAAGGAAAATCTTTGGTTTAACTTAAACATAAATTGAACACTTTAGTCCAGAATATTTTAAAGTCCATATATACAAGAATCTCTATTTTTATTTGTCATAGAAAATAATACTCCATTACACCAGAAAACATATTTCAAAGATTATTTTACCCTTTACAACGTAGCCGCGTATAGTCCGTACTAAAAATAGACAGCCCTCACTTCCCGTGGGGCCCTAAGAGGCAATTAAGATATTGAGGCCATTGATGTATAAGAGATTGCAGACGACAAGCGACAACGTTGCGGTATACGGATAATTTTGTAAGAATAAGCGGGAGTATAATATATACTGGGCTATCGTTGGACGTCGACGTGATAATCACCCAAAGTTTTATTCTTATGTTGGAAATGGTTTAACAGTATTTAAAACATTTTTTTTTCTCTTTTGCTTTCTTCTAATTTAGTTTTAGTAGGTCTCAGTCTGGTGTGATAATGAGTGATTCTTTTTCGTATTACAACATGTTTAGAAACAGCATAAAATAAAATTACGAAGTACTCTTTTTAGTTCTGTGACATAGTCTAGAATTGACCAGTGCTTGTCGTAAATAAAAGTAGGGTCATTTACATAGGACCTACTTCTTGCCTGCGGCTCCAACCGGCTCCATCAATAAAAAATAGCACGTGACTTATACTAAGACTTCAAGTCAGGCAGAAGTCAAGCCGTTTCGGAGGAGACCGATAACCAACACTGTGATACGAGATCGTTATACATTATACTTAGTTTGTATGTGTAATATAATTTAATGAATGGCATGAAGTTACTGAATGTTTGTTTTGTGTTTTTAATTATGATTATTCACTCATTTAATCCATTTTCTCATTTTTTATATGTTTAAATATAAATTATAAAAGTAAAGTAAATGTAAATGGTTCTTTCATTTAACCCAGAAGTTAAGACTATTGATACACCTCACGTGATCTGATCATCGGATCAACTGGCTTCTTGGTTCAGAGAATCGGCATTGCTATACAACGTGGCAATGCCTTCAGCCTTCTAAACACGTGCTCTGCTGACGAGAATACCATGACAAATAATTCAAATATTTTTTGCAAATATATGGGTAAAACCTAACTTGTTAAATTTTGTATATATTTTCCTTTCTTCTATTTAATTGTAAAATGACTGTGTGTCGTCTCTCTGGTTTTAAAATAAACATTTTATATTTATGTTGTACTTACATTTCTAGCGAGTATTTGCGCTAGTGTGACATGGGTCCCAGCGTGATGCGGTGAGGCTGCTAACGCTGAGAGAAGACTGTGCTCAGCCAAAGGCCATTGTTGTAACTGAACGTAAATCTCACCCACCATCGATAAGACACTCTGCAAATAAGAATATTTTGTTAATAGAGCCATTTAATATAACAAATTAAAAAAAAATATATTAATCACGCTAATATTAAGAACGGTTATCATTGAAAAAATATTATGGTGATGGATAGGCCATTATTAGAAGAGGGGTTATATAACAGAAGTTATGTAACGTTTAAACCGCGGAGAATAACTTGTTTAGTAAAATCCACTTATAATTTGTTTTTAATTTATTGTCACTTGATCGGGCGAATCGAATATTTTTTTATATTCGTCTCTTAATTATTTATTTATTTATAATTTTATTTCAGATTTACATCCAGAGCTTGTTAGTAAAAATTATCTTATAATCTATGTTAGTAATTATTTTCATTTTAATATATATGTAATTATTTCCATTTTTATTTAACATTGAATAATATTATTTTATTGTTAACATGAACGCTGTTCCAGTGACGCACAACTGGATAGTCTACCCTCTCCAGTATGGAGTTTAGGAGGCTGTTGGGACTATCCCGCACGCGACGCATCAGGGAGGCAACTCGCTTTCTTAATATCCCTTGGAAGCAATCAACATTGGCCTTAGCGAACATACCTGATACGCTACAATAACGGTAGCGCATCAGGTATGTTAGGTAGTAACGCTAATTAGGCAGTTGAATAATATTTTTGACTACTACGTTATTATTACAATTAAAATTCATAAAATATTTTATAAATTATAAACTGAGCGATTAACTTTATTAATACGCGTTAAAAGTTCTTTTTTCAAATTATAATTCCCTAGTTTTGAAATGAATATAATAACCTCACCTCAAGCATTAAAAGTGTTTATATATTTTTTAATTCATTAGGTTAACCTAATTCTTGAAGGGTTAATTTGGCACGAGAGTCTTTATTTATTTACCTGGCACAACTTTGTAACGGTCTAAACAAAATTTTCTAAGAAAGTTAATCTCCTTCACTGCCTTTACTACAATTAAGTTTCCTGGTAGATCTTTGACATAAGAAGATTAAGTTTAAAATTATATTATTTTATATAAAGTAAAGTAATTAGACGTTAAATATATTTTCTCTGAAAAATGTCCATCAAGACTCAAATAGAATTTGATTATAGCTTGAAATTGAAACATGGTTTCTCTGTAAGTCTTTTATGCTTTGACAACTTTACTAATTACCGTGAAAGGTATAGTCTATTCATATAGACTTGGCAAAAAAGATAAACAATAATGGCTGACGAAAAAAAATAGTGATGTGAATCATTTAATGAACTGTTGTGAACTACTCAAAATGGCGTTTCAACATTCATTCAATGAATGATATTAATTAATTAAAAGTCGCTAAAGTTGGTTAAAAATGGACTTTGATTTAGTTATGTGTCGTTCGCGATTGAACGAATCTAAAGAACCGAGTCGCGCGAACCGCACAGTCGAATGGGTCACTTTAGTTGTAAAAAAGAATTAATTCGTTACGATTTGTTATTCACGATAATTAAATTAAATAAAATTTAATTTAATATAAGTACAGCTTTCAATAAATTGTTAATATGTAATAAGATGTAATGTAATAAGAATGTTTTGAACAATTTAATTTATCATTACTGACAAAAACGTAAATCAATCCCAATCGTTCTTTTGTTCACTTGTTCCCATCCCTAAATCAAATGTCAAACTCATGTGTCATGTCATGTCGTAAATATAATCTGTGGTTTGAAGTCTCCTTGGAATAACGAAATTTGCAAAAAGAATACATTTGCACAGTGAATTTACAATGAATATATGTGAATATTAGTGTGTTGGTGTGTGAACTAGTTTATACAACTCAATGTGGTAACGTACAGTGTGTTATTCTTTCGCAATATCGTAATTTGTAATTGGGGGGGGTTTGTTTACTGTTTTTGCCAAGTCTATATGAATCGACTATAGTTCTAAAGGAGATTATTTTTAACGTTATTCCACAGACTGCCTTGATGGTCTAGTGGTAAGCGTATGTGCCTCTCACCGCGAGGTTTTGTGTTCAAGTCCCGGGTCGGGCAAAATTCTTAATAGCGGCACGGATTGGAATTATGCCCGGTAGATGGCGATAGGCCTTATCCCTTGGGACCTAAACATAAAAGGTGAAATGTAGGTATTGTACACCTCTGCCATACCCTTCTGGGTAATATAGGCGTGTTGTTAAGTTATGTTTATTCAACATAGGAACACACACCACATAGGTACTGTGAGCCGACACAATACAAGTCTAAATAAAACTTTACCTACACTTTCTAAATCTTCAAAGTGCTCATGAAAATTAATATTTCGAATAAAATTGGATCGTTTTGAAACAATTATTTTCACGTCATTAAATTACACTATCAGTCTCTATTTTAATGATACAGCTTTTAATAACAGTAACGTGTTTTCTATGCAAATAATAATGCGCATTCTGCAATTGTGTTTCGATATCTTAGAAAGAAATCTTATTTTCCTTGAAATGTTCAAGCTATGAAACTTTCTTTGGAATTAATATATAGTGTTGCATAAAATTTAAGCTTCTAGCTTATATTTAAAGTTTTAAAAATCAGTTTTTCATGTGGGTGGTTCGTGCGAGTTGGATTGTCGCCAGTTAAGTCCGCGTGCGAGAAATCCATCGGCACGTCCCTACTTCATGAGATAACTATGTTGAAAGCTTGTTAAAATGTGACGAGAAAAGTCTTATATTTATAAGTACAAAATGATATGTATAAAGGGGAAAGGTATTGATACCACACAATCAAACTGACATTAAAAAGATCACAAAAGAACGCGACACGTGCCCTAGTGGACGTTACCCTCATTAAAATTACGTTTTTAAACACACTACAATGCAGACGTACCCGTGGGACACTCTTTTACTTTGACACTGTTGCTAAAGGCACGTCTTTATAGTTCAGTATGTATATTTAATATAGTAGTATAGTATATATAGCTATGAGATTTACTTACATGTCTCGTCCAGCCAACGATGGGCGTGTTTGTGTCTGGTAGAATTTGCAGCGCTTCTTTATACGCTGATAAGGCTTTATGCCAGTGTCCTCGTTGGGAATGTAGCGCTGCAAGCTGTACGAGGGCTGACACTCTTGCAGCGTCGTGTTCTCGCCGGTCCCGAACCCTGACACCCTCAGCCCGGGAACCGGCCCGAAGCGCACTTGCCGCTTCAGCCAAACGCCCGTCCGCCATCAGCGAAGTCCCGAGATTCACGTAGGCGACTAAAACATTCATAAAATTTAATAACTATATCAAAAGCAATAAGACAGCAAATGACTTTATGTATTTAATTTTTGTTGTGGTGAGAAAAATAAATATATTGTCTATTGTCTATTGTCTAATAAACAAAGAACGACAAAGGACATAAAGTTCCAATAAATACCATTGAATATATTTCAGATATATTAACTTCAGAAAATCATTATCAGTACGAGACTTTTACCACTGACTGTTGGTTAAATATAGATAGCAAAATTGCTCTACTTATAACTGTTTTAGTTTCAGTAACCGCACAACTACTAGTTTATTACATACAACTTCGAAACCCAACAGAAAACAACTTGACTATAAAGTTGCTGAAGTGGTTAGAATTATTTATTAAAATATGTATTTCAAGCTGATGTTTACAAGTTCCATAGTTAAATGCTTTGTTAAAAGTTCCTCTTGTATATTCAACAATGAAAATTTTATATACCCTTTAATTTTGAAACAATAAGTAGAATTAGGACGGAACAAAGAGTTGGTCGACCCTCCACAAAATAATTTGATTAGACAATCAAATTATTAGTAAAAGCTATGAAGAAATACCAGGGCTTTGTTTTTAATAATTAATTTATCTAAAGTACTTACGAGCCATTGAAGGTCTAAAGTAAATTGCTCTCTCGAAACTTTTGATGGCATCGCTGTAGCGTCTTTGGTTTTGTAGTAATATTCCACTGAAACAAGGACATACACATTATTTCTTTGTTGTTTTCAATAAGCTTACTATATGAAGTTTAATTTTATTCATCGGCCTTATTGAGTAGATATTTATCGATGTCTGATAAACGCCTCAATTAATTATTTAACAGCTAAGTTTTGTTTACGTCTACTCGGTATTACATATTATCATAGCATACTAAGAGATCGTTAAAAAAATGGTTTATATAATTACTATGATTATAATGTTAGTAACAATCAAATCAAAACTTTTGCAAATCTAATAAAACAAGCGTTAACTTACAAGTCAACGCTTGTTTAGCTTTACAAAGCTACCGCTAAAAATTATGTCTATTTCAAAATATTTTAACCATATCGCTCAAATTCTAACAGGATGCCGATTCTCGCATACTGAAATCTAATTTCCTAGATGCTTCCCGCAACTGACGTGGAAGGATAACCGACTAAAGAGAACTTATATTCCGTAATACCGGCACTTTACCTTTGCCCACTGAATATTCAATAATTCCTTTACATTGTACAATCGTGCATGTCTGCCACGTTGATCTAGTGGTGGTAAAGTTTACCGTTTATCATAATTTCGGGCCGGAAAAAACTTATTTTAAATTTTTAGGTCAAAAAAAATATTATTTTCTAATACTAGTTTCGGTAAACGATGATAGACTCACACTCTATACATCACATTGCACCAAAATGGGGTGCATGAAAGGAGCCTCCCCGAGTGACGTAGACGATGGTTCCCTACGTCCGGCGCATCCTGGGCAATTCGCGAGTTCTCCAAAGCGAATTGGCTAATCCTTTCACCACGATGGCAAGTCAAAACTTTGACCAAGCCACTCATAAACGCCGTTGAAAGTGCCATAACAGTGGCCACTCATTGGGCCAATTAAATTTGACTCAGCCATCGACACGACAAAGAAAAAGATTGCACCAAAATGATTGTGAATAGATCTGGCACGTTTATATAACTGGTAAAAGCTATAAATTCTTCCACACCCTTCTGCGTAGTATATGCATGATGTATTCTTTATATTATGAGATATCAATAAGAAGCTTTACATCATTGAAAAAGTGGCCACGTTTCAAGTCGCACATGCTAGTCTGTCAGTAAGTGAGCTTATAAGCACAGCGACTATTTGTCGCACATCCGTTCTATTCATTCCATTCATCTTTCACAGCCACGTCAGAGTCACTTTTGTGACGTATTCGCATAACGTGTGAAATATTGAGCGAGGAACGTGCACTATGAAGTTAGTTAGAAGCGAGGCTTTCATATCGCGACGTTATGCGTTTTGGTGGTAATTAGTGATGAGCGTTTTGCTGCCTCCGAATTTGTAGCTCATCAAACGTTGTTTTACTAAATACTCAAGCTCGTGTTTGGCGTATTCTGATCATGTTGTCAGTGAATGTCGGCTACGACATAATCCACAAATACTTTTTGAAATTGCACCTCATGAAAAGTTGTTTTACTGAACGCAAGTTCGATTCAACTCGTGTTGAAAGTATTTCGATTCGGTGAAATATCGGCTTAATACCCACAAATCAGTCTCTGAATTGCATAAATATGGGTTTGTGGTATTCAATAAAATAGTTGTTCAAAATGCTGAATCAATTGCAGACATTCATGTTTGTTGAATACGTAATGATGAATTCAACTGTAACAGAGTAGTGTGGTGGAGTCAGCGGGTTTCCAGCCAGTTAACATAAAATGTAAAAAAACTTATTTGGGCTCCCGCAGGTAGCCTGGGGATTTTAATAGCAAAATCTGAATACAATTTTTTTATAATATACTCAACCTTTATAGCCTACAGCTAAACTTTAAAATAATAATTCATATAATATATAAGAAAGAAAAGTATTTACATACAAGTTTATAAAAATTAACAAATTTACAGGTAAGGTGTCGTAGAATTCCTCCTCCAATGCAATAATATATAATAAAATAGCTTAACTGAATTTATGTTAGATATTTTATACCGATATAGGAACAATGGATAATGAAGATAATAGCTTAATATCGGTTTCAGTCACTGTCAGTTTATTTCATAATAATTGCAATATATTATAGTTACAATATGTATAATGTACACCATTACTCAGTCGCATGTAATACAATTTCACACAGCAATGCCCACTCCGTCTTTGACAAGCCGCCACGCGTATAGTTTACGATCAAACAATTGGACGGCATTATTACACGAGCACAATGCAAAATGTCAACGTTAATGAAACATCACCTGATAACAGTACAACGTTATAAAAGCCGTATAGATAGATACAGCAGTGCAATATTGTCCGCATGAATAATGCAGAGCCACAACGAGGCTGCTTCTACGTGGGACCAACGTACACTAATGAGAACCATCCAACCCGGCTCGGCTATTATACCTCCTCTTCGCGAGCAATAATTTGTTACTAATTCCCTTCTAATTATTGTAACGTTGGTATTGTGGAATTGCTTTTGTGTGGTTGGCTGCAGCCTTAGCAAAGCTTGCCAGTGTGTTGACATTCGGGACACTCCCAGACAGTTTTCGGCAAGTAATTTATTCCGTGGTGGCACGAGAAAGTATGTAGTCTATTATGTACGGGAGACAATGACGTCATCACTATGGAACATTCCTGGGAGTCTAAGAAAAATGCCTTTTGAGAAAATGACTTGAGTTTTGTGTTATTTGAACAAGTCGTGTGGATGTAATTGAAAACAAAGAGGTACTCTAATAAATATCATATTGATTGACATTTACCTCTATTTATCGTTCATTGGAATCTCAGAATTGGTTTAGGTAGTTAAGTAAAGCCTATATATTTTCTACTAGCCTTTGCAGCCATTGGTTGATATTCAGGACCATACGAGGCACTTTTCTAGGTGTAATATATTCTGGGAAGGCATGAGTAAGTGCGTACCGTAGTAACTATGTGGGAGCAAAGTATTTTGTCGTGGAACAAATTCGGCAATTTGTTAGAAAAGTCTTATAAGACTGTAACATGAGCGAGTTTAGGGATACGTGGAGTGTAGCTTGCCCAAACTTCGATTGCCCACAAAATGCATCTTCTCAGCGACTATAGGACGCGCCGTTCTGCGTTTAGCTCCGTAGATCGTGCGCGTCTTTGATTTTGCTAAATGGGAACCAGGCTTATGGCCACATGTCCTACTATCGCACAATACTGGCACCTAATTCAATAATGTCTGTTTTAGAATTGCAGTGTCCCTTCGTTTGGGTGCATCGTGCTGTGCTTCACACCGCTGTGAGCGTGTGACCGCTGTGGACCGATTTGGTCACCATGGCTTGTCCTGTTTTAGAAGCACTGGTAGAATACCCCGCAACTTCGCCACTAGAGCCTAGTGTTCTCATGCGTGACGATGGTAAGAGACCCGATGGAATGACTCTTTTGCCTTGTACTAAGAAACAGTTGAAAAAGATATGGGACCGGCAGGATTTGAACCTGCGACCTTACTGCACACCGGGCAGCCGCTTTAGCTAGAAAAGTTCATTCACAAATGTTCTACCACCAGTATAGGCGTGCTGTTATGTTATGATATGTATGGGTATGTTCTTTTATACTTAAGTAAGGTCGAAAAATAAGTCGTTGCTTAGTTAACATTCGACACACTACAGTCGACTTGGGGTGTAATTTATTCGGCGAAGGCATGAGAAAGTGGTTGTGAAAAGCATATTAAGTATGTGTAAGCAATAGGCTATTTGTCGGGACACATACTTTGAAGTTACAAGGGATGTTGAAAGAAGGCTTATAGAATACGAATAATATACGTTAGAATGGATATTAATTGTTTGTATTTCTTGAAAGCAGTTCTAAAATAAGGACACAACCTTATTTTATTGTATAAACAGGTATATTTTAAGCGACTGTGGCTCAATGGATTCGAATCTTGGTCATTACACCACAGACGGAAATTTACTCCTGACAAACGAATTAAGCTTAAGCTAAAGGGGGTTAATAAGAATACTAGTTATTTGTATTTACAAATTAAAAGTTATCAAAACATGTAGCCACCTGGATAAATCAATTTAAAAAGTGGTCTAGATTCTTGTAGGGATATAAACATATGTTAAGCAATAAAATTCCTTTATCTTTCTGCGGCGATAGTAGCCATTACTACTGCAGTAAATGGTTCAACGAAGCTGGCGATATAAATTAGTGAGCTATCACTACCGTGTGCTATCACGCTCTTTATTACACGCCGGGGATTCTACAGTACGTTCAGCTTTTTGTTGCGGATAATAACGTAGGTGGAAAAACCAATGTATGAAAAATAATTATTAGAAAGGTCCTTTATAAACATACTTTTAATGATGTTGAAGGTGACTGTAGCAAATACTAATATATATGGTTTGAAAAAACGGTGCAGGAGTGTTTAAAGTACTCTGAGACCAATAGATTCATGACCCATATGACTAACGTTTCGTTTAAATTGTTACATTTGGGTAGCTATAAAATTAGTTTATTAAAATATTGGGTTTCTATGTGCAATTTTATAAGTTTTTATGTATAATATAGCACTTTATAACAAACATGAACAACTAAGACCTTTTATACCGAAATACCGTAATGATTTTAAATGCCCTGGCAAAATATGTCTTTTCTCATAACGGTTATTGAAATTGTGGGTGTCAATGATTGCCTTAAATATGCATTAGGTACGAGACACATAAATCCAAAGACCTCTAAAACACAATCACAAAAGGCCAACAAATATTCAAACACAAAGATAAAACACTCGCAACAAACATAAAAATGTGGCTTTGTCCGGCTCCAACAAGCGAGAATACTGCAGGGGGCGTCATAAATTTTATCTGCACCAAAATATCGCCATTTATGTGCAAAATGTCAATGTCCTTTGAGAAAATATTGTGCAATATTAAAATAGGCGTGCGTTCGCACATTTTGTTACAATGGCACTTGCAATGGCGCAGTCGGTTTTTAACAGAGAGTGTGGTTTTTCTCCCCTGGGATAGGAGCGCGCCTCCGCGAGATTCTACTGCAAAACTTTCGATTGATACGCTCTTTCATGCTCTTTTGGTGTAAAAGGATGTCATGTTTGTTACTTTTTACCAAAGCTGTATTAAATGAAACCTCTTTGTGTAACTTCAAGTACAAAAAGGTTTTGAGTAATCATCTATTTATATATATCTTTCTCAACAGAACAGAAAAACAAAGGGAAAACATTCTAAGCACGAATGAATTTAAATTACTAAAATTATTAAAATTATGAAATACGGTTGTTACTAACGTAATGTTGGTATATTTAGTCGACCGCGGTTTCATCTATACTTTTAGGCATTTTCAAGAGAGTGCGGCACGTCACGCCTGGGTTGCAGTAGACTAAATAGACCAACATTACGTGAGTAACACCCGTATTTCATAATTTTAATAATTTTACTCAGTCACGTCAGTTTAAATAAAAATAGTTTAAATTACCTATCATTCTAACTACTTGTAAATATTTTGATAAACTGTTTATATAACGGATTTAAAATAGTGCTATCAATTTTTGTTTTTTGAACGACCCCCTAGGAACAACTCCTGTGTCGCGGGGGTGTTCACACACATACAAATTACACTACTACACAGTTTATATTCACAAACTGGGTAAATAGTCTGAATACTCGTCAATAACCCGATTGAAAACTATACATTTACATATATAATCCGTAAAATGTTGTTGATAGGTAGTTTTCCCCGTTATTTAATACCTAGATTGTTGTCGCATGATTGTAGGGAAGCCAATTACCCCGCTTTCACCGAAGTTACTAGAAAATTATCAATTACGTGAACGTTTACTATTAAATTAGCGCTAAAAGCAATTCCATGATTATATAATTTGAAGCCATTATATTACTAATACAACTTTTTTAGTTATTATCACTGTACACATCAAATTAAAATCCATTATAGCGATGAACTGTAGCATGCTGAAGTAAATTAAAAGTAAAATATTCTGTTTACATTTAAACA
The DNA here is from genome assembly GCA_905147285.1 of Hypena proboscidalis. Lineage (NCBI taxonomy): Eukaryota > Metazoa > Arthropoda > Insecta > Lepidoptera > Erebidae > Hypena > Hypena proboscidalis. The sequence goes on from LR990132.1 coordinate 9,920,157, forward strand.
GCGACTGTTTTCGTTTTTATAGTGTGTTTACTTTTATTGTTATGTTTGTTTTAAAACGAACATGGAGATATTACACTATATTATTTAAATTAAGGTTTTTACACACGCGAACTGTAGCATCACAAAGTTGGCTTTTTCCCTCTAAAATTTTATTACGGGATATTTTTCGAGGTTTGGTTGTAAGAGGGACGCTCCTTAAATACCAATTTACCAAAATAATTGATTTTATATAGCTTCGCAATCTAATACCAGGAACAGTCGTTCTTTTTTGTTCAACCGCGCTACCATTGTGTTATTCAACCCACGCTCCTCTTTCACGACTGTTTTAAGTACGTATTTACCGTATTGATTAAAGTCATTATAAATGTTGCAAAAGTAAATAGTGTAAAAAATAACACATAAGTTTTTTTTTATACATGGCCAAACATGCTTGGTCTTCCTCCACCAATTTTTTTTTTATTAAATCAGTTACTGTGGGTGTTTTTATGAGTATTTTAATGTGTGCGAAAAAACAATTAAGAATCACGATTTTTTTCCTACCTAATTTGACAAACAATTAGATTAGGCATAATAAAGTAAGTAAAAAAGGCATATTTACGGGTGAAAGTCAATTTTATATAAAAGCGTTTTACTTGAAAACATTTCCCGAGTTTAATCAAAGTGAGATTAAAGAAGCCGTTGTTTGAAAGCTACTGAGGATCAAGTTGATACATAGTTCTTTCAACCTTCAATCCTATTATCTGCTTTTTTTAGTCAGAGTCGTATATTACAGAAAATCATCGAGCATCCCCACCTGGTAGCGGGCTGCAGTGGACAATTTGGAAGTCTCTTAACCGCCTCCGGACACAAGTTGGCCGCTGGAGGGAGAACCTGGTTAAGGGCGGTTTATGTGAGTGTGGGATCCCTACGAAAAATATGGCTCACCTGCTATCATGCCCGTTGTCTCCTGCCACGTGTACGCGTCAAGATCTTATGCAAACTACTAAAAAAGGAGTGGACGTTGCTGCTTTTTGAGCGAAAACTGTTTAACATAAAAAGCCATTGACACGAATGAAGAAGATTACAGAAAACTTCGGTTAATTGCCCGATATAAGCCGTCAGTAAGCACGTACATTGACTTTACCGGCAGAATTAATGGTGTACCTTCCTCATTTCATACTAATGTGCAGGTTTCTCTGACGTTTTCCTCTTACAAGTCAAACTCAAGTCAAGAGTAAATTCAATGGCGTGATATCTTTGTAGGTTCATTGATTGCGCTTAACGCTGATTGGGGTAAGGTACGTTGTTGATCTTTCGAAGATAGAGATTTGACGTTTAATAATATCACTATCATAGATATCATAAGTGCAACCCACTACAAAATAACGAGCCGATTAGACGTGCTTGTTACATAATATAATATAATGTATAAATATGTAATATAATGTTAAGTAAAATTAAGTAATAAACTGTTTATAAATAATTACAGTAAGTAACAGTTTTAAATTAAACGAAAAGGCAACATTCGAGCGTTGAAAAACAAGGTTGCCAAATTACGTTTATGATATACATATGATTCACATGTGTATATACTTTATATACTGTATAGTATTTAGGTATATAGAGGTTAGTTATTTGGTGACTATGATGAAATACATGCTATTTGTATAAATATATATACTTATAATAATACGTAAATGTGTTACAATTTAGTTATGGATAAACAAAGGTAACGATCTAAGTTATTTGAGAATAATAAACACTTGTGAAATATTTTTGTGTTTTATAATTATTATACTATATTATACTATTATCACCCCATACTTGTTTTTCATCGCTCGAATGTTGCCTTTTCGTTTAATTTAAAACTGTTACTTACTGTAATTATTTATAAACAGTTTATTACTTAATTTTACTTAACATTATATTACATATTTATACATTATATTATATTATGTAACATGCTCATCATATAATACACGTGGGTCATTTTCAATACACTATACGAAATGAATGATCTCAAAAAGATAGCAGGAGCAATGTGGAGAAGGAAAACACATGACCGATCATTGTGGCAAGCTTTAGGGGAAGCCTATGCTGGCAAGCAAGACAATTTTCAAGAAACCGGTGTCAATTAAGTTTGTGTAAATAAAAGTGTATAATTTAAATATAAGATTGTTGAATAAAGGCTTTATTATTATTATACGAAATGAAAAAGGACAATAAACCAATCTGCTTTAACGGCGCAAAAAGCACTAACAATCCTATAACAAAAAAATGTACCGTATATAGATAAGTAAACTAGTGCAAGGCACCACTACATGACATATATTTCTACTATAATCCAATTTTTCTACCAACATTTCCACCTTTACCTGCGAAATATGTTTGCGTATGGATGGTGATTGCACGTTGTTCCAATAAACCTAAATGTGTACAAATAGGAGACAGAAAACAAACGATTAATAAGCGTTGAGCACGACGGGGGTGGACGCATTCACACGCGGTCGTAGGTGCGATAAATTAAATTCAGATACGGTTTGTTACTGTTAACGTTGCATAAATTATGATGACGGAATGTTTGTTTAATTTGGCACGTTTGAGCAACGGCGCAAACGTTGCTTGGATAAATTGTAAGCACGGTAATTCCCCGAACTTAGGGGAAACGTGGAACTGAGCGATAACCGCGTAGGTCATATTCGCGTAAGTCGGGGCATAAAATAGTTGCTTAAACAAAAAAAGTATTAGTAAACGTAACATTTTAAATTATGCCAGTATAATATTCGTCACCGAGTTATTTAATCTAAGCCAGAGATTGGTAAAGAGTAAAAGAGGATGAAATTAAGAGACGAAGCCTTTGCCCAGCGGTGAGACACACCCACCCAATAAAAAAAAGCACGAGGAAAAAGTTTAATACTACCTATCAAAGTACTTCAACAACTCAAGGCTTTTTTCTCGCGAATATTTTTACGCTATATAAAATTTGAAATCACGTAACTCCAAGTTCACGAAAGTCGAGGTATTGCTGGTAATGTATGCAGCAGGGTCGGATGGCCGGGTGCGTGGCACCCCCCGCGCGGTCACGCGATTCGTACATTCCGCGATTTAACCGAGGTGACAAATTGTGAATACAATTAATGTTCACCGCCGCGCTTAAATTATAACTTACGCATAACACTATCTTTATTATCCAAATAATTTATTGCAGGAATACTTAATGCCGTTCCAAACAGCCGTAGATTTATTTGAATAAGCAATTTTGTCTGTTTCTATTTCCCCGCCTTGAAGTTGTTTTCAGTTAACAGAATTGTTGATCACAGTTGTGTAAATACGACAAGCCTGATTTCGCTTCATTATAATTTCTGTTTAATCAAAGAATCACCCTTCCTGTGATTTGAAATTAATGTTAGGCGTACTTTCATGATTTTATGAATAGAAGTAGGAGTAAGATAGTTTTATTGTCGCAATATTTTCATAAAAAGGTTTTTAGGACAAAAGTTGTACTGAATAATTAAAGTTAATTTAAAAATAAATTTTGTACTACGTTTTCAGAGTTATTTAAAATATTCGGTGTCACTCAGTCTAACCTCGAAATACAAAAATGTTTATTAACCGCAATTGCTGTGTTGCTGGCAAAGATAATAATCATGTATACGATCAACATGACAATAATATTATGGTGTTATTAATTAATTAATTAACTAAATGCTGGTGTTAATAAGTTAAACCATAAAAAAGTTAAACTACCGAACACTTTTGTAGAAATTTTATTCTCGTGTATAACTGGTTTATACACCGTTTACATGAAAAACGAAAATTCTAGTATTGTGATACACCCATGCGGGTAACACCGCAGACAAAGACTACACTACAATACACCTCTATACACTTTTGTCTTACTAATTCATTTATAAATCCTTTGAAATATTACTATTGAGATTTACAAAGATCCTTAATTCAATAAACAAGTCTATTTATTTTGAAAGACTTCATAGGTCATCTAAAATCATTACAATGGAGACAATAGACATTCAAATAACAAACCGAATAACTAAAACTTACAAAGCATCAAAATACATTATCCTAATTTAATGAGATACGGGGTTTTAGGCTTGGCACGTAAATCTCCTTTCCACGTAACATAATTTATACAAATGTAACTGAAAACTAGAAGGTTTTTGTCGTACGTAAATTAAATTCATAATGTTACATTACAAAAGGTAAATGACATGCTTGGGGTCTTTTGTGCGAAAGAAACTAAGCGACTACGATGACAAGGCTTTAGTGAAATGAAAAACATACGGAAAGCAATTAATTTCGGAGTTGTGTGTAATGAAATGTAAATATTATGAAGGAAAACGCAACTTTTTCGTCTGCGACGGCCTTCTAGTTTAATTTGGGCTCCAGTAGTGTTTATTTTTATTTAATTATGTGAAAAATGGGCTGTATTTTTTAGTTCGCAACCCTTTGTTTTAAATGTTTTACTGCTACTTATTTAGGTAGCCAGTGTCCAAGTTTAGTTTTGTTCACATATTTTTGAAATACATTATATTTTTGGAACGAAGTACCTTATCGCGCGTTGCGAAAGGGGGCTAGACGGAAAAAAATGGAACGAAAAGTTGTAACGACACTTTTCGTAGCAATTCTCGTAGCGGCGTAGTAATTACATGCTACGTTACAGCTACGGTGCTACATCATCAGACACCCAGAGTGTGTCTGTTCTGTGTCCGTCTCTCTCTCTCGCTTATAGAAAAAAAAAGATAAATTAAATTTAAAAAAAACTAAAAAGAAAAAAAAATTACTAGAGTTGAGTTTCTAAAAAAATTAGGGGGCGCTGGCGCGCTGCAAAAGGTCCGCGCAGGCGTACACGATCGCTGTTCTAGTCAGATAACAGTGAATTAATAGCTCGAAATCGTGCACATTACTTTTCAATTGGATCTGCAGAACGTACTTTAACTATAAATCGGTGGACTTTATATATAGAACTTTGTAACGAAACCATAGCGCGATCTAATTCAATCCGAACGCCATCTATCGAGCGGCTTCGGAACTGATTGGTGCTACAGTACTAAATATCTCTCTCGCATAGAGAAAGCAAGCGAGATATTTTCGTTTTGTCTCTCTATGAATAATAAAGTAACTAAAAAAAAATTATCATAACTTAAAAAAAATACAATTCCTGCCTTTTGTTGAGGATACAGGTGTTTTGTACATAATAAATAATTAAAAATAGTAACAATAATGAATCCTGACAGAGTTTCTGCACAAGTTCCGGATATCGCTGATGGATTTAGGTAAGTAGAGATTTTATACAGACAATAATAAATGCTTTTGTATTTTAGCAAGTACGCAATAAAACCTTTCTTTACTATTGTGCTAACCAAGTCATACGCGTTATAATCTCTCCATTATTGTGTGTTTAGCAAGTGTACGCGTCATAACTATATTAAATTCAAAAGCAAATTATTTTTTAACCCTATTCTTGGCGGGACTTTTTTTTTATAAATTTTATATAAAAATGTTTTTATTGTGTTCTTAGGTGCTGACTGGAAGGGGGAAAAATATAAAAAAAATCTGAGTAGCTTAATTAAGGTTTAATTATATGTATCATATTAGGCACACAGCCAGTTACATAACTATTCGCAATAAAAATCATATGTATCATATTTGACACACTGCCAAATCAAATAGTATAGAATAAAACAAAATTAAAAACGACTTTTATAATAATCCTTACAAAAAATTAACATTATAATCTTTTACTACTATCAAATAAAGAATTTAAAAAAAATCGGCGATCACTTTTGTGAAAAACTTTATAAAAATCAACAATACATTCTTCTTCTTCTTGTTTTTGGGTGTTACCTCATTTCCAAGTCTTATTAGATAATTAATAACTATTGTGCGTATCAGTCTTAAGAGGTTCTTTGTATTATTATTTATTACAAGCTTCCGCCCGCGGCTCCGCCCGCGGCTCCGCCCGCGTGGTATGTCAATTAAAAGTAGCCTATATGTTAATCCAGACTATAAGCTACATGTGTGCAAAATTTCATCGAAATCGACCCGGTAGTTTTGGCGTGAAAGAGTAACAAACATCCATCCATACATCCATACATACAAACTTTCGCCTTTATAATATTAGTAAGGATTCTGTAGAGTTATATTCCAGGAAACAATTACGTTCCGGCAATAAGCTCAACCGTATCTTACATTTTTGGCATAAGAATTTGGTTTGTCCTTGTGTGCCATACATGCATCTTCCTCTCGTGGACGCTATTGTGGGATAATGAGAGACCTGGTCATATCGCACTGCATCTGGGGGTCTTTCAGCTACTGGCTTCTGAATATATTTTTTTGAACATGCAGCGACAAAGCAGAGCCCGACAACTGGTAGCTCTTGTTCCTAAGCGAGGGGCAAAATCAGATTTAGACGAGTGTGAATCATCTGAAGATGAACTCCAAAATTACGTGCGTCCAACGTGCTCCGACAGCAGTTCGGCTCCTCCATCACTGCCATCTTCGATTGAAAACCTCAACCTACTATCTGATGACGATACTGAGGTAAATATAGTTGCTGCTTCAACATCATTGGTACTACAGCAACAGTCATCGCCGATACCCAGCCCTTGTTCACCATCAATTTTATCATTCAATTTATCTGCAATAAGACATTTCCATTGTCCTGAGACCACTTAATTGTCTCCGGTACCGTCTTCATCAGATTTACCTGATCTGATGAACTTACCCTCTCCATTAGCAACATTCTCACAAGTCCAATTTTATTCATTCAAACATTCTCACAAGTCTCAGGACAATGGAAATGTCTAATTGCAGATAAATTGATGGTGAACAAGGGCTGGGTATCGGCGATGACTGTTGCTGTAGTACCAATGATGTTGAAGCAGCAACTATATCTACCTCAGTATCGTCATCAGATAGTAGGTTGAGGTTTTCAATCGAAGATGGCAGTGATGGAGAAGCCGAACTGCTGTCGGAGCACGTTGGACGCACGTAATTTTGGAGTTCATCTTCAGATGATTCACCCTCGTTTAAATCCGATTTTGCCCCTCGCTTAGGAACAAGAGCTACCACTTGTCGAGCTCTGCTTTGTTGCTGCATGGTTAGTTGACGAACGACCTGTAATTGAGTAATACAACTTAAAACAAAGCAATCTGATTATCGCCTTTCCTTTTAAGTCAATTTATAATAAACTATAAAGCATGACAACAGATTTTTACAATATAAGAGCCATCTGTACACGCCTGGCAATGTCACATATTAGATACATACCAAAAAAGACGTAATTATATATTTACCTGGCAGTGTATCATATTTGACACATGCGAAAATAAAAGTGAATAAAAGACAAATACTATCTATTTCAATGAACCTTAATAGATTACCAGAGAGTAAATCTTCTAATGTATTCAAATTAAATCACTTACGTATGGAATTCTTCTAAAATACAATAAAAAATGATTATTTTTACCTTGCGGTGCGCAGACGCCTTCACTCGGTTCGCTATCTTGCGTACTACTGCTTTTTCAATGTTGCCAACAGTCAAAAAATATTTTTTTGTAGAATTCTAATAATATTTTGTATATCATAAAATAATAAAAGTTAAAAAAATACGTCTCATATTGTGTCTAGATTTTTAAAAAATGCTAAGTATCAAATTATACACTTTGCCAAGAATAGGGTTAATATTACCATAGAATGTTTACTAACTTTGTTATGTACATTTCATGGAATATCCGATTAGAACACATCTAATTATGTCATTGGGATTGGTGATGAGATTATTGATAATGAGATCTGATATTATTTTATCGCGAGTAAACTTGCGAATACAATTTAAAAGAAAGCAAGGTAATCGCAGAAAAATAATGTTATAGATAAGGTTTGTTATGTGTGATCATAGAACTATTACTCCTAGAAACCGAGTACACGCATGAAATGTGAAGCCACTTTAATTGTGCCGTTTCAGTTCAGTGTAACTCTCTGGTATTTATCAGATTTTCATTTAGTTTGTCTGTCCGCCAAGCGGCGCATTATAATTTTTAATCAATCTGTTTGTAGCCTAACTTTATACTTAAATTCATACAAGCACTTTATTGATCTAGGCATTATAAGTCTATGCGTGTGTTTGAATGAACCTCGCTTTTGATATTTTGAAATTCGAATAGCGCAAAAGTTCGAAAGTAAGAATTATTTTGAAATTGAGTGTGTAAGGCACAGGAAATATTGTTATGTAGCCATTCAGCCTATAGGAGTATTGTGATAATAATAATATCTCCACAATGATTTTAAAAGTATCATTCGATTATTTTAAGAGAATGATTAAGTGATTCGGAATGATCGTGTGTACGCTTGCTACGCTTGATAATTTAATTGTCTTAATGTTTGTTTTTTTTTAATTTGGTTTAAATTTTTGTTACCGTATATTTAGTTTATTAATAGACTGTTTTATTTGTTTAGTGGTTAAGGTCGCATACCTTTTACTGCAATCTCGGGTGCGAATCCTGATTTGTTGTTATTTGCAATTACCGAACTTCGTTCCATCCGGGTGTCCCTTGACACCTCAGTAGGTTTTTTTCTAGGATTTTAAAAACATAACATAACATCAAGCCTATATTACCCAGAACAGTGTGGCAGAGGTTTACAACACCCACATTTCAGATATTAATATATGCATTTGTATAATATATAAGTAATGTTTTATTGCTTCGATAAAAAAAGTAAAAGCATTTACTGTATCCGTTAAAAAAACAATCATTTTGATCTTTCTCTATAAAAAAAACTACTCGATGCGTTATTTTATTGATTGCGATACAGTTTTGATATGAAGATACACACACCTATTTTATCAGACGTTCGTCATTAACACAATTATTTTTCATCATATCTGGTCACGATACATAAGAAATAATGAATAAAACCTTGTATTTCAACTTTAAATAAAAGGATATTAGATGTCAGCTTACAAGATAGTAGCTATCGCGATAGTAGCTATCGCGATAGTACCTCTCCTGGCCGTACGAATTATTAAATACCTTTTCACTCATTCCCTGTGAAAGCACACAAAGTAGGGGAAAGAAGCAAGTTTTCCTTAAGCCGACTTCGTCTTTCTTTTGTCTTAAAATTTTACTATTAATTAACTCTTGAAATAAAAAGTTTTAAACTATTAAGATAAAAGTAGACAGACGAAAGTTTAACGTTTATAATCCGATGACAGGCGTAAGGTAGGACTCCCCCCGCGCCAGGTGGACTGATGACCTGAAGAAGGTGGCTGGAGAGGACTGGATGCGGGAGGCGGAGGACCGGGTATAGTGGCGCTAATTGGGAAAGGCCTATGTCCAGTGGACTAGGTCTGACTGGCTAAATAATTAATTGATTGAGGCGTATTTACAAGTACAGTCAAATAAATTTATTGTAAGTCAAAAGTTTTTAATAGGGTTATAAGTTATATCTGTAATAATAACTCCGCATTTGACTCCCATTCTAAGATTAGATTTAGATTATATTATTTATAATAGAATCTATTCTTATAACTACTACGACAATTCGCCTCTTATTCCAGTCATTTGAATGTCTAGCTTTACCACTAGGCTGGCAAATTGCTAGTTGATCTTCAATAAGAACACATCTCTCCAGATCTTTAGATCAATTTCTAGTTAACCAGTGCCAATTTGGTGAGTCAGATATTATGGTGATTAGCTTTCTTGCCACAACTAGTAGGAATAGTCGGAAAAGGTACTATTACAAAGATATAAAAACTATTCCGATCTGTCGGTAGTCTAATATTGTGACAGAATGATAATTTGATGCTTAATGATTTAATTTATATATTTCGTTCGTCAGGGTTCCTCGTATTCAAGCGTTTAAAATCATTCTCCTAGATTTTTATTTTAAACTTAATATACAATATTTTATAAATAATTATTTATTTTGTATTTCTGAATAAGCAAGGGATATATATTTTTGAACAAAGTAAAAATGAGTGCTGACACAAATTCTAAAACGACTACGATATTTTTGGATGGAACTGACATCAAAGTAGAATAAACTGCTATTATATTTAGAGGTACTTTTAATATATCTTTTTTAACTGAGTCTCCTGTATGAATTTAACTATCTCTAAAAGCTTCGTTTGGTTATGTGAATAAAAGATAAAGTATATTTGAGTAACAGAGCTTAATTTTTTTAAAATCTAAATTTTCATCTCTTTGGGTTTATTTGGCAGGTATTCATAATATTATTAAGCATTTCATTGATTTGATAAATTTTCCATATTTTGGTGGTCAGTTATGACCAACTCTATCGTATCGTCAGAAAACGTTAGTGCCCGTGCTGATTTGCAAATAGAAATAAGTATTTACAATCCTGAGCAAGTTCGATTAGATTCTTTTCTCAGCTTTAAAAACTTTCTTTGACACTGACTGCACACAATGCAAAAAAACAAAACATACCAAATTACATTTGACGCCAAATTAAGTAGCACTAGAAAAACCAGCAAACATTAACTGTACAATTACTCGCTTAGTGTTGTACGACGCCGTATAAATTGCATTTGCATGTATACGCGTCCAGATCCAAACCAAATCGTTCCACAAACAAGTATGCAAATACCAAGCAAGCGTTGTCGCGACTCTAGATGGTGGGAATGTTAAATATGTGTGTGTGAGTAAACACCAGTTTAATCTACGCCTTATCGCCATTGGGACGTTGTAGTCTCGCCTCGCTCGCTTTCTCTACAGCACTGATATATATACGACAGGGTTGTTGGACAACCGTTCCCACATTTTTTATTCCGAGTGCATGTGAAATCGCTACGTCTGTTATTTATAATGATTTAGCACTTATTCGTTTTACTTTGGGTCGTGTTACAACGAATATATTTTATTCCATTTTATTGCAGTTTGCTGCTTTCTGACGTTCATTTTAATTAAAAAGATTCTCGTATTTTTATCGGTGCGGACTAAAAGTACTTTTATTGGTTAAATTAAATATATGAGTTTTAGTCTTATTATAAAATTCTCATAAGGTATTTTCTTTTTGACAACCCTGTAGTTGGATGTGACTTGTGTACGTCCATCACTAGTGCAAATACCGTCAAGTGATTCGGGATTTGTTGCTACAAATCCTCGTACGAGCGCTGTACTTCATGCGATGACTCATCTGTATACAGATATACTACGCTATTATTCTGTTCTTCAAAGATCTTATGCAATGCATACCACTGGTTCGTGCATGAATTTTCAGGTTAAGTTTGACAGATTTCAATCAAAAATGTACTGGATTTTTTTATGAATCGATTCAGTTTTATTTAAAGTTTATTTAAAGTTGTTCGTGTGGTTTGTATAAATATTATATTTCATTTTTAATAATACAAATGAATTTTACAATAGAAATAAATAAATATTATTTTTGATACAAGTTCCTTTCATTTTGTTTAGTTTTGCACAATTTATACATTTTGTTTTAAATGCATACTAGTTCCGACTTCCAAGTACTCACATAATTACCAAACTTCTTAATTAAAAACGAATTATTTATGTCGAGTTTGGAAAAACCTGGTGAGAGTCATTGTTATAAAATTACTTTTGAGATAATTTAATAATTCAGAACGAAAATTTCCAATACCATAAAATATTTCATTAACTGTTGTAATTAAAACCATTTCTCTTCACACATTTTATTATTCGTATCGCGAAAATACATAATTGTGAAATGATTCAGTTACGTTCGAAACGCGTACCGATACATGCAATTATAGTCTTTAATATACCGATGGTAGAGCTTTTGTGAACAAAATCGAGGTAAAAACCACCATTGTCGTCTCACGTTTTACCAACCTTTAAATAATACTGATTGATGCTTGCACTACTGTGTTTTAAACCAAAATCATCGGAGGGGGTTTTCAATTCGACCGTATAAATGTTTTTAAAAAAGTGAGATTGAGCCCTGAAATTGATGTATTGCTTAACTATTATATAGGTGTAGTTGTGGTTGTTTCTTATTTATGTAATTTAGTTGTTTCTTCAAAATACAAACTGTATCTTTTATGTTTGTTTGTTTGTCACACAAAGTTATAATATGTAATTATTTTTTCTTTTGTCACACTGCTACCAACTCACTCACTAGGCGCATCAGAATTATCAGCGCTGCGGTGCTTTTAGCGCTGCAGTATTGTGCTGAGATGCGTACCACTTCTGGCATTATATTATAAAATTATTTAGTTTTAGACGCTTTGTAATGTTTTTTTTTCTTATGCCTGAATAAATAATTCTTTTGTTTCTTTTTCTTTTCTGAAATTATTGGCTTATAAGGCTTATGATGAAACAACTCATCTTCAATCTGCTTCGTGTATAGCTATTACAAGTTGTTCATGAGCTGCAGTTATCATTTACCATCAGACCACACGCCAGTTTAGTGCCACAGCACACAGGTTTTATATAATAGCTCACAATGGTCAAAATCTAATACTGTTTACATCAGAATTAGCAAGTTTCTGAAATGAGCATACAGTCGGCACGAACCCTCAGAAAGCATTTGGAATGCAGGTGTTACGTAAATCCTCAGCGGCAGGTATGTGCCCAAATGATTTCTCGCCACCGGAATTGGAGTAATCTAATCTTTGCACCGAATCTCTAAGCCCATTACATCTGTGGTCGTGTAATTATTTAGAATGCTTCGATAATACGTATGTTTTGATTAGACTTTTTGCTGTACTATTGCAATCCTTACTAATATTATAAAGGCGAAAGTTTGTATGTATGGATGTATGGATGGATGTTTGTTACTCTTTCACGCCAAAACTACCGGGTCGATTTCGATGAAATTTTGCACACATGTAGCTTATAGTCTGGATTAACATATAGGCTACTTTTAATTGACATACCACGCGGGTGGAGCCGCGGGCGGAAGCTTGTTATAAATAAAGAACTGCCTAGTTGGTCTAGTGGTTAGCGTACGCGCCTCTAATCACGAGGTCTTGGGTTCGATTTTCGGATCAGGCAAAAGTATCTTATGTGATTTTTACGTCAGAAAATTCTCAGTAGCTCCACGGAGTTGGATTTGTGCACGATGGATGGTTATAGGCTCACCCCCTCCCCTCCTGACACATAGGGTCTCAACTTAACAGGTGAAATGTGAGTTTTAAACACCTCTGTCCAACCCTTCTGGGTAATAAAGACGCGATGTTATATTATATAAATAAAAAAACACACTTTGTTTATTATATTGTCCTATATTACTTACGTGCTAAAGAATTTTGATGTTAAATCTCCCCTGCAATTATTTTGAGGAATAGGGTATTCCTCAAAATAATTAATCTTGCTTTTTAGGATTATACAACATGAGAGAAAACAGTTTAAGTACTATTTTTTGACGGCTTATAATAAATTCGTAGAAGTTTAATCTTCTTGCGTTTGCTCACAATTAGAGCTTCAACTACTCCAGTTAAAATATAAGTAACACAATGAATTTAAATAGAAATTATACCTTCGTATTCAGTGCTCTCATTTCTCAGTTTACATTACAGTTCGCGCTGATGAAGCAGGCCGTTGCTAGTTATTTTATAAAGAACATTCATTGTGAATTTCATTGTTTCACCGTAATGAGGGATTCCATTCTTATCTTACTGTAAAAGAGTGAAGTAAGGGTGACTAACGAGTTAGTTCAGGCTGTGGATAGCCAGCTGTCGGAGCCGACCCTGCTAGGATTCAACCCTGATTAAAACAGAAAATTTAAATTTCTGCTTTTACTTAAATAAGATTGCTAACTGATATAAATGCTATTATTATATTGCACATAACTAAATAAAAGTTATCACTGGATTTTCTAAAAAAAATGTATTTGTGATTGGGATTGATATAATATTAATCCATATTTACAAAGTTAGGTTGGTATAGTTTAATTAAAATTTAAATACCTGTAACACGTTTATGTGTGATTATGTGTAATGAACAGTACAGAGAAACCGTATTGTTTTAGAAATAATTGACCGGCCAGTTTACATTTCAATCACGTTTCTACCGTTTCCAATTCCTGACACAAAGGCGGTGTTGACATTCAGTAATAAGTGTATTGATTTTCATTACTCACGTATTAAGCTACCCTACGGCACACATTGTAGCTTTTATTGTTTGACGTACGCGGTATACGTTCATTTAATCAAACTAGGGGCTCAATCATAGGCCTTTTATGGTTTTTTTACATTTACACAGTAAAATATAAATCTGTAAACAATATTATCGTTCAAAATGAGCATTGGTTATTTTTAAAAAGTTCAGTTCTATTTAAAATAACAATGTTGTAATAATCTGTAACAATCCTTCTTAAAAATAACACTTTAAAAACTATCTGGTCAGACGTTTATAAGTGACACTGTTTCTAATAAACAAATAATATTTTATTTAAAAAATCGCATCGAAACCTTTTTTGACATAACAAGCTATAAAGTAACTTTAGTATTTTGGTTCATGGCTGTCTTATATTTCCACCACATTTATACCAAATCCAATTTCTGTCACAAAGGCGTGTTGACATTCAGTAATAATTGTATTGATTTTCATTACTCACGTATTAAGCTACCCTACGGCACACATTGTGGCTTTTATTGTGTTTAACGTACGCGGTGTACGCTCATTCAATCAAACCTGGAATTCGATTGTTTAAGGCCCTTACTTTACGTGAATAGTAATTGTATTCCTCATTCATAACTAACAAACCCGCATACGTATTGCATAACGGCATTAAATTAAAAATATGACAATCAATTTTATTATAATAAATACGGGTGATAATAATCAAATATTTTTTTTATTGCATGCATCAAGGCCCATATACATAAACTTAGACTAACATACATAACAAATAATTATTGTTTTGATGTTTTGCACGTTGAGTCGGCGACGCGCGCGCGGTGTTATGAAGCGTTCCTCGGAAACGCCGGAACACAACACCTCTCGGCCAGAAGTCCACTTTTGTGTATGTTTCTAGCCGTTTCGTCGGGATACGCACCACAAATGAAGTAAAATTAACGTTGGAACTCTCAACGTTAAGTTGGTCTTCACCCGAGTGTATTCCACAATATCTTCAGCCTTTGTGGAATACATTATAATAATAAAATTGCTTGGTAAATTACCCTCAAGGATAAGAATGCACTAATATTTTGAAATTGACCGAACAGAATCGCACCACCCGCATCTGCATAATTAACAATGATTGACGACCAGATGGCGGAGTGGGTAGTGTACCTGCCTGCGACGCCGAGGTCGCGGGTTCGATTCCCGCTTAAGACAAATCTTTGTGTACATGGGGGTTTGTCTTAATCTGGGTGTTTCTATATATCATAAGTATGTATTTACAAAAGTAAAGTATATTATGTATTAGTATCAGTTATTCTAGTATCCATAGTACAAGCTGTGCTTAGTTTGGGACCAGATGGCGTTGTGAGATTTTTATTCATTTATTTATTACTTAAGGGTGTATAAAAGAGTACAGAATTGTACAAGATGTGGTGTTAGCTCAAACCTTAGTAATTGTTTCATTAATCATGAAATAGCTGTGACTATTCTATTAGTTTGTAACCTAACAGGTGTCATCAATCGTTGGCTGACCTAAATAAATTAATACGTAGTTTGTATCCCTGAAAGGGCTCATCAAGATGGATTCCTCATATCTTTAATATTTAATGAGTACGACGGTTGATCTACAACCATTGGACACAAAACCGGTGCCCGTGTATTCATTAAACGTTGAATACATTGTCACTTTCATTTTAATAGCAACAAAAGTTACGTCAAAATGAACTCCATGCCGGTTTGACACAAGATTGAGGCATTTGGAACGTGCAGCAATTTAGACACATGCGTCAATAATGTGTCACAATGTAGCATACGTTGTTGCACCAAAACGTGACGACCAGATGGCGGAGTGGGTAGTATAGTATACCTGCCTGCGACGCCGAGGTCGTGGGTTCGATTCCCACTTAAGACAAATCTTTGTATGCATGAACATGGGGGTTTGTCTTAGTCTGGGTGTTTCTATGTATAATAAGTATTTATTTACAAAAGAAAAGTATATAATATGTATTAGTATCAGTTATTTTAGTACCCATAGTACAAGCTCTG
Source organism: Hypena proboscidalis (assembly GCA_905147285.1). Classification (NCBI taxonomy): domain Eukaryota; kingdom Metazoa; phylum Arthropoda; class Insecta; order Lepidoptera; family Erebidae; genus Hypena; species Hypena proboscidalis. Next base: position 9,936,272 of record LR990132.1, read on the forward strand.
CTTATTTTGGGACTAGATGGCGTTGTGTGTAAGTTGTAAAATATTTATTTAAAAAAAAAAGATTGTGTTATCAAACTTTAAAATGTTCAAGGTATCAAAGTTCATATCACTTTAAAAAGAACAAAACAACATTGGGAAAATAAATAAAAGCCAAGCTTTTAATTACGTAAGAACATATTTTTAAATGGTTGTATGTATCACGAGATTAATTTGTAATGACAATAAAAGAGATGAGATGTTTGTTATTTTACCGACAAACGGTTTAATTTTTAGTTCAGTCTACAAAATCTCCTTATTCTGCAAAGGATAAGATGTAAAGCCTAATAGAATAAGGCGATGTTCAATGTTCGCTCAATTCACTTTCGCCTGAACGCTGAACAACACACTCTCGGGAGGTACGAAAGATCTCTTGTCGAAATAACCAGCTCGCTTTCTCGGTCACTTATAAAAGTATTATGATGACTTGGACTATTAAATGAAACGGGTCGGAGGTAATAGGTTTTTATACATAGAAAAAAAATATATAACTTAAAATAATTTAATTAAATAATTTGACCTTAGCAGCGATAGCCGAGTGGGAGACTGCTAAGTCAAAGATCTCGAGTTCGAACCTACGGCACACACCTTTGTCAATAAATCGTTAAGATTCGCCTTTTCATATATTATCGCTTGCTTACGGTGATGAAAATACTGTGAGGAAACCTGCATGCCTAATGCTCGAGGGTAGAGTAAAGTCTACCAATCCGCACGTGGCCAGCGCTATGGCTTAACCCTTCTCATCATGAGAAGATGTCTGAAACCAGCAGTGGCACATGTATTAGACACAGGACTTTAGAATAATTATTGAAATTTTAGAACGAATTTTTACACTTCTAATTTATATTTTTTTTATAGGCAGTTATTACAAAAACTAGTATTAAAGTACTAAGTTAACTTTATACAGAATCAGTTTGACAATGTTCATTTTAATTTTAATTACTCATCATATGGTCATCATATGGTGTCTATAAATACCTACGGACAAAAAATGTTGTTAAACTTTTTACATCGAAAGGCGATATAATATCGACAGTTAAAACACTTCTGAGCCTATTGTTTACAACATGGCAAAGCTTCTATCTATCTAACCCATATTCTATCATCTAATCTATTCAGTAAACATAATTAATACATAAACATAAATATGTCTTTAGTTATTTTTACGAAATAACCCTTATATAGTTTATGAACATGAATAACCTTTATATATTTCATCAGTTATATACACAAGAATATTACATTATTATTTGTATTCATTGAATACTTATCTTTAAATAATATCTAATCGATTATACAAAATTATTAATATAAAAATAATACGAACAAATTGTGTCAATGATATATTAGATGTAAAATGATTGATTTCATTTACAATTTCCAAGCATTTAATCCAATATCACACACACAGCCTTACATCAATATCAGATACTTCATCTAAAACGATATAATGCAGTTTAGTTTGTTACAGTATTCACCTTTGTGTCCCAAAGCTATTACACGAACATATTAACAGGGTTTTATCCAAACAAGCTAAGAAGCTGACGTGCCAAAATGGAAAGCTAAACACTACCTATTATCTTCATAGGGGCCGAGATTGAATCGATCGACGTCCTCATAAACAAGGCGGATTATACTGTTAACATGAACAGTACATTGTCTATGTGAGGACATTCTAGATAACCGCCTATCAAAGAGATTGCCCACTACACACCCACACACGCTTTTACTATTACTATTAATACAAGTTAACAAAACCTATAGCTAGTAATCATGTTACTGAAATATAATAAACTAGCTTCCATACGCGGCTCCGCCCGCGTGGTAGTCGATAAAAAGTATCCTATATTATTTATGGGGCCTTGAAATATTCCCACACTAATTTTCATTAAGATTGATTCATTAGATTCAAAGGTTTTTAGGTAATTTATTTATTTATTTATTCTTTGGGAAACAAACTGCTTTTAACACAAACAATAAATAACTTATAAGATTATAACGTAAGTCAATTTCCGATTATATGCATGGCTAAGTTCGAAACTTACATATTCAAAATAAATAACAAGTTCTAAATAATTTAAATATGAGATAAATAACAAAGTAAATTGGAAATAAATAGTACTTACAAACAAACTAACAGAAAAGTCTTTCCTCTTTATAATTAGTAGAGATGTTCAACCTACGCGGTTAAACATAGTAATCATATATTAAGTTCCAATAGTTGCGGTTAGTTGGAATTAAATCAACACCGCTTTGAGGTCAAATCTTCAAAGTCAATACCCTACGTTCAACTCTTAATTTATTCTTTCACGTACAAACAAAACTCGCTCTGAATCAAATTTGTAGATTACAAAACAAACTTGAACAGAAATCCTTGAAAGACAGTAAATTACCTTCAGATTCCCGAAATCTTTACTAAAAGGAAAAGCTTAACATAAATGATTGGAAGCGGTTCAGATGAAGAACGCTCGCCGCAAAGATCTTATCAAACCAAGTGTACAGTGGCTGCGATAGTCCTTTTGACCTCTTTCCGTAATTATATTATGATCGTGTGGCTGGCTTGTCGTTAATTTGTGAAACTGCTTGGAAACCCAACGCTTAGGTGGCAGGACAGAGAACCGTACCCGATTAATTCAAGAAGTGGAATCCTCAGTGAATTAATGGGACGGGCCGCTGTGTGCCTATTGATCGAGCACCACCTATTTTGAGAGGCCAGGCGCTCTGTTTTCGTATAGGCTTTGTGACAATGACGGCGTACTACCAACATTTATTAGCATATAAGCATCTTATTAATCAATTTTGAACCTTTGTCTTCGTAATATTATGAGGGAGGCGTGATTGAAAAACGGTTGATAGGATTAATCACTTAATTAGCATCTAATTTAATAAGAAGCCCCTACAAAATGTTGTTTGAAAGAAAATATTTTTGTCCGATGTTCGAAATATTATATTACAGAATCCATTACTTAATCATCGTAAAAATCTCAATGTAGATGTCCCTGACAACCCTACAGCGGTAATGTGTTCCATGGAGAAAAAGTTTCATTATTGGTTTTCCCCGAAACTTCAAACAAGGGCAGTTTTCAAAAACACGAGGAAGCAAATGCGGTGTGGCCTGCCATTTATTATATTTTATAATATTTTCTTTTCCCGATGTCCTTAATAGGGATCGGACCTTTTGCCTTTTTAGTCCCTCGGGAAAGACACGGCGAATATTATTTCACCCTCCGCTAAGGGTACTCAGACCTTTTGAATGTATTATTAAACTTTTGTTGTTATCGAGATTAGAATAATATGGGCCCTCGCATCAAATCTGTGTCTCTTTTGTTATTTCTGAATTCATCTGTGTTTTCGCTTACAGAAATATTATTCATGTGGTATGGCCAAAAGGCAATCTCAAAGTCAATATCAGGCGTTTTGAATTCTTTTCATAACTTCTACATATTGCTTACGTGAAAATATTTCAGGTTCGCAAGCACACTTAAGTTATTTAAAAGGATATAACGTGTGTTAGTTAAGTAATCAATCTTTATGGGGTACAGTGGGCCAAACAATTAGGTATACAGGTCAAAAACTTCTACGCCATAGTAAAATCTGACTGCAATAGATATGCAAGTTTGTATTTCATATTTAATAAGTGTAATATATCCACTATTTAGATATATAACTCACTTATCCATAACTGGTATCGTAAGTCTTTACTATAACTTAAAAGTTTTTGCCTTGCATACCTAACTCATTGGCCGACTGTACAATTTACGATTTCGGTGTTAGTTAAAATTTTGTTTAGAGAAAATCAGAATTTCATTGCTTTTAACAACACATTATTATTAAGACTTTAAAACAATTATCTTGAAACAAAATAAATTTCATAAAACAATTACTCACAGATTATAATGCACGTCGGCCATATTTGGGCGGTACTTGAGCGCCCTCTCGAAAGCCACTTCCGCTTCCGCCGTCCGGCCCTGTGCGGTCAGCACGCTGCCCAAGTTGCCATATGCTGCGAAAAAAGTTCTTGTTAGTTGTTTGCCAGCGACATGACTGTACTGGGTAAATAGAGAATAACACAATTGTTAATGTATTTATCACATACATTAATTTTATTATTTGAGCTTGTTTTACCAACAAAAAAAATGGAGCAGGTTTTCAATTAAAACGTTTTTTTTGTATTTGTGCGTATAATGTTATGGATAAAGGAAATAAATAGATACCATTATTGTACCATAAATATACATGTTGGGTCTTAAATTTAACTTGTCTAATAACTAAATCTAAACTCAATAAGTCACTGTTAGAAGGCGTCGTTTTGTATTTTAATATTATATTCTATATTTCCTGTCTCCACATCATTTGCACACATAAAATATTAAAGACAGTTAAAAATTGAGGATTTCAAACACAAATTTCATATTTATTTATTGTAACGTAATACCAATTACCTTAATTAAGATTTAATCTTCAAAAATAATCAAATAAAAAGGCAATGTAAATTATGAAGATTTACAAATTGGAGTATACTGTAACAAAAACTTGCAGTACAATAATTTGTGAAGAAGAGGTTTGTACTCCGAAAGGACACTAAGATTTGAGTTCAAGCTAAAAAAAATATAATTTAATTGGTAGTTGATCACCCAATTTGTGAAAAAAATACCGACATGATAAATTTATACAAGATCACATGATACATAATTTCCTAAATTTATCATAAACCCTGTTAACGCTCGCAACGCCATCGTCACACACATAAGTGGCAATATCTACGGCATATCATTAAACATGATTGATTTATAAAACATTAAATTTATTCTTCGCGTTAACCAGAATAAGTTAATCAACTTCATATGAGGATGTGAAATTACCAACATGATCCATCGTTTTAATCCTCTAACGAAGTAGACGACAAAATTTCATTAATTATTCATATTCATGAGCAAGAATAAACCGTTTTATACATATATTACTTTAACACAACTGTTTTAAAGTCATTAAAGTGGCTAACCAAGGCTGAGACGTATAATTACTATAATATTATATTTCAAGAGTTTCTTGTTAATTACTTTGGATAAATGACAAGTTTTATTTTATTTTATGAACGTTAATTCCACGATTCTTTATCTAAGTATGATTGAAATGGTCTTTTATTCTACTAATTTTTAATTAAATTTAAGGAAATTTAAAAATGAGACTGTGCTTTCCTCTTGGAGCCTTTTCACAATAGTTCAATGGGGTAGTTATTTCACACTACCAATTGAAATACTGTTTAATGCCGCAAAAAACGATTGGGACCATGCTTTTTCCATGGAGCCCTTTTATGATAGTTCAATTAGGTAGTTATTTAACTCCAACAGCCAAGAAATACTCTTTAATGCCGCCAAAAACGTCATACCACAAACTCGACTCTAGCATGTTATGTTTATTTGTGGCAACTTCATACAAGTAATTATTTTCAAAGTGTTTTTGTATTATATACGAACTATTCCAAGTAAGTACATTTTATTGTTTGGGCCCCTATTACTCTTGAAGTATTAAAGTTAACGTAGCTGCTAATTTGAATTTTAGGTATACAGGGTGTATTTCTGAAACGGGGCAGTAAGGGCAAGTACCTTAACCGTTGCAGTTACAGCAAAACGTTCTTAAAAGACCTTCCCTAACTTTTTGGGACATTTTGAACTGCATTCACAGATTTTGTAAAAAACTTACAGTTAGCCAAAAAAATACAAAAAGTTCAATTTTTTTTTATGCCAATCGATTCTATTTCATGTGGGGATCAAAAAACTCTATGGGACCATTTTAGCTCTCAGTACTAGAAAAGACAGAAATCGCCAAAAACGTTTCCCATGCATTTCGGCAACAGAAACGAATTTCTACGATGGTCTAACTTTTTGTTATGGCCTGGAAGTGGGTAGAATTGACTGTAAAGTAAATAAAAAGAATTTTTACCCTCAAATTTCGAATTTGATTCGAAAATCTGTGTGTTATACTTAGTTTCAGCTGAGAAACTTCGTATGAGTTATTAATTAAGGATTTTCGCTAAAATGTCTTCTAATCGTGAAAAAATTGACTTAATAGAAGCGTATTTTGTCAATAATCGAAATGCGGGAGCTGCATTAGTGTGGTACCGCAATAAGTATCCGTTGCGGCATGTGCCAACAAGAAAGGTTATTACAAATCTTTTGAAAAACCTGGAATTGCAGGGTTCTTTCAAAATACGCTTCTAATAAGTCAATTTTTTCACGATTAGAAGACATTTTAGCGAAAATCCTTAATTAATAACTCATACCAAGTTTCTCAGCTGAAACTAAGTATAACACACAGATTTTCGAATCAAATTCGAAATTTGAGGGTAAAAATTCTTTTTATTTACTTTACAGTCAATTCTACCCACTTCCAGGCCATAACAAAAAGTTAGACCATCGTAGAAATTCGTTTCTGTTGCCGAAATGTATGGGAAACGTTTTTGGCGATTTCTGTCTTTTCTAGTACTGAAAGCTAAAATGGTCCCATAGAGTTTTTTGATCCCCACATGTAATAGAATCGATTGGCATAAAAAAAAAATTTGAACTTTTTGCATTTTTTTGGCTAACTGTAAGTTTTTTACAAAATCTGTGAATGCAGTTCAAAATGTCCCAAAAAGTTAGGGAAGGTCTTTTAAGAACGTTTTGCTGTAACTGCAACGGTTAAGGTACTTGCCCTTACTGCCCCGTTTCAGAAATACACCCTGTATATTATAATACTTGAAATTTTAATTTCTTGCCAATGAGTCTCTATATAAAACACGTCTTTGTAACGCCTAAATGTGGTACGTGACTGAAAAAAATCATCCCCACTTTACATGTAGGAGAGGTTTCATGTACGTAATATTTTTCAAGATTTTATTTTACCATTTTTTTGAGATAGTTAATATACATATCTATGCAACATTTCAACTTTCTAGTTCAGTTTCAACGCTATGCCACGGATAAATAAACAGACAGACAGACGGACATAGAACGGTTCCATGTAGGTACTAACGGGAACCCTTGAACATTAAATGGAATGGATGTTGGAATTATTAAATAATGGTGTCAATTACCCAATAATAAGTCAATCGTTGTTCTAAATCCAACGATGTTGTACTTCGTAGCACAAGACCTGATGCACAGATCATAATCAGTGTATCGAGCTTGGTATACAAGGCGGTACCACCTATCACTCAAATCAGTCGATAGCGGCTAGCTGTCCAATGTCAAACTGGAACGAAAATGACCGGAGTATGGAGAGCCTACAAAGTGATTTGTGCGATTCGTTAACAAAACTGTATAGCCTACTTTATATAATTATTTTAATTATGGAGGGTACGCGGAATCTACCTAATAAAATTTTGTATATAGGGGTAATAAAGATAATGAACTGACATAAAGGTTTGCAGATGCGTTGTAGCTTCTAACGATATATTACATAATTATGTATCTATTTGAGTGCACGGTTGGCGTCACAGAAACAAACACTTACAAATAATGACTTATATAAACATGTTAAATATAACTTGTTTAACACAGAAAATAAATTTATTTTAAGTGATGCAATAGCACTGCATTCTCAAATCTGATCTTTCATCTCCAAAAAGAATATAACTGCGTTTTGAATTAACGACAATTATTGTGCATAAGTAAATTTACTTTTCCCTCTCATTAAGGGAAATTATATTCGAATGGTGTAAAGGAACCTCTCGACCAAGTGTTCATTATGCACGTATGAAACAAACACACCATTGTGAACCCTGCCCTTACCCTGTTTTAATGAGAACAATGGGGTAAATTAATGTCACTTAGTTCCATGTAGAGGTCGTATATTACCATGGGTGTCTGTGGTTCATTGAAACATAAGATTATGTGTTGCTTAATTTTAAGAAAGAAAAACGTTTAAAATTTTTTTTTTACAGTTTGAAAACAATATTTTAAGAAACAAAAAGTATCTTGGTTTTAGAAGATGTACCTATAAACTATTTTTTTTTACCCAAATACACCCATTCACTCACTTAAGCACACCCAGCCTTTCCCAGTCCCAGCACAGAGAATTAAAACAATAAAATAGTTGCAGAAAGTTATGTAGTTACTGTGCCTTTGAAATCTATATTTACTAATAATAATATATATATTAAAAATAAGCTCAAAACTCCAAAAAGAAATACTATATTGTATTCCTTCAAATATTCCTTGATAAAAGGATGAATGAAGAAAAAAACGTACAAGAATACGAACAGCGAGTAAAACCGCAGGTCACCGCTAGTATTCACATAAATATGTATATCTACGCACTTTTTCCTGTTTATACCACGAATACGTTAAACGTCCCTTATTGTAGGGGTTGCGATATGAAACAAACAGTTGCGTATTATTGCACTTTCCCCTCTAGCAGTCAAGAGGCACGCGGCTACCGACCAACCTATACATTGCCAGTAAAAGCTGATCTTGCATAGCACGGGAAGCCTATACAACACTAGGCCTTCTTATACTGGACATCTAGGTTGATGTGTACCTCGAACTAGAAAGGAGGGTGCATCGGAAGTGCGAGGGCTGATTGCTCATTTTCATACAAACGTAGAGTATTTATTCATCTTGCGTGAATAGCCTCTTTGGTGACTGTTTATATCGCTGCTCTTGATAGTGTGATTGATTCCAGATTGATATGTTGGTCCATCGGTTATCATGCGTATTCTTTTAATTGAAAACGCATAGCTTCTATCTACCAACAAAACAAAGCAAGTGAAAGAAAAGAATGAACGCTATTTTTCGAATCTACAAGCAATCGACAACGTAACGACTGTTTGCAACAAATTGAATGCATTTCCAATAAGTGCACTCAAACATCTAATCCTAAATTAAGCGATCTGAAAACACATTTTCGATTTAAAACTACGGTATCTCAATCTATAAGAGCCGTGTCATGCACTGGAGTGATTGGATAGTAGTGTACAGACAGCAACAAAAAAAATATAACAATTCAAAAAGTTCTGACTTCTATACACACTCCTTCCGCATTAAAATTTCCCTTTCATAAAATAATGCACATATTATCGATAACTATTAGTTTTAATTCATCCAATCATAAAATAATTACGATTTTCAGAACTAAGCGACTATTAAAAATGTACCTTCAATATAGTGTAAAAGAATTCCTGGTATAACGAACGGAGTAATTCTGATGGAATACGCGTGCCGGTCTCCCCCTTCCTAAATACCGTATAATAGCCGCTTATGTCATGATACAGTAAACGTATTTACGTAGGCACGATCCTAAATGAGTGCTTATTAGAATAGCAAAGTGCGGCTGATGATGAAAACTATGGTATTGTCTAATAGTCCGTCTATAAGCTCCATCCTTTCCAGTTTGTGTACAAGTAAATTTGTCAGCTGCACGCTCAATCTTACGTGCGCAAAATTAAATGTGTATGAATTTTAAAAACTTCTGTTTGGATTTGGATTTTGGATTTTTACATCAGATAGAACGCCAGAAGCAATTACACTATCCAATGGTCCCAATGACAAAGCCAAATACAAACATTCACTCACACAAGCACACCCAGTCTCAGAACAAATCTTTGCGAATCACACAAAGATTTGTCCCATGTGGGGATCGAACCCACAACACCAGTGCAGTGGAAAGCGGCGAGGCGACCGCTTGGACCACTACACCACACGTGCAGACAAACACGTTTGATTCCCGGGTTAGGCAAATGTAATTTGTAAACTTTCTGACAGGAACTTCACAGTAGCAGTACGGAGTAGGAATTGTGCTCGGTGGATGGCGATAGGCTCAGCCTCTATCCCATGAGACCTAAACATATCAGGTGAAGTGCGGGTGTTGTCCACTACTACCACACCCTTCTGGGTAATATAGGGTTCTTACCCACCCTTTTGGCGTGATGTTGGGTTGAAAAATTTGCATAAACTGTTAGCGCAAGTAAGATGGAGCGTCTAGCTGATTTTTTTAGAGCGATATCGTGCACTAGTGTTATCTATAGCCCTGTACTTCACAACCTTTACTGTTGTCTGTATGTGAAGAAGTTGCTAGGCACATGCCTAGCAACTTCTTGGGTGTTCGTCAGAGTCGCCGGCATAGGTTGTTCGAGCAACCGGTATGTAATACTGTTGCAAGAGCAAAGTCCCCAGTGTGTCGCACCCTAGAAACGCTCAACGTCCTTCTGAGTACAAATCCGGAATGTGATGGGTTTGTGGACGAATGGAAGGTAATTTTACAAGTATGTCTGGTGTTTTGTGAGAGTATGTATGAGAGGCAAAGTACGGTACTATATTAATGTTTGTTTTAATTTTGAATTATAATAATTATTTTTGTTTAATTTTTTGCTATTTGTTACTTTTATAAAATATTTATATTTATTGATAACATGTCCTATATAATTAAGTTAATTATTGTAATTGGCTCTAAGCCGTTGTAATTAACTATAAAATAAATAAAAATAAAATAAAATAACTAGGTGACGTATATCTCGGCAGACTAGTACACTACTCTAAAGCTGCTGAATTAGTAAATACATGTCAATACAGCTATGGATTGATTTAATCAATGCCAAATACATACATATCACAACAGCAACTGAGTTTGATAAGAATAAGGTTGCACTTAAAACCCAAAATACACATAATAATAATAATGAAAATCTTTATTCAAGTTAAAAAACATACAGAGTTTGCTAACATTAAGAGTAAACATACACAGTTTATGTTTCAGATTCTGTACAAGAGATGATTTCTACCTCTTAAGCCTTAGGGTATACCTGTATTATAAGAGGTAGTTAACAGTCGAGGATGACAATTTATTATGGATAACATTTCGTAAGTGGACTGTGTCAGTCTACTGTATTACAAAGAAAACAAAAAGAGAGACCTATTGATTAAAAGAGAGAAAGAAATTGTAAACATGTAAAAGAGGGGATTGTAAATAAATTGTATGAGACAGCCCTTCGTCAAAAAATCGACAGCTACGTACATTCACAAATTCGATTTAAAACCACGCAGTATCTCAGTCTATTAGGGTAGGTGTCAAGCACTGCAGCGCTGGTATGATTGGATGCGGTGGTATCGCACCCGGTACTATCTCCGGTTCGCTCCGATCCACTTCTCACGAATAAATATTAGGTGGCGGTCGCGCTCTGGTAGCTACGAACAGCACTATGAGACTTTTGTATGTATGTATACTTTGCTGTACTAACATTACTGGAATATTTCTTTTCGCGTTTAGGCCAAAATGATTTCGTTATTTTGAAAAATAGCAACGTATGTACATCAATTTTTACATGCTGATTGATTATAATCAATCATAAGTCAATAATAATCGGCCGTGGCGCAATGTATAAGGTGATGACTTATCCGTTGCGCCTATATCTTACGATCGAGAGGTTGTGGGTTCGAATCCTTGCCATTACACCACGGACGTGGACTTCCTATTAACACAAGGGAATTAAACTTAGCTGGAGTTAACAAGATTTTTTTAAAATCTATTACTGGTAATTTGCATATAAAAATGACTAGTATGCACCTCACACCACAAGGTCGGGCAAAGTGTTATTTGTAAACTTTCCGTCAGGAAATTCACAAAAATTACTGAGGTGTCAAGGGACACCCCGTTGGAACGAAGTTCCTTTCGATTAATTAGTAAAGAAATTTTTATTTTTCTAAGTTATAAAAAAAATCTTTTTTTAAGTTATAATAATATTTTTTTTATTATTAATAGAGAGATAAAACGAAAATATCTCGCGTGCGCATTTTTCTCAGTGTGTCTGATGATGTAGCACCGTAGCTGTAACGTAGCATGTAATTACTACGCCGCTACGAGAATTGCTACGAAATGTGTCGTTACAACTTTTCGTCCCAATTTTTTCCGTCTAGCCCCCTTTTGCAACGCGCGATAAGGAACTTCGTTCCAATAGCAGCAGCTGGAATTGTGCCCGGTGGATGGCGAAAGGCTCATCCGCAATAAACCTTTGCCACACCCTTCTAGGTAATATAGGTGTGATGTTAAGCTACGTTATTTATCAGTATATTAGAGCATGCATAATATGATCGGGTAGAGTAAAGCGGTATCGCCCGGTATCGGACTTCGAACGATCTCCGGAGCACTCATCCGCTTTTCACCAATACATTTTAGGTGGCGGTCTTGCAGGTTGCAGATACCTGTTATCGATAAATACCACTCCGACACTTGGATAGTATATTTTATGTATATCACGTCATAATACATAGACCATTCTATCTATTTAAATCTTATTATTGAGATACCTACTCACCATACTGTATTATATTATAACAAAAGTTGCTGCTTATTATATCATAGCCAAGTGGGAGACCGTAGGACTGCGAAGTCAAAGGTCTCGGGTTCGATCCCCCGACACACAACTCTATCAATAAATCGATAAGATTCGTCTTGCCGAAGATATGTGTGTATATGTCATATAAATTGTAGCTTGCTAACGGTGAAGGAAAACATAGTGAGGAAACCTGCACGCCTGAAAGTGCCATAAAAGTGCTTGGGCGTGTGTGAAGTCTACTGAACCGCACTTGGCCAGTGTGGTGGACTATGCCCTATCCTTTCTCATCATGAGAAGAGACCCAAACCCAACAGTGGGTCATGTATTAGATATAGGGCTGCACGTGTGGTGTAGTGGTTTAAGCGGTCGCCTCGCCGTTGTCCACTGCACTGGTGTTGTGGGTTCGATCCCTACATGGACAAAACTTTCTTCGATTCGCAAAGATTGTGAGTGAATGATGTGTATTTGGTCTTCTCCATTGAATAGTGTATTTTTTTTTGAAACTTCAATATTTAATTTAATTTAATTGAATTGCTTCTGGCGTTCTATCTAATGTGAAAATCCAAATTATAAATTATAATTATTATTATTATTAATATGCCTATGTAAAAATAGGTTAACAATTTTTTTTTTTTTTTTTTTATTATTTATTAACATTTACAAAAGCCATCTTAAAAAATTTACATCTTAATGCGCTGCTAAAAACCACAGAGGTTTGCCTGCAGCGCAATTTTATCTGCAGTCTAGTACAGCAGTCGTAAACGCTATTAAAAAATATTACAATTCAAGTAGAAAACATTACATTATTAACTTAGGTACAATAATATTTTATTTTCTTAAATATATAAGTTACAAGAGCTAGGTGAATGAATTTACTCTATTAGTTTATTTATTAAATAAGACTTGAGCTTGTATTATCCATAAGGTTCCCCCCCTTTAATAACCTATGAATATTCCATGATAAATAAATTATCCAGAAAACTACTCACAACTAGTCTAACCTATTTCTAACAAATCTGCATTTTTATTTAGTAAAAAGTAATTATGAACGATAAAAAGAGGGTAATAGAAAATTTGATTATGCCATGTGTTAGGTATTCATATCTTCAAATGAATAATATAATACATCATTTAATAGCAATATAAATTGTTAGATTTAAAATCCAGGAGAATTCAAATGCAAGCCATGTTTCTGTATGATATTTGCCATAACAGTTACTATTGTAATGATATTATTAATAGTATTAACTACAATGTGCCTACTAGATCGTACAATAGGGCATGTCGCAAGACTCCACTTTTTGCCCCAAGAGCCGCGCGCACTAACGCTGGCAAGCGCGCACCTATTAGCCGTGTACTGGATTTTTTTAACAATAACTTTACTCATATTTATGTGCATGCGAATAGTGTAGGCATCTTTAGGAATCTAGTAATTGAGGAACTACAACATCTGTTGACTGTATAATCTTACAACAAGAAAGAACATTTTAAATTATAGAAATGTATCATTTTAGTTTTGCTTAGAATTTCAAACATTGTGTTTCACAGCTACTCTCAACCTGTACTTAATTTTTATTATTACTCAACCGTGGTAAACGGTGTGGATGTCACAATTATTCATATGTATAGAATCATACTATATGTAAGCCATCTGTTTATTGTGATATTGTTTGTTTACCCAATAAACATAAAAAAAGAACATTTCTAAGAATTTTCTGTTCATGACTGTACATTTTGTAAAGAGCGGCAAGATTGAGATATTTAGTATGTAAATTAAAAAGCCTTAAAAACAATAAATTAAAGCATGTAAAACAATTCTGTTTACTTTTATTTATTACTCAAATTTTGTACTTCAACAAGCTCTGAAATTGTTTAAACCTGAATCGCTTAACAGAACATAACTTCATAATATCACGCCTAGGTTAATTACCAGGAAAGGTGCAGCAGAAATGTATTACACCCATACTTCACTTGTCATGTTTAGGTTATGCCATGAGATAGTGGGTGAGCCTCTCACAAATAACACTTTGCCCGACCCGGGTATCGAACCCGAGACCTCAAGGTGAGAGGCGCATAAGCTAACCACTAGACCATCGAGGCAGGCACTACTAATAAATAGATCCTGATTGCCAATTTAAGGGTAAACGCCCGTGCCTGTTTAACTTTAATATTAAAAAGTTTTTATCTATTTTCATAGACAAATCATATCTAAAAACTAAAATGCATGTTTGTTTGTGGCCATTATGTTAAAACCTTTTTAATTATTAATTGAGTTACATACAAACTGACAATTCAAAATAATACTTTGAAAAAATTGATGCCATCAGACATGCATTTAACTTTTATATGGAAAACAGCCAACCAAATGTACGCCATTCTATAACAAGACTTGTCACAATATTTTTTATATTAGTATTATACATAAAATACATTTACTTTGCCCTTACAACAAGCTGACAGCGAGGGATTGAGTAGAAACCTACTTAAATAAGAATTCAGTAAGAAGCTCGATGTAATAATCCCTATTTAATTAATACCACAGAGAATTTCTCATAATAAATACATCTAATTTGAGGTTTTTAATTTATAATTCGTAATCTTGTAAAATATATATACTTGAATAATTTACCACATTCAAAACGAAGAGCTTAGGTACTCAATTAAGTTCGATTCAAGCGAACCACTTCGGACGGTCGGTAAAATATTTCAATAAAATATTTTATGTATTTCAAGAATTTTTAAATTTGAATAAAAATGAACTAGGCATAAACTTTTTTGTTAAGGGGTCAGAGGACTCATACCCATTTGTGTAATTTTTTTTTATGTCAATAAATATATATATTTTTAACAGTCACTTTTGATTAGGTAGATAACAATTTATACATATTTTATTGTAGTGACAGTGTAACAACAACGTGTTCCAATTAATACATTACTTAATTATTTACAATGGGGTAGATAAATAAGTAAGTTAGGCAATTAATATTAATTACTACTGCTTCGTTGGTACTAGACTAACGTATAGCGGTTAGCGTATGCAACGCTCCCTACGGGGTTTCGAGTTCGATTCCCTGGTCGGCAAAAAGTACTATCTTTCCGTTAGAAAAAAAATCTTAATAGCAGCAAGGAGTTGGAATTGTGCGCAGTGGATGACGATAGGTTCGCCCCCTATCCAATGGGACCTAAACATAACAGGTGAAATTTGGGTGTTGTACACTTCTGCCACACCCTTCTAGGCTAATATAGGCGTGATGTTATGTTATTTATATAAATTACTTGATGCTATGGTAATTTTGTCGTCGTAATCACAATAATACTAACTCGTTTTTATTATTAACGACATCAAAAAAAAAAGTTGTCAATTCGATATGTATGAATGTAATATTGTCAGAATTGCCCAGTTTTCGAATATGCTGACCTACATAAGCTTCTAAACATGGGTCAAATACTAAGAAAAGGAAAAAAAAAATTTTAGTTATTGAGTAAAATAATTTTTAAGTCGGTTAATTTTTATTTAATTATTTTTTTTTTTCTCTTCAATTCAACCTTACATTACCCCACCTGTTTAACAGCAGACGATGACTATCATCTTTATTATCTATTCGACCCAACATCTTTATTTTAAGTTCGCATCTTTACGTTAGAGCTCTGAAACCCTTACTATTACTGCTAATTTAATAGGTTCGGACAACAAAAGATATTGAAAGGCCTTTATTTTTCGGGTTGATCCGGTTAAGAACCGACATAAAAACGGACCAACACTGGAGATCGGTTTATTGAAAAAGTAGAATAAGAAATGGAATCTCACTGGCCTATGAGGACTTATGCTAACAAAAGACATTATCAAACAGGAGAAATGGATTTCCTCGGGATTTCGCAGAATTTATGACATCGTAGATTTACCGTATACTGAGGTAACAATCCCACAAAAATCACGGCTTCTTTGCTGAAAAAAGTTCAACTGAATTTTTTGCTTTTTCGTATTACTTTGGTTTTCTGCTAATACGAAAATTGCCGCCAACGCGTATTTGAGGGACGTGATTCAATAGCAATAATCCTAGGAAATCTTAGGAGCCCTAAATAGGGCTTTTAACAATTTCACGTGTGTTTACTGTGAGCGTTCATCCGTAAGAGGCGATTACATAAAAGTGTAACTGGGTGCTTCCCTTAAATAGGGCACATCAAAAAGAAAATAAAAATCTTATCCCATTTACGATCGGCACCATTAGCTGTAAGAAAAACATAGAGTGAAAAAATATAAAAGAGACACGGCATTACTTAGCCGTTCCGCTGATTGGAATATCGCTCTGAAAGCATTTTTATGTACCACTTACACGGCTAATACGCGAAACATTGACGTTATACCGAAGGTGTTTATGTATGTTCACTTGTTTATCACGTCATATTTTTCTATTTAAAGTAGACATTTACTGGTAGCTGGTTATTGACTGCAGCGCTTCGCTTGTGTGTGTGATACGTGTTTTTTATACGCTTCATTTTATTGCTTGGTTATTAACGTTTGAGGAATCATGAAAAAATGTATTTACTAAAAGAACACTTTGAACGTTCGATCGTCACTACCTTATTTGATCCAATAGCCGTTAAAATAAATGTAACGAGCGGTTAAATGCAACAAATTTTTCTTTCTTTGTTTAGACATTAACTTGGAAAACTTTTACTTGGACAAAGACTTACCTTTATTAAATTACTTATTAGGATTACGTCAAAAATTATAATTTATAAGGGATTAATAATATTTCAATGTCTGACGAATTTAAGATAAAACCTATCTATTTTAGCAGCTATTTCAACAAAGTTTCTATGTTGATTAAATATAACTTAATATAAACTTCAGTTTGATAAGAGACTCAGCAAATCAATAGTCTTATATGAAAACAGCGATAACTTCGACAACCGTCGTCATTGTTTTAAAACTAAACCTTGATAAAATATTAATCTATTCATGAGTAAAATCTATTCATTTGTTTTTCGTTTCATAAATACTGAACCAGACTTGTTTGATTTTTTTAGAATAGCTGATGAGGTTCTGTAAACATTTTTTGCAAAACATTATATCGTCGTTATTATTGCCACACAACAGTTACCAACGCAAACCGGCTCGTAATAAAGGCTTTTACTGAAATGTTTCATTTAGCCTTAGAATCTAACCATACCAAATGTGCCAGGATCCCTTTTATTATATAGAGGTCATCTTTTGTTCGTTTTCAAATCAAAACTCAATAAAACTGAGCTGCCAGAGCCCGTCTTTGTGCTACAAATTGAAAAACATATTGTTATACCGCTAAATTACGTTTTAGCTCTGAATGTCTTTAACAAAGCCTAAATATGGGATATATAATGCTGGGTTTGTTCAAACACTCTTTTAAATATTTATGGTTGATTTAAGTTGAGTTGCACGCGAAAGAGTTTATATAGGTTTTGGATATTTAAGCGTCATTGCACCATAAGTGGAGGGTTAATAAAGATATATACTACAGAGTTTTGTTGACAGCTATAAATAAGTTAAGATAATCTAAAGTCCAGAAATAGAATCACTTATCTATGGCCAAGTCTAATATTATATTTTTTCGTAACTTTAGAATTATGATTCTGGGTGTAATTTTAGCGAAGTCAGCTCATAGAAAGGCCGATATTGTAAGAAAAAGTTTCATAATTTAAGAATAAGCCTAATTAGTACGCCCCTACACTACTAATTTCAAGTTCCTAGCTCTAGCGGTTGAAGCTCTGTGTTGATGAATCAGCCAGTCAGTCAGGCAAACAATTAAAAAAAATAAGTATAGATGTCCTTTCCGAATACAATAATTCTTAACAAAAATAATATATTACTGAACTTAATAATCTTATTTCTGACTATCGGTAACTAAATTTGATGAGTATAAATCCTTTATTTTCTGAACTTCAGAAACAGTCTCGCTCGTTGGATTTGTTTGCAACTTTGTAATTAGCACTGTAATTTAGATACATGGTTAAAAATTTAAAGGATGAACTCGGCACTAGCGATTTAATAGGGACAAGAATAACTCACTAATTATAATGTTTAATTAAGTAACACGCTCAATGCAAACGCTGGATTGAATGTGAAGCTGGAAAAACGGTTTACTGAAAAACATATTTTATAGATCTTTATTTACAATTTAACAAACATCAATGGATACTTTAATCTAAACCTCAGAAAACTAATTGATGAAATACCTAACTACATATAAACATCAAATAAAATTATGATATAATTATGCTTATTAAATTACATAAAACTCAAACTTCAGGTGTCAAATAATTAATAGTTTTGAGAGCAACTTTGTTTTATCATAAACTATTTGCGCAATCAGGATTTAGCGTATAGCCGGATCTATTTACACAGCTAAAATTCGAGCCGGCCTCTTTACTGTTGTAACCTCTGTACATACAAAAAGAAACATTGTAAGACCTGATTTTGGAGCGAAAGATGAAGAACATTTTCAAACATTGAATTTTAATATTATCTTTGTAATTATTTAGTCTTTAATGAACAAATAAAAATAGCTCCAGTATAACCAATTACTGGTAAAGTTGTTGATAGTTAACCCTCAACAATTTTAGCATTGAACTGTAAAAGAAGTTCCGAATAGTCGTATAGTGACATACGACTATTCGGATTAATAGGGCCTATCCATAAACTACAAAAACGTTATAACACAATCCTTATCTTATCCGTCACCTTCAGAAGGATCCTATTCAGGAAGTCGATGTTACAAGGGTGATTATTCGGCGATTCATTACAAGAGTTTTTGTACCATCGCTTCGGTACCCTCATAGATGTAATCGGCTAAGCCCTGTGGTTTATCGGCTCCATCTTCGGATCCGATAGCAGCTGAGTGGCGACTCTCACAGATTAACTCTATTATCTCTCTCGCGAACTTGTCTAACGGCTACTTAGGTGTCACAAACTTACTTAGCTAAGAGCTATCATAGTTACTTGATGATTGTATTGGAAAATTAATGAACTTTTTTACTAAACTAAAGATAAAAAAAAACATAAAACATAAGAATAATAAAAAAAAACATCTAAAAACAATAATAAAAAGGAAATTTATATGATATTTTTTTAACAAATAATAATCAATAGTTCACAATAAGCTTGCGTTGAAGGCACAGTTGCGTGCATTACTCGTTTGTGCTAGAAATTTTAATTATGTACCTACATTCACTAAATTATATTATTTAAAAGTATGATACATTTTATTAAGAACTAAAAACGATGAAAATAAAATTATTTCAGATTTAATTATCTATAAGCTAAATTTTTAGCTTAATTTTAGGCTCTCACAGATTAACTCAATTATCTTTCGCAAACTTGTCTTACGGCAACTTAGGTGTCACAAACTTACTTAGCTAAGAGGTATTATATTTACTTGATGATTGTATTAAAAATTAATTATCTTTCTGGTCGAAACAAAAGATGTTGACATCGTAGAGCTTATAAAAAGGGTATTTTTACCATCAAATATTTTTGGATATTTAGGTTAACGGTAATGTTTGGAGTTAAACGTAAGCTCTTAGTCTCAGTCTCTTAACACTTGTTTGAGCTTGAGCGTATTGATATCGTTAAAATTATATTTTATAACGTTGACTAAATAAGACATTGCTTAAGTTAAATAAACTGGATTCATTATATTCGCTATTAAAATATCACCTGGCCAAATGACACAGTTTATACTTCAAAATAGAATTCAGCCTTCCCTTTCATTAAAAAACATACAGCATATACCATGCTGTATGTTATTTTTGCGTAAGAAAAACCTTTTGTTTATCTGACGCTTGTGAAACTAGGTCTAATTAAGTGCTCTTTAAAAATATTTTCGATTTATTTTTTCTTAGTTTATTTTTCAGTGCTGCTAATGTCTAAACTATACTAAAACATTTTTTGCATATAATGGGTCACTGAACTTCTAAAACAACAATAAAAAAGAAGTTTTAAGTTACTTAAACGCGCAATTTCAAAGTTTCAACTTAATCTCCGTTAGCTAATTACGTCGTCTTTGACCGGCGCGAGGCGACAAGAATTTGAAGAACCATCAAAGCGACACGCTTTGAGTACACTTTTAACACTGCAGGCACTTGAAGATTTAGCGTGTGCTTATTTCTTTTTCTTTATCAATTTTCTGAACTTTGCTGATGTCTATCAACGATGTTTAGGCGATTACAACTTCAGAATAAAAAACAATCAGAATCAATGATAAATTAAATAGAAAATTGGTATTTAAGTTCATCCATCCTAATTTATAATATAACAAATCGCCGTTGTACGCCTTCATTAATTATGGTATGAAGATAATTCAAGACTTCAGGAAGGCTATATCTAAGATATTTTAGTGGGCGTAGCCGTGGGCAGAAGCTAGCTAGCTATTTCAAAAAACCATTAATTTATCTTGATAAACATACAAGAACATGCAAGTTTGCTTTAAAATTATGAGCAATGCATAATTCAAATAAATCGCCCTCATTATGGGTTACGTAACACAATACTATATACTATTATAAATAACGCGACAAAGCCTTCACATCCAGGAAGGTGTTATGAATGAATAATCGCGGTTACTGTTCTTTGCTTGTTTTCGTAATGTTCTCATAAATGTGGTCGTGTATAGGTTACGGTGAATGTGATAAATTTAAAATTATTAATAATTACCGCTGATATTATTAATAATTACCACATGCTTTGCCTTATGTGATTGTAATATATTGATATATATAATAATATTGATATTTGCCTTTTTTTTCAATTTTATTATCAGTGACGGTGTTGTCAGTGACAACTAAATATCAAATTCCAAAATATGGCAGGAACCAAATAGGTTGGCGGGTTGTAGAGTGCACTGTCTCAGTCACTCGTCTAGGATTAACGCTTTAAGTATATCTCACTCTCGCTCTCGCGACCCGCCAAGAAATTGAACGTTTGATATAATGTACTTTAATTGACAATGGACTGTGAAGAATTTGTACAGAAAGAGGTATTTTTACATTATCCTACACTTGTTTAACATTGTTGTACTTGTACTAACGCTAACTACGTCGTAATACTACGTGATAAGGGCTCCTTCTAATAGGCACATATCCTGTTCTAGTCTCTATCTTGAAACCTTAGATGAAGATGAGGTACTAAGATGGAATCTAGTTAAAGATAACATGCTTGGGTGCTTGCTTCGAAGAACGTATTTGCAAGGTAACGTCTACTTGCAGAAAATGTAATACTATACTTTGATATTCATAGAATGGTACTACGATTATGCTACGTCTTTTGCGACTTAACTAGAAAACCATGTTGTAAGTTTCTCGATCGAATATGGTCCTAAAAGTGTAAAACTCTTTTAAAATTTATAAAATATAAAATTATTTAGATTTGTAGTCAAGTACGAAAATACATAATAATATAATAAAGATGAATGTTAGGCAAAAACCATTAAAATAAATTAATATAAATTCATTATAATGGTAAATAAAAATTTTCGCGCTTGGAGACTTTAAATGATAAAACATTTGTCTTTCTAACAATCGACTTCATGTAACTCTAGTATAAATATAAATATATAAATATTTCACTACATACACGCAACGCCATCTAGTCCCTAGACTACTGATACTAATATATATATACTTTTCATTTGTAAATACATACTTATTATACATATATATGAGCTTAGAAAGTGACCAAACATAATAATATTATTAAGTATTACGGTATTCATCAATACATGGTTCTAGACACCAAGCTCCAACCAGCTTCTATACAAAAATAAACCCAACACTTAAACTGATCTAAGAGCAAGATCTTAAAAAAAGTCTTGTCTAGATAAGTTAATAAATTGCAAAGTGCACAGGTGGACATTGTAGCCCAGCCCGTGAACTAATCCCATAATCGCCTTGTATGTACAGGAAGAAATTTATTTGTTCTATTTTTAGCTACAAACTGTATCTCCCCTAAGGCGTTCTTTGATACAACTTTACAAGACTCGGTAATGTTCTTTTCATGCTTATTTTCTTATTTATCGAATACGTAAAATACTATGTGGGTGTCATTTCAGCTTTATCTGAAAAGAGCCATGAACTAATATCATTTTGCCGCTTTTGGTCATTATAAAAAGTATTTATTTATTTTTTTATTTTATTTTAAAACTTAATGTACAATATCGCACATAGGCGGGCTTAATGCCATAGGCATTCTCTACCAGTCAACCTTTGGGTGATGCTGAGAGTAGGATAGTAGGTGCAAAAGTGGAAGTTTTAATTAAAAGAATAGCAGAATAATACAATAATTATGAGTACACATAGGTATTTATTGTAAACATAGCCAAATCCCATTATTTACATCGATTTTGGACCCAAATAACAGACCCAATACCAAACTCCACTTTCACAAAACACCAATGGCTTCAAGTTACGTTCTCTAAACTAACTACATACAGAAACAAACAAACATCAAATTAATTGAATATTCGTGATAGCCACGGCGTTAATCCACTATATGGTCAGTTCAATATATCAGTTATCACTGCAAAAGGTGTATTCGGTAAAGCCGGCTTTAGCCGATTAGATCGGCCCAGCCTTGCTCCAGCAAATTCGTGTAATAGAAGGCGTCTTGTGATTGGCCAGTTTCGAATACGCGCCGGCGACAAATTGGATCCAGTTAGCCTTTAGGTCATGTTACCAAAAGATAAAAGGAATAGAGGCCACTCAGAATTGGATGAGATTCAACTATCGCCGCTTAATACAAGTATAACAATATCAACTAGGTTGTTGTATGATATTACATATTCTGTATTCTGAACAACGGAATATGAGTATACTAGGGTACAAAGTATGTAGTTTTTCTACATAAAATAGCGAAGCTGAGCAGAAAGAGAAATTATTTTATATTTAGACCCTAATTCAATAAAAAGGCTTTTTACAGATAATCCAGTAATAACGAAATTAAATATAGTAATTAATCTGAAATGGTATTAGTTAAGATTATGTTATATTTTATAATTGGCATTTTCAATTTCGTGTGGCAATACCTGAAACCCTCAGAAAATTAACGACCTATTTTGATGACGAAACAATGCTTGCTAACTCACGGACGGAAGTTATTTGTGTTTATAATTTTGTAATAGTTCGTTTTTCTTTTTGAAAACAATATTTATCCCGGTACGAATTTGTTCAAAACTTTGGCATCACGTTTCTGAACTTTCAGGTTTTACGCATCTAATTTCGAAACTGTAATGGAATATTGAGTTACAACTTACCATCAATTGACGAATCTGAAGACTAGTAAAAAGATTTAATACGATTATCTTGTAAACTGTCATTAAATATATTTGGTGGTAACTGGTAACCATTGTGTGAAATTCTCGTCCTAATATGACCACAAATTTAAATAGAGTAGTGCAAAGCGGCAGGCTAAATGGCTCGTATATATATTGCTCACCAACAATATTATTGACAATATTTTACATATGAACTGGTGTTTTTGGTACGTTTTCTATTCAAAGCTGATAATATTGTAGGTGTGTGGGTAGCCATTCGTGAATTTTATTCAATGATGATGACAATTATCTCGAGCTCGTTCACTAAAGATGGACGGCTATATAGTGATATAAGATATAGTTTTAGACGGTGATGCTTC
Organism: Hypena proboscidalis; assembly: GCA_905147285.1. Lineage (NCBI taxonomy): Eukaryota > Metazoa > Arthropoda > Insecta > Lepidoptera > Erebidae > Hypena > Hypena proboscidalis. The sequence continues at coordinate 9,960,280 of LR990132.1, forward strand.
CCTGAATTTATTAATAAATCTCCGCCATCATTAAACTGTCCAACAGTTTGTTTGTTTTAAACATTACTAAATTACATACAAACTTATTAAAGACTTTTTCAGATCAATGAACACATCGAACCGGTCAAGAGCGAGAAGAGGTTACGTGATCTAAATAAAGATAGCCAGTTAATGTATTCATGCCATGTCAGTAAAAGCTGGTCAAGGGTATGTTTACACTCGCATGTAGGATAGACTAAAATAAAATTAATAAAATACTATTTAAAAGCCTTTATTAAAACCGACGTGAGGTGAAGACAATATTACTGAGTGCAAGACGTCGCGCGATGGCGATGAAACGCGATTAATCGCCCAGTTGATGAATCTACGTAGTAGATTCTAGAGATCTACGTAGTAAAATAACGTGAGTTACCCGTATTCTCAATAATAATAAAAAGCCTTTTATATCGTTTGTGTAACCCCTCTCTTCAGTGTTCTATCTTTCCGCAGAAAATCTTCTGAAAGGTTTAGGCAGCAGCCTAGCTTATTTATTTTACAGTTTTATTGCTGTTTCTTTTTAATACTGCATGTTTGTAATTAATGATACACATCAAAATAAGATATGTTTCTTCTACATAGCAGCACCTAATTGGATTTTGTTTTATTACTCATTAGTATTCCAGTGTCCAAAATATTATTTTACTTATATTTTCATGGTCGTTATACTGATTTAATTGTCAGGACAGGGATTTAATTGTCAAAATCAATGTTCATACTGTTATTGCACTTTTTATAATTAACTACTTATAAATTCATTAAAATAATCAAATTAAATCAAATCATTGACCAAAACCACAAAATGTTAGGAAGAATAGATATGCAAGTATATTTATCTCATTCCATTGCAAGCCACAAACCACAAACCAATTTAGTCTAGTAGGTACATAGTAAACCGAGCTAGGTAGGTACTAATTATAACGCGACTATCAGAATGTTCGGACCGTGTGATTAACAAGCGTTTGTTACATAACATACATTTATTGATGGTAAAGCTATTGTGACGAGCTCAAATGAGTAAATATTGGAGTAAAATAGAAGATAATATAATGGAACTGGAGCGTAAGTCTACAATTTCGATAATGTCCCACCGATGTTTTGAACGTTGGCATCAATTCCATTCATCCATTTTTTTAAATAGTTACGACGCCCTTACGATAATAACACTATAGTTGTTAATTTTGTAATTTTTTGATTACCAAAACTGCCAAATTAACAATAAAATTATGGTGGTCATTCGTTGACCATTTTGACACAATTGAAATATCAGACTTGGGGCCCGGATATGTTGTCTTATTTGTATTAGATATCAACATACAGTCAACAACAAGCTAAACACTTTTGAAATTCTATACAACTCACATTTTTTGCACTAAAAATATCCGCATTCGCATTAGAAATTATCGCGATTTTCGGCTACTTTTGTTACACTTTGGAAAATACCACTTTCTTATCTTTGTCCTGCCGCTAAATAGTAGTAGCAGTTTGATAGTGATCCTAGACTTTGAAAGCAGTCAGCAAAATACCAGTAAAACAAACATACTAGTGGCCTGAATCGACCTTCTCACAACTTCCATTTAGATTAGTGTGGGCGTCCGTGTGTTGTCGCCATGATTTCGCCCAGGGAATATTGGCTGGCAGCCTAGACAGGCCTTTTATAAACATTTATTTGGTACACATTTAGCTTTGTGGTATTAAACAAGTCAACTTAATATTATCTGAAGACCGTTTCTTAAAAAAAACGTCTGAAATTATTCAATCTCATAGTTAATTGTATCAGACTAATATTTATTTTACAATAGATATTTTGAAATAATACAACATAAATAATTAAAATATTAGATTTGTGCGAACAAAATCTAACTGTATTAAATGAGTTGAGGTGAGGTTACGACCTTTACACCCAGGTCTGCCTAAAGTGTTATTATTTTTTCGTCTGGCAATATTTAACTAAAAAAATCTAAATTTTATTAAATAAAATCCAAATAAAAATTGTAAACTTAATAAGACGTTGTTAAGTTTTTTGTATGAATTAAGTTATTTGTATATTTTTTGCTGTCCCGCTGCTAGGCAAATGTATCCTTCATACACGAACACGACTTCCTATTTTGGGCTGTCTTTATCCATTTTCTTTCTAACGATAAATACATCGTACTAAAATCATCATGGTCATGGGGAAATGTACTTTTGCGAGAGTGCTAATCATAATAAATAATTTGGACACAAATGTTTTTTTGAAATCTGGCAACCCTATTTTGAAAAGTTATTCTGAATTTAAAATTTGACTACTGCTACTACTTCAAATGTACACTGAAGAAGTAGGTACTATTACTAGGATATTTCTACCCCACCGTGCTTATTATCGTGTTTTGGAGCTTTTGAATCTGCGTGCTGAGCGCATCGTAAACAAACCCGGACCGCTGACTGTGGACACTCTAGTCTGCGCTATCTAAATACATTCATTTTACATTGTACAGTGTAGTATTTACTTAACTAAAATTTAGACTTTCGTTCGGCGAAGACCCTCATTCAAATGAAAAGTAGGGATACCAATATTTATTCATGAATTCAGAAATTAATTGAATCAATTTCCTTGAAATAATAGTGAGTGGTTATTTTACTTAGTTATGAATTGGTGGCAGTCTCCACAGGTTGTCTCAAGCCACAAAATCTGACAACTTGTCTAACCAGTATCGGTTAAAAATAGTCAATTATTTATTTAATTATTACAGTGCCAGGAGTTGAATTATATTTGAAATATCTTAGAAAGTAGTTAAATATTAACTTTTTTCCTTACTTTGGCCCTTTACTATTTGGTTTGTACCGGCGTGGTATCGACAGAGTAAAAATTTACCGAGTAGTTTATCTTCATATAAACGGTCGGAACGCGTCACTTGCCTACATCTCGGAATAATAACGCAATAAGGGTATCAATAATAGATGGAGATGCGCTGCTGTGGCAAACGACTTCAAAATAAGAATGATTAAAGCTGAAGTCAGGTACATAAAATAAAATACAGTAAGTGTGTCACATGATTGTCCTTTGTTATTTCTAGGAAAGGGATCGAGTCAGAATACTGGTAAATAATTATATGGTGGTATCGGTATAACTAAAAACCAAGGGCCTCTATTGGTACCGGTGGCCTACGTTTTCAGTATATCGTAGTTTAGGTATACCGATACCGTGCCGCTTGTGCCGACCGATGAGGCATTTCCTTTCCAATCTCCGTACTGTAAAGTTTAATTTTAAATTTTGTCTGCACAGTGCTGTGCTTTGGAATCTACTTGCATTATACACAAAACCATTATTACTGCAAATTACTGTCCACAGTGTATCTTACTCCTAATAATAACATAGTTTCTATTATGGTAGGTAAAGTAATATTTACCTTGAGCTAGAATTGAAGCTGCCAGTATCCACAGGGACGAATCAGTTTCAACAGTACAGCAAATGATACCAATATTCTGAAATGAGTTTCAGACTTGTGGAGGATTTAGAAATTAATAAAATTTTAAATTGTGCTCACCCCAATCCCATGGGACCTGAACATAACAGGTGAAATGTGGGTATTGTACACCTCAGCCACACGCTTCTAGGTAAATAAGCATGATGCTAAGTTAAGTTATAAAATATATATAGTAACGAATACCTCCCAACGACTACTAAAGTTTGACCGCCGATAAATAATAACAGAACTCAATATAGGTACTCTGTAATCCTCTAGGCTGTTCCCACTTGACCGTACTAAATTACCAAACTACTGATTAGTGCCTCTTCACCCAATCTTGATGAGATAGGCCTTTGTTTCCAATTTAAACGTCTCGAACTAGGCCTTCTATTTTATTGGCCTTCATAGCCTTCCGAATGTTGATTTTAATTAACAGTTAGATTGGTAACCATGTTTATTTTGGCTGTAGTCTGTATTTTATATTAGATATAATTTATCTCTTCTTTATTCTACTTATCGTAATCAAAATATAGTACATTTACTGCAATTCATCTACAATTTAACGTAAATGTTTGGCGGTAGCTATATTACAAAAACAGTATATGCATATTTATTATTTGAATTTCAATAGGTATCGTATTGATAGCCTAATAAAAAACAGGCAACACAAGCGGCGAGAATCTAGAGAATAGTGCGCGAATACGCGCCTTTCACCACGAGGTCCCGGGTTTGATTCCGGGGTTAGGCAAAATGTTACTGCACAATATATAATAGCAGAACGGAGTTGAAATTGTGCCCGGTGGATGGCAATAGGGTCACCCTCTTCCATGGGTTGAAACATACCAGGTGAAGTGAGGGTGTTGTACACCTCTGCCATACCCTTCAAGGTAATATAGGCGTGATGTTATGTTATATGTTGTGAATTCAAAATATGTCTTTCACTAGCGCTTTTTATATTTTGTTTTTTACAAAAACAGTACGGCTGTTATTTATTATTTATTTTTGCGAAATTAATCACAGTGGAAATGAAAGGTTCCAATTTTCAACAAAAACAAAAAGGGTTCAATATGAAATATAACCGTTGATTCTCAGAGCACAATATATCGCAATTGTAATGTTAACAATGGTACAATATCATTATTTAAACGCGCACTCTACAATACTAAACTCACGGCTACTAATAAAGCTATACATTTCTAATATAACCTGGTCTCTCACTGCACCGAAAGTCTATACAACGTAAGACCAGCTTATAGTGGATACTTATAGCTTCAGGTGTAGCCGTGTGTACATTGAAGGAATTTTAAATCATTTTGCTCTCGTAAGTAGAGCAAACATGCAGATATGACATTATAATGCTACGTTAAGGATACATAAGATTTATTTTATGTTATGAAGGTTTCCAACAATTTGCAAGTTAAGAGCACTATATAAGAACTATGTGTTTCTTAGATTGAGTTTGTATGTTGATATCCTAACTAATTAAACATATTTGTGCAATAACGTGTCATACGAGAAAGTGATTTTTTATTTTTTTTACTAACATTTGCTGTAGCTAAATTGCTACTTCTGTAAAACGCTTTTACTTGTATGTGTTGCCACACTAAAATACATACTTGAGATAACATTGGTATATTTCCAGATATACAATTTCTATGGATATTTATGTGATTATGTTCGAAGCAGAAGCGTCTCACTTAGAAATATCAATCACCTTTCACTACCAGCATGCTGTGAAACGATCCGTGTGCCTACTACCTACTTCTTAAGGGTAAGTTTTATATCTGTTCCGAAATCACTGATAAGCTTTATATACAGTACACTGATAATATAACATTGATATATAGATACGAGCGAAACAAATAGGTCAAACACAGAAATGTTCTTTTGAGTGTTGGCTAAAAACACATGCTGCTATATTAATAAATACAAGCGGTTGTCGCCCGCGTTGCTTTTATATGGATGATTCATGTTTCGGACGTGATTTTTCCGGGAACCCTTTGGTAACCCTCCATTTTTCAAGTTTCGATATGAAGTTGAGTTTATATCCGACTCAAATTTATAGAAGGATAGAAAAAAAATATGTACCTCGTGTATTTCAACAGTTTATAAGTTTGAAACCACATAAAATAGAAATTGAAGTCAAAATGAAGGCTTTTATTTGTACGATAAGTATTGTCTTTAGGGAAATAAAATGGTGACATTGTCATAACTGTAATCTAAATTCATAACTCTAATAAGAAGGTTAGAAACTTCTTTTCGGCGTACTGTCTTTTATAGTATTTAATTCTCTTGAGAATATAAGTTACGCCGCGGCTGCGGAGACGGGCGTCCTCAATATTTTACAAGTGATTTCGGATCTCGTAAAAATACAAGAACTTAGATAGAAACTTTTAAAAAGCAACTCGGCCCTCTTATTTTTTCCTTACAAACCCATCGCGAACAAGTTGGATAGTTTTACATCGGAGACCCTTCGATAAAGTGTCATAATTTAGGTGAAATATTGTTTTTCTGGCAAGAGGAGCATATTTCGTTATCTTATTTGTGGTTTCTGAATAAGTTATAGTTTCTTTTTCTTCAATAGTATGTATATGTTTACCAAACTGACTTCGGAAACCTGTTGATAATGTTATTTATGAAGTTCGCCAACCGTGAGATGTATTTACTTTACTGAAAACGCGCTTTATTTATCAGGTAAATATGTGCAAAAAGGCAACAATAGTGATCATTTACGAGGTTCTCATTCATTTATCATTTGAATCATGAATGTTTAGCCAAATTGTGCCTAAAATATAAAGCTATAGGAATTAAATAGCACTATTTTGGATACAAGTTAAAAATCGAGCTCCAAAATGCAATTCACAAATAATTGAGATTTTGGATCTCGATTTTTGTCTCTCTAATTTTGGTCGGTAGATTTTAGGTATTTTATAGTGAATGAATTGCATAAGCAAAAACGGTAGCTTAAATAAATTAACACAGCGATAGTCCCGCCGGTATTCATGCTTACGAGTGCTTGAATCGAGCAAAGTAAAAAATAAAATATTCCACGATAATCTGCAAACATAATTAAGTTTACGGGGATTCCCGTGTCACGTTTTATTGTACAAAGGAACAAAAGAGTGTTTAATATGCAATGGTTGCAGCAAAAAATTCAGTTCATCTGTTGGAAAGTGGTGATTACAGCTAGCGCATTTTAATGAAAGACTAGTAAGATACATTTTTATTCTCACAAATTGTTACACCCCGTGCACTATATCTATAATTAGTTAATCTGAAAATGTCTATATTTTATACAAAAAATAGCCTTCCACCGTGGCTCCGTCCACGTGGTTTGTTGAACTGGATAAATTAATATTAGAGCACCTTACTCATCTACCATTCAACTACCTATTGGTAACAAGAATGATCTATTTAGTAGTTTATCGCGAAAAGACCAACAAGCAGACAGACGTTTGTTTTATAATAATAATGTAAGAAAGTGTACGAAGAAAAAAAATGGCAAATTATTCTGTAGACTGCCTGATGATAAAGACGATTGAATCCAAAACAGGACTTCAAACGGTAACACCTGCGAATACTTTTATGAGAGCTAGTAAGTGGTATTGTCTGTGGTACGGTCTGAACTTATATACAAAAGATCTACTGCAGAAAGTAGTGAATAATCCAACACCTTAAAAATCCAACTACCACAAATTTTAATATTATAAGACAAAATACGATCCGAGATCCAGCCAACATCCGTCGCATGAAGGGAAGCAAAATGAGAACCATCAGGCGAAACTTTTCTCTTTGCGCGAAAGTTTGTGATGTGAACAGAACCGGGGGCGGCATCCCTCGGGACCAACATGCATGTTTAATGGCGTCCTAGAAAGGTCAAGAGTCTGAATGTGAGTGGAAGTAGTGAATACATTACCAGTTCCCGAGTGGGCAGGTACTCAGAACCGAGCAGCCGTGCCGCGACAACCTCTTTTCTAACTTACACGAACTAACGCCGTGGACAGGTAGTTTGTAGCTGTCTCTCAAACAAATTAATTGTGTCTTAGTTTTGAGCAGTAACGAGGGAGAAACTCAAACAAACTTTCGCGAAAGGTACCAAATGGAAGTGTTGGCCTTCCAACACCGCCATTACGCCGTGAACTCGCAAAATTTTGACGCGACGACGTTGACTAACGGTTAATACAACTGGCCTGTTCCGAATGAAACTTTTCCGTATTTAGATTTATACGACCCAGTTGCTACATGTTTCGGAACAACAGAGCGTTTCAAACTTTCTGGTAGACTAAGGCATGCGAGAGAGGGATTTTTTCGAACAGTTGTTCAATAAACCTATAGCTGTATATCCATTTGTTCATTCATCTATCTATCAAGTTTGGTATCGCCAGTGACATATTATGTATATCTACAAAAAGAGCAGTCTTATTATATAACTCGATTTTGCCCGCAATTCCGTCTGCGTAGAATTCGATATTTTTGACTCTTTTTTTTATACACTTTTGACCCCAAATTTACCCCTATCTTATTTTTAACTTAAATGGTGTATAGAACCTAAATTATTATGCAGAATTTCGTGAAATTGCCTTTAAAATTTACAAACTTGACATAAATATCCTTATACTTTATCTTACAACCCCTAATTCACCCCCTTGTAACAAAATACAAAGATAAAACATATTTCGGTTTTTAAGTTAGATTTACTGCTGTTTTAATGACCAATTGATTTAATTTTTCTTTAATATCTCAATATACAGACATGGCAAATTTACAATTTTATTATATGTATAGAATAAATAAAATGTTAATGGCGCTCAAGCTTTTGTGAACTAGTTCAAGAAAGACAGTACCACTGTCTCATCTATAATCTGCCACCAATGGTGGTTATTATACTACCGTGTTCCGGCTTGTGTGATATTAGGCCCAGAAATCACTGGCACATGAAGCATTGTATCGTATTCCTTAAAAATAGAGACATAATATCTGCAATCTTTTGAAGATCATTTCAAAGGCATTATTTGCGAAAGCCGAAGCACACCCAAGCCCGCTAGTGGTTGCGGCGCGGAACGCCTAAACATCCAAAAACTCTAAGGTCCGACGCCGAAGAGCACTGGAGAGACCAGATGACGCCATCACAGTGGCTCAGGAGTAGGCTGAGGCCAGAAGGTAAGCCGGAAGACGCGAAAGAAGCAGGGCCATCGACATAGAAGGATAGACTTCCTAGGCAAACTGCCAAAACAAAAATCAACAAGTTAAAAGTACTTGTGCACTTCATAGTCACCTAAAAGACTATCACCTAAAGCCATCTATAAAAAAAATAAGGTCGTCATGCATTTTTTAATGTAATGCAATTTTTGGGTATAAGAGCTGCTCTTCACGAGCTGCTCACTAACGAGATTCATTGGTTTTTTTCTATCATTATCTTATCTACTGCGTAACACTCACATCACACACGAATCAAGTGAACAATAAGAAGTGGACGCGGCCCCTCATTTCTAATAACAACATCCTGTGGTATAGCAATATCTCTCTCCGATCGTTTATTTAACAGCGGTCGATCGGTCCATAGTGATTGATGAAAATGACAAAAAACACATTCTGCACCAGCTGACAACCCCCGCTATAAGAAAGGAAATAGGTCAGTATGGCGCTTTAACCCGCACTAGATACAAGTTGGTATTACGATACAATGTACTTAATATTTGGCTTTTAAAACTAGCACGAGTGAGGTATTTCAATACGATATTTTGCTAATTGTAATCAATCATTATCAAGGAAATATATTTATCAAATTTTATAACATCATTTCAATGAAGTTAATTGATATAAGTATACAAAAACTGACCTTTTGGTGGGTTGATATGCAACGCGCTCCTGAAGAGGCACTCCTCATCCCGCCAATCCTGGTTTCTTTTTAGAGTATATCCACACATCGCACACAAAGTCACCAGCAAAGCCAACATGAACAGTCGGCTTCGCCTTTCACCGCGGTGCCAGTTCCGTGTCAAAACTCCGGCCCCCAAGCCCAGTAATAAACAGAAACCAACACTTGGAATGTATAAAACACGCTCCGCTACTACGAAGCCAACGTAGAAAAGTAAATTAGTCGCAGGCACGAATGGCAGTACCATAAACGCTATGAACACCAGCAACGCGACTTGGGGACTTCGATATACACTCCTCGGCGGCGTACTCGCCTTGGCTTTAGCAAATGGTATCGGGCAGATACAACTAGAGTTGTGCATCGTTATGTTGTTATTGTTGCTAGCTCGGCACACGCTCGTGTGCTCATCACTGAGTGAATGTTTGCAGCCAGTGCACGGACACAATAGCTTTTTAGATGATACATTCTCTTTGTGCGGTGCATGATAGTTTTTTCTTTCATAACAGTCTTGTCCTCTATTATACTGCTTGCAATTATAATTCCACCTGTGCTTAATCTTACAGTTTTGTTTTCTGTAGTATTTTGCGTCTCTAAATAAATTGTCTTGGTGCTTTTTATATTCATTCATTAACGTTCGCCAGGTCACTTTGGAAATGGCGACGTAGAACACGGCGGTTACGACGTTCCTTGCGTCGAAAAGGCTCGTTATTCTTGGTATCGAGTCCATCGACCAATCGAAGCTTAGATGAAAAGGGTATACAAGGAGGAAGAAATTGAAGACGGGCAGATAAGCAAACGTGTAGAGACGCGTTAGAATGGAGGGGTCTCTTGACGCGGGGTTATCAGCGGCTGCAAAAGCCGTGGGCGCGCCCGCCAGCCGTAATCGCCAGTACAAGAGGGCAAAGCCTCCCGTCCCCAGGGCACAAACGCTTCTCCATCGATGCTGAAACAATAGAAAAAAATATAATTTAATAAATCGCCTGTAAACAACGACGCGTTCAAGTGAGAAGAGAACAGTTAAACACCTTAAACTTTTAAGAAAGGATCGGAAAGTATCAAGTTATTCCCAATTCATAAAATAAGTTTATTCATAAACGCAAAGAGAAAAGTTAGGAATCTCAAGTTTTATTTTACTAAATATTCTTTCTTCCGAACTCCATAGTGATTGATTACCTCCAAGCAATATTTCATTAATATCTGTCGAAGAATTTGCCGCGATGTAATAGAATTATAGTAATTTTTTATAGCCCGTCGGATATGTTATTTTATCGTTTAGAAAAGTTGAACGTTTTCAATAAAATATACAAGGTAGGTATACTAAATTCATATATCAATAACATAATATATTATAAAACATTGTTTAATTAAATGAAACACATTTTAAGAAAACAACGTGCGCACGTAACAATCGAGAGCATCTTCGAGTGTGAAATTAATGACCAATTCACCAAGTCGTCAACCGAGCAGGTTTTCTAGTTGGATTTATTTGTATCCATTACTTTGAAAATGAACCTTATGACGCGTATTTACGGCAGGAGTTTTTACTGGCACGGAAACAGTGGTATTAAGAACTAATCCTTGCCGCCTGAGAACGTGTCGTGAGGTGACTAAAACTTGTGCGAAACTGTGGTACGACCGCTTCGCTCTTGCAATCTACATCTTGAATTTGTACAACTGTATAAAGCAATGTCATTTATTAAGGTTTAAAACAGTTCATTTGTGAAATTACTGAAGGATTAAAGGTCGTTTGTCCATACACGGTGCTTTCTTACGAGCTTTTTATTCTGTTAAAAGCACCGTCATCAATCAAATTGACAAATAAGTACTCTAATAACTTGAAGTGAAACGACATTCTCCACAAAATCGATCGCAAAAGAGGATAAAATTGGCTATTAATATGAATCAATTTTCTTGAGTAGGTAGTATGTAACCAGTCAACGGTTAACGCACCACACCCATCCGCAGAACTAATAATTTTAAGCCGCGGCGAAGGCACCCGATAAAACTGATTTATAAAGGAGCGAATCGCGGCGAGACGTCCCTTAGATTATTAAATTACTACTACCACGTACAACGTCGACCCTCTTTTAGGCACTATATGATTAATATGAAAATACGATCAGTTATTTTAATCTACTTAAAGTGGTGTTATTATGAAAGTTTTCACGGTTATTTAGTAGCGGTGGGGTTCGATTCGCGTCGCTCCGGAGTACGATGCCGGCTTGTTAGTTGCGGTAAGCTCGAAGAAAAGATTTATGAAGGTTACCGCGTCCCCTGCCCGACCTGGCCCAAGGGAAACCCCCTCACAGAACTAACGACGCCGTTTCGGATTTCCAGCACAATTTACACCACCGGGGGAGCAAATCGGAAATCTCGGCGAAACTTAGATGAACTACAAATTAATCAACCCGAATGAGGAGAAAAAGGCTGAATAATACAAAACACATTTTGCACCTTCGCGAGCTTCCGTGCCTATTACGTGAACGTGAGTTATTTAACAAAAGGATTTCAAGGAAAAATAAAAATACAATTAGTTACTGCTCGCACAATACGAAGGAGTCTTGAAATAAAATACATTAATCATTCAACCATGTGTGTGTGTGTGTGTGTGAGTAACAATAAACTTGAATATCGATGTAGCGCGAAAATTGCCTTTACCTACTTTTATGTCGCCGTCGTTATGAAATAATTTTTATAAGTGAGTTCAATATACATTTGCTTTTATGTTTAACGAATAACTAATAAATATAATACTTAAAAGAAATACATTCTTTTAACAATACTAACTTCCATGTTAACGTTTTGAATTCATTATTATGAGGTTTAATAGCATGTGTTGAGATTTCAATTGTACATTACTGAGTAACAATATTAATAAGATAAATATAAGAGAACAAATCAACACACTGCATATACTCTCAGACTAAAGTTATGCATATAAACACAATGTTGCCAGTTTTTTGGGTACGAGGCCTTCTGATAGTGACTTATTAAGTTTAAATTAAGTTATTAGATCAGTTTAGATTGTATTTAAGATCCGTCAGGTATATTTTTCTGTATAAAAATATAATATGTTAATATATACATTGAATCACGCCTATATTCCACGGGGAAAGGCAGAGACGATAGAACACTGTGCTTCGCTTCTTACATACTTATATAATATAGCTGTACAAAAATTCTTAATCCAAAACAATGTCAAATCAGCAAGTATTCTTTGAATAAATATATTATATACACTTTTAAGTAAATTGTAGACTTGTATTTCATCAGCAGCGAGTTGAAGTCAAAGCAAATAACTTAATGAAATAAGCGAGCGAGCTTGGCCTAGCCGTCAGAGCTGCGCTTATCTGGAAAATTTACTGGCTGGCTGACATTACCATCGTCGCCTCGCAAATGCCGACTCATTTGCCAGTCCGTTTGAAAAACCCTCAGTACTAAGCAGTTACAAATCCTAATTCAAACTCGTATTTGTTTGAATCGAATAAATTATAATATTCTGTGAACTGTAAATAGAACGAAACACTACTGCAGAACTACAATATTGCATTAAAATCACCGCGCTATGGACGTGCCGCCGTATAAATTATTTTTATTCCACCAAATTTACAACATGAATTTCGCCGTTTTACTTCAGTTAGAATTAAAACAGTGGGCCTAATTAACGCTCTACTTTATTTCTCCGGGACACTGAACAGGAATAAAGAGGAATTATGTTCACACAAAATTCCAAGAGAATCCAACGTAGCTAGTTTGTACAAAATAAGAAAAGGCGCTTATTTTTTGTAAAAATAATCTGCCTAGAAGCTTCCAAAATGAAAATATCGCACAAATAAAACGTTGCCACAGAGATACCCTGCCTATGAACTCATAAACTCGGCGAGGTAGACGCCGGTGCCGAGGGCTCCATTAACTTTAATACCCTCATAACTACATGACGAAATTTCTACAACAGGAAAAAGCTCTTTTAATTTCGACCGCCAAGGTCTTTGACAGGGAATGACAATATTTTTATACGCCACAATATAAAATATAATAGGTACACACCCTGCCCCGAATCGCTTTATATTACCAACCAATATCATCGTGGCTTGCTTGCCTAACGCTTCATTATAATTAACCAAACATGGAAGGTCAAAAAGTTTGTTCTAACCAAGTCTTTGTAGAAAGCTACGTTTAATTTAACAGCCTTATGTATGTGGGTGTAACACAAACAAACACTGTAAACAAAATCGCTAGGTCATACATAGGATAATGAACCGTTTTCGAGCGCGACCTTCTACACAAGCTGTGCTTGAAAGTAGACAGCTTAAACTTACATTTTATTAAAATTTTGTGCTTACTATACGGCTCAGGTTATCTCACAATGTGACTGTGTTAGTATATACTACGAACACTTTTAAAACTAGCAAGATCGTAGTCAGAAAATTGGTTTAGGGAGAATTTTCATTTGCCCAAGAAGGTTTTCCCCTGTGGCGTAGGTGTTGCCGTAACTTTAAATGGGTATATGAAGAAGTTATAGGTATCCATATCCTGACCTCAAGGAAGTTTCACCCCATCTGTGCCCCCCATTCCGGTTATGTAAAAAGGTTATATAACGATTCAAGGTTCTAATTCGAAAGTTTTTGTTACGAAATTGCTGATTTAATTGACAAAGTTGGTCGAAATGTTTGTTATCGTCGAAATTATGACAAAATATCCAAATGATTAGATAACAAAAATCAGTTTTGTGCTAATTTATATGTTTCTATGGTTAAGGTTATTTGTTAATCTCATTTTTTTTATTAAAAATAATCAGATGCATAACGTTTAGCAAATACGGCATGATTTAGATTGGTTGTGTGATGGCGGCTACAAGTCTGGTCTTTCTAGAGGAAATGCTTTTCTTTTGTTTTGTTGTGTGTGATGTGATGAACCCTACGTCAGCTTTGGTAATCGGCACTGTTGATTGCTATCAGCAATAGTTAGTACCCTAGCATTTAAGTCGAGTGAACGCCATTGTTTCTACACTTGCTTTTAAGTTAAGTTTTCCTAAAAAAAATATTGGATTATTTTGTGTGATAAATAAAAACACTTTATATTCTATGAATCAAAATTTTGTTTCTATTTACTACTGATTATATTTCAACAGTCCTTGGCAACATCAGCTAGAAAACACCTACACAATGTCTGCTAAGTCTTCTAGTGGCAACAGTTTCAGAAACAAACTAAATACGTTCCATGTATTTACTAAGTAGGTTCATAATAATATCTCAAAGGACTTATTATTTTAAAGCAGCGAGCATTTGCTTTAATAACAAAAGCAATAATAACAAACGGTAAAATATCTCATATTTCAAGTTGCATTGCAATTCCTAAGGTAAATAAGCAAGTTTCCTGTGGTGAACAAATTTCATATCGTCCTAAGCAGGTAACTGGTGAAATTCGAGGCACGTACTCGCAGAAGCAAATAATATTATGAGAGAAATCGTGTCTGGTGGGTATAACTTTACCGGTATTCCGTCTCCGACGAATGCCTGCTCTTATTATTTATACTAGCTATTTGCCCGACGGCTTTGCGCACTGATTTTTATGTTTTTTGTTTTATATTTTCGGCCAGCGTATTCCATAAGTAAAATCACACGAAATTTCTGTCAATCGAATATCGATCGTATCAGTACCGAAATAAGGTTGCATAAAATTTTCGAAACCGACAGTTTCACTTCACACAGAATCGCACAACCGATTGATAAACTGTATTGATGGCTTCAAAAATAGAATAATTGATTAAATCCTTTTTTGCAGCTAAATATTTACAAACATCCAAATTAAACCTAAATAAAAAGCGGTGAGTTTTAAATAAGGAAGTATTATTCTTACTGTATGTTGTTTGTCGGCGCTATACAGGTGTAACGTTAAGCTTTTACTGCCGGTACTGCCTTTACAACGACACGGTATATTCAAATACCCGAACAAAGCTATACTTATAAACAAAATAAAAACTACTCAAGAAAAAAGTACGACAATAATGTAATGTAATTCTTTTGCCTTGAGAATCAAGACTTTTTTAGACCTTCTCAGTGTCGAGGCTAAATGTAGCGTGAAGGAAATTCTTTCCCAGTTTTTTTTATTAGACTAGTGCCAGAGAGAAAAGGTTTTAATTTTATACTTTTTGATTTAATCTTGTTGAGTCACCGTTGCCTCGACGTCTGTTTATTTGCATACCTAAAATAATTGCACTTAAATGAAATTTTGTTATTAGCGTCGTGTTTAATTTTGATTCTTTAGTCTCTCTTGAACGTCACAATAAAATCGTTTTAAGTAGTAGATTTTACGAGCCTTTTCCCAATCACATTGGTGTCGGCTGCTTCTCTAATGAATTCAGCAGAATATTAGTATTTTTGTGCTTAACCTGTAGATTGATCAGTGTACGTGACTTCGAATTAGACACGAGCTCCTCGTGAAAATCGTATAAAATGTGTTGTGTACAAAATAATCTTTATAGTTTACGTATTTTTTTTTATAGTATTCTTTTTTATAGTAACTACACATTCATGATAAAAAATATCTATTATAGTATTTTCAACAAAACTTAAGGATGCCGTTGACTTACAAACAATGAGAACATAAAAAATATAGAATATATATAGATTATAGATTTTCACACCTAACCTGTAAATAAGTTATTGTTGAATATAACAACAAAACTACCAGTATAAATACACAGTACACGTTAACTATCAACTTCCATACTTAGAAACTGGTATTAAATTAATTTGGATAAATTGAAGTCCCAAATCTAACTACTAAATCTAATCGTTTTGTCCTAGATCAGTTATGTTCCTGGAATACCAGATAACTTCAGAATTCTAATTAGACCTAATTACATTTTTGTAAAATTTCTTCGTAGTTAGGGAGATGAAATTGAGAGAACGTTACTCATAAGGTTATAAGAATGGCTTTGATTTTTGAAAGTTTTCAATAATTTTATTGTGACAATAAAACTAAACTATTTTCCTTAATGATTTAACTAAATTAAACACCAGTAACCCAATTTTTAATTTAACTATGTAGAAATGTTGTTAAATTTGCAAAACTATGTTTTATCTAATTTAGTAATTGGAGATTATGTACAATCAGCTGCAGAGTAACACCTTAAAGGTAAAAAAAGTATTTAAGGGAGGTGAGATTTCTTTGCAGCTGACTGTACATAGCCCCCACGTTATTTTGTTCTAGAACAAAAAAACAAAACAAGGTTAGCACTCCCGAGTTGTTTTTGGAAGAAGCAAACTATTTGCGCCCGTCTACGGCGTAGCTCTACGACATGACAGCTGCTACGTGTGCTACAGCTACGACAATACGCCATTAATGTATTATGGGCCCAAACATTAAAAGGATAATAATATTATAGTCAGCGCGTGCCATACAAACGTAGTTCGGTTGTAATTTTAATGTTATGAAGTCTCTCTCTATTTTTAAAGACATAATCGCTCTAAAATGTTAAAATGAATGTTTGTTCTTGAACATTTTGTAAAAAAAAGAATATCGGTATGTATAAAAATCAATTAGCATTATTTACAAAATGGGCAAGTAGAAATATGCATTGTAGTGATTTAATTGATTTAAATATAAACGATTAAAAAATAGAATAAAACAAACTCCGTTTGCATGAAATTATAGCGTTGAGAGTGTTCCCATAAACAGAAAGATTGCAAACTTGAAATAGACGGATGAAAAAGTTTCGATGCCTTAAAATATAACGGCATTAACTAAGCTAATTGAGTTTATTGCGGTTTGCAGTTTAGACTTACTGCGGTTTTGCGTTCAGTCTCCGCAGTTGTGGCAACAGCCTATTTATAAACATGCTTCCTCATAAATTCAACGTGCATTTTATTTTTGCGTCGTTCGATAAGTGAATAAAATGTTTCGTTGCAAAAGTAATACCAGTACCCAACATTATTAAAAGTAATACCAGTACCCAACATTATTAAAAGTAATACCAGTACCCAACATTATTAAAAGTAATACCAGTACCCAACATTATTAAAAGTAATACCAGTACCCAACATTATTAAAAGTAATACCAGTACCCAACATTATTAAAAGTAATACCAGTACCCAACATTATTAAAAGTAATACCAGTACCCAACATTATTAAAAGTAATACCAGTACCCAACATTATTAAAAGTAATACCAGTACCCAACATTATTAAAAGTAATACCAGTACCCAACATTATTAAAAACATAGCATTCATAGGAAAACGCGATATCAACGTTTTTTTTTTTTTTTACAACTTCATGCACTTAAAGAAGTCGGTTAAAAAATAGTACAACGGTGGACTTAATGCCACAGGCATTTTCTACCAGTCAACCTTGATGCAGAGAGAACAAAGGTAGGTGCATAAATAAATAATGTGCTGAAAATGTGAATACATACATAGAATAATATTAACAATTCGAATACATAAATATGGTAACAAATATACTAATACATACATTAAAATAATATATATTACAATATTTACACTGGAGATATTAAGCTTTTAATGACTCTGCTGTCGTTTTACCTTGGAGAAGATGACGTACTCTAGTTTTGAAAGTGTCCCGGGTGGTGCACATCCTGATCTCAAGAGGGAGTTTGGGAGCATTCCAAAGAAGGATGGATTGCATACCGTTTAATATAACATTGCGTTCTATATTCTAGACGTCTGTTGAAAGCTACTATAATATCGTACGTATAAACGTAGATATACCGGTAGTCATGTTGCAGGATATCACCTGATTGAATCGTCTCTATACCTGAGTAGCCCTGTATCGCCGCCCATTTATCGTTTAGACACAAGATGCCAGTGATTTTAGTTCTGGCTCTACCGGCAATTTCCGACAATTCGCTTTGTTTGTGCCAATCATAAGGCATCTGAAGCCAATCGTAGTGTGCCACTTCCCTTTGGTACGTTCGTCACAAATTCTCGGAAAATAGTGACTGAAAGTTTAACATCGAGCTTTATTGTTGATGATCTATCCTCAACATTGTTATTTTGGGTATAAATGATCATGACGAAGCCGCTTATGTTTACGCGTTGCACTAAGAGACTCGGAATCATATACTTAATCACTGGCAAGTGGCTTCAGGATGTCATTTATACCCAGTATTATTAAAATGACCTTGAGTTTAGGCACAGCATAAACTTTTAACTTAGGATGAAGATTTTATGATCGAACTAACATGTTTTTTTTCTTCTTTCGAGTTCACCTAAAAGAGCTTTACTGACGGTCTCGCCTATTACAAAAAAAACGCTTGAAATACTGTTACTAAAGTAAATATAGGTTTCAACTTCGCATTAATTATTACAACGTAGCATTTTTATATGTTGTTGAGGAACCTACCGGCAGCAGTCTGCAACCAGATTTGCAGCTTCCAAAGTCTTGTGCGTGGTGACCCAAAATCCATGAAATTTTGGGTGCTTTTTCAGTTTTTAACTAATCGCTGCTAATAGGTAGGTTCTATAAAAATATGTATTATATACTTTTAAACAACATAAAATTTTCTTTAATATGAAAGTTATTGCAACGTTACGTTGTACTGATATTTTTTAGTTTAACAAAGAGCTATTTTGCCAAAATAGTGTGACGTTTTGGTATTTGCCATTATCTGAACAGAATTAAATATAAAACCATATGAGACATGATAAAAATTATCGTATTAAAAATGTAGTACAATTATTTAGCTTTCATTTAAGCACATACAGTAACCCATATATATAATAGTCCCTTTGCAGTAAAGTAAAAAAAAAATGCCATACAGATTTAACGAAACTGGCGTTCTTTAAGAAATTAACTTTAATATAAACAAAAAAGTAAATTATTTTCAAGAAAAGTGTATATTTTGCCATGTATTTTGATCCTTATAAATCTGCTTAGCATTTATACTTAGTTCATAATTTCTATAAATAGGATCAATTAGGACTATAAATCTCTTTTGAGGGGATTTTGTAACAGTATGCCTAATATCCAGTAAATATCTATCATCAATCCACTTCCATCCTTATTTAGCATATGGCCAAACACTGAATCGCATTTATTTCGTCACAAGTCAATCTCTCTGCTCTAACTAAAATGCTTTAACTAGAAACTGTATATAAATTTAAAGGATATAAATAAATCTTTCATTTGGAGCCATTTGCATCTTTGTTACTTGAATAACTTTTGAATAACAGCACTTTAAACGTAGGCTATATTTTAAATAAATTATTTTATAGTTTTAACCGTCTTTAAAACAAAAGTTCGATGAAGTAACTGGTACTATTGAAATAAAATGTGCGAATTAATTAGATAAACACAGTAATTTAGCCTATTATACATTCATGATAGTAAAAACTACAATTTTTAATTATTTTTAAAATACGTTTTTGCAAACTAGCGCCCGTTTACAATATTTTATTGACCAGTATATATGCTCCGAGTAATCTGATCATCTGATCAGATTAGGCTTTGAATTGCTGGTGAAAAAGCTCAAGTATTACAAAATGCAACACAGTTCTAGGAAAAAGTCGGACCTAAACGTAACTTCCGGTTTTAATTGAAGGTCGCACTAATGCCATTAATTTGAACGCACCTTCTTTTTACGTATCCCATTCTTTCAGCTCGCTATTTACTTAGTAGTAGGTATTACGTCCGCTCAGTAAATAATGGTAAACCGAGTATTTACTGTGACAGTAAATGTCAACAGACTGTTCGCTTTGTACCGACTCGCAGAGCAAACAAACGTAATCCTCACCACCCCGAGAATGAGATAGTCGGGGTGGGGGAGGAAGCGATCAAAGACTGTTCCTCCTCAAATCTGTGAATAGATTCCAGTTTATTTTTCAATTTGTCATCCGCATAACCGAGCCTATTGAACACATAAATATTAAAGGATTCCCGCGCACAAATTTCCCTGTCAGAGCCTAAGGCTCGCAGTTAATAAAAGAGTGCCCCTTTTGTGAATTACTTGCGTTATAATTAGCAAATAAAAACGGAAGGGCTTACAGAAAAATAAGGGACGATGCGGACTGTGAGGATAATGGAATACATTTCAGTCTAAAATAATTTTAGATGTATAGTTTATTATATAATACATGTAAAATCCATTTAGATCCCGCTGCCGCCGCTGTTTAAATTTAAAATGAGTCTTAGAAAGCACTTAATCTTTTGAGCTTCCATTGGGAGAATTGCGCCAAAAGTGAGCTTTAAATACCCTTAAGATGGTACGCAGTATAGGAACAGTTAAATCCCGAAGTGTTCCGAACTTGGACGTTGTGTCTGTCGATAATGAGTGCCTTCGAACAGTTCGCTTTAATTACGCTCCCACGTAAATTTCAGGCGCTATTAATTAAAAAAGAGAAATAATAAGTTTAGCTGCAAAATTTGTACATCACCATCAAAATTACTAAGTCAGCCACTGGTTAGGTTAGGTTAGGTGGCTGACTTAGTAATTTAGAAGGCAACATACATTTTTGGGGGCGAATAATGGTATTAAAAAGAAGCCTGTTTAAATAGCACCCATTAAAAAACAGAACTTTTCTCTAAATGATTTAGGAGTAGAGCTAATGGTTTTATAAAACAAAGTAGGTCAACCGTAATAAAATATTACGAGGTGTGTATAGCTGAAGAATGTTTTTGTACGTTAGTTGTGGTTAACTAGACGCAATAACCACTTGAACTTTCGTGTGTAACGCTCGTAAAATTATCACGGAGTTACGGGAAAACTTGAAAACAAGCTGTTAGTAAATTGATCCTAAACAGTGGGGCGTATTTAACAGTACATAGTTTTAAAATATAAAAATGGTTTAATTGCACGATATTTAATTTTCTTATTAAAATCTACAAGAGTGGTTAGGAAATTATGATAATATTATACTATACAACTTTTTATTAAAATATCAACGACATCTACTCCAAACATGTTCTTTATTTATTTCAAATTATTTGCATCTGAATGAGGGTATTTCAAATGGATGCCGTCTGATCTCACACACAATCGATTCGTAATTCAAAAAAGCATGTAATAATAATAATAATAATAATTGCTTTATTTATCAAGTAACAAGACTCATATGTGTTAG
Organism: Hypena proboscidalis; assembly: GCA_905147285.1. Lineage (NCBI taxonomy): Eukaryota > Metazoa > Arthropoda > Insecta > Lepidoptera > Erebidae > Hypena > Hypena proboscidalis. The sequence goes on from LR990132.1 coordinate 9,981,729, forward strand.
TAACAATATTCCTTATACCTATATTAGTATTCTTATTCTAACTACTTAGACCTCAGTCATGAATTCATGTGAATCATCGCCACATATCTATCACCGAGGTGGACAACTTGCAGCAACGATTCACATGCAAACAATCAAGTCTACTCGCTATACCATAGAAATCTTAATAACTAGTCAATAGAAATGCTATCGACTATCTTTTAACACTGGGACGCATGTCGCCGGTTTTCAAATACCACTTTTTGTATTCCTGCAAACAAAATTATTCTTTTTGGCGATGACTTTAAGACGACAATTCCTCAACTCGCACTTATGTTCGATTAGACAAATGCGCTTGTATTCCTGCAAACAAAATTATTCTTTTTGTGATGACATTAAGACGACAATTCCTCAACTCGCACTTGTGTTTGACTTGACAGATGCGCGGCGACAAGGTCACGCGTCTTTGACATTTCTATTGCCTTATTATTAAGATTTCTATGCGCTATACAGTTCAGGATAAGGTTGGGACTGGCCCGCACCCTGCGCACCAGAGAGGCGCATCGTTTTCTCATTGTTGTGTAGAAACAGTCTACCCGAGCTTCAGCAAACATCCCTGATGCACTGCAGAAGCGGGGCAATCTAATCAATATCCTGAACGCAAAAAAGAACATACAATACTTAACAAATCAAACAATCTTCCAAACCTTTTTTCCCAATTAGATTTAAATCGGCTACTAGTCTCATGAATTTAGGTGAATATCAGTATTTTACGTGGAGCGACTTTTAACAGACCTCAACGACCCAGTACGAGGTAATAATAATAATAATAATAATAACTTTATTTCCAAAAAGTACTGATTAAAGTTCATTTACACAAAAAATTGATACCCTGTTTCTTAAATTAGGTAAAAAAACCTGTATCTTAAGAATACGATAATCATTGTTATAGACACAGACTTTCTGGCCTCTGACTACCCGTATCGACTACCTGATCTGATAGATCTTCAAATGGCAACTCTGACCGACGGCTTTACGAGTTTTCCTACGTACCTCGGAGAACACGTGCTCGTGAAAACTCGTATTATGTTGAGATGGTCTCCCATTCACGGCCGACCGCGGTTAGATCGGTCCGCGCAGTTTACTCTAATGTTGAAAGATTAACAGATCTATGTAAGAAGCTATAACTAACTGTTCACAACAAAACCAAATGTTTAGCGTATGTCCAAATGTATTGTGTCCTGACTAAATAATAGAATAGAAACTCTGCAACTGAATTAACAGAGCTCTGTAGTCGCAACTAAACTTTGGTAATCACATTTATTTCGGATCGCAACCAATTCAAAACAAACTATACATTTACTTGGCTACGATATGTAATGAATTCTTACCCATCCAACTGCCGATCATGTGAAACCTAGCTCATCTCAAAGATTAACCGACGGCTGCTGTAACCTTGTTACTTTCTCATTTTTGGAATTTTAAGGATAAAAAGGTATAGAGACCTTTTTATCCTTACAATTACATACATTACGTTATACAACAAAGGTATCTCTGTTTGTCTGTTTCACTTCTATGGCTAGGCTACTAAACCGATCTTTTTGAAAAAAACTTGAGAGATGCCAAGGGACACCCGGATGGAGACGAAGTTCCTTTCGATTAATTAGTGAAGGAATTGTAATAAAATTTAAAAATAATATTTTTCTTATTATTAACAAATATAATGTGATATAAACTTAATCAGAAGGCTCAATTTTAGTAATACAACTGGTTGGCTTTATATGAGAGAGAGATACAGACAGAGAAACAAGCGCACGCCGCACGGCACGGTCGTTACTACGTTAATTTTTGCCGCCTAGCCCCCTTTCGCAACTCGCGATAAGGAACTTCGTTCCAATTAGTCTGGAGATAGTTCAGGACCTGAGAGACGACATAGGCATTTTTTTTTGACATACCTAACATGCAGGTGATACCTAACATGGTGGTGGAGTTCTTGTGAATGAGCTCGACGGCGGCAGCACCACCGTCTCACCTTTAACCTGCCGCCAAATAGTAGATAGTGCTTCCATTACTGTGTTCCGGTATGGTGGTGAGATCAGGCCCTGAAATTACTGGCACATGAGGCATAACACCGTAGTCCTCAGCTGCAGCGACGCATCTGTAATCTGCTTTTGTGGATTGTTGATGTCCATGGGCTGTACTCCACTTACCATCAGGTGGACTACACGTTCGTTCGCTGTGGGCGTAGTATAAAAAAAAAAAGGTGAAGTTGCGTGCAGAAGCTTGTCATCAATAAATACAGCATCTTCTTTTAATGGAGATAGCCCGATTTCACTAAATTAATTTATTACTCAACCTTAGTTTAGGTTAAGTAAGATAATTATCAAGATTAAGAGGCCCTTACTTCTAAACTACGAACACGCGTAGTATATCTAGAGCTGAACAGAATAATCGATTACGAACTAAATACACCGAGTTTTTCATACGTTACATTTGAAAGTAATGGGTTTTCAGTTTCTTACCTACATTTTTATTACAGAAAAGTCAAACTCACTCTATGGCAAATCTTTATTTTAGTAAACAATATAAACTATACAAGAAAATGTGTCAGAAGTGAACTTATGAATGTATCTCCACGAAAATTGCAAAACGAGTTACAACATTGGTCACTACACTAGATTAAATTTGCCAATTTAGCGTTTAATCTATCGTCCGAGCAGGAACGTAGTACTACAACGTTCTTGACTTCGTTCATGAGTGATTTCTAACCGTCAAAACCTAATAAATGTAATATGTCGTTAATATCACACAAAGTTATACTAAGAAACAATTGAAATAATTATGGGAATGGCAGGATTTGAACCTGCGACCTCTGCATTCCTGGCAGCCGCTTTTACCATTTGACGACCGGATGGCGGAGTGGCTAGTGTACCTGCCTGCGACGCCGAGATCGTGGGTTCGATTCCCGCTTAAGACAAATCTTTGTGTGCATGAACAAGGCGGTTTGTCTTAGTCTGGGTGTTTCTATGTATATAAGTATTTATTTACGAAAGAAAAGTATATATGTATTAGTATCAGTTATTCTAGTACCCATAGTACAAGCTCTGCTTAGATTGGGACTATATAGCGTTGTGTGTGAGTTGTGAAATATTTATTTATTTATTTAGCTACAGTTGCCTCTTGTCAGGGCCCTAAATTTCCCAAACCTTAGTAGTTAAATGCTTTACAAATAATCAATTAGAAATTGAAATAAGGTACGCGTTCATTCTTTACAACATTTGTGCTGAATGTAACTTCGCCATGTTCGTTTGTATCCTACTTAAGATAGGTACAAATGGATAAACGTGACGTCACATTATGATGTAACATACAGTTGAGATATTTAGGGTCCAGGCACGAGGCGACCGTAGTTTAGTGGTTAAAGTGGTTGCCGGAATGCAGAGGTCGTTGATTCAAATCCTGCCGGTACCATGATTTTTTAGCTGCTTCTTAGTATAATTTGCTAAGCATAGCTAAATGCTATAAAATAATCAATAAAAAAGTTAGCAAAGTTTATTTTCGTACACAATGTCATCTATCTACGATTTCACACCCTGCAAATGTGCTCAAAAGTAAATTTTCTTAAGATATATGTATGAGTATGAGCTCTTAAGTGGCTACCAGTAAACGCAAACTTATGCCACAAATTAGAAAGTAATAAAAACAACTTGCTCTTTGTGAAATTTCTCGGGTAAAAAGCGGTCTATATGTTAATCTGGAGTAAGCTACGTTGAGAGCGAATTCTAAGAAAATAATATTCAAACAGTTTCTTTTATAATGGTTGTTTAAGCGTGATTTCATATAATGGAGCAAATGAGCTTACAGAGCATCGTTAGACGATTCCATATATACACCTAGAATTCTTTAAACATTTTTTTTCGAGACTCTCAAAATTCTATCTTCCACTTTGATTACATTCCATATTATTCTTTTCAATGGTCTCGGATTCTATTCCCGGATTGGGCTAAGTGTTATTCATGAACTTGCCATCATGATATTCACAATAGCAGCACGAAGTTGGCATTTTGCTCGGTGGATGGCGATAGGCTCACTATTCTATCCCATGAGACCTAAATATAAAAGTGAAGTCAGGATGTTGTACACCTCTGCAAACCCTTTTGGGTAATATAGGCGTGATGCTATGGTATATTAATTATGAGTTTATAAAGTACTAAGACTACAATAGACTTCAATCATTGCTTTGGAAAATCATTTTCCAGGACAATATTGAATCAGTATTGAACTATGAGGTTAGAAAGCGTCTTAGCCAGTAACCACGTGCTGCTTCTTTACAAGATTTGTAAATATATACACACTCCTGCATCGCCATCTATCTATCTGTTTTTTTTCAACTTGGATGAACACGTTGTCACCTATCTAGATACCGCACCTCCTCACAACTGCATACATAACACAAAGTTAAAGAAACGCTAAGCTCGGTCCACATTGTATCACTTGTCTGATCCGATGTCACCGTATCACGGATCTAGTTTTGAACGCCTTTATAAATACAACATTTAAAACCGACGCGTCATAGGTCGGGCCATATCGCATGTCATATCAGTGCACCGTATCAGGACTGGCCCGTTCTAATAGGCAATCATGATACGAGTTGGCGATACAGATACAGTGATCGAATCGGGCTCATGATACAAATGTGGACCCAGCTATAAACGAATTCAACTCAAACGCTTACTATGTTGCTAACAAATTTAGTAGTCTAGTTAATACAGGATTAGCCACTAAAAACGTGGACGATTAAAATCATAGTCGATTCGAATTCCCATTTCAAACGTTCTAATTACAGTATTTGTGGTCGTTTTTAGAACAGAGACGTCCTACTATTAATATAATTACAAAAGTTTCGGTTAATGAAGGGATTTTTGCTACTCAGTCACGCCATAACCGCTGAATGGATTTCATTGTTACAAAGGTCGATAACTGGATAAGTGGCTAAAGCAACTAGAGTTGTGGTGGCAGAGTTCTTGTGAACAATCTCGAAGACGGAATCAACACCGTCTCACTTTTAACGTCCCGCCAAGTAGCAGTGCTTGCATTGCTGCCTTTCTGATTGATGGTGAGATCAGACCCTGAAATTACTGGCACATGAGACATAACACCGTAGTTCTTAGATAAAACGTCGCATCTACAATCTGCTTTTGTGGATCTTTGGAAAGAACCATCAGGTGGACTAAACATCCGTTCGCAACTTAGTGACATGTTCTCAACATAGCATGTCATATTATGATAAAGAAAAATCGAGTTTATTATGGAGAATAGAAGTGGTTGAGTATGACAATGACTAAAATACTTTAATTAAAGAATCAATTTGATCCACATGTATTTATGTACAATTAGTTTAGGTGTTTTTGGATTTGAATGAAAATATTAAATGGTATCGATTTAACACGTTTTCTTTACACTTATATGTCTTGAAATAATTCAAATAGTCCTGTAATTATGAGAAACAGTTGACACAAGCACATCAAACATAATACGTTTTTAATGGTACTACTAAAAACCTCAGGTTCACCCATGTCAGTCAATGTTTAGTATACTAACGACAGTATTTCTGGAACTTAGGAAGCCAGATTTTAGCGGATGTGTAAACATAAATTTTCGGAGATGGTAAATGTCAGTAAACTTCCATTTCTACCATAGAAATCTTAATAACTAGTCAATAGAAATGCTATCGACTATCTTTTAACACTGGGACGCATGTCGCCGTTTTTCAAATACCACTTTTTGTATTCCTGCAAACAAAATTATTCTTTTTGGCGATGACATTAAGACGACAATTCCTCAACTCGCACTTGTGTTCAATTAGACTGATGCGCTTGTATTCCTGCAAACAAAATTATTCTTTTTGCGATGACATTAAGACGACAATTCCTCAACTCGCACTTGTATTCGACTAGACAGATGCGCGGCGACAAGGTCACGCGTCTTTGACATTTCTATTGCCTTATAATTAAGATTTCTATGATTTCTACTTATGTCGACTTTCGTAGGTAGGTAGGTTCAGATATTAGCTGAATTGTTCATTCAATGAGTTCATCTTTTTAAGCTTTTTTTTTCTAAAGTTTTTCCTAACTTTTTTTTTCCTTAAGACGGTGAGAATTGAGGATTAATAGCCGTTGTTTCTGACAATCAATACACCGGAATTGTTATGTACATCGGAAATTGTGTTTCTAAGTATAATTTGTATGGTGATGTTTGATGTATGTGATGTGGCTTTACTTTATAAATAAATAAATATATGAGTCTTTTCCCAATATCATTGGGATCGGCTTCTGCTATGAGCTATTCCTTTAGTTATAAGCTGTATAAAACATAATTATTTATAGATCCTGGACATCTGTCATACAGGTCTTGAACCTATTACAGACTCTCACAAAGGCCCAAGTCTCAACCGATATATTATTTCTCCAGGTTCAGAATGGCGTGGGGCTGCCCTAAATGTACCAATACGGTGTTTGCACCGGCAAACGCTATGAGTGCACCAAATTTTAGTTATACAAACCAGTAAAATCTAACTGTAACTGTAATCATCTGTAATTTGATGACAGTAAACATTTAACATTTCAAAATTATACTTGTATTTGAACTAAATTTATTTTGGGACTATTAAATTTGATTTTACAACTTAAAAAGATCACTTCTTAACGACAAAAAGAAAATATTTATATCACATGTTTTAAGTACAGTCAGCAATATAATTCGTACCATAAAACTCACTCACTCACGATGTATAAAATAATGTATATACTTATACATAATTATCAAATTTTTTATTTATCAAGACATGAAATAACGACGATTTTGACAATTAAATTACTTGGAAAAATATAAGTGCTCAACGACTTATGTTCCTAACAAATAATGAAATTAACTCCTCATTTATTTTGGCTGACATAAGCGCCCCAGAAATAGCCAGCTCGGATAATTAAAGAAAAACAAGTGGCTAGTCATTTCCACTCGGCGCGTAGTATAGCGATAATTACTTGATTCGTATTAGCACTCAATAACTGGCCGCGAGCTCTCCTCTTAATTATTTAATTGGAACATTGTGAGAATGCTGATACCGTGTATCTTCCACCTCAATGTTCTCTAGAATTAATAAACCCTGTGCCATGTACCTTTTTTCCATTCTACTATGGGTATGATAAAATTACTATTTTCATGTATGTTCTTTTAGCACAGCCAACATTTTTAATCATTCGTAACATTACAGTGTTGTAAATGCACCATAGTTATTTCAACCATCAGTTTTAAATATAATTTTCACTTCACTATTAATTAAGAGTCCCAGAAATACCCAGCTCGGATAATTAAAGAAAAACAAACGGCTGGTCATTTCCACTCGGCGCGTGGAGGGGCCATAATTATTGATTCGTATTAGCACTCAATAACCGACCGCGAGCTCTCTTACTAATTATTAATTTAAAAGGAACATTGTAGATGTGTGATAGCTTTTTACTATGTACTATGTATTAAGCCAAGACCTAAAATTGGACATGAAAAAACATGGCAATTTGTCGAATTTACTTGAAAGATACAAATGCTTGTTATATTTCATCTGACTAGCACTGCTAATATGTTTATCAATACTTCATTGCTAAATAAAAAAAATGCAAATGTACTATTTTATTGATTTTTTTTTTCACATCATGTTTTTTTATACTATGAAAATATTCTGTTTATATTCCAATCATTATTTCACAGACAGTGTTCTCCTTATGGCTACATATTTTACCATAGCAGTTTCATAGATTGATTACAACTTTTACTAACCTATATTTTTCTAAGAGAAAGTCCTATTTTAACGTGTTTATCTAACCTTTTATAAGGTAGAAGACAGGTCACCTAAATAACTAGGTATTTTGATGACAATTTAACAAAATATTTTACTATTGCTTAACGTAAGTAACATACATCATTTTAATTTAATCTATTGCATAACAAATTTTGCTTCAGTGCCAAAAATGTGTTTTATCCGAGCATTTACTTTTAAAACTAATTTATTTAAAACGTTTGATGGACGAAAATGTATAAAATTTTATTTGAGATAAATCTTTACAACTGAAATTATTTCAATATTCGTTGGACTATTGATTTATACTATGAATTATTTTAATGAATTATATTTTCTAAAATACCTACCTATTATTTATAACTGAATATATTACAGACTGCCGCGAGGTCTCCGGGCAAAGTGTTATTTGCAATAACAGCACGGAGTTGGAGTTGTGGTCGGTGGATGGCGTTAGGCTCACCCCCTATCCCATGGGACCTGAACATTACTGGTAAAATGTGGGTATTTTATACCTCTGCCTCACCCTTCTGGGGAATATAGGCGTGATCTTATGTTATGAATATTTTACTTGTATTTTTTTATTGTAGTTTTAGTAGAAAGCAAATCGACCACGAAGTAACTTTTTCACGAACTAGACACATGACACGCCGGTGCGTGTCACACAGTTAACAAATTCTAATATACAAGAAAAGTTTTTAATCATTTAATGTATTCTGTTGAAACAATTGTTACACTACTAAACGTGACAAAACTTTTCACTTATTCTTAGACCGTTTGGCTTTAAACTTTACTTAACTAGAAGTTTGTTAACTCTAATGATTGAAGACCTTCACAAGCTCCTCCAGGCATATTAATTAGTTTATTATAGGATGAACGCGTCTGACCATGATTTTACCTGATGGTAAGTGATGATGCGATCTGCGGTGGGCCACGCTTATAGATAAAATCAGGGATCTTAACGTTTTAAAGTTAGCTTCAGATGGCTTGACACGACAAGCACCGTACTCGAGCGTGGCCAATACCGACCCGCAACATTTCATTTGCGACTTACTTTAAAACCGTCAAGATCCCTTATTTAACCCATACCTATTTAAAAAAATCGTGAACATAATGCTAAGTCACGAATTTATATTTTATCTCAAAAGGAGAATCTAGATACTAAATAAATATTATAGCATAAAGTTTAATATTTTGTTCATCTTAGTTTATGTTTAACTACTAAAATAATGTAATTGTGTATCTAAAATCTAATAAAAACTATTTACATTTAAAGTGTTCTAAACGAAACAAATGTAAATTCTTCTTTGTACACCTAAAATTTAAAACAACTGTATTAAAAGAATTTCGTGTGTGTACAAAGGCATATAAAAAAGGTTTTAAACTTTTGCGATTCGTACACATAGGTAATTATATATTGTAGACAATTAACTTAATCGCGTAAGTATTTTTATAGGCATAAATACTTTTTTGCTCGACAGTTTCGATCGAATCACACCGATTAAGATGTGATTAAGACCCCGTGTCCACAATATATAATTAAATATTAAAGGGTCAGAGAGATAATCAAGCCTGGACAATGCGCTACATGAATGCGCATTTTATGAGAAAGCAAATTCATAAAGTTCCTTTCACCATTTTAGGTTTATTTCCTTTGACTTGCCTGAACAACAAATTAATAATTAGTATTGTAATAGCAGTCACGCACTGGCAACACTTAGACTGTACAACAATTTCTGGTTCTTGGTTATTGTTTAAGGGTCTATAGTTTATTTTTCTAGGCGACTGACCTGAATAAAGGCCGACTATTGACTTAACGTATGGAAGTTGGATGCCGAGTCGCGAAAACTTTCGTAGACTCATGTTTCTTTAATTTCGCTGTATTGCAAACAGGTAAATTTAGGATAACTGCAACAGAAGGCAGTTAAGAATAGTAAAGGAGAACTTTATTCAATCTGAAAAATTACATATAAGTTCTCATAAAACTATTAATCACATTCAGATAAATAATTTTCGTTAAAAAAGTAGCACTTATTTAAATTGTTTTTATAATAATTTTAATATTTAAACTCTTAGCCCTAGTTTCAGAGGTATTAGATTCATCTTAATGACAGGATATGCTTTTAACACATAAATAAAAAAGACAGCTGTGTTCATTTTCAACTGTCACTTATGTCTAAAGGTTGCCTGGAAGAGATCACTTTATAGAGATAAGGCCGCCTATTGTGCATATTTCAATTAGACTATGTATCATTCTTCTTTGTGTACAATAAAGAATTCTCTATCTATGTCACTTAAGTATTCAGTCACGTTATTCAGGTCCGGAAATTCAGGAACAAGCCCCTTGTCTTTTATAGCTAACTAGATAATGCAACAGAAAATGTATATTTTTGTATCTACATTTTACCTTATATTTTAGTTAAAAATAATGTTGCATTACGCTATGCACACTTATTGAACAAAATCACAGAATAATCAATCAAACCACCAACCGTACATAAGTACCAACTGTCTCTACCATTTCTTCTACAAATATGGCTTCAACCAAGCTAACTTAAATAGCTCCATAAGGCTAGTTTAACCGAACACCGATTCCGACACATGGTGATTTAAAATTCTCCTCTAAAGTCTATCGGAGGACATACGTGACTGGCCGGCTGCCACGCTCCGTTTTCCAACAAATATTTTGATAGCACACCATGTTGATATTCCGAGAATAGCCTAATTCAATTTCAAACAAATCTGAACTGAGTGTGACACTTTTGTTAGAATTTGTCTTATTTATGACTTTGGTTATGAGAAAATATGATGTGTATAGTTAAAATGATCTTGTGAAAGGCAAGATATGAGGTTGCATCGTTCGTAATATTTTTTTTTTAGAAAAATAACGTTTAATCTTTGTTTTTGTTCGATAAATCAACTAACAAATTAACATTATATTTAAAAACAGTTGTACATTTAAGGAGTAGACGACATTCAATAATTTGCTGCCGCTTTGCTAACTAAGCTGTCTGTCTGAGAACCTATACAAATATTTTTGTTATCATTTTTCATAACATGCTTTAATTTTTATCTATTTCTTTCTACTTATCTATATTCTACTGAGCTGAATGCTACAAAAATAATCAATTATAAGGTTTTTTGTGACGAAAGCAACTATACCCAGACTTCTACATATTTTTTTATAATGTATATTTAAACATTAGTGCACTCATTTAAAGGTAATCAATCACTTTACTATAGGGTATACTTACATAGGCTACTACTTTATCAAGCAGCCATTAGTGTGTAAAATAACCATTTCGACATTCGTGTTCAAAACATTTTTTTTCACTCTTACTTTCTATCACGAGATAGGCTTAACCAAAATTCACAACCCTTGCCAAGTGTGGATTGGCAGACCGAATAGGATGAGTGAAAGTAAAACGCAAATAGTAGGTGTTTAACAGTCTTTACACAAGCAGTTTTTAGAATGAATAAAGACTGTGGCACCTACTAAGTATTTGCGTTTTTCATTGGAACACAATTGTGAGTTTGTGTGTGTGAAATGTATGTTTGTGAACACCCCCACGACACAGAAGTTATTCCTAGTGCGGGCATCTTTTTTATATAAAAAAGTTAAGTAAACCCTTAATAGGATTTATAGTATCGTAGAAGTTCAATTCATAGTTCCCACTTAAACAAAAAGTCCAAAAAACACCCTTTCTATAAAAATACAGTTACATTTTCTCATAACTCAATTAAACAACCAACCGAACTCGTGAAGATAAAATTAATACTTTATAATATTTCCAGTATTTATGGAATGGCAAGATGAACTGAACTCATTGTTATGCCTAATTATAATATCTGGAGCGAGATCTCGTTAACGCTACCACGTAATACAAGTATAGGCCATGAGTTACTTTCTTCACTGGAAGAGCGAATTTTATATTCGTAATATTTTTGAAATATTGTTTGCCTTTTTTGGAAGCTCGAATTAACTAGAAGCGTTACTAAAATAAATATAAAAGGATGACACAGAGACAATTCTTTATTTTTTCGACAGATATATTATTATTTGCCGTAGCCCGATACGCTGGTCTGACCAAGTCCGCACTAACCTCAACACCACGGTCCACACCGCACTACACACAGTCCAAGACAGGCACAGATGGCGGACCATCACACGAGATATGATGATCCAGAAAAGAGGTCACAACACACAGAAATAAGGAAATCGAAGCAAGGAGGATTATTATATTCCAAAAAATAAATTCACAGCATTTACAGATTCATGACACTGAACTTTAAAAAGAAAGATGAAAAATTTAAACCTTTTTAAAACCAATACAAAATAATTTGGTAGCAATTTCCTCTCGAAAACCAAACCTCTGTTTTAATAAAAGTTTTAGATCGTTCCACAAACTCCAGCTAGAATGTCGCCTTCGCTAACTCAATTCTCACACGGCACAATTTTTTTGACGCGAGATGAGGTCTTGTGTATGAAATTGTGTAGAAATACTCTTCAGCTTTTTCGATGTAGATTGTTATTCTGGGAAATATAAATGGATTTTCTAACATACTAAATTGGAACTAGATTTTACCAACCGTATTTTTAGTCACAGTTTTGATTTTCTACAGCAGATTGTGCTATTGCGCTATGCACCATTTTGTTAACTACCTTGTACCTTTATTTATATTTAACCACAATTTCATAGGTGTTAAATAAACCTTAATGGCAGGATAAGCATATAACACAGAGTAATGAAAGTGACAGTTGGGGTTTTCTTTTTCAAGTGTAATTTATGACACTTTTAAATTTGGTCAGGTTATATTTTATAGGTTGGACAAGATCTATCCTGAACCCCAGAAACCCTCAGAGGCCCTTATTGTTATTAAACCCTGTGTTTTTTTAAATCTTAAATAGTTTTAAACACCCCGAAAAAATCTTATTTAATGTTGAGAGCCAATAATTTGAGCTCTGCTGTTAGAATGAGTTAGTAATACTTTTGATTAGATATTTTCTTACATCTTTTGATTGGTATTTTACTGATAAAATGCAAACGATTTAGAATGATGAGTTTTTCATTCTATTATTTTAATAATTGTAAATTACACTAACGTAATTGAGACTATATTGTGATTCAAACCAAGATTGCACACAAGCTGAAATATGAACCCAAATTGAATGCATTAAGAATGTTTTTACTCACTCGTGCAACATTATTTAAGTGTGGCTTAGTGATATAAGACGTTGAATTTTCGTTTGCAAATGCTGTGATAATTTCCCCTGAGCATATGCGTCTACTTTAAGCAGCGTAAGCCAGCGATTTAGATATCGTGATGTGAGAAATGTTTTGTAATAACTGTTTTGCACAAATAACTTGATTAGCATACAAGTTTTAAATCCTCTCTTTTTACGTTAAATGAAAAACACTAAGGTGTTTAATACATTCTTATTTCCAAGATATTTTTAATACAACAAGAAAAGTTATCAAATATAGACTTTACAATACATTTTTCATAAAAAGACTGTTTAACTCATAAATACTCATAATACAATATATTTATTCCAAATATAATTGAGTCTGAACTCACTAACGCCTACGACCCACGGAGATTGGATAATTTCTAAAATTCTTTTTTTAGTTTACTTTGGAATTTTGAATGAAATCAAATTTTGGATGTCAATTCTCAGCTGGATATCTTTGTATTATTACTACCTATCAAATAAAATCACGCAGTAACAAAATAAACGTAGGAGTATATAAATATGTACCAGTATTAGTTACTTAAGGACCTAAAGTACAAGCGCTGCATAGTTTGAGACTAGATGGCGTTGTGTGAATGTTGCGTGATATTTATTCATTTTTTTTATATACCTAGACTTTGACACCACGTTATTTTCACTCGACAACAAACAGGAAATATAATAAAATGAACAATAATTAAATTAAATGTTAATGAAGCCTGAAATTGACCAACAGTCGGCAAACTTTCATAATAATTACTAATTATCTCATTGACTTTGTAAAAGCTATTTAGCTCCTACCACCAACACGTGCGGTTAGCCATGATGTTTTAATTCCAAAACAATTATTATTTTAAAAGTATCATATTATTAACAAAGGTATAAATAACATGTAATCACTACTACGAGATACGACGAACGCAAAATTCCAAGACCGACCTAATAAAAAAATTAAATCAACAAACAAAAACATAACACATTTCTTTTTTTGCTGTAAATATTCTCATAAAAAAGGCGCTTGGTTTTGTTTTAATATATTTTGTATGAGAATATTGAACTGCACCGCTCCAGCGCCGAGCAATGAGAAAACGTTTTGAAATTGACGTTTCTTATTCTTTCGTGCAAAACTTCTAGACAGATTATTTTCGGTTTGTGCCGGAAAAGCGGCTTCGTCACGATGTCATAGTCATATACCTTGTATAGATAACATAATATACAACTTTGTATTACATTTACACCTCGGATGGAGTAAAATTTAACAATACATAGCAACTAGCCGCTTCTAGCCAACATTACCTCTCCAACCAAAGTAATTTAGTATCCAAAGGCTCGCAGCTTATGCAAATGGTAATCACACGGCGAAAAATTAAACAGTCTAGCTACGTTCCATGTGACAACTCACAGTGACAACTTCATTATATCACTGCCTTCATTAGTATGGTAATTACTCAGTTTTTGCCCCTACATTTATGTATGAATCTCTTTATATATGGGCATTGGGTGGGGAGAATATTCTCAATTAACTTAGCCAAAGGGTAAATCTGGCAACGTCGTCGTCTGGAACACGTTTGCGTTTGACATAAGGGGTATTTTTGGCATGTGTGTAAGAATATGTTATCTTCTTCTTCATTCGAATCGACGGCAAAGTCAAATTTTGTTAGCCCAATATGTGGCTACCTGAACAGCGGTATCATCCGCGTTCATTAGCGCGCCCTTGGTGCAGGTAATATATTATCAAGCTGGTATTGGAGCAAATAATTGTTGTAAAACTCAAAGATAAAATTGTCCATTAAATCCACTGTATTACTGATCTGCAGCCCTAATACAACTGCTTAATACAGTTTTTAGATAACTCGTTGTTTGATGTTATTAAGTATAGAATCTTTTTACATATATCCCAATTTAAATCAAATTGCCTGGCCCTTATATAATATTATGGACAGTTAAACAACGCATTTACTAATAAAATTACAATATTTACATATCGTCTAAAATCACAAGGCACATAATGAAGACACATTGTCTATGGAATTAAATGACAGATAAACATCTCCATTGGTCAACTGTCAAACTGAAGCGCCTGCCAGTTGACATACTCGTAGCCTTGTAAGAGCAGCTACTCCTTTGTACTTAATTTTACACTAGAACGTACACAATCTGTCAAACGTATTCTTTGGGCGTCTTTCGCTCGATATTAAAAGCTTTTGACTATACAAACAATTTGTTTTGTCAGAATTTCAACCTAAATTCTGTTAATAAAACAATAATTAAACTATACCCAACCTGTAATTCAGGGCACAGCCCTCGTAAAAATTAACGGTCTATACTGCGCTCGTTAGTGCTATGTATGCTAAATAGGCAATACGTGACAGTTTTGACTAACTAATCGTAACTAATTATACAACTAAACTCTATTTAAAGGACGGCAACTGCAATGCTTTTTTTAGACCAATGTGCTCTCACCTGAATTTGATTGCTAATCGTACTAATTTAAAAAATGCGAAAGTTTGTGATAAGTAAAACACGCGAATTTATTAATATGTTGGCAATTTTGTACCTTTTTATTTCTACAATAAGGTAAAGAACATATAAATTAACTTGACTGTGCATAACATTATGTGAGAGTTATTGTTTTGATGACATTTTCCACACATAGAGTACCTATAATGCGTAGTCTAACATATAGGATTGAAGGGAAATGTAAAAAAAATGACGAAGAAATTATCACAGAGACGAATTTTAATTAGAAATTTAAATATTATAGAATTATTTATTTTAGATATTTTGTTGAATAATGCATGCCAGAGCAAGAATAAAATATATAATGGTATAAGGTTATAATAATGTACATGTCATCTAAGTGAACTTCAATGTAGTTCTTTTGAGAATAATAAACTTTCTTTAAACACAATCATTTTTAGTATTTGAACTGACATGATTTCCAGCTCTCGTCCCGCTACTTCCGGTATTCCGCTGTCCATCTTGTTGTCTGATTTGTGATCTCAGCCTTTTGGATTCATACAGAAAAATGAAGCCCAGCCGTCAGAAATTTTTTACATACTACGTCATACCTAAATTAAAGTCGAAAGAATATGACGTCAGAAAACGTTATACTTGAAATTCACAGCTGATATCGATACCTTAACATTTGATGATCATTATTTTGAATCTTTAAATTTTTCTTATTAAATATTTTTTTATACTTTTGGTTTTTTAAAAGCTTACTATTCATTTGCAAGTACAAAAGACTAGTATTTTTGTTACCTCCCTTCAGTTAAGCTAAGAGCGCTTGTGTTAGGAGATAGTTTCACGTCTGTGGTGTAATGGTTAGGATTCGAACCCACAACCTCTCGATAGCAAAGCTTCAAGGATCCAAGCTTTATGAAACATTTCAAGTTTTATCTACTCCGAATGAATAAATAATGTTTAAAATCATTTTCATCGCTTTATTTTCATATTTGAAGCAGAAACACATAGATGAAACACAGATAATCAAAATTGAGTTTTATTTACACCAATATTCAAATATACTAACTTCACAACACTACTTTATAGCATATACATTTTTATACGTAGATATGTCGAGCCTTTTAAAAGTTTTTGTGGGATTTCGACTGTGAATGTTTTTATCACTGGCCTTTGAATTTGAATTCTCGATATTATTGGGTATATGAATAACAAAACAAAGTAGGTAGATACCGATGCCGTATAAAATGCGAGCTGTACATCGGACTCGGATACATAGGGGATGAGTGACAACAAAAGGCTTCAATATTGATTCACTTCAAACGTTAACGCAACTTTTAACAGATAACTATTATACAAGTTTTAAATGGATGTTTTTTTAATATTTTTATTTAGTATTTTATAATAACCTGATACTTAAGGATCTTGATGCCTCGATGGTCTAGTGGTTAGCGTATACGCCTGTCACCGCTAGATTTCGGGTTCGATTCCCGGGTCGGGCAATGTGTTATTTGTGAACTTTCCGTCAGGAAATTTACAATAGCAGCACGGAGTTGGAATTGTGCACGGTGGATGGCTCCGTATGTGGTCTGTGGGTGTTGTACACCTCTGCCATACCCTTCTGGGTAATATAGGCGTGATTTTATGTTATGTAATGTACTGAGGGACCGTTTCAGTGAAAAGTTAATGCTTCCATCGGAAAAAAGAGCATGTCAATTTAATTTTATGGTTAAATAAAATTAAATCGAAAATGTAGATAACTTATGTTTTTATTTTTTTTAAGGATTTCAAATTCTGTGTTAGAAATAGCAAAATAAAACAAATATGGTTGCCATTTTTATTCACAATCACAAAAGTCTGTCAGCAATGCATTCTGTAACATTATTCACCAACACTAGCGTCAAAAGCAGTACGAAAGTGACTTAACAAATGACCCACTAATAGTATGGAGATGAGTCCTGAACGATAGGCTGCCGACATTTGCATTTCGTTTGCAGCGCCATTCTACTCCATTTCTATTCCAACAGTATCTTTATCAACCAACTCGAGGAACGAGTGACGGAGTCAACGAATGTCCTTGCTTTTCCCCTCTTTATTTCATTTCGGGAGGGGCTGGGTCTTGATTACAGCGGGCGGCGGAATGCGTAGCGAAAGCGTTAAGCGATTTTGTTTCGAAATTTATTCGTCAAGCTATCTATTTCTTGAGAAAAAAATATAACATTCGATACTGTCAGATCTTTTCAGCTTCTAATTGTTTAAAAATGCATTAATTTTGAATTGAATCAGATCTGTGTCGCAGATGTATAAACAAAGAAATTACCAAAACGTTTTATACTCAAATAATTATATTGAATAATAATATAATAAACTGTTACCAAATACTTTTAAGACATTATGTGTGTTTTAAAGGCACTAGTGCACACAGGATCACCCATATATAAATTATAACGGATTATTTTCTATGCAAAATACATGGGAAGTAGATCAGAAATTTTAGCTTTGATGAATGAGTACCAATTCGCTTTTGGTCCTGTTGCCTGCGAGTCACCCGCTATTATTGACGACCCAGCCTAATAAGCGGTCTGCGCGCCGAAATAGAAACCGCAAAAGGTTATGTTGCTCTGTCATGATAACCGCACAAAGCAATCGGTGTCAGAATATAAAGCGGGTTCCCAATTAGCTTAATAAATGAATCGAGGCGTAGTGGAATTAAATGTGGCGGAAATAGAAAACTACAAATTAATTTTGTCAATCGCATTTCATAATTAATAATATTAACAATATTTACCAGTAATCCGGTTTTTGTTTAGAATTAATTCCCATCCAATAATGGCGATGACATCAGCTTGGTTGTTAATGATAATTAATCCGATTTCAGTATTAAAGCTCAATAAAATTAAGCATGAAATTACTGATAGCGTTTTTATAACTCGAATTGATGCGTTATTGGTTCGGTAACGTTGGTTTGTCACGTTAAAGTTGTTTTTATGCGAAAAGGGCAAGGACAATATATAGTAAGAGGTGAATTGGCTTCCGTGAATAGATACCATTATTTATTACATGTTACGTGAAGGAAATCACCATGTGTATGTCTATCTATATTTAAAAGTATGACGGAACAGTTCAAAAAGAGATACTTACATGTTAAAAAATGTTTCTGTAGAAAAAAAAAATATTCCTCGTTCGTTTAGTGGTTAGCGTATACGCTTCTCACCACAAGGTCTCGGGTTCGATTTCTTGGTCGGGCAAAAGTGTCAATTGCAGTACGCAGTTGGAATGGTGCCTGCTGGATAGCGATAGGCCTATCCTCTTTCACATTAAATAAATAAATAAATATTTAACAACTCACACTCAACGCAATTATACTTTATTTTGATGATTACACTCTATACAAAACCAAAAAAATCTGTACAGTGCCGTTACAACAAGTTATTCATAGCCAATATAAGATGGCCTCGTACTGTATAAGCTGCCCGTCCATTATGAGACCAGCATATACTGGACATAATATATGGTTGTCTGTTGTTTGCCCGAAGAATATATGATATAATATTCATATGCCCGAATTTCATTTACCCGAATTTCATTTGCCCGAATGTTTTGTTTACCATAAAAGACATGTGACATACTGTTATTTGCCCGAACATTAGATTTCATAATGATTCGAATGCCATACGTATTGTTTTCCATACTTTCAATTGCAATAATATTATTTGCCCGAACATTTGATTACATAATGATTCGAATGCCATACGTATTATTGTTATCCATACTTTTAATTGCAATAATAGTATGCAACAGAATTTTCAAACGCCATACTAAATTAATTTCCAATCTATCTAAGGTATTTATTTGCTCATGAAATTTTAACAGGCGCTCTAAAATTATTTATAAACTTAAGTAATTACAAATTAGTGGGTAGGAAAAATATTTGTAGTCGATATTTATTGACAAGAGTATAACTGGATATAAATAAAGTATGATTATAGTATTAAAATTGATTTATTTTTAAAACCTACTTATCACTATAATCAGTCTAAGTCGCTTCCGTACAAATTTAACCTAACGCCTTTGTCCTAAAAAGCGATTGTCTTTCATGTTTCTAACTTAACCTACCTATTAATTTTAATAATTATTTTAAACTTTTTTACAAGCAATTTTGGTGGGAAATGATGTTATGGTATATGATAATTACGTCTTACAATGATTATACTGGCACTTCGCCGGCCGCTGCCGCGGCACGCTCGCTTTGATCGCTCGGCTCGTGCGTTGTCTTTCATGTTTCTAACCTAACCTACCTATTATTTTTTATAATTATTTTAACTTATTTTACAAGCAATTTTGGTGAGAAATGATGTTATGGCATATGATAATTACGGCTTAAAATGATTATACTGGCACTTCGCCGGCCGCTGCCGCGGCACGCTCGCTTCGCTCGCTCGGCTCGTGCGTTGTCTTTCATGTTTCTAACCTAACCTACCTATTAATTTTAATAATTATTTTAAACTTTTTTACAAGCAATTTTGGTGGGAAATGATGTTATGGTATATGATAATTACGTCTTACAATAATTATACTGGCACTTCGCCGGCCGCTGCCGCGGCACGCTCGCTTCGCTCGCTCGGCTCGTGCGTTGTCTTTCATGTTTCTAACCTAACCTACCTATTATTTTTTATAATTATTTTAACCTATTTTACAAGCAATTTTGGTAGGAAATGATGTTATGGCATATGATAATTACGGCTTACAATGATTATAACAAATGATGTTATGGAAATTGATTTTATGGGAAACAATGATTATAACAAAATGATGTTATGGCAATTAACTTTATGGGAAACAAAGTTTCTAGCACGTGACTAATATAGTAAACAATGAATATGACAAATAAAATTATGAGAAACAATAATATGTCAGGTGAGTATTATAGCAAATAAAATTCGGGCAAATGAAATTCTGGCAAACGGCGGTACACCATAATATATAGCTTGATACGTAACTTTGTGTACCTTGTGTCAAAATTGGTCATTACGTTCGAGTGTGAAGATCTATCAAACATTTGCACAAACCTCCACATTTATAATATTAGAGTGTCAACTTAAAAACACTCTTAATAAGAGCAAGCGATGTTAACAAATTTACACGCATTTTTTCTTTATTTTTTTTTTGCTTTAAGCAAAAACCATCTTTTTAAACCAAATTATTAAAATAATTAATTTAATTACTAATACACTCTATATAAGTATGTAACAAGAAGCAAGTGATATAACGACCATGTCCATCAAGCGTATTAGAAATGCAATAAGATAAAAGTGCATAATTGATTACCCCTCGTTGAATGAACCGTGAGTTTGACACAACGGCCACTAGCAAAAGAAACTCGTTTATTAACCAACGACAGAAAAAGAAAGTAAAATGTTTTTCTATGACATAATCAATAAATAAAAATAATCGTGACTTTTTGGCCTTGTGTTCCAAAGTCGAAAAATTGTGTAGAAAAGTTATTTTTTTAATAATATTTTTCAATAAGAAAAAAAAAAAGTAAAAACATTTTTCACTAAAATTTGAAATAATGAATTGAATGACAGAACACTCAATATGTATAACAAGAAGCAAACGATATTATCGATTCTGTCCATCAAGTGTTAGCTAGGCAATAAGTTTAAAAGTGCAAAATTGATTATCTCTCGTCGAATGAACCGTGAGTATGTCAAAACGGCATCTAGGAAAGAAGCTCGTGTATTAACTAATGACAGAAAAAGGAGAAAAATGATTTTTACAACATACTCAAGTAAGGCATTTTTTTAATGATTTTTTAACTTTGAGATTCAAAATAAATTTGTAAAAAACGATTAAAAAATCGGTCATTTTTCTTGACAGGTTTTCAATGTTTATCTATGTAAAAAAATAACTTTCTAATATGGATACGATATTTTTTACTACACTTATCTATTTAGTATAAAACTGAAGCCTAGATTCGTTTTAGTTATTTAAAAATCGTTGACAGTATGGGCAACATAACCTTGAGCTCGAGGCCAAGACGGCCAGATGGAGTCATAATAATATACATCAGTGGTTTCAAGATTGACCACGTTACAACCCACAAATGTGCGTAGGTATATTCTGTGGTCTCGGTCAGTACATCGCCAACTATGGTCCAAAAGGCGCAATGGATAAGGCATCGGTCTTACGATGGAGAAGTTGTGGGTTCGAATTCTGGCCATTACTTCACGGACGTGATCTTTCTCCTAACACAAGTGAATAAAGCTTAGCTGGAAGGGGGTTAACAAGAATACTAGTAATTTGTTAATTTAAATTACTCGTATCTTTAAAAAAATAAAAACTTCCCGCGTTTAAAGCGCTTTATTTCAGATTTTGATTTCTCTGTCCGTTCACACGTTAAATGAGAAAACCGGCCAAGTGCGTGTCGGGCCACGCGCAGTAGGGTTCCGTAGCTAGTCGTAACAACATATTTCGACTTAAAAGGGATTTACTATCTGTATTAAACAAGTAACATCTTCATACAAGTCATTACTTTCAAAGGTTTTTGTAATTTGCACGAATTATTCTAAGTAACTGCATTTTACACTTTGAACCCCAATATCTCTAACTAATTAAGTTAAAGTAACCGCTATAGTTTTCATGAAAAGTTTATTACATATACTACCACCGTGATTTTTTTCAGATTTTTTAAGCTATCGGTTTAGCTTTTAGAGGGGGGTGGGACGCCCTACTCGTACAAAAATTTGCTCTTCAAAGTTAATTATCTCGCAAACGGATTCCTAAATCAAAAAAACTGTATTAGCAACCCCATTATAAAGGATATTATTATTATTAGGATAAAGGCGTGATTTTATATATGTATTATGTATGTTTATTTATGTTTCAAGAATTTTGAACGAAATATTCTGAGTAACTGCATCTGACATTTCGGACCCCTATTCCTCTTGAACTAATGAAGTGGACTTATCCGCTATAGTTTTCATATAAAGTTCATTACATGTACTATCGACACAATTTTTTTCAGATTTTGGGATCCAGTAGTTTAGCTTTTAGAGGGGGGGGGACGCTCTACTCGAACAAAAATTTGCTCTTTAAAGTTAATTATCTCGCAAACGGATCTCTAAATCAAAAAACTGTCTTAGCAACCCCTAAACGTTTTTAAAAGTCCTATCTAACAATGCCCCACACTATGGGGTAGGCGACAAAAAAAAAACATCCCTACTTTACATGTACTTTACTACCCGAAAAAAAAATATTTTTCCAAATTTTATTCTACGACTTCTTTGTATAGTTAACATACATGTTTATGCAAAATTTCAGTTTTCTAGCACCAACGGTTTCGTCGCTATGCCTCGGACAGACGGACGGACAGACGGACATGGCGAAACTATAAGGGTTCCTTGTAGGTACTACGGAACCCTAAAAAAGAGAGGTAGCGGCACTTAACGTGTCCTAAACCAAACAGGGGCACATTGCGGCGATAGTGAAATCAAGGACCCAATGATGAAACAAACAACACTGGCAATTAAATTATTATTGCTTACACAGAACTTGTAAATAAAAGAAACCTAGTGCAACTGTGTTTCTACGGCCTGCATGCTGAATAAAATAGCTACATATTTTAGTTCTTTTGAAATTTGTTGTAAAGCGCCGCCCGCAGCTACTCACACATAGTAGCCGTAGACGAGTTGTCAGACTAATTACCTGTAACGACTACTATAGATCTTCAAATGGCAACCTGAACACACTGCTGTTTGAGGCACAGAAGAAAACTTGTTATGTTAAGGTGGTCTCCCGACTGACCGCGATTAGGATTGCTTAACCTTCGAGATCGATCGATCCGCGCAGCTTTGACTTAGCTACGAGATTATGTAGGTATGCCAAAGTTAAATATTATATATCGGTTTTTATTTGCTAATTAAAATTTCATAAACTTACGCATTTATAATATTCATTAAACATTATCATGATGCAAACCTATTAGAGTCTCATAAGTTGTTAAGTTTTATTAGTACTTAGCTTACGTTTATATGCTACAATATCAAATTGTAGCATATAAACGTAGACTGCAATATCACTACACCTAGCCTTATCTATATCTGAAACATTTTCAGTTGAAACATTAAACATAGCTACAAAGCCCAGGGACACATCATATTCATGATATTATTAATTTTATGAATGAACGATGGCTTGAATTTCGATTCAAAATTCAGTAGATATCATGATTCAATTGAATGGTACACAATCGAATTTACTGTGAAGGTGTGTTCAGATTCACATTTATAATGTAAATCATTATCGCGTGGTTGTATTGTGTTAGTATTTAAGTGAACAACGAGGTTTTGATGGAAAATAGGCACTTTGGCCAGTTCTAAATTATTTTAATTGTTTGCAGTTTCGTTACAGTGGAAGGGTTTAAATTATTTTTCCTCTTAATATGTATATATACCTATATATATAAAATAATATATATATAATGTACTTTACATATTTGTACATCTCTAAATAATCGATTCATGAAGCACGTCTGCTTAGCATAGGCTGCCTAAATCAAAATCTTTGCGCATTCGATTTAAATATATATAGTGACTCACCCATATTAGAAAATTAAATGACAACAATAAAGACGTTACGAACATTAACAAAAACAGTTTATCCACTCCATGTGGAGTCCTAATTACTTTCCTACTAATTACTCGAATAGATAAATAAAATCGATGAATACAATAGACGCGATTGACAGACCACATAAAAAATAAAAAAGCTTCTACGTTAACGAGCATTTTTAATAACCGACCTATTTCAGTAGCACACGACCCCACTATTCCGATCAACATTATGGCTTTTATTATTAGGACTAACGTTCTTCCGTTAAAGTAATGGAAAATGAGAAAACTTATCTATGATAATGAATGTCTGAAAAGTTTTTGAATTCGGTAAGGGATGTCCCTAAGGGCCTGTTTCGATTTCTTAGTACGGCAGTAACGGGTTGGCTGTCGTAAGTGCAACGAAACGTAAATTCAAGTTCAGATTTCTGTTCGGTTAAATGTTATTGTTTCTGTAAGGCTTTCTTACTGGTGAATGCTCAAATGACGTGAGTTTGTAACATTATTCAAATTATGAAATACGGGTGCGACTCAGGCGCGACGTGTCGCACTCTCTTGAAAATGCCTAAAAGTATAGGCGAAACCGCGGTCGACTAAATAGACCAACAATTACGTGAGTAACACCCGTTTTCATAATTTGAAACAAATGTTAATAATTGGTGTTCAGAATTGTTTAATTTGAGCACACTTTAAATATTCTAGTTTTTAAATAGGTGTTGTAAAAAATCTAATCAAATCAAATCAAAATGAAATATATTTTATTTCAGGCATCAAGGCCCATACATAAATACTCGTACCTTATAACTAACATACATATTTGTATTTCATAACTTATATCTATGTGTAGTGACAATGTGCTTTGCCTAATAGGTATTTGAGTACTGATTATATTCCAGATCTGGGCTGAATTTAATTGTGACTGAACCACTAGTACAATAGTGAACAATGTAATTCTAAAGCACCTATTTGTACAGTCACTGACAAAAGCCACCATACAGATTTAACCGTCCGAACGCTCGTCATCAAAACTTGAATAATTGAACCGATCTGATTACGTATAATTTGTAGCTGCCGATCATATAAGTTTAATTAAGTAGTAATTATGTATTATCCCAGTTAGAATCGGAGCTGCTTTTGTAAAGTATATACATCTGCTATAATTTTAAACGTGGCTTGTGAATTGTAGGTACTCTATATAGTTGCAGGCAACGTAAGTACGT
Organism: Hypena proboscidalis; assembly: GCA_905147285.1. NCBI lineage: Eukaryota > Metazoa > Arthropoda > Insecta > Lepidoptera > Erebidae > Hypena > Hypena proboscidalis. The sequence goes on from LR990132.1 coordinate 10,007,091, forward strand.
AATTATTGTATGTTGTGTTCGTGTCAAGGCGAGCGAGGGGGTGTTGCGACGCGGTGTGTGAAATCATAAGGCACGTGATTGCGCCTCTGCTCAAAAAAGCTATTATCCTTCTTTATGTTCGTCGACTTTAAGTTTCATCCCTGAAGGAGAATGTCACTCCTGTCAAAGCCTTATGCCCCTCATGTCTAAGTTTAACCCTGAATCAAATTAGTTAATATTGGAGCGTTTTTATAACCACAAAATCCCTAGATATTCACACAAAGTGCCATGATGTGCTCACTCTGCTTATTGTGATATGCAACGATGTAGTTCCTATAAATAGCACTATCCCAGTTATAATCAAGTATAAAATTGGAATAATCCGTATCGACATACCAAATGTGGGATTAACTTCATCTATAATCGGATCTTCATCTAAAATTCGTATGGAAAAAAAAAATTACTTGACTCACCTTGCGGTCATTCTCAAAATATTCAATTTTAAACAATATTTTCGTATCGAATGGCATGGCAGTTTGGATATTTCATTCCAAACCACTTTAGTTGCTGATTGTACCTACGAGAACAGTCACGTCAAATAAAATTTGTGTGCCGCGAGCGCCGGGCGAGGTGTGTGCTTCACCACTTGTACCTCTTCATATCTGTTGCGCTCTAATATTCCACTGAAAATTGAACTCTTTCCGTGAATATATAGAACTTAGTACCACTAACGTTCAAGTTTCAGGACGCAATATAACTGAAATGAAAAATCGTTTCAGTCTAGCCTTAATCTACGTTCAATTTAATCTAGATATGGCTTGAAATGAAATGTCGTCATAAATTAAGTTTCAGTTTAACGTTTGACTTTTTGAAAATGCTTAGGTATTTTTATAACTAGCTTAAAGCGACACTGTTGCCTTGGGTATGGTAAATAGAATACTAAAAATGCAAACACCAAAGCCTGATACTTTAGAGCGCTGATCTTGTTTTCACAGCTGGACACATTTCTAGACCTCTATGAGCCACTATATAAAAATAAAAATAAAAAAAAAGACCACTATATAAAAATAATATATAAAAAAAAACAAATTTTACGAGGCAATGTATGAGATTACTTAAATCAAGTAATTGTCTTAATATGCAGATGCACCAGCTAGTTGTTATACTTGCAATTATTTGCATGAGACTACTTTCCCCGTCAAGCACAAACAATGCGACTCCTTTATGTTATTCTTCTATAATTCGCCTTACGATGTGACCTCAATCGTTGAAGGATCTTATCTGCATACCACTCCTTCAGAATCGGGTACCTTTCTAACAGAAGCTGAGATTAAAATTCTATTTTTACATGAAGCGTAGATGTCCCGATTAAAAATATCTGAGACTTCTTCGCTCTTAAGATTTCTTATTTTATTTAAAGTATTTAAATCCAAATATCATTTTATCTTATCTTTTATCCTTGTTCCTTTTGAAAACAAGAAAATTGATAGCACAATAAAACTCTTTCAAAAGATTTACTTACTTTCATAAGCTTTACTCAAATGGAACCACAACACACCTATACAACACAAAAACACAATATTTTATTTGAAATTGTCAAAGTAAATAAAAGTTCAAATTGCCGTGAAGTATCGAAACATACCGTACCTACGAATTTTTATTTTATTTGCTAGCTTTTGATTTAGTATTTTACAAAAACCTGTACCTGTATGTTCTTTTTTTGATATACCTACAAATTCAGTTGTGGATTGGTGCTAGCAAAGTGGTTACTAAATATTACTTACAAATACCGAAATATATTTAAATTCCAAAAAGGGCCTTATCGCTTACGAAAGCTTATTATAGCTTGATTATAAATATAACTACTAACAAAAATATACCGTTTGGTAGTTGAGAAGTAATTAAAATTTCTGACCCTATAATTAAAAGTGAACAAATGGGTCAATTTAAGCATATCAGTGCGTCCAATCTTTTAAATATCAGAAGCTATTCTGCGTTTTCTCTGTTCCGTGTTTGAGCAATTCCGTCTGAAATACGAGGTCATTGTTGGTGGCACCGACGGCGTTGGAAACTGAAGGGGGGGTAGGATAGAAGGGGGGGAGGCGGTACCGGCAACACCACTAGTGGGAAGAGGGAAGCACCAAACCCATTACTGTAGTAGGCGAGAAAGAAATAGGGCGCTTGTGTCGAGTTCTGTTTAAGTAATTGTGTTTCATCCATTCTTTCCTATTTCAAAGTGAAATAGTATTATTGATGAAATTTTGCACTCGTACATAATAATGTCGCGGTTAACCTCGCGCCCTGTTCTGTAATTTATAGTGATGCAATTTGCTTATTTTTGCCTTCGTGCGGTCTTTGCAGCTTTTTGTTCTTTTGCGATAGTTCTTACCTAACGATGTGGTCGAATACATTTTGAGTGACTGAATGATATTTTATCATACTCACTTGAAATTAAATTCATGCGGTAGCAAGCCATTCAATTTTCCTTTAAAAATTTTACAGAGTTTTCTTTCGTTTAATTATTTTTAACACATTTCCACTATACCTAGTAATTGGTAGATTAAAAACATTTTTTCTATACCTCGGAATGAATCACTTGGTAGATTATTGATTAATAATTATGAATGTACTTAGGTAGCAAAGCATTTATATTTAATTCCAAAAGCACAACATTATAAAAGTCATCAACAGGTTGTATGATTTTTTGAAATACAATATATCATAGTAGTCTATAATGATGTATTACCCCATTAAAAATATCAGAATATCCTTGCTTTTACTATTGAATATTAGCAGTCTATAGGTAAAGTTAAATTTATATAGTTCAACAGCGATTAATATATGAGATATTATATCTTTCTATAAAGCAGTTTTTACTCGACCAAAAGTTGAAACATTCTATTCAGTCTAAATATATTGGATTATTATTAATTGTAGTTATTTTAAGGGAATAACAGTTATCTTACCTCTACAATCCAGTTCGTGATTTTCTGACTTTCAATAAATTTGCAACTATGTCTTCTTTCTATTGAAAAGGCAATGCATCCCTGAATTATACGCAGCTAACGTAGCTTGCCGTTGATTCATCGGCGACGCGACGACAAATTTCGCAAAGTTTTCAAAATACTATTACCTATAATTCAAGTTATTAATTAAGTTGTTTTTTTTTTATAATTAAATTTTTAATGCCTGTAAAATATTTTATTTCTTAATTATTAGAATTAGCATTGCCATACAACGTGGCAATGCTGTCAGCCTTCTGAACACGGTCCCCACAACCGAGATCGATGCGGAGGAATACTATGACGCCTAACTTAATGTAAATATTTGCCTTTTTATTTTACCTATGTATATATTTTCAATTTATTTTCCTAATCTTTAATGTAACATTAATAAATAAATATTATAGATTTATTCAAGTTAATAGTTTACCTCCATATTTAATCCAATTCCAGCAAACCAAACTGTTCCACAATCAGTTGTAGCTGTATGAAACACTAGAATTCGTGCCATTTATCATCACAGCAACTGAAGTAGATGAGTTATTGTGGTGTTTGCAGACGACGGCCCATATTGTAGGGTAGTGTGCCCCATGCGGTGACGGGTTACGAATAGGTCTATTTCACTTCTGCCCACGGGCCCTAAGAGACGTCCCTGGCATTAAATGGGTATGGGACGGCGCTACGGATCGTGTAACCTATGGACATCACAACATTGTCATTCTTCTCTTCTTCTCTTCGTCGTGTCGATGGCTGAGTCAAATTTTATTGGTCCAATAAGTGGCCGCTGTCATGACGCTCTCGTCGGCGTTCTTGAGCGCCTCTCTTGTGCAGGTGGTAAAGCATTTTGGACAGTCAGTAAGGTGGTCAAGGTTTTGACTTGCCATCGTAGTGAAAGGATTAGCAAATTCGCTTTTAAGAACTTGCGAATTGTCCAGGGTGCGCCGGACGTAGGGTAATTGTTGTGTACGTCACACGTGGAGGCTCCTTTCATGCACCCCAAATTACAAAAAAATTGTCATGTTACAGTAAGATGCAGGAAATGTTCACGCTCTGTGCCATTATTGTATGAATGTCGAATGACATTATTCATTTATTAGTGGTGGGTGATAGGACTAGACAAACGACGCCCGCACTAGGAATAACACATGTGTCAAATACAGATTTTTTTTTATAGATCACACTAAGATTTGTCCTGTGTGAGAATCGAACCCACAACACCAGCACAGTTGAAAGCGGCAACGTTTTAACCACCACGCCACTCGTGCACGTTACTTGTAAGTAACTTGTTCTCCTGCACTTTATGTATCTATCTATAGAAACTTCAACGGAAATCAATGATTCTATGCCTATCTACCAATAATACACAATATAACATACCAAACAGACAAAAGTACATACTAGCTCATTCACAAAGTGTTTTATTTAAATTCAATCACGCATACTTCAAAACAAAAACATTAGGTTTACTAAAAACGACGCGTAATCCACGATATAGATGTCCGGCCGCCACCATTGACCCGTGAATTAGTAATGCCACACCGATCACCTACCCAACAGGCGTGAAGCCCCATTATGTTAATATCTCCCATAGGGGAGGGCCCACGCACCACCTCGACTCTCGACTTAGCTCCTCCAAAATTTTGCGGCTAATATTATGACGAGAAACCACCGAGTAACTTGTAACAACTTATGCAAAATTATAATCTCTAAGCTCCACATTATTCTTAACAGTTACTGTTACTGCTATCGTTCTACCGAGTACAGGATGGATTTATACTTTTAAAGGCTCGAATTTCTTCTAAGTATAATTTTATTTCTTCGTTGACATTTTAATGAAAAGTAAACTAAGTCGGGCTGTGTCTATGGCGATTAGGGTCGACGCTCACGTGGCTGATTCTCATCGCCACAAGTTGGATTCAATTATTATAGCTGTGATTGTTTTATGAAGTTTCTTGATATACTTATCTTGTGAATAATATAATTATTTTTTGACAATCAACTAGTGTGTTTACAAATACTATGTCCAACTACTATCTGTATGTTGCGACTAAGTTCGCAGAGAAGTTAGGTTTATTAATATTATTTTCAGTGCAATATCAAATATCAATATAAATAAATAAAATTGCAGTGTCTGTTTTAATGTCAAATAACATTGCATTTTTTAAGTTGGTATAGTTATTTGCACGGAACCTATGCCTAAAGTCCAATTTTTATAATTTTTTTCTGTCTGTCTGTCCGTTTGTATCGGCAAATCTTCTATACGGCTGGACCAATTTTGATAAAATTTTAGACGTAGGTAACTGACTACAGGGCGCGTAACATAGGCTACTTTATATGGATAAACATATGACGCAGACGCAACTGTAGGAGAAATATAGTTTGTTCGTTTGATAACGCTAATCTCGGGCACTAATAATTGTATTTTAATCATTATTTTTATGCTTGATAGTTCTACTCTCAAAGAAGGTTTTAAAATACTTTGCATTACGCTAAACGCATTGAATGTGGAGCAGTAACGTTTAACGCAGGTCAAAGCGCGGTAGCAGCTACTTACTTAATATTAACGAATTCCACGCGGATGAACTCGCGGGCAAAACCTAGTTACATATAAAATACGTTATATCAGATAAACACTCTTCACACAATTAACAAAAAAGCTCGACGTGTAGAATATACTAAACAATTTAAAAAGCTCAATAAGGTAACGTAATAGAATTTATTTTCAGAAACTACATTTTATCTTACTCACATAGTAAAATTGATCGAAGAAACTAAGGAGTCGCATATTATCAGTAAAAGATTATTGCAGGTCTAATTTCTTCTATTAAATACTAAGCTAGAAACGTGGCAACTAAATTAAATACAGATATTTTTATAACAGGAATATAAGATGAATTTTATTCCATACTTTTATTAAATTTGCATACATCCAAATTGGATTACTTCGTTACCACTACTGCTGTTTTCGTATCATCGTCATTGGCTACTCAATTCATCGAAGGGAGAGTGAAATTGCGAATTGGTCATGAATTTTTAAAACGGTAATGTTTTTGTAAGAGGTAATGTTTTGAATCTCGATTAAAACCTTTTCAGATATTGAAATTCAATTAAGTTATCCTCGTGAAAGAGCTTTGCGCTCATATTTTCACATTAATGCTGAAATAATACACATTTAAAATGTATGAGCAATTTATATTGAAAACAATATTGATGAGAAAGGCGATCTTTAAAGATGACCTGGCGCTATGATTTACGCATTGGCTGGATTTGACAATTTAATGGTCTTCAGATCTGCGCGGGTGGAATGCCAGGCGCATTTCGTATTATTAGATTTATAGGAATGAACCTTCTTGGACATGCCCTCGCAACTGGTGAGTTTGCAGTTGAGATATATTTTTGCTGAAAAAATACTCATGATATCTACAAATAGGCAAAATTATTATTTTGAGAGATGAAACAAAAAATGTTTTATGACTATATATTACTTTTAAAAGACTTAGGTATACGTTTGTGATTTAGCAGACTAGCTAAAAATTTACAGATAAATATTATTAATAATATTGTAACAACAATAATATAAATTTGTACAGCGATAGCAGGTATTATAACCAGTATAATTAAAATATTGTGATATGATTCTAATATTTTTTTTTATTAATTTTGATAGAAACGTATCGCTTATGTAATTCACGCAAACAAAGTCGCAAGCCAAGGAAAAACCCGTCTAATCCCTAAAAATACTCCGTTTTCTTTACATTTTGTTGTATATAGGAAAGTACGCCGCGATGACCCTAAGAGAGAAATAAAATAGATGGGAAAACGGAAACGGGCGTTGAGCCGATTGTGGCACAAGTTAGGGAAAGCTTTTGTCCAGAAGTGGACTATCATAGCGGTATTGATTGATTGATTATATTATTAGCCTTGAGGCTAAGATCGGACGGTCGAGAGGAGCCAACTTTATCTCGGAACGTAAAACCTTCGGGTTTAAACGGGGTTGGTACTTACAAATATATATTTTTTATCACTATTTTAGGAGCCAAATTTTACATGTTATTTTTCACGTTGTTTAACATTGGGTCACGTCATCATTAAGATTAATTTCACAGTAAAATATGATAATAATTAGAACCATCACAAAAACTATGGAAAAGTTATAATAGTGTTTTCAAATTAATGAAGCACAATTAGGTGTATGTCACAACTGTAGGCAATGTAAATGTTAAACAATAATATCTATTAAATGTTAGAAACCTATTGAAGATAACATTGATTTTCCTTTAAATAAAGATGAAATTAAATTTGAAATCGCAAAATTACTGTTTATTATTATCATTCGTCAATGCAAAATGAAATCGTTGACAAGATACTTCGCTAAAATATTCCATTTCCACCAAATCTTCTTTTCCTGCGAGATAAGTAATGTTTGTGAATAAGGGCGTTAATCTTCTTCGTGAAGAATTGCATAATGAGAACAATAAAACGTATTCAATTGCTACCTGGCGTAATAGTCGCATTATTCTCGTTCGAGTTATAACGAATGTTTACAAAAGGGGTAGGTCTTCATCGGTAGCAGTCGCACTGCTAAAAAGAATTAAGCTCCCAGAGTCTCTGCTTTGCTCGGCATTATTTAAAACAAAGGGGTGACTGCTGAGAGAAATATGATTCTCAAAGTGAGTCTGACTATTGTAGAAGTAAGACACGGTGCCGTAAGCCTCGAGACGGTACCAAGAGTATTAGAACAGAGTTTTCGAAACTTTGCATTATTCAGGCAGAAGTTGAAACACACAGTTGGCATGTTACAATGCTCTTTCTTGCACTATTTTGGTCTAACTTGATAATTTTAGTATAAACTGCTTGCATAGTTTAGTAAATTGAATGTTTTTATAGCTTATTTAGTTGCATTGACGATATCTCTGCTTGAAACATAAGGAATGGAATATAAAGTAGTTTAAGTATAAAACTTGAGCTATGAAAGCGATGTATCAAAGTCAAAAATTATTTATTTTATGAACAATTACATTATGCTTAAATACGTAAACAATCAAATTGTCATATCACTATTATATTTTAGCGTGGTGGTGTTATTTATAAACAGATCAAATAAATATTCGACACATTAAATATGTGTTATATAATATTTAATTATGGAAGTGAAGGTTTAAAAAAGTTTTATTTTGTAAAGCAGCTGTTTAAAACAGTGTTGTACATTTTCAGCACAAAATCCCAGTCGCCATCAGAACCAATATGTGCCACTATTATAAGAAGTACAATTGTGAACGGAACAACATTAAAACGAAATTATGAATCCAGTCCATATTAATGCAATCCATTCCCATTACATGAATATGCAATTGTTACCTTATTGCAATGCAGTATTCGTTACAAAAAACTCGTCCAGATTTTTCTTCCATTCAAATATTACCCAAGCAAAAAGTAATTACCAACTACTTCAATCTTAATTAAAACCTATTTACACAAGCGACAAAGTGGCCAAGTTCAAAAAACAAAGAAAAAATTGTCCATCGCTCAAAACGTTCTCTGTTTAGCTGAATAACAATGTACATTCACATCAAATTATTCTCAAATTAGTCCTTGTTAATGTTGTATGAATATTCAACGGTACACAGAATACAAAGGAAGAAAATTGTCGCCGGCTGTATTCCTTCCACTTCGATGAAAAAGACAAAATGAAACTAGCGTAGCGTTCGCTCTTTGTGCTCGACCAGATACAGAAATCTATTGATGCTCACTTTGTTTAGACGATGCTATACGGGCGGTTAAATGTAACTTGAGATTTTCTAACTGACTTGAACCGTTTGTGAGAGGAACATTTAGAATTATTCCAATACTTTTTTAAGTATCTGCAAGAAATTTTTATGCAGTTGTATTCAATTACTTCTACATACATATATAATACTAAACCGTTATTGAATCTAGTTAAATATTTGTGTTTTAACTACATAAACCAGTCGTAATACTACATAATAATACCTTAAAATATACTCTTTATCATATATCATGTCATCATCGGCAGAAGAAGACTACAGTTATCGCATTCTGCGTCATAAACGACTTTAATATTATACCTTCTGGGTGGTTTAATTAAAGCTACCAATAAACATAAACACTTAAACTAACAAAACACCTAGAACTATTCAAACAATACCATTTATTAGGTAAGCTATTACTCGTATGATATTATTTCGCATGTGTTGCACGGATTCAACGCCAGTAATGTAATTTGTCCGCTCTATTCGACCAACGGACGAGACTCGTCCGACCATATCTATTCGGTTTGTATCCCTCTCTAAACATTCACGTACATTTCGAATATATGTAGCTGTTAGATACATGGATTGGATTTAAATAGGATCTAACGGAACGAGCAACTGTGTAACAACTTTGTTTAAAATAAAAAGGGAAAAGCATCAATTCAAGTGTACAATAAAACATTTAATTTATATTCATGATACCATTTTAGACAATGATATTTATGCCATTGCATGAACTGATAGTCTACACACAATTTATCGAGTAGTAGAAGAGAAAAAATCGATTTGCTGACTATGCTGTATAACCAAACGATTACGACGTTATATAATTAAGATCTCTAGCAAAAAAATAAAATGGCGCCTAAGGTCGCATAAATGTAGTAATTTAAACGCTCAAAAACAGAATGAGTGCACGTTTGGCGTATATCGATCTCCACACGGGACAATTCTTTGTGGATTACACGTTCTGACTTTGGGTGTGCTTTGTGTGTGTTCAATGGATGTTTGCAACACAGAGATATTTCTAGTAAGGGCATCGTATCTTTTTTTTTAAGTTCTAAAAATAATATCTTTGCACTATCTATTCCGTTGCAAACTTTAGAGCATTCAATGCTACTATCTATAGTGTTGACATTTTCTAAAACCAGAATATCTAGTAGAATAGTTTATCGCTCTAAAAGTTTGTATAATCCGGTACGCCACAACATAGCCTTTCGGCGTCACCCCGTCTACACGAGATCATTTTTCACATGGTGGTAGATATAAAGTTTTTATATAAATACGTTCCGTTCGGGTTTATCTCATTTTAGTGCACCAGGCGCTCCTAGTGGCTTTATCAGCGGAGCGTATCTTTTACGCAGGTGTTCAGCAGAAGGTTCGACTTTCTTCGATTTCCAACTTAAGGTACTATTCACAACTTTGTTCGGCGTCGTTTCTATCGATTTTAGATTAAGGAACTTCGAAAACCAGTAAAAACATTCTGTAATAAATTTCCGTACTTTACGTAGGTAGCAACTCGCCCAAGCCACGGTGTTTCGAACTTGTTGTAAAACTTTTTAATAACGATTATGACGTCGGCCGTTTTGTATATTCATCTCCTCAGTTACCCTCCAAAGTACCAGTTACCGGAGACCTTTCACTTCAAACTTAAACTAAAATTTCCTAAATTGCGTAGGTAATTTAATTATAGCAATTGACTTAGCTCAAGGTACTCCCTGTCTCAGAATCGGATAATTTAATAAGCCTAATTACGTAATACTAAACTTAAATTAACCATTATAACGTAAGAACATAAATTGAATAAATGATGAAGAAAATGTGCCAGGAATATATTTTTAATAAAAATGTAAATTAGAGTGCTTTAAATTAGAATTATTTTCACACGTGAGGCAAGGTGAGGCTATGAAAAGTAAAATGTACTGTAATAATATACCTATTCAGTGTTTTGTCTGGCAACGTGCTAACGAGTCGGACGTGAAACATATTTTACTTACCTACTTTCTATGAAAATAGTATTTTTTATTTTACTGAATAATAAAAAACAAAGTGTGCCTCAATAAAATCATTTTTTGTGAACTATCTGTTGCCCGCGACTTCGTCCGCGTAGAATTTGATTATTGGATTAAGTAGAAGCTGTTTCCACGCTTTGACCCGCGTCCAACCTTACTGCTCCGCTCCCATGGAGTTTAGCGTAATGTTAAATATATAATATATACCTTAATTAATAGTCAGACTATCAAATCAAAAATAATTATCACAATTCGACCATTAGTTCTCGAGATAAGCGCCATCAAACAAACAATCTAACTTTCTCCGACGGTTTTGTCTGCGTGGTAGGTCCATCAATATAAGGTAGTCTATGTTACGCGCCTTAAAGTCAGTAACCTGCATTTAAAATTTTATTAAAATCGGTCCATGCGATTTTAAGATTAGCCGATACAAACAGACAGACAAAACATTTTAAGCTGTATTTTAGGCAAAGGTACCGTGCAAACAACTATACCAGCTTGAAAAACCTTTGTTATATTGACATTAAAATCAGACACTTCAATTTTATTTATTTTGATTGATGACAACACAAAAACTGGTGCCGCTTATTTTACTTACATAAACTTCACTCAAACTTTTTATTAACTGACGTGCAAAGTGAGAATACTTTTTAATTTTCAAAAAAGAACAATACCAACCAGCCATGAAAGCAGAATAGCTAAGTACGGCGAAGAATCAATGACGATCCAAGTTTTAAAAGAAAAAAAAACTTAAAATAAAATCGAAAATTCTTGATTTAAATATGGAAGCAAGCAACTTGAATCTCGCGATACCCGATCGCTCGCTTCTTTTGTTCATTTCGCACCATTTACGTTTTTCTGTGAGTTAAAGTTTGCATAGCAGTCATAATAAACTTAAATTCCGTGTTATGAATAAAAACAAGAACGCTAACAGTGGCGGGTACAACATTGTAGAGCGTATATTAATGACAGCGTTTCTTCGCTGCTCGTTTCCGTTCTTTTGTGATTGCTCACAGCGGTTCCTCGCCGCTTTTTGAATGGGCACATACGTGAGCGAACAATTGTCTCGGGTATTAAGGCGTTTTTGTGGCACTTTGGATTTCATAACGGACGTGTTTAATTAAACTTGTGTTCAAATAATTTCCGGACGTAGCACGCAGGGTCGCCACGCAAGTGAACATGTTACATGTAAAACCTTGTTGTCAACGTAGTTCACATTTAGTTATTCTCTCAATCAAATTAATCAAATCAATCGAACATAATCCGCTTCGTAATTACGCAATTTGATCTTAATCTTCCCATATAAATAACTTACTATTTATGTCGCGGACAAATATCGAAATAATTTATTGTGTCGTAGAACACGGAGACTTTCCCACATATGTTATGTGAGGCCAATTCCAGGCTTCGAGCTCGGCATAAAGATGAGAATATGACATGAAAGTCGATAAATTTGGTCAATAGCTATTATACGACGTTGTCGGGGTGCGAAAATATGGAAGAGTGGGGGGACTTCACGGCTCTTTGATTTAGGGACGTCGGGACGGGCCGCGGTCACAACGCGATGGAAGAGCCACGAGCAGCGAACAACACGACTTAATTGTTCGGAATGTCGGAGTTCGGCAGTGCGGGGTGGCGGTGCGCGTCCTGTCGTTATGTGCCAATTTGAATGCGAAACGACGTCACGGCCAAACAAACGCACCGAATTTCCTGCTGCGTAAATTACGTAAATTGGTATGTGCACGAATTCACTTGTGTATAAGTTATTGGTTTTAATTAATGGATTCTGATGTGTGTGTTTTTATTTTTAATTAATATTCATGTAACTATTGTTCCGCAATTATAAAGCTACAACGTGTACACATACTGACCCATTTAAAATACTATTTGGGATCAATTAATTTGGATGAAAACAATCGTTTTTCGATTTATTAGTTATTTTTTTTGTAGGTATGTATACTAAATGCTATAGTTTTGTTGCACATGAAACTATTGAAGCTACATTTCCTCAAACCTTGTTCAGTAATTAAGTTGTATAAGTTTATCTTGTATAAAATACCAAGCAAAATCTATGTTCCTAATAAAATCCAAACTAAAAACACCAGTAGCTAAATGCTATCTCTATACGGCCAGTCCACGTAAGAATTCGATTTGAATTTATTACTTCTGCATTCTCGCTTTCTTTAGCAGAAAATATATTGTGGCGGGTCGCATCCAGCTACATTGTAACTTTACATCTTTGCCAAACGGGAGGACACTAGAACTGTATGCGGGCGCCACAGCTGGCAGCCATCCGACCGGATATAACTATATCTAGTACAACCTAACGAAATAGAAAATACCATTATTCTTTTCTCAAGACAAGGAGGCGTTCAACCAATGTTATTTACAACCAGGTTTGTTTATTGCTTCGTATAAATCGTGACGTGTAAGGAGGTCGTGGACTGCCAAGCCTTAAGTTTGTGCATTCTTTAGATAAATGCAAAAAATCATGAGGATGATAACAATGTGTGGAAAACCACATATTTTTTTTTTTAAACGACGACCGCACTAGCCTTATACCTCCTGTGTCGCGGGCAGGGCCGGATTAACCATGTCAAGGCCCCTAGGCAATGCAATGGTCGGGGCCCCATGAATCTCTTTTTAGATAACGTTTAAAAAAAACGATCAAAATATTGTAATGTAACTGTATGAATTAGAAAAATTAATGTAAATATACCGTGTGATGCCGGCATAGAATGCATCACCCCATTTCCTCTCGTGGGTGTCGTAAGAGGCGACTAAGAGAAACCATAACAGATGATGGGCAGCAGCGCATCTGATAACTACTACCAGTCAAACACTGCGATCACCAACCCGCCTGCCAAGCGTGGTGATTAATGGCAAAACCCTTCAAATGATTACACACCGAACGAAATGGCCCCTAGTACCTGGCGGCCTCGCTGTTCCTGGCATCGGTAGCAGCCAAGGCAATGGTGGGGCAGGGGGTGCTAAGAATCCCCAGCAGGAATCACGCTACCAACCCCCACGACTCGACCTGGCAACGTATAACACGCGCACGTTGAGGACGGACGAGAAGATTGTCGAGCTGGAGGAAGAAATGGACAAGTTGCGGTGGGATATCGTAGGGTTATCAGAAGTCCGTAGAAAGGGGGAGGAAACGATAATCCTTAAATCCGGCAACTTGTTCTTCTACCGGGAGGGCGATCATCCATCCCAAGGTGGTGTCGGGTTTATCGTCCGCAAGTCCCTCGTAAACAACGTGATTAAGACCGAGAGTGTGTCGTCCAGGGTCGCGTACCTAGTACTCCGACTGTCGAAACGATATTCGTTGAAGATAATACAGGTCTACGCACCGACGTCGGCACACCCAGATGACGAGGTTGAGGTTATGTATGAGGATATCTCTCGAGCCATACACGCCTCCCCAAGCCATTATACAGTCGTTATGGGGGACTTTAACGCGAAACTAGGTTTTGGAAATTGCGGAGAGCAGAAAATAGGGCACTTTGGAGTAGGACAGCGGAACCGACGAGGACAGCGCCTGGCTGACTTTTTGGAGAAAGAAAACCTCTTTGTGATGAATTCTTTCTTCAAGAAGCGGCCTCAGAGGCGATGGACCTGGATGAGCCCTGACGGTTCTACCAAAAACGAGATCGATTTCATCTTGTCAACAAACAAACATATATTTAGGGACGTCTCAGTGATAAACAGGGTTAAGACCGGGAGCGATCACCGATTAGTAAGAGGCACTCTAAATATTGACCTAAAAAAAGAAAGATCTTGCTTGATGAGGTCGACACTCCGTCCAGCAGCTGCCTACATACAGAACCCAGATAATTTTCAGCTCGAATTGTCAAACCGTTTCCAATGCTTAGACGAGTGCGATACTGCGGACGATCTAAACGACAGGCTAGTGGAAACTGTGCAAGCGGTCGGAGCAAAATACTGTGCTCGCCGCAAAAGTAGAACTCAAAAACTTTCTGACGAGACTCTCAATTTAATGAAGGCAAGGCGCGAAATGAGTCTGCAGTCTTCAGCTGACCAGTCAGAGTACGCGTGGCTAAATAAGCGGATCTCAAAGCAAATGCGCCGTGATATACGACGCTTTAACACAAAGCGCGTCGAAGAAGCAATTGAGCAAAACCGAGGCTCAAAAGTATTTGCGAGAGATCTGTGTATTGGCCAACGTCAAATGACAAAGCTGAGGACCGATGACGGCAGTATTGTTTCGTCCAAGCCTGAAGTATTGAGAGAAGTCGAGAGATTCTACTCACAGCTATACACTTCAACCTGTGACCCTGTCCAAAGTTTAGCCCACGACCCAAGAGCTAAACTAACCCGGCACTATACAGAAGATATTCCGGACGTCAGCTTATACGAGATTGGAGTGGCCCTGCGGCAGCTTAAGAACAACAAGGCCCCTGGGGATGACGGAATCACGTCGGAGCTCCTGAAAGCGGGTGGTAAACCGATACTTAAGGTCCTTCAGAAGCTATTTAATTCCGTTATCCTTAAAGGAACTACGCCTGAAGCATGGAGCAGAAGCGAGGTGGTACTCTTCTTCAAAAAGGGTGATAAAACCTTGTTGAAGAACTATAGGCCCATCTCGCTTCTGAGCCATGTTTATAAACTGTTCTCAAGGGTCATCACAAATCGTCTCGCCCGTAAGCTTGACGACTTCCAGCCTCCCGAACAAGCTGGTTTCCGTAAAGGCTTTAGCACGATAGACCACATACACACTCTTCGCCAGATTATACAAAAGTCAGAAGAGTATAATCGGCCGCTGTGTATTGGGTACGTGGACTATGAAAAAGCCTTCGATTCAATCGAGACCTGGGCGGTGCTTCGGTCTGTTCAGCGCTGCCGCATAGACTATAGGTACATCGAGGTGATGAAATGTTTGTACAACAAGGCCACCATGTCAGTCCGACTTCATGACCAGTGTTCGAAACCAATCCATCTGCAGCGAGGAGTACGACAGGGAGATGTCATATCTCCGAAACTGTTTACTACTGCGATGGAGGACGTCTTCAAGCTTCTGGAATGGGGAGGATATGGCATTAACATCAATGGCGAACACATTACTCACCTCCGGTTTGCCGATGACATTGTAGTCATGGCAGAGTCACTGGAAGATCTTAGCGCCATGCTTCGGGGCCTCAGTAAAGCTTCCCAACAGGTGGGTCTACAAATGAACATGGACAAGACCAAGGTTATGCATAACCTCCATGTGTCACCAGTACCGGTCACTGTTGGGAACGCGACTCTCGAAGTTGTTGACGAATATATCTACCTAGGACAAGCGGTTCGGTTGGGTAGATCCAGTTTCGAGAGAGAGGTCAACCGAAGAATCCAATTGGGTTGGGCGGCATTTGGGAAGCTCCGAGACATCTTCTCGTCGAAAATCTCGCAAAGAATGAAGACGAAAGTCTTCAACCAGTGCGTATTGCCAGTGATTGCATACGGATCTGAGACATGGTCGCTCACAGATGGCCTCGTAAAGAAGCTCAAAGTCGCACAGCGAGCTATGGAACGAGCTATGTTAGGTATCTCTCTGCGCGATAGGATTCGGAACGAAGAAATCCGCAGAAGAACCCGGGTCACTGACATAGCTCAGACCATAAGCAAGCGGAAGTGGCAATGGGCAGGCCATATCGCTCGTAGAACTGACAACCGATGGGGAAGAAAGGTTCTCGAGTGGCGACCGCGAACTGGAAGACGCAGTGTGGGCCGGCCTCCTACCAGATGGACCGACGACCTAGTCAAGACAGCCGGGACAAAATGGATGATTGTAGCCCAAGACCGTCAGGTGTGGAAAAGTCTGGAGGAGACCTTTGCTCAACATTGGGCGTCATTATAGGTTGCGAAAAAAAAAAAAAAAAAAAAAAAAAATGTAAATATGGATATGCGTCATAGTATTCCTAGATCTCGGCTGCGTGTTCAAAAGGTTGACGGTGGTTTATATAATGAAATAAAGTTTAAGTAGCAAATATAACGGATATACAACGTGTCCCAAAATTCTACGATAAGCGGGCACCAGAGGTTAGAGGTACTCATGAGTACTTAAAAAAAAAATTAAGAAAAAAAAATATTTTTTTAGATATCGTATAAAATATAAAAAACCTTTGAAAATTTACCATAATATGGTATTTTTAACTACAATTACCACAATTTTCCAAATATTTAATACAATGTGTCCCAAAATTAGTCAACGATTAGCGCCCGCTTATCGTTAAATTTTGGGACACGTATTTTAAAAATTTACAACACGAAATCTACAAATAAAAGTAACTCGAGTAACATTCAGGAAATCACAGGCACTAAATAAAACAGTTTTGATGAAAACATAAACATACAACTATAGTAAAGATGTTTTAAATCGTATATAATAATAAAGGTTTATGTTTTAATAGCAGCAAAATATTTGTAATATTTTAAAGCAAATTTTAGCTTTGCTATGCATGTTTGTATTTTATATAATATTAAAGTTGAAAAATTAAGAATCCAGCAGGACTCGAACCTGCACCCCCTGGGTACACGCCCCAAGTGCTTTGCCAATTCAGCTATGGATTCGTATGCTGCTAGACTCGAAATTTCTCAACTCTTTATGCAAGCGTCATAGGTGTATATATATATATACCTTAGCTAGACGAACCATTACTTGGTTTAAGCGCCACCTATGAAAAATTAAATTATAAAATTTAATTTTTCAATTAAAAGTTGAAATAAATTAAAAAGCGATGAGTGATTATTAGTCAGTCAATACTGTCGAGAGATGACGCATTTTTATCAAATACTTGTAATATTTTAAAGCAAATTTTAGCTTTGCTATGCATTTTTGTATTTTATATAATATTAAAGTTGAACTGTACCATACTAATAAATACTATATTGGAAGATTAAGAACGTTTCTTAGATATATGGTACGGCCGCTTTTTCGTAGCCATCCGAACTTGGTCGGGTTATGTAGGTTTTCGATGCTTCGTCAGTTTTTTAATTGTTTTTCTTTAATTACTGAATTTTATGACATGAAATTTTGCATGTCCATAGTTATGTAATAGTAATACACTAATTATTGGCATACATTTTACCATGCAATTCCTTTAGAACGTCGTGATATTTGACTGCTTTGTAAACAGTGATCTATTCATGGTAAATTGCCCTACAACTCTTTAATTACTAACGGAACATCATTGATACTTGGCAACATGTTGCAGACACTTACAAGGTTTGTATAAACGTGAAAATCTAGACCCCAAAGTGCATACTTTAAGAACTAAGACCTAATAAGCGTATTTTATGTTTATATTTTTATCTTTAAAACCCTAACATTTTTTCTAAATCTGTTTTTTAAACAAATATAAACAAATTCAAAACAACGTATGTAAAAATCTACAGCCCTCTATGTAAGAGCTTTATATGAAAACTAACTAATGGCCAAACGTTCGCGTAGCGGAAACTTGAATTTCTCCGAAGTTTATGCATGCACTAATTTTATTCATACATACACAATTACACACAAATACACACTAATTTTTGGACACATCTCTTTTCTTCTAAAGACGATGGATTAAAAAAGTTCCGCCAGGACAACGTTCACCCAGTCACGAATCAGTTTTTGGTGAATTTTTCCACAATGGCTGCATGCACAATTTTTTTTTACCACACACAATTACACGACGCCATACACTAAATATCTGCATACTTAAAATCTTTAAATTCAACAACATTCCGCTGGGCGAACGCACACGACGTCAGCATCCTTTGAATAGTGTTGGCACGTGCCGATGCGACTTACTGGTGTATTCTTGTTTAAAAAAGTTTTGATTTCTTCTACTTGTACTTGTTAACTACATAATCATTATTAATAGTTTTGATTCAATGTAGCAATATTGTCACTGAGAGTACAGACCTTAAAAAATGTTGGTATAGTGGATAGGCAAGCTATTCATTTGAAAATTACAAACAAAAAAAACATCCTTCGTCCACGATGGGCCCTTACCGATGCGGGGCCCCTAGGCAGTTGCCTTTTCTGCCTAAGGGTTAATCCGGCCCTGGTCGCGGGGGTGTTCACGAGCATTAATTTCACACACACAAAGTACACTTAGAGTCAGAACAAATCTTTGCGGATCACGCAAAGATTTGTCCATCAATCCAAAAACACCTGCGCAGTAGAAAGCGACGAGGCAACCGCTTTAACCACTACACCAACCATGCACTCCAACATATAGGTACTACAACTAACAGCTGCAATTGGTTTTGAAACGCTTTGATACAATTTTCTACCATAATCTCTATAAACTTTAGGCTAATGTTCGGTGGGCAGTTAAATCCAAACCGATAAAATCCTATACAAAGCAAGAAATTAGAATCACATTTGCGGGTACATTTACAGGTGAAAATATACATTATTCTTACTCACGAAAGAAATGTTTATCACTCTCCAATCCACGGCGGAATGGTCATTATTTACTCATTACCGTTAGTAAAACTGAACTCACGTAACCCACAAAAAGGAGGGAAATAATAATAAATAAACACACAAATTGTGTGCCTCGGTTGACGCGATTTGAACGTGACGCCCGATTTATAAAGCAAATATTGTGGAATTAAATACACGTACTTTTCCTGGGATTTTCCCATGAGGGTACATACAATTAGAGATAAACCTCCGCCCAACCACTCAGATCGCTTTACCGTTTTAAAAATAAATCGCTTTTCATGGTATTTTGAATTCATTGAATGATTTAATTAATTTATATGCTAGCGATGCTGGACGTTGAGTAGCTAATAAAAAGCATCTACCCTGGCTATATAACCGGTATAAACCAGAAACTAGTTCAGAATAATATGACATGTAAAAAAACCTCTTATAAAAAAACTGCCTCGTTGGTCTAGTGGTTAGCGTATGCGCCCCTCATCGCGATGTCTCGGGTTCGATTCCCGGGTCAGGAAAAGTGTCTGAAATTGTCGTCAGGAAATTCTCAATAGCAGCATGGATTTGGAATTGGACCCGTTGGATGGCGATAGGCTTGCCTCCTATCCCATGGGACCTAAACATATCGGATGAAATGTGAGTGTTGCACATCTCGGCCTCACTTTCTGGTTTATATAGGCGTGAAGTTATGTCATCACTACATAGTATAAAACAAAGTCGCCTTTTCTGTCCCTATGTGCGCTTAAATCTTTAAAACTACGCAACGGATTTTGATGCGGTTTTTTCCAATAGATAGAGTGATTCAAGAGGAAGGTTTTTATGTATAATACATGCATAGAAAGGGGGAATTGTTTTACTCCAAATTTAACGCGTGCGGGCCACGGGCAGTAATGAATAAATCAAACTACTGGATCGATTTTAATCATTTTTTCAGTGAGTGACATAGGCTATATATTATATACCCGTGCGAATCCGGAGCGGGCCGCTGTGTTTTTATATACAACGTTCACAGTTTTTCTGTAGTGTATTTAGTATCAGCATTGTACCCGTGCGAAGCCGGGGCGGGTCGCTAGTTATGTTATAAAATACGTAGCGCAAAACGTGGAAATAATTTTAAAACAGCCACGTGCTGCTTATATGCTAAAATTGCCAGCATATTAATAAATAAGCAGCTTACTCAGCACGATAAAGACATAAAGTAGTGCTTATACCTATGTGTTCTTATAGTTCAAATGGTATAAAGGTGGAAGTAGAAATTCTTGACTTTCAGAGAAATTTTCTCTCTGTTTAATAATGTTGACTTTCTGACAAAAACATCCCGTTCTCGGCAGGCTTCAGAACCAAATGTTACATTCACAAGCAGTTATTTAATATTATTTATATTAATACTTAAATACAGCCAGAACTTTAAAATTCATACACTGAACAAAAAATATATTTATAGTCTGCACTAACTCCTCCAACTTAATTTCGCCCGAGGATTTAGCTACGTAATAACCAAGCATAAAACAACAAGAAGTTTGCATAACTTGAAGTTAGCTGCGCTTATTAAACGGCCAAACAAATAAAAACAACCAACACCGATTACTTGAATCAAAAAACAAGTTGCCAGCTAGCCTACGAACATTGTAACAATCAATTTTCATCGACGCATCGATAAATGATGGATGGAATGTTTACAGGCTCGGCTACAAAAGAAAACGTAAACACCGTCTCGCCAATACTTTGAAACATATTCTTTCACGTCAGCCAATCACAATGCATTCAATTTTTTATCCATCGATCTCACAACCTCTACGTGCTTTAATAAAACGATCTAATCATTGTGTGTCCAATTTGTTAGAAGCAGAAAATGAATAAGAATTTATAAGTGAGATATTTCATGTGCGAGACTCGTTTTACTGGGCCGTAGCAATCTTGGGGCATTGGCATTCAAATTGATGGTGAGGGTACGTTTCACCATTAGAGGGGACTTATTAATTCCCCTTTCGACAGGCCGACCGAGGAGGCAATAAATTCACCTCAACCAAAGGGATGACCAATTTCAGAACATTTACGAGCCACAAATTACGCGACCGTTGAAATATACTGAGCTCGGGACGGCAAAGAACGACCTGCCCGAGAAGAAAAAGCCCAAATGTTAATTTAATGTTGAGAGCTACAGAAAATTGCTCCAATCCTCGAGATGAGAGAAATATTGGGCCCTGCCCGCGAAAAGGTTCAAATACTAATTTTATGCAGGGCAAATGAGGCGAGGGCAGGGCGTTGAATCGATATTCATTTGGCTAAGCGTACCGTTAATTTTTCCTGGCGAACGATATCATGAATATTACGTATCTACTTAGTTTTATAAGCGGCCTTTCATTATTACAGAATTTATACTTTGTTCGCCGCAAAGTGTATATTACCTACTTTACTGTACAATGTTATTAACTAAGTATGTATTCTATAGATATGAATTGAGTATTATTGGTATCATTTGTTAAATTAATACGCACATTAAAGGGCTTGTAACAGTTACGTAAATTGATGTGTAACGAGTTTCAATGGATTAATTATCTCAGAAGATAACAAGCTGTGAACAAGGCACATCTATTGCCATACCAAAACGGAACATAGTTGTTATTGCGATCATGTTAGAGATTAAAGGAATCTATCTTAAACTGTTTTGATGATACTTTAATTTGTTTTTATGTACTTATACTATATTCTTTTTACTCTTCCTTTCTTAAAAAGAGTTTTTTTACTCATACATCTTTTTACCAAGAGCGAGATATATATTGATTTAAACTGGTATATTGATTTAAATCAAAATATTATATGTAATATCAGTCAATTTCTGAACACGAATGTACAACTTAAAAGTCGACAATCTTTTTTTAAGATTTCAGGCTTTGGCACACACACATATAAGGTGTCTTCAATCTTATATACGTATGACATCATATTATATCTCTGTATAAACTATATACGTACAAAACATCGTCTATTTCTGCTCCAGCACTGTTTTATTGGCATCTCCTTGTGCGCAAGTTTATGCGATCTCATGCAATAAAGTGATAAAACAGTTAGGTAGCGAGCCGAACTCGCAAGGCTCAGATATATCGACGGTAACAAATAAAACAGCCATTAAAACATCTAACTTAGCGAATGTTTTGTTTTCTTTTTTTCGACATAACTCTTGCTAGTTTTGCATTATGATATGGCAATAATATTTCTCGTCATATAAACGCTGAAAGAATACAGTTGCTAGGATTCTTTTATAAGTATTTTAGGGAATTTACTTTGCCTGCGTGAAAATGGCAAACAGGCTGTATATATATAAGGTACACAACTTTTTAGATTTAAAGTTACTTAATAATGTTGGGAACAGTTAAATATTGTACCTAGAATATAACATTTAACACGGTGCTTCTTATAGACGAAATACTGCGCCGTAAAATAATACCTAAGTCTATTAATGAAGGGAAAAAAATTCCAAATAAACTTGTTTATCGTACTTCTTTCGCTAATATTAAGTATCAGTAATATGTATATTATTCCGGCAGCATTTAAATGCTAGTATTATTTAATGTTATGACCAAACTTAATTAAATAAGATAGTCCGCTACACACAAAACTCTTAAACCACATAACAATCTACCCAATACACTACCTAGCCGTAACATATTTAATCGACAATCAGACGGATTATGTCAACCACGGACGGGTCGGACAGAATTTCCAACCCCTAATTTGAAGTATGCTGGAGATATTTAGGCCAAATACATATCTGCCAGTATTAACCTATATTTTACAGTTCTAGAATTACTTAGCTATTCTTTTTTTAAATCGTTATTTACATACAAAGCAAGCATACCGTGAATTATGGCTATAAACGTACCTACTTTGTCAGGCAATGTGACGATCTTTAAAGAAAAGTCTTATTTACGAGTAGCTTCGCTTAGTAGCTGCATTTCTAAAGGCCTGGTATACCCATTAAAATGTAAGTGAGTGGTTTTAGTTGACATTTAAGATTGTGTAATTGTAGAATTTATCCAAACTTTTTTGTAGAAGAGAGCTTGTTTGACAGTCTGTCACGACAATAAACCACTGACCTAATAATGTAGATAATTAATATACTATAACATAATAACAGCTATTGTAATCTTTCAGCATCGCACGCAGGGAAAGCCAGGAGAAGAACCAAATAATTCAATAAATATAAATGTATGTAAATCCTGTCACACAATCTCGATCGTAAAAATATTCCTAAAATATCATAATAAAGATAAACTTATTCGTAAAAACAAAAGAACCCGATATTTCAAGACGGAAATTTGTAAAAACAAAACCGGTGTTTCGTTAACAATCCTCCAAAGTAGCAATATCTAATATACCTACTACATTGAAGCTTAACGGGACCTATTTCTGTTTCACTGATTTTACCTATCAGAATCTTGTAACAATGATAGAGATTTAAGTACCTATATACCACATGAATGTGTGTGTGGTGCTGAACAATGACGCACCAACGTTTGTAATGATAATGATTTGTAGTTGTATAATTAAGGCTTATATGCAAACGATACTTTTCACGCGCTGTTGTCGCGCTCGCGAGTATGCAGAAAATCACTCTGGAATCGTAATGATGATAAACTTCATGAACTGAACCTCATATTTCTTGCAATTCATATTTCATCATAAGCATTAGTATCACTAATGTAATATATATAACTAGATGCCCTGCGCGGTTCCACCCGCGTCAAACGTTATTCTGGCCGGTGCCCGCAAGTTAAAAATATTAACAACGCTATCTATTGAATTATTGCGAAAAATCCTAAATTTGCTCTCTTGGCAATAAAATTTTGAATGACTCCGGTACAGAAATTAATTTATTTTTATCAATTACTATACGAAATTTCATGCTTGTAACTTCAAAAATGACCGACTTCCATACAAACTTCCGTCCTGTTAGAGGCCGAATTTCCTTCTTAGTGCGCGCCTACGTCAAAGAAGGAAGCTTTGTACAAAATTTCAAGTTTCTAGGCCCAGTGGTTTAGGCTCTGCGTTGATGAATCAGTCAGTCGGGCGTACAATTATATAAGTATAGATTAAAAGTACAGTCCGTTAATACACTGGCTGTCCTGAAAGTACATGTATAGTATAAACGTTGTGTACTTACATGATCTAGTTCACATCTAGTTCGATATTTTGTCACAATAGTATCATATATAATTCAATTATGGAAAAATACTTCGCTACTTTTATTATTGGCCATTTTGTTATTATTCTATAAGGGACGAGACGTGGCTCTTCAAAGTCACAGCCCACGCTTTGCGTCACTAATAACCTGAGTCCCATGAGACCCGCGTAGACGATGCGTAAAAATACGCTATGTGAATATACTCTTATTAGGGACTCCAAAATTATAAGGAATAAATTATAATTATTACGGTTTTATTCATAACTATTATTGTTATGGAATGAGGGTCAGTTCAAACTATGCGCAGGGTACTAGCGAATGTTATCTTGAAAAACAGTTTTCTGTTTATTTGGGATGCTGGGTATCGGCGTAATAATAATGACAGCTTATTGCGGGCTGGCTCGAAGAAGAAATTCAGAAGACTTACATAAGATAAATAGAGAAATCTCTGTACACATTTTCTACGTACATTTCCTGATAGAGCACTACCGTTACATCTCACTAACTCATAATATAAAAAGTGAAAGAAGGGTATTCAAAGGAACTATGGAAAGAACACTGAAATACAATCGAATATATTCGCAATCGAAATTGCCGTGCCAAATTAATGTCACATACTAAAATTAAAAGTACAAAGTTATTGTGATTGTTGGTTTTAACGGAAAAAAATTAAATACCCAATAGCCAATATACGAATGTAGTTTTAATTTTTTTTTAACAAAACGGATCTTCTGAGAAAATCTTTTGTGCGGCTGTTAAACGTTATACCAAAAACGGGGGTTGACGGGACCATCAAAAATAATGTGTGCCGTGAAAGTAACGGCTCATTGTTTCATTATGCTGCGGTATGCGACTTTAAACTGCAAATTGGAGGAAAGGGGAAGAAAGAGATGGCTTGTTAGCTTGTCACGAAAATGTTTTTGACTTACATTCGCATGAAAGGCGACAGAACAGTGCTCTGGTTGTTAGAGTATAGAAATCATTTTTTTAAAATGATTGTTACAAAATGGTGATGTTTCACGGAACTGTATAGAGTTTTAAAAATAATATATAGGGATCCAGTTTAGCACTTGTTGCAGAATGTAACGTTTGATCGTGTTTATTCATATCCAAATAACCGTATTGGAGAGGCGGCCACTATTTGATTTAGAATTTTCAAATATATTTTTGTGTGAAGGCATTTCAGTACGTTTTATTGAGCCATCACCGATTTTACGTGATGATTTTTAATAATTATCTTTATTCTAATAATAACGTCAATCACAAAAACATTTTTGAGGTTATTAATGATTAATCATGAATTGCTTTTTTAGCGATAAGACTGCCCATTGTACAATCTAAAACATGTGCTTTATGTGACTGACTTTCAAATTTATGTACAATGAAGAGTTATCCATCTATCACGATTAATGTTGTAAATTTTCTGATGAGCACGTTCAACGTGCTTATTACATACATTCAGTCCGATTTCATCTCAAGAATTGGTTTGTTGTGTAGCTGTTAAAAAAATCCGAAGCCATTGTCACCCTAAACTTGCTTAACCAATACCAAAAACAACAAACATCCACAACAATGCTACAACAATCAAACTGCTCGTCCATTTCCGAGGATTTCCAATAAGATTATGAGCGCTATTAAATCATAATAGGATCATACAGTCTTGCTCGTTCCGCGCAGGGCTATTTCCACATAAAACCGTCGAGGAAGCCAGTCCGGCCCCGCAATATCTCTGCCATGGCTGCCCGCATTCGAAAATTGGATTTAATTAGCTCGCAGTATAAAACAGAGTGCCTCCGGCGCGCGTGTGTTAAACGGCTCCCTCCACGCCTCTGCGGGGTCTAATCCAACTCTATTATACGTACATATATTAGGCGTTGTGTCTGTCTTTCTATTCAGCTTTTGTTTGGGTTGGGGATAGAATTATAGCTAAGTTCAAGAGTAATGCTCTCGACGATGATAATTTTATTTGATGCTACGTCAAACATAGTATTATTCTATGATAATGTTGGTAATTAATTTTTAGAAAATACACATGTCTCACGGCTAGGCGCAGGCCTATTCTTATGATAGGAAATGTTAAGCAATCATTTTTAATTATATGTGTGTTGTACTAAATGTGCTGTACTAATACTATCAAGCCTTACAAGATTGTTCTCTAACTATAAATCAGCCTGTATAGAAAAAAAATACCATGATCATTATACATATATACAACTTTTTAATGATTAGTAGAATTTTCTATTGAAAACTTATTTTAAAATCTAGCAATTACAATTAAAAGTATTATATTAACAGAACAATAAAATTCAGAATAAAAACATCTAAAACAAAGCACTGTTGTCTTCAAAGCATCCGTTTTAGTTCCAACTAACTCTATACACAAAGAAACGGACAATATTTATAACATCTTCATTGTTATTTAACACATTAGCTTTTGTATTGTTATTTATATCGAAGGTCGGAAACGGAAGCATGGCTCACACTGATTGCCCCCTGTAAATGAGGCTGGATGTGCCACTACATAACTTTGTGAAGACATTTTGTGGTGGGACGTAATATAAAGGGCTGTCCCATGAGCTGTGGAGCAACAAGGAAGATGTGGAATTTTACTATAGAGATATTAAGGACCAGTTTTTGAGGTTCCGTATATTTGACACATAAATTTAACCTGACTGAATTTTAAATATTAAAATTTTGACATTGCAAAAGGGCTAATCGACTTCTCGCAACATGAGGGCAGGTTTTTACTTCACCCAGCGAATAAGCATTGCCATTCAACGTAACAATGCTGCCAACCTATTGGCCACGGTATGCGCTGTGGACAGCGATGCGAAGGAATTTTATGACGCATAATGTAATTATTTTATTTATCAATTGTATGTGTGTATGTTATATAGTTTATTATTAGTCATTTAAAAGTGTCTCAAGTAACACTTGAAAAAAGAGCACGGTTGTCACTTTTATTTAAGTGTGTTATATGCTTATCCTGCCAATAAGGTTTATCTAACACCTGTGAAATTAAGGCTGAATGTTGTTGGGGGAAGCTCGTATCGAAGTGAAAGCTACCGAACCGATAAAACTTCTAGTAAAAAATGTTTACCGCGTATGGCCATTGGTAGGTCTGTAGGTCGATGAGAAGTGCTCGACGAGACTACGACAAGCCGTGTCGACGGTCTCAATTATCATTTCAATATCGATTACAGTTTTTACGCGTAGTCTGAGACGAGAAAATCTGACAACATGATGTAACGCTGTGCCGAAGTCTGTGTTTCGGCATGAGTAGATCGCAAACAAGAATGCAAGGCTTGTCACTCTTGACATTTAGTCTACAATTTGGGTATCTTCAAAGCAAGAGTAAATAGCTATCTGATTCATAGGTAAGCGTGCTCCATCGTTGGCCGCATCCTCATTTTTTACCCACATGTGTGATTGTGATTCAACGCAATCCTATCCACCATAAAAAAATATTATAAAAAAGATTATTTAATTCGGTTATTAGAAAAGTATGACTAGAAAACTTTATTTTTTATGCATAAAAAAAATCCACTTCTAGAAGGGCAAACATTATTTTTGTTTATTAATTTCAAGCATGCATGCTATGTATTGTCCAGTTTAGTGGACCAAACAATAAAAAAATATAAAAAAAGCCTATCGCCATCCACCGGGCACTTTTCCAACTCCATGCTGCTATTCACAAATAACTAAACTTTGCCCGAACTGAATCGAAGCCGAGACCCTGCAGTTAGAACCCTACATACGCTAACCACTAGACCATCGCAGCAGTTTTTTATTCTTAAAAATATTTATATATCTTCAGCATTTATTTACCTTAACAAAGCACAGTACCTGCTCCGGTATTCATTGTGTGCTTCGGCAATCGTCGTTTATCTACGATCACCCTTGTCATTAATTGTCGGTCTGGGTTATAGGAAGGGTCCGTGTTCCGAATGAGCTCGTATACTGCGTGATAAGATATTTGTAACACCGTAACGTATAGGAAAGCAACAGATATTTCAGATTGCTAAATGTTCTAACTTTATTTGTTTCTAAGTTTATTTGTGTTAGAACATGATATACCAAGTTATTTATACCTTTAAAAAAATAGACAAATTTCGTATATTGAGTAGGTATTCCTATTTGTACCTAACCTAATTGTAAAATTGGCAGGTGCTGGTACTTATAGCACAGGATTACCTTTTTTAAGTACCAGCAGAAAATTATATTTTGATTTACTGAACTATGTACCTACTGTATTTTTTTTGTGTGCCAAATGAAGATTTATTATTATTATTATATGTCCTAGGGAATATTTGCAAAATAACATTAATATGAATTTTATGTTATAAGTAGATACCTTTTGTAGGATTGTGTTTTATATTTAATTAAATATAATAATATGAAAGATCCTTTAAACTGTCTTTATATTATTTGAACCTGACTTCATACGAAGGGTTATTATTAATCATATAAAGAAAGACGTTTAAACTGCAATAATTGAATAATGTACCATACAGACCAATTATAGTTTTTGTATTAGTCAGTATATTCTTCCAATAAACTCAAGTTTTGCAACTAACATCTACAAAATAATCACTAAAACCTATGTTACTTCTGCCCTGCTTTTAAAGAGATGTAGACAAATTGCTTTACATAAAATTCCTGACAGAGACTGGCGCAGTTCTTGCGACTTCAGAACTCAAGACGCTAAACAAATGCGCGACGTAAAATTCACAGAAGTAAAGCATCTCGTTAGTACATTATTATCTTCGTTCAAAGAACAGTTATTATTTAGAAAATACTTGCTTTTATAGATGTTTGCAGCGACCTAGATGTTACATCTTCTACTTGAAAAGCAACTAGAATGATAACTCAAAGATAAGCATGCAAAACTTTTCGTTGTATGAATTTAAAATGTAAGTGCAGTCAAGGAAACTTTTAAATAAGTAATCAGTGTGCTAAGTCGCAAGATTCTTTGAATTTGGCAACATTTTTGGAGCAAGATTTCCATCTTGGGAGCTTTCTCGCGTTTTACAGAATTTACCATACGATAATAGTTTTACAGAACAATTCCAAAACCTCTTATTTAAAAAAAAAACGACGCCCGCACGTTGAATAACTCCTGTGTCACGGAGGTGTTCACAAACATACATTTCACACACACAGAGCACAGCCAGTAAAGGAACTAGCCAAATGTAAGTAGTCTTAACATTTCATGATGCTACTTTTAAAGAAATTATGCATACACCACGATGCAGTTATAAAACACGTCAAAAAGTCAATTACCGATATTATACTTATAATAATATCTGCATAAAACGAACTTTGCATGTATGTGTGACTGAGCTTCCTACTGTGTGCAACACATATAAAAAAATAAACCCATTTATAGCTCGAGTGGATAGCAATCCAATATGACCGAGAGGATGTCAGGTTAGATTGCCTGTCCCATACATAAATTAGGACTAGTTATCGTAGAAGGCTTTAAAACACAAACAGAAGTATGAAACTAGTTGTCCAACGACAAAATACTAAATCATGTACTGTTTATTGCAAGTTACGTTAATATTTTATCGTCTCTTATTTACAATCCCTCTATCAACTCTAGACAAAAAAATTGATTCTGTATTTTCTACGTCAGCACAAACACTCCCAGTAGACACCTGTTTTAGATTAGTACATTAATCCCCATCGTGCCTGCTTTTAAATTAGTAGCAGCTCTATTTTTCCAAGCTCAACGATCCGGGAATATTAACTCCGAAGAAAGCCTACTCTAGTAAACACGGCCACGTGGTTCTCGTGTTATATGGCACTGCGCAAATGTAGACTAGACACGTTTTATTACCAACATGATTACAGGAAACTGTTAGTTGTCACACCATCACAAGAAACCATAGCTTTTAGTGCTGCCACGCGTCCCGTACTTTTAGGGAAATTTGTAATTTGGCAAGTCAAAATAAAATTTGACTCAGCCATCGACACGACGAAGAAGAAGAAGAGAGGGAAATTTGTTAATGGTCGTTGCGTCTTATACGACTTTTTCAGTTATCTACATCAAACACTTTTTGATCGATGCAAGAAAATATATTGACATCTACAGTCGGAGGGAAAAGATGATTTTAAATTGATTAGTGACCTACAAAAACAAAAATATTCACTGGCAACTTGTATCTCATACAAGACCCGTTTGCGCAGCGCCTAAATACACATTTACAGAATTACTCGCAGTCCCTGTAAAAACTACGCTAGTTCGCATATCGCTCGCGAGATACGATTATCTCTTTTGTACGTTATATTTCCCAGGTGTGTGAATGCAGCCGGTGGAAAATTAAAAAGCAAGCAACACGGAAAGCAAGCTTTTCGGAAATACCCGCCGTGTTTGCGTAGATTCGTGTGTCTAACAGTGAATTCTTTTACAGAACACACGAGTTATAGTTTTTGCGATAACATTTACGATCAGTTAAATGTGCAGTGTAAAATGGCTGTATTTGTTTTGTCGTTTCTTTGTGTGACTTCGTGTTATGTGGTGTGAAATTGTATTACAATTTTTGCAGAAATTTTGCCTGAAAAATTTAAAATGCTAAAGCTATATGAGTTTCGTCTAATTTATAAACTAAGGGAGGTATATTATTTTTATCAAGAGTTACCAAGTTATACTAATGAATCTTTTGAGCTAAGCGAATCTGTGAGAATTGAAGCTTAGAATTATAATTCCAAGATCGATCTTATTTATGTTGTGCCTCCAATTTTAAGGCCTAATCTCAACGCCAAAAAGACAGTATGTACCACAAAAGTTACGATATCAATTACTTCACGAAAGCACAACTATCTTCTTCAATAAAACGTCTCTTAGCTTTAGCAAAGTAGCTATTAACATTGATGTATCAACAAGTAATTAATCAACAGCTGATTCTATTTGCATGCCATTATACATTGAGTAAACATTAAGTCAAATGAAGGAGATGATGTATACATATTTTATCATATCACGTATGCCACCCTGTATGTTTGACATGTATGTATTATGCAGAGACAATTATCACACGCGAAAGTCAACTCTATCACGTATTCATAAGGTCATTATTAACGTGTCTTTAAGGGATTGCATAATGAATGGATAAAATTAATTTTACGTGGCAAATTGAAGCATCAGTGTTGATAAATGAATGAAAAGCCTTAATAAGATATTACAGGGGGAAAACCGATAACTTCATATTTATTTCACTAATAATATAACGCGATAATAACTGTATTTTACTTTTAATCTGACTATTTCTGGTGATATTTTGTGTTACAGTCAATAAACTACATTCCGTCTAAATAATGAAAAATAAATAAAGGTATAATATAATGGCGATAATGAAGAAAATTATCAAATGTAGAAGAATGTAAATTGTACTAAATCCTACTAAAACGCAAGCTACCATCGTTTAGCATAGACAATACCAGACTATTGGAAAATGCATGGCTTCCAAATTTGAAAACTTTTAAGAACGGTACGGTTGGGAAGCTTCGACTAGCTTCAACTTTTACAATGCTACCTGAAAATACCAGTCTTTGGGAGCTTAGAGACGGTATAAATAACTAGAAACATAGGTACAATTTTTAATACAACCTTTTTGTTTGAAACTTGAGTCTGATTCTCATGAAACTTTGTTAATTGTATAGTGTAATAATATTGGCTACAGTATTCCGTAACACATAACGTAACATAACATTACGCCTATATTACCCAGAAGGGTGTGGCAGAGGTTTACAACACACACATTGCACCTGTTATGTTTAGATTCCATGGGATAGAGGGTGAGCTTATCGCCGTTCACCGGGCACAATTGCAACTCCTTACTGCTATTGTGAATTACCTGATGGAAAGTTCACAAATTACATTTGCCCGACCCGGGCATCGAACCCGATGATTAAATATATGCAATATAAACGTATTTGATAAACCTATAAAGAAAAAAAATGTTAGTTTCCTAAAAATATTGGTAAAGTTTTATAAATAAACAAGGACGGCAAAAGTCCGTAAATCACCTACAATTACCGTATAACAAGTTGAAAAGCCAATGTTTTATTTACATCTGGACGAAAAAGTCCAAATTGTGTATAACTTCTCTATTACTAATTACAGTATAGTGGGGCTGCCAAAACTTTCCACACTTGTCATTCCATCGAACATTCAGATCACGACTTGGAAACAATCAAGACGTTCACGGGATACAGATTGGATTAGCAGTGACTTTACTTCGAAAAACACATCATTCCACTCCTCTATTTCCGAGACTGTTTACTTTTATTGTGTAGTTTTCCCGTAAACAAAAATCTTGATAGAAAATATTCGCAAAGTTGAAACTTTCCTCTTTTATCTCTCCCCATCACAAGTAATGCCTACAACCCCGCTTGACTCTTTCAAATCAACAAAAGATAAACAGCTTTTGTTCTTCATCCTTTTATTACTAGATTGGCGCTTGAGGAGCTCTCGGCTTTATTTCAAAATCGTTCTCTACAAGGTAATATCAATCACTCGCCGATGTTGATTAAGGAAGGGAAGCCCTTTAATCTCAAACCTCGAAAACAATCTCATAACTTTCCGATACTTGACCTTATAAAAAGAAAACCAAACCATAGGAAGGGTTTGCATATTTACATAAAAAATACTACTCACCTTATAGTACGGTTCCTCGTAGCGAGTACCCTTTAGAAAGTCATAGAATATGCAAAGAGGCAGAACCATTATGGCCGGCTCTTTGCACAAAGTGGCGGCCGCAGCGAAGGTGAGTGTCCCCGCCAACGTCAACCACTGCAACAGTTCACCTGTATCCTCACTCACACCACCACTAAACTGACACTTAGGTCTCACTGAGCCCGGATTAACCTCACACGCATCCAACATCTTCATAGGCCCCGCTCTGCTCGCCTTCAACAGTTTACGAAAGTTCATCATAATGTGCTGCACTAAACCGTGGCAACTCAGTCTGAAGGGTTGTTCACTACTCGTTAATTGTCGTTGAACTACATTGTCTTTTTGTACGTGTCGACATTGTTTTCTATATCGTTCTTCACGCAATCGTATATGTTCACTATACAAAAGGAAACTCAGTAGAAACAAGTTGCATGCAGCTAGATCTGCTCGTCCCACGACCCCTGCTACAGCTTCTGTGTGTATCGGATGAGAAGCAAATGCAAGCCCGGTGACAACACTACCCACTCGTATACAATACGGAGGCAAGAGGCGGCGGGCTGTGGTCACTACGAGGGCAGTAGCTGTACAATGGAATATAACGTTTAGGAGATGGTAGCTCCACGGCTTAAATCCACTGAAAGCGTAGTTGAATCGATACGTAGCGACGCACAGCGGCCTGTAGGATCCGTGAGAGCCGGGGTCGGTGAGCGGCGTCCCCCAGAAATCGTTCTCGAATAATGCCTTTATAGGTGTGTGCCCGATGACATCCGGGTTGGAGAGAATCGCCCGCCTGCGAAATAAAATAAATGCTTTAATACGACAACAAATGCGGTATTCAGAAAATTTCGATGAAAACGTTCGTCGTGTATTCATCAAAATGGTAATGAAAGGATGCTTTGATATTCAAAAATGTAGATGCCAAACAAGTTTAATATGCAAAAAATTGTGGCCAATAAACGACAAACCCGGCCTGTGTGCTCAATAACACGAGTAATTAAAAGTATAAAGGTAATGTTGTTACGAACATTGTCAAAGGAAAAATGGAATGGTTATTATTTTCTACTTAGGCATACAATATGATATAGGATCAAACAAAAACGGTATTTTTATATAACAGGTAACACGGAACGAATTGGTCAAGTTAATAATACAATGTTTGTTTATTCTTAGAAGAACTTCAGCCACTGTATAGTGGTAATTTGTATAAACTGAGGAGTAATTTCAACTTTTGATTACAGTGCTTCCCTTAGCTTTCTGAAACTTCAAGTTTGAAATTCAATATTTCATTATTTTACGCGGCGTTGTCAGAACCACAATTTACAGAGATGTTTATCAACTTTTTCTAACGAAATAAGAAAATGGCGGCAACGGAAAATACAAAACTAATTTCAAAAGTAATTTTGTTATTTCTTTAATTTTGTTTGACCTAGTAAAAAGAGGTATTATGCAATAAGAAACTCACGTGATCAAAAAACCAAGAAATTACTTAAAACTTCACACCAATGTTTAATATTTTTTTAAGGTGTTCAAAAACCATAGTAAATACATGAAGTCATATGGATCTCAAATCCATATGACTTTATGTATTTAGCCATGTACCTAATTTCTTGTACATATTATACACTATACCTTATGACAAATACCCGTGCCTGGCAGTAATAAATGGTATCTATTATCTATTTGTCGATAGATATCAATAAACGTCACGTCGCTAACTACGTAACCGCAATGAAGAACTATGGTATCATGTATGTATCGATAATTTGAATACAAACCTAATCTGAAAATAGGCATCAAGAAGCAATTTTAAATCAAATTGAGTTCTGCAATAATATGCGGTCGCTGTGCTAATTTGTTTGCATACAAAATTATCATGCTTAATAAATTTTAAATCCTATTGTTTACGAGTAAAGCCTTAGAAAAACCCTAAGACTTTCACCATTAAATGTAAAGAAAAATAAACAAATACGGCCTAGTTCTAGCGAATAGAGCCTACAAACAAACAATCTCTTCAGCATTATTATATTAGTACCTACACTTAGTTTAAATAAAATAGAGAGGAACCTCCACTCACGTATCGTGAGTGAACCAATCTATAATTAGGTGAGGAACTTGATATAGACCAGAGACTTCTTTTCTGTGATTAACCCAGTTCGAAAGTTCGACTTAGCTTGGTCATGCTGGCCGGAAAAAGAAACTTTTCTACAGAAAGGGCTGTAGTTGTTCGACAAACAGACCTATCTACTATTAGTTACGTAAAAACTTTTAAGCCATTAAGAGGTCAAAAGTCATTTAAGTACTAACTTATTTTTTTTTTCACAGAAGTATTGTTATATATACAACATAAACTAGGAAATTTTAACACAATAACATAACATAAAATCACGCCAGAAGTGTGACTGAGGTATATAACACCCAAATTTCACCTGTTATATTTAAATCCCATGTAATAGTGGGTGAGCCATCGCCATCCAAACTCCATGCACAATACAAATATTTTATATGGAGAATTTTTCTGACAACAAATCCATATAACACTTCTGCGCGATCCGGGAATCAACCCTGACACTTCGATAACGAATTACACTTATTTACAAAATTATCAACGCATAACAAAGCAATTTTCAAGCTTTCCGTTCAATGTAAGCAGTAGGTTTTTGCCGTCCGTTGAATCCGGTGACGTATATTTTTCATCAGCTTTGATTAAAAAACTTTGGCAGCGTAACTTTCGCCGAGTACTGCTTTACCTTTTTAATGAAATATAAAAGATCAATACCAAACATATTTTTCGTAGCTGTGTCAATCTCTGGCGTTTTTTGCGTAATATTTGCCAAGAAATATTGCGTACATTTTTCAAACAAGTTGCGTAATTTCTCTTTTATGTAAATAGAAATGGATATTATATTTTATTTTGTTAATGTTTTCACCTACTTTATTACTTGAGTTTTCACTGCTATGATTGAAATATAAAGACTTTATGTCTTGGATCTATAGTACCTAATATGTAAGATCCAGTC
This sequence comes from Hypena proboscidalis, assembly GCA_905147285.1. Classification (NCBI taxonomy): domain Eukaryota; kingdom Metazoa; phylum Arthropoda; class Insecta; order Lepidoptera; family Erebidae; genus Hypena; species Hypena proboscidalis. Next base: position 10,043,174 of record LR990132.1, read on the forward strand.
ATATAATGTCTCATCACGTACGAGTATACTTAAGGGACATAACTTGCATGATATTAACCTATCTGTGAGCACAGGCAAATCAAAGCAAAAAAAATACTGCTATCAATACTAAAGTGTGCTAATAACACTTAATAAAAACCACGAGATGCGATAACGTAAAATTTTAACTCCATCCAAAACGCCTGATATAAAATTGTTAGTCGACGACGGTATACAATTAATACTGCTTAGTATTAAAGTTAAACAGCCCTGTCTGTTTGGTTTGAATAAAGCTTGTTCTTAAGGTAAGAACAACAAATTAGCTGTCTCCAATCTGTAAGTATTAATAATGTACACGAAGTAAACGCAATAAGGATTGCGAACTTTTGTTTACACTACACATCAAAATTTAATCCCGAAGAACAAATACAAACACCAGTCCCTAAATGCTTAATTTAAATAAAATATTACCTTCTTACCTAAGGGGGTAGTCGCTCATCGCAGCGAGCCCTTCGATGTTTTCCCGAACGATTGGCCCCGTGCCCTCGACCGTTCCTTCCAAGGGCCGTCCAATACCGCCTAAATAATGGACATGTTTTAACATACCGATCTCTCCTTCAAATTGATTTTGTGAACCCTATTTTGACGTTTTCCGGTCGACGTATGAAGCGATTGCCGGTCGAACGGCTCACTGAGTAAGTCTTCTGACCTCTGCCACAATTTCAAGCACCTGGTCTCAATTTACCCTCCAGTATCTTAATTTGTGTCTTTCCTGACATGCGATACCAGAACGGCAAAGGAAATGATTAACGAAGTAAATGTCGGAAACCCTATCGGATGGCTCTGGCAACCGGTGATATTTAGCACATTTACTGTGCAGAGGAAATTAAAAAGTTAGCGATCTCTTTACCTAAACGTTTGGGGACGATTTTTATATCCGTTACGTAATATAGGTAGGGAGCGACCGGGTGTCGGGTGTATGAGGAGTTTAATTATAAGTGAGAGAGAAAAGGATTTATTGAGCGACGAGAGGGGACGGCGACCGCCAACAGCTCCCACACGTGTCTACTCATCTTTTATCTATTGATCCTCCATACATTTTATTCCTTCATTTTAGATTTGGAAGGAAAGCCAGTAAAATAGCCGATTGAATAATATATTTTTATGGGACCAAAACCGTGCTTACTATGCGAAGAAGGAAAAATCATCTCTAACATTCAGCTATTGTATTGCAAATTGTGAGTAAGACGCCTTTTTCTTCACTTATTTACATAAAAACTTCTGTGAGTATTTTGTTCGTAAATGACTTTCGCTTTGCACTTCCCCATTTATGGATTCAGACCAGCAAAATATAGTAATTCAAATTGCGCCCGAGGGAAATATGAATTTAGAATTTTTAGTTTTATTGTTTTATATCACTTTCAACAACTGCAATACAAATAAACAATATTATTTATGATCAGATTATAGTAAAAACTGACAAAGGCTCTGATTTGTGTACCCCTCTTATTATACACTAGTTATTTATTTACCTCAACATCATGGAGATAATGACTATTAATAAAAATATATTAATACATAATAATACATAGACAATATAAAAATTATATTGACTTCATATATTATTGACCACCAAGAAACTGTATATTGTTGTAATGTTGATGGTTTCAAAGAAAATTCATAGCGAGAACTATTTGTTTACCCGTTTTTCTGCAAGTCACACAAAGGAAGGTCGGACATTCTTACGTGATACGATGACCAGTCTACATTACATACTTTTTGTACGCTTACGTTCACTTACACATTTAAATCGGGAACCACCGCGCCTAGTAATAAAAAAAATCAGAAATATTGAATACCTAAGTAGGCTTCTGCTACGGGCTTTTTTATTTTATGACGCTAGGATTTCGTGATAGGCTGCCTAGTTTCGTATCAGCACGGAAATAATATCAATTTATTGCATAAAAAGGTTTGTTTTGTTTATATAAAGCTTTCGTCTACAGTGAATAAATGTTTAATGCAGTTTTGATGTCTTTATCGGTAGAACTTTACGGGTTAGTTTAAGTTTATCTTTTCTCAATAAATTCAAATACGCTAGCGGCAAATACGTGGTTTTTATCTCGGTTGGTTATAAATATACTAACAATGAGTGTTAAGAATATTGCAAGAAGGAAATTTTTATATTAAACGTAAAAAGCTTTTAGAGATTTTTGGTCTTTTATTTAAAATTTGAGTTACATTATAACACACAATATGTTTATGATACCGTCAGAGAGTGGGAAGTACACAATGCGTAAGTGAGATACGTATATCAACGTTTTCACGCTACACGAATATTTACTCACCATCCATATAATTACACGGGCCGCTTACAGTGCGACACACGAATACATTCATGGTGAGAAAGCCCTGTTTTATGTCCTTGAATTTTTGGGCTTTCGACACACGTAAAAACGTGCATTTGTGTTTGGCTATATTTTTTCTAGTATATAAAATCAAATTCGTTTGTCGTATGTCTATCTACGTTCGCCCGTAAAACAAGCCTGGAATAGCAAAATATGTAATCCCTTACATTTTATATCGGAACCGATCCTATAACAATATTGGCCAATATTGGTTTTCATAACCATATCGATAAAAACGACTCTCGTCCCTAGAAGAATCGAAACTAAGATTGAGATAAAGTTCGGAATAGTGGAGAAGTTTTTGTCGGGCAAGTTGCGGGCAGCTGCGCCGCGGACTCGTCACGTAAGCCCTCAATTACGAAACACTGAACAAGTCCTCGGCTCTGGCCCAGAACAAAGTTCATCGATTCTATCACGATTATCGGTTTCCAACATCCACGCACCAAATTAGCGATGGCCAAGAAATGTTAATCCCAACTTTAGGGGCGTTATTTACTGCTAATGCGAGTTACATGTCACGGATACGCATGTGGATAGTTCGCAAACTTTTATTGAATGATTCTCACAGCGCAACTCAAAGTCCGTTCCAAGGGAATTCAGTTGAAAACGAATTCATGCGATAATTTACAAGTCTGATTGAGAGACTAAAAATTTGATGAACTTCTGAGCACACAAATTTTGTTTCAAGCCTTTTCGTTCAAATAAGGACGAAATTATAAAGTATAAATCAAACACAATAATGTGACCGCCTTTATACCCCTCGGGGACAATGGGATCAAAGGGAAGACTAAATTATTCAACATGGCCAAGTCTGGGTCTTCAGCAAATAGCGGGTTACCTTTTTACAGCTTCTTCGATTCCTTTGGGTACCTACCTTATTTGGGTGTTAATTGGTGACTTCTCTCAAGAGGCCGTGACCCAAGACCCTTTTGGTGTATCAAACGACTGGCTGACTAACGACTGACTGACTGACTGACTGACGGTGACTGACGAAAAATAATCCCCAGATAATAATCGTGGTTCTTGCCAAATTATAATAATCTTCAATTCTTATCCAAAAATATAAACTCATTTTGGAGTGCAGTTATTGAAATAATTTTAATAAATACCTACATTCGTCTTTGGCACGTTGCTTACTAGCTGCGTTTTATAAGGTAAATTTAATTCACCTAATACATTATTTTATTTATGACTTGGTGCTTTTATTGCTTCGAATTAAAAAATACACTCAATCTACTTTTTAGAAGATAGCAGTATAGTTTATACTTGAAACTCCGCGTCCGTTTATTTAGCCTGATTGGATCGAACAGTTTATATATTTTTGGTCTCGGGGAAATTTTTGGTCAAATACAACGAAAATCCTTCGTTCTGTTCAGAATTTTAAACTTACACACTATTACATAGAACAGTAACGGAGCCAATATCTACATTCTTTTCTTGGCCAATAAGTGTTATTAAAGTATGAAGTTTGCATAACAGATAGTTTGCAAGCAGGAGTATCTATGTCGCCTCATTAGTCTGGCACCGTAGCCGGCTGACGACGGTTCATTTCCGACGTGACGCGGTTACTAAGCCAGAGAAATCAGATGGTTCCGGGTGGATGAGCCCCTTTAAATAAAAATTACATGGACTACTTCAAATATTTAAATATTTGACGGAACATCGCTTCTGTATGCCGTACTCACAGGATTGAAAAAAATCCTAATTCTGATCACACTTTTACCATTGAAAATTTTAAATTTGAATTTAAATTTTAAATACGTACTTTATATTGTATGTAATTTTATTTCATTTAGGTATTGGTGTTGAATTACTCTTTTGCCATGTGTACCTATAATACCTAGTCAAAGCTCTGAGAATTTAAGGTAGAATTATATTTAAATGACGATTTTAAGTGCTTTGTTCAGAAAAAAAAATACATATCATTTCATTTACCTTTATAATACAAAAACAATGTCACTAAAAGCGAAAAAACTCCTTATAGTTAAACAAAAGCAGACTCAGATAAAGGCAACGACGTTGTTAGTTAAATATTACCCTATACGACAGTAAATTCACTTGAGTGCATAACATAGCCTTACAAAAATAAAACTTGGCAAAAGGCACTCAATAACAAAAACCAAAGTGGCTAAATTCAAGGTTTACCACCAATTCAAGTAACATAGGAAGCTATTTTCCTGAATCAAAAATACGGGCACTTGGATTTCACCTGTCTATTGAAATCTGAGTCGGCCCTTTTTGTATAAAGAAAGCTTTGTGGAACGTAATTTGAAATAGCTTTTTATAAACTTCGTTGAAAGCTACTTTATAAATGTAAAAAGAAAAATATTACGTTAACTCATCAAGAATGTATACACTAAAACTGTTGTATTTACAGAATTGGGTTAATTCAAACTCATATAAACATCTTTTGGTACATCATTTGTGAAATTGAATGTGCTAAACAGCCGTATCCCTAGCCATAGTTTTAGTACCCATAACTCACTCGTCACCCCACACGTTTTTTTTACTTTGCTTGTTAAGATTTCTTTTGGAAAATTAACATGCTCAGCTTTATAATTTTAATTGAAAAAAAACGATTTACACTAAAATATATAAATAAAAAAATGATTTAATTTAATTTTAACGCTTTTTTTAAGAAAATTTAAAGTGATCGCGACCAATTTTATTTTGCAAATGATAAACTAAAAACATCTTGTATAGAGACAAAAAATATAGGTATTTGATATTATTTAAAAACTTACTCTACGTGAGAAAAGCGATACTCAACACATACACCATACACGCACATTTATTGGCAACCAAACACGCCAAATGGCAAAAACAAAACAAAAAATATTTTTATATATTCCACTAACTTTTATCCCTGCCTTCGCTCGGGTTAAGTCACAATAAGTACAATACTTTTGTCAAAAACATTTGCCCCTTTGCATCCCTTACAGGAAGAATTTGGAAACCCTTTCTTGGGCTCCTACTAACATTGCGTATAAGAAATTTGCCCTACTTTTCTGTAAGATGTATAGTTTTGCTCTTGACTTTTCGTGGCCATTTATCACTATTGACATTGTTTTTTCAATAAGATAAGGATGAGAAAGATGCATTATGGCGTGTTATTAATCCTGTTTCAGAAAAAATATTTTATGTTTTTTTACAAAGAATCAAAATCTATTGAGTAAAGAGTGACTGGACAATAGAGGTCAGATTAGCAGTTTAATTTAAAAACAGTATGACAACATCTTTCAATGTAAGCAATTGATCGTATCACACGGACAAAAAGACACTGAATAGAGCAAAAGTTTCTTCATAAGACTTCCCATTGTACCAGGTACGAAGCCCTAAAACGCTCACTATTTTTACGTTCCTACAAATAAAATGAAATACGAGCTATCCTTCAGCAATAAAGTTTCCGTTTTCTTTTTGACCTTGAACTTTGTCCCAGACCGCAGGTCTCCGGAAATGAGATAAACTAACAAAAAATGTCCTCTGTATAGACCTGAATCACAAGATCTTGAGGTTGACCCAGCCAATAACAAATTCAAATGCTTGGCATCTTTTATGATTTTGAATATCGAACAGATTTGAATACTTACAAAGCACTTCTAAATTCTAATATTGATAAAATTGTGGAGCGCTTTTCTTAGGCGGAAGGGAGATGAATAATGAACTCAGCTGTAGTACTTCGTTTAGTGAGGCTAGCAGATAATGTCAAGAGTCATCAGTGCTTAATCAGCGCTTGAGAAAGGTCGTTCCTGTTTGCCTGTACGTAATATTAATTTCTGAGCATAAAAGCCTACTTAGTGAACTTAAGCTTACTAATCAATATTTATAATATGTTTATTAAATAAGATATATTCTGACTTGGCTTGCACATATCAAGATAATATCTGTGGTATTAATGACTACTTTATACATCAGTTCGGCACTAAGGTTATGTTCCAAAATAAGGAACATAAAAGAAGTTTTATATTGTGATCTCTTCTACTGTTTAGCACACATGACGTTTTTAATAACAAGCTGTTTACCGAATCATAAAAAATGGGTAATACTACAAAAAGCAATAAATTACCTGTCATCGTAAACAAATCCTGCATCCAAAGTGTTGTAATACAGCAGGAAAGCCAGCAGCGAGCTCGCTGCTGTCACCCAGCGGTCCATCGTAGCGCTGTGATGTCTACATCAGGGTAGCGCCCACTCCTCTGTGACAAAGGAAAATAAACTTTAAAGTAGGTTCGTAAGTTTCATTATAATAACATCTGTATAGGTATAGTCTGTTGTTGCTTTGCCAAAAGATTAGTACAATTTTCAATTGGGTAGTAAAAAATGAAAAAACTTTATATATTTATAATGATTTTGTAGTATGGGGCTACAAAATCATTATAAATAGATTCGATTTTTTAAGATGCTATGCTAAATGTGGATTTATTCGAGCTTCGTGGGACACTGTACTTTGGACTTTGTACATCAGTCAATTGGAACGATAATATGTTATGAGTGTTTTTTTTATTTCTGTGGTAATGGAAGTGTCAGCAGGTTTTAAAAAAAATTCGGTGCTCGTACGCCTTAATAATAATTTTACAAAAAAATTGTTAAGCTATAATTTGGAGGTTTTTTTTTGTACTTTAAACATGCATATGTTTTTTATCTTAGAATGAGTCTGAAATGGGACATTGAGATGTATCTTTTGCAAGTTTGTGGTCTTCCAATTACTCCCTAACGTCTGGCTCAAATCGTATGATTCTTCATATCTATATCTTTGGGCTAGAAATAACCTACCATGCCTTATCTGACGATTTCGAGTATTCCTGCCAAACATTTTACTTTAATTCTGTTGTGTCTCCAAATCGAAAGGGCTGACAGGGTAGAAGTACTCAATAGGATGTAAGGAACCTGCCCTATCCTAATCTGACGCACTCGAGTAAATCCAAAAATCACTTCTTGGGCTTCCCTACTATTGCTCCTAAGTACTTTTAAAGTTGACGATATACAAGAAGCAGGTTTCTCCAAGGAACTTTACATTGCCTAAGGTTAATGATATAGGCTCAAATAATGTACGAACAGTCCATCAAATATGAAGATTTTGGTACTTCACAACAGCAAATTATCACTAAAACGCTATCTCACTGCTTTCACAGCATCTATTCGATAATGCTACAACAAAACCACTCACTGATAATCGTCATTTCAGTCAAGCCTGGAAATTAGCCTTCTCTTTGCCTATAATTCTAGTAACGCATAATACACTATAATTTTATAATATAATGATTTCAAATAATACACGTGCCCGTAGGATATGACGACCGGTTGGCGGAGTGGGTAGTGTACCTGCCTGCAACGCTGAGGTCGCGGGTTCGATTCCTGTTCAAGACAAACGTTTGTGTGCATTAACATGTAGGTTTGTCTTGTTCTGGGTGTTTCTCTGCATAAAAAGTATGTATTTAGTTATTCTAGTACCCATAGTACAATCTCTGATTAGTTTGGGACTAGATGGCGTTGTGTGTATGTTGTATATTTTTTTTATATTATACTATACTAAAGCCCAAAGTGAGTCCGGTAAATTATTCCTAATAGGCAAAGGTACTAAAGGAATTATATAGAATTAAACTACAACATTATTTAACACTACTTCATTCATCTTTTGTTTATCAGTGACCCGTTTGAGTACCCTTTTGATTTGAAAAGCTATTTTGTTCATCACTTTAGAGTTAATTCTAAGAAATCTCTAGATAAATGAAAAATACGTTGCAGTATTCTCTGCCTGAAACTTAGAGTTTTCCCTCAACCTTTCAGTTTGTTTGTTTTCGAGATTCTTTTCTGTTTTAATTCTGAATAAAAGCTCACGTAATTCAAACGCGTTCCCTGTTTAGCGAGAAGTTTATTCATGTCACGTCATCGTATTTAGCCTGCCTTCCATTCTGACTGCAAGTTTCACGGCTTTTTTAATTATTAAATGGATTTTAAAAACGCTTCAAATTTTTGTAACATACACATGTCTTTGTCCTAGCAAGCGAAATACATTTTCAACTCATAACTGTGGAGACCAACAATTTGAGTAATGCATGTTTAGTGTATTTCTTAAAAAGAAAACACATTATATGTCACACTTTTATTTCACTTTGGGTAACTAAGTTTCTCTTTTTCTGTGTCGGTCATTCTCAGAGATGACATAAGTATGAATGGCCGTTGGGTTCAAAGAAACCTTGCGCAAAAGACTAGCATAAAATAATATTCACCTATTGCGTAATTCGTAAAGCACAATCTCTTATCAATCAGCACTGATTAATGATTGATAATATTCCGTTATCAGCACAATTATAGAAACACAATAAGCTAGAATCGGGTTTAACAATACGATGCCAAATAGAAAAGGATTCTAGCTATATTTAGCAATTTATCATTGCTCATAATTGCGTAATCCTGAGAAGGCGGATTGGGCGTATAATAAATGAAGTAGAATGATAAAAAAAGTGTTGAAAACGTAATATTTACATCTACCAGCGGCTCCACCCACGTGGCACGTTGCTAAATATAGTACTATATGAGTGCCAAATATCAATTATTGTAATAATAATAAGGGTATCCTCAGCATTTACTGCATGTACATGCTGAGGATACCCTGGACTGCTATGCGCACCAATGCAGCAATCCTTTCGCATCCTTTTCCTGTCCTACTTTGGCCATATAATTAGGAGGTGTGATGAGAGCCTTGAAAAGCTGATCGTGGTGGGGAATATGGAGGGTAAACGAGCCTGGGGACGATCCTCAACTAGATGGAGTAACCAAGTGAGAGGTTCATCACCAGCTAAGTTTAGCTCGGTCGTCAGAGACGCGACAAACAGACGCCGGTGGAGCCAAATTATTCAAACCAGCTGCATGCCATCCACGTCCACTGATGACCACGATCCTCAGCCATGACGGACCGACCGCAGAGAGAGAATAAGTTATTACCATAGTTGCTATTTTACCAAAGAGCATGTATATGACGAGATGTATGGATGTCGAGGAAGCAACAGAGGTATGTAGAAATTGTAGTACATGGCGCTCTATTGTCTTTTCTTGCTCCCGTAGGATTTAAGCGTGATTTAATGTAGGTTATTGGCGATGCAAATCGAACATTAGTGTGAGTGACTCGAATTATTATTGAAAAGACAATTTAATAGACAATAGTTTGTATTTCCTATATTTAAATTAGTCTGAAAAGTCGAAAATTGTCAATACGTGTGTTGCGATGATTATTTGTGTGGGCGTTTGATAACTCTACTAGATAGATTAAGCTAATTTGAATATAGATGTCGATTAAACTTGTAGAATACTAAGCATTTGTATTAAATTGGACAGATTAAACATAGAAAGTATAGAAATTATGTTTATAATTGTTATTTTGTTGATATTTGCATTGTTTGTATATTGCTAGGAACAATTTGTACTGAATCGTAACAGTGTCTTGTGTGCATGATACCTAAAACATGTAAAATAGTTGTAGATGTCGCTACTGAGCCTTGGACACGCCCTCGATTTAGACCACCCACGAAGGAGCGTAGTCATAAGGTAAACTCAATCTTTACCGTGACGGGTCCTTTTGACGATTTTGTATTTATTTTTAGTAAACCAAGTTAGGTTTTTTGATTATTTTGTGACCTATTTTAAATATTTTGTTAAGAGTTTGATATTTACCTTGTAGATAAGAGTTACTTTTGTTGGAAAATATATAGTTTTATAAAATTATTGTTATATTTGAATATTTTGTGAACCATCTAAGAATAATTTTGCTGTTTTTGCTAATAATGTGTATTAGATCATGATAAAAACATATGAATAGATTGTATTTTGTCTAAATGGATCGTTATAACAATATAGGACATGATAATATAGCGAAACATAGGAAATATTGACATTTTTGTACTTTTGTTTTATGGGTTTAGTTTATTTCTGTTAATAACTTTGCAATTAACTGTTAGATAATAATTTGAATTATATCACAAGATAGCTTGTAACAAACCCCATCAGGGAACATAAATAATTTTAATGTAGCATTTATAAGTTCTGAGATATTGATGAAAACGTTATATAAATTTTGAGAAATTGTAAAATATACAGACATATTGATTGATTATGACGAAAGTGTAACTTCTATGTTAAAGAAATATATATCAATGGATAGATAATTGTAAGACCTTTATAACGATGTATAATACTTGTACCTAATATTTACGAATTAAGAATTAAAGCCAAATACGAGTGTTTTCCATAGTGAAAAATAACACGTCTGCGAAACAGAATTGACATGCGGTGAGCAGATAGTTGCAAGCGGGAGCGCAGTTGGCGGGCCCCGCCTACTTTTGAGAAAAGATTACAAAAGGGACCCGCATGATAGCGCTCATTACCAGTCTCTTCAAGTCGTCGCGCCGGGAACATCTCTCTACTCACCGCAAAGTCTCCATCAAAGTGCATAGGAAATTGTTTAGGGAAAGTCTGTCACTCAGTTTGTGGCAATATCAGTCTTCAGGGGAAGTTAGGTTAGGACTCCAGTGAGAAGAATTGATCGGTGATTGAGGACCGTGCGCGGTGGAACCCGGAAATCTTACTTGGCAAGCACTCGTATTGTTTCTATAACAGATTTAAGTCTTTTATTTGCACATCCCGGTATTGACCTCCTATCTCCAAGTCAAATAGGAAAGACTACCTTTTATTAGGTAGTCCGGTACGTTTGGTTTGGAGAAGCGCGTGAGCAGACGCGCGCGACAAGTGGTGTCGGATTTACAACCCGGCATGAGCCACTTGTCAAATTTTAAGGGAAGCCTTAGGTCGTTAGATAACCTGCCCATTCGGTGGGCCTGACGACTGAAACAATTGGTCCTTCGAGCCGGATAAGTCTGCGAGATCTTGGAGGTCGTATTGGGTGTGTAAATTACTTAGAGTGCTGCCAAGTTTAAGAGGGGTTCCCACGTCAACTCCAGTCGTCTTCTCCTGGACGGGGCGGGCTAAGAGGGGTACGTGGGAATAGGACTGTGTCAATTGTGAACGTGCGTTTGTGATAACGGGACAAATAGTTAGCGTGCGTTTTGACGATCGTAGTGAGTGACAATGCCGGTCACGCGTTCTCGCGCCGCGTCTAGAACGCGTTCGAATGTGGTGCGTACGGAAGACAACGCCGCGATCGCGAGTGCTACTACGACGACGGCCGCAACCGAGGCTACCGATACCTCGAAGGCCACGAGTGCCGCGCCCCGACGGACGAGCTCAACGGCACGTGAGGAACCTGCCTCCGTGCGGACTTCGGTAACTGTCAGGCCGCCGGCCGTGAGTATTAAATCTTTACGAAGCCGCCAGACAAATAGTTCCCTCCGGAGGACGAGACAGCTTGAGGCTAAGGAGGAGCTGATTAGATTACAATTAGAGCGAGCGCAAGCTGAGGCTGCGGAGCGGCTAGCTCGCATTCACTTAGAGAGGCTACAGGATACTAAAGAAGATGACTCTGTAGACGACGATGCCAACAGCAGGACAGAGCAGGTACGTGAGTGGGTAGAATCATCGGTCCAATTAGAGCGACACCGACGAGCGCCAGAGGACCATGATTTAGATTTTGATAAGCGACACAGACGAGCGCAGATAGATCTCCCACGTGGTATTAAAACTGAACCTGAACCGATAGAGAATTCTAGTATAAGTGTAGCTGTCCTGGCTGAGGCACTGAAAGCTGCGTTTCAACATAGAGGTGACAGTCAACCAAAATATATACACGAACTTCCAGTGTTTGACGGAGAAAGCGGTGAGTGGCAAGCTTTTAAAACTGTGTACGACGATACATCGCCTATGTTTAGCGATGCGCAAAACATGGCACGTCTACGTAAGGCGGTCAAAGGAGCTGCAAGGGAGACGTTCAAAAGCCTACTGTATTCCGAAGCGACGCCTAGTGAAGTGCTACAAGCGCTGAAGCGGCGCTATGGGCGTCCCGACGCTCTTGTCATGGCGGAAATAGAGAAGGTAAAGTCTTTGAATAAAATTACTGAAAGCCCGAGCGATATCTGCATGTTTGCCAGCCAAGTGAATAACAGCGTCGCGGCCATAAAAGGCCTGAATAAGCCACAATACTTGCACTCACCTGAATTAATGCGAAATTTATTAGACAAGCTGCCCTCTATATTGAAATTCCGATGGTACGATTACACTGCTACAAAGGACGACGATGAGTTCTCAGATATAACTCTTATTTCTCAATTTTTGAATATTGAAGCCGATAAGTGTGGCGCATATGCTACACATAAACATAACTGTGAGAAAGCACCAATAAATAAGCGACCGTTCCAGCGACAAGCGGCGTACGGATCATTAGAGGTCGGCGACAATATCACGTCGTTCGACCAGTCAGATCTGTTTCAGCGCCTGAAAAAGATGGAGGTAAAGGAGCGCTGGACGACTGCTGTGCATGAAAGGTTATGTTTCAATTGTTTATCCGATAGTCACCGTAAAGATACCTGTAGGCGACCGCCGTGCAGGAAATGCCGCGGGCCGCACCATGCAATGTTGCATACTGATAGAAAGCCCCGAGATGCAGACGGACCGGTAGCTACAGCGGAAATTGATAACAAGGTGAGCAGTAATAATAATAAGCGTGAGAAACCACCAGAAATGACTTCGAATGTCGTTGAAAAGGTGACAGCTGTGAAGGCAGCTCGAACCTACCTGAAAATGATACCGGTTGAGCTACACGGTGCGAAAAGCTCTACCACGGTGATGGCACTGCTTGACGAAGGGTCAACAGTGTCACTTTTGGATGAAAAAGTAGCGCAGGAGATTGGCGCTACTGGCAGTGAGGAGGAATTGGAACTCGAAACTGTGGGAGGTAAAGTGCTAAAAAAGAAGGGCTCTTTGATGCTAGACTTAGGCATCAAAGGTGTCCACGATGAAAAATGTATATCAGAAAGATTACACGTACGCACTTTTGATAATTTGAATCTCTCGTCACAGCTACTAAATAAACAACGCATAACTGAATGTTCGCATTTAAAGAAATTGGCAGATGTCCTATATTATGAACCTGTAAAACCGAAATTATTAATTGGACAAGATAATTGGAACCTAATAGTATCTAGGTATACAAGAAAAGGTAAATTAGGTCAACCTGTAGCGTCACTCACAGCGCTAGGATGGGTACTGCACGGCCTGGACTCTAGCTTCAAAAATGAGGTACAGTGTCATTATGTAAATAGATGTTTACATGCTAGAGTAATGGACAAGGAGATGCACGATCAAAACTTGAAACATAGCGCTACTAGAGCACTGGGTGCGCAGCTGTGCAGACAACCTAACGATACCGAACGAAAAAATTGTAAAGCGAATGAATCTCATATGAACATAAGTAAAGAACGGAGGCGTGATCATAACCGTCATCAAATGAAAACTGAAACTTTGAAAAATTTTAAATTATTATGTACAATGAAAACTTGGAAATTATATAAAATTAACACTTTAATTAACTTTTTGAAAATTAAAATGTTAGAAGGTGACCTTTTCCGCACGAGGGGGAGGTTTATCGCTGCGTGGAAAATACCACGTGCGACTGACAGCACTGCCCTGGCCCTGTGGCGTCTGGCCGCACGCCGGGGTACACCGATGATCGACGCAAACTTTGTGGGTGCCAACCACGAATGCCGAGGCGCGCTGTGCCCGCGTCCACCGAAGAAAGAAAACATCGCGACGGCAGCGGAGCGGCCGGGCGTGTTCGAGCCAGGTGTGCGCCGGAAGAGCGTGCGCTGGAAACTCATCGCTTACAACACACCTGCCATGAGACGAGCCTATAAGCGGATGGTCCGCTCTACGAAGACATCACGGAAAGAGGTCCTCTACAAACCTCTAACCGACATCGAACAGAATGAAGACAAGAAGATGACCTCCAATAAGATTCTTATTGGACGGTCCAACGACATCGAACAGTTCGACGTGTTCGCTGACCATACACTTATTGGTAGCGACACATTGTTATCGAGACAACAGATGGACGACTACTTCTGGCGGAGCCGGGTGCGTGAGTACCTGCCCGCGCTGCTGCCACAACGACGACGGGTCGACAGAACGAGCCACACCAGGAACTCGAGCCAAGGTGACATCATCCGCAGCGTTGACAACAACCTGCCTCGCTGCACCTGACCACGAGAAGCATCGCCAGTTCACGGAGTTGGTGCTACGCACGAGGGGGAGAATATTGGCGATGCAAATCGAACATTAGTGTGAGTGACTCGAATTATTATTGAAAAGACAATTTAATAGACAATAGTTTGTATTTCCTATATTTAAATTAGTCTGAAAAGTCGAAAATTGTCAATACGTGTGTTGCGATGATTATTTGTGTGGGCGTTTGATAACTCTACTAGATAGATTAAGCTAATTTGAATATAGATGTCGATTAAACTTGTAGAATACTAAGCATTTGTATTAAATTGGACAGATTAAACATAGAAAGTATAGAAATTATGTTTATAATTGTTATTTTGTTGATATTTGCATTGTTTGTATATTGCTAGGAACAATTTGTACTGAATCGTAACAGTGTCTTGTGTGCATGATACCTAAAACATGTAAAATAGTTGTAGATGTCGCTACTGAGCCTTGGACACGCCCTCGATTTAGACCACCCACGAAGGAGCGTAGTCATAAGGTAAACTCAATCTTTACCGTGACGGGTCCTTTTGACGATTTTGTATTTATTTTTAGTAAACCAAGTTAGGTTTTTTGATTATTTTGTGACCTATTTTAAATATTTTGTTAAGAGTTTGATATTTACCTTGTAGATAAGAGTTACTTTTGTTGGAAAATATATAGTTTTATAAAATTATTGTTATATTTGAATATTTTGTGAACCATCTAAGAATAATTTTGCTGTTTTTGCTAATAATGTGTATTAGATCATGATAAAAACATATGAATAGATTGTATTTTGTCTAAATGGATCGTTATAACAATATAGGACATGATAATATAGCGAAACATAGGAAATATTGACATTTTTGTACTTTTGTTTTATGGGTTTAGTTTATTTCTGTTAATAACTTTGCAATTAACTGTTAGATAATAATTTGAATTATATCACAAGATAGCTTGTAACAAACCCCATCAGGGAACATAAATAATTTTAATGTAGCATTTATAAGTTCTGAGATATTGATGAAAACGTTATATAAATTTTGAGAAATTGTAAAATATACAGACATATTGATTGATTATGACGAAAGTGTAACTTCTATGTTAAAGAAATATATATCAATGGATAGATAATTGTAAGACCTTTATAACGATGTATAATACTTGTACCTAATATTTACGAATTAAGAATTAAAGCCAAATACGAGTGTTTTCCATAGTGAAAAATAACACGTCTGCGAAACAGAATTGACATGCGGTGAGCAGATAGTTGCAAGCGGGAGCGCAGTTGGCGGGCCCCGCCTACTTTTGAGAAAAGATTACAAAAGGGACCCGCATGATAGCGCTCATTACCAGTCTCTTCAAGTCGTCGCGCCGGGAACATCTCTCTACTCACCGCAAAGTCTCCATCAAAGTGCATAGGAAATTGTTTAGGGAAAGTCTGTCACTCAGTTTGTGGCAATATCAGTCTTCAGGGGAAGTTAGGTTAGGACTCCAGTGAGAAGAATTGATCGGTGATTGAGGACCGTGCGCGGTGGAACCCGGAAATCTTACTTGGCAAGCACTCGTATTGTTTCTATAACAGATTTAAGTCTTTTATTTGCACATCCCGGTATTGACCTCCTATCTCCAAGTCAAATAGGAAAGACTACCTTTTATTAGGTAGTCCGGTACGTTTGGTTTGGAGAAGCGCGTGAGCAGACGCGCGCGACAAGTGGTGTCGGATTTACAACCTGGCATGAGCCACTTGTCAAATTTTAAGGGAAGCCTTAGGTCGTTAGATAACCTGCCCATTCGGTGGGCCTGACGACTGAAACATAGGTATATATGTTAAAAGATTTGGTAGTTCATCGATCTTCACAAAGGTAAATTGGTCCCAAAAGGCTTAAATACTCAATCAATGACCTTGTTAGAACTTTAGATAAGGGTTCATATTAAGGTCACAAGAAGAACGAAATGGTATAATATCTATATAACATCTTTATTAAGTACATTATTCTCAAAACGCAAAACTCATTAGAATAAGAATGTAATTTTATGATGACATCAAAGAATTTTATCATAATAAAGCTTTTAATTTTATCACACATACTTTCGTAAAGGTTGTAGACTTTTTATCATTCTTAGACATCTGCATGTTTTACATGCCGGCACTTAAATATAATAAAATTGTTTTATTAAACTATCGTTATATTAGCTCATAAAGTATTATAATTATTTCGACGGTCCCTACGTATATAAAGACATGTTAAAAACGAGGTTTTAAGGAGAGCGTTTTTAATGTTCAAACTGCTCTAAAAAAAATTTGTATGGACAATGTATATGTTTTTTTTCTCAAATGATTTTTTAGTTTTAGAAACTTTATAGTGGTATCTATACATATTTTCTTTTTTTATATTTTCTCGGAAAAACTGATAGATGGCTGTTTATACGCCGATATTAAAATAAAACATATCAGACATGTCAATGATAGCTTTTTATACGCCGGAAAGAACAAAACGGTTTATAAAATAAAACATAAATAAAATGTTTTATGAACACGTGGAATTTGGTTTATTTTTAAAACGTTGTAGTTAATATTATGAATAATTATAACTAAAAAACAGACTACTTTTTCTGCAATATTGTATCAAAACAAAAATATTTCACGACGCGGACAAGTATCGACACGACTTATTGGGGAACTCAAGCGCCGCCGTAAATGACGTTATGTCAGACATGACCGTCTGCGCAGCGAGTGGCGCACATTAAAAATACAATGTTGAAGACGACACGTATAGATATCCGTATCTACGACACTTATTCGCTGTAAATGTATTACTTGTTCTCTTATACGATTTGCAAAAGACGTTAAATAGGTAATATTAAAAAAATATTTATATCCAGGACTATGTATATGGAAAATCTAAAGCCAATTGAGCAATAAAAAAAATTGCCATTTTTGACATGTCTTTATATACGTAGGGACCGTCGATTTGCTCACACATTTATGTCCTACAAATTGTCCTTGCAAATTGTTTCACGCAAAAGTGATTACTAACAATTTTTGTCGAAATACCACGGTGGGAGCCCGCGGGTGGAATCGAGTTCTTACTATTGATAAATAAAAGTTATAAATAATAATGATAATAGAAGCCCTATATCTAATACACTGCTGGGCTCGTGCCGCTTCTCATCATAAGAAGGGTTAGGCCATAGTCCACCACGCTGGCCAAGTGCGGATTGGTAGACTTCACACACCCTCGAGCACTTTTGAGGCACTTCCAGGCATGTAGATTTCCTCACGATTTTTTCCTTCTCCTAACGAGCGATAAAATTTATGTGATAAATACACATAATTATGTTCGAAAAGACGAATCTTAGAGATTTATTGACAGTGGTGTGTGCCGTGGGTTGAACTCCAAACCTTTGACTTCGCAGTCCTACAGTTTCCCACTCGACTATCGCTGTTACATAAAATGTGCTTTAAATGAAAGGTATACAGGGTGTATTTTTGAAACGGGGCAGTAAGGGCAAGTACCTTAACCGTTGCAGTTACAGCAAAACGTTCTTAAAAGACCTTCCCTAACTTTTTGGGACATTTTGAACTGCATTCACAGATTTTGTAAAAAACTTACAGTTAGCAAAAAAAATGCAAAAAGTTTTAATTTTTTTTTTATGCCAATCGATTCTATTTCATGTGGGGATCAAAAAACTCTATGGGACCATTTTAGCTTTCAGTACTAGAAAAGACAGAAATCGCCAAAAACGTTTCCCATACATTTCGGCAACAGAAACGAATTTCTACGATGGTCTAACTTTTTGTTATGGCCTGGAAGTGGGTAGAATTGACTGTAAAGTAAATAAAAAGAATTTTTACCCTCAAATTTCGAATTTGATTCGAAAATCTGTGTGTTATTCTTAGTTTCAGCTGAGAAACTTCGTATGAGTTATTAATTAAGGATTTTCGCTAAAATGTCTTCTAATCGTGAAAAAATTGACTTATTGCATTTTTTTTGCTAACTGTAAGTTTTTTACAAAATCTGTGAATGCAGTTCAAAATGTCCCAAAAAGTTAGGGAAGGTCTTTTAAGAACGTTTTGCTGTAACTGCAACGGTTAAGGTACTTGCCCTTACTGCCCCGTTTCAAAAATACACCCTGTATAGTGTGATACACAACTGTAAAGTTTCAGTTTAAAATGTTCGGCGCAAACATTTTTATCGAACATTTTTACGCCTCATGCCTGTCTCACGTCCTCGGACGTCGCGTCGAGCGACTAACTAAAGTTACAGCTTGCTTCGTCAGATTTGTATGTTAACTACACTTTTCAGCTCCAATATTCACCCAAAAAACTTATAATTAACCAACTTTCATCACGTTCATCTTAAATTTATCAGATTTTCGTTCGGCTACAAGAAAATATTTTTATAGGTATTTTAACTTCAAAATTTCGTGCTTTCAGTTACGTCTACTTACAGTCTCACTTTTTTTACTTTTTTTATATGTATATGTGCAAAACGTTTTAAATTATTGCTGTATTTCTTATATCCTTTTGAATCATGCCAATTTCAAATCATTCCTGAACTATTATTAATTTAATTCTCAATATGTTGAATGCAAATTGCAAGTCAAATGCTCAGGTTGAATTTATTTTGTAGGCGTAATATTGACCTTGGCTCTTATTTTACATATATGTTTTTGGGATATCTTCTTTACATTGCCTGAAATTCTGTCGTAGGCAAAAGCATTGCTTAGAGATGTGCCATTGGTTGCACAGCTCCGCTACCAACGCACGGCTGGTCGTCAGTAAACAAAGCGTATTTGATACT